>JAKOOJ010000002.1:148190753-153190753 GCA_022577455.1 Arizona elegans
CTCTAAAACACCAATCTCAATCTCTTTATACTTCAACTGATTTAATATCAGCCCTAATGTTAACTGACCCAAACTGGATTTGTTTATATCCCTAGATTTGGCTACAAATGGTCTAATTCAAACTCTTGTTTTTGCCTTTCTGATAGCCTTTATGTACACCTATTTAATATGCCAGGTTTATTTTGTACTACTCAAGGTAAGGATACAGAATGCTCCTATCATGTTTCCCACAAGAACAACGCTATGGGGTTATAAGATGCTGTGCAGAATGTAAAACCAGCTTTCAAACAAGTCAAAAGAATTGTGATCTTTGCTACAGGCAGGGCCGGATTTAGATGAAAAGAGGCCCTAGACTATTCCACTTAGAGGCCCTTTCACCAGTGGTGGGATTCAATTTTTTTAACAACAGGTTCTGTGGGCGTGGCTTAGTTGGGGGTGTGGCTTGGCAATCATGTGACTGGGTAGGCGTGGCTAGCTGGTCACGTGACTGTAGGCGTGGGTAGCTCGTCATGTGACTGGGTGGACGTGGCTATGTGCATAGGGACTACTCAGAGGGCTGAAAAAAGTCATTTCTGACTGGGCCTCGCACTTTTGACTGGGCCTCGCACTTATGACCATCCTCACATTTATGCCTGTGCAGCTTTCTTAACAACCATGTCACTCATTTCACAACTGCTTCTCTTCACCATGGTGACAAGATAAGGCAAAAACGTAAAATGTGAGGACAGTCGTAAGTTCGAGGACTGGTCAAAAGTCCGAGGACCAGTCAAAAATAACTTTTTCAGCCCTCTGAGTAGTCCATATGCACAAAAGGACTACACAGAGGGCTGAAAAAAGTGATTTCTGACAGGTCCTCGCACTTTTGACCGGTCTTCGCACTTATGACTGGTCATCATTTATGCCCATTGTACCTTTCTTAACAACCATGTCACTCATTTTACAACTGCTTCTCTTCACCATGGTGACAAGATACGGCAAAAATGTAAAATGTGAGGACAGTCGTAAGTTCGAGGACTGGTCAAAAGTGCGAGGACCAGTCAGAAATAACTTTTTCAGCCCTCTGAGTAGTCCATATGCATAAAAGGATACAGCAATAGAGAGGGATGAAGGAAGGGAAGGGAAATTATAGTAGGAGGGAGGGTAAGAGAGGGAGGAAGAGAGGAGGAGAAGGAGAAAGGAAGAGGAAGTAGGGAGGAGGAGAAGAGGGGGAGGAAGAGAAAGTAAGAAGGAAAGAAAAGAGAGAGGTGGTAGGTTTGAGGAGAAAGATTGCTGTACAATAAAAAAGATGAAAGGGAAGAAAGCCAACCCCAAACAAATATAAAGATATTAAGATAAAGAATGAATTGTTAAACTTTAAAGAATAAAAGAGAACAAATATGAATAAATAGCAATAATTAAAAACACACATACAAACATACAATGTATTTTCTTTGAACAGAGTATTTGGCCGGTTCACAAATTTAAACAGTGTTTAGTCATTTCAATTAAATTTACAATTTCTATATTTCTTTTTTGCCATATTTATTCCTCATCTACTTTTGTAAAAAACCAATATTACCCTTCATCCTCATCTCTAATCTTAATCAAATTCAATTTTTCCCTTCTATTCTATATTATACCCCTTCCCATTGTCATCTATTTTTATATCCATCCTCACATTGGTTAATTATGTAATATTAGTTGTTTAATATAAATTCAACATTTTAATATAAATCAATTAGTTATATAACTACCTTTTTTGTATATTAATCAATATGAACATGAATATTCCAATTATTTCCATGCAATCCAATTTCTTACAAATCAATTAATTATATTTACCAATAATAATAAACCAAATAATTTCCCCCATATATTCCTCCAAACCACAACTTAACCATTTCTGCTTTCAGAAATATACAATTAATAATATCTCAATTATTACCATTCCCTAGTTAAATAGAGCTTTTTTCCTTTTGTGTTTTAAAATCCTGAACTCTCCTCTTTTTCCCTAAATTTTCCGTTGTTTGCACCTACCTTTTTTGGTGAGGAAAAAGAAAAGAATTCTGCCTGCCTAATTTTCCAACCTTGCAGCAACAGCAAAGCAGTTTCACTTTCGTTTCTCAGCATAGGTAGGGGGAAAAAAATCAGCACTCTTTGCAAGGAAGAAGAGCCCTGAGCAAAACAGCTGAGACAAATCAGCTGGGGGTCGGGAGCCGATGTAAGCAAGGGCTAATTAGCCTATGCTGAAGCTCCGTGGGCCAATAAAATTACAAAAAAAACACCGAACCCTTTGTTAAATTGCTGGCTCCCCCGCCCCTCACCCACCACTATTTATTGGCAATAAATAGTGGTGCGGAGGGGCGGGGCAAACCAGCAATTTAACAAAGGGTTCGGCTGCACCACTGGCTATAGGGCGGCCCTCTGAAGCCCCGCGGCAAGAATTTGAAGTTTTTTTTTTCCTCTAGCCATCGGAGGCAGCAATAAATTGGGAGTGGGCGGGGTAAGCGAACGGCCGGGGATCCAACAGAGCAGAGAGCGAGGGTGAGTGAAGGCGTGAAGCTGCTTTCTCCATCCTGCTCTCTTGCGTCCGGAGCCGGTGGGGAACCACGTGGCAGCCTACGTGGATCCCAGGCAGCGGAACTCAGGCTAGGGAAGGGGTGGGCAATTGTGGCTCTTTTACAACCTGTGGCCTTCAATTCCCAGAATTCCTGAGACAGCCAAGCTGTCTCAGGAATTCTGGAAGTTGAATTCCACAGGTTGTAAAAGAGCCACAATTGCCCACCCCTGGCTACGGTAGGCTGGCGCCGTGCGGGTGGGAGGCGAGGGGCGGGCGAGCCAGCAATTTAACAAAGGGCTCGGCCGAACCCCCTAGAACCCTCAGAATCCCACCACTGTGTAGGCCCCTCTTGATCTTGAGGCCCTAGGCTGAAGCCTAGTTAGCCTATAGGAAAATCCGGCCCTGGCTACAGGTTTGAAGAACAGTATTCCTGTAAGTCAAGGAAGGATCTGCCAAATACTTGACAATTTATAGCCCTTTTTTTTTTTCAAAGGTTCAAACAAATGTTACTATCTTAGCTTGAGAATACAGGAGGGAGACTGATCCCTTAGTACTGAAAACTGTTGCTAAGAATTCTCAGCTCTAAGGGTATGTAGCTTACCTAAAAATAAAATTTAAAAAAATCACTGAAGACTTTCCCAACTTTGGCAACTTTAAAATGTTTGACTTCAACTCCCAAACTGACAAACACTGGTTTAGTGTATTAAGTGTGTTAAATTAATTTGTAATGTAAAATAATCACAAACAGTTCTTAGAATAAATTATCCAAAACTCTTACAGCCAGCTACATTCTAAGAAGGAGGCCAAAGGAACTTGCTGTCAGTTCCAATACTAAGGGAGGCAGAGAGGGGGTGGGGAGCAAAAATGATGCTTTAATTTTTTTCAAAAATAAGTTTCTTAGATTTTCTACTAACATGGTTCTTCTGCAAACAATACAAGTTTTTCTTGTAGTCCTATATTCTAACACATATTTCAACACTGAATCATGGAGACCATATCAAAAACAAAAACAATACCTTTACACTAGATCACTTCCCCATCATCATATTCTCCAAGTATCAACTCTTTCCTTCTCTGGAGCTGCAAAGTTACTTTTCAAGATATTCTGTATCTAAACTGCTTATTTTCCCACGGTCCTAAATCACTCAGTGTATTGTAGCGAATTACCAATTACCTGGCGCCGCTGACTGTGCAAAGTGGTGCTCAATGATCCAAAAATGGACATTGTGCACCTGTGGGAATACGAGGAGAAGAAGGAGGAGGAGAAGGAGAGGAGAAGAAGATTGCAGTAATTACCACACCTCTTAAGTTCAAAACTCATAATATCCACATTTGTCCTTTGTTCAGGTTCCTCAATGCCATTGGGAGCTTTCTACTGGATTCCAACAGGTTTCAGAAGGTTTCAAGATCATTTCACCTTCTAGTGTTCAACCCTTCATTCTGTAATCCTTCTAGTTCTACCCTTTAGGATATCTGATCTTTGTCAAAAATAGATTGCACGTAAGAGAATATTAACACAGTCTGCCAGTTCAACCAACTCAAGGACAGGGTTTCAACAATAGCAGCCTCTCCTGCAACCCCTCAGTTCAGACAAAGAAACATTTGATCCTGTGAGGACCAGGCTGTATTTCTCAACTTTGGCAACTTTGAGTTGTTGGCTGGGGTTTTCTGGAAGTTGAAGTCCACCCATCTTAAAGTTGCCAGGTTTAAGGAATTCTGCTCTGATGCCTTCTTCCTACCAAGCACTGATTCTTTGGATTGCCTGTTGTGCAAGACAACCAAGCCACCCTCAGTTGAGTTATCATTATCAGGAAGGCAATAAAAAAAATCACTGCCGACAGTAACAAGGCAGGCGTTCAGCCTAGGAAATCAACACAGTCCAGGAATTATATTAGAAGACATTTTGTGTCCAAGACTGAGGAAGGCAGCAGAATTAGTTGTCGAGACTACATATTTCAGGCTGGAAAAGGCGTGTTTGGCCTTTAGAGCACTTTTTGTATCTTTTCTAAAAATGTTTCCTTTCAAATGCATTTATTCCCTGTGTAAAATGGTGATCATCTAGCTCTTCAATATAGAATAACAGAGTTGGAAGGGACCTTGGAGGTCTTCTAGTCCAACCCCCTGCTTAGATAGGAAACCCTACACCACTTCAGACAAATGGTAATCCAACATCTTCTAAAAAACTTCCAGTGTTGGAGCATTCACAACTTCTGGAGGCAAGTTGTTCCACTGATTAATTGTTCTAACTGTCAGGAAATTTCTCCTTAGTTCTTCTCTCCTTGATTAGTTTCCACCCATTGCTTCTTGTTCTACCCTCAGGTGCTTTGGAGAATAGCTTGACTCCCTCTTCTTTGTGGCAACCCCTGAGACATTAGAACACTGCTATCATGTCTCCCCTAATCCTTCTTTTCATTAAACTAGACATACCCAGTTCCTGCATCTGTTCTTCATATGTTTTAGTCTCCAGTCCCCTAATCATTTTTGTTGCTCTTCTCTGCACTTTTTCTAGAGTCTCAACATCTTTTTTACATCGTGGCGACCAAAACTGAATGCAGTTCTGTTTTGTTGCACATTATGTTTCCACCATTTATACCCATTGTAGAATTAGGAATCCTTTTTATGTAAAATCAGTGAACAGCATCTAACAATAGCTGGAGGCTGCTGATAGATTTTCAAATCTTTACCTTACTCAATAATAAGTATCTCAATCATTCAGATCATTTGTAAAAAAATATATATAAAAAATCTTTTCATCAGGATGCCAAGGGAGAAAAGGGCATGAAAATTAGACTTTTCTTCTCTCCAACTCTCTTTATATGGATTATCTCTACTTTTTTACTTATAATTTACTATTCACTATAATATCACTATTTTTAGTGCTCATTCAGATTAATAATCTGGTCTTTAAAATGCTCTTTGTTGTGATTGTAGAATGATAGTAGGGAATACAAGCACAGCATAAGCAAATTTCTCTGATGCTTTGTATCTTTTCTTGGAATGTCTAATTTTCTGTATTTATTTAAAATAGCCGCCCATCTTACATCAAACTTTGGGTGGCTTCCAACCAACAATTAAAACAGTATCATTGTACAATTAATATAGACATATGACTATTAAAACCACAAATAGTAAAAACTTGGCACCCTAATTTTTTATTTAAATTAATATTTTATTGTGTTTGGGTTTGCACAATAATTATTCATACATTTCAGATTTCTTTTCCAGTAAGCATAACTTGTCATCCCTTTAGGGTGTTTGGCTGACAACTCTTCTTACAGCACAGGACTAGTCTCTCGGCTGTAAGAAGCATTCAGAAAATACATTAGGATTGCTACGGAATCTGCATTATAAAAACTAACCAACCCTACTAAGCTTCTAAGCCTAGACAAATCTGACCAGGTTTACCACCTGTTGAGGTCAACCTAAAATCAACAAAAAGTAAAAAAACAACAACAACACCCCGTTCTGTGTTAATTCCCAACTATTTCAATCCTTGCCTTCTCAAACCCTCTAAATGCAAGGAGGAACAAAAACCACCCATTTCAGCTACCTTTTGTAAACCTTAACACTAGCAAGAGTCTTAGATATATCTTTCTTTTTGAAGTTACCTTTCAGTAGAAGAGTTCAGCTAAGAAGACAGAATGCATTGCATTTGCTGGCTAACGTAACTGTTGGGTGGAACCAAGCAATTTTAATAATTCAACCACACCCAGTTCTCTAAAAGGAGTCTATTGAACCAAGCTTGATAAGATTATAACTGCCAATTATTCTGCTATCAGTATCTTGCTACATATAACAACACAGGTGAGTGCATGTGGGGGTGGTGGGGGTGGTAATCTTTGCAATATTGTGAATAGATCAGGGGTGGGTTCTAAAATATTTTACTACTGGTTCTGTGGGCGTGGCTTATTTTGTGGGTGTGTCTTGGGTAATGTGACTGGGTGGGCATGGCCAACTTTTTTTTTTTTTTACTTTTAAAAGCATTATTTCTACAACCTTAAGAGGTTGCAGAAAAAAATGCTTTTAGAAGCCTCTGATGATCAGACAAGTCATCTGGAATTGCCAGAGGCTTTTTAAAGGGATTTTTTTTCCTACAACTTCTTCGGCTGAAGAGGTTGCAGAAAAATGTTTTCAGAAGCCTCTGAAGATCCCAGCTGAGCCGCACGATCATCAGAGGCTTTTTTTTAACTTTTAAAAGCATTTTTTCAGCCGAAGAGGTTGTAGAAAAAATGCTTTTAAAAGTTAAAAAAAAAAAGCCTCTGATGTGGTGGGCGGGGTAAGCAAGCAGCGACCGGGCTGGGGACCGGTTCGGGGGCGTGGCCAGCCAATGTTATTACTGGTTCTTCAAACTACTAAATTTTTTTACTACCAGTTCTTGTGAACCGGTGTGAACCAGGAGCAACCCACCACTGGACTAGAGTAGGAAAGCAAGAGAATCATGCTTCATCCAGCCTGGGCAGAACTCAAAAGAATACTCAAAGAGAAATGTAAGGCTTAATTGGAACATGAGCTTTAGGGTTGAAGATAGTTCATTGATTTCACAGACTAGCAGCTGAAAATTATAATTTTAACTGTTAGCCAGCAGAAAATATAGTTGGCTGGAAGCTAGGAAAATCTGATAGTCTTATCAAACCATTGGGGGGAGGAGAGGAGAGGAGGAGTCAGTATTCTAGTGTTTCTCAACCTTGACATCTTTAAGATGTGTGGACATTGACTCCCAGAATTTCTCCGCCAGCAAGCTCTGAGAGACACTGTTGAGGTTGAGAAATACTGGGGTAGCCAATCAGAACTGAGGCTTCTACTAGAAGCACATGAAATGCTGGACACTGTCTACAGAACCCTAAAGAGCTTAAGGCAAGTCAAGTTGGAGGCCAGCAGTTTTGAATCAACATTGGGGGGGTGCATTTACAATGGGCTAGGAATGGGAGGAAGACTAGGTCATCTGTTCTGCTCTCAAGAAACAGGGAGTTGCCCCTACTGACAATGAGCCAAGCAGAGTGCTAAGGCTAAAGTTGGGTTAAACATTTATGGGAAAGTCTTTTATAGATACCTGATTTGAGCACTTATCAGTGCTGCAGGCACGGGCGCCAAACCCATTTGTTTGTACCAAAAATCTGTTAAGGACAAGCATAAGGTGGTTCTTTTATTGTCCCCTGTCCCCTTTTGATTGCAAAAAGTAGGGAAGGATAATTACACACTTACTTTTTTTATGCTCCTTTTCTCCATTTCCCTTTAGCTTGCTCAGACCAGCTCTTCTCTTGTGTGCATTAAGAAATCAACCAGGATCCTTAATGACCACTATCTAGTTGGGAAATGTGGCATTATTTCACAACGTCAGAAAAATATTGGAGGTAGAGAAAAATATTTCTAGGCGTTGGTTTTCCCAGTGTTAAGGCAGTGCTGGTGAAGGAATGCTGAAATGAAAATAAATCAGCATACTCCACAAAAGCTGATTGTCTCTCCTTTCAAAGGAACTGTGTTTAATTTTGAGCTTCCAAATGGCAGGGAGAGTATTTAAGAGAAACAAATGGGGTGGGTGGGGGGCAGCGGGACACTTCACACCATTTAGGTTTTTTAGTTTCAAAACCCTCAGAAGTAGTTTGGCAGTGATCCACATTTGCAATGTGTTATTGAAAAAGAGAAAAATTACAGGTCAGTGACTGGTGGTCCCATCTCCTGCAACAATAAGAATCTCCATTCAAGTGAAAGAAAGAAAAGGAAAAAGGAAAAGGAAGGACAAACGTGTGCTTTGCACCCAGCTGACCCCTTACCAAAGGACAGTAGGAAACTGATGAAATCTTGGCTACTGAGGAGGATCTGCCAAGCCACAAAACCATCATTCCCTTTAGAAGAACAGAAACTCAGAAGCCAAGAGGAAGCAGGAGCTCTGCAGAATTCCAGCCTCTAAAATGAACAACTGCACTCAGCTCTCCAACACTACTGGATGTTATCGCTCTCAGAGACATGCAGAGCTGCATTCAAACTAGCCAAGAATCCTTGAGAGAGTGTGATAAATTAAGACACTGATATGCATGACATCTAATTCTGAAGAGTTTTGTGTGTATCATTACCCGAATCTTTGGAGAGGATGACTAATGCTCCTTTCTTCCTTTCTGTTTCCCTCTGGGTTTGTTTGTTTGTTGCCATCTTTGTTCTTTAGTCTTTGCAGTTGTGTTTTTTTTGTCTTTAGCGCCGTTTCATGTTTTTCCTATTGTTTTTTGTCTTTAAACGTTTTAACATATGGGAGTCAGGCAGCATGTAAATGTAATAAATTAGTACTCATTATTATTATATGCTTTAACTAAGTTAACAAAATGTCCAATAAACTTCCTCATATTCATATATTTCATAGTGATTCGCTAAAGAGCAAAAAATATGGTCTGCGTATTCCATGATCATCATAAAGCCAAATTGCATTTCCCAAAATGTGTCTATTGTCACCTCTGATCCTCTTTCAATCACAATCCAGGGACACTTAAACGAACCCCCTATAATTTTTGCTTTCAGTCTTACTATCAGTATTAGAGAACAATAATGGCACTCTTCCGATTGTCAGGCATGTGTGTGTCTTTATACACACATTAAACAAGTTGTGGCATATACATTTATTAAATAAATTAAACAAGTTGAACAGCCATAAAGGATTAGAGTTAGCAAACTACTACTATATTTAAGCATATACAGAGTTACCCTTGCAATCTTACCTTTAAAAAAAACCCATTTTCACAGCATTTATGATTTGCTTTTCACCATATTTTTCTTGAATACTAATTCTAGTACCATATTTTCCGGCGTATAAGACGACTGGGCGTATAAGACGACCCCCAACTTTTCCTGTTAAAATATAGGGTTTGGGCTATACTCGCCATATAAGACTACCCCTCTTCCAACACACACCAAATAAAAATTAAAAAAACATCAACTGCCTCAACACAATGTAAAAGCAGCTGTGCTAGACCCAAAATGGCCCCTGCAACTAGCAGGAACCTCACGCAGCCACAAAAAGCCCAAAAAAACAACTTTCACACTTTACACACACACACACAACACAACACAACTGGCTCACCCACAATGTAAAAGCAGCTGTGCTAGACCCAAAATGGCCCCTGCAACAAGCGGGAACCTCACACAGCCACAAAAAGCCCCAAAAAATCAACCTTCACACTTTACACACACAAAATTCCACATACAGCTTTGTGAGATTTTGTGTGTTTGTGTAGTTAGAGTGAAACACTACAGAAACACACCACATCTCAGAAAGCTGCACAAATATTATTTTATTTTTATTTTTATATGAAAACTAAATTTAAAACTTCCTAAACTTTAAATGGCTAGGTCTAAAAAAGAACAACTAAAAAAACCCCAATTAACTATTTTTTTAAAGCTCCCAAAGGGGAAAAAAACTTACCCAATAGAACAGGGGTCTCCAACCTTGGCAACTTTAAGACTTGTAGACTTCAACTCCCAGAATTCCTTAGCCAGCTTTGTTTTTACTGGCTGAGGAATTCTGGGAGTTGAAGTCCACAACTCCTGCCTGCATGATTGCAGGCAGGGAGTGCCTTGCTGATGGAATGGATTCAGGCAAGCGAAGCAAGGCAAGCGTGGCGATTACCAGCTAAGGTAAGCAAGCTGGAGGGGGAAAACTTTTTTCTTTTTACAGGGCTCTGGGCTCTGGCGATCCCAGCTGCGATGCCCGATTGGCAGGCAACTCAGCTGGGATCGTCAGAGCTTGCAGAGTCACGTAAAAGGAAAAAAGTTTTTTCCTTTAACATGGTTCTGGCATCCCAGCTGAGTTGCCTGATTAGCAGGCAAAGCTGGGATCATCAGAGCTTCGATCGCCAGAGCCATTTAAGGCTCGTTAGAGTCTTTTGGGCTGGTCTGCCTGGTTACAGGAGAACGACACCCGGCGTATAAGACGACCCCCGACTTTTGAGATGATTTTCATGTGTTAAAAAGTCGTCTTATACGCCGGAAAATACGGTACTATTTGTTTCAATTCCATTCTTTGACACACCACTATTTTCCAAATGCTCCTTCAAGCATTTTTAATTCCACTTATTTTTCTGTAGATTTCTTTTGTAGTCCACTTCACCCACTTCCAAAGTAATATTTTAATTCCGGCTTGGTTTGAGAATCAATCTGCATTTCTCTATCTACCACTGTAATTTTAACCATGCCTCATTCTCTTTGACTTATATTTTTTGGAACTGTATTTTCTCTATATGCACATGAATCTATCTTTTATATTCGTTTTAATATCATTATATTCTTTTTTCCATCCTTCTACAACCTTTTTTTTATTTCACCACTTCACCAAATATCCTTTTCCAAGCTTCCTTTAGTATACGTCCATAAATGTTTGTGACATCCTGTATTATAATTCTTTTTACCATGATTCAGGCAACTTCCAGATGATCTTTCCTTCTGTGTACTTTCCATTCATTCTTTTGGAAGATTAATCTATCTTGCAATGTTTTTTTTCATATAGAACTAACACATTCATTTCAATTTTGCAAATAATTTTTGGGATTCAAAGGACTGGGTGGTATCAGTTACCGCAGTGACATCCTAGATCACTGGACTGATTTTAAATTGTCCCAGATTCATCTGTTCAGGTTTACCGAAAAGGTTTTTATTGCACAATCAAATTATCTCAATCACAGAATTTTACAGTACAGAATTTGCTGACACCAGCATTTCCCATTTACAGCTTTCTCAAAAATGCCAATAGTTGATGAAGGAGTGACAGAATAATTGTATCATACCTTTGAAGTGATAACATAATTCAAAGGGGTCTGTCTGAAAGATCTTGTTGTCCATATGCTTTTATTTAGCCCTAATTACAAAACATTACCAAAAATTCTCTACTTTCTAAACCATATCTTCTAATCTCTCTATATCTTATCTTGCTGAACATTGGTGAAAATATAACTGAGCTAACCCAGCAATAAACTGCATAAGTCAATATAAAGTTTATTTAGAAAGGTCAACGTTCCTTGCAGCCTTCTTTCTGGCAGTCATATTTTTCTCTTTCCCCATCTCTCACGGGAAACTCTCTCCACTTCTTTCATGAACCGAAGACACAATTCTTCTTGCCATGGCAAGGCCACGCACTGTACTGCTATGGGGAGTCCCACAGCATCTTTCACAGCCTATAGGAGAAACACAAACAGTAAGACTTTACTCAACGTATTCATCAGTCTTCTTGACTGCAGATCAGTCCTTGAATTCAATGTGACTTGAAATTTAGCAGAAAGTAAGCAGAAGTACCTTCTTTTGTCTAATGGGAGTCACTGATCCAACACCCATCCATAACCACTGCAGAAGTGGGTTCCAGCAGGTTCTGACCAGTTCTGGAGAACCAGTAGCAGAAATTTTGAGTAGTTCAGAGAACCGGTAGTAAAAATTCTGATTGGGTCTGTCCCCATCTATTCTCTGCCTCCCAAGTCCCAGCTGATCTGGAGGAAATGGGGATTTTGCAGTAACCTTCCCCTGGAGTGGGGTAGGAATGGAGATTTTACAGTATCCTTCCCCTGCCACGCCCACCATGCCACACCCATCAAGCCATGTCACACCCACCAAACCACGCCCACAGAACTGGTAGTAAAAAAAATTTGAAACCCACCACTGAACCATGAATGCATGCTTACAAGGGCTAGACTATTAGAGATTTTGAGGTGTACAACATAGGGCTGCCCATAAAATATGGATCCCAATGCTAAAGAATTATTTAACCTAGATATTGCAGCAAGATCAAGACTATATAGCCAGCTACTAGTCACTCTTGGCTGACCATAAAAAAGGCAGAATTAGTATTTATACTATCTACCACCAGAAACTCTTAGAAAGTAACAACAACAGCAGCAACAACAACAAACTAGGCAATGGAAGTGGCTGACTGATTATTGCTGCCAAAAATGAATGGATGGATGGATTGATTCAGAGGTGAAATCCAGCAGGTTCTGACAGGTTCTGGAGAACCAGTAGCGGAAATTTTGAGCAGTTCAGAGAACCGGTAGCGGAAATTTTGAGTAGTTTGGAGAACTGGCAAATACCACCTCTGGCTGGCCCCAGAGCGGGGTGGGAATGGAGATTTTGCAATATCCTTCCCCTATCATGCCCACCAAGTCACACCCATCAAGCCACACCACGTCCACTAAGCCACGCCCACAGAACCGGTAGTAAAAAAATTTGAATTTCACCACTGGATTGATTGATGCATCTTTGTTGCAATCATCAATCAGAAAAATAGAAGAAAAAATGTGAATATGGAAACAATTATTCTTTTAAATAAAGTTTAGCAACCTTTACATCATTACATCGTTTGAATCTGATAATAAAGTTGTACAGGCTTGAGCTAGAGGTATACCATAAAGGCATAACTTCTCCTCCAATGTGCATTTTCCATAGCAAAAAGGGCTCAAATGCAAATACAGTCTGACAATATTACTGCCAACAATATTGTCATGTCAATGAAGTCACCAGAATTCCCAGCCTATTCAAAGCTATATTTTTGGCAGATTCACATCTTATAGGATCATGCCAAGTTATAGCTCAAAGTCCCTTAAAGGAGATAAAAGTCCGTTATAACTCAGTAGGACCTATTTCAATTAAATAGACTCATGCTCAAATCAGAAAAAAATATTCTTAAAGTACAGTTTTCTTTAGTAATAACAGGGATCCAACTCAACCTCAATGCAGCCAATGAACAAAGCGGGTCTATGACAATTCACCACAATTCGCCAACCTGCCATGGCCAACTCGCCACAGCCAACTCGCCATGGGACTACTTGCTGTGGGACTACTCGCTGCAAGATAAGTGTTACACTAATATCAAAGAAAAGATAGAATAGAATCTGGAAAGAAAGGATGGAAAAGGAGATAGAGAATGAAGTGCATGACAAAAATTGAAATATTTTTATTTATTTTAAATAATTGAATTGTTAAATTGTCGCATGGCAAGTTGTCCCATGGCAAGTTGACCATGGTGAGTTGGCAATTTCACCAGTTTCAGAGGAGCAGCCAGGAAGGATCCATTCCGCTAAAGTTTTATACTGCAAAGGGAAGATTTCGGCAATATCTTGACTCCCATATATGGCAATTGCATTTCTTGCTGTTAACTAACCTCCTTCATTCTCATATCCCAGATGTCTCCATAGTGCCCTTTGTAATTCTTCAGTGCCTCTTCATCTGCTTGTGTAACTGTTGTGACTGGTACAACTCCAGCAGGAAAATTCAAGACATTATATAGATGGGTATAAGTAGTAGCCACTAGAAAAGATGCCATATACAAGTTATTTATTTCTCAACAGGATCAGGCCATTGTGTTGTGACTGTAACATATTAATAGTGTAACAGTACAATCCATTCTGCAGCCCACAGATGCTACTCAGTTCCATCCTCCACAAGCCAGGAAGCCATATGGGGTGGATGCCAACAGCGCCAACACAATATGCTGGCAGTGATGCATTTGCCCGAGGAGTGGGAGGCTTTGGCTTTTATGAGAGAACCAGCAAATAAAATATGTTGAATATGTGTTCAAGAGTTGCCAGCATCATTTGTAACTTGTTCTGAACGAGGGAGGATGAAAACATAACGTTTTCAGAACCATTTTCTTTCTTATTAGAGTTGAGATCCACAACTGCTATATAACTACACGAATACAATAACAAGAGAGCTATGCTTCAGGGTAATAGCTTTCTGGTGAGCAAATTGGAGCAATTTACAAGTGTGGGAAAAGATCTGGTGCTTGCGGAGAAAAGGCATCATCATCTTCTCTTCAGGGATTTTTTTTTAAATTTTTTTTTGAGGAATAAGGAAATGAGCCTGAAATGTCAGGGCTGCCAGATCAGTGGTGGGATTCTGCCGGTTCTAGGCGGTTCGGCCGAATCATTTGTTAAATTGCTGGCTTGCCCCGCCCCTTGCCCCGCCCCTCCACACCACTATTTATTGCCAATAAATAGTGGTGGGCAAGGGGTCAGCGAGCCAGCAATTTAACAAATGGTTCGGTGTTTTTTTGTAATTTTATTGGCCTCACAGCTGCTGCGGGGCTTCAAAGGGCCGCCCTACAGCTGATCAGTGTTAAAAGAAAACAAATGAGTAGACCGATGCCTGCAAAAATAAATGGGTAGACCCAGTGGTGGCATTCTACTTCGGTAGAACCGGTTGTTAAGTAGTTAAGTAGTTAAGCCGGTGGTTGCCAAAGTGGGCGGTACCATGCCTTAGGGGGAGTGGTAAGAGGCAAGGGGGGGCGGCAGGGGGGCGCTAGAGGCAAAAAGGGGTTACAGGGGGGGCTAAGTGGCAAGGAGGGTGGCCCACACCCTTTGGCCTGTGCCTCGCAGCAGTTACCTCCTTGCAAGCAAACAGCAAGAAAAAACAGCCCCTTTCAGCTTCAGCATAGGTTAATTAGCACAAGTTGATTAGATCAGCCTCCCGACTCTCAGCTGATTTGCTCTCAGCTGTTTTGGACAGGGCTATGTTGCTAACTGCAAAGAGTGCTGGAGCGGTTTTTATTTTCCCCTAGCTATGCTGGAAAAACAAATTTGATTTCTAAGAAATTGGATTGCATGGAAATAATTGGAATATTCATGTTCATATTGATTAATATACAAAAAAGATAGTTATATAACTAACTGATTTATATTAAAATGTTGAATTTGTATTAAACAACTGTAATATTACATAATTAACCAATGTGAGGATGGATATAAAAATAGATGACAATGGGAAGGGATATAATATAGAATAAAAAATTGAATTAGATTAAGATTAGAGATGAGGATGAAGGGTAATATTGGTTCTTTAAAAAAATAGATGAGGAATAAATATGGCAAAAAGGAAATATAGAAATCGTAAATTTAATTGAAATGACTAAACACTGTTTAAATTTGTGAACCGGCCAAGTACTCTGTTCAAAGAAAATACATTGTATGTTTGTATGTTTGTTTCTAATTATTGCTATTTTTTCATATTTGTTCTCTTTTATTCTTTAAAATTTAACAATTCATTCTTTATCTTAATATCTTTATATTTGTTTGGGGTTGGCTTTCTTTCCTTTCATCCTTTTTATTGTACAGCAATCTTTCTCCTCAAACCTACCACTTCTCTCTTTTCTTTCCTTCTTACTTTCTCTTCCCCCCCTCTTCTTCTCCTCCATACTTCCTTTTCCTTTCTCCTTCTCCTCCTCTCTTCCTCCCTCTCTTACCCTCACTCCTACTCTAATTTCCCTTCCCTTCCTTCCTCCCTTCTCTTCCTTCCCTCTCTCTCCTTCCTTCTTCCCTCTCTATTGCTGTATCCTTTTGTGCATATGGGCTACTCAGAGGGATGGAAAAGTTATTTTTGACCGGTCCTCACACTTTTAACCAGTCCTCGAACTTATGACTGTCCTCACATTTTACGTTTTGCGCCCTATCTTGTCACCGTGGTGAAGACAAGTAGTGGTGAAATGACTGACATGGTTGTTAAGAATACCGCAACGGGCATAAATTTTGAGTATGGTCATAAGTGCGAGACCGGTCATAAGTGCGAGGACCAGTCAGAAATGACTTTTTTCAGCCCTCTGAGCAGTCCCTATGCACATACCCACGCCCACCCGGTCACATGACCAGCTAGCCATGCCCACCCAGTCACATGACCACAAGCCACACTCCCAACTAAGCCATGCCCACAGAACCGGTTGTTAAAAAAATTGAATCCCACCACTGTGCCAGATGCTTGTCTTGCATTATTTTATCATTTGATAAATCATCTGAAATAACTCTAAGAACAGTTTCAAACTGTTTTGAATTTGATTTGACTGAAATTCGGTTTACTGGCATCTGGGGCCTCATCTGACAGTGCCCTCCTCCCAATCAATTCAGGAGCTGGAGTGATCAAAAGAATGATGTCAGAGCTTCAAAAAGAAGGGGCAGTACACCTTGCAGGGATGTTTTTTTTCACACCGCTGTTATCTAACCCTTCTTAGGACAGGCAAAAGAACAAGGTACATAGAGAAAGTGATAATGGAAGTATGGTTTGATACCAAATAGTTTGCCAGCATATCCTAGATTAAAGGCTGGGCCCAAGGCAGGACAAAGCACAACATCCAGCTTCAACTTTCTCCATTCTGCAATGAATTCATCACGGTAAGCCTGGAAAGAAAGAAAATAAAACAGGTGGTGTATAAGAGCATAATGCTAGTAGCAACAAAAAGTGATCAAGGTGTTCAATTTCAGCCTCCTTTATCCCATCTAGCTCCTATAGCTTCTAGGCCAATGTTTCTCAACCTTGGTAACTTGAAGATGAGTGGACGTCAAGTCCCAGAATTCCCCAGCCAGCTATGCTATGCTGGCTGGGGAATTCTGGGAGTTGAAGTCCATTCATCTTCAAGTTGCCAAGGTTGAGAAACACTGTTCTAGGCACTAGATCAAGAGTTCCATGAAATGCCAGAAAAATGCATGTGATGCATCCGGCCCGTGGGTCATGAGTTTGACACCCCTGATGTAGGTATTAAATAATAGGGGCAGCTACTCATAACTTAGGCACAAATAAATAGTTGCTGGATCAATCTCTTTTGTCAGACTTTGATGCTATCGCAAAATAAATGAATTTCCAAACTGCCAATCTTTAAGGAAATCTTCTCTTTATTCGAGTACAGCAACCGGATCATGACTCATGCGGACAAGACTGACCTTTTGCCCCCCAATCCCTCTCTTTCCGATCCCCAATTCTCTGCTTCTCATTGGTTATTTTCCAAGTCATTCTCCTGACTTCTTGTCTCGTCATTTCACAGGAATGTCCCCACCCCCTTCATTTCCACGGAGACCGAGCTTCAAAGGGATTTAGCAGGAAAAAGTCCAGGGCTTATCTTCCTTTCTATGTCAGCGGTGAGACGCTGACATCTTTTTCCTTCCTACAATTGACTGGAAATGTCCACTCAGGAAAAAGAACCCCTGCAAAATAATACTTCTAATTCCAAACTTCACAGGCAGTTCAGAAGGGTTACCATGGTTGATGATCTTGAAATCTGTCAGGTATTGATTGTCCCTAGGAGTACAGTCATTTCAATACCCATCTACCAACACAACTGTGGGGGTTTCCTCCTATGGCCAACAACTAATGGAAAGGAAATCAGATAACCCATTGGGTAGGGCAGGGGACTGCAACCTTAAATACTTAAACACTGGACCCGTTTCCCACAGAAAAGAAAACACCGGGAGCCACAAAACCCTTCCCATGTCTGACTATTTCCTGAGCGGCCACAAAACTAGCATATGTAGTTGAAGTAAACGTTCTGTTTTCTTTTGAAACTTTTCTTTTCTTGGATTTATCCATGGTTGACCTACCGGGGGTTGAAAAGCTCAATAAATTGTGTGCCAGCGGGTGTTGAATATTGGCGGTTGTGACGTACATTTTGAGTGACAGGGAGCTGTAGCAAAGGGGTGAAAGAGCCACATGCGGCTCCAGAGCTGCAGGTTGCTGACCCCTGGGTTAGTGCATTCTCTAGGTGATTTGCAACCCTCTTCTCAACAACTTCTCCCACAAGGGGAGATTGGAATAAGGGCAATAATTGTTCAGGGTGCCTGAATCCAAAGAATGTATCTTAAGGATGGGAACCAGAGCTTCCTTCAAGATTGCAGACAATGTTCTCTCCCATAAAGATAGAGAAGCATTGGCTTCCCTGTAGGATTCTTGCAAGTTAGAGTAGAATGTTAAAAAAGAAAAGCACTGAAGTTTCTAGCTCTCAAAACTAAGGATAAAAATTTGTTGAGTGCTAAAGAAAGCTTCGGACTTAAGCATGTGCCACAAGCAGCAGTTAGAGACTTCAAGAACAGAGACACTGAAAGGTCCTTGAGACTATCTCTTTAATTTCTTTTCCCCGAGATTTACCTATCTCTGTTTTATCCAGCTAATACCTTTCATCAGTTCACTTTGGGATAAAATATCTTTTCTTCCCGCCAAATCAGCCCTTACACTGTAACCTCTCAAAAAAAAAATTAAATATGTAGTCTCTCAAGACTGTTTGCAGGATCATTTCAAGATTTCAAATGTGAACTCTAGTTTAATTAACAAAGGAAAAATGATCCTAATTCCAAAATAGGCACAAAGGTCATAGCGTAAATATTATGTTATCTCATAACTATTATCTGAGATAATAATCTCAGATATCACTACCAGCAAATGCTGTGAATGTTTAACAAGCATCTTTTATCCAACTGCATGTTATCTGACACTCCCAGTATCAGAGGGTACTGCCAAATGCATTTTTAAAAGAGTTGGCTGTCATACCAACCCTTGATCTGAACAAATAAATCTCAGAAGCTCAACCAAACCTAAACTTTGTGCAGATTAATTTTGCGGTAATGCTAAAGAAGCCTACCCCATTCTTCTACCCCTTTCAGAAGCATATAGCATATCTATTGTCTAGGATCAGGGCCAACTTAACAGCATAATGGGCCCAGGGCAAAGCAGTGTACTGGAGCCCCTATGACAACTACTCAGAGAAATAAAAATGTAAATGGTCGATAAAATTAAACATATTTGCATGTTAGTATTAACTTTAAAAATGCAGTAAAATGTAATAAATATATTGCTGTATTTATATGATACAAGGTGCATTAAAGAGGTAACATACACTGATTAGTATGGGGCCCCTATGCTCGTGAGGCCCATGGGCAACTGCCCATCAGGCATTAAGGCAGCCCTGTCTAGGATTATGGGAGTTGTAGTCCTGCACATCTAAAGTGGTCAGATTCAAGAAGTCAGTCAATGTTCCTCAACAATGGGAAAACAGAACGCTAAAATGGAAGACAAGTGCTGATAGATTATTGTATTGAGGGCAGGTTATGAGTTAATAAATAGCAACAATGGGTAATTATCTGAACTGTCTGGGCAAACAGATGTTGAAATGTAATAATACAATAGTAATTGGTAGTGTTGTCAAGTGTCCACTATTTGAGCGGACAGTCTACTTTTTTCACATTATGTTCACTATTTTTTTCACAAAATAGTGGACATTTTTTTATTCAAAAGCTTTATGATGAAATTAAAATGTAATTTAATATTTTACATATTATTATAATATATTTGATGTTTTGAATTTTAAGTAAAGTTTTGAAGTGATTATTTTAATACGTGTTAAAATGTTTGTAAGAAAATATATAATTTAATTGTAATTTTTTTTTTTACTACTTAACACACACACACACACACACACACACACACCCCACTTGTCCGCTATTTTTTGGAAGCAGACCTGGCAACCCTAGTAATTGGCATGTTTACTTCTGGTTAATTAGCAACTTTGTATGTGCTTTGGAAAAAGTAGAATGAGAAAAGGGTGGGGCTCTACTGCAAGAAAGCCAATTAGGAGTCTGTATGTGGTGGAAGATGACTCTTAAATAAAGAGTCAGAGAAATGTCGGCAGTAGCATTGCAGCTTCCCAGGGAGGAGGCAGCACATTCCAGAGAGAGTCCCTAGACAGTAGGAGTCCTAAACTGGATATAGGATGGAAGGAAAAGATTTGGTGTAGCCACAACCTAGAATCTTCCAGGGTATATCTATTAGGTCAGAAGGTTATAGCTTTAGTCTGGCAAGATTCTGTGTATTAGGTGTAAGCAAATAAAAAATGGATTTGATTAGATCTCACTGTATCAGCTTTGGGTTTGGGTCTGAGATGAATTATCAAAGGAAGATGCCTGAAGAGACAGCCAGTTAGTTAAATTAGGATCTGGGATTATTGATATGATGGTAACATACTGTATAAATTAAATTTAATTGGAATTATCCCTAACGAAGAGGTATGAAATAGCTTTCCACTTGCAAAATAGTATACTCAGTTTAATGAAGTTTTTCTCAGAGTTAATCTAGGATCTTGTCCTTAGAATTGAAATAAACCTGATCAGGGAAAGAGGACTCTTCACAGTCAAAGGAATGTATCCTGATCTCTTTGGGTATTCAAATATAGGTTTTGCCCTATCTGATGAATAATCAGAAAGCTTACTGATAAAAAGACAATGTATTTTTATGAAGTTCCCTTCCCCCACCCCCCCACCCCCCCACCCCACATGTGCAAATTTGGCAATTTTTCTGTTATAGATACCTGATGTACATCATATTGATAAAAAAGTAGAAGGCTTGGTTAAGTCCTGAGCTTCAACTTGTCCTACTATATAGTACAATTGATGTCCCACAGGACATATGTGGCTACTGCCAATTAAATTGGATTCTGGAAGTCCTAATGCCATGATGGTGAACCTATGGCATGTGTGCCACAGGTGGCACATGGAGCCATATGTGTGGGCATGTGAGCGTTGTCCCAGCTCCAGCATGCATGTGTGCACCAGCCAGTTGATTTTTGGGTCTTCCGGGCCTACCGGAAGTTGGGAAACGGGCTGTCCCCGGCCTCCGGAGGGCCTCCAGAGGGGTGGAGAAGGCCGTTTTCGCCCTCTCCAGGCTCCTAGAAAGCCTCTGGACCTGGGGAGAGTGAAAAATGAGCCAACCAGGCCCACCATGCCATCGCATGCCAAAAGGGGGGACTGTGAGGAGGTTGTGCACGCATGCAGAGGGTTGGGTGGGGCACGGGGGGCATTGAATTATGGGTGTGGGCGCGCGCGTGCACGACCCCTCCCATGCTCCCCCTGCTTTTGGCACGGGATGGCAAAAAGGTTAGCTATCACTGTCCTAGTGCATAAGAAGAAATGCAGGACTTTGTGTCTCTGTCTTCTCATTTTTGTATATTAAGAATAAAACCCACCTATTCACTAATTCTATTTACTTTAGCCATGAAACTGTTGCTTTGCAAGCAAGCTCAGGAAAGACTGGAAAAGAAGTTGAGAAACTTCATATAGTGTTTCTCCATTTCACCATCCAAGCCAATCAGGTCATCATGTTTGACCACTTTAAAGCTATCTGGTGACAAGCGTTACAGGAAATAACAACAGTCTCAACTGCATACTGATATGCCATACAAAAACCATTAAGGAGTTTGCTTCAGCTATAACTCTAGAATCCATAATATATGGGGTAACCCTGTAGGAAGATTGTGTACTGTAAGGGGCCTTGCTAACTATTCTTTTCTATTCTTTCTGCACAGTATTGAAAAGTACAAAAATAAACCCAGGGCTGCATTCATTTAAAAAGAAACAGCTCTTTTGTTTGTTCTGGTTGGGAAATATTTACAGAATTAGAATCTTTGGCCAAGTGACTAGCTGACTCACCATCCGATCCACATTGTTCTTCCAGTGGTTTTTGACTGACCTAGAATTTGCAGAAATCATGAAAATCAACATTAACATACTAAAAAAGATCAACAAAATAGTTATGCCATAGAATCATAAAATTGTGTAGTTGGAAGGGACCATGAATAGAATAGAATAGAATAGAATAGAATAGAATAGAATAGAATAGAATAGAATAGAATAGAATAGAATAGAATAGAATAGAATAGAATAGATTTTTTTTATTGACCAAGTGTGATTGGACACACAAGGAATTTGTCTTGGTGCATATGCTCTCATTCATATAATCTCATTCAACTCTACAATATAGAAAACAAAACAACCAAATTATCTTGTCCAGCTTACTCAGACTGCTATTCTTCTTCTATTTCTTCTATTTAGGAATTATTTTCTTATAGTGAAATGAAATCTAGATAGCTGCAACTTATACCTATCATTTCTGGTCCTAGTCTCCTTGGCAGTGACCATTTTCTCAATAATATATTTCTGTGTACCTGAGCAGTGAGATCCTATCTCCCTCAGTCTCCTCTTCTTCAAATTAAGTTTCCCCATTGTCCTTGCATAGTAGATTATGTCTTGAAATCCCTGCATCTTTGCCACCCTCCTCTGACCCTGTGCACCAACCGTTCAACAAGTTGTTGCTTTGTGCATAAGCAGATGATCAATTCTCACTGGAAGGGATTTTAATGGTTTGTCCCATCCCCTAATTCAGCAGCCCTCACCCTATTGGGCACCAGGGACTGGTTCCATGGAGAGTGGTTTTTCTGTGGACTGGAGGGTATGTGGTTTCGTGTGCTGCCTGCATCCCACTTCGCTTGTTTGTGTGGCCCAGTTTCTGGCATGCCACAAACCAGTGCTGGTCCATGTTTGCTGAAATGTAAAATTCATTACTACCGGTTCTGTGGGCATGGTTTGGTGGGGGTTAATGTGACTGAGTGGGCATGGCCAACTTTTTTTTTTTACTTTTAAAACCATTTTTTCTACAATCTCTATGGCCGAAGAAGTTGTAAAAAAATGCTTTTAAAAGCCTCTGACAATCCCAGCTGAGTTTCCTGATCATCAGAGGCTTTTTTTTCTTTTAAAAACATTTTTTTCTATAACCTCTTCGGCCGAAGAGATTGAAAAAAAAAATGCTTTTAAAAACCTCTGACGATCAGGCAACTCAGCTGGGATTGTCAGAGGCTTTTAAAAGCATTTTTTCTACAACCTCTTCGGCCAAAGAGGTTGTAGAAAAAATGCTTTTAAAAATTAAGAAAAAAAGCCTCTGATGATTGCGTGACTCAGCTGGGCATGGGGGGGGGGGTAGGGACTTTTGCTCCGAACCACCTGCCACTATCGCTATTGGATCAGGCGATCTGGTCCGAACCGGGAGCAATTCACCCCTGATTTAACTGCATTTCATATCCTTGTTTGCTTCTCCACAATAAATATACAAATTGAAACTCCTTCAGGCCACTGAAACAAATACTTGATCCAAGCCCCTAGGACAGTGATGAATAACTTTTTGCTGTCGCGTGCCAAAAGTGGGGTGGTCATGTGGGGGTCATGTGTGCACGTGCCCACACCCATAATTCAATGTGCCTCGCCCCCTGTGCATGCACATGCCACCCCGCCCCCGCACTCCCCCCGCTTTTGGCATGTTATGACATGATGGGCCTGGTAGGCCTGTTTTTTGCTCTCCCCAGGCTCCAGAGGCATTCTAGAAGCCTGGGGAGGGCGAAAACAGCCTTCCCCACTCCCCTGGAGACTATCCAGGAGGCCAATAACGGCCATTTCCCAACTTCCAATGGGCCCGAAAGGCCCAAAAATCAGCTGGCCGGCACACACATGCGCACTGGAGCTGAGCTAAGGCAATGCTCGCGTGCCCACAGATATGGCTCCGTGTGCCACCTGTAACATGCATACCATAGGTTCGCCAACACGGCCCTAGGAACTCTGGAATGTCTCTCTTTCAGTTTCAGCATGTCAGTTATTGTCATATGAAAATCCAAAGATTGTTCCAAATCATTCAAATTAAAATATTTTCCTATGTCCAACTTCTGTGAAATGCAGTACGGTGGCCAATGTAATGCTGTCCTCTGCTAGACAGAATATAGCATGACTACTTTTCAAAGTTTAAATGCTTATATTAATAACCCAAAGATAACTTCTTAGAGCCCTCGATTTCATTGAGGGCTGTATGATGGTTGTGGTTGACCTCAGGGGGCCAGGGTGGGTGTGGCCAGGGTGGGCATGGCCATCTTGACGTCACTCGTATCGGGGGTGCCTGTGGCGGCCTGAGCGCCTTGCCAGCGAATACGGGCTCCTAAGCTCCATTTCTGGCTGCGACTGCCTCCTGCAACCCTCCGCCAGTGAAAATGGAGCTCATGAGGGCTGTTCCTGCCCAATGCATGTCCCTGCTGTAAACCAGTTTAAGCAAATCTCAACTAAACTGATGCTTTGGCAGCAGTTTGGAAAATATTGAGTCTAGATCTGCTATACTGCTATTCTTTCTCAAGTTTTCATTTTAGGAAGGCATTACTTTCCTTTCTCTGGGAGAGTCTTAGTGGACATACATATTCACACATACCCATCAGTGGTGAGTTGCCCCCAGTTCGCCCTGGTTCTATAGAACCAGTAGTAAAACCGGCAGGAGGCTCCGCCCACTGACCCTGACGTCATCAAAACGCTTCTGCACATATGCAGAAGCTTCTGCGTGAGTGAAGCGAGCACACGTGTGCAGCCCTGCTGCAAACCAGTAGTAAAGGTAAGTAGAACCCACCCCTGAAACCCATATATGTAAAAGTGCAGCTATATGAAATATAGTATAGCTAAATGAAAAGGTATAAAAGATGCACATATGTAGGGACAACAACCAGCTTTAAAAATAAAAATTTTCTTTCTTATATTACTTCTACTTTTCCTGAATAACTTCTACTACAAATACTGTTATAAAAGGTCTTTCCTACTAGCATAACAGTACCCTACTGCATAGGTTGGTATTGCATCCTGGAGAAACCTAAGCATGTGGTTGTTAAGAGGTGAGACTGATTGATGGCACACAATAAAATCCAAAGGCTTGGTAGTACAGGGGTTTAAGGCACCCTGTTATTAAGCTGGTTATTAAGACCAGCTGCCTGCAATTACTGCAGGGTTCGAATCTCGCCAAGGCTCAAGGTTGACTCAGCCTTCCATCCTTTCTAAGGTAGGTGAAATGAGGACCCAGTTGTGGGGGCAATAAGCTGACTTTGTATAAATATACAAAAGGATGAAGGCTATTGCTGAGCACATTGTAAGCCGCCCTGAGTCTCCGGAGAAGGGCGGCATATAAATCAAATAAAAAAAAAAAAGGCTGATATTGTGGGAACAACACCCATTCAAGGAAGAAAACACCATAAGAAGTTGATGAAGTTGGCTGAAATGGCAAAATTGACTATTTTGATTAAAGAAAAGAATACAAGTACTTTTATTTCCACATGGAGACTGCTTCTCAACTTTGTGCTTGAAGTGGAAAAGAATGAAACTTTGATCTTGGGTTTTACCGATTAGATTGATAGATCCTTATAGAAATGGCTTGTTCATATTATTATGAAAAAAACAAAAAGTTGTGATTTGATGTTAATGCCTTATTTTACTGCAACAGAGAGAGCTGGAAGTCAATGTTTCTTTTTCTCTTATCCTTCTCTTCCCCCTCTTCCTCTCCCCGCCTCGTTTTCTTATTTACTTTCATATTTTGTATCTTATTTTATCTTCTAACCCAATATAAATGTTAAAGTAAAAAAGAAAGAAAGAAAACACCATAAAATTCTCTTACCCTACTCCAAGGAGGGCACGCAGATGTCGGGAGATTCGTGGGAACTAAAATAAAAACACTGCATTAGAAAACCACATATAGCAAAAAGTTATTATACAGTATTAAACAAAGCCACTGGCCTTTGAAGTTTACTAATTGTTTGGCAATTCTATGGCTCCTTCTCCTTATTCTGTATCTTCCTGGTCTATTCTCTGGTTGCTGGCTTGGAGGGAGGATACAATCAGTCATCTTTTCCCAAAAGGCCAGAAGCCATTCATCTCAGATCAGTGTTTCTCAGCCTTGACAATTTGAAGATGGGTGGATTTCAACTCCCAGAATTCTCTAGCCAACAAGCTGGCTAGAGAATTCCGGGAATTGAAGTCCACTCATCTTCAAGTTGCCAAGGTTGAGAAAGACTGCTTTAAATCTTCCACTCATAACTGTGCTCTAATCTTCCATGGAACCAATTAGCATCCCTTCTAACTGTCTAGAACAGAGGTCTGCAACTTTAAACACTCAAATAGCCATTTGGACCCATTTCCCACAGAAAAGAAAACACCATGAGCCACAAAACCCTTCCCGTGCCTGACTATTTCTTAAGTGGCCACAAAACTAGCATATGTAGTTGAATTAAACATTCTGTTTTCTTCTGAAACTTTTCTTTTCTTGGATTTATCCATGGTTGGCCTACTGGGGGTGGAAAAGCTCAATAAATCGCGTGCCGGCGGGTGTCATGCATTGGTGGTTGTGACGCATATTTTGAGTGACAGGGAGCCGTAGCAGAGGGGTGAAAGCAGAGCCACAGGTTGCTGACTCCTGGTTTAGAAGATGGAGACAAACTAAGGTTACAACCAGATTGTCTATTCTTGCTCTGATTCACTGCTCATCATATTTAATGTGATGGAAAAAAAGAGGGACAGTTTTTGAGCAGCTAATGATGATGGAGGGACACTGGCAAGACACCCCATTGCTTAGGTCAGAGGAGGAACTAGGGAAACATCCCAGGAAATTAGAATGCAAGATAAGAGAGACGTTTCTGCCAATGGGTAGCCATCTGTTCCTCAGCTCCGGTGGAAATCCTGCCATTGGTTGTTAAAATGCTCCACCATATTGTACAAATTACTCATCCCTTTCACCTGATTTGCCCATATCTTGTGACATTAGGCAGTCACTTGAAACAGCTGTGCAAAAAGTGGTATGTCCTTTCAGGAAGAAGAGGTACAGGTAGTCCTTAAGCTATGACCACAGTTGGAAACCAGAATTTATGGTTGTTAAGTTAGTCATGGCTGATTTTATGACTTTTTTTTTTTTGCCATAGTTGTTGAGCCAATCATTGCAGTTAAAGGAACCACTGCAACTATTAAGTGAATCTTGCTTTCCCCGTTGACTTTGTTGGAAGCTGGCTGTTCTGACCTAGGCTTCCTGATACAGTAAAAGCACACAATGAGTCCCAAAAACCTTTTTATTTCAACAGTTGTGAATTCTGCTCATCCAGAGCCTGTTCATTCACACAACCAAATAGTTGTAAAGAGTCCGACAGAAGTCTGCCACAGTTCTTCGGGATAAGGCTGATAAGCACCCACCTTTATCTCCCTTGACACGCTGCCAAGACCTAATTGGAAATTAGCTTTGTAAGGCCACACGGAGCACAGAGTCAAAACAGAGCTGCAGTATTGAAACCAGCCAACACAAACAACAGTTGCTTCCTGCAAAGGCCCATGTGCCTTTGCTCCTCCTTTATGTCTTATGGGAGGGGGCAATCATCTCCAAACTCTACTCCCAAGTTGTCCCTTTTGTTTTTAACTGTTCTTGCCTTCTGGCAGCTCTGAGCATGTGCACACTGGGAACAGGCTCCCCGTTCCTCACTGATGTCCGACTCTGGAGGCTCCGGAGGCAGCATATAACTCCCAGATGGCCCTGGCCCCATCTCTGCCTCTGACGCAGAGCCCTCATCTGAGCCTTCCCCAGACTCCAGGATTGGCCCATGTTCCTCCCCAGCCTCCTACTGTCCAACTCGGCTGGCAGCTCCACAAGCTGCTGGCGGACCACAACACTGGCTGGGAAAGTTGCAAATGGTGATCCCATGACTCTGGGATGCTGCAACTGTCAAAAAATACATGCCAGTCACCAAATCTCTGAATTATGATAATTTGAAAGTAGGGATGCTGCGACAGTCATAGGTGCAAGGACCAATCGTAAATTACTTTTTTCAGGCCTGTTATAACTTGGAATGGTCACTAAATGAGTGGTTCTAAGTCAAGAATTGCCTGTACATTCCCCCAGTAAAATCAGTGGGGTTTCAAAAAGTGTTAATTATAGGTGACGGGTGCCTGTCATTTTTCACTGTTAGTTGAAGATTTTTCTCATAGTGGCATGTCAGGCTGGAACTAATATGTTCTATAACTGAGGGATGGAATAGAGGAGGGTGAATTCAGGATGAGTTAGAACTGCAGAAAACGATTAAGATTTATAGGCATTCTATTTTCTCTGAGCTCCATTCTGCTTTCTACCCCATCATTTCGGAGGAAATTGAATCATCAAAAAGCAACATGTGAAAACCTGAGCGTGGCTACATCAGGGTCATTATTCTTAGATTACGATTTTCACCTGGGTTATTCCACTTTATAAAGAAGAGAGCTAGAGCTTGATTTCTGTTAACAAGATTGAGTGAGGCGACCGAGCTCAAAATGGAAGTCATTTTGAGCTAGCCTGTGAAGGAGGCAATCCAATATACATGTTTCTATTGCAATTCAGCTTTGACTTCAAAAAAGAAAAGAAACATTATTTTCTCTAAAGATCCAGCATCATTTCCCTGATTTAAATACAACAATAGCAAATTGATGGAAATGAGGAGAAAGATGCTCGTAAAAGCATTACAAGCGAAAGAAGCAATCACATTTTTAGTTGCATATCAAGGGCTCTATTTCCAAGGACTTGAGCAGCCTTGCAGAATTATTCCCGGCAACGAGAAACATCTAAACCTTAGGTAGTTTTGAAACACTGACCAGAATATTAAAACAGTGTCTTTTTTTTGTATCAGATCATAAAGAGTTTCACTTAACACTCTCATCTTCCTGACTTTCCTACAAGACAATCAATTTATTTTTCTCATGAATAAGCACCATGATGCTCAAAAGAACTAACCCTCAAATTAGAACCATTCTTCAGGGGTTGCTTCTTCCAGCTGTATTGGTACTACAATTCCCAGAATTCCCAATCAACTTGAATTCTAATCCCAACTCAACAGGAAGATGAGAAAGGCTGGTATATACAGTAAGTTTCACTTCTAGTCCTTTGGCTTGTCAGATACTTTACTCCTTCTTCATTTGTTAATCTTTTTTAATTGAAGTTTAGGAATCACCTTATTCTAGCAGAGAAGATATCAATACATAATCCATTGGCTGCTTTATAGGCTTATCCCATTTAGCCTAGTTAAGAGAACCTAAACTTTACTTTCCTCGGTCTTGCTAGAAGTCTCTGGGAATTGAAGTCAAATGTATCTAAAGGACATCAATTTGGAAAAAGCTATTTCAGTGTTTGCATTCCCTTCAGGCTATTATTTCCTGTCCGCATCTATCTGATAGCCTTTGACATTTCCCTAGATTTTACAGGCTATACATCACAGCAACTGATCTATCAACAGCAGCACCAGGAATTTCTGAATTGCATTTCGAGGGATTAGCCTACAAACTTGGGTAATGAGGAGTGGAATCAATTTTTTACCGATCTACTTCAGTAGAACCTGGCTGGCATTGCTGTAGTGTTTATCTTTAATCTAAATAGGATGATGCTGACCCAAAGTAATGGAAAAAAAAACTGAAATGTCATTCAGGAGTTTTTAGACACAGAAAAATCCCAGTGACAAGTTAAAGCACTTTGCCACTCATATGGAAGAACCAGAAAAAATCCTATAAATTCTTACTAGCCTATTGTATATTCCACCTCCATTGTTTTTGCTAATGGATAAAATGAGACTCATTCTGAAAATTAGTATTGTGTATTTGCGCAGACAGGGGGGAAAAATGTGAAAACTCACCACAGGCATTAAAAGGAGTGCCAAGAGTCTCTTCAGCAGGTCCGGCATTCTGTAACAACGAATCTGATTTGTCCAAGTGGAATCCACAAATTCACCATCACTGAAATAGTACAAAGGGAAGGAAAGAGAGAGTATAAGGAAGTAACAGACCCTTTTTCTTGTACAAGGACACAAATTAGAAGATGGGAAGTTGGGAGGAAAAGAACTATTCATCTATTAGTTCAGATCCCTCACAGGTAGAGTGTTGCACTCATGTCAGAAGCACCAAGATGCCTCTAGGCTGAAAAGATTAGCTGGTGACATAACTATTGCCTGGGGGATGCGCAGTTGGAGGCTCTTTTCATGTCCCTGGCAGGAACTGAAGGAAAGGATGAAAGCTCACCCCACCCCACAGCAGCACTTGGGTCTCAAATTCAAATGAGGGCTTGCTAACCTCCAACCCAATGTCCTAGCCATTATGGTCGTCTCACAGGTAGATAAGATTCTAGTTTAAGAGAAGTTGTGTTGAGTAACCTTTGCTGCCACCTGTCACATGATTCTATGAAAAGTCAAATAGGAAAAGGGGAGAAACAAAAGATTCAGGCACTTTCTTTCCAGCAATCAGATTACCAAATATTCATGCTATTGGAAATCATAACTTTTGGTCATGGGGGATTTCAACCTGCCGTCTACCGGTGAGGCGTCTGGGATGGCTCGGGAGTTTATGGCTTCCATGACAGCCATGGACCTGACACAATTAATTCATGGCCCCACTCACGTGGGAGGACACACTCTGGACTTGGTTTTTATCTCTGGTCAGTGGCTGAGTGGTCTGGATATAGGGGATATAGTTATTGAACCCCTGTCATGGTCGGATCATTCTCTCCTGAGACTGGACCTTTTGACTGCTGCATCCCACTGCAGGGAGGCGGAACCGACCTCTGGTTCCGCCCCAGGCACCTGATGGATCCTGATAGGTTCCAGAGGGAGCTTGGGGCAGTTCCTGAAACTCTGGCTCATGACTCGGCTGAAGATCTGGTGGCTGCCTGGGATAGGACGGCCACCGGTGCTCTGAACCGAGTCGTGCCTTTGCGGCCTCTGACCCGACGCCAAACCTGCCTGGCCCCTTGGTTTTCCGAGGAGCTGAGGGAGATGAAGTGCCGGAAAAGACGCCTAGAGAGCGGTTGGAGGGCTAGTCGCTCAGAATCTGACCGAACACTAGTTAGGTCTCATATTAAGACCTATCTAGTGGCGATAAAAGCGGCAAAGCGTAACCACTTTTCCGCTCTTATTGCATCGGCAGATAACCGCCCAGCCACCTTGTTTAGGGTGACTCGCTCCCTCCTACATCAGGGAGCGCGGGAAGACCCCTTGCAAGGGCAGGCTGAGGATTTTGCACAGTATCTGCATGATAAAATCGCTCAGATTCGGGAAGGCTTGGACTCTGACTGGGTAGATCTTGGCTGGGTGACTGAGGCTGGTCTTGAGAATGTTATCTGGGATGAGTTCGACCCTGTGACTCCTGAGGATGTGGACAGGATCCTGGGGAGGTTAAACGCAACCACATGTTTATTGGACCCGTGCCCCTCCTGGCTGGTACTGGCCACCCGGGAGGTAACACGAGGCTGGCTCCAGAGGATTATAAATGCTTCTCTGAGAGAGGGTTTCTTGCCTCCCGCCTTGAAAGAGGCGGTGGTGAGGTCCCTCCTCAAGAAGCCTTCTCTGGACCCGGCCGTTTTGGCAAACTACCGTCCGGTCTCCAACCTTCGCTTTGTTGCGAAGGTTGTGGAGAGTGTGGTTGCGCGACAGCTCCCACAGTTCCTGGATGAAACCGTCTATCTAGATCCGTGCCAGTCTGGCTTCAGGCCTGGGTACAGCATGGAGATGGCATTGGTCGCATTGGTGGATGATCTCTGGAGGGCTCGGGACAGGGGTTGTTCCTCTGTTCTGGTCCTGTTAGACCTCTCAGCGGCTTTTGATACCATCGACCATGGTATCATGCTGCGCCGGCTGGAGGGATTGGGCGGTGGGAGGCACTGTGCTGTGGTGGTTCTCCTCCTATCTCTCTGACCTCTCGCAGTCTGGGTTGGCAGGGGGGCAGAGGTCGACCTCGAGGCGCCTTGCTTGCGGGGTGCCACAAGGGTCGGTCCTCTCGCCGCTCCTATTCAACATTTATGTGAAGCCACTGGGTGAGATCATCCATGGTTTTGGGGTGCGATGCCATCTGTACGCTGATGACACTCAGCTGTACATTTCCACCCCAGACCACCCCAATGATGCCCTCGAAGTGATGTCCTAGTGTCTGGAGGCCGTGCGGGTCTGGATGGGGAGGAACAGGCTTCGGTTCAACCCTTCCAAGACTGAGTGGCTGTGGATGCCGGCATCCCGGTATAGCCAGCTGGCGCCATCGCTGGCTATTGGGGGCGAGTCACTGACCCCCACAGAGGGGGCTCGCAACTTGGGCGTCCTCCTGGACACACGGCTGCCTTTAGAAGAGCATATGATGGCCGTGGCCAGGGGGGCTTTTTATCAGGTTCGCCTGATATGCCAGTTGTGCCCCTTTCTGGATCGGGACTCCTTGTGCACAGTCACTCATGCCTTGGTTACGTCACGCCTGGACTACTGTAACACTCTCTACATGGGGCTCCCCCTGAGGAGCACCCGGAGGCTCCATCTGGTGCAGAATGCGGCCGCGCGGGTGATTATGGGAGCGACGTGGCGCTCCCACGTAACACCTCTCCTGCGCGAGCTGCATTGGCTCCCGGTGGTCTTCCGGGTGCGCTTTAAGGTGTTGGTTCTCATCTTTAAAGCGCTCCATGGCTTAGGGCCAGGGTATTTGTGAGACTGCCTGCTGCTACCGATAATCTCCCACTGGCCAATATGCTCTCACAGAGAGGGCCTCCTCGGGGTGCCGTCGGTCAGGCAATGTCGGCTGGCGACCCCCAGGGGGCGAGCCTTCTCTGTGGGGGCACCCGCCCTGTGGAATGAGTTGCCTCCTGGAATACGATTGATCCTGGACCTCTGTACCTTCCGTAAAGCCCTGAAAACGTTTTTATTTCATCAAGCCGGCCTAGCCTAAATAGTTTTTAATTGGGATTTTAAATTTTATGGATTTGGGGTTTTAAATTGGGTAGCCAGTGATTTAATTCTTTTAATTATCTTAACTTTTGCATTTGTATGTTTTTTAATTTTGGCTGTTCACCGCCCTGAGTCCCTTCTGGGAGAAGGGCGGTATACAAATTAAATAAATAAATAAATAAATAAGCTTTATTTAGTCTGTTCCTTGCTGGCAGGATTTATAATTTTATATGCTATTTGATTTATAGGAAGGAAACTGTTAGGATATGGTTTGAGCCTTACAAGTTGTCCAGGCAATATATGTGTTCTGTGACTTTAATATGAATATGTATTGTGTGACTTTAAAGTTTTCCTGCTGATTTATTGTAATGCTGAGTCATGCTGTAATTAGTTGTGAACATATTTAAGAAAGGTACTGTAATGTATTCAGTTGATGATAAGCTACCATTATGTGGAGTGCTATCCATTGTGCTATCATTGTTGGATGGATTTGCTACCATCGTGGTTTGTGAACCAGAGTGAGTTTGTTATTCTAACCAACTACTGTTTGTGTGGTAAAAAGATTTTGTATCACTGGACTGATTTAACTGGCAAAGGCTTGGATTGATTTAAAGACTATGAGATTGTTTTTTCACTATAAAGTAAACTTTTGATAAACCAGTTTGCACATCTCTTATTCATTGCTCTCAACAACGTTTCTTTGTGCTCTACACTCTGCTAGTTGGTAACACAACAATAATATCCTTAACAGAAACAATAATAAAAAGACTGATTCTTTCTATCAAATTTTAGTGTTTAATCACTCACAATTTTTCCAATAATGTGGAACTTCCATCAGCATAGAGGCCTTTGGTAAAGAGTTCATCCACCAAAAAATCAATGCGAGGTGGTGTGAATGGTATCAGCTGAGAGAGGAAAGAAAAACAAAATCCATAGTTAACGGCACACAATAAACTTAAACAAAGAGTTACTCTGCTTTTAAAAGTTGAGCAAACATGAATCTGTTTATGGCTTGCAATTACTTCTTCCCCAAAATCTGCCAGAAGCCATGTGTTCAACCATAGAATGAATGAAGCCAATTACATATAGGAATACAGCACAGATGCACAGCCTAAGGATCACATCCTAAAACTACCAGATTGAGCTGTAAAAATGTGGGTGATTAAGTGGGGAGCAAAAAAGCAAGAATTATCTTTATATCTCCACTGGCATTTAATAGTCATTTGGACTTTTGCAGCCCAAATATAGTGAGCCTCCAAAAGGTGCAGTTGTCATTTTTAATATGACTGAAGAGAAAAATGATTGAATATATAGAAACCATCACACTAGTCAAGTTTGCTTCTAAATGAATCTAAATACAAATGAAACCAAAACAAATTAGGCCACCTAAGTGTAGTACACAAAATTGTCTGCTACAACGTCCTACCTGTCAACGACTACTTCAGCTTCAACCGCAATAATACACGGGCAAACAATAGATACAAACTTAAGGTAAACCGCTCCAAACTCGATTGCAGAAAATACGACTTCAGCAACAGAGTGATCAATGCCTGGAATGCACTACCTGGCTATGTTGTTACATCCTCAAACCCCCAAAACTTTAATCTTAAACTATCTACCGTGGACCTCACCCCATTCCTAAGAGATCTGTAAGGGGGTGTGCATAAGCGCACTAGTGTGCCTACCATCCCTGTCCTATTGTCCCCATTTATTCGTACTCATTTCCTGCGTTCATGTCCATATTTATACTTATACCTGTTTTCTCGTACATGTTTGACTAAATAAATAAAATAAATAAAATGAGACAATTGCCTTCCATCAGTTCCTTTTGGAATGCCACTGGCAGCATGCCATTCAAATGCCAAGGCTATTGCTGCCGCTGTCTCCACCCAAAAAGATCTTTAATCCTAATGTAAAGCTTACGGTATGCCCTGCCTCCTGTAGCAGTTTTTTGGTTTCCTGCACAGCTCGTCTCATGCTGGGAGAGGGCTGGAAATAACCATCTCCATCGTAGAATCCAATCCTAAGGGGGCAGGTATTCGAGTAAATCTGAAAAGACACAGGTCTTCATTTAGTCCAGTCACTACGACAAGAAGAGAGCTAGGTATGTTTTTAAAGGCCTAATAATGTTTCAAATCCAGGTATATAAGGAGCCTCCCTAAGATCTAACAAGCATTCAGAAAGTGCCAATCAGACTATAGGTAGTCCTTGGATTACAGTGGCAATTGGGACAGGAATGTCCATTGCTAAGCAATGTAGTCATAAAGCATGACATACATAGCTTAGTGATAGCAATCCCAGCAATTCCCATTTGCCATTGTTAAGTAAGGATCGTGTTGATCATTTAGTGAGAACCTCATGCAAATTTGACACAAGAGTAGGCAAGAATCCAGAGTAGGCAAGAATCTGCTTATGCAGAGGAAACTGCAACCCAGGAAAGCAGATGAGGCTATAGATAGGCAGTTTGGTGCTGTGGCATATGAGCAGATAGACACTATGGAGTGCAAGATCCAATGCTGCCCAGGGGCTCCTCGGGAGAAAAAGCATCAGAAGCAGGAGCGACTTGAAGCCTCCTGCTGGCTTCCCCATTGACTTTGCTTGTGGGAACCCAGTATGATCATGTGACCATGGGATGCTATAACCATTGTAATTATGAGCTGGTTGCCTAGTGCCTGAATCTTGATCTTATGGTTGATGATGACTACCTGTGCATAGACAGAGGCCTGTACCTGTACCTATACCTGTTCATAGAAGTCAATTTTCTGTTTTTTCCATGGAAGGGATGGGAGCAGCTGTCCCTGCAGTAGGCTGAAGTGGCCAATAGGGCTTAGCCAGATCCCATCCTCTGATCCCATCATTGATGAAGCAACCACAAACATTGATAGCAATAGCATTTGGACTTATACTGGTATGACCCTTCACAGTGCTTTACAGCCCTCTCTAAGCAGTTTACAGAGTCAGCATATTGCCCCCAACAATCTGGGTCCTCATTTTATCGACCTCAGAAGGATGGAAGGCTGAGTCAACCTTGAGCCTAGTGAGATTTGAACTGCCAAATTGCAGACAGCCGGCAGTCAGCAGAAGTACCCTGCAGTACTGCATTCTAACCACTGTGCCACCATGGTGCTCATGGCAAAATTTGTAGGGAGAAGACTATTTTAAATTTGGAAAACTACAGATAACCCTGTCTTAGTTGTAAACTAGGAGAAAGACAAAGGCATAAAAAGAGCATATCATATAACAGCTACCAGAAAATATTTGTGTTATGATTAGTGGGATGTTGGGGGAAATCCTTAATATCCCTGCTACTTCTACAAGTAATATCAAAGCTAATTAAAAACGCATAGGAGAAGGAATTGTTAGTATGAGTACCAGTATGCCTCCATGGGGAGGGTATTCTATAAGTCGATCTTCACAACCAAATACTGTAGCTTAAATTCTTCTGGTGGGAAACTTAGAAGAGGACCTCAAATGATTGAAGTGGCTATGCAGTTAAATATGGGAAAGGAGATCCTTGAACAATTCTGGCCAAAACCTACTAAGAATTATGACCACCACTATCCCACCCACACACATACATACAGCCTGATTCATCTCTATATCCAGTTTGATTACCTTGTCATTAAAGGGAAGTGGGGGCACAGCTGGATCCAGACAAAACATCTCATCACAGAGTAGGGCTTTCATGCACAAGACCAGGCTATCCACATCTCTTGCCATTGGTCCTGTCACAGAGATGACTGGAACAAAGAGAGAAAGGTCTCCGGTCTTGATAAAGGAAGACAGAACATGGCTTTGAAGTAAAGTAAAGCTAAATAGGTCCCCTGAGAACTGGCTTTCTAATAATTAGAGGATTTTGAAGTTATACAATAGTTTACTTAAGTAGCTTGATTTATCTAGCAGTTTTTGACAAGGAAAATACACTATTTTTTACTCTTTTAGTTTTCTCGTGTTGTCATCCCATTCAACTATACTTTAAAATTGTAAATTACTACAGCCTTCTGAAATATATCTATAAATGTAAATGAACCTGAGATCTTATTGTGCAACAATAAATAAATCCCAAATCAGTAGGGAAACAAACAAACCAACCCAAAAAGACATTGCAGTGTGACTGAGCAGTGATGTGGTAGTGGTCCCAGACAATCCAAAGGCCACAGGATGAGGATTATGATACAGTAATGTCAACTTTTTCCCCTACTAAATCCTTTTAAAATGTATTCGTTTACCATGAAACAAATTAGAAGTGGCCAAGAAGTTTTTAATAGCTAAGCTCTTCAGGAAAGGACATGAAAGATTTTTGAGGAGAAGGAAGGAGAAAGCTTGAGTGCAATTTTGGATGGTTGATTGATTAGCAGACCTACATATATAGTCATCAGGGAGCTTTGGCTTTTTCTCCATGAGCTGAGTAACAAATACTTTATCAACCATAGATTTGCTCACCTGAGTTCATTCCAGCTACAGGAGTGGTAACACCTTTGACACTGCACAACAGCAAATGAGAAAAGCAAATTAACAATAGGCAAAGCCAAATGAAAAAGAGAGCCTGTTATGAAATGCATTGTTAAAGGATACTAATGATACCGGCAACTGTTGAAAAGAATGTTTTCAAGATTATTCTTTTCCCTTAAAAAAGTAATAAAATCATAGGCACCTTTCATTATCCCTACAACATTGTACTTTGGCCAGGTAAAACTGTCCCAGAGTACACTACCTGGTATATATATATATACTAAACCACACCTTGATTGTTTAATTATGCTGCTTGAATATATTTTGAATTCAAGCAACTTGACTTTCCTTCTTAGGAATTTGGACTAGAACTAACAACACTACCCAAACAGGTTTGAGCTTTAAAAGAAAATGGACTTTAGACCTTCCCTACTTGTAATATTATCAGAGGCAGTCCTTTTTCTTTTAATCCAGGAGTGGGGTACTATTACAATTATCTTCTTCTCAATCCTGACCTAACCACCACCACCCCAAGTCTTTTTTCAAATCCCCAGGAAATTGATATATCTCTATTCAGATAAAGTAGCACTCCATTCTGAATAGTTTTTATCCCAGAGCTATAATTGCACTCAACAATGAACTAAAGGGCCACCATCAATGAGCTGTTGGACAGCATTACTTGGTCTGTTGTGTGGATGTTTGGGTGGTTTAGGGGTGGGGAATTTGTGATGTGTGGGGTTGTTTGGGGATTGTTATGTGTGTTGGACCTGGTCTTCGGGTGTTAAGTGAATTTTGTTGTATGGGTATACTGTGTATACACGTACAACGACAATAAAGTTGTTGTTATTATTATTGTTGTTTTGTTGTTGTTGTTATTATTAGGATAGAATTATCTTCTAACCACTTTGCTTCCAGACAAGAAAGGATGAGGACCATTTGTGATATAAGGTTTAAATTTTATATTGAGTCAGGGCTCAGAAGAGTTTACATTCAGTAAGAAAAAAATGTATTTAAATTCATTAATGCTATGCAAGATAATATAAGGGTCATTGATTGGAATCCTTTCCTTAAGGAGACTTCCTGGGAGCCCTCAGTATCCCAAATAGAGCTAATGCATTCTGAGCCATTTTTCCTATCCCTACCATCAATAAAAACCTGGCAAAAAAGATTGCCCCCTCAAGAACTGAGAAATGGAGAATGAAGAAGTAAAAGAGTTGGTGACATCATTATGTAGGAGACAGTTTATCCTTTTCTTGTGGGTTAAATGCCTACTATGCAAAGCAGCCAAAGAAACGCACTCATTCTTCCCAGTAAGAAAATACCATGTATTGCATTAAAAAAAAAAAATAGGGAAACCTCACACTTCAGCTATCCCCAATCTGGGCCATTCCAAATAGGTGGGCTTTCAAAATTCCCAGCCAATATGACCATTCACTGCCATCCACACCGTCTGAATGCTATATACATACCCATCTGGGGAAAAATGTGAGGAAAAAATTCTTGACAAGAATTGGAATGAAACAAAATGAAGAGTGAGGGAAGAGAATTAAATATCAAGACTAACTAAGCAAGAGTGAATGGCAAAATATACCATTGTACCTAAGCTCTTCTACATACGTTCTATGGTTACTTTTGCCTTTTAACACATAAATATTGGAGAAGTAATATAAATCTTTGGGATACCTATTTTGGGAGAGTTGAGGGGTATAAAACTGCAGTATTGTTTAATATCTATACCTTAATCTCAATTCCGATTTCTCTAAACTTCCTAGCCTGGCTATTCAACTTATCAGTGGTGAATATCTCTTGAGGAATCAATTCTCCTGGTGATTTCCTGCTCCAGCGTAAACAAGTCACTAACATTAACTGGTTTGGAATACATATTTGTTGAGTTTGTAATAGTTGGCTATATCCTGATCGAGGCAACATTTTCCCCCTGAAGTTTTTCAAGTGTTTAGAGCATAAAAAGAGATTCATTCTATTGCTGTTCTGTGAATGAGGGCAAAAAAGGCCGTGGCTGGAATATGAATGAGCAGGATGAATGCTTGTGTAGATGAGATGATGGTACATGAAAGAATAAAAGAGAACATGAAGTAATAAATAAAAGGGATAGATAGAGACAGAAGGCTATGTTTTACTTTTGACTCGATTCATGACCAGTTTATCTGAAGAAACATGGCCTCATCCTTTCTTTTAGCAACTCTTAATTCCCAACAAATGCCTTCCTATCTAGTGAGGGTTATATTTATAATCTAGGCTGCTAGTTTCCTACTGGTTTCTGAAATGACAGTCACAACAGAGAACTTATTTTGAACATGTACTGTTTATTGGCATACCATTCACTCTTGACTTGGTTAACAATACATCAGGGGTGGGTTCTACTTACCTTTACTATCGGTTTGCAATGGGAGTGCATGTATGCACTTCTGCACATACGCAAATCGTCAATTATGACGTCCAGGCAGGTGGGCAGAGCCTCCTGCCGCTTTTACTACCGGTTCTAAAGAACCAGACAGAACTGGGAGCAACCCACCACTGCAATACATGATATATTATCAACTACTTGTGAACGTTGTGAAGAGAGCCAGTTTGGTCTAGTGCAGTGATTCCCAACGTGGGGCTCAGGCCCCACAGAGGGGCAATTTGATTTTTAATGGGGGCAATTTGAACCTTGTTTAAGCCAAGTTTATGCCCTTTTAGGCTTCCTCTGCATGAGTAGAGTTCACTTTTTGAGTAAAGTAAGAATTATATGTCACGGGGGGGGGGGGGGGGGGGCAAGCATCCGGATTTTAGAGATGCTTAGGTGGGGCATGACCAAAAAAAGGTTGGGAACCACTGGTCTAGTGGTTAAGGCACTAGGCTAGAAATCAGAAGACTGTGAGTTCTAGACACACCTTAGCCATGAAAGTTGCACTCTCTCTCAGCCTGACCCATCTCACAAGGTTGTTATTGTGGGGAAAATAGGAGGAGAAATTATGTATGTACCTTTCCTTGAGTTATTTATAAAAATAAAAATCCAATAAATAAAAATAAAACTTACCTCACCCTATAGCCAGTTGGTTTGAATCCACAGATCCCACAAAAGCCGCATGGCACCCGAATACTTGCAGCCACATCTGTCCCAATGCCAAGCACGGATCCTCCCCCTCCAATAAGAGCTGCTTCCCCTCCACTGGAGCCTCCAGAACTTTTCTTGTGGTTGAAAGGGTTCAAGGTTTGTCCAAAAACTGTATTGCCACAGTCAATGCTGTATAGGAGGGGAAAGGACCCATAAGCAAATCGAAGGCATGCAGAAGGAATTGATTTTGCATATGGTGGAGCTAAGATAAGAAATCCATGTGGCTCCCACTCTTGTGGAAGGCACTGAAGACATAATCACTTTACTAGGCCTTAGGGTAGAATGGAACTAAACATCTGTAAGATTTGGTTTCGTCTGACCTGATTTCTATTTCTTTGAATGCATCTCCCTTTGTCCTTTGCTTCCTTTGTTCTAGCTTTTTATGGTATAAAGTGCCCAGGAATCAGGCTTTTGTTTTAAAAGACCTATGGATAAATCTCATACTCAACATTATACTAAATAAATAAATATAATACTCAACATCAAATTGAGAAAAGCTTTTCTAACAGCTGAGCCATACATATCTGGAGTGAAACCCAGGGCTTTCTGATAATTAAGTGACCAATTTCATTGACTAAGAAAAATATTGCCACTATAGTGGAAAACAGCCATATGGACTGGGATAGAGTCTAGATGCTATAAATGCTAATTTAAAGAAGTAGTCTAGTATATATGGGATTTTGCTGTCATATCACTCATGAAAGGCAGCCTCCTCTTCATGTACTTTCATGCTAGGTGCCATTTCTGAGAGCTGCTATTTAATACATGGTGAAGGGCACCAGATTGGAGACGAATGAATTAAAACATGATTTCTCCTTCTTCAGGAAGCCAAAAACTGTTTTAATGATACCCAATGGAATATAGCTAAAATCTAGCAATCTTTTTTTTTCTGGCAAAAAGCCTTTTCAGAAAAGGCTACTTTTTAAATTTGATTATAGGATATTATTTGAGATAGAAGAACCACCAAAATGATGAGCCTATTTTAACAGATTAGAGTCAGTTCCTGCTTTTAAGAACTATACCTCCCCCAAAATTTAGCAAATGCTTACTTTAATATGGCTTGTGATGTGTTGGTCTTTACAAATGGAATGGCCCCTTGTTTCTTAAGAACTTTGACTATTACAGAGTCATCATGCTCGGGAGAGTCCAGAAATTTCACTAAGCCAAGTGAATTGGGGTATCCCTTAAAAAAGAGAAATAAAAGCAAATGATGAGATTTAGAATGAAAAACCGGACAAAAAAATGTGAAGAATAGCATATTCCAAATCAATAGGAAATGCTATCAAATGTCAGTTTGATAAAAGTCTACCAAATCTGGGCTGGATGACCACTAGATGGAAACAGTAAGTTAGAATTTTATGTTCCTGATTGATGTGATCTAGCTATCTTCTGAACTTTGGACCCTAGGCATACCGTAGTAGCTTTAGAATTCTTCTTTACTTACCTCTAAGCACAGCATGAACATACCCTAATAACTGTTTTTTCCCTCTGTCATATTCCCATGATACTATCTTTTGTTCAGTTCCGAAGCAGCTTAAAAACATCCTTAGCTGTTCAAGTTTTTTCTGCCTTCTTCCCAATTTTTTTTTTTTTTTTTTTTTTGGCTATGGATATTATCTGGCATGCTTTGTTGACTATTAAGAAGGTAACTTGATCAGGAGTATGTAGTTCCCATGAGGCTTTTCATGAAAAAGCATTTAAAGGCCATCTAGATTTAGTGCTATTTGAAAAGAGTGCTAGTCCTGTGTTCCACTGAAAATCAATTTAACTATGAAAGGTAGCAGGTTCTGCCACCTTTGGCATTTAATTTCCTACTAGCAGGTGATACTTGGTGGGAAGGGAAATAAAGCCTGGAGAATCCACCTAGGAGATGCTCCCTCAGGGGTAATGTCTCCCCATTAAAAACAATACCAGAAGTGGCTAAGAGTCCATTATTAAGGAATCAATCTGAAATCTGAGAGATGGAAATCAGAATCTGGTGGATGGATTGCAAGCAAAATTGACAAGCTCACCATGGTATTATCCTTCCCAAGCACCATTATAGCAGAGCTGTATTCAAGTATTTCACTTGACATGAGCAGAACTATATCAGGCTGGCCCTGTTAAATCTCTAGCTAAATATTCTGATTTTCAGCATGAAAATTTACAGTAGATTTTTAAAGTGTATTGGTCCAAATGTATGTTTTACAAGACTCCTGGATCAGGAATACTGATCAGATCAGTGTTTCTCAATCTTGACAACTTGAAGCTATGGGAATTTCAAATTCCAGAGTTTCACAGTCAGCCTTGCTGGCTGCAGTATCTTGGGAGTTGAAGCCTACACATCTTCAAGTTGCCAAAGCTAAGAAATACAAACTTTCCTGGTCATAGGACTTCTACAAGCACATGTAGTCTAAGGTGCTTACAGAGCCTCTGCCACTTTTTGTGCTGAATGCAGCAAGATGGAGACAGTAGCGAGGTATGATGAGATGTTGAGGGGTGGGTTTAATTTGCTAATTTTCCCCAGCCCTATTTTGCCAATCTCATCTGAAGGCATAGAATTTAATCTCCTAAAGCTTCGCCCTCCCCTAACCAATTGTTGAAGAATAATTTCCAAAAGTACCTTGCAAGCAACATTTTCCTTGATGCTGACAGGGACCCCATAGAGTAACCCTTTCTCTCTCTTTTTAATTTCTCGGAGCTGTTCTTCACACTCTGGGAGGAAGTCTGTCACACAGTTGATCTCCTGGGTTACTGCTAAGGCCTTGGTGCAAAAAAGAAGAAAAGCAGAAGAAGGAGGTGAACAAAGAACCACTCTGAATTTTTTTAGTTGTTCAGAAAGGGAATTCTATGGAAAATGTGCCTTTTTTTCTCCCTGGCTGTACTTTGGTACAAGGCATGCAAATTAAGTAAGGAATGGACAACATACAGTTGGCAAGCTGTACAATACATATAACTCGCCTTCATAATCCTGTCTTTTTTTGACAGACATCAAAAACTGAACTACATTATTTGGACTGTAAACTTAGAAAATGGTGGCATGAAAATAATTGCATATATTTTATTTTATCTTTAATGCAACACCCCTGCTAAAAAGGCTCCTCGGAAGTCCTGCCTTAATACCTGTGTTTTTCCGAAAATAAGTTTGGGTCTTGTTTTCTTTTGAGCCTCAAAATAAGCACTAGGTCTTATTTTCAGGGGGTATCTTAATTTTTTCCCCATGTACGGGAGGCCCACTTCTTCTGCTTGCTTGCAATGGGGCAGGAGGCCGCGCACTGCACCAGTACCACTGCTGCAAGGTGGAGGATGGAGCTGCTCCACGCGCCCCACACTGGCTTGGCTCAGGGCCCTCACAGCCAGGCCACCCATGCTGTGACACTTGCCTCAACTCACAGCAGCAGCTCCAGCAGCCCCGTCCAGCAGGACTCTGCATGGCTGCCAGCCCATTTCTGCTTGCTCATGGCCACGACGGAGCAGGAAGCCAAGCAAAGCACTGGTGCCCTGGCCATGAGGCAAGGTGCGGGGTGGAACTGCCCCATACACCCAGACCAGCTTACCTCAGGGCCCCCTCAGCCAAGTCATCCATGTCCCAATACCTGCCTCACCTTGTGGCTGTAACACCAACACATTGCTTGGCCTCCTGCTCCATTGTGGCCATGAGCAAGTAAAGAAGTGGGCTGGGAGCCTGCAGCCATGTGCATGAGTGAGCCTGATGCACATGGCTGCTGGTGCTGCTGTTGCAAGACAGGTGTCAGGGCATGGATGGCCTGGCTGCAAGGGCCCTGAGGTAGCTGCACAGGCTCTTAAGTAGGGCTTATTTTGTGGGTGGGGTAGAGCTTATGTTAGGCACACACGTAAAAATATGCTAGGGTTTATTTTCAGGATAGGTCTTATTTTGGGGGGAAATAGGATATATGTTTTGGAGCTTCCCACTCTATGACTTTGCCCCAATCAGATTTTTGCTGGTGCTTTCCTTCCTGGAAAGGAAGAAGAAAAGAGGTTCAGCAGGCCAAGAAAAGGATGCAAGATCCACCACTTGGTTGGTTTTTGGAAGGCAAGCAGAGGCATAGACAAAGCAGAAAAAAATAAGGCAGAGGAAAAAATCCGACACTGTTGAAAAGAAGAAAAGATGCAGCAACCAGAATATAACAATAGCAGTGTTTCTCAATTTCAGCAGCTTTTAAGATATGTGGACTTCAACTCCCAGAATTCCCCAGACAGCCATTTTTGTCTAACATAGACTAACCTGGCTCTCCTGCAAAGTTTAGTTTTGGGTGCTGCACATTTTTAATTTTTTCTTTCTGTTTCCATCTCAACTTTTTATATACCATTTTTATCATAGATGTTTCATTTTATATCCTATGTTTATAATGTCTTTGTGCACTGTCCAGAATAATCAATACGCTAAATACAGTAAATAAATTCCCAACATCCAATACATTCAAGTGTCTTTCTGGTGCACTTATATCCGTATCTTCCACCTGCCAAGCAGACAACTACATTCATTCAGTCCTTGATCATCTCTCTCTACATGTCTCAAAGTCACACTGTTCCAAAAATGGAATTCCCTTGTAACTTAGCTGTTGGGAGTTGTAATAAATCTTCCACAGCTGAAAATAACTCTATGGATCACATAAATCAAAGATTCAGGGAGCTAAGAAAAGGATGAAAGTTCCTCTTAACTCTTGAATTGCTGAATGAAATTTGCTTAATTGTGTGCAGGTTGCACAACTGGGGAGGGATTTGAAGCTGAATTGGGCTGAGCTTCATTTATAATGTCTAGGTATGAGTGTGGACAAACAAATGCATATGTAAACAGTATCATGTTCTCTTGACTGCTTCAGTTTCAGGGTCCCAATGCTTTTGAGAATTCTGTTTCCATGGAAAGTCATTTCTGGACATTGATGCTGTTTTGGTGATAGAAGGCTTTACAAAATATGCACAAAGGTTGAGGCTCAGGTATGGGTTTACAAAAGTCAAGAGCACCAGGCTTCCTGTTCCTCAACAGTTTTGTTGACGAACGGATGATGTCATGTGTTTTTCTGCAAAGGGCAAAGTAACTCCTCTGTTTCCTAATCTGTTTCCAGATTAACTCCCAGCATAGATTGACTAAAAGACTTTGCTTGGCTAAACTCCTCACTTTCTCCTAGTGAGATAAAAGAAGAGATAATCTTCTGTCCATCATTTATGCCTTCTGGGTCCATTAAAGCATGATTACAGCAATCAGCTGTTCTTTGTCAGATCTTTAGACTGATTGCTTCTAGCTATCACCCGCTAGTTCAGATTACATAATCAGGGAAAGATGCAGAGATAGAAGGGATTTAAAATTTCTAATTTATGCCCAAATCAGTAACAATATTTATGGTGTGAGATGTCAATGGTTTGTATTATCCAAAGGATTTTGATGTTTGCAACATAGGAAAGTAGGTTTTGTATAAACAATGCATCTCCATATTGGAATTTAACATTCAAAATCAACTTTACCTTTTCCATATAGGTGTATAGAACACTTTCTGGAGACAAGGAACCATCTTTTAACTTTGCAGTTAGTTCCACAAGAGAAAGAGATAGGATTGGAGCAGCCTTTATTCCTGGGTTCTGCAGCAAGGGACAAACATACTGCTGACATATTAGTGCAAAATGGACCAGTGATTCTTAAACTACATTCTGTGGATTATTGATGATGCATGGAGGTTCACCAGCTAGCCTATCACCCACATTCCCTAGCCATAATCTCTACATTCCCCACCCATAATCCCCACAATTACTGCCATTAACTGGCCAGAACTGCTCAATCTTCGGGATGTACTGCTAGTTAACTGGCCTGCAAAAATGGTTGAAAACTGGCTTATTGAAGCATAAAAGTAGCAAGATAAACAATAAAAATTTAAAAATGTACAAGAGTCAGCCGTTGTTATTAGGGCATGGAGTATATTAAAAATGGAAGCAGTAAATAAATACTTAATTTTGATTTTTCCTACAAAAAATGTATTTTAAAAATCTTTTAAAATGGAGGAAATGGGAAGGCAACAATAATGATTATCTTATTTGCTGAAAAAATGTGAACTCTCACCCTCTTAAAAATAAAAATGGAGAAGGAGAATGTTTAATTGGATGGTCTCCATATTTCCTAAATATCTATTTTGTGATCCTCAATAGTAAAGAATTGAAGAAACACTTTGTTCAATCATTTGTTTGTTTATTCAATCAATCTATTTTGAGACTAACTACAGCAACATTGGGCAGATTAAAATTAAAAAATTTTAGCTTCAAACAAATAGATCAGGATATACCACCATGGATTAATGTGTAAATTTGTACCATTTAGCTGAAAACCCCTTTAGCCCTACCAAAGGAACACTATGTTGCTTTTATTTATATAAGAACAGCTTTAAATCCAATTCTTCATGAGATACTATGGAGGAAATTAGCTACGACATCCATTGATCCACATCTTCTCTGGGTTCATAACTCTATTACATCAAAACAGATAGAGGCTGTTGTGATAGTGATTATTCCTTCCTTATCTTCAGATGAGTCAAACAGAGCTATATTCTTAAAAAGAGCCTTGGTGGCGCAGCAGACTAAAGTGCTGTTAAGTAGCACTAGCTGCCTGCAATTACTGCGAGTTCAATTCTCACCAGGTTCAAGGTTGACTCAGCCTTCCATTCTTTCGAGGTAGGTAAAATGAGGACCCGGATTGTGGAGGCAATAAGCTGACTGTATAAAAAAGAACACCGCTTAGGAGGGGCGAAAAGCCCTACTAAGCAGGTATATACAAAAGTATGAAGGCTATTGCTGAGTCTCCGGAGAAGGGTGGCATATAAATCAAACCAATCAATCAATCAATCAGTAAAAATTCTTGCCCCCTTATTGTTCAACTTCTATATAAATGATGTCGTTTATATAGGAATAAATAATTGTTTGATCTAGTGCATTGAACCTTTTTTTTTAAAAAAAATTAGATCCTTAATGGTGGGTTATATGACAGGGGAAGATAAAAATCTTCATTTTGATATTCCAGTTTATTACTTTTTTACAAAACTTCAGTTTAGTTTTTTTCTCTCTCCTTTCATTCAATTATGTTCAATTCTCAGAGATTCTTATCGGCACGGTTTTGCAGAAGTGGTTTGCCAGTGCCTGCTTCTCAGACTGAGAGAAAGGGTCTGGTCAAGGTCACCCAGCTGGCTTTGTGCCTAAGGTGGGAGTAGAACTCATGGTTTCTAGCCTGATGCCTTAATCGCTACACCAAACTAGTTGTCCTCGGTTAAGATCGTATTTCAATATATCAATGAATTACATACACACACTGTCATAAAGAAGAGTTTTTAAATGGCTTTGTTTCATAACTAATTATTCATCTTGACACAGCAAGGCAAAGATCCAGTTTTGCCTCCATTAAATATCTGATTTCAGCACTTTACCTCTCCTGCCAAAAGAAATGAGGTCAAGGGAAGGTAGGTTGGGAAATGTATTTATATATTTCATGCGATTGCTGTTCCCAGTCTGTTTAAAAGACAGCCCCAATCAGTTTGCCTTTTTCATTTCTCGTACAGTGTATGGCTCCCCTACTCAAATGTTATTTTATTTTATGATAATACATACAATACTGACAGTACTTTTGTCCCACTGTTATTACTAGTGTTAAGGCTTTGGGCTGAATTCATGTTGAGTATAGACAGATGGGAAGGATGCTGGGAGCTAGGAACAGGGTCCCTGGGAAGGAGCCAAGATAAGAGATAATCTCACAAGTTGAAAGTTATTGTTCTTTCACCTAAAGAGGGGCGGTAAGCAAATGATCTGTTCACAAGAAAGTGTGCTTTCAACTTCTTATATCCAGTAGTTCCCCAATTGTAATGGTATGTTGGAATGACCTCGGGAGACAGAAGAAGGGATTTGTCCAAGTTTCTTGAATTGTAATGGCAATTTGTTCCAATGTGCAATGTGCTGTGCAGTGAAAATGTGCTCCAACAATGGAGATTTTAAAGAAGAGGTTGGATAATCATTTGTCTGACATGGTATAGAGTTTCCTGCTTGAGCAGGGGGTTGGACTAGAAAACCTCTAGGGCAGTGGTGAAATCCTGCCGGTTCTGTCTGGCTCGCGCGAGCCGGTAGTGCTGGCAGTGCGTGGTTTGGCGAACTGGTAGTGGCAGCAGCGCAAGGCTCCTCCCACCCACCCGGATATCACTACTTCCTGGTTTTAACCCTCTGTGCATGCGCAAAACCTTCTGCGCATGCGCAGAGGGTCAAAAATCAGATGTGACGATGGCGCATGCGCACTTCCGAATCGGTAGGGAAGGTAAGTAGATTTCACCTCTGCTCTAAGGTCTCTGTTATTTTCAGACTTGCAAGATTGTTGTCAGCCTTATGAGGTAGTCCAAGCATGAAGCACACCTAGAAGTACCAGCTCCAAGTGTATTATAAGGTTATATTAACACAATCTTGCAAGCATACTTGCAAATGTAAAAGTATGTTCCTTTCCCCTTGCTTTACGATTCAAGAAACTATTGTCTAGTTTGCGACTCTTCCTTCCATCTCCCAAGGCTATTCTCACATACCATTACACCAACTGGGATTCATTGGCAATACATAGCATTGGAATCCACAATGCTGCACCAAACCTTATTTTCCGTAATCGGTGAAGATGCAGCCCCCATAATCTCACGTTTATTAAAATAAAAAACGTTTTGTCTCTCATTGTTAGTCTTTCATTTTATGTTAGTCTATCCATGCTGCACGTAATCTTATCAAGTTCCAATTTCAGAGCCTCCAGTTAGGATTTTGCCCCCAACAACCAGCAGTAGCTCTGCACGATATAAATATCTTGACATAAAAGAATTCCTCTTTATACTGAAACATAATGAAGGGAGCAAGAGTTCTTTCCAAACTAGAGATAGTTCTTCTTGGGTTCTATATTGTATTGCAGAGTGAAGGCTGCACAAAGAGCATTGATAGTCCCAACTCAGCATGCTATTCTCTCTCCCTCCTTCCCTCTCTCTCTCTCTCACTCTCACACACACACACTTTTGTGCAAGAAGAAAGACAAGAGGTTTGCTCTTTGTATCTAGGCATACTGACCTCAGCATAATCCTGACATGTGTCAACAGTCACTAGGCGAATGTTAAGCTCAAATATCCACTGGTTTTATGGTGGATGATTTGTTACCATCCTGCTAAAAAAAGTGGGCAGAGACAGCTGCGTTAAGAAGGCAACTTAAATGCCAGAAGAGAAGGCAAAAGAAATCTTACGCCTTCTCCCATCTCCCTCAGGACACAAAGTATGTGTGAACATTAAGAGGCTCCTAATGTTAAATAGGAAACACAGAGCAATAGGAACCTTAGCCAAAAAGACATGGAAAATAAATTAACTATAGCACTGTACAAAATTTGCAGCAAACCATTACTTTCAAAGATGAAAATAACTACCTTAGATATGAACTAGATCTTGGCAAGCAAGGTACCATATCATCACTATGTAGTATAAAATGCATGTTTGTATTTGCTTAAGCAAGACAGAAATCATAATGCAGAGATCATGAGCCAGTGAAATATTTTTGCATGTAAATCTGTCTCAGTCATTTTCTAAAATTAGGAAAAAGAAGGACATCTGTTTTTTTTTAAAAAAAAAAAATCAAATGCCATAATACCTGCTGTTTAAACTGCTTTGCTGCCTTCTCCATTCGCTGAAACCCACGTTCTCGCTTGGTCTTGAATTCATCAAGTTTCTTCTGGACCTGTATCTGGTTCATCCATTTGAACATCAGAATGGCAGCAGCTGAACCACAAAGCAAGCCTGAGATCAGGCGCCTGTCAACCTCAGCCTCTGGAAAGAGCTCCTTAACCTTCTCTAGAGCCATAGCGTGAGGTTTTTCTTTCTCACCGTTCAGAGTCAGAAAAAGCTGCTAAGGCTGTGTTCCCTGGAGCTAATGGAAAAGACAGAAGAAGGAAGTGGGTGGTGATTCTTAAGCCCACCCAGATGCTGTCAAGTCCAAGCAACTGACAGATAGAAGCGTGTCTAATAAGGAATGAAGAACTTCCAGAAAAATATCCCTGTAGAAGAATCTTTCAAGTGACAATTGTTGACTTAGCCATCACAACATTCCGATGTACTATACAACGTGTCACTTTAGCAATATAAGATGATCCACCTGTTCCATTCTATATTCCATCAAATGTTACTGCATCTATCCATCCAGAGAGAATAGAAAGAAAAAAAAAGCCCCACCCAGATGCTATGAAATTTGGTTTTCTTTTGTGATCTGGTCTAGTGTTGTGGCCCGTACGTGGCCTGTGCAGCTAGTAGCTGATTCAGACAGTGAGGAGGCTGGTGTGGTGCTGGCACTCGAGTCGGACAATGAGGAGCCTGGAGAAGATGTGGTGCCAGAGGTGGGGATTCAGCCAGGGCCTTCAGAACCTCCAGAAGCTCACTTAAGAGAAGAGGATAAGAAGGAGGAGTGTCTTCTTGATGCATGGGCGCATAGAACTGCCAAAAGGCAGAATTGGCTCCTCAGGAGGAGGTCTCCTCGAGAGTAAGCTTGGGGCTAATTGGCCCCTCCCTTAGCCTATTTAAGGAGGAACGCCGACTGAAGCAATTTGCATGGAACAACTTAGTTCACATACCTTCGTGTCTTGTCTTGCTTATCTTATCAGCTTCCTGCAAATTGCTTCTGGGCATTCTGCAAACCATAATAAGCTTTCAGTTATTATTCTTTGAATACTTGGTGGCCGTTAATGCAATTAATTAACAGCCATTGTTGTAAAAGACTGGTTTATTTAGTAAACTAAGGTTTGAACAGACTTTGTGTGTGGTGCGTTCTTTGGGGTCCGTAGCTGGGGCAGAACATCTAGGTATGTTTTCAAAGACTAGATATTGCTGATGACAAAGGAAAGACCTATGCAGCAGACCCAACAATAAAAAAATCCTACCATGAACTTTAGGCCTCTTTCATTTCTAAGATATAACTGTGATATTATTTCTGATTAACAGACTTGCTTCTCTGTGCTCAAATCTATAGTAACTATTCCACTGCATACACACTCTTATCGTCCAAGGGATGGCATGCCAATATTTCAAATCTGAATGTATAAAAAGAATCTTAAAAAATCCAAGGTCATGTTGGCTGTTTGAGGGTCACACACACACACACACACACACACACACACACACACAATGTGAACATCTATGCAGTCCTCAGGATAATCGGGCAATTAGAAAAAAAATTTAGTCCTTTTTTTGTTGCAAATGCTTATGTTCTTTCTTCAGTTTGCCTTTCTGGGCATCTAACTTGCCTCTGCAAGAATTTGGAAACAGCCAGTGTACTTGTGGCTGTTAATCTCAATCCACTTCATGCAAATCCACTTTAAATTTTATTTTCACGACCCCTCATTCCAATCACCAATTGTCATGTTTCCAGCTTTGATTTCACCCACTACTTGTTCTATCACTCGAAAAAAGAAACATTTATTTCTTTTAAATCTTAGACCTTCTTAGGTTCCTTAGACCTCCATGTATCAGGTTGCAATGCCGTTCTTTAAAAAAAAAGAAAAGCATTATTACTTGCTAGAAATAATTCCAATTAAAGTTAGTAGGACATCCAAATAGGCATATGAAGGATTGTACCACCAGTTTCATACCAGCCTTGCTTTTTCCTTTCTTTTCTTTTTTTTAAAGAAAGGCAAATGAAGAATATGGCTGAGAAAGCTGGAATTAAGATCCAAATTTATTTCTTTTTAAGGAGAAATAAAAAAGATAGTTCTATCTTTCATTTTGTTGCATACTGAGTCTACTTTGAGGCCATTACAGCAAAAGTGTGCACAAGGGAGAGTATTTAAAAAATCCTCCAAATGATAGTCACATCCATATCATCAAAGCCCCACTTCTTTTGTACGTGTGTCATGCATAGGACATTCTGAGGGGGCACATGACTTTTTTGATCTGTCCTGCATGCCCCACATTACAGCAAATGTGCAGTCTCATGAAATGTCAGCAGTAATACATCAAATGTAAACCCTTCTGAATATGCATAGCTTTTTTCCACAAGAGATCCATAGTTTAGATTTACAGATCTGTAATACTGGGAACTGTTCCATTTATTGGATGTGGATTTTTTTTTTTTACTGGATTTTTCCCCCCTGAAGCTGTGCAAGGCTGCACATTTTTTAAATAGATAGTTATCTGCGTTAAAAGAAGACCCCATAACTCACTTGCCGGATTACAATCTGTTAAGTAAACCAGAACAAAATTCTTGGCTACAGAGCCAGCTTTCCTCAAGTCAAACCAGTTTAACAGGCTACATTTTTGCTGACCAATGAATATTCCTACATTTGTTCATCCTATAAATGCTAGCAAGGATACAATGAAAAAAAATATTGAAGAAATGCCACAAAACAGACCTGGAAGGATTTGTATAAAGATTTAAGTAATTTTTCTGTGAGTAGACATTTCTTACTTTTTGTGTTTTGACAAATGAATCCAAAAGTAAATGAAAATGCCTAAGAAGTATTTGCTAATTTTATTAATACTAATTCTATAGCATTTACATTTAAAAACAAAAAGATGCCAGTATTTTTACTTTTCTCTCCATGTGGTTTTAGAAAATGGGTGCCCTATTGGAAGACCTAAAAGACCAAGTTAAAGACAAATCATTATGAAGAAAATATGTGATTCTATTTCTATGTGATTCCAAAGAGTTGACACTGACTCTTACTTCCTTAGGTTTTTTTTTTCTGTTTGTTATGGATTTATGATGATTTTCCCAGGAACGGGGGGGGGGGGGGGCGGCGGAAAAACTCTATAAGAAGGCTCATTATTTCCTGTGGTTCTGCATTGTAGCGTGTGCTAGTGATTACACTGAAGATAAAATTTGTCCAGTACTTTTCGGTATTCAAAAGCCTGCCTCATGCATTTTTTCTTCTGATCTCACTTTTGAACATTTCAATTTTAAGGGTTTTTTTTTTTTCACAACAGAAGAGGAAGGCTGGAGGAATATTCAGTATCTCTGATTCCAGAAATAAACAAAAGAATCTATTTAAGAAATGTGACATGGATAAATAAAGGTTGAAATTGCTGCTGTATCCCTTGGCAACCATATTTTGTGTTGTGGATTCATTAATTTTCCAGTGAGGAAGAATACCACCAGTTGCCTACATTCCTTTCTCCACCCTAGAACTGAGGTTACATTTCATTTCAAGCTATTTTCCATCTTCCTACTTTTGTTGCTTTCAGTCTCCCACTCCTAAATTCTTTTCTCTCCATTAATTAAATGCCACACCCCATTTCACTTATTCTCAGACTTCAAATGAAATTTAATTCATTTCCATATCTGCAAGTTTGAGGGATACTGCAGCTTGCAAAATAGATAAAACTCTTTCCCATGTTAAAAGAGTTCCTTGACTACCCATGTCTTGGGAACTTTGAAAATGTACTGTGACTATCAACCAAAGGAGCATATATATAGAACCCCCACCCAGGGGTGAAATCTAAAATTTGTTACTACTGGTTCTGTGGGCATGGCTTGGTTGAGGGGAGGTTAATGTGACTGGGTGGGCGTGGCCATTTTTTTTTTACTTTTAAAACCATTTTTTCTACAACCTCTTCAGGGAAGAGGTTGTAAAAAAATGCTTTTAAAAGTAAAAAAAAAAAGCCTCTGATGATTGCGCAGTTCAGCTAGGCATGGGGGGGAGGGGGGCAGGGATTTTTGCTACCGGTTCTCCAAACCACCCGCCACCATCACTACCCGATCAAGCGATCCGGTCCAAACTGGGAGCATTTCACCCCTGCCCCCATCACCCCAAAAAACCCTATAAAAATAATATGAAAAAGCAGAATTTTCAGAATGTCAAATAAAATCCTCCAATTGTCATGAAGAGTTAAAGATGTCTCTTACAAACCTGTGATGCTTTTTGTTTATTCTGGATAAAATGCTGTTTAAAGATTGATATCCTGTTCCTGGAGAAAGCATTCCCCCTCTGAGGAGTTATTATTATACCTACTGATTTTGGACATTTTTCATCATAGGTTAATCCTCTGTAGCAGTAAGAATACTTGACATTAAAAAAAATGAATGTATACATATTTGACTTAGTGCTTCACTTCATGTTCCATACAAAACATTCCTTCAAAATGCTGTGAAACTGTGGCATGACTGCATTACTTAGCTGGGGGAGGTGGGGCTCTGTGTTGGTGGTTTTTTTTAAATCCTAAATTGAATTACTGTTATTAGCACTGGTTGCAATCCTTATATAGATGCCATCTCCTCAATTTTGCCACCTCCTAAGCATGTTAAAAGTGCAATTCCCACAATTCTCAGGTTGTGATCCCAATATATCTGGAGGATGCCAGATTGGGCAAACTTGTGCATAATACAAGGGCCAGAATGGGATAACTCACCATGGACAATGCTACGGGACAATTGAACAATTAAATTTAGTTATTTAAAATAATTAAAGCATTATTTTAATTTTTGCCATTCACATTTCCTTTCATCCCTTCTCTGGCATCCTTTCTTTGATGATTCTATTCCACTCTTTCTTTGATATTAGTGTAACTCTTGTCCTGCAGCGAGTTGGCGTGTCAAGTTGTCCCATGGCGAGTGGGCCGTGATGAGTTGGTCGCAAGAAGTTGGCTGTGGCAGGTTGTTGTAGACAAGGGCTACACATTCTAGTTTATTATAATTTTATCTCTGAGTTACTGAGTAAAAGCCAGGATCTAAATACTAAAAATACAAAGGTGGAGGAAAGATGATCTGATACTGTAAAGAAGACCTCTGCCTTATTTTTCTAGAACTACTTATAGGAAGCCCAACACACTACCAATACCAATTTTGCTTATTTTCAATCTTTCATTCCAAAAATACTGTATAACACAGTTGGAAGAAACCTTGGAGGTCTTCTAGTCCAAGCAGTAGATTCTATACCCATGATGGCGAACCTATGGCACACATGCCACAGGTGGCATGCAGAGCCATATCTGTGGGCACACGAATGTTGCCCTAGCTCAGCTCCAGCACGCATCGGCCAGCTGATTTTCGGGCCTTCTGGACCCAACGGAAGTTGGGAAACGGGCTGTTTCCGGCCTCTGGAGGGCCTTGTGGGGGGAGGCAGTTTTCACCCTCCCCAGGCTCCAAGAAAGACTCTGGAGCCTGGGAAGGGTGAAAAATGGGCCTACCGGGCCCACTGGTAACCTTTTTGCTGTTGCATGCCAAAAGTGGGGGGAATGGGGTGGGGGTATATTGAATTATGGGTGTGGGCACGTGTGCGCATGATTCCCCCCACACTCCCACGGTTTTGGCATGGACGGCAAAAAAGTTAGCCATCACTGTTCTATACCATTCCGGGCAAATGGCTGTCCAATCTCTTCTTAAAAACTTCCAATGATGGAGCATCCACATTCTGGAGGCAAGCCATTCCACTGATTAATTGGTCTCATTGCCAGGAAATTTCTCCTTAGTTCTAAGCTCGATCTCTCCTTGAAAATTTTCCATCCATTACTTCTTGTCCTGCCCTCAGGTGCTTTGGAGAATAGGTTGTTCCTCCCTTCTCTGTAACAGCTCCTTAAATATTGAAATACTGCTATCATGTCATCCCTAGGTCTTCTCTTCATTAGACTACATTGTGGTCCAGCTATTTAAAACACTCCTTAGAAATAAGGATAGGTCAGAAGTACATTTATTTTGGAAAAATATACAAAGTGACTGATGAATCCACTCCAACCTTGGTTAATCTTTAAAAAGCCTTGTGCACTTACAGCAGTACTGGTTTTTCTACAGAGACAGAGAGACATTTCTCTTCTTCAGAACTTTCTGGAAGGACCACATAATTATAAAACTTTACATGATCATATCAGCCTTATTCAGTTAATATACTGTATGTGGTATATAAAATTTGACATAAAAGTGAGCAGTCTGTCCTCTCAGAAATTCTGATAATTACAGTGAACAGTCAGTTCTCCTGAGATACAACATAATTGTATTTAATGGGGAGCTTTCAAATTCATATCTCCGCATGAGGTGGAACCTAGCAGCTGGAGAATTCTACCTTGCATCATGTGAGATATCTGTGTTATCTGTGGCATTTTTTGCCTCAGTTTTCACATACAATGTACAATGTAGAGAACTTGCCCATTTTGATCCACAATTTCAAACTAAAGACGAGGGTGCTTGTGTACCAATACTTCTCCCTACCACAATCAAAACAAATCTCCGTGCATAGAAACTTGGTCGAAGATAGTACAATTCTAGTCTAGCCTTTTCTCAAACATGAAAGTTTTTTTTCCTGGTGATTTCAAAAGCCAAACAAATGGGAACCCAAACAATTATTAAAAATACTATCATTTAGATACAGACTTGTCATCTAACTTGCTGCTTAGGAGAACTAAGCCCTACTGATAAATAGGCTTCCTTTGATATATGCTCCTTTTGAATTCTCCAGATGAGTTATATTTTAAAAAATAATAAAGTCGAGCACATTTCCTGGTGACTTTGTGAATGCATGTAATTTTCTTGCAGTATTATGGAAATGGTTTGTCATTGCCCTCTGCCAGAAAATAGCTCACTTATAATGTCTCATCCAAATATTAACCAGGCTTTGCTCCACTTAGCTTCAAAGTCTAAATAAGGTCAACCAATTTCTGCCATGTGCTAAAGTAAGGTATACTTGACCATAGTTTACAAAGAATGTATAACATGTTCCAGTTCTGATTGTGCCATGTTTAATTGTTTATTATTTTCCATTTTTCTGCATGAGGCTATCCAATCTGAAGAGAAACCATGAGCCTGGGCAACTTATTATGCTTTCAGTCTGTCCTTGCAGGTGAGGGTCTCCACTTCCTTCATGAACCGAAGGCACAGCTCCTCCTGCCAAGCCAAAGCGACACACTGGACAGCTACAGGGAGACCCACAGCATCCGTGACAGCCTGAAGATAGAGGGACAGTCAGAATAGGAAGAAGCAACTATACGATGAACTTTCAGAAAGACAGCTTGTTTCTTTCTGCCAGCATACAGACCTCTTTCAGCCGTTTATCCCAGGGATCAGCATAATGACCTTCATATTGTTTCAGCTCCTCTTCATCAGCCTGGGTGACAGTTGTGACTGGCACAACCCCAGCAGGGAAGTTCAGCACATTGTATAAATTGGTATATGAAGTAGCAGCTATAAAGAACAGAACAAAAGTTAATCAATCAAAGTTCTACAGATCGTCCAGGAAAGATTCTTGTGGCCATGGACAAGATCTTGTGGGGTCCCCTTTAACATTCTTATTCTCCAGTCATTGAAACAAAACCAGATGTTGCTAGTGTTAGTCTGGATTTGTATTTTCCATTTGAAAACTAGATCTTTTTCCCTCCAGGCAGACTAGTCCACAGTGAAGTCACTACATTTTAGGTCAACAGTACTTTGGGAGAAGATTAAAGCAAGGGTAGTTGTATGATTTTCAATACTGAGAGAAAAAGTTAAAATCAAGGCTATTTTTAATAGTCTGGTAATTCTAGGAGAAACTTTTCAACTTTGAGATTTCAGTTTTAATGTTTAAATGTATACGTGTAACTTGCAAAGCAATACAGAGTAATGCCATAGAAACAATGACATAGTAATTAGCAACCGGAAATATTTCTAAAGATTAATTTGTTCAGAATTAATGACTAAATATTTTTCTGGACCTCTGCAAGTGCTTGGCACTTTTTTAAGATGTAAGAGGCAAGCTTTTCAGTGTTGTTTTCTGAAACCATAAATAAAACCATATTTAATAAACCATAAACCATAAATAAAAGCCAATAAAAGTAAATATTGGATATTATACCAAACAGTTTCCCAGGATAGCCTTCATTGAAAGCTGGTCCTAGGACTGGACAGAGGATGACGTCCAATTTCAGCTTCCTCCACTCAGTGATGAATTCTTCACGGTAAGCCTGTAGAGAACATTTTGGCAAGATAGACTAGACAAAACATTTCTTTCAATCTCCCCCAAACTCCCTTTAATTGCCAATTTTGAACCAAGCTTACTTTCATGCATGCCCCCTTAGGGACCTCTTAAGAAACATGAAACGGTAGACAGTTTAAGGTAAAAGGTATGGGGATTAGCGAGACTAACAACAGGATCAGGTAGAGTGTTCCAGACATTTACTACTCTATTGCAGATGTCATATTTCCAAATTCAAGATTAGAGCAAATTACATTGAGTTTGAATCTATTGATAGCTCTTGTGTTATTATGTTTGAAATTAAACTCACTTACAGGTAGGATGTTTTGGTAAATAATCTTATGAACTAAGCATAGGTCAGAACGTAGACGGCGTAGTTCAAGGCTATCCAGACCTAAAATTTCAAGCCTGGTGGTATAGGGAATTTTATTTTGAGCAGAAGATTTGAGTACTCTTCTAGTAAAATATCTCTGGATCCTCTCTAATGTATTGATGTCTGAAATACAGTGAAAGGTTCCAGGCAGGTGAACAATATTCAAGTATAGGTCTTGCAAAGGTTTTATATGCCCTAGTCTGAAGTATAGTATTACCAGAGAGAAAACTTCGTAAAATAAGATTGACAACTCTTAATGCCTTTTTTGCAATGATGTTACAGTGAGCTCTGGGACTTTGATCTTTTGAAGTGAGTACTTCTAGGTCCTTGACAGAGTATGGGTCAACTTTTAGATCGTTTCCAGCCAGCAAATATTTGATGTTCTTATTTCTATTGTCAATGTGCAGGACTGAGCATATGTTTGCAGATATTTGAAGTTGCCAATTGTTTGACCATTCAGATACATAATTTAGGTCATTTTGAAGGATAGTAGAGTTGTCTGTGGTGTTGAATAGTTTAACATCATCAGCAAAGAGAACACAGCTGCTTATAATTTTATCACAAAGGTTGTTGATATAAAGCAGAAAGAGTGTTGGACCTAGACTGGTGCCTTGGGGAACACCGCTGTTAACAGGTGCAGGATTTGATAGGGCGCTGCCTATTTTGACCACTTGTTGCCTGTTTGACAGGAACGCAGTTATCCTATTATGCAAGGGTCCAGAAATGCCATAAGATTTTAGTTTCAGAGGTAGTTTTTCGTGCACTACTGAATCAAAGGCTTTACAGAAGTCTATGTAAATTGTGTCTATTGCTTTGCCCTGATCGACTTGAGAGGTCCAGATGTTTTTGCAGTGTATGAGTTGCAGATTACATGACAAATTTTTCATGAAACCAAATTGCTTATCAGAGAGTAGGTTATTAGTTGCTAAGTGGAGGGTGATGGATTGGTTTATGATGGATTCCATGACTTTACACATGACACAACAAAGAGAGATTGGTCTATAATTCTCAACAAGGACGGAGTCACCTTTTTTGAAGATAGGTATGACTGTTGCTAAAAATCTGACTTGCTAGAATCTTTATTCTGAAAATAATAATGTTTGCCCCCAAGTCTATTAATTCCTCCAGGAAGTGGAGCCAGGCTGTTTGTTTGAGAATCTTGGGGTGTTTGTATCTCACAAATGTTTTGTAGTTTTAATGAGGGGGCTTAACCTGTGTTTTGTTATTGCTTGATTGCTAATGTTTCATATTGTATGTTTCATCACCCAATTTTATTGGATAGATGGGTGGCCTTGTAAAATTGATAAATAAATATTGGAGTTACTTATTTTGGAAATGCATTTCAATTTCTGTTTACAAAAGCTACTATACTGCAAAAGCTTTAGTTCTGTTTGGCATATTATGCCTACGTTAAAATCCATTTTGGTGGTGAGAAAATACTTCTAGCATGAAACATTACTAGTGGTCACTGACTAGAACTTAATGACAGCTTAATCATTATGTAAAGTATTATGGCTCATGGGCACAATACCAAGATCTCAAACTCACCGCCACTGCTGCATGATGCTTCCAAAGGTTTTTGGCTGACCTACAAACATTGAAATAATTAATTTCCATGAAGACCCCCAGTTAAAATGACGATTAAAATATATCTGCATAAGAGGAAACTTATGGTCTAGTGAATCTGTATCCAACTGCAATCTAGTTATGTATTTAGGGACATTTTGGTGAACTGAGACAGTCCTTAGATAATCCAAATCACTGACACTACCAATGCCACAATCCCTGTGCTTACTTTTGTAGTTTGGCCAAGTTGTATAAAGCTTAAACAGTATTGCAAAATCTAAAAGTATAACCAAGGCTTATTGTTTGCACTGTAAATTAACAGATAGTTAACGATTATCCAAATTTTCTGCTGTCCTTTCTGGTTATGCTAATGCATGGTTTCACCGCTGTTAATTACTTTGTGAAAGTGTGTTTGAATTATTGAAATGAAAGTTACCATTCCTTGTTGATATATTTCATTTAACTTCCCATGAGAGTTTCTTTTCTCATAATATAGGAAGGAGGTTTATTTTAAAGTATAATAATCTTATGTAATGTAAATGCACTCAACTGTTAAACTTGTCATGTTGAAATTTGACCTGGTTTTAAATGATTGATACTGTTCGAGAATGTTACCGGAAAGGAAAGTATCAGAAGTCAAGCTATGAGTACTTCCACAGTAATTCAGAAGAGGTGCTTCAGAATGTATGAGAAAATAAGTGCTACACCTCTATAAAGCACTAATATCATTTTTCAGGTTTCCCTATGAGCCTGAGACATTTTCCTATGCATTCTGAAAAGCCTCTTATTTTCAAAGCATAAATATGTTTAATTCATGGTGCTTGATATTGCTGCCTTGAAGTCAAGCTGCCGTTTATTGATTCTTTTTATTTAAAAACAGCATATTAAACTGTGGCTGGAGGAGCACTTGGGATCATGGGATTACATCTCCTGCATTTCGGCTTCAAGGATGTATATTCTAGATCAGCTTTGCTGATGCCGCCATATGTTTTGGACCACAATGTCTAGAAATACAGTCAGCAGGATAGAAACAAAGGGGTCATTCTATAGAGAGTAAGGATAGAGAGTCTTATTGGAGATATGCCTACCAATAGAGTGTCTTATTGGAGATATGCATATTAGGCAATAGGGATGAAGCATTTTTAAAGCCAGAACATCCAGATAAGGGACAGAAGTGACGCACATAGACACCTGCCTGACTTTGCTAAATTTCTTCCTCTTTCTTAAAGCTCAGTGAATTAGAGAGAGATCCATTTGAGCTACTTCAAAACTTTATCTGGAAATTATGGACTTTAAAAATGCTTTATCCTGTCAATGGAGCCTGCACATCTCTATCAAAGTCATCTTCCTTACTCCATACAATTCTTATTTTTATTTGGAATTTTACCATTTGTAGCCCAACAGATCTGGAAGACACCAGGGTGGAGAATGGTACTGTCTGCAGTAGATGCTGAAAATAAGTTTAAGTTCTTATTCCTTACCCAACTCCACACAATGCATTGAGATCTCTGGCAATCCGGGGATACTAAGGGAGAAACACAAGTTTACTTATTTTTATTGTATGTAATCATGTAAGTTATTCTTTAAGGATGAATGAAACTAGCTAGCACATCTCCAACATGGACCCTCTGACTTGGATTAACACATTTGGATACACTTCCATATCAGTAAATCTCTAATTTAACAAGTTAAGCTAAGCATGTTTCGCCTTTTTATCATTACCGGGTAAGAAGTAACCCAAATACTCACCACTGGTTTTAAAATGAGTGCCAGAATCCTTTTCAGTACAATGGGAATACTGTAGCAGTTAATCTGGGATTTCAAAACTGGATCAACAATGTCCCCTTTGCTGGGAAATGAAAGGAAAAGGAAGCCAAGTCTTTTTCATAGTAAACAGCAGTGCTCTCTAATAACCAATATTACTTAGACGGTAATATTGATTAAATTCATAGAAATAAAGAAGTAGTAACTGTGAGCCAGGAACTCACTACTAGTATACAAAATCAGTCACTTTCTCTGATTTTACACTATTCAATCTATGAATTTAGGTTCCCGAGAATTAAATTCTTCAATTATATGCATTTAAATGAAAATATAGTAAAAGTTTAGACCATTTGTTCCTTAGATGTCAATTTGTACCCTACCTGCATATCTCCACTTACTGACAGAAGTTCATCTGTTTTGAGGATGAATTTGTTTGCTTTATGTAATCACACTGGAATATTTATTTATTTATTTATTTATTTATTTATTTATTTATTTATTTATTTATTTATTTATTGAATTTGTATACCGCCCTACTCCCGAAGGGCTTCATCCAGAGTGTCATAATATTTCTTGCAGCGGCTGTTGTTTATTATGGGAAAGATTGTCTTAAATTTAGGATTTTAGAACAATGTGAAACATCTTTTTGTGTTGCTTTATGTCTTTTTATCATCTGGTAGGTCTCTACAATAAAGCTTTAGAGTAGATAGTAAAAATACATATGGTTCTAATTTCTTAGTTTGGATGTTAAAATAGGTAAAATAAGCTTGGTGGTAAAGCACAAATTTTATCCGCAAAGTGCAGACAATATTGAAAAAAGTGCCAAGATATACAGTAGTAGCAAGATTGTGGAAAGATCTGTACCAGACACCTTAAAAGGCATATGTAAATCAATGCTGAATGAAAGATTATCTACTTCAGTGTTTCCCAACCTTAGCAAACTTTAAGATTTGTGAACTTGTTGTCTAATTTTTAATAAAATTAAAAGATAGATAAATGTATCTATAAATGTGGGGGAAATATCTTAATAAAGGAAATGATAATATCAAGATATGATAAATACTGGAGGAGTAAAAAGAAGACACAAAAGATGTATTCAGAAGATATACTGAATGATTGATTATGTATTGTTTGTTTGTTTGTTTGTTTATAAAAAAAATTAAATAAAAAAAAAAGATTTGTGAACTTCAACTCCTAGAATTCCTGGGCCAGCATGCCGTCTGGGAAATTGTAGGATTTGAAGTCCACCCATCTTAAAGTTGATAAGATTGGGAAACACTGATCTAATGTATGATTAGGAAACTATAAGATCTTAAAAGCTTTAATTCCGTATGTTACATCTTTTGAAGCACAATTTTTGTTTTAGTTTTATTAGATTTCTATACCGCCCTTCTCCCGAAGGACTCAGGGCGGTGAACAGCCAAAAGATAAAAACACAGAAAATACAAAATTTAATTGTATTAAATGTAATTCTATTGTCTTATTACAACATTGGAACTTTTTGCAAGATTGTGGCAGATTAAAAATATAATAAATAAAATTTCTGAAATTTATTCATTTCAGAATAAATTTCGATCTTAAAAACATGATTTTATTAAACTATTACTTTTCATACAGATTTTTTTTTCACATTCAGACTAAGGGTTCTCCAAAAAAAACTAGAATTTCTTATTACATTTATTTTTACATTGTTTTAGCATAGTGGTGCCCAGAATAGCCAGAGTTCAAGCCATGCTCATATTCCAAGATATCTACTTACAATTTATCCAGTAAATTTGCAGCTCCATCAGAAAAGATGCCTTTAGTGAAAAGCTCGTCCACTACATAGTTAATTCGAGGGGGGACAAAAGGGATGAGCTGCATAAAAAAGATAAATTATAATTGTTGGTTAGTTGTTATAGAATAGAACAGAACAGAACAGAACAGAACAGAATAGAATAGAATAGAATTCTTTATTGACCAAGTGTAATTGGACACATAAGGAAATTGTCTTGGTGCATATTCTCTTGGTGTACATAAAAGAAAAGATACATTCGTCAAAAATCATTAGGTACAACACTTAATGATAGTCTTAGGGAAACAGTCAATATAAATCTTAAGGATACCGGCAACAAGGTTACAGTCATACAATCATAAGTGGGAGGAGATGGGTGATGGGAATGATGAGAAGATTAATAGTAATGCAGACTTAGTAACTAGTTTGACAATGTTGAGGGAATTACTGCAGACAGAATGTCATGAGTCCCGTATACAGATAATTTAACTATCCTCCAGAAGTTTTAAGAACTACCTAAAAATGAATCCTTCTTTATGAAGAGTTGATAAACAAATTTGATAAACAGAAACAGATCATTTATATGTTTTCTCCTTATTAAATTTGCTTGCATTAAAATGTGTAATATAGACCATCCATTAGCATCATGATGCCTTCCAGACTAATTGTGAACTATGGTTTTCTAGTCAATATGGCTTTTTAGTCATGGTTTACTAAATAGACTATGGGCCTTTTCATGTTATGCTAACTTAGCATATATCCAAGATTTAAATATAGATTTGGAAGTAAAAAAAATTGAAGACTAGAAATTAATAAAGTATGTAGTGAGAATTAATACTTTTATCAAGTCAACAATCCCAGTGATATGCATTTTTGTTCACCATATAAAACAAACTTCCAATTTGGTTTATATTAGGGCCACAACTAGTGGTGGAATTCAAGTAATTTAACAACCGGTTCTCTGCCCTAATGATTTCTTCCAACAATCAGTTTGCCAAACTGCTCAGAAAGTTAACAACCGGTTCTCCCAAAGTGGTGCGAACTGGCTGAATCCCACCACTGGCCACAACACATTTCTAAGTGGAAAGCTGAGCATACTCATTAAGACCCTAATATATACAATGTAGCAGAACTGTAGGTTTATGCCTTAACACACATAATAACATATATTAATTTTTCTGCTAGGTAGTGATACTGTACCGATAATATGTAGACTATATTACCATGTTTAAAGGTGATTTAATGGAATTTCTTAAAAACTTTGTGAACTACTAATAGAGCACACAAACATGAACAAATATACATGCTTATAAATATTGTCTAGTTTATTTGTTTGTAAACTTGCAAAAATGCATAACCAGGAAAATATTAGCAGACTGAATAGATTCGCTGATATAAATATGGCAATTAAATTTAATTAACTTAAGTTGATTGATTTCAGTGGTGTATTTTAAGCACAAATGTACTGGTTCGAAAGCAATGTACTGTGAGCACAGGCGTTCAGGTTTCCCATTTTATAGAAAATTGTGAGTAATGTGGATCACAATGTTTTTCTGAGATATACATGAGGCACAAATTTCAGAAATATTTTAAACTAGAACACAAGTGAAAAAAATTAATAAATGCATGTACTGTGTGTCCTGCAGCCTGAAGAAGATTTTTTGTTTCCTGAACAGCCCTTTTCATGCTTGGGGAGGGCTGGAAGTATCCATCATCTTCATAATATCCAATCCGAAGAAGATTTGAACTGGTGTAAATCTGGAGAAAAGGAGAAAAAAAAAAAAGATTTGAAATAGCAATCAAATTTCACCATCCCTAGGTTTGACCTGGCTAAATATGCTTGGATGAGAAGCGAAATATCTTCAAAGAAAAACCAGAAAGTCCAGTTGCCCTTGAAAAAGCACCTTTGGGACAACCATAACCTGAATGACCGAGAATCTCCATAGACATTCATCTTTATTTAAGAATTCTTTAACTACATTTACTTTACATTTTTAAGTTATGTTTTAACAGAGGTTCCTAACACGGTTTTCATTTACACAAATGTCTTTTTGGACAGTAAGATCAAATATGGATGTCTGAAAGTTATATTTCTTATAAGATTACAAATTAATTTGTATATATCCCTACATCATAGTTTTGTTTTTTAAACTTAGCTTTTTAACTTTGCTAGTTTATACTTTGCTTTTGTTTTTATACTTAGCTTTCAAAAAAATAAAAACAGTTGGTTCGTCATTATTTAAATTTAAAACTTATGATTTATATAGATTGATCTGTGATTATTAAATTATCTTTTTTTAATATCTGAAAAAGTTAAATAAGATTGGTATCAAAACAGTGGTGGGTTCCAAAGTTTTTTACTACCGGTTCTGTGAGCATGGCTTGGTGGGTGTGGCATGGGAAGGATACTGTAAAATCTCCATTCCTTCCCCACACCAGGGGAAGGTTACTGTAAAATCCCCATTTCCTCCTGATTATCTGGGACTTGGGAGGTAGAGAATAGATGGGGGTGGGACGAATCAGAAATGGTATTTACCGGTTCTCTGAACTACTCAAAATTTCCGCTACTGGTTCGCCAGAACTGGTCAGAACCTGCTGAAACCCACCTCTGTATCAAAAGTACTTACATCATGGCAGTTGCTGAAATAATTTGCCTCGGTGGAATAGTTAAAAGCTCTCGTTAACCAAAACAGAGAGGGATTTCATTACTTTTGAATGAAACTGGCAAGATGCTGACAAATTTAGACTTGTATATAATGACATATTCATGTCCTGGTTTGAGCAAAGGAGAAAATGTTCATGCAATTGGCCAGCAAAGTGCAGGAGTGATGCAGGCACTTGGGCCAAGGCTTGGAGAGATGCTGGGTGGAAATATACACACCATGAAAGGAGCAGAACATTTGGGAGCAAATACTTCAGGGGTGGGCTTCAAAAATTTTAGCAAGGGGTTCTCTGCCCGGTTGCTGGGTGAGTGTGTCCATGGTGGGCGTGTCCTAGTTGGGCTCCTGCACCATGGTGGTGGGGGGGGGTTGTTTTTACCCTCCCCAGGCTCCTGAGGCTTTTTCGAGCCTCCGGGAGGGCAAAAATGGCCTCCCCAGGCTCCAGAGGCCTTCTGGAGGCTGGAAACAGGCCTGTTTCTGGCCTTCCCGAACTTCCAGTAGGTCCATTTTTCGTCATCCCCAAATCTCCATGCGCACCCTGCACTTACCTGCATCAAAAATGGGCTGCATGGGGACTCCTGGGGGGGTGGGGGGTGGGGCCATCCAGGAGTGGGATTTGGGGGTTCTCCAAACTGCACAGAATCTTAGCTAGAGGTCTCTTGAACCCCTGAAAACCCGCAGCAGCCCACCCCTGAAATACTTTGATAGGGAGTCTTGTAAACTACAGCAGAAGTTGGAGCTGTGGAAGCATGTGAAAAGAGCTTGTATAAGGCTAAGGAGCAAGTATAATCCAAGTAGACTATCCATAATCCAATATCACACAATGATTTAAAATTGTGTGTCAAGGGACAAGACAGAGATTTGGTCAGAACATATGAAAGCCAAAACAAAGCGGGAGACAAGAACATGATTTCACAATGCACAAGGGCAAATACAAAATTTGTTCACAGCAATGGAAAGCAGTCCCTGTGTAATTTAAATCCTCTCCCCACTTAGCAGGTACAGATGAGGTTTTTTGCCCATTCAATGGTTGCTAATAATGAGAGACTGAGCTTGCCTGCAGTCTGCATCTTGCTGCTTACTCACCTACTCTGCTGGGTGCAGGACCCTCAGGCTGAGGGTCTCTCTTCTGCCTCACAGAACCTGACTCTGAGGCCATGACATATATGCTCTTAACGAAACTATGCTGAAACTATTTGCAAAAAGGGGATATCATTAATGATTGGCTGAAATGGCTTTAACCATGGTGTTCAATCTTTCTGGTGTTCTTTCTTGGTTGCCCTCATTCATTCATTCATTCATTCATTCATTCACTTTTCACATTGATATTACCTCTTCTCTGAATGGCAAGGGTGGTACTGAAGGATCCAAGTGGAATAACTCATCACATAAGAGAGCTTTCATGCACAGAACCAGACTATCTACATCTCTTGCCATTGGACCAATTGTTGCTGTCACTATAAAGGAAACGGAATCTCCAATGAAATGAATTGCATGAAACACATCGGGTAAAGGGTTCTTGCTGGTGACCAGGTATCCATCAATAACAGGCTGGATGGATAATCAATTTGACTAGACATAGTGTTATGTCTATGTTAAGTGTTAACTTAATGAAGTCAAAAGTGCAACTGATAGAAAGATATATTGGATTTCAGATTATTTATTTACTGTATTTCTATATTTTCTATAGAACTGTATCCCACAGCAGTTTATAATTTTAGAAATAAATTATAAGAGGAATACATTAAAATAACATTCCATAAAATACAAGTGACCATCCAGATCAAAAACAATAAAGTGTTCTCTCAAATATCCTGGTGCTAGTTGTTTGGAGCCAAAGTTTTGAACCTGGCTTGATAATTAATTGGCAGCCAATCAAGTTGCTCAACAGAAAGGAAAAAAATCAGTAATCTTCCCAGTGCATTCTCATCAGCTTCAGCCTCCAGACCAAGTGCAAGATAGTTTCTCATAAAGCACATTAAAGAAATCTAACTGTAAGGTTACAAAGGCATGAGTAACATAGCTAATTTGTTCTTATTCAGAAAGAGATGTGCAGTAATTGACTATCAATTAAAGGTTCTCCTGGCCATAGAAGTCACTTGAATCTCCAGTGACAACTATTATGCTAAGAGTGCCTCCAAACTCCATCCTTGTTCTTTCTGTCCTCTTTAGAACAAAATTCCCAGATACCAGATACCTGGAAACAAGGTCAAATTTCAGTCTTAGTTTATTGGCCCTCATAAATTAATTAGAAGCAATGCTAGTACATCTTTCTTTAATCTCAGAAAACCAGTCATTTGATCCATTTTATCACTGAGAGATGCAACCAGGGTTTGACTGGGGCTCAGACAAGTTGCTATGAATCTATTTTAAAGAAGACAGAATTTCCCAATAGTGCAGATTGCAGCCATTAAATGTTTGTTGTTGCAAAACTATTTTTTTGTCTATTTTGCACCAGTTGCTCTGTGTCTGTCAGGACATAATTCAGAGTGTTGATTTCAACCATTAATATCTGAAAAGCTTAGGAAAAGGTTATTTGTAGGCTCACCTGTTTCCCCAATAAATTTGTCCAACAATTTATAGTCAGTACCCTGTTTCCCCCAAAATAAGACAACCCCTGATAATAAACCCAATCTGGCTTTCGAGCGCATGGCAATAAGGCCAAGCGCTTATTTCAGGGTTCAAAAAAATATAAGACAGGGTCTTATTTTCAGGGAAACATGGTATTGTTTGCTCACTTTATAGACATGGCAGATTAACTCCAATAAGGCTTTTCAAAGGTCTTTGAAAACTCACTTCTTTTACATGACTTTGAATTAAGTAATTCATTAATTTAATTTATTTACTTCAATTAATAATTTAATTAATATTTTGTTCACACAACACAGAAGTTGTAATATCATAACATTTTGTAAGAATGTCATATTATTATGTAGATATTTATCCATGCACCATTTTGGTAGATTTTTGAACTAGAAAGATCATGTATACATATTTAAATAAATCAATTTTTGGATGACAACTTATTACTTGAGAACAAATTGTGTGAGGGTTAGAGGCATGAGGCTAGAAACAAGGAAAGTTCTAATGCTGCCTTAGATACAGAGATCAGTTGAACGACTTTGGGGTACTTGCTCTCTCAGAAAAAAGCAAGCAAATTCTGAAAATAAGGCCCAGAAAACTGCATGGACTTGTCTAGGCAATTGGTAGGAATCAAGGCTGACTTAAAAGCACCAAAACACAAATGCAACCCATCAGTGGTGGGTTTCAAATTTTTTTACTACCAGTTCTGTGGGTGTGGCTTGGTGGGCGTGGCTTGGTGGGCGTGGCAGGGGAAGGATACTGTAAAATCTCCATTCCCTTCCCACTCCAGGGGAAGTTTACTACAAAATCCCCATTTCCTTTGGATCAGCTGGGACTTGGGAGGCAGAGAATAGATAGGGGCGGGGCCAGTCAGAATTTTTACTACCAGTTCTCCAAACTATTCAAAAGTTCCGCTACCAGTTCTCCAGAACTGGTCAGAACATGCTGAAACCCACCTCTGGAACCCATCCTTATTACTCACCTGACTTTACGCCTGCCACTGGACTAGCAAGACCAAGAGTGCTGGAAAATATATAAACAAGACAAAATAATAAGATGCTTGCTATCAACACTGAAATAATCCACTCATGCATTCAAAAAAAAAAAAAAAGTCTGGAGAAAGGAGCTGAACTTCAGATAATAATTAAAGCTAAAGTAATAAAAAAAATGACAAATGTGTTCATAATGAAAATTATAATAAAGGCACTCCCAACTACAGGATGCGTATTCATCAGAATATTTATGAACAAATAAAGCAATTTGTGAATGCATATTTTCATTTCTGCAGAAATAAAACATTTCCTAAGAATGCTTTTAAATATGTGATCCAATCAATATTAGCATTCAGACATTGGGATGCTTATCAGCCCAAAGAAGAATGCAGAACTGACCTTAACCGAGAGCCTGTTGGTTTGAGTCCACAAAGCCCACAGAAGCTGGAGGGCAGGCGAATGCTTCCAGCAATATCTGTCCCAAAGCCCAAGAGGGATCCACCTCCTGCAATCAGTGCCCCTTCTCCTCCAGAGGACCCACCAGGACTTTTCTTGTGATTCAAAGGGTTTCTTGTTTGACCAAAGATCAAGTTACTGCAATCATAGCTGACCGAAACAGAAAGTAGATTGGCAGTTAATTTTTTTATATCACATTGGGCCAAAGAAAGAGAGGTTGGTGAGTGAGGGAAAAACTATATAATAACCAATCAAATAATAACTTGCACATTAACACTGCAAAACCAGTGAGTGAGGACAGACGCCAAAATATGATACAAATATTGGAATCTGGTGCCATTCAGATATTTTGAATAGAATAGAATAGAATAGAATAGAATAGAATAGAATAGAATAGAATAGAATAGAATAGAATAGAATAACAGAGTTGGAAGGGACCTTGGAGGTCTTCTAGTCCAACCCCATGCCCAGGCAGGAAACTCTACACTACTGCAGATAAATAGTTATCCAACATCTTCTTAAAAACTTCCAGTGTTGGAGCATTCACAACTTCTGCAGGCAAGTTGTTCCACTTATTAATTGTTCTGTCAGGAAATTTCTCCTTAGTTCTAAGTTGCTTCTCTTCTTGATTAGTTTCCACCCATTGCTTCTTGTTCTACCCTCAGGTGCTTTGGAGAATAGTTTGACTCCCTCTTTTTGTGGCAACCCCTGAGATATTGGAACACTGCTATCATGTCTCCTCTAGTTCTTCTTTTCATTAAACTAGACATACCCAGTTCCTGCAACCATTCTTCATATGTTTTAGCCTCCAGTCCCCTAATCATCTTTGTTGCTCTTCTCTGCACTCTTTCTAGAGTCTCAACATCTTTTTTACATCATGGCGATCAAAACTGAATGCAATATTCCAAGTGTGGCCTTACCAAGGCATTATAAAGTGGTATTAACACTTCACCTGATCTTGATTCTATCCCTCTGTTTATGCAACCCAGAACTGTGTTGCTTTTTTTGGCAGCTGCTTCACACTGCTGGCTCATATCTAAATGGTTGTCCACTAGGACTCAAGATCCCTGTCCCAGTTACTTCTGTGAGAAGGATCTTGGAGATTGCAAGTCCCAGAATTCTCAGGAAAAACAGTGACTGGGGATTATGGAATTACAATTCCAGTTGTGGAAGAGAAAGCTAATATAGAATAGCAAACAATCCCAACTGTCTTGGTGAAAACAGAAGAAATAGCATAGCTCAACAATCTCTGTAGTTATGGGCATTCAAGTACTCCAGAGGCTTTTTCAAGAATGGCATAACAAAGAGAACCATGACACATTGTTCCCAATACTTAATATTTCTGACCATTGTAGACAATATCCAGGCCTGATCCATGCTTAAATTAAGGTGATAGAATATTGAGATAGCAAAATTTCATGCTGTAAGTAGGGGTCTTGTTATGCTGAATGCTCCCTCAAAATAATAGTAGAATCACAATACAACATTGCTAACTTGCAGCCTCCTTGTTTCTGGTGCAGTAATAAATATTTTTCTTATTCGTTTTAAACCTTATGCAAAAGAATCTTTCATACTTCTTTAATCTTTCTTCCATAAACCCACCACCCTAGATTCCCAGGTTATTATCAATCAAGAAATTTCTAAAATAGAGGAAAAAATACTTTATCATGCTCTGAGGAATATTAGTTTTCACAAATGGAATTGCTCCTTGTTTCTTCAAAACTTTTACTATCACGCTGTCATCAGCCTCTACTTTGCCAAGATATTGCACCAAGCCACAGGTAGAGATGTGTCCCTTTGGGAGACAAAACACAACTTGCTTGATATAAAGTTATGTCAGAGTATGTATATTATATATAACAAATGTACTGATATGTTATACAGAACAAGTCCTCATGACTTGATAAGGACTTATCCAGGAACAGGCTTTATTGATCAAATACCCCCAAAACCACAAGCAGCTATTTCCTCCTAATGCAAAGACAGTTAAGCTGAAGAGAAAGAACTATACAAAAGCACCATACATGGAAAGGTCTCTTCTAAAGTCCTTTGCTAAGGTGTCAGTTTTCATCTAATAATTAGATTCCAATACCATGTGACATCTCCACTGTATGCAGAGTGCTATGCTATGTTGTGAAGAGAGCTATGCTTTTATGAAATGACAAATGACTTGTCACTAGTCATACATAAAAATAGCCTATGTGCTTTAGGACCTGTATGCCTATCAGAACCCAGAGACACCTGTCAAGGTCCATGACCAGCTGCTATTCCTTGCTTAGATACATAAATTGGTATATATGTGCATGTGGATATTTTAAAAAGTAACCCATATATACATAAGAGCACAAACAGCATGCTAACTGTTATTGGAGCACACATCCAGTGGCCCCTCTTCGTGTAAGGGTTCAGGCTGGTGAGGTTGGAAGGGTGGAAGAATTCTGGAGTTAAATCCTAGAAAACATATATCTTTATGTTTGACATAAATCAAACATTAAGTCAGTGGTGGGTTTCAGCCAGTTCGCACCACTTTGGGAGAACCGGTTGTTAACTTTCTGAACAGTTTGGCAAACTGGTTGTTGGAAGAAATCATTAGGGTAGAGAACCAGTTGTTAAATTACTTGAATCCCACCACTGCATTAAGTGTGTGAGACTTCATTCTTATCTGCAATGGAAATAAATCTAATGAAATGGCTGAACTTCATTTAATTGATATTAAAGCTTTTGTCTTCATTTAATTGACATTAAAGCTTTTACCATAATATGTTTGTTTTTAAAGTGCTACAAAATGTTTTGTTGTTTTTCTGTAAAAGAATAACATGGCTGCTGTCTTGGAATAGTTGCATAGAAATGAAACAGGAAATGCAATCTCAGCCTTCAACATTTCTTTAACCTCTGTAGCAACTGGATTGAAACTAGAATGCCCTATGTTTTAGCTAAAAATGAGGAAATATTTTAAGCAACATCCCCTTCTTGATACTTCTGACACTTTTTCAGCAGCAAGTATTTCAAAAGATAAAGGATGATGCACCTTATATCCAATGTGTTCCTTAATGCTGACAGGAATTCCATAGAGCAAGCCTTTTTCTTTTTGCTTCTTCAGGTCCTGGAGCTGTTCCTCACATCCGTGAAGAAAATCTGTTACACAGTTCACCTCCTGGGTTACTTCAAGAGCCTGGTCCAGAGGGGGAAGCATGATTTATTAAATAAACCGAAATAAGCTGGAGTCAAACTTTGTACTCAAGAAAATCCATGTGTTAATCCAGAGGGCAAATGGATGTGTTTGTGTTGTTTGTAGGAGGGAGGAAGCATAAGTTAAAAACAGTTATAGCTGCTATGAATTACATGTAACAAGATGCTATTGTAGCATCTCAATTTAGTTAAAAACTGACTGGGAAATGGCCTTGAAAGAGAGGAAGAAGAGCCGCTACAAAGATAATGATCAAGAAAATACCATAGCTTGAGAATATGTTTCAGAAAAGACACCCCACTCACCCCTAATTCACATCAAGGTAAAGGGAAGGAGGAAGAAGCACATTCAGACTCGCAAGTTTTTGCTGTTACAGTCAAAGTAGTTCTGACCCATATGGCATTGGTTTAGAAGTCTGGCCTAACTTGTTCAACAGTTGAACAACTATGAAATTGGAATGGATTATTGTCTCTCTTGAATCCACCAAAGTAAACTAGGTAGCACCTGCTTAGATCTATATCTTGTTACCATTCTGTTAGGCATATATTAATGTAGGCAAACCATTTTCTTGTGGCTGATAGAACTCATTGATTGTTTGATAGATTGGTTTTCTAGGGACCTCAGTGAATATAGCCAATGAAAATTGCATAATATTTTGGCCACAAGGGAAGAAGGGTTGATGAAAATAATGAAATTTTCTGAGGTGGCCAAACTGACTTCTTTGAGGAGAGAATATTTTTCTTGTTAACTGGAAACCCTGTATGGACTTTATACATAAAACAGAAAAATATCAATGTATGATTTATGGTTTTGCTAATGATACAGATGTCAGCTTTGGAAACCATATTAGGGCAGAAGCTTCCATGCTGCCACCTTCTCATGTGTGGGAAAATAGGAGGGGGGATTTAATAGAAGGGTTGTCTTTAGACATAATAGCATTCTTCCTGTCGGTCAAGGTCAGGGCGATCCTGCATCTGGAGAAGGAGTGGTCAGAGTGATGTCTCGAGATGAGATGGCTGTTGATTGGAGCATGTGATCGACTGAGGAGTCGGGATGGTTTTGGGGGTTTTGATTTACTGAGGGAAAACCCGGACCTCTCAGATTCGGGTTTTCCCAGATGTGCCAGTTAACTTATTCTAGTAAATAGAACTTTGAAAAATGCTTGCGTCAGAGTTTTTACTTGGAGTTGGTTTTTTTCTGGAATGCTGACAACAGATTATATAACGAAGAGTCCTGTTGAGCTCCTTAGTGCTAAATTTATAATTGTACTTAAAACTGTTGTAAGGAAGATTAGAAACTACTTTTTTTGTATTTTTTTCTTTTCTAGTCTTCTTTTACTTTTTGCTTGCATTTTTAGTTTTCTTTCTAGTTCTGTCCTTTTCTTTTCTTCTTCTAACTTTATATTGGTTTGTATTAGATTTTATCTTCCATTTAAAAACTTTTAATCTACATATCTCTAGATAGATATATCTGTAAGCCTGAAAATATTCCAATAGCCCCTGTTGCATTTACCTTTTTTATATAGGTATACAGGACACTCTCTGAAGAAAGTTTTTCCTCCCTGAGTTTTTCTGCCAGTTCTGTTAGTGTCAGAGAAAGGATGAATTCAGTTTGGATTCCAGGATTCTGCAAGTAGAAACAGCTATGTCATAAAGGAAAAGCAGGGGAACAGCCCTAAATTTATGTCACAAGCCAGGACAAAAGATATACTGCTGTAGTTCTTCATGACAAATCAAGAACAAAACTCAAAGAAGAGAATTAGAACCTACAGATTATATACAATACAATTGAATGCAGTTCAGAAGAGAATCCTTGGGATGTCAGGTAAAAACTTTATTCCTTAATCCACTTTTCATCCTTAACCTCCACTTTTCTCCAGGTCTCAGTCACATTGCAGTTTCATGTATTTTAATAAGAACATAATTTTAAAATGTGAGCTATCTTGGCTAGTTTTAGGTACTCTGCTTTTTGGATTTGGGCTTCAAAGTCCAAGGAAATATAATCTGTACTTTGCATCACGTTGTTGCTTACATGAGGTATGCCTGTTAAAGCATTGGCTTTAGGAACTACAATGATTCAACAGAAAGCCATTTATAAATTCTGGTATTCATATGCTTTTACTACAAACACAACTGCTCTTGTTCGTATAATCCAGTAAACAGCAAACTCAATAGCTTCCTTATCCTGGCTGATATGAAATCCTTGACAGGGGCAATATAGGGATTGTTACTCCTTTGTAAGAATATAGATATAAATATGAAACCTTGGTTGAGAGTCATATTTTGAGCTCACCAATGAGCAAAATGAATGAAGCCTAGAAGACATTTACTAGCTTCCTAGAAACCATTGAATTGTTTCTTAGATTCATATGCCATCTTTCTTCTAGGAGCTCAAGGTAGGTAACACCCTGCTTCAAATTTTCCTCACAATAAGAATTTCATGAAATGGGCTGCATTAAGACAAAATGTCTGGCCCAGAGTCACCCAGTGTTCTTCCATTGCTGATTTAGCTCTGGATCTCCCTGATCCTAGCCCACTTTATCATGCTGGTTCTCCTCCTAGGCTGGTCTCCAGAAACGATATAGAACTTTCCACCAACTGATGTCCAAGTGGTAACATAAAAATCTGATCAGATATAGATGACTGCGTTCTTTGAAGCAGAGAGAGGGGGGAAGGAAAGAGAGAGAGAGTGTGTGTGTACTGGTACTGGTTCCTCTTTGTCTGAAATGATGATCTGAACAGCCCATATATCCCATATGCTATGACACAAAGAATCACATATAATTACTGTACTTTGTAATTATTACGGATGCAAAAATTAAAATTAAAAGTAGCGTCCATGCTGTATTCTAGCTACTTCAAAGCAAATGAAGAGGAGTACACAATAAATACATCAGGGTTTGCCCATAGAAAAAGTAGTGGATATATATATATATATATATATATATATATATATATATATATATATATATATATATATATATATATATATAAAAATTTAAGATGCATAAAAAGTTTCATTGATCCTCACTTCCCATAAAAGTACAGAAAGTATGACATGACAAAATTTAAGAAAAGATGCAACGTATCATAGATACTGACCCACAATTTGTAAAACAAGAAGGTGCATAAATTAGCAACACTGACCTAGGTTTCATCATTCAGACTTGAGAGCAATTCAAAGGTCTTTATAGAAGCAGCAAAGTTTACATTCAGAAGAGCCCTCCATAACACACAAACACTACCCTTCTCTCCCTAAGAAGAACACACCTTCTGTTTAAGCTTCCAAGCCACTTTTTCCATTTGTTCCAGGCTGCCATTTCGCCATTGTCGGGCTTCGTTCATTTTCCTCTGAATCTCTCTACGTATCACCCATTTCCATAACACAACCACTGTGACTGAGCCACAGGCAACAGCAAGCACAATAGGTGGGTTGATTCCATCTTTGAGCAGAATGTCTCGTAGCTTCTCCTGCACCATGGTAAATCTTTCTCTGTGCCTTTGTAAGTATGGTCTCGTTGACACCAACAAGAGGTTGTATTGTTAAAGCATTGGCTATTAAACTATCTCAAGTTACTGGAGACCTCATAGTTGTACCTTGGACTCCTCCCAAGGGGAATTTAAAGGATGATTTATCTAAATTGTTAGATAATCTTAATGAAGGCTTCAACTGATATCTTCAGAACAGCCTATTGGGCTCCCAAACTCAGCAGCTATAGCAAAAGTCTTTTTTTCTTATTTTAGTAGAAAACTTAGCAGCAGCTTCAGTTCATGTAGTTATGATCTGTATGTATGTGTGGCACATTCGTGCAATGTGAATCCACTTTTCCATTTCTGTTCTGGGAGTTGTGAGCTGAGGTAATCAGCTACTTGGATTATCCTGAGATTGGTGGTTGCCAACAGCAAAATGAAAATGTTGCTCTGCCTTTACTGGAAAGCCCAAAGACTGGTGGTGCCCTAGCATTTCAAAGGTTCCTATAAAATAGAGAGTCAGTAATCAAACTGAGAAGACTAATCAAAGAGGTTGTTACATACTCACACTCTTGTTTCATGAACAGGAGGTATTTCTCCTGTATGGAGAAATAGTCATTTCAGCCTTTTCTTTATTATCTTTTGCTCACCACTACATGGTTTTGGAACTACAGTGTAACAGTTTAGATTTTAATCATTGCTGTCAAGACTTCAACAAGACTCCTGGGGCTGTTTTCATCCCCTTTAATTTGAAATGGTCTTTACTAATTTCATTTATTTTTATGATGCAACTCTACTGAGATTGTATTTGGTCTGGAGACCTCTCTCTCTCTCTCTCTCTCTCTCTCTCTCTCTCTCTCTCTCTCTCTATCTATCTATCTATCTATACACACACACACACACACTCACACACACATACACACTCCTAATTGAGATTTTAATAACAATAGTAAAATTTGATACAAACTAAAAAGAAGAAAGAATGGAAAGTGCAAAAGGGAAGAAAAAAGAAAAAAGAAAAAAGAGAAAATATTAAAGAGGTGACTTTCAATCTTCATCACAAATATAAATAATTTTTGTAGCTTTTTATCCCCTTAGTTTACAACCAATGATCTCATCCTATACCCAATCAATTATCTATATACAAATCCATAAAGCTTTTTGTTTTCAGTCCTAATGTCAACAGAAAGTCCATTAAGGTTGTCCAAAAAAACAGCATATCTTATTTTAACCTTGATCAAATAAACCAACTTTATACCCCTTCCTTTTACTTCTAACAGTCTTAAATTTAAAACAATCCAAATGCCATAGAAATTGATTTTTAAAAATTTCTTATTTGTTCTTTCTGTTAAGATTATTCAAAGCTTTAACAAGCTTCTTTTGTAAATTCCATACAAAAGAAGTTATCCAATAGATGAGATAGTATTTGCAGCTTGACAATACAGAATGTCAAATCACCATTCACAAATAGCAATAGCACTTAGACTTATATACCACTTCACAGTGCTTTTCAGCCCCACTCTAAGTGGTTTACAGAGCCAGCATATTGCCTCCAACAATCTGGGTCCTCATTTTACTGATCTCGGAAGGATGGAAGGCTGAGTCAACCTTGAAGGATGGAAGGCTGAGTCAACCCTGAACCTGGTAAGATTCGATCTGCCAAATTGCAGGCAGCCAGTGATCAGCAGAAGTAGCCTGCAGTACTACACTCTAACCACTGCACCACCACAGCTCAAATCTAATCAAAGCTTTATTACAATCAAAGACTAGCATAAAATCACCTAAAAATGGCAGAATGTTAATGTTTATATAAGAAATAAAAGTCCTTATACAGGTAGTCCTTGACTTACAACCACAATTGAGACTGAAACTTCTGTCGCTAAGATGTGGCTGGTAAGTGAATTGTGCCTGATACTCCCATATTTTGCTATTGTCATTAAACAAACCACATGATGGTTAAGCAAATATGGCTTTCCTTATCAAGTTTGCTTGTCAGAAACCCCCTGAGGTGGTCATAAAGAGTGATCAGGTAACCCTGGGACACTGCAACCATTGTAAATTTTCTTTCTTTCACTGTGAGTTATTGAGATATATTTGTGTTGGGGGAGTGCACTAAAGGAGGCTCAGCCAATCTCATTGTACACTTGTTGTGCATTGACAATAAAGGTTTGAATTTGTATTACATACTGATTTCAAAGCCCCTGAGTTTTGATCACTTGACTTCGGGAATGCTGCTACAATTGTAGGTGCAAGACCATTTGTAAAACACTTTTTTCACTGCCATCATAATTTTTAATGGTCATTAAATGAATGGGTATAAATTGAGAACCACAAGTCTGTATCAGAAATTGTGGTCACATATATAGCAACAGTATGTACATTTTAAATTCTATATGGGCTAGGCCAGTGGTGAAATCCAATTTTTTTTTTACTACTAGTTCTGTGGGCGTGGCTTGGTGGGCGTGGCAGGGGAAGGATACTACAAAATCTCCATTCCTATCCCACTCTGGGGCCAGCCAGAAGTGGCATTTGCTGGTTTTTCTGAACTACTCAAAATTTCCGCTACCAGTTCTCCAGAACCTGTCAGAACCTGCTGGATTTCACCCCTGGGCTAGGCATAGTTCTCTTTTGTGATTTTAACAATATCCAGGGCAGGAACATTGTGCCATTATCTGCCTTTCCAGTTTGTCATTGCTTAAAAGCTTAACATGAGATTCCTAACAGTTGTTCGTGTTGAAAATAATTACTGACAGCTGTAGCCTGTGCCAAAGTGAAACAATTGTTACAGCTTGCATTCTCACAACTGCAAATTAATCTTCTCCGATGTGCCATGTGAAGATGTCACCCAGATTTGTTTCTTTTTCAGTTCAGCATCATCTTGGGTTCCTCGCTTTGTATTTGGTAATGATTGCCAATTCAGCCTTAGATTTTAGGTATCAAAAGCATCCTACGAAATTCTCCTGCATGTTTGTGTATTGGTTGGCTATACTCTCAGGAACCATTGGGCAATGATTCAAGGTGATAATAGTTCTGTTGCCCTTGACAGAGATTGTCAACCTTTAATCAGGCAAATGTAAATGCAGGTTGCTAAGAAGCTATTTTGGGCCTTAAAAGTAATTTCAGAGGGCGATGCCAGCCATGAACACCAGTTCAAAAATCCACTTAGGATTGTTTAGCTTGATCACTAGTTTGCCCTTGTTCTCCATTCACATCTATATTTCAGCAATAAGGTAATAAAAACCTTTTGGCTTAACCAGTTTGCTTCAAAGGACTATATCAAATCTTTACATGCCATGTCCTATTCTTCTACTTAGGTGCTAAATTGGTAATTATATCATTCTTTTTATAATTGCTTTATAACTGAATAACAGAATAATAGAGTTGGAATGGCTTAGGACCGGGGTATCTACGAGACCGCCTTCTGCCACCAGTAGCCTCTCACCGATCAGTATGCTCCCATAGAGAGGGGCTCCTCAGGGTGCCGTCGGCCAAACAGTGTTGACTGGTGGCCCCCAGGGGGAGAGCCCTCTCTGTGGGGGCACCCGCCATCTGGAACGAGCTCCCCCCAGAGATACGGAGGATCCCGGATCTGCACACTTTCCGCCGTGCCATTAAAACATTTCTATTCCAGCACGCCGGCCTGGCCTAACCTCTCTTTTAAATTGTTTTTTAAAAAAATTAAAATTTAAATCTGTCTTATGAATTTGGGGTGTTTTAAATTTGTTTTCCGGGCCAATTATTTAATTGTATTTTAAATGGTTTTTAAACATTTGTATTATATGTATTTTATTTGGCTGTTCACCGCCTTGAGTCCTTCGGGAGTAGGGCAGTATACAAATTCAATAAAATAAAATAAAAAAAAATGGTCTTCTAATCTAACCCCCTGCTCAGGCTGGAGACCCTATACCAGGGGTGTCAAACTCACATCGTCACAGTGGCGTCGTGTGATGTTATCAGGACTTTTTTCCCTAAAAGGTCCTAAATTGGACTGGGGCAGGGGCAGGGCCAGTCCCCTGCCCTATACCAATCTGGACAAATAGCTGCTCAATTCTTCAAAACCTCTAGTGCTGAAGCACCCACAACGTCTGGCAGCAAGCCAGTCCACTGATTTATTGTTCTCATTGTCAGGAATTTTTTTCTTAGTTCTAGATTGCTTCTCGATTAGTTTCCAGACATTGCTTCTTGTCCTGCCTTCAGGTGCTTTAGAGAATAGGTTGACTCCCTCTTCTTTAGTACAACCCCTTAGAATAACTGTGATATAGTATTATATCTAACGCTCCCGAGAAGTTGGAAATTCAGATAAAGACTTCTTAGTGTATTATGCAATGGCACACTATCAACTGAGAAGGATCAATGAAAAAAATGTGACTTTTTTCAGTAGTACTACAAATTCTTTTGGCATCCAATATTGGCAAAAGTACCATGCATTGCAACATTGTTTGTCCAGTGATGTCTGGCATCATGGGGAAATGTCAAGGCCTGCATGGATGGATGGATGGATGGATGAAAGGGGGGGAGGATAGATATTATTTGGATCACTTGACTTGGAAATAATGCATATAGTGTGGATTTGGGTGTTCCAATGGATCACAAAGACAAGGACTGGATTCAACTGCACAACTTGGAAATTTACTGGGTGATCACTACCTCTCAACTCAATCTACCTCAAAAGAGTTGTTATAAAAAAAACAACAGAAATGCTATATATATATATATATATATATATATATATATATATATATATATACTGTATGTATATATATATGTGTATATATATATACTGTATATATATACTGTTTTGTGTTTCGAGAGAAAGAAAGGCTATATAATCTAATAAATAGGGATTATTTATTCACATTGCAATTTGTCTTTAAAGGCCTCCAGTAGGTTGAATGAAGGGAAACTGAAAATTGGGCAGAAACATGTCAGATAGGAGCTGAAGAAGAGATAAGGGCTTACTGTAGAGATGTAAAACTGGGAGGAAACTTTGTTGTATAAACATTGAACATATCCTTTCTCTATACAGTATGGAAATAAATAGAGGATCTAGAGAATTAAAGCTAAGCAAAAATAAAGGGATAGATCACAGATATTTGTAATTGTGATAAAAAACATGCCATTGGTTCACGAAACGTTGTAATTCCAAAAAAGAATGTTGTATTAGTGGCAAACATATCAAACTGAGCAAATACATTTAGTTGAATTGTAGTGAGCTTTAGGAACCTAAAAAACTGGTCCTGGAAAAAGAATGCATGGACTTCAGCCTGTCTTAATTGATGCCAAGAGTTATTCATTTTCAAATTTAAAACCATTTGAAACCACTTGAAGATTAATATATTGCTAAGTTGCTGAATAACTGACAAATATACTCTCACCTCTGCCCAGGGATGATTAGGGAAATTTTACTTTTATTAATACGTTGCATTGGAATAATATCACACCCAAGTACACAATCAGATGTCTGACTTTTCTGTCCATTCACGTACATAATTGTCAGGGAAAATCAATTCTTCAAATGTTTCCTATCTGCTCCATCCACAGACACTCTGATTCCAAAAGCATGTTAAAAACCTCAAGTTCATTATTTTAGACCTGGTAATTTTTTATATCTATTGGGCTGGAATGGCACTGAATATTTTAATGGAAAGTATTTAAAGGTGGGCAGCTCAACCCTATAATTATTGATCCCCTTACATTTTCTCAACAAATTCATCCATAGTGACCTCCCCTAGTTTAGTATAAACTAAATCAGTCTCCAGAGTCCATGGTTAGTATGGGATAATTCCATTTTGCTTCCTGTGATATCATATCATTGTTTCCTTGATTTTTCTCTGCTTAGCTTCTCCACTTCTTTCATGAACCGGAGACAGAGCTCTTCTTGCCACGGCAAAGCCACACATTGGACAGCCACAGGGAGCCCCACAGAATCTTTCACTGCCTGCAAGGACAGAATAAAGAAAGCAGCTTTTTTACAGCAAGCGTCAAATACAGATAGTCCTCAAGGTAAGAATGGTCATTTAATGGCCATTTGAAGTTACAACAGACCTCCTGAAAGCTCCTTACAACCCCCTTTCGAACTTGCGGCTGCTGCAGCAACCCGACAGTCCTTAGCCCTTACCACTGACAGAAAGGACACTACAGCATTCCCCCACCTCTCTCACTCTCTCTCTCTCCCTCCCTCCCCCATCCTGTTCCACTGGGACCATGAAGGCCTTGGGACTACTCCCCACACGCCTGTCATCCATCACACCCTTACCTTTCAAAGAGCTCTGAGCCTCATGCTGGGGAAAGAGAACAGGCCACGTAGCTGCCCTTCGGAAGGAATTGCCATTTTCAGCTTGCTCACAATTCCTTGTGGTCACACAAAGATGGTGTGTCAGGCACGGTTGGAGAAGGCCAGGGCAGGTCTCTAAGGCTCTTCCCTATATCTAAAGCACACCATGCTCCACTTAATAACTTGCCTTTTTGTTTAATAGCTGTATCAGGGAGATCAGGGTGTGGGGGTTAAATAAGGCCATCTCGCTTCATGGCCATCACGACATACGACCATAATGGACAGGCTCCACTATGGTCGTATCTCAAGGATTACCCATAAATGCTGCTGGGCACTGTCATGAAGCAATTCCAAGTACCTTTGCAAAGAGTTTGTCCCCCAAATCATTGTAGTGTCCTTTGAAACTCTTTAGCTCCTCTTCGTCCTCCTTTGTCACTGTTGTAACTGGTACTACTCCGGCAGGGAAGTCCAAGTAGTTATATAATATGGTATTACTAATGACCTCTGTACAGATAAAAAACAGAAGGGAAATTAAATGGCTACTCAGCTCTCTTGAGCAACTTGCAGTGATTAATAGCACAAGGAAGACAGTACTTCATAATTCTAATCACATATATCTCCTCCCCAATCTACATATGAGAACATGATTTGGAAAAACTGAAGCCGATCTCAAGCAACTAAAAACAGACACAGAAACTTTCATGTTCTCAAAAGAATGAATGTGTACTAGTTTGTGAAGGCTGACTGAAGGAAAACTGCCATCCATCATCCTTTAAATTGGCTCTTAACTGATGGAAAAGCAAGATAGAACATTATGATTCCACAAGGAATGGTTTGGTCATCCCCAGATGAAGGTTTTTGTCTAAGTGTACAGAGAACTAGGCAGACATTTTAAAAAGTAGCTATATATTTGCCTCTTATGAATTGTTAATGAGGTAAGATGTTTAACATCAACATGAAGCATGCCAATCTGAACTCTTTTGCTTATAGAACCACCGTGTTGCGGTGGTTCTCCTCCTTTCTCTCTGATCGGTCGCAGTCCGTGTTGACAGGGGGGCCGAGGTCGACCCCGAGGCCCCTTGTATGTGGGGTGCCACAGGGGTCGGTTCTCTCACCCCTTCTGTTCAACATTTATGTGAAGCCGCTGGGTGAGATCATCCATGGTTTTGGGGTGAAGTATCATCAGTATGCTGATGATACTCAGCTATACATCTCCACCCCGGACCACCCCAATGATGCCCTTAAAGTGATGTCCCGGTGCCTGGAGGCTGTACGGACCTGGATGGGGAGGAACAGACTCAGGCTCAACCCATCCAAGACCGAGTGGCTGTGGTTTCCGACGTCCCAATATAGTCAGTTGGTGCCATCACTGACTATTGGGGACGAGTCATTGCCCCCCCACGGAGAGGGTTCGCAACTTAGGCGTCCTCTTGGACTCACGGCTGTCTTTAGAAGAACACTTGACAGCTGTGGCCGGGAGGTCTTTTTATCAGGTTCGCCTGATTCACCAGTTGCGTCCCTTTCTGGATCGGGACTCGTTAAATAGTCACTCATGCCCTCGTCACTTCACGCCTGGACTACTGTAATGCTCTCTACATGGGGCTCCTCTTGAGGAGCACCCGGAGGCTCCAGCTGGTCCAGAATGCGGCCGCGCGGGTAGTTATGGGAGCAGCATGGCACTCCCATGTGGCTCCCCTCCTGCACGAGCTGGACTGGCTCCCTGTGGTCTTCCGGGTGCGCTTCAAGGTCTTAGTTACCACCTTTAGAGCGCTCCATAGCTTAGGACTGGGGTACTTACGAGACCGCCTTCTGCCACCAATAGCCTCTCACCGCCCAGTATGCCCCCATAGATAGGGGCTTCTCAGGGTGCTGTCAGCCAAACAGTGTCGACTGGCAGCCCCCAGGGGGAGAGCCTTTTCTGTGTGGGCACCCACCATCTGGAACGAGCTCCCCCCAGAGATACAGAGGATTCCGGATCTGTGCACTTTCCGCCGTGCCCTCAAAACATTCCTGTTTCAGCAGGCCGGCCTGGCCTAACTTTCCCTTTATATTGCTTTTGATTTTGTTTTAAACTGGGATGTCTTGAATTATCTAGGACCAGAGTGTTTAGTATATTTTAATTGGTTTTTTTTAAGGTTTGTATTACATGTATTTTTATCGTTCGCTGTTCACCGCCCTGAGTCCCTCAGGAATAGGGCGGTATATAAATAAATAAATAAATAAATAAATAAATAAATAAATAAATAAATAAATAAATAAAATTAAATAAATAAATTAATTAAATAAATAAATAAATAAATAAATAAATAAATAAATAAATAAATAAGCAAGCAAGCAAGCAAGCAAGCAAGCAAGCCAGGCTGGAACTATGCATGCAATGTGGCAAGATCCATAACAAGAGTATATTAGGGTTGTGCAGTGCTTCAGATTCAAAAGTGCAAGCTCTTTAAAGCAGACACTCTTTTCCTAGGGACAGTGCAGCCATAGAAAAGGTGTGTTTGGTTCAAAGAGTTGCAAACAAGCACCATATTTGAACCACCCTGCATTATCCCATGAACTTTTTGCCCAATCTCAAAGCACATCACAGCCCTAGGATTTACTCACATCTGGTTGAATAGGAGTAGGACACTACATGGGGTCTAAAGAATACCAATGTGCTTTTTGAAACTTGGTTTTCCAAGTTTTTTAAAAATTACCTGTTAGTTTTCCAGGGAACCCACTCTTAAAAGCAGGACCTATAGCAGGACAAAGCAGCACATCCAGTTCCAGCCTTTTCCATTCTTCAGTGAATTCTCTGCAATATTCCTAATGATAAGAGATCAATATACATAGCTGGGCTACCTTTATTTTTCAATGTATAAACCTGGCATCCAAAAAATTCAGCCGGCATATGGTAGGAGCAAGAAGACAGTTCAGCAAAGGTGAGCTTCTGACTTTCTATTCTTTGAGCAACTATTTTATGAATGAACAATATGAATCCAGTCTCCTGGGAATTAAGCATGGATGTATTTTTCTTCTTTCAGCTCTTGAATCAGACTGTTTTAAAATGTAATCCTTAGATTTGAACTGTTAATTGAGGACCTTAGAAGCAAAAGTCCTACCTCAACCATAGCTGCCCTTCTGAAAATATCCAGAGTCTGGTCTTTTTCTCCTCATCCCCACAGTAAAAGACTCAGAATAAAAGAATTGGAAGGGACCTTGGAGGTCTTCTAGTCCAACCCCTTGCTTAGGCAGGAAACCCTACACCACTTCAGACAAATGGTTATCCAATATCTTCTTAGAAACCTCCAGTGTTGGAGTATTCACAACTTCTGGAGGCAGGTTGTTCCACTGATTAATTGTTCTGTCAGGAAATTTCTCCTTACTTCTAAGTTGCTTCTCTCCTTGATTAGTTTCCACCAATTGCTTCTTGTCTTCCCTTCAGGTGCTTTGGAGAATAGCTTGACTCCCTCTTCTTTGGGGCAGCCCCTGAGATCTTGGAACACTGCTATCATGTCTCCCCTAGTCCTTCTTTTCATTAAATTAGACACACCCAGTTCCTGTAGCCATTCTTCATATGTTTTAGCCTCCAGTCCCCTAATCATCTTTGTTGCTCTCCTCTGCACTTTTCTAGTCTCCACATCTTTTTCACATCGTGGCCACCAAAACTGGATGCAGTATTCCAAGTGCAGCCTTACCAAGGCATTATAAAGTGGTATTAACACTTCATGCGATCTTGATTCTATCTCTCTGTTTATGCAGCCTAGAACTGTATTGGCTTTTTTGGCAGCTGCTGCACACTCCTGGCTCATATTTAAATGGTTGTCCATTGGACTCCAAGATCCCTCTCACAGTTACTACTATTGATTGAGATACCACATATACTGTACCTGTGCATTTTGTTTTTCTTGCCTAAATGTAGAACCTTACTTTTTTCACCATTGAATTTCATTTTGTTAAATAGCGCCCAATGTTCAAGTCTGTCAAGATCCTTCTGTATCTTAAGCCTATCTTCTGGAGTGTTGGCTACTACTGCTAGCTTGGTGTTATCTGCAAATCTGATGAGTTCCCAACTATCCCCTTGTCCAAGTCATTGATGAAGATGTTGAGGAGTACTAGGCCTAAAACAGAGCCTTGGGTCCTCCACTGCATGCTTCCCTCCATGTAGATGCAGTTCCATTGAGGACTACACGTTGAGTGTGATTGGTCAGCCAGTTACGAATCCATCTGGTGGTGATGCTGTCTAACCCACATTTTTCTATTTTATCTAGCAGTAGGTTATGGTCTACTTTATCAAATGCATTACTGAAATCCAAGTAAATTATATTGACAGTATTCCTCTGGTCCTAATTTTGTCACTTTGTCAAAGAATGCAATAAGATTAGTCTGGCATGATCTCTTTTTGACAAACCCATGTTGGCTTTTGGTTATTACTTTGTTTGCTTCTAGGTGTTTATGCAGTTTGGAAAGATAAAAAAAAATTACCTCAATTTCCGAGTGACATTTCCAGAGTTCTTTTACAGACCTAAAAAGTCAAAGAAAATATATGAACTGCAGATGCATGGAATTGGCTGCCTATGTTGATGGCCTTAACAGCTTACCCCAACCTGGTGCTATACAGCTATGCTGACTTAATTCCTCTGGGCAGAATAGAATTGAAAGTCTAACTGGGCACAAGACTAGAGAAACATTTTGTATATTAATGGTAGTATAGTTATTACATTAACTTTGGCAAAATAAACCAATGGTTGCTAAGATCATTAATATGCAGATCAAGAAATATTTGTAAAAAGCATCAGTAGAAAGAAAATGTAATTTTTTAAAAAAACAATCTTCCTATAATCTCTCTCTGTGTGTGTGTGTGTGTGTGTGTGTGTGTGATTTTTTATTATTATTAGCCCAAATCATTTCCTCCTGTAATATGGAATAAGAAGGGGAATGACTGGGAAAGGACATACTAAGAATGGATTAAGTAGCATTCCCAACCCACAATGCTCTCCTCCAGCCCATATTTAGCCTATAAAGTCAAAAGAAATGGTATTTGAAAGTGACAATATACAGAAAAATATACGAAAGTACAAAAAGTACAAAAATATTTTAGGAAATATCAAAGGAACATGCATCTGATCCAAAACAGGTGCTGACTAAAACTGTTGGCTTCAACAGTATATTACGGGTGGTAAAATTAATGGAATTGGATGATGGCAAAACTAACTAGTTTGAGTAAAGAAAAGACTTTGTCTAGCTTTGTTTCTACATGGAAATGATTTTTGGATTTTTGCTTCAGAGTGAAAGAAATGCTATATTGATATTGGGATTTGACAATTAGAATTGTTTATGGAAATTATATAGTGCATTACTGAATTTCAGATCAAAAGATTAATGAATTTTATATTTGTAACTGTATTGAAGAAAGTTATTCTATTTTTATTTTCTTTCTCGTCCTTTTTTCTTTATCCCTTGTACTTTGCCCCTCCCTATTTTATTTCACAAAATTTGATCCACTGGAGAAGAAAATGGCAACCCACTCCAGTATCTTTGCCATGAAAACCCCATGGACAGTACCAAAAGGCAAAAAGATATGACGCCAGAAGACGAGCCCCTCATGTCGCAAGGTGTCCAATATGCTACTGGGGAAGAGCAGAGGGCTAGTACTAGTAGCGCCAGAAAGAGTAAAGCAACTGGGCCAAAGCCAAAAGGACATTCAGCTGTGGATGCATCTGGTGGTGAAAGGAAAGTCCGATGCTGTAAAGATTTTTTCTCCATAGGAACCTGGAATGTAAGATCCATGAATCAAGGCAAGCTAGACGTGATCAACAAGAGATGACAAGACTGAACATCAATATCTAAGGAATCAGCGAACTAAAATGGACAGGAATGGGTGAATTTAATTCAGATGACCATCGGATATATTACTGTGGGCAAGAATCTCTCAGAAGAAATGGAGTAGCTTTCATCTTCTATCTATCTATCTATCTATCATCTATCTATCTATCTATCTATCTATCTATCTATCTATCTATCTATCTATCTATCTATCTATCTATCTATCTAAAAGGATGTATGTATGTATGTATGTATGTATATATGAATGTATATACGATCCAGAATAACTCTGGAATGGCTAGAGCAATTTTAACCAAACTTGCTACACAGATGACTTACTCTGGAAAAAAATACTGTGGGGGTAAGACACGCTTAAACCTCTGTGTGTGTGTGTGTGTGTGTGTGTGTATGTGTGTGCGTGTGTGTGTTCCACTGTAACTCTGACACGCCTTGAGCAATTTTAACCAAACTTGGTACACAGATGATCTATTCGCTGGAAAAAAAATTGAAATTTTTTTTTAAAAAACTTGAGACCTGCATTTTCAATCACGATCAATAAGTCACAGGGCCAGTCTATTAAGTACTGTGGAATGGATTTGAGATCATCATGTTTCTCCCACAGATAACTTTATGTTGCTTGCTCAAGGGTGGGTTCACTACAGAATTTATTTATTCTTGATCCTGGAGGTGAAACTAAAAATGTTGTTTATAATCAAGTTTTGTTTTAACTTAATATTATACTTAATTTGAATAATATTTTACTTTATAATTTGTAATCTGTGCTTATACTTTTAAAACCCTGTAAATAATTCATTCCTTTTCCTGTCTAATACAAGATTGGGATAAATAGCCGTGCAACGCTAGGTAATCAGCTAGTAGTCAATAAAAGAGTAGGAAAAGCAATACTGGGATACAATCCTCAAAATGACAGAATGATCTCAGTTCGAATCCAAGGCAGACCATTCAATATCACAGTAGTCCAGGTCTATGCCCAACCACTGGTGCTGAAGAGGATGAAATTGACCGGTTCTATGAAGCCCTACAGCACTTTATAGAATTAACACCAAAAAATGATGTCCCTGTAATCATGGGGGATTGGAATGCTAAAGCAGGAAGCCAAAAGATAACAAGAATTAATAGGCAAGTTTGGCCTTGGAGTACAAAACGAAGCAGGGCACAGGCTGATAGAATTTTGTCAAGAGAATACGATGGTCATGGCAAACACTCTTTTCCAACAACCCAAGAGACGACTCTACACATGGACATCACCAGACAGTCAATACAGAAATCAGATTGACTATGTATTTGCAGCCAAAGATGGAGAAACTCTGTACAAAAGTCAGTAAAAACAAGACCAGGAGCTGACTGTGGCTCAGTGCATAAATTTCTCGTTGCAAAATTTAGGCTTAAATTGAAGAAAGTAGGGAATAACTATATACAGGCCCAGACAAGATAACTCCTTCTTGCTTAAAAGTATGTGTTGACCAATTGGCCCCCATCTTCACCCGAATCTTCAATAAATCGCTATAGATGTACTATGTTCCTTCTTGCTTCAAATGCTCTACTATCATCCCAGTGCCAAAGAAGTCCACCATCAAGAAACTGAATGACTACAGACCAGTTGCTCTAACATCTGTAGTTATGAAAATCTTTGAAAGGCTAGTGCTGTCCCACTTGAAAACCATCATGGATCCGCTGTTAGATCCCTGCAATTTGCATACAGGCAAATAGATCAACAGATGATGCTGTTAATATGGCTCTGCACTACATCCTACATCTTGAATCTCCAAAGACATACGCAAGGGACCTCTTTGCAGACTTTAGTTCAGCATTCAACACCATCATTCCAGACATTCTTCTAAGCTAAACCAGCTAGTGGTACCTGAACACACTTGTAAGTGGATCATAAGCTTCCTAACAGACAGGAAGCAGCAGGTGAAGCTAAGCATATCACATCAGATGCCTGTACAATTAGCACAGGGGTCCCCCAAGGCTGTGTGCTCTCTCCACTTCTCTTATCTCTATATACCAATGGCTACATCTCAAACGATCCATCTGTTAAACTACTGAGGTTTGCAGATGACACAACAGTGATCGACCTCATTCGAGATAATGATGAACCTGCATACAGACGGGAGGTTGAACAACTAACCTCATGGTGCGACTGGAACAATCTGGAACTGAACACACTCAAAACCGTAGAAATGGTTGTAGTCTTTAGGAGAAACCCTTCCATACTACCACCTCTTACAATACTAGGCAACACAGTATCAACAGTAGACACCTTCACATTTCTAAGTTCTACCATATCTCAAGATCAAAAATGGACACCTAACATCAAAAATATCATCAAAAAAGCACAACAAAGAATGTTCTTTCTGTGCCAACTCAGAAAGCTCAAACTGGCCAAGGAGCTGCTGATACAGTTCTACAGAGAAATTATTAAGTCTGTCATCTGCACCTCTATAACTGTCTGGTTTGGTTCTGCAACCCAACAAGACAGACAGAGACTTCAGAGGATAATTAGAACTGCAGAACAAACAATTACTACCAACCTGCCTTCCACTGAGGACCTGTACACTGCACAAGTCAAAAAGAGGGCTGTAAAAATATTTACAGACTCCTCACATCCTGGACATAAACTGTTTCAACTGCTACCCTCAAAATGATGCTATAGAGCACTACACACCAGAACAGTTTTTCTCCAAACGCCATCACTCTACTAAACAAATAATTCCCTCAACACTGTCAAACTATTTACTAAGTCTACACTACTATTAATCTTGTCATCATTCCTATCACCCATCTCCTCCTACTTATGACTGTATGACTGTAATCTTGTTGCTAGTATCCTTACGATTTATATTGACTGTTTCCTAATATGATTTGATTGCTTATTTGTACCCTATGACTATCATTAAGTGTTGTACCTTACAACCTGCTTACTACAAAGGCAATATGAAGAGATGAAGGCCTTAATCTCCCACCAAAAATATTTACCTTTTTTGCAGGTTGCTCATATTTCTTGACTGACGAATAGCCTAAGGAAAAATAAATGAAAAATGCCCTCTTTGGGGTTGATGTAAAAATAAGTGGTAAACACTCTTCAATATTATACTTCACCAAAAACTTAGAATGAAACACAACTAGCCCAAGAAGCCCAAATCTACTTCTTTAGCCTTTCCTGCTGGAGAACAATAGTCTCAGCAAGGGATGAAATGCTACCGGTTCGGGCTAGTTTGCCCGAACCATTAGCAAAAATGTTACCAGTTCGCTCGAACCGGTAGTATAAAAATCCTTTAAAGAGTTAAAAAAAACGTTCCGACGATCAGCTGTGACAATCAGCTGTGCTGCCCGATCGTCAGAATCTTTTCTTTACTTTTTTAAACCAGTGGTAATTTGTTTTTTAAAGTTTAAGGAAAAATAAATGAAAAATGCCCTCTTTGGGGTTGATGTAAAAATAAGTGGTAAACACTCTTCAATATTATACTTCACCAAAAACTTAGAATGAAACACAACTAGCCCAAGAAGCCCAAATCTACTTCTTTAGCCTGCCCTGGCTGGAGAACAATAGTCTCAACCAGGGGTGAAATGCTACCGGTTCAGGCTGGTTTGCCTGAACCATTAGTAAAAAATGTTACCGGTTCACCCGAACCAGTAGTAAAAAAATTCTTTAAAAAGTAAAAATAAGGTTCCGACGATCGCGGGCACAGCTGATTGACGGAACTTTTTTAAAACTGTTTTTAGTAAAAAAAATGCTTTAAAAAGTAAAAAAAAAAAAAAAAAGTTGGCCACGCAGGACATCACATGACGCCCCCACCATGCCACACCCACAGAACCGGTAGGGAAAATTTTTGAATTTCACCACTGGTCCCAACCCATTTGGAAGGTTGAAGTTAAAGGTGGCTCAGTTGTTTCAGTATAGCCTGATATACCCTACATCACTTTAATATATAGCCATTATATTAATTATGAGAATGCCAAAGCTAGAATATTTACAGTTGGTGTAGAATGGTGGTTAAAATCACACACTAGGACTAAGGATCCAGTCCATCATTGCCCATGAAAACTGGGAGACAAACTGCAGTGACTGGGAGATCAAACAGGTTCCTGATGTGACTACTCTGTCATCCAAATGTGGAGCAGGGAACTAGTGGGTCAGCTATACTGAATTTAATTCTTACTAATAGGGATGAAATGTTTGAGGGAGTGAAAGGTATATGAATTTTGTGAGAGAGTGCCATGTCACATTAGAGCACACAATAACACAGGTACAGATAACTGAAAATAGATTGGGAAACCCTGTTCCATAGATATTACTTACTATTGGTCTTACAATCCAGGATAGGCCTCTTCGAATCCAATAAGGTAATTTTATCATCAGTACGGTAATTCTTAGATTCGGATCTACAGGTTCGCCTTCACTGAAAGGCAACCAGGAAAATCCAAGCCCATAAATAAAATGCTAAAATAATTTTCAAAATGGAAGTAATCTTCCAATTTCAGGCATTAGCTAGCACTACTGGCATCCAGAAATGTCTGTTTACCATGTTCTGATTAATAATTCTGATTAATCTGTAAAAACCAAGAGAAAAATCCTACTACATCAGATGTATAGGTAGTCCTTGAGTCAAAACTGTTTGTTTAAGGACAGTCTGGAATTACAGATGGTTTTGAAAAGGGTGCTTTATGGCCAATAACGCTCTTCCTGTGTGCTTGGTAGAAGCAGGATTTATGTAGAATCTTACTTCTTTCCATTGTATAAGCTATCTATTTATTCTAACCTTCATCCTAAAATTATTTTAACCAATTACTGATTTATAGAAGGACCTCTTATCTCATTACCTCTAAATTTCCACAAGGGTTTTGAATGAAGCACTTTTATCAAGAGCTGTTTGGGAAGTTCAATCATAATATCCTAGTGTTCTGTCAGATCCTAGTATAAAATATAAACTATAGCAGCTCAGTACATCTATCACACTAACCCAAAATCAAATATGCTACTATATATATTATGGGTTAAAATGATATGCAAATCCATCCAATCTCTATTGACTTTATTTGTCAGAAGTGATTACATGGCCCCGGGACATTGCAATTGTGATAAACACATGCCAGTTGTCAAGCGTCCAAATTTTGATCACGTGACTACAGGGATGCTACAATGGTGTGAAAAATGCTCAGTGGTTACTTTTTTCAGTGCGGTTGTAACTTCAAACAACCATTAAACAACTGGTTGTAAGTTGAGGACCACCTGAATGTATCTAATAAATAAATAAAAATGTTGCTCAAAACTTCCACCTAATGTGCTCCTCTCTCTAGCCATCCATTCAGATTTGTCTTACACTGGCAGCAATATTCCATTTGAGATTTCACTGCCTGATTTAAACCTCTCAGCTATATTGATGTGTTGCCTGGATACATAAATATCATACAAGAATTCAAAGTAATGTATCTTGTTCCAGCTTTTAATTTTTAACCTGACAACAATCCTGGAATATTGGGACTAGAGGCACTAAATATTGAGATTTAAGATTAAAGTGAGTTTTGAAGTTGAATTTTCTCTATTTAAACATTGTAGAATGCTATCCTGTCTCTATTACTGCAGAAAGCTTTTTTATATAGTCTTACGTCCCTTCACATACACATATACAGGCGGTCATCATTTACCAATTGCCTTGTGTAGCAAATGTTTGAAGTTGCAAGAGTGAAAGAAAACCCCCCACTTTTCAACCACTCTTTGCAGTTATGATCATTGCAGGGACATACGGTCTTATGATCATCATTCACTGTTGTACAACTGGCTTCCAACAAGATAAAGTAGGAGTAAAATTGCAAGTCAAAGTCTCGTGATGTTTCCCTTAATGATTGCTGTGTGACAAATGTGAAGAGACATAAGCTCATCATGGTAATGTGGTTTTTCCATTTAGAATGGTGGTGCTTAGTGATGGAGTTGCCAGTTATAATTTTGGTCACTAAGTGAGGACTATCTGTAGTATCTTAGATCTATAATAAAAATAAAGCTTCCAGCAGAATTTGAGTCAAACAGCTGAAGTTCACTAGTCCCAAATGTTTCATTCATAGCAGCTTTCAGCATCACAGAAATTAAAGCCCTGTCTCTCCACCTCCACCTCAATAATTGGAAACAGGGAAAAAAAAGTGGTGGGGGATCACATTCACAAAATAAGTCTTCTATTCTTCTTATTTCCTCACATATACACTTCAGAGTATAGAAAATGCAATACTTACAAAGACTGCAGTAAAGTGGCACCACCATCACCAAAAAACGATGCAGGAACTAAGTGGGTCATAAAATGGACTATGTGAGGTGGCTTAAAGGGGACCAACTAAAAAGAAATGGAAGAATATTTACAATAAAAGGTGTTTTGAAAAAAAAAAATTGGAGGAAATATCTACGGTCAGAAACATGACTGAGAGAAAAAAAACCCAATTCTCTAAACCAATCTTTTTTCAAACTTGGCTATTTTAAGATGTGTAAAATTCCCCAGCATGCTATCAATGGGAGTTGAAGTCTATGCATCTTAAAGTTGCCAAGTTCAAAAACGTTGCTCTAAATGATAACAATGCATTCATTTGCATATGATTCAATCTTTCACTTGGGGAAAGGTTTGCACAACTCTACTAAAAGTCAATACAAATGGCAGACCTGTGTAACTAACTATCACTTGGAAACAATCTGAGGGCCATCCCGTATATAAAGGTTCTCCTGCGTTAAGCAAATCCAATCAATTTTTTAAAACTCTGTATGGCGGACACCGAAACTAGCATAATAAATAATCAGCAAATTAGAGATGAAGGCAAAGTAAACCAGAATACAGTATTGAAATACTCAAAAGCAAAATGAGCCAAGCTGCTTTTTGCATGAAACTCCACCCTTTATTGGTAACAGGTAGTGCAGTGGAGTTAGTACGAAGGAAGGGAAAGCCCAAATAACACTTAAGTGAAGTAAGTGAAGTTTTGCTCTTTCTCTGCTGTTGCACCTTCCACAAAAATCTCTTACATTTACTGATGTTGCCTTCTGAAACAGACATCCCTTTGGTCCAACACATACCTCCCTCTCCCCTAATAAGTATACATACCACATGGCCATTTATTTCCAGAAGCTCCTTGGTTTCCAGCACAGCCCGTGTCATGGAAGGGCTTGGCATACAATAGGAATTAGTCACATGATATCCTATTCTGAGGGGTGCAGAGCTGGTATAAACCTAGAGCAACAGAAGAACAAGAGAAAATTTCAAAATAATTAATCATAGTAGATGCCTTAAAAGCAGGACACCACACTCAATAAATCAGCACTACATTGGCTACAGAAACATCTATTTCTCAGTTTCTTTATCTGCTGGTATAAATATCTGCCCACTGGCTTAACTCCAGATGCAAGCAGGCAAGGGTGCTTAAGCCAATAAAGTTCCTTAGGCAACAGTTCTGCAGAACAGGACCAAATCATGAAATGTTTTCCCAGGACATCAATGCTTGAGCAGGTTTAAAGGGGGGCGGGGGAAACAAGATAGTCCTTTAAATATCCTTTTCCTGTGGGCAAACATACAATGCATTTTCCCAGGTGAGACATGACGCAGTTCAGTATTATTTTTTTGAAGCTGGGAGACAAAAGGGACAGACCGAATTGAATTTTGAGATACAGTTAATCCTCGATTTATGATAATTGATCTTGGAATTATGGTCTTAAGTCATGTTGTCATTAAGTGAGTCATCATGTGACTGCACCCAATTTTACAATTTTTCTTTTGTGCTTGTTGTAAAGCAAATACGGTGGTGGTTAAGAGAATCCATTTTCTGCATAAAAGACATAAAAGGGTATTGTATAAGATCAATGTACTAATATACACATATATATTATATCTAGTGGATTATTATTGTATTAATTATTATTACTGAATTTATCTGTTCCCATACCCAAAGAGATTTACTTCCACTTATAAATGTGAAAAACAATTCCTTTATGATACATCATCATAATTTGGCCTTGTATGGGCTATCTACTCAGAAGTACATGAGTACTCCCATGCAGGGTTATTTTTATTTTTTTGAATATTTTTTATTTTATTTTATAACATAAAAATTCCATTTTCAGTTATACAGTGTGTTGTCTGGTGCAAATAGTCTTAGGAAATAATAATCAAAGTGTTTACAACAATGTTCATTACATTGGTATTAGTTCCATAATAATAACAACAACAATAATAACAATAATAACAATAATAACAATAATAACAATTATTATTATTATTATTATTATTATTATTATTATCATTTATCCATTTTAACAAACCTCCCTTATATCATTAGTCCTTTTCTTATATTTCCATGTTTCTAACTTCTGTTTTTTATTAGCTAACCATTAATAAAATAAGTCCTATGTAAAAAAATATTCAGTTTCTATGTTTTCCTTAATTGTAAGTGTTAGTCTATCCATTTCTGCACATTCTAGTATTTTTTTTTTCACATTTTCATTTGTAGGAATCTCTTCGCTTTTCCATTGTTACACAAATATAATTCTAACTGCAATTAGTGCATGTAAAATCAAATATGTATTCCCCTTGTTATACTTATCCGGTAAAATGCCTAACAAAAATATTTCTGGTTTTAAATCTATATGTTGCTATATCATTTTTTCCAACCATATATGCATTTTTGGGGTTATTTTTCTGCGGTGATGCCATTACTACAGGAGCCTGGAAAAGCCACAGTATCTTTAAGGGAGTGGTAATTGTTGAGGCAAGGGCACCCGTGTTTTCTCCAATTATTCAAATTCAAATCTTTTGATTTGAAGATCTCTGCATGGTTAGTAGGATCACTGATCTTACTTGCTCGTTGAAAGGAAGAGGTGGCACCAAGGGATCCAGATGGAACATTTTCTTGCATAAGAGAGCCTTCAGGCAAAGGGCAAGGCTGTCAACATCCCTTGCCATTGGTCCCAAGCCAACAAAAACTGGAAGTAAGAAACAAGTAAACAGAAAGCATCGAAGAGTAGCTTTTTAGGACTCGGGAAATTCTGAGAGGAAAGTTTCAACCACTGAAGTTCACCAAAAAGCGATTAACTCCTCAAGAGTCAACTCATTTCCTACTTTTCAGAAAGAATGACCTGTAATCCTTTGTAAGTCACCCAGAGTCACAATTTGCAAGTTGGGCAGCCATATAAATCAATTAAAAAAATACCCTATTCTAGGAAACAGCTAGCAAGATTCTCAAATCCTTTTCTGGTAAGTTCTTGTTAAAATATCCCATTGCTAATTTCGAAAACATTTTCTTTTAAAAGACAAAGTGACAATAAAACATTCACGGAACAGAGAATGGTTTTTACTGGCATTAAGTTGAGTTCATACTTTTTTGAAAAGCTGCCAGCTGCCAACATTTTCAAAATTTACTTTGTATTGCAATTTACTTTGTAAATTGATGAAACTGTTTTGGGGAGTACAAGAATATCAAAGGATAACTTATTCACTTGAAGCAAATTCCCATTTATCTAATCAAATAATAGTATCTTACCTCCTTTCTGACCGGCGATACATGGAACAATTCCTTTTTTGCTATAGAGGCATAAAAAGAGTAGTTTTAGCAAATCTGTCAAGATTCCCAATTTTCAATATCATTTCCTCCTTCTTTACATTCTAAAGGACAACTCATTTCAGCACTTAACACAGATGACATGTTGAGAACATTTCTGGTTTACCAAGTTGAACAGGGTTAGTTTATACGAACTAAAATAGCCAAGATTCCATCCAAGCCTATTAGACTAGCAATAGCAATAGCGTTTATATACTGCCCCACTAATTAAAACATAACTGATAAACCTTGGAAGTTCACAACTTTTTGATTAGGGTAAAGGTTCCCTTTGCACATATGTGGTAGTTGTTCCCGACTCTAGGGGGCGGTGCTCATCTCCGTTTCAAAGCTGAAGAGCCAGCGCTGTCCAAAGATGTCTCCGTGGTCATGTGGCCGGCATGACTAAATGCCAAAGGCCCACGGAACACTATTACTTTCCCACCAAAGCTGGTCCCTATTTTTCTACTTACATTTTTAACGTGCTTTCAAACTGCTAGATGGGAGGGTAAGTGCTAGGTTGGCAGGCAGGAACTACTAGGTTGATTAGGGTACAGCAGGGTAAACCAGGACAGTCTATTTCATGTTAAACAGAATTCACTTGAAGTGGACATAAGATTGTAGATGTAAAAAGCAATTCTACAAAGGTTGAATGAAACAAGATTTAACCTTATCAATTATCTGATTAATTTTCACTATTTGAATTAATTATTAATTCCTCCTTTCTTGGCAACTCTGATATAGTTATAGTAGACCAGGAAGCAATATAAAGTTATAATAGATCAGGACTAGATCAGGAATCTGAGGGAAATAAACCACAATATTTTAAACTCTGTAGTTTAAAGACTAGGGTTTGTATACAACCTAATTCTATTGCTAGTGGGTTTTAAACCACAAATTCCGCAAAAGGCACTTGGGATACGAATGCTGCCTGCTATATCAGTGCCAATGCCCAGAATGGATCCTCCACTTTTAATAAGAGCTCCTTCTCCTCCTGATGATCCACCAGGGCTCTTTGTGGGATCCAGAGGATGCACTGTTGATCCAAAGATCGGATTGCTGCAGTCAAAGCTGAAAAGACAAAGAATATTGTCAGCAATTGGTTTTGGAATAGTTCTAAATATTTTTCTAATAGTTCTTCCATTTAGGGATCTAAGAATATGATTCAATTAGCCTTTTTACAAAATGATACTGTATCTCTTGATTAATCTTAACCCGAAACAATGGTATTTACACTATGACTCTTTATAAGGATTTCTTTTTCTTTTCAAGTAGTCACCACAATGTAGAAAAGGCTAAAAAAAATATATCTAAGGCTGAAGCAGGGTGGACAAAAAGCTAGGAATTTTGTCTAAAAGAAATGAAATTGTTAAGTTAATAAAAGAATGTTAACTGAACCAGGAAAACAAGTTGAGCCTCACTACATGGAAACGCTCCTCTCCCCTGCCTCCAAGTGCCATCAACAGGTACCAGACTTGTAAGTCAACAAGGCAAAAGTAGCTGCCAATTTGTTAATCAACAAAGCAAGGACTTCTGGGGCCCTGAAGCCCTCCCACTCTTTGTCTTTGGATCCAAGACTTGGTGGCTTCCATCCCTCCAGCTAGTGCCTGGCAGCCTAGTTGAGGAGGACATGTGTAGGTGGGGTAGGTGTGTAGGCGTGCATGTGTATGAGAGAGAAAGAGGAAACATAGCTTGTTACCAAAAAAAGTTTTACTCTTATTTTAAATTCACTGGGTCTCACTGTATTCCAAAGAACCTGATGTGCTTCAATGTTCAGGCGAACGTGATTTGAGTGTAGCTACTGATCAGGATTGTGCGAGTGAGTGACCGTAAGTGAAACCCAGGAGTGCATGTAGCAGCATACTTGGTCAGCAGCAGGAGGAAGAAGATGGCAAAGCTCAGCTAGGGGGTCAAGAGCCTAAAAGGGAGGGGGAAGATAGGGAAGGTGGGAAAGAGGTGAAACTCTCCTGCGACTGTAAATGCAGGTGAGCTGCCAAACATCTGAACTTTGATCACAAGACCAAAGGGCACTGCAACAGCTGTAACTTCAAATGATTTACTTGGTCATAAATCCCTTCCATCAGTGCCGCTGTAAGTTCCAATGATTGCTGAATGGATAGTCTTAAATCACCTGTATATAAAAATCAAAACATAGACGATGGCAAAAATAAATACATGGTTTACCTCAACAGAGATTGGGGAATATTTGTTTTTACAAATGGAATCGCTCCTTGATGTTTCAACACCTGCACTACAACAGCGTCTTCTGCTGCTGGCTGGAAAAGACGCTTTGCAAAGCCCAAAGTAGTATCATAGCCCTGTGATGAGGAAAAAGATATAAAGATGAAAAGAAAATTCAGGTTCCCCGTAGAAACATCAGACATCGTTCAGTGATGCTGGGTTTAAGATGTTAAAAAGCAGCAATAAATTGTTAATGTATTTATTAGTTTCCCTGTGGAACATTAAGATTATTATCCTACAGAAGGTCCAAGGATAAATTCTTGATAGAATATTTCTCCCTGAAATCCTGAACAGCATAAGAACTGCCCAGAGTAAACTACATTAATTAACAGTATAACTGAATGTACACATCACGCTAGGCCAGTTTGGTTTTAATTAATTAACAGATTAACAGAGTTAGAAGGGTCATCTAGTCCAACCCCCCCCCCAAAGCAGGAGACCCTATACCAGTGATAGCTAACCTTTTTGCCATTGCTTGCCATGAGAGGGGGTGGTGGGGAAGTTTACACGCATGTGTGCCCACACCCATAATTCTATGCACCCTGCCCTGCGCATGTGAGCGCAACTCCCCTCCCCCCCCCCCACTCCTAGCACACGATGGCCTGGCACACCCATTTTTCTTTCTTATCTGGCTCCAGATCCTCTCTATGCATCTGAGAAGAGCGAAAACAGCCTCTCTACGAGTCTCTGAAGGCTGGGGACAGCAAAAAACATCACCTCCTGTCCCACCTGGAGTTGGGAAATGGCCCTTTTCAGGCCTCCGGAGGGCCTCTGAGGGAGTGGGAAAGGCTGTTTTCATCCTCCGCAGATGCATAGAGAGGATCTGGAGCATGTAAGAAAGAAAAACGGGCCTTCCCCATCCCCCAGGCCCTCTGGAGGCAGGAAACAGCCTGTTTCCCTACTTCTGGTGGGCCCAGAAGGCCTGAAAATCAGCTGGCCGCCAGAGCTGAGCTGACGTGCCCATTTGTAGCACACGTGCCATAGGTTCGCCATCACGGCCCCACACCATTTCTGACAAATGGCAGTCCAATTGTTTTTTGAAAGTCTCAAGTGATGAAGCTCCCATAACTTCCGAAGACAAGCTGTTCCATTGGTTGATTGTTCTCACTGTCAGAAAATTCCTCCTCATTTCTAGGTTGAAGCTCTCCTTGGTCAGTTTCCATCCATTATTCCTTGTCTGGCCTTCAAGTTAGTAAGTTAATAAGTTATATGATGCAAGACACTGTGGTTTTTAAATCACGGCTTCCGATTTAAATTATATGACTCCACCCATTTCAAGAAACCACAAGCTTTTAGGGATGGCAGATAAACAGGTGAGAAGAAAACATGGGGCTTGGTTCTTATGTATGACATTGGCTGCAAGGTTGCTATACAAAGATGGAAAGAGTAGCACATATCCACATTTCAAGATTAGTCTTTAAAATTAATGAAACTAACTAGATGATGAAGTTAACTGCTTTAATTAGAAAAAAATAACTTGACTAACTTTCTTGCAACTTGGAGACCACTGTTAGATTTCTTACAAGACAAGGACAAAAATCAGATTTTGACTGAGTTTTGAGGACAAGATTTGATTTGACTAGAAAAATACTGAAACTTAATTTTATTCAAATTTGTCAGTTTATGATAAGTTAGACAAAAATTAAGTGAAGACTATATTATGACTATTTTATTTTTTGTATGTTGAGTATTAGTTTTATAATGCATTTTAAGCATTGGTATTATTCATTAGAGAGAGGCTATTGTATTACTACTTCTTTACTGGAAAAAGTCAGAGGTCACTTATGTTATATATTTGTTTTATGTATTTTTTTTGTTATTTTTTAACTTGTCCTATTATTCCCAGTTGGTATCAGAGAATTTTGTATGTTTTAGCAGACAGCAATCAATGTTAAGACTACTGTGAAACATGCCTTAGCATAAGGTAAATTTTAGTTTGGTTATCACATTTTCTAGCACATTTTTAAGATACAGCTGGTTTCCCACACAATATACAACATGGATTTTTGCTTACTTATTTGATTTAAAAGCTGCCTAATTGCAAAACCATTCAAGGTAACACTCACAAATGTAAACACTATCTTAAAGCCACACAAGAAACCAACAATTGGAATTTAAAAAACAACTTGTGCATTACAGTTTGCAGGCTCACGTATCACCCTGCTCCAGGCCCTCTTAGAAAGGGTTTAAGCTGCTCAGAGTTACCTTAGAGGGAGATGGGCAACATAAAAATGTAACAAATAAATAAATAAAATAAAGATTTTATAAAAGAGCAGGGCTCAGCATTAAGTGACTTGAGCTATTAGATACAGGCAGATGAAAAAATGATATCATATTAACTAACATGTACACCAGGGGTATCAAACTGGCGGCCCGCGGCCTGGATGCGTTATGCGCAGGCCACGACCATCACAGCTCCGCAAAGATAAAAAAATGTTGCGATACATCACATGATGGCAATGTGAAGTGGCGAGTTTGACACCAGTGATGTATACGCACCTGCTAGAAGCAATTCAAATCCAAAGCCAAGATGCTCCTTATTATATAATGGAGTACAAGTTGCACATCCACCTGTTCTTTGGCCACACGAAAGCTCTGCATACCCACCCAAGGCCCACCCCAGCTATACCTTGCAGTTAATGGAATCCTTTATGCTGACAGGAACTCCATAGAGCAAGCCCTTTTTCCCTTCGCTGTTCATACGTGGAACCTGGGATCCGTTCTCTGCTATGTAATCGGCTATGCAGTTGACATCTGCAGTCACTTTCAAGGCCTAGAAAAAGCAGGGAAAGACAGCAACTTTATTTCTCCTGTGAAACGAAGCCTACCTTTACAAGAGGAGAAAAAAATGGAAACTTGAGGGCAAATCTATCTGCTCTACTAAACTACCTCATGTCTAAAGACAATTGGTTCCTCTACCTCTTTATTTTCTCCTCTGAGTTATGTGACCCTTTTCTTTTTTCTCAAAACAGTAACCAATTCTCTTCTACATGGGCCTTATTGTTCAGTGCCAATGATTCTCATATCTAAAGACTGGTGTGCCTCAGTGTAGAAGCTAAGTAGATTCTGAATATTCCTGGGTAAAAATTTTCACCCAGCAGGTATATATCAGTCCTAGAGGAGTAAAAAAAAAAAAAAAAAAGACTATGATTCTTGCTTCACACTTCCCTCTTATGGTCAAGAGGCTGAGAAAAAACTGACTGAATGAGTCTTTGAATCAGGGTCAGCTCTTACTGCTTCACAATCACATTTAATAGCTGGTTTTGGTAACAATATGGAATCTTACTACTGCCTTCTTCTAGGATATTTTTTCAACTTGCCAAACTAGCTTATAGCCCTAAATTTTCCTGTTGGTCTCCCATCCAAATACTAAAACTAGGTTTCACTTTGCTGAAGACAGGTAGATATTGCTACTTTGGATCTATTTCTGGTATAGGCCAATTTCTTCTTCCTTACTAGAAGTTTCACTTCTATGTATTTATTATCAAATTATTTCTTTCTTGAAAAGATTATCTGATGTTGGCTTTTTTTGGGAAACAAACAATATATACCTACCTTGGGAGTATTAACCACTGAAGTCAATGAGTGTTTTTTTTTCTGAATAATTAGCCAGAGAATCTGTTTATGAAGTTAATTGCTACATTGACAAAATGCTTTCTATGCAAGAGAGATAAAATTTGCTAACATTATTGAGTCCCTTATAACAGCAACAGCAAAGAAGATGCCATAGAAATATGTGACCCACAAGAAAAATGCAGATCCCTGAAACAATTTTCAAATCTACTTTTAAAAAAATGTTTATGGATCCTCAGGAAAATCATAATAATCTTACCCTACACCTATTTCTCATTTTTGTTAGTTTAGGGAATGATGCCTCACCTTATCCACATAGGTGTAGAAAACAGTCTCAGGTGTGAGTGAACCATCCCCAAGTTTCTGACAGAGTTCATGCAAACTCAGTGATAAAATAGGTTCTGGCTGGTGATTTGGATTCTGAAAGAGAAAAAATCCCCAAGTATAATAAAACACCGCTTCTTTTAGATACATATATAATCTATCTAGAAACATTTAGAACTTTTGCAATATAAATATGCAAGCGTACACTGTTGAATGGGTTAACACAAGTCACTTCACAAGGGTTGCTTTCGGATTTAATTTTAATTATGAAAATGAAAACAACCTTTTACTCAAGATAAATCCTTGAGGGTATGACAAGCATGGGCATGTTTCTAATTATGCATCCTGTGACTAAGATTCTGATCAGATAAACTACAAAATAGAACTTTTTTTTTAGACAAGCCCACATACATTATTTACCATTTTGGTATATTTATTTTAATTTCGTTTTAAGCACTGTTACCCACCCACCCAGTCATCGGTTTGAGACAGGTGCCCATATAAATTGAACAAAAAAATAAAAATATACTTGACAAACGTGCGTATCAAAACCTTCCAATTTCTCCACCTCACCTGCCATTAATATAGTGATCTCCAGCAAGTCAGCATAGTCAAACTGAATTCACAGAGAGACAACTTTAAACCTCCAGAATCCAGATACTCGACTTCTCTTTCAGTTATTCGCTGCCTTCCAGCGGTCTTGCTAAACATAGCATAAAATCGCAGAGTGGCACACAAGCCTGCTGACACAGCGGTTTGGGGCTCAACCTATTTGCCCCACCGAACCTTCCTGTGAGAACCAGAAACCTGGATTTGGTCGAATCTCATTGACCTATTCAAGTCTGCACCGGTTACACCAACCAGGATAGCCATCTATTTCCAGATGAACGATTTCCCTTAAGTGTGGAATGAAAAAACGGAACTAAGGAGCTTCGTTCCTTTAGAAAAGACTACAAGCTTTAGAAGAAAGGGAAATCTCCCCATTTCGAAGCTCTTACGACCCCCGACCCCCTTGCTTCTCCCTAAGGCTGTGAACGTGGGGAGTGGGGGGGGCTTCTCCCCTGACCTGCTCTTGGAAGCGCTGTGCGGCTCTTCCCATTTGCTGGAAGGCGCCCTCCCGCCGGCTCCTCGCCTTCGCTATCTTGTCCTGGACCTGCCGCTTCCTCCGCCATTTCAGCAGCAGGAGGGTCGCTATCCAGCAACCCAGGAAAGCAGAAACCAGAGCGGTTGCGTTCATCCTCATCGCTGAGCAGGCAGTCCGTGGCGCAGCCGTCGCTCTTGTACTCCGACTCCTCCCATTTGGCTCTGGGCAAAGAGGCGAACCGGACTCCGCCCCCTGCAAAAGATGCCAAGGCTTCTTCGGGATTCAACCACAAGCGTCGCGTGTGCCGGAAACTTTCTCCCTTTTCCCTCGGAAATTAGCATGTTAGTCACGCCTGTTCTTATGGTGATGAAGGGAGTTAGCACTCACTCCTCTCCTGGAGGAATGAAAAATTTGGGGAAGTATTGGAAAGGCAGAATATTGTGTTTCCCTGGATGAGAAAAGGAGAAACATGTTTTTAAAGACAAAGCAGCTTCCTGCAACTCTTTGCACCTCCCCCGCCCCCCACCTTCGGCTCCAGGATGTTGGGATTCGGACGTGGCCTTTGGGACATGATAGGATTAGCCCCTCTACTCATCTAGCAAAGGAACTCACCACATGGTACCTCCCAGGGGGAGAGCCTTCTCTGTGGCGGCACCCACCCTCTGGAACAACCTCCCCCCAGAGTTACGTACAATAACAGACCTCCGGATTTTTCGTCGGGCCCTGAAAACCCATTTATTCCAACTAGCTGGGCTGGCTTGAGCCAAATTTTTAAACTATTTTAAACTGGAATTGTTTTTTAATTATGGCCAAATTATTTAATTATTTTAATCAGTTTTTAGATTTTCTATGTCTGGTTTTTACTTTGGCTGTGTACCATCCTGAGTCCTATATTGGAGAAGGGCGGTATAGAAATTTAAATAAATGAAAATGAAATGAAGTGGTGGGTTCCAAATTTTTTTACTACCGGTTCTGTGGGCGTGGCTTATTTAGTGGGTGTGGCTTGGTGGTCATGTGACTGGGTGTGGCTTGATGGTCATGTGACTGGGCAGTGTAAGGTCCCAAAATATACTTGAGTCACCAGAATGCCAAAGAGAGACTCAAGAGGAGGTTTGCAAAAAAACCAGATTTTATTTATGACCAAAAACAAAATACTGGGTGGGACTATATCCAGAACATACAGATACAATGCATGCAAGGAGATAGCCACACCTTGGGGAAGGTATGGCGTCCTTTTATACCCTCAGAGACGTCAGCTTAGTACCCAATTCTGGTCTCCTAATTTAGGTTGTGTATTCCTTGTTGCCCTGCAAGGGAATAGAAACTTCCCAATTAGTCTGGTCTCGTCTTTGAGCATTCCTTTGTTTTCTCAATTGGCCATTTGGCCCCCTGGTTCTGCAAGGAACGAGTTTATACAGATCAAAGCAGGGGTGAAATCTACATTTTTTTGCTACCGGTTCTATGGGCGTGGCTTAATTAGTGGGCGTGGCTTGGTGGTAAGGTGACTGGGAGGGCGTGGCTTGTTAGTCAGGTGGGCGTGGTCAAGTCAATGTCACTTCTTTGCCCTTTTTTAACCTACAAAACACAACACAACACAACTGGCTTACCCACAATATAAAAGCAGCTGTGCTAGACCCAAAATAGCCCCTGCAACAAGCAGGAACCTCACACAGCCACAAAAAGCCCAAAAAAGCAACTTTCACCCTTTACACACACAAAATTCCACATACAGCTTTGTGAGATTTTGTGTGTTTGTGTAGTTAGAATGAAACACTACAGAAACACGCTTAGTCTCAGAAAGCTACACAAATATTATTTTAATTTATTTTTATTTTTATATAAAAGCAGCTAAATTTAAAACTTCCTAAACTTTAAATGTCTAGGTCTAAAAAAAGAACAACTAAAAAAAACCCCAATTAACTATTTTTTTAAAGCTTCCAAAGGGGGAAAAAACTTACCCAATAGAACAGGGGTCTCCAACCTTGGCAACTTTAAGACTTGTAGACTTCAACTCCCAAAATTCCTCAGCCAGCTTTGCTTTGCTGGCTGAGGAATTCTGGGAGTTGAAGTCCACAACTCCTTGCCTGCTTGATTGCAGGCAGTGAGATTCAGTTGCTTGCTGATGCAATGGATTGCAGGGATTACAGCAAGGCGTTGCGACCAGCAGCTAAGGTAAGCAAGCTGAGGGGGGGAGGGGGAGGGATTTTTGCTACCGATTAGCAGGCAACTCATCTGGGGTCGTCAGAGCTTGGCTCGTCAGAGCCATTTAAACAAAAAAAAGGCTCTGATGATCATGCGGCTCAGCTGGGCATGAGGGGTGGGGGCAGGGACTTTTGCTAGCGGTTCTCTGAACTGCCCGCCACCATCGCTACCTACTCACCCGAGCCGGTCCGAACTGGGAGCATTTCACCCCTGGGCTGACCCCATTCATCCTCTCCTATCCCCTTCTCTCCCTCAGGCTTGTCCCACAGAGGCCTCTCCTATTGTCAGAGCTGACTCCATTTGAGTATTTGCCGGAATGTTGCTCCTAATAAATGACTGGATTTCTTTTGAAACTTGGCTCAAGGCTCATGAATTAATTAGGGCATCTTTCGGAAACTTCTCACCTATTTTATCCCCTTCTCTCCCTCACGCTGGTCCCATTGATCCTCTCCAAACTCCCAGTTCGCAGGCTGGATGAGTCATGCGCTGACCACGCCCAAGTAGCAGTTGGAACAGAGATATTTTCAGGTGGGGAGTGGGAGTAGAACATCTAACTCCTCAGAATCAGAGCGTGTTAATAATAATATAAGAAATACTAATGCTCCGATGATCGTTTCGAAAAATCCTTTTTAAGTGAGCACCTAGAAGCCAAGAGGAACATACCTACCAAATTTCAAGTTTGTAGGTTTTACAGTTCTGGAGATTTCGTGACACTACGCAAGTGTTTTTCGCTTTTAGATAGATAGATAGATAGATAGATAGATAGAGGATCTAGAGAATTAAAGCTAAGCAAAAATAAAGGGATAGATCACAGATATTTGTAATTGTGATAAAAAAACATGCCATTGTTTCATAAAAAGTTGTAATTCCAAAAAAGAATGTTGTATTAGCAGCAAACGTATCAAACTGAGCAAATACATTTAGCTGAATTGTAGTGAGCTTTAGGAATCTAAAAAACTGGTCCTGGAAAAAGAATACATGGAGTTCACCTTGTCTTAATTGATGCCAAGAGTTATTCATTTTCAAACTTAAATCCACTTGAAACCACTTGAAGATTAATATATTGCTAAGTTGCTAAATAACTGACAAATATACTCTCACCTCTGCCCAGGGAAGATTAGGGAAATTTTACTTTTATTAATACATTGCATTGGAATAATATCACACCCAAGAACACAATCAGATGTCTGACTTTTCTGTCCATTCACGTACATAATTGTCAGGGAAAATCAATTCTTCAAATGTTTCCTATCTGTTCCATCCACAGACACTCTGATTCCAAAAGCATGTTAAAAACCTCAAGTTCATTATTTTAGACCTGGTAATTTTTTATATCTATTGGGCTCGAATGGCGCTGAATATTTTAATGGAAAGTATTTAAAGGTGGGCAGCTCAACCCTATAATTATTGATCCCCTTACATTTTCTCAACAAATTCATTCATAGTGACCTCCCCTAGTTTAGTATAAACTAAATCAGTCTCCAGAGTCCATGGTTAGTATGGGATAATTCCATTTTGCTTCCTGTGATATCATATCATTGTTTCCTTGATTTTTCTCTGCTTAGCTTCTCCACTTCTTTCATGAACCGGAGACAGAGCTCTTCTTGCCACGGCAAAGCCACACATTGGACAGCCACAGGGAGCCCCACAGAATCTTTCACTGCCTGCAAGGACAGAATAAAGAAAGCAGCTTTTTTACAGCAAGTGTCAAATACAGATAGTCCTTGAGGTAAGAATGGTTATTTAATGGCCATTTGAAGTTACAACAGACCTCCTGAAAGCTCCTTACAACCCCCTTTCGAACTTGCGGATGCTGCAGCAACCCGACAGTCCTTAGCCCTTACGACTGACAGAAAGGACACTACAGGATTCCCCCACCTCTCTCACTCTCTCTCTCTCTCCCTCCCTCCCCCATCCTGTTCCACTGGGACCATGAAGGCCTTGGGACTACTCCCCACACGCCTGTCATCCATCACACCCTTACCTTTCCTTACTGGGATGCCCTGCGCACGGTCACTCATGCCCTCGTCATGTCCCATCTAGACTACTGTAACACTCTCTACATGGGGCTCCCCTTGAAGAGCACTCAAAGGCTCCAACTGATCCAGAATGCAGCTGCGCGGGTGGTTATGGGGGCGACTCGGCGCACCCACGTAACATCCCTCCTGCGCGAGCTGCACTGGCTCCCAATGGTCTTCCGAGTGCGATTCAAGGTGTTGGTTACCACCTTTAAAGCGCTCCATGGCTTAGGACCAGGATATTTACGAGACTGCCTTCTGCCATCAACAGCCTCCCACTGGCCAATAAGCAACCACAGAGGGGCTCCTCAGGGTGCCATCGGCTAAACAATGTCGACTGGCGACACCCAGGAGAAGAGTCTTCTCTGTGGGAGCACCAGCCCTCTGGAATGAGCTGCCCCTAGAAGTCCATCTTAGCCCCGACCTGCGTACCTTCCGCCGTGCCCTGAAGACCCTTTTGTTCCAGCAAGCCGGGCTGGCCTAATATGATTTTATAATGGGTGTATGTGTGTTTTAATTTGTGGGCCAAATTTTTATATATTCGATTTTAATTGGTTTTAAACTTCGTAAATCTATGTGTTTTAATATGGCTGTACACCACCTTGAGTCCTCCGGGAGAAGGGTGGTATAGAAATCTAATGAACTTAACTTAAACTTTCAAAGAGCTCTGAGCCTCATGCTGGGGAAAGAGGACAGGCCACATGGCTGCCCTTCAGAAGGAATTGCAATTTTCAGCTTGCTCACAATTCCTTATAGTCATACAAAGATGGTGTGTCAGGCACGATTGGAGAAGGCCAGGGCAGGTCTCTATGGCTCTTCCCTATATCTAAAGCATACCATGTTCCACTTAATAAATTGCCTTTTTGTTTAATTGCTGCATCAGGGAGATCAGGGTGTGGGGGTTAAATAAGGCCATCTCGCTTCATGGCCATCACGACATGCAACCACAATGGACAGGCTCCACTATGGTCGTATCTCAAGGATTACCCTTAATTGCTGCTGGGCACTGTCATGAAGCAATTCCAAGTACCTTTGCAAAGAGTTTGTCCCCCAAATCATTGTAGTGTCCTTTGAAACTCTTTAGCTCCTCTTCGTCCTCCTTTGTCACTGTTGTAACTGGTACTACTCCGGCAGGGAAGTCCAAGTAGTTATATAATATGGTATTACTAATGACCTCTGTACAGATAAAAAACAGAAGGGAAATTAAATGGCTACTCAGCTCTCTTGAGCAACTTGCAGTGATTAATAGCACAAGGAAGACAGTACTTCATAATTCTAATCACATATATCTCCTCCCCAATCTACATATGAGAACATGATTTGGAAAAACTGAAGCCGATCTCAAGCAACTAAAAACAGACACAGAAACTTTCATGTTTACAGCTTTATGTGTTGTCTTTAACTTTCCTCTCTTTAAAAAGACACTCGAAACAGTTATATGCTGGAGGCTATATGGATGCTGATGATCATCTGACTACTTTAGAGACTATATTGTTAAATTATATTCCCAAAGTCTGCAGTTTATTTAAGAAGAATTTTAGAAATACTGTCTGCACTGTCACAAAAATTGTAGTTATGCATTCTCAAAAGAATGAATGTGTACTAGTTTGTGAAGTCTGACTGAAGGAAAACTACCACCCATCATCCTTTAAATTGGCTCTTAACTGATGGAAAAGCAAGATAGAACATTATGGTTCCACAAGGAATGATTTGGTCATCCCTAGATGAAGGTTTTTGTCTAAGTGTACAGAGAACTAGGCAGACATTTTAAAAAATAGCTATATATTTGCCTCTTATGAATTGTTAAGAGGTAAGATGTTTAACATCAACATGAAACATGCCAATGTGAACTCTTTTGCTTATAAACCAGGCTGGAACTATGCATGCAATGTGGCAAGATCCATAACAAGAGTATATTAGGGTTGTGCAGTGCTTCAGATTCAAAAGTGCAAGCTCTTTAAAGCAGCCACCTCTTTTCCTAGGGACAGTGCAGCCATAGAAAAGGTGTGTTTGGTTCAAAGAGTTGCAAACAAGCACCATATTTGAACCACCCTGCATTATCCCATGAACTTTTTGCCCAACCTCAAAGCACATCACAGCCCTAAGATTTACTCACATCTGGTTGAATAGGAGTAGGACACTACATGGGGTCTAAAGAATACCAACGTGCTTTTTAAAACTTGGTTTTCCAAGTTTTTTAAAAATTACCTATTAGTTTTCCAGGGAACCCACTCTTAAAAGCAGGACCTATAGCAGGACAAAGCAGCACATCCAGTTCCAGCCTTTTCCATTCTTCAGTGAATTCTCTGCAATATTCCTAATGATAAGAGATCAATATACATATCAGGGCTATCTTTATTTTTCAATGTATAAACCTGGCATCCAAAAAATACAGCCGGCATATGGTAGGAGCAAGAAGACAGCTCAGCAAAGGTGAGCTTCTGACTTGCTATTCTTTGAGCAACTATTTTATGAATGAATAATATGAATCCAGTCTCCTGGGAATTAGGCATGAATGTATTTTTCTTCTTTCAGCTCTTGAATCAGACTGTTTTAAAATGTAATCCTTAGATTTGAACTGTTAATTGAGGACCTTAGAAGCAAAAGTCCTACCTCAACCATAGCTGCCCTTCTGAAAATAACCAGAGTCTGGTCTTTTTCTCCTCATCCCTACAGTAAAAGACTCAGAATAACAGAATTGGAAGGGACCTTGGAGGTCTTCTAGTCCAACCCCTTGCTTAGGCAGGAAACCCTACACCACTTCAGACAAATGGTTATCCAATATCTTCTTAGAAACTTCCAGTGTTGAAGTATTCACAACTTCTGGAGGCAGGTTGTTCCACTGATTAATTGTTTTAACTGTCAGGAAATTTCTCCTTACTTCTAGATTGCTTCTCTCCTTGATTAGTTTCACCCATTGCTTCTTGTCCTGCCCTCAGATGCTTTGGAGAATAGCTTGACTCCCTCTTCTTTGGGGCAGCTCCTGAGATATTGGAACACTGCTATCATCTCACCCCTAGTCCTTCTTTTCATTAAACTAGATACACCCAGTTCCTGCAGCCATTCTTCATATGTTTTAGCTTCCAGTCCCCTAATCATCTTTGTTGCTCTCCTCTGCACTCTTTCTAGTCTCCACATCGTTTTCACATCGTGGCCACCAAAACTGGATGCAGTATTCCAAGTGCAGCCTTACCAAGGCATTATAGTGGTATTAACACCTCATGCGAACTTGCTTCTATCTTTGTTTATGCAGCCTAGAATTGTTTTGGCTTTTTTGGCAGCTGCTGCACACTGCTGGCTCATATTTAAATGGCTGTCTATTGGGCTCCAAGATCCCTCTCATAGTTACTACTATTGAGCGAGATACCACATATACTGTACCTGTGCATTTTGTTTTTCTTGCCTAAATGTAGAACCTTAATTTTTTTTCACCATTGAATTTCATTTTTTTAGATAGTGCCCAATGTTCAAGTCTGTCAAGATCCTTCTGTATCTTAAGCCTATCTTCTGGAGTGTTGGCTACTACTGCTAGCTTGGTGTTATCTGCAAATCTGATGAGTTCCCCATCTATCCCCTTGTCCAAGTCATTGATGAAGATGTTGAGGAGTACTAGGCCTAAAACAGAGCCTTGGGTCCTCCACTGCATGCTTCCCTCCATGTAGATGCAGTTCCATTGAGGACTACACGTTGAGTGTGGTTGGTCAGTCAGTTACGAATCCATCTGGTGGTGATGCTGTCTAACCCACATTTTTCTATTTTATCTAACAGTAGGTTATGGTCTACTTTATCAAATACATTACTGAAGTCCAAGTAAATTATATCGACAGTATTCCTCTGGTCCACTAATTTTGTCACTTTGTCAAAGAATGCAATAAGATTAGTCTGGCATGATCTCTTTTTGACAAACCCATGTTGGCTTTTGGTTATTACTTTGTTTGCTTCTAGGTGTTTATGCAGTTTGGAAAGATTAAAAAAAAATTACCTCAATTTCCGAGTGACATTTCCAGAGTTCTTTTACAGACCTAAAAAGTCAAAGAAAATATATGAACTGCAGATGCATGGAATTGGCTGCCTATGTTCATTACCTGTAACAGCTTTCCCCAATCTGGTGCTATACAGCTATGCTGACTTAATTCCTCTGGGCAGAATGGAATTGAAAGTCTAACTGGGCACAAGACTAGAGAAACATTTTGTAATTGAATGGTAGTATAGTTATCACATTAACTTTAGCAAAATAAACCAATGGTTGCTAAGATCATTAATATGCAGATCAAGAAATATTTGTAAAAAGCATCAGTAGAAAGAAAATGTATTTTTTTAAAAAAACAATCTTCCTATACTCACTCACTCACTCACTCTCTCTCTCTCTCTCTCTCTCTCCCTCCCTCCCTCTCTCTCTCTCTCTCTCTCTGTGTGTGTGTGTGTGTGTGTGATTTTTTATTATTATTAGCCCAAATCATTTCCTCCTGTAATTTGGAATAAGAAGGGGAATGACTGGAAAAGGTCATACTAAGAATGGATTAAGTAGCATTCCCAACCCACAATGCTCTCCTCCAGCCCATATTTAGCCTATAAAGTCAAAAGAAATGGTATTTGAAAGCGACAATATACAGAAAAATATATGAAAGTACAAAAAATATTTTAGGAAATGTCAAAGAAACATGCGTCTGATCCAAAACAGGTGCTGACTAAAACTGTTGGCTTCAACAGTATATTACGGGTGGTAAAATTAATGGAATTGGATGATGGCAAAACTAACTAGTTTGAGTAAAGAAAAGACTTTGTCTAGCTTTGTTTCTACATGGAAATGACTTTTGGACTTTTGCTTCAGAGTGAAAGAAATGCTATATTGATATTGGGATTTGACAATTAGAATTGTTTATGGAAATTATATAGTGCATTACTGAATTTCAGATCAAAAGATTAATGAATTTTATATTTGTAACTATATTGAAGTAAGTTATTCTATTTTTATTTTCTTTCTCGTCCTTTTTTCTTTATCCCTTGTACTTTGCCCCTCCCTATTTTATTTCACAAAATTTGATCCACTGGAGAAGAAAATGGCAACCCACTCCAGTATCTTTGCCATGAAAACCCCATGGACAGTACCAAAAGGCAAAAAGATATGACGCCAGAAGACGAGCCCCTCAGGTCGCAAGGTGTCCAATATGCTACTGGGGAAGAGCAGAGGGCTAATACTAGGTAGCGCCAGAAAGAGTAAAGCAACTGGGGCAAAGCCAAAAGGACATTCAGTTGTGGATGCATCTGGTGGTGAAAGGAAAGTCCGATGCTGTAAAGATTTTTTCTCCATAGGAACCTGGAATGTAAGATCCATGAATCAAGGCAAGGTAGACGTGATCAACAAGAGATGACAAGACTGAACATCAATATCTAAGGAATCAGCGAACTAAAATGGACAGGAATGGGTGAATTTAATTCAGATGACCATCAGGTATACTACTGTAGGCAAGAATCTCTCAGAAGAAATGGAGTAGCTTTCATCTTCTATCTATCTATCTATCTATCTATCTATCTATCTATCTATCTATCTATCTATCTATCTAAAAGGATGTATGTATGTATGTATGTATGTATGTATGTATGTATGTATGTATGTATATACGATCCAGGATAACTCTGGAACGGCTAGAGCAATTTCAACCAAACTTGCTACATAGATGACTTACTCTCTGGAAAAAAATATTGTGGGGGTAACACACCCCTAACAATGCTGTGTGTGTGTGGCTTTGTGTGTGTGTTCCACCATAACTCTGACACACCTTGAGCAATTTTAACCAAACTTGGTACACAGATGATCTATTCGCTGGAAAAAAATTTGAAAAATTTTTGAAAAAAAATTGAGACTTGCATTTTCAATCACGATCAATAAGTCACAGGGCCAGTCTATTAAGTACTGTGGAGTGGATTTGAGATCATCATGTTTCTCCCACAGATAACTTTATGTTGCTGAAGAGGACGAAATTGACTGGTTCTATGAAGCCGTACAGCACCTTATAGAATTAACACCAAAAAATGATGTCCCTGTCATCATGGGGGATTGGAATGCTAAAGCAGGAAGCCAAAAGATAACCAGAATAACAAGGAAGTTTGGCCTTGGAGTACAAAATGAAGCAGGGCACAGGCTGATAGAATTTTGCAGCCAAAGATGGAGAAGCTCTATACAAAAGTCAGTAAAAACAAGACCAGGAGCTGACTGTGGCTCAATTCATAAGCTTCTTGTTGCAAAATTTAGGCTTAAATTGAAGAAAGTAGGGAAAAGTAGGGAATAACTATATACAGGCCCAGACAAGATAACTCCTTCTTGCTTAAAAGTATGTGTTGACCAATTGACCCCCATCTTCACCTGAATCTTCAATAAATCGCTATAGATGTGCTATGTTCCTTTTTGCTTCAAATGCTCTACTATCACCCCAGTGCCAAAGAAGTCCACCATCAAGGAACTGAATGACTACAAACCGGTTGCTCTAACATCTGTAGTTATGAAAATCTTTGAAAGGCTAGTGCTGTCCCACTTGAAAACCATCACGGATCCGCTGTTAGATCCCTTGCAATTTGCATAGCGAGCAAATAGATCAACAGATGATGCTGTTAATATGTCTCTGCACTACATCCTACAACATCTTGAATCTCCAGAGACCTATACAAGGGACCTCTTTGTAGACTTTAGTTCAGCATTCAACACCATCATTCCAGACATTCTTCTAACTAAACTAAACCAGCTAGCGGTATCTGAACACACCTGTAAGTGGATCATAAGCTTCCTAACAGACAGGAAGCAGCAGGTGAAGCTAAGCATATCACATCAGATGCCTGTACAATTAGCACAGGGGTCCCCCAAGGCTGTGTGCTCTCTCCACTTCTCTTCTCTCTATATACCAATGACTACATCTCAAACAATCCATCTGTTAAACTACTGAAGTTTGCAGATGACACAACAGTGATTGATCTCATTCGAGACAATGATGAATCTGCATACAGACGGGAGGTTGAACAACTAACCTCATGGTGCGACTGGAACAATCTGGAACTGAACACACTCAAAACCGTAGAAATGGTTGTAGCCTTTAGGAGAAACCCTTCCATACTACCACCTCTTACAATACTAGACAACACAGTATCAACAGTAGACACCTTCAAATTTCTAAGTTCTACCATATCTCAAGATCAAAAATGGACACCTAACATCAAAAATGTCATCAAAAAAGCACAACAAAGAATGTTCTTTCTGCACCAACTCAGAAAGCTCAAACTGCCCAAGGAGCTGCTGATACAGTTCTACAGAGGAATGATTGAGTCTATCATCTGCACCTCTATAACTGTCTGGTTTGGTTCTGCAACCCAACAAGACAGACACAGGCTTCAGAGGATAATTAGAATTGCAGAAAAAACATAAACTGTTTCAACTGCTACCCTCAAAACGATGCTATAGAGCACTGCACACCAAAACAACTAGACACAAGAACAGTTTTTCCCCGAACACCATCACTCTGCTAAACAAATAATTCCCTCAACACTGTCAAACTATTTACTAAGTCTACACAACTATTAATCTTGTCATCATTCCTATCACCCATCTCCTCCTACTTATGACTGTATGACTGTAATCTTGTTGCTGGTATCCTTACGATTTATATTGACTGTTTCCCAATATGATTTGATTGCTTATTTGTACCCTATGACTATCATTAAGTGTTGTACCTTATGATTCTTGACGAATGTATCTTTTATGTACACTGAGAGTATATGCACCAAGACAAATTCCTTGTATGTCCAATCACACTTGGCCAATAAAGAATTCCATTCCATTCCATTCCATTCCATTCTGCTGGAAGAGACTGCTGCGAGTCCCTTGGACTGCAAGGTGATCAAACTGATCAGTCCTAGAGGAGATCAACCCTGATTGGTCTTTAGAAGGCCAGATCCTGAAGATGAAACTCAAATACTTTGGCCACCTAATGAGAAGGAAGGATTCAGTGGAGAAAAGCCTAATGCTGGGAAAGATTGAGGGCAAAAGAAGAACGGGACGACAGGGAACGAGGTGGCTGGATGGAGTCGGGGAAACAGTAGGTGTGATCTTAAATGGACTCCAGAGGATGGTAGAGGACAGGAAGGCCTGGAGGAACGTTGTCCATGGGGTCGTGATGGGTCGGACACGATTTCGCCACCAGCAACAACAATTTTATTTCTAATTGTGTGGGGTTTTTTTGTGTGGGTGTGTGTATAATTCCTTACAGAAATTTAATAAAGCACAATTAAAAAACAGTATATTGTGGAGTCTTTATAATTTTAAGAACATGTTTCTAGGATTCACTATACCAGAGCACAATTAAAATGAATGTACAGAAACCTACTGAATGTTCCAAGTCAGGGGTGAAATACTATCAGTTCACACTGGTTCAGGTGAACTGGTAGCAGTGGCAGGGCGTGGTTTGGAGAACCGTTAATGGTGGCAGTAGTGGTGGCAGTAGCGGCGGCAGCATGAGGCTCCGCCCACCAACCCAGAGGTCATTGCTTCCTGGTTTTAACCAAGAAGTAACCTGTTTTTATCCTCTGCGCATGCGCAGAAGGCTTTGCGCAGATGCAGAGGGTTCAAAATCGCACATGACACACATGCGTGGAGTGAGCTCGCATGCACGGAGTGCGCACTTCCTAACCTGTAGGGAAGGTAAATAGATTTCACCCCTGTTCCAAGTGCTAAAAACAGATTCAAAATAAAGTTAAATTATTTTGTGACACCCCATAGCTCTTACAAGATTTAAGAAATAAAATGTAGCTTTAATTTTGGGATAGATGGGAGCAATCCATTGTAGCTAGTTCTGCAGATATATAGTCTCTAACATTGGTACTCTACCGTTATACCATGGTTCTTTGGGATCACATGCAAAACGCAACTCATAGGTCCTTGTTTTATACTAAACTACTGCCGGAAAACCTTACTTCAGATGCAATCATTTTTGCTTGGTTAAAAGCATATTCATCACTAATTCCATCCAAACAGGAACTATAAAATCAGGAAGCAAAAAATCAACCTGCTTACTACAAAGGCAATATGAAGAGATGAAGGCCTTAATCTCCAACCAAAAATATTTACCTTTTTTGCAGGTTGCTCATATTTCTTGACTGACGAATAGCCTAAGGAAAAATAAATGAAAAATGCCCTCTTTGGGGTTGATGTAAAAATAAGTGGTAAACACTCTTCAATATTATACTTCACCAAAAACTTAGAATGAAACACAACTAGCCCAAGAAGCCCAAATCTACTTCTTTAGCCTTTCCTGCTGGAGAACAATAGTCTCAGCAAGGGATGAAATGCTACCGGTTCGGGCTGGTTTGCCCGAACCATTAGCAAAAATGTTACCAGTTCGCCCGAACCGGTAGTATAAAAATCCTTTAAAGAGTAAAAAAAAACGTTCCGATGATCAGCTGTGACAATCAGCTGTGCTGCCCGATCGTCAGAATCTTTTCTTTACTTTTTTAAACCAGTGGTAATTTTTTTTTAAAGTTTAAAAAAGTAAAAATAAGGTTCAGACGATTGCGGGCATAGCTGATTATCACAGCTGATCGACGGAACATTTTAAAAACTGTTTTTAGTAAAAAAAAATGCTTAAAAAAGTTTTTAAAAAAGTTGACCACGCATGACATCACATGACGCCCCCACCAAGCCACACCCACAGAACTGGTAGGAAAAATTTTTGAATTTCACCACTGGTCCCAAACCATTTGGAAGGTTGAAGTTAAAGTTGGCTCAGTTGTTTCAGTACAGCCTGATATACCCCACATCACTTTAATATATAGCCATTATATTAATTATGAGAATGCCAAAGCTAGAATATTTACAGTTGGCGTAGAATGGTGATTAAAATCACAGACTAGGACTACGGAGACCCATGGATCCAGTCCCTCATCGCCCATGAAAACTGGGAGACAAACTGCAGTGACTGGGAGATCAAACAGGTTCCATTTTTTATTATTATTAGATTTTATTTCTTTAAAAAAGTACAAACAGAAGATTTATCGACAAACAGATCACAGTGAGAACATTACACAATACATAACATTCAATTTAAATAAACAGATATAAAAGATAGAAGTCTTTTCGCATTGTCCTCTTTTTATTCTATTATCTAACCAGGCATACCATAGGTCCCAGCATTGGAAATATGCAGAGTCTTTTTGATCTCTTAAAATTTTAGTTAGCCTATTGGCTTCTGCACATTCCATGATTTTCCATATAATCATATCTTCAGATGGTAGATCTTTACCCTTCCAGTTTTGGGCTAGGCATATTCTAACTGCAGTTGTGATATAAACGATCAGATACCATTTGTTAGTGCCTATTTTATCTGGCCTGATGTTTAATAAGTAAAATTCAGGTTTCAATTGTAGTTTGTAACCAGTAATTTCCAACAGCCACCTCTGAATGAGTGTCCAAAATTCAGTTACTCTGGGGCAAGAACACCATACATGGAAATAGGTACCTAGCTCCCCACACTTCCAACAATTTGGGGAGAGTCCAGGAAACATTTTGGATAGTCGGGCAGGAGGCAGGTGCCACCTGTATACCATCTTGTACAGGTTTACCTTATAAGTAGTTGCCATTAAAAATTTTAATTGTCTAGACCAAATTTTTTCCCATTTCGCCAAATCGATTGAGTGGCCAAAATTCCTCCCCCAGGCAATCATCGAGTCCTTGACGATCTCGTCACCTATCCAACGGGTTATTAAAAAATTGTACATCTTAGCTAACATTTTTTCCTCCTTCCCTAATATAATCTTATCTAACTCCTGCAGGGTCCTCTCAATACCTCCTTGCTCCTTATCTTTTTTATATATATTTAGGGTTAATTTGAGCATAAGCCCACCAATCCACTTCCATTCCCTGCAGAGCTAGTTCGGTTCTGGTTTTTAAACAGCCTTGATTATCAAGCAGCTCACAATAGGGTAGATGTTTTCCTTTATTATATAGCGGCGTATATGTCATGGCTTCTAGAGGGACCAACCAGGAGGGGATCAAGGGATAAAATTTGTCTTTAATTTTCCTCCATGTTACTATTAAAGTATTCCTCAAATAGTGACTTGCAAAACATGTGTCTTTTTTTGCCCTCTCTTGCCAAAGGAAATAATGCCAACCCTGTTGCATCCCCGAACCTTCCAGAGCCAACAACCATCTCCTTCTCAACAAGATCCAGTCCCTCACCTAAATTAAATTTGCGGCCTGGTAATAATACTCCCATTTAGGCAAACCGAATCCCCCTCTACCCTTCACCTCTTGGAGCATTTTAAGTTTAATTCTAGGTTTTTTATTCTGCTAAATATATTTGAGAACACATTGGTTTAATCGTTTAAAAAATTTATTGTCCAATCTGGCTGGGGCTGTGTAAAATAAGTAAATCCATTTTGGGAGAATATAAGATTTTATGACCGCAATCCTACCTAACAGAGAGACCTGCAGCTTCTTCCATTTCTCTAAGTCTTGTTCCATTTGTTGGAGAAGTTTCAAATAAGTATCCTCCTTAATTGTCGAACACTTAGCAGATAGTAAAATGCCTAAATACCTTATTTTTTTATGATTTGAAATCCCAAGTTCAATTCTATTTCCTTCCCCTGATTTATTGTCAAATTTTTAATCAAGACCTTGGTTTTTTCCTTATTTACTTTTAGGCCTGCCGCAGCTCCATTATCTTTCTAATTCGTAAGTTAACTTTGGGCCCAATATAAAAGGGTCTTCCTGTACAAACACAAGGTCATCAGCATACATCAAACAGGTTCCTGATGTGATTAGCAGACAACCCTGTCATCCAAAATGTGGAGCAGGGAACTAGTGGGTCAGCTATACTGAATTTAATTCTTACTAATAGGGATGAAATGTTTGAGGGAGTGGAAGTTATAGGAATTTTTTGCGAGAGTGCCATGTCACATTAGAACACACAATAACACAGGTACAGATAACCGAACATAGATTGGGAAACCCTGTTCCAAGTAAATAAAGATAGTAAAAAATATTACTTACTATTGGTTTTATAATCCAGGATAGGCCTCTTCGAATCCAATAAGGTAATTTTATCATCTGTATGTTAATTCTTAGATTCGGATCTATAGGTTCGCCTTCACTGAAAGGCAACCAGGAAAATCCAAGCCCATAAATAAAATGCTAAAATAATTTTCAAAATGGAAGTTATCTTCCAATTTCAGGCATTAGCTAGCACTACTGGCATCCAGAAATGTCTGTTTGCCATGTTCTGATTAATAATTCTGATTAATCTGTAAAAACCAAGAGAAAAATCCTACTACATCAGATGTATAGGTAGTCCTTGAGTCAAAACTGTTTGTTTAAGGACAGTCTGGAATTACAGATGGTTTTGAAAAGGGTGCTTTATGGCCAATAAAGCTCTTCCAGCCATCACAAAATGTTGCACTATCACCCCGCAGTCACATGATTGCAATCTGTGTGCTTGGTAGAAGCAGGATTTATGTAGAATCTTACTTCTTTCCATTGTATAAGCTATCCATTTATTCTAACCTTCATCCTAAATTTTTTTTAACCAATTACTGATATATAGAAGGACCTCTTCTCTCATTACCTCTAAATTTCCACAAGGGTTTTGAATGAAGCACTTTTATCAAGAGCTGTTTGGGAAGTTCAACCGTAATATCCTAGTGTTCGTTCAGATCCTAGTATAAATATAAGCTATAGCAGCTCAGTACATCTAACATACTAACCCAAAATCAAATATGCTACTATATATTATAGGATAAAATGATATGCAAATCCATCCAATCTCTATTGACTTTGTTTGTCAGAAGTGATTACATGGCCCCGGGACACTGCAATTGTGATAAACACATGCCGGTTGTCAAGCGTCCAAATTTTGATCATGTGACTACAGGGATGCTGCAATGGTTGTAAGTGTGAAGAATGATCAGTAGTCACTTTTTTCAGTGCCTTTGTAGCTTCAAACAACAAATAAACAACTGGTTGTAAGTTGAGGACCCCCTGAATGTATCTAATAAATAAATAAAAATGTTGCCCAAGACTTCCATCTACTGCGCTCCTCTCTCTAGGCATCCATTCAGATTTGTCTTACACTGGCAGCAATATTCCATTTGAGATTTCATTGCCCGATTTAGGCCTCTCACCTATATTGATATGTTGCCTGATACATAAATATCATACAAGAATTCAAAGTAATGTATCTTGTTCCAGCTTTTAATTTTTAACCTGACAACAATCCTGGAATATTGGGACTAGAGGCACTAAATATTGAGATTTAAGATTAAAGGAAGTTTTGAAGCTGAATGTTCTCTATTTAAACATTGTAGAATGCTATCCTGTCTGTATTACTGCAGAAAGCTTTTTTATATAGTCTTACATCCCTTCACATACACACATACAGGCGGTCATCATTTACCAATTGCCTTGTGTAGCAAATGTTTGAAATTGTACGAATGAAAGAACGCCCCCTCCACACTTTTCGACCACTCTTCTCAGTTACAATCATTGCAGGGACATACGGTCTTATGATCATCATTCACTGTTGTACAACTGGCTTCCAACAAGATAAAGCAGGAGTAAAACTGCAAGTCAAAGTCTCCTGATGTCTCCCTTAATGATTGCTGTGTGACAAATGTGAAGAGTCATAAGCTCATCATGGTAATGTGTTGGGTTTTTTTTGGTTTTTTTAAAAAAATGATTTATATGCCGCCCTTCTCCGGAGACTCAGGGTGGCTTACAATGTGCTCAGCAATAGCCTTCATCCTTTTGTGTATTTATACAAAGTCAGCTTATTGCCCCCACAACTGGGTCCTCAATTTACCTACCTTAGAAAGGATGGAAGCCTGAGTCAACCTTGAGCCTTGGCGAGATTCAAACTTGCAGTAATTGCAGGCAGCTGGTCTTAATAACCAGCTTAATAACAGGGTGCCTTAGACCACTGTACTACCAAGGCTCTTTTCCATTTAGAATGGTGGTGCTTAGTGATGGAGTTGCCAGTTATAATTTTGGTCACTAAGTGAGGACTACCTGTAGTATCTTAGATCTATAAAAAAATAAAGCTTCCAGCAGAATTAGAGATGTTGTTTGAAGCAAGGGGAAAAAAAGATTCAAACAGCTGAAGTTCACTAGTCCAAATGTTTCATTCATAGCAACTTTCAGCATCACAGAAATTAAAGGCCTGTCTCTCCACCTATTGAAAATAATTGGAAACAGAAGGAAATAAAAGGGGTGTGTGTGTGAATCACATTCACAAAATAAGCCTTCTATTCTTATTTCCTCACATATACACTTCAGAGTATAGAAAATGCAATACTTACAAAGGCTGCAGTAAAGTGGCACCACAATCACCAAGAAACGATGCAGGAAATAAGTGGTTCATAAAATGGACTATGTGAGGTGGCTTAAAGGGGACCAACTAAAAAGAAATGGAAGAATATTTACAATAAAAGGTGTGTTTTTTAAAAAAAAATAGGGGAAATATCTACAGTCAGAAACATGTCTGAGAGAAAAAAAACCCAATTCTCTAAACCAATCTTTTTTCAAACTTGGCTACTTTAAGATGTGTAAAATTCCCCAGCATGCTATCAATGGGAGTTGAAGTCTATGCATCTTAAAATTGCCAAGTTCAAAAACGTTGCTCTAAATGATAACAATGCATTCATTTGCATATGATTCAATCTTTCACTTGGGGAAAGGTTTGCACAACTCTACTAAAAGTCAATACAAATGGCAGACCTGTGTAACTAACTATCACTTGGAAACAATCTGAGGGCCATCCCGTATATAAAGGTTCTCCTGCATTAATGATGATAATAATAATAATAATAATAATAATAATAATAATAATAATAATAATAATAATAATAATAATAATTTTATTTCTATACCGCCCTTCTCCCGAAGGACTCAGGGCGGTGTACAGCCTATTTAAAAACACAGACAAAACAACAGTATAAAATTTAAAATAATTAAATAAAGTGGCTCAGATTTAAAACCCCAATAAATTTAAATACCCCAATTTAAAAACTATTGTGTTGATAGTCCGGCCTGGCGGAACAACAGGGTCTTCAATGCGCAGCGAAACACCCGGAGGTCGGAGATCTTACGAATTTCCGGGGGCAGTTCATTCCACAGGGCTGGGGCTCCCACAGAGAAGGCCCTCCCACTGGGTGTCGCCAGCCGACATAACTTGGCTGATGGCACCCTGAGGAGACCCTCTCTGTGGGAACGGACTGGTCGGTGGGAGGCTATTGGTGGCAGAAGACGGTCTCGGAGGTACCTGGGTCCTATGCCATGGAGCGCTTTAAAGGTGGTAACTAACACCTTGAATCGTACCTGGAAAACCACTGGGAGCCAGTGCAGCTCGCGCAGGAGGGGTGTTACATGGGCACAACGGGTTGCGCCCATAACCACCCGCGCGGCTGCATTCTGGACCAGTTGGAGCCTCCGAGTGCTCTTCAAGGGGAGCCCCATGTAGAGAGCATTACAATAGTCCAACCGGGAAGTAACAAGGGCATGAGTGACCGTGCGCAGGGCGTCCCGATCCAGAAAGGGCTGCAACTGGCGAATCAGGCGAACCTGATAAAAGGCCCCCCTGGCCACGGCCATCATATGCTCTTCTAAAGACAGCCGTGCGTCCAGGAGGACACCCAGATTGCGAGCCCTCTCCGTGGGGGGCAAAGATTCACCCCCAATAGTCAGCGATGGCACCTGCTGACTATATCGGGGCACCGGAAGCCACAGCCACTCGGTCTTGGAGGGGTTGAGTCTGAGCTTGTTCCTCCCCATCCAGACCCGCACGGCCTCCAGGCAGCGAGACATCACATCAAGGGCATCGTTGGGGTGGTCTGGGGTGGAGATTAAGCAAATCCAATCAATTTTTTAAAACTCTGTATGGCGGACAACGAAACTAGCATAATAAATAATCAGCAAATTAGAGATGAAGGCAAAGTGAACCAGAATACAGTATTGAAATACTCAAAAGCAAAACGAGCCAAGCTGCTTTTTGCATGAAACTCCACCCTTTATTGGTAACAGGTAGTGCAGTGGAGTTAGTACGAAGGAAGGGAAAGCCCAAATAACACTTAAGTGAAGTTTTACTCTTTCTCTGCTGTTGCACCCTCCACAAAAATCTCTTACGCTTATTGATGTTGCCTTCTGAAACAGACATCCCTTTGGTCCAACACATACCTCCCTCTCCCCTAATAAGTATACATACCACATGGCCATTTATTTCCAGAAGCTCCTTGGTTTCCAGCACAGCCCGTGTCATGGAAGGGCTTGGCATACAATAGGAATTAGTCACATGATATCCTATTCTGAGGGGTGCAGAGCTGGTATAAACCTAGAGCAACAGAAGAACAAGAGAATATTTCAAAATAATTAATCATAGTAGATGCCTTAAAAGCAGGACACCACACTCAATAAATCAGCACTACATTAGCTACAGAAACATCCATTTCTCAGTTTCTTTATCTGCTGGTATAAATATCCACCCACTGGCTTAACTCCAGATGCAAGCAGGCAAGGGTGCTTAAGCCAATAAAGTTCCTTAGGCAACAGTTCTGAAGAACAGGACCAAATCATGAAATGTTTTCCCAGGACATCAACGCCTGAGCACACTAACACAGGTTCAAAAGGGGAAAAAAACAAGATAGTCTTTTAAATATCCTTTTCCTGTGGGCAAACATACAATGCGTTTTCCCAGGTGAGACATGACATGGTTCAGTATTATTTTTCTGAAGCTGAGAGACAAGAGGGACAGACCGAATTGAATTTTGAGATACAGATAATCCTCGATTTATAATAATTGAGCCTGGAATTATGGTCTTAAGTCATGTTGTCATTAAGTGAGTCATCATGTGTGACTGCGCCCAATTTTAGTTGGTTGATTCCTATGATATCTTGGAAGATACTTGGTTGATATCTATGATGCTGACAGCAACCCGTATCAACCATTAGCACCAGTCAATGGTATTTGTAATGCATTTTTGAATGTTTGGTGACTGGGCCAGTTGCCAGGCACCCAAAATGTAAACACATGAGCATGGGAGGGGGAGGGAGGCTGCCACGGAGTCAAAAGTACTATTTGGAGGTCCATTGTAATTTTGAATGGTCTCTTAAGTAACAGATTGTTAATCAAGGACTAGCTGTACACTTAGCCTGTAAGTAAGTGTAGCCTACTTGATGTCTCTTTTTACCTGGTTTCCTTCCCAAGTGTTACTAATGCTTATTTATTTTAAAATAATCACTTCTCTCAATGAAATGCAAAAAGGAGAGTGGCTCTTCAAATGGCATAATGTTTATTTTCCGGAGATGTAGAAACAACCTATGCCGTTAGTAGATTCCCAAAGGCAAAGTGGAGATATTTTCTTGATTATACCCTTTTCTCATCATGCTGTTCTGGGAACTCTCTGGTCAGCTCTTTAATTCATATGTGGGGTTATTTTTTTTTTTTTTGTTGAATATTTTTTATTTTATTTTATAACATAAAAATTCCATTTTCAGTTAAACAGTGTTGTCTGGGTGCAAATAGTCTTAGAAAATAATAATCAAAGTGTTTACAACAATGTTCATTACATTGGTATTAGTTCAATAATAATAATAATAATAATAATAATAATAATAATAATAATAATAATAATAATAACAACAACAACAACAACAACTATTTATCCATTTTAACAAACCTCTCTTGTATTATTAGTCCTTTTCTTATATTTCCATGTTTCTAACTTCTGTTTTTATTACCTAACCATTAATAAAATAAATCCAATGTCAAAAAGTATTCAGTTTCTTTGTTTTCCTTAATTGTAAGCGTTAGTCTATCCTTTTCTGTATATTCTAGTACTTTTTTTTCCACATTTTCATCTGTAGGGATCTCTTCACTTTTCCATTGTTGCGCAAATATAATTCTAACTGCAGTTAGTGCATGTAAAATCAAATATGTATTCCCCTTGTTATACTTATCTGGTAAAACCCAACAAAAATATTTCTGGTTTTAAACCTATATGTTGCTTTATCATTTTTTCCAACCATGTATGTATTTTTGGGGTTATTTTTCTTGGATGATGCCATTACTATAGGAGCCCTGGAAAAGCCACAGCATCTTTAAGGGAGTAGTAATGATTGTGGCAAAGGCACCCCTGTTTTCTCCAAATATTCAAATTCAAATCTTTGAATTTGAATATTTCCTTTCTAAGGTGGGAAAATTGAGGACCCAGTTTGTGGGGGCAATAAGCTGACTTTGTATAAATATACAAAAATATGAAGGCTATTGCTTAACACATTGTAAGCTGCCCTGAGTCTCCAGAGAAGGGCGGCATATAAATCAAATTAAAAAAAAAAATCTTCTGATTTTTGAAGATCTCTGCATGGTTAGTAGGATCACTGATCTTACTTGCTCGTTGAAAGGAAGAGGTGGCACCATGGGATCCAGATGGAACATTTTCTTGCACAAGAGAGCCTTCAGGCAAAGGGCAAGACTGTCAACATCCCTTGCCATTGGTCCCAAGCCAACATAAGCTGGAAGAAACAAGTAAACAGAAAGCATTTAAGAGTAGCTTTTTAGGACTCAGGAAATTCTGAGAGGAAGGTTTCAACCACTGAAGCTCACCAAAAAGCGATTAACTCCTCAAGAGTCAATTCATTCCCTACTTTTCAAAAGGAATTACCTCTCTTCCCCATTTGAACTCTTCATAACACTATAAGAAGAGCAACTTTTCAGTACAATAGGATCAAAAAAAAGTTAAAGAGTACTATAAATAAAAAAAACATTTGTTTACTCTTCTCTACTTTCAATAGAGACTGTCATAAAATCAAATCTTGTCATGTAGTGGACTTGACTTGTGACTGGAATGACTTATGACCAAATGTTGGTCTCAATTATGGTCACAAATTAAGGACTACCTGTAATCCATTGTAAATCACCCAGAGTCACAATTTGCAAGTTGGGCAGCCATATAAATCAATTAAAAAATACCCTATTCTAGGAAACAGCTAGCAACATTCTCAAATCCTTTTCTGGTAAATTCTTGTTACAATACCCCATTGCTAATTTCAAAAACATTTTTTTTTTAACAGACAAAGTGACAATAAAACATTCACGGATCAGAGAATGGTTTTTACTGGCATTAAGTCATTAAGCTGAGTTCATACTTTTTTGAAAAGCTGCCAGCTGCCAACATTTTCAAAATCTATTTTGTATTGTAATTTGCTTTGTAAATTGATGAAACTGTTTTTGGGAAAACAAGAATGTCAAAGGATAACTTATTCACTTGAAGCAAATTCCCATTTATCTAATCAAATAATAATAACTTACCTCCTTTCTGACCGGGGACACATGGAACAATTCCTTTTTTGCTATAGAGACATAAAAAGAGTAGTTTTAGCAAAGCTGTCAAGATTCCCAATTTTCAATATCAATTCCTCTCTCTTTACATTCTAAAGGGGAAATCATTTCAGCAGTTAACACAGATGACATGTTGAGAATATTTCTGGTTTACCTAGTTGAACAGGGTTAGTTTATACGCACTAAAATAGCTAAGAGCCTTGGTAGCACAGTGGACTAATGCACTATTATTAACATCTGCTGCTTGCAATTACTGCAAGTTCAAATCCCACCAGGCTCAAGGTGGACTCAGCCTTCCATCCTTTCAAAGGTAGGTAAAATGAGGACCCAGATTGTGGGGGCAATGAACTGACTTTGTATAAATATACATAAGTATGAAGGCTATTGTTTAACGCATTGTAAGCTGCCCTGGGTCTCCGGAGAAGGGCAGCATATAAATTAAAGCAAAAAAAAAAAAAAAAAAAAAAGATTCCAGCCAAGCCTATTAGACTAGCAATAGCAATAGCACTTATATACTGCCCCACTAATTTAGAACATAACTGATAAACCTTGGAAGTTCACAACTTTTTGATTAGGGTAAAGGTAAAGGTTCCCTTCGCACATATGTGCTAGTTGTTCCCGACTCTAGGGGGCGGTGCTCATCTCCGTTTCAAAGCTGAAGAGCCAGTGCTGTGCGAAGACGTCTCCGTGGTCATGTGGCCGGCATGACTAAATGCCAAAGGCCCACGGAACTCTGTTACCTTCCCACCAAAATTGGGAATTTTTCTACTTGCATTTTTTACGTGCTTTCGAACTGTTAGGTTGGCAGGCAGGAACTGCTAGGTTGATTAGGGTGCAGCAGGGTAAACCAGGACAGTCTATTTCATATGTTAAACAGAATTCACTTGAAGTGGACATAAGATTGTAGATGTAAAAAGCAATTCTACAAAGGTTGAATGAAACAAGATTTAACCTAGTCGATTATCTGATTGATTAATTTTCACTATTTGAATTAATTATTAATTCCCCCTTTCTTGGCAACTCTGATATAGTAGACCAGGAAGCAATATAAAGGTATAATAGACCAGGAATAGATCAAGAATCTGAGAGAAATAATCCACAATATTTTAAACTCTGTAGTTTAAAGACTAGGATTTGTATACAACCTAATTCTGTTGCTAGTGGGTTTTAAACCACAAATTCCGCAAAAGGCACTTGGGATACGAATGCTGCCTCCTAGATCTGTGCCAATGCCCAGAATGGATCCTCCACTTTTAATAAGGGCTCCTTCCCCTCCTGATGATCCACCAGGGCTCTTTGTGGGATCCAGAGGATGCACTGTTGATCCAAAGATCGGATTGCTGCAGTCAAAGCTGAAAAGACAAAGAATATTGTCAGCAATTGGTTTTGGAATAGTTCCAAATATTTCCCTAATAGTTCTTCCATTTAGGGATCTAAGAATATGATTCAATTAGCCTTTTTACAAAATTATATTGTATCTCTTGGTTAATCTTAACCTGAAACAATGGTATTTACACTATGTCTCTTTATAAGAATTTTTTTGTCTTTTCAAGTACTCACCACAATGTAGAAAGGCCTAAAAAAATCTTGCAGACAGAAACTGGCAACCTTTTTGGATATCAGAACTGGGCCCCAAATTACACCTCTGTAGTATCTTAAAGATGGTCATTTTTTTTTTCAAGAATGTCTAATTACAAGATTTCAACAGTTTCACATTTCATAACAGTCTGGCCAGATTTGGAATAAGTAAGAACAGTGAGCAGTAGTAAATGCATTTCTCACTCACAATCATTAAAAAACCCCAAATTTCTTGAATTCTGAAGAGGAAATGTTGATTATCATAATCAATTATTAACTCCCAAGCAGCATTGTAAAAACTTGGTCAAGTTCAACTCTTCTACTTCTTAAAAAATAAATGCTTCCTTAAGCTTTAACAATGATCACTTACTCAGTGCATGGTAGAGATAAGGGGTACTGTTATCTGGCTGAAAATATTAGTCCTTTGGTCAATTTGAATCACCCACTTCAGTATCATACAGTACAGTCTAATCAGCTGATGACAAACAAATTTGTGCAGAGCCAGTAATATTATTTGCTTTGTCCTCCTTTTATCATCACCATTTCAATGCAAGACTGCAAACATGCAATCAGTTTTTAAAAACTGCACTGGGTGGATTGCAGTGCCTTGAACAATTGGATGTAGCTTACTCATTAGACTTAGCCTCTTTGTGAGAAGCAAGGAAAGCTGTTGGGAATGTTGAGCATAAAAGTAAAGAATGTGGGGGAGGAAGGAGTTATAAAAAACAGGAGGGAAAGGAGAGGGGGAGACAGCAGAAATGGGAACTTTTGAAGCAACCAGGAGCAGAAAGTTGGGAATTGAGATGGGTGAGTGTGGAAACATGATAAAAGCCAAGAGATTAAGGAGAAAACACAGAGAGATGGGATGGGCCTTCTACTAGGAATTTGAAGAAGCAAGTGGAGGCATTAGGAGCCTGGATAGCTCTGTGGACAAGGCACTGTAATTTAACACCAGCTGTCTGCAATTAAAGTAAGTTCGAATCTTGCCAGGCTTAAGGTTGACTCAGCCTTCTATCCTTTCTAAGGTAGGTAAATTGAGGACCCAGTTTGTGGGGGCAATAAGCTGACTTTGTATAAAATATACAAAAGTATGAAGGCTATTGTTTAACGCACTGTAAGCCGCCCTGAGTCTCTGGAGAAGGGCGGCATATAAATCAAATTTAAAAAAAAAAATTAGAAAGACATTAGTAAGGAAGGCATGGATCAGAAGAAGAAAATGGCAAGAAAGTTAAAGAGAACAAGCAGTTTTTTCATTGGTCCAGCATGAGCTGAAAGAATTAACAGAACCTTCAAAGAAAGTTTCAGTCCCTGCGGTAAAGAGCGATAAAAGAAAATTTAATCTCAAGACACACACCCCTTTAGTCAATTTCTAGGGCTGTCCCCCTGCTTTGGAAAACACATGGGTCTTGACTGACAATATGGGAGGGGTAAGGAATATTGAAATTCCCCCTCAAAGTGAGAGAAATTACTATTTTGTTTTAATGATCCTAAACAAACTGTTGGATACCGGAGCTGAAATTTCTCTTATTAAATGTTTTTCTTTAGGTAAACAAATCTCCATTACAGCCCTGTCTGTCTCACAGATCTGTGACTGGCAGGTTTCAAGCCCATCACAACCAATATGGAACACATGTTAGTGTACAGGCCCCCTGGAAGCCCCCAGCAACAATACCCATTTCCAAAGGCTGCTGAAACAGGGATCACAAAGATTACTAGCAACTTAAGCTGCTTTAATAGTCCCCTCTGGCCAATTTTAAAAACAGATGGGAGAATTTACAGGCTAGAGATTTATTAATCCCAACCCATTTTGTGGCATCTGCTGTTTAACTCGATGCCTAGGGGAGGAATATGTGAGATGAGGCTGAAGCTGTCATATCTAAGCCTGAAGCAGGGTGGACAAAAAGCCCGGGACAAAAGGGGCCCTGAAGCCCTCCCACTCGTCTTTGGATCCAAGACTTGGTGGCTTCCATCCCTCTAGCTAGTGCCTGGCAGCCTAGTTGAGAAGGACATGCTTAGGTGGTGTAGGTGTGTAGGTGTGCACATGTATGAGAGAGAAAGAGGAAACATAGCTTGTTACTAAAAAAAGTTTTACTCTTATTTTAAATTCACTGGATCGCCCTGTATTCCAAAGTACCTCTTGTGCTTCAATGTTCAGGCGAACGTGATTTGAGTGTAGCTACTGATCAGGATTGTGTGAGTGAGTGACCGTAAGTGAAACCCAGGAGTGCATGTAGCAGCATACTTGGTCAGCAGCAGGAGGAAGAAGATGGCAAAGCTCAGCTAGGGGGTCAGGAGCCCAAAAGGGAGGGGGAAGACAGGGAAGGTGGGAAAGAGGTGAAACTCTCCTGCGACTGTAAATGCAGGTGAGCTGCCAAACATCTGAACTTTGATCACAAGACCAAAGAGCACTGCAACAGCTGTAACTTCAAATGATTTACTTGTCATAAATCCCTTCCTTCAGTGCCGCTGTAAGTTCCAAATATCGCTGAATGGATAGTCTTAAATCAAGGAATACCTGTATATAAAAATGAAAACACAGACAATGGCAAAAAAAATTACATGATTTACCTCAATAGAGATTGGGGAATATTTGTTTTTACAAATGGAATCGCTCCTTGATGTTTCAACACCTGCACTACAACAGCGTCTTCTGCTGCTGGCTGGAAAAGACGCTTTGCAAAGCCCAAAGTAGTATCATAGCCCTGTGATGAGGAAAAAGATATAAAGATGAAAAGGAAATTCAGGTTCCCCGTAGAAACATCAGACATCATTCAGTGATGCTGGGTTTAAGATGTTAAAACAGCAATAAATTGGTAATGTATTTATTAGTTCCCCTATAAAACATTAAGAATATTATCCTTACGGAAAGAGGAGGCAGATTCTACAAAACCGGAAAATTTTAGACCAATATCTCTCCTGAATACAGATTACAAAATTTTTTGCGAAAGTATTAGCCAACAGATTAATGCCAGTTATTCAAGAGGTGATTCATCATGATCAAGCCGGATTTATAGAAGGCAGATACATGAAGGATAATGTGAGGCAAATTATAGACTTACTGGAATATCTTGAGAAAAATAAACAGACATCTGCTGTGCTGGCATTTTTGGATGCGGAGAAGGCCTTTGATCGAGTGAATTGGAACTTTCTATTAAAGACTTTAACAAAGATGGACTTTGGGGACCAGTTTGTATAGGCGGTTGCAGCAATTTATCAAGAACAAACAGCACAGATTATTATTAATGGAAGTCTACCTACAAATTTTAGTATAGAAAAAGGCACAAGACAAGGTTGTCCGTTATCCCCGTTGTTGTTTATTTTAACTTTAGAAGTCTTGTTGAATACAATACGGGACTCTAGCACTTTGAAGGGAATAGTGATAAGGCAAGAGGACTATAGAATAAGGGCATTTGCGGATGATCTGGTTGTTACCCTAACACAGCCGATGGAATCAATAATCCAAATGAAAAACATTATAGAAGAATATGGTATGGTATCAGGATTCAGACTGAATCAGAAAAAAACCAAGATGATAGTCAAAAACATGACAGTGGATCAAAAGAAGGAATTGGAAAGGAAGGCAGGCTTTGAAATAGTATCAAAACTGAGATATCTAGAAGTTCAAGTTGCAGATTCAAATATAAAACTGTTTCAAAATAATTACGAAGTGTTGTGGCGAAAGGTACAAAAGGATATGGAAACCTGGAAAAAACTGCAGCTGTCTTTACTTGGAAGAATAGCAGCAGTTAAAATGAATGTTCTACCTAGATTTTAATTTTTGTTCCAAATGATTCCGGTGCTTAAAAGTGACAAATATTTGACTGAATGGCAAAAAGGAATGAACAAGTTTGTGTGGAATGAGAAAAAGCCAAGAGTTAAATTGAAAATTATACAAGATGTTCGTGAAAGGGGTGGTCTTAAACTTCCAAACCTGAGATTATATTATGAAGCTGCAGCGTTTACGCAAGCAAGTAATTGGTTTGGAGGGACAAAGACTGGAGTATTGAATATAGAAAGCCACGATCTTGAATTTGGTTGGCATGCATATTTATTTTATGATAATAAGGTTGATAAAGTATTCAATAGCCATATACTTAGAAGCTCCTTGATGAGAGTATGGAAGAAGCACCGATCCAGATGGGATTATAAAATACCGTTGTGGTTGGATCTTGGTCACATTATATGGAATATAAATATAAAGTCACTCGGGGGGGGTTATATAAAGAAGCACTTTTTAATGATGGGGGCAGATGGCAACTAAAGACATTGAAGACACTGTTGGAAGAAGGGATTAATTTAACTTGGTTACAGTATAATCAACTTCAACTGAGATGGAGAGAAGATCAAAAAACTGGTTTAATGTTGCATGAAGAAGAACTGGTTAGACAGATAAAAGAGAAAGGCCCAATGAATATTAAGAGGATTTATAATGTTTTGCTAGAGAGAGATTCAGAAAATGAACTGGTTAAAGATTGTATGATAAAATGGGTGCAAAATTTTGGAGAACCAGTTATGATGGAAACATGGGAAAAAATGTGGGTTCAGAATGTTAAGTTTACACAGTCACAGAATTTGAGGGAAAATTTTTATAAAATGTTTTATAGATGGCATTTGGATCCTAAGAAATTGTCATGTATGTATCCTAATGTTCAACCGAAATCCTGGAGATATGATTGTTTAGATGCTACATATTATCATATATGGTGGACTTGCAAGAAAGTTAAGGCTTTTTGGATAAAAATTTGGTGGGTTATGCAAAATGTTTTAAAGAAAAAAAATCCAATTTTCTCCTCATTTGTTCTTATTGGGTATAGTTAAGGGTTTTTCAGTGGGTGAAACAAAATTGATATTGTATATGGTGACAGCAGCCAGGTTATTGATTGGTCAATATTGGAAAAGGGTTGATGTGCCTATAATTTAAGAATGGACTTTGAAGATGGCCAGTTTCGTAGAAATGGCGAAGATATCAGCATACTTAAAAGACCGGACTCAAGAGAGTTATGTAGGGGAGTGGAAGAAATGATAGATTATGTGCAGAATAAATACCAAACTAGGAAGTACCAGATAGTTTTTAGTTAAAAGTTGTGTAATGTATAGTATATAGGGCGCAAAATAGTTTATTGTGATGTAAAATTTTATAGTGCACAGGGAGGGGAATAGAGGGGTGGTAAAGTATGATATAATACAATGTGGATGGATTTCACCCTGGGGAAGTCATGGGGGGGAGGGTCTGGGGGGTTTGGTGAGGGGTGGGGTGGGGGGAAAACGGGGGAAAAATTTGTTGTTTGTAAAACTTTTTCAATTAAAAAAAAAAAAGAATATTATCCTAAAGAAGGTCCAAGGATAAATTCTTGATAGAAAATTTCTCCCTGAAATCCTGAACAGCATAAGAACTGCCCAAAATAAACTAGATTAATTAACAGTATAACTGTATACATCACGCTAGGCCAGTTTGGTTTTAATTAATTAACAGATTAACAGAATTAGAAGGGTCATCTAGTCCAACCCCCACTCAAGCAGGAGACCCTATACCACTTCTGACAAATGGCAATCCATTTTTTTCTTGAAAGTCTCAAGTGATGAAGCTCCTACAACTTCCAAAGACAAGCTGTTCCATTTGTTGATTGTTCTCACTATCAGAAAGTTCCTCCTCATTTCTAGGTTGAATCTCTCCTTGGTCAGTTTCTATCCATTATTCCTTGTCTGGCCTTCAGGTTAGTAAGTTAGTAAGTTATACGATGCAAGACACTGTGGTTTTTAAACCTAGGCTTCTGATTTAAATTATATTTCAAGAAATCACAAGCCTTTAGGGATGGCAGATAAATGGGTGGGAAGAAAATATGGAGCTTGGTTCTTATGTATGACATTGGCTGCAAGGTTGCTATACAAAGATGGAAAGAGTAGCACATACCCACATTTCAAGATTAGTCTTTGAAATTAATGAATCTAGCTAGATGGTGAAGTTAACTGCTTTAATTAGAAAAAAACAACTTGACTAACTTTCTTGCAACTTGGAGACTACTGTTAGATTTCTTACAAGACAAGGACAAAAATCAGATTTTGACTGAGTTTTGAGGACAAGATTTGATTTGACTAGAAAAATACTGAAACTTAATTTTATTCAAATTTGTCAGTTTATGATAAGTTAAGTGAAGACTATATTATAACTATTGTATTTTTTGTATGTTGAGTATTAGTTTTATAATGCATTTTAAGCATTGGTATTATTCATTAGAGAGAGTCTATTGTATAATTACTTCTTTACTGGAAAAAGTCAGAGGTCACTTATGTTATATATTCATTTTATGTATTTTTTGTTATTTTTTAACTTGTCCTATTATTCCCAGTTGGTATCAGAGAACTTTGTATGTTTTAGCAGACAGCAATCAATGTTAAGACTGCTGTGAAACATCCTTAGCATAGGGTAAATTTTATTTTGGTTATCACAGATCTAAACACATTTTCTACCACATTTTTAAGATACAGCTGGTTTCCCACACAATATGCAACATGGATTTTTGCTTACTGATTTGATTTAAAAGCTGCCTAATTGCAAAACCATTCAAGGTAACACTCACAAATGTAAACACTGTCTTAAAGCCGTACAAGAAACCAACAATTGGAATTAAAAAAACAACTTGTGCATTACAGTTTGCAGGCTCATGTATCACTCTGCTCCAGGCCCTCTTAGAAAGGATTTAAGCTGCTCAGAGTTACCTTAGAGGGGAGATGGGCAACATAAAAATGTAACAAATAAATAAATAAAATAAAGATTTTATAAAAGGACTCAGCATTAAGTGACTTGAGCTATTAGATACAGGCAGATGAAAAAATGATATCATATTAACTAACATGTACAGCAGGGGTATCAAACTAGTGGCCCGCGGCCTAGATGCATCATGTGCAGGCCACGCCCATCCCATCCCAACTCCGCAAAGGGGAAAAGTGTCGTGATACATCACGTGATGGCAACGTGACACATCCGTGATGAATGGCACCTGCTAGAAGCAATTCAAATCCAAAGCCAAGATGCTTCTTATTATATAATGGAGTACAAGTTGCACATCCACCTGTTCTTTGGCCACACGAAAGCTCTGCATACCCACCTAAGGCCCACCCCAGCTATACCTTGCAGTTAATGGAATCCTTTATGCTGACGGGAACTCCATAGAGCAAGCCCTTTTTCCCTTCGCTGTTCATATGCGGAAGCTGGGATCCGTTCTCTGCTATATAATCGGCTATGCAGTTGACATCTGCAGTCACTTTCAAGGCCTAGAAAAAGCAGGGAAAGATAGCATCTTTATTTCTCCTGTGAAACGAAGCCTACATTTACAAGAGGAGAAAAAAATGGAAACTTGAGGGCAAGTCTATCTGCTCTACTAAACTACCTCATGTCTAAAGACAATTGGTTCCTCTACCTCTTTATTTTCTCCTCTGAGTTGTGTGACCCTTTTCTTTTTCTCAAAATGGTAACTAATTCTCTTCTACATGGGCCTTATTGTTCAATGCCAATGATTCTCATATCTAAAGACTAGTGTGCCTCACTGTAGAAGCTAAGTAGGTTCTGAATATTTCTGGGTAAAAAATTTCACCCAGCAGGTATATATCAGTCCTAGAGGGTAAAAAAAAAGACTATGATTCTTGCTTCACACTTCCCTCTTATGGTCAAGAGGCTGAGGAAAAACTGACTGAATGAGTCTCTGAATCAAGGTCAGCTCTTAGTGCTTCACAAACACATTTAATAGTTGGTTTTGGTAACAACATGGAATCTTACTACTGTCTTCTTCCAGGATATTGCCAAACTTGCCAAACTAGCTTACAGCCCTAATTTTTCCTGTTGGTCTCCCATCCAAATACTAAAACTAGGTTTCACTCTGCTGAAGGACAGGTAGATATTGCTACTTTGGATCTATTTCTGGTATAGGCCAATTTCTTCTTCCTTACTAGAAGTTTCACTTCTATGTATTTATTATCAAATTATTTCTTTCTTGAAAGAAAGGCTTTTTTTTTGGAAACAAATTATATACACCTACCTTGGATATTAACCACTGAACTCAATGAGTGTTTTTTTTCCTGAATAATTAGCCAGAGAATCTGTTTATGACATTTATTTCTACACTGACAAAATGCTTTCTATGCAAGAGAGATAAAATTTGCTAACATTATTGAGACCCTTATAACAGCAACAGCAAAGAAGATGCCATAGAAATATGTGACCCACAAGAAAAATGCAGATCCCTGAAACAATTTTCAAATCTACTTTTTAAAAAATGTTTATGGTTCCTCAGGAAAATCATAATAATCCTACCCTACACCTATTTCTCATTTTTGTTAGCTTAGGGAATGATGCCTCACCTTATCCACATAGGTGTAGAAAACAGTCTCAGGTGTGAGTGAACCATCCCCAAGTTTCTGACAGAGTTCATGCAAACTCAGTGATAAAATAGGTTCTGGTTGGTGATTTGGATTCTGAAAGAGAAAAAATCCCCAAGTATAATAAAACGCCGCTTCTTTTAGATACATATATAATCTATCTACAAACATTTAGAACTTTTGCAATATAGTTGAAGGCAAGTCCAGTATAAATTAACCAGTCCTGTAATTGATGCTCTGATCCATATTAAAAACAGTGCTAAGCAGATTCAATCTTATACATTTAAAATCTGTCTTTCAGAAAAAATATTAATGTGATTCTTGGTCAGCCACATTTTTGGAAGCGATTAAACACAGGATAATTAGGAAAGTATTAACACATTACCATCAGTTTATGTATATGTTACTAAAACTCTTGTTGTTATGATCTTTAACTCGGCGAAATGATGCACCACGGGGCAACAATTTTTGAAGCAAGGTTACCTTCATCCCTGTTATCATTTTAGAAGTTCCTCAAGACCTGGGAGTCCCAAGGAACCAGAGACATGCTTTGTTGGCTCCATTATGGTTGATCATTTTACTCTCTCCATGCAGTTCACACAGGTCACATTTTTATATAGTGTTTTTCATGTTTACTATGACTTTCATATTTTTATAATGATTGGCTTTTATATTTGTTTTATTCATTTACTCATTTAGACAGACTTGCTTCTTTGAGACGGGCAGCCATTGAAGCATGATTAATATATTCATTAGGAGTAAATTTTACTTAATTCAATGAGATATACTTCGAGAAGATACATGTGATTTCAACTTTTGATTGGGAGCTGCCCAGAGGTTTTTAGAAGATGGGTGACTATATAAATGTTTAAATAAATAAATATGCAAGCGTACACTGTTGAATGGGTTAACACAAGTCACTTCACAAGGGTTGCTTTTGGATTTCTTCATTTTAATTATGAAAGCGAAAACAACCTTTTACTCAAGATAAATCCTTGAGTGTATGACAAGCATGGGCATGTTTCTAATTGTGCATCCTGTGACTAAGATTCTGATCAGATAAACTACAAAATAGAACTTTTTTTTTAGACAAGCCCACATACATTATTTACCATTTTGGTATATTTATTTTAATTTCGTTTTAAGCGCTGTTACCCACCCACCCAGTCATCGGTTTGAGACAGGTGCCCATATAAATTGAACAAAAAAATAAAAATATACTTGACAAACGTGCGTATCAAAACCTTCCAATTTCTCCACCTCACCTGCCATTAATATAGTGATCTCCAGCAAGTCAGCATAGTCAAACTGAATTCACAGAGAGACAACTTTAAACCTCCAGAATCCAGATACTCGACTTCTCTTTCAGTTATTCGCTGCCTTCCAGCAGTCTTGCTAAACATAGCATAAAATCGCAGAGTGGCACACAAACCTGCTGACACAGCGGTTTGGGGCTCAACCTATTTGCCCCACCGAACCTTCCTGTGAGAACCAGAAACCTGGATTTGGTCGAATCTCATTGACCTATTCAAGTCTGCACCGGTTGCACCAACCAGGATAGCCATCTATTTCCAGATGAACGATTTCCCTTAAGTGTGGAATGAAAAAACGGAACTAAGGAGCTTCGTTCCTTTAGAAAAGACTACAAGCTTTAGAAGAAAGGGAAATCTCCCCATTTCGAAGCTCTTACGACCCCCGACCCCCTTGCTTCTCCCTAAGGCTGTGAACGTGGGGAGTGGGGGGGGCTTCTCCCCTGACCTGCTCTTGGAAGCGCTGTGCGGCTCTTCCCATTTGCTGGAAGGCGCCCTCCCGCCGGCTCCTCGCCTTCGCTATCTTGTCCTGGACCTGCCGCTTCCTCCGCCATTTCAGCAGCAGGAGGGTCGCTATCCAGCAACCCAGGAAAGCAGAAACCAGAGCGGTTGCGTTCATCCTCATCGCCGAGTGGGCAGTCCGTGGCGCAGCCGTCGCTCTCTTGTACTCCGACTCTTCCCACTCGGCTCTGGAGTGGGAAGAGTCGGAGATGCGAACCGGACCCTGCCTCCTGCAAAAAGATGCCAAGGTATCTCCGGAGGTGAATATTCGTTCGGGATTCAACCACAAGTGTCGCGTGTGCGGGAAACTTTCTCATTTTGTCTCGATGCCTTTTCCCTCGGAAATTAGCATGTTAGTCAGGCCTGTTCTTATAGTGAAAAACATGGTTATACAACACAGGTAGGCCTCGACATACGATGACAACTTTCTGTTCCTAAGTGAGACATTTGTTAAGTGAATTTTGCCCCATTTTACGACATTTCTTGCCACCGTTGTTAAGTGAATCACTGCCATTGTTAAGTTAGTAACCCAGTTAAATGAATCTTGGCTTCCCCATTGCCTTGGCTTGTCAGGAGGTCACAAAAGGAAATCAGGTGGCCCACCCACTCCCAGGACACTGCAACTGTTATAAATATGAATCAGTTGCCAACCATCCAAATTTTAATCAAAGAACCATAGGGATGCTGCAATGGTTGTGTGAAAGTCTTAAATCACTTTTCTCAGTGCCGTTGTAACTTTGGTCACTAAATGAACTCTTGTAAATCGAGGACTATTTGTACAGCTGTTTCAGAAAGTTTTGCTAGAATAGAATAGAATAGAATAGAATAGAATAGAATAGAATAGAATAGAATAGAATTTTATTGGCCAAGTGTGATTGGACACACAAGGAATTTGTCTTGCTGCATACGCTCTTGGTGTACATAAAAGAAAAGATACGTTCATCAAGAATCATAAGGTACAACACTTAATGATAGTCATAGGGTACAAATAAGAAATCAGGAAACAATATCAATATAAATCGTAAGGATACAAGCAACAAAATTACTGTCATACAGTCAAAAGTGGAAGGAGATTGGTGGTGGATGAGAACGATGAGAAGATTAATAGTAGTGTAGACTTAGTGAATAGTTTGACAGTGTTGAGGGAATTATTTGTTTAGCAGAGTGATGGCGTTCGGGGGAAAACTGTTCTTGTGTCTAGTTGTTCTGGTGTGAAGTGCTCTATAACGTCGTTTTGAGGGTAGGAGTTGAAACAGTTTATGTCCAGGAAGTGAGGGGTCCGTAAATATTTTTACAGCCCTCTTTTTGACTCATGCAGTATACACATCCTCAGTGGAAGACAGGTTGGTAGCAATTGTTTTTTCTGCAGTTCTAATTATCCTCTGAAGTCTGTGTCTGTCTTGTTGGGTTGCAGAACCAAACCAGACAGTTATAGAAGTGCAGATGACAGACTCAATCATTCCTCTGTAGAACTGTATCAGCAGCTCCTTGGGCAGTTTGAGCTTTCTGAGTTGGCGCAGAAAGAACATTCTTTGTTGTGCTTTTTTGATGACATTTTTGATGTTAGCTGTCCATTTTAGAACTTGCGATATGGTAGAATCTAGAAATTTGAAGGTCTCTACTGTTGATACTGTTTTGTCTACTATTGTGAGAGGTGGAAGTATGGAAGGGTTTCTCCTAAAATCTACCACCATTTCTACAATTTTGAGTGGGTTCAATTCCAGATTGTTCCAGTCGCACCACGAGGTTAGTTGTTCAACCTCCCGTCTGTATGCGGATTCATCATTGTCTCGAAAGAAACCCATCACTGTTATGTCATCTGCGAACTTCAGTAGTTTAACTGATGGATTGTTAAAGATGCAGTCATTGATATACAGAGGAAAGTGGGGAGAACACACAGCCTTGAGGGGGCCCTGTGTTAATTGTTCAGGTATCTGATGTGATTTTGCTTATCTTCACCTGCTGCTTCCTGTTTGTTAGGAAGCTTATGATCCACTTACAAGTGTGTTCAGGTACCACTAGCTGGTTTAGTTTAGTTAGAAATGTGTCTGGAATGATGGTATTGAATGCTAAACTAAAATCTACAAAGAGGACCCTTGCGTAGGTCTTTGGAGATTCAAGATGTTGTAGGATGTAGTGCAGAGACATATTAACAGCATCATCTGTTGATCTATTTGCCCGCTATGCAAATTGCAAGGGGTCTAACAAGGGATCCGTAATGGTTTTCAAGTGGGACAGTACTAGCTTTTCAAAGGTTTTCATGACTACAGATATTAGAGCAACTGGTCTGTAGTCATTCAGTTCCTTGATGGTGGGCTTCTTCAGCACTGGGATTATAGTAGAGCATTTGAAGCAATAAGGAACATAGCACATCTCTAGTGATTTATTGAAGATTCAGGTGGAGATGGGGGCCAATTGGTCAGCACAGACTTTTAAGCAAGAAGGAATTATCTTGTCTGGGCCTGGAGCTTTTCCTGGCTTTTGTCTGTGAAATAGGTTTTGCACTTTTCTGTGATCACTAGGGGTTGTGAACCCAATGGAATGGCGTCAGTTGTAGGAGGCTTGGCTGCTGTTGGTGTGTCTGAGATGGGGGTTGTGGAGATAGGTGACTGTAGTTTCCTTTCAAACCTGCAGTAAAACACGTTCAGGTCATCTGCCGGTGGCTGATTTCCTTCAGCCTGGGAAGGAGGTTTGCCATAGGTGGTGACATTTTAAAGAGTTTTCCACATGTATGCTGGTTCATTTGTTGAGAACTGATTCTTTAGCTTTTCAGAGTAGCTTCTTTTTGCTGCTCTGATCTCTCTTGTTAATACATTTCTGGCCTGATTGTACAGCATTTTATCACCTTTTATGTAGGCTTCCTCTTTGGAACATGGTAGCTGCTTAAGTTTAACCGTGAACCAAGGTTTGTTGTTACTGTATATTCTCAAGTTCCTGGTGGGTACACATAGTTCATCTAAGTCTGTGAGTTCATCTAAGCCTGCAGATCATCTAAGTCTGTAGTTTCAAAAACATTCCAATCAGTGCAGTCAAGGCAGGCCTATAGCTTTAACTTTGCCTGCTCCGTCCAGGTCTTCACTGATTTAATTGTTGAGTTTGTGGTTTTAAGTCTTTGCCTATAAGCAGGTACAAGGTGAATCATGCAATGATCATAGTGTCCCACAGCTGCTCATGATAAGGACCGATAAGTATCTTTTAGTGTTGTGTAGCAATGGTCTAAAGTATTCTTGCCTCTAATGGGACAATTGACATGCTGAAAGTATTTTGGTAGGTCTTTCTTTAAGTTTGCCTTGTTTAGATCTCCCAAAATAATGGCCAGTGAATTGGGGTATTTGGCTTCAGCCTCCATAATTTGGTCAGCTAGAGTTTGTAATGCCTTGTTTACACAGGCTTGTGGTGGGACATAAACAGCAATTAGAAGAAATGAGAAAAATTCACGAGAAAATTCATGATGTAGTCATATATTTTCTAACATGCTTGTCCTCACTCCCAACACTAGAACATTCTGAAAAGAAAGATAAAAATTCCGGGATTTCCATTTATAACTTTTTCAGGTCTTTATTTTTTTAAAAAAAAAAATGCTATGCTTATTAATGTTGAATGTGAGGCTGAAAAAATAAAAACCAGAAGGCAGCAGAATAGTGATGGCATCTTAACAATTTTATTATGGGTTATCTGATAACTATAGGAATTTGCCCCCAATTTAATTGTCCAACTCTAGAGTGCATTGCACTTTTAACATCAGATGGTAGATCAAGCAGCCATTTCTGAAGTTCGTTCAGTTCAATTATGAAGAAATCTTCTTTCCTGAAGTAGCCTGATCTTACCAGTTTCCTAAATTGACAAACATGGCTAGCAAGCTAGAAAGAGAGAAAGTACATTAGTATTTAACTGTAGAATTAAAGCTGCATAGCATAGAGTAGACAGACTTTCATAAAAGTTCTATTGGTCCTTAGAAAAAAGGCTGGCTCTTCATAACTTTTAAATGGGCTCTAAAAACATTAGGGTGGAGACTCTGTTCCAGCAAATAACTTATACAGACAAGAAAGCAATTGGAAAATAGTACATATAGAAACAACAGGGCAGTGTACGTCTTCCAATTCAAAAGCATAAAGATATATTTGGGAGCACTGAGGAATGTGAATGTAGCACCAGTCTTCTACTCTTTAAGGCTTAAAGTTTAAGCCAAATAAGCATTCCCAGGTTCGTTTGGCTGACTTCCACAGCTGTCCCATTTTTTCATGGGAATCCCATGCAATCCCATTTTTTAGCCTTGCACAACCCTAGTAATTAGTAATACAGCAGGGCACCTTCAAGAAGTTTTATGAGGATTTATTCACCAAGGAGCAATAAATCATGAGCATTAATAAATCATGATCACCCACTGTAGGTTAAACTGGCATTAACCTATAATTATTTACTAGTTGATCTTCTTGAACCCAATGGGAGTTTAGGATTGATTTTGATACTCAATATATGTAAAATAATATAATAAAGTGCTTTAACAGAGGCTATGTTTTTACCAAGAACTTCTTGAATGAGAAGCAAAACATTTTCAAATAAAAAAAAAGTGGGGGGAAATCCAGTTGGCCTCTTGAAAAGCACTTTTGGGACGACCATGACCTGGATGATTGAGCATCTCCATAGACATTTAACAGCTGAAAGCTTATCAAAGAGATACAACATAAAATTAAGGAGAAATTTCCTGTTGATGAGAACAATCGGTGGAACAGCTTGCCTCCAGAAGTTGTACGTGCTTCATCACTAGAACTTTTAACGAGATTGGACAATCATTTGTTCGGAATGGTATAGGTCTCCTGCGTAAGCAGAGGATTGGACCAGAAGACCTCCAAAGTTCCTTCCAATTCTGTTATTCTGAAATTCTGATACATATGGCAGAAATGTCTCTACTATAACCATTCCCATCCTGGCAACCTCCAAAGGCACTGGGGTTCACAACTCCCAAATTCAAAGATAGGATACGATGATATAAAGTTTTCTGAAACTTGAAGCCCTCATACATCTGGATACCACTCAGCTGGATATTCTCTAATGTATACAGTATAACCCAACACTGTGATGCAAATACACAATTATTTACAGTCAGGTACAGAAATATTGGGACATAATTCTAACATCTTTGGCTCTATACAGCACCACAATGGAGTTGGAATGAAATAAACACAATGTGCTTTAACTGCATACTGTCAGCTTTAATTTGAGAGTATATACATCCAACTCAGGTGAACGGTGTAGGACTTATAGCAGTTTGCATATGTGCCTCCCACTTGTTAAGGGACCAAAGGTAATGGGACAATTGGCTTCTCAGCTGTTCCATGGCCAGGTGTGTGATATTCCCTCATTACCCCAATTACAATGTGCAGATAAAAGGCCCAGAGTTCATTTCAAGTGTGCTATTTGCATTTGGAATCTGTTGCTGTCAACTCTCAAGATGAGATCCAAAGAGCTGTCACTATCAGTGAAGCAAGCCATCATTAGGCTGAAGAAACAAAACAAACCCATCAGAGAGATAGCAAGAACATTAGGCATGGCCAAAACAACTGTTTGGAACATTCTCAAAAAGAAGGAATGCACCGGTGAGCTCAGCAACACCAAAAGACCCGGGAGACCACAGAAAACAACTGTGGTGGATGACCGAAGAATTCTTTCCCTGATGAAGGAAACACCCTTCACAACAGTTGGCCAGATCAAGAACACTCTCCAGGAGATAGGTGTATGTGTGTCAAAGTCAACAATCGAGAAGATTTCACCAGAGTGAATACAGAGGATTCACAAGATGTAAACCATTGGTGAGCCTCAAAAACAGGAAAGCCAGATTAGAGTTTGCCAAACAACATCTAACAAAGCCTTCACAGTTCTGGAACAAGATCCTATGGACAGATGAGACCAAGATCAACTTGTACCAGAGTGATGGGAAGAGAAGAGGATGGAGAAGGAAAGGAACTGCTCATGATCCTAAGCATACCACCTCATCAGTGAAGCATGGTGGTGGTAGTGTCATGGCGTGGGCATGTATGGCTGCCAATGGAACTGGTTCTCTTGTATTTATTGATGATGTGACTGCTGACAAAAGCAGCAGGATGAATTCTGAAGTGTTTCGGGCAATATTATCTGCTCACATTCAGCCAAATGCTGCAGAACTCATTGGACAGCACTTCACAGTGCAGATGGACACTGACCCAAAGCATACTGCAAAAGCAACCAAAGAGTTTTTGAAGGGACAGAAGTGGAATGTTATGCAATGGCCAAGTCAATCACCTGACCTGAATCCCATTGAGCATGCATTTCACTTGCTGAAGACAAAACTGAAGGGAAAATGTCCCAAGAACAAGCAGGAACTGAAGACAGTTGCAGTAGAGGCCTGGCAGAGCATCACCAGGGATGAAACCCAGCGTCTGGTGATGTCTATGCGTTCCAGACTTCAGGCTGTGATTGACTGCAAAGGATTTGCAGCCAAGTATTAAGAAGGGAAAGTTTGATTTATGATTATTATTCTGTCCCATTACCTTTGGTCCCTTAACAAGTGGGAGGCACATAGGCAAACTGCTGTACATCCTACACCGTTCACCTGAGTTGGATGTACGTAGCCTCAAATTAAAGCTGACAGTCTGCAGTTAAAGCACATTGTGTTTGTTTCATTCCAACTCCATTGTGGTGGTGTACAGAGCCAAAGACATTAGAATTGTGTCGATGTCCCAATATTTCTGGACCTGACTGTATATAATTATATGTATGTAAATGCAACTTATTAGTAGCATGTAAATGGAATTTCTACCTGGTAAGACTGCCCATGAAGAGAAGTACTTCCTTGCAAAGAACAGGCATTGAATGACATGTAAAGGGCCCAGGCATGTAAACTACACACACACACAAAAAAATGTCTGTGGCTTTTTGTAAATTCCATTACGTCTTTTGAAGAGATGTTTAATAATATATGGGAAATCCCTTTCTTCCTTTTACACTGTTCTTTCTTCAATCTAATTTATTCTGTGCAATTTGCAAAAATACATGGGTCCAAAGTTAGCCATGAGGTGAGGCAGGATAAGTTCTCCAAGTCTACAATTTGAATAGAAAGAAAACGTGTTCTGGAACAATCTCCGAAAATGGCTCAAGTCCTCTACTCTCACATTGATGCTGTACTGGATGTTTAGTAACTCCACAGCTCTCTCAACCACATACTCATTTTGGAGCTCAGACAGAGAGCATGTGGAATACACCACCTCTCCTCCTGGCTTAGCAGCAAGCACGCCAGCTCTGGAAAAAAGCAGGAAAGTAATTAATTTGGGGAATGCCTCTCAACTGTACTGAGCCACTTATTCAACAGAGTGAAGCATACACTATATGCCAGTGCAAGAATGCACAGGAAATCCTTACTCTACACTATATTTTGGGCCCTAGATATATACAGAATCAATTCTCCTTTCTCTGCCTTGTTAATTTGTCATTAATTTACTGAGTTCCTAGAAATAATGCTTATAGATAGACCCAGACATCTCCCATGGAATCCTACCTGTCACACTTGCCTTTTTTGTTTTGTTACTAGGCACACCAGCGTTCTGCAATTTTGTGAATGGGAAACCCCTGCATACTTATGCCAGACCGACCTCATTTTTTCAAAACTCAAATCTGGCCTCCAGCCAAAGAGAATGAAATCCTAGCCAGCAGTATTGTTTTTGCCCAGCCATCAAATAATGAAAAAGCATAATTGAGTATTATGGAATTTTCAAAGTATTTAGTTCAAGAGTGGAAGACTCATGGGTATAAGAATATTAACGTAGTTGAAATTGCAGTTTCATAAAGGGTAATATTTTAGTTGTTTGGTCATTCCATCACTTCAAGCTCTTTGTCACCCAATAGATAATAAATCACCAGGATTGTCTACTGCTTTTGATTTTTTGAAGCTTGGGGTCTTCTTCAATGACCTTGCCTTACATTATACATCTCAAATATTTAACTTATAGCTTAATTATTAGTTAGACTTTATTAGACTTCTAATTAGTAGTCTGGCTTTACTTTATCTAGTATTGATTCTTCTTGCCAATGAAGGTATTCCAATAACTTTCTCCAGCACCACAATTCAAAAGCATAGATTTTCTTTGTTCTGCATTTATGACAGTCTAGCTTTCACAGCTATCTTATGATTGGGAAGAGAAGCCTTGATACCATGTACCATGGTTGGCAGTAAAGTGTCTCTATAAATATGTATCTAGATTTGCCATATTTCTCCTAAGTAGCAGACATCTTTTTTTCCTTTTTGTTAACCATCTCTGTGCAGTTTTGACCCTAAGAAAATAATGTGTGTTACTACTTCTTTGCTATTGGCAATGGGTTGACACTAGCAATTGACACAATTTTAGAATGTTGGTTTAAAAAAAAAAACACCACTAAGCATCAGACTGGTTTTTTTACTCCCATCTTTCATCTTCAACACATGATTTAGTCTTCCTCACTTCTAGCCATGAATGTAATATCATAAGCATATTTGGGGTTATTTATATGTATTCCAATAGTTTTAACTTCAATTTCTGTTCTATTCTGGGGGCAATTCATTGGTTTATGAAAGTGAATTATCTGAACTGTTTGATATATCTTGGAATTGGAACACCACAAATTGATCCCTGTTGGTAGACTTTACATCTGGAAATTGCAAGACCATCTTTGGAATTGCATGGCCCAAGGCAAGAGAGGAACAAAACATTTTTGAGCTGTCTAGAACATTCTTTTCTTGAATCATTAGTAGACAACACATTATAATCACTCACATGAGCAGTTGCAGCTGGAGCATTGGCAACATCTGACGTTCCCCTTTTCTTGCATATGTGAAGATATTGTTCTCTTCTTCCAAGACTGATTTTCGATCATTTGTGCATGGGACGTCAACAAGTACCTAAAAGGAACCAAACAAATACTATCTCTGGTAAATGTTTTCACAATTTCCTTACATTAAAGACAACTTTACATTATACTTTTAATTCTATTTCCGTGTACAATGGAAAGTCAAGCAAAGTTTTGAAGCTTTAGACATTGAAAAGACAGGTTGTCAAGTTGGAATGGTTGGAAACTAATCAAAGAGAGAAGCAACCTGGAATTTATTTATTTATTTATTAGTCGCATTTTTATGCCGCCCAACTCCCGAGGGACTCGAGAGAAGCTTCCTAATAGTGGAGACAATTAACCATTGGAACAGCTTTCTTCCAGAAATCGTGGGTATTCCATCAGTGAAGATTTTTAAGAAGAGACTACACAAGTCACTTGTCTGAAATGGTATAGAATCTCCTGCTTGAGCAGGGCTGGACTAGAAGACGCCCAAGATATGGTATGGTATGGTATGGTAATGGGTATGGGTATGGGTATGGTATGGTACTGTATTCTTATTTTCTATTTTCTATTCTATTCTATTCTTATTTTCTATTTTCTATTCTATATTCTATTCCCCATTCTCTTCTCTTCTCTTCTCTTCTCTTCTCTTCTCTTCTCTTCTCTTCTCTTCTATCTATTCTATGATCTGCCATGTATTTTAATCTGGGGATTTGGGGTTTTAAATTGGATTGTACCATTTTAATTTTATTTATTGTTGGATTGCTTATTTTGTGAGCCGCCCCGAGTCCTTTGGGAGAAGGGCAGCATATAAATATGACAATAATTTATTCTATTCTATTCTATTCTATTCTATTCTATTCTATTCTATTCTATTCTATTCTATTCTATTCTATTCTTTTGGAAAAAGTATGATAGGAATATTGACCATCTCTTGCAATTCTACTTACAGCAATAACTAGTCTTAGATCCAGTGTATGTAAACAAATGCTGAAAACTCATTATAGTGCTATGGGTGCTGTGCTAGACCAAGGCTGGGAAACCAAGGTTCACATTTCTAGCTTGCTATAAAGTTTTCTGAATAAACTTGAAACAACCACCCATGGTTCATGGACTGGTACGGTCCATGGCCCCTTGGAAACCACCATGCAAGCGGCGGGCGAGTTTGTGAAGCTTCATTCACACAGGCGGTGGGCACACAGATGAAACCATCCCCTCCCTCCCGCTGAGGCCAGTCCGCAGAGCCAGAAAGGTTGGGGACCGCAGCTTTTAAATGACAAAACTAAGCAAGCAAGTTCTATTCTGACAGAGCACTGCTTGAGCTAACCCAGTGTTCTGCTTTAAAGATAATGTCCAGCATTTGAATTCAGTCCAGAAGCTGACTGATAAACAATACCGTAAACTTAAAATAGGTATTATTTATTATTATTATTTATTTATTAATGAGATTTATATGCCGCCCTATCTCCAGCCGGACTCAGAGCGGCTTCGAACTGGAGGGATTGCTTCTGCTACTCCATTTGAGGCAGTTCGTTTCACAGGGAACTAAATCAAGACTTGAGTTACAGGTAGTACTCTACCTACAACAGTTCATTTAGTGACTGTTCAAAGTTACAACGGCACTGAAAAAAGTGACATGATCATTTTTGACCCTTATGGCGGTTACAGCATCCCCATGGTCCCACAATCTAAATTCGTATACTTGGCAACTGACTCACATTTATGACAGTTGCAGTGTCCCAGGGTCATGTAATATGCTTTTGCAACCTTCTGACAAGCAGTGTCAATGGAGAAGCCAGATTCAGTTAACAATTAATTTAACAAATGCAGTGATTCACTTAACAAATGTGGTAGGAAAAGTTGTAAAATGGGGCAAAACTCACTTAACAAATTTCTCACTTTAGCAACATAAATTTTGGGCTCAATTGTGGCTGTAAGCAATAGCAATAGCACTTAGACTTATATACCCACTTCACAGTGCTTTACAGCCCTCTCTAAGCGGTTTACAGAGTCAGCATATTGCCTCCAATAATTTGGGTCCTCATTTTACCCACCTCGGAAGGATGAAAGGCTGAGTCAACCTTGAGCCTAGTGAGGTTTGAACTGCTGAATTGCAGGTAGCCAGCAGAAGTACTGTGCTATCATGGCTCCTGAACTGATTGCAGAGCATAAATAATCAAGGATAGATGATTAAGGATTTTATTACAGCACACTGAAGTGGATATTGTTAATTTTAAGATTAACACCCCCCCCCCCCCCCCCCCCCCCAATCTGCTCTATCAGTCTTGGCTATAAACTCCCTGTACTGCCGCTATAGGGAGAATTCTAGGGATGATCTAGTAAAGGTGGAAGACTGGAAAGAAATGAAAAAAAAAAACTAAGAATGAAAAAAAAATGAAGAAATGAAATGAAAAAAAAATACCTAAATGATTTTATTTGGCAAATGAAACCCCAGATTCTGATTTATTAAGAAATAAAGGTGTTTCAATTTCCAATAGCAAGAGTTAGAATAATACTTACCTTATCATAAGTACTTGTTTCTGTGTGACACCAGTTTCTTCCATCCCATGAAGTAACCCGCACTCTATTTTGGATCTCTTTGGGAAGATAGCTGCGAAGGACATTACGTAGCCGGACCGTGCGAGACATAGAGAGATCATTGGCTGTCAGCTCACCTATTTCAAGAAGAAATAGGTAAGAGCCCTGGTAGCGCAGCAGACTAAAGCACTGTTATTAACGTCAGCTGCCTGCAATTACTGCAAATTCAAATCTCACCAGGCTCAAGGTTGACTCAGCCTTCCATCCTTTCTAAGGTAGGTAAAATGAGGACCCAGATTGTGAGGGCAATAAACTGACTTTGTATAAAAATATACAAAAGTATGAAGGCTATTGCTTAACGCATTGTAAGCCGCCCTGAGTCTTCGGAGAAGGGCGGCATATAAATCAAATTAAAAAAAAGAAAAAAAAAAGTAGTAGGGATGAAATCTGGGACTTTTCCCATGCAAAACATGTTTTCTACACCTGAACTATGTGGCCCTTCTCCAAAGAGAAGACATATGAGTATCTTCTCCTCCAAAATCTTTCACTGGAATGACAGCCTACAAGTGACAAAAAAAAAAAAAAAACCCAAGGCTGTAGCACTCCATATATAAAAGTGAAAGTCTATTTTGTGTATTGTTATTGGGGAGGCTATAACTTTTCAATTGATATGCACAAAACATGTAATATTCCCAACTCTATATTTTGAATGAAAAGTATATATTCACAAGGATATAACCCTTACTGGTTGGGGAATTCTGGGAGCTGAAGTCCACATTATCTTAAATTTGCCAAGTTTGGAAGGTGCAGATTTATTCTACCTAAAATTTCAAAAGAACAGTTTCACCAACTCATCTGTCTATACCACAAATGAAATATCTAAACTTGGAAAAGCAACAAGTAAAACATGATAGTAAATCATGCTACTTACGACAATACCCAGTCTGTAAAAGTGCCAGTGTCTTCCCACCTGGGGCTGCACAAAGGTCAAGGACTATGTTTCCAGGCTGTACATTGAGAGCCAAAACAGGTAAAATTGAGGCAGCATCCAGGAGATAGTAACCAAGAATTCCTATGATGTCTGGTCTACAGGTCAAAGAAAAATATTATGCAAAATATACAACAATTATTGCAAAGGCATACTTACTAGCCCCAAATAGTTGAATATTCTTGTTGTAACTTGATTTATGTTTATACACATTACTGCTTCTGAAGATTTGTAAAATATATGCTAGGTTTTATTTACAAAAGTCCCAGGTAAATGTTAGAGAGCTCCTGTTGCTGAGATAAATGAACCAGAATATCAGGAAGGTTTCAAAGTAATTTACCTTTTTAGAAGCAACCCAGTATGTTAAGAATTTAAGGTATATATTGTATCTTGAAAAACAGTTTTATGCCACCTTTTTGTGTTTCGTATTTAACTTTTTTCTGCTTGATTTTATGCAAAAAAGTATAAGAATACAAGAATCCAAAATAATCCAAATATTAATAGATCACCTTCCATCATATCTGATTACTACCTATATTGGTTGGGGCAGAGGAGAAATGTTTTTATCACAGGTGTCTTGCCCTAGTTTTAGAGACTGAATATGCATCTCAACTATTGCTAATATAGTACTTTGGAAGATTTAGTTTATCAGAAGTTTTGATGTTATAGATTATAAGTATAATGTGTTGTATTTTGAACATTTTATCAACTGTTTTGATCATTCTTTGGAAAACGACACATACGTGCTAAAATAAATATATGATCTATAATAGTGCATTTTTGATGGTGCAGCCAGGGACAAATATATTTAAAAAGCATGTTCTTTTGTCTTCTGAAAGATCAACACTTTATTTATTTTATTAAATTAAAAAAACATTATGAAGCAAAATAACAAGTTTAGGAAGAACAGAAAATGGCTATTTCAGGAAAGCATTCTAAAAATTCTAAAAATTCATACCTAGCTTGACGAAAATGACTGATATCTCCTTTAGGGAATGTGTAACATTTGATGTTAGGACTGACAGAAGGAAAATGCTGTGGTTGAGTCTTTGAAAGTTCTATCTGAAGAGATGAAGTTGGCACACTGTCTTCTTCAATGGAGGAATCTAATTCCTCGGTGACTTTCTGAGATTCTTGGATGAAATCTACTGCACTCAGGTCTTCCAGATTCTGAATGACTTGTTCTACATCAGAGAAATTGTTGACTAGAGCCCCATATTTTTGCATTGACAGGAGACTGATGCGAATTGAGGGCCAGAGGCCGCCAAACTGGTCTCCATAATTCATGTCAAAGACCTGGAGAGCCACTCTGCTACTAGTTGCCGGAGGAGCAGTGGCTGCCTATACAACAATTAAAAAAAAATAATGCAATGAAAACATTTTATAGTTGTCACTGATAATGACGAAGCATAATTTTCAAACTGGGATTGCCTACTGAGTGTGTTCTTCCTCATGCACATAGAGTAGACATAATATTTCAACATGCAATGCCCCACGATTGATAAATGTGAATGAAAACTGTAATCATGAAGCTAAGCCACACCAGTGGTGAAATGCAAAATTTGTTACTACTGGTTTTGTGGGCGTGGCTTGGGGGGTAATGTGACTGGGTGGGCATGGCCAACTTTTTTTTTTCTTTTAAAAGCACTTTTTCTACAACCTCTTCGGCCGAAGAGGTTGTAAAAAAGTGCTTTTAAAAGCCTCTGACGATCCAGCTGAGTTGCCTGATCGGCAGAGGCTTTTTTTTTCTTTAAAAAAAACATTTTTTCTACAACCTCTTCAACTGGGATCATCAGAGGCTTTTAAAAGAAAAAAAAACAGTAGAAAAAATGCTTTTAAAAGCCTCTGACAATCCCAGCTGAGCCGCGCGATCATCAGAGGCTTTTTTTTTAACTTTTAAAAGCATTTTTTTGGCCGAAGTTGTAGAAAAAATGCTTTTAAAAGTAAAAATAAAAGCCTCTGATGATCACGAGGCTCAGCTGGGCATGGGGGGAGGGGCGCCGGGATTTTTGCTACCGGTTCTCTGAACCACCCGCCGCCATTGCTACCAGATTGGGAGCATTTCACCCCTGGCCCACACCATTATTTTCTACTTACTTTGAACTAAGAAATCCCAGATTATAAATTCCACGCATGCCCTCTTTATATGCAAGGAACTCTAGAAGAGGTTTTCTTCAGCAAGAAAGTCTGTACAGGTAATACTCAACTTACAACAGTTTGTTTAATGCAGGGGTCTGCAACCCGTGGCTCTGGAGCCACATGTGGTTCTTTCATCCCTCTGCTGCAGCTTCCTGTCGTTCAAAATATGTGTCACAACCGCCAATGTGTGACATCTGCTAGCACGTGATTTCTTGAGCTTTTTGACCCATCTTTTTTTTTTTGGGGGGGGGGGGGGAGTTCAAAATATTTGTGTTGCATGCAGAAATAAAACTCTGTAGCAGTTCATTGATTTCATAAATGCAACACACAATAGTTTTTTTTTAATATACCTAGCATAAAGGTAAAAAACGATATATGCAGTGTTATCTTCCATTTTAGCTGTCAAAAGGGTTTTGTAGCTCCCGGTGTTTTCTGTGGGAAATGGGTCCAAATGGCTCTTTGATTGTTTAAGGTTGCTGACCCCTGGTTTAGTGATGTTCAAGTTACAACGGCACTGAAAAAAGTAACTTATGACCGTTTTTCACACTTATGATCACTGCAGCATCCCCATGGTTATGTGATCAAAATCAGAGATTTGGCAACATAATATGGGACTCATATTATGATGGTTGCAGTGTCCTGGGATCATGTGACCACCTTTTGCAAGACAAGCAAAGTCAATGGGGAAACCAGATTCATTTAACAACTGTGGCAAGAAAGATTATAAAATGGGGTAAACTTCACTTAACAAATGTTTCACTTAGCAACAGAAATTTTGGGCTCAATTGTAAACGTAAATCGAGGACTATCTGTATTCAAGAGTCAAGTTCAGTCAGCTGAGTTAAACTATGTGTTAAATGATTATGCTTCAATTGCAATTATTGTTGAATTTATTTATCACATTACATTCCACATAACTAAATGAAAACAGGGGGAAATCCTATTACCCCAAGATATGCATCTCCTTTAAAAAAGAACACTAATAAAAGAAGCCAAATTTAGACTGCTGATAAAAGACTATAATCTGGCTTTAAACACTACACATCACCATCTATTTAAATAAAACGATATAGGCTCGATAATAAAATTCTTTAGGACTTCCCAAAAAAAATCATGCATAGGACTGGGCTTCAGGAGGTACGTTTGTTCAGATAGAATAATCAGCGTAATCCAATGCAAAACTACTCAGTCATCCTACGGTAATTTCAATGTAAGACCACCCCTTTCATTTGGAAAAGCAGGAGTTTCCCTTTAAATCACCAGGAGGACATGGCCCAGTATCTTAAGAAAAAGGGAAAGCCAGAGGTTAGCCTATAGTATTTTTTCTACCTTTTGGTCACTTTTAAGATGTGTGGACTTCAACTCCCACCATTCCGTAGCTAGCCATGCAGGAGAATGCTGTGAATTGAAATTCACCGATCTTAAAGTGGCCAAGTTTGAGAAGCACTTGTCTAAGACGACCAGGGAAGGTGGGTTAATTCTAATAAAGAGAGGAAAGAAAGGAAGGGAAGAGTCTTAAGACAGAGGTCTTCAAACTTGGCAGCTTTAAGACTTGTGGACTTCAACTCCCAGAATTCTCCAGCCAGCATAGCTGGCTGGAGAATTCTGGGAGTTGAAGTCCTCAAGTCTTAAAGCTGCCAAGTTTGACCACTGGTCTAAGAGAAGACGGGGGAGGGAGGGGAAATCAGGTCGAGATGGTTCCGTGGGGTTTACGAAGGGCTTGCGCTCTAGCTAAAGGGGCTGGCATGTTGATGAGACAGCGAACACGCGTGTGAGCGGGTGGCGCCCCGCTATCGCTCCTTATCACCCACCCATTTCTTCTTGTAATGACGATGCCGGCAGGGTCCCAAGGCAAAAAACGAAGGCGAGGCTTTCCGCAGATACCGCAGGAATAACCGCTTCCCGTTCGCCCGGTGTACAACCGCCATGGTCGACGGCGGTATCTAGAGCCGGCGGAGGGACGGTCTAGCAATAACTCCTCCTCTTCCTCCTCCAAGAGCCACCCCGTTTTAAGCTCCCCTGGCTAGTGTCGACGCGCAAAATCGTTCCGTCGCACGTAGGGATAACATAACCGGAAACCGAGCAGCTTGACATTTGGAATGACAGGCGTCGAGTGGGTTTTTTTTTTTTTTTTTTTAATGTTATGTTATTGGCAGCATCTCGGCGGAGAAGGCCAGAAAATTACACATCCGCTTCCCACGTAGCTCCGTTTGGGGCAAGGAGTGAACGTTTTATTCGGGTCGGTGAATGGCTGCTTAGAACTCGTCGGCGAGATAAAAAGACAAAATGAGCTTTTCCAGAATCCTTTGCTTTCTTAGCAATTGTGTATTAAAAAGTTATTAAGTGGACAAATTAGTTTCAACTGGCCATAAGACCATCTGTATCTAACTGAAAATTACAATGTCGACCGAGATTTCAGTGGGTCGGTTTAACGTGTTTTCTGCCCCTTTTATCCATCTCTACTTTTGATCATTTATGCCTTTTTTGCAAATTGTTGCAATTTCTGCGCATTGACAAAGCTGATATTGTACATAGCAGAGACCAATCAAATAACAGGAAACATTCCCCCCCACCCCCAACACACTTCTTAACATTTTCCTGCAAATGCCGGGTCTGCTTCTCCCTCCTGGATTGATTTTGAAGAGGAATTGATTGGCCCGCTTGTCTCTAGAAACTGACATCAAGGAGACTATATGCAAGTAATTTTTTTTTCTTATTAGGACTTCTTCCCATTGGAGGTTGTATATTGCCTTATTTGACAACATGCTCGCATCCCCTCCCCACCACTTGTGAACATCAGTAACAGGAATTGCAGATATTAATAGGGTGCTCAATTTAACAAATATTTCCCTGCCTCTTTAGTCTTTGGGACAGACTTCCAACAACCAAAATGATTGTAAAAGCTTTCCCTTCTCTAAGGCATCTTGACCTCATCATGTTAGTTTCCAGCAGCAGTTTCCACTTATTTTCTGGAGTCTTAAAATCTTAAAAATTCAGGAAATCTATTTAGCACTCTCTTGCTATCCACACATACATATGCAGTTAAAATTCTCAGTGACTTAAAATCTGAGTATGCCATACTTTTTCTGAGTGCTGTTTTAAACAAGAATATGTACTTATCACAACTGTTTTATTTTTTACAGTAAATGTTTAATGTGGAAATATACAGAAACTGTTAACACTGCAAATCATCCACAGAATACAGAAATACTATGATGCAGTAACAAAAAAAAAAGGATCACTCTGTCACAGAAGCAGGTCACATCTGTGAAGTTTTCATCAGTCATGAAGGAGTCGACATGATTGAATAAACATTTATTTCAGTTTAGAGAAGAGTTTGTGAGCTACCTGTAAACCAAGAAATTAACAAATGAAAACAAGAATTTAAGCAAAAAGTATATTGTTCTACTTCTTGCATAATATATTCTTACAGTTTACTTACAGAAGTTTACTTTATTTACAAGCTGCTGAGCCATAACTTTTCTAAACCGTAAGGGACAACAAAGTTTGAGAATTATAACTTCATTTGATACGTATTATTATTATTTTACACAACCTTGCATAAAAGTCATGCTAAAATCAACTTACACAATGGTCTCTAGCTTCCAGGAATTCAAAGAGCTCCTCTGTACACTCTTCCTGTGTTTGAGATCTGGAGGATACTCGAGAATTACACTGCTCTAAACGTTCCAGAGCTTTTGCACATTCTTCTATTTTTGCACAGTCTTCCCTGACAATTGTTAAAGGATCCTGGAAAAAAAAGCATCACATACGTAATTAATGCTCTACTAAAGACACTACCAAATGAGAGTCAAACTTACTCTTAAAGCTGGCATACCAAAGTCTATAATAATCCAGACAGTTGATAATCATAAGAAACTTAAAAACTCTAGATTATAAATTGTAGCCATTTGGGGGAAGTATCATTCTTCCTCAGACTGTAACATCCAGGACATTTTGATTTTTTTTTTTAAAGGTAGAATTTTCCTACCAGAGCTAGCCATGTTTGGCAACTACTTTTCTGTCTTGTACTCAAGATGTTGGTGGTATCTTGCTGAAACCCATACTGGCAGTTTAAAGTCAACCTTAGTAGTTTCATTAAAGTAACACTCTCTTTCCTAAACAGCCAATAAGCCAGTTTTATCACTGACTTTTGTCACTGGAATTATGAGATGAATCCTAGATAGAATCAGCTTAAAACTTACTGGGCACTTTAGCTGGTGCTGTCCCATTCCTAGTGGGCACTGTCCTTGAAGGCTATTCTATTCTGGTGCAATGGGAACTTAGAATAACTTTATTGTCACTTTGAATGTACACTAATCGACATACATTAAAATGAAATTTCGTTGCATACAGCTATCAAGGGTCACCAACTCCACTATACATTACATAAACATGACAAAATAAATAGAGTATGGCTCTTTTGAAACAAGTTCTTCCCATATATCTGTTGGTCTCTGAGCTGTTCCCTTTGTTTATAGAGAGAAATCAGCAGCTGGGGTGGAGGCTCAATGATAAAACAGAACAGAGCAGGCCAGTTTCATGACATAGTCTCCTTACTGCATCTGTCAGCTCTGTTTGGGCTGCTTTTGACCACAGATTTCATGCACTTCTGTTCTATGTACCACAGAATATGCTATCCCAGCCACCTGTTCTAACCCTGACAGGCTGAAAGATAGGTAAGAAATAAGGACACTACTCTTCAACTACAAACCAGAACAAAGGCAACTAATATTAGTAATATGGAAGAACAAAGTATGTATTGGTGCAAAGTATGTATCTCAAACAGAAGAAGAGCAGTTTAACTGAGCCAGGAAGTGTTTTAAGCCTTGGAAGCAAAGTCCATATTAAGTTTGTCCATCTTTGCTCTTATTATAGAAATCCTAACATTCAGAAGAAATCACATATTAAAACAAGATTGGGATGTTCTAAATACAATAGTTCAGAATATTTTATTAAACAAAAATCAGGCACAAAGACAGAATACTAAGACATTCACCACATAAACACTAAATGGACATGGAATTTATCAGAACTGATCTGCCCAATTTCTATATTATCTTTTTGTTCCTGAATTATTGGTTTTAGTAAAAATAACATATCCAATTGAACAAACAAGTACATCAGATAGAAACAGTTTGTTTCTATCACAAATTGTTAGGCACTTGTGATCAAGAAAAATAATTGATTTGTTGAAATGTAATCTACTTGTGAACCCAAATAATCCTTCCCACCTTTATATATATTTTTACCATTTTTCATCCAGACAGAATACTATAAGTAGCAAGATTCTTCTAAAAAATTATTGTTGATTGAAATGCTATGGATTACTTCTCTTGCTTAATTATCCATAAAGTTACATACCACAAGTTCTTCTTCCTCCTCTTCCTCCTCCTGTACAGGTAAAAAAGAATCATAATAGATTCATTAATATTCTCATATCTACATATGAAGTAATTGAATTACAAAAAATCAAAGCAATTTCAATTACAGGTAACGCTTGACTTACAGCCATATATTTAGTGATTGTTTAAGGACACATGGCATTGAAAAAAGTGATTTATGACCATTTTTCACACTTAACCATTGCAGCATCCCTATGGTCATATTCAAAATTCAGACACTTGGTAAGTGGCATGTATTTATGATGGTCACGGTGACCCAGGATCATATGATCACCTTTTGCAACCTTCTGACAAGCAAATTCAATGGGGGAAGCCAGATTCATTTAATCATATTACTAACTGCAATGATTCACTTAACAACTGTAGCATGTAAGGTCATAAAATGGGGTAAGGTAAGGGATAAAACTCATTTAACTGTCTTGCTTAACAACAGAAATTTTGGGGTCACTTGTGGTCATAAGGTGAGGATCACCTGTACTTAATTTTTTTTATGTAGCCCTTTCATATGGCATTCTTTCAATGTTTATTATTTAATTTTGTAGACTAATAAAACACAGAAATGTATATAGAATAAAAGAAAAGGAAAACCACAAAAATAATTTAAAAAAGAAAATGGGAGTGAAGACCTGGAAATTATGTTACAAATAGAACTCCAAAAACTTTCAGCATTGATGAAAAGACTTCTTTATCAAAAATATGAGACAACAGCAGATATCAACAATTCACTGCTAAAAAAAGAGTTGTAGAATTTTCCTTCCAATGTTTTATAATTCTTTCTGCCACTTCCCAGGACTGAAAAACCCACATGGAATTATATTTAAAGCAATAATTTTTTTAAAAAAATATTTAAGCCAATCAGTCCTGGACTGGAATAGTAAGATTACTGTACTAGCTATGGAAGATTACCTTTCAGCCCATCATAAATAAATATGAATAACATTAGAACTCTTTGTAAAAAGAGGGATGATCATAAAAGAGTGTCATATGCAATGAGATTTTTTTTAACTTATATTTTTACAAGAAAGATAAGAAAAGAAAAATAGACAATGAATTTATAAAACTGATAAAAGCTTAATTCATGGATAATAAAGAACAGAAGGGGATATTATAATCAAAAACAGAAGCCCCAGAGACATTCAAACGATATGCACAGACGTATTATTTAAAGTATTTATATAATGGCCAATATTTTACCCCTTAAAAAGAGTAAGGAAGCGCAGCCCACCATATATAACTACATATATAATTATTTTTCAACCAACAAAAGCATTGTGATAGGAGTTGTAGACTTCCAGATCTGCAAGGCAACCAGATGACGAAATCTGCAGCAGTAAAAAAAATTATGTCGCTAACCACGGTCAATTTTTCGAAATTCACACAAAGGATATTACAGAGTATATAAATTGGTCAGTGATTATTATTTTCCCCGCGGGTTTGGCACTCGGGCTATATTATAGATAATACAATATATAATGTATGTAATATATATAATATTATATATTACACAAGTGCCTTCATACACATCTAAACTAAGGTCCGTTATATTCAAGTGTAACTCGCCACGGGTAAATGGATACACGGCTCTAATATTAGCTACTGAATGGCCTTCCGATGAAATCGGATCAAGGAAACCAGCAGGTTCCCCAGATCAAGGAAACCAGCAGGCCTAAAACTGGGGGGGAAAATGCGAAGGCTGGAGAGCGAAGAACATGCAATGTTAAATTGTGAGAATAACCCCATTCCCCTTATCTCACCTCAGGGTCGTCGCGGCGGCCCTCAATTGCCTTTTCGTCCTCCCTACCCATGTCAGCAAGTCTTCCTCAATCCCGGTTTAGCTACCGCAGAAGGACGCGCGAGGGTCACCCGCATGTCAGCGGAAATCCCGCCTATCCTCAGCAACCTTCCGATGGGGAAGTTTTTCATGCCAGCCGACCTTCTTAAGATGGCTCCTAATTTTCTCCCATCCATCGCGTTCCCGTCGCAGCGTGCGAGTTCCCCCACATGGCACTGGGGGGCGCTCGACCTAGTCAGCATGGCAGCATCACACGTCCGCCTAACAATGAGTGACCTCCCAAGATGGCGTCATTCCGACGGTGTGTGGTTTCTGTGTTTGTTTTTTAAACACAGTAGACCCGCCGCCCGAAGAATATGGAGATCAAATCTGGGGAAGAAGTCGGCGGGGAGAATCCCCTCCGCCTGTTTGAGCTAAGTGGGGCGGTAGTCGGCTCCATCATGGGACAAGTTGAAAAAGAAGTTTGGGGTAAGAAATAGGAGGGGCTCAGCCGTATCTCTCTCCTCGTTGTGACCCACAGCCAAACAGATCTCTGCTATGAAATGGAGAATCTCTTGCCCAGTTGAAGGGGATCGGTAACGGTGTTGAGATGCTTTGAGATGCCCTTAAAAAGTTTCTTCAGCATGCACAATAATAGGCAATATACAGAGATGCTCCAACCACAATCGGGCAGGAAAATCCTGTAGAAATTCATGCTTTAGAGATTTTTGTAAGTCTACAGTCCTTCAAATATAGTACCTATAAAGGAGTAAATCCTGCTGAATAAGATGGGGAAGAATTCCAGAGTAAATTAGCAGGCATACAGTGACAATATAAATGTCAGTTGTCATTACTGGTACATTGTCCCATAGGGTGGAAATCCATACCCATTGAATTAGATAGAATTTGGTTAGACTAAAGCCATATTTAGGCAGGAGTTATAGTATAGTGAAATATTTTCAGATTCGGAGCTCGTAGCATCCTGAGACAAAATGCATTGGATAAATCTTTCCCTTAAATCCTTTTCCTTGTTAAAAACAATATAAGAAGGAATGGAAACAATTAGAGGCTTATTTGAAAGAAATATACTGTTGTCTAAATGATACAGAGTAATAGAGAATAATGGAAGTAAAGATAAAATTATAATTTACTAGAATAATAGTTATATTGTAAGTTTTACATTCACATGGTAGAAGAAAAGGTCCCTGAAACTTTCTAAAATGAATATGGTTTGGTGGTTGTCTACAGTGTGTGTGTGTGTGTGTGTGTGTGTGTGTGTAAACAAGTAGGAGCAGAGTACCTGCTCTCTGGAGTTTCAGTCCTGGACTATAAGCAGCATCTAAATATGCTTGTACCAATTCATTTAAACCACTTTCTATCACTAAAATACATTTTTATATTGGTTTCTCCCTACCAAAGAACTTCCAGGTCCTATACTCCAGGGTATATTGCCTCTGCTGAACATATATTATCTGGAAAGAATTGAAGAGACTGCTGTGAAAAAAGGTCAGTTACAATGATTTTATATGGGGAGGAAGGTAACAAGGAAGGCCAAATGGTAACTAATAAGTGTTCACCCTGGGAAATATAGTCTCCACTTTCATGCATGGCAGAACTATTTTATTGATTAGCAGACATTTGTACTTATTATTTATCTATTTCCCCAACATATCCAAAGTTGGATAAATATGTTTCTGGTTCTTAATAAGATGGAAATGTGTATCAGTCAGACACCAACTAGACCAGGGTAAGATGCTCACTTTTTGTAAAAGTTTCAGTATGTGCAAAATCATTTCATCAGAATCTTTGAGCACAAACAATACTTTAAGAAGTATTGGTATAATGGTATAATGAATAGTTGCTTTCCTATAATCAGAACCATATTCAAATATTTGGCTGCAAGGCCTCCATTGGCTTATATTTACCCTAAGTGTTTACTCTGAGCTCATTTCATATGTTACAAATATGCTGGAAACTGTTCTAGCTTGCTTTCACCAATCATTGCAGAGGATATTAGGTTTTTCTATGGGGGTGAAGAATCTGGAATGTGTAGATATTTCAGAATTCAGTTCTGAATTTCTCTGGTTAGACAATGTGTGTATGCCTTCAGAATATTATTGACTTCTGTGATTGCCTGGACAAGTTCATGCAGTTTTCATGACAAGATTATCAGAAATTGTTTGATGCTGCTTTCTTCCTAGGGCTGAAGAAAAGCCTGCGAGCTTTGTGCCTAAAACAGGGCTTGAACTCTCAGCCTCATGATTTCTAGGCTAGTGGTGCTTTAAGTGAATTATTAAACTAATACATATGAAAGACATCAGTTTGCCTATCTTTTTCTTAACTGTTTTCTGTGGGATAATAAAAATAGGAGTTCATATCTGAACAGTAGCCAGTTAGAGAAGCATATGATACTACAATATTAAATATCAAATAATATAATAAAATAAGCAATATATGCAAATTTACATCTTAAATGTTGAAGCAATATTTTAACACATTTTGTGACTTCCTGCTTTGAGACAGATGCTTTTAACATCTATGGATTTTTAAAAGATATTTGTGTGTGTGCCCATGTGCATGCAGAAATAATGTTACATTATAATTTTATGCATGTCTGGTCTGTTAAGAAGTAAAACTCTTTGAGATCAATGGGATTTACTCTCAGATAAGTATATATAGGTGCAATCTTCGTTTGTTTCAAAACACTATCAATAGCTGCACGATTGTTTTTGTAAAACTAATGATGGTTATTAACTGAATAGTTACTTTAAACATGCTATATATTTCTATAGGACTCTCAACTGAACCAATATGGTGCAAGTTATGGTTTGACATCATGAAAACAAGACCTTCTAGATTAGAGGTGGGTTAAAGATATAAACTGCAAAATTGATATAGCAAATGGGATTATGCTCTTACCTTCCTGGTTAACTTCATAGAATCTCTTGAACAGGGATCTTCCATAGTTGCTTTTGTTAAAATTTGCACTTCAGTCCTTTTGTGCTTTTCAGATATTACTATGCTTTAATTTCCTCTTCTGTATATTGTCACAGAAATAGTAATTTCCAAGTATTTGTTTATTGTCCAATGGCTGTCCCACTAATCAGACAATAGCAGAAAAAGGAGTATTTTGTTTTGCAATTGTAAAACAATAAGCATTCAATCAAATGTGGTGCCTAATCAGCAAACAGGCTGAGTAAAGGACAGAGTTACCAAAACTCTCATACTAAAGAATATGCAAATATAACTGCATCAAGGTTTCTATGGTGAAATCAGGCTATCTTCAGAAGTAACATTTTTACTATTGACCTTTAGGTTTCAAGGCTCCCCATAACTGTCATGAACTCAGTTTTTTTATTTAGAGTTAACCTAATGCCATCCAGAGCCTTAGATTCACTCCTGAGACCTCAGATAGCAGCAGATAAATTAATCAAGTTTGTTCCTCAAAGATACAAACTCTGCAGTGGAATGCAGCTGATCTTTGAAAGTTAGGAGCTAAGAAAAAATAGTAAAAAAAAACCCAAGAGCTTGTTCTAAAATAATCACCATAATTTCAACAAGGAATCAATTATGTCGGTGACAGATAAAATCTTTTTGGACATGAAATTTTAACGCTAGTTAGGGGCAAAAAAAGGAACAAGAGCCAAATCATTATGTCTGAACTAAATTCTAAGCTAAGAGTATATATATATGCTATCTTTGAGAGCGGGTTTTCCTCCCATCTTTTCCAATCCTATTCACTATTGGATTTAAAAACCTTTTTCTTACACATCCTGGTAGACTCTCCCTCTGTCAGATATTCTGAGTCACATTCCCAAATATGATAGATGCCTTCCCAATTCTGCATCTGTCTAAAGATGACTTTGAAACTTCCTTCCACCTAGACTTTTCACATAGGGTCTCTTTTCCCAGTTAACTGCTCTGGCCCCAACATTCCACAGGGTTTCCTTCAGTTGGTTATTATTTTCCAGGGCCGATGACATCATATCTATGCTGTTTTTATTTATTCATACCTACATACATATAATCTATAAGGCAGGGGTGTCAAACTGGCGGCCTGCGGGCCAAATGCGTCACGCACAGGCCACGCACATCCCAGCTCAGCGAAGGGAAAAACTCGCAAAACGCCATGTGACGGCAGCATGACGCCACAAGTTTGACAGCCGTGCTATAAGGCCACCCATCTATTTGTTCTCCAGGGATGATGATATGACATCTACTTTATTCATTCATTCATTTATACCAGGGGTGTCAAACTGGTGGCCCGCAGGTTGGATGCATCACGCGTAGGCCACGCCCGCCCCAGCTCCGCGAATGGGAAAAACACTGAAATGTCACGTGATGGCAACGTGACACCGCAAGTTTGACATTCATGATTTATACAATGTATAAGACTGTCCATCTCCTAAAGGTGATTCTGAATGGTGCGCAAAGATTGAAAACAATCACTACCATTTAACAACCCCCGAGGCAAAACTCACAACCCAACAGGGCAGAGCGCACCTAACTATATGGCTCAAACATTAAAGTTAGGTCTTTAATGCTGTATGTAATAAGGGGGAAAGGGTTAAACCAATCCCTTCTCTGAGGTTCTTCAGTTCTGAGGTATCCCATGCCTATGGGCAAGCAGCAACTGAAAAATTAGATCCCTTTGCTGTCACCGCCTCTTTTCTATAAATCCATTTCTTTCTACCACACCAACTCTCTAGGGAACCAGGAGAGGATTATAAGGCAAATGCAGGGCCCATCCTGGATCTGGCTAAATACTGAAAGAGAAAGCCAACAAAAACTATTGTTCAGCCAAGCTGAGGTGGGTGATAGAAGACAACTGATCAATTCCAGGATTTAAGCAAAATTTGATTTTATGAGAGCCAGTTTGGTGTAAGGGTTCAGGTGCCTAAAAACCAGGAGACCGTATGTTCTAGGCCTGCTTCAGGCATGAAAGCCAACTGGGCCAGTCACCATCTCTCAGCCCAACCCATCTCACAATTGTTGTTGAGAAAATAGGCAGGAATAGTAGGCAGGTTCACTCCCTGGAGTTATACAGGTAGTCGTCGACGTACAACCACAATTAAGCCCAAGATTTATGTTGCTAAGTGAGAAAATTGTTAAGTGAGTTGTGCCCCATTTTACGACTTCCCTTGCCGCATTTGTTAAGTGAATCACTGCATTTATTAGTAAAACACAATCGTTAAGTGAATCTGGCTTCCCCACTGACTTTCGCTTGTCAGGAGGTCACAAAAGGGGATCATAGGCCCTCGGGACACTGCAACCGTCATACATATAAACCAATTGCCAAGCATCCGAATATAAATCAAATGACCATGGGGATGCTGCCACGGTCGTAAGTCTGAAAAATGGTCAAGTCAATTTTTTTCAGTAACTTCAAACGGTCACTAAAGGAACTGTTGTAAGTCGAGTACTACTTGTCTCTCTCTCTCTCTCTCTCTCTCTGTGTGTATGTAAAAGAAGAAGCAGACATAAGATTTTAAAATTTTAAAAGAATTAAAATTTTATTTTACTAAACTTTCGTCAGCCATCTGCTGACATCGTCAGAGTATCATCAGAGTATCTAGCGACGGCTGGAAGGGCCTATTACACACGCAAGGGCTAAATTGATTAATGGCATATAAAGGCAGAGATCTCTGTAATGGTAGTTTAATACTCTGACGATGTCAGCAGATGGCTGACGAAAGCTTAGTAAAATAAAATTTTAATTCTTTTAAAATTTTAAAATCTTAAAGTTCCGGAGTTCGCAGTATGTCTGCTTCTTCTTTTACTAATATACCTGGAACTCGTATTTTTAGAATAGTTTGAGATAGATAGATAGATAGATAGATAGATAGATAGATAGATAGATAGATAGATGCAAATAAATAAATAAACAAACAGAAAGGAAAAGAATACAAATATTATAACAATAAATTCCAATCTTGCCTGATCCTCATCCAAGACTCAGCCAACTCCCTCACAAAAGGCACCAAATTCTTCCCGCCCCAAATTTGACAGTTCCTTCTCCTTTTCCTCTATTGGCTGTCACAGGTCAGGTGACTTGGCTTATAGACCATTGCTCTGCCCTGCAAATGCCTTATGAAAAACGAACAGGCCAAAACCATTCCAATTTTCTTGTGCACTCTTACAAAGTTACAACAGACTGCTAGGCAAAATAATCTGAACCAATTTAAATAAAAAATGTACTTTCTGAACAGGTATCATTCAGTTACCACCACCACCCCATAAGGCTTTATCAACATCTGCAAGATTATCTACAGCCAGCTGCCCCATCAGAACTTAAATCTGCAGCAGTTAAAATCAATTTTTAAAAAATAAAAATGAGCCAAACAATATTCAGTAAAATCAGCATGGAATTCTGGGTTCTTCATAGCATTTTAAATTCGCCAAATAAGAAACTGGGCACACCTCTCCTGCAAGGACATTTCAAAAGGATGGGATCACCAACCTTGCTAGCCAGCTTATCAGTATATCGTAGTGGATTCCTGAGCACAGGGTCTACTGCCGATTGAGTCAATTTATGTAATCCTAAGTAAACCTTTAAATTTTAAAATTTTCAATTTTAAAAATTAATCAATTGTTCAGGTATGAACCCAGAACTACATCTCTGATATAAATTTGAAGTACTTTTTTTGGAGTATACCTAAATATCATCACCTTGCATTTATTTCCATATGATTGCAGAATATCAAGTGTTGGAGGAAGAAGTTCCTTGAAACTTTCTTCTCAAATGTGCTGCGTGGGATCTTGGATGTGTCATCGCATCAACGCTTGAGTGATCCTTGTTTTTTGCCCCTGCTGTATACTTCACGGCACATATCTGAACTTACTATTTACAACATGCTTGAGGGTATCTCAGATCTGATGGCTGAACATAATCGGTGTGTCCTTGAAAACTTGGCTGTCTCACTTAGAACTCTGACCTTCCGTCACCTCCTTTCCTCCAATCTGTCTACTAGACATCAGTTGAGTTTATTCCTTCATCGCCTAATTCATCATGGGGCAGTGAACTACCTATCTATGTACTCATGGCCTGATCCTGACCCAGCACTTCTAGCTCTCATTCTGAAAATGAGTGCTGGGATTTGGAATCCTGGTAGGACATTAATGAATGCAGAATTTTGCCATCTGTGTAGAGAGAAATTGACTGTACAGAGCCAAAAGCTGGATCAGGAATGTAGGTCTCCTATGGGTTCAGACCAACTGTTTCCTACAGCAGCATCTGGCCAATTTAGCGATAATGAGCTGAGGAATATGAAAATCTTGCCCAGTGTGCCTCAAGAATTTTCTTTGGGATTTGAAGATGCTGGAGAGCTATTCAGAACCAGCAATAAAAGCTTTAGTGAACCACCAGATTGCCAATTGGGTAGCAGTTCCTACAAAACTCATAGGCCGCACAATACTGTCTCAAAAGATTTTAATGCTGAAGTGGCATCTGTTAGCTTTTCCCCAGCAAATCCATCTCAAGGCAACCTTGCTTTGGGAAAATCTCCGAAGAAGCGCAAAGCTGTAATAACAAAGAAGCACAGCACTCATCAAAAAACTAGCACTATCACCACGGAGATGGAAGACCTGTATGACTTTGTCTTCACAATTGCAAAGGAAGAGGAGGAGATGGCATTCTATCACAAAATAAGGAATGTTGACAAGGAAGAACATTGTGATAATGAACCCTCTCTCCCATCAGAGGCTTCTAGTGTGGCTGATACAGTTTCCTCAGGGGGAACTCGAACTATTGGGTTCACTTCTCTAAAGGCAATTAGCCATTTTCGAAGCGTTTCCACATTGGAAATATTCTCTGTCCCACTGACCAAAAATACATGCCAGATGCTTGGTAACCTGTTGAGCTCTTGGGTAGCTTTAGAAAAACTTATTCTTACTTTGAATGGTAAGTGATAGGCCAAATCTTGGCCTGCAAATGTTAATACTTTGTGTAGAATCTTCACATACAGAAGTGGATAAACGGCAGGCCCTTGGACTCATTACAGGTTTGTTGCTATCCATTTTGTTCAGTCAGAAGGATGTAATTTTTAATATTTGACACCTGGATGGCCACAGCTTCTTTACATGTGTTTTGCAATATTCAAATATATTATGAAAAACATTTGTTTTTAGAAAAGGAAGCGCTGCATGAGAAAATAGGAATACTCCTACTGAAAACCAAAAACTTTCTTAAGTGGTTTTTTTTTTTCATAGTGGCAAATTAGATGCCTCTGAGATACTTGATGGCAGGTTGGTGAAGATAAGGGTAGTCCTCAACTTATGGCCCCAATTGAGCCAAAAATTGCTGTTGCTAAGCGAGACAGTATCCTTATTTCTTCTGCAGAAAAAAAAACCCAATTCTATTTCTGAGCTCTTAAGATGTATTATAGACTAGAGCAAGTTTGATAGCCTATTCTGCCAATGTTTAAAAGAGATTGTACACTTATTTGAAACCAAGAGTAATTTTGCTATGCACGCGTATTTTCAATTTCTCTTTTTTCCTTTTAAAATTGTGCTTCAGGCTTAGGCTCTGGTATCTTCAGCATCCTTTCTGGGCTCCGAATTCTTTCTCAACACAACGATTACTGCCTCCGTGTGGTACGCGTCAGTGATATGTTTGCTCATGTCCCATGTATGAATCTTGTCCGTTCTCTTTTGAGTGCTGTACCATTGCTTCGGGTGCTTCTGGTCAGCTTTGATCTCAAAACTGCAGCCGAGTGGAATAGACTGGAAGAAGACATGGGCTCATCATCCTTAGTAGAAAAAATTCCAGGTACAAATAGATCTTCAGCTTCATGTAATCTACATCAGGTTTTGTTTTACATGTGAGAATAATTAAGTCATAATTATTAGCTGCTAAATTTCAAAGAATTCTTTGATTCTGGTTTGCCATCTTGCTAAAAGTCTTCCTTTGATAAAATGGGTGGAGCCAAAGCTCATCAGTAGAGCATATTTTTATGTGCATATTTCAAATTCAGTCTCAAACTGAATATATACCTGTTTGTATATGTCTGTATGTGTATATATTCACCAAGGTTACCCCGAGTTCAGAAATGATTGATCATAAATTAGCAAGCTTTTAATTCATTTTGACAAGTAAGATTATTATGTAACAAAAACATTTTTATTCATTCTGGTGAGAAATTGAAGTTTTTCAATTTTTAAGAAATGCACAGAGGTTTCTTGTTATAGATAATACCTGTACTTTAGGAAAAATATTTATGAATTCAATGTATATGGAAAGTTGGAGTGAGCCTCCCCTTGCCCCTGACACTGTTCAGGCCATATGGTACATATTTCATGCTTAATGTAAGACTAGAAGTGAGCTGCTATGACTGTTTCCTTTTCTGACACAGATCCCTTAACTGATTTCTTCCTGATCAATTAAACAATGATTTGCTATGAATTGGCACGTTATAGACTGAGGAATTCCTCCAAACCGGTATCACAAACTAAACTGATATCAGTTTGTAATTTTTATCCAAACCATGTTTGCCAGCTTCAGCCTGTGAGTAGTTTTCTTTTACTATATTGACTTTTCCCACCTAGAGACTTATCTGGAACAGCTTGAGATCAGGTTTCCCAGAGAACCTCTTCAAACAAGCCTTCTGGTTCCTGTACTGAAAGCCTCAGGGTCTCTTCAGAGTCTTTCTCTAGACAGCGTTGCAATTTCCTGTCCTCAAGAGGTTTGGCTGCTCTTGCAAGCTCTCAAAGGTATGGTGGAAGTTATTTGCTTGCAGTAAGCTAAAAAACAACAGTACTGAACACATTTAACAGGAATATTAACATCTTAAGTACAGCAGTGTAAAAACCATGGCCAGAATTACATTGTAAAATATACCGTATTTTTCGTAGTATAAAATGCACCTTTTCCCCCCCTAAGAGGCTGAAAATTTGGGTGCATCTTATACTCCGAATGTAGCTTTTTCGAAGCTTTTTTTCAGCCCTAATGAGGCACTAGCGAGCGATCTTCCCAGCTTTGCCTGCTCTCTCAACTCTCCGCTGTGCTTTAATGAGTGAAGTGATCTCCATGCTTTGCTCCAACTCTCAGCTGTGCCTTGGAAGCTGTTTTTTATCCCCAGGCAGGGGATAAAAAACCAGCAAACATGTGCTGAAGCTGACCAGACTAAGGACGCTAGCCAGATGAATACCTGGTAGGCAGATTTTTTTTTTCCTATTTTCCTCCCCAAAAACTAAGCTGTGTCTTATACTCCGGTGCATCTTATACTCTGAAAAATACTGTACTTCAAAAAGATGTTGGAACCATCTGCTTGTTACACATAACCAAAGAGGAAAGTTTTAATCGGTGAAAAGTTTCAAGACATGTCATAATTTTTATTTATCTTGGTAGAATATAACCCAAACCTGAAGAAATTAAGTTTTCATGATGTCAACCTTTCTGAACATTCAAAAGAAGTCCTCCTTATTCTACAGAGCCCAACTCTTCAAGGTATAATTACATTATTTTTTCCTGTTGTAATTCTATAACTGCTGTTGCACATAATGGTGTTTTTGGAGACTTATCAATGTATGGGATAGCCTAAGTCATAAACTTGGCTAAGGTACTGAATTTGTTCATTTTAGAGAAGATCCCCCTCCCCCCCAACTACTATGGGTGGGATAAAAAGTGAGCAGGAATGAATGAAGGCCTAATATCGCTCCCCCTGTTCTGTCTGCATAAATGGAAACTGCTATTTCACCACAGCTGACATCCTTATGGAAGGAAAAAAAATGGGTGTGTGACAAACAGCTGCCTCCTAGCCCCATTTGTTCCTCGTGACAAACCCAGCTTCCCTGTATCAATCATATGCTACTGGCATACAAAGTTAAGCCTACAAGTTGTTTTTGTTGGGACAAGTACAGTCATTATCTAATATATCTTTCCAGTCTAATTGAATGTCCATTGTACATTCAATTAGACTGACTTCACCTAATGAATTAAAGGATGAAGGAACACCTACATTAATTTTAGGTTTTGGTTTTCCCCATAGAGATCAGTTTTTCATTTTGTCGACTGTTTGAAAACTGTACGGCTGAGCTTCTGACTGAAATGATTACAGCCATGAAGAAGAACTCATCATTAACAAACCTCAAGCTCCCTGGAAATAGACTGGGTATGTAGTGGGAAACGTAGCAACTTACTTGGAGTGCTTTCTTCCCTTTGTGGAGAATGAGCTAAGGCTCTGGCTGCGCTCAGATTTAGTTTTGATTGTTGACAAGATAAATTCCTGCCTGTGATGATTCAGACAAGAACCTAGTGATAATTGTATGTATTTGCCTTTTCAAGAATCTAGCCTATTGTCCCAAGGTGCTTTCTTTCAAAAGGCAGCTGGACTTTCTTGTTTTGCTAGAAGATGTTTCACTTTTCATCCAAGAAGCTTCTTCAGTTCTGACTGAATGGTGGGAGCCCATTCCTTGCAGTCATCTGGTCAGTAGCACTCTTTCTGAGCGTCACTGAGGCCACTTGGAGGTTTATCTGTGCCCTCAGGGTCACATGAATGCTGTAGTCTGCAATTTTTTTCTGGAAATTCATTCATACTTCATCATTCGAAGGGTGTTCATCCCAAATTGCATGAATAAATGTCTATGGAGGTTCTCAGTTGTCCAGGTGGACGACTGGATGACTGATAATCTCCATGACAAATCTAGCCTATTCTGTATTTCCTACTACTGGCTAGTTCAGTGTACATAGATTCCAACATTTTTTATTTATTTTATTGCTACTTTTGTGATACAATTAGAGCCGCTAAATTTAGAAAGGGGTGCACATATCTAGAATTACAACTTTTGTGCTTGTAGAAAAATGAGGTAAGGATTGTTTTGCTGTAAATTATTCTGTTTTAAAAAGAATAAAATGCTCTCGTAATCCTGTAAAAGCAATAAGCAAGTAGCTAAGTGGAGAGAAGTTTTATCTTTGATGTGGTCGGTGTCTGTTTTGCTGGAGATTTTGTTTTAAATATGATGAAAGGGATTATGGCTGGATATTACATACTGATTTGTGACTTGCAACTATGTACTATTCAAAAGATAGAATAGGTCCGTGATGGTGAATGTATGGCACGCGTGCCAGAGGTGGCACGCAGAGCTCCCTCTGTGGGCACGCGTGCCGTGTCCAGCTGCTGCTCTGATTTCCAGCACACACATGCACACTGGCCAGCTAGTCTTCGGGTTTTCGGGGCTTTGGCACACGCATTCCAGTTTGGGCACTCAGTGCCGAAAAGGTTCGCCATCTCTGGAATAGGTGGTTCTTTCATGATGATTTTGTAGCCTAACAGATGTGAAACACACACAAAAAAGAGAAAATGGAATAGAGAATAAGTATAAGAACCGTTATGTGTCAATTACGGTTGTACAAAGACCAACAAATCTAGTGTTTCTCAACCTTCCTTAATTAAGATGTGTGGATTTCCAAGCCCCAGAATTCAAATCCCAGAATTCCCCAGCTAGCATGGTTGGGCCCATTTTTAAACGTCCTGACCGATATCAATTTAAAGGAAATTCTGTGGCACACTTTATTAAAATATTGCTAAACCACCTGTCATGCCATGGGTCATTAGGAAGTGCATTTCATTATGTATAATTTGAAATGCAATAATGTACCAATAAAATTAAGTTTTGTACATATTGGCCAAAAGTAGCTGAGAAGTTCCATCATTAAATATCAAATATTAAATATAAATGTTTTCAGCATGTACCTAAATTGAAATAAAGCAACTTTATTTCAATTTAGGCACATGCTAAAAACATATATAATTTACCTTAGCATTTGACATTTATTACCTTTTTCCCTTAGGGAAAAACTTTGTTTACAAAATGCAATTTATAAATAAACTTCCTGTTTGACACTAAATGAATGGTATTGATTACTATTATAGTGGGAAATAAAAGGAGCTGCTCATTTTCTTTTTTAGTACAATTATTGAAGCTACTTAATTCCTATTGAAGGACAATTGGTCCCTAAAAGTTCAGCCAATTACTAAAGGTTTTTTTAAAATGATTTCTTAATGCGTTTTCTTCTTGGAAATGTTTGTTAATTTACTCTGTGCCTTTGGGTTGAGAAAAAAACTTATAAATGGAAAGTAAATGGAGGAGAATTCTTTCCAGGCAGTCATTTTTCTACCACTTTTCATATTCTTCCCCATTGGAGGATGTTTACTAAATCTTCATTAATGGAACTGTGTTTATATAGTATAAACAGTATAGTTTATATATAGTATAGTATGGAATGTACAAAATATTTCATCAGAGAACATTCTAATCTGGAAACATCCAAGAAGACACTTGTCTGAAGGTTAATTTTTTTGGCATATTCCTATTATTTAGACTTTGCTTTATCACATCCCCTCGTGCTTTGCTTTAAATTGCATTTCCCTCTATTAGGGAATCATAGATTGATTGCACTGGCTGACATTTTTGCTGGAGATTCATCCTCTTCTATCACACATCTGGACGTAAGGTATGTATGTAAACAGAAGTAACCTCATGCAGTCCTATGTCAAAAAAGATAGCAATGAAATTAGTCTGAGAAACAATGCTTTTTCATTCATTCCCCTCCCCCCCCCCCCTTCAATAGCTTTTTGCATTCAATAGATAGTGTCTGTTTGCAAGAAGAAATCACTGTAATTTCAATCTGTGGAGATCATTACAGTCATACCTTAGCACTTGACTGCTTCAGAACTCGTTGAATTCAATATCCGACCCACTTTGAAGCAGAAATTTTGTTCCAGCATTCGTCTTTCTCCCAGTAGTCAACATGCAAGGAAGAACTTGCTGATGTCGGCTGCCTCATGACTCTATTTCTTCCGGCTGAAATAGCAGGTCATGTGGTAAGGCACCTGGTTTTTTTGGTACCCGTCAGTTAGTATTCAGCACATCTTCTGGAATGGAATACCGATGAGGACCAAGGTACCACTGTATTCCGACCTGTTTCCTTCCCAGTTGTGGTCTACCATTCCCAGAAAATTCTGAATTATAAATCTAATTAATCTAGAAGATGGATTAGTGAACGCTACCTTACATGTTGTGGTTTACTACAGAACTTTGTCAGAAGAGATGGTAATTGGGAATATATAAATATATATATATATATTTATATATAATATATATAGTCTGATAAAGGATCCTTTAATAGGATGGTTACAGTTCACACACTACACAAATGGAGAACAACTGAGCAAAGTGTAAGGTCATCTGAGCCTCTCTTCCCCACAAAAAACAGGAATGATTTGTTGCTGCATACATCTCATCCAATTTCACTTCACCAGAGGTGCTCTTCATGCGCAGGCTCCTGAATAATGCTCCTGAACCTCCAATTGCGATGCTGGGAAAGGACTGCCAGGCAAAAGGCACCATCTTGCTGCCTTGGCTTAGGGCTGCTTAGCATCATCACTGTGGACTAAGCAGGAACTCTTGTCAATCCTGCTCAATCTGTGCTGTAGTGACACTCAAATGACTCTTGCTGCTGCTAAGCCAAGGCAACGAGCTTATGCAGGATGCCTCTTGAGTCATGAGCCTAGAATTTTATGTTAAGTAAAATTATTGTTTATATGCAATTTTTAATTATGTGCAGATGATTCCCTTACAGGGAACACAGGTTTTGCCATATGAACATACGGTCATGAACATGTGCCAGTGTCAAGAAAATTCAAATTCTGCTTTGATATATAACTATAGATGGTAATCCTTCATATTTTTATTCAGAAAAAAAAAATCTGTTCGCTCACTAACTACTATGATTATTTCATGTTCTAAGTCATAAATTGCAATGAGGTAACAGTAATACTGTGTTGTTAATTTCAATTCTAGCTCCAACTGTATTAAGCCTGATGGGCTTCTGGAATTTACCAAAAAGCTGGAAAGTTACACAGCTGAACACAGAGAATGTATCAAACTTACTAAACTGTGCCTCTATCAGAATTGGCTGGACCAAGATGCTGTCACTGCCCAAGAAGCCCTTTCCAGACTGAAAGCTATATGCAATGTAGTTAGTGATGCATGGGACTCATCACAGGCCTTTGCTGACTACATCAGTGTGATGTGAGAAGCACTTTAATGGAGAGTGTCTTCTAATAAATCTGCTTAACATTTTTTATCGGGGTTTTATTGGGATATTTAAGTACCAGTTCTAAATAGGACTTCCTGTATTTTGTTTGTGTTCAGATTTCTCTGATCTCTGTGTTTAGCATGAAGGATATAAGTAAATGTTAGCGGATAGGTCTCATTTCCAAAATAAATTTTATAAAGTCCATTAAGTGTGAGGTTAGCAATTATGTTGAATCAAGATTTAATAATAGAAAACATATTAGCTTAAAATTGAAACCTATCTTGTGGTCTCTAGATGAAAATATCTAGATCAGATTGTAGTATTCTACCAAATGCACCAGTTTATGTCGTTCAGATACCTTCTGTATTTTAGCAAGAATTTAAATTATACTTCTGCTTTCTGAAGTATGTTTATTTATGCAGGCCTTATTGTTAAAATAAAAAGTATTACAGCTATAATCGTATTATTATTTGAATTAACTGCATATTATTGGCAACCTGAATATCCATTGTTTTTAAATACTCATGTCCTAGAAAATACCATTTCAAGCATCTCCTCGTAAAGATTTAATTTTTCATATAATCACAGTAATTCAGAAGGCCCGTTCTAACATAAATACAATCCTTTGGGATTCTTTTCTTGGTCATTAGTCTTCCCATACAAAGATTTCACATTTATCTTTCTCAATATATGAAAATAATTAAATAAAGCAAATGCTTTCCCATCTTTGTAAAATAAAGACCTTAGTCTACCAGAAATTATATAATAAGAGCAAAAACAATTTTATATACACATGTACACTATTTTGTTACTTCCATCTCATATACATACTTATGAAATACATTTATTGCTTCTTGTGATATACTGTATATACCCAATTGGAACAATATTTCTCTTTATTTTACTTATTAATTTGTTGTAAAAAAAACATGACAATTTTTGATTTTATAATTGAAGATGATCCTGACCTAAAAATTGTTCATGTAGTAGGTTTAAAACTGGATGATGCAATATTAGTCCACTCCACCAAATACATTTTAAAAATGATGTCACGAACCACGATGATATGTGGTAGTGATTCTGCTTTGAGCTTTTTCTCTGAAAGTGATATTTGTTAACGGTTTGGGGTTAAATAGTCCATCTGACTTATGTAGACTTCACAATGCCAAGACATTCTAGAGGCGAAAGATTACACCAACTTTAGTATCTCTGCTACTAGAATATTCTGTACAGATTTAATGGATTGACAGTAAAAGCTCAAACATACTTTTTCAGAAAAAGAATATTTATGATGGTTGCTTGTAACCAAATATTTTAGCAAAGTATTTGTGAAGATAGTCTATAATATTTATACAGATTGAGACAAGAAAACATCCAATCCTAATGTTGCTGATATAGAAGTATCAAAAAGAATTCATCTTTTAAAGAGCTTATTGATCCAATGGTTATGGTATCCCTCGTTGTTCTTCATGTGATTGATGATAGAAGGTGAAAGATACTGCAGCATCCCAGGCAGTCTTGAGGACAGTGTCCTTGAGGCCACGTTTTTCAGCACAGTGATGCCACTGAGAAAAATCAGAAGTGCAGTCAGATCCTTCTGGAGGAGGTCTGACTTGATGGCCATTCACACAACGACGACATTTGATCCTGCAATAAAAAGTGCATTTGTATTCACCCGTTACAAGCCACGATTTCATGCTATTGTATTTGAGCTACAGGACTTGGTGTTTGGCAGATTTCCCATGCTAGGAACAATATAAATTAGGATTATTTGATTTAAATGGCTTCTCGTAGCAATGACTTCAGATGGTGTGAATATAAAATAATCCTCTTTCAAAAGCCAACCATGGGAAAAATGTATGACACCAGCAAAACCAATATTCTCAATTAGTGAAAATCCACCAATTAGAAGCATGTAAAATATTATGTACAATAGTAGACCATCAAACACTGTTTTAAGATGGTTCAGAATACATTAAAATTGGTACACGAGAATTGTCCCAACCAACCCATTCACTTTCACATTCATGCTTAAAAGTTCCCAGGCCTAGTCTATCTGAGCTGTACATTACAAAATTTAAGATTTAAAAAAAATCAAATATTGGTTTCTACAAATGTGGACTTCTATATGCTAACTACAACACTGGCTGGCTGTCAAAAACCTCTTATCACTAATGTTCAGATTCAGTCTCAACATCTGCATACAGTTTACCTTAGTCTTGTTTGTTTTTTAAACAATGCTAACATTTCCATCTATGTCCCCTAATCTCTGACTACACAATTTAGCTACCGGTATCTAAGGCCTTCTGAGACCTACTTGTCATGGGTATCACTTGTAGTGGTCTCGTTGAGTGTGAATAGCTCTTTCAGTTCCCCCAGAGAGAAGTGTCTTTCCACATCTTGTTCTTCATCTACTACACAGCTACTAAGTGCCTTCTTGTGTGTCTGCCGCTGGAAGATCTTTTCTTCAATGGTCCCTGTCTACAAAATAAATATATATCTGGTGACAAGTTGTTGTGCGACCTGTTTGACTCTTAAAATCACTACACATTCCTTAACATGATTTTAACAATCTAGTTAGCTTCAGCAGAAGCTATCAGTCAAAGTTGACATTAGCAATTCTTTTTTTTTCTCCAAACACAAATACAGCAAAACCTTAGTCAATTCATAAGAGATAGGATGTTCTGCAAATGCTTTATTTAAATTTTGCTTTTGTCTGCCTAAAGATTAAATCTTTAGCATGTGAAGAAAAATACTTTCTAAGTACAGTTCTGCTTCTTACCCAAAAGTAGGCTGCTAGCACTATGTCAGATCAAGATGGTGTTGTTTTAGATGCATATTGTAGCCCACACGATTGGAGTACACACACAAAGAATTCTGAAAGTTGCAATCACAACCCTCATTTGAGTAAGACTGATATAACTGTAGCTAGATAAGGTCTTGGCAAAAGACAAGGTACATCCCTTAATATAAAACATTTGAAAGATCAGACTCCTAGAAAAAGGTCATGTTTAATAAACTGAAGGATAAGTTTTCACTCTCCTTTCTCAAGCTACCAGTCTGAAACACTAATAATTTCCTTCTGGTTCTATTTGGCAAGATTCAAGAATACTTATATAATTCACCTGTGTTACCTTATTTTGGACATGTTCATGGTATGGCATAAGAAACTCTAGCCCAATAGCAACTTAGATGTTACAGTGAGTTGGGCAGTATATAAATTTAATAATAATAAATAAATAATAAGACACCTGCTACAAACTTGTTTCTTCCCTGCAAAAAACTCAAGGCTTCATTTCGTATGCTCCAAGATACTAATATCAACAGTGAGTTACATAGGTCAATCTTACTGAAAGTAATCGATAGATATAGCACGTTTTCTTTTGGCCATCTCTCCACACTCGGGCCATAGCTTGTTCATCGTTGGCTGGATTCCAATCAGGATCAAACATCACAAGCCTGTTTGCTCCAATCAGGTTTAAGCCACATCCCCCAGCTTTGCTACTCAGCATGAAAATGAATTCAGGACTCTGTGAAACCAGAAAAAAAATAAATTAGGTGACAGTTAAATACATTATCTGCAGAACAGCAAATCTCAAAAAGTCACAAAATAGTGTTTCTCCGTGGGTATATGCTTCTGCAATGGACCAAGCATGAAATTACCAAGACATGAGTGAGCAAGTCTTTCTGATTCAAGAACAGGCGTCCCTGTCACTACAATAGCAACAATCTCATCTGATTCTTAGAGCCCAACCTTAACAGAATTCCTGGTAGGGCAATTAGGACTGTAATAATTGAAGCACACTCTTTTATACAGGGGTTATAACTTTTTGCAAAGCACATTAAAATAAACTTATTAACATGTTAGCACTTTGTAGCTACCTCCCTATGTCAAACTGAAGAACATCACTTTCAGTTAAAACTGACATTATATAAAGACAGGTGCTTTTGTACTGAAAATCTCCATGAACCGGATATTAGAAACTTCACTTACAGAAAGATTGTTGAAACGCTCCACTATCTTTGCTCTCTTTTTAATGGACATGGTACCATCCAGACGGACATACAAATACCTGATACAAAAACAGGACATGAAGCTTCATATAAACATCTTATTGAAATAAAAATGACTTTATAAGGAAAAGGATTCTCCCTTCCTTCTCTCTCTCTCTCTCCCTCTCTCTTCAGGATAATTTTTTTGAACTCCCTCTCATTTCACTCCCAATATGTATATTAGCCTCAATCATTATACCTCCTACTTCTGCAGAGTTTCTCAAAAAGGTCAAGAGTCTGTGTGTAATTGGACACCAAGACTACTTTATCATCACTCGTGCTTCTAGTAACTGCCAGAATGTAGTCCAGAACCAGCATCTTTCCTGGAAGGAAAGAAAATGAGTGTACGCATATTTTCCATAGGGCTGAGAAATCACCTGCTCGTGCAAACAGAGTACAGATTGATCTTGCAGTTATGCTTACCTGAAAGCTGAGGTTCTAGAGCCTTAACACTGTAGCCAGATGGAAACAACTGCAAAGCTCCCACAAACCCTTCTTCCTCTTCTACACACTTTTCGTAGATCAAGGCAGGGTCTGCAGAAGAATTCAGGAGTCACTGCATAGAACTGATAGCTGCCAAGCACTCCATTCAATGAGGTAGAATTGTTTTATGTTAGCCTTAAAACAATGGGGAACCTCCATGCCATACTATTCCTTCTCTTAACAGATACGGTCAGAGTAACAAGACACAATGAATAGTTTAACATACAGTACTAAATAAAAAATATACAAAAGTGGTTTGCCTCTCTTTGAGAGAAGTTGAGTAATTTTTTTTTTACTTATCTAGATTCAATGCTGTGACAAATTCCATACTGGCTAACAGTCCAAGGATTACCATTTATAAATCTATAACAGCCTTCCTCTAATGACCTCTAATGCTTTGTTTTCTGCGGTAACTCCAAACTATCCAGACCTCATTTAAAAAAAGAAGCATATTTGACTCAGATTTTTAATGCACAAGCAGATTATGCAATTTATGAAGGCTGCTGAAGTAATGATGACATCAGACACTGATTCTCCATAATGCAGATTAATTTCAAAATACAAATTTAGGCTCCGTGAAATAGCATCTAAGAATATAGGTTACTAGAGCCGCAGAGGAGCAGGTTCCTCACTATAGCTATTTTTAATCCAGTAACATCATTTTCATTGTTTTCTACTATATATGTTTAATTTTGGACCCAAAATAATTATTTCAAGGATAAACAGATTTCAGTAACAAAGAATATACCTATATAGCTCAGGATTGAAGTGGGGAAGCCAAATTCCCACCAAGACTGGTAGGGCAAGTTAGCATATATATATATATATCCATATATCCATATATCCATATATCCATATATCCATATATCTATCTATCTATCTATCTATCTATCTATCTATCTATATATATATATATATATGTATATGTGCTAACTTGCCCTACCAGTCTTGGTGGGAATTTGGCTTCCCCACTTCAATCCTAAACTATATAGGTATATTCTTTGTTACTGAAATCTGTATATATATCTGTGTGTATATATATATATATGCTAACTTGCCCTACCAGTCTTGGTAGCTACTCAGCTACTTGGTATATATATGGAAGCCAGAAGACTTCCAAGATACTTTCCAGCTGTTATTCTGTTCTATTCAAATGATGATTACATTCTGCCTGTCTGTCTTATATAGTAGCTGTTACAGTTCACACACGCTGTATGTTGTAAATGACTCTTCTTTTTTTCTTCTTTGGTAACTGGGTGTTTAAGTTTGCTTAAGATGTTTTGTTGGTCTGCAGGAAAACAAACAACCTCGGAAAATATCAAGAGCCCAATAAACTGGTTTCAAGAGTATACCGTATTTTTCGGAGTATAAGATGCATCAGAGTATAAGACACACCTACCTTTTTTGGTGAGGAAAAGAAGAAAAAGAAATTTCCCTCTGTCACTGAGCAATTTTGCCTCGTTGCAGCAAATAGCAAACAGCCTGCTTCACTTTCATTTTCGTTTTCAGCATAGCTTGATTAGCACAAGGGAAAAAAAAATCTGCTCCAGCAATTTATGTCTTTGCAGCAAGCAGCAGAGCCCTGCGCAAAACAGCTGAGAGTCGGGAGGCCGATCCAATCAACTTGTGCTAATTAGGCTGTGCTGAAGCTGAAAGGAGCTGTTTTTTCTTGCTGTTTGCTTGCAAGGAGGTAACTGCTGCGAGGCAGACGCCAAAGGGCAGGGGACAGTGGGTGGGCGGGGCTACATTCGGTGTATAAGATGCACCTAAATTTTCACTCCCTTTTAGTGGGGAAAAAGGTGCGTCTTATACTCCGAAAAATATGGTAATTTGTTTCCATGGAAATTTAAGTACCCAAAGTCATGTACATAAGAGCAAAATCAGAGGGCCAGAATTGTGATCCTTGGAAATTTTAGAGACAAGAAGTATAGTTTGGAACAACTGCTGTGCAAAAAAAAAAAAAAGAAGAAAAAAAAGAATGTGCCTTAGGACTCAAGACACTATTAATTTTTACCTTCTTGCTCACTATGCAAGTACAAATTCCTCAGATTCATATTCCAAAGCCTTCAAGGACAGATTGTTTTCTTGTTACTAATTTTGTCATATTCCAGGAATATGGGCCTGAGATGGGAATAGGAAGTTGCATAAATATACATAGACGTGATTGTCAGAATTACTCACGATTACAAAGCTTCTTCAGAGATGTGATTGAAGAGAGAGACGAAACATTCATCTTCCCCTCTTTCAGATCTTCTGCAGGCTTTGCTTGCATCAGAAAGTATTTGTATAACTCTGCTTGGAGGGGAGTCAGCCTGACGCAGAAGAGAAAAATAAATATTAGATCATTTTAAAGATAAGTCATGTCATATCTACAATAATATGGTTTAGTTTCAAGGGAAATATGATGCATGATTAATACAGCTCTGAATCTATCAGACTTTTTTTTTTTTTACTATCCAAATTTAAATACTAAAAGTATTTGCTAGTATTTGCTACCCAAATACTAGAAACTCAGTAGGGGAAAGAGAGGAACTTAGCTTTCAACTGACTTTGGTAGGAAATCAGGTAATTTCATAAGCCTTCAAGAATCCTATTTGCTCAGTTCTAGAACCTTAATGAAATGAATTCTACTTTTAACAAATATTCTCAGAATTGCAGCCATTTCGAATGCGTCGGAAGGAGTCTCATACAATGCCTTTTTTTCTGGGCACAGAATACAGTTCTAAAGAAAAAACTAGGTTGCAACATTTGACTATTTTTATTTTCTATGAATATGGAACAGAATTCTATGTGTATAGAAATTCCATAGGCACCTTCAACACTTTCAAACAAATGCTGGTGGTAAATGGTATTTTGCGGTATATCACGTTCCTACAGAGGAATTATTGAGTCTGTCATCTGCCCCTCTATAACTGTCTGGTTTGGTTCTGCAACCCAACAAGACAGACACAGGCTTCAGAGGATAATTAGAACTGCAGAAAAAACAATTACTACCAACCTGCCTTCCATTGAGGACCTGTATACTTCACGAGTCAAAAAGAGGGCTGTAAAAATATCCTGGACCCCTCACATCCTGGACATAAATTGTTTCAAATCCTACCCTCAAAATGACTCTATAGAGCACTGCACACCAGAACAACTAGACACAAGAACAGTTTCTTCCCGAATGCCATCACTCTGCTAAACAAATAATTCCCTCAACACTGTCAAACTAGTTATTAAGTCCACACTACTATTAATCTTCTCATCGTTCCTATCACCCATCTCTTCCCACTTATACCTGTATGACTGTAACCTTGTTGCTGGTATCCTTAAGATTTATATTGACTGTTTCCCTATGACTATAGGGAAGTGCTGTACCTTATGATTCTTGACAAATGTATCTTTTCTTTTATGTACACCAAGAGCATATGCACCAAGACAAATTCCTTTTGTGTCCAATCACACTTGGCCAATAAAGAATTCTATTCTATTCTATTCTGTCCTGTTCTGTTCTATTTAACTGGCTTTCTGAATTAATCTTATAAAAAGTTAATATGAGACAGAAAGCCTTGTGGGTACAAGAGTACTTTAGCAAGCAAGCACTGGGCACCCTAAATTGAATTTATACTTCAAGAAAACACAATGAAATCAGTGATTTAGTTAGCCAAATGGTAGGCTCTTTGGTTTTAGCAGAGCTGCTCTAAGCATGAACAAGTCCAGCTCAAACCCACTATATCTCATTTGTTTCACTGTTCATAGTTACCACCCCTACTATCATTCATGACTATGTGAGTAAATGTAGAGGATTCTAAATCTCTAAACAGAAAGACCAGCCCATCACATTTATATATAGTGTTATCTAAAGCCCTATATGGCATAAGGCCTAGCTACCTGAAAGGCTGGCTATCCTGTTTGCCTCAGTGGATTTGCTTACTTTGAATCCCATCAATTAAACAATGTGTTTTGCTCATTGCATTTGCCCTTTGTAACAGCTTCTCCCCAAGGATCCTTATAGCTTCCACCTTGCCCACCTAAAGCCAGATTATTTTATGATAATATGTGCATAGGCATTTCTGTGTTATTGTAAATATATGTATACATGGCAATAGCCAGTAGGATGGATATATTGTTGACAAAAAATAACAACTGGGGTTGCTGTCGAGGAACACAGATAGACACTTGGTTCAAACCTACACAATTCATTCACTGCATAAAGCAGACAGGAAAGAAAAGTGGGGATTAAAGGCAAGTGTTGTTGTTTTTAATTCGTTAATGCTGATCATTTTGGGCAAAGTGCCAATCTGATTTGAAAACCAGAGGAATATTAATTATTGTTCTCTAAGCAGGCAGAATGGATATGGGATGAACGTTTCATGTCTAAAAGAGAACAGTTTTTTAAACTGATTTAACTGCTTAACCACTGGGAAAGGCATACTGCTTACACCCACCCTCTTGCAGAGTTTTTCCCAGATCACTTTGCTTTATATGGAAAAAAAATGTCCATTAGATTTCAGTTCTAACAATTCTAAATATAATATTCATGGTAGCTTCAATTATGCTAATTCTGTAGAAATTATTGAAAGAGTAATCAGACCAAAACAGCAAACGTGACTGTTTTGCCAAAGTAGCATTAAATGTAGCATATAATACCAACCATAAAGTTTTTAATAACTGTACTATGGTTGGGTTATACATTCAGCTTAAATTCAAAAGCCTCTGTGGACCGATGAATCCCTCTTTTTTTATTATTATTATTAAGCAAGAAATTTGTTCCTTATTATACATCTTGCCCTTTAATTTTATACCTGCAACACACCACCTGCTCAATTTTCACTGGCAAGTATTTGGAGAGAATATCTGAAGTTCTTCTTATGAGACATCTAGAAAGGAAAGACAAAGATAACCTTAATATTGTTAACACCATGGCCTAATCTCCTGATCAGATTTTACCAATATTTCTTCCTAGTAGGAAGACCTTCATCCAGAATACTTAGCAATACTTTCAGGATTCCTTTTGTGGTAAGTACATGGAATAAATGCTTTTCTTGATTAAATCTTGCTAACTGGCCGCCATCAAATCAATGTTCTTATTGATTTGACCAAATATACAAAAAAGAAAGAAAGGAAGGCAACAGAATAAAAGCAGTACAGGTATTCCTTGAATTACAACCTATTGTGTAAGAACTATTCAAAGTTACAGTGGCCGCAGAAAGAGTGCTTTTAGATCCTGTAAAGCACACCTGGCCATTATAAAACATTGTGCTGTCCCCAGCATTTTGGGTGGTTAGCAACTGGCTCGCATTTACAAGTTGCCTAGCACCCAAGAATCGGCTCTACTCCTGCAACCCCACAAAGGATTCCCCTCCATACACAGAGAAGAAATAAATCCTTTGGCAGGCTGCAGGAATGGAGTTGAAATCTTTTGAGATTTCAACTGTTTCTGTAGCCAAAATATTTTCCCTCTATGCATGGATGGGAGCTGAATTTCTTTGATGAGCTGCAGGAACATTTGAGAGTGACAGACTGCCGTGTGGAGCTGAAATCTTCCCAACAGGCAGCCCTTTTGCTTTGTCCACTTTAATAACCACAACCGGTAGTGCCAGGATTAGGACTGTGGTTGTTAAGCAAAGCAGCCACATGGACAACTTGGTTAATGACTGTTTTGCTTAATGAATGAGATTCTGGTCTCATGTTCCATGGTAGTGCCATGATATGATTACAGAAAAAACAAGTAGGACTATCAGTTCTGACTTGCAAAAATAGGACCTCTAGATGGCAGAAGAATGATACAGAAAGCTCTAATTCTGTGCTGTCGTCTACTGGTTGCCTGTATGTTTGCAACCCAGAACTGGTACGTATAGTTAAGAGATGAAATTATATAATGGTGATTTAAAGAGAATAGTTGAATGAGCTGAAGACATTCTAGGACACGGGTGTCAAACTCGATCACGCCACGTGACGTATCGTGATGTATTGTGACATTTTTTTTGCCTTTGCGGAGCTGGAGTGGGCGTGGCCTGCATGTGACACATCTGGCCGCCAGTTTGTTTGGCCTGTTCTAGGATAATAAGCATCTCGTAGAGAATCAGGATAAGAAGAGAAAAAAAGAAAGAAAGTATCCTAATAGAGATAAAAGGATGCTCAACTTCACCTGTTAACAACACTAATCAGCTCTTTCAGTCTCTCTTCTCCTTTTTGCCTTCCAGCCTCATTTGCATCTGCATCCCTGCCTTTTAAAATGGGGATTTCAAAGTGTTTTTTGAACTCCTGGGCTGTCCCTGTACAAAAATAGATACATTTTGGAATTAAGTATCTGCTGTCCTAAAAACACCCTTATTCCTCTCCAATTTTCTACTATGAAAAAAAAAAAAATTAAACCCGGGATTTTTCAATTGAAAAGAAGAACAGACAGAACCTTCACTACCTAATGCTTCTGACATCAAAACCATTGTTGACACCCTCTTCATAATTATTGAGCTCTAATATATCTTACAGAATACATTTTAGAGTGTAATGTACTTTACTGAATGTGTTATTCAGGGACAGGGAAGCAATAATAAGCAATCTCAACCTAGAGCAGCTAATTAACCCACAAACCTTCAAATAAGCCTCTTCCATTATCAATTTATACAGAGCTCTCTGTGCTTTTATAACTGAAAAAGGATTATGATAACCAAAGCATAATCAGCCATTTTTATGCAGGACCAAAGTAAGATTATGCATTACATCCATGCAAACCCCCGTGGTGCAGTGGTTAAATTGCAGTAGTGTAGGCAAACTCTGCCAACAGTCTGAAGTTTGATCCTAATAAGGCTCAAGGTTGACTCAGCCTTTCATCCTTCTGAGGTTGGTAAAAGGACCCAGATTGTTGTAAGCACTAGAGCACTAGAGAGTGCTTTAAATCATTATGGGGAGGTATATAAACCTAAATGCTATTGATATCGTCCTACACAAAGAAAGTTGTTCGCCGCCCTGAGTCCTTCGGGAGAATGGCGGCATATAAATACATGTAATAAAATAAATAAATAATAAATAATAAGTGTTCCACACAGGACTAATTAGAAAATGATGTCTCCATGGGTTATCCTACAATGAATGTCTGTGTGAGAGGAGGCTGGGGGGAATTGTTCCTCCTTCTTGTACACAGAAAATATATGATGCAATGGAGGTTTCTCCCCAATGAATGAGATTTTCCCAAGCTCTCAGCTATCTGCCATTCACCCCAACATATAAATATGTTACCGATATGCATATATACAGTAAATAAAATTTATATATAGGTTTGCTGTCTGTCATTCTTTAACTTATATGATTGTTTTACTAAGAAGTCCCCACCTAGAATGCCTGAGTTGACAAAATGTACTAGACTGAAATATTCAAGGAGATCATTTTGAATGGGAGTGCCAGAGATGAGAACCCGGCGTGGTGTATTCAAGCTGTTGAGAGCCTGGTATGTTTGGTTATCTGAGTTTTTCAACCGGTGCCCCTGGAAAAAAAAATTGAAGAGAAAAAAGATCACCATGCATGGACAGAATAAAAAATACGTGTTTTTAAAAGGCCAGTTAATGCAAGAACATTATCGCACTTCAATGATGCAAAAAGATAGAAAATATATTAGATGCACAAATGCTCATAGTTCAAGGCAACAAGCAGTATCATTTGTAATGTATGAGATTAAAATAAAGCTACATTTAATAGATTTATTGGTTATTGATTACTCTGCTGCAAGAGTTAATTAACCAAATCTCTCATTTAAAATATGCTAAAAAGGCTTTTAGTTCAATGTACAGATACATACCTTTCCATCATCAATATTAAAATACATTACATCCTCTTAGTGCCACCATTGCTCAGGTTTTTTATATATATATATATATATATGAAAACATATGCACACTTGTTTTCTTCTGATCTCCAGTGAACATGTGAAACATATGCATGTTTGTCAGGCAAAAGATCCCATGTTCAAATCCATGGAGTAATAATTTTCACTGATCCTATCCACCTTAGCAACAGAATCATCAGTTTAAGTCATACCATTCGTTTAAATGAGTCCATTAGTCCTGAATATATTTAATAATCATGTTTTGTTTTTTCAAAATTATAAGATTGGATTTATCCTATATTTAATCAAGGAAGAAAGTCAGCAATGTGATAATTACTTCATGTCACATTTCATTTTTAAAACCCATCACAAACAGTTAACTTTTCCTTGACTGGAATTGGGGAATCATGTTCTGAAGTCTACTTTAGAAGGAAGAAAAGAAATAACCCCATATAATAGTATTGCCAACAGCACTGATATTTTCTTCAAACAGGATTTAATTCTCCACACAATGGGCCACCTGCCTGGACCTGTTTTTTCTTTCTGTTCCTTCAGTAAAAAGGTTCCAGCCAAGCCTATTGAATTCACCTGGTTAAGCAGAGCCTACTGTTTTGTCTCCTGCTAATGAAAAATGGGCAGAAGCACAAATGAATTGAACAAGGCCATGCTTTGGGAGACAAAGCCAGCAAAAGAGACAGAAAAGCTATGGAAGATTGTACCAATGAAGGTTGCCAATGGGCCCAATTTCATTATAGTGGGACAAAACACAGGATGATCGTATCGGTCTTCCATTGGGATAGTTATTTTGTAAAGCTTTGATTTGAAGATTTGATGATCAGTTTGGATTTTGCTTAGAAACCCAAGCTCCTATAAATACAAAATTGTGCCTGTATCCATAATATCTATTTCTTTGTGTAATTCTCTCATGGGGGGTGGGGGGAGGCTAGAATAGATCATTAAATTATTTTTGGGGTGACAGCCTTTTCTGTCCTTGTATTTTATATTTTTGCTGCCTGCACATCAGTCCAGGGCATTATCTGCCACAGCTTGCCAACTTACTAGTCACCTTAGTTATTTAAGTTATACACAGAATTAAGAAATAGCTGACTAGTAGGAACAGAAATTGGAATTAAAACTGCTGGAAGAAACACCAACAATTTCAAAGGTGCTGATGATATTACTCTGACAGCTGGAAATGGGAAAGACTTAAGGAAAGTTATGGTAAATATGGAAAAGAAAAAACCCAATATTAAAAAAAACCTGACACCATCACATCCTAAACCTATGTCAATAGGGAGTGTGACTCTAATGAAAATAAGTCGAGAAGAAGTAGTAAACAAATGTTACCTTCCTATATTTAAATGTTCTCAGGGATGATGATTGCTGTCAAAAAATAAAGGAACTGCTGTTTAGGAGAAAGACTATGACGGATCGAGGCAAAACTGTCAGGGTTCTATCAGTTGTCAACATGTAGCTAAGAAAATTGAATTCTCAGGAAAAAAAATGAAGTATGCCTTAGAATTGGGATGATGGAGAAAAAGTGTTTATAGTAACTTGCAAGTTATTATACTATACCATTCCTTCACTGCTGATATTTAGGTTTTTTTTTTTAAAAAAAAAGGCTGTTCCAAAGAACTCATTACCTCATCACATATGACCAACCCAACACTCCCTTTCTTGAGAGCTTCTGCGTGGAGACGGAAAGTTTCATAGGAAATTATCAGGATGGGGGATGGGATTCTACGGCCTCGCTGGTTCACGAATCCAACTATCAGGAAAAAAATAAAAATGGCAAAAGAATAAAGATAAAAAATTTGGATCCGAAAAATACTGTGTAGCATTCAATTATTCAAAGTAACTTAACAGTCTATTGCTAAATCAGGACAGAGCTCTGGCCTATCAACCTATCCTTAATTTACCACATACTATTATATCTCTGCCTCTTCATACGTTGGTTTAAAATCAGATTTTGCCGTTCTCAGAATAAACCCATGAATATCAACATACTTAAGTCTCATTTATTTCAATGGGATTTAAGTTAATTTTTGTTTAGTTAAAGCGCTCCCTTTGATTTGCAACAGCTGCATATTGTGTAGCATTTATACCTAGCTTATTATCTATGTCCTCTTTAGAGCCTCCATCAATAGCCAATGGTTGGATTCTTCCTCCAAGCCATTTGCCCACTTCATTGTACCAGTTTTTCACCAGGCTGGAAGGTGCAACCACGATTGCCTTGTCAATTTCAGGCTTGCAGTCCGGACTTTGGCGCAAAAGTGTCCAAATCAAAGTGATACATTGCAAGGTCTTCCCTAGACCCATCTCATCTGCCATGATGCAGCCATGACTTCCAGGGATCCGACGGCTCGTAACACATTCCCATAGGAACTTCACTCCCTGTATGAAAGTGCCTGAGTTCAATTTAAATAGGTATGCAGAATATTTAAAATCATATTGAGTTATCTAACTGAATTGTAGAGTCCAACATCTAACCATTTACAGGAACAATGAACAATCTCACATGGTGGAAATCACATACTTAGCCAGGAGATTACCATTAGTGGAATTCAAAATTACACTATTCAAAAGATCTCAAACTTTCAAGAAGCAGCGTAAGCAGTGTAAACAGTGGCCAATTATGCCTATAATGTATGGGACTACAACATCAGTGAATTGTTTTATTTTATCCCAAGCAGAAATAAATCAAGATGACAAACTAAAGAAAAACAATCATAGTAAAATTGCTAGCTACACTTCATCTTGCAGTAGTTTGCAGAACTGCCATGCCATTATTTTCTGCAGGATAGACTAGTACAGATAGGACCTAAACTTATGACCACATTATCGAGACTGGAACTTCCATTGCTAACCAAGGCAATTGTTAAGTCAGCTGTACCCAATTTTATGACCTTTTTTTGCCACAGTTGTTAAGTGATCTGGCTCCACTCATTGCTTGTCAGAAGCCCCCTGGGAAGGCTGCAAATGATGATCTCATGACTCTGTGATGCTGCAACCATCGTGCATACCTGTCGGTTGCCAAGGGCCCAAATTTTTATCACGTGAGCATAGAAACGATGCAAGGATTGTAAGTGTGAGGATTGATTGTAAGTCATTTTTTTCAGCACCATTGTAACTTTGAATGATCGTAAATTGAGGTCTACCCATATATACTAGATTAGGCACTGTAAATAGGTAAAGGATCCCTTTCCTCAAAAATAGACTTTTATCATCATTACAGCAGTGACAATTACCGCAATCAAGCTCCAAGTTTGAGTCTGGTTGACAGAGGAATTCCAAATGCTTTAGTCATAATGAAAAACATTGGCTCCCTCCCCCGTGAAAGCTTGAAAGCAGGAAGACATAGGAAATGGAACAATTCCTACCCACCTCAGAGTTTTGTTTCATAGATATTATATAGATATAAATAATTGCATAAGCTCAGTAATTATGTTTATTCATAAAGTTTTTGAAAATATGCCTGTTTTCAATGAAATTAAAACAAGACATAATAATATAAGCAGGGTACTGCTGATGTACTTCTTAAAATGTGTCTCTATATTTGTATATCAGTATACATTGTATCATAGTTAAATAAAAACATTAAAAGTAAAAAATGAAAATCTTTTGAATTTTTTTTAATAGATATTGCCATGCTTCTCAGAATAAGGGCTTCCCCAGGACAAGCAGAATAGTTGGAACTTATTTATGTAGCATGAGGCCAGGCATTCCTCGGATTTGTGGTTTAACAGGAATTACAATGTCTTTAATGGCTGATTATACTGTTATAGTTAGCTTCCCACTGTACTCACCTCTCTCTGATGAGGTCGTAAAACACGGCTAAGACAAGGATCTACCACCACATGAACAGGCGTTTTATCCCTTCAAGAAGCAAACAGAGCACAGATCTAAGGAAATATAAATCTTAAGAGATATTCTGGGAAATATCTTCAGGGGATATGGGGATGACTGCTGCCAATGTTTTAGACTTGTATAACACAGTTTTATTCCGCTCTCCAGAATTCACTGGGAGCAATCCAGTTCAAAGCTAATAGAAAACTTAAAAGAAGCTTAGCATATACCCAGCAGCTGTTTTAAACCATTTCATTATCAGAGTACACATAATTCAGAAATCAAAGACAGAACATCTTGTGCATCACAGTTGGTAAATAATGATTACTAATTAAGTATTTGATCAATTTCATCGGCAGGTTTACAGTACATATTGGTGCTTTTCTGAATCCATCATCTAATCTTGAATTTGTCTTATTTATTTGTTACATTTATTTGGCAGTTATATCTCACCATGGGGCTATACTAAGCAGCTTACAAAAATAAAAACAGAGAAATGAAAAGAAATGTAAGCCTGACAGTAATAAAGTAACGGAACAATAGAATAAACAATGAAATGGAAAACAATAATACAACCATATGAAAATAAAAGATGGAGAGGTGGAGTTTGTTATAAATCTAGTAGTCACCTCCAGTAATACTCCTCTACTGGGTGCCCAGGCCAACCAGCCAAATCAAGTCTCCGGGCTGTTATGGAAGGATAGGAGGGTGGAGACAGTTCTCACTTTGAAGGGTAGGATATTCCAAAGGGTAGGCATTATGGCAGGGCAGGATCTTCTTCGGGATCCCAACAGGCAAGAGTTCTTTGACTAATGAGATCCCAAGTAGGCCGTCCCTACCAGCACGAATTGGGTGGACTTCTCCTAGCAAGACAAGTTGGTTCATCAGGTAGCCCTGACCTATGCCATTAAGGGCTTTAAAGGTCATAACCAACACCTTCAACTGCACCCGGAAGAATACTGGTAGCCAGTGCAGTTCACAGAGCAGAGATATAATATGGGCCATTCTTGCTACTACACTTTGAACCAGCTGAAGCTTCCTAATGGATTTCAGGTGTAGCCCCACGTAGAGCATATTGCAATAGTCCAAACAAGAGATGATCAGGGCTTGAGCGCAGGCAGTCATGATCCATGAAGGGTCGCAGCTGGTACACAAACCAAAGCTGTACAAAGGCTCTCCTAGTCCTGCCCGCAACCTGCTCTGGTAGGAGTTGTAAGTCCAGTCTTAAGTTGTGAACTGAGTAGTGCAGCCTCATTTTACAAGAAATAAGTAAGCCTAATACTTATGTTATACATGACTATTTATACTAAGCTTACAGATCAGTTTAGGTTTTAAATTTAACTCAAGTCCTAAATGAAAACCAACTTAAAGTGACTGAAAAATACTATCCCTGGAATAAGCCAAGCGTGTAAACTTACTTGTCTACTTTCAGTTGATCATGAGCACTCAAAGGTGGTGGTTCATATAGAACCAGAGCCCCCTCTTCAAAAGGGTCATGAAGAGCATGCCTAACTCCTGCACGTTTGATGCCCAATGCTCTCAATCCCAGGGGGCCTGAAAGATCATTCAAAGAAAGCAGTTAATTTAACCATTTCATTTTCAATATATGGAATCAAAACTGAGATTTCAACAACATGTTGACTTCACTTTCAATGAAATTGAGCTCTACATGAGAAATATAACGCCTGCTTTCTGGAACAAGGTCCTCCCTGAAATCTAAGTGGCTCCAAACTTGATGGTGTTCTCGAATACCTAAAATGCCCAATTGTTTCTCCAGGCCTTAGGCTAGGACGGCTCGGGGGGGTGGGGGGGGCTTGTTGGATGTGGTTGGCATGTGTTTTATATATATTTTGGTACTGTGGAGTCAGACTGTCTATCTAGTCAAGTGAGGTCCATTGCATTTAATCTTCTTTTTATACAGAGTTGGTGTGAAGTCAGATGACACTAAAATGGAAAAAGACTAAACAGGATACTATAACATTTTCATTAGGCTACTGACATTTTCATGTGGCCATGTAAGTAGAGAACAGCAGTCATGAAAATTCAAAAATTCCATTCATCTCATGGATGTCTACCTACAGCCACTTCAGTTGAGAGAGGGGACTAACATTACTTAACCATTTCCTTTAACCTACCAAAGAGTACATAATACTCTTTCTTCCTTCTTTTTTTCCCCACATCAACAATCCTGTGAGGTGAATGGAGCTCAGAGAGAATGACCTGCCCAAAGCCACCCAGACGGGTTTCATGCTTAAAGTGGACAAAGCTAGAACTCAGAGTTTCCTGGTTTCTAGCCTGGTGCCCTAATTTTGGAGGGTGGGGGGTGGGGGGTACAATTTGACATCAATCATTTTTTGCTTTCATTATTCCTATGTATGAGGTGTATTAATAATCTACCAGTAACACTAATGCTTTATGACAATAGCTTTCAGTTTTTTTCTTTTGTGTTATAAACACAACAAAATACACATTTTGGTTCAGAGCAAAATTTATAAATGAATTACTATGTATTTAAGATCCCGGGGGAGCATGGCAATCTAGTTCAAGTGAAACAAAAATCTGTCCACATCAGTGATTTTTCTAGACTTTTTTAAAAAAATAATATTTAAAGAGATTAGAGAAGTAAGATTTTTGATGCTTAAAAAAAGAAAAAACATTACCTGTATAATTTGGAATAGGAACCTTGAAAGGTTTTGATAAAATGCTGCGGATAAAGGCTTCCTAGAATTTAAAGTGATAATCGTTAAAATATCATTTAAGCTCATCAATAAGTAATCTTAGAGAACATTGCACTGACACCACTAGATTTGTGTTGAGGTAAATATATTTAAGATTGAAGAGGTGTGTTATTAATTATAGTGTGAAGTTTGAACAGATCTGCTATATGTGATTTATGTCTCATTCCAAGATTTTAAAAGTCCATATCTTTTTTCATTAATATATAAAATATTCTAAGGTACAAAATTAAAGAGCAACTTAGATCTCCCATCATACAAGAGATATGTGAATTCACCCTATGATGCAGTCTCTTTTTTACCAGAGTCATCAATAAAAGAGATATGATCCAATAAGAGTAAAAGAATTGTGCCAAATCTTAAGAAAGCATAAATGTCACTTACATGTTTACTACCATCAAGACAGTGAATTCGATTAGTTAACTGAGTCAAAGGTTTTCTAAAAGAAGATACATAACATTCCTGGATATCAGTCTTGGTATTACGTTTCTGCCTCTTTGGAGTCTAGAATAGATCAGACAAATTGCATCAAGATTTGGCTGCCTGAAATGAAGTACAGTTTGAGAATCTACCTATGAACTCTTATTTTTTAGCAATACATAAAGCATGCCAATAAACAACTACAATACCAAATGATTATTATCGCTATTATTACTTATTGGAACTTCATAAGCACTGTAAAGAAAGCCATAAAGATCTAGTTGTAAAACTTCTTTGTTCATAGACCAGCCCATATCAGAATTTATATCTGATTGCTCCATAGTCAGATCTGTGTAAATCTGACATATCACTCATCCATAGAGTAGATCTAATTTCACAGGAAGGACTATTAATATCTAGAGAGTTCAAGAAAAGGAAAGGATAAGATAACCGATTAAAGAGTCAAATCTAGTCAGTGCCTCCCTGGAAACTTCACACTGTCCTCTTTTAATGTGCTGGCAGAAGAGAAACAGCATTTAAATGAATTAATTAAGAAAGGATACTTACTGCTTCAGGATACCAGTCCTCATCCTCTCCAGAGCCATCACCTCCAGGTTTTCTTTTGGCCAGCTGACTGGGAGCTAAACTTCTCCTCTACAAACAGAAACAATTAAGCCTGTTTATTCTGTAGAATCATTGAGCATAATTCAGAACATTTGAATACATATATGAAGTAGTTGGGCTATACCACAGAATGAAAGCACATTTATTTTTATCATCATCATCTAACAATACCAGTCTAACAATGGGCAGCAGATGGCAGCCATGGCCTATAGGGCCTCTGTGCATTGTGCATCAATTGCACAATTCTGAATTAGAAGCCTAGTTCACAATCACTTGTCTTAGACACTTCTAGTTGGACTTTTGCACTGCACTGTACATGGGATCGCCTTTGAACACTACCCAGAAACTTCAACTGTCCAAAGCACAACAATACAGATAATTATGGGCACACCTCACTATGCCCACCTATCATAACTGTTTTGTGAGATGTATAGGCTCCCAACAGGCTCCTGGGTGCAATTCAAGGTGTTGCTAATCACCTGTAAAGCCCTACATGGCAGAGGAACAGGTTACTTGTGGGACTGTCTCTCCCAGTCATCTCTGCCACCCAGGTGACACAGAGTGGGTAAGCACCAGCTTTTCCTCTTTCAAACAATGCCACTTAATGGGACTCAAGGAAGCATCCCTTCTCAGTAGTTGCATCTATCCTTTGGAGCAAACTCCCCCTCCTATTCAGATGCCAACACCCTTCCACAGAGCCCTAAAGTCATGGTTCTTCTATGCACCAGGTGTAGAGCAGGGGGTGAAATCCAGCAGGGTTCTGACAGGTTCTGGAGAACTGGTAGCGGAGAACTGGCAAATACCACCTCTGGCTGGCCCCTGAGTTGGGTGTGAATGGAGATTTTGCAATATCCTTCCCCCAGGAGTGGGGAGGGAATGGAGATTTTGCAGTATCCTTTCCCTGGAGTGGGGTGGGAATGGAGATTTTGCAGTATCCTTCCCCTGTCACACCCACCAAGCCACGCCCACAGAACCGGTAGTAAAAAAAAATGGATTTCACCACTGGTGTAGAGGATAGAGGATCTGTAATGTACCTACATGTGTTTCTTTGTTTTTGCTTTTGTAGTGGTGGTGGTGGATTGGTAGTGGTTCATTATTATTATTTTTCTTTTGTACACTGCCCGAAGTCACAAATTCTGAGCGGGAGGGCTTAAGAAAGTTTTAATAAATAAATAATAAAAATATTGGGAGCTCCATTCCCTGGGAAACCCCGCTTACCATGTTTTCCCTGCAGAGCTATGTCCCATCTAAGCAGAGTTTTAGGGGCAGGGAAAGAAGACGCGTGGCACCGGCGGCATTTAGAGTTGCAGGAAAGGAAATTCGTGCAGGGAAGGCGAGAAGGGAAACGACCCACCGTCGCCCCGGGAGAGAGAGAAACGCTCCAGAGGAATCAAGAAGCTTTTCCGAACAGATCTGGAAGGAGCAGGAACTACAATGGAGAGGTGGAGTAGTCCGACCGCGGCAATTAAAAGCGGAGCGTCTGGCGACAGTTCTCCGGCAAAGAGGAAAAAGAGGAGTCGGACGGTAGATCACGAAAGCGATCCCGCAAAGTCTCCCAGCAACCAGGCTCGAGAAGCGAGACAGCTACCCGAACGCGCCGGCTCCTCTTTTTTTTTTTTTTTTCCCCTCCCTGGTTGGATTTGCCGCGCAAAGGGGTGCGGGCCTTTGCCCCGCCCCCTCAGCTGAACCTAGGCACGGCCGATCGCACGCCGATCAGACAGCTTGCATCGATTAGCTCGAGGTTCCTACCAAGCGGAGAAGATGGACTCTTTCAAACCCTTAGCTTAGAAAGGGAAGGAAGGTGACCGAGCGAACCAGTTTACCAACAACGTCAGAGCCAGCGTGAAGGGCGTGGCTTTCGCGCTACAGTTTTAGATCCAATGTTTTGCAAACTTGGTAACTTTGTAGACGCCATATGGTAAATAAACATAAAGTAAATAAAAATAAACCCCAGCATTCCAGCTGGGGAATACTGAGGATTGAACATGTTAAAGTTGCCAAGTTAGTAAACATTGGTTTAAAGATGATTCGGGATTGAAAGGCTTCCCCCCCCCACCCCACAAGGTTTATTGGGTTTTTATTTTTAAACATATATCAGCATCAATACATGGAACAGTGTGGCCTCTGGGTATGGTTCATGTTAATACAAATAACAGTCATTTGTTACATTAATCAAATTTATATAATCCTAATATTAACGTACTTGATTATTTTAAAGTAGTTATTTAATATTTCAACGTTCCATTCTAATGTCAATTATCTTCTTGAACATACATAGCAGGAGTGAAATCCAGCAGGTTCTGACAGGTTCTGCAGAACCGATAGCGGAAATTTTGAGCAGTTCTGAGAACCAGCAAATACCACCTCTGGCTGGCCCCAGATTGGGATGGGAATGGAGATTTTGCAATATCCTTCTCCAGGAGTGGGGAGGGAATGGGGATTTTGCTATATCCTTCCCCTGGAGTGGGATGGAAATGGAGATTTTGCAGTATCATTTCCCTGCCATGCCCACCAAGCCACACCACGTCTACTAAGCCACACCCACAGAACCGGTAGTAAAAAAAAATTGAATTTCACCACTGATACAGAGTAATATCTTTCAACCTCTCATCATTCCATCTAATTATTACTTATTTTCAATTTATATAGAAATTATAACTACTAACATTCCCCCTAATTCTTATTTCTGCCTCTATTCTGGCTTCTAGTCAGGTCACTTTTACTAATCCTAATGTTAAGACACATATTTATGTTAAAACATAGTCCTTTATATAAAGGTGTATATTCTTATTTCTACTTCTATTTCTAGTTTTTAAACAGGCCATCATTATATTGGAAAAAAGGAGGAAAAAAATAGCTCTGTTCTATGTTCTATCTTCTTTGTCAGCCAACTCATCTTACATTTTTCTTATTACCCTCAGACAGTGATCAAAATAGTTTTCAATCCTCATTCCTTAACACTTTTTCCAGAATTTGTTTTTCTCAGGAGTTTATGAAACTCCTGTCCATAAACAATAATGAAATACAATAGTTGCATACATATATATTTATTTTACAAGTTCATTATGAATTTTTAGATTCCTACTTACAGATTTTATTTTAGTATTGATTTCTGAGAACTATTGCTCAAAAAAAAAAAAAGATAAATGACTCCTTCAAAGTCAAAAGCATATTTTGTTCTCCTTCCAGCATGTTTGCAAAATCTATTTAATTAAAGTAAATCCAGACTTAAAACATGACTGAGCATTGCATTTCACACACACACACGAATTCTAATGTTGACTGCCACTCGGGAATGCTTCATTAATTCTGTGTAATTATATCTAATAATGTCCATTGGAGTCTCTGTTTACACAGTTGAAGTCTCACAGCTGCCATTTTGAGGAAGAATTACATTTTTTATTTTATTAAATGTTAGGCTGGTGGTTTTTTGTGCCTTACTGGCAACTCTTTATACTCCTAGGCAGAATAATAATGCACACAATTGCAAGTAATAAAGCAGGCTATTTATCAACTGATCTGGAGACAGTGGGCTGGATCCAGACTGATTGCTTCATCAGTGGAAGAAATAATTATATTTGCAGGAACAATCTACACTCCAGAATAGAGTGTTCTGGAAGGGAGAGGTTTTTCACTGATTTCCCCTTGCAGTCCTCCATATTGCCTCTATAGCACTGGGGAATCCCTAAGTGTTCTAAAATAGATTTTGGGAAGCTACCGGAATAAATCAAATATCAGCCCTTTCTACAATTAATCAAATCTTTATTGTGGTCATGGACTAGCCTAAGGAGGGTGGTGTACAGTCAATTAAAAAACATAAAAAGTATATCAGAATCTAAAATAATTTTTAAAAGCTAAACTATATATTATTTTCTAATAAAATATAAAAACGAGTCTGAAAAGAATCTAAAAGGTAGGAGCATTAGATGGATGCAGGGGAGCATAAAGGTTAGTATATCTACCAAATTACAAAGTACTCTAGTATGATGAATTAGATGCTCATTTAGGTCTAATTTGTCGCATAGGACATCATCTGATGGATTTTAAGCACTGCTGCGCAGAATGTAGCAACATTATATAATTCTATACCTTCTTGCTGCTTTCAGATATCTTCCACTACAATTGCAGTTGCTAAATCTGGATCCAGTATGATCTAACTATTGAAATTTGCTTTGTAAATATCAAGACCATTCCCAAGGTTCATAACAGCTAGGAAAGAGAAAGTCATACTTTAGTTCATGGGGAAGATTTATTATTTCAAAGAAAGGAGGCTATATAGCAACCCTTTGTAAGGCAGATAGACAAGCAAATCCAATGGATGAATAATAACAATAACCAGAAGCAGCCAAAAAACCCAGAAAAAATTCTCCGCTAGTAGAACTCAAAACAGTTTTTAAGCCCTTTAAGATGAAACCTGCTCTGAGTGTTCAGATAGAGACATTTTGTAGAACAGGAGACAGAATAGTGGCTCCCTAGTGGGCAGGGAAAAAAATCCATCTATACTCTATGAGAAGTCAAAAAGAAAAATCATAGTAATTGATGACTCACTACTATGAGGACTTAAACATACACTGACTGTACTCAGTTGCTTCTGAAGTGTACATTCTGCCAAGAGCTCAGCTCCAAGAGCAGAAGAACTTCCCAGAGTTATCAAAGTCCATTGACAATTATCCTTTCCCTATGAGATATATGAATCCACTACAGCTGTCTCACTACATATTTTGAAAATCACAGGATGTCAAGACCTTAGGATTTGGGTTCTATTTTCATCCAACCTTCCCATCCCTGAAAGACAATTGAAATGAGGAACAACAATATGATAAGACTCACTACATAAATAACGTTGATGGAAGAGATTTGGTTTCTGGGTTCATGATCTACAGTATGTATTAAGATGATGAACTGCTGCCACAAGATGGGTTGCATACCACAACGACTGGTAAAATGTGTTTGGTCAATCCTTGGTTGAAGGAAGTCATTTGTTCAAAAGAAAAGAGTAGTTTATAAGGGAAAGTTTCATTGTTGTGTGGAAAATGCTCATTCCGCTTAGAAAAGTAATTGAATAATCTTGGTATTGGTGCAGAGAGCATCTAAATGGAGGACTAAATAAAAGCAACTATGTTGTTGGTCCTATCACTGCCTTCTCAACCAAAGAGACAATATGGATGGAATTCTACCAAAAACAAACTGCAGAACTTTCAAAGAAGGGCAAAGCTGAAGTGATGAGAGATTTTAATTACTCCAACATATACTGGGAGAAAAACTCTGCCAATCATATTATTTCCAGGAAGTCCCTGATTCTTTTAAAAGTTTTGTGCTGAAATCTTTGTTTTAGAGAGTGGAAGAAGACACAAGGGGATTCAGCTATCCTTGACTTGGTATTAATCAATAGAAAAGACTTAAGTACCGTATAAGTACCGTAGTAAGATCATTGTAAGAAAATGATAATCTAATGCTAGAATTCCTGATTTTAAGGGAAATCAAAATTAAACGTAGTCAAGCATATACATTGTACTTCAAAATAGCACATTTTAATAATGTCTGAAAGTAGGACACAGTGGCAGGAAAATCTACTTTGAACAAATTGGTGGGAGTTTCTAGAGATGACGAGTATTAAAAGCACAACTGCAAGCAATTCCAGTGAGAGACGGAGAAAAAAACAGAAGACAGCCAAAGAAACCAATGTAGCTTCCCAAAAAAGTTTAGTGAAGATCTGAAAAGAAATATAAGAAAAAAAAAGAAAGGCAGATCACAGTGAAAAAATATGGGCAGGTAACCTAGAACTGAAGAGATGGTGTCAGGATAACTAAATCTCAGAATAAACTGAAGCCAGCAAAATATGCTAAGAATAAATACAGGGGGAGGAGGTATATTTTTTATTTTTATTTTTATTTTTTATTTTAATTTGATTTATATGCCGCCCTTCTCCGGAGACTCAGGGCGGCTTACAATGCATTAAGCAATAGCCTTCATACTTTTGTATATTTATACAAAGTCAGCTTATTGCCCCCACAAATTGGGTCCTCAATTTACCCACCTTAGAAAGGATGGAAGGCTGAATCGACCTTGAGCCTGGTGAGAATTGAACTCGCAGTAATTGCAGGCAGCTGGATGTTAAATGCTGCCTTAGGAGGCATTAGCCTCCTATGCCACTCAGGCTCCTATATATAAAATAATTTTTTAAAAAAATCAATATACCAGCCAGTCAACAAAAAAAGGCAAAATATTAGCAGGTAACAAAGAAGATCCAGAACTGTACACATCCTGTTTCGTTTCAGTCTTTTTTTTTTTAAAGAGTATGTTCCTTCAATTAATTAAGTGCAGAATAAAGGCGCAGGTTTGATGCTTGAGCTTGATAGAAATTTGATAAGTGATTCCCTCTTTCCTTGAATTTAAATCTCTAGGACCAGATGAATTGTATCCTAAGTACTGAAGGAACTTCTGTGGCTGAATGGTCAAATCCTTATATATTATTTTTGAAAATTCTAATAACCCTAGAAGACAGAAATAATATTCCAAATTATTTTTAGAATAGTGAAATTTAACAGACTAGAGTGCAGTTACTCACTTAGCAAACAAAAATCACACTCAAATGTAATAGTAATGGAATTTCAAGCTTCTCACCTAGGCTCAAGCTGTTAATATGTCACACTTCAAAGTAGGCCAGACTGGGAAACCAATGTCATGCAGGTCAGTGATACTTTTATTATAATTTTGCAAGTCTGAAAGCACTTCCCTGCTCCTTGCTTTATCTTCATGTGAACTAGGCAGGGGCTTGTCTGAGACATTGACTCACATTATTTTCTTGGCACGAACTCAGACCTCTTTTATCTCACCATTGCTCTTTCCACTGTCCTTCAAGGCCATTCCCTCTGTCCTCTTCAAAAACCATTTATTCAGCTCCAGAAATTGTTCAGCTAGATTTGAAGTTTGATTGCAGACAAGAATTAAGACCTAAAACAAAATGTGATTTGCATACTGCAGTGTAAAAAAAGAAAATCTCTGCTCCAGAATGTAAACTCCATGCTTTTCCCTTCTAGTTCTCCAAGTTAATGGATTCTTGGCTAATCTCTTGCAGCCTTTGGGAGTCAGCTGAGAAATATATAATGAAACTTCCCAAACAAAATTTTTACCCTACTCATTTATTTCCACTGTTCTCTAGATTCATATATATTTCTGGAGATTGGGGGCTTTGTGTACCTGTGTTTTTTAAATTAAATTAAAAGGAGTAGCTCTGCTCTTCCTGTAAGAGAAAAGAAAAAACAGCCAAAATGGAGCAGAACTTTCCTTGTTTAAAAATCCCATCTGAAAACAGAATCGTTTTAGATTTTCTTTGAACTCTTTTATGCATGAACTTTTGGAAGAGAGATTTTGCCTCTTCCACAATAGTTTATGTAACAGTTCTTTCTAAGTGGGCAGCAGTTGGTTCTTGCCTGATTTATAGCCCTTCTGGTTATTGATATCTGAATATGAGTCAGCAGTGGGATGTGCCTGCAAAAAAGACAATTGCAATTTTAGACAGCATCAATACAAATATAATTTCTAATTCCAGGGAAGAAATGGTTTTATTTTATTTTGATCAGGACTTACCTTGAGTATTACGTACAGTTCTGAACACAATCCTTTAAGAAGGATTCAGAGAAATTAGAACTGGTTAAAGCTATGCCCCATGAAAAGATATTGTAGATGGCTCCTGTTTCGCCTTGAGAAGAGAGAACTGAATGATAGCACTGTTCAAATACTTGAAAGGATGTCACATTAGAAAGTCCTCTCTTGTCACAGACTGCAGGATGTGGAATAATGGATTTAATTTTCAGGAAAGCAGAATCAGACTGAATGTTAGAAACAGGTTCCTCACAGTAAGTGCAGTTTGACAGAAGAATCAATTACCCTGAAAATTGGTGGACTTTCTTTCATTGAGCTGAAATGGAGATTGTTCTGCCCCAGCTTCGGATTTCCAGAGAATGGGACACACACCAAGCTTCGCAAACACTGTTTAGTTCCAAACAAACCCTTTCAAGAATGTAGGCTTCCCATGCAAAGGGTCCTTATCAAAGTTATTAAGAACAAAGTCCAACAAAGGTTGGCAACCAGCCCAGAAAACCAGATATAGCCTTGGTAGTACAGTGGTCTAAGGCACCCTGTTATTAAGACCAGATGCCTGCAATTACTGCAGATTCGAATCTCGCCAAGGCTCAAGGTTGACTCAGCCTTCCATCCTTTCTAAGGTAGGTAAATTGAGGACCCAGTTGTGGGGGCAATAAGATGACTTTGTATAAATATACAAAAGAATGAAGGCTATTGCTTAGCGCATTGTAAGCCGCCCTGAGTCTCCGGAGAAGGGCGGCATATAAATCAAATAAATAATAATAAAAAAAAGATATGAGAAGTCACTTGCTCTCTAAGATGCTCTGTAGTAATGAGACGTTGTTTCTAGCAAGAAAGCACTAGCTGCATGCGACTTAAATAGGCTAAGGGAGTGGCCAATTATCCTCAAGCCCTACTCTCAAGTAGACCTCCTCCTCCTGAGTAGCCATTCCTGCCTTTTGGCGGCCTTGCGTGCCCAAGCATTGAGGAGAGGCTCCTCCACTTCGCTCTCTCCACTGGAAGGAGCCTCTGGAGGTTCTGAAGGCCCTGACTGAGTCTCTGCCTCTGGCATCACATCCTCTTCGGCCTCCTCACTATCCGACGTGAGTGCCGGCTGCACAGGCTGCTGGTGTGAACCCACACCAGCCTCCTCATTGTCGGGATCAGCCACGATCCACACAGGCCACTGGCAGGCCACAATAAGGGTACCGAGCCATCACTCTGGAATGCTTTGGTTTGGATTTCTGCACTGAGCAGGGGGTTGGACTTCATGACCTATTCTAAGGTGACCAGACGTCCCGCTTTTGGCGGGACAGTCCCGCTTTTGAGCAATTTGTCCCGCGTCCCGCGGCGTTTTAAAAAAGTCCCGATTTTTCATTCTGCCTCCTGGTTCCCGGCTGCCTCCTGAATCCCCGCTGATGGCTAGAGGGAAAAAACCTGTTTAAAATCTTGCCGCGGGGCTTCAAAGGGCCGCCCTACGTTAATTAGCTCAGCTTCCCCCTCTCAGCTGATTTGCACAGGGCTCTGCTCTTGCTAAATTGCTCAGTTTTTTTTTCCTCTTTGTGCAAACCAAGCTCAAAACGAAACTGAAAGTAAAACAGGCTGTTGGCTTTGCGGTTTGCTTGCAACGTTGGAAAATTAGGCAGCAGATTTATTTTCCTTTTCCTCACCAAAAAAGGTAAGTGCAAACAATGGAAAATTATTTAGGGCAAAAGAGGAGAGTTCAAGATTTTAAAACACAAAAGAAAAAAAAGCTCTTTTTAACTAGGGAATTGTAATAATTGAGATATTATTAATTGTATACTGTGTTGAAAGCAGAAATGGTTAAGTTGTGGTTTGGAGGAATATATGGGGGAAATTATTTGGTTTATTATTATTGGTAAGTATAATTAATTGATTTGTAAGAAATTGGATTGCATGGAAATAATTGGAATATTCATGTTCATATTGATTAATATACAAAAAAGATAGTTATATAACTAATTGATTTATATTAAAATGTTGAATTTGTATTAAACAACTGTATTACATAATTACATAATTAACCAATGTGAGGATGGATATAAAAATAGATGACAATGGGAAGGGGTATAAAATAGAATAGAAGGGAAAAATTGAATTTGATTAAGATTAGAGATGAGGATGAAGGGTAAAATTGTTTTTTTAAAAAAATAGATGAGGAATAAATATGGCAAAAAGGAAATATAGAAATTGTAAATTTAATTGAAATGACTAAACACTGTTTAAATTTGTGAACCAGCCAAATATTCTGTTCAAAGAAAATACATTGTATGTATGTGTGTTTCTAATTATTGCTATTTATTCATATTTGTTCTCTTTTATTCTTTAAAGTTTAACAATTCATTCTTTATCTTAATATCTTTATATTTGTTTGGGGTTGGCTTTCTTCCCTTTCATCTTCTTTATTGTACAGCAATCTTTCTCCTCAAACCTACCACCTCTCTTTTCTTTCCTTCTTACTTTCTCTTCCCCCCCTCTTCTTCTCCTCCCTACTTCCTCTTCCTTTCTCCTTCTCCTCCTCTCTTCCTCCCTCTCTTAACCATCACTCCTACTCTAATTTCCCTTCCCTTCCTTCATCCCTCTCTATTACTGTATCCTTTTATGCATATGGACTACTCAGAGGGCTGAAAAAGTTATTTTTGACTGGTCCTCGCACTTTTGACCAGTCCTCGAATTTACGACTATCCTCACATTTTACATTTTTGCCCTATCTTGTCATCATGGTGAAGAGAAGCAGTTGTGAAATGAGTGACATGGTTGTTAAGAATGCTGCACGGGCATAAATGTGAGGATGGTCATAAGTGTGAGGACCAGTCAAAAGTGTGAGGACCTGTCAGAAATGACTTTTCAGCCCTCTGAGTAGTCCCTATACACACGGCCATGGCCACCCGGTCACATGACCAGCTAGCCACGCCCACCCAGTCACATGGCCTCCAAGCCACGCCCACACAATAAGTCACGCCCACAATGGTGTCCCTCTTACCAATGTTAAAATCTGTTCACCTTACCCTATACACATAGCCATGGCCACCCGGTCACATGACCAGCTAGCCACGCCCACCCAGTCACATGACCAGCTAGCCACGCCCACAAAATAAGCCACGCCCACAATGTCCCTCTTTACCAATGTTAAAATCTGGTCACCTTAGCCTATTCTAAAATTCCAACCGTAAAATTCAACATATGTTAGTGAAATATTTAAAATGCTTTATTGTATCCTAGAAGCTGTGGTGGTGCAGTGGTTAGAATGCAGTATTGCAGGCTAAGTCTGCCCCTCCTGACTGATTCAAGCTTGACTCATCCTTCCATCCTTCTGAGGTTGGTAAAATGAGGACCCAGATTGTTGGGGAGAATATGCTGACTCTGTGAACCACTTAGAGAGGATTGTAAAGTGCTATGTAGTATATAAGCCTAAGTGCTACTGCTATTGCTACTGCTATCCTATGATACACACATCCCCTCCTTTATTCCTCTTTTATAGGCCAGATCCTGTAAAAGAATCTGGCCTATAACAACCATTTCAAAAGTAAAATGGTTGTTTGCACACTAGTCTTGGCAACTGCCTGGATATATCCCTGTATTTTCTTGGCAAGATTTCAGAAGTGGTTTGTCATTGCCTACTTCCCAGTACTGAGAAAGAATAACTGGTGCAAGGTCACCCAGCTGGCTTTGTGCCAAAGATACAACTAGAACTCACGGTCTCCCAGTTTCTAGCCTGATGCCTACATGAGATTCAAGAACTACAGTAATTTCCTCTTATATTTTTTCAGAGAAACTCAAGGGTGAAATATATCGGATTTGGCCTAATTTCATATCTATCACTGCTTTGAGATTATTCTGAGAAATGATGAGCTTGATAACCCATTCAGGATTTGAATCAGTTACTTTGCAGATGTAACAAAAACTTTGTTAACATTTTATTACTTCCATCACTGAGATCTTCAATTCCATCTACTCTGTTCTTGCTGAAAATGTAACTATTGGGGTGTGGATGTGTGGATGGAATGACACTTATAAAGCACAATATATTTATCTTAACCACAGAACATGAGGGATGCTTATAAAAACTCTGTCATCCATATACTTGAATCAAATATAGATGATAATGTACTGTAGTGTAGTTTTTATATATTCTCATTTCATGAAAAAAGTATTTTGAAGCAAGCCTGAGATATTAAATCCAATAAACTTGAAAATGTTTGTTAATATTGCTCGCTCTTCTTTTTTATGAAAATCAAACAATAAAGCTGCATATATTTTAACAAATATATTTAGATGAGCATAGATTTTTTTTCCAGCTGGAGGCTACTGTCATTTACTGCAGTTGTCAAACAAAGCAAAACAAAAACAAAAACAAAACAAAAAACCTTCCCAGAAACAGAGTTACAAGATCCCTGCCTGTTTCTTTAATTTCTTATATCTCCAAGCAGAAACCAAGATATTGTTCTCTGTCAGCTAAATGGATCTCAACTCACTGCTTAACAACAGGATTTTGCCATTTCATATTTTTTGCTCTTATGTAACAGAAAATCCCATTAATTCAGTATGTGCTTTCAAATAAGTCCATCATCTCATCTTCTTTCTTTAATGAGGCTGGAATAAAAGCTTCCTGGCCAAGCTGGAGGATTGCTTGAGGAAGAATAAGTTGCTTGTTCTGAATCCAAACTCAATATCCTTGACAACAATGCCTTTCTCCCAATTCACAGCACACAATAGAAGGATGGAATAGGGATCCAGTGCCAAATTCCATTATCCAAGGCTAGACTTCTGTCTGTGACCTTGAAGTAGACAAAACCTGACACAAAGTTTCCTTTCAGTCAGTCAGGAGTGCTGATTTGTCACCACCTTATCAGGTACTTATCAGGAGCTGAGGGCAGAGCAGCACAAGGAAACAACAACCAACAATTTAACAGCACCCTAATTAACAACGAAAAGATATATACAACCAGGCACCATACATGTAGAATAGCCCAGTGCACATATTCTGGAGAGAGAGAAGTTCCCTGATGAAGCTTTCCAGCATGAGCCCAAAAAGGCATTTCCTTAGGGGCCAAAGGATTGCCTCTACATATGTTACTTCAAATAAGAAGGTAGACAGGCTAAAGAACCAATGCCATATAGGTGCTTTTTTCAAAAGGTAACTGGAATTTCTTGATTTTACTTGAAGATGTTTTGCTTCTCATCCAAGAAGCTTCTTCAGTTCTGAATGAATGGTGGAGAATGGAAGCCTCTCTTATCTAACTATTGCCTTAGTAGCCATTCTTCCTCCTGTCCTTCAAGGCCATTCCCTATAGCCTCTACAGTTACCCTTGAACATGTGAATCAATGAACATGTGAATTTTGCTACTTACTGTCTTCATGTGAATTTAATTCTTAGTCTTGCCTCTATAATTTTCTTGACTAGTGATTGGAAGAATATTTTCTTCCTAGAAAGGCGACACATTTTCCTTCATTGCTGATAAAGTCTGTTGGCACTCATGTCTTCTCTTTTCACAGTAGGAACCCATAATGCAAGAAGTTGGAGCACTGTTTAATTCAGTCTTCCTGCATCGTGATCTGCAGATTAGCCCTTTAATAAAAGAAAGCTGGGCACCTGCTCCTCCACAGGAGCTACTTAGCTGCCTCTGTAATTTCTCTTACAGTAATTTCTGATATATAAAGAACTGAATGGAAACACACACACACACGTTTATTTTCTTTTCAGTTGCTAAAAATGTAAGTATTTGAGAAGCTTCATATTTCTCTCCGTGACAGACAAAATTTTGGCAATAAACACAGAATTGGTGGATTTAGTAAACTAAAATATTCAGTAACCTTAACAGAACCATGGTACTGCAGGGCTGTAAGTTTCCTTGTAGATCTTGTGTATTGGACTTCATACCTGCTTTTCAGAACAAGCAAGTAAGAAAGAAACATGTTAGACAAATATTGGGGAAACCAGTCACAATAGATAGTCAGGTCATAGAGTTTATACCTTCCCCTAAGGAAGGCACGAATATGCCCCAATATCTTTTTAAATGCAGTATATTATTCTTTTGTTTTTCCCTCAGTCTACTGATAAGGCAGCTGAAAGTCACTTTTTTACTGATTCATTGTTAAAAGTAGAATGTGCCCTCTTCATATAACACAATTTTTGTTACGGGTATAATCTAGCATGCCTCATTGCCAATGTGGTTGCTGACAGAGGTGGGAGTGGAATCTGCCCAGTTGCTGTTGGGAACATTAGGCTGCCAAGGGAACATTCCCTCCAAATTTCTGGGCATTGTCATTTATGGTCCTTTTGACTTGAATTGCAGGAGAAATTGGGCATCTTGCTTCTTGAGAGAATGTTGGATCTGTTCTGTGAAGAAGGATAATTTAAGCTAATAAAGAGAGTTGATGGTATTGTCAATTGAGTGCGCTACATGTTTTTTGCTGTTTTCTCTATCAACAAAGAGTTCCATGTGGCCATAACTCTTATATTCTTATGGAGGAACAAGAGCCATTCTGTGTACTCCATTCCATACTCTTGTCACCCACAAGGTTATTTCTAGGGACTGTCACTGCTACTTATGAGGACACAAGTAGACTCGCTGCCAGCCCTGTCATTCCTATGTGGCATTAGTCAAGGATAAAACTTGTTTGTTACCCGTTTCTCCCTCCACTTTCACCCCATTTTCTTCCTCTGAACCTACAAACCATTTTTGATCATGTGACCATGGAGATGCTGCAGTGATTGTAAGTGTGAAAAAAACATTGTACTTTTTTCAGTGCTGTTGTAACTTTAAACAGCCACTAAATCAATGGTTGTAAATTGAGGACTACTTGTACTGGAAAGCATTTTAACCCAGACATTTAATTATGGCTATAGATCAGTACTCAAACTGGTATGTTATCATATTTGTTAAAAGTAAATGAATCCATACAAAACATATGAGGACTACAGTGGACATGAAACCTAGAATATTCTCATTTTTGGTGAAAAGGGCTTTTGAGGTTTTTCATAGGACAGCAACTGAAAGGGAAGAAAAAAGAGATTTTGATCTCCTTCATATTTTAAAGCAAAGATGAATTTCAGGATTTTAACAGCCACTGAAAAAGTACTGGGTAGCAGAATTACCCAGTTACTCTTTTGATCCATTTTTTCAGTCCAACAGAAAACTTACTTTGACAAATCAATGCATGTCCAGTAATTTTGAAAGGTTAACTTAGTAGAGGCTGACTTAATCAAGGATATTAATGAATAATGTTCTTACCTCAGTTTATGAGCCACTGGTGTGTCTGCAATCTGAGCTCAGTGTGCCCCAATAAAGCATAATTGCTAAGGGTAAGTTGTTTCCAGACTCTCAGTTAAATCATAGTTATATACTCAGTTTATCTATAGAGGTGCTCGCTAAAAGGAAACTACTCTGCTTCTTCTGTTTCTTTATAGCACTCCAGTCTCTGTACATACAACTTTATTATAACTTTAGTTCTTCATCATTTACTGACAGTTTGATTAAGTACAGGTAGTCCTTGATTTACAACAGTTCATTTGACATTACAACGGCACTGAAAAAAGTGACTTATGACCATTTTTCACAATTATGACCATTGCAGCATCCCCATGGTCATGTCATTTACATTCAGATACTTGACAACTGGTTCATATTTATGACTGTTGTTGTGTCCCAAGATCACATGATCACTTTTTGCGACCTTCTGACAAGCAAAGTCAACGGGGAAACCAGATTCACTTAACAACTGTATTATTAATTTAACAACCGCAGTGATTCACTTAACAAATGTGGCAAGAAAAGTCGTAAAATGGGGCAAAACTCACGTAACAAATTTTTCACTTAGCAACATAAATTTTGGGGTGAAGTGGTCTCAAGTCAAAGACTACCTGTATGAAACTATAAAATATGGTCCTGAGGCTGTCAACAAGAGAGCAGAGAGCAATAACTGCATTTGACAATGTGCACAAGTCAAAGTTTACTGTACTATGCCATTATCCCAGGTTTAAGTATACTTTATTACTAATCTTGTATAGAAAGGGTTCCTGAGAACCACAAAAAGTTATTAATCTGGGTAGTGACAATAAATGCAAAAGTGCTATGAATCACTGTGCTATGGATACAGTTTACAAGAGGACTCTCAAGGTTTTCTACAATCATAAAACTGGATGCAATATTCCAAGGGTAGTCTTACCAAGGCATTATAAAGTAGTTTTAACACTTCACGTGATCTTAATTCTGTCCCTCTGTTAATGCAGCCTAGGACTGCATTGACTTTTTTGGCAGCTGCAGCACACTGCTGGCTCATATTTACGTGATTGTCCACTAGGACTCCAACATCCCTCTCACAATTATTACTACTAAGCCTATACTATACCTGTGCATTTGGTTTTTCTTGCCTAAATGTAGAACCGTACTTTTTTTCCCACTGAATTTCATTTTGTCTAACCCACATTTTTCTACCTTATCAAGTATTAGGTTGTGGTGTACTTTATCAAATGCCTTCCTGAAGTCCAAGTAATCTATAGTCACAGCATTTCTCTGGTCCACTAATTTTGTCACTTTGTTAAAGAATGCAATAAGATTTGTCTGGCATGATCTGGTTTTGACAAATCCATGTTGGCTTTTGGTTATGACTTTGTCTCTAGGTGTTCGCAGATACGTTGTTTGGTTATCTTTTCCAGAATCATCCCAGGTATTGATGTAAGGCTAATAGGTCTGTAGTTTACTGGATCAATTTTACCTAACCTCCCCGCTCCCTTTTGTAAAAAAAGATGGAAACTACATCAGCTCTTTTCCAGAATACAAGAAGCAGGGGATTGCATCGCACTGCATTTGAGAGTACTGATAATTTGCTTCTTCACAGTTCTTACGATTAATCAGAGCTCCCTCCTGGAAGCCTGATTGTTATTCTTCAAACTTCTTTAGAAAAAAAAAAGATTCTCAGAAATTAAATGTATAAACAACATTTTTCTCCATAGTAAGAATTCAATCTAATTCTTAAGGGTGCTTCACAGGCAATCAGAAGAAATGGACAATAGATTTTTCAAAATAACCAGCTCCAAATGATAGAGTAAATACCAAAGGCATTAAGATTATTGAAGAAATTGGATGAAACCTTTGGAAAGTGGTATTGCATCAATCTTTTCTTTTTCCTTAGTTCCAATTTACAGTGTTTCAAATTGTACTATTTGTACACAGCTAATACATGGAAGCTGATATTAAAAAAAAAAATACATATGGCTTAATTTTCTTGGTCCAAATATTTAAGAGGATTCTTAAACATACTGTATTTCCAGTTTGTATATCTTGTCTTCCCAATAGTTAATACGACCTACAAATGGGTCTGTTGTCCAAGATCCCACCCTCCATTCTGAAATCAATGCTGATCTTTTTTTTTTTTTTGTGCAACTCAGTCTTCAATTTCCAAATAAACCTGCAAATAATTTGAACTCAAATGAAACGAGCTGCCTTCATCATAAGCCGTAGTGGATTTATTTTAGATTTCAAGTGTCACACCTTTACCTATATTTATAACATTACTCCATTGGTTACGAAATAGTCATAATCTCACTACATGCTTTAAAATGCAATGTTTTCTCACATATATCTAACATCCGCTTCTTGAACCTAGTTGTGAATCCTCTCCTCTACTGTCATCGCAAAACAACAGTGAAAGCTCCTACCATCCTTATCATTACATTATAGCAAAAGAGATGAGTGGTAATTTTCTTAATAAAATATTAACAATTTCTGCAGGCATGTTCCATTCCCTCTCAGTGCAGAGAAGGTAAGACTGATTCAAATATGTAAATGTGGAGAGAAGATAACACAATGAAATGTATATCTCCTCTCCCACCCCCCGTCAATTCTTCTCTGCCTAAGCTAGCACATTAGGAAGAAAATTCTATTAGTACTTCTCACTGCCATTCTGTTGTGGGTTTTTTCCTCATTACAATTGCTTCCTCAAGTGGATTGGCCTGATTTCATGGAGAATCCTTATGCCAATAACTCTGAGGGATGCACAATGGAGGCAATCTTCAAGCAAATTATCTGGGATAATTTCATTATACCATTTAGTCACTGGGTGGCACGGGGCAGTCATATCTCACTGGAATCTGAAGTTTCCTGTTACTGTTCTACATTTTGGAGCAAATAAAATTCTTGCCTAGCTTTCTGACTGATGTCTCCTTTATACTTTTTATCACAGTGATCCATGTGGCATGCATCTTATAAATGTCTTCGTTTTGACTTGGATTTGTCCCAATGAAAGCTTCTCAGAGGCTGGGAGGGTCTCTGACTTGAACTTAGCCAAAGGTATCCAATATTTGACACAGCACAGCCAAATAAGTATCTGATTGACACTACCTAAAGCAATGGATTGTTTACAACAATTGTCAATGGGAAAACACAGTCCCATCTTTGACTACACTTTGAATCCCCCCATACACCTCTTTTTCCTGCCTTTCACATGGTTTAATTGACATATTGCCTTACATTTCTCAGACTTGGTTGGTCTGTGTTATGTCCTTATAAGGACATCCGCCCGGATTGGCTGCCAGCCACCGGGCGGGAAGATTTGAATCCCTGTCAGGGGGCGGTGCGTCTGCCGGAGCGAATATAAGGAGAGCCCCGGCAGCGCACAGCCAGTCTTGCTACTGTTTCTTGTACTCAATAAAAGTTACTAATGTAACGAGCTGGTCACGTCTTCCTTCCTGCGCCGATCTAACACTGGCGACGAAGGACTGAGAGAAGAACGAACCTCGCGGCACCAAGCCAACAAGACAAGACTCCGGCACCGGGAACTACAGTAGGCATTTCCAAAGGCATGGCATCCGCTGAAGTCACTTTGCCAGCCCTTGCTCCTTTCCGCCCAGGGAAGGACAAGTGGAAATCCTACGTAGTGAAATTCCGGCAATACCTGAGAGGCAACAACATCAGGGATGCCGATGATGACCGGAAGAAGGGCATCTTCCTGGCCAACTGCGGCTCCGAGGTCCTCGACATGGCAATCGATCTCGTAGCACCACGAGACATCGAAGAAGTGCCATGGACAGACCTGCTGCAGATCCTGGAGGACCACTATGCCCCAACAGGAACACCGGTGGCGAACCGTTTCACCTTCCACCAACGGGACCAGAAGGAGGGTGAGACGATCAAGGAATTCGTGGCTGCCCTACGCCAGATCGCAGCCAGCTGTGAGTTCGACCACGTGGACAATGCCATCGCTGACCGCGTGGTCTTCGGCATGAGGGACAGAGGCCTGCAAAAGAAATTCCTGAGCAGGAAGAAGCTCGTGCTCAAGGATGTGGTGGAGGAAGCCACCGCATCCGAAATCTCAGAGAAAGCAGCTGCCGCAGTAAGCAGAGCCAAGGGAATCCACAAGATTCGCTCCACGGAGCAATCTTCAACAGAGGATTCCACGGCTGGATCCGAGTCGGAGGGAGAGTCCACCGTCCACAAGGTATCCAGACCCCCAAGGCGGGAAACCGCCCAACGGAACTACAAAGGGGAGCGCTGCGCCAGCTGCAGAGGGGACCATGCCAGAGCAACCTGCAAGTGGAGAGATGCGACCTGCCGACGCTGCAACAGAAGGGGTCACATCGCCGAAGCTTGCAGAGCTGAGGAACCAGCCCCAGAGCCCTCCAGCCACCGTCCCCGCGAGAATCGGAAGAATTACCAGAGGTCATCCAAACGGTCCTCTGGCCCTTCCAGACGCAGAGACGACGAATTTCCCCGGAGCGGAGCGGTCCACCAGACGACCATCGCTCACACGACGTCAGACAGTGCCACCAAGTTCCATGTGACCATCCACGTGGAAGGAGCACCCTGCAAAATGGAGGTAGACTCCGGCTCGGTCTACTCCATCATGGACTGGCAGCAGTTGAAGCGCCTGCAACCCAGCATCACCAAGCGAGAGCTGAAGCCACTACACTCCAAGCTCGTCGACTTCGGGGGAAACCCCATCGGAGTGCTAGGAAGAGCCAACATCCGGGTCACCTACAAGCAGTTCGAAGGCAAGCTCCCCACCACCGTCGTACGGGACAGCCGACCGAACCTGCTAGGAGTGGAGTGGTTCAAGCCGCTGGGGCTCTCAATCGAGGGCATCAACCAAATTGGCAGGGACGAACTCGACTACCTCATCGAAGAGTTCAAGGAAGTCTTCGATGGTAAGCTGGGGAAATTTGTGGGGAGGCCAATCACCTTCAATCTGGACAAGGGAATCACCCCAATTAGGCTCAAGCCCCGCCGAGTTCCGTTTGCCCTGCGGCCCAAAGTAGATGAGCAGCTGGATAAGCTGATCGCCCAGGGCGTCCTGGAACCGATCGATCATGCTTCATGGGAGACCCCCATTGTGACCCCACTGAAGCATGATGGGTCTGTGCGCATCTGCGCCGACTACCGTTGTACCATCAACAAGGCGTTGGCACAGAGCGCATACCCAGTCCCAGTGGTGCAACACCTGCTGCATTCCCTGGGATCTGGATCAATTTTTGCGAAACTGGACCTGGCCCAGGCTTACCAGCAACTGCCAGTGGACGAAAAAACGGCGGAGGCTCAAACAATTGTCACGCACAGGGGGGCATTCAAATGCAACCGGCTCCAATTTGGAGTCAGCGCTGCCCCCGGCATCTTCCAATCCATGATGGAACGCCTCCTCCAAGGCGTTCCAGGGGTGGTGCCTTACTTCGACGATGTGCTCGTCTCCGGTGACTCAAGAGCTCAACTCCTTGAAAGGCTCAGGCTTGTCCTGCAGCGATTCAAGGCCAAGGGCTTGAGGGTCAGGCGGGACAAGTGCATCATAGGAGTACAGGAAGTCGAGTTCCTGGGCTACCTCATTGATAGCACAGGCATCCACCCCACCAAATCAAAAGTGGAAGCAATCCATGAAGCTCCAAGCCCAAAAAACAAAACGGAGCTTCAGGCTTTCCTTGGGTTGCTCAACTTCTACGCCATTTTCTTAAAACAGAAAGCCACAGTTGCTGAGCCACTCCACCGCCTGCTGGGGAAATCGGCTTCCTGGAAGTGGGGCCAGGAAGAGGAAGCAGCGTTCCGGGCCATCAAGGGACTACTGACGTCCAAAAGCATCCTCATCCAATACAGCGAGACGCTCCCCATCAAGCTGACCTGCGACGCGTCGCCATACGGGGTGGGGGCAGTCCTCAGCCACGAGCTGCCCAACGGCACGGAAGCCCCCATCGCCTACTTCTCGAAAACCATGTCCGGCGCAGAGCGGAACTACAGTCAGCTGGACAAAGAAGCCCTGGCCATCGTGGCAGGAGTGAAGCGCTTCCACGAATACCTCTATGGAAGGCGCTTCACCATAGTCACCGATCACAAGCCACTCCTGGGACTCCTCGCAGGCGACCAACCCACCCCGACCTTCATGTCCCCGCGGATAACGAGATGGGCCATCTTCCTTGCCGGCTACTCCTATAGGCTCGTGCACCAGCCAGGCACAGCCATAGGAAACGCCGACGCACTCAGCAGATGCCCATCGAAGAACCCAGTGGAAGACCCAGCCCCCACGCTCCATCTATTCCACATAGATGACGACGCCAGCTGTCCAGTCTCCTCCGCAGATGTGGCCGCGCACACCCAGAGAGACCCCACCCTCCGCCAAGTAAGGTCCTGGATCCTCAGGGGGTGGCCATCGAAACAGACGGAAGAGAGGTTCAGCCCGTTCACCAGGAAACAGACGGAGCTGTCCACCATAAAGGGCTGTCTGCTATGGGGAGACAGGGTGCTGATCCCAAGCACTTTGCAACGGCGGACGCTAGAGACACTGCACAACGGGCACCCAGGCATCGTCCGCATGAAGGCCCTGGCACGGAGTTACGTCTGGTGGCCCTCACTGGACAGAGACATTGAACAATGGGTCTCCAGATGTGACCCGTGCCAAGAAGTCCGCCCAGCACCGCCACAATCCGAAGTCACGAACTGGGAGACCCCCAGCAACCCATGGTCGAGGGTCCACATCGACTTCGCGGGCCCGATGCAAGGGCGGCACCTCCTCATCGTGGTAGATGCCTTCTCCAAGTGGCTCGAGGTGGTATCCATGGCATCTACCACAACAGAAGCGACGATCCGAGCCCTGCGCCGCCTTTTTGCCACCCACGGACTACCGGACGTGCTGGTCTCGGACAACGGCCCCCAGCTCACATCCCTGGCCATGGAGTCCTTCCTGGCAGGACTGGGCATCCGCCATGCCCTCTCCGCTCCGTACAGGCCGGCCAGAAACGGACAAGCGGAACGGATGGTCCGGCTCACAAAAGAAGCCCTCACCAAGATGGGCCCGGGAGACTGGCAAGAACGCATCGACAACTTCCTCCTCACCCAGCACATCACGCCGCATGCCACCACCCACAAGAGCCCGGCCGAACTCCTGATGGGCAGAAGGTTGAGGTCACCCTTGGACCGGCTGCACCCCCAATACAGCCCGGAAGTGACCGCAACCGCCAGCCGCCCGCTTCGCGCCTTCAGCAAAGGAAATTCAGTTTTCGCGCTGAATTTCAACGGCTCTCCTAAGTGGCTGAAGGGGAAGATTGCCAGCACAACCGGCCCCAAATCCTACACCGTCGAGTTGGAAGATGGACAGGTCGTGAGACGTCACATCGACCAACTCCGGAAAAGGTGGGGGGGAGCACACGAAAACCAGCCTGACGGGGTAGGCCTACAACACCCAGACGAGGTAGGCCTGCAACACCCCGGCGAGGTAGGCCTACAACACCCAGACGAGGTAGGCCTACCACACCCCTGCGAGGCAGAGCAACGCCATCCCGACGAGGTCGGCCCAGCACACTACCAGGCACTGTCACGTCGGCAGTGCAGCGAGGTAGACCGGGGCCAACCACACGGGGGATGGCAACACCAACCCGACCAGGTGGGCACCCGGCACAGCAGGGCCAGGGACCCCCGACCCAGCCCGCAGGTAGACCGGGACCTGCCCAGAAGGGGAGCACCGCACCCTACCAGTGAAGGCAACCCACGGCAGCCCTACCAGGGAGACCTCAACGCAAGGCGAGTAGACCGGGGACCTTCGCAGATGGGCACACCACAGCACATGGGCGAGGGTGGCACACGACTCCCCAGCGAGGGGGACCCCCGCCCAACGCAAGAAACAACCCGGCAACAACAACCCAACCCAGACGACCCCAACCACCAACTGGCGGTAGACCAGGGACTAGGGGGAAGGGAAAGCCGACAACAACCCGGCCAGGGAGGCCTGCGCCACACCGGCAGGGGAGACCTCCACCAGCCCGAGGAGGAAGCCCCACAACGACACCCCGACCAGGTCGACCACCACCAACCCGACGGGGAAGGCCAGCGCCAACCCAGCAAAGGAGACCTGCGCCACCCCTGCAAGGTCGGACACCGCTACCCGAACCAACACCACCCACAGCGAGCAGACCGGACCCAAGGGCACCGGCCCGAACCACCCTCCGGACCACAGCGAACCGGGCCGCAGCAGAACCGCAGCCACCGGGAGACCCAGGAAGAGCAAGTGATAGCCGGGGTCCTACCGAGACTCAGACGCTCTTCCCGGGTCGAGACCGAACAGCACCGCCGAGGCGAAAGATCCACAGGCCAGGAGGAAGACCACCAGAACCAGCCATCCAAGGTCTGCGGTCTGGCCGGAGGCGCTGAGGGTGACCCCGCACACTCGCCAGCCGAACCGAGCCCGGTTCCGGGGAAGGAGCCAGGAGCCACAGGAACCCCGTCCATCCAGGGCGGGGACGCGGAAGAAATGAGACTGCGCAGGTCAAGTAGGGTGCCTAGGCGTCCTACGTATCTGCGGGACTACGTCACGTTTATTGACGAACTCTGAACTGTTTTTTTCTTTGGACTAGGGGGGAGGAGTGTTATGTCCTTATAAGGACATCCGCCCGGATTGGCTGCCAGCCACCGGGCGGGAAGATTTGAATCCCTGTCAGGGGGCGGTGCGTCTGCCGGAGCGAATATAAGGAGAGCCCCGGCAGCGCACAGCCAGTCTTGCTACTGTTTCTTGTACTCAATAAAAGTTACTAATGTAACGAGCTGGTCACGTCTTCCTTCCTGCGCCGATCTAACAGTCTGTAATTGTCGGCTGTTGAGATAATCACCAATTCCTGCCCTTGGAATCTCCCACAAGGTATGTGCATGAGACAGGGAGAGCAAGAGCACAGCATTAAATAAAACTAACAATACAGTATATGTGACCCATTGGTCAAGGAATTTCGGCTGGCAAGGTCGAGGAGAAGAGCCTTTTCTGCTGTGGCTCTTGCCCTTTGGACATTGTGCCCTCCCAAAGTGAGATCTGCACTGACCCTTTTGGCCTTCTGAAGGACCTGAAAAATTGGCTCCCCCCCCAATGTGCATTTTGCTCCATTCCTCCTCATCTTTGTCAACTTTAAACTAATGTAATGCTATTATTTATTCTTTTAATGTTTTTATTGGTTTTTAATGATTGTAAGTTACCTAAAGTCACTTCTAGGGTTGAATAAGTGGAATAAATAAATAAATAAAATTATGTTTATACCATGTCCCTATCAGGGCACAGCCCAACTGTATCAAAATTAACAAGTAAAGATTAGCCATAATTAAAATCCCATCAAAACAAAAAAAAACCCATATAAAAGCAATATACACTCTAATATATTTAAAGTACAAAAAATGATAATGCACCATTATAAAATGAGCCATTTGATTTTCCTAAAAAGTGTTACCACAAAACAATCATATCATCTAACTTTAACTGCCATTTTCAACATTCTCTACAATTTAAGGTACCCGTTATAGCTGTTATAGCTCTTATTCCATGAAAAGAGTATAAATTAACATTTGAAATATTAGTAGCAAAACCTTGTTTTTCTTCATGAGCATAAATTATTTTTGTTATGTTCAAACAAACAGAAGATTACTTTTGGAGGCTTAAAAGGAACTGTGTTCTTTAACTTTGCATTTTTCTCTTTGCATGAAAAACAATTCATGCCTCTACTATAGCTATCCTAACCACCAATGGACTATTAAGATGGATGTCAGCTATGTTTCAAAGTAATGTTGTGTTGTACATTACTACCTGGGGAAAGATTGGCTTTTGAAACTTTCATTATGCCATTAGGAACCTACTTCCATCAGTATAAAAAGCCTTGAAAGGAAACTAGGTTCCATCATCCCTGGAAGCCACTGAAAAAGCTATTTGCTTGATGAAATATCCAGGTATGGGATGCTCTCCTAGTCAATTATCAGCTATTTGCAGGTTTTTTTATAACACTATGTAGCCTTTTATCATGTAATGATCCATATCATTGGCTTTTATGTAATGAACTTAATTTGAACAGACACAAATAGAAGTAAGACCGAAGATCTATGCCAGACAGATTCATATGTATGGTCTACCACACCCAGAAACATGTATTTAAACTGTAGATGGTGTTCTTAATACCTGTTGAACTCATCTGATGTAAATCAGACATGCCCTTCTTTGTGACAGATGAAGGTGGCCCACAGATAAAATGTATGAATCACATATTTCCATTGCTGTGTGCAGTGCTTCCATATATCTTTAGAATGTTTTAGTGTTGCCTTGTTTTCTGACTGAACTTCATGCCTGACCTACTTCTTAAAACAAAAACAAAAACAATCAGGTTTTTCAGAGACCTATTTCAAAGGTCACTAAGTGATCCTTTGGAACACAACCAGACCACATTAAGTTAATCAGAGCTCATTGCACCAAGCAAGCAACTCTTGTGTTCACACATGCAGTATCTTCACTCTTCTCAGTCTAAAAAGCTTTAAATTCTCCATATCATCTGAAGGAGAAAATTATTATTTAAAATTATGGTTATCAACCAGCAACAAATGTGAATAGTATAATCCATTTTTGGAAGCCAGCTTAATATTGGAGTTTGTTCCAATGCTTCCAGTTGTGCCATGTGATCTCCCCTATTAAGATCCAAATTTAATCACAGTTTGAAAAGAAATGAAAGGACTAAATTCACAAGTAAAAGGTTTTATTAACTCAGCTGAACTCAGGATTAAAGCAGTTTAGTTACATGCAGATTTATTTCCTTCATTAAATGTCTCTCCCTCTATTTGTGGAAAAGAGGAGCAATAATACACTATGGAATATTGAGATATGTTATATATTTTCTACTTGTTAGCCTCCATCTGAAGTTCCATTGCAAAATATGGAAGACAATGTGGACTGGAAAGGAATTATGCCTGCCACTTTACTTCCCCCCCCCCCACCCCGACTGATGGATTGATAGATTGAATCATTCATCTTTCATCCTGTTTTTATACTAGTGGCTCCATAAATATTCAAAGATATTTACAGCAATCCTGATTGTCTCCCACAAAGTCACCTTTCCTACTTGTGAAGTGCCGTTGTAGAATAATCGCATCATTTGCATCTAGCCACTACCTCCAACAAGAAGTGGAAAGACATCTGTTTGAAGTATACGGGAATTCACCTCTGGAGAACACGTGGCAGTTTCGTCTTTTTAAATCTCATTTTAAAGAACAGAAGCAAAGGCAAATATCTTGCAGGTTTTCAGGAAAGGCAAAAGCACTGAAGGTTTCCAGTGGTAACAGAAAAATACATTGTACAGTATTTTAAAGGGGAAAAAATGTAAAATGGGAAGAAAGGTTTATGGGCATGTGTGGGTGGGTTTTCAAGATAAGGAATGACCTTTTCAAACTGGGAGTCAACTATACCTCTGATTGAAGCCTCTCCCACACCAGCACCTCTTTATCTGTTCTCAAATGTAGCCCCCCCCCAGGGGTGGGTTCTACTTACCTTTACTACCGTTTCGCAATGGGGCCGTGCACGCGCGCTCGCTTCGTACACGTACGCGTGCATTCTTCTGCGCAAATGCAGAAGCTTCTGCACATGTGCAGAAGCGTTTTGATGACATCAGGGTCAGTGGGCAGAGCCTCCCGCCAGTTTTACTACTGGTTCTATAAAACCGGTGCGAACCGGGGGCAACCCACCACTGCTCCCCCCCTCCCGACTACATGTACTTATTAATTGAAGATATATGCTTTTAATTCCAGCATAACAAAATCAGGATTTTAAAAAAATGCTTTAAAACAATTCCATCAGTCTCAAAATCTTCTCAGTTCTAGACTCAAATGTCAGATAAAAGGAGGGAAGTTGAATCATATTATTTATTAGCAATTCGATGAGACATAGATTTCTAGATTAGGCAGGCACAAAAAGCATTTACCGGTAAGTCTAGTTTGCTGGTTGTACACATTCATTTTAAACTTAACTTATTAAATGGTCTAAGAGCCTTGGTAGTACAGTGGTCTAAGGCACCCTGTTATTAAGCTGGTTATTAAGACCAGCTGTCTGCAATTACTGCAGGTTCGAATCTCGCCAAGGCTCAAGGTTGACTCAGCCTTCCATCCTTTCTAAGGTAGGTAAATTGAGGACCCAGTTCTGGGGGCAATAAGCTGACTTTGTATAAATATACAAAAGAATGAAGGCTATTGCTTAGCACATTGTAACCAGCCCTGAGTCTCCGGAGAAGGGCGGCATATAAATTAAATTTTTTAAAAAAAATAAGAGGAAGGGAATGATCTGTATTGCAAAAGGGAAAGTCATCTGTTATCCTTCTCAGCATTATAGGATTGTTAATAGTAATTGTAATAATCTATGGTTACAGACAATTAACCAGCATACTGTTTGGAAAGTATCTAATATGTCTTTAAAACCATTATTTATACTGCAGTGATAATTTCCTTTTTAAGTGGCTTTTAATGCCAACTGCACTTATAAGTCTCCTACTCTGTACCTTAATCATTAATGGGTTACAGAATCCAGAAGAGAGCTAATGGTATCTTTGGCTTGAAGTGTCATCCATTAACAATGCAATCAATTAATGAATTTTATTCTCGTGAAGAATAGGTATTAATCAAACCCTGCGGTAGAGAGGTATAATCTTCACATCATAATCAGAGTGGATAAAAGGGATATAAAGAGAGCCATCTTTAATTCAAGTCAAATCCGTGCCAGGGGAACGCAAGAGTTTTGCCCCCAGATTGATCCTTGGCACTTGCCCAGTTTCCTGGCCCATCTACAGAATTTTTCTTTTTCTTTCTAAAGTAATGTAATTCAGTAAAAGAGAGAGATGTTCCCAATTTCTAACATAATTTATGTTCAAATAGTCCAGGATGAATATTTTACATTCCCCCTTTTCCTTTTACTAACAGGACAAAGTCAGTCACTAAAAATTAAATAGAGGGGATAAGAATTTCATTTAAAAATCTCTCTTCCTTGAGCAAGTCCAGAGGTATTTCACGAGAAGAGTACTCCACTCCTCTACTCACAACAGAATACCTTATGCCACCAAGCTCGAAATTTTGGGCTTGGACAACTTAAAATTAAGCCGACTACTGTCTGACCTAAGCGTAGTACACAAAATTGTCTGCTACAATGTCCTACCTGTCAATGACTACTTCAGCTTCAACCACAATAATACATGGGCAAACAATAGATACAAACTCAAGGTAAACTGCTCCAAACTCAATTGCAGAAAATATGACTTCAGCTCAGCAACAGAGTGGTCAATGCCTGGAATGCACTACCTGACTTGGTTATTACATCCTCAAACTCCCCAAACTTTAACCTTAAACTATCTACCATGGACTTCACTGTCTACTGTGCCTACCGTCCCTGTCCTACTGTCCCCATTTATTCGTACTCATTTCCTGTGTTCATGTCCATGTTTATATTTATACCTGTTTTCTCGTACATGTTTGACAAACTGTTCTGGCCCAGCTACGGACCCCAAAGAACGCAGGACACGCAAAGTCTGTACAAACCTTAGTTTACTAAAATAAAATCAGTTTTTTTTTTTTCAAACAAAGGCTATTAATTAACTTTCTTAACAGCCTGGAAGAATCCAAAGAATAAATAATCTTAATCTTACTATGGTTGGCAGAAAGCCCAGAAGCAATTTGCAGAGAACTAAGATCAAGACATGAAGGAGAGTGAACGGTTGTTCCCTGCAAATTGCTTCAGTCGGCATTCCTCCTTAAATAGGCTAAGGGAGTGGCCAATAAGCCCCAAGCATACTCTCCAGCAGACCTCCTCCTGAGGAGCAACTCCTGCCTTTTGGCAGCTCTGCACACCCGTGCATCAAGAAGAAGCTCCTCCTCTTCATCCTCTTCACTTAAGGGAGCTTCTGGAGGCCCTGGCTGAATCCCCGCCTCTGGCACCACATCTTCTCCAGCCTCATTGTCTGACTCGAGTGCCAGCTGCACAGGCTGCTGGCACAGCACCACACCAGCCTCCTCGCTGTTCGAATCAGCCACCAGCCGCACAGGCCGCGTATGGGCCACAACACAAACTAAATAAAATAAAAATAAATAAATATGCAAGAGAGCTTTTCTCTTTCACCTTCACCTTCTAGTTTATTATTTATTTATTTATTTATTTATTTTTCCAATTTATATACCGCCTTTCTCCCGAAGGACTCAGGGCGGTGTACAGCCAAAAGTAAAAGCACACAAATATAAAATTTAAAAATGATTTAAAAGCATATTTACTAAATCCTAAGCAGTGGTCAAGTGATCAAGCAACATTATTTGACCTATCATTGGTCTACATTACTCTTATAACCAGGCCTTCTCTCAGAGCAGATAACAGATGGTTGCTCATAATCCTCTCTGGCTATCAAGCTAGCAGAACCCCAAGACACAGCATAACTTGCTAAAGAAAAGCAAGTCATCTCTCCTAGCCATGTGGTGTTATAACCTGAGAGGTTCACCTGGAAATGCCTACTCTGACATGACATTGACAGTCTCAGTCCAATCTACTTCACAGGATTGTTATGAGGGTAAAAAAGAGGGAAACTCCTGTATCATATAATCTACCTTGAGCTCTTTGTGGAAAAGGTGGGAATAGAAATGTGATAATGATGATGACAATGATAAATGTTCTGCACAAAATCATAGCTATTTCACAGGGGAAAAAAGCTGTTTGTACCCTGCAGGGAGACAAAGCTAGAGACTTTTGGCAACTTGATAAGTGAATGAGAATCTGTATCCCCTTTTGTCAACTTCCTTCAAGCAATGGCAAAACTGGTTCAAACAATTCTATTACCTGTACAGGGCATAGAGCAGTGTTTCTCAACCTTGGTAGCTTGAGGATGGGTGGACTTCAACTCCCAGAATCCCCCAGCCAGCGCTGCTGGCTGGGGGATTCTGGGAGTTGAAGTCCACTCATCTTCAAGCTTCCAAGGTTGAGAAACACTGGCATAGAAGGTTTTTGATGCCCTCTTCTCTTGTAGCCTGTCTTCTGTGCATCTAAAAAGCACAGAGTTCATACAAAATACAGCACCGTAACCTTCATTTTGTTGCTTGTTCAAAAAGAAGCCCTATTTCTCTATACCTGCTGGTCAGCTAAATATCTAAAAAGTTATGACATGGTATTTAAATCCTGATTGAAGCTTCTTTCAGCTTCAAGGCTGTTCCTTGTTGGAAGCTGAAAGCTGTCTAGCAGCAGCGCTTTGAAGGAGGTTTTCTGTGGCTTCCTTGATGGGGCCTAAATTCAGGAGATAAATGTTTCACTCAGGAGATTGACAGATTTCTTATCAGCCTTTGGCCATGCACTTTCCATTTCCCCCAGTTATGTTCAATCAAAATGCATTCAGTCTAAGATTAGGGAGTTTCAGTGAAATAGCTGTCCTCCCTTTTTTTATACTAAAGAATAAATGTAACAAAATCTGACAGAAATATAAAGGTAGAAGTGGCTTGAGCACTGAAAGGCCACAGTTAATTTTTTATTATTATTATTTCAGAAAAAGGTGTGTTTCTGAAGTGATTAGAACCCAATATTTATATATTCATTTGTGCCTGCAGCACTTCAAAAATAATGAAGGAAGACTTTTTTGTCATACTTGATCCATATTTTCCAAGATTCCATGGTTACTGGGAAAAAGGATGTCCACATCTATTGTTCTTGTACTTTCTATCTGCAGCTATTCATTGTCTTTTCATCATATTATAGCTTAGCCTAATTGTGTACACTAAAAAAAAAGCCTACAATTATTGGACAAGCTTGAGATCCTTGCTGCGATTAACAGCTTTTCCATCACAACCCTTCCTCAGCCTAAAATAGCTAATTCTTCAATTCAGACTTAAGAAATTCCTCTGCTTTTCATGGACATTTGCAATGCTGGACAAGCAGAAGGACTATAGAATGTAATGCCTTGTACTGCGTTTGCCTTGCTTGCCACTGATGTAAAGCTAAACTTCGATACAAATTTAAAAAAATAAGTCAACTATATATGGAAAATTAGGACTTTTAGTTCTAAAAGCAGAAATGGATTCCTAGATGGTGTTTAACATAATCACTATATCAGTTTTTTTCTATTTTCACACACACACATACAATCAGCATCTCTATTGTTTCATATATATTAACTAAAGTTTTATGCTTCAAATTTGTTTAGGTAAGAGTTGGTTTCTGTTAGAGTTTTATTTCAAGAACTTACAACATAAAAGCAAGTCAGAAGGTGGGCAATTTGGACCCTATAACATAGGGCAGAGACAATTTAATTCTTTGCTTCATATTAATCCCCCCAATGAAATCACTTTGGAAAATAGACATTAACTACCAAAGGAAGCTTATACTGAAATATTTTATTCCAAGGTGCATATTTAAGGGAAATAATCTTCAAGCAGATGATGTTTTCATTGCCTGCATCATGGAAATTAAAAAGTACTATATATCCACGTATCTGTAATCTATGACATTATATTGTTACTTCATGTGCAGCATAACAACATACATCTCATGCAACCACCATAGCATATTTCCATCATTTAACATGCTACTCATAGGAAAGGCTGTCTACATTCCCTCTTTCAGTTTTCACTGAAGGCTTTATCATCATGGAATTTCTCAGTCCCTCTCCAATTAATCACCTCCTTACCTTGAAAAGCGAGCTTTGGATGTTATTTACTTTCTCCCAGTTCTTAAACTTTTTTGTAGTTCCTTCTTCATCCTTGATCACCTTTTAAGACTGTGCATGTTTTGAAAATGATACAGAAAAAGTACCCCGCTATTTGGTGCAAGTCTGAAAAGAGGAGGGGGCGAGGAAGAGGGGAAGGGGGAGGAGGAGGAGGGGGAAGAGGAGGAGGAGTGGAGGAGAAGAGGAGGAGGAGACAGAGAGGAAGAGGAGGAGGAGACAGAGAGGAAGAGGAGGAGGAGGAGGAAGAAGAGGGGGAGGGGGAAGATGAGGAGGAGGAAGAGAAAGATGAGGAGTGGGAAGAGGACGAGGAGTGGAGGAGAAGAGGAGGAGGAGACAGAGAGGAAGAGGAGGAGGAGGAAGAAGAGGGGGAGGGGGAAGATGAGGAGGAGGAAGAGAAAGATGAGGAGTGGGAAGAGGAGGAGGAGGAGGAAGAAGAAGAGAGGAAGGAGGAAGTGGAGGAGGGGAAGGAGGGGGAAGAGGAGGAGGAAAGAGGAGGAGGAGGAGCTACAAATCCAGCCCTTAACCCAAATCCATAATGTATTCTAGCATTTATGTTAGCAATAATTTTCCTCCAGGCCTGGGAAGAGGCACTCCACTTTCATTATGAAAGATTTGGTTTTCATAGTTGCCTCATGGATGTGTTTTTCATATATAAACAGACAAACCAAATGGTGAAGAGTGATGCTGAGTGACTTGGCATGTTCCACACTTCCAAGGGCATGGGAGGAGAAGGGGGGAGGAATAAAAATTGTTAATACCATCATCACAACCACCTGCTCAAAGACCGAAGCCTTTTATACATGTGACACAAGAGATGGATGGGGGGAGAGTTGGCACTCCCATCATGCAGTCGTAGTCACCATTTTGATCCTCCTTTTTTCAGATACCCCTGGATACCTGCCTGCAAATCACAAAGTTAGTGCAAAGAAAATAAAAGTCTAAGCTCAGTTGTCCCTGTGGACAAGAATAAAAGCTTGAAGGTTATTAAAACAGAGACTTTTGAGACTTGGGGGCTGCCGGCTTCAGATTTGATTTTCTACTTTAATACATTACATGAGACTCGAGAAGTTCTTTCTAGCTGAAGAACTCTGTCAGACAGAGCAGCAGTGGGTAACCTACTTGGGTATTTCCTCTGGCATGCTGCCATTCCACATCATGTCTCCGGGACTATTTATAGAGCCTCCTTCCACATTAATGTGAAAGAAGCTGTTCACAGAGCCAGATATTGCCAAGTTAAGTGCATTCCAAATTCTAGTCAATAGGCAACTATCTGGCAAAAAGCTGAAGGCAAGAAGATTGTGGTGGGAGATCAGGAAAGGAGACTTACTGAAGTGGTTCGGGAATGACGAGAGGCACAAGCAAGCAAGTGACAACAGCTCTTTAATATACAGTGAGACTTCAGCAAAAAAGCAGAGGCTGCAGTCCTCCTTATATACAATCCTGGAGAGACTGTCAGCCAATCAGAAACGTAGGCAGGTTTGAAACTCCCGCTTAAAAGTATCAATACATAACACCCCTCCCTTCCCAGAAGGCACTAACACTCAAAAATTAACATATGTACAAACAAAGTCTCGCAGGTGCTTAGGCTGAGTTCTCGCCCTAGTTGACCTGCGCAGTTCAGTGTTTGGTGAGGCGTCGAGCTGGTCGGAGGGACTCTGTCTCTCCCGGCTCCGCCAATGGAACCTCCTGGATTTTGTCCGGGGCGTGGTTATTCCCGGCTGGGAGTGGCGACTCGCTGGGGCGGCGCTGGAACCAGGGCTTGTCAGCTAAGTATTCTCGCGGCCCCGGGCTTGAGTTAGCTGTTTTGGAGAAGTGGTCATAGTTAGGCTCGGACATGTCTGCGTTGATGTTTGCCTCGCCAACCACCCGTTTCCTCAGTTGGTCTATGTGGCGCTTCCAGAGTCTATCTACCCCCACGTCCACCGTGTATGATTTTGGGCCTGTTATCCCCACTATGGTTCCTGCAACCCACAGAGGACCGCTGGCATAATTGCGAGCGAACACCGGGGACCCGACCTGAAACTGCCTTAAGCCACAGGTCTCTCCCTTAAAGTTTTCGTGCGAATAGTTAGGGTGAAGCCTGTCCAACACGCACCGGAGCTTTCTCCCCATGAGGAGCTCTGCTGGGCTTCTCCCAGTTGCTGTGCATGGTGATGCATGCTGAACCGCAAGGAATTGATCTATCCTGGCCTGCCAGTCCCCATTGTCTAATCTGGACAGTGCTTCCTTGGCTGTCCTGACAAATCGTTCAGCCAATCCGTTGGAAGCCGGGTGAAATGGGGCTGATAGGGCATGGCGGATCCCCAGGCCGGCCAAGTAGCCTTCGAAAAGGGTTGCTGTAAATTGGGGCCCATTGTCCGATACCAAGGTATCCGGCAGGCCGTGGGTGGCAAACAACTTTCTTAGGGCCTTGATAACCGCTTCGGCCGTTGTGGATGGCATTAATACAATTTCGAGCCATTTTGAAAAGGCATCCACTACTATTAAAAACGTTTGGCCATGGAACGGGCCGGCAAAATCAATGTGGATCCTCCCCCATGGGCCTTTTGGTTTCTCCCACTCTCGGATGGGCGCTACTGGGGGATCGGGGCGAGACTCCTGGCAGGGTCTGCACTTCCCCACCCACTCGGAAATGACCTGGTCCATGTTGGGCCACCAGACATAGCTGCGGGCTAAGCACTTCATCCTAACGATGCCAGGATGCCCTTCGTGCAATAATTCTAAAACTCTATCTCGTAGTTTTGCTGGAATTACCACTCTGTCACCCCACAGTAAGCACCCCCCTTGCGTAAACAGTTCATTTCGTTTGTTGGCAAAACCTTGGTACTCCTCCCCGACCACCTTGTCCGGCCACCCTTTCAAAACCCAACCCATAACAGTCCGGATAACAGGGTCTCTATTTGATGCCTTCGCCACCTCGCCGGAGGAGATGGGCCCCAAGGTTAACGTGTCCAACAACAGGACGGAGGTTTCCGGTGTTGGGTTGTCCAGCAGGTCGGGAAGGGGGCAACGGCTAAGGGCATCCGCATGACCCAGGGTCCGCCCAGGCCGATGGACGAGCTGGTACGAGTAGGCCGATAAGAAAATCGCCCATCTAGTTAAACGGGGGGAGAGGGCAGCGGGGGTTGGCCTGTCGCCTGCTAGCAGTCCTAGCAACGGTCTATGGTCAGTCACAAGTTCGAATTTTCGGCCATAGAGGTATTCGTGGAACTTCTTAACCCCCGCAATCGCAGCCAGAGCCTCTCTGTCCAATTGGCTATAGTTTCGTTCTGTGCTGGACAGAGTTCGGGAGTAGAAGGCAATGGGTGCCTCTAGGCCGTTCGGCAGTCTATGGCCTAGGACGGCACCAACTCCTACGGGGGAGGCGTCGCAAACTAAGACGAGCGGCAGCTCTGCATTGTATTGGATCAGGAAACTGTCCTCAGATAGGAGTTTTTTTACTGCCTCAAAAGCGGCCGCTTGCGGTTTCCCCCAGACCCATGGTACATTCTTCCCTAAGAGTTTGTGAAGGGGATCAGCGACCGTGGCCTTATCTCTTAGGAACATTGAGTAGAAATTTAGTAGTCCAAGGAAGGCTTGGAGCTCAGCTTTGGATTTGGGGGCTGGTGCGCTTTTGATGGCCCTCACCTTGCTTTCGGTAGGGTGGATGCCTGTGCCGTCCACCCTGTACCCCAGAAATTCTACCGAGGGGACCGCTATCCTGCACTTGTTCTTTTTAAGTCTTAGTCCCGCTTCTCTGAATCTGGACAGGACGTTCCGTACCCTGTCCCCTAGCTGGTGTTCGTCTTGGGCGCTGACTAAGACGTCATCGAAATAGGGGACTACTCCCGGAAGTCCTTGCAACAGGCGCTCCATGGTGCTTTGAAATAAGCCGGGTGCGACGCTCACCCCAAATTGGAGCCTGGTGCATTTAAATGCACCCCTATGAGTCACGATCGTTTGCGCCTCTGCCGTGGCGTCGTCGACCGGTAACTGTTGATAGGCTTGGGCCAGGTCTAATTTGGCAAAAATTTTTCCGGGGCCCAGGGAGTGTAGTAGATGGTGCACGATCGGCACCGGATAGGCGCTCGGCTGCAAAGCCTTGTTGATCGTGCACTTGTAGTCGGCGCAAATTCTGATTGAGCCGTCGGACTTAACTGGGGTGACTATGGGGGTCTCCCACTTGGCATGGTCAACGGGAACCAACACCCCTTGCTTAATCAGTTTGTCCAGTTCTGCATCGATCTTTGGTTTCAATGCGAACGGCACTCTTCTGGCCTTTAGTCTTACTTGGGCTACGTTGGGGTCTAAGTTTAGTGAAATAGGGGTCCCCACATACTTGCCCAATGTGTCCCCGAAAACGTCCTGGAACTCGGACAGGAGGCTGTCTTTCAGGGTTGACTTGGACATCAGGTGGACGCCGGTGAAACCCATGCCAAGGGCTCGGAACCACCCCATGCCCAGGAGGCTCGGCAGCTGCTTCGTGACGATGGTCAGCGGCAGGTCTCTTTCGTAGTCTCCGTAGGTGACCCGGAATGTGCCCACGCCTTCGAGGGGGACTCGGTTCCCCTGGTAGTCTAGGATGCGCAGTCTCTGTCTGGAGAGTTGATCCTTCCGGAACGACGGCAGGAGGGTCTTTAGGGTTGTCCACGACATGATGGAGAGAGCTGATCCGGTGTCGATCTCCATCGAGCACGGTCTTCCGTTGATCTCGACCACCGTGCTGACTTTGTCCTCGACCGTTGTGCTGGCCTGGTCGATGTGTATGCTGCGGCCATCTCGCGGTTCAAATTCGCGCCGTTTTTTCGCGCTGCCTTCTCTCGTTGGCTGCTTCTGGCGCGCTGATTCCGGTTGGCTGCGGCGCTCACGTGGTTTGAGTCTTCTGGGCAGAGTGGCTCTGCAGACTCGCGCCAAGTGCCCTTTCTTCTCGCAACGCCTGCAAATAGCCTCTCTGTATTTGCAGGACAGTCTATCATGGTGCCCGCCACAGCTGGGACAGCTTCGCCGGGGGCTGCCAGTGTCTTTTCTCCGGTGCTCTGTTCGGAAGACGTCCTCATCCGACTCGGACTCCGAGCTGGATCCGGCGTCTTCTCTGTGCACCGGGGCAGACTTGGGGCTGTCTTTGCTGGTCGGCGGACGCTGTAGCGTTTCAGCGGCCTTTGTGGAGGCTTCGTGAGCCCTGGCCTCGTCAAGGGCTCCGGCAAGCGTCAGATCAGGCTTGGCGAGCAGACGCCGTTGCAGCCTAATGTCCCGAACACCACAGATCAGTTGCTCAAGCAACGCATCATCCCAGTCTCTGTAGTCGCAATGAGTTGCGGCTTTTCTCAGGCTGGCCATGTACGCGCTGACCGGCTCTCCCTCTCGTTGGACGCGCTGCCTTAGTTGGTGTCGCTGCACGAACTTGGAGGGGACGGGAGCGTAGTGAGCCCGGAGAGTTGCCATCAAGGTGTCCCATGAGACTGTTTGAACCGGCGTTGGCTCACACAGTGACTCGGCCATCTCGAACACGTCCGGTCCGCAGTGGCTTAGGAATAGGGCTCTCTTTCGATTAGCCGAGAGGCCCTGCATGTCGCTGGCTTCTAGCGAGCATTCAAACCTTGTTAGGTACGAGACCCATTTTTCGCGGGTCGGATCAAAAGGCTTGGGCGGAACGTAGGCAGACATGTCCGGTATGTCTCCTGTGGTTCGCCTCGTCGCCTAGCTGAAGCTCGTGGTCTCACTGGTTGGCTTCTTGTAGCCTCTATCCCACCTTCGTCGCCAATGAAGTGGTTCGGGAATGACGAGAGGCACAAGCAAGCAAGTGACAACAGCTCTTTAATATACAGTGAGACTTCAGCAAAAAAGCAGAGGCTGCAGTCCTCCTTATATACAATCCTGGAGAGACTGTCAGCCAATCAGAAACGTAGGCAGGTTTGAAACTCCCGCTTAAAAGTATCAATACATAACACTTACCTCTGCCCGAAGTACCACTAGCACATTCCAGCTTTATTGTCTAGAAAACCTACACCATGAGAGAGAGAGAATATTTTAAAATGCTCTCAGACTTCCAAATAAATAAATCAATAGAAAGAACGATCAGTGCTGGGGTTTGATTCATCACATTTCTGTTCTATCAGTCATCGGGTCACCAGCTGGTTTGCAAAACCACACATTTAAAATCAGCTGGAGCAATTGAGAGACATCTTTGAAATGCCTGCTCACAGAAGTGCATTTTCAAGGCTTTCTCAAAGGGCACTAATGTTATTAGTCCTTTTAATTCAATAAAGGGGGTATGTTAAAAACTTTAGAGGCAGTTACAGGAGCTGGTTCCTACCTTCTCTATGTTAAAACACAATTCCACACACTCTTGCCTGATCTTCCTCTTCTAAATAAACATTTTATATTTCAAACACTATAACATGATATAGTTAAAACTCCTGTATAATAAATTCTGATTACACAAGCACAGTAATTTCCGATATAAAGTGGAACGTGGCAGTCTTTACACTAACAGAGCTAAAAATTAATTTAAGTGGTGTACAAGGCAAGAGACTCAGTAAACATCATCTAGTACTTAGAGGAAATGTCACTTTTAAATCAGTACATGATAAATGTTGCATCTGCTCGTATTTGGTCACACAATGCAAAACCTCCATTATGGTCAATGAATCCAGAAGACAAATTCATCCTAGGATTCTACTTCATAATCTGCCTAAATAATAATAAACCTCTTAACTCTAAATCTCTAAACAATCTTGTTTTTGGTGGCCTGCCATTTTGAATTCCAAAATATACACAAACAGAACAGTCATTATAGCAGTAAATATTGCTTCATTCCTAATTACAGGTATTTGAATGGCAGGATAATTGGTTATTCCTTTATCAAATTGGCTTCACATACTTGGTGTTGTTGAACTGATCTACACCAAGAATGGAGAAGAATTAGCTTCAATCCCTACATGGATTATGATGATAGTGTTTGTAGATTGTTCAATTAAACATACTGAAGAAATAAGATAGACCTTCCTAAAACCCATTAGTCAGTGCCGTGGTGGCATAGTGTTTAGAATGCAGCATTGCAGGCTAACTTTGCCGACTGCCAGGAGTTCAATCCTAACCAGCTCAAGGTTGACTCAGCCTTCCATCTTTCCGAGGTCAGTAAAAATGAAGAGCCAGATTGTCGGGTGCAATATGTTCTTTAAACCACTTAGAGAGGATGTAAAGCACTATGAAGCAGTGTATAAGTTCTATTGCTATTTCAGAAATGTTGATAGAGTAAAGCTGATTTGTCCTTATAAACAAACAGCATCTGCTAGCTTGCCCACAACTGAAAGATCAGCTTTCTAAAGTACCTAGTGATAAAACAGCTGTGAAGTTAGGCAGCAATAAAATCTCACTGAAACAATAAACTGACCTCAGATGGACCCCAGATTCCCCCAGTGATTCTCCAAGAATGAGGCTGTTGTTTGCACAGGCCATGCATATAGAAAAGGCTGCCAGTTTTTTCTGGTTGGGCTCTTGTCTTTTCCACACAAATAGGTATAGTAGCTCCAGTGGGGAGTGGGGTGGGGGGAGTGCATAGCTTTCATGTGCATCTGGGTGATCAGATGCAAAAGAAATTAGTCTTTTTCCCCCTTCTGTTGTATATGCACCATGAATTGCTACTTTAAAAACAGACTAGATTTAATTTAATTTAATTTAATTAATTCAATTTATATGCCACCCCTCTCCGAAGACTCAGGACAGCTAGCTGACCAAGACTTTGATCCAGATTATTGCCATATTCTTAAAATGAATGAAATTACTGATATTTCTATGCTTCTGAGGTCAGCTAATTTTTTTTAGGAACTTTAAATTAACAAACATAGTTTATGCTCTCAATCCAGCAGAACTTTACTGTCTTTTGATACAAATATATTGCTGTAACCATAATTCTTACAGTTGGGTAAAGGGACTACAGACATTTTTTAAAAGAAAAGGCTCCATATTAAAAGACAGGTCCTTACCTTTAAAATGTAGTACTTCATAGTATTACTGTAGAGAAAGCAATAGCAATAGCACTTAGATTTATATACTGCTTCATAGTGCTTTACAGCCCTAAGTGGTTTACAGAGTCAATATATTGCCCCCACAATCTGGGTCCTCACTTTACCAACCTCGGAAGGATGGAAGGCTGAGTCAACCTTGAATCAGTGAGGATCGAACTCTGTCAGTGGGCAGAATTAGCCTGCAATACTGCATTCTAACCACTGTGCCACCACAGCTCAGTATGGGTGTGGAACCTTCTTAGGACTGCTCAGACAAAACATGGTATGCAAAAAAATATCATTGTTAAAAGAGAAAATGATGGCCCTTTAAAAAATTAATATGGAGTTCTTCTGAAATATAGCCCACTATATGCCTGAGATATTGATTCTTAAATCTGATTCCCATGTTTCTTTGAGAGACGTTGATCCCACTCCAACAATTTCTAAGAACAAATATTTTGGAAATTACAATTTTAGACGACTAAGCCTTTGAAAACGTACAGTTTTCAAAGGCTGCAATCCTATCTTTCAATGGTTGCAATTCTATCTTCTACAATTTTTTTTTTTTTTACAAAAGTCTCATTACATTAATTAGTAGCCAATTAAAGTACATACTGGTATATACCAATTTTTGCTTTAATGTGCCTTCTGAAATTATTTGACTATTTATAAAATAATTCTTTAGTCCAGGGGTCCCCAATCCCTGGTCAAGGAATTGGCACTGGTCATTGGCATGCTAGCAACCCAGCCGTGCAAATAAGTGAAGGCCCATCAACAACATGCAGGCAGCATGCAAAACCACACCCCCTCCAGTCAGTGGAGAAATCTTTTTTCCTGGTGCCCAAAAGGTTGGAGACCATTGCTTTAGTCCAAACTGATTTAACTGCCTCCACATATTACTAGGTGCACCTATAAGGTTTTGGAAGATACAGCCATAATCCATAATTGGCATTAATGGGGAGGGAGATGGAATTAAGCCAATATAGAAAATGTTAAGCACTTTTTATGGAAGACAATCTGGATTTACACAAAACATTGCTATACTTTTAGGATTCAAAATACAGGGATAAACTAAGAATAATTTATTCTTACATTGCCACTATAGAACAGACAAGAACATACTTAGTATGTTCATAAAGGGGGCAGCTTAAAAGAATATGATTCTGATTCACATAGCTGTGATTTTTTTTTTAAATTTGATTTATATGCCGCCCTTCTCCAGAGACTCAGGGCGGCTTACAATGTGTTAAGCAATAGCCTTCATCCTTTTGTATATTTTATACAAAGTCAGCTTATTGCCCCCACAAACTGGGTCCTCATTTCACCTACCTTAGAAAGGATGGAAGGCTGAGTCAACCTTGAGCCTTGGAGAGATTCGAACCAGCAGAAATTGCAGGCAGCTGTGTTAATAACAGGGTGCGTATACCACTGTACTATCAAGGCTCTTTCAGCTCCTCACAATCAGTAGCCAAACCTCCCAGTTCCGTTATGGTTCATTTATAATATAGTACATTACTCAAACCTCCTGGTAGATCCCCTGCACAGTAAGGGCATTTTGACAATTTTTTTCTCAACCAAGAAAAAAGGGAGAATCCAGAGGTATAAAATAGGAGTCAAAATGATGCCAATATAATGGATTCATTGGCCTGCTCAGGAAATATCACAAGGATAACTCTAGAGAGAAGAGATGCTAGGAATGCATTGATTTACATAACACTAAAGCTTTTGTTACAACAGAATGTCACAGTCTTCCTGCCCAGATTTATGCTGTGGTTGCAATTTTGATGGACGGCATACTATCAAATATCAGAAGGATAATTTTGTGAGGAATAAGGACTGCAAGAGACTCATTTGGGTCAACATTTAATTTTTAGTAACCAAATCCTAGTCCACAGTATTCAGTAGGACTTAACTTCAGTTATGAATAAATAGAATTGGAACTATGATTTTGGATATTATATTATTATTATAATTATATTATTATAATTTTATTTCTATACCGCCCTTCTCCTGTGGGACTCAGGGCGGTGTACAGCCAGGATAAAACATTTGCGTACAAAATTTAAAAACAATTTAAAAACAATTAAATAATTTCGGCCCAAGATATTAAAAATAACCCAATTAAAACCAAATCCAATTAAAACTGAGAGGATGGGATCAAGCCAAATAGCAGTAGAAATCTCTGTGTTATATAGAATGATGGGTGGTAAATATCTGGATACTAAAGAGAGGAGCTAATAAATGTTTTGATGTTGAACAAAATTGGAGTTCCATTTGTTACTTCATCTTACACTACATTTCTTCCACATGTTATTTTCTTAGCTTGGTAAAATAATCATTGTGTTTTCCAACTATACTCAGTCAATATCAGACTCTTCTGAGCATCTTGTGATATGTAGCATCAAAAATAGCATTTAAGAATAACCATACAAATAAATATGAAGAATAAGAGAGCTCACAAGACATTGATAATATAAACTTATTCTTTGAAATGAATTCTTCAGCAAGGCTATGCTATCCTTTGGATCACTGCAAGTAAGAAATCCAATTTGCTTTAGGCCACTGAGCTGCAGGATTTATTTTATTTTCCATCTCACTGAAGTTGAACTGTGGCATCAAAATGGAATGTCTCACAGCCAAGTTCTAACCTGTTTCAGTGTGTTCTTATTAAGGGATATATAAAAAAAGAAGAGCCCAACAGCTGCAAATAGGGAAATGGTAATATGTGCATTTTTATAGTGGATAGCTCATGAATTAATTAACAATTTGTCATATATTTAATGTATGTGATAGATTAGCCCAACATTTCCAGACAGTCTATCCCCCCTAGCTAGTCTGATGTGAGCTGTAATACAAAACATCTGGAAGGCACAAGGCAGAGAAAAATAGGTATAGGAGTTGCTAAAACCTAAAATTGTACGAATTGCTAGCATAAAGCACATGAATTTGTAGTGTAATTAACTGCATGAAATAGGAGAGCAAGTAGCCTTTCTATCATAACACCCCATTAGGACTGGATCAGGGGTGGGTTCTACTTACCTTTACTACTGGTTCGCAATGGGGCCGCGCGCATTCGCAGAAGCTTCTGTGCATTCACAGAAGCATTTTGGTGATGTCGGGGTTGGTGGGCGGGGCCTCCCACTGGTTTTACTCCCAGTTCTATAGAACCAGTGCGAACCGGGGGCAACCCACCGCTGGACTCAGGGGTGGGTCCTAAATTTTTTTAAATTTTCTGTGGGCGTGGCTTATTTTGTGGGTGTGGCTTGGAGGTCATGTGACTAGGTGGGCGTGGCTAGCTGGTCAGAGTCATTTCTGGAAGGTCCTCGCACTTACGACCCGACTCATTTGTTTGCTTTTAACACTGATCAGCTGTAGGATGGTCCTTTGAAGCCCCGCGGCAAGAGTTTAAACAGTTTTTTTCCCTCTAGTCATCGGCTGGGACTCAGGAGGCAGCAATAGATTGGGGGTGGGACCAAATAAAAGGTAAGAATAACGTGGGGGGGTTGGGGGGTGGGAGGGCGGGTGGGAGAACCAGTTCGGTGACGTCATATCATCACCGCTACCGGCTCGGCCAAACCGGACCAAACCGGGAGGAACCCACCACTGACTGGACTGGATATGTATGTCATACTCATGCATTGTCATTGCACTACAGGATGAAAGATAGGTGTGTCCAACCTCTTCCTCAATGGCATGAACACAATTAAAAACATTCAGAGATATGAATCAGGCAATATGTGGGATGCCAAGATGGAGGTTAATGTCACCATGTCCCGTGCATTTTAAAAATGAAGAATTGTATGCCATTCTCCTGATGAGAACTGCAACTATGAGTGCTGTGTGCTCCTGACTTTTTTTTTTCTGGGTACAGAATTTTGAAAAGTAGGCTCCTATATCCCCTAAATCCTCAGAATCAATATGTCCATAAACCACTAAAGCAACATCATAAGTGAGGAAACAGAAAGAACTTTCCAAATGTAGTCAATGTGCTTCACTTAAATGGAATGACAACCTCTGTTGTTATGTCAAAGGTGCTTTTTCCAAAAGGCAACTGTACTTTCTTGGGGTTCCCCCCACCCTTGAAAACATTTTGCTTCTCATCCAAAAAGCTTCTTCAGTTCTGAACGAATGGTGGTGAATAGAAGGATTTAAATTCTTTGCAGTTAGTCATAGGCACTCTGAAAGTTGGTCATTAACTCTCTGAGAGTCGTTGAGGCCACTTGTGGGTTTATCTGTATCCTCAGAGTCACATGAATCAGAGTGCAAATAGCAACAGGAATAGCACTTAGGCTTATATACCACTTGATGTGCTTTACTGCTCTCTCTAAGTGGCTTACAGAGTCAGCATATTGCCCCCAACAATCTGGGTCCTCATTTTACCCACTCGGAAGGATGGAAAGTTGATTCAACCTTGATCCAGTGAGTATCGAACTCCTGGCAGCGGGCAGAATTAGACTGCAATACTGCATTCTAATCACTATGCCACCGCAGTTCAGTATGGGTGTGGAACCTTCTTAGGACTGCTCAGACAAAACACACGGTATGCAAAAACTTTGTGAATTAGGTCAATTTCTTTATTCGCAGCATAATCAAAGTTAGAAAATGGTGGCTTTTCTGTGAGATTGCCTCTTTCAGTTATAGCATTGTAAGCAACCATAAAGGAGAATATTTGTAGCTCAGGGTTGAAATGAAGGCTCCTTTTTCATCACTAGCACTGATGATGTTACCTAGCTTGGTTAATGAAGCATCTGCAACAAAACAAACAAGCTCAGCAAGCAAGCAACATTCAACTTAAACATGCAAACAGAAGGTACAGCTTTGATTTCAATGCCTTTGGATTCTCTTTTCCTTATGGGCATCAGACAGAGAGATTCCTTGCCATAGCAATGTTTATGCTAATGTTTCTTCAATGACCTTGAAACACCTTGGAACCTGCATCTTCTCCACAGCCCCAGACTGTCTAATTCCATCCTTGATTACTATCTGTTTTCCTTTTCTCCCACTCTCTTCTGGGTGTGTTTCTTGTCTGGACTACCTCACAAGGCTGGCATCAGTTTTGCAAGTCAGAAAGTATGTATCTTTCCTGTCACTTTTGTAGCCCAAGAAACTCTCTGTCTCTGTCTCTGTCTCTGTCTCTCTGTCTCTCTGTCTCTCTCTCTCTCTCTCTCTCTCTCTCTCTCTCTCTCTCTCTCTCTCTCTCTCTCTCTCTGTGTGTGTGTGTGTGTGTGTGTGGTAGGGTCCTTCTAAGACTTTTGCCCTGCCCACATTCCTGCTAAATGCTAAGCTACCTTTTATCTGACCTTTGACCTGATGTGGCTCTTTCCCTGTCTCCCAAGGTCAGTTCCACATCTCATTATATACACTGAGTTCAGTTCCAATAGTTTTAACTACTTGCCATTTCCTTTGTCCATTTGTACTCACCTTCTCTTATGAAAGACTACGAAAGTGTGATACGCCTTATTTGTTTTTTCTCCATTCTTTCCCAGTTCTAGGTTACCACAACAAGTGTCATTCATATGTCTGGGAGATCACATGATTGGATGACTGTTTACTTTCTCTATTCTATCACAATGTCCATTTCTGCCACGGAATGCTGTGGGATAATTAGTTATTTAGTCATGCACATCTTTGGTCTATCATTCATATGCATGGGAACATAGGGGGAAAAAAGATTAAAGGAGATTATTCATGACTTGTCCACAAAGTCTTTTTCTCCCCATCGGACAGCAATTAGCAGAAAATTTGGCTTCCTATCAGCTATTTCACAAATTAATTTACTGTGGCTGTCTTCCTGACTTTTAATCCCTTTCCTTCCCAGCAGCAAAATACTTGTTTCTCCTGGCACATAATCCTATCCCCACTGACAGCTGGGCCTGCGATATCCATCCCAATGCTTATCCTCATAGACATATTTCAAAGCCAGCCTTGCTAATAAAAACACAGCACAAAAAGAATGAAATGTATTTGACACTGTAGTGCCTTGACATCCCAGACACCAAGCCAGAAAAAACCATCAGGAAAATGGGTGAGAGGGAAAACAGTGTCAAAAGGATGGTTTGGAAGGTATGTCATGTGTCTCCAGTTTACACAGATGTGACAATACTGGAATAAAATAATAGTTCAAGGTTTTTTTCCCTCAAGTTGCTAATGACTATGTCTGAATTGTCCCAAAGTCATATCTTGTCTGCCATTATTTCCCCATTTCTTTTATCTGATAAATTCCGGTCCTCTTGGACCTGAGCAACTTTAAACTGCAGCTTCTCCCTTTATTTCCTGTACCTTAAATTCACCCAAGCTAAGAGATTTATAGAGAAAAGCTCTTAGATACTGAATACCAGAATGAAAGAAGTCTCACTACAAAATCTATTCAAGAACAGTTTAACTACTCTAGGTGGGAGCCAATTAATTAAATCAATTCATTGATCAGCCTATTTTAACAAAGTTCTTCTTCAGAGCTAGATACAGGAGCTTACCTTTACCACTTTTATATGGAAAATTTATTAAAGTTCTCGGCTAGTCAAATCTTCCCTTGTTATGGGTTGAGTTCATTCCTTCCTCCATATGCTGTTACACTCCTCTTTGTGTAATGATATCTGAAGAAGAAGACTCATTTTTCTTTTGTTGTTATATGTTCCAGGTCAAAAAAAGAAATCTTACATTAATTTCCTCCTATTATATATAATGTAGCAAAGTTTTACACAGCAGCTATAAATGTGTGCAAACAATTGAATCCTGGTCTATATGAATAAACAATGTGAATGAATGGTCTACATGAATAATAAAATAACAATACTAATGTTTGTTCCATCAATCTTGGTCATGTATGTACAAATATTAAGGGTTACTTTATTAATATTATAATACAGATTATTCAATTTTACAATGCAATTTATTTCCTAATTGTTACTTTATTGCACTGTAGGCTCTATCTGGGTTTATATTTCAGTGACTGTTAGTTTTAAAGGTGCTTGGATTTTCCTGAGCAATTTTAAAATTCAATGTCTAGGTTTAGTGTTAATAGAGTACAATGTTGCATCTTTTTACTTATGGACCTTATGCGTCATGGTGAATTTTGTTATATCTTTTTTCAAGATGGTCAAGGATAGGTGACCTAAGCAACCAAGGTGGTCTGCAGTCAATGGTGCCTTTCTCTAATTTTGAGTGAACATCTTCAATGTTCAGTCTGGAGATGGAGAGGATTTCATAGCAGTGCTTTCAAGCCTTGTATCACCAGCATTTCGCCAACTTCTATTTTCTACTGCTGTCATTCTCCCAGCCTTATCACATCAGTATCATCCTGAAAAAGTAGCCGCTGGTCTACAAGATAATAAATTTGTCCTGCCTATCAGATAGTCCATGAGTAAAACCCAGCCATCTGCTTTCCTCTCTCTTTAAGAGACAAAATTAATGTGCCTTCGTTCTTCAAATTTTAAAAATTGCTGTGGCTAAGAGATTAATACATGAATCAAATTAATATATGGAAATTACGTAGGTGTGTATGTGTGAGAGAGTATGCACTGAAGAAAGTTCCGAAGACAACTCTCTTATGCAAAGTACAGTGATAAACTACTATACTAGAATTCACATTAAATCAGTTTGTTATACACTTTATTAATATATGTTGTCAACCTATGGATCTCAGTAAGAATCATATAAGGACAAACATGTTCTTCCAGCAAACATGAACTGCCAGCAGGAATAAATGACCATTGAGGTTCCTTCTTCTAGAACTTTGTGTATTAAGCAATCACTTTATTGTATGGGCAGACATTGGAAGCAGAGAATTGATTTTTCTCTCATTGAATTGATGATCATCTTTTTCTTACATAGCATTTCTTCTGCTCCACTTCCTCCTCTTAGAAGTTTTTACTGATGTTCAGTTTACATTCAGGCATGAATCCCATCAGGGGAATGGGGGATAGATCAGGTACAAAATGTCATGGGAGAAGTTACTTGTAAAAAAAGTCATGGAGCTAGAGAAAAGTTATGTGTGACTTTCTGTGATCTATTAGGGAAGAATATCCAAAAAGATCAAGATAGTGGCCTTGATCACATGAGTTCTTGATTTTTCTGACTCCTTGGGGATGCTCCTACTCCTACTTATCTTCTCTATTGCATGACCCCTATTCTGCATTAACTCTGGGAGGCTATCAGGAATATGTGTGAATAGACACTTATTAGGTAATTAATAGTTCTGCCCTTAGTTATACCGCCACCATATCTGGTAAAAATTGGTTTTATCACTCCAGAACATTTGTTTTAAATTTAATCCCCATTGGAAAGATATCTATGCACCTGAAAACAATTGATTTCCCCAGCAAAAGCTTTTGTGGCTTAGATCCCACCAGGCAGACAAACAAGTTGGAGCAAAATATGTACAGTAGGGATAGACACAAAAATCACTGGAAAGGAAAACCATTCTGTCTGACTATGATAGGGCCAATTAAATATGGTAAGGCTGTTTTGGACTGCAAATGTGAATGGATTCAGGACTTCTACTATAAAACAGATGCAAACATGCAACATTTCCCTTAATTATCATCACTAACCTTTTCCAGACTGGATTGTTTATTCAAATAAGAACAATCAGCATCTTAATTGTTTTATGAAGAAGCATTGCAGTGCCTGCTCTTTTGCTCTTAATCCTCCATTTCTCTCTCTACGACTTATGAAATGCTTAATTAGTCATTATGATTCAGTTTTTTAAAAAAAAATTTACCCATGACAACAAATGACATGCAGAGGCATAAACAGACCCTTGAAAAAGCTTTCCAAAATTGAAGATAAGGCACAGATCAACAAATATTACCAAATCAGGAACGTATCAGGCTCCTTAAATATACATACATACATACATACATACATACATACATACATACATACATACGATGCATTTCTATATATCTCTAATGCATAGGTTTCAGCTGAAAAATGGTCATTATCAGACAAAATGAAAGATTATACATAATCATGGCTACATCTGTCCTTGTTCATTGTCACACCTGCTAGATGTGAAAGACCAGATCCACGCAATACAAATAAGATGATTAATTGCTACAAGCCTATGCTCAGGAATCTTCTCAATTAACAGTCAGCACCTGGTGAGAGTTAGATAAGAGTCAACGGCCCTCAAGGGAGGTTGGACTTAATTTATTTGTGGCTATGTAGGGATTCTAGGCTGGTTCCTCTTTTCAGTCTGCCCTCAGGTTCTGCCATTCCTTCTCCCAAGCCTATCAATGATCCTGATGATCCATGATTATCTTCTATTAGAAATAAATCTTACCAGGTTCATTTCCAAGCTGGGAATAAAAAATGCAGACAACTGCTTGAAACAGACTTCAAGTTTATATCTGAGAGTGCAATGTCATCACCTTTAAAACCCTTCCTGACTTGGGGCCAGGTTATCATTTTCTCCCAGTCATTTATTTTCATCCAATTAGATACCCAGCAGGTTGGGCATGTTACAGGTCCTGTCAGCTAAAGAATGTCAGTTAATGGGGACCAAGAGAGGTGTCTTCTTTACCGGAGCCTATGCCCTCTGAAACATTCTCCTTTCAGATATCAGGATGATCACAACCCTGCTGACTTTCTTTAAAGCCATGAAGACTTTGTTGAGTTACGGGCCCCATTTCTATTAACGTTTATGATTACAGTTCCATTTGGTGCTATATGTAATTATTTTGCATTGTTTTACTTGTTTTACTTGTTTTCAATGTGTTTTATGTTCTGTGATGTATGCTGCTCAAAATCACTTATTGAGAGAGGTGGCTATAGAAATCCAATAAATATATAGCCAAGTTACAATATGAACCCACCCATGGCTTGCCTTTCTGCATCCAATCACTTTTAAAGTCCATTGATGGTCCCAGTTCCCTTTTAAATGGGATCCCTAGTTTGCTCATGGGAAAGATTTGACTGAGTTTGTCAAAGTCAGTTCTAGCTTCTTTCCATCAGCCAAATTTGCCAATTTGCTGGTTTTCTATAGGTAGCAAAATTTGGAATGAATATTAGTAAAACATCTACAAATCAAGGTCACTCAGATTAATGAGGCCTTATCAGAACTGGCATAGGGAAAGAAAAAAACGAATATTCACATTATCGTAAAGGAGTAGTGCTTACATCGGTATATGTTATGTGAAATGAACTATCAGATATTTTCTTTGCCTTTTACTTTAACTATATGAGAGACAAGAAAGAAGGTCATTTCCTTTCCCTTTCCTTGTTTAGTAATATTTCTGGATTGCACTTGAAGTGTAACATCTCTGCTTACTATTCGCTTGCGTTCTAAGTTCTTCTCTGATATGGTTGCTGGTCTGAATGCTATTGTGAGAGAAAGGAGTAATGAACATTTTCTCCTGTGCATTTCTACACTGTGGCATTTAATAAGTATGCTCTAATATTTCCAAAGGTCAATTACAATCATATTACTCAAGCAATACCTTACTGTGAGATTAGAAAAGCAATTAGAAACAGGGCTAACAGGCATTTATTCAACAACCATGCAAACTATGGTTGGCTGCCTAAATTAAAAAAAAAAAGTTGCAAAAACAGGTTGCTGCTTGTGTACTTAGCTATGATCTTATGCAAACCTTCTTGGGATTAAGATTCATTAAAAACAGTAGAATGTGCATTTGCTGAAGAGCAAGACGGGGATCAGTTTAGCACACAATCTAATACATTTCATCTTGGGCATAGATCTGGAAAAGTGAATCATCGGCTATATCAATGCAATAAGTATTTATATAAGTGAATCTATACAATGCCTTCCAAGCTGACAGTAATAAGGGCAGAGTGGAAGCTACCTTCTAAAATATGCAACTATTCTCCAATGTTAAAGGTGGAGATGTTCTTCAGTGTTTGGTGATTTATCCAATTTCTCATATTTGGAGTGCCAACATTGTATAAAAACAAACCACAGAAGTGTCTCTTGATCTTCCTGAAACTTCTTAACCTTCATACACAGTGAAATGATTGTATTGTTCCATTTCAAACAGTTCCATATATTCTTTTGTTTTTCTCCAGACTTCTGACATCTCACCAGTTCTTCAGAAGTTTTGAAAAATTACAGCCAGTGGTTCTGAGATAAATTCTTCTAGTCCCTTCAGTATCCTAGGATATAATTCACTTGGCTCAAAAGGTATCAGTTAACACAGCAAACTGTTCTCCTACTACACCTTTACTCATCCTGAATGGTGTTCCCCGCTTTTCCTCAAATACGTTAGAAAAGGCGTTCTGATACCACTGTTTCCTCACTGCAGCAGTCTTGATTAGAATCATGGGAGCAGGAAAGTAAATTAAAATGATTTTTAGAAATAGCTAATTGAGGTGGGAATGCCACGATTTGCTAGCAAAAAATTGTTGAGGGAGGAGGCTTTAGATTTGTGTCCCCTACTCCCATCCCTCAATGATGTTTGAGGATGATTGCTGCTTGAAGGAGAACAACTTCAATCATCAAGGCAAGAAGAATAGGTGTCCATAGATGAGTGAGCACCCTGGACCCACCTTCAGGAACAGTTCCATCTGCTAATCCTAAAAATGCTGTGCTTGCTTATCACTCTTTTACATCATTGCATCAGGTGCAGATTTAAATACAATTCACCATCAAATTTCTTCGGCCTTGAGTTTTTTATATGTTCATTCTACTCCGTTTTAGATCTTATTAGGGTTATGCTTTAGGACAGTCTCCTTCAGAAAGAGTTTTCTTAAATTAAATTAATCAATAAACTCAGTGGTGGGATTCAAATAATTTAACAACCGGTTCTCTACTCTAATGACCAGCTGGGTAGGCATGGCTCGGTGGTCATGTGACCATGTGGGTGTGGCCAACTCAACATCACTCAGGTCGATGGGCACTTTGCCTTAGCTGTTACAATGTAATAAGGGTTAATCTGAGAGGTAGTTTCTGTAAGCAGGGCAATAAAGGTTAGGCTAGAAACAACACCAGAATGTTTCCTTCCTGCCTTCCTTACAGGATTAGCCCTGTCAAGTGGGGAAAAAAAACAAAATAAGATTTCTTCCAATAACCGGTTCTCCGAACTGCTTAGAAAGTTTACAACCAGTTCTCCCGAAAAGGTGCAAACTGATTGAATCCCACAACTGAATAAACTAGAGCAAAATTGCAAATTGTAATGTGAACTGAATTGTTAGAAAGTAATCTTGTTTCTCCTTTACTAATACACTGTACCATGATAGAGAAAGATTACCAGATGGATGCAATTTTTCTTTTCTATACAACTACAGTATCTGTCAATGATCCTAAATGTGTTTACTTTACTCTAAGAGAAAACCATTGACATCAACAAGAGTTAGCATCGTAGTAAGATTCTTGTAAGATTTCAACTTTCAAAATTCAAGAACTAGTTTTAATAATGGGATTTGTAGTCATCCTATATCCATGTATCTATTTATTTCCTGCTAACTAGTTGTCTAATTTAGCATTCCTGTTTGGAAGACAGGGATAATCATGCTGCATTTAATTGTGCTGTGTGCTTTACAGCAGCTTTAAGAGCATTTGGGTGTCAATTTTGCTTCTTTTTCCCAGAGGACACAGCAACATAAACTCTGGATGCTTTCTGTCCATTAATTTCCCAGGAACAATGAATGGTAGCTATAAAGAAAATAAGAAATATGTTAAAATTATGAAAGCCTATCAGAAAATAACAAGATTGGGAATGTGAAGCTCATAAGAACTTAGAAAGCCATGAATGATAATGAAAATGGCTTCCATCAGTTACTTGTGACAATACCAAGAAAGATTAAAACAACCACAATCTCTCTTGCAGCAAAGAAATCCAGGAAGACGACAACTTTTCCTGAATATAAACATGTGGAATTCTATGATGTGTTTCTTGCTATTATGTTTTAATCTGTCATCAGCACTGAAGTTAGAGGAAGATTTAGCAGCTGACTTTTCAATCACTATTAAGTAATGGTTCCAGTTTACCATCTAGCTTCCCTCTGCCCACACATGAGCATGTAAAATGTAGGCAGGGGAAAGATTTCTGAGCTGGTAAAAATATACATTCAAACACAGATGTCAAATTAAGAGAAATGATTGAATTTAGGTATGAAGTTACAAGAAGCTAAAGGAAAGGCAGATCACAAGAACAGTAAGATGAATCTCCAGTCCAGTAGTGGGATTCAAAAATTTTTACTACCAGTTCTGTGGGCATGGCTTGATGGGCATAGCTTGGCTTAGTGGGCGTGGATTGGTGGGTGTGGCAGGAGAAGGATACTGCAAAATCCCCATTTCCTCCCGATCAGCTGGGACTTGGGAGGCAGAGAATAGATGGGGGTGGGGCCAGTCAGAATTTTTACTATCGGTTCTCTGAACTACTCAAAATTTCACCCCATGTTTGGAATCGGGAAGGGGATTGCGGTTCGGGCGGTAGACCCGCGATCCCCTTCCTGATTCCAAACATGGGGTGTTCGCAGAGACAAAAAAAAGTGCACCGTGTTTCAAGCGGCGGATCTGGCCAGGAGGAAAGAGAAGTGTCTGCTGAGAAGGAGGACGGGGGTGTTTGGCTCTGCAATGTGCAAAAAAACACTTTCAGGCGGCAGCGCTACAATCTCCTCCGCGCATTCAAAGCACTTCCCAGTTCCTCGCTGCACATTGCAGGGGAACTGGCCGCCACCTGATGCGCGATTCTTGAGATTTGCATCGGGGAATCCGGGCAGCGATGGCTGGAAAGGAGGAACGTTTTCCTTTAGGGGCTCCCATTCAGCTCAGCTTGGCTCCTGGGTGCAGAGAGGGCTTAGGCAGCAGCGGCGGCTCCTCACATTGCTCGGGAGTGAAGTTAGCACGGCCAGAGGGGTGACCAGCCGCAAATCATGGCACCTGCCTTGTTTCCCGAAGCTGCTGGGCAGATTCCCCCCCCATCCCGAAGAGGGAGGGTTGTTCCTCAGGCTGTGCCCCGACCCAGATCTCTGCTGCCTGGAACTGGCCGAAAATGGCCAAAGGGTGGGGGCCGGCGGGGGGGGCTACATTCGGCATATAAGATGCACCCAGATTTTTACCCCCTTTTGGGGGGTAAAAAGGTACATCTTATACACCAAAAAATATGGTAAGTAAGGAAAGCCAATTTTTTTCCAAATGGGATTTAATTCTGATAGGCTAACTATCAGGTGGTGAAGATGGGATTTAGAAAACTGATATTGTAACAGAATCACTATATTAACTGTCTAGTGAAACCACCAATTTAATTTATTGTCTAGCTACAACTAAGTAAGATATACTGAAGTATTTTTTGTAGTGGCAGCTGAGCAGATCTAATCAGCTGCAATTTTCACATCATTTTTCTCTTGACAGAACTTACTAGGGACACAGTGGATCATCTCAATGCAGACTCATCTTTCAGTTGCACATGAGACTTTTAGGAAACTAAAATAAACTACAAACTTTAACAATTGAACAGTAGGACCCGGGTACCTTCGAGACCGTCTCCTGCCACCAATAGCCTCCCACCGACCAGTCCGTTCCCACAGAGAGGGTCTCCTCAGGGTGCCATCAGCCAAGTTATGTCGGCTGGCGACACCCAGGGGAGGGCCTTCTCTGTGGGAGCCCCAGCCCTGTGGAATGAACTGCCCCCGGAAATACGTAAGATCTCCGACCTCCGGGTGTTCCGCTGTGCATTGAAGACCTTGTTGTTCCGCCAGGCAGGGCTGTCAATATAATCATTTTAAATTGGGGTATTTTAATTTTTAGAGTTTTAAATCAGCCAATTCTATTTAATTATTTTAATTTTTAATTATTGTTGTGTCTTGCATTTTTAAACTGGCTGTACACCGCCCTGAGTCCTTCGGGAGAAGGGCGGTATAGAAATAAAATTATTATTATTATTATTATTAGTATCAACTCAAATGGAGTATTCACTCATGCCCAATGTTTGTGGGAACAGCCAGGTCTTCAAGGCTCTCTTAAAGAATAGCAGTCTCAATATCTTTTTAAAAAGCCACTGCAAAATATATTGCACCTATGGTATATAATCATTCTCCACCTCACAAATAGATAGACAGGAGCTTGCCTGCCAGTCTGTTTGCTTGCTTTCCTCCCAAAACCACCAGCCGGACTCGTATAGGGTTGGGTAAAGGACTAATCTACAATTAAAAGACATCATCAATTTCAGGACATCATCAGTTCATTTTCAGCATTAAGCTTAGACCATTGTTTTGCTCATAGCCTGTCTCATAAAACTAAAAATAGCTTTGTTTGCTCTAAAGAATGTCTTTTTTTCACTGATAACATATGTATATTATGAGCAACTTTATTGATATCTTTCATTTCTGTATTGAATTAGTGCACAGATTACGGTAACTGATTTGGCTTCTTTGGGACAAATTTTAATTAAGAGATCATTAATTTAGAACATCTTCTTGACAAGTCTCTTTTTTCTTTGCAACTTCAAGGACATGGAAATGTAGATAATACAGAGGTCACAGCTCAGGACAGGCCACTTCTTCTAATCTGACTTTGAAATAACTTATTTAGATTTGCAGAAAAGAACTTAAATTTCTTCTACACCAATAATTCACCTTGCAACCCATTCAGTAGTGCTGACAAAACAAGATTATAGAGCAAGGCAACTCCTGTCAGCAGAATGAACAGAAGGTTCCCTAAAGGCAGCAGAGTTTAACATAATTTGAAAGAAGTGAAATAGCTCACTTGGTCATAGAAAAGCAGTCATATATTTATAAGTGATATGATAAAACCACATGCGACCATTACATTCAGAATCAAGTTATGTAACTGCTCCTCTGTCCATTCCAAATTCAAGGATTTTTAGGATTTGGTTAAGTAGTTGAATTTCTGTTCATTTATCTTCATAAAAGCTGTGATTATATATATTAATCCCTCTGTGGGTATTTTCCTGTGATACAAAGATTTTCTGGCAATCAACCCCCTTCACTTTATTATCTTGGACCAGACAATAGGGAAATGGAACTAAACCAAAAAAAAATCAGAAGTCCACTAGAAAGAGAAGGAGCTGGACAAGTGGAAGAGATAAAATTGAAAAGGATAGGTGATATGCTTTAAAATAATCCCAGGATTGGAAGATTCAAATAATAAGGTAGATCTTGAAAATAGGAACTGCAACTGACCAATTTATCTCTCTAGAACAGAGATCTTCAAACTTGGCAGCTTTAAGACTTGTGGACTTCAACTCCCAGAATTCTCCAGCCAACATACCTGGCTGGAGAATTCTGAGAGTTGAAGTCCACAAGTCTTAAAGCTGCCAAGTTTGGGGACCCCTGCTCTAGAAGTTAAAGAAGGTCTGTATTGGAGAGGAAATGTCTGTATATTGTGCTTTATCCACAACTAAACTATTGACTGAACTGAATAGAATTCCACCTAGGCAATGCACAGCAAATGTATCCGTGACCTATTTAGCTATAGAAACCTAAAAAAATAAAAGATGTGTATAATACTGATTTTTATATTTAATACATTCTTCTTGCTATCCTCTGCTCAAGTACATTAGATGGAACTGACAGGCCTTGACGTACCTATATTCATCATAATGAATCCCTAAAAAAATCAATAAAAATATCCAGAACATCTCAAATCAGATTAATAAGTAAATGTTGGAAGAGATGGATGTGGAGGAGACAGACAGACAGACAGACAGACACAGGATCTACATTTCAAATGGAGCCACTAAATATTGTCTCTATTGTTGACTTTATCCCATGGAGGAGAATCCTTGGAGATCCAGATGGTCCTAATCCTGATGGCCTTTTGCAAGGTGTGAGACATCTGGATGTTCACACAGGCATTTGAAGGAATGGTTTTTCAATACCTGGCATATGTTATAGAATAGTTTTTATGTTGATTTCTTTGAACTACCGGTATGCTATTTGTTGTTGTTTTAATCTTTGTAGGCTGCCCAGAGTCACCTTTGTGACATGTGTGTTATACCAATAGTTTAATTTAATAAATAACTGAAAATTATACATTTGAATTATAATGCTAGAAATTAAACACGGGAAGTACAAATACTTCCACGTATATTGCAACAACATATATTGCAACAACGGCAAGCATTGAATCAATAGTTTGAGTGTGGTTTTCTGAAGAGCAAACAAAACCACACTTCACATAATTGCCTTCTTTTCTCCATATCCCTTCTTTGCATTGATGTGGGGGGAAAAAAAGACTAAAATAGTTTCAACTGATCTGAAATATTTTGATATCTAAGACAAAGGACAAGATAGTGTCCTTTGTCTTAGTGGGATTCCCACCCCACATCTTTCATCCCATGGAGGTGATTTAAATAGCCTGGAGAGCTAACCTGATTTCTATTCTGGCTATGACATCATTTCCAAGAGCAGCAGAGTGGCATAGAGAGCAATGGCTAGAGCGTATAGAAAACATAGCCTAGCCCACCAACATCTTGCTGCTGTTCCCAAACAGCCAACGGTAATCATCACTGATGGCAGCTTCAGTCTGCCAAACATTAGGGATTGACTTCCTAATCTTTTTAGATGGATACTATGCCTGGGATGTGCCTGAATTGAGGATGGAAGATTTTAGGATTAATTCTCTCCTTCAGTCTTGCTCCCTGTTCCTCTCCATTCTTTAGCCTTAGAAGCTCTACAGAAGAGTCAAACTGAGTGAGCAAATAATGCAAAATTTGCACATCTATGCCTCTATACTCTTTTTCATTATGAGTACAAGGACATGAATGTTTTCTCCCTTGTTTGACTTTTGACTAAATCCCTAACCTGTTATTAATTTGGCTGGTTTCTTGACTCACTAAACAGCTTTTGGAAAAGACATTATATTGTGGCAACTAATTAAGTATTCCTACTTCCCTGAAAAAAGTGACTTTCCTTCGACATTGGCCTCTCCTGTACACAGTCAACAGCAAACTGGTTCAACAAATTCTGACTTGCTTTTCATGAAAGTCACCTATTTTCTCACTCTGGACTGATCTTTGATGTGCAAATATGCACAATAATATAAGCTCTCACATTAGTGGAGTCACCTCAAGCTATGAGCAAGCGAGGGAGATCATAGAACAATTTATTTCAAAATATTTTTTAACCTTGCTCTATAGCCAAGAAACATTCCTGGAGCAGATGACAAAGACCTAAAATTGATCCTGTTGCCAGTTGGCTTTGGGTTCAATTGAAACTACGTTTTTTAAAAACCCCTTATAGAACAGCAAAGGATAGGTCAGAAAATGTTTTTTAGCCTTCTCTGAGTTTTGACCGTTCTTTTCATAGCTGAAGGATAATTAATGTTCAGTAGTTAGTCCATATGGCACTATTATCACCCTCCATTTTCTTAATTTAAGCCTTCAAGAATTCTGTCATACTCCTTTAAAAAATACACCCTGGAGACATATGTTATTTATGACACTATCAAGGTCAGTTTCGACATATCCCAAAGCTGGTAAAAAAGTAGAAAATAATATGGTTTTTAGGTTTAAGATTTCCTTATTTAAAGAAAATCAGCAGCCAATCATTACTGGGTATAGTGAAATTCACTTTATCTGAATATAACCCTGATTCAGTCTTCTATAAACAATAGAGCAAATGTGTTAAGTCCCTTGTATTTTTAAATATTCAAATGGCAGTTGCAGATTTTAATGCTAAACACACCCAATAGGTCCCATGAAACATCACTATGTTTAGGTAATCATACCTTAGCATGATATTTACCATGCTGTGGTAAATATCAACCTTAAGGCTGGTTAACATACCTTTTATATATCATGCTTATTTGTGTACAGGATAATAATTGTGCCAGAATATCTGTTCATGCTGATTACATTTACATGTTTCCTGGCACTCTTGAGAGGAGGTACAGTTTTGTTTGTAACATTTTACATCATGCCTCTCAAATTGTCCCTGTATTATTATGTGATATTATACCATTATTTTACTGTTTTGTATTTCAGGTATATTGCTTCAAGACCTTGGATTGTTAGGCTAAACGATGGCTGTTTGGCTGGATGAATGAGCTGTGAAATAATCTACGCAACCATTTAGTGTAATGCCCATATCTTTGTACATAGGAATGGACCTCTGTAAATTAAACTGAAACATGAGAATTAGTGGATCAGAACTCAATGGCTCATTAAGCTTTAGCTTACGCTCATTTTTGCTATGGTGAAAGTTAAATGAGCTTGAAAGTAATGCTAAAATTAACAAGCCTCCTGAGATACAGATCAAATTTGAAATATACAAATTTGTCCCTTTCTGGATTGGGACTCCCTACGCACGGTCACTCAAGCACTCGTCACTTCCCGCCTGGACTACTGCAATGCTCTCTACAGGGGGCTCCCCTTGGGGTGCATCCAGAGGCTGCAGTTGGTCCAGAATGCGGCCGCGCGGGGGATTATGGGAGCGACGGGGCGCTCACATATAACACCTCTCCTGCGCAAGCTGCACTGGCTTCCTGTGGTCTTCCGGGTGCGCTTCAAGGTGTTGGTGATCACCTTTAAAGCGCTCCATGGCTTAGGGCCAGAGTATTTGCGAGACCGCCTTCTGCCGCCAATAGCCTCCCACCGACCGGTTCACTCGCACAGAGAGGGCCTCCTCAGGGTGCCGTCGGCCAGACAGTGCTGGCTGGCGACCCCCAGTGGGAGAGCCTTCTCTGTGGCAGCACCTGCCCTCTGGAATGACCTGCCCCCTGAGAAACGCACGATATCAGACCTCCGGACTTTTCGTCGGGCCCTGAAGACACACTTGTTCCATCTAGCTGGGCTGGCTTGATCCCATCCTCTCAGTTTTTAATCGAATTCGGTTTTAATTGGGTTGTTTTAAATTCGGACCAAAAGTATTTAATTGTTTTTTAAAATGTTTTTAAATTTTATATGCTATGTTTTATCCTGGCTGTACACCGCCCTGAATCCCACAGGAGAAGGGTGGTATAGAAATAAAATAAAATAAAATAAATAAATAAATAAATAAAATTATTCAATTGAACCCTGTATTTTGCAGGTCAGTCTCAAATGTTGCAAGATATAATGAATTTATACAGATTATTCAGGCCAGGAGTGTGAGCCTGAAATAGGCCTGCTTACTTAGAATTTTGTAACAATTCCCCAACACTAGACATGGCAAACAAGCCAACATACATTCCTCCAGAGATCAGAGTAACCCAATCCCTATTAGGATTTATAGTGTTTTGGTTTTTTTTTTTTTACAGAAATAGCATATGTGGGTATATTATATTTTGATAATTCTGAGTTTTAATCCAATTACTGTATATGGACATAAGCAGCTCTGAATCACTTGTGATTGGATTAGCATGTAAGGCTTAATATATACAAGAAAGTCCATACTTAGCAACCTAATTGGGACCTGCAACTCTGCTACTAAGGGCCACAGAAGCGAAGCAGAAAATCACATGACTACAATGGGCATACAACCTTACTTCCCTTTCCGTTTTTAAGCAAAACCCTACAATTGCTAAGCCAACCACACAACCATGACTTAAGATTTTCTTCCATTTCCACTATTAACTCTGCTTGTTGCAAGCATCTTGCAAATGACTGCAAGATGCTGCAACAGTCATGAATATGAAGACTGGTCACATATCTTCGAAGGACTACCTGTAAAATAAATAAATAATATAAGAACAAAAGCAAAAGGTCTGAAAGTATTTGCAGAAGATGATTGTTAAAGTGCTCTTTATCACTTAACAATCTGCCACCTAAGTCTATTATCATAGGAATTCTGGATGCCATTCTGTGTTCTTTAACGCAATTATGATATCTTATATAGTGGTGAAATTCAATTTTTTTTTACTACTGGTTCTGTGGGTGTGGCTTCGTGGGCGTGGCAGGCATGGTAGGTGTGACTTTGTGGGCATGGCAGGTGAAAGATACTGCAAAATCTCCATTCCCACCCCACTCCAGAGGAAGGGTACTGCAAAATCCCCATTCCCTCCCTACTCCTGGGGGAAGGTTATTGGAAAATCTCCATTCCCATCCCACTGTGGGGCCAGCCAGAGGTAGCATTTATCAGTTCTCTAAACTACTCAAAATTTCTACTACCGGTTCTCCAGAACCTGTCAGAACCTGCTGGATTTCACCCCTGATCTTATACTTCATAAGGTAAATGTGCTGCTGTACTTTTACATGCGATTGTGCTCATCCCCCATATAGCCTATGGTAAAGTCCCATTGTTTCTTTCAGCACTTGGCTCCACAGACTCATGTTTCTGCAGTAATCAAAAATGGGCCCTTCCTGCACTAAGAGTTCTCTCTGATTACCCTTGATTAGCTGTTAGATGTCTTACAACTTCAGCAAAGCCTGATTGAGAAATATTATTTCTTCCTTCTGTTCTTCAGTATTTTCTTCCTTTTATCTGGACTGAAAAGTGAAGCTGATGTGCATTTCACTGACGAAGAATTGAATCACAGCTTAGGTCAGTGATGGCTAACCTTTTTGCCATTGCGTGCCAAAAGCGGGGGGAGTGTAGGGGGGTCATGTGTGTGTGTGCCCACACCCATAATTCAATGCCCCCTGCGCTCCTCTGTGCATGTGCACGCGATCCCCTATGGTCCCCCCGCTTTTGGCCCTTCACAACAAAAAGATTACCGGTGGGCCCTGTAGGGCCATTTTTCACCCTCCCCAAGCTCCAGAGGCTTTCTAGGAGCCTGGGGAGGGCAAAAACAGCCTTCCCCACCCCCTTGGAGACCGGAAACAGCCCATTTCCTGACTTCTGATGGGCCGGAAAAGCCCGAAGATCAGGTCACTGGCACGCGCATGTGTGCTGGAGCTGAACTAGGGCAATGCTTGTTTGCCCACAGATATTGCTCCACGTGCCACCTGTGGCACGCGTGCCATAGGTTCTCTATCACGGGCTTAGGTTAAAAAAAAAATCAAAGGGCCTTGAGAGACCAGTGCTACACTGCAATTTGATTTAGCTTCTTCTCCAGAACTACAATCTGCTTCTATTGGTTTCTATGATGCATTCTGTTTACCCATGAGATCATTGTAACAGAATAACAGATTGGAAGGGGCACTGGAGGTCTTCTAGTCCCTCCTCAAGCAGGAAACCCTATACTATTTCAGACAAATGGTGTCCAATCTCTTCTTCAACACCTCTAGTGTTGGAGCACCCACAACTTCTGGAGGCAAGTTGTTCCACTTATTAATTGTTCTAACTGTCAAGAAATTTCTCCTTAGTTCCAGGTTGGTTCTCTCCTTGGTTAGTTTCCATCCAGTGCTCTTGTCTTACCCTCAGGTGCTTTGGAGAATAGCTTGACTCCCTCTTCTTTGCGGCAGCCCTTGAGATATTGGAACACTGCTATCATGTCACCCCTAGTCCCCCTTTTAATTAAACTAGACATACCCAATTCTGGTAACCATTCTTCATATGTTTTAGCCTTCAGTCCCCTAATCATCTCTGTTGCTCTTCTCTGTACTCTTTCTAGAGTCTCAACATCATGGCGACCAAAACTTTATCAATATTAGGTTGTTGGCTTGAGCTCTGAGCTTGGCAATTTGGTTGCAAATGTTTCGTCACCATTCAACTATTGGACTAAGCACTGAAGATACAGCACTATTTTTTTCCTAATACAGTAGTATCTTCTTGGACTAAGCATTGATACACCCGATATATCACAACGCACCTGCATTTGCAGGCTTTCCCTTCACCGTATTTTTCCAGTGCCTGTTTCTTTTAGTAATGGTGTACATGGGAGTGCAAAAATGAATGTTTCTAAAACATTCCACATGCACAAAAAATCAGGATGATTTGTAAAGGCTACAAACTGAATAGTGAAAAATCTGACAGGAAGAAAAGGAAGCCAAAGGTCATCATCAAGCAATCTTTCATTTCAGACTCATTTTCTTTCAAATGAAAATAACAAACAACTTCAGGGTTTATGGAAATGAAGTCATCAGTGGTGCAGATTGTTTTTAATTAACTGGAACACCAAGGAAGCCCAGAGGGTTGCAGTTAATCTTTGCAGTAATGATGTTCTGTTGTATGGATGGTCAACTGCAAAAGTTTAGAATTTCTGTATCTTTAAATGTTGGGGTGGGGGGAGGGAATTTCAACACGTACAGTGTCTGTTGGATCAATTCCGCATAACTTCATAATTCTAAATAAATGCAGTTACTAAATGCAGTTTCTGACTGTATTGAACCCTGGAATAATTATCCTGATTCAGCTAACCTATCTATCTGTGACCAGGTGTCAGTTCTTCAAAGTACACCAAACAAGGAAATCAAAGTTATGGATGCTAATACTACCTTTATTATAAGGTTACAGTAACTGAATCTTGCAAATCTGAATACACTTTCCCCCTTCCTCCCTTTATCTTTGTAAAACCTATTGTAGGTAGGGTCCTGTCTGAGATGCTTTTTCAAATTACATTTGTGTCCAGACTCAGATTTCTTTTATCTGACCATTGTCATAGTTGAAGTTCTTGCTTCTGTTCCTCAGGTTTATTCCTTCTTCCCATTATAGTCCTGACATTGGTTATTTCCAATCCCATTTTACCAAGACTGTTTATATAGTTGTAATCATACTGTTTTTTTTTTATTGCAAAAGTTTTACAATTACATTTTCACCCCCTTTCCCCCCCCTACCCCCCCCAAACTTCCCAACCTCCCCAGCCCGCCCTAACCCTCCCCTCCCCCCAGACTTCCTAGTATGCTCATGTCAGATAAAAGGAAAAAACCCTCCTTTGTATATAAAACTTGAACCCCTCCCTCCCCCTTACAAATTTTCATCTTCATTACATTAACCTATTTCTATCTTGGTATATCATTTTCAGATAAATTTTCATCCTGATTACCTTAAAAATATTTCTATCATAATGTAACATTTTCTAACAAATTTTCATCCTTACCTTAGAATATTTCTATCTTAATATAACATTTTCTAACAAATTTTTATCCTCAACCCTAAAATGTTTCTATCTTATATAACATTTTTAAATAAAGGCTATTTGATACTTCCTAGTTTGATATTTATGCTGAACATAATTTATCCACTTCTTCCATTCCCATTCATAAGTCTCTTGAGAACAATCTTTTAAATATGCTGAAATCTTCGCCATCTCCGCAAAACTGGCCATCTTCAAAGTCCATTCCTCAATCGAAGGCAGCGCTTCATTTTTCCAGTATTTACCTATCAACAATCTTGCTGCAGTTATCATGTACAATATCATTGTTGTAATCATACTGTTCATTAGTACTCACACGGAGTTGATTGATAATATAGTTAATCTTTTATTATTGTAGTTCAGCTGATTATTTATTCAACTTTCTATCTTTATGATCTCCAATTCTATTTGTACATCTCTGCATTTTTTCTAACAGATAGAATGATGGATATTACCCCAATTCTGAAGCAATATGATCTGTTCAAAGTTTTGAGCATGAAGTTATTTTGAAATTCTTACAAAGATAAAAAGACGGAAATCATTTGTACTTGAAATCACATAACTTTTTTTTTTAAAAAAAAACACATTTAAATAGGCTTTCATCAACTGATGGAGTCAGTTGTATTATTGCGATGTACATGGGGATGTTTTTGAAAACAATCCAGAAATTTCATCAGGTTCAAAATAGAATAGTTATTGCTCATGGGAACCTGCCAGTACAAACAAATTATGTCAGTACTTCACCATCTTCCTGGCTGCCAATCCATTTCTGAGTCTAATTTAAAGAGCTGATTTTAAAGCATCCAAGACAGTGGTGAAATTCAAATTTTTTACTACCGGTTCTGTGGGTGTGGCTTGGTAGGCGTGGTGTGGTGTGGCTTGGTGGGCATGGCAGGGAAAGGATACTGTAAAATTTCCATTTCCTCCCCACTCCAGGGGAAGGATATTGCAAAATCTCCATTCCCAGCTAGAGGCCAGCTAGAGGTGGTATTTGCCGGTTCTCTGAACTATGCAAAATTTCCGCTACCAGTTCTCTGAACTCCTCAAAATTTCCGCTACTGGTTCTCCAGAACCTGTCAGAACCTTCTAGATTTCACCCCTGATCCAATATCTTGAAGCTAAGTTATGTGGGAAAGCACTTTCTACCATACATACCAGTGGTGGGTCGCTGCTGGTTCTATAGAACCAGTAGTAAAACCGGCGGGAGGCTCCGCCCACCAACCCCGATGTCATCAGAATGCTTCTGCTCATGCGCAGAAGAGCGCGTGTGCGCAGCCCTGTTGCAAACCAGTAGTAAAGGTAAGTAAAACCCAGCCCTGATACATACCTAGCCAGATCTCAGGATCTGCTATTCAGGCCCTCCTTCAAGTTCCCTAATCAAAGAAGGTGAGGGCCTTTTCTTTGGTGGCAATGCATTTACAATCCTTTCCAAAGAAGCTCACCTGGGACCCATGTTAGCATATTTTGGCACCAGGTGAAGACTTTTAATATTAAGTCTTGTGGATAAGAAGACTGATTTAGATGTTCAATATTTTAATCATATCTATATTATAGATTTTTTTTTTACCATCTTGGTGTTGCCTAATTCCTGTGGTGGTTTTATTGTCTATTTTAATTAATTAATTATATTATTGATATTAACAATACAATATTAATTATTGTGCATGCTTTAAACTCGGAGTATTTTATTCCAAACCTAGACCTAAACCTCTTGGCAATTTGGGCAGTTTCTTTAAAAAAAACTAAATTAAAAAAAAACAATAAATAGGAGTAGAGCAAATCTATATTTAAAATACTATACGCAATCCTCATTCCTCCATCTCAGAAAAGTTTGTCTTAATGTAAAATCTTATTAAAATCTAAAAAGGGTAGGAGTATAATATAGTATAATAACTGATTTGTTATTAAAAAATCAAAAGTAAGGTTAAAGTGCTAATAATCAAAAAGCTTATTTTTCTTGCAATTCTAAATGTACAATTTCATATTGCTTCATTACTATTTTTTCACATAATTTATGAAGTGAAAATTGAGCGATGACTATTGCCTATTTCAATTAACCCTCACAATGATTCTTCAAACATAAACCAAGATGACAGCTTTGTTACAAAATCTAGATTAATATTCCTGAGGGAAGGCTACTGAATCATACTAGACTGTTCCATACTTCTTTCAATTGTGTGATGTCAATTATACAGTTAACACAGTCATCTTTCTGCTACTGCATTGTAGTTAGGCTGTATATCCACTGATCCTGTACTGCCTTCACAAAAAGATATGGATAATCGTGTCCTTTCCTCTGAAGATAAAAAACTCATTCTGTCACTTCCAGCGGGGAAATTGTTTTGAAACCTATAGTTCAATTCCAACTCAGCAGATAAAGGAGTTTTGAATTATGTATCATATTTCATACAGAACTCATTCCTTTCAACAACCCTCCTATCTTTTCGTAAGGGCCTAAAGACATGACTGTGCCAGTGGCTTGGGGCTCCAGTGAGGGATCAGGACAATGGAGTTGGTTGACTATGTAATAACAGACCCCACTTTCCCCCCACACTCCCACACTCCCCATGTGTCTTTGGTTGTAAGGTTTGATTTTAACATTTTATGTTTTAATTAAGATGTAACTGTAAACTGCCCAGAATTACCTTATGGTAAGATGGGCAGCCAATAAATTTTATTTATAAACAAACAAATAAATGTAAGTACAGTGTAAAAAGTACTACTTTGCTACACAGCTTTGTGCATCTTACTATTTTATGCAGCCCCTAGATCAGTGTTTTTCAACCTTGATAAACTTTAAGATGTGTAGACTTCAACTTCCAGAATGCTGGAATTCTGAGAGTTGAAGTCCACACATTTTAAAGCTGTCATGGTAGAGAAACATGGCCCTGGCTTGAATTCCCCTTTTAAAAGCAGAGCATTATTTCCATGGTTGAAATAATGAAATATAAAGGAGGTAGGAAGGAGCGCTCATCATAGACAATAGGAAATTCAAGACAACATGGTAGTGCATCAACAGTAAATAAGCAGCAGATGAAGAGATTTATAGCTGGCTCCTATGTCTTATACTTTATTTATTCTCCTATAAAGATTTATTCTCCTATAAAGTTATCAGACACAGAAAGTGTCTTGCAGCAGTTCAGTTTTTGATCTGGTCATCAACTCAGGCTCTTTACTCTCAATGTAAAGAGGGATGGTAGAAGATTTTAAGATGGCATGACTGACTAGGCATTATACATCAAATCCAATACATCTGCAAATTCCTTGAGTAAGGAATCTTAAAGGATGATTATTAGATTATCACTGTCCTGTCCTATCCTATCTTTGCCCTCCAAATATGATAGGGCCATAAGCATCTTTTCAAAGGAGAGACTTCACCCAGATCTAGTTCTAATGATCCTAATAGGGAAATTATGAAGGATGTCATTTTTTTCTAGCCACTGGGAGGTAGAAGAATTCAAGCAGATATGGTGTGAAAGAAGGAAGGTGAGACTACATACATAGTGGAGAACAACTAAAAATATGAAAGATGAGAACAACTATGGCAAGTATCAGAAATGAATCCCAACTATTTGGGGTTAGTGTAGAATTGGATTTTTGAAAATGCGTTGTAAACAGTTTTTCAAAATGGCTGCCAGTGGGAACAGCAGTTTCCTGTTTGCAAAAGACTTCCTATTATAGATGTGGCAAGTCACATAGCATCTGTAGTTTGGTTTTGGGGATGTTATTACCATTCAGCAAACATTAGGTACAAGTGAGAAAAAGAGATTTTTGGTGTCTAGATCCCTAGTTCATCTGAATGCTTATTTACATATGGCCACCATGTCCTCCTGTGTATGTGTGTTTTCTTTTGCTGATAAGGCAATCCAAATACCTTGATGCTAGTAATCATAGACTAATTCTGCAATTGCTAAAGAAAAATTGGAAGGAGGCTGGTTAGTCACAGTTTTCGGTTTTTTTCTTAGTCTTGATGGATTCTTATCTTATCCCCACCAGAATGCAGGCGTATCTATGTTATTTCATTTATAACAAAAAATAAAGAAATGAAGTTTGGGGCATGAATTTACGTTAGAGTACGCATGCATTTGCTACTGATGCATTTAAAATGCCTAATTATTTTCTTTTTCTTATCTTCATTTATTAATTCTAGTGAGAAGCTGAAGTACTGGTGTGTACTGCAGAAGTTACTGTATCTGATGTTTCAAATAAATCCCACTCCACTCATTAACACAGGTGGAGCTTCTGATGAATACAGAGTTGATTAGTATATAATTTATGGCATTCATCAGCATATGATTTTTAATTTTTTTTAACAAAAAATAGTGAGTGAATTTAGATTGCATATAAGCTATTTCACATGGAAGATTGTATCTGTGTTATGTATCTACATTTCACATACATAATTGCCCCATAATTTCTATTCTTCTGTCCATAGAGAGAAAGAATACTTCAAGTTAGTTTTTTTTTAAAAAATAGCATCAACTAGGATTACAATACTGAACGTTTTGCTAAATGCTTCAGAAGTTATTATTAACACATGTGAGATAAACACAAATATATGCGCTATTACATTGTATAGTTTTTCCCCCATTAAGAGTATTATAATACTGATTGAATCAGGCAATGATACTATTATGAAAATGTCACAATTTTAAATCTAAACTGGTCTCTCTCTATTTTTTTAAAGAAACCCAAATGTTTACTCATTGGACTCTCAGCATTAAAGATCAAGATTACATTTCTTAGCTACAAGAAATAAACCACTGGAGAGAGGGAGCTCTATTAAGTTCTAGTACAGACAAAATTCTCTGTACTAAGATTTCCCACCAAGAAGCCCAATACTTCTTTAGGCATACTGATTTTTTTAAAAAAAAATTAAGAGAAACGTTTTAACCAATTCCATAACGGAGCTAATTTATGGGATATTGGGGAGCAGCTTACTTGGTAAAAGCCTTCAAGAAGAGGTTGGTAAATCAACTCTCATGGGGATTATGAATTTTGTGAACTGGGATGAGAATTGGTCAATGTCCCTTCAAGCCCTATAAAAATGTAATTTGTATTGTTGGGCATGGAAATATCCAGGGGTTCTTCTCAGTAGTGGGTTTCAGAATTTTTTACTACCGGTTCTGTGGGCGTAGTTTGGTGGGCATGGCATGGCTTGGTGGGTGTGGCAGGGGAAGGATACTGCAAAATCCCCATTTCCTCCCAATCAGCTGGGACTTGGGAGGCAGAGAATAGATGGGGGTGGGGCCAGTCAGATTTTTTACTACTGGTTCTCCAAACTACTCAAAATTTCCACTACCGGTTCTCCAGAACTGGTCAGAACCTGCTGAAACCCACCTCTGGTTTTTCTTAACCTAAATTTTAAAAAGTAAGAATATGTAATAACTCTGAAGCCTATCATTTCAAAATAACTCCGAAGCCTATCATTTCTGCACTAATCTGTAGTGTTGTTTTTATTGTTGTCCCAACATCAAAATTAAGTCATTAAGCTAACAGATGTCAGTAGAGAAGAATGTCAAAACTGCCAGAATGTAGTCTTTTTGGATATAATGAATGAACATAACCTTTGTGAACCTATAGCCAAACCTATCCTACCTAGCTACTTTGTTCTCCCTTATACCATCTTCCCATTCTCTTTGGTAGCATCTCTAGCATCGTTTGGCTGGAGTATGTTTGTAAAGAATGTTAGAAGGTCACATCTAAATTTGTCTTCCTTAACCTATGATGCTATTTTCTTTCTTTCATACATTCATAGCATTCAATATTTTTTCAAAGCATCTATTTTTCAATGTGTTAATTTTTACATACGTAACATATGTAAATATCACTTTATAATGCCTGGTAAGGTCACACTTGGAATATTGCATTCAGTTTTGGTCACCACAATGTAAAAAAGAAGTTGAGACTCTAGAAAGAGTGCAGAGAAGAGCAACAAAGATGATTAGGGGACTGGAGGCTAAAACGTATGAAGAACGGTTGCAGGAACTGGGTATGTTCAGTTTAATGAAGAGAAGAACTAGGGGAGACATGATAGCAGTGTTCCAATATCTCAGGGGTTGCCACAAAGAAGAGGGAGTCAAACTATTCTTCAAAGCACCTGAGGGTAGAACAAGAAGCAATGGGTGGAAACTAATCAAGGAGAGAAGCAATTTAGAACTAAGGAGAAATTTCCTGACAGTTAGAACAATTAATCAGTGGAACAACTTGCCTCCAGAAGTTGTGAATGCTCCAACACTAGAAGTTTTTAAGAAGATGTTGGATAACCATTTGTCTGAAGTAGTGTAGGGCTTCCTGCCTAGGCAGGGGGTTGGACTAGAAGACCTCCAAGGTCCCTTCCAACTCTGTTATTCTATTCTATTCTATTCTATTCTATTCTATTCTATTCTATTCTATTCTATTCTATTCTATTCTATTCATTGACCTCTCTTCCATCTCTAATTTGCAACCCCATATTATAAAAGAATGTGTCCAAATTATTTTGTCTGAACTGGGACTTCCTAGCAGTCTAATTTTGCTTCCCATCCCCTGGGCAAAAAGTGACAACTTCCCACTGTTTGTTAAAATCAGTTTTAGAGTTGTTTCCCGTCTGATAGCATGTCCTCATTCCCTCTTTCTTAATCAAATCTGAGGCCTTTCTTTGAAGGTATTTATTTTGCTCTTGTATATACAAATAATCATATTTCTATTCTTATTTCTAATTACAAGGACTATTAGTAGCAGACCACTACTAATGGGAAAAAGAGATGGGAGAGAATGCATAATTTTTAATGTAGTGCATTTTTTTCAGGCATTTATTCTAATAAGCAGGATTTCATGCTTGTCTCCTTAAAAAGCACAGCTAATACTGCAGCATGTATGACACACCTGCAGTCCTATTTACCATACCTGGATAAAGCTTCAGTGCATTCAGTGGAACTTGCAGGGATTATAGTGAAAAGCAGTCACCCCTCATTTTTTGTAATTCAGTCATTAACAATATATTTTTATTGTCAATCCTCAAAAAGTGCCATTAAAAGAGAAAGGTTCTGTAATGAACTATGAGTTCACATTTGACATTGTTTCATGCAAAATGTTAAATATATACAAGTTTATATTGACATGAATAGGCTGCTGCATATTTTGGGCTCTTAAATAAATAACTTTTCAGGACTAGTCATTCCAAAGGCTTCCTGATTCACTTCAATGTCTCAGATGAAACAAATAACCAAAAGTCCCAGAACAATCAGCATGAAATTACTGTATAGTATTAGTCTTTACCAGTGACCTCTTTAGTAGTGAAAGAACATGCTCTGTCACTGGATAAATAGTCAAGTGAAAGATGACTATTATTATTTCTAGTGTGGATCTGGGAAGTACTAGTACATTTATATATGAGTTCAGGTTAGCATTATCGCCATGACCTTTTTCAGCTGCTGAAATGGAGAAGCCTGAGGGAAACAAGATGGGGATTTCTGTATGGAAAAACTGTGGAAAACAAGTTTCTAATCTTGTAGTGTCTATTTTGTTCTTTGTTAGAACTGTGAAATCCATCATCTGTAGTCTAATTCAAAAACTCTTTACTAAAATTAATTTATTCTGAGGCTAGAAATTTGTTCTGGGTAACAACTGTGAAAAACTGCTTTTTCCCCTTTTTGTTAGTACATCTCACTATTATATTGTTGCAACTATTGTTAAACAGTTAAGAGTCAGAAAAATTGCCAGTCAGTTGTGCATCTTTTAAATATCTGTCACTGGACCGATCATCTTCAGTTGATCCTGGCTAAAGATCCTCGATTATGAAAAGAGATTCCAAATCTAAATATCAGCAAGACTAACTCCCTTTTTACGACATGATTATTACCAACATATCAATATACAATCATTAAAGCAGGTATGTGCTACCTTCTGCTCTTCAAATGTTTTAAACAACAACTTTTATTCACTCCAAATCAGTTCAAAAAGCAGCCAACTTTGCTTATTTAATGCCCTCTAGATCTATTGAGTGTGTAGTCCAGAATTCCATGCTAACACAGTGTTCATTAAGTTTTCAACTGCACACCTTTTACAAAATTGCAAAGAAGAAAGCAACCATAAAAAACATGGCAGCCATCATAACTCTCTCTTCCCTAGCAAACACCTTCCAGTCAACAGTTTGCAATGAAGTCAGCAGCTTTTATGTGTATAGACATTGCATCTGTTCCCAATTTGCTGTCTGAGGCTGTTGCCTTCCACAATTTAAATCAAAGCAACAACAGTAAGATCTCAGATACCAACTTTGCCTTGGCTTAAGTTTATCAATCCATACAATGGTACGGTATAATGGGCAAAGGAGTCCTTTTCTAATACAGGTTGGTTGTCCAGAGAAGATGACAATGAAAACAGACAGGCACCAACAGACTGAGATAATGAAACAATCACATCTGTTGAAGGGGCAACTTTTCTCATGGGTGAAAAAAAAATAAATCATTTCTGAATAAAATTGCAAGACTGAGGAAGGAAAACAAATAGTGATTGAACCTCAGATTTCTTTTGGCAGCTTTTATTGCAGTGGATGGAAAGACCTGGAAATTAAATATCCATGCACTGGGTAGCAGAGAGAATTAGCATGTTGTGTGTAATAATAGAGCCACATTTCTGATTATGTTAAAATAATCCTTCACAAATCCTTTCACTGATCATAGATACTGAGTTGTAAATACATCCTCTTGGTCCTAGCTGAATTAATCACTTTCCTCCTCTATTTATCTGTTTTTATTACTCAGGTTTGCACATAAAGCTAATATTGGCTACAATACACTGCATATCTCAGAGAAAGACAAATGGATTCCTTCTGCAGGCCCTCATCCAGGCGTTTTTGATGGGATAAGATAGCATCCCCTTAATTATGACTAACATGCAGTTACCAGTTTTTAACTTCAAACAAAAAGAGACTTATGAGAAATAATGGGGATTGTTCTGCTGCTATTGATGAAATACTGGCTCCTCACCTCTGGCCCCATATATGGTAATTTTATTTAGGTACAACAAATGAGGCTTTTTCAGGGAAATGGTGTCAAGTAACTGATGTAAAGAATATGGAAATCACTTCTTTAAGTATCTTTTTTCTGTTTCTTCTTTTTCCATTGTTTTCAATACCTTTCTGTGTAAGGCTGATTCTATCAGCCTGGCTGTGATTTTATTAGCTTTTGGAACTTCTTGAATAAAAGTAGAATGGAGGAGAAGACCAAGTTCTGGGGCATCCCATACTGGACTGTTTGAAGGCTTGTCCTCTCCTTCCTATAATCACTGAATAGAATCTCCTGCTTAAGAAGGAATAGAATCACAGTAATACTCTGCTCCTCATTCTCAGACACACGGATGATCAGAATAATAGAATAACAAAATAATAACAGATGCTCAAGCAGGAAGCCCTATATCATTCTGAACAAACATCTGTTCAATCCCTTCTTAAAACATCCAGTGATGGAGCATGCACCATTTCTGAAATCAAGCTGTCCACTGATAAATTGTTCTCACTGTCAGAAAGTTTCTTAGTTCTAGATTGGATCTCTCCTTGATAAGTTTCCATCCATTACTTGTCTTACCTTCAGGTGCTTTGGAGAATACGTTACCCCCATCTTCTTTGTGACTCTTCCAATATTGGAAGAGTGCTATTATGTCACCCCTAGTCCTCTCTTGGTTAGACTTGTCACTACACAGACCCAATGTCTAATCATTATATATTTTAGCCTCCAGCCCCCTAATCATCTTTGTTCTTCTTCTCTGTACTCTTCTAGAGTCTAAATATCTTTTTTTAAATCGTGGTGACCAAATCTGGATGCAGTAGTTCAATAAATCCATAAATGTACTTTGATAAATAGTATTGAAGACCACTGAGAAATCCAGTAAAACAGATTGTTTGTTTATCCTTCATCTAAGTCCCACTATATGCTATGTGTGAGGGTAACCATTATATATATATATATATATATATATATATATATATATATATATATATATATATATATATATATGTATATATATATATATGTATATATATATATATATATATATATATATATATATATATATATATATATATATATATATATATATATATATATATATATAAATGGAATGGTAGTTGTAGAACAGTGCAGAGTCCAAACAACACCTTTTGAGTAAGAAATGAACTGAGCAAACAATCATCGTGCACTACCCAGCTCTTTGCCCTGTTCATGACAACCTGCACCAACCAAGTGGTGAAGCACACATGTGATATCTGCCATCACAGAGACCCCAATGCATTTCCTCGAATTCTTAGGTAACATCACATGAGATTACTCTGTCAACTCATAAAACTCTAACCTTCTGGTTCCTGCTTTAAGTAAATGTGAGTTATTTTTTCCACAAAATGATTATCCAGATGTTCTCAGGAAATATTTAATGGGTCTTCCAGATCAGCCTTCCCGAACAGACAGGTATCAAAACCACAGGTATCAATGCCACAGGAGGCAACTTGTTGGGAGAGAGAGAAGCCTCATCCAGGTTATAGAAAGTGAAAACAAATGGAAACTAGAACTCACAGGCTCTTTATAGACGGCATTCGCCTTTATTTTCCTGATTACATATGTGTTATTTACCATATTATGGGATACATTATATACCCATAACCTTATTGTGATGGCCCAAGTGCCAAGTTACCTTTCTTTTAACCCCTCAATGAAATACAAAATCTGCTCCATAAACTGAGGGCTGTTCAGAGTTACAAAGCCTGATTTTTCTAGTACTATTTATTTATTCAGATGTATATAAGCCAAACCTAGAAATGATTTGATTTCTGATCAATTAAATATAGGTTTAATTGGCTATTTAGTGCAGAAAAGTCAGATGTAAAATAAAGACTTTATAGATTTCCATTAAGATTTGCATTTCTAATAGGAACTGATGGATTGCACTTCTTGAGTAAGAAGTGTGAATAATTAACCCACAAGTCATTAGTTCAAGCAATATTGCATCATGAATTTATTTAATAGATTTAGACCATACTTAAGTACACTTAATTGGAAGATTAAGCCACATCTGTTTATAGTAAAGAATAATTTAAATTATTGCAAACATTCTTAAGCTAAATCGCTAATAAGAGTGGCTGTGATCATTTGAACTTTTATCTGGGGCCAAAAGTGAAGGTGTCAGTAGATTTTCTCTCCTAAGTAAGTATGTGTAGTTGCCAGCCCTATTCCTCTTCTCTAGGACTTAATCTTCCTAGAGGATTGGGGTTTTTTCCCCCCTCCCAATAAGAAGGTAGCCTTTCTCCTGCTAGGAGGAGGGAAATCATTTCCATTTTTTCATCTAGGCAATATGCATTTGCCACCCAAAGACTTCTTTGCTCTCTGCTATCCTATGATCTCTAAGGTAAGTCGTAGGCTCCAACTTCTACCCTGCATTTAGTTATATCATGTTGGCATAGAAAGAGTTTATGCAGGATAGAAGAGTGAAAGGAGAGGAGAGAAAGAGGAGGCAACTACTCATATGCCGTAGTGTGATTTATTTATTTTTTATCGTCGATTTAAGTACAATGGCGAGTTTAAATCTGTCGACATCGTCAAAGCTCCCTGGGCGGCTAGGTTAACGCGGCGGGGGTGGGTGGATGTAGAATGAATTCAGCACTCTGGCCAGCTCCGCCACTGTTGAATGCCTGCCGGCGCGAGAAGACACAGACGGGGAAACCGCAAGTAGAGAGACGCTCCGTGGACAACGACGCTAAACGGATCGATGTTGAGGCGGTCTGGGAGGGCAACTACATCAGGGCAGCAGGAACGTGCTTTCTCCGTTCCGAGGTGACCTCGGGATAAAGAAGCTCTGTGGGAAGAGGCTTCCCCCCCCCCTCATTTTCGATCATACCGTAGGTTCGTTCATTTCTTGTACTGCTGTTCGATCAAAAGAAGAAAAAAAGGGGGGGGGAGGAGGAGAGTGGGCAGAGGGGATTCCCCGCTTTCAAGTACTTTATTGAAAGGCTTCCCTTTCAATAAAGCGAGTCGGAAAGCACATACTGGTGCTGATTTAAGGATCGGTGCTTTGTCATTTAGTCTTTTTCCTTTTAAAAAAATATTTTCATTTTGTAGAGTGTCTCGGATTCTTTGAGTTTTTTGTAACCCCAAGGGGGCTAAATTAACAATAAGCCATTGAAAAGGATACCCGGCTTAATAGCTCGGTTTATTTGTGCTTGTCTTTTCTTTTGAAGGTGTGTCCTCAGAAACTGGAGAAAGAGGGATGACATTCTGTGTCCAGATGATCACAGCCATCAACCAACTTTTGTCTCTTCATTTTTTCTTACTTGGCATCATGAAGGGAAATCGGGAAAATACCAGTGCCAAGTGGGAAGGACGCATCTAAGTCCTTTCCAGGAATAGTTCCTTATTGTAGAATTTGGCTGTATTCTCTCTTTGCATCTGGGAACTGAAGTGTGACTCTCCGGGATCAACATCCATCATTATGTAAAAGCAGAATGGCAAATTGCCCTCAGACAGAGTCTTTATGGTTTAAGTTAATGCTGTCCATGCCGATGATTTGCGAAGAATAAAAGTACATACATATTTTATATTTTTAAAATATCTCAGACTGGTGGCGGGAACCTTTTGCACTATGCTCATTTGCAACATCAGTGCCATTAAAGATTGGAGCACTTTTCTCTCCCAGATTTTGCCCAGTGTCAACAAGACTCTCAACCTGGTGCAGCAAGTTGAAGCCACCACCAACTCTGTGGTGAGTGCCCTGCAGGATCCCGAGCAAAACAGTTACTTGTCCAATAGCCAATCCATGAATTCCAGTAACTTTACCACTGGCTTGGACCAGCTTTTCCAATATTCAGATTCAGACAATGATCAGCTTTATAAGGAATACAAACCACCACCTCGGGATGCCATCCCTTTACCCAAGGCAGTGCTTTACCTTCTGATGGCAGCACTTGTGGTGGTGGCTGTGGCTTATGCCATTGTTGGGCATCTCATCAAGGATCTTGTCCATGATTTGATAGGTGAGTGTTAAAAGTAAACTATTCCTTTGCACCATCTGCAGAGTTCATACCATCTGTTATTTTTGCATGAGATACTTCAATAGTTTCTGCATTTTTCAGATCTATAATTCCAACATTGATGAAAAAGGCATTCTTATATTTTTAATTTAGTTGGGAGCAAACCTCATTGGATTCAGTGGGTCTAGTAAATATGCATGAGATTCCACTACAAGAATCTGTTGAATGTAGTTGCTCTTGTTGATTATACAACAAACATGAAAGAACCTCAGATGCACATTCCCAACATCATGTGAGAAGACATCAGAAAGCAATCTGTCTCAGAGCAAGATCATCCTGCTTCAAGTTCCTTAATTGGTTCTGTTTTGATTTGGACCTTATATGTGCCCTGTCATAAGAAAGTACCAGAGCTTCATTTATCTTAATGGTTTGCTGCTGCTGCTGTTGCTTTTTTAAATGTTATGCCTCACCATCTAACTCAAATAAATTTATAAATTATGTCTACCTTGTATCTACCTTGAAGAGTTTATATGTACATCTTAAATAATAAGGGAGGCTAAATTACTAGAAAAATATTTGGAAAAGCAAGATGTATTCTTATTTGTAGTGACACAAATGGGGTACCTACCAGTTCTAATCTATGCAAAATTGAATAAAAAGAATTCTGAAGTCTTCTTATGCAGCTGATTAAGTAAGGTTATTATACTACTATTTATTATGTTAAGGTCAGTGTAATCTTAGACAACAGGTTCTGTTTATTTTTTTTAAGTAATTCCAAATATAGGATTATGATCTTCATTTGGACCACTTAGTCAACTCATTTATTAAAAGATACACTTAAGTACATTCAACATTAAATGGGTGAAATCTATTTGCAGATGATATTTTCCACCCCTCCTTCTTTTCCAACCCTTTTCCTAAGGGCAGGAGTTAAATGATACCCATTTGCACAATTAAGAACAGCAGTGTTTTCCTGATAACTAATACGTCAAATAGGACTATTAACATAAAAAAAATGCTGCCCAATATTCTTCCATTAAACAAAAATACTGAAAACTACAGCAATCCTAAACATATGTCCAAAGAAAAATATTCTATGCCTAATAGAGTTTACTCCATTAAATAAGTACAGGATTAAAATTTAAGTAAATAAATGTATTTTGAATAATCTTGAGGCAAGCTTTTCTGATTTGAATCCCATTAAATTACTTTCACTCTTGTCTAATAAAGAACTTGGCAATGTTGATAAGAAATCCAAATAAAAACTTTATGTTATTTATTAAAAAGTGGGGAATTGGCCACCTTGTCCTTGTCCCACCAATCTGGGGTACAATCAGAGCACTATATGATGTCTAGAGCAGCTACCCCATTGACTACATCTTCTTCCTCTTCCACTACTCCTTAAGATTCAGTCCATCCAGACTTCCTAGACGACACATCAACTATTTCTTGATCTCCTCCTCTTCGTGCCATTTTTGTATAGTATCAGGTTTGTCCACAATTATATGTACTTTTAACTTGTTCTAAAGTTTAAACTTTAATCAGTAAGCTAAACAATCAATGATTTCCCTCTCTCTCTCTCTCTCTCTCACTCTCTCTCTCTCTCTCTCTCTCTCTCTCTCTCTCTCTCTCTCTCTGTGTGTGTGTGTGTGTGTGTGTGTATTCTCTAATATTCTTAGCTGCTAGGTAGAACAATAAAATTAAAGAAATGAGCAGTGTGGTTGAAAATTGTTTTATTGGGGTTAATAGATGTTCCCTCAAGTAAGTGTGTGAAGATTGCAACTCAAGGATCAAATAGCATGTCATACCCAATCTATGCTATGTTCTATTACGATTAATAATTTCTGTGTGTATTTAAACCAGTTCAGCAGAGCATCCTAATAAGCAGTCAAACTAACCCTTTAGGAGATCTCATTGCTTTACTAACACAGTCTGACCTTGGGCAAGCATCTTGGTTTAAATCCATTTTCCCTTTCAATTAAATGGGAAGTGTTTTAGCACAAAACTATAATAGTTATATTATTAACATAGTACATAAACATAGTTTTAATGAAACATTATATTCTATGTACACTAAATCAGATGTCCCCATCAATTTCAGTTAATCATTAATGACCATTCTCTGTATTGTCCCCTGCCACAGGCAATTATTTCTATGCTTGCTCTATTTTTCTCTCAATTCTTGGAGATGACACACTATCCTTCAAACCTGATTCATTTCACAGCTCCTACAGATAATATACTTCATCTTGTCAGAAAGAATAGTTCTGATAAAGAGGAAATGTTGGAACTGATGATCTTTTATTTATGTTCAGAACAAAAACAATGTGGTTTCACTTCATGCAAATGGAAAATGGAAATGAGTTTCAGGGTACCTCAAGATTGCTGGAGTGAAATGAGATCTCCAGCTGGCATCTTCTTAGCAGGTCACACATGTATTCCTCTTTCATACATTCCAAATTATTGAATTCTCCTAGGAGGGAAGATGACACTAAGTTTCTTAACTCTTCCAGGTGAGTCATCTTTTTTTCCTTCCAAGAGAAGCTTGATAATTTATTTATAAGCATAAAGCCATTCAACTCCATAATGACTCTAGTTTACATAAAAATTAGATAAAAAGGAAATAAGAAGCAATATCCTGCCAATATTCTTAATGCTGTAATTGTAAGGAGGAAAAGGAGGACTCTGTGAAATCTAAAAACACCAATTCTGGACTTTGCCTCACTTTAGCCAAGCCATACCTAAGTAGGAAGAAAGGTGCAACAGAACAGCATATCTGTCAGTCAGGGTTGACCTGTGGAGTTCTTGGTGCTCTCTGAGTTGTTGTTATTTAGTTGTATAATGAAACATCTGCAAGCAAACAATCAAACTCAGGGAGCACCGAGAACTCCACAAGAAGCTGCCCTTTCTATGATAAGCCATTGGTCAGTCTAATCTAACCAAGGCTGCAAAGAGTCACCCCCCAAAAAACCATGTGCTTGAAAACATTCTCTCCAACATTTCATTATGAGTTGCAATTTTTAATCTGACAGAATGGGGGAATTACTCAATGGGGGAATTACTCAATATATAGGGAATAGGATTGTGTAGCATCTCAGATTCAAATACAAAAAGGGGTTTCAGGACGTGAGAGGGACATAGATAGGACCCGTGTACAACTCTTTGAGCCAAACTTGTTTCCTCCCAGAATTGCAGAGCAATTTTGGAGAGGGGCCTCAAAACCCCAGGACAAGAGGTAACTAATTGAAGGAGTGGCAGGCAGCTGCTACATGAACATCCCTCACACTGCATCTTGAAATACCTTTCAATCTTTGAAACTGAAGTATTGCTGAGCCCTCTTAAATGTAGCATTTCTAGAAAAGGGTGTTAGTTTGGGAAAGGTCAATGATTAAGCTTTGCATATAGGGAAGAACTGTGGGGAGAACAAGGATTGCAGTTTAAAAATGAATGCAAGATAGAAACAATGTCCAATTACAAATCATAAAGCCTCTCATAATATTATATATATATATATATATATATATATATATATATATATATATATATATATATATATATATATGATAAAGAAATAAAGGGAGACTAGTATAGATCTATTTCAAGCTATTTAGCTCTCATCAGCTAGCCATACCCTTACTTGGATTCGAACTTGGGCTGCCTGCATGTTTAGGCAGTTGTATTAACCTCTTAGCTCTCATCAGTATGGCTAGCTGATGAGAGCTAAAAAGCTTGAAATAGATCTATACTAGTCTCCCTTTATTTCTTTATCAGCAAAATATAAATTTGGTATAAAATGGTTTGTCGTGAATGCGACTGCTTGAGGGCTCCTGGATTGGAGTTGAAAGGCGAAAGGGAGCAGAATGCCACATGTTGGGGTAGACCAGGTGTTTTGATAGAAAAACACTGTGTATGTATGTATGTATGTATGTATGTATGTATGTATGTATGTATGCATATTCTTTCTAGCCAGGTTTTACCTACGTAAGCTACGATGTTATGCAGCCCAGCACAGAGTCTGCTGTCTGTCAACAAGAAACAAAAAGCCCAGAAACTTGTGAATGAGATTTCACAGAACCAGGGCTGCATAACATCATAGCTTACGTAAGTAAAACCTGGCTAGAAAGAATATGCTCATAAAAGACTACGAAAAAGAAAGAAAAAGAAATATATATATATATATATATATATATATATATATATATATATATATATATATATATATATATATATATATATATAAACACACATACATACATATATATAACAAATGTTTGTTCAATTCAGTTCCCACACAAATTAGATGAAATACATATGAGCAGACTCACTTACAAATTCTTAACCCCAGTATGTTTTTTTACATAAATTCCCGCTATGATTTATTGCTAAGATTTCTATGCTGTTCAGAGGTAGTCAAGAATTGGGTATCATAAAAATTGTAGTAACAAATAAACCAACAATGATTCCCCTAGGCCTTCTACTTTGGAAGGACTATGGATTGAGCCCTGCATTGCACTGGGATCTAGTATCAGGCTATTTTTTATTATTATTATCAAGATAGTCCTGTAAATACTTGCTTTTATATAAATCACACTGTTCAGTAGAGCTCACTCTCTACTTAAATACCACCTTTTTATTGCTCTGGTTACATAATGGAATGATATGGCCCCCTGATCAGAGCAGGATTCCTGTCTTGGGGTCCTATCCTAACCAGGGCTCTCAGGAATAATAAAAGGAGAATATTTGTAGTTCAGGGTTATCATGAAGGGTCCTTGGTGCTCTCTGAGCTTGGTTGTTTTCTTGCCAACGTTTCATTACCCAAATTAGGTAACATCATCAGTGCTAATGATGTTACCTAATTTGGGTAATGAAATGTCTACAAGAAAATAGAGAGCACCAAGGACCCCTCATCTCAGGAATACACTTGCTTGTTAAATTTTAAAATGACTACATGTTGTGAGCAAACTATCACTTTCTAGATTGTATTGTTCTATCTTACCTATGAATGACAGGAATGATGGCAGCCAGATCGAAAACACCAACAGAAATAGATTTTTGAAGCAAGCACAATGCTGCAAAGCAAAGTTGTCAGTTACAGAGATCAGCCTAATAGTCTTTCCAAGTTTATTACCAAGATGTGTTTGACTACATCTCTGCTAATCTTCCAGGTCTTTTGATGGATGTAGTCAACACCTCTGAAAGACACCAGCTTCCAGAGCAATATTCTCAGGCTAAACTGCATAGTCCTTTGATAGCTATTTAGATTTTGAATTATAATTTTCTTCAGTACTTTCAAATTTTTGACAGATTTAATACCTTGGGTTTTCATAGTTTCAAGGTCTCCGCAAACTCAGATACACCATTTCTCAAACTTGTATACCCTGCCATCTATCTGGTTAGATATTGACTGAAGTTTCACCATTAATTCAAAGCTTGTAACATCTTTTTACTGACATATGGGATTAATATTGCTCTATCTAACCCAGCAATCAGATGAGGCAGCCTTAGGCCCCTCGTCTCTATCTAGGAATTCATCCAAGTTTACCTCCCTTTCCATTATCTGGAGTGAAATTCTTCACCCATAATGATTGAGGGAGAGCCATCTTCTTCATTTTATGAGGTATATTGCTGAAAAAAATGTAAAATTGTTAATGTTCATTGCATTGATGATACTATCTAACCATCTGATCCTTTGCCATCCCTCCCTCCCTCCCTCCCTCCCTTCCTTCTTCCTTCCTTCCTTCTTTCCATGGCTTTAGTCAATGATAGTGATCATTTTTAAAATAAAACTCAGATTTTAAAGACACCGATGAGATCATTTATTTTATTAAGGGGGGTTGCACAAGTTCATTTAATTTTTAGGGGGTTGTAATATCACAACATTTAAGAACCTGTGATATCATGTATTGTGCACACTTAATTACAGCACATCTAATTCCATCACTTATGAAAGGGAGCTATATTGCAATCAAAGTTAAAAAGCAAGCTTATAACAATTTAAAACAGATTATTGTGGCATTCGATTAAATGGGTTAGATGTTACTGTTTTCTTTGTTATTTCACTCATTTGCAAATTCTTCAAATCTGATCCCAGCAACCCTTCCTTATAAAAATGTTCCTTCTTCTTAGCCTTGTGGCCTGTTTGCTAGATTGTTCTTCTTCTGCCTTATTTCCAAATTCCACATTTCAGTCTATTCTTTCCATTAAAATAATCCCTTTAAGTAAGAAAAATCTGAGAATGAATATAAGACTTCTGAAAGTTTCTGATACCTCGACACTCAAGGGAAGTGTGAGTCAATGACCTATTGCTGAAAACCTTAGAGTCCTTATAGTAAATCAACTCTGGATTTCCTTGATCCATGAGTATCAGTGGCAGTGGATTATACTGAGGATTCAATATTCTTTTGGAAAACACATTGGACACTTACCTTATTTAATTAAAATAAAAACTGCTTGAACAAACTGAAACTGGAGGCAACTGTCTCCAAAATATTCCTGTGATAGGAACTTTCTCAGTTAGGATCAAATATATCTATTTAACAGTTTCTTCTGAAGTCCATCAGCTCTGCAAATGTAATTAGGAGAATTTACATTTTTAAAAATACAACACACTCTATTCAAAAGGAAGCAAAACTCCTGTTTATCAAATTCACCTTCAGATGTGAAGATTTTTTTTTGTTCTGACCCCAGTTTCATGCAGTTTCCACCTTTAAACTTGGCTATCCATCTGAAGTTACACTGTGGAGCCATCACATGTTAGCCTGTAGTGTAATCCAAGTTCATACTTTCTCTCATTGGGTCATTGCCTCCAGCCACTGAACAGCAGAGAAACCCAAATAGCAACAGCACTTAGACTTATATACCACTTCACAGTGCTTTACAGCCCTCTCTAAGTGATTTTACAGTGTCACCATATTGCCCCCAACAATCTGAGTCCTCATTTTACCAACCTTGGAAGGATGGAAGGCTGAGTCAATCTTGAGCCAGTGAGACTCAAACTGCCGAACTGCAGGCAGCCACAGTAGTCAGGAGAATTAGTCTGCAGTACTGCATTCTATCCACTTCGCCACCACAGTTTATATGACTAAGTCTGCCCCTCAGTTCCACTTTACATTATCCTTTTTGGACATTTTTTGGATACAGTCATTTATACATCCTTTAATATAGCTATTTATCCTCTAAGCAAGCCAGAAAGGTCTGTCATGTTTATTTGCAGCTGAGACTGCTAAAGCATTTTCTATCAGAAGCTTCGAGACTGGGGTGTATTTTAAATCTATGTCTCCTGTTGTAATTGTTCTACAAAGAAATTTGAAGTCTGTATATCACTTCCAGTTTGTTGCAAATATGAATGCATAATGAATCACTCTGAAAGTGACCACTACACACAGACATACACACAAAAACCTAGCAGCATCAATCACTGGCCTATATTTTAGAGTTTGTTGTTGTTAATTTCTATCCTTTTTTTTTTTTTCAAGGAACTTAGCAAGCAAGCACATATGCAGTCTGATGTGCTATCATTTTATCCTCATAAGAACTAATCTGTAAATTGACCTGACAGATGGTAACTGGCCTAAAGTCACCTAGTGAGCTCTATGATGAAGTGGGACTCAAATCTGGGCGTTTCTAATCCCAGCCCAATGTTTTAATCGTATCATACTAGTTCATGAACAAGTCTAAAAACGTTGCAATGTTATTTTAATGCCAGTTTTATGAGTCCAACGTGGGATGTAATTGGTAGCATATTTTGCAAATGAATGCCAATTACTTTCAATATCTATGAAAATGGATATTCAAAATTAGGCACTGAGAGGATGAGAAAAATGTGTGGCTAGGAAAAACCACCAATTTTGGAGTCCTTTGGGGAAGTTTGAGAAATCTCCTTAGATCGTCTGTACTTTCCAAGTGTATGCTGATTCTGAGATTCTTTTGCATTGCTATTCTTACTCCCAGAGCCAGCTGTAGATATGAAGAGGCCCTTCTAAAAAAGATGTCAATGGAAACATTCAGCTGGGACCATGATCCAATCATTTCATCCAATGCCAGCAGTGTGGGCACATTAGAGATACTGTGGCAAATGTCAGGGGCAAACCTGATTGGTGAATTTAGTGAGGCAGTGACAAACAAGATCTGACTGGGAGATCAGGTTCAATTCCTGTTCATTCCTGCCCTTTCGGATTAAAATCCAGAGCAGTATGGAAAATTTAAAGTATTAAACTAGGTCTGAGAAGATCCAGCTTCAAATTCATTCTCAGCCACAAAAAAATATTTTGAAAATTAATCGTACCCTCACAAACCAACTTACCTCACATAATTGTTCTGGGTTAAAACTGAAGGAGACAGAACTGTAGGCTACCTTGTTTCCTGGAATAAAAAAGAGATATAAATCTAAATGGACATTTTAAAAATAAAATCCCTGTTTCTATACAGCTGTTAAAAATGCAGGCATGCTTCTCTTTTTTTCACACTGGACACCCACCAATGAATTTCCTAAATCAGCATTGATTTTCATTTAATCTTTCATGCTAATGTTAAACAGAGAGAAATTCTTCACCATAAATACTTTAAGCTAATGCCTTTCCTCATCTCCTCTAAGCAAGACCATTTTCTTAATTTGGCTTTGACAGCCCTTGTAAAAGAAATGGATTATCTTTTTGCCTGTCACTTTGGTACGGTCATTTGTTAAACAGTTATAAGTCTCCTTGCATTACTTCTCTGCAGGACATTTCCCATAAGAACTGTCACAGTTAATTTAAAAGGTTTCCTCATCCAGAGGATAAAGGGCAGCTGCCTTTAGCTTTAAGTCAATAAAAGGAAGACAAATATTGCAACCTGTTACTCCCTTACAGAATTTAAGGAATAATTACAACCAGATTTGACCGTCATCCAGATATCAACATAATCTGAACCTCAGAGGTTTGCAAATATATAGCCAGGAATCTATAAGAATGAACGCCAAAGTGTGAAGCTATTTTCCTTGTTTAAAACCCCATGCATTTAAGCATCTGCAGATTGCCACTCCTTTATGCCACTAAGCTCTATAAGCAGTCATGCATTAGGCAGAAATTCCCCTTCCAAATAGGCTTCAGCCACTAGACTCCAGTGATGAACTGGATTATTCCACATTGAGAGATAGTGGGGCACTTCAAAGTAGGTTTGGCAAGGGCAGAGAAATCTTATTGTGAACATTTTACCACTTGCATTTAACTATTATAAAGGCTTGCCCTGGTGACATTTTTTTTCTCTTCTGAATTCCAATGACTTTGCCTTCATCTCGCCCCCAATCCATAAATGAAATATGGTTCAGTAATCCTTAGCTGTACTAGCATTAGGGTTTTCCTCCTTAAACCAGTAAGATCCAACAATAGCCAGAAGATATTTAAAATATGTTAGACCATCAAATCAAGGTGAACATCCAAGGTGAGTGTCCAAGATGAGCGCCCATCGGAACATCGTTTTTGAACAATTTTAGCCTCCTAGGTTCACATTGCTCAGCCTCCTGGACCGCCTTCTGCTTTCTATCAAAATAGTGCATGGAACGTTGTATATTAGCTGGGACAGGGGATCTTCCTGGGTTAGGTCAGGGCAGAAATAGCAAAATAGCAGGGTAATGGTCTAAGAGTGAAATAGTGTGATGCTGTAGGCTGAAACAATATAAAATTGAAATTATAGAACCACCCACCATCATCACCTCTAGAAAAGAACATGTTAGCAAGCTGCCTGCAAGGAAAAAGAAGAGGTCTCCTAACAAAAAAATGAGATCCAGCTTCACCCCTGGGGAATTAAGCAATGCTGTTGTCCCAATGCCTAGTAGTTCTAGGGGTCTGCAGGGGGAACAACAGGCTTCAACTGAATCATGACAATACTGAGTGGCTTAGAGTCTTAGGGCCTTCCAAAACTGGGACTTTATCATCTTTGGTACTGGATGAAATGGCACTGCCCCAAAGAGACCCACTGTACAATCTGCAGGTCCTTCTGCACTCACAACTCCTGCTCAAGTAGCAGATGGAAGTCATGACCAGGAGGGTCTTTATGCAACTTCATGTGGTGCACCAGTTCTGCCTGTTCCTGGATTGTAATGATCTGTTTACAGGTACTCATACCCTGGTCATTTTCCAAAAGGACCACTGTAAGTAACATATTCTTCACAGGGCTACCCTAGAAGAATATCTGGAAGATTCAGCTAGTGTAGAATGGAGCAATACAGGCAGTTATGTATGCCCTTAGAAGGACACATTACAATTCTGCTCATGAACTGCATTGGTTAACGGACTGCTATGAGATTCGATTCAAGGTGCTGTTTTTGACCTTTAAAGCCCTACATGCATGTGGGAAGGGTGTCTGAGAGACTACTAATTTCATCTACCCACCCTATCAAATCCAGCAGGAGAGAAATGTTGCGGGTCCCATTTTCCAAGAAGCTCCATCTAAAGCATTTTAGATGGAGCTGGGGTGGGCATGACCTGTGTAACACATCCGGACCGCGGGCCACCAGTCTGACACCCCTGATCTAAAGGGGCTTGGAGACAAGCCTTTTCTGCTATTGTACTCACTTCTCGAAACTTCAAAAATTTACAAAAAGGAAACAATAGTACATATAACAACTATCAATTTCTTCACACTTCCTACAGTTTAGATTTCATATAGTGTAGCTTTTAAAATGGAAACAACAATAATTCATTCAAGTCAATAATTTTTTTAGTGTAATACATTTTGCACTGCATTAATCTGAACTCCATCCATCCCCTTGAAGTTCACAAATACACAACTGTGTGTGTGTGTGTGTGTACTGTACATGAATACACATAAATACCACCTTATGCATGATTTAAGAATCATAAATACTTTAAAATGCACTGTGCAATATCATTCAAATAAATAAATAAATAACGTCGGAATCTACTTCAATCACATTTTTCATGATTAAATAATTTGACAAAGCAAGAAGCTAATAGAAATAAAGCTCTTAACAACTTATGGAGAAGCTTTTCCCCTTTTCCTCTCCATTATGCAAAAAAATGTGTCACAAAAGCATTATATAGTTTCATATGCTGACATTCAAGAATTGTTTGGTTCGCTAGAGATTTGACTACATGTACTGCAGAAATGCATCTGCTTCTCTTGCCCCAGATCCATCCTTAATCTTTTGAATTTTTCCAGATTTTTGTAGCCATGTTCCTTAATCGGTTTAACTGTATTGATCACACCCCAATTCTAAACTCGATGCAGCCTTTAATTGGCTTCCTTGACAGCCATCACATTGCTCAAGTCTAACAATCAATAGTGTTTCCTGGTCACACTCAATTCCCCTTTGACCTTCCTGTCATTCCTAGGTATGCATTTATGACTGATAGAATACCTGTAACACTCAAAGTCTCCCTAGCTTTCCACATCACGGTTCATTCTCTCCACTTCCTTTGCGTATTGGAATGATTCAATTTGTGGTTGTACTTCAGAGATAGCATTGGATGTCCCTAAATACTGTACTAGCTGGAAAAATAAGGAGAGAGGTAAAATAACTTGTCTAAAATTTGGTAGAACTGTCATTGCTCCCTTTTTCTCTGAATGTCCCAATGAATGCTTATAACTCTTCTATCTCAGGATCTTCAACTGGTGTCATAATGCACAGCTTTAAGCAATTTAGACTAGCCTGTCCCCAGCCTAATGTTCTCCAAATACGTTGAAATTTTAATTCCCAAATAAATATAATTTCACTCTATTGACTACTCTGTTGACTATTGAGAAAGAAGTAAGTGGGATTCCAATACATTCTTCAGCTTACTTCTCAGCCCATCTTCTATCACTCAGCTCCCATCCACTCTGGTCACACAGGCTAATGCTTCCAATTTCAGCTTCAGAATTCTGCTTTTATAATCGACTAGAGAACTTAAGAGCAATTTCCTTCCTAATGCATTTCTTTGTAACAATTTCTCACAACCTGTTTTAGCAGGGAAAGGTAAGGGGAAATATAGAAGGACAGTATAAATCTACAGGCATAATGACTGAAATTAATGAAGAACCGGTGAGTCTCAGTCTAGAGAGAACTGTTATGTCAACATATATCAGAAGTTATTTCCCAAGGCCACCAAGGGAATAACCAATTATTTGTTAATCTGGAAAAATGGGAGTGAAAGGCCTACAACATAAATATGTATGATCTTCCATGTAATGAAATGAGCAAGGAACTGTTGTGTAAAATGTTTAATTAGGGTCTTTGAATCTTCTACTAAGTCTCGCCAAAAGCTGAATTAAGGGTTCAGTATCTGGACATCTATGATTTACCGATGAGCCCTAATATGAAGATAGATAATATAGGTGGAATGTATGATTGGAGGTTAATCTATTCACCCAAAAGCTGATTTCATAAATTATGGAACAGTATATGCAATTGACTATCAAAAAAGCATGAACACAAACAAAAATGCCATCTGCATGGACCCCATAGTTGAGTTCTTTCCTCCCCACTTCTATAGAACAATTTGCCAATTGAAATCCAGATCTCTCACTCCTTTGTGATGTTCTGAAGAGCAGTGAGGGCATGGTTCATCAGGAAAGCATTTTGGAATAACAAGGATCAATCTCCTTTGTTGGAGAGTAACCATCCCAGTCAGGAGGAGGGCTCAAGCAGGAAATTAGTCAAGAACAGGGCTGTCAAACTCGCAGCCTGTGGGCCAGATGGATCAGGTGCTGGCCATGCCCACACCTGGTTTAGTGAAGGGGAGAAAAGTCCTGATACATCACGTGATGCTTCCATGACGACGTGAGTTTGACATCCCTGGTCTAGAATTATTATGTAAATACAAGAGGGCTAGATCTGGATGTCTTTGAGTCTTATCTAGTCTTTCCCAGGTGAAAGCTACCAGTCTAGAGAGATTCCTGTGAAATAGGCATAAAACAATAAAGTTTACATATTTTAAACTTTACATACGTGGGTTTGCTCATTCATGCCTCACAACCTTCACTCCAGGCAGGATGTGCCAACTGAACAACATGGAAGGCATAGTAAGTAAGTAAGTAAGTAAGTAAGTAAATAAATAAATAAATCCCTTATAAATTTAATTTCTCTTCCCAGTAGCTCCATTATCTCATTCCTCATTTCCCCACCAAAAAGTTATTTTCTGATATATTTAAAACTCAACAAATATAAAAGGTGCACATTGACATTTTAAAAATGTATGTTTAAGTGAATATCAACAACTGTTTACTTCATTGTGGAATTCCAGAATTTGGTGGGCCACGGTTGGAAGCAAAATGTTTCATTAAATTGACCTTTGGTCAGTTTTAATGGGATTCTTTGTGCTCTTAATTTCATTATTTCCTTTTAGTGATCCTTTTGTAACAAAACTGCAACATGGACACAAGTGTATAATTCAGAGGTTCTGTTTTTTTGGTTCAGTTGGCTGCAATTTGCAATTATTCCACTGAAGCATTAATGGTTTTGTAACAAAGGAAAAGCAACACCAAAAGTACAAATAGCAGTAGTAACCAAAGATGAATATAATGGAACAGAACATTCACCACTTTCACTATCACTAGTTTTTCTTAGAAGATAAAATTTCTCAAAATCCCATTAAAAATACTGTGGCCAGGGTCTTGGAGCATGGAAAAATCTTAACAGTGTATTTGTCATCTTTCTTGGCTAAATAAATAAATAATCTAACTCATATCTCTATATGTATTAAGTAGCAACATGCTAATTACAACTTCCTGCAGATAACTAGCTTAATAAATCCAGAAGGTCTCAAAATAATCTTCATGGAAACCAGCTTGTGGATTAGCCTAGAAAGGTATAAGCCATTCTGTTATTTACTTTGGAATTAGATGAAGCTTCAGTTATATAACTTCTCTCCGTGCCATTATGATGCAACAATTTCTCAAATCAGACCCCATTTCAGCTACAAAATTTGCACAGCTACAAAAGCTTTAAATAATGTCTCTATTCATAATTAAAGGGGAAGCGTGTATGTGTGAAGTTCCTGATAGTAAACCAGAACTGATCAGCATACGTAGAATATCTATAAAAATGAGACCAAAAAAAATTCTGCTGAAGACTATCACAATAAAAACAATTTATATTCAGTTTTTACAATCAGTTGCCAATCATCATTCTGGGCAGATTACATGTCACATATTTAATAGCTGCTGATCTCACCAGCTCATGTAATTTCTAGCACCTACTAGTAAAATGCCTAGGTAGTATACAGCATATTATTTCAGATGAGTCCAGTCTGAATCTCAGAAATTTGATCATTTTCAATTATGCAAGGGTTTTGTTTTTTGCTTGGTTATGATCAGTAGGTATTCGGTTGTGGTCATTTTTGGATCTGGTGGCTTTGGCTACAGATAATTTGGCTCAATTATATCCTTAATTTGAAAGTCACCCGAGATGCTGTCATTTTGTAGTCCTTTTTGCAAATGTTTTAATGTCATACCATTTGAGATCACACTTTTTCTATTATATTGGCTTAACAAAATTATCCAGAATTCATTTGTGACCTCAGATTGCTTTACAAGAGACTAAATTTAAATGGGATTCAAATTCAAGGATGGTTAAAAAATGCTCAGGTCTTCAGCAATGCTCCAAATTTACATCTTGAAAAAGATTTCAATTCCCTCATGACTAGTCCAGCTTTTGTCTCAGACTTTGCTGCTGACAATTATTATCTTAAAAATCAAACCTAGAGAATTCAACACAGGTAGTCCTCGACATTCGACCACAACTGAACTCAGAATTTAAGTTGCTAAGCAAGAAAGTTAAGTGAGTTTTGCCCTTTTTTATGACCTTCTTTACCACAGTTGTCAAGGGAATTACTGAAGTTGTTAAATTAGTCATATAATTGTTAACCTAATCTGGCTTCCCCATTTGCTTGTCAGAAGCTCACAAAAGGTAATCACAGGACCCCAGGACACTGCAACTGTCATAAATACATGCCTGTTAAGCATCCAAACCTCATCACATGACCAAGTGTGATAAACGGTCATAAATCACTTTTTTCAGTGCCATTGTAACTTTGAACAATGACTAAATGAATGGTTGAGGACTAGCTGTACACACTTACTATAGAAATCAAAACACTCTCCCATTGTCTAGGGCTAGGCAATATAGGAATCTCTCATGCTTTATTTACTCATTGCTTAGGATCTTCATATCAAATTGATTGATTGATAACAACTATCTATAGAAATAATAGGCTTTTTCGTTTTAAAGGGTTTAATGAGTCGTTCTACTATTTCAGGTGTCTCAGAAGCTGAAATGCTTTCTTGTCCAAAGAAGTTTTTACAATGTCTTACATGTACTAAGTTTTGGGAGAAAGTACTGGATAATATCAACATAACTGTGTGACAAAAGCTAAACTTTTCAGACAATAATCATCTTTTGAACTACATACCTAATGCTTGGAATTTGACAATTGGACAATGTAAATGGATTCTTCATATCCTTATTATGGCTAAAGACTGATTTTGCAGAGTTGGAAAGATTACATTTAAGACCTCTTTCACTCAATGGCTTGAAGACCTGATTGTACTTGCTATCTATAAGCAGATAAATGTATATTTTATATGGACAAATATCATGAAATTTGGGACTCATTTGTATAAAACATAGCAAAAACCATCAGCTCCGTCTATGTTTCAGGATCCATGAGAGTCATACTTGTAGTTCTTTGGCAGTCTCAATGCTACTAAAATATTTCTGGGTCAATTGTAACTGCTGTTTAGTTAACAGCAGGGGTGAAATCCAGAAGGTTCTGACATGCTCTGGAGAACTGGTAGCGGAAATTTTTAGTAGTTCAGAGAACCAGAAAATACCACCTCTGGCTGGCCCCAGAGTGGGGTAGGAATGGAGATTTTGTAATATCCTACCCCAGGAGTGGAGAGGGAATGAGGATTTTGCAGTATCCTTCCCCTGGAGTGGGAAGGGAATAGAGATTTTGCAGCATCCTTCCTCTGTAACGCTCACCAAGCCCACCAAGCCACACCACACCCACAGAACTGGTAGTAAAAAAAATGGATTTCACCACTGGTTAACAGGCTAACTCTGCTTCCAAGGTTTTGGGTACCAATAACCATGTAATCTCCCTCGTGAAATTCTTGACTTTTGCTTGCATGGCAACATAAGCTGATGTTTTTGTTTTGTTTTTAATAAATATTTTTTGTGCATGTTATGTAAGAGGGGGCCAATGGAAGTGATTAGAAATCTAAGAAGAGAAAGCCTTACTTTTATTTTTAAAAGATCTTTTCCCCAAGGTCATAAAGATTGATTAGGCTGCAAGACAGAGATTTACTTGTATTCCACAAATATTTTGGTCAGACTTTGGAGTATATTTGTGGCAGGTGTTAGAATTTCCATTGTAGATAGGATAGGATAGGATAGGATAGGATAGGATAGGATAGGATAGGATAGGATAGGATAGGATAGGATAGGATAGGATAGGATAGAATTCTTTATTGGCCAAGTGTGATTGGACACACAAGGAATTTGTCTTTGGTGCATATGCTCTCAGTGTACATAAAAAAAGATACATTAATCAAAAATCATAAGGTACAACACTTAATGATAGTCATAGGGTACAAATAAGCAATCAAATCATACTAAGAAACAATTAATATAAATCGTAAGGATACAGCAACAAGTTACAGTCATACAGTCATAAATGGGAGGAGATGGGTGATAGGAATGATGAGAAGATTAATAGTAAAAGTAATGCAGACTTAGTTTGAATAGTTTGACAGTGTTGAGGGAATTATTTGTTTAGCAGAGTGATGGCGTTCGGGAAAAAACTGTCCTTGTGTCTAGTTTTCTGATGTGCAGTGCTCTGTAGCATCATTTTGAAGGTAGAAGTCGAAACAATTTAGGTCCAGGATGTGAGGGGTCCAGGATATTTTTACAGCCCTCTTTTTGACTCGTGAAGTATACAGGTCCTCAATGGAAGGCAGGTTGGTAGTCATTGTTTTTTCTGCAGTTCTAATTATCCTCTGAAGTCTGTGTCTGTCTTGTCGGGTTGCAGAACCAAACCAGACAGTTATAGAGGCGCAGATGACAGACTCAATAATTCCTCTGCAGAACTGTATCAGCAGCTCCTTGAGATCTATAGATGCATTTATACCTATAAAGTTCAAGATTCTTTTGAGACGTCTTTTATTTTTTTCACCTGCCTTCCAGGGTCATGAATTGTTTGCTGTCACTCTATGTACTACCTTTTTCCATGATGTTTAACTACTGACGTCAATGAGTATTAATAGTATTTGCGATGACTGTCATCTTCCCATGTTGCTTCTGGTTCTTATTGGGACAAGGAAGCCAAAGATTAAAATTAAGGCAATATGTTTCAAACTTTAACAAAGAAAGAGAGATACATATAAGCCAATAAGATGTTTGATCAAAGCCAGCTAAAGGCATATCACTTCTTATGATACAGGTTGGTAAGAAAAAAATGCAATGAAAAAAACAGAGGATTCAGTACCACAAATACCACAAATGTATGTTCTATAGACAAGCTATCTCGATCTGATTATCACTTTGTATAACCAGGCACTGAGATACTGTGATTTCAATGGATTAAGAATACTGACTTTGCACATTAATCCTGAGCTACTATCTTAAAGCAACCAGCCTTTGGGGCAATCAACCATTGCAGAGTACAGACGCAGCTTATTTATTCAGGTGTAATGTCCACCCTATTATTGACTAATAGAGAAGATATATCTGTCAAGGTTTATATTCGTAGATAACCCTTAGAGATCAATATATTTGAAATTTTCCAGCACATCATCTATAACTAACTTGAAACAGAGAAGTCCAAATCAGAGGTGTCCAACCCAAGCATGGCTAGCTGGGGAATTCTGGGAGTTGAAGTCCAAAAGTCTTAACGTTGCCAAGGATGGACACCCCTGCCTTCAATCTTAAGGGTCTTCTCAGTTACATATGAATAAAAACCAAATGGAGCAGCCAAAACATAAGTCCAGGTCATATGTTAATTCTTCTTCAAACTCATTACGTCTTCAACATAAGGAAATAAGCAGAAAAGCTTTCTTTAAACATCAGCTGAAGTATTCAAGGATATAAGACAATATTATTTTGATGAATTACTCTTACCAACAAGCTAACCAAGTGTGAGCTAGGTGCAATGGATATATAATTGGCTTGAAATTCATACTCAAAAATCGTTCATCATTTTTTTTTCTTCACCAAACTGAAATGAAGTGCCATAATGTTCAGTCTTAGGTGCTGTATTCTTCAATACTTTTTATTAATTACTTGGATGAAAAGAGAATATTTATCAAATGTATAACTGACACAAAATTTTAGGACTAGCTAATATTCAAAAAGACAGAAATTCATTCAAAGTAACCTTGATAGGTTAGGAAAATGGGGTGAAAGAATGAAATGTAGCAGAATCAAATTCGGAATTCTTCACTTAGGAAATAAATCAAGTAGAGCTGGATCTACAAAGGTATAATCTTAAAAACAGAGAACAAAACAGTTTTACTTAATTCTGAATTGATCAGATCCCAGTTCAGGTACTATCTCCAGTTCTAGTTATCAAACTTTAATAGGAATTCAGACAAACTTTAACAGGTACAACGAAAGGCAGGGAGAATGATTAGGAGATTAAAAGCTAAATGCTATGAAAATAGATAGAAAATATTGGGACTGTATAGATACCACACAGAACAAGATCTCTTATTTATCAGCCACAAAGGCAATTCATGGGATATACCAAGAAAGATTCTATTTGGACCCTAAGGCGAAGAAAGTCCCTAAATATAATAATCATCCAGAGAGGTGGTGAGTTCTGTAAAACCTTATGAGCAGAGGTGGTATTCAGCAGGTTCTGACCAGTTCTGGAGAACCAGTAGCTGGTAGTCCCAGCTGTTTGGGAGGAAATGGGGATTTTGCAGTAACCTTCCCCTGGAATGGGGAAGGAATGGAGATTTTATAGTATCCTTCCCCTGCCACGCCCACCAAGCCACGCCCGCAGAACCAGTAGTAAAAATTTTTTAATCCCACCACTGCTTTATGAGGGATATTTTAGGTTTGATTTAGCAGAGGTTTTTGATTCACAAACAGCCAGTGCTAAAATTGTCTTCTAGAGAAGCAGAGAAGCCATGCCCCAAACAGAAATTTGGCGAGAGATCATAGGCCCAGGTTCTGACAAGCATTTCTGAAGTTGTTATATATTTGAATACCAAAAAGAAAAGAAAAAACAAAGGTAAAAGCTAATATGTATGTACTTCTCTTCTTAAATATGCTGAAAAAGGGTTGGAGGGGGACTGTCGTGATATTTGCAGGATGTGCTGAATCTATAATATGTATGTATTTTCATATTTTTGAAAGTGAATGTTAAACTATAATTACTGAACACATTGTGGAGATCCCACTGTTTGGAGGCCTTATGGAGGCCAATTGTTCCCATTCCAGGGCACAAAAAGTCTTGATTTTTATTGAATTTGTTGTTTGTCAGAGAGTCACATTTCATTAGGAGTAGCAAGTCTTTTTTTTTTTCTTTTTGTGGAACATCATGTGATTTCTATACACCTATACCTATATTTTCTGATGCTTTGCTTTAGCAAAAGACATTTTGCTTTTGATGCTTCAGAATTTGCCTGGAAGGTGCTGTTCTTCCACTCTTTTCTATTATGTAATCTTAGCTCGTACTGGCATTAAATCAGAGCAGAGATGCTATGGCACTCCAGCTGTTGCAATGTTACAGGTTTGGAGATGTCCTCAGAATCCAATTATTTCATCACAATGATAAAATAAGATGTTATGATCAAAGCTTTTGTATGTGTATGCAATATCATGGTGTATATCCAAAAGCACGAATCACAAGAACATGATGCACATTTCATTGCTTGGCTCCCTTTGCAGACTATTCAGCCTGGATGCTGGGAACTGTAGTTCAGCAACAGCTGAAGGGCCCCAGATTCATAGAAATATAGAGTTAGAAGGAACAACTTAGATCATTGAGTCCAATATTCTTTGCTGAAATTCAAATAAAGCATTCCCAACAGACTTCCTTGAACGTACAGTATATACCGGTGGTGTGCACATACCTGGACAAGTGATTCCACTTTCAAACCATTTTTATTGTAATGAAGCATTCTTCTGTGATTTAGTTTGGATCTACTTTCCAATAATTTAAATCCATTCTTTTGCATCTCATGCACTCTGGCATGAGAGAAAACAGAGGCTGACTTTCTGTTTAACCTCCTTTAGATAATCTGAAAACTGCTATCACTGTGCCCCCTCAGTCACAATAATACAGTTCTATTGTACCTCACCTATGAATATTTCTGAAAAGAATTAGAATCTCTCCTGCTGCAGAATGCCCAGTCTTTGATTTCATATTCCTTTAATTCTGATGATTGGTAACTTATTATCTGGGCAGGACATGGGGATAATGCATATGCAAATAGCTCAGAACAGACCTGAACGTGTTTACACAGATGTTAGTTCTATTAAATTCAATAGATTTTGCTCCCAAGTCTAAGATTACCGCTTAAGAGATTTTAGCTGGTGTTTTAACTATCAGGAAAAGTTTAATTGATGATGGGAACAATAATAGTATGCTTTGATCATTTTTAAAGCTTCCTCTTTTGCTGTCACTTGGAGAAAACAGTTCTGACACAAGCATTTGCTTTCATTTGTCGTGTTCTGTTGAATTTGATCTCAGGCAGCAGAATGTAAATATTCTTGGAAATCCTGTTTATCATGGCTGTTTCTTCTTTCCAGTGAGAAACTAGTGAGATAAAGAACTGATCTTCCAGTTGCATTTATTTATTTATTTTTGCACACTGATACTAAAGAAAAGCTTTTTTCTGGACTTCCAGCATCTTTACAGATTAGAAATTCTTGCTTTCCACCTGCCCCATCTTCAGTGTAATTTCCCTCCCTTTTTTAAACAGCCAAGCTCATTGTTTTGCTAAGGTCATGCTCAGTCTTACTTCCCTGGAAATAAAAGCAGATAACTTCCCTTGACCTTACTGATCATACTTCTTTCTAGGTTCTCAGAAAGGCTCCTGTATTTTATGAACATGCTTTTCTGACAATTAGAGCCTAATTGCTCTGAGCCATTTCTTCTTCTTTTGTTTGGAAATTTATCTTCCAGATAGGTGACCATGCATTATGCATTTATAAAAATCTGAAGAGCTTTTGTCTCCACCATATTTCATACTCAGCCAAGTAACTGTAAGCACAACAAATTTTAAAATGGAGAGATGAATACATATCCCCACCCCTAAATAATCATAAATATTCTACTAGATTATATTATCTGGTTTACTAGATTGTCTGGCTATGTCTTTCAATATTGTTTACTGTTCACTATGAATGACTGTCCTGAACAATTAGCTTCTCTCTGATTTGTGTTAAACTGCCAATGCTAGTACAATCCCATTTTAAAGTCAACTTTAAGAGGGGAAAATCCTGAATACTTACAGTTAACAATGTGAGATGATACATACCTGCTGTGATTTGAGTGTGGCATTGAGTGTCAGCAATAGATAACCTGCAGTGATAATGTGTTACACTTACACCACAATTGGATCTAGAATTTTTCCATGTGGATCAAGTGTTCTAGTACTAAGCCGCTTCCTTTCCCAATAAAGGAATGAGTCCATTGGCTCAAGAAATGTGTACTAATTCATGACTACATGATTTCATGTTTATTTAAATGTGGGAAACCAGATCAGGCCATTTGTTCACCTGACAATTACATCTAATCTGATAACCAGAAGCATTCAGGAATAGGTCTTCCAATCACCTGTTATTGGAATATCTGTAGAACTGCTACAATACATGCAGATCATATGTTCACCCAATTAACTACAATCCTTATGACTTCTTGCAGATGAAAATGGGAACATCCTTGTTTTTCAGACCCAATAGTATAAATAAAGACCTCACTACACAAGGAGGCCAAGGTAGATAATATCTAAATAGGTTGTTGGTGGATATATCTTGATTTTAGGGCTCTGGATGTAAATGCATGTTCATTTATTTCAAGCTGAGTCCATTTGGCACCTCCCTGGGTGGTCTCTCTTCAACAGCTCTCTCCTCTGCTAGGAGGTAAACAGCCTGTGCAGAATAATTGATAAGATTTATACTGTGGGTATCTCTAGGTAAAAGGAGCCACTAAGCTTCCAGGCCTTCTAAGTCTGTCATCAGCAAATGAAAAGATTTAGAAGTTATATGAGCTTCAAAACCTAAGGGACTGGTTTGGACAAAACTCAGCAGCACTTTTTCATGCGGCTGTTGACAAAAATAGGATTGCCAACATGATCGCCAACGTCTGATGACAGATATGACACAAGAAGAAGAAGAATGAGCACAATGAACAATTTCATAAAGCAGGCTTTATGAAATAATTAAAGGCCTGGAAAAGCTTATCCCCCTCCTCCCACAATTGTATGTTACTTTGTCTCATACCAATGGCCAGATTCCTTCACAATCTCTCTTAGTTGGAGCCACAGAATGGCTTTGGGGTCAGAAGGTAAACTTGAAAATGAATTGATGTTTGATGCCTACCAGATGTTCTTGGGAGTCTCCTGTGATGATACTCCAGTGATACCAGCATGACAGGAACTGCTCTTAGAAGTTCCAAAGAGATTAATCTTTATAAACTTGACTATTTGTCATGTCCTTCCATGTTCCTCAGTAATCCCTCTGCAATTCTAGTTACTTTTGAACTAATTGGACTTTTTTCACAAGGCAATAGCCGGCATTGATTTAATGCTCTTTGCTATCTCTCAGCAGCAGTGCTATCCAGGTAAATGACATAGGCTTACATTCTGAAAATCTCTCCACTGAAAGGGACACATTTTTTAAAAAAAACAAAAAATAAAATCCTTATATGTCGCAGAAGTCCTGTCTATGCCCTTCCCTAAGATAACCTCTGGAGAAATGAGGGTGCTTGATGCAACAGTAGCACGACTCTACAGCATTTCTCATCTTTAGAAATTAAAGAGTGAGAGAAAAGGTGCCAGGGCTACAGGAAAGAATGGAGACAGAAAGTACACCAGGTGAGAAGAGTGACAAATAGAGTCCCTGGAGGGGTGAAAGTTGAGGAGGAAGAGAAACAGAGGGAAATTGTGTGTCCTTAATGGTGAGCTCCCAGAGGGCATTTGGCTTACAGCTCACCAGTGTCATTGTTTCCTAAGGAAACGTCTCCCCATCTCTCTGAACATATTCACAAACAGCCTTGTAGCAGACAAAATGCTATCAAATGTGATAACATGATGATTTAACCATCAATTCCTGCTGTTGAGTCAAAGGCAGAGGCAGAAGTGAAAGGGAATCTATCTTGTTTCAGCACCTGCCCCCTGGAATGTTATCCTGCCAGAGATTCATGTTCTTTCTGATGTTCGGGAAACACCTAATTGTTGTCCTGGGACTTGCCTTTAATATTTGTTTATGGCTAAAGGTTATGTTTTTGTTAAACAGTTGGGGTCTTCTTTCATGGCCAATTCCAATCAGTATTAGAGCACGAGAAGAGGTTGAGCCCTAGACCCCTGCAATGTGTCATGCTCCAGGGTGAAGGTCTTTCATTGCCCCTTTTGGATGGGAAGAGCCAGCTTCAACTCAACCCTAGCAAGATGGAGCGACTTTGGCCTGGGGAAACCAAATATCCAAAACCCCTCCCTCTTGCTGTTCACAAAACAAGTAATTCTCCCCCACCCATCCTTTACAGGTAGTCCTTGTTTAGCAGCTGTCTCATTTAGCAACATTCACAGTTATGACAGTGGTGAAAAAGTAACTTTTTGACCAATTCACATATTTACAACCTTTGGCAGGTCTGTAAAGCAAAGGAAAATTGAAGTAAGATCATATGCACAGTCAGAGTTTAACTTAGCAACTACTTCACTTAATGACCAAGTTGTTAGTCTCAGTTGTGGTTGCTAAATAAAGACTATCTGTAAAATGACTCACTGGACATATTTTCCCTACATCAGAGACAATGGGGATACTGTACTTTGTGCATTTCTTCATTCTTTAACTCTCCTCAAAGAAAACACTCTTGCCAGCTAATAATAATATTGTTTATCACAAAAAGTACTAAGACATATGTGTTGGTTCTGAAGATAAAACTAACCTTGAAACCTAACACACAGTTCTGGTGTCTTTGTCATAAAAAACTCAACATAATTATGGCCAAGCAGCTTTATTACAGCATCTGAAGGTGCAAAGCATTTTCACTTTGCTTTTTGTTACAACATAACATCTGTACCTTTTGAAATTATCCTAGTAGCTTTTCAGAGTTAACTAACCTATCAGAAACATTATCAATAGAGGTGCTTTCATTGTTATTATCCTGGTTTTTGCAGCACGCTGCCTTTTGGAATAGAATAGAATAGAATAGAATAGAATAGAATAGAATAGAATAGAATAGAATAGAATAGAATAGAATAGAATAGAATAGAATTCTTTATTGACCAATTGTGATTGGACACACAAGGAATTTTAAAATAAAAACTAGTCCCATGGGTTTTAAAAACCTTTAAAAAAATTTCCTAATAGGTTCTGCTACTACTAAATAATAAATTGAATAAATATAATATCTGTTATTATATCCATGAAATTTGGCTTTTCCTCCAGAACTCTGCCATTGCAGATGTCTTAGAAAGGGGAGATCTGGCACTGCCATCAGAGGTGAAGGTTTGTCCCCGTACTTTCTATGTATACTTTCCTTGGAAAGAAATGGTATTTGGCTTGCTGATAATTTGTGTAATTAGCCAGCTGCCAGAGCAATTAAAGATGTATAATGAGGATGTGGATTCCTGAGAGCACATAGTAATTTGAAAAAATGTATCTCTAAGGGCCATACTTCTTCAGATCCAGCTGTTTCTTTTGTGCCCTCATTTATATCCTGTTCATTATTGATTTTCACTGTTGAAGATCATGTAATTAGTGCTCTGCTCCTAAATATATCAGCCATCGTCACCCAATGCAAAGTGGTTTCAGTGAGGCTTATCCATAACACTCTGCACTGTATATCTTGTTGCCCTTCACTATACAGTAGCCCCTGCTAATGGATGATTTTGGCATGATACAAAATTCAGAACTGAATAGCCTGAGAGAGAGCAAAGCTAGGCTTCACGGTGTACAGAGTCTATTCTGCTATCAGCCTTTGATTGATGGTCTGTGCTTGCTTCTCATATGCATTGTGCTGAAGGGTCTTGCTTGTCCTTAGCAAAATCAAATAGACATGTGTCCTGTGTAATTTTGCTCTGAGCCACATAAAACTCAATTCAACAGAGGAAACATTCTTCGGCCACTGCTGCATTTCAGTTAAAACCCTTCAATTTTGACATAGGTTCTTCAGGACCTCAGAGTTCCAGAAGAATTGCAGTATCTCCTTACTGGTGATTAAACCTATAATGTTCACCAACAAAAACTGTGTCTAAGCCAGGACAATTGATGGAGAGGAGAAGAATCTCTTTATTAGACTCTTTATTGCAGTTATAGACCAGCATAGGAGAGATGAGAAGAATCTCACTTGTGTCCATTAGGAACAGAGAAAATGTCATTTGACAAATGAATCAATCACCTGTAGCCAACTCCATAGTGCACCTTCAAACATGCAACAGTTACTAGGTAAACATGCATAAGGTTGAAAAGTTCATGTCTGGTTTAAAGATAAGCAACCATAACAAATTTATTTTAAAAACTTTTGAACTTGCCTTTCAAGAATTAGGCTCTGAATAACAGGCTTGGCAAGGCATATAAATGACCTGAGCAAAAGCCCACAATATGGGGAGATTTATTTATTTATTCATCACATATATAAGGGTGACCATCTCATGCAAAACCATTCTGGACAGAATACATTAGATATATTATATTTCTACTGTATATCTACAAAGTAGGTGTATTTAGCACAAGGGAAAGTGTATCTTTAGCTTCCGTAGCTGAGACAGCAGCAGCATGCCAATTAAACAGAATTAAAGTTGATGTATGTCACTGGACACATTTTCAGTCTGCAATTGGTTTCAGATACAGCAAAACATTGCATTCCAGCACTATCAATATTGTCACGCCACCTCCCAGCAAAGAATAGCTAGAATGGTAAGTGCCTAGTCATAGGCTTAATTTGGTTTATATTTCCCTCAGGAATTAACAGTCTGATTTAAATTGCATTCCGCATGCTTCCCTTCTAAAGCCGATGAGTATGTTTTAATTTCCTCCAAAAATTGAGAGGTATCTCAAGTCTAACAGGCTGAATTAATATTGTGTGATGGAAGGTGCTTAAGAATCTAGGGAGTCAAAATACCTAGGGATGTTTAATTAGGGAAAAGATTCTAGCGCCTCGTTGCAAGGCAAGTTTAAGGAAGCTGTGGGCCTGTTTATAAAGAGAATGAAACAAATAGACACACAATTATATCAGGGTAGATTTATCTGGGCTTTTTTTTAAAAAAAAAGATCTTCTGCAGTGCTCTTTAAAAGTTACTGTATAATAATCCCTTCAAGATGGCAGCACTCAATCAGTTTCCTTGGGATTGGAACTGATCAGAGAGTGGTATAACAAAACCAGTATGGATTTACAAATCTTGAAAAGATAAACTCTGCTTTGCTCAGTCCACCTTAATCTGGAATTATTCAACAAAGCATGGTTCAGGAAATTGGGTTCAGTCATATTCCTAGAAGTTAAAGGTGGTGGTACATATATTGTCATAATTTCTTCTTCCAAATCTATAATTTTGTGATATATTTTTTTCTGTCCAATCATGTCTGATTTTCAGAGGTTGGCTGGACAAATCTCTGCAGTTTTCTCAGCACGATTTTTCAGAAGTGGTTTGCCATTGCCTCCTTCCTAGGATTAAGAGAAAGTGACTGGCCCAAGGCCACCCAACTGGATTTGTACCTAAGAAAGGACTAGAAAACATAGTCTTGATTCTAGCCTGATGCCTTAGCCACTAAGCTACAGCGGATCTCTTTGTGATTTATACCAAGCATTGTATTATTGTCATTTATTTTAAAAACAGACCTTCCAGAATTTAAATCTGTGTGTGGAACAAACAGGAGTTGGGACTCTAGGATCTAGAAATCACATCTTTCAAATGAAAATACAAAGTTAATAAAGAGCCTTAGCCGACGTACTTTATATTCATAAAGTTTTTATATTTTATATTCATGTTGTTCAGGAAAATTGAAATCTACAGTACCTAATTCTTAAAGAAAATATCACTACCAATACTAAAGCCATCCATGGAATCCAACTCACCATAGCTGTGATCTGAAGGGTAAAAGCAAAATCTACTTTATAGTACTAACACGTAATAATCTGACTTCTGGATAATTTGAAACAATGGGTTATGAGAAATATCTTGAGATTGGAAGATAGTTAATATGGAAAGAATGCTAGACCAGAATGGGAGACAGATACACAAGATTTATACATCACATTGAGCCATCATTTGCTGAAAAAATCTCAAAGACTGTTCATACATTTATTGCTAAACCATGAATCATGTTCTGCAAATGGTTTAGTGCAGAGTTCCTCAACATTTCTGGCTTTGTGGACTGGTGGGGTTGGGGTGGAGGGGAGAGGCAATGGTTCTGCATGAGCAGCGGACAAGCGCATATGTGCATGGCAGCTCCATTTGCACCAGCAGCAGGCACGCACCCCCCCCATGCAAATGGAGTGTGCCCCCCCCATGCAAATGGAATGCACATGCTCACCCACTGCCCGCACATGTGGGGATGTGCGTGTACATGCACTTGCCCATCACTTCTACAGTCCAGTTCCGAATGGCTTAAGGCCCAGTAGTGAGCAATGGCCCAGTGTTTGGGGTCCCCTGGTTTAGTGTAATGGACAAACTAGGCCTACAAGTCGTAAGCCAATTATACACACTTATCCTACAATATTATTGTAAGAATATAAGTATGAAGATGAAAAAGTCAAATCTTTCCCAAGGAAGACAAGGGGAGAAATAGCATATTACCTCAACAGCAGGAGTGAAATGCTCCCGGTTCAGACTGGATCGCTCGATCCGGTAGCGATGACGACAGGTAGTTCAGAGAACCGGTAGCAAAAATCCCTGCGCCTCCCTCCATGCCCAGCTGAGCCGCGTGATCATCAGAGGCTGTTTTTTTTACTTTTAAAAGCATTTTTTCTACAACCTCTTCAGCCGAAAAAATGCTTTTAAAAGTAAAAAAAAAAAAAGCCTCTGATGATCGCGCGGCTCAGCTGGGATCGTCAGAGGCTTTTAAAAGCATTTTTTTCTGCAACCTCTTTGGCCAAACAGGTTGTAGAAAAAATGCTTTTAAAAGTTAAAAAAAAAAAAGTTGGCCATGCCCACCCAGTCACATTACCCCCCCACACCAAGCCACACTCATAGAACCAGTAGTAACAAATTTTACATTTCACCACTGCTCAACAGATAGAGTTTGTGGGTTTCCTCTCGCCTTCCAATCTCTCTGTCTCCCTGAGTACTGAAAATACCACCATCTTCATCACTGATGAAAATCTATTTCTCTAGCAATAACAAATGAATGTCCTTGCAATCCCACCCTTGAGATGAATTCCCAGCTTGAGAGCAAGCCTTGAGTGCATGGGATGAAGGTGTGATCAGATTCTCCTCCAGTTCTTGTTCCCCTATCTTTGTAATACTAATTTATCTTGGGTATTTTTTTGTTCTTCTGCTTGCAGACTGGATGTTTGGTCCCAGCTCCGATGACAACAGTAACAAGAGTGACATGAACTGCATCAGCAATAACATGAATGAGATGGGTGAGCTTCAAGGGTCACAGGTCAACCAGGAGTACCAGCCCCAGGATGTGGTCATTTCCATCAGTGAAACGTCTTGCCATCTTCCCCAACAGACATGAACCAGCTATTATTTGGGGAGACTTAGATCTTTCCTCCCAAACTCTGGTGCTGTGTTAGATTTCAGCTCCCATTATCTTTATCTAGGCCTGCTGATGGCTGGGAAGAACAGATGTCGTAATACGACATATCCAGATTGGATAAGGCCAACATAGGCTTCGCTAAGAGGTTATCAGAGAGGGAAAGGTCCCATTGATTATTTTTTATTTCTTCTTCTTTCAAGTGACTTCACTACATTTCTCAAGGACTGCTTTCCAGATTATTGACAGCCTTGGACTTACAGTTAATTTGAATGTGAACAAATGGCATATTCATATATACCAAACCCTTCAAAATATCTTGACGGCAGCTGTGTAATTGTCTTAGTCTGCCAATCTTGAAGTTCAGAGAACAGGCAGGGATCCCCTTGAACCAATCCATGTCCAATTCAGCTGGCTGAGAGGAGAGGGCAAAAACTGACAATGAGACAGTGCTTCTTTCTACGTGTGATAGTATCTCTAGGTCTAACAAAAATGTCCTTGCCTCCATCCCATTCTGAACAGAAAGTAAAATATTCCTTCCCCAGTGTTTTCAGTGTAGACTTCTTCTCCCCACCCACCCAAATCTGAGCTATGAGAAAAAGGCTATCAAAGCTGATCAGATGCCATTCTTCCTGTCTGAGAATTCCCATTGAAAGCTGTGAGGATAGCTTGGCACAGGCTTTCCCCGAGTGGCAATTATAATTGTGGGCTGCAGTACAGAAGTCCCATGTGCCTGGATTGGGGAGAAGGAAATCTTGCTTCACCCAAAATCTTGCTTCACTGTAGGAGATAGGTGGAATAAGAGGCTTATTCATGCCTTATATAAATAGGAAAAAAATTAGTCAGCAAATAGTTTTAGAAGGATTGGGAAACTGACTTAGAAATTTACCAGACAGATTTTTTAAAAAAAAAAAAAAATTGAAGCCTGTGGAACCAGATTCAGCCCAGGGGTGACAAGAATGGCCACCAATCGAAAATGGTCCATCAAAACCCAAATATCCCAAATAAAATAACTTCAGAGAAAAACATGCCATTTGAGTTGCAATGCAGCTGAGTTGAAAGGAAACTGGTTCAGCCGTATAAGAACAACTTCATGGGAATCCAGAGGCTCAGTGCCATTGCTGGATTAGCCCAAATGCTAGACGCAAGGAAGGCGGGGCTTTTCTGTGGGAGACTCCATCCAGAAGAGCATCTAACTTATCACCATCATTCCTAACAAAGACTCACCATATTTCCTATCCCTGCAGAACATGCAGCTTTCGTAAAACCAAGGAGCTCTTACAGTATGGCAGCACAAGAGTTTTCTTGGAGTTCAGGGAAAGCAGAAAGGAATCAGCAGGACTTTCTGATGAATTCTGCAATTCCACAGCATTATGTAAGGTCTATTTTTTTTCCCCTGGATGGCCTTGTCTTCTGTATGGAGATAAGTGGTTTTTCTTGCTCCACGGGGGCCGGAGCTTCTGCTTCATCAGTCAAATTTTAGAGAACTTTCAAGGGACAGAAGGTTACTTTGGATATGGAGCTGGTAATCTTACAGATGGAGCTTGGGAGGGGAAAAAGAAGGACTCCAAATTACTGACTCTGTTGCCTGGCAGAAATGGCACTTTTGGCTGTATATGTTGAAAGCACGGCCAATTTCAAATGAGGCATCACAAAGTGCAAAAGAATAATGTATGCACAACACTTCTAATTTCTGCTGCTAACTCTCTGCTCCCGATTAGTTCAATGCCTGCCCTTTTCAGTAAAATTATGCATGTGTGCGCACATATACACATTCACACCATTTTCTCTGTGAAACAGCTTGTTTCCATTTTTCCTACTGATTTCCATTCTATGTTTTTTCTCTTTTTTTGAAAGAGTGAGTACAAAAGTAAAAACACAATTTTAAAAAAAGAGCCTGGTCCTCCAGAATAATTGAGTCTCGGTCTGTTGTTTATTCATGTTTATATATTATACATTTTTCTCTCCCCTCCCAGATTTGCCTTTTCTCAGCTTGAGTTTGCCAATGCTGCTTCTCCCTGCTTTACAGATCACTGTCTTTTTGGGAAGAATGTGAGGAGGGACACACTGAACCAATGGGCAAAGATGGGGTAGATAAGAAGCTGTGAAATTGCAGGTGAAGAAAAAGCAAAGATTCTCTTTGCTGCATTCATATAACATAGTTAAATGAACCCATTCTCTGGGTTCACAGAACTTGGTTCACACCGTACTACCCTAAATGGAGTCAGTTAATTTGTGGTTCAGTGAATCTTTTGAATCCGGTGTGTTCCAGCAAGGAGGTCAGAATAATTGGCATTGAAAATGAAGCTTCAGTTAGTTTTGCCTCTTCCTTACCTCCAAGGATACTTAATTATTTCCTTGAGAATATTCAGGAGAATTCCAAATATTAATTTCCTTTTTACCTTAAACAAGCCCAAATGAAAAGATGGGGGGAAATCCATACCATCCTACCTCACAACACAGATTTACTAATGCAAACATTCAAGTTTCTGCCCATGTATCCTGTTTTATTAACCTCCTGCCCTGCCATTCATAGATTCCCTACAGTGCTACAAACTGATTTCATGTGGATCAAAAAGCCAATATTATCTACTTTCAAAAATCTCTCTGCTAGGAAAATCCTCTGTTTATCTAAAGAAGATAAACAATCTGTAAGCTTTTCTGGGAGAAATTTTTAAATTACAAACTACAACCCTGTCATTCTTGTTCTTTGTCAGGTGTATGACACAAAATATTTAGCAGGTAAAGAAATGCGATGAAAAGGCACAGGGGCAAACTCAGAAACCTTCTCCTGCTTTATGATGGTATTAGTGAGAAGGTGTTTTTGGGAAACAGAACAGACCAGCAACAAACTGCCTTCATCTTCCTGGTATATGTAAAAAAATTAACAAACCTATCTATCTCCTACTTTACATTACTAAGTCTATGCTATCTTATACTCTCTAGCTATGCTAACCTCTATGTCTATTTATTACTCCTAAGCATTCTTTATTACTTGAGCTTAAACCAAGGTTTTAGCCACCTTCAGATTGGCTTCTATTGCTGTCAACACCTGCTCTAGCTGGCTGTGGAATAATTGATGTGGCAGTTTCTCACTCTGTGCTGGGGTAAGAAAAGGAAGATGCTTTACCAGCTGCCCTATAGCTTCTCAGCACTGCTGGCCTCTTCTCCTTTCAGCTTGTTAACTATTGGTCTGGTGAAGTCCAAACCTGCTCCTCCTTTACCATCAGTTGCCTCTTGAGCTGACAGCTTCAAATTCTTCCTTTCTGCTCTCCTGCACATCGCAAATCACCCTCTAGGCACACCCACACTCAACATTTTCATTTTTTAATTGAAATCCAGGTGTGGTACAATGCTCTTCAGGCTGCCTTAAAGATCCAGGGAAGAAGAAAAAAAGGGAGAGAAGGAAGAGTTCATGGTGGCCATTGCAAGGTTTTCATTCCACAATATGATCGGTAGTTACCAAAGCTAAGCACTGAAGAAGGAAGAATGAACACTTGACAATTGTAAATTGCTAGTGACCTCTTTCAGTGAAAGCAGACTTTCTTAGCCTGATGACCTCCAGACAATTCCATCATCCTCTGCCAGGCTGAATTAGATGGTTAGCAATTGACTTTGGTTTTTTTTAAAAAAAGCACCTTAGTCTTGGTAAAGATAAAAATTGCTCACAGTCCATTATTTCAAGCAATATACTACTTGGCAGTAGGATTTTCAAGACCTGATAACCTTTTCCTTTTGTGTTTTGTATAACTGAAATGTTCTAGAAAACCCAAAGTCCCTTTCATTTATTTTTGTCACTCTTTAAAATCAATAGCACTTTTTTTTCCTTGGCACTGAGTGTCATTTTGCTCTGGCTCCAAAATAGTCTTGTTAGCATTAAAATGGGATCCAGCTTTTTGCCAGTTGAGCATCTGTAATTGTAAAAATGATCACCCCTCCCTCTCTTTCTTTAAAGCAGTTTCTGATGAATAAATGGATATTTGATACATAGGATGATTTCAATATGTTCCATCAATGAATGGTTTAGGAAATATGCAGTCCTGGAAGATAATAGCACTGCATTTATGCCCCCCCAAAAAATACATGGCTTGGCTAGGATAAAATCAGGCAAAATGGTTCTTCCAAATTATAATGTTTTAATGTTTGAAATCTGACTAGCTCCAGGAAAAAAGTTGTTTCGATGACAATTTTACAGGAGAAAATTAAATATTCATGTTCTAGACTTTAATCATTCCTAACCATTAATTTTCAAGGTTGATAGCAAATATAAGGCATATCATTTCCATCTTAAATTGTCATTACTGTATCTTCAGAGGTTTATTTTAAACATTAAAAAGCATGAGAAAGATCTTTCAAACAAAAGATCAAAAAGACTTTAAGCATCTCAGACTTATATCGAGAGGTATTTTGACCCCAGGAAAAAAAACCATATACTCGCATAACAATATACACAACATAGTGGAGATTATTCTTTACTGTGTAGAACAAAGAATACAAATTAGAGATTTTTACTCTGCTTGTACAGGCAAACTTCTATTTATACAAACAGTAACTTTATCAAGGGTGGAAAAAGAAATACAATAGGGAAAAAGATACAAAAAAGAGAAAGAAATGAGTTCAAGCTGGAAATTTGAAACAGAAGTTAAATCTAGGACAGGAAGAAGGGGAACAAATGAGATTGGAATTAGTTAAATATCTAGAAAAAAGAGAAGAAGACAAGATGTATGAGACAGGATTTCCCTAGGTTCCATTGTTGGGGTGAGGAGCAAAGAGGTTTTAGGCAATAATTTCCTAAACAGTTTACAAATCTTCCAAATAATCAATCTTCCTCAAAAAGTTATAAAATGCTGTTCCTACAATCATAAAGGTTGCATTAAACTCATGCCTTCAATGTGCGGAGAAAGAAATGTCTATGATTCAGTCTGTATTATGTTGCATTTCCTCCTTTGTGTTGCTTCTAGATCTGCAAAAGAGGGACTATGCAATTGGTTTCTCCTAAGTGACCTCATGCAAAGCAATCTACTACATCTGATCCACACTAATGGAAGGTCTGTGGCAGAAAGCTACTCCAATTGCTACAAATTTGTTCCAGTTATCTCGCATAATTGTTCCCTTTCTATATTCCTTTAGGGACCTCTGTTGGGGCAAAGGTGTCCCACAGATTTTAGCCTGCTAGTCATGATTGTTTTTAGGGGTAATGCTCATCTCTGTTTCATAAGCCAAGAATATACTCTGACTAGATGGCTCAGTGGCTAAGACACTGAGCTTGTCGATCAGAAAGGTCGGCGGTTCGGCAATTCGAATCCCTAATACAGGTCTCCTGCGTGAGCAGGGAGTTGGACTAGATGACTATTATTTATCCACCATTACCCCCATAGTCACAAACATTTTCTTTCTTTATATGTGCACCATCCTTCATTTTCCAAACAACTTGGGGGGGAGGGGAGATGAGGGCATAGCCACAGCATATCTGGAAGCACCAGATTAGTGATTATCCATGATTAAAATCTATTAAATTTGGTTTCCTTAAAATCCTTTTTGGATTTTAAGGCAGCCTATCTGCGTATGTTCCAGATAATTTTACCCTCAAGGGTTTAGAAAAATCCAGCACTGGATCCAAACTTTTATTTCCAATCCCGATTTTTGCCAGCCTTTCAACCTGCAAACATTGTGGAACTAGAGCAAGGTACCAGCTCTTAATTTTATACGTATCAATGGCATGAAAGAAGAAAATAAATGGAGAAAGAAAATTAGCTGGTGGCATAATGTTGAAGTGGAAGAAATGAGGTTAGGAAATGGAAGTGGTTTCTTAGTTGTAGCTGCTGGCAAATTATATTCACAAAATTTTAGTAGTAATTTCTAGCCCATTAAAAATTGCAACTCCCCCACAATTCAGATACCAGTGGATTTGCATGTGTCAGGGAGGCAAAGAGCCAGCACAAGCTCCATAGGGTGAGTGTAGACAAGAAGTTGGATTTGCTTGCTCCATCATGCTTTGAAAGACAAGAAAGACTGCAGAGCAACAGCATCAGAAGGAAAGGCAAAATGCAAACACTATCAGTCAAGAGCTTTTTTGCACTAGCCAACTGTCTCTCCTCCAGTCCACTTTTCATTATAAATTCCCTTTCCAACTTCTTAATAACCTCAGCTGGCCATCTCGCTTCTCTCTTAAGGCCACTAATAGAATCCAACCAGGGGTGGGTTCTAAATTTTTTTACTACCAGTTCTGTGGGCATGGCTTATTTTGTGGGTGTGGCTTGGAGGTCATGTGACTAGGTGGGCATGGCTAGCTGGTCAGAGTCATTTATGGAAGGTCCTCACACTTACGACCAGTCCTCGTACTTACGACCCGACTCATTTGTTTGCTTTTAACACTGATCAGCTGTAGGACAGCCCTTTGAAGCCCTGTGGCAAGAGTTTAAACAGTTTTTTTCCCTCTAGTCATCAGCTGGGATTCAGAGGCAGCAATAGATTGGGGGTGGGACCAAATAAAAGGTAAGAATAACAAGAGCCTTGATAGTACAGTGGTTTAATGCACCCTGTTATTAACACAGCTGCCTGCAATTTCTGCTGGTTCGAATCTCTCCAAGGCTCAAGGTTGACTCAGCCTTCCATCCTTTCTAAGGTAGGTGAAATGAGGACCCAGTTTGTGGGGGCAATAAGCTGACTTTGTATAAAATATACAAAAGAATGAAGGCTATTGCTTAACGCATTGTAAGCCGCCCTGAGTCTCCGGAGAAGGGCGGCATATAAATCAAATTTAAAAAAAAAAAACATGGCTGGGGGGGTGGGGGGTGGGAGAACCGGTTTGGTGACGTCATATCATCACCGCTACCGGCTGGGCCGAACTGGACCAGGAGGAAACCACCACTGAATCCAATGTTAGCCAGGCTGTTATAGCTCAGGCAGCAGCTTTTCTAGATAAGAAGTCTTTTAAGGGTACTAACCAGAAATGGCATGTACTATTATTGCTGTTCTTTAAAAGTAGCACCTGTATTCAAGATGGGATTGCAGTATTTGGAGAGATACGCCTTTCCATTTATGTGGCTACTCTGGATTGCTATCACACATGTACATCCCTTGGGTGTCTGCATGCTAATAGCAGCTTCAAGAAGATAATTTCAAATGGAGAAAAATGTCTTGGAAAAAAACATAAAAAGCCTGTCTCCTGATACCATGATTCTGACCCAGACTGACTCTCTAACAGCTTTTTAATGAAAGTAAAGCGTGAGAGATATTTTCATATATTATTTTGCTTATTTCTGTCCCATTTTTCCACTTAAAGGGCACTTGAAGAGGCTAATATGATAATTAAAAACTGAAATTAAAATAGAACTTACGTTCAGAACTCTGATTTAAAAATGCAAAGTATACAATGAAGCCGTCACTGAGACAGCAGATTGAGAGCCAGTTTTTAGAAGTTCTGCTTGAAGATCTTTCAAGTTACATTTAGTTTTGCTCTAATTAGTTCCAGCTAAAGCAAAAACCAGCTGTCCTTTTTTTACTAGCTGAGGGAACCAAAATATATGATGGAAGTTCTACAATTGCCAGAATGCAAAAATACATCTTGTACGATGGGTCATGGCTGACATGGGCTGAAACTATTGTGACTTGGAGAGAACATACTACCAGAGCTTGTAAAGTGCCACCTTGCATAGAATAAGAAGTAGACAAAACCAACTCTTTGTCAAAAGGAAGATTGTATCTGTTATCCTATTGTATCTACAAGGGTAGGTTACTGGGGGTTTGCAGAGGTTCGGGAGAACCTCTAGCTAAGATTCTGTGCAGTTCGGAGAATCCACAAATCCCACTTCTGGCTGGCCACACCCACCCTGCCCCACCCCTCCCAGGAGTCCCCATGTGGCCCGTTTTGGAAGCAGGTAAGTGCAGGGCATGCGCGGAGGCTCAGGGAGGGCAAAAAATGGGTCTACCAGAAGTTCAGGAAGGGCCTCCGGAGCCTGGGGAGGGTGTTTTTGCCCTCCCGGAGGCTCGAGAAAAGCCTCCAGAGCCTGGGGAGGGCAAAAATGCCCCACCCCGCCATGGTGCAGGGCAGTGGTGGGATTCAGCCAGTTCGCACCACTTCAGGAGAACCGGTGGTTAACTTTCTGAGCAGTTTGGTGAACTGGTTGTTGGAAGAAATCATTAGGGCAGAGAACCAGTTGTTAAATTATTTGAATCCCACCACTGGTGCAGGGGGCCGACTAGGCAATGCCCACCCAGCAACCAGGCAGAGAACCCCTAGCTAAAAAAATTTAAGCTCACCCCTGTGTATCTAGAATATCTAGGAGACAGTGGGGTGGGAAACAAACATTTAAAAAGATTATCTTCTCTGCTTGGGGAAAATACATGGTGTTCTTGCAGAGATTAGAGGTGCAGCACCTAAATACCAACCTGGCATGTCCAAGCACAGGTGCTACAACCATCTAGCAGCAGGATATTCAGGAGGACTAAACCAGAATCAGTAATGGACCAGGGTAGATACTGGCAACCATAAAGCCCTCCCTGGTTTTGTCTGTCTTAGCATTAATGAGATTTCTGGAATGTTGGCTCTAGTCTAGGGATAATCTTTTTCTGAGATGTTGGACAGTTTTGGTGTTAAAAGGAAAATTTTACCCATAGATAAAAAGGTTTTGTAAGATTTGCTTTTATTATAATTAGAAATCTAGACTTAAGAACTGTAGTTTGATGCAAAACAAGCTTAACATTAAATAATATTAAGGCCAGGAATTGTTTTAAGTACAGAACGCACAGCTAATCCATATAAAAATGTACTGAGGTTGATGCCAAACTTTTCTTATTTTAATTGTAGAATGGAAAATGGAGACAGGTCATTGTTGCTACTGGTAAACACTAAAGCATCATAAATCATCACCAATTTAATGCAAATCAGTAGAATTCCAGTCTCCATTCTGTGCATCCATAAAAGACATTCACAGTAGATATGTGGCTTTTGTGATCAGTGATTGGATCCTGTGAATGCAATTTTAAGGAATGGAGATAAACTGAGATTTCATTTATCCATCTGTGATTGTTATTAGAGACTTGATGGCCTGTGAATTTGATCATAAAAAACAAGAACACATGTTCTATAATAACTAAGTTTGCTCCATTATCCTCAGCCAACATTCTCTTTCAGATTTAGTAGCTTATTACACCAATTAAAGCTTCTTTGTCTTCTGTTAAAAGCTTTCTTTGTTTGCATTCATTTTCAATACTCATTTTCTGATAGGTTGATTTTGCTATTTTTGGCCAAGTTATCAAAGAACTGTGTTTGTATGAATAGAGAACCTAACTTAAGACCATAAAAATAATCTTTTTAGGCATGGCTAGGCAATAAAAGATTTTTTTAAAAAAAATACAATCTATTTTTTAACATTGATTTCTAGTCTGAATTTTCCCTTGGCATTTTGCTTGACAGTTCTATATCATTAGTAAAAATTACATAATTACTGGTTCATAGATGAAAACATACAGAAGATTGCATATATAATTGGATCAGCACATTTCTATTTTTAAAAAGAGGATTTCTTCTGCATCTACCCCAAAATCTCAAAGTGTCTCCCACCGTTTAAGAGACTTGGGAGGCATTCAAGAACTTCCAAGTTATTTTTATTCTGTGGGTGGATTTAATCCATTTTACAGAACCCTGTAAAATATTTTTTTTAAAAAAAATCACTCTCACATATTTTCAAACTCATTCAGCAAATGGAACATTTTACAATTTACTCCCTATTTACCATCTGCATGGATTATGAATGCAATGCATTTTTCTCTGAAAACCTCAATCATTTTTATAGGATGGGAACAACAACAAAAAACAGCACCCCTGATTGGAACTTCAAACCTGAGGAGACAAGAAACAAGAATTTGAAGTGACCTTCCAAATGTTGAAATGTTGTATTATGTAGTAAACTGCTTCCGTGCTATGATGACAAATAGAGAAAGGAATGTGCCTGGTAAATTAACTAATCCCAGGAATGTTCCTCAGTCATGGGAATATCATTCATTCGACTTCAGAGAGAGTTATCACAAGAGCAGTCAGGTGGAGAATCCCCACCAGATTTACCTATTAGATTGGTATAGTACAGGGGTGAAATCCAGCAGGTTCTGACAGGTTCTGGAGAACCGGTAGCGGACATTTTGAGTAGTTCGGAGAACTGGCAAATACCACCTCTGGCTGGCCCCAGAGTGGGGTGGGAATGGAGATTTTGCATATCCTTCCCCTGCTATGTTCATCAAGCCATGCCCACCAAGCTACATCATGCCCACCAAGCCACGCCCACAGAACCGGTAGCAAAAAAAAAATTGGATTTCACCACTGGTATAGTAGTTCCTCTCCACTCTTCACACTCAAATTTTGAAAGTTTCTGAAGATCTGGGAGAAAAATCTTTTAATATTTGCTGTCCAGAGTCTGTAAGAAGCCTTTCCATCAATAATATAAAGTTACAATAAGCGGGAGGACCTGCTTAGCGTACTACATGAATAAATCTCAAAGGCATTCATGAGCTACTTGATCACAGCTGCTACAAGCTTAAGTGAGACAGTCCTTAAAATGATCCTCTCATAATTTTTGCAAGATGAGATGCAAAACCCTGCAGATACCAGGTAATATTATGCAAATCAGGTTAACCCACCACAGCAAAAACAAGGTTCAGTCTTGGGATTACTTTGAATCACAGCTGTGAAATTCTCCCGTTGATGCTTACCATGACACGTTAATTAGAACGCCACATAGCATTGATTCTGCTAGACCAGGGGTGTCAAACACAAGGCCGGATCTGGCCCACAATGTGGTCTCATCCGGCCCGTTGGACCATCCTGGAAATGTAAGGGGCTGGTCCGCATTGCTTCCAGCCTGGTCTACCCAATGCAAAGAGGAAACATTGGGCCAGCATGGCTCTCGCCCGGTCTACCCAATGAGAAGAGGAAACATCAGGCCAGCATGGCTTCGGCCTGGTCTATCCAGTGCAAAGAGGAAACATGCCAGCAGTTTAGGGAGTGGCATCAAGCTGGCTACGCCCACCCAGTTGGCCCCTCCCCCCAGTCCCCCTGAGGTCAACCACAACATTAGGTCAATATATGAAGACCTTTGACTGTTCAGAACAAAGAAACAGTGGCAGGTGGGGAGGGTTGGAGTTGACATAGACTTCTTTCATATCAATAGTGTTACAATTCCTTGAACCTCTTGGTAAAATTCCATTTCATAGCATTAAAACCATATGCCAAGAGTGTAATTTATTTCACCCTATCTAACTCTGTATTTGCCCTAATAAACTGACTAAGCAAAAACAAGTGCTATTCTGAGACTTGCAACCATGTCATCCACTCCAGTACTAGATTCTGAATCTCCTTAGATTGCTTCTCTTTTTTCATCCTTCGGAGTACTGTTTATTACACCTACTTTGTAGATATAAAGTATGGTCGGCAAAGTATGGCCCTCCAAATGATTTGAAATGCAACCCACAATGCTCTTCACCATGGGATATGCAAAAGGTTGCTGGGCCTGGAACACAGGGTGTTTATACCAGGTTTAAAACATATGCAACAAAACCGTTTTCTAACAGAATTTATGAATTGTTCATCCAAGAAATGAATGAAAGAAAGAAAATATGCGTATATCTTTGCACTCTGGCTCCTATTAGGCCAGTACAAACAGCCAGTGATGGGCAATGTTGGGAACTGAAACATCTGGCATTCTAAAATTTGCTGATCTTTGTGGTTTTTTTTTTAAAAATTAGACATTATGATTGGATAAAGGTTTGATAATTAATGAAACAAAAGAGATGTATATCATGTTTTACTGTAGCTGTGTCAACATATGTTCAGAATTATAGGATAGCATAAATAAGCAAATATAACAGGTATAATTTATCATGCAACCTATATCAGCTAAAACCTATGGCAGACTATTAAAAGTACAAACTTTTTGTCCCAGTCAAACAACTTTTCTTCAGATGGCCAAGAATGGTAGTCCAGCTACTTATTTAGTTAGTTAGAGAGAGATGCTGGGTGGCTCACAATATAAAACAAAATGTATGAATCACTTGATCCCGAAACATTGGAGTGATCGTATATATGACCTAGTTGCCAAGGATCTGAATTTTGATCACGTGATCATTGGGATGCTGCAACATCGTAAGTGTGAAAAACGGTCATAAGTCACTTTTTTCAGGGCTGCTATAACTTCAAATGGTCACCAAACAATTACCCATATATTTCATACACCCAGTAAATGTATTGGGATCGTGTGAAGCTATTGACATAAAGTATGTATTGGATGTATGGATTATTTGTGGATGGAGAAAGTTATATTATTTTACTATTAAGAGAAGGAGGGGAAAAAATCCCATCTAATATTAATGTGTTGATCACACAGCACGAAGCAGAGAGTCTCTGATACTAGCTCCAAAATCCTACAACCTAAGAATCAAATATTTAACCTTTAAGTATGTGAAAATAGCTTAAATGTATGGGGCAGTGGTGAAATCTAAATTTTTTTACTACCGGTTCTGTGGGTGTGGCTTGATGGGTGTGGCAGGGGAAGGATACTACAAAATCTCCATTCCTACCCCACTGCTGGGGAAAGGATACTGCAAAATTTCCATTCCCACCCCACTCCTGGGGGAAGGATATTGCAAAATCTCCATTCCCAACCCCCACTCTGGGGCCAGCCAGAGGTGGTATTTGCCGGTTCTCTGAACTGCTCAAAATTTCCACTACCAGTTCTCCAGAACCTGTCAGAACCTGTTGGATTTCACTCCTCGTATGGGGGCAATAGTTAGTGGGATGTTAAAAGACAGAGCATAGGAAAATAAGAGCCGGGGGATGGGGGGAAGGGTTGTTTCTATCTTCCCATAGCAAAGAGATGCAACATAAACAAAACAGAATAAATTACAGTGTTTGTAGAAAAGCCACCAGTTGCAGAACTGGAACTGAATTTGTCACACAATGTGAACATCCAGAGTACAGAAAACACACTGCTTTCTAAGGAGTGTGCCTCTACTTCCTGTGTGGGAAAGAAGTGCACTTTCATCTGAAGGGGAAAAAAAACCACTTTCCAGCCCTCAGGAAACAAACTTTTCTCCTTTGTGCTGAAAGGTCTTGAATCCCAACCTTCAGTCAAGGGCTGATTTCTTGCACACTTGGAAGGAGTCGGGGATCTGCATTTTAACAAGATCCAATGAGATGGAAAAGAGGAAGTCACCTGTTTTGTTTTCAGGACTGCATTAAGGATAATGGCAAAATTGTTTTCAAAGAACAGCCTGACCAATATTTTGCCTGTAAAAATGTCCATGTCATAAGACCTGGGAAAAGATTGTCCTGCTGAATTGCTTAACATTTTCCAGGAGAGGGCAGAGCTGTGCTAGAAAAAGTCATTTTCTAAGAAACCTTCTGTATTTAATTAAATGTCATTGCAATTTGTTGCAATTAAATGGAGCTGAGAAGCTGCAAGAGCACCCCTACAAATACACATATCTGTTAAGACTTTCTTCCTTCCAGCTACATACAGACAAACCATAATTTACTCAGCTCAGGGAGTTTCAATCCTCTTTCTGTATTCAGCTAAGAATTTTCTAAAAAGCATGAATGCAGATTTCCAGAAATGGTTTTTTCTTAATACATTTTGCTAAGTGAATTTTCTCTTAACGATACATCATAATGTGGATTCAGGAAGTGCAAATGGGGTGAGTTTGTACTGGAATTTACAAATACCAGATCCCTTCAAATTCAATACAGTAAATAATTAAACAATGGAATTGTCTGCAGTAGGAATTTGTGGTGGCCGCAGGCACAAGCAACATGGATGGAGGATAATTCTGCTGATGGGTACCAATCATTAGCCTTAATAGTACATTTAGGAACAGAGGCAGCATAACTTACTTGGGAAGGCACCATAACAATAACAAAGCTTTTGTCCTTATCACTTCCATTTAATCTATCTATGGACATTAGTTGGTCATGTGAAAAACAGATACACCATGGCTTGAACCATGGGGAGTCTTCTTATTGCTTCATATGCTTTTGGTTGGACACACCTGATCTATAGTATATGCATCATTTCTGGGATGGCTTGCTTATTTTGCTGACAAATGTAATACTGGCTCATTTGTTATCTGGTATCTATCTAACCAAAGTTGACTGTTCCAAGAGGACAATTCTAGGAAGTGATTTTGTTTTAAAGCTAAAGTAGATCCATATAAATAAAGATGTCTAAGTTAATGATGCTCTTGCAGGTATTTTTAACTGCAAAAGTAAGTACGAACGATTATTCGTTTTGTTATTTATCTTCATGCAGACAAACGATGAACTGAATGTTTTCTGATCTTTAGATCAACTGTCATTTCAGAGAAATGATAGAAGGATACGATTAGACTGTGCTAGACTGTATCACAAGAACCCAGGAACTCTGGGAGTTGAAGTCCATACATCTTTCAGTGGCTGAAGTCGAGAAACACTGCTCTAGCATGATCTCATGTGAAATTAACTTACAAGCCTCCTCTCATTGCCTGTCTCATGCCCTTGTAACATCTTTTCCACCATCTAACTGAGGCCAGAAACATCAAGAAGCAAGAGTCACAAAGATTCATGAGAACCAAGGTCAGGAGGGAATATGGCTGGCCCAGTTCCCAGCTACAAATCATCTGTTGGTACTTCCTCCTCCTCCTCCTCCTCCTCCTGCTCCAAGCAGTGGCTGTTAAACAGAAGAACTGGTTTCTATGTCCAACTTTACAATCCAAGGCATCTTAAAGGAATGTGGGGAAAGTGTTGCAAGGTTATTTTTACAGCATAATCCGGATTCACTGCTTTCTTTCAAATTCCACTGGGGCTGAGTTCCTGTCATAGAAAAAAGAGGGAGATTTTCACTGAGGTGGGAGAGGGAGCAAAAGTTCTTTCCTTTCTCAAGTTCATGTTTGGGAACTTTGGATTTATTTCAGCAGTTTCTTTTTCCCCACTAGAAAGCCTCAGATAAGTGCATGATTGTGACAACTTTATTTGCATAGATGTGCCCCGTTATTTGGTTTTGTTCTTCTGTCTTCTCTTTTTCCAATCTATACCTTGTCTTCATGCAGAACTCATTGACTGGGATGGGGTGGGGATATTGCCAATAGATGTGGGTTGTTAAATTATCTTATTATTATATAGCAGTGATGGCTAACCTTTTTGCCGCCGTGTGCCAAAAGTGGGGGGAGCGTGGGGGGGTTGCGCACATGCATGTCCACACCCATAATTCAATGCACCCGGCGCATATGTGCATGACCCCACCGCACGACCCTGCTTTTGGCACACAATGGTATGGTGGGCCCAGTAGGCCCGTTTTTTGCTCTCCCCAGGCTCTAGAGGCTTTCTTGGAGCCTGGGGAGGGTGAAAATGGCCTTCCCTAGCCCCTCAGAGGCCCTCCGGAGGCCAGAAACGGCCCATTTCCTGACTTTCAATGGGACCGGAAGGCCCAAAAATCAGCTGGCCAGTGCACACATGCGCACTGGAGCTGAGCTATGGCAACGCTCGTGTGCCCACAGATATGGCGCCATGTGCCACTTGTGGTTCACCATCACGGTTATATAGTATAGTATATATACTATTATTATCCAGCAAATCCAGTAAGGTAATCATAACAGGTCTTTCTCTTCCCAGATCTGAGATCTAGGCTGATGGGAAAGAGTATACAAATGACTATTTCTCTGCCAAATTAACCATTTAAGATTGTTTCCAGCATGTTCAGGCACATTACTATTTGAAAATCCCTTAAAATGGTGATATATTCCCTGTTCTGATGGTCAGGCAGGTTATACATTTTCTTCAAAAAAAAAAAAAAAAGCACCATGAAAATTCTTTAAAGAGTTTTGAAGATCACGCTGTATATAATTTCTGCTTTCTACTGGTCTTGGCTGCCAACTAAAGTGTAATACAGAGTAATCCTTGAGTTACAACTGGTTTTTTAATGACTGTTGGCAGTCACAATGGCCTCAGAACAGGTGCTTTATAGGCCGTAAAGGATTTCTGGCCATTGTAAAACATTGCAGCACCCCTCCCGGTCACATGAACATATTTTGGGTACTTTAGCCATCTGTTTCCATTTACAACCAGTTTTCACATGCCCTGTGATCATGTGAGTGCCATTTGCAATTTTCTCTGATGGCTTCCCCAATGTCAGGCTAAGCTCAGGAATGGGGATGGTGTGATGGTCATAACATTGAGGATGGCTTGTAAGTCATTTTTCCAAGGCTGTTGTAACTTCAAACAATTGTTAAACTTCATAAATCATAAGTCAAGGACTTGTTCTCCTGGACCTTGGATGGAGTGGATGAACTCCCTGTGTTATGTGTGTATAATGATGTTGTCTATATTGTTACTATGTTATTTTTCTTACTTTATACTTTTATTTAGATTATTTTGTTTGCATTTTGTTGTATATTGTGAGCCACCCAGCATCTCTCTGGAACTGCACAGTGCCTAACTAACTAAATAAGTAGCTGGACTATCATTCTTGGCCATCTGAAGAAAAATTGTTTGACTGGGACAAAAATTTGTACTTTTAATAAACCACCATAGGTTTTAGGAGGTATAGGTTGCATGATAAATTACACCTGTTATATTTGCTTATTTATGCAGCCATCCTGTAATTCTGAACATATGTTGACACGGCTACAGTAAAACATGATCCACATCTCTTTTGTTTCATGAATTATCAAACCTTTATCCAATCATGTCTATTTAAAAAAAAAAAAAAACCACAAAGATCAGCAAATTTTAGAATGCCAGATGTTTCAGTTCCCAACATTGTTCATCACTGGCTGCTTGTGCTGGCCTAATAGGAGCCAGAGTACAGAGATGAGAATCTGTTGTCCACCCCTGTTTAAAGATAAAGGTGTCAGTTCCGGGTGAGGACACCTCTTGTAAACAAGCATTTTCTTTTCCTGTAGAGAGACAGGGAGCAACACAAAGATTTTGAGAACCTTTGAATTTCAAAGCTGGGACATCTGGCAAAAATGGAAATGGCTTCCATATGAGCTAAGTATCTTCTACAATATCAGTCTGGAAAGATGCCATAGGAGTCAGCCTCCGTGCTGGAGGCAATTTATTAATATAAACATTTCCTGCTTCTAGCTATAATCAGCCACATTTTATTCAGAGAAGCACAGAGAAGAGACAATCGTGTGAGACTTTCATTGAAACGTTCCAAGTTTTCAAAGTGATGTTCCAAAAATCTGGAATCAGTTGTTCTTTTCACATAATCCTTCTCTCACAACTGGCTATGTGCACACATGCAGACAAGCAATCTCATGCAAGCACACACATCATCCCTCCCGCCAGACTCTGCCATCCAGAGGCCCTACTGCACTATCCTGACAGTTATCTTCTGTATTAAGGTAAAGGTAAAGGTTCCCTTCGCACATATGTGCTAGTCGTTCCCGAAGGGGCGGTGTTCATCTCCATTTCAAAGCCAAAGAGCCAGCGCTGTCCGTACACGTCTCTGTGGTCATATGGCCGGCATGACTAAACGCCAAAGGCGCATGGAACACTGTTACCTTCCCACCAAAGGTGGTCCCTATTTTTCTACTTGCATTTTTTATGTGCTTTCGAACTGCTAGGTTGGCAGAAGCTGGGACAAGTAACAAGAGCTCACCCCCGTTACACAGCACTAGAGATTCGAACCGCTGAACTGCCGACCTTTCGATCGTCAAGCTCAGCGTCTTAGCCACTGAGCCACCGCGTTCCTTATTTTATAATTTTATAGATTATATATTATAAATTATATATTATATATTATAAATTTTATAAATTTGTGTATGTAATACAGAAGATTATAAAATAAGATTTTTACCAAGCATTAGCTCATATGAACTTAGAGAAATGGCTTTGGCATGGCTTTGATATGTGAAGAGGATAGATTTGCAGGGCTAAGAAAATCCACCAATAATTTCAAAAACAAGAAGGCACTATTAAAACACAGAGTTTACTACCTATTGCTATCCTGTGGTCAAATGGACCAATTTTCTTTTCCGCCTGCCTGAAAATGCCCAGATACTTTACAATTTGCAATTGACTGGCAGGACCTGCACATGCTCAGAAAGTTTCAGAAAGATTTGAAACTTCTGAACACTTGCAAACAATTGATTGTCAATCGTCGTCTTCAATGAAATTTCCAAATTGCAATATATCACAAAACCACCACCTAATAAGATTCTTTCGCTGTACAATCTGAGCCAAGGAAAATGTGCTGAAAAGAACTGAAGCTGCCTCACCATACTCCTTTTGATTGGTGTGGGACAGAGGGGAAATGAGGAGATATCCATTGCCTGGGAAAGCTAGTTCCTGATTTCCCACACACAAACAAACAAACAATCCTGAATTAGCTCTTTCATTTCCTGCCTGTGCCATATGACCAGATTTTTACCCTGATCCTTTCTCATAGATAGGAAGTATGTAGGTTATATACCTATCAACTTTGTTTTCCTGGTTTCTGATTAGATCCTAAGTTTGTCTTGTTTCTGCATTAGTTTGCATTTTTTTAAAAAAAATATCTAGAGGAAAACAGCATTTGCTTTTATGTGCTTTTCTCTCATTTTCCCCATTGATGTAAACTTTCCCAGGAAATGGATATCTCCTCATTTCTCATCTACTTCATGGTATCTGAAGCAGAACAACTGGATTCTGTAATAGCTTTGTACCATAGAGTATGAACCTTGTTAATTCTTAAGATTCTTTTTTCCACTATGTATTCGAAACGGATTGTGATGGCGGGTGGACCAAAGCAGTCATCGAATGGATCCCTCTTGATAAAAAGCGTCCATGAAAGAAATCTAAAACAAGATGGATTGATGATATCAGCAATATTGGGGGCCCCATTGGCAAAAGAAAGCTCAGAACCATATTGGTGGGAAACATGCGGAAACATGCGGAAGAGGCCTTCATCCTGCAGTGGATAGACAATGGCTAACATGATGGTTTTATACACATACACACACTCACACACATACATATGAATGAGTGGAAATTCATTTTAATATGTGCCATTATGGACACAAAAACATCGAAATAGAACTGTCAAAAACAGCAAGATCAAACATAATAACACAAAGAAATGTACAACTATTGATTTACAACAAATTATTTAGTGAGCAAGGTTACAATGGCACTGAAAAAAGTGACTTATAACTGGTTCTCACACTTATGACTGTTTCAGCATCAAAATTCAGGCACTTGGCAACCAGCATGTATTTATTTTAGACAACCCTCACTCTGTCAAGGACCTAGGAGTACTCATCTAAGCTCACTGTAACAGCATTGCCAAAAAGGCATTAAGAGTTGTTAACCTAATCTTGTGAAACTTCTTCTCCAGTAACATTGTACTGCTGACTAGGGCATACAAAACCTTTGCCAGACCAATATTTGAATACAGCTCATCTGCCTGGAATCCACACTGTATATCTGACATTAATACAATTGAGCAAGTCCAGTGGTATTTTACGAGAAGAGTACTCCACTCCTCTGCTCACAAAAGAATCCCTTACGTCACTGAGCTCAAAATTTTGGGCTTGGATAATCTAGAACTACGCTGCCTATGGTCTGACCTAAGAATAGTACACAAAATTGTCTGCTACAACATCCTACTTGTCAAAGACTTCTTCAGTTTGAATCTCAACAAACAATAGATACAAACTCAAAGTAAACCGCTCCAAACTCGATTGCAGAAATTACGACTTCAGCAACAGAGTGGTCAATGCCTGGAAGGTTCTACCTGTTGTAACATCCTCTAGCCCCTAGCAGCTTCAACCTTAAACTGTCTACCATGGACCTCACCCCATTCCTAAAACGTCCATAAAGAGGGCGTGCATAAGCGCACCATTGTGCCTACTGTCCCTGTCCTACTGTTCCCATTTATTTGTATTCATTCTTTGTTCATGTCCATGTTTATACTTATACCTGTTATCTAGAACATGATCGACAAACTAAATAAATAAAATAAAATAAGAATAGGGACCAGATCTATAGATCTAAGTCTTTGATCTATAGGCTTTATTTTGTCTACTAGGCCAGGGGTCAGCAACCTGTGGCTCTGGAGCAACCTGCGGCTCTGGAGCCTCATGTGGCTCTTTCACCTCTCTGCTGCGGTTCCCTGTCACTCAAAATATGCATCACAACCACCAATGTGTGACACCCGCCATGTGATTATTGAGTTTTTCAACCCCCGGTAGGCCACCATGGATAAATCCAAGAAAAAAAAAGTTTCAGAAGAAAACAGAATGTTTAATTCAACTACATATGCTAGTTTTGTGGCTGGTCAAGAAATAGTCAGGCACAGAAAGGGTTTTGTGGCTCCCGGTGTTTTCTTTTCTGTAGGAAATGGGTCCAAATGGCTCTTTGAGTGTTTAAGGTTGCAGACCCCTGTCCTAGGCCATTCACTATATGCATAAAACCACTGACATGGTGATTTAGAGCTTTTTGGGGAAAGGGTCATTATTATGCTGATGAAACCCAGCTCCACTCCACTGTAACTTTTAATTCCAAGGAAGTGAAATGTCTCCCCAGTCTTCAAAAATCAAGATGGCTTCTTGTGATGCTCCACTCTTAGTGGTGTCATGTAATATTTGTCTTGAGCCTTAAAATATTCAGCTGCATCTCAAATTTGGACTCAAATGCTATCTCAACTGATTCTTAAGGAGTTCAAGAAAAAAAAAAGATCAAAAGGTTAAAATACATCATTTCCCCTGTAAACTGATATCACTTGGTATGTAAATTTCTAAAATCTGCTTGAGTTTGAAATACTTTTTTTTTTGGTAAAGTGATGGTTCCCAAATAGGGGAACTGTTAAGTTTTGCTTCTTTGCCTAGTTCATTTCTCAGAAACTCAGCTATGGCTGACCTTGTATCAGAATGTAAGTTTAAGAGGAAGAGATGGGCACTGAAAGAAGGAACGACATAAGCTTAGATATATAAAAACAAAGCAACAGCTCTAGTGAAACCCAAAGATGCTTTTTTTCAAAGGGCAACTGAACTTTGTTTTTTGCTTGAAGATGTTTCACTTCTCACCCAGAAGCTCCTTCAGACCTTCTTGGATGAGAAATGAAATGTCTTCAAGCAAAAAACAAAAAGATGCTTTTGAAAAAAACAACCACGACCTGGATGACTGAGAATCTCCATAGACATTCAGCTCTAATGAAAAGTGGCCCACATGAAAAATCTTGAGTTTTGCCCTTATGGAGTGTCTTTTCAGTAACATCCTTCCTTTTTGTTTTGGGTTTTTTTTTTTTAAATCAAACTTCCTTCTCTATACAAATCCCCTGTACAAACCCCTATACAAATTCTGGCAAAGCAAGCTTCGAAGTACTTAAAAGGTCAGGAAATGTTATAAACAAAAGCAAACTCATAATTAGGTGATTTTGAACCAACCCTGCTGTCTCATTCATTAGCTGCCTGTTGCTTTGCCAAAGGTTTGGGTGACTGTGCCAGATTGGGCATGTGGACACTTTGCCAATAATGGAATAAAAAAAAAAAAAGAAATGAAAGAGAAAACCCATCAGATTAACCCGGAGATCACATCCATTTCTATTTCCCACACTGATGTGTTTGTTTTTTCCTAGTGAGCCTAGCACAGCTCAAAATGAAGTTCAGGACCTACTGATAAATAAATACAAAGAAATACTATCTGACGTAACAGCAAATCCTTGTTCTTGATTATTCTAGGAGAATATCAGCTCTGGAAGAAAAAAAAAAACCTTCCAGAAAGCTAATTTAGATAATTTGTTCCACAGATAATATCAGAATCTTGTGCAACATGTTAGCACAATGATGTGGAGACTTCAGTATGAAAGTCCGGGAACATGTATTCCAAAACACAGATGTACTGTAAATGCTAAATTGCTACAAAACTCCTGGTTTTTATCAATAAGTCTGAAGGATATATGTGTGTGTGTGTGTGTGTGTGTGTGTTTGTTTGTGTAGGCCAGAGAACCAGTGGTGGGTTGCCCCCAGTTCCCACTGGTTCTATAGAATAGGTAGTAAAACCGGCGGAAGGCTCCGCCCACCGACCCCAATGTCATCAAAACGCTTCTGCGCTTGTCCAGAAGAGCGTGTGGCCCTGCTGCGAACCAGTAGTAAAGGTAAGTAGAACCCACCCCTGCAGGAAAGCAAAGATAAACCAAACTACCCAGTGTCACTCTGTGTCGAAAAAGCCAGGTAATAGGAAAAGTGAACCACATTATAGACAGAAGAAAATTTATCAATTTTTACTTATTTTCCTTATCATGTTGCTTCAGCTATAAAATCTAGACGACCATCCCTTTCTCTTCCCACCATTTTTTAAAAAAGAAATCACAATAAATTTGACTACAGCACTAAGGTCTGAAATAACTATTCAGTGGTGTTTGATTATTAATGCTAAAAGGCCATCAAATGTATCCTACACAACCTCAAAGCAGGTAAATGAAAGAAAACAAGTTTGTCAGGAATTGAAAAACAACAAGTGAAAAACGAAGGAAAGGGTTTCATTGGTTGACTTCTACCTATAATTGAGCTGTTAAAGTTGAAGAGCTCCTCTCCATGGCAACCCTAATGCCAAATTACCCAAATACGAGTTATACTTCTAGCTACTTGCATATAATTAAGAATAGGAAGAAGTACTTGTGAAATTCCATTGGTAAGTTGGTGGCTATCCCACCCTTCCAAGGTTAGTAAAATGAGGACCCACATTGTTGGGGAAATATGCTGACTCTGTAAACCGCTTAGAGAGGGCTATAAAAGCTCTATGAAGTGGTATATAAGTCTAAGTGCTATTGCTATTTATTTATTTATTTATTTATTTTCAAATTTCTATACTGCCCTTCTCCTTTCGGACTCAGGGCGGTGAACAGCCAAGTAAAACACTTTATATACAAAAGTTAAAATAGATTTAAAATAATTAAGTAATTTGGCCCATCATTTAAAACATTTCAATTTAAAACCAATTTCAAATTTTAAAAACCCATCATAAAATCAGGACAGCCCGGCTAACTGAAAGAGGTAGGTTTTAAGGTCCCGACGAAAAGTCCGGAGGTCTGGGATCATTTGTATCTCTGGGGGTAGATTGTTCCAGAGGGTAGGTGCCACCACAGAGATCCCTGACTCAGCCACTTCATTCCATTCCATCTCTGTTTTGAGATTTTTTCCCCCACTTTCTCAACAAACAGCCAACATTCCATGATGTTTGAGCATTCTTACTCATCAATGAGCTGCTGTGTGTGTATGCTGAGATTCTATTTTTTTCTTTTCTGTTGCAAAAATTGGGTATCCATTCCAATTGTTGATCTTGCCATTAGTGTGCTGTTCATGTTGCTTTGGTTACATAATAAGCATATAAATTAAGAGCTCTTGCAGTTACAGGTAAACATTTTTCAATAAAATAGCCCCTCTGTGAAAATAGAGATAAATGCAAAATGCCAAACAATAAGCTCTTTTATTTTTTACGACCGTAGTTAATGAGATATCTCTGATGAACCAATTACACAAAATGAATTAAGACCTGCATAATTTGTAAAGATAATATCGCTACTTTCAAATAGGTAAGCTAGGGAAGACAAAAGGGAAGAAATGCCTTCCTCTCGAAAGATTTAAAAAAGCAGACAAGTTTCAAAGCATTGAAGACAGAAAGGAAGAATTCAGCGGCTAGAACAGCAAGATAGTTCAGAAGAGGAGGCTGAAAGGAGAAGGGCTACACCAGCTCCCTAGAACTTCAATGGATCCGCTTGGACCTTCCAGACAAAATTAAAAACAAGGCAAGGAAGAAACAGGAAGAAGCTTCTAATTCAAGAAACCATTGTAGGTTTATCTAGAAATTTATGTAGTAGTATAACTACTTATGGTTTCTTTGAAAGTGTGATGCAAGTTAAGTGCTTACATGTCTCAGGGAGATCTAGTATTTGTGCTTATTGTCTGTAGTTTTATGCTCGCCCTGCACATGAAGTGATTTGTATAGTTGGTTTTATGTCTTTTGGAAGTCTATTAGCTCAATGCTTTACAACACCCTAGTAACACACATGCTTCACAAGCTGAATTGATTGTCAGTTTGCTTCAGGGTATAATTTTTTTTATTTTTTAATTTTTTTTTAATTTATTTTTTAATTTGATTTATATGCCGCCCTTCTCCGGAGACTCAGGGCGGCTTACAATGCGTTAAGCAATAGCCTTCATACTTTTGTATATTTATACAAAGTCAGCTTATTGCCCCCATAAACTGGGTCCTCAATTGAGGTGCTGATCAATACCTATAAAGTTCTGGATGACACAGGGCCTAGTTACTTGAAAAACTGCTTGTCTCCCATTGTATCTGCTCAGTTGATCGAGTCTGGCAGGGTTTATGTATTTTTGGGTTCCTTTGATTAAACACTGCCATCTCTCTGGACCCTGGAAGCATGACTTCTCTGTAGCAGCAATTGCCCTCTGAAATGAGGTTCTCCCTGAGATTTGAATGATACCCATCATCAGGGTGCTTGAAGTGCCCTGAAGATCTGGCTCTTCACCTGGGCCTTTGGTGAGGGAGAATGAAGACCCCTTTGAACTGTGCATATTGTTTCTCTTTCTGTTATGGGCTAGGATTCAGACTTTGACTCCGACAATGTTGCTCCAGTTGAATCTGTGGGTTGTCAGTCTCAGGAATTTGCAAGTCATGTTTCATCTGATGAGGCTGTTCAGTTCCATCACCTCCTGATTTGCTGGTGCACTTGAATGACAAGGCCTGAACTCCAAACCCCAGGTCTTTATGCATGCAGCAGTGAGCAGTGCAATACCATTCAATGAGGTTCCTCATGAGGCGAAGAGTGAGGCCTAAGTAACTGCAACCCATTGCCTGCAGACAGGTTGATGTAACAGCATTGCCTTTAGCCTTTGTTGGAAACAGCCATTTGGAATGACTTGTTTCTGTGTTTCTCTACTCTTGAACTCTTGACTATTGGACTGCTGATCACTTGTCTAGGCTCTTTTGAGTCCTGGAACAATTTTGGACCATTGTATAGCTGTTTTAATGAATATATTCAAGCAAGCTCTCTTTGCATAGAGCATGATTTATGATCTTGTCTATTGTTATCCGCTTAATTGCAGTAAATAACTCCGCTCCTTAGCAGCTGTGTTTGCGCATGTGTTTGTTCAACCTGAGATAGAACACTTTCATCCTGATCACTTTTTGTTGCCCTTGCCATCTCTTATCCTTTTATTTTTACCCATTTTTGTATTTTTCCTCTTGTTTTAAATGTTTTCTCTTGTGAACTTTCCAAAATTGTTGGAAGTCAGGCAGCATACAAATTTTAATACCTTCAGCATTAACAACAACAACAACAAAAAATCACTTAACAGTCAATTGCAAAAAGCAATTTTACTTAGAACTTGCATTCTGAGATAATACTTTGATTATTAAATAGCATCTGCTTATACAAGGTCTTTGGGAAAGACTCAATAGGTGAACAAAAATGTCATATCCATTCTGCATATCTGACTAATTGTGCAACCAACCATAATAATGGCTCATGCAGGGGAAAAAAATATGCTTTTCCTGGAACCAGCTGTATAAAATCACCAGTTCAGCTTCTTTCAAGGTAAGATTTCTACCTAGATAAAGCTCTTATTGGTCAGAAACATTTTAGTGGCAGCAGAAAGTATAGTTTATGCAATTGGTCTATTTACTTTGAATCATAAGCAAAAACAATTAATCAGGGAAGAGAATGCTCTAGAGATATTATGTTAGGACTTCCTATATTGGCCTGGCTATTGCAGAGCACTTGTTGTTCAAGCCAAAATTTTGTTTGTCCATTTACAAAGCCTGCCAGGGATTGATAAGCAATTTTATTCCATAAGTGCAAGAGAAGCAGACCAGGAGTGGGTTCTACTTACTTTTAGTACCAGTTTGCATCGCCCCCGCATGCACAGATCACCTATGATGACTTCCTGGTCAGTGGGCAGAGACTCACACCAGTTTTACTACCGGTTCTTGCAAACTGGTCCAAACTGGGGGCAACCAACCACTGAAGCAGACCCAATCTTAATACCAGAGGAATTATGCTGGGAAAGGTGTACTTCTGTACTCACAAGGTGTACTCTTGTGAGGCTGGTGCAATTGAAATCCTGATTTTGAAAGAAAATAAGCATTGTTCGCCAGGATGTTTATTTTATTGCTTGTAGATGAAACAGTTAAAATGGATTCCTACACTAGTAATAGGAAATTCATCCATTAAAAGTTAAATACACCATTCTTAATTCAACTTGCAGGCAACATTGTTGGTGAAGATGGATCAGTTCATCATGAATTCTGGACCAAGAAATTGCACCAAAGTGAATTGTACGTTAGCACCGGCACCACTGTAAAATTATGTACGTTAAACATCAGCTGCTTTATTCTCTTGATTTGCTTCTATGATATTCACCTGGCAATCTCTAATGTTGTTTAGCATCTATTTATTTTGCAACATGTTTTATGTTGCAAAATGCTTTGCAATCATATCCAATCAAGCTGCATGCCAACCTTGCATAATAATTATAATCCCAAAGTGATCTCACAATTAGACAAATGAAGGGGAGAGTCAATGCACATTCCATGGTTTCATACTGATTGGACTTGCACCTTACATTAACCAATGTTCTAACCATGGCTTACTTAATAAACTATAAAGTCATTTCATGTATCACATATAACCATAAAGCATGGTTTATATAATTATGGGTGTATTTTTAGCATGCTGGGCAAAATGACCGTATTGTCTTTAGTATTCACAGGAAATGCTACGGAGGGGAGGGGGGGGGGGAGTGTGTGTGTGGATGTATCAAAGGCTGTCACTCTAGTCTATATCTTCACTATCTTACTAAAGAAAGATCATATGAATCTTTTAATTAACCAAAGCCATGATTGGTGGAGGAGATCAATATCAATGGGCCTATCAGATGATGACAATGACAATAGTGAAGGTTGTGACTTGAAATATAAAAAAATAAGTAGTAAAAAGCACAAATTAATGAATTAAATGAAAAATGAGAAGAACAATGCATATGTCATGTTTCTGTGAAACTAAGAAAAAGAGGAAAGATGGAAGAACCAGGAATAATTGGGGAGGGGGGAATTGTGCAATGTTATGAATTAATCTGATCCAAATTATTCCATGAGGTGACATAAATTAATCAATGGGAACAAGATGAGAGAGGGTATAAAAATGCTTTGACCATTTGGAGACACAAGAATGAATGCGAATGTAACTAGTGAATATTTGCTTAGATGGAAAGATCTATTTTGTTCCAAATCTGTGGTATAAGCATAAATATGCTGAAGGAAAAGTAGTGATTAAAAATATAATTGATTTCATTGTTTATAATTCCTTTTAATTCTAACAATCTTGAGAGAATTAGTGAAGAAAACAAAGCTTGTAAGAAATTCTGAATGTGGGATAGACTATTTTTTCATTATGCTAAGAGTAAATCTTGAGGAAAAAAATCAGCCATGGAAGAAAAGGGGGTGGGGGAGTGAAAGAAACTTGAGAGAAAACAGATTCACTACAGGAAGAGAAAATATGACTTCTTTAGGAAAAACCACTAGAAGACAGATTAATCTCTCAAAAGAATGGATGGAAATAAAGTGTAAGGAAAGAGAATATGCAAAGGATAATTCTAAGAAGTGTCAAAATCTATAAGATGGCAGACAGAGCAGATCCAAGTCCAGAGTTGGGCTAGTAATACTAGTTCAGGAAATTACAGTAGTTAAAAATGTTTAATAGTAAGTATTAATAATGCTTTATGAAGTTCTTCCTTCAAAAAATTGAACTTTTCTTGCATTGAGAATACTGTAATGTTTAGTTTGTTCTTTCTTGCCTTTCAACATAAAATCAGTTTCAGTGCTCATCAGTGGGAAATGTTCATTTGATCCATGTTTAATGGGGCGTGGACCAGTGGTGAAATCCAAATTTTTTTACTACCAGTTCTGTGGGCGTGGCTTGATGGGCATTATGTAGCTTGATGGGCGTGGCTTGGTGGGCATGGCAGGGGAAGGATACTGCAAAATCCCCATTCCCTCCCCACTCCAGGGGAAGGATACTGCAAAATCCCCATTTCCTCCCCACTCTGGGGCCAGCCAGAGGTGGTATTTGCCGGTTCTCCGAACTACTCAAAATTTCCACTACCGGTTCTCCAGAACCTGCTGGATTTTATCCCTGGGCTGGACAAACTTGAACACTGCTGACTCCTCTCCCATCACTTCTAGCTGGCCTTGTAAATCAGGAAGAAGACTGTTATAATTCTATAGCATCCAGAAAGCCAGACTTTTCCCAGTGATAAAACAGAACATAGATATGAGAAATATCCATGTAAGGATGAATTCTCTGGAAATAGAATTCCAGAAGTCATGTGAATTGCCAAAATATATAATATTTCTTAGTTTTGTGTGAATAATTTTGTATGGATTTTTAATTCCTTCATTATCATCTGCAGTCTGATTCATTCCATGTAAAAATCCACCAGTCTGTTTGTTTTGGGAAGTCACTGCATTCTTCAGTGTTGTGGCAAAGCCTTATATCAACCTGACAAAACTAGAAGGGATTCTCTCTATCTGGGTCAGAGATTAAATGGAGCAGACAGTTGTAAACCCACTGATAGCAAATTCAGCTCTTGTGTTTTAAAAATATTTTCTTTCCTTTTTGCTGACAAAATTCAAATGCAGATTCATAGCAGAGGTGAATGATACAGCAAACAAATGATATAGCTGGTTAATTATTTTAAAATGCTATAGAAATTATCTACCTGCTAATACTTAGCATTTCCACAGATAATCCTTCTAAACATAAGTAGTATATGTGGTGATCCTGGATAGTAATTTATCAATAAGCTTGTGGCCGACATGAGTTTGGAATGTATGCGTGGGTGTGTCCTGATTCATACCTTAAACCCATATCTCTGGAGGTTCTCAGTCATCCAGGCCATAGTTGTTCCAAAAGGTGGTTTTTTTTTTTTTCCAAATGGCAACTAGGACTTTTAAAAAAATTTTCTTGAATATGTCTCATTCAAACTTAAATCCATTTCCCAGCCATGATACTGTACTGTCCAGATATGTGAACTTCAAATCCCAGAATTCTCTAGCCAACATGGGGTTTTAACCAGGGGTGAAATCCAGCAGGTTCTGACAGGTTCTGGAGAATCGGTAATGGAAATTTGGAATAGTTCGGAGAACCAGTAGTGGAAATTTTGAGTACTTTGGAGAACTGCCAAATACCACCTCTGGCTGGCTCCAAAGTGGGGTGGGAATGAAGATTTTGCAATATCCTTCCCCCAGGAGTGGGGAGGATATGGGGATTTTGCAGTATCCTTCCCCTGCCATGCCCACCAAGCCACACCCACCAAGCCATACCACCCCCACTAAGCCGTGCCCACAGAACTGGTAGTAAAAAAAAATTGGATTTCACCACTGGTTTTAACTCAGTAGACTGAGACTGAGTTAATTCAGATATCATCTACTAAGCTATCGGACTTCATGTAGGATCATGCTCCCAATGTCTACCAATGATAATAGGTATTCATGAGGTTTTCTATCTCCTGAATCATAGGCAGTATGCCTTAAATACTGATTGCTGGGAATTGAAAGCAGAATGTATTGTGTCTTCTCCAGACTTGTGACCAGTGGCCTTCCCAAATAATCCCATCAACCACCAAATGCTCCATAGTCCTTAACATGCTCTATAAGCCCCTTCTTATATTTTTACGCTTTTACATAACCCTCTAATGGTAGTTTGAGAAAGATCATGTTTATTATTACAGCCAAACTTTGGAAGTAGCAAAGATATGGATGGATGTTCTTCACCCTCTTCTGCTTTCAGTGGACTCTGGAGCATATTTAGTGGTTTCTATCATATGAATTGACAATTGCAAATTATTCTCCCTTCAGTAAAAAAGGAAGCCTTGGGAACACTGATTTCCTAATGGATGATCTATCTGCAAAATCCACATGGACTTTTCCTATAAGGATGTTGAATACCTGTGATACTGGCCAGACGTTGGGCAATTGTCCTAAATCCCTATTTCTGGACATTTCCGTGATTATGAATGACCCCTAAAGATAGCTACTTCCTGGACTATAACCTTAATTGCCCCAAATTTTTTACAAGAGGAAAATGTGATGAGAGCAAGGAACTGTGTTTAAAAAATTTTTCCAGAAGTAATTAAGAGATTCAAGATAGTCTGCAAATGATTAATATCTGCTGTTTGCTTAAAATAATAATAAGACACTAAGTCAAACATTATGTTCTCTTTCTGCCTTTAAATGAAGAGCAAGTAACATTTTGGTATCTAGGGACTGCAATTTTTTTTCCTTTGGCCAGCAAAATGCTCTAGTAGTTGGGAAAGTGGGAGAGTGACAGAAGGAAGAATTTTGATCCAGTATTTTTCAGACTTGGGAGAACTGAGAGTTCTGAGCAGTTATTAGTTTACTAAGGGTGTAATACATCTATTTTATTTTCCTAAATCAATTGCAAAGTTTGGATCACTGCCAAAAAGGAAGAGTACATTGGCATTCCCATCCATTTGTAGATCAATATTTAAAATATCAACATCTGAAATTTGAAAGACAAGCTCTTGCATCCCAAAAAACAAGCATATATTAGATGGTGGCAGAGGGGTTCAGAGTTATGTTATTTGGAGTGATGAGAAGTGAACATTTTCATTCCAGCGTGGATGGTGATCTTCAAGGCACAGAATTTTTATACTCCTATTCTTCACTTTGGTGGAGCAAAACCAGGGGTGAAATCCAGCAGGTTCTGGAGAACCGGTAGTGAAAATTTTGAGTAGTTCAGAGAACCAGCAAATACCAATGCTGGCTGGCCTCAGAGTGGGGTGGAAATGGAGATTTTGCAATATCCTTCACCCAGGAGTGGGGAGGGAATGTGGATTTTGCAGTATCCTTCCCCTGGAGTGGGGAGGGAATGGAGATTTTGCAGTATCCTTCCCCTGGAGTGGGGAGGGAATGGAGATTTTGCAATATCCTTCCCCTGCCATGCCCACTCAACCACACTCATCAAGCCACACCACACCCATCAAGCCATGCCCAGAGAACTGGTAGTAAAACAATTTGGATTTCACCACTGAGTAAAAGCATTTGAAGGGCTATTATAGAATGCTTCCAGATTAATTCCAATGGTCTTTAAAGCTCAGGTAAATAACTCATTGGTTTAAACTTAATCAATCTCATTGGAACACTTCATAGCATCTTATATCCATTGCTGGTGGAAAACTGGGGAGAGAAGTGAGGAGAACAAGTGGCAAAATTCAGAGTATGTGCAGAGAGCATGTAAAATGTATGCCATGGTATGCTTCTTTTGAATACTGGCTGTTGCAATCCTAAGCAAAAACACAGAGGACAAGAAATGTAAATTGTTTGAGTGGGGAGGAATGAAAAGCATCAAATATTGGGGGAGAAGGACAGTATGGATGTGTTTAATATGCCAGCTTCTGCTTTTCTTTTGCTCAAAGAAGTTCTTTCAATTCCTTTTCCTCCAATTAGCCAGAGACAAGGGGCTTCTGTGCAGCAGCTAGATAGAATAATGCTCTGCCCACTCAATCTGGTTTCCAAATTTGCCCCCTCCCCTGGTAACCCAGACACTTGTTCTTTTTTTTGAATGCACCCTTGGGCCCAATCATACAAACAGGACTTGTCTTGTGGAATAGAGGGAGAGATTGGGTGTTCAGTGTGGAATTGCCCAATCTGGCTGGATCTTCCCTCTTCCATTTCTTTAGAGCTGAATAATAAGAGTTTTTACTTTTCCTTTGAAAAACGGATTGCTGGAGATGGTTGATCTTGCGCATGTGTGTCAGGGATCATTGCAAGGAAGGTACTTTTCCCATGTCAGAAAGATTCTGAGGTTTATTTGTCTTTGTGCCCCTCTTGTTTGCTTAGGCCTTCTGGATCAATTCATATGTTCTTTCCATTGTCCTTTGTCTTATGTTTTTTTGTCAATGGATGAAAAATGCAGGTTTTTTTCTATTGTGTTCCTGAAAGTTAGGGTTTTGGAATGTTATATTCTGTCATATGCAAGCCTACCTTTGCCTTATTTAGGAAATATATTCACATATAATGCTGAGCCACAGCTCATTTAAGCATAGTTGACTGAATAAATCACAATTATACTGTTGTTGTAAGTCGAGGACTAACTTTATAATGATGCATCTTGTCTTCTGTTTATTGTAATTCAAAAACATGTCTATTTTCTGTAGTCTGCAACACACCAATGGGAAGATCCTTGATAATAGGTAGTATTCAAGATTGTCTTTTTTTCAAATCATTTTTTTCTTTATCTTTTAAACTAATTGTAAAAAAAAGACTCAAAGAAATTAACAAGTATGGGTTGGGCCCTTCCTTTCAAAAGTAAAGGTAAGGACTTCCTTGAGCTGAACTTGTTTAGTGAAGTCTCAACAGCAGTAACTGTGAGAGGGAGTCCTAGTGGACAGCCACTTAAGTATGAGCCAGCTGTGTGCTGCAGCTGTCAAAAAAAGCCAGTGCCGTCCTAGGTTGCATCAAAAGAGGGATAATAACAAGATCACATGAAGTATTAGTACTACTTTATACTGCACTAATAAAACCACACTTGGAATACTCCATTTTGGTCACCAGGATACAAAATCGATGTTGAGACTTTAGACCAGTGGTGTCAAACTGGCGGCCCACGGGCCGGATGTGTCACGCGCAGGCCACACCCACCCCAGCTTTACGAAAGGAAAACGTTGTGAAACATCATGTGATGGCAACATGAAGCCACAAGTTTGACACCCGTGCTCTAGACAAAGTACACAGAAGAGCAACAGAAATGATTATGGTACTGGAAGCTAAAATGTACAAAGGTTGCCAGAACTGGGTCTGTCTAATGTAACAAAGAGAAGGTCTAGGGAGTGACATGATAGCAGTCTTCCAATATTTGAAGGGCTGTCACAGAGAAGCAGGAGTCAACCAGTGATGGGATTCAGCCAGTTCGCACCACTTCGGGAGAACCGGTTGTTAACTTTCTGAGCAATTTGGCAAATGGTTGTTGGAAGAAATCATTAGGGCAGAGAACCAGTTGGTAAATTACTTGAATCCCACCACTGGAGTCAACCTATTCTCCAAAGCACCTGAGGGCAGGACAAGGAGTAATAGAGCTTATCAAAGAGAGATCCAATCTACAATTAAGGAGGAATTTCCTGTCAGTAAGAACAATTGATCAGTGAAACAGCTTGTCTCTAGACCTGTGATGGCAAACCTATGGCACGTGTGTCAGAGGTGGCACGCAGAGCCCTCTATGTGGGAACGTGTGCCATCACCATCTAGTCTTCTGGTTTCCGGTGCGCACATGCATGCCGGCCAGCTGATCTTCGTGCATGAAGACCAGTTGGCCAGTTGCACATGCATGCACCAGCCAGCTGGTCTTTGAGTTCCCAGGGCTCCGGCACACGCATGTTCCGGTATGGGCACTTGGTATCGAAAAGGTTCGCCATCACTGCTCTAGACATTGTGGGTGCTTCATCACTGGAGGTTTTTAAGAAGAGATTGGACAGCCATTTGTCTGGAATCGTATAGGGCAGTGATGGTTAACCTTTTTGCCATCGCGTGCCAAAAGTGGGGAGAGCACGGGGGGGGTCGTGCACGCACGTGCCCACACCCATTTCTATGTGCCCCATCCAACGCATGTGTGCTCTTCCCCCACGCTTCCCCCGCTTTTCACACACGATGGCACGGTGGGCCCGTTTTTCACCCTCCTCAGGCTCCAGAGCCTTTCTAGGAACCTGGGGAGGGCAAAAATGGCCTCCCCCCAGAGGCCCTTTGGAAGCCGGAAATGGCCTGTTTGACAACATTCAGAGGTCCCAGAAGGCCTGAAAATCAGCTGGCACACCGGAGCTGAGCTCATGTGCCCACCGATATGGCTCCGCGTGCCACCTGTGGCAGCGTGCCATAGGTTCGCCATCATGGGTATAGGGTCTCCTGCTTAAGCAGGGGGTTGGACTAGAAGACTTCCAAAGTCCCTTCCAACTCTTTTATTCTGTAATTCTGAATACAGAATTTTTTTACTACTGGTTCGGGAAAATAGGTAGTAAAAATGCTTCTAAAAAGTCAAAAAAAGGTTCCGACGATCATAGCTGTGCCCACGCGATCATCAGAACCTTTTTTAAAAACTTTTTTAAGGCATTTTTTTTACTGCCACTTCGCCCAAACTGGTAGTAAAAACTGCTTTTAAAAAGTTTTTTAAAAGGTTCCCAAGATTGTGCGCCACAGCTGTGATCTTGGGAACCTTTTTTTAACCTTTTTAAAGCATTTTTTTACTACAGGTTTGAGTGAATAGGTAATTTAAAAAATGCTTTTAAAAAGTAAACAAAAGAGGCTCGGATGATCACAGCTGTGCTGCTCAATCATCCAAGCCTTTTTTTTTACTTTTTTAAAGCATTTTTTTACTACCTATTTGCCCGAATCATTAGTTTAAAAAATGCTTAAAAAATAAAAAAAAAAAAAAGAAGAAGAAGAAGAAGTTCTGACGATCGCGCGTTGCTCAGCTGATCATCGGAACTTTTTTTTTTACTACCGATTTGAGTGAACCGGCCCGAACTGGTAGCATTTCACCCCTAGTTAAGCCATAATTGGTTTATTTCATTTGGGATTTAGAAGTTCTCGTGAACCAGGACTTTGTTAGAAAACAGTAACTCAAATTAATTATTATTTAGTTCCATGTGTGAACTTAACCTCTATTAGCATATTGTTCCTTGTGCTTGCTAGATAGTTCATCAGATATGCCCACATGGTACTGATAAAAAACAGGAGTGAAAAACATCAGAGAGTTCATTCCCAGAATGAATTCACAATTACTGTATTTTTTGGAGTATAAGATGCACCAGAGTATAAGACGTACCTTAGTTTTTGGGTAGGAAAATAAGAAAAAAGCTGATTGGCAGGTGGATCAGCCTCTCAGAATACCCCCAATCAGCTGTTCCCAGAGGTGAATTTTAGCAACAGGTTCCTTGGTTGTCAGCTCTGTGCCTTGCTTTTTTTTTTTAAAAAAAAAAAATCTGCCTCTGAAACTTCTGAAACTCTGTTTCAGAAAAAAACTTTTTTTCTTGCCTCTGAAAGCCTCCGAAACAGAGCTTCAGAAAAAAAAGCCTCTGAAGCTCTGTTTGGGGGCTTCTTTTCTGAAGCTTCGTTTCTGATGCTTTTTTCAGCCTCTGAAACCTCCGTTTGAGAAGCCGGGCGGGGCTATATTTGGAGTATAAAATGCACCCAGATTTTCACTCTCTTTTTTGGGGGGAAAAGGTACGTCTTATACTCCGAAAAATACGGTAGTTTTTCTAAAATTTTCACACTTACTTTCCCCATAGGATTCGCATGGAAAGCCTTTAAATGTAAGTGTAAGGTAGTTATTTAGCCATAAATAATAACTTCTTGGGAACTGAAGCTATATTTTAGCACTCAACCACATGGGTGGAGACTGACCAGTTGGGTGTATCTGATCCCTCTCCATGTGAAATCACTTAAATGTTCTTCAAACCTTGTAACAGCCATACCAGAAATAGCAGTTCCTATATTGGTCCCATAAATGGTCAAAACTTCTCAGAATAATAAAAGTGGCCAAACAAACCCATAAAAGTGATAGCATTGTAAATCGTGGAGCATAATATATAGCTGAAAATTTATAATAGATGCAAATCTGAAGAAGTATCACACTGAAAGCTATGCAATGTCAAGGCAAGGCAAGGTCTAGGTTTGAGCATTTCAATCCTATCTGCTAAATCTGATCTTTTGCAAAGATAACTGACAACTGGATTGGGACGGAAAGGAGCTAGCAGGCAAAATATAAATGAACGGAAGTAACTCATTGCTCAGAAAAACTCCTTACAGACACGAAAGCAGATTGGGAAACGACAATTGTAAACCGAGATTTCAAAGTGCACAAGATTTAAAGTTCAGCCTTTATTAATAAATATTTTGTATCCCACATGGCAAGAACATTTGCAATGAAAATGGAAGTTCATGAAAATTCAACACAGCATCAATTTATCTTTTATGACATTTTGCACCAAAAGGAAAAAGAAATGCCATATAATTCCATTAGTATTTTCAGACTAAAATGTTTTCAGGCTGCCACTGATCATGTATGTATAAAATAGCAGACATTAAGATTGGAAGTTTTTGTCTGATATTTTCATTATGCCCAAACACTCACCCCCCCTCTTTCATATGTGATTTTTAAAGGATAAATCTCAAAAAAGATTATTTCTGCAGCAACAAAGGGAAAGTAATTTTTTACACACCTAAGAAAGAGCTACATCAATTACAATTCCATGTTCGATGCAAATGGAGAATTTTCCCTGGGCTAAAATAGTGAAATATTCTGCATTTAATGCTATCATGTGGGCATTTTTTTCTAAAAAAGGGAAAATAGATCAGCATTGTTATGCTTCCAAAACACAAAACATGCACTGTTCCCAGAAAGCTGCATGCTATGATTTGAGACAGTTCAGCACAACTGATGTTCTGTTCCCATATAACATGGTTATATTCTTTTCCTTCAGTTCTTTTTTCTTAATATACTACCTTGAAAATGTAAATTCTTTTGTCTTTCCCTTCATCATGTTTATCATTCTCTTGCTTAAATCATTGAGGTTTTTATTTTCTTCTGCTCTGGAGATATTTGTGCTCCATTTAGCGGTATGGCATCCTATGGCAGCCATTTTTGCACTGCTCATGACACAAATTTCCAATAAAGTTACTTAGCTGACATGAAGTCATTGCTGTGTAGAACAAGTCAGAAAAGGAATGTATAGAAAAGGCAGAGAACAGGATCAGATTAGATGTAAACTGCACATTCACAAAGGATGTTTCTAGCTTGAAAAAAGGTTGAATAATTTTTAAACAACCTAAATCCTGTAATAGCTTTGGGTGAGGTGGAATCTCAGTTTGAGATGCAATCAGCACAGACTCATCCACAACAGCCTGGGCCCATCTTCAACAGTGAAGGGACCCAGGGCAGAAAGCATCCTGCAGCCAAGAAGGCTCCACACCCATTTGCAACACTCAAGTGACCCTGAAGACCAGTGGTGAAATGTAAAATTTGTTGCTACCGGTTCTGTGGGCGTGGCTTGGTGGGGTGGGGGGTAATGTGACTGGGTGGGCATGGGCAACTTTCTTTTTTCTTTTAAAAGCATTTTTTCTACAACCTCTTCGGCCAAAGAGGTTGTAAAAAAAAATGCTTTTCAAAGGCTCTGACGATCCTAGCTGAGTTGCCTGATCGCCAGAGGCTTTTTTTTCCTTTTAAAAGCAAAAAAAAAAAAAATGCTTTTAAAAGAAAAAAAAGTATCTGATGATCAGGCAACTCAGCTGGGATCGTCAGAGCCTTTTAAAAGCATTTTTTTACAACCTCTTCAGTAAAAAAAAAAAAGCTTCTGATGATCGTGCGGCTCAGCTGGGCGTAGGGAGGGCAGGGATTTTTGCTACCGGTTCTCCGAACCACCCGCCACCATCGCTATCGGATCAGGCGATCCAGTCCGCACCGGGAGTATTTCACCCCTGCTGAGGACACAGATAAACCTCCAAGTGGCCTCAAGGACTCTATAAAAAAATACAAATGACCAGCTGTCTGTCAGGAATATAAATCCTTCCATTCCACCATTCAGTCAGAGCTGAAGAAGCTTTTTGGGTGAGAATCAAAACGTCTTCAAAAGAAAAAACAAGAAAATCCAGTTGTCTCCTGAAAAAGCATCTTTGGGTGGAACTGAAAGTATTTAAAACCACAGCATATGACTCCTCATTACAGTTCTAGTGAACATTTCTTTCTTTCCCTTCCCTAAACACTTTAATTGCAACTTTAATTGTGAACAAAGTTTATAGCATGGCCGTTAGTGTATCATAAATTCATTGTATTTTATGGGCCAATTAAAAGAAAGTGGAGCAACTGTTTCTTGAGCCACAATATTCTTTGTATTGTATTTTCCTCATTTACCTTCTTCTGATCTGTGATAAACTGATATAAAAGGCACACATTTTAAGACTTTTTCAGTATTCTCCTGGACCGAATCTTAATTCTAAGTAAATAAATAAAAAAACTTGATTTCCCCTCCCCCACCCCCCACCCCCAACATACACACATGGATACATAAGAAAAGAGATGAAACATGGTCTGTATAATCTTGTTAATCCATCACACACAAGCAATATTATCGCCATCAAAATTAGAATTACCTTGTAATCCTAACAAAGATTGCTTCCAGATGAATATTTTATTACAAAATCACAACAAATTCACTGGAATTTATTAAGAAAGGAAAGTTATGCATAAACCTTCCATGTTTTCCTATTCCCTCTGGTATCTTTTTTATGGGCAGAAAGTCCGACTGAGAAACAGAGCAAAATAATATGAGCTTCCAATGAGGGAATTTCACCCAGCAATTCTATTACCTTTTTCCGGAGCTATGACTTTAACCTGGGGAGAGATATATTGAGCAAAATGAGATTATTATACCTCAGTTCATTATAAATTTATTTTTATATATATATTTAAAGCCAGCGTAGAGCTGCCATTTAAAACTATGACATTGAAACTCAAAATTTGAATGCACATACAGCTGTTTTGGCTTGGGTCCCATGATTGTTGGTTTGACGATATTATGGTTATAGGAAACAACCAGTCAGGGCACTTTTATAGTCTAATGCAAGGTCACCAGTGATTCCTTTTTCCATCCCAGCTTCCAACTTAAGAGGCAAAGGCTTACCCAAAGCACCTAATTTGCCTCCAAAGTATACCACAAAAATCTCAGTTATTTCTCAAGCCTAACGGAAAAGTGTGTGAGAGGTTATCCCTTATCCCTATATATTTGCTGCATTTTTGTGTTACTTGCAGTCATTTAAAAGTGCAGCACAATGCTTAAGCCTCGGCCCTTCAAGGATTTTCAAGATTCATTAAGCCAACAGACTCCCCCACTATTTTGCTCAGCTTCAGGTTCAGGTGGAAGGCTGGTTCTCATGGTTACCAGAATGAAGGACATATTCAGTTTGGTTGAGTGTAGTAAATGGATGTGTGGGCTTCTCTGCAGAATTTCTACATTCCTTTCCTAAATCTAAGAGGTAACTCAAATATCAAGCAAATGAAGAAGCAGTATTTCCTATGACATTAATAATAATAATAACAATAAGAACATGGATTAAAAAGATTATAGTATCAAAGATTTTCTCTGGCTTCTTTCATTAAAAAAAATCAGTTATTCCTAGGGGAGTATTAGTTACATGCAGTAGGATTGAGTGCTACTCAAGTGAACAGCTTTGCCAAAAGCTGAAAGTCCAGCTTATGAGTCTACACCCACCTCCACTCACATAGAAACTAGAACTGTGGCACAAAAGTGCAGCATTGGTAGGCCAAAGGCTTTCAAATAAAGGTGTACAGTATTTTTATATGCCCTCATTCTTGGAAAAGGCTTAAGATCTTAGAAGATGAATGCCATCTGGCTAATATATTTATGTTCTGTCCATCACCAAATATGTCTCAACCGTTCTGGTCTAACCAAAAGACATTCAGACAACGAGAGCACAGCTTGCAGTCCAAGGTGCAAAAAGACTAGTGCATAAAGTCTGGAATCTCTTTATGTTAATCCAAACAGCCAGTCATGGATGCTACAAAAATGTCACATCTTCTTGAGACTCAGCCCACTGCCATTGGCCATCATATTCCAGGTGCTTCCTGTTATCGAGGTTGCAATTTTCTGAATCCATTTTGCTCTTCCTGGAGGCCTTTACTGCTACATTCTCTTTGCTTGGTTGCTCAGCAGCTGCAGAAGTAAATTTCTCCTCAAGGCTCTGTACTAGTTTAGGGACTTGTCTACCCAAGATTCCATTAGCCATTGGTGGTGACAGTTGGACCGGTGCACTTGGCTTGTTAAAACTTTGGCTCTTAACTATACTAGAGGCCCATTCAGGATACGTTTTGCTTTTGTCTTGCTCTTTGTCCATCTTTGCAAGAAAGACTCTCTCTAGATCTGCCTTTGATCTTTCTAATTCACTTCTGCCCAGAGGTCTACCTAAGGTAGGTGACATTATGGGTTCCACAGAAGAACTTTGTCCATATTCATCCATATCATCAGCTAGTGTGTCCAAATAACTACCAATAGATATACTATCCAGTTTGTCATTGGGATCTTGAAGACTATTCCAGCTGCCTCGTCGGGATGTATCTTGACTTTCTACCAAGCTGTACTGACTGCTGGTAAGGCTGCTACAGTGGCTGGTCAGCATCCCTTTTTCCTCAAGAAACCACTTGACAGCTTCTATTCCATCATTCACAGCTACCAGTTGATGGAGGATCTTGATATCTATTGCTCTTAGATAGGCCTGCGGATGAAAGAAGAAGATATAATCAGATCATATGCTGGATGGAAGATCTTCAAGGTAAATTGGAATTACTGTAGACCAGGGGTATCAAACTGGCGGCCCACGGGCCAGATACATTACGTGCAGGCCACGCCCATCCCAGTTCCACAAATGGGAAAAAGTCACGAAACGTCATGTGACAGCAATGTGACGTGGCGAATTTGGCACCCATTCTGTAGACTATTATAATAGTTAAAGGCCCAATATTTCTCAATATTTCTCAATGCAAAGCACACCAACTACAAATGTATCTAAGGAACAATTTTTCACATCTAAGTGGGCTCAGGATGTTTTCATATGCCAAACAATACCACACCCATTCTAAGGCAACATATTAATGATACTTCGCCAATACACATGAATACTCCCACTGAGTTGAAATGGAAAGGATTGTGTGTCAATGAGAGAAAAAGGAAGAATCTGTTGGTAGTCTTGGCCATTGCTAAAATAAAACTGCTTAATACAGGTAATCCTTGACTTAAACTTATAACAGTTCATTTAGTGATCATTCAAAGCTACAACAGCATTGAAAAAAGTGACTTATTACCTTTTTCACACATATGACCATTATAGCATTTCCATGGTCATGTGATTTACATACAGATGCTTGACAACTGGTTCATAGTTATGGCGCTTGCAGTATCCCACGGTAATGTGATCCCCTTTTGTGACCTGACAAGCAAAGTCAATGGGGAAACCAGATTCACTTAACAAATGTGTTCCTAACTTAACAACTGCAGTTATTCACTTAACAACTGTGGCAAGAAAAGTCCTAAAATGGGGCAAAACTCACTTAACCAATTTCTCACTTGGCAACATAAATTTTGGGCTCAATTGTGATCATATGTCAGGACTACTTGTATTCCCAAGGATTGAAAAGGTTCCCCAATCCTGATGTCAGTGATACATATTTCCACAAAATGTTGAGTAATGGAAGAAAGAATAATAGAATAAATTGATAGTGGCAGTCATGTACATAAATGTGAAACTATATAGTTAATCATAGGTCTCCTCTTGAGCAAAACTAGAATTTATTTCCTCATTCTCTGAAAAAAAAAAGCCCTAAACATTTACCATTATGGAATTGCACAACTACTAAATTATGCATAAATATTTTGAACTTTGAAATATTTAAAAACTACAGTATGTGTGGCCAAGCCATGAGCCATGAAAATACATTATCTTCAAAATCAAAAGTATACTCACTGATGATATGGAAAATTCCATCCTCATGATAAATTGTCCAGTAGGGACATGAAATCAGCAGATTTTCTACTACCACCTAGTAATTGGCACTGGGATAATGTACATCCTATTCTAATGTAAATATTCTTGTATGATTTATAATGTAATATGTTTTGACCATTGCACTTGGGTTTTGTAATCTTCTGGGAAATTTAGGATGAAAACTCCAATTTTCCCATTAGATGCTACCAGATATGCTGTGTTTTAATTGATGCCCAGTTAAAATCCAACACTAGTTTGGAAATGTCTATCACATGTGGCAAAATAGAAGGAATTCCAGACTTCTATCCAGTGGTGAAATGTAAAATTTGTTACTACCGGTTCTGGGGGCGTGGCTTGATGGGGGGGTGTAATGTGACTGGGTGGGCGTGGCCAACTTTTTTTTGTTTTTTACTTTTAAAAGCATTTTTTCTACAACCTTAAGAGGTTGCAGAAAAAAACGCTTTTAAAAACCTTTGACGATCAGGCAACTCAAGGCATTTTTTTTTTCTACAATCTCTTTGGCCAAAGAGGTTTTAGAAAAAATGCATTTAAAAGCCTCTGACAATCCCAGCTGAACTGCGCGATCATCAGAGGCTTTTTTTTACTTTTAAAAGCATTTTTTCCGCCGAAGAGGTTGTAGAAAAAATGCTTTTAAACGTAAAAAAAAAAAAAGCCTCTGATGATCGCGGGGCTCAGCTGGGCATGGGGGGGGGGCAGGGATTTTTGCTACTGGTTCTCCAAACCACCTGCCGCCATCGCTACCGGATCAGGCGATCCAGTCTGAACCGGGAGCCTTTCACCCCTGCTTCTATCCACTCTAGTACAGTAAAAAAAAAATGTAAACTAAGGACAAATTTTGGAAGCATCAACACTTGTAGAGGCACCAAGCTGGGAAAGGCTGAATCAATGAATCATTCACAAGGAGAAGGCATTTCCAGTCATTAAAAATGTTATGTTTAATCTTTTTTACTACTGGATTTGCCATTAGGTCTTCTTGCAATTTTACCTCCATAGGCAAATTCATTAATACAACTAGCCGTATAATGCCCTAGGATATAAAACCGTATGAAAGACACCATCTGTCTCTACCGGTTTATTTTTCAGAATCTGGCATTTCCCCCAATTACTACAAGCTTCTGTGCTGAGCAGTGACATGGTCAAGATTTAAAGTTTGTATGTACCGAGTAGCAATGGCAAACAGCTCCCTAACAAAGAGAATAATCCAACATTATTTGATTGTGAAACAGCTGCTTGGCTATATGAATCAACGTCAAGCAAATTGGAACTGCCAAAGTGTTCGGTCTGTTTACTCTTGAATGTTGCCCTGCAAGAATAGGAGATGCAGTCACAAAGGGCAGAAGAGAGGCAAAGTTCTTGAAAAGCTAGCATAAAACTTGTTTAGAGAAGCTTGATTTATTAGCCGTGATTCAAAGAAAACAGTATTGGTAAATGATTCCAGCTGGACTAGATAATGTTGAACTAGCAGATGACAGATGTGAGCACCATGGACAGAGGGGAACAGTTCCAAAAATACATGCTTAAAAATTAACCAAAAGGAATGTCTTTGCCTATAGGTGAAGAGCAACCCATGGAAAGCGGGAACACTAGAAGACACAGGTTGAGGGTGGCTTCATAGATTATTCCAGCAAAGCATGATATAGAGGGATCTTTACCTATAAACATTATGTTTATAGAATTTTTGACCTAAATGACAATTTATCACATGCAAAATATGGCTGTTTACAATCATCTCACATTAGTATTCCCAATAATGATTGTAATTGTCGATGGAGATTCTCAGTTATCTAGGTCATCGTTGTCTCAAAGAGTGCTTTTTCAAGAGGCAACTGGATTTTCTGGTTTTTTCTTTGAAGACATTTTGCTTCAAGTTTCTTGGATGAGAAGAGAAAAACAAGAAAGTCCAGTTGCCACTTGAAAAACAATCTTTGGGATAGTGATTGTAATGTGAAAATAATTCCAGCTTGATATATTCTGCATTTGCCACTTCTTTATCTTGAAACCAAAGCAACTAATTCAGCACCATTTGTTAATATAAAGGAAGGAATGGGAAGAATCAGATTCTATCCAGGATCTTGACCTGGTTTTATTGAGGTGGAATGGTCCTCGCTGTGTTTTTAAAGGAACTGATTTACACTTATTTTCCTTTGATAATTCTCCATAGTTGTCTTTGAACTGAATATTTCAAAGTAGCAGATTAGTATTCACAATTAATAATCTCTACATTTTAGTTGTGCAATTTGACCTTAGAAAGTAGAATGAACAAATGGAGGAATTGTATCTACGGAAATATTTGTCCAAAAGCCCTTTCAAAACATCAGGAAAAGACTTGAGAACAAATAGGACATGAATCCAGTTGCACAAGGCTATAGGCTATAGTCCTATTTTTGAACAAAAGCAAACACCTGGTGTTTGTTCAAGAGCTGTGACTAACATGTTGCAGCAATTCCCAAAGAATGCAATGAATTGTTTTATCTGAAACTGGATGGATAACTTGGAGGGAAGGGAAGAGGAAAGACTCTGAATTCCATCTTAATTGTTATTTGTAGCTTTCAAAACAAGCTCTTTATTGATAAAAATTCAAAGAAAATACAGTGCCAACAGCACCTATATTTGTTGGTAATATCAATATGCCTATCTAAACCTTATAAACTTAGCAATATATTTTAATGGTACATCAGCTAGAACAGATACCCAGTAAAAACGCATCCAATATATCCAACTGTAGGTCATATTACCTGAGGTTCCTGTGAATTATAGTGCAAAACATCTGGAAAGGCAAAGTAGGAAGATGACTCATTAAGAGTGAGGTGTGGTTGATTAAATCCACCTCAGGTTAATGAGGAACGCAAATTCCTTTGAAAATACTCCCACTTTGGAAATGAGATTAACTCTATAGAATGCTTCAAGAATGAATCACAGGATTCATTTCATTGGACAGCTGCTGACTTTTTCAATGGTTCCTTTTTATAGGGTTAAATTTGTTTTCAAAGCAAAAAGGCTTTATTTTTAAATATGTATTATTTCAGCCTTAAATATCAAGAATTTATGGAAGGGTACTCATACGACAAGGAACGTATGAGTAGAGTAGAGTAGAGTAGAGTAGAGTAGGAATAGGAATAGGAATAGGAATAGGAATAGGAATAGGAATAGGAATAGGAATAGGAATAGGAATAGGAATAGGAAAGTTGGAAGGGACCTTGGAGGTCTTCTAGTCCAACCCACTAGTCAGGCAGGAAACTCTATACCATTGCAGAAAAATGGTTGTCCAATCTCTTCCTAAAAATGTCCAGTGTTGGAGCATTCACAACTTTTGGAGGCAAGTTGTTCCACTGATTAATTGTTCTGTCAGGAAATTTCTCCTTATTTCTAGGTTGCTTCTCTCTTTGATTAGTTTCCATCCATTACTTATTAATGTTTATCCATTCTATATTAAGCAGCCTTATAAAGAATAGGTGCCTTATCCACAGTCTACACATCCCAGATGAAGAAGATTTGCTACAATAATAAGGATCTTTCCAATGGGAGATGCAGCTACTAATCTGAAATGGGTCTCTTCAGTAATAGAGCTAATAGTTAAAGTGCTGGCCTAGAAAACAAAGTTTCAGTCCTATCAAGACATGAAAGCCAGCTGGATGACTTTGGACTAGTCACTATCTCACAGCCCACAACTTGCCTTGTTGCTGAGAGGAAAGCACGAAGCAGAGCATTATATAAACTGCACAAAATAAAGGTCAGATAATCCTCGACCTACAAATCCATTCATTTAGTGACTGTTCAGAGTTGGAACAGTGCTGAAAAAAGTGACTTATGACCATTTTTCACGCTTATGAATATTGCAGCACTCCCGTGGTTATGTGATCAAAATTCAGAAACTTGGCAACTGGTATGTATTTTTGATGGTTGCATGGGGTCATGTGATCATCTTTCGTGATTTTTTTTTTAAACTGGCAAAATCAATAGGAAAGCGAGGTTCATTTAACAACTGTATTTTTAACCCACCAGTGATTCGCTTAACAACTGTGGCAAGAAAAGTTGTCAACTCATTAACCAGTGTCTTGCTTAGCATCAGAAATTTTGGGCTCAACTGTGGTGGTAGGTTGAGGACTACCTATAAATCTATTAATAAATAAGTGTTAAAATAGATACATGGACCCTTGACTCCCTCCAGTGAAAGATGTCTTACACACCGATTGTATTGTCTGTTCAGTCTCAGGCAAAATGATTTTTATTCTCCCAGGCCTTTGTAATTTATAAATATATCTACCGCATAGACATTTTTAAATCTTCTGGCTGATGCTTTTATTCTACATTAATTAATGTGTCACTTTTTGTGCACTTGAATTATTACTCTGAGGGTTTCTTTTTTAATCTTGTGGTTATTATGTATCACAACAATCCATCTGGAAAAACTTGGTTTTATTGTAAAGGATGGCATATGAATGTTAAAATTCAATTACAAATCCTTCAGGACTTTGCGATCATAATTACAACATTTTCTCCTCCCATTTTCTCCAAAACAGGAGAAAAGTAGAGGGGAAAGCCGTAAAAATTAGCCCAAATCTCTCGTCTTTATCTAATACATGGTTTCTCAACCTCAGCAACTTTAAGATGCATGGACTTCAATTCCCAGAATTCCATGTATCTTAATTTGCTGAGGTTGAGAAATACCAGTCTAACATTTTAACTCTATGTTGGAGCTAATATTGCAGCTATAGATAGAGTGTACTGTATTACGGTGCATTACATGATACTTTTAAAGTCCCTCAGGACCTTCCTGATTAGACTCTCAAAAGTTTTCATTATAATTTAATTACTTCCTCAGAATATAGTAAATAATCTCTACCTTGATGGGCATATTGTGCACTTTGCAGTCATACTTTTGAACTAAAACGATGCTAAAGAATTCCAATAGTATAGTGATTATTTGAGATTTATGTGCCAAGGCCGCCCAGACATCAATCAAAAGAATATCCATACTGAATTACAGCACTCTCCAATGAAAAGAGGGATGATAAAGAAAGCTTGACCGAATGCAGTTAATAAAATGGGCCATGGATCTTTACATTTTGTTTTCTACACATCTGACCCAGAAAATTTAAATTATAGACCCTACAAAGAATCCCATTCCCACAACAAAGTTCATGAAAATGATCCTATGATTTTATTTTTTTCTAGCCCAGGCTTGCTTAAGTTACAAATAGTTCTTTTAGTCACTTAAGAATTATAATCCTAGTACTTTACTCTGTGTTTATTTAGTTTCATCACATAACATTGCATTTAAAGCATGTAAACCAGTAGGTAGCTAACAAACAAAACACCAAACCAGTGAATTAAATTTACTTTGATAATAAACGATTCAGAAGAGCAGCAGAAAATTACAGAATAAAACCAAAAGAAAATGCCAATTAAAAGCATAGAGAAAGTTAAACATTAAATGAAACGATGCAACAATTTTCAATCCAGATCAAATGTATTCCCACCAAAGATAAAGATCTGTTTCACGAATTTTCAAAAAGCTTTCAGAAAGGGATTTTGAAATCTAGATGCCACCCTCAGAAAGGCTTCCTCGTGTATTTCACTGAATATATTTTCTAGGACATTTTTACTCAGAAAAAAGATACAATATTTGAGTAATGTTCATCCATGAAATTGTCTTGGAAACAATATGGAAATGGTGTGCCAATGTTTCCTTCAAGGGTGTTTTTCAGCTTCCCAGTCTAGCCTGAAACTCTGATATTTCCCAAATAATAACTGGACTTCCAAGTACAGACCAGATTAGCAGGAACAACTATGTGCTGAGGCATGGAGCAAGTGTCCCAAACCAGATAAGAAGAACTTCAAAACACATTACACATACTTCTCTGTATCAGTTGGTGCAAAGTGATATCCAACAGGATGAATTACCCTCACCTCAAGTTACATTTTGACATTTTATCTGTTGGCCATGCTGGCTGGCATTTAGAGAGCTCACACTCTATTCTAGCACATCAGGGGCACAAACTTTGAAAAAAGCATGCATGGCCAACTCACACTGGCTGGAACGGGAAGTAGGAGTTTTTCTTAATTCTTCTCCTTTACATCTTGGTTAAGAAGGCACCTTTTGAAAGCCAGAGGGTCAGGGAGAATTAACTATAGCAGCCTCAGTAGGAAAGCGACCTCCCAGGAAATAAAGGCCTTCCCAGGAAGGAGCAGTTCAATGCTACTTTTGCCTAAATCATTTTGACGACAATATCCAGTAATAAAACTACCTTTCCTGGATTTATAATTAAGATATAATTCTCAGATTGAGAATTATAATTCTCAATTATAATTGAGCCCAAATCTCAACTGAGCCCAATAAGTGAAAGCCCAATAAGTGTTGCTAAGTGAAAGTATTTGTTAAGTGAACTTTGACTCATTTTATGACTTTTCTTGCCACAATTGTTAAGTAAATCACTGCAGTTGGTAAATTAGTAACACGGTTGTTAAGTGAAACTGGTTTCCCCATTGACTTTGCTTGTCAGAAGGTTGCAAAAGGTGATCCCATCACCCTTGGATACCACAACCGTCATAAATATGAGTCCGTTGGCAAGCGTCCAAATTTTGATCATGTGACCACGGGGATGCTGCAACGGTTTTAAGTGTGAAAAACGGCCATGTCTCTTTTTTCAGTGATGTTGTAACTTTAAACAGTCGCTAAATGAACTGTTGCAAGTTGAGGACTACCTGCTTGGCTCCAAGATGGACATAGAACCAGATCAAGTAATTGGAGGCAATCAAGTTAGACTTGCTCTGCTGGCAATCCTAGGACATGTGGTTCTGTTTTTGCATGTACATGCAAACAGTGAAAACAGTCTGATTCACTACGTGAAAATCAATCTCCTAAATCAGCCATTTATGGCAGTGCAGCCTGTAACTTAATCCATCCCAACTGTTTTCCTTCCACGTTTCTCAGCATCCTCGTAAATGAAGAAGTTCGTGATGGAAACAAATTGTATGATGGATGAAAATACCCTCAGTTTGAAAAATCAAAACAACACTCTCTTGCTAAGAAAACTTATGAGTATTTTCATGCTGGGGAGCAGATGTCTCCCTCAGGCAAACAGCCAGCCTTGTATGTGGAGAAGGGAGGCCTGTTACATTGCATTCTGTTTTCTGCCTGGAGAAACAATCTTGGGACAAAATCATTTTCTCTCATTCTCTATTTTGTGTTGAGATGGAAAAGTAATACTTAAATGCCAAGTTTCATATGAAAGATCGTTTTAAAAATGGGGATTCGATTAGTGTTGAGGCCCAGCTGCTTATTACAATGCTGATTGGGATATTTGGTTCCTAAATTAATATTTTCCATTTTTATGGATATCTCAATAGATTAACAACACAATCCTGTATATATTGACTCAGAAATAAATAAATCCAAGTTCAGAGGGATTTACTCTCATATAAATGGGCTGCAATGTAACTCACACTTGGATGACACACTGCAAAGTTATTTAAATTATTGATTTCATTGGATTTAGAGCTTGCTCAACTTCCAGACACCTCTGGATGGCTTACATGTTAAAAGTAGAAGCAGTGAAATGAAAATAAAAAAGAGAAACGTGTATATCTGTTTTGTGGCTATTATTTTTAAAAATTATTTTACTACAGATGCATTTTTTCAAAGTTAATGTTTGCTAATAATGTTATATTATGGATATTTTGAATGTACTAGATGAACCTGTAAGCCTCTGAGAATCATTTGACTGTGGCTGGTAATAAAACAAATTAATAAATGTATTTTTTTTCCCTTTCCATGACCAATTCTTGGAGCCACCCTGGACAAATCCTTGCTGTTTTCTTGCCAAGGATTACCAGAAGTGGTTTGCCATTGTCTGCCTAATGATGGACTAGAACTCATAACCTCAAGATTTCTAACTTGATGCCTCAACAACTACACCAACTGACTCTAAGAAATGTATACATTCTCCTATTTGAATCTCCCTTGCCCTAAGGTTCAATTATAATAAATCTGCCATGATGCAATTTGCATGATTAAAAACAATCATCATCATCATAACTTGAGCTGCTATCCTGCTTAGCTGATCCTCAAAACAGTTAAGCAGGTTTGGACTTGATTAGTACTCAGATGAAAGGCAATCAGGGCAATAGACTAACCTGAGAAGTTTAAAAAATCTCAAACAGAATAACAAACTATTTCCATATTCAGAGATGTTTTACAACTGAGGAAAAAATCTTAAAGGACAAGATATGGATGCAGACATGAAGCTACCTAGAATTGAACTGGATTGGATCTTACCTAGTGCCTGTTTAGTTCCAGGTGCCAAATAAATTCAAGCTGGACATGCTAAAATCATTTTATAATTACTTCAAGCACACTGAATGTTTCTTAGGTCCAGTCGATCCATTTTCATGCTTTTATTTGAATTGGGCTAATCAAGAATACCAAGTATGTAATACTTTGTTTGTGTGTATTTGCATGTGCATATGTCTGTGCACGCGTGGGTGCCCATTAAACTGAAGAGAAGATCTGATCCCTTATTACTTCAATGGAATATTTTGCAGAATCCCATTGAAAAGCCAACTGCATCACTAGAACTGTGCAGACTTTCAGAGACACACCTTCTTAACTTTGAAACCAGACTTGGTCAAATGTCTCTAGCATCTGAAATTGGGCACCACATATTTCAATTTCAATCTGGTATTCGAAGTGGGCTGGGCTGGGAAATGGTAGCCTCACAATCAGATATATAATGGATTAAGCATTAAACAGTATAGATTGAGAGCTAGAGAACAGAGTGAACTTTTAAAGCTATACTAACATAAGTAATCAATAACATCATAGAGCAAGCATCTAGCACTGAAGAATTCTTCATTTCCAGCCAAGAGTGGAAATGCCTGTCGTATCCAAAATCTGATGATTAATTTGATTTTGAATGCTGGAAAGGAAGCTGAGCTGAAACAAATGGGACAAATGTTTGTTAGAGTTGCCCACCATCAGATGGGAATGGAGAGGCAGTGTTTGGGATTAGGAACTGGGAAATAGGGAGGCATCCAATAAATTGCTAGCCTATAGAAAGGTAGGCAAACTGGACTGAGAAGTTTGTTCTGGGAACCAACAAGTAAAAGACAAGAGAGCAAGGCTAAAGGCTCCAGGCTGGGCATTAATGATCAGGTTCAGCAGCGTCCATCAGGGGAAGGTGTCTGGAGGAAAATCCCAAATTCACTCAACAACAAAAATCTGTCGCCCAGCCAGTGGGGCTCAGTTTGCTTCATCTAAAAACCAAGGCATTTGTGGTAGATTGGGAAAGAAAACTCAAAGGACCTACTTGTGTAACAGAAGCCAAAATCCACCCATTCATAGTGAGGGATTCTTTATGCCAAATCAGCTGTTCTTAGCACAGGAAGGCCACGGCGCTGTTTGGAATGGAAAGCAAAGGGGAATGAATGAGGAGGGAGATCTTTGCCTTTTCTCCCTTCCAGAAGCAACAAAAAAAAAAGGGGGGGGGGGAAGTGGGGTGCAAAGGGGGCATCCTATATTTCCGCGTGGAAAGAGGGGGGGGGGGGTTCCCGTGACTCACCAGTTCCAGCTTCAGAGCTTTGATCTTCTCCCCCAGCCCGTGGCGCGGCCCCCGGTTCGGGCTGTTCCGAAGCAGGTGAGCCGTGGGGTCCCCCCGCAGCCATCGGATCAGCCCGTCCGGAGGTTTCTGCCCGAGTTTCATCTCCAAATCCTTCAGGTCCGGAGGCAGGGGGAGCTCAGCGCCGCTGCCCGGAACCTCCATCTCCCGGGAAAGGGGCGGTAAAGCGAGAGGCTGGATGTGTCTCGGCAGCTGGAAGCGGGCGCTCCTTTCCCCAACCTTCCAGCTGGGCTTTTGAACTGAAGGCTCGGCCTGGCAGAGAGTCCCTCCCAGAAGCTCGGGGCGTGTGGGCGGGAGTTCCGCAGGCAGCACCCTTATAAATCGGAGCCTCTCCGAGGGCCTCCGAAGTCTCCCTGCGAGCTCCTCATCACAAGCGGGGCTTCTCCCCTTCCAGCGGTGCTTTTTGCCAAGTATAACCCGGACCTTTCCTTCCTCCCCGTCGCCGTCCTCGGGTTTCCCTTCCTTCTAGGGGTGCTGGAAGCGGCCGGCATTCAACCCGGGATGAGTTGGCCGCGTCATCCGAGCAGGCAGCGTCAATGCCTGGCAAAAGTTCCAGGGAGCTGAGGGAGCAGCGCCAGGTCGCCAGGCGAGATCTGCCCCGTCCCGGGATTGCAGCAGCAAACGGCAAAGTCCGTCTGCCTTCTTCTTCTTCCCTAGAGGGGCTGCCTCCCACCCACCCAAGGCCCCCAACGACGCGGCTCCTCTTCCCAGCCTCCCCTACCTGCCCGGGATAGGAAACACAATGCGGAGGAGCTAGCCGCCGAGACGGGAGCTCAGCTACCGTAATGCCCCTCGGAGAAGCACATTCCGCCTTACCTTATTTCCTGAATGGAGAGCAGGAGCAATCAACAAACACCCGCAAATGGAATCCAGCCTTGCCAGATTTCGAAGGATGGCTGGCTCCGAACATCCAGTTTAGACTCATTAGTTTAATTTTACAGCCTTTACCTTCCCACGTCTCTTTCCTCCTTTGACCTACATCTGCCTTTTTTTAAATTACTGTATTTTTATGCCTGCCTGTATTTTATGCCGCTTTTTGGAACTCAAGGCATTTCAGGGGTGAAATCCAGCCGCTTCTGACAGGTTCTGGAGAACGCCTAACAGAAATTTTGAGTAGTTCAGAGAACTGGCAAATGGCTGGCCCCAGAGTGGGGTGGGAATGGAGATTTTGCAGTATCCTTCACCTGGAGTGGGGTAGAAATGGAGATTTTGCAGTATCATTTCCCTGCCACGCCCACCAAGCCACACCACACCTACTAAGCCACACCCACAGAACCGGTAGTAAAAAAAATTGAATTTCACCACTGATACAGTAATATCATCTTCCCCTGCCATAGTCCACCAAGCCACGCCCACAGAACCAGTAGTAAAAAAAATTGGATTTCACCACTGAGGCAGGGGTGGGTTTTACTTACCTTTACTACCGGTTTGCAACGGGGCTGCACACGCGTGCTCGCTTCGCTCGCATGTGCACTCTTCTGCGCATGTGCAAAAACATTCTGATGATGTTGGGGTCAGTGGGCGGAGCCTCACGCTGGTTTTACTACCGGTTCTATAGAACCAGTGCGAACCGGGGGCAACCCACCACTGCACTGAGGCATTTGTATATAAAATGAGCATCACCGTGAATAAAATCTAATGATTTTCATGACATTCAACATACAGTGTATGAAAGGGAATGTATGCCATACGACCAGCAGCTAAGAAAGGAGCATGTCAAGTTGTTCAGGTTGACCTGCAACAAATATACAGGTAGTCCTTGACTTACAACAGTTCATTTCATGTACAGTTCATTTCATGAACTGTTCAAAGTTACATTTCATTCAAAGTTCATTTCATTCAAGTTACATTTCATTACAGTTCGTTCAAAGTTACAGGGGCACTGAAAAAAGTGGCTTATCATTTTTCATATTAATGACTTTTGCAGCATCCCCCTCATGGTCATGTGATCAAAATTCTTGTTCATATTTATGACAGTTGCAGTGTCCTGGGGTCATGTGAACAGCTTTTGTAAACTTCTAAGAAGCAAAGTCAATGGGGAAGCCAGATTCACCGAACAACCGTGTTACTAACTTAACTGCAGTGATCCACTTAACAATTGTGACTAGGAAGGTCATAAAATGGGGCAAAACTCACTTAACAAATGTCTCACTTAGCAACATAAATTTTGGGCTCGATTGGGTCATAGGTCAAGGACTATCTGTATGTGAAATATCTAGTTTATAAAATGTTTTAAAAACTATATAAAATATCTTAAATATTGCTTTTATTTACAAAATAGGTGAATAAGATGCAGTAGATGTATTACCCTAAAGGACTATGGCTAAGACTGCACTTCTATTCAAAACACATACACACACATACCCATCATCGTATTAGCCGAGCTTGTTCCTACCATGGCTGGGGCAGGGTGATCTGAAGAAAATTGTATATGTATCAGTTTGAATCCATGGATGAAGAGTGAGATATACATTTATATTAGCATGCAAAGAATTTGACCAGGCATAAGGAATCTTTCTGATGACTCTAGAATAAATAAGGCATTTAGTTACAGCAATGGAAAGTCTCTGTGTTAATCCAGAAGATTTTAAGTGGTATGGACATGTAAATGTGTTCTTTTCTAAAAATCAAATTTACTTAATGCCTAGGTGGCCTTGGAATAAAACTTTCCTTAGCTGCAGTTAGTATCATCCTACGCATATAAGCATTTTAGATACAGGTGGATGTTGCTTAATGACTGCCCTGTTTAGTGACTGAAGTCATGATGGTGCTTAAAAAGTAACTTCACAACCAGTCCTCATATTTATGACAATCAGAGAATCCCTGGGCTCATGTGATCATCTTCAGGCACTTCTCAAATGGTGGCCATTTATGATGATGTAGCATCCTGTGGCCATGTGATTTCCACACTTCAGAACCAGCTTCTGTCAAGCAGAGTCAATGAAGAAGACTGCAGTAAAATTGCAAGTTGATTTTAATGACCTACAGTCTACAGTGAGGTTATAAGTTGGTCATTATTATGTGATGCTTTGTTTACCGACTTTGCTTAGCGATGGAGTTTCCAATCCCAATTATGATCACTAAGCAAAGATATCAAACTAATTGAGGATTCACGGCCCTTATTATTACAATATCCCTTTATCCACTGTTTGTTGTGGTCCGCCAGCAGCCTGCGGAGCTGGCAGTGGAATCGGACAGTGAGGAGGCTGGGGAGGAACATGGGCCAGTCCTGGAGTCTGGGGAAGGCTCGGACGAGGGCTCTGCGTCAGGGGTAGAGATGGAGTCAGGACCATCTGGGAGTTATGTGTAGACTCCAGAGCCTCCAGAGTCGGACATCAGAGAGGCAGAGGAATAGGAGGAGCCTGTTCCTCGTGCACGCATGCACAGAGCTGCCAGAAGGCAAGAACAGTTAAAGCTAAAGAGATGACTCGGGAGTAAGGCCTGGAGATGATTGGCCCCTCCCATAAGGCTTAAAAGAGAAACAAAGGCAAACGGGCCCTTTGCAGGAAAGCAACGTTGTTAATTTTGTTCCCAGTCGGCATCTCTGTTTCTGGACTCCGCGTGGCTTTGCCAAGTAGGTCTTTGGCAGCATGTCAAGGGAGATAAAGGTTGATGATTATCCGGAAGGACTTCTCCCAAAGGACTTTTTGCAACTAATTGGGACTCAGCTGTGAATGAACGTAATTCACAGCTGTTGCAATAACACTGTTTGGAGAAGTTCTTATGTTTGAACTATAGCAGACTGAAGTTCAATAGATAAAGCTCTTCTTTCATTGTTGGATTTAAAAGCTAAGAAAAATTGTGCTTATTGATTCCAAGCGTATCATTCACATCATTAAGGGACTAGCTAAAAATAAAATTACATCACAAGAGGTGAAATGGGCTCACAACTCAAAATGCTTCTTTGCAGATGTTTCTGTGATTATCACTAGACTACAATTTTCCTATTTTTTTTTAAAATTACATTTCTATACCGCCCTTCTCCCAAAGGACTCAGGGTGGTGAACAGCCAGAATATAAAACACAGAGATACAAAATTTAAAATAGATTAAAACGAATTAAATAATTTAGGCTGAATTTTAAAATACCCCATAATTAAACAGATTAAAATTTGTATTTAAAATTTAAATTTAAAAAAGGAGAAGATTTAGGCCAGGCCAGCTTGATGAAATAAAAATGTTTTAAGCGTGCGACGGAAGGTGCGAAGATCCGGGATCCTCCGTATCTCCGGGGGGAGCTCGTTCCAGATCATAGGTGCCCCCACAGAGAAGGCTCTCCCCCTAGGGGCCGCCAGTCGACATTGTTTGGCCGACGGCACCCGGAGGAGCCCCTCTCTATGGGAGCGTACTGGCTGGTGGGAGGCTATTAGTGGTAGCAGGCGGTCCCGTAGATAACCAGGTCCTAAGCCATGGAGCGCTTTAAAAGTGGTAACCAAAACCTTGAAGCGCACTCAGAAGACCACCAGGAGCCAGTGCAGCTCGCGCAGGAGAGGTGTTACATGGGAGTTCCATGTTGCTCCCATAACCATCCGCACGGCCGCACTCTGCGCCAGTTGGAGCCTCCGAGTGCACCTCAAGGGGAGCCCCATGTAGAGAGCGTTACAATAGTCCAGAAGAGAGGTGACGAGGGCATGAGTGACTGTGTGTAGGGAGTCCCGATCTAGAAAGGGACGCAACTGGCCGATCAGGCGAACCTGATGAAAAATCCTATTTGTAAATATGAGATAATTACACAAGATATTTTATGATTTCTGGACCAAGGTATTGTATGAATCCAATAACTGACAATTACTCAGTATGTCACAGTTAAATAGTTCAGGACTAAGCACAATTTACTAACCCAGCCAAGGATGTCTTCCTGTTCTGAGTCCTCGGGCTCAAAATATTCTTCCTCTGAACTACCTCTGGTCATAGAGACCATCCTCCCTCTCGCTTGGCCTGCATTCCCATAATGCTGCAGAAGGCATTTCAACCATGTCAAAACTCATTACTACACTGTTTCTCAACCTCAGCAACTTTAAGTGATGTGAACTGAAACTCATATAATTCCCTAGCCAGCATGCTGCCTGGGGAATTCTCTTAAAGTTGCTGAGGTTGAGAACTGAATTACTATGTAGTACAGTTTTACATACCAAATAGCTCCAGTCTAGGAATATGGGATTCATCCATCATCTCTGAAGAATTTCAATTTCAAATGATTGAGGCAACAATAGTTCTTCCTAGCATCCCACCTAACCCCAAATCTTGCTTCCACAGGAGCTCTCCACAGTTCTGATCCTTAGCTCTCTGATCTACCGTATATACCTTGCACACTTCCAAATTCACCTCTCCCAATTTGGTATTTTCCTGACATGCACAGAATACAGGTGAGCATGTCAGCTTGGAAGGCTGGCAGTTACAGTCCCAACGTGTGTGAAAGACACAAATGTGAATGTAGTAAAAATAAATACACCTCCAATTGCAGGGATAAAGTAAGAAAATACATTTATTTGAACCAGGAGAAAGAAATAGAACTCTAAGAGTTATTCACGATGGCTAGCATTTTGAAACAGAACTGCAATTTGTAAGTACATATGATAATACATATTTATTTCTACTTAAAAATACATATATTTTGCTGAACGCTCAGTACATGCTTTCCCACAACACATTGAAGTAAATTGGCCTGTCACTCATCAGATTACTTTTCTGTGTACTCCTAGACAGTGTAGTTAATTTATGGAGATGCAGAAAATTGTGGTTCAATGATTAACATAGGCAAGTTAACTACAGGGAAAGCTACTACTGAGAAAACTGGTGAACAAGCCAATTTAGAATCAAATAAAAGATAATTTCATCATATAGGGAGCTGGAAGATCCATTTCATATTTGGAAATGAAAGAACTTTCAGCAAAATGTTATCAAGGAAACACTCTGCAATGGGTCACTCAGGATTTTTTTAGAGGATGTACCAGTATGTATTTTGCCTTAAGTTCTATTAAATTTACAGAGTTTGGGTAAGGTATTTCTAATAGTGCCTTTACCTGCTGCTTTTAATTGATTTTTGTATTTTCATTTGTTTGTTCATCCACCAGAATTCCAATGGTAGGTGGGCAGGTGAATAATTTAAGGAATAGGTAAATTGTATTAAGTTGCATATTTGGAACATATCTGGAACACCCCACCCCCAATGAAATTGGATTGGCCTCCAACTCTGCCAGCTTTTTGTAAAGCATTTAAAACATGGCTGTGCTCCAGGGCCCAGGGATTGGGAGATTAGATGACCCCTTGAGAAGGTTCTGTAAATAGTTTTGTTTGGCTTTTACCCTCTGGGACCACTGTAAGTGCTTACCTTTGTTAATATTTTAAAATTGATTTCAAGGTATTGTTAGCTGCCTAAAGTCACATTTACAAGATGTGAAACCATATAAATCAATTAAAGAAATCAATATTTAGTAAGCCCAATTGGAGTTTATTCTGGGGAAGATATGTAAAGCCTTGTAATATAATATAATTACTGTTCAAATGTGTAACTCTAGAAAGAAGTGGATGTGTACCAGACAAGACTGGCTTAAACTGGCCAAATAGTAATCAAATACTTTTGCTACAGACCAGATAGACCATATTCTCTGGAGTTGCTGCAATCTGAAAGTGTGAAAAATAAGGAACACCAACAGTTCCCCCTCTAGACACAGTAGTCTAACTACAAAAGAAGGTGATTTATGGGATCAAAGGGGCATAGGATTATTAGTTATTATTAGTTATTAGGATCCAGTCATGACAGAGATACTATTCTGAAGATCTGAGTGAAGAAAATTTTCTGTCAGTGGCTATATCCATTGCTTCCATTTGAGAGCAATAAGTATACAGTGAAGGTCAAGAAGCAATGGTGGAAAGGGAAAATAATATCAACTGTTATTTTATTTGTACAGGAGCTCAAGGCAATATGCTAGTGTTTCCTCCTCCTATTCTTCCCCACAACAGCAAATCTGTGTGGAACATTGGGTTGACTAGAGAATGACTAGCCCAGAATCCCAATGAACTTCCATGTCCGGGGGCAGATTAGAAGTTCAACAGCTTACCCACAACACCACACTGGCTCTTATCATACCAATGCAGGGGTGAAATCCAGCAGGTTCTGACAGGTCCTGGAGAACCGGTAGCAGAAATTTTGATTAGTTCGGACAACCGGGAACAGAAATTTTGAGTAGTTTGGAGAACTGGCAAATACCACCTTCGGCTGGTCCCAGAGTGGGGTGGGATTTTGCAATATCCTTCCTCCTGGAGTTGGGAGGGAATGGGGATTTTACAGTATCCTTTCCCTGGAGTGGGGTGGGAATGGAGATTTTACAGTATCCTTCCCCCTGGAGTCGGGAGGGAATGGGGATTTTACAGTATCCTTCCCCTGGAGTGGGGTGGAAATGGAGATTTTGCAGTATCTTTTCCCTGCCATGCCCACCAAGCCACGCCCATCAAGCCACACCATGCCCACAAGCCACGCCCACAGAACTGGTAGTAAAAAAAATTGGATTTCACCACTGTACCAAAGTTCCTCTTGGGTTGCAAGTTTTGTGGTGTTGCAGTAAATTACTTTCTTTCATGGTATTTATGCACCATATCTTTGGAAACACTGTGTGCACCTTTTAGTCAGTGGCAACTGTCTGGACTGAACTCTGCAGGATTTTTTGGCAAGAATTTTCAGAAGTGACTTGCATTGCCTGCTTACTAGGGCTGACAGAGAACGACTGGCTCAAGGTCATCCTTAGGCTTTGTGCCTAAAGTGAAATTGGAACTCATGGTCTCCTGTTTCTAGTGTGATGCCTTAACCATAATACCAAACTGGCTTTCATTTGGAGATCTGTCAAAAAAAAGAAAAAAAAAACTGTTCACAGCGCATGAGCTACTACAGGGTGACCTGTAAAACACCATCCATGATCAATGACAGAGGAGATCCAGACTGCCCTGTTGAGTTTCTTACTGGTGTAGAAGAAAGAACTTCAGCCTAGACAGCTGCAGCTGCGTTTTGACCCTACTTGGCATTTACTCAACTAAGAATGGAAGGTGCATCAGATGAAAGATGACAAGCTGTCTCCTGTCCTGAAAAGTAATTTAGAGGAGGAAATCTGGAGGATTCCCTAAGGAAGATAATGAGTAACGGCTACTATCCTCTGCAACTCAAATTATCTGAGACACACATAGGCAACTGAAAAAGTGCTTTGCCCTTAGAATAATCTTATTTTATCAAATGTAAGATGCTGCAAAAATCCTGACCAGCACTAGATGAGGTTTTGCAGCCTAGATACAATAAGCCTAACGTAGAAAAAATCCTGATACCGCTAATCAGCATAGCTCAGTAAGGTAGATTTTATTTGTAGACAAAGAATAGGCAGGATTTTCCTCAACATCTCCTAGTAAGACTGGAAACATGTAATATGTGTAGACTATAATGGACTAAATCAGAGATAGAAAAATGCAGAAATCCGTTATTCCTTCAATACTACTAGATATCTAGGGAAAAAAGGAACTTTTAAACATTATTTTGGCCAACTCACAAGAAGGCAGTTTATTATCTGAGAAAGTTTCTCTGGAAACTTGGAAGAACTGATAGCAATACTGAGCTAGACTGACCAAATTGGTAGGAGTTTCTTCTTATAGTCCTTAGATGATTCTGTCTATAAGAATAGTGTTGAAGTCCCAAATGCCTACTCTGGATGAGTCTTGCTGCTCTTAAGAGATGAAATATATTGTAGTCATCGCCAACAAATAGTGAAATGGCCATCTGTGAAACAATATGAAAATGGAATGGGGCAGGAGTGGGTTCTATTTACCTTTCTACTGATGCGCAGATCGCTGATGACAACATCTGGGACGGAGGCGGGGCCTCCTGCCAGTTTTACTACCAGTTCTTGCGAACCGGTCCAAACTGGCAACCCACCACTGGAACGGGGTATTTAGCATTTGGTCTATGGTTATAGTCCTGCATTCACTGACTTATGGTCATTCAGAACAAAACCAAATGAAACTCACCTCTAAATAGACATTTATTATATATAACTCCATTGCAACAATATGTCAGATTGAAAAGAAAGAACCAACTGATCTTAATACAATATTATTGTATTAATTAGATCAAAATTCATTTTGAGTAGTCTGTTAGCTAGAAAGCTGCATTTTTAAGAACCTTACAGAAAATCCACCAAGAGCAATAAAAGAGCAAGCAGTAAAATTATCCAGTAGCTAATCACAACATCTTAATGGAATGATTAATTTGAACACTGATGTCAACATTGTGAAGTCAAAACTAATTAATTAAAATTAATTATTTAAATAATCAAATAAATGGATTTATTTTACTGATTTATTTGAATATCCTTCCTGCCCTTTAAAGTTCCCAGAATGGCTTGCAATGTATGGCAATTACAATAAAGCAGATTAAAGCGAAAACATCAATATTAAGAGAAGTACAAATCATCCAACAGTTTTAAACAAAACATAAACAGAGAATTTGAGAGCCCATGAAAAGGTCTCTGCCTGATATGAAGTGATATCAAATCAGGCTCTCTGGGAAAATTTCACCCATCACCATCTCTGATTAGCAATCAACCTTATCTGGAAAAATGCCCTGGCTGTTTCTAAATATGGCATTTAAATTATGTAAATAATCTTCAGGATGCTCAGCCTTCCATCATACCTTAACATCATATCAACTTATTCAATTTGAAATACTACTTACGTTGATTGGGACTGTGTCTAAACACAAACTTAAGGAGTTAAAAAATTTCAATCTCCACATCTATAAGAAATCCTAAGGAAGCACAGAACTGTGTGGGTGAGACTGTGTTTAGTAAAATATTTTCCCATGAACTAAATCACCCTGATTCTGTTTAGCCGTGCCATTATGCTGCCACTTAGTGGCACAAAATTTCTTCTGCATCAAATAGCCAATCTACTTTTATTACAAAATGATTCAACCTATGGAACAGAGGCAGAGTTATGGCCCTGCTCCAAAGCACCACTTTTGCCCATCTGTGTTTTTAGGTGCAGACTCTCTACAACAGGGGTCTCCAACCTTGGCTGGGGAATTCTGGAAGTTGAAGTCCTCCAGGCTTAAATTTGCCAAGGTTGGAAACCCCTGCTCTACAAGTGCTACAGCCTTGTAAATGAATTGACTATGGGTGTGCTACCAGCCTTCAAAAGCACATACAGTGGGCAAGAATGAGTGAACTCTTCCAGCAGCACTTGGGGTACACTTCTATGCTGGAAACAAAGGAGGGGAATTTCCACTAGCAATTTTCTTGACTTGAACCAGGCAAAAGGGCAAATGGAGTAATTTATCTCTCTTGCAGCAGCCTGTTCACTCTCTCCTGTATGCAATTCCTTGTCTCCCGAGGCCATTGGGAAAATGCTTAAATATACTTTTGGTTTACCTGCCTGCAACACCAAAGAGGCCCTATAAAAATTTATGAACTAAATATTTCCCCATTTCCCTGTAATATTAAAGTAAGCAACTACAGTGATCTACCCAATTAAACATATCCTGAGTTCAGGCAGGGTTATCAAAACTGGATTGCAAGCATCTGGATGACAACTTAATGACAGGAAACAGAGTTTTCCACATGTCTTTGCTGTCATCTCCTGATCATCTAGATTTTTGCATCCTAGGTTAGCTGTATGTAACATCTTCAGCCTAGGACTAGGTCTATTAGCCCACGTTCAGGAGAAATAAAGTATTTGTTTAAAAAATTACACAGATTCATTAAGGGCACATCTACCAGTAGTGATCAGTTAGCTAAAGGTGAGTAGTATATGTCCATGCAATATATCTGAGAAGTTTCAAAAAATAACAAGGAATAAAGAGCAACCAAGATGATTAGGGCACTGGAGGCTAAAACATACGATGAATGGTATGGCTAGTCTAGTGAAGAGAAGGACCAGGGGAAACATGATAGCAGTGTTCCAGTATTTGAGAGGCTGTCACAGAGAGGATGGGGTCAAGCTATCCAAGGCACCCGAAGGCCAAATAAGGAATAATGGATGGAAGCTGATCAAGGAGCTGATTTAACCTACCTTATTTCCTCGAAAATAAGACCCTGTCTTATATTTTTTTGAATCCTGAAATAAGCGCTTGGCCTTATTGCCATGCACTCAAAAGCTCGATTGGGCTTATATTCAGGGGATGTCTTATTTTGGGGGAAACAGGGTAGAAGTAAGGAGAAAGTTTCTGACAGTGAGAACAATCAACCAAATGGAACAGCTTGCCTTCAGAAGTTGCGGGAGCTTCAGAAGCTTTCAAGAGACTGGACTGCCATTTGTCAGAAATGGTGTAGGGTCTCCTGCTTGAGCGGGGGGTACAAGGTCCCTTCCAACTCTATTAATCTGTATCTAAAGAACAAGAAATTACCAGGTTTCATGTTAACTATTCAGAATTTATCTCCTTTATTGTACAGAATTAGAGAGCAAAGTAAATCAACATCAATGTTCATAAATATTGTCCAAATAATTGTTGAATGCAACGATATTTATGTGCACTCCAGCTAAAATATTGTATTCAGCCCTGCCACTATCAGTCAACTTTTGAAAGTCCCTGACGACTGGGAGGCTATAGAACCCTGATCCTATCTGACATATAGCTGTCAAAATTTGGCACTATCTGATTGCTAATATACAGCAGCAGTCAATTATTTAACATTATGTGACATGTAGCAGCCAGCATTTATTTATTTATCAAACTGTTTCCCAACCTGTAGCTATTGGTTAGGCTGGTTGAAGATTTTGGTCCTTGCTTAAAAGAATAAGCAATAAACTGGTGCAGAAATCTGCTGTCGGTGACAGCAGGTAATATACCCTGGAACTAGTGATGATGTAATATAAGACATCCTCCTTTGTGTGCCTGTTGGCTTATCCATGATTTAGCTCAATGTGGGGTCCTTCATGTTCTCTGAGCTTGGATGTTTTCTTGCAGATGTTCCATTACCAAACTAGATGTGATTAATGTACCGATATTACCTAGTTTGGTAATGAAACGTCTGCAAGAAAACAATCAAGCTTAGAGAGCACCAAGGACCCCATAGTTGAACCCTGAGCTACAAATATTCCCCTCTATTGGTAAATTCAGGGGTGAAATACTCCCAGTTCGGACTGGATCGCCCAATGGATCGTCTGGTAGTGATGGAGGCGGGTGGTTCGGAGAACCGGTAGCAAAAATCCCTGCCTCCCCCCAATGCCCAGCTGAGCCGCACAATCATCAGAGGCTTTTTTTTTTACTTTTAAAAGCATTTTTTCTACAACCTCTTCGGCCAAAAAATGCTTTTAAAAGTAAAAAAAAAGCCTCTGATTGCGCAGCTCAGCAGGGATCGTCAAAGGCTTTTAAAAATGCCTCTGACGATCCAAGCTGAATTGCCTGATCAGCAGAGGTTTTTTAAAAAAGCCTCTGCCGATCGGGCAACTCAGCTGGGATGGTCAGAGTCTTTTGAAAGTATTTTTTTGCAACCTCTTCGCCAAAGAGGTTGTAGAAAAAATGGTTTTAAAAGTAAAAAAAAAAAAATTAGCCACGCCCACCCAGTCACATTATTCCCCACCCCCACCCCACCAAGCCATGCCCACAGAACCGGTAACAAATTTTAGATTTCACCATTGGCCCAGTTCTCACATTTCTTTAAGGGCTCACACCATTGTAGGGAGGATTTGGGTCAGGTCATATTAATCTGAGATGGAGGCAAAGGAGGACACCCTTTTATAGATAGTTTTAATAATTTAAAATCAAGGAAGTAAGGCATGGCTTCATCTACAGGTGGACCTTGACTTACAACCGTTCATTTAGTGACTGATCAAAGTTACAACGACACTGAAAAATGTGACTTGACCGTTTTTCGCAGGTTTTTTTAAAATTTGATTTATATGCCGCCCTTCTCCGGAGACTCAGGGCGGCTTACAATGCGCTAAGCAATAGCCTTCATTCTTTTGTATATTTATACAAAGTCAGCTTATTGCCCCCACAAACTGGTCCTCAATTTACCTACCTTAGAAAGGATGGAGGGCTGAGTCAACCTTGAGCCTTGGCGAGATTCGAACCTGCAGTAATTGCAGGCATCTGGTCTTAATAACCAGCTTAATAGCAGGGTGCCTTAGACCACTGTACTACCAAGGCTCTTTGAGTTATGCAGTTATGACCTTTGCAGCATCCTCATGGTCATGTGATCAAAATTCAGACATTTGGCAACTGGTTCACATTTGTGATGGTTGCAGTGTCTCAAGGTCACATGATCTCCTTTTGTGACCTTCTGGCAAAGCCAGGTTGCTAACTTAACAACTGCAGTGATACACTTAACAACTGTGGCAAGAAAGGTTGTTAAAATGGGCAAAAACTCGCTTAACCAATGTCTCACTTAACGACAGAAATTGTGGGCTCATTTGTGGTCGTAGGTCGAGGACTACCTGTACAATACTAAGTGTCTTGGCAGAATCATGTTCGTTGTACAAGCAATACTAGCTTGGGACCAATGGTGGGTTGCCCCTGGTTCGGACCGGTTTGCAAGAACCAGTTGTAAAACCGGTAGGAGGCCCCGCCCACCGCCCCAGATGTCGTCATCGTCTATCTGAGCATGTGCGATCCCGCAATCAGTAAAGGTAAGTAGAACCCACCCCTGCTTGGGATCCTTTATAACACCAAGGCATAAAAAACAGGGGTCTCGAACCTTGGCCACTTTAAGCCTGGAGGACTTTAAGCCTGGAGGACTTCAACTCCCAGAATTCCCCAGCCAGCTTTGCTGGGAGTTCAATTCTGGGAGTTGAAGTCCACCAGGCTTAAAGTTACCAAGGTTGGAGACCCCCTGATCTATAAAACCTCAAACGTGGCATTCCGTCCCAGACTCCGATCCATGAAAGCTTCACACGAAGTATAAGCCTCACGGACGGAAGTCCCCGAAATCCGCCTGCTTCAAATCCTCTTCAAACCCAGGGGATTCCAGACGGCAGTGTCTAGGAGAAAATTCCTGCGTAAGCCAGCGAGAGACCGCGCGTGTACCTGCACCTGCCAACCTTTCCCTCCAAACTGGGAATCTACACTGGGGGAAACCTCGACTTCAATGCAAGCCAAGTCCGGGGGAGGGGGGAGGCAGTTCTTCTCACCCCCTCGTCTCCTTCAAGCCCAATGCGGGTCTGCTCTTCACAACGCCGGGGAAGGGGAACCCAGGAACGAGCTGCCACCTCACAGACAAACATAGAGGGAGACTGCTGGAGGGACTCTTTCCTCCCCCCGCGCCCTCTTTCAAAAGGCGGGGCCCCAACTTGAATTGACAACCGAGATACCCAATCACAGATTGAGCCATGCGGGCTCTTTTTCTTGCGGCTGGTTTTTGCTGCTGCCGCCGCCCGACCTGAATTGAAAAGCAAGAGAGGCCTCGCCTCCTCTCCGGCCGCTCCGCCTTTCCGCCCCCGTCTACCCCAACCTGGCCAGTAGCCTTGCTTTTGAGCCGTCTCCTTTAAGACCCGAGCTTCTAACCTTATATCCCGCGCCGGAAGCGGAGCGGCGCCTTCATTTCAGCTTTTCAGTGTGAAAAGGGTGTCGACAGCCCTTGCAGGGGGCGGCTGGAGTTCTAGAGTGCGCGGCGCCGGGCTATGGAGAAAGCTCCGCGGCTGGCCTGGCGGGGCTCAGCGCCGGTGAGTGGGGTGTGAAAATCAAAGGGTTTCGCTTGGAGAAAGCGGGAATGGTGGTGGTGGTGGGGGGTGTCCTTTCCCAGACTCTGACGATTCATTTTGCATCATCACCATCATCCACTCCCTTCCGTTTGTTTTCTGGGGGAACCGGTTCCTCCGTCTTATTAATTTTAAGGCGCTTCCAAATCCGTCTCGTTTCTTAAACGGGCGGGGTGATAGGAGAAAAGAGATCGTCCGGCCCACGCGTGGGGTTTGTTTTGAGACAATTGTAGGATGGCCGGCTCCTTTCTTTGGTAGCCAAGGCTGTCTTTCTTCTCTCTCTCCTCCCTCCCTCCTCTTCTGCGTGGGGATTTCTGCTTGTTTTTTGTTTTGCTGAACCCTCCTCCTCCGCCTTTTATTCGAAAGCTCCAGGTGGCATCCCCGTTTCCTTGATGAATGTAACTCTTGATATAAGCTTGCTTTGGGGTTGGGGTAATTTGTGGGAAGGGTTGAAAAACGTTATAAAAACGGATGGTTTGTACATGTGTTGCCCCTATAAATTCTTAGAATGTTTGGCTGGCATGTCGATGAATGGGACGTTGGAGTCACGAAAGAGCTCCGTGGGATTTGAAGTCCAGAATATGGTAGACGATGGCAGATTGAGGAAGAAGCTATTTTTTTATAATAATAAAAAAAAATCCTCTAGAAAATCTCCTTAGGGCGATGAAGCCTTATCACAGATGCTGATTCTAAAGGATGAAAAAAAAATCTATAATATTTATCACTTTGTGATCTAGAGATCTGTAGAGCTCTATAGAGCTCTGGATCAGAAGGCAATTCATAGAAGAACTCTCTTTCTTAGCAGTGTTGGCAGGATGGTTCTATATGGGAAATTCAGAACCAGACAGATCTGGTTCTTTAACAAGCATTGCAAACTTAGATCAGCCCCCAAGCAATTTCTAGCATGTTCAGATTTTTCTTTTAATCTTTCTGAGAATGGAAATGGGACAAAATTTTCTGGATGCCTCTAAGATCTTGCCTCCCCCTCCCATTTTCTGCTTGTCGCCAACATCTACAGAAGGTTCTGTTAACCTGAAAAATATGTTTTCTGGGGCGAGGATTGCACACATACATACACAATATGAATATAGTAACTATGATTTTTTGGGGGAAATGTGGCATAAAACTCAAGGTTCTTTGCTTGACTCCATGTTCAACAGTCTTCATTCTTCTTTTACTTTTCTCTGACAGAGAAGTCATTGTCATTCCTTCCGGTCTGTCCTTGTCACACCATTACATTCTGCAAACTTTCAAGTGTGCTGCCCAGAATAAATTATGTTAATGAAATATTTGTGCAAACTTGGGGTTTAAAAAAAAACAGCAAAACATAGTGACATTCTCTCAGACATTTGAACCTAAATATGACCAGCTCTTCCTTTCATTTTATTTGTTTACTTTGTCCTGCCAGGTTTAACTTGAAGAATTCAACTAGAGAAGAGCAGATGGTGAGAGTTACCTCATGTTATCTACTGCTGTCCCTTTTGCCCTGCTGTGATGGATGAATGGAAGCCTAACGCACAACCCAAGCCGTGGAAGAAACGCAGCTGGTACCTGGCCTGGAAGTACAAGTTGACAAATCAGAGGGCACTCAGAAGAGTGTGTCAGGTGAGAAGAAGCCCTACTCATCGCCCTTCTGTTTAGATACTTTGGTAATGGGGAACATTATATCTGATAAGACGATTAGCAAAGATCTTGGCTTTGTATACTTCTGGATTATAGTGTTTAAGGAACAGTAATCCTTGAAATGGAATCACGTGGAGATGATATTCTTTATATAGCCTCAAGAGCATATTTACACAAATGGACACACTACTTTGGAAAGACAGGATGGTATAGGATTTTGCAAGCTAGCAGATCTATTATAATTCAAGCTGTTTTTCAGGCAAGAGTACAGGCTATGAAAGCTCAAGTTTCAGTAATAATTACTCAGCATGGAACATTAAAACATTTGTATCTTTTTAATATATCAGACAAGGTCATATAATCTGAACATGTTTCTTTTGGACATTTGCCTACTTTTTTTCTGTTTAGTTTATTTTTCTGCCTAAAGAAAAATTACATGCACTTTCCATTAAATATTTAAAAAATATGTAATGAAGGGTTTTTAAACCATTTCCAGACTGATACATCTGATAATTACAATTCATAAATTGTATCCTTTTTTTGATAGTATGGACTGCATGTTTTAAAAAGGAAGGAGTGGGTCAGACCTTACACAGGAACAGAAATCTATACAAGATGACTGGGCAGAGTACAATAAAAATCAAGAATTAGAACATATAATAAAACCACTCAAAATACTTATATAATTAAACGCAAGAAGAAGATCACAAGAAGGTTAGAATCAGAATGTTCTGCATGGTTCAGTTTACACATGGGCTCCCTGGTACCAGGAAATTCCCAGCCTGATGAAAAAACAACAACCATGTTTTGAGGCCTTTCCAGAAGACCAAAAGGATTAGGACCAACCTCACTTCAGGGGAAATGCAGGTCCTTTTGTAACATATTAATTTGTATCCCACTTGCTACAAATCCTGTTTTAGTAATGATGATTTCTAAATGCTCTGGACTGTAAATTCTTCACCAGCATTTTCAGAATACTAGTCCTATATTAGGAACGATGGGCTAGTATTTTAAATCCAGAACAAGTAAGGTTGCCTTAAGAGGATATCTGTGCTTCACAGAAGCTTCCCAGCAGCAGCTAAGCTGAACATTTTTGTAGATTCATTGAAACTCACTGATACTACAATGTATCCAGTCTCTATTGTCTGTTTGAACATAGAGTTTTCTTTGCCTTCACTTTCACATGCTATTTATCTGTGTATATTGATAGATCTAAAACTCATGTGCATTGCTTTTCTGGTTTTAACCAAACAGTTGAATGGGTCTGTTACAGATTGTAATGCAAACATTGTATTGTAGTATGTGTAATCAAGCCAATTATGCCTTATTCAGAAATGATAATTATGGTTGTGCTGCATATGCCAGGTTATCCTGGCTAGGTGGCTCAGTGGCTAAGACACTGAGCTTGTCAATCAGAAAGTTCAGCGGTTCGAATCCCTAGTATAGGTCTTCTGCGTGAGCAGGGGATTGGATTAGATGACCTCCAAGGTCCCTTCCAACTCTGTTAATTATATGAAAGGAGATTGGAAGCCAGGCATAACCTAAGGTGTTTTTTTGTTCTTTTCCTTTTTGCAAAGCAACTTGGTACCCAGGTACTTTTGCTGGCAAGGAATAGGATGAGCAAAAGTTCCTGCTGAGGACCCTATTAATGCTTGCAGAAAGTTCCATGCCATTGGATATGGACGATAATTAGTTCATTTAAGCAGATTCATATAATGGAGTGACAGAGTTGGAAGGGACCTTGGAATTCTTCTAGTCCTGGGGTCCCCAACCCCTGGTCCATGGTCTGACACCGGTCCGTGGCCGGTGGTCTGCGCAAACAAGCAAACCTCATCCATGGGATGCAGGCAGTATCAGTGGTGGGTTCTTCCCGGTTTGGCCCGGTTCTGTTCTGTCCCCCTTCCTCACACAGGCAAACGTAATACCAAGCACGCCTGCCAATATTTTATTAGGTAAACAGATTAGAATTCTTGGCAGACCAAGGTTTTGGCAGCAAACTGCAGAATGCCTGCCAAGACCATTTTCACTCCCATAAAGCAGAAGAGGACTTATCTTCAGTCCGTTCGAGGAGCAACAAATTATCCACGAGACAAGAGTTTAGTCAATGTTCAGTACAAAATATATCCAAGCCGAATTTCAGAGATCACGATGTGACTTTTTTTTTCTTTTATTTGATTTATATGCCGCCCTTCTCTGGAGACTCAGGGCGGCTTACAATGCGTTAAGCAATAGCCTTCATACTTTTGTATATTTATACAAAGTCAGCTTATTGCCCCCACAAACTGGGTCCTCAATTTACCTACCTTAGAAAGGATGGAAGACTGAGTCAACCTTGAGCCTGGTGAGATTCGAACTTACAGTAATTGCAGACAGCTGGTGTTAATCACAATGCTATCAGTCTGTTGAGCCACCAGGGTTTAACTTTGTCACAAAGCCTGAAGCGCAATCCCACCCACTTTTATTCCTGGTGGGGCGTGGCTCCGTGACTCAGCTCAATCTCTGGTCCTCCCACGCCTCTTCCGTTGCTGCGCATGCTTCTCCCTCCGACGCTGCCTGGGATCAAGCCAGGATTCATCATCCTCGCTCCCTATCAATTGGTGCTCCGATATGCCTTTCTCCTGGCACATTCCAGGCTGTTCCTCCTGGCCTTCGGATGGAACCTGAGGCATTGCCAGAAAGGAGGGTCCTGGAGAGGGAGGCCTTGTCAGTTCCTCCCCATCAGCTTCTGAGTCCTCTTCCTCTGTTAGGACAGGCTCGGGAGTCAGGGTCAAAACAGGTTCTCCTGAGCCAGTAGCAGTGATATGATGTCACTGAACCAGTTCTGCCCCCCCGTGCCCCTCCCAGTGCCCCCCCATCCCACCCTCTGCATTATTCTTACCTTTTATTTGGCCTCACCCCCAATCTATTGCTACCTCCTGAGTCCCAGCTGATGGCTAGAGGGAAAAAAATTGTTTAAACTCTTGCTGCGGGGCTTCAAAGGGCCGCCCTACAGCTGATCAGTGTTAAAAGAAAACAAATGAGTAGACCAGTGCCTGCAAAAATACATGAGTAGATCAGTGCCTGCAAAAATAAATAGGTAGACTGAGGCAGGGTGGAAAAATACCATAAAAATATTAATTGAATTAGCAGAAGTTATGTTGCTTATATGTTGCAAGCTTTAGAAAAGTAAAAGGAACTTGCTAAATGCAATGATGTGCTTAATGACCTATATACTAGATAGTTTCGGTAATGGAACATATTACAAGAAGTGTCCACCGAAAGTAACAGATGGTGTAAGATAATACCATTATATGGAAATATAGCAAGATAACCAATTATATAAACGTCTCCTTTTTGTGTTTTGCTGTGTTAAAGCTAAAATAAGAGTAATGCCTCAGGAAAGGCTGGGGTTGCAAAATGTATAAAAGACACACCTTGGGCTTAGCCCGGGGTTCAGAATTTGACATACTAATGCTCTGAACCTTTGCGTAAATAAACCTGTGTTCTCCAACCCTTCGTGGTCTTGTGTCCTGAATTGGTAACAAGATTTGCTGCAACAAGACCAGTGCCTGCAAAAAATAAATGGGTAGATCGGTACAGCTCTGCAAGCAGTTAAAAGCCTGGTACACCAGTACTTCTGCTAAATCTTAAATAATTGTCACATGACCATCAAGCCACGCCCACAAAATAAGCCACACCCACAAAACCTGTAGTAAAAAAAATTAGAACTCACCCCTGGGCAGTATGCAAAATCACACCCCCTTCCGGTCTGTGGAAAACCTTTCTCCATGGAACTGGTCCCTGGTGTCCAAAAATTTTGGGGGGGGGCACTGTTATGGTCCAATCCCCTCCTCAAGCAGGCGACCATATATCTTGATTATCTCATTTTTGTCAGGTTATATACAAGTACTTCAGAGTTGTAGTACTGGCTGAGGGAATAGCAGCAGTTCATAATTTAACCACTAAGAACAATTAAAGCCTTCATTAATTGATTCATCCAGTTGAAATCCTGGTGGTGGACCTGCATTGACATACAGTAAATCATTGGAGCTATTTCTGCTACTGTCTGGTTTGGGTTTGGTTTTTTTTTTTTTTAAAGTAATCTGCATAAACCATTGGTTATCTTAGTGAGCAGATTTATGAGGAAGGGCTATGATTTTTTCAAGGAAAGGCTAAGGTTTTATAAAGTTTAAAAAATATTCCTTTCCTTCCTTCCTTTCCTCCTTCCGTCCAAAAATACATTCTAATGTACATGTGATCCATATGTTGATACTTTGAGATAAATGCACACATGAAGTTGGCAAACTTCCAGCTCCGTGGTAGTTGTGATTGCCATGATCAAAAGCCACTGGACTAATAGCCATTTTTTCTGTGATGCTAGGTAGGTTGCAGTAGTTCCATGCCAGTAGTTCCAGATGAAACAAATGTATTCACCCGAGGACCCCAAAAATGATCTGAAATGAACTGGGGAAGTCTGGTTTTCTCTTACAGCTTCACCTATTATATAACCAAATCACTTTTTCCTTATGTAGACCGCTCTGGGCCTTCAAAGTCCAAGTCATTAAACATTAGTAGGAGAACACGGGATAGAAAACGGCTTTCTGAAACACAGTTCACAATTCTGATTCGCTGATGATTTATGACTAATAATGGATTTCTTAGACATTTTATCTTCCTACAAAAAGGGGATAAATTTATCCTACTACATTCTAGAGACTGACAGTGCAGCTATCAGGAAGGTATGACAAATGTATTGCAATATCTTGTCTGGATCTCAGTGTCTTAAAATAGCAAATTTAATACAGAGCTGTCAGTGCTGTGAGAGATCCTGACACCTTAGCTACATGTAGACAGGACTCTTCAAGTTCAGGTTCCCATAGAAACCTATATACTCTTTGTACCTTCATCACCAGAGGCTTAATCATTATAGTACCATACAATATGTTGTACAAATGTGACATATTCTGCACATAGCACTTTGTTACCATATGATGAGAGCAAGAGTGACATTCTTTTCCTGTTGAGATAAATTAAGTACAGGAGAAATTGGTTTCTTGTGGGGAGATTTTGTGTCCAGTAGGAAATTAAGAAAATTTGAACATATGTAAGCATATGAATTGTAGGATATATAGTTAAATGATTTTAGAATATCTTGTTGGGGAAAATATTGTAATAGAATGAAGAAACAATTCATATTTTTTCAATGTAAGGCCCAAATGCTTTATTTCTCAGTTTTGAAGCTGATTTTATTTGTAAATTTTATTTGATCTTGTATTTTCATATTTTTATTAATATCTTTGTCTTATTTTTAACCTTAAAATGGAAAGCATTCCCATGAAAGTCTACCTTAATTCAAGTTTATACAAAAGCATTTTTTCATCAAAAATAAGCATAGTAAAAATAAAAGTTACTGTCCCCTTTGTCCGTTTTTTAAAAAATTTCTTAAATCATTTGTTGGTTAAATTTTGTGCCAACATTTCTTGAATCTCTGAATCTTAGTCTCTTTTATTTTTGTAATATAGAAAAAAAAGTTACACTAACTTTGTGGGGGGGTGTTGTTGCTGCAAAGGAAAACTCTACCTATAGATTAATTACATTCAAAAGCGGCTAAGAATTGAGCATGGCTGGATTTAATGTCCATATAGACTGCAGTGCACTTGTGAGTGAAGATGGAATATCGCAACTCCTAGCTGCTCGACTCAGGAACTGATTTCAAAAACTTTTGTTCATGCAGTTCACTCCTGAGGAGCAGCTGTCTGGAGTACAGATGGGTTTATCTCACAATCGCTTTTTGATCTGAAGAGATTTCACTAGCAGGTGTCTGCCCTCTGGTTGGATTCTCAGCTTCAATGTTCTCCTCATTCCTTTAGAGATGTCCAAGCTGACTTTAATCCCCATCAGATATCACTATTTATTATTATTAATTCATTATTATCAATTTAATTTATATGCCACCCCTCTCCGAAGACTCAGGACGGCTTACAATGCATTTAAAAGAAAAAACATTATAAAAACATTTAAAAAATTAAAACATTAAAACCCATTCACATCATTCATGGCCAGATCTCGCGAGATCGCAACAGCGAGATCAACGGCCCCAGGCCTGCCGGAAAAGCCAGGTCTTCACCACTTTTCGGAAGGCCAATAGGGTGGGGGTGGTCTGGACCTCAGGAGGTAACTGGTTCCAGAGGGCTGGGACAGCCACAGAGAAGGCCCTCCCCCATGGGTCCGCCAGCCGGCATTGTTTAGCTGACGGGACCCGGAGGAGGCCAACTCTGTGGAATCTTACCGGTCGCTGGGAGCTATGTGATAGAAGGTGGTCTCGAAGATAATATTTGAAATACGCCAGATGTCTCTAAATCTTTCTGATTTCCAGCTTTAATATATTTTAGATGTAATGTGAATCCTGACCCACAGATAAATATTAGTGATTAAATCCTAAGATTATTGATGTGAAATCCAAGGGTACAGACAGAAACACAGGGAAGTTAAAAAATATATGACATAGCATCCAATGAAAATCTATTCAGTACAGCCACCTGGGGAAAACAAAAGCTTCTAATTGTCATAGTGATGGGACAAAATTTTGCTGCAATTATAGAGACTTTCTAATGCTGGTCATTTGGCAAGTAGTGCACAATTACTGTATGAGAGCCATCAGTGCTATAACATAAAATAAAAATTATTTTATGTTTGATGCTCAGACTCTGCCTTTATTTGTGTTTATGCTCTTCAGCAAGATACTTTTCTTCTAGACTTGTCAGTTTGTCATCCTGGCAACCACACGTTACATTCTCAAGATTTAAAGTCGGTCCACAAAAGCTAAGGACCGTTGCTCTACTTTTAGGGCTGTTGTCATGAAAGAGAACAAGCATGAGAATAGACTGAACAATAAAAGGCATTCTGATTTTATAGGTAAAATTCAGTGAGCTTTAATTTGGGGTTTTCTCTGAGATAGAAAGTAGTATAAATGATACTCATTTTGTACAGACAGCACTCTTCTCTGAGACTGTGCCTTCATATTACACACCCTTTTGTTTCATGGATAGTATATTGTGGATGCTCCCCTAAGAAAATCTTACTGCACTTTGCACCTATGCTGCGACTCCATATTCCTATCAAGTAGCTTTTTTTCACTACCCTAAAATCTGTTTATAGTTTGTCAGGGAAGGCAGCCTTTTTGAACCTGTTGTGGTATAAATTATAGAGTTCTTCAGACAGCAAAGACCATGTGGGATGGCAATACTGGGAGTAGTTCTTTAAGCATTCAGATGCCAAGGTCTCAGGTTCATCTAAAAGCATGGGGGAGGTCAGGTTTATATTTTAAGTGTTGTATTTTAAGGGTGATACTAAACACAGATGAATGTATGACATGACCTGCCATTGTCACAACTATTATTGTGACAGTCCACTTAGAGCCGTGTGCCAGTTATTTATTTCCATTAATAAATGACCGAAAACATTCCATATTTATGTCATATGACGCTTAATCCAAAAATTTATTTCTATCACCAAAAGTCAACATTTGGTTTTAAGGAATAAACAACTGGCTACTTACTGTAGAAATCTGGATATAATGTGCAGGACACTGAATATTTTCCACTATTTCATCCTAGAGTAGAGTAGAGTAGAGTAGAGTAGAGTAGAGTAGAGTAGAGTAGAGTAGAACAGAACAGAACAGAACAGAACAGAACAGAACAGAACAGAACAGAACAGAATTCTTTATTGGCCAAGTGTGATTGGACACACAAGGAATTTATCTTTGGTGCATATGCTCTCAGTGAATATAAAAAGACAAGATACATTTGTCAAGAATCATAAGGTGCAACACTTAATGATAGTCATAGGGTACAAATAAGCACTCAGGAAACAATATCAATATAAATCGTAAGGATACAAGCAACAAAGTTACAGTCATGCCATCATAAGTGGGAGGAGATGGGTGATAGGAACGGTGAGAAGACGAATAGTAATAGTAATGCAGCCTTAGTGAATAGTTTGACAGCTTGAGGGAATTATTTGTTTAGCAGAGTGATGGCATTTGGGAAAAAGCTGTTCTTGTGTCTAGTTGTCTTGGTATGCAGTGCTCTATAGTGTCGTTTTGAGAGTAGGAGTTGAAACAATTTATGTCCAGAATGCATCTGTAAATATTTTGACTCGTGTAGTATACAGGTCCTCAATGGAAGGCAGGTTGGTAGTAATTGTTTTTTCTGAAGTTCTAATTATCCTTTGAAGTCTGTGTCTGTCTGGTTTGGTTGCAGAGCCAAAGCAGGCAGTTTTGGAGGTGCAGATGACAGACTCAATAATTCCTCTGTAGAACTGGATCAGCACCTCCTTGGGCAGTTTGAGCTTCCTGAGTTGGCACAGAAAGAACATTCTTTGTTCTTTTTGATGACGTTTTTGATGTTAGGTATCCATTTTTGGTCTTGCAATATGATAGAACCTAGAAATTTGAAGGTCTCTACTGTTGATACTATGTTGTCTAGTATTGTAAGAGGTGGCAGTATGGGAGGGTTTCTCCTAAAGTCCACCACCAATAAAGGAAGTACATGATACACAAGGATAAAAAAGCCTGCCAATACACAAAAGGAGACATTTTTTAAAAAGAAGAAAATAGGGGTAAGTGGAAGCAGGAACTAAATTTCATCCCAAAAGAACAATGGGAGAGTTCAACAAAGAAGTCCAAAAACTCTTGTCATTCACTTTTCCAGTGCTGTGTCCTTCCTGTTATGTCTAGCATAAAAATCTATGTTTTCATCATGTAGGCATTTTAAGCATCAGGTTTTCCAAATCTATTTTTTCCTAATCTAATAAAGGAGACTTTTGTCTTACAGATGGGGGCAGTCCTTTTCTTGCTGGTAACTGTTATTGTGAACATAAAGTTGATCTTGGACACTAGAAGAGCAGCTAGTGAAGAAGAAGAATCAGCTCAGGATTATGGTGAGCAGGAAATGTGATTAGATGGTGGTATTAGAATGTATTGTGTGATTTATAGTCACTTTCTGGGAGAAATGGAATGTTCTAGGAAATGTAGACTGTTCTGTGATTGGAGAATGGAATTTTCCACGCAACATTACTGACCAGTGAATCCCATCCCATATTCCTAGTTATAGCAGCGTTGAACATGGTCTAAATTTTTGATAGTTTTGCTCACAAAATAGCTTTTGATAGTTTAGAAAGAGAAAGACACTATTTCTTCAGGAAATATATGTAACAATGGACTGGTGATACCTTCCAGATCTTAAACATTTTCAGGTAAAATTAAGCAAGTTGGCCATGGTTTATATTATGACTTCTGTCAAAAAAAATGTGTCAAAGGGAAGGAGAACTGGAAGAACTGGATTTCTTGTATTTTCAAATGAAAACTGACTTGTCTAAAACTAAAAGTAGTTTAACTAGGTAATCATTACAACTAGAATTTTAAAATCAAGTAATACTCAGTTGAAGTCTTTAATGCTGCAGGCTGTTAAAAGCTAAATGGAAGGAAAATGTTAGTTTGTTTTTTATATAGATAACATGATGTCCTTTGGGAGATAATTCTACATGCTTCCACATCAAATGTTCTATCTGTGCTTTCATGAATTAACCTCACCATACCTCGTGGTATAAAAGCTAGTCCTCGTTTGGCAATCACATTTGGGACTGGCAATTTGGTTTTTAAGCAAAGCAGTCACTAAGTGACATCCCAACTGTGCTTACAATCTTATTTCAGCTTTCCTTTGTTTTATAAACCCTAGAAGGTCGTATGTGAGAAATAGTCACAAAGTTGTTTTTTCATTACTGTCATAACAGGGAATGGTCACTGTCGGTGGTAGTTGCTAACTGAGGGCCATCTGCATACAGAAGGCCTTTCAGAATGATAATAATTTATGGAGAGATTACTACAGGATAAAAGCATTAAACGTATGTCCATAAGAATCTGAAATATGGTGCTCTCTCATTTCCTAGATGAAAGTTTGCAGAAGCTAGAGATCCCTCGGCGGCCTATCAATAGCAGAAAAGTTCTGGACATTGAGGTCTATTCCAGTCGCTCCAAGGTTTATGTTGCAGTTGATGGGACCACGGTGAGAATCTGCACTGCAGCTGTAAATGCAAGAATCATGACAATAATAAATTCTCACATGGTTTACTATGAAGGAGAGCACAGTGCTTCTTGAATTGGACAGTCTCTTCCTGCATTATTTGACTGTTTGTGTGTGTGTGTGTGTGTGTGTGTGTGTGTATTCTGGCTTTCAGTTTTATTGTGTCCTATTAGGCCAGCAAGTATATTTAGTAATTTTAAAATATGAATATACGATACTATTTTTGTGTCTTTGAATGGCCTTTTATTTTTTAATAAAATTTCTAAGTGGATGTATTCATGGTGAAGAAACAAAACAATTATTTTTTTAAAGAGCAGTCTGTTCATTAATAGAAATTAAGCACATTTTCTATTTACAATTTACAAGAATAGTGGTTTTGCAAGTAATACGGGAAAGGTATAGTGTATTTTCCCTATGTGTCTGCATACCCACTTATATACATATGCATATCATGAAACAATTTCATGAGTTGCTTTCACCTTATAGTGCTTTTACATCTCACCTTCCAAATTAATAGTATAAAACTGACTATAACTCTTTCCAACATGCTGGATTATGTTCTGAATAAAGAGCACAACTAAGTTGCAAAAGCTAGTTCAGAGGGATTCTGGGTTACAAAACATCACTGTAGAAAATTTCTGGAAGAAAATGATGTACAAGAAACAGGAGAGGACTGATAAGGGTAACAGGTGTGAAAAGGATAGTTTGATGACAATTGCTTTTGTGACACTACAGGTTTTAGAAGACGAAGCCCGGGAACAAGGCAGAGGCATCCATGTCATTGTGTTAAATCAGGCCACAGTAAGTGATGAAGAACATAAATATGTTCAATATGCTTCTTTTTCCTGACAAAAAGACAATGTGGAGTTTCTTACATTTCCACCAAACTATTCTTAAGCCATCACTGAAGTCCCAAAAAGCTCTATTTTGGAGTAGAGTTTTTTGGTCAGAGTTCTGGGTTTTTGGCCAGAGTTGTAGAAAAATCTTTTAAACTCCACTGAAGATTTCAGCAAGTTTCTAGACCTCTAGAATTATCCCCAGCCTATGTTCCCCAAAACTAAGGAACACTTGGTAAAGCTAAGGAACACTTGGTAATAAAGATAATCCTTGATTTACAACCAGTTATTTAGAAACCATTTGAAGTTATAATGGGACCCTCCCCCCCCCCCCCAAAAAAGGTACTTATGATCTGGATTCTGCCTCCCTGCCATCCCGTGACCACATTTTGGACATTTGGCAACTGGCCTGCATTTATGGCTTTTTACAGTGGCCTGCGTTCACATGACCACGATTTAGGACATTGGTTCATTTAACAACCACTATAAAAGTCGTAAAATCAGATTTGACCCACTTAATGACTGGCGTGACATAAGACTGTAATTGCAGGCTCTGTTATGGTCATAAGTCAAGGACTACCTGTATGCTATCTTCCCTGAATTACACAAGACTTCACCCAATTCAGTGAGTTTACCATGGATGACTGCACTCCCCAACTGGTTATGGTAAAAAGGTGCTCACCATTCTGTATTTCCAGTAAACTCCTTTACTGGGGAAGGAATTTATATATGCCAGCTTCCCCTCTTTCTCCATAAGTCTGTAAAATGTGTGGCTGGGAAGTCTTGCTTTTACAGCCAGTGATCTCCCCTGGCATTGAGCTCTCCACTGCTCCCTGAATGTGACAGATGTTCCTATCACTTTTCTTTAAGAAAATGAATTGGAATAATATAGAGTAGGATACAATGTTGTAATGGGGAGGAGAGGGCAGAAATATTCCTTAATGGGATTAATCTGGAAAAAACTGCCAGACGTTTTTAAAATATTTCCTCTGTTCAGACATAGAATTTTTAAAAAGTTGGAGGGGGCCATAAGGCTTAATGGTGGGTTTCAAAAACTTTTACTACCAGTTCTGTGGGTGTTGCTTGGTGGGCATGGCATGGCTTGGTGGGCATGGCAGGGGAAGGATACTGTACAATCTCCATCCCCACCCCTCTCCGGGGGAAGGTTACTGCAAAATCCCCATTTCCTCCTGATCAGCTGGGACTTGGGAGGCAGAGAATAGATGGGGGCGGGGCCAGTCAGAATTTTTACTACCGGTTTTCCGAACTACTCAAAATTTCTGCTACCGGTTCTCCAGAACTGGTCAGAACCTGCTGAAACCCACCTCTGATAAGGATCATCTAGTCCTAACCTTTGCAATTATCAGGAAAGCCGATTAAACCATCCATGACAGGTGGCTGCTCAGTCTCTTCTTAAAAATCTCCATCAATAGAAAGTCCACAACTTCTGTAAGTAGACTGTTACATTGTTGTGCAAATCAGGAAGTTTGTCCTTGTATTTAAACAAAATCTGTTGTACATCAATGTCTCAACTGCAGTTCCCAAAAAAAGAGTTGCGGTCCCAACCTATTTGGAAGGTCACAATTTGAGAAGAAGTGATCTAACACAATTTTGGATTGTTTTGTAGGGCCATGTGATGGCAAAGCGAGTTTTTGACACATATTCTCCCCATGAAGATGAGGCCATGGTTCTGTTCCTCAACATGGTGGCCAAGGGTCGCATCCTTATTTTCACAATTAAGGTAAGTTGAAATTGGTGTTGTAAATGTTTTTTTCTTTCTTTCAAATAACTGACATTTAACAGAAATTAAACTTCTAGTTTCACTTGAAGATAATCTAATGAAACTAGAAATACTTCGATAGAGAAGAAAAGGGGATTGCGCTACTGTTAAACATTAATTTTATGGATTGTATTTGAAAATTTAATCTTGTAATTTTGTATGTATTTAATTTTAAATTATATGACGCACGGGTGGGTCCTGCTTACCTCCGCTACCGGTTCGCAACCGGAGCACGCGCTTCTGCGTGTGTGCAGATTGTCCGTGATGATGTCCGGCCGGGTGGGCGGAGCCTCCTACCGGCATTACTACTGGTTCGCAAGAAACAGACCGAACCGGGAGCAACCCACCACTGATGACACACTAGAAAAGCAAAAAAAACCCAAGACTTACTGTCAGTTTTCCAAGTAACACCCCTAATGAAATCAAACTTCGAGGCTTGAATTTCCTCAAAGTTAATTTTTATTAGAGATATCATATTTGCACATGTGGGAAAACCCGAATCTGAGAGCTTCCGGGTTTTCCTCACCCAAAAGAAAGTTCAAGTCCTTGCCCTTCACCCACATGTCCATCACACGAACCAATCGGGTACCCTCCAGAACAGAAGATACCTCCTCATTCTTCTCAACACAGCTGCAGGCACAACCGCCTTGACTTTCTAGATAGAATGTTATTTTGACTACATATCATTTTTACTCCATACAATCCCCGCTCCCATTTTCCCACGGTAGAATTTGTGGCAGGCCTGAAGGCTCAAAGGTGAAAAGATGGCTTCCAGGTCTGACACTTACTTTGACATCTTATTACCAGTTTTTTTTTTTTTAATGGAGCTTTAACTTAAAAGAACCGAGGCAGCATCGAACGTTTCTTTATGCTTAAAGGATATATAAACTATGTATCTGTATTAATATTGTGGGATTTCTTCCTTTTCAGGATGAGGGCTCCTTCCACCTTAAAGACACAGCCAAGAATCTTCTGAAGAGTTTAGGGAGCCAGATTGCAGCTTCCCTCAGCTGGCGAGACATGTGGACATTTGTGGGGAAAAAAGGAGGTCAGAACTGAGCAGGGGCAGAAATCTCCAGGGGAGAAAGGGATGCAGGAGAGGGCTCCTGATGGGTTGTAACTTTTTCAAGGAGAAGTATAATATTAACCAAGCCAAATATTTGGTGCTGCTCTAGCTTCTTGTTTTTCGTATATTCATGATATTGGAACTTCTCAGCCCCATTAAATTGGAGCATGAGAAACTGAGGACTTTTTCTGTTAACAATATGCGGCATAGGCAGCTGCAATGTTTCATATCCAAACCAATTTTCTCTCTTCTACAACAGTTGGGGTTGTCTTTATCTCCTCCTACTCTGAGTGCCATAGAGGGGATATTTTGTTAATCTTTCTTTTGCGCTATAAAAAATATCCAAAGGAGCCTAGTGAAAAAGTAAGATTGATTGCTGCATCAGGGATCTAACAGTGGACAAGCCAAATTAGTGAATGGTTATTGGTTGCCTATTGCCCATAATGTGTTGTGTTCTCTGTAGGTGAAGTCTATGGCGAGAAGCATGCCAAGTCTGCACTGCTCTCCTCATGGGGAGAGCCAGTCTTACTGAAAACAGAAGTCCAATTAACCTCTGTGGAAGGTATGATATTCATTCCCAAGAAGGAGTAGTAGAGACTACTCTTGAACAGCTTTAAAGCTAGGCAATCGGGAACCTGGCTGAGGTAAAGAATTGAGGAAGAAGACTAAAACTAGAAAAGTTTCTACTGAAGTGGGATAAAGATTGTCAAGTATTTTGTGTGACACAAGTATAGGAGATCTGAGCCAAGGATAGATTGACTTCCTACTCAGTGTAATACAAGTGATCCTCAATTTACAAACATTTGCTTAGCAACCATTTCAAAATTACAATGGCCCTAAAAAAGAGACTTGGGATCAGTCCTGACCCTTGGGTGCTTGGCAACAGATACCTATTTATAATGGTTAGAACCTTCCAAGGTCACCATACACCAACTTCTCAACCAGCTTCTGACAAGCAAAGTCCATGGGGGGGGGGGAGATGGATTTGCTTAACAACTGCAGCAAAATAAATAAATAAATAAATAAATCAGGCATGATTCATTTAACAATCATCTGACTTAGTGACAGTTGTCTTGATCCCAAATATGGTTGTAAGTCAAGGACTATCTGTATGTTGTTTTAGCTTTTCTCATCCTGATTTTCTTCTGAAACCCAAAATGATAGGCTGGATTAGGGATAGGTTCAGAAATTGGCAGCTCTAACATTCTGACTTACAGTGCTGTTCTCTCTGGTTTCTCTTGAAGCAAATCCAATGAAATTAAAAGCTTCCTTGAAGACAAGATCTTGTTTTTTTATTCCATATTCAAAAGAGAGGATTTTTTTTTAAAAAAAAATCATTTTCTGCTTGGCAGCCAGGCATTATTTGTCATAGAAATGTTTTGAATTTTCACTCTCAGAATTTTGATCATTAGTGATGTTTTGTTGCTTATGGGTATCATAGATTGAAACATCCTAAGAATGTTCTGAGCTGCCTGTAGCAGAACATACATTGATAAACGGCTTTCTATTTCAAAACTCTCCTATATCTCATGATGATGTATTCCACAGAGGCAGAATGCCATTGGCCAGATACTGAGTTGAATCGGCGGCGAAAGCGTTTTTGCAGCAAAGTGGAAGGTTATGGAAGTGTCTGCAGCTGTAAAGATCCTACACCTATAGAGTTCAATCCTGATCCAGTAAGTACAATAATGGCCCTTCTTCACCAACTCGTTCTAGAAACAAAATTTCTATCTAATTACATAGATTTAACTGACCTATCAAATGATTAATGTGAGATAGATAGATAGATAGATAGATAGATAGATAGATAGATAGATAGATAGGAAGGATGTTCTATCTGGCAATAAAGTTTACCAGACTGTGTAGTTGGGAGTCAGATTTTTTTTTAATGATCTTTTATGTTCATATGATTGTTGTATTTGTCCTTCATGCCTTACCTTTTTTTTTTTTTTTTACCTTTTCTGACTTTTACTTTATTTCCAATCTCCTTTCTTTGCCAACTGCCTATTTCTCTGAATTTGAGATACATGAGACAAATATAAATACTACTGGGAATCTTTTCTGAATTCTGCAACATATAAGTAGTACACTTTAAAATCTATTTATACAATGCTAGTTCTGGTAATGGTCAGACAGTATTGGTTTGAGTTCGTAATCTAGGTTTGAGACTACAGGCAAGGAAAAATTGCTTATACAGAATTTAGCTATTCCCAGCTTTCTACTTCAATCAGTGTTTCTCAATCTTGGTAACTTGAAGATGCATGGATCTCATTTCCCTGATTTCCCCAGCCATCCATTCTGGGAGTTGAAGACCACAGATCCTCAGATTGCCGATGTTGAGAAACACTGCCTTAAATGTTCAAGTATAGAACAGACAAAAATAAAAGGTGAAATGGGGGGAAAGAGGTGTTGACAGTCTATTTTAAATGTCTGTTTCTGATGTTCCTTTTTTTAGCTAAAAGACAACAAAGTTTTTGATGTACCTGTTGCTGTCATTGCAGGGAACAGACCGAACTACCTGTACAGGTGAGAGACAGTTAGTAGGGACAAAGTACTGCTATGCAAAATCAAGTGGAGAATTCATATTTTTTGCCTGCCTAGTGTCTGTTGAAATATAATCTCCAGTTTCCAAATGATGTGGTCAGGTTTTCTTGATTTTGTCCCTCTAAACCACGGGTGTCAAACTGGCAGGCTGCGGGCTGGATGCGTCACGTGCAGGCCACGCCCATCCCAGCTCCGCAAAGTGGGAAACCATCACGATACGTCACGTGACGGCAACATGATGCTGCAAGTTTGACACCTATGCTCTAAACAAACAAAGTCTTCTATCCTGCAAGGAAGGGAAAAGGAAAGCACACAGTTGTCACAATCCAGAATCAGCTGGAAGATTTCATCTATAATAGAACAAAAGTGTAAATCTGAGATCCTGCAAATCTCATCCTTTGTTTATTTGTAAACAATCTATATTCTAAACAGTCAACTCTTGAGTGGCATACAATACATAATTTGAGATTAACATGAACAAAGGTTAGTCAAGTTTATATCACTAATACTAAAGTGTTAATCTAGTATTAAATATATATTCTAGGAATATATTAAAAAGCTTTCTGGGAATCATGGCAAATATGTTAACCCTTTTCTCTTTAGGATGCTGCGGTCTCTTCTATCAGCACAAGGGGTCAATCCTCAAATGATAACAGTTTTTATTGATGGATATTATGAGGTAAGTCATCAGGAAGAGTGGATCTACTTCTACTTTGGAGGTGTGTAACTTTGGGGAGGGGGTCAAGTTACAGCACTTGGGTTGGCCTTTTGGGTGATGTTCTTTACATCAAAGAATTAGGCCAGGACAAATTCAAATTAAAGTTGTTCCCCTACTATATTCTCTTTATGAAAGAATACACTTCACTGAGAACTTTTGAAAAGGCTCTCAAGATGAACGCAGAGCCTGTAGGTGACCAGGATATACATGCTGCCTTTCTTCACTAATCACCTTTCATATTGTTAGCACTGTGTAATATGAGAACTTTAGGAGAGCCATCTTTATCTGAGCATTGCAAATATATTTTGGCTAAAAACACCGAGGAGATTTTGTTTGTTCTGTGTGTTGTATTACTAATACTACTACTTTTTTTGTGTTCTGTCATGAAATTTGTTCTGGGAGCAGTAGTAGTATTTACTAAGTGGTATAGTTCAACTCAGATTTAGGTTTGTTGGTCCCTACAGCAGAGCTGTTTTCCTTCCTGAAAAGGAATACCTCTATTCACATGGTAGATACTCCTTTACAGAGTTGTTTTGTTGCCATAGCAACTGTGTCACCTGGCTACAGAAGGGCAGGATGAAAGCAAATCTTTAAGGCACTGAATCATTCAGTTTTATGCTTATGCATGTATGAGAAAATAAATGGATTATTTTTTTATAGATGAGAAACTTCTAGATATGAAGCCTTGGGATCCTTGTAGACTTCAGAAATCAATCTTAACTAGATCCCTCAGCAATTGATCAGATCTATAATAAGGTTGACACCATCTAACTACTGAGATATTTAATTGTAAATTGTATTTACAGTGAAACAAAGCTATGAGTCATACCCTTTTTTCAAAGACTATTTCAGGCACTTTGTTCAGCCCAATATCTGCCATTGGCTATCCCTATAACATAATCTACCCTCTTTGAAACTGGGATGTAACTACTTAATAAAATGCAAATAGAATATATATATTCTGATCTACTTCTGTTTTTCTCTGAACAAAATGAACAACTTGTATTCCGTGGGTAAATAAAGAGCCTTCAGTCTTTGGCATTGAAGAAGCATATTATAAAAACATATTATGTCTATAATAAAATATGCTAATATACCATTTAAAAAAGATAAGGAACATTATGTATAGGAATTTGGATGGTAATTCTTATTTTTGTAGAAGCAGACAGTAATTTTCATTAGTTACATGAAGTTATGCATCTTGGTTTGATGATCTGAAAGGTGAAGTTCTAAGATATGTGTCACCTGTAGGTCAGAAACAGAACGCAATACATTTTGAAAATCTGGGGATCACAGTGGGCAGAATACTAATACAAAATTAAGAACTGTGTACAGCTTTTACTTCAGGTATCTCCTGCCTCAAAATAGTGATAAATTATTAATCATTAATAGTTTCAGAACCCACTGAGGACTATAATGAAAAAGCTAGAGGCCACAGGTTGTTTACCCCTATTCTAGAAAAAATCGGTTCAATCCCAGAAATCTCCAAAATAGAAGATGATTTGTATCCAACCTGGAAGATGAAAATGAATGAGCACAGTTTAGAAAACCTTATTTATCACACACATTTCCTTCTTTTCCAGGAGCCAATGGATGTAGTTGAATTATTTGGCCTGAAGGGAATCCAGCACACGCCCATCAGCATTAAAAATGCAAGAGTCGCTCAGGTGAGTGGCTCATTTCATTTCATTGCCTTGACTGCTGCTTCCATTAAACCATGAACTCCATTAGAAATCCTATTCTGTACTTGTTATCCTCCAGACTGATTTGTGGTGGATGAGCTCAAGCACAAGCCTTGGCTCTCCATTGTTATTCTGGGCTTGAATTTGTCAGCTTTGTGTGGTTAGAAATGCAGGGTATGTATCAATCTTGCTTTGAGGCACAAACGAAGCCAAGAGTTGAAGATGGTTGATCTGAATGTTCTAAAAAGTAGCTTTTCAGTAATGACTCTATTAGTATTACCACATTTATAAGAATAAACAGATTTCGAGAAATGCCCCCATTCTTACTCCTTCTTTTGTCCCCATATAGCACTACAAGGCCAGTTTGACTGCAACATTCAACTTGCACCCGGTACGTCAGCTCTTCTATATTTGCCAGTCTAGAGAGGACTATTCATTTAGGAAAATTCTGCTTTGGAATATGCTCTTCTATGTAACTACTAAGAGTTAGTTTTAATTAATTAAAGGAGATATAGTAATAAGTGCCTAACGCAAACCTGGAAGTTGCAGTTGCTGTTTTACGTAAACATAACATGATGGCAAATATTCATAATGCCATGCTTTTTAGAAATACAGGTTTTGATGATTTAGTTGTTACTGAAAAAGGAATGTTCTTATATTCTGGTGAAGATAATACATTGCTAAGTTGTCAGCTTTCCAGAAATTCTTACACTGAGTGAAAATGTGTATATAAATTTGAAACACTGTAGGTTCCCTTATATCCTGATTGTTTTGTAGGATGCAAAGTTTGCTGTGGTATTGGAAGAAGACTTGGACATTTCCATTGATTTCTTCAGGTATTAATTGAATTCATTTTCTACCTTGGTCTTATTTTGTTTTGCCAGCAAAGAATTGCAGTTGGATCCTGATACTTCTTCTGTCAGTGTGGCTGGCAAGTTTTAGATGAATATATTGCCATTCATTGACAATGAAAGTATAACTCCATTGCAAGGGAGATACTGTAGGATGAGAGTTCCTCCATCAAGTCCATCAGAAGAAATTCTGATGGTCAGGAAAGATAATTTAGATCACAGTATGCAAGCTGATTCAGAAAAAGTATTTTCACTGAGAAGTATGAATTAGCATTTTAACACAAAATGAGTCTTTAGAGCTTATACAAAATGTCTGCATATGTTTGAAGCTTGTTCAGTATCCCATTTTCCAATTCTTATACTCAAAGTGAGAACATATTTAGCTCATGTAACTCATTCATGTCATTAGTTTTGCTAGTGCTTCACTAGTGCCTTTGTTCCAAGCAATCTCCTTTTTAAAAGAATGCTTCAATCTTAAGCAATTCACAGCATTGCTTTCATAAATCAAATCAGTGTCAGCTTGTTCTTTGAAATTCTTCTTCATTTTCTTAGCTTTCTAAGCCAGTCTATCTATTTGCTGGAAGAAGATGACAGCTTGTATTGCATCTCTGCTTGGAATGATCAGGTTAGTTATCTGTTACCCTGATGCTCCCTCTTATCACATTTCACATCATTCCCCCAAACTTGGATGAAAGACTGTATGATAAGTTTCCTGCTGGGGAAGATTTCCTAAATCTTTCTCTTTTGTTAATTAGGGATACGAACATACCGCTGAGGACCCTTCACTCTTGTATCGTGTAGAGACCATGCCAGGCCTGGGCTGGGTGCTAAGAAAGACTCTCTATAAGGATGAATTGGAGCCCAAGTGGCCAACACCAGAGAAGGTCAGTCTGTTTTCACAGGTTGTTTTTCCTTACTGAATAAGACCGTGTGTGTGTGTGTGTGTGTGTGTGTGTGTGTGTTAGGTTGATGGCCAGTTTTGCATTACTATCCTCTGGTATTCATAATGAGTTAATGGTAGTTTTTCTTTCATCATTGGGTTTATGGGGCCCTCTAGCATACTCTTTCTGACCTTTGCAATTTCCAAATAAGTAAACTCAGCATTAGTTTTATTTGTTTTATTTCTATAACACTCAATTTTCATCCAACAGTGTGTATTCTGGGTACAATTATGTTTAAATAGTCATATTTATACATCTTCATTATATTTAGTCCTCATCATATTAATAATATAATAAAATTATAATATACTAATCTTAATGCTTAACATTTAACATCATCTTTAATGACTCTCCTCTATACCATTACCTCCCTTTATATCTCCTCCTTTCCAACTTCTGTTTCTGTTATCTAGCCATTGATAAAATGTGTCCCATATCAAAAAATATTCAGTTTCTTCTTTATCCTTAATAGCAAGTGTTAATCTATCCATTTCTGCACAATCTAATATTTTTTTAATTACATTTTCCTCAGACGGGATCTCATCACTTTTCCATTGTTGCAAAAATACGATTCTAGTTGCCGTTAATATATGCAGAATCAAATATGCAGTCTTTTTATCATATTTTTCTGTAGAATGCCCAACAGAAATATCTCTGTAAACTCAGCATTATTAGTAAAGACCATGTTGGCTGAGAAATTCTAGAAGATGAAATCCATATACTGTATCTAAAGTGCAACCCAGGTTCAGGAAACCTGCTCCAACACTGCAGTTGAAAAGCTCCCGTAATTGGGGAAACTTATTATTTGGAAAGGCTTTATTTTTATTTTTTATGCTTATACACATAAATGTAGTTTTAAGATTTAAGCAATCATGAATTGTCCCTCAAATCATCAGAAAAATTTCAGAAGTTGGTGCATCAAGGTTTCAGTAGAACAGAATAAAAGGAAGCCTTCCATCCTTCCGAGGTGGGTAAAATGAGGACCTAGATTGTTGGGGGGCAATATGCTGATTCTGTAAACCGCTTAGAGAGGGCTGTAAAAGCACTGTGAAGTGGTATAGAAGTCTAAGTACTATTGCTATTGCTATTAAAGTAACTGACTTCATGATAGCTATTTAAAAGACATGTTGCTTTAATAATAATAGTGAACTAATGTACTGGCCTCTTCTAATCTGATGCCTTTCAAATACATTGAATTCCACTTCTAATCATTTCCAACCACTATGCTCAGAGGGAACAGATTTGAAGGACCTAGGCTGAGAAAGGCAGATTTAGTTTCTTCTTCTAAAGAAACTCTTCATAAAGGCAAGCATTGGCAAGCTGTTGCTGTGCCTCTATCTACCATCTGCTTAGAAGTCATTTTCCTGATTGGCCTTGGCAAAGCAATTGAGAATGCTTAATACAGATCTAACAATTAACATACTTAAATAACATTTGGTCATGCATGCTTATGTATTTTCTAACAATTTCACATCATTCCCAACTGTCCATGCAATCTAAATATCACATGCAGGTGTTTAAAAAAAATGTGGAACATACAAGAACAACGAAAGCATTAGAAAAAAGGGGAAATGCATTTTTGAAGCATTTAGGTTTTATTCAATAAGCTCAGTGACTTGCCATTTTCTCCCATTTATTAGTTTTTATTAGTTTATAATGTAGCATACAAAAAAATGCAAAAGTAAATACTAGGAAAAATAGGGAAGGGAAAGGGAAAGAGAAAAGTGAGGGAAAGAAAAGGGGGAAAAGAAAGAAAAGGCATTGACTTGCCATTTTCCAACTCTATAATATCCAGACTATTTTTTTTTAAAATCAAGGACCATTATATGACCAGCAAATTCCTAAACTAATGCTATATAATTACATTAGTCAGGGATTCTAAAATGGCCTGACTTTTAATGCCAAAGAAAATAACTGAAATCAAACACAACAAAAAGTATTCCCATTTCGTCCAGATTTTATGCTTACATATAAAATATGCGTTGGAACGGAAATCTTTTGAGCGTTAGTGCCAGGATACATTCCATTTTCAAAATTGAGAAATAATAAGAGCCTACATCTGAAACTTGGGTTGAGTTATCTTCTGCTTCAAACTTCAAGGGGGTTTTAATGCAGTGCAAATGCTTATGGTGGCTGCAGCAAAATAAGTTGCTCTCCGAGAAAAGCTTCTTCTCCGTGTTGTATTTTGCCTGCTTTCTTCTCTCAGCTTTGGGACTGGGACATGTGGATGCGAATGCCAGAACAGCGGAAAGGCCGTGAATGCCTCATCCCAGACGTGTCCCGTTCGTATCACTTTGGCATTGTTGGCCTCAACATGAATGGCTACTTCCATGTGAGTGACCCTGCTAAACTCAAATGCAGAAATAGTAGCTCCTCCTCATACCCTTATTTATTCACAAAATAGCCTGTGTAGGTGTTGAGCGGTTTCAATTGGAGAAGAAGCACAGTTAGATTGTTCAGTTTCAAGTGCTTCCTTGCCTTTCAGACAATGTCTACTAATGGCAGCATAATTTTGGAAGGAGGAGAAGGTGGTTTTTTTAAAATAGTCTATGCTAGTCTCCCATATTAGTATTCAAAGGCCATTATAAGTAAATGAAATTTCTCTGGATGGGCAAAGTAGATTTTAAAGCTTCATCTTGTGGGATGGAAGAAGCCCGCTTGCTTGTGAGCACTCAGAAAAAAATCGAGTAACTGTTTTAGGTAATAGAATAGAAGACTAGACTAACTATAAACTGACCCAAGAAAGCAATCAATATCATCTTCAATTGCTTTATTCCCTAATCCCAATGTTTGCAATTTGTCCTTTTAGTCAAACATTGATAAGCAAAACTCTGCAATTTGTTCACTAAGTATAGCTCTCCCCAATGATTGCTTTTAGCCTTATCTATGAAATAAATGAGATGGTGTAGTTGTTCTTTTTCGGATATGATGGAATATATTTTCCTTGCAAATCTTTGTATGCAGCAGCAGTAACCATGGTGCTCTCCCTTTTGTACTTTGGAAGAAAAAGTGGAAGGCTAGGGTAAATGATACTTGAAACCACCTTTTTTTTCATTCATATTTTCCCAGGAAGCCTATTTCAAAAAGCACAAGTTCAACACAGTCCCCAATGTACAGCTTAAGAATGTGGAGAGGTAAGTTCAGTACATAGAGAATATGGAGAACAACATGGACACCTTCTGACTTAACCATAAGCTTTCTTGTGTAGGCAACTCACTAATATGAGTTGCCTGAGCCGAGGTGGTGCAGTAGTTAGAGTGTAGTACTGCAGCTACTTCTGCTGACTGCTAGTTCAGCAGATCAGCGGATCAAATCTCACCGGCTCAAGGTTGACTCAGCCTTCCATCCTTCCGAGGTGGGTAAATGAGGACCCAGATTGTTGGGGGCAATATGCTATTTAGCATACTGTCTTTCCCTTACCATTTTCAGAGAGCAAAGATTTGGACTAATGGAGGGACTGGGACTATTTACTAATGTCCAACCAAGGTAAACTTGTAAAAATTATAATTCAGTGGTTGACTCTTGGCAGCTTCTCGTTTGGTTCCAACAAATATGATCTATAAATGTTCCATATCAGTTCATGAGCACAAGGAACAAGAAGAAAGAATGGAATAAAAATAGAAGAGCAGAAATATAAGAACAATTACTTTGGTGCAGCTGGTTAATGGTTTAATAGGGGCTTCCATGTGTATTATTTGCAGGGGAAAAATATTTTGTCATGGAAAACTTAAGTGTACATTCAAATAAATAAATAAATAAATAAATAAATAAATAAATAGCACTTCAAATTGTATATCATATTTGAGCAACAGCCGCATGACAATAAAATGCCTTTACAAAAAAGAATGGGGTGGAAGATTTGCGATTAACAGTGCCTGCCTTAGTAGCTGCAGCATTTACTGGGCTTGTTTATCTCTGCAGTCATTACCTGCCATTCCCTCGATTTTATTATTTGAGCTCTGTGTAAGCACAAACACACACATACCAACGCCAGAAGATTCTAGCATTTCCTTTTGTTTCTGAGGTTTTTTTTGAAAGTGGGAGCAAATGTTGAGGCCTCTGGGCAACAAATCATTTGGTAGAACTTCAGCAGCAAAATGGCTGATGTTTGCCAACATATTTTTAGACCATGTTTTGAGGATCGGCAGGAAGTTAAGGATGGAAATAAAAGCAGTCCTCCTTCCCCCCCATTAAGATTTCACTGCTTATTTTCAAAGGAAGGTATGTGGAGATGGGAGAAGAAAATGCACTGCTGCAAATCAGCCATTTTTGCCACCATTTTTAATGACACAGTCTTACAGTATGCAAAATATCCCACCCCTTTATAGCAGGGGTGTCAAACTTCCTAGTGTGCTTAGTTCCAGCCCACAGGACCGCCCTGGAAACAGCAAAGAACCGGTCCATGGTTCTCTGCCCGTGAAAATGGAGCTCCATTTTCGCTGGCAGAGAATTGCAGGAGACCATTGCAGCCGAAAACAGAGCTTGTGAGGGTCATGGGTGGCCCTCCCGAGCTCCATTTTTGCTGACAGAGGGTTGCAGGAAGCCATCACAGCAGAAAATGGAGCTTGAGAGCCTACTTTTGCTGGAAGAGCACAAGCGCCCCAACAAGAGTGATGTCGGGCTGGCCACGCCCCCTGGCCACGCCCCCCCACCTGAGGTCAAACACAATCCTAATGCGGCCCTCAATGAAATTGAGTTTGACATCCCTGCTTTATAGAGTGTAAAGCAATTCAATTTCAGTTCTAACTTTTTATTTCTCTTTCTATTGTATAGTTTAAAGAAAGATGCATATGAAATTGAACTTCATCATCTGCTCAGGTACCTTATGTGTTAAACAATGGATCACTGAATCTGATAGAGAGGTGGATGTCTTATATGGCCTGATCTAGTGTGCAAAATGTTGGGACTGGAATTATGAAATGCTGGCAAATGCCTGAAAGGTGAATTCAGAAGAGCATTATGGCCAATTTGGCAACTAGCATACCCGTTAAAAATATTTTGATTTTGAAATAAGAAAGGAATTTTATTATCTCTCAAAGCCAGTTAATATTTTTTGGATTGCATGTTCCTGTTTTGTATCTTTAATATGCATTTTGTATCTTTAATATGCATTTGCTCCATATTATGGATTTTCCTGTCTGCTTGCCCTCTCTGATCTTCTTATTTTCGCCCATTTCTTCAGTGAGGCTGAAGTTCTGGATCATAGCAAAAATCCTTGTGAGGATTCTTTTGTCCCAGACACTGAAGGAAAAACCTACGTGATGTACATAAAGATGGATCAGGAGGCAGATTTCACAACTTGGACTCAGCTTGCCAAGGTATTTTTCAGACAGACAGACAACCTACTTATTAAAATATCTTATATCGATGTGAAAGTTGAAAAAAGTGTTAAAATAAATCAATATGTCATATTGTTATATAGTCATTACCCGCTTTAGACAGCATGATTTAACTTATACGTTATAAGCTAATTAAAAAGCAATAACTTCTGTCTGCTTTGGAAATTTTAATGACTTTAGAAAACCATAAAAAAAGGGAAAAAAGCTACCATAAATGTTAAAAGTTGATGTTAGGAGCAAATAAACTTGAGATGATGTACAAATCTGTTTACAAAGTTATAATCTAATAATAGCTCCCGCATTCAGTTATATTCTCTATCAGATCTATTTTTTAAAAAAAAACCTTGGTTTTAACATTGATTCATACACCCATAACTTACCATTCTTTTACAGGAGGAATTATTTGTACTTTCCATTAAAAAGTATAGAATATTCTAGTAGCTGTTGCCATGTACAAATCCAATTCATTTTGTAGGAATACTTGGTTTAATAACTGGTAAAAAGATAACAGGATAAAAAAAAAGAAAACCCACCATTAAAGCCTGTTTAATTTCCTCCTTTACTTCTTGCCTAGCCTATGATAAGGTTGAAAAGGAATTCCTGCTCAAATTTAGGCCGTACCATATTATAAGCCAGCACTGAAAGCTGCTTAGAAACACTCAAATGTTTAGATTTTGAATCTTTAGTCACATGATTCATTCAGTCTTGCTGTCAGACACTTATAACTTGTTCTTTTAGTGCCTCCACATTTGGGATCTGGATGTCCGGGGGAATCATAAAGGACTATGGCGGCTCTTTAGGAAAAAAAATCACTTCTTGGTTGTAGGAGTCCCTGCCTCTCCATATTCGTAAGTCATCTTGTGGGTCAAGTTAGACTTAATTGTTGTATGAAACTTTTCTTTTTCCCATCCGACTCTTATGGCCAGATTATTTGGCTAGGCACTTTCTCTTTTATACATGTTGTTCTTAAGCAAAATGTCAGATCAAATTATTTTTTTTTTCCAAAGGGAGTCATGGAGACATCTTCTGTTATGGGTAATTAGCTTCTATCCATTGCTTAGCTCTGCTGCAAGTTGGTCCTTATTTAATTCTTTAATGAAATGGACATTGTGTAGAACTTTAGAGCAAGAAGCACTAATGGGACTACCCCATTGTAATCCTTGGGTGTAGTTCCAGAGGCTTTCAGAAGTTATTCTTAAATTGCAGTTTTTAACATGCGGAAGGAAGAAACTGTTAAATTCACAACTGGACAGCAATCATATTAAAATAATTTTTAATTACATTTACATGTACATTTCATAAAATCAACTGTTGTCCAAGTTAGTTTTTGGAAAGCAGTGCCCAGTCTTCAACGGCTCAAGGTTGACTCAGCTTTCCATCCTTCCAAGTTTGATAAAACAAGGATCCAGATTGTTGGGGGCAATATGCTGACTCTGTAAACCACTTAGAGGGGGCTGTAAGGCACTATGAAGTGGAATATAAGTCTAAGTGCTATATTGTTTAAAAGCCAGATGTGAACCTTGGGCCAACATAAATTTTGCACTCTTGCTTTTCAGTGGATTGTAACAGAGAATAGAATAGAGCAACTATAAAAAGATAAGCGGGATGAGGCAAAAGCTAAAGATGCCCTATATTTTGGACATACAAAATATTCCAAATTCAGTATTCATGTAAAAACACTGGATGCTTTAGTTGGATATTATGGAAGACTGGTACAAATCAGACAGCACTACGTTAGATGGATATATTGCAGTCCACTTTATTCAGCTTGCATTTTCCCTGACCTCAGTCATTAACTGATACCTTAGAATTCTAAAGTTGAGACTTAGTGCTTCTAGAAAGCACCAGATTAGAAAACTCTGTAATACTTTGCCCCTCAAGACAGTTTTATATATTTTGTTATTCATCTTGTTGAATCTTTTCCATCTCCTTTTCTGTACTGGTAATTCGAGACCAATTTCTTTTTTCCCTAGATTCAAAAAACCTTCTTCGTTGACCCCAATCTACATGGAATCCCCAGCCAAGGATGAGGCAGCAGGAGCAGAGCAAACATGAAGCAGATCATGGATGGTTGACCATATTGCCTTCATAGCCTGCAGAATAGGAGGGCAGAGGAACAGTTAGAGCTCTCTGGAACTGGCTTTTCTCTGGAAGTTTTGAGAAGTAGGACAAGCCAAAGGGAGCTCTCTCCATCCCTCATCCTCAGGCTGCTGCCGAGAGTGGATAAATTGCCTTGGAAGAACAGGCGTCTTTAATATTTTTCTAAGCCACTGAAACAATGCAGTTGTCTCATTTTTAATATTGATGCTTTACTAATTGTGGGCCACTATTTCCCCAAATTGGGGTTGGGCCTGTTTGAAAGGGATTGAATCCCTTTAGAAGCTCTTTCCACATTGTTACCTGAGGATATATATTTTTTTTAATTTATTAGTTTGCTGCAGTGTCAGCCACCTTCTGAAGGCTGTTTTCTTGCTTTATATTTCTGCTGGTTTTTGAGGTGAGTAATAATGATGGGAATTGTTCCTGAAAAGCATATGGGCCATACCTTAAACCCACTTACCACTGCCTGGCTAGTGACTTTATGGCCAGTGGTTCACATGCGCACAAAGAAGAGGTTTGTGGCCTTGGCTTTGTGATCAAAGGATGCAAGCTGCAAAAGAACTGCATGTATTTACTGTGTACTGAATGTCCTGGTCACTCGGGCTCAGAATTCCCTTTTTTCCTCTCTCATCCTCTCCTCCCATTGGGCAGAGATGGCAGTGAAAGGTGGTCCCTTTCAAAGCTATGGGTTCTAAGTTCCCAGTGGATCTGCTTGGATTCAGCTAAGGCAGTTGGTCTTGGTTGAAATATCTGAAAAGATACAGGCTACATGGTTTGGTCATTTCCATAAAATATCTGCAGGAAGAACTAAGCATCAGTAAAGAAGAAAAGTGCCTTGAGTGAGCATGTGCTGGCCTGGGAAGCTTTAGTGTTTACCAGTATATCAGGGTACAGAAGTAGTAAATGAGTCAAATTAAATCTTACTTCCGAGTGAGGCTGGTCTGTAGGTTTCTGAAAACCAAACCCAGAAGTAGCCAGCCATCATAGGTCTTTCTACCACTAATGACAACTCCACTTACTCTCCCTCCTGCGATATAACCCATGTCCCTTCCTGTTAAATGTGAGGTGCAGGTACTAAAGTATTTTGCCCCCAAAGAAAAACCCAAAGGGACTTGTATGCACCGAGGAAGGTTTTGAGACTAAGTCCTAAGAAAGGGCAACTCAGGGCTCTGCTAGGTAGATAATCAGAGGTGAAAGGGTGTGGGGAGACAGAGGAAGAAGCAATTCAGGGATAAAGAGCAAATCATGGTTTCCTCTTGGATATCCTGTGCCTTATGGAGAAGAGGGAAGGTTTTAGGTCTCAAATGTGACTTTCAGTATATTCACACTATGAATAGATTAAGGGAAAAGGAAATGAGCATTCCCCTCAAGAGAACAAGTAGATTCTAATTTGAGGCCACCTTTCCTTCATTTTGTTGAGTTACCTCTGTTTTCCTCTTTTTCCTCACTGTCCTCAAACCTGTGCAATACCAGTATGAGTTAAACAGCAAATACCTTTTCCTATCCATAAGGCAGCTTGAAAACTTCTTGTTTTGGTTAGTTAGCCAATGCATGGTTCTCCTTGAAACTCAGGCTCCTACTTATTCTAGAGCCCAAGGGTTTCTCTGCTTGAATGAGACCTCAAATAGAACATACGACCTAACACTGTCCTAAATATATTTGCAAAGGTCACCTGTCTGCTGGGTCCCTATAGTTTTCATTGGCAAAGGAATAGTTCATGCGAGGATTTCTGCCGACAAAAATTGTGGTCCTCTTGGCCCTATCAGTCTTGGTGGATGGTGGTTTTCCATTTGTAAGATAAATGTGAACTCCAGTGTGAGAGTACAACAGTGCTGCTTTTGCTCTGCCTTGACTTCATTTCCTGCCCTCTTATGTGAAGGAGAAATGGCTTTTTCTAAAGAAACACAGAAGAGACATAACTTACTAAGATTCCTGACAGGGATGTTGCTTGGTGTGTTTTAAGTATGCAAATGTGCATCAGAAAAACAAAATGTTCTGTGCAAATGCAGGCGTATGAAATAGCTCTCATTCTGGAGCCACAAGCACTTAGATCATTCTGTGGAACTTGGCATAGAACTTCCTTTTTGGGCTCGTGTAGTCTCCCAAAGCTGGTTCTGTTAGTGGGGAGTAACTTCTACATTTGGGGCTGAGGAGTCAACAACTTGAATTTATACCTTTTAGGAAGCATGCTGTGGTTTTTTCCCCCTTATTTATTTGGCCACTGGGACTGATAAAAACAATCCAGTTCCTTGATTTATATGGTGGTCAACCCTTAATACTGGGGATAGAGACTCCATATCAGGAACAGATCCTAAAGGCTATTTTCGGGGGGCAGGAGCAAAAAGAGATTTAATAGATTTGTTACCAAGTTAATGTCAATCAATGCATGGCCCTCTTCCATTTGTAGATATAAATTTGGATTTATTATTAGGGTCTTCAAAATCCTTGATTTTGAAAGATGGGTTAGGCTACATTTGGGGGAGGTGAGATTCAGGAACAGACTTCTGGTCTGTGCTAATCCTTAATGTGTTGTGTTCTCCCTACCTTCACAGTTCTGGTTTCCGTTGTCCCTTAAATCCCTTAAATCCTTGGTAGAGAAGAGCACATGCCACTTCCTTCTATTGCAATTTCATAGTAGAAAGGCCATTCTTGCAAATCTGGAAACCCTGCTCACTTTATATAATACTTCAACTGGAGTGGTGGAGGCCCTTACACTTCCAAGGTCCATCTCTTTCAGAACTGCATTTTCTATACAGTGATGCAAGGTTACTTTGTTAAGACAACCATATTGTTTTATCAGGTCCAACTTTTGCCTTGTCTAGCCAAGTGTAGGAATACCTGACAGTGATGAAATGCTATGGAAAGGAAAGTTACTTTGATGCAACATTTATGAGAACTTTATTAAATAGTTTTGATATGTTTTTTTGGGGGGGCAATAAAATACTAGAGATGATAATTCTTCTCAAGGCCAGTTCAGCCATGAAGGTAAAGGCAAAAGTCTAGAGATCCATAAATGCCTTGCTCTTCATTCATCAAAAGGCAGTTGACTAGAGTGATTAGACCTAGAATATACTTGTATTAAAGAAAAATATTTGCCCCTTCTAAGTAATGTATAGCCAAGAAGAAACAGTTGACAGCAGGGGAAGAAAATGGCATGAATGTTTATACTGATTTTATTTTATTTTCATCTAATTGTTTTAAAAAAATCTTAAAATTGTTCTTTTTCTTACCAAAATGCATCTTTATAAAATTCCCTGAAGATGTTTACATCTGATGCTTCTGTTATATCAACGTAGGGTTTGGAGAAAAAAGAGCAGTATTCATCTCCTTGGTTAAAATGAGATTTTTGTCCTCATCAAACAACAAATAAATCTAGGGGATCTGATATGTCTAGTGCCATTCTTTACAGACTACACTATGCAGAAAATGGCAATTGAATTTTCTCTCCTATTTCCTTATGCTTATACACTCATTCTGGCTAGCCACTCTTAAAGACGGAATAATATAAAAGTAAATGAAATTACTTGTAGTCTACAAGGCAATAACTATTAGCTCCTTAAAACAATTGAGGTGTGTATGGAGAGAGTGAAATAACCAAATGATTGTCCTTTTTGAGATTTTGTTTAAATTTGAACTATTGCAAAACACCTAGCAGTTTTCAGGCATGCCTGAAACAATGGGATATATTCAGATATTGCTGGATTGTCTGTCATTTTGTATAAGATCTTGTGGCCTAAGCTGCTTATCAGGTCCAATCTTCCCCCATTCTGCATACAATTATGCTTCACTCCATACTTGCAACATCAAAACTGGTGTTATAGTCCTCTGAATAGATTCCATCTGGGCTAGATTTACTCTTGCTACCCTTTTTTCTATTGTTAATTTCTCTCTCTCTCTCTCTCTACCTCCTTCCCCCTCTCCCTTTCTGTTTCTCTCTCCCTCTCTCCTTTATTTCCCCCTTTCTGTTGTCCAACTTAAGCAAAGTATTTGTGGCCTGAGTGCTTCTGGTTTGTGGGCAGGCATCTCGTCTTGCATGCAGTCAGGGAGGGAAGAGAGGTTGAGTGAAACTGGGCTGGCTGCTTTTTGGTATCTCATGTGCCTGTGTTTTCCAAAAATAAAGATGCAAAAAAGAATTGTTGCATCTCCTGTCTTTTACATCTCTGCATGGTGATGTCTTTTCCTGCAAATAAAGGCTGTCCTTTTTTAGAAGGTGTGGCATAGATTATCATTTCATCCTGAGCAACTTTGACGAAAGTGTTGTGTTCTCCAGTTACCTTCTCAGGTCCTTAAAAGACACAAATAACAAATTCTGTCCTAGATTTACAGGAGTTTTCAAAATTGATCATCTGCAAACAGTACAGGTAGAATAAGCATCTCATCATATTATTTTACAGAGAGTAAAAAAAAAAAGGATATTACTGCTTTTGCAGGAAACCAACTCTTCAGAATACTGCTGTAGTGTTATTTTGTCAGATTCCTGTTGTGCATTGGCTCACTCTCCATAGCACCATTCTTTCTGTGATCAATCAAAACTTGTACAGGTAGTCCTCGACTTACAGCAGTTCGTTTAGTGACCATAAAGTTAGAACAGCACTGAAAAAAAATGACTTATTTTTTTAAATAGTTTTTCACACTTAACAACCATTGCAGCAGCCCCATTGTCATGTGATCAAAATTCAGATGCTTGGCAACGGACTCACATTTATGATGATTGCAGGGGTCATTGGGATCACCTTTTGCGACCTGACAAGCAAAGTCAAATGGGAAAGCTAGATTCACTTAGCAACCATGTTACTAACTTAAAAACTGTAGTGATTCATTTAACAGCTGTGGCAAGAAAGATCATAAAATGCGGCAAATTCACTTAACTGTCTTCATTAGCCATAGAAATTTCGGGCGCAATTGAGGTCATAAGCCAAGGTCTGCCTATACTTAGTCCAATCAGGTACATAACATCAATAACTTTATTCAAGGCGGACTTGCCTGCCCCTATGTTTTTTCATCTTTCCCCCTGCCAGACATTTCACCTTGCTTTGTAGTGCCAAATAAAAGAACTATTATATAGAACCACTAGAGGTCCCCAGCTCTTCATAAGCTTCAAAGGAGCAAGCTGCTTTTAAGCACTGATGCATTTTAGCCCCTTGGAAATATAAATGAGCTGAGTTGAATCAAAAATATATCAGGCTGTGGACACATAAGGTGAATGATCTCATTCCCTATCACTTCTTCTAGATAAGAGACAAAGAACAAATAAAGTGCTATGTGCCTGCTCAGATGAAGGGCAGCTCCTAGAAAGGGGCATGATGAACATTAATAACTGAAAAGGTGTGTTCCTTTTAGTGTTGTATAAATTTATTCCACTAAACTCCACACATGCATCTACTATAGTAACTTGGCAAAAGCATATTGTTCCATTCAAAACCCTGTTGCCCAATCAGGTAATTAAAACAAGCTATTTCAAACACTTTAAATACTTGTACAATTAGCACAGCCCCCCCCCCTCCCCAGGCTGTGCGCTCTCCCCACTTCTCTCTGTATACCAATGACTGCAACCCTAATGATCCATCTGTTAAAACTACTGAAGTTCACAGATGACACAACAGTGGTCGGTCTCATTTGAGACTGATGAATCCGTATACAGACGGGAGGTTGAACAACTAGCCTCGTGGTGCGACCGGAACAATCTGGAACTGAACACACTCAAAACCGTAGAAATGGTAGTAGACTTTAGGAGAAACCCTTCCATACTTCCACCTCTCACAATACTAGACAACACAGTATCAATAGTAGAGACCTTCAAATTTCTAGGGTCTACCATATCGGAAGATCTAAAATGGACAGCTAACATCAAAAAGGTCATCAAAAAAGCACAACAAAGAGTGTTTTTTCTGCGCCAACTCAGAAAACTCAAACTGCCCAAGGAGCTGCTGATCCAGTTCTACAGTGGAATTATTGAGTCTGTCATCTGCACCTCTGTAACTGTCTGGTTTGGTTCTGCAACACATCAAGGCAGAAACAGACTTCCGAGGATAATTAGAGCTGCAGAAAAAACAATTGCTACCAATCTGCCTTCCATTGAGGACCTGTATACTGCACAAATCAAAAAGAGGGTTGTGAAAATATTTACAGACCCCTCACATCCTGGATATAAACTGTTTCAACTGCTACCCTCAAAACGACACTATAGAGCATTGCACACCAGAATAACTAGACACAAGAACAGTTTTTTCCCAAACGCCATCACTCTGCTAAACAAATAATTCCCTCAACACTGTCAAACTAGTTACTAAGTCTGCACTATTATTAATCTTCTCATCGTTCCCATCACCCATCTCCTCCCACTTATGAGTGTATGACTATAACCTTGTTGCTGGTATCCTTACGATTTATATTGATATTGTTTCCTGATTGCTTATTTGTACCTATGACTATCATTAAGTGTTGTACCTTATGATTCTTGATGAACGCATCTTTTATGTACACTGAGAGCATATGCACCAAGACAAATTCCTTGTGTGTCCAATCACACTTGGCCAATAAAAATTCTATTCTATTCTGTTCTGTTCTGTTCTGTTTCAAACACGGATATCCTTTAAAATCTGAAAGATAGAAGCATTGTAAGTGCCCTGAGTCTCCACAGAAGGGCAGCATATAAATCAAAAAATTTTTTTTAAAAAAAGCCTAGTTTGAATTGGCAGCATAGAATTGCCAGCAACACTGAACAAATAATGTCATTAGCGGCTTTGCATGCCACGTATTGTTGAAAAGTCCATTTCCATTAAATAAAAGTCTGAAGAGAAAATGCATTACATGTTTTATTGTATTAAAGTAATGAACAGTATATGTCCATTTGTGCATGAGTTGATTTGGCATATTTGTCAAAGTGGATGCTTTCTTATAGCATTGACTGACCTATGATATTTCATATCTCTTAAAATATATACATACTCCCTTCTAATGCAGTTCCAAAGCTTCCTCCCATTCCACATGGCAGAAAATATTAAAAAACAAAATTGTATTAAAATGGAGGGAATGAAGATTAGATCTTCATAGGGTTCTGAATATTTTAAATAACACTTCAGTCTTTGTGATTTCAAGCAATATTCTGGACTTTTCCACCATAAAGGGCACAACAATCTAGCAGATTATCTGATTTGGCAGAAAAACAAAATCTTAGTTGAGACATGATGCAAACCCAGGTGCTTTTATGTACCTTTCAAAGAAACATTTAAATGTTCCTTTGACTCTTGGTCAGTTGTAAGCTACTATAGACCAAAGGTAACCATGATCCTCGAAGAGTCATAGAACTGCATAGTGAAATGAATGCACAACATGAAAGCATTTGTCCATATTAAAATAATTCACTGGGCATAAGCATACTTCACACTTCTATCCATAAGCAACTGAGTCAGAGAAGCAGTCTGTAATAAGGGAGGTAATATGAAATCATCATGCCTTATAGCCATTGTCCATGAACCGTCATGCCTTATAACCTCCATGAATTTGTTACTTTCCTTTGAAAGCTGAAACTGATGGTTATCTGTAGAGCCATGACAACATATTTTGCATGTTAAATACCCTCTGTGTAAAAAAGTGCTTCCTTTGATCTGTCCTTATTGGTTTCACTGAAATTCAATAAATTTCATTCTGTGTTGCCTAATCTAAGGCAATTTAGTTAGATTACGCAACTCACTCTGTACATCCCTCAGCTTCATACGGTAGTAGTAGCGGTAGGAAAAGGATATCCTTTTACTAATATTTTCCTATTACATATTCATTCCCAGCACTGTAGCATTAAACTGTAACCTATGCAAATGGATATGAAAAGTCAATAGCACTAGCAGGTGAAAGAGATAAGTAGGAATACAACAGCTTGTAAATTAATGGCATTATGTCAGAACAGGCAAGGGCACAGTTGATGTCTGGATAAAATGGTTGTTACCATATTAAATACGATAAAGGTACAATGCTTGTAATTCCTACTAGTTGACTTTTTTTGCAGAGTGAATGAGGAGTGTTCTGTAATCCTTAATTCTCCCCCGGCGGAACACAGCAGTGTAATCTAATCTATTAGTTGCCATCTGGAATATTTGATGGAAATGACTCAGATGGTTTGTGTTTGGTGTTAACATAAATGCGGAATTTACTTAAATGCAACAGTCAGAACCTACAGACTAATGAACTACAAGATCAAGGTTAAAACATGTTAGCTTTGGTAACTCTTAATATACTTTTACTGATTGGTGAAACTTTAAGATTTGTTTGTAGAAAAAAGATGGGATATGGGGAGAGGATTCTCAGAAAAGACAGAATGACTGTTAAGAATGTTAAAACAAAGTATAAAGCTAAATTTGATTCAACTTAATGTAGGTAATAGGATACGTACCACATATTAGGTATCCTCATCTTCAGAAAGATTATCCATGAAATTGGACAGCAAGCCTGTAGGGGATCTAAGGTTTTGAAAGGGCCACAGATCCTACTTCTGAGGCTAAAGGGGAACTCATAATAATATATTTAACTTTGATAATTATCAATTCCAAATAAGTATTTTTGCAGGGGTATCCAGATTTTACTGTGAGGTTTATCACTAAATAGATATTGGCTCTTACATTGGGAAATTTTAGTGACCACATGATAGTATTAAGATTTTATTTGAAAAAGGTCTTTTTGAACATGTTTCTTCAACATCATTTACCATAATGCAATGTTTCTAAAGGATCTGCTTGCCATATGAACAAGTTTAGTTTCCAGTGACTCTAGTGTTATAAAAAGTAGGTTCTATTTGCAATTGAAATATCTTATTTAAATTATTTGAACTGAAATATTGCTGAGTTCAGTGTGTTTTGGAAGCCTTATCCACAAGGTCATGATGGAATAATAAATAGATTAAATGCAAATCATTTTACCAGGCCTGATTATTTTTTTAAAAAGGAAGGTTCTTTTCTTTCTCCAGTGTAAATAGAGACTAATTGCACTACCTTTCCTGGACTCTGAGTACATTTTTCTGTAAAAGATAGCATTGTTGTACAACCATGAATCATATAATCAGAAACTTGGCAGGATTCTTTTAAGGCTCTGGAGTCCACTTCCTGCTGAGTTTAGGAATCTAAATTAAAGCAACTCAGACTGAAGGGGCGTGGCCTCCTTGTGAACATTCCCAATTAAAGGGATCCCACTTTCTCTCTAGATCAGAGGTGGGGAAATATGGCCCCTTTACGACCTGTGGACTTCAACTCCCAGAATTCCTGAGCTAGCCCCTTTACAACCTACAGATTTGAAGTCCGTAGGTTGTAAAGGGCAATGGTTTCCCATCCCTTGCTGCCTCAGGAATTCTGGGAGCTGAAGTCCACAGGTCATAAAAAGGCCATAGTGCCTCACCCTACTCTAAATAGTAAATGCGAGGTTAGACTGATTGGCTTGTAGGATCTTCCTTTTTCTCCCTGTTGAAGATAGGGACAAAATTTGCTATTTTCCAAATCTGGCTTTTCACTGACTTTCTAGATTTCTGTTGGTGCACATGCCACCCCCCCCCTTTTTTTTACAACAATTGCATACTGCTAGGCCATAACTCAGGTTGCCCGACCATCAGTTATGTTAGATCGGCGCAGGAAATGGAAGACGTGACCAGCTCGTTACATTAGTAACCTTTATTGAGTACAAGAACAGTAGCAAGACTGCCGTGCGCTGCCGGAGCTCTCCTTATATTCGCTCCGGCAGACGCACCGCCCCCTGACAGGGATTCAAACTTTCCCGCCCGGTGGCTGGCAGCCAATCCGGGCGGATGTCCTTATAAGGACATAACACTCCTACCCCCTAGTCCAAAGAAAAAAAAGTTCAGTGTTCGTCAATAAACGTGACGTAGTCCTGCAGGTACATAGGACGCCTAGGCACCCTACTTGACCTGCGCAGTCTCATTTCTCCCGTGTCCCCGCCCTGGACGGACGGGGTTCCTGTGGCTCCTGGATCCTTCCCCGGAACCGGGCTCGGTTCGGCTGGCGAGTGTGCGGGGTCACCCTCAGCGCCTCCGGCCGGACCGCAGACCTTGGATGGCTGGTTCTGGTGGTCTTCCTCCTGGCCTGTGGATCTTTCGCCTTGGCGGTGCTGTTCGGTTCCGACCCGGGAAGAGCATCTGAGTCTCGGTAAGACCCCGGCTGTCACTTGCTCTTCCTCGGTCTCCCGGTGGCTGCGGTTCTGCTGCGGCCCGGCCCGCTGTGGTCTGGAGGGTGGTTCGGGCCGGTGCCCTTGGGTCCGGTCTGCCCGCTGCGGGTGGTGTTGGCTCGGGTAGCGGTGTCCGACCTTGCAGGGTTGGCGCAGGTCTCCTTGGCCGGGCAGGCGTTGGTCTTCCCCGTCGGGTTGGTGGTGGTCGACCTGGTCGGGGTGTCGTTGTGGGGATACCTCCTCGGGTCGGTGGAGGTCTCCCCTGCCGGGGTGGCGCAGACCTCCCTGGCCGGGTTGTTGTCGGCTTTCCCTTCCCCCTAGTCCCTGGTCTACCGCCAGTTGGTGGTTGGGGTCGTCTGGGTTGGGTTGTTGTTGCCGGGTTGTTTCTTGTGTTGGGCGGGGGCCCCTCTCGCCGGGGAGTCGTGTGCCACCCTCGCCCATGTGCTGTGGTGTGCCCATCTGCAATGGTCCCCGGTCTACTCGCCTTGCGTTGAGGTCTCCCTGGTAGGGCTGCCGTGGGTTGCCTTCGCTGGTAGGGTGTGGTGCTTCCCTTCTGGGCAGGTCCTGGTCTACCTGCGGGCTGGGTCGGGGGTTCCTGGGCCTGTTGTGCCGGGTGCCCACCTGGCCGGGTTGGTGTTGCCATCCCCCGTGCGGTTGGCCCCGGTCTACCTCGCTGCACTGCCGACGTGACAGTGCCTGGTAGTGTGCTGGGCCGACCTCGTCGGGATGGCGTTGCTCTGCCTCGTCTGGGTGTGGTAGGCCTACCTCGTCTGGGTATGGTAGGTCTACCTCGCTGGGGTGTTGTAAGCCTACCTCGTCTGGGTGTTGTAGGCCTCCCTCGTCAGGCTGGTTTTCGTGTGCTCCCCCCCACCTTTTCCGGAGTTGGTCGATGTGACATCTCACGACCTGTCCATCTTCCAACTCGACGGTGTAGGATTTGGGGCCGGTTGTGCTGGCAATCTTCCCTTTCAGCCACTTAGGAGAGCCGTTGAAATTCAGCGCGAAAACTGAATTTCCTTTGCTGAAGGCGCGAAGCGGCCGGCTGGCGGTTGCAGTCACTTCTGGGCTGTATTGGGGGTGCAGCCGGTCCAAGGGTGACCTCAACCTTCTGCCAATGAGGAGTTCAGCCAGGCTCTTGTGGGTGGTGGCATGCGGCGTGATGTGCTGGGTGAGGAGGAAGTTGTCGATGCGTTCTTGCCAGTCTCCCGGGCCCATCTTGGTGAGGGCTTCTTTTGTGAGCCGGACCATCCGTTCCGCTTGTCCGTTTCCGGCCGGCCTGTACGGAGCGGAGAGGGCATGGCGGATGCCCAGTCCTGCCAGGAAGGACTCCATGGCCAGGGATGTGAGCTGGGGGCCGTTGTCCGAGACCAGCACGTCCGGTAGTCCGTGTGTGGCAAACAGGCGGCGCAGTGCTTGGATCGTCGCTTCTGTTGTGGTAGATGCCATGGGTATCACCTCGAGCCACTTGGAGAAGGCATCTACCACGATGAGGAGGTGTCGCCCCTGCATTGGGCCCGCGAAGTCGATATGTACCCTCGACCAGGGGTTGCTGGGGGTCTCCCAGTTCGTGACTTCGGATTGCGGCGGCGCGGGGCGGACTTCTTGGCACGGGTCACATCTGGAGACCCATTGTTCGATGTCTCTGTCCAGTGAGGGCCACCAGACGTAACTCCGTGCCAGGGCCTTCATGCGGACGATGTCCAGGTGCCCGTTGTGCAGTGTCTCTAGCGTCCGCCGTTGCAGAGTGCTTGGAATCAGCACCCTGTCTCCCCATAGCAGACAGCCCTTTATGGTGGACAGCTCCTTCTGTTTCCTGGTGAACGGGCTGAACCTCTCTTCCGTCTGTTCCGATGGCCACCCTCTGAGGATCCAGGACCTTACTTGGCGGAGGGTGGGGTCTCTCTGGGTGTGTGCGGCCACATCTGCGGAGGAGACTGGACAGCTGGCGTCGTCATCTATGTGGAATAGATGGAGCGTGGGGGCTGGGTCTTCCACCGGGTTCTTCGATGGGCATCTACTGAGTGCGTCGGCGTTTCCTATGGCTGTGCCTGGCTGGTGCACGAGCCTATAGGAGTAGCCGGCCAGGAAGATGGCCCATCTCGTCATCCGCGGGGACATGAAGGTTGGGGTGGGTTGATCGCCTGCGAGGAGTCCCAGGAGTGGCTTGTGGTTGGTGACTATGGTGAAGCGTCTTCCGTAGAGGTATTCGTGGAAACGCTTCACTCCAGCCACGATGGCCAGGGCTTCTTTGTCCAGCTGGCTGTAGTTGCGCTCCGCGCCGGACATTGTCTTCGAGAAGTAGGCAATTGGGGATTCCGTGCCGTTGTGCAGTTCATGGCTGAGGACTGCCCCCACCCCGTATGGAGACGCATCACAAGTCAGCTTGATGGGCAGCGTCTCACTGTATTGGATGAGGACGCTTTTGGACGTCAATAGTCCTTTGATGGCCCGGAACGCTGCTTCCTCTTCCTGGCCCCACTTCCAGGAAGCCGATTTCCCCAGCAGGCGGTGGAGCGGCTCAGCAACTGTGGCTTTCTGTTTTAAGAAAATGGCGTAGAAGTTGAGCAACCCAAGGAAAGCCTGAAGCTCCGTTTTGTTTTTTGGGCTTGGAGCTTCATGGATTGCTTCCACTTTTGATTTGGTGGGGTGGATGCCTGTGCTATCAATGAGGTAGCCCAGGAACTCGACTTCCTGTACTCCTATGATGCACTTGTCCCGCCTGACCCGCAAGCCCTTGGCCTTGAATCGCTGCAGGACAAGCCTGAGCCTTTCAAGGAGTTGAGCTCTTGAGTCTCCGGAGATGAGCACATCGTCGAAGTAAGGCACCACCCCTGGAACGCCTTGGAGAAGGCGTTCCATCATGGATTGGAAGATGCCGGGGGCAGCGCTGACTCCAAATTGGAGGCGGTTACATTTGAATGCCCTCCTGTGCGTGACAATTGTTTGAGCCTCCGCCGTTTTTTCGTCTACTGGCAGTTGCTGGTAAGCCTGGGCCAGGTCCAGTTTCGCGAAGATTGATCCAGATCCCAGGGAATGCAGCAGGTGTTGCACCACTGGGACTGGGTATGCGCTCTATGCCAACGCCTTGTTGATGGTACAATGGTAGTCGGCGCAGATGCGCACAGACCCATCATGCTTCAGTGGGGTCACAATGGGGGTCTCCCATGAAGCATGATCGATCGGTTCCAGGACGCCCTGGGCGATCAGCTTATCCAGCTGCTCGTCTACTTTGGGCTGCAGGGCAAACGGAACTCGGCGGGGCTTGAGCCTAATTGGGGTGATTCCCTTGTCCAGATTGAAAGAGATTGGCCTCCCCACAAATTTCCCCAGCTTACCATCGAAGACTTCCTTGAACTCTTCGATGAGGTTGTCGAGTTCGTCCCTGCGAATTTGGTTGATGCCTTCGATTGAAAGCCCCAGCGGCTTGAACCACTCCACTCCTAGCAGGTTCGGTCGGCTGTCCTTCACGACGGTGATGGGGAGCTTGCCTTCAAACTCCTTGTAGGTGACACGGATGTCGGCTCTTCCTAACACTCCGATGGGGTTTCCCCCAAAGTCGACGAGCTTGGAGTGTAGTGGCTTCAGCTCTTGCTTGGTAATGCTGGGTTGCAGGCGCTTCAACTGCTGCCAGTCCATGATGGAGTAGACCGAGCCCGAGTCTACCTCCATTTTGCAGGGTGCTCCCTCCACGTGGATGGTCACGTGGAACTTGGTGGCATTGTCTGAGGTCGTGTGTGCGATGGTCGCCTGGTGGACCGCTCCGCTCCAGGGGAATTCGTCGTCTCTGCGTCTGGAAGGGCCAGAGGACCGTTTGGATGATCTCTGGTAATCCTTCCGATTCTTGCGGGGACGGTGGCTGGAGGGCTCTGGGGCTGGTTCCTCAGCTCTGCAAGCTTCGGCAATGTGACCCCTTCTGTTGCAGCGTCGGCAGGTCGCATCTCTCCACTTGCAGGTTGCCCTGGCATGGTCCCCTCTGCAGCTGGCGCAGCGCTCTCCCTTGTAGCTCCGTTGGGCAGTTTCCCGCCTTGGGGGTCTGGATACTTTGTGGACGGTGGACTCCCCCTCTGACTCGGATCCAGCTGTGGAATCCTCTGTTGATGATTGCGCCGTCGAGCGAATCTTATGGATCCCCTTTGCTCTGCTTACTGCGGCAGCTGCTTTCTCCGAGATTTCGGATGCGGTGGCTTCCTCCACCACATCCTTGAGCACGAGTTTCTTCCTGCTCAGGAATTTCTTTTGCAGGCCTCTGTCCCTCATGCCGAAAACCACGCGGTCAGCGATGGCATTGTCCACGTGGTCGAACTCACAGCTGGCTGCGATCTGGCGTAGGGCGGCCACGAATTCCTTGATCGTCTCACCTTCCTTCTGGTCCCTTTGATGGAAGGTGAAACGGTTCGCCACCGGTGTTCCTGTTGGGGCATAGTGGTCTTCCAGGATCTGCAGCAGGTCTGTCCATGGCACTTCTTCGATGTCTCGTGGTGCTACGAGATCGATTGCCATGTCGAGGACCTCGGAGCCGCAGTTGGCCAGGAAAATGCCCTTCTTCCGGTCATCATTGGCATCCCTGATGTTGTTGCCTCTCAGGTATTGCCGGAATTTCACTACGTAGGATTTCCACTTGTCCTTCCCTGGGCGGAAAGGAGCAAGGGCTGGCAAAGTGACTTCAGCGGATGCCATGCCTTTGGAAATGCCTACTGTAGTTCCCGGTGCCGGAGTCTTGTCTTGTTGGCTTGGTGCCGCGAGGTTCGTTCTTCTCTCAGTCCTTCGTCGCCAGTGTTAGATCGGCGCAGGAAATGGAAGACGTGACCAGCTCGTTAATTAGTAACCTTTATTGAGTACAAGAACAGTAGCAAGACTGCCGTGCGCTGCCGGAGCTCTCCTTATATTCGCTCCGGCAGACGCACCGCCCCCTGACAGGGATTCAAACTTTCCCGCCCGGTGGCTGGCAGCCAATCCGGGCGGATGTCCTTATAAGGACATAACAAGTTAGTTCCTCCAGTACCTTGAAATACAATTCATCTGAATCTGAAGAGTTCAATTCATTTAAATCAAAGAGGTATTTCCTGCACGTCTTTCTGTCCTCTTTCCTGACTTTCATCTTGCATAACTATGCTTTATTTGTTATCATTTTACAGTCTTACTTGAGCAGTTGGTGTATTGGTTCTTCTTCTTTTAAACAAAATTAAAGAAGACCCAGTTGTTAGAGTTAGGTTTCCCTCCTTTGACAGTAGCTCTACAGTTCTAGGCTGGTGCTACTCTTCCTTTGTAGTGTGGCAGGGGCGTAGTCAAAACAGCCAAGATGGTGGTTGTATAATAGTGTGATGGAAGCACTGCCTGTTGTGTACTGCACATTTAAAAAAAAAAATAGAAGTTCAATTGTACCAGTACAACCATCATCTTGACATTTTTGAGCACACTCTATGACAACCCTTGAACTGCAGCCTCTTTCCATTTCCTGCATTGTGCACATTCTTTTATATTTCTTATCACTATGTATTTTTTGTGTCCAAAAAACTTCTGCTGTCCTTTATTCCCTTCCATTATTGCAGGGCTGGGCAACTATGGTCCCTTTATGACCTACGGACTTCAACTCCCAGAAATCCTGAGCCAGCCTCTTTACAACCTACGAATTTGAAGTCCGTAGGTTGTAAAGGGGCAATGGTTTCCCATCCCTGCCTTATTGGCGTGATTTGCAAGTGTCCTTTTAAAATCTCCTCCTTTAGGAATTTCCACTTATCCACAGCTCTTTTTCCCATTAGAGGGCTGTGAAAATATTTACAGACCCCTCGCATCCTGGACCTAAACTGTTTCAATTCCTACTTCAAAACGACGCTATAGAGCACTGCACACCAGAACAACTAGACACGAGAACAGTTTTTTCCCGAATGTCACTCTGCTAAACAAATAATTCCCTCAACACTGTCAAATTAGTTACTAAGTCTGCATTGCTATTAATCTTCTCGTCGTTCCTATCACCCATCTCCTCCCATTTATGACTGTATCACTGTAACCTTGTTGCTGGTATCCTTAAGATTTATATTGACTATTTCCCTATGTCTATCATTAAGTGTTGTACCTTATGATTCTTGATGAATGTATCTTTTCTTTTATGTACTCCGAGAGCGAATGCACCAAGACAAATTCCTTGTGTGTCCAATCACACTTGGCCAATAAAGAATTCTATTCTATTCTATTTCCCTGCCACATGGTGCCAGTTATCAGTGCTCTAAGTATAGTAAAATCTGGGGCTTTGGGGTTAGGTGGCTATTTTTTCTCAGGTTCACTTCCTCATACAGTTCATAATGACATTGCATCTTCCTGTTGATAAGTATCGAGTCAAGGCTAACCAATCTACTTGTGCCTTTTTCTATCATCTGACTCTGACGTCCTATACTTGGCTGAGCTCCCCAAAGATATAAGAGGAATTGAAGTCTTCTGACATTAAATGTTCATGCTTCTGTGCTTCAGAAAGCATTCATCCACATATTTTCTCGTATGGGCAGGCAATAATAGACAACCACTAACAATTTGTTTATTTGTTTCTCCTTATTTTAATTCAGATGCTCTGTTAAGCTGGTTGAGAGGACATTTTTCACAAATAGTGCAACTGCTCCTTCCTTTCTTCTGCTTCTGTTCCTTTTCAACAAATTATAGCTTTCAGGTGATATACTCCAGTCATGTAAATCATTCCACCAGGTTTTGATTAAGTCTCTCAAATTATATTTGCCTTTCCATACCAAAAGTTCAACCTCTTACCTCCCACACTCTGAGATAACTAATAGCATTACTTTTTTTTATACATACTCAAAGAATCATATATTTTTAAATGCTGCTGGAATAATCCAAAGGTCTAGATAGTGGATTTCTATGGTGTGTGTGTTATTTTTTCTGAATAGCTTAAAGAAACATTGCACAATAGGTTAGCATTCAAAGCTGGTTGAGACTCTTATATCTACCACTTCTAGCTTAGAAATATGATAGTAAGCTGGAGAAATGAATAGCAGCTACCTAAGCAACCAAGCCTGGAATGTACACAAAATACAAGATTGTTGTGTTGCTTCAATCCTTGGGCCAGTGTAAATACATTATCCATGGCTAGAATCATGTTAAAGATTACAGAAGAAGACTGTGGGGTCATGCTCACCTTTCATAAGAGAGATATGGTCAAGTCATTGGTGAAAATGGATCCTCGGTATTGTGAAATTGCAAATATCCATATTGTTTTTCTCCATAGTTGCCCTGTGTATCAATGCATGTTGAAAAGATTGTCTGATTAATACTAAGATTTATATTCTTTATTTTGTGAGGAAGTTCATCAGTGTTTTTAAAGGAACCTATTTAATATAAAATAAGTTGTAATACAGCATGCTTAACATATTTGGGCTTCATTCCCATCCTTATTTAGTGGAAACACATTTTACACTGTATAAAATAAGAACCTTTGTCGCTATCCTTATACCAAATTCCTAGTTTTTAATTTTTCCAATTGTTACTGGGAAATTTTAATCTTGATTAAATAATTTAATCTCTATTGCATTTGTAGAAATGCTACATTACAATTCATGCTGAAGTGCTTAAAGCAGTGTTTCTTAGTCTCAGAGCCTTTAAAATGTGTGGACCAACTCCCAGGATTCCCCAGCCAGCATGGCTGACTGGGGAATTCTGAGAGCCAAAGGCCGCACATCTTAAAGGCTCTGAAATTAAGAAACACTGGGCTGGAAGAATGGTTCAGGACTGGGACAATAGATCAATAAGACATTCAGTTTGGGATAATCATGTTCATATAACCCAGGGGTCAGCAACCCATGGCTCTGGAGCCACATGTGGCTCTTTCATCCTTCTGCTGTGGCTCCCTGTGGCTGCTCAGTTCCACACTTGATAGCGCTTTCAGTTAGGACAGGTAGAGGAAAAAGGATGCTGTGCTAGGAGGAGACTCTATGATAGGAGAATGGACTTCCAGTCGGCAGAGGAAAAAAGACGCCGTGCTAGGAAGAGACTGTGATGGGGGAGCTGGAGTTCCGGTTGACTCCAAAATTGACGGGGGCTTCCGGTTTGGACCTTTGTGGCTCGTTGAGTGTTTAAGGTTGCCGACCTCTGATATAACCTAATCATTGACAAGATTGTTATGAAGACATATAGAAGTAATTAAAAAAATGAAGACTGGGATGGCCGAGATGATTAAACTGAACAATACTGTAGGAGGATAGGCCTCTTTCACTACAGCAAAAATGGCATAATCAAGGACAGGACTAGAAAAAGTCAAAGCAGCTCCAGACCTTTCACATGTGTATAAAAGAGCAGGATTTTGATTGTGAGAATGCAACTGAATAGTCACATTTAGATAAACCCATGTCATTCAACCCCAAAAATTAGTTGTGTGGAGAAACGTGGAACAAATACATTTTAATATGAAGTTATTAAGTTCAATAAATAACTTGCAAGTATACATAAAATGAGGATCTGAGAAAAACTGACAAGTATTGATTCATAACTGACATCCCTAATCTTAACTGGCAATAAAGAAATAAAAATTATATGGCAATAGTCAAATAATGACTGTGTTCTCATAGAGATAAAGCCATCATCTTAACCATATTTTGTTAAATAAGCCATAGTTGCCTAGGTTCAGTGACAAGCATCAATGTACTATGCTAAATCCAAACTATGAGAACCTGTTTGGTATAGCAAGGTTAGATTAGAAACTGGGGGTCTATGAGTTCTAGTCAGGTCTTGGGCATGAAGCCAGGGCCAGTCATTCACTCTTCTTCCTAGGAAGGTGGCAATGGCAAACTACTACGGAGAAATTTGTTCAAAGAAAACTGCATGGACTTGTCCAGGTAGTCTCAAGAATCAGATATGATTGAACAGAAGAAATATTCCAAAATAAACAATCAGCATTTTCATTTATTATGGCATCTGTGGAACACAGCATCATGATTTAAACACTGCCCTATTCATAGATACAAAAGGAGCCTTGGTGGTGCAGCAGACTTAGTGCTGTTAAGTAGCACTTAGCTGCCACCTGCCTGCAATTACTGCGAATTCAAATCTCACCAGGCTCAAGGTTGACTCAGCCTTCCATCCTTCCGAGGTAGGTAAAATGAGGACTCGGATTGTGGGGGCAATAAACTGACTTTGTATAAAAAAGAACACCGCTTAGGGGGGCCCGAAAGCCCTACTAAGCAGGTATATACAAAAGTATGAAGGCTATTGCTTAACGCATTGTAAGCCGCCCTGAGTCTCCGGAGAAGGGCGGCATATAAATCGAACCAATAATAAAAAGATGTTGACCCCACCTTCATATCTTGCCTCTTTTGACCTCTCCTCCTGGTTCCATGCCATGGACACCACTCTCTGGGGGAAACCCAGCCACTTAAGGAAGTGGAGCTGACTTTCCTAAGCAAGAGGAAAGGAGAAATCAGTGATCTAATAATATCCGGTTCTTCCTAATCAAGAATTGAAAGGATGCAGAATTTATTCAAGTTACCAAGTTTAGATTTTGTTCATATAAATCCTCCATGCATATTCTCTGAATCACAACTTTACTGCTGGGCATCAACTGAATTCATCTGGATCGACTGAGAGTTTGTTTTTTTTTTAAGTACTACTGCGTCTGTTGTCCTTGCAATTTACAACCATGCTCTTTTAATTAGTAACTTTTTCTTATTTAATAATAAACCCAAAGCAGCTAATAAGCCTTATGTGGATTCTTAATACAAGTGAGATGGTTTTTCTGTTTTTATAAATAAAGTTTAGTAGGGCTTTCAAGAGATTTAATGGGAATATTTTGTGGAGGTTTCTGCAATTTGCAAATCAAATTCAAAAGATAATTCACATTCAAAACCTCCGAGATCTTTTTAATATTGTATCCGAACTTAATTAAAGTTCAATTATGTATTCAATCTGAACATAGTTAAAACTTAACTGACTTGTTCCTATAACAGCAAAACAAAGCACCTCTCAAAAGCTTCATCAATGACTTTAAAACTTATTCCAGTTAAAAACCTTATTCCAATTAAAATAGCAAATAAAACAATAGTGTACAAGTTATAAAATCAGTAATCAAACTGCAAACATGTCAAATAGTGCTGTTTTACAGAATTATAACTGAGACAGAACAGAGTGATCTGCCAAAGGTTAGTCCAAAAAGTACAAGGCTGTAAACTGAAATTAACAATTTAGTCAATGAATAATGATCATTTTGTGACAAAGACAAAATGAACCCATTTCACTGCAATCACTTTAATGGAAAATTATTAATGGTGTCCTTGCATAAGAAAGCTGTCATACTGATTTGCTAAACTGTAGCCTGCTGAATAAGCCATGAATAATGTACTAACTAAACCATAAACTATTATTCACAAACCTTCATGGTTGGGATGATACATGAGAAACCTTTATTATGGCTTCACACAATATATGACTTTTTAATCTTACATGTGCACATTGGAACTAACTTTCATAACATGAAATAAACATAGTTACTTTACCGAGAATAGGGGCAAGTATCAAGCATACAGAAGTGTTGAATTTTGTAATGTTATAATAGGTCTTTTTTAAACTTTTTTTTTTTACAAATGAAGTAATATTAAAACGAAGCAATTGGTGCACTTAAATATATTATCTGACTATACATCATTTATTGTTTCCAAACTTCTGCTTGCTGTAGCTCATGCCTGCACTCATGTCAATGCACAAGCTTTATGCACTGTTGCAGATAGGCCTGCCAGCACGCCTCAGAGGCTCAACTTATTAGAGGCCCTTGTACAGATTGCCAACTCTCAATTTCTCACCATGGCTGCATAGGAATAGTAGGTATCTGGGCTTCCAAAGTAACATTTGACTTGAATGCATAATATTTGGAAGTAGTTGAAGAAGATGAGAGATGACTGTGCAGGTTGTGTTTGCCTTTTTGGCCTAACCCTCCTCTTTTTTGACTCTTGACTCACAGGTTGCAAGCTCTGGTTTAGTGGCTTTGACGAACCAGGAACTCAGGTGAAGAAAAAAGAAGGAATTGAACTAGCAGGTGTGTTAGGGTGTATTAATTACCTTAGTTTTCTCAAGGTGCTTTTTCTATAAACTTCATTAACCAAGGTGGCTAGAATAAACAGGAATAGGGCTGTGCCGTCAGAGAAAGGAACACCTGGAAGTGCCATGACTTACCCATGTCCTCCTTTACAAGACAATCTTTTTTCTTAAAGGACCTTTTACTCTCTGCTCTTTCAGAAGCAGTGAAGCAAGAGATAACACTTCAGAGGTAAACTTCTGAGTTGTTTGTCCTTGGACTACTGCAATGGATATTAGTATCCACTAGAGCTACTGGTCCCTCCTGGCATTTAAAGAAGGAAAGCAATAACAAAGATTTAAGATGTTCTGCACATTTTGTAGGCCTATTGTATCAAGTCAGGAAATATCTGGATGACCACAAGATGGAGCTGTATATTGATTTCTCCCTATTTCCTGCTGCCATCTTGTGGTCATCAAGATTTTTGCAGATCAGATTTAGTACCCTCTAAACAGCACCAGCTGTTTGGTACCCTCCAAACAGCACCATCTACAGGCTTCCCTGCTTTAATCAGCTTAAGGAAAGCAGTGTCCATTTGGTGCATGTGTGCAACACAGTGGTGAAATCTAAAATTTGTTACTACCGGTTCTGTGGGCATGGCTTGGTGGGGGTGGGGGTGGTTAATGTGACTGGGTGGGCATGGCCAATTTTTTTTTTTACTTTTAAAACCATTTTTTACATGTAAAACCATGTAAAAAATGCTTTCAAAAAGCTCTGACGATCCCAGCTGAGTTCCCTGATCGGCAGGCAACTCAGCTGGGATCGTCAGAGGCATTTAAAAGAAAAAAAGCCTCTGATGATCACGTGGTTCAGCTGGGCATGGGGTGGGGGGGCAGGGATTTTTGCTACCGGTTCTCCGAACTGCCCACCGCCATCGCTACCTACTCGCCCAAGCCGGTCCAAACCGGGAGCATTTCACCCCTGGTGCAACATCATGATTAAAAAAAAGCTGTGGCTTGTATCACAATACCCCAATGCCATTTTCTTCAGCCTGTTTATCCTTGTCTCTCCAGAAGACCCCACTGCCTTCAGACATCTGAGATGGGCATGATGGTCCAACTCCACTAGAGGATGCCAGTGGAGAACACTGTAAATATGATTTCTTAATCATAATCTTCACTTACAACGAAATTGAGGTGAGTCAATGGAATATGGAAATTTTTATGGTATTCTCATTTGGTACTTTGAATCATTATGAAACATGAAGTAAAACATATATAAATGCATGACTATAATGCCTCAGCTGTTCTAAACCTCTTATCAGGGAAATATTGAACAAAAACATTATCTTCAAACATTTTAAAATGTTTATTTTGGCTTTTAAAATAGTATTTCCCTGTGGGGATGAGAACTTGCTGTTCTCATTAAATTGCGATAAGCTCATTTCATCCTGGGTTCAGTGATAAAGTCTTCAAAAAGTCTCTCTCAGAACAGATTATAACATATACCAAAGATGTTTTATGAATTAATTAATCATACATATCCTCTTGCACCTACGCCATAATGAGACCATGACTTAGAACAGAATCTGGTAACCTTTTTTCACACAAACACACATACACAGACCTACAGTAACATCTAGGTACAGTAAGTTATTAGTTATCTTCAAAACTTTTTATTATTTTCTATCTTGATTTCACACTTGTAATCATTCTTGCTATGGTGTGCATGGTAGGAAAATACAACTCTGACAATGAGGACTATTGGTCCCAAAAGAATCTCAGTTCTTGGAAAGTGTTGCTTGCAAACCTGAGTAAAATAGAGAGGTCACACAAGATCTGTTGCTAGGACAACTTGTGAATCATCAATAGCCTTGTACTCTGCTTCATCTAGCCTTGAGAATTTCTGGTCTCCAAGGTTCATGGAGAAACAAAGCTTTTTTAAAAATGCAAGCATATGTAGATACAGCCAACCAGGAGGTTGACATGTCTTTTGATTACTTTGCCCTCTATACATAAATTGTGTTTCACAATACCTGACGTACTCAGTCCAATTGACTAATTTTAGTAACAGTTGATGTATTTTCATTCACTTCCTGTTACAAAATCAAGCTGATATCCTGAAAGTGGCTCTCTTTATGTCCTCCAGGCTTTTATGGTCTGCCTACAGCAGGCAAGTTCTTATAATTAAGGTAATGACTTCTATTCGTCATCTCATATTCGGAGATAGTTTGGTCACACTGCTAGCTGGCAATGTTGTTTATCTGGAATTCCCCCTTTAACAGGAATTCCTCCTACTGTCTTTTGTGAACTCTATCTGGCCACTAGCTGGTGTTTTAGGAAGATAAACAATCTGATGCATCCTGGCAGAAATATATCTATTACAGTACATTTGACTGGCCAGTTTTACTTACTAATGTCTCATCCACACAACATTCAAGCTCGTTGTTTGTTTAAGAAGTTTATTGGCTGTGTTTATGGAAACTGCTAAACCACCTAGATTCATGATAGCAAACCTATGGCATGCATGCCACAGGTGGCATGTGGAGCCATATCAGTGGGCATGTGAGCGTTGCCCTAACTCAGCTCCAGTTGCATGCACGCGCTGGCCAGTTGATTTTCGGGCCTTCTGGGCTCACCGGAAGTCAGGAAATGGGCCATTTCTGGCCTTTAGAGAATCTCCGGCGGGGGAAGACCGTTTTCGCCCTCCCAGGCTCCAAGAAAGCCTCTGGAGCCTGGGGGGGGAGACCGTTTTCCCCCTCCCCAGGCTCCAAGAAAGCCTCTGGAGCCTGGGGAGGATGAAAAATGGGCCTCCCGGGCCCACCGTGCCATCACGTGCCAAAAGTGGGGGGAGCACAAGGGGGGGTTGCGTACGTATGCGCCCTGCCCCCATAATTCAAGTGGCGTGTGAAACCCCGCATTCCCCCCACTTTTGGTACGTGACAGCAAAAAGGTTAGCCAGATTATATTGTAGCTTAGTGCAATGTGTGAATCGTTATAAAAAGTTGTGTGGGGTGAATGAAACTGTGTTACAGTGAACTCAACTTCATGTCTGTGGTAATGTGCTTTCTTCCAGTTCCTGGGATGGAAAGAAAGCATGTTGAAAGAGATACCACTGCTCTTAGCAACAAGATCAGTAGTTAAGGTTATTTTCAGGAAGCAACTAGTTCTCCAAAAAGCATTCCTCGAAGGGAAAATGATCTCCATACCAACCAACTTTGCTACCTGATTTTTTTAAAAAAATACAAACAGTACATTACTATTCAGTAAGGATAATTTCTTTTCTTGGAATCAAAGGGTCAAGCAAGCAGCTGGAATTTCACTGAAAAAAATAACATCTAGCTATACCCCCCAAAATTCTAAACAAGTGAGAAGCCTACAGAGAAAATTATTTGCAAATTCAGGTGAGTCCTGGGGGATAAAAATGAGTTCAGTATTGATGGAAACATCAACCTCCTGATAGACCAGTGGCTGGTCTTCCATCCCCTACCAAACTACAATGAGGGGGAGGGGGGGAGAGGTTGCACTTAGCCATAGCAAGACCAACGATGGAGAGGCAGTACTGGAGATGCAGGCACAATGGGAGGAGCAATCCTAAAGCAGGCCAATTGAAGCCCAGCAGACTGCCATCTTCTGAAGATGGATCTGGAATATCCTTTTGGGATGACTTCTGCTGTGATAAGTAGGGAACTCAATTTTCATGCTAGAGCATTTTATACTGGCTTTGGTCAGTCTCAGTAGTTGCTCCATTACGGGGACTATGTTCTTGGCAAAAGCTAAATGGGTCAACTTTACGTTTAAATAATGCTGCTGAGTCCAATTATAGTAGCAAAAGTTTCCTACAGTTAATATGATGATTCCATGGTGATCAGAATGAACATCTGAGCAGCTGCTCTGAAGTTTGTAAAAGTAGAGGTTTTACTGGGAAAAATAAAACTGGCAGTTATATATTCCTTTTCATAAGCTGTCCCTGGCTGTACTTTTCCCCAACAGCATTCAAAGATACTCAGGGTGTTTGCTCACAAAACTAAACATGAATGCTTGCTCAGGGGCAGACTTGATGAACCAGTGACTAGGTCTTTTACTGCTGTCAGTTTTCTATTTTTATATTTCTATGATAAGGGGATTTCTATGCTCCACTCACTTTCAGAAATTCCAGGAAATGACCTGCAGAAATTTTATAGTACTTCCGTGTGCTTCTTTTTTAATAATTACACAGTAGTTGCAGATATGGTAGAAATAACATTTGTGAAGCTTAACTGGAGAAAGATCGTATCTACGGAATTAAAGCCTGACAATATGATGATTTACCGTACTGTATTTTCAAATGTTAGGCAATTCATTTTACTTTAAAAAGCTGAACTACCACACGCTCTATAGATATTAGAATTCTGATTCCAGAAAATTATATTTTTAGAAAAATAATTTTAGCCAGAACTTCCTTATTTCACTGTTAAGTGCTGTATTCAAATTAGAGACACCTTATTGATTAGATGTTTGGATGTATTTTTTATAAGAAAAACCTTACCAAGAAGGATTTTCAGGATGCCATGACTTAAATAAGGCTGTGTTTGTTCACCTATAATGCCAATCTCAATTCATACTTGTCTAGAAAAGACTCTGTCTTTGTATTTTAACTGAAACCGAATTTATTATTTAAACAATTTATATAACAGCCCAAGTCATGAAGATCACACTAAGCATTGTATTCTTACCCTTATATGGCAAAATAGGGCACATTTTCTGTTCTTAACAGTATAAAACCCTTGCTATTGCAAAGAAAGACAGGCACACTTCTAAGAGAAGGCAGTTATCACATCTGTTCATTCAAATTAGCTTTTCTAGGATTTGGCTGAAACATGCAATAGTATTGGATGTGGCTTGTCACAATCATGAAACACATTGCAAAACCTTGGGACAGATACCATAGTTAAAGATGGCCTTCATTAACTGGATGCTTTCAGGAAGGCATGGCTGGGTTTTCTGGGAATTGTAGTTCCAACACATCTGGAAAGCATCAGATTAGGAATATTACTACTAGCTGCATATATACACCGTGCATTCTGAATTACAGAAGGCTGGAAAATGAAAAGAACTACCTCTACCATTTATCATATTTAGTTTCCTTGCAGTCCAAGTTCTTCCAAAACCTTTTTCACTCTGGGAAAACATTTTTCCTCCTCCCCTTTATTTTTTATTTAGAACACAGAATGATTACCGTATTTTTCAGATTATAAAATGCACTAGACTATTAGACGCACCTAGATTTACAGGAAGAAAACAAGAAAAAAAAAGTTTTTGGCCTCCTTGTGTCGCATTTTCACCCTCCCCAGCCCCCAGAAGCATTCTGCAGTGCTCCGTATGTCCCGTTTTGGCCAAAAATGGGCCCGTTTTTGGCCTGCAGAGTGCTTCTGGGGCTGGGGAACGGCGAAAATGTGACTCACAGAGTCACATTTTCGGGAGCCCAAAAACAGGCCTGTTTTTGGTGAAAACGGGACGTGCAAAGAGTTCAGGAGCCCAAAAACCAGCCTATTTTTGGCAAAAAGGGGCCCGTTTTTGGTGAAAATGGGATGTGTGGAGCACTGTAGAGTGCTTCTGGGGGCCGGGAAAGGCAAAAGCACAACATGCGGAGGGTTCGGGATGCCAAAACAGGCCTATATTCTATAAGATGCACCAAAATTTTCACCCACTTTTAGGGGGTGGGAAATGTGTCTTACACTCCGAAAAATAGGTAAACATTTTATTCCTGGAAAATATTAAGAAGGGATGAAGATAGGAGGAGCAATAATAATAAGAAGTCACCAAAGAAACACCTAGATGACGCTCTGAACAACTGATTATGTATAGTGTGTTTGTTTGTGTATAAAATATTTTTTTGGGGGAAAAAAAACATTTTATTCCTTTCTTGTAATGCAATGAATGTAGTGCTTCCTGTAACTGATGAAACAAAGACTTGATTTGAATGTGTAAGAAAGTGTTATAAACGGAGAGTGTTATAAATTGTTATAGAAATGGCTACTTTATATTATTATGAAAAAATAAAAAATTGAGGGTAGATGTTAATGCCTTATTTTACTGCACCAAAGGAGTTGGAAGTCATTGCCTTCCCCGCCCTTACTTTCCCTCACTATCCACTTCCCTTTTTCCTTCCCTAATTTCCCTAATATTTACTTTTGTATTCTCTTTGTATGTCACATTATAAATTAATAAAAACTGTATTATATGAAAGTTGACACCAGTCGGAGCATAGAAAAATTCAAAGAAGTAATGCAAGATCAGAAGATGTGGAGAGACCTGGGCCCATAAAATCGCCAAGAGTCAGATGCAACTGAATGGATAACATTATCATCATCCTCTCTTTGTAAAAGAGGCTGCTCCCTCCTCATATTATTCATATTAAAGTCAATAGACTGAAACAGTAAAAAACTATCTTTAATAAATGAATACTTTAAAAAAAATCCACAACCAAATGTCAATCTAACTTAAAAGTATTAAATTCTCAGCAGATGGTAGATGCTAACTGGCTCTGAAAGCTAATTAGTATCAGGCCTGCTTACTACTTGGATGGGAGAAACTTTAGAAAATACCAGAGTGGTAAACAAGACTGGGAAGTTAGAAAACAATCTTGGAGGAAGACAATGATAAACATATTGTTGCCAAGCAAGCTACAGAATGTGGACGTATCTATGGCAGTGTTTCTCAGCCTTGGAAACTTGAAGATGTATGGTCTTCAATTTCCAGAATTCCCTAGCTGGGATTAATGGAATTGGCAGGAATTGAGGTTCACGGCAAGGAAACTTTTGCCATCTTTCCTTTAACCTGCAACACCCTGTAAGGAAGTATGTTATATATTCAACTATTGAATGTATTTTTTTTAAAAAATTACATCCTCTAGGTCAGCAGATAGAAGGCAACCAACTGCCCATTCTTACCTAGTTGCTACTCTCCTGTATCGTATTTCATTACAGGAACAGTTTTGTCTTCCTCATAGAAGTATAATACTGCCTTATTGACATTACCTCTTGCACAAGCTTTAACTACAATACTAAATGCTAGGGACAACAGTTATAATTACCTTTACCTAGTTTTGTAAACACTACCATTTCTATGGGAGGGTGGGATGTCTCCTTGCCATGGAAATTCTGTTAATATATATATAACATTATTATTCTCACTGCCAATCAATGCTTCTCAAGGGCTTAGTCATGGCAAATGAAAGCGGGAAATTATTATTTGATTGCTTCCCTCTCCCTTTCACTCTCCCTCCCTCCCCCCCTCTCTCTTTCTATCCTTCTTAGTAAATCCTTGGATTAATCCTGTACCTCATTGGCAGATTACTTCAAAGCATTATCTCAAATGGTAGCCTGGTGCAGATTTATTTAAAACACTAGTAATTTTTTCCCCACTTCCTATTCCAGGCCACTTTTTAATGGATTTCTACATGTTTGATAAGAGGTGTTTTGAGTCAAGGTGTCGTCTCCGCTTTTAGATGGCATGAACCCGTCATGTGTCATCACTAAGGATCCATTTTTCAGTGTTTCTTTTATCCTTGAACAAGGAAGTATATTTTCTTCTTGTAAATGCTGCTTAAGAAACAACAGCATTGGCCCAGTTAGGAGAAGAAGATGCCCTAATGAAGAACTGCAGATCTACCATCACCTTGCCACTACCATCACCTTGCCACTGTGGTAAATGAAAACCTCATGAGGATTTCTTGAAAGCATCAGATTATAACTTTTAACAATTGGCTATATTGTTTTAACAATTGGCTTGTATGGTGTCCCTGGGGCATTTTATCTATAAAGAACAGACATGTGTACATAAATACACCTAGAAAAACATGGAAAATAGGAGAAAGGAAATGCTTAACTTTTTAATATATTTTATTTTATGGAGAAATATTTTTTAAAACATATTTTAAAATTGCAGAACAAGGTAACTCAACTGAATTGAACTAATTCAATTATTAGTTCAATTCAACTCATTATTTTTTATTCACTCAGAACTTTTACACTAACTCCCTTCAACATTGATATTCTACTTAAAAAGAGTAGGCATGAGAGATTGATCTGTCAAAAGCAGAAATATTTAGAGAATCTTATTCAGCTGATGTCAGGTCAGGAATAATTACGTTTGATATTTTAATGAGAGAATTAACACATCTTTTGCTGAGTCTGGCAGAGTATCTGGGGGGAATATTCATATTATAATATCTAAAAATGCCATTGTGTTGTACTCAAGTCATGATGACTACACAGACATAATTATTTGGTTTCCTTGGCAACAGCACAACTGGGTTTTCTTCTCTTGATAGGAAAATTTATTATCTGTCTATCATCTATCTATCTATCTATCTATCTATCTATCTATCTATCTATCTATCTATCTATCCATCCATCCATCCATCCATCCATCCATCCAGCTATCCATCCAGCTATCTAGCTATTTAGATAAACTAGCCATCATCTAGCTAGCTATCATATGTATATAGCTGCCCATCTTGCCGAATATGTCTCTCGGTGGCATACAGTAAAAATCCCTATAAAACAGCAATATAAAAATCAATCAACAATTAAAACAATAATATTTGGTTAAAAAGGTAAGGTGAGAGTATCAGATCTTACAGACAATGGAGCCAACTCATTACCTCACTATTTCCTTGAGACCCCCCCAAATCTGATGACACAACCACATTTTGAGGGGGAGTTAAGGAAAGTTAGCATTCAACTAAGGATAAAGGATAGGTGCCATAATAGAAATGCCCTGTCTCCTGGGTCCCACCAGATGTAACTCCTTAGCAAATGAAATTTGTAACATATCACTTCTGCCCAGACCTGATGGGATGAGCAGATATAATTGGGAAGAAATATAACACTGTCCTTGCCATGATGAGTATTAAAGGTCAAAAGCAGCACCTTAGATTGCATCCAGAAGGAAACTGGTAACCAATATAGTTCATGGGGCAGAGATGTAACATGTGCTGTTCCAGGGGCATAGAATAATTGCCTGTGCCACTGAATTCTGTACCAGTTGAAGCTTACAGATACTCTTCAGAGTCAGCCCCATTCGAACACATTATAGTAATCCATGCAGCAGATTACAGTAATCCAGTATGATCAAGTTTGACAATTATTTTATAAATACCATCTATATACACAACACTTTGCAAAGTATAAGCACAATATTCCCTCCCCCAGCCTTCCAAGAGCTTAAAATTAATATAAAAGAAGATCAAGGCAAGGAATCTTCTGGTTAGTTAGGGGGAAAAACAAGTGATGGAAATTGAGTGTGCAAAAATATGTATCAGCTTGCTTATTTATTTATTTATTTATTTATTTATTTATTTATTTACTTTTTACTTATTTATTTATTAGTCCAATTTATATGCCGTCCTTCTCCATAGACTCAGGGCGGCTTACAATGCATTATAGCAATAGCCTGCATACTTTTATGTATATACCTGCTTATTAGGGCTTTCAGCCCCCGCACCCTCCCAAAGTGGTGGTGTTCTATACAAAGCTGGCTTATTGCCCCCATAATCCAGGTCCTCAATTTACCTACCTCGAAAGGATGGAAGGCTGAGTCAACCTTGAGCCTGGTGAGATTTGAACTTGCACTAATTGCAGGCAGCTGGCAGCTAAGTGCTAGCACTTAACAGCACTTAGTCCACTGCACCACCGAGGCTTGATACAGGAGATGAGGCTATATAGTTTAAAGTGCATGTACCTACTGCCTCTACAGTTGAACAACCTGGCCCTGATTTTTTTTTTTAAAATGCTTTCTTTTCTCCAAGAAATGAGAACAGAGTGGGGAAGAAAAGATATAGAGTTGTTGAAGGTTGGAGGCCCAGGAAAGTTGACAATCATGTGTAAAACAGTAGCAAATAAAATGTGGCAGCCTCTTAACATTTGCACTTGATGGTCTTGGTATGTATGTAAATATACAAGATAACCAGACTTCGTGAGATTGTTGGAGCAAACCCAATTCACTCTTAGAAGATGAAAAACAACATTCTGCTCAGTGCTCCAGCCTTTCTTTGTAATATTCATGGAATTCATGGAACCTGAACAAGGAGCGATTCAACCTGGAAATAAGGAGAAATTTTCTGACAGTGACAGCAATCAATCAATGGAACAGAAGTTGCCTTCAGAAGTTGTGGGAGCTTCGTCACTGGAAGCTTTCAAGAAGAAACTGGACTTCCATCTGTCAGAAATGGTGTAGGGTCTCCTGCTTGGGTGGGGGCTTGAACTAGATGACTACAAGCAGTGGTGGGTTCCTCCCGGTTCGGTCCGGTTCACAAGAGCCGGTAGTGGTGATGATATGATGTCACCGAACTAGTTCTGTCTTCGGGAGCTGGGCCCTACCGCCCGCCCCGGCGTTATGCCGACCTTATATTTCTTCTTTTTTCGCCTAGCTGAGAGGTGTGGCAGAGTGGATTGCCGCACCTCAGCTGGGCAGATTGGCAATGCACTTGCGCAAAGCGCAAGTTTGGCGCTCAGGCGAGCAAACCGAGCATGCGCACGGCGATTGCACATGAAGCACGCGCACAAAGAGAACTGGTAGTAAAGTTGGTTAGAACCCACCCCTTCCTACAAGGTCTCTTTCAAGGAATATAGAAGGAATTACACGTAGAGGCCTGGCAGAGAATTATGTTAAGAAACACAAAGGAAGATGAAACTTTGGAAGCTTGCACTCCCTAGCCCCATGATAGCTAACCTTTTCCGGACTGAGTACCCAAAGCACGCGCCCGAACCCCAAAAATGCAATGCGCGCCCGCCCCACACACACCCTGTGCATGGGCGCGCACCCCCCTGCATGCACCCCCCCCACACGCATGCATGGCAGAGACCCAAAGACCAGCTGGCTGGTGGGAGGCTCGCTCGCATGCGCAGTGGAGCTGAACTGGGGCGACAGCTCGCGTCCCATCAGTGAGAGTGCTGTGTGCCACTTCTGGCATGTGTGCCATTGGTTCGCCATCACGGACCTAGCCTGTCATATCATTAGTCAGTCAGTCCCTCTATATCAGGAGTGTCAAACTCATGGCCCATGGGCCAGATGCGTCATATGCTGGCCACGCCCACCCCCAGTTTAGCAAAGGGAGAAAAAGTTGTGATACGTCACGCGACAACAACATGATGCTGCAAGCTTGACACCCCTGCTCTATATGCTTTACAATGAACATGACCCACCCAGTGCATTTATCGGTGCATTTCCTAAAATGTGGTACCCAGGTGCGGCCACTAAATTCTAGTTAATGTCTGACCAATGCAGAACAGACATAAACAATTGCTTTTGTTATGTCCTTATAAGGACATCCGCCCGGATTGGCTGCCAGCCACCGGGCGGGAAAGTTTGAATCCCTGTCAGGGGGTGGTGCGTCTGCTGGAGCGAATATAAGGAGAGCTCCGGCAGCGCACGGCCAGTCTTGCTACTGTTTCTTGTACTCAATAAAGGTTACTAATGTAACGAGCTGGTCACGTCTTCCTTTCCTGCGCCGATCTAACACTGGCGACGAAGGACTGAGAGAAGAACGAACCTCGCGGCACCAAGCCAACAAGACAAGACTCCGGCACCGGGAACTACAGTAGGCATTTCCAAAGGCATGGCATCCGCTGAAGTCACTTTGCCAGCCCTTGCTCCTTTCCGCCCAGGGAAGGACAAGTGGAAATCCTACGTAGTGAAATTCCGGCAATACCTGAGAGGCAACAACATCAGGGATGCCGATGATGACCGGAAGAAGGGCATCTTCCTGGCCAACTGCGGCTCCGAGGTCCTCGACATGGCAATCGATCTCGTAGCACCACGAGACATCAAAGAAGTGCCATGGACAGACCTGCTGCAGATCCTGGAGGACCACTATGCCCCAACAGGAACACCGGTGACGAACCGTTTCACCTTCCATCAACGGGACCAGAAGGAAGGTGAGACGATCAAGGAATTCGTGGCCGCCCTACACCAGATCGCAGCCAGCTGTGAGTTCGACCACGTGGACAATGCCATCGCTAACCGCGTGGTCTTCGGCATGAGGGACAGAGGCCTGCAAAAGAAATTCCTGAGCAGGAAGAAGCTCGTGCTCAAGGATGTGGTGGAGGAAGCCACCGCATCTGAAATCTCGGAGAAAGCAGCTGCCGCAGTAAGCAGAGCTAAGGGAATCCACAAGATTCGCTCCACAGAGCAATCATCAACAGAGGATTCCACGGCTGGATCCGAGTCGGAGGGAGAGTCCACCGTCCACAAGGTATCCAGACCCCCAAGGCGGGAAACCACCCAACGGAACTACAAAGGGGAGCGCTGCGCCAGCTGCAGAGGGGACCATGCCAGAACGACCTGCAAGTGGAGAGATGCGACCTGCCGACGCTGCAACAGAAGGGGTCACATCGCCGAAGCTTGCAGAGCTGAGGAACCAGCCCCAGAGCCCTCCAGCCACCGTCCCCGCGAGAATCGGAAGGATTACCAGAGGTCATCCAAACGGTCCTCTGGCCCTTCCAGACGCAGAGACGACGAATTTCCCCGGAGCGGAGCGGTCCACCAGACGACCATCGCTCACACGACATCAGACAGTGCCACCAAGTTCCATGTGACCATCCACGTGGAAGGAGCACCCTGCAAAATGGAGGTAGACTCCGGCTCGGTCTACTCCATTATGGACTGGCAGCAGTTGAAGCGCCTGCAACCCAGCATCACCAAGCGAGAGCTGAAGCCACTACACTCCAAGCTCGTCGACTTTGGGGGAAACCCCATCGGAGTGCTAGGAAGAGCCAACATCCGGGTCACCTACAAGCAGTTCGAAGGCAAGCTCCCCATCACCGTCGTAAGGGACAGCCGACCGAACCTGCTAGGAGTGGAGTGGTTCAAGCCGCTGGGGCTCTCAATCGAAGGCATCAACCAAATTGGCAGGGACGAACTCGACTACCTCATCGAAGAGTTCAAGGAAGTCTTCGATGGTAAACTGGGGAAATTTGTGGGGAGGCCAATCTCCTTCAATCTGGACAAGGGAATCACCCCAATTAGGCTCAAGCCCTGCCGAGTTCCGTTTGCCCTGCGGCCCAAAGTAGATGAGCAGCTGGATAAGCTGATCGCCCAGGGCGTCCTGGAACCGATCGATCATGCTTCATGGGAGACTCCCATTGTGACCCCACTGAAGCATGATGGGTCTGTGCGCATCTGCGCTGACTACCGTTGTACCATCAACAAGGTGTTGGCACAGAGCGCATACCCAATCCCAGTGGTGCAACACCTGCTGCATTCCCTGGGATCGGGATCAATTTTTGCGAAACTGGACCTGGCCCAGGCTTACCAGCAACTGCCAGTGGACGAAAAAAACGGCGGAGGCTCAAACAATTGTCACGCACAGGGGGGCATTCAAATGCAACCGGCTCCAATTTGGAGTCAGCGCTGCCCCCGGCATCTTCCAATCCATGATGGAACGCCTCCTCCAAGGCGTTCCAGGGGTGGTGCCTTACTTCGACGATGTGCTCGTCTCCGGTGACTCAAGAGCTCAACTCCTTGAAAGGCTCAGGCTTGTCCTGCAGCGATTCAAGGCCAAGGCTTTCAGGGTCAGGCGGGACAAGTGCATCATAGGAGTACAGGAAGTCGAGTTCCTGGGCTACCTCATTGATAGCACAGGCATCCACCCCACCAAATCAAAAGTGGAAGCAATCCATGAAGCTCCAAGCCCAAAAAACAAAACGGAGCTTCAGACATTCCTTGGGTTGCTCAACTTTTATGCAATCTTTCTAAAACAGAAAGCCACAGTTGCTGAGCCACTTCACCGCCTGCTGGGGAAATCGGCATCCTGGAAGTGGGGCCAGGAAGAGGAAGCGGCATTCCGAGCCATAAAAGGACTATTGACGTCCAAAAGCGTCCTCATCCAATACAGCGAGACGCTCCCCATCAAGCTGACCTGCGACGCGTCGCCATACGGGGTGGGGGCAGTCCTCAGCCACGAGCTGCCCAACGGCACGGAAGCCCCCATCGCCTATTTTTCGAAAACCATGTCCGGCGCAGAGCGGAACTACAGTCAGCTGGACAAAGAAGCCCTGGCCATCGTGGCAGGAGTGAAGCGCTTCCACGAATATCTCTATGGAAGACGCTTCACCATAGTCACCGATCACAAGCCACTCCTGGGACTCCTCGCAGGCGACCAACCCACCCCAACCTTCATGTCCCCGCGGATGACGAGATGGGCCATCTTCCTGGCCGGCTATTCCTATCGGCTTGTGCACCAGCCAGGCACAGCCATAGGAAACGCCGACGCACTCAGCAGATGCCCATCGAAGAACCCGGTGGAAGACCCAGCCCCCACGCTCCATCTATTCCACATAGATGATGATGCCAGCTGTCCAGTCTCCTCCGCAGATGTGGCCGCGCACACCCAGAGAGACCCCACCCTCCGCCAAGTAAGGTCCTGGATCCTCAGGGGGTGGCCACCGAAACAGACGGAAGAGAGGTTCAGCCCGTTCACCAGGAAACAGACGGAGCTGTCCACCATAAAGGGCTGTCTGCTATGGGGAGACAGGGTGCTGATCCCAAGCACGCTACAACGGCGGACGCTGGAGACACTGCACAACGGGCACCCGGGCATCGTCCGCATGAAGGCCCTGGCACGGAGTTACGTCTGGTGGCCCTCACTGGACAGAGACATCGAACAATGGGTCTCCAGATGTGACCCGTGCCAAGAAGTCCGCCCCGCGCCGCCGCAATCTGAAGTCACGAACTGGGAGACCCCCAGCAACCCCTGGTCGAGGGTCCACATCAACTTCGCGGGCCCGATGCAGGGGCGACACCTCCTCATCGTGGTAGATGCCTTCTCCAAGTGGCTCGAGGTGGTACCCATGGCATCTACCACAACAGAAGCGACGATCCGAGCCCTGCGCCGCCTGTTTGCCACACATGGACTACCGGACGTGTGGGTCTCGGACAACGGCCCCCAGCTCACATCCCTGGCCATGGAGTCCTTCCTGGCAGGACTGGGCATCCGCCATGCCCTCTCCGCTCCGTACAGGCCGGCCGGAAACGGACAAGCGGAACGGATGGTCCGGCTCACAAAAGAAGCCCTCACCAAGATGGGCCCGGGAGACTGGCAAGAACGCATCGACAACTTCCTCCTCACCCAGCACATCACGCCGCATGCCACCACCCACAAGAGCCCGGCCGAACTCCTCATGGGCAGAAGGTTGAGGTCACCCTTGGACCGGCTGCACCCCCAATACAGCCTGGAAGTGACCGCAACCGCCAGCCGCCCGCTTCGCGCCTTCAGCAAAGGAAATTCAGTTTTCGCGCTGAATTTCAACGGCTCGCCTAAGTGGCTAAAGGGGAAGATTGCCAGCACAACTGGCCCCAAATCCTACACTGTCGAGTTGGAAGATGGACAGGTCATGAGACGTCACATCGACCAACTCCGGAAAAGGTGGGGGGGAGCACACGAAAACCAGCCTGACGAGGGAGGCCTGCAACACCCAGACGAGGTAGGCCTGCAACACCCCAGCGAGGTAGGCCTACAACACCCAGACGAGGTAGGCCTACCACACCCCTGCGAGGCAGAGCAACGCCATCCCGACGAGGTCGGCCCAGCACACTACCAGGCACTGTCACGTCGGCAGTGCAGCGAGGTAGACCGGGGCCAACCACACGGGGGATGGCAATACCAACCCGACCAGGTGGGCACCCGGCACAACAGGGCCAGGGACCCCCGACCCAGCCCGCAGGTAGACCGGGACCTGCCCAGAAGGGGAGCACCGCACCCTATCAGTGAAGGCAACCCATGGCAGCCCTACCAGGGAGACCTCAACGCAAGGCGAGTAGACCGGGGACCTTCGCAGATGGGCACACCACAGCACATGGGCGAGGGTAGCACACGACTCCCCGGCGAGAGGGACCCCCGCCCAACACAAGAAACAACCCGGCAACAACAACCCAACCCAGACGACCCCAACCACCAACAGGCGGTAGACCAGGGACTAGGGGGAAGGGAAAGCCGACAACAACCCAGCCAGGGAGGCCTGCGCCACCCCGGCAGGGGAGACCTCCACCAGCCCGAGGAGGTATCCCCTCAACGACACCCCGACCAGGTCGACCACCACCAACCTGACGGGGAAGGCCAACGCCAGCCCGGCAGAGGAGACCTGTGCCACCCCTGCAAGGTCGGACACCGCTACCCGGGCCAACACCACCCACAGCGAGCAGACCAGACCCAAGGGCACCAGCCCGAACCACCCTCCGGACCACAGCGAACCGGGCCGCAGCAGAACCGCAGCCACCGGGAGACCGAGGAAGAGCAAGTGACAGCCGGGGTCTTACCGAGACTCAGACGCTCTTCCCGGGTCGGAACCGAACAGCACCGCCGAGGCGAAAGATCCACAGGCCAGGAGGAAGACCACCAGAACCAGCCATCCAAGGTCTGCGGTCCGGCCGGAGGCGCTGAGGGTGACCCCGCACACTCGCCAGCCGAACCGAGCCCGGTTCCGGGGAAGGAGCCAGGAGCCACAGGAACCCCGTCCGTCCAGGGCGGGGACGCGGAAGAAATGAGACTGTGCAGGTCAAGTAGGGTGCCTAGGCGTCCTACGTACCTGCGGGACTACGTCACGTTTATTGACGAACGCTGAACGTTTTTTTTGGACTAGGGGGGAGGAGTGTTATGTCCTTATAAGGACATCCGCCCGGATTGGCTGCCAGCCACCGGGCGGGAAAGTTTGAATCCCTGTCAGGGGGCAGTGCGTCTGCCGGAGCGAATATAAGGAGAGCTCCGGCAGCGCACGGCCAGTCTTGCTACTGTTTCTTGTACTCAATAAAGGTTACTAATGTAACGAGCTGGTCACGTCTTCCTTTCCTGCGCCGATCTAACAGCTTTCCTTGATCATGTCCCTATATATTTGTGGATGCAATTTGCTTTTTTTTTTTTTTTTTTTGCAGCTGCATTATAATATTGTTTGAGTCCTGTTTGTATTCCATCAATCCACCTAGATCCTAAATAGAGAATTTTCTTTTTGTTCATGACTAAATCCATCTTGCTGGGGTTGGGGGTTGTCTGTTGTTCTAGATTGTTGAGATCTTTAAATCAAGATCTGAATCTTGATTGTGTCTTCAAAAGTGTAGCTCTCCTGTCTTTGAAGCTTCTGAAATCATTTATAAATATCTCGAAAAGCACAGGGATAGAATGGAGCCCATGACATGTCACTCAATTTATCCCTCCCACTTGACTTGAAGCCATTGACATGCCTTTGTAGGGTACAGTTGTTCCACTATCTCTTTGATTGTCAAACATTTAATAGCTGCCTGAAGAGAAAGAGCTTTCTTCCAAGCAGAAAACTTCCCAAGTCAGCTAATTTTGTTAAGATAACAGAATAAGAGAATTGGTAGGGACCTTGGAGGTCTTCCAATTCAACCCCCTAGTCAGGCAGGAGATCCTATACCACTTCAGACAAATGGTTATCCAACATCTTCTAAAAAACTTCCAGTGTTGGAGCACCCACAACTTCTGTCGTTCCACTGGTTAATTGTTCTAACTATCAGGAAATTTCTCCTTAGCTTTAGGTTGCTAGATAGATATATACTGCTCCCCATGTAATTAAATATATAGATACATATATGGATATATACATATGTGTGTATCAGGAGTGGGTTCTACTTACCTTTATTAACAGTTTGAAATGGGGCCATGCGCAGAAGCGTTTGATGATGTCAGGGTCAGTGGGTGGAGCCTCCTGCTGGTTTTACTACCGGTTCTATAGAACCGGTGTGAACCAGGGGCAACCCACCACTGGTGTGTATGTGTATGTACACACACACACATACCCCAGAAAGGACATAGGTCTTCTTTTCTGATAAAGGAGAAGTCTAAGCTGTGCATGGTTTACATAATGATTTTAGACAAAACCAACTCTCACAATATTCCACTAACACAGTGTAATCCATAGCCCACATTTTGCCATATTCTGTGCTGTGATCTCATGAACAATTTAGTCGAATGCTTTGATGAAGCAAAAATACATTATGAACATAGTATTCCCAAGGCCAGCTATACTGGTCACTCTATTAAAAAGGAGAGCAGGTTGATTTTACATGTGCAGAAATAGACTGTAAGAGATGAAAGCATTTAGTTTTACGTCCAGAGTAGTAAGTCATATTCAGGCAATCCTCGACTTATAATAGGTCATTTAGTGATTGTTGAAAGCTACAACAGCACTGAAAAAAGTGGCTTATGACCGTTTTTCACAATTATGACCATTGCAGCATCCCCATAATCACGATCAAAATTCAGACACTTGACGACTGACTCATATTTAATAGTTGCAGTGTCCCAGGATCATGTGATCCCCTTTTGTGACCCTCCGATAAACAAAGTCAATGGGGAAGCCAGATTCACTTAACAACCATGTTACTAACTTAACAACTGCAATGATTCACTTAACAACTGTGGAAAGAAAGGCTGTAAAATGGAACAACTCACTTAACAACTGTCTTGCTTAGCAAAAGAAACTTTGGATTCAATTGTGGTTGTAAGGCAAGGATTACCTTTATAAGGAAATAACTGTCATAAACTGTCAGTATGATTGTCAAGGAGGGTTCCAGACCGAGAAATGATCATTTGGGGTTTTTTTTAATGACAAGCCAGCTTTTTAAATTCTTCTTAAGAAATTTATATCAACAACAATTTACTGCTTGGCCATACATATTAGATAGCAGTAGCCAATGAAATAGATGTATTGAATCTAATAAATACTGTAACCTTAGAACATGACTTACCAGACACACAACAGAGTTAAATAATTTGTTCCAGAGTTTCACTTAGTACTGATGTCAAACTGACTAATCTATAGTTACTTGGGTCTGCCTTTGTCCTGTTTTTACTGTTGAATAGAGAAAAAACATTTGACCTCCACCAGTCCTCTGGCCCTGTGCCACTCAAAAGTATTTTTTCTTTGCTTGGATGAATCTGTTCATTGTGTGCTACCAGGTACATAAGCCTGAGCATACAATATGCATCCTTTCTTTCGAGACAATACAGTAGTCTTTGTTTCTTACCTCCTGGACTTTTAGAAGCAAGAGAGGTACAAATGCAACATGTAAATTTAGTTAAATTGTTTGCTTTAGCTATCAGAGGCTGCTTTTGAATAGGTATCCAATTGTCATTACAAAGTTTATTGAGAAGTTAAGGGAAGGAGATTGTTTGTCATATCAGTTGTCATTGACTGACATTTCAAAAGTGAAAGATACAGCTATGGTTGCTATGTTTGAACACTTCGTTCAACTAGCAGGATGTACCAAGAATACCTCCTTTCAGAGCTGGTACCTAGACAATCAATCAACTTTTGGGTTAGGACCTTTTGAGTTAAATTATTTTTGACAGTTCAGCAATCTATAGGAATAGATACAAACAGCAAAATGACCATCATGATGGTTTTTATATTTTTCTGAACCCTGAAATAAGCACTTGGCCTTATTGCCATGCACTCAAAAGCCTGATTGGGCTTATTATCAGAAGATGTCTTATTTTGGAGGAAACAGGGTAAGCACAATGGTGTTGATTTAGTGATGTTAAGGAAGTATTTTATAGAGATACATGCTCTAAATCCAAAATACCTTCTTTCTATTAATTACAAGAAGTATTGTGATCTTTAGAAACATACTGTTAGTGGTTACCTCTAATATTAGCACCAAAGGAGAAAACAGATTAAATTCCCCTCCTGTATACAAAGTAATTTCAGAAGTGGAGCGATTGCAAAACAAGAGTGACCTTTGTCCTTAAGCGCAGCCTTATTTTTTTTCCCCTGGTACTGCTTGTTGTGAAAATAGTTTTGATTAGGGTAACAATTCTTCTGTGTTCTTACGTTTACAGGTAGAATAAGCATCTCAATGTATTATTTTACAGGGAGTAAAAAAAATGGATATTACTGCTTTTGCAAAAAATCAACTCTTCAGAATACTGCCGTAGTGTTGTTTTGTCAGGTTCCTGTTGCGCATTCACTCACTTTACATAGCACCTTTCTTTCGGTGATCAATCAAAACTTGTACAGGTAGACTTACAACAATTCATTTAGTGACCATCCCAGAATGCCCCAATCAGCTGTTCCCAGAGGTTAATTTTAGCAACAGGTTCATTGGTTGTGAGCTCTGTGCCTTGCTTTTTTTTCAGCCTCTGAAACTTCTGAAACTCTGTTTCAGAAAAAACTTTTTTTTCTGCCTCTGAAAGCCTCCAAAAGAGAGCTTTAGAAAAAAAAGCCTCTGAAACTTCCTTTTAGAGGCTTTTTTTCTGAACCTTCGTTTCTGAGGCTTTTTCAGCCTCTGAAACCTCCGTTTGAGAGGCTGGGTGTGGCTACATTCGGAGTAAAAGACGCACCCAGATTTTCACCCTCTGTTTTGGGGGGAAAAGGTGCGTCCTAAAAATATGGTAATTTAACAACTGCAGTGATTCACTTAACAAATGAGACAAGAATAGTTGTAAAATGGGGCAAAACTCATTTAACAAATCTCTGATTTGGCAACATAAATTCTGGGCTCAATTGTACACATAAATCAAGAACTATCTTTATGTGTTTTTATATATATGTAAATATAGAGAAAGGAATTTTTGAAATGACCATCAGAGCATTAGTATTTCCTATATTATTATAACATGCTCTGATGCTAATTAGTTAGACATTCTACTCCCCCTCCCAACTTGAAAATAACTCTGGAGAGAATGGGATAGCATAGGACAGGCTTCTGTGGGGCAAGCCTTATGGAGAGAAGGGGCTAGAAAGCCTGAGGGAAGGGGATAGGATAGGAGGGGATAGGATAGGAAACATTTCTGTGGGGCCAGCCTGAAGGAGAGAAGGGGATAGGAGAGGATCAGTCCGAAATAGATCTATATTAGTCTCCCAATAAGCAGCAAAATGCATGCTTGCTGTCTGAAGAAGCCTAGGATAGTGGATGTGATTTCATTGAGCTATGGCTGCAATTTGAGAAACTTGGTTTACGTAGGAAAATACCTGGTTGAAGAAAAATAGATACAAAAACATACGATAAGAGAAGAAAGCAAATACTTAGTCTCTATGGGGAGGGAACATATGGTAAGCGTGTGGCTAATTGATGAGGACCAATCAGTCCGAAATAGATCTATATTAGTCTCCCAATAGGCAGCAAAATGCATGCTTGCTGTCTGAAGAAGCCTAGATGTGATTTCACTGAGCTAAGGCTGCAATTTGAGAAACTTAGTTTACATAGGAAAATACCCGGTTGAAGAAAAATACATACAAAAACTTACGATAAGAGAAGAAAGCAAATACAAAGTGTGTGTGTGTGTGTGTGTGTGTGTGTATAATATTTAATGCCTCATACATTCTCGCCTCTTCCTGTTTATGAGAAAGGCAATCTAACAGAGAGAATGGCATTCATACAGCGCACCGTTGACTATGGATCATGCCCCAGCAGCTTAATGTTACATTCCTCTTTATGAATGTAATCTGTATACTTTATGCAGTATACGGATTAAATTTTGCATGACAAAATCATTTTCTTTGTGGTTTTGTTTTTCCCCCAAGTGGAAAGCTCTATGAAGCAAAATGGAAGAAAGTAGCTGACAGAAGCCTGCTCAGCTGGACTCTTCCTTTCATACACACCAAAATACAGCATCATTGCCATAACCGGCCTTGTAGAAAGGATGCTAAATGTTTGGGCTTTTTGATTCCCAATATAATTTACTGTATATTCATTTACTATTGTTTCATCATGCATGTAAACTCTTGAAAAGTGCTGTGAATAATCATAATTCGTGAAGAAATTATTTTTTCTTGGGGAAAAGGCATTTTAGTTTATTGTAGAGAAGAACATTGTGTTGTGTGGTTTTTTTGGCTACTGTCTGAAACAATGGTACTCTGCAGAATTTGATTGGTTCCATATGAATGAGGCTATAGCAGCCATGCTACAATGATCATCTTGGGGACCAGCAATGATTCCACTTTTCAGATATGCTTCTATCCTCGTAAAGGAAATACTCCCTGATGCTTCTTGAATGTTAATACAATATAGGCATGGAAGAGATCTATATTAAAAACTGTATAATGAAAAAGCTCACATTATCTTCTAATTAGTTTTTAAATTTAAATAGAATATAATGTGGGTTTTTTCATTAACCAGATTATTTTTACTGAAATTCTCATTTTACTATTACTTAGTCTTGAAGTTAGGAAACCTTGCCAAAAATAAAATCAGCTCCAAGTCTATATGCCGCCCTTCTCCGGAGACTCAGGGTGGCTTACAATGCATTAGCAATAGCCTTCATTCTTTTGTATATTTATACTTTTGACTTTTATACAAAGTCATCTTATTGCCCCCATAATCTGGGTCCTCATTTTACCTACCTTAGAAAGGATGGAAGGCTGAGTCAACCTTGAGCCTGGTGAGATTTGAACTTGCAGTAATTGCAGGCAGCAGATGTAAGTGGATGTTAATAACAGTGCTTTAGTCTGCTGAGCCACCAGAGCACTTGGCTTTTATCCATCAGCTGGAATATTCATAAGTATCAGGAGTGACAGAAATAATCTAAAGGGCATAAATCAAATGCCCACACAGTTATACCTAGTCTTGCCTATTTCTACTAGGGCTCTTTGCTGCAAGATATTTAGTGCCACAATTTGTAATTCAAAAGTAGATTTTATTACAATAGTCCAATCCAGGCACAAATAATATGATTCTGTAGTTACATTATTATAAATTAAACTGTATTCACACAGAATAAAAAAATAGAGGACTACATCATGTACAATAAAATTAGTTACGAAGGGAACTCCTTTCATGCACAGCCAGCTCAATCAGTCACTCTTTCAGTCCTTAGCAAGTCATTTTCTTTCCTATCAATTTTTACAGCCATGTTTTTCCCCAGCAGTAGATAACAATTGCTCATCTATTATTTTATGTCAAGAACAAAAACAAAGTTGGTTCCCCATTGGTAATACACAGGTATTTCAATTAATCAATCCCAACTTTTCAAAGAAATTGTTCCATTCTGGATCATTTATTCTTAAAGAGATTTTCTACAACCCGGTGTGACCAATATCAAAGCTAGCACAAATCTTCACTGCATGTATTAGAAAAGGCCATTTTTAGAAGGCATAACCATTTCCAGGTTTTGTTTCCTCCCCCCCCCCCCCCTTGCATTTCTGGCTTTCAATACAAAAGGCCTTTCTGTTAATAGAGTTTTCTTATCACATTGTTTTTTGCAATTTCATTTATGTACATGCTAAAGATTCCATCTGGGTAGAGTAAATTGGTTAATTATACATTCAGGCCCCAGGCCCATGAAATCTTTAATTGCTGTAGATACGGGTTAAGAGAGTGTTGTGTCATAAGCTTGGCTTGTGGGAAGGTAATCCTTTCCTTTGCCTATCCCAGTCACTTTTCATCCATTTTACAGTAAAGGTACATTGACACTGCCATTGCTCCAATCTGAGAAAGAGGAAAATGAGATAAAAAGTAAGTTTATACTCTTTCCATTAGCACAGAATTAAACCAGAAGACAACAATTCCCATTATCTTCTTGAAGAAATAGGTAATACTTTAAATAAAATCTAGCTCAATTATGAAAGAAAAAAATAAATCACCAAAACACCACCCTGCATCATACACGAAGGAATCTCCCTAGCTATTACTTTCTAGGTTGTTCAAGTTTGGTTATTTTTGGTTGAATACGATTTACAAAACAGCGAACTATGCCTTAATTCTATGTTTGAACTATGTCATCCCAGTTTACGATGTTAAAAAGAATCAAAATTTAGCATTTTGCATGGATGAAGTCACTGAAAGTCAAGTCTACCATAGAAATGAGAAGTACCTCCAGGGGTGGGCTTCAAAAATTTTAGCAAGGGGTTCTCTGCCCAGTTGCTGGGTGAGTGTGGCTATGGTGAGCGTGGCCTAATCGGCCTCCTGCACCAAGATGGGGGGTGGGGGGCGTTTTTGTCCTCCCGGGCACTGGAGGCTTTTCTCGAGCCTCCAGGAGAGTGAAAACAGCCTCCCCAGGCTCCGGAGGCCCTCTGGAGGCTGGAAACGGGCCCATCTCCAGCCTTCCCAAACTTCCGGTAGGCCCATTTTCCGCCCTCCCGGAGCCTCCGCGCGTGCCTGAAAAAAATGGGAGGGGTGGGGCCAGCCAGGACTGGGATTTGGGGTTCTCCGAACTCCACAGAACCTTAGCTAGAGGCTCTCCTGAACCCCTGTAAACCCCCAGCAGCCCACCCTTGAGTACCTCCCAAATTCTTGGATTATTTTCCCATTGGCATACCTATGCTAAACTTGCAGCTTCTCCTGCAAGGGAAAAGAGCAGGGAGATCGGTTGCTCTTCATTACAGGTAGTCCTCGACGTATGGCCACAATTGAGCCCAAAATTTCTGTTGCTAAGTAAGACGTTTGATAAGTGAATTTTGCTCCATTTTATGACCTTTCTTGCCATAATGGTTAAGCGAATCACTGCAGTTGTTAAGTTAGTAACACAGTTGTTAAGTGAATCTGGCTTTCCCATTGACTGCCTGTCCAAAAGTCGTAAAAGGGAATCACATGATGCTGGGACACTGCAACCACCTTAAATATGAACCAGTTCTCAAGCATCTCACATGAGATGCTTGACCACATGACTGTGGGGATGCTGCAATGGTCGTACATCTAAAAAATGGTCAAAAGTCACTTTTTTCAGTGCTGTTGTAACTTCAAATGGTCACTAAATGAACTGTTGTAAGTTGAGGACTACCTGTAGTACAGTTTGTTTGTACTTATCCTACAAGTTGCCTATCTGTTATGTTTAAGAGGGTGAAACCTAAGTAATAATCACTTATTTATTTAGAGTCTTAGAGTGAGCATAATTTTCCATTATTACCTTTTAATAGCACATGGCTGATAGGACACTTGATATTCTTTGGAGTACAGGTCCCATAGATCCTATCAGCATTAATGTAAAATCTAGACCTTTAAAAAATCCTGCTATGTGGGAAATAGGTAACCAGTGCTATTTCCCACATAGCAGGATTCAAACTAGAATATTTAAAGATACTACTACTAGTAGTAATTCTTTTAGACCCGAGTGGCTATCTTTCTTAGATAGTAAACTTTGAGGCTGAAAGAGCCACTGCATGCAAGAGTAGAAACCTATCTTGTATCTGTGCATACAAGAACATCAAGCAGGGAAGACATAACATATGCTCAAATCCTTGTCTCTCTTTACATGTTCTGCTCATGGCTGCCATCTTGACTTTTTTGACTCCACCTGAGGATACCCATGGATGCATGCTATCACAGGGTGCAAATCATGAGAAAGTTTCATTAAAGAACAAGGCACATCAATGTAAGAATAGAATCGAAAAGAACAGAACAGAACAGAACAGAACAGAACAGAACAGAACAATAACAGAGTTGGAAGGGACCTTGGAGGTCTTTTAGTCCAATCCCCTGCTTAGTCAGGAACACTATTCCATTTTAGACAAATGGTTATCTAATCTCTTCTTGAAAACTTCCAGTATTGAAGCATTTACAACTTCTGGAGGCAAGTTGTTCCACTGATTAATTGTTCTGTCAGGAATTTTCTCCTTAATTCTAGGTTGCTTCTCTCCTTGATTAGTTTCCATCCAGTGCTTCTTGTCCTGCCCTCAGAAGCTTTGGAGAATAGCTTGACTCCCTCCTCTTTGTGGCAGCCCCTGAGATGGGTTAATGCTAGATGGGTTCTTACAAAGTTCAACCAACGTACCTCTAAGGCCCCAATTCCAGCTGCAACTCCACCCACTACAGCTGCATTCTTACGAATTTCAGTCAGCATCTGATCGAAGCAGCCCTGGAATTAAAATTAAAGAAAAATCAGTTAAATTTAAAAAGCCTTGGCAGGAGCCTTGGTAGTACAGTGGTTTAAAGCACCCTGTTATTAACACAGCTGCCTGCAATTACTGCAGGTTCAAATCTTGCCAGGCTCAAGGTTGACTCAGCCTTCCATCCTTTCTAAGGTAGGTTAAATGAGGACCCAGTTTGTGAGTATGAAGGCTATTGCTTAACGCATTGTAAGCCGCCCTGAGTCTCCGGAGAAGGGCGGCATATAAATCAAAATTCCAAACCACATTGGTCTGGGAAGAGTTCAAAGGTGCCATTGAATTTGACTGGTATTCATCACAGGTCTTTGTAGAAGAGTGAAGTTCTGAACTTATTTGAGATCCAAATTTTTAAAACACTGTGTCAAAAATGCCAAGTATAGAATCTGGGTGCTAGATCACTGAAGGTCATGCCACAAAGCCTTGCCCCATTTTCCTCCAGAATAGACATGTTTTCATACCTTCACTGCCAAGCTTTCCGCTACAGTTCTATTACAAGTAGAGGCAGGGAGAGACAAGCTGGAAGAATTGCAGCATTGCTCTGGATATAACTTCTCTGAGTTCTTGTAGAAATAGGAGTCATCAAAGTCTGTGTAATTTGATAAACCACAGCAATTCAGCTAAGGAGAAAAACATATATCAAGATTAGAGTTCACATTCACCCACAGGGGATTGCGTTAGAAGACCTTCAAGGACCCTTCCAATTCTATTATTCTGTTATTTATTTATTTTATTTCAACATACAACATACAATCCTCAATAAAAACTCCTTACCCGCTAAGAATCCCACTGCAACTATCTTTTCTTTTATATTAATGCTTGTCTGTTTATAAGCGAACATTAGAAGCATTAAGATGACTCTCAATAAACTATGATACAACTATTAAGTTTCTGAGATGAAGACAATCTTCCAACTTTGAGGTAAAACTAACCGGCAGCTGTAAAGAAAGCAACATCGTTTCTGCTTAGGCGCAAGGGAGGTTTCTACATTTTCTCATAAAAATCTTGCATATAATATGGAGATTGGAGTACCAACTTACTTTAGTCATTGTAATATTCCATGCTTCAGTAAGTGGGCTAGATTTCCCATAGTCATCTTTCAGTAGTTTTGCCACTGTTGCTTGCAATAGAGTCTGTGCCTGAAAAGAAAAATTATTCAAAACATATGAGAACATATAATAAGCTTTTCATATAATTAAAGATGCAAGGCCATTCTTTCATCTCAGCATCTGTGGTATTATTAAGATTCTACTTCCCCTTCTGTAGGTCCTTTATGTAGGAATAGAAGGCCTTTTGTGGGCTGCTAAACACATATGGAATCAGGGGGAAATATCATTGACACTGTCACATAATGTCTTCCATAATGGGTATTCATGTAGTGAGATAGCTCCCCACCAACCTTTTTGAGGCATTCTAGCATCTTTGCTTATCTTGGACATCAATAGACACAAAATATGCAGCCATTCACCAATTTTATTTTCTAAAAATATTTATTGAGTCTATGTGGGAACCAGCCAGAGGTGGAAGTATGGGTTGTGGGTTTTTTAAATGATATTAAAGGTCAAGACATTACAGTATACCTGCTTCATTTATTCCGTTTCAGTGAAAAAAAATATTTTAAAAATAAGACCAAGTACTGAGGGAGCCTGGCAGGTGGTCAAGGAAATTAACCATGGATGTACTGGGGCTAATGAGTATTAGGTTGCCTAACCCTTTCCTTCCAATAAAAACCAAAATTCTGAGACACCTGAAAACATATATTTTCTCTGCATTATTGTTATTCAGTGATGAGCTTCTTAAGGTGATTCCATTCATTTCTATGTCATTTGATCATTCAGGATTGAGCTTCCATTCATATCTATGTCACTTTTTTATCAATTCAATCTTCTCTTAACATCACAGAAGAATGCAGCGGGCACTGAAGAAACAAGACTACTTATAACCCCTTAGGCATCACAGATGAGAGTGCTTGGCATTCCAAAGATGTAATTCTACGGCAAAGAATTCAAGTCTGTGCTACAACTCATTTTGTTACTGCCCATGGTGATTGCCAAAAAATGGGCAATAAAGCAAGCCACCTTTAATTTTTAAAAAGAAGGTAAAGAGCAAACCACAAATAAGTGTCTACCTGGTTTTCCACAAATCAATGCTTTGTCAAATGGGGAATAGCTATACTTCTCTACACAGATAGGCTATGTAGAACATTTCTCAAAAATTGCTATTTGGATACATAATGCCAAATATCCTTTACAATGCAGAGGAGACACTTGTTCAAGTTATGCAGCACAATCTTGCTTGTGCCCTGCTGGGTTCAATAAACTTTCTTCCTCACCATCCCCATATACCTATACACAAAGCTTGGATCAAGGACCAGGCTGAGAGAAGATGGCTAAGAGAAAGTGAGATGTCCTTCTTTTCTTATGATATGGACATTAGAGTAGGCTACTTTCCATTTTATTCCTGAGGAAACAAGCCAGTACATTTATGTCTCATTGGGTCTTGAGTGCAGAACAAACATATGGTATAAGAAAATAAAGATTTGGAATAATAATAATAATAATAATAATAATAATAATAATAATAATAATAGCACTCTTACTAAGTTGTATGCATTTTTCCCTAACAAGGACAGACTATTATTACACAAAAGCTAAGAAGTAAGGTATCTTAACCTTATTGGTAATCTAACATTTAGGGTACATTAAGTGGAATATCTGTATTTACTTGAAATCCTGAAATAATCCTCACAAACTAACATATTTTCTATTCCATGATACTTACGAGTGATGTGTAGACCAAAGCTACCACTGCACCAGCAACTTCAATTATAAAGATGATCAGGATAATGCTGAAGAACTAGGAAGAGGGACAATACAGTAATAAGTTTGCTTATTCTACAAAGTATTAATTCAAAAATGAAGCATTGGATGCTCTTGGCCAAGTGTATTCCATCTCTGGAAAAATAGCTGCTTATAAGCAGCTTTCTCAGTCTGAAAGGCTGCTACGAACAGATTTTAAAGGGAATTAGCCCATTTTATATGGGGTTTCTCATATAAAACTCAAGCTCCCTCTTCATATTCCTTCTTTTACTTTCATTGCATCTTCTTATTTGGATTCCTAGATTTTTCAGAATAACTTTTTATTAGCCTAAATTGCTATTGTAGTGGCAGTGTGGAAGACCCTTGATATTTTCATGAGTTTAGTGACAGAATTTTGATTTATCCTTCATATTAAGAAAATTCTTTAGAAAATTCTGAGCTAAACTGCTTGTGTTTTTTTTGTTCTTGTTTACTAAACAAAGGAGAGGGGAAGTGGAAATCTTCATATAACTTCAAAACTTTTCTTGCTGTGAAAGTCTCAGACTCTCGATTCCCACCCCTGAATTATTTGCCACCAAACCAAAGTCAGTTTGTAGTCTCCTGACCATATCAGGGCCTTGAGGTCATGGTGTCAAGTTTTGATAAAAACCTTGAAGTTGTTGTTTGTTGGGAACATCTGCACAAAACTGGTGTTGTTATTAAAGAGTTCCTGACAGTCTGTAAGAAATGTGGATATTATCTTTCTTGCTATGCATGCTTTTTGTGTTATGTTTTTAAATCTGTTTGCTTGACTAATAATCAGGCTTAAAATCCCTTTATTTACTTGGACGTTCATTGTTTCTGAGTCCAAAACAACCAATTGCCTGGGCAACCAATCGCTGCCATGACACTTGGCAAAACAGTTATGATTTAGTATGTTGTTTGAACAAGACCTTATTTCCTTGTTTAAGTTATCTAACAGAGAAATAGAAATCAGCATTTACCAGCAATAGCTGGAATATGCACTTTAAAAAAAAAAAAATAACAACTTAGTTTTATGACACCAAAAAGGGGAAAAATATAATCACAAATAAGGAAACACTATATTCAAAAATATTGACTTGTTATTTACATACAAATTAAGGAATCAAGAAATGAACTTTTTAAAAACCCAACTTGTTACTATCCAAAAAAGATAGAAATTCTATCCCTACTATATCTGGATTAATGTCTTCAGATATTTTCCTTGAAAAAAAAATGTCTTCAATGAATAGCTTTAAATAATGCCTTCATCATGTTGGGTTTCATTACATACTTTAGTATCAATCAACACTTTTATGCAGCAAACAATGAAAATGCTTTGCAGAATTTACCGTGATCAGGAGGCACTTGCTCTCTTTCTGTGCTCCACAGCATCCTAGGAAACCCAGCAGGAACAGAATAACTCCAATGGCAATGAGGAGGTAACCAACGTGCACAAATTGGAGGACACTGGCGGATATCGCACCAAATATATCGAGGAAGGATTTACTGTCAACAGTAACCCAGATCCCGATGCCCAGCAGCGTTGCTCCGCCAAGCTAGACAAAAAAAAATATGTTCACGTGTAGATAGTGGAGGTGTACGTGCACATCCATACATCCAGAATTGTTATCTTTAGCTCTGCACTTGTATCACATGTGATTCACCATATTGAAAAGACTTCAGACAAGTACTTGGAGGCTTCAGTTTTCCCACATTCACAATTCTGCAGTCAAACATGCTTCTTGAGTTCTTGCTAGCCATTGCGTATAACTAGTAGATTGATTTCAGCAAGAATAATTATTATTCACCAGAAACAACTGTTTCTAATTAGGAATTTCTAATTTCTCATCAAAAGGTGATGTGAGAAAGCCAAAATATCATCTTAAATATCACCTTAGTCGTAAGACTATGCATTTTATTTATTTATTTCTATTAAATTTATACGGCTGCTCATTTCCCCAGGAACAACTCTGGGTGGCAAATAACAATCAATATAAAAATATAAAACAATTATTATTAATTTTAAAAGAAATCATTAAAAATTAAAATATAGAAACCATAAGATAGAAAGATAGTAAATATATCAACTCCAATAGTGGAGCAATCTTAAGAGTACAGGTAGTCCTTGACTTACAACAGTTCATTTAGTGACTGTTTGAATTTACAACAGTACTGAAAAAAATCACTTAAGTTTTTCACACTTAAAATTGTTGCAGCATCCCCATGGTTACATGATCAAAATTCACACTTGGCAACTAACTCATATTTATGATGGTTGCAGTGTCCCAGGGTCATAAGATCATCTTTTGCGACCTTCTGACAAGCAAAGTCAATGGGGAAGCCAGTTTCACTTAACAACCGTGTTACTAACTTAACAACTAGAGTGATTCACGTAAAAACTGTGACAAAATCGGGCAAAATTCATTTAACAATTGTCTCACTTAGCAACAGATATTTTGGGTGGAATTGTGGCTGTATGTTGAGAACTACCTGTATTACTAGTTCCCTGGAATCCCAAAACCTAGCGACATAACTAGGTCTTGATGAACTTCCGAAATGTTAACAGAGATTGAGCTAAACTAACTTCAGGACTGAAGAATGTTCCATAAGGCAGGCACCACAGCAGAGATGGCCTGCCTCCTGGGACCCATCAAATATTTTTAGCAACTGATCTTATAGTCTAGTCCCCACATACACAGTTGAACTAGAATTGTGTCTAACTATAATCACTGCCTTACAGCTTGCACCTACACTCTAGACTACATTTTGACATAATCCTTATGAAAACTACATTTATCCCTTAAAACGTTTTGCAATATTTCTTGGGCAGCTTTTTTGACTTACTAAAGCACCACATTTATGTCCTTTAGTGTAAACACTAAATTACCTTTTAAAAGGTTTTAAAAGTCAAAAGGTAAAATTCATGAAATTTGAAAATAAGATTAATATTTAAGCTAGGTTTATCATGGCCTACTCTGGAATCCTGATTTATTTCCATTTCCTACAAACTGGAGATACTTCCGTATTTGTGATTCTATCAAAAAATAATTAGGACTCAAACAAATATGCTTTAACATTGCTAACATATTTAATGCAGCACTAAATATCATCAGTCCTGTATGATTACCTTACATTTATTTCTATTTAAGGAAGTTATATAGATTTAACCATTGTACAGAAGATGATGTTTCAGCAGGTATAATGCCAAATCTTACTCTTCTGCATTGTTCTAAAATGCATAGAAGCCCCATTTTCTCTGACCCTGATCAATCTTCCCAGATAATTTTATAGTCCTTTGTATTCAACAAGCTGTGATGCTATTGTCTATGGAGATTCTCAGGCATCTAGGTCATGGTTGTCCTGAGCAGTGGTATTATATGCAGTACAATACAGTGAGACATGTACAAATCTGTAACATTGGAGAAACAAAACAATCACTTCACAAATGTATGGCACAACAGAGAACAATCCCATCAGGACAAGGTTCAGCTGTCCCTCTGTATTTGAAACACAAAGTCATACTTTTGAAGCAGCAAAGTCCACATTCTGGACAGAGAAAACCACTGGTTTGAAAGAGAGTCAAAGAGACCATCTACGTTGAAATTGATCAAGCCTTCCTCAACAGAGGGGGAGGGATATACCACCGCCTATCTTCTGTTTACAACACAGTCCTTTCCCGCAGTTCCAAACTCATTTGCACTATTCGGGTGACCCTGAGACCACAGATAAATCTCCAAGTGGCCTCAATGACTCAGAGAGATTGCTAACAACTAGATGACTGCAAGAAATATAACAGGGGTGAAATCCAGTAGGTTCTGACAGGTTCTGGAGAACCAGTAGCGGAAATTGGAGTAGTTCGGAGAACCGGTAGCGGAAATTTTGAGTAGTTCTGAGAACCGGCAAATGCCACCTCTGGCTGGCTCCAGAGTGGGGTGAGAATGGAGATTTTGCAATATCCTTCCCCCAGGAGTGGGGAGGGGATGGAGATTTTGCAGTATCCTTCCCCTGCCACTCCCACCAAGCCACACCATGCCCAAGCCACGCTCACAGAACCAGTAGTAAAAAAATTGGATTTCACCACTGATATAAATCCTTCAATTCTCCACCATTCAGTTAGAACTGAAGAAGCTTCTTGGATGAGAAAGGAAACCTCTTCAAGGAAAAGCAAAGAACGTCCAGTTTCCCTTTGAAAAAACACCTTTGGGACTATGATTCTATTTTACGAGCACAGGAAAATTTCAAATTGCAAATTTCCCAGCCTTTCAAGGAGGTGTTATCAGAAGCTACCAAGCATTTCAACTGTGTAAATATTCCTTTTTAAGTGAACAATGCCTGTAACATAATTCACAAACATTCCTAAAGAGGTCAAAGCAATTGTCCTTGAACACAGGTGCAGGTTTTATTTGCTTTCAAACAAAAGGACAAGCCACAAAACCTATATCTAAATATTGGTGCCAGGCTGAATACATGGGGTCTTTGGGATGAAAAGTCATTTCCTTTCTAGATAAACCATATCACAATTCCCAGATTTGTAGAACAGATTCAGAAAATCTGAACTCACTTTGCTAAAAAAACAAATTGCTGCCAGATTCATTTGACCTCTCAGAATTATTATTCAATAAACAACATGAGCTAATACATGAGCTAATTGCTGAAAGGGTTGTACATGCAGCTTCTCTGGGAAAGAAATGAGCATTGCCCTATAAAAATAATTCAGAAATTCAGGATTTTAGGACAGTTGATCAGGCACAATTGCATCTTCCTAAAAACAAGGGGCAAAACATGATATCCACTATTGTTCTAAATTAGTATTTTTAAAGTGTCATTTTTGTTTCTCTAGGACTTTACACCTTCATCCTTATAAAAGCCCTATTTCAAGGAACTGACCTTTATTAAAAAGTAGGTAAATAATTCCAGTGATCCTAATTTTTCTAAGGAGAATTAGAAGGCAACCCTGCATTGTAGATTAATGTTGTTTTGTATTTTGTAGGCTGCTTTTTGTGTAATGAACATTCATAGGGTGAACATAAAGATGAATATAGTGGTCCCATATTTTGTTTCATAAATCTCTATTAGGGGACTGCATGACAGTCTGGGAAGGGATAAAATAAAGTGGTGAAGCTACTCCCTTTTTCTTTTCTTTTTTTTATTAAAAAGTTTTACAAGACAGAAAACATTTTTACAAATTTTCCCCCTCTCCCTCTCCCTCCTCCCCCCTCCCCCCTACCACCCCCCTCCCCCCTGAACTTCCCAGAGCAAAATACAGGGTATAGCATTTATCAATCATAAACTAAACTAAACTAACAATCTATAAGTTCCCGCACCTCCCCTAGAACCTTAACTCCCCTTGTACAATACAGATACATTTCTGACATTCTAGTCAATCATAAGCTATTTGGTATTTCCTAGTCTGATATTTATTTTGAATATAATCAATCCATCTTCTCCACTCCAGTATATATCTTTCTTGTGTATGATCCTTCAATCCTCCCTTTTTCTGATACTATCTTTTTTTCTCACTTTTCAGTATATGTCCTTCTCAATCTTTCTGTTCCTGACACTTTTCTCTCCTGGTCTCCCCACCCCACGCCACCCCCACCCCACGCCTCCAAAAGGTAGATCATAAAAAAGGCAGAGGTCTAATTTAAATGTTTCAGAACATATTAAATTAGAACTAGGCTGTAGGCCCACAGTTTACCCAGATTAAAACAGGGAAAAGAAACACAGGGATAGAGAGTTACTGGGGAGGGACACAAAATGAGTGCCACATTTTGAATAATATCACGGAATAAAGAGACTAAGGGTAAGCATCTACAGAAAATGCAAATATGTTGCAGCTGCATATGCGAGCCATGTAAATGACAGTTGCATATATACTACGCTTTGATTCAACAAAGATTTAGTCAAGCCAACCAATCATAGTAAGTCGAAGGACAGATCCAGTTTGGATCTCCAAATCCAATAGCCTAACCTCAACTCCATAGAAGCACATTTATAGGAAGTGTACACAGCACAAAAAAACTTAGCTTGTTTAACCATGGTTTGTTAATCAAGTCATAATGACCTGTTCAAACATACAACTAAATCCTAAACCACAATTTACAAGCCACATATTTTACCTGTACTTTTTGTGTTTTATTGATTTTATTGTACTTTCTTATGAGATTGTTGTGAAACACTCAAAAGTTTTTTTAAAGTAGGGCAGCCTACAGGTTTATTAAATTATTATGATTTGTCGCACAGTCACCCAGATGTTCAGACTGGATTTGGCATTTTTGTCTACCTATCAAGTCCTTTCCAAGGACGAAGGATAAGGTAGATATGGATGTTTGATAGTGTCACAGATATTGTTGCAGGATATAAACTGTTCAGAGTAAAGACACTTTTTGCAATTGACTGATGTTGAATTTGTCAATGCCAATGGTGTTCAGTTGGTGCTCCAGTTATTGTCCTAAGCCTTGATGTGATTGTATGGTTTTGGTATAATGCAATTTATGAAACTGGTCACCAACTACCACATAATTGATGTCACTTGGCCACATATCAAGCAGGCATAGCCAGGATGAGATGTCATTCTACATGCAGTCCTCAAACGTTTCTCAGACATTAATTTATATTGTTCCCCATATTGTTAGTGTGCAGAAGCCATGTATGGGCTAATGGTTAAGATATTGGAAAAGAAGTGAAAAGACCCCCACTTCTTCAACCATGGATATCCGTTGGGTGACAAGGCAATCTTCCCCTGAGGCCAACCTACCTACTTAGCCATTGTTCTCGGGGGAAAATAGCTCTTGTTCCATGCTTAATTATAACACCAAATAAAAATATTATGTAAAGATCTTTTTCTTATTTGCATGTTGATTTTCATAGATCAATTTCCCAGATAAGCATCAAGGACAGGAGGGAAAGGAGAAACATCCAAATATTAGCTCCAAACTGCATTCCTTCCTTTCAGCACAACATATACAAACACTTCTTGTTTGTTCTATGAAACCCTCTTTTGGGATTGTAGCAGGGGTGAAATGTTCCCGGTTCGGACCGGATTGCCCAATCCTGTAGCAATGGAGGCAGGTGGTTCGGAGAACTGGTAGCAAAAATCCCTGCCCAACCCACAATGCCCACCTGAGCCGCACAATCATCAGAGGCTTTTTTTATTTTTAAAAGCATTTTTTCTACAACCTCTTTGGCCAAAAAAATGCTTTTAAAAGTAAAAAAAAAGTCTCTGATGATTGCGCGGCTCAGCTGGGATCATCAGAGGCTTTTAAAAGCATTTTTTCTACAACCTCTTCGGTCGAAGTTATAGAAAAAATGTTTTTAAAAGGAAAAAAAGCCTCTGACAATCAGGCAAGTCAGCTGGGATCATCAGAGGCTTTTAAAAAAAAAGAAAGCCTCTGCCGATCAGGCAAGTTAGCTGGGATCGTCAGAGGCTTTAAAAAAAAAAAAGAAAGCCTCTGCCGATCAGGCAAGTCAGCTGGGATCGTCAGAGGCTTTAAAAAAAAAAGAAAGCCTCTGCCAATCAGGCAAGTCATCTGGGATCGTCAGAGGCTTTAAAAGCATTTTTTTTACAATCTCTGCAGCCGAAGAGGTTGTAGATAAAATGGTTTTAAAAGTAAAAAAAAAAAAGTTGGCAATGCCCACTCAGTCATATTCCCCCCCACCACCACCAAGCCACGCCCACAGAACCGGTAGTAACAAATTCTACATTTCACCACTGGATTGTAGGATGGGGTTTAAACACCAATCTTTTTACCCTTTTAGCAGTCCAGAGCCCTTTGCAAATGGGAAGCATATACAACTGTAGAATTAAGTGGGGGGAAAAATCAACCTGAAATCCTGGGGCCCCTAAAGGCCCCTAATTCTTTTCAACACCCACAGAGTTTACTTCAAATATAGCCACAAGATGTTTAGCAAGAGCTGTATGAGCAACTGCTCTTTCTTCAAGCTTTGAAACTAGGTGTATGCTAAAGATGTCAGTTCAAGCTGACATTCAAGACTTCCTTGAGAACATGAAGCCAGGTATGGAGAAAGACGGCTGCACTGCTTTTTGAAATGTCATTTATAGAACAAGTATGACATCAAAGCCACACCCACAGAAACCATAAAACTGACTCAGTTTGTCCGAGAAACATGAATAGATTTTAATGACTACCTTTGTCTTGAGCCACAATTGTACTCAAGTTATCCATTGTCAATTTGAGGCTTGGCCTTTATTTGCAGAAAAGCATATTTCCTTAGGAGGACTACCTGTAATACAACCTAAAACAACCACACAGCAACACTTCTAATTGTTCTACCAGTAACTGCAGCCCCAACAAACCGCTAGAAACACAGAAAAAAAAAATTCCTACAAGCCAACCATATTATTAAATGACTGTTTCATGTCATTTTCAAATAGTTTAATCTGTGAGCTGACGTAACTACAACTAATATTTGCAGGCAAACTTCAGCTTCACGGAATATATGATGCAAGTCACTAGAAGCCACAACATACAGGCATGAAGCGGCCAGCAGATCATCTAATATAGCTTCTAAGACTGTTTACCATGAATTTATGGGACAAGCGGACAAAACAATAGTAGAATCATGACTAAGGGAGAGGAAGTTTGGACACTGATCCTTCCATATATGTATGTGTTCTTTCCCAAGGATTGTCACCAACCTGCCCCCCAGAAAGCGCTATTTGCTAACCAGGGATTATACTTATATTGTAGTTGTGACCATCTCCTACCACATATCTTATTGTACCCAATGATTATTCGTATGCTGAATTTTTGATAAACTCACTTGTTTCTATTAAATCATTCATAGTTGACTGGTAGAACCGAGTTGGCAAAGGTTACTACAGCATGTGATCACCAGAGATTAATTGTAAGATAAAGACACAGCTTTCCATAAACATGCTAATAATGTGCTGTAAACCGATACCTGCCTGATATGCTCTTATAGAGAAGAACAAACTTGATGGTCTAATCTGTCCTTCATTCTGGGCCAAATTGTTTAATTCGGTTTTATTCTGTTTTTAAATTTTGTATTTATGTATTTTATTGTTTGGCTGTTCACTGCGCTGAGTCCTTCGGGAGTAGGGTGTTATATAAATCAAATAAAGTTAAAGATTAGAATTCATTAGAATTCTAAATATGTCTACTCAGACTTGCTTTGATTTTGTGTTTCAGCTTCACATATGTCTTGTTTCATACCTATTAAACATACAGTACAGACATGGAGCTAAAAGGAGGTGAAAAAGGTTCTTTTATCCACTCATTATTTCACAAGAATGCAAAGCACCTCACTGCTTATTTACAAAAAAAAAAGAGGCAAGTACTCACAAATATGGCCAGGTTAAACAAAATCATCATAACCTTCAGGAATGTAAAGCAGCTCATTTTGACAGCTGTAAAAAACAAATAATGAAGAACTTAAACAACAGCAGGCCAAGAAACTTTTAGAGAACTAAATCCAACTGATACTCAAAAATGTGGACACAAATTTCAACCTATGGTCTGGTGTTTACAAACTCTCGGTGTGACATTCAAATGGGTTTCTTTGAGGGTAAAAGCCTATTCTGAATTTTATTATTATATGGATATTGTCGGGCAATATTTGGGTAAGAGACTTATGTACTGATCTAAAAGCAGGGATGTGTTGGCCTTAAAGGCTAATGTCCCATTAATTCACATCACTTCCGGCTGGAGCCTCATTGACCAAAATTGTAGAAGCAGAACTCCAGCATATAGAACTGTGGTTTAGATAAAAATCTTTTTAGACACCCTTAAGACCAATATCCATTCTGCAGAGCACTAGAAAGATATGCTAAATTAAAAGGAAATAATAAGAAAAACCCAGCAGACTTTATCCACTACTCTTTTTTTCTTCACCTGATGGCTTTCATAGCAGAAGCCAGTTGATGCCATTGTCCCTGGTCAGCACTGGTAGTATCAGAATTGAAAAGAGCTTAACTCCCACTTCTTGCCATAATCCAGATTCAAATATCCCCAAAAGATTCTTGTCTAGACTCCTCTTGACCTTCAATATTTGGTTCAACACTACATTGTTCTTATTGTTAATGTCCTTCCAACATTTAATTGGCATCACTTTTCTAGTAAGTTACATCTAGGATTTGAAAGAGCAGGTTTTGCCTTTTTCAAGTATTATTGCACCATATGTATCTTCTCAGTTTAAGGCTAAATTTCCCCAAGTCTACCAATCTCTGTTTTTAGCACTTAATTTCTAGTCTCCTGATGATTCTTGTTGCCTTTCCCTGAACTTGTTCCAGTTAGTTTGACTAGTGCAGTACTCAAGGCAGGATCTGGCCAGTACAGAAATAAAACAGAACTATTCAAATCAAATCAGTTTTTTTCCTATGATCTAGAAACTATAATTATAAACTCTAAAACAACATTTGACTTTTTACCTCAACAGCAACAACATATTATTGATTCATATTCAGTTGATCGATTATCATGTCAATATTTTTTCACAAGTTAAATTGCTGAGTCTCCAGTTGCATTAATGGAAGTGACAAAGTGGTCTGGACAAATAAGGCTAAAAGAGATATGTTCCCCTACATCCTCATCTTTAGTAGCCTTGGTGTTACTACAAAAGAAGTTATTCCAGAGTTGATTTTTAAATCTTTAGAATTGTTTGATATAGTAATATTGCAATAACAACAACAAAACTAAAGACAGAAATTATATATAATATCAGAGTAAATAGCACAGATAAAAGGCAGTTAAAAACAACAGACAAGTCCTTTGGTTTTAAAGAAATAAACATTAAATAATCCTCACTTCCTTTTACTAAGGTCAAATTAAAAACTGAGGTTAATTCTTATGCATATCAATCTTCTTTTTCAAATATGCAAGAATCCTTAGAAACAAAGGTCCTTTGTCATTAGTTCATAAATACACAAGGAACTTACCTTTTAGGGCACCAACTAACTCCAAAATCAACCTGAACAAGTCTCACTATCTTTACACTTGACAAAGCAATCAACTCTTAAGTAATATGAAGAAATTGTTTCGGCCTATTAGATGAATCACCTTTTCGAGCCAATCAAATCTCTGTAAGGGCTAAGGCCACACCTCAGCAATTTATTTCTTTAAAAAAAAACACCCATGGGACTACTAAACCATGTTCCTTTATTCTTTACTGCTCCCTTGTGGTTATAGGTGAATGGTGGTTTTTTTTTTTAGCTTTACGGCTGGTTTGAACAACTCTATGTGTATAATACAACAGTATGCATGAAGGAGTTGGAGACAAATAGTTGGAAGCAGCCAACTATTTGCAGAAGAAACGCGCAGAAGAAATTAAAACTGATGCTACAATGTTGCTTGGCTTCCAATAGTAGAGATAATAAGGAGAAACCCAGACAGAACTATGGGTTGGGCTGGTTTTGTGCAATCTGGTTGGCCACTTAGTGCTGCCATCTCACTTCCAATCATAACACTGCTGATTCCAGTCCCCAAACCTCCAAGGGATCAAAAAAAGTCCAGCTTAATGTATATGCATTTCCCTTCATGCGAAAACCAATTGCAAAGTAAATAAGTGATTGGCCAAAAAATGTTCTTACAAAATTTGAGTGGGAGGAAGGTAGGCATGCATTACTCTTGACAGGATGCAAGTTATAGCAGCCATTTTGGTGACTTCTGTCTTTCTCCTGGAATCACAACTCAAATAGTCTGGAATTTTCTTGACAGCTCAGATCTTTGTATGGATTAGCATCATGGCTGCTAGTGGCCAGAAGGAGATGATCATAGGAGAAGATCATAATCATCAAGGATGATTATTTAATGGTGTTTTGTAGTGTGGGCTAGATGAGGTTGAATTTGCCTTTTGCCTTCAGATGAGGAATAGGGAGGGGAGGAAATTCTCCCCGCCAGGCCTGCTGGGTCTGAGGTAACTCTGCAGTTTGGTTGAGGTGCCCCTATGCAATGGAGGGCAGGATTGGTAGTTGGATCAGACCAGCTCAGCTCTGGATGTCTTGCTCAGTGATTATTTTTCTCAGACTATGGTCCTAAAGAGAGAAGAATCTGGAACCAACATCTGGATCTTTGCTTACTTTTAACTGCATTAAAAAATAAATTGAAATAATATACCACAGGATATCTTGCTGGGTTCTTTTCCAACTGACCAAGTTTTTTTTCCAGTTTTTGAAATAAATGGCATTTTTCTTTCCTCATATTATTTTCAGGTGAGGCAATGATTGAGTAATTGCCATGCCTCCGATATGTAATTTTATGGAAGATTCAGACATCATCCTTATCCTCATCATCTATTTGTTTTTGTTTTGTTTTTTCATTTTATCTTATTTTCCTTAAGGGGGAAAAATCTATTTAGGAGAAATATGTGGAATAGCTGCCCATTGACTTCTGATTATTAGAGCTTTTCTTTTCTTGTATCTAATTGTGTCATAAATATATATCAGCAACATCTTTTTTTATGCTCTTCTTCATGACATTGTCTGATTTGATTTCCAGCCTATACAAATAGATTTACTTAGTGACCACAGTTGGGACTGGAAACTCAATCTTAAGCAATCACTAAATGAAACCACAACTGTGCTTTAACTTTCCTTTGCTTCACAGACCTTGAAGGGTCATAAATACAAGAATACTTTTTCATCACCATTGTGACTGCAAATTGTTGCTAAATGAAGACTACCTGTACAGTATCTAAAGCATCCTTAAATTGTTGTCTTTGTTTCAGAATTCACTGTACCAGTACTACTGTTTTCTTCCCATTCCAACATAAACTTTGTTATGGGTGCAGACTGACATCCTTCACCAATCAATCTGTTGGTGGCACAGCTAAGTGACTATCAGAGGTGAGAGCAGCCTATAGGCATATCATCTGCTTTCTGGTCTCTGACTTCCATGGATTGTGTGTGTGTGTGCGTGTATATGTGTATATGTGTATATATGTATGTGATTTAAAACAATTACCTTGAAGAGTTTCAACACAATGCAAATCTTTTAAAAATCTCCATAAAGGTTTTAAGAATCAGATGCCAACCATCGCCAAGTATAGTATGGAGAAAGGAGAGCACAGCAGCCTATAATTTATCCAGCAAAAAACTTAAATTGTATGGCCTTAGCAAGTGCAGAAAGCATCTTTCTCCAAATTAAAGAAAAAAAATCCATGAAAATGATAAAAGGCCATCTCTTGCTTTTTGTATGAACGTTTTTTTCTTCACATGCTCTGTTTCCATCCATTTGGGTAGAAGATGAAAATCCTGGTCAAAGACAGAGCCATTTGGTAGCAGTCCAAGCCCTGGTTGCTTTTATTTGAATGATTGTCTTTGTTGATCTTTGCCAAGAGAATAATGCAAATAACGTTAATGTTTTGCATGCAACACAGTTTAAGAGAATCAATTACAGTTTTCCCACCCATTCTGTAATTGTTGGAGTCCATCAAGGACAACACAATCCTTAAGTAGGGTGAAGGAACCTTCTAAAGGTAGATCAATGGCATTTCTTGTGATTTAAAAATGCTCTGAAATAATGTGGTTTGTACGCCTTAGCATGTTGTAGTTTATCATGCAGTCTACAAATCACATGCAAACAAATCATGTGAATGTATAGCATTCGCAAATTCAGCAACTGTAGTTTAGTACATTAAAAAAATGATTGCACAAATCATGGAGTAATTCAAAGAATGAACCTTTGAGCTGTTCCATCTTTTGAAAGAGTGCTGTGAGTGCATTCTGTCTTACATCTTTTAAACTAGCCTACTTCCTCAGCTATAGTAATAATCAGTTTGATTGACATAATCAATCAATCAATCAAAGAAATCTAGTTATTGAGTAGAATGCTCCCGAGAAGAGTCTTGTGACAGTCTGACTATGCTGTGTATGTCTCAGAAATAGTTCAGTTCAAAATTCAGTTTAGTAAATTAATATTTTAGAAGCTTTACTTTAATCTGGTAGAGCAATAAATAAAATGGAATCCTTCCTGGGATTCCCTAAGGGAGAAGTCCACACTGTGACACAATGAATTAAATCAGGGATGTCAAATTCGCATCATCACGTCACATGATGTATCACGACTTTTTCCTCCTTCGCTAAACCAGGTGTGGGCATGGCCAGTACATGACACATCCAGCCCATGGGCCGTGAATTTGACAGCCCTGAATTAAGCTATGGTTTGCTTAAGCAGGTGTTGTTAAATTATAACTGGGGAGGCTCACATAAAATGCTAATCTATAAACTGTGCTTTATCAATTATATTGTACCAAATGAAGCCTAACCTGCCAACAAGGCTAGATTCGATGTGTAAATCTAGATTTGGAATGGAAAACTTGGTCAAAGTCAGGATAGATATCATCTTGCATTCTACACCATTGGTGTTCTTTCCCTTTCTACCTAGAAAAAGCTGACCAACTGACCAGCAAGTTCTTACATCTGAGTTCTCAACATGTGGGAAGGGCAGGAACACGGCCACAGTAAAGTTTTCTATGGGAAAATAGTCCTACTTATTCTTCCACTAGAAACACAAGCCTACATCCCTTGGTTTCCCATATTTTGTGATGATATAACAAACAGAATTCTAAAGGAAAACAATAAACCTGCCATTTGAAAATTGAACTTTAAATGTTCTGCATTTTAACTCAGAAGGGTTTTTTTTTTTTTTTTTAGACTTGAATTGTAAGCTCCACAAAAATCAAACAGGATTTAAAGATATACAAATGAATTAAAGTAGTACTTGAGTACTTTCTTGGCTTAATATTTTCACCCCTCCCTATCCTGCAACAGCTACCTGAACTGAATAATGAAAGCATTTTGGGAATACCTGTAAGTGTAGCATTTTCACTTAGCATCAAAGTAATGGCTAATATAACACACTAATGCATGTCTTGAAACTCACTATACATGTGCTTAGCAGGACAAATAGTATAGTATGTCCCTACATGTTAGTTGGTCAAGCAATGTTGTGAACCAGAATGCAGAAACTTCAGGGCCAAACAACAGCTCCTTGCACATGAGTAAAAATTCTGTGATTCACCTTGGTGACTTTTAAGATATGTGAACTTCAACTCCCAAAATTCTCTAGCCAGCAGGGGAGCTGAAATCCACATTTCTTAAAAATTGCCAAAGTTGAGAAACACTGGTCTAAGCAATAATAATAATAATAATAATAATAATAATAATAATAATAATAATGACATAACAATAATTGAAAAGAAAAAAGTATGGTTCATTGACATTGCAATACCTGGTGATGTACGGATTGAAGATAAGCAGCAAGAAAAAATCACAAAGTACCGGGATTTGCAAATTGAAGTTGAGCGACTGTGGAAAAAGAAATCGTGTGTTGTCCCGATTGTAATTGGAGCCCTTGGAGCAATACCCAAAGGGCTACCCCGCTATTTAGAAATTCTAAATTTGCCGGACTTGAACATTCTGACTCTACAAAAAAACCATCTTACTCGGAACAGCTTACATCCTCCGACGATACCTTAATAGTTCCTAGGTCCTTGGTTAGGACTCGAGCTGCTGAGCTATTAACCAGTCTCAAAGGGTGTGAATCTCACTAAAGATTAACTAATAATAATAATAATAATAATAATAATAATAATAATAATAATAATAATAATAATAATAATTTTTGAATGTTCAGTTGGCTGAGTTTCATGTTTAATGAATAAAGATAATAATAATACCAGGAGATGACAGAGTTGAAGAAAAAGAACTGGGAAAAAAAATCACAAAATATCATGACCTGGCCATCGAAACTACATGGCTATGGATGAAACATGTAACAATGATACCCATTGTCATTGGGGCACTTGGCACCATGTCCAAGAATTTTACAAAACACATCAAGAAATTGCAGCTTCCTGCAATAACACCAGCGGAACTGCAAAAAACTGTGCTGCTCAGAACATCATATATTTTAAGAAGATACTTGGTTAATACCTAGGATGCTGGCAGCAACCCATATCAACTATTAGCACCAGTCAATTGTATTTGTGACACATTTTTAAATGTTCAGTTGACTGAGTTTCATGTTTAATGAATAAAAGAGATAATAATAGATGAAACATTCTGAAACATCCATTATTATGGATGAAACATGTAACGGTGATACCAACGGAACTGCAAAAAACTGCGCTACTCAGAACATCTTACATTTTAAGAAGATACTTGGTTGATACCTAGGATGCTGGCAGCAACCCGTATCAACCATCAGCACCAGTCAGTGATATTTGTGATACATTTTAAAATGTTCATTTATATTTAATGAATAAAAGAGATAATAATAATAACAATAACAACAGCAATGTCTGAGGGGACCTTGGTGCTCTCTGAGCTTGCTTGTTTTCTTGAAGACATTTTATTATCTAACTAGGTAACGGTATCAGTGCTAATAAGGAGTGCTGTTTGCTGGCAGTTTATATTCTGGTGACTTGCCTGTCTGTGTAGGTGGGGGCAGTCTTAGAAATTATTTGGTTGGACTGTTTACTGATGGCTCTTTGGCAATTTCTTGATTGGGGTATTGTTTACTTGATTGTTGGTCTGAAGTTAACCTTGGAGTTAGCTATGCTGAGCTAGGTCCTGATTACTGGTGGAGAGGTGCTGGAGTCTTTTTCTCTTTTGGGCTGGACAATTGTCTCTTTTGCATAGTCTATAGATCTGTCATGGTAAACCTATGGCACGCATGCCAGAGGTGGCAGGCAGTGCCCTCTCTATGGGCATGCATGCCACTGCCAGCTGTTCTTCTGCTTTCTGGTGCATGCATGTGCACTGCCCAGGTGATCTTCGCACATGCTGGAGCCCCAGAAGATCAGCTGGCTGGTGCTCATGCACGCACTGGAAACTCAAATACCAGGTGGCTGGCACATGCATGCCATCTGGTCTTTGAGTTTCCGAGGCTCCGGAACGCATGTTCCAGTTTGCGAAAACTCGTGCCGAAAAGGTTTGCCATCACTGCTATAGATGTTGTTAATGTCTATGTGTCTATTGATGGCTGATTTGTCAGAGTGCCAGGCTTCTAGAAATTCCCTGTCATTTTTTAACTTGGCCTGGTCCAATAATAATGTCTTCTGAATCTCAGCTCTCCTTTCCTTTATTTATTTATTTTTTAAAATCACACAGCTGCTTCCAATCTCGTCATCTCCATAACTTGATTTCTCCCACCTGCTTTTCCCACCTTGCTTCTCTGACCATAAAGCTGCCTCACACAGTTGTTGATATTTTTTGGGCAGCCAGTAGTTCTGCCTTCATCCCCAAACAAATCCTGTATAATGGCATGAATGTGGTTTCTTTTAGACAAAGGAATGAATGACTAAGTTAAGAACCTCAGAGTTAGTCAGATGAAAGAGGAGCCCAAGAGCATAATTAACTACTTTTCATACCCTCATTCCCTTCCCACTGGCTTTACAAGGAGGCTGAAAAATTGCAAGAAAAAGCTAGTTTGGTTTAGTGGTTAAGACACCAGGGTTGAAAGTGGAAAACCATGAGTTCAAGTTTTGCCTTAGCCATGAAAGTCAGGTGGGTGACCTTGGCCCAGTCACTCTCTTTCAGTACAACCCACCTCACAGGATTGTGTTGGAGGAAATAGGAGGAAAGTGTGATGGATATGTTCACTGCCTTGAGTTATTTGTAAAAATACTAAAGGCAGGATACAAATAAATAAATTAAAAAATAGGGACAGAGCAGCACCGGAGCTTTCAGTGGTAAGAAACAGGAAGAATCATTGCACCATCTCTTTGTGCCCCTGTTTCCCTCCAAGTTCCAACAGCGTCATCAAAATGTGCCAGGTGACACAAGATGGAGGAATTCTGGTGATGGGAGTCTTTGGCCCTGTAATGCGGAGTTACACAAATATAATTTCTAAAGGCTTCCTTTCCCCATGCAATGTGAGATTCCTTGATAGCTGGCCTGGAGGAGGCAGTATCTAAGGAAGAGTAGAGGGGATTTTTTTTTTTTGGATTCTTGCCAATGGTACTCTTAATTTGAATTTCCTTCAACCACATTTGCTCAATGTGTTTGTTTTTGTGAAGTTTTTTTCCCAACCCCTAGCATTCCTGCTCTTAAACAATTAATTTTTAAAATATAGGTATTTAGAAATATAGGTTAACATAGAAACACATTTATTATCAACATCAAGCTATTTCTGGGGTGACATCAGGGGCGGGTTTCAAAACCCATCGCTACCGGTTCGCTCATGGGCGCACTTGTGTGTGCGCGCCTCTTCTGCGCATGCACAGAAGCATCCAGGCGGGTGGGCGGAGCCTCCCACCACTGCTACCAGTTCGCCTGATCCAGGGTGAACCGGTAGCAACCCACACTGGGTGACATCCAATAGACCTTTAGAGATATGAAGTAGAATCCTGTGAAAGATAAATGTATGTCTTACTCTTGAGCATGTCCTTTTTTCCCTCACTCTTGTAATTTGTATTAAATGTATATACCACCCATCTCATTGTCAAGAAATGTACAAATTATATAATCTTTTGTCAGGTTAAGTACGGTCTGCAAGATTAATGAAGGCACAAGTTGAGTTGCTTTCTGAGGGGGAAAAAAACCATTCTGGATAGTTTTGTCCTTCAGGTTTATTGTACTGGTTCTTGCAACATTCTCTGAGAAGTGTATTCATTTCCTAATGTGTTTAGAAATCAACATTAAAAATGCAAAGATGGCTCCAATCCCAAATTCACTTAATTTGTAGATACTGAATTGTAATCTGCTGGCTGAACAGAGACTTCTAACTTTTTCGGTACACTGATTGCTGATGAAGTATTTGAGGGCTTGCAAAGAGACCTATAGATTGACAGCCTTTGGAAAAGGATACGCGGTGCACGTGCCAAAGAAAATGATGTCATCAGAAGTTGAAATTAGAAGCTAAAAAAGCTTGAAAGATTTTTCTTTTCTTTTTGGCTTGCAAGTTAAATATTACCTTGCAGTTTCTTTTTATCGTCTGTTTGAGTCTGTGCCAGTGATAATACACAGATCTGGCAAGTGAAACATATAATTTGGATGCCTCCTAATTCTCTTGTCATGGTCTTAGTAAATAGGCTGTAGTCCTGGGCTGTCTATGAGCATAAAAAGGGGATATGGAAGACCTGCCTTTTTGACCTGGATGCAACAGAGAGATTGTAAGTGAGCACTCTAATAAGGGGAATCCCTAAAGCTATCTGAAGGGCTTCAATGAACGTGCCAAGGAATGAGGGGATTTCCTAGGCACTGTGCAGAATATCAGGGTCTTGTGAGGATTGTGGATTCTAAGACGAAATGTAGGCCTCACCATACAACAGGAAGCCTTTGAATCACTGATGGAGTAAATTTGTTTGTTTAAATCTATATATATAAAAGCGAAAACCACTCACACATTAATCACGAAATCTCTAGAACCATAAAGCCTACAAACTTGAAATCTGCCACGTACGTTCCTCTTGGCTTCTAGGAGCTCACTAAGAAAGGATTTTTCAAAATGACCACCAGAAAATGTATTTCCTATATTATTATAACACACTCTGATGCTAATTAGTTAGTCGTTCTACTCCCCCTCCCAACTTGAAAATAACTCTGGAGAGAATGGGATAGTATAGGACAGGCTTCTGTGGGGCAAGCCTCATGGAGAGAAGGGGCTAGAAAGCCTGAGGGAGAGAAGAGGATAGGATAGGAGATGTTTCTGTGGGGCAAGCCTGAGGGAGAGAAGGGGAAAGGCTTCTATGGGGCAAGCCTGAGGAAAAGGAGAGGATCTATGGGGCCAGCCTGAGGGAGAGAAGGGGATAAGAAAGGATCTATAGGGCCAGCCTGAGGGAGACAAGGGGAATGGAGAGGATCTATGGGGCCAGCCTGAGGGAGAGAAGGGGGTAGGATAAAAGAGGCTTCTGTGGGGCAAGCCTGAGGGAGAGAAGGGGACAGGAGAAGCTTCTGTGGGGCTAGCCTGAGGGAGAGAAGGGAGAGGTGAGGCCGATCGTAATCACTCATTAATTTTCAAACTCTAAGTGTCGATTTATCAAGCCCGATCACATAGTTTCGTAGCGGAGCACGGGTATTCAGATAGTATTTTTATATATTTAATATGGTAACTTTCAGAACTGTAGCAGCATTTCCTGTAGTGACCAGAAGAGGGCTGTACTTTCTAACTGGGTAAGTCTAATATACTTCAGCCCATATGGCTTTTTCAAGCATTGCTCTTATTATCTGTCCATCAGCTGAGAAAGAAAGGAAACTTTACCAAGAAATTTCCCTCTTAGAGGATAATATTTGCTACTAAAGGGAGGTTTTCTTGAAGCAATTTTTAGTCTATGGCAGGGTGTCAAACTCATGTCGTCACAGCGGCGTCATATGACATATCAGGACTCCCCCTCTCTTCGCTAACCTGGGTGTGGGCATAGCCAGCATGGGACGCATCCGGCCTGTGGGCCGGAGTTTGACAGCCCTAGTCTATGCAGTACATAGGATTATTTTTTAAATGTGTTATTCAAGGTACTAGAGAGGAATTAATATTCTCAAGCAGCTATTAGCATGTTCAAGAGGAGTGAAATAAAGGCATGTTATAATTGCAATTAAGCAATCCTCCTGCCTTTTAAGTAAACTTTAACTGATTTAACCTTATTTCAGACAAATTTGTGTGTCTGTCAGAATACAGTATTCCATATTTTGTTCACTATAGTAGTTGGGGTCCAAGAGAAAGTGCTAAATAGTTCTAAAATTCGCTGCCTTCAGTAGAGAGTGCTTTAAAATTCTATAGAAATTCTTAATCTGTGAGCCACATGCTAAGTGTTCATACAGCTAAAAACTGTCAGTTAAAAGTAAATGTCTTTTCATTGTACTTTTTATTTTGAGTATGATTATTGAATTTTAAACTCACTGCTGCAGAAAATTAACAGTTTACTTCTGTTTATTTTTACTTGGTACAGATGCAATATTAAAATAATGGTGGGTACTTCCAGTGGTGGATTGCCTCCAGTTTGGACTGGTTCGCAAGAACCGGTAGTAAAATTGGCAGGAGGCTCTGCCCACTGACCCGGATGTCATCAGGAAGTTTCTGTGCATGCGCAGAAGCTTCTGCGCATGTGAAGAAGCGCACACACGGTCCCGTTGCAAACCAGTAGTAAAAGTAAGTAGAACCCACCCCTGTGTACTTCCCATAGTTTTCTTGGCACTCATATGGATAAATAATCAGTTGAACATTACCAAGATTTGCAGGTTTTGCTAACAGTTTTCAGTAGTGTTTTTATAAAGCTTCTACCTAATCAAAGATTGTTAAATTGCTGGCACACAATTATCCCAGGGTCTTCATAGAGAGAGCAGTAACATCCGTCCAACAAAAGAGCAGAAACATTTAAAGGGGATGGGGGGACGACAAGTAACAGATCCTGTTGGGCTGAACTTTGCAAACTCATCTTTGCGAAGAAAAATCCTTTTGGGATTTGTGCTTATACTTTACTGCATCAGAAGCAATTTCTTAGTGTGTGCCAACTGGCATGAACTGCTGTTGCTCTTTAGTGAGACATCAGTTGAAGAAATATTTGGCAGCAGAAATTTGCTTTGAATAATTGTTCTAGGTCAACTTTCTGGCCCAAAATCAAAGCAGGAAAATATTCAGAATTGGCTAAATGAAATGAATAAACAGCTGTCTGACTGATCAGTATTCCCTGATCCGAAGACTTCTGTGGCTGAGTCCTAGAGAGAAGAATTAACATATTTCTCATGAGACCATGGCATATGTGGGTATTTTCTCTTCTTTAATCTTATATGTGCTCATATGCATTCTGCTTCAAGTTATATGTAAATACATGTATATAACTTGTTCTGTGTAGTTTAATATAAAATAGGTATTGCTTCTGATACATTTCAACAATATGTAATCAAAAGTTGCTTTCTGTAATTGGTAAACCAAATTATACAGAGAGCTGTCGTTTTATTTTTGAAAGAGAATAAGGATGGAAGTCAGAGACTCTGAAGTGCCAGTTTAAATCTATTGGGACCAAATGGGTGATTCAGCACAAAAAGAAAAGAAAGAATGCCTGAGATAGCCTAGACCACTGTGCTGTGTTAAGGAAGGGTCATATCTATGCTGTAAACCCTTTTGTTATGAAAACTGTTTTGCCAGGGTTTTTTTACATATTAGTAAATACAACAGTATCCCCCTTTATTTTTCTTTATCTCCCCCCTTCTCTCTGCCTGCCCTTGTCTATTCCTGTATTTAAAAACTCTTCAGCCTTCCTCAAGGCACTACTATACAGTCTCAAATGTGCTGTTCCCATTTCAGTCCCTATCTTTCCTCTAACCATCTGTTCTATTTTGCTGCCATGGTGGCATCCTGATTTAGGGTGCGCCGAGCATATTAAGCACAGTTATTGGATAAGCTTTGCTGTTGTCCCCTCTCTCATTGGTATCCAGTACGAAGTCATCAGCCAATCACATCCTTGTAGGAATGACCAAGCTGCTATCCCAAAGCAGGAGGCAGGACCAGGAAGAGAGAGACGTTTCTTTGCTAATATTGGCAGATAGTTTGGTGATGTAAAGAGAGAAAGATAATTTTCTCCATCTGTTTATTGCTGTTTCTGTGTTTCCATGTTTTGCTTCCCCTCACCCAGTTGCTAACAACAGCACTTTTACCTTTCCTTTTTATCTTCCTGGTTTGTTTATTCTATTTTTTAGCTTGTCTGTGAATGCAATTTAAATCCTTATCCTATTTGGCTTCCTTGTCATTTACATTTGTAAGCACCCAGCCTTACCATTTTTAGACAACACTTGCTATGTGTTATTTCTTGCCACAGGAGCAAAAACAATAAAGTTCAGATGGTCTCAGATAGGTAGATTCTGTTTCCAAGACAAGTGCTGCATTCTTCTTGGCTTGACTAAAAAAAATACAAGGTGTTTAGGAAATTGTGCCTTGCTGAACTGATAGATGCTATAGTCCACTGCATCTGATGCAATGCATCTGTCAGGAACCCTAGAAAATTATAATGCTAGATCTTTTCCAGTCATAAAGTTGGGCTCTGCTTTTGTGTTTAATTCAGTTACTGCCATAGTTGATTTTTTTTGTTTTTTGTTTTGTTTTGTTTTTTGCAAACTCTTGCATCTCCAAATTGTCTTGTCTCCCAATTGCTTCACTTAGGACTGCAAGGAAATAAACCTTTGAGCAATGCTATTTCAGCTGCTTTCTCTCACATGCTTTTTTAAAAAAACCAGCCAGCCTCAGAGTATTCTGATATTCATTGTGCAAGGAAGAATTAAATTAAATTCCTTGTGGATCTGCATTTGTGATTGCCATGTTGTGGCATCTTCCTGGAGAGTTCACTCTGTTATGGCTATTTTCTCAACTTGATACTTCACAGTGTTGAGTCAAACTGGACCATTAACTGGCGACAGCTTTCAGGATTCTTACTGTCAGTGAGTGTTTCCATTTCCTTTATGGCTTATGAGCAGCATTGTTGCATATCATGTTTCATTTAAAGGTCTGACTACACTATCCTTAATGCAGAATAGAAGTGATTTGGGATGTGTGTTGCCCTAGTAGCAGTTCCCAAGCAGTTTATAGCTATTGTCAGTGTTGCACCAAGAAATGTTATTGGACTGATCTTTGTTTGACCTGGGAAAAGGTGGTGGGTGCATTTTATGACTGCATCATTTTTATTTATGTGAATTGATTATTCCTACCAATCCTCAGGCAGATGCAGGGTGCCAAATAATTATTAATGAATTAGGAACATGTGCTTTCTAGTTTTTATGTAGCCTCTAAAGCATCTGTTTTGTGAAGCACATTAGGCTTAAAATGGTCTGTTTAATTAAACTGGAGGAAAAGTTCTGGGGCTATATTTTAATTGACTTTGATAACATTTCAGGAAACTTAATAGGAGAATGTAGCCAGGAGACTACAAGAAGTTTTTGTTAGCTCTCTGGGGATTTAAACCAACAAATTATATTCAGCAGCCAGATGGGCTTATTCCAAACTGACAAAGCTACTGCTGATGAAAACTTTTGATTTTTATATAGAGAAAATAAGAAAGATTGCTCTAATTTGAGTATTGTTGGAAAACAGGCTATCTCATTTGGGTCGCAAAATTGCAAAGTAAACAAAAGCAATTTCAGGAAAGACTTTTATAAATGTCAAATGTTCAGTGGCAAGGAAAAATATAGTCTTAGGAAATAATTTTTGAATTACTATCCAATTAAGCCTTTCTCTAGAAGAGAGCATGAAATGTTTTTCTATTTTTCATTCCATAGACTTCTTGGTTACTGTAGCTGCGGTGTGTCATACTGTACTGAAAGTATTTCCTTGAAGAATTTTCATGAAAATATCATGTAAGCACTTAAGGTTATTGCCTATACAATTGTTTCTATGGTCGTAGGAAAAATCCAAGATTCTTTGGTGTACTGTCTGATGCTTCATAACAGAATGATGCCTGCACAGATTTTATTGCTTTCATACTAAACTGCTTCCATTTGGGAAATATGACAGCTTTGGGAAAGCAGATACAGTATTTAAAATGTGTGTGTAAGTCTTCTCTGTGAGAAATCCCAAACCTCTTTCAAGAATGTCACTAAAAAGAATCTATATTTGGATAAATTCTTCATTGGCAAATTGTTATCATATTATCACAGATAAAAATAATATTTTTAACATTTTATATTTCAAGGGATTGCTTTACACATGTACAAAGCTTTGCCTCTTATAAAATCCACAACACTCTTGGGCCACCATATGAGTGTCTTTATTGTTGGCCTCCTCAGACTGTTTCTTCTTCTCATTGAGTTGACTATTGTTCCTCCATCTCATTAGTAGAAAGATTAAAAAAGTTGGCCAAAACCTTTCCCTTTCTTGCACTTGTCTTGTCATATTTCCTTTGTGCAATGGAAAAAAATGATAAATCTTATTTCCCTTACCAAGTAATTTGAAAGCAGTTTTACTTCAAGGTAAGCTTTACTCTACCAGTAGGATGTTCTTCCCTCTGGACCAGGGGTGAAATCCAGCAGGTTCTGACAGGTTCTGGAGAACCGGTAGTGGAAATTTTGAGTAGTTTGGAGAACTGGCAAATACCACCTCTGGCTGGCCCCAGAGTGGGGTGGGAATGGAGATTTTGCAATATCCTTCCCCCAAGATTGGGGAGGGAATGGAGATTTTGCAGTATCCTTCTCCTGCCACGCCCACCAAGCCCACCAAGCCATCCCCACAGAACCGGTAGTAAAAAAATTTGGATTTCACCACTGCTCTGGACCTGTATGAGATATTCCTGTTTCTTTCCTCCATTTTTCATTGGAATTGACCCAGTTTTGTTTCATGATGACTAAGATGTCTAGATTGCAAGTTCAAACATTGCTTGTCTCCCCCTTGTATATTTTTTTTTTCTGAAATAAACAGAAATACAAGTAAATGATGAGAATTTAGAATAAATTTTGGCAACAGGGTACAACATATTGATCAGAATGCATAAGCTTATGGAATTAAACCTAAAACTAGACAGAATGTTTTATTTCAGTGTGATGCATAACCTGATGAAAGCATTTGATAAAGTTTGTGCAAATTTTGAAAAGTAACCCTAACAGAAGCACAAGATCATTTATTTTTTTCTCAATTTAAGTGTTGAAGCATCATTAAAGATTTATTTTTGAAATGCTATTCTGTTTTGGAGATTGCCAGCCACACTGATCTTCTTTGAATTTATTTTATGTTTATTTGTTAAATATTAGCATGCTGCTTCTCATTTGTGTACATTATGAATAATACTCTTAATGTTGGGAAATACTACAACATTTTTGTTTATTACAGATGGTTTTTTTTTAATAGTTCACAGCTACTTAGTTAAAAACCACATTGCTTTCTCTTTACATTTCTTCTAATAATTGGAAACAGTAATTCAGTTTATGTTATTTTCAAAGATGAGCAGTGCTAAACCTCCATGGCAAATGAAGCCATGAAGAAGATAGGGTAAATGCTGCTCCAAACAAATGTCATAGCTACCAGTCTGCTGGAATAAGAAACATGGGAGTTAAATAGTCTCTGTTGGTCTTTCTGTTCTTAACAGGGCCCCTTGGACCTATGGAATTTGCCAAACACTTAAATCCCCCTAAACTGGAGATTTAGGTTGTAATGAGTTTTATAGAAATCTTAGGGGGGGAAACTATCAAAGTTCTGTTGATGCTATGTTTCCTTTTTTAACATTCATTTTAAATTCACAAATATATATCGTCATTTTTATAAATCAGCTTGTCCTTGTTGAGAACATAGTGTGCATATCCAAATATTAATGGGAGAGGATATGCACACTTAATTGCATGTGCATAGCTTATAATTTGTTTCTCTTCAGAGGAAGTGGTGCTTTGACTTCTAGATATTCTAACCAGCCTGTGTAACACTTTGAACATAAGTATAAAGAGAGCAGGGAAAGTAATGTGCTGGGATCATCAACTGTCATGCCTTTTGCTTCTTTGGCTTGCTTTCAACCAAAGAGAAGCAGAGAAGCTGGACAAATCGATCTTTATGGATTCTTATGTGCAATTATCTCTTCAACTAGTGAGCAGCCCAGGGTTTAATGGTTAGAGCTGCGCGTGAAGCCTCAAAGAGAGTCTGGCTTCAATTGAGCCTTTTCCAAAAGGTTCTTTCAATGTGACTCTACAAAGCAAAGCATGTTCATATGCAGAAGACATTTCGGTTGAAGTGAAGAGGGTGGGTGAAGCTTTGATTGGTGACATCAAGTCAGAACACTTTGCTTTTCTACTTCAACTCTCCATTTTGTTCCAGCAGTTGCAGTTAATGTGGCTCTGTAAAATAGTGTCCCTTGGCACAACTTGGTTAAACTTTCCCCAGAATATGATGCAGTTTCTATTGATCAGAATATCAGGCGTATTTTGAAAAAGTGAATGGCCGGTATTAGAAAGCCAGTTTGGTGCAGGTAGCAGGCTAGAAACCAGGTAACAACAACTTTAATTCTGCCTTGAGCAAAAAGCCAACTGGGTGACTTTGTGACCAGTCACTTTTTCCTCAGTTGTAGGAAGAAGCAAACCACTTTCCCATTGAACACATTAACCCATTGAAGTGCTTATTTAAAGAATATTTTAGAATATAAAATTTAAGTTGCCAATGAATATGGACTAGAAGCAGTATGAAATTATGGGGGGAACTTGTGAGGATGGTATGGCTCAAGAACATTTTCCTATTCCATACATCAAGCATCAACAATGTTTAAAATTATTTAAATTCCTACCATTTTTTGTGTTAGCAAAGCTAGCTGAGAAAGATGGAAGTAGCAATCAAAAATAAGGAATTCATGTTGAACGGCTGCATTGCAGGAATGAAGCAGAGGAGCAGAAGTTTTGAATCCTTTTTGCTCGATTTTGGGCTCACATACCTTGCCAGTATTGCAACCTCTAGGTTTGCACACTTGAGTTATCAGACAGTTCTTCATGGAAATTAACAACTGGCAATGCACCCGCCCTCTGCACAACCTTCTCAAGCTCTTTGCCCTCCAGAGCTGTTGACTCTTGAAACAGCTCCCATCATCACTAACTATACTGGCTCCAGCATTGTAGGAGTTCAATTCCAGTTGATAACGAAGGCATTGGGAGGGAGCAAATGGCTCTTTGACATCTTAAGCAAGAATGGAGGGCAACTTTGGGACAACCTATCAGTTTCCTTTTACTTGCTGCATTTACCAGGAATGGCTTTTATTAAATAAAAGTATCAAAAAGTCTTACTGAGTTCTGTGTTACAGTGGTTTACAGAAATAATACTGACAGACACAGCCTGTGAAGGGTGTGATTGAGAGGCTTGTGGGCTCATGGTGGTGACTCTAGATAAGAGCATTTTCTCTGTTTGACAGTTCTCAGTAACTTCAGAACTGGAAAAGGTTTTGAAAGACCTGGCATGGCTTTCCTCTTCCTCTTCTTTCTGATATATGAATGGTAGGGACTAGCAGGGTTATCTCCACTATTAAGCAAAATAAAATATGACATATGGAAGAAAGAGAGAAGCCCTAAATCTTGGGTGCCTGTTTGAATTTTCCTGCTTTTTCAGGTATATAGATGGTCTGTGTCTTATAGCAAGGTCCACTTCAATACGTGCTATGAGAAGTTTTATATCAAAATATGTTTTATTCTTTATACTGTTTCCATCTTCCCTTAAAACATTAACAGAAACCACAATGGACTGAGAACCAGTGTCTCCACTAGATAATTGACAGTCAAGCTGAAAATAAGTTAATCAATTAAAATGGGCAAACTTCCTCAAACCCTGAAATAGTAGAGCCGAGGTGGCTCAGTGATTAGAGTGCAGTACTGCAGCTGACTGCTAGCTGCAGTTCGGCAGTTCAAATCTCACCAGCTCAAGCTTGACTCAGCCTTCCATCCTTCCAAGGTGGATAAAATGAAGACCCAGATTGTTGGGGGCAATATGCTGACTCTGTAAACAGCTTAGAGAGGGCTGTAAAAGCACTATGAAGTGGTATATAAGTCCAAGTGCTATTGCTATTGCTAAATAAGTTACCCACACCTAACACACATATAGAAAGATAAGGCCTGCAAACAGAGTTAATTAAATTAGGTCTCCCAGCCGAAATGCATCTTCACAAGAATAATCACCATAGACATACCTACACATATATAGACGCACATACATACCCACACACAGATACACACAAGTGTCACCCTAGAATCAACACATAGACAAGCTTCCCTATAAAAATCTGCTACTGTACCCCATTTCTCTGCATCTGCCCTGAAAGGCAAACTGTTTTGCTTTTAGGAATAAATATTTCTTCTTTCTGGATCTCATTTTTATTTATTCTTGCACAGCCCCAGCTCGAGTTGGACCCCCAAAGTATTCTTCTAACAGTGTTTTAAGTCTGATGCCATTTTGTCTAACTCAGATACTGTAGCTAAAAGTTTTGAGCCAGCCTTGGAATATAGGGAGATGATAAACAAGCATGATTTTCCTTGAGACTTGAGATTACTTTTGCAAGCCAAACTGAAATGACAATTGTTATCAATATTTTCACCTTCTCTAATACACTTTGAGAACAGGGAAGCCAGAGGTATCTTCTGGTTTATTGATTTGAATAATTTTGTATTTGAGTTTTCTTCTCTTAAAAGTGAAAAATGCCCCATGAAAATGTCATCAACATTTTAACATTTGGCATTTAATAGTTTGAGTGCCCTAATTTTAGCTTTAAAATGTCATTAGGATAAAGATCCTATGATGGCCTATGGACATGATTTGGCCTCACTCACTGACCTTCCCAATTGCTAAGTGTAGCCCTTGGCTTTCAGGAGAGACTGATTATTTTTGCTTCGTGGCAAAGCAAGAAGCACATCAACAGGATAGCAGTAGCTAGCAGAAGGGCAAATTGTTATAATGAAACAATAAATTGGGCTACAAGACAGTTGTAAAGAGCTTGAGAAAGGGGAATGGAGAGGAAAATGGCCTAAAAGAAATGCAGTAAGATGCGAGAGGCAAGAGGCAATATCAGCCTTGGACACTGATACTTATGGATCACAAGGGAAGTTGTCAGCCTAAGGATAATCAGAGCAAAAGCGAGAGAGCTGGGATTTTGATGCTGTCAGGCTAATAAACTCAAAGAAATGGGAAACAGAAGAAGCTGAAGCCAAGAAAGAACTAGGGAAAAGAATTATCAGGGCCAAAAAGTTATTGGTTTATTGAGAGGTTTATTGATGTGCCCTAAAAATTGTGAGCAAGAATTTCTGGAAAAAAGAGCTATTCTTTAATTCACAAAAAACTGCCAATCCAATTAGGTCAAAGAGTGCTGAAACTTTTTTACTACCAGTTCTGTAGGCATGGCTTGGTGAGCGTGGCAGGGGAAGGATACTGCAAAATCTCCATTCCCTCCCTACTCCAGGGGAAGGATACTGCAAATCTCCATTCCTACCCCACTCTGGGGCCAGCCGGAGGTGGTATTTGCTGGTTCTCCGAACTGCTCAAAATTTCCGCTATGGATTCTCCAGAACCTGTCGTAACCTGCTGAATTTCACCCCTGGGTCAAAGGGTGTTCCTCATGAGGACATCTCAAGCTCTTGGTGTCTGAGATGAGTTTTAAAATGCCAGGAAGTGACAGTGAACCAATGAAGGAAAACCCTTGAACTAGAAAGCATGGTTCAGTTATGTCTGCATGTGACTGTTGCTTTGAAGTCCCTCTTCCTAAGCAGAAAGAGCATAATGCAGCCTCTCATGGGGGAGGGGGGAAGGGTGTGAAATCCAGCAAGTTCTGACAGATTCTGGAGAACCGGTAGTGGAAATTTTGAGTAGTTCATAGGGTGGAAATGGAGATTTTGCAGTATCATTCCTCTGGAGCGGGGTGGGAATGGAGATTTTGCAGTATCCTTCCCCTGGAGTGGGGTGGGAATGGAGATTTTGCAGTATCCTTCCCCTGGAGTTGGGTGGAAATGGAGATTTTGTAGTATCCTTCCCCTGCAATGCCGACCAAGCCACTCCCACCAAGCCACACACGCCCACCAAGCCACGCCCATGGTAGTAAAAAAAATGAAAGTGAATTTCACCACTGGGGGAGGGGGATCATGCAATGATAGCTGGGATCTGAGCAGTATGGAGGCTGAAACTCGGCCACTAACTAGACACTTTTTAAGTGTCTTAAAGTGACACTTAAGTGTTTAAGTATATTCTAATCTCATTTTAGCCCCTGGTCAGGCACCAGGAGCCTTCTGTGCCATTCACCATTCTTGATCATGATTTAGTTGTTTGGAAGCTTTTGCCTCTTAATTATTTATAACATATTTAACCATTTATGTCTTCAAACTTCAGAATTTCCCCAAGCTTGCATGTACTTGCCTCTTGCATGTCAGTGGTACCGTATGGCTACATAAAACGAAAATGAATTTGCTATTAGTAAATGGGATATTTACACATTCAGTGAGAGCAGAAAATTCAGATGAATGCCCTTCCATTTTTCCCTCTTCAAACAGTACCAACTCACTTTGAATATAGTAGTTCTTTTCCCCTGTTATTTCTTTTCCAAAGGCCACACTACACACCATCTTAGTTACTTAAGTCTAGCCTTGGGTACAGGAAGTTTCTCTCCTTAAATAAAGTGATCTCCCTAGATCAGGGGTCTCCAACTTTGGCAACTTTAAGACTTGTGGACTTCAACTCCCAGAGTTCCTCAGCCAGTAAAACAAAGCTGGCTGAGGAACTCTGGGAGTTGAAATCCACAAGTCTTAAAGTTGTCAAGGTTGGAGACCCCTGCCCTAGATGGAGAAGTTGGGAGTCCCTTTGACGGTATCTTCAGTCTTGATTGCCTGTTTGCTCAGCCTCTATTTGTTCCTTGGACCCCCAAAAGTAGCCTATTAAGACAAACCATGCAATTTGTGGGTATAGGACCCTGATCAGCCCAAGAGTGTAATCTCCTCTGCTGGTGCTTTATATCTTAATCATGTTCCCTAACAATGGCAATAGTAATCTGTTGCCCTTCCAATTTCAAACTTCATCTCTCTTCAACCCAGCTAAATTACTTGCCTCAGTTCCAGATACTTGGAGGGCTCTCACAAGGAATCTTGAGCAGAACTCTCGATATGGCAAGAAAAGAATCCACAGATATATTGAAGCTTGTCTGATATCTAAAGGGCTGCCAAAAAGAACTCTATTATTCTATTGGTTCTTTGGATTAAATATATATATATATATATATATATATATATATATATATATATATATATATATATATATATATATATATATATATATATATATATATATATATATTGCTTCTAGTTGCTGTTTTGTGGACAGAAATCATTGGTATTAAGCTTGAAAACTCATGAAAATGAGTTTTTTCCCAAAAGTGCTTTTTTCCCCAAACGGTGACTAGACTTTGCCAATTGGATAACCATGACCTGGATGACTGAGAATCTCCATAGACACAGAGTTACTTGGTAGTGAGATGGGTGGCATATAAATTTAATAAATATATAGATTAAATAAGTAAAATTAGACTTGATGAAAATTGGAACAAATGCATACAGTTTGAAATATTTATCAATATTCCCTTCCCCCAATCATCATTGTATTAATTTATGGTAAATTTATTTAGATTTGGTAAGAAAATCATATTGTTTTCCTTTCATTCTGTTTACAGGTTTGGATAATGAAGATGCTTTCCTCCAAGGATTGTGTGTGTGTGTGTGTGTCTTTAACTCAAGCAGAAGCTTCTGACAGGTAAAAGTTGTCTATGCAGTTTTATAAACTGGGGGGTGGGGGGAGAGTTGGGAAGAGAGGATATTTATTTATTGAAATGAAATGAAAAAGAAAACCTAACCTTAGTTTTAAATGGGCCGGATTCTCTCTTGATACCTCTTAGTAGATTTTTCTCCCTTGGTACCTCTACATGTATTTCACTGTTAAGACAGAAGGTGGCATGAAAGCACCTCCTGATTCAAAGCAGCAGATAAAGGGTTGATGAGTTTCTTTCCTCCCTGTAAGAGAACTGACAGTCAGTTGTTTTGGCCTTAGGAGTTTTTCAGAACGAGGACCTTTAGGAATTAAATAGAGAAGTGATTTGAATTGTAGCTTGGATGTGATACTGAGGGTTTTTTTTTCCATTCTAGACATTGCAACATTTTTCAAAATGTTCAAAATGTTAAAGTATCTGCATCTTGTTCAAAGTGCTTCAAAAACTGTCTTGAGATATATGCATGTGCATTGCAAAGGTAACATATCCACTGGGACCATTAGTGCATCGACACCCATGAGGAAAGCAGCATATGAGGTTTCAAAAGCCAGGACTGCTTAATGCATTGAAGAGAGGTGCTTTATTGGGGTTTTGGGAAAGAGCCATTATTCCCCCAAAATTTAAAACATTTTTCTAATACTTGTGCAATCCTCTCTAGATTAGATTTGTATGTATTAGGCTCCTGGCATTTGTATCATTACTCATATGTATTGCATAATATATATATAATTCAAATTAGGTGATTTTTACTTTTTCACAAAATAAATTGCCTAGCACATTTTTTTCTTCTGTCTTCATACGTGTATGTGTATATCATGTATATGTGTCTGCCTATATTGTTAAGAATCTGAAGAGGGTATACACACCCTATACAGACATTTAGGAAGTATTTTGAGTATTTGACCACCAGAGGGCACTGTGGCATAAGGCATTATAATCATCTGTTCTGTTCTGGCAGATTGTGTCATGGGCAATATGAAGTAATGAAGCAGTCTTCTAACACCCCCCCCCCTTTTTTTCCCCCCTCCCTCCTTCTTCACCTGTGCTAATTCTTCTCTGTTTTGTTGCTGTTGACTGGAGATTGTTTGCAATGATGGGGAAGGATGCAGAATCAAGCCTAAGCAGCCAAGCTTTTTGACAGCGCAGCCCCAGAGGCTGTCATGCCAGGACATGTTGCTATGGAGAGAAGTCAGAGATATCTATATAAAGAAACATGAGCTCATCTATCCTCAGCAGAGCTCAGAAACTGAAATATTTCATTGTCTCTGTAAGGCACACAGATGCAGCAGTGAAACCTTCACACATTCAAGTGGAGAGTGAAGTACTAGCCTGCAAGCCAAGTCATGCAAGACTTTTCAGGCTGGATCAGTCTTTTGCAATCCTCCAAATCAGGATCCCAAGCTTTTAGTTTTAGCCATTATTTTAGGAGCTCCTTGTTCTGAAGGAGCACTTTATATACAAGAAGATTCCATATTAAAATTGACTTATTCCTGAAACAAGAGTTTCATAAAGTCACTTGTTTGCAAGATTAGAAGGTCTTTTGAATGGGCATGACTCTATTATTTCTTTTATTAGATCAAATTGCACTCGGTTGATATGAATTTTTTATCTCCTGTTTCTCTCAATAATTTTGGAGGTATGGGGTGTACTCTAAAGCTGTGATTCTAAACCTGTGGTCTGCAGATCCCTGGGATGCCACGATGACATCACTTTTGTGATTGTATATTACGAAAAAGTGCCATTATTCCCCCAAAATTTAAAACATTTTTCTAATGTTTAGCATAAACTATCTGATACCGTAGATTGGTGAAGTTTATTAATTGCTTTTAGATCTCTCCATGACACTTAAAAGAAACATTTTTAAAAGAAACACTCTTTTATTTATAACAGGCTTTTAAATATTATTTGACTATCTGAATATCAGCATAGACTTCAAGTGAAAACAAAGATACTTTTTTAAAAAAAGTTTGTACTGTTCGGAAGCAATGGGCTTATGAAAACGTGTTGTGCAAACAACTCATCCATGAAATTTGGTCCTCTGAGTCATAACAGTGTTCTTGACAGCATGTAGCTTGATGGTGGTTTGTGAACAAGTTGCTCAGATGTCCAACACCTAAGTGCCTCCAGAGTAATGCAGTCACAGGAATCACTTCAGCTGCAGAATATTACATTGGAACTGGCCTTGAGTTCATTTCATTAATAAAGCTGAATGTGGTTCAATGAAGTTGTGCTGAATGTGGCAGCTGATCTCCAGTTTGATATGCAAGGCAACTAAACTAATTGCACTCAACTTGGATGAATCCAATGAATTTTGACCTCATTAAATGAGGACACTAAATATATCCAATGGAGCAGAATTATATTGTGGGTATTCAGAGGGACAATAAAAGTGTTCAGTGAAAAGTGAGGTTAAAGACAGCTTGCACTTGAATTTGGACCCACAGATTATAAAAGCCCCTTTTGTTCATGCCAATACATTCAGACCTCCCTTCATTCAGTCTGCTTCGAATGGAGGCTCACACATGCCTTCATCTAACATTATAAACAGAAAATTTTGTGGCTGGATGGATATGCGGTTAACACTTTTCTTGATCCGTGTACAGGACCCTTGAATCAACATCAAACAAAATTGAAATTAATTGTGTTGCAAAATAGAACTTGGCTAAATATCTGGAAATCAGGTAGAATTTTGCAACAATATAAGTAGTGCAATGTCATGTACTGGGCATGGTGTCAGAACTGATGGTTTAAATATCAGTACTCATTTTGCAGATGGATTTGATTTGATATCACAATGGATGAGATAGAAGTGGACAAAATACATGGAAGAAAATTGTATTGGTTAGAAGAAAATCAGAAGGACGCACTCATATTAATATTAATATTAGGCCTATTATGGATATACAAGCATATCCATATCTTATTCCACATGTACATTTTCATGGAGGTTTTGATTTTACAATTCTTTATTTACTTTTTCAAGATGAGTGGAACTCATGCTTTACTATCAGATAGTTGCTCTTTTAAGTTAGGCACGTCATAATCAACCAAGATATTGTATAAAGTGGGAGAATAGAAGTGATATCTGTTTATATTTGAACTTTTATGTATTTATTTGTTAAATTTATTTGCTGCCCATTTCACAGTGTGGCTATTCTGGGCAGCTTACAACAATTTTGAAAAAAAGATACTTTTTTCATCTTCACTGTCAATTATCAGTTGCAGCAAGAATGGCAGAGGATCACATCAAGGTTAATGTATATTAAAATCAATTTCACTATTTATTTAATTGCTAGTTGTTTGTATATTGATACAAAAGACCTAAGTTTGTAGAAGATTCTCATTCAGCACAAAACTTTCCCTAGTGATCAGCATGAAGTGTTGTCATAAGTATGTTTGCTTTTGTTGCTTAAGTCTTGGAGATAATTACATGTGGAGGCTGGTCTGCACTATTTCAAGTTTATATCTCTGTACTTCTGGTTAGATCAAGAGACTTTGCCTAGTTGAGTATCAGATGTTGCAGTGGATTCACCATAATAGACTTACTAGAGACCATTTATGTTTCAATAAAAGCTATTAACCTGATCAGTTGGATTGGGGGGAGGGATATTTTTCCTGTTAGCGACTTGTACTTTTGTGCTCCTTCCCCCAAATCCCAAGGAATTACCTTTTGTGTTATGAAATAGCATTAAGATTATTTGTAACATAATTATTTTAATTTTTCTCTGAGGAAGAGGTTGCCCTCTGAGAAACGTTGCTGTTATCTGCCCCAAAATCTCTCGACACCTAAATGTGGAACAAGTTAATAGTACATAGTGAGACTCTTGTGTGAAAGTGATTGCCTTACAGTCTCCCTAGTTTATGGATTATAGTAATTATTGAGGTCTTCTCAATCCTCTATTGAGTGCAGTTGTAATTATCTAAGATCTTCCATGTAAAAAAAGTTAGAATAGATGTTTACACTAGTAGGTAATAATGATATGTGCAGAATTGCCACACATTTTCATGTCTAAAGTGCTTGATAGTAGAGACACTAAATAAAATACCACTCAGTTTGACTGACAAGCAGCATGCATATGTAATATCATTGACTGAGATGGTCAGCCATAGAAATTGAGCAAACAAAGACACAAGAAAATGTAGCATTCCTCATGTTTGCAACAATCGACGTGTATGAGATAAATTCTAAAATCTGATACCCACTATTAAGCATCAAGGAGAAGCTTTCATCATGGGAAAAGTAGTTATAAAATTCTGGGTAGGCAAGTGGTGGAATTTCTGACAGCCATAAGAAATGGGAAGTTGTACACTCATAACAGAGGTGGATTTCAGCAGATTCTGACCAGTTCTGGAGAACCAGTAGTGGAAATTTTGAGTAGTTCAGAGAACCGGTAGTAAAAATTCTGACTGGCCCTGCCCCCATCTATTCTCTGCCTCCCGAGTCCCAGCTGATCGGGAGGAAATTGGGATTTTACAGAATCCTTCCCCTGGTTTGGAGAGGGAATGGAGATTTTACAGTATCCTTCCCCTGCCACGCCCACCAAGCCCACATGCACCAAGACATGCCACACCCACCAAGCCACACCCACAGAACCGGTAGTAAAAAATGTTGAAACCCACCACTGACTCATATATGCTAAAGCTGATAATGTCTTCCCCAATATTTTCTTTACATTTTATAGCAATAACAAAAGCCTTTAGACATATATGCCACTTCTTAGTGCTTTACAGCCCTCTCTAAGCGGTTTACAGAGTCACCATATTGCACTCAACAATCTGCTTCCTCGTTTTACCACCTTGGAAGGATGGAAGGCTGAGTCAAGCTTCAGCTGGTCAGGATCGAACTTGTGGCTGTGGGCAAAGTCAGCTTGCAATACTGAATTCTAACCACTGTGTCATCACGGCTACATCCATCTATTTTTCTTATAAATGTTATAATTTTTGCTACTTAGTATGATCAACATTACAATTAATTTTATGATCGGGGTTCGCCCATCACACCAAACCATAAACAAACCACAGAATTCTAGTTATACATAACACTTGAAATATAAAGCCGTGATCGACATGTTGCATTAAATCAAAACCAAATAAGCTATACTGTAGTTTATAATGGCATATGTGAGCCTAGCAGTAGTTTAGCTGTATCAAGAATGGAGTGATACAGTCTTCCCCAGATTTTCCACCTCGTTTGTATGCAGCAAATTGAATAACTTCTGTCAAATATGCTTCAGTGGAAAGAGATTCTCCTGTCTTCTCAGATTCTGCTGCTAGAATTGTTCAACAGTAGTAACAGCATGGCATTTCCCTTCCTCACCCCCCCACCCCCCACTTCCTCTATTTTTCTGCTGCAGTAATAGCCAACAATATGTTGGCTGCCTGGAAGACATTTGTTTTTCTTACAGTGACCCATCACTCTGGAGCACTATACAGAAGCTGTTCTTTAAAAAAAAAAAAAAAGCAGTGACACTGTTCCGATAAAAGAAAAAAAAAGGCCTTTTATAAGGAGTGGTATCAAAGGTCATCTGGTTTTTTGTTTTTAATAAATTTTGGAAAGTGTTGAATCTTTTCTATGTATCTTCTCTCCTGATGATGAATATGATTGCAATTTCAGAATTTCTGCCAGGATACAATGTGTAATAGGTTAGTGGTTTAAGGGCAATCAGTTATGAATGATTAAATAGGTTAATTTTGCATTTTTCCTTTCATGGCAGGAGAGACGTTTTGAAGATTATTTTAGGGAGGCAATATAAGTTGGTTAGCTTTGTATACTGTATACCATGATTTGATGGTATGGTGTAGATTACTATCCCAGGGGACAAAATCTCCTGATTCAATCCTCCTTGGCTGAATAATTGTCTGAGTGTAAAAGAGTACGATCATGAACGTCATACCAACTGAAGGTAGGACTTTAAAACATGTAGAAGGTATGAGAATAAATCAATTTTAATATTGAACAATATCTACTATCATGATCCAACAGAATAATTTGGCCAAGAAAAAAAATCCATATATGTTGAGATATTAAAAATATGTAAATACTAGAAGAAAGATTAAAACTTTATGCTCATTTCTTAAATTTGGTGAGTACAGTATTTGAATACTAAATGTTAGTTCCCCTCCAACTGACAATTTAGGAATGTGCACATCTTAAAACTTTACTGGGTGGCACGTGGCTTTGGATTATAGCAATGCAAGTCTTGGCTTCCTTTGAACAGGACTTCAGAGGCATTCAAGCTTTGCAGGATGACAATGTAACTTGCAAAAATCCTGGATTGAACTTGCTGAAGAAAATGAAGGCTTTAATGTGATAATGACATCCAGGGCCTGGCAAGCAGAAAGATGATGTAAAATTAGATTGAATGCTGAAGAATGGAAACTGTATTCATGTCTGCCTCTTGGGGGCATAGCAAGGACAGACTTCATCAGCATGTTGTCTATAAATACTATCTCTTTTCCCAGATGGAGATAAACTGACCAGTTTTCCAGACATAAGCAATTTAATAAGATGCTTTTGGGTTCCTTCTCAATACAAAAGTAAGCCCACAACGTACTGTCTAATATGATTGGAACCTCTCTGAGGGTAATACAAACACAAATTGTCAGGCGAGGGCGATTGTCAGATTGGCCATTTGTGATTCTCGAAAGATTTTACTTTATTGATTGTTACTCCAATTTTCTACAAATAGTGGAAAAAGATTTTCCACTTATCACTTATCCGGACCATTGTAGAACTTCAGAGTAGTTCTCTGGGACCTTTGGGTGGGGCTGGGTGGAATGCATATTTTTTTTGTTCTGTATCTTTTCCTTACTAAACCCATGCATGCATGTGCCAACACACATGCTTGTTCTTTTACTAAAAGCACAGATACAAAACAATTCTCGAGCTCTTCTCAAAGAATATCCTGTTCTAATTCTAATTCAACCATTCATCCTGTGTCTCATTAAATTCTACTTCTGCTGATTTTCATATTTGTATATTTTCCTGGGAATCATTTTTTTCTAGATAATCTTATGAGAAACTGCTCCTTACTAGTACTGTTGATGTTACCTATAGTTAGGGTAATAAAACATCTGCAAGAACACAAGCAAGCTCAGAGAGAGAGCACCAAGGACCCTTCATTTCAACCCTGAACTACAAATATTCTCCTTTATTGGTTCTTTTATATGTACTACCCATGGGTATAACATAATTGAAGTAAGAATTGGCAATTTGGAATATTCAGTTTCTTCTTCAATCAAATGTTAAGCTCAATTTCTATTTTTCAATGAACAACTGTTGAGTAATAGAAATTTCATAACTTAAAAATCGGACTAAAAGCATTTAACATTAATGAAAACACTAAGGGAAAAGTGAAATCAATAAGAAAATGATTACTGAAGCATGTTTTAATTGATTTTACTACTTGTTTTAAATCATCCATAAGTCACTCATGGTTGTTGGTACGAGAACCCTTGGAAATTGAAAATATAACCATATTTAGCATACTTTATCATTTGAACCCATTTAAAATTTTTATCAAAACGTTTTAAATTTCAGTTTAATTTCTGTACTGTGCAAATATTTCAATATATTTTAATATAGCTGCAGAGAAAAAAATCTTTTAGTAGACATCTTAGCACAAATTAAAATATTGCTTTTTAAAAAATGAACAATTAATCATCATAGATGAATAGTGCCTACCCCAAGTATCCAGTACAACACTGTGGATTTTAATTGCACCTCTTTAAAGTTGAAGGAAAAATTATTTTAAAATGATATGATCTAAGAACACCTCTTTAGAATCCAGAATTTTGTTAGGATAATACTTTTATTATATCAACTTGAGGTTGTAAAGTAGTCATTTTAACATTATTTGGAGCACTAATTAATTTTCATAGGTTTGAAAAAAAAATTGAGCAATTAAAAAAAATAACAAATAGAAACTTAGGAGAACCAGTAACTGACTTGTTAAGCAATGCCTGCATCAGTTATAATCTTAGAATGAGAGGTCTCCACAGGAGTGCAAATTACGTTCTAGAATATATCGGCTTTGTACCCAGGATTCATCTAAAGGTTGCATTTTTTCCCATGGTTTTTGAATGTGTAAAATTTAGCTGTGAAGTAAAAACTTTTTCATCTTGAGGCATCTCACAGGTGAAAAATAGCCGGAGGTCATTTTAAATGTCAAATGATTGACGTATGATTGATCTGGGGTGGACGTATGGAAACAAATCGGCCTGTCTAAATATTATGTAATCGATCTGGCATGATAAAAAAAATTTATAGAACGCTAAAGACTGATCAATATTCATCTTTATTTTTTTAAGGATTGTGGACCAATGAGCAAATTAAGAGATACTTCAAAGAATCATTCCATCTTTGCAGGATTTATTTTTCACTTTGATACTGATTTGTACTAGCAGTGAAATGGAGAAATAATTAAGTTTGGTGATGTTTCCTTGGAAAAAAATGTCTGCTGGAAAAACTATTAACACAAAGAATGATTTTGTATTCATTAACTTATTACATTACTATAGAACTCAAAATTGTCTTAGCATCTTAAGAGTCATTTGCCAGGGGGTAGGGGCTTGGAATTAATTTTTTTCTTCTTTCAATTTTTTCCTTTTTTGGTTGGTTTAATTTCAATTTCTTTAGCAGCTGGCAGTTAAATTAATCTATTTTAGTTAACCTTTTCTCTACCTTGAAATACAATCCCTAAATAGATTTGATTTAACTGTATGAGAAGAGACTATATACACGTTGTTTGCTTTGTGATTCTATTTTGTCTTTGCTGGTCATTTTTGAACCACACTAGTCTTTGTATCTATCATCAGAGAATCTGTCCTCTTGATACTGCTTTGGTTTCTTCACAGAACAATGTTGAGATAGTGTACAATTGTCCCAGTGTAAAAGGTAGAGGTTTTTTTCTGACATACATTTTGTCATATGAATGCTCCATAATGTCTCATTGATAATATTGCATTCAGAGGCTAGGATTTTCCACTGTAAACTAGTGCAGGTGTGCTCTGCCTACTCCAGTTGCTTGGCACTGCACTCCACAGCCTTTTTGGCTTGGACTAAGCAGAGGAATACATACAGGAAGGAGGAATAGCAGTAAATAAACTGGATTTAAAATAAATAAATAGCTGTTCTGTGCATCGCCTTGGAAACTGACAATGTACCTTAGTGGGAAATATACCTCTTTTGTTTCAAATGAAAAGAAATTATATTGAAGAACTGAAGAGCAAAAGAGAGATTCTATGTATGCGTTTTAGGAGGAGGTAGGGAAGTGTGAAGAAATCCTCGTGCAGGTTTTAAAAGGGTTTAAAGAGGTGTTTCTTCATCTCCAATCCTATATTTCCCCTTTTACGTCAAGGCAGCACTCTTTTCAGACTTGGGAAGGCCAGGTTCAATTAAAAATTTAACATTTTAGTTTGGGCACAGAAGGAATGGAGAGGAAAGGGGTGGCCAGGATTGGACATTTTATGTAGATAGGGTGAGGTAGCACTTGCAGAAAAATCAGGGGATTCGGGGAAGCCAGTGCATGTCCCATTACAAACACAACACACAAACAAAATGGCTTACACATTAGAAGGAAAATCCATGAAGTGTCTTCCTCAGTCTGGTTGTCCACAACTGTATGACCTTCAACTACCAGAATTTTCTACTCTGCATGTTCATATCTAAGAGTTCACAAGAATGTCCAGTTGAAGAATATTCTTGAAGAGGTGGCTTGCCTGTCCTGTACATGAGGCATCTCCACATAGTCTTCTCATGTCTATAGTAATTCAATATTGCTGACCATGCTCATCCATTATTTTTGGTTGTAGAGAATCATAAAGCTGGAAGATACTAGATAATCAGGTTATCCAAGCTAACCCACACTAAGCATTTATCATGGCCAACAGGAGAAGGAAGGATTATATATTCATTGCCTTGATTTATTTATAAGATAATAGAGACAGGATAAAAGTAAACTAAAACTAAAAATAATTTAGTTTTAAATTAGTTTTTTAAAAAATGGAACCCAAAAGGTTTCTTTAAAATCCTAGGTAATATTTTAATGATTTAATATTTATGTTGATTTCCTAAACCTGAAACAAAGATAATTGATAAATTCAAATCCTTCTACCTAGATTATGTGTTCTCCCCCCAAAATCTATTACAAGCAAAAAAAATGGCAGTAAATAGTCCATATACAAAGTATAAAGGCAACGATCCAGTAGAGTAAATGCTGACTAAAAAAAAAGATCACTTACTTTAAAAAGATTAAAGTGATGGGCATCACATTTCAGTGAAAGGAAATACTATAGACCAGTTTTTCTGGTAATCGTTACATCTGAAGGTAGGATTATGAGGCAAAACACTTTCCTGGTACAGAATATGCTACTTTCAAGTTCTTTATATCTTTTCATTAATATTGCCAACTTATATCTTGCAATTGTTAATACATTTCTTCCTCTGAAATATAGGCTTTTGTTTTCCTACCTTATACTCATGTTATAGAAGTCATAGAATCGTAGGGCTGGAAGGACCTTGGAGGTGTTCTAGTCTAACTCCCTGCTCAAGGCAGGAGACTATATCATCCCAGATAAATGGTTGTCTGGTCTTTTCTTGAAAAACTCCAGTGATTGAGCACCCACAACTCTTGAAAGCTTGAAATGTTGCTTCAGAATTTCTTTTAACCTTTTCTTGGTGAAGTTTTGAGCTTCTTATGGGAAGTGGCAGAAAAGTACTACTGTTGGTAATGTTTTCTGTTACATATCTTTCAATCACTTGGAAGCCTCCTTAGATGCCTATACTTCCCCAAAACACCCAATAAAAGGAATTCCCAACTTCTCAATGGCATTTAGGTGAGGCCTGAGAAGACAGAATTCCAACTATACAATGCTGGGAGCTATTGTATGATGAACACTAGGCATTCACAAATGTTTGTTGTCTACCTCAAACCTATATTTGTTTTTGTTTTTTGTTTTTATTGGATTTGTATACCGCCCTACTCCCGAAGGACTCAGGGCGGTGAACAGCCACAGAATAAAACACATAAATACAAAAATTTAAAATGGAATAAAAACGAATTAAATAATTTGGCTGACACAAATTAAAATACCCAATAATTTAAAAAACAAATTAAAATTTACATTTAACAGGGGAAAAGATTTGTACTATATAAGTGCAAAAGTGCCCCAATCTTTCATCTATGAGAATTTCACAGATTTTTTTTTTTTTCAAAGCTAGAGTCCCCATCAAATTGAATGAGAACTGGTAGTAAAAATCCACTGGATAATTTTCCTTCATGGAGACAGTTAACATGAAAAATAACACCTTAACTTGTGTTCAAAAGCTATATTGATAGCCAAGATGGATTCTCATTAGATAAAGTGATGATTTCCCAAAAGTGATTATTTTCCTTGAATAAAGCTGCATTACTTTTGCAGTTTCAATGGAAAAAAAGATTGCACTAATATGCCCCAATTCAGAAGTGGATTGTGATTGCCACAATTCATATATCTTTTTTTTAAAAAAAGCTAAGACACTCCTGAGAAGTGGTATACCTGACAGCCTAAGAACCAGACTGCTTATGACATAAGAGATTCATGATAAACTAATCTCTGGAGCTTTTGGTAGTGGTTCTTAAAAGAAGCTCCTTGCACTTTAATTTAATTTGGGACACAGCTCCAGGAAAAGAAAGAAGTTTAAGCCTTCCTGGTGTGCAATTTATGCTATATAACTGCACACTTGGAATAGAGTTTATTCATGAGTCTGGAATTGCCTCAAGGGCTGGTGAAGTTCTGAAGGCCTATTTGACCCTGTTCCTGACTCTTTTTGACCTTTTCACTAAATAATCATATGCCACTGTGAATGGTTACTGGTATTATCCCCTTCACTGCAGTTCCTAACTGTGCTACAGTATCCCTTTTTCTCCAAAGAACAGGAACAATAGGAGTAAAGTTTATGGTAGACAAAAAAAAAAAAAAAAGATTCTGTGTCCTTTGTGTTATACTTTCCATATTAATGGCATAACCTAAACAGGGGCAGCTAAATTTTTGGCACTACTGGACATAATCTAAATTGTGAAATCATGCCGCAGATAATCTTACAAAATGCTTGCCATGGTGGATATGATCACTCACAAAAGCGTCAGTTTAATAGAAGACAGACTAATTAAATTGCTTTCTTCTACTGCCTCATCTCTGCTACCATCCCAGAAGATCTTTTTGTCTATTTTTTGTGTCTAGCCACCCATTTTATATTCCAATTGGAGGCCACAGTTAATCCTGGAAAAAATTATGCTAGAGGTTGGTGCTTTGCTGCATGATACTTCCCATTCACATATGTTAAAGGAATATTAAGAAAATAAACCAAATCCAATTCAGATAAAGCAGAGAGCTTAGCAAACATGAACAAAGATTTTGTGGCATATTGATACCTACTATCTATTGGTTCCATAAGAAGTGATTCCACAATACATCACAACCCTACAATGTATTTACACATTATTTGTCTTGTATTGGAAGAGATGTGGTAAAGTTTGTGCATGCTACACCCAAGCTGCTATAATGCATAGCTTGACTTCTTACCCTGACATTTCATGCGTTCATTTCTGCAAAAATGAAAGCTTTGTGTCCTCTAGCCACCCACTTGAAGAACAACTACTAAACAAGTAGGAAGATGTGAAAATTAAATAAAAGAAAAAGATGGGTTTAAAGCAAGGAGTAATAAAAGATAGAGTAATAAATGGATAAAAATGCTTTTCTTATCTGCAGTTTAAATCAATACCCTGGCAATTCTGATGCTCCCCTTTGGACATATCAATGTCTATTGTAACTAGTTCCCAACTCAGAACTTCTATTCTTCTATTGTCACTTCTTGTTCCAGATTAAAAATATTTTTAAAGAGCAACAGGAGAATATGAAATATGATGGTGCTTAGAAGTTGGTGAATCTTTTTGATTTTTCAGCAATTCTACAAACATACTGCATGACTTAAAAAGTGATCAGTTCTCCACACAGATTCTAAAAGTAGATAAAGAAAACCCAATTAAACCATAATACTTGTTCATTTATTCATTGAAGGAAATTATCCAAAGCCTGCCTATTTGTGGCAAAAGTATATGAATTCTTTGCTTTCAGTAACTGGTCCTCCCTTGATCATCATATGCTGCTATGCAGCCTTTTTTCTAGAACAGCTAGATCAGATTAACTGCTTCTGGGTATAATCATGTCTATCTAGAATTGTGGTCATATCAGTTTTTTTCCTGGTTATTCTGCAGCATAAGCTGCTATCATTTCTCCTGCAGTGTTTACTTTCCAATGATTCCATCTTGTCCGCCTACTCATTTTTACAAGCAAACTGTAGGCTGCTTAGCTGTATATAATTCCTATCCTTTTTACAATCTACATATGTGTTTATGTTTTTACTTCCCCCAATCAACCTCCTGTTGCTCACCATCATAACACTCTAAAAAAATGGATGGTTTTACAAAATAATGAAAAGTCAAATTGAAAAATCCAGACTGGAGAGAGAAAACTTTAAAATGTCCAAAACTTCCCTGCTGATTCCAATAACTTGCCTTAATGCAGCCTAAACAATTTCATTTTTCACACTCACACCAATCCCTAAATCCCCCTGAGATTTGGATGGGCCCAACCCTATTAGCCTTTGAAGGCTTCAAAACCTGGCTTTCCCCCCAGGAGGTGGGGCTAAGATGTATGTCTACAGTATGTTTGGGATAAGTTTTACTTAGAGTTTTGGTCACATTACATTGCAATAATCTTATTTTGCTTTATGTGCTTATCGGTTGTAAGCCTCAAGGTTACAACAGCACTGAAAAAAATTGACTTACAATTGGTCCTCACACTTACTACCGTTGCAGGATTTCCATGGTCATGTGACCAAAATTTGGGCATTTGGCAACTGGAAAGTATTTGCAATGGTTGCAGCATCCCAGGGTTATGTGGTTGCTATTTGTGACCTCTCCAGCCAGTTTCCAACAAGCAAAGTCAGTGGGGCAATTCAAATTCACTTAACAACTGAATGACTCACTTAACAACTGCAGTGATTCACTTAACAATTATGGCAAAGAAGGTGATGAAATTTGGTGCAACTCAATTCTGGTCCCAGTTGTGTTGGTAAGTCGAGAACTACCTGTAACGAGCTAAAATATGTTCAACCAGGAAACAAAATTTCGGATGCCATTGTTCCTTGCCTACAGCTGATACAAAGAGATGAGGCAATGCTTTAAAGTAGGAGAATAGCCAAAGAGGAAGCTGGCAGAGATGGAGATGTATCTTTCAGAGGTGGAGAGAGCAGTAGACCACACTGCATAGCATAGAAAAATGTGTTCTTAAGTTTTCTTAAGAGCTTTTATTTCTATTCCTTTGTCCTGGCATCACCCTTAGAAATAAATTGGTTTAAAATGTGACTTTTATCTTACTTCAAGAAAACATCACTTCCTTCATGTTGTCTAGCAGCACAGCTCGGTACAAGCATTCCAATATCGTATTTTCTCTGCTGCACATGTAGCAAAGCTCATACTTAACCATCAAAGAAGTGGAGACTTTTGACCTAGAGAGGCTCAGGCTGTGTCCAGGATACCTTTCTTTCTTTTTTTTTATTTCTAAAAGAAAAAAATACAACCAAAAAGAGAATATATGTAGAATGGTCAGTATATCCTATTAGCAGCTAGGCGTGATATCTAAGCTGGATACTCAAGCCTGAAAAATTTGTCCTCTGTTTCTGTGACCCACATCAGAATGGCTAGTGTAGAAATCCCCTTTGACTTTGCTGAGAACAAATTCCAGAATTCTCCTGGGCCCTAAAATTAAGACAATAAGCCAAGGAACCTAGTTCTAACAGCCCTCCCCACTTTTTCTTGCTTTATCTTGATTACTTGAGGAAAAACAAAAATTTGATTCCTAAGAGCCCCTCCTGTCTGCAACCCACTGCAGCACTGATCTTAGACCCATACATGACTTGGGTAAAGCCACTCAGCTTCTTTCTATCTTTTTTGCTTCTTATTTCATTTGCATGAGAGACTTTGGTTGGCTAGCGATGATGTCACCACACCAAAGAGTCAATAAGCAATTAACACTATGGATTTTGCGGTAAAAGGAGTTGAACCGTACACTGCTACTTAAGCCGTTTTCTATTACAGTAATTTACTCTTCAGCTCCCTTTCAACAGGCAGACCTATTTATCAGTTTTTTGATTCTGCTTCTCAATCAGAGCAAGGAGGAATCTTACAAGAGAGAGATCCCGATTCCGTTGCTGTGACAGATCTTTCCTTTCCTCCCGAAGGAATACCACGATCCTGCATTCAGTGCTACAAAGATCCTCAAGCAGATTTTTTAAAAATATATAAAAATACCAACATTTGATGACAAAACACAAAGGCTGTTTCTTTCCCCCCCCTCTTTTAAACTCCCTGCCTGCAGAAAATAGATGAAATAAATGTTCTAGCATAATAAAGCTAAACATATTTATGAAGGGAGGATCAAAAATCAGCCTTCGTCTAAACACCTTTGTCTAAATCCACTGCCAAAGAAGTTGTAACTCATTGGCGAAATCATTGGAGAGAGCAAAAAATTACCTGGCTAAGAAATGTTTGATCAACTGAAATGCTCATTGGGGCTTTAAACAGATTTTTTCCCCCCCGGCTAAAAGAAAACCTTCCCAACCAGTTGCCATCCCCGTCTCGGTTACAATGATAGTTTCCCATATTTCTAACCCTTTTGTTGAGCACATTATAGAAGTATTGCAGTAAATGTAATCATCCAGGAATCATATAGACTACATATTCATGCTTTTGTGATCTCTCAGGAACTCTCAAAAATTGTGCCAGTCCAGAAAAGCTTCAGTATGGAAGCCTGATCTACAGCCATTGATTCATTACACTTTTTATTTATTTTTATTTATTTATTTTAAAATTTGTATACCACCCTTCTCCCTGAGGACTCAGGGCGGTGAACAGCCAAGTAAAAACATAAACTACAAACATTAAAATACAATTAAAAAGATATATATAAATTTGGCCCCATGATTAAAAACAATAACAGACAATTAAAAACATTTTAAAAAGTGTTAGGCCAACCGGCTTGCTGGAAAAAGAAGGTTTTAAGGGCACGGCGGAAGGCACCGAGGTCTTGGATTCTCCTTATCTCTGGGGGCAGCTGATTCCAGAGGGTAGGTGCCCCCACAGAGAAGGCCTTCCCCCTGGGGGTCACCAGCCTACATTGTTTGGCTGATGGCACCCCTAGGAGGCCCTCTCTGTGGGAGCGCACAGGTCAATGGGAGGCCATCGGTAGCAGCAGGCGGTCTAGAAGATAACTAGGTCCTATGCCATGGAGCGCTTTAAAGGTGATAACCAACACCTTGAAGCGCACCCAGAAGACCACTGGGAGCCAGTGCAGTTCACGCAGGAGAGGTGCTGTATGGGTGCGCCATGCGGCTCCCGTGACTACCCGCGTGGCTGCATTCTGGACCAGTTGGAGCCTCCGGGTGCTCTTCAAGGGGAGGCCTATGTAGAGAGCGTTGCAGTAGTCCAGATGAGAGGTGACGAGGGCATGAGTGACTGTGCACAGGGAATCCTGATCAAGAAAGGGCCGCAACTGGCGAATCAGGCGAACCTGACAGAAGGTCCCCCTGGCTACAGCCATCAGATGTTCCTCCAAGGACAGCTTGTATCCAGGAGGACTCCCAGATTGCGTGCCCTCTCCACGGGGGCCAAAGACTCGCCCCTGATAGTCAGTGATGGAGTCAACTGACTATATCGGGATGCCAGGAACCACGGCCACTCAGTCTTGGAAGGGTTGAGCTTGAGCCTGTTCCTCCCCATCCAGATCCGCAACAGCCTCCAGGCACTGGGACATCACTTCAAGGGCATCATTGGGGTGGCCTGGGGTGGAGATGTACAGCTGAGTGTCATCAGCGTACTGATGGTACTTCACCCCAAAGCCACGGATGATCTCGCCCAGCGGCTTCACATAAATGTTGAACAGAAGGGGCGAGAGGACCGACCCCTGAGGCACTCCACATATAAGAGGCCTCAAGGTAAACCTTTGCCCCCCTGCCAACACGAACTGCGACCGGTCTGAGCAAAAGGAGGAGAACCACCGTAACATGGTGACCCCATCCCCAACTCTTCCAACCGGTGCAGCATGATACCATGGTCGATGGTATCAAAAGCTGCTGAGAGGTCTAACAGGGCCAGAACAGAGGAGCAACCCCTGTCCCGAGCCCTCCAGAGATCATCTACCAATGCGACCAATGCTGTTTCTGTGCTGTGCCCGGGCCTGAAACCCGACTGGAACGGATCTAGATAAGACGTTTCCTCCAGGTACTGCGGAAACTGTCGTGCGACCACACTCTCGACAACCTTCACCACAAAGCAAAGGTTGGAGACAGGACGATAGTTGGCTAATACTGCCAGGTCCAGGGAAGGCTTCTTGAGGAGAGGCCTCACCACCGCCTTTAAATAATCTGAATTTCCCTGTCTCCTTTGATGTGGCTCACAGCTGGGTAACCATAGGCAAGTGACTCTCAGCCCTAGGAAGGAAGCAATGGCAAACCACTTCTGAAAAATCGTGTCCAGAAAACTGCAGGGACTTGTTCGTGTTGGGACACTTAATATAAATAAGTACGGAAATACTTTCATGTTTTATTTTCAATAATAATTTGTATGTGTGATTGTCCTCGACTTAACGACCACAACTGAGCCCAAAATTTCTGTTGTTATGTGAGGCATTTGTTAAGTGAGTTTTGCCCCATTTTAAGACCTTTCTAGCCACAGTTGTTAAGTGAATCACTGCAGTTGATAAGTTAGGAATTTGGGTTGTTAAGAGAATCTCACTTCCCCAATGACTTTGCTTGTCAGAAGGTCACAAAAGGTGAACACATGACCCCGGGACAGACCAACGGTCATAAGTATGAACCAGTTGCCAAGCATCTGAATTTTGATCACATGATCATAGGGGTGCTGCAAAGGTTGCAACCGTGAAAAACGGTCATAAGTCACATTTTTCAGGGCTGTTGTAACTTTGAACTGTCACTAAACAAACTGTTGTAAATTGAGGATTACCTGTATAAGCATACATATTCAAATGACTGCATGCATTTCTGTCTAGTCTCAAGCAGGTGTTCTTGTCCTTATGCACTCTTGATTATGCATCGAGTGAAAGGATTTTCACTCAGCATTTCCTTTATGCTCTGTGCATAGATACTACAAACAAGCAACTATTATCTTGACTCTGCTGTCCTAGCTACTTTTCCTCCCTCCTGCATTTTCCACCAATAAAGTCCTTCTTCCCACAGCCAATCAGAGCACTAGGCAACAGATGATATTTTGGGATGAGGGCTCAGAACTACGGTACCTAAACAGCCTCTCCAGGGCTGTGTCTGTGCAGAGAATTCAGCAACTCATCTGAATGTCAAGCTGAGATTAAGAAACAAAACAAAACTCTGTACAACCTTTGTTTCCTTGTAACTAATCACATTCAATTCGGTCTGCGTTAATATCTAAATGATAGTGGATGCCGCAGCAAAGAAGGTTTGCTTTTGAATTTGAGCCTGTTGATTTCCCTAAGATCAGTAAAAGGCTATGTTGCTATTTTTAATGTGCATTGATACTTTGTGGATTCACAACATGCCTTTGAAGATTTCATTTATTTTCACAAGGCTTTTAACAATGCTAACGAACCTTGTCACATGTATAAACTTTAGCTCATGTTGCTTGCAACTTTACAGAATTAAGGGCAGATTTCCCTTTTTAACATGAAGGTCATTATCTGCAGCAGGGTGTCAAACTCGTGGCGCCACATTGCTGTCACGTGACGTTTTGCAATGTTTTTTTCCCTTTGCAGAGCTGGGGTGGCCATGGCCTGCATGTGATGCAACCGGACCGTGGGCTGCCAGTTTGACACCCCTGACCTGCAGCATTCACATTATACACAAGTTGAAGTCAACATTGTAATACTTCCCTGAGTTGTATTCCTGAAAAAAGGGTGAATGGTTGGGGTTTTTTTGTTTTTTGTTTTTTGGGGGGTTTTTTTGTGAGAAAACACTCAACTGAAATGGAGGAATAGTAAATTTTCTACTTTCCTGATTTAATGTAGTTTATCAGTCTGGATGACAGCTAAAGGTTGGGCACAATTCGCCATCTTCTAACCTGTTTTTAAAAGAGAATTTCCAAATAGTAACTTTCCACTGGGATCATATCAAGTTGACAGAAACCTTTGTGTTACCGTGGACTAATTTTGTGTCAGAATTGCTACAATTTACTGCTTGAAGATCGAGGCTGCAAGATAAAGACAAAGGGAAGGCTGAGTCAGCATAATTGTCACTCATCCTAACAAATACTTGTTTGGAAGTTATTAAGTGAAAAACTATCTGCATTCTGATCTTGAAGCCTCCCTGTGGCTTCATTTCCAGCTCTGTGGATTTGCTAAAGTTCTGACAAGTTTAATATACAGACCCGAACCTGAACTTGCCAAAAGTATCAGCCTGAGGCAGTTTGCTCTCTCAGTTTGTCGATTGCCATCTTATAACTAGGAAGAAAAGACAATTCCAGATGGATTGCATCATTGGCTCCTATGTATCTTTAGATGCTCATTTGGCTTTGGATAATTTATACAACTTGCATCTAACAATTACCCATATTCCATGTTTGTGTTGGTGGTATATGTATTTTGAGAAATTTTGGATGATACGTGAGTCCGCTTTCAAGCAGCCCTCCCATGTAAGGTGGAGGAAAATGTGTTTAGTTTGAAAAATCCATCTATGTTTTGAGATTGCATGAAGTTTGAAACCAAAATTCTAGAAATCTAAAATTAAAGATACTACTTTTGAAACCAGTTCTCTGCTTCTCTATTAAACTTTCATGTCCAGAGTTTAAGGAACACTTTTGTTTGTAGGTGCAGGCTTCGCGGGTGTCAAACTCGATCACGTCACGAGCCAGATCGTGATGTATTGCGATGGTTTCTGCTTTTGTCATTTTTTGCCAGGGTGAGCATGGCCTGCGTGTGATATATTCAGGCCACGGGCCACCAGTTTGACAGGCCTAATTAAAGGAAGTCTGTTTTTAAGAGTATTTTGGTCATTGAATCACCAATACATGGATATTTATTTGAGATTCCAGAACAAAACATATTTAAACATAGGTAGGAGCAACCATTTGTAAAACAGATGTTTCTCTTTTGGGGAAAGTAAATGTTTTCCTAATATTTGTGGTTATTTATCTATAATAGCTGTAAAATGCATAATTAACTGCTTCATCTGAGAGATGGGAAGAAGCAAACAATTCCCAGAATTAGACATGGTATTGCAGTTATGGGTCTTGTGTTTTAGATCTACTATGTTTCCCTAGATAAGACCTATCCGTAAAATAAGCCCTAGTTAATACCCTGCCCACTCCGTTGCACCTGTTTGCAGGGGTGGGGCGAGGCACACGGGTAAAAATCAAGTGAGGGTGGGGATGGGGGGGTTGAGATGCTAACCTTCAGACAGTTGCAGTCAGGCTTCACATACCACGACACCTGCCTTGCCTTGCTGGCCCACTTCTTCTGCAGCTGCTTGCCACCACTTGTGCATGTTGTCTCCGGCCTCCATTTTGTTGTTAGAGGCCTTCTGGAAAGGCCTCTGCAGCTGAGAAACGAGTTCCAGATTGACATGCATGGTGCCCCATGGCTTCCATTTTGCTGTCAGAGGCCTTCTGGAACGGCCTCTGATGGCGAAATGGAAGCCAGGGGGCACCGCGCATGTCAATCTGAAGCTCATTTCTTGGCTGCAGAGGCCTTTCCTGAAGGCATCTGATGGCAAAATGGAGGCCAGGGGAGATGCGTGCGAGCAGCAGCAAGCGGTCACAGAAGAAGTGGGCGGCAGCGGGTTCCTGCTGGCTGGGGCTGTTGGGACATCCCCCCAAAATAAGACTTGCTGCCTTTTTTGGTAGCAAAAAAAATATAAGACCTGGTCTTATTTTGGGGAAAACACGGTAGTCTAAGGGCAGAGGTTGCCCACTGCACAACTGATTTGTTAAGTCTGGTTACACCTGAGATTCTTAGGCAAAGAGGAAGTGATCTTGTTTCATTTACTGACAGCCTAAATGACAGCTGTTGTCTAGATTTCTTGCTTTTGAGGAAAGCATATAATTTTCAGGATAGGAAGAGATCTAGCTATGAATATCTTATTTGCAAGTTTAGGACAGAAGCAGAAACCACACTTTTTAAAAAAAATTATATTTGAAGAGGATATTACATTTGAAGTGTTTCCTGTTAATATTAAGTCAGAGTCAGCAATTTAACATCTTGCATTTTGAACCATAGTGACCATAATCTTTGATGTTCAGATAATGGTAGTATTAGTCTACCATATTAAAAGAAAATTAGGTTGTCTATTCCTGATCAGGGGATATTTACATAATTGGATGCCACCGAAAATTACCCCTTGCTTTTCCTAATATAAAAAAAAGTTCTGTCACATTTTCTCTGCAGGTGTCCAGGTAAGATGTGGGTTATAGTTGACTTTTATGTTTTCAAAAGTGTTGTCACCCTTGAATATTTGTACAAAAGTCCCATGAGAAAACGTATTTTATTTAATCCTTTCTACATAGTTTTAGAAAGCTAAAATATACTGAAGGGAAAAACATACTGAAAGTCTCACGGCAGGAAAAAACACCTGCACAATCCATTACCTCTAGTTTACCATGAATGCAGCCTGAGCCAAAATATAAGAGCCCTGTTTCTGCTCAACAGGTCTTTTGAAGTGAAAATTGATATTCAGAATGAAGCAGCCTGTTGGGCAACTGTCGGTGGATCTGATACAGCTTTGTGCTGACCTCTTTCTTGCAATACTTAGCAATCTGCCTAGAAACAGGCTTGTATTTGCAAGAAATAGGTCATGGCTCTTTAAGGATTAAGAAGAGATCTGGTAGGCCATTGTCTTTTGAGCTGCAAGGGCACATTCCTATTGGCTGGGCTAGGCGCTGTGGCCAGGCAGAGAAGTCTGTAATACAACCATAGTGATAGGCTAAGAAAAGCCAGCCCACTCTGCAATAGAATGACTTTGTGCTAAGTTTGCATCAATTATACTGTGAAGGAAGTCTATGGCACATATAAAACAAAGTCCCTCCCTATTGATTGTTAACCAATGTGTTGTGTAGCTGACAACTCAAAAAAGATATAAACGTTTCTGTTAGAATATGATTTGAAGATTTTAACATCAGCTATTTCTCACCTGAGGGACGCCAGAACATTCTGTGAATAAAACATGCTATGAAATAACTACGTTTATTGCATTTTACCAAGAACAGATTATTTAGTAGTTTTTGCATTCTCAGTTACTACATTGGTAAGGAAAATAGACTTGAAAATCAGACTTGGAAGTCATTCTAAAAAAACATTTCTGATGCTTTGTATTGCTAAATGTTAAGGCTGGGCATTAGCTTGCAACAGAGCTTCAGTTGTAGATTGTAATCTAGGCACATCTTGCTTAATGCTGGCAAGGAAGGAGCCAAATAAAAGATAATTAAGACATATTAAACCAGAGCTGCTAGTTTCCTTGTGTTTATCTTGCAAGCCTTTTTTTTTTTTTTTTGCAAGATCTTAGCGTAAACTGAAAGAAATTATTGAGTGAGATGTTTAAACTGCAAACTTAAAAGCCACACCTTATATCAAACTTTGCCACTGACTGGAATTAACCTTGCTTTTTCCATGCTTAAGTCCCTTATAGTTCAGGAAAAAAAATGGATTATAAGACATTATTTCCATCAAAAAAAGATAGGTCTTACAGAATTTTGTATGGGATCTTTAGTTATTTAATTGCAAACAAGTTACAAGTCTTCATAGCTTCATATTCATCAAGATTATTGAAATAGAGAAGGGATCAAATTGGAAAGTCAAAAGAACAAAACCCGCAAAAGAAAGCAGTTTGGTAAGGTACTTACATTTAATTGCCAAGACTACTACTTGTAGTTCCAAAGACTTAGAGTTGACCTGAAGGAATCTTTTATCCATAATAATCTCTTACAAATCATAATGACATAATTATGGTTATTTTTATGTTATGATAAATGTGTAACAAACTAAGAAAAAAAAACTCTTTAAATAGTGAGCCACTTATTGGACAACAGCGTACCTCATATTGGGCAAATATTATTAGTTGAACAGAATGCGTCCCAATGTTGTGTGCTTAACAAAGCAAAGAGAAAGTTAATATGTGTAATATTGCACGGAAATTCCCATTCAATTTATTATTGCACTTTTCCCAATGTAGAGTGGGACTGTATTTTTCAATAGTCAATTGCAGTTAGTATATGCATTGTTGTTCTTACTTTCCTATATCTGCATTTTTATGTGCATTTTTATTGGAAACTGTCACAACATTCTGAAAAATGAATTTCAGCTGTATGCATGTCTCAAATTTTCCTATATAGTTAGAAAAATGAAAAATGTTTATTTGTATAAAACTTATAAAGCAAATTTTTCAATTGTCCCAAACCTCTGTATAGATTTTCTCCTTCAGCAACACCATATATACCTCCATCAGATACACTGATATAGGGTTGGAGGTAATGCCACTGTAGTTCTATTATAGTTCCACTGTAATTCCACTGTAGTGCTACTATATCAGAAAATACTGATATAGGGTTGGAAGTAATGCCACTGTAGTTCTATGGAGGAGATTGCTATACAATACCTAGGACAAAATCTCTTTGCATAAAAGCATGAATTCAGATATCCTGATAGAATTTTAGCTTTGGAAAAAAATTGAATGTGTCCTACCTCTTTTTCTGCATTTCCAGTTTTATATTTTTGTATTAAGAAAATTACTGCCCAGAGTGTTGGTTGTAAGATGCATAATGGTAATAGGGCAAAAACGTAGTTTCACTTAAAAGCGTTTCAGCGAATTATACTAGCTTTTATGATGAGCTCTAACTGAAAATTACATCATTTCCCAGGCAACAAATCATGCACAAAGCCAAGATATGTCTGGGTGCTGTTGCAAATCTGTATTAGTAGATTCACCTTTGCTCCTAGTAATGGAAACTCTCTGTAGAGGCTGGTGGGTTTGTTTTTTTTTTGTACCTGTTGTTGTTTATTCACTCCACAGTTTTGTCCACTGGGGTTAGCTCACTCTGAAATGCATGGTGTCTGTGTGTCTAACTGCCAGCTTTTTATTTATACCTTCCGTGTAAATAAAGCTCAAGACCATCAAAGCCATGAGCTCATCTGTTATATTTGGTGATGGTGAGTGAAGGGTAAATACATGGGTACGACTTGGATTCATCTCTCAGACACAATGGGGCCAAGCACCACATATGACTCATGCTTTCTCCTTGTCATTCTTGGAAGCAATTTCAGTCAGGTCCATGAGATCCTTAGTGTGGACCTGGCATTGGGAGAAATTTGCTTTCTCTCAATTTAAGTAGCATTATGTCAGCTTGAATTGCAGGAGATGCCGTGAATGTTACATGGAAAGGTCTCCTACGTTTCAGTCTGTAGGTCAGGAAAGTTGGCTCTCCCAAGAATGGCTTCGGATTCCCGCGCTCTTTTTAGTTTAATCCCAAAGTAAAAAACAGAACAAGATCTCCAGTTTCTGATCCCACAGTTAAAAATGGCAACAACTCATTTCAGCTATTGCAGGCATAGTAATTCCTGGCTTGGAAAAGTGACCATTTTTTTTGCAGTTAACTTTCTGTTCCTACAGTTTGTAATCCGTTTGCTTAATTTAGGCACTCAAAAGGGCAATATATCTATTCTTCAGGACTTGAATGTAGTTTGAAGCAGGTTTGTCGATTGTCTTTGCTTCTGCCAATTTTGGAGACCTAGCTGACCATAGGCATGTAGTGTGTTTCTATTGGCCAGTTTTGCAAACTTGTCCTCTATTTTTACTTGTTCTTTATTTATCTGGGCTTTTCCCTGCTTTTTTTTTTTTATTATTATTATTAATTTTATTCTGCCTGCCAAATTATGAGTTGCTCAGAGTAATTCCAAAGTTAGACAGCACTTAAATAAATAAATAAATGTGCTTGGATTTTAAAATTCAATCAAACAATTACCTGCCATATTAACCCCACCTTACACCATTCTTGATAAGAAAAACAAAAATGTCTAGATAGTGGACACCGTAGTACCTAAAAGCAGCAGAACAGAAGAGAAAATCACAAAATACAAAATACAAACACCTGCAAATACAAACTAGAATGACTGTGGCAAAAGAAAGCAAAAATAGTGCCAATAGTAATAGGCACCTTGCATACAATTTCAAAACATCTGGAGCACCATCAGCATTGACAAAATCAACATCAATTGCAAAAGGCAGCATTACTCAGAATAGCTTACATCCTTTAACACCATCAAACAATATCCACCTATTGTGGGTCCTTGAAAAGGACTCAAAAAGTAGATAAAATGCCAAATCCATTCTAGACATCTAGCTGACTATGTGAATAATAATAATAATAATAATAATAATAATAATAATAATAATAATAATAATAATAATAATAATAATTGTTTAATAGTTGTTGTTATTGTTTATTATTATTATTATTATTATTATTATTATTATTATTATTATTATTATTATTATTATATCTGCACATGTGCTACTTTCTTGAAAATTACTTGCTACTGCCTTTTTCCAGATTTGTTTTTTTCCCCAACTTCCCACACTAACCAACATGTCAGGTACTAACCATGGCTGGCTTTGCTTACTTCCAAGATCAGCCATTGTCAGCCACGTGCCACTACCATCTGCTGCCAGAATATCTAAATAAGATTTGAAGTAATTCTGAATCCCAGTAAGCTGAGTAAGAAGTAAGCTGTCAGAAGATTAACATGGATAACACTCTGACTTGCCTACAGTTTTGGCTACCAGAAAGAGCATAATTACTGAAACAAGAACTGTATCCTTTCATAGTGATAGTGACTAATTACTATTAGTATTGCTGTGTATTAACATTGACATCCTATACTGATCTACTCAGAAATGGAACCATGATATAATTTAAAAAATATGGAATATAATTTCAGAATTTCTACAGAAATGTATGTTTCGTGAAACTCTTTGGAAGAAATGGGCTGATGGCATGCAGCTTCTCTTCCAAGTTTGTACTGGGCCTAAAAATTATGGTGATGTGCCATGACTGTGGTGGGCTGCTGATTTAATTAAAATCAGATTCTCTATTGTGACTAAGGGGGTGGAAGAGATGGATGTGTTGATTTCCGTGGGAGTGTTTTCACTTATACCAGCACTGTGTAGGTATAATAAGATTCTGTCATTAGGATGCTGTTATCTGATTTCCTCTCCTGCACCACACTCCAAAGTTCACCCAGCTATCCCAATTTCATAAATAACTTTCTCTAGTCCAAAGTTATTTATACAGCAGCAGGTGTATACATTCAACTCACTCACTCTGGCTACACATATACACTATTTCATAGAGGCTTAACTGAATGACCAGATTGTTCTGTTGGAACCATAAGGAGTGATGTACTAATAGGTACAGGAAAGAGTTAAGTATATAGATTTAAAAAGAAGAAGAAGAAGAAGGATTTGGAGGGGAGGTTGTAAAAGACCAAATTTGTCTATGAGCAGATTTCTGTTTAAAATTGAAAAGGAAATGGGAGTATATTTACTAATGGCGAATGGAATTGGAAAGCTTCAAATCCAAATGTGGGTGTCACATCACGCTGCTGTGTTTTAAGAGATTTTTCCTGAAGCTGTTTCTTCTCTTTTGCCACCATTCCTAGCTAAACATCTTCCCAGGTTACCAAAAAGTAACACGGAGCTCCTAGAGCCACCCTGCTTTTGTATGAATCACGCCACAGCTTCTCTGCTCCGGCCCCTGTTTTATTTCTAATGGATGGCAAAGGTTTAATATCATTTCCTGCCTGGCTTGAGTCAGCTGAATTCCATGGCTCACAGCCTCCATGCATCCCATGAGGCAAAGGAAACACACCAGAGATGCCTGTTTTCCTGTTCTACTTCTTGGACTTTACCCAGCAGAAGCCCTGCACACTGATCCTCCCACTTTGGAAGAGCCATGCAGAAATACCAACTAATATTAAGAAAGATATTAATTTGTCCTCCCCCCTCTCCCCACAAAAATGTACTTTCACAGGGGCCTAATATCCTATAAACTACTACAACTTCTTGTTATCTAGTTACCTTTTTTGTTTCCTTTTTCTTCTGGCCTGGCTAAAATATTCTGCTGCTTTGGTAATTCTGAAAGTTTCTGTTTTTAAAATGGATTTTTCCAACCTGACAAAATGTGAGAAAGGGTTCTGGGCTCTATGAGAATGGAACTAAATTTGGTATGATGGCAGAAGCTGCCAAAAAAAAGAAGGTGTTAAAACTGAGTCCGAGTTGGCTACTGTTTGCAGAGGGAAAAATTTTTCCAGAACAGGATTCCCTTAGTATAGCCTATAGAAAAGCAGCTGAATGGCAGCTTGGAATGTTGTCTTGTTTACCATTCTAAGCCTTTTTCTTTCCTGGTCATGTGACCCAAAGTGGCATATATGAAGTCTGTCTGCAAGGCACATATGTGTACAAATGTTGAGGCAATTTCTCCACTTAGAATTAGTCCTATGTATTTAAAACACCCAACTATCTCCCCAACATGTCTACAATCTACATATCTTAGCGTAGGTTTAAATTTAGGACGTTCACATCCAAGTGTAATTTAAAGTGAATTAAATTCTGCATTCTCTTTCTGTGAAAGACACTTAATCTTTCTGCCAGTTCTCTGATTCACCTCTTTTGTGAGCTTGTAAAATGCAATATTTCAAGACCTTTCTAATATTCAGTTGGGCTTGCGTAACACAGTCACATTTCAGCTTTCTGGGTTGTGTGAGAGCCTGAAATTATGGTCATAAGTCATTGAGATCATAAGTGGAGGTATCACATGACCAGATGCAAAGTTACATCTGTGTTTTTTACTATGGTTGTTAAATAACCCACTGTCGTTAAGCGAATCCATTTTCCTCAATGATTGTTGTTTTTTTCCAAAAACTGAAAATTAATGCTGGAAACTGGCAGAAAACACCCATTGGGGAAATGATAAGTGTCCTAAAAACTCTTAAGTCATCTGCAGCAGCAAAGAATGTCAAATGACTCCTATCATCCCTGCCCTTTTCAAGGTGAAAGAACATAGTCAGCTATACAAATTATATAATTTAGAATGCTTCTATCAACTTCTCTCAGTTGATGCCTTCTTACCAGGGGTGAAATCCAACATTTTTCCCTACTGGTTCTGTGGCCGTGGCTTGGGCGTGGCAGGGGAAGGATATTGCAAAATCTCCATTCCCTCCCCACTCTGGGGCCAGCCAGAGGTGGTATTTGCCGGTTCTCCGAACAACTCAAAATTTCTGCTATCGGTTCTCCAGAACCTGTTAGAACCTGCTGTATTTCACCCCTGCTTCTTACTGTTAAACATGTAGTAAGCTATGAATTCCTTGGCTCAAATCACAATCTTTCCCAAGCTTGGTTAAAAATTCTGGATGTTATAATACAGTAATCATATCTCATGAAACCTGAGTTGGGATAGATTACATTAGATGGACATGGGACATAGGCTAGCAACATCAAGGAGCAATGCCTTAGTCTGCTCTTCTTGGAAGTTATAGCAAGGGAAGGCAGCTATTGAATACTCTTGACCAAAGATCAATGAATTCCTTCTATCTGCGATCCTTGTCCTCTTCCACTGAGCAGCTTCAGGAGGGATGTACATGGAGTCAGATCAACTGAATCAATCCTAGCAATCAATGAGGTGACAGATGTTGCAGCCAGATTACTCTCACCTCTACAGTTTGGAGGATATAATTATTGTGCAGACCTCTTGTAAAGACTACTGAGATAATGTACCTGAAATCCTTTCTAAGTAGAACCTTACTAGTGCTTTATGGGGAAGTTGGTGCTTAGCATCATGGAAAGTACCCCAGTGATGCTACCAACTGTCGGAGGGGGCAGTTTAGTTAATTTCCCAAGTGAAACCACCTCTGAAAATGCCCTGCATCTATATCAAATTGTTTATAGATGGTAAAAAACAGATATACACATGCCCACTACAACGGTTAAGTAGAAGGTCAGCAACACAAGTAGAGATCAAAGATACTGTAACTATGTTTCTGACCCCTTAAATTAAACCCATATGGCTATCCTCTGAAAGAAGGAAGGAGTTATTTACAATTATATTCAAGTTAAGCATGCTAGGTTTTTTTCAAAATAAAGGGTTCATAGCATGTCCACTTTTATTTATGAGTGAACAATTGAAAATAGCTTTGTCTTAAAGATCAGCTTTAAAAATTCAATTTCTGATATTTTTGGGGAAGCCAAGCATGTTTAAGATTACGCAACAAAGCCCATCTATCTATTCCATGGTCTGAATGGTAGAAGATAGTGTTGATTTTTCCTTTTGAAGGTCTTGAAATATTTCTGGAAGAAAGGCTGCTGCAGTTTGATTTGATTTTAGTTACTGTAGGTTATGGCCAAAGAGCTTTAACAAAGCTGTTCCTTAAATTCTAAACAAGGCAGCCCAGCCAATTCCCTGGAATCCGTAGCACAGAGGGCGTAATCAAATCAAATTCATCTGTGCTTAGGGCTTATCTCTTCCCACTATATGCAGTTATTTTAAGCTGCTCAGGAAGCAGTACTGCCTTTTCATCTCTTTTTATTGTGCGTGGGATTTTTGTCTCTCGCTTGACTCACTTCTTCCAAGTTTCATGATGTAAGATACTGCTTTTCTTCTGAAACTGGACAATCAGCAGTGTTTGGTACTTTCTGAAAGAGGAAATATGACATGCCAATTGTGCTCATTCCATCTACCCTCTGACACTTCAAAACCATAGATGTTAATCCATTACCCTCAGCCCAAAGAACAGAATAGGAGTGAGCAGGATCGGCACAAGCAGCAGAATTGTATATGGCAAATCATACCAGAGGCCACAATTTTCCCCCCCTGCTATTCTCTATGCTCACTCCTTCTTTCCACACACTGTTTAGATTTAGCGCTATAGGTCAGTCTTATGGAAAGTTATGCTGTGAAATATATCCTGAGTAGATTCATTTTGTAGAACATTCCAGTGGCTATTTCAGCTTCCCCCCAATTTGGCACCTGCCAGGAATGTAGTTCATATGGCTGGCAGGAAATTCTGAAAGTTCAGTCCAAACATCTGGAGGGTCCAGCTTGGAAAAGGTTAGTCTACTGTATCACATTTCCAAAAAAAAGCCTGCTTAATTTCAACACATCACTATTGTAATATGGACATAATTCCTTAGGCAAATTTATTGGATTGTAAATATGAGTTGAATAGTTCAAACTGTATTATTATGTACTAAAGTGGCTGTGGGATTGTCCCGACTGATATCCAACTGTCTATTTGGCCGATAGATAATATAGGGTTGCCATGCATTCAGCTATGTAGGAGATTTGCAATGGCACAGCAAATATGTATTGATTGGGCATATGCTTGAGCAACAGAAACAGATAAGCCTTTCCAATTGCTCGTTATATTTTCAAGGGCTGCTTTTATTATCCTCCAAAAAGCTATATAGAGTAACGCTCAGGTCTGTTCTGTTCAGGGAGCTCATTGGATGATTTTTAGCCAATCACTTTCTTAGAGGCAGTCTGTTGTGAGGATAACATTGGAAGAGGGAATACTATTAATGTACATTACTTTGAGCTAGCTCTATTCATGGTTTATTTAATCTAAAAGGATTTGAACCTGACATTTCTTTTACAAATGTGTACACATTTTCAGGTGAATTCAGAGATGAAAAGAATATGTCATGACTCATAATATTAGTGTTATTTTTCTAAATCCTCATATTTTCACCTCTCTGTTTACTTTGATCATCCATAGGGCTGAATGGGTCTCACAAACTGCTCTGTTTTGGTTTATTGAGGGGGGAAAAAATGACAGATTGCCAATTCAGAAAGGTTTTTCCTCTTTGTGTCATTTGATTCAGAGAGACTTCTAACTTCTGCCCTTTAAACTAGCAGCAAAAATATTGGCACTAAGCTATATCCCCCAAGGGTGGATGTTTATTTCTGGACAGAGCTAGAGAGAGAGCGCTTGCACGAAAGCATGAATGATAGGATATCTGGGCTATTTGAACAATCCATAGTATATTTTATTTCCATTTTATAAATTTTTTTATTGTAATCTAAAACAGCCTTTTAAGAAAACCTTGCCAATAACCATTTTTTCTCACTGTCATTTTCAAAACAGACAATGCCTCTTTAAAAAATAAAAAAGACTATAGTATGGACTGTCTTCTTGAGACATCTGGAGAGCTACAGGGGAGACGTGACTCAGCTAAAGCATCATTAATTTATTATAGATAGCTATAATCTCAGTCTGATACCTGCAGGAGAATCATGGAGAAGCTGGGGAAATAATTGGAGAGTGGAGACCTCCAAGGTCAATTCTTCTATTCCAGTTGGAATATAGTAATGCAGAGCTGTACTAGCAGGAAGTACATATTGAAATCTTTTCTCATGAAGATCACTCCATAGCAATTTTATAAACTTGAAACTTAAATGTGTTAAAATTGACAAATTTTAATCCAGAGAGTAGCCAAATTCACCAGTATTACACTCTGCCAATGACAGGATATGTATCATATGATGAGCAGTGCTATGAGTTATTCCTGGTGCACTCCATTGCATGAAACCGTAACCAAATGGATTTTTCATGAAAGCAGATCAAGTTTCAGTCTGTCGTTAATTGGATTCAGACAGATGTAAAGAACTCATCTTCAGCCCAAGCACACATATTCCTCTAAGCACTTCCACAGAACCACCATTTTTTTCTCCTTACCCTGTAAAACAACAAATTTCCTCACCAGTAGCTGCTGAGGAGCTTCATATTTGGACCAACACTCAATCCAGCTGTCAAAAATCCGTTTTCTAGCCAGCATTTTTGCCATGATTGGAATACAGTAGGGGTGTCAAACTCAAGGCATGTGGGCCGGATCTGGCTTACGGGGCCACCTTGGAAACAGTGAAGGACCAGTGCCTGCAGTGCCTCTGCCGGCAAAAATGGACTCCCCAAGCTCTGTTTTTGGCTGTGATGGCCTCCTGCAACTCTCTGCTAATGAAAACGGAGCGCAGCTAACCCTCCCAAGCTCTGTTTTCACAGGCAGAGTGCTCGGGCCACCACAGGCGCTAACACGAGTGACGTTCTGGAGCAGTAGCTGAGCTAGAAGTTAATCACCTGAACTGCAGAAGATTTCCCCAAGACCAATGGCATTATGGAAACACAAATGTGACACCGGTTCCAGATCTATTCAGTCCATGTTCTTTGTACTTGTATGATGTCAGAATTTCAATTTCTGGATTTCAGGACAATGTTTTTCTTGGATAAATGTTGTTGCTGGAAACTGCAGTTCACTGGCAGTTAATGCAAAATATGAATGTTAATCATCAGCATATTATGGAAAATATAGTTCCTTTTTCCAGAGCTAAACAGGTAAAAGCCAATGTTATTCATATATATAGTATAAGAGAGCAAACTCTTCTGCCTCTACCCATATACATTGGGATGCCCATGAACATTTTGTCTCTAGTACCTGAGATGAGATGAAAGAATGAAATGATGAGTAGATTGCTCATCTATGCATAGAATGATGAAGTTATAAGAGTTTCACCTTTGCTTAGCTGGCAAATAACTGTTGCTCCTGTGATCACAACTCAATAATGGAGGATCTCAAGGCAGCTATAGTACATGGAAAGCATTCTGCATTCTCCAGAGGTCAGGTTCCTCCAAGGCTTGGCTGATCACGAAAATCTAAGAATCTAAGTGACTGCGAAATGAGTGATTACAGCTACATGGGGAAAATTATGTCAGGCAGGACAGACTAAAGGGTCATGCAAACAAAGAGGCGATGGGCAGAACTGGAGCATTGTCCTCTCAGTAAATGCTTTGTGTTTCCGCATTTCCTCTAGATTTCATTTTATTAACTGAAATTATTCTTTTATTAGTGGAAATGTTAACTGTTCTTCAAAGTGATTGTTATACACTAGCTGCATGAAAAATTTGAAATGTTTCTTATTTAGCAGGGGGTTCCCACCAGGGGTGGGTTCTATTTACCTTTACTACCGGTTCACATTGCACCCGCACACACGTGCTTGCTTCACTCGTGCACGCGTGTGCTCGTCTGCGCATGCGCAGATCAACTTTGATGATGTCGGGGTCAGTGGGTGGAGCTTCCCGCCAGTTTTACTACCGGTTCTTGTGAACCAGTCCAAACCAGGGGCAACCCATCACTGGTTCCCACCCAAAAAATACTTATAATACTATATGCAAAATATTCTGGCTTAATGGAAGTGAACTCTGCTGAGCTACATAAGAGCTCCAGCCTCAAATCCTTCTTTATATCAGAAAATGTATTGGACTGTGTATCTTTCTTTGAGAAGAGGAAAGCATTTGCTGGAATTATGTATAGAGAGGAAGATAGCTGTAGGTCTGTTTTGCCCGTCCTTGTGAGCCAGACAGCAACAGTGTCACTTTTTGAACTGATGCTTACTGATCTTTGTGCCAAGGGTGAGGAAGTCAATCACTACCCTTGAGTGTTGCCTAATTTTGATAATGGGCTTTATGAAGGAGAACAAACAAAAATGAAATGCAGACAGGAAAGGGGTGCTTCGATTAAGAGAAAGCTAGACTCTGAAACTGAAGTGAAATCCTTCTGGTTGCAGCTCCACTCCACCAGAAACAGCAGTTTACAGTTGGGGAATGATCTCTGGGCCTCAGCTGACCCTGGATTTGTAGCTGGCAGCAGTGGCAGGGAACACATTTGAGCCAAACAGATTTAATAATACATATCCATCCCTTGCTTTGAATCCAGATCAATGTTTTGCATTATTTTTGTTATGTTTCATATTTTGTATTTCCAATACTTGAGTGTTGGAATAAACAGAAGGGCAGGATATAAATTCAGTAATTTATGACACAATCCATATGGAGGAATGTAATTAAAAACTCTCTACAAATCTTCCTTTTTTTCAGGTGCAGCTTTCGTGCTAACAGTTTAAAATGCCATGGCTGCAGTCCTATAATCTATTCCTGTGACAATAAGCCCTACTGTCGGTGGGTCTTGTTTTTAAGTCAACTTGCATGTGATTGCACTGTTAAAGATCAAATGGTGTGGTAAAAAGCACTGCTTTCTGAGCAAAATTTACTAAAAATTATATATCTATACAGATTTATTTTAAAAAATGTTGCCAGTGAAAAGGCAAAAGTAGTCAGAAAAGTACACATATGTCTGTATCATAGATGTAAAGGCATACACAAAACTGTGCTTGGCCAAACATGACAATGCTATGAAATAAGTATACGACTCTTAGATGTTGCAAGGCATTTTTTTTTAAAGTAAATACTTTATGAGTAGAAAATGCATAATATTTGAATGAATGGTAGATTCATGGGCAACACCTTAAAATGTAGTCAAGTCACAATTATGAATAAGCTTGTAATTCCTGACTCTGGCTACTTTTTCAGTGGCTACATTATTTGTGTTGAGAGGAACTTTCCTTTAGATGGAAAAAGAAATAATATACATATGTTTTTTTATAAAAAAACAACCACCAAATGGAGTATTTTCCTTTGAAATCCTTCCCCAAAGCCTTATTATGAAAAAAATATGCAAATGCTCCAATTAGTTGAGGGAGGGGAATCCCCAGGGCTAATAGCCTGAGGGCTGAACCAATTAGAAGCAGCTTTCCTTAGTTCACAAGCAGACTTCTGTTGCTTCTTCTCTCTCATCCAGTCAGTTTGCTAAACCAGGACCCGGTGCTGAACTCTTGCCTGTCATTCTGGATGAAGAACCATCTTGCTTTTCCTCCCATCTTTCTGGCTGCTTAAGGATTAGGTTGCTATTTAGGGGCAGAACAAGCTAAGCTTTGACTCCTGAAGAACACTTCCCTGAAATAGAATGGAAATTCAGATTCATGTTGTTGCCTGCGCACACCCTGGAATTGTCCACCCACATCATGGATTAACTGGACCTGGGAGGCATTTACTGTCATATTAGCCTTGGCATTTCTCAGAGTGATGGGGAATGCTCTTGTATCTGTTTCTGAAGATCCCGGCAGATGTAATGTCCTTCTCCTTTGAAAATCTTTTGGGCTGTGTGCTCTTATTAAAGTAAAAGGACCTAAGAGGAGTCACAAATGGAATTAAAGTCCTTCTCAAAATAAGTGACTTTCTTTGCCTTTTTTTGTTATTGTTGTTTTCTTTTTTGAATGGCTAATATTCAAAAGAGGCAGATGTCTTCGAAGAAACATTTATTTTCAAGGAAGAAATTCCTTTTTTTTTCCATGGGGGAAGCCCTTCATTCCTTCTGTTGTTAATGGCTGATTCATAGAGAATTCTCTTCAAATTAATGCAGATGAACACAGAAAGCTGTCTTCTTTGTCAGTCCATTGCTTGTCCCTTTAACCTCCAGTGCTGTATATTCTGACTACCAATAGCTTCACAGCATCAGAAGTGGTATCTTTTCAATTGTCTGCTATTTCAGTGTTTAAGAACAGAACAGAATAACAGAGTTGGAAGGGACCTTGGAGGTCTTCTAGTCCAATCCCCTGCACAAGCAGTAAACCCTATACTCATGATGGCGAACCTATGGCACATGTGCCATAAGTGGCATGCAGAGCTATCTCTCTGGGCATGCTAGCCATTGCCCGTTGCTCTTCCGGGTTCCGACGTGCACAAGTGCGCCAGCCAGCTGGTCTTCGCACTCACAGTAGCACTGGAAACCAGAAGAGCAGCTCCCCAGCACACATATATGGGAGCGCCAGAAACCAGAAGAGCAGTTGTTCAGCTGGTCTTTGCGTGTGCATGCGCGCCAGAAACCGGAAGACCAGGTGACTTGTGTGCATGCACATGCCAGAAATCGGAAGCTCATCTTCCCGGCACGCACATGCCCACCAGGGAACTGCTTTTCCTGTTTCTGGCACTCCTGCACGCGCACGCTGGGGAGCTGCTCTTCCGGTTTCTGGCACTCCCGTGTGTGTGCGCCAGGAAGCTGCTCTAACCTACAGTGTTCGCCAACACTGCCTTATACAATTCTGGAAAAATGGTTCTCCAGTTTCTTCTTAAAAGCCTCCAGTGTTGGAGCATCCACAACTTCTAAAGGCAAGATATTCCACTGGTTAATTGTTCTCACAATCAGGAAATTTCTTCTTAGTTCTAGGTTGCTTCTCTTCTTGATTAGTTTCGGCCTTTGCTTCTTGTCTTGCCTTCTGAGTCATGGAATCCTTGCAAAGCTCTTTCTAAGATTATTGCAATCAGCTCCTTTAAAGTCTAAAACATTATGTTCTATTTCTTAGAACACATTATGTTCTATTGCTTGACTGCAATAGAACATAATGTGCATCCAATTATATTCCAATATAACATGAACATGGTCATTCTAGCCCAAAGTTCCTGCAATTTCAACCCGCTCTATTCTTTCTTCTCCGTTAGTAAGAATTATGTCCAGTATAGCTGTCCCTCTAATTCCCTCCTCTACCTTTTGGATGACAAAGTTGTTAGCTAGGTTGGTCAGGAATCTGTTTTATCTCCCACTTGATGCAGAGTTTGTCTCCCAGTTGATATCAGGGTAGTTAAAAGTTCCCCCCATTACTAGTCCAATTTAGTAATGTTTCCTACATGCATTTCTTAACTGACTAGCACAAAGTTCATCTGTTACTTCTGCTTGGCTGGGTAGCCTGTATTATATACCTATGTGGCAATGTTATTATTTTTTCCTTTTACATTAACCCATATGCATTCTAGGAGTCTTTCATCCTTGATTTTATGCATTTCTGTAGAGATGTAGTGATCTCTTACATAAAAAGCAACTTCACCTCTTCTTTTTTTTGTCATATCTGTTTCTTTTGAATAGTTTATATCCTTCCATCAATACATTCCAGTGGTGAAATCTAAAATTTGTTACTACTGGTTCTGTGGGCCTGGCTTGGTGGTGGGGTTATGTGACTGGGTGGGTGTGGCCAATTTTTTTTTTTAACTTTTAAAACCATTTTTTCTGCAATCTCTTTGGGGAAGAGGTTGTAAAAAAATGCTTTCAAAAGGCTCTGACGATCCCAGCTGAGTTGCCTGATCGGCAGAGGCTTTTTTTTTTTTTTTTTACTTTTAAAAGCATTTTTTCGGCCAAAGAGATTGTAGAAAAAATGCTTTTAATTTTTTTTTAAAAAGCCTCTGATGATTGTGCGGGTCAGCTGGGCAGGGAGGGGGCAGGGATTCTTGCTACCGGTTCTCTGACCCACCACCTTCATCGCTACCGGATCGGGCGATCCAGTCCGAACCGGGAGCATTTCACCCCTGATACATTCCTGTCGTGAGTTTCATCTCATCAAGTTTCAGTAATGGCAACTATATCATACCTGCCCTCTTGTAACACTACTTCAAATTTACCCTGTTTGTTCCCCAAACTTTGAGCATTAGTGTATAGGCATCTGAGTTCTTTATGACTGATCCTGGGTATGCTTCCTACATCTCCTACTTTGTATCTAAGTTTTTTTTCCCTTCCCATTATTCTCTACCTCCTTGTTTGATTGTCTTGGTTGTCTTGGACTTTATGCTTGGGATCCTAAAGATCCTATACATTGGGCTTCCTCCCTTCTCAGTTTTAGTTTAAAGCTCTTTGGATAAGTTTCATCTGAAAAAGCTAGTAATTAATCCCTTTGCAAGACAGCCCCTCAGTTATTATATCTGCTGCTAGATGTCCACATTGTGTCTTACAACAATCAGCAACAGATGTACCATATTTGTTCAATGAGAGATAGCTTCAACATTTCCAGCAAATGCAGCAGATTGCAGTGTGCTGATGGGCAGCCTCTTAGTGTGTGAGTAAGCAAACTTAGCCATAAGATCCCTGTTGGCTGAACTATGCAATCATGCAACTTAATGTGATTTGATGAAATGAGAACAAAAAACAACTCTCAAAGGCATTTTACACAGAAAGATATCATGAGGCTTTTCTTTATACTAACTTCTGAGTTTGGATGTCATTGATTCAGAAAACACATTGTTTGTCTCTTTATGTCTGACCCAAACAACTCTGAGCCTGGGGCACCATCAAGTCACCCAAACTCGGAATCGCACCAATGCATGGGCTAGCAGAACAAAACACTTTCTGTACCAATGTGACTTCATTGGTCATCCTTACTGGCACAGGATAAATACTGTCCTTTGTATTCGGGTTGCTACACAGTGGTGATTGCTGCTGATCATAACCTAAAGGTCAGGTCACTGGATCAAAATCTCCAGGGAGGAGAAGATGATCCATGCAATCCATTTACCCATCTGGTCTGGACTTACTTGGTCAGTATGACTTAAGACTGAAATGAACCCATTCCAAACCACAGAAATATAATTCTTTTTTCTGGCCAGGGACAAAACCACACACAATAAAACTGTAAAATTGGCAGGTCAAAAGAAATCCAATTTGTTTCCCATAATTCTCAATCAGTGTTCAAGATGAGTTCTAGTAATTGATGGCAAATTTGAATTGTTGCTTGACCTGTCCTTTCCCCTGCTCAATTATTGTGCCTTTGTCTCATGTATACTGAACGGATAACTTTACGTTCCTCACATAAAGCATTTGAATTTAAAATAATAGCCTATTTTCCAGCATTTCCGTGGGATTTTCATTATTTCATGATTTAATCTCCCATATCCTATCTACCAAGTCACTTTCTTTTTTTCAGGCCCAAAAAAGAAATATCACTACTAGACACCTGCCTGCTGTTGATCTAATTATACTTATAAAGACCTAATCACGCCTATATAACCCTATAAAATTCCATTCAAAAATTCCTATTCTGGTTTCTTGATATGAAGTAGCCTTGATAGATCTTTAAAAGGGGTTCATTCAGAGATGTTCAAAACATTTCCTATCCATATGTTGAACTTCAATTTCTACAATCCTTATCCATGAGTTCTAGTCCTGCCTAAGCCATGAAAGCCACTGGGTGACCTTAGCTCAGGACCTCTCTCTCTCTCTCTCTCAGTTCTAACCCACCTCACAGGTTGTTGTTGTTGTGGGAAAATAGGAGGAGGAAGGTGTATGGGATATTCTCCACCTTAAGTAATTTATAAAAATAACGAAGGTCGGATTTAAATAAACAAACAAATAAACAAATAAATACTATAAGAGACAAAGAATCCACAGAATATAAACCATGAATTCTGAAGTGAGGCCTAGAAACTTTGCAAGGCTGATCCTCTTATGCTGGAACTCCAGATAAGAATGTAAGTATCGGGTGTGGGGGGGAGAAATATGTCTAGCTTATTAGCTACCAAACATCTTTCCTTCCATCTCATTCACCTAATAGGATAGTGAAAAGTGTTACCACTTGTCTGTCCTTTAAAAGAATAAAATACAGTTAATAGAATATTGAGAAAGTTGCTTGACTTGTTTCAGTTTGTACCACCTTATTCTACAAACTAGAATAAATTATGCAAATTTAGTAAGAAAGAAAGTAGATTCTCAAGAGATTTTTTTTTCGTTGAAGATAACTGATTTTCTTTCTAGCAAATACCTGTATAAGGTGATGAATGAATCAAGATTATCATGCCAAGTTTAGCTGTAAGAAATATAAAAATTAGAAATACACCTATACTCGGATAGAAAATAGAAGGGAGTCCCAAGGACAACTATAATACATCCAGCTACTTTGTCCTAATTTCATATATCTAATCATACTGTTAAGTTGGGTGGAACGTAACAGATATAAAGTAAAAAATAAAATAAAACTCCTATTCCTTGCTATATGAAGATCACTGATCCATAGTTGTTTCAGACAATCTGTGGTAATTATTTTAAGTGCAAATTCAGATGAGAAAATGTGAAATTATGCACGAAATGACTACCCAATGGAGGAAGATAAATAATTGCCACCCATTATTTCCACCTCAGGAGACCTGGTCAAAATTACTGTGTAGAGCAAAGAAAGCAACATTCTTTTTCCTCCCACTCTTGTCCAGAAACAAAGAAAAATAGATATCCCATAATTAAAGCTCCCCCCACCCCAAACTCCCACAAGAGAGATGGGCAAAAAAGACTATTATCAAAACAAGAACAAAAAAAATCTTTCTCTCTCCCTCCCTCCCTCCCTCCCTCTCTCTCTCTCTCCCCCTCTCCCTCCCTCCCTCCCTCTCTCTCTCTTTCTCAAAACTAAGACAAGCATTTTAAATTAAACATTTAAATCAGAAAATGGATTATTTAGACAAATAAAGAAACGCATCATCCTGAATACAGGAGAGAAGACCTTATGAAGAGTCACAAAAGCAAAAAAAAAAATCGTATATAAAAGAAGCTAAAGGTTTCTCCTCCAGAGTTTTGTACAGTATAAGTCAGGGGTCAGCAACCTGCGGCTCCGGAACCGCTTGCGGCTCTTTGGGCTCCCTGTCAGGGATCCCACCACTGGCTGGCCCCGCTCCTCATCATCCCCTCCCAGTCACTCCTCGCCTGGTAGGTAAGGGTGATGGCGGAGGGATGGAGAAACGGCCAGAGAGAGGTGGAGAGAGTGGGGGGAGAGAGGAAAGGAGGAGAGAGAGAGAGAGATGTCAAAAGGATTTTGTGTTTCCCGGTGTTTTTTAACAACTAGTTCTCTGCCCTAATGACTGGCTAGGTAGGCATGGCTGGGGGGGGAGTCATGTGACTGGTGGAAGTGAGTGACATCGAGTTGGCCACACCCACCCAGATTTTGTGGTTCCCGGTGTTTTCTTTTCTGTGGGAAATGGCTCTTTGAGTATTTAAGGTTGCAGACCCCTGGTATAAGTATTTTGAAATAAGTGGCAGCGCTCATAGATGATGGTTGACCATTTATACTGCAACTAGATCCCCAAGGAAATAATGTCCACATGCAGTAAATTTGAGTTTTCAGCTAAGTGTATATTATAAAGGTGTATATATCAAGTAGCCAAAATGGCTATGGCTATTGTAAATTTCATCAGTCTTGTGCTTTTTAGCTTTATTAAACTTCAGCTGCCATAATCACCTAGTTAGCATAGACTGTGACAGTCAAAGCCTAACATATCTGGAGGGCAGAACATCTGAATTTACTGTCTCATAACATGTACTATTTATTTATTTACAATAATTTGTATAATGCCTACTCATCAGACTTTAGATCTGCATAACCTGGGGGCCAGGGGTTATTAAACAGCTCAGATTCTTGCTAATGTAAAGAATCTTTAAGACTCATTCATGTTAATGGAAGAGCATTAACCACCTATTTAATTCAACCATAGTAACAAATGGAATTTAAGATCTTTGGCTTATTGTATTGAACACTTTTTCCCTGAGAATAACAAGTCAATAGCAAGCCAAATATATACCAATAGGTATAAGTCAGAGGTGGGTTTCAGCAGGTTCTGACCAGTAGCGGATATTTTGAGTAGTACTACCGGAGAACCGGTAGTAAAAATTCTGACTGCCCCTGCCCCCATTTATTCTCTGCCTCCCAAGTCCCAGCTGATTGGGAGGAAATGGGGATTTTATAGTATCCTTCCCCTGGAGTGGGGTGGGAATGAAGATTTTACAGTATCCTTCCCTTGCCACATCCACCAAGCTACGCCCACCAAGCCATGCCATGCCCACTAAGCCACACCCACAGAACCGATAGTAAAAAATTTTGAAACCCACCACTGGTATAAGTGGGTTAGAAAATATAAAAATCTGTTTTGCCATGTTTTAATTAATCAGCTTTAGTATTCATTTATAATTCTTCATTTTCTGTACCGTAACTCATATTATCCATTCTGAGCAGTTGCTTGAATAGATGTTATGAAATCAACATAATAGTAATTTAGTGAAAGATTGGCATTTTTACACCTTAATCCTATAATAAATTCTATGATATGTGTATTTTGAATTGCAACATTCACCAATTTAAGGGCCATGAATTCAGTGAATTACAATTATGCCCCCTCCAAATTAATCAGCTGGTGGCTAAACACCCTGACTCACATAAAAATTTAAGATAACAAGCAATATTTCAAAAGGTGTTTTTTTTTCTTTCCTTCATCTCACATTGTGTGAAATATATTGATATCCTTGAACCTATAGGTGCCATTTTGCCATTGCTCAGTATAGTGCTTTATATCAGACTGACATTGGATATAGTATGTAATTACAAGTCTTTGTCTTGTCATAAAGTTGCGTTCTAAGAATAAAACAGGAAACTATGGATGCCATCTTGATTACTGCTGACCAGGAAAGATAATTCTCAGACTGAAAAAGTTCACATCTCTTGCCTAGATCAGATGCAACTTCTGTTTGCCCAAAATGGGTTTAAGGGATTAAGGGAATGTTTAGAGAATTTTGCAATTGCTCCAGGTGTCTCATTCCTCATTCTTCCACATCCTCTGTAATTTCCAGTGGATTAGTCCCCATATGGTTTATCATTAACCTACAGGTTCTCAGAGGGATTAATAATCATCTGTACTAAGAGATCTTAGGACCCGGACTCACATTCGTTTTTGAAAATGTCTGTATGATTTCATATTTCAAAAAACTAACACACAAACTTCTATCTGAACAGTATTAGAGTGCCAGGAGTTGTTGTTACTGTAGGAAGAATTGTAAAGTTAACATATCTGAGTAAGTACAAGAACTTTTAAGAATCTAGAAATCTGCAAAACAGAATGCAAAACTTGCGTTTCAAAGTGAGGTTTATAGGAAGAGATGAAAACCAGAAATGAAAGTGACTCAAATGGTAGCAGGTAGATGATATCTTAGTAAAATAAATTCTTTGGCATAATTGTTTGATTTAAGAGTTGTTTGCTTAATGAAACACATAGATGCTATTTAATTTATTTTCATGCCGTTGTAATTTCTAGATATAGTTTTTTTAAAAAATAAACATAAAGATACTTTAAAAAAAATTAGTAGCCAAATATTATTTTGAATTTCATATATTTTATTAAACCCTATTTTATTTAGCCAAGGTTTTTTTGAATACTCCATGATGCATTTGTAAAAATAGAGATGATTATGATAATGATGATGAAATGATGATGATGATGATTTTCTGAGTGAACATTATGATACAGTAAAATGTATGAATCCAGTCCAAGTTATGACTAGGTATCACAGTCAGCTGGGTTGGACAACATAACAAATGCTAAGTCATGGTATGTTGAACTGACTTACCTATATGTAAAGTCCTGAGAAATACAGCCGTCAAAGAAAGACAGCAATTAATTCTGACTGCAGTATAAGTGGACTCTTCTGCCAGTGGAAACCATTTGTTCATGTCCCTAGGGCACTGCCAAGGTATAATTTTGGGAGACAAGTGTTCCTTTTCAAAAGGTAACTGGTGGGGAAAAAGGGCAACAGGATGTTTATTTCTAAGTGCCTATGTAAATTTTCTCCCTTTTCTCCTTCCTACCCCACTTCAGTTTGGTCCATGCAGTGCACAGTTGGTGAGCCCAAAAGAGGGGGAACAGAGAAACACCCACACCAAATCTCCAAAACCGAAACCACTAATCCAGCATCTGAAAAACACTGTCTTATAGTCAGCATATACCACAAGAGTGACCACAAACCTCACTGCAGTGCCCTTGGGAAAAATGGCAACTCTTGGCAGGTTTGACATGCTTGATGGCCCATGAGAAAACCAGTGGCAGAGTCATGTCAAGGAGACTGCCTGCTTTGGCCAAGTATGGCATGGATTAAAATGATGTGGCTTTGTTCACAGTTCTTTTCCCAGAAGAAGCAGCATATGGAAGTCTGGAAATGGGTGTAACACAACAAGAAGGATAGTTTGTACATGCTACACTTGGCAGGAAAATCAGTACAGTAGCTTGACAAGAAATGCTGTGTGTGCACGAGGTAAATCTTTGCCTCTCGCGTTTAAAGCCTCCCTTGTTTCCTTCAGAGCCTATCAAAGGTGAATATCCTGTTTTCAGTTTTATTTCACTTATTATTGCTATGACTACTGCTACCTGGCCTATATTTATTGACCAACTAGGCAATTTTTCTTATTCACTGTATCTTATATTATATTCATGGTTACTTGGTTAAACCTCAATTCAATTCACCATCTGGGACTGGTTAGTAGTAGTAGTAGTAGTAGTAGTAGTAGTAGTAGTAGTATTCCTCTAAGACAGGACTAGAACTAGACTAGATCTTCCAGTTTATAATCTGATGTTTTAACCACTACACCAAACTAGCTCATTAAAATCCAAGAAATCATATCAATAGCAATCATCAGCACAGTATAAGTCACCAAACAAAATTAAGAATTATAATACTTTATATCGAAACAATTATAAAGTTTGTGTTTTTATTTTGACAGAGTAAGCAGCTTTTGAATTGAATGCGTTCATAGTCTTTCAGGATTTAGCTAAAACAATTCAAAGAGGCTGGATGGTCAGATTGCCCTTCCTTTTCCATAATAAAATGGGATTCTGTGATGTCTGTCAGGAAGAGTTAGAAGGTAGGCATATGTAGCTTCCAAGCAAGGAACAAAATTTGTAATTGATCTCTGACTATAGAAATGCATTGCATTGGGTGGCTGAATTCGATTGAAGAACAAATATTATTCCTAGAAATCTTTACCATTAAATGGTGCATTTCCATTTGAAATATATACAGCTCACAATTCTTCGTTCAAAAGAATTATTCCTTTGTTATAGGGATTCATCATTTTGAAACCCTCAAATGTACTGCATTGTATTTGAAAAATGCAATTCTTCCACACAATAGCATGTTCATTGGTATTGGGCTTACTGTACAAAATGTGTAAGAGTTTCATAAGCACCCGTTGTTGGTGACATAAGGGATAACTACAACACTAGTCTGATTGTCATATCAAAACCCCTCATCTCATTTCATGATAGTTTATTTTAAAATTTTACTTTATAGATAACAGCTAGTCTGATTGTAGATAATAGATAAGTTTGACTGACTCTATAAACATTGTCCAATGTACAATCAATAAGATATCATTCCTTTGAGGAGTGACTGCTTTTGAGAAATGAGGAAGACCAAAGAAAGGAAAGGAAGTAGAGAGGGAATACAGAGAAGAGCCTGAAACAGACCAAAAGCAGACAGAGAGAGAAAGAGTAAAGGATGATGAGTGGAGGAATGATGGGAAGTCATTTAAAATTATATAAGAAACAACACAAAAAAACTAAGAGAGAGAGAAAAAGAACATAATGCAAAATTTTGAAAGAAATGGGATCCTGGGCTTAAATTACGCTAGAAGTGATTGAATTTTAGACAAAGATAGCTTCAGATGCAGGACTTCTTTGAAGACATAAGTGGAAAATGTCCATCCCACTTTGTTGGGAAGCCTATATTCCAATGGGTGGAAAACTATTTATAACCAATGAATCTCTTTATTGCAACTTCCAGAATCCTCAGAAATAACTATGAAAAGTCTGTTTCAATTGCCAAACCATTATTAGTTATTTCTTGCAATTTTCATATATGAAAAAGGATATCTTAACTATTAAAAAAAACCAATTCCAGAAAAAAACAATGAAAATCCTTACTCTACCACTTTATATAATATCATTGTACCATAGATGTCTTTGACTACAGGTAGTCCTCAACTTACAACCATTCATTTAGTGACTATTTGAAGGTACAATGGCACTGTAAAAAGTGACATGACCAGTTTTCATACTTACGACCATTGCAACATCCCCATGGTCATTAGATCAAAATGTAGCCACTTGACACCTGGCATTTGTATGCACTGTCTGGAGGTGTTGTGTGAGTACCATTTATAACTTTCCCAATTGGCTTCCAACAAGCAAAGTTAATGTGGGAAACCAGATTTGTTTAATAACTGCATGTTTCATTTAACAATTAAGGTGAGTCATTTAACAATTGTGGCAACAATGGTCATAAAATAGGGTGCAACTCATTTAACAACTGTCTTGCTTAGTAACAGAAATTTTGGGATCAATTGTGGTTGTAAGTTGAAGACTACCTATATTGAGAACATTTTTAATATTACCAAGATTTTTCACATCTTGCCCTAAGGAAAACATGAACTGTAGAAATGTCACTTGAAATAATTGTACAATTTTGTATATACAAAATTGTATTGTAAATGTTTTCTTCCATTCAATCCTGTCTGGTTAGCTTCCATAATTTTCCAAATACATTTTTGAATATGGTGCTGGCATTAAAAAATTGTTAAAAGTGGTAAATAGAAGTGGTATTATTTGGAACTCTATAAACTCTATAAAAAAACATTGCTTAAATGCAGATGTGCAACAAGTAGTCTAGTTAATGAAGACTGACAACTGTGTTTTTGACCATGTGTCACGGTTCCAAACCAAGCCAGCAAAAGAAGAGGCCACACTATGAGAAGAACGGGTCTCTTTACTGTAATCTCAGCTTGGCACATGGTGAATAATACAAGTAAAAGGATTTCTAGCCAGCATTACTGGCTTCTGCTAGCCAGCTGGCTATACGGACTCAGCACGCCCCACCCTCCTGTTCCCAGTTGCTCCCTGGCCAGCTCCAGCAAGAACTTTTTGGACCTGGCTCCAGCAAGTACTCTTCGAGCCCAGTTGCTCCCTGGCTGACTCCAGCAAGTACTTTTCAGGCCCGGATGGCTTCTGAATTGACTGCAGCTGGCTTGCCTTCCTGGCTCCCCTCCCAGCATGAGTCCCATCACGTGACACCCATCTGTGCATCCCCCTCCCCCTGCACATGTGTGGCAACTTTGAACGGCGCACTGCCTCGGACGTTGACAGCATGTTTGGGAGAGACAATGCTTATTAACAAAAATAAAATGGAGAAAAATTGAACGTTTATGGTAAAATAAACAGTGAAGGAAGAATACTTGTATGTTCAGGGTATATCTAAAGTAAAATATTAGAACTGTTTCAAAAATATGAAACAGTTTTCACATGTTTCACACAGGAATATTATGGCTTAAATTGTTCTACTGATTTTTATTTTATTTTGGGTGTTGTGCCATGGTATCAGAAAGAATGGAAGTTACCCATATGTGCCATATGCAACTGCTTTGACACATAAACTGTTCCAAGGAACTAGTGGCCTTGAGGCTCAGTTTTGCGTCACACCCAAAGGGTGACATATAGGACACAGGCAATATAATTAGGTGTCCCCATACTTTGTGGCTGCTTGCTGTTTCTAATTGTCAGTTCTTATTTTTAGGCAAATTATAGGTTCCTTTCTAAGGAAAACAGTCTTTTGTTGATGTAATACTTTTTAAAAATATATGCCCCCAAAATTTCTTTTCGTAATTTTTTAAAATTAAAAATGTGTCCACTCTCATTTCAATAATATATAGAGATATTAGTGAATTGTGATATATGAGTGGACGGAGGCTTTCTCCATTTTACATAGATGATAGTTAATTATAGTCACCCATTTAAAACAAATTAACAACTTGAAATGATATGAATAACTATTCGTATAATTCTAGTGGGGTACATTATAAAAATCAGAAACAAGTACAATTATTTGCCTCTGTAATACTATGTGCTTCTGTAACTCATTCGGTAGAGTTAGAAAAACAGCACATAGTCTGGGACCGTGAGCTAATAGCCTAAAAAAAAATCACTTTCACATTTTTCAATAAGGTGCATTTTCAGACATCATGCTGGCAAAAATAATATCTTATATTTCAAAAATAAAATGTAAGATATTCTGATCAAATAAATCAATATCTTCAAAAGGTTTTAGGTAATAGTACTTATGCACAGAACCATTTATTGTGTCTTGTTCTCTGTTCATCACTGCCAAAGTATATTTCTATCCTTGCACATTATTTTTTTTCCTGATTCTTAACTATTACTTCCCATCCTTGTCAAAGAACATTCCATGTATGGTCAAGGCAAAGACCACTTGTTCTTACAGTCTATTGATTTTGAAGGGAAACACTTAAGCACTTCTTTAACTCACCCACTAATATGACATCACTTTTACTGGGCTAAGTTAACAAGTTTTAGAGTGTGATTTGAAATGTTACAGCTTTTCAGCATTCCCTGAAAGAAAGGAAAAAGAAACCAAAGGGCAGAGCTTGCTTTTAGCATTCATCAAGCCTACACAACCTTGTACTCTTTGGGTGTTTGACAACTCTTACAATACTAAGACTAGGTCTAACTGGAGATAAAGCCCAAACCTTTGGAAGACACCATGTTGCTTAAGCCTGAAGCTAGTGGCTGATAGTTTAACTCACGGGTGTCAAACTCACCGCATCACGTTGCTGTCATGTGACATTTTGCAACGTTTTTCCCATTTATGCAGCTGGGGTGGGACGCATCCAGCCTGCGAGCTGCCAGTTTGACATCCCTGGTTTAATTCATTCATCAATGATAGCTTTAAGAACAGAATTACAGTAAAGGTGGTAAGATTTACTTTCCTCAAGATGCATTTCCAGACTTTTCTTACTGTAGTACATTTTGAGGCATTACCATCTGCCAGCGTGTTGTTGTTGTTTGTTTCTGTAACAGAGAATAACTGAAAGATGCTAGACTTGCTGCCCTAAATAGGGTAGCAGTAGCCCTAATGATACATTTGTTAAAATTTTTAAATAATATACAGATAGTCCTCGACTTACAACAATCAAGTGTAAAGTCATCACATGCATGTTTTTTTTTTACTTAAAGAAGTAATCAAGGATAGAATGCTATCAGTTTAAAATAAAAGTCTGCTTCCTTTTTTCTGATCAAAATTGTTTGCTCATAGTCCAGTGTTTGGCTGCTTGGAGATGACTGGACTTCAACTCCCAGAATTCCACAGCCAGCCAAACACTAGCTCACACCAAATCCTTTAAAAAGTAAATCAACAAATTCAGATAGCCTTGCAGGAGGAAGGATTCAGGATTATTTTACCTTTCCTTGGCCTCCAAGAATAATATCATTTGCTAATTCATTGGGGGGGATGCTATTAAGGAGTTACGTTCAAAGGGACAAAATATTCTAATTTTTCATTCAGGTAAAAGTGAAATTATTTTTATATACATTCTAAAAACCATGAAGGTGATTTTGTCAAGCTGAATGTATTTAATACAGATTTATCAGACACTTTTTGTTGATAAAGTAGTTTATGTTATCCAGGCCTTTTAAAACTGAATGACCAAAGACAAGATTGAGGTAAGATACTCATCCATGCTAAGGATGCTTAGAATTCTTGGAGTGAGAAAAATAGATAAAGTAAAAATGCCCAACTTAGTGCATCTGTGCTGGATAAAGCTATTGTTTCCAGTCTGGTGCTGCACATCTTTCTGAAAGACAATTGGGATATAAATGTTCAACTGGTGTGGAATAGTTACCCTCTTAATTAGGAAGTTTTTAAGCAGTTGGTGAGACCAGCAAAGAAAAGTTCAACAGAGAATTCCTCAGAGAAATTAGACCACTGGAAAAACCCATGTGTCCCCACCAATTGTGCCTCTTACACCAGTGTTTCTCAATCTTGCTGCCTGGGGAATGCTAGGAGCTGAAGTCCACACATCTTAAAATTGCCATTAAACATTATTCTGCACAATTTAGAGTGAATGTATAGTTCCAGAACCTATAGCAAGTAATGATTAACAAAGTGAAATATGCCAGAAATCTACTCCAGCCTTCACAAAACTATGTCATCTAAGCAAAATTCATACATAGCCTTACCGGCTACCAAGAGAGCCAATTATGTGACAGATAGTTTCAGACAATATGCTCTTCTACACTGCAGGCTACAAGCCAAGCAGTGAAGGTAATCAAACCCAGGGCAACATAGGTGTAAAGCATAAGGGGCTGTAGAATCTTCTAATTAATTGTCCATTCACTCTGGAAACTTACTGCTTAACTGCATACTTATGTCAGATGGATTCCTGCTGCTGTAATCTTTTTCATCAAGGCAATGGAATAATCACAAATTGTGTTTCTAAAGCACCATGGAAGCCCACACATGGGTATGGGCTCTTTTCCCTCTGGCACACAAATACAGAATGAAGTAATGCAAAAGGCAGAAGTATTCATATTTGAATCAATAAAGACAATTAGAATTAAAAAAAATCTCATCACCAATATTTTTAGAAAGCCCATGCCAGTATCGCTTTGATGTATACTAATACAGAAAAAACACATTCAAATTAGGATCTGTCAACCCATTTGCTGCCTGTCTCCCATTATTTGCACTTTTACAATTTATGTATGTTTGTCTTGCCAGCTTGCATTTTTGTGTCTTGTTAAAAAAACTTTTATCAGATGCATTTTTTCTTTGCAAAAAAGTGCAAAAGCCGAGCACTTTGCTTGCCAGCAATAGGATTTGATGCCATCATTCAGTTTGTTCATACTGTTTTTCTGTAATAATCTTTAACTAAAGATTTATGTAAAAATCTTTAATCTTTCTACTTTAAAAATGCAATTCCTATCTAAAAGCCTTTATGTGCACCTAAGTAAACTAGCTAGCCAACCATTCAACCGGCCTGTCCATCCATCCATTCCTAAGAAGGTAAATATACTTCAGGGGTGGGTTCTACTTACCTTTACTACCAGTTCGCATCGTGCCTGGAAGCTTCTGCACATGCGCAGATCACCTATGATAACGTCCGGGTCAGTGGGCGGAGCATCCCACCGCTTTTGCTACCAGTTCTTGCGAACGGTCCAAACTGGGGGCAACCCACCACTGATATACTTTTATATTACCTTTGAAGAAAAAACTATAATTGTATATAGAATAAAATAGAACTATCTTGACCAACTGCCATGGGAGCAGTCTAACTGACAAATGATTCTGAAACATTTGCAGTTACAAAATTATTTCTTTGATAATCAATTTATTTGAAAAATAAATTGGAAAAAAATCATGAAATATTGCGACCTGGCCATTGAAATTACCCGGCTATGGATGAAACATGTCACAGTGATACCCATTGTCATTGGGGCACATGGTACCATGTCCAAGAATTTCACAAAACACTTCAAGAAATTGCAGCTTCTTGCAATAACACCAGCGGAACTGCAAAAAACTGTGCTACTTGGAATATCATATATTTTAAGAAGATACTTGGTTGATACCTAGGACGCTGGCAGCAAACCGTATCAATCATTAGCACCAGCCAATGGTATTTGTGACACATTTTTAAATGTCCAGTTGACTGTTTCATTTTTAATGAATAAAAGAAAATAATAATAATAATAATAGTAGTAATAATAATAATAGTAATAATAATAATAGTAATAATATTGCAAGGAAGGGGCTGGGGAACTATACAAATTACCTGCACAAAAGGGATCCATATTTTTGTTGATTTTGCTCATAAAATGTGCTCTGCTCCGCAGACTGACAACTATTTTATTTATTTTGTTTTATTTATTTATTTATTTATTTATTTATTTATTTATTTGTTTGTTTGTTTATTTATTTATTTATTTATTTATTTATTTATTTATTTATTTATTTATTTATTTATTTATTTATTTATTTATTTATTTATTTAATTTGTTTACCGCCCTTCTCCCAGAAGGGACTCAGGGCGATGAACAGCCAAAATTAAAAAACATACAAATACAAAAGTTAAGATAATTAAAAAGAATTAAATCATTGGCTTCCCAATTTAAAACCCCCAAGTCCATAAAATTTAAAATCCCAATTAAGAGCCATTTAGGCTAGGCGGGCTAGGTGGAATAAATAAGTCTTCAGGGCCTTACGGAAGGTCTGGAGGTCCGGGATCAGCCATATTCCAGGAGGCAGCTCGTTCCACAGGGCGGGTGCCCCCACAGAGAAGGCTCTCCCCCTGGGGGCCGCCAGCCGACATTGCCTGACCGACAGCATCCTGAGGAGGCCCTCTCTGTGAGAGCGTATTGGCCGGTGGGAGGTTATCGGTAGCAGCAGGAGGTCTCGCAAATACCCTGGCCCTAAGCCATGGAGCGCTTTAAAGATGAGAACCAATACCTTAAAGCGCACCCGGAAGACCACCGGGAGCCAATGCAGCTCACGCAGGAGAGGTGTTACATGGGAGCGCCACGTCGTATGAAGTTTCAACAGAGCTAGGGGAATTTTTCCCTTGATTTTTTTCTTCTGAAAATTAGGAATTCAATGCCACAGCCGGATCTAAAGTGAAACTTTCGCAATGGGAATGTAAGAGACCAGAATCCAAATAGTCTTGGGACTTCCCTCCTTCCTTGCTTCTGCAGCTCAGCCAATTTCGGTAACACAAGAAGTGCAAACAAGGCAGGGTTTTTCCCTTTTGCTGCAAGAGTTGGCATCATCCACTCCTGCTTTACCCTTTGGTTGAATGCTCAGCTCAACCTCTGTGGTCTGGAAAATTAACATTTTAGCTACTCAACCAAAACCTCTTTCCTAGGAGTGGAGATTGTTTATGACAGGGTGATCACAGCATTCCCATGAGAATTCCTAGTGATCTGTCTTCTTAGAGCCAAACTAGGCATGATGGCAACAGGTACATCAGGGGTGAAATCTAGCAGGTTCTAACAGGTTCTGGAGAACCGGTAGTGGAAATTTTGAGTAGTTCAGAGAACCGGCAAATACTACCTCTGGCTGGCCCCAGAGCGGGTGGGAATGAAGATTTTGCAGTATCCTTCCCCTGCCACGCCCACCAAGCCATACCCACCAAGCCACACCCACAGAACCGGTAGTAAAAAAAATTGAATTTAACCACTGAGGTACATGTGGTTAAAATATAGAATTATCCCATCACCTAAAATAAAAGGATTGGATATGATTCAAATCCTGAAGAATATTGGTCGGATGGCAGGAGACTGAACCCTCTCTTCACCTGCTACTTGATTCTTTTCCATTTTTTATCTATTTATCAACTATTTCTCACACCAGAAAAGTAACTATTGGTATCAGAATTTAGCTCAAGAGAAAATCATCTAGGGAAACTAAGCCAGGAGGCAGGGTGAGGTTTCTGCATTTCTCATTCAAACTCAGACATAATTTCTGATGTGGCCCTGGATTTTTGTAAGTAGTTTTTTGTTGTTGTTGTTGCCCTGTCTCATACACAATGCACACATTCTGTGTTACACAGCTCTCAGGATTTGAGGAGTCCCTTTATAAAACATGCAGTTCAGCATTTCTGCCCTCTGCACAGTGCTCCTCTGTTTAAGTTGTCCTTAATTCAGGCAACTTTTTTGGCTCTCTGTATTTTAAAATCCCACGTCTGCTTATCCACCAACTGCCCTCATCACAAGGCTGGGCCTTTATCTTCCCTCTCCACCATAAAAAAAAAAAAAAAAACATTTGTTTTCTTTCCTGCCCCAAACTTTCCCACACTTGATGTAATTGCTCAGGGTCGAGTGGGTTTTTTTTAGATCTCATTCTGAAATTGCCCTTGAAGGAAATGTAGCTCTGGGACTGTGTAATTTGTCCTGTACTCCCACATTACTTACGCCCATGGAAATCAAAGAGTGCCTTTCCCCAAGAAAAAAATAGTAATAATTAAAAAGTAATTAGTTGGAGTTGCTAATTAAAATATTTCAAAGCAAAGGCATCTCCCCCTCCCATTTTTGCTTTCCCAACACCTCTCGGCCAAGGCATTCCAGAAATTCCACAGTGGATCTGTGAGGGTGCCAATGCCTGAGGCAAAAAGGAGGGTTACTAACATAGGCATTTACAAACTATCCTTTGCAAGAGAACTAAAAATTAAGCGGGTCCCTTTCAGTCTTCTTTCACTTTCCTAAAGTTAAGGACCTGATTAGAATACTTACCTAGCCTATAATGAGTCACCTGGCAAGTGAACAGCAATAAAATAAAAAATAAATGTATGAGGGATCATACAGGAGCATGCAATACCAATTGAGGCCTAATTGATTCTGGTTGCTTTTATATGCTTTCAAGTTATTGACTCCTGTCAACTGCCTGGACATCTCAATACAGTTTTCTTGGCAACATTTTCAGAAGTGGATTTGTAATTGCCTTGTTCCTAGAGCAGATATAACAACTGATTTAAAATCACCAGGCTGGCTTCCCAAAAATTCCCACCAAAATCAGGAGTAGAATTCACAATCACTTTGTTCCTAGCCTGGTGCATCTAACCACTTACACCAACCAGCTCTCACCAAGCCATTACAGTCTGGCATATTTTCATTAAAGCATCAAGATGCTGACTTCATACAGTATATAGGAACATAGGAAGTTTTAGACGAATGTTCTATCTATACTAATTGACAGCATCATTCTGGAGTTACAAATAGGAGTTTCACCATAGGGATTCAGGGTCTAAGTTTGAGAATCTTTGGCTGCAAACATAGAATCATAGAGTCGAAAGGGATTTTGGGAGTCTTCTAATCCATCTCCCTCCTCAGCGCAGGAATCCTCAAACCATCACAAACAAATGGCTGTCCAATAGAGTGATAAAGCATCCATGAATCCAGGAGACAAGATTTTACACTGCTCAGTAGCTCTTATAGCCAGGAAATTGCTCCTGATTTCTAGTTTGGATCTCTGCAAAGCTTCCACCCATTAGCTCTTGTCCTGCCCTCAGGTACTACGGAGAATAAATCCACACCTGCATTCCTCTTACACTTCTTCAAGTATTGGGAAACTATGTGATCATGTCTCCCCTTAGCCTTCTTTTCTGTAGGCTAAGCATGTCTAGTTCTTTTAAACATTTTTCATAGGATTCCTATGTATTAACTTTCTCCAGCCTTCTGGCACTTCTCCTGTACTCTAGGAATTCTCAAAAATTAGAAGTAATATTCTGAAATCATATCACCAATTCCTTTATTACTTCTAATCCATCTGCCCCCCACGATTTGAATTCATTCAGAGCAGCTAATTGCCCTGGATTTATCTTCTGGGCCCCCAATCTTGTTGGGTTGGATAACATTTTACTTTTGCTAAAAGATAGCTGACAAAATAGGAATCAAGCAATTTAGCCAGCTGCCTGACTGTGTACTCTTGTGGCTTTGGTCTAGGATTCCATTTGCTTTGCAGCTGCATCACTCTTGTCAGCTCATGTCACCAAGTCACCCTATTCATTTTTGTACGTGCTCCTGCCCAGTTTGGATCCTAACTTTCTGTACTGTGTTATAGTATTGTCTTTAATGCTTGTTACCCAAATGAAGGCTTTTGCATTTGTCTCTGTTTGAAATTTATTTTGTTGGTTTCTGCCCATATTTCTTGTGTATCAAAATCCTCTTGAATCTTGATACTATCCTCTAAGGCAGGGCTGTCAAACTCCTGGTCTGCAAGCAAGATGTGCCCACACCCAGTTTAGTGAAGGGGGAGAAAGTCCCAATACGTGACATGACATTGCCGTGATGACATGAGTTTGACACTCCTACTCTAAGGTATTTGCTGTTTCCCTCCCACCCATCCTTGGGTCATCCACAAAGATAATAATATTTTGCAACTTCTCATCCAGGTAATGCTTAAATATATTGAATAGAAAGAATCCCTGAACCTTTCTGCCAGCTTGATAGGGAGCTACTGATGTACATGCTGGTATAACACTGACCTCATTTTGTTGTCTTCTGAACTAAGATCTCATAGCAGGCTTTGTCAAATGCTTTGCTAAATTCAAGGTTTGTTGTGTCTACTGCATCCCATAGTTAGATGCTGAAAGAAAGGAATCATGATTTATTCTTGATAAACTCATGCTGTCTCTTGCCAAGCAATGAATTATTTCTTAAACGGTCATAAACCCAGGATTAAATGCTACAGGCCAGGATCTTCCTGGCCTGTAGCTCAATGGTCTGTAGTTACTAAACTGACTGATCTCTAGTTACTAATGCCCTTTTTAATGGTGGGAATGTTTGTCTTTCTTGACAATAATTTCACCATATTAGCCATGCAAGAAAAAAACATCTTTTGATAGTAATATCTCTCCCCCTCAAAATATTTCCTGATTTATATGTGTAAAATTGTATTTGGAAACAATAATTATAATTTAAATGAAAGTAGAATATATATATCCATGGCATGGAAGAATATAGCCAGTGTGCCCGAGTAGTCAGCTACCAGTTGCTAATTGTTGATGGGCAGCTTTGAGAGTTATCCCTCCCCCAACCCCCACAGTTTTCTCTCAACTTGTAAATTCTTTACTTTAAGCTGAAATTTCACTGGAGGGGCCTCCAACAGCCGACTTGCATGCAAGGCCACCCTGCTTAACATGAATAGTCCTTTTATATTCCAGATTCGGAATACTTTTTCTATACACAGTAAATGCACTTTGTCTCTCTGACCTTGAAATAGTCCCTGCTCAGATGTTTAGTCTAAGTTTCATGACAAGTTAAGCCCATCTTGACTTTTCTGTATTGTTTGTAGCCTTTTGTTTCCTGTGGTGCCATTATGACTCTATTCTCTGCAAGTGGGTCTTTCTTTAAGGATTTTTTAATAGAGATCTCATTATAAAAAGGATCTTTTTGGTAATAGAAATTGCCTTGAAAGAGCCTGGAAATCAGTAGTAGAGCATATGGTTTGCACATAGAACATACAAAAATCAATTCTCAGCAGCCGCAGCTAAAAATCAGGGGTCGATCAGGAAAGACTCCAGCCTAAATGCTGGATAGCTATTGCCAAGCATAGTTACCATGATCTTTGTGAACCTAAAAAGACAGTCCCCTGTGCTGCAAGGAAAGTCACAAGGGAAAACATTTCACACAATGAGTGCTTGACCAGTTGCAGAAACTGAAGTCTGAGATGTAGAGTTTAGGATTAAAAATTATTCATCATATTTTTATTGCTCTAAGTGCCATTCTACCTTGTATTACCAAGTGTGGTCTTTAACTTTGTCTCTTTTTTAAAGAATTACAAAAGAATCAAATTCCTAATTCCTATCAGTGTTAGAGAACAAATAAAAATGTGCAGAATTTTGATAAGAGATTATATAAAAGCCTTGTTAAGCCTGGTTTGGAGAGGATATCGTTGGTCAAGGGACTTGACACTGGTGTAAATCTTTCTTCCAAATTTCCAGAGGATCCCTTATCATCCCCTCCTCCTGTGTTCTGTAAATCTCAGCTCTCCTTTCACTACTCATAATTCTTCATTTTTAAAAGCTGGAACAAAAGAAAACAATAAAGAACATTGTGCAAGTTACCCATATTGCTTAGCAGAAAAAAAAAGAGCATAAATCTCAAATAATCTATTTAGACACTATCTCTTTATTGGTATTTGTATGATTGTCAAATGAAAGCTTTTATGGAAGCAGAATTTGGGATTTATTTATTTTTATTTTTTTGCTTTTGCTTTTGCTTGTTTGTTTCTGTAGGGGAGACTAGGTTATTTGAGGTATTTGCAAGCTGGCTCCAGAGAAAATAATTCCAGTTCTTGTCTCCACCCCTCCTATCCTCAAGCTTGTGTTCCATGAAACTGGGCAGTTTGTGGTAGGAGAGCTGGCAACTAGCAACACATCTGACCTCAACAGTGATTGCTGAATCTTAAAGGTGTTGTGGAGCTGTTGCTTGTTGCTAGGGCTTCTTTTTCTTGGGCCCTTTAAATCAAATGAGTTCCTTGAATCCTTTGCTAGAGGAAAGGTCAGGCATACAGAGTGTTGCTAATGCTCTAATGAAGAGTTGAGGGGTGGGGGTAGCAGCGAGACATCAAAGGAGACTTTGCCAGAATTAGAAGGGAGGGTGCCGAGGACGGCAAGGAGCAACAGCAGAAGTCCAGCCAACCCAGAAGCTTTGCTTTCTCCCCTGCTAAGTGGCTTTGACCAGATCCTATTTGCTGAGGAAATATGCCTGAGCAGATTTCAGCTTTTCCTGTCATTGAGGAGAGCTGCCTGCAAGCACTGCTGGAATTTATTTATTTCATTGAAACAGCTTGGCTGAGTTTAATTACTACGCAGCATGGTATAGATCACAGACTGGTGGCAACATGGCAGGGGTGGCAAGGCCATTCTTGTCCCAGTCACGACATGTTTCCACACCCAATGACTTTAGCTTAACAAAGCTTTGTCTGCTTTGTCTTTTCAGTGAGAGAAAGGTCCATAATTATTAAAGAAGGAGCAAGTAAATCTTTTTTGAAAAAATAATATTTAATATTAGTGGTGAAATCCAAATTTTTTTACTACCAGTTTTGTAGGCGTGGCTTGGTGGGCGTGGTGTGGTGTGGTGTGGTGTGGCTTGGTGGGCATGGGTTGGTGGGTGTGGCAGGGGAAGGATACTGAAAAATCTCCATTCCCACCCCAATCCATGAGAAGGATACTGCAAAATCCCCATTCCCTCCCCACTCCTGGGGGAAGGACATTGCAAAATCTTCCCCACTCCTGGGGGAAGGATATTGCAAAATCTCCATTCCCACCCCACAACCAATACCAAAGGTGGTATTTGCTGGTTCTCCGAACTACTCATAATTTTCGCTGCCAGCTCTCCAAACTGCTCAAAATTTCTGCTACCCGTTCTCCATAACCTGTCAGAACCTACTAGATTTCACCCCTGCTTAATATGCTTGATCTGGTTCACCAAAAAATTGCCAGATTGGGCTCTTTTTCCTTGTCTAAAATGCATCTGTTGTTAACCAGGTCTCCATTTGTAGCAATCATACATTGGCAACTTTTTTTTTTGCAGTGTCCCATTATATTGTCTGCATCTTGTCCCCAACCTATGAACAAGACAACCTTAAGTTGTCCATAGTTGTATAAGCATAAAGGTGATTTCTCTTTAATACAATGACATAAATAGTGGCTGGGTTTAGATGGACCTATGAACCCTCTGATTAAAAATCAATTTCAGTTGCAACCATTCCACTATTGTCTAAAGTTGTTCTGCTAGTCCAGTGTTTCCCAAACTTGACCCTTTGAAGATGTATGGACTTCAACTCCCAGAATTCCTCAACCAGGCATACTAATCCTCAACCAGGCATACTGGCTGGGGAATTCTGGGAGTTGAAGTCCATGCATCTTAAAATAGCCAAGTTTGGGAAACACTGTGCTAGTCTAAAGCGCTAGATACAATAACACAGAGCTGGTAATCTTTGGGACTTTGGCAAGAGTAATAAAACTACATTTTCAACCAGAGGAATCCCCATTGTGTCTGTCCCTCTAACAAGCCACATCTAGCTGCATGTTGGGGATGTCTTACCAGAAGGCCAGGTTGATACATATAACATGGGGCTGTCACCATTTCAAATGCTCTACAGAATGGTGGAAGTGATTGTTAAATGTGAGATGTGATTTACCAAAAGTTCTAGGGCAGTGATGGCAAAACTTTTAGGCACAGAGTGCCCAAACCGGCATGCACCCCTCGGAAATCTGATGACCAGCTGGCTGAGCTGGGGCGACAGCACGCGTGCCCACAGAGAGGGCTCTGCGTGCCACCTCTGGCACGCTTGCCATAGGTTCATCATCACAGTTCTAGGGTATTCAATCTGCACTACTATACAGGTTGTAGTGCTGGATTGGGGGATACTTTCTCTGGCTATTGATACACTAGAAGTGGGAAGGCATCAAAGCCAAGAATTCAATAAATCAATTAGTCCAGGCCTGTAAAACTGGCAACACGCGGGCCGGATGCATCATGTGCAGGCCATGTCCACCCTGGCTCCACAAAGGCAAAAAACATTGCAATACATCACATGATACATCATGTGACACAATCAAGCTTGACACACATGAATTAGTCCATCACTTATGGCACAATCATCAGGACAGCATCACTCAGTAATGATTCAGAATAGAGCAAAAGAAACAAGAGAAAGATCAGCAAAAAGTCCTTAGGGGTTCTCCTTACATTTCCTCTAATTGTAGTACAGATTTGGCCTGCTAACTATTTTATATAGGCCCTCATGACATTACCCTCATCCCATTCCTACTCTACCACTGAGGCAGTTTCATGTCATTATTAGTGATACCAGTTTTAAAATAGTGATTTTCCTCTTCTACCAAAGCACATTACACTGCAGCCATTATCCAGCAACCAAGATGGAAGTTTATGTCTCCGGAAGGTAAAAAAAACTTGACATTCCTATTAAATCACTTGTAGACTATTCCATTAATCTTACATGCATATTCATGTGTACAGTTGATTTGTTTACATTAAAGTGAAAGCTTTGGAAAAAAAGACGTGAACATAGTTATCTGCATTTTAACAGTTCCGCCTGTCATTTAGGGAGTTGATTTGTGACATCAAAAGAGGGAAGCTGTTAGTCTATATCTGGACCTGGAGACCCTTTTACCACTAGGGCTGGCGCAGGAGATCTTTTGGTTCTTTTTCTATCATGGCTCCAAGTGCTGAGCTAATATCCCATTTCATTCTCCCCCAGAGGCCTTCGGGGAACTATAGTAATCAAGATTTTCTGAGGTCGGAGCCAGTACATCACCTAGCCCCCTAACCACCTTCACCTTTCATTTGATTCTCTCTTTGTCTGCCTGCTCTTAATTGCAGTTCTATTTCCTGTACTTCTGCTGCCTCCCATCCTCTCCCAACAGTCTTACTTGCCGTCCCCATGGGTCAGAAGCCTTTCTCTATGTCTCTTTAATGATACATAGCCCAGCCCATTTCATCTCCCAGCAGCCTCGTTAACAAGTTCCAATGCCACACGACTCAATCTTGCTCACTAATTATAATAATCAACCATTCATGTTCCAGATGTGGTTGAGCCAGTGGTTGCTGAGTAAACTTTATGAAGATGAGGGTTTTTTCCCCCCTTTAGAACAGGTGCCAGCAATGGTACAATAACCCAATGATATAGCATTCAGGCTACATTCAGTGGATTGGAATATATTCTCTTAAATTAACGCTCTTGGGAGAGGACTCTGCAAAGATTTCCTCTCCCCAGAGAAGTTCAGCTTTCAAGAGCCATTCATGCCAGTACTGTAATATGGTTGTAAGTTTTGGACTGAAATGCAAACTAGGATGCTTCTATTGGATGTTTTATATACTGCAGTTAGGATAGGCCATTATATATATATAGGCAGCCATGTTCATAAAATATGCTGAGAGAGAATTAGTAGGGAGCAAAAGTGCACCAATTGCCACGTTTAACCTTCATATCAGTGGTGGGTTTCCACCGGTTCGCTCCTGTTCGGGTGAACCAGTAGTGGTGGCGGCAGGAGGCTCCACCCACCCACCCGGACATCATCACAGATGCTCTGCGCATGCGCAGAAAGTTCTGTGCCTGCGCAGAAGCGCCGTGCACGAGCAAACAAGTGCGCACACGCTCACAGTTCCGAACCAGTAGCGAAGGTAAGTGGAACCCACTACTGCTTCATATGCTACATTTTACTCAAATATTCAGATTCGTTTTGTTAATCATACTCAAAATGGATGCCACTTCTTTACCCATACAACTCCAGTTTGAGTTCAAACAGAGTCAATCTGAGGCCTTAGTTAAATGGGCAGGCAGGGAAATTAAAACAGTGTAGCATATGCAAGAAGACTTCTTGTATGTCATTGTGTACAAACATAATATGTGTTATATATGACCAACTGACTACACTGGCACACAGGACATTTATACACAACCAACTGACCACACTGGCACACAAGACATTTATAAGCTAAAGAAGAATAGGACAAGAACACCCTGCTGATGATGTTACCTAGTCTGGTAACAAAACGTTCAGAAATTAAATTGAAACAAGCTTGGAGAGCAAACCATTGCCAAAATCTAAAACCCGAGCTACAAGTATTTTCTATTATTTCAAAATATAATATGTGTGTCCATGCATCAAAGAAATCAAGCTTGTTATGGAAGGGTCATTCCTAGTCTATTGTCATACAGCAATTGCAACCAATAATATGTTTTTTCACCTAACTTGTGAGGCATGATAAAATTAGAATAAAAATAACTTTCTGAGGCTAAGCAGAGAGTAGATTTCCAAGAGTTAAAACGAGGCAGGGCAACTAGAAGTTCAGAATGTGTTCCAATTTGCAAATTCCTAAGCAATACTAAATTCCCTGAGCAATTTTACCAGATTTTATTTGAATTGCTTTGCCCATAATTTTACTCAGATAGGAAATGTATTTATCTTCTCTTCCAGTTCTCTGGATGTTTTATATACTATTAGATTTATCAAGCACACTTTAATGCTCCTACTCTAACTGCTACTTTTATTACAGAGCATGATGACTGGTAACAAGGTCATGTTTACAGCAAAATAGGTTTCCAGTGTTTTTTGCTGGAAATCTAGGACCAAAGTTTACTAAATTTTGGTCCCAGTGAAAACATCTAGGTGGCAAAATAACACTCTAGAATGAAGGCAAAAAGAAGTAATTGAAAAAAATATAGTTGAGGAATGTTCGTTTTAAACATCCTGCATTCGTAGATTTTAAAGATTTGACATTCAGTGTCATTAACCTAAGTTTATATGAGTATAGACTGCTGTGCTGTCTTTTTGCCAAATACTCTTTTTAGAAACATATGCATCCTAAAAATGCAATATTTGTGGTGTACAGCTCTCATTACACTTAAGAAAATTACTATGGGTATGTATGTGTGTGTGTACAATGTAATAAAGAAAAAGACACTTATTTTCATAAGTGATGAATGTTAACTGGGAAAGACATTTGCCTTAACATACAAATTGAAAAGATAGCATATAAAACATGTTTTAATTTCTTTATCATTTTTCATTGACCTTCACAAAAATTTATTGGCAGCACACTGATAGTTAATAGGCAATGTATATTATAAAGGTAATAGAAATTGCAAGCAGTAGCCAAATAGAGAAAATGTTGTAGCAATAAAATTAAGAAAGTATATATAGTACTGTAATAAAAAAATATGTAGGCAGAACTGTTTTATTCAAAATTAGGGGGAGGAAAGACATATTTAAACATTATGATTCATTATTTTGAAATAGAATGTATTTTGTATTAAAAATATTTAATAATATGACTTTTAAAAAAGAAACACTAGTACTGAATAATGTTAAAAGGTTTGGGGATTTGTCTTGGTTTCCTAATGCACATTTCATTTCATATATATAATATACAATCATTGATGTATATCATCTACTGTGAGATTAAAAATAAATGTGCACTTTCTATGGCTATTTATTTATTCAATTTTTATACCATGACAGTGTGACTCTCAGCAGTGTATGCATAAAAATATTATAATAAAATATCTAGAATTAAAAACAAGTCAAAATATATAAAATGGAACAATACATAATTATATAAAATATCACTAGTATTATGTATCTAATTAAAAGCCTTATTTTAACCAGTTTTTGGAACTCTAACAAGGTCAGGAGAACTTTAAATGTCATATTTCAAGAGTCAATACAGAGAACTTACTTTGTCACTTACTATTCAGATCATTGGAGATTAAAACAACTTCTCCCACGATATTTATATTGAAAGAAGATAAGTGTAGTTTGAAAATTAGAGGAAGAAACATCAGTAATCTGTACTATGTTGAAGATGCTATTTTGATAGCCAAAAATGTAAAGGATGTGCAAATTCTAATAATAAAAGTTAAGTAAAACAAATGTGACTAAAATTAAATATAAAGAAACCAAATTAATGGTACAGAAGCCAACCTTGGAATTGACGGATATGAGACTCTGACTTTTGATGCTTCTGGTGTTTATTTCGTTTCCTGCAAAAAATGCCAATTGGGTAAAATGGATTCATTTAATGATTGCCACATTTACTTAACAACTACAGCATTTGTTTAATGACCACTACAAAAAAATGCTGAAAAATTGGGTCATATGATGCTTAGACTTATGACCACAATGATGTACGACCATAATTTCAGGTTCCATTAAGTTGAGGAACATGTGTGTATACATGCAAAGATCAGACTACGTAAGCAATATGGAATTTCCTGTGACATTTTATGATGAAGAGGGTGAAGTTTAAAGAAGCAGAATAGGAAGAATATTGATGCTTTTAAGCTGTGGTATTGGAGAAAACTCCTGAGAATACCATAGACAGCCAAGCAAACAAACAAATGGAAACAATTGTTCAATTCTTGCAGGAATCCCAAGCTTTAGAATTGATCCTTCAAGGGAAGTCTGATCCATCCAGAGCCACAATTGGAGCCAGTGTTCTAGAAAGGAAAGACGTCTGTAGACAAACATCTATAGTTTTGCTTTAGTCGGAACTGGTTTTAGCCATCCAAATTCTGGTAGCCTCCAGAGACATTTTCAGGACTTCTATAGAAATATACAATTGAGTATCACTGGTATATTTCATCCTGACATAATCTCTCCCAATAGTTTCATATACAATATGAGAGAGGGGGCAAAACCCCTTGGTAACCCACCATATAGACTAGATTCCTCTTCCCCTATGAATATCAGCTGGAGATATCCACTCACAATATGAAAGAAATGACAGTAAAATATACTTCTAATTCTCTACACACTCTACAGGAGGCCTAGTAAGATGCCACTGTTAATACTATCAAAAGCTATTAATAGGCCCAAGGGTAGGTCACTTTTCATACAAAGGCACAAGGTAAGTCATCTACCACAGTGACCAAAGTTATTTCTGTCCCATACCTGGGTCAGAATCATGACTGAAAAGGATCCAGATTATTCTTTTTTCCAGAAGCGCTGTTCCAACAATCCATGCATGGGTTAATCTGTAGCATCTGTAGTTGCTAAGCAGTGGGATGGGCAGGATATTAATTTAATAAATAAGATAAAATTTAATTTAATTTAATAACCAGTACTCTGACTGTTAGATTAATCAGCTTCATCTGAATATAATACTAAATCTTCTATTAAACCAGAGTTTAGCATTTCCTCCTGGTCCCAAACTGTGGTCAGTTGAAATTATTGAAATAGTTTTTTATCCCTTAATCTGAAGATACCTTATTTCAGATAAATTAGAGTTAAGATTGACAGAGATTTATTAAGTCTGAGTAATGACCATAGAGATTAAACTGGGGGAAGGTTTGTGCATAGCTCAGACACATTCATGTTATTAGAGCTACGTGCCATGTACAGGCTTTATACAATATATTCCAAACAACCACTATTGGCAGCAAAGAGAGCTTTCTATTTCTCTTTGCTCCTTTTCTAGTGGACGATCCAGTTTTTGCAATCCAGATATAGAAGTCTTAATATACAGTAATTAATATTTTTTTAAAGAGTTTCCTTACTGTTTCCTTTTTTTCTTTGCTGCAGCCATGCAATCTGGGAAAGAGATGTGGCTGCTTTGATGAGTTGGAAACAGATGCTGCATTTACAGTTCCACAGGTTCTGAAGTACTTCTTCGCAGTGGTGGGTTTTACTTACCTTTGCTACCAGTTCACTCACACACACACTTCACTCGTGCACGCACCAGTGGTGGGTTGCTCCCAGTTTGGACCGGTTCGCAAGAACCAGTAGTAAAACTGGCAGGAGGCTCAGCCCACTGACGCGGACGTCATCATAGGTGATTTGCACATGTGCAGAAGAGCGTGGGCGTGCGTGAGGAAAGCAAGCACGCATGTGATGCGAACTGGTAGTAAAGATAAATAGAACCCATCCCTGGCACAACTGGTATTGAATAATATACACAACTATTTAGGATTGTTGCTTGTCCCATGCCTGTAATCAAGCAAAGTTATAATGGATCAAAAACGTATTTATAAGCTGGATTCAAAGTTTTGATAGCCAAACACACATGCACACAACTACAATTACATGATTGCATTTTGCATGGGTACTTGGCAACCAGCCCATATTTACAGTTGTTTGCAGCATCCTGTAGTCATGTGGCCCTAATTTACTGTTTGTTATCAAAAACTGGTATTTAAGTCCAGTTTCTGGCATAAAAAAAAAAAATCCATTCCGGACAACAAATTCTCTTACTGACTGCAGCATTCACCTAACAGCCATGGTGATTCATTTAAAGACCACCACAAAAATGTCGTAAAATCAGGCTAACGACATTATGATCCACTCAACAACCAGCATGATTTACAACCATAGTACTGGGTTTAATTATGGTTCTAAGTCAAGGTACTTGTACAGAGATCCCTTCCTTCCTGTATTCAGTCTCTTTCAGTCTGCAAATCCATAAATCACCATTTCACTTTTTTCTGTTTTCAGTACATAATAGTTTTTCAGTCTTTTATATAAGTACTTGTTGTTTTATCCCTGAGCAAACAGTTCATTTTTGCCATTCGTGCTAATTCTGTCATCTTTACAATCCATGCTTCATTGTGGATATTCCATCACTGTACATGTAATAATCCTGCCACTGTTACCATATATAAAATCAATCTTTCATAGGTCTTCTCTAAACTATTACCCATAAGTCCCAGTATGTAATGTGCGAATGTTCATCTTGCAGTACACCAACTGTTTACAAGTAAACATGTTCACACTACAAATAGCACCAGTAATCTTATTGCTTTTCACAGGTTGTTGATGAGTTTTATTCACTGCTGCTAGATGCTGCTGATTTTTCTGCTGTTTTCCTTATGATCATAGGATGCTGTTGTAGGATGCCAGCCTATTGGTAACAGTAGGTCAGTTTGATAATGCTATAACACCATATATACAGACTGATTGGCTTATGTATTACAAAGCCAATTCAAAAGAAGAAAGATTTTTTTTACCTTTGCTGTGAATTGCTATTACTATGACAATACCAATCAAATCAAAGTATGTAGTACCAGAATTTAATCACAATCAAGCACCAGCAAAAATCTCTTTTGGTGATCTTGTGGCCAAACCAGTGTCATGGGGACTGGAAGTATTATCTTTATTGTTGAATTGTGTTGAAGATGGAACAATGCCACAAATACTGTTCGACTTCTACCCCACCCCATCATGAAGCCTGAAAAAAATACTAAAAGAGACATCTTTTACAATGGTTGAATAAGCTTCTTCCTATTTCAATTTAATAATAAATAATTTAATAAAATGCATGTAGAAGTAAAGGTGAAATGCCTTATGTGTATTAAGGAAAATAATCAGAGACACAAGTACTGTGGAGTAATGACAGAATGCATCAAATTTAGAGGTGAACCAGCATAGTATTTTTAATTTCTGATTATTTATTATTATTATTATGCTTCTCATGCATTTTTAATTATCATGTGAAAACTTTTTCTCTGACTTATGACTCAAGAATCAACCTTAAGTCTCTAAAGCAGGGGTTTCAAAATCAAAGCCAAGGGTGCTTAGATCCGTCCCACGGGACCACCCTGGAAACAGCAAAGGACCAGCCAGCGAAAATGGAGAGGGGGAGGCGCATGTGGCCCTCCCAGGTCCTGTTTTTGGCCATGCAGCCTTCTGCCAGCAAAAACAGAGCTCGGAAAGGCCAGGCTCTGTTTTTGCTGGCAGAGGGCTAGCAAAACAAACTAAAAACAAAACAAAAGGAGAAATGTTTCCCCTTTTGCATTTGAGCATCCAAGAAGGGACAGGAAAGGAGAAAGGGAAAGAGGAAAGACAAAGAAAAAGATGGGAAGATGGGAAGAGAGCAAGGAAGGAAAAATAAGGAAAGAGGGGAAGGAAGAAGAAAGGAGAATGAAGAGGAAAGGAAAAAGAAGAGGAAAGGAAAAAGAAAAAAGGAAGGGAGGGAGGGAGGGAGGGAGGGAGGGAGGAAGGAAGGAAGGAAATTATAATGAGAGTGAGGTAGGGTCTGAGAGAAGCCCTGCCTTAGCACTTGGCCACCACAGGTGCCCCCAACACGAGTGACGTTGAGCTGGCCACACCCACCCTAGCCACATCTCCCCTCCGACCCCACCCCCAAGCTCAAACACAACCCTGATGCAGCTTTCAATTAAATAGAGTTTGACACCCCAATCTAAAGGCTGCTTTGATCATCTGTCCAGGCAAGTCTAGATTGGGAGAATTGGTTTTAGCTTAATAGTTGGTGAAAGGAACAATTGTATTTGCCTTGTGGAATAACTCAGAAACTGCAGTTATCTGGAATCTGTTCTTTGTGGATTTCTGCATGATGGGCTTTACTCTCTAGTGAAAAGTTTGCTTTCATAAACATGGGAACAGCAAAACCACAATCAAATCTCTTCACTGGGAGAAAGAGGAAAAGCCCCTTCTTAATTTTCAGTACAGGTAGTCCTTGACTTACAACAATTCATGAATGACCATTCAAAAATCAAAGTCCACTAACTTAATAACTGCAATGTTTCACTTAACAACTGTGGCAAGGAAAGTCACAAAATGGGGCAAAACTAACTTAACAAATATCTCACTTAGCAACATAAATTTTGGGCTCAATTGTGGTTGTAAGTTGAGGACTTCCTGTACTCCACTCAAGTGGTCTATACTGTTCTGGATCAATTTGTGGGAGCCTCTTGAGAAAGACTCCTAATCAGTGATGGGATTCAGCTGGTTCTCTCTGGATCGCGCAAACCGTTAGCGGCAACTGTGGGAGGCTCTGCCCACCCGCCTGGACGTAATGTGTGACTACTGCACATGCACAGAAGGCTGTGCACATGCGCAGAGGTGGCGTGTGCGAGCGAAGTGAGCATACGAGCACACGCGCTCACATTTGCGAACCGGTAGGGAAGGCAAGTGAATCCCACCTCTGCTCCTGTATTCTGTACCTCTTCTCACAAGCATACTTTTAATAAACACAAAGAAAATTAGATGAATCTAACTATCACCCGGTTGACAGTTGCATGTTTGCTTTTTTTGGCTAGGTTCCTTTCTGATAACTGAGAATTCCTATTTTTCTCACCTTCTTGTCTTTATCCATGGTTGTTCACATGATTGGCAGCACAGCTGGAACCTGATGACAGTTTAATTGCTCTTCAGGGAATTGCTTAGGTGATGTTCCAGGAATGCCTTGGCCTCACGATTGGCTTTGGGAAGAGCCCAGCACACGAAAGAGAAGAGAAGGGAAAGGGAAACTTTGTTGCAGGATCCAATCTGGGTCACTCATTGGACCAGAGGATTAAAATTCTGAGCTTTTGGACTCTTGCAGAAACTCATCCTCAGGGAACTTCTCTCTACCAGAATGTATACCTTGGGCTATTCTATGCGTAGTATTTATGTGGTACTTGGGTGTGTGAGAGTTTTTGTTTGTTGACTGGGGTGTTAATGGATGGTTATTATTTCAGCCAGCATGAGTCCAAAAGCTAAGAAGAGTAACCCTCTGGTACCGGGGACAGATCCAGATTGGATCCTGCAACATTATCCTGGGACATGTATATTTGCCTTCATTCACGGGAAACTTCGTTGCTGTATACTGAACTCAGTATTTCATCACATGAGGCTGACTAGCAAAAAGGATGTTCCCTAATCCTGCTTGCATTTGCATTTGCATCTGACTTGGAGGATTTGGAAAGGTTACGAAGCCCATAAAGCAGATTATGAGATTGGGGCTGTGTGCTGAAGTTTTATTAATTGAGTTGCTAAGAAAGAAGTACTTTCAGATGTAGCCAGTAAAGTTGCTCAACCTATGAAATTCTGATGAACAATTTTCCTGCATGCAGTTGCTTAAAGCAGATGAGTTTAGCTAGATGAAAGCATCCTATTCAAAAACAATTAGGTAATACAGTAAGGTGGGGGCGGGTCAGTCCAGCAGGAATTAATTACCAACATTGGTGATTTTCAGTAGTTATCTTCATTCGCAAAAGCAAAACAATAAATGCAGTGTATTAAGGAGCAACAACAAAATAGCTACCTGGATAATATTCTACCACTGATGGTATTGGATTTAATACATGGTATTATGAGATGTATATCTCACTCATTCTGTTTATTGTATTATTTGTGCATTGTTAGCCTATGTGAAGGAAAGGAATGCAAGCTATATTATTTTGGTTTTTGCTAAAATAAATTGCATTGCAGACAACGCTCAAATCAACAGTAAGAATAATAGTTTCTCCTGAAGACTTTATAAAATGATGCCACAGGAGACTGAAACAGGATCCAGGCTGCCTCCTGAGAGAGCACAGGTGTAGGGACCCACCCAGGCTGAAAGCTAAGAATGAGTTTGTCTTTCTCTAACATGGTTGTTTTTTAGATGAATTGAATGTTTCATTCATTTATTGAAAAATTTTCTCATAATACCCCTCAACATAATTTAGTCCAGCATTATTGCTTTTTAGTGTGAACTTTCTTACCTTGTTCAGTGCTATTCCTCCCAGGGTAGGGAGACTTCCTAAGCCAACCCTGATTAATGCTAGAAATTTTTGGTAGGGGTTATACGAGTTTGCCATGAGAAATTTCCAAGATTAAGCAAGACTCAGAGACTTACATTTTCATTTTATAAGATGTTCGTCAATTGAACAAGTTCATTCTAAGAATTCATCAGTTTTTAAATAGCTGAGTAATGCATATTCATTTAGATTCAGTGTTCATTTATTTAAGAGTTCTGTTTAGCTTTGCAGTGGCTGTCAAATTGATATATTTTATTTTGGCCTTATATTTCTGGATTAAAATTAGATGTTTTGGTTATTCTATTCTATTTCCTGTGACAAATCAAAGGCTTTGGACAATATTTTTGTATGGTTTATGGTACAATTTATATTTGTATTAATATAATAATAAATAGAAATTACTACGGATGTTCTTTCTAAATAATTCAGCCAAATTTGCGCTGCAAGTCACTTTCCATGTCTAGCATAGTTTATAATAAATATACCTATTTGTTCCTAGTAGTCCTCTGTATTTAAAATCCACCTGAGGTCCTGTTAAAAGTTTGAAACTAACGGATTTTGTGGTTGTTTTTATCAGTAGCCCTATTTCCACAGTACATCAACTGAAGGAGGATTGGAATACCCCAAAAGGCCCACTGGTCCAGTCTTTCTGGTGTTAAGTTAAGCCCCAAACAGCATCAATTATGCTCAGGGTTAGGCAAACTCCAATCACTCATGTAAATACAGATACTCCCAGAAAAAAGATCACTCTTGCATTTTATCTATCTAGTCCTTGCAGAAAAGCATTTGAAGAGAAGCAGTGGCCGAAAAAGTATGATATCTATTACAGAACTTATTGATAAGGCCCAGCAGCTTAAAATACAAATGTCAGAGGCATCATAGTCATAAATACAATGCTATTAAAATACCTCAATCTTTCTGAGATATGAACCATCTAGTTCTAATTCTATAGGTGTGATTTGACCTTTTTTAAAAGAAAAAGTGCCTTGTAAAAGTTGCTGATTTGTGTGCTTATCCATATGCATTACTTTCAATTAATTTTGCATGATTTGAAGAACAATCTACGTTCACTCACCATCAAAATGTTATTGGGTAGTATATATAACTATCAATACACTTGCAGAGGGAAAAAATATTGTAGATAGATATTTAGATAGATATTTAGATAGATAGATAGATAGATAGATAGATAGATAGATAGATAGATAGATAGATAGATAGATGTGATTGTGTAGGAAACAATGTTGTTATGCTCATGTCTTCCTAGAAATAAATCATACTGAGGTCAATGAGTCAGGTGAATAAGATGTTGTAATGGTATATGGGATTGACCTTGGTTGACGGGAGGGAGAGCCACAGGTTAGACAACTAGCATGTAAAAGATGTCTCAGTACACAGACAAGGGGGTGGCATGGGAAAGGTTTCAGAAGGGACCCTCTTTCATTTTCCAGAGAGTAAAAGGAATATATTCAATCTTATAAGTTGCTGTTAATATAACCTTATAATAAAGATAGAGCTAGTTCTTCTGGTTGTACTTCCTGTCACAGGGTTAAGCTAACTGGTCTTCAGAGAATCTCTTTAATTCAAAAGTAGTCCCGTGCCAAGTTGAGGGTTGAATCTATTGAGGCCTTAGGCTACTGTTTTAATGTTAACAAGTTGTAGCAATAACATCTTGGTTTACATAGTCATTCAGATCAGAATAGTAAAGCTAGATAGCTCTAATTCATTTTAATTTTATATGTGAAATGGCAGAAAGAGATAAAACTGTGCTCCCTAAATTAGCCTCCTGCCTCTGGACCAGTACCATCTTTGGATACTTTCATATAGAATAGGGTGGATGTGATTTTGTCCTTTGCCTCAGGCAACAAAATATACTGGACATCTAGCGATTGTCTCTCTTTATCATGACATGGAAAAATAATACCTCTATTGATGCTGAAGCTACAGTGGTGGGGCAAATGCATCATTAAAAGAAAGTGCAGTTGGTTAATTGCCTTCAGAGGCCCAGAGATGTACTCTGTCTCTTCTCTTAGCCATCCTATAGCCCTGCAATATACACATGTGTTTCTTCTGGTAAATCCTCATAAATCAACCCTGTCAGCCTCTAACTCACATTTATTGCTCTACTTAGAGCTCTTACCAATCAATTAAGCAATGTCAGTATGAGTCTTTCTCTCTAGTTCAGTCATGTGTTAGGAAATTGCAGGGGTTTTTTTTTGTTTTGTTTTGTTTTTTTTTTACAGTACCCAGGACATTATTCTGCTTGAAACATCACTAAGAGGCATCAATATTAATCATTCAGATTGTGTGCGTGTATATACACATGCATATTTCAGTGTGTGTGTGTGTGTGTGTGTGTGTGTGTGTGTGTGTGTGTGTACAGTTAATATTTCAGGTTTCTTCCCGTGTAATTGTGAACATATCCCTAAAAGGGTAGAAGCAACATTTCGACAGAATCTCATCTGCTATCATCAGGCTTATGTGAAGGGTCTTTTGCTGTAACAGCAAATTACAAGTTACAGCAAAAGACCCTTCACATAAGCCTGATGATGGCAGATGAGATTCTGTCAAAACGTCGCTTCTAACCTTTTAGGGATATGTTCACAATTACACGGGAAGAAACCCGAAATATTAACTGTACACACATATATACCCGTAAAAACTTACATAGACATATATATATATATATATAAATATGTTCAAAGTTAGGAAACAAGAAAAGTAAAACTTGCAGTTAGAATGGGCTGGACATGTTGCCATATTTTAAAGACACAAACTGGAGAGGAAAATTTGTTTTATTTTCCTACTGTAGCTATTTGTAAAAAAAAAAAAAAAAACTTCAGTGGAAAAGTAAATTTAATCCCAAATGCTTAACTGTCTGGGGAAAACAAACTACAGCAGATTGTCTACATCTTTGGAAAGTCCAGTGTTTATTTTCTGTTACTCACAACTCAGTTCCCCACCTCTCTGTTTACAAGAGACTTTGCCACAAAATGGCCTTAGGCTTTTCTCGGAGAAATTCAGTCCATTTTGTTTGTATTCACCCTAGTTTGAATGTTCATGGTTGCCTTATGAAACTGCTTTATTCTGAGACTCAGAACCAACTTATTACTGTTTGAGTAGTCCTTGTCAGAATAGAACCTTTCCTAGTATTCCCTGAAAATTGCCATGACTGAACCTTCTCCACGCAAACCATATCAGGGATCTGATCTCTTTAAGAATCATAATGAGAAAGATACAAGCTCACCATGGATATGGAGCAATAAGAACAAGCATGTTCCTCATTTGCTATGTACCTTTCTGCAAATCTCAGGCCATTTCCAAAAGCTAATGGAAAAATCTTATCTTTAATTTGCAAGTTAGCAGATGCAGTATGTTGGGAAACTGGAAGAATTGCTGACAATAAGAGAGTAGCAATACCATGACAGTGAGATGCAAATGGCAAATAGTAGGAACTTCTGTCTGCTAGTTAATCCATAACCCCTACTGGCCTGAATGCTTAAGAGAATAATCTCATTGGCCCTGTTAGTGTACACGGTAACCGAGTGCCTCTGGGTCTGCACCATCTGCAAGTCTTGAAGTCTGATGCTTGTTTTTCAAACAGAAAGCATGTGGCTCTGCCTTAGCTGCCAACCCCATGGGATACAGACAGAGTGACTTTTTTTTAATGTATATTTTATTTCTATTCAAGACAAAGTTAAAATACAAAACTTCCAAAAATCCAAAAAAAAGAGAAAAAGGGAAAAACTACAAAACAATCAGAACACTAAACAAGAAAAAGGTGCATCAAAAAGACCAACACAAATACACTTATTATCCCCCTAATTGAAATATTGATGAATACATTACTATGACATAGCTTTCACCCCTTTCAAAACAGCCCCCCAATTTTTAAACTAATAAGTCTATTTGTAAATTATTCACCTGTCTTCTATATATTATATTAGTGACAAAATAGTTAACAGGAAGAATACTAAAAGAAAACAGAATTCAAGTTTCAAAACAGACAGTGACTTTAAAGAAGAGCAAGTGTCTTATGTGTTTGTGGATATGTACATGTGTAAATTCTGATTCTAAGAAACTGCAGTCCATACCAGATGACTGGAAAAGGAAAGATGTGATTCCCATCTTCAAAAAAGGGGGGAAAATGGATCCAGGAAACTACAGACCTATCAGCTTGACATCAATATCTGTGAAGATCCTGGAAAAATAATCAAACAATGAATCTGCAAACACCTACATGCAAGTAAAGTTATAACCAGAAACCAACATGGATTTGTCAAAACAGATTATGCCAAACAAATCTTTCTGCATTATTTGATAATATGAAAAAATCAGCAGACCAGCAAAATGCTTTGGATATAATTTACTTGAACTTTAGTAAGGCATTTCATAAAGTGGGCTATAGCCTACTATTTAATAAAGTTCTGTTAAATCAGCTTTAAGAACCCTTTTCCTTTGGAGGGGTAAAGCGGGGGCATGAAAGGAACTTCAGGAACCCAAATTTCTTCAGTCTCCACTTATAGGAATAGATAGTTCTTGGAGCAGAAACTCTAGGATTATTTGCTTCAGCAGAAAGTATCCCTTCAGTCTTATTTATTATAATCATTCAAGATAATTAAACTAGAGTTGAAACAATTTATTTACAAATGGAATTTCCAATAAAAAGTTCCTGTTCAAAATTCCACCCTTTTCAAAATTCCATTCGGCCACACAATCAGATTTCTGGAAGGACAGTCCCTAGTCCTGTGATGGCGAACCTGTGGCATGCGTGCCACAGGTGGCACGCAGAGCCATATCTGCGGGCACACGAGCCATTGCCCTAGTTCAGCTCCAGCGCGCATGCTGCACCAGCCAGCTGATTTTTGGCTGCCCCTCCCCTCCAAGGAGTCTCCACGCAGCCCTTTTGGATGCCAGGTAAATACAGGGCTTGCACAGAGGCTCTGGAGGGGCATTTTCAGACTCTGGAGGGCCTCTGGGGGGTGGAGGAGGCCGTTTTCACCCTCCCCAGGCTCCAAGAAAGACTCTGGAGCCTGCGGAGGGCAAAAAACGGGCCTACCGGGCCCACTGGAAGTCGGGAAATGGGACGTTTCCGGCCTCCAGAGGCTTCAGTGAGGCCTGCTAGGCCCAAAACGGGGCTCACATGTGTGTGGGAGCATGGGCGGGGTCATGCATACATACACGGGGGCAGGGCGTGGGGGCATTGAATTATGAGTGTGGCCACACACACGCACGCGACCACCCCCACGCTTCCCCCCCCTTTTGGTACGCAATGGCAAAAATGTTAGCCATCACTGCCCTAGTCCCTCCCATTTCTACTCAGCATTCTGTAATGACTGAGTATATGTTGTTCTCCAGAGCCAGTTTAGTGTTTAATGTGTTGAAGTAGCACCAATGAGACTCAGGTTCTAGTTTATCTTCAAGCAGAGAAGCTCATTTGGTGACTTCAGACTGATTATTCTCTCGCAGCGTGACAACATGACAACGTGACGCTGCGAGTTTGACCTCCCTGATATAGATTCACTGATGTGTTTTATACATAACATGTAGGAACTAGGATGATAGTAATCTAATCAATAAATATCAGTAAATAATAAATCAATATGATATTATCCCATGTCCCTCATTCCAGTTCTCAAGCCGGAAGGAGACAGAATCCCTCTAGATTTATGGATCGGGTGAGCCAGTTTACCACTAACTCACATTATAACTTTATCTTGTCTCTTTAACTTTTTGTGTGTTCAGCCTATTCTTATTCTGTTACATCTGTGTGGTAGAAGATTTCACTCAATATTTGCAAAGATCTTTAGAGACCACATAAGGTCACAGAGTTTCTATATAAAACTTGTGGCATTAATATTTGTATGAAAACTGGTTGCTGTAACCACTTTACCATATCCTGCCCTATTCCCCACATGTACATCCATCCCTATTCCATATTAAATCATGTCTTGTAATTATACTGATGTTAAAAAAAACTATGAATACCTTACAATAACACAGAACCACTGTGCAAATACCATATAAATAGGAGTCAGTCGTTGATGCTAGGGGAAAGGAAAACACGACCTTGCTTTGACACAGGAGTAAAATAGGCTTCTTGCTCAGATATTTGCATTCTCTTTTGAAGGGCAGAAAAGGGGGCATTGTTCTGGGTCAGTTAATGCTGACTTCTTTCTTGCTTCTACCCATATGCGTTCCCAAGGATAGATAAAACCAGGAGAACATTGCAACCTTGAACTCAAGTTTGTGGCTTTGAGCATATCCCTATTCTTCTCTATAATCCTTGCTATGGAATTACAAAAAGGGACGCAGTGGCTCAATGGCTAAGATGCTGAGCTTGTCGATCGAAAGGTCGGCAGTTCAGCGGTTCAAATCCCTAGTGCCGCATAACAGGGTGAGCTCTTGTTACTTGTCCCAGCTTCTGCCAACCTAGCAGTTCAAAAGCATATAAAAATGCAAGTAGAAAAATAGGGACCACCTTTGGTGGGAAGGTAACAGCGTTCCATGCACCTTTGGCATTTAGTCATGCCAGCCACATGACCACGGAGATGTCTTCAGACAGTGCTGGCTCTTCGGCTTTGAAACAGAGATAAGCACCACCCCTTAGAGTCGGGAACAACTAGCATGTATGTGCGAGGGGAACCTTTATCTTTACCTTTATGGAATTACACCCACAATGAATCATTCCACAAGAGGGTTAAAGGAATGGATGAAAATGAGAAGTGTAAAAGAAGATAGACACCATGCTTGAGTAATGAAACACATACCTTATGTGAAGCAGATTTCATATGCAATCAGCTGAATCAGTAGAAAAGAGCAGGGGAAGACCTTTTCCTGAGCTCTGCTAATAGGCACTGCAGATAGTACTGGACTAATGCTCTGGCCTGCCATAGGGCAGTTTTCTATGGTTTTTGGAAGCATTAGTAAGGAACAGTATTTTGTAACATTTTAAAGCATTTTAGCTCATTCATCTATTCAAATGACACTCTATCAAATTGAGTGTGCAATTACTTTGGATTCAATAATAATGAAAGAGAATTAAAGTATAAAATGATGCCTCTTCACAGTCTACACCTAGCAGCTCTCCCAAAAGGTTGACTTGCACTTCTAAGGAAGGGCACCTGTTAGGAAAGATCTAGGGCACCTGTTAGGCAACTTGGTCTAGGATGGTCAGTTTTCCAGTTGAAACTATGGATAAGTCTATCCAAGTGTTGTGAAATTAAGGCCTTTTCATCATGTCTTCTAATTGCCGGTGTTCAATGAATGTTAGTCCTCTGCTAGTCTTATGCTTTCCTGTCCTACATAGTGGCTATTATAGTAATTACACTCTATGTTGTAGATGACTCCTGGACCAGTGGTGGGATTCAGCCAGTTCGCACCACTTCGAGACAACCGGTTGTTAACTTTCTGAGTAGTTTGGCAAACTGGTTGTTGGAAGAAATCATTAGGGCAGAGAACCGGTTGTTAAATTACTTGAATCCCACCACTGTCCTGGACTACTGGATCTTTTGATTTACTTAACAAAAAGTCCAGAACAGCTACTCACCAGCAATCAACACTCACATAAATAGGGATTAACACTAGGATTAACACCAAACAATCAAGCAGTAAAAAAAATCCTGTAATCAAGACACTACCAGTTCAGTCAATCAAACAATAAATAACAGCCTAATGAAGAAATTACCAAGGAGACAACAATACCTCCTCCAACACCGACAGGGCAAGCAACTATATATAAATAGAGAAGAAATCCCACTCCCTTCTAGCATAAACAGTATTACCTAGTTTGGTAAAGAAACATCCAAGCTCAGAGAATACCAAGGACTCTACAGTTCAACCCTGAGCCACATATATTCTCTTCTACTGCCACCGTCACATGTCTGCCTCACCACTTGTTGAACCCTACGTGTAAATGCTCAGCTCATATTTGCAACCTGTTTGTCAGGTTTCATGAATTTGATATAAGAGGCTCATGAGCCTGCCTATAGGCTCAGTGTGGCTTTCTCTGAAGGAAAGGCCAGTGCTAGTCTGAATAATTTCCAAAGTGAGGCAGTGGGAGGGGGAAAAAGTCTGTGTGGAAGAATGGATAGAAATACCAGCTTATGTAAATGTCAATGACATCATCCTTTCTCCTTACTCCTAGTGCTATTTATAGATACTTTAATTTACTCCCCTTTGCTTTATTATCTTTCCAGAAGCTCTTTATCCCCAGCATTTAGCGTCTCAATTGGCAAGCAGCAGCCAGCTGCTTAGCTGGTAGGAAGCTTTTTCTCCTCATGCAGTCAAACCAACCAGGGTACAGGCAGAGAGGAAAGTAAAGGGAGAAAGAAGAAAAGGTTGTATGTGACAAGTCTAGTTGTAAAGATGCATTGTGGGATCCTTAGATAGGTAGACTTCCAGATCTTGCACAACTCTTACATTGTGTAAGATCTGGAAACAAGAAAAGGACTTCTGCATTAACACATATTAGATGCAGCTGTAGAATTTAGAAATATATCACTTATCAGGGGTCCACATTTTTTAAGCAAGTGCCACACATGGAATAGTGAGAATGTGTTATAACCTTCTCAGAAAATGGCTGCTGCTGTTGGTGTAGTCATTTATAAAACACGTTTTCCAGAAGGCAAACAGAAAAAAAATACCTCTTAGTGCTCACTTTTGCTTACCCCCCAAGGTGCCCTGTGCAATCTCTACTTAAAAGAATTTCTATTTTCTGACCTAGGAAAAGGTGCATGTTCAGAACAAAGCTGCACCATTTTATTCCATAACAAAGCTTATGGATTGGATTCTCTGTAGTCCTTTGTAAATAGCTTTGTAAAGTTTATGTTTGAATCTGGCTTTTGCTTTACATCTTGCTAGTGTTCCAGTTACTTATGCTTTAATTAAAATATCTTGTAAAATATCATGACCATGATTCCTGGCACTAAGGGAAATGTCACTGGGCCCGCTTACCTGTTTCTTTGTCTTGCTTCCTAAGCCATTCCCCATCATTGACATGCTAAGGTCCAGTAGTCCAGTACAGGATAGGGCTCAACTCAACTACTGTATACCAGATATGCTTCTAAAACTATATTGCACCCTTCGTAGCATTATGGGAGAAAATGGCACATACCACTAACATAGACGACCAGTCACACATCAGTACACATACATAAGGGAGAGAACATTCAAAGTAAGTAATGCAAAATTATGTTATTTTGATGGAGATGTAAACAATTAAAATAAATAATTTTTCTCAGGTGAAAAAGTGACCTCTGAGAAGTTTCAGTTCAATTCCAGGGTGAGAAAAAAGACAGCAAAAGATGGTAGCCAGCCAGAAAATCAATGACTTGATTGCTTTGCTTTTATTCTACAATGATTGGGAACGTCTATTATAGTTTCCAGGGAATTCTTACTGTATTATTGAGTAATGTAAAAGTATGATGCATAAATACAGAAAAAAAAATAGAGAGGGAAAAGAAGGCTCTCTGTAAGAAGACAATATTGTTATGCAGAGGTGGGTTTCAGCAGGTTATGACCAGTTCTGGAGAACCAGTAGCAGAAATTTTGAGTAGTTCGGAGAACCGGTAAATACCACCTCTGACCCCACCCCATCTAGTCTCTGCCTCCCAAGTTCCAGCTGATCAGGAGGAAGTGGGAATTTTGCAGTAACCTTCCCTTGGAGTGGGGAGAGAATGGAGATTTTACAGTATCCTTTCCCTGCCACGCCCACCAAGCCATGCCCACCAAGCCATGCCACACCCACAGAACCAGTAGTAAAAAAATTTGAAACCCACCACTGTTGTTATGCTATCAATATTTTAGCTAGGAATGAAATCTTATAGTCATGAAGACACAATTCACGTATAGATACATTATTTTATATCTAGCAAAAACTAAATTTGAAACAGCATGATTTTATAGCAATACCCAGTCAGGATATGGAAAACTATCCTGGACAAACCTTCAACTATAGACACTAACAAGATAACAGCTGGTTGAATTGTGCTCACATGATTCATGGGCACATGCGCACACATAGTACTTCCCAGAATATATCCAGTGAGGTAATGGGTACTAGTTTCCCGTTAATTTTAAACACACAACAGCTGTTGTGAGGCATTAATTGTAATTCAGTAAAATGAGAAAATAAGGATGCGTTGTGGTGGGGAGCAGGGACCGTGACAGATGTGAAGTCCTACTCTTTGAACAGACAGTTTAGTCAGTAAAGATTACACCACTTTAATTTGCTGTGAGAAAATGCTGTGGTTTAGTTTCTTTGTTGGTGCTTTCCACTGCCTTCTGAATGAGAACTGAAGCTTTCTTGCATGCAAACAGGCCCTCTCATGGCTTTTTATATCATACCATGAGTTTGGTTTAATTGAAATATATTATTTAATATTCCTAACTCTCACCACTATATTCTTTAGATGTTTCTTTAGATGTTTAGATATTCTTTACATGTTTTTTCTGAATCTACTACTGTGTGGCACCAACTGTTTCTCTGTTAGGTAAAGCAGATCCTCCAAGCTTCCAGGTACCAATAATTAGGCTAGATAACCACTGTCTGTATACAGAGATAAATCTAGAACATATGCAGCACACTTTTTCTGAGTCAGGGTTTATAAATTACAGTTTTATAGTCGAGAGCATATAATATAGATAGCTGGTATTGCCAGTACCAGGAAGAGGCAATCTGATGCAATGTGGATTAAAGTTGCTATAATTTTTGGTTTTGCCCATACCGATTTGGGCATATGGATATTGTACTGGAGAATATATAGAAGATACTAGGTTGCCTGTTTCATTCTGACAGACAGCACCCACCTCTTCAGAATCTCAGGTAGAAATCTTATCCAGCCATTTTCTTCATAGATAAAAGATTTGTATTCAAATATAATGGAGTTTCTGTGAATTCCCAGTATAAAGTATTTGTGTAAGAACTTAATTTTTGTATTTTCTGAATGTTTCTATGGAGATTTTGATTAAAAACAAATAAACCCTTACAGTAATTTTTTTTTTAAAAAAAGTATTTAGAATTAGATGAGTCAGAAATACATATTTTAAGAGATGCCATTAAAATACTCGTTTCGATTTCAAACTTACACAAGTGTAAATTTTCAGGTAGGAATTTTTAAAATCAAAATTTGGCAGACTAGCTTTTTAGATGAATACCTGCAAAAATGATAGAGCCAGAAATAATATTAATATTAACCCTTCCTTGAAGCTTTATTTCTTGGAGAAAATCTATGAGAGCATCAAGCACATAATGAATGAAACATTATAGCTAATTAAATCCATTTTGTAGAATCAGATCCAAAAGAATGACCATATTATTTGAATTCTGGATGTATAGTCTGAAGTTAGGAATTTCAGAATTGTTGATGGGATATGCTAAATCGGAAGTACTGTTTATTGGCAATTTAAGTGTAGGCTAATGAAAGGTAGCCTTTCATCATTCAGAAAACAACAATACTTTGATCAGTAGGACACTCAGTCAAGGGTAGAGGTACACATTTTCATCTTCCTTGAAAAAGCTACTGTAATTTATAATTTGGGAGAGTCTCTAAACCCAACTTTGGTCCTACAGAATTTGTCATGCTTTCTTGGATTGTGTATATTTAGGCATTAGCTCTTTTAACTTTTTAGATCAAAATTGAATGCTGCAATGTAATCTATGTGGGACTGTGGTACACAATCTCAGCTAAGAAGTTTATAATGTTTGAAAAACAATCATTTATTTTTGCTAACTTTTAATAACTTGCGCTATTAACAACGCACTAGTTAAGGTTTTGGTTTTGGTTACCACCTTTAGAGCGCTCCATGGCTTAGGACCTGGTTATTTACGGGACCGTCTACTACCACAAACAGCCTCCCACCGGCCAGTACGCTCTCATAGAGAAGGGCTCCTCAAGGTGCCGTCAGCCAAACAATGTCGACTGGCGGCCCCCAGGGGGAGGGCCTTCTCTGTGGAGGCACCTACTATCTGGTACGAGCTCCCCCCAGAGATACGGAGGATCCTGGATCTGTGCACTTTCCGCCGTGCTCTTAAGACCCTCCTATTCCAGCAGACCGGCCTGGCCTAATTTTCTCCCCTTTCTTTTAAATTTTTTAAACTGAAATTTTAATTTGTTTTTAAATTATTGGGAATTTTAATTGTCTCGGGCGAAATTATTCAATTTGGTTTTAATTATGTTTTTTAACTTTTGTATGTATGTGTTTTAATTTGTGCCTGTTCACCGCCCTGAGTCCTTCGGGAGTAGGGCGGTATACAAATCTAATAAATAATAATAATAATAATAATAATAATAATAATAATAATAATAATAATAATAATAATAATAACAGTTGTTGGTTACAAAATCCTAAATAGCTTGGGACTAAGTTTGTTGAAGATTGCTTCTTTATACAGTACTGTACTTGAGGTGGTTACAGGATCAAAAGTCATTATTTATCTGTTTCAGCTTGTAATTCTCTGTTCTTAGTGGCTGCTGAATACTGTCTTAAACGAAACTCTGTTGGGAGAACTTCCTCCTCCTCTCATCTTCCAGGTTTTCCCCCTCCTTGTAAAGATAGCTTACTGTATGTTTTCATTTTCACAATGGGAGGTACCCTTAAATAAGGAGAGACTGCCTTGGCATTTTGTCAGCTGTCCCTTATAGTGAAATCCATGCTTCTGCTCATGTGGAAGATGCCATTGTTTCTTCATGTAGATGAGCTAAGATGGTATTCTTAAAAGTTCAAGAATGGCTTTAAAGCAGTGATGGAATTCAATTTTTTTTACTACCAGTTCTGTGGGTGTGGCTTGGTGGGCGTGGCAGGGGAAGGTTACTGCAACATCTCAATTCCCACCCCACTCCAGGGGAAGGATACTGCAAAATCCCCATTCCCTCCCCACTCCTGGGGGAAATACATTGCAAAATCTCCATTCCCACCCCACTCTGGGGCCAGCCAGAGGTGATATTTGCCAGTTCTCCAAACTACTCAAAATTTCCGCTACTGGTTCTCTATAACCTGTCAGAACCTGCTGAATAGCACCCCTGCTTTTCCCCCGCAAAGAGCTAGCTTCTGGGGGGTGGAGACACAATATTGGCTGCAGGGCGGGACTTTTGACAGAGCTTTCAAGAGAAAAAGCAAGAGTTCAGAAATTAAAAAGAAAAACAGTTCACTAAGATACAAACTTGATCCTCCTTGAAATGCTTCATTGATTTCTTCCAGCCCTCCTTAAATATTAGTAAGGGCATATCTTTTAATGTTGTACTTGAGGAATAATTGAACCAAGAAAAATGCAGTTTATTCATGCAACTTTTCAATCATTTTTATGCCTTTACCTTGTATGAACTTTTATGTAACGTTGACATTTCCTAATGGATATCTTCATATTAGGGATATGCTTGTCCAGTTTTGTGACTAGTTAAATGTGTGCATGAAAATATATAAATGTTGTGAATATGCAGGCTGCAAATCAGACATGCTCAATCCACATCTTAATAAAAGAGACGTGCTCTCAGTCACATGCAAAAGAATAATTACATTAAAATATCTTGTAATGACTTTGAAAACTTCTATGGCATCTGCTTATGGAGGTTTCTGGCAGGAAAATTATCTGTAGCGGATCAGGACCATCTTGTGATTTGCCTGGAGCATTGCATTCACTTTATATTTTCTTTTTTAATCAATTATTTTTCTCCTGAATGTTTGAATTTTGAACATTGAAAGTTAAATAGTTTTTTTATACGTTAGTTGTTGTTTTTCAAACAATATTTACTTTGGGCCTTTATCCTGAAAAGAGGGAAATGATCAAAACCTTTAGCCACATGCCTCCATGCTACATGGCCAAGGGGTTGTTTTTATTTTTAGTCTGCTTTTATCTATTAATCACTAGAAATGTAGCATAGATAGTAACAGCCTCCAAACTGGGTTAGGAGAGGACATCCAGAGGGAATTCCTTGGATGATAAGTGATAACAGTAGAACTTCCAAGCTACTATGCCAAAATAGGAGACAGGCCCAGGATGTGAAGACTTAGAAGACTCCGGAGAGAAGTCTGAAACTTCAAACCTTTCACCCTGTTCTGGGCCATTTCACTAGAACAATCATAAATATTCTTCTCTCAAAACTCTAGACAAATATTCCAGTCAGGTTCTCTTTGAAGTGATCCAGATGTTTTTAACATACTTAAATAGATTTTGCAAAGTTGCCATTTAAAAAAAATGTACAGAAAGGCTTATCTTGAATTCACCTGGATTTATTGTATGTATTGGTATAGTCATTTTATTATTCAAGACCAGGGATAGCTGTACTGTGTGTTCTTGGAAGCTACTTCAGTCTAAGGGCCAGAAATATGTTTTCATATATAACTGAAAAAATGATGTAATACTAATGAAACAAAAAAAATGTTAAAAAGTTATGATATTTATGTAGCTACTTACAAAGCATATCTAAATTATATTAAAGTAACCAAAGTATCCAAAGGCATATCACAACTTTTGAGCAATCCCTAATGTTTGGAAATTGAAAGTTGAAAAATTTGACACGCCCTACAAATAGAAAGGGAATTAATGATGCTGCAGTATTAAAATTGGCATTGGTCTTTTCTGTCTTTCTAGAAAAGGCAACACAATAGAAAGCATATGAAAAATCAGAATGTTAATATCTTTTCTCTGGTAGTTAGCTAAGAAAATTGCAACAAAGCTCAAAAAATTGAATATTTTTATTCTTATAATTTAAGGAAAATCTTTATGAGTGAAACTGTAAATTATTTTTAATATCCTGATTAAAATATGTTATGGGTTCAGGTGCAGTTAAAATATTCTCTGAAAATCAATGTCTATTAATTGATCACTTTAGAAAACTACAGAGTCAAATTTTAAAGAAAGAAAGAAAGAAAGAAAGAAAGAAAGAAAGACCACATACCACATTAAAATTAATTAATATCCTACCAAAAATAGACTCCAGATCATACACATAGTACAGGCAGCTGCCCCATCATTCTTCATTACCTTTTTTCACTACTCTTCCGAAGTGAAGCTCACTTCCAAATGAAATGCTCAGCTAAAACAATTTATCTATTAATTTTAGATTTTAAACAGGGAAGCTGAAAGACAGTTCTAATATCCCTATTTGAAAAGGTAATGCAAAGACACAAAAAAGGAGAAATTGGTAAGGAGCACTAACCTGCTTTGCAAATCCTCTTCTCCAGGCTGTCTTCCTCAGATATCTGAGTCAGAATGGGGATGGGGAATAGAAATGATAAAAATCAATGTGTATATAAAGGGAGTAAGGTCCCAACGGGTAGAATAAACAATTCTATGAAAGGAAATGATACAGAAGAAAAGATTAACTCCATTAGAACTATAACTTTCCTTCACTTTATGCTTATTGCTTTTTTTTTTTTACGAACAATTAGAAATGTCACAAAACACGTATGTCTCATCTTGGTTGTGTACTGTACTTGCATGCATACTGTACAGTGAAAGAAATGTGACCCTGTGGACATCTCTAATGTCTCCTATTAAAACAAGTTCGGAGGATAACCTTTGATACTTTCTAGAGTCCTAGCATGTAATTTATGATGCTTAATAAGCAGCCTTTCCCAAATTCTGTTTTTCCTTATATGTAAGTCTTGAATTGAGGCTCTTTCACCTCTTCCTCCCAATTTGCAATAATTGTTCAGTCTCATATGCTTACAGGCTCATAAGAGGAAATAACCAAAACCTACAATAAATGAGAACAGTTCTTCAGGATCACAATGGAGACTGGCAGCAAAACCAAGTTGCTGGGTTTCCTGTCAGAGACAAATGGCTTCCCTTTTCTTGATAAGCCATGTAAACTAACAATATAGACCTGCAGTATGTTCTTGCTGTTTGGGCAGTCTTGTTTTTTTCTTCCTTTTACTCGTGAGTAATCCCTTTCGACTTGTATGTTCTCCTTCTAGAGGTCATTAGGGAAATCTATGCTCTTCTGTAGTTATGAAGACCCAATTACATTCAATACATTGGAGTTCTGCAGTTATTTTTTAGTATTTCTAGTTTAGACTATTGTTTAGCACCCCACCCCACTCCAAAAATAACACAACTCATAGTCGTGAGTTGGGTTGACTTGATACATTCTTTTATGTGTTTGGTTGTTTTTAGAGTATTTGTAATCATCTTCTCAGTTGAAATTATCTTCACCATGACTAAAAACAAAACATCCAGTTCTCTTTTCAGGTTTTATACCAACCAGAAACCTTAATTGTGTTTACTCAGTGTTATACATATGCAAATACTCCTCAAATATGAATGACCTTCAAAAAGTTAGGGAGAGTTATCTTCTGCTAGTACATGTGAAGCAGTTATCAGGAGTTATTTAAAGGGAAAGCAAATGTACTTAAGATCACTGTGCAAAATAATATGAAGGTTTTTTTTTCTTATCTTCATATATACGATGTACCTCATGTTGCTAGCTTTTCATTTCATAAACCTGCTCCTCTGCAAAACCAGGAAGTGGTGCCAAAACAGGAAGAAGCATAGCAAAACCTGGTAGTGTGAAACCGGGATTGTATTGTTTATCCTCTACAGTCCCACAATCACACACACAAACACACACATCACACACACACACACACACACACACACGTGTCTGTGTGTGTATATTAATATACATGTATTACAGAGGTGGGTTTCAGCAGGTTCTGACCAGTTCTGGAAAATTGGTAGCAGAAATTTTGAGAAGTTCGGGGAACTGGTAGTAAAAATTCTGACTGGCCCTACCCCCAGCTGATTGGGAGGAAATGGGGATTTTGCAGTAACCTTCCCCTGGAGTGGAGTGGGAATGGAGATTTTACAGTATCCTTCCCTTGCCATGCCCGCCAAGCCACACCCACAGAACCGGTAGTAAAAAAATTTGAAACCCACCACTGATGTATAACTGTACATAGAAGCTGACAAGTACTATTGCAAGGTGGAAGAATCTTGAAATTGTTATATACACTGCACTCAAAATGTTCCCTTCTCTCATGCACATGGATGTTTTTTTCTTATTCAAAGGCACAATTTTCGCATCATATCTCTTCTTCTGTTTCTATAACTTTTAAGTCCAAAGTTGGCTTGTGCTCTTGATTTATTTGAAGAGAAAGAAGTCAGGGATCCAGCTTCATATATGATAGAAATTTGGAATGAAGACTATTTTTGGAGCATAAGGTATCAAATTTTTAAAAAAGTATTTAGGTTTGCAGGATTGGGGCTGGGATAGCAAGAGGTTCCCAGAAGGAGAGGGATGAAATGTTTGGTCCTTTGAAAGCAAATTATTGCAGAAAATTATTTCATTGCTTACTCTCTTACTCAAAATACACCTGACGCATCTATTTTATGGGCAAGATTGTCTTTTAAGTAGTTCCATATGTTAGTTGAATACTTTTGGTTCCTTTTGTTAAACAACATTATTTATTTGGCATCTTCATCTGGCCAAACATTCTGCATGCTAGACAGGTAATAATTTCAACCCCCCCCCCTTTTTTTTTTCCTTTAATCTTTCATAATAGTTGTTTAACATTTATCCTCTAGGGCATTACAGATAGTCCTTGGTTTATGACTACAATTACAATATACTACAATAGAATTTTTATTGCTAACTGAGAAAAGTTGTTAAGTGAAATTTGCCTCATTATACGACCTTTCTTGACACAGTTGTTAAGTGAATCACTGCAGTTGTTAAGTTAGTAATATGATTGTTAAGTGAATCTGGCTTCCTGATTGACTTTGCTTGTCAGAAAGTTGCAAAAGGTGATCACATGACCCCAGGACTTTACAACCGTCATAAATATGAATCAGTTGCCAAGCATCTGAATTTTGACCACATGACCACAGGTTAGGGTTAGGGTTAGGGTTAGATTCTGTTTGAGCCTGGAGAAGCTTAACTTACCTTAGTTCTTTTATGCCCAAGTTTCCATCTTAGAAACCAGAAGAACAGAAACTAACTTATGGAAACAGGGGCACCACAAACAACGGCTTAGATCCAGTTTGCTAGTTTATCTGATTGTACAACAGCCATTTGTACAAAAAAGCTGAATGAGCTTTTTACTGGCTTTGTAAGTTTGAATGAAAGCAGAACAATTTTCCCCCTCTTGCTTTACCTTGACCATTGGCTCCTGGGATCAAGTGATGCATAACTCTCTTGCTTCCCCCTGCCCTTCATAGGCTCAGCATTCCATTCCTGGAGCCTGAAGGGAGCATTTATCTCTTTCCCCACCCCCGCTTCATTCCAGCTGCCTGTAATCATGGTTAGAGGAATTGGGGAAATTTCCAGCTAAAAACCCTAATCTTTCCTTCTTGTTACAACTTCAGAGACTTTTTAATAAAGCGAAATAATACGTCAAGATGGTTTTGATGTTTTTATGTGTACTTGGGGTTTATATGTAGTTTGTTTGTTTACAAAGCATCATCCTTCACATCACTCCATGTCGGTTGGTGTGGAGTGGGTAGCATTTTTTAAAAATTTCCTTTTTTGGCATGAAGTGGAGGAAAGAGAATTTCCACTACTCACAGGGGGCAGGGGATTTCCTTTCATTGTAAGTCATGGTCATGATGCCTGATATGATGGTAGCACAACCAGTCTCAAAGGTATCAATTTGGAGAAAAGTGCTTTACAATATTTGATTGAATGAAAGAAAAATAAAAGAGAAAATTATTGGGATGCAAATCTATTCAGATCTTTCTATTTTACACTTGTAATATGAAAACCTGAAATGTATTTTATTTTTAATATTTTGTATAGTAAGGAAAGGAAGCTGGAGAGCTGCAGTGTAGCTGATAGAAAGTGATGGCTTTCTATGGATTTTTCAGTAAAAGATTTTGGGAACTGAACTGGCAAAACAGACGATTACTGTGTGTGATGCCTTATTACCCCCCTTTCTGTTTATGAGTAGCTGTGCAAACATATTACCATAGTCTTAGTAAAATTGTTGTTGGCTGCAGCTCACTTGGAAATTACACTATATTGGAAGGACTCTAAGGGATTATCTATTCGCACATGGATGTTCAGAGCATGGAAACTTGCAGTCATGGAAAAATTAACCACAAGCGGATGCTTCTAAAAGATCAAACAAATATAACTTCATAGACATTTGGTTTCCTTTTACATAATTTTCAAAACAACTTCAGTGTTACTCTGTCTACTCAGAGGGACTATGTTACCTTTTGAAGAGAGATTTGTTAAAAAGGAATTGAGGACCTTTCCCCAAATTCATCTAATCACAACATTAACATGACTTGACAGTATCTTCTGTCTGCCATTCCTATCTATCTATCTATCTATCTATCTATCTATCTATCTATCTATCTAGCTAGCTAGCTAGCTATCATCTATCTATATCAGACACTATTAAAAAGATAAAAACTAGTAGAAACTAAAAATTGAAAGAAAAAATCAAAAGCGCAGAAGAGAAAAAGGTAGAAAGAAAAATAGAATAAGAATATAGCAAAGAAAAATAAAAAAATAAAGAAAAGAAAAATGATTTCCCCCTTCATCACAAGTATAAACAGCTTTAGATCTATCTATCTATCTAGACCCGTACCAGTCGGGCTTCAGGCAGGGGTACAGCACAGAAACGGCATTGGTCGCGTTGGTGGATGATCTCTGGAGGGCTCGGGACAGGGGTTGTTCCTCTGTCCTAGTCCTATTAGACCTCTCAGCGGCTTTTGATACCATCGACCATGGTATCATGCTGCAGCGGTTGAGGGGGTTAGGAATAGGGGGCACCGTTCTGCGGTGGTTCTCTTCCTTCCTCTCCGACCGCTCGCAGTTTGTGTTGGCAGGGGGGCAGAGGTCGACCTCGAGGCATCTCGCATGGGGAGTGCCGCAAGGGTCGGTCCTCTCGCCTCTCCTGTTCAACATTTATGTGAAGCCGCTGGGTGAGATCATCCGTGGTTTTGGGGTGAAGTGCCATCTGTACGCTGATGATACTCAGCTGTACATCTCCACCCCAGACCACCCCAACGATGCCCTTGATGTGATGTCCCGCTTCCTGGAGGCCGTGCGGGCCTGGATGGGGAGGAACAGGCTCAGACTCAACCCCTCCAAGACCGAGTGGCTGTGGCTTCCGGCGCCCCGATATAGTCAGCAGGTGCCATCGCTGACTATTGGGGGTGAATCCTTGCCCCCCACAGAGAGGGCTCGCAATCTGGGTGTCCTCCTGGACACACGGCTGTCTTTAGAAGAGCACATGACGGCCGTGGCCAGGGGGGCCTTTTATCAGGTCCGCCTGATCCGCCAGTTGCAGCCCTTTCTGGATCGGGACGCCTTGCGCACGGTCACTCACGCCCTTGTCACCTCCCGGTTGGACTATTGCAATGCTCTCTACATGGGGCTCCCCTTGAAGAGCACTCGGAGGCTCCAACTGGTCCAGAATGCGGCCGCGCGGGTGGTTATGGGCGCGTCCCGTTGTGCCCATGTGACACCCCTCCTGCGCGAGCTGCACTGGCTCCCAGTGGTCTTCCGGGTGCGATTCAAGGTGTTGGTTACCACCTTTAAAGCGCTCCATGGCATAGGACCCGGGTACCTCCGAGACCGTCTTCTGCCACCAACAGCCTCCCACCGACCAGTCCGTTCCCACAGAGAGGGTCTCCTCAGGGTGCCATCAGCCAAGTTATGTCGGCTGGCGACACCCAGGGGGAGGGCCTTCTCTGTGGGAGCCCCAGCCCTATGGAATGAACTGCCCCCGGAAATTCGTAAGATCTCCGACCTCCGGGCGTTTCGCTGCGCATTGAAGACCCTGTTGTTCCGCCAAGCCGGACTATCAACACAATAGTTTTAAATTGGGTATTTAAATTTATTGGGGTTTTAAATTTGAGCCATTTATTTAATTATTTTAAATTTTATACTGTTGTTTTGTCTGTGTTTTTAAATAGGCTGTACACCGCCCTGAGTCCTTCGGGAGAAGGGCGGTATAGAAATAAAATTATTATTATTATTATTATTTAGTAACCTATTACTTTTTCGTACGATAGAACAAATGATCACTTCTTCCCATCTCTTATGTATAAAGAAATCCTTAAAGACTTGTCATTCTGTCCTGATCTCACCCAGTGCTATAAAATGTATCGATCCAAATGTTCCTAATAGCTGAAAAAACAATTAACAAGCAATTTCCAAAAGTGATTAGAAAAGGAAGTATGTGAATCCAGTATCCTTTTGAAGATGCCAACCATGGTTTCAGCAAGATGTTTATTCCTTTGTTTCCCAAGCCTTGTCTTGGAGTCTCTCTGTGAGAAGCAACTGTATGGAGCATTTGTGGGTAATCTCAACCACTCTCCTTGTTTGGAGAGAAATCATGAAGTGCCCATGTACTCACTGGCTCTTCATTCCATCATAGTCATCAACTCCTCTTTTAGCAAAGTCTTCTTCAGTTTGCAATTTCTTCCACAGAAGTCTGTTTTGCCATTTCCCTACAGGAAGTCCTCAACTTATCACCATAATTGAGCCCTAAATTTCTGCTGTTAAGTGAGAAAATTATTAAGTGAGTTTTTCCCCATTTTATGACCTTTCTTGCCACAGTTGTTAAGTGAATCAGGCTTCCCCGTTGACTTTGCTCGTCAGAAGGTCACAAAAGGTAATCACATGACCCGGGGACTCTGCAACTATCACAAATATGAGCCAGTTACCAAGCATCCAAATTTTGATCACATAACCATGGGGATGCTGCAACTATCATAAGTGTGAAAAATTATCATAAGCCACTTTTTTTAGTGCTGTTGAAATTTCTAATGGTCACTAAATAAACTGTTGTAAATCAGGGACTACTTATATAAGATTTCTTTCATTTAATCCCTAGTCAAGAATAAGGCAAACTTAGGTTGGTCTTAGATAGACTAGAATTAAAGTCACATTTCCCCCCTTAAGCCAATAATGTCCAAGTGCAGTCATCAAATATGTCAACTCTATTACACTTTGTAACCCACTACCAAGCCATATGACCAATAAAGAGAGAAATTAAAGTACTACTTATTGGCCATTTCAGGCGAATATAGGCAAACCTCTCCCATTTTGTCTCCAGTGAGTTTTATCTGTAGAAATGGAGTCTCCTTAAAGAACTGGAGACAACATTGTGCAATAAATGCTAGACTGCCATGTAATTTATTTATTTATTTATTATTGCGATTTATATGCCGCCTTTCTCCCTGGGGACTCAAGGCATCTTACAAAATGACAAATTCCAATACAAATCACAATGAAATAAAATTAAAATCAGCAACCCTATTAAAACAGTTTAAAATTATGACAGTGTACCCCCAAACGGATCAGTTGAGTTGACGGAAGAGCCACGTCTTTAGCTCGCAATGGAAGGAAAGAAGGTCGGGGGCTGTCCTGAGCTCGGTGGGCAATCCATTCCAGAGGGTAGGGGCTCCCACAGAGAACGCTCTCCTCCTGGGGGCCGTCAGCCGACACTGTTTGAGGAGGCCGACTCTGTGAGTGCGCACAGGACGGTGGGAGAGTGGCTGGAGATGGTCCTGCAAGTGCCCCGGCCTAAGCCATGAAGGGCTTTATAGGTAAGCACCAGCACCTTGAAATGTATCCAGAGCATCACCGCAGCCAGTGCAGCTCATTCAGGAGAGATGTTACACAGGAGTATCTAGATGCCCCCGTAACTACCCACGCAGCTGTGTTCTGGACTAGCTGGAGCCCCCAGACACATCCCAAGGGCAGCCCCATGTAGAGGGTGTTACAGTAGTCCAACCTAGAGGTACCGAGGGCATGAGTGACTGTGGCGAGGGCATCCCAGTCTAGAAAAGGGCGCAACTGGTGCACAAGACACACCTGTGCGAAGGCCCCCCTGGTTATGGCCGTCAGATGGTCCTCTAAGGACAGCCGAGAATTAATATTGTAAGTATCTTATCTCTGTGACCCTTATCTGATCAATGCAAGACTGAAATAATAAAGCAATGAGATTATGGAACCAAACCTCAAATGGGTTCCCAAACAGCAAAGATGAATCTGGCAATCAACACTTATGCCTAAAGAAAAGAAGGATGGAAGAAAGAAGTAAAGTGTAAATGCTGAGTAAAATGCTGCTTTCTGACTTTGAGCTGTTTAGTTTAATTGTATTCATCAGGCTATGTGCAGAGTACAGAGAAGGGGCACAAACATTATGAACAGCTCCACATTTGCTGCCCTCCCCCCCCTCCAATTCCTGCTTCAGCCCACAATGGTTGGATGTTTGTCCTGCTGGCTGAGAAGGCACAAAGGTTGAACAGCATAACCAGAAGAAGCAACCAATCCCTTAGTTTATCACCCACTCTACACACACAAAAATGAGGACAGCACTACTCAGCAATAGGTCAGAGCAGAAATAGAAGCAGGGTAGGGATTGGCAGTGGGGACAGAGAATTTCATGGTAGTATAATTTGCTGCCAGCTGAAAGATGGGTAAATTGGACTGACTCAATCCAAAGAAAAGGCGCTGTGTCCTTTCAGCAGGTAGGCTGAATTAAGATTGGACCTAGGAAAACACAGAAAAGCTTAGACCTTACTTAGAAAATGTTACTGACTTTGTGTTAGCAATTATTAATTAAGCTGCTTTATGAATTTCTTGCCAAATTAATTGTTTGTCTTAAATAAAAAATGACTCCGAGAAAAAGAAAGTGATCTGAATAAAGGTCACTTTTCTTTTTCTTTTTCTTTTTTTTTCCTTTTTAAAGAGAAACTGTGGGACAGCAGATGTGGGATGTATCAACACCGAACAGATTTGGATATTCCCTTCTCAACTTCCATGGTTTTTAATCATGCTTTCTATTCAGCTGCCCTTTGCTGATCTCCTGGGACAGTGGCCAAAACCTTGGCCTGAGATCATACGAGAAATATACATGCACCTCACCCACTGTCCTACCTCTGATCTCAGGAAGTGCTTAGTTGGCTTTGGGAAAGAGATGGAAATATAAACGTTTTTTAACTCCCAAAGCAGTAGAGTTGCCAATGCGTGAAACGTTTACCTTTTGGGTTCCCAGAGACTGAGAGCAAAAGAAAGAGAAGGAATCAAAGGGAGGTAGGAGATCTACATATTGATTTAAACCATCTGGAAAACCTTCCTGAGGTTGCAAAAATACTTTCAATGAAATCTGAAAGAAGTTAGCGGCACATATGCGTGTATTCATATTTTACTTTTTCCATCCTCCAGAAATACCTTTTTTAAACAGAATGAATGGTCAACTAAATAAGTCTACCGTACATAGTTCAATTTAAGTGTAAAGTGATACACACTGGGGCATTCTGTAATAATTTCATATATACTTTGTTGGGTTTGAACTATCAGCAACGAGGCATGGCTCTTGGGGTCAGAGTGGATAGCAAAATTTAAAAATTGCAACTTTGGGGGGGAAAGGCACATTTCATGTTAGAGGTCATTATAAAACAGACTGAAAATATACCTTCCAATATTGCAAACCATGTATAGTTCTGATTGTTACATTGAAAAAGGATATAATAGGGCAGGAAATGTCAGGCATAAGCAACCAGAACCACTTGTAGATAGGCCTAAGTAGAAACTTTATTGTTGATCATCTATGCTGCAAGAATCTCACCACACAATCTCCTTCCCTTTGGGAAATGACAAATATAGACCTAAAGATCTGATCTCAGATGTTTTTCACCTGATCAGACTCTAACTTGAGTGTCTCTTTACTCCTCCTAGCAGGAGGCCTTCCATTACAACCAATGGTTTCAGCACAGGAAACAATATAGATAAGAGCCTTGGTGGCGCAGCAGACTAAAGTACTGTTAACTAACACCAGCTACCTGCAATTACTGCAAGTTCAAATCTCACCAGACTCAAGGTTGACTCAGCCTTCCAGTCTTTCGAGGTAGTTAAAATGAGGACCCAGTTTGTGGGGGCAATAAGCTGACTTTGTATAAAAAAAGAACACCGCTTGGGGGGGCCAAAAGCCCTACTAAGCAGGTATATACAAAAGTATGAAGGCTATTGCTTAATGCATTGTAAGCCGCCCTGAGTTTCCGGAGAAGGGCGGCATATAAATCGAACCAATAAATAATAAATAAATAAATAATATATAATATTCTTTGACTGCATTTCAGTTGGCGACTGGCTCACATTTACAACTGGTTGCAGATTCCATAGAAATATAACTACGATTTGTAACTTTTTTGCTGAATTCCAGCACTTTTTGCCAATTTATGTGAAAAAAAAATACCTATTTGGGTAAATGGATTCGTATTTATAACCACATGATTCGCTTAATGACCACCATAAAAAGATCATAAAATTGGGTCTGGTCACATGGGTGCTTCAACTTACGACTGCCATGACTTACAACCAAAATTCTAGTATTGATTGGAGTTGTAAATCAAGGACTACCTGTAATTGTATTTGTGAATTTAATTATTTCATTACCTATTTACTTTCTCTAGCATGAATATTTCCATATTTTAATGTTCTTTCAACATTGTTAAAAGCGCTTTACTTCCTTAGATATCCAGATAGCTCCCACCCTGATGGCATTCTGGAAGGCCTTAAAGATCTGTTCTCACAGATCTTGGGATAGGGAGGATGGATCCCCCATTAAGAGCTTGACATATGTTGTCTATGCTTAACTCTGACTTAACTGGGCTGCCATTTTGTTAATTCTTCATTGTTATTTCCCTCACTGTATTTTATTATTTTATTATACTTTGTTTTTGTATTGTGAACTACCCAAAACTGTTTTGGAATTGGGCAGTGTTATTATTGAATTAAATAAATACGTTTAAAATATCAGCTTTGTATTTTGCAAATGTAATTTTTAACTGGCAGTATTTTCACTGGCATAAATTTAAATAATCCAGATTATAAAAAATGCAACTGTCCTGTACACTATTATAAATATTATTTGAATATTTTATTTTGTACTTTAATTGCCTTGGCATACCGGTGTCAAAAGTACATTTAAATAACAACTGCATTTTTCAAAGCATTAATCTGAATACACATAAATTAATCTGAAGTAAATTTAAAACCCTTGAGCCTGGCTGGCAGCTCTTCACCACAGACCCTATTTGAAGCATTAACTCTAAAACAGGAAAAATTAATAATATACAGAGTTTTTAAGATTATACAGATGATTTCACACAGAACAGTTTATTTCAACAAACTCGGGATTAACAAAGAAAAGCTTCCAAAATCAAAAATAGTACCTTGCTAGCAGGATTTTTTTTTTAAAAGAACTTTTTGATGAAAACATCTTGTGAATAAACTTGAGAGACTTAAGAATCTAGAGTTGGGATCATGGTAAATTTTCTTCTTCGGTTACATGGCCAAGACATTGATGATTCAGGTGGCTATTTGTAGCATTTCAGGATTCATGAAGAGTCATTAACTCAGGTCATTTCCACACAGTCCCTGGCCTTACCTCTCTTATCACTTTACAGTAACTTCACAGTAGAATTATTCCCACTCCTGAGTTTATTTAAGGCCCTTGGCTTAGTTTACCAAGGGGCTTAAGCCAGAATCAGAACTGGACTTTCATCTACTTAATCCATCCGCTCACCCCATTCTATGAATGAGACTCAATGACCACCCTACACTCTTATCCTGTTTTTTTGAATACATGGCAGAGCCAATGCAATAGAAGACTATGATTGCAGACCTATTTGTGTCCTGGAGCCAATGCGACATCAACACCCAAAGTGGTTCAGAACCAAAATGGAAAAGTGGAGATTGAAAGATCCAAGTAGCCAAGGGAATATCAAGCTAACCATTTGTGTTAATTTATCTTTTATTGTTTGTAAAAATTTTCATCTTTTGAGAGCTATCAAGGTGTTTTGGGCACAGCCTGCATTTGTATCTGGTCGAAATTCTCAGTATGGAACATGTGACGCAATGATGCCACCCAAATCTCAGATCATGTCCTTCTAGCTCCAAGAGCCTTCTATTTCTCAGCAGCACCCACTCTTTCATCCAAACTAAACAACAGGTAGCAAAGTATAATTTTAAATCTGGTAGGCCCAGTTCTCCACCTTCCTTTGCATCTTGTAATACCTTATATTTAACTCAGATGTTTTTTTTTACCCAGCCACACAAATTTAGATATATTCTTCTACCACTATTTAAATGGTACATCAGTTGTCAAAACAGGTATTGTCTGAAACAAAAGCAACATTTTAGGTAAAACATTCATCTTAATCACAGAAATTCTCCCCAACAATGACAATTGAATTTTCTCCCATCTTAACATATCTTTTATAACTTCATTCCATGTCTTTGCATAATTATTTTGAAATATCAAATTTGTCATAGTGTCAAATATATTATCATCTTCTCAATCTTAAAACCCATTTTATTCATAAATTCTGTTTTCCTCCTCGCTGCTCAGACACTCCTCAAGCTGGGTACTGCTCACTCCTATTTGTCTGGCTGAGTGTCAATCATGTCCCTCTGCAGCCAGATACGCCCTTCTTCCTGCTCCTTCCTCAGTCTTTTTCACTCAGCCATTTGTTGAAGTGCTTGAGTGTCTTCTCTTCGCTTAGAAAGTTAATTTTAATTGTTTATTTCCCTTCCTTTTTCTCCTTGCTGATTATTTTTTTGTTCCTGGAGGCTGCGCTAATTTGTCCCTCAATTTAGAGAGGCTGGTGAGTGCGGAATGGCGGTATGGGGCTCCGGCCGCCGTTTGCAGCTTCTCCTTGCTGGCGACACTTTAAAATCCGTTTTGCCGCCATTTCGCTTGCCGCTGAAGCCGCTTGTTTCTCTCAGCTGTTATTACTAGCGCAGCCTCGTTTTCGCCATTGCGGCTTGAGTCCCTGCCGGCTGGCATACTCATTAGCCGAAAGGAGGTCAGTTGGCTAATTCCTCCTCTCCTGGTCCAGCCGTAGGCGCTTTGTTTCGCCTGGCCTGCGACATACTGGGGCTTCTCTCACGGGCCGCCATCTTGCCTCAACGACTGGCTGCCATTTCGCCTCTCCGACTAGTGCTGCAACCTGGGCTTTGGTTTCCAGGGTCGCTAGCCTGGCTGCAGGTGTGGACGCAGTCCAGAGGGTTCCTGCACTTGCCTTCTGTCTGGATCGTCGGGACAGTCATCATTCAGGGAAGTAAAACCCCTTGTTGACTTTTAAAATAAATAATTAAAAAAAGAGAGAGAGAGAGGCAAATTGTTTAGTTGTATTCAGATTATTAGCAGTAATAGCTATGCATAAGTATTATTATATTTGTTGTGCTTTTATTTAAAAAAAAAATTTCAAAAAATTTCAAAAAAAAATTTCAAAAATTTCAAAATTTTAAAAATTTCCAAATTTGAACAAAATTAATTTTGTACCATTTTAAGAGGTCATTGCTATTTACAATATGGAGGCAGCTGATCTGTCCTCAGATCTGGACCGGAGCCTCTCCCCATCTCCAGTTCCTTCTCCCAAACAAGCTAAGGGGAGGAAAACCAAAGGTTCCAAATCTGCCAAGCCTGGCAAGTCTTCTAAATCAGACAAGGATGCCCAACGAAGACACAATGCCCTAGAAAAACAATTCTCAAAGGCTCAACATCAGGCCCAGCTGCTTGATTGTCCTGATCAGGGCGATGAAGATTTGGCCCACAATGTTGTTTGTGACCAGGCAGCCCCCCGGGATGTTGCAGACCATAATGCTGATCCTCATACTGTATGTCCTTCTGCTTCTAGAGGGTTGACCTTGACCTCTACTAACCAACCCTGTGTCAGAGTCAGATCACGGTCCTCTAGTATGGCTAGTCACAATTCTCAGACCTCCAGGCCTGCCCCTGAGGCTACCTTTACACCTACTGCAGCAGGTCTCCGTCCTGAGACGGGGCCTTCTTTTCCTCAGCCCGTGGACTTTCAGTCATTATTTACTCAGACTATGTCCCACATTTTTCAGATTGGGTTACAGCAGGCTTCTGGCATGTTACCTAACCCAGGTTGTGTTCGTGCTACTTCATGTCATATGCAATCTGCCTTGGGACAACAACCTTCTACTTCCTATGTTCAGGTATCTGAACCTGTCAGGGAGGATGAATTTCTAGAAGACTTTGAGATGTCAGAGGATGAGGAGGCAGTCCAGGACAAGCCTGCCTTTCCGGGATTATTCAAGCCTTCAATGTTTCGTTCCCTTTTACGCAAAGCGAAGGCTGCTACCAACATGGACACCAATCTGAACCAGGGTTCTGCCTCTATTCCGCCAGACCCCAATAGTAACCTATTTAATCTGCCTCAGCCTGATCATGATTTTGTGCCGTGCCCTGACCTTTTCTGCCAGGTCATCCAGAAACCATGGGATCATCCCGCTTCGCTTTCTGGCCCGAATTCCTTCGATCGTAAACTGTATGCCTCGGCCCCTGCACTAGATGCTCTTCTGCAGTTGCCCAAGATTGATGATCCCATCGCCAGTTTAACATCGTCGTCGGTTCTGGTAGGTGAAGCAGGGGATGGCCTCAAATTTGAGGATAAGTGGGCGGAGATGTCATTCCGTAAGACACACCAGGTGGTAACATGGGCCATCCGTGCTGCTACCTCATCTTCTTTCTTCAACCGGGCATCACTGGTGTGGCTGCGTCAGCTGAGGGATAGACTTCCCCCCGAAGACGCACGGTTGCAACAGGATCTGGCTAAGTTGATTGCTGCAGCGGAATATTCGGCCAATGCGTCTTTGGACGCAGTTAAATTTGCCTCGCGTGCATTGGCTTCGACAGTTTCCTCTAGACGTCTTTTATGGCCTTGCAACTGGAGAGCTGATGCAAAATCCAAATGGCGCCTGACTGCTGCTCCGTTCAAAGGTCCGGCTTTGTTTGGCTCATCTCTCGATTCCATACTGGTCGAAAACAGGGACAAGAAGAAGGTGTTGCCCATGGCATTTCGACACCAAGATAGGCGCTATTTCCCTTACAACCGGCAGCCCTTTCGTCAGGACCAAGGCGCTGGAAGCCCCTCTTTTCACAGATCTGCTCAGTTCTCTTACCAGCCCGCCTCAGACCGGATGTCCTTTCATGACCGTAGCTGCCGCCAATCCAACTTTCAATGCCCCTTCCGAGCTTCTGCTACCCGTTATTCCAGACGTGGCAAGTGATTCGCCGTCCCCAGCTCCAATTGGCGGCAAACTCCAGGCCTTTTCCCACCTGTGGCCTCTTACCGCCTCAGATGCCTGGATTGTCCAAACTGTCACCAACGGTCTACGTTTGGAATTCACTACCATGCCACAGGACTTTTATGTGCAATGCCCTTGGCCGGCAAATCCGGACAAGCGACTTCTTCTGTCTCTCGAAATTCAACACCTGTTGCAGATACGGGCCATAGAACATGTTCCTTTGAACCAACGCAGAACCGGCTTCTATTCCACACTATTGGAATAGAAAAGCTCCCGAAAAGCTCAGGAGATTGGAGGGGCATCTTGAATCTACGACGTCTCAATCAACACATCTTATACCGTCGGTTCAAAATGCATTCGCTCAAGTCATTGCTAGGCTGTATCAGACAGGGAGATCTAATGCAATCAGTGGATCTAAAGGAAGCGTATCTGCACGTTCCCATTCACCAGCTGCACAGGAAGTACCTCAGGTTTGCCTTTGGGGTACACCATTTCCAGTATCGGGCAATGCCGTTCAGCCTGTTGTCCGCTCCGAGGACTTTTACAAAACTGCTGGCAGCGGTAGCGGCGTCGCTCAGAGAGGTCCCGGTCTGTCTAGCATGCTACCTCGACGACATTTTTTTTTTTTTTTAAATTTGATTTATATGCCGCCCTTCTCCGAAGACTCAGGGCGGCTTACAATGTGCTCAGCAATAGCCTTCATCCTTTTGTATATTTATACAAAGTCAGCTTATTGCCCCCACAAACTGGGTCCTCATTTCACCTACCTTAGAAAGGATGGAAGGCTGAGTCAACCTTGAGCCTTGGCGAGATTCGAACCCTGCAGTAATTGCAGGCAGCTGGTCTTAATAACCAGCTTAATAACAGGGTGCCTTAAACCCCTGTACTACCAAGGCTCTTATTTTGATTCTGTCATCATCAACCGATATGGCGATTCGCGACCGGGAGTTGGTAGTTCAGACCCTTCAAGACCATGGGTTCACTTTGAACATCGCCAAAAGTCACCTGTTCCCCACGACTCGTATTCTGCATCTCGGAGCGACGATAGATTCGGATCAGTGTGTGGTTCTTCTGTCCCCCGACAGACGTGTCAGCATTCAGCAACTTGTGTCTCACATCTTACTACTCCGGACTGTACCTTTACTGACACTTTCCCAGCTCCTGGGGAAACTAATATCGTGCATAGACATTGTACCTTGGGCACGCCTTCACCTTCGTCGCCTTCAATGGTTCCTGCTCCCTTTCCAAAAACAAGGTCGAGCGGAATTCCCTTTCAGGGTGACTGTGCCGGCCCCAGTTCGACTCTCCCTGTGGTGGTGGCTGTCTCCGGCTATCAACAAGGGCTCTCCCTTTCTGGATCCGAAACGGATGGTGCTTACCACAGATGCGAGCCTGAAGGGCTGGGGGGCCCACCTCAACTCCCAGTTAGCCCAGGGTGTCTGGTCACCAACAGAAAAATGGCACAACATAAATTGGTTAGAACTTAGAGCGGTCAGGTTCGCTCTTTTACATTTCAAACATCTTGTAATTCGCCAAGACCTTCTGATTCTGACGGACAATGTGGCCACCAAGGCCCATATCAACAAACGGGGGGGGGGACCCGCTCTTGGACTCTAATGCAGGAGGCAGAGCGGCTCCTGTCGTGGGCGGAGCTTCATCTCCAATCGATCAGAGCCGAACACATTTCGGGAGCTGTAAATCGGGAAGCGGATTGGCTCAGCAGAGACCAGATAGATCACGCCGAGTGGCGACTGGACCCCGGCCTGTTCCAGGACCTGTCGCGGACGTTCGGTCTCCCGGTAGTGGACCTATTTGCGACAGTCCACAACACTCAACTACCCAGGTTTTTTTCCCGTTACCCATCACCAGCGGTGGAAGGCTTGGACGCTCTTCGGAGTCCATGGCCCCAGGGGCTTCTTTATGCGTTCCCCCCCCTTCCTATCATCTCCAAGGTAATTTGGAAGGCAATTCAAGAGCGGGCGACTCTTCTGCTGGTAGCGCCCGATTGGCCTCGTCGAGAGTGGTTCGCAGACCTCAAGAATCTGTCCGTGGAACCGCCGTGGAGGATCCCACCCGACCAGGTCATCCTGACTCAAGGGGCCATACGCCACCCGGAGCCAGAATGGTTCCGATTAGCTGTGTGGCATTTGAGCGCATAAAACTGTTCAGAGACCAATTGTCTGAGGATGTCATTTCTGTTATTCAGGCCGCCAGGCAACCGTCTACAGTTCGCATTTATGATGCTTCATGGACTACCTTTACGAGATGGTGCGGAGATCATCATGTTGACCCAACAACTGCTGATGTGCCGGACATTCTGCGCTTCCTACATGCGGGGTTTTCTAAGGGACTCGCTCCTGCAACCCTGCGCCGTCAAGTGGCTGCTCTGGCCACTGTATTGACTGGAGATAATCACGTTCCTTTGTCCCAGGATCCTAGGATCCGTTCCTTCCTCCAAGGGGTCTCCAACCTGCGGCCCCCGCCGATTCATCGCTATCCTACAAGGGACCTTACTTTAGTATTACAGGCTTTGACTGCTCCACCGTTCGAACCTCTTGCTTCGATCAGCCTGCGTTATTTGTCTTTAAAAATGGCCTTCTTGTTGGCAATTACTTCAGCTCGCCAGGTATCCGAAATTGCAGCCTTGTCCATGAGAAGTGATCTCTGTATCTTCTATCCTGACCATGTCCTGTTACACCTAGACCCAGCTTTTATTCCCAAAGTGAACACACGCTTTCATCGGGCCCAAGAAATTATCTTGCCAAATTTCTGTCCGGACCCTCGCCATCCTGCTGAAAGACGCTGGCTTACCTTGGATGTGCGTAGAGCCTTGAGACGATATCTTAAGAGGACTGCCTCTTTCCGCAGAACTGAGGCGTTATTGGTTTCCTTCCTCCCCTCCTCCTTGGGTCAGAAGGTATCTTCATCAACAGTAGGCAGGTGGCTCAAAGCCTGTATTTCCAAGGCTTATGAGTTGCAGGAGGCTCCTGTCCCGGGTGGTATCCTGCCCCATTCTACCCGTAGTGCCGCAACATCGGCGGCTTGGGCTACCCAGGCATTGGTAGATGATATTTGCCGGGCGGCCACATGGTCCTCTCTCTCGTCCTTTGTAACTCACTATCGTCTAGATAGGTTTGCCTCTGCAGATGCTGCCTTTGGCAGGCGAGTTTTACAATCTGTAATCTCTCCCCAAGGCCAGGTTTCGGCTGCGATCCCTCCCTCTTAGCATAACTTGGGTTTGTCCCAGCTTGAGGAGTGTCTGAGCAGCGAGGAGGAAAATGGACGTTGCTTACCTGAACGTCCCTTTTATCCTCGCTGTGAAGACACTCCGTCCCTCCCTTTTCTCCGCCGGGTCTGGCCTTGGTGGGGTTTTCTCTTTTTATGTCCCTCTGTAGCTGTCCTGTTCCTGTCCTACGATCTGGTGGTTTTCTTTCGTATCCATCCTGATGTACTTGGACCAAGCTGTCTTCGTGAAAAGACTGAGGAAGGAGCAGGAAGAAGGGTATATCTGGCTGCAGAGGGACATGATTGACACTCAGCCAGACAAATAGGAGTGAGCAGTACCCAGCTTGAGGAGTGTCTTCACAGCGAGGATAAAAGGGACGTTCAGGTAAGCAACGTCCATTTGTTCATGCATTTTTATATTTTCTACAGAATACAGAGTAACAGAGTTGGAAGGCACCTTGCCTCCAGGTCTTGGAGGCCTTCTACTCCAATCTTGGAGGTCTTCTAGTCCAATCCCTTTCTCACGCAGGATATACTGTATCATTCCGGACAAACGGCAGTCCAATATCTTCTTTAAAATCTCCAGTGACAGAGCATCTACAGCTTCTGCTGGCAAGCCATTCTACTGATTAATTGTTCTCACTGTCAGGAAATTTCTCTTTAGTTCTAGATTGGAACTCTCTTTGATATGTCCATTTCTTCTTGTCCTGCCCTCAGGTACTTTGGACCTCCTCTTTTCTGCGACAGCCCCTCCAATATTGAAAAACTGCTATCATGTCACATCATTGTTAACATCTTTGTTGTCTGTTAATACCAATGGTTAACTTATCATGCGATTAGAATTCTCTCAAGGAGAATATAAAATAAGATTATGAGAAAATCTGATAACAGAGAAATATACTTGCCAATAGTTTTCTTGTGTGCAATTATGAAAAAGGTTTAAAGTAGACAAACTAATTTATGGTTGTGAACACTGTAAGACTGAATTTGAAATAAAATTGTGTACAAATGATGATATATAATTGCCCAAATGTATACATTCTTATTGAAATTTGAAACAGAGGAACAAGTGAAAGAGTGTATGATAACAATATACAAATGGAACAATAGAAAAATAGATGTCCGAAAGGATTGAAGTTTACATTATGTTATGACCTTAAAGAGAATTTTTATAAAATGATGTGTTGTTGGTATATTAACAAAATTAACAACATATGTCGCAGAGAAATTGTCTAGAATGTATAAAGATACCTATGTTGGAACAACATGAAGGGACATTTTATCATGCTTGATGGATGTGTAAAAAAGCTAGAAACTTTTGAATACTAATTCAGAAAATCTTAAAGATCAACATACAATTGAAAGTTTAGGCTTTTCTTTTGGGATTGATGGACAAACAGTTGGGGGAAAAATTATAGAACTTTTGTTTTTATATATGATAACTGAAGTAAGATTACTATATTTGCAAAAGTGGAAAGATTCAGTACTTCCTACAGTGAGGAATGGTACTAAGAAGCTAGAACTTGCAGAGATGGCAAAATTGACTTCCTTAATTAGGGAAAAGACAACTTGTAAGTTCATTGATTGCTGGAAACCCCTTATAGACTTTTTGTGTGAAATAAAAATTGGACTTATGATTTATATTCACAAAATCTATGTTTTTTCTTAGGTAATTTGTATTGGTATTTATAATTGTTGTAAAGAAAATCAGAAGTTACTTCATTTTATGTCTTTTCATTCTTTCTTTTTCTGCTTTTGGCTTTTCTTTCCGTTCTTTTTTCCTCTCTTTTTATTTTTTTTTCTTTATATTAATTCTTGTTAGTTTTTATCTTTGTCTCAAAACACTTAATAACAAGTAAATAAAAATAAAATTGAGCAGCATAAAAACAATCGCATGCTTGAACAAAGAAATCCATGTAGCCATTGCTAAGTGTCTTATATTAGGGAAATGTAATAGCCATAGTAATAATCTGGAGAAACAAGAGGAAGAACCACAAAGAAGGCAACAATCAGATAAATGAAATCTCAGCCTGGTGCAGAAATGTAATTTGAGGAAATGTCTTGAACATGATCCTCCCTAGTTCTTATGAAGATAAAAGAAGGAAGCAGGAAACTACATTCAGACATGCAAAATGCTGTTACTCTAACCTTATAATAAAAATAATATTAACGTTTATAACTGTTTCCTAGTCTGGTCTGCCTCAAAGAGCTGACAGGAATGGGTGTGTTGTTGCTATACAAACTTAAGAGTTGCTATTGAGATCTTGCTCAGTTTGGCTTATCTTAATTCTTTTACTAGGGTTATTTCTGGTCAGTATTTGGATGAGTATTACAGCCCAGTGCTGTAAGGTTGATTGGAAGCAATGAGAATCATTTGTACTGTTGCCAAGGTCTATAGTGGCTTACTGATTTCTGAGATGGATATGGAGGACATAGGAAATGACCTTGAAGGAAAGAAGAAAGAACTGCTACCAAGGCAATAGTCAGATACATGTGGCTTAGGTCTCTTTATAAAAGGGCCCAAAATGTAACGTAAGTAAATGTCTCGGTCAAATCCCTCTCTAGTTCATATGAAGGAGTAGGAAGCACATTCAGACTTGCAATATTCTCTAACTATAGCTTTACAATAAGCGGAGTACTGGGAGCTTCATCACTGGAGGTTTTCAAGAAGAGACTGGACTGCCATCTGCCAGCAATGGTGTAGGGTCTTCTTTTTGGTTGGACTAGATGATCTACAAGGTCCTTTCCAACTCTGTTAATCTGATCTACACAACATTGGTTTCCTAGTCTGAGCTGCATTAAATTAGTGACAACAAAGCAGTTACATATTACTATCCAAAGAAGGACCTTCATAAGAACACTCAATCTGGAGTGTAAAACTAGTGGCTGCATCACTGAATTCAATATAAAACAATGCCATCTTTGGATGCTTTCATGTATATGGTTTCATTGCTGAACCCATAAAAAACTACAAATAGAGGAATATGCTGATAGCAACTGGTCTGTTCAGACTAGCACTATTTTAATGGGTAATAGAATCAATGATTATAAAGCAAAGCCCACATATTCACAGAATAGCAAACTCTTTTCGTGTTCCAAACCCAAAGCTATATTTAGCATCCGGGTAAGTCATACTCAGCGGGTGAGGACCAAATAATCTTTTTAAAAAGACAGCATAAAAGAAAGAGAAGTTATCTCTGCATGTGCAATAAAGATTAATTATAAGGCATGTGCAGAAGACAAATCATTTGAAAATGTCTTTTTTTTCTTGCAGCAGTTCAATGGTATTTACAAAGTTAAGAGCAAATTCCTAACAATACAAGCACAATATGAGACGATGCAACAGTATATCAGCAATGCAAAGGTTGCCCATTCTGTCTTGGTAGTAGCTTCTTCAGGACTATGCCTGGATTCCTGGGCAAGAGCCTTTGCTACTCACTCCTTTTTAAGTTGCTGCCCACTCTAATTAGCTCTCCCCTGAAGTACTTCCCCCTCTCTCCCTTTCCAGGCTGGTGCTACATTTACTACTGGAAGCAGCTGTCTGGATGCAACCCAGTAATTGAGGAGGAGGAAAGTGAAGATATTTCGACAGGCAGGTCATCTCTTCCCACCATAGTGCAATGACAGGAAAAGCTGCAACTGCTGAAAAATGTTCCTCCTACACAGCTATTAAAGGCACAAAAGATTTTTAATTGAGTCTTATACTGTGTTGGCCAACCCTAGCAAAAAAAAAAAAAAAAGCAATCCAAACTACAGAGTGTTGTCTTTTCCATCAGATCCTACTTTTCTCACAGTTCCAGCTGAGCCTCCAAGAATCAAATGGGAATGTAGAAGGGCTCACAAAGACATAGATAGATACTGTAGATAGATACACCCACAGGTTGGATAATGTTGTAGCCAGAGGTTGCAAATGACAAATTTTTGATCTTCCTCCAGTTTTCTGTCAATCCAGGAATAGAAATTACGCTGCAGTGAATACCATTGCCCAGAAAACTTGTGTGCGCTTGCTTGCATTTGAGTGGATGGCCTGTATTCTCACTGGAAAGTCCCAGTTCTTGTTGGCCTGCCACAGCAGCATGCTGAATGGGCAGGACAAAAGAGGCTACACGTAGTAATCCTCACAATCCTAGTAGCTTTGAAGCATCAGTAGTCTGGAAGCATGTGATCATGTTGAACTGCACAAAGTTGTTTTCATTCTCTAAAGAGGAAGAAAAATCTTAGCCTGAAGGAACAGACAGGACAAAGTAGTCAGTTTCAGGCAGGCAGCCAACCACTGATAGGTTGACAGTTCTACGTGCTCCACTATTCGTCAAAAAGGCTCATGGTGATTGGATGGCAGTTTCTTGCATGTAAATGTTCGCATTCCCATAGCATCCTTATTTTCCAAAAAGTTTTGAAATGTAAGAAAAGTCTGCATTCAAAAGAAAGTAAGGATAGAAAGGCTGGTCATTTGGAAGTTCTGCTGGTCTTTAACATGGATGTGAAGAAAAAGAGAAAAAGGAAAAGCAACTGGGATGGGCATTGTATTTAATTAAGTAATCAGTCAGACCATTTATATGCTACTTCCTTTCTTAATAGCTGAGCAGCCTACTTGAATACAATAAAAATATTTATTAAAAAAATGAAAGCACAAAAAACAACAATAACATTAAAATACTAAAAATCCTAGGCAAATAACCATATTTTAAAACCTTCTTCTAAAAAGGACAGGGGCTTCCTAATTCCACAGGCAAATTATTCCATATTAAATCTACCATAGAAAGCAGCAGAATTTGCTGTTGTTGTTAGATGTAGCATTAGAGGAGTTGCCAAATCTCCCCTATCAAAGATCTGAACATGAAGAACAGGTCATATGGAGCAGAGATTTCTGCAGGTAACTTTGGGTCCAAGTTATGAAAGGCTTTTACAAAATGAGATTCTTAAATTTGGAAAACAACGGGGACCTCAAGGTTAATAGGTATAAAGGTGATTATATAAATAAATACATCAACACAGGTGATGTGACGTTTTCAAGAGGTGATATTCGCCAACCATATTGTTATATTTTGGAGCAACCACAACCTTTGCCCTTCTTTGGACTTGAAATGAGCCTTGCATCTGTTCGCAGTCTTCGCAATAACTGGAAATTCCAAAAATCAAGGATGTGGAATTTCTGGCCCACAAGCTGAATCCTTCTCTCTGAGTCTCCACTAGAATGCCACTGCTTTAAGGTAACAGGCAGTGTTTTCCTGATATTTATCTATTTCACATCATTCCCAAAGAGAAAAGACATTTGTTGAAAAAAGTCCATATGGTTCTTATGGAACCATCGCTCAAAAACATTTCCAGCTTCTGGAAAGCACTTTCAAGTACCAATTCCCCAATTATTCAGTAGCCCTCTGCTATTTCTTTTTGAAAGATATGTGTATTGGGCAAACTAACTCTAGAAGAACTAATATTTCAACAGTTTCCAGATGGGAACATCTTCATAAACGTGATTCAAGGAGCCTTGAAGTGGATGCTTTCAGAAATTTCAATGATTTCTATGAGAGGGATGAATTCCTGGCCCACACTGAGTATTCACTTTGGATCCAGAGATTCCATAACAATTTGATTCCAAATGTTATGTTTGCCAACATATTAATGGATTTACACTTTGGGGAGTGTATGTTTTCTGGGAGGAATCTGAATAATCCCTGTGCATTGTTTGCAACAAAACAGAGGTAACAAAGTAAATTATATACATGAGATACCTGGAAAAGTTTAATATAGCTATAAGGGAAGAAAAGGAAAGATTCAGGGCACAGTAAGTTCCACCATTGCATTAAACCATAATTTGAATTGCTTTCTTTGGATTTAAATACCATTCACAAACCAAGATATTGCTATAAATTAGGGTTAGTGGGTTGGATCCTCAGTCTGGTGCCAAGGGGAGAATATGTGCCTGATGACATGGTTCTTGGCATCTACTGGGTAATCTGCATAGTTCATTTCACCTCTTGTAATGTTAACCATAATGGAAAGCTAACATTGCAAAGCAACATCTCAAGCATAACCTGCATTTACGACACTTCTGGATCCATTAAGAACCCCAGAAGCATTCTTAGAAAATAAACAGAAGATGAATGCACTCCAATGCACTTGTTTTGTGCTAGTTGAGTATTTTGTGGCTGGTATGGAAACCATTTTTTTAAAAGTACTGTAAAGCAAGGTTGAGCAGGCACAGAGAATCTCTCTAAAGATTCCCTTCTATTTCTCTCATAGCTCAGTTAACAGCACTGCCATCTCTCCATTTTGTTTTCCACCAACAGAAGATTCTAATATCTCTATGTTTTGCATAGGTGCACTCCCAGCTTGCAGATACAAAATTACATGGGGAATTTTAGCCAGAAAACTACTAAAAGGGAGTTTTTTCCATCTGCCTGTGTTGCATTCAAATCAACTTGCTCGTGTTTGTTAAGAAAATAACCTGGCATATTTTGAATGAACAGTACCATAAAATAAAAAAAAAGTCCTGAAATATTTACAAAAGTGAAGTGTCCAAACTGGAGGAAAAAGGAGGGCATCTACAAAAACATACCAGCAGAGTTTATGACAACCCCATTCTGTCCTATTCTCTTTCTTTACCCTGCCATTTTTTTCAATTTGGTGGATCTGAATATTGCAAAATTAATCAATTATACCTGTTTCCTGTAAGCGCTAGGATTAGCAGAAGATCTCGGAAGCAAGAAAGAGGAAGAAGTAGTTCTGCCTTTAGCATCACGATGTAACAAAGCCTTCCTGTTTCATTAGAGCAATCTTTTTATACTTTGAGAACTTGAAGATGTGTGGATTTCAACTCCCAGAACTCCTGAGCCAGCTGACTGGGGAATTTTGGGAGCTGAAGTCCACACTTCTCAAAGTTGCCAAAACTGAATAACACTGTTGGGGGGACAACTAGCTGTCCCCCCAATGAAAAAACATGACTTTTTTTCCAGTTGTGAAATCCAAATTTTTTTCTGGTTCTGTGGGCATGGATTGGTAGGCGGGGTGTTACTTGGTGGGCGTGGTTTGGTGAGCGTGGCAGGGGAAGGATACTGCAAAATCTCCATTCCCACCCCCCTCCAGGGGAAGGATATTGCAAAATCCCCATTCCCTCCCCAATCCTGGGGGAAGGATATTGTAAAATCCCCATTCCCACTCTGAGGTCACTCTGGGGCCAGCCAGTGGTGGCATTTGCCAGTTCTCCGAACTACTCAAAATTTCCACTACCGGTTCTCCAGAACCTGTCAGAACCTGCTGGATTTCACCCCTGCTTTTTCCCCCCAAAGAGCTAGCTTCTGTAGCCATTGCATTTTTTTTCAACTTCCAATGTTCCATCACATTTTATGGGCTCCTCATTCTGTTGCTTTGCTCTAGCACCCCATTTATTACCAGATGAAGGCAGGATCCATAATCCTGTTATTAACGTAGAGTACTTGCGAAGTGCTTTTTAATTCTTCAAAACTTCCCCATCAGTAATGCCAAATGCTATGTTCAGAATTCTAAGACTGGCTACACTCCTTCACTTCCTGGTCTTTCTTTGAAAAGAAATCCATCCTGTTTCAAAAGACGTTTTCCACCTTAATGCACTGAAATCCAGCAGAGATAAATCCTGAAATACCAGCCATCCAGAGCAGTGGTGGGTTTCAAAAAATTTTACTACCAGTTCTTTGGGTGTGGCTTGGTGAGCGTGGCATGGCTTGGTGGGCATGGCTTGGTGGGTGTGGCAGGGGAAGGTTACTGCAAAATCCCCATTTCCTCCCAATCAGCTGGGACTTAGGAGGCAGATAATAGATGGGAGCTATCAGAATTTTTACTACCGGTTCTCCGAACTACTAAAAATTTCCACTACCAGTTCTCCAGAACTGGTCAGAACCTGCTGAAACCCACCTCTGATCCAGAGCCATCCTTGCTTTTAGATGGTTTTAGATAGTACAAAGAGCATAGGATGCACTTTAAAAAAAAACATTCTAATCTCATGAGCCCTTAATGTATTTTATATTCTTAAATATATTAATGCCTCAAATTAGAATAATTGGTTTGAAATAACTATATTGGCATTTCCAGGTAACTTATTTGGCTTTGCATTGCTTCATCTTATGAAGCCAATAGTTCCTACTCCAGCAAAGTTCCTGATATGATTGATAGTCAGACCTACCTTTGCCTGGGAAAACGCTGCGAGGAAGCCTACGGAGATTAAACTATTGGGTGTTAGTTGTGATTAGCACACATATAACACTTTCATTTCTAAAATGCTTTATGAGCGCTCATGAATAAGAAAAAGACAGCTGGGTGTCACTGCCCAGGGTGTGGAAGCCTCTCTGGGGAAAAGATTACAATCAAGCAGCTTCTCTGAGTCGCTCTTTGTTTCTTTCTAGGAGTGTACAGTATGTTTTATAGCAGTCAGTTGCACTCAGTTTGTTAGCTCAAGAGGTCATTGTTTCCCCAAGAGACTCAAAAGAAAAAAGAAGGTGAGAGAAGAAAGACATTCCAAAGTATGTGGGTGGGTATTAGGGTGCTGCTCCCAAGAAGGGAGAAATAAAGGAGAAATTGCAGCAGAAATATCAGGAATCAAACACTAGGAGGAACAAAGAAATTCAAAGTTAGAGGGCTGTAGAATATATGAAAATATGTATCCTGTGGAAAATATAAATGAAGCTGCATAGTGTCGTGGTTAAAATGTTGGACTAGGAATGGAGAGGTGAACACTCCAGCCTATCCTCAGCCTCTGAAGTTCACTGGGGTGACTTTGTTCCCATCACTTTTTGTCAGCACGTCGCATGTCACAGAGTTGTCATTGTGGGGGGGGGGAAAATAGGAGGAACCATTATGTACACAACCTGAGCTTCTGTTTACAAAAGGCAGGATATAATAATGGATGATTTTTTTAAAAAAAACAAAAAACAAATCCAGGACCAATCAATAAAAGGATTTGGTGAGCAGTTCTGAATAAAGAGTATTTCTTAATGGCTCAGCTTCACATAGCTCATCACGGTCAATTACAGAATTCATCGCCACAAAGTAGGATTGTATTTTTCAACTTAGATGGCTTTAAATGGGGAGGGGGGGGTTCAACTATTAATTCTGTAAAAGATAGGCTAAAATCAGTTATCAGTCACGTACCTATGTATTAATTCCAGTATCAATCCATCATAACTGAAAGCAGCAGGCCAGATTAGGAAGCAGGGTATTAATGATATTCCCAGCCTGTGTCCTTTAGATTCTTGGAACTCTTTTCTCCATGTTGCTTGGCACCTATTTGCTACCTTTTTAAATTGCATATACATATACATCACCTACTGATGTAGCATGCAGAGCCTATGTACACAAGTGCAAAAACAGCTCCCTTTCTGTCTGTTGACTGGATCAGGAGTTTTGGCTCTTTTCCTTTTCTTCCGTATTCAGCTTTTCCCAAGATCCACCCTTGCCAAAAATAATCTGTCCTACATTTCAGAAACTCTGATTCTCCTTGTATCTTTCACTAATTCTATTAATTTTTCTTCATAAACAGCCAAATCTATCATGCTTTCAGATAATATTAATTCCTTTGCCATGTGTACTTATGAATAGACTTATGTTGAAATCACATATTGGAAACAGATCTTTTCTAATTAGTTAGTTACCAAAGAGTCACCATTGTCATTCATTTTGAGTCTCCTAAAGGCCCAATTGCTTTTTCTGTACTCCTTTGTCACATTTCTCCCCCCCACATTCTTTCAAATCACTCAGCAGAATAAGCCCCCCCCACTAGCCTCAATCTTACTCATTCAGAATGTTGAACATTTTTTCTGAAATTCATTCCTAGTTCTTCCATTATCACTATTGATTAAACATAAAATGCAACTATCACCAGCCTATGAATACTCGTTTTCAAATACACCTAGAACAAATCAGATGATGCCATTTCATGCACCATTTTAGTCTTTTAATTATTCATTAAGACTTCCTCTAAATGTATTCAATTCCTTCAAGTCCACAAAATTAGATAATCTTCCTTCATTCTATTACAGCCTTCTCTTCTCTCTTAAACACACAAGCTTTTTTCTTTCACTTTACTTATTAATTCATACCCTTAACTATTTATTCCTTTTATATTCCAAGTTGCAATCTTTTATGTCCCATGTTCCCTCATAAAAATTGATCTCTGCTGCCTATTATGGCTTTGGGTCAATCAAGGCTTTAACGTAACATGTTTCTGTAATATAGAATAAAGCAGAGAAGTTATCTGCCTCTGTCATAATTGTATCATTTGCAGTATACCTTTCTAATATTAAGAATTGTATCAGTCACCACTGGCACATTTTGGCTTTGGTATTCCTCTGAGTATGTTCATGCTATTCTTTATAGTGACTGCTTTATAAACCAATCTATGAGTACTCTATAAGCCAACATCTGTTGCCCATATCCCATCTTGTAGAATTTATGTGCATTGTACTGATGCACACTCAGAATGGAAAAACTAAATTCCAATTTAATGTGCAGATCTAGTTTCTGAACATACGCCCTAAATGTTGTAACAAATCTTACAGGTCCTTTCATTAAAGGTACAGTCATAGCTTCAAAACTTCTTTACTACATTCGAAAAGTGTCTCAAATCATGATCTTTTTTGTTTTGGCATTATAAGAAATTTGAAAGTTCTTTAACTCATATGATCTAGTCTTGTCCAGCTGTAACACTGCTTTGTTTTGAAATCATTAGATGTATCACTACAATTTTGAAGAAATATTATAATGAAAGATTTTGATATGATGATGAAATATATTCCTTAAACATAAAATTCATTATCTCATGAAGAGTATTGGCAATTGTGAGCTTTGGGCATGGCATTTGTTATGTTATCTAACTTTTTACAGAGGAGATAGTGTTATAATTTTATTGGATAACTAGATTCGCATGTAATCTATTCTTTTTCAACATCAAGCAAAATTTCCCCAGCTTGACTTTAGTATTTCCATTCTTCTTTTATTTTTCCTAAGAAATTAAGTGCATTTCGCTGTTCTGTCTGGCTAGTTCCTCCAAACAGGACAAACTTTAGCTGAAATAATGTAAATCTTTTATTCCAATATACTATTAGCCCATTATTTACTTTTTTATTAGGAAACAAATAACTAACTCACAACTTCTTAACTTAAGGTCTGTTGACATCATATAAATTTTTACTCTTTCCTACTTGGAATTCTGTATATTAGAATGTGATAGTGTTTGTTTGTCCTCTACTCCAAATATCCATGCCTTTGTTGCCTGAAAACCAAGAGGCAATAAACCTTTTGTCACTGCATTATGTAGCCAATGTATGGGCACCCCATAAGTGAGTGACCTCAGTTATTTTTCTGCTGCCTGGCAGTATTGCTGCTATTTTTACCACTTGTTGTTTTGCTGATGTAAAAAATGAACATTTCTTACTAATTTATATAACAATGTTTTATATGAAACATAAAACATGAAAATATGTTAAACAATTGTTATGACACCATAAAGGCTAAACAATTTTATTATGGCATGACAACAGCCTTTTTTAAAGCATTGCACAACCAACTTTCCAGAAACATTTACAGTATTAGTAAATTGCTGTGCCTTGTTTTTTGATGGCACTCATGAGTTGAGCCAATACTTAGGATGTACACTGAGCACTTGTAGGGAACATGAGCATTCAATGAAGCATTTATCCATGGAGGAAATGAGGGTAATTTACCTAATTTGTTTACCTGGAGCTGGAAACTTTGACAGCCTCAGTCATGCCATGCAGCTGAGATATTCCCACCAGTATGACATGCTTTGCCATGCCAGATCAAATGGACCCCTTGCTGTTTTATATACAGTACCTATTTCCACAGTCTGCTGAAAGGCTGCTCCTCCCTAGAATCTGTTGCTGATGCCCTTTCACGCTCCTACTGAGAAGATGAGTGAAAGATATGCAGTGGGACTTCCTGAATCACGACTGGTGAAGAGCCTTTCAAGTCTATTCAGAGAAGATTGTGTGCCAACTCCGTGTGTCAGAGGTCATGAGATCATAAATACGCAGCGTACCAACTAACCCCCACCCCTAAAAATAGTAGATGTCTGCATAGAGAACAGCCTGCCCTTCTTCAACGATTGTTGCAAAAGCCAGCTAATCTGTCCAATATATACAATAGAGTTGAAAATTATGCAGATATTTTTCTATCTTTTCACTAGAGGAAAAGCATGCCTATGAAAGGAAGGGCCAATTCATTTCAAAACAATTACACTGAAGGTGGAAAATCAAAATGTTGCCACAATGGAAACTAAGCATGTGAATGCTCCAAAATAAATATTGATGCAAGCAATCGTAGCTTGACCATGTCAGATAGTCTGAAAGTTTCCCAACATATTTTTTATTTATTTTACTTCCTAATCAACCAATAACCAAGCTTATTTATGCAATGAACAATTGTTATGCTCTCAGGATTTCTTGAAGCATCAATAAGATTACTTTGTACATTGATTAGCAGCAATTGCAATGGACTCTACACATCAAAATTGGCATACAGCATGCGGTAGACCCCAAGGGCTGAAACAGATGCGTGCTTGTGTAGAATGGATGCAGAAATATGACCCCAGAAGTCCATAAAACATTTCAAAGGATGTTGAACTGCATTCCTTTGGTTGTTTACTGCTCTTTGTGAGCATGCCATTGAATTGAAAAGTGAGCATATCACAAAAGTTCTAAGGCACTTATTTCAGATCATGTATTTCTTTTGCTTCTGAAAGCAGCACCATAAAACATGTCTTTAAACTCATGGGCTGTGTTTAACATAGACTAGTTCTTTGAAGCCACTGCAAAGCTGGGTTCCATCATTTCCTGAGATATTGTTGTCCCAGGAATGCTGGAGTTTCTAAGCCTAGCCTTCGTTCCATCCAACTGAGTTACACCAGACATAGCAAAGCATTATTATGTATGTATAATGATGGTTAGGAATAGATTCTAATTCAGGCATGTTGTCCACTTCAAGGTGAGTTTGTTTTATACAGGTCTTTCAAAGCATGTCCCCTTAAAGAAATACATAGTCATAAATCATAACTGATCATCAGTCTCGGATCTTGTACTGCTTTTCTGCTCCCAACCTTGCAGCCCTCTCTGTTCTCATAAGTCAATAGGAATCTGCAATTAGCTTGTTTTCAATCAATCAGAATAGAGCTGGAAAGGACCTTGGAGGTCTTCTAGTCCAACTCCCTGCTCAAGCACAAGTGACTGTCCAGTCTCTTCTTAAAAACCTCCAGTGATTTTGCACCCAAAACTGCTGATGGTAAACTGCTCCACTGGTTAATTGTCCTCACTGTTAGGAAGTTTCTCCTTAATTCCAGGTTGCTTCTCTCCTTGATTAGTTTCCATCCATTGTTTCTTGTCCTGCTTTGGAAAATAAGTGGACCCACTCCTCTGTGGCAGCCTCTCAAATACTGGAATACTACTATCATGTTTTCTGTTTACCTCTATCCCATGGAAATTGCCCCATTGTTCTGAAAGTTTTCTCACATTTTGTAGCCTGTTGGTTCAACAATTTTCTTGCAATTTCATTTTCATGTATTTTTACTATCTCCCATGTTTTCATTTATCTACAATTTGTCTTCGTTGCTGTTTTTCCTGAGGTTGGTATGTTCCTCTTCCCTCTCTCTCTGGCAAGCTGAAATAGGCTTATCTTATCATCTTATCAATACTGCAGACTCTTCATTCTCCTCTTCCTCCTCAAAACTCTGCATGAGGTTACATTAGGAGTTGTTAGTCCTTTTCCATGCAGCTATCCAGAAGTATTTTTCAGCTTTTGTACCGAAAGAAACAGCTGTTGTCTAAAACACTGAACAAGTAAACTGTTGAGTTGGTATTCTGATTTGCCAAGTTTATACCCTGCAGATGAATTAGAATTATTCCTGGATAGTTGTTTATTTAGCATGGGTCAAAGTTCCCTGTAGTTGTAAAGACCAAACAAATATGGTGGGAAGGATTATGCGCAATGTAGTTAAAGCCACAGTCAGTGGAAGGAAGTTTAATTAAGAGGGTAGGCACCCTATGACCATCTACAATAAAATAAAGAGGCTGAATTTACCAGACAGGATGTTAGAACTGCCATTAAAGAGTTCAACTAGTTATAAGATCTGGACATAAATGAGTTAATAAACCTAGACTTCTCAATTACTATAATCGAAACAGAGCTCATATTTCTTTATTTTTATTACAGTATATCTATTTCTGTTTGACTCCAGGCATTATGAGGCTAGAGCTATTTTCATCACACCAGTGATGACATATTCCTGATCCCAAGGGCTGCTAGGCAGAATGAATGAATCTTTTTTGAACCAAAAATGTCTCTTCCCATGTCAAATGAGGGCTCCTCCAAGAAGCAGTACCTAAATCTATCAGCTGGCATCTTTGCTAAGCAACAGTACCCTGGCTTGGAAATGTGTTGGTTGCATAATAAGCTGTTTAATTAAATATGATATGAGTCCATTTGGAGACTTCAGCTAGTCAGTATCTCATGAATGGCCTAGCCTTGTACTGTAGTTTTCCATATCCTGTGTCCTCAGAAGTTCTGTTGGAGTTCTGCAGATTTTAAGTGGGATGCTGAGTACTTTAAAGAAAGAGACTCACAATGTTACGCAAAAGGTTCGTTGTGGCACTCTCATGACAGTTCTGCCACTTCTATAGATTTTGTATGTCAATGATAGGTCCACAGGTAATAAGACATCATATCAGCCCTTCCCCCTTAATATTGCGGTAGCATTAGGCATAGATGACCTCTACTTCTAAAACGCAAGAGAGGTGTACAAAGAATGATGTCTGTATGTATACTTCAATACACACACAAAAAATGGGATGTTTCTTGAACTGAAAGAAAAGAGAAAAAAACGGTCCTAATCTAACCTTGATGTTTATTGCTTAGGCCCTCTACCACAGTAATAAAGCTGGGCTCCAAAGCGGAGGAGAATGTTACATCTTTCCATTTATTTAGCCATTCATGGTTAATGAAACATTTGGATTATAGGAATTAATGATGCAAGATTTGTCAGCAGCCGGATGAAAAATACTTGAGGCCAAGTTAAATTTTACAGTTATTACTGGAGAAAATATCCTTATTTCTTCAGGGATCGTAAGACGTTCCTGTGTTCTTGCCATATTGATACTTTACATTGAACCAAGATGAGGGAGTACTTAGGGGGGAATCTCTGTCCCATAAAATCCCCAAACTGACCTTGTCCTAAAACTGAAAATACACTTACAAATAATGAAATTTAGCAATATTTCAAAATTAGGATTTTTATCTTGATGTATAGCAGTCAATTTTATTTTATAGCTTAAGGTCATTTTAAGATTCATATATTCTGACTGGCTACATTATTTAATTTAATATAAATGAATAGAAGGTTCGTTATATTATATTGCAACACCCTTGACAGCTATTATAAAATGTTATGTCTCAGTTTCTGGATTCATATAACGTACAAAGTCATTACATGGGTTGTTTCATTTAGATTTAGTGTAGTTGTGCAAAACATGCAATTCAGTACTTTTTCTGAGCCTCCAGACCAAAGCTCTTCAAATTCGTTAGGAGCAAATATTGGGCAAACCGTTTTATTTGAGGAGGGCTCAGGCAGTTTTATAAGTCAATATTTATGGTTTGAATCTTGCAGAAACATAAAGACACCCACTTTAGCTCTTATCATTACTGGGAAAAAAACTAAACATTTTGTTGCTGTTGTCACCCATTTTCAAGCCCACAGAAGTCCTGCATTGCTGTCTTAGCATATTGAGAGCCACATCCGTTGTTACACCTTTTATGCCGATTTCATCATTATATTAACATGTGTTCTTATATTTTGAATACCTTATATCCCACTCTCCAAATACTATCAAAAATTCACCACTGTTGCTTAAAAGCTGTCAAATTGTTGGCAATTACTTGCAAGATGAATGCAAAATTATACTATGTTAAACAGCCCATTTGTTGCATGTGATTTTGAGATATTGCCAACTGTTACCCACTAGCTGTCTTAATCTTCTGACCTGTATTAGGAGTTAGGTATAGCATGCTGTAGAAAGGTTTTACTAATCTCTACAACAAAAACTTTGAAATGTTAATTGTGGTCCACACTAATGCATATGAAATATATGCATGCAGTGCGTAGATCCATATTACATATACTACACCCAGTAAATTTTTTGAAATACTATTTGTAAGTATGTATGATTGTTTCAGTTCAATATAAACTCTTCAGTATGCAAAAGAAAAGTCATTGCCTACGTGTGGATTTGTAGGAATTAAATATATATTAGGTATGCATCCAATCATTGTGAAGGTATTTATTTATATATACTGTTAGTGTTTTTCTAAAATCACCACTGAACATGGTATTCTGTGCAGGGATATCCCAGAGAAAAGCATTTTGTTTCTTGCAAAAGTAATGGGAACATATAGACTGCTCAAAAAAATAAAGGGAACACAAGCAGAAGACATCCAAGATCTGAATGAATGAAATAGCCTTATTAAATACTTTGTTCATTACATACAGTAGTTTTGTGTTCCCTTTAGTTGTTTGAGCAGTGTATAAACTACTGTATGTAAAGAACAAAGTATTTAATAAGACTATTTCATTCATTCAGATCTCAGATGTCTTCTGCTTGTGTTCCCTTTATTTTTTTGAACAGTATATTTTTTTTTCTAGAAAGAAACTTCAGACAAAAGCAGCTTCATTCTACAAGCCCAGCAAATATTTCTAGAAACAGTTTAGGACAGAAATAAACTGAGAATTTGTGAAACTGTCAAGGAGTCTCAAAGATGTTTATTACACCTGGGGAAGATGGGGAAAATAATGGATTTCACACTGAAAATGTATGGATCATTTCTTAGAAAATGCCAAAATCAGCTATTGAGTTTCTTGTAGTTAGAGTCATGCACTTCCTGTTCATCTGGCATACTCTTTAAATTGCAAATGAATTTTATCTTTCTAATGGTCTTTTAGCTACAGGGGTTCTAACTTCTCATGCAAAATGCTCCAAATTCTTTACTTTTAAAAGGCAAAATAGCAACCAATAGAAGTATATGAGCCTTTGCAGAGCCTCTTCAACCAGAATAGGTGGTTTTGCTCTTGGTGTCCATCAAGAGATGTTGGACTTTGTAATCCTCAATTAGGAGAGTTGAATTCCAATATATCTGAACAGCATCAAGTTGTACTAAATGGGGAAGATTACAAAATGGACCAATAGTGTGGCCTAGCCTGAGACAACTTTAATCTTGTTATTATAATGCATCTTCATGATCTTATTTGGTTTCCAGCTAACATAGTATCTAGAAGTTTTTTGGATACAAGGACTCTAAATTCTTAGGCAAAAGGCCCCAGATTTTTTAATTTAAAAGATCAGATAGAAAATAATTTTATTTATTTAATTTATTTATAATTGGATTTATATACCACCCTACTCCCGAAGGACTCAGGGCGGTGAACAGCCAAAAGATAAAATACACATAATACAAACTTTAAAAACAATATAAAAACACATTAAATAATTTGGCCCAAATTAAAACACCCCTATTATTTTAAAACAAATTTAAAATTCACAGTTAAAAGGAGATTAGGCCAGGCCAGCCTGTTGGAATAAGAAGGTCTTGAGGGGACGGCGGAAAGTGCTCAAATCTAGGATCCTCCATATCTCCTTGGGGAGCTTGTTCCAAATGGCAGGTGCCCCCACAGAGAAGGCTCTCCCCCTGGAGTCCGCCAGTCGACCCTGTTTGACCGACGGCACCCTGAGGAGCCCCTCTCTATAGGAGCGTACTGGCCGGTGAGAGGCTACTGGTGGCAGAAGGAGGTCTTGTGAGTACCCCGGTCCTAAGCCATGGATCGCTCTAAAGGTGGTAACCAAAACCTTGAAGCGCACCTGGAAGACCACCAGGAGCCAGTGCAGCTCCGCAGGAGAGGTGTTACATGGGAACGCCACTTCGCTCCCATAACCACCCGCACAGCCGCATTCTGGACCAATTGGAGCCTCCAGGTGCTCCTCAAGGGGAGCCACATGTAGAGAGCATTACAGTAGTCTAGATGGGAAGTGACGAGGGCATGAGTGACCGTGCATAAGGAGTCCTGATCCAGAAAGGGGCGCAACTGGCGGATCAGGCAAACCTGATAGAAAGTCCTCCCAGCCAAATTAGACTTGTGATCTAATTTGATAAATTAGACCACAACCTCATACTTTTTAAATATTGAATCTGAGGAACAATTATTTGAAATTTGAAAGTTTGCACTATTAATATACAGGTATACCTTGACTTACAATCACAATCCATCACTAAGCAGTACAGTCATTGGATGAGTTGTGCCTGATTTATTACCTTTTGAATCCAATTTCCTCCATTGAGTTTTGCTTTATGCCCCCTGAGAAGGTCATAAATGGCAATCCCAGGACCCTGGGATGCTGCAACCTTCATAAATGTATGCCAGTTGCCAAGCACCTGAATTTTTATCCTGTGACTGCAAGGATGTTGAAACAGTCATAAATGCAAGAACAGTCATAAGTTACTTTTTTCAGCACCATCATAACTTTGAATAGATGTTAAACGAAAGAGTCGAGGACTGCCTGTATTGCCTTTATTTCAAAGTTGTCTTGATTTTACCCTGTCATGATTAATACAGATGTTTTTGCTATTTTTATGAATATTATGGCACTCTCATACTTGACATAGCTAAGTAAGTTGTGTCTCTGAACTCTGTGATAAATGATTTGGCTGGATACATTTGGCTTTGGAGAAAAGTGTTCCATTTGTCAAGGATTCTTACCACTACCATAAGTTGAACTTTTCGCTTTAACAAACAAGATGTTCTCTTGTAACTGAGGTACAGATGTGGTTCCAGGTCTTTATGTTTTGTCTCATCTATGTTGTATTTAGAAGCCTTGACAAATAATTCTCTTTTATCTCAATGCATTTATTATAAAGGAATGGATATAGTATATTATTAATACACTTGTAAAGCATTTTGTATATTGTATGGGGCTATCCTTGAAGGATCTACAGCTGGGGCAAAATGTGATGGCGTGGGAAATTATGAGCTCTCCATAATGGCCACATGTTATACCTCTGTTCCATGAGCTGCATTGGTCACCAGTTTGTTCTTGGGTTCAATTCAAGGTATACAGCCCTACATAGCATGAGAATGTTATTTGAGGGACCACCTCAAATACATCTACCTCTCCCATCAGATCTAGTGGAAAGGACATGTGGGGGTCTTTTCTATGAATAGGTTTCATCTGATAAGATGCAGGACAAGGTTTTTTCCTGCCATGGCACCTGCTCTTCAGACCATTAGTTCTCTGAATCTTAGATGGGCCCTGTCCTTCCTGACCTTTCAGAAGACTCTGAAGGCACAGCTGTGCCATCAGGCCTGGAGATCCTATGAAAGTATGGAAAGGAACCTGTGAAATGGTTGTATTGTTTGTAAGCTGTTGGTTGACACTTCCCCATGTATTAGTTTCTGGTATTTGTTTTAATTGTTTTAACTTTTTCATTGCTTTTTATTTATATGAGGGGTTTTTTTGTTGTTGTTATTTTAACTTGTAAACCACCCAGAGTTATATATTTGAGATGGACAGCTACATAAATTGAATGAATGAATATTTAAAGAACCATAAACATTTTTATTTTCAGGATTACTGTGAATTAGTCACGGAATCTTATTTCACTATGGAAAACACTGCATTGTCTATTGTTGAGTGATAGCCTACAATTCAGAGCTCTGTAAATTCCCAAATAAACTAAATTCAGAATTAATTAATTAAGAATGGGAGCCTGGAGAGAGAAAAAATGAATTTCCTATATCTGTGGAAGAAACAGTGAAAAGGGATTAATCTGTTCTTAGCATCTTAGCTAAGATGCTCCACCTCTTCCTCTTATAATGTAATAACTGTTGTTTAAAACCACATAATTTAAATTACAGCTTTCCCCCATATAAGCCCGCTTTTTTGGACAAAAAAAAATGTAGAAGACTGTGCTTATGTGTTCCTGATAGCCTGAATTATTATCATCATCTAGAGTATCAAAAGTGATTTCCTAAACATTTCCAGCCAGTGAGTCAGTTCTGATAAGAGGAATAAAATGCAACTTATTTCCTCCAACATTCTCTTGCTTTATTAACCCATGCGGGTGCAAGAAACCAATCTCATCCCATTCAGAAACTCTTATTATGATCAGAGCTTTGGAATAACGGTGGACTCAGATAAGCAGGCAACCAAAATACAAGGCAAGTTCTAAGGCATGAAGAGCAATAAGGAGTCAAGAACGGGAACTCCCTGGGTTGTGCTCAGTAAGGGAATCAAAAGTATTTATGGATGAGAAAAGAATGTAAGGCTGTCAGGAATAGTTTAAAAGCAGAGTCATTTGCCTGTAAATCCTTTCCTGCTACTCCAAGTAAAAGGGAACAGCAGTAAGATCCCAGAGAGCATGTCAAGGCAGCTGCTCACTCAGGAAAGGAAGCTCCCATGCTGTGGGGTGTTTCTATATTTGTCTTTTAAAACTGAACATTCTAAATTGGAAGTGATTTTAACATGAGCTGAAAACACCTTGTGGCCTGTTTGGGCTCTTGGTCTTGCATTAAGGGATTTGAATGCATGAAGTCAAAAGATGAGCTCATTTGTAGTTTTAGAATCATCTATTTCCATATTCTTGAGTAAATCTAATAATCTATGCAATTTGCATGGGAGGGTGGAGGGTTTTTTTAAAAAAAATAATTTGCTTTTTTAAAAGACTGGAAGACTGCTGAGTAAATTATGGTTTAAAGACACACTCATCTGAAAGGATACAGAAGTTTGAAAAGGAAGGAAATGCTAACTGTTAAGAAACAGCAGATGCATAATAAATGATCTCAATATCTGAAATAGCAACTGCCTCCATGGTTTTCTCCCAGAAGCACAAAAGGTTAGAAACCTGTTTTCTTTTAAAGGGAAAGTAAATCATTTTTAAGAATTTGAGAAGTAGGGTAGAAACTAGATTCTGTGAACTAGAATACAATCTGCTGCAGTGGCTCTTTATTAATATGGGACTATGGAAAAATTGGAGTGCCAGGATCTAGGGAAGGCAGAAAAAGACATTACTTACAGTATTCTGACTTCTCTTTAATGAAGAACTGGCAGCAAGTTTCCTACTAGAGAGCATCTTTAAGGAGCATGCCATAGTTTTGAAAAGTTTTGGGGGAAATGTGTTCCAAATTCTATTTCAGGAGCAATTAGGCTTGAGCTGATGCTGTATTTTCTTTCCTGACATTTTAAAATAATAGAGTCCTCCATTTTGCCCTTCAATGGCTTCCATCAACAGAGGAAATAGGGCTGAAACATGTGACAGGTCCTTCTGGACAGATAACTATCCTACCTTACTGCCATTGTTCATGAGATGCCTCAACTATCAACTTCTCATCTGCCATGCTATCTCTATCAATAGGTGTTTGGGCTAGGTAAGTAAGTGAAGACAGTCTGAAATATTTCTATTATTTGTTTTTCTATTAGTTTTTTTATGCTGCCCATCTTGTCTAGAGGAGGCTCTAGAAACTATGAAGTTATTTGACTCCTAATCAAGATCTTCCCTCATGGCCATGAGAATCCCATGCAGTTGACTCATAACAGCTGACCTAGACAGCATAGCCAACACTCAATCAACTGTTATTCTCTCTACTGTGCACATACAGGAGACAATTGTCACATAAGCCAGGATAGTGGAGTAGGTAGTAAACACATACACTGGATGCACACATCCAGCTCATGGGAAAAGCTTGATGAAGCCATGCTTGGACCCCTCAGATTTCTTGTCTCAGATAGGAGAAATGATGGATTCATCTGACTGAACAAGCCATTCTCCTGGGATGCCATTCTCTCCTTGCTTTTAGGCACAAGGACACAATTACTTTTTATGCAATGTTTTCTTAACAAAGTCACACTAATCTCCCCACTAATCCTTAATGCTCCCTGGAGAATGCTATGAAATAAAAACAGTATATTTGCTGTTGTTGAGGACCGAAGAATTTCCTGAGAACACAGTTATAGCTGAAAGATGCACAGCCATGCTTTTAACAGAGAGCCAGATAGTTTTCCCGCCTGCTAATTAAATGGCTCTGGATCATTACAATTTAGCCTTGTAATTTACTTGTTTGGAGAGGCAGACTTTGGCACATCAAAGCAGCACAGCCATATTCTTGTTGTGTGTTTTGTTTAGCAGTTTGTCTGTCTCTTTCTGAGTCAAAAAATGGAGGTGCATATTAAGGAACTGGGAAAAGAGACTCCAGTACCAGCATGCTTTTTCATATTCTGTGAAAATTTAAAACTTAAGTCAGAAAAAGTGATAATAAAGGAGCAAGCTTAGCAAATCTGAAAATACTTAATCTTTTGAATGAAGGCAGACCGCTTTTTACTGGCATATTTTGATTACAAGAAATCACAAGGAGTTTAATTTGGATATACGGATGCATGCAGCAAAGATCAACACATAGACAAATGCAATTATGTGAAGGGCAGATTACAAAACAGGTTGGGCTGAGTAAGACTGAAAAGGCCAACTTTCAAAGATGTCATGAGTTAACTCAGAGGTCTTCAAACTTGGCAGCTTTAAGACTTGTAGATTTCAACTCTCAGAATTCTCTAGCCAGCATAGCTGGCTGGAGAATTCTGGAAGTTGTAGTCCCCAAGTCTTAAAGCTGCCAAGTTTGAAGACCTCTGATTAAGTCTACTAATGATTGGGAATGTATGGTGGCTCTTAAGACCCAGGTATGTAACACCAAATAGGTTACCCAGGTTACCTTGAAAAAGAGTGAGATTGGGCTTCCTTCATAAGAATACTATTATCCATAAAATTACCTCAAAACTTTTATGTAAAATGCCTGTTAACTTTCCGCAATATAAAGGAAAGGTTATTTAATAATGATTGTTAATAATTAACATTTGATCTGGAGTGGAAAGACATAGGAATTATGAGCAAGTCCCAGCCCTGATTTTGGTTGGATATGGGCACCTCGTCTCATTTATTCCATAAATCACAAATAAAATAATCAAGGCCTTCTTGATGGAATGAAAAAAAATATTTTTTTAGACTGGCAATGTGTCATCCAAAGCCAATATATAAAACCTTTCACACATTTTATTCTCTACTTAAGTGTATGTTCTTTTTCCCCCACAGATTTTTTAATTATATATAGAAACACAGGTTGGATACATCAAAATGGTGTTTCATTCTAAACTAAAAGTTATAGTTTAAAACAACTTGAAGAGAACCAACTGGAGGAAGTTGTGATTTCTGTTTCTTTAAGGTTTGCTACAAATTAGTTCTAAAGATTTGTAGTCTTAGTTTCATCAAGAACTGAACTATCCATTGGAAAAAAAATATGTTCAGATCTCTGCTTTCCATAAAAGTTAAAGTAACAGCCTGATTTAGAAATAAGTTTTTCAACAAAAAATGTAAACCAATGAACAACAAGCCCTTAAGTAACCTTACAAAAAGCTTTATTGTTAGGGTTCATCACTAAATTTTGTCTAGTGGTTAAAGCACTAGGCTAGGAACCAGGAGACTGTGAGTTCTAGTCGTGCCTTAAGCATGGGTGGGTGACTGCTAGGTGATTTTCTTATAATCATTCTCAGTCCAATTCACTTCACAGAGTTGTTGTGGGGAATATAGGAGGAGGAAGCCGTATTAGGTACATTCACTGCCTTGAGTTATTTACAAAAATAATAAAGGATAAAAAGAAATCTTTAAAATGGATACTTTCCTGTTCTAGAAAGAAGAAATATCAAGATTTGTTACTGTCATGTTATGCAGTATGATGGGTAAATTGACATGTTGACAAGTTTTCTTTTGTGTTTGTTTTACTAGCACATGGGAATAGTTTCTAGATATCAGGAGATTGCTCCTCTACATTGGTATTGAATTGGTTGGGTTATAGATATTTCTAATAAAAATTACAGTTAAAAAGATAAAAACTAATAAAAACTGAAAGAAAAAATAGAAACTGCAGAAAAAGAAAAAATAGAAAAGAAACACAGAAAAGAAAGACAAAAATAAGACTATATTAAAGGAAAAGAAATATATAAAGAAATGACTTCTTTATCACAAAACAATTTTAATTAATTTATCACCTTCTCTTAAAATACAACAAATGATCACTTTCCCTCCATCTCTTTTCTATAAATAAATACATACAGCTTATCACTTCCTGTCTGGACTACTGTAACACTCTCTACATGGGGCTTCCCTTGAGGAGCACCCGGAGGCTCCAACTGGTCCAGAACGCGGCCGCGCAAGTGGTTATGGGGGCAACCTGTCACTCCCATGTAACACCTCTCTTGTGTGAGCTGCACTGGCTCCCAGTGGTCTTCCGGGAGCGTTTCAAGGTGCTAGTCACCATCTTCAAAGCGCTACATGGCTTGGGACCAGGATACTTACAGGACCGCCTTCTGACACTGCATCCCTCACACCGCCCGATACGCTCCCACAGAGAGGGCCTCCTCAGGGTGCCGTCGGCCAAACAATGTCAGCTGGTGACCCCCAGGGGGAGAGCCTTCTCTGTGGGGGCTCCTGCCCTATGGAATGAGCTGCCCCCGGACATAAGGAGGATCCCCGACCTCCGCATCTTCCGTTGTGCGCTGAAGACTTTATTGTTTCAGCAAGCCGGCCTGACCGAATGAATTAACTTAAGTGGGTTTTAATGGTTTTAAAGGGGTTTTAGCTAGGGGTTTTAAATACGGCCAATGCTTTAAATTATTTTAAATTGTTTTTAATTTCTGTGTTGGTATAATTTTACCATAGCTGTACACCGCCCTGAATCCTTCGGGAGATGAGCGGTATAGAAATGTAATAAATAATAATTATTATTATTATTATTATTCAATCCTAATCAGCAAAAGTCCACGAAGAGTTATCAAGAGAAATAACAATATATTTCTTTTAACATTGTTCAAATAAACCAACTTTATATTCCTTGCTTTTACTTTTAACAATCTTGATCTTTAGTCCCTTCAAATAATGTCCTAGAACTTGATTTCTTTTCATTTTTTTCTTTATTCCTGCTCACAAAATTCTTCAAACTTTTATTAAGCCTCTTTTGTAAACCCAATATAGGAAAGTGGTCCAGGTCATTGTTTTTGTTTTTTCTATATCCTTTTTCATTATTAAGACATCAACCAGTTTCTTTTGTAAATGTAAATGCAGCATCTTTTTCCATAATGTTGTTTGTCGCTTGTCATTTTAAAATCCATTTCAGATCAATGTCAGTCTTGTCTAATAAAATGTGGTCCTCTTACATCTTTTAAACTTCTGGATCCACTGTTCAAAAATGTCCTTCAATATGTTCAGTGTTAAAATATTTTTGCCATTTCTGCCCCATAACTTTGCCATTCTTTTCTGTAAGTCCCTCTGATCTGTTAATATGATTTTTCCCCCATCCTCTGCTCTAGTGCAGCTCAAATTCTATTTTGTGGTTTCCAGTGCCAGAGTTACATATGGTTCAGGTAGGTTCATCATTGACAGGAACTCTTACCACACCTCACCTCCCACCATTTGAACTCACAGATCTATAGATTTTAACAGGCAACCCTATCAATGAATGCAATCTTAATCCTTCTAGTCAGCTTCTACTTAGTTTCACAATATCTGTTTAAAAAAACTGCTGAGCTTGATTTTCCCTGTTTATATAAGCATTATATAAAGCATAAGAGAACTGTTGTCTCACCCCACCTACAGCCCTGGCCTCAAGCAAGCTGCACCATATGCCTACTTAAAAGTTCTTCATAGCACCTACAACTATGGTTATAGCTGTTGACAAAAGTTCCTGGTTGCAAAATGCAGATACCATTCTATCACCCTAGTTTTCAATGGGATTGTATACACAGAAAGAATGACATCTCAATGGCTATGCAGTTTCCTTTCATACCAACAGTTCAAGAATTGTTGCAAAACAACCTGAATTAATCCCAATCTCCCCCCACCTCTCTCTCTCATGACAATATAGTATATGATTTCTTGTTGATGAAATGCAGTCAAAATATCTTACTTTACAAAGAAGTTACTAGATTAGAGGATACTATCAACAGCCTTAGTAAGAACTGGGGTATGTTTGCAATCATGGCATACTGGACAAAACATGTCAAAATTTTCTTGAGAGTGTTATCTGGGAAGAGTTTGACTCTGTGACTCCTGAGGACGTGGACAGGATTCTGGGCAAGCTTAACGCTGCCACATGTTTATTGGACCCGTGTCCCTCCTGGTTGGTACTGGCCTCCCAGGAGGTTACACGAGGCTGGCTCCAGGGGATTATAAATGCTTCTCTGAGTGAGGGTGTCTTTCCCACCGCCTTGAAAGAGGCGGTTGTGAAGCCCCTCCTCAAGAAGCCTTCCCTGGACCCGGCTATATTATCAAATTATCGTCCAGTCTCCAATCTTCGCTTTGTGGTGAAGGTTGTTGAGAGTGTGGTGGTGCGACAACTACCCCGATACCTGGATGAAGTTGTCTATCTGGTTCCGTTCCAGTCGGGCTTCAGGTCACGATACAGTACGGAAACGGCATTGGTCGCATTGGTGGGTGATCTCTGGAGGGATCGGGACAGAGGTTGCTCCTCTATCCTGGTCCTATTAGATCTTTCAGCAGCTTTTGATACCATCGACCATGATATCTTACTGCACCGGCTGGAGGGGTTAGCAATAGGGGGCACCGTGCTTCGGTGGTTCTCCTCCTTCCTCTCTGACCATTCGCAGTTTGTGTTGGCAGGGGGGCAGAGGTCGACCTTGAGGCACCTTATTTGTGGGGTGCTGCAAGGGTTAGTCCTCTCACCCCTTCTGTTCAACATTTATGTAAAACCGCTAGGCGAGATCATCCGTGGTTTCAGGGTGAGTGTTCATCAGTATGCTGATGACACACAGCTATACATCTCCACCCCAGACCACCCCAATGATGCCCTTGCTGTGATGTCCCATTGCCTGGAGGCCGTGCGGATCTGGATGGGGAGAAACAAGCTCAGACTCAAACCCTCCAAGACCGAGTGGCTGTGGCTTCCGGCATCCCGGTATAGTCAGCTGTTATCATCATTGACAATAGGGGATGAGATCTTGCTCCTCACAGAGAGGGCTCGCAACTTGGGTGTCCTCCTGGATTCACGGCTATCTTTAGAAGATCATTTGACGGCCGTGGCCAGGGGTGCCTTTTATCAGGTTGGCCTGATCCGCCAGTTGCATCCCTTTCTGGATCGGGATGCATTGCGCACGGTCACTCATGCCCTAGTTACCTCCCGTATGGACTACTGTAATGCTCTCTACATGGGGCTCCCCTTGAAAAGCACCCGGAGGCTCCAACTGGCCCAGAACGTAGCCGCGCCGGTGATTATGGGCGCAGCTCGTTACGCCCATGTAACACCTCTCCTACACGAGCTGCACTGGCTCCCGGTGGTCTTCCAGGTGCAATTCAAGGTGTTAGTTATCACCTTTAAAGTGCTCCATGGCTTAAGACCTGGGTACCTACGAGACCGTCTTTTGCCACCATTAGCCTCCCACCGACCAGTTCGTTCTCACAGGGAGGGACTACTCAGGGTACCGTCAGTCAAATTATGCCGACTGGCGACTCCCAGGGGGAGGGCTTTCTCTGTGAGGGCTCCAACCCTTTGGAATGAACTGCCCCCGGAGATCGGAATATCCCTGATCTCCGTGCTTTCCACCGTGCCCTCAAGACCCTGATGTTCCAACAGGCAGGGCTAAACATATGAACATGTGAATGATTTTTTAAATGTTATCTAATTCTGGGTTTTATTTAATTGACCAAACTAAGTAATAATTTTAATTAGCAATTTTATGATGTTGTGTGTCTATATTTTTCTTGACTGTACACCGCCTTGAGTCCTATGGGAGAAAGGCGGTATAGAAATATAATAAATAAATAAATAAATAAATAAATAAATAAATAAATAAAATTGATCAGTCCTTATCATTAGGTGAAAATGTCACTTGTGACATGGACACAATCAAAGCTTGTAACCTAGCCTATGCTTGCCCTATGTTACTAAGAAGTGTAATGTGAAAACTTCAATTAAGCAATGGGAAGTGGAGGTAAAAAATGAAGATTAGACAAAAAGTTACTGCATAATGAATATAATGAGATGTCAGAATAGAATGAAAAGAAGCATTAAACAATTAAGTTTAAAAGAAGTGAAGTTATTTTGATAAAAATAAATAAAAATTGTTTTGGAACTGGACAAATAAGATTAAACACAGAGCCGGAAGCAGGGAATCAAAGATCAGAGCAATGAAATAATTTGTGATTAAACTGATAGGAGAGAATGCTGGGAAGAATAATTTAGAAATTTGGGTGGAAATGGCAGTGGTATAATTGAAGAGTGGAATTGAAACCAACTTTAATATCCAAGGAAAATGTACCAAAAAGCAGTCATACGTTCTGTGAGAATTTTTTTTAAGTGATAAGGCTGCAAATGTAGATGGTATAACTGGTACAATGTTAATATATTAAAACTTTAAAATATGCTTGTGGAATAACGCTATATAGCCTAAGAGATGCTTGAAGGCTTAATAGATGAATGAAATGTTCATGATTGTAAGAATTTTCATTATTGTTCCCTAATACAAAGTGAAAAGTAGCAAAGTAAATGTAAAGGGTGCAGGAATGTGAGTTTATTACATGCGCCCCAGAAGATGTTTGGATTGTAAAAACGTAACAAAAGATTGGCAGTGCACTATAGGTTATATCTAACACCCAAGTTAGCTCTCTTCATGCTCTCAGGACCCTTTTTGAGGAAAGAAACCTGAGTTTCCAACTGAACCCAAGTGTACATAATCAATTCAAGGAGGTTGGATAAACAATTAAAAATACATTAAATAAATAAGAGTAGGGAGGAGCATTTAACCACTTCTTCTCCAAAAATTATTTATTTAATCAAATTTATACACCAACCATCCAGGGGTGGATTATACTTACCTTTACTATCAGTTTGCATCTTGCCCGCACGTGCTCTTCTGCGCATGCTCAGAAGCTTCTGCCCATGCACAGATCACCTATGTTGACGTCCAGGTCAGTGGGCGGAGCCTCCCGCCAGTTTTACTGCCGGTTCTTGCGAACCGGTCCGAACTGGGGGCAACCCACCACTGCAACCATCTCATGTATACCTGACTCTGAAACTGGAAGTGGTAATAAAACATATTGTTTAGTACCTTCCTATATGCTGAACAAATTTCATATAGACATTTTGTAATAATCCTAAAAAACAAAGAACATCATTTAATTATAATTCTTCTGAATCTCTCTGTTTTTTTAAACCGCCTCCTTGGTTGTTATTAAGATATATCTCTTTTACTAATTTATATTTGTTATGTGAAACCATCTTATGGCATTTCTTCTACCTTAGAAAAATAAAACTGTGTGACTTAGCAAACACAAAGCTCTGCTTAAAAGAACACAAGCTAAATTAAGACTAAATTCTAAAACATACAAGGGTGTAACCATCAATATTATCTGTATAACATCAATTCTCCTTCACCAACCAGACATATCTCTGAATTAGCAAGCAAGAATCTATATGATTTGCCTTCCAGCTGCTCTGGGCTTTTATAAAAGGAATAGTCTTCCTTTTAAAAAACTTACAAAGAGTAATAGGTGTAAAGATATATCTGATGCTCTTTAAAACCAGAGTCAAGATTAAAAGGGCAGAGGATGAATAATCAAATCAGGGGCTGCCTAGAAATGGAAACAACAAGGAAGGAAGATAGATTGTCTTGCAGTGAAGTGATAGGGTGATGTCATCATAAAGCACTCAAGCAAAACGTAATTTTCTATGGCTGGCTGAGATGAAGTTTTCTTCCAACCTGTTGCTGCTTCATTAACCCTCCTGGATTCCTGCTGTCAGATAGAACCGAGTTGATTCAGGAGGGGAGGAAAAAAGAATGGAGCTAGCCAGCCTTTAATGGCCTCTTTTCCTCTATGATGCTCATTGAAAGTTAACCTTTTAACAGAAGGAAAAATTCTTTCAGGTGTAATACTGTGACATCAGCTCTTGTGAATGCATCCAGGAAATGTACTGTAATGTCCTGAACCTTTTCTGTGTATTCAGGAGGAAGGTAATATTCAGAAAATCTGAATGGAAAAAGAAAAGCAACGAGTCTCAATGGAGATTTAATAAAAATAGGGAACAGACACTAATATTTTTTACAAAGAAAAACAATAAAGATATAAAGAAATGCCTTTTGATCTTCCTTACAGCAGCTATAAATGCATTTATATTTTACACTCCCTCTAAGGTTACCGTTCTTTCCATATTCTGCCCTTTCTAATAATCAAACTCATAAATCACAAGAACATTTTTTTTTCTGTTTCTGGCCAAAAGTCCATAGGGGGTTTCCAATCACTGACCGATTTAGTTATTGACTTTTCCCTAATCAAACAAGTCTATTTGCCATTTCTGCAAGTTCTCTCATTTTTACCAACCATTCCTTGTTGTGGATATTTCACAGTCTTTCCATCTTGTGTATAATAATCCCTCTGCAGTTAGCATGTACAAAAACAATTACCCATTAATCTTTTCTAATTGTCTGTTTATTAATCCTAGCAAAACCAGTTTTGGTCTTAGATGAATATTAATCTTTAAAATTCTTTGTATCACTGGTGTATTTGAACCCAACATTTTCTAACTTTTTTACAACTCCACACGAGAGACACTAATTTCTTTGGGGTTTTGTTGAGTCAGTTAGAAAAATGGATTCTATACTTTTGTATGTAAACTGACTAGCCAAATACAAAAAAGGGGGGGGGCGGGGGGAGAGAAAGTCAGGAACGGACCTGAGAACCTTAATAGGATAATGTAGTTTAATAGGTACTATGGTTATTCTTGTTACAGGTATGAAATGTGCAAGAGACCCAATTAACCATTTTAACCATATTTGAAAAGAAGTATGTTTAATAAGTTTTGCTATAATTACAAAAATGTGTATATGCTATTTTTTGAATTTCATATATTTTCACAGAATTTAGTTTTTTCCAGCCAATACATTTTGTTAAGGCCATTTTGAAAGAAGTTTGTTTTTTAAATAGAACTTCTGTGCTGTGGTATATTTCACAAACTTTAATTTGGATTATGAGATAGTTACAGATGGGATGGTTTGTGCAACACACTTCTCAATGTGTAGCAAGCACTGATTTTTAGAAAGTGCTTTGAACATAATATTGACAAACTCTGCATTCAAGCTGTTCTGAAAGCTCTACGGTTGAATGAGTGTAGTGGTAATAATCTGAAAGAAGTCACTTGTAATGTAAAGGTGGCCATCATTTTCTGTAAGTTACAGAATGTAGACTTTTTTATTCACAAAATTTGTGGTGGAACATTCTTTAGAATGTTGACAATTACAGTGACACAAGCAGACTCCGAGCTACAAAATTGGTGGTTGGTATACTGCCAACCTCTACCAAAAAAAAACCCGATTTGTCTTTCACATATATGTTTCAGACATTTTTCGTGCCATTTACATAGACAGTCATGTTTGGAAAATGAAAGTAAAGACATATTTTGTTTGTTTAGTTCAGGTTCTCAGAGGAGGGAGAAGGGAAGGTTGACTTTTAAGAACTGTACAAGAAGGAAGAATGAGATTTTTTTTCATTAAGAAAATGTTCTTTGTGACATCCATTTGTACGGAGGATTTTCTTTCCTTCCGTATTATATCTACAGTTTTTCAATACTTTCATAGTTTACAAATATTTACCTTTATATTCCCACTATATATAATCCTCCATCATCCAGACACATACTATTTCACTTATTTAATCATAAATGAAGTAATTTGCATTTCCAAACATTCTAGGGAGGATTTTAGGCCTTAATTTGTAAGATGGATCCTATGTACCACACTTCTTTTGTAGATTCAGACTACTTTCCTATTTTACTTTTTTTTTAAAATAAAATTTTAAATGGACAACCACTTAAATATGAGCCAGCAGTGTGCAGCAGCTACCAAAAAAGCCAACACAGTTCTGGCTGCATAAACAGAGGGATAGAATCAAGATCATGTGAAGTGTTAATACCACTTTATAATGTGTTGGTAAGGCCACACTTGGAATACTGCATCCAGTTTTGGTCGCCATGATGTAAAAAAGATGTGGAGACTCTAGAAAGAGTGCAGAGAAGAGCAACAAAGTTGATTAGGGACTGGAGGCTAAAACATATAAAGAACGGCTGCAGGAATTGGGTATGTCTAGTTTAATGAAAAGAAGAACTAGGGATGACATGATAGCAGTGTTCCAATATCTCAGGGGCTGCAAGAAAGAAGAGGGAGTCAAGCTATTCTCCAAAGCACCTGAGGGCAGAATAAGAAGCAATGGATGGTAACTAATCAGGGAGAGAAGCAGCCTAGAACTAAGAAGAAATTTCCTGACAGTTAGAACAATTAATCAGTGGAACAACTTGCCTCCAGAAGTTGTGAATGCTCCAATACTGGAAATTTTTAAGAAGATATTGGATAACCACTTGTCTGAAGTGGTGTAGGGTTTCTTGCCTAAGCAGGGGGTTGGATTAGAAGACCTTCAAGATCCCTTCCAACTCTGTTATTCTGGTTTTTTTTTTTCCTGTTTTTTTTTCTTCTTAAAAGGGCAGAATAGTGTTGCTAAAGTGTGAGTCTAAACAGAAGGTTGGGCATTATATAAGCCTGAAAATGCTTTGTGTACTGAATAGTTTATAACTAATAAGCAGTGTGACTTTATATTACGGTCTCTAAAAATATCTCCCCAGTTTTACTCTTGGTTCTTGATTGTGGTGAAAGTTTGTAGGTTTTGTCTTTGAACTAAGTCGTTTAAAAGGTTACACATTAGGGGGAAATTTTCTTTTACATATGGTAATGTGGTACAGATCAAAGCAAGCTTGTTTTCTCAAAGTTTTGGCATTTGGAAAATGAAGACTGATGGCTGATTTATCAGAAATGTTGGGAGGTCTGCATTTTGAATCTGGTCATTATTTGTATTTCATTGAGAATTATTGAATTTTAACTCTTTTGATCTCCAGACAGGCATCATAGGAGTTAGATTTTAGGACATCTAGAACGTGATTGGATTCTTCTGCAGTTGATCATAAGGATTCTAAAGAAGTTCACTTACTCAGTGACTGATGCACCAGTGGACAGGATGACACTGAATCTATGTCCTGCTAAGCTAAAAGCAATGTAGTGAGTGGTTCCAGGACCTAGGAAATAAGGGTATAAACTGTGCTTGTTGAAGTTACTGAAGAAATAGCTTTGTAATTGGTATATTAGCTACATTCATACATAGAAGGACAGAGTGACCATTTTAACTCCGTTATTCATACTCAGCAAGGTTCAGGGTACTGGTATTGGGATATAAAAACCCTAAACAATTTGGACCTAATGACTTACAAGAAGATTTTTAATTATATCATCTCCTTAGACATGCAAGAGATTTGAGATAAGACTTGCTCTTCACAAGACAATGTGGACACGAGGTTTCTTTGGAATACTATCTTCCCTGTGGAATGACCTGCCTTCAGTGATATGCTCTATTTAAAATATATTTTAAAAGCTTATTTTATTATTTTAGTCTTTTTCTAGCTATTATTACCCTGAATGGAGGTGGTTGCTGTTTCTTAATTGGTTTTATACTTTTTATTCTGCTTTCTTTTTCCTTGCAAAACTAAAGTTCACGTTTAGAAACTGTTCTTTTAGACTTCACACTACAAAGCCAAAGTCCATATAATTTTTGAAAACTTACTTAATTTTTGAAAACTCCTTAATTTTCATTACAGCTTCTAGAATCACACTGGAGTAGTAAAAATAAGGGGTTTGAGAATATCCTCTCCCATTTTATAATCTGCCTTTCAAAGGGTGAGAGTTATGACAGTTAGAGCACTTGGAAAAAAAATCAATAAACATTAGGATGTCTATTTCTGCAGTGCTTTTCTCTGGAGAGCTCTCAAGATTTCCCTTTGTCACCTGTACATATTGCTCAAGCAGCCCCATCATTCATGTCTTGTCATTTTGAAAGACCTGCCTCCAAAACTAGATTGCCTGCCCAACTGTCAGTCCCATAATGACCAAGTTGCAGAATCCTAAGGCCACCCTCCCAATTTTATTGTCTACTTTACATTCAGCCACTCCAAGGAGGTAAAGAAAGAGAGAGGGGAATGTGTCATCTTGTGGGCAGCACAACAGTTCAGACTACAAATTAATCCAGAGAACGTGATGAGTTAAAAACAACATGTTTTATCTTTGGATCATCCTCTGACTGATGGGCATAAGGAAGGGGAAAAAATGATGCAAAAGATTTAGAAAAAGGAACTCACTAAAACTCAGGATTTAAAGATTGTCCCATCTGCTTTCCTGATAGCTTTCTCAACACCCCTTATCACTTCCTGAATTAGTCTGCCTCCCATCATTGTAGATCTTGCATCTTCTGCAGTTTATTTACATTATTCTACATCAGTTTGCTTTGATAATAATAACAGGGAATTTTTTTTTTCTGTTCAGAGTTATATTTTCTTCATAATAATCCATCAGGGGTCGTTGGGTCCAGAGGAATCCAAGGTGGGAATGACTAGAGCAATAAGAGGCCAGACCATTTCTATCTGTCATCTTCTCCTCTTTTTTCCATTTTCTCTCTACTTTTCCACACAGGAGATTATTTCCCTCTAGAGATGTGAACTTGATGCAGTTTTTGAAAATAACTAAAAACTGAACTTTCCATTACGGCAGCAGGTTGCCCACGCCTGACTTAGTCCACCTCCATGTAATCATTCTTAGACTGTTATTCTTTAAATATCAAGAATGGAGTTTAAATGAACTGTAAATAATCCCAGATTGGTACATTATCTGTTGCTTGGATGGATATTCCTTGAAATAGTAATTATAATAATCCCTAGTGAGGCAATACCTTGACATGGTTGTGGGACTTGTTTGCTCTTAAGAGGATGAGAACTGTGCTGAGGATGTTAACTGAACTGGAAAGATCCCATCAGAGAAGCCAGATGAAGAGTGTCTCTCCCATAAAGACTGTGCTGAGATGTAATTTACAGAAACCTATATGAGATCAGTCATTGGCCTGGTCAACAAGGATTATGTTAGATGTTAGGAGTTCTTGGAATCTGGTGACAAGTGGATTCAGAACTGTTGGCTAAGCAACCAGGGCCAGCAGCTGCAGTACTACTGAGAGAAAAGTTGTTCAGTCATCAGAAATATACAAAGACTGAAAATAAAGAAATAATAAATTAGTTATCGCAAATCAAGTCCAAGGAGACAAGAATACTTCAAAAGAATGTTCTTGAAAGAAGAACATCCAGAATCAGAAAAAACAGGACAAAGGGAACAGACCAATATCAGTTTATAATACCAAAAAAAGAGTATTCACAGAAGTAGAATTGGAAGAACTGCAAAGGCCCAGAACAAATAAATTAAAGCCTTGCCAGATTTAATTCAGATAGTAGAGATAAACCAGGGGGAGTCGATAGTAGAGGAAGCTAGCATCGCTATCGAATCATTCTCATTCCCAAACCAGACAGCTTCCCCTCTACTTTCTCCTCGGAAAGAACAAATGAATGAATGAATTGGTGGGTATGAGCATAGTCACGTTTTGTTTTAAAAATTACAATAGAAGAACAAAGGACAAGTGAGACATTTGGCCAGAATGAAGGGTATTGCTGTACAATTCTTGTTCACATTAAGAAGCAAACTATAAAATTTCTTTTTGTCTCTCTCAGTCAACCCCAGAGCTGTTTCAAAGGGAATATATATGCAGAATTACATAATTATAGTTAGTAGTGCCAGCAATTGCATTTTACTTTCTAATCTATGTCTACTCTCAAGTCAGGCTGAAACTTTTTCTACTCTAACTGTACATACAATTGCAGCCTCAAGAATCAAATACATATTGTGACCCTTATCAAAATTAACTTGTACCATGTATTGATAGAAATGTATTTTCTTTACACATTTTTAGTTTCATGAACACACCGTCTTTGTCAGTTTTGATTATCCAGGGCCACACAGCAAGACTGATTTACTCAATCCACCTCCACAGTTTTAGAGCTGCAACAGTTGGAACATGCACCCAGGGAAACATTCTCAAGGATTGGGAGGAAGATGCTCTGATGATTGCTGATCCTCCCACGCATCCTCATTGCCTGCCTATGGCAACAAATTAGACCCTTGCATTTGTCAACCAGAAGCAAAAACTGCTCTGTAGCCATTTGATGACACGCTGCCCTTGCAAGAGAACTAACTGAGCAGAAATTGAATTCAGTTTGGCAAAGTGGAGAAATTATCAGTTGACACTTCCACAGCCATTTGTCTGATTAGTCAGCTGGCTAATATCCCTTAGAAACACCTCTCTGAAGACCTTGTCTGTAATACGCTATAAGGCATAAGAGGTAAAAATTACTCTTACAGCTCAGCACTGGCTAATCTGGAAAACAGCCAGTTTAGGTCAGCATATTTTAAGAATGCAAGCAAACTAGAAAGGATTCAGGAGGGAGCAACTAAAATGATACAGAGTTAGCAATACACATAAATGGCCAAAAGCAACTGTACTTTCAGCCTTTAGAGTAGGTCTGAAAGTTTAAGAGGGACAAAAGAAGAACAAAAGAAATAGACTGTCTAGGATTTATTTTGATGGGGCAGACAAGATATCAGATTTCACTAGAAAGAAAATGCATATGAAATGCAAGATCTGCATGATGCTTCTCAGCCATAACACTTCAAGATTTATAGCAACTTTCCCCAATAAAGTACCAATAAAGAACTTTAGCTACACATTTTTCTGTTCCCTGCTTAAAAATCTCATATCTTCATTTCTCAAAAAGATAAAGATAAATAGTGGTAGTATTCTGGGTGCAAGTGGACTTCTGCTACGTCGCAATCCTTCTTTGGGTTAGGATTCTCAAATTGAGGGCTTATTCAAGAGGACAGAATATACTGCATACTTGTAAAAATATCCTGGTCATTTGGAGACAAACCAATTACTATCTCCCTAAATAGTTTCTCAATGAACTGGCATTAAAGTAAAGAAAAACTGTGGTTCCCTGTATCTGTAGGGGATAGATAAGCAAATACTGAATGGGCCACAGAGCTTGCCAAGAAGCGAGCCCCCAGGATAAAACAGCAGGACAGCATTTTGCCCACATATACAATCTGCTTTTTGACCTTTGAGGTCCAGTTAATACCCTTCAGCTGCACTGTTCCTCATTCAGATGCAAAAATATCTGTGAAAAAAATGATTTAAAAAAAACTGCCTGCAAAAATTTGCTCATTAGTCTCATTTGCTAACACTATTCCATTTGACCAGTTCTTCCTCTCCAAACTGCCTTTTCCTACTTTCTGGTGGGTTGCACAGATCCTGAACCTTTGAATACTTCAACTGATTCTAATCAGATATAATCTGGTAAATTTTGATTGTGATCAGATATAATTCCTCTAACAGATCAAAGTTTTTGAACATATGAGTCAGATAGACTTTCAAAAACTTCAGACTGCAATCTAAGATGATCTCTATTCTGATTAGAAGAAAAGCAGATACAGAAATACCTTTCTGAGGTCCAACTAGATATGATGGTGTCAGATTCTTAAATAAGAATAAGGATTACGACCAAAGAAACACTGGGGATTTCATATGGAAGGAAGATTGAGACACTGATTCCTTCACTGACCCTTATTTTCCTTTTCTATTCAATGATAATTTCTCTCAGGCAGAATTTATCCATGATTGCCAAGGAAAAAAAAAAGACAAAAGTTGCCTGAGTTAAATTTGGAAGAAGGAAAAGTGTGGCTTTCCCCTCACATTTTAAATTAGGTGTCAACTGGTCTGGCTTTCCCCAAGATTTTTCCCAGTTTCCATTTTCTGTAATTTTTCTTTATAATGATAGACAACTAGTAAGTTTTTTAAAATCATGATTTTAACAAATTCAAGAGTAGCCAAATACATTCCATGCCAAACCTACATTCTCCTTAATTATCCTGTTTGCTTCCCTGGCCATTCAAGGAGGGAAGAAGCCTTTCTCCTTCTTTTGCTGTGAAACAGAGTCATCACATTATTAATACAAAATAATTCTGCCAGCTCTCCTTTTTCATACATTCCCAATTGGCAGACAGTCAAGCCAGCCCAGCCCAGCTGCATCCTGTTCTCCTTTTGTTCCTCCTGCAAGTTGAGGAGGTATTCAGTACAATGGAGGATTGGGAATTAAGAACATGCTGCCTTATTCCTGTAACATAGTTAACTCTCGGTTAAAGAGAATCAGCTGCTTATGATTCCCTTATTAATTCCTTACAGAAAAATGATATTTCTATAGAATGCCCCTAGGCTTAGTCTCAAGACCAGATAAGCTGCACTGGCTCAGATTTTAGTGGATGGACCTGATCCTGAAATTCTGGTAGTAGCAGTTCAGAGATAATTGGATGCTATCCTTTTCAATTTACACAATCTCCTCACTTGGAAAAATAGCACCTCAAGTAAAGCATTGTTGTCCGTTAATCTCTTGGGAATTATTCTTAAAATTACAGTTACCGTATAACAAGAAACCTATTGGCTACTTCATTTAAACTATCCTGTTTTCCCGAAAATAAGACATCCCCTGATAATAAGCCCAATCGGGCTTCTGAGCGCATGTGCTAAAATAAGCCTCCCCCTGAAAATAAGCCCTCCCTGAAAATATTTAAATGCAGAGCTGGAAATCAGGTAAGATGGCAAGAGGAGCCCCATCTTGCTTCACACGCCCCAAAATAATAAGCCCTCCCCAAAAATAAGGCCAAGCACTTATTTTGGGGTTAAAAAAATATAAGACAGGGTCTTATTTTCAGGGAAGCATGGTAGGCTTTGTAGATGCTACTGACTTTGTTTCTCTTATATAACTTCCACCAGCAGGCAAGTTAATAGTTTAACAAACTTTTGTTCCCTTTGGGAAATTTCTAGATCTGTTTCAGTTGGCAGTTGAATTTACTAGGGGTATGTAGAAACCATGATTTCCCACAGCTTTGATTTGATTCACCTTGTATTGTTTTTTAATGTATTGCTTTAATAAAGAAAGGGGAGGAAAGAACTACAAAGGAATTCAAATCACAGACACAAACAAAAGAAACAAGAAAGAAAACAAATATATATACAGACAATGTCACTCAACCCAATTTTTAAACACATCAGTAAACCTTGACTATCTAGAATAATATTAATCAGTCTTTGTATACCTATACAGGTAGTCCTTGATTTACAATCATTCATTTAGTGACCGTTTGAAGTTACAATGGTATTGAAAAAAGTGACTTTATGACCATTTTTCATACTTATGACCCAACAGGTCACATGCTCAAAATTCAAATCCTTGGTTCATATTTATGACAGTTCGAGTATCCCTGGGGTCAGGTGGGAGGTCCCAAAACAGGCAAAAACGGCCCATTTTTGGCAAAAAACGAGCCGTTTTTGCCTGATTTTAGCTTGCAGAATGCTTGTGGAGATGGGGGGGGGGGTGAAAGGAGGCCGGTCAGCTAGGACTTGGGAGGCAGAGAATAGATGGGGGCGGGGCCAGTCAGAATTTTTACTACCAGTTCTCCGAACTACTCAAAATTTCCGCTACGGGTTCTCCAGAACTGGTCAGAACCTGTTGAAACCCACCTCTGAGCCACACATACTTCTCTTTGAAAAAAGAACAATAATCAATGGGTCTGCCTTATTTTACATAACGTCTTTTGTTCTTCTAGTTCAAAATTGAGTAGTGTGACTAACTGGCTCTCCTACCTAAACATGTAATAGTTATAATATCAAGTAAAAACAAAAATTGTCTTCTTTGTATCAGAATAGTATTTCCCATTGATGCGGATATCCATTAGATATTTTTATTTATATCCAATTCTTCAGACATAGATCGAAGAGAACAGACTTCAATTAAAAATGTGTAACCCCAAAAGAAACAATTAAGAAAAAAGAAACCATGAATATTGATATACTTCTTTATGTTACACAGTTTTCACATCAATTAAACCCTCATCTGGGCCTTGGCTATGCAGGTGGAAAAAAGCAGGTGTTTCTGAGTAACTTCAATCTTGTCCAACAATCCAAAATAGTTTTTCTTCAATCAGATCTAAATGGATGCATTGTTGATTTGAAGTCCTGGAATTATTTCTCTCATTATTTTCTCTCAGTAATTATGGCACACCAAGCATAATCATATGCACAAACTTCAGGCTAGCAATCCATCTGAATATTCCCTTGCTTCTCTTGTATCCTTGAACCTATGTCCATCATATGATACAGAATTTAAATTGAGACAGCTGATTGTAGATTTTTGAATTTGTGCAGACCTGGGACACTTTTGAATATGTACAGATTGCTTTTATCTCTTCACCGAATCACTACAGGTAGCTACCAAGCAAGAGACTCCCGGGATTAAGCCACGGCATGCGATAACTGAATGATAAACTGAAGCACAAAGTAATCAGGTGCTGAACTGAGTGATCAATTATTTTCTACCTGCTCACTAATCAGTCTCCCTGGGACTAATATGCCAGATAATTAATCTTCCTTCAGTGGCTGCTTGCTTGCTTGCTTGCTTATTTATTTATTTAAATTTGTGCCATTTACAAGAGAAATTACTCAGTATGTTTTCCTTCAAAAGTCACTGCCGCTTCCAGGATATTCATTGCTACCTGCAGCAAAGTCCTGTACATAATCAATTAGCAACAAGTATCAATTTGCTATTTTACATATCACTCTAAGCCATTATGGCCTATAAAACATGGTTTATGACTTTGTGTATTTTGATTCCAGCCAGTTGAGGATCATTCAACAAAGAATTGTTCAAACAATTTACGAACTTGGTATTCTATCAGTCAGTCCCTTGCAACAGATTATAGTTACTTAAATTGAACCACATTTGTTTTTGGGTTCACATAATTTAATACTATATTTTTGAATCCTTCACCATCCTGATTGGTTTTCTCCATCCTAAATAGCTCAGTATCCTCCACAAAGCTGAGGTCAGTTTACTGCTTGCCTCAAATTAAGTTCACTGAACAGTAAGTTTAAATATGAGTGGTCCTTGAGTGACCACTTCTAATTTCTCTTTATTGAGAAAATTGCTTATTAACTCCTATTTTCTGCTTTATTTAGCCAGTTAGCAATCCATAAGAGGATTCTTCTTATTCCATTACCACAAAGCTTACAAAGAAACTTTGTTACAGGCTTTTTGAAAATTCAAGTACAGATGGTCCTCAACTTCTGACCACAATTAAGCCCAAAATTTCAATTCAAGGCAGTTGTTAAGTGATGTTTTGCCTCATTTTATGACCTTTTTGCCACAATTGTCCAGCAAATCACTGCAGTTGTTAAATGAACCATGTAGTCATTAAGTGAATCTGGCTTCCCCCATTGACTCTGCTTGTCGGAGGCTGGCTGGGAAGGTTACAAATGGTGATCACGTGACCTAATTAACTGCCATAATGGCAGTTGCCAAGAGCCTGGATTTTGATCACATGACTATTGGGATGCTGCAACAGTCGTCAGTGTGAAAACTGGTCATAAGTCCCTTTTTTCAGCACTGTTGTAACTTTTAACAGCCACTAAAACAACGGTTGTAAGAGACTACCTGTATACAATGTGAGGAGGTGCAACTCCTGCTGACATTCTCAAAAAACTCTAGCAAGTTTGTGAGGGAAGACATGTGCGTGTTGAATGCATGCTAATTTTTCTTCAAAGAGCTTGTACTTTTATTTATTTATTTATTTTTTATTTGATTACTTGTTTGACCAGTTTGTCCGAAGCAAATATTAATCTACCCAGCCTATACTTTCCCAGATCTACCCTGGGCTACTTTTTAAAACTCCACATTATATTGTTAGTTCTCACTCCTCTGATATTAAGCCTGCCCTCAGGGAGAAGTTACATATTTTTAGGAGGACATCAGTAATTTAATCCGTTGGGTTCTAAAAGAAACCTAGATGCCATAGGAATCCTATGATTTGTTAATTGTGCAGCCTCTCAAATTATTCTAGAATATCTTCTTTCCTCAGCTCAATTTACTTTAGTTGTTCCAATTCCTTTCTTTAAAAAGGACTTCAGTGCAAACTTAGGTATCTGTCTCCACAATTTCCACATCCTCTTTGTGTGTTCCTTTCACACCTTTATCATTTAGTGGCCCTGCTTCAATTCAAATTCTGTTTGAAACATATTTGAAACCTTTTTCTTCCTCCTCTTCATCTTCCTTTTGTCATACACCCCTCAAATTTTACCTCTCATGCATGCATTCCTTATTATTATCTTACACTTTTCCTATCAGCAGTTTTTCAGCCAGTAACTATTGTTCAAAGAGTATGCCTATGTAAAATCCAGACTGCCTAAACTACCTCCCATGCTTTGCTTCCATGTTTGTTGTTCCTTATTTTAATCTTACCAAGTAATTCCCAAATGCCAATACGGCAGATTGATTTGCTATCTTGATTTATTTGAAAGCCTCAAGATTTCACAGTGACTCATTATATGTCTTTCAAATAAGTCAGTGCTTCAATCATCAGTCGTTTTCCCACCCCCTCCCCACATCCAAACTACTCTGATGACATAGCCACTAATGCTACAGTGTCATGGACTACATCGCTGCTTTCAGATTTGTTAGATCGGCGCAGGAAATGGAAGACGCGACCAGCTCGTTACATTAGTAACCTTTATTGAGTACAAGAACAGTAGCAAGACTGCCGTGCGCTGCCGGAGCTCTCCTTATATTCGCTCCGGCAGACGCACCGCCCCCTGACAGGGATTCAAACTTTCCCGCCCGGTGGCTGGCAGCCAATCCGGGCGGATGTCCTTATAAGGACATAACACTCCTCCCCCCTAGTCCAAAGAAAAAAAGTTCAGTGTTCGTCAATAAACGTGACGTAGTCCTGCAGGTACGTAGGACGCCTAGGCACCCTACTTGACCTGCGCAGTCTCATTTCTCCCGTGTCCCCGCCCTGGACGGACGGGGTTCCTGTGGCTCCTGGATCCTTCCCCGGAACCGGGCTCGGTTCGGCTGGCGAGTGTGCGGGGTCACCCTCAGCGCCTCCGGCCGGACCGCAGACCTTGGATGGCTGGTTCTGGTGGTCTTCCTCCTGGCCTGTGGATCTTTCGCCTCAGCGGTGCTGTTCGGTTCCGACCCGGGAAGAGCGTCTGAGTCTCGGTAAGACCCCGGCTGTCACTTGCTCTTCCTCGGTCTCCCGGTGGCTGCGGTTCTGCTGCGGCCCGGCCCGCTGTGGTCTGGAGGGTGGTTCGGGCCGGTGCCCTTGGGTCCGGTCTGCCCGCTGTGGGTGGTGTTGGCTCGGGTAGCGGTGTCTGACCTTGCAGGGTTGGCGCAGGTCTCCTTGGCCGGGCACGCGTTGGCCTTCCCCGTCGGGTTGGTGGTGGTCGACCTGGTCGGGGTGTCGTTGTGGGGATACCTCCTCGGGTCGGTGGAGGTCTCCCCTGCCGGGGTGGCGCAGACCTCCCTGGCCAGGTTGTTGTCGGCTTTCCCTTCCCCCTAGTCCCTGGTCTACCGCCAGTTGGTGGTTGGGGTCATCTGGGTTGGGTTGTTGTTGCCGGGTTGTTTCTTGCATTGGGCGGGGGTCCCTCTCGCCGGGGAGTCGTGTGCCACCCTCGCCCATGTGCTGTGGTGTGCCCATCTGCGATGGTCCCCGGTCTACTCGCCTTGCGTTGAGGTCTCCCTGGTAGGGCTGCCGTGGGTTGCCTTCACTGGTAGGGTGCGGTGCTTCCCTTCTGGGCAGGTCCCGGTCTACCTGCGGGCTGGGTCGGGGGTCCCTGGGCCTGTTGTGCCGAGTGCCCACCTGGCCGGGTTGGTGTTGCCATCCCCCGTGCAGTTGGCCCCGGTCTACCTCGCTGCACTGCCGACGTGACAGTGCCTGGTAGTGTGCTGGGCCGACCTCGTCGGGATGGCGTTGCTCTGCCTCGTAGGGGTGTGGTAGGCCTACCTCGTCTGGGTATGGTAGGTCTACCTCACTGGGGTGTTGTAGGCCTACCCCGTCTGGGTGTTGTAGGCCTCCCTCGTCAGGCTGGTTTTCGTGTGCTCCCCCCCACCTTTTCTGGAGTTGGTCGATGTGACGTCTCACGACCTGTCCATCTTCCAACTCGACGGTGTAGGATTTGGGGCCGGTTGTGCTGGCAATCTTCCCTTTCAGCCACTTAGGAGAGCCGTTGAAATTCAGCGCGAAAACTGAATTTCCTTTGCTGAAGGCGCGAAGCGGCCGGCTGGCGGTTGCGGTCACTTCCGGGCTGTATTGGGGGTGCAGCCGGTCCAAGGGTGACCTCAACCTTCTGCCCATGAGGAGTTCGGCTGGGCTCTTGTGGGTGGTGGCATGCGGCGTGATGTGCTGGGTGAGGAGGAAGTTGTCGATGCGTTCTTGCCAGTCTCCTGGGCCCATCTTGGTGAGGGCTTCTTTTGTGAGCCGGACCATCCGTTCCGCTTGTCCGTTTCCGGCCGGCCTGTACGGAAGGACTCCATGGCCAGGGATGTGAGCTGGGGGCCGTTGTCCGAGACCAGCATGTCCGGTAGTCCGTGTGTGGCAAACAGGCGGCGCAGGGCTCGGATCGTCGCTTCTGTTGTGGTAGATGCCATGGGTACCACCTCGAGCCACTTGGAGAAGGCATCTACCACGATGAGGAGGTGTCGCCCCTGCATCGGGCCCGCGAAGTCGATGTGGACCCTCGACCAGGGGTTGCTGGGGGTCTCCCAGTTCGTGACTTCAGATTGCGGTGGCGCGGGGCGGACTTCTTGGCACGGGTCACATCTGGAGACCCATTGTTCGATGTCTCTGTCCAGTGAGGGCCACCAGACGTAACTCCGTGCCAGGGCCTTCATGCGTACGATGCCCGGGTGCCTGTTGTGCAGTGTCTCTAGCATCCGCCGTTGCAGAGTGCTTGGAATCAGCACCCTGTCTCCCCATAGCAGACAGCCCTTTATGGTGGACAGCTCCTTCTGTTTCCTGGTGAACGGGCTGAACCTCTCTTCCGTCTGTTCCGATGGCCACCCCCTGAGGATCCAGGACCTTACTTGGCGGAGGGTGGGGTCTCTCTGGGTGTGTGCGGCCACATCTGCGGAGGAGACTGGACAGCTGGCGTCATCATCTATGTGGAATAGATGGAGCATGGGGGCTGGGTCTTCCACCGGGTTCTTCGATGGGCATCTACTGAGTGCGTCGGCGTTTCCTATGGCTGTGCCTGGCTGGTGCACGAGCCTATAGGAGTAGCCGGCCAGGAAGATGGCCCATCTCGCCATCCGCGGGGACATGAAGGTTGGGGTGGGTTGGTCGCCTGCGAGTAGTCCCAGGAGTGGCTTGTGGTCGGTGACTATGGTGAAACGTCTTCCGTACAGGTATTCGTGGAAGCGCTTCACTCCTGCCACGATTGCCAGGGCTTCTTTGTCCAGCTGACTGTAGTTCCGCTCTGCGCCGGACATGGTTTTCGAGAAGTAGGCGATGGGGGCTTCCGTGCCGTTGGGCAGCTCGTGGCTGAGAACTGCCCCCACCCCATATGGCGACGCGTCGCAGGTCAGCTTGATGGGGAGCGTCTCGCTGTATTGGATGAGGACGCTTTTGGACGTCAATAGTCCTTTGATGGCCCGGAACGCTGCTTCCTCTTCCTGGCCCCACTTCCAGGACGCCGATTTCCCCAGCAGGCGGTGGAGTGGCTCAGCAACTGTGGCTTTCTGTTTTAAGAAGATGGCGTAAAAGTTGAGCAACCCAAGGAAAGCCTGAAGCTCCGTTTTGTTTTTTGGGCTCGGCGCTTCATGGATTGCTTCCACTTTTGATTTGGTGGGGTGGATGCCCGTGCTATCAATGAGATAGCCCAGGAACTCGACTTCCTGTACTCCTATGATGCACTTGTCCCGCCTGACTCTCAAACCCTTGGCCTTGAACCGCTGCAGGACAAGCCTGAGCCTTTCAAGGAGTTGGGCTCTTGAGTCCCCGGAGATGAGCACATCGTCGAAGTAAGGCACCACTCCTGGAACGCCTTGGAGCAGGCGTTCCATCATGGATTGGAAGATGCCGGGGGCAGCGCTGACTCCAAATTGGAGGCGGTTGCATTTGAATGCCCCCCTGTGCGTGACAATTGTTTGTGCCTCCGCCGTTTTTTCATCCACTGGCAATTGCTGGTAAGCCTGGGCCAGGTCCAGTTTAGCGAATATTGAGCCAGATCCCAGGGAATGCAGCAGGTGTTGCACTACTGGGACTGGGTATGCGCTCTGTGCCAACGCCTTGTTGATGGTACAACGGTAGTCGGCGCAGATGCGCACAGACCCATCATGCTTCAGTGGGGTCACAATGGGGGTCTCCCATGAGGCATGATCGATCGGTTCCAGGACGCCCTGGGCGATCAGCTTATCCAGCTGTTCGTCTACTTTAGGCCGCAGGGCGAATGGGACTCGGCGGGGCTTGAGCCTAATTGGGGTGACTCCCTTATCCAGATTGAAAGAGATTGGCCTCCCCACAAATTTCCCCAGCTTACCATCGAAGACTTCCTTGAACTCTTCGATGAGGTTGTCGAGTTCATCCCTGCAAATTTGGTTGATGCCTTCGATTGAAAGCCCCAGCGGCTTGAACCACTCCACTCCTAGCAGGTTCGGTCGGCTGTCCTTTACGACGGTGATGGGGAGCTTGCCTTCGAACTGCTTGTAGGTGACTCGGATGTTGGCTCTTCCTAACACTCCGATGGGGTTTTCCCCAAAGTCAACGAGCTTGGAGTGTAGTGGCTTCAGCTCCCGCTTGGTGATGCTGGGTTGCAGGCGCTTCAACTGCTGCCAGTCCATGATGGAGTAGACCGAGCCCGAGTCTACCTCCATTTTGCAGGGTGTTCCCTCCACGTGGATGGTCACGTGGAACTTGGTGGCATAGTCTGAGGTCGTGTGTGCGATGGTCGTCTGGTGGACCGCTCCGCTCCGGGGGAATTCGTCGTCTCTGCGTCTGGAAGGGCCAGAGGACCGTTTGGATGATCTCTGGTAATCCTTCCGATTCTCGCGGGGACGGTGGCTGGAGGGCTCTGGGGCTGGTTCCTCAGCTCTGCAAGCTTCGGCGATGTGACCCCTTCTGTTGCAGCGTCGGCAGGTCGCATCTCTCCACTTGCAGGTTGCTCTGGCATGGTCCCCTCTGCAGCTGGCGCAGCGCTCCCCCTTGTAGTTCCGTTGGGCGGTTTCCCGCCTTGGGGGTCTGGATACCTTGTGGACGGTGGATTCTCCCTCTGATTCGGATCCAGCTGTGGAATCCTCTGTTGACGATTGCGCTGTGGAGCGAATCTTGTGGATTCCCTTTGCTCTGCTTACTGCGGCGGCTGCTTTCTCCGAGATTTCGGATGCGGTGGCTTCCTCCACCACATCCTTGAGCACGAGTTTCTTTCTGCTCAGGAATTTCTTTTGGAGGCCCCTGTCCCTCATGCCGAAAACCACGCGGTCAGCGATGGCGTTGTCCACGTGGTCAAACTCACAGCTGGCTGCGATCTGGCGTAGGGCGGCCACGAATTCTTTGATGGTCTCACCTTCCTTCTGATCCCTCTGATGGAAGGTGAAACGGTTCGCCACTGGTGTTCCTGTTGGGGCATAGTGGTCTTCCAGGATCTGCAGCAGGTCTGCCCATGGCACTTCCTCGATGTCTCGTGGTGCTACGAGATCGATTGCCATGTCGAGGACTTCGGAGCCGCAGTTGGCCAGGAAGATGCCCTTCTTTCGGTCATCGTCGGCGTCCCTGATGTTGTTGCCTCTCAGGTATTGCCGAAATTTGACCACGTAGGATTTCCACTTGTCCTTCCCTGGGCGGAAAGGAGCAAGGGCTGGCAAAGTGACTTCAGCGGATACCATGCCTTTGGAAATGCCTACTGTGGTTCCAGGTGCCGGAGTCTTGGTCTTGTTGGCTTGGTGCCACGAGGTTCGTCTCTTCTCTCTAGTCCTTCGTCGCCAGTGTTAGATCGGCGCAGGAAATGGAAGACGCGACCAGCTCGTTATATTAGTAACCTTTATTGAGTACAAGAACAGTAGCAAGACTGCCATGCGCTGCCGGAGCTCTCCTTATATTCGCTCCGGCAGACGCACCGCCCCCTGACAGGGATTCAAACTTTCCCGCCCGGTGGCTGGCAGCCAATCCGGGCGGATGTCCTTATAAGGACATAACAAGATTAAAGACAGTTCCTTTTATTATACCTTCTGAGATCCAGATGTAACCTTTGACTGAAGTAAATAGCTGCTGAATAAAAGCCAAAGGCTTCCAATCAACCACAGAAATTCTGCTGCAATTTTATTTATCTGCTTTAGGCTAATCTTTAAGATACTACATCTCTAGTTCATTGTTGTGGGCATATAGGCTGCCATTCTGTCATGGCTAGCCCATATCTCCATAAGGGAGAGATGCTTGCATGGATATCCTTCTATCTTCTTGAGATAGAAGGAAAAAGAAAAAGGACCTTACTAAAGCAAGGGGAGAAGTAGCTGGAGGAAGGCAAGAAGAGTGGAACTTACCATCTCCTCGAACAGCCCCTGATAAAACTCTGGACTCTTAAGGAATTTAGAATAATTTGAAGCAGAAAAAAATATCTCGCACACAAAATTGCTAGTCTCATAGTAACAGTGTAGCCAGGAAATTGTGCTAGGTTTAATTTCTGTGCTACTGTGATTGTTTCTCCTGTCTTTTATTTCTTTGTACCCCTTAGGAATTTATTTATCTTCTCAGCCTTTTGATTTATTTTTTTTTCAAGTTTGGCCTGCTTTACAGTTCATTTTAAGAGAAGCTAAGAATTTTAGGTACACCCTAAAATTGGGTTTAACTTATCTGCAAATATTTACAGTACTACATTTTTAAAATACACGTATATCCCATATATTATATCTCATATATAATATAGCTACCTGCAGATAAATCAGTTGTGAAAATGAAAACATATACAAATTTTAATGGTCAACTTGTCCACAGATGGGCTGATACATGAGTATGTATGTATGATAACCTATTTTCTGATCCATAATAATAAATTGGAAATCTTCCCTAAAATCTCTCTTTAGATTCTGGTAAAATACTCAATTATAGCAAACCAGCAACATCACATCGTTTACCCAGAGCATTACATTTTCTTTTGTAACTTTTCTTTTTTAAATCAAAGTCCCGCTTTCCCATAACCAAAACAATTCCATAAAGAATCTTCTTCGATATTGAATTTTGCAGTTTGGATATTAAAAAGTTTTCCTGTTATTTTCATCATTTATTCTTTGTTTTAAAAAGTTTGATTTCCTTTATTTCTTATGTGAGAAACAAGAACACATACTTTAATGCTGTATGTCCCAGGACATGATATTATAGGAATTATTTTGCTTTTTGGTTTTTATCCCTCCAGAAAAGTAGAATAAGTTGTGACAACCCTATCCTTTTCAGAAACCCTTCATCTGAAGCCAAGTGGTAGCAACAGGAAATAACAAGCAGGAGGTTGTGCTTCCAGGTTGTGAAGGCTCTGAAAACTTCTGAAAGAGGTTTGAAAATTTAGCCTTCCATCCTATAAGCTCAGTAGAGCCTATTGCATCCATAAAACTGGATAACAATATAAAAATGTTTAGCTGACAGGGATTTGAAATTGCATAAGGTATTTCCACAGCTATGACTGAAAACTACTGTCCTGTTCTTGCTCTTTGCTACAACAAAATAGATAAATAGAAGATTCAAGAGCATGTGATATCATGATCTTCTGTTTAGAAATTTACACTTCTCCCTTGAAGTTTTTGATGTGTTGAAAAAAATAAATATCCTTATCAGTTACTATTTTTCTTCTTTTTATCTAATCTGGCATTATTTACCTTCTTTCAAAATTATCAAGCAGATCAGAGGTGGCAGCAAGATTGTCTATATTAGGCTGGATTTTGCTGGTCCAGAATTTGTTTTAATTTAACTTACCACAGTAAAAAAAAGGGGGCATTTCCCATTAAGGTAAACTGAATTCAGAATTCAGCAATGAATAACACAGAAAAAGTTTCTTTCCTCTCTTCCATCTTTATGACTTATCTCTAAAAATTTGCAAATCATGTGCAATCTTCCATCATTCCCCACTATCATTACTAAACAAAACTCTGTTCTGTTGCAAGATCCTGTAAATCTTATTTAATTCCATGAAAAGAAAGGTCCTCCCCATTCCCAAGAACCACCTTAATTTTTCTAAATTTAAAGTGCCCAAGGGCATGTTTCTGAAACTTCTTACATGGCTTTAACATGAATAGTCCTTTGGTATATTTTTAATTAAAATGACATGGTTACAGGATAATGGCTAAAATATACCAACTTGTTTAAAGAAGACTGTCCTTGGAGAAGTAAATCCAATACATTCATCTATTGATACAGACATTGATTTCCTTAGACAAAATGGACATCAAACACATCAGTCATTTGGGGATGGAGTAGGGGGTGGGAAGAGAACTTATGGATATTTTGCTGTGTAAGAATTGAAGGATAAAGCTACCCAGAGACTTTTAAGTAATAAATAAACAGTCAGCTCTTAGCCATTAGTAATATCCTAAATGCATCCACATCTTGACAACCATTGCAGTTTATAAAAATTGTGGTTCCTCATGTTTCTCTTCTAAAGTGTGAATGCTAATAAACAAAGCACTGTTGGTGATAACTGAGTACATATAGCAGGACTGGAAACTGTTATTATTTATAATAACCTTCTGGATAACTTGGTACACTACATGTTTTTGTTACAGTTCAGTATATTTGGAAAATAACATCTGGGGCTGCAGTAAATCATCAATGGAAAATTGGTAATTTGGATGTAATGTAATTGCTTCATACTGGATGTAACTCCATATTCTATGGGACCTACCTGTGTTAGTCACAGTTAATGGTTGTTATCTGGATGAAGACTTTTTAAAGCTTTATTTTTTTCATCCTAAGGACTACATTTCCTAAGGTTCTACATTTAGGCAAATAAAACCAAATGCACAGGTATAGTATAGGTCAGGGGTGTCAAACTCACGACAACATCTTTTCGTCACATGATGTTTCACAACTTTCCCTTCCCCTTTCCCTAAAACAGGGATGGGGGTGGCCAGTATGTGACGCATCCGGCCTGCAGGCCACGAATTTGACACCCCTGGTATAGGTGGTATCTGGCTAAATAGTAGTAACTGTGAGAGGGATCTTGGATTCCTAGTGGACAATCACGTAAATATGAGCCAGCAGTGTGCTGCAGATGCCAAAAAAGCAAATGCAGTCCTAGGTTGCATTAACAGAGGGACAGAATGAAGATCACATGAAGTGTTAAAACCACTTTATAATGCTTTGGTAAGACCACACTTGGATACTGCATCCAGTTTTGGTCGCCACAATGTAAAAAAGATGTTGAGACTCTAGAAAGAGTGCAGAGAAGAGCAACAAAGATGATTAGGGGACTGGAGACTAAAACATATAAAGAATAGTTGCTGGAATTGGGTATGTTTAATGAAAAGAAGGACTGCAGGTGACATGATAGCCAGGGCCGGATTTAGATGAAAAGAGGCCCTAGGCTATTCCACTTATGAGGCCCTTTCACCTATAGTGAAAGTGTAATTTTAATTTTGCTAACAATTTGAATGCCCCTCTTGATCTTGAGGCCCCTCTTGATCTTGAGGCCCTAGGCTGAAGCCTAGTTAGCCTATAGGAAAATCCGGCCCTGATGATAGCAGTTTTCCAATATCTCAGGGGTTGCAAGAAAGAAGAGGGAGTCAAGCTATTCTCCAAAGCACCTGAGGGTAAGACAAGAAGGAATAGATGGAAACTAATCAAGGAGAGAAGCAACCTAGAATTAAGGATAAATTTCCTGACAGAACAATTAATCAGTTAGAACTGATTAATCAGTTAGAACAACTCCAGAAGTTGTGGATACTCCAATGCTGGAAGTTTTTAAGAAGAGATTGGACAACCATTTGTCTGAAATGGTTTGGGTTTCCTGCCTGAGCAGGGGGTTGGACTAGAAGACCTCCAAGGTCCCTTCCAACTCTGTTATTGTATTATTCTGAGCGGTGCAAACCAGAATTGGAGGTAAAAATTCATATACACTTACATACACATATTTGTTTTGCATAATTTTTCCCTTCAGGTAGCAATAAATTAGGGATCCTCAAATACAAGACTATATCTTCTGATTGATGTGAAACTTGTTTTTTGTATTCCTATACTCTAGCTGTCATCCTATATATCATACATACTTATCTCAGAATAAATATCTCTGAATTAAATATATATCATAAGGATGGAATATTTATCTTCTATGTTTATATGCTACCAATTCAGTTTCAAGTTATGGCTTAAAAGAAACACTGTAAGTTAAAAATCATTAAAAAATAAATAAACCAATGGCAAAAAAGCCCCACATATCAAAAGCCTAATTATCTGTAATGGGATATGAAAATAATTTTAGGAGAAAAAAGGAACATCTGCAGTCAGGACAATGGTCAGATAAGAGATACAGCTAGTCCTTGTTTAATGCTAATTGGACCAGTGTGGGGACATTGCACTAGTTGTAAGTATGAGGACCATTCATAACTTTCACTCATTGAGTGCTGCTGTAAATTCAAATGGTCTCTAAATGAGTGGTTGTTTAATGGGGACAATCTTTATCTCAGCCCAAAAGAATGGGAGGTGGTTTCCTATTTAGACTACTTCAAAGGGTTGATACCATCACAATGAAAAACAATGAGATTGTCAACCCTGAATCCTGACAGAGATATGAGCCCCTTCATACATTTAAAGCTATAGCACCAGGAATTATTTTTAGACAACAGAGGCTCCTGGAAACCTCAAATTTTGTATCCTTGTTCACAAAGATCTGAACTTATTTCAAAATGGGGTGCATATCTAACTCGTATAACTTATTCATATCACTCCTTTCATGGTCTTGTGATTTACTCCTTGATTGATTGGCCCATACAGATGTTAACATGTTAAGATGAATGACTTCTAACTCAACCCTTGTTCAAAGTACAATTAATTGTGCTTCCACTTTTACTGAAGCAGGAACAATGGAAGTATGGGGTTTTTGCTTAAACTGTATTTATACAGTGTGGGGCAGATATGAGTTGCTCATGAGCATTTATTTGCATTACTGGCAATCCTGAATCCAGAATTATTTGTGGAACAGATTATCATAAGACTTGTGTTAAGTTATAGAGTAAGGCTTATCTACCAGAGCATACCAGTTGTTCACTTCTGTGAGTACCATACAAGATGATAACTCATATGCTCTGGGAGTAGAGTAGTGGTGGGTTGCCCCCGGTTCGCACCAGTTCTATAGAACTGGTAGTAAAACCGGCGGGAAGCTCCACCCACCGACCCCAACGTCATCAAAATGCTTCTGTGCATGCGCAGAAGAGCGTACTCGTGCAATCGAAGCAAGCATGCGCACACGGCCCCATTGAATACCGGTAGTAAAAGTAAGTAGAACCCACCCCTGGAATAAAGGATATTGTACCTTTACAACTTACTTCTGTTGTAACAGATTCTGCTACCATTATTCAGTAGGCTGAATACTAATTCATTTTGGGATGAAGGAAATAATGGAATCATATCAGAAAATGCTATAAAGAACCGTAAGTTGCTCCCATATGAAGACTTACTGAAAAGCAAAAGCTTTTTGGCCTGATTGGAATCCTTCTACCCAGGCTGGCCACTAGGAGGAGTATAAGAAGTCCTTGGTTCAAGTTTAGCCTTTTTGGCAATGAGGTCATCATATATTGGGTTTCAACACTCTTTGGTCTGGACTGGAGTATTAGTTAATTCCAGGTTCATGACTTTTCCTCCGCTGTTGTCCATGCCCCAGCCCTGGCACGTGGAAATTTGGGATGCATTGTAAATCGATGGAGTTGAGGTTAGAAATTTGAGCAATACAAGGAAGTATTTACTTTCTGAAAGTTAATATTAAAGGCACTGCTGACACATATGCTGAATTGGAATTTATTATATGTCATAATAAATGTTTCATTTAGCTCATGTCCATGCTGGATTACAAACTAAAAAGGTCACATCTGTTTAGTTTACTGCTTAATAGCTTATGCAAATAGTGGTACATTTCTAAAGACAGGGTGAAAGGGCTTGGTGAGTTTTCTTTATGAATTTCTTTTCTGTTCTAGAAGGCTGGGTGCAGATATCAAATAGCAAAAAAGTAGAACACAGGAAGGCAAAAGAAGTGGCACAGCAGATAGCTTATGCCAGCTGCTCTAGAGCAGCACAGAAATGGGAATGTCTTGCCCTCCTATAGGTAGAAGATTCACACCAGTGTTGAAAGTTAGATCAATACCACATAGCTGCATGATTGCTGAGAGACAATTGCTTCCCATATTAGTATAGGCTGCTGGTAACATTAGTAAGCATAAAGTGTTGGTAACAAGTCAGCACAGCAAATCAGCACAGTACTGACTTCTCATCCCCTGCTTCCAGAACCTTTTGTATAAGCTTTGTTGGTTATTTATATCAATTTGCTGCACTATATCATTAGCCACTGCTATGGGAAAAGGACTGGCACTACTATTATTAATGGGTTGTATTATTTATTTATGACTAGGCTAGCTACTAGTGGTTCATTGACTTTACTGATCCTAGCCATGCACATCTGCAAAAGAATCACTATATGTGATGTATCAATATAATAGATATCAAAAAGAATTTGTTCCAAAACTTGTTCTTGGTTTATCCACAAGAAGTAAAATCTGCAGCTGAGTTCATACATTTTTGTTCCTTTAAAAGTGGAGTACAGAAATGTATAGATCTTGTTGACCACGTGGACTGTTCCTATTCTTTAATGTTGTACTATGTAGGAGTTGCGGTGCAAAAATCACTTTAATGTTTCTAAATATTCCCAAATGGGGGAAAAAAAGAATTTTGAGTAATCACATATTGTTTTAATATTTATCAGTGTACAATGTGACTTTCAGGGATCATTTTCTGAATTAGTTTATGGCTAGCCAAATGCAGTGCTCAAGAAAAAAATATATAAAATGTGGTCAGAGATTTGGATAAAGTATCTACATGTTAATTACATCTATCTATAATAGATAATTTACAGTTAATTAGTAGGGCTATGCAGTATTGCAGCTTTGATCTCCAAAAAGAGCTTCAAAGCCTGCAGGAGTGCAAACATCGTATCTGTGTTTCTCAAACTTAGCGGTTTTAAGGACTTCAACTTCCAGAATTCCTCAGCCAGTCTCACATTCTGAGTATGGAATTCAAAGCACTTCACAGCCATAATAACTGCTACAATCATAATAGGAATTTGGTAAATCCATCTATTGGTACTATGATTGGATATTTTGTACACAATTTTAGCCGGTTGCCTAATGGTTAACTTCAAGGCCTTTCCCGTCTTTTCATAGTATTCTTTGCTTTTAAACTAGGCTTGGACTGGACATTTTTTTCAAACTGAGCACTATTCTCATAAGCTAGGCAGAAAACACTGCTACTAGATACTTATCTCTTATTTGGAACATTATTTAGACTAGAAAATAACCCTTAATTCATCACGCTTCTGTTTCATAGCATCCAAACATTGTTACAGCTGCCATTCAATCTCCATTCAGCACCTCCATTGTTATTTAAATCCTATTATTCAAAAACTTAATCTTTGGTTTCTGTTCATTCTGGCCTTACCTAGAGGATTTTTTATCAAAAAATATATGACAACATCTGCAGGTGCATCCGGGTGGAGGTAGGATGGTGTCTATGATTGACATCATGACTTCTTTTACTCTCCCCACCCCCACCCCATATGTGTGCTGGACTAAGCCTAATAAAACATGGATATAAGACACTAAACAGGAGACGCTAAAGTCAAGCAGATTTTCATTGGTCTTGTTTTGCAATTTGGCAAGTTAAGCAGAAGGATTCACTATTTTGAGGATTCTACGGTATTGTGAATTAGCAAATTCTTAGTTGGCTTCTGATCATTTTATTTGGAAGTCATGTGAGTTTCAATCAAAAACTCCGCAAATACATTGTGAAGCAGTGTGCCAATATATTGTTAGAAGAGTGCTGTCCTCACAGTGGTTGGCATTACTGCCTATTCCTCCTGCCTTCTTTCAATCCACTCAGTTCCTGTTTTAGAAACTTTTAACTGTTTCAGGGATGAAGATGACTATATTAATACTCTTTTGTTGTCAAGTGTGGTAAGCCACAGAACAGATTGTTGAAAGAAAATGGTTTCTTTCTCCTGGGTATGTTCAACTTACATTTGTCCTTTGCATGAAACTATCCATGTTCCATCAGCCGTTTCTAAGAATAAACATTTTTCAGTGCTGAAAACATTTCCCAGTTCCTGCTGGACTCAACCACTTTAGACAAAATAACTACTTGAACCTTAAGAAGAACCATACATGAGCTTTGATTGAATTTTGGAAAATGATGCCATTTGTATTGCTGAAAGGATATTTGCACCTCATTCCAAAGAGAATATATATGCAGAAGGTAATTCCATTACAATTAGTGAAACAGTACAGTATCTTTATTTCTTTATTTTGTCCAGAAGTGTCCTATCGCAGATTTGACAGTAAGAGACCAGTGATTTATAGCAACTTACGGAATCACTCAAGCATTATTGTAGCAACAGAAAGCCTGCCTTTATTACGGTTATGTCAGAGGATGCTATAAGATGCTATAATTTACCACTGAGAAAATGGTTTCAGATCCAAATTCCTGCTTTTACACATAACTCTTATAGTCACGCCAATTCTGTGAGGCTAAAATGAGAGGAGATGCTGCAATGAATCGGACCGGAGACCTTTCTAGATGACAAATACTTGCATGCAATAGATGGTTCAAGTCCCAAGCAGCTACCATTTAAAAGCCACTGCATCCTTTAATTGAGTTTAAATAACCATGGTAACGGTGAGTAATCATTGTTATATTTTTATACGGCTGCTCCTCCAGCAGGAGCTTAGTAGCCACTCATGACCTTTTCTTACATGGATTTGTCTTCTTCTCTTTAAAGGTCAAAGTTGGTGACATTGCCATATTTATGTATGTGTTTTATTTAGATGTTAGATTTATATCCTACCTTTATTTCAGGAATTCACATCAGTGTACATGGCAGATTCTTCCCCAGTTTTTTCCCCACAATATTAACCCTGAGAGATTGGTTGGAATAAAAGAAGGCAACCCATTGAGCTTCTGGACCAAGGATGGGCCTGAATCCTGCTTCTAGTCTAGTAACCCAACCACAACACCACACTGGCTCTCTTGTGGTAGTGAATTGGTTTGGTAGCATTTTTTCATACGTCCTGAATCCCCCATCATTTAACTTAACTGGATGATCTCAAGTTCTGCTATTAGAAGGGGGGGGGGATACTTCTCCATATTCTCTTTCTCTATACCAAGTGTAATTTTATGTATTGCTTTCATTTCCCCTCCCCCTTGTATTTCATCTGTACCCAAACCCTATAATCTCTTCCCATTTAAGGATTAACAAGAAAGAAGCAAATACATTACTAACATACACAAACACCACAGAATTTAACTGGATTGAGCGATTCCAGATTCAGTTTAGTTCTTTCACAAGTGTCTTCCTTGAGGATTAGCACCATAATCTGAACTGTTTTCTGAACTAAAGGACCCACTGCAGTCATTACTAGGAAAAGGAGGGGGAAACCTATTTTCACTTGTGTACTCTGCCCCCCCCCCCCCGCAAAGAAAATACACCTGAGTTTGAGCAGCCAAGGCTTATTCTCTCGGGGATAATTGCTGCTGCTTGGCAATGGTTTGTTGCAGTTAATTGTAAAGGCTGCATGGCGGAAAGGTGCTCCGTGTTGGGGAGGGGAATTCATCCATAAGGCTGAGCTAATGTTCAGAAATTCAGCCTCTCAAATCTTTTCTCCTTGCCAGAAGGAGAATCTTGGAAGCAAACTTAAGAGCAGCTCCTGCACAGATTGGGGGAGGTGGGGAGGATGGCAGAAAGCAGGGAGAAAAAGAAACTGTGTTTAGTTAAGGACAAATTGTTCTCCTGGCATTTTTCCCCCTCCTCTCTCGTTGAATTTCAATCAGTTGTTGGGGGGGGGGGGGAAGGGAGAAGAAGAGGTTCTTTGGGTCAGTATGCAACAATAAAGATGAATGCCTGCAAAGATGGGTTTGTGCAGCACGCCCTTTGTTTTCGTGAGTGCTAACAAGGAAGCAGCCAGGAGCACAGACGCCTCATTAAGGGAGTTTTGCACAAGGCCAGGAGGGGAGGTCGCATTGCAGTTGAAGATGACATCACCGAGTTGGCAGCAGCTAGGAGAGTGCTCTAATGCCAGCAATCGCAGCGAAGGAGGTGGGCAGCTTTATTCCCCACGGTACATCGGAGCTAATGGAGCGAGTGCAGAGCTGAAACCTATTCCTCCGATAAGAATGAACAGCACAATCCCCATCAATAAAGAGAAAACAGCCTTTTTGGAATGAAGTCAAGAGAAATCGTCATCCTTCACTCAGGCAACGGGTGGGAGGGGGAGAGGGAAGAGAGAGAGAGAGAGAGAGAGAAAAGATCGGTGCAGTCTCAAGGTTGAAAATAAATTGAAGAAGGAAAATAGCAATACCTGCCTTGTCCCGGAACAAAAGGGCTCCCACCAAAATTGCATCCCTCCAGCAGCCACACATTGGCAAAAGGAGATGCCAAATTTGGCTAAGGGGTGAACAGAATTTGGATTACTATCCAGGGAGGGTCTACCCCACACTTGTTGACATGTTTCTGCAAGATTCCTCCAAACAGAAATAGGGTGAAAGAACCAGTTTTCCACTGGAATCCCTAGCAAGATTTTGGGGTACATATCTATTTCTAAATATACATCCTGCAACTTGCTCTATGAAAAAGATGCGACTGAATTACCAAACTGCAAGCTTGGTTTCCTTTGGGCTTTTAAAACTGGAGAAATAGAGCAACTGTACCCATGCAGCTATTTGATGGACCACATGCTGAAACCAGATCCCTCTCCCTGTCTCCAGTTGGGTGGGGGGGAAATGTTCAGAAGATGTTTATGATTATGACATATCATGACTTCCTTGTTCAATAAGAATTTCATTGATTGGATCCCAGACAGACCCTCTTGAATCCTTTTAGAACAATTAAAATTAAGTCAAGAAGCCCTGCCACTATCACCCCACTTCCATTCTGATTTATTTGAAAAAAGAAGCTGCTCTATATAACCACTTCAGCTAACTGCAAACATCATTCTATATAGTCTTACAGTGGCTGCTCATTCGGCAGGCTTAAACTGGTTACTGAATTACTAGATGCCTCAACAGATGTTCAGTAAAGACTGGCTACAATCACACTGCTGCCAGAAATATAATTCAGAAGTTGGAACATTAATTAATATGGTTTGATTTTGTCCAATTATTATGCAGTTTGGGTTGACCATGAAATGGATTGTTAATATGTCCTACAGCAATCGCTAACTGTTAAAAACACATAGGCCCTTTGGGAGTTATTAAAAAAAAATCAAAAAATGGAATTTTTGGTCATGGTTGCTGTCTAAAGAGAGTAATTATGCAGCACTGGAAAGATAAATTTTCACTTGATTTGTGGTGATGGACTGCTGGTGGGTCTTTATCAACATTTTTTTGATAAAATGCAAGGAAGACAAAATTTTATACAGGATTTTTGAGTTCTACCATTTACTGCATATAGGGGTTCCAGGTTTCCTTCCTTCCCTCCTTTTGTTGCTATACTTATCAACTTTGTCGATCTTTGAACATTGTTATATGTATCTATGGTTTTGTTTTGTTGATTAGTGCAATTAAAAAAACTTGTTACTGAATTTATTTATGTAATATATGCCAACTTGAACCAACAAAAACAAACAATGAAGCGCTACAATAAAAGTACAAAACAATGTTATACAGGTAGTCCTTGACTTACAATTGTTCACTTAGTGACCATTTGAACTTTCAACGGCACTGAAAAAAGTGACTTATGACTGTTGTTCACAATTACGACCTTTCAGCATACCCATGATCATATGATCAAAATTCAGATGATTGACAACTGGTTTATATTTATGACTGTTGCTGTGTCTCAGGGTCATGTGTTCACCTTTTACAAACTTCTGAGAAGCAAAGACAATGGGGAAGTCAGATTCACCTAACAAGCGTGCTATTAATTTAACAACTTCAGTGATTCACTTAACAAATGTGGCAAGAAAAGTTATAAATGGGACAAACTCACTTAACAAATTTCTCACTTAATAACATCAATTTTGGGCTCAGTTGTGGTCTTAAGTTGACAGGTAGACCTCAATTTATGACCACAGTTGAGGCTAGAAACTGGGAGACCATAAATTGTAGTCCCATCTTAGGCACTAAGCCAAAATCCAATTCTTGTCAAGAAAACTGCAGGGGCCTGTCCAAGTAGTCTCTGAGAATCAGACACAATTGAACAACAGTAAAAAAAAAAAAAAACAACGCCATACAGAGGAAGCACAATCACTTTGTTTTCAAAATTTAAGGTGGGACTGCAACAATCACAAAACAGTCCATGTGGGCTGATATTGGCAGAACTGTAACCGTGTAACTGGAAATGAAATGATAGTCATAAGAATAAATATTTATGTGAAAAAAAATCAGCATTTGAGCCAAATTGTATATTTAGTCTAAGGTCAATGTAGCTTATAGTTTGTGCTTATCTGGTATCTGAATTTTTTTTCCTATTTAGAATATGGCTTAAATCACAATCCCTCCCCTCAGAACAAAGATATTTCAAAACCACATATTTAAAGTTGACGATAGGATTTATTTTAAAAAAATAATTTAATCCAAGCATTAAAAACATAAAGATTCAATATAAAGTTAACACAAATATAAATAAAACTTTAGTTATTTTTTAAAAAAATTAAATTTAAACGTTTGTAATGAACTGGGAGACACCACTTAAAAACTTCCTAGTTCTCTTCACCAAATCATCCTTAAAACTAGAGCAGTGAGCAAAGCATCTGAAGCAGATCTTAACGCTGGGTTCACATGAATGTGGATGGACCTCATGATAACTTTTAGTTAATGTTCAGATATAGCATACTGTGCAAGCAGATGTTTCCACTTTGAATCCCTAGCTAACAACTCCAGTCAAAGGAACTGGATGCTAGAAAAACAGTGTGCCAGAGACCTTGGGAAGCTACTTTTGTCAAACAGTTTGATTTGGTGTGAGACAGTTTTGTATCCTTTACTACTGGGATAAGATAGCTATGTCTGTTATCTCCTCTTTTGCAAGTCTGTAATATGTCCCTGCTTTACAGCCTGTAATAATATGAAAAATGATGAGAAAAATATCATTAGATAATTAATTTAGAACCACTAGCAGAAAAAAAAACCCAGACAATTACAAATGATAACCAAGAGATAACAAAACTGTATTCCTTTACTGATGTTTCATGACCATTTGGATATTTTCAACCCATATCTGGTGATTTCTTGTTTGCTTAAATGCCATCAAGTCAGCCACACATTTCCTCCATTATGACCTGTCTAACTTGTTCCTGCAATGGTGCACCAATCACCACTGTAATATTCACTTTGCTGCTCTCCTCCTTATCTTTCCTTCTACCTTTCCCGCATTAGAACCTTTTCCAGAGACTTGGGTCTTTGGGTAATATGTCCAAAGTATAATAATTTGAGCCTGATCATTTGTGCCTTGAGTGAGAATTCTGGGTTGATTTGTTCAATGATCCATTTGTTTATTTTCCTGGCTGCCTCCTCTCTGGAGTCTTCTCCAACATAGACATTCAAAAGCATCAATATTCTTTCTTCAAAGTCCAACTTTCACTTCTATTCAGATCTAACGGCTCTAATTAATTGATGCCTCAGCAGGAGCAAGCATAGTACTGTTCTTTAATCAGTTAAGCAGCTTAGAAGTTGTAGCACTAGAAATGTGTATGTTTTTTGGGTTTGTTTGTTTGTACATTTATAAATCTAAATTCAGTGACCATAATCATAGCTTTCAGTGACCATAAATCATTGAATCTCCCTTTATGGTAATGTTTGCCATGACATGGAAACTGTAGCTTATTCTTCTTACAAGCCGGAGTCAGATGCAAGCTTTTGGCTTCTAATTTATTATTTATTAATTTGGCTTTGTTTATGTGTCACAATAAACACATATGGGAATCAGACACATGGTCTGTTTAGCTATTTTTCCTGACAGGAAGAGCTAAGCAACTTATTCATGGGAAGCCAAACTTGTGTAACTCGACTTACTATAAGACGCAAAAAAAAAAAAATGGTTTTGTGGCTTTCGGGTAAAACAACACAGCTGCAGAATGCAGAACTTCAACCAATTGATGTGCTACACAACAAATTATTTGTATTAATCTATTCAATGTCTCTCTTTTTTTTTTAAGCCATAATGTGGATAAAATAAATCCATCATTGGGATCAGAGTCTTTTCCTTTGTGAGATATTCATGAGTAATAGAAGACAATTATCCAGTCTGGTGTTCCAAGAATTCATTTCATTAGCCAGCACATCAGGGGGAAAAACTCACATGGTCTTTAAGCTAAACATCAACCAAGCATGCTGAATGCAGCTAATATGTAACTCAGCTGATTCCCTGCTGTCACACACCTCATTGTATCCCCTCCTGAAACAATGGACGGAAACTCAGTTCAGTGCAAATGATCTCGGCTGAACAATGTGTCTCTGGATTAGCTGCCAGCACCAGTGGGTTTGACCGGTTGCTGCTGCCAGTCAGTCTGAGATCTCCATCTCCGGGTTGCTCTGAGTTCAGCTTTGGAAACAGACGAAGATTAACAGATTAAAAGACCTTTGCATTGTGTAGACAGTCAACTCAATAGGCAAAGTGTTACAGATTTTCTATCATCCTGCAAAGTCCAGGACTTCCTTTTCTGAGCATGTTTAAACATCAAATCCTTGACATGTTCCCTGAATTGCAAAATGTTATACAATCTATGTAGGTAGTATTTTGCAGTCAGTGATCGTTGAACACGTGTGTGTGTGTGTGTGTGTGTGTGTGTGTGTGTGTGCAGCTATATGTACTGTATAATGATATATTTGTTATGATTATATTTTCTCTAATAAGCTTAGAATAGTCCAGGTACTTTCCCATCCAAGTACCGATCGTAAGGAGACCTTATTGAATTTCATTGCTTGCTTTCAGACAATTTTTAGCACACAAATACTGTTTGTGCTGTTTATGGGGCCAAAGAGTCACTGTTGTAACTTTCTAGTGCAATAGTGACACAGGCAAGACGTAGTAACTTTCAAACACCATATCAAAAAAATTAGTATTGATTTTAATGGTAAATGATTTTAGGAATGCAGCATGCTAGTCATTTAATAGTACTATTTTCTCCAACATCAGCAAAATATTGAGGCTGATCGTGAAATTCAGGAATAGGAAGACATCCAAAGGAGAAAGTTTCAGAAAAAGAAGTGACTCAAGTTAGTCTCACATAGATCAGGCAAATGCATATTGATGTCATTAACAATGGCACCATTTCTAAAAAAATTAAATATCTCCATTATTTTTATCTTCTGGTTGAAATCAGACTGCCTCCCTGCCTGATTTCATTTAGAAAAAAATGTTACAAAACTTTCTCCTGCAGAATATTTGCAGTTGAAAATGACACTATCAATGTGTGTTCGAAGAGTTAATATGATTGAGTATTGTTAAAGTGATTACACTTTAATTCATTCTTTTATGAATTTTTTTTTCTTTCGTGAAAGTGATTACACATCATGATTTTATTATTCTGAGGAATTTATTGTGGATTTTTATATATATATAAGTTACTGGGCTAACATTTAGCCTACATTTTGTAAATTACCAAGAATCTTATGGATTGTGGCAGGAAAAAAAAATCAAATGAAATGAATGAATGAGCAAACAAATGAATAAAATGGTTGGAATAACATGTATATGTTTTATTGGAACACTGGCAATAATATTGCTGAGCACATTGTAAGCCGCCCTGAGTCTTCGGAGAAGGGCGGCATATAAATCAAATTAAAACAAAAAAAACAAACAAAAAACAAACATCTGACAAGTCATAGCTGACTTCAAAAGAAAATGGTTTTAAAGAATTACAAGATTCATTTAAAAAAACAAACAGACAAATGAGGGTAAAATTTAATATTACAATAAAAGCTCAACTATTTAGAGTACACATTAGATTAGGAAAGAAAATGCCACCATGGAAAACAACCAGCTTCAAAGAAGCCTTAAAAGTGTAGAAGATTTCCTTCAGAAATTGTTCAAATGAGAAAAAGAAAGTTGAATACACACTCTGGCAAAATAATATTATTTAATAATAAGGCAGGTGAAAAAAATGTATTGAGACATATTGCAAAAAGCAGTAACAGTAGCAGTAATTTATGATTTTTAAAAATATATTAGAAGCAGGAAATTGGCTATGGAGGAAGTTGCACTACAGCTGAACCAACTCTGACATAGATATAGCAAATAATGACTAATCCATAAAAACAAAATTTAAAAAATAACTATTCATGAAATCTGGATGACATCCACCTAAACCTTCTTAAATTAATTTGAAACTGCTGAACTTCTAACAGAAATATGCAGCTTAGCCATGAAATTGGCACCTTTGTGTGAGAATTGGAAAGTAGCCATTACAATACTGATTTGATTTTTTTTAAAGAAAAAAAGCCAAGGAAGATATATTTAAAAAAAAAAAAAAACAGTTCTGTATATTGTATATTCTGATATATTGATGAAAAGCATTATTGATAAAGTTCTGAAATAAATTTGATGAAAAAAATTGTTTTGTTTTGAGAACTGAAGACTTATTTGTCTCACAGAACTTTTTTTTAAAAGAAAGTATAAAAAAAACAATATATCTAGTTTGATAAATCTTGTCTGGGATCCAAAATTTTGCAAATACAGCATGTTTAGTATGGCTTTTTAAGTTAGATAACTTAAAAAGATAACACTGTGGTGTGTGTAACCACAGTGTATAAGGCCAACATGTGAATTTAGCTAATTATATTTTTCAGGAAACCATGTCCAAGAAATCATGTCCTGGTATGTATGAACTCACGACCTTTGGACTTTCAAAAAGCCTCTTAATGATGTTTTTGTTCTATATCTTCTTATCTAGTTGTTTCTAGGTTTACACAGGAGTGTTTGGTGAAAGGACATTATAAAAATGTTTTCAGAAAACCAAGCAGGTAGTGCCTCCCATATCATGCTAGACCATAGTTTGTTTAAGTGTGGTTCACCAAATAAATCACTAATAATGGGAGTACACTGACACATAAGATGACAATCAGGAAGAAATGGAATTCCCAAGGATATCTTCAATTTTGTAAATTAAATTCTAGAATTAAGAGTGAACAGTGAGGGAGCCAAGATTTCTGATGAGAACAAAGGCAGACTGCCAAAGGCTTTGAAGCTATCTCTTCAAACTGGATGACTGGCATTGCAATTCTGTGCAGATGTACTAAAACTTAAGCCTCATTAAATCCCTCCCATGTAAAAGATTGAAGTTTGTTAAAGTAACAAACAAGGTTTAATGTAATTAAATATAAGGGTATATCAACATAACTCTCACTTTTTATTGTGCTTAACTATTGGAACTGTTTGTTACAATCACTTGAATTGGACTGAGCACATGAGTCAGCTGGAATCCACATTTGGAGACATTCAGACAGCCATCTGCTTACTTGAACTTTGTCTATCTTAATTTGTTAAACTGTAGAGGAATTGCCTGCTTCTCCTTGGACATTTATAAATTTTTCCTTGGAGAGAAAGTCATTCTTGTGCCTCAAAAAATGTTATTCTTTAGGAGGGAAATAAAACCTTCCAACCTAGAAGACAGGACTGTCTTTGGGCTGCAAATACAAGTACTGGATCCCTATTTCAATGCCAGAGAATAGCAGTATAGATACCGTTCATCCATCAAGTTGATGAGGTCTTTTCTGACATGTCATCTTCTCTGCTCTACCACAGTACAAGAGAAGATATTGGTCGCTGCCATGCTCTTCAACAATCCTTTGACATCTTCCCTGGCCTCAAAAATAGGCCAGAACAAACAGGGCGGTTGGGCATTCCTTCCAGAAACATACATTTAAGCAGAATGTTGCTTACCAATTCCATCATTCTTGGGTGAAAATTATTTTCTAGATCCATTTCACTTGAATTTCAAATTTAAGTTTGGAACAGAAACTGCCCTTTTCATCCTGAACTTTTGCTGTGAGAATATTTTGTGTGATTCTGCAGTGCTAGGCTTTCTTCTTACACAATCATTGCTCATCTGTTTTTGAAGATTCTTTGGAAAATCATGGTGCCTAAGTTAAAAAGAAAAAGAAAAATTTTAAATTCATATTCCTCCTGTGATATTGCATAACCTACACAAAGAAAATATTATCATTTTCTTACATTACATTTTCACTCACAAGATCACTTTTAGAAATGGTGTTCTAAATGGTATACATGTTGTAAAGAATAAAGTAACAGCTATGTTACTGTCTAGAATTATGATACTGTTATTGTTATATGTATTCCAAATACATGGAATCTATTTCTTTACACTAAACTGGAACTAAACTGGCAAATATTTGAATAACAATAACAATAAAATAATTAAATAAAAATTAAAGAATAATAATCAGTAATAATTTGTAGAGTTATTTCTTAATAGAGCCATGTTACGAACATCTAATTCTTATTGAAAAGCATTTTCACTATTTGAATGATACCAGATTGCTTTTGGGATTCCATGTAGTTTGCACACCTGAATTTGCACTTCCCCTACATTCAACAAAAAACTACGTTTCAGTTGGAGCAGCTCAAGAAAGACAGCAGATCCCCACCTTTCTTCAGCATATGATTCCCATCAACATTAGCTACTCCACAGTTGCTATGGTATCCAAAAATGAATTGAATTAGAAAGACATCTCTGTGAAAAATAAAAAGGAACCATTCTTTGTCAGAAAATGTTTTTTCCCCTTGGCACAGCATAAGACTATCAGCTGTTTTAACTATTACCCTTGGATAAGTTCTAGGTAGTAAGATTTTTAAAAATTCAATTTTTAAACAGTAATTTTCAATTGCGTGTACTATTATTAGACCCTTCCAAAAATCCCAGTTCATGTAAAATGTGAAGTTAGCTATTAAATATGTAATGCATTCATATTATAACTGATTATTTATCTAATCCAGAATTACTTCAGGAAAATCAAATTTTCTCCTTGCCTGAGACTAGAGGGAAAGTATTTTATATATGACAGTGATATTATCTTTCAAATATTGGCAGTATGAAATGACACTGGTATAAGACATTAAGTAGGTTTTAATCCCAGGAAAGAATCTTCCCTACAGCTATATATCATGTTGCATTTTTAACTTTTGGTTTAATACCAAATCCATGTTGTTGATTCTAGGCTATATGCAATGAGTCCAAATATTATTGAAGTCCATCTCTCCTTTGGATCAGAGGTGAAGTAGGCAGATGTTGCTGTTTGATGATGTTAAAGATATGATTGCATTATACGTTTGCAACAGGTAAACGTCTTTTTTTCCCCAGAAGTACTACAGCTACTGGCCTGGTTGCTCAGCCAACAATAGCCCAAGTCCTGTAGCCCATTTGTTGCCAGATGTCTAGGAACTCCAACACATAGCACTGTCCTTGTTGACCAGTATGATGATTGATCCAGTATAGGTTTATGTAAATCATGTCTCACCATATTGTTTATGGGAGAGACACTCTTCATCTGGCTCCTCTGATGAGACCTATCCAGTATGGTTGAACCTCTGGCATAGCTCTCTTCTTCAGAGCACTTAACTCCCACAACCATATCAAGTAATGCCTAACTGGTGGTTATTATTTTGGTTCATCACACAGTCAGCTAGATGTTCAGACTGGATTGGGCATTTTTGTCCACCTATCGAGTCCTTCCCAAGGATTTAGGAAAGGCAGATGTTGTTGTCTGATGCTGTTAAAGGTATCATCACAGGATGTAAATAAAGCTACCTTTTGCAATTGACTGATTGTGATTTTGTCAAGGCCAACGAAGTTCAAGTGATGTTCCAGATGTTTGAGGATTATACCCCCAAAGGTGTCTATTAATACTTTATTTGCTTTCTTTTTGTAGTTTGTGATTTTTTCCAATTCTTTCTCTTCTCTTCTGCTGTTTCTAGGTACTACATCCATTATCTAGACTTTTATTGCCTTTTTTAGCAACAATTATTAAATCTGGGGTGTTGCATGGCAGATGCTTGAATTTTAAAGTCCCAGAGCACTTTAGCTTCTTCACTTTCTATCACTTTATCTATTTTGTTTGCTTTGTTGGAGGGCTTCTATAGCTGCTCTTTGCAAAGCAATTGGGCTGCCTGGGGAGGAGATCTTAAAGGGTTGGGCACCATCAGCCCAGAGGCTAGCTACTCTTAGATAGACTGACCTTCCCTAAAGCTAGCTCACTTCTCTGCCATCTGTTTTTTGCTCCTTCCAGGCCATGAATTTCTGTTGTAGGTTGTAAAACTCTGTAGCACAGAGTTTACTGATTGTGTTAAGGAGGCTATTAGGTCTATAGCTGGTAGGATCATCCTTTTTCCTTTTTTTAATGTATGAAGACAATGATTGCAAACCATTAATTCTAGGGGGTTTGCCTACAGGTGTCTATGCAGGTATAGACTGCATTACTGCCAGAATGGGGGCAGTAATCTGAATGTATGCAAAGTTAAATTCAGGAAACATTTATCATCCCATCAAGTGAATCAAAGGGAGATGGGGCTATTTAATCATATTGTTGTTCATAAAAAGTATGAATGATAGGAAATAAATAACAGGAAAAAAGGAAAAAGATCATGATCTAGATGAATTTAGAAGTTATTTACATGAAGTTTTGGTCCTATATAACAGTAATTTGACTTACGTGCAAGGCATATGTCCAGGGGTTTTTTTTCTTTTCTTTTCTTTTTTCTAAACTTAGGTTTCCTTAAGAAAATGGGAGGTTACTTTCCCATATTTCCATTCATAATACCCTTTTTAATGTGGAATGTTAATAATACTGAATGTAAACCATTATGGGAACATCAGGAAGCTATTATTTGCCTTCTATGAAATCCTGGCAAGTGCTTCTCATTTTATTCAACACTCAATTATTTTTCCTACATTAAAAGCAGCGTAAATATTTGGAAAATTTGGGGACAAGAGCTTAAGTTTTATCTGGCTTCCATGAGAAAATTATTCTTTCAGTTAACTCTGATTAAAATTTTGTAAGGTTTTTTTTTTTAATTTTTATGTTGCTTTTTACAGAATTTGGGCAAAAAAAGAAGACTCCACGAGTATTAAAGTTTCTTAAAGCTTGTGAGTCACTACCTAAATAATTTGGTTTATCAAAAAAGCTAGTGCAGTAAATGAAAGCATTTGCTGATCCCATAATTTTGATCTAGTATGGTAGCAACCAACAAAATTTATTTAAAAATAGAAAGATTTTGGCAGAATCTAGCTAACAACTAAGGACTATTACTAAGATCAAATCTAATAAGAATTTACAAAATTTTTGAAATAATCTATTATAGTGAATCACTAGCTTTAAATTTATAAAAAAAACCTTTAGACATGTGTTTTACAATGTTAAAATGCAATTAGTTAATTAAAAATGCTATTTCATGTTTACTGGACATCCCAGAAGAAGTTTAAGAAAGGCTAGCGATCAAACTTTTATGCTGGAAATACAATAAATTGAAGGGTATTTAACACATGATTTGAAACTACACTTTGGTTTTCCCATCCTGACTTAATGTTTGTTTTCTTATAAATAAGATATGGAGAAGAAAATTAATATTTAAGAATATAAATATAAAGTTAAATTGTGTGCCAAAATTTGGAATTTCTCAGTTTAAGAGAACTGGGGTAGAGTAAAGATATTAATGTGTGGCTAGAATGAAGCTACATCCTGGATACAGCTTTCTGGATTGTATTTCCTTTCATATTTTGAATTATGCCTTTATAGACTCAGTTAAAAGATTGAGCTATACGATTCAGTACAATCAAAATTTAATCTGTCGTTCACATAATGATTTGTTTTAAAATGATATAGTATAGTATTTTCTGTATACACAATGATATATTTTGTTTTATTTTTATTATTTTTCCCCAACATTTCTACTAATAAATCAATACAAGTTAATAAAAACAGAATCGACTGGATTGTCATTCTGATCCTTTCTATGCCTCAGTCCACTGAGTATACTGTTAGTTATGTTAAAAAAGCAAATAAAACACAGATCCTTCTTGTCACAATTTACCACAGTTTATGCCACTAGCTGAGGGGCAAGTGGTATAGCAGAAAGTCAGCCTTCTCAGTTGAAAAACAAAGTTTGGGAGATATGCATCAGAATCTTCTTCTTGAAGCAAGTTTTAGTAGCACTGCTAAATAAAACCTTGTTTCGGTCATTTGCTAAGTAGCCAGATTGTTTTCCTCCTTAAAGTGCACCACTAAATTGCATAGAGACACTCAGTGTAGAGGCAGTTTTAAACATGTAGGGTGGGACTCAAGATCTAGATCCATTTCTTCTATGTAACATAGTTCCTTTTTAACAGTGAAATGTCATAGTTTGGGATGTGGGGATAATTGCTAGTTGGGGACTGAATTGATTAAATTATTAGACTTATCAATCTTTTTCATTTCTGTGTTTAGCCATTGAAAACAGCAGTCAGGATTTTTATTTGCTATTATTTGTGTCATGATGAATCAGGCATAGGGATGAAGATAGAGGAATAGTTTTTCTATAATGGCATCGCCATGGTTATAATTCCAGGTTTCAGTTTCCTTGGAATGAGTTAATGGAATCTTAATGCAGGAATCTTAATGGAGATTTTTTGTGACATGTTATTTTTTATTTACACCAGGTATCTTTTGCAATGTGAAGATATTGTATTATTTATTTGCTGTGGACTCTCTGAGGATCACAGAGGACATGGAATCATATGATAAAATTACCACAGTGAGCAGTGAGCTGGGTTTTGGGAGCCATTTGATGGTTCCCTTCGGGGAAAAGGAGAAAAATCAAAACCCAGTGATTCTGACACTACTTTTTCTGGTGTGCTCTAAGGCATCACATATTCTGGGAAGCATATACATACTCATCACAGCAATATCCCTGTAAGAGTTATCAGCTCCCCAATTTGATTTCAGATGAGTCTTTGCTCCTAAAGAGTGTTTCAAAACTGAAATACAGTTCTTTGTAATATACTGCAGATGTATATAGCGTTAAAGCAAAGAAAGGACCCCACCATATGCAGCAGATAGTAATGTATAACTCATCAGTAATTCCATTACAGTAATATCCTAAGGTCCCTAAGCTGATTGCTAATTGCACAAGAAGGGAAGGGAGGGAGAGACCTTTTATAGATACAAACTATTGTGTTTATAATACTCATAAAAGGTTGTATCTACTTTCAAAACAGAAGCATGATCAAGAGAGCCTGCATGTATTGTCCTCAATGAGAAAATTTGAATTCCACAGAAGGTCTGAAACCTATCCGTGGCCATTACCCTAATTAAATGCTTCCTGGTTCATCTCTCTAATTGGTCCAATATGTGTCTATCAGAGCCAGTTTGGTCTAGGCCACCAAGCTAGAAACTAGGAGACTGTGAGTTTTAGTCCCATTTTAGTCCCATAAAAACCAGATGGGGGACTTTGGACCAGTCACTATCTCTCAGCTCAACTCACCGCAGGGAGGGTTGTGGGGAAAATAGGAGAAGGAAGGAATATTAGGTATGGTGAGTTATTTATAAAAATAATAAAGATAGAATTTTAAAACTCTTTTTAAAATAGCTACAATAAATAATCCAAACTCCAGCATGGTAAAATCTGTGCTTGGTTCTCTCTAGGAGAATCCACCCCACCCCCAAACATTAGAAGAGTATTTTGATTTAATTGGTCACAAATAGATTTTCTCTGTGCATTAAAAGTAGTGATTACAGCTATCTCTGTTACTCTTCAAGATAATCTTTCCTAGAACTGCTTAGAAGCAAAATGCAATTGCTTAAAATTTCTTACAGAAGAAAAAATATTAAAAATACTAAATGCCTCATTTTGAATAAGTGGGTTGTGTGCGTGGATTTCTCCAATTTCTCTCATGATAGAAATAAATTTGATTTTTGCTTTACTGTTTATAATAATAATATGATTTATATATATTATACGTGGTTTATATAAATAGCAAATATTTTATATTAATCCAGCCTCTTCAACATCATCTATAAACTGACATCATTATTCAAGTCTATCTTCTGCAAAAGGAAATGTACATAAAAATAAATATAACTTTCCATGCAGTTTGATAGACAGACAGACAGACAGACAGAAAGACAATATAGATAGCAGAAAAATGAGAATTGGATGGAACTGGATCAATCTATTTGTTCTTTTTTATAATGATTATTTCCAAAAATTTCTATAGAAATACAAAGCTTATATAGAGTAGAGTACACCCTCTATATAGCTCAATTTGCTTCAAGAATGGTTGTTGCAAGGAAGTATTCAGCTCCTTTATCATTTCTAAAAATAGTGTGTTCAGTAACTCTTGCACAACTTTGACCTCTTCCTTGGAAAGAGGCCTCTCAATACTGATTGCTAGAGGATATGAACAGAAGAATGTTTTCTATAGCAATTGGATGGCCAATCTGGGTACAGAACCTGAATGAAGTAAATGTTTGACAACTTGTCTTATTCTAGATCCAGTACAACACTCAGGATTAACTCTGGGTTTGTCTTCTTTCCTGTCAGTTCCATGACTAATAGTAATTTATCTAAAGCGGTTGTCTCTGACAAACTACAGTGTCATTTATTCAATCTGAAGATGGCAAAAGTCATCAGTTGTTAGACTTTCTCCTTTGGATGGTGACCTTGATTTTTTTTTTGTCCATTTCAAGTTCATGCTTAGATTTCATTTTTGAGGTGAAGGAGGCTAACAATATGGTTGAAATTTTTAGACCTCCATAACTTGGGATTTTTCTACGATTTTCTCAGAGCCAGTTCACATTGTCTGCTTTTTAAACTTGGATATAAAATATACAACTTTTAAATGGCACATGTGTACAACTTTGTTAGTTTGTGCATGGTGGTTTATGCATTTAGTTATAAGCATTCCATGAAAGAGAAATTCAACCATCCAAGTACACATTATTCAGAAATATGGTATAGCAAATATGTTTTGACTGCTATTTCACCTTTTGTACAAATAGTTCTAAAACAAATATGACATCTATACCCTGGTCTTGGTTGACTTTTATCTTGAGTTCTATTTGCCATTCAGCTGCAAAGGTTTTACTTTGATGACATAAACAAATGTAGAGTTGTGCGGTGTTTGGTGCTCTCTGATCTTGATTGTTTTCTTCAGATGTTTAATTACCTAAACTAGGTAATAACATCAGTGCATCTAGTGGTCATTACCTAGTTTGGATAAAAAAAATGTCTGCAAGAAAACAACCAAGCTCAGAGAACACCAAAGGATCCCTCATTTTACCCTGAGCTACAAATATTTTCCTTTAAATGTAGAGTTACTGTGTGGATGGCATATGAAAGCCATGGTTTTTTTTCTTTTCTCACTTTCTTTCCTTGCAAAATAAGGTTTCATACTCCCATTTTTAATCAGTGATCTTAAAATATTATAAGAACATCTTTTCCTAATTGCCAATGCACAGATACCCTCATATATTCAAACACCTGAAAAGAGGTATGGATTATTAGTGGTAGGTAATGCAGCACTACTCAGTTTTTTTTAAAAAAAACCTATTCTATTAAGCATTTAAAACGAGAGAAAAGAAAGAGAAAAGAAAAAAAAGGATAGATAGTCAAAGGAAAAAAAGAGGGGGGAAAGAATAAAGTAAAATAAAGCACAGAATGAATAAATAGGGAATTTACAAGCGTCACAGGATTAGATTTTTTTTTTTTACTATTTCATTGATTGGTTTTAAATGACTGAATATATGATATCATTTTCAAAACTGCAGGTCTTCCTTAAATGCAAGCAATTTATGAATATAAACAACAGTAGTCAGAACAATATACATTGAAAAAGATCGACATTATAGTAAAATATATCCAGGCTACTGAAGATCTATTCAAATTTATCAGTTCCAGTAGAGCTGGAATATTTAGAAGAAACCCAACTTTTGGATGTGGTACAAACCTATACAATTTTTTATTTGTATAATAAGCAGCTTACTTTAATTTAAGCTTGTAGCAAATTGGCAGCAAGTTTATCTCTTTCAGAACAGATGTGATATCTTTGTAATAGGTTACTCCTTTAGCAATTTAACTCAGCATTATGTATGCACTAAGACTCCATCCTTGATATGAAATTAGAACCAAACCATTTATGTTGCTTGGGTATGAAAGTATTTTTTTTTCTTTATATAAAGACAACAATAGCTTATGTGTATATCACAAACAATATTTTTAAAGGCATTACCTTGGGGATAAGTCTCTATATAAAACATTCTTTCCAGCTGGAGTTCCCCACATATGTTCAGGCTACATGTCCCAGAAATTCTCAATCAATATGACCAAAAGGCCTTTTCTAGCTAAGGGATTTGGAGAATTGGAATCCCAACATACTTAGAGGACATGAGATTAGGCAAGATCAGTGATAATACTAGATCCATGATTGTACAAAACCAAAATTCAATCAGAAATGCCACAAGACTGGGAGAAAATAGATAGCTGTTCACAATCTCCTCCATATAAATGATTAATCTTGAAATAAATAAAGCTCCTTGAGAATATGTTCCAAGTTAAATTGTCAGATTTCTCAGACATAATCTAATATGGTCTAATCTAATTCAATGTCTGAGTATCTGAAACTATGCTCATATATTAAAATAAGAGTTTGAGGGTGTGCTAGAAAACCAAGAAGCCCCAATTCACAGAGTTCAATAAAATTCAAGTGCACATAAAGTTTAATTTTTACACTATTGCTGAATAGTTAGTTAATGATTTTGCAGCAATTCAGTAAATAGTATTACCATTAAGTGGGGAGACAATAAGCTCTTTTCTTCAGAAAAGAGAGGGATGCTAGATTTGTCACATATCCCTTTTCTTGTATGTATTTATTTATTTTATTCATGGGTGCTGGGCACTAAAGGTTACAGAATGCAAGCCCAGAAAAGGGGATGGGAGGGAGGGAGGGAGGGAGGGAGGGAGGGAGAGAGAGAGGGAGAGAGAGAGAGAGAGAGAGGGAGATGATAGATAGATAGATAGATAGACAGACAGACAGACAGACAGACAGACAGACAGACAGATAGAGAGATACCTCTGTCTGACCAATCAGGAAACAATTTTTTTTATAAAAGCAGACAGTGATGTCACCTAAAGGCATCTGCTCTGGCTTCTGTTTTACAGACTCATACTTTGTTCAGAAAGTACCACTGGGAATTGCTGATCATGACCAACACATTTTTGCTATGTGCCTATTTCTGCTGCTTCAATGGAAGCCAAGGCAAGGGTTAGTTCTGAGGATTCAGCATATTCAAAGCTCTTCTCTGACACAGCAAAACAAGTTCACTTTACTCAACAGCCAGCAAGCCTATCTAATACATTTATAACCAGAACAGTATCTATGTAAATAACTGCACAGATGCAATTATTTTAACTTTTCTGTAGCTGTCTGCAATGATGTATTGGATCTGGCAAATGTCCAATCTATTTGTACATAGATTAGATAAAGGGAAACCTTTTGGGGAGAAAATTTCTAATGATGCTAGTTATGCCAAAGAATGTCTTCTATTCTGCTGAACGCCACAGCCATTAATACAAAGATTACAAAAGTTCTATGGTTAATTTGCATTTCAATAGATTACAAGTGGAAGACTTGATTTCACTTATTTTGAATGTTCTTAGATACCTGATCTTTCAGTATAAGATGGAATGGTATCAGGGCAGATTTGATTGGGAATGCTATTCATTTATAGACAACACAGAGGCAGGGACATTTTCAGTCAAAGTGAAAAGGCTGAAAGAGATCACAACTAAGCAAGAAAAACCTGGAAATGTCACTGTAACTTTATATTGAAGGAAAGAATCATAAGTTATTGCTCAGTGGTTAGCATTGGTTTTAGATTAGAGAGATGTTCCACACAGCAATAGAACACACTGAGTGATTGCCATACCCTTTCAAAGTAAGTTGCCCTACAGTTCCCAGGTTAACAGCTTATGCTGTTGCAATGTTCATAAAATATTTGGGTTTAATATTCAGTGGGTTAACCAAGGATAACATTAACATGACTGGGTAGCCAGTATGTGCAGTCTTTTTTGTTGCGGTTGAATAAACAAGAAAACAACTCCTTAGGCAGTACTGCATCTATGTATTGATTTCTGTTTAAGGACACTTGGCATCCCTTAAGACACCAGACTTCATCCTCCATGAATGGCCTGATTCCTTTCTTTCATGTCACTAATGTCCAAACTAGACATCCTTTAGAATAAATGATGGTGGTAAATGTGTTTTTAATTAGTTTGCCAATGAAAATCACAATTTGGTGAGAAGGGCGCCAATGATTAATTATGAGCTCTAAAGCATCCTTTTCCAATCTACTGGCTATGAATTCTGGAAGTGGCTGACCTGTTATATTTGAAGAGCCCTGTATTTGGGGAAGGCAGCTCTAGATTGCTGCACTGTCAGAGCCCATCCCCAGCTCAAAGAGAACATAAACATCATCACAATTCAGAAATTGATTGGAACACATCAAAAGTCACATTTTAAGTAAAATGGAATGGTTGACAATGTTGCTATAGGAGCTGATAATTTTTTTCAAAATTATGCAGGCTTACAATCCATGTTTACAAGTTTTCTCATTGGCTGGTGGTAAGACCATAATAGAAAAAATAGTGTATGTTGAAAGTAGCAAAAGGAAATGTCACACAAGTCTGAAATAAATGGAAGATTGTACTGTTTTATAGAGCTGCAAAAATAGCCAACAAAATAGCAAAGAGTTTCACTGGCAGCATTATATAAAATTGTTTCTAATTAACTCTCTCCCACATAATATTGGACTTTTAAATGCTGGCTAAAATGTGACAAATGCTCCAATTTACATATATCTTTCTCTTGCACATTAGCTAAATTTCAAAAATTAAACTTAAGAATACTAAATTCTCTAAGGAGTTGAAATATTAAATATGGTACTTAAGTAAAATTTTGTAATATAAATATTCTTTAAAATGGTAGAAAATATAAAAATGCTTTAAAGGCTAAACAAGCTATTTAAAACATTTTAAAAGATTGCAAATACTTAGAATGTTTTGAGGAAATATAAAATTTTGACATAATTATGCGTTTCCTTTTTCTATGCTTGTAATACATTGAAATAAATTACAGAAAACATTACAGATACTGTCCTCATTCAAGGGTTTGAGTTTCCCATTCACATTATAAAGGAAATCATAATTCACAGAAATAAGAAGTACCAGTATGTAGTCTGATGGATTCAGAAGAATCATTCAAGAGTTTTCCCATTTGAAGAATCAGTCCAGGTATCATGCTATATCATAGTACTATCAGACAAGCTTTTCCCAATTCAGTTTTGTAAATATGGATATCCTTTGGAAAACCACAGTTGTAGAAACGCCATTGCCAATGTAAAGCATGAAAAATATAATATCACTATTTCTAAAACCATTTTCCTAAAGGAAAATGTCTTTCCTCCCTTCTGCCATTTTCCCATAATTACTACTGATGTTTGAGAAAGAGTTTAGCAGGGAGGACAAACCATGAAGAAGCTTTCCTAGACCTGGTGTAATTAAACTAAGTAGATTGTGTCTCAGACAAATCAATCAAAAATTAGTTTGCCCTGGGATCCCTTCTAAATTAAGCCAAAATCAATTTATTTAAAGGGATATTTTACCTTTTCCCGAAAAATAGCCACTCAAGGTCTTGATCTATAACAGTCTTCCAAGCCTGGTACCCTCTGCCTGGTACCTTGGACTAACAGGTTGTCTTTTACATTGTCCACTCATCCTTTCTAACACATCCTTTCATTTGACCATTGGACATCTTCCATTTTTGCTTGATTGACTCTTTCTTGTATTAGCCTTTCCTCCCAGCTATCCTCAATTGACTGGTTATTAATATTCTCTGGCAGTAATTTCCTTCCCATTTATATAACCAGAGAGGTCTGTCCTCTCAAAATGCAAGAAATAGAAATCAGTACTCAGAGGGGGAAAAACCATTAGCCTTGAACCCCTCAAACTAACTTCATCCCCATCTCACTCTCACCCTGAGACTACCTGAGGACAGCTCCTTCTATGTTACAGAAAAATTATTCAACAACCTTGAAATAATTGGAAACAGAATCAGTGTGTATTATGGCCTCCCCCAAATTGGTATCCTCCAGATATGTTGGAGTTTAACATCTGTCACCTATGCTACTTGGCCAATAAGTTGACAAGAGTTACACTCTAACACATCTGGAAGGTATCAGGTTGCAGAAAGCTGAGATTATGAAATCTCAGTGAAGCATTCACAGGAGACTTTCCCAGCTGACTCTGACTGTAAATTGTAATAGTAATTTAGAATGTCTCTAATTACTTGTGACTCTTAGTGGAACTCTGATCCTGAAAGATAAAAATGTTAAGAGATACTCTTTTTGTTTGAGAAACTGTTAAGAGTCCAGCTATGTTTAAAAGATTAAAGAGGGAAAGGGAGGAGGCAGGATGTCACTCTTGCTACTTTCTCCCAGATTTGATTGTTTCTCATCACAGCCTTAAATTAAGCATTTTAATATAATTTTAATATGGAATTCATCAATTCTCTGCCATTTCCAGGTAAAAGGGATAGAGGTTCATCCATGATTATGGCAATAATTCTTCTAAAAGTGAGCCCATCTTATTTTTTTTTTCTAGCAGAGAAGAAACTAAAATAAATTATACTGAACATGGGAACTAGAGAATATTTGCAAATAGTCTTAACCCTATGCAGATATTATCAGTATGAAACTCTTATCATGAACATTAAATTCTACTCCCTTCCAACACTGTTCAGATGACAACTTCCTACACTTGCGCATTTAGTCCGAATGCCTGCGGAAAAGAATTTCAGTCTTCCACATGAGCAAAGACCCTGATAATTGAAGTTCCTAACTTATGCAGAAGCCAAAAGGCATGTTCAGCTGTATACGTGAAGGTTTCTTTACTGCAGGCAGTTGTACTCAGACATGTGACAACATTCAAGCAATGTCAGCAGGGGTCAGGCTTATCTGGAACAAGTACATAAATGGACCTATTTAGCTTTTGCTGTGGGAGAACAGCAATGATGGAATGTCTCCAATTATTCTTTTTGTCAGCATCCCTGCAATGACTCCAGAATCCTGCCTGCCAGCTCTCCAAAAGGTTCCCAAGACTGAAAGAGCTTCAAGGATCACATTCTAAAATCTCATCAGATCTCACAAAGTTTTAGCTTTTCCAGTCCAAACCTCAGCAATGAAGTTATTTTTTTTAAAGCATTATTTTAAGATTTCACACTGCTGATCTCTACTGATATCTAGTGAAATTATACTCAGTTTCCAGGATCCTATCATCATTTGTGCCCGACCCCAACATCTGTCCTATGAAGAGGAATATTCTTAGGGCTGAGTGAAATTTGAACACCAGACATCTTTATTTTCCAATAATCAAATGATTAGGAAATGTAATTCCACAGATGGAAAAAAAATATGCTAGCAACTAAACACACTTTAAAACTTCAAGTTGAAGTAAGGACTTTGTCTTTTGGCAAAAATCTAAAAATGGAAGGATGGCAGAGGTGATTAATTATCTTTTTGCATTCTGAGGCAGTTACTGTAAAAAAAAGTTTAAGAAACAGCTTCTCATAGATTGATCTTATTGCAGATTCAGCTCTTCAAGGCTATATCTGGAATTGTCAAACAGATGAAAAGCCACATTAACTTATTTCAAAAAGCATTCCAAAATTCCCTTCTGTGGATGGTATGTGTCTTCCTTAATTTCAGTTCCTCTACCAGAGGCCTGGGAGCAAGACCTGCACAGCACAGTATCTTAACTGTTTTCTAACATTGCACTCTTCCAGACAGAGACCTCTGACTTCATTCCTGAGATCTGTTGCAGCTATTATCCCAGTTTAGGAGTTACAGGATTACAGTGGCGTAGTGTATACCAATTCATAGGTTTGAATTATGGTGGTAGTAGGGATTATTTGCATTATTATTTGCAGTAGGACTCTATTTGCATCTTCTAGCATATCTGATGGTGTTTCTCCACTGAGCCTTGGTATTGGCCTCCAAGGTTGATTATAGCTAGTTTATCCATGATCTTATGTCTCATATGAGCAGCTGTGGTCTTAACAGAGAGGACGGCAGTGACATTCCTGCTTCAGATGTTGGCTGCACATCCAATTGTTCTTCCTGGTCTTCTTGAATCTGGGATGTAAGATATAGTTGATCCATCTGAGGGGTGTCAAACTCATGGCCCGCAGGCTGGATGCATCACATGCTAGCCACAACCACTCCAGTTTAGTGAAGGGGGGAGCCGCTATATGTCACATGACATGATGCTGTGAGTTTGACATCCCTGATCTATCTCCAAGTTGTGGGAGCAGCTTCCTGTTCATTACATTGAAGCTTTGGGTAGCTAGCTGTTTCTGACTTAGTATGGATGCAGGTCTTCTGTCCATCCATAATTCCCTCATACACTTTTCTCTCATTAGGTCTGCTATTGTAGTAGCATTCCATCAATTACAAGTTCTATTGTCTCATCACTATATGGTTTGTCCCAGTAGCCCACTTATGAATCAGATTGTACTGTTCCTCAACATCTGATGCAAACCTTGTTAATCAATGTCTCAGCCAGTATGACTCTCCTTGTTCATATCATTCTCATATTTGAAGTAGGCAGGTAAAGAGTTAAAAGGTCTTTGACCAAGGACCTTTCCTGGTAAATTAGGTACCAACATGGTATCCTATGTCAAAGGTGGCGCTGTAACCACTATGCTATCCAGCCACCAATATAGTTAGTGTGTGTGTGTGTCCTCTATGCAGGTGAAACTTTGGGAATATTAGATCACATAAACAAAGCAATAATCATTTGGAGATTCAATTCAACAGTTACCCTAGTTCAAGTTTCAGGCTGTTTCTCCATGTAACTCAGTATTCTTTAGTACCTAAAATGGTAGCTGTAGCAGCAAAGCAACTCTCCATACAGAAGAGCATGAAGCAAAGAAGCAATTTCCAGGAATGAATCTAGAAACAGGAAATGTAGAAAACACTTTCTGGCCCATGCAAAAGAAATAAGACTCTAACTAAACTTTCTGGGGAAGGAAAGGACACCATCAGAGAAAAGATAGGATTTTGAATCTGTGGAAATCAAAGGGAATACAGCTGGGAAGAGAAGGAGTCATGGCAATTGGTGACTTATTGAAACAAATGTGTGCCAGTTGGATCCATCAGCTCATGAGTTATGCTGTTGGCCAAAATCAAGGACCAGAAATGTACCAGAATCACTTACAAGAATTACCAAAAACTGAGAGTAATCCTTTTCTGCACGGACAAATAATACCACAAAAAACTAACTTTTATTAAATAATGGCATTTCAACATTGCACATCTCATCTAAGTGACTATATAATTATATAAAATAAACCTTAAAAGTTTAGGAATAAATTCAAGAATCTAAGGGATGAAATAGTGTTCTCATCCATACTTCATAAAAGAAGACTGAAAAAGAAAAAAAGGAATACTGGAAATGAATGACTGGCTATTCAAATTATGTTGACAGCAATTATTTGGTTTCTGAATTCATGGTCTGAGTTATGAATGATGGATTGCTGGCATGAGATGAGTTGTAGTTCACATAGACTAATAAAAATATGCTTGGACAAAGTTTGTTAAGTTTGCTCAGGAGAGTCTTAAATTGAAACCTGTGGGGTTTGAAAGACAAACATTCTGAACAAGAACTTTGGACAAAGACTTGTGTAGAAGAAATGGGAGTGTTGCTGTTACTATGGCTCACTAAATCTCTCAGTGAAATCAGAAAGAACATTGGCTCATAAAGTTCATGGCCTTCAATTTTTTATACAATAATGCTCATAGTATGGGAAATAAGATTTAATAGTTATAATAGAATTCTTCTGGGATGACTCCTGTGATTGGAATGTGACAAAGTATGAAGTTTGTTCAAGAGGAACAAAAGCAATAGAAAAGAAAATATATTCTTTTTAAAGGGAAACATACTATTCTTTAACCTGAGTATGGTAGAGATAGATCTTGGATTTCAAAAAAGTAGGTGTTGATAAACTCAGGTAAATAGCTAAATCTCTCATCAGGAGAGATTGGACGAACTGAATATGTACAATGTTATAAGATTCTATCCTGCAATTGTGTTTCTTAACATTTTTATTCTTTGGATGGGTAAAGAAGCATTCACCAAATTTGCTGTTAACACAAAATGGGTGAGATAATTCATAACTTAGAAGCTTGAAATAAAATTCAAATTCTTATTCAAGAGACTTTCCAAAAGGACTTGCTCTAGCATGTTCATAAAAATATATTTTTCTATGCCTACATGAATTCTCTTTCCAAGCAATCCCATCACCGTAGCTTGGAATGTTTGGGTGGTTTAGGGGTGGGGAATTTGTGGTGGGTGGGGGTGTATTTGGAGATTGTTATGTGTGTTGGACCAGGTCTTCGGGTGTTAAGTGAATTTTGTTGTATGGGTATACTGTGTATAAACGTACAATGACAATAAAATTATTATTATTGGGATGACAGTGATTTCCCTGCCTTTCTTGGCATTTTTACCAATTTCTTCAAATATCTGCACTTCCTCATCAACACCTCAACTCAAGTGAAAACTTAGTGTTGCCCAGCTAAGATTATTTTACTTATATAATGCTGCAGAAGTATGCAACTGCAACTTCTGAAAATAATGAAGCAAATTCTATGCCAAGGATAAGAGTGAAGTATTTTAAGGTGACACTTTGTCATCCAATTTTCAGATTAAATTCTCTTCCCATAATGTCCTAAGAATTGCCTAATATAAATAGAGATAGTGGAAAATACAGATGCTTTCATACAGGCCAAGTAAAGTACACTTTAATGCATGAAATCAGTTTTTGTCACAAATAATAAAAAGTAATCACATGTATATCCATACACAAAACACATTCAGCAGATTTCAACCAATGTTAGTTGTGTAGAAGAATGAATCGTATATTGTGGAAATACAACATTTCTAAAAATGCAAAGGTTTAGGGAATACCTTATTTATCCTTATTTATTATTCATTCATTCAATTTGTACAACTGTCCATCTCACATTTGTGACTCCGGGTGGCTCATATAATTAAAACAACCATGCAACTTCCCCTTCAAAAATACTTTACTTTTATAAAATATTTTATGAATTTATAAACTATTTTAAAACTACATTAAAATCATAAAACATAATAGGACAAAATACAAGGACAAAGCCATGTCTTCAGAGTCTTTCAAAAAATAAAAGAGTTGTGGATGATTTAACTAATGATATTTCAGAGTGGGCACTGGCAGCAAAGGCTCTCTTCCTGAATCCCATCAGATGGCACTGGACCCCTAATTTGTCTCTTCTGCTAGCCCTGTTGGAATAGGTAAAACTGGAACTCGGAAAATAACCTGGCCCCACATCATGAAGGGTCATTACCATAATACATTACCATTGTATTGAACCCAGAAGCAAACTGTCAATTAATGCAGCTCATGGAGCAGAGGTGTAACATGCACTAATTAAGGAGTCCACATAATTGCCCATGATAGTACATGTTGCATCCGCTGAAATTTCTGGATACTTTTCAAGGGCAGCCCCATGTAGACACATTACAATAATCCATTCAGGATGTGACCAGAGCATGAATGACTGAGTACAACCTCCTGGTGCAGGAGACAGGAATCAGTCTTCTCCTTACAGGATTATCTGTGGCCTGGATGGGCTATTGAAGCTATGCAATCCAAATTAGGGTAGATCTATGTGGAACTATTTTTCATTAGTATTTGTGGTTTTCTCACTAATTAATTTCTAATTAGTAGCTAATAATTTACCTTGCTTTGCCTGTTTGCACATGCAATTCAATCTGAAGCCATTTTCCTAGCTCTTATAGATTGCACATGTGGATATAGTTAAGTGTACTTCAGTGTTCTCTTTCTGACAATGAACAATACGATACTCAACAAAATCCCCCAGAAATGGGGTCAGATGGTGAAGTATATCTTTTAAATATCAAGATTAGCTAGTAGACTAAAGTAACCTGCTGTTTTCCATTTGTCCCATTCAGCAATATATAGTTAATTCTATTGAAATCAATGTGATACACTTACTTTGAGTTCAGCGTTTGTATTTTAACAAGTTATTGTGCAGTTTTAGACTGTTGTTTCTCATCCGCATAAACCACATGACACTATTGATTTAGTAGGCATATGGTATTTATCACACATACTTTTCTTTAAATGCAATACTGTATCAAACACACTTTGGTTATACAATTTAGTAAGTGGGAAGAATCACACTTGCCAAAACCTGCTGCAGAATTGGCCTAATTTTATCTACAGGGTTAGAGTTCCACCATAATGTTTCTGATTTCTGTTTCAGGTACCTGTTACTTTATTTGCTTTATTGTTTTCTGATGTGTGATCAGAACCATTAACCATAGAATGCAGTACTATGGTACATACATATAAACTCTTCCCAGTCCAAAGCCATTATTGTTTGAATTTTGATTGACTAGAAAAAGTGTTTCAGAAACCTAGATAATAATTATGGGGTTCTTCAAGAGCTATTAGGTTTTTCAAGAGCTTTTACCATTCCAACTAGAAAAGGTAAATATAATCTGTTAACCTACTTATTTTGATTAGCATAGGAATAATTCAGAATAGCTTAAGAATAATAGTTAATATCCAATTCTTGGACTAGGAGCTATTGTTATTAAAACCTACATCGCTATGCAATGCTGATATTAATCAGCACTGCAGTGTTTATATTGTCTTTCCTCATAGACAACAAAAACCTCATGATTACTTAGTCCAATCTATACTCAAAGCTTGTTTGTGGTTTCATAATCCTTTGAACTAATTTTAAAAACATCAGTTCCCTAGGGGTTTGAGAGTTTATTAGTCAAACAAATGCATTTATTCTATAGTAATGACCTTTCTCTGCCCTTGACCATAGTGAGAAATGGACAAGCTGAACCTGTAAATAAAACTGATAAACCCTCAGATGAACATGATTGGAGATAAGATTTGGGCTTGTCTCTATTGATGGGGACTGATTCATATAGCTCAGTCTTCTCCAATCCAATACCTTCCAGATTTTGTTGGATTTTTTCAGAATTTGTAGCCAGTGGACTTTCAGCTGTTCTTGTAGAAATTCAAAGAAATTAATTCCAATGTCCAGGATTCTTAGCTGGCATAGCACTATAAACTACAATAGGAAGGTGCAAAATTGCAAAATTATATATATAGTCTTACAAAGAACATGAAAACTAAAACAAGCTAAAATAGTAAATAGTTTTACTATTTTACAAGTAAAATAGTAAAAAAGGGAAGAAAACAGGCAACAGTGCAGACAGAAAGAAAAAAAAAGGAACAGTAAGAAGCTTGAAATTTCCTTTGCAGCAAATATAAATACAATTACAAAATTAACCTTTACTCTATGATTACAAAAAAAACCCCTCACTCTTTGTCTATTATCCAGAGTTTTTTTTTCTAATCATCAAAACCAAAATAAGTACATTTTTCCATTTCATGCAAGAAGTTTACAAAGGTTTCCAGTCAAACATAAATGTAAATACTGTTTTATTTTTTCTCTCTAATCAAAGGGGTTAATTTAGCCATGTCCACAAGTCCCTTCATCTTCGCTAAACTGCTTTAACAATTCAGAGAGCAGAAGCATCCCTATCCACAGGAAGAGGGAGGACTGGGTGGGAAACAAGTAACAAAAACAAGTTATATTACGTTGACACAAACGCCACTCTTTTGGTGTATTTGTTGTGATGTCACATGCCATACTTGCATGCATAAGGGCATAACACTTATTTGTAACTTTATTAATTTACATCCCAAAATTTCTTTGCTGCCTAATCTTCAGGCTTTGGCTCTAGGCACTTTACACCATAGGAAATAAAATGTCAATACAATTACAAGCTATCAGGTTCTGCAGGTCGTGAAAATGAGATTCTTTATTAGCAGTCCAGCATGTTGCAAAGATTTGTTTCCTATGATTTGCACAGCCCTATTAAATAAACCTTTCATAATCAGAGACAAAAATTCTAGGACCAAGACACTCAGTTTACATATGATTCTGGGTTTCCGATCAAAACATAATTTATTCAGAAAAATATCTTTCAGCAAGTTCTTCAGTCTTTGGATGTGCTGTACTCTTCTGAAGAGAAAAGAGAACACATACGAATTTACAAAAGTGAATGGAAGCACTTTAGGTTCTCCAACTGTGTATTAAAATTTGATACATCCAACTGAATGTACTAAATGTATGTATCATATTTTATACAATGACTAGTTTTCAAAATGATGTCCTATTTTTAATAACAAAACAAAATCAGAAAGAATATAGCCACTGAAATAGACTTAATTTTGCAAAAGGCTATATTTCTTTGCAGAATTTTAATCTGAATGATAACCAAGTACAGATCTGCAAAAAGTATTATTTCTAGTACTGTTGTTCCAAGTTACTGTTTAAATTTTAAAATAAAGAGAAAGGGTGTCAAACCTGCTTGTGAAAATTATTTTTCCTCCATTCCCAGGTGAAAAAAGTCTCCTTACTATACCCCAGAAAATATCTCTGAATAAATGTATCTTTTTCAGCCATGCTGTAATAAAATTTCTTGTATTAATTGAGCTATTATGGTTGATATATCTTGAGTTACAAACTAGCATTTTGCAAATAGTTAGATCAAACCATTATTAGTATAAGAATAAACAACTTTTTGGGATGGTGGACATATTTGGAGTTTTCAATGCATGTATAAAAGTTTTCACAAAAAAAATATCATTAAGAAGCTGGCCTGTTCAAGAAATTGCTGTTATGGTTATGGCGGGTTAAAACAGTAATTGATTAAGAATCAAAATTGTTGCTAATCTATTTCCCCTTTCTTTCCAACCTACCTTTGTCTTTTTCACTGGGCAAGTTATTATGTTAAATGTATTTTTTGCTAAGTCTGGGCATTTCTAAATAAAGCATGGGCTACAACAGCAACCAACTGTTTTAATATATTAAATATGCTTGAAGGGACTATATACCATATATGTTGGAAGCAATGCATGGTAATTTGTTTACAACTTGCTCTAAGATGGTTCTAGGCTTTAGAGTTTACCTGATTTCCTTTTTTAATTATTTAATTAACAGAATCTAAAAATAAAATTAAGATCAGGTAGGATAAGGTGCCAAGAAAAATCCTTGTGGGCATCACTCATTATCTCTGAATTAAGCCTGATATATGAACCCACTTTTGCTGTCAGACAACATGTCTCACACATACACTGAGTATTGTTTAATAATAAATTTCAACTGTATTCTTCCTTCTCCCCCACCCCCAGGGTTACCATTGTAATAAGTTATATCTAATATCTTTTATTTCAAATGAAAGAATTAAAGTTTTATTAAGCAACTGCAATTTTCACCTCATGTTAAGAGATCCTCTGCCTCATTTCCTGACTGTGTTTCTTAAGAAAAGAAAGCCAAGAAAAATGCATTTTCTACAGATAGAAGAAACCTTTTAACATTTTAAAAATGTACTAAAAGAATGACTGAAACCAGACAACTGTGCATTGTGGAATAATGGGCCATTTTGAAAGATCAAACTGAAAGAATGCAACTGAAAGCAATATGCTACTTTCAATGTAAGAACTGTTTGTGGTATATGCCTATGAATATTTAGTTCAACATATTACGAAGTAATGTGACTTTTTTTCCCACTTTTTTATATCCTCAAGGCCTTTTTTTCTTAGATTTGTTTACCCACTTAGATCAGATATCTATCCTTCTTGTGGAAAAGGTGTCAAAATAACAGATCTGTCAGTGGGATCTGAATGGCATTTTTCTCTTCCAAGGCCTTCTAGATAATACTTAAAATCAAACTGTGGTTTGACCTATGACTATAATCTCAGTATTTTCAAATTATGGTACTCAAAATATAACTGAATCCTTGGGTCACACCTCTTAAATGAAGCATTATAAATGGCATATTCTACAAACTGAGGAACAACATGATATAGTGGTGAAAATGTCAGATTAAGGCCTAAGAGATTCAGGGGCCACCTTTCTCTTGTAGTCGCTCTCTTAACTCAAAGGTGTTTTTTTTCAAGAGGCAGCTGGACTTTCTTGGTTTGTTTTTTTGTTTTTGTTTTTTTTTAAGATGTTTTGCTTCTCATCCAAGAAGCTTCTCAGCTCTGACTGGATGATGGGGAATGGAAGGATTTATATTCCTTGCAGGCAGCTAGTCATTTGCATTCTTTTCTCAAACTGAAGCACAAATGGTTCCTGTAGTCTGCAATTTTTCTGGAAATCTGTTCATACTCCCGCACCATTCAAAGGGTGTCCATCCCAAACAGCATAGCTAAATGTCTATGGAGATTCTCAGTCATCCAGGTCATGGTTGAGAAAAGGGAAAAAAGTGGTTGAGACAACCATGACCTAGATGACTGAGAATCTCTGTAGGCATCTTTTAGTCCAATATGTGTCACAGAACTGATACACCTACACACTTTATACACACATACATATACATATATATGATTTCTACTCATCCAAGTCTTTTTGTTGGATTAAAATGGGGAAAAAGCAGTTAAGATTCTATTGCTATTAAATTCATTTACCAAAAATTCATGCAAAAAAATCAGGGATTTTTCAAGTATAGTGAAGTATGAAAACATAAAATGCAAACAGTTACATAAAAGAAATGCATAGATGAAACCACACAGTCAAATAAACTCTATTTAATACTTTCTAGAGGACTCTGGGATCAAAGACTACAAATAAAACAATAATATTCCATGTGTGTGAAAATCTAACATATTCCAAAAACAGCAGGAATTTAGGCTTACTAAGATCCTACAAAACAAGTGATTTCTTTTAAAAATGCATCTTATCGTAACATGTTAAATTACTGAGAGTGTGGATAACTTTTCAAGTAATTTATCTACCACTGATTATGCTCAGTCATGGGACTAAAGGAAATCACATATCAAAATGGAGAATTTATATAACCAGATTATTCTCTCTATAATCTATAAAAATATGGGATAGTAGATTTGCTATTATTCAAGGTATGATATTCTTTTTTGCTTTAGAAATAAAGAACTGTGATTTATTTCATTTGTTACCAAGCATTTCAAAAGTTCATTTAAATTATAGGGAATGGATTCATAATGGATAAAAGGTGAATTGGAGATGGAAAATGTGGCCGAGGAACATGATTGGCATAACTATTATTCATGCTTTAGTTAATCTAGACTACTGCAATATTCTCTGTGTAGGGCTTCTCCTTGATAACAACCTAGAAGCTACAGTGAGTCCAGAATGCAGCAGCTCAAGCAGTTATGGGCACAAATTTCTTTACCTGTGTGACTTTGTATTATGAACTGAAAATGAGATATCACCTTTAAAGGCCTTTATACCTTAAAACCTGGTTCTTTTCAGGAGTTCTTACTCCCAATGGCTTCTGCCCATCTAAAAAAAAGTGACAGAAAAAGACCCCTCTTGATCTCTATATCTGTAGCGGATATCTCCAGGAATCACAGAATTTGGCCTTCTCAGTCATAGACCATTTCTGGAATACTATTTTCCAGTGATTGCATTAACCCCAATTCATGGATTTTCCTAAACCAGTAATACATGGTTTTTCAACAAGCCAGTGGAGTCTGATGTGTTTATTTTTTCCTTCTTGCAGGGGAATATTTTATGTATTTGAACCATTTCTAATGCATTTATTACAATTTTTAAAAAATTAGTTTCATGTTTTTAATCCAATTACTGTATTCAGGTCTATAAGCCTGTCAGAGTTGGTTTTATGACCAGAATGGCACACAAGTCAAGGAAGGAAGGAAAGAAGGAAGGAAATAAATAAGGCATTCATCTGTTTCCCTCTCTTGCTACTGCGTTAATGAAATAGTCTTAAAAATCAATCTGATTCTTGCTAATATAGGAGTAAGTCTGGGTGAATTTAGCAATACTTATTTCTGAATAGACACATATAGGATTGTATTGTTAATATCTATTTTGAGCAACACTATTTATCATTTAAAGTTTTTATGAACTGCATGCAACTTCACTTCATTGTACAATCTGCAGCCATGAGTACTTCACCAACTTGGAAGAGGATATATAGTAGCGATGCTGTATAATCTGTATTGGAATGAAGTGTGGTATAATGATACATGTGTTGGATTAGATGAGAAGATCATTTTTAGCCTCAAAAACTTTGGACTATTTCTCAACTCAACCTACCTCAGAAGCATGCTATTGTGGGGATAAAATGAAGGAAGATCCCCATAGAAAAACACTCGAGTTTTTGGGAAAGAGAATAGGATAGAATGAGGATAGAAATCAAATTTGGAAAATTTGAAAATAGACCCTTTCAAAATTCCAATGAAAACCTGTGATCAAAGTACTGTCAAAAAATTAATTGCCCATGTTACTCACAACTTCCATTGACAGTATAATTGATGGCAATGCTAGAGATTGTAATTAAATTGTAGCTGCTAATGAATATCTACACCCACACCCTACCAGGCATGCAATAAAGAACTTGTTCTTACAAAATTCACTTTTTCTTTCCTTCTTTTCCCCCAACTCCCATCTCTTTTTGGTTCCAAGTGGAGGAGAAAGAGAGAGATAATGCTGTGACATACAGTATACAGAAAAGAAATATTGGATGGAGTAGGTTATTGTTACACTGCTTCAAAAATTTTCATTTTGAATTAATCAATAGGTTTATTTTCACAATTAGAGTAGGTATATCTATACATAGGAAGGAAATTTATCATAGTTTACATCAATTGATCTCATTCTGAGGAAGTTTTGCTTTCCTCTCTAGTACTGTACTTACAATGGTTTGCCTGTTTAGGTCAAAGTAAAAAGATTTGAGTTTTTGTTATACACATTTTTTCTATTAAAGATGTGAGGCAACCTGCGTCAGAACTTTTCCAAGAACAGGAGAATTTATGGCTTATGTGTTTGGCTAACTGACATATTAGATAATTGCAAGCATTCTGTATATAATGTGGGTAATCCACAATATTATTACACCTAAATACACCTTAGCAAAGGTTACTGTATATATGCTTTAGTTAACACTAATTCACTAATTAACATAAAGAGATTTAAATTAATTTTATTTTCCAGTTTTAACTATTTTAAAGGACAATTAACTCTTTTCACACATGGGAAATTTCATTCTTTGGATAAACAAGGGTACCAAACAAAGAACAGCTTTATTGGGTTTCCATTCTGATGTTTGGTGATCGACCTACTAACATGATTGATTATATGCTATTAAGTCAGTGTTAATCTTAGTAACCACATAGATTTTCTCCATGACAATATGTCTCTAACCAGGTCTTTCAGCAGTATACCCATCACTTCTATAACTGAATCCATCTATAGTATGTTGCTGCTAGTTATTCTCTTCTCTTCCCTTCCATTTTTCCCAGTATCAGAACTTTGGTACTAGGGAACTGAGTCTTTCAGTCATGTGCCCCACTGACATTAACTGTTGTCCCACTGTTAGTTTTCAGATTCTAAATGTGAGCCACCTAGCTGTAATTTCAATAGATAGCATTTTGCTATATGTACAAATGCCATTATATTTTGGGCTTTATCAATTCCCTACTGCTTTACCAGGTTACAGATCCTAGATTTCCTCAAGAAGCTAGTATGAAAATTAGAGAGCTTGAAGACTTGTGAATCTAAGCCCAAGGCATGCTAAGCATGATTTATGATTTAAGGTATAAAAACCTAATTGTAGTGATTTACTTAACAAGCTTTGGTTAAAATTAATCTCTATTTAACATAATATACAAATGATGGCTTATTTCCCTATAAATTCACATGGAATTCACGGCACAGTTTGTTTTCTTCTATTGAATCTATGCTCTACAAGCTTGCCAGAGCTAAAATAGGTTATTGGTTATCATATTTCTGTAGTACTATCCAAAAGGAATCCAGAATGTGTTCTGCATATTCTGTTAAAAGTTCTTCTGGCATTTTCTAAATTACAGTACATGAAAATGCTCAAGCGTTTAAAATTTAATGTTACCTCAAAGTAGAAATTGTTAGATGCAAGGAAATGAAAAAGAATTTGAGCTCTCTTGTTGTATCAGAGAGCAGGCAGATTGTTGATTTTATTCATTTTGTATCTTTTAAGATCATCATCATCATATTATTATTATAGTAACACAAAGACCATAGACTTCTGCAGTAACAGAGTATTCCCCAGTACAGTAGAGGAAATCTGATAAATTTGGGTTGTATAAAATAGAAGACATTATCTATTAACAAGATATTTGGATATTATTCAAAGTTTACTTGGATGCATTTACACTGATAAGAATGTAAATTTACATATTCCTGAATGTTACTGGTATTGTAATTATAGTATCACTGTGAAATATAGTAAAATATACTGTAAGATTTGACCAGAACTGGGAAGATTCAGAATCAAGTCTACTGTAGCCATGGAAGCTCACCTGTCTTTAAGCCAACCAGTATCTGTGCAATCTCTTTCAAGGAGCATGTATGTCACTTTGAATTCCTGTGAAAAGACAGGATGTAGAACTAATATATATTTATACATATAAACATTCTATTATCTTTTCAGACATATAAATCTTGTGACTGTTGCCATGAAGTAAAGTTCTCTTGAACTTTGTGTATTTACTTTTGATCAGACATTTAATATTTAATATCCATTGTATGTAAGAGATGAAAAATTGTAGCTATTGCTAAAAATACAAGCAATGGGAAATTAACTACAGTGAAAATGAACTGACCTAAATTCAGTGAACATTTCTAGGGCTAGCACAGGACATATGATATGTTCATAATAGGAGGTCAACAACGATTCAATGCAAATTATGTCAGTTTTCCTACTATTATATTTTAGTGAAAAGGACATATTATTACTAGATAAGCAATAAATACATGGTATCTAAAAATATCAGTAAATTGTGATAAAAAAATCAGCATAAAGGCACTTGATTTTGCATGGATGAATCATATATGGAATTCAGATGTAGGCTCTGAAGTTTATTTTTATTTTTAAAACATATGTCATCCTGCTCTTTCAGCAAAATAGCTTTTATTATAGTTACCCATATAATTAATAAAAGTAATCAATTAGAACTAGATGTAAAAAGTAATAAAAATAATAAAAGTTGAATCTTTCTTCTGTAGAAAAATGAGGCCAGACATTGAGTGGTGAGGAAGCAATGCCTCTGCTTTACTTTCATCTCATATGAAGTAATCTCCACCTTGCAAACAGATTTTCTGCCTAGTAACTAGTATCCAAATTAGTGTAAAGCAAAATATATTCAACTAATGATTAGCATTATTCTTTCTATCTAGGATGCATAGTCTACAAGAGCTGTGGGAGTTATAAAAACAGTCTTAGAAAGATATCAAACTTGCTTAAGAATTTTATATGACCGTGTTGTACAAATATGTACTGAAGTCCATATATTAGAAAGAGTATCTCATCAACATTATCTAATCTCAGAAATATCTTTGCATTAACTGGCATCTTCTTATTAACTGCAGTTTGCATTAAAGAATGACAAGTAGAAAAACACTGAAATAATTTCTGAAGAATGTACAAAAAAGACTCGGTAGCCAATCACAGATTCACTAAACAGTAAATAATGATACATAATTTATTTAGTGGAATTACTTTGAATCAAACTCTGAACTTTTAAGCAATTCTAGCAACATAGTTCTTTTAATAACTTTCTAAGTGAATTATTTAAGCAGTAGTTTTAAACTTCAAATTCTCAATTGCCATGATTTTGAAAAGTAAACGTAGGCTTCTAAATATTCAGCAGAATATTTGCTCACTTTAATCATACATCAAAACTTCAGCTTTATGTTTCCAGAAATATGATTGGAAAAAGTATGGGTTTCTTAATTTACACAGCAATAAACTACAGTGCATAAAGAAGCAACACATTTAATGTTTCAAGAAACATGTTAATTAAACTTTGTGTCTTTAGATGTGGACATTTCTTTGCAGGTAAGTTGAACAGAGATGTACAGAGATACATTCTGTGAATTTTGCATGTATTTCAGTGAGGCGTTTTCAGACAACTATAAAATTATAGATGTGCCCAACCCTATTCAACGTCACTTTGATTCTACCTCTTGCTAAGTAGATGCATTCAATGTACAATCTGCTCCATTATTATTCAGAAATGTCCAAGACTCCTACTTTTTTCTCAGAGTTAATTTATTTACATCCACCTATACTGTGGTCATATAAACATTCTAGTATTAAACTGAGGTTGATTAGATGTTCATCTTACACCATTACTTTTGGATTAGCTGCCACAAGATAGCAAAGTGTATAAATGCTGCATAAAGTTGCAATGTATTCCAAATATGCTCTCTTACAGTTACGATTGAATTCAGTGAAATTTACTTTGAAATAAATATACTTAGGGCATAAATTTGGAATACTAACAAGAAAAAGTAAATAAGTATAGGAAGGAGGCTGCAGTTCTGCATTTAGAAGTATCTCTCTGTGAATGCAGATGACATTTACTTCTGAGGAAACGTGGCCAGGATTATTTTAGTTGTCTCCTAACTATCAATCTATTTCACCTGCAGAATATTTTCTTTCCTCTTTAGTTATTTTAATTGAGGATATTGTTCCCTCCAATAGCAGCCTATTTAAGACTCCATTAACTATGATTAATCTCTCTATTTTTGAAATCTCAAAATACATTAAAAAGAAATCTCTCCGTCCCAGGACCGGAGTTCAATTGAAACCGTAGTGGGATTTAAGATTATCCCGCTAGAACCGAACTTGTCACTTTCCGTAAAGCCGTATAGTTTTATCATCGTCATCATCTCTGTTGTCAAGGGCACCAGGGCTACTAGGATGAGTGTGAAACGGTGGAAAGCGAGGCTATCGTGTAGACGGGGCCATCTGACGTGAGCTTGAAACCGTGGTCCCCGTCAACACTGCCCTCCACTCACCATTCAGGTACTTTCGTATCTCTTATATGGGATGGTCCGATCGGGAAGGCTACCAATGTCCAGAGGAGTATTCAAATTGCATGGCTGCCATTCGACACGTATCACTCGTGTTGCTGCTGAAACACCTTTGGGTAAAACGGGGCAGAAAAGAACCGATTGAGGACAAGGGTGAGATGGGCTCCGTAAGCATTTTCGTTCCTACTTCTACGCAAACACCCCCCCCCCCCCCCCCCGCACCGTCATCCTCCTTTTCGGTCCCGCTTGGTAACTGAGACTGCCAACCAATCCTCAAACTGCCAGCCGGCATCGCGGCCTTGCCATTGGCTGCTTCTGTTGGAGGCCTTTCAGCGAATCCCCGAGCTCGTTGCTTCTTCCCAGACAAAAGACAAGCGCGGGGGCTCTGGCAAACGGGGCTAACTAATACGCGCTCCCCCCTCCCCCTCCCGACATTCACTTTCCACCGCCGCCACCCCGCCGACCTGGCGTCCATCCTGGAAGCGAGCCAGGAACGGAATATGCAACTTTGCCTTTTCTTGAAATAAGAAGAGCAGAGAGGAAAAGTGAAAATGCACACATATATTCCAAACATACACACACACACAAACCCTCCTCCCTACCAAATAATGCTGTTGCTCCATATACTATAATAAAGCAAGCAGGCCCTCTTCTGTCACAAAGAACTTGAAAGTTTTAACAATGTATCTAAAGCTATTTAAATATCTGCTTAAACAACTAATCTCCACCTTGAGCATAATAAGACATCTGGACTTCAAAATACCTAAACTCTTTGCTTATTAACCCTAAACTAGTGGAAATCTTCAAGGATAGCAACAAGCTGGTCCTGGAATTGAATTTTCTGACAACTTTGTCATTGTTAAACTAAAGCAGATTCTCTTCAAGAGATTTTGGCATAACCTTAGGGAAGTGAGGATATTAGCTAGATGATATGTTAAATCTCAGTTACTAATTAGAAACCTAATTAGAATGACTGCAGGTGTCATTGACTTTACTCCAGTTGTAAATAAGGGCATGATAGGCCAACACTTCCATCACATATATTCTGTATAAACATGAAGCAAAATAAATATACATGTACCAGATGTGATTGGGAAGATAATTCTTCCATATGATAACTTATTACCACAAATAATCCTGCAAGGCTTGGCTATGGATCACAAATATTACGGTGAATAACCATGTCAATAATTCATAATGTGCTGCAAGAGAATTGTGGTTATGGGTGATGGGGAACATTCTGATTCTACATATACAGAATACATCATAAACATAATGGATGTTAGTACACTATTCTTCAGTACTATATAGCCATTCTTCCAAATATTAATGCTTGGGCAATATCTTATGATCAAATCATGAACATGATTAGATTTTGAATTTTAAGGGACACAGCACTGAAATTTAACAAACCTCAGTATCTGAATGGGGAGATCATCTCCCTCTCTCTCTCTCTCTCTCTCTCTCTCTCTCTCTCTCTCTCTCTCTTTCTCTCTCTCTATATATATATGTGTGTGTGTGTGTGTGTGTGTGTGTGTATGGTCAGATTCTATGCTGGAAAGTATTTTAACTAGTATAAGGTGAACATATACTTTTTATATTTTGGAAAATCATTAACATACTCTGCCAATTAATCACACTACTTGAATTTGACAACAATCCAAGCAGATAGCACTATCATAATGAGACACCAATCCTACATCTTCAGAGTAACCCAACTGATGAGAATAAGACTTACTTAAAATAAGAATATCTCTCTGAACAGTTGCATAGTCCCAAAATTTCTGTAAGTCATCCAACTGTCAGTTACACGTTAACTTTAATCATAATTCTGAAATACACTGAGACACTGGTGACGTGTTTGTAAGCATGCATCACAAAGGTATAAAATAATTAAAGACTGATAATATTTTCACTTGATCAACCCTTGCACAAGACATACATTTGAATTTACAGTTTGTTAGAGATAAAAGAAATACCAACTGTTCAAAGCCTTTTCAACTTCCACTACTACCATGACTAGTCATGAAAACCCAATTGATAGTGTACTTTTCCCTTTGAAAAGCCAGTTTCCTTCTATTTATACATGGAGATTTATTGTATACCTATGTGAATTGTTACACAAGACTAGAATAAAATACACTGAGTCCTAGCTTCAGTTTTAATAGTCATTCTTAAATTTAATAGTTAAGAATATTAAAATGCTTAGTTATTAGCTTGATATCCAGTGGACACTTTTCACATTCTAAACTACCATATGTGCATCATTCAAAGCTATTCATAAAGTACAAGTCTAGAGTTTCCATATTTTACATCAGTCATTCAAATGATGGACTGTTGAGGGTGACCTATCATATAGTATCGATAATATACACAGAATTCCATACTGAAATATTAAGCACATTCCAAGTTCTCCCTGTTCTTTGTGTATATTAAAGAGCTATAGAGTCACCGGTGCAACAGATCATCATCTGCAAACAGTCCCAGCCCCAGCAGCAGGCACACAACCTCCGAATATTATCTATATACCAACCGAAAATGCAGGAAATACATGGTGAAAGATAAACCTACCATTTACTTTGCTACGCGTTGTCAAACCATGACAGGAATCAAGTGGACCCTTTGGGGGGGGGGGTGTTTGCATCTTTTGTGTGCCGTCTGAGAAAAAAATGGGGGGGGGGACGGGAAGAAGGGTCTCCTATCTCTGAATATTCTGGCGGCTTTATCGCTGAGCGGTGGGGGGGTAGGCATACATTCACATAGCGCAGAGGGGTGATGGAGGGGCCTTCTGTCGCCAGCTGCTCCAGCTGGAGGCATAGCTTCCTCGCATCACTGCCACTTGCACTATATATACACATATATACATGAAATCTCAAAAACAATTAGAGGTAAAACTGGAAGCCGACTCTCCCCGCTTTCTAGCAGCTTTTGTTTCTTGGCACGGCCAAGGTACTTCGCCAGAAGCACAAAAAAAAAAAAAAGAAAAGAAAAAAAAAAGGAAGCCCTTCGGCTCAATCTCCAGCCCGAGCACGAGCGAGTTAAACCGAGGGGGCGTGGCTTCGCTCTCGCTTGGCCCTCTCTCTTCCCACCTCGGAGGCGGGGCTTATCCCCGGCAAAGAGGCGGTTAGCGACGGTTGGGGCCCTGGGTGCCTCTTTAAAATGAAACTGGCCGGGGTTGGGAACAGCCGAGCACCAAAGTGCGCGCGAGAGCTGAACCTGGGTTTGCGTGGAGCCAGAAGCCGGTTGGGAGCCGCTGCTTGCAGCAGTGAGCGCCGCCGAGCGCTGGGGCTTCGAGGGGAACGGAAGCGTCGCTGAACCGGCGGCGGTGTCGAGCTTTGCCCCTGAAAAGGGGTAGAGAAGCGAGGCGTGTCTGTCCGCCGCGGCTGCCTTGCTGGCTTTAGGGAGCACCGGGAGGGTTTTGTTATAGACCTGTCTTAAAACTTTTGCTTTTTAAGAACAAGCCCTCCCCCCCCCCCACTCCCATCTGCTAACTGCCTCCAAGCAGCTCCGTTTCCCCAAATTTCGATCTCTCATCTTAAAACATTAATATATATATATTTGGTCTATCCCCCCATCTTTTATTTTGGATCTGCGAGAAAGAAGCTGAAATAAGCGTCTCCGTTCCCTCGAAGCAAAGGGGGAAATTGAAAGGGGGGGACATTTCTCTTGCTTCCTGAGAGGGGAGTGGTTTTCCTGAAGAGGAAGCCATCGAGCTATTCTTAAGAAAGTTTCTTCTCTACCCCCTCCCGGGTTTTTTTTTCTCTCTCTCTCTCTCTTTTTGTACATGCTTCGGGAGGCTAGGCTTTTTACTTCGTGCTGTGCCAGACTTTTATATTTTTTTAAAAAAAAAAAGTAAAAGAGAGTCCTGGCCAAAAGAGCTCCCGAGCGATCGTCGCCCACCTGCCTGTTTGTCACAATGTACAATACAGTGTGGGATATGGATCGCGATGATACGGACTGGAGAGAAGTGATGATGCCGTATTCCACGGAGCTGATATTTTATATCGAAATGGACCCTCCAGGTAAAGAGCAGTTTTTACTTTTGTGTTCAGGTTTAGAGTCGTGGTGCTTTTTTGCTTTTTTTCCTCCCCCAGTGTCAGCCATCTGCAGAAGTTCATTGTTCTCTTTTCCCCAATGGTGAAGGCTTTAGCTTTCCTTTCTGAAGTGGGGGGGAACCTATGCTTGAATGGAAGCCTGTAAACTTTTACTCTTCTACTATTGTAGTCACCGTTTTCAAAGGACTATGTTTTGTAAAGATGGAAAACGCTCTAAACTCCAAAAGCGAAGGCATCCGGTTTTTCTGACCTTCAAAATTCTATTTAGTGGATTTATTACCTAGATTACATTGTAATCTAACCTGCCACCTTTTTTTTTAAAGAGTTGATTGATGTGCCAGCTAACTAAATATTTAGTTGTAAACATTTAATATTGCTCTTTTCTAACACTTTTTGTTTTTAGTTTTCGATTCTATATTGGGTGTTCTGGGCAAAAAAAAAAAAAAAAAAAATCTGGCGTCTAATTCTCTGCTTGTTAATTTGAAAATCTGTCCCACTAAGTTCATTGGGCTTTTAAGACCAAGTAAGCATGCATATCATCACAGTTTAAGTATCTTAGAACAGTTAAAGGCATTATAACATTTAATGTTGAGTATTTCCATTGTTTGAGAAGTATTGTTCTTACTTTGCTCTCACATAGTGCTTCTTTTGTGCCTAGGAAGGAATAAGATACAAGAGGAGCCAGAGGTTGGTTGACTCTCTGGTGATGTGTTTAGAATTAGGATTGTGAGAGTTTCACAGTTCTTGAAGCTTCCTCTTTGGTGAAATCCTCAATATGAAAAATATATCTGTATACATTTTCTTAAATATCATTTTTTGTTTAGGAAAATACAATATTGAAATAAATTTAAATAGAGAAAACATTCTTGCCATTACTTGGTATTGCATGGGGTGGTGCAGATGGGGGGGTCATTATATTGTAAAGCAAAAGTAATAACAGAAATCATCCTTGTGAAGCAGATGTAATAGCATTATACGATAAACTTTAACCATGGTGATGATGCTTGTTTCTCCTTCATTTCTCTGGAGAAAAGTATTCAGTAGGTTACTAAGAAAACTGAATTGGCTGAATGCATGTTAATAAAAGATGTTAAAAAGCCTCTGATTCTTACAATAAATTTTCTGGGGTTTTTTTGGTTTTTTTTGTTTTTTTTTAGAATAGTCTTCTAGATACTGAAAAACTATCACTCTGGTTCTTTCATTAATATAGTATTATAGTCTCAGTGTTTGAGTCCCATTGAATTAAGAAGAATTTTCTTAAAAGTAATTGTATGTAAGAATTTAGCTGATAACTAAATCAAATGTGCTTAGTTTTTCACTGTTTTCTTACATGCCATGAACTTTACAGGCTATTATCTTTGTTTTATTAATATTTGGAATGTGATAGTTGTGGTACAGTATGGCAACAAAATTAGATACTATAGAAGTTTAGAATAACTCAGACTGTCAAAACTCTATAAATTTATATTTTAAGACATTTTTAATATATATTTACATTTCAGTTACATCTCACTTTTTAAACAAGAACACATCACAATGCATAACTGAGATCTGCAAATGCATCTAAGTAATCCAACAAAGCTAAAATTCATTGTAAACTAGACTGTTACATTTATAGTCTTTCTGGGATACAAGCTTTTATAACCTAGAGAGGGAAAAAAAGTTGTATTTCTTTGAAATAAAATGCAAATGAAGCAAATTCTGCATGGGATAATTTTGCAGTGTGCACTTCAACTTGAAGATGTCTTAAGGGATAATACAAGTTTAGATAGCAGACTGTAACAGCTGGTAATGGAGAGTGGCATTAAAGTACTAGTTATAAGTTCATATTTTTAGCTGTGAGCAGGTAATACTGCTAAGAATAGAGCAAGCAAATGATTAGAATCTTCTAATCACACTCAAATTTCGATGCTTCATCAGCCATTTATCTTGTTTCTTTAAATTCATGAGGACAAGTAACTTGTTCCATAGGTTTTAAAGAAATTGTGTTTTCTGTAGGGTCCATCTGTATGCAGCAATCCTATGGCTGTGTGAAACAACATGGTTCTTCAAGATATTTGTTATGCTAGGTAACTAGATAGATGGTTGCAGTTCTGATAGGCAGCATGGTATATCTGTATCTATAGGTGTATTCTTAATGCCCCTCAACTCCTTATGCTCTCTCAATTTTTTAGATTGCTTGAATTAAAAATGGGGAGCTGGCACACTATAATGTGAAGTTCCAGCCTGTGGCATCATATTTGTTTAGAATAATTTCTCTGAGCTGAGTAGGTATTCAGAGGACTAATAAAATGATAGATAGTACAGCTCAGTGTTTTGTTTGGAAGTTTGCTCACCTGTTCAGGAAAAACAGACAAAGATTCATTGGATGGATAGAGAACATTCTGGGGGATAGGGGAATAATGTGGAGAGCAACTTCATTTCTTTCTGTTCTGGTAAAATATATGTTGTGTAGATGATTATGAACACTTTTACAGTTAGCTATTTAATGACTAGGCAAACTCCCCACCCATATTAATCATTTTGTGAACATGTCTATAATATGCTGTCAGAAATTTATTTTTTCCCCAAAAAGTTCATTATGATCCAGTTATTTGGATTTAAGCATTTGTCTGTTGAATGCAAGTCTTCATTTAAGCTTTACTTTAATAATACTTCTGTTTGTGAATGTAGAGCTGTATTATTTTTTTCAGATATGAGATGGGAGGGGAGCTTTTGTCAAGAAGGTGTTTCATTATAAGTTACAGTATATATCAGACCCTAGAATCATGTACTCTGTTTTACTGATTTGTTTAGAAAAGTTTGTGATTTATAACAGAATAGTTTTACTAAAGCTTAACATTAGACTTCTTTCGAAAAAAACACTATATTCTGCATTTCAGAGGACTTTGTTGAGTGTTTATTAAATGTTTGAATACTTAATACAAATATGTTCATGGAAAATGAGATGTAGATCCTAAAAGGTTTTTTTTAGGTGGATAAGTCTGATAAAGAGAAATAAAAACTAAATGCACAGAATAGAGAAAATAATAGTGGAAGTAATCATAATGACTATTTGTGAGAATAGGATATTTATCTGTAAATTATCCTTTAAAATATGCATGTTGAATCTTTTAAAATTAAAACTTTTTAAAGTAGTTTAAACAGATTAATGCAGCACATGAGTGGAGAACAAGGATACACTGAGTAATTCCACCCCTGATGTCTTGGTTGATTAATTGTTCCTCTGATACCTGTATGTATGATGCAATCATGAAAACCAGAAAAAGCCATATTAGGGGTAGACGACTTGAAATGGCCTCGTTTCTCTGCTTAATCATTGCCATCCACTTCAGATAATGCCGGACTATGGCTTTATTGGATTTAAATTAGTATAGTGAAGACAACTTCCATCTTTTTTTTAAAAAAAAAACAAGTTTATTATAATGTTCCTTATTGTTGGTTTCTTCTACCGTATTGTACAAATTGTTTGCAAAATGCAAGACTGAAAAGATGTAGGCCCAGAAGTAGTTATTTCCAGGATTTTTCTAATAGGTTAAAACTGTGTATTTTAACTGAAGACTTTGAGGATGAACAAGAAATCCAATGGATCTAGTCCTGTTAGAGAAGCTCCACTCATTTCAGCAGACTAAAAAATGCAGAACTTCAGAACAGCAGTCTGCATTGCTGATGACATAATTTACTTATTTACAAAAGCGGTATGCCATTTCAAGTACTGACACTAAACAGCTTCCTACAGTACAATGAAATAAATACAGTAGAATACAAACTAGTAATTATTGAATGAGAAGATCAATTATCAATATCAAAAAAGTAACAAAATCTGTTATAAAAACTTACCAGGTAACACACCTATAATTTAAATGTAGCATAAAGCTTATTCCATAAAAACTACATGAAACAGCAGTATTTTAACTTCCTGAATTTTAACAGGAAAGGAGCCGTTAAAATTTAAAGGCAAAATGTTCCAGATGTTGAAGGCCATCTCAAAGGACTGGCATTTTGGGCAACCTATCCCACCTTTTCCCCAAATGGCAGGGAATTATAATTTCAAATCGGCTTGTTGAAATCAAATGAGCTTTTTTGATGTCAAAAAAGCCCAGAACCAAAGCCATATAAATCACTAAACAATCCATGACCCATTGGATTATAGTTTCAGAGATATTTCCTTATCTAAATAGAGAAACAGAATGACAAGAAGAAAAAAAGCAATGGGAATGGAAGCCACTTTTGACTGCTTGCTAGCTTGTCTGCAACTGACAGCCCTAAAGCAGCTGATGTGGGACACTCCTTCCCAGTCTCCAGAGAGCTAATGTGGGACTGACATGATCTCCAGAGGCGGAAGGAGGAGCCAGTCCATCTGGCCTCCAGAGAATTAGGGTGAGACTGATTTACTGAATTTCTGGGTGATGGCAGCACAGCAGCACTGAAGCAATTTCAGCTTTGTCAAATTTCAATTCTGCGGAATTTCAGATTTCAGACACATTCTATACATTAACTCATTTGAGGTACCTTGATTCTAAAATTGTAGCTATATGATGCACTGTACCACCTTGTTAAAGATTATAGACATGAGAATTTGAATAGTGCATAGATTAGATTGTACTTGGAAGCAAAACTGAAGCCAGTGTAGTTCCCATATTAAAGATGCAACATGGCGGTAATACCTCTCCCCTACTAATTATGAGCAGTTGCATTTTTTACCAGCTATAGTCCCTCATCCTCAAAGCTAGTCCCATACAGAATGAACTGTAGTAGCCCAATTACAAGGTGATAGGGATGTAAAATATTGTTACTTATGCTTCCCATTCCAAGAACAGCCTCAACTGGCATAGCAACTAAAGCTAGCAAAGGCTTTCTTGCTCATGGTTTTAGCAGGAGCTCGCTGGAAGTTCAGGAGGATTTCTATTGCAGATCATCTCTTAGGGAGCTTCAGACCTGCCCAGAATTAAAGTTGGAATGGAATACATACATACATATGTACATACATGCTTATTAAAACATATCGCCCAATGCCAGTGGATGATCTCTCTAGCAACTGCATGTAAATTTTAAACAATATGAGAGAGAGGTCTGAACTCTAGAGCACCCCACATTGCAGTAGCCAAGAGCTTGGCTTCTCTTCTACCACGCTCCTAACTGAAGCCCCTCACGTAAGAAGGAACAGAACAACACCTCTGATCCCAGCCAGTGGTATTGAAGGCTGCTCAGAAATCCAGGAGGACCAAAGAGATTAGGCTTTTTCTCTCCAGATCCAATCATAAATCATACACAGGAGCAACCAGTGCAATTTCCATCCCATGTCCAGGTATGGCCAAAAGGGACTCTGCATTCTCTATGATCTCTTCTGATGCCAACACTTCCCTTAAAAGAGAAGATAGGAAATGTGACAGAAGCTGTCCATGTTTGCTGTTTGAGGGCAGCTTCTTGATGAAATGATTCAGTCTCCAAGTGATGGTGATCGTTTTTAGGTCAGATGTATTCAACCCTTGTTTTTAATGAGCATTTCTTTAGGCATACCACGTTTTATCTTCTGAAGGTCTTTCAATATGAAATAGAATTTTGTCAACAAATACAATTTGCTCAGAGGCAATTATTGCAAGAATCAAGTATAGCTGAACGGTAATTACCTAACTCCCATTCTTCACTCTTCTCAGAACCCGGAACCCTCTCAACAGTCTACCACATAACACCACCACCCCATTTTTAGTGTAAATATAACATTTGTATCCCACTAGCATTCACTTACCTGATTAGTATTTGGACGGGAGACTTACATATAGAGTAAAAAAAACAAAAAATCCAAGAAAAGCAATGGCAAGCAACTTCTATATTGTTTGCCAGGAAAACTATATGAGCATGTCTGTGAAGTCACCAGAAACTGAATTTAAGTAAAAGCTTTGTTTAGACTAGAGGGATCTGTAAACTTGCTCTCTAATCCCACAGAAATTAGCCATGTCTGTAGCAAGCCTAACATAAACAAACTAACCTTTTCCCAGTTGTGTTTCTCTACAATTAGTATGTGAAAGTAGAGACAATATGAATATGGCTTCCAGAAACTTCTGGTAATCTTACTTTTAATTCTATTATATATTTAAATAGAGATACAAGCTATCTTTTCTGAAAGGTTCCTATATATATAACATGTTCATCTAAATTCAGTATTGTCTTTAATTGTAATTGAATGTTTTGTTAATATTGTGTCCATAAACAGTTTTCAGTCTTTTTTTAAATAGTAAGTGACATGATAGACAAATATTTTAAATACTATAGAATAAATGTATGGACCTGATATAAATTGCCCAACAACTTGCTTCATTGATATTTAATAAAAAGGGTCTCAAATAATCTTTTGGTTGTGGTTATTAGTATCATAAATGAGAACTACCAGATCTTTTTACAGTTTTTACAATTTTTTTTACACATTTTATTTATTAGAACACTTACAAAATAGGGATTAACAGTAAATTTAAAGAGCTTTTTATATATTAATAGCTGCAGTTTTCAATCTTTTGGTCAAAAAATTACTGCCATTTAGAATGATGAGATATAATATAGGCTGTTGACTTTTTTCTACAGCCTTCATAGATAATTTTTAACTTTGACATTTTATTTTAAATAGCTATTTTGCAGCTCTTGAAAAATCTTCAGAGGTACCAAAATATATTGATTGTTGATTAAAAACACTACTATAGCTTAAATGTAGAGTATAGAAGCTCCTTATTTTATTTTACATGTTTGTATTTCTTCAATTAAAAGCTTTTTAAGAACTGAATATACTATATGTGCACATAGTGTTAGGTAGAATTAGGAGTTTCCCCAAATAGTCTGCAAGCTCTGTAAACAATGGCGCCAGCTAAGCTTTAAGAAGGAAGTTGGGTTTATCTTTTCTCCTTCCTTCTCCCTAGAGGGCACAACCAGATTCCGGAAGCTTCAGTGCTAATCTAAAATCATTGCTTTAAACAAAAGAAAATGTCCATATTAAAAACAGAGGTCAGTTTCCTCACTTTTAGAAGTTCAAGTTAGCTCCGTTTGAAGTTAAAGCCTCTGGGGTTTTCAGCAAACCAATCTGTTTGATGCTCAGTTGTCCATAGTTTGCAGAGATGCTAGCTCCTCCAAGGGAGAGATATACCTTCTGAGGGAGGCTCACAGATGTGCAACTCTGTTTGTTTGGCTGTTAGCCATTAATTTGCAAAGTTGTTAATTATTCTCTCACAACATGAAGCTTCTCACTATCTTCCAGCTCTCCTCCGCTTTCCTGTGTTCCTAGCAGTTAATTTGGCCCTTGAAACAAAAATCTTATCTTTTCTAATCCAAGGACAGAGCTGCTTGTAAGTCTTTCTACAATGTTTCCCTTCCCCATAATCCTTTTTATAAAGCACAGCTAGAAGACTAGCAGATTCATTCTGTCAAAACTTATTTTCAAATCCAGATGAGAAAGCTGGTGCTTCTTCTCTACCACATCATCTTTTCCTTAGTTCCCAAATAGCCTAGTTGTACAAGCTACTGAAGATTAGTATATCAGAGAAGAATGTATCAGTTGAATTTACCTTTGGAACTTGGAGTAGTTTTTTATTAGATTTGTTACAAGATTTTTGGAGATGTGTCTCTTTCTTTTGAAGTATGGATTGCAGATCTTTTGGGAAGTTTAGCTATTTTCAATAAAGTTTTTATCATAAATGGCAGCACTTTTCTCTTAATTCAGAACAAATAAACTGTCATCATATTTCATTACTTGGGTCATGCATAGTGTTGAACTGATGGAGTTAAAGTGCTAAAGACCAACTCATGAGCTGTGGATTTGTTGATTACATGGCCTGCAGCCATCTCAGAGTCTCATGGCTGAAGGGCTTTCATGCCCAATAATTATTCTACCACCTACTTAAATAGCTATGCATTCATAATAGAGTATGTAATTTCTCATGTAGTAACTTCTGACTGATTGCCATTAGGCTGTGCCTTTGGGTGGCACCTGCTCAAATCTTCCCACTTCCAATGTGTGCATCTTCATTAAAATATAAAGAGCTGTGAAGAACTGGGCTGTTTAGAATTGAAGCTTGAGCAAAGGTGGGTTTCAAATTCTGAACATTTTTTCATACATCCTAGCCCATTGCACTTGTGTTGGTTTTGATTTATGAGTTGGGAGGAGCATCTTACTTGAGAATTTAAGGATGAAACTGCCTACCAACCACCATTCCCAAAAATTTCCAGATATTTAATATGCCAGATTTAATTTAAAGGCCATCTTCCATGTATGAATATTTCATAATTTAGACCCAGTGCACTATATTACACTGAGAAGACCTTGTCAGTTGTGCTAGAAAGAAGCAAAAGAAATACTTTTATGTCCAAGATGGAAATCTCATAATTTAGTATTTTACTCATAGCATTTTCTGTTGCTCTTTCTTTCTTATTCTCATTTGGTCCAGTTTCCTACATTTTCAAAACATATTTGGTAATATTTGTAATAGGTTTGGGATTTTTCTCTCCGCTGTCTTTGACCATTTGGAGAGATTCTCTGACTTTTTGTTTGTATAATAATTCAAAAGGGAAAAACACCTAGGAATGCTTTTGGTACTTCTCAATAAGCAAATGAAAATAAATGCTACCTGTATCAGTTGGAGCTGATTCTGATTGTGTACTTTATAATGGTACTGATTCCTTGTACTCTAATTTTTCTTACATTTTTCTGTAAGCTGCCCAGAATCACCATGAGCAAGTAGGCAGCCATATAAATTTTCCAAAATAAATAAATAACATAAAGGAATTTTATAACTTGACTAGTAAAGTTTTTATTATTGGTAATCAGTTCCTTCCACATTCTAATTTGCAAGAACAATTCAAACAATGCCAACCAGACTGCCTGCATGGACCAGTTCTGGTACCTAATAACATAATTACACAGGCTAAGAATAAACTTGAACCCTCTTTGACTTTTTCCCATTATGTCCATAGCTTTTCACTGAAAGGCAACAACCATCACTGGGGACACCCACAAATCTGCCCAGGCTCCAAAACATGTAGATTATAAAGGGAGTCACAGTTGCAGTTGTGAGTTGAGCAGCTATATAAACAAGAATGAATGAATGAATGAATGAATGAATGAATGAATGAATGAATGAGATAGGCAGGCATAGGTATAGACATAGACATTGCAATACCAGGGAGACTCACTCCATCTCTTCTTTGACTCCAGGGATCAGACTGAATCTTTTCCTGTGGTGGTCCAGTTCCCTTTTTCTGTTCTTTGTACCTTCAGTATTTCCAAGGTTTCTCACTTACACTTTTCTGTGGATCTTCAAGTGCATCGAACAAGTGACACATTTGGTAATAACTGAGAAATCAATCTGGGGGTCATTAAAATTCTTTAATAAAATACTGTGTTCATAAGGCAATTTGGGATTTACTCCCACTCTCAAAGAAAACCCTTTCTCTAACCTCTGCTGGTACACTAACTATCAGATAAAGTCAGGATTCTTTGAACTCAAAATCTTTACACTTTCTCTTGGGAGAAACAATTTTAACAGAAAACCTATCCCTGATAAAACTGGAAACAGCCTGTATCTAAAAATGCTTCTAATGACTCTTGGCTGTGGTGACCACCATTTGATGTTTAGTTTCTAAAAGATTAGGTACATCGTTTCATTTCACATAGTGAACATTCTTTTTTTTAAAGGTTACAGTCCTGTCTCATAGTTTAATGAGGCATTATTCGTTGTTATCAGAGTAGTGTTTAATATGTTCAGAAATATTCTTAGTCAGTCAGATCTTACAGATTTGAGTCATGTAGCCACCTTTTCTATAATTGTACAGTTTCTTCCCATTTCTTGGCTTGTAATTTTCTTTTAACCTCCAAGAAGTTCCTTTTCTTCTAGAAATCTTTTCCTTTTGAGGACCAGTTGTGTTTTTTTTCCTATAAAAACCCCTAGGATTAGACCTGCCACCCTTGCCACCTTGAAATCTTCAGCCAGTTTCAAAGCACAGGTACAGCTATTTAATAATAATAATAATAATAATAATAATAATAATAATAATAATAATAATAATAATAATAATAATAATAATTTTATTTCTATACCGCCCTTCTCCCGAAGGACTCAGGGCGGTGTACAGCCAATTTAAAAACACAGGACACAACAATAATTAAAAATTAAAATAATTAAATAGATTTGGCCGATTTAAAACCCCAAAAATTAAAATACCCCAATTTAAAATTATTATATTGACAGCCCTGCTGTATTCTGAAGCATGCTGACATACAGCCTCCAATAAAATGGGCGCAAATTGGGAAACCTTCTGAGTATATCTTTGACAAGAGAGCTAGTGACCTTCTCCAACATAAAATAGCAGTGTGTGTGTGTGTGTGTGTGTGTGTGTGTGTGTTGATTCTATCAAAGTATTTGTTGTTGAAAACTCATCAGTTGAAAATTAGTCAACATAGATTGATCTTACTGGATTAAAATCAAAAGTATATATAGATGTTTAACCCCCTCCACCACAAGTTGAAAGATAAGACCTTTTTTTTTTAAAGTAACCATTTTGATAAAGGAAAAATCAAATCTGTGACAACAGCTCATTTTTAGATCAACTGAAATGTTACAATTTCATCCATTTAAGTCTTATAACTTCATATTCGACATCTGCCTGCCAAATATACCTAAAGCATGCAGCAACATATTCTCCCCATCCCCAGATATTGCCAAGTAGCATGATTAGATAATTTCATTCAACAGGTTTTTTTTAAATTCCTCAAAGCTTACACATAACATTCAAAGTAAAAGGTAAGAGTAAATTTTCCTTTAATTCTTTACCTTTGTATTAATGAACTGTTCTGTGTTGCATTAGATGTTGGTATGTGGGGACCTTGGTGCTCTCTGAGCCCTTGCTGGAAAGGCACTGATAATGTTACCTAATTTGATGATGAAATGTCTGCAAGAAAACAACCATGCTAAGAGAGCATCAAGGACCCCACAGTTCAACCCTGAGCTAGAAGTATTCTATTGATCTTGGAATAAGACTTGCTATAGCACATTCACTTTGCTAAAATGAATGAAGATAAATATATGTGTCCCAGGATAATGTTGCATATTCTGGAGAGAGAGAAGTTCCCTGATGATGGGCTCCAGTAGGAAGCTTGGAAGAATAAACTTTGGTCCCGGTGATGTACTCAGGTTGGATCCTGCATAACTAAACTAGCTTCAATAAAGTGAATTATAAAATAAAATTTTAGTATGTTTGTGTTAAGGAAAAAATGTTGGGGAGAAAATGTTTTGCAGAAATTTTACCATTTTCTAAGAATAATCCTTTTGTAAAGAGTACTAGATGTGTGAAGATTAGATGTCATAGTTGCTGAATCCACATAAATGACAGAAAACACAGTGTAAAGTATAAATGTGTCTTTAATAAGATTCATAAGGCTGTTGGACGAAACAATCTCCTAAAATTCTGTGGTGTGAATCATGACTGTATTCATTGAATTTGAGCTCTATAGATTTCTTTAGTCAGATAATGAAAGTTAGCTTGCGAAACATATTTTCTGTTATTTATCTTCCAATTCAACTTAAGACAGAATACTCTAACTTCACCATTTTGTTGTAAATTGTTCCAACGTTAATAGAGGTAACATATCATGACATATTATATAAACACATTATAGTTGTGGCATAATGCTGCTGTAGAACATTTCAACCATTGTTATTGTTAATATTCCATTTACACATCCCATAAGAATAAATAATTGTAGATGACAGGTTGTTGGTCTTCCATGTTTCACATTATTTAAGAATTTTTCTTTTTCCAAACTGATATACTATAGTTTTGTATACCTATTATTGATATGACATGATTACAACATTCAGAATGTCATTATGTTCTTAGCAACTGTAGTTCCATTATTAGTTTCCTATGATTTGTAGAATTAATGTATCTTGTTAAACCTAGATCCTAAAATTGAAGAAAGAATTTTAAAATGTAGTTGTGCCTTTTTAAAAAACATACTAATGAGTATTACATTATGGATGGACAGTAGCATATTGAACAAAAAGTCTCTTAAAGGCAGTGGATTTTTAAGCCAAAATTGATGGATATTGTACAGTTATATTTTGATTTGTGTTGGATTTCATAATTCTTGTATGTGGGATTATTAAAAGATACTGGGAATCTTTCAAATACTTATACTTTCTTATATATATTTTTTCTTATACCACAAAAATAGAAGGGAGGATTACAAAGTAGCATACTTCCTAAATCAGAGAGTATGGGACGTATGTAGTATGTGACGGCTCATGCCTGATCTTTCTAAAATCACGTACACACAGAAAAGCAGTTGCAATATCAGTCTTGGTGCTGCATTATAGGTCTTTTGAATCAGTGGCACATCAGCATGTAGTAAATCATAATGGCATCAACTGCGTGTCAATGTGGGGTCTAACTTAAATAAAAGGGCATGTTTGCACTTACATATCTTGGCATAGATATATATTCATCTCCTTACTGTTTTTTAAACGTTAGCTATAGTGTTTTCCACTTGGGATATTACAGTTGATATTACAACGTAAAAGCAATTTTTTTTTCTTTTTTAAATTCCAGTGGCAAAATTGAAGTGGGCAAATTGTTCTTTTGGTTATCTTAGTTATAGTAATGAAATAGCCATATGATGGTATTTGTTAATTAGACGTGGATAACTTTCTGGAAAAATAGCCAATTTTGAGCAATTTGTCTGTTTTTGTAAAATGAACTACCTCTAGCTATACTCAATTTACTATATTCAGCTTTTAATCTGAATGAAATTAAACAGCATTTATGGCATTATGTCTTCTTCAACAGATAACCATTGTGCCCTAATAAAACAGCCAGATTTTGATATCTTTTGTTTGTGATAAGGTAATCAAATGAACACAAGAGCAGCAGGTTTTGGTAAAACTCACACCCCTGTGGCTGTACATGACAGCCTATTGATTTGCCCTGTGCAGGACTCTGTGATGAGATACACTGCCCTGCGTAAAGTCTGCTGACTTTACCTACCAAGTATTTAACTGAATAACCTGTAATAGATAATAGATAATGTCTTTTATCTGTGGATGTGGCTAGGTTGAGATTTAAAGGAAGATTAATCTAGACACTAAGATAACTTTTTTTAAAAAAACATAATTCATTTGTACACACATATCTACTGAACTATAGTATATTTCATTAATCACTGCTAACTTCAGAATGTTAAATTAGTTAAATAATGGTCTTTTTCCCAAATCAAAATTATTATAAGTTCTCCTTAGAAAAATCCTATGGAATTTTTCTATATACATGTTTGTTTTAATCAGCATAAAGCATTCCCCATTATGTTATTGACTAGATCATTTATTTTATTTTGTCATAGCGAAGTACGGCTGCTACTTGGAAACTAGCAAAAGTTATGTATATATTGATTTAAGGCCTATAACTGTACCTCAGCCCAGTCTATCAAAGTAATTGCTGTATTGTTCAGAATGCTATATATACACATTGTGTTGAGTTTCTAGAAGATAGGAATTCATTAACTGGATTAGAGGAATGGCGAGTTCTTTTTTCCAGAGAAAAGTTGTTTAAAAATCAGAATATAAATAACTTCAAATGTTAATTTTATTTATCTTAGTGACTGTAATACACATTTAGAAAGCTGACAAATCCTGCCATCATTCTTCACAAATTTTGGCAACTTCTTTGTTTAGACAACTTCTTTGTTTAGGCAACTTCTATGCCAGTCTTAAGTAACTAATCACCTGCTTCATGATAAAGTCGTTCTAGGTGCTCAAGGTTGACTCAGCCTTCCAGCCTTCCGAGATCAGTAAAATGAGGATCCAGACTGTTGGGGGCTATATGCTGACTCTGTAACCTGCTTAGAGAGAGCCCATAGTGTAAAGCACTATGAAGTGGTATATAAGTCTCAATGCTATTGCTATTCTTTAAATGTAGTCCACTATATAGAGCACCGTCTTTCTCCTAAAGTCAAGTAAGGAGCCCTTACCTCCTTAGATTTAGATGTATGCAAAATCATGTCTTAACATTCTCCTGATATCTGGAGCTCATATGAGGAGAATGTTAGTTAGTTGTGATTTTGCATTCATCTAAATCTAAGGAGGTAAGGGCTGCAACTTGACTTTAGTCATTAAAACGTTTGATAGAACAAAAAAGAAACTACATTTTATGGCATCATAAGGCAGCAAGTGTGCCATTATTCTCTTATGCTTGGTTGAAATAAAGAAAGATTGCATTCCAGTTCCTTTTCTTCTACATATTGAGGGAAACCATGTTTTTAGGACTATTTGTTTTCTGCTTTTCTAAACCTCTCATCTGGTAGAAGCAGAATGCACAATATCATTAATTCTAGACCACTTTTCTGGTCTATCATTCTTACTTTTGATGATCAGACTGTGGAGAAATAGAGGAGACCTAGCTGAAAAAATTGCTACAGTGCTATCAAGAATCGCTTTTGTCAGTCTTAAAAGTCTGAAAAATGAAGCGGCAGAAGTGTTGTCCTACTGTTCCATCGCTCCTAAAAAAATCGCAGAGGAATGCGTGTCTCATTCTTTTGATACTACTATAGTAATATTGCAGGAAAGCAAATAAGCAAAGAAACAGAACCTGAAAACAGAGACTATAATGGTTCATTAATGATTTTCAGAATTAGTTGAAGCAATTAGAGAAGTTCTTCATAAGTGCAAATTAATGAAAACAGTGAAAATGTTCTCTAGAGGTACCTTTTAGTGCAAAAAGTACAATCTTTCATTGGCTTCCTTATTATAAACAATAACATCTTGGAGAATATTTTGAAAAAGACAACCAGAATGTTTTATGATTATTGGATTTTAGCTTACATCTCAGCCACATTTATTTTACAAGTGTTCATTTGGAATGAAATAGTAAGATTCCAAATGCTTCAATACATACATGTAATATATCTCTTGTCTTCTTCCACCAGTTTTGTTTTGTTTTGTGCAATAATGTGGCTATTTGGCTCTGAGTGCATACTAATACTGTTTCAGTCCTTCCCCTCATCCTAGGGATGAATATATTTAAGATTGTAGCCTGAGGGAAAAGACTCTCTATTTATGGCTCTGTATGCTGCAATGAGAGACTCTCCTGCTAAAGTATGAGATATTAAATAAATAGTACTTTCTCCCCAATTGAGGCATATTCAGTCATTTATTTTCATCTTATTTAATGTTTTATTTTACAGCTTGTATTTTAGTATATTGACCTGCAAGATGTTTGGAAACCCTTTTCGGAAGGGGCATGTCTTAAAAGGCAGGAACAAAATCATAAATAAATTGGTTCCTAAGAAAGACTGACTTTTTAAAAAATCTTGCAATATTGCATAGAATGGAATGGTTTTGTAATAGTCAGAAGGCTACTAATCAGCATTGTACAGTTGGCCTATACCAGGAACAAGAAAAACTAATTGGTTGCTTAATGCATCTGGAAAAGCTAGTATGTCTGAAGAAAATGACTTGAGTTAGGGTCACAGCAAATTTGTATTTAAGATATCTATATACAGTTTTAAAAAAAACAAATAACACATTATAATTTGCTGTAGGATCTTGAAAAAAATTCACAAAATGATTTTAAAAATGTATATATAGCCTGTTTTTCATGCCACTTTTGCAAGTTAAATTGCCTTCTTCCCCTTGGTTGCTATGCTGTAAGGATACAGATATCCTCCATGAAATATAGAAGACACTTAATAGCTTTAATTTAAGGTAAAGATACAAGTCTCTATTGAATATCCAAATTACTTTTACCTTAGGGATAAACAGGCAGAAGAGACTAATTAATATTATTCTAGGTACTGTTATAACTCTTCTTTCTTAATCTCCAAGGAGTTTTCCCCTTATATGAAAACAAATTACAATAGTTATAAAAATGAGAAAAGTAAATTCTATTTTTTTGGCTGTTCTAATTCTTGATTAGCCTACTGTTGACATGTCTTTACCATTAAATACAAGTATTATTTTTCACTCTTTCCCATTACTGTTCTGATCAGATTTGTTTTGTTGCAAGGTAACAAATACACAATAAGCATTGTGTAAAGCCATCTCCTTCAAATATTCAGTTGCAAAAAAAAAAAAGCAAAGAAAAGGATTATTTTGTTTCAGAAGAACATGAAAGCAAAATAGCTGAACTAAATGTTTTGCTTAGTGAGTTTTGAAATGAAAGGATGCATCAGTGTGGTATATTGGTTAGATTAATCTTAGAGAGTTGCACCTCCAATCCACTCTTTAAATTGTTCATGTAGATCCAGTTATTCAGCTGGTTTGATCTTTTGATGGAAATGCTCATGTCCAGAGGTGGACTGAGACTAATGGCCTCCTAACTTCTGAATGTAGTTCATACTATGTATGAAGCAAGAAATATGTAATTTATTCAATAGTCTTCTGGTACCTAAAGAATTACAAATATGATATTAATGTTTTGTTTGGATTCAGTAAAGTATCTGTGTCTTAATAATTCTTTCATTTTGCATTTGTAAGTAGGCTTGATTATTTTGCTATAATGGAATAATCATTAAACCTCAAAGAAATAATTAGGTGGCTAATTTGGTGAATATATTGCTCCCTATTTCTATAATCAAATGTGATTCTAGAGATTTGGAACATTGTAGATATTATCGCTTGTTTATTTAATATTAATTTGATATCATTATACAAAAATCTGAGATATTAAAGGGATTTTGTTAGTTTCTTTAATGAAAGTATTAGAAAAATTCTGAAGTGTGCAAGTTAACTCATCATTATTTAACACACAGTCATAGTAATGGTTATTCTTGCTGATTGATACAATAACCGTTAAAAGTTTGTTGCATTGTGCAGCAACAATAAATGTATATTGTGCCTAACACTTACTTTGTTCAATAAATTACGTTTTCCTAAAAGTGGTAGTGATAGAATACTTAGTAATAACTGTAAATTCTGTCTCAATGTATGAACTAATAAAATGTTTCCTATTGATGAATTTTAGGATTCAACTTCTTGAAACAGAATAAATTCTAAATAAAACCTAGAATAAATTCTAAATGAAAGTGCAGCAAAAGTAGTCAATACTGTTATGTTTTATCACATTGTGTAACAAGCCTGCATTACTCTTCATCATGATGAACTGATCATTACTCAAATGTTACAATACGGTTAAACGCAATCACAATCTGTGAATTAATCTACAGAATAAAATAAATGAGTACTTTCTCTTATAAGCGTAGAATTAATTTAATATTTTCATGCAATCATCTTAAGACAACTTAGTTTTAAATCGCATTTTTATTATGTGCAGTTATTTTAAGCTTTTTAACATGTATAACAATCACATCAACCGTTAATACTGAACTAAATGGTAGAAGTATTGAATAGTCATGTCTGTTTTCTTTAATATGTAGAACACATGGTTAAAAGACACAGATGTCCATGCATGACGTCCATCATCTGTACAGCCTTGTAGGGCCCAAGAAAAAGAAGAATGGCCAGGCCTTCCTGTGACTGCTCTTTCGTAATGTCCTGATGCTTTGAGGCAACAGTCTATATGCAGCTTAATAGTAGTTGACAAAGCATCTGAGTAATTTTAGTCATTATTTTAATTACTTGTTTAACTCTTTGCACTTAATATTACAATTAAAATTATTAACCATGATAATACTTTTCATAATAAGATATTATTTAATTTTGTCTTTATCAGTGTTTCAATGTGAAGTTGCAGAAATATTTCTTCTCTAAAGTCTATTGTATGATTTAGAATATTTTCCATGCTGCCATTATTAACTCCAATTCCTCCAAAATAATAATGCCATATTGTATTTATCTTGTTTTCTACCAATTAAAGAACACAAAATATGCGTTTTTACATACATGTAAAAAACCCCTCCCTTTTGACAACCTTGTGATTCCTTAATTCAGGGAAGAGTTGGAATGACTGGATGGAACTGAGCTGGCCGGGTGCTCTTCCTGACGCCACAGGGAGATTGCAACAGATATTTTTTCTTAGTGCCTTAGGGGAAAAACATTGGCAGCTACCTAGGACTGAACTCTCAGCCTTCCAAGTTGGGAGGCAAGCATCTTCACCACTATTCACTTCTTTAAGCCCTGATTTTCTCAGGTTGTTTTCTGGATATTCAGGTATAACAATGTGCAGAAAACAAACTGAAAAAATCAGAGCTTAAAGAGGTGACAAATAATAGTTTAAACAATTAAATTAATTTCCCATTTTCTGAGCTACAACCAAATAGCAACAGCCCCCACTCATCCCTACTCCACATAAGAAGGAAATTTAAATTATTAATATCCCCCACTTGATATTAATCCATATTGAATGTATTTGGTCATTTGTAAGGAAAGAAAACCTGATCTCTATGAAATAACCTTTCTGGTTATAAAGTTGCCTTTTCTCCTGTATTTAAAATCATTTTACAAAAGATGATTATGAAGAAAGAATAATGTATCAACATTTTGGCAACAACGTATTTTACCTGCAACCTCTTATCATGGACTCCATACTGCTGTGGTAAACCAGAGAAGGGAAAGATCTTTGTCAATAGGCATTTAGAGGCTATCAGAAACAGGATGCTGAAGCTAAAAATCAAGTGACAGGATGAGGCAAGAATTCCTGCCAATGGGCAAACAAACAACTCTCAATTTCTGCAGAACATCAGCATTGTAGAAGATAATACTAGCTTTAGTTTCAGTGTGATATAAGTCACACAGAACTAGGAAAAATGTGGCTCGACACTCACAATACAGTCCATACTATGGGAACTCTGGAGTTTGAAGTAGATTCTAAATTATCATAAAAGTTAATATGGAAATGTCTTGGTATGCTAGAAGTTCCAACCTTTATAGTCTAAATGAATGCAATAACATATTTTTGGAACTTAGATTTCTACTGTATACATAATATTAAGGAATACCATTGGAAAAACTTGCCTGATCTTCTGTTACATTTATATGCCATCTTTCCTCTAGGAACTCAAGGCAGTATATACCAAAATTCCATATTATTTTCCTGACAAGAACAGTCCTAAGAGGTAGGCTGAATTGAGAGAGTGACTGGCCCAAAGTCACTCACTGAACTAACATAGTTGAGGATGGTTTTCAATCTGAGTCCCAGTTCAATCCCTTAACCACTATACCAGTGGTGGGTTTCTACTGGTTCGCCCCGGTTCGGGCAAACCGGTATTGGCGGCGGTGGGAGGCTCCGCCCACCCACCCAGATGTCATCACGGACACACTGCGCATTGCGAGCGCGCACGTGCGCTCCTGATTCCAAACTGGTAGCGAAGGTAAGTGGAACCCACTACTGCACTATACCACTATCTTTTTTTAAAAAAAAAAATAGCTATATCCAATTTTCTTTTATCACGTGTTACACCACTTCATCTGATGTATGGAGTGAGGTCCTATGAGAGGGACTTTTCATTGCATGGATGTGATGAAGCCTGAGATCTATAAGTGTTAGTATAAAAAATATTTTTAAAAATAGTCAGCAACAACTAGCCAAGTAAAATCTTCAGGGATTCCTTTACCTTTACCTTTTTTAAAATTACCACAAGATTCATGGTACTACAGATAAGCATTGTTTCCTGACTGCCTCATTTAGTAGCCATTTGAAGTTACAGCTATGTTTAAAAATAGCTTTGTGACCACTCCTCACATTTATGACTATCCTGCAGTCTTGTGCAAACTTTGAATGCTTGAAAACTGGCCTGTGACAATCATAGGTAGTAGAGAAGGCAGAAGTAAAATTGTAAATTGCCATCACGTGATGTTTCACTTTACAACTACAGTGATTTGCTTAACAACTGAAGGGAAAGTATAAGCCCATCATGATAATGTGATTTTCACTTAGTGACCATAGTGCTTAGCAATGGAATTGCCAGCCCCAATTATGGTTGCTAAGTGAGGACTACCTGTAGTGTAAAATACTACTATGACTACCTTTTAGTAACACTTTCTTTTTGCTGTCTAAAGCTTCAGTTTGTTTCATATTTTGAGGTAATAAGACTGCAGTCGTGTGCAAACTTTATTTATACATGAAAACCCACTGAATGAAAAAGGCCATTATTTCTATGTAGATAAACACATTCACACAAAAATTGAATTATTGAGCTAAATTATGGGTACAGAAAAGGAAAATAATTTGCAAAGCATGAGCAGCTGTGCTAAAGCTCCTCGATAGAAAGTCATAAATAGTCAGCATAGTGACATCACTAACATATGAGTTTAAGCACATTTCATATTTGACTGAAATGCTGTTTCTTTCAAAATTCAGTTTCCGATGTTCAGATAGAATCATTGGAATTCTGAATGCAGCAGGTTGGTTGGTGATGCTGACTTTAAGAATGGGAGTACTGTTGCAGATACATTTTAAGAGCCTTATCACATTGTACAAAGTTGTGTTTCTTATTGTGAGAAATCATCTAATTTAGCTTGCATATGCCTAGTTAACTCCCAAAATCTGAAATTGATTGTATTGATTCCCAGGTATAGAAAAATAAATATTTGTCAAATCATAAACATGGTACGCAAACTAGAGATGGGTATTTTTTTAAAAAAAATTGGTTTATATGCCGCCCTTCTCCGGAGACTCAGGGCAGCTTATAATGTGTTAAGCAATAGCCTTCATACTTCTGTATATTTATACAAAGTCAGCTTATTGCCCCCACAACTGGGTCCTCAATTTACCTACCTTAGAAAGGATGGAAGGCTGAGTCAACCTTGAGCCTGGTGAGATGCTGAGCCACCAGGCCCTGGGTATTGTTATTCAGACTTTTGTTGTGCTGATTTTTTTCCCCCAGAAGAATAGTTCAACTGTAGTATCAAGGCATCGCAGGGATAGCCAACATTCCTATCAATGAAAATCATTGCTACAATTGTTAACATTGTGTTTTCAAATAGATCCATGCATTAAAGAAAAAGTAAAATACAGTATTTAAAATTCTATCAGAGGATAAGTGATCGCCAAGGGAAAATAATTATTTATACATTTATTCACTACATTCATATTTTTATATAATTTATATTTATTGCATTAAAGATGCATTAAATGGGGGAATCATTTTCAAAGGAAAATATTTTTCTATGTACATTCTTTATCCTCCCACTCTCCATCCACTACATTAAATTGTTCTATATTTCTCAATTATAAATTACATTTTAATTTTAAGGCTTATTTTAAAGTGCACACACTATGTGGCAATACTGTTCTTCATTAGTGTAGTTTTTGACAGTTACTTAAAGTTGTGTGATACTTCTAGAGCATTGATACCAGGTGCCCTACTATTGCTATATGCCAAAGGCTAGATTGTTAAATCAGCAAATCAGATACTTTGTTCATAATGCTTTATGGGAGAAAGAATCTAAATTACTTTATACATCCATTGCTTGGTTCAAACAGATGCTAATTTAACCTAGAACTGTCAGATTTTATTAGCTGGCCAAATAATAACTAAGGTTGCATGTGTCTTGCAAATTTAAGAACTTCGTCTTGAGGGCCCTTCATGTGATTCTTCCCGCTTTCTATGAATAGTAAGTACTGTGTTAACTTCCAGAAATCTATCTAAAGTAATAAACTAAGATAGTTTGCTTTGAAAAATATGCATCATTTACAGCCAATTAATAATGCTTTATTTCAAATAATTTTCAACAATATGGATTTTTAAAATACAGATTTTCAAACTCAAATTATGCTTTTTTTTACTCTAAGTGGGAGTAAGGCTGCTGATTTATTAATTTTGGAACAGTAGATCACTAATGAAAATGATGGTCTTGGGGTTATACAAAGTTGCTCAAAGATGTAGTAATGTTTTCTTTAACATCTCCTTTGATAAAAGGATATTCCATGTTGAATTAGATCCATCAGCAAGATTTAAGGTTTTTTCTAGAGGGAAAAAGGAGTTACATGTTCACTTTCCATCCAGTATTACTTAGAGGAAGTTGTGTCCCTCCAAATCTTGTTTGAACTAAGTTATAGCATTTTTTAATATTGGCTATGCGGGCTGTAAAATTGAATTTTGAAATGTTTGAGAGCCAAAAGATCCATATCTCTGCCAGAAATTGTAGTTTTCCTAGTATACCTGGGGCCAAAGAACCAAAAGTACCTGTACTTCTCAGCAGAGAAGAATATTTCTTCTTATTCCTTAGGAATCTTCTGTCGTGCCTGTTTGATCAATTTATTTGAGTTTTTAAAAACTACACAAAATCAGAGTTCTATAATGAAAAAAAAAACAATGTTATTTTCATTTTTGCCTTTGTTTTTTCAGTTTTTTACTTTTATTATATTGTATAGTTTTCCTTTAAAGTTAAAGGGGTATTAAATGTAGAAATTTTGTTCTCAATTATTATTTATATTGTTTTAAAAATGCAGTGAAATAATATGTACTGGTAATTTGAAAAGTTGGTACTCTATTAAATAAAGCAATGGGATGTTTTGGCCGAGTTTTAGTTCTATTGGACAAGCTTTATCTGGACATATTTGCTTTTGGGTTCTTGGCATCACTTGATAGTTGCATAACAGCTGGTATTTGATTGGTTTTTCCCTGTTAGTAAAATATTGGAATTTGGTTATTAAAAATGCCAAGTTCACACCTGGCCTGGGAGACAAGAGAGAAAATCCACAGCAGTTAATAAAAGCCTCTGCTACTTGTATGAAAGCCATAGAATGCAACTGCCTAGATTCTAGAACTTTCAAATGCAAGTCCTTTCACATTTAAATCTATTTTTCATAGAATTTTAGAACTAGAAAGAAACTTTTACAATTACTTTAACAAAGAAACCATTCTGAATCTGTATTTGGAAACTTTGTTCAGGGTGATGTGGGTTATAAAAGATATAATAAAACTATGAGTAAGTTGTTAATGTATGTAAACTGTTTACCATTAGTAATTTAGTTACCTGGGCCGAAACTCCTTGCAGCTTTATAGATAAATGCCAAGACCTGTGCCAGCAATAATTTATAGCTCTTTCAAGTGTATTCTAGTAATCTTTTTTGATCTCTTGTCTTTTCTATTGCCTTCTCATTCTCTCACTTTCCTAGACTTTCCCAGTTAAGGGAGCATCAGTCTTTGTTTCATTCAGAACCAATTTATTAATTTTTGCCATTCATTTTTGCTATTTGCTATCTGTAAGTTGAAGGTGACCATCTTTTCCATCTCATTTTTTCTCAAAGTTTTGATTTTACATTTCTATATTTATCACTGGAATAACCATTACTTTCACTTGTTTGGATCTTTTGTGGAGTGAGGATCATAGAAATGATCATATCTTAATTTGTTGTTGCATCCTCCTTAGTAAATCTCTTTACTTTTCCTAGAGCAATGCACACTATCTTTCCTTGATCCCAAGAAAACTAAAATATACGTCAAGCTTTGCCACCAACGAGTTCAATAAACGGGGTTTTTTTTTAATATTTAACTCCAACCCAGATTTTTCAGTTTCCATTTTGAACTGTTCTAAAGCTTCTTTACTTTCAGTTAACAAAGTGGTGTCATCTCAGATCTTAAATTGTTCGCATTTTCATCTCAAATTTTGGTCCAAGCCATCATCTTCTATTCTTCAGATGTATTTGCTGTACAAGTTAAATAGATATGGGGACAATGTGCATTCTTTCTCAATCTATTCCTTATTCTCAACTACCCTGATTCTCCAATTCAGTTCTTATAGTAGCTTTCTTGATCATTGTAAAGCTTCCTCAGAAGAATAATTGGATCTTCGGACACTTTGATTAGCTGTAATGTAGGACACGTACTGGTATGATCTACACAAAAGCCTTGCTGTAGTCAATAAAGAAAGGGTAATTTTCTTTTTTTACTTTCTCTTCCTTCCTCTGTTATCCATTTTATGTTTGTTATCTGATCTTGTGTCCCTCTATCTTTTCTGAAAACTGCCTGTCTATTCATTTTGCTGTCTCCCTGTATAGCTTTGTTCTTTGTAAAATTTTAAGCAAAACTTTGTTGTGTGAGAAATTACTATGACAGGTTAGTAATTTCAAGGATTTTTATTTTTTTTTGCATCCCTTCTTTAGGATGATTATATAACCTGATCGTTTTTCATCTATAGGCCCTAGAATTTCAATATGTTGAAATTTATTGGACTTATCAGCAATTTAGCTGCCTCTTTGCCTAAATTTTAACCGTTAAATAAGTGCAGGTACTTTTTTTTCCAGCACCTATTGCTTTCCTATAGGTCTGCTGGCTTATTGCCTATGATACCAAAGGTTTCTGTGGAATGGTTTAATGAATATATTCCTTTTACTGTATTAATCTTTCTGTACTTCTTTTAAAAGGGGGTTGCCTCTATTAGATAACTTTTATGCTTACTCTTTAGTAGTTCTGTCTTGGCTATACTGTAAATTTCCCTATAATTCCTTTGAAACATTTTTCATTTTTATTATTTTCTTTGTTTTACATTCTTGATTGAGATACATTCTTATTACTCTCTTGCTTGATACTGAAAGTCATCATTCAATTACTATGCAGCCTTGTTCAGTTCTTTCCTGTTTAAAATTTTGGGAATATTTTTTTTTCACTTTGTTCTTTCTAATATCTCTACACATAGCTCCTAGAGTCTCTTTCACTCGTTAAACATATTTAACCCATTGTTTATATTGACCATGAGTTCTAACTGTGTATTGTATCTTCCAGCTCAAATCTTGCTGGGACATGTTTCATCTTTCATTTTCTAAAGGTAATCCATATAGTTGGCACCTAAAATTGATGCCATGTTCCACAATCTGTACCTGGATGTATTCTTACTGAATGTTCTCTTTCATTTTATATAACTGATTTAGTTCCCGTGTTGTCCATCTATGTGGTCGAGGTTTAGTAATGTGTTTAATTCTTTTTCTCTTAAATACATTTGTTTTTGCTTAAATACATTTGTTTTCACTTAAATACATTTGTTTTCGCTTAAATACATTCGTTTTCTTAGGAGCTTTTTTCCCCTATTGCATGAGGTTTATCTTTTTAATTTCTATTTTTCATTCTCTGTTTTTTTGTTTGTAAGGATGATTATATTCAAATGAAATTGTCAGCTGCTTTTAGCCCACAAGAGTAACCAGAGCAGCTCACAGATTATTAAAAATAGCCTGCTAACAATAAAGCTGCCTTTAGCAGCATACAAGTCCTCTTGTCTCTTTATGAACTGTAAAGAACTCGGGCAGTATTCTTATCCTTCTAAAGAGACAAATCCAGTACATTGCATTGGGATTTGTAACAGATGCTGTAAAAGATTATGAGAGAGGTTTCTGCTCTGGTCTTTTTAGTTCTTTGGCATCTACACTGATCATTGAGCAAAGCTCAGTCTTCAAACTCTGTGTGGCTGCTTAGATTATGACTTTGCATACCTGCAAATTATTCTTTGTATAGAAAGTGGTAAATTGCAACTGGCATACTTTGTTCTTAATTCTCTCGATCCGTTTCCAGTTATAGCAGGACATAGTTCAGAGTAACTGTATCCTAGCATGCTATTGTTTATTTCATGGAATCATAAACCTGAAAGGGACCATTTAAACCAATCAGCCTAGTCCTTGTTCAGTGCATAAATTCAATTAAAAGTGCCCATAACTGTCCAGCCTGTTTCAATACATCCAGGGAAATGGAGCTCACATTCTTATTGGTTATTGATTTCTACTGTTAAAGTGCTCTTACTGGTGAATTTTTCCTAATATTCAACAGAAAACAGCCTCCCTGATACTTAAGACCCCTATTCCTGGTTTTATATTTGTAATTTATACCAGGTTCTCTCTTGATAGCATGTGAAGCAATTTTTCCTTAAATATTGTATATTTATATTCACAGTTCTGTGAAACAGTGATGGTTTCATATAGAGTTAATGTGAACATCCCCTATTTTATATAATATATAAATACATTATATAATTAAATACAATATAATGCAAAATTCTGGAGTTTCCACTGTGATTGAAAGTATGACTGATTAATGATCACATGATACTTTTTGTGAGCCCAGTGCCTAGCAGATCTATGATGGGTATCCCAGGATCAGAACAGAAATTGAAATAAAAATCCTAAATTTGTCATATCAATAATTATTTTAAATTTATGGAGGCAGAAATATTCAAAAATGTTTTATTTATGTATCTGAAAGATATAATGACATCTTGTGAATCTGCAACATTATCTTCTGTAATTTGACTGCTCCGTAGATACAGAATACTAACAACTAATGTTGGTGTTTAGAAAATAGTTGTACACTATCACAGTTCCTATTGCACTCTTGTTCTAAATATATAGGAATTCATTCCAAACCTACACCCCCATGCACCTCCTTTTCTAAACCTTCTGTTACGCCCATCTTCTAACTTATCATTAACATGGCTAATAAAGATACTTTTCACTCTTCAAGTCAAGTTTAGAAACATATTTTGGGATAGGAAACATTTAGAAACATGAACTTGGAAGGAGCCTCAGAGATCTGTTCCATTGGAACAAAGTTAATCTCTAAACAAAGGATACAAAATCTTAACAAGGCAAGTCCACCAGCTTTAAGATAATCAATTCCATTTTTGAATAGCTGCTGCTAAAAAGTATTTCTTGAAGTTTAATTGAAAACTCCATGTCTTAGGACTTGAGTTTATTGGTTTGTTTTCTGCCCTCTGGAGTAAACAGAGAATAAATTTGCTGTATTTACATTAAAGTCCTAAAATATTAGCATGCAGTTTGACCTCAGCATTGTTTATTTGTTTTCCCTTTAGCTATATTAGTGTGGCTACATTAGGATTTACTTTTCCTGCTTATGAACATGCATAGCTGTATTAAAAGCATCAGGGGGACATTGTTTCTCATAGGCCATCTATTTTATCTTAAAATTCCCTGACCCAGTTAGGATAGGATAATTTTAAAGGGAAATGTCTGGAGCTTTATGCATCCAAACCGTGTGTTTTTGGCAGTATACTATCATGTTCCTTAGGATGCAGACCTCACGTGTTTTCTACAAAATGTACTCCTGAAATTAAACACAGCTTTTATTTTGTGCAATATATTACATAGCACTAAACATTTGTGGAAAAGGATTTAGGAAATATTTTATAAGAGATCTTCAATAGTTTGCGTAAGTTTTTCTTTTTGCCAGTGCTGTATTGAAAAGGCATGGTTCATCACTCATATAATTGTGTCTCCTTTGAGTCAACCTTAGCTCCCAATGACTTCATAGATATGTCCAGTTAGTTTTCTTGGCAGTGATATAAACGTGATTTGCAGTTGCCTTTTCACATGCGGTATTTTTTGTTATTCATCTATCTGGGTATTAATCAAATATAATTGTGTATGTTTTTTGAGGTCAGGGAAACCAGACATGAATCCAGGGGAAATGTGTGTGTGTGTGTGTGTGTGTGTGCAAGTGTGCATATTAAATAATCTTAAATAATCTTCAACAGCTCTTTTTTAATTGGCTTTCCATTAATCCTAGCCAGAAAAGTTCTGGTTTCAGTTGAACATTGATCTTTAAAATTCTTTATATCGTTATATGTATTTGAATCCAAAAATTTCTGGCTTTTTTACAAGTCTATCAATCATGATAAAATGACCCTTCTTACTGTTCACATTTCCAAAATAAATTTGAAGTACCTTTATACATTCAAGACAATTTTTCTGGAATCAACCAACAGCATATAACTTTCTAAAAGTTCTCTTTTAAGTTATAACAATGTAAATGTCAGTCCTTCTAAGCACATATATTCCCCCACTGTTCCATCAATATGTTATATCCAGAGTCTTAGCCCCATTTTATCATACAGTGCTTCTTCCATTTCAACATACAATTCATATTACTCAGAGCCTTTTGACTGGCTATAACAACTGATTGAACTCAAAATGCAAGATAACTGTATGTTGTGTTATGGCAAACATTAATGTAATTTATTTAATTCAAGCACTACCTAATTCCGGAATAAAATTTGCAGATGAAATAGTTTTATGTGTAATCAAATAACAGCTAAACAAAATGTAACTTAAATTTCAGGAAGGACACTTTTGTCTTTAGTTCTTGCATGTTATTAATAATTGTGTTCTTAAATTATCTTATTCCCAGTTGAATCCTCTCTTTAAATTTTTTAGATTGTACTATGCGGTCCGAAATAATAGACCAAATTTCTCTTTCAGTTCTTCCTCCAAAGCCCTCCAAACCAATAACTCCTATCAATACAAATGAGATAAAAGAGAACTGCAGCTCGCCATTGCAGGAAGCGGAATGGTACTGGGGAGACATCTCAAGGTAAAGAATATTAAATAATATGCAATTATGTAGGCAGTATTGTGAAGATAGTAAGCTTGGTGAAGTTTTTTTTACTCAAGGTTAAAATTACAATTTTGCTACTTGTTAAACCATATGAAATCAATGATATCATATAATGAAATCAAGAAATAGATACTGTAATTTTTGAAAACTACATTTTCATAAGTAAAAACTGATTTTTACATTAAAATCAAATGTCTAAAATAGCCTAATTTCAAGTGAATTTAATCTTAAACCCTTTTGCATTTAATATAACTGTCTAATTTAAAAAAGTATCAGGAGAAAAGGTATTTGAAAAGTATAATGCAGAGTATATGATTCAGTAGGTCATGTACAGTGCACTCTTAGAGAGGTGGCAAGGGAGTAGCAATGCTTCTTTTCCACTGGCAGAGCTACAGTTCCTATTATAGCCACATTACAACCATTATTGTGCAAATTAGAAATATTGTGATTATCAATAAAGAGTCCTTTTATTTCATTAAAAAAATCTCTTTTGCCCAGTAACTGCCACACATCAGTGTCATTCTTCAAATAATTGATTTTGTAGTTTTCTTAAATTGGTTCATAAAATCAACAAAAAAAGTTTTAGGTAAAGTCCCCTGCAGCTTAATCATTTATTACAACCAAGTATATGTTCAGGAAATAATAAGCTACAAAACAAAAATTGATACATTGTATACATTTAATTAATGTAAAATTGTCTTTGGATTCAGGTAATTTAAAAGTATCAACAGTAAATAACCTGATGTGAAGCAATCCTTAGTTACTTCACTTATCGGTAACTATAACTAATCAAAAATAACTAGTTCAAATATTAACTTGTTTTTTAAAAAAAAGTTTAATTCAAGCTTCAAACCATATAAGTAGATTCTAAAAATTGACTGCAAACTATTTTAGGCAATAGTGTTCTGAAAGTTTTAAGTAGGAAATGTGTAATTGTTTTAGAAGGAAACAAAACAAGAGTACCTACCATGTTTCCCCCAAAATAAGACCCTGTCTTATATTTTTTTGAACCTAAAATAAGTGCTTGGCCTTATTGCCATGTGCTCAAAAGCCCGATTGGGTTTATCAGGGGATGTCTTATTTTGGGGAAAACAGGGTAGATGTTTTTGCAATTAACATTGCTATTACGATGTAATCTCATTAAAAGTAAAAGTAAATGTATTTTATTTATTTATTGTACTTCCAGAGAAGAGGTAAATGACAAACTCCGAGACATGCCAGATGGAACATTCTTGGTGCGAGATGCATCAACGAAGAAACAGGGAGACTATACACTCACACTCCGGTAAATAACTGGGATATTACCATATAAGTTGTCCTAAAGTTCTGTTTAACACTTTATTTATTTATCATATTTATTTATTATATTTCTATGCCGCCCACTCTCCGAGGATTCTGGGCGGCTTACAACAATCGACAGTATACTAAATAGCATATTGCCCCCAACAATCTGGGTCCTCATTTTACCCACCTCGGAAGGATGGAAGGCTGAGTCAACCTTGAGCTGGTGAGATTTGATCTGCTGAACTAGCAGTCAGTTGAAGTAGCTGCAGTACAGCACTCTAACCACTGCGCCACCTCGGCTCTTTACTTGCTAGTAAACTGATATGTTGCAACTAGTGAATGTGAATGGTAAATATTCTTTATTGTCCTAGAATGTTCTTTTATGTACTGTATGTGCTGGGCTATAAAAGTGCCGCATAATACGAAAGAGTAGCATAATCTGTGTCAGAGCATTTGCAAACTCTATGGAAATTGGCAGCCTAGCACTTTTTTCTTTCTCTATACAACCAGGTTCTGGAGGTGATGGTTTCAGTTTCAAAGGATGTCAGAAGTCTGAATTAAAAACAGGGTTGCCAGGATTTGAGCTGCTTTTCATTGTCTTGGTTGTTATAATTATCCTTAGCAGTTTCCCTATAGCTGTTGTCCACAGCTTTTCTTTTGTCCCAGAAAGTTACCTGAAGGCAAATTAAAGATCTCAAAATAAGCAATGATATATAATGGTTTTCTTTAATAGTAATAATAATACTTGCCTTTCTTTGGAATAACTAGCACAATTACAATAGCACTTAGACTTATATACTGCTTCACAGTGCTTTACAGCCCTCTCTAAGTGGTTTACAGAGTCAGCATATTGCACCTAACAATCTGGGTCCTCATTTTACTGACCTCGGAAGGATGGAAGGCTGAGTCAACCTCGAGCCTGGTGAGACTCGAATTGACTTCACAAAAAGTTAAATGTGCCAGGGGAAAGGAAGACATAAAATTTCTCAATCTTTGATATACTTCCAGTCTCTTGATATCTCTCACATACAGGTAATCCTTGACTTACAACCGTTCGCATAGTGACAGTTCAATGTTCCAACGGCACTAAAAAGTGACTTATGACCATTTTATACACATAACTGTTGCAGCATCCCCGTGGTCACATAATCAAAATTCAGACACGTGACTTTCTGACAGTAAAGTCAGTGGGGAAGGCAGATTCATTTAACAACTATGTCACTAAGTTAACAATTCCAGTGACCTATTTAACAAGAAAGGTTTTAAAGTGTGGCAAAACTCACTTAACAACTTCCTTGCTTAACAGAAATTTTGGGCTCAACTATGGTTGAGGACTACCTGTATGTTTCATATATACTACTGCTATAGCCAGGACAAGCAAGTGAACCATGCCTTTTAAAAAAAAAATCTTCCATTCAATCATGACCAATTCTCAAAGAATTGAACAATGGCTTGCAGTTTTCTTGGCAAGGTTTTCAGAAGTGGTTTGCCAGTGCCTTTTTCCTAGGCCTGTGAAAAAAATAACTCGCCCAAGTTCACCCAGCTGGCCTTTTGCCCAAGGTAGGAGAAGAACTCATGGTCTCAGTTTCTAGCTGATGCCTTAATCACTACTTCAAATTGTTTCTCAAACCAAACAAACTCAAATCAAAGGTTAAGGAGTGTTGTTTTGCATTGAATACTTCTCTCTTGTAAATTAACTCATAATCTGAGGTGATTTACCCTCATAAATTAGATCTATCTTCTTATGGGATTCCTGTTTGTGTCTATCTTTCATTATAAAAAAAATATTTGTTTTTTCTTTGCTTCTTTGTCCTCAAATACAGTGTTTTATTTTGCTTTCTTAAAATTAATGGCAGCTGTTGTTTTTTTTAGTAAATGCGGGATAGGTCTAAAAAAGAATGCAAAAGCTAAAGGCTTGCTTCTGCTCTCTGCTTCAAACATTTTCTTGACAGGCCATTCATATTTTTAGTTTTGTTACATATATATGTGCAACAACCACATGATTAAAAACTATTGAGAATTATATTTTCATATTTATCTTAGCTGTTTTTGAGATACTAATTCTTCAAGAAAAGTACATTACAGTAAAACAATATCTGGAAATGGAAAGGATTGAATTTTCCAGGTTCACCCTCCCAATTGTTTTAATATATTGAATCCAGAAGAATTGTTTTATTTGCCTATAGTAACGCAGATATACAAATGGTTGCAGTGTATTTGAGGCCAGCTAAATTATTTTCCTTGTAGTTCTGTAGAACATCTGACCATATAATTAGGCAAAGAAGCCAAATCATGCCTTATAAAATTTCTCAGGTTTAAAGAATAATGTTTTCTATACATTCATAAAAAACTTCCTCTACCAAATTTTAATTTAAAATTTTAATTAAGCATGGTGTTCTTAGCAGTTAGTGAGGTTTGGGTGTAGTTCTACCTAGGATGCATTTTCATATAATTTTTAAAATACTAATATTAAAGAAATGAATGAAGTGTTACAGGCGAAAATGAAAATTTATGGTGCAAAATAATTATGCAGGAATTGTTTTATTTGGCTTTCTGTTCTAGCATAAAGTATGTTATGATTTGTATGCATCATCAATGAAATGTGCTATGTACCTGATGATTGTTATTATCTATCTTCTAGGAAGGGTGGCAACAATAAATTAATTAAAATCTATCATCTGGATGGGAAATATGGCTTTTCTGATCCACTGACATTTAATTCTGTTGTGGAATTGATTAACCATTATCATCATGAATCTCTTGCCCAATATAATCCTAAACTTGATGTGAAGCTGATGTATCCTGTATCTAAATATCAGCAGGTAAGTTTTCAAAGAGTGTATAGTGGATTTCATTGAATGTTTATGGAAAAATAGGCTGTGAATAATCTTTTCTACTCCTATTTGAATACTTTAATTTACCACAGCTAAAATATGATTGTTTCAAGAGCTTTTACTTTAGAGTACCCATTTGTAAAAATGTAAAAATAAAAGTTTACTATTTCAACGTAAATAAATGCAGACGCTTTTTAGACGTTAAGAATTTATCTTTGCATCATGTATATCAATTATTTGGCATCTTTTTAAAACTATAATGGTTGAGATCTGTTCATCTAATATAATTTCACATCAAGTTTTTTAAAAAGTGTATCTAAATGAATTTTGATGCAAAACTAAAATGAACAGATTATAATTTTATCTACTTACCATAAAATCTGCATTTGATATCTTTTTTTCATTGATGAAAACCTATCATGCTTTGTAATGAGATTAAACAATTAATTAAAAACTTAGTTTTGGGCATTTATCCAAAAAAAGTTGATCTCCCAAAAAGTCCCAAAACTATATCGTGTTTAGACGTATAGATTGCCTTAGTAATTGAAACAGCATTTAAAATCTGGGTGGAGAAATGTTGGTAATTAAGAAGACTTTGTCTTCTTTGTACGATAGGTTTGATTTTGTACTATAGGGTTAAGAAAATTGATGTGTTTTCCTCGAGGTAGAAAGCAGCATCTGAATTTCTTTCATAGAAAATTATATCTATTTTCTGCTCTGATGTACGTAGGATCAGCTGGTAAAAGAAGATAATATTGATGCTGTGGGCAAAAAGCTTCAGGAATACCACACTCAATATCAAGAGAAAAGTAAAGAATATGACAGATTATATGAAGAATATACCAGAACATCACAGGTATATTGCAAGTTGATTACATTCTTATGGGGACCTATGCAAAAAATAGAATTTGACAGTAAATGCCCATGCAATCCAAAGGGGTGCTTGATTTTCAATATATAGTTTTCCTCACTATATTCTGAAACATACATGTGTCAATTTGACCACTAAAACAGCTATGGGAAGGGTTTGGTTTTTTTTTAAAAAAAGCATTTGTTTTGCTCTTTTCTACCCCGCACATGCTATTTTACTATATATCAGAGGCCAATATGAAATTAGAATTTGTGACTTGAACCAAGCTGCTCTATTAATAGTTATTTATAGTTGTTCCTTTATAAAATTTTTACATTCCCTCTAAACTGAGATTATATCATCATGTATATGAAAAGTCTATGTTCCAGGTGGGAACTATTCTTGCAGAATTCAAGAATTACAGGGTGGTTCTTAGTTTTGGCAATAAACCTTCTGGAACAGGAAGCATTTTCATATGTGCTAGACATTTTGAGATACAACCACATCTGGAATGCTAATTCCTATTGTTTATTTCTAAAAAAAAAATCCCAGATTGGCACATTCAGAAGAAAAACAGAATGTGCATTGTTGCAAAACATATTAGAAAAATTATCACATCATCTATGAAAGCTCCTTCTCATATCTTATCACTATTTCATGCAAATAGACCTGCTTTTACATTATTTTTGCTTTTCAAGTTGCTTCCCTCCTTAAACTTTCTTGTGCTTCTACATTAAGTTCTAGAGCTGGAGGGTTCATATTTGGTTTTGGTTAGGTTCACTTAGTTCTTCATGGTTGAGGCCACTTTAATTTCTTTACTTACATAGTTGCTTTTTTCATCATGTAAGGTAACAAATCTGAATTTGAATCAATTTTAACAAAATGTAAAGTGTTAAAAAAGCTTGAATTTTATAAATTTTGCCCCCTAAATTAAGAGTGTGCTATATTTTCATGTAATGGTAATACATAAGTCATTCTAATAGCTTAATGCTTCTGGTTGTAAACTATTATATTTTAAATGGAATGCTTTCTGCAGGAAATTCAGATGAAGAGGACAGCAATAGAAGCTTTTAATGAAACAATTAAAATATTTGAAGAGCAGTGCCACACCCAAGAACGGTATAGCAAAGAATACATTGAACGATTTCGAAGAGAAGGGAATGAGAAAGAAATTGAACGGTAAGTCTACCAAATACTATACCTATTAATAATATTTAGTTCAGTATGGTAGTTACATTGTCAGCCCCATATTGTTTAATTGTTCTCACTCAGCTCCGAAGTAGCTGTATTAAATATTAAAGAGTACCTAAATAACTAATCTGGAGTCATTATATAAGTATGCCGTTTCCAGCTATGAATTAAAGGAATTTTTTTTGAGTTCAGAAGCTTAATGGTTTTAATATACAGTCTTTAAAAAATATTTTGAATTTCCATTTTCTAAATTAAGGGACAAACAGTTCAGGTATATATTAATTGTAATTTTAAAAACTTAATTATACTGTTTGAAGTCAGCAGAATCTTTATAGGACAGAGATACAACCAAACAGGAAAATTTAATAACACAATCGTGTTGAATGACGTTTTTACATATTCTAGAGGTATAATTATAGCAGCAGAACAATACTCTTTATATAACTGAATTTCCTCTTAGTTCAGATTCTGATACCATATGCCAAAATCATTTTTACACAGCATGTCATTTGTCTTCCTCACAATATCATTTAAATATTATCTGAAAGAAGGAAATGGTCAGACTGGTAACAGGAATGTTTGAAAGCTGGGGGCAAGTGTCAGCTGCTGACACTTGTTTCTTGGAAAAGTCTCTGTGTTCATCTGATCATTAGCTTGGTCATGGATCCTTCCACTGTCCTTCAAAGACATTCTCTACGCTCTCTACATCAGGCTTAGTATCATATTTTCAGCCCTCTGTCATATTTGTGCTAGGACTTTCCTGGATCGAGATATTTCATCTTATCAAAGACCCAGCATTGGAGGCTGGCAAAAAGGCAAGAAGAGACCTGAGGGTTTCCCTCTGAGATCAGAGTTCTGTCTTCAGTCTCATCACTTCTATCACCTGAAACACATCAAAGCAGTTTGTAGGGATCTAGGTACATTATAGATACCATAAGGGTTTTTCCTGATATAATGAAGATAATTTAGCTGATTGAGGTTGACGTGTATATACCATGTTTCCCCGAAAATAAGACCCTGTCTTACATTTTTTTAAACCCTGAAATAAGCCCTTGGCTTTATTGCCATGCGCTCAAAAGCCTGACTGGGCTTATTATCAGGGGATGTCTTATTTTGGGGGAAACAGGGTACTATTAATAAAACTTTAAGGCTTTTTTAAAAAGGAGGAACTGAAAATGGGATGTTTTCAAGTTGGACAAGAATTCTGTGGAGTGCATGCTATTGATTTGGGTGCTATATAATTATGGATAAAATATGTGCATACTTTTAAAATCAGAATATTTTAGTTTGAGAAGTGTATTTGTAACTTCTAAAAACGCTAGATTTTGTTTTATAGGATTATGATAAATTATGAAAAATTGAAATTACGCCTGGGTGAGATTCATGATAGTAAGATGCGACTGGAACAAGATTTGAAGAAGCAAGCCCTGGACAACCGAGAAACAGACAAGAAAATGAACAGTATCAAACCTGATCTTATCCAGCTACGCAAAATCAGAGATCAGTACCTTGTGTAAGTAAGCACTAGCTAAGCACCTAACCATTATTCACTACCTACTACAACACCCAGTCTCTGTTTTAATTCCAAGAGAATGGTAACAAAACTAAACAAGATATTATAAAAGTTTTTTTAAAATGTTTAAATAGTTTTTAATTAATATAAAAGGTTCCTGTTTCAGAGTGGGATTCTAATTAAAAGCAAAAAAACCATGGCCAACCAGGTCAATTTCCCCACTACTGCTTGCCTCTACTAATAACATAGTGTAAGATAAGTGAGTTTCTTGACACAAAAGAATTATAAATTTAGCTAGCCTTTTCAGCGCTTGTTCAATACTATTCTTGTTCCATATTCCCAGACAATTTGAAATTAAAGGCAATGCAATGTTCATAGACTAATTAGTTCAATTATGCCATTCTGCAATATGGTGACTATTTCGTACATTAGTGTTATGATGATTGGGGGCATCATTGAATAAATCAATCAATCATTCTCTCTCATTACTGAGGGAAGAAGGAGGAAGGGTATGTTCTTACATACCACAAATATTTTCTATGCCATAATCAGCTGTTTTTGCCAAGAAAGAAAATGTCACATAATGTACAAACAGACAAAAGAAGCACAACTGTCGTCTTTTCTCTTAAAACATTATTGTTGGGGATAGTTCTGTGATAAAACCATTTATATTGATAAAATAATAGGTCTAGTATTCTTGGGATCTTGGAGAGGCATTTGATGGAATGATCCAAATCATTATAGAAAGTTAATAACTAGTATTGTCTCTCTTTGGCAGCTGGCTTAATCATAAAGGAGTAAGGCAGAAACGAATTAATGATTGGCTGGGAATCAAAAATGAAACTGTTGATGAGTAAGTGCAATTGTTTAATGTTATATTGCTATCAAACTGTATTTAAAATCCTAGTAGAGGTACGTACAGATCTGTGCTAGAATAATGTCATCACCACATAAATATATTTTCTTAGTCAAAGACCATGTCTAAAAAACAATCCATAAGAACAGCCAAATAACACTGATATTTTCTGTTTTACATACTTTCATTAAAAAGTAAAGTTTATTATTGTAATGGATTTTACCATGTGTAGAATATAGCATAAAAATGTAACTAATGCTTCAGTACCTCCTTCTTTCATTATTTTAATTATACGCATGCACATTTACATATGAGACGCCCAATACCTACTCCATAGTTTATGTCATGCTTCTAACAAAAGTTGATAGTAGTAGTGTTGCGTGCTCTTTTTAAGGCAAGGCTTTGCCAATGTTTGTATACATTGTTTTATTCAAGAATAAGTAGTATAAAAAGTAAACCTGCATTAAGGAAAAAGGATTTGTTGTTTTCCTAGTACATATTTTATGAATGAGGAAGATGAAAATCTGCCACATTATGATGAAAAGACTTGGTTTGTGGGAGACATCAATCGCATCCAGGCAGAAGATTTGCTTTGCGGGAAACCTGATGGAGCATTTTTAATTCGAGAAAGTAGCAAGAAAGGCTGCTATGCTTGTTCTGTGGTGTAAGTATTGGCTTTATGAACTAGCTGAAAGCTCTCAGCACACTTGCAAAGCGTAACTATATTAGAAGAGCTTGCTTTAAAGTGGGAGTGATTCAATCTATCCGCTTTTTGCTTTAAGGTTATTTTCTTTAGTTCTTAAAAACTTTTTAAAGATAATACCAGCATGTTTTAACTTGACTTTTTATAATGGACTTCCCCAGCCACAATTCCCCTAATGTTTCTCTCTTTGGTGAACAATTTCTAATTATACAATTAGAAAATTACTAGAGCAAGCAGTGAGATACAAATCTTTTAATGAAATAACTGATATAATTAATTGGCATTTGAGGCTGTTTTTAAAAACGGGGTTTTTCTTCATTCTCACTCATTCTTTTGACAAAATATTTCATTCTTCAGTTTTCCCCATTGGTCTAAATTCTATTACTTAAAAACAAATTTTACCAATTTTACCAAAACTATTTTGGTAGAAATGATATACATGTAATCTTTTAGATACAGCTCCACATTTGTTAAAAGTATAGATGTCTTAATGGTCTGAAAATCTTCTTTAAAAATAGCTTGGATTATAAAGCTAAAAAAACATTTTTAAACTATATGGTCCATTAATTTCTGAATCTTTTTTTATTGTAATCTTCTAGCTGACTTATCACATTAAATATTGTTTCTTTTCCTTAACAGAACTGAAGGCGAAGTTAAACACTGTGTGATCTACAGCACTCCAAGAGGTTATGGGTTTGCAGAGCCATATAACCTATATAGCACCCTTAAAGAATTAGTCCTGCATTACCAGCATACCTCTCTCGTCCAACACAACGACTCTCTAAATGTCCGTCTTGCTTATCCTGTCTACGCACAGATGCCCTCCCTTTGTAGATAAATTTTAGGAAGATGAAGTATAGGTGAAGTGTTGGTTATCTCAAATTTCTTTTCTACAATTTTTATTAGAACCCAGAGGGCATTCTTTCTCCTTAGACTGCTTGTTTTGCACAAGAAGTTATATGATGAATGTGAATCGGAAACTTAGCAGCAACAGCTTCGGGATAGGTACTATAGTGCTACCTGAAGATCAGCTGTGTTCATAAGGAGACTGCCTCTTGATTTCCCAAAAAGAACAAGAAAACTCTCTCAAACTCTGTGTTTAAAAATCCATTGAAGCAAAATTGTAGGAACATTTTTGCCTGGCACCATCAGTGGAATTTCTACATGGATTTTTCTTTTCTGAGGTATTGGTAACGTCTTTCAGTCTTAAACTCCAGGAAAATAGGAGAAAGGCTCACCTAAAGAAGCTTTTCTGTGTTAATTTTAGCAACTTTGCTGCAAGTTAGAATAACTTACAAATGAGGGCTCATCTTGATGTAGCATGGTATTTGGTGAGAGGAGACCAAAGGAATTTTGGGGGAAGTTTCAGGTTCATTCTTAAAAAAATATCCTCAAAGAAATGTTGCTTTATATATTATCAACAATAACAAAGTTTCAGTTTCAACAGCACTACAGATCTTCAAATTTAAAAAAGCAAACTTTATCCAACAAAACTTCTCTCATTGCTGGACTGAGCACTTATGGGGATAATTGCATTTGCAATCGCACACTTGCCAAAACTTGAAGAGAAAATTATGAAAGCTAAAACTTTCTCATGTCATTTTTATAACTGACCTGATGTAACTGCACCACTTTTTCCCCATTAGTTTTTAACATTTTTCTTTTCTTATAACTATTTCAGATGTTCTTTTTAAAAGATACTAAGCTTTGGAATGTATACCAGAATGAAGCGGGCTCTTGGCATGTTTTTTAAAATGCTTAATAATTTTTGCTGTTTTGAAAACATTGTTTGATTTTGTTTTTATAAAAAAAAAATTCTTGAAAAGTGCAATGGATTGCTTCTCAGTGGCTTGCTAAACCAAAAAAAAAAAAAATCCCTATGAGTGCAGTCTATATATTGTTGAAACTGGCTACAATAATTTTACTTGTAATATGTTTGACTTGCACCCTAAATCATTAATTCCATTGCACAGATTGTATACGTATCCTTATGATTCATTGTTGTTTTACCATCAAGCAAATATTTGGGTAACTGAATTTTGTCAGACTGCTCAAGCTATAAAAGTGGTAGAATTTAACAGAATATAAACAGCTGTGCTTGGTTTTCTGCTGTCATCAGATCCATCTAGATTCTGTGTAACATCAAATAATAATAGCAAATAATGAGAACTGGATCCACTAGACTAAGAATTTGTGTTCCTAAAAATGTTGTCATTTTGTCACTCCACATATAATTGAATTTTCTCAGTATACTTGAGCTAGAACAACTGCTTACACAAAGGAAGGGGGAAACAAGCAAATTCAGCATGAAGTGCATGCCAGGGGATTGGGACATGGACCTCTTCTGTCTTTATCTTGCTTTCATGACATCTTGAGCCTCCAGACTGTTAAAAATGTTTACATATAGCAGAATGCACTACAGAAAGCATATGTATTATGCAGAATATGAAATTGCTGAACAGGAATTGAAAAATCTTGAGTTCTAATCATCAGCTGGAGGGGCCAAAGTAGACTGCTTAATATGTCCCAACAGCACTTCTGATTTGCACTATTCTACTGCCATTTAAGGCAAGAGCTGCAGCAATGTCTTCAGAAAAAAACTGGATTGACTGTAGTTCTTTGTGAAAAGAACTGTAGCTGTGTAATCCCTAGGCTTCTGCAAAGATAATGAATGACCCTTTCCCATCCTCTTAAATAAAGCCTAGACACCACATTTTACTTTTACTCACTAGCAAAGTTTCTACTGCTAAATGTGTCTTTGAATTTACTAGTTTTCAGAAATAGCACGGAGATCCTCTGGGTGCCAGGCAAGTTGTACAGTCTGATCTGGCACTTGCACATTTTTCAAGTACTGGTTAGGCTACAAAAGTCATATTTCAACAACAGTGGAACTTTTCTGGGCCTTCAATAATCAGTCTTTCTATTTAAAATATAAACATAAAATGGATTGCCAGTATATAATCTACCAACTCCCATATTATGAATAAATTTCACCTTATTTACCCATTCAAACACACTGGAATTTGTTGATTTCAGTAATTCTGAAATGTACACTTCCTTTAAACATTATCTATTTCATATACACCTCAGGAGCCACCTTGATCCAGTTTATGAATATGGCTCTATTGTTTTCCACTCTTTAAAACCTAATTGAAATATATAGAGAATATGTTTTACCATCTGCATTCAGCTTCAGCAGGCGTTCTTGATTTAATGTCCTTGACTGCAATAATTTTTTTACATTGTGGGCTATGGCTAAATCCATAGTGGGACTTAGCTGACCTCAAGTGGCAACATTCTTAATTCTCCTGCCTGATTGTTAGGATTAGCTGCCCTACAAGCATCAGTGGCTAACAGCAAAGCTGAAATGAACAGAAAACAACAAAAGTCCAGAAGTCAAATCAATGAATGAATGTGTACATCCAAAAAGCAAAGCAAAAATATTTGCTTCTGAAAACAAAAATATTTGGGTTGTTAAAAAGTATGATTTTTTTAAAATGCTGATCTTGATGATCCATTCTTTGTTTTTGCAGTGTTAAATGGTAAATGGGGTGGACAAAATAGTATTGTCTAATATTCAGAGTTATGATTGAGAATTTTACAGTATTTTGTTTTCTCACAAGTTCATTTTTATGCAATTGCTAAATTTGCTATGATGCTCAGTGGGTCAGGTTAAAAAACAATTGAAATGCCAGTACCATTAATTTCTTTGCCACTGGTACTTAATAAGAACTAATGCATACATTTAATTGGAGGTTTCAAGAAGCAGTAATATCTAGGGTATAATGTCTCTTTTGCACTCTTAGCCCTAAGCAGAACCCTGAACCATTCATTTAATCATATGAATAGTTTATGAACTATAAAGACCCATTTTAAACATACAAAGATTCGTATGAGCAAACTGGAGCTGTTTGTTTCTCTATTCTCTCTTACACTGCCTCAAAGTACTTTTGTATATTTTTATTTTTCAAAAAGGTCATATAAACTACCAGTTACCAACTTCTTGCACATCCATAGGAATCATTGGGATCATGGTCTAAGCGTGACATTCTTAATGCTGGAATACAGTATTCCAATTTCCAGCTACATCTATCAAATCCATCTACACTGAACTCATTTATATGCAATTTCTCCAGTCATAATGTATTTCTTTTATATAATGTAGCACTTGGATTAAAATAAAAGAAACCACATTAATTCTACAAGACACCAACCTGTATAATCTCAGGAATAGAGACAGGTCATTCAATCTGTCTTGGAACAGGTAGACAGTGGTTTGTTTAAAGAAATAGGGACATGTTTAGTGCTATGCTACAGATTTGGGGGATAAACATTGGCACACTATGGAAAGTCTTGACAAGATGTAGTGACTTAATACAGTGTTTGTTCATGTAGCAATTTTGCTTTTTTGCTCTTTTTCAAACTTGGAAAAGCCCTTTTTGGTACTTGATTTTTTTTTTCCTGATGAAATGTATGGTTGTTGGGTTTTTTGTTTGTTTTTGTTTTAAATTTTGTGTACCTTAAATTTACAGTTAATGGGGAATAAAAAACTAAAGTGGTAGTGTGTATTGTGGCAAACTTTTTTTTAGGTTACAGGTTATGTGTGATTGTAGCCAAGCATTTGAATATACAATCAATCATTGGTTTCATATTTTTATTTTTATTTGTGCACATTAATTCTTAAACCAGTGATTTATGGTTTGGGATATTTGGATATGTTTCTGAGATAAATTTACATACAGTCTTCTTTTGCCCTTAAAGAGAATTGCAGTTGGAAGCATAATTCTTTTCATTTCTTGAAACTCCCTATTTGCTTAGAGTATAGCCAAAATTAACTGTAGATTTTATTGTCAGCAATTTTAATAGTAAAAATTATTCTTGTTTAAAAAACAAAACTGAAGATCTTACTCCAAGGATAGGATTGTTTTCAAACACTACAGTGGAAATATGTTAGGGCATAAATAATTTTTTTAAAAAATATAATTGTTTGTTCTTTCTGGATTGATTAGGCAGATGCTAAATTCAACATTAAGAATGAGGAGCCACCATTAGTTTCTGTGTTGCTATCTTTGCTTTTCGTTATACCTGAGCCATCAGTCCTTCTCTTCAAACCCAGGCTTTTCTCCACCTTCCTAGAAGCTTTAGGCATGTCACAATACTTCCTGCAACTCACCTCTTGCTGCTTCTTGCTTAAGTCAAGAAAAATATTCTGTGTCATCAAAAAGTTGGGCTCTGCAGACCTTGTTGCTGTTGTACTTAGGCCAACACTCTATCCCAGCATATTTTTATTGGCTATATTTCTTTGCCAATGGTAGATGTCTTCACTACCAATAGTGCCTCTTTTCCATTCTCCTATGTTTTTATTGGTCTACAATCTTCCATTATCTCACATTGGGGGAGGGGGGTTGTGGACAGTGAAATAGAACTGGCAGTTAACTAATGCTATGGAAATGCTTGGTCAGGGCTTCTTTTCCTTTGGAATATTAGCACCCTCACAAAACTAAAGCAATAGAAATAAATTTCAGTGAAAATTAGGAAAAACAGTATTTTACAGATGATACTTAATGTCAAGGAAACTTAACATGATAAATTCTACTATAAGCCCCATATGCTGGAGAAAATGCAAAGAAATATATAAAGGTTGTGTGAAGTTGTTCAATCTTTTTGGATTGAATTTCTTGTTCCAATGGGATAGATCACAATCCAGGCGCTTGATTTTATATTAGTTGGCCTTACAAGTTTTTTTTTGAAAATGCAAAAGCCACATTGAAATACAAAGAATCAGTTGTTTTCTTAATGGTCGTAGATGGACAGATAGCACTATGATTCTGGAAAAGAGGAAATGATTTGAATATTTCTACATATAGCAAATATGCAGAATTACTTTAATGATAACACAAATGATTTTTTACTTCATTAATAATCTGACTTTTCCAAAAGAAAAGTTTCAAGCACTGCCATTTTGGCTGGCACCATAGTTTTTAAGCCAATTTTTCTATTTAATATGTTTTCAGCAACATGTCTTGATACAAGCCCTGTTAATTTAGAATATAATTTAAAGAGCTCTCCAGAGCAAATAGCACAGAAACAACTCTTGAGTTCAACAGAAGAGAATTGAAACACTAAAAATAAAACAATGGGTCATTTAGATTCTACTTTGATTTTCCACATGATTTGGCAATCTGCCTACAACAGTGGAAGGACTGCAGTTAACACCTTGCAGCCTTTTTTAAGGCAGGTAACAGATTTGTAGGAAAACAGAACTATTTCCAGGAATTTGTAGGGGACAATATTCTCCATATCCCTTTGCCCCAGCTGTTTGCACCTCTACTCCAAGCTAGCAACCTGTATAGAGTTTGAGTTTGGGGCAACTGATTATAAAGAAACATGAGTATTAATTGTTTTGCCACTTTTCAGCCCCATTCATTTATTGCTCTGCAACCTTTTCTGTTTGTGTATTTGAGTGTGAGCAAGTGTACTACATGTATATAGATAGATGCATTGCCCCACTGAGTCCAAATTGCCCACCTGCTCTTGCTGGAACCATTTAGCCTGAAACTGGGATCATATTTTGACTGCCCTCACTACAAAAAGTAAAGTGAGTCTTATCTCATAAAGCAAAGTTGCAATGCTTTCTACAAACCCTCAACTCTTTTGAGATAAAGTAACATTTGCATTTTTTAAAGTAAAAGCCACATCATCTAGAAATAGTGTGCAAAGGAGAGCAGTACTGTAGCATTAATTGCAACATATGGAAACAGTTATATCTATAGATATAAATAGAATATCATTTTCTCTAAGAATATACCGTTATTAATTTTAATGGAGTATGCTAGGAATGTGCACTCCTTTGTACATCTCACACCTAAGCACTGCATTCTTGAAATACATTTTGGTTTTCCTCTTAAGGGATACTCTCTATCAAAAGATTTGCTTCTCACGAAGCCACCACAATTGTTTTTGTTTTTATTCTTTTTAATATGAATTCCAGCATGTAACTTTCGTATTCGTGTTGGTCTGTAAAACCTGTTCTGTCATTTTATGATGTAGCCCAATTCATGTTGTTTAACTTTTGAAAAGAAACTGCTTCATGAAGAAAACAGTTGTATGTTAATCATATTGTAGTTTCTAGATGAGTAATGCAACATCATATGTGTCACCAAGTGTACTATGATGTTTATGTTTTTTATTTTTAAAAAATAGATGGTTGAGCTTTGGAATTCCAGACACTAAGCATTCTGGCCTATTTTGCTTTAAAATAAAAATGCAATAAAAATTGCAATAAAGCACATTTAAATGTAATGTTTTAGAAGGATGTACTGACCGCTGTTTCTAATAAATTCAGAAATACAGCCTAGTTGGTATGATGTGATCATAAAAGTATGTTGGCTTTCTTTTTAAAATGTAATATTTGATTTCTTAAAGATAAATTCTTACAAATAATGATACTTCAGTATATTATTGTGGAATCTCCAAAAGTCTTACCAATTACTAAACGCTTTGTTACTTAGAATAGAAGTTAGAATAACAACATCAAGTTTTTTCTTGCTTCAAAATTTCAAATCCATCTGTAGCATCCTGTCTTCAAGCATTTTGCAGTCGGAGGAGCATTAAAAACCTAACATAATATGACAATGTTAAAACTGTAATATTTCTTAAAGAGGGATACTTGGATCCATCTTACAATAAGAGGTCTGCCCAGAGTCACTTGGTAGTGAGATGGGCAGCATATAAATTAAATCAATTCAATTATTATCCCTTGTGTTCTGATCAAAATCCACTAGCTTTCATAATAAAAACTAATATTTCTATAACTCCATCAAGCAACTAATGGAGTAATATACCACCTTTATCCTGACCACATTAATCCATACTTCAAAGCTAATTACAGGAACTCTCTCTTCAGTTAAGAGAGTCTTTACTGGATATAGTCTACTGCAATTTTGCTGTTACTAATAAAATTCTAAAGATGTCCTATTCCTGCAGTTCTATTCCGTTTGCAATGTGCTTCCTAGATCATTCTATATCTGTCTGTCTGTCTATCATCTATAAATCACAAAACAAACTTATTTTCTCAGTTTTGACAAGCTTCAGGTTTTGTTATAAATTGCACCTATCAGATGATTATTTAAGTAGTCTCTGATTTGGGTTCAACGCAATGCTAAGATGAAATGCCAAATGTTATGAATGTTGATTTTAATGAGTATGAATTGCATCCTTAAATGTTTTGATACATAATAAGATTTCTCCCAAAGAGTAAAGTGCACACACATTTGAACTAAAATGCTTGTTTTTTTATTCAATATATAGAGGGGTCTGCACTTTCTAAAGTTACGCTGTTTGCACTCAATGTTTGCATTATATTAGACTGAAATTGGAAACCACCACACACAGTAAGGAAAGTTAAGATACTCAGAATGTGATTTCAGAAGAAAAATGTTTAAAAAATCGTCAAAAAAATTTAAATCAAAATAAGCAATAATCTCAGAAGTTTAAAACATGTTATCAAAATATTTACATAAGAGGTAGCGGTCAGGAGAAAAAAAGAGAACAAAGTAAGATTGAATACTTTTTCCTTTTTTAGTTGTAATATCTCCTAAAAAGACAATAACACTTACAATAACTCTACAATAACACTTTTCTGTGGTTTTTAAAAATTTTGATTTGATTTGATTTGATAATTCCATATTTTGAATTATCATTTCAATTTTCACTTTAGTGTAGTTTATGCAATAGCAAAAATATTAACAATCTAAGTTAATTTAGATGCATTGTACTATATATTTACATGTATGTAGTGTATTCTTTTCTCTTTTTTGTTTTTTAATCAATGAAAATAAACATTAGGTATAAAAAAAATTGGAAACAATAAAAACTATAGCAAAATTATAGGTGAGGATGAGGAAATGCTTGACTCTGATGAAAAAAAGCTGACAAAAATTTATTTATTCTGATTCAAGCACACTTCCAAATATTGAATTTTCTGATCTGCAAAATAGAAAAATAGATCAAGCCACGGTCCATAATAATCCAGCATTTTGTTTCTTAAAACAGTCAGAAGGCTCTAGGGTGCTCACAAAAAAGAGGTGGAAATATGTCTCACTCCTACCACTGTTTTCTTAGAACTGGTATCTGTCAAATGCTGACCTCAAATGTAAGGCAAAACTGCTTCTTCAAGGCCAAAAGAAGTTTGTTCTCCATGAATTTATCCAGTTCTGTTTTAAGACCATCTCTTATGGCAATGAAAGCCACAGGTAGTAAGGTCAGTGTGACAAATAATTTCTTTTATCTGTTCTAAATCTTTCAGTCAATTTCATTAGATGATTCCTGGTCCCAATGTTTTGAGAGGGCGAAAATACTTCTTCCTCTGTACTTTTTCCATGTCAGGTATGACTGTACATTTTGAATGTGTCTATCTTCATTGACCTTTTTTGCAAACAAAATGGGACCATTTTGTTTCCCAAATACTATAGATCTTTCTCACAGTGTAATTGTTTGACCTCCCTGATTGTTTTGGTAGCTCGTTTCATTTTTTCTAGCTCTGATATATCCTTTTCCAATTCAACAAACAGAATTGCACAAATACTACAGATGTGGGTGTATCATAGATTTATTTAGTCATTATAGTTTTGATATTTTTTATTTATATTCCTTTTCCTAATGAACCTAGGATGGAATTTGAGGGGTTTTTTTCATACCAGCCACATAATTGCTTCACATTTTAACTGAGCAATCTATTTTAACACTTTTTTTTTTAATTTACATCCTGCCATTATTATTACAAGTAACTCAAGACAGTGAACATATCCAACATATCTTCCTCCTATTTTCCTCACAACAACAACCCTGTGAAGTGCGTTGGAGTGAGAGAGTTGGCCTAAGGGTTTTCCTGGGTAGATACAAACAGCTTAAATCCCATTAGTTCATATAAGAAGTTAAAGAGATTCTTCCCAATCTGTGCTGTTATACACTGAAATTTAATCAAATCTGCTGTTTTCTTGACCATTCATGAAGTTCGTTTTGGATCTCTTCACTTTTTTTTTTCGTCTTACCATCCTGAATAATTTGGTATTATTTATAAACATGGCTATCTTGCTGTTTATCCCTAATTTCAAGATAATTTATGAATTTATAAAAGCAACAATCCCAATGCTCTTATCTCATGACTATTAAGTTTACTCAAGGGCCACCATGAATAATTTTGTCAAAGGCTTTTTGAATATTCAAGAATACAATGTCACCTTCATCCATACCCTCTCTTCATGTCCTTTAAAATTCCAGAAGATTGGGGAAATTTGTTTGCAGTTTTTCCTTTGTTTGTATTTCTGGGTGCTTTTCTTTGATGATCATATCGTGCAGTTTGCCTGTTACAAACATTAAGCCAACTGGCTTATAATTACTTGAATCTACTGCTAAGTTCTTTAAAACTGATGCCACATTCACTTTCCAGTCCTTTAGTATAATGCACAATCTGAGGGAGAGATTAGTTTGCTAGGTCAGCAATTTCATATTTTAGCCGAACATCAGGTAGATGTTCTCTGGGTATGTGCAGCCACATCCATTTCATGGGTCATCTCCAGTCCACAAACCAGCATTGCTACAGTGCAAATATTCAAAACCTCCAATTCTCCAGGAAACAAGTTGCCTTCTTTTTCTCTTGTGTTTTGGGGAGAGTATCCTGTTTGTGGCAACTGTTTTCTCATTAGACAGATCAGCCATATCATCTGCTTCTGAGCTAGTGCTTTCTTCAGTCCACTGGGGTTAAAGCCCTCAAATGCCATTTTGCTTGTATATTACACAAAACGTTTATTGTCATCCAATTCTGTCATCTTGGGGCAACACATTTCATACACCCATTAGAATGCTTCCTCTTTAGGGCTTACAGAAATCCCACCATAATGTTTAGAAAACTCTTGAAATAGTTTCAAAAGTCAATCTTCCCTTGCAAATCTCCAAAGCATCCTGAAGAAATGTTTGCAAAGGGCCAAATTATATTACATCTGGATAAATGCACCAGCTGCATGGAGGGACAATTTCAAAATTAGTGTCTTATCGTTCTGTGAAGGAAAGGGGAAAGAGTTGTATGGTCATTCACAAAACAGACGTCAGTTTGATATAAGAAGAGGGAACACAGGTTGATTTATGCTCTGTTTGTCAGTTCAGGTCTGAAAGAACTCTTTACGAGATCCAGACTCACAAGCAAGTCGACAGGGCCCTGCTGAAGGCACTTTAAATCTGCATATAGTGAGGCCAAATTACAGATTGGTTTTAAACTGTGCTGCGAAAAAAATCTCAGCTGGAAAAGCCAGTGTGGTGTGGCAATTTGCTAATAATTCCACCCATCAAGTTTTCCTGAACTGAAATAAGCATTTATTTACAGCACCTATGACACAGAGAGGCTGTAAGCACTGTTTACTTGTCCAATCTCTAGTACACTTGTTCACACCAAACTGGGTCAAGACAGCATTTAGCAAGTAAACTTCTCCCAGTCAGTGGGAGAAATAAAAGGAGTTTGGGTCTAAACTATATCCTCTTTTCAAGTCTTTCCTCTCAACAGGTTAACCATGAACTCTTTCTCCCTGTTTATGAAACCCTGTCAAAATACTTGAGTACTTCTGTAAAACTGGGGACACACGCAAGTGGGAGAAAAGGACGAGATGAAATAAACAAGGATGGAATAACATAAATCCGCCTCCCCAATTCTGACTTTGAAGATGTCAGTTCACACTAGGCTCCGTCTTAAATATTTTCCTGAATAATCAGAAAGTGATTCACTTAGCGCTTCTTTTTTTAAGGCTGGGATTCCTCTTTCTTGACTGCATGCATCATCTTGTCTTGGATGTGAGCCAATTGCCTTGTGGTGTGGCTGACTTTGATTAGCCATTCTGTGAGCACAGACATCGAGAACTACGTGTACATATTTCAATATTCCTTTTTTCCCCCCTTTGGTCGGCATTTTGCTGAATCCTGTTTGCCGTCCCTCAGAGTCAACAAAGACTATAAATCCAAAAATGCAGGCATTGTCACCCACTTGGGGATCTATACCACAAATGCAATTTGGAACTTTTTCATAAAACACACGTTTAGGGTTATTTTAGACTTAGTATGTTTATTGGTGTTTGCCTCTTGTATTCCACTCTAACATATTTGGCTACATCCCAGCACAACTCCTGTACTGCAAAAAAAGAGAAGTATCTTACTGTTCTACAGCAATAGGTCAAGATAAGCACAGAGACCAATCATTTGTTCCCCCTTTGAAAGAGTCCCCCCCCCCCCCGCTTCCCTTCAAACTCTGCACATTAAATTTACAGGGAACAATGTCCTTGAATAGCTTCAAGAAGGGCTTTAATTTATACCAAAGCTTTAGTCATGCTTTTAAATAAAGTAAAGATGTAGTCTAGGTTACCAGCCTATAGCACATAAAGAAGTCTCTGTGAGTAATGATATTATTGGTCAGTTCGGGCACATTTTGGCCGGTATGCCATAAACACAAACAAAGCCCAGTGACAGTTTTATTCCAAGTATTCTTACCCGATTCTATGCAATTTAGAACCTCTAATCTAAATACCCCTTTGCAAATAAACATGTTGTTGCTCACATCCCATCAATTGCTCGCAAGCAAAGACTGACATTTAATTTGATTGGGGTGGAGTGGGGCTCAATAGAAGATCTCCAGGTTCTTGCTATGGTTTTATGATTCCATGATTTTAAAAATGCACAGAAAATGAAGAATGATTTTCATGCAAATAAATGTTTTGGAAATAAAGAAGAGCTAGCAAGGAGCCCCCCAGAAGAATGAATGAAGAAAAATAATATAGTAGATGGATTTGGAATGAAAATGAGATAAAGTGAGAGCGCATTGGAAGGAATATTTTAGAAAACAGAGAAGTGATATGTTCAACAGTGGAACAGAAACAAATTCATTTATTCAATTCACATGGCCATCCATCTGAAATATACAACTATGGCAGGGGTGGGTTCTACTTACCTTTACTACCGTTTCACAATGGGAGCATGCGCAGATTGTCAATTATGACGTCCGGGCGGGTGGGCGGAGCCTCCCGCCATTTTTACTACCAGTTCTAAAGAACCGGGAGCAACCTACCACTAGACTGTGGGCAGATAAGAAATTAAGAAAAAACAGGTAAAAATCACCATAACAAAAACAATAAATGAAGACAACAATGCATAACGAGAAAACTAACCAGCACAATCAGTGCAATATAGACTCAATCACATTATTATTAATGTTAGCATTCCAAAGGTAAAAATGATGAAAAGGGAATGATAAATGTGTTGGTAAGTTACAAAATTGTAGATCTAGTTGGTGTTACTGAAAAAATGCAAAAATATATAGATGGTTTGTTATGGAATGGCCAGGCAACTTATTGAAGACTATATCTGTGGCTGACAATTGGAAGAATGCTGTTATTATTCTCCTATGTAAACAAAAAAACTGGCAAGAGTCCATGCAAAAATTACAGAGGGATTAGTTTGATGCTTGGAAAGATGTCTGACAGAATTCTGATTGAAAGGGTACAAGAAGCAATCAAAGCAAAATTTAGGAAGCACAATAGTTTTATGCTAAGCAGGCAATGAGCACATTAGAGTGTAGCTTTTTCAGTAGCTCCCTAAGTAATGCAGGAATATGAGAAAGCTTATTGAACATTTGCTGATTTAAAAAAATCATATGAGAAAGTGAATAGGCTCTGTGAATTGATGTTTTGCTTGAAGATGAAATTGAGGCTTGGTTGCTGAATGAAGTAATATGTGACAGAAATAAAACAGGCATGAAAATAAACAGAATGCTTAGTAAATAGCGCAGCACTGCTGGAAGAAAGAGAATAATATGTATTGGTTGTTTAATGTATTTATGAATAAATGCATAATTAATGCTTGTACTATTGTTAAAGGTGTATTGGTTGGAGACATTATTGTACATGAACCTTTATATACAGATCATGCTGTGTTAGAGAAACCAATGACTTTCGGCAAATGCTAGACAGATTGTATGATGCCACAAGGAAAATGGATTTGAACATTAATGTAATAAAAGATAGCTGCTTGTGACAAGAAAATTATTTGCAGCTATACCAAATGGTGAAACCTTAGAGCAAGTAAATAAAGCTGCATATTTTGATAGAAATCTTAGTAAGGATGAAAAAATGGAAAAATGTTTAATATGCATGAATACTGATAGGAAGACAGGGGATAGTATGTGATCTAATTAAAAGTGGGTAACACAATTTTTTGTTGAAATAAGTAAAAATGGTTGTGTATAAAAGCATACTCTCTCAGCACATAGATTTGGGTACAGTATATCAGGAGAAATACAGGTAGTCCTCGACTTACGACCACAATTGAGCTCAAAATTTCTGTTGCTAAGTGAAGTATTTATTAAGTGAATTTCCCCCCATTTGACAACCTCCAGGGGCTCCAGAAAAAGATGGCCTCCAGGCTGACACCTTTCTTGCCACAATTGTTAGGTGAATCATTACAGTTGTTAAGTTAGTAACATGGTTTTAAGTGAATCTGGCTTCCTCATTGACTTTGCTTGTCAGAAGGTTGCAAAAGATGATTTACCTGATCCCGGGACATTACAATCATCATAAATATGACTCAGTTGCCAAGTGTCTGAATTTTGATCAGGCGACCATGCAATGGTCATAAGTGTGAAAAATGCTCATAAGTCACTTTTTCCAGTGACATTGTAACTTTGAACGGTCACTAAATGAAGTGTTGTAAGTCGAGGACTACCTGTATAAAGATAAGTTGAATGGACTAGGTATGGATTACTTATTTTGAGTATTAAACCAAGAAGAGACAGGACCAAGGATGAATGCCAAATGAAAGTGGACTTAAATGAGTGACCAATACTGATGGTGGTTTGATCAACCTGAAAGAATGAAGATGATTCAATTGTGGACAGACACATGAAGAAAGAGTGAATGGGGTAAGAGGAAGTAAAAAAAAAAAAACTGAGAATAATGGTTGCAATTAATGTTGATGGAAACTTGTTTTTGCTATGAAACTAAAAAAATTTTTGCTGGGATTAATGGACAATTAGAAAAGAACCATGGAAAGCCATTCTTATATATTATTGCTGCAAGAGTATTATATCAAAAAAATGGAAAGACTTTGAAATACCACAATCGAGTAATGATTTCTAAAAATGATGGAACTAGCAGAAGTGACAAAATTGTTTGCTTCGAGATACATGAACTACTATATGTATAGTGACTGGAAACCACTTATGGACTCTTTGTTGAAAAAAAAATTGAACTTGTGATTTTTCAGTTTGATCATAAGAAAGATTACTGAAAGAAGGAAATTATGATGTAACCTTAGAAGGGATGAAATATAAATATATTTATAACTACCAGCAAGAAAATCAGAAACCACTTCTCTTGTCCTTTTCCTTTTTGTCTATTTTCTTTCATTTCTTTTCTATTTAATTATCACTTTTCCTTTATTTTTTCCTTTAAATTTGAATTGTTTTTACTTTGAAATAAACATCTTTAATGAAAATTAATTTTTAAAAAGAAACTAGTTTTATCTTTTTTTGTACCTTATGAAATTGGACGTTGGCTTACGTGAACGTCCTTTTTCAGGGCGCTGCGACTACATTCCATGGCTGGGACTTCACTTCCTTGTAGCTGATTACTGGGTGTTAGGTATTCAAATTTTTTACTCTGGTCTCCGCCCCCTTTATGCTGATTACTTCAGTCTTTCACGAAGGAGCTGGAAACCAGGAATCTATAAGAAAGGAAACATACAACAAAACACAAACATCGCCAACAACAAGCTGGCCAGAGCAAGAAGCCGGAACAAGGGCGGGAAATGGAATGTAGTCGCAGCGCCCTGAAAAAGGACGTTCACGTAAGCCAACGTCCATTTTCCAGTGCGCTGCTTCCTACATTCCATGGCTGGGATATACCCAAGCTCAACTATAGGGTGGGAGGCTGACTGCTCTCGGCCACCCCGGCAGAATGGACTTGTTGAAGCACCCGTCTGCCAAATGAAGCCTCAGCCGAGGCAAAAGAGTCAATCTTGTAATGACGGATGAACTGTGAAGCTGAAGACCAGGTAGCAGCACGACAGATGTCAGTAATGGAAGCCTGAGTAGCCCACGCAGCCGTTGCCGCTGCACTGCGAGTAGAATGAGCAAAAATTCTGCCTGGAACCGGTCTGGCTTGGTGTTCATACGCCATTGAAATATACGCCTTGATCCAACGACCCACAGTTGAAGACGACACCTTACGACCCATGGAAGCAGGATGGAAAGACACCAAGAGGGCCTCAGTCTGTCGAAAGGAAGCCGTTCGTTTAAGGTATCTCCGCAGAGCCCTGCGTACATCCAACGTATGCCAGCGCTTCTCGTGGGGATGGTGAGGGTCAGGGCAGAAATCAGGCAAGACCAACTCCTGGGCTCGATGAAACCATGAGTTCACCTTTGGAACAAAGGAAGGGTCTAATCTCAGTACAACTCTGTCCGCGTGGAAGATGCAAAGATCCTTGTGGGCAGATAACGCTGCAATCTCGGAAATCCTCCTTGCAGACGTAATGGCCAATAAAAACGCCAACTTGAACGACAGGAACTTCAAACTGATGGAGGCTAAAGGTTCAAACGGATCGGAAGTGAGAGCCTGAAGAACTAAAGGCAGGTCCCAGGAAGGATAACGATGTACAATAGGCGGCGAGATGACAGTCGCCCCCCAAAGAAAACCTCGAATCCTGGAATCATGAGACAAAGGCCGACGAGGGTCGCGAGACAAGACTGTGGCCAGAGCCGCGACCTGTCTCCGCAGCGTTGCCGGAGCCAGTCCTTTATCCAAACCGGCTTGAAGAAATTGCAGGACCTCCAGAACATCGGCCGATGTGGGGTCAACATGATGCTTGGAACACCAGACCGTAAAGGCTTTCTAAGAAGCCTCATAAATACGCACCGTCGATGGCCGCCTGGACGATTGAATGGTGTGTATCACATCATCTGGAAGGCCATCCTTCTTTAGGAACACCCGCTCAAGCGCCACACGGTTAACCGGAGCCACTGGGGGTCTGGGTGGGTGATGACTCCCTGGGAGAGCGACACCTTGTACAGAGGAAGAATCCAATGGGGAGCTGTGGAAAGATTCACCAAGTCTGCGTACCAAGCCCTGCGCGGCCAGCAAGGGGCGACGAGAAGGAGTTCGGCCCGTTCCCTCAGGACCTTCCTGATGACCTTCGGGATCAAAGGCAGTGGAGGGAATGCGTAAAGCAGGCCCGGGGGCCACCGACAACGAAGGGCGTCGTGTCCTTCTGCACCTTGGCAGGGAAACCGAGAGAAGAATCTGGGAAGCTGTGCGTTCTGAGGCGTGGCGAAGAGATCCACCAGGGGTGTCCTGAACCTCTGGGTTATGTCCCGAAATGTCTCCGGATGAAGGCGCCACTCTGCCGGATCTAGATGTTCTCTGCTGAGCCAATCTGCCCGAACGTTGTCTTCTCCAGAAATGTGATCCGCCCGAAGAGACTTCGTGTGGTGCTCTGCCCAAGACAACAGTTTCTCCGCCTCTAACATCAAGGGTTTGGATCGAGTTCCCCCTTCTCGGTTCACATGGGCCTTCGTTGTTATGTTGTCCGTGAGGAGCAAAACATGTTGACCCTCTAGGAGAGGACGAAACCGCCGGAGGGCCAGGCGCGCCGCTCGCAGTTCCAACCAATTGATGTTGTGCATCTTCTCCTCCGGAGACCAAAGACCTTGCACCACTTCGTTTAACAGGTGAGTACCCCACCCTTGCAAACTCGCGTCTGATGTCACCACGAGCCGGTCTGGTTCCAGAAACGTGCATCCCTTTGACAGCGCCGGTGACAGCCACCAGATGAGTGATGTCTGGACTAGAGGTGGGAGAAACACAGGTGTCTTGGACGTGCCTCTCCCCGACTTCTGGAATCGTAGCAGGAACCACTGCAACTGACGGGAGTGTTTGCGTGCCCAAGGAACGATAGCTATGCACGACACCATCTTCCCCAGAAGTTGGGACAGCAGCAGAGGAGACACCGCCCTGAGAGATCTCACCTGAGACACCAGATCTCTGAGGCTGCGGATCCGGTCTGGTGAAAGAAACACCTGACCTTTGCTGGAGTCTATGATCGCCCCCAGATGAAGAATGCGAGTGGTGGGCGTGAGATGACTCTTCGGAAAGTTGATGGTGAAGCCGAATTGTTGGAACACGGTGATCACAGCTGTAATGTCTCGGACTGCCTGCTGTGGGTGAGAAGAAAGGACAAGAATGTCGTCGAGGTAACAGAGGATTCTCACTGGTATCAGGCGGAGCTGAGCTGCGACAACTGCTACCAATTTTGTAAATGTTCGTGGAGCAGAAGAGAGACCGAAGGGCATCGCGCAGTATTGGAAATGACGGCCATTGTACTCGAAGCGTAGGAATCTGCGATGTGCTGGGTGGATAGGCACATGCAAGTATGCATCCTTGAGATCCACAGATTGCAAAAGGTCGCCTTGTCTGACGCATGCCAGAATTGACTTCAAAGACTGCATCTTGAACCGTCGACACAGGATGAATTGATTGAGAAGTTTTAAGTTCAAAATGCCCCTGACCCCTCCCGAGGACTTGGGCACCAGGAACACTGTCGAATAAAAGCCTGTCCCTTGCTGGGGCACGGGAACTGATTCGATGGCATTGATGGAGAGGAGATGATGGAGTTCTGCCTCCATTAGTTTTCTTTGTTCCGGAAGCGGTGACACCTGACAACGGATGAAATGACTTGGAGGGGTGGAGAGAAATTCTAGACACAGACCGAAAGTCACGGTGCGAAGGATCCATTGTTCGTACCTGGAAGACTCCCACTGATGATGAAAACCTTGGAGACGACCACCAATGGGAGCCGACGGCCTTTAGTCACTTGCCTCGTCTGAACGGCCTGAAACCGGATCCCCGGAATGGGCGCTTGGACTGGAGATGCTGCCTGCCTCTGTCTCGAAAGGACTGTCTGTCTGAAGGTCGATCTGAACCTTGTGAATAAGGTCTTTGATGATAGGACATCCCTGATCCAGTGAAGGGACGAAAGGAATGTCGCTGCCCGTATGGGGCATACCTGCGTTCCTGTCTCCTGTAGGATGACGGAAGGATCTTGCGCTTATCTTTGTCCTCTATCAGTAAAGGGTCCAGTGCCGCTCCAAACAACTTCGAAGATGAGTAAGGTGCAGACGCCAGCTTCCATTTGGTCTTAGCATCAGCTCTCCAATTACGCAGCCAAAACAACCTACGAGAGGTCACCGCAGAGGACAATGCGCGAGAGGCAAACTTAGCAGCATTCAGAGAAGCATCTGCTGAATATTCAGCGGCAGCCACTAGTTTGTTAACATCATGGTGCAATCTGATGTCATCAGGAGGCAACCTCTCTTGTAATTGGCGTAGCCAGAGCAAGGAAGCTCTAGTGAAGAAGGATGTAGAGGTGGCTGCCTTGACCGCCCAGGCAACCGCCTGATGCGTCTTTCTAAAGGCAAACTCTGCCTTCCGATCCTCTGCTTTAAGTCCATCAACAATGTCCGTAGTAATGACAGAGGATGAAGTTAGAGCTGCAACAGGAGCGTCAACCGAAGGCAAAGCCAAAATGTTCTCCAATTCAGGAGCAGAACAGTAAAGTTTCTTATCAAGAGCACTAGGAGCAGTCAAAGAGCCAGGCTGAGCCCAGCCACTTTGAACCACTTCAGCAAACAGAGGTGGACAAGGAATAACATCCTTATCTGGCTTGGACACTTGGAATAAAGGATCATGTACGGAAGCCTCTTTGGAGGCATCAGCAGAAGAAACAGAAGACAAGCCAAACTTAGTGGTCACTTTGGCCTTGTGAAGGAGAGATCGGAAAAGCGATGGTCTGAACAGGCCTGTGAAAACTGGTTGCTCAGGAACGAAGTCCTCATCTTCTGACAATTCCATCTCCTCAGGAATTTCTTCCTCCACCTCAGACTCATCACTGGAATCATAGCCATGATGCGCAGATGTAGAAGGCCTTTCAGACAAATGACCCCTTCGCAGAGGTGGTGGAACAGAATGTTGACCAGGCTGCACACCTTGCTGCAACCCTGTGGACAGAATTCTTGCCAAATCATCTGACAACATAGCCTGAACATTCAATTGTGGCTCAGTCACAGTAGAAGGTCCTGCAGACACAGCTGGTGAAGGCTCAGTATGCGAAGCAACGGATATAGCTTCCCCTTCAGGTTCAGCCTCCTGAGCTTGATGAACCATAACAGGGACTTCCATGGTACAAGGTCTGGTCACTTCTTGTTGACTATCACCAGCTTCCTGGATCACACTAGACATCTCTGGAGGAAGATGATGAGGTAAATTCCCAAAGACAGGGAGAGAAGAAATTACAGGATCAGCAGGAAAATCAGGAGAAGATCTCACTTGAGAAGACTGCCTAGCCCTGTTATATTGGCGTTCTAAAGCATTATGCCTTCTAAGAGCATATCTATCTTTGGCAGGAGCCTTTTTCTTAGAGGGTCTGCGAGATCTGGCCCCCTTAGTCTTGTCTTTGGCCTTAGAGCCCCTGGGGGGGGATGCTGGCAATTCTCTAGGTGGACTGCCTTCTTCTTCCAATTCAGAAGAAATGACAGGATCAGCCATGTCAGCAGAACAAAAGATTCTGTAAAATAGTGAGGCAAAACAATCATTAATATATATAAGGACCCGTGCACCGTTAATAAGTCCTGGTATAAAGCCCATCCTGCAATAGGCCTACATTTAAATATGCAGGAGCAGGTGGCAAGGCAGTGTAAAAATAATAATAAGGACATTCCATTCTCACATACAGCTCAAAGAGCCAGGGAAATTCCACAATTTCAAATTTTAACTTTAAAGTTGCCATTTTTACTAGTAAACAAAATGGCGGCCGTCACTAATGCTAATCCAAGATGGCGGCCGCCACGAGGGTGAAACAAAATGGCAGCCGCCACAAGGGCCAGACAAAATGGCGCCCGTCACTAGTGCCAATCCAAGATGGCGGCCGCCACGAGGGTGAAACAAAATGGCGGCCGCCAGGAAAACACGGGCAAATATCTCTCCAAGGGCACTCCCGCAGCTCAGCGGCTCTCCCCAATCAATAAATAAACGTTCCAGTCCCCTCAGGGAAGGTCAGAACTCATTTCAATAAAATTAGTCTGCTGCCGAACTGCAGCATGCAAACCGCCCCAAACCTCTCCAAAATGGCGGCCGCCCGATTTTGAACACATCAGAGTATGCCTGGAGCCTAGGCATGGACTCCGGAGCCGCTCTGAAGGTCTCTTTAACGAAACCCTGCTGGGACTGAGGCGGGAGCGGATGAACCGGCTCACCAGTTGCCCAGCAGCACCGCCTGCGGCAAATTACATACACATAGCAGCCCAACAGGACTGACTTCAAATGGCTGCTAAATTAAAGGCATTCAAAGAATTCCAAGGTTTGTGGACATATAAAGGATCCAAACCTATAAGTAGCAGCAGTAATTGTCCAATGCAAGAATAAATACAGTCCCAGCATAACTAGAAATGAATTATTAAATCAACTTAAATGAATTAAGACAATCAAATAATTAATCAAGTGAATAAATTAACTTAAATGAACTTAAATAAATTAAACAGATTGAATAAATTAAATAAATAACACAATAACTCACGAATAAGAACAGAGAGAAACCAAAACACCACTGTATTCAGCTACTGAGTGAAAAGACTGGAGTAATCAGCATAAAGGGGGCGGAGACCAGAGTAAAAAATTTGAATATCTAACACCCAGTAATCAGCTACAAGGAAGTGAAGTCCCAGCCATGGAATGTAGGAAGCAGCGCACTGGAAAAAATTTGTTTCTTAATCCATTTCTACATTTTGCACAGCAATGCTTATCTTGAATCAGCAAGAAAGTATATTGATAGGCAAGTTTTATTCTATTCAGAACTATTTAAATATAATCAACACTTAAGAAACAGTTGTTTAGCAGATAAGAACTGTAACCCTATCATTACTTTCCTTGTAATACAGAACAAATCAAATCTTACATTTCTTAAGTGTTTTTTGATATTGGTAATAATGCTCAGTTAAAGAGCACTTCATAACAAACTAAATGTATGATTTATTTCCCAATAAACGAACAAAATATATACTTAGCTTTCCCACAAAGATCAGTTTTAGCCATTTCCCCAAATACTAACATGTTCCAGATGCATAGATGGGACTCTTCTAAAAAACTCTGCACAAAGTGACTCCTTTCTCAGCTATAGCCATTCAGGCACTTATCCAAATATCATTTCTTTCTGATGATATAAAATGCAACAGCATAAAGGGACCAACGCTTTCTTTACTCCCCCCACCCCCCAACTGACTTTGGAAAGGCCTTCTTTGATCAGTATTAAAATTACATGAAATGATGTTTCTAATCTGGGCAATTTATTAGTGCTTATCTTTTTGGAAACTGATAGTTCTATCTATTTAATATTGGTACTATAGTACTTGTTACTATTAGCAATGTATGGCATTATATATATGTTGTATATCTTTTTTTAAAGTTACATGATTAACAGAGTGGGGAAATCCCATGGACATAATGTACTGTGATCTCAGCAAAGCATTCAAGAAAGTCAGTCATCATATCCTAATTAATAAAATGATAAATACAAGTTAGATGATAAAACTGTAAGAAGGATTGGTTGAATAACTGTACCCAGAGAGCACTTATAAATGGTTCCATGTCAGCTTGGAAAGTGAATAGAATTACCATACTGCTCAGTCCTAGATTTTATGTTTTAACATTTTTAACAAGGATGTAGATGTATGGGTTGTATGGATTATCAAATTTGCAATGACATGAAATTAGGAATGACTAACGTTATGGAAGATGAGACACAAAAAAATGTAATAAGGAAGAAGTCCTAAATCTAGGAAGAAGAAATGAAAAGCATGAGTACAGAACCAAAGACAGTTGGATAATAATATCTGTGAAAAGAAACCAAGTGTTCTACCTTATCACATGCTTATCACATGTTGAATATGAGCCAATAGCATGATACAAATGCTAAAAAGGCAAACACTGTTTTCAGGATTTATTAACAATAGTACAGAGTCAATATTATAAGAACTAACTGTCCAATTTTACTCTACCTTGCTCAGGGTCTACTTGAAGCACTGCAGTTTAAAAAAGACATCAACTAACTAGAACAAGTTTTTAAAAGGGGGTACCAAAAGGATAAAGGGACAATCCTAACCCTAACCATGTCCTATGGGGAATGCTAAATAAAATACGGTATATTTTGCCTGGATATGGGAAGATATGATAGTAGTATTAGGGAAGATATGATAGTAGTATTTCAGAGAGTTCAAAGGATGAAGGCAGTGGCTGGAATGCAGTATTGCAGGCTGACTCTACCCACTGCCAGGATTTCAATCCTGACTGGCTTTCATCTTTCCCTTTTAAGATGATGATAATAATAATGATTGTCAATGATGATGTAATGATTACCATTATTCTGGTAATAATGATTTTATTACCAGAAAATCATTACCTTCCAACCCAGATATTAGTTCAAAAAGTACAGTTCAGCTGAATTTGGTTTGGAGTTCATGCTGAATAAACTCCACCAGCATCCCTAACTGTAAGATAAATTAAATATTCAGAAGGAAAGGAAATTGCACCTTCACTCAGAATATATAAAAAAAAACCCTATTTTGCAATTTTGTCATTAGACAGAGAAGACAAAATTGCAAAGTCAATATGTGTATGTATATGGCATTTGTTCATTTTTAAAAATTTAAAAATACCCTGTGAGCTAGAGGGAGCCCTCTCATATAGAAAGGATTTCCCCCATTTCTTTATTAAAACTGGGCAGCTGCCTTGACAGACTCTGAGTTAACACTTCCTCAACATGATGGACAGACACAATACAGTTTTGGTGCACTCTAATCAATATATGCAAATGAAGTCCCCTCTTTGCACCTCTGCTCCATCAGTGGGCACAGATGAAAGTGCAAGTAATTAAGAACTTGCTTCAGTGATACTGAATTGAAATCATTTTAATAAGAATTGTCAGACTTGAAGTATTTTGGGTATGCAGTACATGAGAAGGACTGAGCTAGCATCCCAAAAAAAAAATAAAAAAAAAATCCCAACCTTCTTTCTATATGGATGCTGTTCCCTTGGGCTTCCACAGAAGACAAGCTAGAAACTTTTAAGGTCACCGTTCATGACTTCTAAAGATGACTCTGTGTCCTCTTCAGAATTACTGAATTACTGAGTTATTGCTCTATCAATCTAGCACCCAATCAAAATTGATCATAGGGTCAATGAATGCCTAAGAGCAAAAACTTATAACCATGAGGCAATAAAAGCCCATGTATCAGAATGAATTGCTGTTGAAATTTGCCATGCTATTGATAGCAATAACAAGACTTGACATAATAAATAGGGTCTGTCCATGCTTTGAAATGATTCATAAGGAGGCTTTCAGATGTTGTACAAGCCCAGCATTTCTTTACTTATTAAATAGTTCAAATCTGTACAGGCCTCTAAATGAGCCTGAAAAATAAAACCTGCAGCTTTTTTAAAGACTTGCATTAACTATAAGTGCATTAAACAGTGGCATTTAGATAATTTAGAAAATATGTAGCAAGAATATTGCATCTTCCACTAAGTTTCCTTATTTTCCATTGTTTTGGGGGGAGCTGATATTTTGCTGTCTAACCCATCTGTGCAATTCTTTTTTTCTTATCTAACACCCACAACATCAAAGAGAGCATTTCTTAGGAGCTGAAAATGTTCATGTGGACAATTGAAAAAGGTCAGGCTGCTTTAATAAACAGCAGAGAAGGTCTGCACTTGGATGTGATGCAAAGCACTTCCTCTAAATTATTTTTGAAGTGTGCACCACCATACTGAAATACGTAGTTAACCCCTTTTAATGATAGTCCAAGCCTCTCCTAGCCCACACTGCAGTAGGACATCAATAAAAAAAAAATGATTACATGCTGCAATTGAGGTAGAAAACCTGTCTGGATCCTTCCACTTCATTCAAGAGAAGGCTCAGGTGATAACTTGCCCAACACCAACCTCAAAAAATGATCATATCAAATATTCTCAGAACAGAATATTTTCTATGTGTGCATTGATTGATTTATAGAATGGAAGAGAATTCAGTCATGTAAGTTGCCAATTACAGCATGAAATAATATAGTCCAACATTTGCCAAAATATATGCTGTTTACAACAATCAGCAACTGCTCCACTTTTATTTTGGGAGTTTGGGGTGTTTGAGAAAAATAAACCTAGAAGAGTTGCAGCCAGGAAAGGAAGGAAATATTTGCAAACTCAAAATTCTGGTGCCTAATTTAATTCACACAGTAGGTCTATTTTTCCATGAGGGAAGAAATCTGTTTGGATTCTGAAATTCAGGAAAGTAGAAATAGTGACAGGGCTGCAGTTGAGATGAGATTATCCACAGTGGAAAGATGATTAAGGTAAAGTGCTCACTGTTCAGAAAAATATCAGTGCCCCCAAAACAATGGAAAGTAAGTCTTACAGGTGTTGCCCATCCTGGTATTTTATTCATTAATCCAGGAGTGGATATTTATTGTGAGAAAACAAGAAAGATAACAGGCAAGTCAGAAGACAGGAAAAATTTGAAGGCACTGGGGACATAGGCTGATTAAATGTAAATAAAAATTAAACATTGATTTGTGTACGAGTTGTACCTTCCTATGAAAAACCCTGCAAAAACTCCTCTCCCCAAATCTCTCACATTTGATCTGCTGTAGTCTAACTTTGATCCTTCCTGGTTGACATCACTAACTTGCTGATCTGAAATTTCATGTTAATATCATTCTATTCTGTCAACTGTATCATAATTTTTGTTGTCCTCTTTTTATGACTGAACATGCATTGCAATTTTTCATTAGTCATATTGCAGATATTGAGTGGCAAATATATTTTATGGTTTTGCTTCTCTCAGCCTCTCCTAACAATTGTATTTTATGCCCGCCTATCTAAACGTTCATTGGTGTCATTCATTACTGACTGGCAGGGGAGAAATGTTTTCTTTGGGATATTTATTTCTGTATCTCATAGCTATTAATGGTATATAAGTCTAAATGCTATTACTCTTAAGCATGGGTCGTCTCAGCTCATATGACTTGGGGGGGGGGGGAATATGGCATTGGCATATTTCCTAGCATTCCTAAATGCCTCTCATACCCCTCAACAGTACTTGCAAAGGCCCAATGGTATCCACATGTACTTAAGGAGGCAGCAGCACCAATCACAGATTAGACTGCTAGATGCTGACAGAAATTATCCTTGGAGACCAACAAGACAATTTTAGCAGTTATAATAAAAGTCACATTCAATTCAGCTCTGCATACTCCCAAGTAATTATATTCTGGAAGAACATTCCAATTAAAATATTTTTTAAAAAAACACATTCAGTTGCATATTCCAACTGCCCCTACCACACAGAAAACATCCACATTCAAGAAAAAAGTGTCAGAAATTTCAGAATTTTACTTTCAAATAGCATCATCAAGCCTGTGATATAAATCTGGCAATCAAAGAAAAAATGCAAATAATCCCTTACACTCAATTAAAACTGTTAATCTCTTTTCTCGCCAAAACATAAACTATGTATTAATTCATCTGTCATGCTTTACAGAAAAAGATTAATTGTGACAAAATGAGAAGCATTAGCAGGAGTGGGTACCCTTGAGTAAGTATTCAAAGGTGCTGCAGAAGCATTACAGAATATTTCTGATGCTTTGGAAACCAACTAGGATTGCTGAAAATAGAAGCAGCTTAAACTGGCATTTGCTGATGAACCAAAATGCACCAGGAATTAGAAGGTCAATAAAACACTAGGAGGAACCTGGAATATTAGTTTTACTCATTTTGGCATCAAATAATAAATCAACCAATTTCTAATGCTGGTAAAGTGATATAATTGTACAAAGGGATCATGTCAAACACAATTTTGCTGGTTGGAGACAAACGTAGGGGTATAAAATAAGATTAGTTCAGAGGTTACGCTTTAAGGGAAGTAGCTTCAGACAAGAGTATAGGACTTTTGTGCAAACATTTACTGTATCTCAGGTAGCTGCCAGGACACAGTACTCTTAGCAGGATTACTGATGATTGGGAAATTTAAAAGGTAGCAAACCAACCAACTTGGCATTGCTTAGATTACTCTTAACCAGATAACTAGCAGGGTCTATTTGATGCTTTTATCCTCCATGCAGTTTAAGACTATCAGTAGCAACTAGCACTGAAGGCTATAGGTGACCTTCAGTATCAGTGGTAGCAAATCAGTTGCTGAGCCAAAATGCCAGAATGCCCATGTTTTGCTTGTGGGCTTCTCAGGCTGATTTTGCTGATTAACCAGCAGTGGAAGCAGCAAGAGGGAAACAGGTGGCAGCAGAACCAACGGGGGCCAGGAGGTACCTGAGAGACCTCTTGCCTCAGGAGATCTCAGGCCTAGAAGTGCCACTGTAGATATTTGATTTGGTCTAACAAAGCTCTTGTTAATGTTTTTAAGAATGAGTGAAGTGTAATAAAGAAATAAAAAGCTAATTAGGAAAAAAATCAGAATGTGTATGCTGCTGAAACAAACAAACAAAATATAGAATTGAAGAGACTTTAAGGTAACAACCTTGGACAGCAAAGCAGTAAGTGGAGAGACTGAAATGTACATATTGATTTGAAGTAAGCAGAATATTTGGCTCAAAATCCCCAGTTTGATATTCAGGTGAGTTATGACAGATTTCAAGTGTTCCCAGCTGGCCACTTCCAAGGGCAAAGGAGCATATTATGTTTGTACAGCAACCACAGAATACAACTCTGCAAATGCAATCAAGGTTTCTGATTTACATGTACTTGAAAATTTCATCCTGCTATTTCTAAACTACTGCAAGTTGTTTCCATTGTAACCAATAAAACAATTGATTATGGAGCAATGAAAAACAGCAGGTATGGCTCAATAAATATGATTAGAATCTAGGAAAAAATTGAGTGTACAGTAAGTGAATGCAGAAATGTAGAAAAAGTAACTATAAATTAATCCCTCAAAAGGAAACATTTGAATGGATTAAGAATTGTATTCAATCCTTCCGAAAGCTGGAAACAGAACTTTTCACATGTAATTTTATTTAATAATTTTTATTATTTTATTTTACATATTACTAAGGAAGTGTTTGATTGCTTTGAACATTAGGATAAGTTGTCTCAGCAAACAGCAATAAACTCATACTTAGGAGTAAATCTCATTGAATTTACTGGATTTATACCCCAACACAGGGGATAGGTCAAAGGGCTATTGGAGGATATAAACAAAGAAAACTTCAGGTGCTATTAAATAAATTTTCCAACCATATATTGTTCATGCTGGCTGGGAACTGTAATCCAAGAGATCTGGAGAATATGGTTCAGAGTCAGTTGGAGTCCATATTCCTGCACACTAAGAAAATACAATCCCCTCCTTATTTCCCAACAGCAAAATGCATCTGGATCTGTCATTGATGAACATCCAAATTCCAGTATGAAGACTGAAATCCTATCACAACCTCTCTCTGGGCTCATAATATGGTAATACAGGTAGCCCTCAACTTATAACAGTTCTTTTAATGACCATTCAAAGTTATAATGGCACTGAAAAAAAGTGACATGACTGTTTTTCACACTTAGGACTGTTACAGCATACCCCTGGTCACATAATTAAAATTCAGATGCTTGGCAACTGATTCATATTTATGAGGCCATGTCCTGAAACCATGTGAACAGTTATTGTGTCCTTCTGATAAGGAAAGTCAATGGGGAAGCCAGATTCACTTAACAACCATGTTAGTAACTTAACAACTGCAGTGACTCATTGTGGCAAGAAAGGTCATAAAATGGGGCAAAACTCACTTAGTAACAGAATTTTTGGGCTCAATTGTGGTTGTAAGTCAAGGACTACCTGTACTCCCACTGGAGGAAACAAATGTATCTTTTCACTATAAAGGCAATAAAGATAAATAATATTTTTCAAAAATTCACAAGAAACTATCTTAAACAGCTTCTCTTTCCTTCCTCCAATTCCAGAGACCAGACTAAATTACTTCTGATCAGTCATTTCTTTAAAAAAAACAAGACTCAAAATTCCACTATCAATACTAATATTCAATGTAGAACTGCAGATGCTACTTTATTTGTATAGGAGTAATATATTCTGTTTAAAAACAGACTGTATACAACTTTGCACATTTTGTTTTCTATTGCTTACTAGCCTTTTTATAAGATTTTAGATAGCATATCTAAAAGAAATAGTTCTTCATCCAAAATCATTGGTTTCCACATAAAGTTACAACTACTGTATTAATTCTATGGTAAATTATGATCAGTTGGAGCTACATACCTCTAACACTGTGAATTCTATTCATGCTTTCTCATAACTGAGATCTCACAAGTCAATGTGGCTTACACACTAATAATTGTATTTAATGTTGAGGTATTATGGAGTTAAAACATCAGCATGAAAAGCTTCAAAAGGAGGCTTTCTCAAACAACCCACTGACTACTTTTCAACTTATGTACGCAACCACACAGGGATGAATTTTTCAAAACAAGGAAATGAAAATTGGCCATGCTGTGTCAAATTCTTTGAAGTGTGAAAGAAACTGCATACTTGATAATATTATAAAAACCCAAGATAGGAAAAACAAATCTTTCACTCTTAATAAATATTTTTGTCATGTTTGTCAAATGAAATATACAGGTTGATTGATTCAAATATTTGATTTAGAAACAGTTCTTTTCTAAGGGATACAGTGAATGTTAAAATGCACTTGTGAACAGAGGAGAAAGAAGCAATTTATTTGATTGGCCAATCTTTAGAGAAAATAAAATACATAAATAAAGCCTAAACTGACAATTTGACTTTCATTAATCTTTTCTTCTGCTAAAATAAGCAGAGAACAAACCAAAAAAGGGAAAGGGGGCCTAAGCTGGACTGGATGACACATCAAAGAGAAGCACAACATACTGGTTTGAGAAAATCAGATACCATAATTAAGGGCAAGAAAATAGGACATTTTTTATTAAGAAGGTATTTTTTTGCTCTTGTATAGAACTGATAGCCACAAAATCCTGTTTTTGACTACGTAGCTAAAGTAAGGATGCTGCTGTTAAAGAAGATAACACATTAACATGCTATAGGTAACAAGGTAATTTCATTGTAATTCAAATGTTTGTTTGTTTGTTTGTTTATTATTTATTTATTTATTTATTTATTTATTTATTTATTTATTAGTCCAATTTATATGCCACCCTTCTCCATAGACTCAGGGCGGCTTACAATGCATTATAGCAATAGCCTGCCTACTTTTTTGTATATACCTGCTTAGTAGGGCTTTCGGCCCCTACTAAGCGGTGTTGTTCTATACAAAGTTAGCTTATTGCCCCCACAATCCGGGTCCTCAATTTACCTACCTCGGAAGGATGGAAGGCTGAGTCAACGTTGAGCCTGGTGAGATTCAAACTTGCACTAATTGCAGGCAGCTGGCACTTAACAGCACTTTAGTCCGCTGCACCACCGAGGCTCTTGTTGGAGTATATGATAATGTAGGTGCATAACATTCACAGAAATATTACTATTAGAATAACAAAATACCAGACTTGGAAGGGACCTTGGAGGTCTTCTAATCCAATCCCCTGTTCAAGGGGAGACCCTTCAGACAAGTGGCTGTCCAGTCTCTTCTTAAAAGCCTCCAGTGATGAAACACCCACAACTTCTGAATGCAAGCTGTTCCATTGGTTAATTGTTCTCACTGTTAGGAAATTTCTCTTTAGTTCTAGGTTTCCTCTCTGCTTGATTAGTTTCCATCCATTGTTTCTTGTCTTGCCTTCTGGTGCTTTAGAAAATAGGCTCTCTCTCTCTCTCACACACACACACACACACCCTTCTTTCTCGTAGCCTCTCAAATATTAGAACACTGCTAATCATGTCACCCTGGCCTTCTTTTCTCTAGACTAGACATACTCAATTCCTGCAATCGTTCTTCATATGTTTTAGCCTCCGCCCCTCTAATCATCTGTTGCTCTTTTCTGCACTCAACATCTTTTTTATAATATGGTGACCAAAACTGCATGCAGTATTCTAAGTGTGGTCTTACTAAGGATTTATAAAGTACTAGTACTTCATGTGATCTTGATTCTATCCTTCTGTTAATGCAGCCTATGATTGCATTGGCTTTTTTGGCAACTGCTGCACACTGCTGGCTCGTATTTAAATGATTGTCCACTAGGACTCCAAGATCCCTCTCACAGTTACTGCTATTGAGCCAGGTTTCACCTAATCTATATCTGTACATTTGGTTATTCTTGTCTATTACTTTTTCTATAATTGTTTTCAACTTATGAATTTCAGAAACAAGAAAAACAGAAGAGAGAATGTGAGTGATATTAGAGCAAGTAAGAACGTCTGAAAATGAAGGACAGATAGCCCTCACCTTACAACCATGATTGGGACTGGATCTTTTGTCAGTAAGCGAGGCGGTTAAGTGATCTGATCTTACAATCTGTTTTGCTGAGGTCATAAAGTGAATCACACAGTCATTAAGCAAATTTGGCTTTCTTCATTGATTTTGCATGTTGGAAAGCAGCTGGGAAAGTCACAAATGGCCCCAGGATTCTGCAACCTTACATGCCAGTTGTCAAATGCCTGAATGTAAATCATGTGACTATAGGGACACTGCAATTAATGTAAGTGCAAGGACTGGGCTTTTTTCAGCATGGTCATAACTTAGAAGTGTCACTAAATGAATGGAAATAAGTCAAGGACTTACCTAAGTCTGTGCTAGGAAAGAAGCAGAAAGGCAATGCTTGAAGGCTTTCCATTTTTCGTATTTCCTCCAGTTAGAGTCAAAACTCTTTCCTTCATATAGAATGGTGGGGGAAAAAGAAGAGAAACTAAGTAGGCAATTTTTTATTATGAATAAAACTAAATACATTTTGAGTTGCTATACTTAGATGGGAGATGACCTGGGATGGGCTCCTTATTTGGATAGGAGAAATCCCAGGAATAGACTACACTTGGAATTTTTTAAAAAATCCAGGAAGAAAACAATGGCAAGGCACTTCTATATTTTTGCTACAAACCAACATAATCATTTCTGCATAATCACCAGAATTTACATTAGATTCAAGAGGAACTTTATTAGATAAAAAGAGCCAATAAAGATGGAAGCATGCTTGTATGCATACATCAATTACAATTTGAGTAATACTGTTTCATAGTCAGATATTCTAGGTCAGGTACTGTCAAACTTGTGTCGTCACGGCAGCGTCACATGACGTATCAGGACTCCCCCCCCTTTGCTAAACCGGGTGTGGATGTGGCCAGCACATGACACATCCAGTCTGCGGGCAGCAAGTTTGACAGCCCTGCTCTAGGTTATACTAACAAGACATAATGATCAGATAGGGTATCACAATTTAACCCAAAACATTCAAATTCAACATTGCCTATGCTCATTGTTTCTATTTTTCAGTAGAGATAAAGGTGGAGTTAATAAATACTTTCTCAGCTCAAACTACCAACAAGTCTTTCCTTACTACGTCTAACTGCAGCTATAGACAACTTCAGCTGTCTTATGCTCCCGTGACATTGCCTACATCTGATTCCTTGTTTGCAGCTGAGACATTTTTCAAGTCATCCTTCACTGCACCAAGGTTATTTCTCCCTTATCCTGCCACAATTTTGCCATGGATATAATCTGATACACTTCACTCATATTCTGTCAGTGGTGCAAACAGATGACAATTAGGGAGTAATAATCCTCTTCCCTATTGGCTGATTGGCTAGGATGGGCACACCACCTTCTACTATATTTCTTGTGCAAGTTTTTGATAGTCATTCTATTTCAGGCATTAGAAGAGTCCAGTTCTTTTACACTGGATTTTGGATGAAAAGGCAGGAACAAAACTAGGAGAATTCAGCAATCCCATATACCCCGTACATCAGTGTTTCTCAGCTTCAGCAGCTTTAAAACATATGGACTTTTAAGTCCCAGAAGCTGACTAGAGAATTCTGGGAACAGAAATCCACACACATTGACTGAGGAATTCTGGGAATTGAAGACCACACATTTTAAGATTACTCAGGTTGAGAAACATCACTATACATCACAAATATGGGCAGTATCATTTGTCAGCCTTATGCCTGTGGATCACTAAACGGGGCAGCAAATGTTAAGTCATTATATCCTAAATGTGCTTTTTCAAGAGGCAACTGGACTTTCCGGCTTTTCTTTGAAGATGTTTCGCTTCTCATCCAAGAAGCTTCTTCAGAGCTGAAGCTGAAGAAGCTTCTTGGATGAGAAGCGAAACATCTTCAAAGAAAAACCGGAAAGTCCAGTTGCCTCTTGAAAAAGCACATTTGGGACAACCATGACCTGGATGACTGAGAATCTCCATAGACATTAAGTCAATATAGTTTTCTGTAACTTCAAGGATGGGTTGAATTCACATTAAGCTGACATTGTGGAGCAGCCCAACATTTCTTTCTGTGAAATGTATCCTTATTTATCCATCAAGCCTTACCTGTCCTGTTGCTGGGTTTCACCAATTTGATGGAATACAGAGATGGTGCCCGTTTAAAGTGAAAACTGCTTTATTCCTTAAATAGCAGGGACCCTGATGTTTAAAAGTGCAAACTTTAAGTTTGCACAGAATAAAGACATCAGGGTGGCCCCATTTCCCATATTTACACAAGTCATTCCAACACCCCGTTTTGAAAGTAGCCCACCTTACTCCATACCAAAACCCATCAAGCACAATGGGAAACTCCTTTTTCAGACTCCCAATGTTCTGCAGGTCAAATCAAGAGCAACCTGTGGGTTTTTTTTTTGTTTTTGTTTTTTGTTTGTTTTTTTGCTTTGGGGTTGTTGTTTTTTTTTTTGAACTAGTTAATCCTCCAACCCGAACAACAGGTAATATTTATAATTCCCAGTATGTAGTAAGCCTTGGCGGTCTGCCCAAGAATGTAGATTCCGGATTGAAAGGCGAATGGAGCCTCCTTCCTCGTTCCCCACCCCCCACCCTGCAAGACACAAGTGGGAAGGGAACACGGAGAGAAGAAAAAGCGCTGACACAGCACCCAAAGCGGCTTTTTTTTCTTGTTTTTTTTTTTTATCCCCCCTCAGCTCCGGTGAAAACTGCTTAGCAACTTGGCCTGCCTGTCGGCGGCGGCGGGCCCATCGCTGAGCGCAATCCCTGATGCCCATTGCCTGCAGCCCCTAGCAACCAGCCCAGCCAGTGACTGCTTAGCACGTTGCAGCCCCTTCGCCCCCCAAAGCCCCCTCCCCAGTTCAGCCGACGTGCCAGACACGCCTGCCTCACGCCACATTAATCCCCCCTTCTTGGAAAGCGGGCGGCTTTTGAATGGCAGCCCTGGAACAGTTTCCGTGTGAACAAGGCAGGCTTGCCTCTCTCCACCTCCCCCACCCCCGCCCCGTCCCCTCTTTCCCTCGCTCTCTATACGCTGGAAGAAAACGAAAGCTATAGGGGACTGGGGAGGTGGGAACAAATCCGGGAGCGCTGCGTGGCTGTTCTCGTGACCAGCCAGAAAGCCATGGCAACAGCAGAGCTGGAACCCGAGACGCGGGAGGGAAGGCAGAGCCTGGAAGGGCCGCGCTGTTCGCTTGTGACAGCTTTGAAATTTACTCGCTCAGGACATCAGGCAGCAACACAGTGAAAGACACACACGCACACACACACACACACACTCCCAACTGTGTGCCAGCCGAGGCTGTAGTGATACAGTTTAATAGCTGTGCAAAGTGACTTCGGAAAGAGAAAAGTTCAGACTGAACTCAAAACTTTGCAGGAAAGGGAGAGAGAGCTGCAGGAAATTCAGAACAAAGCTGACCCAAGCCATCTTCAAAGGCTTCGCTTAAAGGGGGTCGAGGGTCACAACAAACTTTCAGAAAGGTTCGAGCAGTCTCGTCGTTGAGGGGCAGAATTCAAGAAAAAGAGAGAAAATGGCAGAAGCTTTGCAATTTAAAAAAAAAAAAAAGCAATCAACAGGGCTTCTACCCTTTACTGTTTTTAAAAGGGTCAACCTTGGAAAGGTGGTGCTTGGGGTTGCCCCAACCATTTCCCCATGTAGTGAGAAACTTCTGGCATGATGCTTCCAATTATTATGAAATATTATTTGACACGATGTCTTTGCAATTCTCTTTACATATGTATAAAACACGGCAGAGGTATACCACTTCCACAAGTCAGTAGGACAGCCCTAATCAGACATCACTTCTCCCTTCAAAAAATATAGATGATTTGGCCTCTGCCAGCTCACAATGTATCCATCTTTTGTCTGATTCTGCTTCAGATTTAACTACAAACTCAATCCAAACAATTTCTCTACAGTAGGATGTGCATACATGATCCTTCTACATTCCACTGGGTGTTAACAGTCCCAAAAATTATAAATACCCTATAGCCGCGATGGTAAACCTATGGCATGAGTGCCAGAGGTGGCACGCAGAGCCCTCTCTGTGGGCACATGCGCCATCGCCAGCTGCTCTTCTGGTTTCCAGTGCGCATATGAGCGCTGGCCAGCTGGTCTTCGCAGGCACCAGAGCACTGGAAAACGTCCGGACAACGTCCAAAAAAACCAGCCAAAAATGGCCAAAAACCAGGCATGCGCGCATCAGCCAGCTGGTCTTTGGGTTTCCAGCGCTCCAACATGCACACACACATTTCGGTTTGGGCACTTGGTGCCAAAAAGGTTCGCCATCACTGCCCTATATCGCCCTAAACTTTTACAAATCCATTGGATAACAAAAATAGCTGCTCCACATCTATATATTGGAAACAGAATTGCAACAAACAGCTGAAGCAAAAATCTTCATATAGGCAGAAGGATCATTTACTGATCTTTTTGACAAATATATAAACTCTACATAAAGTCACTTCAATGTATTAATTAATTACATCACTATCTTTAAAAAACAGTGGTTTCTCCTTCAAACCAAGCTTGAATCTTAAAATGAATACATTGACACAATGTTCATGGCAACATTGGAAATATCTGCCATTGTTTTCTTCCAGAATGTTTTTCAACTTCCCAGCTGAGTCTACAGTCCTGAAATTCCCTATCCCTAAGCAGTATTCTGTAAGAAGGCTCATTAAAGTCAATTTCAGCTTGAAGGACAAGTCTTGATACTATATTGTATATAAACAATGGTTATAGCCAAATCCCTTAGTTATGGGGGGGGGGGATCCAAAACTTTATTGTGCAAGCTTTCACCTTTGTCAGAATTTTTTAAGCAAGATTTTTTTTATGGTAGGGCAAATGGGTAGAAGCGAGGAAGTCTACAGAGCAGGGTACATGTTTTGCCCATACAACTTGCAATTAAAAATATGTTTCAAATTAGAAATTATAATGAATGAGTAAGATAAGGCAGGTTCTTAGATGATGAAAATGATGGCAGCCAGTCAAATTGGGAAGGTGGTGGGGAAGACTGCAAGTTACTCCCATAAGTTACTGCTACCACTATTTCTCCTGAGGAGTCCTACATGTGCCCACAACGCTGCCCCACCTGCCTGGGCCCCACCCCAGTCCACCCACACTCCATAGTGCCCATCTACACTATGTAGTGTGATACCTACATAGTAGATATCATACATACACCCTACCAACCCACCAGAAGCTCTGATGGCACACCACAACACCCCTACAACCCCCATGCTCATTGCCTAGGACTCTCACCTGTACCCACTTAACAGACCTGGGTTACAGTGGTGACCAGGATTGCTATTATTAAGCAATGCAGTCACGTGACATCATGCTATGCAACCATATCAATTAGCGACTTAAACTCCAACCCCATTTGCCCTTGTATGCAAATTGGGAGCAATATCTTGGAGGTTAGAGTTGCTCAGATCAAGAAGGCCCCTCCCCACCCACTATTCAGTTACCTCCTAGCACTAAGGCTAGACATCTGATATGTCTACAGTATTATTAGGATATATGGATCATATTATACAAAAATTAAGAGAAGACGTCTTCCAAATGTGCTGGACTATACAGCTGCTGTGAAATAGAGTCCAACACATCTGGATGGTTTCAGATATGGGATGTCTGGCTCAGGTAAATTTACAGAGAACTGCATTCAGTATAGAAATCCTAAAATGCAAGCTAGCAGTCCTAATGACAAATCACATGCTCTGGTAGAGACCATTATATTCTACATGTTGTTCTCTATGTTCATATTGGTATTTTTCTTGGGCAACTACAACATGGTCAGCCCTCCTACAGCTGAAGTGATTGATACAATTTCTCCAAAATGCGAATCAAACCACAGGAATTTAAAGATCTTTTTGGTTTGGGTGGCGACTTTTCCTCTATGAAAGTTTACAGTTCGTGAGAAGTTGCTCAGGGGCTAGGCTCATTAAACCATAATGTGGTGTGGTTGGTTTCTGTCCAAAATATACTCATGCATTTCTCTGTTTATATTAACTTATGTTAAAGAAAACCGAATCCTTCTACAACAGATTTTGTTGCACAGCAAAATATTTTAATACTGTTATTTAAAGAATCATACATAATACGCCTGTAGCTAAAAATCAAATTTGTTTTTAATGTAACTAAAATAATAACATTTTATTTGAATGAAAGAAAAAAATTCACATTTTGTGAGATAACCAGTTTGAAATGGGGAAAATCTCACTATTTGATTAAATTTTCGGTGCTATTGTACTTTGCAACATAAGGCAGGCAAAATTACATCCATTTGAATACAAATGAGCAAACAACTGTAGCAGAACAATTTTCTAGCATTTGTGAATGCTGACAGATACAGCTTGTAAAACAGAAGAGCTTTTTCTCTGTGCCTACATCATTGTTTCTAGACTAAACAGCTGTCCTTTTTGACCGAAATGCTTTTTGAATTGTCTCTGCTTATGTATATCATTTTTTTGACTATTGAGTTGTTATCTGATATTTTGATGTTGTATAATATTGTAGTTTTACTGTAATTTAAAGATGTAATTTGGTCTTATAGTTGGGATTATGGTGATATGATGTCCATTTTCTGAAGTCTGAATAGCAGCAGCATTTCAAGTACCATATACTTCTGTGGTGAATTACAGCTATAAGGCTTTGTGGCAGGACTTTTTCCAGAATTATCGAAAAGAGTTCTTAGCCAAACATATCAAACTTTAATTTTAAATGTAAAAGACCTTTATGCACACTTTCAATTTTATAGTAGTGAAATGAAACTGGGTTCTGAAAAATGCCCACCATGCAGTTATGGTTAGATTGGACATTAGAACCAGGAAAAGAAAATATTAAGAAAGTATTTAGTAGTATAAAACAACTTTCTGGAGAAGACAATAGATTATGTGACCTCATTAAGAACTGTTGGTGGGCCTTGCTAACTTTAAGGCCACATATGGTATTTGTTCCAGAATATTTTGTCTTGAAGAATAATTATATACTACTTCCTTGAAATGATTCCAGATAAGGCATTTATTCTGCCATCACCCAGCTTTGTCTGCAGAATTTGGGGTTAGATTCAGACATCTTTTGGCCTGTGAGGTAGATGGCTCATTCTTTGAAAAATATTTGAACAGAAAACTTTTCATCCCTTCAACTTCTAAATTATATTAATAATTATATTTTTCTTGGGAAAACGTGGCATACATCTAGTTTATTTTATTACATTGCCTAGTTCTGTCAACCATAAGATTGTATTTGGGATTAATACAGAAATAAGTGCAGCTGAACTCAAGGACCTGGTTCACATTCAGATTAAGTCTTAGCAAGAATTATTTGATTTGGGTCTGGCACATTGTACGAACCCTGACACTGTGGTTTCTAAGCCATGCTTTTTAGTGTGTTTTTTGAAGGAAGCCAATTATAGTTTAGTCAATAAATTATGGATTAGTACAGTAAGTGACTGAAGGAAGGAAAGCTTACTCCTGAGTAAACATATATCAAGGTCTACAAAAGCAAAGTACTGTAACAGAAATAGGTGACACTATCGATGCTGATCTCTCTCAGTTTTTTTGTACAAATCTGTCAAGTTCAATTTTTTGTGCTGTTCATTTTTGTCAATATTCGCCAAGGAGGCAAACTATCCTGCTGCACTGATGGGGTTTTGTGCAAACACTGCAGCTAGAAGACTTGGCTTAATGAAACACTCTTACGTTTCAGTGTATTTAACTGGTTCAAAACTGAGAAATTAGGTGCCCATTCCACCCTGTTCCTACCAAGTTAACAGCAGCACCAGTTTCATTCCAGAAACCATACCAAGGAATAATCTACATTACGGTTTTAACAATAGAGAAGAAAGCCCCTTTAGTTATCCTTAATAAGCAATTAGGAATGCAGTTTTACAATGCTGTACAGTAGTCTGTATTACTGTATTACTGTCTGCCTACCTTTCTCTATTTTAAGTAACACTGCCATCTACTGGCAGCTATATGTTAACATCGTACAATTAGCCTGTATTTTTCAGCAAAGATTGAGCTAGTCAAAGGAGCAATAAAGTGGCTTCCTTTTTTTTTCTTTATATATTCCAATACCAAATAATAGAAAAACATGTAACTTTTTTCCTGTATTATTAATTAAATAAAATCAAGGATTCTCTCTGATGATGGATAAAAAGGTGACAGACTCAATGATGCATCGTTGCCCAAAATAACTCTAATCTGCGGCTAAATTAATGTTGCTAGACAGCTAGTACAAAATGTGGCAATTCTGGCGGAACCTTCCATTTACAAGAAGAAATTTGTTCCATCTCTCTTGTTTTGCTGCTTAACTTTAGATTAAAACAGAACATTCCTGTCCACACATGGGACAATGAGCTGCAAAGAATGGAAAGTGGAAGGAGCCCTCGTAGCTCTCATCCAATTGTGACTCAAGTTGCCTCACCAGCTATCTTTAAAAGACATCCTCATCAGAGATGGTATTCAGCAGGTTCTGACCAGTTACGGAGAACCAGTAGCGGAAATTTTGAGTAGTTCGGCGAACCGGTATACCACATCTGACTGCCCCACCCCTAGCTATTCTCTGCCTCCCGAATCCCAGCTGATTGGGAGGAAATGGGGATTTTGCAGTAACCTTCCTTTGGAGTGGGGTGGGAATGGAGATTTTACAGTATCCTTCCCCTGCCATGCCCACCAAGCCATGCCACGCCCACAAAGCCACACCCACAGAACCGGTAGTAAAAAATTTTGAATTCCACCACTGATCCTCATGATGTTGTTTCCCCTCCTCTCCAAGCTGTAGCCAAGGAAGCCTAATTTCATTGTTAGCTCTTCTGGAGTTGCCATTAAAGATCTCAAGGACATTGCTGATGGTAGAGATGGTAGGGGCTCAGAACTGCACCACTGCTACCAGCCACTTGAGCTGCCCTCTCTGGTTGCTGAGCACTACCCTCCTGGCCATTTGACACGTGCTTCAGGAAAAACTGGACTCTTGACTTCCCCAGGAGCATCTGCAGCATTTCAGAGAGCACTATTTGAAGCTTTCAGAGGCATCGAATAAATATAGGCAGAGGCGATTCTTGAGTTATGACCAATGGTTTCCCAAGGCGATAGCTTTGCCAAACGCTGGAAGTAAATACCAATTTTCATTAAAAAACATCATAAAATATGGTCAAACGACTGCAAGATGCTGAGAATGACTGTAAATGTAGCCCAGTTGCCAAGTGACTGAAGTGTGGTCACATGATCACGGGCGGGGAGTGTCCATCAGAATTTTGTACCAGCAAGACTAGCTAAGTTGTTCAAGGATAAGTGCTGAAAATGTAACCAGGCACTGGGCTCGTATTACCATATGTGGTGGACGTGCCCAAAGGCAAAAAAATACTGGACAAAAATACACACTTGGATAGAAATAAATGACAAAGGAACACATAGACTTAAAAGCGGAAATATTTCTGTTGGGTATTGTACCAGAAAAATATAATAAAGGAAATATGTACTTAATACTACATGTGTTAACAGTGGCTAGAATTGTATTTGCACAACACTGGAAGAGCATAGAGATCCTTACAGAAGAGAATGTAATAAAAAAAAATACTAGAATGTGCAGAAATTGATAAATTAACACTTAAAATTAAAGACAAAGAAGACACTGAATATTTCTTAATATGGGATTCATTCTATCAATGGGTAACGAGCAGAAACAGAAGTTAGATTTCAAAAAATACAAGAGAATGACTTATTTTGTAAAAAAAATGGTTTATCAAATGGATAAGTAAGCATTATTGTCATTATGTTTATTATCAATGTTATGATAAGACATCATTGTTACTATATTATTATTCCTAATGTTATGAATGCTATTGTTATTATGGTGATGATTATTGCTCAAACTAACTATACGCAGACAACACACTGTTTATGTAGACATTGAAATTTTTGCTCTTTCTATATTTATTTTTTTAAAAAAATAATTTCGTATCTGGGTCAGAACTTCAAATGGTCACTAAGAGACCAGTTGTAAGTCAAGGACAACCCATCTGGGTTTAGCAATCTTCTGAAAGAGTGCTAGACCTGTCTGTACAAAAAGTATTAGGATTCTGGTTGATTTAAAATGGGAAAGAGAGGCAGTTTTTGCCAGCTCAGTTACTGCATCTGCTGATAAGGGCTTTTTCTTTTTCTTTCTCTTTTATTACTTTGGGAATATGCCATTGTTTCATTCTCCAATGCCACTCTGAATATTCCATTGGCTACTTCAGATGCTGCCAGCCAAATGCTACACTGCCATCTCTGCCTCCTTTGCAGTGCTTATCAATTCCGGATACAGGGAGCCGGGGTGAAATTGGCAAGAATTCTTTTTTTTTGAAGAAAAAAGTATTAATATTTAAAGACATAACTGAGGGCAAAAACCAGAAAAAAGGCACGAAAAACAAAAAATTGAAACAGAGGAGATTATATAGATTTATAACATTAAATTAAAAACCTCAGAATAACATTAGTTTGGTCCTACTAATTAAAATACCTTATGTCAGTGTCAAACTTCAGCTGATGATTTAAATCAAGATAACATGGGATAATTAATGACAATAACCATTAAAGTATAAATTATAAATCCATGTAAGTGATTATAATAATTTCTACCATCTAAAACTCTTTTTTATATACAAAGCTTTATTTATATTTTTTTAAAGAAGATAAAAACTAATACAAACTAATAAAAAGTTAAAACAAAGAAAAAGAAATCAAAGAGAAGGCTAAAAATGCAAGATAGGAAAAAATAGTGAAAGAAAAATACATAAAGAAATGAATTCCCATCTTGTTTATAGCAGTTATAAGTACAATCATAAATTTACCTCTTTCTCTAAGGTTATAATATGTCCTTCTTTCTATAATCTATCCTACCTAGTCATCAAAACCATAAATCATAAAGTTCAATTTTTCCGTTTTCGCCAAAAAGTCTGTTAGGGGTTTCCAGTCAGCAATAAATATAGTTATTGTCTTTTCCCTAATCAAAGAAATTAATTTGGTGATCTCAGCAAATTCTATCATCTTCACCAACCATTCCTCTGTTGTAGGTATTGCCAAGTTTTTCTATCTTAATGCACACTATAATATCACTGCAGTTTTTATATGCAAAAATGAAGTTCCATAACTTTTTCCCAATGGGTTTCCACCAGTCTCAAAAGAAAAACATCTGGTTTCAATTGTATATTAATGTAGTCTATGTAATGAATCCATTCTATTTCTCTAGTGACCTAATCCTAATGAAATACATCATTTCATAAAAATTCTCTTTAAAATTATGACCTTTTCAATCCTTTCAACAACATATTTTCCCATCTTCATCCTATAGGTAGTCCTTGACCATTTGTTTAGTGACCGTTCAAAGTTAAATGGCACTGAAAAAAGTGACTTATGACCGTTTTCCACACTTTCAGCATCCCCATGGCCATGTGATTCAGAAATTCAGAAGCTTGGCAACTGGCGTGTCCCAGGATCATGTCATCACTTTTGAGAATTTCTAACAAGCAAAGTCAAATGGGGAAGCCAGATTCATTTAACAACCATGTTACTAACTTAATAACTGCAGTGATTGAATAACAACTGTGGCAAGAAGGGTCGTAAAAACTCACTTAACAAGTGTCTTGCCTAGCAATGCAAATTCTGGGCTCAGTTGTGATTGTAGCAATAACAATAGCACTTAGACTTATACATTGCTTTACAGCCCTCTCTAAGTGATTTACAGTCAGCATATCCAATTCTTGAATACAGCTCATCTGTCTGGAACCTGCACTGCATATGGGACATAAATACAATTGAGAGAGTCCAGAGATATTTTATGAGAAGAGTCCTCCATTCCTCTAACTGCAATAAAATACTTATGCCACCAGACTCCACATTTTGGGCTTAGACAACTTAGAACTACGCCGACTTCAGTCTGACCTAAGCATAGTACATAAAATTATCTGCCACAATGTCCTTCTTGTAAATGACTACTTCAGCTTCAACCACAACAATACACGAGCAAATAATAGATACAAACTCAAGGTAAACCGTTCCAAACTCAATTGCAGAAAATATGACTTCAGTAACAGAGTGGTCAATGCCTGGAATGCACTACCTAACTCTGTAGTTTCTTCCCCAAAACTTTAACCTTAAACTGTCCACCCCATTCCTAAGAGGTCTGTAAGGGGTGTGCATAAGTGCACCAGTGTGCCTACCATCCCTGTCTTAATATTCCTTTTTACTTACTCTTTTCATGTATTCAAGTTATGTTTATACTTTTACCTGTTATCTTATATATGCATGACAAATACACTTATGATTATGATTATAATATTGCCCCCAACAATCTGGGTCCTCATTTTACTGACCTCAGAAGGATGGAAGACTGAGTCAACCTTGAGCCAGTGAGAATCGAACTGCCAAACTGCTGGCAGCCGGCAGTCAGCAGAATCAACCTGCAGTACTGCATTCTAACCACTCCGCCACAACAGCTCATTGTAAGTCAGGGACTACCTGTGTAACCAAAGTGTTCAGTCTGTTTTATCAAATTTTTCTTCTCTTTCAAATGTCAATCAAAATTTATCGTTTGTAGATAATTTCAGTGTTCAAAATCATAAGCTTTCAATCTTTCTAATAACTGTAAATAAGAAAACCACTGGAAATTACACCCAGATTAAAAATTCTATCCTTATTTTGCAAGTGGTAAAGAAACTCAAATAGTAAAACCTTATGTTAAAAGAAATCCAATATTCAGATACAATTGAAGACCACGTATGTAGTAATATGCAGGTAGCCCTTGTTTAGCAACTGCCTGGCTTAACAACGGTTCACAGTTGTGATGGTGATGAAAAAGTTACTTCACAATTTATCCTCACATTTGGAACCTTCACAGGTTTGTACAGGTATTTCTTGAGTTAGGACCATATCTGAGCCTATCCATTATCGTCATAAGTTGTTGTGGTCATAAAATGTCAGCGGTTTTATGATCCTTTTTTTTTGGCGGTCATTAAGCAAATGCCAAGGTATCAAGCGAACTCATTGTTCACAGTAATTTGTGATTTGTGGCAAAACCATTGTAAAACATAATCATGTCACCTCAGAATTTTGAAAATGCGTCTGTGTTGTTGGGGCACCCAACCAGCCACGTGACTATGGTGGGAGAGGGGAGAAGGGTGACCATTGGAACTTTGGCCCTGGGTCATAAGTCTTCTTTTTCAGGTAGGTCATAACTTTGAATCATCAGTAAGCTGCCAGTTGTAAACTGAGGACTGTAGACCAAAGGAAAGCTGAAATAAGATCATAAGCATAGTCATGGTTTCATTTAGTGAACACTTTCTTAACAACTAAGTTGTGAGTCCCAACTGTGATCACTAAACGAGGCTATAATCCAGACAAAGTTTCAATGTCAAATTGAATTCCATATCAGATTTCTCTTTCAGATGTAAGGCTACTTACAACATGAATGCATACTTCCAAAACTTAATTTGCTATTCTTCTATAAAAGGGATGTGATTTCCAGTGAGAACTGCAAAGTATCCTAGTAGCTCTAACAATATACAAAGTGAGTTTGTTATACTTTGTGGAAATACGATATTTGGTAATATTTAATACAAAAATAACAGGATGGTAAAAGGATGCAACCTTTAGATTTTGTTTCATTCTGTTATAAATCATCTTCTAGAATTATTGAGATTCTCAGTATTGTTATCAAGTATTTTAAAAAATAACCTGATCTAATTATTATATTTCTAACAATTTTTAGAATTATAGATTTTAGCAAGAGTAGCTAGAGTACAATACCATTGGTAATGCATTTTTGCAATATATACTATAAATTTAATATTTTTTTCTTCCACGTAGCCATGCTGCATACCATCTGTTCTATTTAAATTCTGCATCCATTTAATCACACCTTGTTTCTGAATTGTATTTCAGGAACAACTTGTAAATAAACCCCAGCAAAAGTTCTGAATTATGCATTATAAATATTTCTTTAAGTCCAACTAGAAAGTCTATAAGTGTTCAGTCTTGTATGTAATCCTTTTAGAACTATACAGCTAATTTGGAGATATTGAAATGAATGAGACAATTCTGACCATTTGGAAAAAAAGAATCTTGAAAGATTTCATCTTTGTCTTATTAGAACTTGCAGTCTGAACAATTTATTGTCTTTCCACTGCTCAAATTTATTTTCTACATTTATTTTCATGTGGATACACTGTATGTATATTGAAGCCCCCTTAATATTGAAGCAAGAAGTTATGGATCTGGGCGGCTTTTTCTGTAAAATGTATATGAAATCAGAGGTATTTGGGTAAGCTACCTAGAAGTTGTGCTTTCTCAATAGTAGCAAGCCAACCAAACCCAGTCCATAATCCAAGTTAAAATAAGTTATTTTAATAATACTGTTTGAAATTTGGTCCTTTTGTTGCCTGTGAGACAGTCACAAGCATAGAGCAGCAGAGGCTGAAATGAGAAGGAGGCTACCTGATGCTGTTTGCAATCCCTCTATCGTGTCAATGACTTGACACCCAAACTATTTCGGAATGCTAAACTGTCTTCCAAAACAGACCAATTGACCAGTCAATGGAGCAGAAGAGAAGTTCTGAAGGAACTTTCATAAGTGATGTCCCTTCCATTTTACTCCACAACTCTCCTTTATTCCACCAACCTGTCAGGCAGGTACGTTGAAAGGTGATTAAAGACCTTGGGAACCTACCCCACAACTGCCCAACCCTCCATTCCAGCTTAAAAAGAGTAATTGGTGGTTGTTTTCCTGCCAGTGGCGGGAAAAGAAATGCAGAAGCCCATCAATTGTTGCCTTTAAATTGAACATGTAAGGACAGCACTGACCAGCCTCATCACTGAAGCAGAAAGCAAAATAGAGTTTAGCATGCGAGACACTTTATGTCAGACTCCCTTTGTGCCAACTAAGGAGAGGGAATGCATGCCAATATTGCTGTGAAGAAGAGCCCTAAATTACTGTCTGCTATACATTGGTTAACACTACAGGCTGTTCTGTTCTTTAAATTATAAGTAAGCCTGGCAAATAAAAGTGTTGCCGTGCCATCCATTTGGAATGCTTTTTCGCTTAAAACTAAAGGAAGCCCTGGTCCAGATTTTGTCTTTTGAAAACCTAGACTGGAGCGGGGCCTTTTCTTCAGCAGCCTTGATCATATGGAAGGAAATGTTTCTACACCTCTCGCAGTTCCTGTGAAGCTCAGCCCTATCATCTGGTGGAGTAAGGTAACCACCTCCAGCAACACATTCCAATTTTCACGAAAGTGCAGCAAGCTATTAATTATTAACCCCAGTATCATTGTGTTTTGACTGTCAGGAAAGAAGAGAAATACTTGTGCAATTTTCTACCACAGCGGTAATTTGGCCAGGTTTTACTCGGATGTGCCTTTCCTGAGCTGCAAATGCAATTGACTTCTCTGCCTTAAGAAGCAAAATATCTCAAAGTGGCCATGCTCTGCTAGTTTCTTGATGACATCACTTTGTTTCAAGAAGCTTTGAGAACCCATGACTTGGCATGTTTTTTACTTTACCATCTTTTACTGCTGCAGCAATTCTGAGACAATTGATGGCAACAGCCTTATAGGGAAGCAGGGAGGAGTAGGCTGTCCAGTAGTTCATCTCAGACTCTCAAACAGAAACTACTGCCATAATAGAGAGGTTAGAATAAATTAGAATCTATGGTAAATTACTTCCAAGTATATATATAAGGTAAAGGTAAAGGTTCCCCTCGCACATATGTGCTAGTCTTTCTCAATTCTAGGGGGCGGTGCTCATCTCCGTTTCAAAGCCAAAGAGCCATCACTGTCTGATGACAATTCCATGGACATGTAGCTGGCATGACTAAATGCCGAAGGCACACGGAACAATGTTACCTTCCCACCAAGGTGGTCCCTATTTTTCTTCTTTTTAATTATTTTTTTTTTATTTTTAAATTTAAATTTTAAATTTGTTGCATTTTTACATGCTTTTGAACTGCTAGGTTGGCAGAGGCTGGGGCAAGGAATGGGAACTCACTCCGTTACATGGTGTTAGGGATTTGAACCGTTGAACTGCCGACCTTTCTGATCGACAAGCTCAGCGTCTTAGCCACTGAGCCACCCCCACCCACCCCCCACCACCACCACCACCCCCCCCCACACACACACACACATATATATATATATATATATATATATATATATATATATATATACACACACACACACACACACACACCTACAAAGATGTGGAGACTCTAGAAAGAGTGCAGAGAAGAGCAACAAAGATGATTAGGGGATTGGAGGCTAAAACATATGAAGAACAGTTGCAGGAACTGGGTATGTCTACTTTGATGAAAAGAAGGACTAGGGTGACATGATAGCAGTGTTCCAATATCTTAGGGGCTGCCACAAAGAAGAGGGAGTCAAGCTATTCTCCAAAGCACCTGAGGATAAGACAAGAAGCAATGGGTGGAAACTAATCAAGGAGAGAAGCAACTTAGAACTAAGGAGAAATTTCCTGACAGTTAGAACAATTAATCAGTGGAACAACTTGCCTGCAGAAGTTTGAATGCCCCAACACTGGAAATTTTTAAGAAGATGTTAGATAACCATTTGTCTGAAGTGGTGTAGGGTTTCCTGCCTGGGCAGGGGGTTGGACTAGAAGACTTCCAAGGTCCTCTCCAACTCTGTTATTATATATATACTGTATTTCCCTGAAAATAAGACTTGTCTTATATTTTTTGAACCCTGAAATAAGCGCTTGGCCTTATTGCCATGTGCTCAAAAGCCCGATTGGGCGATGTCTTATTTGGCGATGTCTTATTTGGGGAGAAATTGTGTGTGTGTGTGTGTGTGTGTGTGTATTTACCATCAACTCATCTCTTGCCCATCTTAGAGGCCGCTTACATTTGTCTTTGGCAGCAGTAGTGATAAATTAAAAGTTTTCCAGCTTCTCTCAATAAATCTCTTTTTGTATGAACAATCTCTGATGACATTATTGACGTGTAAATTCTAATATTCTGCTGGATTGGAAAAAATAACAAGGTGATTTGGATCTTTCTCCCAGGACTACATGATTGCTTTAAGGTAGCAATCTTTTGGAATCAGATCTCAAGCCCAGCACGGCCTAATTAAATATGACTGACTGAATCCCTGGGATAACTTGCTATTAAATAAAATCTTAATCATCAGGTTCATCTGGTTTCAAATGGTTTACATCAATTAATAGATCTGCAGGACAACAGATAAGGGGAGGGGAATGCTGTGCTAGTTAAGGTATTGCCTCCAGTTATATCCACTCTGTTGAACAAATTTATGCTACTACTAGTCCAAATTCTGGAAGAGGTAACATTGCGAATTCCACAGGATGAGCAAAATTATTTGGACCAGTGATGAAGCAATGGCAGACAATGGGCAAATCTGGCCTGCAAATATTGTAATTATTTCAGGGGAAGAACTTAATGTATTCTCATTGTTTGGAGCAAGCAAAAATTCTGCTTAGTTTTACACTAATAGTTGTGAGTTGTAAAATCAGTTATTTGTAATTTCAAATTTCAAATTCAAAAGCTTGTTTATATGATTAATGTTTTAGTGATATATGTTGATGTGACATATTAATGATATGGGTATATCTATCTTTCTGCTAAAAGGAAAAAACTGGCTTTAGCTTGGTATAAAATATTTCAAAATTCTGATCATATTAACATTTTTAAAAATAGATGCAATATAGCTGTTGAAACATCTATAGAGGGTCCATAAAGTTCTTTGAGTCTGCAAAAATGGAGTTATAGCTCTTTCCTTTACTTGGATATCTGGTCTGAATGTTGTGCATTCAGCCATTTTACCTCACGCTACACCTATCCTGCTCAACTTCTCTTCAGCTAGATCAGCGGTCCCCCAACCTTTGCGGCTTAGCGGTCCATCTCAGGCAGCCTGGTTCTGATTAAGCCACAGCCCAGGACTTGGGGACCCCTGAGCTAGATGGAAGATACAGGAGAACCAGTATATCTATTGCCTATTGCAGTGGTTCTCAACCTGTGGTCTGCAGACACCTGGGGAACCGTAATGTCGTCGCAGGGGGTGCACAACAGCTTGAAGAAATGTTATGATTTAAATCTTAAGTCTTGGTGATCCATAGCTATGGTCCATGACCAGAAAATGTATTTAAAAGGGGTCTGAGGTGAAGAAAAGAATCAATGACCTATTGCATGCTAACATTTTTGCCAAGGCTATTATGCAAGCTTGAAATGCTGTTTCAAAGATTTCTCTATTCATCAAAGATAACTGAATAGGATACATATTGAAGAGCATGTGGGATTATACCATTTCGTGCAAGGAAGAAAATATTTCTAGGTGATATTTTACATAGACATCTTCTCTCAAATCTTCTACACCAGAAGACTGGATAAACTATATCACCATGAGTTGAGGCCTTAGTGTAATCCATTTGGATAGTCAATTCTAAGAAAGAAATCTCACCACAATCAATGCTCAAGTCTCAGGAAAGTACAAATGCAGTTTCACATTCCAAGCTATACAAGAACCCAAATCAGGCCTAGAATGGAAAATGGTTTCACAGATAATGTTAAGGGTACTGTGCTTTGCTTGATTTGAATAATTTCTAAACTCAGCCATTGGGTTTGGATGCTTCCATTTGTGGTTTAGCACAATGATCTCATCAATTGTGATTGATTCACGAAACGATAGGAGTAGTTCAGATTCAAGATTATTAAGGAGATCTGTAGTGTGATGGATCAAGGCTTTCCATCCCTACTCTGTAGATTATTCCTGTACAAAGAAGTTAGAAAACCACAAGAGGGTAAGTAAGGATAAGAACATCCAGAGCCAAAATATCAGCTATGTATTAAGTGTTAAGACTTTATGATAGGACTCAGCAATATTTTTTTTTTTTTACTAAAACCAATTGGCTTAATTTGGCAGAAGACTATCAGAGTGGGGTAGAGATAAACTCCCCTCTCAAATTGCCACCTATAGTTAGACAGTAACCAACCAAATATATTCAAACCTGGAAGCAAACTTAAAGAGATCAATAAATCTTTCTATTAGAAAAGCCAATAGAAATGTGGGAAGGGAAGAGATGAAAAAAGTATTGACGTTGAAACTCTGTTTGATCAGAGTTTGTTGGTGAATCTAAAGGATAATTGAAATGGATTTCAGTAGGCTTTCACTAGTTTTGATTCATTGAAAAAAAAATGGGTTGATATTTTTGTTGTTCATGGTTTTGACTGTTCAGATTCACCACTCTCGATCTTTTTCATGGTTAACTCTCCATGGCCTTTGCAAAATGCAATTAGAGGTTGCAAAAAGCTTGAGTGGAGAAAGCACTTATTCTTTCCCTTTCTGTGAAAGGCTTTTTCATAGTGGAACAGCATGGAAATTTCCAACCATTAGCCTCCTTTTGTTTCCCTTCCCGCAATTTTCCTTTGAATTATACTTTCTTAACTCAGCCATCAAGCCTCTGGACAATATTAGCCAATTAGTGATTGACACATTTCCTGTAATGCTGCCTCATTAGTCAAGACTAGAGATCCGGGCAAATGACCTAGCCAATAGTATACCAAATGCCTAAGTCAGTGTTTGTCAACCTTGACAGTTTTGAGATGTGTGAACTTCAACTTCCAGAATTCTCCAGCCAGCATGCTGACTGGGGAATTTTGGGAGTTGAAGTCCACACATACTAAAGTTGCCAAGGTTGAAAAACACTGGCCTACGTAATGGTGAAAGCAGGGAAAGGAGCACAAATAACATGGAGAAATCAATAAAGTTAACATTTTTATTCTTTCTTGGTAAAACTGAAAAATTTTCATTGTATATTTAGAGTGATGCTCTATGAAAAATGTGATCCTCTGGCAATGCTTGAAATGCTTCTGTTGTACACGATGATATACTGTATACAACAAATACCACATATTATTTGTTGTACGTACAGTTGTAAAAAAATAAACCCAGTTAGGCTTAGAATAAATTTATTGTCACTTTAAATGTACACTATTTGCCATACATTAAAATGAAATTTCGTTGCATACAGTTTTCAAAGAATTTACACACTCAAAACTGAATTACTGTCAAAGCTACTCTACCTGGAAAAGTCAGCTATTGGGTATACAATATGTGTGTACAAAAAAGTCAAGTTGGTGACCACAAAAGTGCACTCAAAGTTCCAACTGGTTTTATGTGCAATTGGCCACACCCTGCAGATTGGGAAGTGGCTTTCTGTTGACTGATTATTTTCGATTTTTCATCTTTACATCAGTATCCATTATTTTACATTTCTAACCTTTAAAAACAGAATGGAGGAGGGTTTTTTTCAAAGAGTAAAAGAAAAATTACAGATGACCAATGTACTCATAATGCTGATAAAAGTAAGCCTCATCAGGAAAGTATGATGAAAGCTATATACTTATGGTTTCATGGGTGTTTTTCTTACTGGGGAATAATTTCCTCAGTGTCTTATTTGTAAGAGGAAAATTGCTGTTGGGAGTATGAAGCCAAGCAAACTAAAACTACATCTGGAAATCAATTGTGCAAAGTTTAGGTAAGAAACCTCAAGACTTTTTCTTTTAAAATGGAGATGAAATTAAAGAACAAAATATAATTGTAATTAAATGTATGACTAATCCTTCACTTTTTGCTTATAACATTGGATATGGAACTGCCCATTTACATAAAACTGGAGAAACATTCAATCTTCTAGCTGTTATTCATATGTTACAACTATATAGGGTGAGTCTATTGCTATGCCAAACAGCTTTTAAATTTCTCTTTGTCCTGCCAAGTAAAATATATAGCAGAAGATCGAAACAACCAACTCATTGGAAAGCTAAAAATCAATCATTTGCTTTTCAAACAGATAAAGCAACAAATAGTGCTCATTTAATAAGCTATGGTTGATTAGTTGAGGTGGCTAAAATAAATGGGGGTTTGTGCTCTGTAAATACATTTCAATGGGCTATGAAGAAGAAGGATAGGAAGAGTATATTTGAAACAAATTATTAGCTAAAATATACAACTATTTAGTAGAATATGACCTGATGGAAGAAGTGGTTAAAGGCCCATGGCTAGCATGGGCCAAAAACATTGGGAAAAATATAAATCTGGAAAAATGGGATCAATTATGGAACAACAATATAAAACTTACCAAGGCAACCACTTACAAGGAGAACCAGTATAAGATGATTTATAGGTGGCACCTAGCACCAGCTAGAATTGCTAAGATTTACCCTAACTCAAACCCAAAGTGTTGGAAGTGTGCACACCAGCAAGGTACTTTTTACCATTGCTGGTGGACCTGCCCTCAAGCAAAAAAGTATTGGAAGATGATTTGCAATTGGCTTTCAGAAATAATAGGTGAAACCTTTGAATTAGATCCTAAAATACTTCTCCTGGGAATCCTTAAGACGGAAATGGTAAAAAAGAAGAAATACTTGGCTGTGCATATAATAACAGCAGCAAGAATCGCTTTCGCTCAACAATGGAAAGAGAAAAAAATACCAACCAAGGAACAAGTAATCGGCAAAATAATGGAATGTGCCGAGATGAATAAATTAACATTAGAAATTAATGACAGAGAAGATTCGGATTATTACAGCGTATGGGACAAGTGGTACGGGTGGTTAGAGAAGAGGAAATTGAAATAAAAAGGAAAGAGACCAGAGCAAGAAATAGTAAAATGAAATAGTAAGAGAAGATGTATTGTGGATGGTAGGAAATATAATAAGGTAAGGAAAGGTTACATGGATAAGCAAGAGACAAAAATTTATGTATTTACTAATTTATTGTTATATATATATATATATATATACACTAAAAATGATACGAGAACACAATTCTTTTTTTCCTTTTTTTATTTTTTGCTATGTATCTGGTCTGCAAAGATTATCCACGTATGTACAATATGTAATTTGTATTTATTTCTTTTTCCATACTATGTAACTGGATGGATAAAAATTGTATTATTATAATTTCTTACAATAAAACACTTAAAAAAAAAAGGAAGAGTATTTTGAACATTGGTGTTGGAGAAGATTACTGAGAATACCATGAGCAGCCAAGAAAACAAACTGATGGATCATCCAACATATCAACCCAGAGTTGTCACTAGAGGCGCAAATGATCAGGCTCAAATTATACTACATTGGACACATTCTGAGAAGACTTAGCTCTCTGGAAAAAGCTCCAAAGCTGCGAAAAGAAGAAGAGGATAACTAGCAGCAAGGTGAAGGGATTCAGTTACAGTGGTGAGGATTGTTGTGGTCCGCCAACAGCCTGCAGAGCTGGCAGCAGAGTTGGACAGTGAGGAGGCTGGGAGGAACATGGGCCAGTACTGGAGTCTGGGGAAGGCTCAGATGACGGCTCTGCATCGGAGGCAAAGATGGGGCCAGGGCCATCTGGGACTTATGTGTAGACTCTGGAGCCTCCAGAGTCAGACATCAGCAAGGCAGAGGAAGAGGAGGAGCCTGTTCCCAGTGTGCACATGCGCAGAGCTGCCAGAAGGCAAGAACAGTTAAAACAAAAGGGACAACTTGGGAGTAAGGCTTGGAGATGATTGGCCCCCTCCCATAAGACATAAAGGAGGAGCAAAGGCACATGAGCCCTTTGCAGGAAGCAACTGTTGTCCGTGCTGGCTGGTTTCAAGATTGCAGCTCTGTGTTGACTCTGTGTTCTGTGTGGTTTTGCAAAGTTAATTGCCAATTAGGTCTTGGCAGCATGTCAAGGGAGATAAAGGTGGGTGTTTATCACCATTATCCCGAAGAACTGTGGCAGATTTCTGTCAGACTCTTTACAATTATTTGGAACTCCTCTGTGAATGAACAGATTGGAAATGAACAGGCTCTGAATGAGCAGAATTCACAGCTGTGAAAATAAGAGGGTTTGGGGGACTCATAGTGTGCTTTTATTGTATCAGGAAGTCTAGGTCAGAACAAGGAGTGCACTGTTGGAAGAACTGAGAGAAAAGATTAGGGATACATCATCATGAAGAAGATCTAGCTATGTGGTTGCTGGGAGTCAAGAACAACTTGATGGCACATAATCGACCAAAGAAATTTCAGGGATGAATAAAACTTAGGGCCTTTGCAGTACTCCTGATAGCTACATCAGGGGTGTCAAACTCAATTTCATTGAGGGCCACATCAGGGTTGGGGGACAGGGTGTACAGCCAGGATGGGCAAGGCCAGCTCAACATCACTCGTCAAGGCTCCGTTTTCAGCTGTGACAGCCTCCTGCAGTCCTCTGCCAGGGAAAATGGAGCTGGGGGCCGGCGCATGTGGCCTCCTCAGGTTCCATTTTGGTTGGCAGGGGGCTGCAGGAGGCTGTCGTAGCCGAAAAGGGAGTCTCAGTCTTTAATTTGCCAATATTTAATATTTTTAGGACTTGGTGGCTAGCTTTGCTTAGAAAGATTTGAGCCCAACATTGGACAAAGTCTGCAGACGATACTGGGATGTTTGTATAGTGTTGGAAACTGGAAAAACTAGGCCTGCAAAAACTGGAATACTTTCAAGGAATTGTGAAGCAATGAATAAATACATTTCTTTTTTTGCTTAACCGACTGGCTATCTTGGGGAAATATTACAACAATTTTTTTTTCTAACTGAGGAATGAACTTTGATCAATATTTAACTAAGGAAAGGCACAGCAATGCACTCATATTTATTGACTGTAATTTGAATATGTAGCTAGCCTATTTAGGTAACATTTTGATAAGCTGTACTGCAGCTTATATATATATATATATCTTACTGCAAGGTGGCAATATCTCAGTGATAAATTGAAGCTGTTTATTAAGAAAGTTACATTATAAAAGTAAAGTGGAAAATATAGATTTATATATGTTTCCTAATTTAAAAGAGTTTATTGTGAGAAGTAATAAATGGATGAGTAAAAATGTCAAAGTGTTATTTTAAATCACTTTTATTTTAGACATACAGTACAATATGTAAAACAGAAAACAGAAATTTGATCTATTTGATATTAAAACTGATAGCTGACACCCTCAGTATCACTAAGGAGGAGTAATTCCTTAATGTCTCTTCTGACACTTAAAAAATCCCTGGCTCTTCCTGAATTTTAAATCAGTATGCAAAATAAGTATGAAGAATTAAATGAGAAGGCTTTAAGCCTTCCGATTCTATTTGCAGCGTCCTAAGTATTTTCTAGAGATGCTGCTTATTAAGAGGAAATATTGATCCAAACTAAATGTGGAACAATACATGAGATTGGCTACCTCAAAAATATAATCCATATTAAGCAAAACTAAGTAAGGCCAACCTTCCCATTAAAAAGGATAGTTTTAAATTTGATTATTATTTAATTTCCAATAAAAAATATTTCATTTTATAAAGTTGCAAGGGGGTGACCTTGTGTCATTTGACTTGATTTACAGATTTAAAAGTAATTGTTCAAAGTGGAATTTCATTCCTTGTCTAACCATGACGCCCAATGGAATTATTATTTGTATTCATTAGAATGGGCTGTCACGGATTCATTCCTCCTAGAGCAGTGATGGCAAACCTTTTCGGCACCGAGTGCCCAAACCGAAATGCGCGTGCATGTGTGTGCACATGCATGCACCAAAGCACCGGAAACCCAAAGACCAGCTGGCTGGTGCACACATGGCTGTTTCTTTGGCTGGTTTTGGCTGTTTTTCGGGCCATTTTCAGGCCATTTCTTTGGGCCGTTTTCAGGCTGTTTTCCAGCACTCCGGCACCCACGAAGACCAGCTGGCCCGCGGGCACGTGCACACTGGAAAACAGAAGAGCAGCTGGTGATGGTGTGCATGCCCACAGAGAGGGCTTTGCGTGCCCCCTCTGGCACGTGTGCCATAGGTTTGACATCACAGTCCTAGAGGAATCATGGCACCAGAGAGCTTGTGAAGCTTGTCTTGCAATAAAGTCATGTCACAGTGGCAACTGGCATTCACCGTGGTGCAGATAAAGAGTTAAGGGACAAACACATCAGCAGTAATAAGTCCCAGTTCTTGCTCTCAGACATGGCCTTTGTACAAAGAGGTGAAGCTGGGGCTGGAGAAGATATCATTTAGCCATTTTACATACTGTATGTTTCCCCCTGTCACTTTTTTATTACTACAAGAAGCTGGTCTATTTGTTTTTGACCCTTTCTTTCTTGGTAAATTGAGAACTGTATCACTCAGATTCTATGTCTTTTTTTTCCTGCAGTACTTATTTATATGTTCCTGTGTGCCTTTTCATACCTTTAACATTCCTTGCCAGTGGAATGTTAAGTGCCACTAAGGCACTTAACCAAGCCAGCTTCTGTGAAGAATTCTAGCAGTGTTGACTCAGCAAACAAGATGATGTTCTTAGCTTCATAAATTCAGTATTAAATTCTATGTGTTCGGCCTGCATAACACAACTCCAGTATTATCATTAATAAACTGTAGTCTTTCACTACAAATAAAGAGATGATCCAGTAAAAATTCTCATTTGTGTAAATTCATTTGGCCATTCTATTTAGATTCTGCACTCATAACCTATATAGGATAATTTGAAACCCTTAGGACTATTTATCCATTTTTTACATCTGATTACCATGTCTATAGCACACAGTGGCTTGATGTAGCTCCGGACTAACCTAAGATAAAATTTTCCTGCTGAGACCAAGAAGTTGGTGCTTATATAGATACCTACAAGATTAGGACTGGCAGAGATTCTTGATGAATGTTGATTATTAAATCCTTCACCAAAGCCAAGTACAGAGGGACAACTTAGAATGTAGAAAGCCTAGGACAAATCAAGTCACACATACAGTTCTGCTGTTCAGTGAGAATAACTGTCACTTCTGTTGGACATGACCAGCATCTGACAGAGGTATGGAAATACAATGATTGGATTCAAACAGTGCACTAAGCAAATGTTACTCAATATAGCTTGCAGATGTATGGACCTCAGTTCTCCAAATCATTGAGAAACGTTGCATTAAATAATAATGCAGATAATTGAAATTTCTTAGTATATTGTATGAAAGTATCTACTGCAATTTGTGGGCATAGAATCAGATAATGTAAGGGTTAAGAAGTATTTTTGAGATTTTCTGATCCAACTCTTTGCTGGAATTTACTCCTATAGCATCCCCAACAGATGTCCATCCATCTTCAAGGGGAATCTGTTCTGTTCCTGAATTTATTTTATATTAAGATTTTGAGAGGTGGGGTGGGTGGGATGTCCAAACCAAAATCTATTTTCTTGTAATTTAAACACATTATTCTTATCTGTCTTTTGAAATATGAATAATTTAGCCTGGTATTCTACATAACAATTCTTGAAGACAACAATCTGAGCTTGCCCAGAAAAACGTTCCAGGCATTTTCTTCAGCATCCACCCAGCCCCAAGATTTGCTCCAGGAGATCGAGAAGATCCTCATCATGTGGTAAGGTAAGCTAGGCAGGTTTCCTAGCTTTTCCCTATGACCCACTATCATAGGGAACCATGATTTTAGCTTGCCACCTCCACAGTAAGACCTACCGGATTGTCCTGCCCAATCATTGCTAACCTGGATCATGATTGAGGTATGGTCTGAAATTTGAAAGGGCAGCTTTCAGAAAGAGCAATGCTATCACTCACCTCCAGCCTGGTGCTGGCAATGCACACCAATTCTATGTGTTCATGCCCGATCAAATTGTAAACCACATGGTCTTATTTCACTTGGATCTGGTATTTAACAGCAACAATCTAATGCCATGCTACCAGCAATCTAGCCACATGTGTTCTGGGTTTAAATTGCTGGTCTAAAGAAGAGATGAACACCAAATTGTATATATGTTTGCCTAGGTTTCCTTGACATAGTTTCTCCTCTCTGTCACTATATCATGTCTGCTTTCCTAAGTTAGCTGCTGTCCTTCCTTACCATGCCCTCCCCTTTCAGCCTCAGGAAACTCAGTTCACAGAGTTCATACTCATCTGTACCGCTCCTGGCACCCTTGGCTTTATAATACAATGTTATACTATATTGCAGCATATAAGATTTAGTAACAATACATTACAGAGCAACAAGAATAATAAAAGTAATGACATTCACAGAGCATAACATCCTATATTCTGACAGCCCAGTCTAATGTACTGTAATGGTAAGTAGTAGGGAAATGATTATATTAATGAGGAACATGACCTTCTCGGGCATATAATTCTCTGGATCTTCTAGTTTTCTGAAAATCAGGGAGCTGAATTCGTGACACATTAGCTGGAGGCTGGACTTTATTAAACAAATTAGGCCTCTGAGAGTTTGCGATGATGGTAAGACGATAATATAATTGGAGGGGATACTTTAAGATGATCCATAATTGTCTTCTTCTCTGCCAACTTAAAATTTTGACTGCAATGAGTGGAAATCCTGCCCATAGCTGCTACAGATCTGCAGCATAAAGAATGCCATCACCCTCACTCTACACCAAAGGGAAAGTGAGACCATTGGCAGGCTGGCTGGACCGATAACTGGCTGGACTGAAAGCTCACTCTTTTTCTTTTTGTATGGCATTTGAGGGTAAAGATTAAGATATTCAGTTATTATTTTCATTATAGGACTGAAATACAGGAATAAGGCAAGTATTTCTTCCATAACAACAGCATTTCTCAGCCTTCGCTGAGTGTGCACTTCAAAAAAGAGCCTTGATAGTACAGTGGTTTAGTGCACCCTGTTATTAACACAGCTGCCTGCAATTTCTGCTGGTTCGAATCTCTCCAAGGCTCAAGGTTAACTCAGCCTTCCATCCTTTCTAAGGTAGGTGAAATGAGGACCCAGTTTGTGGGGGCAATAAGCTGACTTTGTATAAAATATACAAAAGAATGAAGGCTATTGCTTAACGCATTGTAAGCCGCCCTGAGTCTCCGGAGAAGGGCGGCATATAAATCAAATTTTAAAAAAAAAACTTCCAAAATTCCCCAGAATTTTTCTGGAGAAGGAACGGTCAATTGAAGACAGCTCTACAAAAGGCAGAGCAGATGATTTCAGCAGAATAAAGAGACAGCAAATAAACTGGCTTTTTGATAATTCCTTTCCGAACAAGGAAAGGACTTGAGATCACCCACAAGTGCTTCAGATGATTGGACCTTAAAGAAGACAGCAAGATGGTGGTTTCCAGTGGGTTCAGAGTTCTGGGAGATGAGGAATAGCCAACTTTTCGCTTAAAGCAGAGTCGGCTCCTGTAAAAGGATCCTGGATTCACATACTTCCTTTCCACCCATTGCCAATCTTACACTCCAGCAGAGTAAGCACCTCATAAGCAAGTGGTAAAATGCTGACTCTGCAAGCAAGCCTGGTTCCTCGTTATGGGGAAAGCCTCAGCTATACAAGCTTGGCGGAGAGAGGATTTAAACTGCACAGAGTCTGCCTTTCATAACTGGAAGCAACTTTGGCACCTGGCTTTGTGCTTCATAGACTCCTGCTCTTGACTCCTGCTTAATTTTGACTTTGGTGTGTTCCTGACCAAATCTCTGACCCATCCCTTGGTACTTTTCAAGCTATTGTATGGTATTTGATGATCAACCATCTGACTCAGATTATGTCTTCTTCTCAGCCTCTGGTGTACTGTCATTCACACACGCATTCTTTCTCTTGCTCCCACCATTCCTCCTGTGTTGCCTCCTTCTGATTGTCTGCTGTGATCTTTCCAGACAAGCCTTTCTCATATTTTTACAAGCCTCACTGAAAATATATTGCTCCCAAGTACTTCACCCATCCCACAGTGTATGTGGGCATTGCTGCCTAGCACCTCTGCAAGCTGCTCCCCCAAACACCTGTATATGCTGCATTTTGCCTGCCATTTGTGTGGGTATTTTCTCCCTTCACTGAAGTCAGGACATGAAACAAGTTCTAGGATGTTATTCAGAAGACACTAAAGATCAAGATTCAATGGACCTTTAAGTCTTTTTCTGTTGTCAGCTTTCTATGTTTATATGAATATTGTTAACAGTAAAAGAAAGAAATATAAAATTGGTTTATTTGATCAAGGTTAAAATAGATATATTGTTTACCTATGGTAACCCTTAATGGACTTTTGCTGACATCAGGACTGAAATGATGAGGTTTTAGAGTTTTGTTTATAGTTAAGACATGGGATATGGGATATGGGAAGAATATGTTATTTGTTGCATTTTAAGAAAAGATGTTGTTACTAAAATTGTTTATACTTGTTGTGATGAAGGGCGAAGTCACCTCTTTTGTATTTCTTTTGTTCTTTATTACGTTCTTGTTTTTCTTTCTTTTCTATTTTTCTTTCTTTTTACTTTCTTTTCTGCACCTCCTATTTTTTCTTCTTATTCTATACACTTTTTGTCTTATTAGTTTTCACTGTTGTAAATTGTAATTTGTGGAGAAAGAAATTGCCATAAAAGGCAAACACTACACTAGAGAAATGAAGAATAAATCTCTGAAAAAGATTGGTTTCTCAATGTTTTCAAGCCTACACCACAGATAAGACCAAAGTTAAACAAGTCAACTATCCAGCACTAAGAACATAAGTGAACAGAGAAGCCACCTGGCCAGGGTAGGCTTCAAAAATTTTAGCAAGGGGTTCTCTGCCCTGTTGCTGGGTGGGTGTGGTCATAATGGGCGTGGCATAGTTGGCCTCCTGCACCATGGCAGGGAACCCAGTTTTGCCCTCCCCAGGCTCCAGAGGCTTTCCTTGAGCCTGAAGTTCCAGTTGGCCCATTTTTTGCCCTCCTGAGCCTCCGCATGCCCCCTGCACTTACCTGCATCCAAAATGGGCTGCATGGGGACTCCTAAGAGGGGTGGGGTGGGGTGGGCGGGGCCAGCCAGGAGTGGGATTTGGGGGTTCTCCGAACTGCACAGAATCTTAACTAGAGGTTCTCCCAAACCCCTGCGAACCCCCAGCAGCCCACCCCTGCACCTGACAAAGAACTCGGGTCCAAAAATGCCTTCAGAACAGGTAAGGCTAGTCCAATGGAAGACATGATGATATGCCTTATTCTGTTAAAAAATAAAATGAAAAGTGGCTCTGGACCATTTTTTTTAAATGCCTAAAGCAAACTCTGCTTCTCTGGAGAAGAATAACGTCTTTTGTGAGAAGCCAAAGTCACCACCCTTAATATAATGCATTGATTTTGTGCCATGTTACAGATGTGGTTGATGTGGCATGATTTGTAAATACTACAAAACCAAATAATTTGTCTTTTTATACTGAAGAAATGTATGGCTTTTTTCACATCAAGCTCTTAAACAGCTGTAGCTGACTAAACGGTTTTTAGAGAAGGCACACCTACTAGGCTGTTTAGTTTAGCACTCCCTCTCCTGAAGCCTGGGAAGTTTTTGTTTTGAGTTTCCCACTCAGCTTAAAAGAAGAAACATGGGTGTTTTATAGCATATATTCCTACTGTAGATGCTAAGAATAGAGCTTTTCATTTGCAGTTTGGTCATTCTAGATTATTTGATTGGAACTGGGGGGAAAAATAATTTTTCTGCTGAAAGGATGAGGTTTTTTTTTCTCCTGGGAAAATCCCTTTGGCTCTTGAGGTTGGATCTTGACTTCTTGGAATCTATAACACTGAAATGTTTTTGTTGCTTTAAATTTTGCTGCCATTTCCACTCATAGCCAATTTGTCCTTCCTTCCTCTCCTCCATTTGGCTACCTCTTAGGCAGAAAAGGAATATCTGGCCTAGAACCGTTCCAAAATTCCTGAGGAAGCATCTCTTCTAAACTTCCCATCATTTGAATATACACAGAACTCACCACAGTAACACTATGATGACCATATTAAAACAAAACTTGGTTCTGGAAAAGTATGGGAGATGTTCTCCAAAACAGAGGAAGGTCTAGTTCTTTAAATCCACAAATTGAGACCAAACATGGAGATTCCTCCCTCCATCAACCCCTCTGTGAATTCCTAATCTGTCCAATGAGAGCCAAGGCATCCCACAGACCCCAGCTCTCTTTCTTCTGTTTTACAGAAGCAGAATTGTTGCCATTCTTGCTCAGTGCTGTTGGCACTCTCTCGCTCTCTCATAGTGGGAAGGTTTTGCACCTGTTTATATAAAACCGCCCAACCAGCTGCGGGTGTGGACAGGGACCCTCCTCAACATTGGCTGGTAAAAGCTCTGCACACCCTCCATTTGCTTTTGACTATCAGCTCTGGCAAGCAGGAAATGAGTCTTGCAGCAATGCCAGCTGTGAGGAGTTGGAGGAGGAGAGAAAGGAGGAGGGGAGAGAAAGACTAAGAAGGACTACCATGGAATGTCTGTGCTGCAAATAACCCAGCAAAGGAACGAGATACCAGAAGTCCCTCCAGGCGGATGTTGGCTTTGGATCGGAAGCAGGCTCAGGCCACAGATGCTGAGCAAAGGCAACAAGAGAAAAGAGGCACACACATAGCTGTACGTCACCAGGCACATCTGGAACTAATTGACAGTCCCACTTTCTGCCAAAGCTCCATTTGCTGTTTAGTTAAAACACAGGCCTTTGCCCCAGACATGATGGCAATATAAGCAGTTTGGATTCCAGTTGGATTGGGAACAGAACCCAGTTCCCAGTCCTCTATGTGCCAACCCAGGCCTGTACAGCTGGCCTGGTCTAGGTATATCCCTCAGAGTCAAAGCCTTGCCAGATCTACATCGGGTGTATGAAGGCAAATGTCCTTCTTGTGTAGAGTGGCAAAACCAGCTCAACTCAGGTGCCTTTAAACCCAATCTATCTATACCAGTTTTCCAGTAGGTTGTAATATGTCCCCTTGTGAGGTAGCAGCTCCTCAGGATATAGGCTCCAGTGATGCAGCTGTAGTTAAGACATGGGAGATAGCTCTCCAAGGATCACAAGACACAGGAGGTCCTGCCTAGCTTCCCCAGTCATCTACTTTTTGCCATATGAGTTGAAAAAGCCCAATCTGGTGCAGTAGTACCGTTAAGTGTAGACAGTCAAAGATGGCCTTGTGGGAAATGAGGAAGAACTACTATAAACTAGGAGGGATGCAACATTCTTGAACAGTCCTGGGAAACGAGATAGTATTCCGAAGAGACTCAGACAAGCTATAAGAGGGAAGGGAGTAAAGTACAATCAGGCTTGCAAAATTCTCTTATAGTAGCCTGTAATCTAGTCATCATTTTTATTTTTGCTGCTCAGACATAATAACCCAAGACTGAAGCCCCAACAGGAGAAGGAAGGAAGGAAGGAAGGAAGGAAGGAAGGAAGGAAGGAAGGAAGGAAGGCCCCTGCTATTATCTTCCTCCTCGCCGCCTTCTCCTCCTTCTCCACCTCTTTTTAGAAATCTTTTCCTTCTTTTCATCTACTTTTTTATTAAGTTTGCACATCGTTTGTTTAATTGTATATGTATGTGAAGAAAAACTCTTGGTGTGCCTAGAGTAGACGATCAGTATATTCATAAACACATCCAAATATTATAAAAAGATTTCAGTTTTTATTGAGCCATTTCAAAGTAAACCAAAAATACATTAGAACTATACACTTGAAATTTCTCAACCACATGGAGAAATTGTGTATGCAACAAGACTATTAAGAATGAGAATTTTAAATTTAAAAAAAAAAACTTGAAAAAGTTTTTCTGAAGACATCACAATGCCCTCTAGTGGAGATCATTAGAAAAGAGCATAATTGCATTACGAGGAATTCAAAGCTTTTCTTTAAAACCAAAACATAGCCAGCTAATTGTCAGGCCCTGGCAAACCCCTGCTGTCATTTTACACTGAGATAGCAATTCTTGAGCTCCATTAATATAACAATGAGGTGTGTGAATAAAGAAAGGATTCTTAAGTTTTCTTCATGTTAGCCTGATTCCTATTTGCATGGAATAATTTTTACTGTAGTTTAACCTTTCTCAATTTCATTTTCCTCAGGATAGTATGGAGCTAATGCTCTTACATTCTGTTGGTTGAAAATTATGCAAATTATCATCCTAACACATCTGAAAGACACCTGTTTTGGAAAGATGCCCATACCTTCAAACAACGTTACCCAAAGGAATGGAGCCTCAAATAGCCAAGGATGTACAACTGCAAAACTGAAATGATCTAAGATGGGGATGAACATCTGTTGGTCCCACCACAAGCTAGTGGTGCAATTGAGAGATGCAATTTCCAGTATAATTGCCAATGCAATCCAGGAAATAAAACAGAAAGGGAATTTCCATCCTAATTCCGCGTACTGTCAGGAGTGAGACCAGACCCACACATGAAAGTTCAATTAAGCTGATTTATTGCCAAAAGCAACAAAATTTTCTCAACTAATGGTCACCACCCGGTTAGAATTAGATGAGGGTCAACAGCACTCGAGGGGGGTTAGACCTAGTTTGTTTGTGGCTAGGTAGGGATCTAGGCTGATCCCTCTTTTCATTCTGCTTCCATGTTCTGCTATTCCTTCTCCTACCCATTCTTTTGTGATGACATATGTTGACTTTGACTTATGACTGTAATTAGCCTGTCAAATATGGTTGTATATCAATGCAGTCATTAAGCGGGACCTGACTTTATGACATTTTATGAGGCAGTCATTAAGCAAATGCTGTGGTTGTTAAGTGAACACTACAGTTGTTAAGTAAATCCATTAGTATACACAATAGGCATTACTTTGTCAAAAACTGGAAGTAAACACTGGAAACCAGACAAAACAAACAAAAAACCCATGGTGATCACATGATCATGGTGCACTGCAAATGGCTGTAGAGGTGAGCTGGTTGCCAAGTACCCAAAATGCAATCACATGACCACGTGTGTGGAGCAGTCATGGGTTGCTCTTGGTTCAGACCGGTTCGCAAGAACTAATAGTAAAATTGGTGGGAGGCTCCGCCCACTGACCCAGACATTATCATAGGTGATTCAGTGCATACGCAGAAGAGCATGCGGGCACGCTGCGAAACGGTAGTAAGGATAAGTAGAACCCATCCCTGGTGTGGAGGGTATATGTGTGGGCATTGAAACTTCGAAATCAGGTCATAAGTACCTTTTGGGGGCTCTATTGTAACTTCAAATGGTTGTTAAGTGACCAGCTGTACATTGAGAACTACTGTACTGACATTTTAAATGCTGCAGTTGAGATTGTCACCTTGAAGAAATAAAGAGACAGAATCAAAAGCATGTGTAGATTTTGCTGGTTTGCTGCAAACTTGCCTTTTGTCTGGATCCAGAAGATTACACAAGAAGCCTTAACAAACTTTGCTCTGGGGATCCCAAAATAAAGGGATAAGGAAAAGGATAAGACATTGACTTTCCATCCAGATTGCTTTTATTTTATTATTCCACATCTTTTGGCTGCGAATATGGAGAATAAATTCTTCTAATACAGAGTGCATTAATGAAAACCTGTTTTTAAGCAAAAGTTGGAAAGGGGAGAAGGAAAGAAAAACAGAAGCTGGAAACATTTCAATCATGATTGTTTCTCTGTTATACATTTTCTTGTTTTAAAACATAATTTGCATTCATATAGTTGCTATGAACAACTTACTATCATTGTGCATATAAATTATTGGCGTGGTCAGTAAATCATGCATTTTTATTAAGGCCAAATAATGTTCATAAATATAGTACAAATATTTTTAAGTTATACATATCTTCAGAGCAGTGGAAATGCTAGCAAAATCCTAGCAAAAGCATAGTGTCAGGATTTGACTTATTGGTGTTTATAGACTCTTTTAGACCTGAAATGAAGCAAATCTTTGGAAACTTTGGCTATTCTCCTATTATCTACTTAGCCACTGAAATCAAATCAAATTTTCCATGAATGGAGTTCCTGGTACCATAATGGACTCCCTGGTGGTTCATTATGGCCAAAAGGGTTTGCTACATGATAGTCTTAAGTTACTTAGAAGGATGTTGAACCAAAGGGGGAAAAACTCTGTCCCATGGAAATATAGAGATATCTACCAGCTATACTGGCCTCTCTTTCAAAGGACGGGTTTCCATATCACCCCAAGGAATACCTGGCTCCGCCATGCTTTACAACTCACAGTAGTGTGGTTCATCCAGTGTGCTAAATCAAACCCAAAATACCACATTACAATTTAGGGGGATCTGGGAACCTAAGCAGTCTAGGCCTAGCAGCAAGCTTATGTAAGGCAAAGACCTTATATTACTTAGAGTTTGACTTCAATCATGGTTTTGTAGCATGATTGGAATTGTCTAGTAATCCCACATTAAATCCCTCTTTCCATTATATTAGCATTGTTTTCCCCCTAAATTCTAGAGGGAATTCTTACATTAAGCCTTAGTATACCAATTTACAGATTTCTTGTATTTTCTGCTCAAAATTGCCTGGAACCATTTCCCTCATTTTGGACAATTGTGGCTAGACTACCTCTAGGACCACAGACAAGCTTTGAGTCCAGACAGCCCTGGATCATTAATTGCCTATTTGCCCTAAGAGTCAGCTTCTCAGCTTGCAACAGCAATGATTGCCTAAATGAGTTTGCAGAGGTCCATTCTCCCGCCAAATAATCATATGACTCCGTTATTTGAAAATATACACTATAGCAACCTGGTTGTTGTTTTTTTATTTAAAGAAGTTAAAGAAGGAAGGGGAGGAGATTCAAATTCCAAAAGAGAACATTAAAACATTATTATACAATAAACATTCACAGAACTTCATAGCTTAGATATTGGATAAATATTTATTAGAAATTTTACCTATCAACCCACATCAAAGAATATATGTAACATAGTAAAGAAACTCAGCCTCTCTATAACTAAATCACAGATATTGGCAGTTCCAAAAAAACAGACCTAACATTCATCAGGGGCATTGGGTTGAGAAAGAACCCTAAAGAAAAAAATTTAGCCAGCTGACTTTATTTCTTGCATGTTGATACAAAACCTTCACAATATTGTTCTATTAACTGAATGCCCTTTCCAAAACAGCCCTAGTGACACTACATAATTATATGCATTATTATATCATATAAAATATCTTCCAACCTGAGGGTTTGAAAAACAATGTGGCCTAAATTTGTGTCTATTCTACATTGACTATGTCTGCCATTTTGCTGAAATGGAAAAAGGAGTTATTTTGATGTTATTGAATGCTACAAGCTGTCAAAAGGCAAGAAATAAGTTAGACTAACCCAAAATGCTAAGTAGTTTGTGTCTTAAAGAGTTGGGTGACTTTTAAACCATTTGCCTGGGATTTCCCAAACTGTGGGTATCAATCCCAAGAAGATAGCAAGCAACTTGAAAGGGAGGTCACAATTTAAAAACAGAATTGCCTCAAATAATTCAGCTGCTCAGAATCATTGAGGGCTGGTCAACGTACAAGGTTAATTCGTGGTTGGTTACACAGTCAGTCACACTAATATATACATAGTCTTCGGAGTGTCTGTCTAAGTTTATGTTTAGTGAAGATTTCCATGGTTTACTTGGCAACCATGGAAATGTATGAGGAAACATACATACAAAATCTTAATTCAATCAAGTTCTCTCATTTAAATGTGCCTGGAAAAGAACAGAAAGGTCCAATGTAGAAGGTGGTACATCAACAGGTTTACCTGCACTACAAGTGTCACCTACTTATAAGTTTTCATATTGCTATATTTCTTGTAAGAGTCTGTTCCAACTGGAATTGCTTACGCATTGCAGACTTAGAGATTACTATAGCAGCAAATATCTAATTGTTTCAAGAATGTCCTTTTAGCTCTCAGACCAGGTAACAAGGTAACAATCTTTGCTGATCTAATTGAGATAGTTATTCCAATTTTTTGTAGTTGGGGCCATAATATAAGGGTTTGAAGGCAGCCACTTCAATTTTAAAACAATATACATTGTATATAATATACACAGGCACAATGTAATGTACAATATTTGAAGAGGATAATCTTAATTCAAACTCCCACGAAGCATAGAATAGATCTGCTGCACTTATCTTAAGGATGGGGGGGCAGAGGTCCTATGTTATCTTAGACTGAATGAGGAGGTCAAGATGTTTTCTTGCTTTTATTAATCTATCCCTGGAGCTGTCTTGTTGAACTATCTGAAGCAGTAGTAGATAAATTGACCTCATCCTTGATGCCTAGTCTGCACTCAACAGTCTTAATTTTAAAAGCTTAATTTACTGTTTTTAAAAAGTAGAGTGGGCTATTTACAAAGCAAAGCATCCATGAATTTTGCTCTTTTCTATTCAATGCCATTTTCTGCTTCTGGAGCCCTTCAGCATTCTTAAGGAATAATAACAGGAGGGATAATTAATGGCTAGGTTGCAATCTTACATCCTTCTGCATAAAACTATACCAAAGTCCTCACCGTTAGTTTCCCAGTAATTTCATCATACTTGCTTTATTTTGACAAAAGCAGGGAAATATGCTGCTTTGCTTAAGCTCTGAGAAAGAAAAGGTCTCCTTTGAATAGGATTCAGCTCCTGATAATTTCATGGATATCTTGTTGTAATTTTATTGGCAGCAAAATGTAACTTCCCAGCCTCAACAAGGTCTTTTGTTTAAGCAGTAGCTGCTTAAACAAAAATCTGAAATACAGTTACTAACAGATATGAAAGATAAGAGGACCTGTATAGAATGTACACAAATCTACATCATCATCTCCTATTGGCCCTACCTTACTATCTTTTTCTGCTACATATCAAAACTTGTGTTTTCCAACTTGGGCCAGCACAAGAAACACAATACGGTCTAATTCACCTGCTCCACTTGATCCTGTTGTAAACAAATGCACTCGTGTGCACTGTAGCAGGAACACCCCAGGCCCTGGTCATTGCCCTCTCCTGCTATTCCTTCTGGTCTACTGCATTGCCTGACCCTTCTAAAGGGACCTCAGCTGGCGCTGGTGAATGTGGGCTTCTTCTTTCCTCATTTCACAGATGGAAAGATGAAAGGTTGAGTTTCTCTTTGTTTCTTTTTTACAAGTTCACTAATGGAACTGAAACTAGAATCACTTTTTTTAAAACCAGGAGAAATTGACATAAACTTTTATTTCATTGCTATAGTTACTATTGTACTATTTTTTTTTTATTTGGGCCATCCATTTCATTGTAGTAACTCTAGGCAGTTACTTTTCCCAGCATCCCCTTCCAAATCAAATACAGGGAGAGTGACAAAACTGTGGAGGGTTTCCTTCCTTCCTTCCTTCCTTCCTTCCTTCCTTCCTTCCTTCCTTCCTTCCTTCCTTCCTTCCTTCCTCAAAGGTTTATCACAGAAACTATAAGTTTTCAAAGACCCACCCATGGAAAAAGAATGTATTCCCAGAGCAGATGAGAAGAGTAATCCTGGGATGTGCATTAATTATGGAACATGTTAAGTACAGAAGACAACAGCAGGATATCATTGTGGCCATGCCAGAAGAAGGGCTGACATCTGAAAAGAGATTTCTTAAGCAGCTTCATTTCCATGAGAATCACCTTTAAAGTTTAAGGATATCACCTTGTTACCCTTATTGGCTGTATATTTTCTAGTCTGGATGCCCTCCTGATGTCCTGACTCCAATTCCCACAATTCCACAGCCAGTGTGGACATTGCTAAGAATCTCAGGGTTGAAGTTCAGTCATCTGGAAGCTAGCAAGTTTCTGAAGCATCTTGTGCTCAGAACTTAGCTTGCTTGTATAAACTTTATTTCTAGACCTTACAGCATGCAATTAGTATTTTTGATTTCATATTAATCAGTGAAATTTTGAAGTAGTAATGAATAAATATGGTAATTTATTTATTTGTCTAATTTATATACCATCTGATAAGCGATTTGGCGCTCCCATGTGACACCTTGCCTGCGCGAGCTGCACTGGCTCCCGGTGGTCTTCCGGGTGCGCTTCAAGGTATTGGTTCTCACCTTTAAAGCGCTCCATGGCTTAGGGCCCAGCTATTTGCGAGACCACCTTCTGCCACCGATAACCTCCCACCGGCCAATTCGGTCCCACAGAGAGGGCCTCCTTAGGGTGCCATCGGTCAAGCAATGCCGACTGATGACCCCCAGGGGGAGGGCCTTCTCTGTGGGGGCACCTGCCCTCTGGAACGAGCTACCCCCAGGAATACGACTAATCCCGGACCTCCGGACCTTCCATCGAGCTTTGAAGACCTTCCTATTCCAGCAAGCTTGCCTGGCTTAAAATTTTTAAAGGGTTTTTAAGGGTAATGGGTTTTAATACTTTGGAAAGCCAATTGGATTTAATTCTGTTTTAAATTATTTTAAATTTTGTATTGTATGTATTTTAATTTGGCTGTGCACCGCCCTGAGTCCTTCGGGAGAAGGACGGTATACAAATTTAATAAATAATAATAATAATAATAATAATAATAATAATAATAATCAAGCTACTCTGTACTGTGTGTAACAAAACAAACGTCTATCTAAATATCTAAAATCATTATCATTAACAAATATTAAAAAAACACTAAAAATCTATAAAGCCAGCTAAGAACAACAAATTAAGGCATGGTAATGGAGCCACCTTACTGGTTCATCTGGAACTGCTCAGTATCAAAAACTAGAATTTGGATCTGAAATTCTACTTTTATAACTAACATTGAAGGGGCAGAGAAGACTGAGGAGACAGTGCTAAAAAGGAGCAAAAATATCAATATAGATTCCAGCAAACAATTTCATTCCTTAAGTTAGTCTTCATCAGTCAGTTATACTTTGTATCATCTGGACCATAATATCTAGCATCTTCTGCTCCCACCAAAAATGCTGGCTGGAATTTCTGGCAGGTGGATTTCAACCTATTTGAAGGATCCTGGTTTTAAAATGCTGCCTCAAAAGATAAAATTTACTTGATTTGCAGCAGAAGAAAAACTAGGTACCCTGTAGTCCTCTTTGATCAATATTACAGAACTGTTAATTTGATTAGTTAATCTCCCTGAAAAGCAGGAGGGGGGAAAGACACATATGGAATTGACTTTTTCCCACCTCCAAACTGATGGAGAGAATCAAGGAACTCCATGCTTACATTCTGAATTGGTAACAGCCATAGTGCTGTTTCTGCTCCAAGGATTGACTGGCAGGCTACATAGATTGTAATTTGTTTGAACCAGAAGCCCTAGTGGTCAGATTCATAAACAAAACTAAATTATAGAGTATGAATTACGAATAGTACAATAGTACAATAGTGACTAATATACGAATCTAAAACCAAGCATACCACGTTATGGATTAGCACAAGAGGTAAAAACCTTCCTGAACACAACATTATTTAATTGCCTATTACAGTGTTGGCGAATCTTTTCGGTACCAAGTGCCAAAACGGGAGCGTGCACGCACGCACGCACATTTATTTATTTATTTTATTAGTCATATTTCTATGCCGCCCACTCTCTGAGGACTCTGGGCGGCTTACACCAAAGACAGTATACTAAATAGCATATTGCCCCCAACAATCTGGGTCCCCATTTTACCCACCATGGAAGGATGGAAGGCTGAGTCAACCTTGAGCCGGTGAGATCTGATCCGCTGATCTGCTGAACTAGCAGCCAGCTGAAGTAGCTGCAGTACTGCACTCTAACCACTGTGCCACCTCGGTTCCCTTGATCTTCCTGTTTCTGGCGCGTGTATGCGCATCGACCACCTGGTCTTCTGGTTTCTGGTGCACATGCATGCCTGAAGACCAGCTGGCCGTTGTGCATGCATGTGCTGGAAACCGGAAGAGCAGCCGCTCGGAGCGCATGTGCGCACCGGGCAGCTGCTCTTCTGGTTTTCAGCGCTCCCGCGTGCATGAAGACCAGCTGGCCAGCACACAGGAACCCAGAAGAGCAAGGGATGATGGCTTGCGTACCCGGAGAGATGGCTCTGCATGCCACTTCCGGCACATGTGCCATAGGTTCGCCATCATGGCCTATTGCCTACCTCCTAGAACTGAAATGCAAACTTCAGAGTTCAGAACACCTTTTTTGGCCTTTACTGTCCACATCTTCTGCAGTTCCTCCTTCAACATCCCTGATATTTCTCCAGTTTCTCATACTCCTTCTTCCTAACGTTGCTGTCACTTGGCACTGCTATATCTATCACTACCATTGTTTTCTGGTCCTTGCCTACTTGATTGGCCAGGACCTGCCTGTCTGCATCCGGAAGTCTCGTAGGATCTTAGCTTTCTTATTTTCCACACCCTTTTATGGGACCTCCCATCCATACTTAAGCAAGTCTAGCCCATATTCTCTACAGACGTTTCAGCCCACAATGCCAGCTACTTGGTTGCACAGTTCAGTGTATGCTGTTTTTGCCTGCATCCTACACCCTGCCACTACGAATTGGACTGTCTCTGAGGTCTCTCTGCACAGTCCTGATGGGTACCAACAGTGGTGGGATTCAGCCAGTTCGCACCACTTCGGGAGAACCGGTTGTTAACTTTCTGAGCAGTTTGGCAAACTGGTTGTTGGAAGAAATCATTAGGGCAGAGAACCGGTTGTTGAATTACTTGAATCCCACCACTGGGTCCCATCTATCCCATGTGATAGACCCTTGCATCTATAGATCTGGCGCTCAACGCTTCTTCTTGTACTGCTATAATCAGTGCCTCAGTGCTGTCTTTTAGTCCAGCCAAATCCAAATTCAAATAACTTTCATCAAAAGCAAACCAACACTTGATGTGGGCAATCCAGCACTAGATGGCAGAAGCTAGAAGCAGACCATTTAAGACTTCTCTTTTTCCTAAATGTATTCACTGGCAGCTTTTGAAAGAGATTTTAACCCAAGGTCCTCAAGGAACATCCAGATCCTGTGGATTTAAGAGCATTTCCTTTTCTCCAGCGACTCTTTTGATGGAATGCGCTAACCTCACAAAGTTTTAGGCAGCAGCACCTAAGAAAGTCAAAAGAGTTAAAATGGCAACAAAGCTTCCAATTGAATAGCAATGGTCAAGGTTGAGAGAGGAACCCACTTGTATAAATGTTTAGGTTTTGGCTCTACAGTGGAAAAAGAGGCAGAAAGAGGATGGAACAGAGATGCAAAGTCTTCAGCAGAATATTAAACTTGGCTTGACTTGGTGACAAGATTTGGCCAGTTTCAAAATGCTTAAATTACTAAAGGAAGCCTAACCGTTTTGGTTTTTTGCTGTGTACATTCATGAAAGCAGTACCTGGATCTCGGAGAAAGGAAATAGGTATTTAATTCATCCATCAACTTTGCAAGAAAATGTTGTTCCTCCCCCTCCTTTGGGTCTAATATAAATTATTCAAACATCAGGAAAGTGCTACTGGGGAAGCGTAATGGCAGTCACTAAACAGGGTACTATTGCTATTCTACATAGCTGTCATTTGGAAAGCGTTGGTCTTTTGGTTAGCTTCACAGCCTACTCTTGGATGTGCAACAAATAGGAGGGGGTCAATCAGGTACAAAGCCCTAAGCATTCATCCTTTGATCTTCTGGAGTAACAATGTGGCAACTGATGCCCAGACTTACAGCACTTGGTTGTGTTTACAGCAGGGGTGGGTTCTAAATTTTTTTACTACTGGTTCTGTGAGCGTGGCTTATTTTATGTGTGTGGCTTATTTTGTGGTCATGGCTTGATGGTCATGTGACAATTATTTAGGATTTAGCAGAAGTACTGGTCTACCAGGCTGTACTGATCTGCCAAGAGCCTTGGTAGTACAGTGGTCTAAAGCACCCTGTTATTAAGACCAGCTGCCTGCAATTACTGCAGGTTCAAATCTCGCCAGGCTCAAGGTTGACTCAGCCTTCCATCCTTTCTAAGGTAGGTAAATTGAGGACCCAGTTGTGGGGGCAATAAGTTGACTTTGTATAAATATACAAAAGAATGAAGGCTATTGCTTAGCGCATTGTAAGCCGCCCCGAGTCTCCGGAGAAGGGCGGCATATAAATCAAATTAAAATATATATATATATTTGCAGGCACTGGTCTACCCATTTATTTTTGCAGGCACTGATCTACTTATGTATTTTTGCAGGCACTGGTCTAATGTATTTTTGCAGGCACTGATCTACACATGTATTTTTGCAGTGACCGGTCTACTCATTTGTTTTCTTTTAACACTGATCAGCTGTAGGGCGGCCCTTTGAAGCCCCGCGGCAAGAGTTTAAACAGTTTTTTTCCCTCTAGCCATCAGCTGGGACTCAGGAGGCAGCAATAGATTGTGGGTGGGGTCAAATAAAAGGTAAGAATAACGCGGAGGGTGGGGGGGCAGAGGGGGCAGAACTGGTTTGGTGACATCATATTGTCACCGCTACCCGCACGGCGGAACTGGGCCGAACCAGGAGGAACCCACCACTGGTTTACAGAAAGAAACAATGGTCTGTGGAACATGTCTGAAGTTTAGCACCGTCAAGAATCATCTTTATTGTGTCATAGATTTAAGAGGGATTAGGAAGTGAAAGTGGTCCTGTAACAACTTGCTCTGCTGTCAAATGCTCTTGATCATTCCTGATCTTGATTTTGATCAGATCTTGATCTTTTTGTGATCTCCAGCCAGCAAGATCTTTGGCAGGATAGCTTCAAGAGTTTCACTGGAATAATATATGCTTTTTAAAAAATATTCCCCTATCTTTTAAAGCAGAAAAAGGAGATTAGGAAAGAACATCTCCAAAATTTTCATTTATCACCGTTGTTGAACATTCTGAACAGCAATAGTTCAGAATCTATGCAAAAAAAATGTAAAAAATACTTTCGCTTAAAAGCTTCACCAGCTTTTTAAAAGTTGAAAGGAGTCATCTTCTGACCACTTGCTTTTCTGGGTAAGGGTCATGGTTTACTGACCATCTCCATATATATATATATATATATATATATATATATATATATATATATATATATATATATATATGCATATTCTTTCTAGCCAGGTTTTACCTACGTAAGCTAGGTTGTTCTGCAGCTCTGACTGTGTGAAATCTCATTCACCAGCTTCAGAGCTTTTTTTTTTTCTGTTGACAAACTGCAACTCTGCGTTGCTCTCTGGGAGACAACGCAGAGTTGCAGTTTGTCAACAGAAAAAAAAAAAAGCTCTGAAGCTGGTGAATGAGATTTCACACAGTCAGAGCTGCAGAACAACCTAGCTTACGTAGGTAAAACCTGGCTAGAAAGAATATGCACATAAAAGCCTACGAAAAACAGAAAAAGACATATATATATATATATATATATATATATATATATATATATATATATATATATATATATATATATATATATACATACATACATACACACATACATATATGTATGAGAATCCATTTTACCACTTAATTCTCTCCCTCAACTTTGTCCATGGAACCTAATGTTTGAGACTCTACAGAGTCTAAATGGACTAGTAAGGCCATTGATTTTCCCAATAGTCTTTCAATCTCTTCACCATGATTCCAAGTTATGTGACTTAATTTAATCCCATGAATTACACCAGAGATTTACTTTGAAGACTGCTAATATTCAATCCAATATTCTTAAAACAAGCTACCTCTTCAAATCTTTAGTTAGCCTTAATTTTTAATTTACATCAATCAGTTAGCGTTCTACTGTTTTCATTGGGTTGTTTTCATTGGAATTCCCCCATTTTTATTTTATAGGTCAGTTAGTTGTTTTGCTGATTGGTAGGTTTTTTGAGTGTGGAAAATGCACTCTTGGCCACACTAATATTGACACGTTTAACATTTGCTAGTAGTCAATAGGATGCTTTTTCTGAAATTATGTGAAAGCCATATGTGTCTGAAAATGTGAGGAAAAGATAAATCAATAAGAAGTTTAAATAGAGCAATTGGTTTGTCTCAGTAATGAATTAACTTCAGATGTTCAATATTGGTTATAATCCACAGGGACTGGAATTTTCTGAGAGATTCTTGGAAGACAGAAGGCAGGGCTGTTGCATCTACAAAGTCTCCTGCATCCTGCCAAAGATACGCCTCTTTCCTGTTAAATCCATCTATTATTTATGTTTCCAAGTCTGTTTCAGTACATTTTTTTTATCCCAAGGACTGGCAAGGGCCTCTTAAATTCAGTGGCTAGAGGTTTTCGTCTAGCATAAAGCCACACCATAGATTATCTCTATTTCAATCAACACATTCTTAGAAATTTTAATTTCCATGTAAGATGCAGTTGTCATCCTCTCTCTTTTAAATGTTCAGAGAAAAACTCTGAAGGTAGGTAGCCTCAAAGTCAAAGTCAAACTTTCAAAAGTCAAAGTTATTGGGGAAACCAGTATGGTATGGAAAACCATACTGCACAGCACTGAGTGCACAAAGCATCTGGATGTCTTTACTGGATCAAAGCTGAATATGAGTTCACTATGTGATGCAGTTGCAAAAAAAAAAAAAATGCAATTCCAGAACACATCAAAAGAAATATATGGTCAAGATTAAGAAATATAATTGTTCCTCTCTATTCTGGCTGAGTCAGACTGCACCAGTGGTGGGTTTCAAAAAAATTTAGTACAGGTTCTGTGGGTGTAGCTTGGTGGGTATGGCATGGCTTGGTGGGTGTGGTATGACTTGATGGGCGTGGCTTGGTGGGCATGGCAGGGGAAGGTTACTTCAAAATCCCCATTTCCACTCAATCAGCTGGGACTTGGGAGGCAGAGAATAGATGGGAGTGGGACCAATCAGAATGTTTACTACCAGTTCTCCAAACTATTCAAAATTTCTGCTACCGGTTCTCCAGAACTGGTCAGAACCTGCTGAAACCCACCTCTGGATTGCACCTAAAATATTGCCTGCAGTGTTTAGTTGTACCTCACCAAATATACTTAATATTCTGCTATATAACATTGCCCAGATGTCAGAGAATCAAAAACTAGCAATCAGAAAATACAAACGGTTTGAAGTTTCAATGGATTGCCTTTCACTAAAAGCCATATTTGCCAATTATGAAAGGCTCATGAAGAAGGAGATCGTGTAGCATAGATTCAAAATTTTGTTGTTAGTGCTAAACTTGGATTTTAATCCATTCCAGGCAATTTTCCTGATTTTAACAAGCTAATTGGGAAGCTAATGACAGACCACCATTGACAAAAAAGCTACAAAGATATGGCCATGAAGTAGTCAAACTCCACTCAGAAGAAGGCAGCCATTTCAAAGTTGCTATGAAAATGGAGGAACTTAGAGTCAATTCAAGGATATCCGTCAGTTTTTCCTTTCATTAAAACAAAAGGAGGAAATTAATGTTAGAGGTTTTAAACCATCTGGACTTTTAACCATGGTTTGAGGTTGATTTAAGAACCTGGCTTGTACTGAATATAGGAACCACTGCTTCCAGTTTGGTTACAATGGCAAATTAACTGAAGTGCTTCTAAATTATTGGGTGCCCATCTGGAAGAAAATAATAGTCAGCACAGAGGGTACATTTCACTTAACTTCTATTGCTTTAAAGCTTTGTGTAAACCCAGTTACTGTGGATTATAGTTTATGTTTCAACAGAATATTGAACTGTGTCAATGTGAGAGTATTGTATTTTATTTTAATGACAAAAAGCAACTCTGAAAGGACTGAATAATAGTAGAAAAGATGTGGATGATTGAGGTTGCCTAATGATGCTAAAACACATGACTGATCTTGGACATATCAGAAATGGAAACACATCAGTCAAGTGTTCAGAATATTACCCACAGCTCTAAACCTTCTCTTTTTCCTTTGTAATGACAAAGTCTAACATTGTTTGCCTTTCACCTGAAGAGTCAAGACAAATGTTCCCTAATTTAATTGTTAAATGCAAAGTCTGACTATTTAACATTTTTAATAAATATTTTAATGAAGTGTTGCACAAAGGAGACATCTCATTTATATTAATATCACCGAATTATTTGCCTTGTCAACATGAATAGCTAAGTACATTTTATATATAATAAGATCGATCTGTATGCCAAACAAGACTTTTAATATTAGGCAAAGAAAAAGTCATAATATTAGCCCAGAGGAGAGAAAAAATGACTCAGTTTGACAATTGTTTGCTATTCTAATCTAAACACTGAGCAATTATCCACAACTGTATATTGTGGCTGTGTATTATGTAAGAGAGTTATAGCTCTTCATTAAATCTAGGAGTTTGACCCTTGTAAGTCTATTTATGGATTTCAGATACCCCCTATGGAAATTTTTGCCTTCTAACGTAGTGGTTTTTAATTTTGTTCCAGCAATCTCACAATCCTGTCATTTGCCTATATATGTGTGCTTTGAAACAGTGTGTTAACATTGGTCTTTTCATTATTGAGAAGGAGAATAATGAAAAGCAACCTGGAATTAAGGAGAAACTTCCTAACAGTGAGCACAATTAACCAGTGGAACAGCTTGCCTTCAGAAATCATGGTACTCCATCACTGGATGTTTTTAAGAAGACACTGTACAGTCACTTAGCTGAAATTGTATAGGTTCTCCTGCTTGAGCAGGGGGCTGGACTAGAAGACCTCCAAGGTCCCTTCCAGCTCATTCTGTTCTGTTCTGTTCTGTTCTAACTGCAGAAAAAACAATTGCTACCAACCTGCCTTCCATTGAGGACCTGTATACTGCACGAGTCAAAAAGAGGGCTGTGAAAATATTTACAGACCCCTCGCATCCTGGACATAAACTGTTTCAACTCCTACCCTCAAAATGACACTATACAGCACTACACACCAGAACAACTAGACACAAGAACAGTTTTTTCCCGAATGCCATCACTCTGCTAAACAAATAATTCCCTCAACACTGTCAAACAATTTACTAAGTCTGCACTACTATTAATCTCCTCATCATTCCCACCACCCATCTCCTTCCACTTATGACTGTATGACTGTAATTTTGTTGCTTGTATCATTTGTACCCTATGACTATCATTAAGTGTTGTACCTTATGATTCTTGATGAACGTATCTTTTCTTTTACGTATACTGAGAGCATATGCACCAAGACAAATTCCTTGTGTGTCCAATCACACTTGGCCAATAAAAAATTCTATTCTATTCTATTCTATTCTATTCTATTCTATTCTATTCTATTCTATTCCATTCCATTCCATTCCATTCCATTCCATTCCATTCCATTCCTAAGAAATATTTTGTTACAGAAACATAGATGTAATCCATAGGAGATGATGGTTATTCATAATACTGTATATTTTCCCTTGGACTCATAAAAAGCCAGCGGGTTCATGAAACTATAGTCATAGCACTGCATCTATTTAGCAGCTATGATCCTAGATATTTGTCAGCTATGATCAAGCTATCAAGCTATTCTGGAGAACAAATATGTCACCATCAGCACTTTGCACATATGGAAGAAATGTTGCTTCGAGTTTACAAATCCTGGAATGAACTTCTGGTTCCAAATTTCTTTACAATAAGCTTGCTTTGTAACACACACACAAAAAAAATCATCCAACAGTCACAAAATATGAAACAATCTTAAATCAAAAAGTTTGGTTCAGAACAGTGGGAGACATACAGTAATAACTCTTTCTTTAATAATGTAGCTGCATACACAATAATTCAATAATGCCCCAATAGTTTTTTTAAAAAGTAAAATTGATTCCTTCAAGGTTCTTTGCAGAGCTTCTTAGTTGGAACCATATTATGGTTTGAATTCAATACAGGTAGTCTTCAACTTACAATCACAATTGGGATCAGAATTTTCATTGCTAAGCGAGGTGGTCGTTAATAGAGTCACACTCAATCTGACAACCTTTTTGCTATGTTTGTTAGATGAGTCGCCTGTTGTTAAGTGAATCACACAGTCATTAAACCTTGCTTGTCAGAAGCTGGCTGGGAAGGTCACAAATGGTGATCATGTGATCCCAGGATACTGCAACAGTAAATACATGGCAATTGCCAAATGCTAGAATTTTGATCATGTAACTCTGGGGATGCTGCAATGGTCATAAGTGTGAGGTCTAGTCATGAGTAACTTTTTTCAGAGCTGTTGTAACTTCAAATGGTTGCTAAACCATTTGAGCCGGGGTGGCACAGTGATTAGAGTGCAATATATTGCAGGCTAATTCTGCCGACTGCCAACAGTTTGATCCTAATGAACTCAAGGTTGACTCAGCCCTCCATCCTTCCGAGGTCAGTAAAATGAGAACCCAAATATGCTGACTCTATAAACCGCTTAGGGAGGGCTGTAAAGCGCTGTGAAGCAGCATATAATCTAAGTGCTATTGCTATTGCTAAATGAATATTGTAAGTCAAGATCTACCTCTGTTATACTGTCCGATTGCTGGCAAAAAAGAGACAAAGTTCTCCACATAGAAAGTCTTCCCATAATCCTGTGAATCAATCTGAAGGTTCCCCTACAGTAGATTTATGGGATGTTAGTGGCACATTTGGAAAAATAAAAATGTTTAATCATATTAGGTGGAACAAAAACCAAAGAAGAATCATGAAGACATCTAGCAGAAGAACGGTGTGCATGTGTCTGCTCAAAAGAAAGTCCCAGGGATTTCGATAAATCTTACTCTTGTGTAAATAGCAGAGGCCAATCAAACAATGTTTGGAACATCCCTTGCATTTTTCAAAGGAGCTGCCCAAGCCAATACTTTCTATGGATTGGGCTTTCTTGCTTTACTGTATAATGGATTTCCCCTGAAACCAGATAGGTTTTCGGTGCCATTGAAATGCTGCCATGTGAAGAAGCCTAAAAGAAGCCTCTGTGCTCAGACCAAAAGGCCAAGGATCCAGAGAGAGCTTCCATGATTCCTGTATTTCAAAAGTTTCTGCCAGTCAGCTCTTTCTCAGCGGCCCTGGGATGCCAAAAAACATACATGTAGCCACCCACCATGGGGGGAGGGTTTCCCCCCTAGTACTGTAACATTTGGCAAGAATAAGTAGAGCAAATAGAAAGTGAAAGAAGTAAAGGAAGGGTGGACACTTTCTGTGGGATGTGGGGAAACTGGAGCTGCCCGACTTTTTGCCAAAAATGGCAGTACAGGGATGGGCTGGAAATGCTAGGCAGGTCAGCGAGAGGTCAACAGTCTTAGTCACCTCCGTCCTTCCCCAACAGAAGCTGGCTGAGATTTGAAAGTTGTCTTGCGGTAGAGAGAAAAACTACACCGGCCAATGATGTTCAATAAAGAGAGCAGAGCTTTGAAAAGAGACAGGGCATCATATACTGTTTTGAAGAAGTTCCACATCTGGTCATTTTATTTATCAGCTGCTGCAGGCTCGAGTATGCTGCTGAACTCCAGAGGCCCCACATTCTTCATGGAAAGAGAAGACATTGAGAAAGAGGATCAAAAGCCCTTCAGAACTGGCACAGCGCCATGTATGGTTTAGCCAAGGCCTCTTTCGTGATTTAAATGATAAGTTTTACAAAAGGAGAGTTATAACTACTTGTCATCATCTTAAATGAGTGGTACATCCTATGTGTACTTTTGCCTTATGGTGTAGGTGACGGATTTAGTCCTGGTGCTTAAGTTTTTTTTTTAATTCTTTTCCTTTTCTCCATCTAAATTTGGCCAAAACCACTATTGCACACTGCTTGCTTCCCTATGCAGGAGCATGTGGGTAATATTACTGAGAATAATTTATTTTGAATGATTGCAATGGAAAAATAAAATCTTTGTAATATACTGCTCAAAAAAATAAAGGGAACACAAGCAGAAGACATTCGAGATCTGAATGAATGAAATAGCCTTATTAAATACTTTGTTCTTTACATACAGTAGTTTATACACTGCTCAAACAACTAAAGGGAACACAAAACTACTGTATGTAACAAACAAAGTATTTAATAAGGCTATTTCATTCATTCAGATCTCGGATGTCTTCTGCTTGTGTTCCCTTTATTTTTTTGAGCAGTGTATTTTCTTTAAATATCGGCAGAAGAGAGTGGACACTCAGCAGAGGTTCTATGTTACGGGTGTCAAACTCACAGCGTCATGTTGCCGACACGTGACGTTTCATGACATTTTTCCCATTTGCAGAGCTGGGGTGGGTGTGGCCTGTGTGTGACGCATTCAGCCTGCGGGCCACCAGTCTGATACCCCTGTTCTATGTCCTCTTCCCCTCTAATGATTTGAGCAACATGTAACAACTTTCCCTCTCCTTTTCAAACTACAATTTAGAAAGAATACACACATACACTTTTGTCACCCATTCCTTTGATGGATAATTTAGATCTCGAAGATATCATTTCTGCTGTCACATTTAAATTGCATGCTCTCTAAAATAATAAAAACAAAATATAAATAACCCAACAAAGCTAGGGAGGTCAGCAAGAGTTCAAAGTCTTGGTCACCTTTCTCCTTTTTCAGCAGAAGCTGGCTAGTGCTGCTGCCTTGCACTGAAGGGTGGTTTTAGAGTAAGACGCAGCCATTTGATTACTATATTGTGCTGGAATTTTTCAATCCGTTAAACCCAGCTGCAAAGCTAGACTGCCTGAGTTTTAAAATAACCAAACAATATATCTGCCCTTTGGTGAAAGACCAGCAATTTGGGGTAAAGACCTTTAAAAGCAAAACAAAACACCACTTTCTGTGTATGCTGTAAATAATGATAATGAAACTTTGGGTTTTTTTAAATGGGCACCTTTTGGAAAACAGGAGGAGGGCAATACAATGAATAAATATGGTTATCAACTGTAAGTTTCTTTTCACTGAATACTGGATTAGTAAATACCATATCATCTACTGAGTTTAATGTTTCCACCAACAGGGTATAATTTAAATCAGATCTCCAATGTGCCTTGGGCCATTATTCATTGACTGCCAGATCTTTGCTCTGGGTCATGGTTAATATAAGTAAAAAGTGTCTCTGGACACATGCAAAATCTTTATTTTGTCACTAATTACAATGAATTCACATAGGCTGTTCTTTAAGATCATATTTCCGAACCTCGGTAACTTTCAGATATGCAGTCTTCAACTCCCAGATTCCTAAAGTTTGAGAAGCATTGTTTTCAGAAGAAAGAAGTTCTGATTTTTTTTTAAAAAAAAGGTACAGTATGTGTCTTATGTGTTTAGTTTTAGAAATGAATCATTCAACTTTCAGAGTTTAAAAGCTTGTCTGAATTTTTAATGCAGCCAAGTCATAGCTGCATTATATGCGATATAGCTTCTATGTCTGGCTTTTGGTCCCCAAGAAAGGAATCTCCTACTTGTCCCAAAAGTGCTTTTTCCAAAGGGCAATTGGACTTTTTTCCTTGAAGATGTTTCACTTCTCATCCAAGAAGCTTCTTCATCTCTGCCCCCTGAAGCTTCTTGGATGATAACCAATATACCTTCAAGGAAAAAACAAAGTCTAGTTGCCTTTCGAAAAAGCACTTTTGGGACAACCATAACCTAGAATCTCCATAGACACGAATCTCCTACTTCTTTCACAGCAGTGTCAACATTTTCTTGCTAACACCTACCCCCCGCCCCACGTTCTGATAGCCAGTTGAAATCCATAATTATGGGAAGAATCTAATAACCTGGTGATCTCCAAATGTATTCTATGCCAACCCCCAGAATTCCAGGGGCTGCTGAGGGTAGGAGTTGAAACAGTTTATGTATAGGATGTGAGGGATCTGTAGATATTTTCACTGCCCTCTTTCTGGTTCGTGCAATATACAGATCCTCAATGGAAGGCAGGTTGATAGCAATTGTTTTTTCTGCAGTTCTATCTATCTGTTGAAGTTTGTGTTTGTCTTGATTGGTTGGTTGCAGTGCCAAACCAGACAGTTATAGAGCAACATGGAAAGAGTTGGATACAGTCAATAGTGTTTGGCCCATGTCCTCAGACCTTCTGTCGGTGATTCAGAACTCATGGAAACTCACCTCCTAAGCTATCACTAGGGACCCATCACTTAAGTTTCCCTTCATTCCATTTAGAACAAGAATCTTGGAATGATGTGAATGGCATCCTGCTGTTATCAAAAGGATAATGGAAAGGGGGCCACAGCTGAGGACTCTGCCATCAGTCCTAATTACTCAACTGGTAATTATATGTCTTTTCTGCCAGGTGCAGGGAGCTGCTGCTGTGATATTCAGGGCCACTTCAAAAAAACTCAGAGTGACAGAAGTTTGAAGTGGTGCCTGAAATCTGCCACAGGTAATCAGTTAAGGCCCCATCACCCCAAACAGATGAAAACAAATGCTTATGGCATGTTGTTGCCTCACTCTTGGACATTTGGCTATCACTTGAAGGAACGCGAAAAGAAAAGAATACTGTACACATTCCAAAGAGGATGTGAATAAATGTGAAATAACTTTAAAGATTTGGATGGAAGACAGATTAGGGTTACCAGACATGCAGCAAAAGGAGGGTGTGTCTCCTTTCTATCCTCATGTCCTCAATCTGGCAAGTATCAGTTTATATAATCAAATATTACCCAGTTTTTTGTGTATCTTGTTTTTTGTTTTGTTTGTGGGTTTTTTTTTTTCACAACAGAAGGCATTCAAGCTTTGGGTATTGCAACTTTGTAAATTGTCAGGTCCTTTCTTTCCTTCCTTTGTCCATTGACAGCCCTGACAACCTAGATTTACGATATTTATTTCTTGATTCTAGCAATCAGATTCAAGCCAGCCCCTTCAAATCTATGATCATTGTAGTCTATAGATCACATGTCTCATCATATGTCTCTATGGTGAAATTTTAAAAGCATATTGTTGATTCTATCTTATCACTTATGGGGTGCGACGGCTCAGTGGATAAAGACGCTGAGCTTGTCAGCTGGAAAGCTGATAACCCAGGTTCAAGACCCAAGCGCTACGTAACAGGATGAGCTCCCGTTAGTCGCTTCAGCTCCTGCCACCCTAGCAGTTCGAAAGCATGCAAATGCAACTAGATAAATAGGTACCACTTAAGTGGGAAGGTAACAATATTCTGTGCACTTTGATCAGTGGTGGTATTCAGCCGGTTCTATCTGATTCGGGTGAACTGGTAGCAGTGGCTGCGGGAGGCTCGACCCACCCACCCGGATGTCATCACATCCTGTTTTTGATGGTCTGTGGATGCACAGAAGGTCCTGTGCATGCAAAGAGGTGGACCGTGTGCTCCCATTTGCGAATCGGTAGCAAAAGTAAGTGAATACCACCCCTGACTTCGATGTATAGTCATGCTGGCCACATGGCCATGGATGTATCTTCAGACAATGCTGGCTTCCTCAGCTAAGAAAAGGAGATGAACAGCACCCCCTATAGTTGGACATGACTAGATAGGGGAAAGCTTTACCTTTACCATGTTCTTGAAAATGAAGATTTGTAGAAAAAAACCTTTTGATTGAAAAACCAATCTTTCTGATACTTAAAAGAGCCTTGGTGGCACAGCAGACTAAAGACCTGTTAAGTAACACCAGCTGCCTGCAATTACTGCAAGTTCAAATCTCACCAGGCTCAAGGTTGACTCAGCCTTCCATCCTTTCGAGGTAGGTAAAATGCGGACCCAGATTGTGGGGGCAATAAGCTGACTTTGTATAAAAAAGAACACCACGGGGGGGGGGGGCGAAAACCCTACTAAGCAGGTATATACAAAAGTATGAAGGCTATTGCTTAACACATTGTAAGCCGTCCTGAGTCTCCGGAGAAGGGCAGCATATAAATCGAATCAATAAATAAATAAATAAATAAAAAGTAATTTCATATACCTATAGGTTTTTGCTGTAATTTTTGTCACAGAAGCTAAGAAATTTAAACAGTGTGTCATACTTCTCCCCTCCCCATTTGTCCTCCTTTTCAATTGTCTGCGTCCTCCTTGATCTGCTCAGATAACTGGTAACCCTATGCAAGATGTATGAGCTACTTCTTTGACAGGAAGTAAGAAGGGGAAGTGTGACTTATTTATTTGCTGAATCCAACCTTTATTCCGCTTTGCAGAAATTCAGTTTCTAAGAAAGGAGTTGCTAAGCTTTGTTCATGCTTCTCTTTGGCCCACAGATTCCTCTTCGCCTCCCTGAAGCATTTACATCTGTTGCTCTCTCCAATTAAGTATAGGTTGGATCCATCACTAAGAGACCCCAGCCGTTCCTTTTTTTCCCCTGCTGCTTGAAAAATTAATCACTTACAGGAGAAATAAATGAAAGTTATGAAAATAAGTTGCACCATGGGATTTTGCCCCCTGTGTGTTATCCATCTCATTATTAATCTGTGCCTAAAGGCAAAGAATCTTTCATTTCACAATGCGAGGAACCAATATATGCCTGATTCTTTAGAATATTTTCCCTGATACTTTTTAATGTATTTTTAAATGTAGCAACTGAGGAAAAGAAAAACGAGGAGGTAGAACACTTCCTGACCTCTTGGGAATAAAAACTGGTTTTCTTTCAATCATTTGTTTTCAAAACATGCTTCAGCTGATGGTTTGGAAGAGGGCTGGGGGTGAATTTTCATGTTAATTATTAATCTGATTGCATCTGTAATTGCTTTTCGAAACTTGTGGAAACCAAAGGTCCAAACGCAGCATGGCAACGTCCCCAGCCATATCTTCCCCTACCCAAGAGTGAGACATTCTGCATTGAGGTTGTGGCAATCTTTTCTCCCTCAGGGTGCTTCGACATGTCAGCACTCAAGAACCCTTCTTCTGGAGGACAGCCAGTAGAATAGGATAAGGACAGAGGTGTTGATGTCATAGTAGACCCTGGGACTTTGGCAGTGAAACAGAAGAGGGTTCTGTCCTCAGATTGCCAGGGAGGAGAAAGAAGGAATGAGAAAGGTCTCCTGATGGCAGTTGATACATAAGGTTTTTGCTAACAGTTTTTTGCTTCACAGAAAGACTGGAGAAGAGGCACCGTTTTTGCACTATTAAGGGCCACTTCAAACTCTACTGCAAGATGGCTGGACCCAGGTGTTTCAACCATGGTAGCTTCAGCACTGCAGAAGGTAATCCTAGCGGTAAGGAGACAACATACATAGTGACAAATTCTACAATGTTATTGTTCTGCCCCAGCTCCGGATTCCCAAGGATTGTGACACACACCAACGGTCCTTATCAAAGTTATAACGTACCAAGAATAAACAAAGTTCAGCAAAGGTTGGCAACCAGCCCAGAAAACAAGATACGATAAGACACTCACTCTCCAAAATGCTCTGTAATAATTACACGTTGTTTCCAGCAAGAAATTACTAACTGCGTGTGACTTAAATAGGCTAAGGGAGTGGCCAATTATCCTCAAACCTTACTCTCGAGGAGACCTCCTCCTCCTGAGAAGCCACTCCTGCCTTTTGGCAGCCCTGCATGCTCGAGCATTGAGGAGAGGCTCCTCCACTTCGCTCTCTCCACTTGAAGGAGCCTCTGGAGGTTCTGAAGGCCCTGGCTGAGTCTCTGCCTCTGTCTGATGCAAGTGCCAGCTACGCAGGCTGCTGGCGCGACCCCACACCAGCCTCATCAGAATCAGCCACGATCCGCGCAGGCCGCTGGCAGATCACAACAGTTATGGTCTGAACTGAGGTGGAAGAAAATCATGCAAGGCTACATCAGAGCAAGCAGAGAAGTTTCAATCCGGGGCGGGGGGGGGGGGGTGCGCTGCTAGATATATAAACTAAGTCTAGAAATTTCTCTGGTTAATGGCAAAGCTGCCTGAAGGACAGTAGAACATAAAATCATGTCTCACCTGGACATGAACTCTTGCTCTATCAAATCCAATATATCAACCAAAATTGGAGTTGCTCCTCAGAGTTTCAGGCACTACTACAATCATTGATTCAGATTAAAACACAAGGTTATGATACCATATCTGATAGCATGTCTTAATTGCCAGAACACAGAATTTAGCTATCATTCTTGGGTTAGAATTAGGAAAAAGATGTATATAATACCAGTCTGGTCATTCTAGATACTATCACAGAGGAGGTAACAACAGAATTTCCTATGTCAAGTTTTGATTCTATTTTTGTCTTCTCTCCTATAGTTTCCCATAATTCTAGTGAAGTCATTGGTTAACTAATTGGTTAAATTTGTCAGTAGATTCTTTATCAAATTCACTATTGGAAGACAGTCACTTTTTAAAATTACAGTCTGATTTGCATGCAGTATAGTCAAAGTTAACTCTTTTGCAAAAATAAATAAATAAATCTGTGACTGAAGTTTATTCAGTCTGAACAGGATGTGTGAGGAATGTATGGATAGAGTTAAGTGATGAAATGATGAAATTAAGATTACTGCTTTGATAGAACTAATTCCCCATGATGAAGTAAAGAAATCATATTATAAAGAACCACCCTTGTCCATATTATTTATTTTATTATAGACTTAATATTCCTTCTTTCTTCTATTTTCCTTACAACAACCATGCTGTGAGATAGGTTAGGGTGAAAGAGAGTGACTGGCCCAACGTCATCTAATTGGCTTACATGCCTAAGGCGGGACTAGAACTCATAGTTTCATGGTTTTTACTTTAACTACTTGTCTAAACAAGCGAGTTTTTTGACAAAATAGTTTGCAATTATGCTATGGTATTTTGGTACATTTATATGGCTGAGGTTGTTTTAATATCATCCATTCTGAATGGAGCACAAAAATGACTTCAAATTGGAAGTCAGAGTATTCTGAAATGCAGGAAGTCTTCAACTTACAATTGAACCAAAGGTAAGTGAGACTTTATTCAGTTTTGCTCCATTTTATGATCTTTCTTGCCAAGTTGTTGAGTGAAATAGTGGTTTCCTCACTGACTTTGCTTGTCAGAAGGTTGCAAAAGATAATCACATTATGACTGCAACTGTCATAAATATGAACCAGTTGCCAAACATTTGAATTTTGATCATGTGACCATGGGGATGCCGCAACAGTTGTTAAGTGTGAAAAATGGTCATAAGTCACTTTTTTCAATGCCATTGTAGCTTCGAACAGTCACTAAACAAACTGTTGTAAGTTGAGGACTACCTATATTTACAAAAACAAAAAAACAAAAAAAACATTGGAGAACCAGATAATTTAAAGTAAGATGTTTCAAGTAAGACAGAGAAATAAAAGAATCAAGTAGTAGGGTTTTCTACCCCAGGATTTCTTAATTATTTGTGGAACTATGTTTCTAAAAATATGCATGGCTATCTGCTTGATTAGGTGCCATGCAGGGGTGAAATCCAGCAGGTTCTAACAGGTTCTGGAGAACCGGTAGCTGAAATTTTGAGTAGTTCGGAGAACCGGCAAATACCACCTCTGGCTGGCCCCAGAATGGGGTGGGAATGGAGATTTTGCAATATCCTTCCCCTGCCACACCCACCAAGCCATGCCCACAGAATCGGTAGGGAAAAATTTTGGATTTCACCCCTGGAGCCATGGTGGCACAGTGGTTAGAAAGCAATATTGCAGATTAATTCAGCTCACTGCCAGGAGTTCGATCCTCCCCGGCTCAAGGTTGACTCAGCCTTCCATCCTTCCAAGGTCAGTAAAATGAGGCCCCAATTTTGGGGGGGCAATACCAGAGGTGGGTTTCAGCAGGTTCTGACCAGTTCTGGAGAACCGGTAGTGGAAATTTTGAGTAATTTGGAGAACCGGTAGTAAAAATTCTGACTGGCCTCACCCCCATCTATTCTCTGCTTCCCAAGTCCCAGCTGATTGGGAGGAAATGGGGATTTTGCAGTTACCTTCCCCTGAAATGGGGTGGGAATGGAGATTTTGCAGTATCCTTCTCCTGCCATCCTCACCAAGCCACGCTCACAGAACCGGTAGTTAAAAAATTTGAAACCCATCACTGGGCAATACACTGATTCTGTAAACCACTTAGAGAGGTCTGCAAAGCACTGTGAATCAGTATATAAATCTAAGTGCTATTGCTATTACTATTTTAGGTCAGCCATAAAATAGGGCGCTGGCAACCTTTTCTTCTCTCTTAAGATTGCATTCCTTCAAGTATGAACCATTGCACACCAAATGACAAAGAAGTAGTGGAAAGGGCAGAGATCAAAATGGCAGGGGTTAAAATCTTTCTTACATTTTCCCCTTTATCCTTATTTTCTTTCTGAGATTCTGTATCTCCCTAGCAAAAGAATAATATTTCCAAGAAGTCTCAGTCTTGCATGTGGCTGTTTGATTTAGTAAATCATATATAAATCACACTTTTTAAAAAGGTTTCTTCATTCTTGTATGTTCCAGATTTTCCTGGATAGACTTCCAGAGTTTGCCGTGTTTCATCAGGTGGTTGAAAATCCAGAGGATGGAGGTGAAAATAACTTTTTTTTTAAGGAGGACTGAAACAATGCATGCTTTTTGTTCCTGGATCAAGCAAGTTTGAACACTTTTTTGTGGCATTTTGGTTAGGCCTAATAAATGAAATGGCCCAGCTGGATTTTAAATCTTGTAATGTTAGCTCTTACTTCCATGGGACAATGCTGCCCTCTTCTGCAAGGATAAAGAATTGTTCCTTTTATTACAATTAATGATTTGATTGCAGGTTATTTTACTTTTTCAGTATTACAATCATACATATAATAGCACATAAAGATGGCAGAGATCTTACAGTTCCACGTTAGTCTCTTGCATTATTTCTGATGTCTGGAAAATGTCCACACAGGATCTATCCATTAAAGTCATTTTTAGGAACACTTTGTGCAAAAGATTCTTCTGTGAAAACCCAAACTGGATTGAGATATATTTCTAACTTCAACTTAGCCATGAAGTTTAGACACGTCCCTTTCTAGATCGGGACTCTCAACACACAGTCACTCATGCCCTCATCACCTCTCGTCTGGACTATTGTAACGCTCTCTACATGGGGCTCCCCTTGAGGTGCACTCGGAGGCTCCAACTGGCGCAGAGTGCGGCCGCGCGGGTGGTTATGGGAGCAACGTGGAGTTCCCATGTAACACCTCTCCTGCGCGAGCTGCACTGGCTCCCAGTGGTCTTCCGAGTGCACTTCAAGGTTCTGGTTATCATCTTTAAAGCGCTCCATGGTTTAGGACCTGGTTATCTACGGGACCACCTGCTACCACCAATAGCCTCCCACCGGTCAGTACGCTCCCATAGAGAGGGGCTCCTCCGGGTGCCGTCGGCCAAACAATGTCGACTGGCGGCCCCTAGGGGGAGAGCCTTCTCTATGGGGGCACCTACGATCTGGAATGAGCTCCCCCCGGAGATAGGGAGGATCCTGGATCTGTGCACCTTCCGTCGCAAGCTCAAGACTTTTTTATTTCATCAAGCTGGCCTGGCCTAAATATTCTCTCCTTTTTAAATGTAAATTTTAATTTGTTTTAAATTATGGGGTATTTTAAATTCAGCCAAATTATTTAATTCGTTTTTAATTTATTTTAAATTTTTGTATTTATGTGTTTTATCTTGTGGCTGTTCACCACTCTGAGTCCTTCAGGAGAAGGGCGGTATAGAAATTTAATAATAAATAATAATAAAACATGACCAGGGCATCCTTCGCAATGCACTTATTTCATACAGGTAATCTTCGATTTACCACAACTGAGACTGGAACTTCCATCCTTAAACAATGTGGTCACTAATTGAATCATATCTGATTTTCAAGTACTAGATAGGTAATTCAAAAGAATATTATCATCATATCTATATAATTCATGACTTTCTTCCAAAAGAAGTAAAGGATACTGTAGTACAAATCTAGTACTTGGAATTTGACAAGCGGACAACATAATTGATTTTCTGTGCCTTTCTGTGGCCAAAGGACTGATATTGCCACATTGGAAAGATAAATGTATGGCCCCTTTCACTCAGTGGATTGAGGACCTGATTGTGCTTGTCAACTGTGATCGATTGCCTACAGATGTAGACTTCGTATGGCTAAATATAATGAATGATGGGACTTATACAAAATATAATACGTTAAAAGTGAATTATTTAAATGTATTAGAAATTTAGGATGTATTTGAATAATTGTGCTCTCTGTCTCTCTCTCCCTCCGTCTCTGTCTCTGTCTCCATCTCTTTCTCTCTCACACACACATACGTGTGTGTGTGTGTGTGTGTATACCTTTAAAAAATTACTTCATTTTTTTAAAGTGCTTTTTTGATATATTTTTCTTTGTTTTTGCCTTTTTCATTTCTTTATGTCACTATTTTTTTAAAAAAGAATATCTTTTTAAAAAAAGATGTCATGTCCCATTTTAGCACCTTTTTGTTGCACTCATTAAATGAATCATTAAGTGAATCACATGGCCATTAAGCAAATCTGGCATCCCCCATTGATTTTGTTTGTCAGAAACCCCCAGGAAGGTCACAGATGATCATGTGACCCAGAACACTGCAACCATCATAAATACAAGCTGGTTGCCAACTGCCCAAATTTTGATCACATATACTGCAATCATCACAAGTGCAAAGACCAGTCATATGTCACAGATTTTAGCAGTGTCTTAAGTTGAAATGGTTGTTAAACAAATGGTGACATTAAATTGAGGACTACCTGTATTTGCCATCTGCATATCATCTCCCAGATTGCACTTTTTAGCATTATATTTCAAAGGCTGCTCAAACATACTTGGTCTTATGGAAAATTTAAATGTCTCATGGATCCTGCAGGCTTTTAAATCATTAACGTATTTGCAAAATGAATGTAGTTATAGTACTTGGTATAGTATTTGGTATAAGGATGGTCAGAGTGGTGCTCCTGAGGATTACCGTTGGTAACTACAAGGCTCCTTACTGCTCATTTTTAAAGAATTTAATCATAAAAATTAAATGGGAAGCTGGCCTACTGCAATTTGGAGTATCAACATCTGTATATCCAGAATTAACATCTGGGCTATATTATGAAAGTATTTAACATAGACAGAATAATTTTAAAAAATTATTGTGGTGCAGGTTTTGAAGATATCCAGCTAAAAATCTGACAGAAGAGAAATCCTCTAATGGTCAACCTACCCTGCAATTTTCATTCTACTCAGCCAAAAAATGAATTGGTTGCAGCTGTTTAATGCCTTTCCATCATAATGTATGGACAATTCATGTCTTAGAAATTAAATCTTCAAATTGCCCATACATCTTAAGAACATAAACTCAAGTCAATTCATGCCCTTTCTAAGCCTTGAAGGTATAATTTGGGTAAAAGAGGCAGTGATTATATTAAATATAAAATATCTGACTATGGGGCTGCACCACCATCTGAGATGGGCTCATGAGATCTGTGGCATCAGATTGCTTACTGCTGTCTATATTCCATGTTAAACTTGATTGGCCCACATTTTACTCTTTCCTGGCCACATGGTGTAAATGTGAGTCAAAATCAGCCAGTCCCCAAATGTGAAAGTGGCAGATAAATAAACATAGCCAGTTTTGTCCTCAAATCAGCCCAGAGTTCTAGAAAAATACATGAAATAACCTCATATTAAATAAGAATACATGTCTGTTACTTTGACATTGTCAAAGGTCTTCCTGTAAGTCTCTTTAAACAACCAATGATATCTGATTTTCAGCAGCAATAACAGTAGTTTCATGTTGTTTTTCTTATTTGAACATCTTAGGACCTCTCACTGTGCATTGTAGAGTAGTTGCAATTTGTTTAAAAGATCTGTATGGCTGCTTATCTTAAAACACAATTCTCAGCAGTTCTCAACTTCCACCACTGCTCTTGCATTTGCTGTTGCTAATTGCTTTAATGCATATATTTCATGGAATGTCACATTTGAAGTAGTGGATCAGAGTTCCTTTCTTCCCCCACCTCAAACCAGGAACACAAGGCTTGGGATGGTGTATTAGTTTAATGCTGGATTAGTGGCATGTTACTCAGATTCAGCATACCTCTTTGCATGTAGCTCTGCCTTCTATAACCCATAACCTGGAAAATGGCAAATTTTCAGAACCGTTGGGTTTTCAATGGCATTACAAAAATAAGAACTGGGATTTCTTCAAACTCTCAGGTCAATATCCAAAAATGGGAGAGGGAGGGAGAGCTTGAATAATCTTTGATGAAGGGGTTTAACATTTATTGAAACACAATAATCTTTTTTAAAAGGGGAGGGGAGATACTTCTGGTAGCCCATCTAAACACAAAAGAACATGCATTTCCAGAAGTCCAAGTCAGGATTACCGTGAAAACCTGCAATGGCAATTTTAACATTCATAATTCTGACACAGCTACCAGGATTTGCTGCAAAACGTTGCTGAGAGTCTTGCAAGTGAACAAGTTAACAAGTAAACAAAACTCCTTATGGTATCTACTTTTATTTTAGGATGAGTCAAATTCTTGATTTTTCCCCCCATGTCCTGTTTCCTCTATAGTCTATCCCCATCCCCCGATGCTAGTGGAATGGAGAAGGAGCATCTCCCTAGTACCTTTAATTTTAAACATATTCCCATTATCTGTTTGCAAGATCAGAGTCCAGATCAAGTCTAATGATATTTGTTCTCCAGGATTTAGACAAACTATCGCTGCCTCTTCAGAAACCATTCTGTAGAAACAGAGTTGGTACCCTGGTTCATTCAGCTTGATGGATGAACCAGGGTTTCCAATTAGGGGGTAGTGGTGTCAAGAAAACAACTCTTTTCCACAGCCAAAGGGGAAAAAGTTGCTTTAGAGTTTCTGATAAAAATCTGGCTGGTCAGAAAGCACCATGTTTTGGACATCACTGTGTGCCAACAGTACTCATTGTTAAGTTTATTTGAAAAAACAAGGGCTACTTCAGAGCAGCCCTTTAAGCTATGGAGCACTCCTGAGAAACTGTGGCTGTGATCCCAGTCATCACAGCAGGAAAGCAAGTGATGTCAAAGTGAAAAATGGGTTGCATTTTTCTTATGCTCCTGCTGTCGCTGTTATTTCATCCTATCACTTGTATCCATTGCGTTTAGTGGGGCTTTCCAATGGTCAGATATTGTTTGAAATGCTGTAGCTGATCCAAGCAATATTACTATCTTTATTTCCAGAATCTTATGATTAACCGGCCCATTTCATGGGCTAGCATCACTTTGGCATCAATAAACTAAAGATGTGTTAAAATAGCTTAGCATAAGTTGCCAGAGATGGGTGCACAAGTCTAGACAAACCACCAAATGACAGCATACAATGAGTGTGATTCTTTCTTGTTTTAGCTGCCATTTAATGGTTGCCTTTCCTTTGTGATCAGCTGCTCTCATCTCATCATGAGTTGTGCAGTTGGGAGTATGGAATGTGCAAAGCAGCAACACCAAAAATATGATAAAGAATTGACAAAGAGAAGAATTAACTAAGTTAAGAATATTTAAAGAATAAGGTATCTGCTTCATAATGTTGTGGAAAAAAGAGGCAAAAAGTTTTTGCATTTGGCAACCGTTGACGGAAGCAGTTGTCCTTAGAAATGTTACCTCTAAATCATAAATAAAATTTAGCATGAATGGCTGCATATTAAGGCCAAAGCAATCTGAGACACCTAAACACAACTGGCATACATATTGTGGTAACTTACTAGTTGATAAAATCTTGGCCTGTGAATATCAATTGTGTCAAAGTGGTCACAAGACAGTGATGGTTATGTTATTGCAATATTTTACAGGAAAATACTTGAAGAAAGGTAATTCAGTCAAGAGATAAACACGAGTTTATGTAAAAAATGAAGTGTATTTCAGAATATTTGAACATCAACATGCAGGTACAACATGGATAAAAATTATTGCACCTATATTATGTGGCAATTATTCAAGTTTCTAAAACAGTTCTATTCCACATCACCCTCTGCTTGTCAGATTTCAAGCTTGAAAACACAACTCAGCATGGAACTGAGTTCACATCCTCCAAAACAACCAAAATCAACACACAGTGTAAACACACACAGAGCTGTAAAATCATCTACTAGAAGTACGGCATTATCCTTCATGTCCATAAGACAGAACTGGGGAAAGACTGTATCTTCCCCCCACAGGAAATAACAAACAAAAAAATTCCAAATCACATCTTAATTCAGTGCTAATGAGGAAAAAAACTCACAAGTCATTCCTCGTACCCTGTTGTATGGTGTGCGTTCTTGTAGCATAACCATTACCACAAAACCTTAGGCATCCTTCCCCAGAAGTGGTTTTTAGCAAGGCTAAAAGTCTAATATTTACACTAAATATCAATCTGGTAATCTTGGATTCTGTGAAGTATTATCAAATACATCAGCTGCATATGAAAACTTTTAAGGTTGGCTGAGGAAAAAAAAGTTATCTTTAGATATCCAAACAAAGAGGAACTGGACAAACAGTGTATTAAGATGGTTATTTCATATATCCTATGCCTAAAGTAGGATTATTAAAATCATATTAATAAAACATGGAAATTTGGCTAACCAGGTCATCACCAAATGGTTTAACTGGATCACAAATAGAATCTTTTTTCCTCAATAGTTTCTATTCATCCATTACATGCCACAGGAGCTGCAGGCTTGATTCTTCCAAGTGCTGTTAAGATGTTGAATTTTATCCTCTGTGGCATCGTGATTGTCACAATTGCCCACCCACCCTCCTCTCTCTCTTCCTTTATGCTATGGGGCCTAAATGGAACTTCCTTTCTTTTTATCTCTGTTATTAATATAGAGCCATAGCTGGAAAGTAGTGGTGAAAGAAAAAGACTTCTGCAGCCTTTAAGAGGTTTCCTGGTTATAGTAAAAAAGACATATCAAAAAGGTAATACCTAAGTGATAATACATACATGTGCTAACCTATATAGGCTAAACAGAGATGCAAATCCTTTGGCTGTTTTTGTGTATACTAATACTACAACGTACATTATATGATCCAGGCCTCAAATTAATATAGTGTTAAATTGTAGTTTTGTTTGTTTACATTATTCAAGTTCTAAGTGGCTAAGTCATCAGCTCATATTAGCAACAATCCCTTTTTCCTAAATATACTTGTCTATTGGAGAGCAGTGCAGCAAAGTGACAGGATTGTAAAACACAAAGGATGATTTTAAAAAATAGACTTGAAGGACAGTACATAAGGTTAGTTATATGCATAAGAGGCAGGATAAAGCAGACAATCATATCTCATGAGATTATTATGAGTAATATTATTGGAGAAATTCAGAAGCTTCAAGTTAATATATGAAAAAGTCCATGGATTTTTATAGCACTGCCGCATACAGAGGGCGTTTCTTCTTTTACACGCATTCAAGCACACATCATGCACTTGGAGTGGTTAATGTTAAAACAATACCAGCTCAAAAATAAGTTGGTCCAAAACTGAAATCGAGGATAAAAAATTAGGTACTAAATATTGCAGGAAAGGGGGGGAGGATACAAGATACCTGAAATGTGATGATGAGTTTAAAGAGTAAAATGTTCCCAGTTAAAAAGTAAATACTGATTTGGAAAAGAAGAAATGGTGCAGGAAGAGAGTTGATATCTGCAACAAGCAGAACAATGAAGCTATCTTATAATGAACTACAAGGTTTGCCCTTGAGAATTATTTCATACACCATGTGATTACTTCAGCATATGTATCTTTCAGACTATAAAAGTAATAATTTTGTCTGTTCACACATACAGATATATTCTGTTACAAGAGACTATGACTTAAATTCACAGGTATTTTGCAGGGGAAAGGTTGAAATATCTACTTTTGCCTTTAAATGATAATGAGTAATAATTTTGAAATGTTCTATTGCTTTACTGAGTATATAGTATCAGTGCAGTGTTCTAGTTTTAGCTGTCTTTATTTTTTTTTTAATTTTTTTAAAGCACCAAACAATGTTGCACTCTCAAAAAGTATCAAAAGGATTCTAAGAAAGCATAGGCATTTTGGAAATGTAAATAAATTAAGCAACTAAAATATAGTTCATTTGCATGATACTGGAGATTTTTCCTGAATAGTTACTGAAGCTATAAGGGCTATACTTTGTTTTTAGTGGTTCATCTCAGCCCTTCCCTGACAGTACCGTCCTATCAGTTGTTCCCATCCAATCAGAACTTTCCTGCTGGGTGTTAACTCCCTCTGCTACCAACCACAAGCCACAGGTTAAGGTGGGATGGTCTCAGATGTTCACCGTCTCCAGCAGTGTCTGTACTAGGGAGCTGCTAAAACTAGGGGAGCTGCTAATACACTTAGAGCTACAGTAACGGAAGTACCTTGTACCTCTTTTTAAATATTTGCTTGCTCTGAGCAAGGTAATATTGGTAAGGCAACTAGCATTAAAAATTCCCCAATGATGGAGTGTCATACTATTTTTAAGGCAACGAAAAAAATCAGATAAGAACCAAAACCCAAAATTTATTTTGACAGATTGCTCAGGCGAGCCCCTTTAAAAAAAGATACCAATCCACTGCATTAGCTAACAAAGCTTCCTCCACAGATAGTTGTGGGAGATAACAACTACGTAAGAAAAAAGGTGTGCAGTGGCATTAAAAATTGTAAAAGAATCCATAAATTGTATTTATTCATCCCTATTAATATAATGAAATTAAAATCTGGAAATAAGGACAAACACTTGGAGCTAGTGTCAAAATGTATCCTTGTCGAGCAAGCAGCCTTATATGGTAAACAAAACAAACTGACATTTTGGGGGGGAGGGGGGAAACACTCAAAAGATAATGCACAGGATGCTCCAAATTAAAAGGAAAAGGAGGGGTGATTTTGCTTTAAAGATACCCTGTAAAGAGGGATCGAATGGCAAACGCTGTGTACAAAAATAGAATTGCAATGGAAAAAGGCGAGAATATGAAACACAAATCTACAAAAAATAGATGTATAGGTTTCTTGATTTATATTTGAGTTCAACTAATGTTGTCTTTGTTTCTGAATGGAGATGCTGCTATATTCTTTTTCACAGCATCAGCTTTTGATCGCAGGAAGTCTTTTGTTTGGGACTGACCTCCAGCCTCACTGATTTTTCCTGGCACCAGAGCAGTCTCCTTTTTTGAACTCAAACTATCATCTGGTCCAGAAGAAATCCTCATGTTCCAATTTCCATCTGCTTGAACTTCAAGTAGAGGTAGTTGCCATCTCTCTTCCAAAATTTCAGAAGCATCAGACATACCAGGCTGTGACTTTTTTGGTACTATCCGACATTCTGACTCCCAAGAAAGTGGACTTTCTGATGTAATGTGAGAATCACAAATTTTAACGAAGCCACCTATATTGAACGTTTTGGTTGATTCTGGATTCAGATCTTCCAATAGTGTCTCCTTTGAGCCTTGTTTGAACAAGCTTTTATCTTTTCTATCTTTTTCTACTTTTCTTGAGCTGGAGATGTTCAATCCCACTGCACTTAAAGTACTCCTTGCACTTGTCAAATGAGCGGGACAAACCGTTTTTCCACTTTCAATTGAGGCATCAAGCATAAATGTTGTACTCCCTGTAGGACAACTTGTGTTTTTATCACTTGGGTGACTTTTGTATTTTGAAATTCCCACTACAGAAGACAAAACTTGTTCTTCAACTTTAGGAGACATTTGTTCAAAAGCTTTGCCAAAGTTTGTCAGATTCTCAATACTAGCATTCTCCTTCATAGGTTGATACTCCCAATTCTGAGATGCGTCTTTGCAGTCTATTTGGCTTACTAATGGAAGAGAGCTTGTGTTAGTTGTGCAAGAAGAAGAAAGTGCTAACAAAGGCATTTTGTCATGAAACAACAGATAGGTGGCTTCTTCAGAAGCGGATTCCTTTGTATTATTTTTGCCACCTGCTATTTCTGAACAGTCACCTTGACCAAACTGTCGGAATCTTAATGGGAGGCACTTCGTCTGCTCTGGACCATCTGTACTTTTTTGGATAATCTGTATTTCCTTAGGATTTTCAGAATCTTTAAAACAGGTGCCCTGTTGAACAACAACATTCTTACCTTGTATTGATTCTGTTGCTGTCTTGCATTTTGATATTAACTGTATTGGTTCAAAGTCCTCAGGTTTTCCTGTAGAGGAAGCTATTGCAAAAATTTCAGACTGGGACTCATTTATGCCAGTCACCAATGCCCTTTCCACATCTTTTTGTTGTGGCTGATTTACCTCTCTCTGCACATTGCCCATTTTTGGTTCCTCTGGAAGAAAAGCATCATCTTCCATGCTATCTTTGCTTTCTAATCTGGAACAAGGTTTCATATCCTCAATGAAAGGATTACAAAATTGATGTTCTCTAATGGATGGCCTGTCCAATCTTTTCCCATCTTGACTATCTTCTGACCCTTCATCAGTTTCATCTTCAGAAGAATCTACTTCTGTAATGGCCTCCTGCTTCTGTAGAGATTCTCTTCTTTCTACCCTATCTTGTCGAATGGCCCCCAGTTTTCGGGAAGGCGGCTTTTGGAGTGTCCCTTTTTCTGCTGGCCCAACTTTACCTCCAGATGTTTCATTTATTGACTCCTGCCAACTTTGGAGACCCGGATCTCTCTGAAGCATGTCCTTTTTGAATTCAGAATGGGAAATATCCAAGCTATGCTTACGTGAAGAGGGCAGCTTTTTTTCTGAGGAAGATAGGGAAGAGGTCAGTTTCTCAGCTGACTGGACTCTTTTCAACAGTGGTGATCTTGGTGGTTCAGCACTCTTCGGCCGTGAAATCTGCCGGGCCAAAGGAGGGGAGGAATGTAACTTTACAGGGAAAGATTGCATGATGTTTGAACTGCCAACTGAATGCCCTGGCAAAGGGGAAGGGGAACGCTGAGGGGATGTGGATTGTGGAGTGGGTGAAGGTGTATGAGCTAGTGGTGAAAGAGGAATGTTTCCAGCTGATTTACGTCTTGGAGATCGATACTGTCGTTGAAGTTTTGGGGCTAGTCCATGTAATGAACTGGGCCTGATATGCCCTGAACTAGCTGGAGAATTGGGAACACTGGAACCAGGCGAACTGCTCTGAGAAGAGTTTCCACCAACTGTGAACATCAAGAAGAGAATGGTAAATCACAAGCATTGTGAGGCTGAATTTAGAAAAATGAAGACTAATGCAAATCAAAATAATAAAGTGCAATCAACCATACTTTAACAATGCACTGCACTTCAATATTATTTTATAGTATTTATTTTACAGTATATCTTGATTGTCTTTTGGAGGTCTTTCTTTTTTCTCATACTAAATATACTTTTTGAGAAATACACTCATTAGCAGCTGCATATTCTAGTTCTACTTATTTATGTTGGTTATAATCTCTACACTATTTCCTAACCTTTGGGGTACAAAAGGACTTTTCTTCCAGGAAGCTTATTGTAGAATTGTTTATTCATATACATATTGTAATTTTAACTGTTAATGCATCCACTCACTCTCATACTGGGGAAGTTATATTGATAATATCTACATTAAAAAGTGAATAGGGTATTTTAAAAAGTAAAAGACAACATAGCAATTAAAAGTACAATTTGCAAAAATCACCCTAAAATATTAAAAGCTTAATATATTACTCCCACACTAATGAATTCCTTTGAGTACCCTTCTTGCACCTGGCAATCAGCCTCACTAGTTGTTTGGGCTGTTTTCCTGGGATCTTAAAGATCCCACCACAAACTGTCAATTGGCTTGCAGTTATCATTTCTTGTTCAGAAATGAAAATTTGGATAGTTTATTCTCCCTTTACCCTCCAGTTTTAGAAAACATATTTAGTTGAAAGTATTTGATTCAAGTCTTCTGCCTTCTATTCCTTTTTTACCTAAATGTGCAGGTTCAGGGGTAGATCGGTAACCCTGTGTTGGAGAACGAGGAGAGAGATTGTGCGTAGGTGAACCAGGAACGCTTTCCCCAGATGACAGAGAACGGTTGAGGGAAGATAAACTTCTACTTGTGTGAAGCAGGGAGGCCTGCTTGGTAATCTTCCTGAATAATGAGCTCTTCTTCTTACTGGAAAAATAAAAAATACAGATAATCATTAGCAAGAGCAGCAACAAATGAGATCCCAAAGGTGCTTTTTCAAGTGGCAACTAGACTTTTTGGCTTCTTCTTTGAAGACATTTCGCTTCTCATCCAAAAAGCTTCTTCAGCTGAAGAAGCTTCTTAGATGAGAAGTGAAACGTCTTCAAAGAAAAAACCAGAAAGTCCATTTGCCTCTTGAAAAAGCACCTTTGGGACAACCATGACCTGTATGACTGAGAATCTCCATAGTTTAGTTAGTTTAGTTTAGTTTATTTGATTTGTATACCGCCTTACTCCCAAAGGACTCAGGGCGGTGAACAGCCAAACAATAAAATACATAGATACAAAAAATTTAAAAACCAGATAAAATCGAATTAAACCATTTTGGCCCAGACAAATTAAAACACCCCAATAATTTAAAAACAGATTAAAATTTACATATTAAAAAGAGGGAAAAGATTAGGCCAAGCCCCCATGGTCGAATAAAAAGGTCTTCACAGCGCGGCGGAAGGTAGAAACCAAATGCAATCCATAAGGGGTCATTAGTCCATTATTTATATCAGTAAGAGTTATTTTTAATAAAATATAAGAAATAATAAGAAACTGAGTAGAAAATTAAAGCAAGCTAACATTCAATTACAGTTCAAAGAATTCTGGATATAATCCATTCTTGATAGTATGTAACTTTTGTAACATAAAAATAACATTGACAATTATTATCATAAATGACTTCAATTTTACAAACCTTTCCTGGCCCTCTTTTGTTTTGTTTTTCTTGTTCCTTCTAGCCATTTTTGATTTATAACTGGCCTTCCGAGCTGGTCCCAATTTGATCGATGTGTTCTCAAATGGTGTCGTGGATATGGACACTTTATTTCCACTCTGGTAGAAAGAAAACCACATATACTAATTTTTAAATGCATTTCTTTATATGATTTGGTACAATCAGACATGAAAGCAAGGGAATGTACCAGTTTGTAACTGAATGACTTAAATTCTTTTGATCTGGTCTCTTCCTTTCAAAATATAGTTTGTCTTTAGAAAGTGCTACTAGAGGGATTTCTTGAATCAGACTTTTCTCACAGATTAAACAATCGTTTTTCTAGTTGAATGACATCTGAAGAGATTGTGAATGTAAAATGCTATTAATCCAATATAAACTTTGTATAGTACACAGAAGATAGTCGAGTATCACCAGAGGCATCACATTAGAAATTCTATCAAGCAGTATGCCTAACTCTAATACAGCCTCCTGTTTTCATCTTTGGATTTCTTTCTTCTTCTAAAGAATTGAAGAATCACAAACTATCATAGATTAAGATTCAAAATATCTGTTTCGATTACTTCCAAAGCAAGTATCTAGACAAGGCAACTGGCTAAAATGCACCTGCTTCAAAGCAATTCATTTGCAGATGTTCTGTTTATTAAATGAACAGACATATTACAATATAATCCATGAAGAAATTGTGTGTTTACTTATCAATGGGCATTATTCAATACGATATATTCTAGAAAATATTCCAAACTGCTATTAATTGGCTATTATTATTACCTATTATTTGTAAATGAATAAAGATTTTCCCGAAAAAGGATGTTATTTGAGGACTAGGATGACATAATAATTCTGAATTGGGAATACTCCCTTGAAGGACTTTTGTAATTTACAAATAAATTAATAATTTACAAATAACTGCACATAAATACACTACACAGTAATAACCTAAAATAATCAAACAATATTTAACATATATAATTTTTATTAAGACTAGAATCTTAACATCATATGTGCTGAACATAGATTTCAGAAAATATCTACTGCAAAGGATTTTATTGCAATAGTGATTAGGTAGAATCAGTGGGTTATGTTCCAATGGTTTGAAATTTTTATACAGGGGCTCATCAGAATCAAATCCATCTTATAATTAAAATGATACTGGATAGATCTACTTATGAAAAATTATGCAAAAGCCAAATGTTGACAGTGATAAATGAAAGTTGCAATTATTTAATTAGGTGGGTGGGGATATTTATGGTTTCAGTTCCATTCCACCCCCACCCCCAGTTATATCGTGTAGTGAAATCTTCAATATTTATATTGATTAGTTTTCTATGGGATATCTTGACTATAATTAACATACTACTACTTGTACTATTACATTGTATACCACATACAGATTTTTTTTGCCTCTGAATCATTAACTTCTAGTGTCTGCCTAGGCCAGTCCTTCCATTTTCTTCCTAAGATTTAGAAGTTGTTTGGCATTGCCTCCTTTTTAAGGCTAAGAGAAAATGACTGGTTCAAGGTCACTCTGTTGGCTTTGTGTCTAAGGTGGGACTAGAACTTACAGTCTCCCGATTTCTAGCCTGATGCTTTAACTCCTATACCAAACTGGCTCTCTCTTAAATAGCCTACTTGTTTAGCAATACTTTTATCCTTCTACTTAAATAAAACATAAGTGTGGCTCGCAACACTTGTAATCCCATACAAGAAAATAATTAAATTCAATCAGTAACATCTTGAAAATACCCAAGAACTCTAAATGAGTTAAAGATGCCCTCAAGTCACGCTTGTCTCCTAGTAACTCCAGCTTTCTAAATTTTCTTGATAAAAATATGAATTAACCAGCCATTGACATTTTCTCAGGGCCCTTTGTTTCCAATTTTTCAGACTAATCTGAAGCCAAGTCTGGCATTTCTTGGTGGTTTGGTCTTCTATGCAAGTAATAATCAGCACTGATCCTGCTTAGCTTCAGGGTACAGACAAAATTGGTTGGGGCTGCCACCTGAAAACCCAGATTTAAAAGGTCTTGGAAGATTAAGTCGTTGCCTGGCACTGAAAACACTTCCTTGTTAGGTCCAAGGACAATTGGCAGCATTTCATAATCAGAATATCCTTATGAAGAAGAAAGTGGAGGTACTCAGAGATCCATTTAAAAAATTCACTGTATCTACAGTCATATATACAATTATATTATGATGAGGTGTGATGAGCTGTATTAGCTCCCAGCACTTTTAGGAAGAAAAAGCTTTTCATGGCTTTGGATCATTAAATATGTAGAAATGCTAAGAGGTGGTCCCCTCATCAAGCCTTGGATAATATATCATCAAATTTCAGTTAGCAATCTAGCAGCTGTTTTTTTATTGCAATTTCTAAATCTTCTTCAAAGAGCAAATGCATTACACTAATCCAGGGGTGTCAAACTCAAGGCCCGCAGGCCGGATCCGGCCCATGGGGTGCTTAGATCTGGCCCGTGGGGCCGCCCTGGAAACAGCAAAGGACTGGCCTGCGGTGCCTCTGCCAGCAAAAATGGAGCTCAGCAGGGCCACCTGCAGCCCTCCTGAGGTCAGTTTTTGCTGGCAGAGGGTTGCAGGAGGCCATCGCATCTGAAAATGGATCTCAGGACCCTGTTTTCACTGGCAGAGTGCTCGAGGTGCCACAGGTACCACCAACACGAGTGATGTTGAGCTGGGAACGCCCACCCTGGCCATGTCCCTCCCAGGTCAAACACAACCCTGATGCTACCCTCAATGAAATCAAGTTTGACACCTCTACGCTAATCTATCTGGAGGTCACGAAAACATCAGTAGTCTGCAACTGCAACATGAGATTTTAAAAAAGTATTCTGTGCAACCTGATCCTCCTATGGAAAAAACCATTTTAAATAGTTTGAAGTAACTGGAAACATTTTTTTTACTAAATATTTGAGCTGACGGACATCACTCCTGTTGTACGGCAGGCATCAATTTTCAATCTTTACCTTCAGGATCAACTCTACCACTTCTGTATGAACCAATCCATGTACAGGCTCTCCATTCACATGAGTTATCAAGTCTCCTTCTTTGAGACCAGCCTCACTTGCTGGGCCACCTTCTTCTACATGCTGCAATGATAGAGAACAAAGTGAAATAATAATATCAATATATTATTAACCTTTTCATATTAGAACACATTCCAATTCCATGTATAAACAACTACACTTCTGATTATACTTAGGGCATTTCACTTGCAAATCGTGTGCTGCTGTTAGTGAGATCTATCCTATCAATGTTCAAGTATTCTCTAGTGTTAGTAGTACAGAAATTTCAGAATCAAAATGGATAAACAATTAAATATAACAATGACAAATAAGATAGTTTTGACTTCCAGGTCTAATATGACGACCTGAACACAGCTCTGCAAAAGTGGAAATGACAACTGTGGCAAAGATCAAGGAACCAGTGACTGGATTGATTCTTTGAAACCTTTCTGGATAAGGAGAAGGTAGGAGATCATCCACAGGTGCTCTAGATAGCTACTCCTTGTAAGAAGACAGCAGGACAGCAATTTTTTTTTTGTGGGTTTGAGCACCAGGAGACAATGGAATTAGCCATCTTGCTTGCAGAGGCTTTTAATAGACACTAAATAAACCTCACTTTCTAATAATTTTCAGAAATTGCTCATTAATTACTTCTAAGCTACTAGAGACCTTCTCTAAGCTACTTGAGAATGTCAAGTTTGAAAATGCCATGTGAGTCTACTTTAATCCTGAATGAAAGAAAATTTAAATCATAAACTTAAGAATGTCAAGAATATGAAATAAGCAGCAAAAATCTAAATATTTTGGTAGAAATGGTAAATGTACTAAGGGGCCAGATAAAATTGGAATATTGATACATTTTCCCATAGGAAATAGATTCTGTTTGGGTTTTTACAAGACACATGAAAGAGAAGCAATTTCATGATTTCAAACATAGGACATTAGAGGGGGTAAAGTTTTTGGTGTGGGAAAGATTTACAAGCTAATAAAATATTGCAAAACATTATAACATTGAAAATACTGAAGGAGACTTTTGAAGAATGGAGTTAAAAATTAGTAGCCACAATATCAGCAATGTCAGTAATGATGTCTGCCTCTACAAAGTCTTTACATACTTTGTCCAAAAAATGTTATTAAAGAAATGACAGAAGTAGTACATTTTTTTTTTATCTAGCAAGACAGAGATGGTATTGAATGTGAATTTAGAACTGGCTGAAGTTTTAAAATTTAAAAGGGAAATACAAATGATAAACTAAGAGATTGACAAATAGAAATCAAATTTTGTGAGAATATTTGAATGCACTGAAGTTTATGATTGTTAGAAGTAAAAGGAAGGAATAAAGTTTGTTTATTTGATCAAGATATATTATTACGTTGACTAATTCTTTGTGGACTTTCTGCTGACACCAGGACTGAGAAGATGGTGCTTTATGGATTTGTTTATAGATGGAATATGGGATAAAGAGTAAATATCTGTAATCTTAGAGGGTGTAAAGAATCTCTAAATTTGCTTATACTTGTGATGAAGGTTGAAAGTCACTTCTTTATATATTACTTTTTCTGTATTACATTCTTACTTTTCTCTCTCTTCTATTCCTTTTTTCATTTTCTTTTGTTTAGTTTGAATTAGATTTTATTATTATAATTAAAATTCTTAATAAAATTATATATAAAAATGACAAAATACAATTCTGTTTGTTACATGGGGCTTATGTTTATTGGCAGCTGTATGCATAATGCAATTTTTGTAAGGTCATAAAAAATACAGGTCAGAAATCAATTTACTAAACTATTCTATTTCCTATTATGATTATATTGCTGCTAATTAGCTTCAAAGATCAATTTCTACTTAAATAAACACTGAGTAAAGCCTATAGGGAACTTGGAACATAATTTTGCTTCCCTTCAATTGTGAACATGGCACAACAGAGAATATTGTGAAAAATAATCCAGGCAAATAACAATATACTTATAAAGAAAATGTAACCAAAGCAAGATAAATTATAACACAGCTGAACTAAACTCAAAATCCTGATCAATTAACTGAGAAGACAGTAATGCTTTAACACATGTAACTAACTCTAAGCAAATGTATATATATAAAAAACCCCTAAGGCTAGAAAGACCTGAAACAGACAATCACTGTCAAGACAACTCAGAAGGAATTAAATGTAATTAACCTATAGGTTTCAATTTTGATATTTCCATGCACATACATCAACTACACATATTTTCTTTTACAAAGGAAGTAATCGTTCCAGAAGTAATTCTGGGAAAGATTGTTTAGGTATAAGCAGGCTTTTTTTATTAAGTTAAAGGTACCGCACATTGCTCTAATTTTCAAAGCAGGCTCTTACTAAATTACTATAAATCATGACATAAAAATCCAATAAGTCCAAGCATACCCAGACTATGTGATGCACTGAATAGATATCACTGTTTCCCATGTAGACTCTAATTGCACGAAGTGAAAAACCATAATTCTTCCCAGCTCGATGGATGATGATTGGTGGTTTGGGATTCGTAATAGCAGGAGAATAGTCTCGGCTTGGAGATGAGTCTCTTGAAGATGGGTTGGAGGAGAGAGAATGAGGTGACATTGGACTAGCCAATGGAGAACAGGTATGGTGTTCTACATGAATAAAGAAAATGCTTCCAAATTAGAAAACCTAGTTTTCAAAAGAAAATAAAACTTGCAATAATGTGTTAAGGGGGAAATAAGCTTTCTGACTCCAGAACTGAAAGTTTCTTTTTATTTTTCTTCCCCATTGTGGAAAAAGATGCTATAATAATACCACCAGGAAAATGGCAACTTGGTATTTGATTATACCTGGTGCACTTCACTTGTAAATATGCGCTCAAAAATAAAATATTTTAAACTATGAATTTCTTATTCAATTTTTAAAGAAACTATACATTAAAATGCACCAGGTTTTAGTCTGTCATGAACTACAAACATGTATTCACAAAGAAGCTATAGAAAACAAAATTAAACCTAATTGCAGATTGGATAAAACATTTCCTAACTCTTAAAAACAAAGAATTAAGTGGTATGACATATATTTGGATTCCTCTTTTGGTGAGGTAATTCTGGATTTTTTAATTATTATTATTATTATCTCTCTTTTGTTCATTAAACATGAAACTCAGTCAACTGAACATTTAAAAATGTGTCACAAATACGATTGATTGGTGCTAATGGTTGATACATGTTGCTGCCAGTGTCCTAGGTATCAACCAAGTATTTTCTTAAAATATATGATGTTCCAAGTAGCGCATGTTATTAAAGCTGCAATTCTTGATGTGTTTTGTAAAATTCTTGGACATGGTACCATGTGCCCTGATGACAATGGGTATCACTGTTACATGTTTCATCCATAGCTGTGTTGTTGTTGTTGTTGTTAAATAAAATTCAGGCTTTTGGAGTTCATAATAGGGCTTTCTTAGATGGTATCATCTTTCCTTAGGGGTTAGAGTAGAGCTGATACTGGCAATTTTATTGGCACCAGCAAGACAATATCAACATAGTACTACATAAGTGGCTAATATGAACTTCACAATCATTGGAAATGATTTATCAAATATGTTTGAAATGATTTATCATTTATGATTCCACAAATTTTTTGATAAATAACTTATGAAGTGATTTATCAAAACAAGTTAGATTTAAAAGTAACAGTATACTAATCACAGCTAATAAACAATCACAGTGAAATCCTACTCCTCATTATAGCAAAACTATCCATGGCAAAACTATTATATTAGAGGTAGAATAGTGTGATTCCTGGCAAACCGAGAAAAAGATGTAAGTTCTATCTTAGAAAGTGGTTATTGTCATATTTAGCTGTAGTCTATTTTGTTTTGATTTTTTTAAAGTCGTTGAAACAGATAGGTTACCTGAGGGAATCAAGAGGGAGAGGGCAGTAGCTGATGCTGACTTGATCACTTTATTGACAGGCCGTGGGGAGGTCCGCTTTTCCCCGGAATCACCTGAAAGTAGCCGGTGTCGAGCTCGACGCACAGCCAGATCACTGGTAGCCTTGGGAGTCATAAAGTCTGGACTTTCACTGCTGTTGCTGCGAGTATAATGATCAGAAACATCTGTAGTGTTCCCACCTACAATTTTTTTTTAAAAAAAAAAAGGTCAGAGCCATATGGAATTTCTATTTGCCTCTCCTCCAAAGGTAGTTGTATTGTATGGCCCATCAGTCTTTTTTTAAAAGCGATATATTTAGAGCCGCTTCAGCACTTCTGCCATTCTACTAGCTGTGGAACAGCTGAACAGCACTTCTGGCATTTGCAGCCCACCAGGATTTCTAATTCATCAATGTGGCCCTTTCCCCTCAACAAGTTGTGCAGGCCTGGTCTAACCTGACAGGCCAAATTACGATAACAGGCCAAGAATTAAAGACAATGCTGCCAGTCACATATACCTGTAAACGTTGAGCTGCTCATATTACTGACAGTTGAAGAAGGAGTTTTTAGTCCATCATTATCACCCAGTTGGAGTTCTCTTTTTATAGACTGTTCTGGAATTAGATAAGGAAGACATTCCCGAGGTTGTGTCAGAGGCAAAGATGTCCCATCCAACTGTTTCTTTTTTCCTTCTTCCTCAGCTGAAACGGCAAAACGAGGCATTTCGAGAAGCCCAGAACAATGCCGACGGACAGTTAAGGGTGGGCTGGAGTCACTCTCTGTATGAGAGGATTCAGACACTGAGATATGTTTACGTAGTCTGAAAGAAAACAACAAAACACATTGCCATCACTCAGTTTGCACACAACAGGGTTTTAACATAAATCCATTAATGGTGGTAAAAAAGCATGGAAATACTAAAATCAGGCAAAGATAATTGAATTGAACTAATAAATGAAGAAAGAAAGTAAGGACAAGGAAAAAAATCAGACTGAACTTTACCTATTTATTACATTTATATCTTGACTATTTTTTTACAGCAGTGGTCCTTAACCTTTGCTGGTTGGGGGGGGGGAAGGAAACTGGGCAGCATGAGTGGTGGGCCGGGGCACGCAGACACAGCCCTTGTGTGAATGGCGAGCCAGGGTGGGGGGGGGGGAGAAGGAAACTGGGCAGCATGAGTGGTGGGCCGGGGCACGCAGACACAGCCCTTGTGTGAATGGCGAGCCAGGGTGCATGCATGCAGCACAACCTGCGTGAGTGGCGGGCTGGTGTGTATGCATGCTAGTGTTCGCCAGCCTGCCATGCACGTGCACAAGTCCCCGCCAGTCCACCACACATGCACATGAGTGACCATTGGCCCGCCACTTGCTGGCTGCACATGCATGCTCCGGCCAGCCACTCAAATGGCCCAATTCCGAACAGGTCATGGCCTGGTAGTGGAATGTGACCCAGCAGTTGGGAACCCCTATTTTACAGGAAAGCAGCTTGTGAGAGGAGAGTTTCCTTAAGATTACTCCTTTGTTAACAGCTGTATAAAATAGTCTGTACTGAGAGACAGTTATGTGTCCAAAATCATGCTTTAAGCTCTGTGCCTCAGGGGATGTAGAATTTGGGTCCTCCTGGTTCTTAAGACAGAGGCTGTTGCAGATGCTCTAGTGGATCTTGCTTGAGCAGGATATTGAACAAGATGTTATCTATAAATCCATAACTTAGAAATTAGAAATTCTAATTCTATGAATTAATCTCATCCCAATCTCCCTCTTTTTTCATAAAGCTAAATTAAACATTGTACTAAAATTGCATACTGATTTCTGATTTCATACATGTTTTTTTCTCTCTCCAAAAAATATCCCTTTCCCCAAAAGATAAGTAGAATATATTCACAAAAACTCACATTTCAGGGGATCCAATCACCCAGCTGCGGTCTCGATTCTTCAAGCCCACAAGGCTATCATGTCTGTCATCCTTTTCTTCACTGAAGCTCCGTTTGGTGGGTGGTGGCGTTTTTCTCTCTTCGTGGATGGAAAGACGTTCCATGCTGCTATATACCTACAGGTACAATATAACTGTTCATCAGCAAACTAAATTATACTCAACTTAAATACTGATTTTGGTTATGTCTTTTGATTAGCTGTTACTTATCTGTAATTGTAATCTCCAGAATTCATGAAATCTGAGAATTTAGACACACAAAACTGTGTGTGAAGAGTGCTATATAAACAATTCTAAAGTTTACAGAATTGTTTAAAGTACAGCAACCAATACCCTCCATGTATAGTGAAATTAGGCACAGATGCCACCATATCTCTTCAATTCCAAAGACCAACGAGGAGATTCTGAAGGAACAGTGAGTTACTTGAGACCAAGCACAGTGGGATAGTGGACAGTGTGGATTCACAGATGACCATTCAACCTAAACTACCATTACAAGTAAAACCACATCCTTTAAATGGACCTTGGAAGACTAGGAATAAACATTGATCCTGGAGAATTGATGTTAAACAGCACAAATAAAGAGAGAAAACACAACTGGCTTCCAAAGAGTGAAGTGATGGTGTTTAGAGATTATGGGGAAAAAAGGCAAAACAATGTCTCGATTCAAGAAAAGGGTTAAGACTGACTTCAAAAGGAAGGAAATATCTTGGAAAATTATTATCTTGTCCCTATGAAAAATAAGAAAAGCAGGTTCTCATTGTAAGGAACTTCTAAAAGCCAACAAGACAGCTGTTATAAAAGTTACTTTCAATGGGAGAAGATGTATTCAAAATGGTATCTTTAGGCTCAAAAGATTTTGACAGTAATACAGAGAGAACTATTAGTGGACATGATAATTCAAAAGTTATACCCAGACAACTTTCAAACTATGTGTGCTCTCTTGAAGCAACACCTCCTCAGAAAAGGAAACCTGAATTTCCTCTTATATCTTACCTTCACATCTTTCACTGATAATGGATGCTATATAGATTTACAGAATTGTTGAGAATCAGGCAGTGTACAAGTTTAAAATCACCATCACCACCTGAATTCTTGCTCTTCCGTTGACAAGAGTCTATCAAATTAGTCTGTACTGACCTAGGAAAGTCCTGACATTCTCTGGCATGTGAATAAGAAATAGGGGTACCTTTCACAGAAAATGGTGGAATGCCACCATAGATGCTTAGACATTAGCAAGATGGAGTGGTACCCTTGATAAAGGTAAAAATCATAGGGTTCCCTCACAGGCAACAGAAAATTCAATCAGTCTCCCAAAGAGATATCTTTGTTCCTAGACACTATTTGGGATATAGTAGAAACTTTGGAGAAAGAAGCATGCTCCCAGACAGATAACTGCAATCTAAAAGAACTATCATGTGCGCATTTAATAAATGTAATATTTACAAATGTCTGGTGTGTGACTTTCACCAAGGCAAACATGGCATAGTTTATACTCATTCAGGGGGAAACTTGCAAAATGGAGTCCTTCTGATGGTCAGATAGATGCCTACAACAAGAGGACAATGATGGTCTGACAACTGTTGGAAATCTTGAAGAAGGACCAACAGAAGAATAAATAAAACAAATTGAATTAGGAAGGGAAAAAAGCATTTCTATTAAGCAAAACCTCAGGTTGAATGTGCTAACACTCAACCCATATAGGTGTTGAGTGGACCTTACAGAAGCAGAACTTTTATTAACAATACTGTATGCTTTAAGAAATTCAGAATGGACCTCTGTGCAAACACCTAACCCATATAGGTATGATGAAGAATAAAAAGATAATGGAACCCAAAACTTTCTCAGAGTGGAAGAAATGAACCATACTAATATATTTTATTTATATTTATTTCTGCATACATACACACACACACACATAATTAAATATATAACAATTAATTGGATCAAAAACATATTTTCTTGTATTGGTACTCCCTAGAATTTTTTTTAAAAACAGCTCAAACAACATTTGAAACAGACATTTTGGAAAGCAGTACTTTGTACATCTGTTTAATGCTGAAAATGAATAAGTTGGTAACATTTAAAAAACCCATAGTTAATCTACTTCCCCCCAAAACTCCACAGTAATAAGCCTAACCCAAAGAGGTATTTCAAAGAGAAACTATACCCCCAACTGACCACTGTGCATATTCAATCATGCCTCAGTGGTTTTACACTGACATTTTAAATCACCGAAGAATTAATTGGAAGCAGAAAAGAAATTCATGTTTCTAAGACTGAACTCAACTGAGAATCTGATTTGCATATCAAACTGATGAAAATATCATTATAAAAAATTCACAACATCACAGGGTAGTTATTAATAAATTATCTGGCCCAATTGTCAGACAAGACTTTCAAATGAGCCACCCACTTTGAATACAGTATTATTCTTCAAAGTGTAAAATATAAGCATGCCAACATCACATCCCCTAAAGATACTGGTTTAGTTTCCACTTTATTCTATCTGCTCCCTCACAGAACTCCTTTCCAGTTTATATCAACCTTAATTTTCTTACAATATTACTTAAGTTTGTAAAGTATCTGCTATATATACATACATGCATACATGCATACATACAAACAAAAAAATAGTGTGTGTGTTTATGTGCACGTGTAAACAAAAAGTAACTTCAGTTCAGGGGTGAAATCTAAAAAATGTTGCTACCGGGTCTGTGGGCATGGCTTAATTAGTGGGCGGGGCTTGGTGGTGAGGTGACTGGGAGGGCGTGGCTTGTTGGTCAGGTGGGCGTGGCCAAGTCAATGTCACTTCTTTGCCCTTTTTTAACCTACAAAACACAACACAACACAACTGGCTCACCCACAATATAAAAGCAGCTGTGCTAGACCCAAAATGGCCCCTGCAACAAGCAGGAACCTCACACAGCCACAAAAAGCCCAAAAAAAACAACTTTCACACTTTACACACACAAAATTCCACATACAGCTTTGTGAGATTTTGTGTGTTTGTGTAGTTAGAGTGAAACACTACAGAAACACACTAAATCTCAGAAAGCTGCACAAATATTATTTTATTTTTATTTATTTTTATTTTTATATAAAAGCAGCTAAATTTAAAACTTCCTAAACTTTAAATGGTTAGGTCTAAAAAAAGAACAACTAAAAAAAACCCTAATTAACTATTTTTTTAAAACTCTCAAAGGGGAAAAAACTTACCCAATAGAACAGGGGTCTCCAATCTTGGCAACTTTAAGATTTGTAGACTTCAACTCCCAGAATTCCTCAGCCAGCTTTGCTTTGCTGACTGAGGAATTCTGGGAGTTGAAGTCCACAACTCCCTGACTGCTTGATTGCAGGCAGGGAGATTCAGTTGCTTGCTGATGCAATGGATTGCAGGGATTACAGCAAGGCGTTGCGACCAGCAGCTAAGGGAAGCAAGCTGAGGGCGGGGAGGGGGAGGAATTTTTGCTACCGATTAGCAGGCAACTCAGCTGGGGTCATCAGAGCTTGGATCGTCAGAACCATTTAAAGGGAAAAAAGTTTTTTTCTTTTACATGGCTCTGGCGATCCAAGCTGAGTTGCCTGATTAGCAGGCAACTCAGCTGGGATCGTCAGAGCTTGGCTCGTCAGAGGCATTTAAAAGAAAAAAAAGCCTCTGATGATCGCCCGGCTCAGCTGGGCATGGGGGGCGGGGGCAGGGATTTTTGCTACCGGTTCTCCGAACTGCCCGCCATCGCTACCTACTCGCCCGAGCCAGTCCGAACCAGGAGCATTTCACTCCTGCTTCAGTTGTATCTGCAGTTTCTAATTGTGATCAAAGACAGTATGCGACTTAAATTACTGAATGTAATGAATACTTATTAAATAAATTTCAAAATTATATTCCATGAACAAGTCACTCATGTGCCTTCTATGTCATCAAATACATGTTTAGAATCTTTCATGATATCCTGACCTCAGTGTTCAATTTCTATTTTAACACTGCTGAAAACCCAGCTTTGCAAAGGTACGACATCACAAAAATTCAAAATATTCCATCGCACCCTTGTGAATTTGATGCAATGCTCCAGAGCACAATCGTGGGGAGTTTGGGAACTGTGGCATATATCAAACTAACTTGTGACACCAGTCCTTTTTATAAAGAGCCCTCTATTGTACATATTGGTGACCTACTTTTGAAAAGTTGAGCTTCCAACATACTATAGAGAGTTTTTCAAATTGTTTTCATCAGAATTTTCAAAACCCATTTATTCAGCAACACCTCATACCTTGCTAAATCTAGGTGAACATGAGGAAAACTGTCTAATTTTCATATGATCATCATCATTTGTGTCTTCCTCCTCCTCAGAATCTAAGTGTTGATATCGCTCAGTACGAGCTGCAAACAAGAAAACAGATTTGAGCTCAAGTATTTGCACAAGGAGAAAGCCTACCATATTAGTATTTTCTGCACCTAGAAGCAAAGGTAGTGCGGTAAGGCATAGGTGGTAAGGCATAGGTGGCTACCATAGTAGGTCATGAGCATGCCAGGGTGTGGCTGCTGCGGAGTGTGGGAGGATGCACAGGCACGGAGACATGTGCAGTGGGAACGAGCAGGCACACACTACAGAGTATAAGATCTTGGGGAGAAGTACAAGATCCTCAGGAGAAAAAACAGTGTGGAGGGGAACAAGTTTCAGGAATTATTTGAAACTTTCCCTGCCCGCTTCCCCCTTGATTTGCTTGTGGGAAGCTGGCAGGGAAGATTCCAAATGGTGATCATGTGACCACAGGATGCTGGCAGGGGAGGTTCCAAATGGTGATCATGTGACCACAGAATGCTACAACCATTGTTAAATGCAAGCTAATTGCCAAGCACCCAGATCATGATGTTGGGACGGCCAGAACTTTAAGGACTAGTTGTAAATACCACTCATTCATTGCTGTCATAATTTTTTATATTTATGAAAACATAAGCAAGATGCTAAAATAATTATAATCTCTGATCATTTTTCCTTACTGTCAAAATAACTAGTATCATCTTCTGACTCTAATTGTGGGATAAATTCTGCTTTTTGCCGTAGTAATCCATTCCAGTCTAAGTCTTTGAAGAACCTGTGTTGTTTCACTTCAAAAGCACTACCTGTAATGACAATTGTGAGGAATTCTTCATATAGTAGCAAGTACAGTTCATCTAAAATCTGAACAAAAATCAGAGCTCAATAGAGACATGTTACACTAACTTTCTTCTCTAAAATAATGACAGGAGATGAATTGGTGATAACAACCATAAATTCAAATACATCTGAATTACTTAACTATCATAAAGGAAGGAGTAAGGGGATACTGCATGCAAATATATGCATTTTTAAATTGTAAGTTAGTCTTTTATACAGTTTTTGTTTTTATGAGGAATGAGAATCCATGTTCAATCTCATAAATTCCAACAAAGCAACAAAGCAGAATGCAAAAAATATTGTTGCTGATGGAAGTATATATGGAACACTGAATAGAAATACTGGGACCTATCTAGCTATTTGTCAGCAGATGCATTTTTAGAGGAATGTTTAAATATTGGCCAATATTAGTCTCTACTAAAACGAAATAAACTTTGTTACAAGATCCACCAATACAATAATTGTACTAAGTTATAAAGTGGCAAGAAACAAGCACTAAGATTACATATGCAATTATATTTTTGTATTATGGAACTATTTACACTTTTTTAAATGGACAAAATGGCATATAAGTGGCATATATGTATACCCAAAATGACATATAATCTTATATTAGTAAGTATGAAAAAATAAACAATTTACATGTTATTCTAAAATCATTTTTATAAATATGAAGCACCTGTTCCCAGTCTTTCCAAAGGGTTTTGTCGTAGGAGTTTACCAATTAAGTCCTGAGAATCTAGTGGTAAAGCTTCATCTCCTTCTGGCCAGACAATTTCATCTGCAGAAATCATATTGACAGGATTACACTCTGCACAGGATTCTATGCATAGAATAGTGTTTTCATGTCTCATGCCTCTCAACTTCTCCCTCAGATATAAGCCCACCTCCCTCCGCACTTGCTACCAATTGCATTCTTCAGTTAGAAGTGTCTGAGGGATCTGATCATTGGGTCAAAATGATGAAAGCCAGATTGTGCTTTCATTCCTTTCATATGTTTGTGAAACGTCATGACACACATAAAAAAAGAGCAGAGCTTATACTAGAACAACACAATGCTGCTTTCATCTCCTGCCCTACTGACAACTCTGCTTTCAATGTCAGGAGACTCTCTTAATGAGAGATGTACCAGATGATATGCACAAGAAAATTAATGTGGTATTACGAAAGACATTCTCCAGGTACACATAAAATTATTATCTATTCTTTCAACCACTGCTCGATTAAATGCATGTGTATAATATTAAATATAGTACATATAGATAGATAAAATAATTGGTTCAAGGACAGTCAATACTCAGAAAGGGCATGCCTGAAAGAAACAGTTTAGATTCTCTCCCTGGGACAAAAAGGAAAAAAAGCATTGCTGCTTTATTTTATTTTGTGCCTTCAAGTCAATGTTGACTCTTGGCGACTGCCTGGACATAAGGGGAACCTGACAGGGAAGATTTCAGAAGTGGTTTGCCATTGCCTCCTTCAGGGAGGGAGGGAGAGAAGGGGGGGGACTAGCCCAAGGTCATTCAGCTGCCTTTGTGCCCAAGACTAAAACTCATGGTCTCCAAGTTTCTAGACTGGTGATGTAATCTTATACCAAACTGGCTTTCACTGCTGCTTTAAGAGTTGTGTTAAGCTTAAATCTGAAATTCCATAAAGCAGCAGCATTATTTTTCAGGCTCATATGGAAATCTGAAAAAAGTTAGAGTGCTTTAATGAGTAGCTAAATATGCTGCCCTCAGAGGAGGTCTAAAGCACTTCTGAATCATTTTTGAAGTACAATATGCAGAGTGCTACTGAATGTACTGCAGGGTGGGGTTTTTTAGCATATGGCACGTGTTAGCCAGGGATCACCGAGGTGGCTGGTTGCCTCTATGAAAGGATTTTTTTCTGGCGGTGTTATCTTACCCACAGGACGCCTAAATGCCAGTAGGCAATCGGGTGTTGTGACTCCAACTCCCGAGCCTGTCCTCATGGAGGAAGAGGACTTAGAAGGTGAGGGGGAGGAACTGACAAGGCCTCTCTCTCCAGGACCCTCCTGTCTGGCAATGCCTCAGGTTCCATCCGAAGGCCAGAAGAAACAGCCTGGGATGGGCCAGGAGGAAGGCATTTCGGAGCACCCATTGATAGAGAGTGATAATGATGAATCCTGCCTTGATCCCAGGCAGCGTCGGAGGGAAAAGCGTGCGCAGCAAAGGAAGAGGCGTGGGAGGGCCAAGGATTGAGCTGAGTCACTGAGCCACGCCCCACAAGGGATAAAAGGGGGCGTGATTGCTCGGCAGGCTTTGTGACGGACAAAAGTTTAAACTCTGAAGAGTCACATCGTGAATCCTGCACTTCAGGTCAGATATATTTTGGACTAAACTCTTGTAGATAATTTGTCGCTCTGGAAACGGACTGCAAATAAGGCCTCTCCTGCTTTTTGGGAGTACTAATTGGACTTGGCAGGTGTTTTATAGTTAGCTGCCATAACTCTCGTCTGCCAGGAATTCTGGTCTGTTTATACAATAAATTATTGGCAAACATGTTTGATACTGCATTTGTCTGTGTGAGGATGGGGGACAGAACATCGGGAGAGACTCTTTTCCTGTCCCTATGCAGTTTATTCACTCACGGGAATCAAGCCACTGAGCTACAGACCTCAGCAGAGTGCAGGCTCAGCGTCTTACCATGTGAGCCACCGCGGCCCCCATACATGTACTGAGGTGATATGGATATTTAGCTATCAACTGGGTTAATATTTTTTGTAATACAATTGTGTTGTATTACATAATACAATGTAATATAATTGTACTGTATGGAGGTTCTATGGTCTAAAATAACATATTTAAAACTGTAACACATTCAAATGTTAAATAACGTGCCACTATATATGGAAGTAGACTAATTTATTTTTTTACCAGCCACACTGTATATAAATTAAAATTATAACATTCTTCTTTTAGCATCTTTTACATTCAACATTTAGCATCTTGAATCCTACTCTTATATGAATGTAGTTCCACTCACAATATAGGGGTTTGCTGCCTCTCCCTTCCAAATGTTGTTAAACTTGGGAAGAATTCAAAAACCATAAAATAAAAGCCATAGGCCCATAGCAGAAACTAATAAAAGATTGGGAATACCCTTTTAGATCAGAGACAATGAAAACTGTATAACATGGCACATTAAAATCGCAATTTGTGCCATTTAAAAACATACAATACTTATATATTTGGTTGGCTACATCAATGAAGCAGGTCTTTGGTATGGTCCCAAAGTACCCATGTTCTGTTTTACTACTGCCAACATGGGTGAATTAGCCAAATTATATTATAGGTGAAGTCTCAAGTGTAATTGGCTCTGCTTCTGTGATTTCATGGATGACTTTGCAAATTTCAGGTTAGATAGTTGACAAATGAAGAACAGAAGCAAAACTTTTAATTTCCAAATGAGATTTATGCATCTCTTGCTTTTCTTGCACCAACTGAATTGATATATGACATTTGCTTTTTAATGTTGATTTTATTGTATTGCAGGGGAAATTACCTTGGACCTGAAGAAGACAGTATCCATTTTCCAAAATGAGATAAGCTAACTAAATAATGATAATAAATTACAAATATTGTTCTTATTTAATTAAATTTATCAATTTCAAGAAGACATTTAATACTTATAAAAGTTGGATACCTACCACTGATAACTTGCCCAAATAACTCTTCTGTGGTGTCTCCAAAAAAAGGAACACAACCAACTAGAAATTCATACAAGATTATTCCCATGGCCCACCAGTCCACAGGCTTTCCATAACCTTGCCGCAATATTACTTCAGGCGCAATGTATTCTGGAGTCCCACATACCTGGAAAGAAAATTTAAAAATGTTATGATGTAGAAAATCTCTAATGAAGAAAATCAAACAATAAAATTTTAATGTAAATCATGTTTAAACAATGTGGAACAGCTTCATTACTCATTGCAAAAAAACTAAATATTTTTAATTAAACACTTGTGCAAAAACATTTGAGATTTGATTAATTTAAATCTGTCCAAACTGAATAGAATTTTTCATTGCTATACTTAAAGGAGTTAAAACTTCAATTTCACTGCGCTGTTTCTGGGTCAAGGTATAAAACCCATGTTGAACATATTTGCTTTAGGCAGTTTTTAAAAATTAATATATGCAGATATGCATAGTAATTTCAAAACTGTAATTTTGGCTTACTTGCTTATCCAAGAATTCTCTGGCATCTTTCTCAATATGACCTTCATACAGATTAGTTGTCAAACTCATTAAGCCAATTTTGGAGAGGCCAAAATCAGTCAATTTGACGTGACCCATTGAGGTTATGAGAAGACTGAAAAAGGGGAATACAGATTAGTATTATAATGCCATTTATGAACATTTAATCATGCCACAATACCATGCTATTATTTATCAACACCCTCTAACAAATATTACATAGGCTGTCCTCGACATATGACCACAGCTGAGCTCAAAAATTCTGTTGCTAATCAAGACAGGTTGTTAAGTGAGGTTTGCCCCATTTTACGACCTTTTTGCTACAGTTGTTGAGAATCACTCAAGTTGTTAAGTGAATCTAGTTTCCTCCATTGACTTTGCTTGTCAGAAGCTGGCTGAAAGGTTACAAATGGTGATCACGTGACCCTAGACTGTGTGGGACAGTGCAACTCCAATAAATACTTGCCAAGTGCCAAGTGCCTGAATTTTGATCACATGACCATGGGGATGCTGCAATGATCATTAAGTGTAAAAACTGGTCGTGAGGTTTTTTTCAATACTATTGAAAATCACTAAATGAATGGTAATAAGTCGAGAACTACCTATAACTTTAATATCTCATTACTGTAGAAAATATCTTATCAGTATTAGTGAACCTTTTTGGCACCGGGTGCCGAAATGGGAGCGCACACGTGGGCGAGCACCAGAAACTGGAAGAGCAAATCCCCGGCATGCACACGGAAGAGCAGTTCATATGCGCGCTGGGATGCTGGTCTTCTGGTTTCTGGAGTGCGCATGCATGGCGGCCACCTGGTCTTAAGGTTTTTGGCATGCACGCGCATGAAGACCAACTGCCTGGCATGCATGTGCATTCCAGAAATCAGAAGCTTAGCTTCCCAGCATGCGCAAAGCCAGAATTAGCTATGTCCTAGCCCAAGTTTGTTTCTGGCCAGGGTTACTGGCAATTCTATTACCGTTTATTATCAGCACATGGCCTATGAGGTTAATATTTTCACTATAATATGACTTTTGACATACATTTCCCCATTTGTACATGTAACTAACAATCACCATTTATATATATGTAAGCCTTGCTATAAAAGGACTTGCTACATAACACTTTAAAGAAAAAAACCAGAGTCTAATTTGAGTCAGATTTGAATACTTGTATATACAAACACTGAATTGGACCCAAATCTAGTAATGCTTTTAAACAAATTAATTTAAATCAATAAGCTTTTTAAAAAAAAATGCTCTTGAATTGATTTCTGGTTACTACATCCATGTACATTTCTTGCCAGTGTTACAGAACTGATTTTCATTGCTTTCTTCCAGAAAATTTAAAATCTTACTAGTTTAAATTCTTACTAATTTAAATTCTATCTTTATTCTTTGCTTAATGTCTCACATATTAAAGGTCTGAGCCAAGTACATGTGTATAAAATGATAAAATTATAGCCCTGTTCACCTTGCACTTTTACTGGGTATTAAATGTAGTGTCCTTGTAGAAGGACAATCAAAACTTTCCTATTGTTGAGATGCCTCATTTTAAATTTAGGACACAATTAATGAAAGAATAGTTTTTCAATACATTTTATTGAAATAATCACAATCTGACATTTGTCAAGAAGCAATTCAAGAATAAAAATTGTAATGAAAGGTTGCCCTTCCAAAGGAGAGAAAAATAGTACAAGTTGTTGCTACAGATATTTTTAGAATGAACAGCTGCAACTGCAAGTACAAACATGAGAAGTTAAAAGCATACTTGTCAGGTTTTAGATCACGGTGGACAATTCCATAATTGTGGAGATATTCTAATGCCAGTACAGTTTCTGCAAAATACATTCTTGCCATATCTACAGGCAATGCTCCAATGTTCTTCAAAAGAGTTGCACAATCCCCTCCTAGATCACAATAAAAACATAATTTCTGTGTTCACTATCGGACTACACAAAGCTGACAGTATATCATGCTATATACAATATATTCCTATCTGTGTCTAATCAAAAGAGAAACTCTAGACTAGGAGTTTTGAATGTTATTTTATTGGACCAATATTTGTCCAATATTTTAGTCCAATGCATTATCTTTGAAATAATAGATCAGTTTCCAGATTCATTCTCAATAGGTGCACATAACTGAGGAATGTTACATTAATATATAAAAGGAGTCACATACTCTGCCATACAATGCTAAACAGATAATAATATGGAGGAAGACCAGGGAAATGTGAGGCAGATAGGAATATAATTTGGTGGTGATGAATTAGGAAAAATCAGTGAGAAGTATTTGGTGCCTGTTTCCTCTTCTGGATCAATTAGCTCATTCCACATCCAGCTGTATTGCTTTGGCTGCTGTTGATAAATGCCAACTCTATTGGTAAGATCTCTTTAATTCAGAATAAAGTGATGGACAAATATGCTGACTTGGCATTTATTACTGAAATATGGTGGAACAGAGCAAGTTTTATAGCACAATATATTCATTCTATCTTGAAAGATATGAAACAAATCCTAGGCTGAGGAAATAATGAATGTATCCTAGCATCTAAATGAATCATTATATTTAATCTCTCTCTTCCTAATGAAAACCATTTTGATTAATATATTTACTATAATGTCTGGGTAAATTCTGGATACCTTCCACATACTCCATGACCATGCAAAGATGCCGCTTGGTTTCAAAGGAGCAAAACATGCTGACAACAAAAGGATTTTCTGCAAAAGTTAGGATATCCCTCTCCACAAAAGCTTGCTGAATTTGGTTCCTCAAAATAAGGTTCTGCTTATTAATCTTCTTCATTGCAAAACGTTGACGTGTACTCCGGTGGCGCACCAAGAACACTGCACTATGGTAACACATGGACAATATGTTATATAGGAAATGAGAAAAAATACATCTGAAGTTTCACCTGTTTGACCAGTCCATAAAGCTAGAAAGAACTCACAAAATTGACAGGATTAACTAGCACCAAGTAATTTGTCTTTGTTCTCCAGACTCTACTTGAATTTTAAAGTTAATTCTTTTATAGTAAAGGATAGAGTTTTATATGGTATTCAATAATCATGAATGAAAGTAGAAACCAAGAAAGAACAAAAGACTCTTAGAAATAAATCTACAGTATTTACCAAGTTAGCATTACAAAATTTGAAATATTGAATCTGTTTCATTCATGTATAACTTTTACTTCAAATATAACTTCTATAGTCAAATATTATTTTTATTTTTGTCAACTCCCTGTGTATTAAGATTTGTATACCCTTTTGTTTGACTCAGTATCCCTCTGAAAAAACTGGCCACTTTCCTTTCTTTGAAGAGACTTTCAGGTAGAGGTGTGCAGCCATTTAATCCAAAAGAAAAAAAGTACATCTAAAGCACCTATCAGTGTCTCCTTCAGCTGACAGGTACAGCAAGTGAGTTCAGTCAGATCTGTTCCAAAGCATCTTTTCTGCTTCAGATCTGAAGCTGCACATCCATATTTATTAGGGATTTGCAAAACATTCTGCATATAAACAAATCTGTATACAGAACAGCTAGTTTGGGATTGTGTCAGCCCAAGTCAAAACATTTTCTAGATATGGTCCTGCTGCTATCAGTTTGGGCTCAATGTGTGATGGAACTTTGTGGGGAAATAGCAGGAACGGAAGAAGCAACTGGTACATCTAGAGAGCCATTCTGAAGCTAACTAATTATAGAGATTGGCAAGTGAGTTACAAAGGAAAAAATTGCAGCTTGACAATTGGACTCATTGATGGACTGGTGCATCTGCTTGATCAGGGGATAACTGGTGTGCAAGTATTTAGTTGCCTGCTGCTTCAGAGACAACCTCCAGGTCTCAATTCCATTTCTATTTTTTTCCATTTGTAGTTTTAATTTTGATCCAAGATACTGTATTGAACAAGAGCTTTAATCAGATATAAAAAAAGAGAAAAGAATGAAAGAGAGATTCAGTCAGTTTTTGAGTTTAAATACACCCTTTCACCCAAATCAAGATAGTTGGCTTATTGGGGGATTCCTCCAATGAGTTCTGTGACCACACACTGGTACTGAGGGCATTGCAACTTACAAGAAATGTGAGCATATGCATTCAAGAAGGCCCTTTCTTTTTATATTTTAACAAGAGGTTTGCCCATAGGGCTTCTCTTCCCTTCCATCTCCAGTTTAGGGTTCACTCATTACACTATCTAAACCATGTTGCTTCCTTATAAAAACTTCACTAAATAAACCAAGGCTGTGAGAGCTAAGCTACTGGGAGTGGGGATATGATTAATATTTAGTGATCAACGTAAGATATAAGGAGGCTTGATTTTAGCACTATGCTTAGTCTTCCTGAAGCAGCAGGGGTGCCATGTAATGGCCTCGTGGTGACTCAGGAGCATTTCCCCTTCATAAAATAGATGGGAGTTGGCATTTCAGGAAACCATCCAGCCATTTCTCTTGTTAGGAACAAAAGAATAGAAATAATGGTCAGAGAAGGAGGAGCAACTATTGCCTCCTAAATGTAAGTGCACTGAAAGCACAGTGCATGGTGGTTCTGGTGACCCAGATGCAAAAGCAGAACTCTAACTATAACCAAAGAGGACATGCCACAGGCATGATATGCAAGGTGCTTATCTGCAGAGGAAGTGGGCAGTTGTAGCAAGTTGACATTTTGTCATGACACAGCTACCCAAAGGGGTGAGATCTGCATGATAATACTATGACGTATTTAAATGCCCCTACTCCCTACAGCCCCCTTTGGGGAAAAGGGACAATAGCTGATTAGAGTCAGACTGCTTCTAGTAAGATGTTGACTAGTGATGATGACTAGCCAGGAGGATAGAGTGGTCTAAAGGCATCAGACATGACATATGGTGTCATACAGATAATGTCTCTGAGGGACCAGCAATTCAATCTGGTGCAGGATGCCAGTTTCTGATTGCTTTGATTACGAATATGCCACTTTCAGCAGGCAAATTATACCTTCCGTATACTTGGGACTGTGACCAGCAGCACACCTCAACATTTATCTCCAATTCATCTTGGATATTTGGGCCACCTAACATGGAATAGGCACTTCTTATATGACACTCACTGTCACACTGGTACGTGGGTATGAAAAGGTCTTTGCTGCTATAGTTCTGTCAGTTCTCATGTTAATTGTGTAAAATGATTTCTGCTTTGAGGTGGCCAGCACCAGGTCATCTCAGCTGTCACTAAGATGAATGCTGTTATAGATATATGCAATATGATTACTTCTACTTGGATGTAAAGGGGAGCCTTGCTCACATTACAAAATAAGGGAGAAATCCATCCCTTAGCAGAGGGATGAACTCTCTATCCTTGCATTATCAGGATTCAAATTCTGTGGAAACTTGCAGTGATGGTTTTCTTATTAAATGCATTGCTGCTGAACACATGAAATTCACACATGGAAGTGCAACCTTAGAAAGATAGGGCTCATTTCCACCCCTTTTGTAATTATTGTTATTACTGGGCACTTCCCAATAGTGTGCTCTGCTGTTTTAGACAGCAGTGTGAGGGAGGAAGAGCACACTAATTTTCTCATCTTAATACCCTCCTCTAAGGTTTCAGCAGAACCACCACAGGAACCAGCGTTATTCTACTGCAGAGCTATCACAAATTTCAAGGGAGGGAAGCATCTTAAAGTTAGAAAACAGCCTACAGTTTTATTCCTGTAATTTACAAAACAAATGGCATATACAATCTCTTCCGCAGCCATTTTAAAATATTAACATGCTAATATTGAAATTCCCACAACATTAACCTATTTTTTAAAATAAGATTTTAAAATAAGATTTTAAAAAACAAATGCTAGTATAACTTATTAATCTTACCCATATGCCCCATTACTGATCAATTTAATAGTTTCAAACTCCTCTTCTGATGGTGTTTTCTTGGATTGCAGAGTTGCTCCCCGGTTCTGAAAATAGCAAAAATAGCTTTCATTCTACTTTTAATCTATTAAATATGTAACTGATATTAACCACTGACCCATTTCTTCTTTGGAAGTATAAATGAATAGAAATATTATGATTTCATTGTGCTAAAGCTACTTGTGATTTTTCTGTTACCCTGACAATTTCCATAATAAAATTGGAAGGAGCTTGAACCTGACGACCTGATAAGTGAACAGAGTGCTTGGTGAAATAAGGACTGCCCACCTGTGGGTTGGATCCCTGGCCCTCCTGGGTGGTATGAGCTGTGAAGGAGTAGACGAGGAACTGGATCTCAGTTCTGATGAATGCCTCCTTGCAAGAAGAGCTAATACAGCCATTCTTCAAAAAGGCACACATAACCCTATTCCTTAAAGAAATAGGCTGAGACTCAATTTAAGCAAAATTAAATGACAGTTGATTCAGAAGTCAACAGAGTCCAGAACAGTAATAACTTTAGTGTTAAATGAGGTCACACTTCCTACAAAAAGATATAATGGTGTGTGTGTGTGTGTGTGTGTGTGTGTGTGTGTGACAATAAGAGTAATTTCTCAAAATTCCAACCTAATATGATTTTTTTATGAGCCGTGGTGGCGCAGTGGTTAGAATGCAATATTGGAAGCCAATTCTGCTGACCGCAAGTAGTTTGATCCTCACCAGCTCAAGGTTGACTCAGTCTTCCATCCTTCTGAGGTCAGTTAAATGAGGACCCAGATTGCTGGGAGTAATATGTTGATTCTGTAAACCACTTAGAGCAGGGGTGTCAAACTCGCGGCCCGCGGGCCAGATGCGTCACGTGCTGGCCCCGCCCTCACCCGGTTTAGCAAAGGGGGGGGAAGTCCCGATATGTCATGTGACACTGCCATGACAATGCGAGTTTGACACTCCTCACTTAGAGAGTGCTGTAAAGCACTATGAAGTGGTATATAGTCTAAGTGCTATTGCTATTTATCAAACAGAAATATGGCTACTCTAACAAATTTAATTCTCTATTCATTTTCTAAATATTTTCCATTATAATACTTAATTTTATTCACAGATAGCTACTGTGGATATAGAAAGTTTGTACACCCCTGTTAAAGTGCCAGGTTTTTGAGATGAAAAAAAAAATCAGACCAAAATAAATCCCCCAGAATTTTCCCACCTTTGTTCAATCCAATGGAAAAACAAATTGGAATCCATAGGGAGGAAAAATAAAAATAAAAAACTAGAATAATGTGACTGTAACAGCTTGTATGATATTGTAAAGGTGGAAAAAATTCTGATGTGCTTTATCTTGGTCTGATTTTTTTACACTCAAAAACCTGGCACTTCAACAGGGGGGTGTAAAGATTCTATATCCACTATAATTATCATTAGAAAAAAATGTACGCATGCACAACTTATACTTTGCTAATATCAGTGCAGAAATGTTTTTGTATTATGGAATGGAGCTGTTAAATCACTACCTTTCCTTCTGCCAAATCATCTGTCTCTGGAGTATCTGGACTATCACAACTATTCAGCTGGGCCATTTCTGGAAAGAAAGGGAAAATATGCTTTTAAGATGTAACAGTATACAATCATTGGTATTCAAAGAATAATACACCTACTCCCTTATCTCATTTGCAGTCCTTCCTGCACAGCTTTTGTGTGTGTGTGTGTGTGTGTGTGTGTGTGCGCGCGCGCGCGCCTTTGAGTCAGCCCTGACACCTGGCAATTGCTGAACAATTCCCTACAGTTTTCTTGACAGTATTTTCAAAAGTAGTTTGCCACTGCTTGCCTTCTTCCTTGGCCTGAGAAACACTGACTAGTATAAAGAGTGCAAGAGTTTTTCCAGGGGGCCTATATTGGATGCTGGTCGGTAGAAAACAGTAGCACACAAGATTTTTTATACCGAGAATTTTTCGGCCAAACCAAAATGTCATGGATGGTCACTGTAATTAACTTATATCACTTTACTTTGTAACTATGCAAATACATTTCCTTAGTATTGGTAAGGTTATTCTGAATAATATATAGGATAGGTTCTATATTTTCTCATAACAAAAAAGACCTTTTTTATGTTTAAAATAAGTGAGATGGCTATAATGTTCATTTTTGAAAAATCAGTGTCCTATACAGCTTTTTGTATGTTACAGGTTTTTCGCTTTCTGTTGCTTTTTTTTAATTTCAAAGTTATTTCAGTCTATGAGTCATATAAAGCCTCAGCAAAATTCCAAGACAAAAATGAAAAATAGCAAATACCATTTGTCATCTTCAGTACAAATTATTGTACTCTGACACATTTTGCTGTAAAAAACTTTCTCCTATAAAAAGCTAATTTACCCTTTCACTGTTTTTGTGTGCAATATTCAGAAAAATTAGTCCACAACATGGTGAATTTCTATTTAATGCACAAGATATACAACAATGAAACATACAATATGCATGGTCACTTCACACACAAAATTAGTGGGCTAATTCTAGTATTGAGCAGTCAAGAATAGAACAATACAGTTGTTTCTCAATCCCGGTGGCTTTAAGGATGTCAACTCCCAGAATTTTGGGAGTTCAAAGCCATTCATCTTAAACTTATTGAGAATGAGAAAAGTTGGCATACAGTATTCCCCTAGGAAAGAAAGTTGAAGTCCAATGGAGCCATCTCCATAGGAGGAAAGTGCTAGGGATGGTACTTTTTTTTTGTTCCCATTTCACTGGGAGGGATTCATTGCAAATGCAGGGGAAACAGAAGACTCATGCTTTCCAGCCCCTGCATTTATATACTATAATATATGGGGCGCGGTGGCTCAGTGGCTAAGATGCTGAGCTTGTCAATTGAAAGATCGGCAGTTCAGCGGTTCGAATCCCTAGTGCCGCATAACAGGGTGAGCTCCCATTACTTGTCCCAACTTCTGCCAACCTAGCAGTTCAAAAGCACATAAAAAATGCAAGTAGAAAAATAGGGACCACCTTTGGTGGGAAGGTAACAGCGTTCCATGCACCTTTGGTGTTTAGTCATGCTAGACACATAACCACGGAGACGTCTTCGGACAGCACTGGCTCTTCAGCTTTGAAATGAAGATGAGCACTGCCTCCTAGAGTCGGGAATGACTAGCACATATGTGCAAGGGGAACCTTTACCTTTACCTTTATACTATATCATTAAAGTAATGATTAAAATGCATAGGCACACTATATAAATGTAATGGGACACCGTAATACTTACAGACATTCTTAACAGATGATGTGCTCATTAGATTTTATGTGCTAGTTAATGTTTGTGAGAATGACTAAGATGCTTTGTGACATCCTACTCTTTTCTTCTTCATTATAGTTCTAAGAATACAATGCTCTTACCCTCCAAGGGATCTCTGGTAAGGCCCAGCTGGCATATAATATAACGAGGGATGTCACATTTAATTCCTCCCCCTTCTTTGGCATGGCCTTCAGCAGCCTCTAGCAGATGGTAGAACTCTTCGGGATCAAACTCCTAAAGCAAAAGGATTCAGAAAGAGAATATTTAATCTGATTTCAAAAACAAATGCTTATAACTCTAGGTATAATTTATTTTAAGAAAGATGATAATAAAATGCATAGTTTAACTTAAATTTCTGTGAGTTTGTAAGTCCAGATTGAAACCTGATTTCAAGTTTATGACACAACTCAGTATTGCTCTCAGGGCATAGTTGTGTTTTAGAAAAATGTAAATCGGTAGATAACAGATGATTCAGAATATTACTGAAACTTCTCATTAAGGCACCATAAAGGGCAATGAAAGATTAGACAACAGAATTGTGGAAACCATTTTTCTTATTTCTTAATGAAAATTATTTTTCTTATTTTATTTAGTCTTACAACTCGGCAGAGAGACGATTTTGCATTGCATAACTGTGGAACAGATATGCAAAAGCATCATACCCTGCCTACTAAAATAGCTGGTTCATCAGAGAAGTCAAGAAGAGTCATTTGGCTGAGCTAGAAAGGCATGCAACTGAAACCAATCTCAATGATTAATTTAAAAGTATTATGGGAATGGAAAAAATAGCCATATAAGGCTATATGGCAATATAAGGCTATAAAGCCATATAAGCAAGACAGCATATAACATGCAGTGTAATACTCCAATTTGTGTTGTAAAGTACTTCTTCTATACAATTTAGGGAAAGTAGAAGAAATATTAATCAGAAAAATCCCTGATCTAAATTGGGCAATCATTCACTGCATTCTATGTAATAACGGTATAAAAAGGATGGAAATGGCTGACAGATTAATAACAGATCCTACCACCTTCCCTTGCTCAGCTTATTTCTCCCCCCCCATCCTTTAGCTTTATAGCTGAAAATTTGTATTTTTATAGTGTTTTACTCTTATTATATTCACTGTTGTATTGCTTTATTCTTTTTAACATTGTAAGCTGCCCAGAGTCAGCTTGTGGTTGAGATAATAAATAAATTCAACAAAGAAAATAAAAATAAAAATGTATTGTATTGTTTATATAGAATATGTAGAATGGATTAAATATCACTAGAACTAGAACATTTCCTGAAGTCACATGAATAATCTTAAATCTGCTACAGTACTAAAAAAAGTAGTGACTTGAAAATTACAATGTAACTGTATTGAGCTGCTCTGTTTGGAGGTATTCCAGGCTGCATTATATTATTATTTTGGCATTCAGCCACTTGGTACATAATGCGTGATCAGAGGGAAAGGATAATCCTTTTTTATTTCAAAAAAGCATATGTAAATGTAATTACATTTTGAATTTTTCATTGTAGATTGTAGAAAGGATCTCTTTTATAAAAAATAATTTGCAATAATCAATTAAGGGCATTAAAATGTTCATTTCTCCATCAGCAGTACACAAAAACAAGAAGAATGAAACCAGATGCTCTCTATTATTATAGGAAATCAACAGTAATAACAGGAGCAAGCCGATGACTGATTAAATGAATAAATTTGGCACATGATATATTGTAATAAACTGAACTACAGAAAACATTAAGTAAAACCCAAACAGTATTGACACGGCTAACTGTATATTTTGCGGTCCTGACACATCATTTGACAACTGTCACAACCAGCTACACATTATCACTGTTAAATTTCAGCCTGTATCTGCTTCCATTTTTCCTTTTAAAACAATTTTGAGGCTAATTAATATCTTTCCACATCCCAGTTAATGATGTATGCATATAACTAAAATTAGTTGGTTCAGCACAATTTTTATGAACAACTTATACAGACTTGCAAAGAGAGTAATATAAGTAAACATTCCTTTTAATAAGCAGAATATCATACTGACCTACTTTTAATTTAAATATGCTCTCAAAATTATACTTTCATATAAGAAGAATTTTTGAAGGAATCCATGTAATATGCATACACATTCAGTGTCACACTGTAGAATTCCTGAAGCTTTTATTGATGTGTAGTTTACCATATATCTTTTTTTAAAAGCTCCAGTAAAATCAAAAGTCAGTTCATTATCAGGTGAAACAGATTAATTATGATAAATTCTTATTTTATTATTTATCTACAGTAGAAAACTGTACATATAATTTAAATGAAGTAATTAGGCTTTTGATTTTTTTAAAAAAATAATCTTCCAGGTAGCTCAGCAATTGATTTTTCAAAAATGATTTGAAATATACATTAGTGATCAACTGTTCAAAGAGGGGGGAAATCTACATCAGAAGGGTAACTCTTTGGCTGCAGTCCTATTAGTTTCAAATAGATAAAATAACTTTCAGTTCAAATATTACAAAGTTATCTAGGGAATTTAAGGCCTAAAGGTTTTTGAAGAAGTGGATATGTAATGCTATAGCTTCCTTATGCAAAGAATATACTATATTAATATATAAAATTGAAATCATTTATAAATTTGATATACCAAGACTAAGAATAAGATGATCCAGGTTCAAATTCTCATTCAGCCATGAAATTTAGAGTTAGTCATGATTTTCACAGCTGAACCTACTTTATGGAGTTACCAAGACAACAAAGTAGAAAATGTGAGAGAACTGTATGTGGCAACTTGAGCTTCCAGAAGAAGTCAGAGATGGATGGATGGATGAATAGATGATTTTGTGTCCAAAATTCAGGACCTATGACTCCCATGAAATTGAAATTTGGCTAAGTTTATAAAACATTAACTAACATAAAATTATAATGAAGCATTCTATGAAATAATACAAAATGTCATAAAATACACCATTCTGCAATCAACTGCCTACTTCTATAGATACTGTATAAGTCACAATCAACAAAGATTGACCCTAACCCTAAAATTTGCATGACACTATTTTTCAAGCTAAACAACAGTTGCAATATCACACTATAAACTCTGAGAACAGTGTACAAATTTATTTACCAAGCAGTACACAATACAGAATTGTGTTCTTTGATTTATAATCACTGCTATAAACCAAATGCAACAGAAGCAGGCCATTATTCATAAAACTACAAAGTCTTTTAGTAGAACAGTCTCCAGTTCTCTGATTTATGTAATTTGTTTGGAAATATATTTTGTTACACTCAATATTGGACATAGATTTTAAACTTTGAGTGCATGTGTTTGGTTCCTAGAAGATTTTACTATCTTACAAAGCTCCTAAAACCTCTTGTGTGCTTACCAGACATTCAAGCAACCTCGCTGGCCGTGCAATGATGATCATCAACTTTTTTACCAGTTGGGTAACAAATGCCACATCAGAACTTTCTGATCTTTCGTGAGCCTAGGAAAAAGAATGTTGCATTACAAAATGTACAAAGAATGGATCCTGCATATCTACCCTCTGAAGTGAACATCAGTAGTTTAATTATAGCTAAAGCACAATACAACCACAATTAGCATTATTCATTTTCCGTATTGGGAGAATCTTAAAAATAACACCAACTCACGTGCAGTATTGTAGAACCTTTTTTATAACATTCACTGAAAATCTAAAGATTTCTTTTCCCACAATTCATTATATATAAAACTCTTTTCAGTGACTTGTCATTACTCTAAAAAAGCTTCATGAAGAACATAAAAATGATTCCAATTTTTTATTAAAAGCATTAAAGACAAATAATAATAATTGGATTCAAATGCCAACATTTTTGGCAAGGTGTTTACTTGCTAAACTGTTTTATTTTATCATTTCAAAGTAATGAAGAACAGCAATAAAAATCAACAGTACTAAGAAAAATGGCAAAATAGAACATTAACCACATAACTTGGTTTATTACTTTATTAGATTTAGGTTTTATATCATTTTCTTAAAATGTATATTCAATAAACAGTTTTGCACATGTCACAGGAATGCTTTATAGAGTTCCTAGCTGGTGTAATATACAGTTTTTTCAATCTAAGACAATAAATATATATAGATTTTGCAATTCCTTTCAAAAAAAACATAATATTTTACTTGAATTAATAAGTTCTTCATTTGGAATTTATAAAAAATGAACTGAAATTCAAATCACTTTAACTTTTCTTTCCATTTAGCAAACATATTAATATTTTGGAAGAAACATTTAGATGTTGAATCACTGAGAAAAAGCTGTTCTGAGCAAAAGTTAGATTATGTGCCATCAAGTCATTTTCATTTCCTTGTAACCACATATTCTCCATGATGATGTACCTCTAATCCCTAATTTTAAATCTCTTAATGGTGTACTTGTTGCCACTGTAACTGAATCTGTCCATTTTGGTAGTACTCATACTCTTCTCTTTCCTTCCACCTTTCCCATCATTAGAAACTTTTTTTGGTGTTCTGGTCTTTGCATAACATGTCTGAAGAATGATAATTTGAGCTTGGTCAGGAGAGAACTCTGGATTGATTTGATCAATAATCCTTTGGTTTGTTTTCTTGTTTGCTACTGTATTCTCAGGGATCTTCTTTGGCACCAAAGTTTAGAGGCATCAATATTCTTCCTATCCTGCTCCTTTAAAATCCAACTTTCATTTCCATAGAGTATCACAGGGAATACCTAGCACAGTTCTGATCTTTGTAGGTATAGACATATCATGACATTTGAATATCTTTTTCAAGGCCTTCTTAGCTGCTCTATCAAGTGCCAGTCTGCAACATATTTGTTGACAGTTTGTTTCCTTACTGTTGATGGCTGATCTTAGAAAGCAGAAGCTATCCACCATTTCAATATCTTCATTTTAATTCTATGGCTGATTGTTCTAAGTAAATCTTTTTTTCACCAAAATCTGTATATTAAACAAGGTAACTTTAAACATTGCTATAAAACAGTAATAGCAAAAGTTCTATTGCTTTTTTTAAAAAAAGATTTTTTAATTATTATTCTATTTTATATTGAGAAAAAAAATCAAGAAAACCCATGTCATTTATTCAAAACATTAATATCTAGCTACATGAAAAATAATTGAAAATTGCAGAAAAACAGTAATGAAGCACAATTTATAGTTACCATCAGTGGTGAAATGCACTTACCTTCGCTACCTGTTCGGGAATGTAAGCACACACACCTCTTCTGCGCATGCACAGAGCGTCAAAAATGGGGCATAATTAGATCCCAGTGGGTAGGCAGAGCCTCCCGCTGCCGGCACTACCATTTTGCATGATCCGGATAGATCCGGCAGGATTTCACCGCTGGCTCTCATTCATCCAAAATAATTCGGCTGCAGTTTCAGGACACTTAATAATATCACTATGATTTGTTTTAATTCCTGACAAATCAATCTGGATTTCAAATATTTTACTAAAAATATATCCTACTTTTCCTGCATCTTGAAGGTATTGGTTATATGCCAAACAGGTGTCTGCCATTTGCTTCAACATGATGCGTGCTACCCAATTAGTACTTCTCAAGACTATATATTTGTCTGAAGGTTGTAAATCATATTACAAATCCTACTCAACCTCACTTTGGAAGGTGGGGAGAAAAAGAATTATTGACTCTAGCTGCTGCCAATTTCAATGACGTTCTGGAGGCAGAAATGGATAAATTCTAAAATTATTCCCTTATGTGAAAGACTCATCTGTCACTAATAGTACTCACTGGGGCATGAAATTACAATCACTTTTCTCCCTAGAAGTGTGATATTCCACTCAAAACTTTCTCAGTGACCTAATACACTGATACAGTCTAATTCAGCTGAGTTCTAGAAATAAGAACTGATATTTCTAAGAATTTCTAACCCTTCTAAGAATCATAGTTCTAATCAGGATTTCTAGTTAAGTAGAAACTAGGCATATGAAGGCTAAGAGGAAAAAAAGCCAAAGAAACTGAAGACATTTCTTCCACCCCAAGTTCTTTTTTTTAAGGATACATTTTGGAAAGATGTTTAAAAAACCCTCCAGTCAAATATTTTCTTTAAAAATTAATGGAATAAGTCAAAGAGCTCAGACATGCTGCCTACCAATATAAAGACTTTTTATTTAGAGCATTATGGTGCAACAATTCTGTCAGAGTTTCTTGCAAAAATCAAATCCAGAAGCACACACAGATAACTGAATCAGCTGTATTCATTAACTTCTTTATATTCATAACAACATACAAAATATTTGCAATACCAATAGCAGATTCAGTTTCATTTCAGTAGAGCAGACAGCATGCACAGACACTGGTTTCAGTTTCTCTTTTGCTCTGAGCAGACTCAGAAGCTGCAGATTAAGACAAGCTCTGACCCCAGTCTGTCTCCGCTCCCAAACAGCCGTCATTGGCTGACTTTGTTACCATGAGAATAAATAGTGCAGTACAGCTCCCAGATGTAATAGTAAGATAGTTTTTCTCCATAGTGTAGAAATGGGAGGTGCCAGTCTGGGTATTCCTTGCTCTAGCTCTATGTCCTGAGCTGAAAAATTCTGAAGATCCGCCTCCCTGGTGACGTCTCTTCAGTTTTTTTCAGCTCAGCACAGCTCATGGTTGCAGGTTTTAGCTCCTGAGCTTTGAGCCAGAGAAAAAATAGTTTGATTTTCCCTGGATTTACTTTATTTCTTTATTTCTTTATTTTCCTTTGCTTGTCTTTGAAAGTTGCTGCTGTTTTCTGCTCAGCTGTGGCTGGAATTTCAGGTACTGGTTTAAGGGGAGTTCTCCGGTGCCTGGATGAAGCGTGGGGAGGGCGGCTGCTGTTCCCCCCCCATCTCCCCTTCCGCTGGGCGGCGGTGGAGGGCTAGCCGGCTGGCTTTCGCCCCGGTCCCTTCAAATCCACTCCTGAAGCCTCTAGGGCTTCCAAAATGGCCGTGGGAGCCGCGCGCGCCATTTTGCCATGCCGCGGCGTCCCTTTTGATCACCGCTCGTCAGCTGTGAAGCGGAGCGGCGTTTTTTTGCCCTTTTCGTTTGTTGGGGACTGGCTGCAGCCCCACCAGCTCGGACTTGGCTGGTGGGTTCAATAAAGACATGGCTGAAGAGTGTTGGCCTGGAGCAGGGCCACGCTACACCCTTGATTGTGATGGCGGCCTGTAAGTCGCGGCGGCCTTCGTCCCCGCGCAATTTGGGCGCGAATTGGCTCAGGCGGCTTTGCTCCCCTGGCAGCCTTTGGGCACTACGTCTGCTGTTTTTCTATTTGTGAAGCAGAGGAGAGAGAGTGGATTTTTGACCAGTGTAATTTCTATCTGCGGGTTTGCTGGCCGGCCTGACCTGATACTGCTCCTGATATTCAGAGAGGGCCTTTATTTAAACTGCGTCAGTTGATGAGCGGCCATTTTGAGACCCGGGAGCCATTTTGTTTTTCAATTCAAGGCCTGTTTTATTTATTTATGTATTTATTTTATCTCCTTTGTTATCTATTTGCAGAGTCTTTGGAATTTAATTTTCTCTGTGTTGCCAACTGACTTAATATCATGGAGGATGCTGACAGGCAATCATCCTTCTCTGCTGAGGGCTCCTGGTCTCCTCCACCTGACAAGGGCAGAGCTTCTAGGCCTCGAACTGCCAGCATTGCTGCAGCTAATAAAATTAAGGCCAAGGCTAGAGCTCGCCCCGGGCGTTCCAAGGCTGAGGAAAAGACAGCTCAAGTTAGACAACGTGCCTTGGACAGAGAATTTGCAAAGGCTGCTGCCATTAATACGGCTGCTGACACCTCTCAAGCCTCTGTGCCTGTACCTCAGACATCAGTTCAGACTGTGGAATGTTCTGCCCCTCAGACTGCCCATTCTCCCACCTTGGCTGGACCATCCAGGGCATGGTCTCCAGAGTTGCAGGTCGAGCCCCATCAGCGCCCAGGGCCTTCTGGGGCCAACAAACGTCCTGAGGCCACCTATACCCCCACTGCGGCTGGCCTTCGTCAGGATGAAGGGGGGGAGCTGGATGTGCAGAATTCCATGAAGTCCTGGGTGGAGCAGGCAATTAGGCAGGGAATTGCAGAGGGAATGCAACTTCAGTCACAGATGTTTGCCCAAATGTATGCCCTTAGACCTGAGGTGGAGTCCCAGGGCTTTATTGCCCCTTCTGAGGATTATCATAGGCAGGTTTCCCCTTCTCCTTCTGAACTAGTTGACTATGCAGAAGACTGTCTGGAGGAAGGAGAGATTTCGGATGGGGATCAGATGCAGCCACCTAGACCCACCTTCAAGGGCTTATTTAACCCCGCTCTTTTGAAACCACTTCTGACAAAGGCCAGGGCCACTGCTCGATTGGGCCCTGACCCAGCCCTCTCTGGTACCTCGGGTACTGGAAAACAAGATGATTATCTTTTTACAGAGCAGGCAGTGGAGGCAGATACTATTCCTATTCCGGGAATGTTTCTGGACATGATCCATAGACAGTGGGCGGCTCCAGCTCTCCCCTCCAGGGCGTCAGGGCTGGACAATCAGTTGTTTACGGTGGATGCAGACATGCTTGCATTGTTGGAGGTTCCAAAGGTGGACGCTCCGGTGGCGGCTCTCACATCTTCTTCTGTTTTACCACCTGATGCAGAGGACGCTCTAAAGGCTGAAGATAGGCGAGAGGAGACGGCACTTCGTCGTGCACACCAGGCGGATGCCTGGGCTGTAAGAGCTTCTTCGGCAGCATCCTTTCTCACCAGAGCGTCGGTCAGATGGCTCCGCCAGCTTCAAGGCCATCTGGCACCAGATGATGTTCGGGCCCACCAAGACCTTTCTAAGATTTTGGCTGCAGCTGAATACACGGCGGACACTACCTTGGCAGCTGCCAGGTTCTCGGCCAGGGCCATGGCTTCGTCAGTCACTGCTAGACGTATGCTCTGGCTGCGTCATTGGCGAATGGACGGGAAGAACAAGTGGAAGTTGACTTCCGCTCCCTTTGAAGGGGCTTTCTTTTTGGGCAAGCCTTAGATCCCCTACTTATCGAGACAAGGGATAAAAGGAAGGTCCTCCCGTCCCAGAGCAGGCGAACGGACTTCCGTTCATCCCCTTACTATAGGCGGCCCTCCTTCCGCCAGTGGGGAGCCGGGCCAAGCTTTCCCCGCCAGCAACGGCCATTTCACTTCTCCAGATCTAGTTATCAGGCTGATAGGCCAGCCTTTTCCCGGGGTCGACAACAGTCATCCAACAAGCCCTTCAGGGGCTCCGGTGGCAGAGGGGCCAGGAGATCCAAGTGACTATCCGTCGCTGGACCCTCTTGGGGGCAGGCTTGGCCTGTTTGCGGACCGCTGGGACGACCTAACTACAGACAATTGGGTGAGGGAGACAGTAAGAGCAGGGCTCTCCCTCGAATTCCTTTCACCCCCTCCGAGGCGTTTCCTCCACTGCCCCGTTTCTGGAGACCCATTCAGGCGGGAACTCATGGAATCGGCTATCCAGCATTTGCTGGATATCAGGGCCATTCAGCCGGTTCCACTGGGACAGTGGGGGCGCGGGTTCTACTCCATCCTCTTTGTCATCCCAAAGGCCTCGGGAGGGTGGAGGGCAATTCTAAATTTGAAAGGCCTCAACAAGTTCATCGTCTACAAGAGGTTCAAAATGCACTCCCTGCATTCCATTTTAGCCGGGATCAGGGAGGGAGACTTCCTAGCCTCCATAGATTTGACCGAAGCCTACCTCCACATACCAATTCGGCCGGAGCATCGTCAATACCTGAGGTTTTGCTATTCAGGCCGTCACTATCAATATCTTGCCCTGCCGTTCGGGCTGGCTTCCGCCCCCCGGACGTTTACCAAGATTCTCTCTGTTTTGGCGGCATATCTCAGGTCTCTTCCTATCAGAATTCAATGTTACCTCGACAATCTGCTCATTCAAGGGTCCTCCCAGCGGCGAGTGGAACAGGACCTGACCACGACAATTCAGGTATTGAGGGACCACGGTTTTTCGGTGAATCTGGCGAAGTGTCATCTCATGCCTTCTACAAGGTTAGTCCATCTAGGGGCCCTGATAGACACGCTAACGGGGCAGGTCTTCTTGTCCCCGGACAGACAGGACAGTATCAGGGCGCTGATTCAGTCTCTTCAGGGGACCAGGACAGTTCAGGTAGCCCTACTATCCCAATTGTTGGGAAAAATGATATCCTGTATGAACATAGTTCCCTGGGCCAGGTTCCATGCGAGACCACTACAGTGGTTCTTGCTCCCCTTTCAGAGGGCAGGAACGAGCTCGTCCAAGGTCAGAGTTCAGGTCCCCCCACAGGTCCTACAGTCCCTAACCTGGTGGACGTCAGGGGCCATCCAGAAGGGGTGCTTCTTCAGGGAACCCCACAGGGTGATAGTAACGTCGGATGCCAGCCTGATGGGCTGGGGGGGCCATTGCGGGTCTCAGGTGGCCCAGGGCCGCTGGTCCCACCAAGAACTATCCCATCAGATCAATTGGTTGGAGCTCCGGGCGGCCCCTCTGTCTCTTCAGACCTTTCTTCCGCAGGTGAGGGGGCAGCATGTGCTCCTTCTCACAGACAATACGACGACGAAAGCCCATATCAACAGGCAAGGGGGGACTCGTTCCGGGCCTCTGATGCGAGAGGTGGAGACCCTTTGCCTTTGGGCAGAGACTCACCTTTTATCCCTGACAGCGGACTACATCGCAGGGACGGACAACATAGAAGCCGATTGGCTGAGCCGAGCCATGGTGGACCCCTCGGAGTGGAGACTCCATCCCAACTTGTTTGCGGAGGTAGTCGACCGGTTCAGTCGCCCGGTAGTGGACCTCTTCGCCTCTCCAGCGAACACTCAACTCCCTCTTTTCTTCTCCCGATTTCCTGCCCCGGGAGCGGCGGGGGTGGACGCTCTGCGGACCCCGTGGCCCAAGGGCCTCCTTTACGCTTTCCCTCCCCTACCCCTTATCCCAGCCGTCATTCGGAAGTTGCTGCTGGAGGGGGCGGAACTGGTGTTAGTGGCCCCTCATTGGCCCAGACGTCCTTGGTTCGCCGACCTGATCGACCTGTCGGTCGCCCATCCCTGGCGGATTCCCCCGGACAGAGTCACGCTCAGCCAGGGCCCGGTTCTGCATCCGGACCCGCAGAGACTGCAGCTAGCCGCCTGGAGGTTGAGCGGGGCCTCTTAAGGCGGGAGAACTTTCCGACTAGGGTCATCAGGACTATGCAGGTGGCCAGGCGGCCTTCCACCACGAGAATTTATGAGGCAACTTGGAACAGGTTTGCTGGGTGGTGTGCCTCCAGGCAGTTGAGCCCGACTTCGGCATCGGTGGTGGAGGTGCTGGAGTTCCTACAGGACGGGTTAGACATGGGACTTTCCACTAACACTCTACGACGACAGGTGGCTGCGCTAGGCACTGTCTTGACTTTTAGGAAGTGGGGCTCCCTCGCTAACCATCCGAGGGTGAAGATTTTTCTGCGGGGGGCGGCTAATTTAAAACCGCCTCCTCTTCACCGTTACCCCACTTGGGACCTCGCTAAAGTTCTCCAGGCCTTGACAAAGACACCCTTCGAACCTTTAAGGGAGACGAGTCTCCGTCTCCTATCGTGTAAGGTAGCCTTTCTTGTGGCCGTCACGTCGGCCCGACGGATCTCAGAGTTGGCGGCTTTATTGGTGCGGAAAGACATGTGCATTTTTCACCACAACAGGGTGGTTCTGCGGTTGGACCCTGCCTTTCTTCCTAAGGTCAACTCCTTGTTCCACCGAGCACAGGAGTTGGTCCTGCCTGACTTCTGCCCTCGGCCTAGGCACGCCCTGGAGCAGACCTGGCACACTCTGGATGTGAGGAGGGCCCTCCGCATTTACATTTTTAGAACCTCTTCTTTCCAAAAGACGGAGGCACTCTTTGTCTCGTTTCAGCCGTCGACTCTTGGCCACAGGGTGACCTCTTCCACGGTGGGACGCTGGCTTAGGACGTGCATTTCATCGGCTTATGAGCTCCAGGCTCTACCTGTGCCTCAGGGGATTACTGCCCACTCTACCCGCAGCGCTGCCACGATGGCGGCTTGGTCTACGCAGGCGTCAGTGGAAGACATTTGTAGGGCGGCCACATGGACTTCTCCCACTCTCTTCATCCGTCACTATAGACTTGACTCCTTCGCGTCGGCAGAGGCAGCCTTTGGGAGAAGAGTTCTGCAGCGGGTTCTTGAAGATCCGGGGTCATCGGCCCAGGACAGCTCCCACCCTTAGGGCTGGCCGGTCTTTGGTATATCCCAGACTGGCACCTCCCATTTCTACACTATGGAGAAGGGACGTTGGTCTTACCGTGATACGTTCCTTCTCGTAGTGTAAAATGGGAGGTGCCAGCCCCACCCTGTCTGTGGCTGCCTGGACCGGCTTCCCTGGTGGAGCATGTTGTTTCTATCTTTCAGACTGCGTACCTTTTGCATGGACTGCGTAACATTCGCTTTGGCTTCGCTGGCAAAACTGAAGAGACGTCACCAGGGAGGCGGATCTTCAGAATTTTTCAGCTCAGGACATAGAGCTAGAGCAAGGAATACCCAGACTGGCACCTCCCATTTTACACTACGAGAAGGAACGTATCACGGTAAGACCAACGTCCCTTCCCTGAGTCCTCTAATTTCATGAGACAAATAATAAAGGGCTCCATTTGCTACATATACAATACTTATGTCATCTCAAAAACTTTTTGAGTCTTCGGAGAGGGGCGGCATATAAATTGAATTAATTAAATTAAATTAAATTTTTAAAAGTTTATTTTCTTGAGAAATATGTATCCAACATTATAATTGTATGTAAACCAAGATATAGTCACTTGTTGCAATATATAACTTGCATTGAAACAACAGAGCAAACTTAAATCAGTAAAAGATATAATAAAAATAAATACCGAACACATTTCAATGTTTCCAAAATGCTTCCTTTTTCTTGCCCATCCTCCAAAAGATTTGGAAATGTATCTGTATTATAACAGGAATGGTGGAAATCTTTGATCTACAACCATTTGTTTACTGATCATTCAAAGAAACAACAATACTGAAAAAAATTACTTATGACCCATTTTCACACTGTTGCAGCATCCCCACTATCAAAATTTAGCCACTTGGCAACTGGCATGCATTCATGACAACTGTACTGTTCCAGGGTCATGTGATCACCATTTATAACCTTCCCAGCTAGTTTCCACCAAGCAAAGTCAATGGGGAAATCCCACTGACAACACGTCTCATGCCACTCTTACAGATCTTCTATCCTCAGGAGCAGTTTCCAGAGCAGAGAAGTCTCATTTCAGCAGAGAAATCAGAGTTAAAATCTGGATGTACAGACTCTATGTAGTTGTCTCTGCATGGTCTTGCCTGGTTGTTTGGAAAAGGTTTGAACCTGATGAAGTGGAACCATTTCTTAGAACTGAGTTCAGCCACTGGTGTTTTAGATCCTTCTTCCTTCTGGTTAATTCAGTCTCCTGACACGTGACAGGCGATTGAGTCCATCCGATGGTAAATGCTTCTCTACAGGAGGAAGTAGCTGCATCTGCCTTGACAGAGACAACTGTCTGCTCTTTCTTAAGAGGCCATCACTGGCCATCACCAACAGATCTGAACAATTTTCATCCAGTCTTCAATCTTCCCTTTCTAGAGCAAGTTATTAGTCTATAGCTCCAGAAAGTCCCGGGAGAAGCAGATTGTCTGAACTCCTTTCAATTAGGATTCAAGTCTGATTGAGATAGCATTGATCACACTGGTTAACTACTTTTGGCAAGTGGTCTAAAGTGGTCTAGCCATCTGATCCACCTTGATCTCTCATCAGCTTTTGATACCCATCAAACATGATATCCTTTGGACCAACTTAGGGGACTGACAGACAGTGTTATGGTGATTCTCCTCCTTTCTCTGAGGCAGTTCCAAACAGTATTCATAGGAAAAGAAGAGATGGAGCCTGAAATCCCTGCTTTGTGAGGTATTCTCTCACTACTCCTATTTAACATTACATGAAGCCATTGGATGAGGTCATCATCAACACAGAAATTATTGTATTATTATATGCTGATGACATCCAGTTGTGCAACTCAGCACTGGTGATGCTGTCAAGGTTTTTTCCCTTTCCCAGCGCCTGGAGATCTAGAAGTTTGGTGCAGGAGAACAGACGTTGACTCAAGACCAAGATTTTCCATCTTTAACTCTGCACATGGAGTCACATTTCCTCAGTCAGAGTTGGTGTGCAACTCCTAAATTTACAACTCCTGCTTAAAGAGCAGCCATAGCCTTTTGCACAGGTTCATCTTGTGTATCAATTGTATCCACTTCTGGACCATGGAGCCAATTAATATGATATATTTATGCACAATTTAATCTCTGAAATTTTATCTCTTGTCTTTCTGTTCCAACAGACACTTGGCTTGTCTTTTGACAGTATTCTGTAAGATGAGAACTGTTGGTTCCAGTCATATTAAGTTTTAGCCTTACATCAACAAACTGTGTTTTGGAAGCTTTAGAAAATGCATGAGAGCCAAGCACAATTAAAGGTAATTGATTTGATATGGGATTAATTTCAGTGAGAAATTTCAGCTTTGAATCTTCCACTGAAACCAAAAGAACATTAATTTTATTATCACAAAACCTTTGTAGATTACAGTCCATCAGACACACAACCATGGATTATGACCCATAAACGCATTATACAATAATAAACACATGCATCTTTAAAACTGTTTTTCTACAATGTCTATCTTCCCATAAACTACTGTGTTTCCCCGAAAATAAGACCCTGTCTTATATTTTTTTTGAACCCCAAAATAAGCGCTTGGCCTTATTTTCAGGGATGTCTTATTATTTTGAGGCGTGTGGAGCAAGATGGGGATCACTTGTCATCTTACCTGATTTCCAGCTCTCCCTAACCCTAATCAGAGGAAATGGCAGGGACCAGCTGCGCATGCATTTAAATATTTTCGGGGAGGGTTTATTTTCAGGGGAGCTCTTATTTTCGGGGGAGCTCTTATTTTGGGGGAAACACGGTATTAAATTTCAATTCATATAGCTTGATTGTGCCCATTCTATCATATTTAAACCTATAATATGTAAAGATGAATTAGGGAGCAAAAGGCTTCATGATGATGAATCTAAGATTGTACAGGTTTGTACCTGATTTACAACCATAACTGAACCCAGAATTATGGTTGTAAGTTGTGGCAGTCATCAAGAGGGTCACCTTGTCAAGAGTGTTGGACTTTAATTTCTATAATTCTAAATTAACAAGCTCCAACATTTCTGATAGGGTTAAATCATTTGTTGACATACTTACATCCTGAAGCAATTTTTCAAGATTTTCCTGCAGTTCATAAAAGTACCGAGAAGTAATAAGTCCTTCACGTGATTTATCCAGGCAGTCTCTGGCCAACTCAATAATTTGATGATGAATAAAGCTTAGGACCCCATCTGCTAATTGCAACACATTTTCAGGTGCACTCGATGCAATCAATTCAGCCAGCCGTTCCTCCATCTGGGCTGTGGCCTAAAGATGGGTCAAATAATTAGTCACATTTTGTTATAAATGAATCAACATATAAGTTTAATTAAATATATCATACCTAATTAATGGGCTTTATTAGACTATTTAAGGATTTTGCCTATAAAAAATAAGTGAACTTTGTTCTCCATTATCACTGTAAACATTCGTATTAAATTTATTGATATTATATTCTGTAATTATAACTTACGGATAAAAAACATCATTTCAGAAAAGTTTAAATACAATATAGTGTGAGAGCTATAATGGGAGTGCATGTAATTTTTATTTTTTACAGCCTGCATAGTGGATTTTTCATTTATTTTAGCATCCTATTTTGCTAAGAATGGAAAAGTTTGACTTCAAATTTTAAACTTAGAGTTTAAAAAAATATGGGATCAAGAATTATACACATATTTCATCTTTCAAATAGACTTTAGGAGAGACCTTTGAACCACCTAATACCACTTATGTACCAAATAAAATCCAATTTATATTTTGGCACACAGTGAGATTCTTAACTGGCAACCTATTGCAAATACATTTTAAACAGAGACCAGCTCCAGTCCATCTTTTTTGATGAAGATACTTTCTTAACTTAAATATTTATAACTATTTTGTAAACCTTCAATTTGCTTAAATAATTCCAATGTGGATTTTCATTTTATTATCATTGCCTTAACTTTGTATAAAGAATAGGTTCTTTCAATTTTTCTACGAACTCTTTGTCACATAATAGTTTTGTATTTAGCCTCCATCTCTGTTGTTTCCTTCTCTTCTCTAGACATTTTTTGGAGAAAATGAGAACCAAGGGACACCCAGCGAAATAGTATGGGATACTATGAAGGCATACCTGAGAGGGATAATAATATCTTACTCTGCATATAAAAACAAATTAAAAAGAAAATCCAGGGAAGATCTCATCAAACATCTAGATGAAGCAGAAAGGAAACTCCAAAAAATGCCTGGTGACACTGTAGCAAAGGAAAATTGGATGGTGTAGAGACATAAATTAAACATTCTAGATCAAGAAGAGCTAGCCCAAAAAATAAAAAGAACAAAACAGCACTATTTTGAGAACGCTAATAAATCGGGCAGGTGGCTGGCCTATAAATTAAAAAAGGAAAATGAAAAAGGGACAATCCAGATATTAGAAGATGCGGAGGGAAACCTCTTAAATAAAGAAGAAGATAAATTAGAAAGAGCGAGAGAGTACTATGAATCCCTATATAAAGAAGAGGAGACCTCGGAGGGAAAAATAGATCAATATTTGGCAGAGGCGGAGCTCCCGCAAATAACAGAGGAAGAGAAGGAGATGCTCAATGCTAAGATAACAACCGAAGAGTTCAAAAAAGCCCTGTCCAAACTCAAAAACAACAAATCACCTGGCCCAGACGGATTCCCAGGAGAAATATACAAAAAATTGGAAGAAATTCTACAACCAAAATTAATGGAAATTTTTAATGAGGTTTTGACGGGCTCAAAAACTCCTGACTCATGGAGGGAAGCTCGTGTTACACTGCTGCCGAAAGAAGGTGCCGACCCCCAAAAAATTCAAAACTACAGACCAATCTCACTTCTAAACACTGATTACAAATTATTTATGTGTATAATGGCAGAAAGAACTAAAAAAATATTAAATAATTGGATTCATAAAGATCAAAATGGTTTTCTCCCGGGACGACAAATTAGGTATAATTTGAGAATTGTACTAGACACTCTAGAATACTATGAAGAACACCCAGAAAAGCAATTGGCCTTAGTCTTTTTGGATGCCCAAAAGGCATTCGACAATCTAAATTGGAATTTTATGACCAAATAAATTAAAATAATGGGATTTGGGCAAAACTTCGAAAAAATGATAAAAACTATCTATGACAATCAGAGGGCGAGCATTTTAGTAAATGGAGACAGGACAAGAACTTTCCAAATTAAGAAAGGAGTAAGACAAGGCTGCCCCTTGTCACCGCTACTATTCATTTTGGCCCTGGAAGTTTTGCTACGAAACATTAGAAACAACGAGGAAATCAAAGGCCTAAGAATTAGAAAAGAGATTTATAAAACACAAGCCTTTGCGGACGACGTGGCGCTAATATTAGAAGATCCATTGATATCTGGACAAAAAGTACTAGAGGAATTGGGTAAATATGGAGAGGTGGCAGGCCTTAAACTGAACAAATCTAAAACCAAAATACTTACTAAAAATGTAACTGAGTCGCAGAAGAAAGAGATAGAAGAAATTTTGGGCCTACAAGTGGTCCCAAAAATAAAATACCTAGGAATTTGGTTAACCAAAAGGTGCTCTTCCCTAAAAGAAGATAATTATACCCCATTAATTAATAAATTAAAACAAGATTTAGATAGATGGAAAAAGGTTAAATTATCACTTATAGGCAAAATTGCGGCAATCAAGATGAACATTCTCCCCAAGATCTTATTTTTATATCAAAACCTACCAGTAATTTTAGAGAAAAAAAATTTTTTAGAATTAAATAAGACCATTAGGGAATTTGTTTGGGAAGGGAAAAAATCAAGGATCTCACTTAAAATTCTACAGGAAAAAAGGAACGTGGGAGGACTTGGACTCCCTAATTGGGAAACGTATTATAGAGCGGCAAAGTTGATATGGATAAAGGATTGGATCACCTTGGAGAATAAGAGAATTTTAGTGTTAGAAGGACATGACCTACAGAAAGGGTGGCATGCATATCTATGGGACAAAGACAATAAAAAGAAAACTTATTTCCACAGGCATAAAATCAGGGACTCCCTAATACAAACGTGGGTGGGGATCAGGCAGAGATATTATACCAAAGTCCCAATCTGGCTTTCTACGGTAGAGGCAATGATTTACCCCAACAGGTGGGGAATGGAGAAACTGTACAGATACAAAGATATTGTCGATGGAGGGGGAAACATTAAATCAAATGAAGCTCTGAGAGATCAAGGTATAACCTTAGATTGGTGGACCTATCTACAAATAAAATCAAGATACCAGAAAGATAAAGATGAGTACGGCTTAGAATTAGGATATAATGGATTAGACAAAATTTTGATGGGACAAGGGAATAAAGCGTTGGCCAAGCTGTATAATTATTTATCGGATGAAGATAGAGATGAGGATATAATTAGAAACCAATTGAGAGCATGGGAGAGAAATATTGGACACAGTTTGGACTTTAATGAATGGGAAGAAGCCTGGAATAAAAATTATAAATTAACTAGAGCAGCCACGTATAAGGAAAACCATTACAAAATGCTTCACAGGTGGCATTTAGCACCTGCAAGATTAGCAAAGATGTTCCCCAATGCACAGCCAAATTGTTGGAAATGTGGCCATGGTCATGGCACCTTCTTTCACATGTGGTGGACATGCCCTGAAGCAAAAAGGTATTGGAGCAAAATTCGGAGATGGTTGAAAGATATACTCAAAGAAGAAATTGATTTGAATCCAGAAATATTTCTCCTGGGAATGGTAAAGAAAGGGTATGGAAAGGAAAAGGTCCACCTCCTAATACACATAGCTACAGCTGCCAGACTAGCATACGCTCAAGACTGGAAAAAGAAAGACCTACCACCAGATGACCTTATAATTAATAAAATATTAGAGTGTGCAGAGATAAGTAAATTAACACACGAGATAAATGATGATGAAAACTCTGATTATGATACTGTGTGGGGAAGATGGTACGAATGGATAAATGATAGAATTAAGGAAGGAATAAATGGTGCAGAAATTAATTAGAAATGTGTAGTATAATTGACACCAGACACTTATTCATGTATATATGTATAAACACTGCGAATCCGATGTTAAATAGAATCGTGACTATATTTTATTTGTGTAAAAAAAAACCAATAAAAATTGTATAAAAAAAAAAGAATAGGTTCTTTATATTATATATTTTTTTATCTCATATATTATTGTTCCTACTGAATAGATCTAAAAAAAAAACCTCAGATGTTCAGAGCACCTTCTTACCTTTGGAAACCTTTCTTTGTATACATGGTTCATCATCACTATTTCACTATCAAAGGACACTGGAGAACGACCAGGGCTATAAAAAAAAAGTATGAGGGGTAAAGCATTGTAACCTAAGGCAGTATGACTATTTGAGCATACCATCCACTTTAATGTGATTATATATTTCATAAACCAATTAACAGCATAAACTGTGTATGCATAATTACTATGTTATACTTTGGCTTTAATTCACAAGACATGTTCACAAGAAATATATAGGAGTCAAATTGCAGCATTCTTCTCAGACCCATAAAAACAGCCACATCTTTTTTTGGCTCATACAGTTGTTGCGGTTGAAATTTCTTCATTGAAAGTTACAGTGTACTAATGTGATTAGTCAATTGTTTTTTTACTTCCAAGCCAAGTGGTCAAGAAAATGTAATCAAAGTCACCCAGCCAGCTTGCATGCCTAAAGGATGACCAGAATCTGGGTCTTTTTGCTCCTATGACATTAGCTCTCACAAGTAGATAATAAGTTAATACAATTTTGACAAAAGCTATTCATATATAAAATCCATTGTTGCTGAATTTCATTCCTAGGCATTCTAGTCAATATGGACAAATCAGCAATAATTCAGCAATATTTAAACTTGTGGTTGTTCTCCCTTAGAACAAAAAAAGTGATTTAGGATCTAATATAAAGACATTTCTGTAAGACATCTTTTAATCTTTCCCAGGCCTGGGGATAGTATATGTGTATAGCCCCTACCGTATTTTTATTGCATTTTTACTGGTATGATTGTTTTTGCTCCTGGCTGCCATATTTGTTTCATTTTTTTAACTGCATTTAATTGCTTATTTGATTTTGTAAGCCACTCAACCTACTGAAGTGGGTGGCCATAATAAATTTGATAAAATAAATATTTCTAATCTTTAACCTTTCCCTACCCAATGGTCAGGTCAGTTTAAAACAGTGTGGATTAAAGGAGATATTTGCACTGATTTCAACTTTATCAAATTTAAAGTACTAAAAATAATGAATGTAATGAATAATGGCTTTTGGGACATTCCAAGAGACTAAGATAGCTACTAGTTACACAGTAGATGCAAGACCTGTATTGGTCCATCTAGCCCACTGAGTCTGGCAGCTGTTCTCCAAAATTTTAAGCAGATTGAATCTGAAATTATATACAAACCATACAGTCTACCAGTTGAATTATGGTATTGCAGCAATTCATGGGTGAAACAAAAGTAATTTTTCTTGTGAAGATATCACAGAAAATTAAGCAAAAGGATGAAGGATTTAAGGATTACCTCAGGCTACGAGATCGAGGTCGCATTGCTGGAGAATGCCTTCCTTCCTCATCAGTGATACTCTCTGTGCTGAAGTGCTTTGTCAGAAAGTGAAGTTCATCAGCTGTTGGTTGATAGGGCAGCTGGTGTAGCTTCTCCTGAGATGAGCAAGATGACTAAGAACAAAATGTATGCAAGAGAATACTTAAGGACAGGCAAATATTTTACAAAAATACATAATGATTTATTTCAAAGAGAAAAAATACAAATGTTCATGTATCTTATATTTGTCAAGAGGTTTTGTTAATATATTCTAAATGAATAATATAACAAAATGAGTGAGACTTCATTATGAAGGAAATACAGAATATATTTTCATTTGGAACCTGAATCAGTTATGACATTCTCATCAAAAGTGTTTTAAGAATACATTTCTGTCAGAATATGAAAAAATAAATATTTATCTAAAACATCTCAAATTCCATTAGCTATCAGGAGTAAAAGAACCTGGAATCATTCACTAGTCAACACAGTGAGCATGAACTTACTGAAACAGTTGAACTTGGAGTGTTGGTTCCATATCCAGAAGAAGGGAGGGATGCCAAGGACCAACGGCGCCCATCTGTCCTAGAAAAAGATACAAACTGTATCTTAATAGTTATTTTAAAATGTTATTAGAAATACATAATTTAAATAATAGATTTTGCCTTTTAAATGATTCATATGCGATCAGAGTGTAGTTAAAAATCCAATTTGCCACTTGCAAATTGTTGCTGACCCAAAGAATAAACACAGCAGAACAATATGACAGATATCTACACAAAATATACCACATAGTCAACATGTGCCTTCTAAACAAATATTTTTCTAAGGTTTTTGCTGTGTTAATCTTTTTTCTCTTAAATATTTCAAAAGAAAGTCAGGAACAAACTTCCCATTCAATCTACTATACTGTATATAGAAACACAACTTAAATTTCAAATCCATTTTTTTTTTAAATTTAGAAAAAAACCATAACTTTTACTTTATGCCTTCATGCTTCATGCACAAGATCACAAATATTTAAGATGTTACAGAATCCATGCTATAGTTAAAAATCCCAAATAGGCATTTTTTTAAACAAATGCTATTGCTATTGCTATTGTTGTGTCTTGTCACTCACTGTGTGTTACATTTTATATGCAAAAATCCAGATTCTTGAATAAAGCATCTATGACCTGATCAAGCAAGAATTTTCTTGTGCTCTTATGGTCTTGAAGGTGTTTTTTAAATTATATGTATTATAAATATTTTTTCGATATTTTAAAAAATATTGAAAAGAAGAAACTGCAGGGAAATCAACACTATAAATAATAATGTTTACAAATATACAAACATGGTGCAAAATATTAACTATTCCTTGGCACGATCACATTTAAAAATCACAATTAAAAAAATCAGGGCCCTTTCAAAACAAACGTCATCCAAAGAACATTATAAAGCAAATAAAAGAATGTTTTACCTATAGTTTTCATATAGAAAAACTACTTCTGTTTAATGGATCAATTTATCACCTAGCCAATATACATAATAAAAAGGAAAACTGAAAAGAGCAGTTCCAAGGCAGAAAATTTTCAAGCAGTGTTCACTTAACAACTGCAGAATTAGAATGCCTATTAACAATAATTATTAATTAATTAATTATTATTCTTTTAATGTCTTTTTTTAACTTTTGTGTGGGATATTGTTGCATTGTTTTATTCTCCGTTGAAAGCCGCCTAGAGTCCCTTGGGAGTGGGCGGCATAAAAATGTGACTAAATAAATAAATAAATAAATAAATAAATAAATAAATAAATATTAGATGTATAACTTTTATTTTCAGTTGCAAAAATCCTTAGTCATTAACTTTTCCCTTACAATTATTTACTGACAGTAAACATTTCACTTGAGGTAAAACAGAACAGCAGCCCGCTGCTCCTATATGACACTTTTCATGATACTGACTTGTTTGCAGCTACATTTTACAGTTGATTTAAATTAAAATTAATATAACACAGCTCCCAGAGTAATAAAGAAGTTTAGGTTATTTTCACTGTTCAGGTGGAACAGGAATTTTTAAATAATTGATTTAATTGATTTAATTAAATAGGCAAGCTCTTTGTGAACGAAAAGAACTTTATTCTCCCCTTCCCCCTTTCCCTACATATCTTGGGAAATATTTATTTAAAAGATGAGATGGTACCCACAACTGAAAGGAAAATGAGCTATTTTACATTATTACACAGAGGACAAGATCAACTCACTAATGCTACTATCCCATACAGACTTATTCCTAAGTATTTTAATTCTGGGTTCACTTCTGAACTGAATAAAGTTTATTCCCCTTTTAAGTTGATATGTTTACAGATGCATAATAGAACATTTAGAGGAACAGCAATATTTTCTTTTCAACAGAAGTCATAAAACTTAAAAAACCAGATGTCACTCATTTTAATTGGTCAAGAGAAGTGTCGCCAACATGCCTAAATGGGTTATGAAAGCATGAGCTCGCCAGGACTGCAACATGCAAAAGCTTTCCATTCATACTGCATACAACTTACATCTGCTGTACCATTTACCTGTCTGCCCTGTGTCCATGGCTATATAAAAACAAACAGTACCAGCAATAAAAATGGGAACAAAATACAGAGCATTTGTAAACATTTATCAAATAGTTATTGTTATCCCTTTAAACATGCTAAGCAATTTTATGGATGAACTTGCAATGTAAGAAAACAAAAAAGAAACGTATTATTTAATGACAGATTTATACATCAGATTTTTACACCATCAGATTTATACTGAAATAATTCCACCACTCAGCTTTGAAAATTATTCATCTTTACCTTGGGTATATAAGTAGAGCCCAGCTTTCACATTATTACCAAATTCAGGTCTGCTCACAAAATACTGAACTTAAGATTTATTGTTAAATAATATTTTCTTAGCAAAACAAATGGTAGTAGCCTGACATCCTAACAATATTGATGGAATTTTTAAAACTACTCCTGAGATAATTTATCAACAAAGGTATAAAACAGCTATAACATCCCATCATAATGTAATAGTGGCAATTATGAAAAAATCATTATATCTGAAGACCCACTATTTCATCCCCGAAACCTGTAACCTGTCCACAGACATCACCCTTTGTTTGCATCTGGCTCCCTGCTCCATCTGATTTTTAAAAAATATTATTTTAATGAAAACAAAAATGGAAAGCTGGTTTGGGGCAACTGAAAGTATCATCTTTACTTCCAAGGATAGATGTAGGCTGAAAATGGTCCCCAAAACTTCTTTGGGGGGGAAAAGATGGGAAATAGTGCAGAATAATGTTTTCACTGAAAGTGCAGCCAAGGTCTGGAGAGGTTGCAAAGGAAGTGCAGCAAGGTTTGGGGAGTGTGCAAGGGAGGCGTGGTGAAGATCTGGGAGGATGTGGCGGGGTGTGCGAGTGGCTGGCAAGGGAGAAGGGTGGGGCTTATCTGAGTGACATACGACTTGTGTCTTGGAAACCCTCCTGGTTTCCAAGCGACATTCTGGGGAAGGGGGCAGGGAAATTTGCAAATGGCGATCACATGATTGTGGGGCACTGCAATTGGTCGTAAGTGGGAGCCAGTTGACTTGAACCCAGATTCCAAGGGCAAATCATACCCACCATCCATTCAGTGCCATCATAATTTCAAATGGCCCATTGACTTGATTTGTTTTGAATTTATTTTAAGATTAGAGATGGGCAGCCATACAATTTGAATGAATGAATAAATATTGCAATGTATTTGCTTCTGAATGTATTACAAAATAACAAAAGTCCATTTGCTATTGCATACAAGCGGAGTTTATTGGGACCTGGGGGGGGAGGCGGGGGGGGGCTCTTACTGCCACACTTGACTTCCTTTTAAAAGAAGCCATCATGGCCCAAGTTGTGAATATCTGATTAAAGACAAACTGAACAAATCTCAAGATTAGAAAATTGAGCCAAATTCAACCAGCACAAAAATCTTGAACAATATTCTTCAGTACTGATTTAATGGCAATTCAAATGGACTGAGATAAATACAGGTAGTCCTCGACTTACAACAGTTCATTTAATGACCGTTCAAAGTTACAACCACTGAAAAAATTGGCATATGACCATTTTTCAGAGTTACAACCGTTGTAGTATCCTCATGATCATGGGATCAAAATTCAGATGCTTGGCAACTGGTTCATACTTATGACCATTACTGTGTCCCAAGGTCATATGATCCCCCTTTTGTGACCTTCTGACAAACAAAATCAATAGGGAAGCCAGATTCACTTAACAACCGGGTTACTAACTTATCAATTGCAGTGATTCGCTTAACAACAAGGCAAGAAAGGTCATAAAATGAGGTAAAGCTCACTTAACAACAGAAATTTTGGACTCAATTGTGGTCATAAATTGAGGACTATCTGTAATGGTAAATCCTTAAAATGTGCAATATTCTAATTTTACTAAAATTCAGGTCCGATCTGAATTCTGAATCTAAAATATTCTGATATCTGTACAACCACAGGAATCCTATATCCAACAGACACATTAAAGATGATATTTTCAAAAAAACTATTTTTAAAACAACGGTACAAAGTTAATGAATCTCTCTCTCTCTCTCTCTCTCTCTCTCACACACACACACACACACACACACAAATGGAATAAAATCACTCATACATACCTACGGGCAGGAACAAAGGAAAAGTGAGATGGTGCATTTGGAGAAAAATTTCGGGGGCTATCCAATGGACTTCCACCTGCTTAAAAACATACAAAATGGTATTTGAACTATGCTTACAACTATTTCTATATTATAGTTAATGTGAATCTGACATACAGTTTTTCAGACTTATGGTTTTTATTGTTATTAATCACAGTGTTCAACCTATTTTCTCTAACTTTTTCTGGTGAAAACTAAGCCAGAATAAATGGTGAAAAACAAAATAATGAGGATCACAAATGGGAAATACCATGGCTTAGGAGTCCTATGGATTATATGAATTAATCAGGATCTAATATTTGTGACCTATATTATGCCAGTCTGGAACTGCTCTGTTATAGGCTCAGGGCAGGGGCGGGGGGGGGTGGCGGTTATTATAAAGGAAGGTCTGGATCCAAGGGAGACCACTGTTCCACAGATAGCCGGATGTGAGTCCCTCTTTGTGAAGTGGGGTCGTGGAGTACAGATGGGCTTGTTGGTCACGTACCTGGCTCCCTGCCACGTGGCAACGGCCCTGCCCGAGCTGCTTAATGTTATAGCCGAGGTGGCAGTGGACACCCCCAGACTTGTTATCATGGGGGATTTTAACCTGCCATCTATCGGTGAAATGTCTGAGGTGGCTCGAGAGTTCATGGCTTCCATGACGGCCATGGACCTTATTCAGTTAATTCATGACCCTACTCACACAGGGGGAAACACTCTGGAATTAGTTTTTGTCTCTGGTCAGTGGTTGAGTGGCCTTGATATAGGGGATATAGCCATCGAACCCTTGTCATGGTCTGACCACTCGCTCCTTCGACTGGACTTTCTAACCGCTGCACCCCGCCGCAGGGAGGCGGGACCGATCAGGTGGTTCCGCCCCGGCGCCTGATGGACCCTGATAGGTTCCAGATGGAGCTTGGGCCATTTCCTGAGACTCTGGCTCATGACTCGGCTGAAGACCTAGTGGCCGCCTGGGATAGTGCGGCTGCCGGGGCCTTGGACCGTGTCGTGCCTTTGCGGCCTCTGACCCGGCACCGAACTCACCTAGCTCCTTGGTTTTCCAAGGAGCTTAGAGAGATGAAGCGCCGGAAAAGACGCCTGGAGAGTAGTTGGAGGACCAGCTGCTCCGAATCCGACCGAACACTGGTGAGGTCTCATATTAAGACCTACCTAGTGGTGATAAAAGCGGCGAAATCTAGCTATTTTGCCGCTCTTATCGCGTCATCAGATAATCGCCCGGCCACCCTGTTTAGGGTGACCCGCTCCCTCCTCCACCTGGAAGCGCGGGATGACCCCTTGCAGGGCCGAGCTGAGGACTTTGTGCAGTATCTGCATTACAAAATCGCTCAGATTCGGGAAGGGCTGGCCTCTGACTGGGTATGTCCGGATGGGATGACTGAGGCAGGTCTTGAGAGTGTTATCTGGGGGGAGTTCGTTCCTCTGGCTCCCGAGGACATGGACAGGGTCCTGGGACGGCTGAACGCGACCACATGTTTATTGGACCCGTGTCCCTCCTGGTTGGTACTGGCTTCCCAGGAGGTGACACGAGGCTGGCTCCAGAAGATTGTTAACGCTTCTTTGAGTGAGGGGGTCCTGCCGGCCGCTTTGAAAGAAGCGGTTGTGAGGCCCCTCCTCAAGAAGCCCTCTCTGGATCCGGCTGTTTTGGCCAACTATCGTCCAGTCTCCAACCTTCGCTTCGTTGCGAAGGTTGTTGAGAGTGTGGTAGCGCAACAGCTTCCCCGGTACCTGGATGAAGCTGTCTATCTAGACCCGCTCCAGTCCGGCTTCCGGCCTGGGCACAGCACGGAAACGGCATTGGTCGCGTTGGTGGATGATCTCTGGAGGGCTCGGGATAGGGGTTGCTCCTCTATCCTGGTCCGGTTAGACCTCTCAGCGGCTTTTGATACCATCGACCATGGTATCATGTTGCACCGCTTGGTGGGGCTGGGGGGGCACCGTTCTGCGGTGGTTCTCCTCCTACCTCTCTGACCGGTCGCAATCTGTGTTAACAGGGGGGCATCGGTCGACCCCGAGGCACCTTGCATGTGGGGTGCCACAAGGGTCAGTCCTCTCGCCCCTTCTGTTCAACATTTATGTAAAGCCACTGGGTGAGATCATCCCTGGCTTCGGGGTGGAGTTCCATCAGTATGCTGATGACACCCAGCTGTACATCTCCACCCGAGGCCACCCCAACGATGCCCTTGAAATGATGTCCCAGTGCCTGGAGGCCATGCGGGCCTGGATGGGGAGAAACAGGTTCCGACTCAACCCCTCCAAGACCGAGTGGCTGTGGCTTCCGGCGTCCCTATATAGCCAGCTGACGCCATCGCTGGCTATTGGGGGCGAATCACTCGCCCCCACGGAGAGGGCTCGTAACTTGAGCGTCCTCCTGGACGCACGGCTGTCTTTAGAAGATCATTTGACGGCCGTGGCCAGGGAGGCTTTTTATCAGGTTCGCCTGATACGCCAGTTACGCCCCTTTCTAGATCGGGACTCCCTACGCACAGTCACTCAGGCACTCGTCACTTCCCACCTGGTCTACTGCAACGCTCTCTACATGGGGCTTCCCCTGGGGTGCACCCGGAGGCTCCAGCTGGTCCAGAACGCGGCCGCGCAGGGGATTATGGGGGCGACGAGGCGCTTCCATGTGACACCTCTCCTGTGCGAGCTGCACTGGCTCCCAGTGGTCTTCCGGGTGTGCTTCAAGGTGTTGGTAACCACCTTTAAAGCGCTCCATGGCTTAGGGCCGGGGTACTTACGAGACCTTCTGCCACCAATAGCCTCCCACCGGCCACTCTGCCACTCCGCTCGCACAGAGTGGGCCTCCTCAGGGTGCCGTCCGCCAGACAATGTCGGCTGGCAACCCCCAGGGGGAGAGCCTTCTCTGTGGCAGCGCCCACCCTCTGGAACTACCTCCCCCCAGAGATACGTACAATAACAGACCTCCGGATTTTCCGTCGGGCCCTGAAAACCTATTTATTTCAACTAGCTGGGCTGGCTTGAGTTAAATTTTAAATTGATTTTAAATTGGGTGGTTTTAATTCACGGCCAAAATATTTAATTATTTTAAACTGTTTTAAATTTTGTATGTCCTGTTTTTACTTTGGCTGTTCACCGCCCTGAGTCCTATTTGGAGAAGGGCGGTATAGAAATTGAAAGAAATAAAATAAAATAAATAAATAAATATAAATATATGTTAGTGCTTGTGAAGTTACAAATACCACTTCATATGCATTAATTTGCATTTATCTAATTCTATATCTGCACTTATAAATATTATGTGAAATGTGAATATAACTGTACAGCTTTGTAACAAATCAGCTTTAAATTAAACATCTGCATAATGTGAAAATATAAACCACACTGGAGCAGAGCAAAACTATAATCAGCCTAACCTTCTGTTCCAATAGACACCCACAAAATATGTCTTGTAAGTCTATGTATCTTTCCTTACTGAGATTTTCCTAGTAATCTAGTCCAGAAAAAAATATTAAGAGTAAACAACAATGCCCCAGACTTCTTTTCCGATTCTGTTTTTGTTTTTTTACAGAAACCCAGCAGAAGATAACATACCCAGGATGGAATACATCTTCCTTATCAAAAAGTTTAAACAAGAAGCCAAGAGAACAAAAGGCTATTTCACAAAAATAGAATGATCAGTATGCCTTATTTCCCTTCTTTGGGTCCATGCTTCTAAGTACATCCTTGCCTTCTAACTATTTCTATGTGTGTAGGCCTTTAATCTCCTCTCCCTATCCTAGGGCCATCATATATGGCCTGCAAAAATCCAGATGGCAACTAGATGGCAAGAAAAAAATTTCTACATATCTCTGCCATCTTGTGACCATCCAGAGTTTAGCCTGACCCTAATATCATAGCTTTATTCTATTTCTTCTCTGGGTATCCATGGTTGAATCCTCTATTCACAGAAACTAGATCCTATGACCTTTTATGAGACTGCTCTCCCCTAAAAGCAGTCTAATATTTTCCCCATACCTTTCTTACTCTAAATTCCTTACGTACAATATACAGTACATATATTTGTTTATGCAATAACTTGCAATAGAAGAATCGTATTTTAAGCAGTATTCATTTTCTAATAAATCTAGTGATAACATATGTATCGCATAATTGGTTGGACAGGTACGATGTTGTGACAGTTGAGAAGTATTTTTTAATAACTTCAACTTTTAATTGTCTCCCATTAAAATATTTCTCAGTATAAGATGAAAAGTCATGAACAATCATAAGTTCAGCATTGGAACAGTCATAATTTCAAGAATGGGTCACAATTCAATTTTTTCAGTGCCATAAACACTTCCAATGGCTGTTGAACAAACGGGCATTAAGCAAGAACTACCTGTATTGCAGATTCAAACAGACCTTTTGCCTGTTTGTTGTTAAGTCACTGTTCTCATTTCTACTTGGGTCTCAGACAAAAACTCTTTTTCTGTAGTCTCTTCTTCCATCCTACCCTCACCAAACGCATTTATGCTACATTGTTTTCCACCTTCATTCATAACATTGTACATTTTCCCAATATCTGATTCTTCCATTATCACCATTCAACTATCATTGTAAGGGATAATTCTGATCAGCCATTAATTAATGGTTCTCAGAGTAAAAAGAACTATTACATAAACATAGTTCAGCTGCCTCCAAACACCATTAAAATGCCACATATTTCTTTATTCAGCAAAGTGGGAAGAAGAAGGCTAGATCTTAAATATTAAAGTATACAGGCTTATATAAAGGCTTGGACGTGGCGCTCCCATGTGACCCCCCTCCTGCGCGAACTGCACTGGCTCCCGGTTGTCTTCCGGGTGCACTTCAAGGTTTTGGTTACCACCTTTAGAGCGCTCCATGGCATCGGACCAGGGTATTTACGAGACCGCCTTCTGCTACCAATAGCCTCTCACCGACCAGTATGCTCCCATAGAGAGGGGCTCCTCAGGGTGCCGTCGGCCAAACAGTGTCGACTGGCGGCCCCCAGGGGGAGAGCCTTCTCTGTGGGGGCACCTACCATCTGGAACGAGCTCCCCCCAGAGATACGGAAGATCCCGGACCTGCGCACGTTTCGCCGTGCTCTCAAAACTTTTCTATTTCAGCAAGCTGGCCTGGCCTAACTCCCCTCTTTTAAATTTTTTTAAATTTTTTAATTCATGATTTTATAAATTGGGTGTTTTAATCTGTGTTTCGGCCAAAATATTTAATAATTTTAAGGGATTTTTAATATTTGTATTATTTGTATTTTATCTTGGCTGTTCACCGCCCTGAGTCCTTCGGGAGTAGGGCGGTATAGAAATTTGATTAAGAAAGAAGAAAGAAGACTTGTTTTCTGTGGGAAATAATATATTGTATTCAGGGATAATTTTTTTTCTACAGCAAAGGTTCCATTCGAGTTTTTCAAATTTCAGCTTTTTCAGCCAATCACTGAATAAGTTTCCAGTATCTGGGCGGTTGAGGGGAGCTGGGTTTCATGCCCTGATATATGAAGCCCGACTATATGGATTCTGATTTACATACTACCAATTAATACTTCCTGACATACATTTTAACTCTGCATTTTACTTCCCTGAATCTTAAACCCTGTTCCACCAAATTAGGTCACTTTCATCCAGATCTATTATATCTTTCTAGATTTGCTTGCTTACTTGCTCTTTTTCTCATTGATTTATTCATGCTCCTTATCATTTGCTCTTCTTACATTCCAAGCTGCAATTCCCCCAAACACCACAGTTGTCAGAAATCTTTATCACTATCATTCATCCCTACTTTCCTCAACTGAGACTTTCACATAATATATTTTAGGAAGATAAAGTGTAGCAGTTTCAATCATATCCATATTGCATGCAGCAAATTTTGCCAGTATGTCACAAGAGTAACTGAAAGCCAGTTTTATCTCAGACAGTTTATTTTATGAACAGTTTACTGACATACACTCAAGATGCCAGTTTAAAATATTTAGCAGAAAGAGATTATGGTCTTCCTCTTTCCATCAGTTTCCATCAGTGTTTCTCAGAGAAATATAGTTTTTCACTGCATACAAACTCTGTAATTTCTGATCTGCTTCAACTATAAGTTGTATGTAAATCTAAATTTGATCCAAATTTTCAAATAAAAGATGACTGTTTTCAAAAAGTGATAACAGAAATACCTTATACATGACTAGTCTGTACATTATATGCATTTAATCTCTTGAACTGACAAATTTTTAAATTCAATTCTGCAATGGGGGCAATCTGCCAAGCTATACTACCTTCTTCACTCAGACAATCTGAAGCTGCACGGAAAAAGACCATCTGAAATAGAATTGCTGCTGAATACTTTCTGAATATACAACTAAGATATTGCAATGGAATTTAGGCTGGACAAAAGTGCCAGCCTTACCATCAACAGGGGAAAAATAGTGGAAATTGAAAGAATCAAGATACCCTATAGAAATAACATCAAGAGTCTAGATGAATACCATTAGTCACTCTGGATGCAATTCAAACACATCTGAAGGACACATGAAGACTGTCAGCTTTGACAAAATCCTCATCGGTAAATTGCAAAAGAAGTTGTATAGAAATGTACTGGTGAACAGTGTAAACATATATGGAAAGTAAGATCTTTCTATGTGAATGTAACACAGAGAACTGAAAATGACAAGAAAGAAATATTATCAGATGTTTTTAACCTTTACTTCATAACATTTTGCAAAGTTAAAAACATCTGCCTCCAAATTGGTACTTAATTGAATGGTGCCCAATCTATAGGCAACGAAGAAATCTTGCTCATCCATTTTTATTTAAATGAATCCCTAGAAGTCAGGGACTATGTCTATTTATTATATTAAATTCCAATAGAAGAAATTAAATTAACAAAGTAAATTAAATATAAATTTAGATAGATAGATAGACAGACACACACACACACACACACACACACACTTACCTGCATGTCCATGAAGTGGAGAATGTGGTCGTGGAAGTGTTGGAGATGTGCTAGAGGTTACAATCAAGCTTTTTCTGTTACTGGTTCGGCAGCTGAAATAAAAACACAAATCTTTAAGTAAAAGACAAAGCATGGTTGTACTGATTCAGGATTCCCAAAACCTATGTGCTAAATTGGATACAAAAAGTGAAACGGTGTTATACAGCTTTTAGTAAGGTAAAATGGACAATAATATGACTTTTGATATATGTTAATTGCTCTCTTTAATTACAGATTGTAGAAATGGTTGAATAGTTCTATAATATAATGGATATACAAGTTATACATGAGAAATATATCATAAATAACCACCATTTCTAAATTGGAATAGACAATGAAATTGTAACATTTGCAAAACAAAAGATTCGATGCCTCTGCGTCAATACATCTTCACTAAATTGAAAGAAAATGAGAATAGACTACTGAAAACAAGAATAAGTTTCTGTTAAAGTTCAAAGAGAATAGGGAAGCTCAACAACAGGACATTCCTTTGCAGACATTCAACCTTCCCACCCAAAGCGTTTCCTCTCCCACCCGTTTTCTCCAGAAAGACTGCAAACTGAGACTCACCAGAAGTAAAGTGGATGTCCCTACTTAAACATTTTTGAATAAACCTAGCTAGTAGCAAGCTAGCTAGCAGTTAGTATAGAATTGGTAAAGATCTTTCACATAGCCATTCGATCAGGTATGAGGATGCTAATTTAAGCATATGAAAATGAAATCAAGAACACACTACTAATGTAAATATAGGAAACATATCATAACCACACTATTTAATAAAATTAATCAAAATGTTCATTAAAGTTCAGTCTTTCACCTAAATTACAATAATTTCTTCCAGATGGGAATTAAACAACTAACGAAAATTCAGGGAATTAAAGAATTAAAGAAAATTCAGAAACTTTAGCTCATGCAAAATGAAGCAGCATGCAAGATTGCTGGCCAGTCTCAAGGTGTGCCAAGTAATTAGTCTTGTCAGATAGAGGCAACAGTTGTGGGACCACTAGCCCAGTGCCAGGGTAAGCATTTCAAAGGGTAGGTGAGTAGAGTAGAAAAAGAAAAACATAGTCACGCTCTTACTTAGCGACTGCTTCACTTCACAAAGCAATCCCAATTGTGGTCATCAAATGAGTATTACCTATATTTAGAATTTAGTCACTTCACAGTTCACTGGTTGTAAGCTGATTACTAGCCATTTTAAAAGGCTATTCAAAACAAATTTTAACATGAGAAAATTATCTGTCTAAATCCTCAACAAAGCGTTAATAAATCTGAGCCCACAGCTAGTGCTAACTCAAAAAACACCTGATCAGCAGTACCTGATTTATGACTAACTTTGAACTGGCAATTCAAGATATAAAATTTCACATGCAAAATTCATTTTTAACAATATATATTAACTGGCTGCAAATAAACCAATCCACCGATTAATTGTTCTGTCAGGAAATTACTCCTTATTTCTAGGTTGGTTCTCTTCTTGATTAGTTTCCATCCATTGCTTCTTGTCCTGCCTTCAGGTGCTTTGAGGAATACTTGACCCCCTCTTCTTTGTGGCAGTCCCTTAGGTATTTGAACACTGCTACCATGTCGCCCCTACTCCTTCTTTTCATTAAGCTAGACATATCCAATTCTACTTTTCTTAATATGTTTCAGCCTCCAAGCCCTCTAGTCATATTTGCTGCGCTTCTCTGAATTCTTTCTAGAGTCTCAACATCTTTTTTATGTCATGACAACCAAAACTGGATGCAATATTCCAACTGTGGTTTTACCAAGGCATTATAAACCAGTACTAATACTTCATGTGATCTTGAATATATCCCTCTAGCCTAAAACTGTTTTGGCTTTTTTGGCAGCTGCGGCACACTACTGGCTCGTAGTAGTTCGGTCTGTCTGTCTGTGTCTGTGTCAGTCAGTCAGTCACTATTTATCTGGGATTTTGTCCTTTTGTGAAACTTGTTATAAGTTATTCAAGTACTTTTCTTTAATGCTTGCCTGCAGAATTGCAATGTCCACACCACACAACTCCTATTCTCATTCTGCACACAGTTTCAATGAAATGCATGGTATCTCAACCACACCATTCAGCAGGCATTATAAAGATAGGATATACTGTTTCTATTTATTTATTTATCTTATAATCTCAGTTTCCCTTTCCTTCACTGAGCATTCTCCCTCAGTGAATAATATTGGTGAGCATACATGAAGCTGCTTTACCAACTTGTCTGGGTTTGTTTGTTTTTTTAATAATGGTTAGATTCTAGGGACAGAAATGATTAATGTGACACAGTGCATGCTGATCAGTGTGTGCACACTTTCCAACAAGAATCTCAGAAGTACAAATAAAATCACAAGCCCCAATGTCATATGACGTTTCTTTTAGTTCCTTCCCTTTTCAATCAGCAACTCCCCCGCATACCTGTTTTGTTTTCTTCAACAGAGTTCAGGACATCTAACTTTAAGAATAACAAAACAAAACAAAGGAAACAAGGTGATGAGGGAAAAAGACAAAATCAAGCTACCAGTCCGGAACACATTACTTTCAAGAAAAAACTAAAGGAAAGATAAGTAAAGCTCTGTAGGCACCAGAGCACTCACACATTAATGAGAGATGTCCTGATGCCCATTTCTTTTTTTTTAAATTTGATTTATATGCCGCCCTTCTCCGGAGACTCAGGGCTGCTTACAATACATTAAGCAATAGCCTTCATACTTTTGTATATTTATACAAAGTCAGCTTATTGCCCCCACAATCCGGGTCCTCATTTTACCTACCTTTGAAAGGATGGAAGGCTGAGTCAACCTTGAGCCTGGTGAGATTTGAACTTGCAGTAATTGCAGGCAGCTGATGTTAATAACAGTGCTTTAGTCTGCTGTGCCACCAGGGCTCTTCCCTGATTTAACTTCCCAGTTAAACCAGTGGTTGAAATTTCATGACATCTTACACAGAAAAACAAAACATATCATAATATCTTGCATATTTGTACAAGGCAACTTAGTCCCCACTGTATTATCTTGTGAGATTTCATTATCCCTATTGTACTATTTTAGAGAAAATGTCTGATCCAACATTAAAGACTGCACAATCCACAATGGTATCTGGAGGCAAAATGCATACAAAACACCAATTAAACTGTTCATAGCAAGGAATTCTTCTCTAACTCAGTATTAGAACTTGGCACAATTTCAAGATATACAGTGCAGAATCTTAGCATTATATTTCTTCAAAAGTTACAGCCACTAAATTAGCTTAAAGAAGGGATAGCTTTGTGGAAGAAGTTTCCTATCAACAACTTTTAGGTATGTTAACTAAATTAAGTATCCTTACCTATCTTTAGAGCAATGTGCTTCTGATTGATTATTTAATTCTTTCATGTCCTCTTTGGGCTTTGAGCCCAAAAATATATTTAGCTCTTGAAATAAGAGTGTAGACTGAGTTGCAGGGGTCAGTATTATTTTCCCTGTTTATTTATTGGAATTAACAGAGTAGAGCACACAAGTCAAAAATAATTGTACAATACATTAAATAAGTGGACTTGGATCAAATATAGCCCAAATTCAGCAGAACTTCAATTCCATGGTATCATAGAATTAAGGTTTTTTGTTACTTTCCTGGTAATCTTATAACTTATCCAACAGTGTAAAAAAAAAGATTAATCAGATGGATCTGACACAATTTTGTTTGAAATAATGCTACAGACAATAACACATATGTACCACAGAGAACACTAACAAATTTCATCTGTTTCAAAACAAATAACTTTTAAAACTGTTACTGAATATGGAAACAATTTATACCAAAGGCTTGCTTGTTCTTATCTATTTTCAAGCACATAATTATTCCTGTTGTTAGTTGAACCATTGCTTGCAAAAATTGCTTCCATCTCAAAATTACTATAATTAAACTATAGCTTCCTTATCTCCATTAATATGGCTGTGCAGCTGTTGCTTTTCAGCAATATGTCAATTTTAAACTTGTATCTTTTGTTGCATCATGAAGAGAAATAATTAAAATACTTGTTTTGATCTTTTAAATATCCATTTTAAAGAAGTTTTGTATTGTGAATATTTCTAAGAATAATTTTGTCTAAGAGTAATTGTGGTTTTAAGACTTCTAGTAAAGATTATTTTTCTCCTACAAGTTCCTGAAAAGGTAATTCAGGCTATTTATAACTAAAATTGACGTTTCTAACAATCATGTAGTAAATTTGAACAGACTGGAGGTAGACAAGCAGTGTACAAGAAACTGTTTTAATATTTCTGATCTCAAATATGTGACAATGCCAACATAAGGTTTATTTGCCTTCCCACTATGCTGATTTGACAACATTAAAAACTGAAGGGGGAATTCTATGAATGGGGCTATGTTCTTTATAGCAGTAAAGAATGCTTCTTTTGCTTAATTTTTTTTAAGTGTTGCAGCACTTCATAAAAGAACAGAAAACAGACCAATAATCTAACTAGTTTACACTGAGGCAAATAATGTTAATGTAATTATTATTGAACATGAGGAGTGACTTATTTAAAGTAAGAGAAAATAAACTAATTTTTAATGTTTGTAAACAACTTGAGAAGGGGCGTTGGTTTTACCTGATACGCTCCTTCTCGTTGGGTGGAGATAGCATCCAGGAATGGGTTGACTTCGTCTGCTAGCCAATTAGACTGAGCTGTGAGGATACACCTCCTTTACCAACGGTCCCCAGCTTTTGGCAAAGATGAAGTGACAGACTCGATGTGTCTTGTTCCGATGTTCTTCCTCTTGGACCCAGGACCAGCATCTAAGGGTGGGGATGGATGCTATCTCCACCCAACAAGACCGAGTGTCAACTTGACACGGAGCTTATCAGGTAAGACCAACGCCCCTTCTCTATTGTGGTGAAGATAGCATGCAGGAATGGTACCTACCAAAGCTGGCTTGTCCTTATGCATGGGCTGCAGTCTGGTCTGAGGTCCCCTGATCAGAATGGACCCTCTGGAGGACCCACCTGCCAAAGGCCGCCTCCGCTGAGGCGTAGCTGTCCAGCTTATAGTGTCTGATGAAAGGAGACGGAGAGGACCATGTAGCTGCTCGATAAACCTCCTCAATAGAGGCTTGCATTGCCCACGCCGCTGTTGTGGCTGCACTCTTTGTGAAGTGTGGCCTTGTGGCTGTAATCAGCCTTGTAGCTGTAATCCGTCTAGGCAATGGAAGGGCCTGTAGTTCATAGGCCTGGATCCAGCGGTCGATGGAGTGACGTTGCTGCCTAGGGAAGCAGGTTAGAAAGACACAAAGAGCGACTCTGTCTTCCTGAAGGAGGAAGTCCTCTTAATATAAATGTGGAGGGCCCTCCTCACATCCAAGGTGTGCCACTTCTTCTCCAGGGCTTGCACTGGATTGGGGCAGAAGTTGGGCAAGATAAGTTCCTGAGCCCTGTGGAACCAGGAGTTCACGTTGGGCACGAAGGAAGGGTCCAAACGCAATACCACCAGATTAGGATGGAAGATACAGAAGTCCTTCCTGACAGAGAGTGAAGCCAGCTCTGAAATCTGTCTAGCCAATGTGATGGATACCAGGAAGGCGATTTTGCAGGTTAGGAAACGCAGTGTAGCTGATCTCAGTGGTTCGAATGGGGCCTCAGTCACCAAAAGCAGTACCTTGGTCAGATCCCATGTAGGGTATCTGTGCACTACCGGAGTCCATAGGTTCGTTGCACCCCTAATGAACCTGCAGACGGTGGGGTGATGAGTGAGGGACTGCAGAACCCCACAAGAAAGGACCGAGGATAGGACCACTACCTGACAACAAATAGTGTTGGGCAATAGCCCCTTGTCTAGTCCCTCCTGGAGGAACTGTGGCACGGATACCGATGTCGGGTTCAAACCCATCCTGGAGCACCAGGTGCAGCAAGTCTTCCAGGTCGCATTATATATTTGATCAGTGGAAGGCCACCTGGAGGCCTGTATAGTTTATATAACCCTGGAAGAGTAATTGTCCCGGCTCAGAAATCCCTGCTCAAATGCCAAGCGGTCAGCTGTAACCACTGTGGGGCCAGGTGGACCAAGGCCCCCTGACTGAGGGAGATTCTGTCCGGTGGTATCTTCCAAGGACTGGCCACCGACAGGACAACCATGTCGACAAACCATGGTCACCAGGGCCAGTGGGGTGCAATTAGCAGCACCTCTGCCCTTTCCACCAAAATCTTTCTCTCGGGATTATTCACAGCCGCTGCTAATTTATTAATGTCTTGATGGTATCTTGTATCCCCAGCGGGAATCCTAACCTGTAGTTGTCGCAGCCAGAGCAGAGAAGCTCTGTTAAAAAAGGAAGCCACTGTGGAGGCCTTGACAGTGGTCCGGTGGACCTTCTCAGAGATTGCTCTGTCCTCCTGTCCTCAGGTCGGAGGGCATCCTCCGGTGCATCTGCCATTACTGATTGTGGTGTTAATGCTGCAACCGGGACATCCACCGCAGGCACCTGGAGCACCTTTGAAAGCTCTGGACCCATGTTATAGAATCTTTTGTCCATACTGCCAGGGTTTGGTCCTGTCCCTGGAGAGGCCCACTGTTTCTGCACTACATCTAGAAACAGCCTGAGTGATGGTACTACTTCAGCCTCAGTAGTTGGTTCAGAAAACAGAAAGTCCGTAGCATCAGTGGTTCCCAAAACCGGGTCTAGGGTTGGCTGATTGGTTCCCAGGTGAGTAGTGTTCTTAGCTTTGAAAAGCAAAGATATGAACAAAGCTGGTCTAAACAGACCTGCAAAGGCTGGTTGATCAGGCATAAAACCTTTGTCCTCTGACAATTCTAGATTCCTGTGTGTGTCTCTTCCTCCGATATTGATGAATGACGTGAGGAAACCGAAGAGTATGGTTCCTGCAGGGGAAAAATCTCCCCTGACGCATGGGACACCCGATGAAAATTTGTAGGCAAGGGATCCTCAGAATCTATGGAAGCAGCTCTCTGGCTTTGTTGCAAGCCAGCTGCTATCTCCTGCTTAATTGCCTCTGAAATTAAATCCCCCATACTGGCAGGATTTGAGGTTCTGGATTACCCCGAGCGGAGCCCCGCTGCAGTTGGGGTGAAAGTAGCCTCTATGCAGGGAATCTCTCCCAGGCTGCTTCCAGGCTGCTCCCAGGCAGCTATCTCTGGCAGTAAGCTGAAGTAAGACTCACTGTTGCCAGGCAGATTAGAGGCTGAAGTAGAAGGCTGCTCTCCAGCGCCATCTGGAAACCATGCTAGCACAGGGCGGCTGTCAAATATGCCAGGCAGCTCCAACGGCTGCAAGGTAAATTGGCGGAAACTTGCTGGCTCTTTAGTTACTGTCTGAGATGATTTCCCTTGATGGGCAGCCTCCTTTTATGCTTTGGAGATCACGCGGTCAATCGCCTTCTGCCTCCACATGGCTTCCCGCTCCATGGCCTTAGATGCCTTCTTGGAGGAGCTGCGCTACTCAGAGAGTTTTTCTAAGCTCTCTTGCCCACAGGCCTCTGTCCAGAGATTCCTGTCAAATCGCTACTGCCTTGGGCAGAGAGAGCCAGGTTTACCGCTGAAAAAGCGGTTTCTGTGCCAAACGCAGCCACTGCGGCTTCCATGTCAAGTTCTCCGCCAAGCAGACTCACCCAAATTGAGCTCTGCTGCTTGAAGCACGGCTGAAGCCTAGCGTTATCAAGTATGCCTGGGCATTGGGCAGGGGCTCAAATGCCTCTTGAATCAGTTGGAGGCTAAGGACTGGGTCTTGGGCAACTTTCCGTCGCTTCAGGAGTCCGTTCCAATAATCAGGGAGTCACCTGACAGCCGGCGCACCCTCCGCTGATTGCGAGGCCCTCGCATCAAGCCAGACACACAGGAGCGCCAAAAGCCAGTTCTCCTCCCAGCCCAAGGGTCAGCGGTGTTGAGCAAAGCTGCTGCATGCTGCCCTGCCAGAATTACCTCCCGGTAATCTGGATCACCTCAGTGTGGCCCTCAGCGGGTTTGAGCTATAAGCTCTTCACGCTGGAATGCTGTCAGCAGCTCTACCAGCCAAGGCTGGGAGCCCACCATGATGGAATTTGTAGGTTTTGTTGGAGAAGAAATCCAGGAATTGTTGACAAGAAAAGAACACGTCTGTCTTTGACTGAGACTGAGTCAAAAGCTGGGGACCGTTGGTAAAAGAGGCGTGTCCTCACAGCTCTGACAGACTCAGTCTAATTGGCTAGCTAGCAGACGAGGTCAACCCATTCCTGGATGCTATCTCCACCACAATGGAGAAATTATTATTACAGCAAAACTTAAGTTAGTTCCCACAGTAGTTTTAAACCAACACTATCCTTCACTGTCTATGCACTCTGACTTATTCATGAACTGTGAACAACCTAACTACATGTCTATACAACATAACTCTCATCTTTCTCTTTACCTCGCAGTTTTAAGCTTTTAAACGATGAGAACCTCCTAATTAGCAAGTCACCTCATTCCCTGAAATGATATATTTATTATTACAAAATGGCACTATGTATTTTAGTAGCCTGAAGGGTACCATTCAAAATTTCCAGCTTTTAAGAACTTCAATCCTGATTTAAAAAAAAATACTCTAAGTATTGATAATAAATGTACATCTTCACAATACTCTCTTATAGAAGAGAAGCTAGGAATCTATATTTTCAATCCCTTTTAGACAGACATCTTATTTGGATAGTTTAAATATTAAAAAATAGCTGCATTTAATTACATTTCTCATTCATCAGATTTGATCCCCATAGCATTCTCAATTATGTGAAAATAGTAGATCAAGAAAACATTTTTCATCATATCATCATCATTACGTTTTGGATTGCCTTAACATTTTGTTTGTTTGTTTTTTTGACAATAACAAACTATATAGCATACCCAAAAGGAACCATACATGATCTTTGGAGGCTTCCAAACCAACAGAAACCCTGTACAATCAAATCACAAGAAGTAAATAAAGGTGGTTGAGTACTAATAATCCGCCCCCAAATCAAATGACAAATCCAAAGCAAATCATCATTATGAGCTGTTCCATGAATGTCAGTGAATCAAATATGCAGGTAGAAAGGCTCTTATTTTCAATGTATTTGCTTTGTACTGATTTCATCTAGGCTTGTCTGCCATGTACCTAAAGAAGTGTGCATGGAATGATATCTACTTTTCTAAAGAAATGCAATGACATCATTAGAATTGTACTTAAAATTCATTTCACTCAATTAGGATGGATGGATGGATGGATGGATGGAAGGAAGGAAGGAAGGAAGGAAGGAAGGAAGGAAGGAAGGAAGGAAGATTTTGCTTGTGCTGGTGAAGACAACCAGAATGAATCCAGTATTTTGCCTGAGGTGTACAAGAGGAAATGGCAATTTGTTTTTTAAAACGCCACAGAAAGAAAAATAGAACTGTCATCCCCACACTGACATAGTGAGTACTTATGCTCCTGAAAGAAGCAAATCATCTTGCTAGTGGCAACAATTAATGTACCATGAATTTGAGAAGAATCATGATTCAAGCAACGGCCTGTTTCATATATAAACTTTCTTGTGAGAATTATAAATTATCCATCATCTTTTTTTCAAAACAATTTTCTTTTTGAAAACTTTGCCCTTTTTATGAATGGTCTTTGAAAAATATGTATTGCTGTATCCCTTTGGCAAGTATTCATAATTTACCATCCCTCTAAATGTAGGTCACCATATAATATGAGATTATTAGTCAAAAGATGTTTGTCTCCACATTTGTTAAAACATTTATATTCTACTTCTGGGTCAAATGAAACTGTCATTATGATCACGTTACATGCGCTTTGCCAATTGCACTGCCTCCTAGATTTCTTTCCAAGTTCAATTAAATGTGATGCAGTGACCTCTGAAGTCAATCAGAGCTTGAAACAAGAATATAGAAGGATCACTTCACTTTATTTCAACCTGAAATCTCTTAAGAGAGGCTTCCCAAGTGACAATTCAAGAAAGAATCTTTTTGACTTTTGTAGTCTAACTAAGAAAATGTTCTTTTCAAGGGTTCATCTGGCCTATTCTAGTAGTGCACTGATACGAAGTGATATCTTTGACTGCAAAAAATCCAAAACCATAGGGTTTTTTTCTGTTAGTCTTCAGAACTCATTTTTGTGTTTGTTTGTGTCTGTGTATTTATTGGTATGAAGAAGTACATTCCCAGTTCTCATCCTCTAAAAGTGGAAACATTACACATTTCTCAAAATATCACTTTAAAGGGGCCAGTCCCAGTCTATGACTTTTTGGATATAACTCAGAAGATATAACTCATCGCCAAAAAGGCATTAAGAGTTGTAAACCTAATCTTCTCCAGTAATATCACACTACTAACCAGAGCGTACAAAATATTTACTAGACCAATTCTCGAATACAGCTTATCTGTCTGGAACCCATACTGCATATCGGACATTAATACAATCAAACATGTCCAGAAATATTTCACAAGAAGGGTTTTCTACTCCTCTGCTCGCAACAGAATACCTTATGCCACCAGACTTGAAATTCTGGGCCTAGAAAACTTAGAACTACACCATCTTCGGTATGACCTAAGCGTAGCTCATAAAATTATCTGCTACGATGTCCTACTTGTCAATGACTACTTCAAATATTAAAGATCTTCAGAGTGGCAAGTTTGATGGCTTTCATAGGGTGATTTTCTTTCGATCTTTAATGAAATAAATTTTAAGTGCAACCTTAAGAACATTTTTGGGAAATATTTGGGAATAAACAGCAAACATGGGCTTAAAGTGTTGTTTCCCTTAAAGTTATAAATGAACTAAAGATCTAGATTAGGGTTTCGTAAACAGGATTCTGTGGAAACTTAACAAATACATTTACATTTATAAACTGTTCACATATTAATTTTCAATTGTAGTATACTAAAGAAAATCTTGTCATTTCTATAAATATAAATTTAAATTGTGTGTGTGTGTGTGTATGTGTATATGTGTGTGTGTGTGTGTGAAGGGTGGGTTCTAAAAATTTTTACTACCATTCTGTGCGTGTGGCTTATTTTGTGGGCGTGGCTTGGTGGGGGTAATGTGACTGGGTGGGTGTGGCCAACATTTTTTTTTTTTTTTACTTTTAAAAGCATCTTTTCTACAACCTTAAGAGGTTGCAGAAAAAGAACGTTGTCTTACCTGAACGTTCCTTTTCAGCTTCACTGCGAATGCAATCCATATACGGGTTGTTTTCCTCATTGCTTAACTTTGACTGGATAATTTTTTTCCAATATCTCTCTCCATGCTATGGCCACGCCCTGCTTTCCCATGATGCATCAGTCTTTGAATGAAGGCGCGACCACCTAGGTGAAGGTTAGAGTCAGGTAAGTAAATGTAACGGAACTACAAGAAACTGGAACCAGTAGAAGGATATAGAAAAAAAAATGCAACAATAGGGTGCGGATGGATTGCATTTGCAGTGAAGCTGAAAAGGAACGTTCAGGTAAGACAACGTTCTTTTTCCAGCTCACTGCTCATGCAATCCATATACGGGATATACCAAAGTTCAGATCCCAAGGGCGGAGACAAATCGCTCCCAGCGATCTGGCCTGCGAGAACACTTTGCAGAACACGTCGTCCAAAGGAAGCCTCAGCCGAGGCATAAGTATCGATTTTATAGTGTCTAATAAACGGTGTAGCAGAGGACCACAGGGCAGCTCGGCAGATATCCGAGACCGAAGCCTGCGTAGCCCAGGCGGCCGACGTTGCAGCGCTATGCATAGAGTGAGGCAAAATACGAGGAGGAACCGGACAGGATTGTTGTTCGTAAGCTGTAGCGATGCACTTTTTAAGCCATCTGCCTACAGTAGATGGAGATATCTTTTGACCTAAGGAGGAAGGATGAAATGAAACCAAAAGGGCCTCAGACTTCCGGAATGATTCAATCCTACGAATGTATCGACGTAAAGCCCTACGGACGTCGAGGGTATGCCAGTCCTTCTCTCGTTGGTGCCTGGGCGAGGGACAGAAATCCGGAAGCACGAGCTCTTGGGCACGATGGAAATAGGAGTTTATTTTAGGCAAGAATGTAGGATCCAGGCGCAAAATCACGGTATTAGGTTGAAAGATGCAGAGATCCTTCCTAATTGATAAGGCTGTAAGTTCAGAGACCCGTCTTGCAGAGGTGATCGCCAAAAGGAAGGCCACCTTGTAGGATAAATACTTGAGAGGAATAGAACCCAGGGGTTCAAAGGGAGGAGACATAAGAGCCTGAAGAACAAGTGGGAGGTCCCAAGTCGGGTAACGATGGATAGGCGGTGGACAGAGGTTAACAGCCCCGTGGAGAAACCCTTTAAGCAACGGGTGCACAGAGAAGAATAAGGAGGACATCTGATGACCGTGGATAAGGCAGCAGTCAGACGACGAAGGGTAGATGGTGACAAACCTTTGTCCAGACCTGATTGTAAGAAGCACAAAACATCCACAATCTGAGCCGATGTCAGGTCAACTAATTTGACAGCGCACCAAGAGCAAAAGGCTTTCCAGGAGGATTCGTATATCCGAGAAGTCGAAGGTCTTCGGGAAGCCTGGATCGTATTTATGACAGAGTCCAGTATACAGTCTTTTTGCAGAATGACCCGCTCAAACGCCAGACGGCCAATTTGAGCCATCCTGGGTCTGGATGGCTGACGGCCCCCTGACGAAGCGATAGAGGTTCCGGCGGAATCACCCACGGTGGGAGGACCGACAATGCCACCAGATCCGCGTACTATGGTCGGCGTGGCCAATCTGGGGCCACCAAGAGGAGCTCCGCCCTTTCCTCCAGTAGCTTGCGTATCAACTGAGGAATCAGGGGAATCGGAGGAAACGCGTATAATAGTCCCGGTGGCCAGTGGCACCTGAGGGCGTTGTGATCCTCCGCCGCCTGACATGGGTAGCGAGTCACAAATCGTAGTAGTTGGGCGTTTGACGGGCTGGCGAAAAGGTCCACAACGGGCACGCCGAAGATGAAAGAAGCCATGCGAAAGAGACCGGGGTGAAGTTGCCATTCTGACTGGTCGATAGTTTGTCTGCTGAGCCAATCGGCCCTGGTGTTCTCCACACCTGAAATATGATCGGCCCTCAACGAGAGAACATGCATCTCCGCCCAACGTAGAAGATGTTCGGACTCCAACATCAGGGGCCTCGACCGAGTGCCCCCCTCTTTGTTTATATGGGCCTTCGCTGCAATATTGTCCGTCAAGACAAGAACGTGGCGAGCTGACAACTGAGGTTGGAAATGACGGAGAGCCAGCCGAATAGCCCTCAATTCCAATAGGTTGATGTTTAGTCGTCTCTCTGCATCTGACCAGCGACCCTGCACTACCTGATTGTGAAGATGAGCCCCCCAGCCCCGGAGGCTGGCATCCGAAGTCAGAGTCAGGTGGTCTGGGATGAGGAAGTGCGAGCCCTTGTGAAGCCCCGGACCTAGCCACCAACGAAGGGAAAGCCGAAGCTGAGGTGGAAGCGTCACCTTGCGCAGAGTCGCTGTCGCCCGTTCGTTGGAAGGGGAGGAGAAACCATTGTAATGGCCTCGTGTGACGACGAGCCCATGGCACAATTGAGAAACTCGAGACCATTTTCCCCAGCAGTTGAGAGAGATGAAGGAGAGGAATGGACCGTTGTGACAGAATGTGATGGATTAAGTCGCAGATGCTGTGGATTCTGTCCGGGGAAAGAAAAACCTGCCCTTGTACCGTGTCTATGAGCGCTCCCAGGTGTAGCAGGGAGGTGGAAGGATGAAGGTGGCTTTTCGGGAAATTTATTGAAAACCCGTGGCTCTGAAAGGCCTTGATGACATTGTGTAGATCTCGAGACGCTTGACTCCTGGAGGATGACAGGACCAGGATGTCGTCGAGATAACATAAGACTCTGACAGGAATCTTCCTGAGGGAGGCCACCACCACCGCCACTAACTTTGTAAAAGTCCTTGGGGCTGATGACAAGCCAAAGGGCATAGCGCAATACTGATAGTGGTCCTCCCCAATCTAGAAGCACAGAAACTTGCAGTGTGCCGGTAGGACCGGAACGTGCAGGTATGCCTCCCTGAGGTCGACTGACTGGAGGAAGTCCCCTCGACGAATTCCTCCAAGAATGGACCTCAGTGAGTGCATTTTGAACCTGCGGTAAGATACCGACAGGTTCAGCTGTTTTAAGTTGAGAATGGGCCTCCAACCCCCGGAATGTTTTGGGACCAGAAAGAGGGTGGAATAGAAGCCCTCACCCCGTTGACATGGTGGAACGGGCTCTATTGCCTTGATATGTAAAAGGTGGAGAACTTCCTTTCGTAACTGGTCGTCCAACTCCCGTTGGAGAGGAGGGCAGCAAATGTGGCGGGATGGAGGGCGATCCACGAACTCTATAGCCAGACCTTCGGACACTGTACGAAGAATCCACGCATCCGTGGTTGACTGTTCCCATTGATGACGGAAAAGATGTAGGCGGCCACCAATGGGATCCAACGGGGTGTAGTCATTTTCCTCTGCGGAATTGACGGAAGCCGGAACCACGGAAAGGTCGTTTGGCTGTAGTGGTGTTACGGGACCTGTCCCGAAAGCGTTGGCGATCGGACGAATGGTCTGGCCCTTGAAAGTAGGAGCGTTGCGAGTAGGGACCTCCTGATCCCGAAGATGCTCGAAAGGACTGTCGCTGGTAGTAAGGCATATAGCGGTGCTCAGGGCGGCGATAAGAAGAGGTAGGCATAACCTTACGTTTGTCCTTGTCTTTGACAAGGACGGGATCGAGGGCGGCACCAAAGAGAGACGGAGCCTTATATGGAGCCGCTGCCAGTTTCCATTTGGCTTTGGAGTCAGCTCTCCAGTTCTTAAGCCAAAACAATCGTCGTGATGTTATCGACGACGCCAAAGCTCTCGAAGCGAATTTACCGGAGTTCAAAGAAGCATCCGCCAAATACTCGGTGGCGGCAACTATTTTGTTCAAATCTTGATGAAGGCGCGTATCTTCCGGTGGTAACCTGTCTTGAAGTTGCTTCAGCCAAAGCAACGTCGCCCGATTGAAAAAGGAAGTAGCGGTAGCAGTCTTAATCGCCCAGACAATGGCTTGATGCTCCTTACGAAAGGAAAGCTCCGACTTTCTGTCCTCGGATTTAAGAGCATCCAGTGAGTCCGTAGAGACCAGCGAAGACGAAGACATGTTAGTAATCGGGGGGGTCAACCACCGGTAGAGACAGTAAGGCGTCCAACTCTGGTGCAGCGCAATAGAGTTTCTTATTGAGAGCATTGGGCCCCATTAACGAGCCCGGTTGAGACCAGGGAGACTGCAATACATCAGAAAAGAGTTGAGGACAGGGAATAAAATCCTTGCCCTGCTTAGAAGATGAAAACAGGGCCTCATGAGGAGTGGACGATGAAGTAGTATCAGAAGAGGAAGGCGATGATTCAGTCATGTTGGTGACCTGCCGTGCCTTATGCAGAAGGGACTTAAACAAGGCAGGCCGAAATAAGCCCGTAAAGGCGGGCACATCAGGCTCAAGTCCCTCGTCTTCAGAAAATTCCAAATCTTCCATAGGCTTGTCACCACGATCAGATTCATCTGAGGAACCGGGAGCCAAACGTGAAGGAGATTTGGCGCGAGTTGGAACCGACGAATGAGGCACGGAAGGAGCCACTATCGGAACCTGTTGTAGGGAAGATTGATGAATCCCAGCTGCTAACAGGGAAGATAAGGCATTAGATAGTAAGGATTGTAAGTCTATCTGCGGTGCCAACAATTGACCATCCGAACCACGAAGGCCAGCAGAGGTCGGAGTAAACGTTGCTACTGGGCAACCGGTAGGAGGATGAGACGGTCCTCCTAGACCCACAGTGGAGACATCTGGCAATGACACGGAAGCTCGTTTGGAAAGTCTGCCAGAAGCACCCGACTGGGCTTCGGTGGAGTTTGAAGGACGAGAAGGAGAAGAAGGTGAGGTGAGCGATGGTAGAGACGATTGGCTCTGAGAAGTTATTGGCGGATCAGTCGGGAACACAGAAGCCAAGGAGGCCTGTCTGGCCTTATCAAAATGCCTCTCCAGGGCCTTGTGGCGGCGTTGAGCATCTTTATCTGCTGCCAATGACCTGAGGTGGCGGGTATCCTCAGAGGCCGACGTAGGTCTGGCATGTGACTTGGACTTATGTTTGGAATGAGCCCTAGGTGGGCTGGGCTCCTGTTCCATATCGGAAGAAAAATATAAGCATCCGCCATACAGACAGCACAATTTGCTCCCTTAATGCCTGTTTTAGGTATTATTATTAACTTATTTTTGTTATTTTATTATTATTTATTGTGTTGTTTTTTTTAAATTCAAACAAAAAACGAGGTATCCAAAACAGCGGGCAATAAGAGAGGGGAGGTCCAACAATTAGGAAATAAAATCAATAACAAAATGGCGTGTTTAAGGTCCCTAAATGACAGGGACAGCAAGGGCAGCAAAGTTAACTGAAGGTGCAGTCAATAGTTGAGATGCCCAAAGTAAATCGCTTCAATTGAGCAGAAGCCTCAGAAATTTTGAAGTCACCACAATTTGGAGACCTCCACTTGCTCTACCGACACAGGGGAGCGCGCTGAGAAATCAAAATGGCTGCCGAGGTTCGTTCTAAAATGGCGGCCACAGTCTGACGACGGCAGTTGATGGAAGCGCAGCTGCCACTAAAGGGATCCCTTGAGAAAGTCCTCACGGCCGGGGGAACTTGGAATATGTAGGCGCCGCCCGAAGGACAGACACCCGTTCGCTCACCACCAGTGAAGCCGAGACTCCGGCAGCCGATCCAGCAAGGCGCCAAATTCAAAAGTGCAACCGGCGATTCAGGCGCTCAGGAGAGGTGCGGCAAGGTGGAAACTACGTCAGAGCCTGCAGGGCGAACCATGCGGAGGGCTCCGGAGCCGCCGCTATGAGCCCAAGAACAAAAAAACAGAAAGAAATGGTGTGGGGGGTGGCAGCGGTAACCGACAGCCCCTCGCGCACACCAGCGGCTAGGGAGAGAGGGGATCGCCCCGAGGAACGGAATCCCCAGCTGCGGGCAGACGCTGTCAAAGAAAACGCCCGAGCGAAGGGTGAGGGGAAGCTCCCAACTCAAACCCTTGTCTTGCAGCAGGAATAAAGGGCTCAACCGAAGGAAAAAAATCTAAGTAAAAAAATAAAGAAAAAACTAATGCAGAAGGCTAAAAAACGCTGTTTAAATTCACCACGAAGAGAAAAAGCACCAGTCTGCAAGCGACTGAGTAAAAAGACTGATGCATCATGGGAAAGCAGGGTGTGGCCACAGCACGGAGAGAGATATTGGAAAAAAATTACCCAGTCAAAGTTAAGCGATGAGGAAAACAACCCGTATATGGATTGCATGAGCAGTGAGCTGGAAAAAAATGCTTTTAGGAGCCTCTGACGATCAGGCAATGCAGCAGGGATCGCCAGAGGCTTTTAAAGGCTTTTTTTTTCCTACAACCTCTTCAGCTGAAGAGGTTGCAGAAAAAATGCTTTCAGAAGCCTCTGACGATCCCAGCTGAGCCATGCGATCATCAGAGGCTTTTTTTTTTTACTTTTAAAAGCATTTTTTCAGCCGAAGAGGTTGTAGAAAAAATGCTTTCAAAAGTAAAAAAAAAAAAAAGCCTTTGATGAGGTGGCCGGGGTAAGCGAGCAGCGAGCGGCCAGGGACCAGTTCGGTGGCGTGGCCAGCCAATGTTATTACCGGTTCTCCGAACTACTACAAATTTTTACTACCGGTTCTTGTGAACCAGTGCGAACCGGGACCAACCCACCACTGGTGTATGTATATATACACACACACACACACACACATAAATAATAGGGAGTGAAAATGTCCACTTCCAGAAATTATATACTTTTAGAAGATATTTTATAAAAGATAGGCAAGTAACACTTTCTTAAATGAAAAAGTATACTTAATAAAATACAACAGATAAATTAAAAATGTTTTAAAACAGGAAAAGCATGTTTGATGCATTCTATCATTATGCTCATTTCCCAAATTACAATCTTACTTTAAATATAATCAGTTGCAGATCTAAAAACAGCTTTCAAATGTATATCCTACATGAGACAGAAACAAACAACTCTTCCAAGCAACCTATTATTCAAAAGAAAAATGAATTTCCTTTTGTTTATCTCTATAGTAGAGCAAGAGAAATAAAAACAGGGCAGCTGGCTGTGCAAAGAAAATGGCTCAACAAATAATCTGATAATAGATAAAATCATTTAATAAAACATATAATTTTAAAATGTTATGTTCCATTTTACTAAATAAGATCATGCGTGAACATTGCTAGAATGGGTGACATATTTGCAATGTTTTCTCCAAGCTGCTTTATTGCAATTTATAATACCAATATATATTCATGCTCTTCTGAAATACAAGATTAGAACACAAAAATACTTGGATATAATCCTCTGTTCCAATATAGGAATAGGAGATACAATATCATAACCATCACTCTTCTAACCAAGCTAAGAAAGGCAAAGTATCTTATAGTTAGGGGTTTCCAGTATTCCTTCACTTTCGGAAATTAAAATAGTTCAAAATCAATTGATATGGATAGCAAGAATTCAGCTATCACTGCTATATTTAAGAAAACTCTCTTAGCACAGCTCAGTTTGACCTAGATCTTACACATAAATTTAACATTCTCTAATAAAATCTCATTTTATTACCATTTTAAAATTCAAAGAAGACAGTCAGAGGAAGTCTTTTTAATTTTATCAAAGGTCCCTGTGTCATTTTCTTTATATAATATTGTTTTATTTGATTGTTGTTTAGCCACCCAGAATCACTTTTTGCAAGATGAGCAGCTATATGCTCATCACCAACCATATTGTGAAGTATGTGGATGATACAACATTGTTGGACCTTATTCAGGATGATAATGAGGGTGATTACCAGGAGAAGGTAGAGCAGGGATGTTAAAATGGCAGCCCACAGGCCAGATGCGTCACAGGCCACACCCATCCCAGCTCCATGTATGGGAAAAATGTTATGAAACATCACATGATGGCAACATGACGCTGCGAGTTTGAAACCTGTGAGGGAGACGATTTGATGAACTGGTGTAATAAAACAAAATTAAAAGAAAACACTTCAAGCAAAATGTCTCAGCCTAAAAAAGATAGTTGTTGATACTATTTTTCTCTTCCTCTTTTTCCACAGCATGTCATATGGCATTCACTTTATTCATATTATCCAAGTCTAAACAATTATTCTGGGTTGCACCTAACTTATTCTCCAAATTGCATTCCTGATGGCTTTTTCCACATTTTAATAGCAGTCTTTCTTTGCCAATGTGAATCATCTTAAGAAGGTTTGAAGGAATCAACAGCCTCTTTTTATTGTGAATTGTGAATTATGAGTTTTTATAGAGAAAATTAAGACAGATCAATTTAAAAAGCTCCTACATTCTCCTTCTGTCTCCCTCTCTCCCTCCCCCCCTCTCTTCTCTCTCTCACACACACAGGGGGGGTGGGGGTGGATATAGAGATAGAGATTTTTTTTCTTCCACAGCTTTAGGGGAGCAGATGCAAAAGTCATCCAATTTAGATGCAGCAGACTCTGTGGTCTCATATCTATAACTGTTTAACTAAGCATGAACACACACACACACAATCTATTTTATTACAAAGCATTAAAAACTTTAAAATGCCACAGGCAAATCTGAATGGATAAAATATGGATTCAAATTCACTTAAACAGCTTTTGTTAATATGTAAAAAGGAAAAATATTTTAAATTGTTAATTTATTTTAGAATAAGAAGCAAGTTAAAACTTACTGCTAAAAAAGATAACAACCTCTATTTGGGAAGAAGGGAATTAAGCCAATGTATATACCTACATTAATCTTTTGTTATTCAGATCTGCACTGAAACACCTCTTTAATTTTATACCTTTAAAGTAACATGTGAAACTATGTTAATCAACAAAAGGTTTAGTATACATGTCTGAGCCAAGATGCCTTTATTATTTGATAAAATAAGAGGGGCAACTGGATAAAACTGGATAAATGAATTGGACATTACCTTATCATTAGCTATGTGAATACAATAGTATCTTGACTGTTAAAAAGTGTCCTAAAATATGTAAGTTTTAAATATTCCACATAAAAGGTTGCCCAAACCACAAAAGCTCCCAGTGTAAGTTCCTCCTTACCTCCACTGAAGTGGACTGCTGTGGCAGGGACTACCAGGGTTGCTTTGAGGTTGTGGATTGAGGTAAAATACTAGAGGAGAGGTTGTAAGGGCACAATCAGCACTAAGAGGAATTTTAAGATGTTGCAGACCTGGAGCAGATGTAGGGGAGAACATATGTTGATGGACATCACTTCCTCGGCAGTGGGAGAGGAAAGGAGAGGAGATTCTGATAAAGTACCACAACAGAAAGAGTCAATTTCTAAATCATCTCACATCTGTAATCTTTTCAGAAAACAAAATCATGTTCCTGACAATAATGTATCCACTCCAAACCAGATTTATCTCTATCTTCAAAATCCCCTAAGGTTTAAGATCTTATTAGACACTGTACACAAGAAGTACTGAAGCTATATATGAAGACTATTACTTGTCAATGTTTCTTAAAACTTGATCACATGAAAACATGAGCTGTTAAAATTGGTTTCAATACTGAGTTGGAATTTACAGACTGCTAAAAGAGTCCTCTATATTCTCCTCACATTTAATGATAAATCTACTTGCATTCAATGACATTTTAAAGTGCCTGTCTCCATAGACTTTATTCTCTATATTTAAGTCTTCAGTGGAATGTCTTTTGTTGGTCCCATGACCAATTCAGTTTTCTCCATAACTGGGTCCATAGTTTGCAACAAATTGCCAGTAGAAATGAACCAAATCTCATTTTTACTATAACTACATGTGGAGATATTTTTTAAATGTTGCTGATCATGATGATAGAATTTGAGTTACACTTTTGTTGTACCATGTAAATTGCCTAGAACTGTCAAAGGAATGGGTGCCATTTTCTTTTTTCTAAGCAAATAAATAATTAATAAACCACAGGCAATTTTCTCGTAGATGGCAAAAACAACATTTGCAAAGGGCCATTCTTAATGTTTGGCCAATTGTAAACAAAAGTGTTGATTTTCACTTATTTCTAAAAGGTGATGTATATAGAGAGAGACAAACTTTATCTGAAGAATCTGAATTGGGAAAAATGCAGATAAAGTTTATTTAGTCTTGATACTGCTGTATCAATTTCTTTTACTATACTAAATACTTTATTTGAATCATTTGCCATATGATTGATTGTAAGAGTTAAAACATATAAAACCTAAGAGTCAACATTTATTCAGTTTATGCAAATGAACACAAAAAATCCAAATACACTGCCTCATTTTATAAAATATTAGGTTAAACACTGGTTATTTTTTACTACTTCTACATTATTCCTCCATTAATTATAAAGATTAACAAAAAATATGAATATTTATTTCAAGAGGTGAAAGCATTCTTTTAGGGGAAATATCTTGTATTAATTATAGTATATAAACTGTACTATTTTTCCTACTAAAAACATGAGAACGTGTTTTAAACAATTCAGGAACAAATATTCCAATAAGATTAGTTAATATGGAAATCTATTTTCCAAAACGAGCCTTACTGAATGCGTAGAGATGGAGCTCCAAATCGCTCTCTTCTTCGTTTCATCATTTCACTGTGTGACACACTAAATTTTGTTCAACAACCAGAGATCTTAGAGCCAGTTAAATCCAATACTTAGCTTGCAGCAAAGGCCCAATATCAGTCACATATTCTATGCAGTGAACTTCTGTTCATAACTATCAGATGCTGTCCAAAAGCTTTCAAAGAAATTTTCTGAAACTTGTTTATAACTTCCCGAAACAGCTAAATCATAGACAACCAGTATGAAATACTAGGACCGTGAAGCCTGAAATAAGGACTGGACTTTTTTATCACACAGCCATCCTACAGTATACTTCTACCACCAATCATATTGCAACTCAACAAATCACTGACAAATGTTTGTTCACTTCAGCAAGCCACAAGGAAAACAGAAACCAAGAGGGAGAAATGGCACATGAGCAAAAACATTTGGCAGAAGTCTTGCATACCAACATGAAAACTCACACTGTAAAAGTAGTACTCGGGCACTGCTCTGAGCCAGATTTCCAACAAAGCTATGAGCAGCTGCTCTTCATGTTTGGAGATAATTTTTGATATCTCTTTTTGGATATTAATCAGGGAACAATGTCACACCTTTTTCTGGATTATTCTCTTATATTAATATACAACTCAAACCTATATTATTAAACTATTTTATTAGACTTCCAGGAGATGGAAAAAGTGTTCTGACAGTTATGATTCCTAAAATGAATCTAGGAATGAACGGGTAAAAAAAAGGGTTCAAATGTTATTGATTTTTTTGGAGGAGATGATCACAGAATCCTTTTGAAGAAGAATCTATTTCCTCCTTTATCAGTCATTCTTTCTGACTGGCAAGTAACAGTCCTAGCTGCTGACTCAAATCAACGTAAAGTCCTTGACTTACAGTTGCAATTGCAATTGGGGCTGGAATTTTAATTGTAAGTTGTGATGGTCATAAGTCAAAGCTCCCTCATGACTAGACCTGATTTTACAACTGTTTTTATGGTGGTTGTTAAGCAAATCACATGGTTGTAAGGCAAAATCCATTCTACTGAATGGGCACTTTTTGCTGGAAACTGGTTAAAAAAAAATCACAAATCGCAGTCATGTGACTGTGGGATATTGCAATTAATTGCAAATGTAAGTCAGTTGCCAAGCAACTGAAAATGTGGTCATGGGACGGTGGGAGGAGGCATTGTGGCATTTTACATCAGCTGGAAGTGCTTTATACTTTTCAAGACTGTTGAAATGCCAAACTGTTGTTAAACAACTGGTCATAAGTAATTGTAATTATATACATGCCATTGCTAATCAGTGTCCTCAAATCCACCATCTGGAGAAATTTATATAAATCTATCAACCATTATAGCACATATTTATATGCCTCTGATAAATTAGAATATCTTGAGCATGTACCATAATTAGTTCATTTTTTTATTTTTTTATTTATTATATCCCATATTTTTTATTTTTATAACTAACTCAAGGAAGTCAACTCCTTCCTAGCTAAATTCTTCAATTATTTATTGATAAGAGTGTCTATTATCATAACAAAGTAAGAATTGCTCAATAGTAAATGTTCTAAAATGCAATTAATTTTTTCTGCCATTAAAACTCTGCTAAGAACAATATCAATCACACTCTTCAATTATGCACTTTTTTTGCTATTCTCTCTTCATCCACATAATTAAATCTATCTTCCAGTATCCACACAGACAACTGCATTTGCAGCTTCAAATAAATGATAGTCCCCTTATTTTCAATATAACCAAGTCACAGAGAAGTCCATAAGCAGGATGAGAAGGCAACAAATTAATCTTGCTGACATGATGTCTCTCAGTTTGCAGATTACTTAGCTAATAATTATTCATTTCTTTTTAAATAATTTTAATTTCTTTAATTTAATTTTTTTAAAAAAAACCTCTTTAAATAAGTTTTGTTTTTGTTTTTATTTTTTAAAAAAGCTCAGTTTCCTTTTTTTCCCTAAATATTAAAGCCACAAATAAAGAACCCCATAGAAATTTTCTATTTCTGAAAATATTTATTAGATCTATAGCTGGACTTCCTCTCATAATATAAATTAGTCTGGAAATAACATTCATTTTGAGAATGTTCACCTTAACCCAAAGGGTAAAATTTAGTGCCATCTATCAAAAATTTAGAAACTTCACTATTTTATTTTATTATATGTTACTAACTGAATTATATCTTATGATATAGACATACCTAGATACTTTATGGATTCAGGATCAATTCACATTTTATATTCCTTAAATAGGTTATCAGATTTTCACCTATGGGCATCAGTTCTGATTTGGACTAGTTAATACAGTAACCTGCCATTTTGCTAAAGGTATCCATCTTTTGCATCAATAGTGAGATAGCAGTGTGACATTTAGAAATAAACAAAATAATGTAATTGCAAATAAAACCAATCTGTGTTTAACTAAATTATGTACTGCCTCGTAGATCTTCATAGGAGTGGATTGCCTATGAATGTAACTTTGTATGGACAAATATAATAAAATATGGGACTCATTTATATAAAATACAATAGGTTTAAAATGATAGTTATATAAATGTTTTAGAAATGCATATATATTTGAATAATAGTTGCACTGAATAACAATAGAATTGCATTAGAATTGTAACTACTGTTAAATAATTTTTATACTTTTTGCTGTATTGCACTTCACTTTTTTTAAAAAAAAGGTGCACTTTTAATGTTTTTCTTTGAAAATGTTTATAGTTTGAAAAATCACAAATAGTTAAGTGCATTCCTTCAGTTTCATGCAAAAAATCTATAATGGTTTTCCAATCAGCCATAAACACAGACAATACATTATGTTTTCTCTAATCAAAGAAGTACATTTAGCCATCTCTGCAAGTTCCATTATCATTACTAATCATTTCTCCTTGGTGAGTAGTTATAAATCTTTCCATCTTTGTGCATCTCACTGTAATTATTATGTACAAAAGCATAACTTTTATTCAAAAATATCTTTCAATATGTCCAATATTAAAATATTTTGCTTCATTCTGTATTAGTAAGTCAAATTTAAATGTTCTTTAATTGTAATCTTTTTGTTCCTTCACGTTCCCTCCTGAAAGTCTCATCTCATCTTAGGTGCAAAAAAAAAAAAGGCTTACCAGTACTTAGGAAATACCTACCCCAATGATCGCTAATCTTTTTGCCGTCACGTGCCAAAAGGGGGAGAGCGGGGGGGGTGCACGTGTGCCCATACCCATAATTTAATGTGCCTCACCTCTCCACGCATGCACATGCAACCCCCCCGCTTTTGACATGCGTTGGCATGGTGAGTCCGGTAGGCCCGTTTTTCCCCCTCCCCAGGCTCGAGAGGCTTTCTAGGAGCCTGGGGAGGGCAAAAATGGGCCTTCCTCACCCCCTGGAGGCCCTCCAGAGGATGGACATGGCACGTTTGCTGACTTCCGGTGGACCCAGAAATCCCATTTTTCGCCCTCCCTGGGCTCCAGAGGCTTTCTAGGAGCTTGGGGAGGGCAAAAATGGGCCTCCCCCACCCCCTGGAGGCCCTCCAGAGGATGGAAATGGCCCATTTGCCGACTTCCGAAAATCAGATGCAAGCGCTGGAGCTGAGCTAGGGCAACACTCACGTGCCCACTGATATGGTTCCGCGTGCCACCTGTGGCACGCGTGCCATAGGTTCGCCATCATGGACCTACCCTAATCATACCAAAACTGAGTTGAAAAAAAGTTTTTCATGGCTATATGACAGTAAAACTAGATCATACAAGTCCTGTAAAATGAATAAAAATTGCTTCCCCCATAAGTATGGTAAAGAATTGTCCTACAGATAGGACACAATTTTTTTAAAGGCTGAACTGGATAGGAAATTGTCTAGCTATCTGTGATGTATCAATTTTATTCATTTTTAAAGTACTTTTTGGAGTATAAGATGCACTTTTCCCCCCCCAAAAGAGGGTGGAAATGTTGGTGCATCTTATGCACCAAATACAGCCATTTTTGGCCTCCCGAAGCCCCACCCCACGTGTCCATTTTTGCAAAAAACACAGGGAGGGGGGATGGCACAGAGGCTTTGAAAGGACTGCAGAGTGCTCCTGGGTGCTAGGGAGGGCAAAAAAGTCCATTTTTGCAGAAAAATGGGTGAAAAACGAGCCCATTTTTCGGAAAAAACAGGGCATGCAGAGGCTTGGGGAGGCCTGCAGAATGCTCCTGGGGGCTGGGGAGGGGAAAAACTTTTTTTTCTTGTTTACCTCTTTGAAATCTTGGTACGTCTTTTACACCGGTGCATCTTATAGTCCGAAAAATACGGTACTTGTTCGTTAATGTTAGTTTGCATATATTTAAACAGTTTTGTACCCCGTGGACTTAATCTTTCCCATGGTTCAAATTTTTCTAGGTCAACAGAATCACCACCACCCCAATGAAACAAAATCATATACAATTAGAACATGTGAATATCAAAAGGATCTATATATGTGTTTTATCAATTACAGAAAAGCTTTTGACTATGTAGAACACAATATGCTATGGGCGTCTTTGGGTGATCTTGTGTCCCAACTCACCTGATCAGACTTTATCAGATCACTGAGCAGGATTCAACAGTGAGAACACTCTATGGCCGTGATGGCGAACTTATGAAAACACGTGCCACAGTTGGCACACCGAGCCATATCTGTGGGCACGCGAGCATTGCCCTAGCTCAGTATACACATGCCAGCCAGCTGATTTTTCAACCTTCCGGGCCCACCGGAAGTTGGGAAACAGGCCATTTCTGGCCTCCGGAGGGCCTCCGGGGGGCTAGGGAAGGCCGTTTTCACCCTCCCCAGGCTCCTAGAAAGGATCTGGAGTCTGGGGAGAGCAAAAAATAGGCCTACTGGGCCCACCGTGCCATCGCGTGCCAAAAGCAGGGGGAATGCAGGGGGATCACACACGCATGCGCAGGAGGGCGGGGTGCATAGAATTATGGGTGTGGGCACACGTGCGCATGACCCTCCCCACACCCGCCCACTTTTGCCACACGATTGCAAAAAGATTAGCCATAACTTCTGTCAACACAGAAGTTCTATGACAACACTGATTGGTTCAGGATCATTAAGGCAGTTAGACGGGGATATATTTTGGCACTGTTTCTGTTCAATCAGTATGCTGAAGTGATTGTGTGGAAATTAGATTTGGAACTGCCTGATGTTGGAGTGAAGATTGGGGGAAGAACCATAAATAATTTGATGTACACAAATGATACAACACTGTTGATTGAAAATAAGGAAGAGCTGGAAAAATGATCTGGAAAATCAAGGACAAAAGTGAAAAAGCAGGATTGTGTCTTAGCATCAGGAAAGCAAACATAATGACAACAGTTGAAATAGACATGACATTTTTAAAATAAACAAGAAGGAAATTGAATTATTTTTGACAATTTATCTTCCTTGGATCAAAAATTGTTCATTATGGCAGTTCTACTGCTGAAATCAAATGCAGAATAACTGCAGGCCACACTGCAATGATTAACATGAATAAGATCTGAAAAAGCAGAGCTATTGATACGGTATAAATATAAAAAGCAGAGGCTAGTTAGAGCAAGTCTTCCCTGTAATTATTATGGGGGTGAGAGTTGGACACTAAGAAAGTGTGATCAAAAATTGACACATTTGTACTATGGTGCTGATATGGTGTAAATTACTGTGTATACCATGGACAGCCAGAGCAATCAAAAGAGAGGTGCTGATTTGTATAAAACCAGAAACATTCTTAGAAGCCAATTATCACAAGACTATGTCTGATTTACTTTGATCATATCATGTGTGCAAATTGGAGAAATCAGTGATGCTAGGAATGGTTAGTGGAACAAGAAGAAGGGGCAAGCAAGGAGCTGGTCTGATAACAATAAAAACTGATACAAAGATGAATATCCAACAACTGAAAGAAGTTGTGCTTGACAGGGTAGTTTGGAGACCACTTGCCTATAGTCGCCAAAAATTGAAGACGTTTGAACTGTTGAAACAACAACATTTAGAAAGGTTGAGAGAGAAAGAATGAAAATCAGCATTTGTTTGTTTGTTTAACAGGCTACCCCGAATCTATCATAATTCTGGGTGACTTTCAACATAAAACAATAAAAGCTCCAAAGTATATAACCTAGAAAACAAAGTTGAGAGAAACAATGTCAATGTAATCAAAACACCATATAGGGAGTCCATTTTACCCCAAGAGTCAGAGAACAGCCAGGCCTCTAAGGGCTTATTTAAATAAGGTCAAGTCATACAACTATCAGGAAGAAGGTGATTTAGAGGCCTATCAACAATGCACCCATTTCTCAGTAAGTAAAACCAAGGCTTCGTACCAAGGAAACTATCTGTCACAGAGAAAATAAAAGAGATTAAGAGCAAAGCAATTAATCTGAAAGGCATTAGCTTCAACTAAATTTGAAAATCATCGCTTTTGCTAAGGGAAAAAGATAGAACTGAAGACAAGGAATAAAACAGAAGATGGAAACATCACAGAACCGCAAAACAAATTAATAAAAAACCTCATGCAGGAAGATATAATAGCAGCAAACTGTATCCAAATGAACAATTTCTTGGCTGTACAATTTAGGAAGACTTGCAGGAAAGATGGTTTCTTATATTTCTTTCATTTATTCACCTAGAAAGCTATTTTTCCATTTACAATCCACTTACCATTTTGAAAGCACTAATATTAAAAAAAGAATGTTAAGTAATCATAACTAATATGCAGCATGAACTAAGAATAGTTTCTGAATATTTTTTTCCCTGTTAAATATATATATTTTATCACAATCCCAATGAGATTTTTGAAAAAAAAAAGTGATGAAGCACTTTCACATTTGAACATAAATGAGTATTTAAAATTATATCCCTGAGCATGCGGATGTCTCGAGTTTAAACTTCAATTACTGAAACATTTAGGCAAAACTTCCAGATAGGAAAATAGATGGAAATATGACTATGAGCTTCTATGCCTATTTAGTTCTCCTCTAAGTTGCAACTGTTTGCCTTTTACTAGCACAATGAGTATTTCTGCCATTTTGCTCTAAATGAATCTGATGTCTTTTCTCTTGTCAGCTTGGAATTTTCAGACTAAACCAGTATCCATCAGGGAAAAACTGACAGTCACTACAATTACCTATGTATACTCACTTCTGAACCACCTTCTGTTTACTTAAAATACACCTAACAACCAGTTTGCATTATGTAATTCGGGGGGGGGGGGATATAGTACATATCAATGCAAGAGGTAACTTGATATTTGTATAATATTTGTATAATATTTGTCTAACTCTTCAGATAGCAAATTTCTTACCAGAATTTACAGTATGTCAAACCTCTAGTTTCATATCATGTTCCAATCTTTGTACCCAAATCATATAATATATCCATTACCATCCCAGCCAGTGGTGAAGTCCAAATTTTTTTACTACTGGTTTTGTGGGCGTAGCTTGGTGAGCATGGTGTGGCGTGGCTTGGTGGGCATGGCAGGGGAAATATACTGCAAAATCCCCATTCCCTCCCCATTCCTGGGGGAAGGATATTGCAAAATCTTCATTCCCTCCACACTCTGGGGCCAGCCAGAGGTGCTCTTTGCTGGTTCTCCAAACTACTCAAAATTTCCACTACCGATTCTCCAAACTGCTCAAAGTTTCTACTACTGGTTCTCCAGAACCTGCCAGAACCTGCTGGATTTCACCCCAATCCCAGCCCACATCTCTAAGTATACTGAATTGTCCTAAAAAAGAAAACAAGCTAATACTATTAAAGCTGTTAAAGGTGACACTATTAAAATTGCTAATAAAGTACAAAATCCTACAGAATGGCTAGGAAAGACTGAGTAGATAAGGACATGCAGGAGTTAGACAAAATAGTACCATGTGAATAGAATGGCGCAGAAAAAAATTGTACAGGAATAAAGAGTTTGCAATCAAAGCCTCAGTTCCTCAATTCTACGGCTCAACTGCCTTGACATACTTATAGCATCAATATTGCTCTTAACCAATATCCTTTTCTCTTAAAAATCCATTAAATTCCAATACAAAAGATAAAATCAGTATTCAGATCATGATTCTCAATTGTCATTCTTATTCCAGGATTAAGGCTTAATTCTAGGACTTTCATATAACCCAATTAGAAACAGAATTTTATTTCATTGCTAAGCAATCACAATGACAGATAATCCTTAAATCATGAATCTGCATGAAAGTTTTGTACATTTTATATTCTTTAGTGCATATAAAATGTAAAATATTTTAATTGAGAATCATATAATTTTAGAAGTCTGCATTGTTTCCTTTTCCAATTTATCCATATAAATTGGAAATTTATCCATATTCAACTCCACAACATCATAAACAGTGGTGGAGAATGATAAAAGGTAGCATGCAGCAATATTAATTGTATTAACTTGTTTAATCCTGAAAAATAATACAAAGCCACAATACAAATTAAACATTTTGAAAAATGTGTCTTAAATCAATAATTTTAAGAAGTTATACTTACAAGCTTCCTCTTCTAGGGAGACTAAGTTCTTTCTATGGGAGAGAGAAAAAAAACCAATAAGATGATTTAGAGCAGATTATTAGAGTTGCTTGGTGAGTGACTAGCTATTTACAGTGACTGAAATAATAAATAAAAGATAACTATGTCTAAATACAGCATTGTAAAAATGTCAGCTTTTTTTCAAAGCATATATATGACTGCATTACTCTAAATGTAACTCCTGTAAATATTCATTTTATTATAAGTATATATTTTTCAACTGTATAATTTTTGAACTGATTTACAACTTAAAACTGCACAGCAAGGTATAAACAAATCATTAAGGCTTTCAGTGGCACTAATTTTAATGAGTTTATTTCTCAAAGCAACTGAATCATTTTTCAGGTTTATGCTTGCTTTAGTAAATAGAGGCATTTATTTTTGCATAAGGTCTGACACAGTTTTTGCAAGTCATTTTCATAGCAGGTACAGCCTTAATACAAAATATGGAATTCAGTTTTAGGGATTTTTTTGTTACATTTACATGTAAATATAATATTTCACCACTAGATGGTATGATTATTCTTTTTAGCAGCTGTATAAAAAAAGTGAAAAGATTAACAGTGTTCAAAAAACAAATCTATTCAAGTTTTAAAAGTTTACTATGGAAGAAAAAATTTCATTGTTATTTAATCTTTGAAAAATCTATCAAAATCATTTTAATACCTAATACCTGAGGAGTTTTCCTCTCTTCGGTTAACGTTAACATTTTCCTCAGATTATCGTGGTATAATTTATACTTTGAAGTCCAAGAAATCCCATTTGCCATCATCACTAATCTTGGCTAGCAAGAATAATTAAGATCAACCTAGATTGCCAGGAAAAGACGCTGTGTTAAATGGGTTCTCCAAGAATGTCTCTTTCCTTTCTGGGAATGGTATAAATCTGATTGTGGAATGATAGCTCCATTGCATGCATTTTCAATCTCCCTCTTGCATTACTCAGTTGGCTTCTCTTCCTCTGCGTATATAAAGCTGCTCCTCTCATAATACTGTGCTCCCTGCCCAGAAGTGTTTTTCAGAGGAACTCTATCAGAGAATACAAGAAGTTTCAACTTCCACCCACAACATTGAGAATATGTTTCTTCCAAAAATAATTTCCACCCAATAAGCTCTTCAGCTGACCAAACAAGCAAGGACAAAAAGCTGTTTTGAATCTTCTTTGTACAGGTAGTCCCCAGTTTAAGAGCAAGTTTTGTTCCCTGTAATGCAAGAGGGAAATTGAAAATGTATTTCTATGTAAGCTGGAACAGTATTATTGTATAATATTGTATAAACAGTATAATATTGTGTAATGAACTTGAGTCATTGTGTAATTAACTAGAATTTTGCTACAATAGGTACTAAATTATGTGTTATCCTTAAACCAGGGCATTTTTAACCCAGGGATTTACTGTATAACAGTATTTTCAGTCTTGCTCTAGTCTAGTGCCAGTCCCACTATTAACTGGCTGCCTTCTCATATTCTCTTTTCCCATGCTAGAAAGAAGAGGACAGACTAACAGACTTGGTTCTCTACAAAATAATTTAAGAAACAACAAAATACTGCATTTGGAAGGAAAACTGCTTCAGAAAGAAAAAATAATCTAAAGTGATTTTTGTGTGTGTGTGCATAAGAGGGAAAAACCATCTCCCCAGTATTGAACATATTTGTTTAGCTATGTTGCAGCCTGCCAGAAAAGTAGAGACAGTTGTTAGTTTTCAAAAAGAGAGACTTTCAGAACCATGTTGGATTGAACCATTCAAATTATATTTGACTGTACTCTTATATTATGCATTTCATCCTTATTTCTTGTTATACAACTTACTTTATATAGCACTATAGCAATAGCACTTAGACTTATATAGCGCTTCACAGTGCTTTTCAGACCTCTCTAAGCAGTTTACAGAGTCAACATATTGCCCCCAACAATCTGGGTCCTCATTTTACTGACCTCAGAAGGATAGAAGGCTGAGTCAACCTTGAACCGGTGAGAATCGAACTGCCGAACTGTTGGAACAACTTACTGTATATCTTTGCATACACATCATTTGATATGTATATTTATATTAATTTACTTTTTAAGTTTTATGTTTGATTTCCTTGCCCTTTAGCTATAATAAAGTACTGCTTACAGCAATGTTTCTCAACCTCAGCAACTTTAAGATATATCAATGCCAATTTCCCCATTATGGCTTGGGAATTTTGGGATTTGAAGTCCATCCATCTTAAAGTTATGAGTTTGAGGAGCACTGCTCTATAATGTAGTTCCTATGCTTACTGGCAGTGGTTTTCAACTATTTCAAATAATCTCAACCTAATCAAAAGAGCAGAAACTGAACAGGAACCTTTGAATACAATGCAATAATAACTGAATAAGGGCCTTTTAAAACCATATTCCACTGAATATTTTGATGATATCCTGTAATAATATGATAACCCCTTAAATTCAGTTTGAGAACTAAATCAAAATGTATTTATTTCTTATTCAGAATCTGGAATAATATTTTAAGTATCTGTTGAAGCTACAATTGCTCAGGTTTTCAGATTTTGCAGATGAGAGAGTTTTTATCTTGAAATTCTTGCTGATATTGGCTACTAAGTCTCTATAGATGATTAGCCTTTAAATAGCAGCAACAGCAAATTTAAAATGCTGAAAAGATCTTATATCTCCAATATTTTTTTCCATAGCACAGTAATATTCAGAAGTCTCAGCATATTTAGAAAAGGAAAGGCAAACCTCCAGAAACTATTATTTATGCTACTGCAGCATGTGGTATGACTAAGAAAAATAGAATTAATTTATTTCTTACATTTCTTAAATATACTGTATGTATGAATAGGAATCAGCAGGAAAATTAGCATGTCAGGGAGGCTAATGAAACATGCAATGGGAAGCCTGAAAGCCATATATTAATGCTATCTAAGTTTATTCATAACTTTACACTTGTCTACAACAATAGTATACATGAAAGAAATAGAAATTTTTGCAAGCTAATAAAATACACTGTCAAATTGTGGCTACTATATTTAACCTAGAATTTACTGGTGCAGTAATTTTATTCAGTAGGGGGAAAATTTGATTAAATATATTAATTATGCTTAATAAGTTCCCTCTCCTAAATCTGGCACACAAATTAGAGGTAAATATCAAGGCACACTATAGATTGTACAAGACAGGTGTACAATCTATTTTTAGCACTTCAGCTGTTAACAGAAAGAATATTACTTTCTTCACTTAAGTCTATATGTCTGCAAGTATGTAACTATGTTATGGTCTAATCTGCACTATTCTAATAAACTTCTTCCTCCTAATGATCATAAAAATTATTTTCCTCTTTGTTATATGTCAGTCATATTCCTTGTCAATAGAGCCTAAGTAATCTGCTCACATCAATTGCCCAGTTTGCCATACATTCCAGTCAGCCCTTCAAAATCAGTCCATGCTTCAAATTTGCAGTTGCCCTGAAACTTTTAAGATGGATATATGGTATTCTAAGGGGCCTAGTGGTGCCAACACTCGCCTCCCACTTGGAAGGTTGAGAGTTCAATCCTAGGTAGCAGCAGAAATTTCTCTCCTAGGGTGCGAAGAAAAAAATATCTACTGCGAACTCCACATGGCATCAGGAAGGATATCCAGCCAGTAAATGCTCAGCTCGATCCAGTCACGCCGACTCTACCTCAAATTAAAGAATTACAGGGTCGTAAAAATGCAGTTCTCAGTGCTGCTACATATATAACCAAATCAGTGGTGAAATCCTCCGCGGGTTGCCACCAGTTTGGTGCCAGCATGTGCGCGGTGCATGCCAAATGCACACTGCATGCATGCGCAGTGCACGCCAAATGTGCGCTGCGCACCAAAAAAGGAGCCATTTTAAGGTAAGTGGAACAGCAAGGGGGGGGGGGGAAACAGCTGTGTTGCACAATTTAGATTTAATTTAGATACAAATTGCATGGGCACAGCTGATCATCCGAAATACCGGTTCGAATGAACCAGCATTTTTTTTACTACCGGTTCATTTTTGGGCACTGTGGCAGGAGGTGTAAGGCAAGGCGTTGCCACCCAAAAACACTGTTGCTGTTCCACTGCCTGGAACCGCCTGAAAAAACGTGATGTTCTTTTTTTGCCTCCACATGCCCCGTTTTTGGAATCAGGGAGGCAACGGAGATCTCCAGGCAGCGGAGGTTGCAGCAACAGTGTTTTCAAGTGGCAGCACCTTGCCTTACACCTCCTGCACAGTGCCTGAAAACGCGATGCTCTTTTTCCTCTCCAATTCCAAAAATGGGGCATGCAGAAGCAAAAAAAGAGCATCAAATTTTCAGGCGATTCCAGACAGCAGAGATCGCAGCAAAAGTGTTTCTGGGTGCCCCCTGCGCAGCACCCTCTTACCTTATGCACCCTGTGCAGCACCCTCTTCGCCAACCAAGTCCCGACCTCCGCGCTTCCCTGGGCTGCTTCCAGAATCAGGCTCCAACCGAGGCAGCAAAGGCGCAGGGGGCTTGCCAGGAAGGCCAGCACCGTGATTATGAGATGGCAGCATCCAGAAGGATTGAAGTGCTGAGTCTCTTATCAGGCCTTGCTGCAAGAAAGCCAGGCTTTCAACGCCTACAGCTATAGGTAGGAAGACGGGGGCATCTAGAGAGTGGAGCCTTCAGTGCCAAGTCCCTCTTCTGCACCCATAAAAATCATACCCCACCCCACCCCACCCACTCCAGTTAAATGCACATAGAGTGATAGGGTTTGTTTTAAATGGATAAAAAGGTCTGTGCTGCTCGTTATCAAAATCCGAGTGGAAGTGAGGATTCCCGCTGCCTGGAACTGCTGGAAAATGCGATGCGCGGAGGCCGACAACCTCCAAAGGGTGGGGGCCAATGGGTGGGAGGGGCTACATTCGGTATATAAGAAGTACCAAAATTTTCACCCTCTTTTTTTTTGGGGGGGGGAAGGTGCATCTTATACTCTGAAAAATATGGTATTTCCTCTTTTTAGCAAAACCATACCCATTGTGAGTCACTGGTTCCTTTAACGACCACCACAGTAACATTCACCTCCAAAAATGGTTGTAAAGTCAGTTCAGTCATGTGATTGACCCATTTTACACCTGTCACAATGTATGACTTTAATGCAGTGGTGAAATCTAAAATTTGTTACTACCGGTTCTGTGGGTGTGGCTTGGTGGTGATGGGTAATGTGACTGGGTGGGCGTGGCCAATTTTTTTTTCTTTTAAAACCATTTTTTCTACAACCTCTTCGCAAAGAGGTTGTAAAAAAAATGCTTTCAAAAGGCTCTGACGATCCCAGCTGAGTTGCCTGATCAGCAGAGGCTTTTTTTCTTTTAAAAACCTCTGACGATAGGCAACTCAGCTTGGATCGTCAGAGGATTTTAAAAGAAAAAAACCCTCTGCCAATCAGGTAACTCAGCTTGGATCGTCAGAGGCATTTAAAAGAAAAAAAACCTCTGCTGATCAGGCAACTCAGCTTGGATCATCAGAGGCTTTTAAAAGAAAAAAAAAAACCTCTGCCGATCAGGCAACTCAGCTGGGATCATCAGCTGACGATCCCTTTGACGATCCCAGCTGAGCCGCGTGATCATCAGAGTTTTATTTATTTATTGTTTGTTTGATTGATTGATTGATTGATTGATTTTTATACTGCCCTTCTCCAACAGGACTCAGGGCGGTGAACAGCCGAGATAAAACATAACATATAAAATTTAAAAAACAGTTTAAAAGATATTAAATAATTTTGGCCCACAATTTAAAACAATCCAGTTAAAACCAATTTCAAATTAAAACCGAAAGGATGGGATCAAGCCAGCCCAGCTAGATGAAATAAATGAGTTTTCAGGGCCCAATGAAAAGTCCGGAGGTCTGGTATCATGCGTATCTCTGGGGGTAGGTCATTCCAGAGGGCAGGTGCTGCCACAGAGAAGGCTCTCCCCCTGGGGGTCACCAGCCGACATTGTCTGGCCGACGGCAACCTGAGAAGGCCTTCTCTGTGCGAGCGTAATGGCCGGTGGGAGGCTATTGGCGGCAGAAGGCGGTCTCATAGATACCTCGGCCCTAAGCCATGGAGCGCTTTAAAGGTGGTCACCAACACCTTGAAGTGCACCCGGAAGACCACCAGGAACCAGTGCAGCTCGCGCAGGAGAGGTGTCACATGGGAGCGCCCCATCGCTCCCATAATCCCCCACGCGGCCACATTCTGGACCAGCTGGAGCCTCCGGGTGCACCCCAAGGGGAGCCCCATGTAGAGAGCATTGCAGTAGTCCAGGCGGGAAGTGACGAGTGCCTGAGTGACCATGCATAGGGAATCCCGATCCAGAAAGGGACGCAACTGGCGTATCAGGAGAACCTGATAAAAAGCCCCCCTGGCCACGACCATCATATGCTCTTCTAAAGACAGCTTTTTTACTTTTAAAAGAATTTTTTCAGCCAAAGAGGTTGTAGAAAAAATGCTTTTAAAAATTAAAAGAAAAAGGCTCTGATGATTGTGCGGCTCAGCTGGGCATGGGGGGGGCAGGGATTTTTGCTACCAGTTCTCCAAACCACTTGCCTCCATCGCTACCGGATCGGGCGATCCGGTCCGAACCGGAAGCATTTCACCCCTGCTTTAATGGGTAGGTTCCATTATGGTCATAAGTCAAGGACTGCCTATAATTTAGTCTCTCTTATCGCCATATGATATACCGTATTTTTCAGAGTATAAAACGCACCTTTCCCCTCCCAAAAAAGAGGGTGAAAATCTGGGTGCGTCTTATACTCCGAATGTAGCCCACTCAGCTTCTCAAACAGAGGTTTCAAAGACTGAAAAAAGCATCAGAAAAGAAGCTTCAGAAAAGAAGCCCCCAAACAGAGCTTCAGAGGCTTTTTTTTCTGAAGCTGTTTCAGAAGTTTCAGAGGCAGAAAAAAAAGCAAGGCACAGAGCTCACAACCAAGGAACCTCTTGCTAAAATTCGCCTCTGGGAACAGCTGATTAGGGATATTCTTATTTTCCTTCCCAAAAACTAAGGTGCATCTTATACTCCGGTGTGTCTTACACTCTGAAAAATACGGTAACTAACAACATTGGTTTCTCATTTTAAAAATGCTACAGTATGGTATTCTTCTAAAGAAACAGTTTAATGACTCTGAAACCTGAAGTCTGATAAGGTTAATATTATGATAGTCCATATGAAATTTTGCGAAGTTCTACATATCTCAATTATAACAAATATCTATAGTCCTTTACAATTTCATTTTAAAAATATCATTTAATATCTAAGGATATTTCAGCTTCAAATTTGGTAGGGATTACAATCTCACAATAACATTTTTCTGCTTTATTCCTGGCTTTAATAAGCACATGACACCAACGGAGTACAATGGGTTCCAAAGGGTAATATACTGTGTACCTTTTGCAACCTCTGAAATTCTCTTCAACAGATATCTTTTGCAGATCTAACTATGTAGCAGTTGAATAACAACCGCCAAATATGAATTTTTCAGCTTTGTTTTTCTTAGGAAAATTAAATGTCCTGGCCTCGTCATTCACGTCTCTTTTGTTCATTAGTTTTTTCAACTAGCTAAAGGAAAAGGCTGAATTTGGTTAAGGTACAAAGATGAGGAGAGAGAATATCTCTTTTGTCAATATTCTCTCTGGTATCAATACTATTATCTCCACACTTCTTATTTTATCTATGGAGCAGACATGTGGAAAAAGGTACCTTTATTAATTCTGGATTTGATTTAAATATCTAATGCAGAGATGGCTAACCTTTTTGCCATCATGTGCCAAAAGTGGGGTGAGCATGGGGTTGTAGTGTGCGCATGTACTCACACCCATAATTCTATGCATCCCGCCCCCTCACGCATGCGTGTGTGACCCCCTCGTGCTCCCCCTTTTGGCACGTGATGGCCCGGTGGGCCCGGTAGGCCCATTTTTCACCCTCCCCAGGCTCCTGAGGCTTTCTAGGAGCCTGGGGAGGGTGAAAACGGCCTTCCCCCCCCCCCAGAGGCCCCCCCAGAGGCTGAAAACAGCCTGTTTCCTGACTTACAGTGGGCCCAAAGGCCCAAAAACCAGCTGGCTGGCGCGTGCATGTGCGCCGGAACTGAGCTCACATGTCACCGATATGGCTCCACGTGCCACCTGTGGCACACGTGCCATAGGTTCACCATCATGGACCTAATGTCTTCTTTTCTTCCTTAACACTGTTCATCATTCGTAGTAAGTTTCCAGTATTATTGAATATGTTTCTTTCGATGCATAGATGAATATCTGCTTACTCAGTCCAACATAATTCAATCTGCTCACGTTTTCTTTATGAATCACTGAAATATCTTGATTAGATTTTGATCATTTTTTATGTAACCAATTTGAATTCTAGAGTCAATTAATATGCACTTTATCCTCCACTCCCCCACTCTGTTCCCCCAGGGAGAGAAATCTTTTATTTAGGAAAAGTGGGTAAACAACCAGAAGAAGCCAGGAAAAGTAGATGCAGCTGGGAATTAGAGCATTTGTATTCAAATCCTCTACAGTACGTGCACAAACTTTCCCAGACTATGAAGAGCTTTCATTTTTACTAGAAAGCTGAAAGCATCTGCAGCTGATTCCATCTGCAAAAGTTGAAGTCAAGTATAAAATCCAATTCAAATTAATTGCTAATCTGGGCCAAATGGTTCTTTGCACAGTAGTTGAACAGTAGTTATACCTCTCCCTCCTCTGTTCAATACAATATCAAAGCTTGGTGAGATCATCCAGATATTTGACAGAACTCGACCCTTCTCTCATCCCCACTTTATTTCATTTATCATGTTGTACTGCATTTTAGAATTATTTTTCCCCTTTACAAAGAAAATGAAGCTATTAAATTATCTTCAAACAAAGCCAGGTAACACATTAATGAGCAGATTTATTTAGTAAATCTAATTCATACAATCAGTCAAGAACACAAGGCAGACCCAGAAGATGGAGAGACAACATCAAAGACACATAAAACAACATCAATTAACAATGGTTGAAGCTACCAGAAGAGCAAGAGCCAGAACTCTGTATCTCCCTTGACACCCGAAGATGAATGAGGAGGAGGAGGAGGAGGAGGAGGAGGAGGAGGAGGAGGAGACAAGTTGTTAGCAAAAGAACCAAAGAAACCAACTATTTGTTGCTATCTTGTGGTCATACAGATATTTGCACTTCAGATCTATTAAACTTATGGGCATATAACTTTTCCTTTTGTTTCCTACTGTTGCCATTTTTGAAGTACAGAACAGTATGAGCAATTGTAAAAAGAGATGTGACTGGTAGGAGCAGCTCAATGAAAATCAGTATACCTATCCCATAGAAGATTTTCATTAGAATAAACCCTTCCGTTAACATAATCTCATTATCAGGCAGCAATATAGTCTAGCTTTATGCAGATTTCTTTAAAACCCGTCTAGCCACAAAACAATAATACCTGCCATTTAGATGAGTGAACCCTAGGAAGAAAATATTTTAAAACCAAAATACTATTCCTAAATTGTGTTGTCATAAATAATTCACTTCAAAAAATAATGTTCTGCAAAAGACACAATTTAATTGAAATTAGAGGCTGCTATATTGATATTTTCAGGAGACAGATGACACATGGTATAAATAGCTCTGAAAGCTTCGTTTGAGAAGTGCTTCTTAATCAGTTGAAACATATGGATATTTATAATGGCAAGATTGCAATGGTTGCTGCTACAACACTTCCCTCCTGAGCTTATTTTGTTTTTATTTTATTTGTGTATTCAGTTAGATTCACTGGGGAGAATTAATTTTTATTTTAGTACTATCATCTTTGGCTTTCATTATCTAGTTCTGTAGTAACCATTTGCCTGTTCTTTAGTGCAAATTATTTTGCTTTTCTCTTCAACTTCAATAAATCTACCTATCCAGAACAGCTTTTCTAACACAATATCGAGACTATTATGCAATTTAACTGTTTATGTTATTGACTAATTAACTGCAGCTTAATGGGAGTTTTCAGCTTGAGTATTTTTCTGGATTTTGCTTCAGATTTTGAAACCATGAAATTACTTGAAATTGATTCTAATTTGCAGCTGCATTTCCAGACTGCTGTAAGAAGCAAATAAATCAATTAAAAGAACTGATTTAAAGAGTGAAAAGAGTTTTTTAATCCAAAGATCAGGCACGCATGTGCACATTTATGTGCGCTTGAATATATATGTGTCTGTGCATGCAAACACAAACAAAAAAATCATTTTCCCAAGGTAAGAAGAACATCCAATTAAAAAAAAATCAAAGTCTTCCTTTGAAGTTAAAATGACCAGAACAGAAGTGATAGAGTTTCTAAATGGGATGGGATTGCATGAATGAGCACTATATTAAAATAAATTATTGATCAACATTTCTTTGTTACCAATCCTTTGTTAAGTACTACCTTGTGGTGATCAAAAGCAAGAAAATGTGATTATTTTTCCACTTACTGCATTTGTAGATAGCTGGCAGTGTCACTATCTCTCCTAGGTGCAGAGGACCAGGTGGCCCATAAAGTACTACTGTGAGGCATTTATCAAATAAAGTCCTATATAGGCACAGGATCACCTATCTCTGATTAGGTCTAACTTTCTCACATGTTCCAACAGAGTGGACATGTTTCAGGTTCCTTCTCTGAAAGAATGCCATCTAATGGGATTCAGGAAGCATGAAATTTTCTATCCTGGTACCTCTCTTACGAAATAGCTTCCATTTAAACCAGACAGCCCTGACTCTGTTAATCTTCCAGAAAGCCTTCAAATTCTTGATTTTCCCTCAGGCTCTGGGGCAAGATGTCAGTAGAGCTCAATATGTGTGATTTGATTTTATTACAATTTTTAAGGACCTCAGTTTTGTTGTAAATCATATTATTTTTATATTTATATGGTATTTTAAGTCATCAAGAGTCAGACAGACAGTCTGACTGAGAAAGACAACAATATAAATTCTATAGACAAATATATTATCAATTTAACTTGCAAATTTAGATCATCCCATAAATACCAATTATATCAATACAATTAATGTAACAAGGGTCATCAATGCAAAGCATCAGTTAAGAAAATATATTAAAATTTACTTAAAATATTCTCTAAAGTCTCCCATACTAAAACAATTACTTAGAAATGCAAAGGATTTTTTTAAAAAATCCCTAATTCTATTCACACTATCTATAGGTGTTGTATTTATATCAAAGATTTCAAAGCAACAAAATTACATTTGACGACAACTCTTCCTTATATTTCATTAAAATGCAAAGTTGCAAAGTTACTATATTGTGTAATATTATAAACATTATAATAAAGTAATGGACCTTGTAAAACCTATGTACACTACATGCTTAAACATTCACTGACATCATTGCATAAATAGCAACAATAAAAGTAGAAAAATTACTTAATTTAAAAATGATATACAAACCTTATGCTGAAGCTTGTATAACATCTAAGGAATGATCAATTTTACAAAGTGCATAATAATGATGACATTAACTACCAGAATTAATTACCAAGTTAACCCTTAAATTTATCCTATTGGTCATCATACGTGAATAAATAAATAGTAAGTTTAATTCATCAGTTCATCAGTTGATGGAATGTTCACAGTGTTAGTTATTTGTGGGATACCTAGGAACTCCAAGGTATAGCAGATCTTTTATTTGAGAAATGTATGGAAAAGACATTTGATAGCACAATTCAATTCTGTAGTTTTTAAATTTCCATTTCTAACGTTATTAAATATTTTAAATAAAACAAGCTGCTTAAAGGAAAATGCTGTATTAAGAATTAACTACAACTTGCTACAGCATTCCAAATCAAAAAAATAAAAGTCAGCATTTGTAAGAATCATGCATTATGATCCAATACAAATTAAAGGGAAAAAATGCAAGATGTTCAATTTGGACAAAGTTAAGTTCAAAGCATTAAAAAGTTCAGTAAATATTATAAATCTAATATCCAATTACTGGAGAATTCTTATTGATCATCTGTCACAATGCTCTCTACTTATGACTTAATGAGAATCAATTCAGCAATGTTGGCAACTACTCTTTGTACTGGGTTTTGTTTGGTTGGTTTTTTTGTATCTAGAAGATGGGAATAAAGTTTTCTCTTCCTTTCAACATACATATTTTAAAAAATCAATATAATGCATTCACTAAAAGCAATGTTTACAATTGATTATATTCTTTCTGTATTAAAAAATTACTAAAAGCTTCAAAGTACAAACACAAATAGAACATTTTAAAGGGCAGTTTCAGACCCAGTTTAGCAATGTTGAAAAACATTTGGAGGATTGTATCCTATTATAGGAAGGAGTGTGAAAGGGGCGTTGGTCCTACCTGAGACACACCTTCTCATTGGGTGGAGACAGCAGCTAGGATGGGTTGTACCCTCCCCATCAGCTTATAGGACTGAGTCTGTTAATAATGCTAAGTCCCGCCCTTGTTGCCGGGTAGACCAGCTTTTGGCGAAGACCTGAAGGAACAGACTCGGCATATGGGAGAATAGATGAGCAACAGGCAAGTAGAGGCAAGCAGAAAGGACAGAAAGGACCAGACTGGCACAGGGAGGGTCTGGCTGCTGTCTCCACCCAACGTCTCAGGTAGGACCAACGCCCCTTCTCCATTGTGGGTGGAGACAGCAGCCAGGATGGGACATACCCAAGTTCACTGTCCCGAAACCTGGGGGGGGGGGGACCAGGCTGGTCCGAAACACCCTCCCCGGAGACGACCTGCTGCAACACCTGTTGTCCAAACGCGGCCTCTGCCAACACAAACTTGTCCATCTTATAGTGCCGTATGAAGAGGTCAGGCGAAGTCAACGTAGCTGCCCTGCAGATTTCAAACAACAGAGCCTGGGTGACCCATGCCGCCGACGTAGCCGACTGCGGGGGGAATGTACAGTCAATCGGGGAGGTAGCAAAAGCGAGCAAAGTTCATATGCCGAAGCAATAGTCTGCTGAATCCAGCAACCGATGGTAGACGACCTTGCATCCTTGGGAAACAGGTAAGAAGGAAACAAACAGCGACTCCTATCTGCGGAAGGTAGCCGTCCTCTTAAGGTAGATCCGTAACACTCGCCTGACATCCAAGGTGTGCCAACGTCGCTCCTGAGGGCGAGAAGGTCAAGGGCAGAAATTAGGGAGTATAAGTTCTTGTGATCGGTGAAAAACAGAATTGACCTTCGGCACGAAGGTAGGGTCCAAACGGAGAACCACACGATCCGTGTGGAACACACAAAGATCTGAACGAGTAGATAAAACCGCAATTTTTGAAATACGGCGAGCGGAGGTTATGGCCACCAAGAAGGCAACCTTGCACGAAAGTAGCCTGAGACTGGCAGTCCGCAACGGCTCGTACAGAGGACCCATAAGCGATTCCAACACCAGTGGAAGATCCCAAGCAGGGTATCTATGCAACACGGGAGGACACAGGTTCGTGGCACCTCGGAGGAAGCGACAGAACAGAGGATGCTGCGCCAAGGATGACAAGGACCCGCAGGCAAGTACAGAAGACAGCGCGGCCACCTGGTGACGCAAAGTATTAGGAGAAAGTCCCTTGGAAAGGCCCTCCTGCAGAAAAACCAGAATGTTCACAATGGAAGGCTGAAGAGCGAGCACACCGTTCCGGACAGGGGCAGAAGGCCCACCAGGTGGCAGAATAAATGCAATCCGTAGATGGACTGTGTGATGCCTGTAATGTCCGAATAACATCCACTGGAATGTCTGCAACTCTCAAAGTGCGCCGCTCAACCTCCAAGCAGTCAGATTGAGCCAAGAGAGATCCGGATGACTCAGGGCGCCTTGTGTCAGGATGTTGTCCCCGAAAGGAATGCACCAGGAGGGGGCCACCGAGAGGGAGACAAGGTCCGCAAACCAGGGCCTCCGGGGCCAATGAGGAGCCACAAGGATCACCTCCGCCCATTCGAACAGGATCTTGCGGATGACCTTGGGAAGGAGAGACAGCGGAGGAAAAGCATACAGGAGGCCCGCCGGCCACAGGATCCGTAGAGCGTCAGCGCCCTCCGCCTGCGGTTCCGGATACCTGGTCCAGATCGTAAGGTGGCCAGGACCCATTTGTCAGACGTGGACTGCTCCCAAATGGCGGCAAAGAGGGAACGCAGGAGAGACAGCACTCACGATCGAATAAGGAAGTCCAAAGTCAATCAGAAGCCAGGATGGGTGACGAGAAATACGAAGTCAAACAGTCCAAAGTCGGAAAAACCAGAAATTCAAGCCAGAAATACAAATTCAAGGGAATAAAGAAGAGCAGAAGACCCACACGCCCATCCAGTTGAAAGGACTGCGTCAAAAGCTGGTCTACCCGGCAGCAAGGGCGTGACTTAGCATTATTAACAGACTCAGTCCTATAAGCTGATTGGGCAGGTACAACCCATCCTGGCTGCTGTCTCCACCCACAATGGAGAATAGGAAGGAATGTGACCAAATTTTGGGTCCTTTTAGTGGGATGGTTGCAACCATAGAAGTGGGAACAAGAAACCTTCCTAAAATTTTCAGTCTCACGACGAAGAGACTGAATATAGGCAAGGATACACTTTCAAATCCTGCCATTTTGTCAAATTTCTATACCTGATTTCACGGTGCTAGAAAACCAAATGCAGCTTATAAATTCTTTATCTTTACTTTAGCATTAGAGTATAATATTATATTAAATAGCCAGGTGCAGATTAAATACTAGCAATGTCTTAATCAAAAATTCAGAAACCTGTTATAAATACACTCCCTCCTGCTTTTCAAGTACTGTTAATCCTAGTCATTATTGGCTTTTAAGTAGAGTCAAAGTAAATCCAAGAATGCTCTTGTACACACATAATTAGCAGTACATTATTTGTGGGGGGGGGGGTTAGAACAATTACTACCAGCTGCTTATTTTCAGAAGCAGGACATAACAAAAATAATGTTGTTTTAATAGAAATGGGAATTATCAATGATTAAGGCCCAGTGTATTTTGAATCAAAGAAATTTACTACAAGATTGGGAGGGGAACTAGAGTAACCACTGAACAATAAATTATAAAGATGTTTCTTTTAAAAATATATTGATTTTTTTAGAATTTTGTTTGTATTTGTTGAAGGACTGAGAGATTTTGGAAATATACATCTAAAAACCACATAAAGATAGTCTTTGCTTACAGACCATTCACTTAGTTACTGTTTGAAGTTCTGAGAGCACTGAACAAATGGTATTTATGCCTGGTTCTTAAAGCTACAGCCACGGGAGCACCTTTGTGATCAAAATTCAGGCATTTTGCAGCCCACCTGCATTTATGACCACAAGGTACAGTTTATTAGCAGTCCAGGCGTGCTTCAGCAGCAACAGGAGCAAAAAGTTGGTGAAAGGCAGATAAAGGCAGTGGAGTGCAGGGTGTCAAGGCAGCTGTAGCTGGATCAGCCATGGCTCTGTGTTGCTGGGCCAGGCTAGGACAACTGGGGCCTAGGTGCTACCTGCAGCTTCACAATGGGCCAGGCTGGATGTGTTTCATCAGCAATGGGAGGAGAATCTTTTTGGACTGTTGCCTTCTGGCAGAATATACAAAACAATTAAAACTCAGACCACACATTTTCTGAATAGTTTTTATCCCAGAGCTATAATCGCATTCAACAATGAATTAAAGGGCCACCATCAGTGAGCTGTTGGACAGCATTACTTGGTCTGTTGTGTGGCTGTTTGGATGGTTTAGGGGTGAGGAATTTGTGGTGGGTGGGAGTATGTTTGGGGATTGTTGTGTGTGTTGTTAACACCTGGTCTTTGGGTGTTAAGTGAATTTCGTTGTATGGGTATACTGTGTATACACGTACAATGACAATAAAGTTATTATTATTATTATTATTATAAGAAGATGGTAAAAGTCAGTTGAAGCTGGCAGAGGTAGTGGATGTAGAATATAGGGTCACTTATATATCCTTCCACCCTTGGCAGCAGTCACTTAACTTCCTGCCAACCACCTGTAAGCCGCCTGGGACTTGCAACTTCCTGCCAGATTCCTAATGACTTTCTTGTTGGAAACTGACAAGAAATCACAAGGAGGAGCTTGCTTAACAACCTGTAATTGTTGCTTAATGATGGGAATTGGGACTGCCAGGATTGTCACTGCTAAGTGATGTGGTCACATGACTTTATGCTTATGACTGCATTGCTTAGCAACGGACATTCTTGTCCCAATTACTGTCATTAATCAAAGATTAGCTACAGCAGCAGTCCAAGAATTTTGCCTTTGAACAATTTCACCTGTTTGATAGGTCTGGCATTAATTTGATGACTTAACCAAGCTCTTCTGAAAAAAAGCAGAACTTTTGTTGTTTTGGGTAGTTTATTTTGAGGCCTAGTCTATCATAGTATCTTAAAAGCTCCTTGAGACCTCTCCATAACTCAATTCTGAAACAGAAGCAGCTGTATCAGATGAAGAGAGAAGAACAGGAACTGGCCATGGGTGAGGGATAGAGGGTGGAAGCTTGGATTGGCAAAAGCTATAACAATGTTATTAATGTAAAGGTTAAAAAATGGGAGTAAAGGTTAAAAAATGGGGGAAGTTGTTTAACCACTTTATGAGTCGGGATAGCCTGTTAGTCCACTAAAATTAGCACTTTTAATCTGCATAATGGTATTCAGTGTAGCTGAATAGTCAAATTAAGAACATGATAATCAATGAATTAGCATAACTACAAATGAGGGTGATGCATTACTCCAGTCTTAAATGCAAAAATGAATAATTCCTTCTCTAAAAATGCTAAAGGTATTGAAATAATTGAATCTTTTTTCCATGTGTAATAGCCGTGCTATAAAGCCCAAAAATACTGGACATAGTCGAATGGAATAGATTTTGAAAGTTGAAATTCTATTATAAACTCATATAACCTCACTAAAACATACACCCCTACCATATATACTGTTACATGTGGATTTATGCCATATCTGAAATTTGAGTTACTTATTCAAAAAACTATCTATAATTTTCATTATTGATCTAGTCTTTGGCTTAATGTTTAAAGTTTTATTATAATTTTTACTGCATTAACCAAGTATGTTCAATTTAAGACCAACAATATCTTTGGTTTTCTTATCTGTTCTATATCTTCTTACTTATATTTTTCATTCACACTTTTTAAAATGTTAAACTTAAAAACAAATAAATGGCTGGATCCATATTTCCCTCCAATAAAGTTGCATCTAATCCGAAGCAAAGAAATGGGATGGTGGCTTTACATATTCCTTCTTCCATAGCAACAGTATCTTTATTGTCTAAGAAGATGACTTGGAGGGTTGAAGGACTTCAAGAATAATGTTGGTTGTATCAAAAGGGGAAGGAGGAGGAAAACTTTATTTTATTTCCTTTATTTCTCCAGCAGGAAAATTATGCTTCTCAGCTGCAGCCATAAATAGAAACCATTCAAGAGGTGACAATTGGAGTGCAATTCAAATTACCTGTATTGCTTTTACTTTATTACTTTTCTTCCTTGAATCTCATATCTAGCCAGCTTCTTGTTTACTTTCTCAAGTTGGCGCTAAAACAGGCTGCACATATCGGCAACTGACTCATACTTATGACAGTTGCAGTGTCCCGGGGTCAAGTGATCCCCTTTTGCAACCTTCTGACCAGCAAAATCAAACCAGAAGACAGATTCACTTAACAACCGTGTTCCTAATTTAGCAACTGCAGCAATTCACTTAAGAACTGTGGCAGGAAAGGTCATAAAATGGGGCAAAACTCACTTAACTGTCTTGCTTAGCAACAAAAATTTTGGGCTCAATTGTGACTGTAAGTCGAGGACTATGTTTATATGACTGTTGTACTACTGATTAAAAAAAAATGAATTTGCTATATTCAAAAATTGGCTCTACACACCAGAGTTTGATAAATTTATATTTATGTCTCCTGGAAAGTTGTGTTATCCTGTGTCTATACCAAATTACAAATTAGGTAAAGTATAAGCATTATTTATTTAATGATATGCAAATCCCATTATATTCTAAAATGGCAGGGAGATAACAAATGTGGTTTGTTTTTTTTTACAAAAAATTATATTTAATTTGGAAGTTGCTCCTAGTCATGCAATGTGTAAACCCATAGAAAAAAGTCACAATCTTTTTGGAATAGAGTTGGGTTATGTTTAAGAAACATATAAAGCAGAGGAGTTTCAAAAATGTAACTAAACTACCAAGAATGTCTATCTGTGTCCATAAAATTACAGCTATGTATATGTGGGTGTGTTTTTTTCCAAGAAGTTTTTTAGAAAATCTTAGGGGTTATGAAAGGACATTGGCAGTGTGTGTGTGTGTGTGTGTGTAATGAACCCTTCACTGTTTCTTATCACTAGCACTTCAATATCAAACAAGTAACTCCTTCCTCTTTTAAGTGTATTCATTTTAGTCAGTACTAGTTTATCTTTGATCCATACTATTGGCAGCAAAAGATGAGAAAGATACCCAGATATACAAATCTCAACTTTTAACAATTACTTATGCCTCTTCTACTCAAATAATAAGCTCTGAATAAACTCCGAGCCTTTGATATGATAAATACAATATAATTATGACATGATGTTTTTGATTAAATTCACAGCATTTTAATATCAGGATATGAAATCATTTGTATAGAAGTTTTCATAATCAGTACATCAGTTGACCACCAAGTAAGTAGAAAGGTAAGACTGCAAGATTTACTTTTAAAATAGTGCAAGACTGTAGATACACGTAGATACAAAAAATGACAACACTGCCTTATTTATCTAGCACCCAGGAAATAAATTTGTTATCTTTAAATAAGAATAATACTAGACAAAAAAAAAGCCCAAGAACATTCTACTGCTAGGTTAAACAAATAGTGATAGGGGAAAAAAGCTAGAGAATTTTTAGAAGCCTGGCACTCTGACAAATTAGCCATCAATAGACACATAGACATAAACAGTATCTAAACCAGTAGTTCGCAACCTTTTTTTGGCCATGCCCCACCTAAGCATCTCTAAGATCCTGACACACACACACACCATGACATATAATTCTTGCTATTCAAAAAGTGAACTCCTACTCACGTGGAGGAAGCCTCAAAGGCCATTAACTTGGTTTAAACAAGGTTCCAAATTGCCCCCATTAAAAATCAAATTGCTCCCCTGTGGGGCATAGGCCCCACGTTAGGAACCACTGATCTAAACAATACCCCGTCAAGGAATTGCCAAACAAGCTATCTCTAAATAGTCCAACCAAAGAACTTCCAAGACTACCCCCACCAACACTGACAGGACAAGCACTGAGAATATAAACTGAGAGCAAACCCCACTCCCTACTAGCACTGATGTTACCTACTTCAGACAATGAAATATCTGCAAGAAAACAACCAAGCTCAGACAGCACCAAAGACCCCTCATAGTAATCTTACTGATATTATATCCAGTTTTATCAGAAAAGGCAGTCTTGAAACAAGGTTATTTATTTCCTTATCATATTGATACTATCCAATAAGTTTTATTTTATATAGTCTAAAAATGCTTTCATGGGATACTTCTTAGTATGTATTTTCTTTTACAAGAACAAAACTGGAGCAAAATTGCAAGTTCTCTTACATCACCTCCATTTTGCTGAAACAATATGCCAGACAGCCTTTATCTTATTGAAAAACCAAATAATGTTAGAAAAGTCTATCTGCAAAAGCATCATCTGGTGTACTGCAATAATCTGATTGCAAAAAAAAAAAATCAGTAAAATGAGTCACTGAGCAGCTTGATGAAAATTAGATAAAATAAATTAAGCACTGTTACCTTTTCCAAACATCTAAACTCCCTCCCTCCCTCCCCACCACCACACACACACATTCTCTAATCAATTCAAAATAAATTTCCTGACTAAACAAAGAAGAAATGCTGCTCAGGTAGCAGAAAATTAATTTGTATCAGAGAGGGTTTTTTTTCAAAATATTAGATCTGAATTTAGTTAACTATACTTCAATTACTTGAAAATTAATGGAACAAGTTACAGAATAAATATAGCTTCACAGGTTCTTAGGTATGATTATTTTAATTTAGCAAATTTAGAATATTTAACACCACAAATTCTGTTACAAGCATTTGCAGAATGCTCTGAAATTTTAATATTCAATCAGTTACAAGGAAAAGACAAAGCTTTTTTACTAGGCTAAACCACAAACTATGAGTCAGCAAAATGATGCTACTAAGAAGGTAAATACAAGTGGTCCTTGCTTAACAACAACCACTCAGCAACTGTTGAAACTTACGATGGCACTGAACCAACAGTACTTACCACTAATCCTTCTACTTACAATGGTCACAGACTTTCTGTGATCACGTAATTGTGTGCACTTAGCACCCAGTTTGCAATTATAAAGTCGCAGCATCCTGCGGCCAATTTGCAACCTTTTTTGCTAGTTTGCTACAAGCAAAATGAATGTGGAAGCCGGCAGAAGGCCACAAATGGCAACCAGGTGATGTTGCATTTAACAACACTGCGGGATTTGCTTAGCAACAGCAACCATAAGTGCCGGAATTTCTGGCACTAAGCAGGGCAGTCAACATGCTTTATAAATATGATGCTTAGCAATGGAAATTCTGGTCCCTGTTATCAGAGTTAAATGGGGACTATCTATTCAATAAATTAGCTAGTAGGTAAAAGAAAAGGGTTTATAACAGTAAATCCTAATTAGGACAGCAATATCCTAATCCTAATCTAATCTCATTTAGAAGTGCATTCAGACAAATTGAAATAGCTTAAACAATCCTACACTTGCATCAGAATAAATGACATACTGGTGACTTGTGAGAAACTATATAACATTTATGTGCATGTTGTCTCTCCCTGAGCTGGCAAAAAAACATAATGTTGAACTGTGCTGTCTCCCTAAACAAGCTACAGTACATCAAACAAGTCAAGTGCTCTTCTCACTACAAGATGTAATATTGGAAAATGCAGCAATGGGATGGATCCTTTATCTTCCCTTCTTTTCCTACCCAGTGTTACCTTCTGTCAAGTAAAACAACTACCAGTCTTTCTCCACTGATGTGACAGGAAGGGACTAGGAAATTTTAACCCTCAATTTCATCATGCATCCTTCAATATTTCCTTCTTCAGCCCTATCTCCTCAGGGATGACTTTCATCTTTTATTTCAGTTTTTCACAGGAATATTAAACTTGTTATATATGATGATCTATCAGAAGGTAATGCCAGGCCTAGCCTATCCAGCCAAAGTTCAATTCTTTCTTTGCTTATTCTATATAGACAGAACCTTGCCAGACTTAACTTCTACTACCTTAACCCAAAGGATATACCCTTGGAGATTCTAGGGAGTGGCTAGTTTAAATCTTTTCCTCTTCCCATGATCTAGGTCCAAACTGGGCTGTACTTGTCTTGCCCCCGCCCCCTCTTTGGAATGTGCTCTCTCCTTCTTGGGTACCTGTTATGTGGTCCATCACCCCCTTCATAGACACTTTTCATCACAGATAAATAGGGCAATTCTAAGATTTAAATTTAAACTAAAAATTAAATTTGGTACCAAAAAAGAATAATTTCATGACCAACAGGACCAGTAAGTTTCCTGGGGAATACATGAAATACCATATCACTCTACCCCCTCAAAAATAGTACAAATAGAAGCACTGTTCTGCAGCCACTCTACCTCATGCTCTCTTGCCAAGACTGTCACTCTCACAGAAGAATGATATACTTGGTCAAATAATCACAGTAAAAACAATCGTAAAGTGGTTAGAACTATAATGAGACATTGAAAGATGTTTTGTCGATCTCTAATAACTTGGGATGTTCAAATTGTTGTATGAGAGTTACCTTTCCCAGGAACAATAGAAATGTGGTTGCTGTTTTCAGGTTGCACACACTATTGAACAGGATGGAATATATGTTGTATAAGGTTGTCAAGACATGGTTTTCACTGGTATATCAACTATTGATTTGAGGCATCAAACCCCACCACATCCTTGTAGGTTAAATAAAAACAAAAAAATATGCTACAGAAGCCAAAGTTACAAACTTTCTCATAGTCAAGACAATTGGGAGGAAGTGTTCCTGGGGTGGCTGCCAAATGTGAGAGGGTATGTGAAGGTTTGTAAGTGGAGGGGCGGTCCACTGCAGTCTAAGCGTAGCAGGGCTCAGGAAGAGTGCATGGAAAGGGGAGAATTACCTGAGCAACTTGCAACCGTCCCTGCTAGCTTTCCTATTGACTTTGCTTGGAAAGTTGGCAGGGAAACTCAGAAATCACAATCATATGATCATGGGATGCTGCAACTGTCATTAAGCGTGGCCAAGCTGCCATGTGCCCAGATCGCAATCATGTGACCGTGGAAGTGCTGGAATGGCCGGAAATTTAAGGACCAGTCGTAATTCAGTACTGTTGTAACTTCGAAAGTCGCTAAATAAGTGGTTGTTAACAGAGGACAATGTGAATTGATTTGCCACATTGATGTAGTTATGCTGGTTCGCCTCAACTTACAAACTACATTTTCTGATGATTAAAACAAAAGGAATTGGCACTTCTGAAAACAATATACGGAGATATTCATATGCAAGAAAAAAACCTTAAATGTAAATTATACCTTAATGTAGAGGTTCTGAATAGTATCTATCAAACTCAGTCATTTTTAAAGCAAATATAAGGCAGCCCTCATCCCTTCAGACCTTTTAAAATAAAAAAGCAAAAATTATATCAAATTCGATAACCAATTCCTGCCTCTGGGCATTAGATTTAGTAAGCAAAATACATGTTGCCTTGCTATGAGATGCTCCTTCTCATTAAAGTGACAAGTGAAATTTCTCATATACTGGAGATAGATACCAGATCAAATTAGGAAAAGTCTGCTCTGCAATATGCTGGCATTATATTATGTTGCCATGAGGGGAAATTGATTTCTACTATAAACTCAGGATTTCTGGAACAGATACACTTGCATCTGGGGTGATACTAACAGAAGCGATATATCCTGTGTCTTGAGTGATCATATAAAGAATACAAGTCATTATTCTCAGACTGGAAGAACAAATTCTACAGAAGGCACTGCTGACTATTTATCCTCATCACATTGGGAATAAAATTACTAAAGCTCACCTTATCGACACAATATAGTACAGATTTAAGAATGGCAGAAGAGTAAGAATGAACACTATTTAATCAGTTCTTCATAATCAGAAAAATACTAACAACTTTTGTTTTTAAAAAAAACATGTACAAATCAACGGCAAATTTTAATATTTCATTCCATTTAAAATATAAACCCCCACACAAATGTTTTCCACTCAAATTAATCTTGTACTAATTTGCCAGTAGAAAATTACTAAATTATTAGATGTAAACAAATAAAATATGTAAATGCAGGAAACCTGAATTATATAAAACTACTTAAAAATAAATGGAAGACACATGTTCTTTATCCATTTTTTTGGACCATCATACACATGCATATACACAAAAAGGAAGAATTGAAATTGTAAACATGCCATCGCTATTTCTGATATTACATACATTACCAGTACTCCCTACATTTATGTGAGATCTGCAAAGGAAATCCTAAGTATGTAAAATTGTTTATATGTAATTTTCCACATACCTGGGACTCCTAATGCAGGGTACCAATCACATGAAACTTGCCTGTCTTTCCAAGTGTTGCACTGACACATGAATATAAGATATAGGGCACTCAATGCCATGATTATCAAGGCCTGGATGGTCTGTTCTCTTCTTTGTGTATAAATGTATATACACTGAAACCATAATCTGGTGAGGTTTAGAATTTATGGTTTTAATAAGTGTGTGTGTGACCCTGTATTACACAATTAGTAGACTCCAAAACCCAAGTAATTAAAATGAATATTTCAGATTCATAGAACTCAGCCTTGTATATCATTGTAAAAAATATTTCATTTAAGAGTTATTATATTGATACTGAACAGATACTGGCTTTTTGAATGGTTCCACTTTATTTAAAAAAACTCAATCCAAAGCATACTAGTAACTTTTTATATTTTATTTTCACCTCAAAAGTCACCTTCAACCAGGGGTGAAATGCTCCTGGTTCAGACCGGCTCGGGCGAGTAGGTAGCGATGGCGACGGGCAATTTGGAGAACCAGTAGCAAAAATCCCTGCCCCCGCCCCCCATGCCCAGCTGAGCCGCGTGACCATCAGAGCCTTTTTTTTTCTTTTAAATGGCTCTGACCAGCCAAGCTCTGACAATCCCAGCTCAGTTGCCTGCTAATCAGGCAACTCAGCTTGGATCGCCAGAGTCATGTAAAAGAAAAAAACTTTTTTCCTTTTAAATGGCTCTGCCTGCTAATCGGTAGCAAAAATCCCTCCCCCCACCCCCCAGCTTGCTTACTTCAGCTGCTGGTCACAACGCCTTGCTGTAATCCCTGCAATCGATTGCATCAGCAAGCAACTAAATCTCCCTGCCTGCAATCAAGCAGGCAGGGAGTTATGGACTTCAACTCCCAGAATTCCTCAGCCAGCAAAGCAAAGCTGGCTGAGGAATTCTGGGAGTTGAAGTCTACAAGTCTTAAAGTTGCCAAGGTTGGAGATCTCTGTTCAATTGGGTAAGTTTTTTCCCCTTTGGGAGCTTTAAAAAAATAGTTAATTGGGTTTTTTTTTTAGTTGTTCTTTTTTTAGACCTAGCCATTTAAAGTTTAGGAAGTTTTAAATTTAGCTGCTTTCATATAAAAATAAAAATAAATAAAAATAAAATAATATTTGTGCAGCTTTCTGAGATTTAGTGTGTTTCTGTAGTGTTTCACTCTAACTACACAAACACACAAAATCTCACAAAGCTGTATGTGGAATTTTGTGTGTGTAAAGTGTGAAAGTTGGTTTTTTGGGCTTTTTGTGGCTGGGTAAGGTTCCTGCTTGTTGCAGGGGCCATTTTGGGTCTAGCACAGCTGCTTTTACATTGTGGGTGAGCCAGTTGTGTTGTGTTGTATGTGTGTAAAGTGTGAAAGTTGGTTTTTTGGGCTTTTTGTGGCTATGTGAGGTTCCTGCTTGTTGCAGGGGCCATTTTGGGTCTAGCACAGCTGCTTTTATATTGTGGGTGAGCCTGTTGCGTTATGTTGTGTTTTGTAGGTTAAAAAAGGGCAAAGAAGTGACATTGACTTTGCCACGCCCACCTGACCAACAAGCCATGCCCTCCCAGTCACCTTACCAAGCCCCGTCGACTAATTAAGCCACGCCCACAGAACCGGTAGCAAAAATTTTTAGATTTCACCCTTGCCTTCAACCTTTGATTTCTCATTCAAAGAACATGAGCTACATTAAAGCGTACACACACACACAAACGTACACAGTACATGCTAAATGGGCGACTGAAAAACTGTAAGAGAAGAAAATGCACAATCTGTTGTTTCCTGCATGCTTTTCCAAATCCAAATATGCAGTGATGGGTTGCTACCGTTTCGCCCCGGTTCAGGCGAACCGGTAGCAGCAGTGGCAGGAAGCTCCACCCACCCGCCTGGACATCATCAAATACAATCTGCGCATGCACAGAAGTGGCATGTGCGCGAGCGAAGCAAGGGCACACAAGCGAACTGGTAGCAAAGGTAAGTAAAACCCACCCCTGCAAATGTGGAAAAGCTTCTGAGTTGAGCTTTAATAACAGGCACAATAATTGTCTGAACAACATAGGCAGAATTATGAGCATATGCAACTGCATGTTTAAAACTAGGAAGAGATAAACTCTAATTTGATGAATTGCTTGGGCAATGACTAAAGGAACTCACAGATGTGCAATTTAAATGAATGATCTGACTAAATCTTTATGATTACCAAATCATAATAAGTTAAGAAATCAAGAACTGTTTGATCTGTTGGAACACTTGGGATCCAAGCCACTAAAATTTTATGAGCAGTTCTAATATGTAAGGTAGAGGGCATAGGGAATGGGCTTTTGAAGGACAGAAGGAAGACCCGCTACTAATGCAACAACTCCCAGAGAAATAGGATTTGAGCTCATTTCAGGTTCCTGTCTAGTTCATTCAAAGTTAGGGGATGGGGGGAGGAGAGAGAGAGGGAGAGAGGGGGAGGGGGAGGGGGGAGGAGGAAGGGAGAGAGAGGGAGGGAGAGAGGGGAGAGAGAAGAGAGGGGGAGAGAGGGGGAGAGAGAGATTCCAACTGGTTTTATTACTGTAGTTTTGAAATTCATTACTATAGTAATGAATTCCAAATTTTAAAACAGCACTTTTTGATCTAACTTGAACTTCATGGCAAATCTCTGCTATACCTGCAAAAAAAATTGTTATATAGTTCTTTATAGGCCTCTCTGGTTAAATTTGAATTTATTACTATGTCAATATACCTCAAGTTATGTTAACATTAATCAGAATTCCACAAAGATAACAATGATTCTAATAAAAGAGGGAACATTCAACATTAGTTTCTCATCACTGAGTTTTTCTGTACAACAACCACAAAGACATATTGCATTAATAGAAACAGTTAATATCCAGGAGAACATTAAACAACCAGTTGAATATATTTGTTCCAAAGTCTCTGAGACTAGAATAATTTCACACCAAATAATGTTCCAATAAACATGGCCCTGCTATAAAAAGTTTTACATTAAAAATACATATTTACTTAATAGATGCTTCCAGAAAATTCTGTTAGTCTATACTGTCAGTTACTAAAACATATATTTATTTCTATGAACCTCTCTAGAAATTTTAATTGGAAATACATCAATTCATATTATTGAAATAATACTTTTCCCCCAATTATGCACCAAGAAATCAAAGCATAGTTTTATACCAAATAAGGGGCCAATTTGTTAACTGGAAATTCCTTATTGGACAGACATTAAGTCAGCCATCTCTCTCGTAATGATAAAAAAACTCTGCTTCTATAAATCTCAAACTGACATGATGAAGAACTTCTGGGCCATTATATTTTTAGAGAACTAGAAAAGTCATTTAATCAAAAAAAATTGTAGGGCATACTATCCACATTATTTTACTTGTTGAGGAATATTAATATATTCCTCAATACAAATGTTTTTGCAACTATCTTTTAATTAGACCCAATTGAGCTGACTAAAAAACCCTTCAGAACCCCTTTTCAAATCCCGTAACATAATTTATTGAATATTTTACTAGCAATTTCAATTCATCCCATTCAGAACACCCACAATATTAAAATAAATAAGCTCAAAATCTATACATAACACCACTCTGGTTTTCTAGTTAAAACAAAGAGAACATTTTCACAATATCCTAAATAAGCCAGCCAAAGATTACCAATCAGAATTGTTTCTTACCTGTAACCCCCTCCTTCGAAGAATGCTTGAATCATCCATATTTTCAACTCTTGCCTACTTCAGTTTATCAAAATGTTCCAATACTCTCCTGTTTACTATTTGTACTGTTTTCTCTTTTATTTTCAATGTTTTCTTCTTTTCAACAAAAAGAAAAAATAGCTTCTTGTAACATGAAAAATCAAAGTTGATGTCTCTCAACATTTATAAGTAATATGCTTCCTTATTGGCACTGTCACACTGTATGCAAATAACTGTGATAACTAGAACGTAGATTTCAGCATGGAGATGTTTTTGTCCATACACATATTTGTGTGCAGCTTAAACACCTAGGAATCCAAGAATGAAAAGCTGCCAAAAGCAATCAGTTCATATTTCTCCTTACTTCAGTCAAACAGCTCTCCCACATAGGCTCAGTAAACTACAACGGCTTCATTTATCTTCCATGCACAACATCCAAAACATATTTCACTGAAAAAAGAACAATTCACATTTAAAAAAAACACCCTTTAGTGAATCAAACAAATGTAAAAAGTCCAACATTGATAAAGGGATTTTATTAGCTCAGCATGCAAAATTCCTTTATCCTCTGTACAGACAAAGCAGATGTCGGAGTCTTCAGATACAGTAGCATTCTTTTGTTTCTCTTTTCTGAAATATGCAGGGCATCTTCTCTTTCCCCGATGATAATAAGCATGATTATTTTTGTCTTAGCTCTATATTGAGAGCTAAATATTCCTTTTATGTTCTAAATTACTTGCAACACGTGTTGTGCTTCTGAATACGTAAGAATCCATTCATTGGCAGAGCTGTTTTTCGCAGAGAGAGCTACTCTAAAGAAGCCCATCCCAGTGCTGACTGTTATTCATAGTTTGATAGATGCTTTTTCACCCTGAATTATGATCTCTTTCTCTACATCCATTATTTTCAAAATATATTTCATCAATGCCTAGTCCAAATATTTCTTCTCATTTTCAAACCCATAAAAATTATATTTTAAAAAGGTGGTATAAAGCAATCATAAGAGAGAAGTTTTAAAAAAATAAAATAAAACTTAATATCCAAAATAGAAACTAATATAGCTTTCAACTCATGTTGTGCTCTGTAGAATAGCCTTAAATAGCAAACGTGCACACATAGGGTACATTATGAAATAGCCTATTAAAAACAGCACAGTAATTTTAGATAAGACCTCCAGAAAACAAAAGCCTGTTTTCTGATCAAATCACGCAACACCAAAAAAAACAAATACTTATTTCTGTTTGATTCAAGAAGATATCTAACCCCTTCAATAGTAAAAAAATGTATGACTTTGATTTCATTAGATGATTTCACCTTTTAAAGGTATAATGGCAACAAGGTCTCAGACCTCTGTCTATTGCTATAGTATCTGCAAAAAGCCTTTTCCTTTAAGGACAGCTGCCATCGGAGTGTCTCAATCAGATACAGTTTGCTGCTGCTTAAAAAGAATATTTACATATTTACATATTTAAGGCAATGTCACAGCTAAGCGTCTTAAGAGTTGCCTCAGCTAGCCATGCCATTATATATTGACCCAAAAGCAAATAAAGCTTAGCTCCATTCACTAGCGGTATTCTGATCCTCCACAGAAACACTCTATTCTTTTTTGTAAAGAACTAATGAACACATAGCTCGCCAGCATAGCCTTCCATCTGCCACTTTAAACAACTGAACGCTGAATTAGCTCTACTGATTCTTTGTGAGCCACTCAACAGAGCATCTAAGCTGAAGCAGCTTATTTGCATACTGCACTATACAATGATGAACTAGTGCGCTCTCTGGAAAAACAACCGTCAGATGGATTTGAAAACAGCAACAGCATTTTTATTTCCCAAAGAAAGCAACAGCAATGTGAAGTTAAGTTTTGTCAGATATATTACTCTTTATTTAGTGCATAGCATGCACTAAGAATATTAGAAATGTGTGAGATGCAGAACCCAACGTTATTTTAATTCTTTGCTACCTCATAACATGATTGCTTTTACAAAGTACAGCATAAGATCCAGATTCTTCCTTAGCATAATCTTTCAATTGCTTAGCACACTTATTAATCTTTTTCTTGCAATAAAATGTACATTTTCTTGAATATTTTCAACTATAAAATAAGCCATAAAATACCATAAATACTTTTAGAAGAATAAGTCAATCATAACTGAACCATTCCAGTATACTATTTTAATCACTCCAAAATGGCACATTCACATTTTCTAAAATTGTATGTTTAAAACACAAAAGTCCATTTTTAATATTTTCCACTGCTCTATAAATTTTTGTATCCTATGAAATCTGCAGAACAGAAACTGTGCAGATACTAGAAATAAAAAATAAGCATGCTATTAAGGATGCTTTTCTGTACTATAATTAAAAACCAACAGAACTTCTTTTATAACTCCCCAAAGTACACTCTAAGCATCTTGTACATTAAATCCCAAAAAGAAAACTGGAACTTCTGTTGACAAGAACCTAAACATAAAACAGGTAATCATTATAACTTGAAACTACTGAACAATAATTTATGTGGATGTATATTGTGACTGGTGGGTATCCACCTACAGACATACATGTAAATTTGCGTTTAAATCAATTGATCAATCAATCAATGTAAAGAGTAAAATTCAAAAAACCCTAAGCAAACATAAGGAATGTTTATTCATTTAAGGAGTCCTGCTCTATTTCCATCAATTTATAGCTCCCAGGGAAATCTCTTGCCATCTTACTCCAACCCAAAAGTTTACCACCTAAGTCTATTTTGGAGAATGGTAAAACAATGCAGCACAAAAAAAGAGTAAAAAATCTACTATGCATTTTATTCAGGTTTTATGTACATAAAATGATGCATTCTTTTTAAACAAATAACATTTTGCCCTTCATTTATTTTAATGAAAATTACAAGATATAGATGAATCTGTTATACTACAATATTTGCCATGCTTCCTACAGATTAATGTTAAGTATGAAGGCATTCGCTATACATTTAGGATTCTTATTAATCAGTTTAATAACTCAATACAAAATATGTAATCTTAAATTACCTACCCTACCCAATAAGAACACATTTCTTATTGTGCCAAATAAAATTATTTTAAAAAATTCACATCAGGGAAAGACAATAACAAGGTTCTGAAGGAAACTACTATATAAGAACATATATTAATATAAATTGGATTCAAGGTACTGCAATTGCTGAATGTTGCCTAAGAGGTACAGAAGGTTTTTTAGAATATGGAAAAATTACTGCTGAAACCACATTTCTATTCCAATGGTATCTCACAAAATTATTTATGTGACATAATGATCCTGCCAAACTTCTGGCTGGAACATACTGTTACTAAGCTATTATCCAAGCTAGGCCATTTCCAATTTTAAACAGATCCACAACATAGAACTTTTAAAAACAGTATAGAAAATACAGTTCTCATTTGATGAACTAATAGAAGCAAACAAGTTATGCAGAACTTTAACTGCAACTTTCAAGCTGAAAAGCCAAAGTTTCTTCAATTACTCCCTTTTTTCTCCATTTATTTTATAATGGATAATATAATAGAAGTAAGTAAAGACTCCCTTGAGTCAACTCAAATACTGGTGAATGCATGGATATGCCATTCAGTTTTCTTGGCAACGGTAGGAAAATGGTTTTGAAAATGGTTTCTGCATTTTCCCATTTTTTAAAATTTCTACTGTATTATTTAAACTTATAATTCCCTGGTAGTGTCCAATCTAAATCCAACTCTTCTTTTCTGCATGATCAGATAAGATGCTATTGTTTGTGCAAGATATAGAGATAATGAGTCTAAATAGCCTAGCTACTAAACCAACATAATCCAATAAAACTATAATCCCTTACTAACAAGCCAAGGGTAATTCTTAATCTATCTTCCTCAAAAGTGATACCTTTTCTTACTCATGTTTTGAAATTTTCAGAAAATTACCTTGAATTTTTAGCAAGAAGAAGATATTTACGTTTAATCAGGGCACATTGAATAAATTCCAAAATTATGTACTTCCAAAAATATGACCAATACAATTGTTTTGTTATCCAATAGTTCTAGCTGATTCTTGGAGTAGCTGCATCTTTGCATTATGGCTCAGGGGCTTCTTGCAACCTCAGAGCTGCAACATATCATGAAGCCCCTGAACCAGTGAAATGCTACCAGTTTGTCCGGTTCGCTCGAACGGGTAATAAAAAATGCTACTGGTTCGCCAAACCGGTAGTAAAAAATGTTTTAAAAAAAGTTCCGACAATAAGCTGAGCGACCCAAGATCGTCGAAACTTTTTTTTCTTTTTACTTTTTTAGCATTTTTTTACTACCGGCTCGGGCAAATAGGTAGTAAAATATGTTTTTAAAAAGTAAAAAAAGGCTCCGACAATCACAGCTGTGCTGTGCGATCATCAGAGCATTTTTTACTACCTATTCGCCCGAGCCGGTAATAAAAAATGCTTTTAAAAGGTTCCAATGATCACAGCTAAGGCACACGATTGTCGGAACCTTTTTTTTACGGGGGTGTGGTGGCAGGGTCCATTTTTGTTCCCAGCAGGCTTCCCTAAAGGGGGTGTAGGCAAAAAAATGTGGGGAGGTCCATTTTTAAAAGAGGGGGGAGGGAGGGAGGGAAGGAAGGAAAAAGGAGAGGAAGAAAGGACTACAAACCTGGCACTAGACACAGTGTCAGCACTAGAGTAAATGACTTTGATGACAAACAAATGACTTTGTTTGAAATGCAATTTATTTGAGACGAGCTCGAAACCTGACACGCAGCTTCAGAGAATAATCCAGGGCTGGAAGGGACCTGGAGGTCATCTAGTCAAACCCTGCTCCAGCAGGACTTTGTTAGTGAGTTTCTGTCTTTTGATCCCCCAGTCACATGGTTACATAGCCATGCCCATCCAGTCACATGACCCCCCCCACCAAACCACGCCCACCAAGCCATGCCCACAGAACTGGTAGAAAAGAAATTTAGATTTCACCACTGCCCTGAACTGCAAGGCAAGAGCTCCAGAGTTACACAAAAGACAAGATGCAGGACAGCCAAAAGGAAAGAGATGGATGGAATAAGGGAGATGAAGTGGAAGCAGTCCCTTACTTTGGAAAAACAGAGGCTTGGAGCTGGGACAGATCAAACTAGGGATGGCTAGGATCGAGGTAGATTCTCAGATAATGACTGGTAGAATTTAGTTAACAACAGCAACAGGGAGTGCCAGGATTGCTATCACTAAGCAAAGTAACCACATGACATCAAGCTCTACAACCATATCACTTAGCGACAGAAACTCCAGTTCCAATTGCCATCATAAATCAAGAATTTCCTATATACCCAGATTAAACCTTAATTTTCAAATAAATAAATTTGCAGAGTATTTCAGGTTGTATAAGCAATTTGTCTGTAAAATAGATATGCACAAATTATTAAAAGGCATACAGATACAGAGCTACCTTTTCAGATTATTATTGATTACCCAAAGGATTTATTAAATTGCAAATTAAATATACTTTATTGAAACAGGAACCTGCCATGCATGTTTGCTGGATAAATAAGTGGATTTTAAAATGTCAAACTTGTCAGGGAGATACTTTACAATTAGTTTGCTTCTGAAACTTTCCTGTTAAGTTTTTTAATCGTTATTATCTTGTTCCTGAAATTATACAACTTGAATAATCAATTAGCTATGTTTTTGTCATCAAAATCTAAAATCTCAATGTAAGCTTTCCAACGTATAGGTCTAAAATTAAAAGAAGCCAACTCATATCAGTTTTATCATTACTACAATGTCACTCTGCTTGTTAGTTACCTCAAAGGTCTCTCAAAAAGAGATTCTTGCTTACAAGTATCTTGCTTCATAACATTCCGATCGAAATCTTTCTGAATCAAATGGTCTGGAAAAATCAAATCAATTTCTGAACAGGTATTCTGGTATCCCAACTGAGTACTTTCTCCTTAACATGCATTTATGCACAAACATTGTTTGTGTGTGTGTGTGTGTGTGTGTGTGTGTGTGTGTATTTTCCCCTGTGTTATGCTCACTCATCAAGACTATTATTAATTTAAGACATGACATATTATTTATCCTTAAAGCAAAGCACTGTAGAAAGATGTTGCGGAACATCTGTTCCTCTCTCATTTAAATGCTCATTTTTTTTTGACCTAGAAATCAGCATCTCTCTAACAAAAATACATATAGTGTTTCTTTTCAACATGTAGAATAATAATCTAATTATTACTGAAAAGCAAGCAGTAAATCATTGATTCATATGCTATTTGGGTGTTGCATTCAAATCTTCTGAATTCTGAACATCGATCAAAGCTCAACTAGTTCTGCTGATGTTGAAGAAAAGGGTAGGTGACAATTTTTCCTCTTTCCCTTGTATCTGCCAGTAACCCCCAAAGGCTGCTTTGAAGGTTGAGGGTTTTTCAAACATAGCAGGGAGATGAGGACTGTAAAGAATTAGCAGCAAAAATGAAACACTGCTATCCGCTTTAAAATACTTGTTTAAAAACTGTGTAAGTTTGTATTTTGATTTATAAATACTGATTTGACAAACTATGGTATGTGCAATCAGTAGTACAAGGACTTTTATCACTTCAGCTGTCATAAATATTTCACTAGCAAGAGAAAATTTGTGGCAAATCCCAGCATGGTCTAACGTTCCAAATTATGTTAATAATTTTATGCAAATGAAATATGGCCTCCAGCTCATTACAAGATATCAAGATGTCTTCTACATGGCAAATTACATGTTGTATTCACCGATCAAATTCAGAATTCTGCAAGTATTATAAATATATTGGGGTTTTTTTAAATCAAATGTAAACATCTTCTAAATATTTTTATATTTTATAATTTTCATTTTTATAATTATCCCTAATATTAAAACATAAACAACACATTTCATTCTATTGGATTAGAAACACTAATTATATGGCAGCTTCCCATGAAATGGATTCCAACAATAAGATTGTGATCACAAGTCCTGGAATTTATCAAATATCTTTTTTTTAGGAAAAAGTACTCCTCTATTAATACAGAACAAAAAGATTGCTCCATGTAAGAAAACAAGATAAATAAGATAAATGTAGCTACCTTATACCACACATGAACTTAATCGGCATTCTCTGTTTGAGCAGCGCTATTTTCTATTACGGAACTACAGTTTTCCACAGTCTTATCAGAAAAGTATTTAAAAGATCAATTTGGGAATCTTCTAACCAGATCAAATCATGAGGAGCTAAGAGAGTGAGGGGAAAATGGGCCACTCCCATTACCAGGCACGCATGCATGGGGGCCGCATATACATTGCATTTTGGGGGTTCGGGCACGCGCTCATGCATTCATGCACACATGCTTCAGGCACTCGTTCCGGAAAAGGTTAGCCATCACTGGCATAGGGTAATATGGTGCCAAAGGGTTTACTCTTGGATCTAAAATTCTTGAAGATCACACATGGCTGGTTCTCTACCAAGCCTGAGCACAGAACACAAAATAATGATCTTAACTTATAGGAAGAAAAAATCACTTGAATGCTATGGAGATACAAGGATCCTAAGTTGTAAGAGCAACTTAACAGTGGAAAAATTACCACAGGAAATTATGAGTTTTGCTTTACTTTGCTCAAAAAAGCTAGTCAACCATTTGTGTGTGCAACTGATTTAACATGGATTCCTGCACTGAGAACTTCATAGTCCTTCAACTCTGTGATTCTATAGCTCCATGTTCAAAAGTGTATTTGATAAAGATCTTGGGACCCTTAAAGGCTTAGTGAGAACTTGTGTTATATTTTGTTTGTTTGATAATTTGTATACTCATTCATCTCACCAACAAGCGACTCTGAGAAGTATACAACAAAGCAAAGCAGTCAGTAAATACCTGAAAACCATTACCATTATTAATTATATAATTAATTAATAATTATAGAACATTAAAACATCAGTGAAAAAACTATAAAAACAGAAGAACAGAGAAATCACAGATGAAGAGATGTTAATAATAAAAAAGGTACCTCACTAGTTCAGCTGTCCCCTATGCGACCCAGACCTGCTGGCATAATCAGGATTTAAGAGACTTTCAGAAGAGAGGAAGCCGATCTCACCTCAGGGGGAAGATTATTCCACAGTGCAGCACCCAGTAGAAAAGGCCTGCCACCTAGAGCCTGTCAAATGGGGCTCCACAGCCAAAGGAATCCATAACATCCATGCCTTCTCTGCTAGTACTGGTGGGGCAGGCAGATTAAATCAGGGAGAAGCAGTCCCTCAGGTAACCCAGCCCTGTGCCCATTTATTTGGCAAATAAAACTGCTTGAATCTTGGTGTGCTACAGTTTTTGACAGAGTAAAGGCAAGACATCATTTGATTCTATAGCTATCAATGATGGATGTTTTTAGTTTAGCAATCCAAAACTGAGAAATGTGTTTGAGGACTGAAGAATAGTAGTTATATATGTTAATGAAGAGACAGGCTTTAAAAAAGACAAGCTTAGGTTCAACAATCTGTGACAACTACTGCGCTGTACCCTAAGCCAAACCCACTGAAGCTTTTAAGCAGCTTACCTTAAAAGTCTCTAAGTCAAGCATTTTCAGTTCTTATGGCAGTTCCAGAGTAAACGGAATCCATTAATTTAGGAAAAGGAAAATATTCAACTTTTTAACTGCAAGTCATGTTAATTTTGTTCATCCTTATATCAATGCAATCCTAGATGGCACTAGAAGGTCAAAGAAAAGCAGTTCTTGGCAGAACATGAAAGGGAGCATGATTAACAAAATTACTTATATCTCAATGCACAACATAATAGTGACATTCTCATCAGTGAATATAAGTAATCTGACCTAGTGGTTTTCTGTCTGATTCTCTGAAAACCTATCTCCATTCAAAACTGTCAAATGGAATTCTTTGTTGAGGTCATAAACCAGTTCTTATGGAACTGATGATGAAATTTCTTATTACTACTATGTGACACTTTTTCAAGAGAAATTGCAATGTGGAAGAAGACAGCAAAGGGATTCAGTAGTGAATAGCTGGAAGGACAGCAGTTCCTTTAATTCTTACCAATATCAGTAATATTTATTTAATTAAACAACAGAAAATGCTTGATGTAGTGGTTAAGGCATCAGGAAAGAGGAAAAAACAAAACTAAACAACAAAAATCCAAATTATTCAAGAACAGAATATGCAGGAAAATTATGAATGGGTGGGAATGAAAGAAAGTTCAGGAAAAAAAAGAGTGGGCCATTCAGACATTCCAGAATGAAGGAGGATGGAGACTGGCAAGTACCTGTCTGGCTTTTTAAATAATAATGTTTTAATATTTTTTTTAATTTAATAATTTTATAAAATTTTATAAATACAACACTAAAGTCTAATACAAACTTACAAAAATATAAAAAGTACAAAGTACAAAAAAGAAAATAAAAAATAAAGGATATATAAAAAATGTCTTCCATCTCCCTTCAGTCAAATACAATTTCAATAACTTATACTTCTCTAGTAGTTCAATTTTTAAAATCTCTCTTCTTCCTATATCACATCCCTTATCAATAAGCAAATTATAAAGCCTTGTCCTTCAGTCCTAATCAGCAAAAGTCTATTTAAAGCTACCAGAAATAGTAAAATATACACTCTAATCTTAGCTGAACAAATCCATTTTGTATTCCAATTTATTATATTCTTTAAGAAATAACGCAGAAGCCTCATCATTCAGTCCTGGTTTTAAAAAATCCATTAATGGCAACTAGAAACCATAACATACATATTTTAACCCTAGTCAAATAAGTTTATTTTATATTCCTTCCATTTACTTTTAAAAAGCTTGGTCTTAATCCTGCTGAAAAATGTTCTACAAGTTGATTTCTTATCATTTTCTCTTTTCTCTGCCTCCTTTCAAAAATTGCTTCAGTAGTTTAATGTATCCCTTCTGTAAATCCAAGATAAGAAGGCTTTCCAACTCACTCTTCTGATTATTTGTATGTCCCTTTTAGTTATTAAGATATCAACTGGTTTCATATTATTGTGGCATCTTTTTCTATATCACTCTTGCAGTCTGGCAATTTTAAATCCATTTTCAGATCCACAGCATCTTTTTTCATTATCATTGTTGTAGTCTGATATTTTTTTTTAATCCATTTTCAAAACCACATTCAAATCAATTTCAGGCTATATTTTATCGAGTAAAATTTGTTCTTCTTCTATATCTTCTTAAATCCCTTTTATAGTGTCAGACAAGCTTGAAAGTAATTTCTAAGTACACTGTTCTCAAACAGCTTTAATTTCTTTTATGGTCAAGTAATATTGCTCCATTGTATTAATGGGTTTTTTCTCCTTCAACTATAATCCCTTTGGTCCCCTATAATCAACCTTCAAAGACCCCTCTTATCATATGTTTATTTTCCAACCGACAAAACTGTCCCATGTGAGGACTTCTTATATTTAATTTCACACTCTTCATATTTTTTTTTATAAAATGTTGAACAACCCACAGGAAATACTCTTTCAAGTTCACCCCTTAACTTTCCAAAATAAACAGTCTTATTCCCCTTATACTTTTTCCTAAAAATTAGAGTTTTTCTTTTTAATCCTTAATCATAAATGAAGCTTCTTTCTTCCAAGCCAGAAGGAAACGTTCTAGTATGATGAAACCTGTTCTTCAGAAGGTTCTTAACATCTAGAAAATTAATAACAAGCAACTTCCTAAAGTAGTTTAAAAGAACGCTGGCAAACGCAGCATTCGAATGAAGGCATCAAACCCTGGCTTAGGCAGAATGATTTTCCCTTGGCTCCCAGAGCTCTCAACTCTTGTTGGCTATGGAGCAAACCTATAGGTGATCCTAGTGATCACCTAGTCTTCTCCTTGAACCAAAGAGAAGTTCCAAAGAGCCATTCCTTTCACTAGCTCGTCTTTCCACCACAGCCATCTAGTCTGTTCTCATGCAGTCATCTTCTGTCTGACATTACTTCCCAAGAAGTCTAGTATCTTTCTGTTTTGAATACATAACTTAAACATAAATCTACATATATGTAGATATAGCAAAGGAAAGAATGTAAATATCAACCTGACATAATTATTTATGCGGAAGACTAGTGTAAGACAATATGGCAGGGTGGATTTGATTTAAATCAAGTCAATTTAAATCACGACTTACATCATGATTTAAATCACTAGTAAAAAGGCTTGATTTAAATCAACTCAATTTAAATCATAATTTTTAAAGAGCAACTGTCACCTCTGTCCCGCAGCAGCTCCTCCTCTGACGGCTGTTGACTCGCCGACAGTCCCATTCACTGTTGTGGCAGTGACACAACAAGGTGAGGGATGTGGCAGGCAGCAGGTGAGTGGATGCCCGCTAACAGCCACTGCCATGATGGATCTGAAATGACAGGTGCTCTTTTAATATATTTATAATCTGCTTAGAAAGTTTCACTTTCATTTTTACTGCTTGCCCTTCCTCCTCTCACTTAGAGCCTGGTGGTAAAGATGCATTTCTCTTCAAACAATCATACAGTTTGTAGTGTAGTTTGCAAAACAATGGGATAAAGGAATATTCCTGAACTTTATTTTATGATTTATCTCATGGTTACTGTGAAATTGTTGAATGCATCAATGCAGTGCATGTTATCTCAGCTTGCAGAGCTTGGATTCAATGAATGAGTTTACCAAAACTGTAAATATTGCAGAATATACAGCCTCATGCTACATAACTAAGCTCCATTTCATGCTGAATAAACTAAATTATTAATGTATCTTAAATAGAAAACTATCTTTAGATAGATTTTTATTCCAAAAGTGTTTTATTAAAATAAATTTGATAAAAATAAAAAAATCCGATTTAAATCAAAAAATCCGATTTTTTTTTAAAAAGATCATCGATTTTTATCCACCCTGCAGCATCATAATGAAAGGTGGAACAAGCTATTTTGAGGGTAGGTCAAAAGTGGGAAAAAATGAGTATGGAAGCAAAGGAAAGAAGTGAAAGGATCCACAGTGAAAGAAGAACCATTGTAAGAGAAAATGAAAAAACTTATCTGAAAAAAATAGAAGATGTATTAATCTCACAAGAGAATGAATTGGAAATGGGCATAAGAAAAGAAGATATTTGAACAGACTGAAAATAATTGCATTATAAAGTTTCACAGAACGGAAGTTGTCTTACCTGAACGTCCCTTTTCTGGGTGCTGCGACTACAATCCATAGCTGGGTTGTTTCCTCATTTGCTTGACTCAACTGGGTGACATTTTTTCTACTTTCTTCGTGTTGTGGTCACGCCCCCAAGTCCCATCATGCACCAGTCTTTCACGAAGGCGCGACCCATCTACACATGTAAGGTGTAACCAAGAACAAAAGGCAATAAAAGATAAACAGTACAATGCCCACGAAAAAACGGAGCAGGAAGCCCCAAACAAACAACAGGTAGGGAGGGGATGGATTGTAGTCGCAGCACCCAGAAAAGGGACGTTCAGGTAAGACAACGTCCGTTTTCCAGTGCTGCTCCTACAATCCATAGCTAGGATATACCCAAGCTTAAACCCCAAGGGCGGGAGGCTGACTGCTCCCGGAGTCCTGCGCAACATGAACACTCTGGAGCACCCTTCGACCAAAGGAAGCCTCAGCTGAGGCGAAGGCATCAATCCTATAATGTCTAATGAAGGGTGTAACCAAAGACCACATGGCAGCACGACAAATGTCAGAAACCAACGCCTGAGTGGCCCAGGCAGCCGTGGTCGCAGCACTGCGTGTAGAGTGAGGCAGAATTCTGCCTGGAAGGGGCCTCACTTTCTGTTCATAGGCAGTTGAGATACACTCCTTGATTCACCTGCTCACCGTGGGGGGGGATATCTATTGGCCCATGGATGCCAGATGGAATGAAACCAGCAGGGCCTCAGTTCTCCTGAAGAATGCTGTACGACGAATGTAGCGGCAAAGGGCCCTGCGAACATCCAGGGTGTGCCAGTCCTTCTCGCGCTGGTGCCGAGGTGAAGGGCAAAAGTCTGGTAAGATGAGCTCCTGGGCCCAGTGAAACCAGGAGTTCACCTTCGGGAGGAATGTCGGGTCCAGCCGGAGGACAACGGTGTTTGCATGGAAAATATAGAGGTCCTTTCTAATTGACAAGGCGGTAAGTTCAGAAATCTTCCTGGCAAATGTGACTGCCAGGAGAAGAAAGGCCACCTTGTATGACAGGAATTTGAGTGGAACGGAGCCCAAAGACTCGAACGGAGGTAACATGAGTGCCTGCAGAACCAACGAGAGATCCCATGTTGGGTAGCGATGAATCGGAGGTAGGCGCAAGTTCATAGCCCCATGAAGGAAACCTCTAATCAACAGATGGTGCGACAATGAGGGATAAGGTGCACACCTGATGACTGTAGACAGAGCCGCCGTCTGTTGGTATAGGGTGGACGGGGACAAACCCTTGTCCAAGCCAGATTGAAGAAAGTCCAGAATGTCCGAAATCTGTGCCGAAGTGGGGTTCATATGGCTGCTGGAACACCAGGCGCAAAAGGCTCTCCAAGTGGCCTCGTAGATCCGAGATGTTGACGGTCAACGGGATGCCTGTATCGTGCTGATGACAGCATCGGAGAGACGATCCTTCCTCAGGATGACCCTTTCAAATGCCAGATGGCCAATTGGAGCCACTGAGGCTCTGGGTGGCTTATGGCCCCCTGGCATAAGGAGACTCGCTAAGGAGGGATCACCCACGGCTGGACGACGGAGAGCACCACCAGATCGGCGTACCATGGGCGATGAGGCCAGTTGGATGCCACTAACAAAACCTCGGCCCTCTCGTCCAAAAGTTTCTGAATCACCCGCAGAATCAGCGGGATTGAGGGGAACACATACAAGAGGCCTCTGGGCCAACGGCACCTGAGAGCGTTGTGGTCCTCCACCGTCGGGCATGGATATCTGGTCACATAGCGGGGAAGCTGAGCGTTCGATTGACTGGCAAAGAGATCGACCACTGGCATCCCGAATCGAAGCATCACCTCCCAGAACAATCTGGGGTGAAGTTGCTACTCTGCTGGCTCTATCAGCTCCCTGCTGAGCCAATCAGTGCGAACGTTGTCGACACCCGAGATATGGTCCGCCACCTGGGAAAGGACGTGCTGCTCCACCCAGGCCAAGAGATGTTTTGCCTCTGACATCAGGGCCCTGGACCTTGTGCCCCCTTCCTTGTTCACATGGGCCTTGGCGGAGATGGTGTCCGTGAGGATCAAGATGTGCTGACCCTCCAGATGGGGCTAGACCAACGGCCCTGCACCATCAGATTGCGGAAATGTGCCCCCCAACCTAGAAGACTGGCGTCCGACGTCAGCGTCAGATGGTCTGGTTCCAGAAAGAAGGAGCCTCGAGTCAGGGCTGGGCCCAACCACCAGTGCAGTGACAGACATATCTGGGGAGGAAGGGCGACCTTGTATCTGGGGAAGAAGGGCGACCTTGTGGAGCGAGTCACTGCGGCCAGACCATTGGAAGGGGAGGAGGAACCATTGCAGAGGTCTTGTATAGGGGCGAGCCCAAGGCACGATCGAAAAACACAAGACCATCTTCCCCAACAGTTGTGAGAGATGGAGAAGCGGAACTGACCGGTGCGCCACAACCAGACGGATCAAGTCGGAAATACTCTGGATCTGGTCTGTACAGAGTCTATTATTGCCCCAAGATGTTGAAGCCGGGTTGCTGGGGTTAAATGGCTTTTTGGAAAGTTTATCGAGAACCCATGACTCTGGAAGCCTCTGATCACCAGATCGAGATCCCGCAGGGCTTGCTCTCTGGAAGACGACAGGACCAGGATGTCGTCGAGGTAACATAAAACCCTCACCAGCAGGGTCCGGAGTGTCGCCACTACGACTGCCACAAGTTTGGTGAACGTCCATGGGGCTAAGGATAGCCCAAAGGGCATGGCACAATACTGATAATGGTCGTTCCCATACTGGAATTGCAGGTACCACTGATGGGCGGGGTTCACCAGGACATGGAGGTATGCCTCCCTGAGATCGACAGATTGCAGAAGATCCCCTCATCGAACCCCCCTAGGATGAAGCGGAGAAAGTGCATTTTGAATCTGCTATAACATACCGACAGATTCAGATGTTTTAAGTTCAAAATGCCTCTCCAGCCCCCGGAGTTCTTGGGAACCAAAAACAGGACAGAATAGAAGCCTGTTCCACACTGATCCGATGGTACCGGCTCTATCGCCTTGATACGTAAGAGATAATGAATCTCCTCCCGCAGCAGCCTGTCCTTCTCGACCGAAGAAGGGGCCGGACAGCAGACGTGGCGAGATGGAGGGCGACCGACGAACTCGATGGTGAGGCCGGAGGTGACGGTACGGCGAACCCAAGCGTCCATGGTTGAGTGCTCCCATTGGCGGTAAAACAGTTGTAGACGGCCGCCAATGGGGCCTAGCGTCCTGCAATCACTTCCCCCGGCAAAACTGCTTGTACCCAGAACCACGTAAGGGACGTTTGATGGAGGAGGAACTTCTGCCCCTGTCTCTAAATCGCTGTCTATCAGTAGAACGATCGACCTCGTGAAAGAAGGGGCGCTGCGAATAGGACCCCCTGGGTCCTGAGGAAGTCTGAAAGGGCTGGCGCTGTGAGTAGAGTGTATAACACTCCGGTCTGCGGTACGAAGTCAGTAGAACTTTCCGCTTATCTTTATCCTCCACCACCACCGGATCAAGAATGGACCCGAACAGATGTGAGGCTTAGTAAGGTGCAGCTGCCAGTCTCCATTTGGCTTTGACGTCAGCCCTCCAGCCAAAAAGGGTGGCGAGAAGTCAAAGAAGATGCCAAGGCTCGCAAAGCAAATTTCACCGAGTTTAATGAGGCGTCTGCCGAGTACTCGGTGGCTGCCACAATTTTATTTATATCCTGATGTAGGTGTGTCTCCTCCGGGGGCAGCCTCTCCTGGAGTTGACGCAGCCAAATCAGCGATGCTCTGTTGAAGAAAGATGTTGCCGTTGCAGTTTTGATCGCCCAGGCCACTGCCTGGTGCGTTTTACGAAAAGCAAGTTCCATCTTCCGGTCCTCAGACTTGAGAGCGTCGAGATAATCAGCGGAAAGTAAAGAAGAGGATGTTATACTCGCCACCGGTGGCTCAACAATCGGTAGGGCCAAAAGTCCCTCCAACTCCAGAGCTGTGCAATACAGTCTCTTATCCTGACTACTAGGGGCCGTTAGAGACCCAGGTTGAGACCAAGGCAACTGCAGAACGTCCGAAAAAAGTTTTGGATGAAATCCTTGCCCGGCTTGGAAGAAGATGTCACTGCGTTATTTTATTTGCCAGCTGAACTCATCATTTCTGGACTGTCAGACTCTCCGTAGCTTGCCAACTTCTTATCAGTAAGCTACGTGTTTCCGTATCCACCCACATTCCTTCACTTGCTTCACACATTTTTTCCTTTGTTCTCTTTCCAGCAAGGTCCGGCTGAGATAGCCGGCAAGAATTACTTTCAAAAATGTAGCAATTAATTTTTCTTAGTTAGTGAGATGTTTTATTTTCTTTATAACAAATAAATGAGTTTTATTAGAAACCTTTCTTCACGTTTCTTTTTCAGAATATTGCAAACAAGGAGGAGCCTCGATTCATCTCCTCTAATTAAACCAGGGTGATTAGTCCCAGAGCCAAACATGGGATTAATTGATGCCCTGACATCTGGTAGCAGAGGATGGTTGATTTATGGCTTTTCTCCTTGTTTTGTTATTTCTGATAAGAGCGCATAGGCAATTAGTTTTTAGCTACTGAGGTACGCTAATTATTTTGCTAAGATGCCGAAACAGAAGAAGAAAAAAGGCAAAATGAAACTAAGACCACTCATTGTAAATGATTTGATTGATCTTTCCAATGAAGAGGTGGCAGACAGGAGATTTTCAGATTTCCAGCCCCTTACTATAGCCACACGCCTGGAACAAGAAGAAGCCGTGGGAACAGAAACATCTGGCAAAGACAGTGACACCCTCTTGGAGAGGCTGCGGGAACGAATCAAAAAATCCCCAGCGCCCGAAGGTGCCCCCCCTGGAGACGGGGTTGGAAGGTGATCCCCTGGCACATCAGCAACCAAAGGGGGATGCACAGACGGAGGAGTCGGCCAGTCAGGAGCGAAAACCGAAAAAATGGCTGCTTGTGCATTCTCGCACTGGTGCTCGAGCGCCTTGTGGCGTCTCAACGCGTCCTTTTCCTCCGCCAGGGACGATTTGGGCTGGCGGGCGGGCCGAGAGAAAGACACCGAGCGTACTCGACGAGTAGCCTTGTGTTTGGCCGAAGACCTGGGTGGACTGGCCTCGTGCTCAAGGTCTGAAGACAGTGAAGAGTCCGCCATTACCACCATCAAACTAACAATATATATATATATAGATATTTTTTTTAAAAAAAACCAGGAAGTAACTATTTACAGCTGAAGAAGAGGACGGCTCAAGACATGAAGGGCCCTCACAATCGCACAGGACACCCTCCTGGACGTCTATGGAAATGACCCAGGAAAACGGGCCAAATTGTCCAAAAGCCCCACAGTGGAATTGCTATAAACACTGGACCACCTGGTGCTAGTTAGCAAGGACTCTAGGTAAACCAGGGGCGGCCCGCTGATGGCTGAAGATGAATTACTGCCGCAGTCTATTCCAGAGATGGAGCTCTGGCGTTGAATCAAAAGGGTAGAAGAGCCACGAAAACAAAGGCCCCCAACAAAATGGCGGCCGTTCCCCTCGACAAAAATTAATGGCCTCAGCAGTCCCGCATGGGCCTCCGTAGACAGCGGCAGTTGCCCTCAACAAATATGGTCACCTTAGCGGAGCAATCAGGCAGGGCAACACAATGGTGGCTTTCGCCCTCAACCAAAATGGCGGCCGCCAGAGTGTAAAACGGGCAAGCCAAAATGGCGCTCAGGACTGGACGAAATGTGGTGGGAAGGATTGTTCCAAAATGGCGGTCAGGCAACAAGCCATGCGGTAAACGGAAAATGGCGTCACAGCTACGCCACTGACGGACGCCCCAAGCCTCTCACCACAACAAGCCAGAAGCAGTCCCAAGCGATCTCCGAAGCCTCGCTGCCTTGATCAGGGAGGAAATCGGGTAGCGGGCGAGAGCACTCCCGCCACTCCGCACCAGGAGCAATTCTGCCAATGTCAGAGCCTGCAGGGCAAACTGTGCAGCAACTCCGGAGTCGCCACTATCGAGAGCTATAAAAGGGTGATGGTGAGGGTGGGTATGCCGGCGGACCGGGAACCCAACACACACACCGGCGGCTAAATGCCTCAGGAAGGGAACTGCCCCAAAGGGTCGGAATCCCCCAGCTGCAACTGACGATTGACAAGAGAGTGGGTGTGGGACAGCCTGGAGCCCCAGACACGTCACGACACCCAGCAGCAGGCAAACTCAAAAAGCTTTCACTGAAGGAAAAATTTCAATAAAACAATAAAGAAAAAGTCCTAAACGCACTACAACAAGAAGGCACGAAGAAAAATTCCACCAGTCTTGTCAAAGACTGAGTGAAAGTCTGGTGCATGATGGGACTTGGGGGCGTGACCACAGCATGAAAAAAGTAGAAAAAATGTCACCCAGTTGAGTCAAGCAAATGAGGAAACAACCCAGCTATGGATTGTAGGAGCAGCACACTGGAAAAATATGTGGAGTTAAATTAATGGCAAGTAGGAAAAAGGATGCTTGTTCGAAAGAGACTGTGGATGACAAAATATTATATTAAAAATCATTTCTACAAATAAATGAGGAAACATTGCATAATACATATAGAGAAAATAAAATATTTGCAAAATATAATAAAAAAGAAAATGAACCTTAAGCTTAAAAAAGGGGGAAATGCAGAGTCAAATCAATGTAATTTAGTAATACATCAAAGAGTGAATTAGAAATGAATACCATCAATGTCAATTTCCAAGAAAAATATTGATGAGAAATTAGTCATAAATGAGGATGGTGACATCCTCAGTACAGTTTTCTCCTTTGTAGTTCCTTGATTAGACTATTGTTCCTTGCTTGGTTGTCTGGTGGTAATCCCTATGAATCTGGATCTTGGCTGTTGGAGGTGATGCGTTATGATCTTTTTGTTTCAAAACAAACCATACCACCACCAACAGTGGCAACGCAAGCTACTGTATGTAAACAGGAAGCAAATTCCACATTCCCCCAATGAAATGTCTGCCAGTGAACAACCAAGCACAGAGAGCACCAAGAACTCCACAGTTCAACCCTGAGCTACATATATTTTCTTCTATTGAAATAGGAAGAATGCCATTTTTGTTCTATTAGACAAACGGAAAGAAAAGAAGAGTGAAAATAGAAACTACAGGGGAATGAGTTTACTCACCATGGGGAAGAATGTATTTAACTGCATTCTGAGTGAGACGGGACAAAGGCTACTTGTGAGAAGATGTTACCTCATGTTAAGCAGAAAGTCTGCAGAACAGATTTTTGGTTTTTAGTAAATCACATAGAAATTTATGAACGTAAGAAAGTAATTTTACTGTATGTTAGTTAATAAAAAAGTAATAAAATAAATGGGCCTGATTTGTGATATGTTTTGCATGAATATTGCTGAATGCAATGATGGTAGTATAAAATATAAAGTAAAGCATACATGAGAATAAATAGAATGCTTAGCAAACAGGTGAGTACTGAGCAAGAAATAATTTTGTGCAATGTTTAGTTAGTTAATGCACATAGATAAATTTATAGGGAATGCTTGTGATGACATTAGGTGCAGGTGTGGGTAAAGGATATTATGCATAATATATAAGCAAGGAGATGGGAATTGGAATATTTTATAGCAAATGTTAGCTAGCTGATATAGCACAATAAAACAGGAAACAAATATACTGAAGACCAAGACAGTTCTGTCTGACAAGGAAAACAGATTTAATCAATCATTGCTAGGTTACATATAAATGAGGAAAAGTTGTTACTCTAATAGAATGACAAACATCTTTAATAATAGGAAAATGTTAAAATGTGCAAATCCAAGTAGGAAGATAGAGGACAATACAGTATGTGATCCTACAAGTTTGTTAAAAGAATAAAAATCACTAATTACAAAACATGTTTCTGCCCATTGTGGTCCATGAAAGAGAGAATTAGGCATGTTAAGAAAAATATTTATAGCAAAACCATTGCTAATCATGGTCACATAATTGTAGAGCACTGCAACCAGCCATAAATGCAGGACAGTTAGCAAGCGACATGTAGGGAGCTGATATAGGAACTTCAAAATTGGGTCACAACTAGCTTTGGTGGGGGGGGGCGGGGGGGGTGATCTATCATCATTTCAAATATCCACTAAACAATGAGTCATTAAGTCAAAGGATACCTTTATCTTAATATTCTAACATATTATGAAGGCACAATACAGTGCTGCAATTCATAATATACAATAAACACTGAATTGGACCAACTGGCATGAGTATCAAAATGAACACTATCCAGCTGCCTGAAACAGCTGGCACAATTACCTAAATATGTAACAATTAAACCCCTGAATCAACATATGCCTAACTCTGCAAACAGTAATGCAGAATTCTGCCATTCTAACAGTAATTGATGGCTTCAGATCGGCCAAATCTGCAGAGATAAGCAAATATAGCAATTATCAGACTTACTTGGCCCATTCACTAAAAGGCAATGGCAGCAGTGTGGGCAGTTATTTACAGTAAAACGAACAATACAAGAGACCACAACACACCGTTTCAAATTCTCCCTTTCACATGGGAAAAGTCCCTCACCAAGGAGAATGGAGAGAAATATACTCCACTGAACACTGAAATAGACCAATAGGAATACTATTCTCTACCATATTTCAAAATCACAAGGTTATTCAGGAAACTAGAGCTTGAAAAGATTAAAAAAACCCTGCTATATAGTTTATATGTGACATTTACCTCAAATCTTTTATATATAGTACCAATACATACAAAGTTATTATTTGCTATCTAAAAATCTGTTTAGCATGCCATATCACTAGGAGATTAGAAAATTAGAGTAAAAAACCCATACAGGCTTAATTTCTTTTTAAATACCTTCCCATGTACGTTTAGCTGAAAATTATCAAGCACACTATGGGAAGCTAATCCTACTGGGAGACAATATAATTTTTTTACCAAAAATAAAAAAGTCAAAGCCATGCTCTACCCTCAACCTTAATTAAGCTTTTTCCAGCTATCATAATCCACATTTTAAAAAATGTTCAAAGAAATGTAAATTGTATTCTTTGCACTTTTGAAAAATCATGAAACAAATTAATGAGTTCATATAACACCTAAGCAAAACAAGGATAAGAATGCAGTTCTGCAGCCATGCAATTTTGCATTAAAGCTTTACCAGATTAAAAATCCTTATGAATTTAATTTTACTCTAAGAAAATTATTATCATACAACTTACAGATTCTAGACAAATATAAATTTTATGTTATATTTTAATTTGTAAAAAACAAAATTTCATTTATGAGTACTCATTCGAATAATACAGAATATATCAATAATTAAACAAGGCATGTCTGTTTTATTGTTCTTGTTATTTTTAATCAAGATTCCTAGCCAGGAGAAGCCATGGCAGCTACCCCCTGGAACATCCTACCCATTAGGATCTGTCCCAACTTTTTGGCCTTCCATAAAGGTCTTAAAACCTGGCTCTGCCAGTTGGCCTGTGGCCCGGATGGGGTTATGTGATCCTAGAGGTGGTTGCTCGATTAAATGGACGTTCCCATCTCCACTCTATTCTATATGCCCCACTCACTATCTTAGCTATTTCTTAAATTTAATATATTTATTGTTACTATTTTAATCTTTTATAATAACAGTTGCATTGAATTGCAAGCTGTTCAGAATCATGTGACAATGAGATGGGTGGCAAATAATTTTAGTAAATAAATTAATGACTGACTTCCGGTTTGCTGTCTGCCACCGCCAGACGTTCCTTCGGGATCGTCAACCCCACCGCCTGTAAGAGCCGCCTTTACAACCGAATGGCGGCTCGAACAAACTCCGTTTCCATGAGGAAACGGAGATAGAGCCGGCTGGGGTGGGTAGAGCTCTCTGCATAATCCCAAAAGTTTTTTTTTTACTTTTGGGACGGAGCGGAAGAGACTCCCCGTATCCCCAGCCGATGCTCCGGGCTTTGGGAGACCTCTGCTACATGCAGAGCCAGGTGGCAAAAGCAAGCCTGCAAATTTAATAAATTAATTAAAGAAGATGTGAGCTGGACCTGCGACCCTGAAGCGCAAGTATTTTACTTATTTTTTAAAAGTTATTTAAGCTATTTAAGAAGAAAAGGGAAAAGGAAAAAAGATTTTTAAAATGGCGACTGCCGCGGCTTGAAGAGAGGCTGAAAGGGAAAGTCCTTCCGTTTCCCATTATTACAAAGTAGCGGAATAAATATCTTTGGCTACAATTGAAGACACAACTTCACTCTTCTCTTCTCTTCTTTTTCTCTTCTCCTGGAGATCTGATATTGATCTTGGTTGGAAAGAAGCTTTTTTTTTTCTTTTCTAATAAAGCTTGTCTGGGCGGAAATATGGCATTGAGACTTATAAAGTCAGATAAACAGTTAGTGGGGGGGGATTCCCCCATTAACAAATTACATGAACAAGTTCTAACTCTCCAGTCTCAGAAACCTGATTTTAACATAATAGAATTTATTTTAGAGGAGATTGTGAGAAGGGATGAGCTTGTGAATCAGCATCTTGAAAAATTTAAGCAGGAAATTAAAGAACTGGTGAAATCTAAGTTTGACTTTTTGGAGAGAAAGATTTTAAAAACGGCTAATGGTTTATCAGAATTTGTGATTCAGTTGGATGCAAATACTAAGTCATTAGAGTCTAAAATGGAAGAAATTGAGGATAATTTGGACAATAGAATTCAAAAAATTGAAAAGGATTTGATAAATATTCAAGATAATAGTCCAGAAGAAAAACCTAAAATGGAGGCTGATCAAAAGACTGGTAATGTAGAAAATGTGCAACAGAGGATTGAAAGAGAAGTTTTAATGATGCAACATAATTTTACTGAATATGCGATTAGACTGAGAGGTTTGCAGGAAAATAAGAGAGATGATTTAAGGAAAATATCTTCTGAAATTTTGGCTGGCATTTTAAAGGTTCAACCTGACGAAGTGTTTTGTAGGATTGATAGAGTTTATAGAATAAACTCCTGGTTTGCAAAGCAAAGGCAATTGCCTAGAGATGTGGTGATTTATTTTACAGATAAAGAAATTAGGAATAATATTGTGCAAAATTCCTTTAATTCTACTTTGCAATTGTACGGAAGAAAGATTTGGATTTTTAAAGAGCTCCCGCCTAAGATGTTAACGGAAAGGAAGAAATTTGGTTTTCTGGTGACTGAGTTAAAAAAAAGAAATATTTTATTTAGGTGGGATGTCCCAGTTGGTATAATATTGAGACATCAAGGAGAAAGATATCAACTAAATACTGTTGAAAAAGCGGAAGAATTTTATCAAAAAATTTTGAAAATGAATTCAACATCTTTAGGCACAACACAGGATAAGCAGAAGGAGTTGGAAACAAAGGGAAAACATCAAATTACAGAGGTTGGGGTAGATAAATTGCCTCCGGATCCTTTGGATACCCCAGCTGGACTGTCTACAAATATGAGAGAAGTGGTATCTGACTTTAACGTGATGAATTATCAAGCCAAAGACAAGTATGGAAACCAATCAGCTGATATACAAGTGGTGACAAAGAAATATGAGATACAAAAACAAAACCAACAAGATCAACTTACAAAGCAGAATGAAAACCGATCAATTGATATACAACTTGTAGAAAGGAAATCAGGATGGAAATTAAACCCACACAAAAAAAAGCATAAAAGAAACAGGTCTCACAAAAATAGTAATTTCTAAACCAAGCAACAGTGAAGCCAATGATTTTAAAAAATGAATGAATATATGAAAATATAGTGGAGGCGAAGCATTGGTTAATATTATCCTGAGGACAGTGACAGATCTCTGCAATGCCGTAATTTTGGGATGCGAAAAGAGCCTTACATTGCTAGACTTGAATTATCTATTTTGGATCCCTTTCAGGTATTGATAACTATATTATAATTATCCTGAGCCACAAGGCAAAAGAGTTACGCTGGGGCTTGCAGAAGATCTGGTTGTTACCCACTAGGATGATGGGAATTAATAATTCTGATGAAAGCCACAATTACAACTATATGGAATATAATTATAATGTCACTCGGGTGGTTGTTTTTACTTTTATATATATACGAGGATATTCATTGCTGATGGGGGCAGATGGTGATTGAAGATTTTGAACAAACTGTTGCACCAGGATGCTATGTTACCCTATTATGGATGATGGATTTAACAATCCAGTGGAAAGACAATACAGAAGATATTATATGCATTATAAATCTGAAGTTATTGTCTTTTTTTATATATAATGGAATGTATACATATATATATATATATATATATATATATATATATATATATATATATATATATATGTCTTTTTCTGTTTTTCGTAGGCTTTTATGTGCATATTCTTTCTAGCCAGGTTTTACCTACGTAAGCTAGGTTGTTCTGCAGCTCTGACTGTGTGAAATCTCATTCACCATCCTCAGAGCTCCTCCTCTGCTGACAAACTGCAACTCTGCATTGCTCTCTGGGAGACTCAGATAGCTATTTCTGCCTTATAAGGCTTCGTCAGTGAGCCACACCCACTTCTCAGATATTCCCCCTGTAAAGGTACAATGTGTCTTTTTCTGTTTTTCGTAGGCTTTTATGTGCATATTCTTTCTAGCCAGGTTTTACCTACGTAAGCTAGGTTGTTCTGCAGCTCTGACTGTGTGAAATCTCATTCACCATCCTCAGAGCTCCTCCTCTGCTGACAAACTGCAACTCTGCGTTGCTCTCTGGGAGACTCAGATAGCTATTTCTGCCTTATAAGGCTTCGTCAGTGAGCCACACCCACTTCTCAGATATTCCCCCTGTAAAGGTACAATGTGTCTTTTTCTGTTTTTCGTAGGCTTTTATGTGCATATTCTTTCTAGCCAGGTTTTACCTACGTAAGCTAGGTTGTTCTGCAGCTCTGACTGTGTGAAATCTCATTCACCATCCTCAGAGCTCCTCCTCTGCTGACAAACTGCAACTCTGCGTTGCTCTCTGGGAGACTCAGATAGCTATTTCTGCCTTATAAGGCTTCGTCAGTGAGCCACACCCACTTCTCAGATATTCCCCCTGTAAAGGTACAATGTGTCTTTTTCTGTTTTTCGTAGGCTTTTATGTGCATATTCTTTCTAGCCAGGTTTTACCTACGTAAGCTAGGTTGTTCTGCAGCTCTGACTGTGTGAAATCTCATTCACCATCCTCAGCTGAACCTTGCAGAACAACCTAGCTTACGTAGGTAAAAGCCTACGAAAAACAGAAAAAGACACATTGTACCTTTACAGGGGGAATATCTGAGAAGTGGGTGTGGCTCACTGACGAAGCCTTATAAGGCAGAAATAGCTATCTGAGTCTCCCAGAGAGCAACGCAGAGTTGCAGTTTGTCAGCAGAGGAGGAGCTCTGAGGATGGTGAATGAGATTTCACACAGTCAGAGCTGCAGAACAACCTAGCTTACGTAGGTAAAACCTGGCTAGAAAGAATATGCACATAAAAGCCTACGAAAAACAGAAAAAGACACATTGTACCTTTACAGGGGGAATATCTGAGAAGTGGGTGTGGCTCACTGACGAAGCCTTATAAGGCAGAAATAGCTATCTGAGTCTCCCAGAGAGCAACGCAGAGTTGCAGTTTGTCAGCAGAGGAGGAGCTCTGAGGATGGTGAATGAGATTTCACACAGTCAGAGCTGCAGAACAACCTAGCTTACGTAGGTAAAACCTGGCTAGAAAGAATATGCACATAAAAGCCTACGAAAAACAGAAAAAGACACATTGTACCTTTACAGGGGGAATATCTGAGAAGTGGGTGTGGCTCACTGACGAAGCCTTATAAGGCAGAAATAGCTATCTGAGTCTCCCAGAGAGCAACGCAGAGTTGCAGTTTGTCAGCAGAGGAGGAGCTCTGAGGATGGTGAATGAGATTTCACACAGTCAGAGCTGCAGAACAACCTAGCTTACGTAGGTAAAACCTGGCTAGAAAGAATATGCATATATATATATATATATATATATATATATATATATATATATATATATATATATATATATATATATATATATATTTTAGCAGAGTGGGCAGTGGATTAAAGATATTTAGAATTGTAGTGCAGGGTAATTTGGTAGGAAACTGGGTGGGAATAGGTTAGTTTAAGGATTGATTAGCTTAAGTAAAGGGATGTTTAAGTGACATATTTGGGGGAGTGGAGGAAATGGATAGAGTTGAATAGATGTTGAATTAGGATGTAGAGCGAAGGCTGCTTTGAAATGTTATATTAATATATACAAAAGATTAAATGTTAAAGTAGGATCTATCATACAGTTCTAAAGCGAAAGGTTGTTGTGAAATGTTGTAATAACATATAGATACAAGCTGGGAGGAGGAAAAGGGCAGATTATTGTTAAAATGGGAGTTATAATAATATTATGCTAAATTAGATGTTATTATACAATGCTATAGTAGAATGTTTTTTTCTCTTTTTTTTTCCTTTTTTTTTCCTTTTTTGAAATGTATGGTAAATGGGGGAAATAATAATATTAATAATATTTTTCGTAAGTAAGGGTCAGTGTTTAGAGGAGGGAGCAAGGGATTGGTAAAATATTATGTAACTAGTTATGAATTAGATTTTTGATGTGAAGAAGTCACAGGGGGGGATGGGTGGTGAGGGGGGGTTAGGGAGGAGGTGGGGGGGAAAAGGGGGGGGAATTTGTATTTGAAAACTTTTTCAATAAAAAATAAATAAATTAATTACTAGCTTTAAAAAAAAAAACAGAATGATCCTTTAAGTTCAGCTGGAGTCTGACAGCACCTTTTCCACTTAACAGATTTAAATTAAACACATAAACTTTCATGAACAGCAACATCTCATGCAGTGTACAACCAGACTCCTAATTTTTTTTTGGCTACTAAAGGTTGTCCTCAACTTACAATTCATTTAGTGACTGTTCGAAATCATAACGGCATTGAAAAAACTGATTTATGACTATTTTTCACACTTACATCCGTTGCACCATCTTCATGGTCATATGATCAAAATTCAAATGCTTGAGAACTGGCTCATATTTATGATGTTTGCAGTGTCCCGGGATCATGTAATCCCCTTTTGCAAATTTCTAACAAGCAAAGACAATGGGGAATCCAGATTCACTTAACAACCATGTGACTAACAACTGCAGTGGTTCACTTAACAATTGTGGCAAGAAAGATCATAAAATGGGGCAAAACTCACTTAGCAAATGTCTCACTTAGCAACAGAAATGTTGGGCTCAATTGTGGTCATAAGTCAAGGACTGCCCGTATTGACTAATGTGGTTTTCCTTCAACATCAAGCCCTTACTTAAGATCACCCTATTTTTAAAATTTTAAGTATTCTTCTGGTTTTTCAAAAGGTATATGTTGTCCAGTAGATGGCACCACTAGCATGAAGTTCATACAACGTGAAAAAAGAATTGCGGTCTCCATACCTTAAAGATGTACCTTAAAACATTTTGCAATGCATACATGCACAAAATTAATAGATACACATCATATATCTTGAACAGATAGAGATTGTGACACTTTACAATTTTCCTAAGCGCACATACATTTACTTAGATGTGCCATTTGTTTTCAGAGAGCTTTAAGTGGATAGGAGAATACAGGGTTCTTGTAATACAAATTTGACAAGTTTAAGATGTCACAAAAACAATGTAATGCAGTGTTTAGGGTTTAGATTTGGATTGAAGGCCCAGGTCTTGGGCCTCCAATCTTTGATTTGATAACTTAAACTAGTCACTCTCTCTTAGCTTAACTTATCACAATGACTCCCATGTAAGTCCCAGAAAAAAATGAGGTATGCTCTTTACACAGCCACAATTATTCATAAACATTTAAATATGATTTTGGAGTTTTAAAATCAACAGGATTCTACAATTAACAGATCAAACAAAAGAAAATTCATGCTCTATTTTCAATTTTATAATTCAATATCTTGTTTTAGTCAAATGAATTGCATCATCTTAAACAATTCAACTAAAAATCATGAAGAATTCAGCCTTCACTGAGATTTGCATTATTAAATTGGATGGACATATTCAGTACACTAATAAGGAAATTCTTCAGTAAACTGAAGAAGTAAACTGAAGAATTTATTTTTCTGAACCAGAGAGTACGTTAAACCCCAAAGAATACATTAAAATTGGAACAATCTCACAATAATTTTAATACCTTTTGAAGTTTATAGGGGCCATAATGAGATTAGGTATTCCAAGCTGAGGAATTCATTATGACTATATGCCAAATATTTTTATTTCCCCATAATTATAGGTTGGAAATCAGAAGACCTCCATTACAGGTAGTTTTCAACATACGACTACAACTAGGACCAGAATCTCAGTCATTTAGTGAAGCAGATTGTAAACGAGATGCCCATGTGACTAAGTCACTCAGCAATCACAATCCCAACTCTCCCAATTATGGTCACTGAGATTGTGTGGGTTATTAAGTTGATGAAGAGAAAGAACTGCCTGTACTCCTTCGGAAGCCAGTTCTTTCACTTTGTCAACAACCTGTGTAGTTATTAATAACTTGCAAAACATTTAATAACCTGCAGGGCATTTGACAACCTGCAGGAAAGCAAGCAGCTTCCCATGTATGGAAGGGAACTTCTGCACTGGACTGGAGAAACCAAGCTCAGATCTGAAGATCCCAGCTTTGTTTCTGCAGCCCATTGAGGATTCCACCATCACAAGGAGATGGAAGGGAGGGAAATCCTTTGTCAGGTGACAGTAGCTTGCAATCTTCCCTGCTGACCGGGGAGCAGAGAAAATTGCAAATGGCGATCAATGAGCATGGGGTGCTGGTGAACAGGTTGCCAAGCACTCAGACCATGATTACATGACCCAGAGGCAGTGCCATGTCTTACAACAACCAGAAGAGCTTTACTGATCATAAAGCACCCTTTCCAAGCATTCATAATTTCAAATGGTTAAACAACCGCTCGTAAATTGAGAATTCTCTTTATGAATGACAAAGAAGCTCAGTTCTCCAAAGCCTTAGGTAAATAAGCATAAGTGTACACATATCAGGAAGGGGACTAATTCACATATAAAGGCCAAAGTACAGACACTGTTCTTTTTACCTCATAAGATCAACTGCTAAAACTCTCAGTTGCCAAATAGTTTAATCCAGGTTGGAAGTCCAAGGTAATTTTTTAAAATATTTCAGAAAAAGTAGGAATGGTGCTCATTGTGACTAATAAAATATAGTTATCCTTTTTTTGCCCTATTTTTTTTACAAATATATACTAAAATATGAAGAATAACTTCAAAATCAAAACATTATAAATCACTGGAATAATTAGAAAAATCTATAGAGAAGCTATGGCCTTTTTTCTCTATAACCTGCTTTAATAAATTTGTAAAAAAATATATTGAAACATACCAAACCAGCTGTAAGTGATGGAGCAGATTGTCCTAATGATTGATTTCTCATGCGGACCAGATTTGATGATTCCCCAGATGGCTGTCCTAATGTGTGTGCCACTCCACTGTGCATACTTGTGGATAATGGAAGTAACTGCTTTCCTTTAAGGAAAAAAGTCTGTTTTAGTTGTTCATTCACAAATTTGCAACACTTCAATTATAGAATACAATGAATGAGCTTAAAGGAACAATTTTAACACAATGTCTTAAATCACATTGGCTCTGGATAAGACGTTTTACAAAAAGAGCTCTTGATCTCATATATTTAACAGATGCAGCCAAGGTATCATGCCATCAGAGCCTGAATCAGCGGAGGAGGATGAGCCAGAGCTGGAGCCGACGGAGATCAAGGGGGCAGCTTCACTGGCTTCAGAGAAATGTGGGGAGGAGCAAGATAGGCAGTCCAGGGCCCCTCGGGATTGGGATGGCTTGTTAGCAGGGAGGAACGGGGGCAGGATGACCAAGGAACGGCAAGCAGTGTAAATGAGGAGCGATGGAGCTCAGGCGATGAGCAAGGACCGCCCCCTCGTGATCCCTGAGCACGGAGAGTGGAGAAAAGGCATCAACAGCAAAGGCTGACACAATGACTCAGGAGGAGAATGCCCCGCCCCCTTCACAAGACACACCTGGCGACTGAAATTTAAGGAGACGCTGTGGGGAGGGGCGTTTGTTGGGAACAAACACTGAATTTGTAGGTTTTGTGTGCCGTTGCAAACATTTGGAGTTTGCAAGACTGCTTGCATCTTCCTTGCTTCATGGACTCGTTGTTTGTTCCTTGCTTCATGGACTCATTTCCCTGTTCCTTTGCTTTGCTGAATTATAAAGAGCCGAGGTGGCGCAGTGGTTAGGGTGCAGTACTGCAGCTACTTCAGCTGACTACTAGTTCAGCAGATCAGCGGATCAAATCTCACCGGCTCAAGGTTGACTCAGCCTTCTATCCTTCCAAGGTGGGTAAAATGAGGACCCAGATTATTAGGGGGCAATATGCTATTTAGTATACTGTCTTTGGTGTAAGCCGCCCAGAGTCCTTGGAGAGTGGGCGGCATAGAAATATGACTAATAAAATAAATAAAATAAAATAAGTTGCTGTGTGTGCGGGCACGCACGCTTTGCTCTGGGATTTGCCAAGAACATGGGAGCATTTGGGGAAATTTGGAGCATTAAAGGGGAGTTTGAATTCTCAGCTGGCTGTGTGGCTTTTGTGCCTTGTCCGGGGTCATCACACAAGGTATCAACAAATACCTTGTTTATTTGTGATATGAAACTAAATTGTATATATCTGCAAATGGTTTAACCATGCAATATTATATTGCTACTATATTTGTAATTTGATATATGCTGAATAAACCAATTTTAATTCTATCATTGTTCTTACAGATTTTAAGCATATATTTTTAAGTTATAGTTCTTAATTTCATAGTTTCTACATCTTTACTTTACACTGGTCAAAGTTTAAAATCAAGCTATTATATAATTGCACTAAATTACCTGATAAAGAGCTGGCTAAACTACCTCTTCGCAGCTTGCAGTCATCCTGGCTCAGTTGTCGCTGGAGTTTACTTTTTCCAGTAGATGAAAAGATGTCAGGATTGCTGAATTTTCGGCAGCGCAAAGGAATGGATTCTGTTACAACATCCTAGAAAAAAAGGCAAAAAAATAAGAGTAAGCTTACTGTACAAAAGTTCATGAGGACTTGCACAGTTTCGATTCCCTAATAGAAATAGGAGCCTGGATAGCTCAGCAGACTAATGCATTGTAATTAACATCCAGCTGTCTGCAATTACTGTAAATTCGAATCTCACCAGGCTCAAGGTCGACTCAGCCTTCCATCCTTTCTAAGGTAGGTAAATTGAGGACCCAGTTTGTGGTGGCAATAAGCTGACTTTGTATAAATATATAAAAGTATGAAGGCTATTGCTTAACGCATTGTAAGCCGCCCTGAGTCTCCGGAGAAGGGCGGCATATAAATCAAATTTTAAAAAAAATTAGATAAGAAATGTATTAACACAAAACTATTTTAATAATTTGAAGTGCAGCAATTGTATTCAATGAAAAATGTTGCCATTCTGATTTACTGTCATGCAAAAGAGAATTAATATACAGTACATAAGGCATCCATGAAAAGTATTGGAAATTTCAAATGGTGTAAAATATACCAATTAGGCTATTAACTAGTGCATAATATTGGGACCTCATTACACTCAAGTTTAATAATCTTACACTGGTTTTCAATATTTTCCTGGGCACTTCAAATGTGTTGCTTTTGACCCTTAATTTTCTTGGAATTTTAATTGTTTTTATTAGATTTTAGCTAATTATAAGTTAGACTTGTGTTATCCCACACTGCAGTAAGTCCAGATGGATATCATGGTCAAAGGTATCAAAGGCCACTGAAAAATCCCAAAACATTAAGAGTATTGCGCTTCATCCCAGGTTCCTATGTAGGTCTTGTGTCAGCACAGTTTCTGTGTCTTACCCTGATTTGAATCCCGAGTGAAAAGGGTTAGGAAAATCCCCTTCCTGGAATCAGTTCTGGTGGGGAAATGCAAACTGATGTTCCATGGACTATGGGTGACATTACAGTTGAAAAGCAGCTGGATATAGGATTCAGACTGCTGAAAATTTTCTCCAGATGAAGATTAGATTTTGAATTACCCATAGGCTGGATTACCCAAACAGCTGTCTGGTTTCAGGTGAGTTGATGACAGAAACATGCAGTTGTTTATGATCAACTGAGAATCACAGGACCCCCATCAGGCTCTCAATCATTAATGTAGCCTTTTGGGGGGACTCAAACTTCAGTCAAATCTGTTTACCCACTTTGGAATTTACTTTTTTTCTTACTATTTATTAAGACAGAAAAATCTTCAAATCACAAGTTTGACTTCCACTGCATGGGGCCCCTTCAATCCATTTAAAAAGAAATAAACTTATATGACTATAGTTTTGTACGAGTTTTATATTATCTAATATATAGCATAAGGGTAATTATTCAAAATCAATGGAAAAGCTACCATGAGGTTGCAAAGGGTGATCACAACCATGGAATACTGTGACTTCATAGTGGGACTCACCTAATGATGGCAACTGGGACTGCTGCAACTTCCATCATGGCATAGTCATGTGATATCGCACTTTACAACTATGTTGCTTAGCGCAGAATTGCCTGTTCCAATTACTATCTTTAAACGAGGACTATCTGTAAAGCCAGATCTAGGGACAATCTCTTCAACCAAAGATATACCACTGTCTCTTTCAAGGTGCCTGTCATCACCTCCCTCTCCCAATGTTGTGTTGATAATCTATCCAGTATACTATGCAATTCTTCAGAATTCACAAGATTAAAGGAATTCCAGTTCATACTGCAAAATTTTATTTCTGATAACTCTTCAGATTCCAGCTATGCAGAGTCCTGATTGCAGCAAATCTAGCTACTAAGGCACTGATATAATAAGGGTGGAGGAGTATGAATAATTTGCTCTCTGAACACCACTGCATAGGTTTGAACATGAACTGCTTCACATGTTCTGTCAAATTCTTATTCAGTCTTCCGTCACCTCTGCTCTAAGAGCCTCTTCTACTGCTTTATCTCCCACAAATCTTCACTAAACCATTGAACCCCAAGAATCTGAAGAAAAGAAGAGGATACCTGGAATGATTTTCTCAGCACTTTGGCAACCTCAAATTAACTCACCAGGCATTCAATATATTGAGAATATTCTCAAGTGTCGGGATTCATAAAATGAGGCAGAATTTCTAACAATACTCAGTTCCGTCGGGACTTGAAGACTTGGCTTTTCAAACAAATAGGCTGAGACTGATTCCGGGCTTTATTATTTATTACTAATTAATTATTTGGATTAAATTATGATTTTATTGTACTTGTTTCTTAACTTCTGTTCGCCACCCTGAGTCCTTCGGGAGAATGGCGGCATATAAATACATGTAATAAATAAATAAATAAATAAATTTGAAACAATAACTAGACTCAAGGAAATCAGGAAGTAATTCAACCATATCCAAAGACCTCATACAACATAGCCCTTCAGATCATGTACCAGCTGTTCTGGGACAAAGACCAGCTACATGTGTAAATCACCTGCATGAATCAGAGCTGAAACTCTCTCAGAAAACTCCATTCAATTGAATGGAGGTCATGAATTCTCAGGTTTTCCCAGAGATTCTGCCCCCTCATAAACTGAAAATAAAAGTACTCTAGCATACAAGCCAGGGACAACAGGTTTTTCCAATCCAAGTCTGCAATAAAATCCAGGAACCTATGAAGAGAATCTGTCATGCAGCAAGGCAGAAAAACATGAGGAAAATCCTTAATTTGTCCTTGCAACCATCACATATGCGCACTCAAAGCCTATTACCTTTAAGTTATCACTAAGAATTATCCCTACTTCTCCCCTACCTAGGACCTGCACTAGTATAGAACCCAGAAAGATATCCTATAAGAATTTACCTATCCTATGACATAGATATTCTCTAGCAATCTGATTTTGGTAAAATAATTCAGATCCAAGTATTTTCCAGAGCAAAGCTGTGGACAAATGTAGTTTATTATGGAAAGGACTAGCACTTATCATCAGAAACCTAAGACTGAAACTTCAATCAAATCAGTCACAAAGATCTAGATTGAGGTGACTGGGAGACAAATGATAACTAATATCAAATTACTAACCATCCTTTCCCTGGAATGGTTTTCTGTCTTCGTCATCATCATCCAAGTTCATAATTCCTAAGGACTCTTGGTCCTTGATACACAGAAGCAATATACAATAAAAGTTATAAAAAGAAAAGGTCTACACACTAATAAAACACAGAATAAATTAATAAAACTAAGATGAACTTCAGGCCCAAATGCCCTCTAGAAAAGTTCTGTTTTAAGCAGTTTCTGGAAGGAAATCGGGCTGGGATCCAATGAAATATCCACTAGAAAGCCGGTCTAGAGAACTGGCACAGCCATTAAAAATCAGCACTACTGAACCTCCCTTCTCTCCCCAATCTTCCTAAAGTTGGATACCACTGATAGTTTCTCCTTGGAAGCCTAATTGGCCAGTTCTAATTTTGATGAGAGAATGAGACCCTGCAGATAACTAGATGACAAGCCATATTAGGGCTTTAAAGATTAATATAAACATTTGCAAGGGAGTGGCCATCAGGCAGATCTCTCCTGCCCTCCCCTCCACCAACTGGAACTATCCACCAAGGAAGGAGTAGAACCACTGGAACTCAGTGTCCCCAACTCTCTTCGGAAGTCCAGAAGGATATCATGGTCAATAATATGAAGACCAGTGAGAAGTCTAAAAGAATCAGAATAGATATATATTTCCATCCAGGTCCCAACAAAGTAGTCTACTAATATACCTAATGACATCTCATATCTTTGCCAGAACCCTGATTGTAGGGAGTCCAGATAGTCCACTTTTAATCTTCTCCAAAGAGAGAATGTTGGAAATACTTATAAATCTCTGGATCCAAAGTGGGATTCTTCAAATGAGGTGACTCTGAAGGCTTGAGTTTATTTAACTATTTCTATCCCCGCTCTTTGTCTATACAGTACTGAAATAAGTGTAACACTGGCCAGTTGAGGCTTTGTTTTCCTTTTGAGAGAAAATGAATGTAAAACACAAAATGTACTGCCTTCTTGCCATCACCTTTACCAATTTACTTCAATAAAACTGTAATCTTTGCCTTTCCTTTTGTGTCTGATATACCTAAACAAAACCTGCATGTATTTTCAGCATTAGCCTTAGCTCATGTCTTTCCTGACATGGTACCATGCAAAGAATATAGCATATATTAATTCAATTTAATTGTAAGCAAACATAGTAACTAAAGGAGGTTTAAAACAGTGTATTCAGGAAAAAAACAGCCAAAAAGATGACAATATAGACAACCATTGCCATTGTACAATATAAAAAACTATTCTGATTTTAGGAAAATTTCAGAAGTCAATACACGGAAAGTGTGCTATACAATATAAAATAGCCTTTATGACAACAGATACCACCGTTTGGAGACACCTACAAACATTGATAAGTGCCATGGAATTGTTTAAATCCGCTCTGTTCAGACAAGCTATCTGAAACCACCAGCTGTTCGCCTCTGCCATTTTCAATAGAAATCAATTTTACACAGCAGGTTTAGCTTTCACTTCAAATGTAATACATAGAGTTGACAAATAATACCTAATACCAAATTCTTTATAACTCCTAGAATTTAACAATCCATTTATAAGGGGAACTCACCAAGCCTGTGTCCTGTGTATTTCAAGTATTATCTCTGATGAAAAAGTAAAAATGCCTACAGTATATTCTTCCAAATAATAGCAAATTAACTTAAAAAATTTAAAAACAATTTTACTTCATAGGAAGTAAAACTGAATGACAACGGTTTGGAGAAGCCATTTCCTCATCTGAAATACCTTTTGTTTCCATTTGCCACACAGCTTTCATTTTCTGTGCCAATGCATTAACTCCCAATCTTTTTACCTGTTATTACTGGTTCCCATATACCAGAAAAGAACAATCTAAAACCTTAGATACATTCTCTAAAAATCTTGCATGTATATTCTTCTGAAAAATTACCAGCAAATTGTAATCTTTAATACGGTAGAAGAATAAAAATATTAAAGACATGGAAATAACCTTATTGACCATATTATTTAATTTAAATTAAAGTAAACTGAAATGTCCTGATATTATTCTTATATTGTTCCGCTAATCCTGCTTCTTGAAGCTCACCCCACACACAGTACCTCTTCCAATGTCAATTTTTACGGTATGCATCATTGTTGTGTAACTTCGATACCAGTGATGGGTAACCTTTTCTGGACCAAGTGCCCAAAACACGTGTGCGTGCAAACCCCCCAAATGCAATGCGTGCACGGCCCCCTGCATGTGCCCCCACCTCCACCCCGTACCCATCCTCCCCTGCGCATGCAACCCCGGATGCACTCCACCCCCTGGTGCATGTGCGTGCGACCCCCACACATGCCTGCCCCCGCACGTGACCCCCCACACTCCTCATGCCCTCCACATATGCACGTGCAACCCCACACACACTCTGCCCCCTCCCCGCATTTATGCGCAGCAGAGATCTGAAGACTAGCTGGCCAGTGGGAGGCGCATGTGCATGTGCAACAGAGCTGAACTGGGGTGACTGCTCACACGCCATCAGAGAGGGCACTGCGTGCCACCTTTGGCATGTGTGCCATAAATTCCCCATCATGGTTCTAGACAATGGAGGGACATATATATGGTACTTTTAATAAGTACATGAATGACACATTATTAAAATAAGTGAAGCCATGTGTTATGTATGGGGTAAAAATTGGTGTGCCTTTTCAAATGAAACAAATCATAATGCAGAATATTGAATATATTCATAGATCCACACATGGACCCTGATATATACAGAGGCAGACACATTTACACCAATGTATATATGCAGCAAAGCACAAAGAGACACAACAAGGAGAGGCTATGTAGCAAAAAGACAAACTGAGTTACACAAGGATAGGGTATATAGGGCTTTAAAAGCTATTTTGCTCACATCACCAAGACACTCTCTTTACATTTTTGTTACAGGTAGTCCTTGATTTATTACCATTTGTTTAGTGACCATTTGAAGTTACAATGATGCTGCTACTCTAGCTGATCTTGTCGATGAGGCATGCCTGGTCTGGGCGTTTGTAAGACAGATGTGGCTGCACAAGACTTTCTACCCTGGGTTGTGCACAGCAATTTTCTCACAAAGCCTGGGGAAGATAGCCTCATCATGAAGGATCACACTGGACACACCTTGTCAACAATGGGAATAAGGAGATGGCAAAAAATCAGCTAGGGGGGTGGAGTGCAGGATGGCAGGGGCCAAAAAGTGCAGGGTGGTAAAAGCGATTGGGGCTGGAGCAGTCCTATTCTGGTCCACAGAAATCGCAAACACACAGGCAAATCTTTTATCTTTACTATGTCTTATAGGCAAGTCTTTTATCTTTACTAAGATTTTCAAACAGAACTCTAATCGCAAACAGTTTGAACAAACGAGAAGACAGCTAAGGAGTTGAGGAACCTGATGATGAGGTAAATGGAGAGTCATCAACAGATCTGTGAGGCACATGGCTCCCCTTATATAGGGGTGGCTTGACCCCAATTTATTCTTTTGATGGGGCAATTCCTTTCTGGCCAGTACTCTTGCTGATAGCTTTTGTTTAGCTCTCCTCTCCTCACTGTGGGTCCTTGCAGTTGAGGGAGGTGTTAGCTCTGCCTCTTTGTCTTCTGAGATCAGTGATAGCTGCCGCTTCTGGTTGTGAGGCAACTCTTTCAGCTGAATCCCCTTAAACTGATGATACTTTATCTCCTAAGACTAAGCTGGCCATGACACTATCGCCCTCCTTAGGGCCCTCCTCTTCTGTAGACTGAGGCCTTGGCTTCTCTGGGTACCATCAATGGAACAGGTATGTGAGGCAGGGAACATGAACATCATTGACATCTTCCCAAGAATGCTTCTCTGGTCCATAAAACTTCCAGTCCATCAAATACTGGAGTCCCCAATGGAACCAGGAGTCCTGAATGTAATCTACTTCATATTCACGTTCCCTTCAACCACAATTGACGGTGGCCAGTGTGAAGGAACAATGAGGATTGGAAAGTACAGCAGGAACCAGCAAGGAATTATAAAATACAGATTGAACACAGAAACTAGAAGGTAACTTAGGTTATAAAGGAACTGGGTTGATGACAGCTTCCACTGATCCAATTTTTTTGACGGGTGATGGATAAAAAGGTGCTAAGTTCCCCAGAGCTATCAGTGGGTCTGCCTGGCAATGACGATCAGCAAAGTGGTTATAATCATCCTTGATCTTCTGTAAATGAGCTTGGAGAACTCAATAAATTGCTTATAGTTCCTACAAGAGCTGATCTGAGGCTGGAACAGAAGAAGCTGGTGAGGTCAGTGGAAAAAAATGGGGGTGGGAGTCATAATTAGCCATGAATGGCGTCATTTGGCTGGAGGTATGTTGTGATTATAAGCAAACTCAGCTTGTGCTAGGAGGTCCGCCCAGTTGCCTTGCTGGTAGTTAATAAAACATCTGAGATATTGTTCCAGAATCCCATTTTCTAGTTCCATCTACTTTCTAACTCCAGGTGATGAATGGAAGATAAGTGGATCTGGATTCCTAAACTTTGAACCTAGCAGTGAATTGTGGGCCACAATCTGAAGCCAAGCCAAGCTAAACCATGTAAATGGTAGATTTAAAACTAGCCGAGCAGAGTTTTTGGCTGTGGGCAGAACCAGGCGGCTATGAAGTGAGCCATCTTAGTTAAAGCTTCCATCACTATGAAGATTATCATATTCCCTTTTTTACTTTGATAGATCTGTTATAAAATCCAATGATACAGTGGCCCATGGACATGTTGAGGCACTCCCACACTTCTTACTCACTGGGACCTATATGATTAGACTCCTTTATGCCAGAAAAAACATAGGCCGGCAATAATGCTTATTTCTAAAATACTTTAATCTACCCAATAATTAGATTTCTCCAGATTTCCTAAGAACTCAAGAAAAATGTATGTTTCCTGAACTTTTAAATTAGAATTCCTATTCATTACTTCCTAGATATGATCTTAAGGATGCATTTGAACATTTAAATAAAGTATTATATATATCAGCATAATCTTACACTTTAAACTAAGTTCAATGGGACTTAGTTTAATACAATGAGTATGTATGATGTACTCTCTATTGTCAGCCCTTCAAGATAGACAAAGGGATTCCAGGAATGTTCTTTATTGTTGCAGGGCAGAATAACACAGAACTCTCTCAGAACTTCTGTCTATTTCAGCTTATACCAAACAAAATTAAGATGGGATATTTTGTGTTGCTTTTTCTGAAGGATAATCTTTACTCAAACTCTTTCCTTAACAGTTTGATCACTCCTTACCCATTCCCAAGGCCAGCTCTACAGTCTTTCATTTTGTCTTCCCACACCTGAAAGTGGGGCATCAACTAGTCAATTACAAGTCCTACCTCTCTTGAAGATAGGCTCAGCAGCTTATAAAGATCAATAGATGACAGACTTAGATCTTAGAAAGAGCTAGAAAATGCTTCTTCCAAAAATAGCAACTGAAGTTTCGATTGGCAAGAAGTAAAATGTCTCCTTTATCCTGGAGTTCACTATATGCTAGTTCGGGAAGCAGTTCATGTGTTAGAACTGCAGATAGAAGTACAATCTTCTCTCCCTAACACAATCTCTGATTAAGGCTAGCCCTTCCATTGAATCAGATACAATATTCTAATGGTCCTTCCCTGCATGGAATCAGGCAGGTTTAGACAAAACTATAGGCTATTGGGCTAATGTATAATAGGTAAGGGATCAATAACCCCTTAACGCATTGTAAGCCGTCCTGAGTCTCCAGAGAAGGGCGGCATATAAATCTAATTTAAAAAAAATAAAAAAAAATAACTTTTGAATTTCATGGTCTTGGACAGACAAAAGAAAAGCAGAAACTTAGTGAAACTCCCCACCAAATCCCTCATCACTATCTTGTTGCCTGATTGATTGTTTATGCATATATGCTACACATTGTATGCAGCCTGGGCCAAATCTAACCATTTGTTTAAGAGACGTTGCGCAGCTTGTCTTGAAAAAAATTAAAGTTTTAGCAATTATCATCCTAATATTGATAGAATATTTTTCTTTTGTCTATTTTCAACCCTCAAAGTTATCTAAACAATAGAATGTCAATAATTTTCCGTTAATATTGTATAAACATCACTGTACATTATTGAAGAATAAAGAAAGAAAGAAAGAAAGAAAGAAAGAAAGAAAGAAAGAAAGAAAGAAAGAAAGGAAGGAAGGAAGGAAGGAAGGAAGGAAGGAAGGAAGGAAGGAAGGAAGGAAGGAAGGAAGGAAGAGGGGAAGGAGGGAGGCATAGATTCAGAACTTTATGGAAACCAGCAATGGGGTGCCCAAATAAAGCAGGATTCATGTATTCCATTTTAAAGCAAGTGAAAGAACTTTTCTTACCATCTGAAATACAGTGAAATCTCATTTTAATGGACTGAATGCGGAGAAAGGTTATCAGTTATTCCCAAACTCTGTTTAATATGAAAATAAGCCATTACAGTGATTTATGTCTATTATGAAATGACATTATTATAGGGAATAGTGGAGACAGATGCTGTGGAGAAGCAATGGGGTGGGAAACAAGCTGCATTGAGAAATGCAAAGTTGTAACAATTTCTGCAAGAAGCAATAAATCAGAAAGTGTCCTGTTGATACAAGACATACTAAAGCAAATACTGTTCAAATAACATGCTAGTCTTTTTCATCTACCTATTCAATTACAGATAATGAGAATATGTCAAATGAATATACAGGAAATTTTTAAAAAGGACCTTCCAAAATTTGAGATAAAAAAATTATGATTGATTAATCTCCTATGCCAAAAAGGCAGTCTAGAAAAAGTTGTTTGTCTCCTGAGCAGGTGGTAATGTTTCAAATTCCTTCCATCCTTTCAAAGCCAGATCTACATTATTTCCCAAATACCATGGTTTTTGGGTTATTTCCCAAAAACCATGGTTGCATAAAATATTTAATTTAATTTAATTTAATTTAATTTCCAATTTATATACCGCCCTTCTCCCTGAGGACTCAGGGCGGTGTACAGCCAAGATAAAAAACATAGAATACAAATATTAAAACATTTAAAAATATATATAAATTTGGGCCGAAAGTTAAGAATCACAAACTAATTAAAAAATTTAAAAATTTCTTCTAAGCCAACCAGGCTTGCTGGAAAAGATGGGTTTTCAGGGAACGACGGAAGGCATTGAGGTCATGGATTCTCCTTATCTCCGGGGGCAACTGATTCCAGAGGGTGGGAGCCCCCACAGAGAAGGCCCTCCCCCTGGGGGCCACCAGCCTACATTGTTTGGCTGATGGCACCCTGAGGAGGCCCTCTCTGTGGGAGCGCACCGGTCGATGGGAGGTCGTTGGTAGCAGCAGGCGGTCTCGGAGATAGCTAGGCCCTATGCCATGGAGCGCTTTAAAGGTGATAACCAATACCTTGAAGCGCACCCGGAAGACCACCGGGAGCCAGTGCAGCTCGCGCAGGAGCGGTGTTACATGGGAGCGCCATGTTGCTCCCATCACTACCCGCGCTGCTGCATTCTGGACCAGCTGGAGCCTCCGGGTGCTCTTCAAGGGGAGCCCCATGTAGAGAGTGTTGCAGTAGTCAAGGCGAGAGGTGACGAGGGCGTGAGTGACTGTGCACAAGGAATCCCGATCAAGAAAGGGCCGCAACTGGCGAATCAGGCGAACCTGATAAAAGGTCCCCCTGGTAACAGCCGTCAGATGTTCCTCCAAGGACAGCTGCCTATCCAGGAGGACTCCCAGATTGCGAGCCCCTTCAGTGGGGGCCAAAGACTCGCCCCCAATAGTCAGCGATGGAGTCAACTGACTATATCGGGATCCCGGGAGCCACAGCCACTCAGTCTTGGAAGGGTTGAGCTTGAGCCTGTTCCTCCCCATCCAGATCCGCACAGCCTCCAGGCACTGGGACATCACTTCAAGGGCATCGTTGGGGTGGCCTGGGGTGGAGATGTACAGCTGGGTGTCATCAGCGTACTGGTGGTATCTCACCCCAAAGCCACGGATGATCTCGCCCAGCGGCTTCACATAAATGTTGAACAGAAGGGGCGAGAGGACCGATCCCTGCGGCACTCCACAGATGAGAGGCCTCGAGGTCGACCTCTGCCCCCCTGCCAACACAAACTGCGACCGGTCGGAGAGAAAGGAGGAGAACCACCGCAACACAGTGCCTCCCACCCCCAACTCTTCCAGCCGGTGCAGCATGATACCATGGTCGATGGTATCAAAAGCCGCTGAGAGATCTAACAGGACCAGAACAGAGGAATAACCCCTGTCCCGAGCCCTCCAGAGATCATCCACCAACGCGACCAATGCCGTTTCCGTGCTGTGCCCAGACCTGAAACCCGACTGGAACGGATCTAGATAGGATGTTTCCTCCAGGAATTGCGGAAACTGTTGCGCGACCACACTCTCAACAACCTTCGCAATGAAGCGAAGGTTGGAGACAGGACGATAGTTGGCCAATATTGCTGGATCCAGGGACGGCTTCTTGAGGAGAGGCCTCACCACCGCCTCTTTCAGGGCAGCGGGGAAGTGACCCTCACTCAAAGAAGCATTAATGACGCCCTGGAGCCAGCCTCGTGTAACCTCCCGGGAAGCCAGTACCAACCAGGAGGGACACGGGTCCAGTAAACATGTGGCCGCACTAAGTCTCCCCAAAATCCTGTCCACATCATCGGGAGTCACAGTATCAAACTCCTCCCAGATAACATTCTCAAGACTGTTTCTCGTCACCCTGCCTTGATCTACCCAGTCAGAGTCCAGATCCCCCCGGATCTGAGCGATTTTGTCATACAGGTATTGTCCGAAATCCTCCGCCCTGCCTTCTAAGGGATCCTCCCGCACTCCCAGATGGAGCAGGGCGCGGGTCACCCTAAACAGGGCGGCCGGACGATTCCCTGATGACGCAATAGAGGCGGAAAAGTGGTTAGACTTTGCCGTCTTTATCGCCACTAGGTAGGCCTTAATATGCGACCTTACCAGTGTTCGATCAGATTCAGCGAGACTGGCCCTCCAACCACTCTCCAGGCGTCTTTTCCGGCGCTTCATTTCCCTCAGCTCCTCAGTAAACCAAGGAGCCGCACGGGATCGGCATCGGGTCAGAGGCCGCAAAGGCACAACTCGGTCCAAGGCCCCACCAGCCGCCCGATCCCAGGCGGCTACCAGGTCCTCGGCCGAGTCATGTGCTAGATCCTCAGGAAATGGCCCAAGCTCCGTCTGGAACCTATCAGGATCCATCAGGCGCCTGGGGCGGACCCATCTAATTGGGTCCGCCTCCCTGCGGCGAGGGGTCGCGGTTCGAAGATCTAGGCGAAGGAGTGAGTGGTCAGTCCATGACAAGGGTTCCACGTCTATATCCCCTATAACAAGACCACTCAACCACTGGCCAGAGACAAAAATCAAATCCAGAGTGTGACCTCCCCTGTGAGTAGGGCCATGAACTAACTGGGTCAGGTCCATGGCCGTCATGGAAGCCATGAACTCCTGAGCCACCTCAGACGTTTCACCGACGGATGGCAAGTTGAAATCACCCATGACTAAAAGCCTGGGTGTTATCTACTGTATATCTATATTCATAAAAAATGCAAGCAATATGAATTTGTGATACACACAAATAGATACATACATACATACGTTTGAAGAATATGTCACTACTAACACTATATACTAAAATCTTCATTAAAAATCCCTGACATTTAAGGTTTGGTGTATTAACCGCATACTATCAAACTCAGCTGATGAAAATACAACTTGATTACAATGTTGATTTTCTATATTACTGCTGAATTACATCAAATTGTTTAAAATGTATTCTTAATACTTTATTACATCTTATTTTATTAAAACTCTGACTTATTTAAGAAAGTCATCAAAATTGGGAAATTTTCCTGAGGTGTTTTCTTCAGAAATTTCATAAATATAACATACCTGTATTTTTCGCACTATAAGACGCTCTGGACTATAAGACACACATTAGATTTAGAGGAGAAAAACAAGGGGGGGGAATCTGTCTCTGCCTCCCACTACCGGTCAACTGAGTTGAGCTACCATTGACGAACACTGGATCCTTCGTTGCCGATTGGTTGTTGGATCAGCCTCCTGGATTACAGCCAATCAGCTGTTCTAGGCGGTGGGGATTGCCACCACTGCCTATCACCACCGATGATTCCCCGATCGCCACCAATTGGCAACGGCAAACAGGCACCAACCCCCCTCCCCCCCCCATCGCAATATTCACTCTATAAGACACTCAGACATTTCCACCCACTTTTTTGGGGGAAGTGAGTCTTATAGTGCGAAAAATATGGTATTTTTGAATATGCAAATAAAATGCAAAAATTTTATTTCTGCCACCATATTGAGACAATAGCAGAACAGCAATTTCAAACAAGCTGAGCTATTATAAAAGTATTTGTTCACATTTTGCAATTTATATCAAGATATGCATAAGGCTATCGCCAATAAACGTATACTGTAAGTCAGCTTCTGTTTTATCCTCATCCTCCAAGAAAAAAAATTCCTCACATTGAGGAATGGAATACTATTTAGCAAATGTTTCAAAGGAAGAATGCAACATACAAAATTATTACCTGACTGGAAATGAAAACTGCTGGTAGGCTTAAACCCAATCCTTTTAATTACCTAAGCTTAATTACTTGTACCACATTTAGTTTTAAGTCCACACTAAATAAAAAATTCTTCCCAGCAAGAATTTTTTCAGATGGAACTCTTTCCATCAGGATCATCTCTGCATACATCTCCATTCACAGGCCTTCTTATATTTGTGTAATCAGCTTCATCCACAACCTATTATCTCCCATCAGAGTTGCAACTGGATGGACCTACGTACTCCAGTAAATATATACATAAATTTATCATCATTTTCCAAATTAAAGTAAAATCTTGGCATTTTTCCCCATTCTCCAAAAAATAAGCAAGCATTTTAAACAATTTCTCTCGCTAAGCAAGACAGTTAAATGAGTTCTGCCCCATTTTACCATGTTTTCCAAAAAATAAGACCCTGACTTATATTTTTTTCAACCCCGAAATAAGCGCTTGGTCTTATTTTCAGGGAGGTCTTATTATTTTGGGGCACATGGAGGAAGATGGGTCTCCTCTTGCCATCTTACCTGATTTCCAGCTCTGCATTTAAATATTTTTGGGGAGGGCTTATTTTCGGGGACAGGCTTAGTTTAGTGCAAGTGCTCAAAAGCCCGTATTATCAGGGGATGTCTTATTTTCGGGGAAACAGCGTACTACTTTTCTTGCCAGAGTTGTTAAGAAATCACTATAGTTGTTAGTAACATGGTTATTATGAATCGAGTTTCCCCATTAACTCTGCTTGTCAAAAGATCGCAAAAGGTGATCACATAACTCAGGAATTACGTAACCCAGGAACATCGCAACCATCATAAATATCAGCCAATTGCTAAACATCTAAATTTTGATCATGGGAATGCTGCATCATAAATGTAAAAAACTGTCATGAGCCACTGTTTTCAGTGCAGTTGAAACTTTGAATGGTCAATAAATGAATATTTGTAAGTTGAAGACTACCTGCATGTGAAGTAGTGTTCACTGGCTTAAAATATGACTAGTATTCAGTCAATACAATCTTCCAGAAAAAGATGGACTATCCTACTTTCTACTTCTTCATATTCAGTCACGACTAATGTCTAATAAGCAGGCAGCTCACTGATTAGGAACACCAACTGTCAAATTGGTTTTCATGCATCAGCTGCAGCTAAGTATTTAATGGTACTTGCTATGGTATCATGCATAGAACCAGGGCTAATACTGTACATTTATATTGTAAATGTACAAATTCAAAAGAACCTTAATGAATCCTCTATAACAAGAGAGGTTATTTTGTTCCTTCTACCAGTCCACACCATTTATTTTTGCCCACTTGAAGGCATGTTCAAATAGGCTACAGTACTTATCCTGCAAGTATAATTATCATTTAGTCCTTAGTCCTTAATTAACTACTAAATTCACCAGGAAATTTTGGCCCAACCATTATTTTTTAGTCCAAGCTACCTGAGAAGGTTGCTATTGTAGTATACAACCTTGAACTCCCTCGGCCAGGCAATGCATAATGTAATTATAAATAATCCTCTGGAACATCCTCAGGAAGGTTTACATCATACATGTAAATTTATCCATTATAATTAATCTTTCACTTTTAGAGAAGATAAATCATCCACATAGTTGCTCCGTAGGTATTTTTACTGGGGCAAATTATACCAATAATACCAAATAGTACCAAACAGAAGCACTACTAATGTAAACCAAAATGTGTGCCTACCTGTCCCTTCACTGAGATGTTCTTTGATCTGGACCAAATCATCTGAAAACCCCAGATCTAACCACCACAGAGCCATTTGCAGGTTACCGGAGTCACCTTGCAAGGCATGTCCCCACCCTAAGGGATCCAATGTGAACATCCTCTATTACAGCAATTATTAATGTGAACATCTTCTACTACAGCGATTAGCCTAGAAGGCTTGGCGGTGTTATTCTTGGTCTTCATAAGGGGCAAGCAGAAGTTTCTACGAGTTTTCTGACAGCAGAGGAAGCCTCTCTCTTGGCATCCCTGGAAGGGCATCTCCACCACAACGGCCCCTTTCCACCCACCCAGCGTCTCCCCTTGCAGTGACGGAGGAGCATCCGGCTGTCCACATTGGATGACTCCAACCAGCAATCACGGTACCCCTAGAAATCTCTTTCTGCGCCCCCCCCACTCACCCGAACGGTAAAGCCTCCATGATCAACCCCCACCAACCATCTTGATATCCCTGGCTGTAGCGACGCCCCCCCGACAAGGCAGACCCGCCGACCCTCCAGCCGCCGCAGTACCTTTTCTGGCGGCTCCCTACAGGCGGCGCTGCCTGGACCCGCTTCTTCCGCTTCTCTTACACTGCCCCCCGCCGCCGCATAGGCTCTTCTCTTCGAAGCATCTAAGGGGACGCGGGTGGGCTGCTCCAGGGTCCGGGGAACCGAGAGCCCCGAGGGCCCCGCTTTTTCTCCCCGAGGGCGACCCTTCCTCATGGCGGCGGAAAAGTGGCAGCGGCAACTTTTCAGCGAGGGGGCTCGCGCGCTAAACAGCCCGCCATGGCCGCGGAGGGAGGGGGAGACGATCTCGGGAAGCGCCTCTCTCCCCGTTTAGCTGCCAGGCAGGCATCGCTCCGCGCTCTTGTCAGCGGCGAGCACGCTGGACACTGCGACAAGCCCACCCCCACCCTCCCACCCGGCCACGTATCGCGAGAGGAGGGGCTGCCGACGCGCGAGGAAACTCGAGAGGGCGGGGCCGGGTCAACTCGGGGAAGGCGGGGCTTATAGAATGAAGAAGGGGGGGCCGAGGGAAAAGGAGAGCTTGAGGGGGGAACGGGAGCGCGCGGAAAAAATTACACTCTTTTTAAGTGTGTCCGCAACTGAATTGGCTCGCAAAGTATGACGGGACGGTGTGGATCTGTATCAATACAAAGGTGGAGAGCGTATTGTAAGAAAGATCCACTAAAAATGCTTAAAAGACTAAATCTGAATGGTGAAGGTCTCCTGTCAACTCACCTTAACCCACTCTTTTATTTAGGGCTTTCGTGTCTAAATAGCCGTTCAGCAGCACTGGCTCCTAAGGGCGCTGCCAGTGCAATTCTCCAGTTCTGTCAAAGCTGGAAGGAAAGTTTTTTGGTGCAACTTGCTGTGCTGCCCCACTGCTGATCCTTATGCAGCTGACCAGTGCTGCTGTCTTTGCTGTCCAAAATGTAAGACTAGGTTAGGACAGTGATTGGTGGGTTTTCCAGCTCCAGTTGTTGTTTTTCCTGCTAGAACATATCGCTTGACAGCAGGAGAAACATTACCACTATCCTTAATCAGAGGTGAGTTTCAGCAGGTTCTGACCAGTTCTGGTGAATCGGTAGTGGAAATTTTGACTAGTTCGGAGAACCGGTAGTAAAAATACTGACTGGCCTGGCCCCATCTATTCTCTGCCTCCCAAGTCCCAGCTGATTGGGAGAAAATGGGGATTTTGCAGTATCCTTCCCCTGGATTGGGGAGGGAATGGAGATTCTGCAGTAACCTTCCCCTGGAGTGGGGTGGGAATGGAGAGTTTACAGTATCCTTCCCCTGCCACGCCCACCAAGCCACGCCCACAGAACCGGTAGTAAAAAAAATTGAAACCCACCACTGTCCTTAAATGTGTGGTGAAGAAGAGTTGTGGAAGTGGGTGTCAGTGTTTGAGATACCTAATGGAATTGCCTAAAGGGTTGTAAGTGTGGAACGTTCCATGTCTTTGACCTATGACCTATTTCTGAACCCGTGTCTGGACTTTGGTCTGAAAGTGGATTTCCAGTTGCAAGGCAGACAACAATATTGAATAACAGTCACATCCTATCAAATATTAACAGCTTGATCTGATTTTTGATGTCAGGGTAACTTCTTGGAAAGGAGACAGTGAAGAAATTATACTGTGGCACCAACAATCAGATCCACACATGAAGAGTTCAATTAGCTGGGTTGTTTGTTTGTTTTTTTACATGGGAATCTTCTCTGACAGTTTGTACCTGGGTAAAACTGGATAAGATTTAATGGCATTGAAAGGGAGTCAGACTTTTTTCTCTTATGCTCACGTAGAGATTCCAGTCAAATTCCCCATTTGACTCCTCCCATTGGCCCAGCCAGTCTCTCACAACAGCTTCTAAATTCTTTGAATAAAATCTTGGCCGATCTGTTTTTGAAGGGCTAACAATTAATCTCAGGAAGTCTTTAAAAAATGCTAGCAGCATGATGAATTGTTTGAAATAATTATCATTACTAAAGAAAATAATGATTTCTGTGAGTTTTTAGGATAAAAATAGTCCTAAATTTACAACCACAATTGGATCATAATTTTAGTCATAGGTTTTTGCAGTTCTAAATCAAGGAACCACATGACCAGACTCAATCCAAAACAGTTTTTATGACATTAAGTGAGTCACTCCAGGTATTAAAAGAACCACCTGCTCATAAGTGTGAATCTGCTTTGTCAAATGGGCAATTTTTTTGCTGGAAAATAGCAAAAAAATCATAACAAGCAATCACTATGACTGCAGTATGCTGCAACCAATTGTAAATGTGAGCTGGTTGCCAAGCAACCAAAATGCAATCACATGATTACAAATGTGGTACAGAAGTCATAACTTCAGGGACAGATTGTAAATAATTTTTTTCAGGCTCATTGTAACTGAACATTTGTTAAGCATCTGGTCATAAGTCAAGGACTACCTATATTCTTTTACACAGGAGTATTTATAGAATAGCCCATTATAACTGAAACGTTACAAGCAGTATCCGTGGCAGAGATACACACCATCAATGTTACAACTGAAGGAAATGTTATAGTAAATGATGTGTTTTGCCTTTCTTGTTGAATTGGTTTGGCTACTTACACATCAAAACAAAGAGCTTTCACAAGTAAACTGACCATCACCATTTTTGAATAGTTCTTTCTTAAATAGTTTTCTGCTAGTCCCATAAAAGGTTAAATTTTTCTTCTGAGTTTTATGCAGTTGTTAAGTCTGTACAACAAATGAAGTCACTGATATCAAAACATTTTTTGCTTAGCAAAACAAATATTAAGAATTTTGAACAGAGAGAGAGAGCTTCTGTTTAATCATAACAGTCCAAGGATAGGATCATGTTCCAAAATGTGGCCAGATCTCGGGATAAAAAGTAAATACGATTTAAATTCAATTTGATTTAATACATATAATATTATTTCCTCCCTAGAATTTCCTATTATATCACTTCAAACATTAAGCATCAACATTGAGCAGCAAATTGTGGAACAGCTATAAACTAATAAACCAATTTTAAGCTGTTGCAAGTGCTTTTTGGGCTTCAGCATTGCACTGATAAAATAAACAGCTTGTTTTCACTCTTCAGTATGAATAAATTATATCTAGAATCCAAGAAATTTTTACTATAAAATTAGGTTTCTATCTGAGTAGACATGCATACATTTACACCAGTGGTGAAATCCAAATTTTTTTACTACCGGTTTTGTGGGCATGGCTTGGTGGGCATGGTGTGGTTTGGTGGGTGACAGCGTGGCTTGGTGGGCATGGCAGGGGAAGGATACTACAAAATCTCCATTCCCACTCCACTCCAGGGGGAAGGATATTGCAAAATCTCCATTACCACCCCACTCTGGGGCCAGCCAGAGGTGGTATTTGCCGGTTCTCCGGACTACTCAAAATTTCCACTACCAGTTCTCCAGAACCTGTCAGATCCTCCTGGATTTCACCCCTGATTTACACTATTAATAAAATATATTATTTTGAATATCAGTGCACATATACTATGCATGCTGCTATTCACAATTAGCTAGACTTTCATTTAGTATTTTTATCTATGAACCATAGAAGTAAACAATATGACAATGGAAGATACAATTTAAAAATTATAAAAGCAATAACACACATAATTTATATATACAACAATTTCGAAAAATATCTCATATGCTGTCCAGTTATTGTTGGATAGCATCTTTTGACCTTGTTAAATATTTGCCATGTGTATACTTAGATGAAAATATTTTCCTCTAAACAGGCCAGTCAGGAAGCCAGTCATACTTCCCTAGGAAAAGAAAATAGGGCCAAAAATCCTTTAGGCTATGACTACAGGTGAGATACAAAGCACCTTCCTAGTCTCTTAAATCCATGGACAAATAATTTGGGAGGGAGATGGCCATTAACTGAAATTAATACAATTGATTATAGTAATATTATTTTGTATATTAAATAAATTTTCATTTTCAAATATTCTTCAATTACTACATTTCACTATATTACAGCTGTATTATTTAATGCTATTACAGTATTGATTATGAGCCAAGCGGTGGTGCAGTGGTTAGAGTGCAGTACTGCAGGCTACTTCTGCTGACTGCTGGCTGACTGCAATTTAGCAGTTCAAATCTCACCAGGCTCAAGGTCAGTGGTGGGATTCAAATTTTTTTACTATCGGTTCTGTGGGCGTGGCTTGGTGGGCATGGCAGGGGAAGGATACTGTAAAATTTCTATTTCCTCCCAATCAGCTGGGACTAAAGAGGCAGAGAATAGCTGGGGGTGGGGCCAGTCAGAGGTGGCATTTATCAGTTCTCCAAACTACTTAAAATTTCTGCTACCAGTTCTCCAGAACTGGTCAGAACCTCTGAATACCACCTCTGCTCAAGCTTGACCCAGCCTTCCATCCTTCCAAGGTTGTAAAAATTGTTGGGGGCAATATGCTGAGTCTGTAAACTCCTTAGAGAGGCTGTAAAGCACTCTAAAGTGGTATATAAGTCTAAGTGCTATTGCTATTTCTTGTTATAGCATTTTCTCTTAACAAGAATTATGTGATTGGTCTTGATTTTAACATTATTCTCAGTTGTCAGTCTTGCTCCATATTAGATGACAAGAGTTTTCAGCCTGGAAAGAAATCAATATATAGATTTTTTTTAAAAAACAGGAAAATTGTTAAAGGTTGACTGTATATTTGCAGAGCTTTAGTAATAATCACTACTTATCGTCTGGGAGACATAGTCCTGGTCAGTTTGACCTGATCAGTTTTCAAATATATTTGCTAATATCTTATCTGAAAGAATTTTCCATGAGTGAGGTGGGACATTTACTGATAAAAGACATTTTGGAATTTCTCACATACATCCATAAAGATTAATTAGTTGTGTCAAAATATATGCAAAATATTGGAATCATAGGAAAAGACTGAAAACATAAACTGACAGGCTAATTTATACAATATGTTACACCATAAAACACATAATAGTATAATATAATTTGTGAACCCCAGTTGATATATGGCAATTTGGGGAGGGGGGGGACCAAAGGAAAATAAAATAGTTTTGTAATGTATTGCTGTTTTGGTTCTCTAGTAACAAGCCTCCATTTCTGTACAAAATGGTCACTATAATTTATCTACCATATCTATCTTTGCAGACACACAAAATTTCAAGGCATGCAGTTTACTTGGTATTGTTAGGAAAATATAAAGTAAATTCCATCATAGAAACTTTTATGTTGTTTTTTCACCCAACCTAGAACCTTTGAGCTTAGATACCATCACACTTTTTAATAAATGTACAGTTACCGTATTATAATTTGTGACTTCTGTCCTGGAAACAATGTTTTCTGCATCACTATCAGCCATCAAAAACCTGGTGCTCAGCTTCACAAAAAATTGTATATTTAGTACTTTCCTTCTCTTTCCTTGTGGAATTGCTGCCTCTTCAAAAAGAGGTGATCCTATCATTAACAGATAACAAATACAGACTGGTAACAACAAAGATGTTCTTAATTTTTACCTGTTTTACAATTTTATCTGATCATTAGTAATTCATTATAAAATGCATAGAAAAATTTTAAATGATCTTTGTGTGGAGTTTTGATTTCAAGGATTGTGATTTTTTTTATATGTACTATTTATTATGCCTTTTAATATAAAGTTTTGAATTGTTTTCTGAAAACAAGCAAAAAGAGGGCAAATAATTATATTTTTGTTCCACATTCAAAGAAACTAGAAATATAAATTTTCTAAATAGCTAAATAAAATAAATGACAGGCTTGTTTGTAACTTAAATTTTCCCAATCTGGTATCTTCCAGACGTATTACAATGACACTCCCCAACCTTTTTAGTCCTATTCCTAGAGTATCAAAAATTGAGTTATGTATTTATTGAAAAACCTATATTATATTAATAAAGTGAGGTCTGATAGACCTAATTGATGTATAAAGAGAGATAAGTCGTTCTATCTCCCTCGGAATATAATGTACTTGCAGATATATTTGTTATCTGTTATGTTGTCTTGTATGTTATTTATATGGTGTGTTGTTATTTTTTGTGTTTTTTTTAATGGAAAATGTAAAGAAAGATTATTTTAAAAAAAAAAAATGAGTTATGTAACTGACATTTTATAAGTACAAATATCTGCGTAACTAACATAGTCACATCAAACATAGCAGCCCACTAAAAGTTCAGTATTTATGGTTTTATTAATAGAAAAGCTGATTCCCAAGCTGCCTTGAGTCAGTTCATACCCTTAACTAAAAGGAGATTTTAAAATATGAAGGAAAAAGTGGGACCTATTGCAGCTTTATACTTCAAAGACAATTCTGCAGCCTCAAGATCAATACTGTACACCTAATTGTTAAAATCAGTGAATGGGCAATGATCCAGCTCTAACTGAATATGAGCATATCTTCCAATGTCTTATCTGTAGCATTTTATTAGATGAATTGCAAGTTTTCAGGCCTTCTGTAGAGGTTTCTGATTGGCTGTTTCTAGAGTAAAAATGTTTTCTCTAATCCAACAAAGCAGGTAGGTCAACATCCCAGTTGCAAATGACCCAGAGATAAGTCTGTTAGCTTTTGCAAAAGTCTAGGAATCTTTGCTTTGCAAACTATGTTTTTTGCTGGCAATCAGTATATATAGAGGGTATAATAGACAGAAAAGACCAGAAAGTTTTTTTTTTACTCAGTCTCTTTCCAGAGGGAAAAGAAAGGAACAGAAGGCTAGCCAAAGAGGTAAGCAATCAATGGTTACATTTGGCTTCATTTGCCTTAGAATTGATTAATTAGAACAATTACCAGTACTAATTCTGTAATCCTTGCTTTGGCAAATTTTTACCTAAAATGATGTTCAGCACTTTACGATGGAAACTTCCCTTTTGGAAGGAAAAATGAGTAGATATCATAATGGCTTTTTAAGTTAGTCCTTTACATACTGTAAACAGCTAGTCTCTTTTCTTGGAGGCATTGTTCCTGTATTCTTTCTCTTCATTCCACTCCAGGTTGTTACTGTTTGAAGAGAAGCAACACATTAAATGCATTTACACATTTAATATCAAGCCTATTTTTACTTTTAAGTCATCTTTGCATCAGATATGAAACTGTGCTATATATTAACAATCTTCTTTATGTAATAGCTAAACTTGTACAACATATTGCACCATAGGTATAGTTAATAAATGGCAGGTGTGTTCATACAACATGCTAAATAAAAATAACTACATTATTGTTCAATGTAAATCACATTATCATTACATTATAAAGTGTATTATACAATGTACTGTAACTCCTGCTGGAAATAACCTATCATAACTTCAAGCTTTAATTTTCTGCTATTTTAATAAATATAAAGCCATCCTCCCTCTCCCAGTGCATTACAAATATTTTAATCAGAAAATGAAATAGACTGTGAATAGGGATAGGTGACCAATCAGATACCATTTTTACAGCCTTCTAGCATTTCGTTGTTTTTTTTATTTATCACATTTTAAAAATGGTTAGTTGATGAGTATTAGTTCTCATATGGTTTCATTGCATTTCAAGGATGATGGATGTGAGAATAATCACAAATTGGCCTCAAATTGTTTCTAGGAATTTGGGAAGTGAAAACAGTTAAGAGTGTGGAAGGGAGCTAAATTGATAAGGGATGTTTAAATACCAGTTCCTCAAAACAAAAGGAATATAAAATCCAGAGAATCCATAAAATGACAATGTATTATTTTAATTTTAGAATTAGTGAATGGAAATAGATTATCATGTTTGCTAAACTGTATGCATAAATAGCAATGATGTGGTATAATTAATATAAGACAGGGACGCAAGAACCAGTTTGGTATGACGATTAAGGCACAAGGCCAAGGATTGGGAGACTAAATTCTAGTTCTACCTTAAAGCACAAAACCAGCTAGGGCCAGTGACACACTCTCTCAGCCCTAGGAAGAGGAAGCAATGACAAATCTCTTCTGAAATCTTGCCAAGAAAACTACAAGGGATTTGTCCAGGCAGGCACCAAGAGTCAACACCTACTCTAAGGCACACAGATAGACACACACCATATATATAAAGTTACTGTATGTCCTGAAGATGATGAGACCATCAGTAAACAGATATTGTGTTTGTAATGCTCAAGTAACTACCATCCATATTATGCTAAAACTACCACAGTTAATAATCATACCAGGAAAAAAAAAACATTTGTCAACAATTTAGAATTGTAGTTTAAGTGCACTGGCAAGGGAAATGCTTAATTCTTCTTAACTCCTCAGTAACCAAATCATCTACATTACACATCCTGTAAAAATCAAATGTTAATTATTGTAAATATGAGTTAATTCACGTTTTGAAACAATGATGTTTAATTTATTTATTGTGTCAAGGAGGATTGGAGATTGGAGTTAAATTGCTTTCTGGCCCTTTGAACTTCACCTGGAAAAAGGTTGTCTTGCTCTGGTATTCTTGTACATTATAAATTAGCAAACAAAAGGATATGCCACACATACACCAATTGTTACTCTAAGTATCCTCTAATAGAGAAAAGTTTTTAAATTATGCAACACTGTTTATTACTCCAGGTCAAAATTTCTCAGATAAAAAAAAATGTTTCCAACGTTTTATTGTTGCAATACAACTAAAGAGAAATCAAACAACACTGGAGGCTTTCAAAGAGACTGGGCAACCATTTGACTGAAATGGTATACTGAAAGGGTCTCCTGCTTCAGCAGGGAGTTGAACTAGAAGACTTCTGAAGTCCCTTCTAACTCTATTGTTCTATGCTCTATATTGTGAAATAACATTAGCTTCTTCATAGTCTACAATGGCCTGAAAGTTTGGAACCAAAAAATATCTCGATTCCTCAAGAGATATTAAGAAGTCAAGTGTCTGTGTCTTCTCTATGTCATTTGGTGGGATTCATACCGGTAATGGAAAGCAGCATATATATTCTGCTAATGACAGAGGTGGGTTTCAGCAGGTTCTGACCAGTTCTGGAGAACCGGTAGCAGAAATTTTAGTTCAGAGAACTGGAAGTAAAAATTCTGACTGGCCCTGCCCCCATCTATTCTCTGCCTCCCAGCTGATCGGGAAGAAATGGGGATTTTGCAATAACCTTCCCCTGGATTGGGGAGGGAATGGAGATTTTACAGTATCCTTCCCCTGGAGTGGGGTGGGAACGGAGATTTTACAGTACTCTTCCCCTGCCATGCCCACCAAGCCATGCCCACCAAGCCATGCCACGCCCACCAAGCGAAACCCACAGAACCGGTAGCAAAAAAATTTGAAACCCATCACTGGCTAATGAGAAGATAAATATAGAAAGCCAACAGGGTAAAGAACCCTGTTGATTATTAATACACTCCAAAGATTACATGGTACACAAAGTAGTGAACACAAAACCTTTTCAAGTTGGAGATTTTGTGCTGGGGCACAATTTGCTACTTCAGGATACTAATGTAGTATAGTACATAGTTAGTTCTCATTAATTACTTGGCCACTCGCATAATGGCAAAAGCTGCTTCAACCCAGGTACTAATATTTGTTTATATTATTAGTGTGGCCTGAGAGATAGGATGCATACTGGGATGCAGCACTGAGATGGGAAATAAAAATACGGTGTATATACATGTTGCATACCTGTTATGGGGGTGACTTTTTTTTTTTTTTTGCTTTAATTTATATGCCGCCCTTCTCCGGAGACTCAGGGCGGCTTACAATGCGTTAAGCAATAGCCTTCATACTTTTGTATATTTATACAAAGTCACCTTATTGCCCCCACAAACTGGGTCCTCATTTGTCCACACTGTCCTCTTTATAGAAAGTTGAGATATGGAAACCACAAACAAAGTTCTTGAATTGAAATAGTTGCACAAGGTATGCTGATATTCTCAGTTCAAAAGCAACAATAATTGTACAATATTCACCAAGAGAAAAAAAATCCAAATTTATAGGGATCATATTTTATCATATCACATTTTATACACTTACTGGAAGCTTTCTAATTTCTCGAACTCTTCTTCAGTCAAGAATTTTGGTAGCAAAATTCCCTACACTTTTATTTGAACAGAAAATGTCAGTTGAATAAATAAATAAATTTACAGTTCAATTGTTTAAGGAGGGTAAGAAAGAAAACCATGTTCCACTTACTAGATTTTAGCTGCAATATTTTCTGGCATTTCACATTAAGGTTGTCCTTACGTTTCATAAACCACCATTATGATTGAAATGTCAACTTCCATACAGGATCCCTGACAAGAATAGCAGTAAAAAGAAGATGTTGCGATTTTCAGTGCTCCTGTTCCTTGCTGTCTTAATGTCCAGCACTGGACAGAGACAAAGATGTCTGAGAGGGGCTGGTCACAAGCCAAGGCCTACCCAAGAAAAATACTTGCAGGAATGTACCCTATATGCCAAATGTAAGTGCTGCAAAACTGTGTCAAAAATTAAACTGTATATATGGCCAACAGGCTGTGCGCTGGTGCCTTTGTTAACAGGGGGTCTTGAAGGATTACTTTGTACTTTTATCATTTATTCATGCCTCTAATGTGAGCTCAATGTCATGATACAATTACGTGTGTATGTGTTGTATATATTCACATGTATGCACACTAGGGGTTAACTGATTACTTCATATACTAGTTTTGCAGTTAGCCCTTCATTCATCCACTCTATAGAACAAATCACCTCAACATACTTATTTTATAGAAGTAATTCAATGAGGAAAAGAGAGTGAGGTGGGAGTCAGTGCTGCTGTCAGGTATATCATTGTGTAAACATGGAGCTGGTATATTCCAGTGCCAACTGGAGAATTAAAGCCAAATATCCATTGACCTAAAAGGATAAGAGGAAACAGACCAAATGTACCATCATCTTTTCCCACCCATCCACTCATAGTCGCTAATAGAATAAAGAATGATCCACAATTTTTTTCAAACTCATCCCTAGTTCTTTTATTATCATGGTTCACTAGAGCTTACTGTGCAACTATCACCACCATAGGAATTTCTACTTTCCAACATTTGCACAACAGTATAGATGCTATCAAGTCATAATTTCTGACACAAGTGTAATACGTTCTTTCAAGCTACTACCGATATGTTGTCACTTCCCCATTAGTCACAAAATCACACTTTCTTCTTTCAGTTCTGTTAAATTCTCTCTTTTCTTTGTTTTACAGATTCCTCACATATCTATTTTATTCCCTTTCAATTCTTACTTGCTCCTACATTCCAAATTTAAAAAAATTGCTGCACACACAGATACACAGAGACACAGAGACACATAGTCACTACAGATGGGCCCATAGGCATCCACCTCTGCCACCTAGCTGAGGTTGTCATGTAACACTTTTTAGTAAGATAAAGAAAGGTGAGGAGAGAGAAAGAGAGGGAGGGAGGGGGGGAGGGAGGGAGGAGAGAGAGATTTTTTAAAGACAGGAAGGACATGCACATTTAGGTATGGAATTACAGGCAAAACAAGTAATCAATTACATAGTGGCAAAAGCTGTCCTTGCTCAGATGTTGGCATGAAAAAGCAACTACTGTATTAATTAGCTGTCTGTTCTCTGAGTTTCCTAGACTTAGGAGACAGACAAGCTGAATTTTCAAGAGGATTTGCAAGAAGGGGAACAAAACAATTCTTCATCTAAAAGTGCCCCACAACTTAATTCCAATTGTAACAACCTTGGCTTTTGTGGGTATTTAACTAGGTCACAGGCCTCACAGTTATAATTGTGTTAGAAAGTAAGCCTTTATTAATAATTCTTTGGTTTTTAATTTCCCACAGCTGCCTGTTGCTATCCAGACATTACAGAACAACTGGCCAATTCACCAGTCGTTAAAATAAATACTACCTTCTGGAACAGATGTGGAAATCTTAGCCCAGAGTAGGTTTTGTTTTGTTTTTATTTTCCACATGTTTCTAGGAATATGTTATTTGCCATAATTCTGCCATAATTGCTGTTTGTAACAACAGCATAACATAAAGAGTCCCTGGAAATTGGGTGACATAAGTATACATTTAATACATTGTTTTAGTTATTGTGCAATCAGCCAGATGTTTAGACTAGATTTGACATTTTTATCCAACTATTGAGTCTTTACCAAGGACCTAGGATAGGCAGATGTTGTTTGATGGCTTTAAAAGTATTGTTGCAGGATGTAAGTTTCTGTTTCAAGAAAAGCTGCCTTTTCCAATTGACAGATGGTGATTTTCTTAATGTTGATAATATTCAAGTGGTGCTCCAGATGTTGCTGTTATTCTTCTTCTTCTAAAAGTAGAATTATATTAATAATTATTTTTTTATTGTCCAAAATCCAAAGATTCCCAAAGTGACTTATAGTATATTAATTGAATTAAAGCAACTGAATTAAGGCAAATACAGATAGCCCTCAACTTACAACAGTTCATTTAGTGACCATTCAAAGTTGTAATGGCACTGAAAAAAGTGGCTTTTGGTTTGTACATTTTTCACGTATACGACCATTGCAGTATACCCATGGTCACATGATCAAAATTCAGACACTTGGCAACTGACTCATCTTTATGATGGTTGCAGTGTTCCAGGGTCATGTGATCACATTTTGTGACCTTCTGACAAGCAAAGTCAATGGGGAAGCTAGATTCACTTAACAACTGTGTTACTAATTTAACAACTGCAGTGATTCACTTAACAACTTTGGCAAGAAAGGTAAAATGGGCCAAAATTCACTTAATTGTCTCGCTTAGGTACCAAAATTTTGGGCTCAGTTGTGGTTGTTAAGTCAAGGACTATCTGTAATTAAGACAATGTAGCAAGACAAACTAGGTGAAAAAAGGGATAAGTTGGGTGACCTATAAATTTTATGTCACAAGTAAATGCCTTATTCTTTATTATGTAAATAGTACATGATCAGGATATCAGGGGTTAACTTATTCTTCACTACTTAATATATTCATACTTAACCACTCCTATATCTAGCTCCACCCCTTGTATATATAAGGAGGTGTATGCTTTCCTTCTGTGCTTCTATCTGTGAATATTCAGTGAATATAGAATGCCTTCTGTAAATAAACAGTGCCTTATTTGAATATCTAATTCTTATTCTACTTATTGAGTCTGATCCTGAAAAATATCGTAACAATTTGGTAGCAGAGGATGGTTGAATTGACTCAATAAAACTTTAAATATGTCTGAGAGAGAAAACTCCAGAAATAAAAGAGAAAGACCCAACACCAGGGCATACAGCAAAGAAATGGAAGCAGATCAAGAAATAATCGATGAGTCCACGAATACAATATCGAGAGAATCTGAAGACTGCACTACTGACAATGAAGAAACAATGGATGAGACTGATGACCAAGAAGAAAACAAAATAGAAAACAACGAACTCAGGTCAGAGATACTAAAACTCTTAAAAAGCCAAAAGAACGATGAAAATCTCATCGCGAACCTCCAAGAAATATTAAAAAACAACGGAGCAGCGAAAGAGAAGCACATCATTACGAATAAATCTAAAGACTCAAAAACGGTGAGCGATCTGCCTGAAAATAAAAATACAGTGAAAAAGAAAACTAACAGTCCCGCGCAAAATTTCGAATGGCAGCCATCTTGGTTTCAACGGACCCCTAAGATGAGCGAAGCAGAGCCAATCAGAAAGCTAGATTCAAAATACCTGGCGCGAAAAGCCTTACTCGATGCAAGAAATGAAAAAGAGAAAATTTACACCTCAGAAGAATCAGACACAGAGATTGAAGAGACTTCGATAGATATGCAAGTAAAATCAGCAATGAAAACGCTCTTTGCTGCTTTTGGACCAAAATTGAAAATCACTAAAGAATCAACGAAAAGGCAAGCAAGCAAACAAACATCTCAGAATCCACTCACTTCTATTCAAATGACGAAAGCGCCGATGCCTGAACCCAGAGAGCCCTGCAGATACCACCCCACGCCACAGACGATCCCAGGGACCAGCGTTCTCAACCAAAGAAAGCAAGCGCCTGCTATCACCAGGACTCCCAAGATCGAGCCGGAGACCGATTCCTCAGAAGAAGAGCGATACGAGGGAGCTGCTGCAGCGAGAACCTCTCATGACGGCTTCAGGAGCAAAATGAACAACGCGCATGTGCAAGACTACACAGACAACTTCGAAGGACATGAAGAACAGAGAGAACCATTCAGAATCGTCGCAAGCATACCCACGCCATTTTGTAACTTTCAACATTTGCAAGACCACGGACTACCTCCAGTTGTAAGTAATGGATCCAACAATATTGGGAATTTACCCAATGATTTCCCAAAACTGAGAATAGATGGCATTAATTTGCAAGAATGGTGTCAGCAGCTCCAGGTTGTCTTTCTAAAAGAAAACTTATTATTTTTTATCACTAATCCCCCAAAAAGACCTTGGACTCTAAAATTAGACTGTCTGCACCATAGGGCATTTTTCTTATTAATTTCCAGTATATCTCCTGCCATGTACCACAGTATTAAGCAAAATCTAACTGTATCAGAAATTATTCAATGCATGTTTAAATTGTTTCACAGTGAAAGTGTAGCCACTACAACAAGAATGTCTAAAGATTTCTTCTCAGCTAGGATAAAGCCAGGGGTTACCATAAGTGAACATTTAATATCTTTAAACAAAATTAGAGCAGAACTGCATTTAAGGGGGGAAATAATTTCAGATCAAACAATGAAGAGTGTTATCATTAACTCACTAGACCCATCGTGGGATAACTATATATCTCATTTAGACACAATCAATTTAGGATATTTATCCATAGAAAGTCTATCTAACAAACTAATATCTGAAGATAATTCAAGGAGAAGTCGTTGTAACAATCACATGGAACATAAACAATATAAGAGGGTAGTTTTTCAAGAAAGATATCATGAACCAATAGGATGCCACAACTGTGGATCCAAAGAACATAATAGGAGAGACTGTCCAAAACTCCTCAGAAATAGAAAAAATCCTGACTACAGAAATAGGTATCAAAACAGACAGTCATCAATTGATAGACATAGATATAGAAGTCCACCCATCTATAGGGAACATAGAGGGGAGAGGGATAACTCAAAAGATAGAAAATCTGGTTCACTGAATGGGTTAAACAAACATGACAACACTAACATACAACAGACAGAGGACAATGATTGGCTTATTGATTCTGGAGCAACCAACCACATTACAAATAATAAAAATATACTATCTTCATTTGTAGAGGATAAATTCGTAATTAAGGTAGCTAATCAAGAGAAGGTTCAAGTCATAGGTAGGGGAAATATAACCTTACCTGGTCTAGGAAAAATAGAGGGGGTATTGTTAATACCTGAAATACCTCATAACATACTTAGTGCAATAAAACTAAGCAGAGATTCTGGCATAAATATTGTGTTCTCAAAAGGAAAAGCAACATTAGAGAAAAACAGAACAGACATAGGTACTGTGATTATTAAAGGAGGTCTACCTTATCTAATGACAAAAGAAAAATGGTTACACAACATTGATTCCAACATGGAAGATAACAATAACGTAGACAACGAAAACAGTAGTAATAGTAACAATGAGGAACATGAGATTATTCACAATCACAAAGACACACACAACAACAATATACCTAATATTGGTAAACCAATTCATGATGAGTGTGCTCATGTCTTACATAGGAAATTAGGACATGCCAGTTTTCCTGTAGTTCAAAAGATGACTGAACATGCTGAAGGTGTTAAAATAAAAAATTGTAAAAACTATTTGGAATGCTCAGTATGTAAATCTACAAAACTCAAAACTAGCCCCAAACCCAAAAAATCAACAAGATCAACCAACAACATTTTTGATTTGGTATACATGGACCTAGTTGGTCCATTAACACCATCAATCACATATAGGAAACGTTATTTCCTAACCATTGTGGATGACTATAGTCATTATGGCTTTGTCTATACACTAAAGCACAAAGATGAAACTTTTCAGAAATTTAAGGAGTTTTACAAACGTATAGAAACACAACATAATATTAGAATAAAACAAATTATGACAGATAGGGGATGTGAATTCCTGTCAAAAGAATTCTCCCAATGGCTTAAAGACAAAGGGATGTTACATTACATGTCTAGCCCTTTCTCTGCATTCCAAAATGGAGTGGTAGAGAGAAAGAACTCAACATTACAAACCATGATTAGATGCACATTAGAAGACGCTGGCTTAGGAAAACAATTCTGGTCAGAAGCTTTACAATATTCCAATTATACACAAAATAGAACTTGGTCCAGCATTGTTAACAAGACACCATATGAAATGATGTATAATAGGAAACCCAAAATAGCTCATATGCACATATTTGGAGTCACTGCAGACGTACACATACCTAAGCAATTAAGACGTAAAGGTGAGAACGTATCTAGGAGACTCAGGTTCATGGGTTACGAAACAGGCACAAAAGGGTACAGATTTATCGATAATAATAACAGATTTATAGTTTCCAGAACGGCTGTATTCCATGAACAGGCCAACTGGTCTAAAATACATCTTAATGAAATTTTCCCAAACAACTATACAAACACTAAACACCAAGAGGAAAGAACTGGAGAAGAATACAATCACAACATACATAAAAACAAAAACAAAACATGGACAAACAGTCAATACAAAATAAAGACAGATTCATTAACAAAAAAGGAAGCTAGGTATTTACATGACAATGATAGTAGACCAAAAAGGACAATCAGGAATAACAGAAACCAAATACCAAACAAATACAAAGATTATATAATGTATATGGATGGAGAAACATCAACACCAAACACATATGAGGAAGTGCTAAAACTTCCCCCCGAAGAAAAGGAAAAGTGGGAATCAGCCATGACTAAAGAGATGAATAGTTTGCAGAAATTAAATGTATTCACACCTACACATGCACCTAAAGATAAAACTGTTATTGGTACTAGGTGGATATATAAAATCAAAAACTTAGAAGGAGGCAACACCTTATACAAAGCTAGACTAGTTGCTCAAGGTTATGCACAAAAATATCCCGAGGATTACACGGATACATACTCTCCCACTGTAAGAACTGAGAGTGTTAAAACTGCACTGGTCATAGCATCAGCACTTAACCTTGATGTATTCCAATACGACATACAGACTGCATATCTACATGCAAAATTAGATAAAGAGATATATGTAAGAGCGCCTCACAGTCAATATACAAACAAAAATGAAACGTGGTTACTAAATAAAAGTTTATATGGGCTGAAACAATCTGGCAAAAGATGGTATGAATGTTTAGTAAAAGTGCTCAAAATTATGAATTTTAATGCCACTACTGCTGATAACTGTTTCTTTGTTTAAAAAGAGGATGACTCTTTAGAATTCATGTTAATTTATGTGGATGATATTTTGTATATAGGTAAACACAAAGAGAAGAGAGAAACATTTGTAACAAAACTAAATGAACATTTCTCTTTGAAATCATTAGGTAAGGTAAATAAGTATCTTGGAGTTCAAATTAGCAAAACAAAAAAGGGATTCAAACTTTCTCAAAGAGATAAGATTATAGAACTCCTGAACAAATGTAATTTAAACAATGCTAAACCCTGTGATACTCCCATGCAAACTGATTTCCTGAGGAACACAGATGAGTCATCCCCTGAATTTAAAAATAATACTCTTTACAGATCAGTCATCGGTTCCCTTCTATATATCTCCAATTGGACCAGACCCGATATCGCTTTGCCTCTCAACTTATTGTCTAGACACGTCAGCAAACCACTAGTATATCATTGGGAAGCTGTCAAAAGAATATTAAGATATTTGAAAAATAGCTTAGATTTTTGTTTATTATTGGAACCCAATAGTGACAAAGAGCCCATCCTCACATGTTACGCCGACACAGATTGGGCTGGCGACACCACATGTAGAAAAAGCACATCTGGTTATATATTTTTTCTTAACAATTGTCCAGTTTACTGGTATACTGGTAAACAAGACTTAGTAGCCACATCAACGACTGAGGCAGAATATGTCTGTTTGTCTAAAGCCTCAAATAACCTCGTATGGTTTAATGACTTGTTGTCAGACACCTGGATGAAACCTTCATTACCATTTATCATACACGAAGATAACAAGGCTGCTATTGAAATATCTAGATCTGATGCTATTGGACAAAGGTCCAGACATATAGATATAAAATTCAAACATGTGAGGCAGTTATCTCAGGATGGATTTATTAAAACAGTTCATTGCGAAACATCAGAGCAAATAGCTGACATATTGACAAAGCCTTTGCCTTCTAAGCAGCATAAATACTTGACTTCTAAGTTACAAGTTTTATATTGTTCTGAATCTGAATGTAATTGTTGTAATATATCGAATCGGCATTTAGAGGGGGATTTGTCACAAGTAAATGCCTTATTCTTTATTATGTAAATAGTACATGACCAGGATATCAGGGGTTAACTTATTCTTCACTACTTAATATATTCATACTTAACCACTCCTATATCTAGCTCCACCCCTTGTATATATATATAAGGAGCTGTATGCTTTCCTTCTGTGCTTCTATCTGTGAATATTCAGTGAATATAGAATGCCTTCTGTAAATAAACAGTGCCTTATTTGAATATCTAATTCTTATTCTACTTATTGAGTCTGATCCTGAAAAATATCGTAACATTTTATAAATAAATAAATAATAAATTTTCTATTTAGCCCTTTGGTGTTGCTACCCAGGGTTATCAATGAGATTAATAAAGTATTAATGTAGCCTTGATATGAAACCTAGTATTTACTTAAATAAAATTGTAGTATAATTTTAGAATTACAAGTCTAAGGAACAACTGAATTAAACTTCACAAACAATTTTCCATTTGGTTTATTGAAGATTTTTCTATAATAACAGTGAATATTTTTTCCATAAAAATAGGTGTGAAGCTTACATGAAGAAAATAGAGTGCTTTTATAGGTGCTCACCATATATTGCTTACTGGGCTCGTCCCAGACAACCAGCTGCTATTTCTTCTGTTCCCATATGCAAAAGATTCTGTGATAACTGGTAGGTGGATCTTCTTGCTATTTTAAAAATAAATAAATAAAAAGATTCTGTTTGAAGTTACATTTTAATTTTTCATTCTTTGGGGTGAAATCAAAATTTCCAATGCAATTTCATTATTCTTAAAATCTTATTAACTTACCAGTAACTTTCTCTTAGCATTTAAAAAATGTTGAGAAGTAAACCCACATGGATTTTTACAAGGCAGAACAGAATATTATTTACAATTGTTGTGATACTATGCATCATTCATTTTAAGATGATATTCCTTAGGAAAAAAAAAATTTGAAATGGCTTTTTATTGTTATTATTGTCTTACAACAGTTTTGTTCCATAGATCAAGCTACCGATTTTTGTTTGTCTACCTGAAGTTCTTCTGTACCCTTTGATGTTTTTAAGTGTTTTTGAAAGCTGGTGCTGGCAAAAGTCTTGACATTCAAAAAATAAAATTAAAAATTTAACTGGACATATTGAAGATTTTGGGAATGGCTAGCATAGGTTTTTTTAACTGAATCATAAATTTTTAGGTGATGCTACTTTCTGTTTCAGGTTTTTAACACAAAAACATGGCCTCCTGGCTTCATTCAGAACCCCACACGATCATAAACTCCAGATAGAGGTAGTGGGGCTGGGGAAAACTTTCAAAGAAGCGTTTTACCCAGTGGTGGGATTCAAAATTTTTTACTACCGGTTCTGTGGGTGTGGCTTGGTGGGCGTGGCAGAGGAAGGATCATGGGTGAAAAGCTACTGGTTCAGGCCAATTCGCCCAAACCAGTAGTAAAAAATTCTACCGGTTCACTGAACCAGTAGTAAAAAATGTAAAAAAAAAAAAAAGTTCCGACAATCAGCTGAGCGACGTGCGATCGTTAGAACTTTTTTTTTTACTTCTTTAGCATTTTTTTACTACCGGTTCTCCAGAACCGGTAGTTAAAAATGCTTTAAAAAGTTTTTAAAACGTTCCGAAGATAGCGCATCGCTCAGCTGATTGTCGGAACTTATTTTTTTACTTTTTAGGCATTTTTTTACTACCGGTTTGGGTGGATAGGTAGTAAAAAATGCTTTAAAAAAGTAAAAAAAAAAGGCTCCAATGATCACAGCTATGCCGCACGATTGCAGGACCCTTTTTTTTACTTTTTTAAAGCATTTTTTAATTACCTATTCACCCGAGCCGGTAGTAAAAAAATGCTTTTAAAAGGTTAAAAAAAGGTTCCCTTGATCGCGCAGCACAGCTGTAATTGTCGGAGCCTTTTTTTCAACCTCTTAAAATCATTTTTTTACTACCTGTTCCAACGAATAGGTAGTAAAAAAAAATGCTTTAAAAAAGTAAAAAAAAGGTTCCGACGATCATATGGCACAGCTGTGATCGTCAGAGCTTTTTAACCTTTAAAAAATATAAAAATACTTTTAATACTTTTAAAATACTTTTAAAATGTTTTTAAAAAGGTTCCCACCCGCGCCACAGTTGATCATCCCCTCGCGCTGTTCTACTTACCTTCCCAAGACTCCATTGGTGCGTACTGCATGTGCATGCACACAACTCGTGTTTCGTGCACCCTGTGCAGGTGCAGCATATGTTTGGCGCATGGCACGCATGCACGGCCGGCGAACTGGTAGTAAACTGATTCAGATTTCACTACTGGGAAGGATACTGTAAAATCTTCATTCCCTCCCCACTCCAGGGGAAGGTTACTGCAAAATCCCCATTTCCTCACAATCAGCTGGGACTCGGGAGGCAGAGAATAGATGGGGGCGGGGCCAGTCAGAGGTGGTATTTACCAGTTCTCTGAACTACTCAAAATTTCCGCTACTGATTCTCCAGAACTGGTCAGAACCTGCTGAATACCACTTCTGGCTTTACCAACCATGTTTCTGCAAAGTATTATTTCAAAACCTGTAGTACTTTAGAGTATGACAGTAACAGAGTGGTCTTTTTTGATCTTCCTTTCTAATTTTCTGCCAATTATATAGTTAAAGCCACTGGAAGACTTTGATAAATGAGAAATGGAAACAATGAAGTACACTTTGTAAGCTCCATACCAATGCTACTTCTCCAGGCTAGAATATTTTCATCCCTAGGTTGACCTTGCAATGATGAGGAGAAAATATCACTCTTTAGAAGCTTGGATTTGACCACAACTCTAGTCATTAAGTATTCTTCCCTACTTATTAGTCTAATAGCTATCACCTAGGAAAGTTACACGTCTTTTTTTAACATACTGTACATTCTATCATTGTAACAAGCCACATGGTTTAGGTATATTGTTTTTTCTTCCCTTCCTTGTCCTGAAAATGTCTTTGTTTTAAACTGCCTTGTACATTTGTAAAGAATAATATCCAATCATATCCTGAAGGAGCATTGACTTGATTTTTTTAAAAAATAAAACACATTATTCTATGTTGCATTACATAGGGTGTTAAAAATGCAGATAAGGCCTCTACTTTTGTGTTTTGTCATATAGGTATGAAGCTTGTAAAAGTGATCGCACTTGTGTTAGCAACTGGTTGATCGATTGGGAAATTGATGAAAAAGGAGAGAATCACTGTCAGAATGACTGCATCCCAATCAGTAAGGTAATGTATTGTACAGTAAGCTACTTCTGAGGCATACATACTACCCTAATGTTAGTGTCACATGGCTTTCTATACAAATATCAACTTAAAACCATTCATTTAGCTACTGTTTGAAGTTAAACTGCACTGGAAAAAAAAGTGACTTATGATCGACCCTCACACTTACAGCCACTGCAGGATCCCCATGTCACATGTTCACTTGGACAATTTATTTTATTTATTTATTTTATTGATTCAATTTATATGCCGCCCTTCTCCGAAGACTCAGGGCGGCTTACAATGCGTTAAGCAATAGCCTTCATACTTTTGTATATACCTGCTTAGTAGGGCTTTCGGCCTCCCCAAGCGGTGTTCTTTTTTATACAAAGTCAGCTTATTGCCCTCACAGTCTGGGTCCTCATTTTACCTATCTCGAAAGGATGGAAGGCTGAGTCAACCTTGAGCCTGGTGAGATTCGAACTTGCAGTAATTGCAGGCAGCTGGTGCTACGTAACAGCACTTTAGTCTGCTGCGCCACCAATGCTCAATTGGCAACTGACAGGTTTTTATGACAGTTGCAGCATCCCAGGGTCATATGATCACCATTTGCAACTTTCCCAGGCAGTCAATGGGTAAAGCTGGATTCGCTTAATGAACAAATGATTCACTTAACAAACCCAGTGATTTGTTTAACAGCCATGGCAAGAAAAGTTCATAAAAATCAGGCATGACTTTAACATTAACAACTGCCTTGCTTAGCAACAGAAACTCACATTCCAATTGTAGTTGTAGTGAAAACTACCTGTATTTAGTGCTAGTGCTCTAATCTAACAAATTGATCTAAATTAACAAGAGGAAACTCATATATTCACCCGCTCTTAAATTCTAAAATATTTTAGAATTGCTAGTGCATGCCACCAATAATTCTTTTAAATAATCCACCAATAAATGCTGTATAATTTAAAATGCAGATTATGTGCATAATTTTGAAGTCTGCCTTCCAAACTTTAAATTCAGTAAGAGAAGGTTAAGGTAAGATAATGTACCAATATTTATTTTAAAATAGGTTAATCTAAAATGAGTGTTTTCCAAACAAAAGATATATTGATATTATACAAAGGGACTCTTCAGTCATTTTGCACATATAGTATAGGAATTACAATGGTACCTTGGTACTCATTCTTTATTTGGTACTCAACGCACAAATTAGAACTCGTTGGTATCGGCTGCCTTGTGTCTCACTATGTTATTTCTTATGGGAAAAATGTGTTTGGTACTCATTGCTTTTGGTATTCATCATGCCCCCTGGAACCAATTAATGATGAATACCAAGGTACCACTATATCACACTAATTTAAAGAGCAATGCATTTCTACTATATTTTGGGATAGCAACACCCCAGCTAGAAATCTGAAAGATGTCTGTTATGGGAAGGCTCATCTAGAAATGCATGGGTTGGCCAATTCAGTGATAGATCTCATGCATCTCTAGATAAAATGAAAATTAGGAAAATGTTTGCTAGAGATTCTAGAGTGAATGAAAACAAACTGAGCAGCCACGTGCCGCACGTGGCTCCCAAGCCACCTTCCTGGGGTGATTCACTGAAGATTAGTCACTCCTCCTATTTCTTCCTGGAGATGGATGAAATAGATCCCAGCAATCAGATCCACTCAGGATAGAGCCTCCAGCAGCAGAAGCAACAGAAACAATGAATTCGCTCTGATCACAATGACCTAATATAATAACCCCCATAGCTTCCCAATTTTGAAACTAGAAATGCAAAAATATTGTAGTATGAACTTAAACTGTGCAGTTCCTGGCTATCAAAGGTTGCCCGCCCCATATTTCAGAAAGAATTACTAATCAAAATGAAAACAACGAATTAAATAGTTCAAAAACATTGGTATGATATAAGGTACAGCTCTGTTTATAAGCTGAAAAGAAGAGAGGTTAAAATTCTACATAAAGGATTGGGTAAAATTTGTTTCTTTTCAGCTCCAGTTTTTTTAACCTCATAATAAAGCAATTAGGAGTTTTCTGGTATGGTGTATGCTCTGGATCCTGAATGAGCTGAATAAACTAGTTCCCCAATCCACCCTCCCAACTGAATCAGACCACATCTTGCCTTACTTTTTCATAATAGCCTAGATGTAAAGGAAGCTGTAAGGAGGACAGTGTGGTTCTGATGGTAAATGATACTATAAACCAGACCATTTATGTCTCTCTGAATTCTAGATGTATGCCAGTGGAACTCATATGTGCGAAAAAATGTGGGGTGCTTCACTGAAGGTGGCTTACCGCTCCCCCTGCCTCTGCCTTGAGATGGATGAAATGGATCCTGAGGTAATCAAGTTCATTCAGTATAGATCCTCCAGCAGTAGCAGCAGCTGCAGTAGCAGCGACATCAACGATGAAGAAAGATTCTGCCGTCTCAGGATGCAAATGAGAAGAGAGCTGGAGGAGGAGTATAAAAGCCTGGAAAATAATGAGTTACCCATTGGGTAAGTAATGTTAAATTGTTATTATTTTTATCATTGCCATTATTGGTCTTCAGCAGCACTAGGCATCTATTTCTAATCACAATGATGCCTAATGGTAGAACATGTATTGCAGTGCAAGCTCTGCTCCTTCATACTCAGAGGTTCATAAGGGTCAGAGTTTATATTACAATGATGCATGTTTCTTCACTTCACTCCCTTCTTCTCTTCCCTTTATCCACCTGCAGGCACCTGTGTCAGCAGCAAAAGCACACAAGTAAATGATAAACAAAAAATGATAACATTTTAAGACTCAGATGCAACTCACATGGCAAATGCTTAAACATTAAAATCAACATTGGATGTCCCAAAACTAAACAGAAATTTGATAAAAGGAAATTATCCTTATCTAGCAGTAAGAGTTAAATAACTAGAGAGCTAAACAGATTTCTGCAAGAGGTTTCTGTATTGCTCTCAAGGCCGACTACTCTCATGATTGGAAATTGGACTTATGGAAATGAAACTCTAGCAATGGCAAATCAACAAGCATCAGTGCACACCAGAATATACTCAAGGGCTTGGCCATCAGAACCAAGAGTACAGCTGGGATCAAAGGTGTCTATGGAAGGAACATCAACACCGTCCAAATGGCAAACATGTCTAAATGATCACAGCCTGCACTTTTTGTTGTGTTTTGCTTAAGTAAAAAGGGCAAGTTTAGTTGCCTGATTGTAGCTGCCATTTTGATAGCTGACATCCATCCCTGTGGACACCCCTACTGGGATCCAAGCAGTATGGCCTTTTGTAATTGACAGATGGAAATTTTTTCAATGTGCATATTTTCTAAGTGCCATCTAAGAGTTTTTGGTATGGCACCCACTGTGTCAATAAATCATTACTGGTTTATGTCATAATCTTTCCATTTTTAGATCTTGATATTTTGTGATAATCTCCAATTCTTTGTCTTCTATTCTACTATCCCCGGCATTGCCACATTGATTATTCACACTTTCTTCTTTTCAACCAGTTATTTCGGGTGTCCTCTAGGCCAAACTCCATTCCTATATCAGTAGTAAAGTTCTCAGTATTTGTCAATTCCTGGAATTCAGTTTCTAATTTTTTATAATATAAAAAGAAATATAAAGCAATTGTGAGATTTTATTAGCATGGTTGCTGTTTGATAACCAAGATTTATTTTATTCAAAATAACTGAAAACAGGATAATAACAATGACAGCTACTAAGATGATAATGAGTCACCTTGGAAGATTATTAATTATAATTATTATAATTTGTATGCCACTTAAATCTCATGACTCTGGGTAGTTCTCAATCATCAAACAAATAAAATTATAATCAAAGCATAAAAAATAAAGATTAAAAATGTCAAGCATGATGAAGTGAGGGGTCTCACTTTTTCTTGTCAGAGGCCTGGGTAAAGTGCCAGAATTGCTGGTCTTTCAGATGTTGCTTCTCAACAGCTGTAGCTTCTAGTATTTCTCACATTGACTATGCTATCTAGGCCTCCTAAGGGTAGTGTTTCAAGAATTCTTGAAGGTTACATATTTTCCTGTTCCAGAATAGTCTAATCAAGACAGATAATCTGAGTGAGAACACTGATCAAAAAGCACAATAAAATCAGCTGTTTGTTCAATGTATTCTAATTTATTTTACCTACCCAAACATTACAGAGCCAATTAACAGCCATTTATGACAAAAATGGGAGAATACTTGAAAACCCCAACACATTGCTGAATTATACACTTAGGTTCTTTTAGCGCTTACTCCCAACTCTGTTGAATTATAATTGAGCTGAATGGGTTGCCATAGCAATCAGATCTAAGTACATTTTCGTTATTCCAGTCTTAATCGCTCTATATAAAGAAGAAAGCTGCTATGCTTTTGTTTGTGAATTTGCTGCATTATTTTGCTGAGGTTATATAGCACTCCAGTTGTAATTGTCTCTACACAACAATTTTTTTAACAGGAAGCAGTTTGGAAGTGTGCCTAATAAATAATAAATAAAAAGAAGCCATCTTGAGAAAATATGTTTGTAGTAGATGGTTTCCAAAGTATCAAAACTTATTAAATCCTTCCTTTTTCAACAAGGCATTTTCCATAGGCGACTCTCATCACCTATGGCTAATATGATGGATGATAAAATTTGTTGTAAAACACATCTAGACTATATAGAGAAATGCACTAGATAATGTTTACAAATAATCATTTGGTGGGTTGAAATTTGGATTTAGAATGAGGTAAGGCTATGTTGAGTCTCAGTCTGCATATGCATTCTCTTGTCTCAACTGGCTTACACAAAGAAATTTCTGTTCATAATATTTTGCATGTTCATAAAAGAAGTCATATTTACTAGTTAAAACTTGCTAGAAGCATAGGTGATGACAGATGCTGAAAACAAAGACACATACATACGTTGCCAAGACACTGCAGTCATAGTTAGAACTGTACTTCCAGATGTACAATACCATGACCTCTGCACGAAATCAAGGGAATATATTAGGATTAGTAGAAATACTTGCCATCTTGTGCCAAGTAAATTCTTAGTGAAGGCATATTTTGGAGATTAAGTCGACTTCCTGAAATACAGTTTGAATGAAAGAGAAGGATTGTATGCAGATAGCTGTTTATTGTAACAAATTTGCAAAACAGACAATGTTTCTTACAAATTTGATATCTTCTAAACATTATCAAAAACAGATTTTGTGAATTTGCTCGTAAAACAATGCTAGCATGAAACAATTGTTGAAGATGAGATATAAATGTTCTGACTTTTTTCATCCCCCCCCCCTCCCAGTGACATATGAATGAATCTTCATCTGACAAATATCCTATCTGAAGACCACCAGGAATCAGGCAGTGTCTATTTCAGCATACGCTTGCTCCGGCACCAAAGTAAAAGTAGAAGCTACGCAAATTGCTGATTTCCAATGTTCTACTAAAGACCAATAAATAAATAAATAATGGCTAAATATCCAATATTTCATCACTGGTCACTTTTATACTGATGCTATTATTTAAATCTGTCCATCAAATTTCTGGGTGGGTCTTCCTCATCTAGTGAACTCCAGGCAGAGTCAGCCTGCAACTTTCAGAATTCCAGTGTTTTCATGGGTGCTGCCTGTGGAAATTCTATTCCATAGCCATCTTTATCTGCATATACTTGTGGGAATTATTATTCAGCATTACATTCAATCAGACTTTGAGGAGGCAACAGTATCAGAAGACTAATATGGTCACTAAGGCTCTGGATTAAAAATCTGTAGGTACATGGGGACAAAGGAGGAGGAGGAAATGTGTCTTTCATATAAAGACATTACCTGTTCAACTCTGTAAATTGCTGCTGAACAAAGATACCTCTATTGACATGCTGCCATTATAGGAGGGCAGCTGCCATTCTGTTTTATGTCAGAACAAGGAAATCTCTTTCCATTCAAGGGCCTAATTGCCTCTGGACAAGTGCTTTACCAGCAAGGAGGAGGGTCCACAATGAAAACTAGGGGAAATGCACAGACACACACCAGTGTCCCTATGCAATTAAACTTAGAAAGAATTGTTAATAGCATTAAGGCATTGGGGCAACAGTAGAGGCTATTTTTAAACTTAAGTGCTACCCTAGGGGCACTTCAAGGAATGGGCTGCTGCTGAGTTGAAGAATGCTGGTTTTTGATCTCCTTATTAATTTCTGCTGCAAGGGTCCTATTCATTGCGCCCAGAGTGGAAGTAAGCATTGTCCACTCAACTAGATACTGTAAAGATTTTATTTGTTTGTTACATTGTCAGAGTTTCTTAAACATTCCAATTCCTTGATTCCTAAAATAATAGAAGGGTTTGTATATGAACCCCTCCAAATAAAAACTGATTTCAGTCATTATTGTGGAGCAAGAGAAAAATATATTATTTATCTTTGAAATTAAATTTCAATCTTTACATAAAGAAAACAGCAATGGAACCATATAATTTTATCAAATAAAGATAAAAGCTGACCTTCACTGACATATGCCATTCTACAGATAGGCCAAAGAACAATGCTTTGCCAGCCCAAAAGAAATACTAGTGGTGCATAATTAATTCTGAGGAAAGCCACATCCCACTAGCTATAATCGACCATGGTATCATGCTGCACCGGTTGGAAGAGCTAGGGGTGGGGGGCACCGTGTTGCAGTGGTTCTCCTCCTTTCTTTCTGATCGGTCACAGTCCGTGTTGACGGGGCAGAGGTCGACCCCGAGGCCCCTTGTATGTGGGGTGCCACAGGGATCAGTTCTCTCGCCCCTTCTGTTCAACATTTATGTGAAGCCGTTGGGTGAGATCATCCGTGGTTTTGAGTTGAAGTATCATCAGTATGCTGATGATACTCAGCTATACATCTCCACTCTGGACCACCCCAATGATGCCCTTGAAGTGATGTCCCGGTGCCTGGAGGCTGTACGTATCTGGATGGGGAGGAACAGACTCAGGCTCAACCCATCCAAAACTGAGTGGCTGTGGTTTCCGACATCCCGATATAGTCAGTTGGTGCCATCACTGACTATTGGGGACGAGTCATTGCCCCCCATGGAGAGGGTTTGCAACTTAGGCGTCCTCTTGGACTCACAGGGCTTCTCAGGGTGCCGTCAGCCAAACAGTGTCAACTGGCGGCCCCCAGGGGGAGAGCCTTTTCTGTGGGGGCACCCACCATCTGGAACGAGCTCCCCCCAGAGATACAAAAGATCCCAGATCTGCGCACTTTCCGCCGTGCCCTCAAAACATTCCTGTTTCAGCAGGCCGGCCTGGCCTAACTTTCCCTTTATATTGCTTTTGATTTTGTTTTAAACTGGGATGTTTTGAATTATCTAGGACCAGAGTGTTTAGTATATTTTAATTGGTTTTTACGTTTGTATTACATGTATTTTTATCTTTCGCTGTTCACCGCCCTGAGTCCCTCGGGAATAGGGCGGTATATAAATTTAATAAATAAATAAATAAATAAAATAATCAGTGACAATGGATTGTCAGTATCAATAACTGTTTGACATAGTAACAGTAGGTGTGAGCCAATGAGGTGTACAGTAGTAGTGAAGGAGTGGGAAAACTCAGGTCCTCTGTCAAGCATGGAAGCCAGCTGCTTTAACCTGGACAAGTCATTAACTCTCAGCCGAAATCAACATTGGTTCTGTCACAAGCTGGCTGAAAAATAATCCTTCTCGATACATCAAGCATTGACAACATTATTATATGTATAAGAAGAGTGAATGTGCTGCAAAGCCAGTGGACTCTAAAATCAAATAGCAATAGCACTTAGACTTATATTCCGCTTCATAGTGCTTTATAGCCCTCACTAAACAATTTACAGAGTTAGCATATTGCCCCCAACAATCTAGATCCTCATTTACCAACCTCGGAAGGATGGAAGGCTGAGTCACCTTTGAGCCAGTCAGGATCAAACTGCCGAACTGCTGGCAGTCAGCACAATTACCCTGCAATATTGCATTCTAACCACTGCGCCACCATGGCTCAAATGTTAGAAACATCAACAATATCAGTTGTTATTCTCTGCTGAAATGAGTGATTTGGCCATTTTAATCATGTTAAAAACACTAATTCATGAAATACATTAAAAAATATGACCCATCCCAATAAGCTTGCGATCCCTAGTTTCAGAACCCTTGCATTAACCAGTGGTTGATTTACTGATGATTGTTGAATCTAACATAGTTGTGTTGACACAATATGCTATATGATAAGGTATGGTTTATAAAACACAGATGTGGTAGAATCTCCACTTAGACTCGAGGAAAGTGTTAAGAGGGAGCCATGTTTAGAGTCCTTGAACTGAAGAAAGATGCATAGACCTGATCTCCACCAGAATCCCTAAAGCCTTATCTGATTGTTTCCAACAGAATGTAGTCAGTCTGACAGGATTCTTATAGGTGACTAACAATAAAGTTTCTCCTTGAGACTATGCACAAGTGATTCTGGCTGACAACACCTCTAAAGGACAACTATTTATTGAATTTTCACAATTAAACCATACAATATATAGTGAGAGGTCATAGGCTGGCTGAGAGAGTGCCATCAATACACTGATAACAACCAATTATTCTCAGTAACATCAGAATCATATCCTGAATTATTGCCCGGATGAAGTGGATAAATTGCAACTGAAATCTGATTTCTTTGAAGATTTTGTGAGAGATTGTGAGAGTTAATTCTCACATGCTGGGAGAAAAACAGCATGATAGTACATCTGATGGCTATAAAATCAAAACAGTGATAAGCCAGTTCCTCCTCCCCTGAAAGGAATAAGCTTACAACTTGCAAAAATACATGCCTTTTAATAAAACATGTTAGTTAGAAATGGTACTGCCAGGTTTTTCCTGATTTTGGGCTACACAAACTAACATCATTGCCTTTCCACAATGTTTACCACAGGCCCATGCGACCTTTATGACTAGGAGCATCTGTTACTATCCCCTTACTAGACAATAATCATTTTGCACTTTGAATACCACAATGTGCTTGATGTCCAACAAGTTGGAAACTACAACTGGACCAAAACTGCAAAATCCAGGTTGTTGAATTGAGCAGCTTGCTATGTACATGCTATATCTGTAGTGGTACCTGCATTTTAGGATGTTTTCCCTTTTGATATTCAAAGGCACCTACTATTAAATAATTTAGGCTTCTACTGAAAAATGATGTTTCAACCCATCTTTGGGTAAATGGTAGAAACATTTGTCTTTTTCTTGAATTCACTTTAATGTATATCTTATATTTCAATATACTTTTTATTATTGTATTAAATTTGATTGGTAAATTATTTCAAGATATTTTCTGGGGAGATAAAAGATAAACTCTCCTTCAAGCTGAGTTTCAGTCTGCTAATTTTATGGACACATCCATATCTGCAGTTTTCTTGACAGTAGTATGGAAGTGGCTTGCCATTTCTTGTTTCTAGAATATTTTTAACTTCCTGATCTAAATCATAGCACTGGAATTCCCAGGTCAACCAAATCCAACCCTACTTAACTCCCAAACTCAAAGATAATTAGGTGCTGTGACCTAGGAAGAGAATATAAGTTTTTTAAAACAAATAAAATATGACATTCAGGAAATAAAATATACTGTGAATCATGAGAACAACAAACAAGTGTAGTTCATCCAGTTGCTTAACTGTAGCACAACGGGTTTTTTTAAACCTTTTTATTTCTCTCTGCAAATGTTGTAGCAAAAAGAGAGAGACCCAAAGAGAAACCTGACATTTCTAAAATGTTTTGCAATCAATTCTGTTTGCAGTTTTATTAAATTCTCCTCCACTTGACCAATATTTTTATAATTTGTAAAGAATAACCTACCATTGCACTGCCAAGTTAAATCAACTCTGTATTTTAGAACTGCTAGGAAGCCAAAACCTAAAATTTGCTAATCATCATATATAGGAAAGCAAGAAACAAGGAGCTAAATAATTTATCCACTAGTGCTGATTGTTCATTAATGTGCAATTGCAGTCAACATCACACTAAGCCATTTGCTTAATTAAAGTTTATTTAATAAACCATATGCTGGGTCCTGCTACCTAAACAATAAGCTGTTATTTATAAGTTGCAATGGTTGATTTTACACATTGCAATAAGGAAGTATGTGATTTGATTTTGATTCAGTATGTTGTGTAAATTCAGCCATCATTAATTAGTAAGCTAAGGTTTATGATTTTGTATGATATATGAGTTTAGCCTGTTTGTTCAATAAAACATGGTTAACTAAACAATGTATCAGCAGGATACAGTAGCTGACCAACTTCAGGCTTCAAAGTTAAACAAGGTTGGCTCTGGTTAGTGTTTGGTTGGGATATGAACTGAAAATATTAGGGTTGAAGACTCATTTGGGAAGTCAAAAAATATATTCTGAAAGAAGGAAGGCAATGTTAAATCACTTCACAATTTTGGTAATACCCACACTCACTTGTCTTCTCTATATAGAAAAAAATATGCTACCTTTAAGGTCAAGAGCCTTGGTAGTACAGGGGTTTAAGGCACCCTGTTATTAAGCTGGTTATTAAGACCAGCTGCCTGCAATTACTGCAGGGTTCGAATCTCGCCAAGGCTCAAGGTTGACTCAGCCTTCCATCCTTTCTAAGGTAGGTGAAATGAGGACCCAGTTGTGGGGGCAATAAGCTGACTTTGTATAAATATACAAAGGCTATTGAAGGCTATTGCTGAGCACATTGTAAGCCGCCCTGAGTCTTCGGAGAAGGGCGGCATATAAATCAAATTAAAAAAAAAAAAGATGTGAAACACTTGCAATCTCTTTCATCCATTTACATGTTGAAATTCTCCTTTATTTCCCTGCTCCCTATCTTTACTAACTAAATTTGCTCAAAGACTCCCACAACTGCTTTATCTTCTTGCTATCTGGACCAGAAAACAATTAATCCCAGGAATTAAAGAGCTGTGATTAGAAAGATTAAAAGAATTCCATTAAGTACTGTACTCTGCTTCCAAATCAGAATATATGTATTGGCAAACTAAGTCAACAAAACTTTGTGAACATTCATGTCCTCTTGCAATGCAAAGCAGAAGAGGCTTGCCTGCTTTATCAATGTACATTGATTGATAATAGTTACTATCTTTATCAGTATGAGAACTGTCACAGAATGTTTATCCTCTCACACTCTAAAGCCATCATCATATACAAAAATTGTCAAATAAGGGAGAGGGGGAAAATACTATAAGGAAAAAGGATACTGGCGAATTCATCATATATGATTCTATATAAATGTTAATGGGACAAAACAAAACACTCTTTCAAATGTGCAGCTACAACATTCTATTGAATTTGGTAATAATATTGTAGAGGATTTAGCCTTCTTGAGTGTGAATGGCTGCTAGGGGCTTGACAAAGGTATTCTTGAACTGCTTTGCCCAAATGATGGTTTGGAGGAACATTTAATACAATTATACAATATGAATCCTGAAAAGGAGAAGGGGTTATGTCCATTTCCTCTTTCTCTCATAGTATTTATTGCTCAATATTTTTTTTTCTTTTTTTGTGTGCAGCTGTAACTCTATGGGACTACACCCCTTTGTAACTCTGAGCTTTTTTGTGTCCCTGGATTACCTCCAATTCTGCCTTTGGAATGAAAATGCATTGAGCTCTTGGCAAATGAAGCATTTGATCCTCCTATTGGTAACACAGCTGTTGATGAATTCCTTACACAGACTTTTGAGTTAATTCCATGTTATAACCATTTTTTCATAATACAATCATTGTTCTTAAGGGAGAACTGAGATGTATTAACATGATACTGTATAATACAGAACTTGGACATGCAGTGTTCAGGAACTTTGCTCATAAAAAGCAAAATGCCTTATGTATTTTATCTAGATCTAGTATTTAAACATTGCCTTTGTCTAAATGTCTGTCACTATCTGAAACATTGCAAGGATATTTTCATACATACCAATAAATATTAGAAGTTGCTTATGGTTGGTTCAGTACTAATGGACAAATGTCCAAATATATCAGAAGAGAATGCTTTATGCCTAATAGTTTTATAAATTTGGTAGCTTTCATACAAGAATCTGTACCAGCTGCAGAGAACTAAATTTGAAACCATGGTAAAATTAATCATTTGTTCCAAATACTGCAGTTCTGTGAAGCTATTTTCAATGGTCCATTTCCCCATTTGTAGGATCTCTTGCCTCACAACACTTCCATGTTCCTCACTTCAGGTGCCCTAACAGCTCTTTCAAGGATAAACATGTCGTGATACTTTTTAAGCACATTTTCAGAATGTGCAAAGAATAACAAAGTTGGAAGGGACCTTGGAGGACTTCTAGTCCCCCTGTTCAGACAGGAGATCGTATACCATTCTGGACAAATGGCTGTCCAATCACTTCTGTCTGAACTGTTTGAATTTTGTCCTTTCTGCTGCTACTAGATAAATGCATGCAGCAAGGGCATGAGTAATTCATATGTATGTAAGAATTCATACAAAATGAAGTGTGTTTTATTTATTCCAGACTATAGAAGCTTGGAATAGGGAAAATTGTTGCTTCCTTATTCTTAGCCTTGGGCTAGGAATAGAAAGCTACAGATTCTCATCCTCTTTTGCCCGCAGAAGCCAGCTGAGCAATTTAGGTCAATGTCAATGTCTCTTAGCCCTAGACTAGACACTAAAGTTGAAAAACATGTATCTACCAACCTGAACTAGACCAATGGGGTAGATTAAGCCCCAACCTTCAACCAGGAGGACTTCACAGAAGAGGACAACCTGAGGGTAGGACAAGAAGCAATGGGTGGAAACTAATCAAGGAGAGAAGCAATTTAGAACTAAGGAGAAATTTCCTGACAGTTAGAACAATGAATCAGTGGAACAACTTGCCTGCAGAAGTTGTGAATGCTCCAACACTAGAAGTTTTTAAGAAGATGTTGGATAACATCTTTGTCTGAAGTGGTGTAGGGTTTCCTGCCTAAGCAGGGGGTTGGACTAGAAGACCTCCAAAGTCCCTTCCAACTCTGTTACTCTGTTCTGTTCTGTTCATTGTGCAGTGGGTTGATTTAGACTGATAATTCTTAGTTTTGCAAATTCCACAGAAAAGAAAGATACAAGTAATGTAGTTCTCGATTTACAACAGTTCATTTAGTGACCATTCAAAGTTACAATGGCAGTGAAAAAAGTGACTTACAACCACTGCAGCATCCCAATGGTCCTTCATCAAAATTTAATTGCTTGGCAACTGGTTCATATTTATCATGGTTGCAATGTCCCAGGGTCATGTGATCCCCTTTTGTGAGTTTCTGACAAGTAAAGTCAATGGGAAAGTCAGAGTCACTTAACAACCATGTTACTAACTTAACAACTGCAGTGGTTCACTTAACAAGTGTGGCAAGAAAGGTTGTAAAATGGGGCAAAACTCACTTAACAAATGTTTCACTTAAATGTTGGGCTCAACAGTGGTCGTAACTCCTAATTCCTGTAATTCCACACAAACTTCAGAATAACTTTGAAGGATTGGGGAGTGGAACCAATAGTTATGTAAAGTCTGAAATCATGGAGGCAATGATCTGTAGTTCCCAGGTTATTATGTAAACATAGTTTAATACTGCTGCTTTTCCATTGAGAAATTGGCCAAGTTCCATAAACTTGGAAGGGCAAGAGGAAAAATTCTAGAGTTGAAACTGTGAATGTAAATATATAGCCTTTGACTTCTCTGTAGTATAGTGGCAGCCAATTGTTATATTTAAATTTTCATTCATGTCTGGAAAAAAATCTAATCTACAAAGTGTGTCCAAGATTTTTCACCCAAGACAAGTGCTAAATAAAGAGTTAAGTGTCTGCACAGTTTGTTTCACTGCTGAACATGGGTGTGAAACCTGACAGATAATGTGTAGTGCCATGTCAAAGGAATGTTAAAAATAAAACCAGAGTGGTAGCTGTTAGTCTTGTGACTTACGATGGAAATATACAATATTCAAATTTTATATTTATTCCAAATATAGACTTTGGAATGCAGTTATTTTGTTTAAATTAATACAAGATTTGTTGTTTCAAGAACATGAGAAACACCGAACAGGAACACAGGTTAATAATTGCCCTTGTTAAACTTGGCCGCCAGTATTACTTTTGTGTCTTCAAAATATTAAATATGCTTCTTAAACAATTTGGGATAGAATTATCAAGAGAAAGAAGAATCATCTAGCTTAAAAAGAGAAGTTGATAGAAAATGTAATTTATCAAATTCAAAACAAAGGTATTATAGAAATGAGAATTTTAGCAAATGCAGTGATACGAGGCATGAGAGTTTCAGCACTTCAATAGATATTCAATATTCATGATCCATTTTTTTCTCTAGAACCATGATGGCGAACCTATGGCACGCATGCCAGAGGTGGCACGCGGAGCCATATTAGTGGGCATGCCAGCTCAGCTCTGGGGCGCATGCGCATGCCAGCCAGCTGATTTTCGGGCCTTCTGGGCCCACCAGAAGTAGGGAAACAGGCTGTTTCCTGCCTCTGTAGGGCCTGGGGGTGGGTGGGGAAGGCCCTTTTTCTTTCTTACCTGGCTCCAGATCCTCTCTGTGTATCTGGGAACAGCGAAAACAGCCTTTCCCACTCCCTTGGAGGCCCTACAGAGGCTGAAAGGGCCCATTTCCCCACTCCCGGTGGGACAGGAAGTGACGTTTTTTCCTGTCCCCAGCCTCCAGAGACTCCTAGAGAGGCTCCTAGAGACTCCTAGAGAGGCTCCTAGAGTAAGGTGACCAGACGTCCCACTTTTGGCGGGACAGTCCCACTTTTGAGCAATTTGTCCCGCGTCCCGCGGCGTTTTAAAAAAGTCCCGATTTTTCATTCTGCCTCCTGGTTCCCGGCTGCCTCCTGAATTCCCGCTGATGGCTAGAGGGAAAAAACCTGTTTAAACTCTTGCCGCGGGGCTTCAAAGGGCCGCCCTACGTTAATTAGCTCGGCTTCCCCCTCTCAGCTGATTTGCACAGGGCTCTGCTCTTGCTAAATTGCTCAGTTTTTTTCTCCTCTTTGTGCAAACCAAGCTCAAAACGAAACTGACAGTAAAACAGGCTGTTGGCTTTGCGGTTTGCTTGCAACGTTGGAAAATTAGGCAGCAGATTTATTTTCCTTTTCCTCACCAAAAAAGGTAAGTGCAAACAATGGAAAATTATTTAGGGCAAAAGAGGAGAGTTCAAGATTTTAAAACACAAAAGAAAAAAAAGCTCTTTTTAACTAGGGAATTGTAATAATTGAGATATTATTAATTGTATACTGTGTTGAAAGCAGAAATGGTTAAGTTGTGGTTTGGAGGAATATATGGGGGAAATTATTTGGTTTATTATTATTGGTAAGTATAATTAATTGATTTGTAAGAAATTGGATTGCATGGAAATAATTGGAATATTCATGTTCATATTGATTAATATACAAAAAAGATAGTTATATAACTAATTGATTTATATTAAAATGTTGAATTTGTATTAAACAACTGTATTACATAATTACATAATTAACCAATGTGAGGATGGATATAAAAATAGATGACAATGGGAAGGGGTATAAAATAGAATAGAAGGGAAAAATTGAATTTGATTAAGATTAGAGATGAGGATGAAGGGTAAAATTGTTTTTTTAAAAAAATAGATGAGGAATAAATATGGCAAAAAGGAAATATAGAAATTGTAAATTTAATTGAAATGACTAAACACTGTTTAAATTTGTGAACCAGCCAAATATTCTGTTCAAAGAAAATACATTGTATGTATGTGTGTTTCTAATTATTGCTATTTATTCATATTTGTTCTCTTTTATTCTTTAAAGTTTAACAATTCATTCTTTATCTTAATATCTTTATATTTGTTTGGGGTTGGCTTTCTTCCCTTTCATCTTTTTTATTGTACAGCAATCTTTCTCCTCAAACCTACCACCTCTCTTTTCTTTCCTTCTTACTTTCTCTTCCCCCCCTCTTCTTCTCCTCCCTACTTCCTCTTCCTTTCTCCTTCTCCTCCTCTCTTCCTCCCTCTCTTAACCGTCACTCCTACTCTAATTTCCCTTCCCTTCCTTCATCCCTCTCTATTACTGTATCCTTTTATGCATATGGACTACTCAGAGGGCTGAAAAAGTTATTTTTGACTGGTCCTCGCACTTTTGACCATGTCCTCACATTTTACATTTTTGCCCTATCTTGTCATCATGGTGAAGAGAAGCGGTTGTGAAATGAGTGACATGGTTGTTAAGAATGCTGCACGGGCATAAATGTGAGGATGGTCATAAGTGTGAGGACCAGTCAAAAGTGTGAGGACCTGTCAGAAATGACTTTTTTCAGCCCTCTGGTTAGTCCTTTTGTGCATATGGACTACTCAGAGGGCTGAAAAAGTTATTTTTGACTGGTCCTCGCACTTTTGACCAGTCCTCGAACTTACGACTGTCCTCACATTTTACGTTTTTGCCCTATCTTGTCACCATGGTGAAGAGAAGCAGTTGTGAAATGAGTGACATGGTTGTTAAGAATGCTGCACGGGCATAAATGTGAGGATGGTCATAAGTGTGAGGACCAGTCAAAAGTGTGAGGTCCTGTCAGAAATGACTTTTCAGCCCTCTGAGTAGTCCCTATACACACAGCCATGGCCACCCGGTCACATGACCAGCTAGCCATGCCCACCCAGTCACATGACCAGCTAGCCATGCCCACAAAATAAGCCACGCCCACAATGTCCCTCTTTACCAATGTTAAAATCTGGTCACCTTAACCAACTGGCATGTGGAAACTTGTTAGGAGGCCTTAGCTGGCTCTTCTCCCTGTACCATTGCTCCCAAAAAGCCTGGTCCTTTTCCATGTACCATACCTGGAAGGCCTTGGCCGGCTAGGCCCACTGGCTTGCAGAATAAAAAACAGGTACCAAAAAGACCCACTTCCCCTCCTTCTCTCTCTCCTCCCTGACAGAAGGAGTAATTTCTCCCAGTTCTCTGCCCTATGTAGTGGTAAAAAGCGAAACAAAAGGCAGAATGGACTTCTTTTTGACTTTTCATGGTGGTTGGAGAACTGAAGTTGACAAACCCACCACCCAATGGCCTTAAGCAGCCTGTCACCCACAGCTAGTATAAAAATTTATTGGTTGAAGAAACATGAATAAGTATGTTCTATGCATATAATTTCCTGCTTTATGAAAATTTTTCCTCCTCTATATTGTTATCATACTGAGATATAAGTAGATAAGAGTGTGAGGAAGATATAATTGAGCAAGAATCATTTGGTTATCATTAAATACACAAACTTTTATTAAACTATTTAAACAGATTCTTCTTAATTCTTGAGTGTACATCTAGCCAAACAATATTTTGTCTACTTTAGAATTAAATATATTCTTCGCCCTTTCTCTCTGCCATATGGAGTTTTTATGATAAACAGCAAGTGTTTATATGTCTAAGGTGGCATTCCCAAACGCTTCAGTTCATGGATTACCATGAAGTTTCAGTTGTTCATAACCCCACATATTTAATTATCATAATACAGTAGTAGTAGTAGTAGTAGTAGTAGTAGTAGTAGTAGTAGTAGTAATAATAATAATAATAATAATAATAATAATAATAATAATATCGACGTTGGCTACTTCCATCAACCCTTGAGAGTCAATATTGACCATTTTGGAGAACCCTGATGTAAAGAAATGGGAGGTTTGAATTACTTTTCTGGGATTTGGTTGACACGCAATGTAAAACTGTATACAATATAGTGTTTCAAAAACAAAGAGAATAAGTGTCTGGTAGTGTGTATCAAATTAGACAATAAAATTAAGTTTTCCAATGGAAGGGCAAAAACTTCTGTTATACATAGTGACTTAGTGATTACGTATGCTGTGTCTATTTTCTTAATTATCCTAAAGAGAAACCCACAAACTGATCTCAAGGGTGATTTGTACTGCATACAGTACAGGTAGTCCTAGAATTGTGACCATAATTGAGCCCAAAATTTATGCTGCTAAGTGAAACATTTGTTAAGTGAGTTTTGCCCCATTTTATGACTTTTCTTGCCATAGTTAAGTGAATTAGTTAAATTAGTCACATGTTGTTAAGTGAATCCGGATTCCCTATTGAGTTTGTCAGAAGGTAGCAGAAGCTCACATGACCTCAGGACACTGCAACAGTCATAAATATGAACCAGTTGGCAAGCATCTGAATTTTGATCATGTGACCATAGGGATGCTACAACGCTGTGGTTAAATCCAAATTTTTTTACTACCGGTTCTGTGGGCGTGGCTTGGTGGGTGTGGCAGGGGAAGGATACTGCAAAATCTCCATTCCCACCCCACTCCAGGGGAAGTATACTGCAAAATCCCCATTCCCTCCCTACTCCTGGGGAAAGGATATTGCAAAATCTCCATTCCCACCCCACTCTGGGTCCAGCCAGAGGTGGTATTCTGCCGGTTCTCTGAACTACTCAAAATTTCTGCTACCAGTTCTCCAGAATCTGTCAGAACCTGCTGGATTTCACCCCTGCTAACAAGTAAATCCACGCTTCTTAAAGTAGTGGACAAACACCGGCTAGTTTATTGGTTCAACAACTCCTCCAAACATCAAACAAACCAACAGGGGTCGTAAAGAAAAAGCTTCGCTTTAACTTCTTAGCAAAGCGGCCTCTTCCACACACTCTGGCGGCTCCCTCCCTTCCCTTGCAACGGTGTAGCTCCATCTCTCGCGCGGCCTCCAACCCTCTCGCGGGGAAAGGGACCTTCCAGCTGCCACGCAGTTGTACCCAGCAGCAGCAGCAACAGCAGCACCTCCACCGCCCTGCCACAGGACGGCGGGCGACGGTGAAAGCCCTCCCGGCTGCAGTGTTGTGTCGCGTCACGTGCGCTGCCTTCGCTCCAGAACTCGGCCGCCCCGGCTCCACCTTTCCTCCAGTTCGTCTTTTCCACCCCTTCTCTCTGTAGCCACATCTTCGGCGCTAGGTGCGAATTTTTGGCGGCTGCCACTTTGCATTTTTGCAGCTGAGGAATTTATGCTTATTTGGGGGTCAGGGGTAGGAAGAGGCTCCAATTTGTTTTCGGCGGAGGCGCTGCTGCAAGAACGGAGGCTCCCACCGTAGAGTCTCTTTTGATTTATTTATTTTTAAAGGCGGGAACATAAAATGAAATGTAAACCACTCTCTCAACCCTCAGAAGCGAGGACCGGAACACGAACAACCGTGTGGAGGCACTCAAAGGTCGGGCGAGGCTGTAAGCATCCCCAGGACCTCCGGTGGCCATTGCTGGGAGTGGGGGAGGGGAGAGCTCAACCCCAGTGATAGTTTAAAAAGAATGGAGGGGGAACAAAGGGAGAAACTTAATGCAAAATAATGCAAAATGTAATGTGAAACAAAACCTTAAAAGAGGCTAGGTAGCATTTCTGGAAAATAAATGTCAAACCAGATGTTTTGTTTAGTATACAGGACTGGCCTACTGTACTGTTTCTCTGCCTGTACTATTGATTTCTTCGAAAAAATATGCCACACAATTAGTTGGTTAAAAAAAATGGAGCCAAATGTATTGGTAATAGATCATGATCTGATGGAGTAGCTGAGGAATGAGTGCAGTTAAGAAGGTGCTGGACAGTAGATAGAAAAAAAACAAAATGTAATTTGCCCTCATTTAAACTTAACCACTTTTTTATGTATTGCACCAGCAGTTTCCAACCTTCTTGGTACCAGATACTAGTTTCATGGAAGACCATTTTTCCACGAGGTGGGGTGTGGAGGATGGTTTCCCATGCAACCTAGATCTTGTACATGCGCAGACGAAGCTTCGCTCTCTCACTTGCCATTTCTGCCTGGTTCCTAACAAGCCATGAACTGGTACTGGTCTGCGGCCCAGAGTATGATTAAATGATTTTATATAGTCTATCACTTTTTCATTTATGATATGAAAATGGGAATTGGTCCCAAACTCAAATTTTAGCTGAAGATCTTACAGAGTACTCTTACTTTAATTAAAGATGGAAGAATTGAGTTATGGTAATTAATCTTACTTGTGGTCAACAGTAATTTCATAGTTAGGTCTGTCATTTTCATGTGTTCCTGTTTCTCCTAGGGTAGCACCAGAAGTTGATGAGCATCAGTCATTCAGTTTCTCTTTGATTTTGTCAAGCTATCATGGCTTGTGTGGCTTGCCCCAGCACAAGTGAGTTCCCTTTCTTGGCAGACAGGCATGCTCGTCTTTTATTAGCCCAGATCAACAAGCTGAGATGTGGGCAACACTTCTGTGATGTACAGTTCCAAGTTGGTGAAGGAGCATATAAAGTCCACCGACTCGTTTTGGCCGCAAGTAGCTCTTATTTTGCTGCTTTGTTTGCTGGAGGGATGAAGGAATCTTCAAAGGATGTTGTGCAGATCCTGGGTGTGGATGCTAATATTTTCCAGATCCTCCTGGAGTTTATTTATACAGGTAGGAGAATTTCTAATTTTTTCCTTAACATGCTTTGGTTAATGTCTTAGATACCTAGTAACCTGCAAATTGAATGTTTTGATTCAGTTAGTTCTTGCTGAGATAAACATTATTTTGCAAACATCCATCTTTTATCACAGAATAGTTTAAAAAACAGGATGAGTTACATAGCATGACATGGGCATCTATGTTTTATTCACATAATTTGTGTGTTACTACTGTCTCTACATGGACACAACATCTGGAAATAAATTCCATAAAATTCAATGGCATTTTGTCAAAATATGTTTAAGCTTAATTTATGTTTTGCTCTGTTATTCAACGTCATGGTAAAGAGCTTACAATAGATACTGGATAAAGAATTTCTCTCCTATGCTATATTATTTGATATTTCATACTGATATATGAAATATCAGTATGAAATATTTCATATTTCATACTAATATATGAAAATATTATTTATTTTCATAAATAGTTAAATGAAGTAAATCTGGACTGGTTTGCACATTTAAATTCAAGGGAGAGACTGCCCTATAAAGCCAGTACATTAAAATCAGTATTTAAAGGATAAAGCTTTCTCTCTGAAATAGTAGATGGGGAAAGATGAGGAAAAGCCTTAAGTTTTTCAAATTCCTATATATAGTGTGAAGAGATGTTGAAACATTTAATCTACAGCTTTTCTGATAGAAATCTTCGCCATTGCATTAATAAATGTACTTTTTACATGTAAAAGAGTACCTTTGTTCACTGTCTTAATTTTAATTGCTATGGAATCTTATCTATTAGCAATGTACATCCATACCTTTCAAAGAATGGTTGCACTTATGGTTGCTTGTAGACAAGCTTTACAGATGGTTCTTATTACAACCATAATTAGGACTGGAACTTTCATTGCTAAACAGTGCAGTCATTAAGTGACACATTCCCAATTTTAAAATATTTTTTTGCTGAGGTTATAAAGCCAATCTGGCTTTCTTCATTGACTTTGTTTGTTGGAAGTCCCCTGGTAAGGTCACAAATGTGACCTTGGGACATAGCAACCATCAAATGCTTGTTACCAAGCACCCAAATCTTAATCCCATGATCGTGGGGATGCTGTGATAATCATATGTTCAAGGATTGGTTGTAAGTCACCACCGTCATAATTTTTAACATTAATTTCATAACTTGAAACTAATGATCATAAGTTGAGGATTACCTGTATACTTAACAGTGTTGGTAAGATTTCATGCCAGCTAAAAACCTTTCTTCCTTTTTCAGGTATTGTCAGCATTAATGAAAATAATGTCCAGGAGTTGATTGTGGCAGCAGACATGTTTCAGCTGTCAGAGGTGGTGGACCTTTGTTGTGAATTTCTAAAGGGACAGATTGATCCTATGAACTGCATTGGACTCTTTCAGTTTGCTGAGCAAATTGCCTGTCATGACCTGCTAGAATTTGCAGAAAATTACATCCATGCCCACTTCCTGGAGGTTCACAATGGAGATGAATTCTTGGCATTGACAAAAGACCAGCTAATTAAGATATTGCGAAGTGAAGACCTAAGCATAGAAGATGAGTACCAGGTTTTTATGGCTGCCATGCAATGGATTTTGAAAGACTCAGGGAAAAGAAAGAAACACGTTGTGGAAATACTGGATGCAGTGAGATTTCCTTTATTATCTCCACAAAGACTTTTGAAGTACATAGAAGGTAACTTCTTGAGACCCAGTTTGGTGTAGGTTAAGGTTCTGGATTAAAAATCAGAAGACTGTCAGTTCTAGTCCTCCCTTAGGCACAAACGTTTAGCTGAGTGACTCTGGCCCAGTCGCTCACTCTCAGCCCAACCCATCTCACAGGTTGTTGCTGTGGGGAAAATACGCTAACTTGAGTTGCATAAAATTAAGGCAGAGTATACAGAATATAAATCTAATAATAAATTGTAGAATAATGATAGGATACTCAGTTACCCAATATAAGACTGGTTATATGAAGACTTATTAACTATATACAAGTGTACCCTTATGTTATGTAATAGTACCTTGCCCTAACATGAAATTTCTGTAATATTAGAACTCCTGTGAATGCATTTATTTATTACATTTTTTTATGCTGTCCTTCAATAAGTTTTCTTGGTGGCTTATTATACAACAGTATTACTACAAATTAAAAAATAATAATAAACACATTTATTAAAATACAATTTGTGTATAATACAAATTGAATATCATAGCAAATAACTCATGACATGATGCAAAACACAGTGGCACTTGCTTTTTACAATCAGAAAAATATTGGATTTTTTTTTAATTTGAAGGAAAACAAGACATGATAAATCAAGGTGAAGTAGGGCAGAAGAGGATGGATTGGTCATCAGTGTTTATTTCTTCTTATGTGAGAATTGATAGATAAGGAAATTTGGCATGAACTAAAGAGTGAAGATCCAGATTCTGGTTAAATTTACAGCTTCTATTTTGTAATCTGGCCCAGTTTTGTGAGAGCTGACTGCTGTTCTGCTGAAGATGTGGTGAGAGAACAGTATGTGATATGAAATCATGAATTTCACCAGGCATCCAAATTTAACGGACTTAGTGACTAAATAGCTAGATTTCTCTATGCCAGTTTCTCCTGCTTTAGAGCCCCCATTGTGGATTACCCATCTCTCTACTTTTTAGGGTGACAGAGGATCAGAAAGGGACATCTCTTGTTCTTTCCACCTAATGGAAGAATACAGATGCAGACCAATGCCCTAGTCTAGTTGCTTTTCTTTGTTTAAATCTTGTCTAGATATGTATGGAACAGTGTCTTCCCACCCCACCCCCTGTGGAATTAATCAGGTTTTCAAAGGGGACCATCTGCAGTGAGGACCATAAAGTATTAAGAAATTAACACTTAACCAGTGACTAAAAAAACTACATCAAAACACATTTTGCTACACAGGTAATCCTTGATTTATGACCACAATTAAGCCCAAAATTTATGTTGCTAAGTGAGACATTTGTTAAGTGAGTTTTGCCCCATTTTACAAGCTTGCTTGCCACAGTTGTTAAGTGAATCACTGCAGCTGTTAAGTTAGTAACACAGTTGATAAGTGAATCTTACTTCCCCATTGACTTTGCTTGTCAGAAGGTTGCAAAAGATGATCACATGACCCCAAGACACTGCAACCGTCATAAGTATGAGTTGCCAAGCATCTGAATTTTGATCAGGTAACCATGGGGATGCTGCAATGATCATAAGTGTGAAAAATGTTCATAAGTCACTTTTTCAGTCCCGCTGTAACTTTGAACGTTCATTAAGTGAACTGTTGTTAAGTCGATATTGTCGTTGATATTGTCAGCCTTGTGAGATAGTTCAGAGAAGAAGCACAGCTAGCAGTACTAGCTCTGACTTTATTGTAAGGTTACATTAACGAATCTTGCAAGTTTGAAAGTTTGCAAGTTTCTTTCCACCACTCACCTTTAGTCTGTAGCTCTTTCTCCTGTCTCTCAAGGTCATTTTCATAAAACATTACAGGCTCAGAGTTTTTTTAAATTAAAAAAAAATGTAAACTGCACATATGTAATTTAGTTTAGCTACAAATTAGGTATAGGTACATAAACCTTGAATTGATTTATGACCAATCACTTAGTGATGATTCAAAGTTATGACCTATCAAAAAACGGGACTTATAACCCAGATCCAAACTTTATCATCCCATCTCCCAGGGTCACATGACTGCACTGAAGGCATTCGGCATTTATGGCCTTTTGCAGTGTCCTGAAATCACATGACCATGTTCTGTGACAGTTTTTCTGAAAACTGGTCCTTCCTTCCAGTTTTCTGCAAAACTGAACCATAGCCAACTACAGGTAGTCCTCAATTTACGACCGCAATTGAGCCCAAAATTTATGTTGCTAAGTGAAAAATTTGTTAAGTGAGTTTTGCCTCATTTTACGACCTTTCTTGCCACAGTTGTTAATTGAATCACTACAGATGTTAAGTGAATTGGGCTTCCCCATTGACTTTGCTGGTCAGAAGTTTGCAAAAGGGGATCACATGAACCTGGGACACTGCAACCATCACAAATATGAACCAGTTGTCAAACATCCAAATGTAAATCACATGACCGTGGGAATGCTGCAACGGTTATAAGTGTGAAAAATAGTCTTCAACCACTTTTTTCAGTGCCGTTGTAACTTTGAATGGTCACTAAATGAACTGAGGCCACCTGTATGGGTTCGTTAAGAATTGCAGCATTTGTACTTCTGATTGCGGCGTTTGCTTAATGACTGGTGCAAAAAAACGTAAAATTGGGTCAGTCACATAACCAACCCTTTTATAACCATTATGACTTACGGCCATAATTGACAAGTTTCATTACAGTCATAACTCAAGGATTACCTGCTTTTTACTTCATTGTTTTCTTTCTTTCTCAGGGATTTCAGATTTCAGTCTCCGAGTAGCTCTGCATACTCTGTTGAAAGAATATTGTGAAGTTGGTCAGTTTCCCAAAGAAATGGACCAGTCAAAAGTGTGAGGACCTGTCAGAAATGACTTTTCAGCCCTCTGAGTAGTCCCTATACACACAGCCATGGCCACCCGGTCACATGATCAGCTAGCCACGCCCACACAATAAGCCACGCCCACAATGGTGTCCCTCTTACCAATGTTAAAATCTGTTCACCTTACCCTATGCACATAGCCATGGCCACCCGGTCACATGACCAGCTAGCCACGCCCACCCAGTCACATGACCAGCTAGCCACGCCCACAAAATAAGCCACGCCCACAATGTCCCTCTTTACCAATGTTAAAATCTGGTCACCTTATCCTAGAGACTCCTAGAGAGGCTCCTACAGACTCCTAGAGAGGTTCTGGAGGCTGGGGACAGCAAAAAATGTCACTTCCTGTCCCACCGGGAGGTGGGAAATGGGCCCTTTCAGCCTCTGTAGGGTCTCCAAGGGAGTGGGAAAGGCTCTTTTCGCCGTTCCCAGATACACAGAGAGGATTTGGAACCAGGTAAGAAAGAAAAACTGGCCTACCAGGCCATCATGTGCCAGGAGCGGGGGGGAGGGGGTTGCACACACATGCGCATGGGCACGTGCGTGCGCGATCCTCCCCCGCCCCCCCCTCCTGGCACGCGATGGCAAAAAGTTTAGCCATCACTGCTCTAGAACATTTTTTTTTAAATTGGAAAAGATATTCCACAATTTAACATTATCTCTCTTTGAGTTGTTATATATAAGATCACTTTAGTGAATATGCTGTAACTTATGAGGAAATAGCCTTGAATAAAACATGATTTTGCTGCCTGAAAATTTGGTAATTGGAGAATGGCTCTCAATAGCAGAAGGTATAAAATGCAAAAATATAGTTACTTTCTCTGGTGTCCCTAATTATATTTTGAATTTATTGATTCTTTGATAAATAGCCAGTGGCTTATATTACCCACTTATTTTTCTAAGATATGGATACTTCCCCTGGAATGTACAATGACTAAGAAAGGCTATGTTCTGCTCATTGGAGCATATCTTTCTGAAAAGAAGGGAGAAATGCAATAAAAGTTGCCCAATGACCCAGAGGTAGACTTCAGTTGAAAACAAAATTCATTTTTCTGTGCCACTATAAAGACAGTCATAAGATCAGGGAAATTTGTAGGGAAAGTTTGTTGGTGACAAAAATGTAAAATACCACAGTGTGTGAATAAATACTGTAAAGTTAATTTAAAGTAGAACTGCTTACACTTCCAAACAACAGATACATTTATTAAGGAATTTACCTGCTTTGAGAGAATGCTTATATTTCTGAGCTGTCTTCATACTAGGAATAAAGATGGAAAGTTATTGTTCATCCTATAGGAAACAGCTTGCATCTTTAAAGGATCTCTAATTGAATATTCAATTATTATATAATGTATACAATATCACTGAAAAACTATTATGTGCTTTAATTAATCCTTTCTCTAAAGAAAAGTACAGGTAGTCCTCCACTTGCGACCTCAACTGTGTCCAAAATTTCTGTTGTTAAATGAGACATTTTTAAGTGAGTTTTGCCTCATTTTATGACTATTCTTGCCACAGTTGTTAAATGAATCACTACTGTTGATAAGATAGTAACCCGGTTGTTAAGTGAATCTGGGTTCCCCATTGACTTCACATATCCGAAGGTCACAAAAGGGGAATCACATGACCTTGGGACACAGCAATGGTCATAAGTATGAACCAGTTGCCGAGCATCCCTGAGCATCTAGGGATGCTACAAAGGTTGTAACTGGGAAAAATGGTCATAAGTCACTTTTTTCAGTGTAGTTGTAACTTTGAACAGTCAATAAATGAACTATATATAATGTATATAATTGTCTGTTAAATAAAATTGCATTCTATTATTCTTTTTGGTTAACTGCAGACATTTTTTAAATTTTATACCTGAAATCTAATTCACTCTCTACTTTCTATTCTGCTATGATATTTCCAGATATATATTTTTGAGTTTTTAAGTACTAAGAAATCTAATTCTTTAAAACATGAAGCCATTAATGGAATTATTAATAGAGTTATAGAAGATACTACAAGTTTTCTATTCTAAACTTCTTGCATATCATCCAGATTTATTTTTGAATTTTCTTTTAACTTATGGTAATAATAGTCACTTTAGTCTCAATAAAGCCCTAAACAATCAAGATAACAAGTGTTATCATGTTAACTGTATTTTTATCATTCAATTTACATAATTCTATTCATTAGGTAAGATCTATATATTTTAAAGATATGTTATAGCTGATTAAAACTATTAACTTCATTTTTACAAGTGTTCCCCCATATATATGTGTGTGTGTGTGTAGACTTTTTAAAAATAAAATCTGTTCCAGACTATTTGTCATGAAAGCAAAAGTCAGATTTAAATTTTCTGCCCAAATATGTCTACGTTCATTGCTAAATAGTAACTTAAGTTCCTATTATGATTACAATCAAGAACTTGCAAGGATTGCATCGGTCCTAAATAATGATTTTCACATTGAGTCCAGGGTAAATAATCAAAACTTTATGAATAATTAATACAATCATCTAATTAATACAATTATAATTAGATTATCATTGCAATCGTGCATGATTGCAATGCACAATTGCAATGTGCAATCACTGCAGAAGTAGGAACTTCATGAATCCCTAAATGTCCTCCTGAAAACTATGTTTTTACAGTCCTTCACAAATATAGTATGATAGGGGTGTCCAAGTAAGAGCAACAAAGATGATTAGGGGACTGGAGGCTAAAATATATGAGGAACGATTGCAGGAATTGGGTATGTCTAGTTTAATGAAAAGAAAGACTAAGGGTGACACCTACTAAGTAGCACAATCACTAGTTTCCCTACCCATCTTCATTCTGCAAAATGTTGTCTATTTCAATTCTATCTGTCTCAGTATAACAACCATTTGTATTCTTTTTCCTTCCATACATGCTTTACTCTTTCTGTGTAATTCTCTTCTTTTTCTTCATCTGCCATAGTCTTTATCTGCCACAATCCTTTTGTAGAATCACTCCATGTGTTCTATTTCATTTAAACCATTCCTTTCCTATTTTCTTCAACCCTTTAACATCATTTCCACATGGTACCGTTATATTTACAAGTTCTAAGCTGATTCTGGTATAAGATTTTATTTCAGCATCTGACATTTCCAGTAAGTTGATTTATTCAAGGATTAATTGCAGCACATCGGAAATTGCATAAAAAATATTTTTATTGCAACATTGGAGTTCTATTGAACTTGTGGATGGGCTGTTTTTGCCATTGGTGGAATTGCTATTTCAAGGATACCTCTTCCCCTTTCAAGCACTATAGCTTGATGCCAGGGAAATAGCATTATGAATCCTATATGAATCCTACATGCAACAACAGTGTCTTGGATATTTTATAGCTGGTCCTCATAGGAATTTCTGATTATTATTATTATTATTATTATTATTATTATTATTATTATTATTATTAATTTTGCAAACTAAATATCTGAACGGGGTAAGGCCTGATGGAATGTCATTCTTCCACCTTCCTATTCGTCAACTAGAGATTTTACAATGTATAGTAAGATTTTATTTTCTAACACTGGGCTTTAAATCATAACTCAGATTCTTAGGGTCTGATTTACTTTAAGAATGTTATCATTTGATATCAGGCCAGATGCCAGAACCTTAAAAATCAGAAGCATATTTTGATTCCCCTTCTTTATTATACACAAACCCTAAATAACTCTGTCAACTAAGTAGGGCTACCATACTAAAATGTTTCATTTTATGATGCCCTTTCCCTTCCTTATTTATTTTTTCTATTTTTGAGTTCATGATTCTTCTAAATCCCAAATAAATATTAATTACACTTTCTGCACACTTCGGAGCATGTGCCTATACTGTCACAAAACAGTTTTCTATTCTCACCAAATTGCCAGTACATATATATGTGTGTGTGTGTATACACATACATACACACACACACACACATATATATACACACACACACACATATAACATGTATTACATATATATATTTATGTATATTTATGTATATTTTACATATATATATATATATATATATATATATATATATATATATATATATATATATATATATATATTACAACAGTGACTTCTTTCATGAAGGTAAAATACAGACATTTGTCATTTAAAACAGCGGGATAGCTGAATTTCTTATTAAAAAAACCCAGTACTTTAGGCTGATAAGAGAATCCAAAACGTTCACTGTTTGATTTTCTGAAATATGAACTTAATTTAGAAACTATTTTTACCAAAAGTATTCAGAAGATAGCATGTTCCAAAACTGTTCTTGAAAATCCTCGAACCATTTATTTTTTTTCTATCATCTTTTTGCTTTCCACATGAAATGTTCTTACACTTTTGCCATGACATACTTAGTATGGTTTCCTCAGTAATTTCTCAGAAAGGTTACCTTTTTTACAATACAGTATATGGAGCTCTCCTTGCTTAGTTTATAGCATAATATTCAGGGCTGGGTTCTACTTATCTTTACTACCAGTTTGCAATGGAAGTACACGTGTGCGCTTCTGCACATGCACAGATCATCCATGATGACGTCCGGGCGGATGGGCAGAGCCTCCCACTGCTTTTACTACTGGTTCACAAGAACCGGACCGAACCGGGAGCTACCCACCACTGATAATATTGCCATGAGGAAAATATAAACAGCACAAATCACTAAAAGAGCTGAATCAATTCAGTATGTTGATGAGGATCCATTAGATTTTTAAGCCACTGACTTCATGTTGAAGCTGTGTTTTGTAAAATATCTGGTACATTTACTGTTCAAAATAGCAGGATCCAATTATTCTGCCAACACTTACTCAAAATTATGTGTCTCACAGTTGCTTGAATAAAGCTAAAAGCTCTACTTTACCATTCTCTAAAAGCAGAATACAGATGGTCCTTGACTTATGACCACAATTGAGCCAGAATTTTGATAGTGGTCACTGTAGTTGTTAAACAAGATGTCCACATGACCAACTTGCTCAATCACCTCAATCCTAGCTCACCATATTGTGATTGTTAAATGACCACATGAGGCCCAACACCAACTGTAAGGTGACCAGACGTCCCGCTTTTGGCGGGACAGTCCCGCTTTTGAGCAATTTGTCCCGCGTCCCGCCGCGTTTTAAAAAAGTCCCGATTTTTCATTCTGCCTCCTGGTTCCCGGCTGCCTCCTGAATCCCCGCTGATGGCTAGAGGGAAAAAACCTGTTTAAACTCTTGCCGCGGGGCTTCAAAGGGCCGCCCTACGTTAATTAGCTCGGCTTCCCCCTCTCAGCTGATTTGCACAGGGCTCTGCTCTTGCTAAATTGCTCAGTTTTTTTCTCCTCTTTGTGCAAACCAAGCTCAAAACGAAACTGACAGTAAAACAGGCTGTTGGCTTTGCGGTTTGCTTGCAACGTTGGAAAATTAGGCAGCAGATTTATTTTCCTTTTCCTCACCAAAAAAGGTAAGTGCAAACAATGGAAAATTATTTAGGGCAAAAGAGGAGAGTTCAAGATTTTAAAACACAAAAGAAAAAAAAGCTCTTTTTAACTAGGGAATTGTAATAATTGAGATATTATTAATTGTATACTGTGTTGAAAGCAGAAATGGTTAAGTTGTGGTTTGGAGGAATATATGGGGGAAATTATTTGGTTTATTATTATTGGTAAGTATAATTAATTGATTTGTAAGAAATTGGATTGCATGGAAATAATTGGAATATTCATGTTCATATTGATTAATATACAAAAAAGATAGTTATATAACTAATTGATTTATATTAAAATGTTGAATTTGTATTAAACAACTGTATTACATAATTACATAATTAACCAATGTGAGGATGGATATAAAAATAGATGACAATGGGAAGGGGTATAAAATAGAATAGAAGGGAAAAATTGAATTTGATTAAGAGAGGAATAAATATGGCAAAAAGGAAATATAGAAATTGTAAATTTAATTGAAATGACTAAACACTGTTTAAATTTGTGAACCAGCCAAATATTCTGTTCAAAGAAAATACATTGTATGTATGTGTGTTTCTAATTATTGCTATTTATTCATATTTGTTCTCTTTTATTCTTTAAAGTTTAACAATTCATTCTTTATCTTAATATCTTTATATTTGTTTGGGGTTGGCTTTCTTCCCTTTCATCTTTTTTATTGTACAGCAATCTTTCTCCTCAAACCTACCACCTCTCTTTTCTTTCCTTCTTACTTTCTCTTCCCCCCCTCTTCTTCTCCTCCCTACTTCCTCTTCCTTTCTCCTTCTCCTCCTCTCTTCCTCCCTCTCTTAACCGTCACTCCTACTCTAATTTCCCTTCCCTTCCTTCATCCCTCTCTATTACTGTATCCTTTTATGCATATGGACTACTCAGAGGGCTGAAAAAGTTATTTTTGACTGGTCCTCGCACTTTTGACCATGTCCTCACATTTTACATTTTTGCCCTATCTTGTCATCATGGTGAAGAGAAGCGGTTGTGAAATGAGTGACATGGTTGTTAAGAATGCTGCACGGGCATAAATGTGAGGATGGTCATAAGTGTGAGGACCAGTCAAAAGTGTGAGGACCTGTCAGAAATGACTTTTTTCAGCCCTCTGGTTAGTCCTTTTGTGCATATGGACTACTCAGAGGGCTGAAAAAGTTATTTTTGACTGGTCCTCGCACTTTTGACCAGTCCTCGAACTTACGACTGTCCTCACATTTTACGTTTTTGCCCTATCTTGTCACCATGGTGAAGAGAAGCAGTTGTGAAATGAGTGACATGGTTGTTAAGAATGCTGCACGGGCATAAATGTGAGGATGGTCATAAGTGTGAGGACCAGTCAAAAGTGTGAGGACCTGTCAGAAATGACTTTTCAGCCCTCTGAGTAGTCCCTATACACACAGCCATGGCCACCCGGTCACATGACCAGCTAGCCATGCCCACCCAGTCACATGACCAGCTAGCCATGCCCACAAAATAAGCCACGCCCACAATGTCCCTCTTTACCAATGTTAAAATCTGGTCACCTTAACCAACTGGCATGTGGAAACTTGTTAGGAGGCCTTAGCTGGCTCTTCTCCCTGTACCATTGCTCCCAAAAAGCCTGGTCCTTTTCCATGTACCATACCTGGAAGGCCTTGGCCGGCTAGGCCCACTGGCTTGCAGAATAAAAAACAGGTACCAAAAAGACCCACTTCCCCTCCTTCTCTCTCTCCTCCCTGACAGAAGGAGTAATTTCTCCCAGTTCTCTGCCCTATGTAGTGGTAAAAAGCGAAACAAAAGGCAGAATGGACTTCTTTTTGACTTTTCATGGTGGTTGGAGAACTGAAGTTGACAAACCCACCCCCAATGGCCTTAAGCAGCCTGTCACCCACAGCTAGTATAAAAATTTATTGGTTGAAGAAACATGAATAAGTATGTTCTATGCATATAATTTCCTGCTTTATGAAAATTTTTCCTCCTCTATATTGTTATCATACTGAGATATAAGTAGATAAGAGTGTGAGGAAGATATAATTGAGCAAGAATCATTTGGTTATCATTAAATACACAAACTTTTATTAAACTATTTAAACAGATTCTTCTTAATTCTTGAGTGTACATCTAGCCAAACAATATTTTGTCTACTTTAGAATTAAATATATTCTTCGCCCTTTCTCTCTGCCATATGGAGTTTTTATGATAAACAGCAAGTGTTTATATGTCTAAGGTGGCATTCCCAAACGCTTCAGTTCATGGATTACCATGAAGTTTCAGTTGTTCATAACCCCACATATTTAATTATCATAATACAGTAGTAGTAGTAGTAGTAGTAGTAGTAGTAGTAGTAGTAATAATAATAATAATAATAATAATAATAATAATAATAATAATATCGACGTTGGCTACTTCCATCAACCCTTGAGAGTCAATATTGACCATTTTGGAGAACCCTGATGTAAAGAAATGGGAGGTTTGAATTACTTTTCTGGGATTTGGTTGACACGCAATGTAAAACTGTATACAATATAGTGTTTCAAAAACAAAGAGAATAAGTGTCTGGTAGTGTGTATCAAATTAGACAATAAAATTAAGTTTTCCAATGGAAGGGCAAAAACTTCTGTTATACATAGTGACTTAGTGATTACGTATGCTGTGTCTATTTTCTTAATTATCCTAAAGAGAAACCCACAAACTGATCTCAAGGGTGATTTGTACTGCATACAGTACAGGTAGTCCTAGAATTGTGACCATAATTGAGCCCAAAATTTATGCTGCTAAGTGAAACATTTGTTAAGTGAGTTTTGCCCCATTTTATGACTTTTCTTGCCATAGTTAAGTGAATTAGTTAAATTAGTCACATGTTGTTAAGTGAATCCGGATTCCCTATTGAGTTTGTCAGAAGGTAGCAGAAGCTCACATGACCTCAGGACACTGCAACAGTCATAAATATGAACCAGTTGGCAAGCATCTGAATTTTGATCATGTGACCATAGGGATGCTACAACGCTGTGGTTAAATCCAAATTTTTTTACTACCGGTTCTGTGGGCGTGGCTTGGTGGGTGTGGCAGGGGAAGGATACTGCAAAATCTCCATTCCCACCCCACTCCAGGGGAAGTATACTGCAAAATCCCCATTCCCTCCCTACTCCTGGGGAAAGGATATTGCAAAATCTCCATTCCCACCCCACTCTGGGTCCAGCCAGAGGTGGTATTCTGCCGGTTCTCTGAACTACTCAAAATTTCTGCTACCAGTTCTCCAGAATCTGTCAGAACCTGCTGGATTTCACCCCTGCTAACAAGTAAATCCACGCTTCTTAAAGTAGTGGACAAACACCGGCTAGTTTATTGGTTCAACAACTCCTCCAAACATCAAACAAACCAACAGGGGTCGTAAAGAAAAAGCTTCGCTTTAACTTCTTAGCAAAGCGGCCTCTTCCACACACTCTGGCGGCTCCCTCCCTTCCCTTGCAACGGTGTAGCTCCATCTCTCGCGCGGCCTCCAACCCTCTCGCGGGGAAAGGGACCTTCCAGCTGCCACGCAGTTGTACCCAGCAGCAGCAGCAACAGCAGCACCTCCACCGCCCTGCCACAGGACGGCGGGCGACGGTGAAAGCCCTCCCGGCTGCAGTGTTGTGTCGCGTCACGTGCGCTGCCTTCGCTCCAGAACTCGGCCGCCCCGGCTCCACCTTTCCTCCAGTTCGTCTTTTCCACCCCTTCTCTCTGTAGCCACATCTTCGGCGCTAGGTGCGAATTTTTGGCGGCTGCCACTTTGCATTTTTGCAGCTGAGGAATTTATGCTTATTTGGGGGTCAGGGGTAGGAAGAGGCTCCAATTTGTTTTCGGCGGAGGCGCTGCTGCAAGAACGGAGGCTCCCGCCGTAGAGTCTCTTTTGATTTATTTATTTTTAAAGGCGGGAACATAAAATGAAATGTAAACCACTCTCTCAACCCTCAGAAGCGAGGACCGGAACACGAACAACCGTGTGGAGGCACTCAAAGGTCGGGCGAGGCTGTAAGCATCCCCAGGACCTCCGGTGGCCATTGCTGGGAGTGGGGGAGGGGAGAGCTCAACCCCAGTGATAGTTTAAAAAGAATGGAGGGGGAACAAAGGGAGAAACTTAATGCAAAATAATGCAAAATGTAATGTGAAACAAAACCTTAAAAGAGGCTAGGTAGCATTTCTGGAAAATAAATGTCAAACCAGATGTTTTGTTTAGTATACAGGACTGGCCTACTGTACTGTTTCTCTGCCTGTACTATTGATTTCTTCGAAAAAATATGCCACACAATTAGTTGGTTAAAAAAAATGGAGCCAAATGTATTGGTAATAGATCATGATCTGATGGAGTAGCTGAGGAATGAGTGCAGTTAAGAAGGTGCTGGACAGTAGATAGAAAAAAAACAAAATGTAATTTGCCCTCATTTAAACTTAACCACTTTTTTATGTATTGCACCAGCAGTTTCCAACCTTCTTGGTACCAGATACTAGTTTCATGGAAGACCATTTTTCCACGAGGTGGGGTGTGGAGGATGGTTTCCCATGCAACCTAGATCTTGTACATGCGCAGACGAAGCTTCGCTCTCTCACTTGCCATTTCTGCCTGGTTCCTAACAAGCCATGAACTGGTACTGGTCTGCGGCCCAGAGTATGATTAAATGATTTTATATAGTCTATCACTTTTTCATTTATGATATGAAAATGGGAATTGGTCCCAAACTCAAATTTTAGCTGAAGATCTTACAGAGTACTCTTACTTTAATTAAAGATGGAAGAATTGAGTTATGGTAATTAATCTTACTTGTGGTCAACAGTAATTTCATAGTTAGGTCTGTCATTTTCATGTGTTCCTGTTTCTCCTAGGGTAGCACCAGAAGTTGATGAGCATCAGTCATTCAGTTTCTCTTTGATTTTGTCAAGCTATCATGGCTTGTGTGGCTTGCCCCAGCACAAGTGAGTTCCCTTTCTTGGCAGACAGGCATGCTCGTCTTTTATTAGCCCAGATCAACAAGCTGAGATGTGGGCAACACTTCTGTGATGTACAGTTCCAAGTTGGTGAAGGAGCATATAAAGTCCACCGACTCGTTTTGGCCGCAAGTAGCTCTTATTTTGCTGCTTTGTTTGCTGGAGGGATGAAGGAATCTTCAAAGGATGTTGTGCAGATCCTGGGTGTGGATGCTAATATTTTCCAGATCCTCCTGGAGTTTATTTATACAGGTAGGAGAATTTCTAATTTTTTCCTTAACATGCTTTGGTTAATGTCTTAGATACCTAGTAACCTGCAAATTGAATGTTTTGATTCAGTTAGTTCTTGCTGAGATAAACATTATTTTGCAAACATCCATCTTTTATCACAGAATAGTTTAAAAAACAGGATGAGTTACATAGCATGACATGGGCATCTATGTTTTATTCACATAATTTGTGTGTTACTACTGTCTCTACATGGACACAACATCTGGAAATAAATTCCATAAAATTCAATGGCATTTTGTCAAAATATGTTTAAGCTTAATTTATGTTTTGCTCTGTTATTCAACGTCATGGTAAAGAGCTTACAATAGATACTGGATAAAGAATTTCTCTCCTATGCTATATTATTTGATATTTCATACTGATATATGAAATATCAGTATGAAATATTTCATATTTCATACTAATATATGAAAATATTATTTATTTTCATAAATAGTTAAATGAAGTAAATCTGGACTGGTTTGCACATTTAAATTCAAGGGAGAGACTGCCCTATAAAGCCAGTACATTAAAATCAGTATTTAAAGGATAAAGCTTTCTCTCTGAAATAGTAGATGGGGAAAGATGAGGAAAAGCCTTAAGTTTTTCAAATTCCTATATATAGTGTGAAGAGATGTTGAAACATTTAATCTACAGCTTTTCTGATAGAAATCTTCGCCATTGCATTAATAAATGTACTTTTTACATGTAAAAGAGTACCTTTGTTCACTGTCTTAATTTTAATTGCTATGGAATCTTATCTATTAGCAATGTACATCCATACCTTTCAAAGAATGGTTGCACTTATGGTTGCTTGTAGACAAGCTTTACAGATGGTTCTTATTACAACCATAATTAGGACTGGAACTTTCATTGCTAAACAGTGCAGTCATTAAGTGACACATTCCCAATTTTAAAATATTTTTTTGCTGAGGTTATAAAGCCAATCTGGCTTTCTTCATTGACTTTGTTTGTTGGAAGTCCCCTGGTAAGGTCACAAATGTGACCTTGGGACATAGCAACCATCAAATGCTTGTTACCAAGCACCCAAATCTTAATCCCATGATCGTGGGGATGCTGTGATAATCATATGTTCAAGGATTGGTTGTAAGTCACCACCGTCATAATTTTTAACATTAATTTCATAACTTGAAACTAATGATCATAAGTTGAGGATTACCTGTATACTTAACAGTGTTGGTAAGATTTCATGCCAGCTAAAAACCTTTCTTCCTTTTTCAGGTATTGTCAGCATTAATGAAAATAATGTCCAGGAGTTGATTGTGGCAGCAGACATGTTTCAGCTGTCAGAGGTGGTGGACCTTTGTTGTGAATTTCTAAAGGGACAGATTGATCCTATGAACTGCATTGGACTCTTTCAGTTTGCTGAGCAAATTGCCTGTCATGACCTGCTAGAATTTGCAGAAAATTACATCCATGCCCACTTCCTGGAGGTTCACAATGGAGATGAATTCTTGGCATTGACAAAAGACCAGCTAATTAAGATATTGCGAAGTGAAGACCTAAGCATAGAAGATGAGTACCAGGTTTTTATGGCTGCCATGCAATGGATTTTGAAAGACTCAGGGAAAAGAAAGAAACACGTTGTGGAAATACTGGATGCAGTGAGATTTCCTTTATTATCTCCACAAAGACTTTTGAAGTACATAGAAGGTAACTTCTTGAGACCCAGTTTGGTGTAGGTTAAGGTTCTGGATTAAAAATCAGAAGACTGTCAGTTCTAGTCCTCCCTTAGGCACAAACGTTTAGCTGAGTGACTCTGGCCCAGTCGCTCACTCTCAGCCCAACCCATCTCACAGGTTGTTGCTGTGGGGAAAATACGCTAACTTGAGTTGCATAAAATTAAGGCAGAGTATACAGAATATAAATCTAATAATAAATTGTAGAATAATGATAGGATACTCAGTTACCCAATATAAGACTGGTTATATGAAGACTTATTAACTATATACAAGTGTACCCTTATGTTATGTAATAGTACCTTGCCCTAACATGAAATTTCTGTAATATTAGAACTCCTGTGAATGCATTTATTTATTACATTTTTTTATGCTGTCCTTCAATAAGTTTTCTTGGTGGCTTATTATACAACAGTATTACTACAAATTAAAAAATAATAATAAACACATTTATTAAAATACAATTTGTGTATAATACAAATTGAATATCATAGCAAATAACTCATGACATGATGCAAAACACAGTGGCACTTGCTTTTTACAATCAGAAAAATATTGGATTTTTTTTTAATTTGAAGGAAAACAAGACATGATAAATCAAGGTGAAGTAGGGCAGAAGAGGATGGATTGGTCATCAGTGTTTATTTCTTCTTATGTGAGAATTGATAGATAAGGAAATTTGGCATGAACTAAAGAGTGAAGATCCAGATTCTGGTTAAATTTACAGCTTCTATTTTGTAATCTGGCCCAGTTTTGTGAGAGCTGACTGCTGTTCTGCTGAAGATGTGGTGAGAGAACAGTATGTGATATGAAATCATGAATTTCACCAGGCATCCAAATTTAACGGACTTAGTGACTAAATAGCTAGATTTCTCTATGCCAGTTTCTCCTGCTTTAGAGCCCCCATTGTGGATTACCCATCTCTCTACTTTTTAGGGTGACAGAGGATCAGAAAGGGACATCTCTTGTTCTTTCCACCTAATGGAAGAATACAGATGCAGACCAATGCCCTAGTCTAGTTGCTTTTCTTTGTTTAAATCTTGTCTAGATATGTATGGAACAGTGTCTTCCCACCCCACCCCCTGTGGAATTAATCAGGTTTTCAAAGGGGACCATCTGCAGTGAGGACCATAAAGTATTAAGAAATTAACACTTAACCAGTGACTAAAAAAACTACATCAAAACACATTTTGCTACACAGGTAATCCTTGATTTATGACCACAATTAAGCCCAAAATTTATGTTGCTAAGTGAGACATTTGTTAAGTGAGTTTTGCCCCATTTTACAAGCTTGCTTGCCACAGTTGTTAAGTGAATCACTGCAGCTGTTAAGTTAGTAACACAGTTGATAAGTGAATCTTACTTCCCCATTGACTTTGCTTGTCAGAAGGTTGCAAAAGATGATCACATGACCCCAAGACACTGCAACCGTCATAAGTATGAGTTGCCAAGCATCTGAATTTTGATCAGGTAACCATGGGGATGCTGCAATGATCATAAGTGTGAAAAATGTTCATAAGTCACTTTTTCAGTCCCGCTGTAACTTTGAACGTTCATTAAGTGAACTGTTGTTAAGTCGATATTGTCGTTGATATTGTCAGCCTTGTGAGATAGTTCAGAGAAGAAGCACAGCTAGCAGTACTAGCTCTGACTTTATTGTAAGGTTACATTAACGAATCTTGCAAGTTTGAAAGTTTGCAAGTTTCTTTCCACCACTCACCTTTAGTCTGTAGCTCTTTCTCCTGTCTCTCAAGGTCATTTTCATAAAACATTACAGGCGCAGAGTTTTTTTAAATTAAAAAAAAATGTAAACTGCACATATGTAATTTAGTTTAGCTACAAATTAGGTATAGGTACATAAACCTTGAATTGATTTATGACCAATCACTTAGTGATGATTCAAAGTTATGACCTATCAAAAAACGGGACTTATAACCCAGATCCAAACTTTATCATCCCATCTCCCAGGGTCACATGACTGCACTGAAGGCATTCGGCATTTATGGCCTTTTGCAGTGTCCTGAAATCACATGACCATGTTCTGTGACAGTTTTTCTGAAAACTGGTCCTTCCTTCCAGTTTTCTGCAAAACTGAACCATAGCCAACTACAGGTAGTCCTCAATTTACGACCGCAATTGAGCCCAAAATTTATGTTGCTAAGTGAAAAATTTGTTAAGTGAGTTTTGCCTCATTTTACGACCTTTCTTGCCACAGTTGTTAATTGAATCACTACAGATGTTAAGTGAATTGGGCTTCCCCATTGACTTTGCTGGTCAGAAGTTTGCAAAAGGGGATCACATGAACCTGGGACACTGCAACCATCACAAATATGAACCAGTTGTCAAACATCCAAATGTAAATCACATGACCGTGGGAATGCTGCAACGGTTATAAGTGTGAAAAATAGTCTTCAACCACTTTTTTCAGTGCCGTTGTAACTTTGAATGGTCACTAAATGAACTGAGGCCACCTGTATGGGTTCGTTAAGAATTGCAGCATTTGTACTTCTGATTGCGGCGTTTGCTTAATGACTGGTGCAAAAAAACGTAAAATTGGGTCAGTCACATAACCAACCCTTTTATAACCATTATGACTTACGGCCATAATTGACAAGTTTCATTACAGTCATAACTCAAGGATTACCTGCTTTTTACTTCATTGTTTTCTTTCTTTCTCAGGGATTTCAGATTTCAGTCTCCGAGTAGCTCTGCATACTCTGTTGAAAGAATATTGTGAAGTTGGTCAGTTTCCCAAAGAAAATAAGATGAGCAGTTTTCTTCAGGCAACTAAGGCACGTCCATGGAGAAAAGCTAGGAAGTACATTTATGCAATAGGTGGGGATTCTTCTCAGCTTTTAAATATTTGGAAACCCTTAACTGGTCAAGAAATGCCTGAAAAATGGCTGATTGTTTATCCTGTTCCCACTTCTTCTGTAGGTGGTTATACTCGGTTGCAGGGAGGTCGTTGGAGTGATAGCAGAGCTCTCAGCTGCGTGGAGCGTTTTGACACTTTCAGTCAGTATTGGACTACTGTGTCTTCCTTACACCAGGCTCGCAGTGGCCTGGGTGTTACAGTAGTTGGAGTTAGTAGTTGCCTTATGCATATGGACTGTTGCTCTAACAATTTCCTATTACAGAAATTCTTTGAATTCTGCACAACCCTGGTTCTTCATGCCATGATTGTTTCTGTGTATTTTTCTTCCTTCCAAATATAATCTGCTTTTTCCACTTTTTAAAAATGTTATTTGGAGACTATTGTTATTAACAATATAATATTAATAATTATTATTTGTTTCAGCCATTTATTTCTGTGTACTTTTTCTTCCTTCCAGATGTAAATTTGCTTTTTCCAGTTCTTTTAAATGTTATTCAGAGTCAATAATTATCAGTGATATCTATTTATTCCCGGGCTGATCAGAGCCACAATTCCTTATCATCTTTAGTACAGATTTATGCCACTCAGTTTAGAAATGTGTACAATGTCACATTGTACAATGTACAATGGTCATCTAGCAACTTTAATTTATAATCTGCATTAGTAGTGATTCAGATTGATAAATTGAGCCAATACTCCACCACAGTACAGTAACTGTATTCTTAAGCTATTGTAAAACATACTTTATATTCTTACCTCTTCCCAAGGTGAAAAAGACTCTATGATTTTTGACTGTACTGAATGCTATGATCCTATTACAAAGCAATGGGCAGCTGTAGCTTCGATGAACCATCCTCGCTGTGGCCTTGGAGTATGCACTTCTTACGGGACTATCTATGCTTTGGGCAAGTCTTTTGACTACTAAATCTATAACTGTTTTATGTTAGGAGCAATATTGTATTTGGATCATGTACTACTACATAGCATGGCAGCTTTTGATTATGCAATAATAAAGTTGTCTTCAAATCATGTGAGACATCTGGTGACACCTTGATAAATATCATTTCTAGTAGCTTAACACAAATTTTTATTCAGAGATTCCAAAGGTAGGATCTGCTAAAACAGCTTCACCAGCTTGCTTACCACATTGTATCTTTTGTAAGATAATACACAGGATATTTAAATTTAATTATTACATAATGTAATGTATTATACTTTGTTTTAAAGCCAAAGCCATGTAATATTAAAACCCGTGCCACTAAAATATTGTACATTTGTAAAACATGTTGTGAGGAATGTTTACGTATTAGGGCTATAATCTACATTGCTTTTATATCTATTATATATCTGATTGTTTCAAGGATGTAACAATCTGTTTACTATGCAATATTCTTTACCTGTACACTTGCTTTGATTTTCAGGAGGTTGGGTTGGAGCAGAGATTGGCACTTCCGTTGAACGTTTTGATCCTGAAGAGAATACTTGGGAAATTGTGGGCAGCATGGCTGTGCCACGTTACAATTTTGGCTGTTGTGAAATACGAGGTGAGGGGTTTAGAATTATGGGACCATTTTGCTTAGTGCAAATTATATAATAGGCAGCAGTCAGTCTGCATTCATTATGGTTAATAACTATATTCAACATAGCAATAGCTGCAAGTGCTTTCAGTATGATAAACATTTAAATTTCCAGATTCAATATTTTAGATATCGTAGGAGAAGAGCTACATTAGTTTATATTAGCTAAAAATGAGGCAGAATCCAGTAACAGATTTATTAAAAATGAACAGATGTAGCTCATGAAAGCTTATGACTTTTAATAAAATGTGTTAGTCTGAAAATATGTTACCCGACTCCTCCTAATATGTTAAACTTAAGCTGAAATCTATGTATATAAAAGCGAAACCACTCATACCGCGATCACGAAATCACCAGAACCATAAAGCCTACAAACTTGAAATTTGGCACATATGTTCCTCTTGGCTTCTAGGTGCTCACTAAGAAAGGATTTTTCAAAATGACCATCAGATCATTAGTATTTCTTATATTATTATTAACACGCTCTGATACTAATTAGATGTTCTACTCCTCCTCCCAACCTGAAAATAACTCTGGAGAGAACAGGATAGGACAGGAGAGGCTTCTGTGGGGCAAGCCTAAGGGAGAGAAGGGGATAGGATAAGGGAGGCTTCTGTGGGGCAAGGCCGAGGAAGAGAAGGGGATAGGATAAGGGAGACTTCTTTGGGGTAAGCCTGAGAGAAGAAGGGATAGGATAGGATAGGATAGGATAGGATAGGATAGGATAGGATAGGATAGGATAGGATAGGATAGGATAGGCTTTTGTGGGACAAAGCTGAGGGAAAGAAGGGGAGAGGAGAGGCCGATCGTAACTACTCGTTAATTTTCAAGCTGTAAGCGTCGATTTATCAAGCCCAATCACATAGTTTTGTAGCGGAGCACGGGTATTCAGCTAGTCCTATATATATTTGTTGGGAATAGTTTCAGTTGACTCAGTTGGGCTGGATTTTGAGTAGACATGCATAACATTGCTCAGTTAAGACATGACCAGAAAATTTGATATCCTCTAGAGATTCTCTGTCCTGTTTTGAAGAATGAAATTCAAACATATATTTACAATATAAAATGGTTTAAAACAGTCCTTCGCAGAAATGAATTAATTACAATCTGTAATTTATTCAGGAGCAATCCCAATAATGTAAGCTATTGATTTCCCGCTATAGATGGCATTGCAGTCAATTTTGCATGATGGCTTGCAGTGGTCTAATAGGAAATTGTTACATTCATAGGTTTAATCTATGTTGTGGGAGGCACTGGCAATGAAGAAATAGAACTATGTTCTGTGGAAGTCTATAACCCCATATCTAAGCGCTGGTCTACCCTTCCTGAAATGGGTACCAGAAGGGCATATCTAGGAGTGGCTACTTTGAATGACTGCATCTACGCTGTTGGAGGGTGGAATGAAACTCAAGGTGCTCTTTCAACTGTTGAGAAATACTCATTTGAAGAGGTAGGATTTAGTTTTCATATCAAAGTAACTATATAGTTACTTGCCTTGATAGTACAGTGGTCTACGCACCCTGTTATTAACACAGCTGCCTGCAATTTACTGCTGGTTCGAATCTCTCCAAGCCTCAAGGTTGACTCAGCCTTCCATCCTTTCTAAGGTAGGTGAAATGAGGACCCAGTTTGTGGGGGCAATAAGCTGACTTTGTATAAATATACAAAAGTATGAAGGCTATTGCTTAACGCATTGTAAGCTGCCCTGAGTCTCCGGAGAAGGGCGGCATATAAATCAAATTAAAAAAATAAATAAAAAAAATTGTGCTACCTTGTAGAATTTTTCTGAATTTTTTTTTTATTGAAAAAGTTTTTCAAATACAGATTTCCCCCCCTTTTCCCCCCCTCCTCCCTAACCCCCCTCCCCCTCCCCTCCCCCTGTGACTTCTTCATAATAAAACCCAAATTCATAACAGATTATATAATACTTTACCATCCACTTACTCCATCCCCATATGCTGACCCTTTCTTTTTAATAAAATTATCATATCCCCCTTGTACTATACTATACTATACATTTCAAAGTGACATTCTATTATAACATTATCTAATAACTCCTAATTTAACATAATATTATTATACCTCCCAATTTAGCGATTTCTGCTCATAATCTGCCCTTTTACTACCCCCATACATATATCTCTTAAGTCAAATCTTTTATGTATATTAATATAACATTTCAAAGCAACCTTCCACTATAAAACTATATAATAAATCCTAATTTAACATTTATTCAGTTCAGCTACCCATTTCCTTCCCCCCCATCGTTATATCTCTTAACTCAAATCTTTTACATATATTCACATCTAAACATAATATCCCTTTTCTTTAAACTAAACAATCAATAACCTAACCTGTCTCCACCCACTTTCCTACAAGACTACCATACTTAATTGTTCTTAATATCTTTATTCTTCTGCCCACTCCACTAGAAAAATATTCCCTTATGTAAATAAAATCCTAAAAAGATTTTAAGCTTGTAATCCATATAATATCTTCTGTAATGTCTTTCAGCTGGATAATAAACTCCATCACCCATATTAGGGTAACATCGCCTTCTAGTTCCAACAGTATTTTGGTATCTTCAATTACCATCTGCCCCCATCAGTAACAAATGTCTTCATATAAAAAAAAAAAAAAACCAACCACCCGAGTGACTTTATATTTATATTCCATATAATGTCTATAGAGGTGTCTTTTATCCAGATTATTAATTCCAACCACCATAATAGGGTAACAACCAGATCTTCTGCGTGCCCCAATCCAGTAACTCTCTTGCCATGTAACTCAGCATAAACATAATATATTTATCAAAAAATCCAAAAAACAAAAAAAAGATATTTCTAATCCATTCAATTTAAGGCCCTTTTCACATCCAAAAAGTTCAGCACTGCAGAGGTCGGTCACTCTCCTCAGGATAAAATAAACCAATACTTTGCCCATTATCTTTTCATATATTCAATCATCTCTTAGATAACTGGCATTACACTGTTGTTTAGTTTAAAAGTTTTTGTTTTTGTGAGACCTGCTTCTTCTTTTCTTGACTTTTTGAGGGTTAGATCTCCGTCCTGAATTCCTTTCTGTAGATTGTGTATCGACTATTTGATTTTCATGCTGATCTATAACTTGATCTTGTTGGTTTTGCTTTTGTGGCTTAAATCTTTCTGGTTCTATAAATTGTATATCAACTGATTGATTTCCATGCTGGTTTGTGACTTGATAAGTCATTACATTAGAATCCGGAACTGCCTCTCTTATATTAAATAGTCCAGCTGAGACCTCTGAGAGAGAATCCAAAAGCAGCTCATCTGTGGAGACCTCTGTAACTTGTTGTTTCTTCATTACTTCCACCTCCTGCTTTTCTTGAGTTTCTATCTCTTGTTGATTTTGCTTTTTAAGGACCTTGTAGTAAAATTCTTTCGCTTTTTCAACAGTATTTAACTGATATCGTTCTCCTTGATATCTCAATATTATACCCACTGGAACATCCCACCTGAATAAAATATTTTGTTTTCTTAGCTCAGTCACCAAAAGTCCAAATTTTTTTCTATCTCTTAACATCTTAGGCGGCAATTCTTTATATATCCAAATTTTTCTCCCATACAGTTGTGGAGTAGAATTGAAGGATTTTTGCACAATATCATTTCTTATTTCTTTATCTGTAAAGTAAATCACCACATCTCTAGGCAGTTGCCTTTGCTTTGCAATCCAAGAATTTACTCTATAGGCCTTGTCAATTTTACAAGATACCTCCTCAGGATGAACCTTTAAGATCCCAGCCAGAACTTGAGCAGATATTTTTCTTAGATCATCACTGTTATTTTCCTGTAAGTCTCTCATTCTGATTGCAAATTCTGTAAGCCTGTATTGCATCATTACAACTTCTCTTTCCATCCCTTGCTTTATATCTTCTGCATTGTAAGTCTCGTGACCAGCTTCCTCTTTGGACTTTACTTCTAAACTATTGTCTTGAATATTTATTAAATCATTTTCAATTCTTTGTATTTTATTGTCCAAATTATAAATCTTATCATCAACTTCCTCCATTTTAGACTCTAGTAATTTGATATTTGTATCCAACTTTATAACAACTTCTGAAAAACCATTAGTCACTGTTATAATCTTTCGTTGCAGATTATCATACTTTAGTTGTATCATTTCTTTAATTTCCTGCCTTCATTTTTCAAATTTCTGGTTCACAGTCTCATAATATTTTGCCATTTCCTCCTGAAGAAATTCTTTTAAGTTAAAACCATTCTGCAGAGTCTGTAGGCTCAGAGCTTGTTCAGACAATTGTGAATGGGGGAGCACCCCCCCCACTGCTTGTCTATCAGACTTTATAAGTTTTAACATCATCCTGCCAACAAACTCTTTTTTTTAAAAAAAAAAAAGGAAAACTTTTCCCCAAACAAGATCAAGTACAAATCTCCAAGAAGAAAGGAACTTAAAATAACTATTTTTCTTCCAAATTGTAGCCAGCACTATATATTCCGCTACTTTGTAGCTGTTACGGAAGGACTCTCACTTTCGGCTTTCTTCTACTTCCCAAGCCTCAGCGGTCGCCATTTTAAAGTTTTTTTTTTCTCTTTCACTCTAAAATGCTTATAAATTCATTAAGGATACTTGCAATTTAGGGTCCCAAGTCCAAGTCTCTTCTTTTTTAATTAATCCATCTGTTAGGTTCGTTGATTGATCCGGTTCCAGCGCCTAGCTCTGCAAAAGGGCAGAGTCCTCCCGAAGCCCGGAGCAGCGGCGAGCGGGAATAGGGAGCCACAACCTGCTCGTCCCCAAGAGTTAAAAAAAAAACTCTGGAGACTTCGCAGAGGGCTCTACCTCCCCTCGCCTGCTCTGACTCACATTTCCGTCAGGAAATGGAGTTTTTCGAGCCGCCTTTCAGATGTAAAGGTGGCTCTTTACAGGCATCGGGGCTGGCGGTCTCAAAGGACCGTCTGGCGGCAGCGGAAGCCAGACCGGAAGCCAAATTTTTCTGAATTTTTTTATGCACTATCAGTACTGTATCTGCTTGTTTTTCCAGAATGGCACAAGCAGTTTATGCTTCTAACTCTGTGTATAAGTGTTATACTGTTGAAGGAATGGCTTTCTGGGACAAATATAAAACTAAACTGAGCAAAGTTCAAAGATAACCTGGTGATCAGAGTCACTTTGCTAGGCCAGAAGGAACTTCCAACCAGACAGAGCAGATTTTCAAGGGACATAGTCAAAATCTGAGAAATTTCCCTTCTTCTGAGTAAGGAATCATCAAGAATTTTGCTCTTGAATCCAATTCATTTGTGTAATGAATTGGATTCATGAATGAACAGAATGGACAAATGAACAGAAACAAATTTTCTGTTTTGTCTCTGCATTTTTTTTCTGGATTTGTGAGTGTGAATAAATACTATATTTGTGTTTGATTGCTAATATATAGCAGTACTTTACTTTGCCAGTGCCTGAAAGACCATTATAACTGTTGTTATGTGTATAGATTTGCTCTGGAAGGAGAATATAGTATACTTTAGTAGTATACTTTAGTATACAAAGATAATTCTTTTTGTTGTTTTATTATCAGGAAAAATGGACGGAAGTTGCTTCAATGAAAGTCCCAAGAGCTGGAGTATGTGTCATAATGGTGAATGGCTTCCTTTATGCCACAGGAGGCAGAACTGCCAGCTATGAGGCAGCTGCTCCTGTAACTTCAGATTCTGTGGAAGTGTATAATCCACATGTGGATACTTGGACTGAGACTGCTAATATGATCACCAGCCGCTGTGAAGGAGGTGCGGCAGTTCTTTGAACAATACCATGCTTTAAAAAAACCAGCAAAAATTGAAGTGAGAATTTAAATGCTGTACAGAAATTGAAGATTTGAGTAGCTCTTAAGAAAGTGTGTGCAGTTAGAAGAGGAATTGATTTTTAAAGCATATCCAGGAGTTTACAACAATTGTTACTGAAACCATTTAAATCTTTATGCTTGTCTGTGGAACAGTTTGTAGACAATTCTGACAATAAAAACTTCTTGGTTTTTAACATCTGCCATTGACATTTCGAAAGTTTCTGTGATTTATCATGTTAGGAAACTTGTTTGAAGCAGACAAAGTTAAAATTGACAAATCCATTTCAATATTTAATAGATACTATATTTTTTTGAAAATCCATTATTTATTTTAGAATTATTAAAGGCTCTCATTCTGGGGCAATATGGGATTGGCTAATGTGACTCAGTGATCTAGTTCACTTGTCAAACTGATTCTTCCCATAAGATTTCACAGCTTACAGTAATATTTATTTGCATTTCTTCAGTTGCCCAACCACATGACGCTGGGTGATGTACTTTAGATTTTTTTGTACATCAGATAACAGAGAGGTAGGAAGAAGGAGGATAGGATAGGAAGGAAGGAAGGGAAAGAAAAAAGGGAAGGAGGGAGGAAAGAAATAAAAAAAGAAAAGAAAGAAAGAAAGAAAATGGTAATTCTATCAGAGAACAGTGAAATCTCTCACTTAGGGAGCTCATTTTCCAGCCTAGCCCCATGCAGGGAGAAAAAACAAGATCTTCAACACTCATTAAAAGAAGAGGTTTGAGACTATTCTAAAGGGCAGGGACTGAGAATCCAAGCATCCTGGGTTGTATCAGATGTCATCATTTAATGATTGAGACTTGAAGCATACCGAGTCTATTTAAACTTACCAAATGTGCAGAAATAATGGGGAAACAGTCCCTCAAACAACTAGGCCCTGTGTCATTTAGTGTTTTGTAAATGGTAACCAAAATCTTGAATTGCACCCCAGAGACTTTATGAAGTGTAATTCATAAAGGAAAATCATCTTATAGTATGCCTATAACTGCTTTTGCCTGCACAATCTGGACCAGCTGAGCTTTCTAAGTGGTCTTCAAGGACAGCCATATAAAGCACATTGCAGTAGTCCACACATGAGAAACCAAGGTATGAGTGACTCAGAGCTGCCTCCTGGATGCAGTAGGTGCTGAAGATGAATCTCTCTGAAGGCCTTTCTGGTTACAGCTGCTATTCAGTTTTTGAGTAATTCTGTCTGGGGAAATGCAACCTCCATGGAAAGTCTCTGGTTCCATAAGATACATGCACCTACAGCCATTTGGTCTTATTGGGATCTAACTGAGCTTAATTCTGTTGCTCTCCATCCATACCCTCACAGACTCCAGGGACTGGGATAAGACCTGATAACACTTGGTCAACTAAATTAAGATACGTAACTTTTTATTATCAGTATACTGATAATACCTGGCCCTGTGTCAACAGGAGCTTACCTGGTGGCCTCATGTAGGTGTTTAATTTAATTTAATTTAATTTAATTTATCAAATTTCTATGCCGCCCAACTCCCAAGGGACTCTGGGTGGCTTACAGCAAAAAATAATACAACAAAGAACATAGGAAAATTATTAAAAAACATTTTAAAAACATTTTTAAAACATTAAAAGCCCATGAACTTTGTGTTAAACAAGAGGGATGAGACCATTAAGTCCTCTACACCCTACAGGTCAGGAACTTTGGATTTCATTTCTCAAGCCCACCAACTGGAACAGGCTATGGAGGAATGTGGAGCTCCATCACAAAATCATGCCCCCAATCCTCAATTGTTCCAAATAGATACCATAATTGATACCGTTGTCTATTGATAGATCAAGGAAAGTCAGGTTGCACCATTCCTGTCCCAACTCTGCTAATGTAATGGCTTATGGGAGTGACCTTGAGAGATTGGGCCCAGCTGGATAATGAGGGTAGGGTCAAGAGGCTCAGAAGAGACCCTAATTTCTCAGGGTAAGATTATCTGGCAGCAACATTGTTGCAACACAAGCAACAAGTGAATGAACAAATGACTTATTTGCAAAGTGCCATGATAAAACTAATGTAACAGCCAGGGCAGAGTTTGTTCCAACTTGTGGCAGCACAACAGATGGCAGCTAAGTCAAAATTCAGAAGGGACCAGGATCAATTCCAGACATTTACTGCTCAATGTGAAATGTTTGTGGCAGGCAGGGTGATGGTGTTTCCCACTGATCACACCAAAGTGACTTTTGTGCTGAGTTTGCTGAAGGAAGCAGCAGCTAAGCAGGCAATATTATTAATTGAGGGCAATAACTATGGGAACTTTGTGTATAAATTCAAATGACACTTTGGGGATCCCATACAGAGAATTGATGTTAGCTGAGAAATCCAGAATCTCAAGCAGGGACAGAGGAGAATACGATCATATATATTTCAAACTTTTAACTTTCATGCTGGCAATGTAGGGTGAAATGACTTAGTCCTGACTGACAGTTCAAAGAAGGGCTGGGGGCTCAGAATGACCCAAGGAACAGTTCAACTCTTTCTTTTTGGGGTGGGAGAGCTTGTCTTTAGATACAGAGAATTGGTCAATCATGATTTCTGACCTAGGAAGTCAGCTGAGTTTCAGATTTTAGGATGCCCACTTTCACTTATTAAGTATTAAAATTTATCTTCCTCACATCATTTGCAGGAGTTAGGTGTTGACCAAAATGAACAGGAAGAGTTCTGAAGAGTGGAGGGTGCCTCAGGGATAGCAGGAAACCAAATAAAGGGCATGGAAAATGAGCAGTTTCTTCCTCATCAGGCATACAGAACATAGTGGGGACGGGAGAGCAACAGATTCTCAAGCAACAGCTCTCACCTTTACAGGTACAGCTAATGTACTAGTTGCGTTCTGTGATCTGGGAAAGTTACCAGCAGAAGAGCCCAGTGATACAGCTACATTTGATTCTCACAGCTGACAAATCAACTTTCCCTGGGAATTCGGAAGGGGGAAAGGTGATGCAGTGGTATGTGAGAATAACCTTGGGAGATTGATCCTAATACACAACTAGATACTTGTTATGGCAAGAGAGTGACCCTCACCACTTTCTTGGGGTGTAAAGGAAACAGGAGAGTTTTACTTTCAGACTTGCAAGGTTTTATTAATTGTAACCTTATAATAAAGTAGAATTAGCTAACTGGTTGTATTTCCTGTCCAGTCTACTTGGTAAGGCTTACAGGTAGAAATCATCAAGAGATGGGTCTCTGAACCCAAAATGTTTTGGGTCTATACTTTCTGATCTCAACATGTCCCTCCTTTAGCTTATCAATAGCTACTACTGCCAGAACATCTTCCATGTTTTACCTGGTGCCCCCTCTAATCCTGGCCTGCTCCCACAATTTATATAATAAAGGAGGGGGATGTTTTAACCTCCTGGCTTTGTAGCATAAAGGTGTGTTCTTTGGGAGGTAAATCAACCTCATAGGAGATGAGCAAAATCAAACTTTATTTTGAGACATATAACAACATACAGGAAGTTCTATTTTTAAGAAAACATGTAACGCTCTCAGCAGACCACAAGATGGTGCTGGCCAGCTATAATAAGTTATCTCAAAAAGATGTCATCTGAGAAATAAGTAACTTCTAGCCAAAAATTACACTAAATGCTCTACATTTATAGAAATAAGAATATAGTCTCTAACATAAGTAAAAGAAATTAAAACAACGCAATACCTAACTAGAGTAGTTATCTATTCCTTAGGGAGATAAGCTGAACCCAGAAGCAAATTTCTCTGCTTTTGTGATCTTGGCACTCCTTCATCTTGTGGTAATTCCTGCCAATGTATCAGTTGTTGTGAAGATGGTGCAGTCCACTTGTTTTTCTGTCTCGCATACCAATATTCTTTGCTCTGTCTTCCCAAAGATTTCCCTTTGTCCTCTGAATGAGCAATACCTTTTTTATATTAAGAGGGCAGGAGCTGAGGGAATATCCCAAACATATATTCTAAAGCCTATACCTAAGAGGTGGTGTATATTCTAACTGAAACACCGTCTGCCATTTAGGCCAGCAGGAACTCCACACTGTTCACAAAATATACATCAATATTTATGCCAACTGATGGAAAACAAGGTTGATTCTTGCCCTAACGGAGCAGTGAATGTGGATACATGCAGGACATAACAGTGGGTTGTAACCAATTTTAATAATATATTCTTCCTCTCCTTCTACCCATCATGAACTTTGCTCTACAATTTAGAATAAATTATTGGAAAGGGTTATATTTAACCCTTGCCTCTATTTGGCCTGATTCTTAATAGAACTTGAGACTTTAGACGCCTTCTGCTAAAACAAACAGATTTTTCTCTTAACAAAATGATACTTCTCTTTATAAAAACTTGTTACTTGATTGTAAGAAAGTAGAATTTAATTTCATGATACATTTATCTAGTCTTAAATGACATTTGCCCTATTACAAGTCCAGCACAATGGAAATTCTAGTTATTTTCAATCCAAATATAATAAATGTCTCCACCGTACCTTATGCCATTATGGAAACTCAGCACTAGACAACTAAAATAAAAATAAAAAAATTGTAGTGAAAATTTTGAGAGAAAGAGAAAAAATACTTTATTACAGTGTCAGACTAGCATAAGGTTTTGATCAACAGTGTGGCACAGTTAAATTGATTTTTCTCTTAAGCCTCAAGTGTATTCTTAAATCTTTCTCATAATTTTTTTTATAAAAAAAGGAATTGTTTATACTGGGTTTTTTGTTAATTCAGTAAATAGCAATCCAACACTTAGCACAAGAAGTTAAAACTTCTAAAAACTGCTTAATGTAAAAGATGATATACTGTCTGTTGGTAGCAGTAGATCTATAGTTTTATGTCTAAATATTTAGAACATATTACCCAAATATCTTTGACACAGAATTATTCTTTCAAATCACTGAAACAATCATTGTTTGATATCCAATTTCCTCAAAGTTATCTTACTTTTATTACAATTTGTTAGTAATAAAACTTCAGCACCAATCCCAGAAGAAGTATTGATTGCATGCATGCACACACACGTTCAGACAGAATGGGAAAACCATTAAAACGGCTGCGCTGAGCCTTCAAGAGGATGTGCTGCCAGGTTTTAAGTGAAGCATTGCTCTACATGCTTCAAATACCTAGAATTAATTTTCAAGAATAATGCTGTGAATTGGTTCATATTTGTACCAAATTTGATAAAAAATTGAGAGAACTAAATTCTACTAAAGCCATAAAAATGAAAACCAAGTAATCTAAAAACCATCTATCAGTGTTCAGCACCTACCCTTTCTTATTTTATTTATTTATTTATTTATTTATTTATTTATTTATTTATTTATTTGAACTTGTATGCCGCCCTATCTCCGAAAGGACTCAGGGCTTCTAATTTGCTTCTCTATGGCTAGTGTTGTAAATTTAATGAATTAGATAATTCATTTATTATTTTCTGTTCCAATAATTTTCTACATTCATTTCATGCATTGGGAATATTGTTTCCATTCTGTATTCTGTTTCTCCCACAAGGTTCTGCATTTTGTGTGTGTTTACCTAGAATCTTCTGTTTCCCCAAATTTAAAACTTAGATATCTTTCAGGATAGACATTCAAATAAATTATTGTGACAAATGTAGAAAACGCAGCCACTAGAGTTAAAATTACTAACAAGGCTTTAAACCAGTTGGGATAGGTGGGAAGAAGGACCAAGTCATTATTCAGGGCTATCATTAAACCTATGATAACCATGACTCCAGCTGTAGTGAGATCTTTACAAAGCAAAGTAATCCAGGCTATTAAAGGAGGAACTATACTGTTACCCAAATTACGCCAGTCAGGTTTTGCAGGACTTCCTTCTGGAAGAGTAAATCCCCACCTGATCCCTCCTAGGAAAGACAATATAGAGGCAGCATATGTAATTTCAGCAAATGCCAACTCAGGGTAGGAGGCTTGTTGGATAGCCATTACTAATGGCACTGAAACAAATGGAAATAATACTGAAGCTGCTACATAAATGGCAGGCTTTGGAGAGTCCTTGAGTGATGTCAAGTCAAATAGTCGAGTATCCTGCTCATCAGATGTAGGTTCTGAAGGCCTTTTTCTGTTCCAGCTGAAAGCGGAGGAATGAAATCCCTGGATCTTAGTTGTACACAAAGATGCCTTTTTAGATAGCTGTAATTTTGACAGGAAACTCTGACGGTATTCAAGAGGAAAACTGCAAGGGTTATTCCTAGGCGGCAGAAACCTTTGAAGGTGAGTTCTCTGCAACTGGAAATATAAACATGCATGTCACTGAAATGCATGAGTTTAAACCTGCAACCGCTACACATATTGCCTCAAACTTATTTTTTTACCTAATTCCAAAATCATATAAAAACCTTAGTCTTTGTCTTTAGGATACTATATAACCCACTCTTATTTGAGATCTGCAAGAGATTTCCATTCAAGACATGCATCCTCAGGAATTCACATACAATTTACTAATGCTTAAAATGACTGACAGGAAAAAAAAGGTAATAAAAGATTCAAATGATTTCATTCACAGGAAGTGTTTGGATGCTTTTCAAATAAAAGACTTTTCAAATTCAAAATATTTTCCATATTTCTAGTATCTTTCCAGAGAACATATAAGGTCTATGTCTTCACTGTATTTGGAATGCACGAATTGAATATTTTCTGATACCTACATTTATAGTGGAAAATTATTTTTCTTTCTATTCTTTCTATTCATAAATTACTGCATATATTATATACCATATTTATTTATTGAATATATATTGCCGCCTATTCGCTCATGGCGACTCAAGGCAGTTTACAGAATATAAAACCACATTTAAAACAATCAAAACTAACAAAAAGAATCAAATTAATATAGTACAATATAACAAAATTTCCCCCCCACCTCCCACCGCGGCAACAGCAGGTCACATGAGCCATTTAATGGGCTCCATCCCACTCTGGATTCCCCAGGGCCACTGGCAGAACCAGGTCTTCAGTGCCTTCTGGAAGAGTATTAGAGTGGGGGCCATTCTAATCTCTGGGGGAATATATATTTTAGTACTATTAATAAATGTAGAATATGTTGATTTTATGCCTTCATTCTGATAAAAATAGAATTTTTAAGAGAATCTGATTTAAAACATAATCTCTTTTAACATGTAACAGAACCATAGTAACTGCACACATTAAATATTTCGGGAGATTTTCGTATTTCACAAAAGCTACAAAGCTATTATTGACATCTCTCTTGGAAGACAAAGGATTATTAGGATTATCTTCTTTTATCCCAGCATGTAATAGAAGTTGTTCTCTTTTTTAAAAAAATCTAAAATAAATTCCAATTCAATTATCTGGAAGAATTTTACCTTGGAAGGAATTTGGAAACCACATTGTTGTATAAAACGGAACATTTTCATAGACCTTAAAAGACAGAAAAGGTTAGATGGTTAACCTTAGAGTATCATGCATAAATATTGGGTGATATTTTCCACTTCAATAAAATATGCTACACTGAAACAATCTTGTTTCAGTATTAATAAGGAAAGATATATCTAAAATATAGAGTCATAATTGGAAAATCAACTCCAGGGAGCCTATCAGCTAAAGCTGTTGAAAAACATAACAATGATGTCATGATATAAATAGCTTTAACTATCAGTCTAATACTAGATATCAATCAATATACAGCATATAAGCAGTAACAATATTATACTGTGTTATGTGCTATGTATCCCCAGTATCCCTTTGCTTACAATAGGTTTCGCTATATATTCTGCTATGGAATATTATCTGAGTTGTAAGAATACAAGGCGAATATGCCTTCAAAATTAAGTTCAGTTCCTAATCACAAGATAGAGCTGTGTGGGTTTTTTGGCCTTCCAGAATATTTGTTCAACTGTCCAGTCTGGTTGCCAAACAAGGAATTTCCTGATAGTCTCTTATCTGAGTATCAATCAGATCTGACAGCACTTACCTTTTCCAAGATGGAAATGAGAGTTCCCTAAATTAATTTAATGGCACAGAAATTCATTATACTAGCAGTATTTGAAATAAAAGTATGCATTTAAGTCACCTCAGTATACACTGTAACCTATAGTTAACTAATCATGGGTTACTGAATTACCCCAGTTGTCTGGCTTCACACAAATAATCAGATGTCAACCCTATCTTTGCAGGACACATTCAGTCACAAACTCGCCTTAAAAGTCCCCAATACGGCACTCACAGACTTCTCTTTTGATGTTAACAAGGCTCCATTCTCACCTGATTTCATACTATTTTTATTTTGATCATTTTAAATTAAGCAAGTTGGCATGCTTCTGGCCTCAAGCATAATCTCTATTGCTAAGGATAATTTCAATCTCTCATATTCTGGAGAAAAAGAAAAAAAAATCCAGCCTCACGTTCTGGGGAAATACTGTAGTTTTATCATGTCCACCCAGAAAAATACAGTAGATAACATGTAGGGATGTGAGAAGCCTCCTTCTTTACCGGTAGTTGGTCAAATCAAAGTCACACAGCCAGCTTTCAAGCCTAAGGCAGGGCTAGAATCAGCGTCTCCTGGTTTCTAGGTCAACACCTTAACCACTAAACCAAACTGCCTCTCAATTTATTTTTTTAATTGTTTCCATTTGAAGAATACATTTTAAAACTTAAGATAAATCCTTCTTGCTTTCCCCTCAGTTATTACACCGAAAGTAAATTCCTTTCCTTGACTTGACTGCGTTAACAACAACCCCCTCCCCACTTTTACATGACTGGAGATACTCACCATATACTACGAGCAGGCAAAAAACGAAGGAGCTGACAGAGAAGCGAATATTCAGAGGAGAACCCAAAGCCGAAATTTGATTTAGCTTTAGCAAAAAAAAAAAGGGGGGGGGAGTGGAATCCGTTCCTAAATGGCTTTCCAGACTCCTCGTATAGCAGGATTGCCAGAAAGTCAGAAACACTCTAAAGCTGAAAAATCCACGCGCTTCCTACAATATTGTACGAAATATGCAGAAGCTTATTTCTCCACCACCCCCCCCCCCCCCGGGCTAAGTATGACTCTAGTAACATGCAAACCGACCCCGCAACAAAACCCGAGCCATTTTCCGCTTGAAAGGCAAGGCACTTCCCTTTGCTCCCGTTTAAGTCCGCCGGGTACGCGTGTCAGACCAATAGGCTCTCAGCCTGCAACAGAGGCTTCCCTTCAGTTCCTGCTTTGTATAAGAAACACGAGAGGTATCCGCTCTTCTCTTTTGGAACGGTTTAGTAGTACTTTTTGTTTGTTTGTTTGTTTGCGTGATTCTTTAATTCTAAAAGTGATGCGGTATTCGGCTGACTGTGGTGGGGTAGTGAAGGCAGAAGACCCGAAGCCGTGATTCCTATAATCATGGTTTACAACATGAATTGGATGAATGCAACCTCAGAAATCACAACCATGTTTTGTTTATAAATGACCAGCACTGGAAATACATAACAATAATTTACTAAAATGCAACGAAAAAAAAAAAGGCCATTTTCGCTTTAGAGGTAACTTAATCCAGAATGACAATCTATCAGGACTCTTTATTATTCGGATGTCTTTATACAGAACTTTTTACATTGATTGCATCCATAGGATATGTAAAATGCCAATTATGGGCTACAGTGTATATTCTTTATTTTTATTTTATTTTATTATTGGGATTTATATGCCGCCATTCTCCTGAGGGACTCAGGGCGGCTTACAAAAACAATATCCAATACAAATCACAATAAAATTAAAATCAACAACCCAATTAAAACAATTTAAAATTATAACAATGTACACCCATAATGGATCAGTTGACAAAAGAGCCACGTCTTCAACTCACGACGTTATACAGTTATAACAGACTGAATTTGCACAGCTGGGCTAACATTTGCTAATCTTACATAAGATTGTGGTTCAGTATGTCCTGTAAAGATAGTTTGTCAACAGTGCTATCTTGTAAAAATAAAAAGCTAGCTATAAGCTATCCCTGTTTTTTATGGATCCGTTCATACTTTGAAGTAATAAATTCCCTGACTGAGGGGAGGGGAGTGTCTGATATTTCTCTTCCTTTTAAATTATTTTTAATAGAAATGATCCAGTTGTCTAATGACAATAGTTCAGAAATAGAGGATATATTTAGAAGAACAGGTAATCTAGAATGCTTTTTTTTGGCATGCTTTTCTAACTATTTGTGATCATACCTTTTAGTAGCTTTTTTTTAAAGAGAGATCTACATCTTATATAGGTCTGATTGATCTAACATTTCTCATTCAATAAATGAGGATGTCTTTTCACAATACAAACCACAACATCTAAACTAAAAGCAAACACTTCCAATGTAACTTTATAGGGGACATGAGCAGCACATAAATTTAATAAATTGTGTGACCAGGCCAGTGTAAGTCCTAGTTGATTAGTCTAACTTTCTACATGAACATAGTCAGTAGTTAACCACCAAGTTTTATGGTAATAATTCAATGTTTTTGATGCTTGATTCCCAGTGACTCTGGAAGATTTACAAATTGTTAAAAAAATTAAAAACAAGGAAACAATGCAAAAAACACAAAAGCACAAGATGGCAAACAAGCAGGGACAAACGCAGCTAAAAAAGTATGATTGAGGGTGCTATGCTGGAACTTACTTTTATTTAACATTCTAGGTACAATACCTACAGACGGATTAAACTTTTTACTAGGTTTTTCTTAAGTAACAGACATTTCGTTAATTTTGAATGAGCAAAATTAATCTGAGTTTGATTTATCGAAAGCACATAGAGAACTGCAGGGGGAAAAAACTTTTATTATACTGTTTTCCATGGCTCATTTAGTTCCAAACTAAATCGACCAGTGCAAATCCTTCCGGTATGCGCTTAGTTTATTATGGTTCAGAGTGTCAGGCGAGCCCTGGACAATGAACCGAGTTATCCACGGATAACCGTGCTGCGAGAATAGACACACGACCGAGCAATAACACCAAGGCTGTGCCAACTGGAGAGGGGCCGAGAACAAAGCGTTGAAAGATAGTACTTCCAGACCGAACCGAGCATAATTTAACGCCAACAGAATGATACACGCTCACGCATGCGTAAAAAGAGAACGGGCGAATTCGAGCGAGCGTTCCGTAGAGCCTTTGATAGGTGGTGCGCGTGCGGCTATTTTGTATGGCTTAGCAAGTGAGCGCGCGTGCGCTCCACCCTTAGCACGGGCAGGGCCAGGTGGGCGTGTTTCTATCCCCCTACCCCCCCCTTTCGCGTGAATAGCCCCGCCCCACTCCGGCCCTCGGCCGGTCGGGGCAGCCATTTTGGGCAGAGCTTTGTTATGATTCGGTCTGAGGTACTGAAGCTACGGAGAGTGAGGGGGCGAGTTGGGGCCTGGTTCTGTGAGCACGGCCTTGCGTGGAAAAAAAGAGAGAGAGAGAGAGAGAAGAGGAGCTGGACTTAAAGAGGGAGTTGAGTGGCTGCCAGCGTCGGGGGAGAAACTGAGGTAGGAAGGCAGCGGGGGGGGGGGAGAGAGAGTCCGGAGTAGGCAAGGGGGCGGGAGTGTAAATAAGTGCTGCTTCAGGTGCAGGAATTGGAAGAGAGGAAGGAAGAAGGCGGCTGAAGGCCTTCTATATTGATCGAGGGGGTGGGAAGACCGTGGCTGCGGGAAGCGTTTGGGACGAGCGGGTGGATGGAGAGATGCTGGACACGGGGTTTGGGCAGGAGCGGGTGATAGGGAAGGGAAGGGTAGTTTCGAGACCCACTTTCCGTGAGAAATGGAGGCGGAGGACGAGGAGGCTGGGGGTTGAGGAGGACTGGAGACAAGAGGGACGGGGGCTGCGAGAGAGCTTCGTTTGGGCTGGAAGAGGGTTGATAGGAAGCCGCGGTAGGCCTCGAATGGGGGCGGGGTGGACAGGGCGGCTGAAGGGAGTAAGCGAGGAGAGGATAGGTACGCCTTGGAGGCAGGCAGGCAGGCGTGTGTGAGGGTTTGGTGTTTAGATAGATAGATTGATAGATTGATAGATTGATGGTTTGGTGTTTAGATAGATAGATAGATAGATAGATAGATAGATAGATAGATAGATAGATTGATTGATGGTTTGGTGTTTAGATAGATAAATAGATAGATAGATTGATAGATGATTGATAGATAGATAGATAGATAGATAGATAGATGATAGATAGATTGATAGATGATAGATAGATTGATAGATAGATTGATAGATAGATAGATAGATAGATTGATGGTTTGGTGTTTAGATAGATAGATAGATAGATAGATGATAGATAGATAGATAGATAGATAGATGGTTTGGTGTTTAGATAGATAGATAGATAGATAGATGATAGATAGATTGATAGATGATAGATAGATAGATAGATAGATTGATGGTTTGGTGTTTAGATAGATAGATGATAGATAGATTGATAGATGATAGATAGATAGATAGATAGATGATAGATAGATTGATAGATGATAGATAGATTGATAGATAGATTGATAGATAGATGATAGATAGATAGATAGATAGATAGATTGATAGATAGATAGACACCAAACCTCACACACACACGCCTGCCTCCAAGGCATACCTACATATATATACCTATATATATATATGGTGGAAGTGCTGCTGTAGGAAGGGTGAAAACGGGCAGCAACTTCGAACGTCGAAAAGAGGGTCGGAAGCGGAGTGCGGAGTAGGAAGTGTGAGAGTTTGGAAGAGTCCTTGGGTGCACACGGGGGGTGGTGGTGGGTGGGTGTAAATCTGGCTCCGGGAGGCAACAAAACAAACGTTTAGAAGGTGGATTTTGGCTTATTTTCGAAGCAGCGCCCCCCCCCTTACTTAGGAAGTAATACCAGGGGCATGGATTTCACGTCTGCCTTTGAACTAGTAATATTTGCCTTTTCTGCAAAAAAAATAATAATACGTGAGTTTATTTTTGTGGTAAGAAAGAAGCATTTGACCTCTGCTAAACTAAATCATTGGTTTTCTGAATGAATCTGCTTGCCTGTTATGCACAGCACTAAACCAGAAGCTAACCACATTGGCTAGATTCACAGGACACACTTACAACCAGAAAGTAGCCAATCACATTTTAACCAGTGGCTACTCCAGGCACTATTGCTAAAGTTTAAATAAGATTTTTGGTTAGGTAATCCTGAATGGTTATACCTCTTGTCAATTTGGAAGCAGCATACTGTGTTTGGGGAAATGTGAAATGAATTTTACATAGGAATTGGATTTACAGTTTATTTTACTGAATAAAGGGATCACAGATGAGTTCACACAACATGGCAAGTTAGAAGCAAACTCCATTTCTAATCAATATTTTTGGAATAATTATTGAGTAAGGTTTCAAGCATTTTGTTAATGCTACAGAATTTCTTTTTGAAAAAATTCTTGATAAACTTTTAAGGGACTACAAACTGGAATGGAATTTGAAACATTGGACTATATGTTTCAGACTAGAATTGAGATTCTGAACTGTTTCCTTGATGTAAACCGCTGCTAGATAACCAGAGTTGTTTTGGGCTACTATAAAGGCAAGCTATATTCAACATTTTAATACAGAATATTTTCTGATGGTTCAATGTCGAACAAAAATGTATTCACATTGCTGTCACACATATGAATTAAATCCAGGGAATGTTATATTTACACATGCTTGAGAAGAAAACTATTGCTATTATTTTAATACTGGAACTATTCACTCTCCCTACTAACAAGGGATATTAATTAATTAATTAAAATATTTTATGATCCTGTTAAGAAAAATGGAAAAAATGAAAGCCTGATAATCTCTGTAAATAACTTAGTGAGTTACTCTTACTAATTGTATCCCTAAAATATGTATGTACATATTACATATTTGGCCTGGTTTAAGGTAGTAAAATACTTTTCATAGTTTGGATGTAGCAAATCAAGCCTTGTTTTGATTAGAGGCTTTTAATGTTATGTAATTTGCTTGTGGGTGGAGCTGTATTCTCACTATATTTGAACTGCTCAGTTAAAAATCTAGTCCAGAAGCGCTTTGTAGATTATATGAATGTTCCCAAGCAATCATGTTTTATCATATAAATTTATGATATGCAGATAAGAATCCACTTTTTGTATACTAAAACAAATTTTAAAAATATTTATGAATGTGTCATTTCTGTTCATTAAGGCATAGAGATTACATAGCTTTCCAACACATTGATTGGTGAATCAATAATAATTTATGATTGAAGAATAATAGTAGGCATATTTAGTCATAGAAAACAGAAGTTAGTAGACAACTGAAGATATTCTTGTTTAAATACCATGTAATTTTTGTTATAATCTATTCTTATTAAAGTTCCCAACTATATAGTCTTGTGGAGAACAAAATTGGACATCCCTTTACTTTCAATTTTTCTTTTTCTTTTAAAGTAGAGCATTAAACTTCTGAAGTAAATTAAGTAACGTATGTTTTTCCAGTGTATTCTTGTTCTTATCTCTTCAAGCAAAAAGTAGTAGTTTACCCAGTTAAGCATACATATGAACATGAACCTCTGCTTTTCCTATTTACTATACATAGTTGTAAAATAATAATATCCATTTCCAAAAAGGAAGCTAAAGAAAATTGTGATTTAAATTCCTTGTGATACCTATTAAGCACATAAAGCTTCTGTTCAATTTGATTAAATTCATGCTTTTTTTTTTTTGGCATATGCTTCATATTATTTCTCATAATTATGTAGTAGCCTGCTTCCCTCTTCACAAACTATAAATTAAGCAATATATTTTTGTAATTAAGGAGTCAAGAGTTAGATACATTTAGAATTGGATCCTCATAGTAGAGTTCAAATCTTAAGTTTTCATTTTAAAGGGACAGAAATGTGACCTATAAATGTCAAATGGTACCATTGATGTTCATGTGCTGGATGTGCATGAACATCTAGCTCAGTGTTGGCGAAGCTTTTCGGCACTGAGTCCCGAAATGGGAGTGTGCATGCTGGAAACCGGAAGCTCAGCTTCCTGGCACCCGCATGCTCTTCTGGTTTCTGACACTCCCGCGTGCGAGAAGAACAGTTGGCTGGCGCGCGCGCGTGCATGCCAAAAACCGGAAGACCAGGTGACCGGCGTGCATGTGCACAACGGAACCTGGAAGAGCAACGGGTGATGGCTGGCGTGCCCGGAGAGATGGCTTTGTGTGTCACTTGTGGCACGTGTGCCATAGGTTCGCCATCACAGATCTACTCCTTTTTAAAAATTATATTTTTTATCATTTATAATTGTTAGACATAATTTAGTTGAGTTTTTAATTATTTCCCCAAATATAATAATTGGTTTAAATCTGAACTGAATATATTTTAGACTAATGTTGCTCAAGATTGAGAGTGTATAAAATTAAATTATGCTATGTTCAAACCATTGCTGATTTGAAAATTCAGGTTTCCTTAGCCCTCCTAAAATAGAGATGGGGAGAAATGGATTCTGGGCAAATATTCCAGAGGGCCAGAGCTGCAAAAGGGAAGGCATAGCTCTGGTGTCTAATAAGATGACATTGTTCATCAGAAGTGAGCCAGTCTGACAGATCTTACCGGATGGCAAAGGCAATTGAGGAAAAGAGTTGTGAAGATATTCTAGATTTGTAGGCTGTTTGTGAAATACTAATTGCCAAAAGCATTTTTACTGGATGGTTTAAATAGCGCCTGGAGCCAATAACTTATTTTGATGTGACAGTACTTGGATATATATTAGATAGCAAAACCAAATATAGATATACTGCTACAGTAGTAAAAGTGAAATATACTTTGAGATCCAGCTGATACTTTAAAAAGCATATCTTGCCATGGATAATTTCTACTCTGGGTATTCTTCTACGTATTCCTAAAAGATATTGTTCATCAATTTAATGCACTATTTCAAAGTTTTAATGAGAAAAATTCTTTGCCTTGATTTTCTTTAAGGAGATTTCAGTCTTCAGTGAATGTCTTAATTTTTCTTGAGTTAATTAATGGGATTATTTTGCCTTCTGGAAACGTCCCTCATGGGCCATCCTGGAATCAGCATATTTGATGCTTGTAAATTAGACATATTCAGCTGCTTGAAAAATACAGACTTCCCTCTTCTTCCCAGCTGCAAAAGAGACATAGTACAGAATAGCATACCAACTTTGGTTGCATTTTATGAATATGCTGAAAATAAATATGGAGGAATCTTTAAAATTATAAGAGTTCTTTTGTTGGAAGATCAAGTGTTCACTGTATATTTTAACTGATTAATAAGAATATATTATAATTTCTTATCTAAGGAATTGGAATATAACTACTGCGAAAAGTGGTGGTATGTGTAGATAACAGATTTTAATGTCAAGACATTCTGTTTCAGAATAATGCTACAGGATTTAACAGTTGATCTATGGAATGATAAGATTGTAATAACTATGAACCGTTTTAGAATGTATATATGTTCAGAAGTATGGGCATAGAATTAGTAATGGTACAGTAGAAGGTCAGTCAAAGACCACATTAACATATAGATATCAGTGCTTGTAGATATAACATTACAATTAAATAAATACTATTTTGTATGTATTGGATATTTATGTATCTTTTCAAGAATCCCATCCTAATAGGGTAATGAATTGTCTGAAGAATTATATTAGTATTATAAACTAAGAGTGGCATTATTTTAGTTAAAATACTTTCTATCCTCTAGATATAGACCAAGTGTTTCAGAGTCCCCTACTGTACAGTATTAGAAGACTTCTTTTCTTTTTGAAACAATTTTATTCTTTAGATAATCTGCAAATTTATAACAGCAAGACTGAGGTTTATAAAATAATGTTTTCAGAATCACTGGAGAAAGTTCCGGCTGGATGGCTATATTAGGATGCAGTGAAGGCAACAAAGTAAACTCTGGTGCCCTCACCATATAGGTGTGATCATTCTATGTCAGTAATGGCTAACCTTTTTGCCATCGTGTACCAGGAGGGGGGGCGGGGGAGGTTCACGCACATGCGTGCCAACATCCATAATTCTATGAGCCCTGCCCTGTGTATGCGCCCGCAATCCCCCCTTCCCCCTGCTTCTGGCATGCGATGGCCTGGTAGGTCCGTTTTTCTTTCTTACCTGGCTCCAGATCCCCTCTATGCATCTGGGAAGGGCGAAAACAGCCTTTCCCACTCCCTCGGAGGTCCTCCAAAGGCCTGAAAGGGCCCATTTCCCAACTCCCGGTGGAACAGGAAGTGACATTTTTTGCTATCCCTAGCCTCCAGAGCCTCAGCTGGCCGGCGCGCGCATGCTGAGCTGGCGTGCCCACTGATATGGCTACGCGTGCCACCTGTGGCACGTGTGCCATAGGTTTGCCATCACGGTTCTGTGTTCTCCGATACTATACCCATAATGGCTATTTCAGATAATTCAAAGAGAAATAAAGTATCGTAGAAATAATAGCACACTGTTTTAAAAAATCAGAACTGATTCCTGGCGACAGCCTGGACTGTTTGCAGTTTTCTTGGTAAGATTTTAGAAATGGTTTGCCATTGCCTGCTTCCTAGGGCTGAAAGGGAATGACTGGCCTAAAGTCACCCAGTTGGTTTTGTGCCTAAGGGGACTAAAACTCAAAATATCCAATTTCTAGTCTAATGCCCTAACCAGTACTGCAAACTGGCGCTCTAAGAAGTAGCATTGGAGCAAGCCAATTTAAACTTGCATACCAAGAGTGTTTCGCTGTACGCTCTGCTGTGGTGTGATGTCAGTCACCTGACCACAGAAACATCTCCGAACAGGACTTCCGGTTGGCACCGCCAGCGCCGTGGACCATCTTTTTAGACCGCCAGCCCCGTGATTCCGTGGAGCTGTTCTGACAGCGCTAATCAGCTGTCAGACGGCTTGGAAACTTCTCCTTCGGGAGAAGGAGAGGAGAGCCGGTGGGTGAGGGTAGAGCTCCCCGAAAGCCCCTGGAATAATCCCAGGGGCTTGGAGGGTGAGAGCTCCCCGGTCAGCCCACTGAAGCTCCGGATCCGGGACGTCTCTGTTTCACACAGAGCCAGGCGTCGCGACCAACTCTGCAGTCAAGAAGAAGATTGATTGAGCTCAAAAGCAGACAGAACAGAAGCAGGAGAGCAAGCCTTTGCAAGTATATGCTTAACTCCGGGGAAACATTGTTTCTGATTGAATTCTCTGAGCTGGAGGAAATGGCGTCTTTGTTGTGGCTCTAAAAGTGAAAGTTGGAATTGAAAGTGCTTGTTAACAGATTTGTGCTCAGAAACTGGATTAAAGTTGCTGGAATTTGAGAGCTGGGTGGAGAAAAGACTATCCTGCTTGACAAACTATAAATAAAGTGTTGAAAGCTGTTCAAGAGACTTTATGGCTGTGAAAAGAAAAATTTCTTTTCAAATTAAGATGGCTCCCAAGCAAGTTAAAAGGGGTGGAGGCTCTTCAGTGGTGCCAGAAATGACACAGACAATAGAATTTCCGATCGATGTACAGAGCCAGGAGGATTCTTTTAGACAACTTACAGAATTTATAAAGGAAGCCATGAATAACCAAACAGCAATTATGGAAGGGAAATTTAAAGAACTGGTGGAGGATATAAAAGCAATTAAAGATGTTTTTGAAGGAAAGCACAATGATGTAGGAGACATTATGATTACAGAGAGAGTGGAACTGGCTGGTTCTCAAGAACTTTCAAACTTTCTTCCTGCTCTTTTGGAATTAATCGACAGAACTTTTCAAAAATATAATCAGGAGCAGAGAGAAGCAGAAACTGACCAGCCCAATGAGATTTTGGACAAAGAAGATTTGGCAGTTTTCACACAACTAATTGGAAATCAACAACTAGACCTTTCTTTGCAAACTGATTGTGACAGACGAAGGAATGAACTGATTGATTATATAAGCAAGAAGAGTCGATATGGTGACTCTAAATCAGTGGAAATAGTTTCAAGAAAGGAATTTTTCAAGATACATCAACCTCAAATCAAAATTCAAAATCACTTCAGAATAAAATTAGGAGGGAGGAAGAAAGACTGGAAAAAATTTAGAAAGAAAGGAAGAATGGAGGATTAATTTTTTCTGGTTCAATTCTTGATATGTTAATGATTAATTAATACTTTGCTGATGTAAGAGGAGAATTTGGTTTAATTAATGATGTATTAATGATTAACTAAGTGAATTAAGAATATTCTGCTGAGAAATTAAGGTTTTAAGATATTTGAATTCTGAGTATAATAAAAGGAGGAAGAGTAAAATGATGAAGTAAAAGTATTAAGAATATTTTACAGATTCTCTTCAGAATAAAATTAGCAGGGAGGAAGAAAGACTGGGGGAAAAATTTAGAAAGAAAGGAAGAATGGAGGATTAATTTTTTCTGGTTCAATTCTTTTTTTTTTTATTGAAAAAGTTTTTCAAATACAGATTTTTCCCCCTTTTTCCCCCCCTCCTCCCTAACCCCCCTCCCCCTGTGGCTTCTTCATAATAAAACCCCAATTCATAACAGATTATATAACACTTTACCATCCACTTACTCCATCCCCATATGCTGACCCTTTCTTTCTAATAAAATAAAAATTATCATATCCCCCTTGTACTATACTATACTATACATTTCAAAGTGACATTCTACTGTAACATTATCTAATAACTCCTAATTTTACATAATAATATTATATCTCCCAATTTAGCGATTTCTACTCATAATCTACCCTTTTTCTACTCCCCATACATATATCTCTTAAGTCAAATCTTTTATGTATATTAATATAACATTTCAAAGCAGCCTTCCACTATAAAACTATATAATAAATCCTAATTTAACATTTATTCAGTTCAGCTACCCATTTCCTTCGCCCCCATCGTTATATCTCTTAACTCAAATCTTTTACATATATTCACATCTAAACATAATATCCCTTTTCTTTAAACTAAACAATCAATAACCTAACCTATCTCCTCCCACTTTCCTACAAGACTCTTAATATCTTTATTCTTCTGCCCACTCCACTAGAAAAATATTCCCTTATGTAAATAAAATCCTAAAAAGACTTTAAGCTTGTAATCCATATAATATCTTCTGTAATGTCTTTCAGCTGGATAATAAACTCCATCACCCATGTTAGGGTAACATCGCATCCTAATTCCAACAGTATTTTCGGTATCTTCAATTACCATCTGCCCCCATCAGTAACAAATATCTTCATATTAAAAAAACAACAACACCCGAGTGACTTTATATTTGTATTCCATATAATGTCTATAGAGGTGTCTTTTATCCAGATTATTAATTCCAACCACCATAATAGGGTAACAGCCAGATCTTCTGCGTGCCCCAATCTCATAACTCTCTTGCCATGTAGTTCAGCATAAACATAATATATTTATCAAAAATCCAATAAACAAAAAAGATATTTCCAATCCATTCAAGTTAAGGCCCTTTTTACATCCCAAAAGTTCAGCACTGCAGAGATCTGTCACTCTCCTCAGGATAAAAAAAAACAATACTTTGCCCATTATCTTTTCATATATTCAATCCTCTCTTAAATAACTGGCATATCACTGTTGTTTAGTCTAAAAGTTTTTGTTTTTGTGAGACCTACTTCTTCTTTTCTTGACTTTTTGTGGGTTGGATCTCCATCCTGAATTCCTTTCTGTAGATTGTGTACCGCCTATTTGATTTTCATGCTGATCTATAACTTGATCTTGTTGGTTTTGCTTTTGTGGCTTAAATCTTTCTGGTTCTATAAATTGTGTATCAACTGATTGATTTCCATGCTGGTTTGTGGCTTGATAAGTCATTACATTAGAATCCGGAACCGCCTCTCTTGTATTAAATAATCCAGCTGAGACCTCTGAAGGAGAATCCAAAAGTGGCTCATCTGTGGAGACCTCTGTAACTTGTTGTTTCTTCATTGCTTCCATCTCCTTCTGCTTTTCTTGAGTTTCTATCTCTTGTTGATTTTGCTTTTTAAGGACCTTGTAGTAAAATTCTTCCGCTTTTTCAACAGTATTTAACTGATAACTTTCTCCTTGATATCTCAATATTATACCCACTGGAACATCCCACCTGAATAAAATATTTTGTTTCCTTAGCTCAGTCACCAAGAGTCCAAATTTCTTTCTATCTTTTAACATCTTAGGCGGCAATTCTTTATATATCCAAATTATTCTCCCATACAGTTGTGGAGTAAAATTAAAGGACTTTTGCACAATATCATTTCTTATTTCTTTATCTGTAAAGTAAATCACCACATCTCTAGGCAATTGCCTTTGCTTTGCAATCCAAGAACTTACTCTATAGGCCTTATCAATTTTACAAGATACCTCCTCAGGATGAACCTTTAAAATCCCAGCCAGAAGTTGAACAGATATTTTTCTTAGATCATCACTGTTATTTTCCTGTAAGCCTCTCATTCTAATCGCATATTCTGTAAGCCTGTATTGCATCATTACAACTTCTCTTTCAATCCCTTGCTTTATATCTTCTGCATTATAAGTCTCTTGACCAGCTTCCTTTTTAGACTTTACTTCTAAACTATTGTCTTCAATATTTATTAAATCATTTTCAATTCTTTGTATTTTATTGTCCAAATTATAAATCTTGTCATCAACTTCCTCCATTTTAGTCTCTAGTAATTTGATATTTGTATCCAACTTTATAACAACTTCTGAAAAACCATTAGTCACTGTTACAATCTTTTGTTGCAAATTATCATACTTTAGTTGTATCATTTCTTTAATTTCCTGCCTTAATTTTTCAAATTTCTGGTTCACAGTCTCATAATATTTTGCCATTTCCTCCTGAAGAAATTCTTTTAAATTAAAACCATTCTGCAAAATCTGTAGGCTCAGAGCTTGTTCAGGCAATTGTGAACAGGGGAGCACCCTCCCCCCACTGCTTGTCTGTCAGGCTTTATAAGTTTTAACGCCATCCTGCCAACAAACTTTTTTTTTTTCCCCAAACAAGATCAAGTACAAATCTCCAAGAAAAAAGAAACTTAAAATAACTATTTTTCTTCCAAATTGTAACCAGCACTATATATTCTGCTTCTTTGTAGCTGTTGCGGAAGGACTCTCACTTTCGGCTTTCTTCTACTTCCCAAGCCTCAGCGGTCGCCATTTTAAAGTTTTTTTTTTTTCTCCTTCACTCTAAAATGCTTATAAATTCATTAAGGATACTTGCAATTTAGGGTCCCAAGTCCAAGTCTCTTCTTTTTTAATTAATCCATCTGTTAGGTTCGTTGATTGATCCGGTTCCAGTGCCTAGCTCTGCAAAAGGGCAGAGTCCTCCCGAAGCCCGGAGCAGCGGCGAGCGGGAATAGGGAGCCACAACCTGCTCATCCCCAAGAGTTAAAAAAAAACTCTGGGGACTTCGCAGAGGGCTCTACCTGCCCTCGCCTGCTCTGACTCACATTTCCATCAGGAAATGGAGTTTTTCGAGCCGCCTTTCAGGTGTAAAGGTGGCTCTTTACAGGCATCGGGGCTGGCGGTCTCAAAGGACCGTCTGGCAGCAGCGGAAACCAGACCGGAAGCCCTGGTTCAATTCTTGATGTATTAATGATTAATTAATATTTTGCTGATGTAAGAGGAGGAGAATTTGGTTTAATTAATGATGTATTATATTTGAATTCTGAGAATAATAATAGGAGGAAGAGTAAAATGATTAAGTAAAAGTATTAAGAATATTTTACAGATGTAATAAGTGATTTTCAGGGTTTGATTAATGGATTAGGTTATTTTGAGTTCATAAAAGGGAGGTTGATAAATAATTTGTAAAAGGGGAGTTAAAGGGTCCAGGGAGTTTTAAATCTTGCAGTAAGTTAGCATATTTTAGCGTATGTTTGGTAAACTCTATACCCTGTTTTTGCTCTGGGAAGTCGGGTGGGGGAGGGGAGAGGGAGTTGAAGGTTGGGTTTAAGATAAATGTATTAACAAATAAGTAAAAGTGTTAAGATGTATTTTGATGATACATTGAATGCTTGACTATAATTTGTTTGATTATAAAATAAAAACTTTTTTTTTCTAGTAAAAAAAAGAAACATCTCCGGACAATGCTGCCTTTTTGACTTAAGAAACTCAGATGAATATCATCCCTTGAAGTTTTTAGCAGGTTTTACCTCCTATCCTTGTTACTTATACTGTATTGCCCTGTTTATTGAACCATTTCGGTAGTCATTTCTTTGTCTAAAGACATTTTAAAAAGTTGTTTGTGTGAAAGTTCCTCATATTCCAAACAGAGTAGATAACTTGTTCTTACACATTTTCTTTGAATTCTTCTAATAAGTTACTGTTACAAAACTGCTATACCGTAGTATTCAAAATTTCAGAAGAAAAAGCACTTTACAACTTGATACTATAGGTTTGCAGGTTTCACTTTGTATATTTGTATGTATATATCAAGATAAAACAAGTAAAATTTTCTATAAAATACTTGGAATTCTTAGCGTCGGATGCCAATTATGCCAATTATGCCAATGCCATAATTTAAACATAATGTAAACATAGACTGACAAACACTTCATTAAAATTCAGTAAGAAAGGCTCCATTCCAATAATGTGTTAACTTGGAATCAAGTGCTGTTTGACCATTCCCAGTTCCATCCTCTAGTTCTTTCTGCTTCAAAACGGTATGTAGTTTGAACCACATTTATTATATTGTAAATGATGATGTTTGCATAACTGAAAAAATATGTTATGGTAAATTGCCGGTATCATTCCTCAATAACTATGTAAGGACTCTCCATTAATTTACCAAAACGAGAATGGCACCCTGGCACTGACCATAAACACTACACTTGTTAGCTTATATTTTTTCATTAGAAATAGGGGTCATAAATAATGTGTCTTTGATAAGCCTTTTGGTCACTTTTATGATTACTGATAGGTGGTATTATTTTTTTCCTTCTTTACAGAGTACTTCGTGAATTCTACTCATTTTGATGGAAGAAGACCACTGCCCAAATGTGAACTCTTCATTAAAATACAACCATTTTTTTCTCTGTTTTTAAAAGCAGCAGTTCAAATACAGCAGAAGGATAGCTTGCTAGCTTAGCCCTTTACTTTTAGCTTTAATTAAATGCATAACTAGGAACAGTAGGAAGACAGTAACAATTCAATCTTGTATGTTCAAGTTGCTTTTAGTTCCTTACTAAGGAAACTTAAGTGACATTATGTGAAAAGCCTTTCAAAATATTATTTTTAAGAAAGCTAATTTTTTAGCAACCATTAAAAATGAATCCTGCATTTTAGCACTTAATAAGAACAAAGGTTTACTATACCAGATTTTGCAAGACTCCTCAGCATCCTTTCCCCTGTCCCTTTGTTTCAAATTCATTTGTTGCAGAAGATGAATAAAGTGGATTTGTGAAATTCACCATTAATTACGGTGCTTTTCTGAATGCTGTACAAAGTTGACAACTACTTTTGTAATGTAATAGCTGAATTACACAGCATTGTGACAACAGGGAACAGTAATGAGGTGAATGTAGTTGTAGCTTTCCAAAAATGCACACTGCATTTTAGATTTTTTTTTTCTCATGAGTTCAGAGAGCATTTAAGATGAGCAGCTAGAGGGTTAAGGGGTGCAGTCAGCACGAAGTGCGGCTTTTCGTGCTTCCTTTGGGACTCAGCAATGCCACACAGCTGGCATAGGTGCACCCTGGCGAAGGAAGGAACCTGGAAATCAAAGTATTAAAGTGAGAGTGGACTGCAAAGGCCAAACTGGGTAAGGCACTGTATTTCTAGTTAAAAAATAATACATTATGTTTAATACATTATTTGAAGAAAAGTTTTTAATTTGTCCCTTAGAAGTAAATTAGTGAACTATTTCTAGATAAGCAGACATCAAAATAATTTGAAGAAAAAACCCTGCTAGTGAAATATTATTTTGGAGATGTATACTAATCCTTCCTCAGTTTTATTTAGCCCCAGTAGTGATGATGGTAGAACCTGGCCTCTGATGATTTTGAATGAAGTGGCTTAAGGCAGTTAAATTAAACAGGAGCAATATAGCTACAGTAACTCAACCTGATGCTTAGTCAAATTAAATAAATTTCCATTAGTCCCTAGAAAGATGGTAAGATGTTTTCCAGACTCTAGGAAGCATGCTCAGAAGAATCTGCTCTTTTCCATTGCTTTTAGTAGGGCTGACAGTGTGTGTGGTGGTTCTCTCGTCTTAGCTCCTGGCCATGAGGTTTGATGTCTCACTTTATTGAAGAGAGACACTGGACCTAAATGGCGCAGCATGACTTTGTTCCTGCCTGGCTTAACTTCTCTACGCCACAGTCTGCCAAGGTAATGATTAAACCTTAGATCAATTGCTCAGACAAAGTTATAGTTAAATTGTCATTTTGATTGTGAAATGCATAAATGGTATTTATTTTCACATTTCTGAACTTCCCATCTTCCTATTATGCTGCATAGTTACAAATTTGAAGGAAATTGGTCTTAAAACTTTTCTTAAATGCTTAATCAAAATATTTTTGCGGTTTAGGTATTGCATCCAAAGTTTTGTGGCTGTGCAGAGCATTTCAGAACATTCTAATGCTGATTTTTTTTTATCCTGTATTGTGTGTATTTCAGCATGAGTATACCATGTACTCCAGTAGCTGCATTGGGAATAGTATCTATTGACTGTTTCACTTGGTTGTTGCTGGGCTTTTTCTTCAGTATTTCTCTAGATTTTGCTTCCCCTTGCTTTTTTTCTATTAAGTCAGTATTTTTTTTTAGTGTTTTATAGCTGCAGGATCCAATGTGGGTCAATCACTAGGACCAGAGGTTTTGTTTTGTTTTATAGCTGTTTGATGGGCAAAATAGTTTGGTCTTTGACTTTGTAGGTTTTCTTTTGAAAATAAGTTAACTGAACAATTTAAAGATCTGCTATAGAAGAACATTCTTTGTTGTTTATGTTAAAACCATCAGGTAGAAACCTGTTTCTGCTCCACTACTTTATCGAGCAGGTACATTTGCAATTGTTCATCACAGTGATTATGAACAATTTCCATTTTAAAAGGTTTTGAATACTGAAAAAAATTGAAGGAAAGCAGCCAGTATCCCAGTCCAAGTAATAGGCAGAGAAAACAGAAGACAGAGAAAATTCTAAGGAGGCAATCAGAAGGATAGGTTTCTCTAGTCAAGAGTGCTTTTACAGGAGGGTAGAGTGTCTGAATTTTTGTTTTTGATATTTTTCTGACTGAGGTTTGTCAGAGTTTGTTGCAAAATCAAATCCAGAAAGCACACACAGGTAACTGATTCAGCAGGATTCATTAACTTCTCTTTATATATAAAATAACACATACAATACCAACAGCAGATTCTTCCAACATGGTAGAGAGTTACAGGCAAAAAGACAGGCAGAGGAGAGAAGCAGTTTTCAGTTCAGCAGTCTAGTTTCAGTTTCAATTCTGCAGACAGACTAGACCAGACTTGTTTGCTAAGCCATGACCAGGCTCCCAACTGGTTTCAGCTCCCATTGGCTGACTTAATTGCTATGCCTATTCATTGGCTGACCTTGTTACCATATCTTCCCAGTCATGAATATTCTGACACTCCTCCCTTCATGCCTGTAATAAACAAAAATCCAATTAACATAATATTCTTCCCATGGTGCACTCCACCCAATGGCTTGGTCATTATGTCTGCCAAATTGTCCTCTGAAGAACAGTGAAGCAAGCTAATCAATTTACATTTGATGGTTTCTCTTACATTACAATATTTAATGTCCACATGCTTGCTTCTATTTTTTACTCTGTCACCTGTTGCCATTTTAATGCAGGCAGCATTATCCTCATACACCGTTACAGCTTCATTTACCTTTACATTTAAATCCTGTAACAGCTGTATGTACCAAGTAACCTCTGAACAGAGTTCAGACAAAGCAATAAATTCTGCCTCCGCAGGCAACAATTGTTTGCTTCCTGGACTTCCAACCAATTAAAGCCCCTCCAAACAATACCATAATCCCAGAATTGGGGTTTCTGGTTTTTTACATCATTTGCATATCCGACACTGTTGGAGGACTCAGATGCCTTGAGATGTCGTTGGCCGACCGGTCTGTTATACGCCTTCCCTCCGATCACATTGCTTCCACAGGTGATCAGGAAGATCATTGCGGAAAAGGCAAGGGTGCTACTTTTGGCGCCTCACTGGCCCCGTCGGCCCTGGTTTCCCGACCTTGTAGGGCACTCCGTGGCCAGCCCGTGGGTGATTCCGCCCCATCGGATCGTCCTGTGCCAGGGGGCCATCTCCCATCCCGAGCCTCAGTGGCTCCAGTTGGCCGTCTGGTCCTTGAACGGGTCATACTGAGGAAAGGGAGGCTCCCGGACTCAGTGATCGGCACCATTCAGGCGGCTCGTCGACCCTCGACTACGCGGATTTATGAGGCATCTTGGAAGGCCTTTTGCCGCTGGTCCGCTGACCATCATGTGGACCCAACGTCAGCTTCCATTCAGGACGTTTTGGGGTTTCTTCAGTCGGGCTTGGAGACTGGGCTGGCACCAACCACTCTACGTCGCCAGGTTGCAGCACTCTCTACGGTCATCTCATCACCGCCTACCAGTCCTTGGCTCACCATCCTTGTGTCCGGGGGTTTCTGCATGGGGCTACAAACTTACAGCCGGCCGTGGTCCACCGGTATCCTATGTGGGATTTGCCGTTAGTTTTACAGGCACTCACTGTTCCCCCGTTTGAGCCCCTGGGTTCAATTTCTCTTAGGTTTTTGTCGTTTAAGGTGGCCTTAGCTCAGTATTGGTGAGCCACAATATATTAAAAGTGTGTAGACTTCAACTCCCATAATTCCCCAGGCAGCCTACTTGAGAATTTAATGGTTGGCTAGAGATTTCTGGGAGTTGAAGTCTACGCTTCTTAAAGCAGTGGACAAACACCGGCTAGCTTATTGGTTCAACGAATCCTCCAAACATCAAACAAACCAACAGGGTTAGTCATAAAGAAAAAGCTTCGCTTTAACTTCTTAGCAAAGCGGCCTTATCCACACACTCTGGCGGCTCCCTCCCTTCCCTTGCAACGGTGCAGTTCCATCTCTCGCGTGGCCTCCAACTCTCTCGTGGGGAAAGCGACCTTCCAGCTGCTCCGCGGCTATACCCAGCAGCAGCAGCGCCTCCACCGCCCTGCCACAGGACGGTGGGAACGGTGAAAACCCTCCCGGCTGCCGTGTCATGTCGCGTCACATGCGCTGCCTTCGCTCCAGAACTCGGCAGCCCCGGCTCCTCCTTTCCTCCGGTTCGCCTTTTCCGCCCCTTCTCTCTGTAGCCACGTCTTCAGCGCTAGGTGCGCATTTTTAGCAGCTGCCGCTTTGCATTTTTGCAGCTGAGGAATTTATGCTTTTTTGGGGAGTGGGTGGGGGGTGGGAAGGGGCTCCAATTTGTTTTTGGCGCCGCCACTGCTGCGAGAACGTAGTCTCCCGTCGTAGAGTCTCTTTTGATTTCTTTTTGAAGGCGGGAAAATAAAATGAAATGTAAACCACTCTCGCCCCCATCAGAAGTGAGTACCGGAACGTCAACAACCGTGTGCAGGCACTCAAAGGTCGGGTGAGGCTGTAAGCATCCCCTGGACCTCCTGTGGCCTTGCCTGGGGGGGAGCGGGGGAGGGGAGAGCTCAACCCCAGTGATAGTTTAAAAAGAATGGAGGGGGAACAAAGGCAGAAACTTTGAAATGATGCATAATGCAAAATGTAATATGAAACAAAACCTTAAAAAGGCTAGGTAGCATTTCTGGAAAATAAATGTCAAACCAGATGTTTTGTTTAGTATACAGGACTGGCCTGCTGTACTGTTTCTCTGCCTGTACTATTGATTTCTTCGAAAAAATATGCCACACAATTAGTTGGTTAAAAAAAAAATGGAGGCAAATGTATTGGTAATAGGTCATGATCTGATGGAGTAGCTAAGGAATGAGTGCAGTTAAGAAGGTAATAACCTGGGGTGCTGGACAGTAGATAGAACAAAACAAAATGTAATTTGCCCTCATTTAAACATAACCACTTTTTTATGCATTGCACCAGCAGTTCCCAACCTTCTTGGCACCAGAGACTAGTTTCATGGAAGACCATTTTTCCACGGGGTGGGGTGTGGAGAATGTTTTCCCATGCAACCTAGATATTGTACATGCGCAGACGAAGCTTCGCTCTCTCACTTGCCATTTCTGCCTAGTTGCTAACAAGCCATGAACTGGTACTGGTCTGCAGCCCAGAGTATGATTCAATGATTTTATATAGTCTCACTTTTTCATTTATGATATGAAAATGGGAATTGGTTCCAAACTCAAATTTTAGCTGAAGATCTTACAGAGTACTCTTACTTTAATTAAAGATGGAAGAATTGAGTTATGGTAATTAATCTTACTCGTGGTCAACAGTAATTTCATAGTTAGGTCTGTCATTTTCATGTGTTCCTGTTTCTCCTAGGGTAGCACCAGAAGTTGATGAGCATCAGTCATTCAGTTTCTCTTTGATTTTGTCAAGCTATCATGGCTTGTGTGGCTTGCCCCAGCACAAGTGAGTTCCCTATCTTGGCAGACAGGCATGCTCGTCTTTTATTAGCCCAGATCAACAAGCTGAGATGTGGGCAACACTTCTGTGATGTACAGCTCCAAGTTGGTGAAGGAGCATATAAAGTCCACCGACTCGTTTTGGCTGCAAGTAGCTCTTATTTTGCTGCTTTGTTTGCTGGAGGGATGAAGGAATCTTCAAAGGATGTTGTGCAGATCCTGGGTGTGGATGCTAATATTTTCCAGATCCTCCTAGAGTTTATTTATACAGGTAGGAGAATTTCTAATTTTTTCCTTAACATGCTTTGGTTAATGTCTTAGATACCTAGTAACCTGCAAATTGAATGAATTCAGTTAGTTCTAGCTGAGATAAACATTATTTTGCAAACATCCATCTTTTATCACAGATTAGTTTAAAAAACAGGATGAGTTACATAGCATGATATGGGCATCTATGTTTTATTCACATAATTTGTGTGTTACTACTGTCTTTACATGGACACAACATCTGGAAATAAATTCCATAAAATTAATGGCATTTTGTCAAAATATGTTTAAGCTTGAATTATGAGTCTGTTTTGCTCTGTTATTCAACGTCATGGTAAAGAACCTGCAATAGATACTGGATACAGAATTTCTCTTCTATGCTATATTATTTGATATAGTATTTCATAATATATGAAAATATTATTTATTTTCATAAATAGCTAAATGAAGTAAATCTCTACTGGTTTGCACATTTAAATTCAAGGGAGAGACTGTCCTATAAAGCCAGTACATTAAAATCAGTATTTAAAGGATTCAGCTTTCTCTCTGAAATAGTTCTCAGAAAGATGAGGAAAAGCATTAAGTTTTTCAAATTCCTATATATAGTGTGAAGAGATGTTGAAACATTTAATCTACAGCTTTTCTGATAGAAATCTTCGCCATTGCATTAATACAAGTTCTCCCACTCCCATTCTGAAAGACCCAGCCACGTTTTATCTTCAATGCCCTTGCTGATGGAAGGAGGTTTGCACTCAAAATCTCACGATACATGGCCCATTCATTCTTTTCTGTATACGGATCAGTCCTGTCCCTTTGTAGAGAAACAGCCCCGAAGCATGATGTTGCCACCCCCATGCTTCACAGTAGGTATGGTGTTCTTTGGATGCAACTCAGCATTCTCTCTACTCCAAACACGACGAGTTGTGTTTCTACCAAACAGTTCTACTTTGGTTTCATCTGACCATATGACATTCTCCCAATCCTCTTCTGGATCATCCAAATGCTCTCTAGCAAACTTCAGACGGGCCCGGACATGTACTGCCTTAAGCAGGGGGACACGTCTGGCACTGCAGGATCTGAGTCCCTGGCGGCGTAGTGTGTTACTGATGGTAGCCTTTGTTACGTTGGTCCCAGCTCTCTGCAGGTCATTCACTAGGTCCCCCCGGGTGGTTCTGGGATTTTTGCTCACCGTTCTTGTGGTCATTTTGACCCCACAGGGTGAGATCTTGCGTGGAGCCCCAGATCGAGGGAGATTATCAGTGGTCTTGTATGTCTTCCTTTTTCTAATTATTGCTCCCACAGTTGATTTCTTCACACCAAGCTGCTTGCCTATTGCAGATTCAGTCTTCCCAGCCTGGTGCAGATCTACAATTTTGTTTCTGGTGTCCTTTGACAGCTCTTTGGTGTTCACCATAGTGGAGTTTGGAGTGGACTGTTTGAGGTTGTGGACAGGTGTCTTTTATACTGATAACAAGTTCAAACAGGTGCCATTAATATAGGTAATGAGTGGAGGACAGAGGAGCCTCTTAAAGAAGAAGTTACAGGTCTGTGAGAGCCAGAAATCTTGCTTGTTTGTAGGTGACCAAATACTTATTTTCCACCATAATTTGCAAGTAAATTCTTTCCAAATCAGACAATGTGATTGTCTGGATTTGTTTTCTCATTTTGTCTCTCATAGTTGAGGTCTACCTATGATGTCAATTACAGGCCTGCCTCATCTTTTTAAGTGGGAGAACTTGCACAATTCGTGGCTGACTAAATACTTCTTTGCCCCACTGTAAATGTACTTTTTACATGTAAAAGAGTACCTTTGTTCACTGTTTTCATTTTAATTGCTATGGAATCTTATCTATTAGCAATGTACATTGATACCTTTCAAAGGATGGTTGCAGTTATGGTTGCTTGTAGACAAGCTTTACAGATGGTTCTTATTACAACCATAATTAGGACTGGAACTTTCATTGCTAAACAGTGCAGTCATTAAGTGACACATTCCCAATTTTAAAATATTTTTTTGCTGAGGTTATATAAAGCCAATCTGGCTTTCTTCATTGACTTTGCTTGTTGGAAGTCCCCTGGTAAGGTCACAAATGATGATCATGTGACCTTGGGACATAGCAACCATCAAATGCTTGTTGCCAAGCACCCAAATCTTAATCCCATGATCGTGGGGATGCTGTGATAATCATATGTTCAAGGATTGGTTGTAAGTCACCACCGTCATAATTTTTAACATTAATTTCATAACTTGAAACTAATGATCATAAGTTGAGGATTACCTGTATACTTAACAGTGTTGGTAAGATTTCATGCCAGCTAAAAACCTTTCTTCCTTTTTCAGGTATTGTCAGCATTAATGAAAATAATGTCCAGGAGTTGATTGTGGCAGCAGACATGTTTCAGCTGTCAGAGGTGGTGGACCTTTGTTGTGAATTTCTAAAGGGACAGATTGATCCTATGAACTGCATTGGACTCTTTCAGTTTGCTGAGCAAATTGCCTGTCATGACCTGCTAGAATTTGCAGAAAATTACATCCATGCCCACTTCCTGGAGGTTCACAATGGAGATGAATTCTTGGCATTGACAAAAGACCAGCTAATTAAGATATTGCGAAGTGAAGACCTAAGCATAGAAGATGAGTACCAGGTTTTTATGGCTGCCATGCAATGGATTTTGAAAGACTCAGGGAAAAGAAAGAAACACGTTGTGGAAATACTGGATGCAGTGAGATTTCCTTTATTATCTCCACAAAGACTTTTGAAGTACATAGAAGGTAACTTCTTGAGACCCAGTTTGGTGTAGGTTAAGGTTCTGGATTAAAAATCAGAAGACTGTCAGTTCTAGTCCTCCCTTAGGCACGAACGTTTAGCTGAGTGACTCTGGCCCAGTCGCTCACTCTCAGCCCAACCCATCTCACAGGTTGTTGCTGTGGGGAAAATACGCTAACTTGAGTTGCATAAAATTAAGGCAGAGTATACAGAATATAAATCTAATAATAAATTGTAGAATAATGATAGGATACTCAGTTACCCAATATAAGAATTAAAACCTGGTTATATGAAGACTTATTAACTATATACAAGTTACCCTTATGTTATGTAATAGCACCTTGCCCTAACATGAAATTTCTGTAATATTAAAACTCCTGTGAATGCATTTATTACATTTTTTTATGTTGTCCTTCAATAAGTTTTCTTGGTGGCTTTTTATACAACAGTATTACTACAAATTAAAAAATAATAATAAACACATTTATTAAAATACAATTTGTGTATAATACAAATTGAATATCATAGCAAATAACTCATGACATGATGCAAAACACAGTGGCACTTGCTTTTTACAATCAGGAAAATATTGGATTTTTTTTTTTATTTGAAGGAAATTAAGACATGATAAATCAAGGTGAAATAGGGCAGAAGAGGATGGATTGGTCATCAGTGTTTATTTCTTCTTATGTGAGAATTGATAGATAAGGAAATTTGGTATGAACTAAAGAGTGAAGATCCAGATTCTGGTTAAATTTACAGCTTCTATTTTGTAATCTGGCCTAGTTTTGTGAGAGCAGACTGTTGTTCTGCTGAAGATGTGGTGAGAGAACAGTATGTGATATGAAATCATGAATTTCACCAGGCATCCAAATTTAATGGACTTTCTCTATGCCAGTTTCTCCTGCTTTATAGCCCCCATTGTGGATTACTCATTTCTCTACTTTTTAGGGTGACAGAGGATCAGAAAGGGACATCTCTTGTTCTTTCCACCTAATGGAAGAATACAGATGCAGACCAATGCCCTAGCCTAGTTGCTTTTCTTTGTTTAAATCTTGTCTAGATATGTATGGAACAGTGTCTTCCCACCCCACCCCCTGGGGAATTAATCAGGTTTTCAAAGGGGACCATCTGCAGTGAGGACAATAAAGTATTAAGACATTAACACTTAACCAGTGACTAAAAAACTACATCAAAACACGTTTTGCTACACAGGTAATCCTTGACATATGGCCACAATTGAGCCCAAAATTTAAGTGAGACATTTCTTAAGTGAGTTTTGCCCCATTTTACAAGCTTGCTTGCCACAGTTGTTAAGTGAATCACTGCAGCTGTTAAGTTAGTAACACGGTTGTTAAGTGAATCTTACTTCCCCATTGACTTTACTTGTCAGAAGGTTGCAAAAGCTGATCACATGACCCCAGGACACTGCAACCGTCATAAGTATGAGTTGCCAAGCGTCTGAATTTTGATCACGTAACCATGGGGATGCTGCAATGGTCATAAGTGTGAAAAATGGTCATGTCACTTTTTTCAGTCCCGTTGTAACTTTGAACGGTCATTAAGTAAGCTCATTAAGTTGTTAAGTCGATATTGTCGTTGATATTGTCAGCCTTGTGAGGTAGTTCAGAGAAGAAGCACAGCTAGCAGTACTAGCTCTGACTTTATTGTAAGGTTACATTAACGAATCTTGAAAGTTTGAAAGTTTCTTTCCACCACTCACCTTTAGTCTGTAGCTCTTCCTCCTGTCTCTCAAGGTCATTTTCATATAACATTACAGGCTCAGAGTTTTTTTAAATTAAAAAAAATGTAAACTCCACATATGTAATTTAGTTTAGCTACAAATTAGGTACAGGTACATAAATCTTAAATTGATTTATGACCAATCACTTAGTGATGATTCAAAGTTATGACCTATCAAAAAACGGGACTTATAACCCAGATCCAAACTTTATCATCCCATCTCCCAGGGTCACATGACTGCACTGAAGGCATTCGGCATTTATGGCCTTTTGCAGTGTCCTGAAATCACATGACCATGTTCTGTGACAGTTTTTCTGAAAACTGGTCCTTCCTTCCAGTTTTCTGCAAAACTGAACCATAGCCAACTACAGGTAGTCCTCAATTTACGACCGCAATTGAGCCCAAAATTTATGTTGCTAATTGAAAAATTTGTTAAGTGAGTTTTGCCTCATTTTACGACCTTTCTTGCCACAGTTGTTAATTGAATCACTACAGATGTTAAGTGAATTGGGCTTCCCCATTGACTTTGCTGGTCAGAAGTTTGCAAAAGGGAATCACATGAACCTGGGACACTGCAACCATCACAAATATGAACCAGTTGTCAAACATCCAAATGTAAATCACATGACCGTGGGAATGTTGCAACGGTTATAAGTGTGAAAAATAGTCTTCAACCACTTTTTTCAGTGCCATTGTAACTTTGAATGGTCACTAAATGAACTGAGGCCACCTGTATGGGTTCGTTAAGAATTGCAGCATTTGTACTTCTGATTGCGGCGTTTGCTTAATGACTGGTGCAAAAAAACGTAAAATTGGGTCAGTCACATAACCAACCCTTTTATAACCATTATGACTTACGGCCATAATTGACAAGTTTCATTACAGTCATAACTCAAGGATTACCTGCTTTTTACTTCATTGTTTTCTTTCTTTCTCAGGGATTTCAGATTTCAGTCTCCGAGTAGCTCTGCATACTCTGTTGAAAGAATATTGTGAAGTTGGTCAGTTTCCCAAAGAAAATAAGATGAGCAGTTTTCTTCAGGCAACTAAGGCACGTCCACGGAGAAAAGCTAGGAAGTACATTTATGCAATAGGTGGGGATTCTTCTCAGCTTTTAAATATTTGGAAACCCTTAACTGGTCAAGAAATGCCTGAAAAATGGCTGATTGTTTATCCTGTTCCCACTTCTTCTGTAGGTGGTTATACTCGGTTGCAGGGAGGTCGTTGGAGTGATAGCAGAGCTCTCAGCTGCGTGGAGCGTTTCGACACTTTCAGTCAGTATTGGACTACTGTGTCTTCCTTACACCAGGCTCGCAGTGGCCTGGGTGTTACAGTAGTTGGAGGAATGATCTACGCTATTGGAGGTAATTAAAAAATATTGAGAAAAATGTAGACTGTTGTTTGTATTGCTCATTTGATAGCTGTTAGCCCTGTAAGTCCAGACAAGAAGCCCTAGTTACATCTTCATTGTAAGGTTACATTAACAGAATCATTAAGTGTTCTACCTTATGATTCTTGATGAATGTATCTTTTCTTTTATGTACATTGAGAGCATATGCACCAAGACAAATTCCTTGTGTGTCCAGTCACACTTGGCCAATAAAAAATTCTATTCTGTTCTGTTCTATTTTACAAGTCTGAACCTATTATTCTCCTCCTTTCCTTTTACCTTTCAGAAAACTAGGGAGAGTTTCTTCTGAAACGTTTCCCAAGTCATTTCACCTGTGGGATGAGACATCTTATACATACTGGTTGTGCAGCTCTCCCTCCTATCTCCCAAGTTCATTCCCACGTACCATGACAATAACTTAATTATTTAAAGGCGAGAACCTACAGTTGCAAGAAAAAGTATGTAAACCCCTTGGGATTATGTGGAGTTTTGCATGAATTGGTCATAAAATGTGCTCTGAACTTCATCTAAGTCACAACAATAGAAAAACACAGTCTGCTTAAAATAATACTACACAAACATTAGATGTTGCCATGGCTTAATTGAACATAACATGTAAACATTCACAGTGCAGGGAGGAAAAAATATGTGAGCCCCTAGCCTAATGACTTCTCCAAGAGCTAATTGGAGCCAGGAGTGAGCCAACCTTGACTCCAATCAGTGTGATGATATTGGATGTGTTGCTGACAGCTGTCCTGCCCTTTAAAAACACACACCTGTTTTGGGTTTACTGGTTTCAAGAAGCACTGTCTGATGTGAATCATGCCTCGCAGAAAAGAGCTCTCAGAAGACCTACGATCAAGAATTGTTGATTTGCATGAAGCTGGAAAGGATTACAAAAGTATCTCCAAAAGCCTTGATGTTCATGTGTCCACGGTAAGATAGACTGTCTACAAATGGAGAAAGTTTAGCACTGTTGCTACTCTCCCTAGACGTGGTCGTCCTGTAAAAATGACTGCAAGAGCACAGCGCAGAATGCTTCATGAGGTAAAGAAGAATCCTAGAGTGTCAGCTAAAGACCTACAGAAATCTCTGGCACATGCTAACATTTTTGTTGACACATTTACAATAAGGAAAACATTAAACAAGAATGGAGTACATGGGAGGACACCACGGAGGAAGCCATTGCTGTCCAAAAAAAATATTGCAGCACGTTTGAAGTTTGCAAAAGAGCACCTGGATGTTCCACAGTATTACTGGCAAAATATACTGTGGACAGATGAAACCAAAATTGAGTTGTTTGGGAAGAACACACAACACTATGTGTGGAGAAAAAAAGGCACAGCACACCAACATCAAAACCTCATCCCCACTGTAAAACATGGCAGAGGGAGCATCATGGTTTGGGGCTACTTTGCTGCCTCAGGGCCTGGACGGATTGTTCTCATTGATGGGAAAATGAATTCCAGAGTTTATCAAGACATTTTGCAGGAAAACGTACGACCATCTGTCCGCCAACTGAAGCTCCGCAGAGGATGGGTGATGCAACAGGACAATGACCCAAAGCATACAAGTCATTCAACAAAAAAATGGCTTCAACAGCACAGAATACGCCTTCTGGAGTGGCCCAGTCAGAGTCCTGACCTCAACCCGATTGAAATGCTGTGGCATGACGTTAAGAGAGCGATTCACACCAGACATCCCAAGAATATTGCTACACTGAAACAGTTTTGTGAAGAGGAGTGCTCCAAAATTACTCCAGATCGTTGTACAGGTCTGATCTGCAACTACAGGAAACATTTGGTTGAGGTTATTGCTGCCAAAGGAGGAACAACCAGTTATTAAGTCCAAAGGTTCACATACTTTTTCCTCCCTGCACTGTGAATGTTTACATGTTATGTTCAATTAAACCATGGCAACATCTAATGTTTGTAGTATTATTTTAAGCAGACTGTGTTTTTATATTTTTGTGACTTAGATCAGTGGTTCTCAACCTTCCTAATGCTGCGACCCTTTAATACAGTTCCTCATGTTGTGGTGACCCCCAACCAGGGGTGGGTTCTAAATTTTTTTACTACCAGTTCTGTGGGCGTGGCTTATTTTGTGGGCATGGCTTGGGGGGGTCATGTGACCAGGTGGGCGTGGCTATGTGTATAGGGACCACTCAGAGGGCTGAAAAAAGTCATTTCTGACAGGTCCTCGCACTTTTGACTGGTTCTCACACTTATGACCATCCTCACATTTATGCCTGTGCAGCATTCTTAACAACCATGTCACTCATTTCACAACTGCTTCTCTTCAACATGGTATAAGATAGGGCAAAAAACGTAAATTGTGAGGACAGACGTAAGTTCGAGGACTGGTCAAAAGTCCGAGGACCAGTCAAAAATAACTTTTTCAGCCCTCTGAGTAGTCCATATGCATAAAAGGATACAACAATAGAGAGGGATGAAGGAAGGGAAGGGAAATTAGAGTGGGGGGGGGTAAGAGAGGGAGGAAGAGAGGAGGAGAAGGAGAAAGGAAGAGGAAGTAGGGAGAAGAAGAGGGGGGGAAGAAAAAGTAAAAAGGAAAGAAAAGACAGAGGTGGTAGGTTTGAGGAGAAAGATTGCTGTACAATAAAAAAGATGAAAGGGAAGAAAGCCAACCCCCAACAAATATAAAGATATTAAGATAAAGAATGAATTGTTAAACTATAAAGAATAAAAGAGAACAAATAGGAATAAATAGCAATAATTAGAAACACACATACAAACATATAACATATTTTCTTTGAACAGAGTATTTGGCCGGTTCACAAATTTAAACAAGTTGTAGGAGGTTAGCACCCACCCCTTTCCTAGAAGAATGAAATATTTTGGGAAATATTAAAAAGGCAGAGTATTATATTTCCCTGGATGAGAAATGGAGAAGCATATTTTACAGACAAAGCAGCTCCCACCTTCCTGCCCCCCACCCTTTGTTAATGGGCCAGAGGCAGAAAATCAATCCTTTGTCAAAAGACATTTGCAACACAATAGCAACAGAAACTAACACAATGGGCCCCATCTAGCAACCAAAACTCACCACACGTGACGTGGGAAGCACATGTGACCATCAGCCAGCAAGGCTAGCTAAGACCCCCACCCCCTGGAGTCTGACAACCAATCAGGATACTCTTTTGGGGCCCCAAGAAATGCAAAGCCAGAGAGAGCATAAAAACCCGAGGATTTACTGTATCTGCCCCTTTTCTGTTCAGGAACTCAAGCCATGTGATCCTGTCCACCATTAAACCATCTTTCCAAGCAGTCTCCATGTTTCCAGTGTCTTTTTCCCCACTTGGAGCAGAACCCAGAAGAATATTTCTTCCAACACAGTGTTTAGTCATTTCAATTAAATTTATAGTTTCTATATTTCCTTTTTACCATATTTATTCCTCATTTTTTTAAAAAAACAATATTACCCTTTATCCTCATCTCTAATCTTAATCAAATTCAATTTTTCCCTTCTATTCTATATTATACCCCTGCGCATTGTCATCTATTTTTATATCCATCCTCACATTGGTTAATTATGTAATTATGTAATACAGTTGTTTAATACAAATTCAACATTTTAATATAAATGAATTAGTTATATATCTTTTTTTGTATATTAATCAATATGAACATGAATATTCCAATTATTTCCATGCAATCCAATTTCTTACAAATCAATTATATTTACCAATAATAATAAACCAAATAATTTCCCTCATATATTCCTCCAAACCACAACTTAACCATTTCTTCTGTCAACACAATATACAATTAATAGTATCTCAATTATTACAATTCCCTAGTTAAATAGAGCTTTTTTTCTTTTGTGTTTTAAAATCTTGAACCTCCTCTTTTGCCCTAAATTTCCCATTGTTTTGCACCTCCCTTTTTTGGTGAGGAAAAAGAAAAAGAAATCTCTCTGCCTCATTTTGTCACGTTGCAGCAAAGACCCTTCTTTACTTTCAATTTCGCTTTTCAGCATAGCTAGGGGGAAAAAAAATTGCTCCAGGAATTTACCTCTTTGCAGCTAGCTCTTTGAAGCCCCGCGGCAAGAATTTAAAGGTTTTTTTTCCCTCTAGCCATCAGCTGGGACTCCGGAGGCAGCAATAGATTGGGAGTGGGCGGGGTAAGCGAACGGCAACCGGGCCATCCAACAGGCAGAGGGTGAGTGAAGGCGTGGGGGGAGGGCGAGAGAGGGCTTTGGCGACCCCTGTGAAATGGCCGTTCGACCCCCAAAGGGGTCGTGACCCCCAGGTTGAGAACCGCTGACTTAGATGAAGTTCAGAGCACATTTTATGACCAATTCATGCAAAACTCCACGTAATCCCAAGGGGTTCACATACTTTTTCTTGCAACTGCATCTTTAAGATTGACATATACCATTCTAGAGCATATTAGAAATTATACAATGACATCCAGAGTTTACCATATACACATTAAATCATACAATAGGTGGTAGGCGGCCTTTACATTGGCAGGTACTATGCTTACCATTTTTAGGACATTTTATTGCTGTGATTATGTAAAATAGGAAAATTTGCCTTATGCATATGGACTGTTGCTCTAACAATTTCCTATTACAGAAATTCTTTGAATTCTGCACAACCCTGGTTCTTCCTGCCATGATTGTTTCTGTATATTTTTCTTCCTTCCAAATATATCTGCTTTTTCCACTTTTTAAAAATGTTATTTGGAGACTATTATTATTAACAATATAATATTAATAATTATTATTTGTTTCAGCCATTTATTTCTGTATACTTTTTCTTCCTTCCAGATGTAAATTTGCTTTTTCCAGTTCTTTTAAATGTTATTCAGAGTCAATAATTATCAGTAATATCTATTTATTCAGGAAAAGTGTATTTGGGAAATAAAATTCTCCCTGGGCTGATCAGAGCCACAATTCCTTATCATCTTTAGTACAGATTTATGCCACTCAGTTTAGAAACGTGTACAATGTGCTGTGGTCATCTAGCAACTTTAATTTATAATCTGCATTAATAGTGATTCAGATTGATAAATTGAGCCAATACTCCACCACAGTACAGTAACTGTATTCTTAAGCTATTGTAAAACATACTTTATGTTCTTACCTCTTCCCAAGGTGAAAAAGACTCTATGATTTTTGACTGTACTGAACGCTATGATCCTATTACAAAGCAATGGGCAGCTGTAGCTTCGATGAACTATCCTCGCTGTGGCCTTGGAGTATGCACTTCTTACGGGACTATCTATGCTTTGGGCAAGTCTTTTGACTACTAAATCTATAACTGTTTTATGTTAGGAGCAATATTGTATTTGGATCATGTACTACTACATAGCATGGCAGCTTTTGATTATGCAATAATAAAGTTGTCTTCAAATCACGTGAGACATCTGGTGACACCTTGATAAATATCGTTTCTGGTAGCTTAACATAAATTTTTATTCAGAGATTCCAAAGGTAGGATCTGCTAAAACAGCATCACCAGCTTGCTTACCACATTGTATCTTTTGTAAGATAATATACAGGATATTTAAATTTAATTATTACATAATGTAATGTATTATACTTTGTTTTAAAGCCAAAGCCATGTAATATTAAAACCCGTGCCACTAAAATATTGTACATTTGTAAAACATGTTGTGAGGAATGTTTACGTATTAGGGCTATAATCTACATTGCTTTTATATCTATTATATATCTGATTGTTTCAAGGATGTAACAATCTGTTTACTATGCAATATTCTTTACCTGCACACTTGCTTTGATTTTCAGGAGGTTGGGTTGGAGCAGAGATTGGCACTTCCGTTGAACGTTTTGATCCTGAAGAGAATACTTGGGAAATTGTGGGCAGCATGGCTGTGCCACGTTACAATTTTGGCTGTTGTGAAATACGAGGTGAGGGGTTTAGAATTATGGGACCATTTTGCTTAGTGCAAATTATATAATAGGCAGCAGTCAGTCTGCATTCATTATGGTTAATAACTATATTCAACATAGCAATAGCTGCAAGTGCTTTCAGTATGATAAACATTTAAATTTCCAGATTCAATAATTTAGATATCGTAAGAGGAGAGCTACATTAGTTTATATTAGCTAAAAATGAGGCAGAATCCAGTAACAGATTTATTAAAAATGAACAGATGTAGCTCATGAAAGCTTATGACTTTTAATAAAATGTGTTAGTCTGAAAATATATTACCTGACTCCTCCTAATATGTTAAACTTAAGCTGAAATCTATCTATATAAAAGCAAAACCACTCATACCGCGATCACGAAATCACCAGAACCATAAAGCCTACAAACTTGAAATTTGGCATGTATCTTCCTCTTGGCTTCTAGGTGCTCACTAAGAAAGGATTTTTCAAAATGACCATCAGATCATTAGTATTTCTTATATTATTATTAACACGCTCTGATACTAATTAGACGTTCTACTCACCCTCCCAACCTGAAAATAACTCTGGAGAGAACAGGATAGGACAGGAGAGGCTTCTGTGGGGCAAGCCTAAGGGAGAGAAGGGGATAGGATAGGGGAGGCTTCTGTGGGGCAAGCCTAAGGGAGAGAAGGGGTTAAGATAGGGGAGGCTTCTGTGGGGCAAGGCCGAAGAAGAGAAGGGGATAGGATAAGGGAGGCTTCTTTGGGATAAGCCTGAGAGAGAGAAGGGATAGGGTAGGATAGGATAGGATAGGTTTTGTGGGACAAAGCTGAGGGAAAGAAGGGGAGAGGAGAGGCCGATCGTAACTACTCCTTAATTTTCAAGCTGTAAGTGTCGATTTATCAAGCCCAATCACATAGTTTCGTAGCGGAACACGGGTATTCAGCTAGTCCTATATATATTTGTTGGGAATAGTTTCAGTTGACTCAGTTGGGCTGGATTTTGAGTAGACATGCATAACATTGCTCAGTTAAGACATGACCAGAAAATTTGATATCCTCTAGAGATTCTCTGTCCTGTTTTGAAGAATGAAATTCAAACACACTATTTACAATAAAAAATGGTTTAAAACAGTCCTTCGCAGAAATGAATTAATTACAATCTAATTTATTCAGGAGCAATCCCAATAATGAAAGCTATTGATTTCCTTCTATAGATGGCATTGGAGTCAATTTTGCATGATGGCTTGCATTGGTCTAATAGGAAATTGTTACATTCATAGGTTTAATCTATGTTGTGGGAGGCACTGGCAATGAAGAAATAGAACTATGTTCTGTGGAAGTCTATGACCCCTTATCTAAGCGCTGGTCTACCCTTCCTGAAATGGGTACCAGAAGGGCATATCTAGGAGTGGCTACTTTGAATGACTGCATCTACGCTGTTGGAGGGTGGAATGAAACTCAAGGTGCTCTTTCAACTGTTGAGAAATACTCATTTGAAGAGGTAGGATTTAGTTTTCATATCAAAGTAACTATTTGTGCTACCTTGTAGAATTTTTCTGAATTTTTTTATGCACTATCAGTACTGTATCTGCTTGTTTTTCCAGAATGGCACAAGCAGTTTATGCTTCTAACTCTGTGTATAAGTGTTATACTGTTGAAGGAATGGCTTTCTGGGACAAATAGAAAACTAAACTGAGCAAAGTTCAAAGATAACCTGGTGATCAGAGTCACTTTGCCAGGCCAGAAGGAACTTCCAACCAGACAGAGCAGATTTTCAAGGGACATAGTCAAAATCTGAGAAATTTCCCTTCTTCTGTGTAAGGAATCATCAAGAATTTTGTTCTTGAATCCAATTCATTTGTGTAATGAATTGGATTCATGAATTAACAGAATGGACAAATGAACAGAAACAAATTTTCTGTTTTGTCTCTGCATTTTTTTTCTGGATTCATGAGTTTGAATAAATACTATATTTGTGTTTGATTGCTAATATATAGCAGTACTTTACTTTGCCAGTGCCTGAAAGACCATTATAACTGTTGTTATGTGTATAGATTTGCTCTGGAAGGAAAATATAGTATACTTTAGTAGTATACTTTAGTATACAAAGATAATTCTTTTTGTTGTTTTATTATCAGGAAAAATGGACGGAAGTTGCTTCAATGAAAGTCCCAAGAGCTGGAGTATGTGTCATAATGGTGAATGGCTTCCTTTATGCCACAGGAGGCAGGACTGCCAGCTATGAGGCAGCTGCTCCTGTAACTTCAGATTCTGTGGAAGTGTATAATCCACATGTGGATACTTGGACTGAGACTGCTAATATGATCACCAGCCGCTGTGAAGGAGGTGCGGCAGTTCTTTGAACAATACCATGCTTTAAAAAAACTTGTTTGAAGCAGACAAAGTTAAAATTGACAAATCCATTTCAATATTTAATAGATACTATAATTTTTTTGAAAATCCATTATTTATTTTAGAATTATTAAAGGCTCTTATTCTGGGGCAATATGGGATTGGCTAATGTGACTCAGTGATCTAGTTCACTTGTCAAACTGATTCTTCCCATAAGATTTCACAGCTTACAGTAATATTTATTTGCATTTCTTCAGTTGCCCAACCACATGACGCTGGGTGATGTACTTTAGATTTTTTTGTACATCAGATAACAGAGAGGTAGGAAGAAGGAGGATAGGATAGGAAGGAAGGAAGGGAAAGAAAAAAGGGAAGGAGGGAGGAAAGAAATAAAAAAAAGAAAAGAAAGAAAGAAAATGGTAATTCTATCAGAGAACAGTGAAATCTCTCACTTAGGGAGCTCATTTTCCAGCCTAGCCCCATGCAGGGAGAAAAAACAAGATCTTCAACACTCATTAAAAGAAGAGGTTTGAGACTATTCTAAAGGGCAGGGACTGAGAATCCAAGCATCCTGGGTTGTATCAGATGTCATCATTTAATGATTGAGACTTGAAGCATACCGTCTATTTAAACTTACCAAATGTGCAGAAATAATGGGGAAACAGTCCCTCAAACAACTAGGCCCTGTGTCATTTAGTGTTTTGTAAATGGTAACCAAAATCTAGAATTGCACCGCAGAGACTCTGCTAACAAGTGTAATTCATAAAGGAAAATCATCTTATAGTATGCCCATAACTGCTTTTGCCTGCACAATCTGAACCAGCTGAGCTTTCTAAGTGGTCTTCAAGGACAGCCATATAAAGCACATTGCAGTAGTCCACACATGAGAAACCAAGGTATGAGTGACTCAGAGCTGCCTCCTGGATGCAGTAGGTGCTGAAGATGAATCTCTCTGAAGGCCTTTCTGGTTACAGCTGCTATTCAGTTTTTGAGTAATTCTGTCTGGGGAAAAGCAACCTCCATGGAAAGTCTCTGGTTCCATAAGATACATGTACCTACAGCCATTTGGTCTTATTGAGATCTAACTGAGCTTAATTCTGTTGCTGTCCATCCATACCCCCACAGATTCCAGGGACTGGGATAAGACCTGATAACACTTGGTCAACTAGATTAAGATACGTAACTTTTTTTTTTTAATTGAAAAAGTTTTTCAAATACAGATTTTTCCCCACTTTTCCCCCCCTCCTCCCTAACCCCCCCCTCACTCTCCCCTCCCCATGGCTTCTCCAAAATAAAATCCAAATTGATATCAAATTATATAATACTTTATCATCCTTTTACCCCCCCCACATGCTAACCATTTCTTTTCTAACATTATTATTGTATCCCCCCCTATACTATACATTTCAAAGCAACCTTCAGCTATATAACTATATAATAAATCCTAATTTAACATTTATTCAACTCATAATCTACCCATTTCTTCCACCCCCATACATATATCTCTTATTTCAAATCTTTTACGTATATTTATATCTAAACATAACATCCCTTTTCCTAAACTAAACAATCAATAACCTAACCTATCTCCACCCATTTTACTACAGGTCTACCATACATATTATTTTTAATATCTTTATTCTTCTGCCCACACCACATAACTAAAAAATATTTCCATATATAAATAAAATGCTCAAATGACTTTAAATTTGTAATCCATATAGTATGTTCTGTAATGTCTTTCAACTGGATTATTAATTCCATCACCCATGTTAGGGTAACATCAGATTCAGCTTCCAACAGTATATTCAGTCTTCCATTACCATCTGCCCCCATCAATAATAAGTATTTTCATATATAAAAAAACACCTGAGTGACTTTATATTTATATTCCATGTAATATCTTCTGTAGTGTCTTTTGTCTAGATTATTAATTCCAACCACCACATTGGGGTAACAACCAGATCTTCTGCATGCCCCAATCCCATAGTTCTCTTGCCTTATAACTCAGCATAAACGTAATCCATTTTTCAAAGAGTCCAAAATAGAAAGTTCCAATCCACTCAATCAGAGGCCATCTTCCACATCCCAAAAGCACCAGCACTGCAGAGATCTGTTATTCTTCTCAAAATAGTAAGATACGTAACTTTTTATTATCAGTATATTGATAATATGTCGCCCTGTGTCAACAGGAGCTTTCCTGGTGGCCTCATGTAGGTGTTTAATTTAATTTTTCAAATTTCTATGCCGCCCAACTCCCAAGGGACTCTGGGTGGCTTACAGCAAAAAATAATACAACAAAGAACATAGGAAAATTATTAAAAAACATTTTAAAAACATTTTTAAAACATTAAAAGCCCATGAACTTTGTGTTAAACAAGAGGGATGAGACCATTAACTCCTCTACACCCTACAGGTCAGGAACTTTGGATTTCATTTCTCAAGCCCACCAACTGGAACAGGCTATGGAGGAACGTGGAGCTCCATCACAAAATCATGCCCCCAATCCTCAGTTGTTCCAAATGGATACCATAATTGATAATATTGTTGTCTATTGATAGATCAAGGAAAGTCAGGTTGCACCATTCCTGTCCCAACTCTGCTAATGTAATGGCTTATGGGAATGACTTTGAGAGATTGGGCCCAGCTGGATAATGAGGGTAGGGTCAAGAGGCTCAGAAGAGACCCTAATTTCTCAGGGTAAAATTATCTGGCAGCAACATTGTTGCAACACAAGCAACAAGTGGATGAACAAATGACTTATTTGCAAAGTGCCATGATAAAACTAATGTAACAGCCAGGGCAGACTTTGTTCCAACTTGTGGCAGCACAACAGATGGCAGCTCAGTCAAAATTCAGAAGGGACCAGGATCAATTCCAGACATTCACTGCTCAATGTGAAATGTTTGTGGCAGGCAGGGTGATGGTGTTTCCCACTGATCACACCAAAGTGACTTTTGTGCTGAGTTTGCTGAAGGAAGCAGCAGCTAAGCAGGCAATATTATTAATTGAGGGCAATAACTATGGGAACTTTGTGTATAAATTCAAAGGACACTTTGGGGATCCCATACAGAGAATTGATGTTAGCTGAGAAATCCAGAATCTCAAGCAGGGACAGAGGAGAATACGGTCAAACTTTTAACTTTCATGCTGGCAATGTGGGGTGAAATGACTTAGTCCTGACTGACAGTTCAAAGAAGGGCTGGGGGCTCAGAATGATCCAAGGAACAGTTGAACTCTTTTTCTTTTTGGGGTGGGAGAGCTTGTCTTTAGATACAGAGAATTGGTCAATCATGATTTCTGGCCTAGGAAGTCAGATCTGAGTTTCAAATTTTAGGATGCCCACTTTCACTTATTAAATATTAAAATTTATCTTCCTCACATCACTGGAGACTAAAAGTCTGAAAACATTAACTGTTTCAGCAATATTTAAGATGCTATATTTCATATCAGCAAGACAATTGGACTGGTCTCATACAGTACCTCTTGCTGAATTTGCTTAAAATGTAACATACTCCTTTATCCCAAAGAAGCTTCTTGGATGAGAAGCGAAATGTCTTCAAAGAAAAACCAGAAAGTCCAGTTGCCTCTTGAAAAAGCACCTATGGGAATCTCCATAGACACACTCCTTTATTGTTATGTCCCTGTTCCAAGCAATTTAGGGATTCCATCCACAGGTCTTACCAACAACCAGGCAAGAAAGTGCCATCCTCGTGCAGCAGATCTCCTAGAGTCAAGCAGCCCGAAGTCTCTTAAAGGAACAATTAGCTCTAGCAAAGGCTGTGTACAAAAAGCCAACATACACACAGATAAGAGGGAGCTAGAATTGCAAGAGGATTTGGTGTGGCTTTCTACAAAATTTCTGACTTCCACAAGCCCTTCCTAGCAACTAAACTCGAAATGTATTGGTCTTTTCCCAGTGACTAAGCAAATCAACTCAGTGGCTTTCCACTTACAATTGCCATCATCAATGATAGTTCACCCTGTATATTGGTCTTTGCTAATAAAAGAGGCACTGTACTCTACATTCATAGACGGCACCACCCACACACTGTGAACTGCTTTCATGACCAATACCCTAAATGCTATCCTTAACAGTTACAAATTTTGCAGGAGTTAAGTGTTGACCAAAATGAACAGGAAGAGTTCTGAAGAGTGGAGGGTACCTCAGGGATAGCAAGAAACCAAATAAAGGGCATGGAAAATGAGCAGTTTCTTCCACATCAGGCATAAAGAACGTAGTGGGGACAGGAGAGCAACAGATTCTCAAGCAACAGCTCTCACCTTTACAGGCACAGCTAATTTACTAGTTGCGTTCTGTGATCTGGGAAAGTTACCAGCAGAAGAGCCCAGTGATACAGCTACATTTGATTCTCACAGCTGACAAATCAACTTTCCCTGGGAATTCGGGAGGGGGAAAGGTGATGCAGTGGTATGTGAGAATAACCTTGGGAGATTGATCCTAATACACAACTAGATATTTGTTATGGCAAGAGTGACCCTCACCAATTTCTTGGGGTGTAAAGGAAACAGGAGTTTTACTTTCAGACTTGCAAGGTTCTATTAATTGTAACCTTATAATAAAGTAGAATTAGCTAACTGGTTGTATTTCCTGTCCAGTCTACCTGGTAAGGCTTACAGGTAGAAATCATCAAGAGATGGGTCTCTGAACCCAAAATGTTTTGGATGTATACTTTCTGATCTCAACATGTCCCTCCTTTAGCTTATCAATAGCTACTACTGCCAGAACATCTTCCCAGGTTTCACCTGGCGCCCCCTCTATTCCTGGCCTGCTCCCACAATTTATACAATAAAGGGGGGGGGAATGTTTTAACCTCCTGGCTTTGTAGCATAAAGGTGTGTTCTTTGGGAGGTAAATCAACCTCATAGGAGATGAGCAAAATCAAACTTTATTTTGAGAAATATAACAAGATACAGGAAGTTATATTTTTAAGAAAGCATGTAATGCTTTCAGCAGACCACAAGATGGTGCTGGCCAGCTATAATAAGTTATCTCAAAAAGATGTCATCTGAGAAATAAGTAACTTCTAGCCAAAAATTACACTAAATGCTCTACATTTATAGAAATAAGAATATAGTCTCTAACATAAGTAAAAGAAATTAAAACAACGCAATACCTAACTAGAGTAGTTATCTATTCCTTAGGGAGATAAGCTGAACCCAGAAGCAAATTTCTCTGCTTTTGTGATCTTGGCACTCCTTCATCTTGTGGTAATTCCTGCCAATGTATCAGTTGTTGTGAAGATGGTGCAGTCCACTTGTTTTTCTGTCTCGCATACCAATATTCTTTGCTCTGTCTTCCCAAAGATTTCCCTTTGTCCTCTGAATGAGCAATACCTTTTTTATATTAAGAGGGCAGGAGCTGAGGGAATATCCCAAACATATATTCTAAAGCCTATACCTAAGAGGTGGTGTATATTCTAACTGAAACACCGTCTGCCATTTAGGCCAGCAGGAACTCCACACTGTTCACAAAATATACATCAATATTTATGCCAACTGATAGAAAACAAGGTTGATTCTTGCCCTAACGGAGCAGTGAATGTGGATACATGCAGGACATAACAGTGGGTTGTAACCAATTTTAATAACATATTCTTCCTCTCCTTCTACCCATCATGAACTTTGCTCTACAATTTAGAATAAATTATGGGAAAGGGTTATATTTAACCCTTGCCTCTATTTGGCCTGATTCTTAATAGAACTTGAGACTTTAGACGCCTTCTGCTAAAACAAACAGATTTTTCTCTTAACAAAATGATACTTCTCTTTATAAAAACTTGTTACTTGATTGTAAGAAAGTAGAATTTAATTTCATGATACATTTATCTAGTCTTAAATGACATTTGCCCTATTACAAGTCCAGCACAATGGAAATTCTAGTTATTTTCAATCCAAATATAATAAATGTCTCCACCGTACCTTATGCCATTATGGAAACTCAGCACTAGACAACTAAAATAAAAATAAAAAAATTGTAGTGAAAATTTTGAGAGAAAGAGAAAAAATACTTTATTACAGTGTCAGAGTAGCATAAGGTTTTGATCAACAGTGTGGCACAGTTAAATTGATTTTTCTCTTAAGCCTCAAGTGTATTCTTAAATCTTTCTCATAATTTTTTTTATAAAAAAAGGAATTGTTTATACTGGGTTTTTTGTTAATTCAGCAAATAGCAATCCAACACTTAGCACAAGAAGTTAAAACTTCTAAAAACTGCTTAATGTAAAAGATGATATACTGTCTGTTGGTAGCAGTAGATCTATAGTTTTATGTCTAAATATTTAGAACATATTACCCAAATATCTTTGACACAGAATTATTCTTTCAAATCACTGAAACAATCATTGTTTGATATCCAATTTCCTCAAAGTTATCTTACTTTTATTACAATTTGTTAGTAATAAAACTTCAGCACCAATCCCAGAAGAAGTATTGATTGCATGCATGCACACACACGTTCAGACAGAATGGGAAAACCATTAAAACGGCTGCGCTGAGCCTTCAAGAGGATGTGCTGCCAGGTTTTAAGTGAAGCATTGCTCTACATGCTTCAAATACCTAGAATTAATTTTCAAGAATAATGCTGTGAATTGGTTCATATTTGTACCAAATTTGATAAAAAATTGAGAGAACTAAATTCTACTAAAGCCATAAAAATGAAAACCAAGTAATCTAAAAACCACCTATCAGTGTTCAGCACCTACCCTTTCTTATTTATTTATTTATTTATTTATTTATTTTATTTTATTTTATTTTATTTTATTTATTTATTTATTTGAACTTGTATGCCGCCCTATCTCCGAAAGGACTCAGGGCTTCTAATTTGCTTCTCTATGGCTAGTGTTGTAAATTTAATGAATTAGATAATTCATTTATTATTTTCTGTTCCAATAATTTTCTACATTCATTTCATGCATTGGGAATACTGTTTCCATTCTGTATTCTGTTTCTCCCACAAGGTTCTGCATTTTGTGTGTGTTTACCTAGAATCTTCTGTTTCCCCAAATTTAAAACTTAGATATCTTTCAGGATAGACATTCAAATAAATTATTGTGACAAATGTAGAAAACGCAGCCACTAGAGTTAAAATTACTAACAAGGCTTTAAACCAGTTGGGATAGGTGGGAAGAAGGACCAAGTCATTATTCAGGGCTATCATTAAACCTATGATAACCATGACTCCAGCTGTAGTGAGATCTTTACAAAGCAAAGTAATCCAGGCTATTAAAGGAGGAACTATACTGTTACCCAAATTACGCCAGTCAGGTTTTGCAGGACTTCCTTCTGGAAGAGTAAATCCCCACCTGATCCCTCCTAGGAAAGACAATATAGAGGCAGCATATGTAATTTCAGCAAATGCCAACTCAGGGTAGGCGGCTTGTTGGATAGCCATTACTAATGGCACTGAAACAAATGGAAATAATACTGAAGCTGCTACATAAATGGCAGGCTTTGGAGAGTCCTTGAGTGATGTCAAGTCAAATAGTCGAGTATCCTGCTCATCAGATGTAGGTTCTGAAGGCCTTTTTCTGTTCCAGCTGAAAGCGGAGGAATGAAATCCCTGGATCTTAGTTGTACACAAAGATGCCTTTTTAGATAGCTGTAATTTTGACAGGAAACTCTGACGGTATTCAAGAGGAAAACTGCAAGGGTTATTCCTAGGCTGCAGAAACCTTTGAAGGTGAGTTCTCTGCAACTGGAAATATAAACATGCATGTCACTGAAATGCATGAGTTTAAACCTGCAACCGCTACACATATTGCCTCAAACTTATTTTTTTACCTAATTCCAAAATCATATAAAAACCTTAGTCTTTGTCTTTAGGATACTATATAACCCACTCTTATTTGAGATCTGCAAGAGATTTCCATTCAAGACATGCATCCTCAGGAATTCACATACAATTTACTAATGCTTAAAATGACTGACAGGAAAAAAAAGGTAATAAAAGATTCAAATGATTTCATTCACAGGAAGTGTTTGGATGCTTTTCAAATAAAAGACTTTTCAAATTCAAAATATTTTCCATATTTCTAGTATCTTTCCAGAGAACATATAAGGTCTATGTCTTCACTGTATTTGGAATACACGAATTGAATATTTTCTGATACCTACATTTATAGTGGAAAATTATTTTTCTTTCTATTCTTTCTATTCATAAATTACTGCATATATTATATACCATATTTATTTATTGAATATATATTGCCGCCTATTCGCCCATGGCGACTCAAGGCGGTTTACAGAATATAAAACCACATTTAAAACAATCAAAACTAACAAAAAGAATCAAATAAATTAATATAGTACAATATAACAAAATTTCCCCCCCACCTCCCACCGCGGCAACAGCAGGTCACATGAGCCATTTAATGGGCTCTAACCCACTCTGGGTTCCCCAGGGCCACTGGCAGAACCAGGTCTTCAGTGCCTTCCGGAAGAGTATTAGAGTGGGGGCCATTCTAATCTCTGGGGGAATATATATTTTAGTACTATTAATAAATGTAGAATATGTTGATTTTATGCCTTCATTCTGATAAAAATAGAATTTTTAAGAGAATCTGATTTAAAACATAATCTCTTTTAACATGTAACAGAACCATAGTAACTGCACACATTAAATATTTCGGGAGATTTTCGTATTTCACAAAAGCTACAAAGCTATTATTGACATCTCTCTTGGAAGACAAAGGATTATTAGGATTATCTTCTTTTATCCCAGCATGTAATAGAAGTTGTTCTCTTTTTTTAAAAAATCTAAAATAAATTCCAATTCAATTATCTGGAAGAATTTTACCTTGGAAGGAATTTGGAAACCACATTGTTGTATAAAACGGAACATTTTCATAGACCTTAAAAGACAGAAAAGGTTAGATGGTTAACCTTAGAGTATCATGCATAAATATTGGGTGATATTTTCCACTTCAATAAAATATGCTACACTGAAACAATCTTGTTTCAGTATTAATAAGGAAAGATATATCTAAAATATAGAGTCATAATTGGAAAATCAACTCCAGGGAGCCTATCAGCTAAAGCTGTTGAAAAACATAACAATGATGTCATGATATAAATAGCTTTAACTATCAGTCTAATACTAGATATCAATCAATATACAGCATATAAGCAGTAACAATATTATACTGTGTTATGTGCTATGTATCCCCAGTATCCCTTTGCTTACAATAGGTTTCGCTATATATTCTGCTATGGAATATTATCTGAGTTGTAGGAATACAAGGCGAATATGCCTTCAAAATTAAGTTCAGTTCCTAATCACAAGATAGAGCTGTGTGGGTTTTTTGGCCTTCCAGAATATTTGTTCAACTGTCCAGTCTGGTTGCCAAACAAGGAATTTCCTGATAGTCTCTTATCTGAGTATCAATCAGATCTGACAGCACTTACCTTTTCCAAGATGGAAATGAGAGTTCCCTAAATTAATTTAATGGCACAGAAATTCATTATACTAGCAGTATTTGAAATAAAAGTATGCATTTAAGTCACCTCAGTATACACTGTAACCTATAGTTAACTAATCATGGGTTACTGAATTACCCCAGTTGTCTGGCTTCACACAAATAATCAGATGTCAACCCTATCTTTGCAGGACACATTCAGTCACAAACTCGCCTTAAAAGTCCCCAATACGGCACTCACAGACTTCTCTTTTGATGTTAACAAGGCTCCATTCTCACCTGATTTCATACTATTTTTATTTTGATCATTTTAAATTAAGCAAGTTGGCATGCTTCTGGCTCAAGCATAATCTCTATTGCTAAGGATAATTTCAATCTCTCATATTCTGGAGAAAAAGAAAAAAAAATCCAGCCTCACGTTCTGGGGAAATACTGTAGTTTTATCATGTCCACCCAGAAAAATACAGTAGATAACATGTAGGGATGTGAGAAGCCTCCTTCTTTACCGGTAGTTGGTCAAATCAAAGTCACACAGCCAGCTTTCAAGCCTAAGGCAGGGCTAGAATCAGCGTCTCCTGGTTTCTAGGTCAACACCTTAACCACTAAACCAAACTGCCTCTCAATTTATTTTTTTAATTGTTTCCATTTGAAGAATACATTTTAAAACTTAAGATAAATCCTTCTTGCTTTCCCCTCAGTTATTACACCGAAAGTAAATTCCTTTCCTTGACTTGACTGCGTTAACAACAACCCCCTCCCCACTTTTACATGACTGGAGATACTCACCATATACTACGAGCAGGCAAAAAACGAAGGAGCTGACAGAGAAGCGAATATTCAGAGGAGAACCCAAAGCCGAAATTTGATTTAGCTTTAGCAAAAAAAAAAAGGGGGGGGGGAGTGGAATCCGTTCCTAAATGGCTTTCCAGACTCCTCGTATAGCAGGATTGCCAGAAAGTCAGAAACACTCTAAAGCTGAAAAATCCACGCGCTTCCTACAATATTGTACGAAATATGCAGAAGCTTATTTCTCCACCCCCCCCCCGGGCTAAGTATGACTCTAGTAACATGCAAACCGACCCCGCAACAAAACCCGAGCCATTTTCCGCTTGAAAGGCAAGGCACTTCCCTTTGCTCCCGTTTAAGTCCGCCGGGTACGCGTGTCAGACCAATAGGCTCTCAGCCTGCAACAGAGGCTTCCCTTCAGTTCCTGCTTTGTATAAGAAACACGAGAGGTATCCGCTCTATGAGGACTCTTTATTATTTGGATGTCTTCATACAGAACTTTTTACATTGATTGCATCCATAGGATATGTAAAATGCCAGTTATGGGCTACACTGTATATTCTGTATTTATTTTTATTTTATTTTATTATTGCGATTTATATGCCGCCATTCTCCCGAGGGACTCGGCGGTTTACAAAAACAATATCCAATACAAATCACAGTAAAATTAAAATCAACCCAATTAAAACAATTTAAAATTATAACAATGTACACCCATAATGGATCAGTTAAGTTGACGAAAGAGCCACGTCTTCAACTCACGATGTTATCGTGTTATAACTGTAAGATAACTTGAATTATAACACATCAAATACATATTTTTATGTGCTATAATTATATCCTGCTTTTCCACATAAGGCCATGCAAAAACCAGGAGCAAAAAAATTGCTTACAGAACATTCTCTCCTAAACATGCCCCACCCCCATAAAAACTCTTGAGATGAGACCTAAAGCCATCTTATTAAGCTTTCAGTAGATTTGAACATGGACAATTTTGGCTCATATTTATAGTTACAATGGTTTAACAACTTTTCTTGTGTGCTTCTGAGACTGATTTCACACTGACAAAACTGTCATTCCAATCTCACCCAGATTTGCACTGAATATGAAAGTGTGAAAGATCTTTTATTTGAGAGAACAATAAAAAGAAGCAGGTTATTTCAGTCCAAAGGGCAGTAGTTGTTACTTAAAATTCTAGAAAATGAAAACATAACATTTACTGTTTGGCACTCCAAATGATTAGTTTAAATAGTAAAAACATTTAATCTATATAAATTAACAAAAACAGCATATTTCACATATCTCAGATTAAATTATATTCCTTTTAATTATCCATAAAATACTGCTTTTTACTAAACATTTTCCCTTTGTTGTAAGTATAATTTTATCTTATTTGACATACTTCAATTTGGCATCAAAGAAAAATGTGCTGGAAAAAATGGTTACTTAGGAGATAGTTTACCAGGTTAATCCAATTCAACCTTGGATGTAAACTAATCACATTGGTTGGTTGTGCAAAACACATTAACTATTTATTTGATGGGTTAATCTATAGTAGATGTCAGGCTAACTCTGGTTTCCTTAGGTATTCTGTATTGCATAATGCTTTGAATCATATACAGACTGAATTTGCACAGGCTGGGCTAACATTTGCTAATCTTACATAAGATTGTGGTTCAGTATGTCCTGTAAAGATAGTTTGTCAACAGTGCTATCTTGTAAAAATAAAAAGCTAGCTATAAGCTATCCATTTTTTATGGATCCATCCATACTTTGAAGTAATAAATTCCCTGACTGAGGGGGGTGGGGTGTCTGATATTTCTCTTCCTTTTAAATTATTTTTAATAGAAATGATCCAGTTGTCTAATGACAATAGTTCAGAAATAGAGGATGTATTTAGAAGAACAGGTAATTTAGAATGCTTTCCTTTGGCATGCTTTTCTAACTATTTGTGATCATACCTTTTAGTAGCTTTTTTTAAAAAAGAGAGATCTACATCTTATATAGGTCTGATTCATTCACAGGAATGTAAAAGGCCATTTACAAGGGCATGTTGATCTAATATTTCTCATTCAGTAAATGAGGATGTCTTTACACAATACAAACCACAACATCTAAATTAAAACCAAACACTTGCAATGCAACTTTATAGGGGACATGAGCAGCACATAAATTTAATAAATTGTGTGACCAGGCCAGTGTAAATCCTAATTGATTAGTCTAACTTTCTACATGAACATAGCCAGTAGTTAACCACCAAGTTTTATGGTAATAATTCAATGTTTTTGATGCTTGATTCCCAGTGACTCTGGAAGATTTACAAATTGTTTAAAAAATTAAAAACAAGGAAACAATGCAAAAAACACAAAAGCACAAGATGGCAAACAAGCAAAATTAATCTGAGTTTGATTTATCGAAAGCACAGAGAACTGCAGGGGGGAAAAAACTTTTATTATACTGTTTTCCATGGCTCATTTAGTTCCAAACTAAATCGACCAGTGCAAATCCTTCCGGTATGCGCTTAGTTTATTATGGTTCAGAGTGTCAGGCGAGCCCTGGACAATGAACCGAGTTATCCACGGATAACCGTGCTGCGAGAATAGACACACGACCGAGCAATAACACCAAGGTTGTGCCAACTGGAGAGGGGCCGAGAACAAAGCGTTGAAAGATAGTACTTCCAGACCGAACCGAGCATAACTTAACGCCAACAGAATGATACACGCTCACGCATGCGTAAAAAGAGAACGGGCGAATTCGAGCGAGCGTTCCGAAGAGCCTTTGATGGGCGGTGCGCGTGCGGCTATTTTGTATGGCTTAGCAAGTGAGCGCGCGTGCGCTCCACCCTTAGCACGGGCAGGGCCAGGTGGGCGTGTTTCTATCCCCCTACCCCCCCCTTTCGCGTGAATAGCCCCGCCCCCCTCCGGCCCTCGGCCGGTCCGGGCAGCCATTTTGGGCAGAGCTTTGTTATGATTCGGTCTGAGGAACTGAAGCTACGGAGAGAGTGAGGGGGCGAGTTGGGGCCTGGTTCTGTGAGCACGGCCTTGCGTGGAAAAAAAAAGAGAGAGAGAGAGAGAAGAGGAGCTGGACTTAAAGAGGGAGTTGAGTGGCTGCCAGCGTCGAGGGAGAAACTGAGGTAGGAAGGCAGCGGGGGGGGGGGGGGGAGAGAGAGAGTCCGGAGTAGGCAAGGGGGCGGGAGTGTAAATAAGTGCTGCTTCGGGTGCAGGAATTGGGAGAGAGGAAGGAAGAAGGTGGCTGAAGGCCTTCTATATTGATCGACTGGGTGGGTGGGGGAAGTTGCTGGGTGGGGAGGGGGTGGGAAGATCGTGGCTGCGGGAAGCGTTTGGGACGAGCGGGTGGATGGAGAGATGCTGGACACGGGGTTTGGGCAGGAGCGGGTGATAGGGAAGGGAAGGGTAGTTTCGAGACCCACTTTCCGTGAGAAATGGAGGCGGAGGACGAGGAGGCTGGGGGTTGTGGAGGACTGGAGACGGGAGGGACGGGGGCTGCGAGAGAGCTTCGATTGGGCTGGAAGAGGGTTGATAGGAAGCCGCGGTAGGCCTCGAAGTGCAAACTTGAGTGGGGGCGGGGTGGGCAGGGCGGCTGAAGGGAGTAAGCGAGAAGAGGGCAGGTATGCCTTGGTGGAGGCAGGCAGGCGTGTGTGTCTGAGGGTTTGGTGTTTTTATATATATATATGGTGGAAGTGCTGCTGTAGGAAGGGTGGAAACGGGCAGTAACTTCGCGGTGCCGTCGAAAAGAGGGTAGGAAGCGGAATGCGGAGTAGGAAGTGTGAGAGTTTGGAAGAGTCCTTGGGTGCAGAGGGGGGGGGGGTGTAAATCTGACTCCGCGAGGCAACCATTCTCTTTCGTGCGAGGGAGCAAAACAGGAAACGTTTAGAAAGGTGGTTTAACTCGGTTTTGTCACCTGTGACACGGTTTTTGGCTATTTTCGAAGCAGGCCCCCGTCCCCACCCTCCCCTACTTACTTAGGAAGTAATACCAGGGGCATGGATTTCACGTCTGCCTTTGAACTAGTAATATTTGCCTTTTCTGCAAAAAAATAAAAAAATACGTGAGTTTATTTTTGTGGTAAGAAAGAAGCATTTGACCTCTGCTAAACTAAATCATTGGTTTTCTGAATGAATCTGCTTGCCTGTTATGCACAGCACTAAACCAGAAGCTAACCACATTGGCTAGATTCACAGGACACACTTACAACCAGAAAGTAGCCAATCACATTTTAACCAGTGGCTACTCCAGGCAATATTGCAAAAGTTTAAATAAGATTTTTGGTTAGGTAATCCTGAATGGTTATATATACCTCTTGTCAATTTGGAAGCAGCATACTGTGTTTGGGGAAATGTGAAATGAATTTTACATAAGAATTGGATTTACAGTTTATTTTACTGAATAAAGGATCACAGATGAGTTCACACAACATGGCAAGTTAGAAGCAAACTCCATTTCCAATCAATATTTTTGGAATACTAGTTATTGAGTAAGGTTTCAAGCATTTTGTTAACGCTACAGAATTTCTTTTTGAAAAAATTCTTGATAAACTTTTAAGGGACTACAAACTGGAATGGAATTTGAAACATTGGACTAAATGTTTCAGACTAGAATTGAGATTCTGAACTGTTTCCTTGATGTAAACCGCTGCTAGATAACCAGAGTTGTTTTGGGCTACTATAAAGGCAAGCTATATTCAACATTTTAATACAGAATATTTTCTGATGGTTCAATGTCGAACAAAAATGTATTCACATTGCTGTCACACATATGAATTAAATCCAGGGAATGTTATATTTACACATGCTTGAGAAGAAAACTATTGCTATTATTTTAATACTGGAACTATTCACTCTCCCTACTAACAAGGGATATTAATTAATTAATTAAAATATTTTATGATCCTGTTAAGAAAAATGGAAAAAATGAAAGCCTGATAATCTCTGTAAATAACTTAGTGAGTTACTCTTACTAATTGTATCCCTAAAATATGTATGTACATATTACATATTTGACCTGGTTTAAGGTAGTAAAATACTTTTCATAGTTTGGATGTAGCAAATCAAGCCTTGTTTCAATTAGAGGCTTTTAATGATATTCCTATGTTATGTAATTTGCTTGTGGGTGGAGCTGTATTCCCACTATATTTGAACTGCTCAGTTAAAAATCTAGTCCAGAAGCGCTTTGTAGATTATATGAATGTTCCCAAGCAATCATGTTTTATCATATAAATTTATGATATGCAGATAAGAATCCACTTTTTGTATACTAAAACAAATTTTAAAAATATTTATGAATGTGTCATTTCTGTTCATTAAGGCATAGAGATTACATAGCTTTCCAACACATTGATTGGTGAATCAATAATAATTTATGATTGAAGAATAATAGTAGGCATATTTAGCCATAGAAAACAGAAGTTAGTAGACAACTGAAGATATTCTTGTTTAAATACCATGTAATTTTTGTTATAATCTATTCTTATTAAAGTTCCCAACTATATAGTCTTGTGGAGAACAAAATTGGACATCCCTTTACTTTCAATTTTTCTTTTTCTTTTAAAGTAGAGCATTAAACTTCTGAAGTAAATTAAGTAACGTATGTTTTTCCAGTGTATTCTTGTTCTTATCTCTTCAAGCAAAAAGTGGTAGTTTACCCAGTTAAGCATACATATCAACATGAACCTCTGCTTTTCCTATTTACTATACATAGTTGTAAAATAATAATATCCATTTCCAAAAAGGAAGCTAAAGAAAATTGTGATTTAAATTCCTTGTGATACCTATTAAGCACATAAAGCTTCTGTTCAATTTGATTAAATTCATGCTTTTTTTTTTTGGCATATGCTTCATATTATTTCTCATAATTATGTAGTAGCCTGCTTCCCTCTTCACAAACTATAAATTAAGCAATATATTTTTGTAATTAAGAAGTCAAGAGTTAGATACATTTAGAATTGGATCCTCATAGTAGAGTTCAAATCTTAAGTTTTTATTTTAAAGGGACAGAAATGTGACCTATAAATGTCAAATGGTACCATTGATGTTCATGTGCTGGATGCTGCATGAACATCTAGCTCAGTGTTGGCGAAGCTTTTCGGCACTGAGTCCCGAAATGGGAGTGTGCATGCTGGAAACCGGAAGCTCAGCTTCCTGGCACCCGCATGCTCTTCTGGTTTCTGACACTCCCGCGTGCGAGAAGAACAGTTGGCTGGCGCGCGTGCGTGCATGCCAAAAACCGGAATACCAGGTGACCGGCGTGCATGTGCACAACGGAACCTGGAAGAGCAACGGGTGATGGCTGGCGTGCCCGGAGAGATGGCTTTGTGTGTCACTTGCGGCACGTGTGCCATAGGTTCGCCATCACGGATCTAGCTCCTTTTTAAAAATTATATTTTTTATCATTTATAATTGTTAGACATAATTTAGTTGAGTTTTTAATTATTTCCCCAAATATAATAATTGGTTTAAATCTGAACTGAATATATTTTAGACTAATGTTGCTCAAGATTGAGAGTGTATAAAATTAAATTATGCTATGTTCAAACCATTGCTGATTTGAAAATTCAGGTTTCCTTAGCCCTCCTAAAATAGAGATGGGGAGAAATGGATTCTGGGCAAATATTCCAGAGGGCCAGAGCTGCAAAAGGGAAGGCATAGCTCTGGTGTCTAATAAGATGACATTGTTCATCAGAAGTGAGCCAGTCTGACGGATCTTACCGGATGGCAAAGGCAATTGAGGAAAAGAGTTGTGAAGATATTCTAGATTTGTAGGCTGTTTGTGAAATACTAATTGCCAAAAGCATTTTTACTGGATGGTTTAAATAGCGCTTGGAGCCAATAACTTATTTTGATGTGACAGTACTTGGATATATATTAGATAGCAAAACCAAATATAGATATACTGCTACAGTAGTAAAAGTGAAATATACTTTGAGATCCAGCTGATACTTTAAAAAGCATATCTTGCCATGGATAATTTCTACTCTGGGTATTCTTCTATGTATTCCTAAAAGATATTGTTCATCAATTTAATGCACTATTTCAAAGTTTTAATGAGAAAAATTCTTTGCCTTGATTTTCTTTAAGGAGATTTCAATCTTCAGTGAATGTCTTAATTTTTCTTGAGTTAATTAATGGGATTATTTTGCCTTCTGGAAACGTCCCTCATGGGCCATCCTGGAATCAGCATATTTGATGCTTGTAAATTAGACATATTCAGCTGCTTGAAAAATACAGACTTCCCTCTTCTTCCCAGCTGCAAAAGAGACATAGTACAGAATAGCATACCAACTTTGGTTTCATTTTATGAATATGCTGAAAACAAATATGGAGGAATCTTTAAAATTATAAGAGTTCTTTTGTTGGAAGATCAAGTGTTCACTGTATATTTTAACTGATTAATAAGAATATATTATAATTTCTTATCTAAGGAATTGGAATATAACTACTGCGAAAAGTGGTGGTATATGTAGATAACAGATTTTAATGTCAAGACATTCTGTTTCAGAATAATGCTACAGGATTTAACAGTTGATCTATGGAATGATAAGATTGTAATAACTGAACCGTTTTAGAATGTATATATGTTCAGAAGTATGGGCATAGAATTAGTAATAGTACAGTAGAAGGTCAGTCGAAGACCACATTAACCTATAGATATCAGTGCTTGTATATATAACATTACAATTATATAAATACTATTTTGTATGTATTGGATATTTATGTATCTTTTCAAGAATCCCATCTTAATAGGGTCATGAATTGTCTGAAGAATTATATTAGTATTATAAACTAAGAGTGGCATTATTTTAGTTAAAATACTTTCTATCCTCTAGATATAGACTAAGTGTTTCAGAGTCCCCTACTGTACAGTATTAGAAGACTTCTTTTCTTTTTGAAACAATTTTATTCTTTAGATAATCTGCAAATTTATAACAGCAAGACTGAGGTTTATAAAATAATGTTTTCAGAATCACTGGAGAAAGTTCCGGCTGGATGGCTATATTAGGATGCAGTGAAGGCAACAAAGTAAACTCTGGTGCCCTCACCATACAATAGGTGTGATCATTCTATGTCAGTGATGGCTAACCTTTTTGCCATCGCGTACCAGGAGGGGGGGCGGGGGAGGTTCACGCACACGCGTGCCTACACCCATAATTCTATGAGCCCTGCCCTGTGTATGCGCCCGCAATCCCCCCTTCCCCCTGCTTCTGGCATGCGATGGCCTGGTAGGTCCGTTTTTCTTTCTTACCCGGCTCCAGATCCTCTCTATGCATCTGGGAAGGGCAAAAACAGCCTTTCCCACTCCCTCGGAGGTCCTCCAAAGGCCTGAGAGGGCCCATTTCCCAACTCCCGGTGGGACAGGAAGTGACCTTTTTGCTGTTCCCAGCCTCCAGAGCCTCAGCTGGCCGGTGCGTGCATGCTGAGCTGGCGTGCCCACTGGTATGGCTACGCATGCCACCTGTGGCACGTGTGCCACAGGTTTGCCATCACGGTTCTGTGTTCTCCGATACTATATCCATAATGGCTATTTCAGATAATTCAAAGAGAAACAAAGTATTGTAGAAATAATAGCACACTTTTTTAAAAAATCAGAACTGATTCCTGACAACAGCCTGGACTGTTTGCACTTTTCTTGGTAAGATTTTAGAAATGGTTTGCCATTGCCTGCTTCCTAGGGCTGAAAGAGAATGACTGGCCTAAAGTCACCCAATTGGTTTTGTGCCTAAGGTGGGACTAAAACTCAAAATATCCAATTTCTAGTCTAATGCCCTAATCAGTACTCCAAACTGGCGCTCTAAGAAGTAGCATTGGAGCAAGCCGATTTAAACTTGCATACCAAGATTGTTTCACTGTACGCTCTGCTGTGGTGTGATGTCTTGTCAGTCACCTGAGCACAGAAACATCTCCGGACAATGCTGCCTTTTTGACTTAAGAAACTCAGATGAATATCATCCCCTGAAGTTTTTAGCAGGTTTTACCTCCTATCCTTGTTACTTATACTATATTGTCCTGTTTATTGAACCATTACGGTAGTCATTTCTTTTCTTTTCTACTTAAGATATTTTAAAAAGTTGTTCGTGTGAAAGTTCCTCATATTCCAAACAGAGTAAATAACTTGTTCTTACACATTTTCTTTGAATTCTTCTAATAAATTACTGTTACAAAACTGCTATACCGTAGTATTCAAAATTTCAGAAGAAAAAGCACTTTACAACTTGATACTGTAGGTTTGCAGGTTTCACTTTGTATATTTGTATGTATATATCAAGATAAAACAAGTAAAATTTTCTATAAAATGTTTGGAATTCTTAGCATCGGATTTTTTTTGGAATACGAGAGTTGAATAGAGTTCATTGATGTTTTTTTCACACAAAACTTGATTTTAATAGTTTTATTGATTTCATTGGCATAATTTAAAGGCAATACATTTTTATGGGGATTATTTTGTAATCTATTGTTAAAACAGAAATGTTTGCTGCTGTAGTGCAATTTGAGATTTTCTAATGGATTACCTTTACCTGTTTTAGATAACTGAAGTTGTAGTTTATTTAATCAGTTACTATTTTTCCCCTGGCTGTGTCACAAGCTGACTGTTGAGATTTGACAAAATAGAATTACTAACTATAAAAACTGACGTGCGCATCTAAAATTTTGTATACACTTCAGTGTATTCTTATGAATACTAATTTATTGTAATATATGAAGCTGCTTTGGAAGGTATGCATTACTTTCAGATGATAGTATGTTATATTAAATTAAAACTGAAGCTTTTGATTCATAGTACTCTAGTTAAGAATACATTGCTCATACATCTCATCAAAGAAACTTCTTCAGCTCTGACTGGATGGTGGGGAATGGAAGGATTCCCCATTATCCAATCAGAGCTGAAGAAGCTTTTTGGATGAAAAGCGAAACTTCTTCAAAGGAAAACCAGAAAGCCCAATTGCCTCTTGAAAAAGCACCTTTGGGACATCTATGACCTGAATCACTGAGAATCTCTATAGACATTTACTATATCTAAGCATAATAATAAAATCTAAGCAGGAAAGTAATATAATAAGTTTGCTTGATGGGGAATGGTTAATGTTTGCTCCTAAGAAATGTAAACATAGACTGACAAACACTTCATTAAAATTCAGTAAGAAAGGCTCCATTCCAATAATGTGTTAACTTGGAATCAAGTGCTGTTTGACCATTCCCAGTTCCATCCTCTAGTTCTTTCTGCTTCAAAAAGGTATGTAGTTTGAACCACATTTATTATATTGTAAATGATGATGTTTGCATAACTAAAAAATATGGTAAATTGCAGGTATCATCTCTCAATAACTATGTAAGGACTCTCCATTAATTTACCAAAATGAGAATGGCACCCTGGCACTGACCATAAATACTACACTTGTTAGCTTATATTGTTTTATTAGAAATAGGGGTCATAAGTAATGTGTCTTTGATAATCCTTTTGGCCACTTTTATGATTACTGATAGATGGTATTATTTTTTCCTTCTTTACAGAGTACTTCGTGAATTCTACTCATTTTGATGGAAGAAGACCACTGCCCAAATGTGAACTCTTCATTAAAATACAACCATTTTTTTCTCTGTTTTTAAAAGCAGCAATTCAAATACGGCAGAAGGATAGCTTGCTAGCTTAGCCCTTTACTTTTAGCTTTAATTAAATGCATAACTAGGAACAGTAGGAAGACAGTAATAATTCAATCTTGTATGTTCAAGTTGCTTTTAGTTCCTTACTAAGGAAACTTAAGTGACATTATGTGAAAAGCCTTTCAAAATACTATTTTTAAGAAAGCTAATTTTTTAGCAACCATTAAAAATGAATCCTGCATTTTAGCACTTAATAAGAACAAAGGTTTACTATACCAGATTTTGCAAGACTCCTCAGCATCCTTTCCCCTGTCCCTTTTTTTCAAATTCATTTGTTGCAGAAGATGAATAAAGTGGATTTGTGAAATTCACCATTAATTACGGTGCTTTTCTGAATGCTGTACAAAGTTGACAACTACTTTTGTAATGTAATAGCTGAATTACACAGCATTGTGACAACAGGGAACAGTTTAATGAGGTGAATGTAGTTGTAGCTTTCCAAAAATGCACACTGCATTTTAGATTTTTTTTTCTCATATGAGTTCAGAGAGCATTTAAGATGAGCAGCTAGAGGGTTAAGGGGTGCAGTCAGCACGAAGTGCGGCTTTTCGTGCTTCCTTTGGGACTCACCATTGCCACACAGCTGGCATAGGTGCACCCTGGCGAAGGAAGGAACCTGGAAATCAAAGTATTAAAGTGAGAGTGGACTACAAAGGCCAAACTGGGTAAGGCACTGTATTTATAGTTAAAAAATAATACATTATGTTTAATACATTATTTGAAGAAAAGTTTTTAATTTGTCCCTTATAAGTAAATTAGTGAACTATTTCTAGATAAGCAGACATCAAAATAATTTGAAGAAAAAACCCTGCTAGTGAAATATTATTTTGGAGAGGAATGTACACTAATTCTTCCTCAGTTTTATTTAGCTCCAGTAGTGATGATGGTAGAACCTGGCCTCTGATGATTTTGAATGAAGTGGCTTAAGGCAGTTAAATTAAACAGGAGCAATATAGCTACAGTAACTCAACCTGATGCTTAGTCAAATTAAATAAATTTCCATTAGTCCCTAGAAAGATGGTAAGATGTTTTCCAGACTCTAGGAAGCATGCTCAGAAGAATCTGCTCTTTTTCATTGCTTTTAGTAGGGCTGACAGTGTGTGTGGTGGTTCTCTCGTCTTAGCTCCTGGCCATGAGGTTTGATGCCTCACTTTATTGAAGAGAGACACTGGACCTAAATGGCGCAGCATGACTTTGTTCCTGCCTGGCTTAACTTCTCTACGCCACAGTCTGCCAAGGTAATGATTAAACCTTAGATCAATTGCTCAGACAAAGTTATAGTTAAATTGTCATTTTGATTGTGAAATGCCTAAATGGTATTTATTTTCACATTTCTGAACTTCCCATCTTCCTATTATGCTGCATAGTTACAAATTTGAAGGAAATTGGTCTTAAAACTTTTCGTAAATGCTTAATCAAAATATTTTTGCGGTTTAAGTATTGCATCCAAAGTTTTGTGGCTGTGCAGAGCATTTCAGAACATTCTAATGCCGATTTTTTTTTTGTAGGGACTTTATCCTGTATTGTGTGTACTTCAGCATGAGTATACCATATACTCCAGTGGCTGCATTTGGAATAGTGTCTATTGACTGTTTCTCTTGGTTGTTGCTGGGCTTTTTCTTCAGTATTTCTCTAGATTTTGCTTCCCCTTGCCTTTTTCTATTAAGTCAGTATTTTTTTTAGTGTTTTATAGCTGCAGGATCCAATCTGGGTCAATCACTAGGACCAGAGGTTTTGTTTTGTTTTATAGCTGTGTGATGGGCAAAATAGTTTGGTCTTTGACTTTGTAGGTTTTCTTTTGAAAATAAGTTAACTGAACAATTTAAAGATCTGCTATAGAAGAACATTCTTTGTTGTTTATGTTAAAACCATCAGGTAGAAACCTGTTTCTGCTCCACTACTTTATCGAACAGGTACATTTGCAATTGTTCATCACAGTGATTATGAACAATTTCCATTTTAAGAGGTTTTGAATACTGAAAAAAATTGAAGGAAAGCAGCCAGTATCCCAGTCCAAGTAATAGGCAGAGAAAACAGAAGACAGAGAAAATTCTAAGGAGGCAATCAGAAGGATAGGTTTCTCCAGTCAAGAGTGCTTTTACAGGAGAGTAGAGTGTCTGAATTTTTGTTTTGGTATTTTTCTGACTGAGGTTTGTCAGAGTTTGTTGCAAAATCAAATCCAGAGAGCACACACAGGTAACTCATTCAGCAGGATTCATTAACTTCTCTTTATATATAAAATAACACATACAATACCAACAGCAGATTCTTCCAACATGGTAAGAGAGTTACAGGCAAAAAGACAGGCAGAGGAGAGAAGCAGTTTTCAGTTCAGCAGTCTAGTTTCAGTTTCAATTCTGCAGACAGACTAGACCAGACTTGTTTGCTAAGCCATGACCAGGCTCCCAACTGGTTTCAGCTCCCATTGGCTGACTTAATTGCTATGCCTATTCATTGGCTGACCTTGTTACCATATCTTCCCAGTCATGAATATTCTGACACTCCTCCCTTCATGCCTGGAATAAACAAAAATCCAATTAACATAATATTCTTCCCATGGTGCACTCCACCCAATGGCTTGGTCATTTTGTCTGCCAAATTGTCCTCTGAAGAACAGTGAAGCAAGCTAATCAATTTACATTTGATGGTTTCTCTTACATTACAATATTTAATGTCCACATGCTTGCTTCTATTTTTTACTCTGTCACCTGTTGCCATTTTAATGCAGGCAGCATTATCCTCATACACCGTTACAGCTTCATTTACCTTTACATTTAAATCCTGTAACAGCTGTATGTACCAAGTAATCTCTGAACAGAGTTCAGACAAAGCAATAAATTCTGCATCTGCAGGCGACAGTTGTTTGCTTCCTGGACTTCCAACCAATTAAAGCCCCTCCAAACAATACCATAATCCCAGAATTGGAGTTTCTGGTTTTTTACATCATTTGCATAATCACTATCAACATAGCATTTCAATTTTAATTCTTCAGAGATCTGTATTTGAAGACCCAAATTCACAGTTCCCTTCAATTCCTGAGAATCCTTTTTACACCCATCCAATGCAATTGCATTGGTGCAGCAGTAAAGCGACTCAAGATGCTTACTACACAAGCTATGTCTGGTCTGGACCACTGTGACAAATATAACCGTCTCCCTATTGCTGATATATTTCTTGATCACAGGCTTCACTTTGGTCCTCACCCAAACTGTTATGAAAATCTGTGCTCCTAGGTATTGGAGTAGTATTACAATCTTCCGTATTATATCTATCCAACAACTGTTCAATTCATAGTGATAGCGATTCAGTGTGCATCATCATAGTGCACATTTTTCATCTGTGAAAACCCTTGTGCCACTAACCTTGCTTTATATTGTACCTCATTATTGGGTAGTACTTTCTTCTATACCCACTTGCATCCTACGGCTTTGCTACCCTGTGGCAAAGTCACCAATGTGAACACAACATGTTAACATTTCATTTCCTTCTTTCCACTTTACTTGTTCAATTTTAGGTAATGCCAATACTTCCTTACAGTTTTCTTGGCTCATACCACACATTACACACTTTTACTTTACTAGCAGAATACCTGTCAGGTGGAATCCCCTTGTTCCATCAGTCTGACCTGCGTGGCATTGACTGCTCCTGTGCTTCAACCCTCTCTTCATATTTTTTTCAGCTTCTCCCTGAATGCTGGCACCATCACTAAATAAGTTACCGTCACTAAGTGGATCATTCCAAAAATTTGTATCAATTCTGTTCCAATTTTGCTCTGCAAAGCTTTCAGACCTTGGAATCACTATTCTTTTGCTCCCATCGCTAAAATGATAGTTTTTTGAACCAGGCTCATAGCCCATAAATCTGAGCTTTCTAGCCTTTGGTTGTCCTTTCTTCTAATTGCCTTCGGAATATGCCCCCACGCATTGCTTCCAAAAACCCCTAAATGTGCCAGAGATGGTTTTCTCCTAAATAATACTGCATATGGAGTATCATTAATAGAGGAACTCCACAGCCTATTACCATATTTTTCGGTGTATAAGACGCACCGGAGTATAAGATGCACCTTAATTTTGGGGGAGGAAAACAAGGAAAAAAGTATTTTACCTCTGCCTACCAGCATTTAAGGTGGCGCTGCGCTCCTCTTCCTCCTGCAAGCGAGATGTGCAGAGACTACTTGCTTTCCCCCAAAGAGACCCCTAGCATGCTCTGTGGGGAGGGACAGAGCACAGCCTGAGGAACAATGCTCCCTTTTCGGGACAGTGGGGGGGGGGGGAATCTGCCCAGCAGCTTTGGGGAACAAGGCCGGTGCCACGATTTGCAGCTGGTCACCCCTCTGGCTGCGCTGACTTCACTCCCCAGCAATGTGAGGAGGAGCCGCTGCTGCTGCCTAACCCTCTCTGCGCCCAGGAACCAAGCCGAGCTGAATGGGAGCCCCTAAAGGGAAACGTTCCTCCTTTCCAGCCATCGCTGCCTGGATTCCAAAATGCAAAAAGAGCCGCGTTTCAGGTGGCGGCCAGTTCCCCTGCAATGTGCAGCGGGGAACTGGGAAGTGCTTTGGATTCAGGGAGGAGATTGTAGCGCTGACGCCTAAAAGTGTTTTTCTGCACATTGCAGAGCCGCGCGCCCCCGTCCTCCTTCTCAGCAGACTCTTCTCTTTCCTCCTGGCCAGATCTGCCGCGTGAAACACTGCACTTTTTTTTGTCTCTGCACACACCCCATGTTTGGAATCGGGAAGGGGATCGTGGGTTCAGGCGGCAGACCAGCGATCCCCTTCCCGATTCCAAACATGGGGTGTGTGCAGAGACAAAAAAAAGTGTACTGTATTTCAGGCAGCAGATCTGGCCAGGAGGAAAGAGAAGACTCTGCTGAGAAGGAGGACGGGGGCACGCGGCTCTGCAATGTGCAGAAAAACACTTTTAGGCGTCAGCGCTACAATCTCCTCCCTGAATCCAAAGCACTTCCCAGTTCCCCGCTGCACATTGCAGGGGAACTGGCCGCCACCTGAAACGCGACTCTTGAGGTTTGCATTTTGGAATCCGGGCAGCGATGGCTGGAAAGGAGGAACATTTCCCTTTAGGGGCTCCCATTCAGCTTGGCTTGGCTCCTGGGCGCAGAGAGGGTTAGGCAGCGGCGGCTCCTCACATTGCTGGGGAGTAAAGTCAGTGCGGCCAGAGGGGTGACCAGCCGCAAATCATTGCACCCGCCTTGTTCCCCAAAGCTGCTGGGCAGATTCCTCCCCCCGTCCCGAAGAGGGAGGGTTGTTCCTCAGGCAGTGCCCCAACCCAGATCCCTGCCGCCTGGAATTGGCCGAAAATGGCCGAAGGGTGGGGGCCAGCGGGTGGGCGAGGCTACAGTCGGCGTATAAGACGCACCCAGATTTTCACCCCCTTTTCGGGGGTAAAAAGGTGCATCTTATACACCAAAAAATACGGTAATTAAATAATTAGCAGTCAATATGGCTCTACCCCAGTATGACCGGCTCAGACCAGAAGCCTCCAGCAGTGAGTCCTTCATGGTTTGTAAGATTCCATTCCGCCTCTCAGTAGCACCATTTTACTCTTTAGTAAATAGCAGAACCCAAATCTGATGTAGTCATCTACAATGACCAGCACATATTTTGTTCCTCCCAAACTGGCTTGCATTGGCCCCACCAAATCTGCATGTACCAGCTCTAGAGCTCTTGTTGTCTGCCTTGTGCTACACTTGCTTACTGGGAATGCCTTGGACTTTGATGACTTACATACTGCACAGTTCAAGTATGCCTTACATCCCTTTAAATTTAATCCTTCTGCAAACTGGTCCATCATTTGCAAAAGTCAGAAGCTGGCATGGCCAAGTTTCCTGTGCAAGAGATGAACACATGAATCATGCTGTGCCATATTTCTAAATGTTTGTGCACATTGAATCCAAGATAAAGATGTAAAATATATTGGGTATTGTGGTTTGATCGTTTTTTTTTCAATAGAACAATCTAATCTGCCTGTATTAAAAACAAGTATAGTTAATATTGACTGCATTTTTAATTAAAGTAAATGGCAGATAGTCTCATTTTACAATTACAATTGAGACTGGAATTTTGATCACTAAGTGATGTGATTATTAAGAGAATCATCACATGATTGGACCTGATTTTATGACCATTTTTTACAGTGGTCATTAATGAATCCCCAAAGTCATTAAATGAATCACATGGTAGTTAAGTGAAGCATGCTAATTTGTCTTGCTCAACAGACTTTGGGTTGTTGGAAGTCAGCTGGGAAGATTGCAAGATTTTGCAACTGTCACAAATGCGAGCCAGTTGTTAAGTGCCCAAATTGTGATTATGTGATTGCAGCGGTAGTGTGAGGGCTTTAACTTCAAGGATGGCTCATAAGTCATTTTCCAAGGCATTGTAACTTCAAACTGTCATTAAAAAAATTGTTGTAAGACAAGTTGTACCTGTAGTCATGGAGATTGCTTCTTTCATCATTATAAAGAATTTTTAGTCCAATTCTGAGTAACTTGGCAGAAGTTTTTAGTCAATAAGGGATAATGTAGGTTAATTTCTAAATTAGTACTACAGAAACATAATAGAAAAGAGAGTAAGTTTTTTAAATGCCATTTATTATGCAGTATAGCAGAACCATTATGGATCAATCCTAATCACTATTTATAGTCATATTGAACAAAATTTATGTTGATTTAATTAGGAATCTTTTTATTATATACACAATCATGTTTAAAGATGTAGAACGAACATAAGCCCATATATTTCTTTTCTATGTCATCATTGTAACTTAGTTGAAATTAAGAATATGGACCTATTAAGTTTTAAGATTCATGAATGGCTTTTAAGCACAGCTGAGATATATATATACTGTATATAAAGTACCAGAGTCATAGTTTGTTTAATCATATTTTTAAAAATAAATAAAATAATTAGCACATTTAACTTGGACAAGGAATATGGAAAATGCTTCATGCATGGAACTTCTAGAGTTTGCTGTTTTAATCCGGCAGGGATTGAAATGGAACTACTGGATTTAGGCTGAAGTAGTGGTTGTGAAACAAAGCATTAGAAGTTCAGAAGAGAGAACGGGTAGGGAATATATGAAGTATATAGGCTACTGGGCTTATGTCACTGTGTGATATGTGACGTGACAGATGGAATGTGTTGCAGAGATAGGGCAGAAGCATGTTGATGGGATATGCACATCGGACAGGTATAGCAGCAGTTTCCCCAAACTCATCTGATCCTTGCATTATTATATTTTACTGGAGCATATATATAGTTACTACAATTTATTGATTTGTAACTGTTTTATTTGGTGAGATGGATTTTAGATCTTTCATTCATAATTAAACCTGTCTCTTTATTTTCATGGATATATTCATTAGCTCCACAAAATCAGATTACTATCATTTATATATATTGCATTCATGTAATATATAAACATGAGTACTGTAGACCTTGGGTTACAATGGCAATTGGGACTAGAGTTGCTGTGGCTAAGTGATGGGTTGTAAATAGTACAAGTAGTCATTGACTTACAACAGTTCATTTAGTGATTGTTCAAAGATACAACGATATTAAAAAAAGTGATTTACAACTGTTTTTCACATTTACGATCATTGTAGTGTCCCTGAAGTCATATGATCACAATTTGGACACCTGGCAACTGGTTCATATTTATGATGATTGCAGTATCCTGGGCTCATGTGATCACCTTTTGCAACCTTCTGAAAAGCAAAGTCAACGGGGAAGCCAGATTTGCTCACAACAACTATGCCACTAACTTAGCAACTGCAATAATTGTGCAGATTCACAATTGCACTGGGGCAAGAAAGGTCATAAAATGGATAAAAATCACTTAACAAATAGCTCCCTTAACAGAACTTTTGGGTTCAATTGTCATAAGTCGAGGACTACCTGTAATAATGTCACGTGACCATATTGTTTAGCAGTGGCAATTCAATCCATCCCAATTGCTGTTGTTAAGTGAGAACCTCACATGACTGCAGTTTAGAACTTTCTGTCAGCTCCCTTAACTTTGCTTGGTGGAAAGCTGATGGGGGACCTCAGATATTGTGATCATGTGACCGTGAGATTATTGCAGCAGCCATACCTTCAAGGACTGGTCCTAGGTCTGTCTCATTCAGCGCCATCACAAATTTCAAGGGTTGCTGAATAAGTGATGACCACCTATAGTTACTGACCTTCCCAGATCATCATAATTTTGGCCAATTGGAGCTTTCTGAGAATACTTTTTGGTAAGGTAAAGCATAGACTATATTACTATTGTTAATTGTATCTGTGGTATATGTAGCATTCCCGGTTAAAGAGAAGTGCAACCAAACCCCATATAAACCCTAATAGTATGCTGTTCTTTGCAATCTGATGCCATTAATCTAGGGACTACCCTGCAAACCCAACATACTGTAGACTGCAGCTCAGTGTTGATAATAATAGTAGTAGTAGTAATTGTTATATCAACAAAAATGTGAAATCAGCTGCGAGTTCTTCCCAAGAGCTTAGAATATTGTACTGTATCAGCATAATGTGCAGGTCCAAGCAAGTGGAAATGTTCCCAATGTGCATATTTTCTAAGTGCCATCCAAAATATTTTGATATGGCACCCAGTGTGTCAATAACAAGTGGTAACCACTATAGCCAGTTTACGCCATAATCTTTCAGTTTTGATTTTCAGATACTTTGTGGTCTTCTCCCAATTCGTTGTCTTCTACTATTTCCTAGTATTGCCACATCAGTTATCTACATTTTCTTCTTTTCAGCCACAGTTAAATCTGGTGATTTGAAAATCCCACAATGCTGCTTTTTGAATTACATTCCAACTAATTTTTCATTATTGGCACATGATAAGTTTTATAGATGTTCAGTTTTCCCACCTGTTGCTGCTATTTGTTGCATTGTGGTTTCCAAAGCTTTTTTAATTGTCTGGGGCTAAGCCAATTTTTTAAAAATTGGGTTTGTTCTGATTCTTACATTCTTCAAGTTTTCTCCTTTGTGTGTGTAATACAGTCCTATTATATGGTTAGATATCCTTAGGCATAAGACAAGTGTTGTGGGAATTATGTGTTTAGCAGAGTGATGGTGGAGCGGGGGCGGGGGCCTGTCTTTGTGTCTAGTTGTTTTGGCAATACTCTGTAGTGAAGTTGAAACAGTTTGTGTCCAGGATTTGAGGGGTCTGTAGATATTTGCTCCGCTCTCTTTCTAGCTTGTGCAGTATACAGGTCCTCAATGGAAGGCAGACAGATTGCATTGTTTTTTCTGCAGTCCCTTGAAGTCTGTACTGTCCCTTGATAGTAAGTCTGTAACTGTCCTATTTAGTTGCTGTACCAAACCAAACAGTTATAGAAGTATAAATGATAGACTCAGTAATTCCTCTGTAAACTGTATCAGCAGCTCCTTGGGCAGTCTGAGCTTTTTGAGTTGGCACAGGAAGAACATTGTTTATTGTGTTCTAATGTTAGGTGTCCATTTCAAGTCTTGGGAGATTATAGAAGCCCAAAACTTGAAGGTCTCTACTGTTGATACTGTATTGCCTAATACAGATAGTCCTCAACTTACAACAGTTCATTTAGTGACCAAAGTTACAACGGCACTGAAAAAAGTAACTTATGACCATTTTTCACACTTATGACTGTTGCAGTATCCCTATGGTCAGGTGATTTACATTTGGATGCTTGAAAACTGACTCACATTTATGATGGTTGCAGTGTCCTAGGATTATATGATTCCCTTTTGTTATCTTCTGACAATCAAAGTCAATGGGGAAACCAGATTCACCTTGTTACTAATTTAAGAACTGCAGTGATTCACTTAACAAATGTGGCGAGAAAAGTCATAAAAAGGTGTAAAATGGGGCAAATTCACTTAACAAATTTCTCCCTTAACAACATACATTTTGGGCTCAATTGTGGTCATGAGGACTACCTGTATTGTAAGTGGTGGTAGAATAGGAGCGCTTCTCCTAAAATCTACTATCATCTCTACAGTTTTAAGTGTGTTCTTTCTTTATCTTGGCCTCCTGTTTGATCTTCTGCTTTGGGTTTGAATATGGTTTTGATTTTGATTTTTTAATTTTGATATTCAGTTCTTCTGTCACCACCACTACCGTACTGTAGGCAAGCTGATTGGTTTGTTTGATAAATGTTATCTTAATCTGTGCAAGCACCTTATTCATTTCTTCCTTATAGGTGCCAGATCTTTTTTGGCCACTAACTTTCAATGCTGGCAATATTTGTCTACTGGCAGTTTTGCATAATCTTCTCTTTTAATTCTTCTTGTTGGTGGGTCAGTTTCAGTATTAACCTGTACTTGTTCTGTTGTTATTTCTTCTAAGTTATCATTTGTGTAATTCATATTAGTTATTTCATTTATATTTCCAATTGCTATTGTGAGCTTCTATTATTCTACTATTATTGGGGTCTTTTTTTTGGTTAATCATTGTTCAGTGATAATTGAATATGGATCAATTATTTTCTAATGTTCAAAAATTTGTTTTCAGTACTGCTTTGTTGTCCAATTTATTATTATTATATTAAACTTGTATACTGTCATGGGTTGCTTACAACAATGAAAGAAGAGTAACATTGCAGTAACATCAGTAAAAGATAGGAAGGACAACAGACCAGATGACATGAAGCTACACAAGATCAGGTCACTATTCAAAGCCCTGAGGAAGAGCAAGGTCTTCACCATTCTTCTGAGCAGCAGATTGGGGGCCCTTTGGATCTTGGGACAAACTTTATTCTAGAGGGTAGTCACTGCTAAAGAGAAGGCTTGCTTCTGGAGTCTTCGTAGTGATATTATTTAATTGAAGGAATTTGGAGTGTGCCAACCCTGCAAAATTGAAGTGGTCTGTCTACCACAGGGGTGTCAAACTCAAGGCCCACGGGCCAGATCCGGCCTGCGGGGTGCTTAGTTCTGACCCGCAGGCCCACCCTGGAAACAGCAAAGGACCAGCCCATGGTGCTTCAGGCGGCCCTCCCGAGCTCCGTTTTCACTGGCAGAGAGTTCAGGAAGCAGTCACAGCCAAAAATGGAACTCAGCCCATTTTCACTGGCAGAGCTCTTGGACCACCACAGGTGCCCCTGACATGAATGACATTGAGCTGGCCACGCCCACCTTGGCTTCCCAAGGTCAACCTGATGCGGCTCTCAGTGAAATCGAATTTGACACACCTGGTCTAGCAGATACTTTAGGACCGTGATGGCGAATCTATGGCACACGTGCCACAGGTGGCACGCATAGCCATATCAATGGGCATACCAGCTCAGCCCTGGTGTGCATGCGTGCGCTGGCCAGCTGATTTTCGGGCCTTCTGGGCCCACCAGAAGTAGGAAAACAGGCTGTTTCCTGCCTCCGGAGGGCCTGGAGTGGGTGGGGAAGGCCTTTCTAGGAGTCTCTGGAGGCTGGGGACAGCAAAAAAAGTCACTTCCTGTCCCACCGGAAGTTGGGAAATGGGCCCTTTAAGGCCTCCGGAGGGCCTTCGAGAGAGTGGGAAACACTGTTTTTGCCCTCCACAGATGCATAGAGAGGATCTGGAGAAATCTTTCTCCAGATAAGAAAGAAAAACGGGCCTACCAGGCCATCGCATGCCAGAAGCGGGGGAGGGGAGGGGTTGCGCAGGGCAGGGCACATAGAATTATGGGTGTGGGCATGCGCACACGCAAACCTCCCCCACCCGCCCCCCTCTCCTGGCACGCAGTGGCAAAATGGTTAGCCATTACTGCTCTAGGGGTTTGTTTTGAGTATGGCACATGTTAGCCAGGGATCACCTGGTTGGCAGGAAAAAGGAATTTTTTTCGGGTGCTGTTATCTTACCCACGGGATGCCTGAATGCCAGTAGGCACTCGTGGGAGGCTCCTTTCCTGTCCCTAGGTGGTTTATTCGCTCACGGGTATCGAACCGCCGAGCTGCCGACTTCAGCGGAGCGTCTTACCACGTGAGCCACCATGGCCCCACTCTAGGGGTTACCGGTATATGCAATGTATCAAAATACTCAGGATATTTTGGTAAAATCACAGATTTAATTTAAAATGGAAATTTGATAGAAAAATATGACATTATATTCTGACTTTTAGAATAGAGTGGGGTTTTTTTTTTCAAAATAATAAAATCTGTTTCCTCACATGAGATCTTGGCCATTTTTCTTATTTCTTTAATTTTAATTTAAAAATGTGTTGATGCCTATTGCCTCTTAAACAGTGAAAAGCTACTTTTGGAAAGTAGCTGATATTCTACCGGTGCTGTCTAAGCAAATTGATTAATAGAATGGTACGTTGTTGAAACAAGAAACAACTTGGATTTCTGCTTTATTTTCTAATAAAGTAGACATATTTAAAAGTAGATTGATTGAATCTTGATATGTCATTTGAACGATGAATTTGTATAAATACAGCCCCATGTTTGGTTTTTTTTAATATAGTAATTTGTTCTGGAGAATATATTTTTTTATGTAGGTCCTAAATTGAGACTTATCAATTTAGTGTGCTGTAGTAACAAAGATCTTATTAGTTTATTTATTATATTTATCACATTTTGGAACCATCCATCTGCTCACAGAGTGACATTTGCCATATTATTAAAGATTTCAAATGAATTCTGAGAAATATTTTAAAGATTGCAAAATTATATTGTTAAAGTCTGATTCATAAAGTTATTCTGTGTATCTTACCATGTGTGACTTTTGATTATTTTAAAATTTGCTGTTGACCTGCCTCTTCTGAAAGTTCATGTATATGTGACTGTATATACTATTAATACGATCACAGCAGTCTTTACATGTTTCCCCTTTATTCATAGGCTCCTGGAGCTACTTTTGAAAAGCATGGAGAACATCTTCCTCGGGGAGAAGGCCGGTTTGGTGTAAGCCGAAGACGCCACAACTCTTCCGATGGTTTCTTTAATAATGGCCCCCTCAGAACTGCTGGAGGTATGATGCTCACTGCTGGATAAGTAAATAACACTGGAGAAAAAATAGGCTTGAACTTCAGCTGGTGTTCCCCCTTTCCCCACAGTTTTGTGGCTTCCTATCCTCCAGTTTTGAACTCCAGTAGTTTGATACTCTTAATATCAATGATTTGATTGAATATCAGTTTATTAGTAAGGAGATGCTCCTATAATGAGATTATATTGGTGTATCTAATCTTTTGCAGAAGGTCTTGTATATTGTGGCATTTTTTCAAATGATAACTAGCTTTGTTTATGTAACTACTTCATATCTTATCCAGACTGTTGGCATCAGCCTTCCCTGCACCGCCATGATTCTGTGGATTCTGGTGTTTCTAAAGGAACTCATGTTGGACTAGCTGGCAGTCAGCCAGGTTGGCATGGTTCTTCACGTGGCCATGATGGCATGAGTCAGAGAGGAGGAGGAACTGGATCTCATCGCCATTGGAATGGCAATTTCCACTCCCGAAAGAATTCAGCTTTTCAGGAAAAGCCAACTGCTGAAGCTAGGGAGGAGAAGGAAGAGAAGGAGAAATTGCAGTTTGAGGAGGAAGATTTTGTAAGTATACTCTAAATAAAATTAAGATGTTCCTTAAATGTACTATGTTTCCTGGAGATTGATATAAATATCAATTTGTATCCATGAGTTTATCATCTTTGGTCTTGGATGGGTTGCACCAAACAGATCCTGTGCAGGGTTCTCGTGGACACAAGGCTCCTGTTAAAGAGCAGCTGGTAGCCATGGCTAGGAAGACCTTTGCTCAGCTGCATGTTGTGGTCCAGTTATGCCCTTCCTGAATAGGGAGGCTCTCCACTCAAGTCACTCATGCCCTGGTCATCTACTGGTTGGACTATTGCAATGCACTCCACATGGGGCTGGGCTACCCTAGAGAACTGTCTGGAACCTTCAGTTGGTACAAAATACAACCATGTGGGTGGTTTTGGGTACCCAAAGTAGGGGTGCTGAGGAAAGAAAAAGAAGGTTGAAATTATAAGTTTTAATAACTTTATATCAAGGGAGAAAAACCTGCTATCCAGATAATAGTAGAAGGGGTCAGGACTTTCTGTTTATTTTTCCAGCAAAGGTGGAGAGATTTCATGTTTCTAAAAATGATAAGGTCATATTATAGAGTATGCTATAGTTACCATAAATTTCCTGCTTATAGGAATCAGTTTCGGTAATTTTGTAGACTTAGAGGGGCTTCAGGTGCCAAAGATTTCTTCCCCTAATTATGCACCAAGTTGTCAGCAGGCTTCAAAGCATTTATAATTGTTTCTTATGGTTTTAATGTGCAACACTTTCCTCCTGTCAGAATGCATTATAAAACAAATACTAAATTCTATGTAGGTAAATTGTCAGAATGTTAATATACCTAATGTTGGGTCAAATGCTTATTTCTAGCTAGGAAATTTAATGAAATTGAAACTCTAACAAAACATGAAATGTGTTTGACATTTTGGTGTGCTTCTTACAGCCATCATTGAATCCAGAAGCTGGAAAACAGTACAGCCAGGGTAAACCAGCTGGAACTCCATCTGGTGTTTGGGGTAGGTACTGAGGCATTGGGAGAGAGGTATTTTCTGTAGTTGTAGAAATAGTCTAATCTTGTTCTATTTAGTCAGTTTATAAAAATAACCAAGTAAGTTTTTCTTCTCTGTGTTGTGTTATATTAGAAATTACATTTTAGTAATAAACTATAAAGAGGCTTGCCTATTTTAGGAATGGTAGAATACTGTGCAGAAACTAGATATGGGTACATCATCCCATTTCCCCCCAGATTGGCATTAGTATTAGCATTGATTCATAAATCTCAAGACATTTATGCATACTCAAAAAATGCATGAAGAACCTAAGCACCAGAAAACTGCTTTTAAATATCATACTAATTTAGTTGATGTTAGATAATGTAAATAAGTCCCATACATTGCAGAATTTAAAGACGGCCATATCAGGAAAACTGTAGAAAATCATGTTACTTAAGAAAGGTCAATGTAAAGTTTTTCATACTTAATACATATAATTCTGCCCATTCAAGAAATGAAATTCTTGTGACCTTCATGTAGAAAATCATATAGTATCATAAAGATTTTTCTCTGCTGTCCAAAATGTTGACATAAAAATCATCAGGTACATAGTACAAGAGAGAGCTACAATAGCATCTTTGAATAGCTACGTGATTCTTGATTCATTCAGAAGTGACAGTGCCTCAAAAATGTGAAGTGCCAAAAAATACTATTTTTTTCTAATTGTATAAATCCAATATTCCAAAAAATATTGCATTTAGCTCTTCCCAAAAATGTATTCTTAAATGAATTAGGCTCAGTAGTATTCAGGTATATATTTTCTTAGTAGATTATGGAACCTTACTCTCTTGAGCATGCTTAGTGTGCTTGAGATTCCCTTTAACAATTCCAAAATGCTTTCCTGAAGATGTATTTTATGTCTACTTCTATAATTCCCAGGCTTATAAAGTCTAGTACATTAAAATGTTTTCTATACATAGAGGAATTGATTGTGATATAATACTTGATGCCAGTTGAAGGGTTTACTATGAATTATTTTTTTATTAGCCAACAAAGAAATCTAATCCAACCTATGATCAGTCTGTCACGTTTTATTCAATTTATCAGCATGAGCATTAACAGTTCATATAATTCAAATGTTTGCTTTAGTCACAGAATGTGAGGAACATAAGAAATGTGCATATTTCTATCTTCTAAGACAGGGGTCGGCAACCTGCAGCTCCGGAGCCCTATGCGGCTCTTTGGGCCCTCTGCCGTGGCTCCCTGTCCCATCACTGGTTGGCCCCGCCCCTCGCCCCTCATTTCTTTTTTGGACTCCAGCCCGAAGCAGCAGGAAGCAAAGGCTGCCTTATGCGCAAATGTGGTGCGAAGGCAGGTACAGGGCAGCTTCACTCCTGCACTCCCCGCTCCCCGAGCCGGGAGTGTGTGCACGTGCCAGGAGACCCTCCTCAAGCAAGTGCCAAAGCACAGCAAAGGTCCATGTGGGGTGGGCGGCCACTCGCTTAGTAGGGTCTTAGCAGGACACGGCTTCTCTCCTGCACTCCTCCTCCCACTCTCATGATGCCCTGGCTGTGGCTGAGCCGGGAGTGTGCGCATGTGCGGGGAAACCCTCCTCAAGTAAGCGCCAAAGCTCAGGAAAGGTTTGCGTGGGGTGGGCAGTGGCTTGCTTAAGGAGGTCTCCCCATGCGTGCATATGCTCCCAGTTCAGCCACAGCTGGCCAGGGCATCACAAGAGAAGGATGAGGAGGAAAGTGCAGGAGCAAAGGGGTACCTGCCTTCGTGTCACATTTGCACGTGAGGCAGCCTTCGCTTTCTGCCGCTTCGGGCTGGAGTTCGCACCCTGTGCACTCGGCTGAAGAGCTGCCGGGGGTGGGGGATGGAATGTCAAGGTGATGACCAGAGCATTAGTGCAGGAGAGAAGCCGCGTCCTGTTAAGACCCTCCTAAGCGAGCGGCCACCCATCCTACGTGTGCCTTTGCTGCACTTTGGCACTCGCTTGGGGAGGATCTCCCCATGCATGCGCATGCTCCCGGCTCAGCCACAGCCAGCCAGGGCATCACGAGAGGAGTGGGGAGGAGGAGGACAGTCACCCAAGGGAGGGGGGAGACACACACAGAGAGAGAGGGGGGAGAGAGAGAGAGAGAGAGAGAGAGAGAGAGAGAGAGAGAGAGAGAAACAGACACAGAATGATACATAGAGAGGGGAAGAGGGAGAGATACAGAGGGAGAGAGACAGAATGGTTTGGTGGCTGGGTAGGCGTGGCTGGGGGGGTCGTGTGACTGGGCGGGAGGGAGTGACATTGAGTTGGCCATGCCCACCCAGGTTTTGTGGGTCCGGTGTGTTTTTTTTCTGTGGGAAATGGGTCCAAGTGGCTCTTTGAGTGTTTAAGGTTGCCGACCCTTGATCTAGTGGGAGCAAGAAAGCTGGCCTTTTCTGTAACTGTACCTGACTCTAGAACACCATACTACTCAAGGCTTGGCTAGGCTCAACTCTGCTCACATGACTATATTATTGAGCATGGGGCCTGGAAGTGTGGTTGAGCCCACATTAGAGAATGGTGTTCTTGAGAGCCACTTTATATGTTTTTATTTATTTATGGTGACTATCTGGACGCATATATACAGGTAGTCCTCATTTAATGATGATAATTGGGGCCAGAATTTCTGTCACTAAATAACAATCATAAAGTCTAATGTCACGTCACTTACCGATGGCATTTCCAATTTCTGTTAAGGGAGTCCCGCATCAACATTAAGCACATTAATCATTTTAGCAACAGGTCACATGATCACCATTCACTCCCTGTTGGTGGCTCCTCTACTGATTTTGCTTCCAGGAAGCCAGCAGTGAAAATTGTAACGAAATCATGTGAGTGTAGAATACTGTGAGTGTCCTAATTACAAGAACCAGTCAAAGTACTATTTCAGCACTGTTGTAAGTTTGCTGAATGAGTAGTTAAGTGAGGAGCATAGATAGTATTTAAATTCTTGTTAATCACCCAGAGTTCCATTGGTGGGATGGGTGACTATATATCACTCTAATTCAAAATATTCTTGCTGATAAGCTCACTTGTTTTATTTAACAATTAAAAATAAACTGTCTTACAAAATAGTTTGTAACAGGAACTCCAGGGAATACCCAAAAACTAGTATCTCAGTTCTCTTTATATTTATTTCAGTTCAGTTCTTTGCAGCTGTAAAGTCACCCAGAGGGTTTTTATGTCTAAGGAAGGATTGAATGGTCTCGTGTTTTCTAATCCATTATTTTAGCCACTACACAGCTGGCCTTCTGATGAATATACTGTATACTTGATACAGTATAGCTGATACTTGAAAAACACTAAAATTCTATATATATATTTATTTTGTTTATATCCCACCTTTATTATTCTTTACAAACAAGTTGTGAATATATCCAACACATTTTCCTTCTATTTTCCCCACAACAACCACCTTGTAAGATGAGTTGGGCTGAGAGAGAGAAACCAGCCCAAGGTCACCCAGCTGGCTTTCATAGTGAAGGCGGGACTAGAACTCAATGTCCTGCTCTCTATCCTGGTGCCTTACCACTAGTCCAAACTGGCTGTCATATAGTGTAGTACAGCGGTTCTCAACCTGGGGGTCGCGACCCCTTTGGGGGTCGAACGGCCTTTTCACAGGGGTCGCCAAAGCCCTCTCTCGCCCCCCTCCCCCCACGCCTTCACTCACCCTCACCCTCTGCCTCTGTTGGATCGCCCGGTCGCCGTTCGTTTACCCCGCCCACTCCCAATCTATTGCTGTCTCCGGAGTCCCAGCTGGTGGCTTGAAGGAAAAAAAACTTTAAATTCTTGCCGCGGGGCTTCAAAGAGCTAGCTGTAAAGAGGTAAATTCCTGGAGCAAATTTTTTTCCCCCTAGCTATGCTAAGAAGGGAAATTGAAACTAACGTGACAAAATGAGGCAGAGAGATTTCTTTTTCTTTTTCCTCACCAAAAAAGGTAGGTGCAAAACTGCAAACAATGGGAAATTTAGGGCAAGATTTTAAAACACAAAAGAAAAAAAGCTCTATTTAGGGAATTGTAATAATTGAGATACTATTAATTGGATATTATGTTGAAAGCAGAAATGGTTGTGGTTTGGAGGAATATATGGGGAAAATTATTTGGTTTATTAGTATTGGTAAATACAATTAATTGATTTGTAAGAAATTGGATTGCATGGAAATAATTGGAATATTCATGTTCATATTGATTAATATACAAAAAAGATAGTTATATAACTAATTGATTTATATTAAAATGTTGAATTTGTATTAAACAACTGTATTACATAATTAACCAATGTGAGGATGGATATAAAAATAGATGACAATGGGAAGGGGTATAATATAGAATAGAAGGGAAAAATTGAATTTGATTAAGATTAGAAATGAGGATGAAGGGTAATATTGGTTTTTTAAAAAAATAGATGAGGAATAAATATGGTAAAAAGGAAATATAGAAATTGTAAATTTAATTGAAATGACTACATACTGTGTTGGAAGAAATATCCTTCTGGGTTCTGCTCCAAGTGGGGAAAAAGACACTGGAAACATGGAGACTGCTTGGAAAGATGGTTTAATGTTGGACAGGATCACATGGCTTGATGGGGCCCATTGTGTTAGTTTCTGTTGCTATTGTGTTGCAAATGTCCTTTGACAAAGGATTGACTTTCTGCCTCTGGCCCATTAACAAAGGGTGGGGGGCAGGAAGGTGGGAGCTGCTTTGTCTGTAAAATATGCTTCTCCATTTATCATCCAGGGAAATATAATATTCTGCCTTTTTAATATTTCCCAAAATATTTCATTCTTCTAGGAAAGGGGTGGGTGCTAACCTCCTACAACTGTTTAAATTTGTGAACCAGCCAAATACTCTGTTCAAAGAAAATACGTTGTATGTTTGTATGTGTGTTTCTAATTATTGCTATTTATTCCTATTTGTTCTCTTTTATTCTTTAAAGTTTAACAATTCATTCTTTATCTTAATATCTTAATATTTGTTTGGGGTTGGCTTTCTTCCCTTTCATCTTTTTTATTGTACAGCAATCTTTCTCCTCAAATCTACCACCTCTGTCTTTTCTTACTTTCTCTTTCCCCCCTCTTCTTCTTCTCCCTACTTCCTCTTTCTTTCTCCTTCTCCTCCTCTCTTCCTCCCTCTCTTACCTTCACTCCTCCTCTAATTTCCCTTCCCTTCCTTCATCCCTCTCTATTGCTGTATCCTTTTATGCATATGGACTACTCAGAGGGCTGAAAAAGTTATTTTTGACTGGTCCTCGCACTTTTGACCAGTCCTCGAACTTACGACTGTCCTCACAATTTATGTTTTTGCCCTATCTTGTCACCATGTTGAAGAGAAGCAGTTGTGAAATGAGTGACATGGTTGTTAAGAATGCTGCACAGGCATAAATGTGAGGATGGTCATAAGTGTGAGGACCAGTCAAAAGTGCGAGGACCTGTCAGAAATGACTTTTTTCAGCCCTCTGAGTAGTCCCTATACACATAGCCATGGCCACCCGGTCACATGACCAGCTAGCCACGCCCACCCAGTCATATGACCTCCAAGCCACGCTCACAAAATAAGCCACGCCCACAGAACCGGTAGTAAAAAAAATTTAGAATCCACCCCTGGTTGGGGGTCACCACAACATGAGGAACTGTATTAAAGGGTCGCGGCATTAGGAAGGTTGAGAACCACTGGTGTAGTAGATGGTGCTAGTTTACCGGCTAATTTCCAAGTGTCTGATTATCACATATTACATGACTTAGAGTTTCATACATATTTAAGATTATAAACACCATTAAACACAAATATATGTCTAAATAAATCTTTATTTGATTGTATCATTGAACATACATCCAACAAATGCCTAAAGCATCTTAAGACTTACTTCATTCAGATTTGGAAGATTAGGTATATTTCATTATATTGACCAACACTTGCAACTAAACTTTTCAGCCATGACTCATATCGCCATATAATGCCCCAAGTTTCAGGTAGCCTTTAACATTGTTAAGCAATAATACAGATGAAGCCTATCAAAAGGAGAAGAGAGGTGAAGAACTAAAACTGAAATTAAGACTTTAGTTAAAGTCTTATGCAGTTGCTAGATTTTTGATACTCAACATAAGCTTATAAGATCATAAAAATATTCTTACAGGAATTCTTTTTTAAAAAAAACAAATTTACTTTTTAACATTTAGATTATTGTTAATTTTCAGCTTCCAAATTCATCCTTGATAACTTTCTGTGTTGATTTAACATGAGCAGGTACAAGAGATGGACAGGTATGAACACATTTTTTGTTGAAAATACTAAGCTTCTTCCATGTTGTTTTATTAGAAAATCCTCCTAGTGCCAAGCAACCTACCAAGATGCTGGTCATCAAAAAGGTTTCAAAAGAGGATCCTGCTGCTGCCTTCTCAGCTGCATTCACATCACCAGGACCTCAGCTTTCAAATGGCAACAAGGCAACCCCCATCGTCCCAAGTGTCTACAAAAATCTGGTTCCTAAGCCTGCAGCACCCCCATCAAAGGTACACAGAATATCAATGAGAAGCTATTATAGTACCCTGTTTCCTCCAAAATAAGACATCCCCTGATAATAAGCCCAATCGGGCTTTTGAGCGCATGGCAGTAAGGCCAAGCGCTTATTTCAAGGTTCAAAAAAATATAAGACAGGGTCTTATTTTTGGGGAAACATGGTAGCAATAGGGGCAATTGAAATTATGTTATAGTAATATAGTAATACAGTATAAATATCTGTGGTATACTAATATAAAAATAAAATACTAACAGTATAGGAGGGTCCATGGGCTCTTCCTATCTTTATTGTTGGAAACTTGGTTCAACTCTTCTATATTGTCAGTTAGCATTGTGTAGATATTTAAAAGAAGATGGCCTACTTTGAGGTTCTTGAGGGGAAATGGGTTATCTGAACCAATTTCAGTTGGCATTTCACACCAGGGTTCAGAACAGATACAATATTGGTTGCACTTAACAACGATTTTTGGCGTAGCCACTGCATATAAAGAAAACTTATACAAAATGTTCTGTAGGTGGCATCTTCCGCCTACAAGGTTAGCAAAAATGAACAGGAATTTATCACTGCGGTGTTGGGAATGTAACTCAGTGTTAGGATCTTTTTATCACATGTGGTGGTTATGTACAAAAGCCAGAGAATTTTGGTGTCAGATAAAGACATGGTTGGAAGAGATGCTAGACCAAAACATAGATTTGAAACCAGAACTATTCCTACTAGGAATTACAACAGAGAAATATGGTAAAGGATTGATATACTTAATGCTGCATGTTATAACAGCAGCAAGATTGGTTTATTCGCAATACTGGAAAAATGAAGAAATCCCCCCGGAAAAAGAAATAATAAAGAAAATCTTGGCCTGTGCAAAAATGGACAGGCTGACACTAGAACTCAAAAATAAGGGCAAGACAGAATACTATGAAATTTGGAATAAACTGTACCAATGATTGGAAAGGAGGAAAAGTAGTCGGAGCAGAAAAGATTTAGGGTTTGTAGAACAGAAATTGGATAATATTTAGACAAATATACAAATAAGGACAAGGGATATGTTCATAAGATCAAAGTAACAATATATGATAAGTTGTAATTATATTTGTTGTTATGGAAAATATGTATGGAAATGACACTACCAGGATGGTCACACTGTGTCCAATGTTTTTAATGTTTATTTTATTATTTTATTTAATTTATTTGATTTAATTATTTTAAAAAATAATTTTTGGCAGAGCTAGCCTGGAGTGGTGCATCAATCCTTGTACACCCTGATCTCTCAGCCATGATACCATCAGCAACAGTATCCTTCTGGACTAACTCCAGAGGCTTAGAATAGGAAGCACTGTATTGCAGTGGCATGCCTCTTCCTCTGTGGTTGCTTACAGCTAATGTTAACAGGAAGGGAGAGATTGCACCTGTGATACCTCACTTATGGGATGCCTTAGGATTCAGTGGTCTCTGTCTTGTTGTGTAACATCTACATGAAACTGCTAGATGAGAAGTTTGGTATCATAAGCATACTTTACATTTCAACCCTGATGGTATCTGTCAAACTGTTGAAGTACTGTCCCATTCTCTGAAAGCTGTTTGTGTCTGGATGGAGAGGAATAACTTCCATTTCAATCCTGACAAGACTGAGTGGCTCTGGCAATCTGGGTCCCCCTGGGTTGGAATAATTTCACTGTTGCTCTTGGATGAGGCTGTACTTTGGCATTCAAGACAGGTGCACAACCTTGGATTCCTAGACTAACAACTACTGCTCAAAGAGCAGGTGGCACCTGTGGCCTGGAGGACTTTGTTTGGTACAGGTTCATCTTGTGCGCCAGGTGTGCCCTTTTCTCAATTAAGAGTCCTTAAAGTCCCCCATGCCCTGCTTGCCTCTCAATTGGACCTTTGCAATCCATTCTACATGGGACTATCCTTACAGATTGTCTGAAAGCCACAGCTGGTTTAAAATGGAGTGGTATGAGCAATAAGGGCCACTACTCACTCTGCTCATGTCACAGAAAAGCTGCATTGTTTACCACTTGATTTCTTGGTGCAAATTCATGGTTTTTAAAGATGTTTATGGCATAGGGCCTGGTTATCTGAGGGACCGTTTCTCTTCTACTTCAAGTACATTCAGGCAGATTCAGAATGACTAGGAAGCATCTCTTCAGAGATACAGATGACAAACTCATTCTCCTCAGGTTCCATAAAGCTCTTTAAAACCTGACTTTGTTCTGAGACCCTGGGGTAAATGTATTGGGTTGGGGAATAGCTGTTTTTAATTTAGACTATCCTGTTTTGCCAACGCTTTTCATTGTTTTAAATGGTATTAGATTTTGCAAGAGTATTGGAATATGTGGCCATAACAAATTTAACAGGAAAAAATATTAAAACATTTTCCTTCACTTTCGTTCTCTAGCACTGTTTTTTCTTTCACTTTGGACAAAGTATTTGGGATCATTTGTTATTTTTCCAAATATTTGATATTCTGGGAGGTGTTATTGTTAGGATCTGGAATATACCTATGTCAGATAAATGTACAACAGATCCCAAAAGGGGCATTTTAAATAAGTGCAGATTTTCAGAAGACAGTATTTTTACTAAGTCAGTGTTGGTTTTAGGCAAATATATCACTATTGTTACTGTACATTTCTTCATTATAGCCAAATCAATGGAAAGCTAACAGAAGTGAACATAAACCAAGCTCACTAACCTCCAGCCGTGATTCAGCTTTTACCAGTCCTGTGTCTGTAACCAAACCAGCTGTGTTAACCAGTGGCTCTGTTCTCACCTCTTCCAAAGAGGTAAGCATGTATGATGGATATAAACATGCTATAAATCAGAAGGGACTAACCAATTTTAGCGCTATCAAATCAGTGAATTATAATAGATTTAACAATGCTATTACTCTATTCCCAGAGTCCCTCCAGTACCACCCCTCCTATTGAAATAAACTCCTCTCGCTTGACAAAGCTGATGCGCCGCACCACAGATAAGAAGAGTGAGTTCTTAAAAGCTCTGAAGGACGACAGGAATGGAGAATTGCCAGAGCGCCATGAGAACAACAAACTGGAGGATGTGAGGGTTCCATGTCTTTTTTTAAAATAATGTCAAGAGTTGTTTTTAAATAATTTTCTTGTATGCTTATTTAGTAAACCTGCTACTTTCCACAAGAACTAGCATATACATCTTGATTCTGGTTTCTGTCATGTATAAGATATGGAAAATAAAAAATAATTGTAGCAAATATTTATATTTTTGAAGATATGAGGAGTGATGCATAAGCAAGTTTTTGTCTTCATGTTTCTGTGATTCTTGTATATAATTTATACAAATGTAAACTGTCATTTTGGACAACAAATTAAAATAAATCACGTTATGCTTAACCCTAGAAATACAAAGTATATAGCATAGACACTTAATTCTTATCATTGTGATAATTGGAATTTCTTTTCACCTTTCGGAATGAATAATAGATACCTTTTTTGAAGAAAAATGGTCTAATTTAGATACTGATTTTTTTTTAGGCTTCATGCATTTTTTGCAACAGTGCACAGTGTTCCCATGCATTAGTTCAACACATGGGAATCCTCAATTATTACAGTGATGGTGGAGTTTGTTACTATTTTTTATTCTTGATCCTGTGTTATAAACTCATGCAGACTGTCCTCATTTAACTATGATAATTGGGACTAGTAATTCCATTGCTGAGTGATGTGATTGTAAAATGCAATATCATGTACCACAACCAATTTACAGCGGAACAGAACTGCTGTCATTAAGGAAACCCCACATGGCTTAGTGCAACATCATGTGATCACAATGTGTGACCTCCCACTGACTTCCCCATTGATTTAGCTTGCTGGGAGCTGGCAGTGAAGGTTGCAAATGGTGCTCATTACTGTAGGATGCTGCAAGTGTCTTGTGACCTTTTTATTATATTATGTTTCTCTTTTTTTCTTGCACTTTTTACTCCTGTATTTTAAATTTAGTTTGTATTAGATTTTATTATAATATAAAGTCTTAATACAACTATATTCTAAATTAAACAACCATTAACATTTTTGATAGTTGTTTCTAAGTGTTAATTTGAGGTTATTAGCCTCACCATAAAGCCTATAGAGCATGTAGTTTAGAGAACTTTCTAAAATATCATTGATGAATGTTAAAAGAACTATTACACGAGTATGATTTTGATCTGTCTTTTGTTCCTCACTAGGTGGATGGTGGCAGTACAGCAGAACCAAAGGAAACCTGGGAGGAGAACTGCCATCAGAATGGGCTTTCTTTGCCTTTGGAAGAGGGAGAGAATCTTTCCCACTCTTTAGAAGCAGAACACAGGTGAGAAAAGAGGCAGTTGGTCTGGAAAATATTAACCAACCAGAAATGTATAAAAATCAGTAGAGGTTTAACCAGTTCTAGAAGAAGAACATGTGATTTCTTGACAAAGCCCCATTACTCCATGTTATCCAGTACAATACAATTAAAAGTTTTTGGCTTCTTGTAATGAACGTTCTTCTCTTCTGCTATCCACATGATACCCTGTAATTCATGCACTCTGATGGAAGCATTGCATTTTTGCCATTTCTTATTGAAATGTTTCACAGGGGAGGGAAAGGAATTCCCCTCCTTATTAGTGATAAGGCAAGAATGATTGCATGGAAACAGTCTTTAATCTCCTAATCATATTTTCCTCAGTTTTGAAACCTGCATGAGGTTTGAATTGAGGCACAATTCAATCTGGCTAAGGAGCTGCTTCATTAGACACAGCAGAAGGATGACATTCACCATCTGCCTCTACACAATCCATTTTAACAAAGAATGGGGTGATAGTAGATCATTTTTTATATTTACTGTCTAAGAACCAAAACAATACTTTGTTTAAAAACTGTCTATTCCTTCACTCCTGTCAAATGTTAAAGAAGTGTACAATATAGCATGTAACAATTATTCAAGTATGTAATTTGAGAGTAATAGTTTTATTGTAATTAAAGAAGACACAAACGGGATTTTTAAAAATTCTACCGCCTTAATGCAGGATTCCTCAAATTTTGTGGTTCTGCTCTTCCCAAAATACTTGAATTTCTGTGACACCACCTCACCATGAATAGAACAAATTATTTCATTGATAAGACATACATTTTAATATTTAAATCACAGTCCTCAGACTCTGTGGTCCTGCAGTTGTCAATTTGAGCTTGCACAGACAAAATGAGGAACAAAGCCCAAGATAAATTTTGACAGTGCTCCCACTGTCTATACAAGACTGATCAATATAAAAAATAGTGACACCACCCCCTTACATCCAATTGTTCATAACCCCCAAGGAGTTATCAGCACAGCCCCCAGTTTGAGAACCTTGTCTTGGTACTTTTTAATCACCATTCTCACTTTTTCTTTAACTGCTTCATTTAACTCTTAACCTAACTTGCTTTATTAAAGTATTTCTCTCCTACAGAGCAATATTGTAAAATAGCTGTAAATGATCTTGTGCCTAAGGAGTAAAATATATTTTCCTCCATAATGACATATTTAATCTTGTCCCTTTTCTATTTATTCTTTATCTTTTCCATGCTAGATTACTGAAAGCAATGGGATGGCAGGAATATCCTGAGAATGATGAGAATTGCCTTCCCCTCACAGAGGATGAGCTCAAAGAGTTCCAAATAAAGTCAGAGCAGGTATGGTCAACTTAGCATCATTTTATTTTGTAACTTATGTGTCGAAATCTCCGAGAACATTGATTATAATAAACGAAGAGGTCAAAATTAAATAATTTTGTTTTGGTGCATCTGACAACAATTAATAAATTTTGAGTTTATTTTGACTGAAAAGGAGAAACAAGTATGAACATTTTCTTTCCTTTTTCTCTAGCTAAGAAGAAATGGTTTTCGGAAGAGTGAATTTCTTCGAGGCCAAGGCAGCAGTCAACTATTCTCCCACTGGAGAAGCACTTTTAAGACAGAGTTTGAAGAGTCAGACACAGAAACAAGTAGCAGTGAAACTTCTGATGACGATGCCTGAAGTTGGGCACCAAAAATCCATAATATAAAACCAACCCAGCAAACTCAGTTTGTAGTTCAGCACATAAATGTTTGGGGTTCGAATGAAGCAGAGTTTATTCTATCTCAAGTCTGTTCAGTTTTTTATTGTTGAAAACTTCATGCACAAGGGAAAGAATTATATCCCAAAGAAGAAAGCTATTGGCTTACTACTTTTTGATTTAGCCCTTCTGTGCTTCATAGAGAACAATCCATTCCGCCTTCTGGAGCAAGGCATGGGTTCAGTCTCATCAGGAGCAGGATGCAAAAGACTTAAGTTGGGCAACCACAAGCTTCTCATACTGCCGTCCACATTGCAAAATGTTGTGCGGCAATAATGTGCTAAAACAATCATTGTCAATGACAAAATGGCTACGGAAGTTCTAATTGTGTTAAATTAATGCTAATAACATGGAACTTTTTTATTTTTTGGCGGCTCGGGGAGCTTCATCACTTAACCAGGCGTGTTTGGTTTTTCTTTTTTTTGGGGGGTACAGCTGTAAAATATTTGGATATAGGAATTGTTTGTGTTCTTGCAACCTTGATATTCAGGGTGGATTGTTAAAATATAAAATTTTTGTGGGATTTCAAAGATTAAGATTATTTTGATAACATTATTTACAGATTTAAAAAAGTGACTATCACATTGAGTCTGTATGAGGGGGAAAACTACTGCATCAAAAGATAACTAACTTGGAATAAATATTTTGCATCAGTTTGCCAATTCTGAGTCTGTCATTTCTCAAGTTACTAGTTTAGAGTTCTTAAATAAGACTTTCTTGTATTTCAGTCTTAAAATAGTAATTTTTCAAAAGCAGAGATCTAATTTGCTTGTTTCTTGATGAATAAGTGAATCATTCCAGTCCTATAAATCGGATAGGTTTATATCAAAAAAGGATATCTATAAAACAATATGAATTTCTCATTGGTAATAAAAATATTCATATTAAGTATATAACAAAACTGATAAATTTGGCAGTGATTATCCTTGTATACACCTAATATCTAATTTCTGATACAGTACACAAGGAGCATGGAGGTATAGTGCATGTGTTGCTTTTGAAAAGATTTGCTAACTTTTAATACTTTAAGTTTTAGCATTTGAACATTTCAAAATTTGGTTTTCCATCAGGTGAAGTTTGGCTTCTATGACTTTCAGGGCAAGTTTGTATAATTCTTTTGGAATAATATAGAAGCCATTGCTTTTGCCTTCTTCCAGGATGTTTTTTTCAACTTTCTAATCTAGGCTATAATCCTGGTAATTTTCTATCCAAATACTACCCAAGTGCAAATCTTAGTTTTGAAGATCATTCAAGGTTGGCTATAATTAAATTCCCACAGAATTTATGAGCAGATTCATACTTTAGTCTGCCAAAACTCTCAGACTACTGGCATATATCCATAAAATGCAGCATAACGTTATATAATGTCTGGCATCCAAAACACTACATTCCTAATGATCCTCATAGTCAAGGAACAAGAGACTTACTAGAGCTGATTGTTTTAGGACACCAAAGGAGTTTTTGCTAAAATAAATAATTTGCCAAGCTAGCATTCATTAGGATTAAAGGAAGACAAACAACCTACAAAGTATTTAATTTGTAAAGTCAGTCTGACTACTGTACATAATAGAAACCAATATACCTCAACTTCATGCAGCACTCCTTGCCAGCTAGGCAAAAAGCATCTCTGTGATGCAAGAATTTAAAATTGCATGTTAAAATTATAGTGGGATACAGGATTTGGAAAGAATACATACTTCTGCAATTGTCTTTGGACTAGTTTTTTTAATGTTGACAGTGCTGCATTAGTAAACAATTCTGTATCCTAAGATCATAATAAAAGCATTTATATTCATGTATTCTTTCAAGTAGTGGACTATGTCACAAGGCTTGCATAGCAAGCACTACACATAAAAAGCTCCTAAAGTAATTAGTCATATCGCTCCAAACATTCCTGTACTTGAAAGTTTAACAAGTGGAATGCATAAACTACTACTGTGACATAAAACTTGTAGAATATAACTTTAGAATCTTTCTGAGGAATTTATTTCAGCAAAATATCAAAATTCCTTTGTCTATTGATGACCTTAATTGCAGTATTTAATTGAGAACAGCACCAAACAACAAAATATATTGCAGTGGAGAATAATCCTCCACTAAAGGATATTGAATATTTGAATATTTGAAAGTACATGTCAATGTGAGAGAAAAAGTATCCGTGACTAGAAATATTTTAAATGACCAGAAACATTTTAAAAGGTTTTCTATAGCAACTGTAAACAAAAATTATCTGAAACAACAATACAACTGCTTTCTTTTTCAAAAGTTAAAGTACTATCTCAAATGTGGATGAAGTACTATACACTGTCTATGAACTGGCTCTTCATTTTGAAATACTGAGATGAAAATTACCAAGAGTTGTAATTAGTAAAATCCTCTTTGTATCCTGGACATGGTAAAAAGCAATACTTACGATTGGGTTAGCATATGAGAAATAAAAGGTACAATGTGTGTGTGTGTACATATAAACTGAATTATGTTCCTAGTTAAGTAAACGGTTGAAAATTAGTAAAAAAAAAATTTACACTTCAGAGGAATATTGGCAAATCAGACTAGACAAAGTGTGCATCATAACCAAAAATTTAACAGCTCACTTAGAGCAAAATGCATTTCTGTATGCAGTAATAAGATAGGCTCCAGTCATGAGATCTAAAATAAATTTCCATGGATTTAATTGTGGCAAATGATGAACAGGTTCTAAAGAATGGCTGTTCCAAATATTCTGCAGCAAAAATGACCTAGCTTCATAATAACCTGGTGTCTCCTACTTAAAATTCTACCCAGGTCTAATCCTAAACTTTTTCACTATTGGACAAAGGCAAGCAACCATTTGCACTCGCTATGACTTATGCCCTAGTGATGGCTTGTTTATTAATATTTATAAATGGCCATTTTAGGTTAAGGGGCTATTTGAGAGGCAAGATAGATCTTCCACTATTGCTGTGAAATGACAGAAGAAAACATAAATTTCACTCCCAAGACGGTCTAGTCTAGTGTTTCGAATTAACCAGAGCTGAGACGCAAAAATCTTGTGGATTACCCTATACTGAACTTGATAGCGTTGAGTTTATTTACCGCCATCGGCGTTCGCCCGAAGACTTAACAGCCCAGGTGTAGGAGCTCCAACGCAAAAAGCTACACTCAAGTTTACCTTTACAACATCTATTTGCTTCATTGCGTACTGTTTTTAACTGTTTAACGTCTCTTTTGCATGGTAGGGGCTCGGTGGCTAAGATGCTGAGCTTGTCGATTGAAAGGTCGGCAGTTCAGCTGTTCGAATCCCTAGTGCTGCCTATACTTGTCCCAGCTTCTGCCAACCTAGCAGCTCGAAAGCACGTAAACAATGCAAGTAGAAAAATAGGGACCACCTCTGATGGGAAGGTAACAGCGTTCCTTCCGTTTAGTCATGCTGGTCGGACAGCGCTGGCTCTTCGGCTTTGAAACGGAGATGAGCACAGCCCCCTAGAGTCGGGAACGAGTAGCACATATGTGGGAGGAGAACCTTTACCTTTACCTTTGCACGGTACCGAGTTTGTCGATCAGAAAGGTCGGCGGTTCGAATCCCTAGTATAGGTCTCCTGCGTCAGCAGGGGGTTGGACTAGATGACCTCCAAGATCCCTTCCAACTCTTGTTACTATCACATCTGTTACATCAGATAATTACGGGAGACCTCTCGTTCCAAGCAGCAACAGCAGCACCACCTTCCTCTCAAAAAAAAAATCCCTGCCAAGCAACAACCTTAACAATCATAAAGAATTTGCAGCCTACGTCCCCGTGTTGAGCAATTCTCTGAAAAACAAGCCTGAGTACACCTCATTGGCTTCTTTTCACACAAACCATAGAGAGAGAAAAAAAACCCGTCCAGCCCCGGTCACGCTAACTACGAACGTCCTCCAGCCACCTCCTTCCGCCTCGTTCAACGTCCCACTTTGATGACGCGACGATGCGCGTCGCCTGAGACGAGAGTCTTTTGCCGCGAGATTTCCGGTGGAACAAACCGTCCCGAAATGCTTTGCGTCTTTCTTTTTGCAATCGGCGCCTCGGAGCAGGATGGGTGAGTTGCTAGAGGGAGAGGGACGTCGTGGTTTCATCCGCCGCCATCCGCCCCGCTAGACATCCCCGCGAAGCTCCCGGTCGGGTAACGGGGAGAAGGATGTTTATCCCGTTAAATGCGCGTGATATTCTGGTTAGTTTTGTGTAGCAGTTGCCATTCGGCCTGCTTTGGATCCGGACGCCTCTTCGGCCTTTGCTGTGTGCTGCCGCAGGATAGCCACCTCTTCTTAAGGAGAGAAGGGACCTTTATGGAGCGAAAGTGTTTTCTCGCCTTAAAGGCCCTTTTTTATCCCTTTGCCCGACGTTGCAATGATGAAACTTTTTCCACTGCTGCATTAAGGCCGAGTTTGCCATGCGGAGACTTACCTTGGAGAACTGAGTAACCCTGGGCAGAAGGAACTCCTGCAAAAACCCTGGAGGGACAACTTTAATGGCCACACTTAATGCATTCTATTTCGCTTGATTTTTCTCTTTTACGCAGGTATCTCCAGGGATAATTGGCACAAACGCCGCAAGACCGGGGGAAAGCGGAAGCCCTACCACAAGAAAAGAAAGTATGAGTTGGGGCGACCTCCTGCCAATACCAAAGTATGTGCGCTGAATTGTTTAGCGGGGAAATGTTTGGGAAGAGTTCAGGCTGCTGTTGGTGGGAGTAAAGTATTAGTAAATTTCCTGGAAAATGTGGATTGCTATACAGGCCAATTGGGAAACCCTCTTTCCAGGCAGAAAGAACACATGGAAACTTCAAGTGTGCTTCATTCTGGACTAATCCAGAATACTGTATTAATAGCAGATAATGAGAAATTTGTTAATTCCAAAATGTCCAGGTAAAGGATAAATGAAGTTTTATATGATATGTCTGTAACAAAACTTTATCTCTGATATAACAATAGTATGGGTTATGCACACATGTTTTTAAGAACTGTTATTAATGTGCCCCTGAATTTAATTGCAATACCATTTTTATATGTAGTCAACAATGATTGATGTTTGTTTATGTGTGAAACAGATACAAGCTACTTTAGGTATACCCGAGTGTTGCTTATGCATGGTGGAATGCTTAATCGGGGCACCATATCACTAATTAATTTGAAATTATTGTAATCCTTAAAAGATTTGAAGTAAACTTAAATTAACTTTGGTCATGTTGAGATAATTGCATAGTGCTTTAGCTTGGAAATTCTGTTCCTCTGATGTGGAGGCAACTGGAGTGATGAGAAGTACACCTTAGGTGAGTGTGTAGACTGTTCTGGTCTTCATCACAGTCACCGATGCTAGGGGTCGTCATAGTTACACTGACCATGTTGCCATGTAGGATGGACATTTGAGGCAAGATTTTAATTCCGTGAATTGCTGTGTTTGAACAAACTTGTGGTACTTTGTTGCAGATTGGCCCCAGAAGAATTCACACGGTAAGAGTTCGTGGCGGCAATAAAAAATACCGTGCTCTGCGTTTGGATGTTGGAAACTTCTCTTGGGGATCTGAATGTAAGTGTAAAGTAGATGTTCTGTAGGGGGGGGGGGGGGAGAGGTGTTAGTGACTTACCATAGAAGCACAAATAGGAAAACTATGATGATAACTTTGACCTTAAGAGAGCTTTGGTGAATTCCTAGCTCTCAGTGATAAGAGTGTCATAGTTACCCTGAGTATGTATGCATTGTTGCTATAGGGATGTTAAAGGGGAGACAAATTGTTTAAGCATGAAAGGTATTGTTCAAGTCTGGTAAAAACTGAGGGGTTGAGATAGAAATAATGAAAAATATTAGCTAATTTTAAACAAGCAGTCAGCATGGATTTAAAGACTTATTCAGTGATGAAGAGACAAGAATGTTGTAGATGGCACTATTAAAAAACAGCTGTGCAATAAATTTGAACCTTTGCTTGCATGTTTAGTTTGCTAACCCACTAGTATTTGGGGAAAGAAGGGGTTGCAGGTTTGCTTAAGAGTAGCTTTGTTCCTATTCAAGTGTATCTAACTGGTCAGTTCATAATCCTGGTGTTTGTTTGGTCAGTGAGGTTAATCACTGCAGATTCTGTATTTACTTTGCTTCATATTTGTTACTGAGCTTGGTTATGAGGACTTTATTGGAGCTGCTGAAGATAACATAAGATTAACAAGTCTCTTTTTATATTTTTTAATTAGAGGGCTGTATGATATTTTGCAGAAATATTCACAAGGGGAATCACTGTTGTGACACAAGCTCGGCCCTTTTTGTATCATCAGTGATGTTGCACATATGTGTAAAGGGGGCAAGCTTACGTTGCAAATACATTCATATTCTCCAGTCATCCTAGTTTGTGGAATTCATAGTTTGTAAATTTTCTTTTTAAAATTCTGTTCTTTATTCTTTTAAATGAGATGATTTTAGAAATGGAGGCAGTCAAAATTTGCTGCTCCATTATAAAATAAGAATTTATACAGATCCTGCAGTGTGTGAAGGCCTATTTTATGTACTCCCAAGATTCTTACAGCATTCAGGGTTTTTTAATAATTTTTTTTTAATATATAAAGATAAATTCCTTTTCTTGCAGGCTGTACCCGCAAAACCAGAATAATTGATGTAGTCTACAATGCATCCAATAATGAGTTGGTGCGCACAAAGACCCTGGTCAAAAACTGCATTGTCCTCATTGACAGCACACCATACCGACACTGGTATGAAGCCCACTATGCCTTGCCCCTTGGGCGCAAAAAGGGTGCCAAGCTGGTAGGTGACATGTTACTCTACTCAGAGGTTTAAAAATATATTTGTCTTCTGATGATGATACCATTAACCAGTTCTGCTGCTGAAAGACAATGATGGATATCTACTGATCTGAAGGAGACATGAGACCAAGCTGTGTAGGGTCCCTTTCCTATATAGAGCATCTTTGTGCTGAAGTATGAAGACAAATGTTTTGAATAAAAAGGATTCTATCAATTACTGTTCGTGGATTCCAAGCTGAAAAATGCTTATCCCATCAGTGCTCGGATCTCAATTTATTTATTTGGTAATTGTTTTAGAGTAATAAAGAGTTCAGCACACCGGTCATGCTGTGTAAGATTGTATTAGGAGAATGCACAATACCCAAAGCATTTTGATTGCCCTGGGTATTGGCTGAAACAAAATCTGGAGAAGTTTGACAGGATAAATAGGACAAGACCTGTGTACCTCACATCTATAGTTCTTCCTCTAAGTTGGCCTATGTATGTACATTTATTATTTGTATATTCCTAGTGCCTTCCCTTGACTGCCACTATGTTTATTTAGACACTGCACATCTAATTGGCACTCTTGTATTTCCAGTTCTTTCCTGACTACAAGGAATTGGGCATTGGTGGCTATAGGGAAGTAGAAGGGGGAAATGGTGCTTGGAAAATGGGGGTGATAGGCTGGTTGAATAAACTGCTGTTCAAGCTGTGGAAATTGGCAGTGACCAAAGTTAATCTGACTTTGCAGTATGTCCAACTTGATAAGATGGCCTCTCCCACCCAGTGGTTTCTTTTCCCTTCCACTTACGCACATAACATGTTTTGGTCTAGGCATAGACAAGTTGTTTTTATGTGCTGAACAGTTTACACCATTTCACACAATGCTAGACTTTAATTTTACAACCCCAAAATGTGTTTCAGGTGTTTGTGAAGTTATGGGAAATAACAACCACTTATACTTCTGCTTTTGTTCCAGACCCCAGAGGAGGAAGAAATTTTAAACAAAAAACGTTCAAAGAAAATTCAAAAGAAATACGATGAGCGGAAAAAGAATGCCAAGATCAGTAGCCTCCTGGAGGAGCAGTTCCAACAAGGAAAGCTACTTGGTAAGATGTAAAAGACAGAAAACTGAGCTTGCTTGACACAGCAGAAGACTTAAACAGATGTACTATTCTGATAAATTATGTGATGGTGACAGTCAGAGTTGACAAATTTGCAGCTTCGTTATTCTAGGGCAGTATTTACTTGTTTTAACTCTTGGTATACTATTTAGCTTGACAATTGTTAGAGCCTTTGCCTAGTTCTTGCTACTTTATATAAGTTAGAACCAGAAATTCAAATGTCAGGTGATTACCATGTTTGACCAGAGATTTGAAGTTGACCTTGTGATGAAAACTCTGTCCAGTTCTGCTGCTGAATGTGAGTGGTGACATATCAAGTTCTGAAGGTAACTTCATCTGTAGGAAGACCATTAAATTTTTAAAGGCCTACACGTTGTGAGAAGATGCGCATAGTTGTCTATGGAGTTAAAGCAAGAAAGATTTTGCATTTAAAGAAGCGTGTTCACTAGTCTTAATTGACACATTTCCTTTAATTTTGTCCTTTCCTTTTTCAGCTTGCATTGCCTCCAGACCTGGACAATGTGGCCGAGCAGACGGCTACATTCTGGAAGGCAAGGAGCTAGAATTCTATCTGAGGAAGATCAAGGCCAGAAAAGGCAAATGAATACATTTATTGTATCCCACAGGCTTAATAAATATCTCGAGTCTTGTTATAAATGATTAATGTGGTTATTTATTGGGACAAAGTAGTATATCAGTGGTCAGTGCTGGAGTGGAATTTATACAGATGTTGCGGGCTGTAGATTGGAAGAAAGTCTCAGTTTGCTTCAGTCTGGCGCCAAATGTGTTTCCTTGTAGGCCGAGCTATGACTTAACTGCAACCCCAAGAAAAACAATTTGAGATTTCTCACTGATCTTTTCAAAAGTTATTTAGTTTTCTAAACTTGTTGCATTTTTATTTGGGAGAGGACCTGTTGTTGCTTCCATTCCCCGGTTGAAAATGGAGGCACGATGAGGTAGATTTTCAGAAATGCTTGCACCTTATGTGAAATTATATAACTATACAATTGCTGAAGTATACGTTGATGGAAAGCTGGACAAATGCGTAAGCTAAATTGAGCAACTGAAATGTAATATTAAGCAAATCTTAATGTTGCTCCTTCATTGAGAGCTCTTTTATATTTAGTATGCAGATTAATAATTTTCAGTGCCCATATTTTTCTCAAGTCACAATCTTAAAAATGTTATTGAGGAGCCAGTTTCACTTAAGAGTGTGATTTATGTCTGAATAAACAAGATTATGCTGTTTAATTTTGAAATTGCATGGATTCCAATGAAATAAATTAAGAATTACTAACACAAAGTATCTTCCTAGTTGAATATTTGGCTCATCTGGATTTTACTATTATTCAGATACCTATATAATAAAAAGTTGCAGAAGATACACTTTTAAAAGATTTATTAATCATAAGGTAAACAAAATTTGGTTAGATTATTAAAGAAAATACATATCTGTAAATATATCTGGGACAAAAAAACCCAGACACTTTTGAGTGAAAAAGGATCTATGACCAAATAAATGGCAATGTGTTTACCATAAAGGAGGCGACTTGTGGATTGTGGGCTGCTGGGGATGATTGGAAGGAGAACATAGCCCAGTTTTATGTACCAGTAAATGTTTTTTGTTTTTACTTTACTAGGGGTCAGAAATTTATCTCACAGCAACCATACTTGCTTTCTTGTGTGCTGATGAAAATGGTCAGGAACTCTGGTTTATAAAAATATAACTTGAAAATATCTCCAGTTCAGGAGTGTCAAACTCAATTTCATTGAGGGCTGCATCAGGGTTGTGTTTGACCTTGGGGGGCTGGGGTGAGTGTAGCCAGCTTGATGTCACTCATGTCGGGGACGCCTGTGGTGGCCCAAGCACTCTCGTAATGAAAATGGGCTCCCGAGCTCCGTTTTCTGCTGTGATTGCCTCCTGCAACCCTTTGCCAGTGAAAACAGAGCTCGGGAGGGCCGTGTGTGGCTCTCCCATGCTCTCTTTTTGCTGGCAGAGGCACCGTGGGCCAGTCTGCTGTTTCCAGGGCAGCTCCGCGGGCCAGATCTAAGCACCTCGCGGGCTGGATCTGGCCCATGGGCCGTGAGTTTGACAACCCTGCCAAAGTTGATCAAATAATTGCAGCCAGAAATCTTGAGTTATCTGTTGATCTTAGCTAGATGTTGGTTCAGTACTGCTGATGCTGTCATCTAGGGATCCTACTACAATAATAGGTATATCTTTTCTCTCTATTTCTGCATTGTGAGAAGCACCGGTTTCACTAATTCCGATTTCCTCGTCCTCTGTCTCTTCTTCGTCGATACGGCCAACCGCCTCTGGATCTTCTCTGCGATTGAAGTTGGGACTGGCAGAAGAAAAAATACCCTCAGATCTCAAGCGCAGTAACTGAGGGTGGGAAATCCGGTTGCCCTTCCCAAAATTTTTGAGGCTAATTGCTGGAGAGGCAGCAGCAGCATAAAAGCGGTTGAGCAAAGGTGTCTGTATGCGGTTCATGCTGGGTGATGCATCGACCTGCTGATTCTGCTCTGGGTCATCACTCATCCTACATAAAGGGGGAAAGACAATTCAGTACATGCACAATTGAATGAAATGAAAAATAGGGATAATTCATGATTCTATTCCAACTGACCCAGTTGCAGGGATAGTGGCTTGGTATTTATAACGTGCAAAGCAATAAATTTACTGATCTAAGTATAAATTAACTGAATTAAGTACACTGAGTAAGCCAAGTGAGAGAAATAAATTGATGGTCTTACCCTAGCTAGTAACTCCTTTAGCACACAAAAGGTGCTTTGAGAACTAAGGAAGGATAGATCTATAGTGGCCCACCTATGCTGTGGCATTCTCCAGTAGAGTATTCCAGTCAATTGCTTCTTGGAGTGAATCTTGTTGAGTACAACAGAACACCTGTGCTATACATTGCCACCTGTGGGAGGTGTCTGAAATTTTACATTTGGTGTGCTCTTAGTGCCCTTCTAGTAAATGTAGAATTTGCTTTAATATAGAATTTGTTTTTATTTGCAGGAACAGGTGTTGCTATGTGAGTTTTGCCCCATTTTACGACCTTTCTTGCCACAATCGTTACGTGAATCATCACAGTTGATAAATTAGTAACATGGTTGTAGAGTGAATCCCGCTTCTTCCTCAATTTTGCTTGTCAAAAGGTTGCAAAAGGTGATCACATGACCTTGAAGCACAGCAACAGTCAAGTATGACTTGGTTGCCAAACATGAATTTTGATAACATGATCATAGGGATGCTACAAAGGTCATAAGTGTGAAAAACGGTCATAAGTCATTTTTTTAGTGCCATTGTAATTTTGAACTAAATGAACTGTTGTAAGTCGACTACCTGTATTTTATTGTATAATGGCTAAGTTAAATAAGCAGCTTGTATCATAAAGTATGATGGACTGCTTTTTTTCCCTTCATAGATCACTTTAAACAAGTTCCTGATCCCTAAGCAAACTATCTTCCATGAGTGATAAACAAGCTTCTCTTGGGTTATAATTCCCATCATCCCAAACCTCATGGACACAGTGGTTATAGCTTATGAAAGCAAGAATTTAATGATACTTTGGAAGGAGCCTTGATAGTACAGTGGTTTAGTGCACCCTGTTATTAACACAGCTGCCTGCAATTTCTGCTGGTTCGAATCTTTCCAAGGCTCAAGGTTGACTCAGCCTTCCATCCTTTCTAAGGTAGGTGAAATGAGGACCCAGTTTGTGGGGGCAATAAGCTGACTTTGTATAAAAAAATATACAAAAGAATGAAGGCTATTGCTTAACGCATTGTAAGCCGCCCTGAGTCTTCGGAGAAGGGCAGCATATAAATCAAACTAAAAGAAAAAAGATAGTGGATATATGGGATTGTAGGAGATTTTGCTAGTCTGGTTAAAATTCAGTCTGGTGCATCGGTTAAAGCAAGCTGCTGGTCATGGAAGCTTATGACTTAACATTTATTAGTTGGAAAAAGTTACCAGATTACATCTCAATATCTAGGAGGAGCTTTGTTGCATCAGTTTGGTTTCCATCTAGTATCAATAAATTGTCTTACTACTGTGCTTGTTGATGCTTTCATGAATGCCAATCATGCTATTTATTCCTCTTCAATTTCCTTAAAATTTATTTCAAGTAGAAACTTGCTTGCTCCCGAACTGCCAATGTGCAGTTTAGAAAATTAGAAATTTTTCAAGATAGGAATTGGAAAGAATACGTTATCTTGCAGAGAGACGTGCTCCAAACTTTTCATGACAGCATGAATATTCATATGTTACATGATAGATTATATCTTATCACATTATCTTATTGATTTGGACAAGGAAGTTCACAAAAGCAGAGCTAGGTAGTTGTCTGATGACAAACACGTTTGGCAATTAAACTTACCGCATATCAAAGGTGGAGCCCATGAAGGAAGGTTTCAAGGTCTCTGCCAGTGTGGCCGTTGTGTAGGGTGGTTGAGCTGTAGATTCATTCCAATATTTGTCCTTCACAGTTGGAGGCAAGTTCTGGTACATGTCATCCACTGAAAGCAACGATACCTAGCCAAAACAGAGAATTGTTCTGTTTTTTAAGAGTAGCTGGTGAAACTACATGTCTATTGATTACAGTGCTTCAAAGTTAGATTCAAATCTTTGGTTTGCATAATTGTCCCTTTTAATGTCTGCTTTCAGAGTTAGAAAAAAATGAAAAGCAGATATTGGGACAATTAGAAATTATTCTTATGATAGGCTTTCAGTGCCATTTTGCCATACAGTCTGAAATTAAATACGTCTGACTCTGACAGCATCAGGTGGAGAAAGGCTGGGATTACCCAGATTTCCTAATTAATTTCATGCTCTTGTAGCTGCCATAAGGATATTTTAAATCGCTAGCAATAGTTAACATCCTGGTGCACCAGTTTCTAGACCAGGTATAATTTGTGTGTCTAAGTAGCATATTTCCTATTTTAAGCACTTATGTAAGACTCACCTGAAAGTTTCTGTCTATCAATTTATTAGTTTCAAAATCATCATCATCCTCTCCAAAGGGATTAATTATTTGTTCTGCCACCTATATGGGAGGGAACATTTATTCAGTATTTTGAAGATAGCTGTGAATCTGCTTAAAATGAACCAGATTAATCTGTTGCTACATATGCATAAAGGTTAGCTACGTAGCAAGAACATTACTGTACCTTAACAGTCCAAAGGCATTCTGTTAAACAGAAATAAATGAACATTGTGTGCAGATTGAAATGCAATTTAAAAACATTAAAAAGCTGAGCTTCACCAGCTACAACTTGTTTCCTGAAGAGGAAAGGATAGTTGATAGATTCAGCAAACTTTCACTGGGGGAAAATGCAAGATAGGCTGTCTTAATATTTCATTCAATATCCTGACAGTGTTTTTTAGCTTCTGGTTTGTTTCATACAAGTTTATTCCACAAGCAGTGTCACTATATTTTAAGTATAGTGACACCATTTGTGGAACAAACTGGCACGAAACCAACCAAAAGCTCAAAAGTGAAAGTTTGTGCGATCTAGAACTGTACCAGATTGACTGTAGGACAGGTCCTATGGCAGGAGTGCTTTGAGCCATTTATTATTATTAAATTATTACTGTAATATGAAAAAACGTCAAGCTATTTGGTAGAAGCCAACATCCTCACCTTCAGCCACCCAGCATAAAAGAAGAACTGTAGGAGTGTGGGCAAGGGAACATACATGTCTAGTTCTCCACCATGAGCTGGATCCAGGAACTGGCGACCAACCACACAAAATGCAAAGAAAGAATAGACCGCTATAGTGACCACCTGTGGAGAAGATGGCATTCATGTCTGGTATTAGACATCATCACTGGGCTCAGCAATTTTTTTAAGCAATCCATTCTCCCATTTACATGAGTTTCTTAAAATCTTTATTTCATGCACCGCCCACCGCCCACTTATAAAACAGTGAAACATTCCAAATATTTCACTGTGGCTCTTGATTTTTTATTTGTTTTAATTTGCTTTGGTAGCTGTAGCAGCAGACATGAGCTATGTATGTTTATATGTTTTCTGTTGCACTGACCTGTGTGTACACTAGGGGGATACTGATCCAGTCAAAGTGAAAAAGCATGCTGCATTTGGCACGGTAGAGGTTCAGCTCCTGCATGGAAAAAAACCAGAAGCTTCAGAATTTGCAGCTTTGTTAAACAGTTTGCGATGAACAGCAATATCCAGCTTTTAACTAAGTCCAATTTGAGGCTTCCTTTAAATTGAAGTGTAACTTTCCATTAGGCTTATAGATAAGATGGATGAGTGTGTTCAGCCAATTCATGGAATCGGGGTTATTTTGCAGCATAGATGGGATATGTGAAATTAAAATCATAATGTAGGAGGCAACAAATTGAAGTCACATTTATATAAATGATAATATTCTTTAGATTTATATAGATTAATAGGGGTTTTTTTGCCTGATATTGGGCCTTAAGAAGGCAAGAATGTCTCAAGAATGCCAAGAATAGCCCTGACAAATGCCAAACAAGAATTGGAATAATTTAAACTTGGGTACTTATAACTTCCTCCATTGTTCCTTTAACTTACATCCATGAGCAATCTAAGTGCCACATCATCACGGACCCTCCCTTCTCGTCGTGCCTGAGCAGCTAGATTGGTGAACCACACGCAAGGGATCCAATACTTGTTGAAGTCTGAATGGAGACTTTCGTATTTCTTACGTTCATCCTGTGTCATAAAACCTGTAAGAGGGGGATATGGGAAAGTTGGAGAAATTGGCTTGGAAGCTGGTTCAAAATATGGACTCAGTCACAGTAATACTTTGTACTGTATTAGGACGAAGGAATATTAGGTATGTTCACTACCCTGAATTTATAAACATAATAAAGGTGGGATTATAAAAATCTTTTTAAAAGAACAGACATTTGACAGGGACGATATTATGGCCTAAGGAAATTGAAACTGAAAAAGTGCAAGGCCCCTTCTCAGTTCCTTGCTTTGTCACTCCAGTTTCTCAAAAACCTCACTTCAAAGATTTAAAATACGGTATCCTTTCCCAACCTACCTGGGACTTATTAAAAAGTCCACTAAAATTGTAAGCCAACAAATTGGGGAAATTTGCTTAGAACATGATGCATTATAGGCAGCCTATGCAGCAATTATTCTGAGTTCCCAAATTAGCTATTAGCAAAAGCAGTTTTAGTGATGTTCCTGAAGAAAACATTACATCCAAATAGTTTTACAGAGATGCAGTTAAAAAAAAAAGCATTAATAAAAGTTGTCCCTAATCTTGTGCCCTCTAAACACCAGTTGTAGTCCTAATATTCTTGAGGGCACCATAATGAAGAAGACTGCCATTGAGTAGATGAGCCAATGCAAGGGCTGAGAGACTTGCAAAATAATCAATACTGGGTTTCCCTCTGGATTCCTGTTTTTCTCTTCCCTTCCCTCACCCCCAGGCGATAGCCCAAAGTGAGAAGTTTCTCTGCATCCACTTTCACTCCCTCAGCCTTATATCTTTCCTTCCCAGTCAGGCTCACCAGCTTCTACAATGTGGTCCATAGTGGGGAATCTCTTAAGCACTCTAGTGCTGACTGAACGCAGGATCAGGACAGAAGACAGGTTGGCATAACGAATGAGTGTGCGCCGCAAAATCCGACCCTTCTCATCTTTCCCATGAACGTTGCTGGAAATGACGCACATCAACTGATCTGGCAGGGGAATGCTGGTGTATTGGGCCCACCAACGGTTCACAATCAGTGTGACGTAAAAACCTGCCAAAAGAGAAGTTCAGTGGTCCTAAAAGAATAAGGGCTGCGACCTGTTCCTTGTACAAAGATGAGGGACAGTAACCAATTTTAGTGAGTGGCTGTTAGAGTTTCACATATTTCAAATCCAAAGGCTATTGAAATCACTGTTGTTTTAAACTATTGCTTTACATCTGATTTGAGACAACCTACCTTTCTAGAAATTTCTTGCTCTTCTGGTTTTATATGATGCCAAAAAGGGGATGAAGGCTCATTAATAAAATAATGTTATTTTTCAGTTACAAAAATAAAGCTGAAGATGTACAGCACTGTTAGATTGTTGATTACTGTGTGGTAGCAAAATATCAAATAAAGGTATATATATATATATTACACAATATGTAGATGGATATATTTAGTTGATAAATTAAATATACAATACAAGCATGAAATTTAGGCCTCCAGATCTGGGCTGCAAAACTCAAATCATCATAACATGGCTTCAATGAGTTTCTCTCTACATTTGCTGCTATCTGGGGTCATCTGGGTGTTTGTAGCCCTGATAAAGATAGCACCAATACAATGAAAGGTCAGAGACCAATTGCCAAAGATCTTCAGAGTTGCTGCACTTAAAGAATAGTTCTGTTTCCCAGCTTAGATATAGCAATAACACTAGCAATAGTACTTAGACTTCTATACCGCTTCATAGTGCTTTACAGCACTCTCTGAGTGGTTTACAATGTCAGCATATTGCCCCTAAAAATCTGGGTCCTCATTTTACCAACCTCAGAAGGATGGAAGGCTGAGTCAACCTTGAGCCTGTCAGGATCAAACTCCAGCCTGTGGGCAGAGTTAGCCTTTAATACTGCATTCTAACCACTGCACCACTAGGGCTCAATATCAACATGCTTAGAAGGGTCTGAAAACTTCAACTGTGTGAAAAGCCATAGCCATCAAAATCTCACTTTACTAGAGTAAATGCTTTCCAGTTTCAATATATATATATATATATATATATATATATATATATATATATATATATATATATATATATATATGAAATCCAGCCAGGACAGTAACAATCACAACCAGAATAAACAGAGAAGCTTGATGTGTTTCCTGTGTTCTGGAGCATGACATAGATTCTTCAAACCTTAAAAGAAAGAAAAATGGCCCTGCAGGGAGACTTATTGTTCATACAACCTCATTCTTTTCAGCAATAATAAACTAATACCCAAGGTACCCACAAGATGCAGTTGTGGCCCATAAGAAGGTGACCACTGAAGCTCTATTTTTAAGATGCATCACAGGCAGGAGCTTTGATCACACAATCATGGGTACCATCTTGATTTTACTGACCATACCAACTAATTTCTGAAAAGTTACCCTTTCGTGTCCTTTTTAGAGCAAAACTTGCAAAGGAATGTTCTTTACTGAAGGAAAACTGGATCCATCATACTATCAGTTTGCCCTCAAACGTTGGCTATGTTCATTCTACATAATGTAGGCATTAATTCTCTTATACCAGACTGCCACTTCCCTTTTCGTTTTAGTTACTTGATTTCTCCTCCTTCACTTCCCTTTTTCCACACCCAGGCCTTGACATTTACCTTGTGGCTATGTTCTACTTCCCCATCTCCTTCTCTTTAATCAGCCCTTATCCCAACCCTGGAGTTTAAAAAGGACACACCTCAGTGGATTGTGACTCCAGAGTTTACACAGGAAATGTTTCCTTGGGAATGGAAGGAGAGGGGCAGACGAGGGGAGGGAAGTACAAAGCTCCATACAATGAAAAGGATTATCCTGGAAGTATTCCTTCCTAGGTTCAGAGGAAAGGAAATGCTTGAGAGTTACATCAGAAAGTAGGCAGTTATCCAGAACTGCAGAATTTCTTCCCATCTATGGAAGAGGAATGTCACTTAGAGGGCCAGAAAGAAACAGTTGGGAAGCAAGGAGTTCAAAGTTTTGCATTTAGCTCTTGAAGGACAGCATGAAAATGAAACAAGGAATTTTGGGCATTTTCCTGATTATGAAAAGACAGGCTGAGTAAATAATATATGGGGAAATTTCAAAGTTCTAGTACTCTAATCCAGATTTCTCTAATCTAGTGATTTCCAGATTGCAAAGGAATTCTGGATTTTGTAATCCCAGTCAGAGAGAGGGGAGAGGAGGGGAATGGCTGTGAACCTAAGGTGATGCTCTCCCAGTTTATAGCTCGATGCCTTAACCATTACACTAAATGGCTCTCTTGTGATGATTAAATTCTAAATTCATTTAGATTACATTCAGGATAAATTCTCAGATTTCAGGTTAATAATCATACCTAAGATAAATAAACTGCCCAGAGTCATATAAATTCAACAAATTATTATTATTACTAAAATCAACAGACTTTTTAAGCCCACAATTTCACATAGGAATATATATAGGTAGGAAAGTTATATAGTACCTTACAGGTCTATTGGACATTGGACTATTTCTCTGCCTAGTTCAGAACTATCACTTAGATCTGGCCCCAGGACTTCTCTGTCTGTATTGTTACTGGACCTACTTAGTTAAAGAAGACAGAATTGGCTGTGGCCTCTTTTAAAAGCAAAGCAGGCACTCTCCCTTTGACCTATAGGAAGTAATATAATGCTTGAGGAGCACCCGGAGGCTCCAGCTGGTCCAGAATGCGGCCGCGCGGGTAGTTATGGGAGCAGCATGGCGCTCCCATGTGGCTCCCCTCCTGCGCGAGCTGCACTGGCTCCCTGTGGTCTTCCGGGTGCGCTTCAAGGTCTTAGTTACCACCTTTAGAGCGCTCCATGGCTTAGGACCGGGGTACTTACGAGACCGCCTTCTGCCACCAATAGCCTCTCACCGCCCAGTACGCTCCCATAGAGAGGGGCTTCTCAGGGTGCCGTCAGCCAAACAATGTCGACTGGCAGCCCCCAGGGGGAGAGCCTTTTCTGTGGGGGCACCCACCATCTGGAACGAGCTCCCCCCAGAGATACAGAAGATTCCGGACCTGCGCACTTTCCGCCGTGCCCTCAAAACATTCCTGTTTCAGCAGGCCGGCCTGGCCTAACTTTCCCTTTATATTGCTTTTTTTGATTTTATTTTAAACTGGGATGTATTAAATGTATTTTTATCGTTCGCTGTTCACCGCCCTGAGTCCCTTAGGAATAGGGCGGTATATAAATTTAATAAATAAATAAATAAATAAATAAATAAATAAATAATATAGGATTCTAAATTACCCAGTTACTTTCCATCATATCTCTGCCATTTCAGCTGACCAATAAAAGCAGATAAACAGAAACCACAGCAAGGTGTGCATCAAGAATATGTAAATAAATCCTACCTAGGACAAAAGACAGAGGGATGAGGTCAGTGGAGTGATTGCAATATTTAGCCACATTTTCAAAGAGCCGTTTCTGATCTTCATTAAGAAGGTACCTGGGGAGAGAGAGGAAAAGATAAAAGAATTCCAAGCTAAGACTGTATCATACTAAATATTCTTCTTTAAACTAACAAGAGTTGAGGTTCTTTTGCCTATCCCTGCCAAAGCAAGTTCTCTCTTAGTCTACTTGGGTGATAATCTATGGAGTCGTAGCTCCACTGTGAACTGTAGTTTATGACTTAGCATCATATGATTGCTAGGTTCATTTTATTCCACAAACCACATTATTGCATGTATATTCTATTGTTGGGATATAAAATACGTAAGTTTCTGTAAACTGTGTTAGATGTATCATTTGTTTGTTGAACATTGTTTAAGCTGAGCATTGATATTCCCAACACTCTGCTGCTACAGGTTGCAAATCTTTACATGGCACATACTCAAGATCCAAACAGACAAGATATTCAAGGTGTATTAAAACAGGCTGCTCGAAGCCTTCTCATGTTTTGCCCAGCAGTGGCTAACAAACAAAATTAGTTTCCACTTTCCCAAAGCAATAATTAAAGATGCATCTGATCATTTTGATGTGAGTAGAACCTGAACTAGAAGTCATAATTCATTGCAGATAAACTATAGTAAAATATTAAGAGAGTGTACAGCAACTAACCATTGAATGGAGAATGGTATTCCATGGACTCAACTAGAATTTTATTTAACATATACTTTAAATTTGCATTTGCATATTATGGTGATGAAGTCCCTTCAGTTGCTAGTTAAATTAAACATGCAATATAGGCATCTCTGGGAAATAGTTCTACTGTTACCGTAAGGCACATTGCAACTGTTGATGTAAAAGGAGGAGAATAAGCCTCAAATTGCTACTGCCACAGCCATTTAGACTAGATCATCTCTCCTCCAGCAGCTAACACCCAGGTAAGCAGGGAATAACACCAGACAAAAAATAAAGCCGAAAACAGTGCCCTAATCAAGAAACTATCAAGGAGAAAACTACCAAGGAGAATCCAGGTAGGGCAAGCTACTCTATTATATAAACAGGAGCAAACTCCACACACACTAAACTGATAATTGTTACCTAGATCTAGATGGGTAATAAAACATATGCAAGCAAACAATCAACCTCAGAGAGATCAAGGACTCCACACCCATTTATTTCTTTGATATTTTATTTTGAGAAATCAATTTGAGTTCTTTGTTTGAGCCTTGAAGAATCTGTTTATGGTGACAACCCCTGACCATGAATGCTTAAGTGCCTGGGGAAAATAAACTACAGCAATTTTCTATATCATTGGAGAGTCCAGTGTCACTTGTCAGTTCCCCACCCTTCTGTCCACAAAGGTCTCTGTCACACAGCTTTCTGTGCAGCATTAAGGCAAGACTTCCGTGGCATAGGACCTAGTTATCTTCGAGACTGCCTGCTGCTACCAACGGCCTCCCATCGACCTGTGCGCTCCCACAGAGAGGGCCTCCTCAGGGTGCCATCAGCCAAACAATGTAGGCTGGTGACCCCCAGGGGGAGGGCCTTCTCTGTGGGGGCACCTACCTTCTGGAATCAGCTGCCCCCAGAGATAAGGAGAATCCAAGACCTCGGTGCCTTCCACAGTGCCCTTAAAAGCTTCTTTTTCCAGCAAGCCGGGGTGGCCTAATACTAAAAATGTTTTTAATTGTTTGTTATTGTTTTTAATCATGGGGCCAAATTTATATATATCTTTTTAATTGTATTTTAATGTTTGTAGTTTATGCTTTTACTTGGCTGTTCATCGCCCTGAGTCCTCAGGGAGAAGGGCGGTATACAAATTTAAAAATAATATAAAATAAGACAGTGGTGAAAAAAATATTTCCTCAACTGAATGCTTATCTGTTTTAGATGCTCCATTTTGCCCTTTTGAATATACTTCTAGACAGATGTCACACCTTGATTATATAAAGTGATCTCAAGAGGGGTGCAGTTTTTGTCTTTCTGAAAAAGCCCCCATTCATCATATCTTACCAATCACAGGAATGCATACTGTAGTTCTCCCATTGGGACAAACACCCTGATGTGGAGTTTTGAGGAATAAGTCTTATAATGTGAGGTTTCCCACATGGAATGGAAAATGAATTCTCTTTCACTTGTTTTCATGAGCATCAGCCTTTGAATGGCTGGGTGAGGAAACAACAAAATTGGGATTTTGCCATTTATTGGAATGAAATGATGAATAGGAAACTGGATTGTTATGATGGTATAACTCCATACTGATCTTACATTGTTTTTTGGGCATGTGGTTTTAATTCTGGAAGGTGAAGTCCAGATATCTTAAATTTGTTGAGATTGAAAAACACTGCTCTATACAAACAAATAAATTTGATGTGTGTATGAAAGGGATGGAAGAAAAGTCGGGCTATAGTTCTGTGTTTTAAGAGCCTATCGTAAATTATTCTCGGGCTATGGGAAATTTGTACTGATTTCCCCATTGCATTTTCACTTCTCATGAACATTGTCCACCTGTTTTCAAACTGTGCTTCATAGCTTTCAGGGTCAGAAAGTTATTTCACCAAACCTGTGGGCAGGGCCGTCTTAAAAGCATTATGGGCCCCAGACAAAGCAGGGCACTGGGGCCCCTATGACAACTACTCACAGGAATAAAAATGTAAATGGTCGATAAAATTAAATATATATTTATTTTATTGGCACTTCCAACAAAATCGGTGTTGAAAAAAATAATACTCAGTAAGCCATACAGTTGCTGCATTTATATGATACAAAGTGCATTGAAGGGTTAACATACACAGATTAGTATGGGGCCCTTATGCTCGTGGGGCTCATGGGCATCAGGCCCATGTGTTAAGACCACCCTGCCTGTGGGAAAACATTATGTTCTGGATTTCTCATGAAGTTAAGGGGAGGTTAAGGGGAATTACAGTTCACACAGACTTCTGCTTAGAATAGGATTCATTTGCAGAAGGATGCTTGCAGAGGTACAATAATCTGTTTTGCAAACCTCTTAAGTTTTAATATCTGACAAACCATTATAATTACCAACCTACCGGTAAATGGCACTCAGTCCTGCATACAGCACAATGAAGCCCAGAAACTCCTTGTACAGCAGCTTGTAGATGCTCCCTTTCCAGCGGAAGAGGAGCTTAGAGAAGCCCCCAAAGCGAGCATTGGCCACTTTCAAGGTATATGAGACAGTCATGATTGCTCTGTCTACCTTCCGTGCAGACACAAACTAAGTCACAAAAACAAAGAATGTTGAAGGTAAAGAAAAAAACTCATGTTTTATTTTTTTCTTGCCACTTTGAAGAAAGAATAGAGCTGAACAAAAAGGAAGCTGCTGCAGAGCAAAGAAATACTGATTATCACTATCACAGAACATGAGTTTTAATCCAAATATTTTGAAGGATGGACATATAAGTATCATCTGCAGGCATTTGCTGCAGAATAGCTACTGCGATTAAAGTCACTGTAGATAATCATTGATAATCAGATTGCAAAGGCTATGTAGTTCACTATGCAAACTGCTGCAGCAAAAATTAAGCAAGTTATTCTGCTTGGTTCAAGGAAGCATTAGAAGCATCAGTGTTGCTTTGCTTCTCAATACTTTGTAAACTATTTGTGACCTATGATAAAATAAGTCCAGAATAAGAATAAGAAGCCAAGGGCGTGGAAAGGAAAAGAAACACAGAAAAATGAGACCCCAACTTCTCAAAATGGCAATGCCAGAAAGGGGAGAAGGAGGAGAACCAATCCAAGTCCATTTTAGGTGACCTTATACTTTTAAATGGAGCAGCATTGCTCTATTTTAGTTCTGAAAATCAAAAGACATCATACTTTTGAGGCAGATTGAAGCTTCTCTGTTCTCTTGCATTTTTTAAGCAGGACTGGATGTTGAATAATGATGGTATTCCAAGAAGGAAAGAAAACAATTAAGGGAAGTGAACTGTTGATATTGTTTCCCACAATCCACAGTCTGTGGACAAATCACTTCAAACCAGGTGGCATTACTTTTGAATAACATATTATAATTGCACTGAGCTGTCCCAAAACCAATAGATAATTGAACAACAGGAAATATGGAGAAAAGAATTTCTAAACATGCTGCTGAGTTGCTCGGTGGTCTGAAGAGGGTAATGTATAAGCCAGCAGTAAAGCTTTAGTAACAGCTGCATCACATGCATAGATAATGTTATAGGGGGATAAACTGCTCCAAAAGAGGCAGTATCCCTGCCAGGAAAAAAAAAGACTTGATGTTTGTTTATTTATTTATTTATTTATTTTATTTCTATACCGCCCTTCTCCCGAAGGACTCAGGGCAGTGTACAGCCTGATTAAAAACACAAAGACAGACAAAATTTAAAAATAATTAAAATTATTAAATAATAGGCCCTATTATTAGTTACTCTAATGAAAAGAAATAAGTACTTACCTGCCATAGGATTTGGACTGCAGTTTGCTGTAAATTTTCCACTAATTTGAAGAGACCAGAACATCTGTTACAAACTTCCTTTAAATATGTTCCTCATAGTCAATAAATTAAAATGCTTAGAATGATAGATTGGAGGCTATCATACTCCAAGAATAAGGAACTATAGAACTTCACATGGGATAAGCATGATTAAACTTACTTTTGTAAAGCTTTCATGAAAATGTAACTTTAAACAATTCAGAAGATTAGAAAAAAACAGACACAAAGCTGAGTTTTGGCTCAAATTAAGTCAGGAACACATTTAATATTGATTTATACTCTCCTTTTTCTGAAAAGCCTACCAGGCAATTGGTGCATATGGCTTTCCTTCCATCATCCCTGTTCCTGCTGTCAATCTTATCCCCCACTCCCCTCAGCTATCCCAATTTAGAGTGGAATAGGCTGCTATACAGTAGGATTTTACTTATGTTCATGCAGAATTAGTATTCTTAAGGGGTTTCATTACTTCTTTCTTGATTCTTTGTAACTCAAATGACAGATCTGAATTATAGTATCAGAGTTGTAGGCTATAATGTCAAAGCAGGGAAATGTCCATGGATAATTGTATAAATTGTATAAACCCCATATAGTCGGGCACCTCATTCCCCACTGATAATAATCTGCTCCATAATTGTAAAATCCACAAGGCATACTGTAAAAAGCTGTTGCCTGCAGGTAAATTAAAGGTCATTGCACATTTCACAGGATTTGCATATAACTATGTTTAAAAAGTACAGAGCTACATATGATAGTATGTATATAATTAATGATGTGGAATTAACTCACTTCATTAGCATTCATGAGTAACAAAATAATATCAAAGTTTCTAGATATGGCTGGAAGCATAAATAGAACAAATCTTTTAAAGCCCTTTCTCCATTGCTGAGTTGATTATCCATCTGTCCTTGAGTTAGCAGGAATCTACACTGCATGAAATTCGCTGTCCCCATTACCAGTCTCTGTCCTGACTCTGATTCCTAGCCATATGCAGTATACTCATCTGAAACTCTGAACAGAGCATGTGTAATAAACTTAGTGTTTAAAAATAAGACAAGGGCAATTTTTCTTTTCTTCTGTGTGAAATAGATGCAGGGTCATTTTCATTGCTGCATGATCTAGAGGAGCCCAAGGCAGGGCAGTGATTTTCATTCATTGTTCTCCTCATGTCTAGTAGTCATAAATGAAGACAATCTTGAATTATCATCACCTTGAAACTGCTTCTGAAAGTTTAGGGTAGAGAAGTGCAATGTGTTTGCCCCTCTTTTCGGGAAACATAGCTCTTACTCTTTGCACTTATATATTCCACAGTGGGAAAGCAGAACTGCCCCAGAATTTTAGATTTGATTCAGACTGATCATATTGCAAGCTGAGGAACAGAATGCAATGGAGGTTCTTCACTGTGGAAAGCAGAGGGAAGCCATCTCTCTTGGTTCCCCTTCATCTCTCTGGATGCTCCAGGGTTCCACATCAATTATTCTGAAGGTGGAGCAGAGGAATCACCAAGAACACATATAACCAGTCCATCATCTATCATGAGCATAAGCCTATTAATAATCTTTTTGGTCCGATCTTTTAAATATATTGCCTCACAATAATGATTGTAGAAGAACAATTCTTACCAGGCCCTTTGACTGAAAACATCTATTATATTTTAAGTGGCCCTTCTCTTCTTCTGTCAGACTTCCCTTTGGTTTCTGAATTGATTAATTAATTAATTGATTGATTTGTTTATTTATTTATTTATTTAATGGGACTTGTATGCCACCCTATCTCCACAGGACTCAGGGCGGCTCAGAACAATTAAAACAGAAGAAACAAACCATTAAAACAGAAGTCCAAGTTAAAAATTAAGAAATTAAATAAAACCCTCATCAGTCCAAGGCGGCCAGGTGAAATAGCCAAGTTTTCAGCCCACGGCGGAAAGAGCAAAGGTCGGGGGCCACCCGGAGCTCCAGAGGGAGTTGATTCCAAAGGGCAGGTGCGCCCACAGAGAAAACTCCCTGGGGGTCGCCGGCCCACACTGTCTGGCCGATGGCACCCCGAGTAGGCCCTCCCTGTGGGAATGCACCGGGCGATGGGAAGCTGTTGCTGGCTGCAGATGGTTCACCAAATAATGTGGTATACTAAAATGTGGTATACTATCTTTAAGTATAGTTGGTTATTGCTTTTAAGTTTATATAGTTTTTCCCCCTTCTGATTAATTTTGGACATCTTTTTGATGAAAACATGAGTAAGAAAAAGTTTTCAGAAAAGTTATTTTTTGAATAAGGAAAATAAAAATATTCATTGGAACCAGGACTCTATCTGGAGAGAGAAGTGATAAAACATAATCCATTATTCACTAAATAAATGGAGGAAAAAAGGAAATGGATGTGAATTGCACTGATATTCTTATGTGGTACTTTCAGTTCAGACCCACTGATGCTAAATGTTGTCCCTGAAAAATAGTTTAAACATTTGCTTTTTTTGAATTGCCCTGGGAAATAGATGGGAGTTTACGCAGGCAAGAATTTATAGCTCTGCAATCTCACCAGATTATAATTTATTTCACAGATGACAAACTCTTGGCCTGCCATAGTTATTGCTGCCTGTAAATCTATCCTTCAAAGTACTTTTGTCCTTGTTTGGTTCGTCTGACCTCAGTCAGCATCACTGCATTTCTTATCAAGGACCACTTAACGGCCGTTCAGTTGGAAGAAACTTTTAAAGTGTTTATCATTGCACATAGTACTTACTGATCTGAACATAAATATTTAAGCTAATCCAAGTTCTGTTTCTTTCCTCCAGCAGGTCTTTTTTTGCTCCAGACTTATCTCCATCCATCAAATGACAGCTGGTTTATTGAAGTGATACCATTCAAAATAACAATGAGAAAAGGCCGAACAAAATTGTATCCAGTAAATTTAAAAAAGAATTGCAATTGAACTGTATTAGCTTCATTTGTGATGGCCTTCAGTTATGGCCAGATGGTTTGGTTTGTATGATGAGTAGTCTGGAAGCCTATCCAACAGCTATTTACTTTGGATCTACAGAGCTTTTACTACAGATATTACAAGTCATTAGGGAAGTCTCTAGTTAGTGATCTGACTGCACATGTATTTATTTATTGTATTTATTGGTTCGATTTGTATTGCTTGCTGCTGGGGTAGTGTCTGCTTTTTATTCATCCATCAAACAAAAATTAATCAGCTCTGTGTATCATTAATGCAGTTAAATCTAACAGAGGCACTCGTGTGGCAAACAAGTACAGTAAACACAAAACACAATCACAGAACATTAGATAAAAGAAACCAAGTTGAGGCTCCTAATAATTCTTCTTAGAAACATAAAGGATATACCTGCACTCACAGGAGAGCTCTATTAGCCCCCTGGTCCCAGTGACTGAGTGAATAGGTCAGCAGGATCGCATATTTGACTGCCTGTATCATGGGGGAAGAAGCACCATGAAAGGGAAGATAGCTTTCAAGTAATGCTGCTTCACTGATAGGGCCATGATTATGCCTATTCTGTCAGATCTGGTGGGATGGGCAGAAACCACTGGGGAGAGGTGGTCTCATAAGTAACTTGTTCCCATGCCATGTTGGGTTTTAAATGTGATAACCAACACCTTGAATTGCACCTGGAAGTCTACTGGGAGCCAACAGAGTGCAGTTTAATATAGGTATACCATGGAGCACCCAATACTATCTGTGCCACTGCATTTTGGACCAGCTGCGTCTTCTGACTGCTCTTCAGGGACAATCTCATATAAAGCCAATTGCATAATCCAAATCAGAGGTGACAAAGGCATGAGTGACTGTGAGTAGTGCTTCCCAATCTAGGAACAGGCACAACTGGCATACAAGATGCAATTGTGCAAAGTTTGTCCTGGCCATGGCTGCCATCTGTTTCTCAAGCGGGACCTGAAAAATGCAGGAATATCCTCAAATTGCACACCAACTCTGCTGGGAAGTCTGTCATCTCATTCAGAATCAATAAGCCCAGGGCAGAGATGTAGTTCCATCAGTACGCTGACGACACTCAGCTGTACATCTCCACCCCAGACCACCCCAATGATGCCCTTGAAGTGATGTCCCGGTGCCTGGAGGCCGTGTGGGTCTGGATGGGGAGAAACAGACTCAACAACTCAACCCCTCCAAGACTGAGTGGATGTAGCTCCCGGTGTCTCGATATAGCCAGCTGGTGCCATCACTGGCTATTGGGGATGAGTCATTGGCCCCTACAGAGAGGGTTCGCAACTTGGGTGTCCTCCTGGACGTGCGGCTGTCTTTAGAAGAGCATATGACGGCGGTGGCCAGGGGGGCTTTTTATCAGGTTCGCCTGATCCGCCAGTTGCGTCCCTTTCTGGATCGGGACTCCCTGCGCACGGTCACTCATGCCCTCGTCACTTCCCAACTGGACTACTGCAATGCTCTCTACATGGGGCTCCCCTTGAAGAGCATCCGGAGGCTCCAGTTGGTTCAAAATGTGGCCGCGCGGGTGATTATGGGAGTGGCAGGGCGCTCCCATGTAACACCTCTCCTGCGCAAGCTGCATTGGCTCCCAGTGGTCTTCCGGGTGCAATTCAAGGTGCTGATTAACATCTTTAAAGCGCTCCATGGCTTAGGACCTGGGTACTTACGGGACCGCCTTCTGCTACCGACAGCCTCCCACTGGCCAGTACGCTCCCACAGGGCGGGGCTCCTTGGGGTGCCGTCAGTCAGACAATGTCGACTGGTGACCCCCCGGGGGAGAGCCTTCTCAGTGGGGGCTCCTGCCCTCTGGAACGAGCTGCCCCCGGAGGTACGGAGGATCCCGGACTTGCACACCTTCCGCCGTGTCCTGAAGACTTTGTTATTCCAGCAAGCCGGGCTAGCCTAATTTTAACGGTTTTAAATTGGATTTTAATGGGTTGTTTTCAATTGTGGGCCAAAGTATTTAATCTGGTTTTAAATTGTTTTAACTTTTATATTTATGTATTTGATCTTGGCTGTTCACCGCCCTGAGTCCTTCGGGAGAAGGGCAGTATATAAATATAAATAAATAAATAAATGTATAATGGAGTATCATAAGGATTCTGATTTTTGACCCCATGCTGACAGATGATCTTGCCCTAGGCAGGAAACCCTACACCACTTCAGACAAATGGTTATCCAACATCTTCTTAAAAACTTCCAGTGTGTTGGAGCATTTGCAACTTCTGGAGACAAGTTGTTCCACTGATTAATTGTTCTGTCAAGAAATTTCTCCTTAGTACAGTATATGCTAAATAGGAATGGGGAGGGAGTTGACTTCTATGGAACTCTGCAAAAATGAGGCTAGTTTTCCAAACCAATTATTTGTGCAGTGAAGATTTATAAACTAGTACATATGAACAGTATGAACACCTTTGAATATCCTGCCTTGCTTGCACCTTTAAGTATGATGCTATTCCCTATTCTCTATGCTAAAAAAATAAAAATAAAAATCAGTTCATTTTACAGAGTGGTAATGCTGTCTGCTGGTCCACTGAGAAAAGTTCTGATTTAAATAAGGAAAGAAATGAAATTGTAACATATAGATGTACTTCTGAGGTGCATATGGAATCTCTTTCTTCTTAACAATGGTATGATGACTAATGCCTTTTGCATACAAGTAGTTACAGCTGACTTAGCATGAGGGAATGAAAGGAACATCAACACCGGAGTGTACACATTGGTATATCATGTTTTCCTGACTTGGCATTAGAACTTTTCCATTGCTGCACTCTGTCTCCAGCCCAATCCTGAGGTAACAGGGACAAATGTCCAGTTTTATATGTCCACATTCTAGGGGGATAATAAAACAGGACTAACTGATCAAGGAACATGTATGAGATTCCAGAGAGTGATAAATATGAGACTGTAGACTGTGTGGCTTAAATGGTTTACTGGTAAATAATAAGGCAAGAGTCACTCCTTAAAATGTTCATGCTTTGAGGTCATGTTTTTTACAAACCAGGCATTTTTAAAAATCCTACAGTAATTATTAGGAAAAAACAAGTACTATTGTAGTTTCTTTAGTTTCTAAAACATTTATTCCACAATAATATATTTAATCTGGTATTAAATTAGCTTTTCCTTTTTAGCAATATTATTTTATTCTTTTTTGAGACAAGTTACAATAACATAGATAAAACAGTTTTGTACAAAAGGTATACACACATACAATTCTACGTACACCACACACATACCCCCCCTTCACAGTAAGCAATGTCAGTATCAAATTACAGTTTAGATTTTTTAAAAATCAGATTTTCTTAATTTTTTGGCCCATTAGTCTAAGATACTGTGTGTGAAAGTGTGTGCCTCATTTTGTGAATATTGAATGCATTGAGAAAATTATAAAAATAGCATTCCTCTTACTTTCCCTAAATTTGAACTGTAAATGGCTTGATTGAACCAGTTCTTAACATTTGTTTAGCTGTGAAAATGTAGTAATAAAGCAACAGCGCTTGTATAAATGTGACTCCTATATAATGTAGTTTTGAAGCATAATTAACTGTGATAAAGATCTTACATTTTAGTGTGCTAATAGCAGTGAAGTACATAATACTAAATGATTCAGATGGTATAATGTCACAAATATTCCAACTGCCAGAAAAATAAAAGGTTTCATACCTATAGGGAGTGAAATGTCATCACGTGACTTTTTTCCCCTTCGCTAAAACGGGGTGAGCATGGCCAGTGCCTGATGCATCTGGCCTGTGGCCCGCAAGTTTGAGACCCTTGCAGTAGTATATAAAATGAGAGCAAACCCCCGTTCCCTACTAGTTCTCATGATGTTACCCTAGTTTGGTAATGAAGTGTCTGCAAATAAACAACCAAGCTCAACGAGCACCAAGGACCCCACAAATAAAGGGTGTCCACACAATGCACATGAAAGTACATATATGATATTTCACATGTGATTTGTACCAACAACCTATTTTTGTTCCATTACCCTTCACTTAACTTATGGAAATCTCTCCATAAGTACTCAACTGATGGATCTATCATGAAAGTTGCCCAAAAGAAGACTGTTTCAGAAATTTGCACAAGGCAAAGCTATATGTACCCAGACACTGTGAAAGCAAAACAAATGAAAGCAAATTACTGTTATTATTGGATAGGTTAGAAAATGTGTTAATTAAATTAGGATATGCGAAGTGTTTGAAATATTTTAACAGTCAGAAGAATCCTTTAAGAGAATGGGTTTATGCAATCTTTTCCACTAGGAGGCAGTGTCTCCACCTGACAGGAATTTGAAATAGGAGTGATTAAAAAATTGGAGACAATCCAAGGCTGATATAGCTAAACATGTAGGAGGGTTGATTGGAGAGACTAGCTCATATGCAAGGATACAGAATGTCAGAATTCAGGAGGTAGACTTGGAAAAAAACATGAAGGAAAAGCCATGTAGAAAATAATGCAGAATTTTATATATTATAAATAATATATTATTATATAATATATAATATATTATTTATATAAAATAATATATAAATAGTATATATAGTATATAATAACTTATATACAGCTTGGCAGTGCTTTACAGCCCTCTCTAAGCAGTTTGCAGAGTCAGCATATTGTCCCCAACAATCTGGGTCCTCATTTTACGGACCTCAGAAGGATGGAAGGCTGAGTCAACCTTGAGCCTGGTGGTGAGATTCAATGCCAAATTGTAGGCGGCCGGCAGACAGCAGAAGTAGCCTGCAGTACTGCATTCTAACCATTGTGCCACTGTGGCTCTTGGTATAGTAATATAAAAATATGAGAGCTTTGAACTAAGAAATGGGAAGTTGTTTTTTAAAGGGAATGAAAGCATTTTGTGCCAGATGACCTCCCCTTTCTTATTCATATGGGGTTGGCAAGCCTCAGGTTTTGAAAGAAGTTTTTATTTTAAGCCTTTCCTTTCAAGAAATGTTTAATTATGAGAAGTATTAACTCTGAAAACCATGAAGTAGGTAGTTAAAAGGCATAGCATAACTGGGCTGGGAAGGAACTTCAGTTAGATAGCCCACTTAGTTTTCAAACTGTTCTAAAATTGCTTTTTTTTCTATGCTTAATTACAGTGGACGTTCCTTTCAAAGCTGTCTAGTTCTGCAAAATAGAAAGAAACCATGATATGGTCTCATTTTTATATATAAGTTAGTTGATCCTCCACATCAATAGTTCAATTTAATGTACAATAAAATCCTATTCTTCCGGCAAGCAGCCTCAGCAAAGATTAACATTCTCATTCTCCATGTGATCTGAGTCTTCCAACTCAATCCCGGGGACAAGGTTGTAATAATCTACTGATTTGTTCATGTAGAGTCTCTCACGGTCTGCTGAATCTCTCAAAACATCCGTTACACTCAATGTCTCCACTTCGGGTTCCTCATCTATTGTCTCTTCCTCTTCAGTTACTGGTTTTGTTGTTCCCAACTTTTCTTGGTCAAGATTTCTACATGTCAAGGAATCATCAGAAGCCCCCAGTTTAATCTCCACTTCCTCATAAAGGTCTCTGCTGCTCTCCAACAGTGCAGTTGAAGGTTTAAGCAAAATTTGGTTTCTCAACAAGTTGTTTTCACTCCCTGCAGCGCAATTAACATCCATAATAGGTGGAATAGAGCATTGATGATCATCTGATCTATTGGTTCCATTCTTCTCCACTGTAGCCAACTGGCATTCCTTTCTATCATGAAGAGCATAGCCTGTCTTTCTCTTTGTCTTCTTTTTGTGCTTGCAAAAGTAGCAGGTGACCAAGACAAGAACAGCAACCAGAGGTAAGCAAATAAACAGAGCTGTGAGTCTATGAGTCTGGCACAATTCTGCCTTGGAAATGTTTTTTATATTTATGCCATAGTAATGTTCTGGGGTGTGACAAACAATGTCAAATGAACTAAGGATATATTTTCCTAGATGTTCAAGAAAGTTGCAAGTGCAATCCCAACTGTTGTGAGAGAGGCCAAGTGTGAGAAGGGAAGGTTTGAAAATCCCAGAAGGAAGGGAAGATAAGTTATTAAAATCAAGGTAGATCTCTTGAATGTGGTTAGATGTTTCCAGAAATGACTCAGATAAATTCTGGAGTTGATTGTTCTCCAAGTGAATAACACGCAGGCTGGGTGCATGTCTCAGGAAATTATCTGGAAGCCAATTTAATTTGTTATGGTCCAAGTACAGAATTTCCAGACTAAAAGAACCAACACTTACGTTCTTGATATGTGATATATCACAGTTTGATAGATGCAGCTCTTTCAACCCTACAGTTCCAGCAAAGATGCTCCAGTCCAAAGTATCGATTTTAGTCCTTGTGAAATTCAAACAACATATCTCAGGAGCTAATTTAGTCCTAAATTTCTGGAAACTGATATCTGTGCTGCAGTTGCAGGTCTTTTCCATTGCTCCAAATGTAAATTTGGTTGCTAATAGCATCCCACCAAAAAGTATAACTGTCCATTTCTTCTGATCTAAATAAAAAAGATGGCAATTATTAGACCCTTTGCACAGATTTGCATTATGAGTTGCAATTAGAAATCAACTGTTTCTGCAGTTAAGTCACAGATTCAATAAACAATTATTGGACAAATGCAATTATTCTAAACTGAATTGCAATAATTTATTTCACTAATAATAGGTTATATCCAAATTAACTGTAATGATCATGGAAAGTCTCCTTCCATTCAGAGAAGACACAGGACATGGCTTATTGTTCCATTCCACTGGACCCCACTCCATCCCTTTTTGTCTCAAGATGAACAAGTAGGTCCCGCAGCTTTTAAAAGCAGCTTTCATCACAATGGAAGTATCAAAAGTCAGATAAGACTTTTTTAAAACTGCTGCAGCCACCAAATAGGACAAGAAGATGTTTTCATTATAACCAGAATTTGTACTACAATATATAAATAAATAAATAATTTTATTTCTATACCGCCCTTCTCCCGAAGGACTCAGGGTGGTGTACAGCCTATTAAAAACACAAAGACAGACATCAGATAAAAATAATTAAAATTATTACATAATTTCGGCTCAGATTTAAAACCCCAAAAATTTAAAACACCCAATTTAAAAATCATTACATTGATAGCCCGGCTTGGCGGAACAGCAGGGTCTTGAGGGCACAGTGAAATACACAGAGGTCGGAGATCTTACGCATTTCCAGGGGCAGTTCATTCCACAGGGCAGGGACTCCCACAGAGAAGCCCCCCCCCCGGGTGTCACCAGCCGACATAATTTGGCTGATGGCACCCTGAGGAGACCCTCTCTGTGGGAGCGAACTGGCCGGTGGGAGGCTGTTGATGGCAGAAGTCGGTCTCGAAGGTACCCAGGTCCTATGCCATGGAGCGCTTTAAGGTGGTGACCAACACCTTGAATCGCACCCGGAAGACCACTGTGAGCCAGTGCAGCTCGTGCAGGAGGGGTGTCACGTGGGCACAACGTGACACCCCACAATATCTACAAAGTAAAATAATGTTTTAAAATGGTTGCTTGTCACTTTCTGGGAAAAGCTTGCAATTCTTAGTGTTCAGGGAGCAGCATTAACCAGTTTGGGGTGGAGCATCATAAAACACTAGGAGGCTATTCTATTTATATGATTGCTAATATAATGGGCTGTGTCTCTTAGTATCTTGTACTGTAATGCTAGAGGACAACTCTTAGAGAAGCTTAAAACCCAGGGAACTTATGGCCCACCGAGCACAAGTCATTTCCCCTGTTCACAGTATTTTTTTCTTCCTTCTCCTGAGAAATGTATTTCTAATGCTAGTGGCATGCTTCCTCCTATCCTTACCCTGCTATAGGTACAAGACAGGTCCTTTCCTTTAGAAATGAAGCAACTGAATTCTGAAGGAGACAGGAGAGCTGTGAATTAATGAATGAGATGTTGTTTGCTTGGAGGAAATCATATATTTTAAAAAGTAAAACATAGACCTGGCTAGGTGTCTAAAATTCCACTGGGAAGGGAATGTCTTAATCTTTGACTGATGCTGTATATAAGAATTTTATTATGAAAAAAACCATACCCCTTTTTCATTCCAGAAAAGATGTAGCAACAAAGCCTTTTGCTTGGGGAATGCCATATGCCGACGGTGTATAAATTTGATATCAATTAAGCATTTCCATACGACAGGATGTCACTTGCCCCGAAAAGACCTCAGTCATAATATGGCTTGTTTTGACTAATAGCGTTAGTCAAAGTTAATGTAGCCTAGTTTAAGTGTCATATAAACCATAGCTAAATGTATTGAATTATTGAATATATTTTACAAATCCAATAGCATTTATTTATTTTAATTTATTTTATTTCATTTATATATCAAATTTGGAGACTGTCCATCTTTCTCACTGAGCAACTCTGTTTACTCAGTAAATCATAGCTTAGTGATGAACTCTGCCACTTTGGCCTATCCATAGCTGGAGTAGAGTAAAACAGCTGATTCATATTGTACTTGCTATGAAAGCAAGCAAGCAAGAGGTCATTCTAATTATTCTTCTTATATTCTCTGATCATTCCTGTCTTGTTGAACTGTAGAACACAGACTGCCTTGAACTGTTTAAATTAGCGTACTCACTCAACTGGGGGAAAATTATCCTACTTGTTGAAGGAAGATTCAATTTCTATTTCAGATCATGTGGCAGCAAAATGACCCTGCTTTCTGTTGCTCATCTCTTACACGTTGAAGAGTTTTGCAGGAGCCTCATCTAAAGTCAGCAAATAATGACTGTACACCAAAGGAACAATGCTACTTTACAAACAGCAACCAGTTCTTTCCTGTTGCTAGGAAATAATCACAGCATGATTAAGTTGTAGATGGTTTAATCTATAGTCAGTTTCACAGGCTAAAGTCATAATGTGATTTCTGTGACTTTGACTTAAGCTGTTATCTGAACCATAAGCAAGCAAATTTATAGACATACATCCTATGAAACTCCTGCACATCTACATTTAAAACCTCATAATTAATCAAGAACAGTTAAGCTCTTTGATCACTATATTTTGCAATATTAGAATATAAATTCTTTTATAATCATTTTGTCTAGGAACACACAGAGTACAATAGGAAGAAACATGAAAGCATTTAACATTTTCAAGTACTGTAGTTAGTGTATACAGGATGCACTTGCAAATGAAACAGAAGCTTGAAATCTTCAAAAGAAATTGCAGGCCTATGTAACATTAATTGCTGGAAAGTTGTGTTGCAACATTTAGCAAGAGCTAATTGGTTTTATGTTAGCATCTCCCAATAATTTCCAACCAGGTTTAATGTGGAACCAATCACTGCTATGATTTTCTAATGTTTTCCTTCTGCTATTGTGTTGAATCGGAAGTTGTGGTATGGTGGCCCCTGTGCTGGAGACACTGATTTAATCTACATACCGCAGGAACAATTAGCAGGCCTTGAGCCAGAATAGGATCCCACCCTAGCTCTTCCTGACCAATGACATCAGCTTTTCCTTCTCAGGCTTAGTTCTCAAACATCCCTGATGTTAATATTCTATTAAAATAGAATATTAAGATCAGTAATAGTCATTTGGAGTCAGGCAACATCAAACTGAATGAATGAATAAGTAATAGTTTCCAGAAGAATTTACAACATATAGGGAGAAACTCAGAAACTCCATTATACTTTTAAGGTTAAGTCACATCAGCGTTGATATTAATGGAAATTGAAATATGCTTATGCTAAATATTTTGGACTATTACATCCATTAATACAAATAAACATGGCCAAATAAAAAAGGGTTAGGGAAGTTATAATCCCAAGCTTTTAGTAGGCACTGCTTGCCTCCCACTGAAAAAAGAACAGATAACCTGATGGGAGACTATATAATTTAGTACCCAAAGTATTGTAACAATTTATGTTAAGTCAGACAAAAATAATTAATGGGAAGACTTTTATGGGAAAGGTCTTCCCACAAAAGTCTTCCCATTAATTATTGGGAATTATAATTATATAACCTACACTGTTTGGTTGTTAAAATCCTGGATTTTAAATGGATAGTTTATTCCACAAACATGCTTTTGCTGCACAATTTCTTTTGAAGCATCTGATCCTGGGTATTCTATTTGATCAGTGATATTCATAAGGCAGTTCTTGTGTTCTCTTTGTTTGCAGTTCTTTCATAACTAGCAGTACCATTATATGGAGCAAGCTGGCACTGACATTGATAACAGTTCCTCTTGAGTTACTATTCTAATGTTAGTGATCTTTGCTTGTTGCTGGAATGGATTGCTAATGTCACTTGGCCTCTTCCCAACGTATCATTGACAGTATTGAGAAAAGACCTTGACTGAGCAAGAAGGCAGAGAGGCACTCTTATACTGTTTGCTGCTTTTGCTGCATGGCACATGCTGATGTCTGTTGCCTCAATTGCACATTTATTTGAACAAAGAGCATGCAGGTGATAGATGGGACAGCAACAGTTGGTAAATGATAGTTTTGCCTATGCTACTTGCTCTTCTCTGTGTCCCTAAGTGGCCTGCTGTCCTTGGGTGCAGTGAAAGATGTTATCTCCTCACTACTATTGATGATAGAGTCAACTGACAGCTAGTCTGTTTTTGTGTATACAATGGGAACCTCAAACATAATAGAACTTGTCCTCTAATACTAAGTTTTTTTTTAAAAAAAATACGTATCCCAAGAAGCACAAACTGCTTTCAGATTAGCAAATGAATCACTGATCTACGTGTCAGTTTCCTGTAAAGAGGAAAGTTACCTCAATATGTTTTCTGGTTCTATCTAGAAGGGCAGGAAATGGTTGCCTTCAAAGCGGAAACAAATCCTTGGAATATTCTTGTCATTCATTATTGCATGGAGTAGGTGAATGAATCATGATTGAACTCCTTGATCCGTGGTGGGTTACTACTGGTTCGCCCTGGATCAAGCAAACCCGTAGCGGCGGTGACGGGAGGCTCTGCCTACCCGCCTGAACATCTCTGCGCATGTGCGCACATGCACAAGCACGCCCATGAGCAAACCAGTAGCAATGGGGTTTGAAACCCACAACTGCCTTGATTCCTACCACTTACGTTATAGTCAAAAATTCTTCTGCTTTTGAAAAGCAAGTTAGGGTTACACCTGAGAGATTGCAGAGGTCTTGTGAATGGAGTCATTATCTCCAACTTTAAAGCTACAAGCACCTGCTAGCTCCTCATCCTACAAATGCAAATGAGGTGGGAGAGACAATAGATCAGGCATACATTTTTCCTTGTGTGATCAAGGAGCCATACCCAAGCCAATTGCAGAATTCACTTTCTTTTCTCCTATGATTCAAGAAGGCGGGTAAGGAGGAGGGAAGAATGAATAAGGAAGTTTTTAATCACTCTGGGAAATCAGAAAACTCCCAGTGCTGGGATCCAGTCTGAAGCCAACAGAAAGGTCCTTACTAACAACTCTTTGGAGAAAGAGTGGAGGCTGCAGGCCCACAGTAAACAAGATGCCATTAGGGACTCCCCTAATAGTAGATTCCATGCCATCAGCTCAGACCTTTTATCTGGGAAGAAAGATGACACCTAAAAAAAAGTATCTCAACAGATGCAATTATTTTAGCACAGTATCGTGAAATGCAAATGCGGCCTTACTGAACTTTTGTGCTGTTCTGGTTTCTATCATTCCATTGCAAATTATAAAATCACCCCAGATCTTGAATAGTGATCCGCTGGATACTTGCTGCCCTCTACAGCACCGGAAGTGCAACTGACCCTAGAGAAGAGCAAGTCAGAGACTGTGGGAAACAGCCGAGAAAATTGACAGCAGTTGGAAAGGGATCCCCTTTTTATTTGTCCATGCTGTACAATACTTCATTCAGCCAAGCAGTAATGATGAGAGACGTTTTATTTTATTTCTTCTTTCAAGCCTTCCACACCATCCTGAAAAACGGGCCGGCATCTTTTTTACTTTATTTTGGTTTCTCAATGAGCTCAACCAATCTCATTGTACATATGTTGACAATTAAGATTTGAACTGAATTGAATTTGCTGCATTTCACACGGTGCTTTTAAACTTTTTTTCCCCCACTCTCCTCCCCCCCCACCCCCCGGGCAGGAAATGGGGTTGGAAATGGGCGAGTGGCTGGCTGGAAGAGAGGAAAACGGATCTCACCCCAGGTACTATTATACCCTGGAGAGGCCGGAGGAGTAACTCGAGATGCCCCTACAATGGCCTTTTCTTCGCAGGGAGCCGCTGCGCAACAATTCGCTCCCGCTTCTTGAAGAGTCGCTTGCAAAAAAAAAAAAAAAAAAACCTCGGCGTTCTTCTTTCTCAAAATAACCCGAGCCTGGTCTCCCAGGATACAAGATTATAAACAGAAAGCATCTCCCAACCGCGGCCTGGCAAACGTCCTGGTGCCGCCGGGAATAAAGCCCAAAGCCCCGAGCGGATCTGCCGCCACCCCCCTTCCCCGCAACGTCCAGCCAGGCTGCAACAGGGCCGACTCTCCCGCCCATCCCAGCTCCATGAAGCCAATTCCTCTGGCCACGTCCTGATAAGTACAGCTTGGTTTCGGCGGGACTCCTAGGGAAGAGAGGGAAGCTGCCCGCAAGGGACGCCCTCCCCCTTTGCCTCCTCTTCTGGGACACCTGCCGACCTGCGCGAGGGAGAAAAGGTCCTTTCACAGCGCCCCGCTAGCGAGGCTTCGCGCTCCCTTCCCAAGAAGGCGCGCTCCGAAAGCCCGAAAGCTCCCTTTGACCGTCGAGGATAGCAGGCGACGCCTTCGGGCCAGCCTGGAGAATCTCCAGCTACTCACCTGTCCCCGGGAACCTGTCCCGTTCCATTGTCCCGGCGCGTCGCGGGAAGCCCCGTCAAAGTTGTTCCATGCCTGGCTCAGGCTCGGGAAGGGACGCTTCTCCTTCGCCGAGCGAGCCTCCTCGGGCAGCGTCGAGCTCTGCCTTCTTCCCCGGGGCGTGGCCCTCCCGCCGCCCGAGAATCTGTTGGAAAAGGCATCTGACGGAGAGGAGGGAGAACCAAGTCGGCGGGCGCCTGTACGCTTCTTCCCGCCGGCGCTCGCGGCTGTGCCCGTTTTGAGGGCCTTCGCCTGCTTCGAGAGCCCAAAGCGTCCTCCGGCGGAGTTTTTGGGTGGCGCGCTTGGAATCCAGGAAGACTCGCTTTCCGCCTCTCCCGAGAAAGAGTTCTGGGCGAGCCGAATGGGCGCCTTGTCCTACACCAGGAATGACTAATCTGAGTACACATTTTATTTTATTTTTTTCACCTTTCACCAGTAAATAGCCCATAATTTTTTATGTGTCATATTTAAAGACTGGATGGTTGGTTCCATGAGGGCGGATACTACAGGTAGTATCCTTGACCACAATTGAGCCCAATATTTCTGTTGTTAAGTGAGACATGTGTTAAGTGAGTTTTGCCCTGGTTTATGCCCTTTCTTGCCTCAGTTAAGTGAATCATTGCAGTTGATAAGTCAGTAACCCGGTTGTTAAATGAATCTGGCTTCCCCATTGACTTTGTTGTCAGAAGGTCGCAAAAGGTGACCACGTGACCTTGGGCCACACAACGGTCATAAATAGGAGACAGTTGTCAAGTGTCTGAATTTTGATCACGTTACCATGGGGATTGCTGCAAAGGTCGTAACTCTGAAAAATGGTCATAAGTCATTTTTTTCAGTGCCGTTGTAACTTTGAACCGTCACTAAATGAACTGTTGTAAATCGAGGACTACCTGTATTATGATTGTAATTACAGTAATCCAAAACAACAGTAGTTTGATACATTCACTCCATTGGCCTTAGTCTGTACATTTCATTTTTTCTGGTGAATAAGATAGGCAATCTGTCTAATAGTCTACCTAACCCTGCATAGATAAATAACATAATCCAAGAATTAGGACGAATTATTCTTCATAAATCGCAGTGGCTAAGTGACAGCAGCTTACAAAGAGGGTTCTTTTGAAATTTCAGGAGATTATACTGAATTTGGTTCCTAACTGCTAATCTTTACTTGTACAGTACACACATAATACATATGTACCGTACCCATCATGCTATTTCCTTTCAGGCTAAGCAACATAACACAAAATACACGGGAGAGAGAGAGAAGTAATAAACCAAGTAAATTAAAATCAGGAAATAAGGAAAGAAAAACTAAATCTCGTTTACTTTAACCTCAGTCAGTAACCCTTTCCATAGCATTTTATTGTTGCAAACCATATTTGCTTCCACTGTATCCTACGCTGATTAATATATTCTTTCTTTAATCTTCACACTTCATTTTTTCTGAAGGATTTCATTAACCACATCCAAATCTGACTTTTTCAGTCAGAGAAAGTACCTTAAAGATTTTAATGATTTGCTAACAGATGGCCTAAATAATTCTCCTGCCATTACATTTGTTGAGACTGTGGGTAAGCAATGCCTTTTAATTGCTCAGCAATGTATTCACTCAATCGGATAACTGCAATATTAACATGCTGCTTGGTGAAATCTGGGAATTGAAGTCCACACTTTTTAAAGTTGTTGAGATTGAGAAACACTGCTACATAGGGTTAGCAGTAATAATGTGAGACCAGTCTTGAATAAAAATATGAATATGTATTTATTTAGCACATCATATAGCAATATATATTAATATTTAATAAAGATATGAAATATCCCCTATAATGGTAGGTGCAAATGACCTTGACACAGGGAAGAGGCAGAGCAGCTGCCAATAAGAGGCAGTTCAGCCTACAGCAGCAATGTAGATATGACAAATATCTCAGAAGGGATCCTCCCTAGTTTCTTGGGCTACAAAGGTGACCAAGAAGAAATATAACTTCAGATTTGCAAGGTTAATGTCAGCTTTATGAGTTAGTCTGACAAGAAGTACACCCAGAAAAACTAATATTTTTAATACAGGTAGTCCTTGACTTACCACAATTAAGCCCAAAATTTCTGTTGCAAGTGAGACATTGTTAAATGACTTTTGCCCTACTTTATTTTCCTTTTTGCCACAGTTAAATGAATCACTGCAGTTGTTAAGTTAGTAACACAGTTATAGAGTGAATCTAACTAATTATTGAGTCAGATGCTAAAAGGTGAGCAGATAGATATACTATTCATAATAAAAAATATCACCTTATATATTATTCCCATCCACCAACTGTTTATCATGCACAATAAAAAAGGGGTCACCTTGTTTCCTCCTTTCCATTTCTATTCTGCCCCTGCTATGCACGTAAAAAAGCTAATGTTGGAACAATCAAAAGACCTTCTCTTTGGGGGATTAATCCTCTTGTTGAGGGTTAGGCCAGGTGAATTAATTAGAAAACTTCTGAATTCTAAGACAGGATCCTATATTAGCACATAGTAACTTTCATCATAACATGGTTGAATTCAATAGTTTCGCTCAAATTCTGGCATTTAAATTCAGGGCTTTAAAGTAGGCTTCTGGATAAGTAAGCATTATTAGGATGATTAATTTTCCCCAGAGGGTCTTCAGTAATGTCAAACAGAATAGCATTTGAACTTGCTTATCCATCAAGTCATAGTTGCTCCATTCCAACCAGACAGTACAGGTTGATGAGACCACTCCTTTTGAGGCAATCTAACGTGGTGTCTTCCAAAGAAGAACACTGAGTCAAAGTTAATTTGTTAAGGGGAAATGAACGTCCAACATGAAAGCAGGTATAGGTCAAGGCCTATGCATCTAATACTGGCTGTGAGTTGGCTGTAGCAAGTTGTCCTAGACCCTCTCCAGGTAAATCACTGACTTGGGGTCCTGTCAGATGGATAATGCTCAGTGCTCCAATTATAAGCACAACCGTTGTAAAATTTGCGCTTAGTAAATGTTCCATGGAAAGAAAAAATATGAAAGTTATACAAAGTCTCCATAACATCCTATGAATGAGATAGTACAGCGGTACATACAGATTTGCCTGGACTAGAAGCAGCCCTGGAGATACAGAACTCTTTGCAAGGCATCCAGCATACAATAGAGTAAGCCACATTTCTGCTTTTATGCGGTAATGTCAATAGTTTTATACAACACCCAAAGTAAAAGTGAACTACATCTGTATCTGCCCCTCTGACATGCATTTTTTTGAGTTGTTTCCCTTCTAAGATGAATCAAGATCAAGCATCTCTGAAAATGTAAAGCTAGAAGTCAGTAGCTCTACAGGGTCATTTTAAGTATGCTAACTCTTGTTGAACTTTTGTTCTTCCAATGTTCTATCTCTCCTTCTTTCTCACTATAGCAAGGGAGGGCAATCTGAGTTCTTCAAATATTGCTGTACTAGATTTCCAGAGTCCTGATCAAAAGTGAAGGTGCTCAGAATTGTAGTTTAGTTTTATATGCTCTCCATCTCTGCAAAACAGCTTAATTAATGTTCCAGGATATTGGTTAGGAACCTTTGATTCCTTTATAAGAGATTACAAGATTTAAGATATCTTTTTGGAAGGTTACAAGAAAGGTGCTGATTTGATTAATACATTGATTGATCATTAGCTTAACCATGATTTGTTCAATAAACCAAAATTAATAAGTCATAGAGCAAATTTTATATGTTACAGTGGCTGGATTCACATTAAACCCTAATGGAGCAATTACCTTTTAATTCAGCCTTATTGTGTTATATAATCCCAGACTATGTAGAAGTAACAGGAAAATGAGAATTCTCCAGAGCTCTGTCCCATATTACTAATGGCAAGGGTTGTCAGGAATTTAGCAACAAATTGGAGTTTTGTTGGAGGGCCAACGCTGATGTGTGATTATCAAGCATCATCAGACTTCGCAGTGGTGTGTGGAGAAGAACCATTTAGAAATAAATAGATGCAAAGATTGCACAGCTAGTTTACAAAAAAGTCCTTCCTGGAAAGCATATTGAATTCTGACTGTAGCCTCCCGCCTACAAAGAAGTTGCTTGCAGATTGTTGGTTTTCTTATAATGAACTATGTATTCCATATTTCAGTGCAAGTTCCACTCCTTTGATAACATCAGAATGCCATCTCCTGTCCTTAAAAGCTCTTAACAAGCCAATAAAATGAAATGAAAGGCAACCTGCAGCTGTAAAAAGGTTGGCTTTCCTTGCCTTATTCAACACTGGGGCTACTGTATGAGAGAAGGCACAAAGGAGCAGGAAGTTGAACAATGAATCTTCTTTTTGAGTTCATGTTGGAATGAGCAAAGTGCTTAGGAACAAGCAAGTCTCTGAATCTTGTGGGCAAGCAATTTAGAAGGGAATCAAAGATGTGCGTACGTTTGATAAGCAGATGGAAATTTGGGTGCACTAGATTCAAAATGCACCTAATTGAACTGAGACAGGAATTATCTGTCTATCTGAACTAGTTTTCTATAAAATGAGATTGTATTTATGCAATCATGATTATACCACATATTACTACAACATTGAGCAATGTATTTCCAAATTTCGGGACCAAGAATTAGTTTAACAGTCCACTGCCATACAGATTAAGAATTGGTTTGTATCAGGCAGCCACAAACTAGTTTTAACTTACTTTTTATAGAGAAAATATGCATTAAAAGTATTTCTTTAAGTAATAATTAACTTGTGAAATTCTTGACTAGAAACTGGGATGACCTCTGGCTTAGATGGATTTACTCTTTGCTATAGTCTGATTACTGGCTAGGTTTAACAAAGAGAAAGAGAAAAAAAAATAGGTGAATGATCTTTCAAGTTAAAAGAAGATTGCATGGCCAAAACTTCATAATAAATAATGCTTTCTTTATGGGCAGCCACTGTTAGTAATTGGTAAATCAGAACCATTATCAACATAGCAAATATAACACACCCTATGCCAAGAATAGAAATAAAAAGTGCTTTATCCAGAGGTCGTTCCCACCTTAACTGCAATATATGGCAAACAGAACTCAAACACAGAAGATGGATTCCTCAGTCAAGAACCTGAATATTTGGCAAGTCTGAGGAGAGTTTTGAAGACAGATTTTCAAACAATGGAAAAAGCATTATTTGGGGATCACTGGATACTCTGCCAAACACTAAATGCTAGTAGAAAATGCATGTTTAATGATTAAATCTCTTCAGCTAGGACCTTCATGGCACTCCCTGAAAAATTCCTGGCGCAGGTAAAGGAAAGGCATGAGAAAAATAGTGAAAATGGGGAGTGAGAGTAGTCAGTAGTTTCATTTTGGTAAAGGAGATAGTGCCAGGTTGTGCTGTGTCTCTCCTCTCCTCCCAAAATTACCAGAAATGAAAGGCAGAGGAAGAATTAAATAAAATATCTGTCAGAACTGGAATCACAGCACTAACTTATAGGGCAGGGGAAAAGTGGAATGATCTCAATTTCCTTGGAAAAAATGGCAAGGAGCCACTGCAGGAAATTTAATACCCATTCACATACTGTTGCTATACTTGCCCTGTCAAAAAGTGCTGCCTCTAGTGTTGACTGGAAAAGGGGGTCTGGAAAATACTACTTTAGCATGCTGATATATATCATGGATAGGAACAGGATCAGGAATCATAGAAGGCAGGTTCAATATAAAAGCTAAAATTGAACAACAGTGAAATACAGTGAAATAAATAACTCTCTTCAACTTCTGAACCAGGGAAGTTGGCATCTGCATCCTAGAATGATTGGTTTACAAAAACCACAGTTTAATTTGCAGCACCATCTAAGTCCTGGGATAACATCAATCAAAACAGTGTCCTCTCTCTGACATATACAGGTAGTCCTCAATTTATAACAGTTCACTTAGTGACCTTTCTAAGTTACGACAGCCCTGAAAAAAGTGACATGACCATTTTTCACACCTACATGACCACATGATCAAAATTAAGATGCTTGGCAACTGACTGATATTTATGATATCTGCAGTGCCTTGGGGTCATGTGATCATGTGATCAGCTTTTGCAACCTTCTAAATACTGTCTTTGTCCAGTATAATGCTTCAAACATTATACAAAGACACATATTTACCCATTCCTAAGAAGAAATGCCTCTCATAAGGCATCATATGGGAGAATGCTATCATCATTATCATCACAATCTTATGATCACAGAGGATATAATCTCATGACCTGACTAAAATCTCAGTAGGAAAAAACAGGGCAAAGAAAAATGGCAATTAACTTTTATTTTAGAATCACCCCAAAGGCTGAGGTTACAGACTATGCTGTCATACTGCTGCTTTTGTTCAATTTTTTGCATGGATGCAGTTGCTGTAGATTGTAATATATTGATTTTTTTTCTAGTGTTTTCCTCAAGTGCAGGTCCTTTTTTTCCCAGATGAACTGAGTGTTGATCCATTAGTTGTGACAGGAATTGTATTGTGGGTTGAGAAAGAGTGACTGGCCCAAAGTCATCTGAGCCAACTTTTATGTCTAAGGCAGCATTAGAATTCACCGTGTCCTGGTTTCTAACCTGGTGCCTAAACCACTAAACCAAATTGGCTCTTTTATGCAAACCCAGCTGTTTAAGGTTAATTAAATAAATGATTAATCAATATATAACAAAGATAGAATAGAACAGAACAGAATAACAGAGTTGGAAGGGACTTCTAGTCCAACCTCCTGTTCAGGCAGGAAACCCTATACCATTTCAAATTCAGACAAATGGTTGTCCAATCTCTTCTTAAAAACTTCCAGTGTTGGAGCATTTGCAACTTCTGGAGGCAAGTTGTTCCACTGATTAATCCTTGATTAGCTTCCATCCATTGCTTCTTGTTCTGCCTTCAGGTGCTTTGGAGAATAGCTTGACTCCCTCTTCTTAGTGGCAGCCTCTGAGATATTGGAACACTGCTATCATGTCTCCCCTAGTCCTCCTTTTCATTAAACTAGACATACTCAATTCTATCAACCACTCTTTATACATTTTAGCTTCCAGTCCCCCAGTCATCTTTGTTGCTCTTCTCTGCACCCTTTCTAGAGTCTCAACATCTTTCTTGCATTGTGGCAGTATGCAGTATGTTAATGCAGCCTAGAACTGTGATGGCTTTTTTGGCAGCTGCAGCACAACATGGGCTCATATTTAAGTGATTGTCCACTAGGACTCCAAGATCCCTCTCACAGTTACTGTACTACTATTGAGCCAGGTACTCCTATACTATATTTTTTAATGTTTTGCTGAGAATAATAACAATATGGGGGTTGGAAGCAGTGTGTGCCACCTAAATCACACAGGCACAGGGACAAAGGGAAGCTAACCCACAATTGTGTCTTCACAACCTCCCAGGACCCAGTCCATGTGCATGCTGCCTTCCTTTCACCCTCAGCTTGGTGCATAGAGGTCCAGGATTTATGAGGATTTACATATGTCAATTTCTTATCAAGCAACACAACAACAATCCATTGCTGCAAATCAGTATAGATTTCTCTATCCCAATGTGATATGTTTCTATTTCTTTTAGTGAGCCCCATGTTGAAAAAGATCTATAAATCTTTTATAAATCCCCAATAATAAAGTGATTGCAACCAACTCATTAAACATGCTGAAGGTATTTCAGAGAAAAGAAATCAAGCATTTTGTTGTTCTAGTAACCCCATTGTTGTAATTCCACCAAAACCTCTGATCACTGTGAGACTTCAGAAATAGCAATTGCATCTGGTCAAAATAGTTTGAATAAGAAATGTGTGAATCGGACTTCCGGTTTGCTGTTTGTCCCCGCTGGACGCTCCTTCGGGATCGTTGTACCCACTGCCTGTAAAGAGCCGCCTTTATAGCGGAATGGCGGCTCGAAAAAACTCCGTTTCCATGAGGAAACGGAGATAGAGCCGGCTGGGGTGGGTAGAGTCCTCTGCCTAATCCCAAAAGTTTTTTATTTACTTTTGGGACGGAGCGGAAGAGACTCCCCGTATCCCCAGCCGATGCTCCGGGCTCTGGGAGATCTCTGCTACACGCAGAGCTAGGTGGCAAAAGCAAGCCTGTAAACTTGTTAAACTAATTAAAGAAGACGGGAGCTGGACCGCTGACCCTGAAGCGCAAGTATTTTTTTTATTTTTTTATTTTAGAAAAGTTACTGAAGTTGTTTAAGAAGTGAAAGGAAAAAAGATTTTTAAAATGGCGATTGCTGAGGCTTGAAGAGAGACTGAAAAGGGAAAGTCCTTCCTTGTTTCCTTGGTTGGAAACAAGCCTTTTTTTTTCTCTCTTTTCTACTAAATCTTGTCTGTGTGGGAAATGGCACCGGGACTTATACAGTTAGACAAACAGGCAGCGGGGGGAAATTCCCCCATTAACAAATTACATCAACAAGTTTTAACTCTCCAGTGTCAGAAACCTGACTTTAATATAATAGAATTTCTTCTTGAAGAGATTGTAAGAAGGGATGAGATTGTGAACCAGCAACTTGAAAAATTTAAGCAGGAAATTAAAGAAATTGGTGAATTGGTGAAATCAAAGTTTGACTTTTTGAATCGAAAGATTTTAAAAACAGCTAATGGTTTAGCAGACTTTCTGATTCAGTTGGATGCAAAGACTAAACTATTAGAGTCTAAAATGAAAGAAACTGAGGAGAATTTGGATGACAAGATTCCAAAAATTAAAAAGGATTTGGTAAACATTCAGGATAATAGCTCAGAAGACAAACCTAAAATGGAGGTTGATCATAAGACTGGTAATGAAGAAAATGTGCAACAGAGGATTGAAAGAGAAGTTTTAATGACTCAATATAATTTTACAGAATATGCAATTAGACTGAGAGGTCTGCAGGAAAATAATAGAGATGACTTAAGGAAAATATCTTCTGAAATTCTGGTTGGGATTTTAAAGGTTCAACCTGATGAAATGTTTTGCAGGATTGATAGAATTTATAGAATAAACTCCTGGTTGGCAAAGCAAAGGCAATTGCCTAGAGATGTGGTGATTTATTTTACAGATAAAGAAATTAGGAATAATATTGTGCAGAACTCTTTTAATTCTACTTTGCAATTTCATGGAAGAAAGATTTGGATTTTTAAGGAGCTCCCGCCTAAGATGCTAATGGAGAGGAAGAAATTTGGCTTTCTAGTGACTGAGTTAAAAAAAAGAAATATCCTATTTAGGTGGGATGCCCCAGTTGGTTTAATATTGAGATACCAAGGAGTAAGATACCAACTGAACACCGTTGAAAAAGCGGAAGAATTTTATCAAAAATTTTTAAAAATGAACTTAATATCTTTAGGCATAATACAGGATAAGCAAAAGGAGTTGGAAACAAAAGGAAAATACCAAATTACAGAGGCTGTGGTGGATAAATTGTCTTTGGACTCCCTGGATACCCCAGCTGGACTGTCTATAAATATGAGAGCAGTGTCATCCGACTCCAATGTGATGAACCATCAAGTTACAGACAAGTGCGTAAATCAACCAGTTGATATACAAGTGATGGAGAAGAAAGATGAGATGACAAAACAAAACCAACAAGATCAACTCATAAAGCAGAATGAAAATCGATCAGCCGACACACAACTGGTAGGAAGGAAACGAGGATGGAAATTCAACCCGCAAAAGAAAAAGAAAAGAAATAGATCTCATAGAAACAGCAGTTTCTAAACCAAGCAACAGTGAAGCCAGGGACTTTAAAAAATGAATGAATATGTGAAAAGATAGTGGAGGCGAACAATTGTTTAATACTATCTTGAGGATAGTGGCAGATCTCTGCAATGCCATGATTTTGGGATGTGAAAAGAGCCTTACATTGTTGGATTTGAATTATCTACTCTGGATTTCTTTTATTGGTAAATATATTATAACTATTTCGAGTTACAAGGCAAGAGAGTCACGCTGGGGCATGCAGAAGATCTGGATGTTACCCATTAGGATGATGGGAATCAACAATCCTGATGAATACCACAACTATAACTATATGGATATAATTATAATGTCACTCGGGTGGTTGTTTTTACTTTTATATATATATGAGGATATCTACTACTGATGGGGGCAGAAGATGATTGAAGATTTTGAACAAACTGTTGCACCAGCATGTTATTTTACCCTATTATGGGTGATGGATTTAACAATCCAATGGAAAGACACCAAAGAAGATATTATATGGATTATAAATTTAAAGTTATTGTCTTTTTTCTTTTTACAAAATGGAATGCATATATAGATATGTGTATATTTTAGTAGAGTGGGCAGTGGATTATATTTAGAATTGTATTGCATGATTTTGTAGGAATTTGGGTTGAAATAGGTTAGTTTACTGATTGATTAGTTTAAGAAAAAGGATCTTTAAGTTATATATTTAGGGGAGTGGAGGAATTGGATAGAACTGAATAAATGTTAAATTTTGATGTAGGGAGAAGGCTGCTTTAAAATGTTATATTAATATACATAAAAGACTAAATGTTAAATTGTTGTAATAATACACTATAAGTTTAGGGGAGGAGAAAAAGGGCAGATTATCGTAAAAATGGGAGTTATAAGAATATTATGCTAAGGGTCAGTATTTTGAGGAGGGAGTAAGGGAAAGGTAAGATATTATGTAATTAGTTATGAAATAGCCTATTGTTGTGAAGAAGTCACAGGGGGGGTTGGGTGGTGGGGGGTTGGGTGGTGAGGGGGGGTTAGGGAAGAGGGGGGGGAAAGGGGGAAAAACTTGTATTTGAAAACTTTTTCAATAAATAAATAAAAAAAAAAGAAATGTGTGAATCAAACTGTCAAGAACTCCTCGGATAAATTAATTGAACAATTTTTTTAAAAAGGCTGGAATCAATTCAAAACAGTATTATTATTAAAGGACCAGTTCATATTAAAATTGAATTTACCTATTTTAAAATTAAATTTATTCCATGCCAGCTTTTTATATATAATCCAGCTCACACATATCAAACCACTCTTAAAGGAATAATTAAACCTCCCCCGCACATAATCAAAGAAAACTATAAACCCACCCCACCACCCCAAGGCTTTGGTTGTTTTATCCATTCCCAAGATATCAAAGGGCAGGAAAAGCCCTAACTCTGCTAGGTTTCTGCAACTTGCTGTCTTCCCAGCGTGTCATTGTATGATTAGCGAGGAGGAGGAAACCTCACAGAAGTCTGACTTTTGCTAGCCTTCTTGAACTAGATTCTCTCTAGATGGTATTGTCAAAAATGTTGAGAATAAAGTGCACAATTCTCTTAATTATCGGTAGATGGCAGTGTTTTATCACTGCTGCAATACCATTAATTATTTGGAAGAAACTAGACTTCCCTGCTTACAGTTGCTATCAATAGAAATAGTCTGTAAAAGGATCTATAGAAATGTTTTAAGGAGAAAATCTTCTCTGCTATTGGGATCTCAGTGTTCCAGTTAACTAAATAAAACTTGCTCTGACCATCAATAAGCTTCCAGGCAGAGATGGTATTCAGCCGGTTCGCACCAGTTCAGGTGAACTGGTGGCGGTGATCGCAGGTGGGCCCACCTGCCCCAGCTCCAAATTATGCTATTTAGGCACATTTTTGAGGCTGGGCGTATGTTCGGAAGTCACGTGAGTGAGCAAAGCGTATGCACGGAAGGCTGGGCGCATATGCGGGTGCGTGCAATGTGAGTGTGTGCACATGGGGCGAACCGGTGGTAAAGGTAAGTGAAACCCACCCCTGCTCCCAGGTCTTATTTCCATATTCTATGTGTGGGTGGGTTTATTCTGCCTTTTATATAACTCAAGATAGCAAATATACTCAATACTACTACCTCCTTTTATTTATTTATAATTTATAGGGCTGGCTTTGATTCATAAAGTCCTTTATGACTTGTCCCCTGGATACCTACAGGACTGCCTGCCCCAACCTGAATCAGCCTGATCATCTAGGAAGCAATTCCTCTTAGCATCCCATCCCAAAGAAATAGAGGAGCTGGAGCCAGGAAGCAATGCCAGTCTTCTGGAACAATCTTTCTGTAGAGATCAGACTTTTATCCTTCCCGAGTGGCTTTAGGAAAAAGTTGCAGATGAGTTCTGGAGAGTATTAAAGAATTTTGGCAGCTAAATTCTCCAATTGGTGTGCTCTAGTTTTTCCAGCACTGACTGCAAATCCCATTATCCCCAGTCACTATGGTTGAGAGTTAAGAAGACAATAGTTCAATGCCTGTTGGGGGCATCAGGTTGGGAAAGACTAGCTTTTACAGCAAATTACTTCTGAAAGATCCTTTGCTTTTCCCTCTAGTCAAACCTGGTCCATACATAATACTAAGCCACAATATGTTTCATTTAGCGTTTTGTGCAAATCTAGGCTATCATGCTTATTTAACAAACAGTGACAAAGTGTGATGCATGAACCCATATATGTATATAAAGAGCAACTAACACGTGAGTATGGTTTCATCATTAACACTTTATGATGTGAGACATGCAAGTTTTTTATTATTATGTTAATTTCTTAGTTGAAAGCAGGAAGGCGATCTCACATGATGTAGCTGTTAGTATCTTCCATAACTAGATTCTTCCCTGCTCAAATTAAATAATACCGTAAACATTCAAAAGTAGTTTTCAGAACTGGTGGATGAAAGAAGAACATGTATTGATAAACTGGAGCCACTGGTCTAAAATTTACTGCAAAGAGACGGGACATTGAGCTAGCATTTGTGCAAGTCTACAGACTTGGGGCTGGTTGGCCTGCTAGTCAGATTGTTACTCAAGATAGATGTTAGTCTGTCTCTATTCCATCTTGTAAATACTGTGCTATTGGGAAAATGACAAATTAACTATGTTCATAAAATATTGAGCTCCAACTTCACTTAAGCCTATACAGTGGTATATGAAGTATGTGTAATTAGTTGTGGTTTACTATAGCCCTTGATGCTAGAAAATTGGATCGACGTAACTGTGAGTTAGCATGTTTCAACACAACTATGTTTTAACCTATTTTTCCTAAGGGTCTACAGAAGTCAATTGGTGACCTTGGCTGAGAACTTCTCTCCGGCCTACTGACTTTCCAGGTCAGTAGAAACTAGACTGTTGGCTAATTTCTGATCAATTACATTATTTGGGAATGTTACAATAGAAATGTCACCAAAGTTTAATTAACTATTTAATAGTTAATAGTTAATGTCTGTTCTTGTTTTATAAATGATAAAAGGATCACGGAGAAGTTTGAGATGAGGTCATGTCCATTGTATGTACCATAAGCTTCTATACTTAAATTAGTTATATGGTAGATAAATAAGTGTTATAAATGCCACAAGTTATGCAAGAGGAAGGGGAACTGGTAAATATGTCCCAATGGACTAACTTACTGACCTGGATTAGTCAAGATAGTTTAAGCCATATGTGGCTACACTTAGAATTTATTTGATTCATTCTATGCCTCACTTTCCCAGAAAGGTGGCTTGCATTGGTTTATCACAAATATAAATAACAGTCAAGTAAAAAAATATATATATCACCTACACTATCAGTATACAATACAGCAATAATACTGTACATTTTTATTCTAGATGAGCATAATAAAAGCAACCATATCAATACACTGCATCAATATTAAATGGTCAAAACAACAAATTAAAACCCTCTATGTGAAGGGAAGCTAAAATATAGAAGCAAATTATTACATTTTTCTTAAATGATGCTCCTTAGGGAAAGGAATTCCAGGGTTGGTGCCATCACCAAACTGTTTCCAAACCTAAACATTTTTGCAAACAGCTGTTAAATTACAGAGACCATCACAATCTGAAACCATGCTTCTTTTTGGCTTACCTAGTTTGTAGATTTGCATGTTTGAACCCAGACTAATGGTTACGGTTAAATAAGCTAACTTATAAAATAGCATATAAAATCATTATGAAAATAGAGCAGCTAAGTTCATACCAATATATTAAATCTTAATATGGAAGGCCGGCTTTGAATGCTGTATGAACCTATCCACTTTGACTTATTTAATAAATCATGGTCAGTCTTGATTTAGGCATCCACATACCATAAAAGAATCAAAAGTGGTTTGAAAATAACATATTAAAAGGTTTAATTGGAACAAGAAGCGAGTATCTTCTGTGGGAGTACCTTCTAGGAATGGAAGGGGTGTAACATACCACTCTGAATCTAGTGAACATCTGTTTCAGACCGTCCCTATAGCACACATTATTTTAATTTTTTTTTAATTTGATTTATATGCTGCCCTTCTCCGGAGACTCAGGGCGGCTTACAATGCGTTAAGCAATAGCCTTCATACTTTTTGTATATTTATACAAAGTCAGCTTATTGCCCCCACAAACTGGGTCCTCATTTCACCTACCTTACAAAGGATGGAAGGCTGAGTCAACCTTGAGCCTTAGAGTTTTTAAAAAATCTATTGTACCTAGAATGCTATATTTTCACACAGGCATGTATCACTTTGGCAGTATTTCACTTGCAAATTTTGTAAAGATTAATTATTTAGGAGTTGCTGTGGCTTTAAAAACTTTCCCTTACAACAGGAACCACTTCTCTTTATCTCAGTTCCACTGTACTGTTGCTATAGTAATTTGTGTTGGTCTTGTGCTTCAGTGATACAAGAACCAGTTGGAAAAAATGCAGAAGTGACATAACTACAAACTTACTCACCTATTAAAAACCAGCCTGGAATCCTTCTATTCTCTGTTACCCTTGAGATAGTTACAGTTAAAGGAAACAATAATCAAATAGGTGTGTTTTTTTTTCAATAGATGAATTTAGAAATCCATATTAAAATTCTAAATGATGCCCATAGTAAACTGTGGTGAGACCTTGCAGACAAAAAAAAACTATTTTCCATTCATCTCCAATTGCTTGATTTATACCTTTACAAACAAAAATGTCATCTGACCAAGAGGCAAAAACGTATTCTTATTTTTCTTATTCTTAAAAATTCTTATTTTTCAGGTAGCTGTTAACTTACAATTGCAATTGGGACCAGAAATCCAGTTGTAAATCATTACAGTTGTAACTCAAGGTGTCCCGTGAAACGATTATATGACCCATTTTGCAATAGATGTTAAGTGAATGTGACAGTTAAGTGAAGGCAGCATTTATAAGTATGTTCAAATGGGAGGTTTTTGACAGAAAAATGCTGGAAACTGGCAAAAAAACCCCACCCATTGTGAATCATAGTCACATGACTTCAAAATGCCATAACTGGTCATAAAGGTGATCTGTTCCCAGCATGCAGTCATGTGACCATGGGGGAAGCAAGCTACACAACGGCCAGGGGATGTTTTTACAGCTGTATTTTTTATAAGTGCTAATTGCCCCAAAGTTGGGAGGGACTTGGGGTTTCCTCAATCAGGGCCTGATCATGGGCCAGCAGGTTAGGCAAAGTTATTTAAATTAGTCAACTGAATGTACCAAACAATTAATGTTAACCTTAAGATAACATTAACAAACAAATGAAATATATCTATCTATCTATCTATCTATCTATCTATTTATATCTATATATATATATATATATATATACCTACCTACCTACCTACCTATACACACACACACACACACACACACACACACATATATATATCCATATCCTGTGGCGATTTGCCTTGTCTAAAGTTTAAATTTAAAATAAATTTAAAATGTAAAGCAAAAGAGGTATACATCACATGATTAGCTTTAGTCCCACAGTCTTAACCTACTTCACGGGGTTGCTATAGTGATTAAAAGGTGGGGGCGGATCATCCATAACCTGAGGTAGAATGGTTGTGTTTGCATGACTCACTAAAGCCCTCAGGAAGGGCTTGGAGTTCATGCCACTAAGAGAGAGGCCAGGCTTGCCCTGCCTAACTTCTATCCTCCAACCCATAACCCCAACATTCAGGGGAGAAATTGTCCAAATGACAGTGGATGGAGTGACTGAAACAACTCCTTTCTTGTGGAACAACTCATCTCTATGACAGAAGTCAGAAGAGAGGGCTAATCTAACATTTTCTTCTACTCCCAACAATGTGTGAATCCCAAAGGAAGTAACTCTGTACATAATGCCTGCATTTTGGGGTTCAAACAACATGCTGGGGATACAGTTGACTCAGTAAAGTGGGTGATGCAATCAGGTTTAATTGTCTGGGCCCCAAACTATCCAACCGTGTTGTCCAAATACAGCCCACAAAGTTTGTCTGCAACTCATTGTATGGTGTGAACTGAAAAAGTTGGGTCAATTGAATAGACAGTAGTTAAATTAATCATAACTAAGTATTCTATGCCAATGCAGCCACTAAGACAATTACTTTGGGCAGCTAATCATTGAATTAATGACAGGGCAGCAAATGGTAATTATTGATAGGGATGGATAGTGGTATTTGTGGAATTTTCTGATTTAGTTGGCAAATAATTTGGCAAGCTTCAGATACTACACCTCAAATTGCACAGTAACTGAACCATTTTTTTCTTCTGCTTCCATCTGCAAAAAAAAAAAAAAATTAAGAGGGGGAGAAATGGGATATACATGGAAACAACAATACAGAGAAATATTAGCCAATAGGAGATATTTCCAAGTAGCAAAACTGGGTTGATGATTATGAATATTAATTTTTTAAACAGGGCTACAATTCTAATCTCATGGCATTTTCCTTCCCGGCGGACGTCTTTCAATTTATTTGGTTTTCTCATTTCTGAACTATCCAGTTTTCTTGGACTCAATGCTAGTAGATTATAGTTGTTTTCTTCTTATAAGCAGAATTTCTATGGATTTTCACTCAACTAGGAGTTACTGCACTTTTGCAATATAACACCTACTTCTGCCTTACTACAATCCTTTTGCTAGTTTTCTGAGTTTTTCAGAAGTGTATTTTGAAATGGGTACCAATTTATTGGCCAGTTGAATCCACCACTGCTGAAACACATTTAATCTTTTGCATCTGTCACTGGTTTTATTACTTTTAAAAATTAATTATTTAGATTGTATTAAAATATGGTGGGTATATTTTAAAAAAATAGTGAATTTAAAAATAGTTAAAATGGGAGTAACTCCCAGAAGGAACTTTTGGCAGTACACATAAACATACACAAATGTGTATGTATAATTATAAGGAATATGCATTTCACATATACATAAAGAAAAAAATCCTAGTAACATGATTTAAAATGGTCATAAAATGATACTGCTATATTTAATTGAAAGTTTTATGCTGATGGTTTTTTTATACTTTTACTCCTTATAGCAAACCCTTAATGATAAGCATAATGCTAAGATACATTGGGATGGGGCTGGTATTCTGGGCTTCCAGAAAATCATGCCTTTTCTGTTGAGTGAATCAGATAAAAATAAAACTGTGGAAATATAGTGGATTACAAATAAATACCATCATAAGGGCCCTGTAAAGTGTGAGTGAGCGATTTAGATTCCACTATAAATGCTTATCTGGAAATAGTTGCACATCAGTTGCACATTCAATATCATGCTCTTTTAAGTTACATGACATCTAGCCTAATTATTACACAATGATTCTAATATATATCCAATACAATTATTGTCTTCTGGTTTTAAAAACTAACCTCAGCTGGTTAGACTAGAAGTAGTGAATGGCTCAAAGTTATCCAGACCTGGGTTCATATGAGTCATTGAATCGTTGACTTGCCAAACTTATTTTAGGTTAGTCTGGTGGGGTTTAGCCATATTGTAGTATAATCCAGCCAATATGAATAGTTTATAATTCAATGTATTGCATAAATCTAGCCAGACGTTCTGAGTACACTAAAACTAATCATGGCTAAATGTATCATGTGAACACCATTAATTGGGATCAAGTTCACATGTGTTAAACCACGATTCTTTAACCATGCTTACTTGAATAAACCACAATTAAGTCACAGCAGTTAATTCAAACTACTGCTGTTGTTTGCCAACCACAATAGCTGAGTTTCTGGAATACACAAAGTTAAGATCAAACAAATTATATTACAGCTTAGGGTGATGTGTGAATCCACTGTGTCCACATGACATGTTATATTCTAAGTTTAATTAAATACATGGGCTTGATTATGTTAAAAGTTTTTGCAACCGGAGAATCAAACCAGCAGCAATCTTGGATCTGTTCTTCAGATCCCGAAGATGGCAGCTGTTTTTCAGCATTAAACAGGGCTCCTAGATGGAAAAACAAGTAGACTTACAATTTCTGGAGAGCAAAACTCCAAACGGTCTCTAGAGAGGAGCAAAGTGATGGAAAACGAAGTCTTTATTAGACTAGCACTGACGATGTTACCTATAGTTAGGGTAATAAAACGTCTGCAAGAAAACAAGCAAGCTCAGAGAGCACCAAGGACCCCTCATTTCAACCCTGAGCTACAAACATTATCCTTTATTGAAGGCTTTATTGCCCCATAATCCTGGTCCTCATTTTGCAGTCATATATATCTACCGGTATATATTTGAGCAGAAACCCCAGATGTTAATCTGGCAACCTTTCCCCGGCGGCTGTAAACGCCACTTCTAAATTTTATCTCTAGTTTCCGTCGATGCAGCTTTCCGAGTTTTTTCCCCCTCTACTTTTTTTTGCTCATCCAGAAGACGGATGGAATATTTTGCATCTCTCTTTTGTTTCAAGAGAGGCGACGGGTTCTTTAAGGGCTAATTCCCGCCCTCTAAGTTTGGCGGGTGGGGTTTCCTATTCGATGACGTCAGACTCACTCATTGATAAAAGTACCGGGATTCCCTGACTGTAGGCGCAGAAAGTGTAGATGAAACTTCCTTTGCCGGCGCGGCACGTGTCTTTGCGAGCGCTCGGGAGAAGGCGCCGGGACTCCTTGCCCTCCTCGTAGGGAGTGAAGAAGCCGGGCTATCATGGAGCCCGTTTGTTTCCCGCCTTCTCATCCCTTCAACGACCACGTTCTGTCTTCGGATCTGTACAAACCTTCGTTTCCCGCGATCGAGACGCCTAAACCCACCCGTACGGCCGAACCCATCCGAATTATTAGCGACCCAGTCACGGGCAGATCCTACAACAAAGGCCGTCTGCTCGGCAAGGTACGTGCGGGTGCATTTGCAACGGGTAGGAAGGGTTTCGCTGGAGGGGAGCGATCGCGATTCCTCGGCCGCTCTGCAGTCCGTGTCCGAGGGATGAGCCAAGCTGGCTTCTGCTCTGGGCGCGGAAAGGGCTGAATGAGCCGCGTTCACGACTAGAAGAATGGATTTAAGGAGTAGTTTATTCTGGTTTGTGCTGGGAATGATTGAACGTGGTAGTTGAGGATTGTTTTTGTGATGGGGGAGCGAAAAGCTTCCCTTCTCCTGGCCTGGGTTTTTGTCTCGTCCCGATTGAGGCTCTTCTCTTCCATCCCAGCAAGATTTCGACTGATCCGAAACAGGCCTGTCTGGGCACGACTCCTGCTGTGCTCTTCCCCATTGGGTAGCGTGGGTTCTTATAAGATCTGGTTCTTCTGCCGCCGGCATGAGCCTATGCGTTTTTTCCCCTCTCCTCCTTCCCTTAAAAGGCTCAGAGATTTCCCATTATTAGAGTCCAATTCTCTCTAAGAGGATTCTTTTAAAGAAATCCGGGCCTGTGTTGGTTTGCTACTCGTATGTTACACACGAGATAGACGATAGTTTGTCTCTCCATCCAGCAGATAGTTCGGTGACTGCGAAAAGGATTTGTAGGCTAAGGGCTGTATTCACAAGACACTGAATTCTAACTCTAGCTTATGGTTGTATGTGAATCAATTCTTGTGGTTGGCTTGTTGATGCTGGAAAATTGGCTTTAATTGCGAGCAAGCAAATTTTAATACAGCTATGTTTCTTGGGGGTTTGTGAAGACTGACCTTGGCAGAGAATTTCTCTCTTGGCTGACCGTAGGGATTAGCAGAAACTAGACATTTGGTGACCCAGTGGCCAACTTCTAGTAGTTTACGTGACTTATGGTTTAGGGTTGTGTCAATTAACCAACTGTGGCTTATTTAATAAACCATGGTTAAGCAAGCAACAGTAATATAAGTGATCACAATAGAATAAAACTAGCAAAACAAATGTGATTTAATATAGTGTAATTAGAAGATGGCTGGGTGCCAATGGATTTCTGGGTTATGAAGACTGAAAACTCAGTTCAGCTTTGATATCTAAAACTTCTGGGTTTAGAATTCTTCAGATAAATATGAGTTTCACCTACTAAGCCTCCAATTTTTATTTTTATTTTATTAATTTATATGCTGACCATCTCCCCAACTTAATGGTTTATGAATTCTGGTAAAAAATAAATAGTTGCCAGAAATTGGACTTGGGAGTGGGTGGCCTTGATCTGTATTGTGTTTATATGGAGTTTTTTGAATTATTATGAGTTTAGCTTAATCCTCAGACTTCTGAGGGTTATCTCATTATAAACTACCCAGAGCATACCAGAGAAAAAGGTGGGGCGTAAATGCCAAAGGCATTTGGAGGACTGTATCCTCACATGACTCTTTCATGCTCAGACCGGTACATCAAGTTACTCAATAGGAATAGCTTGAATCTGAAGGCAATCCAGTATGTTTATTCTCCAGTTGCATTGGACTTCAAGCCTTGTGATTTATAGTTAGTATGACTGAAAACTCAGCTGGCTGGGAATGTTAGCAACTAATTTTCAATGTATTTAACAGCATCACGTTGAACAAGGCTGCAGTGCTTGCTGGTGGAGGCTGTGGAATTCTATACTCATAATGTGACTATGCCATTCTCCACCAAGCCATGTTTTTTTTTTAAAATAAATCACTGATTTAGTGCCATATGTGAACCCACTCTATGTTTTTCTAGTATTTTGCGGCTTCGCAAGTGTTTTCTTTAGAAACAGATAGCTGTCTTTTAATGCTCATGAAGCAATAAAGGAGCAATATGACCGTGTGAAAATAGAACTGAAGATGAATTCCAAGATTAAGCCAAGAGGTTTTTTGTGTTTTCTTAATCTGGTCTTGCACTGCAAAATTCTCAGCATAACTCGTGGAAGCATGCCTTTATTTAATTTTTAAAGGATATACCTAGAAGTGGATTTCATAGGAATGGGTGATCAGTAGAAATAGGTCTATGTCGCATTTTCCCACTGTTTTGATAATGGCCATTTCTGTATTTTTTATCCTAATAGAATCAGAATGTACTCTATTTTTGTGACAATAGTCCATGCATCTCATGAAGCACACTGTGATCCACAGGACTTTATACAATAAAAAGGCATTTGTTATATTTAAGATGCCATAAGGCTATTATTTAGGTAGATGCTGCTGAGTTATATATTATTGGATACAGAGAGTTTCTCAAAATACAAGAGCAAGAATATTTTGATTAAAATATTTTTTCTTTTTGGGTCATACAAAATTGGCATACTTGTTGAGCAAAATACATAACTAGCTTTCTGAACGGGTTGGAGAAAACAGCAGCATTTATGCTGGAAATCTCTACCAGGAAAACTGATTGTGTTTCAAAGATCATACTTTGATAGAAGGGGTGCAACTTTTGGTTGTGTTTGCTCTACATTATACAAAGCAATGTGTCTGTTCATTGGCTATGGTGATGTTTTTGTTTAATATCAAGAAAAACAATCTTTTGCATTGAATGTGGCAGTGTGTGGAAATACTTGTTTTCTTATTGCTATCAATTGGGAATGGTTTTTGATGATACTAGCTTAAATTGCTTCTGTAAAGACAATACCCAAACCAGGATTCTCTGGTGCAGAGAAACTGGTTTGTCTTGGCCAAAATGTTGTTTAGGTGTGAAGCTATTTCAAACAAAGGAGTATGGTGCAGCCAAGCTTGTACTTTCTATGCTGCTTGAAAAACTTGTCTAGAGAGTAATTTTGTTTTGGGTGTCATATGAATAGGGCTTAGCCATTCTCTGTTGAAAAAAAGCCTACCTGTGAGTAAAGTGAAACCCAAAGGCGTGAATGTAAAGCTCCAAAGCAGTAGGCAAAACTATATGCTAAAAAAATACATAACAAAGAAAGAATAGTATATTTCAAATTGCTGGATCAAATTTATCAAATTTGTACCTGCACATTTCTGACAAACATTAGAAGCAATGAAATATTTGATTGTGTAGTCAGCACATCAAGCATGTTGTTTTAACATTTGGAACAAGAGCTGGAAAATTTAGGCCTCGGTGTGAGAATCTGCATCAAGAGTATCTCTAGCCACCCACTTCTGTTGAATGCCTTCCAAGAAGCATATTATCTTCTGAAACATATTATTTTACTGTCAGCAAGCTGCCACCAATAACTTTCTAAAAATTAAATTTCTTTTTTGGATACAGTTTCTAAGGAAGACTATCTTTTCTCCAAGCCAAGTAATCCAAGTTATTTTAGCTATTTATCATAGGATTCAATTTCTAGGTTTCATAACCATTGTATTTGCTGTTTATAAGTAATTGTTTTGTGGTTAAAATTTGAATGACCAAAAGCCAGAATATGATTCCTAAACTGTCCTTATCTCCAACTGATTTAAATCTGTTATGCATTTGAGTCATAGGTACAATGAGACAAATATGGGCAAAAGTTTTGGGCACATTTTCATCTTTCTATCACAAAGTATCAGAGTTTGACATTAAACACAGCCCAGATATATCTTGGTGATATTTATGCAATTTATGTACTCATACCATTTGCACTATGCTCTTGACAAGGTATTTATCTTGGAGTTTTAGGTCTGTTTATTATTGCTCAGTGCTGTCACAAAAAGCAGAAGGTCTGACAAAATCTGCTATATTATAAATAGGCTATTATGGACATTAATCTATTTGACAAAGAATATTCCTGCCTGTTATTCTTCTCTGAAGCTTTTACCTGGAGACCAGACCTGTAGATGCTTTCTACATTTCTCTGTCTTTCCATCTCTCTCTCTCTAACAATGGCCCATTGGCTAATTTCGCAAATTGGCATAGGGCAAGGGAGGTGGTGGGGCAGGAAGTTTAAAAAAAAAAAGAATGCCAAGAACCTTGATTACAGGCTTATGTTCAGAATATTATATTCAGAATAATGTGGGTGTCTTGAATAAGTGCCTTCCAGTAATTTACTTGTGCATCATGGGAAAATGGGAAGTTCCTGCAGCAGGGTGGATAAAAATCGATTAAAAAAAATAAAAAAAATCAGATTTTTTTAAAATTTAAATCGGATTTCTTTTATTTTTATCAAATTTATTTTAATAAAATGCTTTTGGAGTAAAAATCTATCTAAAGATAGCTTTCTATTTCAGATACCTAAATAATTTAGTTTATTCAGCATGAAATGGAGCTTAGTTATGTAGCATGAGGCTGTATATTCTACAACAGTAGGTCAGAGGAGTAGCAGGGATGACAGTTGCTCTTTAAAAATTATGATTTAAATCAAGTTGATCAAATCAAATCCACCCTGTCCTGCAGCATACATAGGTAATTTCTGCTTTTTGATTGGCAGGGGGGATTTGCAAGATGCTATGAAGCAATTGACCTCTCAAGCAACACAACATATGCCGTGAAAGTTATCCCTCACAGCAGAGTGGCTAAACCACACCAACGTGAGAAGGTACGTGACTGAGGCCTGAGCAGGCTGAGAATAAGTGAAGTGATCAATTTGTGCTAGATGTTGGTTCCTGAACTGTAACCTTTCTGGTGACTCTTTCAGATCATCAATGAAATTGAACTACACCGAGATTTGCATCACAAACATATTGTGAAGTTCTCACATCATTTTGAAGATGCAGACAACATTTATATTTTCCTTGAGCATTGTAGTAGGAAAGTGAGTACTAAGTTACATTCTGTCTCTGAGCCCCATGTGTTCCCTGAAGCATGTTTTACTATATTATAGCCGCCTTCTTTTACAATTATGTATGTTCTTTTGATGCCTTAACAGTCTCTCACCATCATTGTTCCATCAAAGCCTTACGAAGCTCTCTGCTGGGCAATGAAACTAGGGCTGCTATCACATGACCAGTTGAAACAAAAATATTTTATAGCATTGTGCATTCCCCTATGGATCATATAGTTATAGTTTATAGGTTATGCCCTCTCTGGAACAATGATTTGGTGCTATCATCTTGCAAGGGTCCATTTTTGTTAAACTTTATTCACAATGTTGTTAGTAAAGATGTTCACTTCTAGGTTGCTTACTAATGCTGAAGGTGTGTATTGCAACTTGCCACTTTGATGCTTCCTGCTTGTCTTCCTAAATTCATTTCTGCTTTGAAAGTATTCTTAGAGTGATAAAAACGTTCTTTGTAAGAATCTGTCATAGAAGTATTTTCAGTATAGACATTAGGACTCCCACAAGTAGCACTTGTTCTATTTTAGTTACTTGTTCTTTATTTACACTTTAATTTCATATAAACAGTGTCAACTTTTGGCATCTTAATGGCTTCAGTTGCTCTGGGGTACATCAGAGTGGGTATTAAACTGTCCAGCAAGGATTACTTGTTGCAATAGTGTTTGTAGATGTTATATCAGAATTCATGCCATTACTTAAGAGAAGAATGACCTCTGCTAGAAATGGCTATTAAGATTTGAAAATTTCTTTGGTGAACCTTCTTAATGCTTAAATACCAAATTTCATTTGTGCAGTTCATATACATTTTAGCATATTTCACTGTACCCACAAGATAAAATTTCTAGTCACTTGAGTATCTTGAATTTTGGAAAATGGACATGGAAGTATTGCACGGATTTTATTTGGAGTCTGAGAAAAAAGTTAGAAAAACTTGTAGATACACTATAACGTCATTAAGAAGATTAAATGGGAATGTGGAGGAAGGTTTAGAATCAAATGGAAATATACTTGAATGCTTTAGACTGAGTTTGAATGGGAAAATATTAGAACTTGGAAGAGCAGCATATCGACCACCGAGACATTAATGTATTCAGTACCTGTCATCTCTAGCTAGCATAACCATAAGGTGGATAAGATGTTAGAGTATAATAAAATCTATTGTACCCAAGTTTGTCCATGCCTGATATATAAAGGATTGAGGAGAAGCCCTTTCTATTGCCTTTACTGGTCATGAGGCTCATGGATAACTGGGACAGTCATGTCTATGTCCCATGTATTTATAGTTCTTTTTCTGCCACCAACCATCAGTATGGCTTAAAGTTTTCCATTTCATCAAATTGAAGAATTGTGGAGCAGATTAGATTAGGTTAATAACTGGCTCACATTTACTCCTGAATTTCACGGAGGAATGGGGATTTGAACTTGCGTTATGAACAGTGCGCCAAATAGCAGTCTGCTTGTAGCCTCTTTATGATTAATTATGTCTTGTTCTAGTCTTTGGCACATATCTGGAAGTCCCGCCATACCCTCCTGGAGCCAGAGGTTCGGTATTACCTCAAACAAATAATCTCTGCTTTGAAGTACCTCCACCTTAAAGGCATTTTACACAGAGACCTCAAGTTGGGTATGTACAGCACAGCTGCTCTCTTACTCATGAGTAAAATAAGTTATGCCAAAAATATATATCTAATGTGTTAACTACAGTACTTGTTTTGAGAATGAGATTGCCTTAAGGAGACACAGTATAATCTCTCTAAATTTGCATGTTAAGATCTTCTCTTTAAAAAAAAAGCAAAAACTGGGATTCTAAATGCTAAAATGTACTCAGTTTAATTTTTTTTTATTTACATGGCACTTACTGTATATAGGATTAGTAACTTCTTGGCCTAGAGGCAGGGAGGTATGAACTCTGAGAATATTTTTGTAATGTCAAAATGAGGTAGAAAGGCAGGAAATAAGTAATAAAAACTAAGCAAATAACCAATACGTCTGCCACAGGTAACTTTTTCATCAATGAAAATATGGAACTGAAAGTTGGTGACTTTGGTTTGGCTGCTCGCCAGGAGCCTGCAGACCAGAGAAAAAAGTAAGTGGTTCAACATTTTTATGCCAGGCATCAGCAAATTCTCAGGCCTTTGCTGTATTGCATAATATCTCCCAGTTGCCTAACCCTTCTCTATCCACCCCCACCTCCCCAAGACTGAAAAGCAGGAGATTTTTAGTGGAAGTTCTAAATTCCATTTTTTCAAAGGAGTCTATGATTGATTAGAAAAATTAGAAAGGGTGGACCAATGCAAACATTAGTGTTTGCAGGCCCATGTTGCCAGTCCCTGCCGTATTTCTCTGGGACTATGTTCTTGTGCTGCCATCTCTAATGCGCTCTTTATTCTAAGTAAGGGTGAAGGGTCTTCTTTTACAGAGCTTTATTGTCCTGGTGCTTCATTCTTTGCAGCTGCGTTTTGGGGGGAGGGGAAGAATCTGAGTGCAACAGGGGCCAAGGGACTTGAAATAGACTCCTTTGCATCAGCCTGGAACTTGGTCACCGAAGAAACAATGTGGTGTCTGTAGTAATGTCTAAGGCTGAGACCTTGTGGTTTGCTCCATAGAGGGGAAACAATGGGTAAGCTTATATTGTGTTACGCTTCGTGCAAATGTTGGCAGTTGGAGTTGGCAAACGTACTGATCAGAAATGAGTATTAGTGGGAAAGCAGTGTCAGTTTACCAGCACAGGTTGTTAGGTGCAGAAGGCTCATACTTCCTCATTGGGAAGTTGTGAAAAAGCTTCTTGCGTGCCCTGTTCGTAGAACAAGGCAATGTGTTCGTATGACTTATGAAGTGGCTGGAAGAAGGAAGGTTTCTGAAGCCCAGCTGCAGAATAAAAGAAATGACAAAATAAAAATGGCAAGACGTGTTTTGTTTTCTGACATCCTTGATGAAAAGTTTAATTTCTCCTAAGAGCTAACAATGAATGGATCAAGTTGTATTATAGCTTTAAAAAAAATCACCCCTAGCAGTAGTGGAACTTCAAAATAAAAAATAGTTTGGTTATATATATTTTTTCTTAAAAGGCTCATTTTTTATTTACTGGTACTGTGCTTCTTCCCAGTATTGACAACTTACGTTTAACAAATACCTGCCTAATTTGAGAGACTATCTTGGTGGGACTTTTGGGGAGGGGGGAACACTTCAGTCCTATTTACTGGACCTGCTATGTGGTGGCAGCAGCAGGATCAATGCCTTTAGTTACCTATACCTCCTAAATGTACACCCTGAAGTACTAGCTGAACATTCTAGCTAATCTGACCATATGAAGGATACTAAGTTGGGAAAAGTTGTCCCTTGGCATAATAAATATGTTGTCAAGTTGAATAGAAGGCATGAAAGGGAGTTGCAGAAATCTTAGGCTCGGTTCATTATCTCATACTGTGTACTTTTGTCCTCCAGGACTATCTGTGGTACTCCAAATTACCTTGCTCCAGAAGTGCTGGTGCGACAAGGACATGGGCCAGAATCAGATGTATGGTCTTTGGGTTGTGTCATGTAAGTGTAGACTTTAAATTTTACGATTGATTATTTGCTTCTGCAGTGTAGCTTTTGTGGAGCTCTGCTCTTTCATGTGGGTAAATAAAATAGTAAGCATTAATAGGTGCATATACATGTATATATAACATCATTTAAAAGTCTGCTGTTTTGTCACTTAAAAGTACTGAAGTTAGGCCAAAAGTTAGACTGGTCCAAGAACCTGAATAGAAATTCTAGTAAAATAAATAGAATATAGCAAAAGGCCAAATTCTAGCCATTAAATCAAGTTTCAGCAGAGTATTATGGAGAAACTGCAAAGTAATCACAAAATAGCATTATTTGAGCCTTCTCCAAGCTTTGACAAATAGCTGGCAATGGGATATATAAATCAATCACTTCCTTGATACCATGTAAGTCCAAGTCAAAATGGACTTCATGGAGGCAGTAACTTGCATGAGGCCCATTTTAGTTCTCTCTTGATTTCTGCAAATCTTAATATCCTTCCGTGGAAGAGCTGAAGAAGCTTCTTGGATGAGAAGCAAAATATCTTCAAAGAAAAACCAGAAAGTCCAGTTGCCTCTTGAAAAAGCACCTTGGGACACTCCTTCCGTATGTCTATAACATACAGTGTTCTGATGAAACGTAACAGAATAATAGGGTTGGAAGAGACCATGGAGGTCTTCTAGTCCAACCTCCTGCTCAATTGGACCATATGCTATTTCAGACAAATGGTTCTCCAAAAATGTTTCCTTGAGGGCATTAAAAGGAGTTGATGACAAAGTGCATCCACTTTCTCTTGTTGATGCCAAATATACCAGGTCTCCATAACAGTCTAGTTCCTTGTTCCTGCAGCCTATAAAAATTAGCCTCAAGAAAAAGCTCAGTTGATTATCTAGACTGTGTGTAGATCACGAAGTTTAAGCTATGTGTGATCCATGTGTGTTTAAGCATAAATTTATATAACATTGCTTTAAAATTCAAAACATTAGGGCTGTTCTACTTTTAATGATCTACTTTTTAAATTTCTTCAAAACAAATGGAAAAAAGTGGCTTTTCTGCAGCGGCCAGGGTAACTGTTTAACTCTCAGGTGGTATTCAACAGTTTTCCGGAGCATCTTGAAAAATAGTCTGAGCCTTTAGATTGCTTTGCTTTGGTTACCCACAGTTTCCTGTTTACACAGCCCATATGGAAAATGTACTTCTAAAGGCTGAGAAAGGGGAGAGGGATCTTCACTGAGAAGCCACTTAAAGGAAGAACTCCCTGTGCTTCAGCTCAGATTCATTCCAGAAAAGTTTAGTTCCTAAGAGATTCTTAGCTCTGATCACATGGAGGAGCCCTGTCATCTGCCAGCCGGATGTGCCTCCGGTCTGCAGGCACTTGTAGGAATAGCAGTGTCTCATGAGCTTGATTACAGAGAAAACTTAAAGTTGGGTGTTGTCTAACATCCACTTCCTCCATGGTTGCTGCTGAGTCAAGTGCTAATAGAGAGCCTGTCAGTGCTGACTGCAGAGAAGTGGTATCCTTCAATCTCCTTAGCATTCATTTTTTGCCCTCTTCTTTCTCTCCCTCTCACACCTTAGGTACACTTTACTATGTGGAAACCCACCTTTTGAGACTTCAGATCTCAAGGAGACCTATCGGTGCATCAAATATGTTGTATATACACTTCCTCCTTTCCTTTCTGTATCGGCCAAAAACCTCCTCGCTGGCATCTTGAAACGCAATCCGGAGGAACGCTTCACATTGGAAGAAATCTTGGACCATGAGTTTTTCACGAAGGTGACTGGCAGCCCTTTCAAAAATGCACTGTTTTAACTTTGGCGCAGTAATGCCAGCACCACAAACTGGGCTGTTACAAAGTATAATCCATTGGTAGTTGTATGTCCATCTTTTGCTTGGATACTGCCCTTCTAGAGGTGAAGTTTTCAGGTGAAGCCATCATTGGGGCCCTAGCAGCGCAAGAACATCGCTGCCCCTATTACTAAGGGTGTGAGCTCCTGGAATCTTGCCTGGATTGTAATTTAGATAATTACATCCTGCTTCTAATTAACACTTGCGCTCACATGACTCTGCTCTTTGCTCTGGCTTTTGTTTTCTGAACAACCTGATTGTTACATTCTTGCCTCTTAAATCAGAACCTTCTGCAGAATTTTAAAACCCATGACTGTGGAACGTTTGATGAAAATGGCCCAATCTCAAACCTGCATAAGAGAGTTCTGAAAAAGCAAGGAAAATGTAATATAATGAATGCTTTCTGCTCTGACATTTAATTTAAATTTTACTAATACTTTTAACTTTCTAGGCATACACACCTGATAAGCTCCCACCCAGCAGCTGCATGATGGCGCCCGAACTGAGCCCCCCCAACCCTGCTAAGAGCCTATTGGTAAAGGTCACAAAGACACTCTTTAGAAAAAGAAAGTCCAGAGGTGAGTTCTGCAGTGTGACCTAGTGTACGACATATTTCATAAAATCCTACAACTGTATTGGACAAAAAGTAGTAGCATGCCTATCCTATCCAGTTAGTTTGTGGTCTTTTGGTTGCACGTCTTGGACCAATCATCAGAGAATATTTAATTTTAATTGCTTTGAGAGTTGCCTTTGCATGTCTGGGAAATTTTGGAAGCATTAGAATTGGCAACAGGCAAGTCATTCTTAACAATTTACTATATGATATTTGAGATATAAATAATGGACAAGGGAGCTGTAAATTTGGCTATATTATCAACTATATCATTCCTATATTATCATCTTTTGGATAGAATTGTGGTCAAGCTGAATGTAGTTTTCTGGTTTTAACACTCATTATTATCCTCCTTGAATTCATTTTGTCACTTATAGGATTGTCTGTTATATAAGTCTTCTGAATTTTTCCCCCCTCCACAGTTAAGAAGACTACTTCTGAAGAGAAAGATGACATCTCTAAGCTGGTATCGGGCCTTGTAAAGACTTCTATTTGTAGGCAAATAAGTCACAAAATGGTGGATGGAAATGAAGTAAGTTAACTTTAGGAACTTTGTTGATCACATGGCCCTTTCAGAAGGGGAAGAAAGAAGGATCAGATGGATAGAAGGATATAGACTAAAATGACTCTGGGTTTTTTTTAAGGTCACTCCTGTGAACGGTCAGAGTCCTAGCTCTAGCCCTGCAGAGACCCTAGCTGAAGAGGGTTCACAGAAGTCCATCTTCAGATCCATTCGTGGGACAACAGCTAGTAGCTGTGAAGGTGAGAATTACCATTATCTCCAATAGGATATGGTGATGTTCAGAATACATTTACCTAATGAAGTGGCTATCTTTAAACATATACAAAGTTGGTTAAGTGGATTAAATCCAGTAAGGAGTTTACTAGCAGCAGTAGAGCTGAAGAAGCTTTTTGGATGAGAAGCGAAACGTCTTCAAAAAAAACTACAAAGTTCAGTTGCCTCTTGAAAAAGCACCTTTGGGACAACTATGACTTCGATGACTGAGAATCTCCATAGACAAGCAGTAGACTTGCAAATACCTGAGATCAGGATTGTAATTTGAACAGATGACCTCATAACATTGGAAATTCAAGATAGCTATCAGTCCAATAGCAGAACCAAGACTTATTCCTGGCCTTTCTTAGATAAAGGATATTATTTATCAAGGAACATACGTAGGTATGGAAAGTACACCAGACATTTGAAGTAGAAAAAAAGTCATTAGAAGAATATCTGAAGAACAGCGAAGAAGATGCACTGGAGCTATTTCATCATGAAGGCTTACTAAATATTGGAGAAACCAAGCTGGTCTACAAGAAAAGACCAAGTGAAGGATAGAGAAGAGACATGACAAGGCAAAGTATTACATGGCCAGTACAGAAAAAAATAATAATAGGCAAGCAGGTAACAACAAGACCTGGAAATGGCTAAGGGCAGGAAAGTTGAAGAAACAGGCTGAGGGGCTAATTCTGGCTGCGTAAGACCAAGTCTTAAGAACATACAAAATGCATACAAAACCAGTCTTGAGAAGGTGGTCACAGACAGTAAAGGCCACTTCTGCAAAGAAGCTGAAGTGGACCACCTAGTTAGCCGCTGAAGAAAATTGCACAGACTGTTCACGATCAGTAGCATGACAAAGTACCAGCATTGGAATATCTGGAAGAAATACTATTTACCTGCAAGTAAGAACTGGTAGGATCAAAAAATAGACAAAATAATAGGAAATAAAGAAGCTAAATTGCTCTGGGACTTTAAAATTTAAACTGACCAACACTGCCATATAGCACCCCAGACATAACAACTATTAAAGATTAAAAAAAAGTTTGTCAATGGACATGGCAATACCTGGAGGCAGCAGAATAGAAGAGAAAGAAATGGAGAAAAATATCACTAAATACAAAGACCTACAATAGTTGTAGAATGATTGTACTAAAGGAAAGCAAAGATTGTACCCAAGGCACCTATTGCTATTGGTACTATCCCAAAACATCTGGAGTGTCATCTGAACACCATTCTCATTGACAAAATCACCATCAGTCAATTGTAAAAGGCAGCTTTGCTTGGAACAGCTTAAAGATGATATCTTTTAACACCATCAAACAACATCTGCTACTCTAGGTATTTGGGAAGGACTCAATAGGTGCATAAAAATGCCAAATTTAGTCCAATCATCTGGCTGAGTTTCTGGCCAACAATTTATTAAACTTGTATGTATGTGGCCCGACTTCAAGGACTCCGGGTGGATTACAACAATCAAATTAGAATAAAACCACTGAAACAGGAAAAAGAAAGATAAAAGATGGCAAGTGCGACAGGCCAGATGGATCAAAGTGAGGGGGTCTTGTTCTCCCTTGCCAAGGGCCCTGGATGGAGATCCAGGGCCCTTGGCAAGGCTCTTCTAAACAATAACAGCAGAGTGGGGGCCATCTTAGCCAGATGGATTTCTGCCATGGTCTGGCAGGGAACAGCAAAAGGTATAGCTTTTAAGAGGTTCAACGTAATCAATTTTGCTAATTTGGTGAACCAGAGATTGCAATTTTACATCATCATCTAATAAAAATGAATTTCCCTAACATGTATATTCAGATTTTTAGCTTCGCAAATGAGAATCCTCCTTAAGCTTGCTCCATAGAAGCTGGAATAATCTTGTGTCATTATTTTTCTTTTGTCTAGTATTTGAAGACTGTGTCACAGCATCAGCTCTTTTTGAATCTGCTGTTGTGCTCCTGAAGAACTGTCTTTCTATTATGCCATCAGGTAAGTAAAGGGTATTAATTCAGAAATCCAGAATGGGCTGATGGACCCTGTGGAAAGAGCTTCTCTCCTGAAAGTTAATAACAGGATAAAGCACAGGAGATACAAAGCTCTATATTGTAGCCTCCGAACACTTTTCCCTCTCCCAGTCCTTTTTAATATTAATGTCCAAGTGTTGACGGTCTGTTCATTAGGAGAGGGAATGGAGAACAGCATATTTAATCATCCATATTGCCCCCCCACCTCCATTTGTAGTGGGAGAGAAACTGGGCAATTATCTTTACCTTTGGGTATCTCACTATGATTTAGAACACTGGAAAATTGTAATCCTATTCAAGATTAAAATGGACCATGTAAGCAGCTAGGATGAACCCTGTTTTTCCAGTTATATTTTTGTCAACTGGAACTGCCCTTAAGGAAGCCTTGGTTTGCATGCAAAGGCTTCCATGTGAGCTGAAACACTGTTTACAAAGGATTTGAACTTTGTAAAGGAAACTAAATCATATAGAGGTCTATATTCCCTGCTGAATGTGCAAATGGCTTTTCGCACTTGGTCATGAATTGGAAGAGAGTGGTTCTTCATAAATAAGGATTAGTTCTTGCTTCACATATTCGTCCTCCATATTTAGAGGCTGGTGTTGGGAAAGAGGAAGAGGAGCCATCTTAGTTTGCTCCTTTCTATGTTGTCTGTCTTTGATACAGTCCTTTAAAGAGTATTATTTGATCTAATACGAACAATTTCTCCTAAATTAATGAGTATCTTTGTTCATTATCCAGCTGAGACGAACCCTGCTTCCCTGGCTTGCCATGAACATTTTGTTTGGGTGAGCAAGTGGGTGGATTATTCCAACAAGTACGGATTTGGTTACCAGCTCTCCAACCACAGCATTGGGGTCCTCTTCAATGATGGAACTCACATGTCTCTCTCGGCTGACTGGAAGTAAGTCGAATAAATTGATTGATTGAGGAGCTGCTGAGGAAGGGATATGGATATAGTTGAGGCTGGTAAAGCACTTGGATCAGCTCTGCACTACAGCAGAAGACCTATTGCTCAGCCTTATTGGCTGAATGATAATCACTGGATAGAATAGGCAATAAAATAATGGATGACAGCAGACATGAGCAAGGAGTTCATAACAAAGGGAAAGTGACATTTTCTGTTTAAAGTAGCTCAACAATTTGTGCTTACCTTTTTTCCCCCTTGGCGTGCTCTAGAACAGGGCTGTCAAACTTTCGTCGTCACTGCGTCATCACGTGACATATCATGACTTTTTCCCCCTTTGCTAAACCGGGCGTGGGCGTGGCCAGCATGTGACAGTTTGACAGCCCTGCTCTAGAACAGTGGCCCCCAACATTTTGGGCACCAGGGACCGGGTCCATGTAGAAAGATTTTTCCGCAGATCAGAGGGAGTGTGGTTTTGCATGCTGCCGTAGATGGGGCTTCACTTGTTTGCGTGGCCCAGTTGCTGGCATGCGGTCCACGGACTGGGGGTTGGGGACCCCTGTTCTAGAAGACCTGATATGCATTTTTAAAACACATTTTAATATTTATCACTATATTAGAAACCCTCTTTCGGAGCTATGCACTTTCATTCCATGTCATGCGGCAAGATTGTTGATGTTACCAATGCTAAGTTGTTGAATGGCCAAAAAAATAAAAAATAAAATCAAAATAAGGAGATACCTCTCTATTTCATTCTACCATATGTAGATAGTTTGCATAATATAATATATCCAAAGTGTTACTATAGCTAACTACTTTCTCTTACCTTTTAGGAAAGTGCATTACAACCTGACAAATAGCAAACGTTTCACCTTCCCGACTTCAGCAATTCCCGAACAGCTACAGGAACAGATGGGAATTCTGCAGTACTTTGCTTCATACATGGAGGAGCATCTCATGAAGGTAAGATGTTATGTATGTTTATGTTTATGCTGTGATGGTTTCTGAATGCAGAAGGAATTGCTGACTTTGTAACAAATTCATCTAGAAGTTGATAGGCATCTTTCATAATACTTTCAAAGAGAATAGTTAAATCCTCCCTCCCTCCCTCCTTTCTTTTCTCTTTGATCAGCAGGTCCAATTGTCTGATCTGTACTCAGATGCTATGCCTTATTCTTCTGGCTATGCCTATTCCACATGCATAATGAAGCTTTAGCTAAAATTCTGCAGAATGCAGTGAATTTTTGCTAATTTGTCTTTTTCTTAAATATGGTTTCTGGTATTGATGTACCTGAGCTATTGTTTTGCAGTGGAAGCTGAGGAACTACTTATTATCATCTGGGTGGGAATGCTGAGAATAGATTGAGAAGGAATGTTAGGAGTTGATTGTTCTTTTGTCCATTTTTCTAACTTTTCTGTCCTCTTTCAAAGGGTGGAGATTTGCCCAGCATAGAAGAGACTGGACAGCTGCCTCTACTGCTCCTACAGTGGGTGAAAACTAATCAGGCTTTACTGATGCTCTTCAGCAATGGAACTTTACAGGTGTGTAATGCAATAAGTCCCTTATGTAAAAGTATTTATGACCCGTGACCTTGTCTACTTAAGAGAATTCTAGACAGACTTCTCATGCCAAACACTTCCAAGGCTACTTCATGTTAACTGACATGAAAAATATTTTTATTAACAGGAAGATGCTATGCCAAAGGTAGTTTATCTTTTGAAGGCTTTTATTTATTTCTTGCCCTTACTGTTTCTATAAATAATGCAAGGTAGTGAACATACCTAATACTCCTTCCTCCTCATGAAAATACAAGGCTCTGCAATGGAAAGGGGTTGCCTATGAGGAGGTTTGTGGGAACCCCTCAGTCCTATATATTGCTTTGAGAGTAGAATAGGTACAATAAACTCATATTTGCTACCTTATTATACTTGGAGAAAAGGCAGGATATAAGTGCATATATGTTTGTTATAGTAATTTAACATATATTGGATACCTGTAGGCCCATTTCTGTATATCTATATATTTAGCCCTTCAATTCAACTTCTGCATTTTGCTTCCTTCCAGTGTTTTAACTGAAGGGAACAGAGGAAGAAAACTACAGTCAAAGTCTCATAGTGTCCTAGCAAATGTGCTAACCAGGGGTGTGGCATGCATATTCTCCATAACTACAAAGATCATACAGCCAGAATTTAGTAGCAAGCCCCTAAATAGCAGCTGTTCAATTTCCTGCCAATTTTCAGCAGGAAGTGAAATATAGTAAGTCTAGCAAAATGCTTATATGCTTAATCCACATCTAAAATATAAAAGGTAATCCCACCAAAAAGCAGATCTAAAATTCCAGGCCTATTTCTGCTGAAGTTATGGAACATTGCTTACAGCACTCTATAATTGAAGAAGAGTTATTTGTGCTTAATCTAGATGCATGCAATATAAAAGTGGAGAATGAAAAAAAAAGCTAGACCAGGGGTGTTAAACTTGCGGCGTCAGTGACATATCGCAACTTTCCCCCCCTTCCCTAAACTGGGCGTGGGTATGGCCAGCATGTGACTCATCCGGCCCGCAGTCCTGTGCTAGAACCTTAAATAGCCATCAGTGATGAGTATTAAGAAAGTGATTGTGCTGTCTTTTTTTATAGGTGAACTTTTACAATGATCATACAAAGGTGATCTTCAGCAAACCTGACCACTCCTGCCTCCTTACCTACATAAACTGTGATAGAAATTCCTATACTTACAAGCTGAGCAGCATTGCAGAACTGGGCTGTTCACCAGAACTTCAACGTCGGATCAAGTATATTCTCAAACTACTGCTACAGCGAGCAGACGCTTAAGGCTGCAAGCAGAGTAGTCTCACCGGAACACTCCATTACTCCAAGGATGGATACGTTAATAGCATAAAGGACGGCAAACTCTAGGCATCCACAGTTGAAAGCATTCCGATGTCTAATTTTCTAGAAAGGAAAACTTCAAATTTGCACACATGTAGCTCCGAACCACTCCTCAGGATTCATCCACTTCTGGATCCCTTTCATCATTGTGTTTCTTGTTTAAAAAAAAAAATGGCTTGATGTGAATGCTTCAGTTCACAGACGAATGGTGTAGGGATAGATGCCTTAAGTTTTATGTCTGTGCAATCATTGCACAACTGGTTATGCACATGGTGTCACTGGGTAGAAAGGAAGGAGAAATTACGCTCCATACACTATATACAGGGTAAGAAAAGTACAAATATTTTTTATGATGGTTTCTAGGCTTTTGGTCTAATGCCTGATAGCAGATATTTGGTATGGAAAGTGGTGTACCAGAGCCTGATGGAAAGAGGAGTAAAATATAGAAATTGGTGGCTTTACTTGTGTTGTCTCAAGTCCTTGCAACACTACCATCGTTTGCTCAGGAAACTGGCATTGCACCGCTGGGAGTTGCGTTACTACCCAAGCTTCACTTGGCTCTGACTCATGGACCAAAGCTGTGAATTGGGTGTGGCTATCTAGAGAAGAAAAGGCTTATGCAAGGAAGCAGTTGTGGCATGGCCGACTTCTCTACTGTGAAAGCAGATAAACAGCTTCTTGTGCCAGCTATAATATAGTTCTAAACAAAAATGCTTGAGCCACTCTAGTTTGCTAGAGTGCCAATTGCCTGTCCTCTAGAATTGGTAGAGAAGAACTCTTCCAAATTTGGAAGGACTATTTAATGGCGAGAGTTGAATGTTCAGCCTTAAAATCTGGATCGATTCAGGCTTTTAGTGTTATTGCAAAGCACTTAAAGCTATGAAGGAACATGTTGGGTAATATAACTGTTACACTAATTAAGCAAATGGGACTCCTTTTTGCTGCAACTGTGAATGACCTGTTTGCTCCAATTTCTTGGCTGCTTTTCAGTCCAGGGTACAGCAGGAGATCTCACAAATTGGTACAGACTTGAACAGCTTAAAAAGAAGCTGCCCACTTGAAGTTTTGAACCTGACAGACTGTTCAGCTGTGGGGCCTACATGGTGTGAACATCAAAGAACTTTATTTATGTATTTATGCCAACTATTTATTTTGCACATGTGTCCTATCAATCACGCACACCATATTTCCCAAAATGCAGCAGTTTGATTATAATAAACACATTTTTAATAAAAGCAGGATAAATGCTTATTTTGTGTCCAAAACAGTATCTTGTGGAAACCAGTTGGCTCTGTGAAACTTGGAGTAAGGCAGATGACTACATAGATTTCTTTAGAGCGGTAATTTCAGCACTCTGACCTGCTACAATATGCTGTATGCTTTTCACAATAAGAAAAGTTGTTTTACACCAGTATTTTGATAACAGAGAAACTGACAAAACAAACATCCGAGTGGTAGACAGATTTGGTGTTCTGTGCTTCCAAATTGTTTTCAGGCTTCTGGCATTCTTCTGCCTATTATTTGGAGAGACTAACAACAGACATTTACTGTTTATTGATTGCAGTATATTCATTTTTATATTGCACATCTTCCAAGATGCCAGTTTATAGCCAATTCCCATGAAAAGTCTAACACAAAAATACCTGCTTTATAAAACTCGGGTCAATGGATAAAATCCCAGATGAAAAACTCGATAATAGCAAAATTCAAAAGCTGACCTGAGCAAGATTATTTTAACCATTTTGTGGAAGGCTGGTTATGAAGGGGCCAGCTGAAAGCCAGGGCCAAGTATGTGGCCAACCTGGAGAAGCCCCAGCCCCCTGAGCTTCGTGAGTTTGCCTGGCAACATGTCATGGGAGGAATTTAGGTGATCAATTACTTTGATTAGGCTCTTGCACTGTTATGTAAACACACTGGAGATTCTTGTCCCCTTTCTGGATAATTTTTATTTTAACATTCTTTACATATGCAATTTACAAAACAACCTTCAAACTTAAAAAGTAGTAAAGAAGCAAGCTCGAATGCAATTATGAAAAGGAAAAATTCTTACATTTAATACTGATCAATAGGCACTGATTTACTAATACACAAATATAATCAGTACAATATGGTATTGTAAAATATATCAAAATCTCTGCCATGGAAACAGATAGCTGCATCCTTTGATCAGTAGAAAATTCTATATTTTCTAAAACAGATCACACATTTTAGAGTCAAATTATTCTCCAAAGCATCAAAAGGCAGGAAATGGTTGGAAACTAATTAAAGAGAGAAGCAACCTGGAATTAAGGAGAAACTTCCTAACAGGACAATTAACCAGTGGAACAGCTTGCCTTCAGAAATCGTGGGCACTCCATCACTGGATGTTTTTAAGAAGAGACTAGACAGTCAATTATCTGAAATGGTATAGGTTCTCCTGCTTGAGCAGGGGGCTGGACTAGAAGACCTCCAAGGTCCCTTCCAGCTTATTCTATTTATTCATTTCTGATAACCACTCAATATCTGAAATAATGGTTCCAATTTCTCAATATGATTCTTTTAGTCACCCTCCATTCTTGGTACAATCATAATTCCTGATGAACAGATTCTAAAGCTTAGTACAACATCACAACAACATATTTTATCATATGAAGATTTTCCAGTAAAATCTACATATGTACATTATTTTTTTTTCTTTTTTGTTCAATCGTGTGCAACATTCAGACTGCCTGGACAAGTCCCTGCAATTTTCTTGGCAAGTTTTAGAGAAGTGGTTTGCCATTGCCTCCTTCTCACGTCAGAGAATGTGACTAGCCCAAGGTCAGCCAGCTGGCTTCGTGTCCAATTCAGGATTAGAACTCAAGCTTTCCCATTTTCAAATGAACACATGGTCATATCCCTTGGGTTAATGAAACCTCACATTTTTACACCTCCAGCACCAAAAACCTGATGTCCAACCTTTCAGATATTTGAAAGATACTTTGAGATACTTACATCCTTTCCTAATTTCTTTTTATGCTTTACTGTCATCTGAGTAGAGAGGAGCTATTTGGGTATCTTTACTGAATAACCAGAATAGTTTTTTATACAATTTATACTTTGCAACTCAGAAGGCAGATATTATAGACTTAGAATATCTGATGGGTTCTGGCTTTAATGTAGAATGTTAATATTTTTATCAGTATTTATCACTCAGTTGTGTGTTTGAAATAACGCCTGACAAACTGTGCACAGTACCTACATTCTAATATGCAATGCAAACTATTCTATCAACGGAGAATTAAAACAACTTCTAGCAATAGCAAAGATATTTTAAGCAATTGTAGGTGTTTAGCTTCTATGAAAATAAACATTAGATTTAATTAAGTTTAATTACTTTAAATAATTTAATTATAGTTAGAAGATAAGAGGCTGTGACGAGCCTTTCATAGGAAATTATGCCAAGGGCAAGTTGATAGCATGAACTGGTCTTCTATATAAGGTCTGAGATGAAAAAGGGAGGTGTTTTTTTTATGGTAAAGTGGTCTCAGCTCTTGTAGACTTAAAGATTAAAATGCACTATCAGTTAGAATGGAAAGCAGTACAATGGCAAGGCAGAAACTTACTGCCTTTTTTGGTAACATTTCTTGGTAACTAAAATCCCTTCCCAGTACTAGAACAGGATTGGATACATACCTGCAATTATTAAAGTTAAAGACAATGTTAGATTGGCTAATATTGGTATTCTATTTTGCCTATTCAGGCATTTCTTTCAATAGTCTATCAAGTGGATTGAAGTAATTTTATGTATGTATGTAGAGTAATCCCCATATGACATCTTCAGCATTACATTCAGCATGTTCATTTCTAGTTGATAAATGCTAATAGTTTGGACATCACTACCCCCCGTTTAGCAAAGTTGGCAGAGATAACAAATTCATATTTGATGCATAGCTTTCCCTAAATTAGTGTTCACCCAATGTGTTAAAGCATAACTGCCATTATTATTAACATTTGGTTATATTGTACTTTATCATTCAAAGCAGTAAAGCTAATCAGTTAAAATATAATTTCAAGAGTTAAGTCAAGAATATGTTTGGGTTTCCCCACGTTTGAGTTTACAGGATTAGGTTTTTGACCTCAATGGAAAAAAATTACATTGACATAGGATGCAGTGAGAAGAAAATGTGCTTCTATGTCTCAAACATTCTCAAGGTTTTTAAAAATCTTGGTGCATGTAGAGGCCTTTTGATATTTTGGTCTTTCATTTGCAATATATGTCTCAAATCCAGCAAATACTTATATAGCTATATTTTGGGCACCTTTAGCATAATCTGCTTTTGAAAGATCCTCTTTGTTCAAGGAAGAGCAATGGGTTTATTTTTTTTTTTTAAAAAAGGAAGTTACATAATCTTTTGTACAAGCAAAGGCATAAGTAATACTGTAGATCCCAACAATTCTAACTGCCAATTGAACAAAAGAATTCTTAAGGAAATGTGTTGACCACTGGGGCAGATTTCCTAGTTTTATCTTTTGATGCTCTATGGTTTTAGCACATATATTTTGCACCGTATGTTGTTACTTTAAACTATGTCCAGATACATCCCCAGTTCTGACTGATCTTAATCTCTTGCAAGATAAAATTAGGAGAGGGAAGTTAATCATTAGGAGCTGTATTTATTCATAATATAATCCATGAACTGTGACTACAGCAAAAAGCGATGAATTTGTGAAAGTGGCTGAAGCAAAGCTATCATTCTCCACATCCCAGAGGGACCGACTAGCAATGTGTAACCCTTGGTTGGCCAGCTGGCCCAGAAAGACATTACACACAAGTTTGTAGCGTGGTGGGGTTAGATCTTTGACCCTGCTCCTGACAAGCTCTGACAGGTTTTGGACCAACTGCCCACTATTTGCAGGATTGTATTTGACATCACTGAAGAAGCTGGCCAGAACGGACTCAAGAATCTGCTGTGTGCGCGAGGAATTAAATCTGCAATCTTTATCTGGCTGGGTCTTGTAGGTGTTCTCATAGTGTATCTCCTGAATGGGTTCAAAGAGTGGTAGCCCAGAAAAACTCACTCGACCACAATGCATCCAGGGCCCAATAGAAAGGCGCCTTCCTCCAGCAGCCAATGAATTTCTCCTACTCGAAAATGGGGCATTGAGGATGCTCATAATGGAGCTTCTCCGGGATGGTGGGAAGGGGACTTTCCCTTCAATACTCTGCAGAGACAGTAATGGTCTAGGTGCCATATCTGTAGGCTGGGAGCTCTGGTGGAGAGGTAGTGATCCTTTCTTTGGATGGGTGGAATCACTATCTTCTGAAGCCATTGCCTAATTGAATGTTTTCTGGGATGTTGCCAGAGGCCAATCTACCATACATCAGCAGTAAAATCCTCGAAAAGAAAAGAGTCACACAGTTACAAGTAATTCCTTGCTGGAACCTATTTTCCTAGCACCCATTCTTCTTTGTATATATATATATTCTTAATTATATTAAATGTAGTAGACTTCTTTTGTGGAATTTTTTTTTGCTATAAATTTATTAATAAAACTGAAGGGATTATTGTTACATCTTCTCCTATTATTTACTTATTTATTATTAGCCACCCAACTCCAGTGGACTGAATATTTTGAAAAGAGCTCCAGATAAAGCAAATATGCTTCCCAAAATCTTGATTTTATCTTCATATATAAAATTTACATTACAAAATGAAATTATGTAATATACTGATTTATTCATATATATGTTCTTTTATACTATCTTGGTAATTCTTGGTGTTCTAATTCTCTATCGCCTGCCCGCCTGCCTGCCTGCCTGCCTATCATTATCATCTACATCTATCTACCTATCTATCATCTAGCTATCGAATTAGAATACGGTTAGATTTATATTATTTCATTTTTCAAAGAAATATAGCCCCCCCCAAAGGAGTATGATTTCCATGTTTAAATATTCCAAAATATTTAAATATTTCAAAATTCCTTTTCTCTTCATGTGGTTTTCTTAGCCCAATAATGTTGCTCTTCAATTGCCTACAATCATGTGTTTACATAGATTTCAAGGACTAGATCTGCCTCTCATTTTAGCCCCTCACTGCCTCTTTTCTATTTTCTCCTTTCAGCCTCTTTGTTCTATATCTCTGTCCTCATTGTATTACAGGTTCTATGCATCTATATGGACAATCCCTGTGACTCCAAATGTATCTGAAGAATGTTTATGATTAAAAAATCAAACAAGCCTGGAATAAATAGGCTAATGCTAAAAATCATAAAGCCAGTGAGAGAAGAATAAATCAACCAAATATTTGAGGAGCTTCCTTTAATTATTTTTTGTTCAAATTGCAAAACAGTTGATAAAAGCCAAGAATGCATCATCACTCTTGTAGTAATAAACATCATTGCCATATAGAAATTAGTAAAGTCTTAATGTTGCCAATATTCTTAAAAATTCAATTTTAAATTATTCTAAAGACTAATATTTATAACAATATTGGAATAAAACTTTTAAATATTCTGTTTTCTTGTAGATAGAATGGGTTAAGAATTTGAATAAATTCTATTGATACTATGAATTCAAGTATTTTTTTGCAATTAGGGAATATTATCTTGATCACCTAATGCAAATTATTGTATTTTTAAATTGTTCTCAATGCTTTTATATTCAATAATTGGAACTGATAAATAATAATAAAGGATTATTTTCCACTCTAGTTTATTTAGTAGGAATTTTTCAAAATATCTTCTCTGTTCCTTATTTATCTACCCATTTTAGCCTAGAATCACTAACCTGCATTTTGTAGCCAGCATGCTTTCTCTTTCTCTGTTTTTAAACATTCTTTGAATGGGTGAAAAAAGTTGCATGCAATCTATATGACTGTTGTTTCAATCAACAATGAAATGATTAAAACTTCCTTGGTGATAATGCATTAAGATTAATTGATCATACAGGCACAAGTATATGAATTCTGTAGCACACAAGAAAATCAATAACAGAATAGCTGGGTGCTAGTACCCTCTTGTTTTCCGAGGCACATTTTTCCAAGAGAAAAGTCTTGGAAGGTCTTCCCCATTGTTCTGAATGCATTGTTCTGAAGCTATGGAAAGCTGAGTTTCTGTCCCTTCTTTCTTCCTTCAGGGGAAATCTCTAGCTAAGTCTATGTAAGGCTAAAAGAAGGTCGACCAGTTTGCAGCTCAATATGCTGTGTGAACCTAGGCAATGTAGTTAGTTTGTTAGTCTTTCTCAGGAATACAAGTTGTTTGCTTAGTACATAGTGGAACTATGATTCAGCTAATCATAGATTAGTATGGTATGCAAGCATAATCTTATTCTAGCTGTTTCCTGTGATCTAATTATTTATATTGTATTTTTGGCTGCTAACTATCTTGAATAGCCTATGGATAGAAAGGCAGTGTATATACTAAAATAATAAGTAACATACCTGGAAGCAATATAGACTAGAGGCTAGTAGGCTTCCTGGCAGGTGAGGTTTGCTGGATCTAAGACCTACAGCAGATTGCAAAGGCTTTTAATACTGTTATCTTGTTAAAGCTTGCTCAGGCTTGTTGCACAAACCTGCTGGAGCCCTTACTACCCTGTCTTAATAAGTTTCTCCCTTGTCCATGGTAAATCATTGGCTCTTTGAAGTGACAGTTCAATGGGAAAGCCATCCAAAGGACTGCAGTAGGGCTGGGCAACCTGCCATCCGAAATGTGTGGTCCCCATGGAGACAGTATCATGTACATTATTTTTGCACAGACTGGTGTGCGTGAAGAGGAACGTTAATGCCTCTCTGCATCTTGATGGCTTCTGAGTTCCAGTAAAAGGATCTGGATCTGGACAAGTGATTCTTTAAGGACTAGTTCAAGCTAAAGAGTCCCCATTCAGCAGACTTCCCTGGAATCACTTATATTACCTCAAAGTTTGTCTTCTGATTTTGAAGCAGTATTTTCATAGCTGTAGAAAGTTGATGAGCCAAACCAGATTTAATGTGCACATGTCCTTATATAGGCATTCTCTTAACTGTTAGTTTACTTTTTTAAAAAAAATAAAAATATGGCCACAAGTTTGTGAAATGTATCCTTTGTTTAAATGGATTTTCCAGTTTTATAAACTAGAAGAGATGTATTTTGATAGTGCAGCTTTAACTACTCAGTGAGTTTTATTGGTAATATTCTTTTCAGATTAACCCAATTAGTTTACGAGCTTAATAGATTCTTTTAAAATGATCAATATATTTGTATAAGATTTGTAACAAAAGTCAAAATGCCAAAAGCTTAGAAAAAATAGTGGAATTTATCCAAAGAATACTTTCTAGAAATTTTGGGGCTGCAGTTTCCAATTTTACCAATCAATTCTGGGTAATGCTTGAAGTTGCAGGAGGCTTAAAGTATGGAGATGTCAGGCATGATTCCAATTAAAAATTTATTGCTCATGCCTATGCACTGGAATCCACTCAACTAATGGTTTGTACTGTAAGGTAAACAAAATTAAAGAGGAATTGGACATTGTCCATTTGTGGATATGTAGAGATTCTAGTCTGATTTCTCTTTTGACTCTGCCTCCAGGTTCTGTCACTCCTCCTACAGGATGGATTGAAACTACATTCCAAGGTTTATCTATGATGTGGTCACTCCTTTGTTTTCAGTACCAGAACTTGCTTAGAAGCTTGTTATTTATGTACAGCTTCAATTTACTGAAGATTGATGAGAAACATTTTCTGGCAAAATTTTTAGAAACATCATTTTATATATTTCTTATATTTTCAAATATTAACCAAGGATATGAAAGCTTATTGGAATGCCACTGCCTTACCTTAATGTTGCTTTCTGAATTGTCCTGAGTTGTTAAATAGTCTTCCTTACTGCTTGTTAACAGAGTTTATCCATTCCAAACTGCCTTTTATTGCAGTTTTTAAATCCAGTTTCAAGCCCTCCATCTGGTTGTCAAAACATTTTTATGCTGATTGTTCTGCATTTTCACAATCACCTTTCTATTCACTCAAATATTCACTTTTTATTCCGGTTCATCCTAATTCTACTAATTTTAAACACCTGTCTTTCTGGCCCCATATAACCACTCCTCCCTCCTTAACAATTTACTGCCTTGAATATATCCCCACTTAGCCACCAGTTTCCTAATCTGTTTATCTGAAACTCATTTCTGCATTTCTCTGCTGAAAGTGTTATTTTATGTCTGACACACCTTTGTTTGACTACCTTTTGCATACCATATTTGGAGACCTTCTATCCTAGGAGAGAAAGATTCAAGAAATTATGTGTTTATTTTATAGTGAAACATTTTTGTTGCTATGTGACACAGGGTTTGTCCAAGTATATCATTTCCCTTTTAACTCTCTGCAGCCATTGTGTGTTTAGAGAAATGGTATATCAAGATCCTCTGATAAGAGCAGAGCAATTTCAATGTAGACATTTCAGAACCAGTTTCCAGCTTTGTATATCACTGTAAGGGCTGGATTACACAATATGCTGAGCCAAAATGTGGTTTGATTGAATTTGATTTAGAATTTTCACAAACCCACCCTGTGTAGTTTGTAAGCAATGGTTTATGGCTTAGTAAAATGTATAGATCAATTGCAATTTATTCAATAAACAATGTTTAAATAAAGTCCAGTTTAACATTTGCAGATTTTATTCATGTGAAACTTTAAGAGAAGGGTACAACATAAAGACAAGGATAGTATCAAGATAAAAGGGTTAGAATCAAGAGCATGTGATTTGTTAGTATCAGGAGTGAAACGCTCCCAGTTCGGACTGTCTTGGGCGAGTAGGTAGTGATGGTGGCGGGCAGTTCAGAGAACCGGTAGCAAAAATCCCTGCCCCCGCCCCCCATGCCCAGCTGAGTCGCACGATCATCAGAGCCTTTTTTTTCTTTTAAATGGCTCTGACCTGCCAAGCTCTGACGATCCCAGCTGAGTTGCCTGCTAATCCAGAGCCATGTAAAAGAAAAAAACGTTTTCCCTTTTAAATGGTTCTGCCTGCTAATTGGTAGCAAAAATCCCTCCCCTTCCCCCCCTCAACTTGTTTACTTTAGCTGCTGGTTGCAACGCCTTGCTGTAATCCCTGCAATTACAGCAAGCAACTGAATCTCCCTGCCTGCAATCAAGCAGGCAGGGAGTTGTGGACTTCAACCCCCAGAATTCCTCAGCCAGCAAAGCAAAGCTGGCTGAGGAATTCTGGGAGTTGAAGTCTACAAGTCTTAAAGTTGCCAAGGTTGGAGACGCCTGTTCAATTGGGTAAATTTTTTTCCCCTTTGGGAGCTTTAAAAAAATAGTTAATTGGGTTTTTTTTAGTTGTTCTTTTTTTAGACCTAGCCATTTAAAGTTTAGGAAGTTTTATATTTAGCTGCTTTTATATAAAAATAAAAAATAAAATAAAATAAAATAATATTTGTGCAGCTTTCTGAGATTTAGTGTGTTTCTGTAGTGTTTCACTCTAACTACACAATCACAAAATCTCACAAAGTTGTATGTGGAATTTTGTGTGTGTAAAGTGTGAAAGTTGGTTTTTTGGGCTTTTTGTGGCTGTGTGAGGTTCCTGCTTGTTGCAGGGGCCATTTTGGGTCTAGCACAGCTGCTTTTATATTGTGGGTGAGCCAGTTGTGTTGTGTTGTGTTTTGTACGTTAAAAAAGGGCAAAGAAGTGACATTGACTTGGCCACGTCCACCTGACCAACAAGCCACGCCCTCCCCGTCACCTTACCACCAAGCCCCGCCCACAGAACCGGTAGCAAAAAAATTTCGATTTCACCCCTGGTTAGTATCACTTTATAATGCCTAGGTATGATCACACTAGGAGTATTGCAATTTTGGTCACTGCAATATAAAAAAGACATTGAGATTCTAAAATGAGTGCAGAGAAGAGCAACAGAGATGATTAGTGGACTGGAGGCTAAATTATATGAAGAGTGGTTGCAGGGAATGGGTATGTCTAATTTAATTAAAAGATGGACTGGGGTGACATGATAGCAGTGTTCCATCACTGTTCCAATATCTAAAGGGCTGCCATGAAGAAGAGGGAGATAACCAACCCTATTTCCCTGAAAATAAGACATCCCCTGATAATAAGCCCAACTGGGCTTTTGAGCGCATGCGCTAAAATAAGCCTCTCCCCGAAAATAAGCCCTCCCCGAAAATATTTAAACATAGAGCTGGAAATCAGGTAAGACGGCAAGAGGAGCCCCATCTTGCTCCACACATTCCAAAATAACAAGACCTCCCCGAAAATAAGGCCAAGTGCTTATTTTGGGTACAAACAAATATAAGACAGGGTCTTATTTTTGGGGAAACACGGTATTTTGTAAAGCACCTGAAGGCAGCAGAAAAAGCAATGGATGGAAACTAACCAAGGAGAGAACCAGCCCAGAAATAAGGAGAAATTTCCTGTCCTCAGTCACTCAATTTGCCTTCAGAAGTTGTGGGTGCTCCATCAATGGATGTTTTTAAGAAGAGATTGGACAGCCATTTGTCTGGAATGGGATAGGGTCTCCTGCTTGAACAGGGGTTTAGACTAGAAAACCTCCAAGGTACCTTCAAACTCTTATTCTGGCAATAGGCCAAGGAAGAGTTTGGTATTCTGTTTCCACAACAGTTTTTTCTTCTAAGTTGAACAGATCTGGAAACAAATATGACAGCATAGCTTTCATTAAGGAATGAAACATCAAGATTTCACTACAAATGTTTGCAACTGACATATAGTTCAACATGTATGTATTCAAAAAACAAGGCTAACTCCGTGATTACTGCTTGCTGCTTACTACATAACCTATTCCAGTAGTATCTTTGGTTGCTATCCTCTTTTAGCAGAGCCAGGTTTCAGCCATTATTGTACTAGACAGGTCCGCTGACAGTGATTTGATATTTCAAAATGTTTCCTGGATATTTCTTTTTAGATAAAAGAAATGCAAGGATGGCAAGGTGTGTGCATCTAATTATGATCATGTAATTCTTTCCAATTAATCTGAACTGATTTCTTCACAAACATAAGAAACTCATTTTGACAGGTGTTAGCATTTAATTACCAGGTACAGTTGTATTTATTGAATTGCATTGTACAGCTTGCTCTTGGGAAAAATTGTCTTTTAATTGGGATTTGATTAGCCAACAGAATCAACTAAAGGCAAGTAAAATGTGAAGTTTAATTAAGGAGTTGTCAGTAACAGGAGAACTTGCTCAGTCTTATATTTTTTCAAATACAAAGCCAGTGCATGACAGGTCTTTAGCTAACCAAGGAGAGGGTTAGATTACAAAGAAGCAAAGAACTGTAATAACATATTCTCATATGACTTTCATCTGGCTGTTGGCTAAATTCCATCAGATCGGCTTACTTTTATAGTTGGAATAAGCCAAGGCATTTTCCAGTGAGCAGAGATTAAGTGAAACAACCTACTGGAAATTCATACAATTATCAGAGGTAGTTTCATAAGATGGTGTTTTATTCTGCACAGTACACTGAAGTGAGCAGCAAACTGGAAATGAGGTGAGCAATGTTGTTTAACAAGGATATTTATTCACGATCCTACTAGTTGTAATTTTTATAAGGAGAAAAGAACTCAAGAACAGACCTGCTGCAATAAATCCCTAGCCCCGTGATGGCGAACCTATGGCACGCATGCCACAAGTGGCACATGGAGCCATATCTATGGGCACGCAAGTGTTGCCCTAGCTCAGCTCCAGCATACATGCGCGTGTTATGAAAGAAGGAATTAAAGAAACATCCAGACAGAATCAGTTTATTTATTTATTGCAATAAAGGATCAGACCGGTATCATTACCAAAAAGTCTGAACAAAAGCATGAAACGAAGATCTCAGTCTTTATACATTGTCAGACAAAGGATTCTGTGAAGTCAGCATTTCTTATCACTACAGACATTAGTTACACAAAATGGCATACCTTAATTACTGAGTTTGTTACTATCTTTGCAAAACAGTTATAATTCTTTTTAGAAATTACTGAAGCATAGATTCAAATTATCTTCTAGTTGAAACAATAATATGGTCATCTCCGTCTCTCTGACCTTCAAAGTGTAAATCACCAGACTGTCTTTATCTGTGACAACTGAGGGGCCTTGTTTTACAAATCCTACTTGAAAGGAATGTGTTTGCCTATGTGCTGGATACATTTGCAAGCATATTTCCCTTCTACAATATTATGAACAAAGGGGGCCCTTCAATGATCATCTAGCTGGACCCGCTTTCCTACTTTCCTACTTTACTCCTTTACTACTTTACGCGTGCTGGCCAGCTGATTTTCGGGTCTCCCGGTCCCGCCAGAAGTGGGGAAATGGGCCGTTTCCGGCCTCTGGAGGGCCTCTGGAGTGGGGAGGCTGTTTTTGCCCTCCCCAGGCTCCTAGAAAGCCTCTGGAGCCTGGGAAGGGTGAAAAACGGGCCTTCCGGTCCCAATGGAAGTCAGGAAATGGGCCTCCAGAAGGGGGTGCACTGAATTATGGATGTGGGCACGCGGGTGTGCGACTGCCCTCCTTCCCCAGTGCTACCCCTGCTTTTGGCACACGATGGCAAAAAGGTTAGCCATCGCTGCCCTAGCCCATCTGGTCCAGCAGTCTGTTCTCACAGTGGCCAAAGAATCCTAGTAGTCTCCCAGCAGATGGTCTTCAGAGGCAGTTATTGGAGGGTTTGTATTGCCATCAAAGCTATTAGCTTTTGATCTTCATAATTTCCATGAATTAGTCCAACCTGTTTTTGAAGCCAGCCAAGCTGCTAGCCAGCACCACATCATATGCCAATGGATTCCAAAGTTTAATTATGCATTATGTAAAAAAAAAAAATCCTTTTGTCTATTCTAGTTCTTCCAGTATTCAATTTCATTGGGCAACTTCTTGTTCTAGTATTTTGGAAAAAGGAAAGGAGCTTCTCTTTGTCCATTTTATCCACACCTTGCACGGTACGCTTCAATCATGTTTCCTTATGTTCACCTGACTGAGATTAAAAATCCCAAGTGTTGCAACCTTTCCTCATAGGCAATCTGCTCCAGCTGCTTTCTTTAAGCAGCTGGCACTAGAATGTGAATGGTAAACATGTTGTAAGTAGCAGAAACTTTATGTTGTAATGTATGCTTATAAGTAATTTACTCTCAATTAGTTCAGCAGCATGGGATCCTAACACAGAAGAAGCAATAACATCACTTAGGTTATGAAAGCCCTAATATTTGAGAAAACAGATGGTTTGCTGTGTTGTAGAGATGTTTTGTGGAGATGAGGAATTAAGAAAACATCCCAATTAGGGCAGACAGAGTCAGCTTAATTATTTTATTGCAATAAAAGGATCAGATAGGTATTGATACCTCAAGATCTGAACAAAGTTATGGTCCTGAGACTCCAGTTTTATACAGTTTCAAACAAAGGACCCTTTGAAGTTAGCAGTTCATATGGTCCTATACATTTATCAATTTTAATTGACATTACAGAGTTTCTTTGCAAAACAGTCATAATTCTTTTTGTAGATTTATTGAAGCATATCTGTTATTCTTTGTTGAAATATCAAAGTGGACATCCCTGTCGCTTTAACCTCAAGGTGTAACTCACGTAGACTGTTCTTATCTGTGACAACTGAGCGGCCTTGAAATAAGCATCCTTGCAAGGGGATGTCTTTTCCTGTGTTCTGAATATAATTACAAGCAATTTCTCTCTTACAATATTAAGAACAAAGAGGGCCCTTCAGTGACTATCTAACTGGACCCATGTTTTTATTTTATTTTATTTTATTTGTTACCTGTCCCAGCATAGCTGTGTCTGTCCATCCCAATACAAACCTTCCAAGTGTGTTAACTTCAATTCCCACAATCCCTAACTAGCATTGCCAAAAGCTATTGTGTAGATTGAAGTCCAGTATACTTAGAAGACACAAATCAACCCTTGGAGATTTCTCAAACGTAATCATGCCGTTTCCTTGGCAGTGAAATGGAATTGGTTTGTCACTACTTTTTTCAAGATTATTTAAAACTTCCCAATTTAAGTTACAACCCAGGGATTCATGGCTATCTCTCATCCGAGTACCAGTCAGACTCTTCCAGATCAGTCAGCGTTAGTTGGAAATCATCATGGAAAGCTGTCTACCAAAATATCTCCTCTGGATGATAAACACCTTCATCATGTTCCTTTATTCTAAACACTTGCTTTCTCATAATAGTTCTTCTTCCACATTTCTGCATTTGTCGGGCTACCACAGAGTAAAGGGATGAATGAGGTTGTTGCATTTGGAGTCATTCCCAAATTGGCATTATATTATCATTCCCAAAATTGATCTGCACGAACATGACCTAACTTGCACATAGATGTATAATGTGCCCTTTGATGTTGGAGAAGATACTTGAGAATATTGTGAACAGCCATGTAAACAAACCAGTGGAACCCAGAACTCTTACTTGAGGTACAGGCTTAAATTATCCTACTTTGCACACATTATGCAATGCCCTAGTTTTGGAACATTGGAAAATGTTCTAATGGTGGAAAAGTTGGAAAGAAAGAGAAGAAGAGGATGACATGGAGCAAGCACAGTTACAATGGCAATGAGTCCACTTTTGAAAGAGCTGAAGGCCCAGATCATCATCTATGTCAGGGGTGTCATACTTGTGACCCGTGGGCTGGATGTGTCATGTGCTGGCCACGCCCACACCCGGTTTAGCCAAGGGGAAAAAAGTTGTGATATGTCACGTGACCACATAATGACGTGACGTGAGTTTGACACTCATGATCAATGTGGTTGCTAGGAGTCAACATTGTCTTGATGGCATCTAATCTAATCACAATATGAAATTCCTTAGCAGGAATTCCATCACATTCCACGTACAGAGAAGTATTGTTTTAATTTTATTAAAAGAATAGTTGGCAGTTAGATGATATCTCAGTTCCAAGCATGAGCTTTTTCCAAACATTGAGCTGGCTTCAAGCACAAAACCCACACATGCAATTTCCCCAAGTAAGGTGAAAAGCCTGTTTGTTTTCTTTACAACAATCCAGACCCCTGGCTGGATGATTTCTCTCTTGGGGCTCCCGGTTTCTGCAAAAGCCTTTTCCTTCTATATTTTTGTGGTCCCTCCCACAACAGCTGGATATTAGGGCCTTGGCAGCTGCCTGTTGCTTAGCAACCAAAGTCTTGCTTTCGACTTCTTTGGCCTTTCTCTGCATTCCTGCGTTGCCGCTGAGGCTCCAGGCAGCCGTGTCGTTTCTCAGTATCACCGCGATTGCAAGCAATAAGCCAAGGAAACTCGGGCAAAGCCCCTGTGTTTGGTTGCCCTTCCCTGCCAGGGCCGACTTATGGCCGCTGCCTCTGGCTCGGTTCTCCTGCTGGGGGATCCATCTGCTTTTGCTGCCGCCCTCAAGACTCTCATCAACAACCCCCAGTTCAGGTAAGCGTGCCAGCCAATCTGCCTGCCTGCCTGCCTGCTGTGGGAATCAGCCCGAAGAACTGGCCGGGACGATCACGTGACTGGGAAGGCAGTCAAGCCCATTCCATGAGGCTTGCTGGAAAAGTTCACTACAGTATCACAAAGAAACAAGACACGGATTTTGTGTGATTTTAAATCGTTTCCCTGACTTCGCACGCTCGGTAAATGTGCTCGGTTCTTTGAATTTCCCCAGATCGCAACTACGTGTCTGATTTGACAGAGAGTTTCTTTCCGGCCTGTGTGGCTTCAGTTTATAAAAAAAAAAATTGGGTTTGCAGTAAAAATGCATACAAAGGCGTTGTGGTCTTCTTTTCTTTGGGCCCTGCTTTGATGAAAGCCTTTAGCTTTCATCAAAGATTTTACTAAAAATAAACGACTGTTTGCAAGAAATTGAAGCCCTCCTTTCAAACGAGCGTTGATTCTGTAATCTTTCTAGTTGTAAGAATGGAAGGGAAAGAGTGAGTCACATGACTGTTTTGAAAGAGTTGTCCTGTATAGATAGATAGATAGATGCAGAAAGATTTGGATCATCTGTTTTGGAGACTATTGTGAGAAATGACAACGAAAGTCTCTCTTTACAGGTATGCATTGTGAAATTTTTTATTTTTTATTTATTACATTTATATGCCATACATCTTGCCCAGAGGTGACTTTTAAGTGGTTTACAACAGAGTAAAAGCAACAAGATAAAACATTAAAATATTAGGATCATAAATATTCACATTAAAATTAACAAAGGTAGCAAGGATGGGAGCAAGATAGAAGCGGGATGAAGGTGGAAACTTCTGTAGTCCAGTAACCACTGCAGTATGTCACGCTCCCATGGGGGTGGGGAGGGCATGCCAATTGCCAGAGCCAGATTTTTGAGGCCCCTATGGAAGGCCAGGAGGTGCAGATCTTACCTAAAGGGGTGCAGTGTTCCAGACGGCAGGAGCCATAGAAGAAAAGGCTTTTTTCCCAACCCACCAGGTGGAATTCCTTGACTGATGGGGGATCTGCAGCGTGTCCCTTCTGCCAGCATGGGTCAGGCAAGCCCATCCCATTGGAGTGAAATGGTTCCTCAAGTAACCCAGACCTGTGCAATAAAGGGTTTTTTAGTAATAACCAGCAGCTTGAATTGGACCCCGAAGCAACGGGCAACCAGTGTAGCTCATGCAACAATGGCATTACATGGGCCACGCTAGTGGCCCCTAAAACAGTCCACAGAGTTGCCTTCTGCGCCAGCATTAGCTTCTGAATCCTCTTCAAAGGTAGCCCCATGTAGAAGGTGTTGCAGTAGTCCAGAAGTGGAAATGCAGCATGAATGATTCGATCAGTGGTGAAATCCAATTTTTTTTTACTGCCGGTTCTTTGGCCGTGGCTTGGTGGGCATGGTGTGGCTTGGTGGGCATGGCAGGGGAAGGATACTGCAAAATCTCCATTCCCTCCCCACTCCAGGGGAAGGATACTGCAAAATCCCCATTCTCTCCCCACTCCTGGGGGAAGGATATTGCAAAATATCCATTCCCACCCCTCTCGGGGCCAGCCAGAGGTGGTATTTGCCGGTTCTCCAAACTAGTCAACATTTCCACTACTGGTTCTCCAAACTGCTCAAAATTTCCGCTACCAGTTCCGCTGTCAGAACCTGTTGGATTTCATCACTGGATTCGATGATGCACAGTTACATGAATTTATTGTGCATTGACAACCTAAAATATGAGAATTAGCTCTCAAGTATTGTTGTTACTACACTGTCCTAGATAATTATTTCAAGTCAATTTAACCACGGTGTGTTAAATTTGTAAACCCCTCTTATATTCTATTCACTGCACTTGTTCTTGAGAGGAAAGAAAACTTCTATAACCACAAATGTCTGTGGGGAAAGGGTAAGTGGCAAAATGTGCCTTCTAATGTGACAAACTCTCGGTTTCTTAGGTACTTGAGGTAAAATATAAAAGGGTGACATTTTGATGATGCACATGTTGTCATTTTGATGTAATTGCCATTGGAAACAGACACCTATAATTATAGTATCAAGATTTGACAAAACCAGCCAATACATTTTTCTTAAACGGGAATTTGAATTACAATGTTAGTATCCACAGATCCTTTATATGCCTTACTCTAAGTAGCAGGCTTTTTCAGCAATCAGAGTGAACAAGTCGGCCATTTAGAATAGAGAAAATACACAGTATTGTATACTATAAACCTAGCTATTATGGTTGTAGTTTATTTAATAATTCATGATGAAGCAAATCATGTAGAGTATTTATTGTGCTTAGTGGTGAAATCCAAATTTTTTTACTACCGGTTCTGTGGGCATGGCTTGATGGGCATGGTGTGGCTTGGTGGGCGTGGCTTGGTGGGCATGGCAGGGGAAGGATACTGTAAAATCTCCATTCCCACCCCACTCTAGGGGAAGGATATTGCAAAATCCCATTCCCATCCCATCTGGGGCCAGCCAGAGGTGGTATTTGCCGGTTCTCCAAACTGCTCAAAATTTCCACTACCAGTTTTCCAGAACCTGCTGGATTTCACCCCTGTGCTTAGTGTACTGTAGCATATTTTAATCTTGACTATGCCAGAATGTGATTTGATTTTGATTGATACAAAATTCAAAGGGAAAAATAAATGATATATTATGGACACAAAATCATTGACCCAAAATCTTTTGTGATTATTTTGTAATATATTGCATATTGGTAATATCATTGTGTGATTAATGTTATCAACCCTAATTTGTTAGATGTGGAATTAAAGTCATATCATAACAACAGCCTAGACAGCCAATTGTCTCTATAAGCTAAGAGGCTTATAACTAGACCTAGATTTGAGTTAAAAGTTAAATAGCTGAACTTCCTGTTTCTCTCTTTCATAGTGTATACAACAGGATCAGCCATGCACGCTGTACAATCCAACAGAAGAATGAATCACCAGTCTGTGGCAAAATCAAACGCCAAAACTGTGACCTAGTAAAAGTTTTAAGAAGGCAGTTGTTTTCAAGATATTCAATCTATTTAAAAGCATTCAAGAGAATGACAATATTGATGAGAACCAACTGCTAATGCTAGAACATATATTGAATGTTCCCTTCCACATTTTCCATATCGAAAGTATTTTGTCTTGCTTTTTTGAGCTATCTTGATCCCTGTTTTCTGACTATATTCCAAATGGTGCTGCTGATGCAATGCTCAGATTGCACTGTCTGCTCTTCAGTTATCAATTATCCTCTATATGAGGATATTTAATATTGTTTGTGTTATATGTTATCTAATCTGGTGATATAGCTTTCATTGACTATGTAACACAAACAATCCAAGTTGCCATTCCCAGGGAAAGCTGGCATAGAATACAAGGCTCATTTCTATAAACCACAAATATTTATTAAGAAATCATATTATAGCTAACTTTGTTGAAAAGAAACTGCATTTTCTAACATGCTGAGTTGCAATATATTAGCTGTGAGAAAATGCATACTCATTGTGAACAACAATGCTGAATGCAGTATAATTCTGTGAGTATCACACGTAGAAGATAGTGTCTGTGACTTCATAAATTACAGTACAATATAGCTGCCATATGTTAAATAAATTAATAAATAGAATAGAATAGAATTTTTATCGGCCAAGTGTGATTGGACACACAAGGAATTTGTCTTGGTGGATATGCTCTCAATGTACATAAAAGAAAATATACGTTCATCAAGAATCATAAGGTACAACACTTAATGATAGTCATAGGGTACAAATAAGCAATCAGGAAACAATATCAATATCAATATAAAGTGCAATATAGTAATAAGTAGTAAATTTGTTTGAATGTTAGATGTTTCCAACAATGTAAACTAATACATATTAGCAAGGCTACTTGCTCTCTCTCCTTTATTATTTTTAATATATATGTTTGGGTTCTGCATCCTCAAAAGGAAAGTACATTCCCCCCCCCCATTTTAAATTGAAAAATAAACTTGTTCAGTCTTGCTCCCTGTAGAAAGCTTGTCCAATTTTAATATGTGTGGAATTGGGTAGATGAAGACTCCAATAAAATGTAAATAACTCTGGGCTGATTTACATTATTCTACAATAGCTATTGATCTGGTGCAGCTAGGAATTAAGATAATTATCTTGATTGAGTGATGTTTCATTTCCTAGAAAAATTAAAAACACTCCATTTTTTGGCCTCCAAAAGTGAGAAAGTCATTAGATAATGAAATATAAAGTGAATGCCAAAGAAGTTACCTAAGATACTCCTGTAGTTACCTTTACAGAGTGCTTTGTCACTACATAATCTGGTAGGAATATCAGATTACATGTTCTTTATAATCTGGTGCAACAGATCATTTGAATTTAATGATCTTGAAATATATAACTGCCTGATCTGCAACACTGCTTGGAAAGCAGAAGTCAGTACATGAGTCTCTACTTATTAAATTAGTGAGGTTATTCCCTTGTTTTTATTTTGTCTGCTTGCAGTGTGTTCTGACCATGATATACATCCATTCCCACATGCTAATTTATTCATCATTGGGTATTCTCTTACTACTTTTTGTTGAAGGCAATATGACTAGTCCAATAAGTTTATTATCTGATGGAGAATAGGAAATGTGTTCCTTCTCAAGTTAGTCTCTAAATTTGAGTATAATATGATCATTTTTTCAAAGATGTCTTTCATCTTCAATTTTAACCAATTCCTCTTTGCTGGTAAGGATTAGGTTGAGAATACTAGATCCTCATGTTCTTTCATCTACCTCCTGACAAATGAAGTTGTCAACAATAGGGAAGAAAAATTTCTTGGAGCTTTGACTCTTGGCAGAGATAGATTCCCAGAAGATATAAAAAAAATTAGAATCCCTCATTATCACTGATGCATGTCTCTTTGAAAGTGAGGCATTTTATTTGTGTCTTTTGACTGTCCAGGCAGTGAATAATAAACTCCCACTATCACTTTTGTTTTTTTCTCACCTTTTACTTTTTCAATAAATCCCCACTTTCAGCAAGGTGTTATATACTCTGAATTTTTAATTTCTGATTTTTTTCCCTTATATTCAGTAAACACTCCATTCCTTCTGTTGCACCTTCTTCTTTTGAGTAAATTCTAGCCTTCCAGTACTATATATCAATCATGAGTATCATCCCATCAAGTTTTAATTATATCCGTTACATCATATTTATCTACCTGAGAGAAGATAAATTGTCTGTTTCTCCCGGTTTATGCTTATGCTTTGCTGTTGAATTGTTTATGATCCTGTCAAATTCTGAGTCCCTGTTCTGACCTGTTTTTCCCATTGTATTCTGTTTTTTTGGTCCCAATCTTTGACTGGATATTCAGTTTTTAGCTTTGCCGCCCTCCATCTTTTATTCTAGTTTAGTGCCTTGATGAGAGTAATAAAGCATTTGGCAAACACTTTCTTCCCAGGTCCTATAATGTAAACCCTTCTTGCAACCCCATCTATGTAGCCAGCTATTGACTGCTATGATTCTGTTTTCTCTTCTTATACTTTTACCCCCAGCTGAAATAACTGATACAAAATTGCCTCTTTTATTTATTATTTAGATTTTTTAATCCAGTCGTTATTATTTTAACTCAAGACAGTGAACATATATAATACTCCTTCCTTGTCTGTTCCCCACAATAACTTTATGAGGTAAATTGGGCTGAGAGAGAATGACTGCCCTGTCAGCCAGCTGGCTTTCATACCTAAAACAGGACTAGAACTCACAAGCTCCTGGTTTCTACTATAGGCTAGCATTTTCACCATTACATCAAATTGGCTTTTCTCAGTTTACTGTCTTTCTGTCCAAGGCATCATAGTTTCCAGAGATTCTTCTTATTCACTCTTCTACATATTTTCTGATTGGTCAAAATCCCACAAAACTAATGGTTTATATCAAGTGTTGAAAAAAATTCAACAGCCAAAATATAAGCCATTTTTCTCCTTGAAAGTCATGAAGACCAAGATATGGAAGGCATAGTCAGATGAATCCCTGCAAATGGAGAAACAGATTAAAATTGCCATAAGCGTCATCATTAAAAAAAAGAGAAAGACCAAAGTGTTAGTTAATTACATAAAAGAACAAGGCTCAGCAGTCAAACACTATTGATGTTACAGGATCAGAGAAATCTAGAACTGCATTCAAATATATCCTTGTGTCAATGTGCTCTTAGTTAGTAGTTTAGCCCTTGGTTTGACTTGCTTTACCAAAGGTCATCTGAATTCTTCATGTTGGCTCTCAAAAGGAGACATCTATAGAAAAATGAGAAGACAGCAGGCTAAGAAGCTAAGCCATCTATATGGGAAACTCTGCTAGTTATACTGAGATCTGTGTGGCCTCTCTTTCCACAGTGATGTAACTTTTCTGGTTGGCAAAGAGAAGCAGAAAGTCTTTGCCCATCGCTGTCTACTCTCCACCCGCTGCCAAGTTCTCCATGCAATGCTAAACCATGAGATTCAAGTCCCACTGATCCTGAATCGCATACAGCCAGAAGTGTTCCTTACAATCATTGAGTACCTGTACACCAATGGTGTAACTCTCAACAATCTTACTGTAAGTATATTACTGGCTGGGTTGGGCTTCCAGGGAAATGGATGGAGGAATAATTAAAATTAGTCAGCAGTACTAATTTTATTAGTACTGTATTTTTAATTCGTTTGTAAGATGAAATAGATGAATTTTGAAATTTATCAGCTTTTTAGTGACATATAAAAACATTTGGTTTTTTTTCTCTTTTCCAGATTTTGATTAATTCTGCAGTTTGGAAATCTGTTCATACTATGTAGTCTTTTCTAATTACGAATTTGCTGTTTTTATAGTATTTTTTAAAAAATTTGGTAACCCACCTTCAGTATAGATTTTTCCAGTATGACAGTGAGGTGTGTAGTAAACAGATGATAATGAAAAATTAATGTGAAGATGATAATTTTAAAAAGGCCATGCTGAATTAGTGGCCTAGAAAAAATCAGCTAGATATCCAAGTGAGTAACTGATCAATAAACTCTTTTAATCCACAGAATTGACAGCTAATACAGTTGCTCATGGCTCAATGCACTAAGATTCTTGAAGTGTCCAGATGGCACTTGTAATGTACAACATGTACCATATTTTCTTTGAACATGCAGAGAATCTTTTCTCATTTTAGTTATCAGCCAAGTTTTATATCTCTCTTATTTTTTTTTCCTAATGGAAATTATGCACTTACACTTCCCTGATTTGCCATACACATCTGCGTGCTCAGCATTTTTAGTTTTTACTCTTGCTTTTGCTTTTACATGGTTATATTTTTCAGCTCTAGACTTTCAAAATACAATTTTATCACCTACTTATCTACTTATCTTTTCTCATTGGCTGTCCCTCCACCCCCCCCACCCTCCCAAAAAAGAAAGAAAATTCTGTTATATGTATGGCAAGTAACAAAATGTATCCGCAATTAGTGTTTTTTTTATTTAAAAAAAGTACACAAATGTGATGAAATAAAATAAAAATTAGGAGGAATAAGCTGTGTACAATCTGTATTGCAATTCCATAAACAACAACAACAACAAAACCTCCAATGACATAATGTGAATGAAGACTCAGTTCTGGAAGCAGCCTTTATGGTAGTTATATGTGAAAGATAGAAGCATTAGTGTTTGCATTGAATTTTATCCATATTCATATTAACAATTCTTAATATTTGAAGCAAATCTTTTCCATGGAGTCTTGAATTGCAGAACCTTGAGTTCTAAAATCCTATCACCACTGCAGTATAGAGAAGCTGGTTGAAGCTGGGAAGGAAGGATGTTTCTGCAGGAATGCTGGCTTAAGCAACTACTCTGAATAGCTTCCAGATAATAAGTCTTGTTGCTTAGCTTTTTGCTAATTTAACGTTGTTGGCAGCCACCCCAAAATCACTAGCACAGTTCTGATAAAAGAAAGCAGTAAAACGATTTTTGAATAATGGGTTTCAAAACTACATTTAGTATATAAGACTTTACTAGCATGGAGGGAAAGTCTCTTGAATACAGAGACATTGTGATCTCAGTCAATCTGAAATTCCTTATTAAGATGGCATTTAATTAATAACGTTTAGTCTCTTCATTTGTACTGTGTAATTGCAGAAATACAAGAAATACAAGAACTTTATCTTTCCCACTATCAGTTGTGTTATCTGTGAAGCCCACTTTTATAGAGAACTTTTCTGCAATAGAAAATCCTTTTTGGATGAAGATGACCATCCATAGGGGCCATGGAATTGATGTTGGGTTTGGGGCAGATATTGTTTTTACATGTGTGGAGGATATAAAACCAATTCATTATCCTGGATCTCTCTCTTTGCTTTTGTTAACAGTGATTAGTTTCACTTATTGGAAACAAAAAGATACATTTTCCCCACATATGTGACAGAAGTAGTATCAAGATGATTATCTCAATGTATACCAATTCTCCTTACAGAGTTTTTTTTATCTCAGATTTCCTTCCTTTGGTTTTCAATATCTACAAGAATCTTCAGAATGAGTTGTCCAGAATTACAGAATGCAGTCATTAGTATGCACTTTTGAAATCACCAAGGCCCTAGAAATTCAAATATCCTTTCACAAATCAGAAAATAGAATGTATCATTAAATCTGCTTCATCTACCATTTTTTCTGTTTACTAGAGGAGCTGAATGAATATGCAAATTAAAATCTGCAGATGTTATCTTAAAATAGAGATGGGCAATTTGTGTCTCATTATATTTTGTTGAGTTACAGCTTCCATCAAGCCAGCATATTAATTGCTGAGGAATTATGAAAGTTTCAGGTTTCTTTCCCTTCCTTTAAAAAATGATCATACAGTTAGAAAGAATGCATAGTGGGCAGGGATAATGTCTTCCAACAATTCTAAAGGTATCAGTCTGAATATTGTGTTAACAATATACAACATTTCTGAGAAGATCAAAATAAACACTCAAAAAGCTGAAAGCATGATGAAATCACATAGAAACATTTCATACTGCTGGAAAGTGAGAAAATAAAAAAGTTTAGGTACATTTTTTTATCTTTGACAAGATAAAAGATGTGGCTTATTACAAAATATTTGCCTTGTTCGTTTTATCTGCAGGCCCTTGAGGTTTTGACTTCATCCATTGAATATGGGTTAAATGACCTCAGAAAGGTAAGGATCTCACACTGCAGTTTATGAATAATGATTTAGGATTTTATAATTATGGAAGAATGTGCTAATGTAGTTAGTGGTATATATTGCAAGCAGTAGATACTGGTTTATTTTATTCAAAGACTGCAAGTTTTATATCCTTATATTATTTTAGACACTTTGCTATTCTAGATTGGACTACAGATCATTTAACCCAAATTCCTGAGATCCCTGCCCATATAGAAGTAATAAAATGGTAAGACTTTCTACCATTCCTCACTATAAAAGAGAAACCATGTCAATACAGCAGAGGTGGGATTCGCTTACCTTCCCTACCTGTTCGCAAATGTGAGTGCACGTGCCACCTCTACGCATGTGCAGTAGTTGTGCATTACATCCGAGTGGGTGGGTAGAGCTTCCCGCAGTCGCCACTACCAGTTTGCGCGATCTGGAGAGAACTGGCTAAATCCCACCACTGCAGTACAGTATTGATATTGGCAGGACAGAACTACATATTGATTCAGTTCATAATCAAAACGTTCTGTCCTGCTACTTTTCTCCCTTAGTTTTGTCTGTTATTAAGGTGTCCTGCTATCTTCTTGAAAGCCTAAGAAAATATTAAGTAAATTTCTATAGTTTTGTAAGTGAATGGCAGAAAGAAAATAATTATAGCAGTTACTAGCAGTAGGAAAACAAGCTGATTTAATTAAATTAAGAGCTTTTTCCCACTTGAACCCAATTGTGGCAAAAACCTGTCATGGGAACATTTTTGTTTTATCTCCTGATTGCATTTTATCAGCTCAGATTTGGTACTGGTAGGAACAGTTCTGTCCCCTTTCATCTTTTATGCCCAGAGCATTGAGTGGAGTAATCTTAAATTATCTTTAGCATAATGGGTGGGTCCCATATTCTAGCACCTTCCAAGGGCACTCTCAAGTCATTCAAAGACAGGTTTTGTCACTTGTTATCTCAAGGAGGACAGATGATCACAGTGACTTGAAAGAGAGGCAATCTAAGCCAGACATGGCAGTGGGAATTTCCCGCTGTTATCCTTTTCTGCCAGCTAAAGGATAGGGGGATATCACTTCTACTCAATATTGGAAGAAATGTTCATCTGGATTCAGTTCCAAGTGGGGAGAAAGACACTGCAAACATGGAGGCTGTTTGGAAAGATGGTTTAATAATGGACAGGACCATGTGGTTTGAGGTCCTGGGCAATTGAGCACATGGAGAGAGAGGAGAGGGACAGGGACAGGGAGGGGGGGAGAGAGAGAAAGAGAAAGAGAAAGAGAGAGAGACCCTCTCTTGGGCTTTGAACTTGCTTCCTGTTCCTGTGGCAAGGACATATATTCTGATTGGTTGTCAGACTCCCAGGGGGCCATGCAGGGTTAACTTTATAGGTTGTCTTGAGTCCCAGGCTTGGTTGAACTTTACTGGGTGATGCAGGTGCCATTTGGTGAGATGGGTAGAGGACTTAGCCCATTATGTCCTGAAGGTGAAGGTCTTTTGTTTTGTAGATAAACTGGCCCAGCCTTTTGTCTTGTAGATAGGTTGGCACCAAAATATCTGCTGGGGGAGCAGGGAGTTGAGGCTCTGAGTTATGTCTTTAGAAACATTTTCTCCTTTAGGGAAAATATAACATTCTGCCTTTTTAATATTTCCTAGAATATTTCATTCTTCTAGGAGAAGGGTGGGTGCTAACTTTCTACATCAGCATGGGGAAAGGCCTCTTAATTAAGTGGTAGCCAAGTAAGGACTGCATTTAGAGGAAGGTTTTGTTAAAAAAATTGTCATATATATATGGTCTATTAAGCAGAAATGTCAGATCTAATGATGGAGTTTAAGCTGGGCCTTCATTATATGTTGATTTTTCATTAATTGGAATTTACATACCATTTGTCAAAACTCAGTACCTCTGAGTTAATTATTTAAAGTTTTGTGTATTGAAAATCTATTGCTTTTGTCACTGATATCAAGGAACCTGGGGAATTGCTGTGGGAACAGCATTAGGGAATTCCTACAATCTAAATGAAAATTAGAAATTCTACTTTGGAAACTGATAATCCTCTATTTCATTTTCATTTCATTTTATTAGATTTGTATACCGCCCTACTCCCGAAGGACTCAGGGCGGTGAACAGCCATAAAATAAAACATATAAAGTACAAAATTTAAAAGAGAGATAAAACAGATTAAATAGATTTGGCTGACCATATTAAAACCCCAAATAATTTAAAACCGAATTTAAAATACCCATTTAAAAGAGGAGAAAGTTTATATTATGTGCACACACACACATTAACTGTTGGTGACTTGGAGGAAGCAGCATATATTGGGTACTTTCAGATTTGCATCAGTTATATAAAACCAACAGCAACTGTCACATTGTTGATGGCACCACTGAGCTTTGGCACGGCAGGTGCTGTTTAACACAGGAACTGCTGACATTGTAGAACTCTGTTCTCATGACTTCATTAAATCTGTCCTATTTAGATAAATCTAATTCGGTTAATTCCTATTATATGAAGGCTTTGTGTCTCCATTTGGTTTGCTTCTATTTTGGACAAAAATCCATGTTCTCCCTCCAAGTGTTTAGTTCTAGAGCTTCTTTCTTTAAAACCTCAGCTGCATTTAGCCAGTTTCCTGACAACTTGACAATCGGCTTCTTTTCCTTTTCCTTTCTCCTTTTCCTTTCCCATGTTTACACAATTCCATTGATAACATTTATATTTACTGGAATTGTGATTATTTTGTTTGTACAAACTTATTGAATTATGTGTAGAGATGAAATGTAGCCCATGTGAGTTAGCCATCTCTTTGATCTTCCACTTCCGGCCTATTGGAATCCCCCTCCCCCCCCATTAAATTAGCATCTAATATCAGAGGTTTAGACTTTCCTGGGAGTAATCTGAAGGAAGCTCTAAGTACTGGCCTTTTCTTAGAGACTGATCAATCTCCTTCATAACAGTTGTTATGGTTTGCTTTGAATATTTTACAGTGTTCTATATTTGGTTCTTTTCCATCCTAAGCATCATTTTCAGTAGACCAAACAAAGGTCAGTGGGGATACGGTTACACACATTGAGTGTTCTTGTTTCTCATTTTAACCCACAGAAAAAGATACCCCCGCCCCCCATAGAGGGCAATTTCAGAAGAAAACAGTTATGCTGTATATAATGATACTAGGTGGGATGCTACTGCACAGCAGGGATGGGAGTTTTTTGGTTTTTTGCCAAATCATACGCGGGCTGAGTATTCACAAATAGTATCAATTTTAATCTGTTGGTGTTCACTCACTGGGTGTTGTACAGTGGAATAATGCTTGTTCTCATATGCCTTGTTGATCCAATTGTCTAATCAGGGGAGGACCAGTCTTTCTTATATTAACCTCATCATGCTTTTTCTCATCTGGTGCCAGTTCTATGGAATCAGGTTCCATCAGTTCTATACCTTGAACAGATTTTTAAAAGATACCGGTATTAAAAATGTTTCTTTCTTATGGGCCTTTGTTAATCTGCTTTAAGTATTACTTTTATGCAGCAAGATATTAAGCATTTAATCTTGTTTTTATGGGTTTTCTAAATCATATGGACCATTCAGATTACTGAGGCTGTTTAATTGTGATTTTAAATTGGATGGTAGTGAGATTGTGCCTTTTTGATATTGTGTTTTACTGTTTTGTTCTGCTAAAGGGAACAAAGTAGATGCATCTGTATAACTAGAGTTATAGATGCATTTTTATGAAAAATGAACATATACTGGCAATATAACTACTACTGCAGGAGGGAAAAAAGAAACCAGTATTAATTCATGCCCTCATTTGCAAAAACCTGGAGAAAATTACAGTATTTTTCGGTGTATAAGACGCGCTTTCCCCTTCCCAAAAAGTGGGTGAAAATGTCTGTGTGTCTTATAGAGCGAATGTTGCCAAAGCCCCACCCACCGCCGGCCCCCATCCTTTGCCCTTTGCTTCCTTGCAACAAACAGCAAACGGCCTGGTCAGCTTCAGCACAGCCTGATTTAGTGCGAGCAACTGATTGGCAGTTGGATCGGCCTTCCAGAATATTGCCTATCAGGTGTTCCAGGCTGCGGGAATCGCCGCCACCCATTGCCACCGTCGCCGCCCATTGCCACTGCTGCCTATCGCCGCCTCCACGCGCCCCATTTTCAGCCTCTGTGCATCCCATTTTCAGCCTCTGTGCATCCCATTTTTGGCAATTCCAGGCGGTGGGGATAGGTGGCAGCGGCGGTGATCCCTGCCGTCTGGAATGGGCCAAAAACGGGATGGGTAGAGGCCAAAAATGGGGCGCACAGAGGCGGCAAAAGGTGGCAGCGGCAGTCCCCGCAGCCTGGAACAGCTGGTAGGTGGTATTCTGGAAGGCCGATCCAACCGCCAATCAGCTGCTCATGTTAAATCAGGCTGTGCTGAAGCTGACCAGGCTGGTTGCTGCAAGGAGGCAAATTGCTGGGAGGCAGAGGCAGATTTTTTTTTTCTTGTTTTCCTCCCCAAAAGCTAAGTGCATCTTATAGTCCAGAGCATTTTATAGTCCGAAAAATACAGTAATATCCCATTGGACTAAACAAACAACTCCAGATAATTATGGCATCCACTAGGAATATATAGTGCTATATTGAAGTACTAAAGCAACTATTGGGATATATAATTCAAGCTACCTGAAGACATTGGTGTGTCATTCTTTTTCCCTTGTCCAGTTCTGAGAGATAAGATGGAATTATGCAATTTCATGTGCAGGTGAAAAAAATTAATTCCATTTGCAAGAACTCTGAGATAAGAGCTCAGTATTCCTTACTTGCTTTTCTCTATGCTTTCTGTTCCAGCTACTACATTAGTAGCTGGTAACTAGGATGCTTAAAATATGTCAGCTAATAAAGTGAACCTGCCAGTATACATGTTCAAGTGATTGTACAGTTATATTAACCATCCTCTTTTCAATAACTACCAGAAAGGAGAAAAAAAAATCCTATTCTGGGAATAGGAATCCATAGTTTCTGAATGGCTTGGCACTGAATTGCAGAATATACACTGGAGTTACCCTTCTAGCTCAAATTAGTTACAGTATGTCCTATGTCAGTGTATTGTGTTTAGAGATGGCACTATGGAACTCTTGACTGTTAGCTCTCTTTTTATATACATAAAGGATATATTTCCCTTTTTTTACTTAAGATATATTAAAGCAACATGTTACGTATATCTTAGTGTTAAAACACTCTCATGGAGATTTCTGGGGAAACATAAAACATTCTGGACTTCTTTGTTATTACAAGTAAGAATATACATAGGCTGAGAAAAATGGCATGTATTAATAAGAAGATATTTACATGTGAAAATGCATCTAAAGATAGTACACTTTAACTGGCAGTGTTGTTAGTTGATTTTTTGTATATATGTGCGTGTGTGTATATATATGTTTTCTTTTCTTTTCGTAGGCTTTATGTGTATTTCTCTTTAGCCAGTTTCTTCCTACGTAAACCAAGATTTTTATGCAGCCCTAATTCAGTGAAATCACAATCCACTAGTTTCTAGGCTTTTTTTCAGGCAGCCAGCAAGCTCTCTGCTGCCCATTGGGAGACTAAGGAGACTAAGATAGATCTATCTTAGAATCTATCTATCTTGGGAGACTAAGGAGACTAAGATAGATCCATCTTAGATCTATCTATCTAAGAATAGATCTATCTTAGTCTCCTTAGTCTCCCAATGGGCAGCAGAGTGTTTGCTGGCTGCCTGAAAAAAAGCCTAGAAACCAGTGGATTGTGATTTCACTGAACTAGGGCTGCATAAAATTCTTGGTTTACGTAGGAAGAACCTGGCTAAAGAGAAATGCATACATACATGCATGCATGCATGCATACATACATACATCTAGACATATTTTCTCAAATCTGTAACAGCATCAGATTATTCAGAATTTCTCTGTCCTCTGAAGAAAGGTAAACAAGTGTTCCCAGAAATAACATAGCAACAAAGACTCATAAAAGGATGCGAAAACTGGATGAGGGAGAACTAGGTCTTGACTATTAACACAAATTAGTGGCTTTTGGAGGGACTTTCTTTCTTAGGAAGAGAATAGAAGAAAAATCGTGGAAACAAATAAGGGAGAAGTGACAGCTGGCTACGGACATAAGCTTATCCATCTGTTCTCCAGCAGGTTTAAAAGTCTAGCCCTAGGCACTGTTCCCTGAGGAGTTGTCATAACTGTCATTTCCTTGCTGACTTGGTGATCCAAGAATAGCCTTATGTGACCATCAGGAGTTTCCCAATTGATACAAGTATCTTAGAATGTGGGAGTAGCAGGAAACTACATTTGGATGAGCACATCCATACAACACAAGACAGTTCACAAAGTCTGACTAAGAAGGAATTAATGACCCTGGCAATTAGGAAGAAATATTGTGTCTAGAATGTGGAGATTAAACAAAAGAAAAAAAAGGTTTGGAAAATATGATGGTACGATCTTGAAGATTTTACACAAAATTGTAATGCAGATATTTTAAAAATTGTGCGGGAACAGAAAAAATGGAATAATAGACTCTGCAACAAGGAGAGACAAAAGTAGAATTAGATAATTGTAAAGTAAAATTATAAAAAATTGCAGGAGAAGAGCCATGTTGGTTTGTGGTAGCCAAAATCAGAAGAAGTCTGATGCCATCTTTTCAGGCAAACCAATTTTATTAAAAGGCATCAGCTTTTGTGAACTACAGCAGAAATTAATAGCTAAAATGAAGTAGAATTTAAATTAGAATGATAGTGGGATGAAGGAGGAAGAAGACTGTGGTTATGTCCTTGTGAGTTATTGGTGAATCAGATTGCAAATACCTTATCAATTAACAATTGTAATTTAATTATTAAAACCTATTGTGTTTGTCCAGATTGTCTAAGAAAGCCTAAACCATTTGATGTATAGGAGTTTAGCAGTCTCTTGTTGAATATTGCTGGTGAAGTTTTTTTGTTCCATAATAGTTGTTTTGACATCTGTATGGAGCATCTGGAGAGATTAAAATGCTTTGTTATTATTTTGTCTTTGTTCTGAGTTCTGATGTCAAATTTGAGTCTATCTATTAATTCGTTTATGCAAATTCTGGCATGTTTGTCAATTGTATCAAGTTAAATCCTATATCATTTTAGCTACTCCTTATATCTGATAAAGTGAACACTTTAAATACTTTTATGCTAAAATACGTTATCAGACTACTCTCTAATTGTAAATGTGTCCAGAAGTGGCCCACTCTAGCTCCAGGATATCCCATATGTATACTTTTCAAAAATGTTGCTTCTTAAAATTCAATTTCTTTCACTTATAAATAGTTTTCAAAATATCCATACCAATACCAGGTAGCAATTACCACTGCAGCTTTATCTCTTTCTGATTCAACCTTTCCAGTTTAAACTCCCCCACCCCCGAGTTAAATAAACAAGAGCTGAAATGTTTGCACAGTCTGTTTAATTCCAGAGGGATTGAAGTTTCCCAGAAACTCCAACTCTATCTCATTTTGTATAGATTCAGCATTTTGTAACTACATAAGTAAGCGAATCCTTATCTGAAGATAAGTGAATATACTTTGGCAAGACAATGTAGTGTTTCTAAATGTAAAAGAACAAATTGTGGACATATTGATTTTTTTTTTACTACCAGTTTAATAAAAATGGGAATAGCATGATACCAACAGCTGGTCCTGCCATTGAGCATTGCTGAGTGCTTTGTAAAGGACACGAGAAACAGGTTGGGGTTTATTATAATCAAATACTTCAATTGCTCTTCAACAGAAAGGAGACCAGCCAGTCAAATAAAATATCATACATTAAATAAATCACAAGAACCAGCACTGAAGCATCAATCAATTATCAATCACATTTATAGGTCATAATTTATTAGGCAAAAAAATCCTTGCCACCTAATTTGAAGTCATGTTCCATTTTTCAGGGCCAGCTGAAAAGAAAGTATAAATCTATAGGGCAGGATGGTATGTATTAGGCTAAAATTCATATAAATTTTGTTGGCCAGTATCATGCTGGCTGGAGGTGATGGGAGTTGTTACCTGTAACCAAAGACTTCTAGGGTGGAAGTATACTATCTCATATGATGGGCTTAGAAATATTGTTCTGTTTCTGGGGATGTAAAATACTATTAGCTTACCTGCCAATGCAGAGAGTCTAGGATAATACATTTAGTGAACTGTGCAACAGGATATCAAATCAGATCTCTTAACCCTGTGGTGCATTTGCTCCTATAGCTCTTCTAAGAATTGGACAGGAAAAGCATTGTGTGCCAGCTATACTATCAGTGCTGTTGTCCTTCACAGATCTTAGAATAACAAACATATGGTCCCAGAGCATCTAGTCAACAGTCAGTTCTCTTGCTTTAAGGAGAAAATGTCTTTAAAAGATGGAACTGAATTACACTGGAAGTGAGATTCTCCCAAGGGAACAAGGAAATAAAAACATCAGTGAATTTTCTGGGGAGATGGCTGAGTTCCTCTTGCCCTTTGATTTTTAACACTAGACTTGACTGATTTACAACCTGACCCACTGGGAATTGGTGAGAATGTATGCTGCTTTCATTCCCCCTCCCCCAAGATCTCCCAGCAACATCTGAGTTTGACTCTGAGTGAGTGGGACAGGATTGCTAACAACTTCTGGTGGATCAGACAAGGGTGGAAGTGACCCCTGGTGTGAGAGCCAAACTCTTGCAGATGTGCAAATGTTTTGACAAAGAAACTATCTGCAGGTCTTCCTCTACTGCCTTTACATAGTTCTTGAGGTTTTTCTCTATATCTTTCAGCTTCTTGTGTCCCCCTGGAGCCCTAAAAATGTTTAACCCTTTGTTATGTGAAACTTAATATAGCGGGCCAAAAATAATTAAATATTGTTCTGTTATCTAAGTAAACTTCTAACATTTCTTTGGTTTAACATAAATGCTGAGGTTGACATTAATGCAGTTTCTAATCCCATATGTAGCACGATAAGTAGCCATATTACCTGATAGTAAAAAATTCAGGAATCTGGTAGTAGTACCTTTTCCAGTCAATACATTTTATCAGAAGGCATATGATTTTGCAATTTCACCAGATGCATTACAACTACTAATTGCTAGGATACTTGCAAACTGTCTCACCTGTAACTTGCACCTTCCTAACCAACCTGTCTCCTCCATTTCCCACCCCCTGCCCCAATTTAATCTATACATCAATCTAACCCTTCTATGCTTTGGATGAAGCTAATGCTGCAGTTCATGAACGCTATTAATAAAATTGCTAGCCTGAAAAGAGGCTTTTGATTTTTTTTCCCCATCATAAACTAACACAGCTTTCCACTTAAAATGCCTACTTAATTATCAAATGTTACTCATATCCAAAAATGCAGTCAATGCCGTATGACAAATCACTATCATGTTATTGCCAAGGAAACTGTATGGTTTTATCCCTGAAGACACAAAGGCTTCAGGTCAACTCAAGCTGCTGTCAAGTCATCATGGGGAAATTCAGCCTAGAGAGTCACTGCACCTCTGCTCCTGTGAAGTGGGCTGAGATTCCTTTTTTTTATTTTAGAATGTATTTCCTTAATTATTGTGAGAGTGCCTTAGTTCAGCTCATACATTGTGTAAGTTAAAATGAAACAAACCCACCATATGTGAATCAGGCACTGTGATTTTATTTGTGGGTTTTTCAACATCTTGTGAACATTAAATAATTCTTTCTGTGAATTGTTCTAAGAAACAAGCTAATTCAATTACCAGGCCCAGCAGTCATGGGCAGAGGTATAATTTGTTATCCGTGGACACAATCAGCATGTCTCAAAATGATCAATTCACTGTCTAGAAAAAGACATGCCAGCACAGATTACCAGTGACTAGTTACATGAAATAGATAAGATAGAAGATCATATATATTTCAAGATTATTGTTTTCAGCTTCTGCCTTTTTACAACATCTGTTCTGACCTACTTGCTATAACTTTGGCATGACAAGTGTTTTTCCCATATTATTTTTTTTCTAACTTGCTGGGAAAAGTTCAGCACCCTTAAAGGTCAAATAGGTGGGAAACATTCTGCTCTGTTAAGCTAGGGAACGGTGGCTCAAACTTGATCACATCACGTGATGTATCACGATCAGTGGTGGGATTCAATTTTTTTTTACTATCAGTTCTGTGGGCGTGGCCTGGTGGGTGTGGCCTGGTGGGCGTGGCAGGGGAAGGATAGTGTAAAATCTCCATTCCCACCCCACTCCAGGGGAAGGTTACTGCAAAACCCACATTTCCTCCCAATCAGCTGGGACTCAGGAGGCAAAGAATAGATGGGGGCGAGGCCAGTCAGAGGTGGTATTTACCAGTTCTCCAAACTACTCAAAATTTCCGCTACCAGTTCTCCAGAACTGGTCGGAACCTGCTGAATACCACCTCTGATCACGATGTATCGTGATGTTTTTGCCTTTGCTGAGCCGGGGTGGGCGTGGCCTGCACGTGACGCATCTGGCCTGTGGGCCGCCAGTTTGACACCCTTGCTCTAAGGCTTCATTCATCATTGGGATCACTGGAGAAGGAAAGAGTCCTTTATTACACTCGTGTAACAATCAGGTATTCTGCTTCTGCTTTTGGTCTCCAGTTTCGGTGCCTCTTGAATGGAATACTTTATTAAATTGAATTCTTTATTTGGCCATATGTGATTAGACACACAAGGAATTTGTCTCCGGTGCAAAAGCATTCAGTGTACATGTAAAGCAATAGAATAACAGCAACAACAACAAAAGGGAAGTAAAGAAGTTTTTTAAAAAATGACTGTGGGAATGTTCCAGCAATAACTGCAGATAACTTGCTGCTTGTTCCTTAAACCTGATTTCCCAATTTTGTGCATAGAATAAAAAATGAAGAGCCTCTTTATTCTGAGATGCAAAAGCTGAGTGTGATGATGTATGAACCAAGCTCCCTTATCTAGGCACTATCCAGGCCCAAACATGCTTGCATAGCAAGCCGGTTAGCATTATGTGCTTCCAGGACAAGCCTTGTACAATATAATAGCTCTTGGTGGACTAGTAGGACAAAAGTCATTTTGAGGTCATTTACTTTTATACCGCATACTTCTGGTTTATATTGTTTATATAGTTTTATTTAAGAACCACAGTAATACATTTGTTTCTGACTTATTGCCCTCACTGTAGAGATAGCAAGTTGAAGACAGAGGCTGCATTTCTTCTGTCTTTCTGGCAAAGGGCAAAGAATGCTCCTGGCCTTCATGGTAGAGCTTGTGGTTTGTTTTCACACCATCTTTTCTTTCAAATTCTCTTGGAAGAAACATATTATTACAGATTACAGAGTGTATAAATAGGGGATGGTTATACTGTATATTAAAAATATTTCATCCATTGGTCTAGTCTGCAGAATTGGCATGATAGTTAAGGATAATCAGGAATATTCACTGTCAATTTTGTCTTTAGAACTAAGAGGAAAGTACAAAAAGTTTGAAATAGAAGCGAGAGAAGTCATAATGATGTCACGGATGTCAGCTATGGTTTCTAAGCAGTAGGCATTTCTAATCCTTTCATCTGAATTTGGATAAACCAAAGCAGATGCAAATAGAACATGTCACGCAGAGGGAAAAGATTCTCCCCTGACTGACACTCATGATCCTGATTTTAATTTCTCTCTCACCCATGTGAATCAGAGAAAGTGTCTGAGTCTCAAGGGGTTTAAATTTTGTTTGAGGACAAGACAAGAAGCAATGGATGAAAACTAATCAAGGAGTGAAGCAACCTAGAACTAAGGAGAAATTTTCTGACAGTTAGAACAATTAATCAGTGGAACAACTTGCCTCCAGAAGTTGCGAATGCTCCAACACTGAAAGTTTTTAAGAAGAGATTGGACAACAATTTATCTGAAATGGTATTTCCTGCCTGAGCAGGGGATTGGACTAGAAGACCTTCAAAATCCTTTTCAACTGTTCTATTCTATTCTATTCTATTCTATTCTATTCTATTCTATTCTATTCTATTCTATTCCAGAGCTAATTAGAGGCCCTTTGCAATATGCATATGATTTAGGGTACTTAATATAATTCCTGGAAATCCCAAATTTTTTTTTTATACTTAAGTACAATCATTTACATGTGGAGAAGAGTTGGTTGGATATGAAGTATGTTTTCCCCAATTTCAGATTATTACTTTCTAAGTATGTTCTTTCCATGATTACTGGAATTCAACCGAAAACAAAATCTGTGTCTGAATCTTTTCTCATCCATTTGCTGAGAATTAGAGTTAGGCATGGAGGAACAGCCTGCAGATTTGGGAAGGCTATTTTAAGAACAGGGAGTAGCTTGTTCATGTTTTGTACTATGGCGTAAAAACAAAAAAAAAACCCAAAATGTATCCCCTATTTAAAGAGATACTGTTCATTGCCTAAGGTGCTCTGTCGGCAGACATAACACAGATCCCATTAATCTGTTCAACTGAGAACTGACACAAATCTTTGTTACGGCTTTTCCTAATAACAACTTTTGAAAGTATAGAATATCTATGGTCCACAAATTCAAGTTGCTCATTGTCTATGAGTCAGCAGCTGTACAGAGCTGGCTGGGGCCCATGTGCTTTGTGGCAATTTCCTGGCAGGCTCATCACTTTTCTTATCTTCCAAGCTTTTGCTTTCGGAAGAATAATTTCCTGTTCCAGAGCTAGAATAGAATAGCAGTCGTGTTAGAAGAATGCAGATTGCCGTTCCCATGAAGTGCAGGGGGTTATCCAAATGTTATTTTTAGACAATATCATCAACAAAACAAGGCTGCAGGGGGAAAAAGCTAAATAAACAAACTAACATTCCTAAGATAGTAGGGTAGATCCATTAAAGCACCCACAGTTGATACAGGGAGCATTTACAAACCTGCAATAACTCTATTTACTCTTTGACTCTAAAGAATGTTTATTTTTGTAAAGTAAAAACTCTGTGTCTTTATTCCATGTGCAAATTTGGTATCAGAGTCTAAAGAGGATCATGTGTTTAGCATTGATGATTGCAAGTAGAAGAACCTTCAGTGCTTATATGCAACCACATTTCAGTTCCTGCTAATGTATATCTGAGAGTTAAAGAAATAAAAATTCCCCACAGTTTTCAGGAGTTTGATGATTTATGCAACACTGGAGATTCTGACTGGTGATGGTCTAAGGGTCCTAGTCAAAGTTTGATTCCTAATTCCAGAAGAGGAATGATGTGGAGATTGGCATGAGCGAAAGCATTCTGTGTATGCTCTGAGGTACTTATGTGCCTGCTGAATATTGGTTCAGATTAAGCACTGAAATTGAGAATTTCTTGTCTATTTTTCCGTTGGGAAGAACATACTTGATCTTCAGTAAGAAGTAATGGTTGTGGTACAACATAAAGACCTGAATTATGTTTTATAAGGCTGCCGTGTCATACAGTTCGGTTTAATATGCGATTCTTTTTCTTTTTTTAAAAAAGAGGAACACACTTTTCATCTATGCACTTATTACATTAAAACAGGGCTATTGAGGTAAAACTCTATGGCAGTGATTTGATTTTGTATCTTAGCATGTGATGCCAACCCAGCAAATTGCAGGTTTTTTTTTCATTGAAGATTCATTAACACAATTGTGGCAATAGAGTACCAGTCTTGAACCCAGATAGTATGTTTGAATTAACGTTGTGAGAGACTCATAGAAATGCTTATTGCATTTTTTATATCTCAAGATATAGGGGAACATTTCAGTCTTACTTTCATGGATAACCTTCTGGATGTCACATGATACTGATGACTAGTGTCACCTTTTACACTCAGTTCAGAAGTGCAGCAAACTGTTTCCTGCCCGTCAGCAGAGCAGGCAAGGAGGGAAGGGAGACTGAAGAATCAGGAACTTAAAAACGTCATCTCCTCCAGCATCTCCTCTCTCTGTTCAGCAGTTGAGTAATGGAGGAAATGATTCTGTGGACTAGAACAAATAGATGAAAAAGTCAGTGAAATTGCAGGTGTATGGGAGGCCTCCTTCCCTGGCTATGAGGTCCCATTTTATTATTTCAATTAGTATAAGAACATGAAAAGACATTCTTTCTAGATGGGCTAGCCCAGTGGTGGGTTCCTCCTGGTTCGGCCCAATTCAGCCGAGCCGGTAGTGGTGACAATATGACGTCACCGAACCAGTTCTCTTTCTTTGGGAGCTGCCTGCCCCCGCGTTACTCTTACCTTTTATTTGGCCCCGCCCCCAATCTATTGGCTGCCTCCTGAGTCCCAGCTGATCGGCTAGAAGGAAAAAAAAAACTGTTTAAACTCTTGTCGCGGGGCTTCAAAAGGCTGCCCTACAGCTGATCATCAGCTATATCTTAAAAGGCAGTGTGGTGGTAGACCAGTGCGCTCGAAAAACAAATGGGTAGACCAGTGCCTCCAAAAACAAATGGGTAGACTGGAAAGCTCCAAGAACAAATGGGTAAACCAGTACAGCTCTGCAAGCAGTTAAAAGCCTGGTAGACCAGTACCTCTGCTAAATCCTAAAGAATTGTCACATGACTATGCACATAAAATAAGCCACGCCCACAGAACTCATAGTAAAAAATTTTAGAACCCACCCCTGGGCCAGCCATATCTCTCCTGGAAAAGGTGAACCCAACCTTTCCTTCAGGTTTGCCTTCAGCATCCTGATATTGAGGTAGGATAAGTGGGATCTACAGCAAAGCGCAGCAGTGTGGATTTCTGCTTTTCAGAGTTCTAGCCAAGATTCTACATTTAATTTTAACTTTTTCCCAGTTTTCATTTTTCGTTCCTCGCTTGTTAGTATTCTAAGCCTGTTCAGTGTACTAATTCCTCACTAATCCGTTTGGATTAACTGTATCAGAGATGTTTGTCTTCTCGGGTCATTTTTCTTCTTCATAATGTTTTCTGCTTTTTCCCAAGCATGCTGATACACACTATAATATAGCAATACTATTTTGGTTGTATATCATAATTATCACTTGAATTACTTTTAGAGGTTCCAATTTCTGTCACTGAGGGAGCATGGCTACCCCAAATGAGGGGGATTAATGGAATTTCCAAACATAATGGATTAGCCATGTGTTTTTGCTCTCCCAGGCTCTGGGGGTAGATTTTCCCATGGGGAGAAATGTGATCTGAACAAACCACATACATTGAAATTTTCTCATCATACCATTGGGACACAGATCTTTACTGGATTTTCTTTAGCTAATCTATAACTCTAATCATTAAAGAATTTCAAATAGATCATATATTGCAGGTATGCAAGAAAGAAAGAAAAAGATTAAGCTAGAAATCCAGCATACCAGGAGGTAGCAATGCATGGAAAGAACGTTATCAGCAGTGTGATCTGGGCTACTTGTTATGAAAATGGAATGCTTGGGCAAAGGGACTTTAGGAAATAGAGGAGGCAATGAATCCCCAGTTCAGAATAAAGGTAGTCCTCAACTTACATTCATTTAGTGACCGTTCAAAGTTAAAACAGCACTGAAAAAAGTAACTTATGAACCATTTTTCACGATTACAACCTTTGTAGCATTCCCCATGATCATGTGATCAAAATTCAGATGCTTGGCAATTGGTTCATACTCATGACCATTGCTATGGGTCATGCGATCACCTTTTGCAACCTTTTGACAAGCAAAGTCAGTGGGGAAGCCAGATTCACTTATAAACCAGGTTACTAACTTACCAATTGCAGTGATTCACTTAACAACTGGGACAAGAACGGTCATAAAATGGGGCAAAACTCACTTAACAAATGTTTCACTTGACAACAGAAATTTTTGGTTTAATTGTGGTCGTAAGTTGAAGACCACCTGTATTACCTAGGAGAAAAAAGTTGTTACTGGAAATCTGAGGTAGGAAAGAGATTGGAGTTGGATAGATAGCAGTGGTGGAATTCAATTTTTTTTACTACTGGTTCAGTGGGCGTGGCTTGGTGGGCATGGCAGGGGAAGGCTACTGCAAAATCTCCATTCCCACCCCACTCCAGGGAAGGATACTGCAAAATCCCCATTCCCTCCCCACTCCTGGAGGAAGGATATTGCAAAATCTCCACTCCCACCCCACTCTGGGGCCAGCCAGAGGTGGTATTTGCTGGTTCTCCGAACTACTCAAAATTTCCGCTACCGATTCTCCAGAACCTGTCATACCTACTGACTAGCACCCCTGATAGATAGAGTCATTGATTTCATTCCGTCTCTTCCCCTGGAAGCTGCCTTGGCGATGGTGGGAAGGAGGTGAGATCATCTTATCTCAGCTGCCACGTGGCAGGCAAGGAAACCTCCCTGTACTACATTCCTGAATGATGAGTCTAGCATGACTTCAGCTATTTAAGTGTTTATCATGACCATTCCCCTAGAAAGTGTATTCTCAGCTCTCTATAATTGCACCATCCAAAATAATCTTGTTGAGCTATAAAATGAGAGCTTCCTTGTAAGCTTGGTGCCTTCCGCTATTAAAGAGATAAAGAGATCTCCACCAGAGATAAACCCATCATTTCAGAATCAAACAGCAACTGGAGAGGATGATTACAATTTAAAGAAAAGATGTAGCTACTTTAAGAACAGGGACCCAAAGGACCTTTCATTTCTCCTTTGGATCAAAGCACTACATGTATATGTATTTTATACAATTTATTTATTGTACTTGAAAGTCAGCTGATGACTATATTTCTTCAGTCAGCAGAGGATAGCTGGTTCCCTTGCAAAAGTGATCTGTATGAGCATCTTTACAGTTTTGCTGCTTCTTTCTAGACTTGGCATTGTTGCTGCAAGATCCCAAACCAGTCTCTGCTTTTTATTGCCCATTTCTACCTGCATGGCAGCTGTTTATATATATGACTGTGTACTCTGAACTGTTCAGAAACCATTTTCCTTTTCAGAACTCGGGAATAAGTTGCAAAGTGCGAAAGAGCTGAATGAATGTCTAGGAGTAACGATCACCAAGTTTGCATTATGTACAGGTAATCCTCGATTTACAACAGTTCATTCAGTGATCATTCAAAGTTGCAACGGCACTGAAAAAAGTGACCTATGACCATTTTTCACACTTATGACCATTGCAGCATCCCCATGGTCACGTGATCAAAATTCAGATGCTTGGCAACTGGCTCATACTTAAGACAGTTGCAGTGTCCTGGGGTCCTGTGTTCCTCTTTTGTGACCTTCTAACAAGCAAAGTCAATGGGGAAGCCAGATTCACTTAACCACAGGGTTACTAACTTCACAACTGCAATGATTCACTTAACTGATGTGGCAAGAAAAGCCGTAAAACGGGGCAAAACTCACTTAACAAATGTCTCACTGAGCAACATAAATTTTGGGCTCAATTGTGGTAGTAAGTTGAGGACTACCTGTACACACTTTTTGCAAATGGTTCTTTCCCCTATCCCAGGGGTGGGCAAATATGGCCCCTTTATGACCTGTGGACCAACTCCCAGAATTCTTGAGCCAGCTTGGCTGTCTCAGGAATTCTGGGAGTTGAAGTCCACGGGTTATAAAAGGGCCACAGTTGCCCACCCCTGTCCTATTCCCATCCCTTCATCACTTTGATCAAGCATCTTATGCAACAATAGAAGTAGGAGTATGGAATGTGGAATAATGCATTCACTGACAAACAAGGCCTCACAGATTTAGTCATGGGCTAATAACTAAAGGCTGAGGGCTATAATTTGGATGCTCCAGAAATTACTATAATAAACTATTGCACCTTAAAAGTTTCCTCTGGAAGCAGCTTCTGTTCCCCCATTTATAGTTATTATTATTATTTAAAGAAGCATTCCTGAATTTCCTGTTATTTATTAGTAAACTTTTATGTTGAAGATCTGATTTCTCAAAGGATTTGCTGTCTCTTGGTGAGATGGGCGGCAAATAAATTTTACAAATAAAAAATAAACTAGGGCCACATAAATACCATGTTTCCCCAAAAATAAGACCCTGTCTTATTTTTTTTGAACCCCAAAATAAGCGCTTGGCCTTATTTTCGGGGAGGTCTTATTATTTTGGGGCACATGGAGCAAGATGGGGTTCCTCTTGCCGTCTTACCTGATTTCCAGCTCTACGTTTAAATATTTTTGGGGAGGGCTTATTTTCAGGGGGAGGCTTATTTTAGCGCATGCGCTCAAAAGCCCAATTGGGCTTATTATCAGGGGATGTTTTATTGTCGGGGAAACAGGGTAGGTATTTTATAACAAAATTAAACATTTTTCTGTTTTTTGCTTATTGGGTGGAAAGGGACTTTTCTATACCTGTTGAAACCCACCCACCCTTTTTTTTACATCTATCAAAGGATTGCAATCTAGTTTTGTATCTACCTACCTACCTATATCCTATCTATATTGCTCAGCTGCAGACCCATAACAGCTTGGTTTACTGTTGTCACCATATAGCTTTCCAAACCCATATTTCTAATTGTACTTTTCACATGGAGACATGGATTGAGCCAGATTCACATTCAATTCAACCCTGTTTTGAATACTTTGTCCCTGCTTTATTTAGCTGTAATAACTATTGTTGACTGCCCCATATTAGTAGCTGTCTACTGCCCTCATGTCTGTGTCTCTGCTAAAAGCTTTACACATTGTGGTGTTGTGTAATTTATCCTGTCTTCCAAAGCAGTAATGCTGCTGAATGCCCTTCTTGGATACTCCTTGCCCTTATTCATCCCTCAGAGTTAATTATTACCTCTTATGGCCCTTCTGGTAGTGTTGCAGCCCATATGATGCTGTGTTTCAGTTAGATCTGTTTGAATAAGAAGGAATTAATTGACTAAAATTGAAGAACTTGGATTAGATATATAATTACAATCATGGGTTAAGAAGGCAAAGGACAATAGAATTTCTGTATTTTTAATTGTACCAAAAACATTAATTAATGGTAAATTGATAAATGTGGCTGTGAAAAAAGGTATCCTTGCTGAAATTTTCCTTAAAAGAGGGTTTTTTTTGGAAACTGATCATACTATGATTCATTATGATTATAATTCCATTCTTCCCAACTTGGATACTGTATGTTTCAAATCCCACAAGATCCAATTCCCTGGCCATATTGGTTTTTGGATTATGGTAGTTGAAGGCCAGTGCAGTGGGCACCATGCTGGAGAAGGAGATTGAAACATTGCAGTTAGTTTTCTCTTCAGCAGGGGTGTCAAACTGGCGCCCCGCAGGCTGGACGTGTCACATGCAGGTGACGCCCACCCTGGCTCCGCAAAGGCAAAAAACACCGTGATACATCAAGATATGTCACGTGACACGAGTTTGACACCAGTGCTCGACATCATTCATAATTCTATAACAAGGATTTTTTTCTTTTTTAACTCTTACAATTTTTTTTGTTGTTGCTTTGAGCACATCAGAAATGTTGCTATGGATACACGTATAATGCTTGCTAGCAGACTTAAGAAAATGTAACACCAAGTGGGAACTATATTTTTTTGTAAGGCATCCAAAATCACATGCCCTTAAAAATAATGAGGTGCAATTTGTGTAATATTAATATCAGCAACATAATAATGCTAATACACAGTTTGGGAAAACATTACATACCTCATTTTGAACTACCAAATATGAGGAATGGGGGCATCTGTTGTTATAATATATTCTGATTTTTGATAAACAACTGTCAAAAAATATTCTGTTCTCATTTATTCTTGACTACTTTCTTTCTAATCATTCAGCTGAACTGGCTGCCCACGCATATTGTTAGGTTAAGAATGAACAGTAAGTTTTCACATTTATTACTGTCTTTTTTTAATTCAACTGAAACATTGGCGGGAACTGCTAGTACATGCATTTCACGTGTACTGATCTTCTCTTCAGAAGATTGTCCGCTACAACTAGCTGTCTTCCCTCCCAGGAAGTTAGCAATGCTACCTAACAAAAACTACTGTATATTCTTTGTATATAAAATATTCCAAGTTCATTTCCTGCATCCTCAAGAAGGACCAATAAAGATCCTTATCTAAAAACCTAATGATTAGATGTCAGTCAGCTGATGGTAGCAAATCAAATCTATACATTTAGTTTATGGTGTGCTGTGAAAATTGGTTTAATTGAATAAAATATGATTAGGTTAACAGTGAATAAGACATGTGACTACAGTTGCATTCATATGTTACACTTACCTATGACAAATTTAACCACAATATATAGAATCAATGCAATTTTCTATGATGATAAAATATACTGATCCATAAGCTAACTGCATAAGCTGAGTTCTTATATTAGGTTATAACATGAATTGTTTGGTTTTAGGATAACGTAGTTCATGAATAAGAATTATTGTATATTGAAAACATGGTTAAACCTTTTTTTAAAAAGCATATGAACCCAGCCCCAGTGGGTTCAATATAAACTATTATATTGATAATTTATAATTTGCTATGACATATTTCAAATTTTTACATGTTTGATATGCGTGAGGAGGTAGAACTAAATACATAATTTTTCTTTTATGAATTGCATCAGTGGGGGGTTTCAATTTTTTTTACTACTGGTTCTGTGGGCGTGGCTAAGTGGGCATGGCATGGTTTGGTGGACGTGGCAGGTGAAGGATACTGTAAAATCCCCATTTCCTCCCCATCAGCTGAGACTTGAGAGGCCAAGAATAGATGGGGCGGGGCCCCTCAGAATTTTTACTACCGGTTCTCCGAACTACTCAAAATTTCTACTACTGGTTCTCCAGAACTGGTCAGAACCTGCTGAAACCCACCTCTGAATTGCATGTACAGAATAGAACGTTGCACTTTTTACGTCAAAGTAATTTAAAAGTGTTATGGTAAACTCCAAATATAGGGGAAGTCACTAAGTTGTTTTGCAATGTGTTTTACCCTGGAATACATAGGAGTGGCTTTGACAACTGTATGGTAGTACTTGTTTCCAAAGCTGAAAAATATCTAACCTAATGAAACAGATGTAAATAAGCAATTTATTGTGTAGTAGGTTTCATTTCAAAATAGCTTTACATAGAATCCACATGACTGTTAAAGATGTTTCCTTGATGTCAATGAGGCTGAATATAACGAACAATATAAATAATTTTGGAAACAATAGCAGATAGAGGCAGGAATATATGAACATTTCCATCTGTTGCTTTCTCTTTTTTTCCCCGAAGACTGATGCAACTCTTCAGATTTCAGGTGCAGACTATGACTTTTACTAGACCTGGAAAATAGGAATCTAGATGCATTCATTGTAGCCATCCCTACAATGAGATTAAGCAGCTCAGGAAAGGTTGGAAGGACTGTACAATAGCAGCATCCCCCCAGACTTGTCTCTGTAACCCTTCTTCACAAAGATGGCTTAACAACTACACCCTTGAAGAAGAGTGATCCTTGCAATAGTACACAATGGCCATACTGCCTCTTCTGTCCCAAAATTAGGACTGATGCAAGACATAAAACCTGGTTGGACAGGTCTCACTGAGTAGGATTTTCCTTTCTTTTCCAGCCAGGTCTCACTGACACATGCCAGGTTTGCCCTCTTATCCTTGAGTATATCATGAAGTTTTATTGCAGCCGGATTTGGCATTCAAAAGCATCAACCTGTGCCCAGCTGTTCAGTTGCCTGAGTCTTGAGATGAGTTTGGAGAGCCAGCAACAGATTGGCATTGAATGTTAGTCTTTCTTCCTCTGGCATTTCTCATTGTATTTCCCCCCCATTCATCACTAGTATTACCTTTTCTTCCATCTTTACTTCTCCTTAGCTAATGACCTTTCACCTCCTTGGTGTTCTTTAATCAATGCTATTTTTTTTTCCACTATCCAGAATCAAGAAAACTGAAAAGGGGAAGAGATTTTAACTTTACTTCCTGACCGACCATGTTCCTATAATCACTACTTGCTGTTGGCCCTCTCTTTTTACAAACATTCCGAGAGGCTATTGGCAACTTGGTTTTGTTCACAAGTTCAACAAATGTAAAAATATGCACAGTGCAGTTCTTGCCTTGCATGGGTTGCAATCCAGGGGGTCTTGGGTGGTAGCAGGAGGAGCCATGTGGGGAGAGGTATGAGTGTGTCAATTTCTGGCACGTGACGTAGGTACGTGGCGTGCTAGAAACTGGCCATTTCCTACTTTCTCCCAAATTCCCAACACTGCCCAGGGTTTGCTGGACCTGTGATGTTGTGGCTTGTGTGGGGTAATAACTTTGCTGTCTGGAGCTCCAACTTAAGGGCTCATAGGATTGGGAAAGAGCAGGAGTAAACTATTTCTGGTGTGCTGTGTCAACTTGCAAAGCTTTCGGAAACTTGACATGCTGCATATGTACGGAGTGCACCCAAAGCTGGTTTTTGCTCCAGCTTTCTCCTGACTTCTGGATGCGGATAGGTTGGTTTGTTTCAGCAAAAGTTTGCAACTCAAAAGTTCTCAGTAGGGTAATGTCTGTACTTAAATTAGTGAAAGTGGGAAAATAGATTGACAAGGAGAGTTCATAGGAATAACCCTTTTCCATTTGTACTGCAGGGTGAAAAAGACCCATTGTGATTCGGCGAAGACTAATTTTGGCTTCTTCCATATCACATTAAAGGGGACTATTTTTTAAAATTATCAGGATCCCACTGTTGAGCCATAATGAGTCACGCATACGCAGTAATTGGCACTGCTAATAATGGTGGGTGGGTGATTATTCTGTACCTGGGGAAACCCAAAAGGGCATTATAATCCTCTGCAGTCATTTCTTTTCCGATCCACTGGTATTCTGCTCATTACCAGAACAATATTTATAGCTCTGAAGTCAGAGACTGCAAGTAGGGGTGAAAAGTCAAATGAAATTCTATAGAAAGTTTCAATAACAAGAGGTGAGTGAGTGCAAAATTGTGTCTTCTTCCATAAATGAGTAAGCAGCATATGACTCTGTAAGAAGACCAGACCTCTGGTCCAAGATAAGCTTTTTTCCAGCCTTCCTGTTTTATCATTGCAAAATGAATAAGAGTTTGTAATCTGGCTACAGATGGCAAAAGAAAACCAAAACCAAGCTAGAACAGGTTTAGATAAAAGAAATATTTTCTCTTATATTTTCCAGTCAAGGAGAAACCCATGTTATTATTGCCCTTTTCCTCATCTTTCTTAAAATTCACAATGTGAAATGTTTTAAATTTATTAACAATGGAAGATTTAATTTCTCCAAAGTTAAACTCATTCCATCAACATGTCTCGACTGACATTTAGTTGTCCCTGTTATTACTGTATCACAACATACCAGCTCTATTACTTAATACAAAAAGAATATTTAGTTCCAGATTTTGGATCATCCAGAAGTATACGTAGTATATAATAACCCAGAAGAACTTCTTTTTAGTTAACTTCGTGATATCAATCATAGGTGGAGGACTTGATGATTCAGTGCCAGAGGATGGGAAAACTCAAGAATTCACCAATTTTAACAGATATTTTAACAGTACAGGTGGTCCTCGTATAGTGACTACAATTGGGACTGGTAACTTGGTCATTAAGTAAATGTCAGCCTCCGCTTTGCCTGCTTCAGCTGCCATAAGAAACGGGGGGAGGGACCAGTTAAGGGGGTGAGGGGGGGGAAGAATGCAGGAGGTGTCTTTCCAATGCAGGAGGTGTCTTTCCAAGAAACGAAACTGAATCTGTCACTAAGTAAAATCACAGCTGTGTTCATGATCTTACAGCAGCTTTCCTTTGCTTTACACACCGGTAAAGGTTGTACGGTAAATGCTAGGATTGGTTGCAAAGTTACTTTTTCATCATCATTATAACTACAAATGATTGCTAAATAAGGCAGTTGCTAAATCAGGGTTGCTCGTATTGCACAGTATTACAGAATGTTTTGCAGTGGCTGACAGGCTGTCCTTTTCTGTTCTTTTATTACTGCTTTAAGATGTTTTAAATCTCAAGTAGCCCAATTTTGATAAAAATACCATGAATGCCTAAGGTAAAATTTAGCTCCTGTCCAGCTCCCAATATCTTTCTGTGCCCATTAGAGTAAGCCAGGAAGAAACAGATGAAGCAAATTTGGTAACCCCATTTCTGTGCTAGACTAGTCTCCCATATAAGCGCCAGTTCCAGAAGTAAAGCTAAGGTAGTTTAATTCTCTTTTCTGAATTTAGACAACATGGGGAGTCTATAACAAGCTAAGAGAATCAGCAATTAAATTTGGAATGGTTGGAGTGCTTTATTTTCATGTGTCAAATAACCTGAGTTCATGCAACTAGCACTGACTTTTCTTGGCAATATCACACAAACACAATCCTTATATTGTAGTGCATAAGAGTCCACTGCTAGGGTGCTTGTACAAAAAAGAATCCTTCTGTCCTTGGTAAAGTTAATCTAGTTCTACACTATTATCTTTGTAGAAGGCAGAATAGAAATAAACTTTTAATAATTAATATTTTCAGTATTTGATAACTATGAATGTATAGTGTAAGAGCTGTGGTGGTGCAGTGGTTAGAATGCTGTATTGCAGGCTAATTCTGCATTCTAGTTCGAGTCTCACTGGCCTTCAATCCTTCCAAGATTGGTAAAATGAGGACTCAAATTATTGGGTTGTTAATAAATGCTGACTCTGTAAACTGCTTAAAGATGACTGTAAAGCACTGTGAAGCAGTATATAAGTCTAAGTGCTATTGCTATTCTGTATTCAAAGTGCAAGACCTCTGAAAAGAAGAAAAAAATGGAGGAATAAAAAGAATAAAAAGCTAGGCATGGTAAATTCTGTGTCAGCTGCAGTATTAGCCAGATGAGAGATTAAATCACATTATCTATGGAATTGAGGCACTATTGTTGTAATTAAAATACTCTTGTATTCCATTTGGTATTCCATTATATTCCACTAAATTTATGGAGAGTTTTTATTCCTATATTGCTCATACGTTGCTGAAATTTCCTAAGAGATATGCTACCAGCCCAATGATAGGTACAAAATTGCTGGATTTTGAAGTCTGTGACATAAATTACAGACCCCTTCCAGAACTCAGTGCTACAAAGCCTATTAAAACAAAATTACATGGAGTGTGTAGTATGGCTTTGAGGGACAAATCTTCTGAATTTGTTTACAGGTAGTCCTCGACTTATGATCACAATATATGCAGTGGTGGGATTCAGCCAGTTTGCATCTATTCGGGAGAACTGGTTGTTAACTTTCTAAGCAGTTCGGAGAACTGGTTATTGGAAGAAATCTTATTTTGTTTTTTTCCCCACTTGACAGGGATAATCCTGTAAGGAAGGCAGGAAGGAAACATTCTGGTGTTATTGCCCTGCTTACAGAAACTGCCTCTCTGGTTAAACCATTGTAACAGCTAAGGCGAAGCGCCCATCGACGTGAGTGACGTTGAGCTGGCCATGCCCACATGGTGACATGACCACCAAGCCATGCCTACCCAGCTGGTCATTAGGGCAGAGAACCGGTTGTTAAATTATTTGAATCCCACCACTGAATATATGTCACTAAGTAATGTGACTGTTAAGTCAGTCACACACAATTTGATGACCTTTTTTGCAGTAGTTGTTAAGCAAACTTGGTTTCCCCCATTGACTTTACTTGTTGGAAGCAGGGTTGAGATCCAACAGGTTCTGACAGGTTCTGGAGAACCGGTAGCAGAAATTTTGAGTAGTTCAGAGAACCTGTAGTAGAAATTTTGAGTAGTTCTGAGAACAGGCAAATACCAGCTCTGGCTAGTCCCAGAGTGGGGTGGGAATGGGGATTTTGCAGTATCTCCTCTGGAGTGGGATGGGAATGGAGATTTTGCGGTATCCTTCCCCTGCCACACCCACCAAGCCACACCCACCAAGCCATGCCCACCAAGCCACGTCCACAGAACCGGTAATTTAAAAATTTGAATTTCACCACTGGTTGGAAGTCATCTGGGAAGATTGCATACCGTGATCAAGTGAATCTGGGTTACTGCAACCATTATAATACATGCCAGTTGCCAAGGGCCCAATCACATGACCTTGGGGATACCACACTGGTCATAAGTGCAAGGATCAATCATAAGTCATTTTTTACAGTGCTGTTGTAACTTTGAACAGTCAATTAAACAAATGGTTGAAAAATCAAAGACTACCTGCATGTCAACTTTCTGCCTTTTATAAACAACTGTCCAGATACATCCTATAAACAGCCTTCTCCAATCTAGTTGAACTTGCAAGGATTCTGTGTGGTTGTGGCCTAAGAACTGAGCATACTGCATGAGAGACAACATATGTCACTTTCTATATATTCATCTTTCTCTTCAACTGATGTAGCCCAAAGACAGCTTTAAATGCTCTGTTCTGGAAATGGTGTTTTCCCTCTTAGCCCAATTGCAGATCTTCAGTCTAGATTATAAGGAATATAGATACGTATGTTTCTTATAACTTAAATATTTGATTCATTCAGCACAAAAATTTCTCTAGGGTCTGTTAGATCCCTCAAAGAATGTTTTAAAAAAGGTTGGCTATTATTGTTTCTGTACCACAGAAAATGATACATTTGAAAGAATATTGGTACATACGTTGGAGTCTTCCCATAATTCCTTATTAGTAGATATTATTGCCATGCTGAACTAAGTTCTTGGAGGGGAATTAAAAGCTATATATCCCCCCAAATCTGGAATCACTTCATTTGTGAAGAACTTTGGAAATACTGAGCTTGGAATCTGGGGGAAAAAATATGATTACCTGATAAGTTTTCCTGGAACACTGTTTGTGTTCCATACTTTAAAAGTTAGCTAAATGAAATTTGTGATTTTTCAACATTTGAATTAACTTTGCGTGAAAGGCAAGGCAAGACCTTTTGATTCTATACGGTCACAGTTTGTTCAAAAATTAAGCTGTAATGATAGAATTGAAGCAAGTTATATAATTTTATTAGGCTAATATTATTTTTTCCTTAATATTTAGAATTAATATAAATTACTGTGTGAAGGATTTGTTGAATTTTTTAATTCTTTTTTTGTTACCTTCCCCTCCCCTCTCTTACATAGCTTGTTAGATATTTTTTTTTTCTATTCTTACTTTTTTACTACATCTCTTTTTAATATATATTACCGGTATATGTTATATATGTTAACCTCCCAGAGTTACCTTATTCGTTAAACTGTAGGGACTTATAATAACAGTAACAGAGTTGGAAGGGACCTTGGAAGTCATCTAGTCCAACCCCCTGCTCACGCTAGGGATTCAAACCGCCGAACTGCTGACCTTTCTGATCAACAAGCTCAGTGTCTTAACCACAGGCAATCTCTGCAAATCAGATATGACTGCACAGAAACAAATGTGATTATAAAGTATCAGAATGGCTTAGTGCAGTGATGGCTAACCTTTTTGCCATTGCGTGCCAAAAGCGGGGGGATCGTGGAGGAATCATGCACGCATGTGCCCATACCCATAATTCTATGCACCCCGCCCCTGCGCATGTGTGTGCGCCTCCCATGCTTCCCCCGTTTTTGGCATGTGATGGCACGTGATGGCATGGTGGGCCCGTTAGGCCCGGTTTTTTGCCCTCCCCAGGCTCCAGAACCTTTCTAGGTTTTCCCCACCCACCTAGAAGCCCTCCGGAGGCTGGAAATGGCCTGTTTGCCAATTTCCAGTGGGCCCAGAAGGCCTGAAAATCAGCTGGCCGGCAGGTACATGTGCACCGGAGCTGAGCTTGTGTGCCCACCAATATGGCTCCGTGTGCCACCTGTGGCATGCGTGCCATAGGTGTGCCATCACGGGCTTAGTGCATATATGTTATAACCAAAACAAACAATATGTTTAATAATAGCAGTAACATAAAAAATATCATGGCCGCCAACTCCAGAAGTTTATGGGAGGCATAAACTTTAATGCGGCAACAGAGTGACTGGGTTCACATATTTCATGAGTCTGTATCGTGATTTATTTAGTTTTAGCTTAGTATATTGTTAAGGTGACCAATCGTCCTCCTTTAGGGAGGACAGTCCTTCTTTTGTAAGTTCTGTCCTCTCTCGAAAAGTGTCCTCCTACATGTCCTCCTTTTCGATATTTGAAGACTAATCTGTAAATCTCCGTATTCGATTGATGCCGATCCGATCCGTTGCGTGTGACATGACGTATTTGTATTTGACATGACGATTCGTCAAGGCTCGGTACAGTGTGGTGAGATGCGATTATGAGATGCATGCACTCCACACAGGAGAATTGTTTTGAGAGAGTGCGCCGCGCGCAAGACTGCGCCGCGTACAAGTGGCTTTGTTTACTTCTTACCGAAACACGACACGACACACACACACGCATTAGACTCATTGTTGCAATGAATGAAATGTTTCTTTTATTTATGATATTTTTTTTCTTCAATTTATTTGTGTCTTCCTTCTCACTGTAAAAAAGTTGGTCACCTTAATATTGTGTGTTAATCTAGTCATTGCACTAAACCATAGCTTACTGTTAAATACAATCAGTAACATCTCTAATAATAATTCCTAATAAACTTTACAGCTTTGCCTTCAGATATTTTAATTCTCCAAGAACATAGTTGTATTTAGCAATAATTACATATCATTTCCTCATTCAAAAAAGAAAATTTACAAACGTGCTTTTTCAAAAAGTGTGCTTTTTGATTTTTCACCTTTTCCATGCAAACTGTCCTACAGCAGTGATGTCCTACATCAGACCTACACTAGGCCCAGAACATTTAATCCATTAGTGCTTACAAATTCCTGCTAATGTGCTAACACAAGTTGGAGTCTTTTGAGCTGAAGACTATCATATATAGAGTAAACTTTTTCCTTTTGTCAGAAGAATGGAATCTTTCCGCTTTGCGTTAATTATATACATTTTCCCTTATTGTCAGCTTTGCTTTTTGATAAAATCTAAAGCTTTGTCTGATTTTTATCAGTGCAGCAATCTTTGTTCACACACACACACACACACATTCTTTTTCTGTCTTTCTTTCAGTTTTGTTATTTATCACTTTATTTGCATATAGGCATATTTACTATCATTTTAAAATCATTGTCCTTTATATTTTGGTAGTTTAATTCGAGCAGATTTCCCGGTGCTCGCTATAACAATTGCAGAATGGAAGTTAGGAACGCCACCTGTATATCAATATTCTATTGGTTCTCCAGTCTCTTTGGATGCAAACCTCATTCTTTCTGAAGCAGCCTAGCCCTGCACAACTGATGTATTTTAGATCACTTGGGTCAATTTACGTTATTTGCATAACTATGCAATTGTCAGCTTTATATCCTATACTTCAATTTATTTCATAATGCAAATGATACAAAATATCAATTTTGTAATCACACAATCTAACTTAACACTGATGATGTAAATTTGGGTTTAAGTGACATTTAACTGATGTACATTTGGCTTTAACTAACACTAATGATGTAAATTTGGGCTTAACTGACATTTGGGAGAAAGGCACTCCTTTCTCCCAAATTGTCTACTAAATCAAGTTATATCTACTACTTCTTGAACTTTGAATTTTCTGTCAATACAAATTTAACAATCAATCCATATGGCAAGAAAAAAATTTAACAAAATTTTAGTTTCCAGGAATAGTTATTTTTATTTTCTGCTATTTTTTTCTTACGCACCAGAAAGATAATTGGTATTCCTTCAGATGTCCTTATTGCCTGTTTTCTGTATGCAAAGCCTAGGGAATAAATGAGAACCTGCTCTTATAGAAACATTTATATATGACTATTGGCATACGGCTGATGAACTGGGATTTGTGACTAAGACAAATGCTCCTTTTGGTCAGTTTCCTCCGTAATACTATATGAAGTAGCTCTCAGCTAGCAATGAGAAAATTTCTGGTTGAAAGAGACTCCAGAACAGAGGCAACATTCAGAACTGGATTTCAAAGCAGAAATGTTAATCCCTCATTCCACATTCAAAAGATGACTCTCCCCAATAAAATACATTGCAGTTTTACAACAGTAAGAAATGTGATACTGATCAAATGTTGTTGAACTACAACTCTCAATTTCCTTTGCTATTAGTTAGGGTTGCTTGGAAAAAGTCTTAGCTTTCCTATCCCTGTTGCGTAAGGTCTTGAGATGCTGAGTCACTACAGCAATACACATCTCATTCATTCTCAGTCTTTTTTTTTTATTTCAGCTATGCATTGAATTCATCAAAGACACACTAAACGTGAACCAAGCATGTGAGGCCTTTCAGGTAAGTAGTGATGTTCCCAGGCTTGATCATATGTCACTCCCTGAATCACTTTAAGGCTAGAAGGAGGATATCTTTCCCAGAAAGCCAAAGCTACAGACCAGTAGTGGAATTTACTTATCTTTGCAACTGGTTCGCTTGCGCGCGTGCCACTTCTGTGCCTGTGCAGAAGCTTCTCTGCATGTGCAGAGCTTATTTGATGACTTCCGGGTGGGTGGGTGGAGCCTCCCACCACCGCTACTACTGGTTCTCCCGAACCGGTGTGAACCGGGAGCAACCCACCACTGCTACAGACATTGACAGCTGTCTAATTCTATGCAGATTCCTTGTTGTTAGACTGAATTCAAAGACATGCAATGCCTTAATTGGTAAAAACACATGAAATCAGTTGTGTTGCTTGTAAACAGACAGCAGTGGTAGAAATCTTCATCATAGACTAGCTATGTTCCATAACTGTTATGGAAAGACTAGCACTAGCAAACTTGCAGTTAATCACCTTTCCTGATAAGCCGTGATGAGTAAGCATCGCCTGCCTCCATTTTACCAGTTGGATGAAGATAGGGAATAATGTTGAAATGCGTTGATAAGTGGATTAGCAGACAAGCAGACAAGCAAATACTATTGAAAGAAAAAATGCTATAAGAGAGATATGTTTACCTAATAGCGAGGCCTTATGGTATGAAGTACCATAGTAACCAGAAGCTTGAATTGCCCCCAGAATTCTACTAACTAACAACTAGTACAGCTCACAAAATAGGGATTGCCATGGCATGCTCAATACTATTTGTGTCACTGCATTCTGGACCAGCCGCAGCTTCCAAGAGGACTTTCAGATAGTCCCATATAGAATACATTGCAATAATCCATATATAGGATGACTGAGGCATGAGTGTCTATCTGGAGGGCCTCTGGCTTATAGGATGAAGTTCTAGCTTTCCTAGCACTAGATACTAATTGCTCTTCAAGGAGGAGCTGCAAGTCTAGGAATGTCTCCAAATTGTGTACTAATCCTGAATAGGAAAGAGCAGCCCTATTAACAACTGAAAAGCCTTGGTGTTGCAGTGGTTAGAATGCAGTAATGCAGGCAACCTCTGCCCACAGCTTAGAGTTCGATCCTAAGGGGACTCAAGGTTAACCTAGCCTTCCATCCTTCCAAGATCAGTAAAATGAGGAGCAGATTGTTGAGGGCAATATACTGTCACTGTATACCACCCAGAAAGTGCTGTAAAGCATTATGGGCTGTTATATAAGTGCTATTGTTAAAGATGGACATTCTCCAAAATCAGGTGGTCGAGATATCCGGTTACTTGATATTGCTAAGGCTGAATTTGAGTCTGTTCCTTTCCATCCAGACCCTTTACAGTCTCCAGCCGTTTGAGACAATAAATGAATTGTTATACAAAGACTAGGTACTGCAATGGAATGGAACTAAACAGGATATTTTTGCTTTCTGGTAAATGAGTTCTTTACCAGAAGAGTCATGATGTGTTTCTCAGGGTTTGGACAAAACAAGTCGCAAATACTCTTATTATAGCTACTACAGTTTTAATTCTGAGGGAAAAAAACCTGAATTATTGGAAAAGTACCGTATCTGGAAAAACAGCACCAATCTGGTGGTGAGAGAAGCATTGGAAACCCATTACTGCTGCAATTTTCAGTATTGAAAAAAGGGATTTTCCGATTCAGGGGGAAGGAACATATAGCCTCTCTCACATGTCCTCTCCCTTCCCGACTTCAGTTCTATTCTGCATTGAAAGCCAGTCGTGAAATGTTGCTGTCTTTGAACTTCCCCCACTTCGGAGATCTTTTTCAGGGATATTACAAAGTACTCCACTGTGCCAAGGGCTTTTGCACTGCAAGCCCTTCAACACCGACAAACATTTATCCTGGCTGATTCCATACTAGCTGACATGCAGAAACCATATTCAGAAAGTGAAATACAGTATAAGAGCAACCATCATGCGAAATGGTGGCAGCTTTCAACATTTCCCTAAGCCAGAGATCAAACACAGAATACAATGATTCCTGTTCTGTTTGGTTTTTGTTGCTTTACTTTGCTTCTGTTTGCATTGGATTGTTCGGTTTCACTGTGTGAAAGTTAACAGGATGTGCCACATGATGTGGTGCAGCCATTTCTGTGTTGTTTATGTAGGCTATCTCAGTTCAATAGCACATATTCTGTGTATGCGGCAGGAGGATGAAAAACTTTGCTATAACAAAAGGGGCTGCGTCATTTGGGGCTCTTCAACATGGCCCAGTTATTTTGTTCTTACCAGCAACATCAGCAGTATAAAACTTGCTGTCCCCATTGATGAGCCCAATTCTGCTACAAGCGTAATGTTGGCAAATGATGGTGTCTTTAATTATGGTGTACAAGACACAGTTGATGGATTGCCCATACATTATTTCCTCCTTCCCCCAAAGTCATCAGCTGGTGGAAGAATCATCCTCTACTATAGGAATAGAGTTGAAGGAGGGGGTCGGTTATGAAAAAGAGCCAGATAGCAAGTTTATCCTTCTTTCAAAATGTGCTGATTTTGTACAAGTACTCAGGTGTGTTCAAAGAGAGCCTCACCATCAGCTCATGGTTCAGCTCCTTTTGGACACAAATTTATGGCTATTCCAGAATAGCTCATTCAGAAATTATGCTAATCTTATGTTCAAAAAAGCATATGACCCATACTGTATTCAAAAGAAGTCTGTACAACAGTTGACAACAGAAAAGAGATATATTTCACCATGCAGATTCACTGTGTAGCTCCACTGCCGTCATCACGGTAGATTTTCAGTGTTTTCCAAATAATCTATTTCTCCAAGACCTGATGAGCACAGGAGAAAACCCAGTTTGAAAGAGTTATCAGAATGGCCCTGTAAAATAATCTCTAGGAACTGGAGGGCATGTCTGCTCCAGTGTCAGGTGGCCAATAGATTCTGGATTAATTTTCTATTGATAAAATAATCTAATTAAATAAATCTGTAGTGCTGCTTTCCAGACCTGGTTTAAAGTGATATTAGCGTACACAGCTTTGTGTTATGCTGGACAGCTGGTGTCACAAATTGAGAGCCTTGGGGGGTGGGGGGGGCTTATTTCTAGTTGTGTTGCAGTTATGCCCAGCTGTGCTAGGCAGACACTACTGTAATATGATAGTTATGAAGAAATTGCAAACAGAAGTGTTTTAAGGTGCAGTCTTGAATCACAGCCATGTGATTCATATTCTGTGTGTTCCTGAATCTATGTTTCAAATATGCCCACATTCCATGCTTATGACAGAGACTGTAGGATTTTTGTGACTATGCAGTTTGCCCATCAGCATAACCATGTCATATTATAAAAGTCATAAAAGACAATCTGTGACAATCTAGATATGCTTGTTTGTTTCTCACATTCCTACATTAATACGTAATCATCCAGTGTAAAATTACAGGGAAATTCTGTTTCGGATATGAAAAGCCAATCATCATTCTCAGAAAGAAGTTCTGGTTTCAATTCTTCCCGATCCTGTTCTCAAAGAATGATTTCCTCTGCTAAATTTGGAACTAAGAATTTGCAATGAAGTCTGTTTGTATGGTTAATTTCTGTTCCTCACTTCAAATATCAGCCTTCTTTAAAGCTTTCAATGCAGATACCTTTATATCTATATATATGTCTGCATGCACATGTCAATTAATTTTTAAAATATATTTAATATCTTGTAGAAATTTATAATCTGTTAATAAACTTCATTGGGGAGTTTACAAAATTTAAAATGCAAATTAAAAATCTGTTTCTTTTTAAAAAAAAAACGCTTTATCTTGTGTCTCCAGATGCATTCTTTGTTGCTGTAATTTCCTCAAAAAAACTTTTGTGAAATAATAGTAGAACTAAAGCCAGTTAACTGCCTGTTATTTTTAGTGTTGTTATTTTTAAATGGGCCTAACTCATACCTCTGTAGCCTAAGGAGTTTAGTGACCATAGAGAGGAAATCCTCCATTCACTTCAATACCTCCACTCATTCACCCTAATTAAGTTTCATTGCTCTAACAGTATCATTATGGCACCTATCATTTGTTGGGGTGGGGTTTAATGAGAAATGAGCACTGCTGCGTTCCTATACTGTAATTACCCTCCAGCCTAGCCAAACACTATTAGCGTATATTGCTTTTTCCTATGTCTTTAAACAAGTGATATCATAGGCTAAAGTACAGTACAAGAGTTACTCCAAATTACTCAATACATAAAACTATGTTTTTCCTTCCAACCAGATATGGGGTAGGAAACCTGCAGTCACTTTTTATGACCTGAAGTATTAAGCTAGACTGCTAAACACTAATGGCACAGTTTCTCACTATCTTCATGTTGGAAACACAAGAGCAGTATTGTAAAAGCTGTAAAATAGGCATATCAGAGTGAAAAATAGGAAAGAAACTCAAACTCCCCCAATAACAAAATTCAGACCTGACCTGACCTGACCCAAAATGTGACTCCACTCCAACCTTGAGCCAATGGGACTCAAACTGCCAAACTGCTTTGCAACGTTTAGCATTCCCTGGTTAATTGCAACTCTTGACCACCAAAGATGGCCTAGTCCTGCACTGTGGTTTGCTTTTGCCCATCAGGACATTACACAGTAGAGGTAGTCTTCAACTAGTTGCTTAGCAACCATTCAAAGTTATAATTGACCCCAGAAAAGGTACATACAAGCCAGATTCAAAGTTCCAATGGCCAAAGTTCCCCTCCCCATGGTCATGTGATTGCATTTTGGGCACTCAGCAATTGGCCCACATTTATAGCCATTTGCAGTGTCCCATAGTCACTTAGCTGTGATTTATTATGTTTTGGGCTGGAAACTGGTGCTTATTTCCAGTTTATAACAAAAAAGGCCAATTGCAGACAGTGGGTTCACTTATTGACCAAGGCATTCCTTAATGACCACTGCAAAAAAGTACAGTAAAATTGGGTTGGTAATGCGATGACCCACAACAACCTGCATGACTTCCAGGCTGAATTATGGTGGAAAGCCAAGGACTATCTGTAGACAATACTGCCAGGGGTGGGTTCCAGTTACCTTCGCTATCAGTTCGCAATGGGAGTGCTCGCGTGCAGCGCTTCTGTGCATGTGCAGATCATCCGTGATGATGTCCGGGTGGGTGGGTGGAGCCTCCCGCCGCCGTTACTACCGGTTCACAAGATCCAGACTAAACCGGTAGCAACCCAGCACTGAATACTGCCTTACCTTTATATTGTATTTATATTGCTTCAAGGGCTCTAAAAAAAACTTAAAGCAGGGCAAAATAGAACATACAAATAAAATATTATGTCTGAGATTTTAATTTACAATATGATTTTTTCTTAAATCATTATTGAGATCACATTTATATAATATGAGGCCTTAGAATAGTGTGTAGTCCCTGAAAACCTTGGTACGGTCCCCAGCAGCCTTCCTCCCAGAATTTCTGGCTGAAATTACTTTAGGTAAAACATTCAGAGCATGGTTTCTCGGACTCTGTACATAATCCTACTATCTCTTCCATAGGGATATATTGTGGATTTTTTTCCTATATTTTTTCCCTCTAATTTATGGCTTGATCCAGCCCATTTTAAAAGCATTATTTCTTTTGCCATCTTCTCTCCCAACACCAAGATGATCCTGTTCTGTTGCATTGTCGAAACATTATTATTCTACTGATGAATAGTCCTGAATAGTCCTGAGAATTTCATGCAATTTCTTTTCAACATTCTGAATTTGATGCGAATTTAAAGTCCACACATCTTAAAAGTTGTTGAGATTGGAAAACATTGGTATGGTGTAACACATAGTAGCCTCTTTCATAGTCAAATTCAGATTAGCCTCTTTAGTGTCTCACAGACATGTGTAGGTACTGGGGAGATTCGTGAGTAATCCAGGAGCAGGGAATGAAAGTAGAGATTAGCGCTGCGGGCTCACAGGTGCATTCTTCCTTGTTTTCTGCAAAAAGAACCACACATACGGAAAAACCTCTATATGTAATTGATGAACTTTGTGGTGTCATGGTGGTGTTTGCTAAACTCTCCCTTTGTGCCTCTGAGGCACACCCACACATTTAAAAATGGATTCCCCCCTTTGTATTTTCCATAACCGCCAAGTAGCATTTCCTTTATTTGTTTCTCAAGTGATGCGTAGTTATTTATGAATATATACATTACTTGGTTAGCCCACTTTGAAAATCAGAGGAGGACAGACTGGGGTCACTAAAAACCATGGTCTGTGTTCTTTTTTCAGGACATATAGAGACCAAATCAAGGTACAAAAACAACACAGCTGTGGTCAGATGTGTTTTGCATGATGTTTGGTATTTACTTACTGTTTTGAAGCGGTTGTGAGTTGCATGCTTACCCTATGTGGGACTGGTGTATCCTGAATTCAACTGGCAAGATAATGTGGTTTGCCACAATCACATTGTTTTCACACATATACTCTGTAACAGAAATTGTTTATATCTTGCAGACTGCCTATTTTATTCCTTTTCACTCCCAGCTGCAGTTCTGTTTACTGAACCTGGAATATGTCAGAAAAAAACAATAGTTTTAATCTGATGGGGAGCAGTAGAGCAAGCAAAATGAGATGTAAACATGTCACATGGAGACTGAATCCCCATTCAGTCTAGGCATAAGATAGTGACTCTCCATACTTTCAAAATGAACTCAGCACTACATAGTGCTGAGATATTTCCATTACTCTAGACTAGAATCCAAAGCAAACACCAGTGACTTTTTTTTTAAAAGCCTGGTGATGCACTTAAAAAGAAAACCAAAATGTTTGATCTCCAGGGGTAACAGAAACATGTCTGGTGATAAAGTAATATTGTCAGTGGTTGGGGCTGAACATTTTCTGCCTTTTTCCAATCCAGACAGTGACAAGTTGATAATAGGACAAAAATGGTATTTTTAAAAAATGCATAATTTTACTGCCAATTTTGTCAGAGCAATCTAAATACCAGGTAATGACATTTGAGAGCCACATGGCATATATATATATATATATATATATATATATATATGTGTGTGTGTGTGTGTGTGTGTGTGTGTGTGTGTGTGTGAGAGAGAGAGAGAGAGAGAGAGAGAGAGAGAGAGAGAGAGAGATTTGTATTTTCAGATAATGCTCGGAGGACAGATTCCACAGCTGTTTGTTAGAGTGCGATTTGCAGATTTTGCCTTTAGAAATAGTTTGATTTGAAATTTCTTTCATAAAAAGAACAAAAATGTTCCTGTTAAAATTATAGACAACATTAGTTCAACAATAAACTGTGCCCCCCGCTTCCATCCACCCCATGGCACAACACAGCACAATCAGGCAAGCTCTAAAGGAGTTCCCCCAAACCTGCTGACAAAACTATGTATTCAGTGCCTTGTGGAAAAGCAACAGTGTGGGATGAGTCCTATCTGAGGGGAGTGATGTTTCAAAGAGAGAGGGCCACTATAGAGAAGGCCCTTTTTCTATGTGTACCTTCCTGTTGTGGGACTTGCAACATGCCCTGTCTTCCTGCTCTGGTAGATGTAATTGGGGAGAGACCAATTGATCTAATGTATCTGTTAATAATACTGAATTATACCCTCAGTTTATTAAGATCAATTTTCACCCATCTTTCATTTCTTTAGGTAATGTAGATACTGTAACCTCAACAATTTTGAGTGAACACATCTGAAAGATACCAGCCAGGAAGTCTAAACTAGATATTATAAAAAAGTAAAGTGGAACAGGGAAATACAGAGACTTTAAATGACTGCAAAATTATCTGTCTCCTTATATAGAGTTGCTAAAGATTATAATATCTAATTGTTCACCCATGAAAAGACCCTGAAATGTTGGAATAAATATTTCATTTATTTTATTCTTGCCCATAATAATGCCTTCAAAAATATAGGCGATAAATGCAGTTGTACCCACTGTAGTCATTTTATCTATTTTTTAAAATTTTTTACTCTCTTTATGACAGGCAGCAGTAGCCTATGGACTACTAGATTTGCAAACATATTGCTTGGCCTTCATTGAGAATTATACTCAGGTAAGAAGATGTAGATATTGAGATGACATGCAGAAAGGAGGCCCAATACAATGTTTCCTATTCTAACCAAGACTGTGGGGAATGAAGAGAATTTATAATAAATTAATGTAATTTTCTTTCCTATTGGACCATGGGTATATATGTACAGTTGTATGAATGTATGTATGAATATATGTATGTATGCATTTACTTAATATGGCCACTCACCTCACAGCAATGACTCTGGGTGGTGCATAACAATTAAAAACCCAGCAGTTACAAACAATAGCCCAAATAATACATTTGAACCATATATATAAAATAAACTTCCTTGCATGCAGAAACTCTCGGTACTATTACATAGGGCTTCCAGACATTTTCCTATACAAACAATAGGCATTGCACTTAGATTTGGCAATGCTATTATGTCTTCAGCTTTCAGACTGAGTTGTACAACCATTGTACATCAGCAGTATTCAAGATTTGATCATCTCTCTACCTCAAAAAAGTTTTTTTGTTCCATGGTGCAATAGGAAATGGTGGCATTGAGTCTAGAAATTATGTTGGTGAGTAATATAATGGGGAACTGGATTGCCTTAACACTCTCTTTTTTCCACAGACTCTTCATCTTTATCTGAAGTTCTTTATCCTCATATTCCGTATCTCAGAGATATACAGCATCTTTTTTTCTCCCTAGGAAGTGACCCAAACACGTGGGTTCTTGGAACTCTCCGAACAGGCAATGCAAATTATTTTGCAGAGTGACTGTTTGGCTATTGATGAGGTGAAGCTGATCCATACTGTACGAGAATGGGCTCATGTTGGGTCTGTAAGTACTGATAGTTTAGATGGGGTGGGAGTGTGTGGAATGGTCCAAAGTTTAAGTTTTTTTAAAAAAATAAGCTTCATAGAACTAGAGATAATTCTCCTCAAATACTTAACGGTAGTCAGTGATAATAAAACAATATTATGATAACAATAGACTTGTTATGATAACAATAGACATGTTGAAATAACAGCAGGGATAACATCATTAAGTAAAAATAGCACAAGATAATGATAAAATAGAAGGAGAATAAAAAACTAATAATCCTGTAGTTCCTGAAAAAGTATAATAAAAGAGGTTTTAGGACCCTCACATAGTCCAATAAGAAAGTAACCAAAGATATTTACTTGAGACAGTAATTCATAGTTGTTGTTTTTCCTGATACTCAGGGCCTTACAGAACACCTTGAGAAGAGGGACTTTTGAATCTCTTCACTGCCATCTTTTGAAACTAGCCCGTCTCTCCATGTAAAACAATAGCCCTTGCAATAAGGGCCCCATATCCTAATCCAGTATCAGATTGATACTTTGAGAGTTGTTATCATGAGTACTGACAACCTTCAATCCAGGAAACTAGCAAAGTGCACTTTCTGCATTTTGATGCTGCCGGAGAGTTTCCATCTCAAACCCATATGAAAAACTGGATTAGAATGAATCCAAATGTTTACAAAAGCTGTCTACAATTGAGAAGGTATTCCTCAGTTTAGTCTTATACAAAAATATCAGGTTCATGTTAAGCTATGTACAAAATATATGTTGCTGTTGCCTCTTTTAAGTTTTCTGATTTCAGTTAATCAGAACAGCACCATCTCTTAATGCACGTGTCCCCAACCCCTGGTCCCCAGACTGGTACCGATCCACGGCCCATTGAGGATTGGGACACATAAGCGGAAGTGGCAGGCATGCCCACCAAACTATCCCCTCTCACCCATCACCTCCGGTACCACCGGTCCACAAAGCTAGACAGTTGGGGATCAGTGTCTTAATGGGACTTTTATTGCAGTGTTTCTATAAACAGAATCTAGCCCTGGGTAATTTCAAATATCAGAATAGGCAATCTTAAAGAGTGCATTGTTCCCATCCTTTTCAGGGGCTTGTCAATATCCTCAGGCTACAAAAGCTGAAAAGCTGAAGGATATGCTGATATCCTTCAGGAAAACTGGTTCTGTGATAACAGATCAGCTGATTCCTTGGCTATTTCTAATTCTATTAAAAATAATGACATATCATAACTTTTGGGCAATATGTGGCATCTTTCACTTATCTTTGGTGCCCTGTAGGAGGGGAACCATGTTAGTCTATGATAGCAAAAAATCAGAAGTCTGGTAGCACCATTTCTGATAAACACATTTCATTATAAGATATAAGCAGCGCCTTCTGCTCTTTTGATATTTCGGGTGCATATATAGTAAATGGTTTTTTTTTTTCAGAATCCTATACAGTAGTCCTTGACTTATGACCACAATTGAGCCCAAAATTTCTGTTGTTAAGTGAGATATTTATTTTTTCCCATTTTATGACTTTTCTTGCCACAGTTAATGGAATGCAAAAGGGACCTTGGGACACAGCGATGGTCATAAGTATGAACCAGTTGCCAAGCATCTGCATTTTGTTTACATGATCATGGGGGAGGCTACAAAGGTTGTAACTGTGAAAAATGATCATAAGTCACTTTTTTCAGAGCTGTTATAACTTTGAATGGTCACTAAATGAGCTGTTGTAAGTTGAGGATTACCTGTATTGTAATTAGAGCTGGAATTGTAGGACCAACAAATAGAATAGCTATTTATATAGTCGCTTTGAACTTCAGTATTGAGCTGAGAAATGGCAGGTATGCTAGCCAACAACAATTCTGTTTTGTCTTTTCTTGTTTTGTCTTATTATTCTATTATTTTATTTTATTATTTTATTTTATTTTTTTAATAATTTATTTTATTATTTTATTATTATTCTTTTCCGTCTTTATTATTTAAAGCCGTTCTAAATTGTGCTCACTCCCTGCAGGCTGTGCTTGATAGGACAGTGCATGACATGGCACGAACTGTGGTGCCACAGCTCCGTCTGGCTCTGCTGTCCCCAAGGGAACTGACCTCTCTGGAAGAAGAGAACAAAAAAGACCAGATGATTCCGGTGAGGGGGGCTATCAGCCTCTGTGTAGTTTCAGCATGCATTTGAGACCTGACGCATCCCCATTCAGCTTCTACCACTTTTGTCATTTCCTTGGCTTGCGTGTTCTTACGTTATAGCCCTCTTCTTCCATTTAAAGAGGTGAATTAACACACACAGGATAGGGCCTCTGGTGGTCTCATCCATTTGATTGGAAATTCTATGTTAGAATATCCATCAGAGGATTTTTTAAAAAAAATTTGAAATACCACATCCCACCAAAACAGATGGTGGCAGCAGAATGGTAGAAATGAATAGAGCTTTTTGCCATCTGTGTCAGAAGTTCACAGAATTTACTGTGTTCTCAAAAGTTGTACAGAAATCTTATCATATTTGGGAAGGATGCGTTTGTAAAAAGTTGTTATATATTTAGGTAAACCATTTATTAGGAAAATTGCATAAACAAAAAGAGAGAGAGAAGATGTTAAAAATTCATGTTATAGCAAGTGCAAATTTTGGGGGTTATTTTAAAAAAAGAATCGCACTGATGAATTAAAAGAAACAAATCGGTTAAATTTAAACCCCCCACTGATCTGTCCAGTCTTGCTTAGAAAAACTAAACACAGCACAAGTACAAACAAATTTCATACAAAACATATTAAAGAAATACTGGCTGAACAGTCCACTGTTGCCATAATAGATTGCTTAACGACATTTTGTGGGGTGTGAGTGTGTGTGTGCAATGGGAAGGATTCAATGGATTAATCTCAGAGCCGACATGTCTGGCTGGCCACCCACTGAACAGGAACTATTCAAACTACAATCCTTTGTGGCATATCCCAGTTGTAAATAAGTAATCCCAACATTGCAGGGAAAGGCTTTAGACTAAGAAAAGAATAACTAGTAAATTGGCAGGGGATGTCCTCTCTGCCTTTGAGAAAGAGACGCATCCATTTTCCATGGCACCTCTATAACTTATTCTGAATGTCTTACCTATTAAGTTCCATTCCTACATAGTACCAGTTCAAATATTCTGTAACTCTTTTGTCCCCTCCTAGGTAGAGAGTTTTGCTGAGGCCTGGAAAACCCATGCTCTGTGGAAGAGGCGTGGGATGCAATCCTCCTTGTGCCAGCGCCGGCGTGGCACATTGCCTCGAGTCCATCATCGCCACCTTGATCCCCAGCATAAGTGACATGATATCCTTGGGATGAGAGAGGAAGCAGCACTTTTTGTGCCCAGCCAAGGGCTGTTCTGTCCCCAACCACACGCACACACACCAACAGACATTCAAGAGTTAAAGACCAAACCAGCCGGCAAAATCCTTTTCCTTATGATAACGGAACTTGGCAACAACCTAGTGGCTGCCTGCCAAGAGTTTATTATTTACGAAGAGGAGAGATAACTTCTCCCCACTTCTGATACATCAAAAGAAACAGCTCAATAATTACGGAGTCAATCAAGTCCAGAGATAATCGAACAAAGTCTATAGCAAAAAGTCCGGCAATGCAGAATGGCGTGGAAGCTTTCAGCTTTGTTCGTCACAAGGTTTGACTGGCCACCACGCTCCCTTTTATATCCTGTGGGGTGTGGTCCAGTGACTCAGCCTAATCTTGGGCACGCCTTTTCTTCTGTTGCGCGGGTTTATCTCTGCGACACTGGCGTGGATCCAGACAAGACTCATTACCCTCATCACTGTCCATCTGTGGCTGCGTGGACGTGCTTGGCCCCGGCCCTATCTCTTGCCCTTCGGCAGACACTGAAGGCATTGCCAGAGAGGAGGGTCCTGGAGAGGGAGGCCTTGCTAACTCCTCTCCTTCACTCTCGGAATCCTCTCCTGCCGATGACACAGGCTCAGGTAACGGAGCCACAACAAGGGCCAGTTTGGTCTAGTGATTAAGGCACCAGGCTAGAAACCAGATCTAGTCCTGCCATAAGCATGAAAGCTGATTGGGTGATTTTGGGTCAATCACACTCTCTCAGTCCAACCCACATCACAGGATTGGTGCTGTTGTAGGGAAAATAGAAGGAGAAAGGAGTATTAGATATGATCACTGCCTTGAGTTACTTATAAAAAAAATCCTTTCTTTGATATGGGCTGCTGCTTTTGGTTTTCCCTTGGATGCTGTATGTCAGGGGTCTCCAACCTTGGCAACTTTAAGACTTGTGGACTTCAACTCCCAGAGTTCTTCTGTATTCTCCAAGTCATTGACCTACCTAGCAACCAGGCACTCAAACAAATAAATCTAGGCAGGGCCTGGATCTTGATCCAAAGCAGCCTGGGTATCTGGCATTTACTTGATTGGAACAGCAGATACATTATGTTAATAGCCACAGCAGAGTCAGATCTGATTCACTTTGAATTCTGAGAGTTGAAGTCCACAAGTCTTAAAGTTGCCAAGGTTGGAGACCCCTGCTGTATGTACATAATCGGGTTCAGAATTTGGGGTTGATCTGCTGTTCCTTCCAGCCAAGGTGCACAATTTATTTTTTTTTAAAAAGAGCTTTTAATCATCAAGGAAACTTGTCAGCTCTGTAGCCATTCCTTATATTAATTCCTCCACTGTAACCCATTTGCTTCCATTTGCTATTAAAGATGGTGCTGCCTTGTCTTCCACACTATCTCTTCTGTTCCTTTTGAGCAAATAGCTATACTCCAGTCATAGGACCCATCCCACCAGCTCTTTGTTGTACCGATTAAATATTTGCCTTCCTGTCTGAAGATCACTGTACAATCCTTTTGCAAACAAATGCCAAACATTTTAGAGTGATTACACTTGGGAGAGTGATTTTGTAACAATCTGAACCCTAGCTGAAAATGCCTGACCTCTTGATTGGACTACTGCCCTTACCCTTTATAGAAATATATTTTTATATGGACTCTTTTGTGTGGAACATCTAATGGTTCACATAAGCAGCACTAATAGCAATCTATTGATTTATCATTGTGTGTGAGTTTTCTTTTTAAAGACCAAGATTTTTTTTTAATATGCTAGATTAGAAGCAACTTCCTTGCTGCACTGTCTCTTACAAACAGCTTTGTAGAGAAGTGCATGGGGCGGGGGATGGAGGGAGGGGGTCAAGGTAACCTGATCAAGTAAATGACTTGTCCCACCAGCGTGCATTAAGAATTCAAAGTGAATCAGATCTGACTCTGCTGTGGCTATTAACATAATGTATCTGCTGTTCCAATCAAGTAAATGTCAGATACCTAGGCTGCTTTGGATCGAGATCCAGGCCCTGCCTAGATTTGTTTGTTTGAGTGCCTGGTTGCTAGGTAGGTCAATGACTTGGAGAATATAGAAGAAAGAAACCTCTCCTTCACCCTGTTGCAATATATTGAATCACCTGGTTCAGGCATTGCTTCTCCTGTGTGTGAAAATGAGAGTGGGAGTAAGATTAGCCAACAGTACATGGATAATGCAGTTATGATCTAAAATAGCAAATATTTTGCAAAGAAGTAAACCAAGATCCACATTTGATGAGCATTGTGTGATTTCTAAAAATGGTAAATGTAATTGTTTAGAACAGACTGGCCTTATGGGGTTATATACTACATTTTGTTTCTTGCTATGGTCTGAATTCAAACTGTCCTCTCTCCTTGGCTTTATTTGCCATTTTGGAAGTAGGTATAAGATTCCTATTATGCTGTGATATTTTATGTGTGACTCCAAAGCACCTGTATTTAATTCTCAAAACAAACCTTAACAAATGCATTATTTAAAAAGCTAGGAAGACATAAGACCTTTCAAATACTGAAAATATTTGAAACTACAGCAAAAAGTATAGAATAGCTTCATATAGCTATTCAGAATGTAAGTCCTTTTGTTAATAGATCATATCTGTTCTAATAGAATATTCTCTGGTTGCCCAGCTGTACCCTTTTATTTATTCAAGTGGAAAATCCATTGAATTAATAAATGTGCTCCCATATTATTTTTTCTTACATCAATTATGCAAGGCAGAATACATTTGAATTTGGTTTTCCTATGTGTTCTGTTAATTAACACTATAATAATGGATTAGGTGATTCCATTGGTAGGAGATTTTATCACTTCTATTCTCTCAACTACTTCTTGACTCAAAATCAGCCTTCTTGAGTCTTGTTCCTCAAATTAGTTGGCTTACAACAAACAGCCTTCTTTACCAACACAGCCGTTACCCAGATAGACTATACTGAGTGGGGATGATTGGATGTATAGTCTAAAACATCTGGAAGATATCAGGTTGTGGAAGGTGAGTCAAAGCCGACAATCTCTCCCCATTGCCATTTGCTTTGTGTGGCTTTACGGTAAGTCTGTTTAATTTTGCATGGTTGCTTATTACACACTGTTTTTTCTGTTCCCCCCCTCCTCCGCATGTATGCAGCTGTTATGTAAAAATGACTGTCTTATGCATACACAATCCATACACAGTATGAATATAGGTACAAAGCAAAGATTTCCCCTGTCCAGTCACTTCCAACTCTGGGGAGTGGTGCTTATCTCTGCTTCTTAGCTGAGAGAGCCAGCATTATCCAAAGATATTTCCATCAATATGAATATACATGTATGCAATTGCTTGGCAACATCAAATAATACACATCCTGACTTTCAGGCACTCCTTATAACACTCCTGGGACCAATTTATCCTCAGTGCTGCATCTTTGAACTCAGCATCCACTGCATACAATCATTCCCAGTGACCCTTAAACCAAACTTTTATTCAACCACTTTGTCTTCATCATCCACTGATCCCAGTCATGTTTAGAATAGAAAAGAACAGAACAGAATAACAAGAGTTGGAAGAGACTTGAAGGTCTTCTAATCCAACCCCCTGCTCAGGCAGGAAACCCTATACCCGTGATGGCGAACCTATGGCACGCGTGCCACAGGTGGCACGCGGAGCCATATTAGTGGGCACGCCAGCTCAGCTCTGGGGGCATGCGCGCGCCGGCCAGCTGATTTTTGGGCCTTCTGGGCCCACCAGAAGTAGGGAAACAGGCTGTTTCCTGCCTCTGGAGGGCCTGGGGGGTGGTGGGGAAGGCCCGTTTTTTTTTCTTACCTGGCTCCAGATCCTCTCTGTGTATCTGGGAACAGCGGAAACAGCCTTTCCCACTTCCTTGGAGGCCCTACGGAGGCTCAAAGGGCCCATTTCCCCACTCCCGGTGGGACAGGAACTGACGTTTTTTCCTGTCCCCAGCCTTCAGAGACTCCTAGAGAGGCTCCTAGAGACTCCTAGAGAGGTTCTGGAGGCTGGGGACAGCAAAAAATGTCACTTCCTGTCCCACCGGGAGTTGGGAAATGGGCTTTTTAGCCTCCGTAGGGCCTCCAAGGGAGTAGGAAAGGCTGTTTTCGCCGTTCCCAGATACACAGAGAGGATCTTGAATCAGGTAAGAAAGAAAAACGGGCCTACCAGGCCATCATGTGCCAGGAGCGGAGGGGGGAGGGGGTTGCGCACACATGCGCGTGGGCACGTGCGTGCGTGACCCTCCCCGCCCCCCCCTCTCCTGGCATGCGATGGCAAAAAGGTTAGCCATCACTGTCCTATACCATTTCAGGCAATTGGTTGTCCAATCTCTTCTTAAAAACCTCCAGTATTAAAGCATTTACAACTCCTGGAAGCAAGTTGTTCCACTGATTAATTGTTCTAACTGTCAGGAAATGTATCCTTAATTCTAGGTTGCTTTTCTCCTTGATTAGTTTCTATCCATTGCTTCTTGTCCTATCCTCAGGTGCTTTGGAGAAAAGCTTGACTCCCTCTTCTTTGTGGCAGCCCCTGAGATATTGGAACACTGCTATCATGTCACCCCTAGTCCTTCTTTTCATTAAACTAAACATACCCAATTCCAACAACTGTTCTTTATATGTTTTAGCTTCCAGTACCCTAATCATCTTTGTTGCTGTTCTCTGCACTCTTTCTAGACTCTCGACATCTTTTTTACATCGTGGCGACCAAAACTGGATGCAGTATTCCAAGTGTGGTCTTACCAAGGCATTATAAAGTGGTATTAACACTTCACATGATCTTGATTCTATCTCTCTGTTAATGCAGCCTAGAACTGTGTTGGCCTTTTTGGCAGCTGCAACACACTGCTGGCTCATATTTAAGTGATTGTGTATGTTTAGTGTAGCTTTATTCACAGGAAGCACTTTCTACGGAACAAATAAGTAGCTGATTTCTGAGAACACCAGTTTATCAGTGCTCACTCTCTCTTTTCATTATTTTTCTCCTCCACAGCTTCCACTGCTCCATGAAACAAGAGAAGCAAAAAAGAAAAAAAAAGTGCCTTTGATTCATTGCCCTTATGAGACGCATTAGTCCTTGAAATCCTGATAGCATAGCAAAGCTGCATTTGAAGATATTCCCTCAGAATGGGCATGAATCAGGGAGACAGAACAGTGGAATAGTGACAGGTAGTTAGGTTCTCCAGTGAGAAAGAAAATGCCCCAAAGCACAGAATGATCTCATTGGAGTTTCTTAGGAGATGTAGAGGAAGGAACTGAAATATTAGTTTTCAAGGGGTGGTGAGGAAGTGGAATTTTTAGGCTTTGGCAGTCCATTTTTGCTGATGTGCTGCTGACTTCAATACAGCAGGCAAAGATGTCTGTCAAGCAGACATGCCGTAAAATTATCATATGGTACTTTTAAAAAAATAAATAAATCTGAAAGCAGAAAATGGAGTGGCCTTGTTTTGGCTTCACTGAGACATACAAGGAACTGGATACACAGTATGTAATTGTTATACGATAGATGTTATCTTGATTTTGGCAAATAAGGTGATGCACACAAATCCTTGTATCATGATAAAAAACAACAACAGCCATTTCAAGAGTTGTCCACTGTGGCTTCTATTCCATCCACTAGGGGCTAATGGGCACTGTGACATAAATGGAAACTGTCAGTGTAGGGCTGTCTAGTTTATGTGATCAGTTTCCTGATACATGATGGGTTTTCAGCTGTACCAGCTGTATCTGTATGTATATACCGTATTGGCTAAATTTCTTTTTATATTAGCTTATTTATAATTCTGTTAATTATATTGGCATATTTATAATTATAAACCATCTTTATATTTAATTCATACATAGCAATAATCTTTCTTCATCTAATTTCTACCTCTTATCTCTAACCATTCATAAAATCTATTCCATATCAAGTAATATTCTGTGTCTCCTTTTCTTTTATTTTCAAAGTCAATCTGTCTATCTTTGCTCAGTCTAATATTTCTGAATTACATCCTCATCAGATGGAGTGTTCTCATTTTTCCAATACTGTGCAAATACAATCCTTGCTTCTGTCAGTACATGCAAAACTAAATATATAGTCCCTTTTATCATAACCCTCCGGCATTATAACCAACAAAAATATTTCTGATTTCAGGTCTATATGTTGCTTAACCATCTTTTCCAACCAAGTATGTATTTTCTTCCAATATTTTCTTGCTTTCATACAAGTCCACCACATATGATAATAAGTACCTGGGATCTGATTACATTTCCAACATTTGGCAGACATTTTTGCCAATCTTGCCAGTGGCAAATGCCACCTATAAAATATTTTATAAAGATTTTATTTTAATGCACTCTTGTATGCCACCTAGAGTCTTGTGAGATGGCTGGCCATATAATGGGATAGATAAATAAAGAAAACTACATAATGAAGTTAAAGAGTCTCTCTATTTTTACTGGATGAAATTCTATGGAACATGTACATTTTCTTATTATGCAGAATTATTAATAAACCAGACCAGATAAGTAATATTCTGCAGACTGAGCAAATTTTACATTCTAGAAGGCAACTTTTTACTCTTTCCCATATGTACTCCTTTCCATATTTCCTATTACTAGATTAGGAAGCCTTAATTAATACCAGACTTTTAAAGGATATGATGTCACAAATTTGATTAGAGAACCATTTTCTTATTTCTTCCTACTCCATGCATATTCCTGTTCTTTGACAAAATCAGGAACTGAGAACCAGACTAACAGAGAGAGAGAGAGAGATCAGCTGAGGAACAGTGCTTGGTTCAAAATTACCCATTGAGTTTCGGTGGAGATTCTCAGTCATCCAGGTCATAGTTGTCTCAAAGGTGTTTTTTTTCTTTAAAAGGCAACTGAACTGGGTTTTTTTTCCTTTGAGGAAGAAAAAAGTTTAAAAAAAACCCAGTTCAGCCTTTTGAAGAAGAAAAGCAGCTTTGAGATATCCACTGAGTTTCATGACAGTGATCTCACATGTAGATGGGTAAGATGGGATGAGATCTAGAGGCAGAAATAAGGGAGTTGAGGTCAATATGAAAGTTATGAAAAGCAAGGCATCTGTTAAACCACCGAGTTCTTTGCTAGATATTAACTATTTGTCTCAATTTTTGATTGCCCTCTAGTGGCCATTTTGGGGCAACACCTACTTTAGGTCAATTTACATTTTAAATCAGGAGAAGAATCATTTCATTGCTTCTTGATCCTATCCATTCTAGAAGTTTGGTGGATATCACAATTCACTGAAATCTAATTTCATTGTATTAAATCCAAACTTTTTAATTTATTTATTTATTTGTCAAGAACGTATTAGGTAACATATATAAACATGAATACATAAAATAGATACGAATAGAGGAAACATTAGGACAAGGATGGTAGGCACGCTGGTGCTCTTACAGACCTCTTAGGAATGGGGTGAGGTCAACAGTAGACAGTCTTAGGTTAAAATTTTGGGGGGTTTTGGGTGAAACCACAGAGTCAGGTGGTGCATTCCAGGCATTGACCACTCTGTTGCTGAAGTCATATTTTCTGCAATTCGAGTTTGGACTGACTCACTAAGTTTGTAACTATTGTGTGCTCGTGTATTGTTGTGATTGAAGCTGAAGTAGTCATTGTCAGGTAGGACATTGTAGCAGATAATTTTATGAGCTACGCTTAGGTCATACCGAAGGTGGTGTAGTTCTAAGTTTTCTAAGCCCAGAATTTCGAGTCTGGTGGCATAAGATATTTTCTTGCGAACAGAGGACTGGAGGACTCTTCTTGTGAAATATTTCTGAACACGTTCAATTGTATTAATGTCCAATATCCAGTGCGGGTTCTAGACAGATGAGTTGTATTCGAGAATTGGTCTAGCAAATGTTTTGTATGCTCTGGTTAGTAGTGTGATATTACTGGAGAAGAAGCTACGCAAGATTAGGTTTATAACTCTTAATGCCTTTTTGGCAATGTTGTTACAGTGGGCTTTGGCGCTTAGATCATTAGATATGAGTACTCCAAGGTCCTTGACAGAGTGAGAGTCATCTACAAGGTCGTGTCCACTCAGCTTCTATTTTGTGTTCTGGTTCTTTTTGCCAATGTGTAAGACAGAGCATTTGTTGGTTGAGATTTGAAGTTGCCACTTGTTTAACTATTCCAACACAAAGTCAAGGTATTTTTGAAGGGTAGCAGCATTGTCGGTGGTGTTAAATATTTTTACATCATTGGCGAAGAGAACGCAGTTGCTTATAATATGATCGCAAACGTCATTTATGTATAGTATGAAGAGTGTTGGTCCTAGAACACTGCCTTGGGGGACACCGCTATTAACAGGTGGCAGGATTTGATAGGGCGCTCCCTATTTTGACCACTTGTCTGTTTGACAGGAACGCAGCTATCCAATTATGTAGAGGTCCAGAGATTCCATAGGATTTTTGTCTTAGAAGTAGTTTGTCATGTACCACTGAATCAAAGGCTTTACAGAAGTCTATGTAAATTGTGTTTATTGCTTTGCCCTGATCGAGATTTATAGTCCATATGTTTTTGCAGTGTAGAAGTTGTAGATTACAAGATATATTTTTTTCTGAAGCCAAATTGTTTATTAGAGAGTAGGTTGTTTGTTTCTAGGTGGAGGGTAAAGTAATAACTTCCCATCACATTTTGTGACTTCAGCATCAAATCATTCTCTCCCCCGCCCCCATATCCCTCCCCCCCCCCATTTCTCTGCCCAAGCCTCTAACTCCTTTTCTGAAGATCTGGAAAAATTTTATATTGTTATGCTCTTGGTTTTGCCTTAAAATAAATACTGCACTTAGCCAATACAGCTAGCTTTTACAGTATTTGTTTTGTTTCTTCTGCCCTCTAGTGGTAGAAGCAAATACTGATGTAACACTAAGCAAATATCTGCTAGAATCTTCAAGCTTGGATCAGCAAAAAGAAACAGGTTAATCATAACTTCAAATACATTTCCCAGTTATTCCATCTCTTTCCACTCCAAGGATTTTTGTGGGGTAAAGAAAAGTGAATAATGGTGGGAAAACATACAATAATTATAAATAATTAACAAGGACAGATGACCTTCCCTTCTGATACTCAGTTTGAGATCGACCAAATGTACAATAATAATTTTCTTTAAAAGAATCCAATAGTTCTGAATTAAATTTACAGTTTTTAAAAAATGTGCCAAATAGGAAGAAAATGTTGAACTTTAAATGAATGGGAGGATAAAGGCAAATTTTAATATTGAAATGAATTATGCATACTGCTATGTCTATTGAGGCAAAGACAATAATTATTCAGGGTCAAGTTGTAGTTTCTCTATAGATTCTGATATAGTTACTTTTTAGGATCATTCTGGTATAATTATTCATACCTGGTATGAACTTATTATGTGCCCTCAGGTGAGGGTCAACAGTTAGTGACCACATAGGTAATTTTCTCAATGATGACTCATTTCTACCCTGATCCTTTGGTTTCCAAGGACATATTAAAGTGGGAGTACATGAAGATCGGATCATATGCCTTTTTAAACCCATGTATGAACTTCCTTGGGGCAATCATGTACACTGTGTGCAATTCTGAATTTAAATTGTGTTCATTTAAAAATTGAGATAATTCATGCTATTATTAACAGAACCTTTGAGATCCAACCAGTCAAAATTTCAGAGAAAGATCTGACTGAAGGCAGATATTCCCATGTTTCCTTAGACACAGTTTATGCCTGAAGATCAAAGTCCTATCCTTCCTAGTTCTCGTGTTCCTCCAGTTTTTTCCTTTATACAATATTCTTGTACCTTAAAAGACAAATTCTTAAAAGACAAATTGCACCAAGACAAATTCCTTGTGTGTCCAATCACACTTGGCCAATAAAGAATTCTAATCTAATCTAATCTAAAATTGTGCCTTCTTGTGCCACCTGCTTTCTGCTTTTCTGTTGCCAGATCAAGCTGGCAAATTTCACTAGTATTTCATACTTTGTAAAACAGTGCTTATCAATATCTTTCCTACAATACACAGGGAAGCAAACAGGTATTCCAAATTGCCTATAATGGCTGATGGACCATGATCTTCCTCAGCTCTTTAATTTGTTTTTTTCCCCTGCAGATTGGTTGGATCAAACTGAAAAAGTAAGGAAAATGCCAATCTGTCTCTCTTGAAGACTTTTTCCTGGTTGTGACTACATATTGATCCAGTTCAGAATCTCTGCAGGAATTCCAAACTACCATAAGATAAATTCTTGGCTATTTGATAAATTGCCCTATGGATTTTTAAGCAGACTACTATTGTTGTTGTACATGCAACCATAGAAAACAGGCTACCTGCAGGTGGTGCTGCCTGGCCATGTTTCAAATGGAATATAATCATTGATCCACCCTGGCAAAAGCCACACAAAATTGTTTCTGATTCCTCTCATCTGTACTGAGGGCTTTATAATCAAGGCTGCATATTTTTCTTCTGGCCTCATCAGGGGTATGATATTAACTCTCTTCCAGGATATGTGACATATGCATGGGGGGGATGATGCCTGTTTCTGCCTTTCCACTCCACCTCTCTATGTTAACAGGGAAGGAGCGGCTATCCCTACACAATTGGAAACCCGATTTGTGCAGGCCTTCTGGTCCTCTGGAGGTTTTGTGGTCCAACAAATGTGTTTCTAACCTCATTACAGACCTTACTGATTTACAGAAAAAGGGAGCAGATGCAGGAGAGAATATTGCCCTCAAACTCCGTGCATATGTTTTGCAAGTGTACCTGGCTGCTATAGATCACTGAGAGATAACTGCTGCTTTGCCTGTGTTAAATACTCCTCTCCTCCTCCTCCTCCTCCTCCTCTTCCACAATCTTAAGCCACCAGGCATGCTTCTCTCCCCTCCCCTTATCTACTTTATGCGTTACAAAGAGCAGAGGCTAGATTGAGAGAAAGACTTGCTTGTAAGAGCCAGCTACAATTGGCCTGAGACCGTTTGTTATCTGAGACAATGCTGACATCTTCTCCAATCCATAATACAAAGAAACCGGATGAATTGAGCTCTTTTTTTATGACAGTTGCTGCTGAAACTCCACAGATAGAGTTGGAGAGTATTAAGTAATAATAACAATAAAGAATTAGGTGAACGTTCCTCATTTTGACTGTTGTGTAATTTTTTAAACTTCTTCATGGAAATATCTCTAAAATGATCATCCTCGATGTTCTAGCTTCCATTTCATTTGAGATTGCATGCATCAGGACTATAACAGCCAATCAGCATGGTTCTGCAGAATTATAGTTAACTTGAGGTTAGAAAGTAAGATTATGTATTTTAAAAGGTAAAAGCAAAAGAAAGTGAAAAGTGAGGAAATGATGATTAACAAGGAAACTTTCATTGAGTAATATAATCCGCCCAACACATCTACAAAGTTATTTTGCCTTATTCAGGGACTTTTTTCTTTCACTTATCTTCAGTAAATGCATGCTACTTTCTAATAAACTATATTTTTAGTAGAAGAAAGAGGGAAAAAAGTTTTGCCTGTGAAGAAGCCAAAATAGAAAAGAGCTAAAGGTAAAGGTTCCCTCGCACATATGTGCTAGTCATTCCCGACACTAGTGGGTGGTGCTCATCTCCATTTCAAAGCCTAAGAGCCAGCGCTGTCTGAAAACGTTTCCATGGTCATGTGGCCGGCATGACTAAACACCAAAGGCTCACGGAATACTGTTACCTTCCCACCAAAGGTGGTCCCTATTTTTCTACTTGCATTTTTTACGTGCTTTCGAACTGCTAGGTTGGCAGAAGCTGGGACAAGTAATGGGAACTCACCCCATGACGCGGCACTAGGGATTCGAACCACTGAACTGCCGATCTTTTGATCGACAAACTCAGCATCTTAGCCACTGAGTCACCACGTCCCGCAGAAAAGAGCTACTTTTCTCTAATTGGAAATAGGAAAAAGAACAATAACCCCAACTCTGGTTTTGTCATTGTGGCTTTTTCCAATATCACTTCATCCTGAATTTTCCTTATGGTCATTTATCTAGTTTTTTGGACCAGCTTGCTCTTATTTATATTTATATTGCAGTTACAAATATTTATATTTATCCTCGGAATGGCTTGGGAAAGTGTGACAGCTGCCAGCATCCTGTACAGATCCAGTGAATTTTAAAAAACATTATTTGTAAACATATTCTTGAGCGCAGATCTAATCAGTAATCAAATGCCAGGCTTATTTACATTCTGGAAAATGCGCTGCTGCTTTGTTTTGCAGCTGTGATTGCTGCTCTTTTGTTCTAGGCAAATGAACCATATGGGCAAAGAAGGGTCTATGATAAGCCACTGGCCTTAGTACAGCACTTAGTACAGCCTCCCCAGATGGTTGGGGTTGGTTAACTACTATTTCCAAAGAACAAATTGTCAATTGATTTTGTAGCCATCTTAAAGCAATTTTTCCCGTGCTAGGGCCACACAGGGAGGCAGCAGCCCTTCCCATCCCGTGTAAAGATGAAGCAGATGGCTGAGTTTAAGGATTGCCTGGAAAGATCTGAAGTGGGTAAGGGAGAGGCTATCCTCAAGAAGCAGGGAGACCTAGCAGAGGAACACCAGGGAGGTCTGAGCTAGGAATGTTGTTTATGATTCTGCTCAATTATAGCACACCAATACAAGTGCAGGGGAAATCCCAGAGGTAGGTGCATTCTGGTTTCTCGTATTTACTGAAAGAGGGTGGGATCTGTGTTCAGGCAGCAAAAGAGAGAAGCAGGTTAGATGCCTTTTTGCAAGAGGGCTCAGGGCCTTCTAGATGGACAGCTCCTTCTGCCAATCTAGTTGTGCCTACTAGATTACTTTCCCTCTTCATCAGCTTTACAGCAGTTAAAAAAAAAGATGAAAGATGATGATACCTGGAAACTCCCTCCCATAAAAACCTCTGGAAATGCCCTAAAGATCTAAAATCCTATACTCATTATTTTGAACATCTGAATTAGAATGCTTACAGCTGTGGTCACAGTCACTCTTTCTTTCCTATATACTTCCTAGATACCGGTACCTGTAAGATTATAAAGGTAGGGTACATATTTCTCCTCCCTCCTTCCTATCCCCATTTAATGTTAGTCTTGGACTCTCTCTCATCACAGAAATCTTAAGGTATTGTCCACACCACCTTGTCTAATTACCAGAAGGAGCAGCCAAACTATGCTTGGAGAGAGGTGCTGCTTCCCACAAGGTTGAATAATAGTCTCACCAAAACTACTCCAAATTCAATATCCTGCCTAACAAGAAGACTTTTAATACTTCTTCCATTGTTTGATTCTGTGATTTGGGCTACTCCCAAATTCATTCTTCCCCCCTTCCATGATACCTTCCACTGGGATTGGGATAGAAGTCCAATCCTTGGTCCTTTGGACAATAGGTTGGGGGATCTGCTTTAATTTTGTCTGCTGAAAGCAAGCTAGTCTATGAGGTGGGGGTTTGTTAAACAAGGGATAAATCCAAAGTTGTAAGGTAGCCTTTGACTTAAAACAGTTCACTTACTGACCATTCAAAATTACAATGGCCCTGAAAAAAGTGACTTATGACCATTTATCAAACTTATGACCATTGCAGCATCCCCATGGTCATGTGATTTACATTCAGATGCTTGATAAGTGACTCACATTTACGACGGTTGCAGTGTCCCGGGTCATGCGATCACCTTTTGCAACTTTCTGACAAGCAGAGTCAATGGGGGAACCAGATTCACATAACAACCGTGTTACTAATTTAACAACAGCAGTGATTCACTTAACAAATGGGGCAAGAAAAGACATAAAATGGGGCAAAACTCACTTAACAAATTTCTTGCTTAGCAACATAAAGTTTGAGCTCAATTAAGCTGAGGACTACCTGTATTAGTATAATCTCTAAATATCATGGCACATGAAAAGATTAACTAAGTTTGTGAGAATTGATAGCTATTTTTATATAGTGAATTGTTAAAATGTGGTATGGTTATCTATTGATTTAAGAAGCTCCATGAATATGTATTGGAAGAGTCTCTCTCTCTCTTATTCCCTGAACCCTGAGGAAGTTTATCTAACTTTGGCCATTAAATTTCACTTTTGTTCATACTGTGGGGAAGGGAGTTCCAGAGGACATTAATCGTAACATGAAACTTACCTTAGTTCATTTAGAACAATATCTATGTCTTCAGCAGAGGTGGGTTTCAGCAGGTTCTGACCAGTTCTGGAGAACTGGTAGCGGAAATTTTGAGTAGTTCGGAGAACCGGTAGTAAAAATTCTGCCTGGCCCCGCACCCATCTATTCTCTGCCTCCCAAGTCCCCGGGAGAAAATGGGGATTTTGCAGTAACCTTCCCCTGGAGTGGGATGGGAATGGAGATTTTACAGTACCCTTCCCCTTTTACGCCCACCAAGCCACACCCACCAAGCCATACCACGCCCACCAAGCCACACCCACAGAACCTGTAGCAAAAAATTTTGAAACCCACTACTGGTCTTCAGGATAGATAAGCAGTGCTCAGTGATATTTTTGATAAACAGGATTCTGTCTTGTTTGTAACCTTTTTACAAAAGTGGAATTTGGAGAATTTATTGTTTTTATTTCAGTCTTTCTCTTTCTTTTCAATACTAATCCTTGGAAGTACAACCCACATAGCTCATTAGAATTTACTTCTAAATAAGTATGCTTGAAATTCCTGCTTGCTTTTCTCTTTCTCCTCAAGCCATGTTTGGTGTTAATTATGTTTTTCAAGTAAATCCAATAATCTTTTTGGCAAACAACGAGGTAGGGGTGGGATCTAGCCATTAAATGATCCACAAATCTTGCCAAGACTGGCAAGATTTATACAAACCATGATTATGTTTCTTTCATGTTGTGACAGCATTCTGTTCTGGATCTGGCTGAGAAATGTGGCACAGTGAACATCCTCCTCCTTTCCCTCACACAGAGACAAACACACATTCAGCATGGAATCTCACTCAGCAATGGTGAGAAAACTATCGTTCTTCCATCTCCAGACAAGATAGAAGCCCAGTATTTCACTGTGCTACTTGGTGCAATCAGGCATGTCAGCCGATGATCAGTGATTGTTTGAAGGCTTCAATAAGGCTGCTGCAGCAAGGGTGGGTACCCACCAGCTGAATGACTCACCATGTTCAAGATGTTTTTTTTTTAACTCTCCCTACCCTGCTGCCTATACAGTCATTTAGCTGTTCTGTGAAAGATGGTAATTATGAACATCTTTGGATTTGATTCTTCCTCCTTAAATTTCCTTTCCCCCCCACATACACACGCATGCACCCCCACAAACACACCCCCACACACACACGTGGGCAGCATGAGGCATTCCCATGATAACCATCTGGTAGACTGGAGCAGTGTGAGGAAGTCAGCTGGTCTGTGGGTGAGACACCCTAGTGAGTCTGGCTTTGCTAAGACTTCCAGTTCTGTTCAGTCAGGGAGTAAGCAGCTCTGAAGTCAAATGCTGGGTGAGAGGGGAGGGGTGGGGAAGATGATGTGGCCTTCCTCTCCCATTAGAAAGCCACCCACGGTGTGATCCCAAGAACATGTCTGCACATTTGTGCACGCCCTCAAAGGTACATATTTCTTCAGCCTCTAGGAAGTATACACACACCCAGAGCAAATTTGAGTTATTCCCTCTGGAGGCTACAATGAGTAATTATAATGTTCGCAAGAGAAATAATAGTAGTTATAATAATGTGTTTTGCCTTGTCCTTGTCTTTGATTACAGCATCCTATCTTTTAATTTTCTCTAGTCTTCTCTCCTTCTTAATCTTATCCTATGAAAAAGTTAGGAGAGTCAAAGTAACTTTCATAATAATGAGTCACTGAAATACAGCTTCCAGTCCTTTCTTTGGGTATAGAAAGCCCAAGAGAGTACTTATATTATTATTGTGATTAAATTCATTTCTAATATACTTTTTGGGTTAATGATCTAAATTATTATTAGGTTATAATGTTTTCGACCCAAATGCCTGCTGAGCTCCTTCTTCAGAAACAGGTGAGCAAAATGGGCCCAAAATTACTCATGCCTCTGATTAGCAGCTATTTTTCTTTAGAAGGAATGAACTAGAAATGTTTCCCGAGCCAGCGAGGCCCCAGGAATGAATTGGAAGCAAACAAGCCAGGAGATAAAGCGGTAGGCGGGTGTTTTCCTGCCTCAGTTGGTAACTGTTTCCCTAATAGAAAGAAAAACATACTTGAGGAGGGGGTTGAAGGCTCTAATTAGGAGGAAGAGGATTAGAATAGTGAAAAGGAGGCTTCTTTCTCTCTCTGACATGTGTATAGATCCCTGGGTTAATAGAAAGAAAGGGCTTTTGGGGACCGGAGGGAAAGCCTGTGTGGGAGGCTATCATCTCTCTCACCGATGCAGCTCAACTGCGCCTCCTGCCCATTATCAACTCAAGAGAGGATGGCCTCATTTAGCAATGGGGATTAGCTGAGCAGGCAACACTGCTTGGATCCAGCAGAACAATAAGCAGCCATCAGTAAACTTGGGAGTGTCGGACCGGCGGCTCCACAGCCTCTGTTTTCTTCACTAGCTCATTGCTTTCATGGTGTCATCTCTCAGGGGTCAGCAGATGGCAGCATCTGGTCAGTCTTGCTTTGCTTGGAGGGTTACCAGGATTGGACCTGCTGAGTATTCAGATGGGAAACCTCCAGGGAATTCCAGAGGAATAGGCTAGTTTGGGGAATTGATCAAACATCCTTGAGTAAAGCACTGGAAAAGCACTCTTGTAGGGCTGGCCAAGAAAACTGCATGGAAGTTTTCCCCAGGTGACCTCTTGAGTCACCTGAATAGAAATTTATGAAAGTTATAAATGGAGAGGCTAAGGCTAATGTGGCTTCTACACTATATGTTTTTTGTGGCATCATAATTTTTTATTCACACATTTTATGGAATTTCTTCATATTATCATCTGTTGGTAACTCTCCTGTGGTTTTTGAGGACTCTGTTGAGCCTGGAAGTAATGCAGTAAGCACAGATTTACCATAAGCTTGATGGTGGCATCATTTCATAACAAATTATCTTTCAGAATATTATTAAGTTTTCGCTGTGTCTGGATAAGCAGATTTATATTTCAATAATTTAACTGAAATATCGTCAGAGTGATTTTTAATAACTGCTAGTCTTTATGTATAAATTTTGAGACAAAGAAAAAAAGCTTTTTAGCTGCCATTTTAATAATTTGATTTATTTTAATCAGACAGGAGACATAGCCAGATGAGATTTACTTTATTATAAGGTTACATTAACAGAATTTTGCAAGACTGAAAGTATATCTTTCCTTCTGTTCCCCTTTACAGCAGGGGTGAAATCCAGCAGGTTCCGACAGGTTCTGGAGAACCGCTACCGGAGATTTTGAGCAGTTTGGAGAACTGGCAGCGGAAATTTAGAGTAGTTCAGAGATCTGGCAAATACCACCTGTGCTGGCCCCAGAGTGAGGTGGGAATGGGGATTTTGCAGTATCTTTCCCCTGGAGTGGAATGGAGATTTTGCAGTATCCTTTCTCTGCCATGCCCACCAAATCACACCACACCACATCCACCAAGCCACACCCACAGAACTGGTAGTAAAAAAAAATTTGGATTTCACCACTGCTTTACAGCCCAAGAAACTAGGGAGGGTCTCTTCTGAGTCTCTTGCCTGCTGCCGGCTATGTTGCTTTTTATCTAACTCTTCCTTGGTTCTGTCTTTTTTTCCAAGGTCACTCCCACATACCAATTCAATACCTGAATGCTTAATCCTGCCCCCTAAGGCTCCTCTGGATCCATGTCCAATAAATATTCACTGCCTCACTCACAAAAACAATAGAAAACAAATTATGCTCTTTCCCCTGCATTATAAGCTTGATTTGTTTTATATTTCATGTGTCATAATGGTTAATCATGCTTGAACAAATATGTGCTGACCTTTATTTTTGAAAAAAATAATGTTCTGATTACTTGGATCTTCCCCAATGTATTCCAATCATATATGCACATCTCTATCCAAGATCATCATATTCTGATACATACTGTAGAAAAGCAATGATTTATTAGTTCTAGGACCCGTCTGTTGGAAGCAATCTTAATATAAGATAATATAGCTGGAAATCATTAAAATTAAAAGGGATGACTATAGAACATGGTTGATGACATAACTGGTGAAGATTCCAACAATTCTTAGTTTCCTAATAAACATTTATATAGATCTGAACTCATGAAAGAAAAAGCCCTATATATCCTAGTTACTTCATAAGATCAAGAAAGAAAAAGAACTCTTGCAAAAAAAAAATCTTGTTTTGCAAACTGGGTGCCAAATCATTTACATATCTTTGAAACACAGAAATTAGTATGTTTTATTAAATATGGTATAGATTAAGTGGGTCTTTTCATACTCCATAATCAAATTAATATTATAAGCAGAGATGCATTATTCTGTACTAACTCTTTAGAGAACAAGCCAATTTTCTTTTGTAGCAGTATGATTTCACATGATCAGCTAAATGGGTTATTTTTATCAGAACTAAGTTGTAAACATTTATTTTATTTGATAAGATTTTTCCAAGTTCCATTTATGTTTACTATTAAAATAAAATTCTTCACAAATTCCAGCCTTATTTATAGTTATAACCAAAAACTAAGTCAATACATTAAAAACTCTCAAATGAACTGGTGCTCTCTTGATCCTTAGTTAGAATTGATAATTGCCTCTTGACAGTTACAATAGTTCACAAAACAACATAACCTGCTACTTGCGCTGAGTGCTGTAAATTTCAGTCTTCTTCTTCTTCCTCTTCTTCTTCCCCCCTCCCCCTCCTCTTGCCATTTCCTCTTCTTCCTCTTCCTCCTCCTCCAAATTATGTTCTTACTAGCTTCAAAATCATGCTCATGCCATTTCAAAAAAAAAAAAAAATTACGAGTAAAAATAACAAAATAGAAATTAGGATATTGTTTCAGGCAATGTCTCCAGTGATAATATTAGGTATGGGACAATTCACCCCATCTTCAACCACTTATGTGCCCAAAATGTTTATAAAAGTTTAAATGGAACAGCAACAGCTTGTGGAAATTCAAGCTGCACTATAATTTTCACAATTTTATATTAATTTTATTATATTAATAATTATATTAATTTTAATCTCATCACTCCTGCAAAGCACATAGGACATCACGCAAGGATTGCGTTGCTCCTTTTTTCGCAAAAACCCCACCTGTCTGAATCTATTACCTAGTTGATTTAATTCATTATAGTTTGATAAATCACTATTGGCTAGGGTGACACTGAGTTAAGTTATAAAAATTTAGTTTAAAAAGCCTACTAGCTGGAATTTCTACAATGTGCTAAGTGAAAATCAAACACACCAACCATATTATGTTAAGGGCCCAATTTCCTGGTGTATTGCTAACTGACCAAGCACCTTTCTTCTAAATATACTTAATCTGGATGTTTTTAGTGTTTTTATTTTTTTATTGTTTAAAAACGTTTTTAGTATTTTCTTTTATTTTCTTTCTTTTTTATATAATTTTTATTAATATATTCTATACACCAATACACAAATAAAATATACAATCCTGCCACCATGGTATAATGTGATTGTCCATAAATATAAAGTCATTCCTTTATACATACATATTTGCCATCATATATATACATCATCATATATCTATTCTATCCCACCTTTTCTGGACCCAATCCTACCATAATTTCCAACCGTTATAAAATTCTGAATCTTTTTTACCATTGATCAATCTAGTTAATCTATCTGATTCCATTTTTAGTATTTTCAATTGTAATCTATTTTTTTGAATTATAAGCCGCCCAGTCATTGAGTGAGATGGTCATCAATAGTAATTGAACAAATGAATGAATGAATGATGGTTTAGCACAATGAATGACCTTGATGTAAGAAAGAAACTAGTGTAAAGACACTACAGTACAGTACTAAATGTTATGGTTGTGGGAGGATTTGAGCCTAGCTTTTTCCCAAGCTGTAACCACTGACCTTCCCAATTTCACATCACATTCTGAAATGTGTTTCTGTCAAGTGGGATAAGTACACAGTCATTTTGTTCCCCAGTGGGAGGAGCTGACTGCATCCTGGCCACAGATGGTAGAGATGCCATGAATCTCCTTCGTGATCTGTAAGATGGTTTGTTAGCTTCAGCGGCTGTACCTATTAGCCTACAGAGAACAAAAGCAATGGGGAACAAAGAAGTGTAACTGGCAGTTGTACAAGACTGTGTCTGAAAAAAGGGAAAAGTATCATTTGAATATTCAAACCTGAAGGGAGAGAAGATTTCAATGACAATGAATGAAAACAACTAGTTTCTTTTGGTACTTCTAATGAGCAGTGTGTGTGTGCAGGGCAGCTCATTCTGTTCTGTGCATCCAATCTGTGATGTTGCAAGACACGAGTTCTCATGATAGCCCAGTCATATGGATGTATTGACCTGTGCATAGAAGACCCAAAGGAATTTTACAACAATGTAGCAAGAGAAAGCTTTCACACATGGGAAAAGATGTAAGACACAGGAGAAAGTAATAACTCAAGCACTCTTGGTAGCAATGCTTATTTATACATTATCCTCTATCCTTCCAAGAACTCTCTGTAGTTAGAATGGTTAGTCTGTAAGGTTGGGTTCTCATGTCTAGAGTACTGAGACAGATGTCTATTAATATTACAGGTGAGGAGATCATAGCAAAACTGAGAATCAGTCACTAGAGAATCAATCACAACCACAGTTTATGTGTTGCCATAATAGCCAACTTTATGCTATCAGAGCCAGTGAATTCTAACAAAAGAATGGTGCATTAATGAAGAGGAAATGTCTAATATTACTTTATAGGTAGTCCTTGTTTAGCAGCTACCTTATATAGGACCATTTGTAGTTCCATAGTGATGAAAAAGTAACTTTATGACCAATCCTTGCATTTACGATCTTTGTAAATCTGTAAAGCAGAGGAAAACTGAAGTAAAATCATAAGCTCAGTCGAGGTTTACTTTGCTTAATGACCAAGTCGCTGGTTCCATTTGTGATAACTAAGCAAGGGCTACCGTGTTTCCCCAAAAATAAGACCCTGTCTTATATTTTTTTGAACCCCGAAATAAGTGCTTGGCCTTATTTTCAGGGAGGTCTTATTATGTTGGGGTGCTTGGAACAAGATGGGGCTCCTCTTGCCGTCTTAGCTGATTTCCAGCTCTGCGTTTAAATATTTTTGGGGAGGGCTTCTTTTAGTGCATGTGCTCAAAAGCCCGATTGGGCTTATTATCAGGGGATGTCTTATTTTCGGGAAAACGGTATCTAATTTGACATTTCTGATTAAAAATAAATAAATAGAGGCAGGTTTCAATATTTTTTCATCCAAATTCAAAGTGAATTTTGAAACACAGACTGCCATGAGAGAATGGAGATTCTATTTTTGGCTTTATTTAGTTCAGGCACGCTCAGGAGACTTATATTTTGAGAAAGCTTCCAGATGTGGGATTGTAGAAAACGCATTTAAGAAATAAAGAATTCAACAATAAGTTAAGCATTCACTCAGGAGAAATATTACAGAATGGCTGCTGTGATTAATAAATACATCACCGTTGTTCAACTTCTGCCTAAAATGTTCCTTAATTCTGATTTCTTTTTCTTGACCAATTAAATATGGAGGTTTTTAAGTTGGCAAAGCAATAGCAAATACAGGCCATATGATACAGGAAAGCACATCTGCAGGCATGTAGACTTTTTGTTTGAAACTTTCAACTCTTTCAACAGAAATAAAACGAAACAGCTCTTCCATTTCTGTGGTCATACAACATAAATAGATTTTGCTTTTTTTCTGTGAGTTTTGTATAATTTAAATAATTACAACAGAGTATACAGCATACTCAGGTATTCAACATTCTTATACAGGACCTAATCAGCTATAAAAAGTCTTGGTTTAAAATATTGTTGAATATAGAGTGCTCTGATTTATAGTATAGCAATGGTCTATAGTAACTCTTGCAAAACTATATATTATATAAACCAGTTTTCCAGAATGTGATGTTACCTCTCAAAATTAGTTCCACCTTGAAATTTCAATCTTAAAATATTGTACAGTATCTTTAGCCTCTCCTGGCAAGAACAATAAAGTGCAGAAATAAGTAACACTGAATTAATTCCAACTGCCATACTTAACCCTGCCAAATAAATTTTTAGCAGTATTCCCATTTCTCTGTTTTTGGCTCTTTTCCTTTGCAGTCTCTCAAATGTCCTCTCATCATCATGGGTGTGCATGAAACAGAAAACGAGTTCCGTCTGCAACTTGAAACAAAGCATTACATTCCTGAAGTCAATTTGCCTCATTTCAAGCCAGTCTCGGTTTCATAGAAACAGAGGTCTCTGCAAATTTTGGTCAAAAAGTCAAGATGGTGGCCATGGCAGTGCAACTGAAGCTTGCAACACATTAAAAAATCCAGGCATTGCCGTTACCATCGTATTGGCTTTTTTGACCACACCCCATAAGTACCACAAGCAGAAAAAAAAATCTGAATTAATATAGTGAATCCACATTCAGCAGAAATAAGAACTCAGAGCAGTTTCAGATGTTTCAGGCACGGAAAATTGGGATCTGGAAGGGCTGCAAAAAACTGGACAACCACAAAATAGCAGCAAAACATTACAGAATGTTCTCAGCTGCCATCTAGTGATCATTTGTATTTTTGTAGTACAGATGCAGCGCCTTGAAACCAGAAAGAATATCTGTGCCTGGGGTATAGGTATTTTCAAGCAAGGAATGTAAGCAGAAATACATTGGTTCTGTGTTTTATCTCTCACACAAAACACCAACTTTTCATTTAATTACCTCTTAAGGGCAGGAGTAGAAAAGAAAGGGAAAAAAATAATTAATTCTAGTTGGTCCCAGTTAAGAGACTACTTTCCCCCTTAAATCTACATCTAAAACTAATCTTGCAGACAATCAGTGATAACTCTGTTCATTCTTGTATTTAAAAATTTACCTGAAATGTACCCATTATTTTTCCCAGCAAGCTGCCAAAAAACAAGGTATTTTGTGGTTTCTATCTGTTAGCTTAATAATTATCTTAATAAATAATCTTGACGAATATATCTTTTCTTTTATGTACACCGAGAGCATATGCACTAAGACAAATTCCTTATGTGTCCAATCACACTTGGCCAATAAAGAATTCAATTCTTCTCTACTCTACTCTACTCTACTCTACTCTACTCGTGACAGGAAGTACTGTTCCCCAGAAGATAAGACACCAAATATCTCCCTCTGCCCAACTGCCAGCTTTTATATCCTAAATGTAAATTACTTTTACACCAATAGTCCTCAATACAAAATGAAAGAGTGATCATGAGGGATACACACATCCTTGCTCAGCAAAACAATTCTTCTTTTTATGCTTGAAGTTCTAAAATAAAAGAATAGGAGAGCTGCAGTGTACAAGTCAAAACTCAAGATCAAGCATGCCTTTGCAGGAAAATGCCCCCATCAATATTACAAAAAAGCATGAACAAGATGCGCATTTCCCACCTGTTTCTGCTTTGCTTAGCAGGCCAACCAACCATAGCTTTTCTGGATTTGAAATGCACTATGAAATCTGTACAAACAATAGGGGCAAGAAAACGCAGTGTACAGATTGCACGAATGAATCAATGTCACCAAAATGTAAAAAAATCCAAATGAGCCAAATAAACCAAAGCACACCATCAGCATAAAAATTTTGGGGAAAGAAAAAATAATATTGATTTCTACTGGAAAAGTAGAAATCAATACTTCTGGATCACCTTCATATTGTCTTTGATCCAGGATGATCAGGTATTGAGGCTCAGCAACTTCATCACTGGCTATACTTGAAAATAGATGAGTCATGGGAATCAGACTTGGGAAAGTCTGGGAGGGTTGGGAGTTAAATCTTACTGCTTTCATATGGCCCAGGGGCTAGATAAGCCCACGTGGAGCTTATTCCACATAAAATTGAATTTATACATTCGGTCAGTAGTTGCTCAGAGGGTCTGAAAGGGATAGTCAGATGGTTCTTACCCAGTGTACCTTTCTCAGGTGATTGGGCCAGGGATTATCTCAGTATTGCTTTTTCCACTGACCAAATTAGTCATTGCTTGATACACGTGAGTTGGTATCTTCAATTTCACTTCACTATTGGACACATCTAGGTACTGGGCAGATTGCTGTCAGCAATTGGGAGGGTATGGTAAATAGCTGACCCTCAGCTGTTTGAGGAAATCCATAAAAATAAGTTTATCACAGGTTTGTTTCACAGTTATCGCTCAGGTCTGAATGATAAAATGTCATAAATTATCTTCCCTAAAAAACAGCATCTTATCAGTTGGGATGCTGTTGGTAGGCAAGAGATGTAACTGGCTAACTAACACTGATTACCCAAAATTGGGGGAGGTTTGTCCCTTACAGTCCCCAGCTAGTTCAGGTAATGAGCAACCTGCATTGTATCAACAGTCCTCTTTTCTTTCTGGCGAAATGCCATTCACACTACCCCAAGTTAGTGGAGAGGAACAGGCTCAGGCTCAACCCATCCAAGACTGAGTGACTGTGGTTTCCGACATCCCGATATAGTCAGTTGACGCCATCGCTGACTATTGGGGGCGAATCTCTGGCCCCCATGGAGAGGGCTCGCAACTTGGGTGTCCTCCTGGATTCACGGCTGTCTTTAGAAGAGCACTTGATGGCCGTGACCGGGAGGATTTTTCATCAGGTTCGCCTGATTCGCCAGTTGCGTCCCTTTCTGGATCGGGACTCCCTACACACAGTCACTCATGCCCTCGTCACTTCCTGCCTGGACTACTGCAACGCTCTCTACATGGGGCTCCCCTTGAGGAGCACCCGGAGGCTCCAACAGGCGCAGAGTGTGGCCACGCGGGTGGTAATGGGAGCAACATGGCACTCCCGGGTGACACTTCTCCTGCGCGAGCTGCACTGGCTCCCGGTGGTCTTCCGGGTGCGCTTCAAGGTTCTGGTTACCACCTTTAGAGCGCTCCATGGCTTAGGACTTGGTTATTTACGGGACCGCCTACTACCACAAGCAGCCTCCCACCGGCCGGTACGCTCTCATAGAGAGGGGCTCCTCCGAGTGCCGTCAGCTAAACAATGTCGACTGGCGGCCCCCAGGGGGAGGGCCTTCTCTGTGGGGGCACCCACTATCTGGAACGAGCTCCCCCCAGAGATACGGAGGATCCCGGATCTACACACTTTCCGCCGTGCTCTTAAGATTCTTTTATTCCAGCAAGCCGGCCTGGCCTAATTTTCTCCCCTATTTTAAAATTCTTTTACATCGAAATTTTAATTTGTTTTAAATTATTGGGATTTTTTAATTGCCTTGGGCTAAATTATTTAATTTGGTTTTAATTATATCTTTTAACTTTTGTATTTATGTATTTTATTTTGTGCCTGTTCACCGCCTTGAGTCCTTCGGGAGTAGGGTGGTATATAAATCTAAAGAAAAGAAAAGAAAAGAAAAGAAAAGAAAGTAAGTTCAGGCTGATGCCCTTAGGCCTGTCTTCAATGAGTTTCAAAACCTCAAGTTCCAGCATGCACAATTTTATAATGTCTGTCACATCTCCCTTTACCTTCCGTTCTAGGTTAAAGGACCAATTACTATAATCTTTCCTTATAGGGAAGATGCTGTATTATTCACACATTTTTCTCTCTTTGCATCTTTTCTTTTTTAAAAAAAGCATAATGATCCATACTATACAAGGTTTAACACTCCAAATGTATTTTCACTATAGATTTGTATAATAATAATAATAATAATAATAATAATAATAATAATAATAATAATAATAATTTATTAAATTTATATACCGCCCTTCTCCCCGAAGGGACTCAGGGCGGTGAACAGCCGAAAATTAAAATAACATACAATATAAAAGTTAAGATAACTAAAAATAAATTAAATTAATCAGCCTCCCAATTTAAAACCCCAAGCTATACAATTAAAAACTAACCCATAAAACCTATTCAGGCCAGGCTGGCTTGCTGAAATAAAAACATCTTCAGGGCCTTACGGAAAGTGCGGAGATCCGGGATCAGTCGTATTCCAGGAGGTAGATCATTCCAGAGGGCGGGTGCTCCCACAGAGAAAGCTCTCCCCCTGGGGGCTGCCAGCCAACATTGCTTGACCGACGGCACCCTGAGGAGGCCCTCTCTGTGTTGGCAATCCTATTTGGTTTGCCAATGGTTACAAACATAGAATTTGCTTTTCTTTCTTTTTTTACTTTTTTTTTTTTTTAATCCACTGGCACTTCACTTACAAGCCTGTCCTGGTAACACCTTTTTGTTTCTACCATGTCCCCATGATGCTGACTTCATCTCATTTTCAGTCCATGAATGAGAGATAGCTTATTCTTTGCTAGGTATCACATCTGACCCAGTCCTAGGCCAGCTTCAAGGTACATCAAATTCATTAGGATCTGTCACGCATTACCTTGGGCAGCAGTGAGGTGAGTAGCCTGACTTGAAACAGAGGTAACACTATTAACCCACTGGAGATAACCTATTTCATGCAGCTATAGTTTCTCGCAAGATAGGTCAGTGCCTCAAGTCGGGTGGGGGGAGAGCCCATAGTGTGCGCTCCACAATAAGCTTTATATCAGCCCAAATCAAGAAATATTTAAATGTAAAATTTTACAACACCATACTATGTAAATCCTCTTATTATTTTAATTATTGAGTCTGTCATCTGCACCTCCATAACTGTCTGGTTTGGCTCTGCAACCAAACAAGACAAACACAGACTTAGTTCAGAGGATAATTAGAACTGCAGAAAAAAACATTGCTACCAACCTACCTTCCATTGAGGACCTGTATACTGCACGAGTCAAAAAGAGGGCTGTGAAAATATCTACAGATCCCTCGCATCCTGGACATAAATTGTTTCAACTTCTACCCTCAAAAAGACGCTATAGAGCACTGCCCTCCAAAACAACTAGACATAAGGACAGTTTTCCCCCCAAATACCATCACTCTGCTTAACAACTAATTCCCACAACACTGTCAAATAATTTTCTGAGACCGTATTACTAGTATTCTTCTCTTCCTAATATCTATCCCCACTTATTACTATAACCATGTTGCTTGCATCTTTCTATTATATTGTTTTTGTTTCCTAGTACGATTTGATAGCTTATTAGTAAACTTGACTATCACTAAGTGTTGTATCTTTTTTTTTATTCTTGATGAATGTATTTTATTCTCCTTATGTACACTGAGAGCATATACACCTAAGACAAATTCCTTGCGTGTCCAAAGAATTCTATTCTATTATGATTTATTCATTTTCTCAATGCATAGCCACCATCTTTTTGTTTCTTAAACTTAAAAGCACCCTGATCTTTGACGAAGATCTTTGGTAAATTGTAGGATATGTTTTCACCCTGAACGAATGCTGCCCTTCAAGAAAAAATAGGAAATCAGCAACCTATTTCTCGCTCCCCTTTTTTTCTCAGCGCTCTTCCAAAAGGAGATAGATATCTTTTTCTTTTTTGGTAAAAAAATTTATTTTTTATTTTTTTACACAAACAAACACATAATGCATCAATCCTTCCGTGTGTCATCTCAGTGTTTCTTCAGTAACTTCTTTTTGATTACTCCTCCTATCTTCATTTCTTCCCTTATAATTTCCAGTTCTCTATTACAATATTTCCACCCCCAAGTACAATACAGAGAGATCGATATCTCTGAGCTCTTTGTAGAAGGCTCCTGTTCTTCGGAAATCCATAGCTCGGTATTCTCTTCGCTTGATTATTTTCCCCTACCAAGTGACAAGTAGATCGGTTATTCAGTGTTCTTCGTTAGGGCTGCTCATCGATTCGCTCCGCGGGTAAACACGGTACTGTAGAACGTGTGCACGTTTTGTTAGCGGCGCAGACGTGGAAGTGCACCGGAGGGGAAGCGAAGCTATTATCATTGGTTCCCACTTGTCACGGTAAAACCAAGCAGCCTTTAGGCTTCAGGTACCAAAGCGCTTGGTGGGACGTTGGGAAGAAAAACCCATCCTTTCCCCGCGTAGCCTGCCAGTTATTATTTATTTTCGTGGCGACAGGAGGGTAAAGAAGAGCATCATTAGCTTCGCATGCTTATTAGGTATAAAATTGATGCCTGGCTTTTTCAATAGAGTTTTTGATAAGGGGGCTCATTCATGTGGAGCTATGCTGGCTGGAGAATTCTGGGAGTTGAAGTCCACAAGTCTTAAAGCTGCCCAGTTTGAAGACCTCTGATGTGAAGCATATTTTGTCTACTTGCCGTGGTTTTAAACCTGGCAGTGGTAACACAGCAGATTGGTCTAGACTCTAGAATAAATGGAAAGAAAAATGATGTAATAAAGTCTATGAGCAAGAGAAGAATATTATCAGCTCAAAGTGACCAGGTCTTCTGCTGCTTTAACTCAGAAAACAAAAGCTTTAAAGCAAGAATGGGGAATGTACTATAATCTTTCAGAGGTTGACCTACAGTTTTATGCATTTTCTAACACTGGCTACACCAGCTAGGGTTATAATACAGCAACAGGTTGTTGTAGTTATCAAACACAAGGGAGATGATTAAATGGCAAAGCAGAAGGCTAAGGATGGTGATTTCTGAGGGTTGTTAGAGTCTTTCTATGGATTATGGGAAAGACTAGTTCTGCACTTTTTTCACCTGTAAAGAGCATAGGTTGTCTGCTTATTGGTTGAATTTTTGGATTATTTCATTTTTTTCTCAGATTTTGGTATGGAGTTTCAAGCTGTGGTGATGGCTGTAGGTGGGGGATCCCGCATGATGGATCTGACCTCAAATATCCCTAAAGCTCTTCTTCCTATTGGTAATAAACCCTTGATCTGGTACCCACTCAACCTGTTGGAACAAGTTGGTTTTGAAGGTAAGCAGCCTTGAATATGTTGTTTTGCTCTGTGGAGAAATGACTTCAAAAAGTCAAGGACACTATTTGCAGGAGTACTGGGAATGAGCTTTGTCAATAAATCCAAGGAATCTGGCACCAGAGCTGGAAGTCAAGTTAATTCAGAATGTTTCATTTGACTTCTAACATGATTTAGAACAGGGGTGTCAAACTTGCGGCCCGTGGGCTGGATATGCACTGGCCATGCCCACGCCTGGTTTAGCGAAGGGGGAAAAAGTCATGATATGTCACATGATGACGCCATGACAATGTGAGTTTGACACCCCTGATTTGGAAGAAGGAGGTTATATGATTGAGATAATCTCTGTATTTAAGTAAACATATACAAGCGCTCTACATAAATAATGTACGCATTGAAATTTTTCTTCTGGGAATTTGATGGGAATATTAACAAAATAAGGGGGCATGATGACTTAACAGTTAAAGTCCCTGAGCTTGTCAGCTGGAAAGCTGACAACCTGTGTTCGAGACTTGAGCGCTGCACAATGGGGTGAGCTCCTGTTCCTGCCCCAGGTCCTGTCCACCTAGCCCCTCGAAAAAATGCCACCATGCTCCCTCTTATATCCTGTGGGGTGTGGTCCAGTGACTCAGGCTAATCTTGGGCACGCCTTTTCTTCTGTTGTGCACGCTTATCTCTGCGACGCTGGCGTGGATCCAGCCAAGACTCATTACCCTCATCACTGTCCATCTGTGGCTGCGTGGACGTGCTTGGCCCCGGCCCTATCTCTTGCCCTTCGGTGGACACCGAAGGCATTGCCAGAGAGGAGGGTCCTGGAGAGGGAGGCCTTGCCAACTCCTCTCCTTCACTCTTAGAGTCCTTTCCTGCTGATGACACAGGCTCAGGTAACGGAGCCACAACACTCAAATAATTTCCTTCTGCTTTTCTTCCCAGGGCTTTGAGTTTAGAATATCTGGCAACTGGCAAAATGTATTTAACTAGATGTTAGACTTTGCTTATATGTATTGTGCACTTCCTAGAAATCTCCTTTATGTTAGTTATAAAACTTGTTTTCCTAAGCATTGTTTAGGTCATATTTCTAACTTCAATAATGCTCTAATGCTCTAATGCTCAAATGGCTAAACAAAAGGTTTCTATCTCCAACACACCAAATTCCAACCATGAGAATTTTTACGAAATTATTTCTTTGAAGTGACTTCAAAACAGAAAAAAAATGCGGAAGAATTTTTCTATTTGGTCTTATACAGATTGGAAAAGAAAACTGACTTAATGAGAAACCATTTGCAAAACTGTCCAACCCAACCACATTTCAAAATAAAATTCTTTTAATAAAAAAATGAGTTACGGTATTTCCTAAGAAGTCTGTACTGTTTGAACAGAAGTTTCCCTCTTACTGCCCAAGAGAAATAGACATTAGCTCAAACTTAAAATGTTACTGGCAATACATTCCATACTCAGTGAAGTGATTCTAGGCTTAAAACAACCTAATTCTGAAATATTTCCATTATGAATGGATTTGCCTAGCTGTTCCCTTGTTGATCCAAAACTCCTTTTGGATTTAATTCCAATGCAGATTAGATGTTTTGATCAGTCCTATACAGCATGATTAATGGCAGGGGCTGTGGGAGTTCAAAACATCTGGAGGTTACTATGCTAGTCTTTGTTCTAGATCATTCATAATTATAAATTTAATCAGTGGTGGTCTCAGTGCAATTCCCTGGGTGTCCCATTGTTTAGTTTCAGCTATTGTGAAAGTTGGCCATTTATTCCTAATCCAAGGTTTCTGCTCATCAACCAATTACAAACAAATAAAGAAACGTTTACTGTTAGTTTATTCAGAAAAATGGTGAGAGATCTATCAAATGTGTTTGGAGAATCCAAATAAACAGTGCATATGAATTTACTACTATCCACATCCACATTGGGACTCTCTAAAACAGTGTTTCTCAAATTAGCAAATTTAAGGCTTCAGTTTCCCCGTCTCCCCAAATATACCAGGAATAAATGTTATCCAGAAAAGCCTTTGCTTTCTTAAATCCTTTAAAAAGTTGCTATTTCTCTCTCTCTCTCTCTCTCTCTCTCTCTCTCTCTCTCTCTCTCTCTCTCTCTCTCTCTCTTTTTCTCCATTTCTCTCTTCTCCTTTCTTTCTCTCTCTCTTCTCCCCCACCCACCCACCCCCAAGATCATCTTATCTCCATTTGCTGATTTTAGGAATATGAAATTTTACATGTGAGACTTTTTTTACAACTCTTGGATTAAAACCAATTAAATCAGATGAAAAGGTATTTCAAACTTTTCTGAATGTTACATGGGGAGGCTTATATGTGCTTTTTCAAGAGCCTGATTTAATGGAATTTGAATTCAAAAGACAAAATTCCATCTAGACCAGGGGTGTCAAACTAGTGGCCCGTGGGTCAGATGCGTCATGTGCAGGCCACGCCCACCCCAGCTCCACGAATGGGAAAAACGTTGCAAAATGACACATGATGGCAATGTGATGCGAGTTTGACACCCGTGATCTAGACAATCTCCCAAAATAAAGGACAAGTTGGTTGCAACCAAAGCTTTGGTGAGGTACTTAAATTTATGTTATTTGCATAAATGTGTAATTACATTATACTACATTACACAATTATGTTACACAAATGATGTAAATTAGTACGAATTACATGTTTTTAGATATAATAGTCATTTAAGATTAATAGAGGCTTCCTCCTCCCAACTTTTCCATTATTCAAGTTGTAGTTCCATATCTTTATTAATGTCTAGCTTTGTATTAAATACATAGAATATAATAGCGACAGAAATGCCAGTTTGAGTAATATTTTTTTCGATTTAGTATCTTATATTTTGCTTAGGAGTGCTACCTTACAAAAACAAAATTACATTCATTAAAATAGCATAAAATACTGTTCTGCAGAAATAATGCTATTTTGTTTAGTAAATTATTTTTGCACATTTTGGCATATAATGAGAATTCTGAAACCTTGAAGAACTTGATCAAATTATTTGAGGACTCTCTGGAAGTTTTACGGCTTTAAAATGATGTAAACTATTTAAACTTTACATTTAAACTTTACATTTACATTTAAAAGTTACATCATTCTAAACTATCTAAAATTAAATAATCTATTCTGAAGAATGTAAACTATTTCATAGATCTATTTACTTTTTCTTTCTTTTCTGAAGAAGTCATTGTGGTTACAACAAAAGATGTTCAGAAAGTGCTAAACTTGGAGACAAAACTGAAGCTGGATATTGTATGTATTGCTGATGATGCAGATATGGGAACTGCAGACTCATTACGTCATATTCATGAGAAAATAAAGGTAATACTAAGTATTTAAAAATCATTTTAATTTATCATAATATGAGTAATGTGTATGTGTAAAATATAGAAATAATTCAACAGATCACTGTTCACTAAGGAAATTAAACAAACTTTTAAAACACCTAAATACTTTGGGCATAATTGTGTTTAAAAAATAAATGTACACAAATACCAGTATTGTTGATAAATTTCTACTTTTATTTCCACTGTCTACTTCAAGTTGATCTTACCCAGATTATATCTAGGTATGATCTATCTATCTATCTATCTATCTATCTATCTATCTATCTATCTATCTATTTTCTAGGCTGCCCATCTCCCCTACAAGGTGATTCTGGGCAGCTAAAATAAATCATCAGTTTGGAGGTGTTTAGAACTTTTGATCTTGCAAAGCATGTATATGTTCCTGAACTCTTATTTGCTGTTGTGTCCAATTCAGTTTTAGGGACATGATTAACAAATTAAGTCAACCAATGAACAATAATGTAATGTGTGCCATATCTGAGAAAGTATGAGAGAGAAATCCATTTGCTAAATAATGTTAAAAAATGGATTCATATCTCTATTTAGATTAGCTAATATTAGTACAAAGTATGTTCTCCACCTTGAGTTATTTCTAAAGATAATAAAGGCAGGATACAAACTAACCAACCAACCAGCCACCAATAAATAAATATAAATTCACTATGGATCATAGATTTCCTCTAGGAGACCTAGATTATTTCTATATTTAGTGAGATCTGACTGTTAATACAGAACTGAAACACAGGAATAAAAATAATCGACTTCCTATATATTCTAGGTATGATCCAATTTTTCATTATCCAGGGTGTTTGTGAAACAACGTTGTGTATACGGGTACACTAAAGTGCATGTAAATCAAATTTCATTAGAATATTTCAAGCCAAGTTTTTTGTTTTTTCATGTTTCTTATGATTACATGTTTTTAATGTTAAATTATTTGGATGCTGAGTTAAAATTTTAATTCAATCACTTCTTAATATAAAATTAAATTTAATTATATTGATATGCTTTATCAAAGCATATCAGTAATTTAAATAATTTGAAATCCACATCACTAATATCAAAAAGCAAAGAAATAAAAACTGAGAAAGTGTTAATCTTAGGTCATGAAGTGAACCTGTTGTTGTATCAGATATACTAGCAATAAGTTTTTAATTTGAGCTGTGTATCCACATTTGGTAGGGCGCAACTGAACCTTATTACCATTGCTACTGTGAACAGAACTGGTTTTATAAAATTAACATGGTGCTATTTGAGTTCTTGAATAAGGGGGGAAATGTCTTCTTTTCTGTTTTGGTAGCTTTGCATCCAGCTCATTCAATATTTTGTTTCCTGGCAGAAAGCAATGTGTGAATTTGGGCAATATTTCGTCTGTTTCCTGAGGTTTGGAACCAACATCTGTAGACTCAGGTTATGTGGGAAGGGCCCATGGCATAGCTGTTTCCCATGCTATTATTACTTCTCTTGGGAATAGAAGCGATTTTGGCATGAGAAGGAAACCCACCGTCAGCACTTCCTACATACTCTCACTTCTTTATAAAATTACAAGGAAAAGCCCTGTGCAATTAAGACTAATGATGGGAAATGCTCTTGCTTCTATTCAGTGTGAGCCAGCGACATACAGAACCACAGATATGGCCCAAAACTGTACTGCCTTGGTAAGAAAACTAACCATTTTTGCTGGCATGTGCATAGATAATGTTATGTTGGTTTGGAATATGAAGATGAAAGCTGACACATTTTTTCCCTCTTATCCTGTAAAGATCTTCTCCAATTTATGTCAGTAACTATATTCCAACCAGCTATTAAAATATAGTATTCCAGCAGTATAACAGAGTGGAAAATGTACATTTTCCTGCACTAATAAATGTTTACATGTTTTAATGGAACCCCTAACTAAACCATACAGTTAGATACTATTGTTAGTAGACTTTGACTATGAAGTAATGATAGGTGGTCTGCCTAGTGCTTCCTAAATCCTTCAGAATAAAAGTTACAAAAATGTACCCATGATCCTTCCATAAACAATGAGAAAAAAAAAAGCAGTAATTTCTTGGAAAAGCTAAGCAATCCAGATTTGCATGCTGGGTACATCTTTTGGAGCCATATTGTGGAAAGTGTGATGTCACAGCAGTGGTCTGTATACTGCTGAGGGTCAGTGATCCATGTAGTTTTGGACAGACAAGTTTAGTGCTTCACTTCCTCTGCTGAAAAACCTTCTTTCCAAATACATGACATAAGAAAGCTCACTGTAATGGCTGGGAGGTGGAATCTGTGCTTCTGGTACAGTTGAGATGAGTTTGGTGACCATGGAAAAAAATCATAACTTGTAACAGAGATGTTTTTGGACTGTTGGTGGATTTAAAAACAACCATGAAATATGTGCATAGAGACAAATGGGACGTTTTACTCCTTTGCTTATGAGTTAATTTTGAAATAAATAAATAAATAGAGCATTTCATTTCTTAAAGCAGTTTACCAGACTTCTTTTACTGAGGCTTAACTCACGTTCTTTGAAGCACCGTGTATATTTCTAAAATAAAAATAACAAGTGTTTTGCCTCACTCACCTCTCTTAACAACACCACAGAGACTTCTATACGACAAAAATAATAATAGTTCAAGAGATTGACAATGGAATAAATAACTGAAAATCTTAGGAATTTTGGTAAGGTCTGTGTCTCAGTGGAATATATGTGAAAATCCTTAGGTCACTATACATAATCCAGAAGCAACACCCCCCCCCCCCCCAAATTTATTATATCGCTCATCCCAGACATGAATTCATTTTGAAGTTCTCTTGTAAACCTGGATCCTATTATGAAGAAGGAATGGTTACAGAGAGGACCACTGTAGGGAATATCAAATTCAAGTTCAATTAAGGTTATGTTAATCCGGTTTTCCTGCATAAACATTTTTCCTTTATGGGCTAGTCAAAGCAATAAATATATTTCCAGCACATATGTGGTAGGGAAGTTGCTCGTCTTGCCAAAGGTCACTATGTATATTTGCTGTTCCCTTATTTTAGTTCTGGAAGAGGGTGGAAAAATGTGTGGAGCAGCTAGCTCATCTATAAGGCCCATCTTATAAAATAATGCAATGTGCCCCATCAAAACTTGGAATGGAATGGCTTATAATTTCTAAACACCAGAGGTGGTATTCAGCAGGTTCTGACCAGTTCTGGAGAACCGGTAGCAGAAATTTTAAGTAGTTCGGAGAACCGGTAAATACCACCTCTGACTGGCCCCACCCCCATCTATTCTCTGCCTCCCAAGTCCCAGCTGATGGGGAGGAAATGGGGATTTTGCAGTAACCTTCCCCTGGAGTGGGGAGAAAATGGAGATTTTACAGAATCCTTCCCCTGCCATGCCCACCAAGCCATGCCCACCAAACTATGCCATGCCACGCCCACCAAGCCACACCCACAGAGCCAGTAGTAAAAAAATTTGAACCCCATCACTGCTAAGCACTGATGATGCTTCTTCAAAACAGAATTAATCTGTTTACTACTGTAATTAGAAAAGTTATTTATGGAGATTTTCAATCATCCAGGTCATGATTGTCCCAAAGGTGCTTTTTCTAAAAGGCAACTAGACTTTCTTGGGTTGTTTTTTTTCTTTGAAAATGTTTTGCTTTTCATCCAAGAACCTGAACTGAAGAAGCTTCTTGAATGAGAAACAAAATGTTTTCAAAGGGAAAAAAAAACCCACGAAGTCCAGTTGCCTTTTGGAAAAAGCGCCTTTGGGATAGAAGTACCACTTTTACATCTGTTGTAGAAAGGATATTTGTAGAAATGGATATTTTATTGGTATACTATAGACCAGGGGTGGGCAACTGTGGCCCTTTTACAACCTGTGGACTTCAACTCCCAGAATTCCTGAGACAGCTTCTCAGGAATTCTGGGAGTTGAAGTCCACAGGTTGTAAAAGGGCCACAGTTGCCCACCCCTGCTATAGACAATTATGGTTTTGAAAAGAAATGGGGACTATTTTCTCTTTTAAAAGATCATGAAAGTAGTAAAAAGTTGGCAAGATTTGGGTCTCCTGGATGGCAGAAATTGATAAAATAAGGTACTTGATTGAAGTTGAGCTCCAGAAATAAATGTGTTCTTGGCGCTGATTATTTTAAGTAATATAATAAGCTGAATAAGTCTTATCAATTAAGTGAGACCATATTGAAATTATTTAAATATGTGTGTCTAGACAAATCTTCACCAGCAGTGATGTTGTAAATGTGGATTATAGCTCCCTGAATTTTTAGTGGGAATTGTACAAGACCGTATCAGTATATATTAATATCAGTATCAGTATATTGGTGCATATGAAGTTGACATATAGTTGTTAAAGAAGATGGTTACATGAGAAAGCTCTTGAATTAGCTACTTCTTTCATGCTGATTCCTGTCGATCTCCTCCATATAAGCAGCTTTATTCCCTGTGCTGTAATTTAATACTATATAATACCAGTAATTAATTATTTAAGTAGAAAATAGGGACCACCTTTGGTGGGAAGGTAACAGCATTTCATGCGCCTTTGGCATTTAGTAATGCTGGCCACATGACCACGGAACATCTTAGGACAGTGCTGGCTCTTTGGCTTTGAAATGGAGATGAGCACCGCCCCCTAGAGTCGGGAACAACTAGCACATATGTGCAAGGTGAACCTTTACCTTTACCTTTAATGTCCTCTTTGGAGTTGCTCTTATCCACTTAAAGTGATTTCCTAGGAGAGCAGCTTTGGCACGGCTTAACTTAACCACCCTGAGTCACTCTAAGAATGAGATTGTAGTACCTAAATTTGATAGATAAATAAAAATAAACTTTATAACACTAAAAATTGCTATATGTTTAGGAAACTATTACAGTAATATATATTGTTACAAGGATCTACTGTTAGCGCAGTTTTCTGAACTGTAGGAACTATTGTGAGTGTTATTAAATTAAACATACCTGTATTTCTGTTGCAATATAACAGAATCTTATGTGGCCAGATTTTAACCCACAAATTCTGGGTAGTTATGATCTGTTTATTTTAATCATACACTGTTTCTTTTGCATTCAGCAATTTAATACTGCAATCGTTTAAATACCTACTCCAAAAATATCTTACTGAATTTAACAAAGTGTCCTAGTTAAGTGCACACAGGACTTCAGCACATGATTTTTAGGGATTTTTAAAAAAAATATTGGCTTGGCTACTAATTTAAAATAAGAATAATGTGTCTCTTTATGTGGTCTGAGTGATCCTAGATCATCTGTCTTAAGGGATTTTCTCTGGGATATCTAAATCAATTATATTTTTAAATTTCTTGGGTTAAATCCAGTTGTCAGCATTGCAATGAATGTTCAAAATCTATAGTTGCTTTGATTTTAATCTCTGCTTACATTAATTGAATCTGCAGTATGGACATAATTGGCATGCTATATCTTACATCAGAAAGCCTTAACTATTAATTTGGATCTGCTGTATATTTCATTACTGGTTTCCCAGCTATTATTTTTGCATTTGCATAAAATCAATTTTGTGTAAAATTAATTAATACTACACTGCCCTTTTAATCAAATGGATGTGTATGGGATAGTTGTTTTTCCCCCAGTCATTGGTCATAATGAGATTTTCTTACTATATATTTTAAAAAAATACAGACCATATTTTCCCCCTCTTTCTGCTGCATCAACCATTGAAAGTAAAGGAAAATAGAAGTGTCTACTAGGGTGCTTGCCTAGTTTATTTTTCATTCAGGCATTAGTTTATTCTTTCAGGGGTTCCATACTGGAAAAAGGGCATCCATCAGACAGTAAGAACTTTATTTATGAGGGTGTTGGTGTTTCAAAGGAGAGGCTGTTGAATCCCAAAAGAGCCTTTCATGGTGTACTCTCAGCATGTATCTGAGGCCGCTGCTCTGCTCATCAGGAGGAGAGGCAGAAATTTGGGCTTCACTTAGCAACCGTGTGTTTCACTAGTCCCTGTGCTCTCTGACGTTTATTTACATATTGAAGAGTAAATGGGTAGAACAGATGGCAACCAGACATTTGGTGGTTCTGTTCCCTTACGCTCCTCAGGGGTCTTGTATTCAGCCTTTGCCAGAGTTCATCCTAAAAAAAACCCCGAGAAGGCTGTTCGCAGTTATGAAAGCCTTGTTGGCAGTTTATGAGGATGACAGATTAAAATAGTTGTAGCTAAATAATTACAAGATTGAGTTGGACAAGTCCAAAATGAAGGCTTGCCTGTGGGCCTGAGGTGGCTTTCATCATTGACAAGAAGGAGGTATCCTATCAGAAAAAGATTTAAAAGCAACCAAACTGTAACCTTGTCCGGGTTTTCAACAAAATGTTGTGTTGTCACAATAAGATTGACAGATACGGTTCATAGCTTTTAAGGGTTCGTTGTGTGCATAACCAATAATTATTTGAATATTTATTCAGATTATTGGTTGGTGTGGAAATTTATTTTTCCTTTGCCCCTATCAGGTTAAGTGGGATTACTTTATAATAGGTGGATAAATATGTATGTGTTGTCAGTTTTTCTGTGAAATGTTCTGAAATACTACCTTTGAAAAGCTGCTTTACATGCAGATGAATTGGTTACAAAAGGGATAACCTTTGTAATTTATTTCCTTTTCTTTTTAAGTTTTACACCTTAACCCATTGCTGGATATGACCTAGTCTGTCTAGTTAATTCTATAATACTATTAAATTATTAATTAGTAGTTAGTGAAACTGATAGATTATTCTTAGAAGATTTTATGGTGGGTTGTGGTGGTGGTAGGGAGATGGAGGAGGAGGAGGAAAACAACGACTCTATCGTTTTTATTTTTATTTATTTATTTTTATATGCCACCCTTCTCCGGAGACTCAGGGCGGCTTACAATGCATTAAGCAATAGCCTTCATACTTTTTATATTTTATACAAAGTCAGCTTATTGCCCCCACAAACCGGGTCCTCATTTTACCCACCTTAGAAAGGATGGAAGGCTGAGTCGACCTTGAGCCTGGTGAGAATTGAACTCGCAGTAATTGCAGGCAGCTGGATGTTAAATGCTGCCTTAGTAGGAGGCATTAGCCTCCTACGCCACTCAGGCTCCTATCCTATCCTATCCTATCCTATCCTATCCTATCCTATCGTTCCAGGCTGATGTTATTCTTTTCAAAAAGAGCAATATTCATATTCTTCTATTAAAGCAATATAGGCTCAGGATTTTGCCTGAAGCTAAAGGAAGAGGAATTAAAATGACCACTGTTTAAGAAATATTGTGAATAGTATCGAATTTCTGTAATAATTTAAGATGATGTTTTTATTTTATTTATAATGACTTCACAATATCAAAAATTAATGTACCTAAATTTTTTGAAAGGTAATAATAATGGAATGATTTTTGGCAACATCGATCATCTTTGTTAATAACATGCAATAATGTGCCTCTGTGAAAATGACACAATTAATCTGGGGAAAAATTATCTTTAGATAATACAAATCACCTTGTAAAATTGTTCCCAGCAATACTTTCAGTATAGTAATCATGGTAATTCATTTCAATCTTTTAAAAAAGAAAAATGGTTTTGAAGTAGACTTAGAAAAAATAGTTTACAAACCAATTTTTTATCTAGATTTCTTACCGGTGCTTTATGGCACGAAATCTTTGGCTACAGTTTCTTATTTCTGTCATTCTCACAGGTCCAAGGCTCTCTAAGCAGCCTGTAGGGAGAAGTAATCTAAAGCAAGGTTTTTAATAGGTGAAATGAAATTATATCTATAGGGAACAAGGTTGAATATTTACAGCACTTACAAGATTATTGTATCTGCTCCCTACAGATGTAATTTACAAGTGTTGTAAATGTACAAAGGGCACTTGTAAGATGCATATTAATATAAAAGTGATGCAGAGACAGAAACCTGGATGCCTGGTTTGTGGAGAATATTTTATGCCTGCTCATTGTGAATAATGAAAGCTCTCCGTCCCCATCTTTTAATTAATATTTTTAAAAAACGTATTTCCTAAAAAAGAAAACCTAAATGTTGATGTTAACAGAATATCCCATACCTTGCAGATATTTTCCTGGTACAACAGTGCAAAAACTGTCATAGTTTAAATGTTGGAAATATGTGTTATAAATTTTAGTTTGCTGGAGCACGAAGCCCAGTTTGGATTGTTTGCATATTTACAATGTTTGCCTGGGCAGGCTGACCCATTCAGAAGGTGGCTACATCCTACTTTGTAGACATTCGTAAAACATCATTGTATCAGCCTCCTCCTTCCTACATAAGATGCCCCCTGTCACTACTGCTCACCTTCCCCTCTCTCCTTTTTCTGGATAGATGGGCATCATTCCAAAGATAGCACAGGCTGAAACAGCCCTCCATTTTTATTTTCTAAGAAACTTTATGAGACCCAGTAGCATTCTTGGAAATAAAAGCAGGAATGGAACTTTATTTATTCCAGATATTTGCCTGTAACATTTTCTTTTAATAACAGATCTTTTAGAATTATCAAATTTTTAATTTGGAATAGCATTTATAATGTTTATTGAATTAATCTTATCTTGAAGTAGATGTATTCTTAAATTTTGTGTCTGCGAAATTGAAATAAAGTACAGTACATTGGCATAAGGTTGTGGGGTATTTATAAATAGATAGTTCCTGTTGGAAATTCCTGAGGTAGACCTTAAAAGGCGTAAAATGAAATTAAAACTAAAGAGGATGAAAAATGTCAACTGCTTTAATTCATTATGACTGACCTGTTGCATTTTTGATAATTTTCCCTCAAGTCAGTGTTGACGTTTAGCAATCACATAGATTTTTTTCCTAACTGGTCAGACAGTTTTTCCCTAACTGGTCTTTCAGATCCTCTAATGGTGCAATCATGACTACAGCAACTGAGACCATCCAGTTTGCTGCTGGTTATCATCTTCTGAAATAGAATAATTTGAGCCTGGAAATGTGTGCCTTGAGTGAGAACAAGGCTGGGTTGATGTCTTCAGTGATCCATTTGTTTGTTTTCTGGCTGTCCACTATATTCTCTGGAATCTTTTCCAATACAAAAGTTCAAGAGCATCAATACTCTTGATACCAACTTTCACTTCCATAGGTTGTCAACAATATTATTTCTTGCAGTGTTTTAATCTTGCTAGATATAGATACATCACTGTGACAGAATATCTTTTCCAAATGCTGTGCTTAATGCCAGGGAATATGCTATTGGGTAGGAAAATGTCAGGATTGTCACTGTAAATAATAACTCTGTTCACATTTTTATAATTCTGCAATCCAGAATTATATGGCAAGGAGAGGATTAAAATAAAATACCACTAGCCCTTACCAAATATAATGGCAATAACAGAAATGTTAAAGTAATATAGGTTTTTTGCAATCTAATAACATATCTGGAAGAGACATTGCAAGAGTACCACACTGTAAGTGGCTATTGGACTAATAGCTGATCCCCCCTGCCCCCTCCTTGCCCATCTTTTAATTGATATTGCTGTACTTTCATTATTTTTATTGTTCCCTTGTTTAACTATTTTTATATTTACATATTTATAATTTTCTACTGTTGTAAGTTGCCCAGAATAGCCCTGCAGCAAATAAATTTAATAAGAAATAAATAAATAAAATAAATGTCTAGCACCTAAAATGCCTTTAAAAGGCAGTAAGTAAGTAAGTAAGTAAGTAAGTAAGTAAGCAAATACATAAATAAAATAATAATAATAATAATAATAATAAGCTATTGTAGCATTGATGTAGAATGTTAACAGGTTTAGCAGTATTTGCTGAGAAGCCCTCCTATGTACTCTTCTTCATATTTCAAAACAATGCATATACATATTTATAAGGAAACAATACTTTTCTTTTATGTTTTGACAGACAGATGTGTTGGTGCTGAGTTGTGATCTAATTACAGATGTTGCTCTTCATGAAGTAGTAGATTTATTTCGAACTCATGATGCCACACTCTCCATGTTAATGAAGAAAGCCTATGAACCCACAGAACTCGGACCTGGACAAAAAGGAAAGAAAAAATTAGGTAATTCAGTGAGCCTTATTCTGGAATTTGAACCACTGGTAATTTCACACGGTTTGGTAGTTTTTGCAGAGTGTAACAGTTTTCACAAGCTGTCTGTAAGCTGAAGTGATATCTCAGTTTCTCTTCCAATTCTTGATAATCATATAATTATTGTAATTACTATTATGATGTTGTCATGCAGTATAAAAGTCTGTCATTTTTCTGTTATATTCTAGCAGCAGTTCGATTCCTAATAACAAAATATTGGGTTATTTAGCAATAATATTGAAACAGATTGATTTATACCATCAGGTAAAATGCAAAACCCCAAAATAAACTATACATGACTTAAAAGATTATGCCTTTAATAAAAATTTATTAGTTCAAAAAAAATTTACCAGATTCCATCTGATTTTGGCTACCATAAACTAACACAGCTCTCTTCCTACAATACTCAATACTCAATATGGTGACTTTCTTTGTAAACTTATAATACATGTACTCAAAATATTTGTTGTTTGTGACACTCCATCACTATTCTGTTTAGGCAGAATAAACATAAGTTTCTTAAATGAAATTGCTGGTACGCTGCTGTTTTATGTTTTCCTGTTTGTATTCATTAACTTTGGCAATGTCTCTTTTAGAAATGATTCCTCGATTTTAGAATCTCTTTTAGAAAATTTACCCTTTATTTCTGCATAAGTCCAAGATTCTAGATATTAATTAATATTATTATATGAAACAATATGTCTTTCAATACTTGCTAGCTATGCCAAAAATAATAAGATTTTGGTGAGAAGAAACTATTCCCAGATGTCCTCATTGCCCCTGATTCAATAATTCAAATTGTAAAGCAGTGAAGTGACAAGACAAGTATCTTTGAAATTACAGCCACACATAGCTAAAGGACCTCTCATGGAGCTTCTTTATGTTCCTTTGATTCCTCTCTAATTGGAACACTCTTGCTAGAACTTTCAGATTCGATGATCAAACTTTGTTGATATTTATACAGGTAGTCCTCAACGTACAACCATTCATTTCAAAGCTACAGTGGCATTGGAAAAAGTTATTTATGACCTGACTTATGACTAATGTAGCATCCCCACAATCACAGGATCAGAATTCAGGTGTTTGGCAACCGGCATGTATCCATGATGGTGGCAGCATACCAAGGCCATGTGATCACCATTTGTGACCTTCCCAACCAGCTTCTGACAAGCAAAGTCAATGGGGGAAGTTGGATTCACTTAAGAACCACATTATTCACTTCACTGCAGGGATTTACTTAACAGTCATGGCAAAAAAGGTCATAAAGTAGGATCCAACTCACTGAACAAGTGCTTTATTCTAGTCTCAATTGTGGTCATAAGTCGAGGTCCACCTGGATATGCTTTGTTTCATGTGTCTAGCCATACCCTTACTAGGTTACAGACAAGAATTGTAAAAGAGTTATGTAATTATTTTCTGTTTCAGTGGAACAGCGTGACTTCATTGGAGTAGATGACTCAGAGAAGAGGTTGCTCTTCATGGCCAATGAAGCAGATCTGGATGAAGAAATTGTCATTAAGAGATCTATCCTTCAAAAGTAAGCTTTGGACTTTTGCCTCTTTCCAAATTAACAAGTTTCAGTTTTACAAAATATACTGAAAACAAATAATTATGCAGATTAAGACTAGCTGCTAAATATATTCAAAATTTTTCATTTCACCCAGAATCTAAGTCTTTGTGATGTTTTGTGATGATGTGTATTTATGGTTTTTACATGTTTTTCAAAGTTAATTCACAATAATATGCACCATAAAATTGTAATGTGAAATTGAACAATTTCTTTATTTCCCATAGCTAGTTCACAGTTTATTATTAATCCAGGAGAAAATGGGGTAAACCTTACACCCTTTAACTCTCTCCCACAGAAGCTAAATTACTATCCTGATTGTTCCTTTTACTGCAATTTCTTTATCTTTGTTTTCCATCTGTTTCATCATTCTTGCAAGAATGGGAAGCCAGTAGAATCATTTTATTTTCATTTGTTGAAACTTTTACTGATAAAGTGAAAATGGGAAGGAAGAAATAAGAAAAAGTGCAAACAAATATCTCAATATGTGAATATAAGAATAATATTTTCTGAATTTTCCATATGAATACATATATTATTGATTATTTTATCTATTGTTGTTATTTTCTAACTTGGTATAAAGCACATTATGAAAATCTGAGCCCCTGAAGCATTTATTAAAAAGGCATTGCATTAATGCTCCTTTCAAAGGTAGTGATACTAGATTGCATTCTAACATTACAATTAACATTGAATACTAATCCTGCAGTGAGATTCTCTGCAACATGGTGAAGTTCCAAATTCAGTTTGCTTGGCAACATTAATTGGAATAATAAAAACGTTTTCTAGGCATTTGCTTTTCTAACCGAATGAAGTAGGATTACAGAATTAGCTTTAGCATTATTTTCTATTATAGACATAAACTAGCATAAAGTAAAATCACTAAGCAAATAAAATTATAGATTTATAGACAAGTAGGATTAAAATAAATGGGGTACATGTATGTATGTGTGTATCTATTTTATTCAATTTAGGTGCAATTTAACCTTAAATTGACCCTGGGTGGCTAGGATATAAACTTAAATCATTGTGATATCATTAACTTGCCACTTGATTACAAGAATTAAAATTAAAAGTATAACAAGCAACACAGCCAACTAGTTGGTTTAGTTTAGGCTTAAAAAATAACTGTGTCTTTCTCTTCCTACATATCAGTGTAGGGGCATTCTAATTATTCCTCAGACATTTCTGTTTTACTTTGTTTTTAGCAAACAAAGAAATAAAACCACTAAGAGGAATAGTAAGAAACAGGCTATACAGCTAAAATGAATAAAACATGTTGAATGATTCTTTATGCTGCTTATCAAAATTACCAGATGAATTAAAAAATTAGCATAATGATGCTAAGCAAACAGAGTAGATCAAATCGAGCTTCCCTGTAGAATTAAATTAGGCATCACTGCTGGGGGAAAAAAACCCTTTGTTTTATATTACTTTAAATTCTGGTAGAACAGGAATATGGAACCAGACTTTTCAAAATTATTTTACTATAGGAATTGGTTCATAAAAAATGAATGATTCTAAATGATTTCTAAAAATTATTTGGAGATAAGAGATTAGGATAATTATATTTTGAAGTGTACAGATTTGAGTAATAACAAATTCTTTCCTTCCTTTCACCATATTTATAGCCTGCCCATCCCTAGTAGACGCTTAACAAGGAGCTATTGAATTAGATCTTATATTACACAGGGAAGAAAATTGTCTATATTCAAATAGTAACAATAATTTTGTTTAATTATAAAAACTTAATTACTTAGCTATCAGTCCTTACTAGATAATTCTAATTCAATTTAAAATATTATTTATCACTGGAATCTAAAATGTGCTTAGCTTCTGAAACTAAATTCAATTCCCTTATGTAACATTTTTCTACTGCTGTGAACTACATGAATGTACAAGCATCAGGAGTTGAATGTGATTCGGGAAATTCTTAACTTTTTAATCTTTGGTTCTGAAAAAAAATGCAAGTGTTTTCTTAAATTCATAGTTAAAATGCCTAGGAAGATATAGTTAGCGCTTTCATTGACCAATAAGGGTATTAGTATCATGGTAATCAAAGACCATTCTACCAAAGTCAAATGAAAATTCAGTTTTGGAGAATATCCAAATTGGATATTCTTTAGATACGTGGATTTTAGCTCCCATAATTCTCAGCAATAGCTAGGAGAATTCTGGGAATGGGAAATACATGTGCAAAACATATGTGGAATATGCCAAGTTGTGAAAGGCTGCTGGGGAAGACAGCTATAAGAAAAGTGGATTTTGTATTTACACTAGATTTGTTAATTTCCATTGTCACTTGCCAGGTTTCAAATGTTAGCTGCGATAACCCAAACACTAAGTCATAATTTATGCCAAAGGAAGAAAAGTTGAATTACCTTTATGTTAAACCAGAATAGGAAATCTGTGTTTTTTCAAATTTTGCTGAACTATAATTCATAGCATCACTCACTATAGGCAGTGTTTCTAGAGAGGCATAGAATTTCCACCTTTGTGTTATCCTGAGGATAAATATTGGATAGCAGTTTGGATCTGGGTATTTGGTATGTACTTTGAAGTCTCACTTCACTAAGCTCTATCCTTCTAAGCATTTGGCAAGCCACAGCATTGAAAAATAATGAGAATTCCATTGGCCTTTACTCTACCTCTCATCTTCAAAGGTGGTGGTGGAGCTGATATACTTGTTTTCATGGAGTAATTACTATAAGCAAAGAATTGTTTGCCTCACCATAGATATATATAACTGTTTTAAAAAAGTATTCTAAAAGACACCTGTTAGAGCAAGTCTAAAATTTGGATCATTTCCCCTTAAAATGCTGTGGGTTGTTTGAGGATGAGCTGTCCGTAATAAACCATTCACCTTCGTGGGTGTCCCATCTCTGTAAATGCAGGTGCAGTGCTGCTCCAAAGAGGATGCAGTAATAAATCACAACCACAATCGGGCCTACTCATTACCTCATACAAAAAGGAATACCTCCTATATGAATGTATGGGGTAATGGCAAGAATGGCTTTGAAGTGACAATGCAGTTTCTATTCAAAAGACCTAACCCATTTATGTATGAAAAGGATATTGTGGTTTTACTTAGTCCTCTTTAAAATTCCTTTTGTGGGAGGAAAAACATATTTAAGTGTAGAGATGAATCATTAAAAGAATTGTTCAGGCACAGAAATGTATTAGGCACCTCTGAAATACAAAGAAAATACAAAGTTAGTTATGTCATTTTTGTTATTTACAGTGGAGGTTAATTTAAACAACAAGTGGATCCTATACTAATACAATAATCTTTGTTACTGTGGTGTTTTCATGAAATTGTTTCTATGAACTTCTATTATATTTTTTACAGTATAATTCTGTAACATTGCATACCTCCTGTAAAGTTAGTGCATATTTCAGGTTAATTAGGGATTGTATGTCAGTGTTGAGCTTTTTATAGTTACCTCCAAGGCATTATAAATCATCATGATTAGAAAAGGGCTACCTAGTGGGAACGGCATGTTAAGAGGCTAAGAGAATATTCTTTTTATAAGAGTCAATTGATTTTTCCCTACTTTTATAAGTAAAGTTTAGCTGTTATCCCAAAATATTATGGAGAAGTCTTCTGAAGCAAATTGATTGTTGCCTATACAACAATGAGTGTGCGAATGTCCACATGCACATGCCTTTACATGTTCTTGGCTTCAGTTAACCACAATACTACCAAGGAGCCTTGGTAGTACAGTGGTTTAAAGCACCCTGTTATTAACACAGCTGCCTGCAATTACTGCAGGTTCGAATCTTACCAGGCTCAAGGTTGACTCAGCCTTCCATCCTTTCTAAGGTAGGTTAAATGAGGACCTAGTTTGTGGGGGCAATAAGCTGACTTTGTATAAATATACAAAAGTATGAAGGCTATTGCTTAACGCATTGTAAGCCGCCCTGAGTCTCCAGAGAAGGGCGGCATATAAATCAAATTAAATATATATATATATATATATATATATATATATATATATATATATATATATATATATATATATATATATATATATATATATATTTTCTCAGGTTTTCGCGGGTGTTTGTATGTAGGTCTTTGGTTATTCGGGTCTTCTCCCACGTAAAATTGGAAGTGTCTTGGCGACGTTTCGACGAAGTCTCATTCGTCATCTTCAGGCTGGTGTTCTCGGCTTCGTGCTTCCAGGAGCAATTGCTCCTGGAAGCACGAAGCCGAGAACACCAGCCTGAAGATGACGAATGAGACTTCGTCGAAACGTCGCCAAGACACTTCCAATTTTACGTGGGAGAAGACCCGAATAACCAAAGACCTACATATATATATATATATATATATACACACACACACACACACACATACATACATACACACACACACACACATTCATACTGAGGAAACTGCCATGAAAAAGCCTTGGACTATAAACTTATTTGTACAATCAATTAATCTTTGAATTGTACATTATTTGCATTGCATTGAACAAAAGAGAGAGAGAGATGTAACACAATGTGCTTTCTGTTTTTGCACTAGAGTGGATAGGAAATTTAAAGTGAGCCAAGCCATATTTGGTGTCTACCTTGTCTCTTCTGCTCCTAAGCTAGGCAGAAAATATGGTACTCAAGAGGGAAACTGGCTGGAAGGAGAGGAAACCCCAGGAAGAACAGTCTGTTTCTGGATTCTTGCTATGGACTATGCCTTTAGAACAGAGACTTCCAATTTGAGATCCAAAGGTTGTATACACTCCTGAAAATCTTGGATGTGATCCAGGCTTAGAGGTCTTCCCGGATTTTTAACCTTTTAAAGTAAGAGTGAAAAATATTAAATACATGATCATATTAACTGCATTTAAATTAATTGAAATAATTTAAAATTAAAAGAAATCAACTTCAGTTTGTGTCCTGGCCTCACTGATGTCTCCCCGACATTTTGTACTGTGTGGAATGTAGAGCCTGACATGCCATTCAAGGGGCCAGGGAAGTTCTCATCCCCAAAACAGTTGCACATCTTTGGCTTAGATGACTGAAATCCTGCCATCAAAAATAGTATGGAATGAACATTATTGTAATTTTAATTGCTTTGTATTCCCTTGATAAAACTTTGTTCTTTAAATAGTCATTTTTCAAGGAACTTGTGAAAATATAGTTCATTAACTCGAGAGCTCTACATAATAAGTTAGGCTGAGAGATAATGACTGACCAAGCAAAGTTGCCCAAGGAACATCTCAGCTGAGGGATGATTTGAACCAAAGTCTTTTGAGTCTGCCTCTTACTCTACCACTAGTATACAGATAATCCTCGACTTACAATATTCATTTACTGACCGTTCAAAGTAACAACCGCAATTTATGAGCATTTTTTACATTTATGGTAGTTGCAGTATCCCCATGGTTTTATTAAAATTTGGATGCTTGACAACAGGCTCATATTTATGGGGGGGTCATGTGATCAGCTTTTGCAATCTTATGACAAGCAAAGTCAGTGGGGAAGCCAGATTCACTTAACAACCATGTAACTAAGGTAAAAAACTGCAGTGATTCATTTAACAATTGTGGTAAGAAAGGTCATAAAACAGGACAAAGCTCACTTAACAACTGTCTTGTTTAGCAATGGAAATTTTGGCCTCAATTGTGGTCATAAGTTGAGAACTTCCTGTATGCATAATGCAGGGTTATTGGGGTTGGCAAATTATAGAATAAAGCAGAGAAGAGTAGTTGGAGCTCAGAATTAGAGAAATGCTGCACTTGAAAGTCTGTTGTTTTAATTTTACATTTTAATTACATGCTATTAAGAGCTCAGGAAGTACTTGCAAGACGTTGGAAATGATGAGACTCTTTAGGTTGAGGATGGGATAGAAGAGAGTGAAATAAAGAGCATTCCAAGGTATAAATAAAAATAATGGAAAATTATTGTATAGATTTAGATCCAGTGATCACAGTAGAGGCCAAAGAGCTCTTGTCTTCATCATGTATGAACTGCAGGACACTGTCTTAACATATTAAAATGATGGCTGCTTATGCATCCTTCTAAAACTTCTATATAACCAAAGAACCTGAAGAAGAAGATTCACTGAATCATATAATAATTATTTTTATTGATACTCTTAACAAGGAATAATTAATAAATGCTATAATAATTTCTTTTAACACAGACTTCTATGTTTGCATGAATGCAAAACCTCAGCAGAAATCTGGGATAAACTAGAAACGCACTGTAATAAATTAAACTGCTATATATAAAAAGCAATTGAAAGTTTAAATTAGCCACATGGTTTTTAAGGAATTAGAAGATTAGTGGACCATGTTATCACCTGAAGCTGAAAAAAGAAGTTGTTGGGTAGATTCTTCTGAGAAAAAATATGACATGCAATAATGCCACATACACTCTGAGTATTCTTTGTACTAGAAAAGTACTTCAGAGCATACAAATTTTGTTCTAGATCAGTGTTTCTCAACCTTGGCAACTTGAAGCAAAGCTGGCTAGAGAATTCTGGGAGTTGAAGTTCACACATCTTCAAGTTGCCAAGGTTGGGAAACACTGTTCTAGATTCTTCAGTTGCTTTTGTGTGGATGTATATACATTCAGTAAGACAGTCCTCCAAACCAGACTGGTCACTGAATTTGAACTTTTTCTGTTCTGACTTACCTGCTTATTGGAAGAGTTGAGAAGCATGCTATATTTACTTCATTTTACAACATCCTATCAATGATCGATTTTGTTTTTTTTACTCTTATAAAACTATATGGTTTCGGATTTCAAAGCTCTGACTCCTTATAGTGCAATTGGAGAGACTGATCTTTTGGTGCCTCCATTCTTACAATTTGAGCTTCTCTCTCTGTGTGTTATCTTTCAAAGGAAAAAGTTGAAAAAAACAATCAAATTTCCTGAGTGGGAATTTCAATTTCTTAAAAACATGTAGGTTTTTAATTTTAATTACTTTGCTCCTTTTGAGGGAGGAGGTTTACATTAGAATTTCAGTAAATAGTGAATCTAATTGCTCTTTTCAGATTACTTTGTCAACGCTCAGTATGTGTCTGTGCATATAAATTATATAAGTTATCCTTCCTCCATTTTGTACCATATTTAAATTCGTCTTTCCCAACCAGCATGACAATAGACCATGAAAGTGTAATCCAACACTTTACTACCAGACCATAAAAGAGATAATGCCCTGGTCTTTTGAATGTTTACAGGATCTTTCTCAGTGGACAATTCCTAACTTGTTTAGCTTCATAGAATCATTTTACTGTGCTGTTTAGGTGTCATAGAAGACTGAGTCTAAGGTCAGTGGAGTTATCCATGCCTATTTGAACACAGTCCGAGTCTTCTTGGCCACATGTTAGACATATGTTACTCATCAATAGCTGTGGAACTCCATGACGCAAACCAGACTGGAATGCAGCAGTTAGTTAACACCCCAGTCCGAGTTGTAAATATATTAGCAAATGTAAAGAAGCAGAAGAGAGAGAAAATATTACATAAAGTACTGCAAGAATAGCATAAGGCATTTGTCAATCTCTGATAACAAAGCCTAAGCAGTTTCTGTAGCTTTTTATTTTAAACTATCTAGTAATCTTTAACAATCTAGTACAAGAGGATTTTCTATCTGGAAACACCTATGGGAATTGTTTAATTGATTTGTCGTACTCCAAGAAATGCTAGCTTGAAAAAGCTCTTAATATCAACCCTATCTTTTAGTTCAAAGGAATATGCTTTCTAAAAAAGACATACAAGTGAACATTTTTTCAGAATTGTGGTTACATTGGGTACTGATTGACTAATTGGAGTTACATAATGACAATTTGCTACACTTACTGCATTGGCTGCTGAGTTAACAATGCATAACCAGCACATTCACAGTGGTGCAATTTGGCTGAGGAAGCTGAAAAAACCAAATATCAGCAGGAATCATGCTACAAAGTAATAGGCCACTTGGGAAGTCACCTAAGGGTGAATGGTCTTCCGAACTGTAATTGTTTGAGTTTGTAGGCAAAGAGAATTGCTGTAGCAATTACTGATTGGCTGTATAGGTAGTTCTTGACTTAAGATCAGTCATTAAGGAGTGTTTGAAGTTATGACGGCTCTGAAAGGTTGCTTTATGGTACATACACAGTTCCAGCCATGGTAAAATGTAACACACACATACACACACCTCTGTTTGGTTGCTTGACAATCTGTTCTCATTTACAACCAGTGTCAAGTGTCCCACAACCATGGGATTGCCAATTGTGATCTTCTCTGCTGGCTTTCCCAGGAAGTCATTGGGGATCTCTGCCCTGAGCTTGAAAAATGAAACAGGGATCATGAAGATCCGAGCTTTGTTTCTCCAGCACCGCACAGGAGTTCCATTCCATGCAAGGAGGGGAGAGGAACTTCTGCGCTAGGCTGCAGAAACAAAGCAACCATCTTGAAGATCTGAGCTCCATTTTTCAAGCCCAGGACAGGCGTTTGTCTGCTCATGGAGGGGAGGGGAACTCCAGGATTGGGCTGGATAAATGGAGAATCCTGAAGATCCAAGCTCTGTTCCTGCACTCTACTGCAGGAGTCCCCTTCCATCCATGGAGGGGAGCTGCTTGCGTTCCTTCAGCAGGCAACTGTTTCGCTCTATCCACTAAAACGATCCACACGGTCATTTAACAACTGCAACTGGGAGAATCAAGATTATGGTCATTGAGAAAAGCGGGCATCTCAGCTAACAACCACTTCACTCAACAACTGAAATTCTGGTCTCAATTGTAATTGTAAGTCAAGGAGAACTGTATGGGAGACCAGACATATTATTTCCTTTGTTCTTTATTTTTAAGAAATTGGAGGGTAAAATTAAGCCTCAGAGCATTTGATTGCCTGACTTAATTTTTTTTAAAAAATGTTTTCATTTTGTGGGAACAGTGAAGTAGAAATCAGCCGTGCTACAAATGTCTCAGGCCCCATAGGTGCTCTTAGAATTTAGAAATGCTGAGTGATGGCAATATAAGCTAAATATAAAGCTTTATTGGAAATATGCTCACCTGCCCAGAACGTGGTAAGCTAAGGGTAGCTGAGAACATATTAAGAGGGTAGCAAAAATGGTAGGAGGTTCCTCCCCAGTTTGCCTTCTCCTGAATGTATTTTGTGATTGCTACCAGCTGGCAGCTATTTTTATGAATGAATCTAATCCCAACCTAGACCTTATTCTCCTTTCTCATGGCAGTCATTTTGTGAGAGTACTCATTTAATTTTAAATATGCCTACAAACCCCTCAAAGTTGTATGCTCTAAATAAAAATGAGCATTCAGCAGCCTCTACCTTTTAAAGTGACAAAGTCAACATGTGTTCCTAAATTCAGATAAGAGAAATTATGAGCTAAATATTTCCCTATTCTCATCTTGCTGCTTTCTGAAATTTACCTTCTCCTGTGTTATTGTTTAAAAGGAAGAAAAGCTCCATATTGGAAATAAATATCAGAAAACCATCGATCAAGGGTAGAGAAGAGGAAAGGGAAGAATGATGGTAATCTGGTCTGGATTGATACCGCACATTTGATAACAAAAAATAGGCAAAGTGACCAATTGCATGCTGGTATATAATATAACACCAGTTTAACCTAACAAGTTTAAAATTAGATAATTCAGAATGAGAAAAGGAAGAAACTGCATGTAGCAATCTGCCAATTATAAAAGCATATTTTGAGTTTGGTCTAAGAATAAGTAAAATAGGCAAAGCTCCCAGAGAGCAGATTTCAGTGCACCTATTTTGTTAATCAACTTCAAAAAGTTAAGAAGAAAAAAGGTTGGGGAGAGGGAGAGAAGGAATTTTGGCTGCATTCCTGGTTGCGGTTTATCCTTATTGGATCATTGCCATGACACTGCAGCTCCTGGTTGTGTTGTTTGCTTGCCCTTTGAGTAAACCTGTGTGTAAAAAAAAAACACCTATGAATGTGTTTGTAGGTAACACAATAGTTATACAGGATACTTTATAAAAAATAAGGTATAATAAATTCCATATTCATAATCTTACAGAGGAAAGAAAGGAATTGTATTAAGTAGTAAATAATATTTGGTAATTTTCATCTGGAATCTAGGTGAAATGCCAATTTTTGTTTGCACTATTATGAAAGCCATTTGTGAAAAAGGGCTTTTGGCAAGCTTTCTGATTTTTGGAAGGACATAGTTTTCCCCCATTTTTGCAATGTAGGGGTTTGGACTATGGGTATAGAATTGCCCCTAAAGAGTGGCCATGAGATATAATTTGCTTAAGCCACTCTTAACAACCCTGAGAACAGGGCCTCTTAAGACTTCTTTCTTCCCACAGCCTTTGTTTTTAAGAGCACTTGAAAATATTGTTCTTCAGGTAAATGTAGTGTTCCATGCTTGATCCAGGCTTTTAGATTTCAGTGAACATCTCTTTCCCAGGCCAAGAAGCTATTGAATTTTTAAAGCTTTTCAGGAAGAAGAATCCGTGAGCACATATTTAGCTGTACCAGACTCTATTGAAAGAATAATGGCTTGTTCCTCCATTCAGCAGCATTCTTATCCTAATAGAGTGCTTGAGTTGCAGTTGTGTCAAAATTATTTCATTTCTATGCTTTAACATTACTTTTGGTCCCCTCTTTATTCTAAGTATTCTTAATGAAAATGTGGGTATTTGAAATATGGAGGGTTTTTTTGTCTTGGGAAGCGCTTTGCAAATAATCCTTGCAAAATGGGAAAATGTATCACCTGCACAAAAATTATAATGCTTCCTAATGCTCTGCTCTTATTTTCTATCCCAACTTCTTTTTGTGATATATGTACCTTATTCGTTAATAATGAAGTCCTAAGTTAGTAGTTATTAAATGATATTGGAAATGAAATAGGCCTTTTGAAAGGTAGGCATGAATCTTATAGCTGCATGGCTCATCTTATTACAAAGATAATATAACAGAAACAAAAGTGAGAGTTCAATTAAAAAAAAAACCCTTACTCTTTTGAAACTATACCTGTATGAAAGATACCTTCTTTTATCACAAAAATATTAACTCAGAAATTCAGCCTATGTAATACACTCCAGCATTCATAGTTCATCATTTTATAAGGTATTTTTAATCCTTAAATAATGATTCTAATACCAACTAGTTTTAACTTGCAATTTACTAATTTATTATTTTTTAAAAATAAAATTCTGTGTAATTGACGGCTGTCTAAAATGGAAATGGAGAAGAAAGCTAGGGAAAGGCTTTAAGGAGAAATGTTGCTTCTTAATCCTGTTTCCTGTGGCAGTTTTCTGTCTTCACTCATCACACAACTAAAATACATTGCGGCCTTCTGAGAGGAAGATAGCAGAGTCTAATCCTCAAATGAAAGACTTCCTTCTGTTCTAACTGCTAACTATTGTGCATGGATACTGTGGATATATACTGTATTGCAAAGTATTTGAACACAGCTTTACAGTTAAAGGAGTTTTGTGAATTTATGCTCCATTACTGTTTTAGTCCTTAATCTATAATGCCACTTTGGATGGTACCAGTAAAGTTAATGAAAAGAATGACTCAACTTCACATTCCTTTTTGACACTTCTCAACAGTATCAGAGAGGGTCCCAGATATTGTTCAGAAGTGCCAAAAAGTAGTGTGCAGGTGATTTGAGTTCTCTTTTTCAGTTTTTGGAAACATCTGAAGTAGCAACTTAGTCTTTTGCTATGAGAAAAATAAATGAGTTACTTTTTTGCTGGAGGCATTTGTACATTTTTGTTTTGTTGCAAGTTGGAAATAGTAGAAAGCATATCCTGTTTATGTCTGAATTTGCCTTAAGAAATTATGTGTAGTTGGAGGCAGAGATTTCTCCTTTTGCTTTTTTATCTTTTCATAATAAAAAACTGTTTTCACTTTCCTGTTGATGATGGAATATCTCTTCTTTTGTCTTGGATTGATTAGTGAGATGCAGCAGTATGTCTACACAAAAGTTAGGTTTTCCCTTTGCTTTTTGTTGTGAAATATGTCGCTTTTTGATGTGAAATATCTAAATGTAGTTTTTGATCTTGAAGATATTTTCCTCACAAATCTGCCAGTTCTCAATCTCCATTTATATAACTTTGAAAACCTTCTGCTCAAAACCTAGGCCTAAAATATATGAAGCTTCTTTTGGTACGACTCTTCTTTCCTGACTGATATACCGTTTCATTCTTTAAGATTTTGTCAACATTACAAGTAATCCTTGACCTACAACCATAATTGAGCTCAAATTAACTGTTGCTAAGCAAGACAGTTGTTAAGTGAGTTTTGCTTCATTTTAAGACTTTTCTTCTCACTTGAACTCATAATCTATTGTTTTCTAGCCTAGCGTCTTAACCACTCGACCAATATGTTTCATGCTACTATTATATAATTAGCACAATCTATGACTAATCTCTGTTGAATTACTCTTGCATATTAGAACTGTTCTCAATAAGTTTTTACAGAGCCTGAATGAAAAACCACAATATAGGACAGCTTCCATTGTTATGTGGATCCCTGGGTAGAAAAAAAAAGAAGGAATTAAAAACCCCAGGGTCCAATAAAATTTACTAGAACCCAATGAGTTTAGGAAGTGTATTCCTTTCCTCATGGACGCTCTAAAAACAGAAACAATCAAAGAAGGCACTAATGTTTTGCAGAAAATTACAATATACAGATTATAATATTTAAAAAATGGCCAATTATCTGGTATGTACTGTAACAGAGGTGTCTATAATAGGATAGTCTCAGCAGTAAATTCAAACAGTCAATGCTAGACTTCTTCTTTGCCTTTGAATAGCAGAGTTTCAGTGGACCTCTTGCCTTCATGTCATGTTCTGAAGCCACATTGTGCTCTAAATTGCTCCTGTTACCCAAAGTCCTGTTGATAAAGAAAATAGATTAGATTAGATTAGATTAGATTGGCTGGCTGGAGAGAGACCATTAAATAAAATTAGATTCACAAGACCACTTTCTATCAGTGGTTTTGTCATCTTCCTTGTATACTCGCTCTTCAGCCTCGGGACAATGCCCCAAAATAATTTTCTAGTTAGCTCAGTGAAACTGGTGGCCATAATTTGGACTTTAAGACTTAATACATGGGTTTTCAACCTTATGGCTTGCCTGGGCCCCATTGAATGAAAAGCTGTCCATGACCACATGCATGGGCTTCAAATTCGCTTAAAACCTAATCTCTAAGTTTATGCCATACAAAAGATATATAAGAGAAAATAATTAAGAAACCTTAGTAATATTCAGGTCATTTTAAGTCATAAAGTTCAATTTAATAAACTGAAATTTGAACAAGCAATATGCTAATGAATGGGTTCATTTGTTCCTGGTCTGTAAAACAGGATAAGGTAATTAGGGAAGTACTGTATAATCTTTGGCTGTTAAACTTGAGAGAGTGGTTTATTATACCTAAACTAGCCAGTAACTATTACTGTATGAAATTGGGCAGAATCCATTGTAAACTTCCAGTTAGGACTTTGCCAGTCTTGTTTTCATATTTGCTTAGGGCTTTTTCACACATTGCATTCTTAAGCAGCTCAATTCCCAGAAATAAAATTGGTTTAAGAAACCTGTCCCAAATTTCAACTATTTCCTCTGCTTTGACCATCATAAGGGCCTGGTATTTTCTCTGGACTGTGGCCTCCAATTAGTGGCCTCTCTTTTTTAACTCCTATGGCCCATACCAGGAAATGAAGCAACAATGGCTTTGCTTTCCATGAGTAAGTCTTTTAGGAGAGAACATGTGGATTTCATTGACAGACCTTTTCTTTTGTATGGACCTTTCTGTATTGGCTTTGCCTCAAACTGTGCACCAATCCATGGACTAGGAAAAATAAAAATAAAAAAAAGGAAACATCTTTTTACCATTTATTTTTTCTGTTCCTTAGCCTAGAAGGTAGCTCAACCAGTAACTGAATAGGAGGGGGCATTCCTACCGCAGCACATAGTAATTAATTGTAATAAAGGTACACAGAATGCAAACTGGACATGCTGCTTACAATGGTAGAAATCCTAAAACACTACTTTGGATGCAAGGCAGGGGGCAAGGTTGAGTAATGGTTGTCATTGTATGTTCCTGCTCTGAAGAAGCACTTAACATGGTAGCCTAGTCATGCAGATCAGCCTTAGTCACTTGTAGAAAATGAGGAGTAAGATGAATGAACAGATTCCCTGTATCAGTATATTGCTCATTCATACTTTATTATATCATAATCGATAGCCATGTGAACATGACCTTTTCTGAAAGAATTTTCTATTAATTAAGTTTAGGTATCTTGTTGTCTTATATTTTATGCTTTATGATAATGTAGCTATAACTGATCTGGGTAACACCTAGGCCCGTGATGGCGAACCTATGGCACGTGTGCCAGAGGTGGCACGCAGCGCCCTCTCTGTGAGCATGCGAGCAGTCGCCTCAGCTCAGCTCTGCCGTGAATGCACGCGCACCACCCACCGGCTAGCTGGCTTTTGGGTCTCTGCTGCGCATGCACGGGGGCGGGGCACATGTGGGGGCCGCGTGTGCATTTGTGGGGGCGGCCACTTGCAGGTGGCGCATGCATATATGTGCGGGGACGCACATGCATTGCATTTTTGGGGTTCGGACGTACTTTGGGCACCCAGTCTGGAAAAGGTTAGCCATCACTGACCTAAACAAATAAACATTTAAAGAATAATTCTGAATATTTCAATATTGTTCAATTAGTATTTATTTGTTAAGTTGCAAGTTTAATCTTAATTTAGCCTTCAAATGGGAGGAGCCACTTTTGCTTAAATGGGGCATTATTTTAAAATCCTGTTGATGGCTAGATTTGTTTTAACATGGAAATTTGTCCTCATTGCCAGGAATAGAGCTGGAGTGCTGCAGGGTTTGTATTTCTAGAATTCTTTCATAACTTTAATTTGTATTTGATAGTTGGCATGGTTGCAATATTTGTATGATCTGATTGAGTGTCTGGATAATTTTTTTAATTAAATGCAGACTGAACTTACTTAAAACATGTTGCATTTACTTGTAAAAAGTTTTCAAATGATTTGAAATATCTTCTCTCTTGGTCATCTTTAAGTAGTTGAGCAAGCAGTTAACATTTATGATTCCATTTTAATAAATGTGTTGGAGGTCTTTTTAACACAAACAAAATGTGCTATGCAGGATAATTAAATCAATATTAACATGTAAGAACTTGCAGTTTCTGGAATTGCTCTCTTAAAACTCAGATATAAACAAAAGCCCTGTTATTTTTTGTGGTGTACAAGCCCAGATGAAGGAGGTGTTTCCTGCTTTGTGCTGTTCATGGAATGCATATGGGGCTTTTGTTGTTGAATGTGACTTGCAGTTGCCCTGGATTTGGATAGGAACAAATGAGAATTTCAGAATCTGTGGCATGTCTTTTCCAATTAAGAAGGATAGAGAAAGAGTTGAATTTTCCAAGGATTTTTTGAAAGGCAGTAGCTGCTATACCTGGCTAAACAAATAGGTGTAATACAGACACTGATCTATAAATCCTCAGAGCAAATAATAAATATTCTGGTTAAAATCCAAAAATTTCATACTTGTTTCATGAACTTCGCATCTGTTGTGGAAGGAACATATAGAGCTCTCCTATCATTGAAGATAATGGAGGAGACTTGGTTTGTGGAACTTTCTTCAACATAAAACACCCTTACAAAATATTAAATGTTGTTATGATAATTATCATGCCTATTAGGATGGAAATCCCCTTAAATTTAGTGGGATTGCTTCTGTTGATATATCCATATACTTGTGCATATTGGATCTTTCATCTTTGATCAGGGATATAAATGACAGAATTACAGAATTACAGTAAGATCAAATCTGGAATAGTTATTTAAGTGTGTTGCTATTGGTATTTTGCAAGGGCAGGCAACTTTTTTATGGCCAGAGGTAGGGTACATGGTAGAAAATAGGTTTTTTGAATCTACGGCCACTTCCAACTCTAGCTGAGAATGGTGCAATGTGCCCTCTTTGGGGCCTTTTTGTAGCAGTCTATGTATACCAGTACAAGTATTTTTGTGGGTGTATCAGTTTTGTATCTCTCTTTCTGTATGTTAGAATTACTAAGATACAGGGAGATTAATGGAAAAAATAAGATATATGCTCAAAGAAGTTATAGAGATCACCTGGTCTGAAAATGTTTCTCTGGTTTTGAAGAGGCACTTCTCATTCCATTCTAATCTCTTTGAGTCAGTAAATCTAAAAGTTAGACTTGCTTTCTAAAGCTCCAGTTGCTCTCCTATAACTAAATACCTACAAGGTTTTTGATGAATTTGAAATTGCCATTTTGAATTGTTCTATTCTGAAAAATGAGTACAGATATTTCTTGCTTACCAGCCATTCATTCGGCATATCATAATTAATATTATGATATTATGATGGTCGAGATCCTGAAGATGAAACTCAGATACTTTGGCCACCTAATGAGAAGGAAAAACTCACTGGAGAAGAGCCTAATGCTGGGAACGATTGAGGGCAAAAGAAGAAGGGGATGGCAGAGAATGAAGTGGCTGGATGGAGTCACTGAAGCAATTGGCGTGAGCTTAAATGGACTCTGGGGGATGGTAGAGGACAGGAAGGCCTTGAGGAACATTGTCCATGGGGTCGCAATGGGTCGGACATAACTTCGTGACTAACAACAACAATTATGATGGTGCTGAACACATGGTAGTTATGTCCAGTCCTCAAAGTTTTTGACTGCCCTGACTCCACTGCTGCCACCCCTACCATCTCTTACTGGCCCTAGCTAACCTTCGTCGTTTTGGAAGAAAAAGATGGTGCAGGGCGGCCAAAAGGGCAGAAATGGGAGAGGGATAAGCGGATGGGAGTGTTGAAGCAGAGGTGGATGCAGTGAGGCAGGAGAAGGATTTGGCCCTTATTTAATGGTCCTCACATAACAACCACAGCCAGGACTACTGAAATTGTTGTTGCTAAGTAGTGCCGCCATGTGATGTTCCACCTAACAACCACTTCACTTAGAAGTCACAATTAGGGAAATTAAGCAAGCTCTACTGTACATACATACATTGAACTTATCGATCGAAAGGTCGGCAGTTCAGCAATTTGAATCCCTAGTGCCGCATAACGGGATGAGCTCCCATTACTTGTCTCAGCTTCTGCCAATCTAGCAGTTCAAAAACATGTAAAAAATGAAAGTAGAAAAATAGGGACCACCTTTGGTGGGAAGGTAACAGTATTCTGTGCGCCTTTGGCGTTTAGTCATGCCAGCCACGTGACCATGGAGACGTCTTTGGACAGCGCTGGCTCTTCAGCTTTGAAACAGAGATGAGCACCACCCCCTAGAGTTGGGACCAACTAGCACATATGTGTGAGGGGAACCTTTACCTTTACCTTTACCTTACTGTACATTCTTTATTTAGAGGTATTATATGCTTAGAACCAGTGTTCTAAAAAATCTTCAGTTGCATCAAAAAAGATTGAATTTCTCTTTTCCTTTCATTTGTTTTCTTAGGAGACTGAAAGTAACTTTCTCCAACTTACTGCTTTTCTAATGTGATAACATTGGGTTGGGTAAGACTGATTAAAACAATAGAGAGAGGTTATTTTTTTTGAGGTTATTTCAGATAGATTACATTTCCTGTTACTAAATAAGATACAAGTTGAGCACACTTATTTATCTTGACAAATGATATATAAAACACATGATATCACAATTCCTAAAGCTTTCCTTAAAATCCATACATTCAACTTTAGAATAACTCAGTAGAAACAAATAATAGGAACCAGTACCTTTCATGGTTAGAAATATTTGTTGTTACCAAAATAATATTCTGTAAATATCATGTTCTGTTGTATTTTCCAAAAAGAAAGAAGTAAACAAATTAAGCTGCTAAAATTTATTTGAAAAAAATGTATTTGTATGGAAGCAGAAGAAAATCTTACAAAGGAAACATTGCAAATAGTTTGTAGAAATAATATTAGGCAACATTGGTATTTCTAATTTAAATTGTTGCTGCAGTTCATATCCGTTTTTTCCTTTGATACCAAACCTTAAACAGAAGTCTCCTGCAGAAGAACTTGTGGCATAGATTTAATATAACATCCGTTTTCATGGATTAGAGCCTGATGTACTTACAGAGTCGGATCAGTGACAAACTGGATAAGCAGGTGTGTGTTTGTATGACAAATTAAAGTCATGGGAGCCATCACAATTCACTTCTCCACTAATCCCATAGCAAAGGTTTGGGAACACAGATGGCCCTTGTAAAATTTTACCATCAAGAAATTTTAAAGTGGAGCTCTTAAAGTAACTCTGGAATGCAGAGCTAAGTGACTTCATTCTCTGTTATTTTCTCTCCAGGCATTCACGAATTCACATTAGGACAGGTTTGATGGATGCTCATCTGTACTGTTTGAAGAAATGTGTCATAGACTTCCTTGTGGAGAACAGGTAAGAAAAAGGATCTAGAACCCAAATGCACTTCAAAAATGTTTGAATGTCACACTGGAAACATCCTTCGCCTTGTTAATATACAGGATTACAATATACAACTAGTGTTTTTCTTGCTTTAAATATAACAACACCCTCTTCAATTTGTGATCATATGGATGCAGTTCTATGAGCCTTCCTTTTATGCTCATGGGATATCAAGGAATGCACTGTGCATTTTAATGATGTGCATTGCAGGAGTTCTACCTCATTTTCTACTTATGGGCTCTCACATGTATAAAAGAAGTGAAAAAGGAGCAAAAAATACTGAGAAGATCCCTTCATCTTCCTACTTCCTCTTAGGTACCATGTTTCAGTTTTGAACATATGCATATAGTTATTCCAATCCTGTTCTCAGACTCAGCATTCCCTTTAAAAACAAAAACTTGAGTTTTTCCAGGGCCCACTCCAATGCCTTTCTAGCAGTGAAATCAGATGAACAATGAGCAAGGGTGCCTGAGAAAATTAAAGAATAGAGTGTGAGATGAAACTTTCTTAAAGGTGCTCCTCACTATCATTATTGCTACCATTAATTTATGCTGCAGAACATACAAATGAAACATCATCTGTAAGGTTTAATTATATGTTTTTTTTAAATAATTGAGTCTGAGGAAGATTATGCAGGCCAGTTGAATTGAAAAGACAAGAGTTTATGAAAAATGCATGGCATCATTCTCTTTCCCACCTCTGATTTACCACATAGCTTCTTAAAGATAACCCAAATGCACTTTAAGAATGTTTGAATGTCACATTGGAAACATCCTTGGCCTTGTAATACAAGATTACAATATACAATAAGAGAAGGGGTAAATAAAAAGTTTATCTCTCTGCTTGTTGCATAAAGAATCACTCAGTTTCTTCCCTTTCCTTAGCTGGAGGGGTGCTATGGAGCATTTCTATTTGTCCGTCAGAGGTTGGGACATGTGTAAGTGACCACAATTTTTTGTTAGCGATCAAGGCCACCCAAACTTTGTTGGGAAATCAGTTTAAAAAGGAAGGCGTCAGTGACAAGTTCCATTTAACTGAGAGTTATCTGCAGGATGTCTTCTCTCTGGAATATATCAAGTGAGGGGCAAGTTTATTCAACATGAATGCTAGACAATTAACCCTAATTGACAAGACCTAAACAAGTTGTTTGGACACTGGAAATTAAATCCAATCCATTACCTCCCCTGCTTCCCTTTTGTATATGATGGTAACTTTCCACCCAGTAGTAGCATTAGACAATGGAGGATTACCACATTGAACTAATAATCTTGTTGACTTCATACTGAAACTTAATACGTGCCTGCTTTGTCTTCATTTGTATCTTATTAAGGCATTTTTCTTCAGTAGTTATATGAGTATTTCTATTCCTTTTGTATGGGTCTTCTTTTTGTACATTATTTTGTCTATTTGTAAATCCAATCCTTTTTGTGATAAATCCTCATGTTGGCTATTTTTGATACATCCTGTGTATCTTGTGGTGTTCCTAATGTGAAATTGAGGCCACCTACTGAGAGGAAGAAAGACATCCTTTTATGGAAGAAGAGAGAGATCCTGGCTATAATGGTTTAGCCGTAATGAGGATCTATGTACTTACCTCAAACTAGAAGTAACTTAAAGCTGAACCCCAGGCATAACTTTCAGTCCCACCTGCTCCAGATGCTGCAGGAGCTGAAACAGCTGTGTTCCATAATATTTTTGCTCCCTTGAAATACTGCAGAAGCCACAGGTGAAGACAATTAAAGAAAAAGATAAGATGCTAAGGATAGAGTTTAAATGTTATGGCCAAGTGATATAGTCAAGATGATAATTTTACCTGTATATTACAGACAGGTAAGGAGGTGAAGGAGACCAATGAGCAAACAAGCTTCCTACAAGTAAAATAGATTTCTGTAGTAAGAAACTCTACTTTTATTCCCTCTTCCCCTAAAATTCTTGACAGATTATGACAAAGACAGACAGGCAGAAACAGATCAGGTGGTGAGTATAGTCTTAAAAATAGTCCTAAGAATGTTTCTTTGCAAGGGCCTCTACAAAATCATTTTCAAAACAATTCTTACATATGCATTTGAGTGTATAAACTTGATATTTTTATGTTCACCAGCCTTTTAGTTTAAAGGCTACTTATTTTATATTTTGTTGTATTAGATTAGATTAGATCAGATAGATTAGATAACATGTTATAGTATCTGATTTATTTATCTGTACTCTCCTTAGTAATAAATCCATGGTAAAGTTGTTATAACAACTACTACTGGCTGACCATTGGCTGCATGCCAACCATAGCTACAGGAAAGATAGATCTGTATAGGATTTAAGGTAAAGATTTAATTTGCTACATTCTTTGCTATCAATATGAGACAGGCAGTTAGGTTTCTGCAGTTTGAAAATAATTTATTAGTTCCTGAGATAACATAGCATACTTTATTGCGGTCATAGACCAAAAAAAACCAAAACATCCAAGACACATAGCTGGCACACGACCAGACTGAAGTACAAAACAGCAACAAGATCAGTGGTGGAAACCACTCCATCAAACTCACAGTTCATGTATTTTAAATTTTAGCTCCAATCTATATGGACTATAGTCGATTAAAATTGTACATAGGTAGAAAATACTATATTGCAATTTACATAAAATCCACACATCGGCACTTTATATAACCACCAGCTAACTCAACCACTGACGATCAATAAAGCTGACCTCAGTCAATGGGTCCAGCCTGTCCTTTCCCCCGGCTCTTACATCCCAAGACTGCAGCAAAAAATTTTGCTACTTTTAGTGTAATCTTAGAATCGGTATCTTGGAGTAAGAAGCGAAGACTAAGATTTTCAGATAATTCAGGAAGTCTTTGGCAATGGGAGAGATAAGTTCTGACCTTACCTCCCGATAATGGGAGCACGTAAATGCGATGTGAGCCAATGATTCCGGAGATCAGCTGTCACATGAACAGTGGGTGGATTTCACACACACTGAGCACCTGCTATCTAGGACATTCGAGGGGATCACATTAAAACGTGCCTTTAGAAAGGCGAACCTGTATTTAACAAAGGATAGCGTAGAGAGATATTTGGGGGGGGGTGCATTCGGGGAGTAATACCAAGAGAAAACGGAGAACATACTCCCGCACCAAGTGCCAGATTCTGTTGTCTTTCAATATCATCCAGTCGCTGGAATATCAGCGATTTGGCTGACCTGAGATATAAATCAGAAGAAAAGACACTGCTTTCCTCTTAATTCTCATGTAATGACCTGATCAGTTTGGCTTCTCTTTATTGAAATATGCCAGATCATTAATATTGAAGATCACCATTCCAAGAGAGAAAGATAAAAGGCTGACTAAAAAGTCAATAAATGATCGAATTTTAAAAAGGTTTAAGAGATGATGGATAATGAGAAAATATATCAATAAAACGGGAAAATTCCAATAGGGAAAATAGTAATATATATATTAATATATAATAAAATTTATTATAACTAAAAATAAGTTAAGATTAGTAGATGGAAATTTAGGATTAGGTTATTTATTTATTTATTTATTTATTCAAATTTCTATACCGCCCTTCTCCTTTTGGACTCAGGGCAGTGAACAGCCAAGTAAAACACTTTATATACAAAAGTTAAAATAGATTTAAAATAAGTAAATAATTTGGGTCATAATTTAAAACATTTCAATTTAAAACCAATTTCAAATTTTAAAAACCCCATCATAAAATCAGGACAGCCTGGCTAACTGAAAAAGGTAGGTTTTAAGGGCCCGACGAAAAGTCTGGAGGTCTGGGATCACTCGTATCTCTGGGGGTAGATTGTTCCAGAGGGTAGGTGCCACCACAGAGAAGGCTCTCCCCCTGGGGGTCGCCAGCCAACATTGTCTGGCCGACAGCACCCTAAGGAGGCCCTCTCTGTGGGAACGAACTGGCCGGTGTGAGGCAATTGGTGGCAGAAGACGGTCCCGTAAGTACCCCGGCCCTAAGCCATGGAGCGCTTTAAAGGTGATCACCAACATTTTAATTGTATTATTAACATTAATAGTTTGTTAAAGTATATTCTAAATTTAAAATACTAAGGATTAGAAATTGTGGGGATTTTGAGATACACTCCTGGGATTGATTAAATATTGTTAGCATTTGGCATTATTAGTAATCCTACACATTTGGCATATTGAAGTTATGGTGGAATAATGAGTAATTTTTAAAATATTAAACAATAATAATTTAGTAGGGAATAACAAATACATGGCGCAAAGAAATGTTATTTATGTTTAAATGAATTAATGGGGAAAATGATAAAGGATTATGAAGAGAGAATAGTATTGTCAAAGTTGGAAGATTAGGATTACACATACTTATTTGTATTATTATTGTTAGCATTGTTTAAAAAAGACTTGACCCAGTCAATAAACTATCCACAAAATATGTTTGGTATGAAAAGAAAATTGCAAATAAAACATGTTTGTGTGTGTGTGTGTGTGTGTGTGTGTGTGTGTTATATCTATCTATCTATCTATCTATCTAAGATCACCAGAACCTTCTGCAAATAAAACATGTTTTTATACACACACACACACACACACACACACACACACACACAAGGTGTGATTCAGGATGCTAGTCAATACCTACAAAGCCCTAAAGTCACAGGGCCCAGTTACGTGAGGGACCATCTGTCTCCCCTAGTATCTTCCTGGCCACTTCAATCCAGCAGAATTAGTTTGCTTCAAATTTCTTCAGTTAAAGATTGCAATCTTTGGAATCTGGGAAGGCACTTATACAGTATCTGTCATAGTACCCAGTCTTTCGAATAAGGTTCCCCAAGAACCGCTATTTGCAACCTTCACCACTTGCTTCCAACATGCAGAATCAATGGGAAAGCCAGCAGAAGATTGCAAATTGTGATCATGTAAGCATGGGATTCTGTGATTATGTAGGATTTGCCTAACAGCAGCTACTGATAGTGCCAGAACTGCCTTCAAAAGACTGCATGGCCCCATGATAGTACATCTTAGAATCTCATTGCTTAGCAATGGAGTTCCCTATCCCCTATCAATGTGACCTATAGCTCCCTTCTACAGGTATATTACCTGTACCCCCCTTCTAAACTGAACTGAAGAAGCCTCTTGGATGAGCAGTGAAACATTTTCAAAGGAAAAAAAAGAAGAAAGTTGTTGCCTTTGGAAAAAAAGCACTGGATTGATTCAGAATCTTTCCAGTTGGAAAAAGTGGATTATTTCAAACAGAAGCCTTCGGGGCTAAAGAAACTGAAATTATAGTCCAGGCAATTTATCCAATGGAATAGCAATAGACGAATTTAAAGATTTTTAATTCTAACATTTTTAGAATAGCTGTACCTAAATCCTGATGATGCTACTTAGTTTGGTAGTGAAATGTCTGCAAGAAAATAACCAAGCTCAGAGTATACCAGTTCAACCCTTTGCTACAAATATCCCCTTCTATAGATACCTAAATGTAAATCTAAACACGAAAACTACATTTTTAGTTTTCATCTGTTACTATATTTATGCCTCCCCCTTTCCCCAATAAATTCAAATCAGTGTCCACTTTTTTCCTGTTCTGGTTTTACCATCATATCACCTTTATCAAAGAAGTCAGATGAAGGTGGTAAATTTGAAGGCTATAGATTTGAATTTGGATCTTTCCCATCCCTAGAACATGGAAACCAAAAGGACAAAATAGAACTCTGAGCTACTCAGAGCACAAGAAATGATGTGAGGATGATTAGGAACAACTCTTGTGGATAAATTCTAAAGAGTAATAAGTTAAATAATTAGCTTTGTCATATTTTGTTACTTTTGAACCCATAAATGTCAAATTTAATAGCCCTACACGGAGCAGTTTCCTGAGCAAAGTTAATCTGCTTTTCAGAAAAAGCTTTTAATGTTCAAGCGGAAACTCTTGGCTTGGTTTTATTCAGAGAAGCAAAGTATCAAATATGTTTTGGGAAAGAAGAAAAAAGCCTTTATGGGTGGTTGAAAACATTGGCTATTGATAAGCCACTTCCTCTGCAGTTCCCTTCCTTCCTTCCTTCCTTCAGCCAGTCTCCCAAGATCTTTACGGTGACCTTTTCTGGAAAGCTGTTCCAGAAAAGATTATTTTTCTCCCATCTGAGCTGCAGACTGAAAGGAATGCTGTGAAGAAAAATCTTCAAAGTTCTGTACCTTCCATGAATAGTACCAAGATCGCCAGAGGGTAGGAGCTGTGTTTTGGTTGATGAGAGTAAATTTTGTCCACGGGCTTCTGCTTGATTTGCTTCGTGGTATGTTGTACACAGAGGCCCCTGCAGGTTTACATTAAGATATTGCCCAGACTAAACCAGTCTGTAGTTTTGCTTTCTCCCTTTCAATGCCTTTTTATCATTCACGCTGTCACCTGTGTTTCCTGGCAAGGCCTATGGACTGTGAGGGAGGTCTGGCAGAGTCAGACTTCTTCTGGCTTTAATGCATGCTCTCTCCCTCTCCCTCTCTCTCTTTTTCTTCTTGCCTGCCGGAAAATGTCTGTAAAAGAATGCTTGCTGTGTGGATACTGAAGAGAGATACTAAAGAGAGAGCACATCAGTTCTGTGACTGATTTCTTCCTGATAATGTTCAGGTTGTATAATGAGTATTTTCCATGTGAAAAGAGAAATTGAACAGATTACAATTTAGGAATTAAAATGCAGACAAATAGATGAAATGGGCAAACAAAATGGAAAATATAAAAAATGCCGCTAAAGGGAGACCATTCCTACAGATTTACTGAAAATTTTAAATAGTGTCACAGGAAAAGATTTAGGGGTGATTAGCATTTACTTCAAGTAGCCCTCAAATTATAACTGTTTGTTTAGCAACTATGCGTGAGTTATGGTGGGTGCTGAACGAAGGGAATAACAATGGCTTCTCAAAGTTTTGACTGTTACAATGCTCACGTGAACAAAATTTGAATGCTTGGCAATCAGCTTACACTTATAACCAGTGGCAGCATCCCTCAGTCATGTGATTGCCATTTGCAACCTTCCTTGCTGGCTTCTCACAGGCAAGGTCCATGGGGAAGCCAGCAGGAAGATTGCAGGTTACTTAGTAACTGCCTTTCTTCACTTGCATGCACCACATCAGGGGTGAAATCTAATTACCTTCCTTACCGGTTTGGAAGTGCACGTGCATGCGCGCACACCTGCGCATGCCAGGAAGTAATGACACTCGGGCGGCGATCGCTACTGGATTGCCGAACCACAAGGAAAAATCGCTACCGGATCGGGCAATCCGGTCCAATCCGGGAGCATTTCACCCCTGCACCACATCCTCCTTTGCTTGCATGCACCCCAGCTCTCTTTTCTTGGCTCTCCTGGCCTCCCTGTATTCACACAAACCCTCCACCTTCTTTCTCTGGCCTCCTTGTGCTTGCACTCATCCTTGCATTCTCTTTATCTAGCCTGTCTGAACTTGCATCCATATCACAACACACACACCCCAAATTTGTGTGCGACCTGCACTGGACCTCCCAGAGCTTCCCATACCTTGCTGCAGCACCTCCATAGCTTTACCTGGGACTCTGCTTCTCACATAATGACCCATTAACTCCTGGTTGGAGTTACAACAACAACCAGGACTGCCTGAATTGTTATTTTGAATATAAACTGATAATTCATTCTCAGAATGTTTATTTATGCACAATAATAATGTATTGGTTGTACAAATAGTCCTCAATTTACAATTGCAACTGGCAACAGAATTGCTGCAAGCTTATTTTATTGCAATTCTCATCTCAATGGCAGTACAACTAATACATTAATTTTGTGTATAAACAAACTTTTTGAGAATGAACTGCCAATTCATCTTCAAGTACTATAGTTTATCCTGCCCTTGGGATTGTACTACTGTATTCACTTTTACTAAGGGATTGTGGAGATAAAAAAAGTTACATAATAGTTACCAAATTATACTCAATAAAATTAATTTATAATTTATCAACCAATAATACCAACAATTAAAATTACAATGTTACAATATATATTTAAAGGAGTGTCCTGTGATATTGCAGAGCACTCATATACTCAGAAATCATATAAAATAAATACCTCTAAAATTACCAGTCTTAATGGAAATAAGATAAAATAACCAGAACCCAGTAATAATAAAAAATGTTTCTAAAACCTCTTTAAAAGCCAACTTGTTTTGAAGAGCAAAGGGTAGGATGAAACTGATTCTAAAGCAGTATTTTTCAAACTTGGCAACTTCTTAAAGTAATGTATGGATTGCTGGCTGGGGAATTCTGAGAGTTGAAGTCCGCACATCTTAAAAGTTGCCAAGTTTGAAAAACACTATTCTAGAGTCTGTGAAAAAAGACCACAGCCCTAAAGGGGAAACAGTAAGGTGACTGTACCCAAAGGAACATAAGCAAAAAGCATGTTTTTTTAATGGAGGGCAAATAATATATTTTAAAAAGTGCTGTCTCTGTGCTCATACATTTAATGATAGTGATCTTGATTTTAATAGTAGTGATTTTACTTTTTATTCTTTTAATTGATATAAGCTATCTTGATTTTTTTTATAAAAACTGAAAAGTCAACTATACATTTCATAATAAACGAATACAAATCCATAAAGGGCCAGTGTGTTCCAAAATTTTTTTACATTCTATGAAAAAATGATTTTTTTCCTTCCAGAATCATCTAATAAAACTAGCTTACAGGAGATTCAAGACAAACAAAATATATTTTTTCATTGCATAACAGGTTTAGCTGTTAAATGTGCTATCACAAAAACTTAGATGCATTTAAAAGAAAATGAGTTTAGTTCTCAGTGGGTCAGGTTCTCAGTGGCTACTAGTCTGTAGTATACCTAGGACAGTTACATTATGCTTTTTAGAATTAGTCATGGCTCCGAGGATAGAATCTATCCTGTGGGTTTCTATAGGGAAGCTGGGGAATCACTAATGAAAATGGAGGCGAACTAGATGTAAGTGCATCAGGACTGCTCTTCCATATTTGTATGTTCACCTGTTCTTCATTCTCTTTGTGGCCACATCCAATCCTAGCCCCACACTGTGGGAATTTGCAGCTGCAACAAATCCTTTGGATATTTTTGCTGTAATCTACATGAATTTGCTTTGAATGTTTCTAATGCTACTTGTGTCCAATCTGCAGCTGGCAGAGCAATTTACATTTACAGCTGTTGTTTGGAGTTCTTTGAAAATTGCAGCTTGTTATGACATAAAAGGAGCCCATTTGGAAGGGTTTTTCCACAACCTGAAATACCCTGATTAGTCTTCCTGCTGTGCCCTCCACTTCGGTGCCTTTCTTCCTATACACTTAACTGTTGGTGGCCAAAGCCACCTGTGATTAGTGTTAATGTGCAATACACACTACAAATATAACTGTTGCTTTTTGTTTTGTATTTGGTATACAATTGTCATGCTCTGTAAGGAATTTGAGGTACAGATTGGTGAGATCACTGTTTACAATTAGCCATAGTCACAATAAAACATTCCTATTGTTAGCATCATTTTTTGTAATACTGGCTAGACAAAGTGTTTGCTTTTCCTCATGCCAGTACACACCCACATACAGAGAGAGAGGGAGGGAGGGAGGGAGGGAGAGAGAGAGAGAGAGAGGGAGGGAGGGAAAGAGAGAGAGAGGGAGGGAGGGAGAGAGAGAGAGAGAAAGAAAGAAAGTTTTAGGTTGCTTCAGAGAGATAATTTATAAATGCAATATTCCCCCCTGCTTTTATTGCTCTTATACATAAAGACACTAGTCAAATAAAATTAAGAATCACAAACAGAAGTGGACCATAAAGGAATAAGCAAACTATAATTATGAAATACATAGAAAACAAACAAAAAGAAATTATCAAACAGTGAGGAAAATCTTGGTCACGTAAAATAATGATGACTGGACTTTTCCACTGTGTTGATAGGAAACCAATTCAAATGTGGAGGATAAACATATGTCTTTAATCTAGGATTTTAAAGCAGGTGTACTAGTCTTTCCATCGAAGTAAAACAGCCTGTCTAGCCACAGACCACACACTGTAAATCTAGAATTCTTCATACTTCACTTCCAAATGTTTCATATATAATTTAGCAGCACAGTCTCATCTGTAAAAATTTTTCTTATTCCAACACCATATTAAAAATCTTATAAATATTAAACCAAACAAGTACAACTGTAGAATATGCCCAAAACATGAGTCTTCTGTAAAATTATCCTTGCAACATATATTGAGATCTAGCCTTACTAATATCCTTTGTAGTGTCCTGAAAATATGAACAATAACTTTTTGTTCTATTCATCACTTTTTTAGAACATACACTGCAAATTCAATATTCTTTAGAATTCTTTGCCTATTAAATTTTAAAAAGAAGATATTCTAGCTCCTTGTTTCCCATATCTATCTTGGTAATATTTCTGCATCTTTATCTGATACTTTTTTAAAGCACTAACAACTTACTAAGTGTCTACAAATCCATTAAAATATATTTTACAACCATTCACAGTTACCACAGTAATGAAAAATCTCTGATCAGTCCACACATTTACAACTTTGCTGTTCTGTAAAGCAAAGGCAAGCTGAAGATCATAAGCACAGTTGCAGTTTCACTTATTGACCACTTCATTTAACAATTGAGTTATTGGTCCCAATTATAATCACTAAATAAGGAGTAAAACAGCAGAATAAAATAAAACTAATGCAATAAGAAGACTAATATGCAGTTACAATTACAATAAAATAACAGCAAACAATGTTCTAAAATGATTTCTGATTGTCATGGGAAAATAAGTAGTGGTACCAAAGAATCATAGTATAGATCAGTGGTGGCAAATCTTTTACTCACCGAGCGCCGAACTGGTACACACTTTGTGTGCGTGCTATCAGCTCCTCCCCCGTGCGCTGCATGCGCAACCACACCATCTGCATATGCACACAGATATTTTTTTTCCAAATTCAGAATGTGCTCACCAAAGCCATATTATATGAAATCAACCAAACTTTGACTTAAGGAGCCAATGGTATTAACTAGAGGCTTTAACTCTTTTTCAATTCTTTTCCATTTCCTTGAAGATGCAAGCAAGGGGAATATATATTAAGGGAATTTTTCCTACTTTTGTACTGAGATTTTAATGTTGGCTGGAATATAAATATCATTTCCCTAATGTTCTTGTTCTTGACATTGTTTTGTTTTTATTCTTTAAAGTGAGTTGACTTTTCTGTATAGCAGTGGGAATGGGAGGAAAGAAATGATAGCTGATTGTTCTAGTTTGGAATATTAGAGAGCTGGGGAAAAATAACTTTTTTTTGTTATTTGAATTCACTTTATACCTATAAGGCTCACAAATAACTTTTCCTTTCAACTCTCTTCCTTTACTTTTTTTAAAAAATCATTTTTACATTTTCCCCTGACACCACCATTATGTTTTTACTATTCTGATTTTTTGAAATACAGCAGAATTAAATCTATCAGATATTTTTAATCATTGACAAGAATTTCTTTCTCTACCATATTAGAACTCTAGGCGTCCTTAACTTATAATTAGTCATTTAACCATTCAAAGTTACAGCAGACCCCCCCCCCTCCAAAGCTACTTATATGACACTTTTAAAGTTACGGTAGCTGCAGCGTACCCACAATTGTTTACCCTTATGACCGATCGCGGGCCCTTTGCAGTACCCCCCCCCCCGCCCATTCTCCCCCTCATTCCCCACTCTGGGTTTCTGCAGCACCTTAGACATGTTTCCTTCACCTTCCACTGGGCCCCACACCTTCCTCCTCACTTACCATTTGTAGATCTCTAAAAGTCAGGATAAGGAAGTAGGACAGGCCTTTCCATTTCTGGACCTCATGGCACAATTCTGGAAATGGTCAATATCTTTCAGGTGGTCATATTGAATTGTAGCCATTAGGACAAAGGGTGCTTCTAGGGCAGTGTTTCCCAAACTTGGGAACTTCAAGATGTATGGACTTCAACTCCCAAAATCCCACAGCCAGCCATGCTGGATGGGGAATTCTGGGAGTTGAAGTCCACACTTCTTAAAGTTCCCAAGTTTGGGAAACACTGTTCTAGGGTTACGCCATGCAGCCCAGCAATGAAGTGTCTTGTTTTGCTTTGCTAATGTGAGTTCCAGAACATTCCAGAGTGTTCCAGTGTAATAACGTCACCAAGTATTGAGTTTGACTCAAAGCCGGTTCTATGTTTTTTTTTCCTGCTAGGACATAATATTAGAGTGTGTTTCAAATACTTTGCAGGTCAGATAGATTCCAGTGCTATCTTTTGCAGCAAGAACTATGTTGTGGAACCTTAATTAATGTATAATGCTGTTAGGCATTTTTGTGCCTCATCATAGTCCATTTTATCAGATGCCCAAATTATTTTTCAGTGTTTATGCATCAGGCAGACAGAATCAGCCCACTCAGTTTTCCTGCTGAGGGTCATCAGGATATTTAACAGGAAAGGACATATAAATGGGCTTGTTGGCTTCTCTCCTGTGGAACAGCTGTTCCTAACAACATAGCATCTAAACAGCCTGATAATAAAACATATCAGTCTGTTTAGATGCTGTTGTTGGGAGTTTCATTCCAATTTGGTCAGTTTTACCCAGTTCCCTTTGCCTGCATTACTGGGCATGCAAAAACATTTAAAAGGATCCGTAAATAATCAAAATAGCCAATATCAATGACAGATCCATTTTGTAGTGAAATCAGCTGGTTGGATTGCATTTGATTGGCTGCAAAGAGGGAGCTGAGAATGTGCCAAGCCACCATTCCCCTTAAATGGACTGTGAATGTTATGCTGCTGAAGCTGAGAGGCAGGGGGAAGGCAAGAATTCCCAGAAAAGGGAAAATGGACTACTCACAAGTTCTGCTCAGCTTCAGGGCTATAAAAAGAGAGAACAGATTTTGCCATGCTGGATACATTGCAGATGCAAACACAAACTGCAGCTGGGAAACAGAATTCGAGAGTTGGTCCTGGAGAAATACAAAGAGGACCAATATTATATTTTAGTTACAAATTTACAGTCTAATGATTTAGACTAGTGTTGAACTGTTCTGCTCTTGTTCAGAATCTACATTTCGCGAACAGCTATTTGAACATCAGATACAAGGAAGAAACCATTTTTCCCTCTCAGGAACTTGTAAATAATATATTTATCTCTTAGTGCTATTGTTTTAATTTCCTTAGGACATTTACTTCAATCAGAAGTGAACTGATCCCATACTTGGTTAGAAAGCAGTTTTCTTGTCCTGCACAATTTCAACAGGACCAAAACCACAAAGAGCAAGACCAAAAGAAAAAGGACCAGAAAACAGGTTAGTAAAAAAAAAAACAAAAAAACACCCCACTATGCAGGAAAAAATGAATGTCACATGGGGAATGTTACTCCAATACAGAGAATGCAATCATCTCCCAATTCATAAGTTCTTTTTAGCCTGCTTCTTGACAAATAAAACAGCTTGTCTCAATTAAAAATCTGGTAAAATGTTGGTAGTATGAGCCATATAGAAATAAAAATGAAGACATTGTTGCCACCAGGGTTTAAAAAGATAAGTAGCAACATGGGAAAAGGTAAAAGGAAAGATAATGAAGGTGATCAGTTTGATAATGCCAGAAATAAGTTAGTGTTCTGTATTACATCCAAACTTGGGAAGTTATCATTTGTTATAATAAGGCAGTCAGCTTGTTTAACATATCAGTTTAAACAAACATTGGGTTCCTGAATTTGACCGAAATAGGGAGTTTTGGTCTGTTAAAGAAAGAAACTCCTTTCATTTGACAGCCATATAAGAGACAGGAACTTATGGGGCCTTGTTCATATATTACAAAAGTACATTATTCTCTTACAATTGAAGCAGAAATTAGTCTTATTTCTGAGAGGAAAAAGCAAAGCATTTTCTTTTGGCTGGTACTTCTTTGTTTCCTTGGTCCCAGTTAAAACAAGGATCTTTAGGGTCTTAGCAACAGATTTTTTCCAGCCAGTGGATGGGGCCACACTGGTTTTTTTCATTGTCACGATATTTTACCTATGGGCCAACAATCCCAGAGACCATTGTTCTTCTGGACAGTGGCAAAGATTGGAATATTGAGCAATGTAATATAACGTCACTCGTAAAGGATAAATTCAGCCACTCTTTACCCACCCATTCATTCTGTGCAAAAGAAAAAAACATGAATGTGCCATATATAATGCTCACTTTAATTCCATTTGAAATGTTTATGATTTATATATTTGTATTCCACAGACATACATAGCTTTATGAAGGGTGATAGCTGGTTTGAATTGGGTACAGACAAAATGTGTTGGAACAATTGCAGAGGAGATGTAAAAGAGGCATTCCATGGAGGAAAAATTCGTTGCTATGTTCACATCATGAAACATGGACTATGTTACCGAGTTAACACTCTTGGACTATATATTGAAGCAAACAGGCAGGTAAGAAAAAAGCAGTTTTTAACTCAGGACTGATACTTGTGTAATTATAACAATTAAGAGAATGATAGAATGGGGAGATTAGATTGAAATATCTTTATCTTGGTTACATCATGAAGGGGAAAATGATTGAATGATCATAATATATTTCTTCATATATTTACAGTATTTGCATCCTATCTTGTCAGAAATCATTCACAATGACTTAAAACATTTTTTTAAAAATAGAGTGACAACAAATCAACAGTATGTTCCACAGGTGTCAAACTCGATCACATCACATGACAGGCCATGTCATCCAATAGATGTGTGTACAAATGTGGCAGTGTGAGCACAGTGTATATTTTTGTCCATAACTCGTGAAACAGCTGCTTATGCATTAGAATTAGCAGCAGAAACCGACCAGCACTTCAGCTCCCTGTTTTTGTACTTAGGAAATATTTCACTTGTTTCAGTTGACCTCTTCAGTCTGCTGCTCCCTTTGTGTGGGCAGGTGGCAGCAGGAGGGAGTAGTTTTTGGGAATAGGAAGTAGATTATTTCATAGAAAAAAAGCACTTTAAAGTTAAACTAAACCTCTCCTTGGCCCTGGCGTTCCCTGAACATTCTGTTCAGGGAACATGCAACTGCTTGCCTCACTAGTTGCTTCCTATATAATAGCATATTTAAATATTTTTTATTATATGTAAAGTTAGGGGGGGAAGAGAAGCTTTTAAGCGTATATATTTTATGTTCTAAACAGAAATCTTACATATCATGTATTACTCTTAAAAGAACAATTTAAGCCAGTTAATAATAAAAAGAGATGAATGAGCATATACACCAGTATATAATGCAATATAATTTTTAAATAATTATTTTAGTGGGATTTCCAATGGCAAAACGCTTAAGACTAAGAGAAATAAGTTATTCAGACTGTCCTATAATTGACAGAAAACAAGTATCCTTCTGGCCTTTTTGCAACCCTAAAAGCAAACTCACAACAGTTTATATCCAAGATGCAATTCAAGCTAAAGTGGAAAAACAAAACCAGCAGTTTTCACAAGATTATCTTGAGTACATAGCCACCTTTTTTAAAGGAGAATATTAGGATCTGAACCTCACTGACAGGCAACCGGAGGAACTGTGGAATGAAATCAAAGAAGTTACTAAGACACCAGAAAATGGAATAAATCAACTGGAACCAGTAGAAATGTTGGAAATTGGCAAGCCTAGCTAAGAAAGACAAAGACCTCAGGAAAAACTTAACAAAGAACTTCAGAGAGCTGTTTAGAAGAGACAAAAACTAGCATCACAATGACTTTTGTAAAGACATTGATGATGGAAACAAGATGGAAAAACAAGGAAAGTCATCCAAAAGAACTCTGAACTGAGAAGATGGTTCCAATCTGAATTTGGTATGTTAATTGACATCAATGAACAGATAGTAACTGATCAGAAAAGATCAAATTTTGAAAGGAGTATACTGAGATATTATACAGTAAAAAAATTTTAAAAGATATTTCCTATTTACAAGAATTTCTAGTACTGTTTAGATTACTATTCAGGTGATTATCAGGTCAGAAAGCTAAAGGAACTGATACGGCAAGCAACTATAGGAGAATCTGTAGATCTATAGAAGTATGGTAAGCAACAAAAGAAGAACCAGTAAATGCTTTAACCAAACTATGCCAGCAAATCTGGAGAACAATAGACTCCAACAATTGGAAGAGATCAGTTTATATCAAAAAGAGGAAATTTAACAGAGTGTATGAAATATCATACAATATCCTTAAAAAAAATCACATGCTGGCAAATCATGCTGTCATTCAGGGCAGATTAGAGCCCTACATGAAAAGGGAGATACCATATGTTCAAGCTGGTTTCAGAAAAGGGAAACAAATAAAAGACATAATTGCTAATGCATGCTGAATAATTAAGGAAGCCAAAGAAGACCAAAACAAAATCAATATCTACTTCATTAATTCATGGTCAGTTGTATTGACCATGACACTGTGTGAAATGTTCTTAGGAAAATGGGAATCCTAGAATAACTAATTGTCCTTACCTATTATAGGACCCGAGGCTACACTCTATGAAATGAAAAGTTAAACTTCTGCTTTAAAAACCAACTAGTAACATTAAAAGAATCGGATTACTGACTAGCACTTAGTAGATAGCATTGAAGGTCTTGGAAAAGATATTCAGATGCTGTGATGTGTATATTTCTGCTGAGATCAGGATTGTGCAGGTGTTGGTTTTTCTTAAGACATTCTATGGAATCAAAATCAAGATAAGAGTATTGATGCTTTGAACTTAGCTGTTGGAGAAGACACATGAGAACACTATGGATGTCAAAAAAAACCAGCAAATAGATCATAGAATAAACCAATCCAGACTGATCCCTTGATGTACAAATAACCAGGGTCAGATTATGATATTTTGGATATATTTTGCAAAGTCACAAAGAAGAAATGGCCAATAGCAAGATGAATACATTTCCTTAGTGAAGACAGATCATTCTGGAGAAGGCCTGAGTAATGTTGCCAAGCGTCAGATTGTTGGCAAATAACCTTATTGCAGGATCTAATCTGGGTTGGTCACTGGGACCAGAGGTTTAGCCTTCCAAGCTTTCAGACTTGTGCTGGAGCCCATCCTTAGGGAATTTCTCTCTACCAAAAGCTTGGAAGACTAAACCTCTGGTCCCAGTCACTATCCCAGATTGGATCCTGCAATAAGATTTTTCTTAAATCCATATTTCAAGATACAGCACAATCTATTGCTCAGGGGAGGCTACACAAAAGGCTCAGCCCCCAAATTAGATGTATCTTGCTGGGATCACAAAGAATTAAATGTTCATTACAAACATCTAAGGGGGAATAATTTAAAACCTTCCTTGTGTTCCTGAACATATGAAGGCCCTTTGGCATGTGTTCTAAACAATTTTAAATAATTGTTTCTTTGCAAGTGACTTGCTTATTTGCAGATAATGGTGGAGGGACTCCATTTATTTCAGTTTATTTCTAAATGGCTTTATCAGTCGAAATCTATTTACAATTTATCTCTCTTCTAATATTTTTGCTCAATGTGTAAGGCCAAGCAATGTTCAAACTTAGACTAAGTTTGACATAGAAAATAGTTTGTGTAGCCTATAACTTCCTATATCAGTGATGGCTAACCTTTTTGCCGTCAAGTGCCAAAAGCGGAGGGAACATGGAGGTGCCGCGCGTGTGCGTGCCCACATCCATAATTCAGTGCACCCCACCCCCCACACATGCACATGCGATCCCTCCAGCGTGACCCCCGTTTTTGGCACGTGATGGCATGGTGGGCCTGGTAGGCTCCAGAGGCTTTCTTGGAGCCTGGGAGGGCGAAAACGGCCTTCCCCACACCCCCGGAGGCCCTTCGGAGGCCGGAAATGACCTGTTTCCAAATTTCCAGTGGGCCCAGAAGGCCCGAAAATCAGCTGGCCAGCGTGTGCATGCGCACTGGAGCTGAGCTAGGGCAACACTTGCGTGCCCACAGATATGGCTCCGCATGCCACCTGTGGCACGTGTGCTATAGGTTCACCATCACGGTCCTATATAGTCTCCTGAAGCCTAATTAATTGTTGCCTGTTTAAAAAATTAAAATCATCATGCATAATTAGGACATAAGAGATTTTACACACACACACATACACTCTTAATTTTTATGCATGTCCTTTTTGATCTCTTGAACATTATAATTTTATTATATAATTTTAATTGAGTAAACTAATGGTAATGTTTATATTAGAAACAGGAGTATGTTTGGTGGGGCATTAATGTATGATTTCAATTTTTTTTATTTCAGGTTCCCAAACTGCTGCCTTCACTTTGTCCTGAAGAACCTCTGGTTCATAGTTCTGCACAGATTATTGATAAGTGTATGGTGAGTAACAAGAAGGGGATAATGAGGAGATTATCCAGCATTTTGTTTTCCTGGTTCTTGTTTCCTGGTAAATATTGTTACGATGAAAGCTCTTTCAAGCTTTCAGGCAATATACCTTTGTATTTTAACCATTTCTCTGCACATCTGAAAGGACAGATAATTATAGTTTAGTTTTGTCTTGTTTGCTGAAGTAAGAAGCAGTGGTTTCAGCTTCAGAGCAACTAGGATTTTGTATCACTGTCAACTAATAGATTAAGATTCTGAGTTTTAGAGCAGGTAAGAAAAAAATCTTAGTTTAGGCAAACTAAGTAGGATAGATGCTAATAAATTTTCTAATACTATGAGGATGACACTCTTTTGTGAATAAGGCAGGGGCAATTGCACAGGAAATCTTAAGGTCCATATAAGATGTATGCATTGCATTCAGACTTTCTGAGAAAGAAAATGGGTTTGGGTATAAGCACAAGGCACGTAAGATTGTGTGAAATGATCACCTTCCAATTTGATCAAGTCAGGTTTTCTCACATGGCACAAAAAAAATTCCTGTTCACTTGTTTGTGTGTTTGTGTAGAACACAGGTGTCAAACTCGCGGTGTCATGTTGCTGTCGTGATGTATCACGACGTTTTCCCCCTTCGTGGAGCTGAGGTGGGCGTGGCCTGCATGTGACGCATCTGCCCACAGGCCGCCAGTTTGACACCCCTGGTGTAGAACATGCTTCTCCTAGAACCCTCCTAGAAAATTAAGCAGATCATGGGAACAAGGCCAACTGTATGCTTGATCTGCTGGGTTGGTATTGCTGAAGTGCACTGATTTTTATTAATTATAAAAATAGCATTTACATCTGTCTAGGTTTGAGTTCGCTAACTCCCTGCAATGGACTATCATATATGTATTTATAATGTATACTATTTATTCCAGTAGGCTGGAAACAGTTAACTTCAGAGAAAGTGCCAGATTTAGAGTGCTTTCTATTCTCCAATATACAACAGAAAAAAGTAGATCTTTTTTCATGTGCAAAAAGAAAAAGATTCTTGAGTTTCATTAAAGATAATTTGGGTCTCTTCAGTCTGTTAATTGGCAGCTATCAACAATTCAATGAGAAGATATTGTTTAATACTTGGTGGTTCAGTTTTTTTCTCTTCCTCCATAGGTTGGATCTGACAGCATTGTAGGTGCATCTTCTCAAATAGGCGAAAAGACTTCAGTAAAGCATTCTGTCATTGGTACTTCATGTTTGATCAAGGACAAAGTTAAAATTACTAACTGCATCATCATGAATTCTGTCAGAATTGAAGAAGGGTAGGTGGCCTTTTGAAAAATCTTTTGTGGTTTTATATAGAGAATCGTAGCATTAAAATCAACTGATTATGGAATATCCAAAGCATACCCTGTTTGGCTGAATGCCACTTCTTTATTTCCAGGAGAGAAAACAGAATTATGAATGAGGATAGAGGCATCCACAACAGGGCCACAAGAGGGTACAAAGCAACGTTGTACCATTGTGATGCAAACTGTACCCCTTTTGTACATGTACTGTATCATGACTGTGCAATTCTCTTTTTATCATTTTGATGAAAGCCTTCATTCCTGCAGCCTCAGCCTCTACCTGAGAAATATTAAAATGCCCTGATATGCATAGTAAATAAAATTAGTGTTAAAAAGATTGCCATTGGCATATAAGATTGGGAAGCTAAAAACAAGAATAATGCCATGTTTTTTAAATATGATTCAGAGAACATTTAGAAAATTACAAGCAGAATAGCTTTATTTCGCATAAATTGGTGGGAAGATAATACATTAAAGTAAAATTGCCTGAAGAAGTGTTAATATCTTCAGATAATGAAGAGATGCTAAATGAATTCTACAAAAGTAAGTTACGACCACAAACACTGTACAGCAGTGGTCCCCAAACTTTCTAATGCTTGCCCACCACTTGTGCAGGTCACGGCCCGATACCAGGCCATATCCCAGGGCTTGGTGACCCCTGCTGTAGATTAGTTTGATTTTAGGTTACTTAGATAAAATTGTTTGCTTGTCCATTCAGGAAATGTTTTTCCTTCATCAGGCTCCTATAGAGATACAGCAATTTAATAGTAAAAAGCTCCTTTTATAGATTGTAACTATTTAAGAATAGGAAGTCAAAAGAGAAATAAACGTTAATCACAATTTTGGAATGATGTACACAAGGTGAAATAGCCATGTTTTCTATTGAAATCAAATATTTTACATGATTAAAATAAAAAGGGACGACAAAGATACATATTTTCAAATGATATATGCATATCAGTGTGGAACAATGCACATTAAAATAGTTAACACAGATATGGATAGAAGCAAAAAATTCCCCTAGATTCTTTTTTTTAAAAAAGGCATATACTGTATATGTCAGATGTTGTGGGGATACTATGATAGAGCAAAGCCTGCTGGATGGTTACATGGAATACACTCTGCATGGTTTTTCTTTTTGCCATTTTAAAAAATATTTTTAATTTATTCTTTTAATAATTTATATTTTTAATTTATTTTGGTTGTACTTTTTATTGAATTTTATCTGTTTGGATTGTTTTAGTGTGTATGTCATTCAGAGTCATTACATGAGATGAATTGCTATATAAATGTGATAAATTTATTTATTTATTCATTTATATATTTATTTATTTGACTTCCCTTTGTAAGAGAGCTGTGGGTAGTTAATTGTAGACTTGAGCTGACAAGTGACTGACCAGGAAAAGTTTGGTTCAAAAAGTAAATTCTCTGTTATGGAAAAATGTTGATATCATAATAACTTTGTAGAACTTTCCAGAACTATGGTATAAGTATCTTTGTTTAATTATTATTGTACCATTGAAAAAAAAATGTAGATGGTCGAAAAATGGCAACCAGAAGAGTCAGAGGCAACTGCCTTATGAGGAAACAGTATTGTATTGAGAATATTTAACTTAAACAAAAGATTAATGACAGGGACATGTTGGAGAAAAATTAAATTGTATGCAGCATGGATCAAGTAGATGGGGAAAATGTTTTAAAATTAACTTAGGTTCTATTATTTTTCTTAAAATAATAAAACATAAGTTAATAGTGGTATTAATGCTGATTAACTTTACAAAATTATTTATCTTAACAATATTTTATATGTGTTATTTCACATAGGAAATGCTCCCACAAACCTTATTTTGGCAAGCTTTTTCTCAATGGCTTGTCCTTTTAGTTCCATACTTTTCTTGTATTGTTTGAAAAAGTTAAATTGTTATATAAATGATGGCTGTTGTGTAAGTGATCTACCTCCCTTTGCAGGCAATTTCTAGTAGCAATGAATTGAAAACTTTAAATAATTAATAAAAAACAACTGCTCCTTGAAGTTGATTCTCATCACATGCTTGTATAATGTGAAGAAAAAGCTTAGTTTTTGAAGCACATTGCAATTACAAAACTAGGCTATAGGTACTGTAAATATAATTGCCACATTTAATTGCCGGCATACTATAAATTAAATTCCTATACCATAAAGGTAAAGAGTAATTTCCAGTTCATCTTTAGAGAAGACCAGTTCTGCTGTTACAAAAAACAATAAATAATACTCCTGTTGAGATTCACCTAAGACAAGAGTAGCTCTTTGGAAAGAGTGAAGAATTTAGGAGATAAGAGTGTTCAAATTTAATTTTCTAAATGAGAATTCGACAGTGTCTGCTAAGAGAGAGAGTGAGAGAGATTTTCATGTGGCAGTGGCCCAATTAAACCTTTCCTATCAGGTATTAATATTTAGATAAATGACATTATAAATTATTCTTTATTTTCTCAACTGTTTAGTTTTAGGATTGAAAATGTATTGGAGTTCGTAAATCCTTCACTTATATCTACTCAGTAGACCAGAGAGATCTCCTGTATTACTTTAATTTTATAAATCTTATGTTCTAGTTTTAGTTTTACATTTTATAATTAAGTTTATTATCTTTTGCTTTTAACTTTTGTTACCATGACAAAATTATCAAGGATCAATGAGAAATGGCCACATCAAAATCTATAGTTGGGAAGAAATCACCATACTGTATTAACCAAGCTGCAGAGGCCTTTTGATTGTCATCTCGGTGCATCTGTTCAGACTGCGCAGTAATTTATGGATTCCTTCAATCTAGCAGAAAGTGAGCCTTGGTTTTATTACTTTCGTAATAGTTTGGCAAGAACGGGGTTATATAATTTCAGTTCTCAGGCTACTTAGCATATAGTGAGTGATGGCATCTAAGCAGTGAAGGGAGAATTCTGACTATATATCTCCTGTCTATATTTGGCTCATTTCACCTCCCTCTTGGTTCATATGTAACGAATTAAGGAGTATCAGTTACCTCAAATAGCCACCCTGGAACTTGTCCCTCTTTGACTTTTTTAGGAAGCAGATGCTTTTTTATAACCAAAATTTCTGCATTAAAATTGACTTCAGTACACATAGATAATTCTTCTTCCTCTTCACCAATAAAGACGCCTGGAGAGCAGTTGGAGGGCCAGCCGTTCTGAATCTGACCGAACACTGGTAAGGTCTCATATTAAGACCTACCTGGTGGCAATAAAAGCGGCAAAGTGTAACTATTTTTCCGCTCTTATTGCGTCATCAGATAATCGCCCGGCCGCCCTGTTTAGGGTGACCCGCTCCCTGCTCCACCAGGAAGCGCGGGAGGACCCCTTGGAGGGTAGAGCCGAGGACTTTGTACAATATCTGTATGACAAAATCGCTCAGATTCGGGAAAATTTGGACTCTGACTGGGTAGGTTCGGGAGGGAGGATGGAGGCAAGTCTTGAGAATATTACCTGGGAAGAGTTTGATTCTGTGACTCTGGAAAACATGGACAAGATACTGGGCAGACTGAGCGCGGCCACATGTTTATTGGACCCGTGTCCCTCCTGGCTGGTGCTGGCCTCTCGGGAGGTTACACGAGGCTGGCTCCAGGGGATTATAAATGCTTCCTTGAGAGAGGGTGTCTTCCCTGCCGCCTTGAAGGAGGCGGTGGTGAGGCCTCTCCTCAAGAAGCCTTCCCTGGACCCAGCAGTGTTGGCTAATTACCGTCCAGTCTCCAACCTTCGCTTCGTTGCAAAGGTTGTTGAGAGTGTGGTAGCGCGACAGCTTCCTCAGTACTTGGATGAATCGGCTTATCTAGATCCATTCCAGTCGGGCTTCAGGCCTGGATACAGCACGGAAACGGCATTGATCGCATTGGTAGATGATCTCTGGAGGGCTCAGGACAGGGGTTGCTCCTCTATCCTGGTCCTATTAGATCTCTCAGCAGCTTTTGATACCATCGACCATGGTATCATGCTGCACCGGTTGGAAGAGTTAGGGGTGGGGGGCACCGTGTTGCGGTGGTTCTCCTCCTTTCTCTCTGATCGGTCGCAGTCTGTGTTGACAGGGGGGCAGAGGTCGACCCCGAGGCCCCTTGTATGCGGGGTGCCACAGGGGTCAGTTCTCTCACCCCTTCTGTTCAACATTTATGTGAAGCCGCTGGGTGAGATCATCCGTGATTTTGGGGTGAAGTATCATCAGTATGCTGATGATACTCAGCTATACATCGCCACCCCGGACCACCCCAATGATGCCCTTAAAGTGATGTCCCAGTGCCTGGAGGCTGTACGGATCTGGATGGGGAGGAACAGACTCAGGCTCAACCCATCCAAGACCAAGTGGCTGTGGTTTCCGACGTTCCGATATAGTCAATTGGTGCCATCACTGACTATTGGGGATGAGTCATTGCCCCCCACAGAGAGGGTTCGCAACTTAGGCGTCCTCTTGGACTCACGGCTGTCTTTAGAAGAACACTTGACGGCTGTGGCCGGGAGGTCTTTTTATCAGGTTCGCCTGATTCGCCAGTTGCGTCCCTTTCTGGATTGGGACTCGTTAAATACGGTCACTCATGCCCTCGTCACTTCACGCCTGGACTACTGTAATGCTCTCTACATGGGGCTCCCCTTGAGGAGCACCCGGAGGCTCCAGCTAGTCCAGAATGCGGCCGCACGGGTAGTTATGAGAGCAGCATGGCGCTCCCATGTGGCTCCCCTCCTGCGCGAGCTGCACTGGCTCCCTGTGGTCTTCCGGGTGCGCTTCAAGGTCTTAGTTACCACCTTTAGAGCGCTCCATGGCTTAGGACCGGGGTACTTACGAGACCGCCTTCTGCCACCAATAGCCTCTCACCGCCCAGTATGCTCCCATAGAGAGTGGCTTCTCAGGGTGCCGTCAGCCAAACAGTGTCGACTGGCGGCCCCCAGGGGGAGAGCCTTTTCTGTGGGGGCACCTGCCCTTTGGAACGAGCTCCCCCCAGAGATACAGAAGATTCCGGACCTGCGCACTTTCCGCCGTGCCCTCAAAACATTCCTGTTTCAGCAGGCCGGCCTGGCCTAACTTTCCCTTTATATTGCTTTTTTTTTATTATTATTTTTATTTTAAACTGGGATATATTAAATGTATTTTTTTCGTTCGCTGTTCACCACCCTGAGTCCCTTAGGAATAGGGCGGTATATAAATTTAATAAATAAATAAATAATAAATAAATAAAGTGTTTTTTTTCTAATCTTAATTTTAAAAGTAGTATTGCCTTTCAATTCATTCATTCATTCATTCAATTGATATCTTATCCTTTCTTAGAAGCTCAGGGCAATGTGCCTAGCATCTTTCCTCCCATTTTTCCTCAAAATATTAATATTAACAACCATGTGAGATAGGTTCGTCTAAAAGAGTGACTGGCCCAAAGCCATTCTATGAGCTTTTGTGGCTATGATAGATTCAAATTTTGAAATACACCATCAATTTTTGGCATTTTATTTTTGAATAAAAGAAATAGAAGTGTTATATCTCTAAGGATAGCATATTAATTTTGAATAGCTGCTTTTTAAAAAAACTAAATATTTTGCCCATTCAGTAGCATTACCACTGAAAACACCATAAAAAGCATGTTTCTTATTCCTTTTCTAATCTTCTCCATAACAGCTGCTGTGACAGCATAATGGCAGCTTTCCTGTGATAAATTCTACTTAATAATATGAATAAGTGAGATTTAATACATGTATACTGATTCCCATGGAAAATATATGTAATCTCTGTATTAGTGCCTTGAGTATATACTTTTCCCTCCAAAGTGAGATAGGAAAGAAAAAAGATATTAATACACTTAAGTCAAGGAAGGCAATTTGGTTTTGGTTGTGAAATATTATCCCAAGCTTGTTGAGTTTAAGTAGTAAATTATAGCTATTATACATTTTATAACTAATGGGTTAGCTCAAATGTGATTTTCTTGTAAGGTAGTCCCCAATTTTATGTTTTGTTTGAGTTAAAAAAAACAAACCAATAATTTACCAGTTTCTGACAAGTAAATGAATGTAGGGAAAACACCTCCAGGATTCTAAATTGACAGATTATCAGTATGCATTTTAAGGAGTATTTTATGTCTTAATCATATGCTGAATCAACTCCCTGAAAAGAGATTGTGTTACTATTTTCCATGTTGCTCTCTTTATAATATTATCTTTTTAAAATCTTCACTTTAATGTATTCAGTTTGCTACTACATCGTGAGTAGAAATACACAACTTTTCACTAGAAGTGTCAATCCATTTCTCACAGCAGTGAGTTGGCTTGATGTATCTAATAGCATGCATTGCACATCTGGGAAGTTAGCTGGCTAGATGACAAGCTTAAAGTAGCAATGGATGTCAGAGTAAAACTGATGTCATTCATAATAAAAACATGTTTGGCAAGATTGCTACTCTTCTTTATTTTGAGTATATACTCAGTTTTGTTCCCAGAAGCCATGAATTTAAACTTGTTGAGTTGCACAGAAAATGTTGCTTCTGTGTCTGTGTGAATAGTCCATTGTGTTAAACATAAAAATAGATAAAATCAACAAAACGCTTTCTGATTGAACTTTAATGGTAATATAGTTTTCTCTCTAGCCCAGAGAATCAATATTAAACTCTGATGTAAAATGTCTCAAAGACACACACGCACATACACACTTACTAAAGTGTAATATAAGTACTCTGTGATCATCTTAATTCAATTCTCACCTTGCCAACTTAAGACAAGCTATTATTCTCAGACTATCTTTGAAGAGGATATCTGACTTATATTTTCTTGATTGGGAAGGAGACCAAATTCTTTGTAGCACTTCAAATCATGGGCAAAAGAAAGCTCAGCACCGTATGGGTTGGAAATATGCAGAAAAGGCCTTCATCCTGCCGTGGATAGACAATGACTATGATGATGACGATGATGAGGATGATATCTATTACTTTCCAGCCCCAAGTCAGGTTTGGACTAGAGCTGTCACATCACCTTCCACCTTGGGAGGATTGCTATGAATGCCCAAGTGATTAATGAGGTGAGAAATAGTCACCCAAGTTTGGATGGCAATCTTGGATAATAATTGTTGATTTTGAAAGAAAAGAAGAACTACATGATTTCTATGCAACTTAATTAAGCAGAAGAAGCTTCTTGGATGAGAAGCTAAGCGTCTTCAAAGAAAAAACGAAAAGTCCAATTGCCTCTTGAAAAAGCACCTTTGGACAACCATGACCTGGATGACTGATAATCTCCATACACATTTAATTAAGCTGATTTACCAGATCTCTTAATAGGCACTTAATACAAATTCATAACATTATTTCTTCACGTTGTCTAGAGATATTATTGCTGCTGAAATTATTATTGTGAATTGTTTTAACACAAATTTGTAAGCCATTTGGAACACAAATGGTATAGATATATGGAATAGAAATGTAAAGAATACAAAACATATTGCTGAACCTGTTAAATCTGGGCCCTTAAACAAGAGCTGCTGTTCTGTAGCTCATGTATAAGTCAGGTGAATTTGCCTTAGCAAATGATACACTCTTGTTCTTACAGCAAGATTATGAATGAGGGAGAGCATGTGTGTCTAGTTAAACCCTGCTGCCATCTACCACATGTCTCCAATTTAATGCTGCTTTTTGTGAGAGTATGTCCAAGTGAAGGGGAAGTTAAAAAGAAAGTAATAGAACTAGCTGAAGATGGATCATGAAGCGATTAGGTGGTTTTCTTAATAAAGCCTGATGTATAGAGCTAGGGACAAGCTCAAAAAATTCTAATTAATACCATGAGGGGTTTGGGATTCATAAACTACAGCACAAAATCTGTCACTCACTGTCCATCTTATATAATGCATTAGAGCAAGCCTGTTCCAAGGTGATATTTATATATTGTACCATTATTGTACCAGATTTTATAGGACATTCCCTCAGGAGAAAAGAGTCTTGCTTCCAACTTCATAGTTTGCAAAGCTGCAAATAATGGGGCACTCATGTGGAGATGATCAAGTGCATTATATTATACTCTTGGGATGGTATCTTCCTTTCACAGAATTTGCTGAATGCCTCTCATATTAGCCATGCATGCCACATTTATCCCAGTGTGCAGGACCATGAGCACTAGATCCCGTAAAAGAACAGATTCTCATAATGTAGGCAATGTGCACTAAGCAATGTGTTTCAGAATTAATATAAAGAGGAAGAATTAGATGAAACTCTATGAAACAAAAATACTAACTTACAGATCTCAAATTAGCCACTCTGAGAATCAGATATGGCATCACATGAATATGGAGGTGTGCTCCATAGTCTTTGTGGAAGTTTGTTGCTATTTAAAAAAGGCCCCAATACAGAAAATATTCTTTTTGTAAGATTTATATTTAAATCCAATAGCTCTTGCCAGAGACCGACAAAAAACAGCCAGCAAGATGCTTGCTTTGGCATTGGGCCTGGACAGCTATGCTTCTGGAGTTCCAGGATGAGTTCTGCACTACATTATACTAATAGACAATGTCACTCACTGACACCTTAAGTGTCCTTCGCCATTATGGAACACCCAAGTAAGCAGACCACCCAGGATCATGGCACAGTGCCCTGTGACCTAATGGAAATGCCCACTGAGTGAAATGTGTTGCTTTTTATGATACCATGTCTCCCTGTTATCCTACCAAAACGCAAAAATTCCAGCATGAAAAATTGAGTCATTTCTATTTATTACCCCTCTCACTGCTTCAAAACAGTTCCTTATTTTGAATAATATGTTTTAGAGCGAGTACCATTACAGAAGTGTTGATTCTTTTCCAGAGTAAACAATGATAATGTCAGGAAAACAGAAGATAGTAGTGGCAGTTCTAGGACAGGTCAACCAAAAATCTATTGAGTACCAGATCTCATACATGATCCCCAAGCCGTCTCAGATCCCAAACACGGAAAAGACAACAATTTCACATGGACTATTCAACTAAGAACGTTCAGTTTTACAAATCGGTTAACCCCACTTCTTTTCAGGCAAATGCTTTATCACAAAGCCAACCATAAGTAGGTGGACCAGAATATGCTCCCTGCGAAATGCAGCTTAGAGTTGGTTGAGATTCCAGATTGGCATTTAAATGCCCAGATAGAGTAGCAGATGCATTCTACCTCTTAATATCTGCAGACTGACTATAAGGCAAGGACTGATCACCCATCTAGGGCTGTGAATCAATGAATCCTAAATAATTGGTATATAGCCTTTAAATATGGACTGTCTTTGCATTGCTGAAGTCTGTTTTTTGTATGCGAACAATGCATATTTCAGCCTCCCTGATTATTCTGACTCTTCCTATGTGTTCATTTTCATCCATTTCTGTTTTCTCGGACTAAAGAGAATGCAAAAATACAGGTTTTTTTTTTTAATATTCTCAATATTTTAGGCAAAAGAGCCAACCCCCACCCCCCACCCCGTTAACTTTGCTCAACACACTTGATTTATAGATAGATAGCAAGCTCTGAAAGTCAGCAGTCCTGGCACTGTGTAAATCAGCTTTTCTTATTTATAGTTTCAACAGGAAAAGGAATTATTTCCCAACTCTTTACATTTCTTTCCGAAGCAATCGACCACCCTGTCCTTTGGTTTAAAGCTGTGTAGCTTTACCACAAAAGAGTGGCGAGGAGGAGAGAATGAAGCCTGGAATTGCTCTGCTATAAAAACTCCAGATTGTGTGTTCTTGGACGTTGCCTTTAAAACAGCTTCCTTTAAGGCCACACAAGAGATGGCCTGTGTCTTTGGCTTCCTCCCACCCACCCACCCCCCAATCTCTGACCTCTTAGAAAAATAAATAAAAGATAAAGCAGGGTCTGGAATGCTGCAGAATGAGTATACATTTTACTCTCTGTTGTTTTCTGCTGGGATTAGTTGTTTACAATGAGAGGGAGGTGCAAGTTGCAGCCTTACTGAAATTAGAAGCATTTCAGAGTTATCTTGTTAGGTGGTCTGTGCTTTAAAGACTGAAATCTACTGCCTTCCCTTTTGTCTTCTGGGTCATCATTTCTCCATGTGCCCTCTGTTAAAGAGAAGCCAAACTCTCTCTCTCTCTTCATCATATATAAACAATATGCTAACTGGACTTTTACTACTAACCCAAAAGTGGGTATATATTTTCTCTTATGAATGTAAAAGGTTATCGACTTTTAATTCTGTTTTAAACCAATTTAAATAAATAATAATAATAACTTTATTGTCATTGTACATGTATACACAGTATACCCATACAACAAAATTCACTTAACACCCAAAGACCAGGTCCAACACACATAACAATCCCCAAACACACTCCCACCCACCACAATTCCCCGCCCCTAAACCACCCAAATGTAAAATAAACTTTTACATTCTTCAGAATTGAAATCATTGAACAAATATTCTACACATTATATACATATATTTTAAGGTTTATACCTCAATTTTTAATTTTAAAAAAACATAGAATCATAGGGTTGGAAGAATCCTGGGAAATCTTCTAGTCCGACACCATCTCATACCATCTGGGGCAAATAGTCATCCAATCTTTTCTGGAAAAACCTCCAGTGACAGAGCATCCACGACTTGTGGAGCTTTAATAGCTCTTACAGCCAGGAAACTCATCCTTATTTCAACTTTGGATGTCTCTCTGTAGAGCAGGGCTGTCAAACTCCTGGCCCATGGGCCGAATGCATCACGTGCTGGCCATGCCCACACCCAGTTTACCGAAGGGGGGGGAGGAAAGTCCTGATACATCAGGTGACGTCGCTGTGATAACGTGAGTTTGACACCCCTGCTGTAGAGCATCCTTTGATTAGTTCATGTTTTATCCTTGGGTGCTATGGAGAATAAATGCAAATGTCCAAGGCTATTCCACCTATATGGAAGACTGCTATCATATCTCCCCCTTAACTTTCTCTTCCTTAGGCTAAACATACCCAGTTCCATTACCTTTTCTTTGTTGAATTTAGCCTCCAAGTCCCTTACTATCTCTACTATTCTTCTTTGAACTCTTTCTAATTCTTCAACATTTTTTCTTTTTTATATTGTGGTAACCAGAAGTGGACACCGTATTGCAGTTGTGGTTTTACCAGTGGCATAGAGCAATGTTATCACTTCCTGTTAACTTGACAATATAATTCTGTTGCTGCCAACTGCATTGGCTCTTTTGGCAGATACAGCATTCTGTTTGATAAACGAATGCATGTTTTTGCACAGTCCTCTATTTGTAGACATGCTTCAACAAAGTAAAGCAGATGAATAACATATACTTCAGCTCACAGAATGGAAGTTCCTTTCCCTCTCCTTCCTATGTAACTCTTTTATACACACTGCCAAATCAGGTCTGTATTGCCCCCATTTTTAGGATCACATTGGTGGGTCCCTAGGAACTAGACAGGAGGGGGAAAAGGTAGTGTAAGGACATTATCAGTCATCTAGATCAGTAGACACGGTTGAATTCAAGCCAGTATGTTGTAACGTTAGAATACTTCCACTAGATATACAAAAGATCACGTTACAAGTGACATCTGGAAGAATCAGAGATAAGTTTTGGAAAAAGTTGCACAACACTCTTAATAAATAAATTCCAGGGAAAATTTATTCTGTTAGTTGGCATGGATGCTGGGAACAAGATGAGAGAATACAGGAAAAGCAAATGGATCATTTGGACCATTCAGATATCCAAGAATGAATGAAAATGATAACTGGTGAGGATGTGCTTAAAAAGTCAATTTATTTGTTTTGAAACATAGTTTAAGAGCTTACGTCAGTGCACATGTGAATGAATTAAAAATTGAGAATGAGTGCAAAAAATGCAGCTGAGAGGAAGATTTTCTATAGAGAAAGTTGCAAAGAATGTAAGAGAGCAAGGAATGGTTAAGTTAATACAGACAGAAAATGCAAAAAAATTTTGATGGAAATAATTGCTTTGGAAGTAGATGAAAAAAAGCTAAACCAGGAGCCTCCAGCAAAATGAATAGAATTAAAAATAAAAGCAATGAGAATTTGAAATGAAACAGAAGTGAAAAATGCTGAAAGTGATATTTATGTATGGGAATTATAGGTACATGGCAAACAATGGAATGGAAACAAATGCTACAAGTGTTAGGGCCTAAGGAAAAAAGGTCAAACAGGAAGACATCCGTGCTATGTGAATGTTAGACAATGGTAAGATTGCAGGAGTAGACACTGCAACAGAGAAAGGTTAAACTATAGATGGGATTTGCTTATGGAGTGACTGTGTTTAGTTTAACAAGTGTGTGAAGACTACAACCATGCCTTACATGGTATGCAGTGGGAATAGAGCACATAAGAAACACAACAACAAAAAGAGACAAGCCAGGAATGAATGATAATGAGTTATTGTGGATTGAATACCGTGTTTCCCCGTAAATAAGACCCTGTCTTATATTTTTTGGAACCCTGAAGTAAGTGCTTGGCCTTATTGCCATGTGCTCAAAAGCCCGATTGGTTTTATTATCAAGGGATGTCTTATATTGGGGGAAACAGGATACTAACATGAGTGATCAGTATGTAAGTAAGAAATATGTTGAGGCAGCTTGGTCATATAGAAAGAATGATCAAATTTCCCCAAAAAAAAAAAAAAATGAATAGATCAAGAAGACAATACGAATGAATTGTATTGGTATAAATGACATTTAGCAGTATTTTTTTAATCCCATGCATTATTTCCTTTAATTGCTATTTCTTATTTGTTTTTTGCACTTTGCATACTTTTGCTTACCCCAAAAGAGCATACTATAACATATATCAAATGTATATTACCATTATGAATATTATCACTGTATCTCATTTGTAAAAGATCAAGTAAAACAGCTGTTTCTTGCATATTAATATTAATAAAATTATCCAAACATTTAAGAAGGCTTTAATCCCAGTCAGACTCTTTGTTTTGCCAAATGTTTTCATATTTCATTTTAAAATTAGTTCCATATTTGTAAATAGCAAGTAACAATTGACAATGCATTTTAAATAAAATTATTTGGAATCTTCATAATTACAATTAATTTTTCATAATTGATTAAAGTAGTTCCTTTTGGGGGCATTTCTCAACTGAGAGAAGTTCTGAGCTGAAAATATTGTTGGATGTTTTCTCCTTTTTTTCATATGTCAATTTTTACACTGAAGTTCATATTTTACTCCAATATGGATGTAAATTGGGACTATAATTCCCATAATTCTGAGAGAGTCTTTCTGGATGGGGGTTATAGGTAATCCTTGACTTACAACCATTTGTTTAGCAACAGTTTGAAGTTACAACGGCACTGCAAAAGTGACTTACAACCAGTCCTGGCGCTTAGGACCATCGCAGCATCCTCACGTCATGTGATCAAAATTCAGACACTTGGCAACTGGCAGTAACAGTTGCAGTATCCTGGGATCACATGATTTGCAACCTTCCCAGCCAGCTTCTGACAAGCAACGTAAACATAGGAAATGGATTTGCTTGTGTGAATTACTTAACAGTCACAGTGATTCACTTAACTATGCAAAAAAAAAAAAGGCTGTAAAATTGGGTGCAAGTTATTTAAAAACTGCCTTCCTTGACAACAGAAATTCTGGTCCCTTGTTATGGTTGTCAGTTGAAGACTACCTGTATGGAGTCATGCCCAATGCACATCTGCTTCACATTTATAACTGATCTGTTCCACTGTCTTTTATCAATAATATAGTGGGCTCCATATACCCTGCTAGGAAAGATACTCTTGGCACACACTTCTGGCATTCTCCGCTTATTCCTCATAGAATCAGTCCCTGCTGCTACAATGGGAGAGCACAGCAGGATGTGTGGGGCAGACTTAGTCAAACCCAAATATTATCTGCAAAATATGCTGTCTATAAAGCACAGAGGTGAGCACATACTGTTCAAAACATAAACTCTTAAACCTTTTCCAACTTTAGGATGAGGTGTGCTTTTCAGCTGTAAAACTGTATTATAATAATCTTTATTATTAATCTTAGAAACCACTGCTTCAAATACATTATTGTACAGATAGCTGCTATCAACACACAAGGGCTAACCAATTTTAATATTTGTAATTTTATAAAGCTGCCCTGCTCAAAATTGAAAATTAGAAGGCCCCAACACAAAGTGTTTGTTGTATAAGAATATAAATTTATTTCTAGTTCTTTATCCTCGATGGTAGGGAAGGACAAAAATGAGGTTGAAATTGAACAAATATACAGTTCTTCTGTTGGCAGTCTTTTACGGTTTGATTTTTCAAAATGTGCACAAAAAGGCATTTGCAAGTAATTTCCAAATGGCTGTATTACAGCTGTCAGTGAGTGGAAGGAACACCCACAAAATGTGCTTCAATTTGTTTTCTACTCCTGTTGTAAATACTAGCCAAATTGCTGTGTTGTGTGGCAGGGCAATAGCGGGAGCTAGAATTATCAATGTGTGCCTGAAATCCTACATACAGAGATTGAACTCTAAACTGTTTCCAGCCCTGGTATGCTTCCATCATCCTGTTGTCAGAGGAGATGTTACTCTAGTTTTGCTACCGTAGCTTCCAAAATGAGGATTGTGCTTTACTGGTTCTTTCAACTCCAATAAATGTGTGCAGTTATAGATGTTTTTTTAATTCCAGCAATTCCTAACAGAAGAATGATCTGTATGTTTTTATAAAACAACCTGAAAGTCACACAACTTTGACATAGTTATTGAAATATTTTTTTTGAAAAAAAAAGTTCCATAGGCTCAATGTTTTTAAAAAAAGATGGGAGAGGTTATTATATTACAAGCCCTTTCACGATATTTCAAACTAACTTGCAGATTGATTAGGATTGGTTTTGCCAGTCAAAATGTTGATACAAAAATGTTATGCACCAAAAATATGTAATTCAGGAGTAACTTTAGATATTTTTATTGTCAAAGGTTTGAGACAGCTGTGGCCAATCCTCAGTGACAAAGGAGAAGTGTTTTACTTCCATACCATTTTTATTGGAATTCTTGCACTGTGTTTTCAGCACATGTCTTCGAGAAATTCCTGTAGAGTGAGGGTTTCTTTAGGGGAGGAGGGATTATATTATTTTAAATGTATTATTTTGGTGGGGTTTTTTTATTTATGGTTTTTATCTTTTTCTTTTTAGTTCTTTGAAATGTTTATCTCAGATGAATGAAAATTCTTTCTTTTTTTCTTTTATCTCTGGAAATACTGGCATTTTATGTACATCATTGTTCATTATGTCATCTGTAGTTGTTAACTATGAAATTGCTTAGGTATCTTTCTCAGAAGGAATAGATATTTTCTAAATTGGGCAATAACAAATACTATGAAATCTATGAAAACTAGAAAAAAAAAAGCTGAATCTTAATAACTATCTTGTTGATTACAAAAAATCTATACACTATTAATATACAGGATTTGCTCCTGTACTGGTGGAGGTTTACAGTTACGTTTTTTCAAACGTTTTAGAAGATTGGTAAAAATTTTGCTGATTTTGTACAAACTGTTCCCAACTGTCAACTGTTGAACTCTGACTACAGCATTAGCAGATAGACTATTCATAGATGATATCATGTTTCACTGTCCATCCTGTGCTATCAAGTATCAGAAAAAGGGTGGGAAATCTTGCTTACCTAATCTTGCTTACTACTTGTATACTTAAGATGTACCATTCTAGGATTTGTAGTGTTATTTCCTTCCTGCTAAATTGGATTATAATGTGAACTTTTATTCCTTTGACTAGAGTTATTACAAAGTGAATTATCAAGATGGAACTCATCAAAGATATTTTTCCTCTTATGTTTAATTTCACTTACCCTGGGCCTCTCTTATTAGGATTTGAAGTATATCCTGGGTATAAAAGTAGAGATAAGCACAAATCACTATTATATGCTGATGAAATATTATATTGTAGTGATAATTATCAAGATTCTATATCAAGATTTATATACATAGAACATCATTTTGTTAAATATCAGGTTACTCAATTCATTGAAGTAAGTTTCACATACTTTTTAAAAACTTTCATTTATCCATGGAAATCTGAAAAAAAATTGTAATTACTTGGTGTGTTAATTTTTAGAATATCTTGGAGTATTTATTCCCCCCTGCCCCAATTCCTATTTTTAAATGTAATTCTTTAAAAAAAATTATTTTCGATTAATATTTATATAAATAGATCTCAGTGACTTTATACAGAAGGATAAATGTAGTAAAAATAATATTAGTTCAAGATTTATATAAGTATTAGTATGATTCCCATGATAATACTTGCAAGGTATTCCATGTAGATGGTTTACCAAGAAACTTTTTAAAGGGAGAGCCCACAAGATTTTCTTTATCTAAATTACAGATAAAGAAATACAATACAATAAGGAGGCAATACAATTTTTCCAACTTTCAGCTTTCTTACTATGCATACATTTTGACTTCTATTTCTTTATGGAATCCTAGTGGACATAATTACGGAAGTTATTATGGGGCTCCTGATATAACTGAATTTGGTTCATATTTTCTAGTCAAAACTCTATTTCATGGTATAAGGCATGTTTGAAAAATGTTGGATGGAAATGCAACTTTGACTCCTATTCACATAACAGATTTATACATTGGGAAATCTGAGCCTCAAAACTGAAGATAAACTGTTGTAATTCAGTAACAAAGGCATTAATTAGCTAGACAAGTTTTAAACCGTTTAATTTACTGCAAGAGATATTCAGATTGTCCAGAACTATGGAAAACTGCAATGTACTCAATCAGACATGGTTGGTTTTCACAATTGATTCAAAATGCATTAGCAGCATCTTATCCTGAATTATTATCAGCACTGAAATTTGTTTTGGTTGGATGATTTCAAATGTATAGTATTTTGAATAGAATACTAATCATCTAATCATAAGATGACTTCAACACGTGTTTTCCCATTTATTGGACACATTAGGAAATGTGTATAAACCAGTGGATCAATGACATTTTTATCCAGTTGCCCATGTGAGGGGGTGGTTAATCTTCCTGCCATCACTGCTGGAGCAGTTGGAAAGGAAACAGCTGTGTCAGTGCAGCAGGAATAAGAAACCTAGGGAAAGAGCTGTCTATTCAGACTTTCCTTTAGAATTAACATCTCAATAAGAGGCTTTGCCAAGGCAACCTGAGCTAGATGACTCCATCATGCATAACTCTGTCTTGTGTGAAAGGGGAGGCTGCTGGCCTAAGATTGAGTCAAGTCCTTCCTGTTCAAAATATTTCTTCCTTTTCATACCATAGACCTCTCTTCCCTAGACTGTAGGAGACATCAATTTGACTGTGACCGTAGAAGACCAGTTTCTATGTGTAGGACAAAAATTGGTGTTCTTATCAAAATCCATTTGCATTTCTGAAGCTTTAAGAAATCAAGATCTCTGTTGTGATATTTTAAACTTACTATGGATGACCTGCCTAATTTATCAGCAATATTTCAGTTGAAGAATAACCATAGCAACCAATAGGAGGACTTCCCAGAACATCATTCTAGTCATTGTACAAAGTTGTACCTTGTTTTTCTTTCTCATTCCCATTGTCTTTTCCTTCTCTACCATGTCTTTTTAGATTATAACCCTGAAGACAGAATTGCCTGCTTTTAATTATTCTGGGAGCTTTCAGATGGAAAATGTGGAGTATTAGCATAAGTAGCCTTGTGGTTCATCATTATGAAACCCCTGTGGAAGGCCTGCGAAATTATTTTGTGGTCCGGCCAACTGAAAGCTACCCATTAACCCCTTACAATTCTGAATTTCTGTCTGCAGATTAAAAGAACACGATCTCTCCTTTTCCATGTGGACTAGAAACTCAAGATTGTAGACAGTATGATACAACAAGATCTGTGTGAATAAGAATTGAATTTTTATTTTTCTATGTCAAGACAGCTGTCCTGTTAATTGTTATTTCCAGAGAAAGAGAATTCACTGCCCACAGGGACAGTCTGTTTTATTGTTAATAGCTCTTATTCAAGGGAAATTTTTTTCCTAATATTTAATTAAAATCTGTTTGTTTGTCAGCCAGTCCTGTTCATTGTCTTTACAATTAGAGCAAAAATAATAGTTTTGCTCAAGATAGGCTTCCAGTAGTGGAAGGCTGCTTTTACACTTCTCTTTAATTCTTTTTCCTTGTAAAACATTCAAATGTGCTTGTTTTTAATAGGATTTGTAGACATCCCAATTTTCTAAGCTGCTATTTTCTGGATATGAATGTGCTGTATTCTCAAAATACAGCACCCAGTCATGAACATAGTTCTGCAGATGTCGTACAGCTAACACAAAGTGGAGTAAAACAATCATTTGGTGTTATTTGGGATAAATTGCATTAGCTTTTCATATTGTGTGACTGACTCACTTTCATACTATTCATATTCCATATTGTCATCCACTGAGATATTTAAACCTTCTTGGATATGCTGCTATATCTGTACTTGAATATTTGATATTTTATATCTAAACATTAGGTGTTACATATTTGTTTAATTTAGTCTCATTTTATTGAGAGATTCAATTCTCTAATTTAGTTTCAAGCTACTGCTTCATCTTCCAAGATTCAATCTTCATTCATTATATTTACTGTCTAGTTTAATAAGGATACTGTTGGAAATACTTTTTGTTCTTGCCGTTTCAGTACCCATCAGATTATTGATTGCCAGTAAAAAATGATTGAGTTTAATCTGGCAAGATTTATTTTTGACAAACCAATGTTGACTCCTAGGAATCAATATTGTTAATTATAAAAGTACTTTTCCAATATTTTAGATTTATACCCCATCACTTTGAAGGGACCTCTCATATTTGATATCAAGATCTACTAAAATATTTTTGTTGATGATACCCTCTTTGTAGCCAGATAGATTTCCCTTTCTTTACCCTTTCCTTTTCTGTCTTCTAGGAAGGAGTAATTAAAATATGCTTCTAACTCTCATTCCTACATTTTCCTGCCTAGAACCTCATAAATTGTAGAAATTTTCATAGCCATGTTTTTTGTTCCAGTATAGATGAGCAGTAAAGGATAGTATTCAGCTGTTTGTATTAACTCATATCTTGAATACAAGCATTGAAAAGCCAAACACCAGTCATGTTTGCAATGGGTGTGCCTTCATTCCTCTTATATGAGGGACATGATCAACACACTTGTGTTTCTGTGTGGGTCTGAGTGTTTTCATTAGTGCTTCTTGATTTATTATCTGCCTATAGTCAAGCTGGTACTACTATAGAAGTCCAATGACATCCAATGCCTCCCGAACTGTTTTGCTTCATGTGTCATGTTCTTGAACTCCTGGGCTACCCTATCTGGACTGCAAACATCAGATGACAATCAATAGGTCTTTGTTGCCATTTTTTGGGCAACTGAATTTCTGCAGTCCAAATATGGTGGGTTTGCTTATTTCTTGCCCTTTGTCTCTTCTCCCTGCTTTTCATTCATCCAGTATATGGGGAGGTCATACAGAGAAAATACCTGAATCTCCTTCAGTATTTTTCCTGCAGAAGGCAAAACTTCCATTTTCTTGGAAGGTAATTTATATTGTTCTTGGGCAGAAAAATAAACAAGGTTCACAGGTCATTGATCACTCCCTCAACGTCACCTATGCCAGGTTTTCTAAACCCATATAATAGTTTTCTGTATTTCCTTAAACCTCCCCACTATATTTTTTAATATAAAGATTCCCTTTTGTGTGCTTCCTTTGTAATATCTCCTGTAAATACAAATTATTTAACCATGCCCACAAAAGTTGTCAACTGTGATGGACCATCGGCTTTCCAGAATTTTGGATAGAAGATACTCTCATTTATCTACTCTTTAAATGGAGAGAAAGGTTTAATTTTCTGTAAACCATATACTTTGCCACTTAAATATATTGCCTATCTCTTGCCCACAGGGCTTCCATCAGGGGCAATGGAAATGGTCAAGGTGACAGCTGCAGCCATGGGATTGAAGCCTGGCGCCTTTGGTACATGCATTGCGGATGCACCATATGTAAAAGGGGAGGGGCTTTAATTGCAAAATCACAGATGCTATCTTGACTTTCTGATCCACTGCAAACGTTCTGCTTCCCCATCACTTCATCACTTACTAGGTTACAGTAATGATAGTTACTTTAATTTCTGTATTTGTTTTAAATCCTCATTTATCTTTACAGGTGCAGCATACAGAATTGTGTCGTTTGCCATCATGCAGTGATAGAGAAAGGAAGCGACCTCAAGGATTGTTTGATTGGAAATAGCCAGCACCTGGAAGCTAATTGTAAGTAGAGTCTAACCAGTGATAGTTAAAAGGGCTGATATTGTAATCCAGTATTTCTCAACCTGAGCAATGCTGGCTGGGGAATTCTGGGAGTTGAAGTCCACACATTTTAAAATTGCTGAGGTTGAGAAACATTGCTGTAATCCATCTGTGTTCCTGGAATTGTCCTCTGAAGCTATGCAAATGAACTAGTTCAATTTTAATCCACTCTATAGATTTAATAAGACAGTAATTGTAGAAGGAACTGCCAGAAGCAAAGTTTTAGAAGTTCAACACAATTAAAATAGTAAAAGCACTTTTACTCACTCGCTGTAGATTAAAATTAAATTTCAAAATGACAAATTTTGGATCATGTAGACCAGGGCTGTCAAACTCCCGGCCCACGGCCCAGATGCGTCATGCCCATGCCCATGCCCACTTTAGCAAAGAGGTGGTAAAGTTCCAATATGTCACATGATGCCACCGTGACGTGAATTTGATACCCCTGATGTAGACAGTAGTAAACTGCACAAAATATTGGTAGTTAACCATTTTTATCATTTGAATATTTGCAGAAAGTAAGAAGGTTGGGATAGATCTTTAGAGAGAGCTTAATTGTTAAAACTCTGTTTTAAAGCTAATTCCAATAGTTTATGCCAGTCCCTTATAAAATGATACCAGCTATTCATGCTTCCAGAATCTTTTTACTAAGTATACTTGTTGGAGCCAAGAGCAAAACATTAGTTCAAGTGAGAACATGGTTTGGCCAGATTCAAACATATATGTCTACCAATGTTTTTTTCAGCAATCTGGTTTAAGTATTATTGTTAGAAAATCAAGAAACAATCTTTTGACAATGTATTGCAAATCACTTACACATGTACATTCCACCTAATCCTGTGCTAATCTATGGGTGCCTGTGTATATAAGTGAGATATGCTCAGACGTTACTCGCTCTGCCAAGTTACACAGTGTAGCCTTAGCAACTGCTGCGTAGTTTCATTGATCAACATGATGTTCTGTGTTGGGATCTAAGCAGTTCATGCTAGGATCAAGGTGAAACAGAGTTATTCAGATTAAAAGCATGCCCACAACAGGCTTATTTTAAGAATGAAGTGCTTTCCTTCATTACATTTCAAGGAGTGTTGGCAACTCATGTCCCATGTGAAATGATGAGGTCCAGTTTGACAAAGGACAGCTGTCTAAACTATCTCTTCTCATCCTGAAGCTTTTTAAGGAATATCTGAAGTGATGTGTCTTCCTTTGCTTAGGTGTGGGCCTGTGAAAAAACTATAGCACTAGCTGGTTATGGTGGTGGAGGGGAGGGGGATGTTTAAAGTAATCACCCCCACCCCCGCAAGCAATGTGCTTCTAAGGTTTTCAAAATTTGTAATGGAAAGACTGGCTGAGTTTGTATATACACTGTATTTACACTTATTGCAGAAGTATTTACACTACGTTTTGTCATTTAATTTGGACACTAAGGCAGTTAACTCTCCAGAGTATGAACAAACCCTGTGTAGGATTTTTTGTATCTTGGATTTTTGAACAAATTTATCCCTAAATTTGTGGATCTGAAAATTAGAGATGGATAATATTTTAAAGTAATCAGTAACATCTTTTGGAAAGTCAGTCAGACAGTCAGACACACAGACATATATGTGCACACATGCACACACACAAGCTCACACACAAACGTACAGCGTTCCCAGGAAGTCTAGCTGACTTCATCATTTCTTTTGATATGGAAAGTGTCCTATGCCTTACTTCTGTCACTTGGATGTTGTTTTGCATTCCATCATCAAAGTATAGCTTGCTTCAATCTCTCTTTTGCTTTAAACATCGGCTTTCAAGAATAAAGTAACCTTCTTTAATCCTTAAGGCTTAATATAGACCTGAAGGATGCTAATTCAGGAAAATATATGCCTAGCATTACAGAGTAATTTGTTTGGTGGCTGGGCTATTTTTATGGCTAGAAAGAACTATTTTCTATCTTCGCTTTATTCTGCTATAAACGTAATTATAGCTTGTCTTTTTACCCCATATGTTTTCCCTCTTAATTAAATATTTGGTAACTTCTTTTCCCTTCTTCTTTTTCCTTCTTCTTCTTTTTCCCCTCTAATGAACAATATTTTAAATTATGAAGAATCAGCAGTTTTTATTGTCTTCATATGAGCCAGGTACATAATGGAATTATCTTTGAGAAGCTTCTATTAGATTTTTGTTTAAAATATTCAGAATATTCCTACTTAGCTAAAGTATCACAATATTATGTTTTATTATTTAATTATTTTATGTTTAATTAAATCACTTCACTTTGCCATTTTATAATCTTTTCATTGCAAATTCTCATTTATATTCTGATACATATTTCTGACCCTTCTTTTCCAAGGGGCTGAAACACTGCCACCTTAAAAAAAGAATTTCCAGAACTATGAATGTTAGTACACCTTTTACAATAGTAATAGTTTTTGAAACTCAAGATCTAAGATCTTTTTTAAAAAAGAAATACGTATTGTGCATAAACAATTGTTGCTCATTTGAGAAGTTGCTTTATTACGGCACTGCAAGTTAAAGAAACATAACAATCAAGATAAATTTATGGTATCCATACTGATAGATATTCTGCTGTCTGATGTCCATAACATACATAATTCGCTTCTACATTATGTTCAATCAGATTCTCCTTAGCTAGTAGCTGTCAGTGGTCCTAATCCAAATTCCACAGAAACCATGCCCCAACTGCTTGTCACCTAGAGATTTAAAATTCATAATTCTTTTGTAATAATGATTATCCTTTAGTCAAGAGGTCAAGAGAAAGTTGCTTTGAATGCAGAAGTCTATCCTGGATTACAATCCACCATAACAGGAAACAGTTCTGTGTGGCCTGAGATTCTTTGTAAACAGCCTATGTGAGTCAGAGACCTTGTTGTTAGCGGTCCAAATCACCATATGACATTTGTATAATAGCAACTGTGCATCTGGAAGGTCTTAGAAATTTAACTCTAGGGAACTGGCTGTGTACATGAAGTGGCATCTGTATATGACCCGACTCTCTGATTGTATATGAAAAAACCCCTTGCCAAGAATCTGCAGTCACATACATCTCCTGTTATTGCTTCCTACTTTCCCTTCTAAGGTGGGTTCGGGAGCCCTTCAGATGCATATTGTCATACATGCATTTGAAAGTACAAACAATTAAAGATTTCCCAGACCACCAGCTTTTACGCTCACTAGTGACGACTGCAGAGCATTGCTGCACAACTTGCTCTTTCCTCTGTCTGCCATCATTTAGAAAGTTCTCACAAAGAGTAACTAATGAAGCAGACAAGGTAGAAATACTTTTGCTGTAGAGAGGCACCTACCTGTGAGAAGGCAAAGTAAGGTAGGACAAAGAAAAGGCATTACAAAAACATAGCTTATCTTCTGGCATGTAAATAATTCTTCCTAGTTCAATAAGACTCTTCAGCAAGCAATCTGTTTATTCAATCTTTTATAACTGTAAAAAGGTGTAAAAGAGATATTTGATATTCAAAAATCTTCTCTTCATCTTGCTACCACTATAGTTAATTTTAAAATGTATCCACAAATAGGCATTTATTCAGCTACATATATACAGAGAGTTATTTATATGCTTTTTATCTGCAGAGCAGCATCAACGTAGTTTAGCATATTACAAATAGTACAAAAAAAACCCATATTAAAATGCAATATTTAATTATAATGTATAAAAGTAGCCTTAAGTTACAAATACAAACTGTAAGTGATAGGATAATTAAAATCAAGGACCAGGGGAAAAAACTTGTAAAATACAGCAATGTTTCAGTAATTGTTTTTTAAAAAATTATCCATTTTACTTATCTTGTTGAAGAGAGAGAGTTCTAAAACATTAATTCCCCTGCTCTGATTCTGAAGATAAACTCAGGGCTGATCAGGACTCATAATTCTACAAAAGATATTAATTCCCAAGTAACCACACAGAGAGACACATTTCCCCTAGATTAATGTAGGCAACCTGATATCATAGACTAAAATCTATGATATCCTAAACTCCTAAAATCCCTCCTGGGTGAACATTATGGAAGTTGTAGTCCAAACTATCTGGAGTTCAGTAAACTACATTCCTCAGGCCAAGGTATCAGAGAGTTTGTGGGAAAATATCTTAAATACATGTGCTTTTTCCCCCTCACAGTGGGTTGTATGAAAGTTCCCCCTTGAAAGAAATCTTTTTTTCCCTTTCCCCTCTCTAGTGAGTCCACTGAGCTCCCCCATTTTGATTGTTTCGCCTAAGAATATCGCTTCCCTTTCCTTCTGTCCTGGTTTGCAATCCTTGGAGAGGATTAAGCTTCCAGTTTGCCCTGGCATCTACTGAATGTTTTTTTTCCCAACAAAAGAAAGACACATCAGACCTTTGATAGATATAAGCGGTGGTCTTCCTTCTCACTGAAAGCCTCTCATACTTTCTTGGCTTTGAAGTATATGGGAAGCAGTCTGGGTCAGCAAGTGGTTACTCTAGTTGTTCTTTCCTCCATAATAATTACAGCACATAGATATCATGTCAGAAGTATGGGAAAGTGTGACAGTGCAGGTTTTGGAGCAGAACCAATGGTTTCCTGCTATAGATCGAAAAAATGGTATGTATTCCTCATGTCAGTTGGAGTTTATTCATTGATTTAAATCATTTATTTCCTGCTTTCCAGGAATAGAAATCTTAAATACTGTAGGTTTACAATTAAAAGTTACAGTTTAAACAATAAGTTAAAACATTTAACAAAAACATACTTTAAGGTACTATATTTTTTTCCTGTTCAATCTTGTCCAATAGGACTGCCTGGACAAATCCCTGCTATTTTCTTGGCAAAGTTTTTCAGAAATGGTTTGCCATTGCCTCTTTCCTAGGATTGAGAGAGTGACTAGCCCAAGGATACACAGCTAGCTTTGTGCCTAAAATGGGACTAGAACTCAGAGTCTCTTGGTTTCTAATCTGATGTTTTAACCACTCTGCCAAACTGGCTATCTAGACACTACCCTGTTTCCCTGAAAATAAGACATCCTCTGATAATAAGCCCTCCCCAAAAATATTTAAATGCAGAGCTGGAAATCAGGAAGACAGCAAGAGGAGCCCCATCTTGCTCCATGCACCCCAAAATAATATCTCCCCAAAAGTAAGACCCAGCACTTATTTCAGGCTTCAAAAAAATATAAGACAGGGTCTTATTTTCGGGAAAACACGGTATATAAACAGTGAATAAAGAGAAAATCAAATCAAACAATCAAACAATAGAAACTTAAATCTAAAAGCAGGAATGAAAAATTTAAAATCATAATAGCATTAACACATTATTTAGAGGCTTGGGAGAATTTTTAAAAAGTCTTTGCTTGGTGCCAAAATATACAGTAAGGTCTGGCTAGTATAGGCATCCATCAAGACTCACTACTGTTTTGCAGAAATGTTTTATGCAGGTACATTCAAAGGAAGCCTGACTATGAGTTGATAAGTGAGCAGTTTTGGGGTATGGGCTTAGTGCTGTTCTGGAAGCCAGCAGGCAGGTGTAGGGTGTAGGGTGGCTTTGTGCCATAAACATCAGAGAAAGGGTTGGTTTTTTCTCTTCCGCTTCACCGCACAACCCTGCACCACCACCATCATTGCTGGTCAGCTGCTCTTCGGGAGGCTGATCCAGGTCTCAGGACCAGTATAAGGATTTGTTGTGGATTGAAAAAAATTAACCTTCCTTATTGCCCAAAGCAATGGAGCACAGGGGCCAGAGCAACACACCATGTCCACACCAACTTTAACTGGCCAAACAGTGATGAGTTAATCCCATGGCCAAAAAAGCATTGGCTGTGACTTCAGCAGAATAGTTGGTAAAGCATGCCAAACTGCACCCACAATAAAACTGCCAATGTTTGTTGCTTTTGTGCAAATAGGAAAATGCCGAGTTCCATCCACTGTCAAAATAAAATCTATGAGTGGAACACATTTGCTATACGTTCCTGTTGTCTGTGCTAAATAGCCTGTTTCCTTTTTCTCTCCCAGCTACATACTTTCCAGAACCCTCCTCTCCTACTTGTACACCACTCAGAGACCCGTGTTGGGAAATAGCCAGGCAGTGAGGAGGTCTCAAGTATGGAATTAGCCTTGAATTCTTGTGCAACCATAAGAAATCCAGAACTGATCTCCCCCCCCCACACACACACACACCACCTCTAAAGCTTCATAGAGTCTTGTCTATTTGGTTCCAGGAGAAGGCAAACAGTCTGGGGAGATTCGTGAATAATAAGGAAAATATAATAAAGTAATTAGCTTGAACTCTGCACATATGGATCTGGTTGTCTGTGCCTGACACTCTGTGAGTGTGATGGCAGTTTCAGAATTTGATAAATAAATAAATATGTGTTTCTTGCATTTGCTCTTCGTGTCCTCAAGGCTTGTATGCTTTCTATCACCTTAATATTCATTGGGGTAATAGGGACCAAAAGCCTTGCACTTCAAGGCCACATTCATGGAGATGCATACATGATCCTGCATATGTCTACATTTTTGTAGCTTCATGCCCACCACGCTCAACTCACCGTTTCTTTTTAAATGCTATTATTAAAAGTATCTCCAGCTTTTAAAAAGTGTTCATACACAACAGAGTCTTTTCGGCAGTGGTGTGTAATAGAAGAGTAACTTAGTGCCAGGGACTGTACTGTATTTTATTTAAAAGGATTTATGAAACAGTGTGTAATTGAGTGAGTAAACTGAATATTTTTGAGCCCCTGAGGGCTGGAGCTTCGTGGTGGTCCTGGGTTTTGGCCCTAACCCCTTCTTTCGTCTCTTCCCACACACTCCTCCTTCTCTTCCACCTCCTCTTTTATGGCTTAGCTTTGCCACCAGCAGCAGCAATCTGTCTGGGGCTAATTGAGCAAATAACAAGGAGATGCTTTCATATTCCCCCCAAAGCAGTGTTCCCAAGGAGAGATGTTGCCAGAAGATATCCGCTATCCATTGGGGGGTGGGGGGGTGGGGAAATAATTTGTCACTTTATCTAGTACCATGTTGGAGTTTGTTGGAACAGAGTCATTGTTGCCCTTATGTTTGCTCAAATTGCACCGTTATACACAATACTGTAATCCACAAACCGCAGGAGCCCAGATTTTCTGTAAGCTTGTCACACCTATATTTTCCAAGGTGTGGTTCTTCCCACACTCCCTATTAAATAAGTGCCGCATTCTCTAAGCCATTCAGGTGGGAGCTCCTGGGCCCTTTGGGCCAGGCAATCCTGCCTCCCTCACATTCTGATGTGGCTCTGAATCTGTCTGGCAGAGATGCTCTTGGTCTGAAACAGTCATGCCAACAAATTCTGGGACAGTTTTGAAAGTACCTTCTTTAATCCCTCTTTTTTGTGTGGTTTGAATGCATCTGTAGCCCTGCCAATGGCAAATAAAAGACAGCCTGGTCAAAAATTTCTGGGGAGGTGGAGAATTTGTAAATTCCTATCTGGCTCTGAGAACAGAATGAAGCCAGCTGAAGAAGCATTGCCTCTCAACCAGGGATTGAAAACTGATTCTAGGCCCACTTCCACGTAGGGCTAACCCAAGAAAGTTGAACAATGCTTAGGATTGGAGAGCGTTACCTTTCTTTTATGCTTATGTGATTCTGTACCTGCCAGCAAAAACTGCTTCTCCCATCCCAGCTGTGTTACTTGACTGCAGTGATACAGACATGGAAGTTTTTTCAATCGAGTTCTGAAATCAAGTTTTTGACAGAGCATGGAATATTATATTTGAGGCTTTCACTTTATTCTCATCACTGCCACATGTACCACATAGTCTCTTTTATGTCACAGTGGACAAAGCATAATTTTTAAACTTTCCTCTCTCCCTACATTTTTCCCTTTCTCTCTCTCTCTCTCCCTCCCTCCCTCCCTCTCTCTCTCTCTCCTTCTATATTGCAGCTAAACATGCAAATGAAGTTATTATGGGCACTGAACAGCTGATGGAAATCTGAGTCTGGCAGAACTGAAGGATGGATTTCTGGCAACCTGAACCAATAGCTCAGCTGGAGATTGTGCTACATGAATTTCTCCTGGCATCACTGACGCTGACAGCCACTCCTGCTCCGACTTCTTCTTTACCTCTTAATAAAGAAATATTTACAATGGCATCTGTCTGTCTCTTCCATTTAACTAGTTTCCCGCTCCTCTTCTCATTGACAGGCAGGCTGCTTTGCAGAGGGTGATATGGGTTCCTGTAAATCCAGTGAACGCGTTTTGTTGCCAGCCAAGCTAAGAGCAAGGACCACACAGACTGCGTTCCGCCAAAAGAACAGCTGAGCCAAAGTATCTGCAATGAAAGTGCCAGCTCTCTGAGTACCACTAATTAGAAAAGGAAGGTAGTGCATGTTGATTCAACTTTGCATATGAGGTTAAAAAACATTACATAAGGGGAGAAGAAACAGGGTGCAAAGTGATGAAGGGTCAGAAAAATACTCTCTATCAGTTTGGACTGTGAATATTGTGCTTATCTTTTTCTTGAGCAGAAGTAGTTACCAGCTTCTGTTGTCTGTAATTCCAAAAATTATTGTACAAACTATTCTAATCATAAAAAACCTCTTCTGGAAAAGAGAGGAAAAACACTGTAGACAATATGCATGTGTAAGCCAACAGTGAGTATTAGATTTTGCCAAAAATGTATAATAAAGGCCTTTTCATTCCAGCTTGGGACAAGCACATAACGGCAGAGATTACCATTATCTGATCACCATTAAGTATGTCCTGACCACTAAGACAATTACTAGTAGTAGACAAGTAATTACTTGGAAACATTTACTATTGGCTTTTGCACAGCCTTTCTGAGATCCCCAGGTCAGTTTGGTAGTTCTTGTGACTCTGAAGTCCACTGTATAAAAATATAACTATGCAGTGATGATGTTGAATTTATAATCCAAAACGTTTGGGTTGGGAGCCATGTGAGAGAACAGTCTTGATCCAAACTACTTTTATACTATTTTTGGCTAAACTTTCAACACACGGAGTGATTGTTTAGATTTAAAATAGTACATTGGACCACATTTTGCACAGGCATCTTAGTGCAATAATTCTAATATCTGAGTTGTATTTAATATTTTATTTACAATGAAGTTACATTTTATCTTTCGAGTCAATAATAGGTAGATTATAAGAAAATAATGAAAAACAAGAATGAACAATTTAAACTATGCCTGAAGCATGATGAACTAAAGGTTCTTGGAAACACATAGTTTTCTTCCTAAAATGTTTGGCTTGCAGGGATCTTTTAAGTAGGATTCTGAAACACATATCTGCACCTGTAAAGCCCTCCAGCTGTTGACCCAGAGGTATACTGGTTCATTTTCATTAGTTGGTGTGATAAACATCTTCCTCATCTTTTTCCTCCCAGAGGGGATCTTTTTTTTTTTTTCTTTGTTTCACACAGGAGCTTCAAAATTATAAACCAGCCCTACCCAATCCTTCATAAATGAAAAATAAACCACATTAAAGAACTGGCTTAGACTGGGAAAATGTGATGCAGCAGCTGTCTCAGATGAAAGGTTTCTTAGCTCTCCATGTGTGTATGTGTATACAAATGTAATACATACTTGTGCTAGCCCAAATTAACCTCACAAGCTTCTCTGGTGCCTGGTTTGCATGACATTTATTAAGTGTATAAAAGGGCAAATCTGCTAAATTTCCCAGAAAAAAAAGTTCATCAAATTAAGTTGCATCTCCTTTTCTTTATTCAGTTGAAGGGAAAACCGAGCTCTCCAAAGCATTCTCGTAAAGTGAAGCATTCTCTGAATTTCTCGTAAAGTGAAGTTTATGACTGAAAAAAGAATATCACTTGGGGGTCTTGATCTTTACATAACCCAGATGCTATTACAAAACATAAGATTTTAAATTCAGACTAGCATATTGGATGATGCCCTACATATTTCAGTTTGCAAATTAAGACCCTTGTTCATGCTTCCTTTAATTTATTCCCTTGTAACCCACTTCACACTGGCAAAATGATTTCGGTCTAATCCAGGGGTGAAATGCTCCCGGTTCGGACTGGATCGCCCGATCCGGTAGCGATGGCAGCGGGTGGTTAGGAGAACCGGTAGCAAAAATCCCTGCGCCCTCCCCACCATGTCCAGCTGAGCCGCAGGATCATCAGAGGCTTTTTTTTTACTTTTAAAAGCATTTTTTCTACAATCTCTTCCGATGAAAAAATGCTTTTAAAAGTAAAAAAAAAAAAAGCCTCTGATGATTGTGCGGCTCAGCTGGGATCGTCAGAGGTTTTTCAAAGCATTTTTTCTGCAACCTCTTGGCCGAAGAGGTGGTAAAAAAATGTTTTGAAAAGTCTCTGACGATCCCAGCTGAGTTGCCTGATCGGCAGAGGCTTTTCAAAGCATTAGAAAAAATGCTTTGAAAAGTTAAAAAAAAAAAGTTGGCCATGCCCACCCAGTCACATTACCCCCCCCACCAAGCCACGCCCACATAACAGGTAGTAACAATTTTTACATTTCACCCCTGGTCTAATTCTGTATATTATGTGATTTGATTAGTACACTTACCTTATTCAGCAAACATAATGAAATAACAATGCAAACATCATACAGTGCAAATGTACACTGTTAATTTTGCTAAGAAAATGTGTGATTTCAACAGAACTGACACACTCACATGATGCAAGGTGCCCATCATTTATTTGTACAAGTATCTGGACCCAAGTTCAAAATATATACGGAGTAGTAAACCTGAAGAAGCAGGGGTGGGTTCTACTTACCTTTAATACCAGTTCGCAACGGGGCCACGCACGTGCATGGTCTTCTGCGCAAGGTTAGAATTTTCATGACATCAGGGTCAGTGGGCGGAGCCTCCTGCCGGTTTTACTACTGGTTCTATAAAACCGGTGCGAACCAGGGGCAACCCACCACTGTGAAGAAGTGAAGGGGCTGAATCCAGTGTAAGGCCTGTATTTAATTTGTCACCTTTGGATGAATGTTTGGAATATAACTTCAAGAAGAAATTGCAATCCTTGTTGTAATTCCTATTTTCCATGCATTAGGAGGATGGAGAGTAATGACTTCCTCCTTCTGCCTCCACAAGGAAGCTCGCATAGTTTTTATAATGTTTTTCTGTACTGACTTCCCACATCTGAGGAGTCATCCTGTCTTTATGCTCTTGTTTTGTAGTATGATGAAAAGCCATAAAAAGATGGAAGTGTGCAAATGAGAACCAAGGCCCTTAATCCACGCGCTCTACAGCTTGCAAATGGTACTGACTTTTCCTTTTTGTCTTTTATAACCTGCAGGTGTTTGGGGCAAGATAAAAGTAGATTATCAAAGCAAAGATTCATCCTTGATGTAGACATCGTGTGTGGCAGTACTGCAATTATGAAAAATAATTCCGAATGATGTTTTCCCTCAGAAATTACGGGATTGTTGCTAGAAATTTAACCCTCAAATGGTCTGATGCTAAGGAAGTATGAGGCATTCTGGACCCTATTCTGAACAAGCATCTTCCTTCATGTCTGTTGCTGTCAGAAAGGCAGTCTTCGGATAGTTTCATTTACTCTGGTATTTATAGAATTCATAAGCCAACTAACTACAGATAAACAATTACTGTACCTCAGAAGCTATATTCTTCAAGCAACCTCTCTCCAGAAATATATATCTATAAGTGAATTATTACATACAAAGAATTCTAGTACTTAAAATTTAAAATTGATCCATAGTTAGGAGTGGGTTGTAAGCATAAGCATATAATCCCCCCCCCTTTTTTTTTTGTTCAACTGACACTAGGTTTCATAACTTTTATTTAAAAATCCCATATGCATGTCAAAGTCTTATAATAAATCCAAAACAATAGAAATAAAAATTGAAGACATGACGTGGCATCTGAACCAGCATTGCAAGAATCCCTTCAATTTTATACTTGAAACCCAGTTAAATAAGTTACAAAAACAGCTTTCCAGGAAAAAAAAAGTTTAATGTAGTTTGTGTATCTTGCTAATTGATAGAGGTCAGTATGGTGGTCAGAGATCTGTCCGCGAACTGGCTGCTTTTGGTGCATATTTAGGCATCAATTCATTGATTTTACGAATATAATCTGATTTTTCTGCACAGCCCATGCATGTTTCACCCCTGTCGTCTAGATTTCTTTTCAATTCTTTGACTCGGTTTCTTCAGGTCCACAGTACTCAGGTCAATCTGTTTATCATATTTCAGTTCACAGATTAACTATCTTTTTCAGTTTCTCACAAATCTTCTCAACAGGGATATGATGACTTAGAGGTTTTGATACCTCGTTAGTTATTTTGGTGGCTGCATCACTGGTTGCTCCAATGAAATAACAAAAACGGGCTTTTTTGCCTCTTTGCAGAATTTCAAAAGTTCTTTTTCAATACTGTTTGGTGTGAACTCAACATTCTTCTCTTGTAGAGCCTGATAGAAAGTTCCCAGGAATGACAAACACTTTGCAGTCTCCCTCTCGCAGAGCATGGCTGTCTCCGGGGAGCAGGATCAAGGCCAGCACCGCCCAGAGCCCATTAGCCGTCTGCATCCTCCTTCCACTGAGCCCAACTCAACCACTCGCTCGGCTCACACTCGCATATAATTTCCCAATAACTTCAATACATACGTCTCATACATCTCAATTCTCCTGAAGTTTGTGGCAAATAGCAAAAATACCTCATACTTCCTAACAGGCTGCAAAAAAAAATGTACACCATCATCTTGGATTGTGCACTTGATAAAAAGCAGTTTGGCTCTTCCTGGCATGTGAATTTTTTCTGCTACACCAACAGGAGATAGGAATCGCAGCTTATTAGGAATGTGGGGAACTGCCTTACACAATGAGGGGTTCTTGGTGCTCTCTGAGCTTGCTTGTTTTCTTGCAGACATTTCATTATCCAAACAGTTTCACCAGTACTGATGATGTTACCTAGTTTGGGTGATGAAACAAGCAAGTTCAGAGCACCAAAGACCCCTCGTTTCAAACCTGAGCTACAAATATTCTCCTTGATTGGTAACTTAGGCAAGATCTTTTTGTCCGTTTAGTTTAATTCTAGATTCATATATAGCTAAGTTGAGGTTTTTTCTATGGTTCATTTGGTGTTGCATTGAACAAGCTGTGGTGGACTTCTTTGCTTAATAACAAACCGCTCCTTGCTTCTTTGAATTATGACTTAGTATTAGATTATCTGTTCTAATAGGTAGGGTTTCTTCAAGCTTTTTTTTCTCTCCATAACCTGCTACTTGATTCTTTTAATTAGCGAGGCCCAGTTTGAAAAAAGCAACCTTTGCTTGCAAAATATGACTTTGGCTATTATCACATCTCTTCTTCATACAGGCTTAATTAATCAGTTTTTCTTTCAAATACATATCTAATTTAAACACATTACCTCTTGTCCCCATCTGGATAGGGGACTGTACTTTCCATTGAACAACATGTCCAAATCCTGTTACATTTCCTTTTCATCAGGCCAAAACTTCATTGTATTATCCCCTCTAGTTTTCTAAAACACATCTCCAAATGGGATTATCAGGTTGGGGATTGAATAAATGTAACCTACCTCATTTGTTTCGTTCTGTCCTATCCTCCAATTTTCCAGATTTTTTTCTTCCCAAAGACTCATCCTGTAATGTAGTTTTTGTTGGTATCTGGAGAGTCTAATATTTTAATCAGAAAATGGAAAAAAGTAACTTTGCCTAGATTGCTGTATTCTTCCGAATCCCAATAAATTACAATTTATATTGTGTCAGAGCTCTTGGCTGTGTTATATTTTTACAGATTTCTATTTCTGTTAGGCAGTTATGTGGACATCAATATGTCTATGGAATGTCTCAATTTTCCATCTCGAAAAGTTATTTGCTAATTTTAAAAATTGTTCTAAATACAAAGCAACATTTTAATGTAATTTTAAAAATTGATCCATGACAAATCTTGTGCTTTTGGTCTAACCAGGTGTGTGGCCAAAGCTTTGCCAACTACCTCTTGTAATTTTGGTATGGTTAAAGCATTTTCTGTAAATAGACGCATTACCGAGATGTAATTTTCGTGATTTTAATTACTGTTAAATTATAGCTGGAGGTCTAGAAATCTCCATAGCTTTATTCACACACACACCCCAAAAAATCTAATTATTTTGCACAAAATCTAATTAGACATCTACAGTATACAGTATACATATCAAAATAAAGTTGCAGCATCAATTGCCAAATTCACATTTTTTGTGTTAGATGACAGAAGCTTCATATACATATCTAAATACAAATGTGTCCATATATTTGTGTTTACTTTTATAATGTTTCTAAATTGCCCAATCTTTTAAGACTCTAGGTGGTAAACAACTAAGCAGGAATAAATGCAATTGTATGATGAAAAATTATAATAATAAAGGATGGGGACAAATATACCTCCAAAGGAAGCATTTTCTACAGTTTCAGAGCCGTTACTAAAATGACCTACTGCCTAGCCCACAACATGTATCTCTTAAAAAGGATTCTCAACAGATCCTCAATCTGGACTGGATGGGTAAATTTGGTTTTGGTAAGATAGATCTTGGTGTCACAGGTAATGACCAGCACTTTGAATTAGTCCCAAAGGTCTACTGGCTTCTAGTATAGAGCCTTTGTTTGGTTCTATATTGATAGGATTGTCCTCCTAACACTCTTGCCAATGTACCAGTGCAAATTCTGAGTCACCTATAAAAGCAGACCCACATAAAGAATATTGTTGTTGTTAGTCGCGAAGTCGTGTCCAACCCATCGTAACCCCATGGACAATGTTCCTCCAGGCCTTCCTGTCCTCTACCATCTCCTGGAGTGCATTTAAGCTCACGTCAACTGCTTCAGTGACTCCATCCAGCCACCTCATTCTCTGTCATCCCCCTTCTTCTTTTGCCCTCAATCGTTCCCAGCATTAGGGTCTTCTCCAGTGAGCCCTTCCTTCTCATTAGGTCTATTATAAAGTGTATTACAGTTGTCCAAATGAATGACCTATGTAGGATTGTTAGCAATGCAACAGCTAAAGGTGAGTGAAGGTCTTTTTGGCTACTCTGAGGGTTTTGTGCTCAGGGTTTATGAGAGTACCTTGTGACTTACTAATGTTTCTGGATATGCAGCTGCTGTTTAAGTAGGAATACAAATCCAGAAAGTAAGTCACAAACTACCTCCCCTCAGAGGGAGCACAAAGCTTCAAAGCAGGACCAGTGTAATCAGATTGTCTTGATAGGATTTAATTTCAGCTTGTTTTACCCCATCCAGCCCCTAACCATCTCCAGGCACCTGGACTCTGAACTGTTACTGAAGTGACAGAAGATCTCTTCCAGGTGTCAGCCCTTCAAGGTAGACCAAATCAAGAAACAGACACCATTTAGGCCTTTTTTATTAGAAGGTCTATAGCAGAGGTCTTCAAACGTGGCAGCTTTAAGACTTGTGGACTTCAACTCCCAGAATTATCCAGCCAGCTATGATGGCTGGAGGATTCTGGGAGTTGAAGTCCGCAAATCTTAAAGCTGCCACGTTTGAAGACCTCTGGTCTCTAGTAACAGAATCTTACAATCTGAATCTGCTTCTCATCCTCCCTCTCTTAGCACTTAGCGCTTATAAGTATACATCACCCCATACTGCTTTATTTATTTAATCATAAAATAATGAATTAAGGGTGTACTTATCTATTTATCATGAGTTTAAACCACGTTTATCTGTTACTTTCTTTCTGTCACGATAATCCTTTGTACTTTACGCAGGAGTTTCAATTAGATGTTAAATAACATAGAAGAGAGCAACAAGCCCTGTGGAAGCATACTTTGGAATAAATAGGGCCCAATTTTTTTACTTTAAAAAATTATTTTAACACAAACACACACACACACACACACACGATTGCTAACTAGAATCACTCATTCAGGAAGGATCTGAATAATCATAATATGATGCTCTGGACTTGCAGGTGGTCCAAAAGAATGGTATGGTTGACAACACCAAAAGTTTGGAAACCAGGCAAAAATTGACAACAGTTCCTTCATTCATAGACTGATTTTTTTTTCCCCAAGAAAATATATTCACACTACTACCTCCTTCAAAGCAGGTGGCATTGTACTTTCCCTCAAATAAATATTTACTTTCTCCTGAATCTTGCCACTCGCATTCCACTTGGCTGCCTGAAGAAGTTAGCTCACAGATGGCAGTATTCAAAGTATACTTCGTAAGCTTGAAAGAGTACCAAATGGTCACAATGTTTAACTCAACACAATCAACTTGTGTTGATCGCTCAACTAACATGCAAACCAGAAAGGGCACGAGCAACGTTATCTACAAGAAACTTTCAAATCATGTACTTTGTTGGACCTGTGCAACATTTTGTCCTTTAAAAAAAAAGTGGGGGTGGGGGTGTCAGATTGCTTTAAGCAGAACTACTGGTAGGTATATGCAATGCTTGGAAATGTCCACTTGTGGCTTTGTACAATATTGTTCTAACATTTTTCCAGTTGCTTCACTTCTTATGGTATAAGGAGTTGCTTGGGATCAGCAAGCTGATAGAAATTTTGCAGATACAACCTGATCCAATATCCTGACCATCTTCACATTTTAGATATCAACCAGAGACATTAAGGAATTGCCTATCCTATTGTTGGGGAAATGCCAAAGCATGCTTTAGAAACCTTTTAAATCTACTGGGTACCTCATGTAAACCTTTGAAATAGACCTACCACTCTTGTCAAACTTGTGGGGTCACATCATCACGTGACATATCATGATTTTTCCCCCTTCGCTACAATGGGGGTGGGCTTGACCAGCATGTGACACATCTGGCCCGCAGGCTGCAAGTTTGACACCCCTGGTCTAGGGCATCCATGATCCACAGTATGAAAAGCAAGTGACCTGCTTACAGCAAAAGGAAAGTGTTAATGTATTTCATTAACAGTTCATGTCTGCTCCAAAGAGAAGACCAAATTAATTGTATGCTAGCAACATGTTCTGGGGCTGCAGTCTGACACGCCCATTGATCAACATGGATACCATGAATTCAGGATGTGCATTTGCCCCTCCATCAAGACTTGAATGTTTAAATCACCCAAAACTAAAAGCCTGAGGAGGTTTTCTCCAATCAAGTTTGTAAACTCAATTAGCACCATGTCATAAGACAGAAACAATCTGGTTACTCATCTGCCATTTAGTAGCTGGGGACCAAGACACTTGTTAATTCCCAGAACTGGAACAACTGGCTTAGAAGAACAGAACTTACAAGTCTTTCTCTTGCAACAGCCTATCCAATGCCATCTACTTATTTCCCCCCACCTTCACAATTCTAGTGTGTCTCCCTATACAAATCAACAATGGAGGCCAACAAGGGCTCATCTCACATCTCTATTCCCATATGCTCTGGGCAGGGCACTTCTGCAAGCCTAGCCTGGCCATCACATTTATATCATTTGCTTTAAACAAGCCAGTAGACTAGAATGTAGATCCCACATGATTTCACAGGAATTCCATTATCTATGAACGCTATGTAAGCCAACCTGTTTTTTCAGCTTTCTCGTTTTCTTGTCCTGCTTAGAGTATTAGGTAAAGATTTTTCCCATTATACAATTGCTGTCAATTTACTTGTTTGTAGCCTACAGCCTAATGCCAAGCCAAAGTTAGGATGAGATTTATCAGCTACTGTCAAATTCTCTAGAAAAGAAACACCTTTCTTTTATAATGTCTTTTGTTCTTCAGTGCTGGTAACTCAGGTTGAGAATATGGCTAATCTTGAAGAAGCAAAACTTCAGAGTTAGCCTAAACTCCCATGCTTGAGCTGTTGTTCCTATTTAACGGGGAGAGTACACAAGTGTAAACATTAATTTCATCACTGTATCTTAAGAAATGTCATATTTCCCTTTTCCCTAATATCCAAGCTACTTGAGGTAAATAATTGAAGGTATCCATACAATGAATGAAGTTGTGAATAGCTGTAATAGTTGACAGGGAATCTTGCAAAATGTGTAAACAGTGTGTTTAATTAAATCTCAGGTTCAAAAGATATTAAAATTTCTGGACTGTCATAAAAAGTGGTACATTTTAACCGGGAAGATAAGAAAGCTGTTGGCTTGTGAAGCTCAGACTTGAAAACATGTGGGAAGCTATAGTTTGGTCTTTATCATTCAAGGAAAACTGAAGAGTTTAGTGGATTTTCCTGGTTTTTGTTTTTTAGTGGAAAGTAAAAGATCTGCCCCCAGTTCTTTACCTCTCATCCCTTCTTTCAGCCCCCAACGAAAAGGGCTGGCCTTGTATGCATAAACTAATCCTTTGTGCAACATCTAAATGGTTAATTGTATTTGAGGAAGACATACAGCAAATGGGGAGGGGGGAGAGAGAGAGAGACCACCCAGCATGAAACAGACAAGAAAGAGCAATCTTTGCAATGTTTAACCAGGGAGAGAGCAAAGTTGTTTAAAAATATTTAATTTACAACATTCCACTCTGCTGATTATAAGCCAAGCAGCCAAGAAAACGCCACTGCGTGTGGGGAATCATCCAGGAAGTTTGCAACAAATTCCTGGGATTGTTTTTAATCTTCTACTGTCAGGCACTTTTTAACTCAAGGCCTGGTATGGCTAAGTTGCCACAGGCCAATAAAATACTGTAGAGTCCATCAGCCTTCGTCTTTTAAAATTAGTCTCGGAAAGGGGGAAAGAAGAAAAGAAGAAACTGATTAGGATATGGTCTTAGTTTAATATTTGATACTGATAGGATATGGTCTTAGTTTAATATTTCCTAATTGGTCAATGATTCAGAGTAAACTTTAATACTTTTGGCCAGAAGCTAGCTGATTGTTGCATATTCTATCATAAAGTACCTGTTCTATTACTTGTTATAATGTGGAAATATGATGAACCATGACATCATTAAGTGCTCTGCTCTACAGGGATTACAATGGGGAGGGGCTACACTGCCTTCCTATCCAGTCTATATCACCTAACCCAGTGATTCTCAACCTTTTCTTCACTACGGGCCCCCTTTAAGTACCTTTTGTGGCCAATGGTCCATGGCCACAGAACCCCAGGTCTTAACTCAAGATTTAAATCATATCATTTCTTCAAGCCCTCTTGGATGGCATCGCAGGGCCCCCAGGGGTTGGGCAATTACAGGTTGAGAACCACTGACTTAACCTATATAAATGGCGTTCTGGACTTCTGGAATAATGAATACCTTCCCTGCTGAGATGAGTGGGGGAAGAAATTGAACTAAGACTGGAAAGTTGCACTTTTAAGTCTTCACTAAGTCTTGCAGCTCACTGTAAGGTCTGTCACTAGTTATTATCTTTTATCCGGGCATCCCTCACAAGGTTGATATAAAGAAGTTCTTTTATGTGTTAGTAGATGCAGAGCCTGCCTTCCCTCCAGGAGTTCAAGGAGCATATATTCTATGTCCCACAATAAATTAGATTAACATTCACTTAACATTCAAGTTATCCTGCGCTTCTAGGTTTGAAGATAAATTTGAACTTGCATCTTCCTCATTTAAGTCCAAAACCTTACCTAGGTATAAGAGAAGAGGAATATACAAGTAGTCCTCATTTAGTCACTGCTTTACTTATCAATTGTTCACAGTTACAATAGTGATTAAAAAGTAGCTTTATGACCAATTCTCATAGTTGCAACCTTCACAAATCTCTAAAGCAAAGATCATAAGTACAGTTGTGGGTTCACTTAGCAACCATTTCGCTGAAAGACCCAGTTACCAGTCCAACTGTGGTTGTTAAATGAAGGATTATTTGTAGATGCTTCTCTGAGCATCTTTAGATTCAGAGTACCTTGACTCCTAGAACAGGGGTCTCCAAACGTGGCAGCTTTAAAACTTATGGTCTTCAATTCCCAGAATTCCTTAGCTGCATGCGGGCTGAGAAATTCTGGGAGTTGAAGTCCACAAGTCTTAAAATCGCCGTGTTTGGACACACCTGTTCTAGAACCATCCAAACTCCGTGGCAGTCTTTTCATTATGGCAGCACTCCATACCCCCATTTTCCTCTTGTGAAGATAGGTTTAGCTGAGAGATACAACCTGTCTCAAAGTTTTCTGGTAAATTTCTATCACTAAAGGTAGATTTAAATCTGGAGCTCCCAAGTCGGTATGTCTAACACCTTAATTACTATGCTACATCATCAGCTCTCTTAACTTACTTCTGAGTAATGAAATTACTCCATTTACTTCTGAGTAGATATGTATGGAACAGAGGTGGCATTCAGCAGGTTCTGACCAGTTCTGGAGAACCAGTAGCAGAAATTTTGAGTAGTTCGAAGAACTGGTAAATACCATCTCTGACTGGCCCCGTCCCCTTCTATTCTCTGCCTCCTGAGTCCCAGCTGATTGGAAGGAAATGGGGATTTTGCAGTAACCTTCCCCTGGAGTGGGGAGGGAATGGAGATTTTACAGTATCCTTCCCCTGTGACGCTCACCAAGCCATGCCATGCCTACCAAGCCACGCCCACAGAACCGATAGTAAAAAAATTTGAATCCCACCACTGGTATGGAACCATGCTGAACATCATTAATTTAATCATATTCAGTGAATGTGTGTGTGTCTATCTATATCTAGATATCAAATCTAGATCTATCGATATTCTAGCTGTTCTGCCTTGAGTCCCTTCCTAAAATATATGACTGAAAGCATGATCCTGATTATAAAGTTAAGTAAAGAGCTATGGTGGCTCAGTGGTTAGAATGCAGTATAGCAGGCTGACTCTGCCCACTGCCAGCAGTTCAATTCTCAACGGCTCAAGGTTGATTCAACCTTCCATCCTTCTGAGGTTGGTAAAATGAGGACCCATATTGTTGGGGGCAATATGCTGATTCTGAACCGCTTGGAGCTGTAAAACACTATGAAGCGGTATATAAGTCTAAGTGCTAGTGTTATGTATAGAACACTTTCTGCTAAGCTCAGACTTCAATTCTTTTCTCCTCTCACCTAAGCATTTCTATATCTTGCATGCTGGTTGGATTTCCAAGAACTGAAGTATCCACCTAATCCAATGGTCAGATAATTTAGGCTACCGTTGCATTTTGCACAGGTAATGAATTTATGAATTTATCATTCATAAAGCTTGCCAGTAGTTTTGTGTGTGTGTGTGTGTGTGTGTGTGTGTGTGTGAGTGAGGGGGCAGAGGCTGGTAGGATAGGTCTTCAGTAAACGTTATGTAGTTGAGCTAAGTTTGTACAGTTGTCATTGGGACTGACACTCCTGCTTGCTTATTTGGCAGACTTTAAAAGTATCCCACCCCAGTTAATTAGCTCCTAGTGGGAGTGAGAGACTTCCTTGTTTCTAGCCAGGGCCTGTTAAGAGTAGGGAGCCCTGGGATGCTGGTAAACTGCTGTGGGTTTAGCCTCCTCCCTTCCTGGCTGAGGAGGCCAGAGATGAGTGCTGGACAGTCTGCAGAGATTCAGCCAGTTTTACTAGGTACTAGTTAGAGCAACTCTTGGAACAAAAGAGTTTCTGTCCACATGCCAAAGTTAAAACGTTCTGCAAGCCAAATCAAACCTTGATGCTTCCCATGGTGCAAGGCCCGGGGCCAACTTAATCATGTCTAAGCTCCTCCTTTGAAAATACAGTATAGAGGTTTGTTTCTTCACTAGGAATTTACCAGGAACTCTTTGACATCCTTTCCTTGCTATCTCCGTTGCTGCAGCCACCATGCAAGAGTCAGGCCATCCCTTTCACTCCCCATACCTATGCAGGCACAACAGGGACACCCTTTGTGAGACTCTGCCCTCCAAGGGGTTCCTCAGCAGAACATAGGAAGTTTTGTGCTGAGGCAGACAGACTACTGATCCACTGAACCTAATATTGCCCGTCCTGGTTAGCAGCAGCTTCCAGAATTTCAGACAGAAATCAGATGCCATGGATTTGGACGATATGCGCGCAAAGCATGTCCTCTACTACTGAACTATAACCGTTTTCACACAAATTGCTCTTCCCTTGGCTTCACTCTTCTGGTTTTTTTTCACAGCATCTTTCCAAAGAGGGATAAATCCTCTTCACTGCTTCTCTTGGAAAACATTTCTGGCTCAGTTTCTAGCACTATCATTAAGTAAAACTTGGCTTGCAGTCCTTAGATTTGGACTTCGCTCCTTATTTCCCCCCCCTCCCCATGTTTTTTTCTTAATTCAGAATTCTTCTGATCTCCTCAGCCCAAAGGTTTGACTCCTGGATAACACCTTTCTAGCACAGCTGCTAACCTCCTCCGCATTCTCCTGCTGCTTACCTTTCTGCTCTTCTGCAGTTCTCATTCTTATCCTTGCTGACTGGAAAAAAAATATATTTTCATTTTGTCTAACCAATTAATGGTGTGGGAGCCACTTCTTGATCATACAGGCTTGATTCTCACTGATGTTTAGACTCCAGTCAGGGTCATTTGGGATCTTTAGGTTTATATTCATTTCTTTTTCGTTTTTATGGATAGATAGCCCCAGGCAGCATATATGGTGCTTCCTATTACTGCTTTTCTCCATAACTGCAACCCTGTCAGGTGGGTTGGCTAAATAAGAGTGACTACTCCAAAGCCTTGTTGATGAGCCTTTTTTAACAGATTAACAGAATTGGAAGGGACCTTATAGGTCATCTAGTCCAACCCCTCGCCTAAGCAGGAGACCCTACCATTTCTGACAAATGGCAGTCCAATCTTTTCTTGAAAGTCTCAAGTGATGAAGCTCCCACAACTTCCGAAGGCAAACTGTTCCATTGGTGGATTGTTCTCACTGTCAGAAAGTTCCTCCTTGTTTCCAGGTTGCATCTTTCCTTGATCGGTTTCCATCCATTATTCCTTGTCTGGCCCTCAGGTGCTCTGGAAAATAGCTTGATCCCCTCCTCTCTGTGGCAGCCCCTCAAATACTGGAACACTGCTATCATGTCTGGGACTGAGGGTGGACCAAACCCAGTCTTCCTGTTCCCAATCTAACAAATAAAGAAATTGGCCCCCGACTAAACCAGTGTTGACCAGTGATGGGTTTCAAATTTTTTTACTACCAGTTCTGTGGGTGTGGCTTGGTGGGCGTGGCATGGGAAGGATACTGTAAAATCTCCATTCCCACCCCACTCCAGGGGAAGGATACTGCAAAATCCCCATTTCCTCCCAATCAGCTGGGACTTGGGATGCAAAAATAGATGGGGCGGGGCCAGTCAGAATTTTTACTATTGGTTCTCTGAACTACTCAAAATTTCCGCTACTGGTTCTCCAGAACTAGTCAGAACCTGCTGAAACCCACCTCTGGTGTTGATCGCCTCACCTATTCCAAGGATTCAGTTCTTCATCAGTGTTTGTGGATGACAATTCCAAGTACTATAACTCAGGCGGGGCATATAATATACATGCCCACATTTTATGCTCAGGGCTGGCCCCAGCTTGTAATTGTTAGGGGCTAAATCTGATTTAGAACGTCTCAGTCTGTTTGTACCCTCGGTCCATGGTAGGAATACCTGTCAATCCTGACTAACTTGGGTCCAAATAAATTACACAAACATGCTAGGAGAAGGAGCAAATTTGATGCTTCTGATGAAAAACATTAAAATGATGTCTGACCAATTTTGGTGAAAATGTCATTTATAAAGTTATGTTGCAAAAGATAAGCTTAAGGCACATTCACGGAACACATATGTTCAGATCTGACATCCATTTCTGGCAACAGGAAGAACCTAGGACAGTGATGGCTAACCTTTTTGCCATTGCGTGCCAAAAGTGGGGGCGCGCATGCGCGTACCCATATCCATAATTTATGTGGCCTGCCACCGCACATGTGCGTGCGACCCCCTCGCTCCTCCCGCTCCTGGCACATGATGGCACGGTAGGCCCGTTTTTTGCTCTCCCCAGCCTCCAGAGCCTTTCTAGGAGTCTGGGGAGGGTGAAAACGGCCTTCCCCACCCCTCCGGAGGCCCTCCGGAGGCCAGAAACTGCCTATTTGCCAACTTCCGGTGGGACCAGAAGGCCCGTTTTTTGCTCTCCCCAGCCTCCAGAGCCTTTCTAGGAGTCTGGGGAGGGCGAAAACAGCCTTCCCCACCACCCCCAGAAGGCCTCCAGGGGCCAGTAACAGCCTGTTTCCCTACTTCTGGTGGGCCCAAAAGGCCCAAAAATCAGCTGGCTGGCGCACACATGCGAGCCGGAACTGAGCTCACATGCCACCAATATGGCTATGTGTACCACCTGTGGCACGCATGCCATAGGTTCGCCATCACGGACCTAGAAGGACCTTCTATTGATGCCTTCTGCTACCCCTGTGAGATAGTACAAGAAACACAACCAGGAACAGTAACTCTAGCTTTATTGTTACACTACATAAACAGAAACTTGGGGGACTGAAAATATTCCTCCCCTCCTTTCCTTTTACTCTGAAAAATAAGAGAGGGTCCCTTTTGAAACCTTTCTCATCCCCCTTTTGTGAGCAAAGACATCTTTTTCCATGTCCTGTCTGTGGCTCTCCTTCCTGTCTCCCAAGATTTATTAATTTATACCTGCCCTGCCTGGATACTACTTTAGAGAATCTCAGCAAGTGCTCTGAGTTAACCAACATTTAAATGAACTGTAGTGCTTCCAGGAGAGATTACACCATGGTTTCTTTTAACCATAAACTGTTGAATAAGGTGCAACTGTCATGATAAATCAGAATTAGGTGACTCAAGACCCACCCTGGTGTTTGCATCAGGCTACCAAATCCCATCGGAAAAATTTTAGACAACCCAAAGATATTGCTCTGCCACAAGCAGTGATTGTCTGGAAGATCACAGACCAAGGCTATGAAACAAATTCTGAGTGGACTTAAGTTTGGCTGCCTGTTCTTCTTTGGCACTGGACTCAGTATCACTTTGTCTTACCCCACAACTCCCCCACACACACGCACACACCTTTTACCAATTTGAATATCAATTCTCTTTCCTACCCCAGCCTGGACTCTGGTGTCACAGATGCTTAATCCAGTCTGTAAACAAGGTTGGCCAGCACCTCATTAAACCCTCACAGGGTCTCTGCTTCTAAGGTTTGTCTGTCTTGGTTTCCTTTTGCCCCCTGTTAAGTTTCAACTGGCAGGCACTCCCCTTGCAAAGCTGGGTATCTTTCATACAACAAAGCATCAGATCCCATACAAATTTATTTGGAGTTAAAACAAAAAAAAAAAAAACCAGGAATATGTTGCTTAGTAGGAGACAAGGCCTGGCTAGTCCTCAAGACAAATATGTGGAAAACTCGCTCATCTGTAAGTTTGCTGTGTGCCTGGGGAGGGGGCAATGCAAGAGCAGTTCTGTTTTCTTTCCCTCAACTGTTGTCAAGGCCTTCAACTGTTGCTTTAACAGCCTGAGGCTTTAGAGCCCAAGAAAAACTGAAGCACTGGGCAAAACCTAGGCTGTTTTTAAAAGAGGCAAAGTAAGCCAAAGGATAGAGTTTTAAGTACGCTATGACAGCAAACACAATCTATATTATGTTAACAATTAGTGTACAGGAAAGTAACTTTGAGAAAGGGGTTGTCCACCTAGTCCTGTCATTGCTTCTACTCTTGATCTCTTTTGCACTTTTGACTTGACAGCAATAAATACTCTTAAACAAGAGTATTTTGGCATGTTGTATCTAAACTGTTCAGTTTAGATTATTTAAACAAGCCATGATTTAACATGGTGTATGTCCCAGGCTATAATTTGGGAGGGTTGACCAACCAGGGTTACTCTGTATAGCCATATGCTAGAGAGCTGCCTGATAGAACTTTGCTTTCTGCATGTATTGAAATCCTCTCTTGAATCAGAAATGATACTCTACAGTAAATAGAACACAATTATTTTACTTCTTAAGTTAATAGAGAAAAATAGGAATCTTGTGTAGTCCCCACTTTCTCCTGGAATGTGTGTGTGTAATTGTGGGCTTCCACTGACATATCTATTACTGTCATCTATGCTGGAGACCGCTATTGCCTTCATGCTTCAGTTATATGTAGGTACACAAAACAGATTATTCTAACTGCTATGCACAAATGTCTGTGCTGGGAATCTATGTGGGTGAGTTCATTGCTAAAATGGACCTCTCCCTCCCTATTTCCTCCAGGCAAGCCCCAGTTCAATGTCCTGTTGCAAAGAACTGCTCCCTTATTGTTTGTCTCATGCAGATTTTTGGGGTGTGAGGAGGAAGGGCGAGATGAGATGTGAAGAGCAGGGACAAGATAAAAAGCTTTGCTCTTGCCTGATCAAGCAGAGGCCACCCAAGTTTCATGGTGTTTGCTTGGATGTTTGACCTCTGCACCTTCACAGGGCACTTTCCTACATTTGCTTCTGTGTTTCTAAATTGCAAACAATTTCCTCCCTCATAAACAGAGCTGGGTGTGAAAAGGACTGCTGGGGTATGTGTCCCTCCTGGCTTTGCCTGTCTTTCTGTCGGTCTGCAATTTAAGCAACAGGAGAACTTCAGCCTTCCAACTTGGCGAAGTTGGAGCTTTTATTTTGTGTCCCAGTTGATAATTAAATAGATACTGGGCTTATAAAAGTTATTGCTGCAATTCTTACAGGTGCACATTGTGAGAATTATTTCTACACATGTCCCAGGGAATGCAAAAAAAAAAAAAAAAAAGAACCAATATTTGATGTGCTGAGTAAAAGGCCACTCGGACAATCTTGTTGCCATTGCTTTCCTTAGAGTTAAAATATTTTTCAAATCTTCAGAGAGATGCTGAGCTAGACTGAACTTTATGCAAAATCCAGATGGAATCTGTCAATCTTGTTTGGGGAAAAAGCATCAACAGCTTTACTTAATCTGAGAAAAAATTTCAGCTGTGTTGAGATTGCTACTTTTTATAACCCCTTGGGAATTGTTGGGAATTCTAAGAACTACAAACTACAATACAACTGAAAGTGCTAGGTGCGGGAAAGCTGGAATAAACATTCTTTAGTTAAACTATACTTTAGTTAAACTAAACTAACTATTGTCAACTATACAGATTCATATCATTTTCCTTTGAGATATTGTTGCTATTCTTATATATCAGAGGTTAACTGCAAAGTTTCTAATTCATTACTGTTCAATAATAGTAAAGAAAAAAATTTCCCTTCCTAAATTAGGTTGCTGAAATAAAGAAAATGTAAGATGATTTCTAAAATGATGTTTTTATAGGAAGGAAGAATCATCTCAATTATGATACTGGAAACTGATTTCTGAGTGTGCATAAGCTCTTCCTTAAATAACTGTCTATCTGCATAGAGTTACTATTTTGTATCAACCTCCAGGTAGTTGATTCTGAATAAAATATATCCTGGAAGCTCAGGTTATCTGTTCCTTTGCATACGTTTTTCTTTTTTAAAAAATTTTTCATCAATTTTCTTGTGTTTTGGACACAGAAGCAAAAGCAGTCTCTGAATTCCGATGCTATATTTCAGACTTAGTAGTATGAATAATCGACAAAATAAATTCCACAAGTATGTATGTGTTTACTTTGTGCATAGGCCTGTCATGCTTTAGGCATTTCAAAACATGCATAACCTCCAGAATTTTGCTTAGCATTTAGGCGTATTGGAACTGAAGCAGATTTTCATGTTGACCAAATTGAATTGACAAAGGACATTGAGATTAGATTCCTCAAAAGAACAGGAATTGCTCGAAGACATGAACTGACTACATGAACATTAAGTGACTACATTTTCACCACATAGGATAGCATGACTATTCCTGATTTCTAATAATTCTAACTGCCTCCAACATTTAATAGAACTAACGTGGATGCTTTGATCAGGGATATCTGCTTGCAATCACCAATTAAGTTTTCCTCAGTTGTGAAATTTTGCAATGGCAGTATAAATTGGAAATAAGTGGTTCAGCATGAAGAGTTGCAGAGAGAGAATGTGTCAGAAGAGCACTTTCTCCTTCTCCCATTCCCCCCCACCTCTCCTCTATTACTGTCAGTACAGCGAAAGTGACTAAGGAAGTTCCCTGTTCTGTTCTTCTCTGCTCCCTGCATCTTCAACCAGCCTCCCCCTCCCAGCCCCCCCATGGAAAAATAAAAGCGCCTGAAGAAGACAAAAGACCCTGTTTTGGCCGTGCCACCTGCTATCCCCTATCCTACAATACCGCCCTAAAAATGGGACAAACAAAAGGCCTTAAAATCTTAAAGGAGACCATTCATTAGGGTGACAAAAGGGAAAAGAAATACATTATCATAATTAATCCTGTGGCTGGCGGTGGGTGGCAAGGCCCTCTGTCTCCAAAGGTGGCAGTGATGGTTGTGTCATCAGGTCCAGTCTAAAACACAGGGTACACAGTTGGTGTGTGAGACAAACCGTAAGAGTTGAGTGAAGAATTGTCTTCTCTTTGCCTGCTCCCCACCCCATGTTACCCCACTGATGCGCACTGGTTCCTGTGCAAATTAGTTCGCCAACATGCATAGCCCATCTTCCCCCTCCTGTGCTTGGCTACTCAGGCTATTAGATATACGCTATATAAAAATCTAGGTGACTGTTAGATGGGAAGAAGGAGCGTTTCAGGTAATCTCTTTGCTGCATCTCATGGTTATCCAGAATTTTGCAGTTCAAATCTAGTAGCCCTGTGCAAGCTCCAGTGCAACACTTCAGCCAATGAAAATTAAATATTAGAAATGGTGGGAAATAAATTAGATAATTCTCTGTATTGGTCTCATATAGAAACTCAAGTCAACTGCAGCGCTGTACTAGCCAAACTTGTTAGTTTTGTTTGAGCCTTGTTCTTGCAGCCTTGGAACCTACCCCTGAAATCATAGCTTTTGGATGGGTGAAGTACTGTTCATGGATCTGACTCAGTGGTGAAATCCAAATTTTTTTACTACTGGTTCTGTGGGTGTGGCTTGGTAGGCGTGGCACGGGAAAGATACTGCAAAATCTTCATTCCCTCCCCACTCTGGGACCAGCCAGAGGTGGTATCCGCCGGTTCTCCGAACTACTCAAAATTTCCGCTACCGGTTCTCCAGAACCTGTCAGAACCTGCTGAATTTCACTCCTGATCTGGCTCCTGATTTGTTTGGGATGGTATTGCCCTGGTGACAGTTTTGCCCTCACTGCCTATAAGCAGATGCCCTGCCAGTTGATTGAGAATCTGTCAGGAAGATGAAAAAGCAGTTTGAGCAGCCCCTCTATTCCTTCTCTCGTCCATCTCCACTCATTTAATCTTTCATTTCTAGGTCATCAGAGTGCCTGCTTGGATAATATGAATTACAGTAATTCTGTTTTTAAACTTGTAAATTAGTCGTGCTTAGGAACTGTTCTAATAAAGAAAATTTACTCTTGACATGGTATTGGAAAAAAACACTGGACATTTTCTCAGAGATATTAAGTTCTTCCACCAGTAAGTTGGCCCAGAATTAGTGAATCCCAATGAATATGCGTCCTAGCTGTATAGGTTCTTGCTGATATGAGTAGTATCCAAATTCCTGTCCTGTTTCTGTCCAAGAAAGTTTATTTATTTTTGTTTTTAAAAGTGCATAGGTGTAAGATTTTTACTCAATGCCGTTTTTCTCTTCACAGTGGAGCATATAGCAGAGTTTCTAATTCTGTAATGTAAAGAGAGTGCATTCCCTCCTAAGATCTATTCATCTTTTTATTGCTATGTTTTTGTAAATATTACATTGGATGTATACACATTGTTTTTAGAAACAGATGCTTGTTTCTCTCTTTGGAATAAAACAAAAATGTCCTATGTTGGTTTATGTTGCAACCATGTTTCATTGCAGCTTTTACAATTGTTGACTATATTCCTATAGCGTAAGAGCCTATTTATTTGTTTACTTATTTCTTTACAGGCTATACAGGATAGGACCTCCTATCTCATATAATGACAATATACTTGTATGCAAGTAACAAAGCACAATCCAGTAGGGTTCACTCACAAATAAATAATATCAAAGATACAAGATTCTATAATCCTGCTGCTTTTCAGGCAATGACGTTTTGCTGTAGGTAGATGACTACAAATACATATAGACACAGCACATTAACATACCTGCAGGTCACAGGCTGGGATGTTTTCAAAAGTAAATGTATTTTGATTTGAATCTTAAGGAGTAAATGAGTCATACTTCTGAACTGCATGATAATTAATCAGCTGATTATTTATTAAAATAACAAAACTCCATACAGGTGAAATACTGAAAAAAAATTGTAAAAACTTGAGAAAAGTGCTATCTATTGAGCCGAAAAAGAACAGGTAGTCTGAAAGATGGAATGCAGGTTTTGAATAAAGATTCTAAGTTAGGTATCTGGCTAGAAGCCAGGAGACTGTGTCTCACCTTAGATGAAAGCCGGCTGACCAGGCACTCATCCTCAGCCCATCCCACTTCGCAGGATTGTTGCTGTGGGAAAAATAGGAGGAGGAAGCAGTATTAGGCATGTTCACCACCTTGAGATATTTATTAAAATAATATTTATTTTTTTAAAAATAATCTAATCAATCAAGGCAACTCCAGGGGAACTGACTTTTATCTGAAATCCTCAAAGGATTTGGCCAGTCAGTACAAATAATAGTTGGCCATCCTTCTAATAGCTGGATTTAATATTTTGGGGACCATCAAGATAATGTTGTAAAGTAGATGAGACCATGATTTTCTTGTATTATTCTGGAATGGTGAAATCCAAATTTTTTTACTACTGGTTCTGTGGGCGTGGCTTGATGGGCATGATGTGGCTTGGTGGGCGTGGCTTGTGGGCATGGCAGGGGAAGGATATTGCAAAATCTCCATTCCCACCCCACTCTGGGGCCAGCCAGAGGTGGTATTTGCCGGTTCTCCGAACTATTCAAAATTTCCGCTACCGGTTCTCCAGAACCTGTCAGAACCTGCTGGATTTCACTCCTGGATTAAATCTGCATTAAGGTTTCTTTTATAGTTTTTCTGTCTTCTCTGCCTTAAAATGAAATCATGATATCACACTTCAGTAATTGTGATTGGAAGAGGTTCTGGAGCATAAAGAAGTTGGATTTGGAGGTGCATGATGCCCTCTCAGAACTGGAGACCACCTACACTAGAGCTAAACAATTCCAGCAGACTAAATGAATTGGTGGTTTGAATTAGTACAAAATTATTTTGTTTTTAATCTTGAGTATCAGAAGCCCAAATACGGATGGGTGGAGACAAATGGCATCATGTGCAACTTGACATTATCGCATAAAGAACAAATTATATCATTTGTATTTAATTACATATTATGTGTCATTTGTGTGATGCTATCATGTATGTGATACCACCATGGCTTCTTCTGGTTGCTTATGAGCCCACTCAATTTGGTCAAACCACAGACTGTTTAATACACAAAATCCATTCTGTTGAAAATGCTTAGGGCAAGCTTGTTTGATGTCTAATTACCTAATGAACATCAGAGACGATGCTGAAATTCGGTATCTGCTTGCATGCAGTCATCTATAGTAGACTTTTAAAAAGAGGTTTGATATCCATTTCTTTTTACGGTAACAAGGGTAGATGAAGCTGAAAGATAAAAAGTTCGTTATTCAAGGAGACAGCACCATTCTGCCATGGCTCCAGTGTTATCAATCACAGGATAAACTCACTTTCTAATGTATTGTTCTTTTTTATTGCATAAGTAAAGATTTTAAAATTATATTTTAAAAAGGAGTATATAAGCGTATAAAAGGAGTATTAAGCAATCAGATAACTCTCAGCATTAATCAACTACAGCTACGTATATAATTTCTTAAGACTGTCAACATTATTGATGTTTTGTCACAGTTACCAATAGCTACTTAATAAAGCAGTATAATTTACTCTGAATACTATATAAGGGTAGAAAAGAGATGTTCTTGGGCAGTTTCTTCTATAGTTGTCCACTAGGGGGGTTCTCGTTTCTTTCTTCTTTAAAGTTGTGGCTCCATCTCAATGACCAATTGAGTTATTGATGCTGAGCTGAGCTCTCTGAAACAATGGTATAAATAGGCCAAAAAAAGAAGTAAAAATTCACCTTTACTCTATATGGATAATTAAAATTATTTGGAAAAACAAATGTGAAACATAATTTAAATCTTTAAAAATTAAAGATGAAAACTCTTTAATTTCACAACTTATGGATAGACTCAATCATAGTTTTGTAGGAATTTAGCACCTACCCCTCTCCTAGGAAAATGAAATATTCTGGGACATATTGGAAAGGCAGAAGATTATATTTTCCCTAGAGGAGAAACGTGTTTCTAAAGACAAACTCAGAGCCTCAGCTCCTTGCCCCCCCAGCAGATATTTTGGTGCCAGCCTATCTACAAGACAAAGGCTGGGCCAGCTTATCTACAAAACAAAAGACATAGTCCTCAGGACATGATAGGATTAGCCCTCACTCAAGATCCAAACCAGGATAAAGCTATTAAGCCATAATAGGAATTGCCCAAAGCCCTTTCATTACAACATCACCCAGCAAGATTCAATCAGGCCTGGGACTCAAGACAACCTACAAAGTTACCCCTGTATGGCCTATGGGAGTCTAACAACCAATCAGAGTACATTTTTTACACAGGAACAGGAAGCTCCAAGGCAGGGCCCATGAGAGGGTATAAATCTCTCTCCCTCTCTCACCCATGTGCTCATTTTGCCCAGGACCTCAAACCATGTGGTCCTGTCCACCATTAAACCATCTTTCCAAATAGCCTCCATGTTTCCAGTGTCTTTCTCCCCACTTGGAACTGAACCCAGATAGACATTCCTTCCAACAATTTGGCACCCCAGATGGGACTCCAAGCTAACCTGACCAATGGACCTGGCCCAGATAAGCCCCCCTTGCTGACACAGACCCATTGAGTCTGTGGGTGAGTTTTCTTGGACCTTGGCCATTTGGACCAAAGGTTTTAAAGGTGTTTTGAGTATTGAGCTCAAAGGCTGCTTGGAAAGAAGGTGAGTACCTCTAAATTTTAATTTTATAGTCCAGAAAAACATGGGGAATGTGTGTATGCCTGTGTGTGTGTGTGTGTGTGAGTGAATGAGTGAGTGAGTGAGGGGACCCTTCTCCCAATCACAGCTGGATCTTGTTCCCTCTGTGCATTTCCTAACTGCAGAAAGAACAACAGTTTGGAGAGCATGGGGGATTTGCCAAAGCACAGGACCTTTTGTTAGGGAAAAAGGGAGGGAGTGTGTGAAAATGGAATGGAAAAGTGAATGAGAGAGTTAAACTTGGGCAACTACTGTAACTGGGAAGTCACTGAGCAAAGCCCTAAAAAAGGAGGGGGTTCCTTACCTCTGGGAAGCAAGCAGAAGTCCCCCAGGACTTTAGTGAGTTCAAAAACTGAGGTGGAAAAAGGAAAAGGAAAATGGACAGGGAAAGAGGTGCCCATAGCCACTGCGGGGAGCAGTGGTGTCCTTTCGGACCCCTTTTTGGTCTGCAAACTGAAAGCGGAGTCCACGCACACAGACAGAGACACACCATTCAGAATTTAAACTATTCCCTTCACCTACCTCCTCACAAAGCTTCTCCTTTTTGCTCTGTGGCACTAAGGCCCAAACAGTCACTCCCTGCTAATTCCATGGGAGAGGGGCATCCCCCTAAGGCAATTCTCTCACTTGAAGAGATAGCAGAAAAGAGATCTCCAAAATCCAAGCCCTGACTGTGACTCACAAATGATGCTGCCCAGCTGCCCAGTAAAGTAGGATACGTTGCACTGGTGGTCTCATTAGTAGGAGTCCCAAGGCTCATTGTGTGTAATTTTAAAAATACTAAATAGCCTGGATTGCACACTGGCTAACCTCAATTTGGACTCACAAATCCTGGATGCACTAAAGTAGCACTAAGGCAGGTTCAGTAACCAAGCCTTGGAAATGGGCAGCCTGTAATTTAAAGGAAATCCATGGCTGTGAAGAATTTTGGGACTTGTGCTTGCTTGAAACTTGACTGTAAGCTGAGAGAAAGTGATATCTAACTACTGAAAATAACTGGCATAGAAAATTGGACACTGTAAATTTCTTTCCATAACTTTTTCCCTGGCTGCTAGACCTTCATGGTTGAAAGTGTCTTTTTGGGAGCCATGAAGGAATCCTTTTCTGCTCCCTCTATCAATGCCTTCCCCTTTGCACTAGAAAAATTAAAAACACCCATCAAGACTCCCTGTCTGATCAATTTTTAATCTTTTGCCAATAACTTGTGTGTTCCACCCACATATTTTGGCAAACAGGGGGGATTGAAGGAAGTTAGCACCCACCCCTCTCCTAGGAAAATGAAATAAAATGACAGCAATCCGTATCAGTTCAATACATCTCCTCTATTAATAACAACACTATTTGCCAGAATGTGCTTTTGTATCTACCTTGCAGCTAACACAAACAATATAATTTGTATCATTACATATTTGTCTTCATCAGACAACAAAAATATTTTTTCTTCTTCTAAACTACACTAATTCAGTTGGATTAATAAGGGCATAATGAATCTAGTTCTAGGTTCCTTCTAAAGTTTGCAGTGCAATAAGTAATAGGTCAAATCTTCCAAGAACATAAATGGTAAGTACCAGTAGTTGGAAAATTGTTATATCTTCCATCCAAATGGCTGATGGCTTTGTTTGAAAGTGAAATTCTGCATAGGTTTACCTCAGGGAATGGGATGTAAATAGTATGACATTCTTTGTCCTTCTTTTAAAAATGGATACTACTTAGTTAACTTAAGCTTATATACCTACTCTTTATCTTGTTTAAAATCTTTAAAAAACAAGTAGTCCCTCAATAGTTTATGATAATTTACATCACTTAGAAGTTCATGATCTAGCAAGAATTGTGAGAGTAGTTTTAGACCCAAATTTATCCATCTAGTACTGTTAAATTTTTCATAGCAACATCGTTTTTGCAAATAAGTTTCAGGTATGAGAACCAGTCTCTTGTAATATAAGTTTATTGCTTTTTTCCCTTTATATTTATTGATGGAAGGCTCATTTATAATTTCAACATTGCTGCTAGTATACATGGGATAAGGCTAAGACTGATCTTATGAATTTATTCTGGACCACTTCTAATTCTTTTTATTCACCAGAAAAAAAAGAGAATGGGAAGGAGTGTTTACTATCACCTCAACACCCATAAAGGAAATTTGCTATGCTGGAGGACTGAGAGAAAACTAAATTTGGTCTGTGAGATCTGTTTCCCCAGAAGAGAAACCAAAGCTAAAATGTAAATGATGAGAGAAAAGAATCCTGCCCATAAATTAGACTTTATGTCCTGCTTGTGGAGAGAAGCATAGCCTTTTCTGTACAAAACCAGGGTAATGAATGTTGCAGTATTAATACTGAGATCTTTCTTTGAATACACTGATCTTCAAGTGTAAAATAACCACCTGGAAATAGTTTCTTCATGTATGAGATCTTAGTTGAACACCTATGCTGAATGGACAGTATAGCAGATGGAAATGAAAGTTTATTTCTGCAAGAATATTGTCTTCAGGGTCCATAATCTTCTTTAGAAGGTGGCAAAAACAGTGAGTCTTGTGGCACTTCAAAGACCAACAAACATACTATAGCATAAGCAAACCATTTTAGAGGTAATGGAGTATTACCCTGAGAAACAAAGAAATATTGAATTGGAGATTTCCATTTGGACTTTTATTTTTAAAAAAAGCTCTGCAGTTTCAAATAGCCAATAAATAGGAGTGAGCAAATATAGTTTCCAAGATGTTGCTGGACTACAACTTTTGATAGACTGACCCAGCCTGGTCAATGGTGAGGGATCCTGGGAATTGTAGTTCAACAGTTTGGAGGGCTTCAAATTCTGCACCTGAATAGCTGATGGTACTTTAAGGTGGGGGAAACCTAGGGATTTTACCAGTGGTGGGTTTCAATTTTTTTTACTACCAGTACTGTGGTTGTGGTTTGGTGGGCGTGACATGGCTTGGTGGGCATGGCTGGTGGGCGTGGCAGGGGAAGGATAGTGTAAAATCTCCATTCCCTCCCCAATCCAGGGGACGGATACTGCAAAATCCCCATTTCCTCCCTATTAGCTGGGACTTGGGAGGCAGAGAATAGATGGGGGCCAGTCAGAATTTTTACTACCAGTTCTCGGAACTACTCAAAATTTCCACTACCGGTTCTCCAGAACTGGTCAGAACCTGCTGAAATCCATCTCTGCTCTGGACCTTACTTATATTGCTCCCTAGAAGCAGATCAAGCTGGTAGTTGAGCACTGAGGAAGTTTAAATCAGCACGGAGTGGGGGTTGTTACTGCAGCTGCTGCAGCACACTCATAAACAGACAGAATGTGTGGGATGTTAGGCAGAGAACTTGTTCTCATTAGCTGGACTCTTTTAACTACGTCAGTATCCCTTTGCCTCATAGGAAAAGGTTGGAGACAATAATTTACTAATAGAGACCAGTACAGTCTGGAATCTTAAAATCACATTATACTTTTGCTGACTTTCTGATGCCTTAGAATCCTCTTTCCCAAGCCAATGTCCTTCAAATGTATCTGACTAAACATCTCAACAATCCTAGTTACTGCAAAGTTGAAAGAGAATGACAGGAACTGGAGTCTAGGTACCTGGAAGGCATCATATTGGGAAAAGCTGTTTCAGTGCTCGATTGTAGTAAAACAGCGTTTCTCAATCTTAGCAATTTATAGAAGTGTGGACTTCAGCTTCGGGGGTTTCCCAGCCAGCTGGGGAATCCTGGGAGTTGAAGTCCACATGTCTTAAAGTTGCTAAGGCTGAAAAACACTGTGTAATAGAGAAAAGAATGGGCTGGGCAATGTATCTGGATTGGGAACCTATTACCCTCCAACTTTTCCCCCTCTCTCCTGGCCAAGCAGATGAGAGCTGCTGGAAATTACAGTTCATCAATCATATTTGGCAGGCTATGAATTCATCACTGATGATCTATATGAAAAGTGGATTATTGTATTACAAAAAAACATTTGTTTTTCTCTCCAGTCTCTTTTTACCCAGCTTCAGCACATTATGCAACTTACTGAGGCAAAGGCTACTTTAAAGGAAACATAAAGGAGACAGTCCAGGATTAAACTAGATGATCCATTAAATTATTTTTTCCCAGAAAATGAAAAATGAAAAACTTTTGCTATTAATGGTTAAGATATAAACCATTATTGTGGGAGTAGCAGCAGAGACTAAAGCGAAAAAAAATGAAAATAACTAAAAACAAAAAATACTTAGCTTGTTTATACTGAGGTATTGTCAACCATACAAGGCAGACCAGGCTAGGAAATCAATTCCACAGGAAGACTATATTGACTATAATAACAGAATCTTCCAAGCATGATTGTGCTATGCCTCCTCCTCCTTTTGAATGAGTTAGGAAGGTTGAACCACTTTCAAATGTTAGTTCATGTTCTGGACTTTAAAAAATGCTTCATCTCTTGGTGCCAAGTAATGATTACTACATATCTCCATTCAAGTAACCTTCCTTACTCTCTAGAGATGTAAAGATAGTGAACATTGTTTCCATTCAAATGAGCTATCAAATTTGTTCAGGAAATGGATTTTACATAATAAATGCAATAAACTGAATTGAATTGAATTGATTGATTGATTTTACAGAATTCTGTGTGATTGCTTTTGAAGAACTTCCCTTCTCTCACTTGATCTGTTCACAAAATATTCCACTATGCCATTTTCCCATATTTGTCCTATTGCCTAATAAGAAAGTGGTGATGATTCTGCCATGATGGATTACTGAATAGAGCTTTCCTTCCCATCAAAGGAAGATGCTGAAATGTATCTAAATACAAGTCTGTTCTGTCTGGGTTGTCCAAACTGAGCTTTACTTCAAAGAATCATGTGACTATACTTCAGACTGCTTCACATCTCTTTGAAGAAACTAGACCCACCGTTTGGGAACGGTGGTCCCATAATGGTCTTTCCTACATGGTGGCCCATTTTCATCCAGCTCAGGGTCTGTAGCTATATAAATGAGTATCTATTAGATCAGTGTTTCTCAACCTTGGTAGCTTGAAGATGGGTGGACTTCAACTCCCAGAATCCCCTAGCCAGCAGCGCTGGCTGGGGGATTCTGGGAGCTGAAGTTTTTTTTTATTATTATTTGATTTATATGCCGCCCTTCTCCAAAGACTCAGGGCGGCTTACAATGCATTAAGTAATAGCCTTCATACTTTTGTATATTTATATAAAGTCAGCTTAAGTCCACCCATGAAGTCCACCCATCTTCAAGCTACCAAGGTTGAGAAACACTGCATTAGATGCTTGCACAGTTCTTCCTGCTTCCTGACAAAAAAATATAAACATAATAATTGTCTTGTAGTCTGAAAGAAAATATCCCCTTTAAAGGTCCATTACTTGTTAACTGACTACAGTAGGGAGAGATGATGCTTGCTGAAATCTAAACAGCATTGGTAAGTAATCATGTGGCTTATTCATGTGGCTTGTTGTGTGTTAAATGTACATCCTGCTTTTGTTTTAGGAGCTTAAGGCAGTGCACACAGCACTGTCTCCTTTAGTTTTTCCTTTACACCACGGGTGTCAAACATGTGGCGTCATGTTGCTGTCATGCGATGTTTTGTGATGTTTTTCCCTGAGGTGGGTGTGGCCTGTGCGGGATGCATCTGGCCCGCAGGCCGCCAGTTTGACACCCCTGCATTTACATTGTGATATAGGAGGTTCCACAGAGAGTAGTTTATCCAAAATCATCAATAAATTTCAAGTATGTGAGTGGACTTGAACCCAGGTATCCTGCACCCTATACCACACCCCAGAAGAGAATTTTATTCTGTAATTGTCCTGTCTGGGGGAGGGGGGCAGTCCAGACTTCTATTTGCATCCCTTTTCCAGCAAAAAATAGGATATGTCTTTTGATCAGTAGCATAAGACTGTCCATATAGAAGCTCCCCCACACCTGGATTTTTTGTTTTACTCACTTGCTTTTGAATCAGTAGGAAGCCTTATTTTGGTCTTCTCTTCTACATCTGATTCATTCATATCCTGTCTTAATATTGGGAAATTATTTTTCTGTAAGTTTCAAGTTACTCTTTGTTTGTTTTAGATAGGTTCACTTGTGGGAGGATGACAGGGTCACTGCATTAGGCAGCTTGCATTTTGTCAAATACTTTCATTTTATAGGAAAATTGTATGAATGGGGAAGTCAAGGATGGCATAAGGCTCCTCCCTGCTTCTTTTTTGTTGATAAATGGCCTGGTTGTGTTTTATCCGTGATGAGGAGGAAGCTCCTTCTAGCTTCCTGCTAGAGCCAGTCAAGCAATAGCCCCATGATTGAAAGAGGAAGGGAGGCCGCAGAGGGAGAGCTGGTATGCCAAGGCCTCCAAGCAAGTCTTCTCTCTTCAGATGTGGTGAAGAATGCTGCTCTATTCCCCATCCTAAAAGAACAAGTCACCTGCTAGTTCAGTCAGTTTTCCTACAAGGAATTGGAACAGAATGGGAGGCAGAATTTGGGGGTCCCCTTGGGCTACTTCTGAATGTGAATGCGGTTTTATGTTGTCTGCTTGTTATGTGGTTTTCCTTGAAGAGCAATATGTCTACAACTATCTGAGACAAAATGCAAGAGGCCTCCTGCTTATTTAGAGGCATCAGTCTTGCCCTAGACAATTTGAAGCCTGGCTTTTCTCTCTTCTGACCACCATCAGATTTTATTTCCATTTTGTAGATTTCGTTTCCATTCTTGACAAATGGACATTGGTCAAAATGAGTGGTCAGAAATCCTTGGCCTGTGAAGAGAGGATATTTCTTCACATTTCCAGAATGGAGTCATTGTCCTTGCTCAATATGCTAGAAAATTGGTCGTTGGCATACTGTTTGATTTTGGAACGGTCAACATTTGGGGGAAAGAGACAAAAGTAATAAGGTAGTTGTTGAATGCATTGGGTTAACGAGTGTCTGTATTTTCACTTTAAAAAATTAGGGATAATGATCTCATAAATGCAGAATGACTTTAGGTTCTAAGGGACAGATGATGGGACTCAACTTCCTTTGGAAATTTCATATCCATCCCTGTTGACTCACTCCTTCTCTGGGCCCATAGGGTTTAGAGAAAGCGCTTTTCTCTGTAGGGAAATCACAACGCTCTATATACATGGTTGAACCCTTCCTTTTGCTTATAGATACTGCACAACTCCTGATGTAAGCCCAGGACATTTGCGCTGTATTTTGTCACTTACTTCAATCATTCCCTCTAGTCCCCACTCTATTCTTTCTCTTGTTATGTCCTGTTGGTATTCATTCCAATTTGGATTCACCTAGTACTTTTCCTGAAATCGATCAAGCTCCCCTTTCCTAAAACTAAAAGTTTTATTCCTTTATTATTATTTTTTTTTCCTTTCCTGCTCCAGAGTTCCTCGCCTGCCCCCCCCTCCCCCGTCCGCAAGTTTGCAGCTGTCTCGATGTATCCGAACGTCCGCTTGCAATTACAAATAAAGGAGCTCGTTTGGACTGGGGTGGGGTGGGGTGGGATGGGGGAGCTGGGAAGGGACAACGGGCAGTATTTGAAAATCTGTGGAGCAGAATTCCTGTGTGGAAGGCAAGGCTCCCTCCCTCCTCCCTCCCTCTGCCCTCATTGATTTGAGGCGGGGAGGAGGGAGGCGGGGAGGCGCTGCCTGGGTGGTCTCTTCTCTCTCCACTTTGGTGAGCTGTTGCTTAGCAGCTAATAATAGGAGATGTTTGCGGAGTAATTTGCCTCTTCCTCGGCCAATGGGAACTGGAGCACTTTCCCATCAAACCAAACCTTCCTCCCCCCCCCCTTTCCTCTTTTCAGGATCTCGAAGGAGGCTGTTTGTTCCAAATGTTGGTGGGACGGGTTCCGAGGCGCACTGCACCGCCGGGCACCCGAGCGCCTCTCCTCTCGCTCTCGGAGGCTGTGTGAGTGCTCGCTCCCCCGGTCTCCCGCCGCGCGTCGAAGGGCCACGCTGGGCGGCGCCAAGGGCGCCTGGGGTGCGCCTGGATGGCCCCGGATTCGCCCCCATAATGTTCGCATGGGATCCCCGCAGAAGCCATTCTGAAGCCTCGGACCCCGCACTTTTCTCTCGTGGATTACCGCTCTTGGGAAGCCGCCGGAGCTCCCTCGCTTCTCGTCTGCACCGTCCTCGTTCGACCCCGCACCATGGCTTCGGGTCAGCCGGTCCCCGGGAGCGGGGGCTTCTTTGGAGAGCTCCCGGCGTCTTACGCAGCTGCTGCCAACTCCGATCTCCTGCGGAGACCCAGCTATTGCCACGCAGCCTTTGCCCTCAAGCAGATCTCCAAGGTAAGGAAGCGGGACGGCGGCGCTTTCCCACGGATGGGGAGGAGACGAGTGGGGAAAAACTGGGGGGTTCCTTCTCTCCAGGAGCGGTTGCAAAGGGGTGAAGCAGCCCTCGTGGGCGCGGGGACTGCGTGGTGGCGGATCCTCCGGGAGTCCCTCAGCTTGTTTGGGGTGGGAGATGAAAGGAGGGGGCCGGCTCTCGCATGCGTGCTCCAGAGACAGTCTGCTCTGGGGTCCCAGAAGCTTGTTTCTTGAACGAGGGGAGACGAGGCAGAGTCGTCCTGGGGGGGTGGGGGCTGTTCCTAAATGGGGAGCCAGGAAAGGCCTACTCCAGAAAATATGCCTGAGAGGATGCACAGGGGTTAGGAACAGGAGGACCCAGCCTCTTGAGTGTGAGGAGGAGGAGGATGGATTTCCCCTAGCTATGTGGAAAGAGAAGTCTACCATGGTCAGGGCTTCGGAAGAAACACTGGGGAGAACCAAGGGAGCTAACAGAGAGAAGGGTGGAAGAGGATGAGGGAGTGAGATAAGACAAAAAGATGCAGCTGACAAATGGGGAGAAAAAGCTTACACCTCTTCTTCTCCCCTCTTTCCCTGGAGAGTATCTGGGAGTTAAGTTGACCAGATCCTTGACCTTCTAGCTGCAATGAGGCTACAGACACCAAACAAGGAGCTTCAGTTAAGAGCTGTGTTCAGGAGAAAGAGAAGGTGAGATTCCTTCTCTAAGCCATTATCTGGGTGGGACAACCCACCAAGTCTTAACTGTAAACTCTACAGTGACTTCTCATTTTTTTGCATAGTAGCTACCCAAAGTATAAGTGTAGATGGACCCATATCTAGAAGCATCGGTCATGAGTGCAGCAGCCTTTCTAAAATTTTGCATCCTTCAGGTGTGTTAGACTATAAAGCCATCATTTTCAGCCAACACCTTAAATACAGTGTGTGAAGATTATGGAGTACAGTCCAACGCATCTGGAACTGCACAAGGCAAAGGAAGGCTGAACAAACTCAAACTCATATCTTCAAACTAGAAGGGAAGAATCAGCAAGGATAGATTCAATTGAGACCCTAACAGATGACTATAGGTAACATCTATGGCCCCAGATCTGTGAGTAGGATTTCACAGGAATGCTTTACTTAAAGATAGTAAATCTTCCTTAACCCCAGTGCTAGCTAATCCTCAAACAGGATGTTCCATGTAAGGAAATCATTTTGGCTAACTTTCAGTTTTTCTCCCCAGGGTAAGGCTGTTGGCCAGAAAGCCCCACTGTGGCTGCGGGCCCAGTTCCAGGCTCTGTTGTTTACACTGGGCTGCTGGATCCAGCGTCATTGTGGCAAAGTGCTTTTTGTGGGGCTGCTGGTCTTTGGGGCACTGGCAGTAGGGCTGCGAGTAGCCTCCATCGAGACTGACATTGAACAGCTCTGGGTGGAAGGTAAGTTTCTTCCTGGTTGACGTGACTGCTAGGAGGACTACATGTAGCATGGAGTGTGTTAGGAGTGAGATAAAAGTTGTCAAACACATTGGAAGAAAATTTAGTTTTGGTACCAGCCAGATGAAAAGGAATTGTGACCTGGTGTAGTATGTATGTAAACTAGTAAAAACTTTGCATCAATATTTTTTACTTTTCTATAGAACAAAATAATTTTAGGACATTTCTTTGCATTACAACAGATAAACATTGATAGCAGATGTTGTAAAAGTATGGAATACAGGCTTTCTGTGTTTTATGGCAGTTCTCATGGAATTATAGGCAACTTCAAAGTAAAAAATAAATAAGGGTTTTACTTCAGTTTTGTTTGTTTTGTCACTTAAGACTGTTCTAGAGATTGTGTGGATAAAAGGTATCCAGAAAGTATCTGTTTTGAAGGTTTTAGTAATGAGATGCAACATATTAGGAACAGTTTCTGAAGTTTTGAGAAATCACAGATTTTGATGTTTACTTATTTACTTGTTTACTTATTTATTTATTACATTTTACTTTCTCTTTGAGAAGCTTCCAAGTTGCTAGTCTAGCATATGAAGTATCATGCAGAGGCACACCTATATATTTTAAGCAAAAGAGTTTTAGTTATCCTTCAGGCCATTTTCTGATAAGAATGAAATTGTGGTTATTCTCTAGACTGACCTTGTGCCTAGGCCAGGAAATTTCTCTTTAATCTCATGTTAATGTTAATTAAATGTTCAGTCACATTTAAATTAAACTGTTAAAAAGCCTCTGTGACTTAAAGCCACAAGTTTTAGGATGCATATCTTACCCACAAGCCAAAGATTTAATGGCTTTTTTAAAAAGAGACAGTTTGACTTCTGTGCCAGACTTGTTCATAGGAGTGTATGTTTGTGTATAAACCTTTCATTGCTATTCTGCATGTGTGTGCCTGTGCACATTGTCTCATTGTAAGTGTGTGCAATCCAGATTTCTATCAGTGAAAATGCATTCCTCTAAAATACAAGTATAATTAAATCGATATTCTCCCCTCAGATATGGTTTTTCTTGCCACTGCTTCCTGTTTGGTTCATTACATTATTGATATTCGAACACTGAATTATCTTTTTGAGGGTGATACTGAAGGAGTGAATAATTACAACCTGCAACCAAGCTGTCAGTTGCACTTTGGTTTGGATCACACTCTCTGGCAACTGAAAATGAATTCAGGTTAAATGCAGTCAGCCCAAAACAATGACATCATCCAGGAATACATCTTAATTTGATTTTAAAAATTATGTTTTTAGGAAGTCCAGCATGCTAACTCTTTTAAAATTGTTGCTATTTCACCCTGTTCTTTCCCTTCCATCCACTCCTTTGCAATCTTCTCCTTTCCAACTCCAGGTTGTGCTGAATTTTCGCACCCTGGGACTTATTTATTTATTTATACTTTTTTTGTGTGTGCAAGCAGCCTGGGAGCTTTCCAAGAGCAGATGTTTCTCTGTGATGACTGTCAGCGATCTTTGGCGTTCCCCACCTCCTCCCTCTGCACAACCCAAACTCCCTGTGTGGTCCTAAACTACTCTTGGATTTTGTTCAACAATAAAGGCAACTTTACTCTTCCACCCTCCCACTCCCTTTTAAATAAAACCACACTCACATGAATGCCAGTAAAGTTTACCCACCTGTTTCACACTCTGAAAGGAGATTGGAAAGAAAAGAAAATATCTCAACCTTAGCCTTTTCCCCTCCCCTATTTCTTGCCTCTGTGTGATAGAGTCTCATGGCAAAAAGGAGATCCATCAAAAATCTGCAGCTGTTTAAACATTTAAAGATGGGAAATACCCTTTTTTGTAATCAACACATCTTAGTCCAAATCAAGAACCTCCCCTGAGAACCTACAGAACTGGGTTTGTTCTTAGTTACTGTCTGACCACTGACAGTTTGCTCAGTTTTTATGACAGGATTCTTCTTTGTTGCCTGTCCCAGTGTTGAGTTGCTGCTTGCAGGATCTAGAGCTCAGCTTTGAGTGCTGCTAAGAAGAGAACCAATGCACATTCTTAAAAGAAATTCACATTGATGCCATTTTGAATACATACTTCTCAACACCATAGGTTGTGTATTACAGCAAATCATTCTGATTGTGCTTGTACTTCAATGAAATGTTTATCAGTTGACTAGCATTTGCCACGCACCCGTTTTGAGATATATTGTTGTGGATAGCTACCCTGTTTCTTCCCAAATAAGACATCCCCTGATAATAAGCCCAGTTGGGCTTTTGAGTGCATGGTAATAAGGCCAAGCGCTCATTTCAGGGTTCAAAAAAATATAAGGCAGAGTCTTATTTTTGGGGAAACACGGTATGTGCTGGGAAATTTGGATACAAAAAGTTGGCATACAGATGGAAGTAAGAGAAGATTTCACCTATATATCTCCTTTCCTGCTGTTCCTCCATCTTCTATAAATGTGGTTATAAATCCTTTGGTAGTTAAAACAGTTTTTTTCCCCTTGGAAATAAGTACTGATATGAAAGTGCTTTTTGAATTCTGCATTCTTTTCTGTAGTTATTGTGCTTCTCTTGAACATAAGTTGGTTATTAACATATTGATTTCTAAATTTTCTAATGTTACCAATTCACTGCCTCCAAACTGATTACTTATAGTGCTGTGCACAGAATACAAAACAGGCAAATGTATTTGGGTTCAGAGTGAATTTGACATCTTTGTCATCTTTGATTGTTTTGGTTTGAGAAAAGCCCTAAATAGGGCTTGGATAGTGGGTGGATATCCACCATCTTGGATAGTGAGAGGAAAACTTTTTCTGCATTTCAGAGATTGACAAGGCTGAAACCAAAAATAGATAGACCAGAGTTGAAAGTATGTCCCTCTTTCTCCCCCCTCTTTTTTTTGCAACTCTCTTTGCCCATTTCCTTGTCTTATCTGCCTCTTCTTTCCTCATATAGAGGTAATTCTTAAGGGAAGAAGAAATAATTCATGCCAGACATCAGAACTAGTTGCTGTGTGGGATCATGTTTTCTTTTCTGTACTTTGAGTTTTTCCCTCAGTCTTTTTCTCTTCTCTTAACCTCCAGATTTAACTCTGGGCTCATCCACATATTGAAAGTAGTCTGTGGATCTCACAGCACAGATTGTTAGCCCTGATCTATGGAGAGGCTTCTTTTATCCTACTGTAATAGAATTCTTTTTGCCGGTTCATATCAATGTCAACTTCTCAGAATTTATTTCATCAGAATGTACAGGTAGTCCTCAACTTACGAGTACAATTGCGCTTAAAATTGCGCTCAAAATTTCTGTTGCTAAGTGAGACCTTTGCTAAGTGAGGTTTGCCCCATTTTACGACCTTTTTGATTCACTTTCTTATGAAGTGAATTACTGCAGTTGTTCAATTAGTAAGACCGTTGTTAAGTGAATCTTGCTTCCCCATTGACTTGCTTGTCTTAAGGTTATAAAAGGTGATCACTTAACCTCAGGTCACTACAACTATCATAAATATGAGTCAGTTGCCAAGCGTCTGAATTTTGATCATGTGGCCATGGGAATGCTGCAATGGTCATCAGTGTGAAAAATGGTCATAAGTCACCTTTTTCAGTGCCATTGTAACTTTGAATGGTCACTAAGTGAATTGTTGTAAATTGAGGACTACCTGTATATTACAATGGATATGGGAATCACCCATCAAATGTATCTTCTGCCCAAAACATTGGTTCTGAAAGCACAAAATGTTTAGTCTATAGCAGGGGTGTCAAACTGGCAGCCCGCGGGCTGGATGTGTCATGTACAGGCCACCCCCACCCCAGCTCCTCAAATGGGAAAAAGTCACGAAACGTCATGTGACGGCAACATGATGCAGCGAGTTTGACACCCACGGTCTATAGTGTCTATGACAGTGATGGCTAACCTTTTTGCCATCGCGTGCCAAAAGTGGGAGGAATGCAGGGGGTCGCATGTGTGTGTGCCCACAGTCTTAATTCTATGCACCCTGCCCCCATGGATGTGCACACGACCCCCCTGCACTCCCCCCGCTTTTGGCACGCAATGGCACTGTGGGCCCGGTAGGCCCATTTTTCACTCTCCCCAGGCTCCAGAGCCTTTCTAGGAACCTGGGGAGGGTGAAAAAGGCCTTCCCCACACCCCTGGAGACCCTCCAGAGGCCAGAAACAGCATGTTTCTTGACTTCCGGTGGGCCCAGAAGGTCCAAAAATCTGCTGGCTGGATCACGTGCCCACCAATATGGCTCTGCATGCCACCTGTGGCACGCGTGCCATAGGTTCACCATCACGGGTCTATGAGAATAATAGCAGAAACTAAATAAAGAACTTGGAATATAGTTCTTGTAGAAATCAATATCACATCTGATGTTCTGTTTTCCTAGTCATCAAAATAATTATGACTGTCTCCTTTTCTTGCACACTGTTCCTCTTTAGATTCCTTCCACCTAATTATTCAATCTGCAATGTTGTTATAAATGATCCTTCCTTAACATGTTACTGTTCAGAGTGCAACTCCTGTCATTCTTCACCATGATTCCTAACATAGAAGAAGAATAACAGATTGGAAAACATTTGGTGTAGATACAAGTGTAGATAAGATCTGCCATCTACACCTGGATTTGGTGCTTTTGGTTTGTATAGTGTAAATATGATTTTCCTAACCTAAAAGCACTAAGGCTTTCCCTCATCTTGAAGGCATTATTTCTTTATTTCAGAACTGAATGATATGAAGGGATAACAGTTGATTGGGAATGGTAGCGGGAAAACGTCTTTTTAAAACATTTCTGCAAGCCATGTCTTTTGGTGTGTAAGAATGTTTGAGACAAAGCAACTGCCAAATTAAATTGATGTTCTTGAACTATGAATGGTTTAAAAGATTTTGAGGTTGTTAAATTTTTGTGGTTTATTCTGGAAAAAGATCAAACCATTATTTGTTTTTAATAAAAAGTTTTTCTACTGCTGATATCTTAAATGACTCAGAGACAGAAGGCATTAATGATATCCTGGGTGGATTTTTTTATCCAGCCAAAGATACACTAAGTTCATACTTCTTTTAGGTGGACATTGTTCTCCTCAAGTTTTGAGCACAAATGATTTTGACCAATTTTATGCACTGAAATGTGATTTTAGCAGTGAAAAGTCAAGCTTTCTCCTCCTGCTACCTTAGGAGGTTGAGCATTCTTCCTCAACTCAATTTTTACTGAAATGTCATTTTTGGACACATTAGGATGTGTTTCTATGCATAAAAAACCTTCAGAATATTTTCCAAAGAACTACTGACAATTAAGATACTGTAAAACATATTCCATGAGCAACATTTAGGATTGGCATCTTATAATTAGAAACATGATAAAATAATAGTATTGACATTTGCAAATATTCTGGAATAAGAAACATGAGTTTATATCTATCCCACAAACTAGCATTTCAAATTTGAATCTTTATTTTTTCAATCTCTTGCATCTTTCTATGTTTGATCGGTGGGTGGGTGGTTATAGCCTGATAATAACATCCAGATTAGAAAGAAAAAACTGGCATGGAATTGAAATCATAAATAATATGCTTTTATTTAATGTGAACTGATGAATGAGTTTCCAGAGGATTTCTCAAATTTATTTACTGTACTCTGTCATATATTACAGATATTTATTACAGTGAGTAATCCTAAATGCTTGAATATGCACATTTTCCTGAAAGCTCATGGCACTTTTTCCCCTGGATTTTAGGTTATTTTTTTCTTGTCACATGGTCTATGCAGCTTTATAAGTCTCCACTTAGAATCAACTGATGGGAATACCATAGTACTATCTTCACTCATAAGTAAACTAAGCCTTATTTAACATAAATGTAAAAATCCAGGTGATAATCTTTGTCTGGGTTGTATTACTTAAAACTACATGTGGGAGCTTGCTGAAGTGCTCCTGTTTTCCAAACACTCTTCTAGATTTAAAAAAAAAAAAAGCTTCCAGAAAAAATGCTCTAAATCATTCTTTTCCTTGAAATATTCATTTTCTGTTGGTAGGATTTGATTGTGTATATGGAAGATTATGTGAATCCTGATCTGTGGCATGAAGGCTATAGTCCTGAAACACATTTACTGTCATTTGGTGAGAACTAAGATAAAAAAGTGGGGTTTTTTTTTAAGCCAATCCCCATGCTAGTTATTGTAGTAGCATTCTAATAGCTAAAACATTTTATTTTCTAGTTAAGACCTATAGAATTTCAGACAGTTCACTATGTTTGGATTAAGCCAAAAAGGGATTTATCTCGGTTTATAAATAATATTTTTAAAATTAGTATCTGTTTTTTGGAATTTCGGAGTAAGTTCAGTCACATCAATGTACAATGTACAAAATACTGAACATGCCTATAAGTAGTACTGGTAATGATCATCCTAACCACCAGTTTCATACTAGAGAAAAGATTGATAGTGATGTCAAGGGGATTGGTTAGAAGCCCTTATAGGTTAATATTTTTGATGGCACTTGCCTGTTGGTGTAGTTATATCCATGGTAGACTGCTCAGTAGGGATTAAATCTAAAGCTTGGGGCTTGGAAGCAAGCAAGTATTACGGAGGCAAAAGGTCATGGCTGATTTATAGACCAGGATGACCTCAAAGAAGGCAGGTTTAATTTTTAACTAGAATGTTTTAGTGTAGCTGGCCGCAGGGCTTTTTTAAAGGTAGCTGCTACTGGATGATTATTCTGGCAGACTAAACACTTTTATCTTGCATTCCCCAGTGTGCAAAAAGTAGGAAAAAAATATGGAAGGCTTTTTGCCCATTCATATTAAGTGGACAAGAATAGAAAAAAAGATGAAGGAATGCTAGTTACCCAGAGATCTGGAAAGTGCTATTGAACAAATAGATATTTATTGTTCTAAAATGATGGACAAGATTCTTCTGACCTTGAATATGTTTCCATATCTTGAATATGTTTCCATATCTTGAATATGTCCGGACAGATTAAATGATAGTTATGTTTCCTGCTCCAGGAGTTACATCTGTGGTTTTGGGTTTGTTTGTTTTTTGCTGTGGACCTCCCTCTTAAATAGGATCATTCAGTGAAGATTGATTTTCTTTTAATAGTCATAATCAAATGATTTAATTGACTCAGTAAATTATGGATGAGGTGACAGCATATTTTAACCTGTAGACTGGGATAGAAGAAATCGTAGATTCAGTTCTAGCCTGGAGACATAGAAAGGGGCTAGTAATACAGGAGTAAGTTAACTGGTGTATTTAAATATAGTATGTGACTTGAAGCAGAATAAGAGGAAGAAAGATTCTGAGATTTGGATATTCCCAGAATATACAAGCCTGACATGTTAACTCCATTCTGTTAATTCATTTCAGTCCCATGTTCTAACATCTCTTTATGTGATGTTCAATAAAGAAGGCCTGAAGTATTTGAAAGAATTGTGGATATAGAGTGTTGATACTTGGAAACAGAAGATACATATTCATTCTGATAGAAACAGAGTTAGCCTGACGCCTCTGCATATGGGATGAATGAAGCTATCTTTGAATTAGATCAGACCACAGGATGTTTGTGATTGGAGATGAACCCCATCAAAGTGGGCAATTTGAAGAATGTTAGATGGCCCATCTTATGTTCAATTAGGCTTTTCTACTTTAGCCAGTCTTGTGAACAGATAAATAAACTGTGACTGTGGGGTCTGCATACCTCACTCATAAGAGCAAATAAACAAGCCCCCGAGGCAGCTGAATGCAGAGGCCAAGGGGCTTCAATGTATATGTGTAAGTAATATTCTTGGGTGGGCAGGAGAGGTGGGTGGCCTACTGGCTAGCTGAAGGCTCTGAATGACTTTGGTGCTGATAAGAGGGAAGAAGGAAAAATCTGAAAAGGGTAGGAGCCATGGGTGAGATGAATGACATAGGACATAGGCTGAAGTGTACTTCTCATAGTGTTAGGCATTTGTGTTTCATAGATGCAAAAGAAATTGGAAACAGAACTTGAGATAACATGACTGACCGCATGAAATATATATAGATTTTTAATAGCCAACATGAAGTTTATTATTAAACAGCAAACTGAAACATATGCATAAAAAAGTATATCTCAAAATGCTGTGAAGCATCAGAATCCTGCAAATACCAAAGAAATTAGGTAATTCATGGCAACAGGCTACAAGGAATTATCACATATTCTCAAAATTCTATAGAAAGTGCCTTGTTTACAAAAGAAAAGCCAGATTGTTAATTATTTTCTTTTTTATATGAAAGAAGTATCTGCTGATAGGCTCCTTAAATTAGGCAACCAACGTATACTCATAGATAGGCCAACCACTCTACTGAAATGACAGCTTGCTCACAACAATAATTACATGAATTTCCTTTTGTGATGATTTAAGAAAATAAGTTACTTCCATAATCACAGTGGTGGGATTCAGCCAGTTCGCACTACTTCAGGAGAACCGGTTGTTAACTTTCTGAGCAGTTTGGCAAACTGGTTGTTGGAAGAAATAATTAAGGCAGAGAACCAGTTGTTAAATTACTTAAATCCCATCATTGCATAATCATCTTAGCTTGCATTCAATATCAGCTTTGGCAGAAAGATCATTTGAGAAATTTAATTTGAGATTCACAAATCCAATTAAAGTACATGTATGGAGAATGAAATAGTTTATTTATTTAATAAATTTATTTTATCACCTATTTCACATGTGTGACTCTAGGTCACAAACAAAATCACATTGTATTGAACTCTGTAAATAGAAAATAAAGCATAATTTTTCAAAATACTAAGGAAGAAAACATTTCCCTTGCTTGCCAATAAGTTATTATTTTATACCTGTAGTACAAAATAATATTAGTGGTATTAATCTCAGAAAAAGAATAATGCTGGCAATTGAACCGAGTGTTTAAAGACTTCAGGAAAAACCAATTTAAAGTTGTCATGCAAAGTAATTATTTTTTGCCCATTACTAATAACTGCTCTGACAGTTTCTTGAATTGATAGTTGAATTCTAGAGAATGAAAATGTTTTCAGATACACTCTAAAAACAGAAATATAATGACAAAAAAAAAAAAGAAAGAAATTTGTCCACTATCTTCCAAATCTGCTTTATTTTCTGCCTTTACTTTGACATTTGCTCTAAGAAGCATCTTCTAACTGTGATGGCCTGCTTTGAAAGGATCTTTCTTTTCTCAGACTAGCTGAAACTTGCTAGAGTTGCCACTCAGTCTGTTTCAGTTTTCCAAAGAATTGAAGGATTGGGGGAGGAAGAAGCCTTTTTTGGGGGTGGGGGGCAGCTGAACAAGAGAAAAGAAATAGGAAGGACAAGTTAAAATAAAAATGGGCTCTCTCTCCACCTTGCTCATCTGCTTGGAAATGTGGAATCAACATTTTAAGGCTTAGGTGTGGAAAAATGTTTAGATTTTTTTTAATGTTATTTTATTGGCAAGGGGCTAACTATAGGACAGAAAATGGAGAGAGCAAAAAAGAGAGAGGAGTGTTATTCTCTGGTTCATCCCCCCCCCCCCCCCCCCCCCCGGCTTGGAAAAGTGGTCTGAGTTCAAAAAATTCATTTCTTGCCTGAATGAAGGCAGCAATGTGGAAAAATTTGACCATTCAGAGGGGGATGAATGTATGTTTCAACCCCACATTAAGTCACATTAGCAGGCAGTGGAGTGCTTAATGTGGGCATTTTTCACAGCGGCCAACAGAGGAGATGATTAGCATAATTAGTCCAGGCAACTCTATACATATGGAAATGCCAAATGCGTAAATGCCAACACCAGTGGAAATTTATGTCAATGCTGACAAGAGTCTTAGCAGTGAATGGCTCCCAACTGAATCTCTTTTAGCCCTCTTTTTCGGGGGTAGGGCCTTCCCCATATCTTTGGCCAAGGCTCCTTCAGGCCATTCCTCTCCCCGCTCGCCCCCTCCGCACTGGGAACCTGAGCCCTTTGCATTTCTGGTAAATAAAGACATTAATTTAGGTCTGGAATAAACAAAAGGGCAAGCCAGGCCTGGGGCTTGGGGAGTAGGCCTCAAACAGGCCTTTCACTGCTCTTCTTAAAGCCGGATCCCCCGCCCGCCCGGCCTGCCAAGCGCTCTGCGCTCCCCCCACCTTGTTTATTTAGAAAGCAGCCTGGCGTCTCTCTCTTTGTCCCCCATTAGGTTTGTTAGCGAACAAGCACCAGGGGATGCAGCACATCTCCCCCTATCTCAAACTGTTTAGCCCCAAGCGGTTAGCTTAATAGGGTGCCCAGGCACCCTTTCTTCTCTTGATGGAGCCAGCCAAGGAACAGGATCCTGGCTGGATGTGTTTTGACAGCAGTAGGCAGCTAGCGGCCGGCCTGCCTTTCAGAGCAGCCAGGACAGGTAAAAATGGCTCTTTTAGCCTGCCCCCAGCGAGACTTCCTCCTGAGCAGCATGGCTCCTTTCATAGCCCCCTTAATCCAGCTAATCCGCCCCTCAACACTTTGAAGGTGGCCCATGGCATGTGCGTGCTGCTTGCTCTGTGCAGGGGACGCTGGAAAAAAAAAATCAGATTCAGCTGCCACCGCTGTGTGTGTGTGTGTGTGTGTGTGTGTGTGTGTGTGTGTGTGTTGCCCCTCCACTATCCTGCTTTCTATTTCAGGTCAGCCAAGAAATCAGATCCCCACATGGAACTGGAGGGGACACAGCTGTCCCCTTGGTCTCCATTATGGCTGCATTATTCAGTTAATTGCTGATAGGAGTAATCATGGATTAAACCAAACATAAACTGTCCATGCTGGGGCCTTATTTTCAACCTGGCTCAAGTCCAAGTCCATCTAGACTGGTTTCCTACTTCTTATAAGGCAGCTTCTAATTGTTTATTGAGGAGTTTCCTAGTACTGCAGTGAGCAGATATGGGGTAACTTGCCTGCTTGAAGGCTTCAACCAGACTTCGGCAGTGCAAAATATTCTTCAAGGAGTTGACAAATTTCATAATAATTAAAGTCTGTAAACCAAAATAAACCTTATAGGACTGTAGTGAAGACAAAATAAGATATAGGTAATTCTTCCCCAAAATTGTCAGGATAACAAGTTTATACTACATAGCATTGATATCTAATATTAAGACTAATATTTTTAGTTTAGTCACATATAAATCAAAAAAGAAGATTATTGCTGTTTGTTCTTCCCAGCCCAACCCAGCAATAGAAGTATCGGTACATTGTGAAAACAGAGCTTAGGTTTGTGTATGGTCTGTCTGTCCATCAATTAGATAACTCTCAAAATGCAACAGAACAAAACCAAATTTGGTATGGCAGCAGAAGTCAGCAGAAAAAGAGTTAGCACTATAATGGGCTGCATTTAGTTAGGGGTTGTGAAGGGGAAAAAAATATCCAGTGTATTCTGATGGGAGAAGCCTTTGGGCTTGGCATATTGTGGATTTCTCCCTTCCAAACTACAGTGTCCTTCCTCCTTATCATATAACCCAGGATGGAGCGTATGTGGAGCAACCTTCGTAGCGCACACTTGCACACCATAACAGAGGCAAATGCACACAGTGGCAATACATATATAAGCCTCCTTCAGTAAACCAAACCATCCATTCATAGAGGAGCACCACATATGGACTTACTCCGTTAAACTGTCACATCCCACAGAAAGGTGCCACACATATGCACACACCTTATTTAATATTTGGGACAAAGCAGATGTATATACTCACAGGCAAAATAAGTTGCTGCATAACAGAGAACAAAATTCAGATGTTTTCTATGCTTCTGGTAAAGGATTTGAAAAGAATTCCAGAAACTACGTTCTGCATGCTTTTCCTATCTTGTGTAAATTTAAAACATTTGCTTTATTTTTCTTCTAAATAAGAAGGGAAACCAGTAAGAGATGTGCTTTTTTAAAATGATCTGTTAGGATCTTGCAATGTATAACAATGCATACAGATGTCAATATTGTAAATTAATATGAAACTACTCTCATCGCTTTTGGCCTATAATGCAATATCTTCTCTTGATTCCAGCAGAAAACATTTGTGCACAGTTATGGTTGTAATATCAAAAACCTTTTCAGATCCCAAAATATTAAACTCCAAAATATGTAATTGAAAAAAATGTACAAGGTTTTTGAATGGTAAAAAGTAAGCAAGCTAGCTAAAACCAGGAAAAAAGAGCAAAAAAGAATAGGTTGGTTGCAGATACTTGAGGACCAAATGTAGGGAAGCCAATTTTAGCCAAAGGAAAATAAGCAGTATTCACTGATTTTGCATTTTTCTATGTTTACCCAAGTTAAACTTTCACAAACTTTTAATGAGAGTGCACTTGGGCTTTGGCAAAGCCTTTATAAATATGAAAAATTAATTTACTTTGTCTTCAAAATACATATCTTGTTTACTTTAAACACTGTGTTTAATATTTTTCTTTTATTTATATTGTGAACTCTTGGTTACTTTGGTCAGTTATTTATTTAAAACATGTATATAGTAGACCATCATGTACTAAATTCTGGGTGGCTCACAACCAAAAAAATACAATTAAGAATACTACAGTAAAGCCATAAGACCTGGCACCATAGCTGAACTCTTCCATGCAGCTCACAACAAGTTCATCTCAACCTATCCCAGCATTTGAAGGAAAAATCCAGGTCTTGAGTGCTTTTTGGAAAGTTAAAAGGGTGGGGACCTGCCAAACATCAGGGGGAACGGTATTCCATAGGCCAAGGATTGCAATGGAAAAGCCATTCTTCCTAGCTCCCATAAGATGACATTATTTTAGGGGTGGACTAGGAGCATGTGCATGTGGTAGGAGCATGTGGTAGAACAATCCTTAGAGAGAGAGACCATCTCACAAAGATGTCTGACTTAGAAGCCTTGGATGCCTTTCTATTCTTGCTGTGTATCTTGAAAATCAGATCTGCACAAATGTACCTCATCAAGTGAAAAACAGACACGTTACCTTGTACATTGCAAATCAGTAACAATTCCACAGTTCCTTAGTTCCAAATAGCAACAAAAGTGGATGGCTTTTCCTGCATAGATGGTGGCTTATGTTTGTCTTGGTGAATCACTAACGATGACAGCTTGCTTTATTTAAAGTGTACCCTTTCCCATATTTTGCCACTATATCTTAGCCATAGAAATGCAGGTAGTCCTCGACTTACAACCGTTCATTTAATGACCGCTTGAAGTTACAACGGCACTGAAAAAAGTGACACTTATGACCATTTCTTGCATTATAACCATTGCAGCATCCCCGTGGTCATGTGAGTTACACTTGGATGCTTGACAACTGGTTCATATTTATGATGGTTGCCGTGTCGTGGAGTCATGTGATCATCTTTTGTGTTTTTCTGACAAGCAAAGTCAATGGGAAAGCTAGATTCACTTAACAATGGTGTTAGTAATTTAACAACTGTGGTGATTCACTTAACAAATCTGGCAAGAAAAGTTGTAAAATGGAACAAAACTACCTTACCAAATTTCTCACTTAGTAACATAAATTTTGGGTTCAATTGTGGTTGTAAATCAAGGATTACCTGTATTTCTATATTCTTGCTTTCTTGCCCAAACAGAACAGAAACAATGTTTTAAAACAATGGGAGCAAAATGAAAATAACTGTGCTGTGCCTATCTTAGCTTAGAAGAGACAATTGACATAAAAAAGAGGAAGATTACTACCAAGGAGACTCTGTTCTTTTTACGTTCTTTAGGATCAAATATCAATAATAAACAAAGAACCTAAAATGATTTTTAAAAGCCAACTCAAATTGTTATATAATAAAAAAGTATAATGCCACCAAAACAACACAGGTTACCATTTGATTTCTCTCTCCGAGTTCATCAAATCATTACACTACCTGGGAATAGATAAAGGCAAAGTATCAAGTATCAGAATTTTTATATTTCCATGTACTCTTACAATGTACATTTTGTAGGCAATGTTCTTGGAGATGCTCTAATTTTCCTCTAATGCCATCCCCAAATTCACAAGATGCATTCATATATATGCATGGTGTAATATCTTACAGAAAGTTTAGGATCTGGTAGATTTTGGCTTTGAGAGGTCGGATCTTGCATGGTTAGCACTATGATAGAAATGATCATTTTAATCAATCAAGTGACAATTTGTAGAGATTTAGCCAGAACAAATCTGTTTCAATAAAATTATAAGGATCTCTGGGCTTTATGAAGATATGGTACGCTTGAGTTAATACCACTTACCACTTACCACTTAACAAATGGAATTAGATGTGCTTTACAAGTGCTTTAATTTTGTGGCTGTTTATGGTTTGTGTTATGTTTGATGGCTACGATACTTAGAATGCTGACAGGTATGGTATCCAAGGACAGTTTTTGATTTCTTTTCCACTAAATTAATATTTTCTGAAAGGTTCATCTGGATATATTCTCCTTTAAAAAGGGAAATTTGGACAAGTGGCAGTAGAGATCAGTGCTCTAGCTCAGGGGTCTCCAACCTTGGCATCTTTAAGACTTGCGCCAAGGTTGGAGACCCTTGCTCTAGATTCTGGACAAAAGGAGGCATTTCGTCAGGATACATACAAATATAATTATGTACAAATATAGGCAATCTAACAGAATGTAGGCAGTTTAGGCAACTGGCACTTCGTAACTCCAAATATTTTGTGACCAAGTCTTTCCCATTCTGATGCTGAACATAATTGGACAGGGTTGCTTTAGCAGAATTAAGAATTTAAAGTAGAAATGGTTTTCTCTTTAGTACACCTTTTGTTTTAAGCTCTGTAAATTGAATGATGCCAGTATTAGGAGTGCTATATTTTTCAAGAAAGTTGTAGTTGCCTTGAGAAAATCCTGACTTTTCACTGAAAAGTACATCAAATGCTAAAAAATGTAGCTGGTTTCTGCCACTTCTCTGGTACATCTATTCATGGAGTGTGTCTAAGCAAAAATATTTGTGCATGCATAGATTTATATATAATTTTCTTAGCAGTTTTATAGAAGTGATTTGCCAAGCAATGCTGGAATTCCCAGTGGTTTCCCCATAAGTACTAAGCAAGTCTGACCATCCATAAATTTTTAGATCAGTCAATGTTAACTAAGTGCTACTAGGCAAACAATTAAACCTTGTTTTTGTAGTCAGTTAGTAGTTCAGTGTACTGTGCCATGTGAAACTAGAATAAAGAGTCAGTTGAATAAATAGTTGCATTAACCATGGATAAAAATAATGTGTACCAGTGGTGGGTTGCTCCCAGTTCGCACCGGTTCGCAAGAACCGGTAGTAAAAATTTGTAGTAGTTCGGAGAACCGGTAATAACATTGGCTGGCCATGCCTCCGAACTGGTCCCCGGCCCAGTCACCACTCGCTTACCCTACCCACCTCATCAGAGGTTTTTTTTTTTTTTTTACTTTTAAAAGCATTTTTTCTACAACCTCTTCAGTCGAAAAAATGCTTTTAAAAGTTAAAAAAAAAGCCTCTGATGATTGCGCGGCTCAGCTGGGATCGTCAGAGGCTTTTAAAAGCATTTTTCTGCAACCTCTTCAGCCGAAGAGGTTGTAGGAAAAAAAATGCCTTTAAAAGCCTCTGGCGATCCCAGCTGAGTTGCCTGATCATCAAGAGGCTTCTAAAAGCATTTTTTTCTGCAAACTCTTAAGGTTGTAGAAAAAATGCTTTTAAAAGTTAAAAAAAAAAGTTGGCCACGCCCACCCAGTCACATTACCCCCACCACCAAGCCACACCCACAAAATAAGCCACACCCACAGAACCGGTAGTAAAAAATCTTAGAACCTACCCCTGATGTGTACCATATTCACAGCCATGGGATAATGATCACCACTAAGCAATTCTCCAGCCCATTCCATGAAGCAATTCTAAATTACATAGTCTTAATAGTTGTCAAAATGCTTACTAGGACTTAGTAAATGCAATCTTCTTATTTTGAATATCTCTTACAGTGGTACCTTGGTACTCAACTACTTTGAAACTCATTGAATTTGGTACTCAATGGATTTTGACATGAAAGTGTTGTCCTGGTACTCATTGTTTGTTTGGTATTCAATGCACAAGCTAAATTTTTTTTATGTTAGCTGCCTTGTGACTCGCTATATTATTCCTTATGGGGAAAAATTGTTTGGTACTCATTATTTTTAATTGTCATCACAGCTCCCAGAATGAATTAATGCTGAGTATCAAGGTACCACTATAAATATAATGAGTTGTTTTTTTTTTTTTTTAAAAAATCCTTGTTCTAACCCATTTAGACTTTGGTAATTCAGTAAGAAAACCCTATAATGGATAGTGAACAGCTAATCTATATGCAATTCCTGGCATTGGATCAATGTGTTCATTGATGTTCAATTAAGCATTCTACTTGCTGTGCATTGCACTAGCTGAATCTTCTAAACTGATATTGAGGTTGTTCCTGGTTGAGCACATTACAACAAACTAGTATATTGAGTATCAGTCATCATGGCTAAGGATTTTCTGTCAAGGGACAGATGTCCTGCTGTTCTACTCAAAGCCAGAGAAGGATATTGTTTAGTCACTGAGGCTGTCTGAGACTTTATGGACAAAGATATCAAATTGTGAAACTGTTTAATCTAAAGCTGGCAAATTGTCTAGCTCACAAACTCAATAACATCTCAACCTAAGAATTCCCATTTTATCAGAATTCAGTTTCATCATAAATTCAACTCTATGGCAGGGATGTCAAACTCCGTTGTCATGGTGGCGTCATGTGACGTATCGTGACTTTCCCCTCCCTTTGCTAAACCAGGCATGGGCGTGGCCTGTGCATGATACATCCAGCCCACAGGGAGTTTGACACCCCTGCTCTATGGCATATCTCCAAATCCTCAATAGATGTTAAAATATTACAAAGCATATCAAATCCCATCTCCAGAAAATAGTCCACTGTGTAGGAATTGAATCATGATAACAAGGTACATTCACTTCCCCAGTTCATAGAGATAGTTTGAGACGACACTATAGTTGAGAGCATTAAGACACTGGGAAGGAAGAGCTTTTGTTTTTTATTACTGCAGGAATGTCTTATCCAAATCTGGAAAAATAGCCCATGCGTTATGGAATGACAATTTAAACTGAACATTTTCTAAATATGTTCATTTTTTATCATATTCTTAACTCACTTTGTTGGTTAAATCTGTCTATTTTGAATGTGATTCAGTTCACACATTTTACTAAACTGAAATGTAATTTGTTTAGTTTTGGCTTAAGATGCGTTAATCCAACCACTTGTGGTTTATTAAGAAAAAACATGGTTTTAATAACCCAGGGCTTAGTACAACATGTGAACTAGATCTTTTTTTTCTCAGCTAAACTTCCTCCAACTTGTGTTGGTTCAAGCACTACTCACTTCAAGAACAGTTCAGATTGTTTCTTTCTATCTATTCCAGACATGCTAGCTTTGAAAATTGTTCCTCCCAACTCAAATGAGTTCACTCAGCTGCTGGGATCTGATCACTGAAGCCTTTCTTCTGGCAAATGCTGTGAACTGAAAGATCCCAGCTGGAACTTGAGCACAAAGCAGTAAGAATTATCTTCAACTTTTAGACTAAGGCCTGGTTTGGGGCTTATTCTTTTGAAAATCTGGAATTATAGAAGGAGAAATGTGAATATATTCAATTGACTCAAAACAGCTCTGAACACCCCTAAGATAAGAAACATATTTTCCACATTACTATATATTAATATAATACTATTTTACTCTAAATCAGTATTATTTCTGAACTGGAAAATTGCAGAATACAGTATGCCGTATATGATATACTACATTTAGTGTTTAAAAGTTCATAAAATTTTGAAAGGCAAATTACAAATGTCATGAATAAGTAGCATATTTCCAGGATACAAATATGTGCAGGAGGAAAAGCAGCTCAGGTGAGGCTAAAACCTCTAAAGAACAGTTGCTGGAACTGGGTATGTCTACTTTGATGAAAAGAAGGACTAGGGGTGACATGATAGCAGTGTTCCAATATCTCAGGGGCTGCCACAAAGAAGTGGGAGTCAAACTATTCTCCAAAGCACCTGAGGGCAGGACAAGAAGTAATGGGTGGAAACTAATCAAGGAGAGAAGCAACCTAGTACTAAGGAGAAAATTCCTGACAGTTAAACAGTGGAACAACTTGCCTCCAGAAGTTGTAAATGCTCCAACACTGGAAGTTTTTAAGAAGAGATAGGATAACCATTTGTCTGAAATGGTATAGGGTTTCCTGTCTAAGCAGGGGGTTGGACTAGAAGACCTCCAAGGTCCCTTCCAACTTTGTTATTCTATTCTAAATAGGAACTTTAGTTTCATTTTGATTATAGAGACTGCCTTTATATAAAACTTGTAGTAATCTTGTATAAATAGTGAATTCTGCTCCTGAATTTATGATCATCACAATAATGATAACACTGCAGTACCAGCATGAGATGATTGCTTAAGACACAGTATGTTCAGGTGTTGTGTGGCAATGCCAGGCTTTTCAATATAAAATTATGACATTCCACTTCATTTACAGTAATGCAAGCAGCTCATATCTCGAGTAACTACTGTTACCACTGTTTTATGATTCAGGTCTGGGAATCAACCATGTAGCTCTGAAATGAAGTAACTAGAAAATTGGATCAGATACAGTTAAGGGTATCTGATCCCTTAAGGGTATCTGATCCCTCCTGTTCAACATTTATGTGAAGCCGCTGGGTGAGATCATCCATGGTTTTGGGGTGCGATGCCATCTGTACACTGATGGCACTCAGCTGTACATCTCCACCCCAGACCACCCCAATGATGCCCTCGAAGTGATGTCCCCGTGTCGAGGCCGTGCGGGTCTGGATGGGGAGGAACAGGCTTCGACTCAACCCTTCCAAGACCGAGTGGCTGTGGATACCGGTGTCCCGATATAGCCAGCTGGTGCCATCGCTGGCTATTGGGGGCGAGTCACTGATCTCCACAGAGGGCTCGCAACTTGGGTGTCCTCCTGGACACACGGCTGTCTTTAGAAGAGCATATGATGGCCGTGGCCAGGGGGGCTTTTTATCAGGTCCACCTGATAAGCCAGTTGCGCCCCTTTTTGGATCGGGACTCCTTGTGCACGGTCACTCATGCCCTGGTCACGTCACGCCTGGACTACTGCAACGCTCTCTACATGGGGCTCCCCTTGAGGAGCACCCAGAGGCTCCAGCTGGTGCAGAATGCGGCCGCGCGGGTGATTATGGGAGCGACGTGGCGCTCCCACGTAACACCTCTCCTGCGCGAGCTGCATTGGCTCCCGGTGGTCTTCCGGGTGCGCTTTAAGGTGTTGGTTCTCATCTTTAAAGCGCTCCATGGCTTAGGGCCAGGATATTTGCGAGACCGCCTGCTGCTACCGATAACCTCCCACCGGCCAATACGTTCTCACAGAGAGGGCCTCCTCAGGGTGCCGTCGGTCAGGCAATGTCGGCTGGCGGCCCCCAGGGGGAGAGCCTTCTCTGTGGGGGCACCCGCCCTGTGGAACGAGCTGCCTCCTGGAATATGATTGATCCCGGACCTCCAGACCTTCCGTAAAGCCCTGAAGACGTTTTTATTCCACCAAGCCGGCCTAGCCTAAATGGTTTTTAATTGGGATTTTAAATTTTATGGATTTGGGGGTTTTAAATTGGGAGGCTAATGATTTAATTCTTTTTTAATTATCTTAACCTTTGTATTTGTATGTTTTTTTTCATTTTGGCTGTTCACCGCCCTGAGTCCCCTCTGGGGGAAGGGCGGTATACAAATTAAATAAATAAATAAATAAATAAATAAATAAATAAATGGGATTGTACTGTATGTTGTGGATGTGTATTCCTGGTTACTATTGCTTGTATTTATCCATATTTCATCTTTGTTTTACAATCAAACTAAGTGATTGTAAAAATAATGGAAAATTGAAATTTAATTATACCAATTACTTTTTTCTGTAAGATTTTGTGAAAGCACTCTCCTATTAAGCCCCAAAGCAATTCGATAAGCAAAATAAGGATTTTGTCTGCATTCTCTATTCTCTCAGAGAATATCCTTGGATGCTTTGTACAAGTGAGAATGCTGGCTTCCCTAGGAATGTTAGACTGTTTGCTGCTACTCCTCAGCAAATATTTCTGTTTTCATCTTGTAGAATATACCCTGATTTTATATAATATGAATCAAGTCAGCCTATTTTTTATAGATGTTGGAAGTTATATATATAACAAATTATTCTTGCTTCTAACGATGCAATTTATTGGACTGCCATTATAAGACTGTCTTCTTCTGGGCTGAGAATATCATAGATGTTACACTTGGGAATTAATAATGCTTTTAGGTTATCTGAAATATGCAGTCTCACTGAGGACAGTTTAGTGCTTCTGCATAACAAAAAGGCAATTTGGGTCACATATTGAAGCTTCTATTTGCTCAATTTCTTATTCCAACAGGTAGTGCTTTCTACAGATTTAGGAATGACTCTGTATCAACTTGTACAATATCTTAGGAACCAAATTTAGAGACTTAAAGAAGACACATTAAAGATGGGGGAAATCTACAATGGTAGTAATATAAGATTTTTCAACTGTTCTACATAAATTGTATATTCATGGCATATTATGCAGTTAAAATTATTTAAACACAGAAAATGTCACACGTTATTTAAATGAACAAACCTTATTTGTATTTTATAAATAGTGCATTTTGGACAGATTTTGTAAGTTAGCCCTTAGTTCAAAAATTGTTGCTTTATGATGCACTGTTTTGCCCAGTTAAACAGCATGACTACAAGAGTTTTAGTGGTATATTAGATAGCCTGTACCCATTGGGCTATTGTTTCAGAGATATTTCCTTACCTAAACAGAGAAATAAATAATCTTGGGTGGGCAAAAAAGCAGTGGGAGTGGGAGTGACTTCTGACTTCCTGCCAGCTTCCCACTGAGTTTCCTTGCACTTTTAAACTGGAAGGTGTGGTGCTGATTTTTTCCCCCTTTCTCGGGAAATACAACAATTTTTCCAATGCTAAAATTACAATATTTGAAAAGATTAAGATACATTTCCTATCTTCCAAATCTGTTGCCTGGGAACCATATGCACATATTAGTGCTTATCACATGTTAACAGTCCCATCTTCATTTTTAGTAATAGCTTTTCTTTCTAGATTAAAATGTTAGTCTTTGGGACATTCTAAACATATTTTTTCTGGGTTGGTACATATTTGTAGCATGAGATTTCCCCTCACTACTTCTGGGCTCCCCAACAATCCACACATGGAAAATAAAACGTGTTCTGTGTCTCTGAGTAGAACATTAGTTCTTTCATACCATCTAAAGATCAGAACCCAAAGTGACTTGCAAGAGTTCATTTTTCCCAGGAACTCACTGTCCTGTGTTTTGTTATGGTGCATGTCCTTCCTGCCTGCTGGTGCACAGGAAAAGTTCAGCAGGAGCTAAGAGAGCACTGATAATTTAACCAAAAACTAGGTTGTGTGGAACAATATACTGTGTTATTGGACATTATTTCTTTTTAATGAACATTTGTAGGTGGCAGGGAAAGGAATCTGGGCGATCTAGAAATGAGAAATACAATGGTAGCTTGATACTCATCATTAATTGGTTCCAGGAGGTGTGATAAGTACCAAAAATGATGAGTACCAAACAAATTTTCCCATAAGGAATAATGTAATGAGTCACAAGGCAGCCAACATCCACAATTTCTAGCTTATACATTGAGTACCTAGCAAACTATGATTACCAGGACAAAAATTTTCACATCAAAATGCATTGAGTACCAAATTCAATGAGTTTCAAAGCAATTGAGTACCAAGGTACCACTGTCCTCTAGATGAGGATTATGTTACGGAAAAGGATTTAAATCTTGGGCCTAGGCTGTGGTTCTAAATTACTGTAAATGACACTAGGTCTTCCATATTTGGGCTATAAAAATCCAAGCAGCTATTATATGCCAGCAAATTTTCTTGTACCTTAGCTGCTATGCAGTTGTCATCTGGATTTTTGGAACCTAGATATGATAATTATACTTACACACAAATATTTCACATGTGTTCTTGGAGAAGAGTTGCCAATTGATTATTTTCATTGTTCAAATATGACATACATATTTTGCCTATATGCCAAAAATGTGCTCAAGGAGGCTTAGCACTATTAAAATACAAATAAACAGAATTACAACTGAAAAATAAAACAATTCAATCAAAAGGAAATAACACCAACCCTAATGAAAACAAACTTCAGCTAAGCAATCAGTTTAATTGCTAAATGTCTACCTGAATGTCTCTGCCTGCTTGTAAAAAAGTAACAGAGATACTCTCCTCCTAATTACCTTCATCTGATGCTGGGCTCCAAGACTCCCTTGTTTTAATATTCAATAGCAAAGAATGTTTGTAAGGCTACAGTATTCCCTGTTCTTCTCTTCAGTTTCCCTTGCCAGGCAGACCAATAACTACAAAAACCCTAACCTATCTTCTTTAACTTGGACTCTTATAAGTGGTTTGGAAACAAAACAGGAGGGCCTATTAGGGGGACTCATTTGGGTGGTCCACCCAGGAAAAAGGAGGTGTCCAGCAATTTATTCAAAAACCTATAATTATAGGGATAATTGTGAAGTTTCACTGCCCGAGAAATGGCTTTGCTATATCTTTGCTATAAGAGGAAAGATAGGAGAAAGATAGTGTTAACTGAAACACTGCTTTTGTCAACAACAGGTAATTGATCTCACCTGCAGTTCAGTTATACAACTGTCCATTTCTCAGCTAGGTAAGATAATTGATTGGGTTGTCCCAGAATCTTTTAGGATGCTTCTGTGAATGACCACATAATAGTCCCATATAATGAATCACAACAGAGTGTGGCGTGCTATGCTTTCGCAAGAATAAAAAATAGTGCATGATCTAACAATACTGTACTCTGTAGCCTTATAGATAGCAAGCAAGATTTCAAAACAGATTCTTGCACTAAATCTGTAAAAGTACATTATCTAGATACAAATCCTGTGGGATGTACTGCACAGTTGGGATCCAGGATGTCTGTAGTTTACAGGCATAATATTTGTGTCCCTGCTTCTCTTGTATGAGGAAACTAAATTTTTGAGAGGCTGTGGGAATGGGTTATGTGTCTCTCCTGTGTGTATGTGTGAAATGTATGGAAGAGGAATGAGAGATAATCCAATCTAATACTCAGCAGAAATACAATTGAGGTTTGATCATGAGGGAAGAGAATCTTTTGCATGAAAAAGGAGAGGGCTTCCTTTGTTAATTGGAATAAAAAAGAATTTGCATAGGGCTTCTCATTAACATACTCACTGTTGCTACCTCATTGGATCCTAGAACCTCCTCTCCCAATTTTGCATCAAACAAAGCAGTTCTCTCAGTATAGGGGGAGGTGAACAGGAGCAGATGTGGAAGTGGGGGTTGTATAATGACTGACAATTCCTAGTTTAACTCCCTTTCTGTCAGAGAGGAGACTGTCCCATATAAGCATACTTGGCAGCTTTTCTGTTTGCCTTGTCTTTTCATGCTGCTCCCTGGTTAATTAAGGTGTTGGAATTTGAGGCTTCCTCAATCCACTTTGAAGCTTCAGATTCTCCTGTTCCAAATTAAACTTAATTATAAGAAGAGCTCCCCTCTTTTCCCTCTTCACAACATTTGCAGATACTCTACATTTTCTACTACAAAGGGTGTAATAAAGGAATAAATGCCCCTAGTATCTCTTAAACCACCATTACTCACCTAAGACAGAGCACAAACAAGGCTAGTTCAGTTCAGGAGTTTTTGTACAGTGCAGATAATGAGAAGGGCAAAGTTAAGCTAGGTTTTTGTGCCAAAGGGAGGGATTTGTGTGCATGCCAATCTCTCTCCATGCTTATTTTTGCCCTGGCCATTGTACAACATAAAACCATATCCAGGCAATTGTTAATGAGACTCTATACTTAAAGCCCATCAGGATGGACTTTTTAAATTTTGGGATCCATCTTTGCCTGTGGCTTTAAAATTTGGACTGAACATATTCTCCACCCTTCCTCAAACTCTGGTTTTGCATGTGTGGTTTTCCTCTTGGGTGGCCTAGTCAAGATCAGCATAGCACAGGATGACTCCTGGTGTTTTGCCTCCCAAACAGCCTGGAATGGTTTGGATTCTGAGCCTGATGCTTCCCCTCCAGCTCCGAAGGATGTAATGTGTCTGTCCCCTCCCTATGTTCCTTGGCATGGCCTCCTCCCTTACTGGCATTCTAGGAGGGTTTTTGAGAGAATTCAGCTAATGCAAACTACAGTATTAGAATTATAGTTTATACTGAAAAGTCACAAAATAGTAGCTCTTTAGCAATGAGATTACCATAAAAACATAGGCTATTCTTATTAGAAGATACATAATCCCTATTAAAGAATCCTCTAACATCGTATCAACTTTAGCCCAAAGTAATTATCCAATTATGGTTTTGTTAATGTCCTCATTTTCAGTTGTTAAGTCTAAAAATATTTTTAAAAAGTTATGCCAAAGTTAAATGCCCTGATAATGAAAACTTGAGTGGTCAAAATATTTTGCTGTAAATGATATAGATACTGTATTTAGGTAGCAACTTGATTATTAGTAAGGACTTTTTAGTGCAAGATTTAAGACTTTTGCTGTGACCATAGCTCTACCACAAGGGACACTTGCAACGTAATTTCTATTTTGATTTTTTTCACAATATGGTTTTCATACTCGGTAATGAACCCTAAAAATTGCAGCTGGTGAGGATGCATAATATTTCTCTGTTATTGGTTTTTTTGAATAATCTAACTTTAATTAGAAAATTGCTTTATCGGTGACATTCTGTTAACAGCTTTTGTAGCATTTTAACAATTGAATTGTGTCTACTATGTGTGTGTGTTCTAACAGTCTAGAAAACAGAGTGTTAGACATGAAAGTGGGAGAATATGATTCAGAGTAGAATTCAGTCTTGGAAATTCTGTGCCTTGAGCTCTGCTTGTCTACATAAAATAAAATAGAAGTTACGTCCTTACAATATGGGACAAGTTGGTCAAAAACATACTTGTTTTATAGATTTAAATGGTTTGGGATTGGTTTAACAATAGGACCATTCTCTAAAAACATAGAAATTGTGTCATTTTTCTGGGGGTGCTTTGAATTGGAGATCAGTCCCTTTAAAATAATAAAGTGGATTTAAAAGGAATATAAAGTTGCTTGTACCCTAAAGTAACTGATTATATAGCAAAGTGAAGAAGTATAGTTTTATAACTATAAGAAGTAGCTTAAAATAATATCTTCAAAGTGGGGATCCTGGGAGGAATATGAGGGAGCTGCATTTTAATGAGAAGATGGAACAGTCAGTTGAATAGTCCTGAAAGACTGCTTTACCTGTCCATTTTCATCTTTTACACCAAGCATCATGCAGCTACGGAGATACATGCCTGTGCCAGGTGCACTCTCAGTTTGTGCAGGATGACAATAAGACTAGTGACTTGGGCATTTCTCAGCCTGAATTCATGTGCTTCCAAAATATGTTCTAGACTCATCTGTGATATTCATGAGTTTCTACGATAAATTGGCAAGATATTTTAGCAGACATCCTCTCCCACCCCTTCATTAAGATGCAATGCAGCAAATCTTGACCCTTGTGGCGGGGTAAGGAGAGCAGTGTCAGTTCTATACTGAGTCATCATGTTTGTCTTGAGATGAAGTACCTGATTGTACATGTGTTACTTCATTGGAGAAATCAACACTGTTATGGAAATAACTAGAAGAGGGCCAACAATGTTGCTAATGGTAGGCAACAAAAATGGTATTGCTCTGTTCCCCAGTAAGTGATCAATATGAGTGGAGGCAGAGTCAAAGGGGAATGAATTGTCCAAAGACACATAGCTGAAACCACCAGTTACAAATCTCAAGAAGGTATTTAAAAGAATATTAAGGCCCAGGGAGCTGAACAGAGGATTGACTACAGAGAGAGCAATGTAGGGTTGCAACTTCTCAAGTCTTGGCTTATAACTCATTGTCCTAATTAGCTGGAAAACTATAGGGAATGCTATCACCCTTCAGGAATGTGTGGGATGGATTGTTAGGAGTGTGAAGAATGGGAAAGAAAGCAGGAAGTTTCTGGAGGCAAGTCACTTCCACTTTCATCTTTTAAAAAAAATCTCAACCCCCACAACTCTTCAAATCTGGGGGCAAAGTGGGATTGGCAGCACAATTTCAGACAGTTTGGGAGGGGAAGTGTTTTATTACAACTTAGAGTTGTTTAACTTCTGCTCTCACACAGTTATTTCCGAAAGAGCAAAGATGTATCATTGAAAACTGTCTATTTTTAAAGAAATAAAATATTGGAATGGCACAGTTTTGGGTACCTAGGCAGGGATCCAAAATGGGCTGCCTGTACTAACTTTTAGGTACTTTGACATAAGAATGTCAAAGAGGCTACTTATTTGTGAAGTTGATGGACAAGAAGAAGAGTCATCTTATAGGTCACCATTAAAGTTTTCTACAGTTCCAAGGTACATTGTACTTTTGGTACAAAGAAGTATTTCACTTTACAGTATAAAAATTCTCATTTCTTATATCATTTCTGTGAATCTTGAAACACTAGTACAATGTACAATAGTCAGTTTTCTATATCACAAAATTAATGGCCACATTGTGTTCTGCACATGTAAGATTTCTTGCTACTCTACAAGGTAAACCAGATTAAGAGAGAGTCCACGGAATTCTTTATTTATATTGCCTATAGTAATATAATTGTGCAAGTCTGATTGTACTTCCTCTCTTTCTTCTTTTAGATTTTGTGTAATTGGAGGAGGGTCTACCAGAGGTGTTTTTGTAATCTTCCTCATAATTTAGACTCAAGCAATGTTTTTCTTTTTGTTACTTTGGTAATGGAACTTGATGGAACTCTCCATCAAGTTCATCCTCTTTACTGTCTACTTGTCTTATCACACTTTTATGCTTTTATTTAAAACACAAACGGAAAACATCACAACCACTAAAGCTGAAATCTATTGTGGAAGTTCTACAAGGGGCAAGTCCTTCTTACCCATTCCTAGGCCCAGCCCACAGAAATTACTACTTCGCATTATGCTTTTGTCCAAAGTTTTCTTTAGAAGAAAGATCCTCCACAATGCAAGAAGTCAATTTGGCAGGTGAATTTTAGTGGAAAAATAATTGGAAAGGAAGGGAAGGAGTTGATAACTATTGAAACTACATTTGTCAAATTTAGAAATGTAAAAGGCTAGGTGCCATTTAGTGTTATACATATCTTAATTTGTGTATTTTACGCAGTTTTAATTAGTTACGCAGTTAAAAGCAGTCCCAATCCCTTAATTTGGATAGCTGGAAAACATTAGGACTGTGAGTTACTCAGTCTTCACAGATAAAGCATCACTGAGGCAACTCCATCGTAATGTAAGTATCTGCTGTTCTTTGGCAGATGAAAAGTTGGAGTGGTGGTAGCCAACAGAAGGTCCCATTTCAGGGCAGGAGTGAATCAGAACCAGTTTTGGATCTGCCTGATCCAACTGTTTCCACTCTTGCAGCCTCTTGCCGTGAAGCTGGTGTGTTTATTTTTCTTCCCCATCCATTGCTTTCAAAGAAGAATGGGAATTGAGCACATCTCTGATATCTTTCAGGATTCATCAGAACTAACATTTATTTCTGTCTAGCTCCATTGTTAGCACTTTTTAATGTTACTGCTTCAACTCTCCAAGTTCTCAAAGCATTTTGAAGTCATTCGTGCAATTAGTGTTATTCCTGCTGATTTCAGAATGTTACAATCAGGCAAGGAACACCATGAATCTTTCCAGCTGGCCAACAGGCAAGTGTAAAGATTTTCAATCAATCAGTAGCTCCAACTGAGCTACAGCAATTCCTGGATTAATGAACATATCCTTACATTTTGTAAAAAAAAGAAGAAAAATAACTGTTTTCTCCTCATTTTCAGTACATGCTACGTGCTTGTCTGTTTTTGAAAGTACATAAATCTGTGTTGTTGACATTACACCAAAGCAGCTTGACTATCAGATCAGATTTTCTTCATATAAATTCTAATTAAAAGCTACAACCCAAGTCTTTCCCAAATGGGGCAACCATGGCTGTAAATTGCTATGATCAGCCTTTGGGTTGGAGAGATGAGAGATGGCTTGCTTGAGCTCAAAGAGTAGTAAAAGTGCAATGTGGGAAAAATTTAGGGAAAACATTTTGCTTATCTGCAGGATTTGTTTTAAGAGAGATTATGAAATTGATTTAAACTGACCTGAAGTATTTCAGTTAGTTAGTTGATAAACTTTGCTTATGTAAAGAGGGAAAAACAACCAAGATATTTTTTATGAAAGTTGTAAAACTGCCCTAGAAGGATTTAGATTTCATTGTCCAGAGTGGAATCTATTGGACAATTCAGCAGGCTGAGATTAGTGATCCTAGTAATCAGCTAGGATATCCAATAAGAATGACATTGTGTGAATATGGCAGTGTGGTACTTGGTGCAGATGCTCTCTGTGGATGGGGCAAGTCTTTTACTATGACATATATTAGAATGTTGAATCTGTATTTTAAGTCTGAGTATGAGAAAAATGCATTACTGAACTATTCATCTTGAATCTGTAAAAAATACAGGTAGTCTTTGATTTATTACCACAATCGGGACCAGAATTTCCACTGTTAGACAAGACAGTGAGTTGTGCCCAATTGTACAATCCTTTTTTTGCCATAGTTGTTAAGTGAATCACTGAGGTTCTTAAGTAAATAATGTCTTTAAACGAATCCCCCATTGACATTGCTTGTTATTATTTATTTATTTATTTATTTATTTATTTTTATTGATTAATTAAATTTCTATACCGCCCTTCTCCAAATAGGACTCAGGGCGGTTATAAGCCGGCTGGGAAGGTCACAATGATGATCACATGACCCTGGGATGCTGCAACCTTCGTAAATACATGCAGGTTGCCAAGCACCCAAATTTTGATCATATGACTATGGGGAAGCTGCTACGGTCATAAGTGCAAAGACCAGTCATAAGTCACTTTTTCAGGGCTATTTTTAGCTTCAGAAGGTCACAAACCAAATAGTTTCATGTTGAGGATTACTTTTAAAATTAAGTAGTAGTATGTAAAACTTTAACTGAATTGCATTTGATATGAACATATCCCCAATTTTAATATCTTGATTGATGATAATGTGAAAGCTGATTTAACAGTGGCAGAGATAAGAGAAAGATATATTGATTCCATTCTTTTTTCTCTCTCTCTCCCTCTCCAGAGGGCAGTCGTGTCAGCCAAGAGCTCCGATACACAAGAGAAAAGCTTGGTGAAGAATCTCTCTACACATCCCAGATGCTAATACAAACTCCCAAACAGGAAGGAAAAAACATCCTAACTCCAGATGCCTTGGAAATGCATCTTGAAGCTGCTTTGGCTGCTAGTAAAGTGCAAGTCTTACTATTTGGAAAGTAAGTCTGAAATGGAGCAACTGTATTACACTAATAATAAGATCTGTTCGGTTGGGAGTGTTTTCATTCATTCATTAGATTAGAAGCGCCTCTCCTCCGTAACTGTACTTGCAGATCTCTGGTTTTCCATTGCAGGAAATCAGCAGTTTTACTGTTTGTTTGGGTAGCACCATCCCTTTCCTCTCAGCAATTCTGCTGGAGATGGTTGGTTTCCTCCTGCTAATTTTAAGTAGGTTCACTGCAAGAAAAAAAGAAGCTGTGTGATTTTCCTCCTTTTTCCAGCATTCTACTAGATATAGAATCAACTGTTTCATTGCCTGCCAGTTAGCTTACTTGCTGAGTAACTTACCAGCAAGACGGTCAGAATATCTGTTATCATCCCTTATTCAGTAGCAAATCAATTGGCGGATGGCCTACCGCTCCTGTCCTAATGTTCCCTTTATTTGTATTCATTTTATGTATTCAATTTATGCTTATACTTATCTAATACATACTTGACAAACAAATAATAAATAAATAAATAAATAAATTTCTTATCTGCTAATGGCAACTGGGAAAGTAGTTGGGCTTTTCTATGGCTCTTTGAACTGCATTGTCTGTGGTAATGGAGCCACAAGCAATCTTGGTCTGTAGAATTACCTATCATTGGATGAAACCAAGATCTGGTTAATTCAGTATTCTGTTGCAGTCACTTGCTAACTACACCCTACCACAAAATCATAAATAGGGCATACAAATTATGGTCTTCTATCCAAGACCTGATGCTCAGAAATTTATTGTCTTGAAATATATTGAAGTCTCATTTAAATATCTTCATATAAATCTTGTATTAGTTAGGACAAGTCTCTCCCAGAACTCCTGATTTCCTGATGTTTGCTATCTCTGCTCTTACTCTTAGATCATGGGATCTCAACAAAATATGCTACAAATCAGGTGTCCCAATAATTGAGAATGGAATGATTGCACGGGTGAGTATACGAGGGAATATATGCCTCTACAACAAGATCCATGTGTGCATTTGGTCCCTCAGGCTCCAATCTGAGGCCTCTAGAGTATTCCAACATCAAAATGTCTATTTTTATTGATGCTCTTTTTTAAAAAATAAAGCTAAAATATGCATGGAAATGATTCACTAGGACTCTGAAAGCAAAACACATCCATAAACACTTTTATCCACCTCCAAAGGCCAGCTATTTTTAGTTTCACAGACCTGTCTTCCTAAGAATCTAAAGCAGTGTTTCTCAATCTGGGCAACTTGAAGATGGGTGGACTTCAACTCCCAGCATTCCCCAGCTGGCTGGAGGAATGCTGGGAATTGAAGTCTACCCATCTTCAAGTTGCCCAGATTGAGAAACATTGATCTAAAGCAAATATGTATGCAACTGCCAAGCAAAAAAACAACAACCCGTTTGTCCCAACATTGTGTAGTAGCTATAGAAAGGAGATAAAACATGTGGAAAGATCTCTTTGTCGAATAGTGTAATTTCCTGGAGGATTGCTGGTTTTACTGGAGAATGGAGTAGATGCTAGAGGTGATCTTGAGGTTACTATGGGGATAGATGGAATCTTTTTAAAATGCCATCACAAAAGAACAGCTTTTCAAGTCATCCTTTTGGATTCAGAGATCTGGGTTTTTTTAATATGCTGGATTTCTTATTCTAATAACATTTATTTATCTCTATTTGAGATATCAGCTACCTGTGATTTTTCTATCTCCATTCCATTCTGTGGACTAGGAAAATTTATTTTGTCCTTCTTTGTTTTCAGCTGTGCCTGATCTTTGCTAATTTTATATTCCTTAGGCTTGGATTGTAAGAAACTGCAGTATTTGGCCCTTTGTACAAGGTCACCAAATTACTGTCACATTAGCCAGGATGCTATCCTTAGAGTGAAGACTTCCCATTGATTAGCCAATGCTAGGACTTGGCTTTCAATATCTTACAGAATAAGGTGTTGTTAGGATTGAAGACTTTGTATTTAAGATGGTATTCCTTGGTTCCCCAGAGAATATTTCTATTCCAAAAAAATCAATATAGGTTTTTAGATTTTAGTAATAGTAGGGAAAGGATTGCAGAATAAGTAGTCAGATATGCAGTAAAATGAAGAAAATGTTAACAGATTAAAATAGAGGAATGAATCCCCATACACATATGAAAACTGGCTCTGTGAATTTATATTAATGTGTCATGATTATTATTCCTTTTATTGCCAGATGATTGAGAAGCTCTTCCCCTGTGTTGTTGTGACTCCACTGGATTGTTTCTGGGATGGTGCCAAATTACAAGGAGGGTCTGCTTATCTACCGTAAGTATCTGCTTTTTTTTTTGCTATGTCATTCTGTCCCTCCCTCCTGCAGCCATATGATGGGACCCTAATTATGAGAAAGGTACAGTTCATTAAGTACTGAATATTATGACTAGAGCTTTTTTCCCTGCTCTTACCTTTCATTACTCCGATGAAAAGATATGATGTGATGTGATTGGCTATCATTGCTTTGTTTTTTCCATAAGATAATAATTGAGCTGTGCAAAACAATAATACTTCTCCTCCTCCAATTCTCATTTCCCATTTATCATATTAAATGTTTCTATTTAATATTCACTAAAAGTATTTTCTTTCAAAGAATCCCTCAGCTAATAAATGAGCTGGGTTCTGCAACAAACTTAAGTTGGTTACTTAATTGATCCTTTCTACATTTCCTCAGTCTATTGAATAGAATGAAACCAAACTGATAGGATTTATACCACATGCTAAAATATGAAGCCAACTCTTCAATCTTAATTGACAAGGCTAAGAAGTTTGAGAAAACCTAGTTTCTTTAAAGGAAAAAGAAGGAGAGGGTTGTTGCTGATATTATTCATAACATGGTATTATGAAACATTTTCCTTAAACACTTAAAGCATTTACCTAACATAATCACAATAATGATGATAACCAACTTATAAGATCAGAGTTTCATAGAGGAAATTGCCATGCAATCTACTTCCACATTGTCATTGTGAAGATTAGTGAGGGTGCTGGCTATCTGCATACCATTTTTCTGTTATACCCACTTCCCTTAGTCTCCTCCCTTTCTTGTTATCTTCCTCCTCTAAACAGTGAGCTGCTACTGTCTGTACTGTAATATTAAAGGGTATATTACTGAAAATTAATTAGGAAATGGAGATTTCCCTGGTGGTTCATGAATAGTACAAATTAAATATAGAATTTTCTGTTCTTAGTTTACTGTATTACAGGATTCTATTTGCTAAGTAATGCCCAATAAGGATGGACAGCATACCTGATCTAAGATCACTAATTTAAAAAGGGAAGGGTTCATTGAATATTTACGATAAAGAATGGCCATAGGCTAAAATTTGGAGGCTAGGATATTGGGAGCTTTCACAGACACATCAAGAGAGCATTGTAAAGATTTGCTCTTAAATTAAGTGTGCTGTTCAGGCACAACATTCAAACTCAATTATTCTGGACACCTTAGGGGAAAGCAGGGGTGGATTCTACTTACCTTTACTACCGGTTCGGAATGGGATTGCGCGCATGCGCGAGTGAAGCAAGATCTGCATGCGCAGATCGCCAATGACGACATCTGGGGCAGTAGGCGGGGCCTCCTGCCAGTTTTACTACAGGTTCTTGCGAACTGTTCTAAACCGGGGGAACCCACCACTGGGGGAAAGGCTGGATTAGTTTGTGCAGACTGTAGAGCAGAGTCTAGCTGATGATATTGGAAAGGAGATCTTTTGAAAAATTTCCTTTGAAAACATTTTGTCCTTTACTGATTTCCTGCACAGATAACCAAAAGATTCTTGTCTGATAATCGTTTTCTTTCTTGGCTTGCTTGACAACTTTAGATAAGGCACCCTTTGCATCTGGTGCCTTCAAGATATTTAGATACCCACATGACAGAATGTATTCAAGATCACTGCGTATATAAGGAAGCAGTGGTCATTCTGAGTGATCTCAGGGCAGATATATCAGGAGTAAAGCTTTTTAGTATCCTCTCTCTTGAAGAATGATGTGACACCAAGGGCATAGGCAGAAATGTTTTGTAATATTACTTTGGATAGGGGAAGAGCTCTCTTCTAGTTAACTTCTTTTTGTATGAAACAAAACATGAAAGGGAAATATAACTTGCCTTTTTCATCTGCTTTCAATGCAGGAGGATAGCAATCAATGGGTGACACCATAGAAATATTATGTCAAATATTTTGAGAGCATGACTAAGGTCCCAAGGTCTGCTCTCTGTTCCCATTCCAAATCAAAGGGGGCTGGGTTTACCTACTTGCTGTCATCAGTCCCCTCCCCAAATTTTCTGGGTTCAGTTGCTTTGTTTTATTACTTCTGCTGCCTTGTAATTATGTTTCTATTAAGGTGTACAAAATGGGAGATGAAGGAGGGGGAGAGTGAAGTTGTGGAGACCAGCCCTCTAGAGGGGAGGGGAGGGGGAGGGAGGGAGGGCCAGGGACAATTACCGGCATTCTTTCTGTTTACAAGTGTGTTTGTCTGTAAGGGGCCCTAGAGACTTATGCTTTGTCAGCAAATGGCAACACCACATATTCTCATGCTAATGACACTTTGAAAGCTCCAAGTTGCCCAACAAATGGAATAGTAGCTTTATTCAGTCTGCTGCTGAGTGGAAGAGGACAGTGAGAGTGAGTAAAGGAGGAGAAAATAGATTTCTAAAACAAAAACATAAAGAGGGAGGGATTACAGCATCCAACTGCCAGAAGGCTTATGGGGAGGTACAAGGCTTTCCCCTTGAACTCAGTAGCAGCACAAATCCAAGGTAAGCAGAACAGGACCTGATTTCATTGCACTGGATGTAAATGACATGATTACTGGCTCTTTTGGGTTAACAAGACAAGATTTATTCTTCACCCCTAGGAATGTAACAGGATTTCTTTCAAACTGGTTACCATGCTTCGGATTTTGAGGAACCACCTGATTACAATATCCTTAACTTTCCTTTTTTGTTTAAAAAAAAAAAAGATTTTCATAAGTATTACACTTCTGGTACAACAAGGACAATTGACCAGGCTGTTTAGTTCTTTTCAGTCACTACAATGGATAGGACCTTTGCTCCCTTGTTTTTGCACCTGTCTTTTGGTTTCCAAGTTTACCTTTCTTATATCCTACTTCTTACTCTTTAAATATTTTACACACGCACACATACACACATACCCAAAAGTTTTTCTTCTGAATGTCTGAAATGGGGGAGATTTTGCTCCAGCTTCCGCTTCAGTTCAGTTGAGGGTCTCTCTCTGTCTTCCCCCCCCCTCCTTTTAACGCAAAGGGAGTGAAAATTCGGAGAACAAAAGGCAGCAATCTATGGAAAAACAAAAGGGCTGGACTTGGCTCAGTGAAGCAAGAAACAGCAGATAAAAGAAGCTCTCTTTAGGAGCTGGAGCTGGGCTGTTTGGAATGTGGGAAGCAAGCACGGAGGAAACTTCTTGGGATCTGATATTTCATGAGTGATTGGAGGGTGATTCTGCCAAAGCCATGACAAGATTTACTCTGCCTGAGTTTTCCTCATTTTCCCATCTTTGAGTTTAGTATTTATCCATTACTATTAAAAAATAATTCAAGACGTTCTTCATTATTCTTGTTGAAGATCTGAGAAAACACCAATCTGTTTTATTAAACATTTATTAATAATCAATGTTTATTAATAATATTGTCACTTTTCCTTTTGATTCTCAAAGTTAAATGATATAGTTACATAATAACCTTAAGCAGGGAAAACACTAAAGAATTCATTAGGGAGAGAAAATCACTTTTTTAGGAGGCTTTGAAGAGAGATTATGTTTGTTTTGAACAAACTAACAGAAGAGAGAAGAACTGACTTTTTTGCAGAAGTTGGCTAGCAGACAAGACAATCTGGCCGGGAGAATCTGCATCAACCTTCCCTGACCTGGAGTCTTTCAGATACGCCACACTGATTAAGCATTCTGAAAACTGCAGTCACAATTCATCTGCAGACACCACATTGTGGAAGGTTAACGTACATGAAGCTCCCAGCTTTGCATGAGAAAGAAATGAACTCTAACATCTTTCAGCTGGGCAGCTATTAAATAGGAACATATTTTGCTATTACAGTGCCAAAATGTTAAAATATATACAGGTAGTCCTCGACTCATAGCGATTCATTTAGTGACTGTTCAAGTTACAACAGCACTGAGAAAAAGTGAATTATGACCATTTTTCACACTTACAACTGTTACAGCATCTCCATGGTCACTTGATCAAAATTCAGGTGCTTGGTAAGTGACTCATATTTATGACGGTTGCAGTGTCCCAGGGTCATGCAATCCCCTTTTGTGACCTTCTGACAGCAAAGTCAATGGGGAATCCAGATTCACTTAACAACCATGTTAGTAAATGAACAACTGCAGTGATGCACTTAATGACTGTGGCAAGAAAAATCGTAAAATGGGGCAAAACTCACTTAGCAACAGAAATTTTGGGCTCAGTTGTCATAAGTTAAGGACTACCTGTATATATACAAATGTGTGCATGTGTGTGTGTGTGTTGCAAGATTTCAGAATCTTGCAAGTCTGAAAGTACAATTTCCCCCTCCCCTTTACACCCCAAGAAATTAGAGAGGGTGTTCTGAGATTCTTGTCCCATGCACTAGCCAGCTGCAGACTGTGCTGCCTCTTATCTGATCTGATTGTTTCCTAGGCAGTATTTCTTGGCCCAGTCTGCCAAGGTCATTCCCACATACCATTACACTATTACAGACTCAGAAATCCAATAGCTATTTGTTTCCAAGCTTTGTGTGCAGGACTACTTCTACTGGGAAAGAGATGTACGGAAAAAAATTATACTTAAAAAAAAAATCATTCAAAAAGGGTTGTTGTTGCTGTACCATCTCTCGTTGCTTTTCAATAGATTTAGCTGTTGCCCCATAGCAGAAATAGGACAGGAGTGGATAAGGGTACTAGTGATGAATGGGGCAGCCTTCCTAACCTGGTGCTGTTTAGATGTAGTGGGACTTCAACTCTCTTTTTCTATCCAACAGTTATTATTTGGTAAATTCCAGAAGCTATTATCCAGGACACCAATTTATGGAAGGTTCCACTAGAATAATCAGTACATCAGCAGAATTGTATAGATAACATCTTCCATCTTGGCCTAGACAAGATCAGGGACCCATTCAGATCACATACCGTCAGTATTTGTTTGAATTCTGATGTAGAAGGGAACAAACAGTTCTATTTATGTTTGCTAGTGCATCCACTGCTAAAAATATGGATAATTATGCTGGGTGTATAGAGGCCAATGTATGGTTATCCATACTTACTGCAGTTTCCATATACAGATACATTTGATGAACATACAACATTTCTTCTATGCAGAATTCTTCTCTTTCCTCTCCATTCCTGTTGAAAATTTCTCTTTTTCCTTTCAAATAAGCGTAATTGGTTCATGTTCTCGTCCTTGTGCATAACTACATTTTCTGGTCCTGCCAGGGAGGCACTGTCCAATTATCATATTTTCGAACTATAAGACACACTCCCCCCCCCAAAAAAAAGTGAGTGGAAATGTCTGTGTTTCTTATAGAGCGAATGTTGCCAAAGTCCCTTCCACGTGACGGCCCCCACCCTTTGGCCTCTGCCTCCCTTGCTGCTGCTGCCTGTCACCACCACCGTGCATCCCATTTTTGGCCTCTGCATGCCCCATTTTCGGCCTCCGTGCACGCCCCATATTTTACCTCCATGCATCCCATTTTTCACGTGTCCCGTTTGGCGGTAATAGGCAGTGCCAATCCCCGCAGCCTGGAACAGCTGATCATCAGTATTCCAGGAGGCCGATCCAACCCCCAATCAGCTGCTCGTGCTAAATCAGGCTGTGCTGAAGCTGACCAGGCTGTTTGCTGTTTGCTGCAAGGAGGCAAACTGCTGGGAGGCAGAGGCAGATTTTTTTCCCCTTGTTTTCTTCCCCAAAAGCTAGGTGTGTTTTATAGTCTGGAGCGTCTTATAGTCCGAAAAATACGGTACTTCAGAACTGGCTCTCCAAGCCACATGCAAAAGGAAAGCAGCATGCCTGATCCTGTTAACGTATGGGGACAAAGGGAATGAAGGCCTGTTCAAACCCTGCATAAATCCCTCCTATCCCTAAATAAGTCTTTTGCAGCCAGTCAAGGCAATTATGTTCTCCTCTACAGCTTCCTCTTAGCTGAACTCTCTTTGGAATAATAGCTGGCCTAGTGGACTGCTGCTGCTGCTGTTTTTGCACACACACACACACACACACACACACACACACACACACACACAAATACAAACCAAAACACTCCAATAATTGGATTTTAAAATGCATTTTTCCTTTATGACAAAGGATTAAAAATGTTCCTTAAAATCCAACCATGCAATTAAGATCAGCAATTTTGGAATAAAATCAGTAGCAACTCTTATAAGGAAGTTAGAGGCAATAAAGGCAAAGAGCTACTTAAAGTTTAACCCTGTAACATTTTTATGACTTTTTCACAGCAAGAAAAGGATAAATAGAAGGAATGCAAAAAGATTTCCAGCACAAGGTTGTAGTGTGAAATGCTTCTCATTCAAAATTCTAATAACTCCACTCTATTTTTAGTCCCATTCCCAGTTCTGGGTATTTTTTAATCCCAAGAGTTAATTAGTACTCCAGGTCTTGATCACACACATTCTCAGTGGACATTTATTGTTTTTCTATTTTTCAAAACTCTTTTTTTCAGTTCTAAATTTCTTTCAGATTCCTAAAATAGAATTCTCCCACATGAGCAGGAAAAATTATTCATTACTGTACACCTTTAAGCACCTCTTTTTGGGTGTCCAGAACCAGCCAGAGTGGATGTGGCTTTGAGGGTTGGAGGGATTTAAAAGGTGGGCATGCGTATAAGAGATATCACCACTTTAAGCGATATCAGTATGTAGGACCAATTGATATTTTGAATTCTATTAATCTACAACATTTTGACTTTACAGGGGCCGGCGGGATATTCAGTGGACCAACTTAGATCCTATTCAATTGATGGAGGAACTGGGTCAATTTGCCTCACTGGAAGGATTCAAGGAGATGTTGGATAAGGCAGAGGTTGGCCAGGCCTATATGGAGCGGCCTTGCCTTGATCCTTTTGACCCTGAGTGTCCTCCTAGTGCTCCCAACAGCCAAAGCCAGAAGGTGAGTTTACCCCAATTTATGGTGCATTTATGAGAATAAGAGCCAACCTGATTTTTTTTTCAAAGTTTAAGTTTAAAGTAATTTGCGGAAAGAGGAGAGGGAGTTGGGCTTTGGCAGAGGGATATTTAATCCATTAAAGGAGAATATTTGTTGCTCAGGATTGAAGTGAGGGATTCTTGATGCTCTCTGAGATTGGTTGTTTTCTTGCAGTTGTTTCGTTACCCAAACTAGGTAACATCATCAGTGGTAGTAAGGAGTAGAGTTTGCTCTCCATTTATATTCTAATGCTTGCCCTGTCAGTGTTGGTGGAAATAGATCTTGGAGGTTCTTCTGTTGAGCTGTTTACTGTTAGATTGTATGGCAGTTCTTTGAGTGGGGTATTGCTTCAGTGGTGGGTTTCAAATTTTTTTACTACCGGTTCTGTGGGTGTGGCTTGGTGGGCGTGGCATAGCTTGGTGGGCATGGCAGGGGAAAGATACTGTAAAATCTCCATTCCCACCCCACTCCAGGGGAAGGATACTGTAAAATCTCCATTCCCTCCCCAATCCAAGGGAAGGTTACTGCAAAATCCCCATTTCCTCCTGATCAGCTGGGATTTGGGAGGCAGAGAATAGATGGGGGCGGGGCCAGTCAGAATTTTTACTACCAGTTCTCTGAACTACTCAAAATTTGAAAAACTTTTTCAATTTAAAAAAAAAAAAAATTTCCGCTACCGGTTCTCCAGAACTGGTCAGAACCTGCTGAAACCCACCTCTGTATTGCTTACTTCTTGATTGTTCATCTATTTAAACCATTTTCCTATGTTGTTCTCTCCAATCTAAATTGATTTTGCTCATGAGAAGCTGCTGTTGAGAGGATAGTCACTGTGGGGAAATCTGTTTTAAAAGTGACGCTTATATTCAACCAGGCTAACATCCCTGTATTTTGACAATATATAAAGATAATTTTTAAGCATTTATCAAATATTGATTTTTATTCTCTGTTTCTCCAATTTCAGTAACAATTTTTATTATAAATCTTTAATTTTTTGTTTCTTTTGTAATATTATCATTTTCTGATATTTAGCGTTGCATATTAAATGCAAGACTATGCCAAAAGCATTCAGTACAGAATCCAGAATTGTATCAAATTGGGCTAGATAAGCCAATGTTAAAATGCGCAATAATCAGCTTCTATTATCTCTTTTTAAATCTGACTTCCCCATAGTCTTAAGATTCTTATATATGCAGCTAATCTTGGAAAGCCATTGCCATTATTTTTATTGCGATTTCAGCCAATAATTTACTATTCCAAGTAATATTTTGCTTATTTTCCAATATGTATTTGACAAGATACAGCAAGATATTAACAATGCTGAATTTCTATAATGATCCAGTTGGTAATTTTTAAAAAAGGAAAATAAAGGGTACATCATTATAATATTACAGACCGTACTGAAAAAGAATATAGAATACTTTATGGAAAGGATGCAAAAGTTGCCATCAGTGCAAAGAATTTAGAAATTTAGAATTTAGGCTCCTATAAATTAGTAGCAAGAAGTTGAAAATTGGCACTCTTTTGATAAATAAAAGAAAAATGAGTAAGAATAATCAACTGATTAAAATAAATTATCCAAATAAAAGATTGGGGGTTATTTTTCTTTCATTCATAACTATTTGGTACAAGATGACTGCAAGTACACTAAGTTAAATGTGTGAAAATGAAAGGGATTGGCTTTAAGGAAAGATGATTCTCTTGGTTGAGTGGAGGAACAAGGAGGAGTTCGTCTCCTTGTTTGTCAAGGAGACGAACTTACAAACTTCGTCGTCATATATGTATATATGTTCGTATGAAACCATATGGTAGTTTCTTGAAGGCCAGAGACATGTTTTCAGGCTATGTGTGGCCAAACAGACTCAACTAACTGTGAGGTCCCCCATTTCATTAGCTTTGCCCTTCTTATTCAGGGTATGGGGAGGCCAAATAAAAGAAGCAAAATGCATGGCCCTGTGCCAAGGAGGCTCAGGATGGACTGATAGTGCTGATTCAGGCAGACGTAGTGCAAGTGCTGACCAGCAGGTGGTCAGGGTTGGAATGTGTCCGAGAACAGATGGCAGCATGGCAGCGTTTGGAAAACAGAGGAGGAGGGAGCAGCCTGTGGACACAGACTTGCACACAGAGACTGGGAGCCATGTGACGGAGGACCGGCTGAGGGAGTGGGAAGGTGGGATTGCAGCCATAATTCCACATTTCCTGGCTTGAAGACTGTTATCATTATGGCTATCCAGTTTCCCTTTTTTTCCACCACAGAAAAAAAGGAAAGATATGCCTTTAGGTCTGAAAGAAATCCCCAAAGTGCCAGTGGTCAAGCATCTGTGGCTGTGTGTATGCGTGCACAAACACAGAGAGAAAGAGGATTTTATATTTAGAATGATTTCTGACCAAATACAATCGGCATGTGTTTGCTCAGTTTTCATAGCCATAGAAAACTAGAATGCTTCTGTGGAGTAGAATGATTCATGTTGATCATTGGGAACTTTTTATAATTCTTTATTTTGATAGATATAATCCATCTATGCTCATTTACTTGGATTTGTTTGTTCGTCCGATCAGGTGCTCTGTTGTTTTCATAGCTGATGTATGGAAAACCTCCAAGCAGATGGAATAGATAGAAATACATTAAAGTATGAACAGTGTGGTTTTAGAAGGTCTTTTTGGCAAACAGGTTCAAATCTCCACTCATCCAAAAGGCTCATGGAATAACACTGGAACAGATAGCCCTAGACTTTCAGTCTAATTTGCCTTGTTAAGTAAGCTAATTAGCCTAATTTCTTGTTAGGAAATAAATTAGTACTTAATATATAAAACTACAACACTTTTGCTCTCTTATACACCCAGCTTGATATTTTTCTTTTAGGTTTTGTTGCCTTTCATAATTTCTTGGTTTATTTTGGATCTGACATTTGCCAAAGAGCAATATTTACCCTTGTTTGCCATAGTTAACCAGTTTGTGCACATTTGTAGTAAATAATCAGGCTTAAGCAAAACAGGGTTCCTGGGGGATTCAATGGTTGTAGTTTCTCAGCTTTCAAGAGCTAGAAGAGAGAGTTGTTGCTTACTATGGAAAACTTTTTGATAGCATACTCACTTTGCGTTCTCTTCTTTTTGCTCCTGCCAGAAACCACACATCCCTTCTGAACTCACAGGTGGCTGCCATGGCTTCTCCCGGAAATACATGCATTGGCAAGAGGAACTCATCTTGGGGGGCACAGTAAAAGATCCTCAAGGAAAACTGCAAAAGTAAGTTGGATTGTGAGTCCCTCTGTATATTAGGAAAAGGTTTCTGTTTTGGAATAAACGTGGCAACTAAGAGAGAGTGCCTGCAGATCAGGTGACTTCCCTTTGCACAGAGGAAAATTAAAGATGATGGTCAGTGCCATCCAGTACATTTGTTTTTCAACTCAAAAAGAAGGAGATGCTGCTGGGAAATGAGTGGACTTCACTCTTCTTCCTCTACACTTTGGAATGGTGCTATATTGGCCCCTGAGCCAGCATGTAACTTGATGCTTCTGAGGCTTCAATTTCTGTGAGTGATGGGTGCATGTCTATGGCCTGACCCCGGGAACAACTGGCAAGCATTTCTCAGCCATGGGATTTATGTTGATCCCTGAAGCCTGGGCTGCTGTTATCCCTTCCTTCCTGAAGCTACTGCTCACCCCAACCCCTTCCACTTAATGTGGATGCTATCTTAAAACTAACCACCTGTTTTTACTAATCTGAACGGCAGATTCTAGAGGGAGCTCAAATATAGGCAAATATGAGCTGCTCAACAGAATCTGACCTTCAAAATTGTTCCCCGTACCAAGATCACTTTGGAAATTTGGTCCTCTTCCAATCTCTTTGTCATCCTTTGTACAATGCTGGGTCCATAGCCATTTATTGGCCAGATTACTCCTACTTAAGTATAGAAGGACACATTCCACATCCTGGTGCGATCAGAATCATTACTGAATTTTCTCATACATTCTGCATGTAGAAAGAAATTATTATGGATGCCTCTGTCCCGGAACTCTTTCATGTCTGGCAAGGTAAAAGGGCGGTAGACAAATGGTGAAAGATAAAGATTGCTGATGAGAAGAGAAATAGCTGCTTTCATTTTAAAAATAATAAAATGCAACAAAGCAACTAAGAAGTATAAAGCGTGCTCACTTCTTTTCAAAGGTTTAGATGCAAGTACAAGATATTCTAGAAAGTAAACATTCATGTCTCTTTCAGTACATGAAGAAGGTTTGTGTTTTGGGATGGGTTTTCTTGGAGCAGTAGCCAACCTGTTTCCAATGAAACCTGGAGGACATTACAGCATCATTCATTTTGCATTAAGTTTAGAATGTGTATATGGAGCATTTGCTTGGGCTGAAGGAAATGCTGAAAATAAACTTCTGAAAGAGCTGTTTTCTACCTCAGACTGGGTAGAATGCTTTGGCTGCAGAGTTTGGGCAGAAGAAGGGGGTCTCTAAGCCCGCTTCTCTTTCTCCAGAGCTGAAGCCCTGCAAAGCATGTTCCTGCTGATGAGCCCACGACAACTTTATGAGCACTACCGGGATGACTACGAGATACATGATATCAGCTGGAGCGAGGAGAAGGCTGCTGCTGTGCTGGAGGCTTGGCAGCGGGAATTCGTTGAGGTGAGGTGCCAATAGGGCTATTTCTGGCAGTGGCACTGATGTGCTACTCGGTGTGGGCTGCTTGATGCAAGTATGGAATGAGAGTTGAAAAGCGGCATGCAGAACGAGGCACAAATGTATGACAGTGAGGGGGGGATTATATATCATGCAAAGCTATGTTCAATATTTGCTTATAAACATAAATTATTTCTGACTGCTTGGCATGACTGCTTGTAAATACTGCTAAGCAGACTTCTTTCTTTAACAAGAAAAAAAAAACACAAATTATTGCCCAGGCTAAGATTTGAATATATGATATGTGTGGCAACATACAAGCTGAACCATGCTTAAAAATCTCTTTGACATCATATCATGATGTCTAGTGATCACTTTTATCTAGTGATACAAAATGCTCGGCCAAATAGGGACCATACAAAAAGTATTGGCAAGATATTTATTGTACTTGAATGGATTCTAGGATGGACATAATTGGCATGCCAAGTAAGAGGATGATTGAGGCAGATTTTTTTTTTCTGGAAATGCTTCAGTTTTTGTGCAAGACGATTAGTTAATTGAGCAATAGGTTGTTTGTGAGCATATGCTTTCCCTAGGAGCATGCTGGGCATATCTGTGAGAAAGATTGTTTTATTATACGAATGTCGGCAAAACCGTACAAATGTTTTCTTAGATGTTTTTCTTGCACTTTCTTACCAATTTTGTCTCTTTCCAGGTGGCCCAGGAATCTCTGCCTTCAAATTATTCACAGACTATTCATGCCTTCTCTACCACCACACTCAGCGATATCATGAAGTCCTTTTCAGATGTGAGTGCCATCCGTGTGGCTGGTGGTTACCTGCTAATGGTGCGTAGCAGCTTCTTTCCATCTTCCCCTCCTTATTTGTTTCACTATAATTATGGACAATGAAAACTTTTCCCACTCCTACTCTTACCCTTACGATTTCCGTTTTCATCTCCTTGCAGCTAGCGTATGCTTGCGTCACCCTGCTGCGGTGGGACTGCTCCAAATCTCAGGGTGCTGTGGGCCTGGCTGGGGTTCTCCTAGTTGCCCTTTCAGTAGCAGCAGGACTTGGACTTTGCTCCTTGCTTGGAATTTCATTCAATGCAGCCACCACTCAGGTACACTACCCCCATTTGAGAGGTCCAGATTTCCCGTGACCTTTCATTCTACATTGTTTCTTTCCTTCCTATTCTGCAACATTAGTTATACTGGCTTAAGGTTGACTCGGCCTTCCATCCTTCTGTGGTTGGTAAAATGAGGACCCAGATTGTTGGGGGCAATGTGCTGACTTTGTAAACCACTTAGCGAAGGCTGTAAAGCACTATGAAGCAGTATATAAGTCTCAGTGCTATTGTTATTCAGCCTGTTAAGATTTTTCAACATTAAACATTCAGTTGGATTTAGCCCATTATCCTAGCCATGGCATTATGAATATGTTGAGTTGTAGAGAGTATTTCAAACTTGGGGTTACTCTTGGGGCTCCAGAATTATTCCCGTACTGCTTTCAGCTCTCAAAAGTCTATATCCTTTTGGCTACTACTTTCACATTAGAGGTGTATGAGGAAATGTAGAGCTAGGGCTTTGATTATGGTCAGATCTTTTACATCCCATTTAGAAATATGCCTATGAAACCTCTATTCTAATGTTTAAGGCAAGGACAGAAAATATTGGTATCTTTTAATTCCTAAGCCCAAAAGCTCAACTAAGCATTTATCAAGATTCCCAATGTCTACTTCAAGCCATTCCCTTTACTGCATAGACTAAGATCTATGTCTAATTTTGCAAAAGTTGGATAGGTTCTGATCATGTTCCTTTTGTTACACTTCCATCCTGACCTGTACAGGTGCTGCCCTTCCTGGCCCTTGGCATTGGCGTGGATGACATGTTCTTGCTAGCACATGCCTTCACAGAGACTAGTCAGCATGTCCCTGTCAAGGTGAGTATATCTGTCTAGATTTTGAGATCCTGTGGACCGCCAGTTGTACCCTCAGGCTTTATTGTCCATCCATTCTGAGTTTGTGTTGCTCATTTTTACATTTCTTACCCAGGAACGAACTGGTGAATGCCTACGTCGTAGTGGCACCAGTGTGGCACTCACATCTGTCAATAACATGATTGCCTTCTTCATGGCTGCCCTTGTGCCTATCCCTGCATTGCGTGCCTTCTCTCTACAGGTAAGCTCCTCTGCTAACAGCTTTCATACAATACGCTTATAGAATCATAGTATCCTAAAGTTGAAAAGGACCTTAGAAGTCACCTACAAGTGAAATCCCCTACTGCTTTTCCCCGCTTTTACGTAAGAGCCAAATCTTTATTCTGCATCTAGATGCTATGAATGGAACTACAGTGGAGAGTAGAATATCTCCTTCTATTTCATAGTGTGGCCCTCTGACTGCCTATTTGTGAAGAAAACTCTTATACAGAAGAGCAAATGAGATGAATAAAGCATCTCTGGCCTCTTCTAGAAAGCAGAATGATCCATTCACTTAAAGGCAACTAGTGGTAGAAGAATCAATTGTCATATTTATAAAAGATTCCATTATCAAGATCTTGGAATCTTCAATGAGAACTTTGCTTTTTTAAAAGAAAAATCTGCTTGTTTATTGCAGGCTGCAGTAGTGGTTGTTTTTAACTTTGCCATGGTGCTGTTCATTTTTCCTGCCATTCTGAGTCTGGATCTTCACAGGCGTGAAAGCAAGAGGCTTGATATTCTCTGCTGCTTCTACAGGTACTGTCTTAGGAGTGGGGTGAAGACAAGTATCTTTCTGAGTAATCTTAACAAACCAGGCTTTTTCTGACAAACTGGGCTTCTAAGAAAGGAGAATAATTTGAAAAAGCACTTAGATACAGCAAAGAAAATCAAATTCAGGTCTCAGAAAAGTGTCAAAGCCACCAAAAGCCATATATTAATTTTATGCCTGTCAAAAATGTATCTCTTAACAACAAAGGTTTAAAAATTGACATGCAGGATCTAAAACTGTTGGGAGAGTGCTGCCCTTCCTCTTCATTCTGGAGTCTGAAAATCATGTCTGGTCATAACTAGGAAATGTATCTTTACACCATGAAAATCTAGAATTGTGTACCTGCCTTTTCTGTAACAGCTTTCAATGATTTCTTCCCCCCACAGCCTCTGTTCTGCCCGTGTCATCCAGATCCAACCGCAAGAATATGCTGATGTGAATGACAACCACACCGCACCCACTTATCCCCATGGCCATCCAGCCCTGGCGACCAGCACACATATCACTACCACTGTGCAGGCCTTCACTCAGTGTGACTCCTCTGGGAGACATGTAGTCACTATTTTACCACCCACACAGCATGTGTTTACCACTCCCTCCACTCTCCTTCCTGCCAATCCTCTGGGCTCACAAATCTTCACTCCTGCCAGTTCCACTCGGGATCTTCTGGCACAGCTAGATGAAAGCAAAGGAGCCCAAGAATGTGTGCCCTTGCCGATTTGTCGATGGAACCTTTCCAGCTTTGCTCGTGACAGATATGCACCCATCCTGCTGCAGAGCCAAACTAAGGTAGGCAGCACAGAGTCATTCTCAAGAGAGTTTTTGGGGGGTAGGGGGGAAGGGAGCATCTTGATCTGTGTAGGAAAAAAAATACTATCATCCTGGACACGAATTTGCGATTCGAGGAGTAAAGCCAGTTGGAAACTAAATTTCCCTGACTATCTCAACCCACTGGAAATGAGAGTTGTATTCCTTTGCAAACAATGTATTCACTGTGCACTTCTAACAAACTCTGAGTTGGTTGTGTCTTGCCAAGTCAGCCCACAAGAGGGAAATATTTATCATAGCAGATATGGGTCCTTTGTGCATCTAGTCAGTTCAAAATGGGAACTGAGTAAATTAAGATAAAATGGCTAGGGTTGAAGGGCAATTCGCACCACTCATTGAGGCATCAGGATCTCCCACCAGGGGATTAAGAATAGCCAACCTGCAGGCTCTTCTAGCTCCCTTCCTGGAACATTAAAAAAAAGATAATTCAAGCCGTAATAAGCACATTCCAGATGTTTCATCTGGCGCATCCACAGCCATTCTCTGTACTGAAGGAGATGCTACAATGACTTTATTTCATCTCATACATAGAAAAAGTACTTGGAATTGAATGAACTGGGGAGCACTGGCTTCCTCCATTTTATCATCCATACATTGCCTTTAGGCAGCATAAGATGCAAAAACTTGTCTGTCTGCTTCCTCCTGCATTGATAACTGATTGCACCTGGGGCAAGGCTTCCAGTAGCATCATTTGGCCTATCATCCAACCCTGGATATAAAATTTCCAGAAAACCAAACGGGCCAAATCTTATGATAAACAAAAGAGAAAAAACTGGATTATGCAAAGGGGATACTCTTTGTTGACACTCATCTTGACACTTTTTCTCTCTACTTTTTCAGGGAATTGTGGTAGCTCTATTCCTAGCCCTGCTGGGCCTCAGCCTCTATGGTACAACCAAGGTACATGATGGACTGTATCTGACGGATATTGTACCAAGAGGTACAAAGGAGCATGCCTTCATTTCAGCTCAGTTCAAGTATTTCTCCTTTTACAACATGTTTGTGGTAACAAATGGAGGCTTTGACTACCCAAGCTCACAGGAAGCTCTTTACAGCCTGCATCAGGCCTTTGCTGCCATCCAGTATGTAGTACGTGAGGAGAACCGCCAGTTGCCAAAGATGTGGCTGCACTACTTCCGAGATTGGCTACAAGGTGAATTAATCTCTGTTTAGCAATTCTCTTTTCTTAGACTGCAATCTCTGTCTCTAAAGGTGTCAAAAGGGAAGTTTCCCAGTTCTCGTTGCAGGGTGCTTTGAGTGTAAACCTACTGGTATTTCAGGGGCAACCAGGATTTTGTACTTTGTTTAACAAGATGTGTCCAGGGAAGAAAAGTTCAAATCTCTATTCATAACTGCACTCAGGATAAGATGTATTCCAGGCTACCAGAAACCCTAACAGATCTTTCTGTAGACATTTTAACCCCAACAGCATTTCCATCAAAGGTGTGTTTCATATAGGAATTGGTTGTTTGTATTTTGCACAGAGGTAAACGTAGGTTGGCAGTGTTTATTTGTACACAGAAGTGTATGCATGTCCTGCTACCCACATAGGGCATACACAATCACAGAGTATTTCCTACCCTCTAGAACTGAAACTGTGTTCTTATAAGTTAACGTTAGTATTGTTGTATGCAGAAACTGGAGCCTAAGGAATACATGCTGGAATATTTTCTTGAAAGCTAGAAAAATAGTGTCTTCCTTCTTCTTTCTCCCACTGTTAAAACATCTGTGGACGCAGATATTAGTCATATTGTATTGTTCTTATTTGTCAGTAATTATTGTTGGGTAATAATCATACATTCCTATATTGCTTAACTGTATTAAATACCGTGTGTGTAAGAGTTCAAAGTCAGTTTCTCTTCACTGTGTAAATCCTTTCCTATGCAATCTGGCCGAAATTATTGTGATAAAACATAAGAGCAATGGTACAAAGAGGGGAGGTGCTAAATATGGACAGATCTCTTGTAGAGCTCTCATTTAATTTTACACTCTCTGAATGTCAGATCTACAGGCAGCCTTTGATCAAGACTGGGAAGCCGGGCACATCACCAGGGAAAATTATCGGAATGGTTCGGAAGATGGAGTTCTTGCTTATAAACTCCTTATCCAGACGGGCAACAAGAAAGAGCCTTTCAACTTAAATCAAGTAAGCATTAAGACTAACTCAGTAAGTTGGTAGAGAGAAGAAAGTGGATAGATGAACCATAAGAATGAATAATATAGTAACCGCTCAATTCCCTCATTTTTCCATCTGCCCCACAGTTGACAACTCGCCGTCTGGTTGATGAAAATGGGATCGTTCCCCCTGATATATTTTACATCTGCTTGACAGTGTGGGTGAGCAATGACCCCCTTGGTTTTGCTGCTTCCCAGGCCAACTTCTATCCGCCACCGCCAGAATGGATCCATGATAAATATGATGCTACCGGTGAAAATCTTCGAAGTGAGTATTTAAGAAAGTTCCATTTCCATTCAGCTTTGTACCACATTTCAATGTTTCAACCCAAGTCCCATTCTGTCATACCATAAAGCTGCATAAATGGAATCATCTGCCTAACTTCATAATTTGGTGGGCGTTGGGCAAAGGGGGATAATTAATCTTGGGGCCTAGAAACAAGAGGGGGCCAGGAGGTCACTTTTCCTAATGGCTGCCTTTGCTTCCTCTAGTCCCAGCTGCACAGCCTCTGGAGTTTGCTCAGTTCCCCTTCTACCTCAATGGCCTTCAACACACATCAGACTTCGTGGCAGCTATCCAGAGTGTGCGTGCCATCTGTGATGAGGTGGCCCAGACACATGGAGTATTTAGCTACCCCAGCGGATATCCATTCCTCTTCTGGGAGCAGTACATTGGCCTGCGTCACTGGCTTCTGCAAGCCATCAGCATTGTGCTGGCCTGCACATTTCTGGTGTGCACGCTGCTGCTACTCAATCCTTGGACTGCCAGTATCATTGTAAGTATTTTCATTTATGACTATTTGGGAAGAACAGAGATGTTGAATTGCCATATTCAAACATTATCTGCTGTAGCATATATGTGTATGGTTGTCAAATTGGCTTTGCAAAATCAGTATCATTTCTAGCACTCGTAAGTCCTGGGTCAAGGTTAAAAACAGATTTAGGTTAAATTGTGTGAAGCTTCCTGAGATTAGAGGACTTCTATTATTTCTATGATTCCCCTTCTATGCCCTACTGCTCTTTCCCTTCAACCTGTTTTATTCTCATCTATACAATACTCTAAAACGCTTTAATTTTTATCCTAAAATATTATTCTAAACAATTACAATTCTTCACATACTCAATTTTTCCAATAATTCTGAAAATATGTTGATGTAGTTTGCATAATTCCTTTTGGTTGCAAAATAAATAATTATTTTGGTTGTTCACATTGTACACACACATACATGCAAACATACTTTTATACCAGCTACCATATAAAATTTGGATCAGCCTGTAGCTTTGCAACAAAAAGCAAATCTAATTCTATCATCAGTTTTCTCTCTATAGTTCTGAAAGGTTTAAGTTAACATATAGTTTATTTACAACTGATGTGTTATATGCTGATCCACTTTAATAGAAATTTGCACACTGCACTTTTCTCAACCATTATTATAGATGGATGTCTAGCTGCAGCCTTGTACTAATGTTCTTGCTTTGTCTTGCTTAAGAAGTAATTGTTATTTTTTAAAAAATATTGCATTGTATCATATTAACAATTCAGCAGATAATCTGTTTATGGAAGATTAATGGCTGACAGTGAATTTTAAGTACTCATTATCTAGCCTGTTAGATGCATTGATTATATTTTTATCCTGCCTTTATTACTTTATAAGTAACTCAAGGCAGCAATATATATAATATTCTTTCCGCCTCTTATTTTCCCCACAACAGCGACTCTGTGAGGTTATTCCTCATAAAATTCCTCACATTATTCTTACGCTTCTTACTCTATTATCACAATAGTTACATTTGGGGCTTTAATATTTATGGTTTATTAATATCCATAACGATATGGAACATATATTGGTAATTAAGAGCATCTATTATATAAAGGATATTAAAAACATAATAGCTAAACAACACAAGGGTGCACACATTTAATTTTCTTTTTTTTAGACTACAGATAGCTGCTATAGACAATTCCTTCTATATTCCGAATATGTGTTTAAACCTTTAGCAGCTCCAAATTTTCTGCAAGAAACATTATTCATGCATCATAGATTGTGGCTTTGTGTTCATAAGCATTCTGTTTTCCCATTGGGTTTGCTTGTTTTAAATGCTGTACTCAGGGTGATTTCTTTCATATCTAGGTATTTGTTTTGGCAATGATGACAGTTGAGCTTTTTGGCATCATGGGCTTGATGGGCATCAAACTGAGTGCAATCCCTGTTGTCATCCTAATTGCTTCTGTAGGCATTGGTGTGGAATTTACTGTACATGTAGCTCTGGTAAGTAAGATGCCCCATAAGAACATTTGCGTTGCTATAAGACTTAATGGCTTGTGATGACCTAACATGCTTAACTATGCTAGTGGCTCAATTGCACAACACGGTAAGCTTGATTAGCTTTAAGCTTAGTACGCTTTTAAGCTGGTTGTAGCTAGTGTGCTGACCAAAGCTAACCTGCTAGTTAGGTTATGCATTAATTGGGTAACCAAGCTAAAGTATTTTAATATCATTAAACTTTGCGGATACATGCTTTTTTTAAAAAAAATAAACTATTTATCCAGACTGAAAAGAATAGGACCAATGAACTAGTATCATAGTTTAGAATGGATTTGTACCAGAGGTGGGTTTCAGCAGGTTCTGACCAGTTCTGGAGAACCGGTAGCGGAAATTTTGAGTAGTTCCGAGAACCTGTAAATACCACCACTGACTGGCCCCACCCCCATCTATTCTCTGCCTCCCAAGTCCCAGCTGATTGGGAGGAAATGGGGATTTTGCAGTAACCTTCCCCTGGAGTGGGGAAGGAATGGAGATTTTACAGTATTCTTCCCCTGCCAAGCCATGCTATGCCCACCAAGTCACACCCACAGAAGTGGTGGTATAAATTTTTGAAACCCACCACTGATTTGTACTCTCTTGTACTCTTTAATTAATATGGATGGTTAGCATAGAAAGTAATCTACTCTAATTTATAATGCATGACTTTCTAGTTGGCTATCTTTGTGGATTATTTTATATTAGAAGGTACTTTCCTTTGGAAAGAACTAGAGCGAGAACTGTCATATCGAGGTGAGGCTTTCTGCCCTCCCATCTATGGTACCTGGCTGGCTCTATGCACAAGAACTGTTCCAGTAATTCAGCCAATTAGATCCCATCAGCATCTATGTAGTTAGTAGTCTCTAAGAGTGGCTGAAAGGTATCCTGTTAATCTATTTTCAGGGGTTTCTTACCGCCATTGGCAGCCGGAACCTGCGCTCCACTGTGGCTTTAGAGCACATGTTTGCCCCTGTAATGGATGGTGCTGTTTCCACTCTGCTTGGTGTACTTATGTTGGCAGGCTCAGAATTTGATTTCATTCTGAGGTACAGTTCTTTCTTTTCCATTTATTAAATAGGTATATGTGTATATTAGATTGATTCTCTGGATAGATTCAAACAAAATGGCAAATGTCCTATAATGGTCTCAAAGCCCCTAGACCTTTTATGGCTTTCTGGGGTGTCACCAACAGCTTGAAACTGCTGATCCATATCTTAGGGTATCAAGTAAGAGAGGGGTTTTTTTCTTTCTTCCTGATGGATAGTGGAGAAGTTCAGTAATGTGTTCCAGTTGAATAAGTTGAAGGAGTTAACTAACCAAAGAGATTCAGGTAGATTCCCTTATTCACCAGAGTATAGGAAGGAGTTGTTGATGCAGTGCAATTAAACTTGCAAGATTCCCCTACTATAACCATTCTCAATAAAAGCAGTTTTAGCCTTCCTGTGCAGTTGATTTCCTGGTCTGGTCTACCTAGTGAGGCTTACAGCTACCTTCTGGATAAATGCCTTTCTGTACCCCTGGCTAAGTTCGTACATTGCACTAATCAATTATGTGATTTGTTTGCTTACGATTTAGCATGACATGTGAACCTACATATTGTGTTTTAGCTCCAGAATGGAGAAGGGAAGTAGGAACAATTACTGAATCTAGCAATGAAGGTTTTATTATGGGCAGATTAACCAAATATGCACCAATTACTAATTTCCATCTTCCATTCCAGATATTTCTTTGCCGTGCTTACTATCCTGACTATTCTGGGGCTACTTAATGGCCTGGTACTATTGCCTGTACTACTTTCTATTATTGGACCACCTGCAGAGGTAAGTGATCTTCTGTTCCCGAATAGTTTGTTCCAAGATATTCCTTAATACATAAAAAATAACAAAGGATTCTGAATCCTATTGGCAGATTTTGTTAAGAGACTGTCCAGGTACTATGGGAAATCATTATCAATAAGTAAATTGGACATCAGGGGTTGTTTTTTTTTCTTTTACCATCCATACCTTTCAGGGCTTGCTGTATAATTATGAAAGTTTTAATATTAAGGGAAATTAATATCAAATATAGTCAGACACATACTTTGAACTTTAAGAAAGCAAAACATAAGATCTGAACAATAATAAGTAGGGATTCCATGGACAAAAACTTAGTAATATGACAAAGAAGTCAAAAAGTAGGTAGGAATTCCTAGACTGAGATACTAAAACACATTACAAACAATTATAATGGGGAGAGGGGGAGGTATATGAAGAAACCTAAGCAGCCAAAGAAAAACTTCAGGAAAGATCTGAAAATGAGGCAGGTCACATGTAGGAGATGAAAAGAGATAGCTTGAATCAATCTATCCTTCTATCTATCTATCTATCTATCTATCTATCTATCTATCTATCTATCTATTATCTATTATCTATCTTCTAGCTAGCTATCTACTATCTATCTATCTATCTATCTATCTATCTATCTATCTATCTATCTATCTATCTGAATTGAAGCTATATAGATAGTCCTTGACATAACAACCATTTGTTTAATGATGGTTCAAAGTTACAACAGCCTTAGAAAAAGTGACATACAAGCCCTTCTCAAAGTTACAACTCCATCCAACCTACCATCTCTGCAGTCACCTGGTTGCACGTTGGTCGCTCATCAGCCAGCATGCATTTATGACCATTACAGCATCATGTAGTCACTTGATTGTAATTTGTGACGTTCTCAGCTGGCTTTCAACAAGCAAAATCAATTGCAGAAGCTGGATTTGTTTAACTATTAACCATGTGATTCACTTAGCAACCATGGTTGTAAAATCGAGTCTAGTCCTTTGATGGCTCGCTTAATAACCACATCACTTAGCAATCAAAAATCCCAGTCCTAATTGTGGTCATAATTGAGGACTGTCCGTAGTATCTTAAAACTAAAGCTCAGATTGAGCTGAGATAGTTGAGGGATGTTAAGAACTATAACAATAAAAAAACCTCCTTTTTCTGACCCTGTAATGGCTTCTTCAAATAGATTCTTCTCTTCAGAATAAAAGGAAGGGGGGAAAAGCTGCTTATAAAGGTGACATAGATAAGTAAAAAAATGGCAGAGTAGTTTTCTCAGAGAAGTGGAATATATATTCCATTATGTTTGCTCTCCATGCTTTGATTTCAACAAAGTGATTGACTAACTATTAAATTTTGGACTGCACCAATTGAAGCTTAATTTCTGCTTTTTGTAGTTTAATTTTTGTAGCCTAAATCAGGGGGGAAAAGAAGGAATTGCTCTGTTATATTTTGCATTGTCAGAATTCACCATGAATTTAATTCTGGCCACCTTATTTTAAGAAAAATTGCAAAAATTTGGAACCAGTGCAGACAAGAGCAACAAAAGTTATTCCAGATCTCAAAATCAAATATTTTAAGGAAGGGATAAAGGAACTGGCAATTTTTCGCCTTAACACATAGATTACCTGAGTCATAGATATAATTACACTTTTAAGTACCTCTTGACTGAGAATTGTTCTCTGCTACCCACAGAATAATGATGTAGAGTAAGGTTGAATCTTAAAAAATAATTATTTGCAGAAAGAGCAGTTCTACAGTAGAATCAATCCCTCAAAGAGAAGGCAAGCTTTCCTTCCTGAATATGTTCACACAGAAGTTTGATATGAGTGCTTTAATCTGGATTCCTGCACCAGGATTCCTGCACTCAGGCAATTGGACTCCTTCCAAGTTTGTGATTCCTTGAGAAAACAATATAATGGGATATAGATGTTCTGATCTGCACTATTTCACCATAGGGGTCTTATGTCATTTTCTTATCGGAGTGCCAACTTAGATGAATAAAATTAACAGCAAATATGTCAGCTGTGATTTACTATTTGCTATACACAGATAATAGAGTTGCCTTTTTCAGTTAAGTGCTCTTTAGATATAAGAACTTTTAAGCAATTCTGGGAATGACCCCAGACAAGGGGTCTGCAACCTTAAACACTCAAAAAGCCATTTGGACCCGTTTCCCACAGAAAAGAAAACACCAGGAGCCACAAACCTGGGTGGGCATGGCCAACTCCACATCACTCACTTCTACCAGTCACATGACTCCCTCTCTGTATTTTTCTATCTCTCTCTCTCCCCCCCCCCCTTTCTCTCTGTATCTCTCTGTCTCTGTCACAGCCGCTTCTCCATTACCTGCTGTTGCTCTTACCTTTTCAGACCAGGAGAGAAGTGACTGGGAGAGGAGGGTGAGGGGTGGGCCCAGCCAATGATGGGATCACCCAACAGGGAGCCACAGCAGAGGGCCCAAAGAGCCGCATGTGGCTCTGGAGCCGCAGGTTGCTGACACCTGCCCCAGACTGAGCTGGTTGCTTACAGGGTCACATTTGAAAGTACATCAGCTGGAGAACTTTTGCTAGTTCCCTTATTCAGTACACATCTCTTTCTTTTCATCATACAGGTAACACCAGCAGATAATGGCAGCCGCTTGCCAACACCATCACCTGTCCCACCGCCCATCAACCATCACAGCTTCTACATTCGCCAACATGGAAATGCTTTCGGTGACTCCTCAGACTCAGAATACTACTCAGAGACAGTTAGTGCATCAGAGACTGGTGAAGATGACCGCAGCACATATATCATCTCCCCAGCTCAATCACAAATCTTGGTCAAAGCCAGCAAAAGTCCTAATTTTCCCCAAATCACTGTAAGTATCAATCAGGGCCCAAAACAACCAACTTGGTTTTTCTGGCTAGATGGTGTTATTTCATAGAAAGAGAAGGCCAAAGATTCCTAGATTGCAGCTCCAATAAGAGCATATTTTCTTGAATTAATTGGAGGAGGGACAAAATCAAAACTGGGATTGTTGATTTTTTTGGTGTCTAATGTTCTAGGATAGGGGTCCCCAAACCCTGGGCCATGGCCCACTACCGGGCCATGGCCTATTTGCCACAAGGCCATGAATGGCAGGCCAGCGAGCACAGGTGCACATGCCACTCACCTTGCACAAGCAGTAGGATGAGGGGGGTGCACATGCGTGTGCATGCGCACCAGCCTGCTGCTCATGCAAGTGGAGTTGTGCATGCATGCCGGCCAGCTACTCACGCGACTTGGTTCTCCTCCCCTCCCCCCCAAGCCACAAAAGCTGGGGATTGCTGCTTTAGAATGTTTTACCCTTTATAGTTCTATGTGAAGTGGATAAGAGCCAACAGAAAAGATGATATGTAATTCAGGACTGTTCAGTTATTGATATTCTCTGAGCTTGGTTGTTTTCTTGTAGACATTTAATTACCAGGCTAGGTAAAATCATTAGTGCAAGGGAGACTAAAGTTTGCTGGGTGCTTATATATAGTCATTTGCCCTGCCAGTCTTTGCTTCCTCAATTTTTTTTTATTAGGATATCATTTTCTCCCCAAGGGTTTATCTGGTGCAGTTTCCTGCTTATCTGGATATTGGGGTGTGTGTGTGGAGGTGGGCAGGGGGGGAGATGTATTCTGGGCTGTTTATTTCCTTCCTTGTTTTCTCATTGCATCCTTTAAATTATATGCAAACAGGGTTTATTTCTATGTATCTACTGATGGCTGGTTTATTTGAATGCCAAGCTTCCAGACTTTCTCTAGCATTTTTGGATTTGGATTGATCTAAAACATAAACCATTTCTCAGTTGAATCTGTGGTTGAGTGTATCCATGTGTTAAGATTTCATTTTGTCTACGGACAGCCAATTGGTGTAGGTAGATATGGTCTGCCAGTCTTTTATTTGTCTGTTCTACACAATGGCAATTACAGTCTTTACATCATATATTGGTGACGATACCTGGTTTTTTCCCTCTCTGGTTACTGAGTTTTCTGATTTGCTTAAAATGTTTTAGAGGGATGTTATTGGCTTGCATGCTACAGTGATGCTGAACAGTTGTGAAAGTCTGCTAGTTGTCTTGGATATGTTTTTGATATACAGTAGTATTGTCCTTTTTGTAGGTTGTAATGGTTGTTTTCTGGTGGGTTATGGAGTTAGACACTTTTCAATGAAGACTTCATCTGATGATAATAAAAAGATAAAGGTTCCCCTCGCACATTTGTGCTAGTCGTTCCTGACTCTAGGGGGCGATGCTCATCTCTGTTTCAAAGCCAAAGAGCCAATGCTGTCTGAAGGCATCTCCGTGGTCCTGTGACCGGCATGACTAAATGCCAAAGACACATGGAACGCTGTTACCTTCCCACAAAAGGTGGTCCCTATTTCTCTACTTGCATTTTTTACATGCTTTCGAACTGTTAGGTTGGCAGAAGCTGGGACAAGTAACAGGAGCTCACCCTGTTATGCGGCACTAGGGATTCAAACTGCTGAACTGCCGACCTTTTGATTGACAAGCTCAGCATCTTAGCCACTGAGCCACCACGTCCCTTTCTGATGATAATACTTAGCTATGAATGAAATGTCTGCAAGGAAACAACCAAGTTCAGAGAGCACCAAGAACCCAACACTGGGGAAGCACATTGAGACAGTCATTGAGACTGAGAAAATAAGACTTTAAATGATATTCTAAGGTCAAATAATAGTATCACAATGGGAAATATTGAGGAATCACTTTTTAAAGGTCTTTTCTCATGATCTTATAAACAGTGTACAACAACAAATTGTGTGTCTATATTCCCTTTTATTTCTAAATGGTTGTGAGAAGCACTTTTATTACTGTGCTGTTCCTTTCTATACCTAACAGTAGTCTTTTCTCTCCTGTGCAGGTGGTAAAAAGCTACAAGACAAGCCTAGAATCACCTTTATCATTGTGCAGCCCGGAATGGACCCAATCCAGAACTCCTGGTGGCCATTTGCCAGCAGCTGTCACAGAAATCAAAAGTTGTTTGCAGCAGCAAGAACAACCCAACCACAGACTAGGGTCTCAATTGGCTCAGTCTACTCCCAAACCCCTTCAGACTAACTCCATTACTCACAGCACCAAAATACCACCTTCAGGACCTGGTGGCACTTTCACTACAGTTACAGCTACTGCCTCGGTGATGTTGGCCTTGCACCCACCTTTGCCTGGATCTTGCCGGGGCTATACACATGAGGGGTTTGAATCTGATGATAACTCTGAAAAACCAGGCCCTAAACCATCTGACAGTTTGGAACTACAGGACCTGAAGCAGAATTGTTAGCCATCCGCTTTGCCAAGCCAAATCACTGGCTCTAGAACTCCTGCCTCAGGGCTGGCCAGCATGCCAAGTGAGCACGGGGGCCAGATACATCTCACATCACAGATTGTGAAGTTCGCTGTATTTATGGAAACTCTTGCATTGCATCCAACCAACTGCAGTCATAATCAGTACTGCTGAGAACAGAGAGACCAGATTATTTTCAGTATCCATATTGCAAAAAAGCTGATAGGAGAATATCTCAGCATTCCCAGGTGTATCTGGCACCAAAAAGCACTCTGATTTCTTGGGTGTCAGGGTGTAAATTTTGTGCCCTTAGTTCGGGCCAGTGACCCATTTAATATCAGGCCTACTTGAATCTGAAAAAATGAAAGTGACCGTTCTCCACAAGCTATGTGAACCATCTCATGGCTTTCTTTGGGCTAGTTGCCCAAACAGCCACCCTCCATGGAGAAAAGAGGACTCAACTATGTGTGGGGAACTCTCCCACATTGTGCTGCTATTCTTTTATTTTTATTAATATTATTATAATTATTATTTTAAACTGTATAAAAAGAGTCACCAACCCTCCCCCTTATAATTATAATAATTATTTTTATTATTTTCACGGCTCTCTCAGTAAACATGTGGCAATTTCCCTTTAAGGGGAAACACCAGGGTGAAGTTGTAATAGGGAGAGCACCCCTGTTGTAATGTGGACTGAAAGGAGAATGCAATGGTGGGGGTGCGATGTGTCTTAAGGTTCTATGCAAACTGGGGGAGCGGCTGCCTTCTGCTCTGGTTCCCACCAGTAGTACTGCCTATCCTAGCATCTGCGATGTCTCTGTTCTGGATCCTACTCCTACCCCCCTCCCAGTGGTGGGTTGCTACCAGTTTACCCCGGATCGGACAAATCGGTGGCTTTGGTGGGAGGCTCCGCCCACCTGCCCGGACGCTTCTACGCGCCAGTAGCAATGGGTTTTGAAATCCACCCCTGCCCCTCCCTTATAATGTATACACTTTCTCTTACTTTGCTTGCCTCTTATATCAACTGAAAATGTTCCTCACACAAATGTTCCCTAAGCAATTTCTGATTAGTGTTTAAATATTCTCCTTCATAACTAATAGAAGTAAGGGATTATTCCCAAATAATCTCCACCCAGGAAAAAACATAGTTGGATCTTAAACATTAAGGAAAGATAAAAGAGTTATCCTGGTACTCGACACAATGCCAGGATACAGAATGCTTACATACATTGATTACAAAGCTTGTGTTGCACATAAGAATTTAAGGTATCTAGAAAAAGAACACTCGGAGAAGAAACAAGGCTCTCCACATGATAAATTCAGTTGCATACTGCCCTGATTGAGAGAATATGAAATAAGGTCACTTACTCCATGTTATTATTGGAGTGATGCCATGTGTATCGTTGAGATCTTTTTACCAATATTTTTCCTCTGCTGAGATGATTGGCTTCCTGAACTTTATGGTTAGAGTAAAATACTCAAGCCACACTTGGTAGACAAATGTGGCTTAAGCATTTTTTCCCCTTTATCAGAGGAAATTTTTATGTAAAAGAAACTGTATGTGTGAAACTATCCTTTGATTCTATTTTGAGAGATTTTGAGCTGACCAGAAACCTCTCCCATTCAGTAAGATTTTGGTGCAATTGTCAAAGCAGAAATGTTTGATCTCTTGCCTAAAAATTAAATCTTGTGGTTCCAGTTTCTGTTCTTGAATTCTCCTCCTGGTTCAGCTTCTTTAGTAGAAAATTAAAAATGAACTATCATTTGGCAACAGGGTGCTTCTAAAGGAGAAGTCCCAATTCCAATTCGTATGTTTGGTTTCTGCATAACCAGGTCAATATTGTTTTATAGAACAGTTTGGTTTTCCATTCTATTTCAGAATGTCAACCTGCATTCTCCATGAACTTTAAAGTGATGGTTTCTGGCCAGGTCTAATCTAGGCACAAGAGAATGATTGACACCATATATGTTAAAACCCAAATTTTCCTGGCGTTAAAACAGCTTGTAATTATTTATTTATTTATTCCTTTCTTTCTTTCTGTCCTTTTCCAAAGGAGAAAAGATGGCAGCTGGATCAATATTTTCTTTGGGTTAGGTCTATTTACATGAGGTTACCAACTTCCTTATGTTAAACTACTCCCTATTTAAGTTAGCATCAAATCAAATGATATATTTCCTTAATGTACTATTCTTTCATCTTCTAGATATTAAGCCTGCCAAACATGGCAATTTTCCACAAAGAATAAAAAAAGTAAGGCATATGGATTTAGATGATTTCATTAGTCACCTACATCAATCCAACAGACCAGAGATCAATGCCCTCTGGATATTTTGCAGCTCAACTTCCATTAGCCCTAGCATAGCCATTGACAAGAAATTGTCGGAGTCGGAGTCCAAAATATCAAGAAGGCACTAGGTTGTCTACCCACACAGGTTGCAAGAAATTAGAGGTTGAAGCTGCAACTGGCAAAGCTTTTAAGTGAAGGATTTTTGACACCTTGAGATCAAAACAATCTATTATATGCATACATGCAAACACATGCAGCTTTCTTACAAAAAAGATGAAATTATTCAAAACAAAATTATGTACCAGTTAAGGCAAGTAAATTGTTTTAGATTTGATCCTGATTATCGATTTGGGGATTTCAGAAGGCAGGAAGTCCACCCCTGTAGACTTCTAGGCATGATGTTGCCCAACTTTTAGACACTAATAGTTTACCATTTTAACCATGGTATTAATATGTTCAATAAGTTAACCTTTTTAAAGCATTGTCAGTGTAATTGTCTCTTAGCCACTCTGAGGGCTTCACTTGAACTTGTGACATGCTTAGGAAAAAAAATTTATCATCCCCTTGAGCACAGAGGCTGTTATCACAATCAACCCATATTCTTACAAGAGTTGATTCTTGTTGGAATCCATTTCCCACTGACATTCTTCCTTCTAAACCCAGGCACTTTAACCCCTTCCCTTCACCAAGAACTGCTGTAATTTTATTCCCAGCCAAAGTTGGATTCACTTCTTGTTACCAAGGGAATATACTGCTGAGATTTTCACATCTATGTAAGTGAAAACTTCAGTAGGTTTATGCCTCTTGTTAAAATGAGCACATTCAGTTTATTTTAAACATCACTGATTTCTGGAGTCCAGAGAAATTTCCCAAAACTAATTTACTCTAGGGCCACTGACCTGGCCAGCATTTAGATCAAAGTTTTCCCCACCATTAAATTCCTTCCTTCCGCTGTCTAAAAAGAACTGAGTGCTTCTGAAAAATCAACCCCCTCCCCCCACCAAATCTGGGACCAGTGAAACATGATGAAAAGTGGACACATTGTATGTGTATTTGTGTGTGTGCACGTGTGAGAGTATGTAGTGGGTGTGCTAGAGATCTGTTAACCTGATAATGTTGTCTTGCCATATAAATTATTTATATGAAAAAGAAAGATTTATTTTTGTAGTTTGTACAGACTTCTAGCCTTGCAATGGAATTTTTATTTTTAAAAGTAAATATATATTATATATAAACCTATCTTCTAGTGATCCTGTGTGTTGTTCTTTATTCCAAACTGATGTTGAAGAACCTGTGGTTTTTCTAGGTGTGGACCTATAGTGGAAGATTTCCATCTGAAAAATAGTGCTTGGCCGAAAGTTTAAACTAATTGATAGCACAAACAATTTCATTATAAAAGCAGGAAAGAAAATTCCAAGTAAACTCGCAGAGAGCTGAGGCTAATGAATGAACAACATGAAAACAATTTTCCAGGAAGATACAACTTAGCTTGCTAGTTTGAAAATGAAAGGTAGACTGCAAAAGAAAGACCTGCATCTTACATTTTCCTGATGAAATCCTAGATGACACAAAGTTCTCCATACTGAAATGAGTTAACCCATCCCTCTTACTGCCCTCCTGGAAAAATCAGCCTCCCTACTCCACCTTCCTCTTAGTAGTGGCTGTACTGCAGCTGTCTGGTAGTGTTTATTTTCCATAGTGCGTGGAGGAAGGCAGCACAGAATGGCACAGATCTACATGTGCATGGATATGTCTTGTCGGCAGCCACAGGGACCACAGCTGAGCCAATTCCACAAGCAGAGCAACAAACAGAATGAAGAAAAACAAATAGAGATCTGAGTTCTCTCTCACACAGCACTGAAGCTTAGAGGTTCAGTTAGGGGTGTTCATTTTAAAAAGCAATGTTTCTCCTTTTTCCTACTGTTAGTTGTAGTTTGCAGCGTGCAATGGCTTTAGCAAGAGTTTGATTATGAAAAAAAGCATATGAATAGGCAGATGTTTGATGCATCAACATGTAACTTTAATTCAAAATTATGGCTACTCCCAAGAGAAAAAATGTAGAATCTTCCTAGAAGGATAGAAGGGCTGTCTTAGCTGATTCATTTCAGATTAGCAACTAAAGTAGCTGTTCATGTTGAACACTAAGGATTCAAATTCAGCCTGTAAAAGTGCAATTAATAGGGTGTTACTAGCATTCATAAGGTGAGAAATAGTCCTTTTCAAAAACTTTATTTCAAGGTTGTTGATGTAAATCCTGTAGAAGTTACAGTGCCAAGCACTAATCATCTTGCCAATTTAGTATCGGGTGAACAAGTTAGCTAAGCTATTTCTTATCCCTTTATACTAACTCACAGAACTCTAGGGTTCCAAGCTCAGTGTCTGTCTGTTAAAAGCACAATTCCTTCCATTTTCAAACCAGTTGCTTCATAGCATGATGTAAGTCCATTTCTCGGGACGAATCAGCTTCCTGATTCTTGGAAGTAGAAATTGTGGCTCTAATTGTGGTCGTAAGTCAAGGTCTATTTGTGCAGGAGAGTGATACATCATACTATATACTATGCATACTATACTATGCATTTTATAAGTAATGTCTAGCAACTACACTGGTTCATAACTCTTTTCCAGATCTACAAGTATGAAGAAACCTACCCCTTTCCTACTTACATTTACAACATTTATTAAAAGATCAAATCTGTTCCTTAAAATAGACCTGTCATCTTCCAGGTTAAGTCTGAACAGTCAGGAAGTTTCCTTTTTTGCCTCTCTATTGAAATCAGCACACAGACTGCAATCCTAGTCAGACCTTGCCAACCAAAGAGGCAATTGTAATTTAAAGACCACAGAGAAGGCCTTGAAGAAAGCTGTTTGGCAGGACAGGACAACATGCTAACAAGATACTCAATTTCAAGGCTGCTTGTTTCTGAGGCATTCATCTCATTTGTGCTCAGAGACAGAAGCTGAATTATGAATTAAAAATGAAGATGGCAATATTGGCAAGGAATGAACAATAATAATTATTTTTTTCTGTTCACAAGATATAATAAAGAGAGAAAGAGACCACTGCTAAAATAAACATTCAGCTTGTTGATACACTGAATGGGAAAAGAATTCATGCTGTTTTTAAACCCTAAAAAGTCTGTTTAACTAATAGGGTAAAAGAAATTCCAAAAGACAGAACCTCCCTCAAACCCTTTCAACACGAAGGGACTGTCTTTCTTCAGCCTTGATTTAATTGAAGGCAATCAGCCATTCACACATATGCTATATACTAATGCACGCATTCACACATACATCAATCCTAGGAAAGCTGATGTTTGACTGGATTTTTTTTGGTTTTTATGATAATTGAAATTCCAGCACTAAATAAGCAAATAAATCAATCCCAACTGAATTATTGCCAGTTTGAGCAATGCGTAGGATTTTTCTTTTCCAGCTGCTTTCAACATTTAACACAGTTCAAAACCCTGAACACTGTTCCCAGAATAGACAGGCAAAAAAAATCTATAGGCAGTTTTCTGGATGATATAGAAAGATTTCCAGTTGCCAATTGTTTAACAACAGCAGCAGCTCTAAAATGACAGATGTGTTCCATAGCTACATAAATTATACCACTGAATTGCAAAGTGAAGGGAAAATAGAATATACGTATTTGTGAAGGTCTATTATTGGTTCTCCTCAGAACAAACTCAAGATTGGGATCTGAGTCCAGTTGATGTCCATTAATTCCTGGAAATAAAAAACAAGCTTGCTTACTTTTATTTCTTGCTTTCATTCAGGAACTCAAAATAAAAACAAAATGTTTCCTACTATTTTTCCCCACAATGTCAACCATTTTTCAGGAAGAAAACAATTAGCCCAAAGTCACCATCTAAGGGTGGAATAGAACCCAGCTCTCACGATTCCTAATCCAATCCTGGCTCTTTAGACTTCCTTCCCTGCTTTTACACTATTTCCCTGCCCTCCAGCTCTCATAGCCACCTTAATACAGGTAGTCCTTGACTTACAACAATTGACCACAATATTTCTGTTGTTAAGAAAGAAATTTGTTAAGTGAATTTTACCCAGTGGTGAAATGTAAAATTTGTTACTATCGGTTCTGTGGGCGTGGCTCGGTGGTGGTGGTGGGTAATGTGACTGGGTAGGCAGGGCCAACTTTTTTTTTTTACTTTTAAAAGCATTTTTTCTACAACCTCTTTTATATATCTTTGTTTCTTACTTTATATGTTTTTTCTATCTCTTGACACTTCTCTTTTTTTAAATATATATTTTTCTTAATTTGTGTTAGTCTTTTACTGTATTTATAAAGTAATAAAATTGTGTGTGAGAGAGACAGGGAGGGAGAGAGTGAGGGAGAGAGAGAGGGAGAGAACATTATTTTTTTTGGCAACAGCCAAAATAGCCAATGCAATCCTAGATTGCATTAACAGAGTGGTAAAAACAAGATCACTTGAAGTACTAGTACTGTTCTGCAAAGCCTAAGTAAGACCACACTTAGAATACGGCATCTAACTTTGATCACTCCAATACAAAAAAGATGTTGAGACTTTGGAAAGAATTCAGAAAAGAACAACAAAAATGATTACCCTAGAAGCTAAAGGTAGGAACTGGGTATACTTAGTTTAGAGGAAAGAAGGACCAGGGATGACAGGATAGCATCCTCCAATACTCGAAGGACTGCCACAGGGAAGCGGAGGCCAACTTGTTTCTCAAAGCACCAGTAGGCAAGACAAGAAATAATGGATGGAAACTAACCAAGGAGAAAAGCAACCTAGAACTAAGGAAAAAATTCCTAACAATGAGAACAATTAACCAGTGAAACAAATTGCCTTGTTGTGGGGACCCCATCACTGGAGGCTCTTAGGAAGAGATTGCATTAGCCATTTATCAGAAATAGTTTAGGTCTCCCGCCAGAGAAGGGGGTTAGATTAGATGCCCTCCAAGGTCCCTTGGTGGCGCAGTGGACTAAACTGCTGCTGTTAAAGTAGTACTTAGCTGCCAGCTGCCTGCAATTACTGCGAGTTCAATTCTCACCAGGCTCAAGGTTGACTCAGCCTTCCATCCTTTCGAGGTAGGTAAAATGAGGACCCAGTTTGTGGGGGCAATAAGTTGACTTTGTATAAAATAGAACACCGCGCGGGGAGGGGGGGCAAAAAGCCCTACTAAGCAGGTATATACAAAAGTATAAAGGCTATTGCTTAATGCATTGTAAGCCGCCCTGAGTCTCCGGAGAAGGGCGGCATATATAAATCGAACTAATAAACAAACAAACAAACAAACAAACAAACAAACTCTTGTTACTGTTACTGAGGGGGGGCCGCTGCCCTTTCAGAAAGGAAACTGAAGCCCAGTAAGCCTCAACTCCCGGGGGGGAAGGCGAGGTGCCCCTGTCCGAAAAGTCTCGGGCATCCCGGGCTGTCGGCTACGCCCACTCGCCTTGCGTCGAGCTCCTCCTAAACATGGCTGGGAGCTCGGACCCGCCGTGAGGAGGGCAAAGGCCAGCCGGCTTTCGGGGCGCTCCTCTCCTCTGTTCCCCGAGCCGCCCGGCAGCCAACAGGCGTCTTCTCTGCCTCTTGAACTCGGGACACAACCTTCCTGCCAATGCCCTCCCCGCCTGCTGGGTGGTCCGTAATTAATCCCCCGCCACAGGCGGTACGGGATTTACACGTCCTGGCCCAGCAGGCCTCCCCGCCTAATCCCCGGTTCTTGTTACTCGCCTCGGGGGGCCGCCGGCACCTCCGAGAGCCCCTCGCCTCTCCGCCCGACCCCCCTCCCCTCCCCTTTCCTGTCCGATTCAGTGATGAAGCGGTAGATGCAATGAATACGGCAGAATCAGACGCCTCCCCCCCACCCACCCCCACAGCCTTCCTGCAGCGACCGTAGCCTTTTCCCAATGCTTTCATCCGCGCCTTCCCGGAGCGGGTGCGCGGCCTTCCCGGGCTGGTCTTGGAGCTAGGGCGACAGACGGAGAAGCCTCGCTCGTTTGGAGAAGCGAAACGAAAATGACGGGTTTAAAAAAAAAAGTGAAGAAATAAAAGCGTAAAAGGAGGGAGCAGCCCCGAAGAGAAGCTGCCAGATAACCGAGAAGCCTCCCTTCCTGCTCCCCGCTTTGCATGACAAAAGCCCAGCTGCAGAGATGGCACCGTCCCTCCTTTCCCTCCCTCTCCACCATCCCCCGCCAAATTCCCTTCCCCAATTACCAATCAAGCCCATTATGTGGCAACAATAGCCGCCAGCTCTGGCGGCCCACCCAAGCGGCTAACCTACAGTCCACAGCGTGTGCAATTTTGGTAGAGGACTCAGGTCTCCCATCCCGTCAAAATCCTTGTGTTGGGGCATCAACGGGGCAAATGTACTAATACAGCTGTGACCATGTTAGTAAAGTAAAAGGGGAGGGTCGGCAGCATGAATTAGGGTGAGTAATCACTACTGTTATCGCTTGTCAAAAAACTTGTCTCTCTTCTTAAACCCCCCACCCCACCCCAAAGCTCTTTCCAGTTTTGTCCCCTCCCTTCTTTGCACAAAAAATGTACGGATCTGGTATTTTAAGCTTTCAGAAACTAAGCACATTTTAGCAATGTTACTCAAGATAGTAATCAAGAGGTAGAACTTTTGGGAAAGGCTTTAAGGGAGTTAGCCAGAAGAAATAGCTAGGTTGGAATAAGCAGATGAACATTTACTCTTTAACCTACCCAAGCAGAGAATGGCTCTACTTTCCTTTTAGGTATAAAGATATAAGAGATATAAGAAAGAAGGGAAAGGAGGTGCTGACCATTAAAATAAAACCCCAAAACATCATCTTAATTGTAGGCTAAGGGAGGAATTTTTTTCAATTATGGTTCCACAATGCCCACTCGTGGTCGGAGGTGTTTATGCAGCTATTAAAGGAAAAATCATTAAGGTACAATTGTCAGAATAAGAGGCAAAAAAGAAGGGAAGCAGATATTTGTGGTTTTGCATAAAAGCAGGCAGGTAAATGGAAATAATATCTTGACTGCTGCGAAAGAGACTCTGAAATATAATCTCTGAATGAATTAGGGACAGGGAAGTATATGTTTTGTATGTAATTCACACATTTTTGGTCCAAATGTGTAGTCAAAAAATAAATCCTACTGAGTTCCATTAAGCTTACTCCCAGTTACGTGTCAATACAACTGCAGTCTAAGGAAGAAGCAGAAATGAAAATGTAAAAAAAAAAAAAACTTCAACAGGGAACTGTGTCACAAAATATGCCTGACCAAATCCTACTACAAAGCAGTATTTTACTATATTTACTATATTTTTCCAGAGAAGGAAAAGTTAGCATTAACTAAATTATTGAATCACAAATCTTACCCAGCCTTCCACTAGCAAGAAGCTTTTGCTCAAGCTTCTCTTGAAAAGCAGCATGTTAACAATGTTCACATCTGATATTTTATTTTCTAGATATGTACACCCATATACACTTTGTGGAAGGTGGGTCAGGATGAACAGAGTGCAAGAGCTTCTTCCAGGTAGCAAGGACAAAAATCAGACCACCGTCAGCAAAACCATCATCCTTCCAGGTTTCAGTCTTCCCATGGACTCATGTCGGTATCAATGGCCACACAATTATAAGCTGCATAACGCAATTTTTCTTCACAAACTTTGGCACTAGAAATTTTAAAAAAAATAGGTTAACATTTCCAGGTATTCTGAAAATCCCCAATACATCTCTAGTTTACCAATCTATCGTTGTTCAATTAAATTTTTATTTCACTATCATAGTCTCCCTGTTTGCCTGTCTTGTGGTATAGAGTAATATTTTCCTTCTTACACTTCTCTAGTTCTTCCACTCCCATAACTGTCTTCTCTTCCCATTATCTACTGTGAATATCCCTTCCCTGGTAAGCATGCAACAATCCTTGCTGTTCTGCTATTATATTATATAATCTCCCCCAAATTGTCTTTTCTGTGTCTCTATCTCACAGTGGTGGGGAACAATGGCCCCTTTAAGACTTGTGGACTTCAACTCCCAGAATTCCTGAGCCAGTATAACTTTTGGGAGTTGAAATCATAAGGGGCCATCGTTTCCCACCTTTGCTCTACCATAAAAAAGGTTTCTAGAGCAAGACTTACAAGGCATAGTTGGGCAAAAAGAGCGTGCTGGAGCAAGTGGATGATTCAGGGAGGGCATCGGTGGTCTCCGAGCTTGGCCATAAAACAGAAGAAAATAAAGTAAGTCAGAAGAATCTACCAGATAATAAAACTCCAAAGGACCAGTAATCAGTCTTCCTTCCCAAAGAGGGAAGCGGGACTCACCCTAATTTATCAGGATAGATGTAAATTCGAGCTGGAAGTCTGCTTCTCCCCGTAACAAACCTCAGAAAGCGACTGCGATCCTCTAAGGAGAAAAGTACATGGCTTTCATCAGTTCATCATAAATCCCTCTCCATAATAAAGCTCCCGGAAAATGAAATAGGAATGACATCTGATATGGTCTCAAGATGCTAGCCTTGGAAAGCAGGAATTACTTTTTATTCAATGAGTCAAAATATAACTTGCAACCAAATATATGACAGAAGTTGTGGTAAAAACTTTTCACCTTCTCTATTCTGCTGTAATTTAATCTGACACCACTTCACCCCTCATCATCTGAAATAACTGTTTTTTTTTTAAGAAAAAATGTTTACAGCAAGTTCAATTATCAACAATGGGTTCTGCAGGAGAGACTGTGGTAATTCTCAATGGGAAAAGTTTCTTAAAATATGCTTGACTCTGCAATCATTTAATAAATGGCAGAAAATCCCTTTTATCCAGTATTACACAACAGTAAACATTTGTTTACTGTGCTCACCATTAGTAAAGTTGTTCAAGGCCTCCCAAAAGTACTGAATTCTGGTGTCTGATGGTTCAAAATCCTCAAAGCGAGCTGTAAGAAGATAAACACAGAAACAGTGCAGAAACAGTAATACCAACTACATACTACGATCCATCTGATTAGAGAGGAAGAAACATTCATTAGTTGAGAGGCAAAAGATTTTACTAAATTAGCTCAAACTCACCACACACTTTTTCAATAAAGTAATTGTGCTGGGATTCTGTACTAACTAGCAATTGCGTGTGGAGCTAACAGTAGATACAATGAAACTATGTATAGTATATTCCTAAAGATGAGAGCATTCTCATACACAACAGGAAGTCCAAGTATCAGAGATACATACTGAGCTTCTTCAAGGCCTCAACTGTAACTTCTGGGTCACCACAGACCTTCTTCTCCAGTTCCTGCCAAGTGAGGAGGTCCAAGACAGCCTGAGGAACTACTTTCAGAAGTCCAGCCTGCATGGCTGCAATCTGGGAGAAGATTAGGAAAAAGAGATAAGAAAAGAATATGTAAGATCAAAAAGACATGGATAGGAGAAAAGTTCTTCCAAAAACACATAACTGTTTTCTGACAAGTCCATGAAAATGTATAGCTTTCTGTTAAATTTTCTTCAATATTGCCTCTGTAATCAGTTCACTTAACCAATGCCCAGCATCTCCTAAAACATGTTGATACAGACTGATGATAAACTATAGGGGAAAAAAGTAATGATTATACTACTAAAATGCCACACTGAATTACCTGTTCCTTACTCTCATTCAGCCGTGCTTTCTGTACCAGATGGATGAACTCTAGCCGGTTCTCATAGTGCACTGCAGTGCGAATGCCACCAGGAATAAGTTCCACCATGCGCTGGTCACTCAGTACGGTGGTATAGGTCAACTCATTTCCAAACTTGAATTCAAAGGTCTCCTTGTCCATTCCTTCCATCATCTCCAGAAGTTTTACCTGAGAGCATGGAAAGAAACCAAGAAAATTAGGAAGAGATCGCTGGGATTCTGATTAAATTGAAGCCATCATTAGGTGGTGTAATAATGTATGGTCAAAGTGTTTTCAAAAGAACAAAAAATTATTATGCTTAATGTTCTGACCTAGGCTTCCTTAGAAAGCATGACGCAAAGTCTTAATCCTGGTAAAACCTCTTTTATTAACACGACTGTGAATTTATTCACAGTCAACAAGGCTTTGGCAAATAGTCTTTCAGAGGAATGTTTATCAACCCTCACCTTATCTCACTTGGAATGCTGCCAGAGAACCAATTTCCAAATGCAGAGCAAGGCCAAACTTGGCACCGAGTCTATTAGAAGCATGAACAGAACTTTCCAATCTTGAAATGAGATTAACTAATTGCTTCCTGCAAAAGCCCACATCCCGTTCGCTCCTCTTTTATGTCCTATGGGAGGGGCCAATAATCTCCAAGGTGTGGCCTTACTCCCGAGTCTACCCTGCTTTCTTAATTGTTCTTGTCTTCCGGCAGCTCTGCGCATGCGCACACTGGGAACGGGCTCCAGTTGTTCCTCTGCCTCGCTGCTGTCTAACTCCCTCTCTGCCTCTGACACAGATCCCTCATCCGAGCATTTCCCAGTCCCCAGGAACAGCCCAAGTTCCTCCCCAACCTCCTCACTGTCCGACTCTGCTGCCAGCTCTGCTGGCCGCCAGTGAGCCACAACACTTAAGAGATACATTCTGATGGTTTTGATAGATGTTACAATATTTCTAGATGATCTCCTCTACAAAAGCTAAGGTGCGAGGAAGTTCTATCCCTCCTCCTCAATGACTCTTTTAAAAAACAAGTTCAAGCTATCAGCTCAATTATGTATTATTCCATATTTCTAGTCCCCAAGCAAGTAAATGGAGAGAAGCCTATACATCAAACAGAAACACCACTCGTGACTTACCAGCATTGAGTCAATAGCAGGGAAATCCTTATTCCAACTCACTTCTTCACCTGTCAGTTGCTTCCAAACAAAGCCAGGCAAGGCAAGGACCTTGAACAGAAAAGAAGAAGATAAGCAGAATTTTAAGAGTAGTTGCAGTCATTCAGGTCTCTCTATGTCCAAACAAATTCTGGAGTGAAGATACTCTTATTTCAAATATTGCCGCTTTGTTTCTTTTGTGATATGTTTCAGTGTTTTTCAATATCTTGAAATTATTTTAAGTGCATTTCTTTTTGTTAGCTGACTTCAGCTTTTTATTAAAGTGGTATTTAAAAATAAAATTAATAAATATATATACATAACAATAAAACAGAATATTGTCCCCCATTTAAGGCATTAATTCCGCAAAATACCATAATCTTAGGCAATGAAATGTGCAGTAGGACTAATTCTGAGAATAAAGGGAGGAAAAAGCACATTCAGACTTGGAAACGTTTGTCACTGTAACCTTATAATAAAATAGTGTTAAGAGTTTTTTGGCATCATAGTCCAATTTTTCTAGAATGGCTGATAGATGCTAAGGCTAAGGAACTTGCTAGTTCTATATTAGACATGTTTATATATCCAGAATTGAGAGTTATTTGGTCAACTGTCCTTCATTAAGAAAAAGGATAATTTGTACTGAGAAGGATCCACTATAAATATTTATAGTTTAGCATTGTCCCTTCCTAACTGCATAATATATCCAAGGATCTGGTGGAAGGTGCTTTATTGCCAATGCAGCTTCTTGTAAAAACACTAATATTTGTGACAATGAAATAGGAAATATTGTCCCAAGTTATCTTAAATGTCTGATGACAATAGGCTCTATAGAAAAGAGGGCTGTTGGTCAGTTTTTTGCTGTGCTGATTTATAGTTTCAGATAGAAAATATTTGATAATTGTTTGATGTGAAAAAAAGACAATTTACACTTAACCCTAGGCTATGTCAAAATTTTAAATGAAAAAAGAAACAAAGTTTTTGAATTAACAAACCAAATGCATCTATGAAAGGGAATAGCCATAAATATAAATAAAGGAATCCCAGAGAAAAGAGAACATATGCCTTCAATTTGATCAATAAATAAGAATGAAGCATTCAACTTCAAGGAATAGACTGTTTTTCTTTCTGGAATGACATTTTTCCAATATCCCCCTTCTGTGACATAAGACATAAGGAGAGTAGACTTGCAAGTTAATAATTTTTAAAGACATGGAAACATCTAACATTCCCCATTTTTGTTCCTATAGTACATTTGGGGCACAATTTTAAATGATTACATAAATGAAGGACAGAGCACATGTTCAGAAAACATATGTCTACAGAAAGTATGAAGTGACTTGAGTATGGAGAAATATGGCTTCTGGTATCAAGGAAAAATTAGTCAATATTGCATACTAACCAGAAATTCTTTGCCGCGTAGAGCTGCGCCCATTATTTGCCCAATCCACTCATATTTGAGGAATTCCTTGCAGGATGGGTTTGGGACATACATGTCTCGGGCCTCTCCAGTTCCACTGCCCTAAAATGACATATATCTTATTTAAAACAATCAACTAAGCAACAGTGTAATGATTATATCAGCATAACTCCGTACAAGAACTTCCAGTTCAACACCATAGCAGCACCTAGCAATACATAATCCACCAAAGGCCAACAGAGATACTGCAACATTTTCTGGCACATGTTAGTGCCTTAACCTAAACACAAGAATTTTTTTTTAAAAAACTTGATCTGAAGCACTTTTAACACATTGAGCAGAACAAGCAGGGGTAACAGATTAAATACAGCTCTGGAACATTTAATTCAATGGCATCAGGAAAAGATCCAGAAACCTGAGTGTTGTTTCTTTGTCATTAATGCCCTTGACACTTTATTTTCTTCTTAGGTAGCTTTTATCTTTATCTTAACCTAAAAGTCTTGATCTAATTTTGGTTTGAGCAAGGAATGGCACCTGATTGGATGTGCGGACAAAAAAAGGCAGTGGGACAGGTGTCTCAGATGAACTAGGACACAACTCTTCAGACATATCAGCAATGCTGTCCCGGAAACCCCCGCCTGAAAGAAAAACAAACAAACAAAGCAAAATAAAGGGGAGCCCATTTTACATTTTACCATCTTCCCACTCCCATCACTTTAGAAAGTCCGTTTTTTTGTGGGGAGATTACATCCGGGGGGGGGGGGGCATCAGAATTATAGCTTGCCTAATCTACTCTTATATGATCAGGTCTTTGCAGGACTATTGCTCTAAGAATAATTTGGAATCAACTCCCCTGGGGCTCCGGTTGGCCCCTGACCTTCGCACCTTCTGCTGCGAATTAAAAACATGGCTGTTCAAATTGCCCAGCCTGGACTGATGGGGTTTGGATTATTTTAATATGTTTAACATGTGTTTAATATGTATTTTAACATGTTTTATCTGGTTTGATTTTAATTGTTGTGAGCCGCCCTGAGTCCTATGGAGATAGGGCGGCATACAAATCAAATAAATAATAATAATAATAAATAATAAAATCTTATACTACTAAAAATACAGCTACACAATGGCTATTTTTCTGGCTGTTGCAACAGCCAAATTTCCAGGTCTGAAATCCTATAACCTGGATTATGTCATGCCTATAATCCAAACATGGTCCACAGAAAACCCAAATGCTCAAGTACAAATTATCAAAATCAATAATATCTGCAGGTACCATTGCGATAATGGTGGGCACAATAAAATAACATGGAACAAGGAACAAGGAACAAAATAAAACGAAAAAGGTTATTTAGACCTTTATTTGGCCGTTTTAATTCTATTTCCTCAAAACTGAAACACAAAGCCAAGAAATGTGCTTTTATTCGCCTTTTATTGAACAATGCAGAGCACTAAAGGCTAAATTTAAGCAAGGCATCATTTGGGTCAATGCAGAATTTCAAACTTACCCTGATCAATGATGCCCTCCGCAATGAATTTACATTCCCACCATTGATCATACCGCAATGGCCACCTGGGATAAAATAAAAATCAAGCATTATCAAGTGGGCTAGCCATTAGTCAAAATATTAGAGGCAATTATGATGAAGATTATATTAATAGTCAGACAACCTGTGATAAAAATAGAATGCGGCAAAAGTAAGAACAGGTACTAGGCACGTTGTATGCAATCTGAAAACAATGGCGATGATGTTACCTAGCTTGGGTAATAAAATGTCTGCAAGAAAACAACCAGACTCAGAGAGCACCAAGGACCCCTAATATCAGGTTTTCTCTTTCCTTGAAAAATGAACATTTGATTTATTTGCAAATCCTACGATAGTTGTCATCCAGGCCTTTAAATTTCAGATCCCCAAAAACATGAAATAGAAAAGGGCAAGGAAGAAAAATAAATGGCTCAAGGATCACCCACCTATAATCCAGTGGCTTCTCATACTTGTCTGAAGGTTTCAGGCCTTCATATACCTAGGAAGAGCAGAAAGTGCAGCTAAAGCTTTAACAGTGGAAGAAAATCAAACTTCACAATGGTGCTTATAGATGGCAAAGCAAGAATATCCTGCCCCTGAAGCATTGAGTGCAATTTAATTCCGCAGAAAACTGGAAGGGAAACAGTTGGTACATCAGGGCACAAAAAATTACTTTCCTGGGATGCTTTTCTGGTTAAGTAGATACCCAGCAAATAAAATGAAAAAGCCAGTGTGATGATATGGCCGGACCACTATGTGAGACAACTGCAATTCCTAGTTTATTGGCTGGGAAAATTACAATCTTATGGGTTAGCATCACAGTGATGCTAACAATAAAATGAAGGAAACCAATATAGCTCATTGATAGAAGAATAAAACTAGGCCAAAGAGAGAAATATTAACCTGACACTTCATAAACAAAACAGACAGGCAAATCAACCACAATTCCTGGGGGGGGAGGGATTAGATAAAAGCTCAAAGAAAATGAATTATTTTGATCAGAGGAGGTAGTCCTCATTTAACAATGGCAATTGGGACTGGTGTTTCTCTCACTAGGAGACAGAGTTGGGAAACATGAGTCATGTAACCACACAACTCGGCAATGGAAATTCCAGCACTCCCTGTTGTGCCATCCTTAAGCAAATCACCATGGGTGTCAAATGAGGACATCATGTGGTTGCCATTTTTGTCCTCCTGCTTACTTCCCCATTAACTTTGCTTATAGGATGCAGGCAAAGAAGGTTTCACATGGTGAACACGTGGCTTTGGAGCATCATGATGTCACAATCACGAGTTGAGCATCCAAATTACTATCATGTGAGTGTGGAGGTGCTGTGATGGCTATAGGCACAAGGACTGGTCATAGCTATCAGTTGTTCAGTGGTCACTGAACGAGAGGTTGTTAAATGAAGATCACCTGTGGATACCATAGAGCAGCAGTCCCTTTTTGATACAGGAACCAGAGTTGTGGAAGATAATTTTTCCACGGATTGGGGGAGGATGGTTTTGGTTTTGCTTGCTGGTCTGTTACTCACCTCCAGCTCTGCAGCCCAGTTCCTAACAGTCTGTGCCCTGGGGTTGGGGACCTCTGTCATAGAGCAGCGATCCCCAACCTTTGTGGCTTGGTGATCCGGTGGGGGAGGGAGAGGAGAACTGGGTCGCATGAGTGGTCGGCCGGCAGCGTGAGCAGCATGCCAGCACAAATGCGCATGTGTGTGCAGCTAAACTGGTGCATGTTGAGCTGCGCATGTGTTCATGGACACCGGCCGGCCATTTGTGCAAGTTGAGCTGTGGGTGTGCACATGCGCACCAGACTGCTGCTTGCGTGGCCCGGTTGAGAATAGACCCAGGCCCGGGAGTGGGCTACGGCCCGGGGGCTGGGGACCCATTATAGAGGACAAAGAATTAAAATTCAATTATTTAACGGCATCAGACATACGTGAATGGGTTTTAATATTTTAATTTTAAATGTTTTTATAATAGCTTTTTAAATGCATTGTAAGCCGCCCTGAGTCTCCGGAGAAAGGCGGCATATAAATTGAACTAACTAACTAAATAAATAAATAAATGACACAAATTAAATATTCCTGTAAAAGTTCTATTATAAATTGAAAGATCCCAAAGTGATGCCTCCCAATCTTACAAAGGCTCCGCCATAGTTGCCTGTTAGCTGTGATATAGACATCAACGGCATTTCATTCATTATATCAAGAGCACAGCGTAAAAAAGCACTCTAAAGTACAGAAGGAAATTACTGCTCCTGAGTAACAATTAGTGCAATCTTTCCTACTTTGGTATTCTTTAGATGCTAGTTCCATACCTCCCAGAATATCAGACAGCCATTCTGGAAATTATTGTCCCAACGCATCTGGAGGATCCCATAGTGGAGAAGGGCATGCTATTATCTGTGTTTCTCCTTACCTGGGTGAAGACAGTGTTTTTACAGGTAGGGTCAAGGGCAGGATTGTCGCGATGCTCCATGGCTAAGCGCCGGTTGATGTAGAGACGTGGCATGAAGTTGGGCTTGCTGGTTTCAGAGTCCTTGAGGCACTGGCTGATTAGCATTGTGCGTCGCTTGGACAGCAACAGAAACTGTTTGATATGCTGTCAGGGGATAACAATTGGTTCAAAGACGACAGTAGTCCAGTATCTAATGCACTTTCCCTCCCCTTTCCAGCCAGTTGGGCTCTACCATCATGGCCACCACCCAAATATTCTTGATATGCTGATAACTTAGTTCTTTCTCCTACTAGAAACACTCTGATATAGGAAAATGGGTATTTAATGAACAGAGTCAGTCCCATTTCTCATTAAAGATGTTGATGCATTTTTAATTTATTAAAGATTTATGAGCAACCTTGTATAGAAAGCTGCAGCTCATATTTGTTAAACGAGAGCTTGTTAAACTAGGACTACCTGCGGATACTACAGAGGACAAAAATTTAAATTCAATTATTCCATTGAGTTTTAAGTATTAATTTAAATTGGGATCTAAAAGGATCTCATTAAAATGATGAATAGAATTTTTTTTTCCTGAAGCTTGAAAAATGAACTTGAACATGAAAAGAAAATACAACGTGCACATTCTTGTTAAAGTGAAGTTAGAGAGCCATCCTTTTTAAAATGCTGGGCTTGCTTATATAATGATTGAAGGAGAGTTCCCCAGCAAGAGCATCCTTACATCTTCTCTGCTAAATCATTTTCAACTCACCTTCAAGAAACAGGATGGCAATGTTAGCCTGTTCAATTGTCTAGTTAGGTTGGAGCAGAGACATTTATTCAACAGCTTCAGTTTTTCCAAGGAAAGGTAAGTCTGGCTACTACAGAATGATCACTATTACTGCACTGATTGGGAAAAAAAACAGATATTGACCCATCAGTAGGACTATTAGTCACCTCACCTTTAGTTCATTGAAGGTACCGAGTGTGTAGTCCCAGGCTGGTACAAGGTGATGAAGCACACTGTCCAAGATCTTGATAAACCTATCCCAACAAAAAGAAACAGCACCAAAAATGTGGAAAAATATCTAAGTGATGTACAGTGATGCATGATGGTGAGGGTACAATGTGATTCCATATAATCATGTAAATAAAACAACGCTATGATTACATTTATATTCCATCTGTCCACCAGGAGCTCTTTTCCTCCTAATTTTTTTCTATGCAGTCCTCTACCACAGAGCATTATTTGTTTATTTCTGAAATGTATCTCCTATCCAAGCAAATTCTCTGAGCCTTTATAATTAAAAACGTTTGCAAGGAAAGCATGAGGGCATGACCACGAAATGAAGAATAGTAATGAAAATGAAGAGAATTAACATGGTCATAATACTAGGAAAAGCTAGTGGAAGAATGAGATGCTTCCTGGTTTATGGAAGTAAGCACTCAAATAAGCAGTGCTTCAGCAATGCAATCAAAGAGATATAGTATTCCTAGGTGTAACGGTATGTGGAAAAGAGGATTAGAAGAAACCCTAATTTTTCCACCTGCAAAGGAGACAGCGGAAGAATTATACTTTGAGACTTAAATATAACTTTACAATAAAGTAGACTTAACGCATCTGGTCATGTTTTCTGTTTCCTGCGCCTAGTAAAGCTGACATCAATCTTGCAAGTCTCAAAGTGCAATCTTTCTTCTCCCAATCTCCTTCACAGCCTGAGATATTAGAGAGGGTTCAAAGAGCCTTCTGCCTTGCCCACTATGCAGCTGTAGGCTATGCTATCTCTTCTCTGACCATTTCCTAGGCCCATGATGGTAAACCTATGGCACGGGTGCCACAGGTGGCATGCGGAGCCATATCAGTGGGCACGTGAGCATTGCCCGAGTTCAGCTGCAGTGCACATGCATGCACCGGCCAGCTGATTTTCAGGCCTTCCGGGCCCACTGGAAGTTGGGAAATAGTCTGTTTCTGGCCTTTGGAGGCCCTCCGGGGGTGGGGGTGGGGAAGGCCCGTTTTTTGCTCTCCCCAGGCTCCAGAGGCTTTTTAGGGGGTGGGGTGCATTGCATTATGTGTGTGGGGACACACACACGTGACTCCCCTATGCTCCCCCCACTTTTGGCACGCAATGGCAAAAAGGTTAGCCATCACTGTCCTAGGCAGTTTCTCTTGGTCCAGTCTCCCAAGGTTTTTCTCACATACTATTACTAGAAGAAAATTGATACACACCTAGGGTGGGATAGTGATAAAAAAGATCTTGATGCTCTTTTAATTAATTCAGCTGCTTGCAGAGGCCTCTCACTTATTTTCTTATTCCCATCCACAGTTGTGGAAATGGGGCTCATTAGAACTTCTTTATTAGCATTCCTAACTAGTACTTTCCATACCTCTGCAGGATCACAGCACGCCAGTAAAGCACATCAGGATCTCTCCCTTCCAGTCGTGGATACCTCACTAGGTTGGCTGGTTGAAACATGTCTGCGTTGAGCCCTAATTCTCGTTGCCGAGAAGATTTGATCTTTATGCCCCGGAGCCGGACATCAATCCCATCGTCTGCATAAAAGGAAAGGACCATATGCAGCAAGCAAATAATTTAAATAAACAATTAATTCCTTTGTATAGAGAGAAGAAATTACTGTGGGGAAAATATGGAGCAGAAAAATGGTACCTCGAGAAAATACATATGTTTTCCAAAAGGATTCAGGTCTTTTTTCAAGAATAGACATGATTTGGATTTCAAGAGATTTGGCAACTAGATTTTCCAATAGAGATTTTACCAAGAGAGGTTTTTGCAAACCGTAATCCTGTAAGTCTGGTTTATAAAAGAAAATCTAGTTCTTTCAGATGATGTGCTGTTATAGAAAGAAGAAAATCATTGAGGATTGCAAAAAGAAAGTAAAAACTTTTTTTTTTCCTTTTGTCTCTGGTTTCTTTCGTTTTTTTTCTTTATTTGGTATAAATTTGTGTAGTTTCTATGTTCTTTTTAAAACTATAATATGTATCTGACTGTCTGTCTGTCTATCTCTCCATCATCATCATACCCCTCATGGCAGTTTATTTGCTAATAATAGGCAAGGGTTTTTGAGGGTTTTCCTCAAGAACAGAGCCCATAAGCGATGTCTTGGGAGATGTGATAAAGAAACTGTTACATTTGGCTCTTTGTACTTCCACACAGGTGTTATAAAATTCCAAATTAGAGTTTCAGAATTACCAAATTATCCTCCCAAAGATTAAAAATTTCATCCTCATACTGACACCCACACACCTCTGCATTCCACAATGCGGATTTCAATGACAGGCAAGTGAGTAGTCATGTCTTCCAGCACACACACATCCCCAATGTAGCTCCTAGGAACAAAACAAACAAACAAACTGTTTCGTCTTGCATATAGTAGTATAACCCTCCCCTCTGCCAAACCTTTAATTTTATGTTTCTGAAAACGGGGGACAAGTTACATTGGGTTGTGAATGGGAACTGGGACCCAAAGACTCTTGGTTCTCATTCCAATCTTCTGAATTGCGCAAATTCCCTCTGATGGAGGGAGGGAAGTTTTAGGGTTAGCGTTGTGGTGGGAGGGATGGAAATTTGACTCCTAAAACAGTGGTGTCAGATAGGACATACAGGAGCTTGCTTACAACTATTAGGCAAGATGTTAAAAAACATAGATACTGCCTATATCTATTTATACATAACACTGCCTAGGTAGTCCTTACGTAGCAACCACAATTAGCAAATTTGCAAATTCATTGCAAAGCTGTTTCTTGTCATACCTTCGTAACTTCAACAATTGCTAAATGAGGCAGTTGATAAGCGAGGATTACCTCTGCAATGTTTCTATAATTATTATGATATTAATAATGCAGTCCTCTACTTTGATTTGTATGCTAGGCTTTAGGCAACAAGGAATTACATACCAGCAAATTGGCCAAAACTGGCTGGTTGCTATCTCTGTGAGTCCAATATAGAAACAAAACAGATTGTCAAACAAAGGATTTCTATTCTCTCTACACAACCTGACAATAGATCAGTCCAAAGCAAAAGAGATGGACTTCTTGCTTTTTACGCTGTTAATTCCAGACAGGCTAATAAAAGCATCAAGATAGTAATGATTTGTGACTTTATTCATAATGTTGTTTCCTGCCTTAATTCCCTGAGATATGATAGCAATAGCAATAGCATTTAGACATATATTGCATCACAGTGCTTTACAGCCTCTCTAAGCGGTTTATAGACTCAGCATATTGCCCCCAAACAATTGCAAGGAAGAAAGGCTGAATCAATCTTAAACCTCATGAGATTTGAACTGCCAAATTGCAGCCAGCCAGCTGTCAGCAGAAGTAGCCTGCAGTACTGCATTCTAACCACTACGCCAACATCAACAACCAACAACTACATATGAACCCTTAGCACTTCACCAGCGGCAACTGGGCCATTAATTCCTTGCTTTGCAGCAGCATTTGATTAAGATTCTTCATTTTCTATTCTCTCCTGTATCACAGGAAACGACAAGTTCTGGGCAACTATTAAACCATTTGAATAAAATTTAAGAGGATGGCTTCATTCAATTAGCCTCCATCTCCCCCCACGGCCCTAACTCACTCATCAATGCCGACATCACTCAGTTTCTTCAGGTTATCACCCTCACCGCCGTACACAGCCACCCTTTTTGGCATGAAATTCTCATCTGTTGTATCCACGGTCAGAAAGAGTTTCCTGATGGGAGAGAATTGAATCAACAAATGTGAGACAAAGCAAAGGGGTATTAGGAAAACTTTCACATGCAAGAAAGTTCTGTGAAGGCTGGAAACTCACAAGGAGCTTTCTTTAAACAAAAAACTCCTGCTGAAAACTTTGCCAGTTATTAGAATTCCTGTCAAAAAAAGGATTGTTCAGCATGCTTACAAGTCATCACTGTAGATGTTTGGAAACATGACGACGCTCTTGGCATCCATTCTTGCAACCCTCTCCTGCAATTTTTAAATCACAGAAAATATGAGGGAAAAGGAAGAGAGAACTGCCCACCTTAAAACAGTTCAATAGGATTCAGTCTTTTTCTGAAATATTATACTTAGACTTTTTCAAATATTCTTCAAAAAAGGTTGGAAAAAATAAGGATATTCTGAATTAAGAAGAGAGGGTATATCATTCATATTTCTGTGATTCACTTTGTGCCACTCTGAGCTTTAGGTCATTGTTAATAGAAACAGCCACTGGAAGAAGAAAAACTGTTAAACTATCCCTGACATAAAAAGGAAATGGGATTGTAGAACTGCACATTTTCTGATACAATCTAATATAGTGTCTTAGCCGTACATTTATAATGGAAGCATTTGAAAAGCCTAGCACATTTATTGTGCAAGAAAATTTAGATGTTTTTCCATTGTTAAGCATTTCTCAATTTTATTTTTCTGAAAGAAGAATGCCTAGGCACAAATCAGGGCCAGACATACAAACTACATTTCTAAACCCATCTTGATCTATATTCAATAGAATACAGAATGGAAAAATAATTGTTTTTCAGGAAGGCCAAATAAATTAGAGCAGCAACCTGTTTGCAAAGACTGATCCTAAATCACTTTGTATCTAATGACAGAGAAGAAAACCTTGCTTTACAGAGAAAAAGCTAGGAAAGGGAGGAGCGGATTTAATTACTAACTTTATTATGGTTCCTTTCTTCATGTTGAGACGAACCCAGTGTTGGCCTTGGGATCCATCACTCTCCCAGTAGGTATCCTCGTGGTTGTCGGTCAAATATGAAACATTGAATTCTTCCTAGGGAAGCAGAGCAGCACATTAGCCCAGGCTAACATTTGAACCAGCCCTACTTATTCATACAGACATTCTCCTGATGAATATGCTTCACTTGATAAGCATTTCAATGAAGTACTGCATTTGCTCAGACCTCATTGGAGTATTGTAAGCTAACAAATTGGTGTAAGTTCAGAAAAGGTCCAAGTTCTGGAGAGCAAGCTCTCAGAAAAATGGTGTGTGTATGTAGAGATACAAATAAGAAGTGGAGTTATTTTCTCTTATTCCAGAGGACAAGATCTAATTGGTTAAAATGAGATGTATGTGGAGTAGATTACCCCTGAGGTCATCACAGTTCTGTATTTCTAATCCTTTACAAAGACTAAAAAGGGAGTTCAAATTCAGAGGCAGGCAAATGAAATGTGAAAGTGCTGGATTATAGTGTTATTGTCTGTTAACATGGCCACACTGGCTAAGAATAATAGAAGTCTAGCATTACTGAAGAGCACCAGTCTGAAGAATAATAGTTATTCTAAAACTAAAATAGATGGTGCTTTTATTGTGAGCTGAGTGGGGGTAAGCAGACAAAGCCTCTCATCCATCATCATCAACAACTGTGAAAGTTGCAAGAACAATTTACAGATGATATTTATAGACAATCTTTAGATTTTACTTATCAACTACAAATTGATAATCCTTGACAAGTTACGGATGATATTCTGAGGAAGCGTTTCCCCTACAAAGACATCCAATTTGCTGATAGTATTATACCGTGTAAGAGGAGACATCGATGCTGTCCACGTATTGCTTGATACTACCCAGATTCTCATCCTCCTTGCCAATGTGGTCATAAAGGAAATGTACCAGATCTTCATCACATTCATAGCTCCATGTGGGTGACACAAACCTACAAAGCAATGATGGTAGTCAGTAGCACAGAAGGACCACTGAGGGGGATAGTCAGAAACTGTAATCTATTTATTCCTCCATTCTTAGTCACGTTTTTCATTTCCTCATCCCATAATATCTCCCAATGTGTTACTTCAGTCAGCTTTATACCAAAGAACTGTTTCCACTGGTGGTTGATGACAAAGCCTTACTCAACTCCATAGGCTGAATCACTATTCCCAAAGTAATGGCACTGACTATCCCAAGCAATCAGTACCCCACCCACCCCCAAAATAAAATGAAATTACCGGAGTCTCTCTACTGCAGCCACATCTGGCTCCATGATTTTTGGCTTTGCTCCAAGATGCAAGGAATATGTTAAATCTACCACCTGTTCCCATCTGGAGTAAAGAAAATGCAAAAAAAATTATAAACGTCAACTCCAAGTTAGAGAAGCTGATTGGCTTCTAAGAAAAGTTCTAAGAAAAAGTTATAGAACAAATCAATATGGACCAATATGTAGCCATCTATGGAAGGTGCAACAACATTACATTTCTAATCCATCTTGTTATACAAACAACCTTTGTTGTTATACAAATTTATCAGATCCATAATGAATCAACAAATGTGAAACAATTTTTAAAGACAAATGATTCACTAACTAGGATTCAGCAAATGATATTTTAAAAATGGGAATACCTACATGATTTAGAAAAAAATAGTCCCTCTCCAGAATCTTCCTTTTGTGCCCCACATTTTCTTCTGAGAATGCTCTGACAACCAGAGATTTGTGGACAAATATATTTGCTTACATTCACATTTGCAGTATCCTCTACAATGAGTCCTCCAAAGCCAACCAAGCAGAAGTGAGATTCTGTACCTGATCACTGGTTTAAAATCCATCCCAAAGAGCTGTTGCTGCCTCTGAATCCTTTCCATAGATTCCACTGGTACCAGCCTGTCTCCACTATCTGCATGCTTACACATAAGAACCCAACCTTCCTCCAGGTCACAACCAGTCTTGTATTCCTGAAGTTGCTCCTATATGATTAGAACACAAAGTTACATGAGCAGTAAAGTCTAAGTCAGAGGTCTTCAAACTTGGCAGCTTTAAGACTTGTGGACTTCAACTGAAGCATTGCTGGCTGGAGAATTCTGGGAGTTGAAGTCCACAAGTCTTAAAGCTGCCAAGTTTGAAGACCTCAGACCAGAAGTTGATCAAAAAGAGGCTTCATTACTACAGTACAAACATATAGAGGTTAAATGTGCAAGACCTTTGCACTTATTTGTGCAGCTGCAATTAAATCCTTATGCAAATTCAACTTGTATCTTTGTGATAATAAATATGCCTGTACAAATTTCAGAGTCCATGAAATACAGTGAATAAGATGGTGAACTAGAGCTAAGAGCCACCCAGAACTGACTGTGTTCTCCCAGTCCAATTTAACTCAGAGAGTTGGGATAACGGAGATAAAACAAAGAGATATTTCTTTGCTCTCAGGTCCTGGAGAAATAAAATAATAAAATAAAATAAAATAGCAAGTTAAACTATTCCTGTTCACTGCAAGTCACAATAATTTCCCATTTTTGGAAACAACCAAAGATGTGTACAAATAAAGGTATCCATCCATATGACATCCAACAGCTCATGCACTTCTTATATAGTCAGTCTATTCCAAGTTCCAAACTAATCATTTGTTTCCCGTAACACTGACAGTCTTACTGCAGGTGGTTGTACCTGGTTGGCTGCAGGTGATCTTCAAAATGTTAAGCAAGGTTGGGAGATCAGGAAACCCAAAGCTATAGGATGGAGGGGGAATTTGTGAGGGAGGGGGAGAAACCATGATGAAAGGAGTCAGTGGCAAACCACTTCTATTAAGAGACTACAAGGTATACCCATGGAATCATTAAGAGCCAAATTTAGCAAAAATGGAAATCTGAACTCCTCCACCCACTCAGCCATTTACATGACTGATTTACACACAGCCACAAATGGAAAGGAATAGAAAGGGGGTAAATGGGAATCTTCATGGCTTGGGACCAATCTGAGGGACCGTCTCCTGCAGGTCACATCTACCCAACCCATTAGAGCGGGAAGGCAGGGAATGCTGCAGGTCCCATCCCCGAGGGAGATACACCTGGTGGTACCCAGAAGAAGGGCTTTCTCCGTGGTGGCTCCCTCTCTCTGGAACATCATTCCACCAGAGTCTAATGGCCCTCACCCTAATTCTCTTCTGGAAGGCGCTGAAGATCTGGCTCTGCCAATGGGCCTGGGGATCATGGGGATCACCTGTCGCTGGGGTAGGAGGTGGGGGAGGGGTCAGGGGTGATTTTATTATATTAATTTATTTGATTTTTTATGAGTTTTAGTTTTTTAAATATGGTTTTTTTATATTCTGTAAGCCGCCTTGAGTCGCCATGGGCGAATAGGCAACAATATAAATCTAATAAATAAATCTCTACTTCTATCTCAATCCTATTTGCATGAAGGCCCTTCTTTTTTATTTTCTAATTTGAAATGTGCCTCAGAACCCTGGCACGTTTCTGGCCTCTCTAGAGAAATCTCCTGATCAGGATCCACTTGAATCCACCCGGAACAAACGCGGGATCGAAACGGTTCAGACCCGCCAGGGTTTCGCTCCTGGGTTTCTTTGGATTAGCCTCCAGGTGCAAAGGCCACACGCGCGAGAGAGCGAGAGAGCCCCGCCTTGTCCCTCACCCTGGTGAGCTTCACCCAGAGCCCGTGCCCGTTGCAGTATTCCTCGCCGCTGGCTCGAATGCACGATCCTTTGCGCAGTTCGATCGTGGCCCTGCCCGGACCTTTCCTGATGCCGGGACCCGCCCCGCCCGCAGCTTTGCTTGGACTCTCCCACACAGACAACAGGCTCCGGCCCGAGGCCGAGGCGGGTCCCTGGGAGCTGGGATCCTTGCAGAGCTTGTACTGCACTTCGCGGGGCACGTAGCCCAAAGCGGCGGGCAGCGGCTCCGCCCGGATCAGGCAGCCGATCGCCTCGCTCAGGAAACGCAGCCGGCCCAGCAGCAGGTGCGGAGACTCGCTGTCAGTCGAGGGAACCATCCTGCCTGTCCCGACGGGGCGGACGGGAGCTACGGCAGCCGCTGTTATCACCTCTGCTACCTTGCCGCAGCCGGCGAAAACTCAACGACGGTTCAGGAGGAGGCAGCCGAGGTTGCTTCCTGCTTCCTCCGCCGCCTCGATTCCGGCTGCTCTACCGTAAAGCATCTTCTATCGGCGGAAAGCAAATCAGGGCGGTCACGATTTTGCGAGTCCGCGGCGTGGGAATATCTCAGTTAGCCCGTGAGCGCCGGGGCTCTTGTTCTTTTTTCCCCGCCGGGGAGTTTCGAACCACCAATCCACGAAGATCTGCTCCTTTTGGGCTGTCTCGTATTTTTTGCTCACCAAATAGCTTAGAGTTAAGGTTATCGATCGATGATTGACAGTTACCTCTGCGAATGTATGTACCTAATCACAAGTAGGGCATTGCCCCGATCGACTTTATCTGCGGGAAGCAAAAAAAAAAAAAAAAAAGGGTGGGGAGGGGAGAGAAGGGGCAGGAGATGTTAATACTACTGGCAAACAAAAGGGGAGAAGAGCCAACCCTGAGTCCTGCATCGAGGCTTCGGTTCAAAGGCTGGAAAGGAAAGGCGTTTAATGGGTAACGAGGCTGTCCACGATTCAGTTGCTTATTTATTATTATTATTATTATTATTATTATTATTATTATTATTATTATTAATAATAATAATATTAATAATAATACAGTAGAAAACGAAAAACAAGCACCTCTGGTGTTTAAAACAGCAAGACAGACAGCAAAACTTCAACTTGTCCAGGAAAAATGTGTTATTTATTGCATTGATGTCTGGGGTCTGTTTGTTTTTGAAAGAACACAAGATGATTTATCTGAGATTCTTCCCTAATATTCTCTCCATAACTCTGAGAAGTAGTGTTGGGCTGAATGCCCACCCCAAAATTTATAATTAGGTGGATTTGAACCTGAATCTTCCTAGACAAAACCCACCTACCATACTAGGGGAACAGGCTTAAACCCACCCACCCTCCAATGGTGTCCTCAAGGGTAAAATTCCCCAGGATTCCTCTGGGGATACCCAACTCCCACCTTGAGAGAGACAAGTCTTTGGATCAATCTGTCGCTAATCCATCCAGCTTGGTCTATCTATCCTGATGGGTGGAGCAATGAAGGGAGGGATGGTCTCATTTTTCACCACTGTCTTTTAGAGTTTCGCTTCAGGGTTTAACTGGAGGTGTCACAGAGTGGGAGGGATAGGCCACCTTCTGAGCTGGTAATGCTGAAATAGTGGTGGGTGACACTGCTTCTGAGTGGTTGGATTCAAAGTAGAACTTAACAGCTGGAAGTAAAGGACAATATGGCCTCCCACTGGCATTCCAGGTATAGAAACTGGCTTGCTTGGTGCTTGAATTTCATATATGTACTCAAACTGTATGTATTTTGTTTTATTTAATCCAGTTATATCCAATTGTGATCCAATAAGGCTCTTATTACTCTATGACAAATAGACAATATCTGAGACACTGAGAAGGCATTATATATAAAAACAATCACAATAAATAACAAAGAATAAAAATGATGAATGATACCTTAATAAATTTTGCAGTTATGTTAATGCCACATAAGATCCTTTGCACCATTATATCTGTGGGCAGTTAATTAGTTTTTGGCATACAGAATGGGCTATGTCTTCTCTTCTACCCGCATTCTGTCTTCCAATGCCTTTTTCTGTTCCTTTGATTTACTCTGGCTTATCGTAAGACTAGCCCTGGTCTGAGGAATTATATGTATATTACTCTGGCTGTATCCATATGATGTATTAAGCCAGGATATTACCTGAGCTTATTGAATAAATCATAATCAACTGGATTCAGACATCTTTCTAATTGTAAGGACAGATTATACTGGATGGATTCCATTTTGGGTTAGGCTAGTCCCTGAATCCAGCCCATGCTTTCCTAATCTAGTGGATCAGTAATTATCATGCTAATTCTGTCATTTCTGCCTCTTCTCTCCCAGAATCAAGCACCATTTTCTCACTGTCTGTTTTCTTAATAACATTCCACAATGATTGAAAAAAGCACTTAATCTTGAAGTTTCAGCAAGCAGTTTGTTTTGAAGAAAGTCCAGGACCATATTTCCTGTGGATTAGAGACCTAATGGGCTGCCTTTTATGGGATCAACCCACTAGCCTAGCTAGTTTAGCACTTTTGTTTGGGTGATTGTGGTAATGTTTTAGATTTTTTCCACCGCCTTTGTATAAATGCCAAAGATTGAAGTCAGTCATTGTAGAAGCAAATGGGTTTGCCCCTGAACTATGACTCTTATAGGATAATTATTTTCTCAGATGTAAGTTACTTAGTCAAAGGGACAAAAACTTCAGAGAGAGATGGTTATCTATTAGCAGAATTCTTTTTTAAAAGTATATGTTAGTGTAGAATCTAGCTAAAATGATACCTCTGAAAATAAGTATGGAAGTCAAATACTTTTAAGACTCATATTGGAACCAGTTTAGGGCTTCATCCAAGGGGAAGAATATAGCATAGCTTTTTCAAGGCACTTCTAAACAGCTGAAGATGCAAGCTATGTCATTAGATTAAGTGATACTGTTTTCTTGATGTGGTGGTTTGGGGTGCCATGAAAGGAGAGACAGTGGAAGGATTTTTACACATCAGGTAATAAAAAAGCTTGACCAAACATGGATGCAATATATCATGATGTGGCAGCAGTGAAGAGGAAATTTACCACTTTGCCTAAGGCAGCGAAATGCCTTGGCTAATGCTGGTGATGGCTAAAGTCACCAGTCAAATTGCTTGCTGAAACTTCAAGATTAAGAGAGGTGCTTTTTTCAATCATTGCTCAGGTCTTTTTGCTTACATTAGAAATCAATTTTATTCTGTGTTGCATATGACTGTGCAGTGCATTACTAATTATGTATGTGTTTATTAAGTATATTATCATTACATGTTTGGTAATTAAATATTTCGGGTTTTTTTATAAGTTCTGAACTTTGAATTGGGTGATGTCTTCCTATATTAACAGTCAGAGGCCATTTCTGCTTCAAACTGATTAAAAACCATGGGTGACTCTTCTACAGATACACCATGCACTCTGCAGATAAAAATGGCCTTAACCGCAGCACCATTCAGGATCCTAGAGATAAAAACATGGGGTGTTGTCAAAGGCAGTTTTATCAGATTCTTTGTTTCAACTTTTTTTTTTTTTGGCGGGAGAATCTACAGCGCACTGAAAATATGGTATATTGTACACTTCACTTTCCAAGTATTCAGTTTTACACAACTAAAACAGCAATATGTACATATGATTAAGATCATTTCCACACTTGGAGAATTTTGAAGGGGAAACGGAGGGATCTCTAAAAATTAGAAATGATAAAAAAAGAGAGAATTTAGTGTTTCCCCCCAATAGCATACTATTTCTTCTTTTACGCACACAGCCTGACCATTTGCTGCTATACTAGAGCTGCAGAAATCCAGGTAACCACTTGATGGTAGCAAAAAGCTGCCATACTGTTATTTGTTTGCAGCTCACAAACTACTTTAATTGAATTGATTGGTCTAAAACTTAACCCTTGGTTGAGAGATAGACTGAGCTAGTAAATTAAGGATTAGTTGTCATAAAATATTCATAAAATGTTTTTTCTAGTCCTATTACAGAAGTGCATAATCAGATTCATACAGCATTGTTGTATAAAGTTGCAAATTCAGTTCTTGATACAACCTCTTGGAGATCTTTTTTCAATCTAGCAGATCTGAGTTGAAAAAACACAGACAATTGTGAAATGGCTGCCAAGAGAATCAAGATATATACAGTTCAGATCTGGTACCCAAATTTTACATGTATTTTTTAGCAAGCCTTAAACCACAGGGTTTTGGAATTCTGGATCAATGATCTGATGCAGAATTCAATCAAGTTCTACCACATAAAGACCTTGGGTCTAGTTGCTATGACTAGGTTATAACTAAAGATTCCTTGATTCCAGCAATATTTGTTCTTAGCTTGTTCTTAACAAGTTAGATGCATTATTAGTCCATCTGTCATATAAGTGTTGCAACTATCTGACTATTAAATTACAGACACTGATAAACTTGCTTCTTTAAGAACATGTAAACTAATCGTGTCCACCCTCATCTGGAAGAAAGCTTCATCGCCTTCAAGAGGATCCGTTCTGAATAAACACAACATTTAGATATTTGAAAATTACACTGTCACACTTAATCCCATCCCAAAAAAACATGATGATCAAATGGTGGCTTATTAAGTTAACTCAGTTCCTTATCGGAACTTTTTTTTAAAGAAAGTTTTTTTTTGTCTTTACACAAACAAACATACAACGTATTTTTTCTGAACAGAGTATTGGCCAGTTCACAAATTTAAGCAGTTTTTAGTAATTTCAACTAAATTTACAATTTATATATTCCTTTTTTGCCATAATATTTATTCTCTCTATTTTTTTAAAAAAACAACAATATTACCCTTCATCCTTATTAGAACTTAACACGGTACATATTGTAGCTAAATGTTAATCGAGTTCAAGCTTATGGTTTCAGCATCATGCAAATAGAGCCTTCTTTGACTTCGCTCTTTTTTTTTTGTCGGAGCTACTAGCAATCATTACGGTAATGGTGCCCCGCTCTTCTGACGCAAGCCTTGGGCGGGTCCCAAGAGCACCAATTAGGACAGCCGGGACAAGAATCCGGAAGCCTAGAAGGGAGATTGTTTTTTTTTTTTTTTCCTTTTGGTAGGCAGCAGGGCGGGAAAAAGACACGCACCGCCGCGTAGAGGGCAAGATGGAAAAGAATGGGATGGTCGTGTGAGTAGCGGCTGCGGAGACGAAACAGAGGGATCGAATAACATATCTCCTTTCTGCTCTAGATTACTGGACTACATTTCCCATAGTCCCCAAATCTCGCGGTCATTAACTAAGGCCGGCAGAACTTTGGGAATTGTAGTGTAACCTGCATGGCACCGAAGGGGGGGAAAGGCTGCCGTGGGTTCGGTCGGAGGGCATTGGCATACGGCAAATTAGGGAGCGGTGTCCGAACCCGTCCGGCCTGAATTGGGTTGCATGGGGACGAGGCACAAGAGTGGAGAACTCTGCTTCTCAGAGGCACCGGGTTATGCTCCAAGAAATGGGAGTTCGTGCCTATTTTCCCTTCCACCCCTTATGGCAAAATCATTAGGTCTTCAGTGGGTGCAGCTGGTAGCTTCACGCGCCGACATGCTCCCCGAGATCGAAGGCCCAGGAAAAGCCCACTTAACTGAGAAATCTAGTGGTTTGCAGCCCGGTGCACTAGTGTTTCGTTTGAGCGCCCAGGATGAGCCAGCGAGAAACTCCAGTTCCGTCTGGAGCTGGATTAGCACTGTGTCAAGAATGATAGGCAGGACTTATAAATAAAAGAGTTCATTAACCTTCTTAAAACTTTCTTAGTTTTAATGTGTGAATAGGTACTGCTTGCAGAAAAGATATTAGGTTTCAGCAGTCGTTTTTGTTCTGCGGTTTAAAAACCAGGGGGGGCTCAAATATCTCCTTTGTCCCCTTTTTGAGATAATCTGTGGGTGTGGAAAGCAGCCTAAGAATATGGTTTTCTGAGAATTTCTCTTTCTCTTCAATTGCTCCTTGGTTCAAGGAAGGCAAAGCTGTAAACTTCCAGATAGGAATGGAATCTAGTTGCTGTCTGCCCCAGTTGGTTCGGCCTAAGGTCAGGGGACATGAGGATTACAATTCACAATATCTTACACTGCCCTCCTTCTCTGTTACCTGTTTTCAGAAATATACATGAAATATTTCTGAAAAGAGTTGAAAATATTGTGTAATCATTTTTGGAATATATACAGTGACATGAAACTTAAGTTCCCGGTGTTTATTTTTTGAAGTTTATTGAAGTGAGATGATAGAATTGGGCTGCAAAGGTGATATTTTGAAATAATTTCCAAATAAGAACATTTTGCAATAAAAAGTACACGTGCATAGTCCAGTTCAATTTGAGGTCCAAAGTTCTGCTATCATTGTCCTGTGCCTATCAAGTGAATTTATCTTTTTTTTTTTTATTGAAAAAGTTTTCAAGTACAAGTTTTCCCCCTTTTCCCCCCCACCCTTCCCTAACCCCCCCTCTCCACCCATCTCCCCCTGTGACTTCTGCACAACAATAGGCTATTTCATAACTAGTTACATACATGATATCTTTCCTTTCCCTTACTCCCTCCTCAGAATACTGACCCTTAGCATATTATTCTTATAACTCCCATTTTTACGATAATCTGCCCTTTTTCTCCTCCCCTAAACTTATAGTATATTATTACTATTTAACATTTAATCTTTTATATATATTGATATAACATTTTAAAGCGACCTTCTCCCTACATCCAAATTTAACATTTATTCAATTCTATCCAATTCCTCCACTCCCCTAAATATATGACTTGAAATCCTACAATACAATTCTAAATATAATCCACTGCCCATTTTACTAAGATATACACATATCTATATATGCATTCCATTTTGTAAAAAGAAAAAAGACAATAACTTTAAATTTATAATCCATGTAATATCTTCTTTGGTGTCTTTCCACTGGATTGTTAAATCCTCCACTCCCCTAAATATATGACTTAAAGATCCTTTTTCATAAACTAATCAATCAATAAACTAACCTATTTCAACCCTTCAGTTCCTACAAAATCATGCAATACAATTCTAAATATAATCCACTGCCCACTTTACTAAGATATACACATATCTATATATGCATTCCATTTTGTAAAAAGAAAAAAGACAATAACTTTAAATTTATAATCCATATAGTATCTTCTTTGGTGTCTTTCCACTGGATTGTTAAATCCATCACCCATAATAGGGTAAAATAACATGCTGGTGCAACAGTTTGTTCAAAATCTTCAATCATCTTCTGCCCCCATCAGTAGTAAATATCCTCGCATCTGTATAAAAGTAAAAACAACCACCCGAGTGACATTATAATTATATCCATATAGTAATAGTTGTGGTATTCATCAGGATTGTTAATTCCCATCATCCTACTGAGTAACATCCAGATCTTCTGCATGCCCCGACATAACTCTCCTGCCTTATAACTCAAAATAATTATATTTACCAAAAAAAAAAAAAAAAAAAAAATTCCAGAGTAAATGATTCAAATCCAACAAAGTGAGGCTCTTTTCACATCCCAAAATCACGGCATTGCAGTGATCTGCCACAATCCTCAGGATAGTATTAAACAATTGTTCGCCTCCACTATCTTTTCAAATATTCATTCGTTTTTTAAAGTCCCTGGCTTCACTGTTGCATGGTTTAGAAACTGCTTTTTCTATGTGATCTATTTCTTTTCTTTTTCTTTTGCGGGTTGAATTTCCATCCTCGTTTCTTGCCTACCAATTGTGTGTCAGCTGATCGATTTTCATTCTGCTTTATGGGTTGTTCTTGTTGGGTTAGTTTTATCATCTCATCTTTCTTCTCCGTCACTTGTATGTCAACTGATTGATTTGCGCACTTGTCTGTGACTTGATGGTTCATCAGCTTGGTGTCGGATGACACTACTCTCTTATTTATAGACAGACCAGCTGGAGTATCCAGGGAATCCAAAGACAATTTATCTGCAACAGTCTCTGTAATTTGATATTTTCCTTTTATTTCCAGCTCCTTTTGCTTATCCTGTATTATGCCTAAAGGTGTTAAATTTATTTTTAAATTTTTTTGATAAAAATCTTCCGCTTTTTCAACAGTGTTCAATTGATATCTTACTCCTTGATATCTCAATATTAAACCAACTGGGGTGTCCCACCTGAATAGGATATTTCTTTTTTTTAACTCAGTCACTAGAAAGCCAAATTTCTTCCTCTCCATCAGCATTTTAGTCGGGAGCTCCTTAAAAATCCAAATCTTTCTTCCATGAAATTGCAAAGTAGAATTAAAAGAGTTCTGCACAATATTATTCCTAATTTCTTTATCTGTAAAATAGATCACCACATCTCTAGGCAATTGCCTTTGCTTTGCCAACCAGGAGTTTATTCTGTAAATTCTATCAATCCTGCAATACACTTCATCAGGTTGAACCTTTAAAATCCCAGCCAGAATTTCAGAAGATATTTTCCTTAGGTCATCTCTATTATTTTCCTGCAAACCTCTCAGTCTAATTGCATATTCTGTAAAATTATATTGAATCATTAAAACTTCTCTTTCAATCCTCTGTTGCACATTTTCTTCATTACCATTCTTTTGGTCAACCTCCATTTTAGGTTTGTCTTCTGAGCTATTATCCTGAGTGTTTATCAAATCCTTTTTAATTTTTTGAGTCATGTCATCCAAATTCTCCTCAGTTTCCTTCATTTTAGACTCTAATAATTTAGTCTTTGCATCCACCCGAATCAGAAAGTCTGATAAACCATTAGCTGATTTTAAAATCTTTTGATTCAAAAAGTCAAACTTTGATTTCACCAATTCACCAATTTCTTTAATTTCCTGCTTAAATTTTTCAAATTGCTGGTTCACAATCTCATCCCTTCTTACAATCTCTTCAAGGAGAAATTCTATTATATTAAAATCAGGTTTCTGACACTGGAGAGTTAGAATTTGTTGGTGCAGTTTCTTAATGGGGGAAGTTCCCCCCCCCCCGTTTGTCCAGCTGTGTAAGTCCCGATGCCATTTCCCACACAGACAAGATTTAGCAAAAAAGAGAGAAAAAATAGAAAACAGAAGGACTTCCCTTAAGAAAAAAAAAACTTCTTTTCAATCAACAGCAAGAGAAGACACAGGAGCGAGGTTTTATCTACAAATGTAGCCAGTGATATTTATTCCGCTACATTGTAGTAATAAGAAACGGAAGGACTTTCCCTTTCAGCCCTTCTCCAGCCACGGCAGACGCCATTTTAAAAGGTTCTTTTTCCCTCTTTCCTCTCCTCTTTTCTCTTAAATAATTTTTTGAAGGGTAAAATACTTGCGATTCAGTATTAAGGGTCCAGCTCGTCTTTTCTTTAATTATTCTGTTAAATTCGCAGGCTTGCTCTTGACGCCTGGCTCTGCATAAGTAGAGGTCTCCCAAAGCCCGGAGCAGTGGCAGGGGATATGGGGCTTCTCATCCGCTCCATCCCAAAAGTAAAAAAAAAACTTTTGGGACTCTGCAGAGAGTTCTACCCACCCCTGCCGGCTCTATCTCCGTTTTCTCTTGGAAACGGAGTTTTTTCGAGCCACCATTCCGCTGTAACGGCGGCTCTGACAGGCAATGGAAGCTGACGATCCCAGAGGAACGTCTGGCGGCGGCCAGCAGCAAACCGGAAGTCTCAAGTGAATTTATCTTATACCTCTTTAGAGGGAATGGCTTTCCCCAGCCTTTTCCTTCCCAATTTGTATTGTATAGTTCACAGACTTTCTATAACCAAAATGGCTAGAAATCTGAGAGTCACTGCTCCATAAGATCCTTAAGTTGATGACTTACGTGATTGAATAGGAATTAATTTTGGGGTGGCATGTGTAAAGCGTGGGTCAGTACAATTTTATATATCTCAGTGAAGGGGATTGTAAAAATGTAGTTTTTTTCTTATGATACATGGATCATTTAAGTTAGAATCTTATGAACACTTTCCTGGGAATAAGTCCCTGGAATTTAGGGAAATTTATTTCAGAATCACCCTGCATTTAAAAGATTAATATACTACATTGCTGCTGTTGTTCTTTGCCTGACCAATGATGCTGACAGTATAAGCAGGTAATCAAAAGTTAACTGCTACTCTACATTACTGACAATGAAAAAAGATTATGCTAACTTAGAAAAATCATTGTTATGGTGTGACATAGGGGCTAAGGGCATTTGAAATCTGTAGCTGCTTCTGGATAAACTGTCAGCATGTGTAATCCTATACTGTTATGTCTCTTTGACAGCTGAGGAGATTTAACTTTAGCTCTGCTGTGATTGAGAGAAACTGCTCTGATACTAGCTTTCAGAGGGCTGGAATTCTGCAGAGTTTGGAGGATGTATTTTCCCCCTTACAGGAATCTCTTCTGTCATCCCAAACACTGAACTTCAGCACCCAGCAGGTCTTGCAAGGAGAATGCCTACTTGACAACTCTGCATCTCTGCCTCAGTACCCCAGGCAAAGGGAGCCAAAGTTGTATTGTCAGGCTTCAGTCAGTTTTCTGTTATCCCTTTCAAAGTCAAGCTACTAAGTTTTTTTATTTAGTTTCATTTTGTTTACAGGGACTATTTTTGTAGGGGGAGGCGGGTATATTTGGTTGGTGCAGGTCGTTCAGACAGATGCTTAGAATAAGGCAGTGATTTTAGTTTCTTATTTTAAGTGTCTCTGAGTCAACAAATGAAGACGATTATGGATTGTTTTTGAACTGGTAAGCAATAATAGTAGCATAGCGGAAGGGCTTTAGAATTGGTTATATAATTCTTCCCTCATTTAGTACAAGCATTTGTTTCTGGTACTGATAACTAGTGCAGTTCATTGGATAGTTTGGTCTATTTTATGTGTGTGGGTCATTTTATGGTTTGAAACATTAGATAGTATCATTAATATAAGGAAATAAACAAAAGAAATAAAAAAGAATCTGGAGCTGAGAAAATAAACCTCCAGTAAACACCTTTATTGGGGGGGTGGGGTCAAGTTGCAAAATTTAATTATGGTTCAGCTGCCACATACTTCTTGTTTTATGTTACTTGAGAAACACAGAAAAACCTGCTTTCATTTGAGAACCGTTTACATAAGTGCATATGTAAAATCCAAGACTGGATTTAGAAGCATTTGGATATATCTCCATAGGAGATGAGGATGCTACATTCAGAACTTGTGGTTTGCATGTAAGAGTAAAACTTATTTTATAACTTTTATTTAGGAATCAGAGCTCAGAATATTTCTGAAACTCTTCAGATTGCTTTCCTTTTGCAATTGAGGCAATAATCACTTCCAGAAAAATAATCAAGATCTGATTTTTTTTTTATTTAAAAGAACAGCTATTCGGAGGGAGGTCTCATTTATTGTCAGCTTTCTGCCACAGTTGGAAAGAAATTATGTAAAGGACCTCAGGATTTTGCGTGTTTGACCCTCACTAGGATAATTCTCAGAAAATAGAACAGAATGGCACTTAATTTGATATCTGGCTAGACCACCCCATGCCCATTAGGTCATCATTTCAGAGATATTATCTTACCTAAGCAGAGAAACAGAATGACTATGGGAGGGCAAAAAAGCAGTGGAAACAGGAATTTCAAGTTGCTTTCCCATTAAGTTTCCAGTGGGAAACTGGCAGGGAGCATCAGAAATCCTTCTTTCCTTCCTTCCCTCCCTCCCTATCATTCTGCTGTTATCTGCCTCCCTTCCTCCATAGAATTCCTATTGGCTTCCTATTTTCTTTGTTTATGGAAAGCTTACAGGGAGAAAGTCAGTGAGGAAGCCAGCAGGCAGCTAAGTGGTTGCTGCTGGGAATGGGAGAGAGCAAGGAGGTGCATGTAGGTGCAAGTTAGGAAGGATACATGGGAATACGTAAGAGGTCATGTAGATGGTGATGTAGGTTGGAAAGGGTGCCCAAGGTGCCTGAGGTTCAGGTAGGATACATGGGGTGGGCAGGAAAGTGTAGATGAAAAAGGATGTGGAGATCACAGTGGTGTAAGAGGGGCTGTGAGGGTTAATTAGGGTGTGCAGAGGACATGTGGCTCCAGAAGAATGCATGAGGGTCACAAGGGTATATGAACTGAACTGAAATGTTCATGCGTAGATGCAGCATGTTATTTCATTATGGATGCCTCCCATTGGTAAAGAGCTTGGAAAGATTTCCCAAAGCCATGTTTGATGTTGTTTTCCCCTTGTAATCAGCTGCCACAATATTTATGGCAGACGCCACTTTTGACTGCATCGTTAATCCCAAGGAGGAATTAAAAAGATATTCGATTTTCTCTTTTACAGATGCAGGATTTCCACTGTTGTAATTCCTACACTAAGGAAGGCTGTAGAATTTATATTGAGAAGTAACTGCTTAATACCACCAGCTATAGTGATCTGGAAGATTCAAAGTCTCCATCTTTTATGTTCATATTGCTTTTTGTTTTCCTCTGATTAGTCCTACAGGGTTTCCTGAATTGAAAAATGACACTTTCTTGCGAGCAGCACGTGGAGAAGATACAAAATACACTCCTGTTTGGTGCATGAGACAGGCAGGAAGATACCTGCCAGGTAATTAAAGCAGAAAGGGTGACTTGAATTTCTACAAGAGGTGCACAGTTTATCACTTTCAAATAGTTGCAGTGCCAGTTATTCTTAGTCATAGGCCATATTGGTTGAGTTGAATAGAATTATAGTCCCAATGATACTGTTTCTGTTATCCAGTCATTGTGTCATATCTGAGTTGTAAAAGTCCACATAGCCATTAGATGGCATCAAAGAGAAAAGGGACCCCACTAGTTATCTGAATTTGGGAGGCTAAATATTATATCTTTTTCTATACCTTGTGGTTTTTTTGAAGTGATTGCAGGGGTGAAATCCAGCAGGTTCTAACAGGTTCTGGAGAACCGGAAGCGGAAATTTTGAGTAGTTTGGAGAACCAGCAAATACCACCTCTGCCTGGCCCCAGAGTGGGGTGGGAATGATGATTTTGCAGTATCCTTCCCCTGGAGTGGGGTGGGAATGGAGATTTTGCAATATGTTTCCCCTGCCATGCCCACCAAGCCACGCCCACAGAACCGGTAGGGAAAAAAATTGGATTTCACCTCTGAGTGATTGGTAGCATTTGGGGTGGGGTGGTATTGGTTTTTGTGCTTTCAAGTCAATGTTGATTCCAGTGGACTACCTAGACAGTCTCTGCAGTTTTCTTGGCCAGTATTTTCAGAAGTGATTTGCCATTTCTTTTTCTCCCTAGGGCTGAAAGAGAGTGACTGGCCCAAGATTACCCAGCTGGTTTTGTGACTAAGGCAGGACTAGAATTCAGTCTTCTAGTTTCTAGCCTGATGCCTTAACCACTATATCAGCCTGACTCTCTTGGATTGGGTACAAACCAGGGGTGGGTTCTACTTATCTTTACTACCGGTTTGCAGCGGGGCCGCATGTGTGCTCTTCTGCGCATGCACAGAAGTGTTTTGATGATGTCGGGGTTGGTGGGCGGAGCCTCCCGACGGTTTTACTACCGGTTCTATAGAATCAGTGCGAACTGGGGGGCAACCCACCACTGGTAAGGACACTTTCTTTTAATAAGATATTTTATGCCATGAATTATGAAGCAAGAGTAAATTTCTGTCAAATAAGAAGAGGGCAAGAGAAAAAATATTCTAAAGATCAGATTCTAGAGAGAGTTCTGGGAGTGAATACAGGTAGTCGTCGACTTACAACGGTTCATTGAATGACCGTTTGATCCACGTTCCATCCACTTTGTAATTATTTTGCAGAATTCCGTGAGACTCGAGCAGCTCAGGATTTCTTTGCAACCTGTCGATCACCAGAGACATGCTGTGAACTCACGCTGCAAGTATGGAGGGAACTTCATGTTGTTCTTAATTAGGACTGATGTTCAGGACTGAAGTTCTATTCAGGACATGACTTACCTCTTAAATCTATTTTTATTTTGTTCTTTTCTAAAGTTATCTCTGTTACTTGTTTAATGCCTGTGTATCCTGGGTGTTTTCCTTTTTCTTTGCTTCTGTTATTTATTTATCCTTATTGTACTGATATACTGCATGGATTTCTTACATACTCTTATTAGAACTTAATTTGGGATATTTTCATTTGGTTTATTTTCATTAATTTACCCAATGTAGTTTTGTCATTTTAAAAACACACACATATTAATAACCTAAATTTTTGTTTATTCGCCTACAAAACAATTATATACATTGCTGACTGCTTTGGGAGTTCTTTTTCCGCTTTTTAATCTTCTATTTATATAATACTTCCTCTGTTTTCTGTCACATTGTTATAAACTTGTCAATATTTTTTCAGTGTTCATTGTCAGACTGACAGCATCACTTTAAACATTACGTGGGTCTGTTTTTATAATTTTCATATTGAAAAAAAAAACTCTTTTCTTTTTTTCCACACATTAATCTTATTCTGTTTTGGCCCATTGAGAATTTTGTCTGAATATAATTTTAGTTTAAAAATAGAAAATTTTGTGTTTTTTAAAAATTAACTTTTTAATATTTACCCTTTTGTAATATTTTTAAATCACTACTTTTCATGATCTTTTAATACTGTTATTGGCAATTTTGTACGCTATCCCACATGACTTGTCTCTTCATCTGAGCTACTTAATGGTTTTCCAATCACATGCATTTTCAATTTTTTCCCATTAAGTGGTTGCTGTTGCTAATCATTGCCTCCCTCAATTTTTATTGGTTACTTCTTCCTCCTTTTTGTCATTAAGGGCAGTTCTTTTGAGAAGGGGGATAAGGGAATTGTGGAACATAAGATTGGGCATTAAAGATTTGATGGGGCCCAGACATATTTAATCTTTATTAAGCAAAGTGAAGAATATTGTCCAATAGGAACTAAAGCATTACATGTAACTCTGCATGCACATGTTATAGGGCTCACCTAGTCATTCAAGGGCAAATTACTTGATCCAAACTACTTCTTTCTTTAGACACACAATTGAAGAGGTCAGCTAACATCCAGCACATTGTCCTAGAATTACCAACATTTCTAGTAGCATGACTGGAATGTATACACACAATTATTGCCACCCTCCAATAGCAATAACACTTAGACTTATATACCGCTTCACAGTGCTTTACAGCCCTCTCTAAGTGGTTTACAGCATCAGCATAGTGCCCCCACCAATCTGGGTCCTCATTTTTCTGACCTCGTAAGGATGGAAGGCTGAGTCAACCTTGAGCCCCATCAGGATTGAACTGCTGGCAATGCGAATGCAGAGTTAGCCCGCAATACCACATTCTAACCACTGTGCCACCACGGCTCTTGTAGCATCATATTGTAGCTCTTGAAAAGATCCTCGTTAATTATCATATTTTATATAACTATATTCTGCCCCAAACGAACAATAATTTCCCTCTTGCTAAGTTAGGCATTCTTGCATTCCCTGTAAATTTCAGCATATATTTATAAAAGGGTGATGCCTCGTTAGTAGAACGTGAATAATATTAACAATATAGTACTCTCCATTATCACCGGTAGTAATCTTGGAAAAGTTCCCAGGGAATTTGAAGAATAAAGTGAATAAAATTTTAAAAGAGAAAAATAAAATGAAACTAAGGGAATGGTTCGGAGGAATGAGGACACATGGGGAATTGGAAGAGGTTCTAGGAGGAAAACTGTTGTCTTGGTTAAATTACAGCCAAGTGGAACAATGGACTAAAAACTGGATAAGAGAAAATGGAGAGTGTAGAGAGTTAATGAGGTTCGAGGAATTAATTGAAAAAAATGAAACTGTAAAGGAAGAAAATAAAGGGATAAAAGGCTTAATGAGTGGGTTTTATAAAATATTGTTGGAGGAAGAGGAGAGGGAAAATTTAGGAAAGATGGTATGGGAAACCGATTGGAAGATACAAATAGGGCAACGGAGTTGGGACAAAATTTGGCAACAAAGAGTGTTGAGAAATATGTCAGTAAGAATAAAAGAGAATTATTACAAAATGGTATGGAGGTGGTACTTAACTCCGGTTAGATTAAGCAATATGAATCAGCACTATTCAGATAACTATTGGAGAGGTTGTGGGGAAAAAGGAACGTATTTACATATGTGGTGGGATTGTAAATTTGTGCAAAAATTGTGGAAGATGGTGTTTAAGGAGATTGTAGGAATAAAGGTAGAAGAAGCACCAAAGGTAGCATTATTCTCACTATTGGAAGATATAAAATCTAAAAAAGAGACTAAAGAGTTGATAACAAATTTGTTGACCGCAGCAAGGTTAATGATTTCTAGGAACTGTAAGACACGAGGTGATTATTGTTTGGAAGAATGGTATAAGGAAGTATGGGATATTGCCCTAAATGATAAATTGACTTGTAATATTAAAGTAAGGAGGGGCATAATGAAAGTAAATGAATTCAATGGAATCTGGAAACAGTTCCTAATATATGTGTTTTCTGGAGGAAGGGGGATACCACCACCAGAAGAAGCTTTAAGATTTTGGAAGCAGGAATGTTCCCGAGGGGTGGGGGAGCACTCGTTGATTGTTTGTATTGTGTATATTGTTATATATTATATATTATGATTCATGTATGTTAAATTTATATTTTAATAAAATATTTCAAAAAATATTTCAAAAAAACCCAATATAGTACTATCAGAGGTGATGTGGATTCTGAAAAGCAGTAGAACTGGGCTATAGAGAAATTCTTTAGTGCACAATATATGTCTGTATACTAGGCAAGATTGTGCCATTGATTCAGCAATGCTGAGTTTGTTAATTATCCAAGAAGCACTTAAAGCTGCCTCTGGAGAGACATGCAATTATGATTTCTTAATTTTCTTTTATATAGAAAAACAGTCCACACAGAATGGCAGCTACTGTGCATCATAAAAAATCCTAGCCCCATTTTACTTTTTCTCTGAATTTGTTCCATCATATTGCTTTATATTTTCACTACCATCATGAATGCTATATTTGCCTATTTCATATAATATGTATGTACAAATCAAGCTTGGTTAAAAATCAAATTTATGTGTTGTTTCCACTCTCTTTGGTTTCAGCCTCTACGACGCTTTCCTTTTGATGCTGCCATCATCTTCTCTGACATCTTGGTGGTGCCTCAGGTATGAGAAATGGCTGGGGAGGAGGAGATGCTGCTAATGATTTTACATAGGAGAAGAGACACTAACAAACTTTTAAAAGGCCTAGCTATCTGCGAGACCGCCTGCTGCTACCAATAACCTCCCATCGACCTGTGCGCTCCCACAGAGAGGGCCTCCTCAGGGTGCCATGAGCCAAACAATGTAGGCTGGTGACCCTCAGGGGGAGGGCCTTCTCTGTGGGGGCTCCTACCCTCTGGAATCAGTTGCCCCCTGAGATAAGGAGAATCCATGACCTCAATGCCTTCTGTCGTTCCCTTAAAACCCATCTTTTCCAGCAAGCCGGGTTGGCTTAAGAAATTTTTAAATTCTTTTAATCAGTCTCTGATTTCTTAACTTTCGGGCCAAAATTTATATATATTTTTAACTGTTTTTTAATATTTGTATTCTATGTTTTTATCTTGGCTGTACACCGCCCTGAGTCCTCAGGGAGAAGGGCGGTATATAAATTGGAAATTAAATTAAATTAAATTAAATTAAAACCAGAATGAGTTCTGTCGCACATTGACTTGTCTCTTTCAGGCACTGGGCATGGAAGTGGTGATGGTACCAGGAAAAGGGCCCACATTTCCAGAACCGCTAAAGGAAGTAGAGGACCTGCTGAAGCTTCGGCAGAAGGTCGATGTGGCAACAGAACTGGGCTATGTCTTCCAGGCTATCACACTGACACGGCACAGATTGGAAGGGAAGGTGCCTCTGATTGGCTTCACTGGTGCCCCAGTGAGTTCAGTTATTTGGAAAAACATACCTTTCAAGAAGTCCCTGATTGCATCTCTACACTTTTCTATTGGATAGTATAGGAATGTGCTATATTTCTATGTTGTTACTGGATCAGGGTTCTGAGTCTTTGGCAGCAGTATTTGACAAGTCATTTAGGAAGGAGAAAATGTCTTGGTTCTTAATTACTTTCAGCCAGACTTTTTCTATTCTTGCTCCTCAGCCATTAACTTAATACATTGATCAGTTGACTAGCTAACCATCTACTCCACAAAGATCTGCCAGTTTTATTTTGTGACATGTGATTTTATCTATTGCATTTCATCCCAAAAGACTTAGTTGGACATGAAAACTAATTGTTTCACAAGCTACTTTTTTGGGTGTAACTCTCCACAATAAACTAAGTGTCGATTCAGTTTCGAAGGGGAGCGCAGTACAATGCCAACTATGTAATTTGTTTGTAGTAGTACTGCTTCACTGTTTTTGCAAGTAATTGCAGAAGCTGGCCTAGCTTTGGAAGTAGACTTTTTTATTCATATGTACTTCTTCTTTCTGCTCACTCTCATCCCTAGTGGACTTTGATGTCCTACATGATTGAAGGTGGTGGCTCCAACACAATGGCCAAAGCCAAAGCTTGGCTCTACCGACATCCTGAGGCCAGCTATCAGCTGCTCACTTTATTGACTGACGTTATTGTGGAATATCTGGTGAGACAGGTGGCTGCAGGTGCTCAGGTGAGTGGATCCTGAACAGCCTCTTTCCATAGGTTTATAGGCATCACAGTTCCTTAAATAGACCGGTTCTTGGTTTCTGAAGGTATATTATTTCTTTTATCTTTCTGCTGAAAAGGATCCTTTCAAAGTAGGATAATCGAATCGATAAATCAGCACTGTATTATTTAGGCTACTGTTCTTAGAACATAAATTTTCATAAATATCTGATTTTATTTCCTCTGTTATTTTTAAGAATAGATTTATGGAGTTCACAAGGACAGATTGAAGCTGAATTTGATGACGTTGGACAGAGCGCAGAAAATGATATATAAAGTACCACTTTCAACTTTTGAGATTTTTGATCTGGCTTTATGAGCTCCAGAAAACTCTTTTTTTCCTCCCAGATTATACTTTTTTCCAAAATGTTTCAAGAGATGTCATCTTGCAGCTAACTCATATAAATATATATAGCCAGGCCAGTAAGAGTTTGCTGACGAGTTCTGCCCTTCTTCCAACTCCCTGCAGTTACTATTATGATGAAACTGAGATCTATCCATATAACTGGCTACCATGATAGGCTTCTTTAATATACTGGTATAGATTCTGTCTATATAAAACTCATTCTTGTATTATACCCAGTGGTGGGTTGCTCTGGTTCGCACCAGTTCTATAGAACCAGTAGTAAAACTGGCGGGAGGCTCCGCCCACTGACCCTGACATCATCAAAATGCTTCTGCGCATGCGCAGACGAGCGCACACGCAGCCGCGTTACAAACCGGTAGTAAAGGTACTTACCCTTATCCACCCCTGATTATACCAAATATATAGGAACTGCAATCTTGTTTTCTGTAGTCTTTCACTCGAGAATAGGATTAAAAACTGCAGCTACCATGTGACAATCTAATCCTGGAACTAAACCTTCAACAAAGACAAGAACAATGGACAATACTACCTGAAGGTTTTCCGGTGTAATTTTCTCCTAAATACATTTTGGTGCAGCCAAAGGCAATTGAAACTTAGATTTGTTCCAGTTGGAGAACCCTAGAATCATATTTCTATGCCAGGACAGAATGGCGTGAATGCCTTGTACAGTGGGGAGGGCCTTCCAGATAAGTGGAAGGAAAAAAGGGAGAATAGCCGTTAACCAGGAAGTGATTCTGGTCCTCTGCTTGTCTTTTTTGCCAGGCTCTGCAGATTTTTGAGTCCCACGCAGGACATCTGGGGCCAGCCCAGTTTGCAGAGTTTGCCCTCCCATTCATTCGGTCCATTGCGAAAGGTGTGAAGAATAAGCTACAAGAAAATGCTCTCCCTGCGGTGCCGATGGTAAGAGATGGGACTGTTTCCTTCTGCTTTTTTTTCTGAATTATTACCCAGAATTTACAGTGATTCTGTCCAGAATGACAGCATTTTGTTTATTTTAAAGGCAAATATCACATTTTTGGTAGAATCCTGAAGCTCATTTCACCGATCATATGTTTTTCTCAATGATTGAAATACCACTAACATACATTTTCTAGCAAACATAAATGTAGAACAGAGAAAAATACAGGTGCTGGTAAAAAGACCTGGATCAGACTAAAGACATTCAGATAGCTATGGAGTGGTTGCAAGTAGGATAGGAGTACAGTTAGTTATGGACTCCAGCAACTACCCTGTTTCCCCCAAAACAAGACATCCCCTGATAATAAGCCCAATCAGGCTTTTGAGTGCATGGCAATAAGGCCAAGCGCTTATTTCAGGGTTCAAAACAATATAAGACAGGGTCTTATTTTCAGAGAAACATGGTATTACAAAAAAATTGTAGCTTCTGCTGTTGCCAGAAAATTCATAGCTACCCTGATTTAGTAGCCAATAAAAGAGAATAAACTTTATTCTCTTTTTTCTATTCCTTCAGTCTCTTTTGTCAGAACTTTCTCCTGACTTATCAAAACAGTATAAAAATATGAAGAACTTCATATTTTAGTGTAGAAATATACATTTCTAAATGAAAGAATTTGGATGTTAAAGTAGAACAGTTCCCACCTCCCCTCAAATCATAACTGGGAGTAAAGCTGGCATTTCAAAGATTAGTTTTATAGTGAAGACTTTCCATAATCAGAGTGGTGGACAAAAGGTTTGCACTTCCACTACTTTTTATAGAAGCGTCTTTTTCATCCTCTCTAATACCTAACTAGGGGGGAAAAGGGATAATATTAAAATAAACATGTCACTGTGCATAATTTTTAAGCCATGACATAATATAACTTTTCTTCATGCAAAATTCGAGTTCCTATGTTACCAAGCGTTTGTAACCCTGTCCACATAATCCTAATTGTTTTTTGTCTTCTCCTTTCCTCTCCATCCACTAGATCATCTTTGCTAAGAATGCCAACTATGCACTGGAGGATTTGGCACAATCTGGGTACGAAGTGGTTAGCCTGGACTGGACCGTATGTCCTCAAGAGGCTCGGTGAGAAATGGGGTGTATTCCCTTGGGAACTCTTATGGGTGTCATCTCTTCTAATGGCATACTTCCTCTGTTTTGCAATAATAGAGTAGCTTGTCGTAAAAGTCAAATCCCTCTCACATATGATACTTGAAAAACAAAGGGATGGTAGCAGAAGCTAAGACTAAGTAAAGATACCAATCGTAGGTTGTGCATGAAATATTACCTTTGCGTAGAGATGCGTTTTCTAGGGCAGGTTAGGCCAGTGATGACAAACCTTTTGGACACTGAGTGCCCAAACTGCGCGCATGCACACATGCCCAAACTGAAAAATGTGTGTTCACGAACAAATGCACACATACATGCACATGTGCAGACGTGCGCACATGCACAGCAAAGACCCAAAGACCAGTAGGCCAGCGGGAGGCGGGGCATCCCAACACCGGCAGCGTGGCAAGAGGTAAGATCTTTTTCTTTCTTGAGCTGCTGTTTCATCGTTTGCAGGGAAACAGAAGCTCACGAAAGAAACGCCACAGAGATCTGACCTGGGGCGACGGTGCGCGTGCCAGAAGAGAGGGTTCTGTGTGCCACAGGTTGGCCATCATGGGGTTAGGCTAATGCAGTGTAACAGATAGGACAGAATGTTCTATTGCTCTTCCTTTACAAAATCAGAAATAAATTGTTACCTTATTTTTTTTTAATTGGAAATAAAACAATAAGGTTCCATATAGGGAAATTAGTAATTTTCTGTTTTCACTCAGCTACCCAAGACTTGCTTTTGTGGGTAGCTTCTTACCTCTACTTCAGCATTTTAGCTGGAGTTAGTCAGAGACGGATGGATGGATGGATTTGACTGATAGCTTGTCTTTTACTTTGGAGTTACAATTGCATGTTGAGGCAATGAAGTCCAACAAGCAATTTTATCTTGGTTAAATGCCTTTTGTACACTTTAATATTTTTTTTTCCCGATTCAGCAAGCGGACAGGAAGAAACGTTACCTTACAAGGGAATTTAGATCCATGTGCTCTATATGCATCCAAGGTAAGAAAACATGCATTAACTTGTAATGCTCAGGTTATAGTCACTTCTGCAGTCTCTGGCTTCTTATATAAATTCATTTGTTTTCTGCCTTGGTTCTATGGAACTTGAATGGGTTCTGCTGGACAAAGGAAGAAAAATTCTCTACAAGGTATTTATTAAAGGGGCGGAGGGAATTCCCTTGCAGAGAATTTTACCTTAGTCCCTTGTGGAGAATAGGAGGGAAAAAACTTCTTAGTTGCAAAGAAAAAAAACACACATAGAAGAGCACACACTCTGCTAGAAAGAAGTTTCCTGAAGATGGGCTCTAGCACAAGTCCGAAAACTGGAAGACAAAACCTCTGGTCCTGATGACCGACCTAGATTGGATCCTACAAAGAAAAAAAAATTTCTAGAAACATGAATAAGCCTCCCCCCCCGACCCCCGGCCCTTTATGAAAAGAGTTTTTCCTCTTAGGCACTAAGGAACAGTGTGGTAGGACTTACTAGCTGACGTTTCGAAGCCCCACCCTTCTTATTAGGCATTTTGAAGCTTTTTTATTTTTAAAATCGGTTCTCCAGCTTGAAAAAGTTTAAAAAATCAATGTTCTCATCTTTTTTTATATATATATATAAAGAAAAAAGAAACCAAGGTCTTTCATTGATAGAGAAGTTAAAGTCAGTTTTCAAATCCTACCCCAATTAAACTAGCCACAGATCAGTACTTTCCTACTGTAAATAAAATCTTGCTTATAGGTTAATGAAGGTCAAAGAGCTGTTGCCAATAACTGCTGTGGACCAAGTGACCAATCAATGATTTCAAACCATGCTTTTGTTATGGAAACAACCAAAGTTGGCTTTAAGGCACAGCTTTTCCCCCCCACTTATGTAACCCATTCAGAATTTTGCATAGTGTGAGCAAAATGTGGCTATCTCTAATTCAGATTGCTTCCAAGCATGGATTGGTCATAAACTAGTCAACTTTAACCATTTGTTTGTCTAATGTGACAGCAAGTTAGGCAAAAAAGCAAAAGAATTGTGCTAGGTTATGGCTACCCAGTTCCCCAATAGTTTTGAAGATTGAAAATGTGATGTAAAAGAGCTGAGGTGGCGCAGTGCTTAGAATGCAGTATTGCAAGATGACTCTGCCCATAGTCTAGAGTTCGATCCTGAAGGAGCTTGAAGTTGACTCAGCCTTCCATCCTTCTGAGGTCAGTAAAATGAGGACCCAGATTGTTGAGGGCAATTTACTGACATTTAGAGAGGGCTGTAAAGCACCATGGAGCGATATGTAAGTCTAAGTGCTATTGCTATTCCTATTGCTATCTGGTCTGCTTAATCATTTTTCACTTCCCACAGGAGAAGATTGGGGAGTTGGTAAAAAGGATGTTGGAAGGCTTTGGCTCCCAGCGTTACATTGCCAACTTGGGCCACGGCCTCTATCCTGACATCAATCCAGAACACGTAGGGGCTTTTGTGGATGCTGTACACATGCATTCTTCCAATCTGAACAAATGTTCTTAGAGACTCAGAGAAAACAGTCCTTAAGCAAAAAAGGAAGAAAGAAAGAAAAGAAATGGATCATCTGCTAAGCAAATGTAACTGTTATTGAGAGGTAACATCCTGGAGAGGATCTGGGTATAATTAGCTACAAAGGCTGCAGCAGGAACTGGCAAAAGGAACCAGGGAGTGCAGGATTTTCACACATATGTTATCTTCTTCTCAGTCTCTACCATAGAAAATGGATTCATTATGAAACATATATTTCCCCAACTGTGTACTTTTTATCCCCAAATTGCTCCTACTGATTACAAAACTAATTTTGAATGCCTCCAACAATCAGTGAAGACCTTTTATTATCATTGAACTTCGTCTGCCCTTCCGCACAGGATTTGGCTGTCTTGTCTTGCTTCCTACCCATCTGTTTCTTGCAGCAACATTTTTTTTTAATTACTTGGGTTGCTTTTAATATTCAGAAGTGCCGCAAGAGTGGTGCTGTTGATGTGGGGAGAAGTTCAAAACATCTGGGAAAGAGGAGACATGCCTCAGGCATATGCCTGAATGGTCTGCTTCTGCAGGTTTAAGTGTCCTGTGTCTGAGGAAGGGATAATCGGTCCCCTTTTAGCTTATATGCAAATTATTTTGTTTATACCAGGGGTCTGCAACCTTAAATACTCAAAGAGCCGTTTCCCACAGAAAACACCTGGGTGGGTGTGGCCAACTCGATGTCACTCACTTCCATCAGTCATATGACACCTCTCCAGCCACGCCCCCCCAGTCGATCATTAGGGCAGAGAACCAGTTGTTAAAAAACACCAGGAACCACACAATCCTTTTGACATCTCTCTCCCCCCTCCCTCCCTCCCTCTCCTTCTCTCTCTGTATCTTTCTATGTCTCTCTCTCTCTCTCCCCCTCTCTCTGTATCTCTGTCTCTGCCCTGGCTCCTTCTCCATCCCCTGCCATCGCACTTATCTTCTCAGGCCAGGTGAGGAGTGACTGGGAGGGGAGGGCAAGGGGTGGGGCCAGCCAATGGCGGGATCACCTGACGGAGCCACAGCAGAGGCCCCAAAGAGCCGCATGTGGCTCCGGAGCCGCAGGTTGCTGACTCCTGGTTTATACCAAAAAAGGAAGAACTATATTCCCCCCCTTCCAGTTATATGGATCTGTAACTCCTCTCTAGTCCTATCTCAGTAGCAGCACAGATTGTCTTTGAATGGCTATCCTTTTTACGATTTCCGACTGGCAGCATTAATGGACTGATACCAAAAGGGCTGGAGTGATACAACAAAGTCTTCCTTTTTTATTTTTTATTAAACATCAGATCAAGAAGTTGTACATACAAAATAAAGAGACAGAAGAATGATACTTTTATGGCAACAAATACTGGGTGAGAAGGGCTTGTCTGGTCTTCGAACCAGTTTCTCGGGATTTTTTTTAAAAAAAAAACCAAAAAATTGGATTCAGACAGTATGTAATTTTAATCCACATTTCCTAAACTACGCTTCACCTTAACCCCTGCCCCATCCATTCCCTCCCTGCCCCTTTTAGAACTAAGATGCACTGGAACAGGGGAACATAAAGACATTTAGAAAAGAGAAAAAACTATTTTGCTCCTGCTACACTCCATTTCATTGGACCGAACAAACATTCAGATGGATGCAAAGCAGTAAGTAGGAGATAAAGTAGCAGAAACTATGGCAGAAAGCTGTCCTCAAGAAGGCACCAACCTAAGCAGAGGCCAGCAAAGACAGTAGTCTTGAAATAAAATTCAAAATAAGGACACATACGCAGACTAATTGCTCCTGCTCCTCAGATGACAAAAAATAAAAATAGAACCCTTTCTATTCACAGAGAATAGAATTCTCTGTGTTAAATTCACAGAGTAATGCAACTCTTGCACAAATCAATTCGTTTGCATTTGGAGAAAGCCCAAAAAATAGAGCATTTTACACTGGGCTCAACTGGCTCACAGTTTTGTTCCAGCTTCCTGGGGTCATTTTGTATCCCATACTTAGAACCATGGTACGAAGTAGCAGAGTCAAGTAATGTGCTGTGGCTTATAGCCAGAGGGCCAAGTCCACACCCTGATGATGGCCTTGAAATGCTGAGGTGTATCTGGCTTTGCGGTTGCCACCTTGGTCTCCTCTCTTCCAAGGTTGTGTGTTGTGGTAGGTCTGCTCAAGCTTTTGTTTATTTTCCATTAGTCAAACCCCACCCACTTGTCTTTTTTTTTTTTTTTTGCCAACAATGCTGGGGTAAAACCTGAGAAACGTTCCTATTTCTCAGGTTTGGAAATGCTTAGCCCAGCCCACAACACATTTCAAGTATCCCCAAACAAACAAACAAACAAAAAAGAATAATTATAAATAATTAGAACTTTACAATTTAATAATTGACACATATACTATCGTATTTACAGTATCATAAATGCTTCTGTTACTTTTAGTAAAGCAATCCCTGAGAACCGTTAACTTTAGTTTTTTTTAATTAAGGATTTTCATACGCACACACTTGCACACATACTAAACCAACCACCTGCAGCCTATTCCCACCCACCCCTCGCCCAAGTTACTCTGGAGTCAACTCATCCTATTCCCCAGCCAAGCAAATAGTTTGAAGTCTGGCAAATCTGGAGGGTACTAGGTTGGAGAAGGCTGCACTAAATGGTGATGCCAGTTACAGCAGGATGCACATCTCAAAACCCACCAGCTGAGAACACAGATGGCAGCGCAAGAGGCTGAGTAATGTGCTTCCATATTGGCTGCTTTTCTGCCTCCATCCACCATGCTGTTTGGGAAAGAGGTATTCAGTTTCCTAGTTAGCCTTTTGGTATTGCTGAAGTGTTTGCAAGTAAGTGGTCATTGGGAAGCAAACTCTTCCTGTCATGCTACTTTTGGTTTATGTTCCTCAAAGAATTGGGAGATTTTCTACGATGAAAACTAGTTAGTCTTGCCTGATAAGCATGATTCCACCAACAACGATCAGGGTTTCTTCTTCCCTTTTTCCCCTAACACAGAAGTTCAACCAAATCGTTCTCGCACTAGCAACATAAGCTTCTTCTTGCCCTTATAGATCTGCTTAAGGTTGTCTATGAACTGCGCAAACTGAATGTGGCCATCCTGAGCAAGCAGGAAAGTCTCCCGAGCTTTGCTCAGAAATTCAATAAACTCCCCATAATGCCTTGGGCTGATGTGAGTAAGACGGGAGTGTGTGGTATTAATGTAAGCGCTTATTGTAGCATCCAGCAATTGGCGCAAAGGTGCTTTGTCCGTTGACATCAGTTTCCCAGAGTTCCTGCGACCAGGGATGCCAGCAAGGCCTGGCGCTGTCATGGTGCAGCGGCGCAGAATGTCAGATAGCACTGTGGCACAGTGCACACTCTTTACTACCAATGGAATAATAGCGGCCAGCTCATTCTTACCAAGGGAATGGCTGAGTGCACATGCCCAAAGCACATCATTGATGGCAGGGTGTGTGTCCTGGTTATAGGCAAGGTTGAGGTGTGTCATGGCAAGTGAGGCCAGCTTGAAGGCCCGTAATGGGTACCCGCGGTGCTCCATATACCGTGCAATGGTGAAGAGTTGGGAATAAGTCATGCCGGTGGATGCAGCATCTATAACAATTTGGTAAGCAGTCTCAAAAGCAATGTGGTCCTTCTCACAAAGGGTAAGAGCCGAGAGTGCACAGTTTTGCGGATCCTTCATGGCACACTGCAGGGCCAGCGTGCGAGCACAACTAGCCAGTTCTTCTCGCTGTGGATAGTCCAAGCTGAGGCGCAAGATGGTACTGTGGGACATCACTGTTGCTGCTACTATGCTAGTTGCTTCAGTAGGGGTAAAGAGTGAATACCAACTCTGCAAGATGCTGACCAGGGCCCGAACACCTGCAAGAAAGAATCATGAACTGCTCAGCTAGTAGGGAAGAATTAACAAGGAACACGCAATGGTAGTAAGTAAACTGAGGAATAATTGTATTTTTCATCAGGCTGGACTTATAGCACTAAGGCCATACTGACAGAATTATGGCCTTAGTGCTATAAGTCCAGCTGAAGACCAATATTGGTCTTCTGACAGAAGACCAATATTGCAGTCAATTATATTTTTGTCTCTCACCATTTTGAAAGTAGCAGTTAGTTTAGCACTAACTTGTAGGAGATGACCTCTCTCTTTTTATAATGAATGTTTAAGCTCCATTGTGAAAAGATTAAAAAGATTGCTATCTGTGTTTCCCCGAAAATAAGACCCTGTCTTATACTTTTTTGAACCCCTTATTGGCCTTATTTTCAGGGAGGTCTTATTACTTTGGGGTACATGGAGCAAGATGGGGCTCCTCTTGCTGTCTTACCTGATTTCCAGCTCTGCGTTTAAATATTTTCGGGGAGGGCTTATTTTCAGGGGAAGGCTTATTTTAGCGCATGCGCTCAAAAGCCCAATTGGGCTTATTATGAGGGGATGTCTTATTTTTGGGGAAACGGTATAATTTGAGCTACTTACTGAATTCAGTTGGAAAATGTCATATTTCTTATCCTATCTTCATTTGATATTTGCTACCTAGGGAGTCAATATTGGGAGAAATAGACTATTTGAATTAGAAATCCCCAATCTTTGTCATGAATTAGGATATTAATTGTCATCCAGATATGGCTCTGGTGCCCAAAGCATCATAGTATCTTTTAGATGAGCAGAACATACTACACATGCATACCTTCCTAATGTTTGGGGAATTCTAGCTCCCAGAATCTCAAGCCAATGTTGGGAAAGGCTGAATTAGGCTCACTCCAGGCTGCAGTCTTCATTTTAAGTATGGGTTCGTGAAAATACCTACCAACTTCTGTAGCACAAGTCACCAGCCATCGCACCATCTCCCTCCGTCTCCAGTTCAATGTTGATAAGGTCATGCGCATCACCTGCAACGTTAGAAATGAGTAGAAAATATTTTTTTCACCCACCAGTGATATCCAAAGAAATGATTGCATTCCCCTAGATCAGCATATCATAACAATTTAAGTTGTTTCAACCTGTTTTGGAGATTAACAGGTCTGGCTATTAGCTTCATAAACTGCCTAGATTGGCCTAATTATTCAAATCAGGGGTCCCCAATATTTCTGGCTTTGTGGACCTGTGACGGCAGCGGGTGGGGGTGGTGGAGAGTGGATGGTTCTGTGTGAGTGGCAGGTGCACATGCAGCTCCATTTGCACAAGCAGTGGGCATGCATGCGCGCTGCTCACACAAATGGAGATTTGCACAAGATCGCCTGCTGCTTGTGCAGCCTGGTTCTGAACAGACTGTGGCCTGGTACCGGGTCACAGCCCAGGGATTGGGGACCCCTGATTTAAATAGCCAGTATGCCCAAAATCCTGTAAGAGAGCAGAATTAGCGCTTAAGATCACAACTCAGCAGACTTTTTCTTTGGCTAATATGGGCATTTCATTAACCTTCCGAGGCAGGTTTCCGACTTACTATAAAGATTTGGGAACTATTCATTTTTCCTGATGATTATGAATGTCCTTACTTGTAGCCCCAACTCCAGTGCCACATTAAGTAGTGTTGTATCAGCATTACTATCAGCAGGTGTGGCAATCTTAAAAGCATCCTGAGCCAGTTTGAAAATCAAGGAAGAGGAGTGGATGTTCTTCTGAATTGCTTCTAAGACAGTCCGTAGACGCAGCATGTCACCTGCAGTATAAGAAAGTTTATCCCTTCGTTGGTTACGTTCACAATAAACCTTTCTAAAATAATAGTAAATGTCTTCCTATGTAAACTGGGTAAACCTAAGTAATACTATTCTTATTTTGTATATCCTGCTAGAGAGAAATCAGTTTGAGGGATCAAATATTCAACTATAGATTTCTTCTCAGATCCATCAGTGTCTTTCCACTTAGCCTTTTTCAGCTCGACCAAATATACCAAGGGATTCTATGACAAATCTGCATTTTGCCTGTTTCTTAGATCCAAGTCGAGAAATAAGCACAGATATGGCGCAGAAATAAAAGGCTGCAACCCAATGTATATCATCTAATCTGAACTGCAGTCATAAATTTCCAGACAAAAATATGCTAGTAATATATTGCGTTATAAAAGTCAAAACACAAGTATCCCCGCCCCAAAGTTTCACTTTTAAATCTACAGCAGGCAAACATATTTTTAAAAATTCAACTACAGATAAAAATATTTCTTATTTGGAATAAGTTTGGAGACGCCTTTGATCTCCGAAGCCCAAAGCTTTAATTTCCTGGCCTCAGTTCACTTCAAGTAGCTAAATGTCCATCTGTCTTGCTAGGTGGATCATCAGGTCAGAACCAAAACTATCAAAAGTGGTTAGAGTGTAAAACATTGTCAAGAGTGTCATGCAGAAAGCAAAACAGTGGTGAGAGCCAGAAACCGCTCAAAGGAAAATGAGACAAAGAGCAATTGGGTTCTAGTATAGTTCAGCAAATCTATAGCTAATGAGCATAATTTGCTCTGGTTTGTTTGAGAACTGTATCTCACGTAACATCTGGCCAAATATTAAGCACAGTTCAGGAAAGGAACCGGGGCCAGAAACTGATGAACCCCATATAAGTGGGAATCCCATTAGATCTACAGCTCTTATACAGAAGTCAAACCAAAGAAAGTATCTCAAAGCTTTCCTCAAGGCTCAAAAGAGCCTTGGTAGTACAGTGGTTTAGTGCACCCTGTTATTAACACAGCTGCCTGCAATTACTGCAGGTTCGAATCTCGCCAAGGCTCAAGGTTGACTCAGCCTTCCATCCTTTCTAAGGTAGGTGAAATGAGGACCCAGTTTGTGGGGCAATAAGCTGACTTAGTATAAATATACAAAAGGATGAAGGCTATTGCTGAGCACATTGTAAGCCGCCCTGAGTCTCCGGAGAAGGGCGGCATCTAAATCAAATTTTAAAAAAAAAGTTAATTAGGAAAAATAATTGCCTGAAAAGGGGACATGTGGAAGCAATTATATAAGTCACACAGAGGTAGTTTGTCCCATTAGCCCAGGGGTCCTCAAACTTTTTAAACAAGAAGCCAATTCACGGTCCCTCAGACTGTTGGGGGGGGGGTGTGAATTGGCTGGGTGGCCGTGGCTAGGTGGGCATGTGACTAGGTGGGCATGGCTAGGTCATGTGACTAGATGGGCGTGGCCAATTTAACAGTCCATTGAACAATGCACACAAATTAAACTTTAATTTATTTTGCTCCTGGAGGTGTTTTATTTGCTTTTGTTTGCATGTTGGTCTTTTGGTTGCGTTTTCTTTTTACTAGATCATTTTTTTCAGTTGTTTAGGAGTCTAGTGGTCCACTTCAGGAAACTCAGTTTTGCAGCAATTCTTCTCAGCTCCAAGGAGTTTGAGAAATCTCTCTCTGTCTCTGTCTCTCTTTCTTTGTCTCTCGCCATCTCTTTCTCTCTCTCTCTCTCACTTTCTGTCTCTCTCTCTCCCCCCTCTCTCTTTCCTTCTCTCTCTCCCTCTCCCTCTCTTTCTCTCTCCCTCTCTCTTTCTCTCTCTCTTTCTTTTTCTCCCTCTCTTTCTCTCTCTCTCTTTCTTTCTCCCTCTCCCTCTCTCTCTTTCTGTCTCTCTCTCTGTGTCTATATCTATCTTCTGGAGGCAGGGAAGGTGAAAAATGGGTCATTTTTGCCCATGTTTTGGCCTCCTGGGGCGTCAGTGCACCCCGTTTTTCACCCCCACCCCCCCACCTCCAGAAGCATTCTGCAAACCAAAACCAGGCAAAAACAGCTCTTTTTTGTACAAATTGACTTTCTATTAAATTTTTCTTGACCAGCTAGTGAATATTTCACCTGGATCTCTAGTGAACTATGTACAGTTGTATTAGGAATCCTTCACCCACCTTTGGCTGCTGTCAGCATAGTGGAAGCAAGTTCACACTGTTGTGATTCCAAGTGCCCCAGAGTAAACCAACGGGGATACCTGCTAGGGACCACTGAAACAATGTGGTGAGGATGTGTGACGTCACCTGAGGGAGTTGTCTCCAAAACTGGCAGCCTAGGAAGAACAAAGCCACAAGGTCAATAGAAGGATATTGTACCTGCTGGTAATCATATTAAATCCTCCCTGTATTGTCTTCTTGTGGCATGCTGGGGGAGAATGATGTGGTAAACCTTTCAAAGGCTTTCTGCAGCATATGGTTACAAATTAGTTTTGAACAAATTGGAAAGGCCATTAGAAAACTAAGAAGGGATTTAAATATTTGTAAAGAAAAATAAAACTTTAAACATATACATTTCTTATGGTTTACGTCCGAGCAAAACCTGATTTGCACTGCAGTTATCTAGTTCTGCTTAGTGAAGGGAATGCATGTGTAATTTCTTGCTGGCTATCTTATGCACTTTAGAGCCACTCATTTACATGTTTATATAGATAGTCCTTAAGTTATGAGGATAATTGGGAATGGCATTTCCATTGCTAAACAATGTCATAAAGCATGATATCACATGACCATATCGCTTAACGACAGCAATCTCAGCAGTCTCTGTTGCCATTGTTAACCAAATCCCACTGTTGCTTTCACTTGATTTTCTTAACAAAGGTGGGGGGGAGGGGAAGAAGGGTACCAACCTCATGGACCGCAATGCCAGCTTGTAGGCTAGATCAGCATCATGGGGCAGTAAGGCAGAAAAGAGGTACTTCGCAAAAGTGTGCATAGGTACACTTTCCCGGTGGATGACTTCACCAAGACCGCTAAAGGGACCACCTAGGCAAGAGCAGAAGCACATCAGTGTCTCTCCTTCAACCAACTTTATTTATTTAGCAGGTTTATGTCTTATCTTTTCATCAAGAGCTCAAAATGGCACACATAGTACTCCCTCCTCCAACTGTCCCACAACAATCCTATGAGGTAGATTGGCTCAGAGTATGTGATTGGTCCAAAGTCAACCAGTGAACTACCACAACTAAGCTTCGACTTGAACCGGGGTCTCTAATTTTATGACACAAATGGTTTGGAGATATTCCTCTTCCTGCCATCAAACTGAAAACCAGATCCTCCTATTCATCTTTCTGATATTTTCAACTCAGACGCTGTGGTTAGAAAGGCACAGCTTGTCTTCGTCTTCTTCTCCTTCCATTCCCTATCGCAATGACCAAGTTATCCATTAATTCCCTCTACTTTTCAAAGGAAACTGCAGACACATGAATACACAGGCTTTAGAGCCCACAGTGGAATGGGGAGGGAGAAGCAGCATATTTTAAAGCAGCACAAACATTGACATGGATTGTCTTCTAAATTCAATTGCCAGAGCCTTCTAGATAAAAAGCTACAGTAACCACTGCAAAGGGCTCCTGTTTCAGTAAAGGAAAAAGCAAATAAGCAGGGAATGAGGAAATGTATACATAAAAAATTCACATTAAAGAAAATATTAGCGTAGTACTAAAGCTCAGAAATCCAGGACACAGGATCTAAACTACTCATTGAACAAGATCAATAGACAAATCAATAGAGCCAGATCGATTCCCAGGGAGGACATATTAAAAGACAGACCACAGAAATAGAACAATAGAACACAATTGGTTGTCACCTACAGCTCACAGCCCAAACCACTCAGATGTGTTATTAATAATTGACAGTTTATTCTGGGCAATGATACTGAATTTTCTCAAGCACTGAGTGCCAGGCCTATACCTGCATGCAGACAACCACTCAACCTGAATCAGATTCTCACATTCAACAAGAGATAACACGGGAACCGGCTCCTGCAACAATCCCAGGGGTCTACTTTGCCCTCCCGTCTATGCCAACAGCCCTGTCACAGGACCAACAGGTAACACAAAAGATTAGAGGCCTTTCATATGCTTTTCCTCCCGTGTGATATGCCACGTGTATACCATCATCTGCCAGCAATGCCCTTCTGAATGCTACTATATAGGACAAATGGGACAAACTTTGTGCAAAAGAATTCATGGACACAAATTTAATATCAAGACCCAAAACAAGGACAAAGTAATATCGGAAAATTGCAACTCGCCAGGTACATCACTGCAGATCGCAAAAGGGCTGTTTTGCAAACCTGGACTTTTAACAGCACCATCAAGCAAAGGGAATCTCAGAACGTCTCATCAAACACAATGGTTTTCTAACACGTAACTATTGCTAATTAATAAGGTTCTTCAATCTGTTTCACATAGAACCTGCATCACCACCGGGTCCTGCCCTCCACCCTGCTCCCCTCACTCCAATTCTACTTACAAAAATCTAGCCACTCTGTGCATCTAACGAAGTCAGTTACAACTCATAAAAGTTTGTGTCTCTCAATAAAACTAGTTAATCAGAAAAAGATTTCTAGTCTCCTCCTCTTTTACTAACTCAATTCTCTTCCTAAAATTTTTAATACTATGTAATCTGTTTTATCTAATCCTGATAAATAGAATTCCTGGGAATTCTATTCCCAACCTCTTTTCCAATACATATCACTATCAATTTTTTCTATTCAAAAGTATTTTGATACCATTATCTCATTGGCATATGCTATTGTGACCAAGGGACACTGACCGGGTTTCCGATATGGAATTTACTAGAATCTAAAAAATTTTTCCTGGATTGTGGACACATCTTCATCTCTCATGAGTGACTGGCAGCAGCATCTCAATTCTCTCACCTTCCAGAAGCAGAATGCACTGCTTGCGTAGGGTCTGCACCAATACAGCATCAAGCTCCAGCTCTTGCAGGCAGGCAATAATCTGTTCCTCATTACGCCACACTTTGTCTTGCGCATAAAGGCCTTCTGGCATCACCCGTTGCTGCCCCATCCCCATCAGTGCCACTTCCAAAGCCAGAGATAGGTAGGATTCCCCACTCTCAGGGCAATTGTTCGCCACAGGCACATGCTGATACACTGGAGGCTTTGACTCACCAGCATCTGATGGCCAAGAAAAGAATTAAGAGGACAGGTGGATCCGACTCCATATAGTACCGTAATTATAATTTCTTCTCACACCTTCCAAGGTACACAATCAGGTTGGCTCTATTAATGCTATTGGTCCAAACTTTCCACTCAGTGCAATACAGTGGCTGTTTTTGCTGCACCTCATGTGCTCAATTATGCTGGTGCAGCTTGGCTGAGCTACACAGCTCCATTAATTCCATCCCACACCTTCTGAAGTACACTGCATAGGAATCATAAGGAGCATTACACAAACCTTTGGACTATGAACAAATTAAAAGAGCGAAGTTCTTTTGCTAGTAGCTGGGATATTTTCTGGAACTGATTTTTGCATTTTTCACACAAAGAACTTTATTTGATATCAATTCCTGAGGAATATCCTGTGCTTAGCAGGAGAAGTCAACCATGCCAAGTGCAGATGCCAAAGAGCAAAACATCAAAGATGTCATATTATCAGCTAGAGCTAAAGAGCTACATAACAAAAGTCTAAGGGCTATTGGACAGCTGCATCTCCTCTCTCACACGACTCTTCCAATTTTCTCTTCCATTGAAAATTGTGAGCTGGGCTTTTCTCATTTATTCATATACATACAGCTTTTAGACAAAAAAAAAAGGCATTCAATAACAACAGGAATCTGTGGATGGCTCCAAACTGAACATAGGGAAAAAGAACAGAAACTGGTTTGAATTCATTGTTTGCAAGCTGAAGTTCTCATTCTCATACCTGAAACATCAAGGCTGTTTTCATCCTCTATTCGACATGCTTCTGTCAAAGTGAGAAATAAGCAGCCAATCGGATTGAGAGGATGTCCTACCCAGCTTTCCAGGTTTGTGATGGTGGTTGCTCCTCTTTGCAATAGTTCTAGAGGACAGCACAAAACAAGAAAAAATCCCAGAGTAAGGCCACACAGGGCATCCTCTTTAGCTTCATTTTCCAAACCACATTGCTCAAAACTATCCCTGAAAACTTCATTGTGACAAAGTTGTTCCAACAAGGTTGTGCCCAGTTTTGGCTTCAGTTTTATTCCATGTATTCTGTGTTTACAAAATTCAATGCATTCTGTGTTTACAAAAAGACCAATGGCCAACTAAGTCCAACAGCACCCACTTATGCAAGTATCCTTTATATGGGCAACACCAACTTCAAATGGACAGTCATTTTTTTAAAAAAAGACAGTTGCAAAAATAATTGCTCTACGGCTAAAATTTGTTTGGAACGATCAGGGTAGCAACCCAGGGATCTGTTATGTTCCAAATAACATAAAAATAACGTATCAAGAAGTCCAAATTAACGACTTCCGGTTTGCTGTTTGTCCCCGCTGGACGCTCCTTTGGGATCGTCGCACCCACTGCCTGTAAAGAGCCGCCTTTATAGTGGAATGGCGGCTCGAAAAATCTCCGTTTCCATGAGGAAACGGAGATAGAGCAGGCTGGGGTGGGTTGAGTCTTCTGCCTAATCCCAAAAGTTTTTTTTTTACTTTTGGGACGGAGCGGAAGAGACTCCCCGTATCCCCAGCCGATGCTCCGGGCTCTGGGAGATCTCTGCTACACGCAGAGCTAGGTGGCAAAAGCAAGCCTGTAAATCTGTTAAAGTAATTAAAGAAGACGTGAGCTGGACCGCTGACCCTGAGGCGCAAGTATTTTTTTTTCTTATTTTAGATAAGTTACTGAAGTTGTAGAAGTGAAAGGAAAAAAGATTTTTAAAATGGCGATTGCTGAGGCTTGCTGAAAAGGGAAAGTCCTTCCGTTTTCTATTACAAAGTAGCGGAATGAATACTTCTGGCCGTAACTGAGGCAAAACCTCACTCTCACTCTTGCTTTTTTTTTCTTTTTTTTTGTCCTGGGGATTTGATATTGATCTTGGTTGGAAACAAGCTTTTTTTTCTCTCTCTCTCTCTCTTTTCCACTAAATCTTGTCTGTGTGGGAAATGGCATCGGGACTCACACAGCTAGACAAACAGGGGGGCGGAATTTCCCCCATTAATAAATTACACCAACAAGTTGTAACTCTCCAGTGTCAGAAACCTGATTTTAATATAATAGAATTTCTCCTTGAAGAGATTGTAAGAAGGGATGAGATTGTGAACCAGCAACTCGAAAAATTTAAGCAGGAAATTAAAGAAATTGGTGAATTGGTGAAATCAAAGTTTGACTTTTTGAATCGAAAGATTTTAAATACAGCCAATGATTTATCAGACTTTCTGATTCGGGTGGATGCAAAGACTAAATTATTAGAGTCTAAAATGAAGGAAACTGAGGAGAATTTGGATGACAAGATTCAAAAAATTAAAAAGGATTTGGTAAACATTCAGGATAATAGCTCAGAAGACAAACCTAAAATGGAGGTTGACCAAAAGACTGGTAATGAAGAAAATGTGCAACAGAGGATTGAAAGAGAAGTTTTAATGATTCAATATAATTTTACAGAATATGCAATTAGACTGAGAGGCCTGCAGGAAAATAATAGAGATGACTTAAGGAAAATATCTTCTGAAATTCTGGCTGGGATTTTAAAGGTTCAACCTGATGAAGTGTTTTGCAGGATTGATAGAATTTATAGAATAAACTCCTGGTTGGCAAAGCAAAGGCAATTGCCTAGAGATGTGGTGATCTATTTTACAGATAAAGAAATTAGGAATAATATTGTGCAGAACTCTTTTAATTCTACTTTGCAATTTCATGGAAGAAAGATTTGGATTTTTAAGGAGCTCCCGACTAAGATGCTAATGGAGAGGAAGAAATTTGGCTTTCTAGTGACTGAGTTAAAAAAAAGAAATATCCTATTTAGGTGGGATGCCCCAGTTGGTTTAATATTGAGACACCAAGGAGTAAGATATCAACTGAACACTGTTGAAAAAGCGGAAGAATTTTATCAAAAATTTTTAAAAATGAACTTAACATCTTTAGGCACAATACAGGATAAGCAAAAGGAGTTGGAAACAAAAGGAAAATATCAAATTACAGAGGCTGTGGTGGATAAATTGTCTTTGGACTTCCTGGATACCTCAGCTGGACTGTCTATAAATAAGAGAGCAGTGTCATCCGACTCCAATGTGATGAACCATCAAGTCACAGACAAGTGCGCAAATCAACCAGTTGATATACAAGTGATGGAGAAGAAAGATGAGATGATAAAACTAACCCAACAAGATCAACTCATAAAGCAGAATGAAAATCGATCAGCCGACACACAATTGGTAGGCACGAAACGAGGATGGAAATTCAACCCGCAAAAGAAAAAGAAAAGAAATAGATCTCATAGAAACAGCAGTTTCTAAACCAAGCAACAGTGAAGCCAGGGACTTTAAAAAATGAATGAATATCTGAAAAGATAGTGGAGGCGAACAATTGTTTAATACTATCCTGAGGATTGTGGCAGATCTCTGTAATGCCGTGTTTTTGGGATGTGAAAAGAGCCTTACCTTGTTGGATTTGAATTATCTACTCTGGATTTCTTTTACTGGTAAATATATTATAATTATTTTGAGTTACAAGGCAAGAGAGTCACGCTGGGGCATGCAGAAGATCTGGATGTTACCCATTAGGATGATGGGAATCAATAATCCTGATGAACACCACAACTATAACTATATGGATATAATTATAATGTCACTCGGGTGGTTGTTTTTACTTTTATATATATACGAGGATATCTACTACTGATGGGGGCAGAAAATGATTGAAGATTTTGAACAAACTGTTGCACCAGCATGTTATTTTACCCTATTATGGGTGATGGATTTAACAATCCAGTGGAAAGACACCAAAGAAGATATTATATGGATTATAAATTTAAAGTTATTGTCTTTTTTCTTTTTACAAAATGGAATGCATATATAGATATGTGTATATCTTAGTAAAGTGGGCAGTGGATTATATTTAGAATTGTATTGCATGATTTTGTAGGAATTGAAGGGTTGAAATAGGTTAGTTTACTGATTGATTAGTCTAAGAAAAAGGATCTTTAAGTCATATATTTAGGGGAGTGGAGGAATTGGATAGAACTGAATAAATGTTAAATTTGGATGTAGGGAGAAGGCCGCTTTAAAATGTTATATTAATATATATAAAAGATTAATTGTAATAATACATTATAAGTTTAGGGGAGGAGAAAAAGGGCAGATTATCGTAAAAATGGGAGTTATAAGAATAATATGCTAAGGGTCAGTATTCTGAGGAGGGAGTAAGGGAAAGGAAAGATATCATGTATGTAATTAGTTATGAAATAGCCTATTGTTGTGAAGAAGTCACAGGGGGGGATGGGTGGTGAGGGGGGGTTAGGGAAGAGGGGGGGGGGAAAGGGGGAAAAACTTGTATTTGAAAACTTTTTCAATAAAAGAAGTCCAAATTAACATTCAGAAAGTTGGATTGATACCAAAGTCACAAACACAAGCTAATTCATACCTTTCTTCTGATGCTTGTATATCTCCAATTGCCTCTGTTGCTGCAGTCTCAGCGTGTTGATTATGGCCACAGTTAAACGGAGAGCCTCCTTGGGGTATCCATGGGACCGTAGGGCATCAACCCGGGCACAAGCAGTTGGGACATGTTCTGTGGCATCAGGTAAGGATAGAAGGCCATTAAGCCTCAATTAGAGACAAAGGAATTATACATGCAGTCTATGCCAAAGAATCAACTGAACACTCGGAATTTAAAGCTAAGCTTTATTTATATATTCTGTTCTGTTGCATTTTTCCCCCCTTAATGATGACTAACATGTAGAAATAGGCCTTTTGATGCTTGCTGGTTTTCACTTTGCCTTTTTCATAGTGCAGCACTGAATGTGTGTAATATGCAGGTCACGTACTATATTTCAGCTCTTGTATCTGCCAAATCACTATTATCCTAACCTTGTGTTTTTTAATAAAAGCAAATAAAACCCATAATGGTATAATGTTCATCCATGAAACAGATTTTTCAACTCCTTCCTTTCAAAAGATAACCAAAATACGCAGAGGTAATATTTCTCCTGATTATAGTATATTATATTAAAAGATTCCCCCTTTCAGAAAAAGAAGACAAATGAGGGAACAATTGTATTGCAGCATAGCCTTTTCTCCTAACATTCTAATTTTATTGCAAAAGGAAGTTGCCTGAGTATGTTTTGAACCTATCCTGGTCCCATAGTCTTACAATACTACATTTGGCATTCAAACTGAGCCACAGTTACAATTCCATCCTTCAAACCTCCTCTTTACTCAAAGCTCTTTATGAAATAGAAACCTGATGTAGTCTTCTATCTTTTATAACTTCTGCTCAACCTCTAGAATACCTCTCTGGAAGTGATTTTGTATCAAGTGTACATTCTGTGCCATTCCCGATAGTATTATTACCAGAGAACGTCGTGTCCTGTGGCAACACAACTGCATGGCATAGAAATTCATCTGTTCTTGATTATTGTCCGTCCCGTCCCCCTGCCCCAAAGTCACAACGACTTGGAGAGGAACAGATGACACAGACTGGTTGGAAAGCTGCAAAGAACTTCTTCCTCTCTAAATGTCCCTGTCATGGGGAATGCAGACAGAAAGTCATAGGAATGGACAATCTGTGAAGAAATATTTTTGTAAGGTATCCCAGGATCTTTTAATGACAACTTCATTCCTTTTTCTTGCCTTCCTCCAAATCCTCAGATGATTTGCTCCATGTTTTTAATGTTCCCGAAGAAAATGCTTGGGACCCTTTCAAAAAAAGTTTGTTCATTGTAAGTACAGTATGCACACCTTTTTAAAGTTATATCATTCAGATGTTGCTGGCAAATCAAAAACAAATCCTCAATGCTCTCAATTTCCTCCAGGAGGAGCTCCAAGAAAAAGAAGCAAGAAGATTGGACAATGCATTTCATTTATGTCTTTGGCAAATTCAAATGATCTATCCAAATAAGGATTGAGGAGGAGAAGGAAGATGGCTATGAACTTTTGTCACCTGACTGAGGTCCCATGCACCAGTTTCTATATCCCAGAATTTCTATATTCTGTGCTACATAGGTCTTACTTTCCTAATGAAGCTATAAAGAAGTGGATCTGTTATATTATGATATGGGATTAATTTAGCACGGTAAGCTTCATTGATCTAGATGAAAAGCCCATTACAGTACAATCATTAGTAATTTCAGTGTTTGGCTACAGATTTCAGTTTTAATGCCTTTCATTTAATTTCAACCAATTTGTTATTTTGTTATTAGTAGAATTTCTGGTCTAGTTAACAGTGCACTATTGCATTTAATTACAACATCAGCAAACTCTTTCCATACTGAATTACTGAATTCAATACACAGTATCCCAATATAGAGCTAGGAAAAAAGGGGCTACCTTAGACTCTGTGAGTATTAAGTATTGCAAGTGACTAACTGCCAGGCTTCTCAAATTCTGGAAAGTAAGTAAGTGAAGTAGGTCTCCTTAGAGAGGGACAGCACCCACAAATGCAGGAATATTATTCTGTCCTAGAGAGATCACAGCTTTTTCTTCAACAAATATTCTTTTTTTAAAAAAAATCTGCACAGCAACCAAAACCAGGAAGCTTACCCAGCCACAACGGTTGTCCTTGTGAGTTGAAAAGAAGGCCCTCACCCTCCCTGGGGTAAGCTGGAGAAATGTAGAAATCACTGCTGATTATTCGCTGGAGGTGACTGTCCTGCCAGTGGAGGTCACAGCCTTCAATGGCACGAGTGAATACTGTGCGCCGTGGCCTTGTTAAAGAGCCTATGAGGAAAAGAACAGGTAAGAACATAAAAACCCAAGCAGCATCCTGCTGGATCAGACTCCTACCCCATCCAACATGGCACAGATTCTCACAGGGGACAATCAATTGCACAAGGAAGCTAACTAGCCTTCCAGCAGATGGCCATTGAAAGCAGTCCCACATCCATCAAGGCTAATTAGATATAACATCCAAGTACAGAGTGGTCTTCCCAAATTATTTCCCCTGCTTGGGGCAATCAATTGATCACAATGGACCTGTTTACCCCCAAACTGCTCACATACGTTAAAACAGAACATAGGGCAAGGAAAGTACAACTCAATCCCTGACAGAAGGGCTAGGAAGAGTTCTAAACAGGACATTGAACCAAGCACTATATTCTTTTACACACTAGTACAGGAACTCTACGCTGTGCTGCGCTGTGCTATTCACACAATTTTTAAGCTGCCTTTTGGCATTAAAAAGACAGACTTGGAGGATATCAAAATCTTTGTACAACATTCCAGGTTTATTGTCACTGTAAGAAATCTATTAGCAGGATTTGTTGCCATTTACTATATAAGGTCAGGGCAAGAACGCTGTTGCCGTGCTACGTTAAAAATATATCTCCCAATATCAACAAGATTTGGGAACTTTGCACACGAAGATTGTGAAATCTAGCCCCTGATATATTATATATTAAGTAATATGAGTCAATTTTTATGCATTGAGCTTGCACCGAGTTCAAGGCTGGGCAGGAATATTTGAGACTGCAAAGCATTCAAATGATGCTTTTGCTGAGTATTGTTAGTAAAATTGTTATAACAAAATATTGTTATAAAATCCAACTATACAAATTATAGCATTTCCAGCACAAAATAGCACGGGGAAATAATTGAGGAGACAGATAAAGCTGACCAATTCTTTTCTACACTGGATAATTTCCAGTTAATATGACAACAACAACAGCAAAAACAACAACCTACAGCAGGGTCCATCCACTGCCTGGTACTGATAACTGAGCAAGAATACAGGGAGGGAATTAAAGAGAAAATCAGGAACAGAGGAAGAGACAGAGAGAGAGAGGCTATTAAAATATCCCATTATGAGGGTGGGAGATAGGAAGAAGGCAAGATTTATAGAGTTCTGACAATCTGAATCAAAACCATTTTCCTTCAATTGGGACATTTTAATAAGGACTAGGCAACCCGTGCCCCACTGGGTCATCATTTCAAAAATAATCCCTTACCTAAACAGAGAAACAGAATGATCACTGGCCAGCAAAAAAAACAGTGAGAGAGGGCAGTGATTCCCGACTTCCAGCCAACTTCTCCACTGACTTTCCTTGTAAAAAGCTGGCAAGGAGTGTTGCAAATAATGATCACATCATTGTAGCTGATTGTGCCACTATGGCAGCACAGCAGCATTTAAGCAGCCACAATTTTGCCAAGTTTGTCCAATTTTGCCCACAAGAGTCACAGGTCCTGAATTCTGTAAATTAGCCAATTTGAGATAGGTTGATTCAAAAATTGTTGCTCTATGATGCACCATTTCACCCAATTGAAGGTTACGAACCATCAAACAGACACAAGAGTTTTAGTAGTACATCCCTTTTCCTTGCCTTCAGGCAACATTCTTTTGTTCATTGATCTACCAGCTGAAATGCAGAACAGTCCTATGCCATGAACTAGATTTCTATTAACCTATAACTGGGATGTCATAAGATTATTTTTAGCTGTTTATGGATACTAGAGAAAGATGTTACATAATAGACAGTGAAACTATCTCCGCCACACTTACTTTGCCTGTGACTAGAGCTCTGAGTAAGTGCACTAGTGATGTTGGGAAGTTCATTGCTGTAGTTTCCATCTTCCAGTGGACAAATATCCATATCACCCCACTTCCGGAGCTGTCGCAGCCAGCATGCCTTTTCTTCTAGTGTGCAGTGGGGATTTAATACAACACACACCCATAGGGCCCCTGTAAGAGCAAGCCAAATGCTGAAATGTATTTTTCTACTTGAGCAGGCAACAAGAGTCCCGTTCCCCCCATAGGTTTATTGCTTTGAAGAGTTTGGAAATGTTTACATCTTGTTTCAGGGAACTGCACTGAGCCCAGAGGGAGAATTTTATAAAAGAAACTAGCTAACTAACTCAAGAAAACATCTTCCATAAATCAGCTTAATTGTATCCCTCAGAGCTGAAAATGGAGAGGCAATGTGCATCCGAGATTATTTCTGTCTGCCAGGATATATCGACTGTTTAAACTTTACTTCAAAGAGTGCTTAAATGTATGCCAGCAAGTCCCAATGTTGGAAACCCCACATGATAGCCTGATTTCTATACTGCACATTTAGTCCATTTTAGAAAAGCAGTAGGCAAGTGGCATTTGCCCCATAATCAGCAGCAACAGTATAATTACTGCTCCCGGTACTGTAGTTCAGATCTGCAGGTCAGTTAATGCTGTATATCTAAGAATACATATTAAGTATTTTTTGGCAAAAGAATCTGAAATTAAGCAAAGACTAAACGAACAGTTGCCTTTCAATTGAGTTTCACTTCTGATGAATTTGTGGCCAGGAATGAATATAGTTTTCTTGACAACCATATGGAAAAAATGTTTTATTCCACAATGATTTTTTTCAGTTTCAAATCTAGCCTTCAACCCTTGCATTTTCTAATGGTCTCCTATCCCAACCGGGCTCAACACTTAGGTTTTTCAGGCCAGTTGAGGTCAATTAGATGCTGATGAGAGATACAGATATAAAGCCAAAAAAACCACACTTAACTCTGGATGGTTATTTAGAGTTTTAAAGGAGATTATGAGTTTTATATATATCACATGATTTGTGGCTACCTCTATTTTTATATGCTGTACTTAATTACATACTTCATACTTTGCAGCTATCTCTTAAAATACTTTTCCGCGGCCTGTGAGCAATCATCTCCTCTAGATTTTATTCATTACTCCATTTGATTAAAATATTTTTCTCAGAAATCCTAAAACACATAAGGATACAGTAAATGCAGATATATGTTTAAGTATTCTAATAGCAGAGTGTGCAATTTCTGTTTAACTGGAAAACTTGTACAAGCAGCTCTAAGAAAAGGTTTTCTATACCAGGCAAATTAAACTCTCAGGATGCGCACTTTAAGCAGGTTTCACACCTCTTAGACCTGGAATTGGCTGGGGCTCCTCCTAAACCTAAACCAATTTCATTCAAAGCCAGGGATTATAGGCCTTTATGCTTTGCGATTCACTGAGATGAATGTTCACCAATTACATGCTTTAACGGGAGTCTATAAATTTGATGTACTTGGTATCTGTGACAAAATTGTGCAAATGTTATCTTTAGAATGGAGTAAGCAGCACCGGATCATAGTGCAGGGCCAGGTTATTTGAAGGGCTTTAAATCAAAATAAACAAATAAATTGGACTTAATGGTCAGTCTTTTTATTATTTAATCTTTCTATATCTGTATCTTTCTATATCTTTCCCTTTCCGTCTTTCCATATACTTCTAAGGACATCTTCATATAAGATGCTCCATTTGAAACCATCGCTTAAAAATCTATGATCCCATGGCACCAGTTGTATTTGACAGCCAAGCAGATTTGTTTCTGCTTCAGCTATGGTATGTTTAAAAACGGCAATAAATTAGTTGCTCCTAGGAAAGACTGTGACTCCATAGAGGTGTGGAGAGTCTCTTTCCCATTTACAGAAACTCCTGCCTCCCCCAGAGTTTCAGCCCTCAACAGAAGTTTCAAAAAACATTGTGGCTTCAGCTCCCCTTCTAGGAATTGCTCAGGGAGATTTTATGGACGCAGTCAGAAAACTGCATACAGCATGACATAAGGATGTGGATGGAGGTGGAGAGCGGAGCAAGGCATTTATTTCCATTTTGATAGAGAAGCAAGTAAGAAACATTTTGCTCCTCCAACTCCTGTATCAACTGGAGGCAAGATAATGATTTTTTTTTGCATTCCTTGTTAGAAGTGTGGACCTTTTTTAAAAAAAAAATGCTTTTGAGTGCTTAGGGAACCAGTGGCAGAGTAGAAGGCCCCCCCCCCTGAATCTGTAAATAGCTACTCCCAGCCCCCCCTGCTACTAAGCATCTCAGATTCCCTCATATTTCTCAGACTATCCCCTTCATTATGGAACTGGGGTGGTTTGGGGCTTTTCTCTTTGAGCTTAGCCAAAAATGCAGGGCAGCCATCCTTGAGCTTCTAAGAATTTCACTCCTCATACTGAACAGGAAAAAAGCAGCTTTACAGATCTGGCTTTTTTGAAGTTTCCTAGATGGCAAGTCTGCTCCTGAAGGGCTTCTTTTCCAAAGCTGGCAGTTTAAAGAATCAGTTCTTTTGATAAAGAGCCACAATGCTTAGCGTAGAGTAATACTTAGATCTGACTCCTGGGTGACAGGTTTTTAAACTCTTCTTTCTGGCTTTATACAAAACAACTGATCTCAACCTCAGACTGCTGGGAATGAATGGCAGGGGATGGGAAATAATCTAATTGCCCTGTTCCCCTTGCATGCTCTTCTGAAATATGGTCCCAGTTACTGTCAGGGGAAACAATATGTCAACATAAGGATAATATAAAACACAGATCAGGGTTCACTAGACATCTGTTGGGCATATATTGATATTTTCTGAAATTCTAATGAAAACGGAGCCTTTTTGCACAACATGTTTATGGGATCATAAATGAGTATTTCTGTTTTGTTGTATAAAGGCATCAAAGCAATATATTTGAGATATTTTGGTTTTTGCTTACTAATGCTGTAGTATGTTTCCCAGATGGCCTAACTGATCTATAGCATTCCCATTTTATCCACATTCTACCTTCAAATATGCATGCTTATGTTTGCACAGGTAGTCTACAACTTGCAATCAATCATTTTATCTTCTCTGAAAGTTACAATGGCCATGGGATGGGTGCTTTATGGCCAGGAAACCATACCCAGCCATTGTAAATAGTTGTGCCTCCTTCCCACATAGACACTGGTCACATGACCACATATGTTGGGTGGGTCAGCTTTATGACCTCTTGCGGCATTCCACAATCACATGACTTCAATTTGCAATGTTATTTGCCATTTCTGGCAACTTTTTTGCCAGAAAAAGCTTTTTTAAAATGCTCTTTCAAAAAATAGATTCACTTAATCACCGTTGCCTTTGCTTAATCACCATGGTGAAAAAGACTAAAAATTACTTCATCATTATGGTCATTTGCGACCATAATGACTTACAACTGGATTCTACGGTTGTAAGATGAGGACTACCTTTACAGGAATCAATGTTAACATTTATCTATAATGATTATCCTTTCTGAACAAAGCTAGTTGAATCTTTGCCTCTCTTCTTGTTCCATATTAAATTCCTATGTATTTTTTAAATTATTTTCCCAATTAAATGTGTAGATTCCCATAAAATACCCAACTGGCATATTTTTCAATCATTCAAAATCTCAGTCACTACTGGTATGCTTATAGTTAAAATAACTGGGTAACCTAGTATTTTTTGAAAAACCAGGTTATAAATGAGCAAAGGACACAATCTTAATTTTTTCATTGGAGAACCACAAAAATAGTAAGGTTAATAGCAGAGGTAATATGTTTGGGTATAGAATAGGAGCACAGTTCTTAAACTTCACTGATCCCGCATATATGACTAGAACTACACACAAATATTCTGGACAATGCTACTCCAGTGTGGATATGTATCTTTAACTCCTCTGCTGTAAGGAGAAACTACTCTCCATCAGGAGGAAGAACAATAGTAACTCTAGCAACAACTCAATTAAAAAATACAATTACTCAGTTCAGATGGAATGCCAAAAAATTACAAGATCAAGCCTCCAGCTGATGCACTCTTTGTCTTCCCAACTGGTTTCCACAAACCACAGTTTGCCAGATTCTAGCAAAAGGGCCAACAGAAAAATAACTGAAGCATATAAGCTTTAGGCTCCTTTCATTTGATGTTTCACCTGAAACAAGCCAATTTTTCCCACATTTTGTGTTCTTCCCCATTCTGGTCTCCAGCTGTAAACAAAATAAAGGTTAAACTGCTCAAAGATTAAGGTCGAGCTATAATCCAACTGTTTTCAACTCAATTAGGATCTTTAATATCACTGCAATGGGATTAAAGCTTCAAAGTTTCTCAGTGATGGTAATACCAGCTTTCCTCTTATGTTTCAGCTGAGAGAATCATGTAAGAACATTTATCTGGAATTTTCAATGCTTTGATTTGATCAGAAATAAAAACTTTACTTTTTCAACCCCTGCCCTCTTTATTTAAATTACAAATCAGGTCATAATTCTGAGACTTTCTATTTGAGCATGAACTATTGAGATCGTTTTGAATGTACAACTGATGGTGAGGCAAAGTTAGGTAATTTTGTTTTACCAAGCTCACAAATTGTGAAACTATGTGCTGGAGAAACAAAGAGGATGTTAATACTAAGGAGGAAGGAATGAAAAACCTAAACAAAATCATGAAGAATGTGGCACTAAAGATCAGAATAATTAAAGCAATGGTTTTACTAAGGGAACATCGTTACAAAAGCTGTACACAGAGAAAGAGAAATAAAAATAAAACCACAGGTAAATGACGGGACTGTTTGTCAAATATAGTAATAAAAAACTCTTTCTTAGTTCTGTATTTCCAATCAGACATAAGATTTAGATAAGCAGTTTTACTGGATTAGGAAGCCATACATACAAAAAAAAAAATTCTGCCAACACAGAGGAATCTTGTCCTGTGTGTTTCTATATGTATCAGTGCCAAGGTTCAAATCCTGGGTTCCTTTCTTCTTTTTTAGGCTATGGATTTTTGGCTGCAGTTGAAGCATTCTGCCATCTACCTCCTTGTTTACCAAGCTGCTACTTCTGGTATAGATAGGAGCATATGCAGAGGGAGGGAGGGGGAGTCATCTATATTATAATAAAAGCATGACTGGTCAATTGCAACCTTCCCCCATTTTTAAATGTGTTGAACACACATTGAACACACATTTAAAAAGGGCAGGACTTTGATCATTGGTTGCACCTGCCATTTTGAAGTTGTTGTCACACTCTCCCATGGTGGCAGCCAGTGTGACAATGGGGGGGGGGCGCTCTGCCTCACCAATTTTAACTCTTTCAGTAAGATCAATGGGCAGGATCAAAAAGTTTGTTGGAATATTCAGAACTGCCAGAAGTTATTACTGGTGACTAGTCAAGATGGCAAGCAATTGTCCTTGCAAGATTTGGCTCCATTTGATGAATCTAATTAAGTTTAATCTCATTTTAACTTTCAGATGTAATTATGCATTGTGATTATTCAAGAATGGAGATGAAAACTTTGAAGATCTCACATCCATGCCAAGGGCTACTGCAACCTTTCAATGATGTCCCACTGTTTTGCAAAATGTCTATATGCATCCAATATCAACTGACATCCTAGATATTGATTCTCAATGCTAAGTCACAAGCTAAGGTCAAATATATTATTTCCCTAGTGGTCTCTACTCAAATTACCATGACTGCACAAAACCCAGAGATTCAGGCAAATTCTGGATAGTAATCTATTTTTATGAAGTTGATGAAATAAAAACTTTTTTTTTCATATTTGACTTTAAATTCCAGTGCAAGCATATGCCCTGGGAAAAGAGGAATAATACTTTTAGGAGAAATTATAGATCGCTTATAGAACATACTTTTTGTATACAAAATTTCCCTGGCATCTCCATTAGAAAGAATCAATTAGCAGATAGTGGGAAAGATCTTATGGTTAACTTTATTTCCTATTTTTGAGGAGAAAGGCTAATTTTAAAATGGACTTTGAACCATTCTCTTTCCCTCCCTCCCTCCCTCCCACCCACCCACACACACATAAACACAAACTCATATACTAATTCATGTAGCCTATAGACTATAGTAATGCTATTCCCAGCTCTGTATGGTTTCCAGCTGCCACCATAAGTCACCTGCTATTTTCTTGCAGCCTTTCCCATCTGAGTTCCTTTTAGCCTCAAGCATTACAAACTGCTGGACTTACCCAACTCATCCCACAGTTGTCGACATTTGTCAGTCATGCCTGTTCCTTGTTGTCTCCAGAGAGCAAGACGTGGATCTGCCATGAACTGCTCTGTTATCAGCGTCAGCATCCTAGCTCCATTAGAATCTCTCATGCGCAACATTTCACGGACCTAAGATAAAAGAGGAGGACATGTAGACTTTCAATCATATAGGGATTGGATTTAAGGGTGACATGAGTTAGCTTCTACATAGTCTTTGCCACATTTTGCCCATAGTGTCCCATTATACATTTGGAGCTAAATTAAAACTCCGATTATCCTGACTGATCCTGGTTACAACTGACAGGAATGGAGATACCAGATGTTTTTGGGGGGGTGGCAGGAGGAGATTATGTACTTCTTATAAGATGATAAAAAGCTTGCCATCATCAAGCTGCCTACATGGTTGTGAAAATGTCTCTAAGGAGTAAAGCTTGCTGAACAGAGCCTTGATAGTACAGTGGTCTACGCACCCTGTTATTAACCCAGCTGCCTGCAATTTACTGCTGGTTCGAATCTCTCCAAGGCTCAAGGTTGACTCAGCCTTTCATCCTTTCTAAGGTAGGTGAAATGAGGACCCAGTTTGTGGGGGCAATAAGCTGACTTTGTATAAATATACAAAAGTATGAAGGCTATTGCTTAACGCATTGTAAGCCGCCCTGAGTCTCCGGAGAAGGGCGGCATATAAATCAAATTAAAAAAAAAAACAAAAAAAAAAATATCAAGTTATTCAGACAAGCCAAAGAAAGCATTTTTCCCTGAGAATAAGAGGCATACAAAATCATTAATAAAGAATATGATAAGCCAGATGGTGATTTTTATAGCCAGCCAGTAGAGGCTGAGTCAGATATACTCAAATTTACGATTCCCATTTCCAAGAATGATCAAATCCAAATGCTTTGGGAATTACTGAACTTCCAAACTCCCTCCTCAAAAAATACCTTGGAATGTGGTTTAGATTATGAGGATTCTTGGTAATCAGCTTGTCTCCCTTTACTGTTCTATAATTTTGGGGAAAATGCCCCATGGCTGAGGAAATACTGGTAGATATTTCACTTCAGACTTTGAATCCCTCACAATGATGGGTTCTTGAAAATCTGAACAATTCAAAGTAAAATGTTTAATCTTGTAATCTGATGCAAACCCTATTTGAAAGAGAAAGGTTTGGTTTAAATGATATCTAAGACCTTATAGAATAGATTATTTGTTTGTTTGTTTGTTTGTTTGTTTGTTTGTTTGATTTTTATACCGCCCTTCTCCAGCAGGACTCAGGGCGGTGAACAGCCAAAGTAAAAATACAGCATACAAAAATTAAAACAGTTTAAAAGATATTAAATAATGTCGGCCCACAATTTAAAACAACCCAGTTAAAATTAATTTCAAATTAAAACCGAAGGATGAAATCAAGCCAGCCGGGCTAGATGAAATAAGTGAGTTTTAAGGGCCCGACGAAAAGTCCGGAGGCCCGGTATCGTGCGTATCTCTGGGGGTAGGTCATTCCAGAGGGCCGGTGCCGCCACAGAGAAGGCTCTCCCCCTGGGGGTCACTAGCCAATGTTGTCTGGCCGACAGGACCCTGATGAGGCCCTCTCTGTGCGAGTGTACATTGGCGGCAGAAGGCGGTCTCGTAAATATCCAGGCCCTAAGCCATAGAGCACTTTAAAGGTGGTCACCAACACCCTGAAGCGCACCCGGAAGACCACCGGGAGCCAATGCAGCTCATGCAGGAGAGGTGTCACATGCAAGCACCCCGTCGCTCCCATAATCCCCCATGCGGCTGCATTCTGGACCAGTTGGAGCCTCCGGGTGTACCCCAAGGGGAGCTCCATGTAGAGAGCATTGCAATAGTCCAGGCGGGAGGTGACGAGTGCTTGAGTGACCGTGTGTAGGGAGTTTACTTTGAAGTAAAAGTGGTGATTATTTTGAAGTAAAGTGGGGAATCACCATACCTGGACATTTTCAAATACAGGAAGGCATAGCCTGCTCAAGAGATACAATTGCTTACAGAATTCCAATTATCATTTCTTACATGCTAGATTCTGCAAGGGAACATATCACTTGATCTAACTAGAATTTCTCTAGGTTCTAGAATAATATTTTCTCAAAACGTCTAATGCTCAAGTGGAACATTTTAGAATAAGGATCAAAGTATACACCGACAATATTCTTTGCTTTATATGAAGTATAAACATTTATAAAATAAGTTACGGGGGTCAGTGGCTATTAGTCCTGATGACAATGTAACTCCTATAAGGCTATTTGCAGGGAGGCTAGTGAACTTCCTTGTATAGTTAGTTGTCCAAAGTGAGACTAGACTGCTAGACTACATGGCAACGGGTTTGAACTAGAAAGGACTGCTTATATCCTTAATTATATAGATTGTCTTAAATATGATTAACTATCTTTCCATTTATCTATGAATGACTGACATAAAATTGCAACAATACATTTGGAACAATTTTAAAAATTAATCTTGCAATTATGTATACATACAAGTATGTCCTTTTTAAAAAAATAAACAAATCAACAAACAACTTTTGTATGCCATTAATATTTTGGCCATCTTGACTGCATTTGGCTATGAAAAACTAGACATTAATGCTGATGGATTAGTCTCAGGTCATGTACTTTCTAATTTTTTTCTTAGAAGCATACATAGATTAATTCAATGCAAATATCTTTATATACAGTAGCTTGTTGATCTGAATGATTATACTTTGAACATATGCCTTCAACACTCTTATACACTATCTACATACTGCTCTTCTGTTCATTCATACGGTTCATATTGGAATTTATATGTATTTATAAGAAGGATTACAGGTATTCCGTTTTTCATGATAGTCCTGTGACAGAATAATCTGCTATATTGTTCAAATTCTGTTGATTTAGAATAAAAACTGAGAGCACTGAATTCCAAGTAAAGGTAATACATACTTCTAAAAAAACCTTCAGTAATAGCTTTTAAAACCACTACTACAGTCACTTTCTTTTAGCCGAACTCACCTTACAGGTGTTATGGTTCCAAGCGATGAACCCAAATGTAATCAGGACTCAGAAGCTCCATTCAGGCGTGAAAGATCTTTTATTGAGTACATCGTATCGGCACTTAGAAAGTTGAAGCTAACTCTGGCTAATTCTCATGCTTCAGAGTAATAAAAAGAATAAAAACTTCCCACCCCCCTCAGGTGTCTTGGGTATCATTAAACAATCAGTCCAGCAGGATCTTTCCCCTCGGTCTCAGCAGATGTTCATTGCCATGACCTTGGTTCCCACACAGTGTCTGGTGGATGTTTTGTCTAGTGGGCTCAGGCATCACATTCCAGTTCCTTCTAACCCCTCCTCCCCCCAAGAGTGGCAACTAAGAAACAAAGCAAACATAAATATGGCCTTGGCCATAGTTGTTTCAAAGTTGGCAACAGGATTCTTCTGGAGAATCATTTTTAAAAAAACAACCCACTGCTGCTATTGAATCATAAGCATAATCATCTTGCTTGTTCAGATGGCTTTGTATATGGTAGCATTTTTACTTATTATAAACAGTATCATGTTTGCACACATGTATATGCCAAAATCCGGCAATGGACAAAAATCAAGGTTATATGTTCCATTTTTTCCACTATTACTTTTCTATGTTACAATCCTTTATTAAAACCAAAATCTTTACTACAAAGGTTTGATTGATAAATCTCCCTTGAATGAAGTTAATCATCAGAAAGCACCAAAAATGTCCATCCAAACAAAATTTGCATAAGTGGAAAGATACGCTAATTGTGAGTAACATGTAATATTCTTTTTGATTCCTAGTGGCCATTGCACCAATGCAATTTAACATGCCAGTTCCAGTCCATCTTTGGAAAAGACTGTATGATATAATCCTAAATGTTGAGGATTTGAGAGAAAAGAACAGCAAATTGAAAGAATATTATAAAACTTCCAGGGTAAAAAGTTTTGCAAATGTGATAGAAAAGGGAACCTATGTCTCACCTTTGCAAACATGGAATTGAGTTGCTTTCCAGAGCCATAGTACCCTCCTTGGGAGAGGAACAGCTTCACCTGCTCTCGAACCTGTTCCTCATCCAAATGCCAGCAATTTTCATCATCAATACTGGCTCCTGCAGTAGGGTCTGGAGCACCTAAGGCAAGAAAACTCAGCTGTTAAACGAAACCTTCTCCAAGGCTTTAAAAGAGTGAAATTGCCTATTATCCCTAACCCTATCATATAGGAAAGCAAGGTTTCTCAACCTTAGCCACTTCAAGATGAGTGCACTTCAGCTCCCAGAATTCCCTAGTCAGGTTCATCTCAAAGTGGCTAAGGTTAAGAAACTCTGCTGCAAGGTCTCCATAAGTGGAGAACAATTCCTGGTGATGACTTTACACATCCATGTAACACAGAACTGGTTTGCCATTTCATTTTCCAGGATGTCCCTTAAATTCCCAAATTATCTTTGGTCCTCTTTGGTAGCCTCCTATCTAAGTTAGGCAGGCTCTAACTTACTTAGCTTCCAAGCACAGACATGTTCAGCCACCCGCTACCACATGCTGAAATATATACAAAAGAAAACAAAATAAGCTGTTCTTTAGAAAAAAACAACAGTGTAGCACCACAGTACTTTAATTTAAAAAATCAATATTTATTCAAATCAGTACTTTTGTTTTCAGTACAGCACAAAGAAAAATGTAGGGTTATGTTTGTATAATCACAGCAGTAGAGCCAAATAAAATACTGTAAAGGTAGTAAAATAACAAATAATTGTCCCAGCCTATAATGAATTACCCCAAATAATGTTATTTTAAAAAGAATCTGAAAAGCAAGGGAGAAATTTCAGCTCTATTCTGCCATAACAGGCTTGACATTGATAGTATTCTCCACAACAGCTAAAACAAAGTAAGAATTATCCTGTTCTTTGTTGCTAAAAACTTTATAATGCATCACTTTGGGTCGAAACCTTAATATCTAATATGAAAAGTCTCCTAGGTCAGTTTCCCCCACTGAGGCCCTCCTGATAAATTTAACTACCAGGCAAAGAAAGTCCAGTTTAGATTCTAAGATGATCCAAATGATTCCCACCAAGACTTGGTCTTTCTGTACTGATCTCTAAACAATTAATATATGACTATCTTTCTTGGGCCTCAAAAGAGAGAAACTATCTCTCTAAAGCCATAAACTTCTCAAAGACAGCACACGAAAAAAAAAATATACAGGGAAGATTAAATTGTTGAGCCCAGAGAGGCTTCACAAAATGTTTGGAGATGTCCATACAGAAGATAACCATTCTTCAGACACACTTAATCTTAGTTGTGTTGGCTATTTTAAGAATGACTCAGTAAGGATTATATGAAACAGGCTGAAAGCAATGAAAGCCAGTGATGGCAAGGCCGAAATAAATATTATCTTCAACAGCTTGAGGATGATTTATTTCCATTAGTGAAGGAATCAATATTGCTACTATTACAGAATTATCTATCAAGGATTCCTTTGGCTAGAGTTACCAGATATCTGAACAGGCAAAGGAGGACATGAACAATTGCAAAGGGAAACACACTGTTTAACTTTCTTGGCATCCATTTCAAAAATTACAGCAAAGAAATTGCAAAGAAATGTACTTAGGCTGACATGTATATGAAATCATTTTTTCCACATTTTAGTACTCCTTTTTGACTTCATGTCCTCCACCCAGCAGGCATGCTTTAAAATCAAATATTGTCCAGCTTTTTGAGTGTCTTGGTTTTTCTTTGGGGCTGGGGGTATTTTTGGACTGTTTTCACAATGGCAGTCATTCAAACTTTTATGTATTGTGACCTGATTTTTCTAATCACAATATTTTCCAGCAAATCTTTTATTTTAAAGAACAAATGCCAGCAATAATATAGAATTGGTGATGACATGCTTTTCAAATTTCACTGTAGAAAAATATGACAAGTCATATGATCTACTGGTTACAGTAATCATAGATTTGAAGGGGCTGGATTTAACCTGATTGCTGGAATCAAGAAATAAATTAAATATTGTAAATTTAGGGTATTAGTTTGTTGGCAGATAGAGAAAGAAGCAATTTACAAGGTCACAATACATAAAAGTTTGAATGACTGCCATTGTGAAAACAGTCCAAAAATACCCCCAGCCCCAAAGAAAAACCAAGACACTCAAAAAGCTGGACAATATTTGATTTTAAAGCATGCCTGCTGGGTGGAGGACATGAAGTCAAAAAGGAGTACTAAAATGTCCTCCTTTTGCTTGATGTCTCATAATCCTACCTTGGGTAGCATCTTAAAGTAATTAATATTTGCTATATGAAATTCTGGAATAAGAGCTCCACTGACTACGTACTGTGCAAACCAATTTCAAGAAAGAGAAAACACAGAATAAGTAGACGTAGATGCCAGTTTATCATTCAGCAGTTTTGAGAAAGCCTTCAAACGTTAAAACAATAATTTAATGTTTTTCAATTCCTGATCCCAAACATGGTTTTAGGTAACAAACTGTTTCCTGAGTACTGAATCTTTGGGATGGCACAAGAATCTCATAGATAAACTGGTAAATGGGGAAAAAATATTTTACCTTTCATCCATCAGTAAGAAAGAACATTAAGAAGGCAGGGGAAAAATCCTATTTAGCCAGGAACAGCTGCAGTAATTTCTGGAAGCTATTAAGTTCTATACATGTATATACTTTTATGTATATTATTGGTAACATGCCTACATGCTTTTCCCCTTATGGATGAGGTCAAGGAGAAGTTAGTAAGACTAGACTTGGACTTAATAGGTTATTGACTCCTAATCATTTAGAATCCTCTTGCTTTAATACTCTTTAAGGTGTTTTGCATCACTTTAGATAACTATAGCCCTGGAAATAGTTAAGATTTACTCCTGCAAGCTATATTGTCTGTTTCCACACTTAAGACTCAAAGACTTTTAAAGGTTTCAGCAGAATGCTTATTAAGGAAGAATAATCATGTCCAAAAAGCAGACTTGTTTCTATTTCCTAAAGCTTCAAATCCTTTTTCTTGTTTCTCAATGTCTTTCCCTTACACAATACAGTCCAATAAATGTGAACATTTAGCGTTGCTTACTTTTCAAGCTTCAATTTTGCAGTGGTGCAAGGCACACAATTGGTCTATAAGAACACCTGACTGCCTCACTGATGTGCTTGTCACAATGAAATCTTTCCTTGCAAAGCATCTTAATGCCATAAGACTAAACAAAAAACTTTCTAAAGTCAAAAGCAGCTCCGCTATAAAATGAGAGATGCCAAATTGATGAGATTTTTTTCCCTCATTTTTTGAAGCCACTAGAAAAATGCAATTTATGCTTGGAGAGAATAATTTATAAGGCACTCCACTGTACAGCACTTCCAAGAAATTAGGAAGCATTTCACATTGTTACATCGTTGTATTCAATTTCAAAAGCTAAGAAAAAATATATTCTGTTTTCTTATCACTGAAATTCTTCAATGGCAACATTGTAAAGACTAGCTGTCAATTGTTTCTATATAAAAATTATCAACATTATCAATCTGGATGTCTGACATTAGATAACAAAAAGTAAAATAAAAAAACCTAATCTATACTGGTTTATGCAAGAGAAGAGAGAGAAAAATCATGGGTGGAAATTTCAGTTTGAGATAAACCATGGTGCCAGGAACATGCAACACTGACCTTTATCCCATTTCTCTAATGTTTATTACTACTCTTCAGTGAGTTAATAGCTCATAACTGGAGTGAGGAGACATTTCATTTTCATTTCATTTTATTAGATTTCTATACCACCCTACTCCCGAAGAACTCAGGGCGGTGCACAGCCAAACAATAAAAACACATACAATACAAAATTTAAAAAAATAGAATAAAATCAAATTAAATAATTTTGGCCCCGACAAATTTAAAACCCCAAACTTTTAAAACCAATTTAAAATTAAATATATAAAATACTGAAAGATATTTAAAATTTTAAAAATCTTTTATAAAAGAGGGGGAAAAATTAGGCCAGGCTGGCCTGGTGAAATAGTAAGGTCTTTAAGGCGCGGCGGAAGGTGTGCAGATCCGGGATCCTCCGTATCTCTGGGGGGAGCTCGTTCCAGATAGTAGGTGCCCCCACAGAGAAGGCTCTCCCCCTGGGGGCCGCCAGTCGGCATTGTTTGGTTGACGGCACCCGGAGGAGCCCCTCTCTATGGGAGCGTACCGGCCGGTGGGAGGCTATTGGTGGTAGTAGGCGGTCCCGCAAGTACCCGGGTCCTAAGCCATGGAGTGCTTTAAAGGTGGTAACCAGAACCTTGAAGCGCACCTGGAAGACCACTGGGAGCCAGTGCAGCTCGCGCAGGAGGGGTGTTACATGGGAACGCCATGTCGCTCCCATTACCACCCGCGCGGCCGCACTCTGCGCCAGTTGGAGCCTCCGGGTGCTCCTCAAGTGGAGCCCCATGTAGAGAGCGTTGCAATAATCCAGGCGGGAGGTGACAAGGGCATGAGTGACCATGCGTAACGAGTCCCAATCCAGAAAGAGACGCAACTGGCGAATCAGGCGAACCTGATGAAAAATCCTCCCGGTCACGGCCGTCAAGTGCTCTTCTAAAGACAGCCGTGAATCCAGGAGGACGCCCAAGTTGCAAGCCCTCTCCATGGGGGCCAATGATTCGGCAAAGGACAGATGCAGCCCTTTCCAACTGGAACTAGTCAACTACTGGATTTATCCTTGTCAATAAAGCTTCATTACTACAACCATTAAGAGAAAGCTGGCCAGGAAATGCCTGCTTTAATCCTACTCAGAGGCAATTAGCACTCTCAAAATAAGCAGCATTGTGGAGCAAAACCAATAACTTATAATGATGAAATTAGAAAAATCGTATTGTAACTGTCCCATCAAAATAGAAGCCAGATGATCCATAAGAACTACAGGGCAGAGCAATAGGGCGAAGCAGTTTTGCAATCCCTAGGCATCTTCAACTGAAAATAACAGAATAACAGAGTTGGAAGAGACCTTGGAGAACTCTCGTGCTCAAGCAGGAAACTCTATAGCAGTGATGGTTAACCTTTTTGGTGCCCAGTGGCCAAAGCGTGCAAAAGTGTACGCGAATGCACACGTGTGTGCCCAAACCCCCAAAATGCAATGCGAGCACCTCCCCTGTGCATGTGCGTGTAGCTCCACGTGTGCGCTCCGCCCTTTATGCATGTGCATGCATGGGGCACATGTGCCCCGCCCCTGCACATGCATCCCACCTCCCGTGCATGCACCCCGCCCCCTCGCACCCCGTTTTGGGCCTGGAAAGCCTCCTGCACCAACCTGGAAGCTAAAAACGGGGCGCGGGGGATGCACTAGGCCTCCTCGTGACCCATTTTAGGCCTGGGAAGCCTCCTGCACCAACCTGCACCTCCTGCACATGCGCTTCTCCCCCCTGTGCATGCGCACATGCATCCCCCATATATGCTCCCCCCACCACACATGCGCAGCAGAGACCTGAAGACCAGCTGGGTGGCAGGAGGCATGCGTGCATGCGCAGTGGAACTGGGCTGGGGCGACAGCTGGTGTGCCCACAGAGAGGGGTCTGCATGCCATCTGTGGCACCTGTGCCATAGGTTTGCCATCATGGTCCTATACCATTTCAGATAAATGGTTGTCCAATCTCTTCTTAAAAATCTCCAGTGTTGGAGCACCCACAAGTTCTGGAGGCAACTAATTATTCTAACTGTCTGGAAATGTCTCCTTAGTTCTAAGTTGGTTCTTATCCTTGATTAGTTTGCATCCATTGCTTATTGTCCTGCCTTCAGGTGCTTTGGAGAATAGATTGACTCCCTCTATGTGTACTCTAATTATCATTTAAACTAGGGACAGGCAACCCATTATTCTGCCGGTAGTTTGAATGTAGATTTATATCAGCTTCAATAAGCCCAGCCACTGGCAAAGGATTTTAGGACTTGTTGCCCAAAATCTTTTGACTGCACTGGGTTATTTGCCAGAATTTTCAACAATCAGGGAAGGGGCTTGCCTGCCAAGTCTCAGGGTTTGATTTGTACCTAAGAGAAAAAATGCCAGTTTAGAATTACCCCAACTTTCAGAGCATTCAATGGGCTTTGCATAAGCAGGAAGACTTTCACTCAATGTTCAAGTCATTAAAATCTTTCTGGCCACCATAAACCATGGGCCAGGTTCAATAGCAGCAAATGAAACATTTCCCCCAGCTTTCTTCATTACCAATTTTATCCTTACGCATATTAGTCAACAATTATTTGGTTTACAATTAAATGGGAGACATTTGGAGACAATGGGAGGTACAAATATCTGTCAGCGTTGATTTCATTTTATTTATAAAGACTAGTCTTTATTTCTAGGCTGAGCACAACTGAATTGCGTTTCTAAACAAAGGAAGAGTAAGAAAAAAGGAAAAGAAACAATACAGTGACACCTTGGTACTCAACAGCTTTGAAACTCATCAAATTTGGTACTCAACAAACTTTGATGCGAACATTTTGTCCCAGTACTGATACTTTGTTTGGTACTCAATAGACAAGCTAGAATTTTTTGGTATCAGCTGCCTTGTGACTCACTACATTATTCCTTATGGGAAAATTTTGTTTAGTACTCATCATTTTTGGTGCTCATTATGCCATCCGGAACCAATTAACAGTGAGTAAAAGGTTGCCTCTTTATGCTTCTTTCTATGTTCCAAAATAAGCAACTCTTATTTTTATTCCCAGTTTTATATTTTAAGCCTGCTATATTAATTAACCTGCAATGGTTCTTGCAATTATGAAGGGAAAGCTTAATAATCAGTAAATTTAATTTTGCCCTGTATTAAAATTTTACAGAATATTTTATTACAGTTCTTTGGGATGATTTAAATAGTGATTTAACTAGATTGACTTCCCTGGAGTCAACTGTTTTCAAAGGAATTAATTGATTGAAGCATTTCCTTAAGAGTGGATGAACTCTATGTGCCTTTACTAGAAACACCCTCTTCTTAATAGCAGCCTCCCAATGAATTCACACAGTGATAGGTAATCTGAATCAAAGCCAAATAGAAAGAATAGTGTGTGTGAATGGGGAGAGAAAGGAGATAGCTACAGGCATTTAGTAGTTCACAGCTCAGTATCAGAGCTTTTCCCTGTCTGGTCATTTGATTTTCCATGTTGTGGAGAGGTTTTTCAATAGAATTTCATGGATGGAAATCCCCAAAAGTCTATTACTGCTGATATCATCCCACTTCAAGGGAAAGATAGAAGTTCTTTCCAAAATTATTTAAACACAAAGGGAGATTACAATTAATAACAACTTTCAGACAGAATTTTGCAACAGTTGATGCCTAGCAATAGAGAAACTACTAGGAACAGGAAAAATATATCGCAGAAAGGAACAACTTTGTTTAATACCATGTGGATTAGTTACAGATAATCCTTCTACAGTGACTGCTTTGTTTAGCAATCATTTGCAATTATGACAGGGATGAAAAAATAATTTTGCGACTGATCCTCATGTTTACGACCTTCACACAGGTCTGTTAACCAAAGGAAAGCTGTAGTAAGATTTAAGCACAGTAGCAGTTTCACTTAGTGATCGCTTTGGTTAATTTCCGGCCATAATTGCTGTTGCTAGATGAGGACTACCTGTATCCTTATTTGTCATAAATGATACAGAAGCCATATTTTCTAGCATGGGACTAAATATCTCTTAAGCTTTGGCAGTGACTGGAAAAAGATCCTTCATCAATGGGTTTTGTGGTCTAGTCATACCCAGAGAACGAGAGAGGGATCTTTGTTCCTCAGGGTGACATATATATATATAGATTTCTTGAACAAATTTATATAGTTGTCCAACTCACATACATGTGACTTCAGGAAACTTATAACATTAAAATCCATTACAAAAACCATAACCCCCCCCCAACCCCCATGGCAGCAGCAATACAAACCATTTGATTGGCTCCAATTCCATTTGGGGACTGTCTTTAGGGCCTTTGGAAAATAGCTGATAAATAGCTCAAATATTTTGGGACATGTCTTGCCATGCCCAGCATAACTGAGCATAACAATAAAAGAAAAAAGCTATTTACAATTAAAATATGTGGAGTTTCCACTTGGAGTTGGCCTATGATTGGCAGAGCAAAGTGAGCCCTTTGGAACTAGTGCACAACTCTGCATTATAACTATTGCACAAAGACCAGGCAGCAATTGTGATGAGGATGGCTTTTGTACAGGTTTATGTTGTGTTTATGTTGCTAAATGCACACATTGCTAGGATTTGTTTGTTGATTAATTAATTAAATGTATATGCCAATCATCTCACTCTGAAAAACGACTTTGGGTGGCTTACAATTAAAATCATAAATATAAAGCTATTAAAAACATAATTAAAGAAACAAGAAGCAAAAAGACAATATCAGTGAAGTGGTGGCATCTTCTCAGTTAATACACCAACCATCTTCAACATTGAGCAACCCCATGAGGACAATAGGCTACCTGGCAGAGTTGCCTTGAGTTCTGGTAGAGTTGCCTTGAGTTATTTGTAAAAATAATGAAGGCAAGATACAAACAAACAAGCATTTTAACACCCTTCCAGAATGGCCAAAGGGTAGAGGCAGACCTCACCTGACATGGCAAGCTTTTCCAAAAGAGCTTGGGCCACAGCAGAAAAGGCTAGCCTTCTAGATTCTGCCACCTGAAGTTCTTTGAGCAACAGGGTCTACAGCATGACCCTTCTGCTGGACCGAGGGAGTGGGCTGATACCTTTGGGGTGAGATGATTCCTCAGATAACCTGGCCCCATGCCATGAAGGGCTTTAAAAGTGATAACCAACATCTTGAATTTGACCTGGAAGCAAACCGGCAACCAATGTATCTTGCATAACAGCAGTGTTTCACACCCAATCCAAGGGGTGGCTAAGCCTGTCTGCACCTCTGCATTCTGTACCGGCTGTAGGTTCCAAACCCTCTTCCTGCATAGCCCCTTTTAGAGTGCATTGCAGTAATCCAAATGGTAGATGACCAGAGCGTAACTGACTGAGTCAGGGCCTCATAATCCAGGGAAGGGCACAACTGGCGCACAATGTGAAGTTGTGCAAAAACTCTCCTAACAGGAGGAACCCCAAGTCCTATGCACTGAGTCTATCTGGTATAGTGAAACTCCATCCCAGAACTAAAGATGATAAACTTCCAGATCCTGAGACTCCTGTACCTACGAATATTCCATAATCGGAAGACAGGTAATTAAGTACATTCTAGTTACCTCACAATTGAACTACAATGCATGTTGCATGGATTGTCATTGAAATTCATCCATGGAGCTTCAATTAGTTCAAAATAAAGCAACAAGATCAACACATTGATATGCCAATATATCATCAATGGTCTCTGAGTTGCATTGACGGCCAGTTTGGTTGTGATGCAATTCAATTTGCTGGATGTCAACCATAAAACCCTAATTATTTTAAAAACTACCTGGGTTTGTACCCATCCAGTACAATCAGATAGAGAGGGGGTATTCCAGCTCTCTTCTATCAAATAATATCAGCTAGTGGTACTCTAGAATTGTACCTTCTCTATTATGGTGCCTGTCTCCCTAGTACAGTGATGGATAACCTTTTTACCATCGTGTGCCAGGAGAGGGGGGGCAGGGGAGGGTCGCGCGCGCACGTGCCCATGCCTATGCGCGCGCAACACACACACACATCCCGCTCCTGGCACATGATGGCCTGGTAGGCCCGTTTTTCTTTCTTACCTGGTTCCAGATCCTCTCTATTTATCTGGGAAGGGCGAAAACAGCCTTTCTCATTCTCTCGGAGGCCCTCCAAAGGCCTAAAACGGCCCATTTCCCAACTCCCGGTGGGACAGGAAGTGACATTTTTTGCTGTCCCCAGCCTCCAGAGCCTCTCTAGGAGTCTCTAGGAGCCTCTCTAGGAGTCTCTAGGAGCCTCTCTAGGAGTCTCTGGAGGCTGGGGACAGCAAAAAACATCACTTCCTGTTCCACTGGGAGTTGGGAAATGGGGCCTTTCAGGCCTCCGAGGGAGTGGGAAAGGCTGTTTTTGCCCTTCCCAGATAAATAGAGAGGATCTGGAGCCAGGTAAGAAAGAAAAACGGGCCTTCCCCACCCCCACGGCCCTCCAGAGGCAGGAAACAGCCTGTTTCCCTACTTCTGGTGGGCCCAGAAGGCCCGAAAATCAGCTGGCCGGCACACGCATGCGCCCCAGAGCTGAGCTGGCGTGCCCACTAATATGGCTCCGCGTGCCACCTGTGGCACGCATGCCATAGGTTCGCCATCACAGCCCTAGTATAAAATTCCCCCCCGAGACTTGTGCAGTTTCCACTCCATAGGAGTTCCACAACTTTATGAAAACATGGTTGTGCTCCTAGGCCAGGGTTAGATTGGTTGTTGAGTATCTGGTGGATTTCTTTATGTCATGTAACATTGTGTTTTTTCTGGACTCACCTCTTTTTTCTGTTTTTTTTTATTGTTTTTCTTTCTTTTAATTATTAAGCCTTAATTATTCCCTTTCTCTAAATTATTAATTGGAGACCCAGTTTGGCCTAGTGATTAAGGTACCAAGCTAGAAACCAGGAGATTGTAAATTACGATTTTATTTCAGCTTTCCTTTGCTTAACAGACTTGTGGAGGTTGTAAATTCAAGAATTGATTACAAAATTTATTTTTTTCATTACTGTCGTTAACTGTGAAAAAACTTCAAACAAAGCAGTCACTAAAAGAAGAGAACCTGTATAAGCTTGTATTTAGCAGCTAAAAAGAAAAAAAAAGCAAGATCCTTTAAGAGCCAGTTTGGTCTAGTGGTTAAGTTACCAGGCTAGAAACTAGGAGCCTGAATTCTAATCTCACTCTAGGCATGAAAGCTGTCTGGATGACTTTTGGCCAATCACTCTCTCTCATCTTAACTCACTTCAAAAGTTATTGTTGTGAGGAAAATAAGAGGAGGAATGAGTATTGCATTCACCTCCTTGAGTTATTTATAAAAATAATAAAGGTGGAATTTTAAAAAAGTGATAATATTAGCTGATTTAGATAGGGTTGAACCGTGAAGTCCTTGGTGTTCTCTGAGTTTGGTTATTTGCTTGGTGATGTTTCTGCAAGCAACAATCTAAGCTCAAAGAGCACAAAGGGCTCCATAAGCTGATCTGTCAACTCAAAATAATTAGCCAGAGTCTAAATGGAGAATGTTAAAAAAAATCACTCATTCTCACTTCAATATACCTAGAAATAGCAACCACATCTTTTCTGACATCTCGGTAAAAAAACTTCTGAGTACCTTCTGCTAGCACCATGGCAGCTGGTAAATCCCCACATAGTAACTTATTCAGGGCATTCGACTTGTAAAGCTCAGTGGTTATAGAAGAGAAAAAATGAACACCCTTCTCAATTTTCTTTGAAATGTGGGCTTTTTTAAATATAGTCGCTATGAATCAAATTTCACTTACACTTGGCTTTTCCAACAAGGCAAGCTCCATATGTGTTAGAGAACCACTCTTATCATACTACCCACATGAACAGATTGGAGAAAGTTAACAGTTCTCTTCTATCAATGCTAAGGAACAAACTTTCAGAACAGAAATATGGTGCTACTTTATAAAAAGTGGCTAGCTTCACTCCTTGTTTATGCTCTTAAGCAGAAAGTACAAACATTACATATAACCTGACAGGGTCAAAATATATTTAGAGTCCAGAATGTTAGGTACTCAACCATTTCCAGCATTGTTTGGTGTTATAAACTTCTTTTCCAGAAGAGAGACAAACAGTTGCGACAGACAAAATCTTTTGGCGAAAGATATGAGTCTGCATACGATTTGTCAGGGAGCTGAAAAGATTCTACATCTTAAAGAATTAAGTGCTTCAGACATTATAAACATGGTGAGATTCTTCTCTTTGGGTTTGTCAAGAATGAACACATTATTATGATTTGAGAGGTTTATCAGAAGTTATTTCTGCCTTGTTGACTTACCATGCACTTGATTAATTTCAGAGTTGGAGGACAAGATTTCGTCAGCCAATTTCTGGGCTGTTGGGAGCACTTCAGTGTGGTGGGCTGTAATCAAATACTGAACAAACTTTTGGAGCTGGTCCCTGTTCATTTGAAAAAGAGTCTCTGATATGGGAAGACGGAGTTTGACCTGATCAGGCTTGCGAATCCTGTAGAGGGAGAGTGCCACAACGTGAGCGCAATAGAAAATGTCCTTGTTCCCACAATCACATGTCACGGATGTTATCTTGCACCGGTCAAAGCTGATGGCCACTTTGTAGGTCATTTCTGGTTCAGTTGCAGTTGCTGCTTCTGTCACAGTGCCACTCAGGTGGAATCCTGGAAAGAAAAAAATAGATTACTAGGATAGGGATTTTTATTATAACAGACCACTATCTAGTTATATCCATATTCACAAGATGTTTTCATTAGCTCTCCCCGACCTGGTACCTTATAGATGTATTGGCACATCAATGCCTAACCAAAACAGAAGTACAGTAGAACCTCTGGTCATGACCATAATTCGTTCCATAACTTTGATCGCAAACCAATTTGGTCGTGACCTGAACCTAATTTTGGAAATTTGGCGCTTACAAAAAAAATGGTGCAGAAGAGGAAATTGGCCATTAGAAAAAAATGTCCATTTTTTGGTTGGAACTCAATTTGGTCGTGGTCAGAAGCACAGTTTATACTCCTGTCTCTCAAAATATCAACATATTGATGGATGATGCTTCCAGCTGAGCAGCCAATATTCTGGATTTGGAGCAGTTAAGAATAACTATAAAATGCAAGAGCCATGAGTCTGCACAATATTCAATTTCTTTCTGAATCACATAAGCTCCTATTGCCCATTCAAGCTTAATTTGATTCAGAATGCAACACTATTGACATTTTATTAGAGGTAAGCTATATTGATTTCAGAGGGCTACTGTCATAGAACTGTATAGAAGTGCAGCCAAGTCTTAAGCTGGCTAGTATTCCCACATGCTTACTGGGCTATCAGAAGAAAAAAAATATTTATAATGTATCCAGTAAATAACTAAAAACCAAGGAGATTTAAGCAGTAATGTGGCCACTGTAATCATTACTTCATTTTACTACTAACATCTACATCACCAGTAGTTAACGTCTCCATCTGATGGTAGATGAAATTTAGTACCTTTCACTTTTGTTGACTGTCACCTCCAGAAAATATGTTTTAACATATTTTAGAAAATGCAAACCTTTCAAAATGATCTGAAGGTCAGATAATTATGCAAGGTACAATATGATTATCAAACTGTACCTTAACTTTGAACAAAGTATGCTTAGTTAGATAAGCCGTATTTCATGAATGGATGGATGGATGAACAGACGGACATTAAAAATATTGACAAAATTAGAGCAGTTTCCATCACAATATTGCCAAAAATATCATTGAGTAATCTCATGAGTCACACATGCTAAAAAAAACAGTGACAGAATAGTCTAGGATGGACAGGGCTACCAGAAAGAGGGTTCTTTTGCTGTATAAATTCCCACAAATTACCCCCAAAGATAACAAATCTGCAAAATTGATAATAAGAGCAAATCAATATAAATTATTCAATATAAATTATTCAATATAAAAGTTGCATCATGATAAACCACAAAAAACATGGTGAAAAGACACCATCAAAGCTGGCATCAACACAAAATTTCACAATACCTAATAAACAGTGCAGTTTTTCTTTTTTGCTTATAAAAGTTCCAATTTTGTTGTCTTCTGTTTTTTTTTTTTTAAATGAAGGGAAGGGTAAAATTCTCAAAAAGGATAGTAGTGCATATACTTCTAGCCACCAGAATTGTGCAGTCTATACTAGAGGTATTGAGGTATAGAGGTATTGAGACTCAGAACAGAAGTCCCTAGGTTAAATATCAATAAGACAATTGACTAATGGAGAGCCTTAAGACAGAATAGAATCGTAGCCCAGTCTTATAATGAGAATGATGTTGATTTAATGCAGTATAAGTGTGTATCTCTTTGCCAGGAGTTTCCGCTATAAAATAATATTTCCAGGAATTTATATTCCCGTTGATTTATATTCCCGTGGAATTTATATTCCCGTTGATTATAATCCCACCCCTTGAAAGCAATTCAGAAGAGGAAAAACAGAAATAGATGAAATCAGAATGAAAAAGCATTTATTTTGCCCATCCTCGCTCAATTTATTTATCTCCGTCCCAGCATTATAGATAATTAGGAAGTCTTACATTATATCATGTCTATAGTATTGTCAAATTGCCTACTTTCTAACCATCCTAAACATCAACCATCTCATTTGTAATTAAGGGATAAATAATATAACAACCTAGTGTTATTGGACCCTGGATTTATAATTATTGCCAAACCCTGATAGGGAAATCTCTCAGAGTTTGACCTTTTGCAACAGTAGCTTCGATTCCATCACTAGATGTGGGGTGACAATGAGCGAAAGACAGCTGACTTGTGACAGAGCTACTGGATGTGAGTGCCTGTGTGTTACATACTAGAGAAACAAGTTAAAGATTCTTCTTGTGCATTGGCTGTTGTGCTGCCTGTTAAAATCTCTGAAAAGCTTCTGAATTACTCTCAAGGCTGAAGTCACAATATCTTTTGGCACTGAGTGATTTCAATCATAATCTGTTCCAAGGTATGAGAAGACTTGAGATTCCATGGCCTCTACGATGACCATGGGCTTATACAAAATGATCTTGGATTGACTCACACCAGCAGTCACATTCTTGATTTTGTGTTTGCCTCAGAGAGAGTGGTTGCTAGATAATCTGGATTCGGAGGTTATATCATCTAACATTTACTATGGTCAGATTGTTTTATGGTCCAGATGAGACTGTCTGATTCTTGGAACCCCTGCAGGGAGAGTGGACTGATTAAAATGGCATGCCCCAGGCACCATATGAATCCAGATGGACTTCAGCAGTCAGCTGGTGATTTACCAGGCAACCTGATAGGTAGCTCTATTGATTGTCTGGGTAGCCACTGGCAACAGAAGGCAACTTGACCCCTCAATAAGATTGTTCCCAAGTAGCCTCTCTGTGTTCATCAATTCCAGTTGTCCCCTTGCTTTACTGAGTAGCTCTAGGAGATGAAGTATCATTAGAAATGCTTAGGATGTCGGAAGAAGACAAAAAGTAAATCTTTCTATATTGTTCTTGGCAACAGCATTTCTATATTGTTGCCAAGAAAATCAGGAGTTGAGCCCAACTTGAGGCAGTCTTTGTTTTAAAGAAGACAATAACAAGGCATAAGATAAGTGGACTTTCCTAAATTCAAAATATGATTAGATACAAAGTCTGGATTCTTACTATATTTCATCTAATCTATGACATTCTCCAAATAATTCACTTATTTCCCTTCTATGTTTTTAGCCTGCTAGAAATATTCTACAAGTGTATTTCTAATGCAAATTCATATTAAAGGAAACTGACGGATGTATATGTAGCAAAAGATGAAAAAATGATTAATTGCATATACGCCTTATGTTTTTGCCAACTCTTACAAGTTTTATAAGACAAATTCTTTCAGACGTTTTTAATCAACAGCCTCAAAACTAGCTGTATACTGCTATTCTGTTTAAAGCAGTGCCAAAACCCACATACAGATCTGATTAAGGATTGAGAGAGAGCATTTCACTTTAAAAAACAAATTTTAAAAAATAAGTCTTGTAAATAGGACATGAAAGCTTTTAGATTAATATAAATTCCAGAAATATATTCAGAAAAGCCTCATCTATTGAAAACCTGTCTGATAACGATATCATTTCTCTTCACATACTTCACTTTAAATAGCATATGAAACAATTTGCAGGCTCTACTTCTATACCATAGCAGGGCCATTTGCACATTATACTAACAAGTAATATGGATTGGTCAAGAACGAGGATGATCATTCCCACTATCTCGTTGCATGGGGGTATGGCTAACCAACTACAGTACTATCCTTTTACACTGGCCAGAAAAAGAATCCATGGTTTGTTGAATAAATAATTGGAGTCCTTAATCTATGCTCCATGACTCCTGTAAAATTGAAATTTGGCAAATTTTATAAAAATGTTTTATGACATTATCATAAAGGAGTTTATGGCAAAATGTAAAAAACTTCAGAAAACTTTTCCTGTGCTAATGTTTGGCCATGCAATGCAGTTCAACATGGGCTGTTTTCAACACAGATGCATCTCTGAATGTATTCATTTATTTTGAAATGAAATGAAAGTTATTAAAAAGTTATATTAAGTAAGATATAAATGTGTCCGGAGCCCATCAATTTTTTAAAATGTTTAAGCTTTTAAAACAAAAATCATTGTAATTTCTAGCTGTCATCACACTAAATTGTCAAAGATTAACTAGGGAAAAAGCATATGCAAAATATTTATCAAAAGTTTAGCCAGAGATTAAACACTAGTTCTTGCTGGCAGGAAATGTTAACACGAATAGTTCACTTATATCAGCATTTCAGATGCATTTGGCCAAATTTCTTGGAAGCCACTATTAATACCGGGAAACCAGGAACCAGAAAAAAGAATACAACTTTTACAAAATTTCACTGTCTCTATCTATTCAGGAAATCTAGTTTGTCAAATTTAGCTGCCATTGAACATAAATTTTGTATTGAGAAAGAGAGGATTTCTGTATTGTAGAGAGGAAAAAGATTTGCATTCATTCATTGCAAACGTACATTAAGTTATAAAAGCAATGAAAACTAATAATGAAAACAGATGTTTTAGATTATCAAACCTAGGAATAGTGAGAAAATGCTTAGATTTGTGTTCTCAAGTATCACTACAGCTGGTGTAGTAAATAATATGCTGTAGTTTAACCATGAGATGTTTCCTATACATGCATCCTATTTATATAACAAAGTTGAAATTTAGAAAAAGTTGGTTTCTGGGTTAAAGGTTATAGGAAATAGTAAGGAATAAAGATTGCTAGATTAATAAAGTGAGAAAACCCTCTTCTAATTGGAAAGGTTTTGCACAAGCTAGGGAATTCTAATAACATGGACTGGGGAAATCAAGTGCTGCTGTATTTCTTTTTCAACATGCTACAATTTCATTGCCTGTGATGCATCACTCCACAAGAGGAGTGGACAACACATAGCCTCTGTCCTTCACCAGATTTTGCCCCATATTTAAGCCGCAAAATGCATAGATTTAAGAGTGCAATCCTTGAGGGTTTTTTTAAAAAAATCCCAAAATTTAAATCAAGTATGTTAATCCACCAGGGGTTTAACGTATTTATTTCCCCTCAAATGAAATCCCCAAGCATCTCAACTCAATCCCCTCTAGTAATATCACTGTGACCCAACAAGTACTTGAGGCTGGAAAAAACCATTATATTTTAGGGTTAGCCATCCCTGCTCCAAAGAAATCTGTATCGGATGTAGTACCAATTCCTTACTTGGTAACGTACATACACATTTTCAGAAATAGTGCAAGATCCATTTACACCTGAGATGGTTTCGATACAAGGTTGAAGTGCAAATAAGTGACAAGCACATATACACAATCTGCTGAATAATAAATCATGATGTGATAAGCATAGTATACTTGAATTTTCAAAAAGTTTTTGATAATGCAGTTATCAGTCTTGAGAAACTTTAGCAGTCATGGATTAAGGATTAGTTCCTTTATGAATCAACCAACTAGTTAAAGAGCAGGAAAATGACAGTGGTCATTTTCAAAATAAATAAATAAGCGGGTTTCAAATAGGAAAAAGAGTGAATAAAATAAATAAAACGGCATCTACAAATGTCCTGTTCTGGCCTTAATAGGGCCTTAGCAAGACAGTGGGATACTTACAGGACCATGGATAGCTCCAAATAAGCAACTTGCTCCTAAAGCTAAGAATAGAGACTAAAACCTTTAGTTTATTACAATGCCCTCATAGGTCTGCTCTTAAAAAGCACCTGGAAGTTACAGTTGACTCAACCTGCAGCCACTCAAGTACTGATGGGCATTTCAGAAGAGGTAATGGCATCAGGACTAAAAAGTGGATTTTGTTACGTTAAGACCTCAAGAATTGCAAACCTTTTTCTATCATTCAGTATTATTCACAGTACTGATAAAATACTTGCCATATTTTTCACACTATAAGATGCACTTCCCCCCCCCCCAAAAAAGTGGGTGGAAATGTCTGTGCATCTTATAGAGTAAATATTGCAGCGGGAGGAGGGGGTTGCTGTTGCGGTGGTGTTCGCCACCGCTTGTCACCTCTGCCACCGTTCACCACCGCCGGGGAACACCAAGCAGCTGATCGGCGGTTGGATCGGCCTCCCGCCAATTAGCTGTTCTAGGTGGTAGGGATTGCCGCCACCGCTGATTGCTGCCAATCACTGCCACTGTTCGCTGTTGCCAATTGCTGCTGCTGTTCGCCGCTACCACCAATCACTGCTGCCAAATGGCAGTGGTGGCGATCGGCAGTGATTGGCGGAGGTGATAGGCATGGTGGCGGCAATCTTCACTGCCAAGAACACCTTATATGGTCATAGCAGAGCGGAGCCCTGACAAGCCACATGCTGGGGCTGCAATAACGTGCTGAAGCTCACCAGGCTGTTTGCTGTTTGCTGCAAGGACACTAGCCAGATGAATACCGAAGGGAGGCAGAGGCAATTTTTTTTTCTTGTTTTCCTCCTCTAAAGCTAACGTGCGTCTTATGGGCCGGTGCATCTTATAGTGTGAAAAATACAGTATATTTTAGATCAGTGGTAGGCCATTACTATTTTGTTTTGCTTGTCAACTTTTGATCTAATTTTTGTTTATATTTTGTTACAAAGCAACAATTAAAAAAACCTTCCAACCAACTAGGCCAATTTTTATTTAATTAACCAATATAATTATTTAAATTAATATAATATAATATATCTGGCATTTTCTTTCTTTTTAAATTTTGTAGCTTATAACACATTGTTATCAGTTAAGCCCTTACACATTTTGTTATTTGTGTAAAGTTGCAAATATATTTGAAATGTCTTTTCAAGTTAATCAGTTGTTTGATGCTTGAAATGGACCACTTCTGTCTTTTTTCTGCATCTCAACCACAGAATGTGAAACAAAACTGTTCGGAGTCTAAAACTTTACAAATAACTGAAACCCATTTGGAGGCAAAATATTTATTTAATCTTTGAGATGGAATAATTGTTTAAACCTTAACATTGTTTAAACCTTGGGACAACTGACTTCTATTTGAACCAGACTGAATTCAAAATATTTTGCATGCCAGATATTGAGAAAAAGAGAAATATCCAAGGTTAGAATACGGCCACTACATAATATAATGTATTAGTTGTGTTACTGCTTACTGTATGAAAAAAGTATGCTGCAGTGCTGAACAAGATTAGGAATAACAGAATTATGACAGGGCTACATAAAATTATGCAGAGGATGAAGAAAATTAGTAAATAAATGGTTTTTTTCCCCGACTTTATTAAAACTCAGAATCATCTAGTGAGTCTGAATGATAGATTCAGGACATAAAACCTATTTAATAAATAAGGTTCAGGGTCTGCCTTGATTTCAGTACATTGTCAGTTACAGAAACTCACCACAGGATGACTATGGGTCCATCTTCTCAGCCTAACTGAGAAGGATTATCACACAGGATAATCCTTGCAGGAAAAATGGGTGGCGAGAGTATTAGGTATGCGGCCTTGAATTCTTGCACGAAAGGGAGGGATATAACAATAAATTCATCTGAATGGTATTCACTAAGAGGATATAGAGGCAGTAATCAACTTAAACTATTTTAAGGGAAATGGAGAAATGTTCATGAAATTGATATACTAGATCAACTCCAGTGGGACAACAACAAAGGTAATAAAATATACAGGATCCAATCTCGGACTATCACCAGGACCAGAGGTTTTGTCTTCCAGCTTTTGGACTCATGCTAGAGCCCATCTTCAGAGAACTTCTCTCTAGCAGAGTGTGTGCTGTTCTGTGTATGGTATTTATAGTGCCTGCTGTAAGTGGCTTTTTAGATGTTGATTGGGGTGTGTTGATGGCTGGCTTTGAAGTCATTGGCTGTCAAATTTTGGGCCAAAATTTGTTTAATTCTTTTAAAATTTAAAATTTTGTATTGGGATGTTTTTTATTCTTGATGCACTACCCTGAGTCCAGCAGGAGAAGGGCGGTGTAAAAATTTTATATATATATATATATATATATATATATATATATATATATATATATATATATATATATATATATAAATAAATAAATAAATAAATAAAATTTGCTTATGCTGCCCAGCCCTCGTCTTTGAAGTATTTGATAGGCTGGTGGTAAATCAACACTCCTGTTGACTGACAAAGGGCTTGTTTCCCAGGCTTCAATCACTTCCCTGGCTGTTTTTGTGCCTGCTCCTCCAACAATCATAGTAGCTGCAAAGTTATTGATTGCAGTGTGAGGCTACCAATGAGTTTGGATCTCCTCATCTGAACACTCGCTTGTATTTTTGCAATCTGGTGGTTAGCTTCCTTCCTGTCTGTCCTACATAGTCACAGGTAAAAGCTCGGAAGACAAAACCCCTGGTTCCAGTCACCAACCCAGATTGGACCCTGCAACATTATCCTGGGACACATATATGCACCTTCATTCATAATAAAATAATATCCAGCTTCCCATTGGCTTCTGACAGGCTACTGTGGGATCCTAGACCAGATAGGTCTTTGGTCTGTTTTAGAAATCCTCTTATGTTCTAATCTTTTAAAAAGTTAGCTCTCCAAAGAATCATGATTAATAGCATCATATGTTTTATTTAAACATCAACACCCCAAGCTCCCAGTAAATATCTGTTTTTCTTTCAGTGCTTGCCAAACCACAAAATTTTGCTTACAGGGCTTCACATAAATGAGGGATTTCCCCCAAAGCCTGCTGTTTAGAAGTATCAGCTTCAAAGAACAAATATGCAAAAAGGGGACATTTCCTCAAACCCTGTTCCTCAAATCATCTCATAAAAAGTTTTTAAGAGGTTTGCAAGCAGCTTATTCCTGCTTCTTCTTTCTATGTGATCTTTTCCACTCTCCAAACTTCAAGGAAGCTGTAGGGAATCAGTTTTATAGAATTAGCAGATGTTTTTCCCAGGCTGTACTAGAAAAAATATATCACAATTACCTCATTTATATTTTCTGTTCAGATTGAGTGAACCAGCTCTCCTTTTCCAAACTATCTATTGCAAAAGACTATTCCTTAGTAACAATTATAAATTTATTATAATAATCTTAATCATGGTTCCATCCTTAAATAGGTCTTTGAGTTTGTTACAAAGCTTCATTTTCCTATCTGAAATCTATAAACTGTTGTCTCTTTCTACGGTATAAGTAGAAAATTAGGGAAGAATGTTACTGGATGATACAAAGAGCCTACCATGGATATGGACAAAATTAACATGAAACGTTGCCAGCACATGCATACAGACATGGCTCTGTATGAATTAAAACTCTTGTAAGTCTTTTATGAACTGTAAACTATAATTTGCCATTTTCACTTTACAGAATGGAAAAGGCAATCCGTATGAGTTTTCCTGTATGTGACCAGCAAGCTGCACCTGCTCAGAAACAAAGCAGCTTTCTGACTCTCTTCATCATGCTGAGACAGCATATTATCTTACTGAGCATGTTCGGTTTCTAGCCCTGAAACACCAACATCTAATTGGGCAAACCCAATTTCAAGTGTGTGTCTGCTGTATAACAATCTGCTGTCTGATTATAACCCTTATCAAGACCGAGGAACCATAATACTGAATTGGCTAAAACTGCACACTCATCTAGAACTAACTTAATTTATCAATCTTTTTCTTCCATTTGAATCATGAGTGACCTTTTTCCTCTCCTTAAATGCATTATCCTTCCAGGCCAAAACAAATTTCAATCCTAAAACTTCCAGGACCTTTTTCGAGAGTGATTGGCCTGTGAATAAAATAACGTCCAATGTCTTATCTTTCGGATAACCAAGTTGGTGTAAGAAGAAATGAACAAATGAGGGCAGTGAGGGAACTAACAATGCTAGAGAGATGTGTGCAGGTTCTGTAAGAAAAAGTCACCAGGGTAAGATTATTATGATCCAAAATAATTTTATATTTTCCTGATCTGAAAAATAGGAAAGAAAATTTGCTTTTTAAAAAATTTCAATGTACAAATATTTACATGGGATAGAATAGGAGAAAGAAACCTTTATACTTTTTTTCCCAAGAAAAAAGGCCTACCCAGCACTAATTACTGCATTCCATTCATTGTCTAGCGATCACATTTCATTCCCAAAGCTAATCAGCTCCTAATTTCTATGAATTACTTTAAGCCAATCCATATCGTGTAAAAGCATACCTGTATATGCTCATTTGTGGTATGATTATAATAAGTCTATGCTGGCACAGTGAAGAACTGAATAAGCAACATTCTAGAGAGCAGATTAATGGCTCCAGCCAACTGAAACTGACAATTGCTCTATCCCTGACCTTGCAGTTGGAAAGAAGATGGGCTCATGAACTCATTTCCACATGACAATGCTCCTGCAAAGTGATTTGCTTGCCTCTGAGAGCTGTGGAGAGTTCTTCTCACAGCCCTGCCCTCCCCAACTCACTGAAAGCAGCTCAGTAACGGTCTTTTGTGTTACAAGTGCAAGAAAAGGCTCTGTGGAAGATGCATGCAATTAAACCTGCTTTTCTTGCAGCTCCTCTAAATCAGAGATTCCCCAGGCAGGTGTTGCTACACACAAAGGGGGGGCGTGGGGGGAGAGAGAAATTTTATTCTTTGCAATATAACATATCCTCTTTTACTTCTCAAAAGAGAAGGGAACGGGGGAGGGAGGGGGAGAGATAGAGAGAAGTAAATATTATCATTTTTCAAACACAGGGATAAGTTTGGTTTCACCAAAATCTACAACAAAGAAAAGTAAGCTCATATCTGTATATGCATTCTCCCTCAGAAAGCTATGTTTTTTTCAAGGCAACTGGACCTTTGGACAATGTACAGGGAGGAACAGAAGCAGAAAAGGTATTTTTTTTTCCTCCCTTCAGCAAAAGAGGAGACCACTTTGATTTGGGAATAATGCTGATGCAGCAAAATATGTAGGCATTTCATTAACTTTGCAATTGTCTTTCCTATTCCTCCCTCCTGCTCCACATTATTTGGCACCAATGTCCAAGTCAGGATTCTGCTCTACTGAAAAAAAGGAAACAATAAATAATTCACCCAGATGGAAAAATCCAACAAAGAAAAATAGGAACCTGATTACAAAGCTTTTGGGTTTTGTTTTGTTTTTAGACTTTCCAACCTGCCTCGCGTAACATTTTAAAACGAAATGCTGCATTTCGGAAAGCAACACACACAACAGATTGAAGGGAGAAGGAAACACTCCACATGTTTAGGTGAACAGCCATGTTCGCAATGGAATGAAACAGCACAGAGTTGCCTTGAAATGAAGGATTCTAAATTGGCTTGTTTATATTAGAGGTCGCCATAAAGTTCTCCCGAGCAGCTGAATAAGCTGCAGGGATGTTCTTCTTGCCATCTGTTCCTTTCCCAGAACACCTCCTGCAAATCAAGAGTCAGTCTGCTAGTTTCTATTCCTGTTAACCTCTAATCACCCACAAGGGCCCTTCTTCGCTTTGCTCTTTATCTGCGCCAGCTAATGCGTGAAGTGGTCTTCGCTTCCCATCTGTTCCAGCATTAGTAGAGTTAAAGAACAATGCAGCTAGCCTGGTTTAAGCATTCACTTACACAGATGCCCTAGTATTAACTCAATTTCTCACTGTTTGTTACTATTATCCATACAGGATTTGGAATGTTTGCTAATTTGGAAGCCAAATAATAGTATTTTTTTCCCATTGGCCAGCTTAGAACTCTCTGTACTTCTTTCCAGTAAAACAAATCAAACCCTAAAAATCCACCATATCCATTTGAGGCAAATTATTAGAAGAATGTATTAGAACATGTTTTAACAAAAGCCCTGGGCTATCTCCAGTTTTTCCAGTCTGGATCCAGGCAACAGCCAACCTAGCATCTACTAGGCTGTCATTCCTTAGTGAAATGGATCATTAATCTTCCCATGCCTGCTTTTCAGATACCAAATTCATGCAACCATGGTCGTCGTGAAAGAAAAATTAAATTAAAAATCTTTTCAAAAAGGCATTGTTTGAGAAAAGCACTGACCATGAAACAGGACTTTCTTCTCCTGTCTCCTGCTCCTATCAGAGGAAACTGTCAGCAGAATCATGCTACAAATCTTTGATCACATTAACAGTGGACAATATTTGTATTCTTCCTTTGTAGTAAACCAAACAACCTACAAATTTGAAAGGAATTAAATAGCAATTCTTCATAAACACATATACGGTACTTCATCTATAGAAAATCAACCAAGGGCATTTTCATTCAATACTATAGCTTTGGATTTATTTATTTATTTATTTACCTCTGACAAGAACAGATGTGTTCAAAACCAATCCAAGACAACGAATTAAATTTGCAAGCATAAAGCAAATATGCTTAACTGAAACACCAATACTGTTCTTTTAAAGCAAAAGTGACCGTGAGTTTTAATGGTGATTGCATGAGGCGGAAAAAAGAAATATAGCCGTTTCATAATTATACACACATATTGTGTTAGTTCACCAAGGAATTAAGTATGTCTCTAGGCCACCATGCAGTCAATGTAAGTTACAGTTAGTCCTCAAGTTACGAGGGTAATTGGACCAGAAATTTCCATTGCTGAGTGATGCAAATTGTAAAGCGCAATATCATATGATCACATTGCTTAGCCTATCCTGGCACTCCCGGTTACTGTTGTTGACCAAATTCCACTGGGTGTTAGCCAAGTCATTCTGAGCTTGGTTCCTCCCAGCTCTGAGCCTTGATTCTTCCAAGGTAAGAGACTGCTTCCCCTTCAGCTTCTCTGCCCTTTGGGCTGCCCTGCATCTTGCCTTATAATGTGAAAACAGCCATAGAACTGCATGGTTCTGGGGCTGCTTGCCATGCTGTGGCTTCAGGGGATTCTTGGTGTATCCCAGTTCTGGGGCTGCAAAAAGCCCCTGAGCCACAACACAGCACAAAGCTGCAGCTTCCCCTAGAAACTTCAATTGCCCCAGCCACATAGCATGGTGTGAAGCTGCATTTGCAGCTTACCCCAGCAACGCAGGAAAAGTCGCTGCTGCCCTAGGAATCCCCAAGTGCATGTTGCAAAGCTGCAGTCAGCTTGGGAAACCTCAGTCACCCCAGCCCAGTTCCAACTGCAGGCAACCTCACCGCTCTGTACTGTAAGGCCTCTACCACCAGCCTCCACCACCCCAACAGACGTTCACTATCTTCTTCCTCCTGCTGCTGATGAGGCATGCCTGCCTTGGCCCTTCACGAGGCAGAAGCTGGTTATGTGAGGCCATCATCCCCAGATCTCACAAGTAAATCACTGTGCAAACCCTGGGAGGAGATCCTCACAAGGTCAGCAGCTGCTGCAGAAAGAGCCAGACTGGACTTGTTTAGTCAACAATAGGAGCAAGAAGATGAAGGTCAACTAGGGCAGCAGGGGCTGTGGAGTGTAGGAGATCAAAGATCATAGATGGGGAAAGATAGGTGGGTAGGAGGATTTAAAGCTTCCCTACAGTCATAAGTGTGGGCTGGGAGGCAAGTACTTGAATTTTGAGCTTGTGACCAGGATGTGTATGCTGCAGATTCCATAACTTCAGGACACTCAAAATTCAAGTTCTACACAGATCAATCTGAGTGCAGCCTGGATTGACTACAAGAAAATCTATGACTCAATATCCCAAAGGTGCTTTTCCAAAAGGATGGAAATGGATCCCCATCCCATTGGATGGGAAATGAAGCATTTTCAAAGGAAAAAGAAACCCAAGAAAATCCAGTTGCCTTTTGGTAAAGCACCTTTGGGACAACTGTGACTTGGATGATTGAGAATCTCCATTAGACACTAAGACTCAATGCCACACACATGGATCTGAGAATGCCTGGCACTTTACAATGTTTATAGGACACTAAGGATCGTCCTCAAAAAATCAATCGGAGTGTAGAAGACAACATTGGAAGTCAACTCAAGACAGTTTATAGAAGCAGCTATCAAGTGTGGTATATACCAAGGTGATGCACTGTCCCTGCTGCTGTTTTGCATAGCCAGATGATCACAAGGACTGAATACAAATACAAGTTCAAGAGCAGAACTACCATTAACCACCTCTTCTACATGGATGACATCAAACTGTATGCTAAGAGTGAATGAGACATTGACCCGCTGATCCACTTGACACAATTCCAAGAGGACATTGGGATGTCATTCAAGCTGGAGAAGTGTGGCCTAATGGTAGTCAAGAGAAGGAAGGTAGTTAAGATTAATGGGATGGAACTACCAGCAGGCCACATGGCAGAAATACAAATGAGAACCCTCAAAGTCCCAGGTCTTTGGTAGTGCACTCAAAAATGAAGAAGACACTTACCATCCGTATGGGTGAAAAGGGATTTCTTATATATATAATAAAATTTCATTAGTGATTTTAATTGCAATAGTAAAATCTAATACAAACTAAAAGAAAGAAGAATAAAAACAATGAATGAGAAGAGCAAATAGAAGAAAATAGAAAAAGAAAATGAATTTATAAAACGATTTCCCATTTCATCACAAGTAGAAACAGTTTTTGTAACTGTTCACCCTTTCTTAGTTTTCAACCAATGATCTCTTTATCCCATCTTCCATCTCTTCTCCATAAAGCACATTTTCAGCCCTAGTGACAGCAGAAACGTAACCAGAAAACACACCTTATTTTAACTTTGATCAGATAGCCAAGTTTATATTTCTTCTTTTTAGTTCTAACAGTATCTTTAGTCCATTCATATAATGTTGTAGTTTGATTTTTTTTTTCATTTCGTCTGTGTCTCTTCTCACAAAATTCTTCATAGCTTTAACAAATCTTTCGGGAGAAGGGCGGTCCATAAATTTGATAATTTGATAACAAGACCTTTTTTTTTGTAAATACAGAATAAAAAATATACAGGTCATTGTCTGGGTTTATTGTTTGTATTTCCCTTTTGATTTTTAAAACATCAACTAGGTTTCTTAAGGTACTAAATTATTTCCCACAAAACTATTCTTCTAAAGAGGAAAGAAAACTTCTTTTTTAAAAGAAGTACTACATAAAATATCCATGCAACAGTTAAAATATATAAAGCTAGTTCAGTAAACTTTGACAAAGGGACTTTTTTTAAAAAAATTTGATTTATATGCTGCCCTTCTCCAGAGACTCAGGGCGGCTTACAATGTGTTAAGCAATAGCCTTCATTCTTTTGTATATTTTATACAAAGTCAGCTTATTGCCCCCACAAACTGGGTCCTCATTTCACCTACCTTAGAAAGGATGGAAGGCTGAGTCAACATTGAGCCTTGGAGAGATTTGAACCAGCAGAAATTGCAGCCAGCTGTGTTAATAACAGGGTGCATTAAACCACTGTACTATCAAGGCTCTTACTTTATAGTTTGATAAAGTTTAATAAAAATATCATAAATATTGCAAATAAATTAAAATTCAATTTTTAAAATCTGTTTCATTCTAATGATGAATCATTTACAACATTGCCAACAAATATGTTGTCTATAGTGTTATTTAACATCAATATGAAGTCAATGGACACAGCTGTAAAGAGTTTGGGAAAAAGATACCCTGAATATGCTGATAAAATTCAGCTCTATTTCTCCTTATATCTGAAACAGGAAAGGCTATGCATGCCCTGAACTGTGTCAAGATGCAGTCACAGACTGGATGAGAGCCAATAAACTGAATCTATATCCAGAGTAGACTTTCAAGATAGACAGTTTCTAAATAGGGTTGCATTCCTCCATAGGAAAGAGATATAAAATCTTTGGATGCTCCTATAATCTTCATAGTAGTGTTGTCTAGAACTAATTTCTCGGGCAAGGAATCCCATATTCTAGTTTCAGCTCTATCCTATTCTGGATAATCTAGCTACTGCTGAATGTTCATTGCTAACTTCACATTTGGATTACTTTGAGTTTTTCTTGTTTCTGGTCTGAAGATTTCAGTTGATGTTTAGGTGTGGGGTACCTGGCCAAGCCAAGCACATATGACACCTGAAGTGCTGAAGAAACTGCATTGGCTACGTTAGATGGAAAAAAACACGTGTTTCAATATTCTTTGTATGCATATAAAGCCCTAACCATCTTTGGGCCAAGACAATTGATACATTGTCTGCTCTTTTACAAATTGTTCACTATTTATACAGGAAGGAGCTACTGAATGCCCATGACCCAGCATTTGTAAGCTACCATATTGTGGTCACTAATGAATGGACATATTGTCTTTAGAATGTTTATTCATTTTAATATGTGTCTCATATTTTTACAGTTGTTCTATTGTGTTTACAAAAATATGATAGAAACAGCACAGGAAAACAGTTTTGAAGTTTTTCAAGTGGAAAATCACAATTTCCGAATCTCTTATAACTGAGGCAAGGATGATTGCCAAGTCCAACCTGGAAGCACTCTGGAATTGTAGAGTAAATATTTTATTTTGCTCAGTTCAAGAACTGTCAAAAACTAAGACCATTTCCTTTCTCCTTGAACTGTTCCAAGAATTTGTTCAGGTCCTGCCTAGTATCAGAAACCCGATCTGAAGAAAAAAAAGAGTTATGTCTGCTTAATCCTATTAATGGTTCATAGTAGTCTCTTTGTATTTATTTTCTCTGTTTGTAATCTGTGTTCTATTACTACCTTTGTTTTCCACATGCCATTCTTAACCTCTTTTCAGCAAGATAGTCTCCCTCCTTTATCTGCAATTTTTCAGGCTTTTTGCTTTATTTGACATAGTAGACCATATTTATCAATTGCCTTTACCTAGAATAACTTTGCTACAGCCTGGGTAAAATTCTTTTGAGCTGAATTCAATTCCTAATGAATTCATTTGTTGCCAAAAATATCTCCATAAATAATGTAAAAGTAATTTTCACTAATTTCAAGGATCCTTCCTTCTTTCCTTCCTTCCTTCCTTCCTTCCTCCTTCCTTCCCTCCGTCTGATATTTCTTTCTTTCTTTCTTTCTTTCTTTCTTTATTTATTAAATTTATATACCACCCTATTCCTAAGGGACTCAGGGTGGTGAACAGCGAACGAAAAAAATACATTTAATATATCCCAGTTTAAAATTAAAAAAAAAAAAAAAAGCAATATAAAGGGAAAGTTAGGCCAGGCCGGCCTGCTGAAACAGGAATGTTTTGAGGGCACGGCGGAAAGTGCGCAGGTCCGGAATCTTCTGTATCTCTGGGGGGAGCTCGTTCCAAAGGGCAGGTGCCCCCACAGAAAAGGCTCTCCCCCTGGGGGCCGCCAGTCGACACTGTTTATGATCTTTCATTCAAACATAGAGAAATCTAAAAATACTTAGCATTTTGAGATCAGTCAAGGTTGGCTAGAATGGAACAATAGCTGGATTAGTCATAATTAATAATTTATTAATCATAAAGCACGATGAGCTTCCACGGGTGGGAATCATGGTGGGCTGACACTCCAATATAGGGAGAGACATCACAGCTGCAAACATTGGCTGGAAGAATGTTTCTGGCCAGCATAAACTCACTGGATCAAAAGGGATTGTGAGATAAATTGAACCAATTGCATAAATTGAAAAGTTTTTGCAGTCGGCTCAGGATTGAGCTGCTGGAAGTCCTGGGATTCCATCTATTCTCCTAACTGTGGTGGACATTAAGCTTTGTTTCCCCCATTTCTTAATCATTTTGGGAAGTAACTAATTTATAGAAGAGAGATTTCCTTTGAAAAAAAAAACAAGATTGCTTCCAGTGAGTTAAACCATCTTTCAAGATTATGAAAAACAAGAAAGAAATACTTTAAGGATCCAAGTATTTTCTACAAAAAGCTTAAATAAGGGAAGATGTAAGGAAATTTTAAAACAGACAAGGGGTCAGTCTTTTTTGTTTATTTTTCTATATTATTTTTATCTTTTTTTTACTTTTGACAATGATGCTTTGATATAAATTTTCAATGTTAATTAAAGTCACCAGTTTGGTGTGGGAAGACTTTTTATTTATACTTAAAGAGTACATTTAATTTCCAGAATCTACATAACAAAAGATAAGATAAAGAATCAGATTGTGATATTAAGTTTCCATGGAGATGTGATGCCTGTCATGGTTGAAACTATTGAGAGCTACTAAAACAAAAGTGTCCACACTATAAAATAGTGAAAAATCAAGAATAAAGAATAGGTAATAAAGAAAAAAAGGCTTGTCTTTTTACTTTGCCTGCTTTGGATTATCCAAAGTAGTTATCTTTGGATTACTACTTTGAAACGGCTGCTAGAAAATTGGCAAATAGGGCAGGAGGGTCTTACTAGAGCAACCTGCAGAAAAAATAATTACACAGATACACTTCAGAAACAGATAACAAAATATATGCTTTTGAAAAGAGAATAGATGAAAAATTTTTAAAGAGGAGATGAAAGAAGATGTTAAGAAGATGGAAAGTTCTATAAAGCAAGTATATGAAAAGGTAAAACAAATCAAGGATAGAATAGAAATTTTAGAAAGTAAGACACCAAAAATGTTTGTATACAAATAAATACACTAATTCAGAAGGTTTTAAAGAACAATTGGAAGCCAGAGGCTTTTATTTTGGGATTAATGGATAGACAGCTAGGAAAGAAACCATGGAACTACATATGACAACTGCAGTGATGTTACTATATACTCAAACATTTTGGACCAGTTAGTGAAGATGATGGAGCTTGTAGAGATGACTAAACAGACTTCTTTGATTAGAGGAAGAACAATATCTAAATTTATGATTCACTGAAAACGTCTTATAGACTTTTTGCATGAAACAGAAACAAATACATTTATAATTTGTTGTTTTGATGAAGGAAAAAGTGGATGATAGAAAAAAGTGAATTTTTGTATAGTCATAAAGTAAGAGATATTTGCTCAAAGGAAATCTGAAGTTTTTTCTATTTGTTTTTATCTTTTCTTTCTTTGTTTTCTTTATTTTTGTATTATTTTGTGTTAGTTTTTAGGTTTTATTTAAAACTTTTAATACAATTTATATTTTAAAAAAGCATAAAACACCACACACCTAAAAAGAAAACAAATTAATATTGGAAACCATGATTAACTAAATATGCATATAAATATCTTGATGGGAACAATCAGGAAAAAATGAGCAACATGAAACTTAAAACAGAATAGCCCCTCCCCCAAAATATTAGAGCATTCTATTAAACAGCTAAACGAGCTAAATGACCAAAAGTGAACTAAAGAGGATGTAAAAATTAGTTTTCTATGACCCCAAAGCCAATGTAAGTTCAAGATCAGTTTCTCTATACAAGATATTTCAAGGCAGGCAATTACAACATTTCTGAAATAAGCAGTTTCTTGCAAAAAATCACTCCTTCATCCCCAATAAAACACCCAGACACAAACTGAGCAATGTGATATATGCAGTACAATGCAGTGAGATATTTACAGATCTGTACATTGGAGAAATAAAACAACCACTTCACAAACGGATGGCACAACATTGGAGAACAAGCCCATCAGGACAAGATTCAGCACACATCTGCATCTGAAAGACAAAGATCACTGTTTTGATGACAGCAAAGTCCACATTCTGGAGATAGAGGACTTGCTGGTTTGAAAGGAAGGTCAAAGAGGCCATCTACATTAAGATGAACAGCCCTCTCACAACAGAGGGGGAGGAATTGACAGCACCTATATCCTGGTTACAACACAGTCCTTTCAGCAGTTCCATACACATTTGCACTATTCAGGTGACCCTGAGGGCACAGATAAACCTCCATGTGGCCTCAACAACTCTCAGAAAGAGTGCTAACAATCAGATGATTGCAAGGAATATAAATCCTTCTATCCTCCATTATTCAGTCAGAACTGAAGAAGCTTCTTGGATGAGAAATGAAATCTTCAAGGATTCTTACCTTTCAAGCTCTGTCTCTTTCCTCGCCGTTGTGTCCAGGGAAACACGCTGTAAAAGAAAACCTTATCACAAGTTCGAGAAGTTTGATTGACCTCGTGAGAAGGCTTTTTTTTACAGCATGTCACCCTGGACACAACGGTGAGGAAAGCAACGGAGCTTGAAAGGTAATACCTGCATCCCACTACTCGCCCGCTCCACCTGCCACCCCCAAGTTGCATCCTTAAAGGGGGCAGATGGCTAAGCAAGGGGCAGGAGCCCTGCCATGTCCGGTGAGGGGGGGGAGAGAGAAGAGATGGCAAGGGGAGCCACATCTCGCTCCATGCTTACTTACTTACTTCTTACTTCTCCCCTGCCCCACCTGCCATCCCGCTCGATAAAGAGACAGCAGGGAAGGGAAGCAGCCAGGCTGCTGTTGCCATTGGGGTGGGGTGGGACGTGTTGGGCCACTCAGCTGGTGTGAAGAACAGGGAGGAGAGGGCATGTCCCACCCTTCCCCCCGGCCTTGCCTCCTCAACTCATTTTGTTTGTGCGGCAAGCAACCAGAGGAAATGGCGGAACCGGCTGCGCATGTGTGGAACCGGCTTTTATTATCGCATGCGCTGAAAAGCCCAATTGGGTTTATTGGGTTTATTATCCGGATAGGTCTTATTTTCGGGAAAACATGGTATGCTTATGCACATGTATGAGAAGCCCTTAGTTATATATATTTGCTATTCAATCAGCCTGAAAAAGGGATGCAGCTGTTTTAAACAGCTGACTTCTTGGCAGTGCTTTTTTTTTTTGCAAGCTCACACCTAAACTCCAACAAATTTGGATTGCTTTAACTAAGAACAAAGTGATGTTGTGTTCATGCACAGTCTAACCCTTTCTTTCAAATAACCTTCTAAGTAGGTATAATGCTAATATTTATAGGAGTAGGATAGTAGATAAATACCTTTCTACCCAGCAGGTATGTAAGAATTTTGCTCTTAACATGACAGATCTGTAATTTAACATGGCCTTCCCTAAACCTAAGGATATGTTGGGACTACATCTTCTCTGGGAATTCTAACAGTTATTGTAAACAAATTTAGAGCTGACCTTGGAGAAGGTATTAAAGAATCATTAAGGAGGGACTTAGAGAAGAGTTTTCACAATCCAGAGATTGAAGAAGAAATTCAGAATAACTTGGCTTGGTTTTGTTTACTCTAAAAGAGAGAAATTTGAAGAAGCTTTCATAATTCTGTTATCATACATTGAAACAATAAACTAGGATTCCTGGAACCCCCGTATCTGTTCTTGATTGGCCTGCATAATCCCAATATGTCTGGATAACACCAGGTTGGGGAAGCTGCACATTACATAGATGGAATTTAGTTGGGAAAATTCAATCATTTACTTTGGATTAATAATTTTGATTGCTTTGTTTCTGATAGGTCTCTAATCAAGTAAGCAGCTGATGTCAAGCTTTAAATACATAGCTATTTTATTTGCTATTTCATGGTTGAGTGAGCATATGTCTGAAGAAATAACAAGAGCTGGACAAAGCAAGACTGATTTATAATTTCAGAAACAAAATTTGAGGCCCCCTGCATCTATTTCCTAAATGAAGTCTAATTCTCCAAACACATTTCAAATCCTTAAAAAAAATCTGACATGCTTTTCCAGAGAAATAACATGCTGCAGTAAAAGAAATAAATACATACATAAATAAAATAAATAAGACTTGAGCCCTTTAAAGACTAACAGGTGACTCACAGCACAAGGTATCGTTCACTGCTGAGCTCAAATACATAAAATACATGAGAACAGTATTATCAGCTGCAGAATGGCCATGAACAAAATAATTGAACTGATAACTCAAACATCAGCCAATTAAATTATTGGGACTTTTTTAATAGATCATAGTTTAAATGGCAGTAGATAGAAATGATCATCTTGTTATACCATGCACATATCCACATATCTCCTGACTCAACAGTGCTTCACTGTTTTTACAGCAGGTTATAAAGGACATGTGTACCTGACGTACATTTCCTCCTATTTCCAAACCACAGCTAACTTCCCATTTAATTGACCAATGTGGAACTTGTGTTTTCTACCTTCTCTTATCACAGGTCCTGCTGAAGGCACAATTTGTCACACTTTGGCAGTAACCATGGTGATGATGCCATCAGGGAGACAGATCTGCCCAGTTCCTAATGGCCACTTACATCTGTACCATACATACTTCTTCTCCTTTCCATTGAATCATCTTCCATGCCCGCTTTTGGTTTGCACTGCTGAACTGATATCTGGCTTCCCAATAAGCTTCTTCCATAATATATGTCAAATGCTCTTACAAGAGGCACCAATAAAAGTGATAGACTTTGCTCTCAAAAAATTGCACAGATGGTTAACTTTACTGTGAAAGAAAGCTTGATTCTGTCACTGATGTATTGTTAATCACCGTTATAAATTCATAATGTACTTCAATGCAAGAAATTCCAAGAAACCACAACATAATGAGAACAGCTTTTCATCGGAACTCTGTTGGATGCCCAGGAACAATGGTGGACAATGATATTTCTGCTGTCATTCTAAACAGTGATCTCTGTGCTGCTAATCGGTAACAAGTAGTTGCTGCAATAATCCATCATTCAATCATCCGCCAGATATATTATGGCTTTAGCATGCTAAAACAAAGGGGTTTTGATATGGAAAGAAGCAATGGGGAACACTGAGAAATCATCCACTAAACTCCCTTCAGGTTCACTCTGATTCCCAGGCATTTCTTTTTATTAGCCAATAAAAGAACTGATACTGGAATTGCCACAAAGACTGCTATCCATCATTGCCTATGCAAGAGTCTCCCTGCTGTCTCCCAAGGTCATTCCCACATACTACCACATCATCTATTTAGTTATTCCTATCACTGCAGCCTTGGTGAACTTTGCAAGATACACTGGAATAAGCGGGATAGGAAGGTACAAAAAGAAACTGTAGGAAGTAAGAGAGAGGGAGCCAACTCCTTGCTGCTGCAACAACCATACATAGATACAGATTTTGATAGATTTACACCAACAGCTTGGCACTTCTGGAAACTTGAATGCGGCGCAGAACATTTCTTTCAATTGTCCACACTGTCAGAATGCTTCTGCTTTTACCCCACGATGCTCTTAAAGACGGTAATTGGTGCTTGTTTTTTCTTGCCAGGTAGGTGGGAGTAGGAATGCAGGTGGGAAGAGAAAGGAAATCACCAGCAACTGCATCTTATTTTGGTTCACATGAAACAGTCATGAAGGCACCAGTCAGCTCCCTTGTGGTACAGAATAGAGACCAGCTGTGGGGAAAGAATGAATTATGCTGGGGTGCTTTTGTTAATCAAGCTCTCTAGATGGCCCTGCTGTACATTTCCCACAGAAGTTTCTTTACTTAAAAATAATGTCAGTGTGAGCTTTGAATATTGTCGTTTCTAATGTCAGATTGTGTCTTTATTACTTTGCACAGAGAGTGGACTATGCAGAATGCATTAGATTATTGCTGGCCAATGACAACATAAGTCACATTGTTTATACTGATATAAACCAAGCTCATTATTTTCTGAAAACATAAACCCATTGATAGATCCTGGCTGCCTGTTACAGACAATATCCATGGCCCTGATTTTGGAGAAGGAAAAATAATTCCCTAGGATATTGCTGGAATGGAATTAAGTGAATAACTTAAAAAAATAGGGTTTGTGCAGCACATACAGTACATTATTCATTGTATGCATCATTCATGAATGTTATATACCAGTGACAGCTAACCTTTTCTGGACCGAGTGCCCAAAGCACGTGCACACATGTGCATGCAAATACACATGTGTGTACCCGAACCCCCAAAATGTCATGTGTGTGCAGCCCCTGCACACACGCTCCCTGCACATGCGTGCATGGACCCCTGCATGTGCCCTGCTCCCCATGCATGCACACACAACCCCTCACACATGCCACACCCCCTGCACATGTACAGCAGAGATCTGCGCATGTGGCACATGCACAGCGGAGCTGAACTTGGGTGACGGCTCATGTGCCACCTCTGGCATACATGCCATAGATTCACCATCATGGGTATATACACTGTGATCCACTATTATGCACAGAAACATTTCAATAAACTGGACGTTGTTCTTACCTGAACGTCCCTTTTCTGGGCGCTGCGTACACTATCCATTAATGGGTTAACTTCTTCAGCCTTTGGCAATAACTGAGTGAGAGCTCAATTTCCCTTTCCTGTTACCCTGCCACGCCCCTCAATCCCATGATCCCCAGTCTGAACGAAGTTATGGTAGACCACACCGTGATAGGTAAGCAACATAACTTTAATGAAAAACCAACTGTAAACAACAACAACACTGCTGGCCAGCAGCCAACGAGCAGAAAGAAAGGGGAGGGTATGGATAGTGTACGCAGCGCCCAGAAAAGGGACGTTCAGGTAAGAACAACGTCCATTTTCCTGTGCGCTGCTCCCACTATCCATTAATGGGATATACCCAAGTTTAAACCCCATGGGTGGGAAGTCGAGTGTCTCCAGAGTCCTCCTCTGTCACCACCGTCTGCAATACTCTACGGCCGAAGGACGCCTCAGCGGAGCTGTAGGCGTCTATCTTATAGTGACGGATGAAGGGCGTCACCGATGACCAGGTCGCTGCTCTACAGATATCTGCCACCGACGCCTGCATTGCCCAGGCCGCCGATGTGGCCGCGCTGCGTGTGGAGTGTGGGAGAATCCTTCCGGGAGGCGATTTAAAGTTCAGCTCGTACGCTAACGCGATACAGGCCTTAATCCATCTGCTCACCGTGGATGCTGAGATCTTCTGTCCCATGGAGGCCGGGTTGAAGGACACTAAGAGCGCCTCCGTGTGTCGGAAGGCCGCTGTCCTGTTAATGTAGATGTGCAGGGCGCGGCGGACATCAAGGGAATGCCATTGTTTCTCCCTGCTGTTGCGCGGGCAGGGGCAAAAGTCCGGTAGGATGAGTTCCTGGGCGCGGTGGAACCAGGAGTTCACCTTGGGGATGAAGGCCGGATCCATCCGCAAGACTACCGTCGTGTCTCTGAAGATGCAGAGATCCTTTCTGATTGAAAGTGCTGCTAACTCCGAGACTCTTCTGGCTGAGGTGATGGCCAACAGGAATGTCACCTTGAATGATAAGTGTTTGATGGCGGCTGAGCCCAAGGGCTCGAATGGGGGGCCCGTTAAGGCCCGAAGCACCAGCGGGAGGTCCCAGGTTGGGTACCTGTGCACTGTGGGGGGGCGCAAGTTCTTGGCGCCGTGAAGGAACCCCTTGATGCGCGGGTGATGGGACAGCGCTTGGTATGGTGGGCAAACGATGACTGTGGAGAGAGCCGCTGTCTGGCGTCTCAGTGTCGCTGGCGCCAGCCCTTTTTCCAGACCTGACTGTAGGAATTCAAGGATGATCTGGACCGTTGCTGATGTTGGGTCCTCATGGTGCTGGGAGCACCAGCGGCAGAACGCCCGCCACGAGGCCTCATAAATGCGAGTCGTGGAGGGCCGCCTGGCAGCCTGGATGGTGTTTACCACCCCATCTGATAGCTTGTCCCTCTTCAGGATGACCCTCTCAAACGCCAGACGGTCAATTGTAGCCACTGAGGCTCTGGATGACTGACCGCTCCCTGGCAGAGTTCCACCTGGTGGGGAGGGATGTGCCATGGATGCCCCACGGATAGCGCCACAAGGTCGGCGTACCACGGTCGTCGCGGCCAGTTGGGGGCCACCAGGAGAAGGTCTGCCCTCTCGGCCAGCAGTTTTCGGATGAGGCGAGGAAGAAGGGGAATCGGTGGAAAGGCATAGAGTAGGCCCCTGGGCCACCTGCATCGTAGGGCATCGTGGTCCTCCGCCTGTGCTGATGGGTAGCGGGATATGAAGCGGGTCAGCTGTGCGTTTTCTGGGGTCGCGAAGAGGTCCACCTCCGGCATCCCGAAGCGGGCGGTGAGCTCCCGAAATAGGCGCGGGTGAAGTTGCCACTCCGCTGGGTCTATCTGTTCGCGGCTGAGCCAGTCCGCCCTGACGTTTGTTGCTCCCGAGATGTGTTCCGCTCTGATCAACAGCAGGTGAGACTCTGCCCAGGCGAATAGGGCCTCGGACTCGAACATCAACGCCCGGGACCTCGTGCCCCCTTCTCTGTTCACGTGTGCTTTTGCCGCAATGTTGTCTGTGCGGATCAGAACATGCTGGCCCCGGACTGCTGTCTGGAACTGACGTAGCGCTAGCCTGATTGCTCGGAGCTCCAGGAGGTTGATGCTGCTGAGTCTTTCGGTCCTGGACCATTGGCCCTGGGCTACCAACTGGTGCAGGTGGGCGCCCCAGCCCCGCAGACTTGCATCTGTGGTTAGTGTGAGTCTGTCCGGTTCCAGGAAGTCGCTGCCCTTGAGGAGTGCGGGGGACTTCCACCAACTGAGGGAGAGACGGACCTGAGATGGTATGGTCACCTTGCGCTTCAGGTTGGTCTTGCCTGCTCTCTGAAATGGCAGCAGGAACCATTGGAGGGCCCGCGAGTGTCTGCATGCCCACGGAACAATACCGAAGCATGATACCATCTTCCCGAGGAGTGATGCTAACTGAACCAGGGGAACTCTCCCTCCTTCTGAGACCTGCTGGATTAGGTCTCGAATGCTCCGGATCCTCTCCTGAGAGAGGAATACCTGGCCCCTGACCGCGTCTATCTCCGCCCCCAGGTGCTGGAGCCGTGATGACGGTTGTAGCTGGCTTTTCTCGAAGTTGATGGAAAAGCCGTGGTCTTGGAACGCCCGCAGGACTCTTTCCATGTCCGAGGTCGCCTGGTCGATTGACGACGAGAGGATCAGAATGTCGTCGAGGTAGCACAGGAGGCGCACTGGAATGGAGTGGAGTGTGGCCGCCACCACCGCTACTAACTTGGTGAATGTGCGGGGCGCCGACGAGAGCCCGAACGGCATTGCGCGGTACTGGAAGTGCTGGCCTGCGAACTCGAATCTCAGGAAGCGCCGATGACTGGGATGGATCGGCACATGAAGGTAGGCCTCCCGCAGGTCGACTGACTGGAGCAGATCCCCTCTCCTTACGCCCGCTAGTATCGACTTGAGGGAGTGCATTTTGAATCTGCGATACTTTACCGACCGGTTTAGTCATTTGAGATTCAAAATGGCTCTCCAGCCTCCCGAGCTTTTGGGTATGAGGAAGAGGGTCGAGTAGAACCCGGAGCCCTGCTGATTGAGGGGTACCGGTTCTATAGCTCTTATTTCCTGCAGGTGGGCGATCTCCTGCGCCAGAAGGTCTCTGAGCTCCCTGGACTGTGGGACCGGGCAACTTACAAAGCGACTGGGTGTGGGGCCAGAGAATTCGATGGAGAGCCCTGAGGAAATCGTGCGCTGAATCCACGAGTCCTCCGTTGATCGGGCCCATTGCTGGTGGAAGAGCTGGAGTCTCCCACCGATGGGCCCCACAGCCCGGGTGTCACTTCCCCCTCCTGGCGGTCTTGAAGCTGGCCCCGCGAAAGGGTCGTTTAGCTTGCTGGGGACGGCTGCGGTCTCGGAACTGAGATCTGTCTTGGTGTCTGCCAGTGCTCTGGAAGTTGGAGCACTGTGGTGGGGGGCCTCTTGGCCCTGCGCTGGACCGAAAGGGCTGCTGGTAAGAGTACGGTGTGTATCTGCGGTCCTGCCGCCTGTACGCTGATGGGAGCACCTTCCTCTTGTCTTTGTCTTCGACCAAGACTGGTTCTAAGGCCGCCCCAAACAAGTCTGGGGCCTTATACGGGGCTGCGGCCAGCCTCCATTTGGCCTTAAGGTCTGCCTTCCAGGGGCGAAGCCAGAACAGCCTTCTTGCTGTAACATTCGATGCCAGAGATCTCGAAGCAAATTTGGCGGAGTTCAGGGATGCATCCGCTGCATATTCGGTGGCGGCTACGATCTTATTTAAGTCCTGGTGCAGCCTAGTGTCCTCCGGGGGTAGCTTTTCCTGTAATTGGCGTAGCCAGATGAGGGTGGCTCTGTTGAAGAAGGAGGTCGCCGTTGCCGTCCTGATTGCCCACGCCGCGGCCTGATGAGCTTTACGGAGTGCCCACTCTGTCCTTTTGTCCTCAGCTTTCAGTCCGTCTACAGCATCCGTGGACCCGATCGATGAGGATGACAAGGAGGCGACCGGCTGGTCTACTGATGGAAGAGTTAAGAGGTCTTCCAGCTCCTGGGCCGAACAGTAGAGCTTCTTGTCCAGGCTGCTCGGGGTTGTTAGCGAGCCTGGCTGCCCCCAGGGGTTCTGGATCACGTCCGAAAAGAGCTGGGGGCAGGGAATACAGTCCTTTTCCTGCTTGGTGGACTTAAAGAGTGCGTCGTGGGGTCCCGCAGCTGAGGTACTAGGCGTGGCTGTGTCCCCAGGCACGCCCAAGTTGGTTGTGAGGCGCGCCTTGTGCAGTAGAGATTTGAATAAAGCTGGGCGAAACAAGCCTGTGAAAGCCGGGGAATCTGGCGCCAGGCCCTCATCCTCTGACAAGTCAAAGGTCTCTGGGCCCTCCTCGGCTTGGTCTGAATCCTCCGATGAGGATGACTGGGTACGCGCCTGCTGGTGTTGGGCCCGTAGGTGCTGGGGCGCCCCCTGTGCCTGTAGCTGGTGAGGGGGGCCCCCTGCGGCCTGTTGCCAGCCTGCAGCCAAGAAGGAGGACATAGCCGAGAGCATGGCTTGAAAGTCTAGCTGGCTGGGTGGTAAGGGCCCTTCTGGGGCGCGCAGGCCAGCTGCCGTTGGTGTGAATGTTGCCTCGGCCCCACGGTGGCGCCAGTGAGGTGGGTCCGATAATGGCACATCCGGTAGTGAGCGGGATGCTCCTCTGGGCCGGGAAAACTCCTGGTTGAGGCCGGCTGCGTTCGGGGTTACCGGTGTTAGGGCCAGTTCCGCCAGGCTCGTGATGCCAGGGCCCGCCTCTGCATGTGCCTTGGGCAAGGGATTACCCGACTCGGGCCCCTGGCCAGGAGTGGCCGCCCTCTCTTTCTGTGCTTTAGCGCAGAGGCGCTCTAAGGTCTTGTGGCGCCTTGCCGCATCCTTGTCGTGGATTGGGAGTGACTTCTCCCCCCGGTCTTTATGATGGGACCGCTTTTTGGAGCGTTTAGTGGGAGTTTTGGACCCCTTGCGCGGTGGGCTTGCTTCAAGCTCTGGGTCCGAAGAGAAGGGAGAATCCGACAAGGCCGTGGTTGCCATCTGATTCTCTTCGCAAGATTGCTTGCCTTTGTTTAAAAAATGCAGGCCCCTGTGCCAGGAGTAGAGGAGGCCTGCAGCAAGGCACCTCTGGAATAGGCCCCGCTGGGGGTGTGGGCCTCTAACTGCCAATGGGGCGGAGCTAGCCTTGTATGGATGCGGCCAAGATGGCGGCCCGGGGATCCCCCGCTATGCCTGAAACACGTGGCTTGCGATCCAAGGGCTGGGAAGGCTGCGGTCTCACAGCGGCGGCCCGAAGGTCCTGCCGCCTGCCGCGCTCAGCCCGGTGCGGCCCCAAGGGCTCTAGCAGCGAAGGAGGAGAGGGGGGGCTGCTTGCCTCGCCGCGCCGCTCTCCTCCGCACACGTGCGTTGCTATGGGCTGGGGAGGCTGCGGACTCACAGCGGCGGCCCGAAGGTCCTACCGCCTGCCGCGCTCAGCCCGGAGCTGCTCTGACGCAAGGAGGGCGAGGGGGGTTGTTTGCCTCACCGCTCCGTTCCGATGTCGTCTGCTCCTTTCCCGCTAGACGGGGGAGGCTGCTGGGGCTCGTTCTGCTTCCTCGTGAGCTAGCGCCGCTCTCTCTCTCTCCGTGAGAGCTGCAGCCGGCGTGAATGGGAAGCCTCCGTCCTGACGAGGTGCGTGGGCGGCCGACGCGATCACCGCCGCCCAGCTGCTGTGCGATCTTCCCCTGCCTGCTCTCTCGTTTGTCTTAAAGGCAGGGAGCCGAATGGAAGGAGACCAAACTACTCAAAAATAAAATAAAAGCCTAGAAAAGGGAACAAAGCGGCTTGGAAGCCTTGAGCTCAAAAAAACACTTCAGTCTTTGCCAATAACTGAGTGAAGACTGGGGATCATGGGATTGAGGGGCGTGGCAGGGTAACAGGAAAGGGAAATTGAGCTCTCACTCAGTTATTGCCAAAGGCTGAAGAAGTTAACCCATTAATGGATAGTGGGAGCAGCGCACAGGAAAATGTCTTAATCTGACCCATAAATGCCAGTTTGCTTTAAAAAAAGGTTGAAAACTATATACTTTTTTTAAAAGGTAAAGACATCAAGTTAAATTTGACTTCTGGTAATTACAAAGATGCATCTACACAATTTACTTGGAAACTGAACATGGCAACAAGCCATTAAAACACCCACTTCATTCTGAGTTTATTTCCTAAGAAACAAAATATTAATTTCCAGTGTTAAATCACATTCAGAAGGAATTCTGGGAGTGTACTTGGCAGCCTCTCTCTCACATCCTGTGGTCTTTTTTTTATTCTGGACTTCACTTGCTCAGCATAAAGCAACTGAGTCACTATGACGTTAAAATATAGATTAGCTTTTTAATTATTCTGTCTTGCCAGGATGCCTTTCAACTCATATTGCAGTGCTGAATTCTATAATGTTGCACTACATTTTTATCCATATTGGCTGTTAGATGTACAATGCAAATATTGTACAAGCTAATTTGTATCCAAGGCTGGCAAACAAAAAAGGAGAAGGCAAAGTTCCAGCTAATTAAATTGCTCATTTGGAGTCATGTTTTAAAACCAGGGACAGGATGTTGGACATTTGGCAGTTTTTGTCTGATGTTTTTCCATGCAATTGATACTCTGAAACTCTTCATAAACTTGGAAACCAAATTGATTGGTTAAGAACTTGGCGTACTCTGCCTAATAAGAGAAATCCAATTCGAAAATTATGAAGACCTCAGCCACATCTTTTCCCCCATTGCATGCACCAATGCCTGCCACGTGCCAGACACAATAACCCTCTGGATTTCCTCGGCAGAGGCTGTGATGCAGGAATGCTGGCTTGCATTCCAGAAGCCCTTTGCAACCATCCCCATGGCTTCGGCAAGAAGAGGCATTTCAGAAAGAAAGCCAGTCCAGGCACTCGGCCAAAGTCTTGAATTATAACACATAATTTTGGAGGAATTAGGGTAGCTGGCTTTGCATTCTGAGCGATCAATGGCAGCAGAGGAGTAACAATCCTTTTGCCACTGGAGACGCTGCCTTTTGAGAAAGCTATAACCTCCTAATACCTCTTTATTAGATTTTTCTGGCTTTGTTCCTCATGCCCAATTGGGATTAAAACTGCACTTGTTAAAATGGTAGCCAAGTAATGCAAATACAGTACCTGTAATTGAAGCTGCCTTTACAAAACAGGCTAATATGTTAACATGAAAAAAAAATCTGAGAGAGCTGTTAAAGCGCTCAATTTATGCATGTGTGTTGGAAGTGGAGAGCACTGTCGTTTTGTTTAAAAATAACCAGAGTTGATTAAATCTTTCAATAAGGGTTTGTTACCTTCATATTTTACTCATCCACAGCATACTGTTTGATGTGACACTACAACGGTCAAAACTAGAAGCGGGAAGGTCAAGGGAAAATGCATTTTTTAATCTTGATCTATATGTGACTTTTCAGTAGTGTTGTAGGACAAACCACCCATGACAAGGTATTTTTGATTAAAAAGAAATGATACGATATTGAGTAATACAGTACAGGGAGGCAGCACACACAGTCAGTTAAATTATACTAGCAAGGTCACCTATATGTCAAGAAAACTGTAGGGTCAACATTGACTCAAACATACAGAAAGAGAGAGAGAGAGAGAGAGAAAGAGAGAGAGAGAGAGAGAGAGAGAGAGAGAGAGAGAGAGAGAGAGAGAGGAGGTGGGGAGAGAAACAAGATTGCAGGAAGTACTTGAATATCCAATATACAATTCTGAATAGCTGATCTAGGTAGTCACAAACTTCACAGGACAGCTGTGTATCAGGATGAATTTATCAATAAATCAACCCAAAAGAATTCACCTACAAAAAGCACCTCCTTATGAGGAAATATTGGGTTAATACTGAGTCCACATATATTCCATTAACAGCTACAGTAGTTACTAATGGATCCCTGCTGAAAATCCCTACCATAAATTAATTTCTCTTAAATCCAATCCACTTTCCAAACTTAATTTTCCTTTCCTTGCCTCACCATTTTTCATAAGGTTTGAAATTACTTGATTCCTCTGACCTCAAATTCTCATTAATATCTGCTGACTTTTGCTCCCATTTGAAATATGCAAGTGAGATGATACAGTACTTTCTTCTACAAATCTATGTTCCCATAGTATATTTTCTATCCCTAATCACAAGTCACATTAAGCATCCCATCTTGGCTTGACTCCTGTCCGGTGTTTGGCTTGGGAGCATAGCTGGGGTACTCAATAACAGCATCATTTAAGAGCAGACCTTGAAGCTTAGCCTGGAGCTTAGCAGCCAGTTTGGTATAGCAGTTAAGATGCTGAGCAAGAAGCCAAACGATTGTGAGTTCTAGTCCTGTCTTAGGTATGAAAGCTCATACACTTTCAGCTCAACCCATCTCATGGGTTATTGTGGAGAAAAAGAGGAAGAGGAAGGAGTACTAGGTATGTTTGCTGCCTTGAATTCAGGCCCTGGTACTTCTCCAACTTCTCATACTGTTTCTTTCTGATGCTGCTGTCACTTGGCATGACTAAATGCATGCATGCATGCAATCATACATACATATGAATGAATGACTTCAGGAAAATAAAAGAGAATATATATAGCTCAGGGTTGAAATGAGGGCTCTGCCAGACTGATGATGTTATCTAGTTTGGGTAATAAAATTTCTGCAAGAAAACAACCAAGCTCAGAGAGCATCAAGGCTCCTGACTTCAGGATTATATAATTTGCATTTATATGTTTAACACTACTGCACTTCTAGACTTGTGGTAGGGGGAATCTCTTTGTGCAAAGTCATTTCATAAGCATTACTGGAATGAAACTACACAAATCTGGAATCTTCATTGCCAGTTCTTTTTAAAGTCTCCAGTTCTGTTAAGAATTAATCATAAATTTAATGTTTTATTCCAATAGTTTAGGGATGATGCAGGGAACGGTACTGTGGGTTTGAAGATTTTCAAAATATTAAAGTCCCTCTAAATATCAGAACAAAGCAATTGATTTACTTATTGTTTCAGTTATAACTAAAAGATCACAATTTAGAGAGTCATGAAAAGTTCTACTGATGATATTATGGAGCCTTATTAAATAGTTTTAAAAAATATTTTTAACAATGGACTACTCTGTTGCTTTAGTAGCAAAATCAAGGAATAATTTTCAGTTGTAAGTAAACATGGTGCATTTGCTGACTTTTATTTTCCATTGCTTTATAAAGTTATGACCTAATAAGCTCATTTAAAACACAAGCATACACATGAGGGATGGAATACAATTGGATCACAATGAGATCATAAACACCATTTCTCTGCAAAGCATGCAAATCCATTCAGGAAGTGTTCAGGTGAAAAAAGAACTCAAAGACCTCCTGATTCCGTCCACTGTACATCAAGAAGTCCAACTTCAAATGCCAAACAGTACTATTCACTGGATCTAAGCAATATTTCAAACTTACACATTTCTAAAGTTTAACGTTAGGGTTAGTAACTCTTGTCTGCCTATCTTATGCTGCTAGAAGCCATTAATTACACAGAGCCTTTTAAAGATATTTTTAAAATATATTTAAACACAATCTAACTCTGATCACAACCTAGATATTTATAGTTTATATCTGAAGAGATAATAAATTATTGCTAATATCTATTTAAATTATTTTATCTACAATTTTTTATTAGCCTCATAATTCTTTTCCTAGAAAAGTGTCTAAATTTGCCTTTTTGCCTAATGTACAGTATGTGAAAGAACCATTTCTACTTAAATTTGAGTAGACTTCTAAAATAAAATATGATACATTGGTAGAGTGATTATGTGCCATCAATTCAGTGTTTACTCTTAGCGACCACATAGATTTACTTCAAGACAATCTGTCCCTAACCTGGTTCTTCAAGTCTTCCAATGGTGTACCAATTTTACCACTGTAACTGTGTCCATCTACCTTGCAATTGGTCATCCTCTTCTTGTCTTTTATTCCACATTCCACATATTGCTATGTTTTTATACATAAAACAACACAATTGTACACCACCCAGTTTCTTTCCATGAAATGGGAGGCCATATAAATTTACATACATACATACATACAGTACATAAATAAATAAATAACTGCTTCTCCAGAGAGCTAGGTCTTCATATTAATGTTTTTGTAGATGTGGGGAATGGGGAAGAGATGCTGCCTCGGGAAAGATGAGATAAGAGAGTGCATAGTCCAAAGCTGCATAATGAGCAGAAAAAAAATCTCCCTAATTTACCAGGCTGTAAAAGGGATGGCAGGAGATTTGTGCTATCAGACATGCAAAGATTCTGTTAGAATAAAGTAGAATTAGCTTATCTGGTCACATTTCCTGTCTGATCAACCTGGGAAAGATGACATTGCATAATATGTCCAAAGAAAGATCATTATATCTGATCACTTAGGTCTCTGTTATGGATACAGACCTTGAGGGGGTAGAAGGTGGGGGACATGCCCTACCCTACCTGTTCTTCGTACCTGCTGAGCAGCCCAACACGTCCCACCCACCCCAATGGCAACAGCTGCTTCCCTTCCCCACTGTCTCTTTATTGAGAGGGGTGGCAGGTGGGGTGGGGGGAGAAGCAAGACATGCCAGGCATGACATGGCTCCTGCCCCTTGCTTAGCCACCTGCCCCCTCTAGGGATGCAATTTGGGGGTGGCAGGTGGGACGGGCGAGAAGTGGGACACAGGTCTTACCTTTCAAGCTCTGTCACTTTCCTCGCCATTGTGTCCAGGGAAACACACTGTAAAAGAAAACCTTATCACAAGTTCGAGAAGTTTGACTGAACTCACAAGGCTTTATTTTACAGCGTGTTTCCCTAGACACAACGACGAGGAACATGAGAGAGCTGGAAAGGTATGACACACTTCCCACTTCCCACCCACTCCGCCTGCCACCTCCAAATTGCATCCTTAAAGGGGGTGGGTGGCTAAGCGAGGGGCAGGAGCCCTGTCATGCCCAGTGAGGGGGGGAGAAGAGACAGCAAGGGGAGCCACGTCTTGCTCCACGCATCTCACTTCTCCCTTGCCCCATCTGCCACCCCTCTCGATAAAGAGACAGTGGGGAAGGGAAGCAGCTGTTGCCATTGGAGTGGAGTGGGACATGTTGGGCCGCTCAGGCCAGCGTGAAGAACAGGGAGGGGAGGTGACAGCAGCAACAGGACATCCAGTCCCACGCTCGCCGCCTCCTGCAACCCCAAAATAATAAGATCCCCCAATAATAAGGCCAAGCCCTTATTTGGGGGGGTCAAAAGAAAATAAGACCCTATCTTATTTTCGGGGAAACACAGTATCTTTTCAAAATAAAGGATAAAAGCAATTTAATTTGTTAAAATAATTCTGCATTGGACGGCTACTAGTTTTTTTCACTCTGAGATTTTTGAAATGTTTTTGCTAATTTAATTTTGCAATTTCAGACTGCAGAAATGAGTTTTGTCCATTTCAATTACATTGCCACTTTGTGACAAAACATTACACTTTCATTAAAGCATATTACAACTTTTTATCATGTTTTTGACATCTTGACAATTTAACAAATATTTAAACATTTGCAATATGGATATGCAAGTATACAAAGGTTCCTCTTGAAATATGTTTTGTGTTTTACAGCAATAAATCATTTCGAAAACATAACATTGTTGACAATTCACAGAACTCTCTGCTAAGAAAAGGAAGCAAGTGGAAAATATGTAAGCAAATAATGCCCCAAATCCAACTCATTTTAAATAGCTTTTCAATTTCTGTCATACAGCAGCCTCCCGGGGAACTCTAACTCATAATTTAAGACACTCCCCTCCCCCCCACACGAAATTTTTCACATACAAGCTACTAAAATAACAAGAGCAACCTTCTAACTCTGGTAATAAAGCAGATCATCTTCCTTTAGGAATATTTTGCAAATTGCTCAGAACACCAATTGCTTTCTCTGAATTGCCACATTGCAACAAATTATTTAACATCACATATTTTCCCAAATATTTCAATAAAGTAAATTTTCTCCACAGTGTTCTGAAACACCCACCTGCACTGTGCAGGTATACTAAAGAGCCCAAGCCATCGACATATCCTATAGGATTCTATCTTTTAATGGAGAAACATATACACACACAAATACACAGAGACCACTTACATATGCGAAGATATTATCTACAAAACAAACTATGAAGATTTCTCTTATAAGAAGTTAGGTTTACTACGGCATCTTTTTGAAAAACTACCTGATCACAGTTAGCCTGTAGGGTCTTTGGAAACTGAGGTCTCCCAATATTAGATTGATGTCATCAAATACAAATTTTGATGATTGGTTTTACATCACTTTTGATTGACATGCATATTTTGAATGGTTCTTGTTTTTAATTTTTTTTTAAAAATAGAACTATTATGAGCTATATGGTTTTTGGCAGTACAGAAACAAAGCAAACCAATAAATAAAATTCAGAGTAGTCCCACTAAGGAAATAGTGGTCTTTTTCTAAAAGTTAGCTGCATGGGGAGAGTTTTTCTATGGGATATCATTTGTGGAGAGAGAGAAGTTAATTCACTCTCTGGATCTGTGACCTTCCCAATTACTTTGCAAGTTAACAAAAGCCTCCCATTGTTTTAAGAGGAACCTTTTACCCACCTGTCTATGGAATGTGAGAATGTGACTATACTATAGGGAAATTATTAGAGAGTCTTATTACCGTGGCTAGCCTATGGGCTGCCACTCACCAATCTATCAAATCATATAAAGATAGCGCTTTTCAAAATATTACTGAAATTGTAGCATGTCTTCAGAATTTTGGTCATCTTATTCCTGTATCTGTCCTTCAGTCTCTAGCTTTTTAAGAGAGAAATTGTATACAAATGTACAATAAAATCAAACAAGTCCCTTCACTGTCTATAAGAGAAGTTATTCCCCACCCATATACTCATTCCAGTGGTGGTCCCACTTTCTGCAATGTATGAAATGCTGTTAAAAATCTGTGTTTTTTTTTTTAAGTCAGGCCTGTCTCTGTCTCTAATGACTGCCTTCAATAAAATGTTTCATTCTTCTGGCCACATAATGCAGATTCAGCTGTTGTATCTAAAACAGATTTTGGCCAGCTGCAGCATACCACTATATTTAATTAATTAAAACAGTACTGCAAAGTGAAGTGCCTGTGCTGTATACCAAGCATCCTGAAATATACTATATCTGTATTTCTATGCTCCAGGCACTAATTGTGATTTGTATCCGACAGTTAGAAGACAATAGTGAACTACTGCACTATTGCACATTTTCAAAGCAGTACCTTAAACCAGAAAGGCCAGAAGAAATTGGAGCAATTTCTTTTGAGATTGTACAAGTACACTTTCCTAAAGAATAAAGAAATCTAGATCATATAATTTTTTGAAAGAATGGTGAAAAATTGTAATTAAGCAGAAATAATTGCGAAGAATTTATTTTCTACAGGGAATATTGTATAAAATGGATATTATGATCCCAATACTGTATGAATATAATATCCATATCCTATTATTGCCAATTATGCCACCTCAACAATAATCTCATCAGAAAATCCCTTGGAAGAAGATATTTCTACCCATCTTTCTTAATCTTCTTCTCTCTTCTCTGTTTTCATTCTGTGAAGACAAATTTTCCAGAAGCAATATAACTGAAATAAAACAAGACATTTTCATTTTTCAGTACTGGCTACTGAAGTTATATTTTTTCTCTTCCACCCATATTTACCCTGTTTCTTCCAAAATAAGGCATCCCCTGATAATAAGCCTAATCGGGCTTTTGAGTGCATGGCAATAAGGCCAAACGCTTATTTCAGGATTCAAAAAAATATAAGACATGGTCTTATTTTCGGGGACACACAGTAACAGAATAAAAAAATGCTTTTTGATGGTATCTGTACCTTGTGGACTGGACAAATTGCTAATGTAGAACTTGTGTATACCAAGATGTCCTCTTTGGACATTTGTCTTGTGACTGGCCATGCCACTACAGCAGCTATTTTGTGAAGAGGCAATCTAGATCCCATAATCTACCTCAAGGGATTGTTGCAGAAGGAACAATAGGAGGAGGAAGCATCCCATATCGCATCTTGAGTTCCTGAGTGAAAATTGGGATCGAATGACTGAATAAGCACTCAAAAGAGTTGGGGATCTCTGTAACAATAATACTGTTTGATAAGTAGAATAAGAATTACTTCAAATTACTTCAAAGAAATTTGCTGCCACAAACTGAGCTTGCCTTGCAGAAAGAATTACAAAAACTTATTAAAAATATCTTGAATTACCGGTTTCTTAAGGACTCTGATTGAATTAAACGTTAAAATATATACCCTCAACTGCTTTGACCACATCTAAATTGGTAACTGTTTTATAAATCTCAACACTTCCTGTATCTACCTGAGGCAGACAAATTGATGACATAGAAAATTAATTAAAACAATCCCTATAAATCATCTCTGTATGATTACTAATTCTTGCAAGCAAAAGACAGTGAGGGGGCCATTTTAGCTGTCTTGCAAGCCTAGCATTTTTTCCATGGTAACAATTGCTTTCAGATATTGAGCAAATTATTCAAGCCAAAAAATTGATGCTTGCATTATAAGAATTTTATCACTGAACAAAATTAGGCTTGTGGGCAGAGTGGCATTAAAAGACAATATATTACATATGCAACTAATATCCTACTGGATGGAAATAGAAGGGAGAGGCTATAAGAGGCAGGCAGAATTTTTCACATGGCCTATCATAGGTTGGAAACATAATGCTACAGATACCTTATTGTTTCTTACAACAATAACTGTGTTAATGTAAATACATAACACTCCATGACTTATTTCAGAAGTCTTAATCAATATACAAATGATTTGTGGATTTTTCAATTTTTTAAAAATTAAATGCATATAGAAATTTTCAATTAAAATTACAATTTTCATATAAATCGACAAACTTTGCAATCTTGTTGCAATAAAAAACTAAGCTGTTAAATATTAACCTGGTTGAAGCCAACATGTGGAAACATGTTATAAATTTTCTTTTTCTATAGATTTATGGTTCCACCATAAATACATCTGCATTTTTGAAAGTTAAATTCTTCAGGTTGCTTGGCTCTAAAAATTGTATTTTATAAACTACAAGAGATCCTGTATTGTCTAGTGGTTAAGGTACCAGGCTAAAAACCAGGAAACTGTAAGTTCTAGTCCCACTTTAGGGATAAAAGCCGGCTAGGTGATTTTGGGTCAGTCCTTCTCTCTCAGCTCATGATGTCAGGCTCAGGCAATAAGCCAGTCAGTTAATTCCTGTTGCAATCAATGGAACAACACTTAGCTGATCTGAAAAAAGTAGACCCTGGACTTGCAAAAAACATGTTTCTTGCAAGTCCAGATATTAAATTACCGGATAATTAAATTAATGAAAATGAAATACAACTGTCATAAATTAACAACTTCCAGATAGGTGAATACATAATGCTTGATATATTTCATGTTTACTGTAATTTATATGTACTGTATGTCTTTTCTTAAATTATTTATATATCATAATCAACATCCAGAATCACTTTGGGCAGTGAGGTGGACAGCATCTATATTTAAGAAATAAATTTATTAATTATTATAATTAATAATTATTACATAGAAATATTAATATTTACATATTACTATTTTGTAAATATAAATATTTTAATAATATATAACAATATTAATAAATAATAAAGAAATAAGCATGCATCAAGATTACACAATTTAATAATCATGTATTATATATTACATTCTCTTAGCAGCTTTTACAAAGCATCTGACAGAATAAATTGAAGATTGACAAAACTTACTCCTGAGCATTTTTTGCCATAATATTCCCCTGTTCATCAGCAAGTTAACTCCAAAGATGAACAGAACAGAATCAAACTTCAGGTGAGAAGAGAAACCAGGAGGAAATCAGACAAGATTTGCTTGGATGGAGGTTGAAGAAAAATTCAGGGGGAAAAATCCCCAATGCATCCCTGTAGATAGGACAGTTGGGCAGTGGCTCGGAATGTTGCTGACTCCCTCGTATTAAGCAATGTCCTAATCATATGAACCACCAGAGATATGATTAACTTATTGGGAAGTATTCCATAAGCTATGTTCTACATACTTTTCTATTTTGTTATTCTACTCTTCTGAAATATAGACAGTTAAGATAGATAGACAGATAACCTTTCTTGTCATTTCTTTTTTACCGTGAGCACACTGGCACACATTAATTATTCTGGACAAAAATATGGAGAGCAATATGAAAAAAGAGCTATATGGACATGAGTAACTTAACCCTGTATACAGAATGAGCCACCCTGGCTAGTATCACTTAGAATCCTATTGCCTTCTTTCAAAGCCCAAAGACAAGGTGTATATGACAGCAGTTTTTCATGGCTGTGATTTCAGCATCAATAAGGGTTCCCACAAGAGATGTCAACACACTGACCATGCAAAATGGAAGGTGGCCAATAAAAAGCAGAAGGCAACAACCAGCCAACAACCTTCCTTGTTTTCTCAGTGATTGTCAATCAGTGCTTTCTTTTTTTTTTTTTTTGATTTTATTAATTTTAAAAACATACACACACAGAAAAAGAAAAAATACAAGTAAAACAATACATTACATATACAACATTTAAACTTGGTGTCTTATTTCTTAAAATAGTACATCGGTAAATTACATTTCTCAATATCTCTAGCCACATCTCTCCTTATATAACAATATTTTTAAGTTCTATTTTAACTCTAATATGTCTCATTTGGTACACGAGTTGGTTCAAGTTTTTAGGGTCATCTTTTATTTAGTTTTCTTTTTCTCCAACCATTGATACCATTTTTCCCAAACCAGGTAGTATTCAGATTCTTCCTTTTCTTGGAGTTCTTTGGTGAGTTTGTCCATCTCAGTACATTCCATTACTTTCGATATTAATTTATCTTACGTTGGGATTTCTTCTGATTTCCAGTTTTGTGTGAAGATGATTCTCGCTGTGGTCAGAATATGTGTGATTAAATATATTGTTTCTTTTTCGTAATTTTTAGTGAATATACCTAATAAATATGTTTCCGGTCTTAATGGTATTTTTGGTGCTGTTATTTCTTCCAGTTGGGTTTTGATTTTATTCCAAAATTGTTTTGCTTTTGGGCATAACCACCACATCACCATCAGTGCTTTCTTATTTCAACAAAAGTCTGTGTGTGTGTGTGTGTGTGTGTGTGTTTAAAGAAGATTATAGATTATTTTAAAATGAAGGTCAAACTTCTAAGGAAGCTGGATTTTACTCAAACTCAGATTTTGCTGAAAATGATTCAGAAATCATAAGGTGCCTTATGGTTCTTAATCTTGTTACCCTAGTTAAGTTCTTTGGTGGAAGCATGCAAATGCTGTCTTAAGCAAATAGCCTCAGAAAGAACTGGGTTATCTCATACTGTAAGAATATTACTGATGTGACATCAGTATATAGTTTGAGAAAACAGATACACAATTTACCAACTACAATCATGATTGATTGATTGATTGATTGATTGAATGGATTTATTTATTTAGCATATGTACTGCAATCATTAACCTACAGCATCACATTTAAATGACATTTGAATTCATGAAGTCTAAAAACATGAAAACCTAGCTTTCAGAAAGCCACACTACTAATGCTTTTAAAGTTTAAAAAAAAACAGATTTAGAAGCTATAAATTTATCATTTATGAAATAGAGTGGACATATGGTATTCTCCTAATTTAATGCAGATGGAGAAGTTTTCATTAATCTTTTCAAGTGTGATTCCAATAAAAGGGAGTCAAGCTGCTGCTGGAAGTTATTCTTACATATAAGAACATTAAGAGCTGTATTTAACATAAACGCTTGTGGAATACAATCCACTTCCTCAAAAGTATGGAATATTATTCTCAGACAGAAATACGTATAAATAGTCCATTTGCTGGGAAAGGATCATAGCACAGAGGTCTCAAAACCTCCAATCATAGTGTGTGACTTTTATCTTACAATGCAAACCAAAGATCTGGGTCTGAAGGCATCAGATTGGCATTCCATCACACTTTTTTACATTTCAATTTTATCTGTTAATTTCAGTTATTTTCATAATTGAACCAAATTACCACTTCATATTTCATCTGCTATTCCTTTTACAATACACAATATACATCATTATATTTGCTTTTTACATTCACAATTACTAATATTAATACAGTTCCCTTAGATTTACTAATATATACCTTATTTCCCTTCCTCCTTTCCACTATTCTTCCCCTTTCAACCGTTTTTTCTTGGTCTCTCCAGAATTCCACTTCTTAATAATTTTCTCCCTTCATCCCATTCTCATCTTCTTCTTCTTCTTTTTCTTTTCTTTTTATATTTATTATATCTTTTCTCCTGAACCCTTTCTCATTTATATTCTCTTTTTCCTGTTTAGTGTGTTTTAACAAAGTTTCTAACTTTTTATTGCCCTTTATTGATTCTTTTTTTAAGCATCTCAATTAATTCCTCACACATCCAAGACTCCATATTGTCAATTTAAAAAATTATTAATATTTTAACTTATGTTTAATTAAGATTTAAGCCCATATAGTCTCTTTTTTTATTTACAAATACCTCTGGAATTCTGAAAGCTGGGTAACAATCTAGTTTATCAAGAGGCAACTGGACTTTCTGGTTTTTCTTGGAAGACGTTTCGCTTCTCATCCAAAAAGTTTCTTGAGCTCTAAAGAAGAACAGCTAAAAAAGCTTCTTGGATGAGAAGTAAAATGTCTTCCAAGAAAAACCAGAAAGTCCTCTTGCCTTTTGAAAAAGCAGCTTTGAGACAACCATAACCTGGATGACTGAGAATATCCATAGATAATCTAGTTTATTATCAAAATAATTCTATATTGAAAACAGAAGGGTTTTTAAAAGTCTGAATTCCAAGGGAAAAGGTGACTTGGAGCACACATGTTACATCTGTTGGAACCGCCCTATATGAAATGGATCATTTCCTGGGAAAATCATGAAAGATAAAGCTTTTTAAAAGAATTGCCTGCAGGTGGAAAATTTGCACCCATTGCATTATCCTTCAAATTCAGATTGCTCCATTGCATTACAAAATACTCTGCATTTCCTTAATATTTTTCACAGGATTTTTCTAACCTCTGAGTTATTTTTTAGTTATTCAGAACTAGGTTTGCTGCATTAATGTGCTTTCTACAAATATTATTTCTAGTATAAAAGTGCAGCTGGCTCAGACTTGAAAACAAACCTAATTTTCCCTGTTCCCTTCCTCCATTGCTTTGTTTTCTTCAGACTCTTTGAATTAGACTAACAAGAAAGCTGAAGCAACTCTACAGCCACACTGCAGGAAACCAGTGCAATTCACTTAACTTCACTTACATGGAGGCCTAGGAGTTCATATCAAACATTTCAACATGAATAGGAAACCACAATTCAGGGAGTGTCTCACAGCTGGCTGCCAGCTGCCAACAAACCAGACTTCAAACACAATTGCCTTCCCTCTCACCCTACATAGCCCTCAGCAGCCCGCTCTTTGCAAAAGGAAAAAAAGAAACCACCAAAAGCCTAAGGCAGCAACCCATGCCAACACTAAATCTCCTTCTGATTTTCTTTTTTTCCTTTTTCCTAAATTCCATAACACCAGCTTCAAAGTTTTAAATCAATATCCTTTATTCTATCCGTATTCAAAGAAAAATTGTCCTCTTAAAAATTAAGCTAAGCTTTCAAAATATGCCAAATGCACTTCATAGCAACTTTAAAAATTTATCAGAGATACAAGTGAGATACAAGTGAGACCCTCCCTTTCTCTGAACACAGGAGGGAATAGCTTTGCCAGCAGGGGAGGGGGTGAGGATGATTGATAAATGGCAAATCCTTAAATGTTCTACTTTTTTTTTTACTTCTTACATTCAGTTGAGATTATTACTAACCAATGAACACACTCCAGGTATGCAATTGTTAATTTTGCCAGGAACAGCATCTGCCACAACCAATAGTTACCTTATCATGTGAATGCAGTCCTACTTACTTGTGCCCCAATGACTCACCCAGCCCTACCCTGTAGACACCCATGACTGCTGGTTGTATATCACTCCATGTATCACTCCATTATATCCTGAACATCAGTTTCACTGTTTAAATGTTCTTAGGTTACATTCATTTAATAAAAGAGCTGAAGTTAGGCAATTGTTAGAGTGTTGAGGGATTGCTAGTATCTTTGAGAAATAAATTTAATGTATTTGCAAGTCTGTCCCAGACTTTAAAATTTGCATATTGCAGCTTTTACAGGATTTTACATCTAGAATATTTTAAATGGTTTTACTGTAAGAACTAAAGTAAATACAAGTTTTAATATATAACTGTATATTATGACAGTATATTAAGCAACTAAAGGATTATGGTTCACTGATGTTGTCCAATATTGCTTTTCACCTTTGTTTAATTAATTTATTGAAGAGATTATATGGCTGCCCAATCTAAGAATCACTATGTGAGATGGACGATATAAAAATGTGATGAATGAATAAATAAATAAAATCTCAGCCAAACTGCAACTGACTCTGTACAGTATGCAGTAAGCAAGTAATAAGCAAGTAAGCAAATAGCATAAACAACTGAAATGATAACAACATTTGAAAGGTGATTAAGAACACAAATATGCCCTATAATCCTCCTGGAAGAAATTCAAATTATCCTGGGGCCAAGAACCCATGTTTTTAATGCTTTCCTGAAAGCCAACAGAGTGAGGGCCAATCAGTGGTGGGTTGCTACCAGTTCTCCCCAGTTCTTGCGAACTCTGCCTGGCCCCACCCCCAATCTATTCACTGCCTCCCGAGTCCCAGCTGATCGGCTAGAAAGAAAAATCAGGGCTCATTTGACAAAGAAGAGGGGGAAAAAAACCAAGACACCGTAGCTTTAAATTGAGAAGCCAAGAAGTCTCCCAACTGATTGGCAGGAGCCGATCCGCTCCATGTAAACTGCTCAGTGGTGGTGATGGTGGTGGACTCTTGTCGCGGCCTAAGGGTCAAAGGGCCACCCTACAGCTGATCAGTGGTAAAAGACAGTGTGGTGATAGACCAGTGTACTCCAAAAACAAATAGGTAGACCAGAACGCTCCAAAAACAAATGGGTAGACCGGTGTGCTCCAAAAACAAATAGGTAGACCGGAATGCTCCAAAAACAAATGGGTAGACTGGTATGCTCCAAAAACAAATGGGTAGACTGGAATGGCTCTGCAAGCAGTTAAAAGCCTGGTAGACCAGTACCTCTGCTAAATCCTAAAGAATTGCTTGTCACATGACCATCAAACCACACCCACAAAATAAGTCACACCCACAGGACTGGTAGTAAAAAAATTTAGAACCCACCCCTGGGGCCAACCATATAGTGGAGGACAAGGGGAAGAGAGAGATCAGTCCAGAAGGCAGAGGCTGCAGCAGACATGAAGCTTCCTAGATCCTGTCAGATTACATTGCTTCAAAGAAGAGGTCCCAAAGCATGACAATCCTATATAACTGAATTAGAGTACCACTTCTATTTATCTTATTTCAAACCTTTCAAAGCATTTGCACAATCCTAATACACCAACTACTCTACATCACACTCCAGAAATTTCATAGCAAAATTGCAAATTTTGGAAGTACAATTTCAGACCAATTTGGAAGGCAAGGAAAGGGTCTTTAAGGGAGAGAATGGGAATTACTTGTGACACTCAAAACTGCCGCTCCTATTTCCCCCTTAAAAATCCCCACAAAACAGGGAAAAAGGAGCCAAAATATCTTGGCCCCACCCTTTCTGCTGGGGGTTGGACTAGAAGGCTACTAAGGTTCCTTCAAATTCTGATATTCTGTTATTCTGAGACTATATTTTGATCTTGGGACATCAAAAGAAGAGATGGGGGATAAATGTTTTGCACCTATCATTTCAGTTTGAGGAAAATTTTTAGAGGGATGATTTGTCCATTTGTAATCTGTGGTACATTAATAATACAGAATTTAGCTTACGAAATCAAAGGTCATTTTTTTCTTTAGAAACAGCAAAGCATTTAACTCAGAAGGTTGGTTAAAGCATTCAGTTGATTGTAGAAAACTAAGGATCTGGGAAGCAGAAAGATAATATTACAAACCATATGTAGATACTTAACTTCGTACAAGAAAATTAAATAAATGGACAAAACATAACTTGAACAAAGTTTTGTAAACAGTCTGTTGATTCTAAGACTTCCTGACTGCAAGGATTAAAATATGATTTCAAAATAAAGGAAGGGAAAGGAAGGAATTAGCTAATTTACTATCCTAAAGATATGTCTCATAAAAATAAAAAACGGGGGAATTACTGAATATTTTCCCATATGAAATCAGTCACATCAATAGACTGGGAACAAATAAAGATGACTAATTTGTTCTGGCTAAAACAAAGAAAAACTTTTATAAAATGAGCACGACATGTGGCTCTTCAGATAAAGATCCCAGGGGTTTATGAAGCAAGGAACACAGTAAATACAGGTTTATTATTATTATTGCAAGAAATCTAGAAGTTCATAATATTACTATATGTATTAATAACTATATCTAGATTGCTCATCTTTAACTATTACAATCATACTGGCTCTTCTGTCACATACTTATCTAAAGAGGTTGAACCATCTCGTCTAAATTATGTATTACCCTAAACCAGTGATGGCTAACCTTTTTACCGCCACGTGGAAAAGTGGGGGGAGCGCAAGAGGGTCGAGTGTGCCGCAATTAACAGAAGCAAACTTTAGATATATCAATTTAAAAAGTGATTTCTCACAAAAAGAAGTGTGTTAATTAACCTTCAGATCAATTTCAGTTTTCCTCCTACAGATCCTATTTAGAGTATTCTTGTGATCATGTATGTGATTTACACAATATATAGATATTACCGTAACAATATAACACTTGGAAAGCCAAAACATAAAAACAATGATGTATCTTTTTTTAAGTTTTCAATTCAAAATAAAACAAGGGGCAGAAGGAGCAGAATGAAACAGATAATAGCCTATTTTCTAATTAATTACTGCAATATTAGAAATACTTTAATTGGTCAAACTGTGTCTACAGTATTTGTGAAGTATAAAACATTTTCATTCCTTCCCTATTTATTTATACTTTTTCTTCATTAAATGGAAATGCAAATGTGTATAGAGAAAAAAGATGTAAAGAAGTCAAGAGCAGTGACTTAATTGAGGCATAGTTGAAATATTATTACTCCAGTGTAGCAGATGTTGACACACACACACACACACACACACACAATTCAGTGCGGTTAAAGTTTTCAATTTCAGTTAAGGACTGTTTCCAGACAAACACCATATTTCTAGAAATCTCGTTCACATTTAGGTAACTCATACCATTTTCATTTCTGTCAAATATGCATGTATCCCCAATATTTCATTCTATCATGAGAAACAGGGATACCCACTGTATTAATTATATTTACTCAACTATCACTTGATACAGCCATGAGTAAATACTATGAATGACTGCTCTAACAAGAATAAGATATGGTGATCCAATGTAAATATCTATTTTCCTAAAATATTCTGGATGGTGCAAGAATTCATAGTCCACAGGGACTAACATTGTTAAGAAGACAAGGCAAGCTACAGAGAAATATATCAGCTCTATTTCCAGATGACGTTCAAGGTAAGTAAACTTGTGTTGTTTACACAATCAGATAAGAAACAACACTGAAAACAGTCTAGGGAACATGTGTCATCCAGGAACACCTGGAGCAATTTTGCCATAACACATTCATATTTGAGGAATCTTCCAGTACCTTAAAGGCAATATTTCAGTACTGATTATCCCATTCTGAAGAGAAGTCTCTTTGTTGAATACTTTACAAAACTATTGCCCTGTGATTTTAGCACAGGAATCACATTGGACAACCAATGTTTTTTGTTTGTCAAAACTATCCAGTTTATGGTTTTGAATATTTTCCTTTTAGAAAGTGCTAAGAAACTACTGCAGCTAAATGAGGATAATTAAGATGATACAAAATACTATGCTCAGTCTCAGGCTATTTTTGATGTCAAAACATCCCATAAAGTTGCCATTACATGGTAAACGTAACTTCAAGAGTAGAATATTCTCAGGTCTCCTTATTGATGTCCAACACTTTAATCATTACGCCACAACAGCATTGTTATTAATTTTCTGAATCTTAAAAAGAGATTGTTAAAAGAAAACTCTGCCATTGCCTCTTTTAAAGCAAATATACCGTAGATTTCCTCTTCTGGCTCAGTATCATTGCTATTTTCTTATATCTATCTAGCCTCTTTTCTCTAGTAAAATACAAATAACTACACTAGGCATGAGTTTACAAAACAAATAATGGCCCATATCTAGTCAGACATCTATCATTTACTGAACTGGTCCTATATACCTAGACTTTTGGATGCTTCCTTACTAATTGTTCCAACTTTAACATCAGTTTGCAGTCCTAACTTACTTTTTCGTATTACTACACTAATTTTCCATGCCCCCTTCCTCTTCTGAATATATAACACAATTCTCTTCCTCTGTAATTGGAAGTCCCAAAGCACTCAGTGGGGTTGATAGAAGAAGTGTCTAGAAATGTCAGGGACTGCATTAATGTTGCATGAAAACCAAACTAATTGAATTAAAAAGTACATTCCTTTAATTTCAAAATGCATGGATGGATGTGATTTTCTTATTGCTTTGGTTGGGAAAAAATATTTACCCAGAAACACTCTGTTTTAATAATTCACATTATTAAATGGAAGCTTTGGTTGAAATTAAGCTCTGAAATTATCTATGTAAAACAAAATAGATCATACATGACTTCATATTAAAAATTAGAAGCACCATATGCTAAAGTTGAAACATTTGCTGTTAAGAATAAACACAAAATAATGTTTTTAATTTCCATTACAGTATACAAGGAGTTACTTTCTTGCAAGCAGTTAATGTTTTGAGTTAGATTAGATATTTTAGACTTGAGAGCAGGGGTGAAATAATCACAGTTCGAACCAAATTGCCCGATCCGGTAGCGATAGCGACGGGTGGTTCGGAGAACCGGTAGCAAAAATCCCTGCCCCCCCCACATGTCCAGATGAGCCGCGCAATCATCAGAGGCTTCTTTTTTTAACTTTTAAAAGCATTTTTTCTACAATCTCTTCGGCTGAAAAAATGCTTTTAAAAGTTTTTTTTTAAAAGCCTGATGATTGTGTGGCTCTGCTGGGATTGTTGGAGGCTTTTAAAAGCATTTTTTTCTGCAACCTCTTCAGCTGAAGAGGTTGTAGGGGGGAAAAATGCCTTTGAAAGCCTCTGGCGATCCCAGCTGAGTTGCCTGATCGTCAGAGGCTTCTAAAAGCACTTTTTTCTGCAACCTCTTAAGATTGTAGAAAAAATGCTTTTAAAAGTAAAAAAAAAAAAAAAAAAGCTGGCCACGCCCACCCAGTCACATTACCTGCCCCACCAAGCCACGCCCACAGAACCAGTAGTAACAAATTTTACATTTTACCCCTGCTTGAGAGGAAAGATAATGTTTTATCTTAATCACTGCCTGTGCTTGTGACATTTTGAAAGATTCTTTGATTTTCAGGAGGAACAGTGGCATGTTTATAAGATTCTGTACAAAACAGCAACATCTAGTCAGCATCTCAGAAGATGTTCGGTTCTGAGTTAATGAAGTTTGCTCTTAAGTAATCAGGCAGGAGATTGTACCTTAAGGCATCAACTACAATTATCACAACAAGAATGTTTAAATAACTTAAATGTGATTTAATAAGCAAATGATGTCTTTTTTATATAAAAGACTTTAAAGCAGTTCAAATTACCAGCATCCATTCTTTTCAAAGCTCACTTTTAGTTCAACTTGAATTTACATCTCACTAACCCAAACAATCAAATACATTTGAACCAGGTATACATTTTTCTTTGCCCATCTCTATTTTATTAACCATTCCTTATTCTTTCTCTCCTGTGTCAACTCTAGATTATATAATCTTTAGGTAGAAACCTATCATATTATATTCCATAATGTGCTTTGCACACTAATGACATGAGGAGAAAGTAAAATAATCATTTATCTTATACAATAACCACTCATAAACCTCAAGCTTCAAAATTGTACTTTTCCCTAAATTGGACATACCTGTTTGGAATTAGGGTCCTTAGTCTATCAGGAGATCCGGATTGAAGTTCTCTTTTGAGTAGGGAATGAATTCCCCTTGATAGTCCTGTGTTGAGTATTTTAAATTCTTTTTCTTTAGTGTCTTCCTTTTCTGCCTCTTACTAGACATTCATATATAGATACATATATAGATACATACATATATATATACATACATACATACATACATACATACATACATATATATATATTACTATGAGTCTTTAAGGAACAAAAAAAGTTAACCATTTAAAATTTCTGTGATAGGGAAAATGCACACTGAATTAAATCAAATTAAATCATATAAGTCAATAAATTTGCCTAGACCAAAACAAAGCATCCACCTGCAGAGGTAAGCAACTTGTGTGCATTCCTTAGGTTTCCTTTCTATGGTGTTGGAGCTGCCTCATAAGCCTAATGAAAATTTATAACAAATTTCCTACAATTGTTTAATGAAGATGAAAATATGAAATAATTGTTTAATGAGATGAAAATATGAAAAGCTGTAAAATAGTTGCAAATGTCTCCCACTTACACACTATTCTACACACATATACAAAGTGGTAAAATTTTGCATCCCTTCCCTCAGTGGTGAAATCCAAATTTTTTTACTACCGGTTCTGTGGGCGTGGCTTGGTGGGCATGGTATGGGCTTGGTGGGCGTGGCTTGGTGGGCGTGGCAGCTTGGATACTGTAAAATCTCCATTCCCACCCCACTCCAGAGGAAGGATATTGCAAAATCTCAATTCCCATCCCATTCTGGAGCCAGCCAGAGGTGGTATTTGCCAGTTTTCCTAACTATTCAAAATTTCAGCTACTGGTTCTCCAAACAGCTCAAAATTTCCGCTACTGGTTCTCCAGAACCTGTCAGAACCTGCTGGATTTCAGCCCTGCCTTGGCTCCTCAATAGTATACTGCAACTTCATTGCAGCTTGAGGGGCTGGGTCATTCTGGACTTATATTGGGTCTCTGTTGTTGAGAACACTTTGCATGGGGATCAGATCAGGCCAAACACAGCACTGACATCCACATTTGTGGAGCTAGCCAAGTAAAATATAGGCTCATGAGAAAGGAAGTTTGGCTATATTCATCTCATGAAACAACTAAACCAGGGGTGTCAAACTTGTGTCGTCATGGCATCATGATGACTTTTCCCCCCTTCGCTAAACTGGGCGTGGGCATGGCCAGCGTATGACACATCCGGCCCACGGGCTGCGAGTTTGACACCCCTGAACTAAACTAATCCTCAGCTAACAATTGACAGTCGCAATGGTATTATGCTTTTTACAATTCACACAACATCGGAGGGAAATATATTCTTTGTTATGTGCCTTTAAATTATTTGTAAGTACATCAGAAATTGAATTCTGATGTTCTTACACTATAGCTGCGGCTGTAGCTGTGCTGAAGTGTTTTCCTTCAATCCTTGAGTCAGCAGAAATAAATCCCAGCATAAATGACATTGTCTTCATTGATGAATTCTACTGTGTTTTGGGAACAAGGCCAGGGAGTGGTGTTTCTCTTTAAGGCAACATAAGGAAAGGGATTGTAGATACAGTATTATGGCTACTGCTTTGGTGCATTTTAAGCCACCTTTTGTAATTCTCATGAGATTTTAGGATTATCTTGGGTACAGGAAGGGAGGTTTGTTAAGCCTTAAAGGGAAGTACACCATGTGCTGTTGTTCAAGAAACTGGTTTATGTGATTATAATTTATCAGCCTTCAGGAAGAAATAGTTTGACATAGAGCTATCCGCATTGTCCCGATTTCTAATCATATTCACAGAGGTCTTTTGCTACTTCCTGGATGAAGAGATAGGGGCAGGGAGAGACAGAGACAACTCTGGACATGAGGGGGAGAAACAGAGAGAATCTGGAGCACTCCCCAACTTCCCTGCAGATGCAGTGGAACACACATACACATCCAAGGGTCAGCATTGTCTTGCTTATTCAAGAAAGCTCTATAGCTAAATATAAGTAGCTTAATAGCTACTAGGGGCAGCGCAATGGCTCAGCTGGGCTTGTCAGCTGGAAAGCTGGCAGCAGAGGTTTGAGACTTGAACACCACTCCACAGGGTGAGCTCCTGTCCTCGCTCCAGACTCCAGTTCCTGCCAACCTAGCAGTTCAAAAGTAGGCAAATGCGAGTAGATAAATATGACCATGGCATATAAATGTGCTAAATGTGACATCATGCTGGCCACATGACCGTAGAAATGTCTTCAGACAGCGCTGGCTCACTGGCCTTGAAACGGTGATGAGCACCGCCCCCTATAGTCAGCACCAATTAATGGAGTACAGGTAGTCCTCCTCTTACAACCGTTTATTTAGTGACCATTCAAAGTTACAACGGCACTGAAAAAAGTGACTTATGACTGTTTTTCACACTTACAGCATCCATGTGGTCATATGATCAAAATTCAGATGCTTGGCAACTGATTCATATTTATGATAGTTGCAATGTTCCAAGGTCATGTGATCCCCTTTTGCGACCTTTGACAAGCAAAGTCAATGGGTTGTTAAGTTTCACTTAACAACCGTGTTACTAACTTAACAACTGCAGTGATTCAATTAACAACTTGGCAAAAAGAGTCATAAAATGGGGGGAAACTGAACAAATGTCTCACTTAAAAACAGAACAACAGAAATTTGTTCAATTGTGGTTGTACATCAAAGACTACCTGTAGGGACTCCTTTACCTTTTTTCTGTCCCAAGCCAGGGGTGAAATCCAGCAGGTTCTGACAGGTTCAGGAGAACCATTAGTGGAAATTCTGAGTAGTTTGGAGAACCAGCAAATGCCACCTCTGGCTGGTCCCAGAGTGGGATGGGAATGGAGATTTTGCAATATCCTTCCCCCAAGAATGGGGAGGGAATGGGGATTTTGCAGTATCCTTCCCCTGGAGTGGGGAGGGAATAGAGATTTTGCAGTATCCTTCCCCTGCCATGCCCACCAAGCCACGCCCACCAAGCCACACCACACCACAGAACCGGTAGTAAAAAAAATTGAATTTCAACACTGTTCCAAACTATTTGGAAAATGGCACAAGCAGCCTTGCAAGAAAGATCTAGCATAGCCTGCAGCTGCCTCACATTAAAGCCAGGCCAGGTATGCATCAGCAGCAGAAGGAAGCTGATGAAGGTCAGTTGAGGACTGCAGAGCCAATGAGCACATGGCAGCAGGGCTGGTAGGCCTATAGTGCCAGTGGGGTGCAGGGTGCAAGGCTGGCAGGTTAAGGCAGCACTCCTCAGTGGCAGTGGCACTGGGGCTGCTGAAGACCCTGGACCTTTTCTTTAGCCTCAGCACTGCCACAGATGAGTGCCACTATGCAGTGCAGCCAAAAGGGCAAAGATGGGAGAATGGGCAAGTAAGGGATTTGAAGTGCCCTTGCAGTTGCAGTGTGAATGGTGTGCCAAGTTTGATTGTATGACCATACGGGCACTGCAAAAGTCATAACTTTGAGCGGTCACTGAGCGAATAGTTGTAATTCAAGGATTACCTATTGTGTAAATAAACACCTTTCAAAAGGTGTTTCAAATAAAGTCCTTTCAAAAAAGACTGGGCCATTCTAAATATGAAACTGAAAAAAAGCTATTCTCAAAGAAATAGCCTTATTATCTCTTGTCATTTATATGCTTGATGTGCTGGCAGTTCTATAATGGAACTATTTCAAATTCTCTTCTGCTATTCTCTCCTCCTAGTCTTGTTGTGTGGCTCAACTCAATGAAATATTTTAATACACATTTGCTTTCAATAATTTATCATTTCTCTAAAAAGAACTGGGGAAATCGCTGCATTACATAAAAAGATATCCAAGGTGAACATGGAAAGCAGAAAAAAATTATATAAACAGAGCTAAAGTGGTGTACAGTAACAATGTTTCGGTACCAAACACAAATAAAATGGCATTTTTTTCAAAGAAAGGGCAGGCTGATATTATGATATTGTTCACAGCATACATGCAACTGAAACTATCACCTGTTCACTGTTTAGAAAACTTTTGCCTTGTACATTCACAGGAACTTTGTGAGATGCTACTGTAGGTAAAAACAGTCAGTATTCACTCTGATTTGTTTACTCAGAGGCACCTGTGCTCATGTGACAAAGAGTTTGAATGCCTTTTTGTTCCCTCTAATAATGATTTGATAAGAAATGTTCACTTCTAAGTAGCAATGTTATCTATAGAGTAGACTTAATGTTAATTCTTGAACACGAAAATGAGCTAGAATCTACAACGATAAGTGTAATGTATATTGTGGTAGCAGATAGCTTTTCTCAAATCAAAGGTTCAGATTAAATTACAAACCTGTGACCTTTTCAAGGCCTATACTGTCCCATAATCATTTTAAGGAGACTCCCTGGAAATATCCAAGGTGCTACAAGCATGGACATAAAATAGTGACAAAACACAAACTTGCTCATCTTTTTTTTTTTTCATTTCCAAAATCAAAAAGACTTCTTCAACCCAACAGAATTTTCACCTCTCAAAACTGCAGCAAGTATGGAGTTGCCATGCTCATAATATTGCCCCAGTCCAGTTTAAAGTACCATTCTTCCCTTAAGCCAACACTATCCTACTATATCTTAAAAGGATGTAACATCAGTAAAGCTCTGTTGTACATTATCTTGGAGGTAGGGCCAGCTGATTAATTGTGGATGTGATGCAACAATATTTGGCTAATGCTGAAAGGTATTCCCTTCTGGCCAACCTCCAGAGCAGCCATTTATTTCTCTTCCAGCATTTGTTCTCTCTCCATTAGTAATTTGTTTCTTTAATGCCCATCACTTTTGACATCAACTTCTCTTCAGGCTTCCAACTAGACAGAGGCGAGGACATTAAGCTCCACAGGTTTTTTAAAAAAATAAGAATGGGGATGTTTTTTGTGTTATTTAAAACACAAAATTCTGAAATTATCTTTGACATTAGAGGTAGGAATACTTTTCTGTTTTGTAGTGTTCAGAAAATGAGGGATGTTAAACTGAGTTGTCCTACCTCATTCTTGTTTTGCTGTGCTATTAATGGTGGGTTTGTCCCAGCCAGTTAGTGTCATGTGAAAGGACAATAGGATAGCAGCAAAGTCAGAAGAGAAAATCAATCACTCCATTTATCATAAACTGGCACACTCACAATTCAGGACAATGCCATTCAACAGTAGCTTGGAACAGATACAGAAAGGCAGGAGGATTGGCAATGGCGGCAGTACATTTTATATAGGCATTATTTTGTGCTGACTCAAAGATGGGAGAGTAGCACTTAACATCATTAGTGGAGAAAACCCTTAGAATAGCAATACATTTGTTTTTGCCAAAACAGGAGACCCAATAAAATCATCAAACAAGGACAGGCAGTCGGTTTAAGAGATTCTCCTCCCAGAAATTAGACTGGCCTCTTTTTTACACTCCTGGATTAGAGGGAATTTCTCTCAGACATTATCCAGACTGGCTGCTTCAACTTGTAGATCTCCCGCCTCCCCTTCACATGGATGAACTTTCACATTCACAAATGTACAAAGAATCTTTTTTTTAATTTTGCCATAATCAAGCCAAAAGCAGAAGACAACTCGCATGTAAAGGACCCCTCCCCCTAATTAATCTGATTTCAGCTCAAGTGAATATTCATAAATTGCTCCTGCTCTCTGCTTTGCAAAAAACCTCAGTCAGCAAGCAAACACAGTGGATGATTGAAGAGGCCCCAAACAATGTTGTTTACAATTGCCTTTACCTTCATTATCTTTTACTTTCCTTAAATTCTGAGAGTTATATGGTCATTCCGCACAGTCTCACTATCTCCCAGACTGTGTATTACTTTAGTCTTCTATTATAACATTATCTCCTGGTTCTAATATACATTCATCTTTAAATGAACTTTAAGGAGAGAGTGTTGCCTGGGCAGAAAATTATATTTGCATGCTTGAGAGAGGCCTGAGGGGCTCTCTGTGGATTTTGGCAAAGCTCGTAAGCTTGGTAGGGATGAACACTGATTTGATTTCCCCTGTCCTTCTCTTCCCTCTATTTCCCCTTTTCTTTCCATAATATATATGTTAATTTCACCTTTTTTCTGCATATGCAAGCCCTTTAAAGAACAATGGCACAAATGAGACACTCCTTAGGATGGGGGTAGAATTCAGTTGTACATCATATATAGTAATTGGACAATTAATTAGTTATGAACCCAGTAACTATTTTTGAGTAGACGCCCACTGACAGAAGCAGTGAGCACTCCTCCCCATCTCCAAGGGGCTCTTTTGCATACTTAATTAAGGCTTCAGATAAACTTAATGAGATAAGTAGATAAGTGGTGTCATTTAAAAAAGACTTGCTAACATTTTAAAAATAGGCTTGGACCAACTGGGCAAAGGAAGCTCCACAACATTCATGCTCTTAAATCCTTGAAGCCAAATCCCTAGAGCAGTGATGGCTAACCTTTTTGCCATCACGTGCCAAAAGCGGGCCCACACCCATAATTCTATGTGCTCCTCCCCCACGCATGTGTGTACAACCCCCTTAGCGCTCCCTCTGCTTTTGGCACATAATGGCACAGTGGGCCTGGTAGGCCCGTTTTTCACCCTCCCCAGGCTCCAGAGGCTTTCTAGGAGCCTGGGGAAGGCAAAAACAGCCTTCCCCACCTCCCCAGAGGCGCTCCAGGGACCAGAAATGGCCCATTTGCTGACTTCCAGTGGGACCAGAAAACCCGAAAATTAGCTGGTGGAGCTGAGCTCACATACCCACCAATAAGGCTCCGCGTGCCATCACAGCCCTAGAGCAAGGGGGAGTCTCATGAGCAAAGGACAAGAATGCACAACAGCTTCTGGGGAGGCAATAGGATTTATACCACACGTTGGGATGAGAGCCATTTTAGCTTATCCTATAGAAAGTCAATATAGTACCTTTTGGATGCCAACCAGTCTGCTGACCATCTCTTTGGTGCAAAGCCTCCTTGATTTTTAAAAAAGATGCTTTTGATATTTTTTTTTAAAAAAAGCAAGTGGGCAGCTGTCCACTTAAATAGAACACTTAAGACATGCTCTCGAAATTCCTGGTCCCCAAAGCATTAGAGTGCAAACAATACCATGTGGTAGTCAATATTTTTATCCAACAAAGTTCATTTATGTTTTTAATTTTTAATTTTTATATTGTCATGGTTTTATTTCTGGCTGTACACCGCCCTGAGTCCTTCGGGAGAAGGGCGGTATAGAAATTTAATAAAAATAAAAAAATAAAATAAAAATGTTTCATGATTTTTCCATGTCCAAAGAACCAGATGCTCAGAACCCATTTGGGGCGTGTGTGGTTTTCTTTTAAATAAACAAATTAAAACCAGAACATATTTTCCCCTTTTTCCTGATTTTGAGCTAGCTAATTCTTATGAGAATAAGAATAGCATGGTAGCTATGAAAACTGAATGACACTCATATGGGCAATATCCATAAAACGCCCTCATCTTATTTAAAAGTATATTTACAAGCCAGAAGACAATTTACCGAAGAAATCATCATGAACTGACTTGTTCTGTATGAAAAGATAGAAAAACAAAATTCCCCAGCTAAAAAACCAACACAACTTTTAAACTTAGGAATAGTCTAAAATATGCTTGAAAGTCAGAAACTCACCAAGAAAAGAAATCTGCTATTGTGTGTCTTATTGCTTTCAGTTGTTACAACATAATAAGACATATACTAGTAGCTATCTTTATACACACAGTCCTGTCAAGTTTAAGCTATTTCTAAGAAATCCTGGAGAATATAAAAGATAACCCTTGCCATGTCTACAAGTTTCTGAAAACTAAAAGTCAAATATAATTAAGCTAAAGCTTCAATATTTTGGATACATAATGCAAAGAGAAAAATTACTAGAAAAGATTCTAATGCTTGAAAATACTGAAAAAGAGGCTGATAAAAAGTAAAACCGATGCTATCATTGGTCGGAATGGGACAACTTGCCACAGTCAACTCGCCATGGCCAATTTACCGCAGGCAACTCACCACCACCAACTTGCCACAGGACAACTCAACATGATCAACTTGCCACAGGACTACTTGCCTTGGGACAATTCAACAATTCAATTATTTAAAATAATTTTTTAATTATCTTAAATTTTTTTGCCATTCACATTTCATTTTGTTCTTCTTCTGGCATCCTTTCTTTAATGATTCTATTCCATTATTTCTTTAATATTAGTGTAACTCTTGTCCTATGGTGAATTGTCCTGCAGCAAATTGTCATGGCAAGTTGTCCCACAGTGAATTGGCTGCATTGAGTTGGCTGCAGCAAGTTGACTGCGAAGACTTGGCCATGGCCAGTTGGCCGTGGCATGTTGGCTGTTGTAAGTTGTCGTAGACCTATCATTAGTAACACAAGCCTGAAAATGGACGTTGTCCTACCTGAACGTACCTTTTATGCTCGATGCGCCGCCAATCCTACTTCTGGGTTACTTGATTGATGATTGGGTGTACTGAGTGCCTTTCAAAATTTCTGCAGCCTTGGTACCGCCCCTTGTGACGTTAACCCTTCAGTCTTTTTCACGAAGCAGATAACGAGGACGACACCGACCCATGGTCAAAACAATCCAAAAGCAGGATCACAGAACAACGCTGCAGAAAAGGGAAAAAAAAGACAAAAAAACACACACCACCCACAGCAGCCATGGTCGACAAACGGGTGGGCCGGATTGGTGGCGCATCGAGCATAAAAGGGACGTTCAGGTAGGACAACGTCCATTTTCCTGACTCGATGCGCCGCCAATCCTACTTCTGGGACATAGCCAAGTTTACTCATTATCTGGGAGGGGTCGAGCCACTGGCTGTCCCTGGGTGGAAATTACAGATTGTAAAACTCATCTGCCAAAGGCAGCATCGGCAGAAGCAAACGAATCTAAACAATAATGGCGAACAAAGGAAGACAAAGACGACCACGTCGCCGCCTTACAAATGTCATCCACCGATGCTTGGGAGCCCAAGCCGCCGAGGTAGCGGCACTTTGAGTGGAATGGGGAAGAACGCCACCAGGCACAGCCCTGCCTTGCAAATGGCAAGCAGTTGAGATACAGGCTTTTAGCCACCTACCTACAGTATGAGCAGAGACTTTCTGCCCCATGGAAGCTGGTAAAAAGGACACCAGCAAGGCCTCTGTTTTTCTAAAGGAAGCCGTGCGCTTAATATAACGCTATAAGGCCCTACGGACGTCTAAGGTATGCCACTGTCTCTCTAAAGGATGACGGGGGTCAGGGCAGAAATTAGGGAGCATAATTTCCTGACTTCTATGAAATTTGGAGTTCACTTTGGGTATGAAGGCCGGATCCAATCTAAGAACAACCCTATCTGGGAAAAACACACAGAGATCGGGATGAATCGATAGTGCAGCGATCTCTGAAACCCTCCTAGCAGAGGTTATTGCCAGAAGAAAAGCTATTTTTAGGGTCAAATAACATAATGAGGCTGAGGCCAAGGGCTTGAATGGATCAGATGTGAGGGCCTGCAAAACTAATGCCAAATTCCAAGTCGGGAAACGGTGGATCACTGGAGGTGATAAATTGGAAGCTCCTCTTAAAAAAGCCTTAATCTTGGAATTTTGAGAGAGAGGTGGACGACCTTCACCAGGTAAAACAGTGGCCAAGGCCTCCACTTGATGTCGAAGCGTAGAAGGGGCCAACCCCTTGTCTAGACCTGATTGAAGGAACAGCAAAATTTCCAAAATTGTAGGTGAAGTAGGATCTACCAGCTTGGTAGAACACCATCTGACAAAGGAGGACCAAGATGCGTTATAAATACGAATAGTTGAAGGTCGCCTGGCTGCCTGAATAGTTAAAATGATATTTGATGATATATTGTCCTTCTTTAGGATGATGCTTTCAAGTGCCAGACGGTCAACTTTAACACGTCTGGGTCTGGATGCTGAATCACGCCCTGTAGAAGTATTAGCTGGCCCCTGGGGATTCTCCAAGGTGGCCTGACTGACAGGTCCTTCAGGTCGGCGAACCACGGTCTCCTTGGCCAGTAAGGCGCTACCAGAAGAATCTCGGCCTTTTCTGATAGAATCTTCCGGATGAGCCGTGGTAAGACAGGTATCGGAGGGAAGGCATACATTAGACCTTCCAGCCACGGGTGGCGGAGAGCGTCGTGACCTTCTGCGGTTGGAGACGGGAACCTGGTGAAATATCTGGGGAGCTGAGTGTTCCGAGGAGTCGCAAAGAGGTCCACAATCGGATTGCCGAACCTGAGAGTGAGATCGTGAAAGAGGCGGGGATGGAGCTGCTACTTTGAAGGATCCAGATGTTCCCTGCTGAGGTAATCGGCCTGCAGGTTGCTGGTGCCGGAAATGTGTTCCGCCTTTATTGACAGAACATTGGCCTCTGCCCAAACCATCAGCCGTTCTGTCTCCGCCATCAGGATCTTGGACCGCGTGCCCCCGTCTGTTGACATGCGCCTTCGTGGTGATATTGTCTGTCAGAATTAAGACGTGTTTGTTGTAGACATGATGCTGGAAAGACAGGAGTGCAAGTCAAACAGCTTGGAGTTCCAGGAAGTTGATGCTGTGTCGTAGTTCGGATGGAGCCCAGGTGCCCTGTGCAATGTGTGAGTCCAGGTGGGCCCCCCAACCATGAAGACTGGCATCCGTCGTTACGGTAACACGAGGAGGATCCAGAAAAAGAGTCCCGCATTGCAGAGTTGTGGATTCCCACCAGTGTAGCGATTTCCTGACGGTGTCCGGAACTGTGACTTTGAGTAGAGAGGCTGCCTGTCCCGTCCTTTGGAATGGTAGGAGGAACCATTGAAGGAGACGAAAATGGCGACAAGCCCACGGCACTATTTGAATGCATGAAATGAACTTTCCCAACAACTGGGACAGAAGCAAAACAGTCACCTTTGGTTGAAGAATCACTCGTCGCACCAGGTCCCTGATACTCGCTTGCCGGTCCGGAGACAGGGAGACTATTCCTTGAAGGGAATCTATAACAGATCCCAGATGGAGAATACGAGACGTTGGAATTAACTGGCTTTTTGGAAGATTGAGTTCAAATCCATGGCACCGAAGAGTCTGAAGGACCACCTGCCTGTCGTTGTCTGCCTGGATCTTGGAGGATGACAGGATCAACACATCGTCCAGGTAACAGACCATGCGTATGGAATGCTCCCGGACAGACGCCGAGAGAGCTGCTAGTATCTTCGTGAACGTTCGGGGCGCTTACGAAAGCCCAAATGGCATGGCCCTGTACTGAAAATGGCGTCCTTCGAAGGCGAAACGGAGGTATCGCCTGTGGTCCGGGTGAATAGGTATGTGAAGATACGCCTCCTTGATGTCTACATATTGCATTAGGTCTCCGCGTCTTATGCATGCCAGAATTGTTTGAAGTGAATGCATTTTGAAACGTCGATATAAAGTGAAGGGGTTCAGATCCTTGAGGTTCAAAATACCTCTCCATCCCCCCAAACTTTTGGGAACTAGGAACAAAATTGAATAGTAGCCGGTCCCAAGTTGGTCTATGGGGACCAGTTCTATGGCCCGTATCTCTAACAAGTGTTGAATTTCGAGTAGCATGAGATGACGTTTCAGGGGATTGTCTGATGTTGGACATGGAAGGAAGCGCTCCGGTGGGGAGGAGAGGAACTCCAATTTGAGGCCATGTGTGACAGTGTGAAGAATCCAGGCATCTGTGGAAGTGGACTCCCATTGATGGAAAAATGCCTGAAGTCGGCCCCCCACCGGAACGAGAGGCAGGAAGTCATTTTCCTCTCCGGAAGGCTCTCAACCCAGAACCCCAGAATGGTCTACGGAAAGTGGCCTGGCGTCTTCCTCGGTCACGAAAGGAAGATCTACTTGCTGAGGAGACGTATCCCTGATTGTAGGGCCGGTTGTAATAGGGTCCGCCGGAGTTGGATTTGGCCCGAAAGAACTGCCGGCTGTAAGAAGAAGCTCTTCGATCCAGTCTTCTGAAGGATGTGGGCAGCACCTTCGTTTTGTCGCGGCTCTCCACAAGGATGGAGTCCAAAGCTGACCCAAACAGGGAGGAGCCCTTGAATGGAGCAGTAGTAAGTTTCCACTTGGACTTATTGTCAGCACGCCAATGCCTGAGCCACAATAGACGACGAGAAACAACCAATGACGTAAGGGCCCTTGAAGCGAACTTCGCCGTGTCCAAGGAAGCGTCAGCTGCAAATTCAGCCGCAGCCAGCAACTTGGTGATATCTTGTTGAATCCTGGACTCCTCTGGGGGCACCCTGTCCCGTAATTGGCGCAGCCAAATAAGAGAAGCCCTATTAAAAAATGAGGCTGCAGTGGCCGCTCGAATAGCGTTTTTCTGCACGATAGTTCAGCACGCTTGTCCTCCATTCGCAGTCCATCCCCGACATCACCAGCTAGGACTGAAGAGGATACGAGACTAGCCACCGGTTCCTCTATGGACGGTAATTGCAGCAATGAGTCGAGGTCTGGAGCGGCACAATACATACGCTTATCATGGCCCGACGGACCAGCCAAGGATCCGGGACGTTCCCAAGGATGTTGGATTACCTGGGCAAACAAATCCGGAAAAGGGATATACTCATGCTCAGGTTGAGGCATTTTGAACAATGAGTCAGACACAGGCGGTTGGTCCTGCGAAGCCGAAGGAGGGTCAATGACTTTGCCCATATTAGTGGCCGCCTTGACCTTACACAACAAAGAAGAAAAAAGGGCCAGCTTGAAGAGCCCTGGAAAGGGAGGTCTGTCGGATGAGGGTTCATCATCCTCAGACATCTCAAAGTCATCGAAAAAATCCTCCTCATAATCCGAACCCTCTACACCATGGGTATTAGAGGACTTGGATGTAGAAGGTTGAGGCGCAGAGGCAGAAGGCACTGGCCCGGTTGGAGCCACAGCTGAAGACTGCATTGAAGAATGTTGAAAAGTAGACTGTAAAAAATTTGTAAATGCTTGGGAAAGCATAGCTTGAAAATCAATTACTTGACCTGGAACCGAAGAAATCAACAGATTAGGCTGTGACGTGGAAGGACCGGCAACAGGATCTGGAGCCCCAGATGACAACTGCACCGGAGATGGATGGATAACAAGATCACCTTGTGTACATAGCAGATCGTGTCCTTGAGGAACAAGAAGAATGTCGCCCTGTGGCCAAGCGGGCAAGTTGGCCTCTGAAGGCTCAGACATAGGCTGCTCAGATGGCTGAGCCAGAGTGTCTTCATCATGTGGTGTAGCAAAGTCTCCAGATTGCAAAGCGGCCTGAGCTTTGTTGAACTGCTTTTCAAGAGCATTATGCAACCTGGCAGCTTGCTTGTCAACAACAGATTCAGCTGGAACAGGCTTTGTGACAGCTTTAGCTACACCCCTGGTTTTTGCCTTTCTTTTACCAGGTGGCTTGGGAGAAGGAGCCCTGCGAGGTGAAGCCTCCCTCTCAATATCTGATGACATAGGGGAATCAGCCATAACTCTCAACATAAGGTATAAAAAGACTTGATACACAAGGAGGGCTCAGAAAGGTGCCTAAAAATCAGCAATTAATTTGAAAGTTTGGGGGGGGTTGGTTTTTTGGTTTTTTTTTTTTTTTTTGTAAAAAAAGGGTTATATCAGCTGGCTTCAAAGTGAATGGTCAACCACTTCCGGTTTGCTGCTGGCCGCCGCCAGACGTTCCTTTGGGATCGTCAGCTTCCATTGCCTGTCAGAGCCGCCTTTATAGCGGAATGGCGGCTCGAAAAAACTCCGTTTCCAAGAGGAAACGGAGATAGAGCCGGCAGGGGTGGGTAGAACTCTCTGCAGAGTCCCAAAAGTTTTTTTTTTACTTTTGGGACGGAGCGGATGAGAAGCCCTATATCCCCTGCCGCTGCTCCGGGCTTTGGGAGACCTCTGCCTATGCAGAGCCAGGCGTCAAGAGCAAGCCTGCGAATTTAACAGAATAATCAAAGAAAAGACGAGCTGGACCCTTAATACTGAATCGCAAGTATTTTACCCTTTAAAAAACTATTTAACAGAAAAGAGGAGAGGAAAGAGGGAAAAAGAGCCTTTTAAAATGGCGTCTGCCGTGGCTGGAGAAGGGCTGAAAGGGAAAGTCCTTCCGTTTCTTATTACTACAATGTAGCGGAATAAATATCACTGGCTACATTTGTAGATAAAACCTCGCTCCTGTGCTGTTGATTGAAAAGAAGTTTTTTGTTTTTTTTTTTATAAGGGAAAGTCCTTTCGTTTTCTATTTCTTCTCTCTTTTTTGCTAAATCTTGTCTGTGTGGGAAATGGCATCGGGACTTACACAGCTGGACAAACGGGGGGGGAACTTCCCCCCTTAAGAAACTGCACCAACAAATTCTAACTCTCCAGTGTCAGAAACCTGATTTTAATATACTAGAATTTCTCCTTGAAGAGATTGTAAGAAGGGATGAGATTGTGAACCAGCAACTTGAAAAATTTAAGCAGGAAATTAAAGAAATTGGTGAATTGGTGAAATCAAAGTTTGACTTTTTGAATCAAAAGATTTTAAAATCTGCTAATGGTTTATCAGACTTTCTGATTCGGGTGGATGCAAAGACTAAATTATTAGAGTCTAAAATGAAGGAAATTGAGGAGAATTTGGATGACATGACTCAAAAAATTAAAAAGGATTTGATAAACACTCAGGATAATAGCTCAGAAGACAAATCTAAAATGGAGACTGACCAAAAGATTGGTAATGAAGAAAATGTACAACAGAGGATTGAAAGAGAAGTTTTAATGATTCAATATAATTTTACAAAATATGCAATTAGACTGAGAGGTTTGCAGGAAAATAATAGAGATGATCTAAGGAAAATATCTTCTGAAATTCTGGCTGGGATTTTAAAGGTTCAACCTGATGAAGTGTATTGCAGGATTGATAGAATTTACAGAATAAACTCCTGGTTGGCAAAGCAAAGGCAATTGCCTAGAGATGTGGTGATCTATTTTACAGATAAAGAAATTAGGAATAATATTGTGCAGAACTCTTTTAATTCCACTTTGCAATTTCATGGAAGAAAGATTTGGATTTTTAAGGAGCTCCCGACTAAAATGCTAATGGAGAGGAAGAAATTTGGCTTTCTAGTGACTGAATTAAAAAAAAGAAATATCCGATTCAGGTGGGACACCCCAGTTGGTTTAATATTGAGATATCAAGGAGTAAGATATCAATTGCACACTGTTGAAAAAGCGGAAGATTTTTATCAAAAAATTTTAAAAATGAATTTAACACCTTTAGGCATAATACAGGATAAGCAAAAGGAGTTGGAAACAAAAGGAAAATATCAAATTACAGAGACTGTTGCAGATAAATTGTCTTTGGATCCCCTGGATACCCCAGCTGGTCTGTCTATAAACAAGAGAGTAGTGTCATCCGACACCAAGCTGATGAACCATCAAGTCACAGACAAGTGCGCAAATCAATCAGTTGACATACAAGTGACGGAGAAGAAAGATGAGATGATAAAACTAACCCAACAAGAACAACCCATAAAGCAGAATGAAAATCAACCAGCAGATACACAATTGGTAGGCAAGAAACGAGGATGGAAATTCAACCCGCAAAAGAAAAAGAAAAGAAATAGATCTCATAGAAACAGCAATTTCTAAACCATGCAACAGTGAAGCCAGGGACTTTAAAAAACGAATGAATATTTGAAAAGATAGTGGAGGCGAACAATTGTTTGATACTATCCTGAGGATTGTGGCAGATCTCTGCAATGCCATGATTTTGGGATGTGAAAAGAGCCTCACTTTGTTGGATTTGAATCATCTACTCTGGAATTTTTTTTTTTTTTTTTTTTTGGTAAATATATTATAATTATTTTGAGTTATAAGGCAGGAGAGTTACGCCGGGGCATGCAGAAGATCTGGATGTTACTCAGTAGGATGATGGGAATTAACAATCCTGATGAATACCACAACTATAACCATATGGATATAATCATAATTATAATGTCACTCGGGTGGTTGTTTTTACTTTTATACAGATGCGAGGATATCTACTACTGATGGGGGCAGAAGACGATTGAAGATTTTGAACAAACTGTTGCACCAGCATGTTATTTTACCCTATTATGGGTGATGGATTTCACAATCCAGTGGAAAGACATCAAAGAAGATATTATATGGATTATAAATTTAAAGTTATTGTCTTTTTTCTTTTTACAAAATGGAATGCATATATAGATATGTGTATATCTTAGTAAAGTGGGCAGTGGATTATATTTAGAATTGTATTGCATGATTTTGTAGGAACTGAAGGGTTGAAATAGGTTAGTTTACTGATTGATTAGTTTAAGAAAAAGGATCTTTAAGTCATATATTTAGGGGAGTGGAGGATTTAACAATCCAGTGGAAAGACACCAAAGAAGATATTACATGGATTATAAATTTAAAGTTATTGTCTTTTTTGTGTATATCTTAGTAAAGTGGGCAGTGGATTATATTTAGAATTGTATTGTATGATTTTAAGTCATATATTTAGGGGAGTGGAGGAAATGGACAGAATTGAGTAAATGTTAAATTTGGATGTAGGGAGAAGGCCGCTTTAAAATGTTATATTAATATATATAAAAGATTAAATGTTAAATTGTAATAATACACTATAAGTTTAGGGGAGGAGAAAAAGGGCAGATTATCGTAAAAATGGGAGTTATAAGATTAATATGCTAAGGGTCAGTATTCCGAGAAGGGACTAAGGGAAAGGAAAGATATTATGTATGTAACTAGTTATGAAATAGCCTATTGTTGTGAAGAAGTCACAGGGGGGGATGGGTGGAAAGGGCGGGTTAGGGAAGAGGGGGGGGGGAAAGGGGGAAAACTTGTATTTGAAAACTTTTTCAATAAAAAAAAAAAAAGTGAATGGTCAACCAAATAGGAAATCAATTATCAAAAAAGGATTGATTTGATTTGATAATTATTATTATTGTATTTTGATTTTTTTTTATAAACAAATATATATATATATGCAGATGGATCAATAATAAAGAATGAGAATTAATCACTTCCCTTCTGCCAATGAATCGCCAGGTAGTCAGAAGGGCAAAAAGTAAGGTGGCTGCAAAACCTTGCTAGCAGGCCACGCAGCACTTCGTCAGGGAGATGTCTGTGGAGACCTCAGCAAAATGGCGACCGCAGGAGAATTCTGGAAAGAAAACTGCTATGCCAAACCTCATAAAAAAACATAGAAAGAGCAAAATTAAACCTCCAAACTTCTTAATGCAACAAACAAGTGGTGAGAGTAAACTCCCGGTTTCCCACAATCATAAACAGGCAAGCAAAAACATTAAAAACGGGCACTTATTTAAAAAGTAAAATGGCGGGAAGCACAACTATTACCACGCCATTAGGAAGGCAACAGGGTATGCAAGAATCCGCAGGGACCCTGAGAACCAAGCCCTAATACCCCAAATTAGATTTGTAGAAGCTGATCTGTTGCCTCACGAGATCAGCGCGACCACCAACCGCACCCCCAGAAACTCCTCGGGTTGCAGGGAAAACGCCGCCATGAATGTAACGCTACCAGCCGTACTTACAAACCACCCGGCCGGCTCTCCAACACTTCGCCCGGGATCCTCAGGCGTTTTACAGCGGGGCTGCTTCAAAAAGCACCTCTCAGCTGTCTTGCGGCGATTAGAGGAGGCGGACCGGATCGGCAGTTTAATTCCTGCCGAAACCGCCGCTCGCGCCTCAGACTTCACCAGATGAATAGATAAAACGGCGGATCGGCAATTCAGCCACAAACGCCGAAAACCGCAACTCCTGAAGCCTCCAAATAGCGACCAAAATAGTAAAAAAACTAGAAAGTACAAAAAAGGAATTTTAAAGTCAAACAGATGAAGAAAAAAAGAAGAATTCTCTGAAGAGAATAGGCACTGAGATGTACTCCCTTTCACTGAGTGAAAAAGACTGAAGGGTTAACGTCACAAGGGGCGGTACCAAGGCTGCAGAAATTTTGATAGGCACTCAGTACACCCAATCATCAATCAAGTAACCCAGAAGTAGGATTGGCGGTGCATCGAGTCAGGAAAAGTGAAAGAAGCAATTGCTGACAGACAATCTTGTCTTAACAACTTATCTATCAATAACCAATAACCAAATATGTCTAGCAGCTTTTAAAGCTGGAAATGAAGATACCTGTTTAGTATAACGGGATCCTAAATTTGCCAACATTTCAGACGGTTTCAATACTTGTTCTTTAATTAGGCCCAAAGAAAGCAAATGTTTAGAAAGAATACATTATTCGGGGACCTAGCATCTTATCTTGAATCCTTAAGGATGCATGGATATAATGCATGTGATTCCAAAACTGTTTATTGTATTTGTTGCATTCATACATTAGACATTAAAAAAAAACTGGGGGAAAGAAACAAGGACTTAATTTAATATAGTATGTTCAAATTAGTTCATTCAATCCAAAGCTGGTACGCTTAAGTGAATTACTATTGAAATTGGTTCTGTATGAGTTTCAGAAAGGATTAACAATTTTTGAAGTAAAAATTTCTTCAAGTCATGTTTGACTCCTGGTGTCTCCAAAATTGCTTCCATGAAACATTCTCATAAACAATAAGGAATTTGCTCTTTGTCTTCTATGTTTCCCCCCCCCCCAATTTGCCAATATAGCCTACATAGATTTCCAGGTGGGACTAGCCAGATCTCACCCTGCTTAGCTTTCTTCAAAATCAGCCAAGGTCGCTAGGTACTCAACTTGAAGATTTTTTCCTAGGCTCTGAGATGTCTTTATGCTGATGTAATCAAAAGAATTTGATAAATGATCCCAGTGGAGATTGCTGGCCTATTACATGGTTCCAGAGGAACAAAATGTCAGCTGTGTTTGCTGCTAGATTAATTTTGCTGATTAGATTTAAAATAGTGACTTTGGTTTACATCTATTACAATCAGATAATAGTTGCTGCAGCAGTCTGGGCTTATTTTTATATTTTCTAGTAATTAAGAAGGCAACACTGATTTCTGTTGCAAACAGTATTTGTAATCACAGCTAAGCAGGGGAACCTGGGCTATAGAAAGAAAGGTTACATACTTATTTCCTGCTGTTTCTCTCATGTAAAGGACTTCTCTAAATGCTGTTTGGCACAAGAAAAATAGGAGCAGCTTCAATCTATAAATACTGAACATTCAGCTTCAAATTCAACCACAGGGACTTTAAAAAACCTAAATAATATATATCAAAAGGATTTTCCATGTTGCTCCAAAGTATCTAAAATAATTAACTAATAAGCTATAGCTTAACGTCAATTTATGAATTCAAAATCATAAAGTGAGGAATATTCCTTAAATACAAGTGGAAATCATATATTTCAACAGTCTTCTATACAAATATTTAATTATAAATACATAACAAATTCAATGCTAAGGAGAGGCTACAGTATCCAACTATTAAGTTTTTTAAGATCAATTATAGAAAGACTTCATTTTTAAAAAAAGAATTTCCATGTGTATTGGTACCTTGTCTCCACACGTTTTAATCAGTGATGAGTAATTTTTACACTGATATTGCTCCAAATCAAGTTGATGTCCTTTCATCCAACAGACCTGAAAGCTCTTAAATGATTCCCTTTGCTTGAAGATGGAGATCAATCTGAACCTCAATACCGATCTACTAGATTACATGTGCCACTTTCATTTTACTAAAAATAATCAGCTTTCCTTAATAATAAAGTATTCAGTGGCTCCTCAGTAGCAAAATTAAAAGATCAAGTTGGAACAGCTACAATAATAGTCACTGATAAATCACAGATAAATCCTTATCAAAGTAAAAACAAAAGGGAATTGAAAGTTTGGTTCATTAGCATGTCACATGAAATGCATTCTCATAACAAAATGGTTGTTGCTTACCTGAACGACCCTTTTGTCCTCGCTGTGAAGACACTCCTCAGTATGGGTATTGCTCACTCCCATTCGCAATGGCTGGGTGTCAATCAAACCCTCTGGAGCTGGATACGCCCCTACTTCCTGCTCCTTCCTCAGTCTTTTCACGAAGACAGATTGGTCCAAAGACATCAGGACGAAGTATAGAAGATCTCCAGAGTAAACGACAGGAACAGGACAGGAACAGAACAGCTACAGAGGGAAACAAGAAGAAAAACCTCCACCAAGGCCAGACCTGGCAACTATAAGGGAGGGACGGAGTGTCTTCACAGCGAGGACAAAAGGGTCATTCAGGTAAGCAACGACCATTTTTCTCCTCGCTGTTCAGACACTCCTCAGTATGGGACATACCCAAGTTCAAGAAGAATAGGGGCGGGCTTAAACGGAAGACTGGCCTTGGGGAGAGATTACAGACTGCAAAACCCTCCTGCCAAAGGCAGCATCAGCCGAGGCAAATCTGTCCAGACGATAGTGGGTCACAAAGGAAGAAAGGGAGGACCAGGTTGCCGCCCGGCAAATATCATCTACCGATGCCTGGGTAGCCCATGCCGCTGAAGTCACGGCACTACGGGTAGAATGGGGCAGGATACCCCCCGGGACAGGAACCTCCCGCAACTCATATGCCCTAGAGATACATGCTTTGAGCCACCTGCCCACTGTTGCCGAGGATACTTTCTGACCTAAAGAAGAGGGAAGAAATGAGACTAACAACGCCTCAGTTCTGCGGAACGAGGCCGTTCTCTTAAGATATCTTCTCAAAGCCCGTCTTACATCTAAAGTATGCCATCGTCTTTCAGCTGGATGACGAGGGTTCGGGCAAAAATTAGGCAAGATGACTTCTTGGGCACGGTGAAAGCGAGTGTTCACTTTAGGGACAAATGAAGGGTCAAGTCGCAAGACCACCCGGTCAGGGTAGAAAATACAGAGATCACTCCTCATCGAGAAGGCGGCTATCTCGGACACTCTGCGAGCGGAGGTAATAGCTAGCAAAAAGGCCATCTTCAAGGACAGATATCGCAGGCTGATCGCAGCAAGTGGTTCGAACGGAGGTGCAGTCAAAGCCTGTAAAACCAATGTAAGGTCCCAAGTAGGGTAGCGGTGAACCGGTGGGGGTCGCAAGTTGGTAACCCCTTGAAGAAATGAACGGATCCGCGGGTCCTGAGACAGAGGAGTTCGATTATCTCCAGATAAGACAGTGGCCAGGGCTGCCACTTGACGGCGAAGGGTCGCTGGAGCTAGACCTCTAGAGAATCCTGCATGAAGGAACAGCAAAATATCTGGAACTCCTGCTGTTGTGGGATCCATGTGATGGGTACCGCACCATCTGGTAAAGGCAGTCCATGAGGCATTATAAATGCGAGTCGTTGATGGTCTTCTAGCCGCCTGAATGATGGAGATGACATCCTCCGATAGATGATCATGGAGCAGCTTTATGCGCTCAAATGCCACACGGCTAATCGCAGCCACTCTGATTCCGGGTGACTCACTGCCCCTTGGGTCAAGACCACTTTGTCGGGTGGAAACTTCCACGGTGGTTCGACGGAGAGATTTTTGAGGTCCGCGAACCATTCTCGGCGGGGCCAATATGGAGCTACCAATAGAAGATGCGCCCGCTCCTGAATCGCCTTCCGAATTACTTTGGGAATAATCGGCAGAGGAGGAAAGGCATAAAGGAGCCCTTGAGGCCATGGACTCCGCAGAGCGTCCAGCCCTTCTGCGGCCGGAGACGGGTAACAGGAATAAAATCTCGGCAGTTGAGAGTTGGCGGCTGTCGCAAACAGGTCCACTATGGGCAGGCCGAACCTCCTCGACAGGTCTCGAAACAGGCCTGGATCCAGCTTCCATTCTGCATGGTCTATCTGGCCTCTGCTGAGCCAATCTGCCTCTCGATTCACATTCCCTGAAATGTGTTCGGCTTTTATTGAGGAAAGATGGATCTCTGCCCACGACAGAAGTCTCTCCGATTCCTGCATTAGAGTCCAAGAGCGGGTTCCCCCCTGCTTGTTAATATGGGCCTTGGTGGCCACATTGTCTGTCAGGATCAAAAGGTCCTGCTGATACACAAGATGTTGGAAGTGAAGGAGGGCGAACCTGACCGCCCTGAGTTCCAGCCAATTTATGTTGTGCTTCTTCTCGGCCGATGTCCAGACCCCTTGGGCTAGCTGGGCATTGAGATGGGCCCCCCATCCGTGCAGGCTCACATCTGTGGTTAGAACCAGTCTTGTCGGGTCCAGAAAGGGGGAGCCTCTGTTGAGAGCAGGGGACAACCACCATCGAAGGGAGAGCCGGACCGGGGCCGGTACCGACACTTTGAAGAGGGACTCCGCTCGACCTTGCTTCTGAAACGGAAGCAGGAACCATTGTAGACGACGAAGATGTAGGCGAGCCCAGGGCACAATGTCTATGCAAGATATTAGTTTTCCCAGAAGTTTGGACAGAACCAACAGAGGGACCGTCCGGGTTAGCAAGATGTGAGTCACCAACTGATGAATGCTGGCCTGTCTCTCGGGAGACAGGAAGACCACACACTGCGTCGAATCGATTGTTGCCCCGAGATGCAGAAGACGAGTTGTAGGAACTAGATGACTTTTGGTGAGATTCAAGGTGAATCCGTGTTCCTGGAGAGTCTGGACCACCAGCTGACGGTCCTGCACCGCCCGGTCGGGTGACGTTGACAGGATCAATATGTCGTCGAGGTAGCATGCTAATCGAATCGGGACCTCCCTGAGAGAAGCTGCTACTGCCGCTAGTAGTTTTGTAAACGTCCTTGGGGCGGACGAAAGGCCAAAAGGCATGGCCCGATACTGGAAGTGATGGTTTCCAAAGGCAAACCGGAGGTACCGTCTGTAGGAGAGGTGAATAGGAACATGAAGGTACGCCTCTTTGAGATCTACCGATTGCATGAGATCTCCCCGCCGGATGCATCCTAGTAATGATTTGAGGGAATGCATTTTGAACCGACGGTATAAGATGTGTTGGTTGAGACGTCGTAGATTCAAAATACCTCTCCAACCACCCGAGTTCTTCGGAACTAGGAACAGCGTTGAATAAAAGCCGGTCTTGAGCTGGTCGGGCGGAACCTGCTCTATTGCATTTATGCGTAGCAGATGTTGAATCTCGTTTGAGAGTAGGAGCCGCTTGTCCGGTTGTGCCGGCCAAGGGCAATGAACATAAAAGTCCCGTGGGAGAGCGGTGAATTCCAAACATAGACCTTTGGTGACAGTTTGGACAATCCAGGCATCCAAAGTTGTAGCCGGCCACCGATGGGAAAAGGCCTGAAGTTTCCCACCGATTGGAGACAGGGCCGGTGAGTCACTTGCCTCTTCTGGCGTAGCGGGCAGAAGATGAGGACCTGAAGGGGCGTCTGGTGTTGCCTTGTCGACGACCACGGTCTCGAAAGGACGCCCGGTCGGAAGGTGGCTGGTACTGGAATTGTGATGGTCTGTAGTAAGAGGCGCCCCCGGAGCCTTGGTCCTGACGAAAGGGCTGCCGGGTATAAGGCACATAGCGCCTATCCTGACGACGAAAAGATGTAGGCAGAACCTTCTTTTTGTCCCGGTTCTCCACCAAAACGGGATCCAGTGAAGAGCCAAATAACGCTGGTCCTTTGTATGGAGCCGCCGTCAGGCGCCACTTAGACTTAGCATCAGCTCTCCAGTTGCGAAGCCATAACAGGCGCCTTGAAGAAACTGTTGAAGCCAAAGCACGAGATGCAAATTTAACGGCGTCCAAAGACGCGTCTGCCGAATATTCAGCCGCTGCAATGAGTTTAGCCAGATCTTGTTGCAGACGTGCGTCCTCAGGTGGAAGTCTGTCTTTCAATTGACGCAACCACACAAGCGAAGCCCGGTTGAAGAAGGATGATGAGGTAGAGGCACGGATGGCCCAAGCCGTCGCCTGGTGCGTCTTACGAAATGCCATGTCTGCCCGCTTATCTTCGAATTTGAGGCCATCCCCTGCTTCACCTACCAGAACAGAGGAAGATGTGAGACTGGCCACTGGTTCATCAATTGTAGGCAACTGTAGGAGGGCGTCCAGCACAGGAGCCGAAGCATAAAGCTTTTTGTCGAAAGAATTTGGACCAGAAAGTGAAGCGGGGTGATCCCATGGCTTTTGAATGACCTGGCAAAAAAGGTCAGGACAAGGTACAAAGTCATCATCAGGTTGAGGCACATTGAATAAATTACTGTTAGGGCCTGTGGACACCGAAGCAGATGCCAAATTTGGGTTGTTGTCCATATTGGTGGCAGCCTTCGCTTTGCGTAGTAGAGAGCGAAATAGAGAAGGCTTAAATAAACCAGGAAAGGCAGGTTTGTCCTGGACCTCCTCCTCGTCATCAGACATCTCAAAGTCCTCCAGGATCTCATCCTCACGAGCCTGTTCAGGCTCTAGGCCATAAGAAGTAGAACCATGATGTTGCCCACAGTAGGCTGATTATGACATGAAGCCGTAGGAACACCAACAGGAGCCGGAAAGGCAGCAGAGGCCTGCTGAAACCCCATTTGAAACATATGAGACATTGCCTGAGTAAAAAAGGATTGAAAGTCCATAGGCTGAACAAAGGCAGGGCCCGCTTCGGGCCGTAGACCAGCTGCAGTAGGAGTAAACGTAGCCTCAGGGGCAGGTCTAGACACTTGAGACAGGTGACTGGCCTCACTAGAAGACCTTGACCTAGTCCTAACTCCTGATTGGTTAGTGTGGCATAATGGTGTCCCCTGAGAGGTGGAAGGGGCCTCCCCACACCCCTCACCAGAAAGTGGATCCTCCTCAATGGGGATTTCAGGGTTACAAGACACCTCTTGGTGTGTACTTTCCTGCACTGTTGTGATCTGTTGTTTGGCCCTGGCAAATCTTTTTTCTAGGGCATTGTGCCTGCGCTGGGCATCTTTATCAGCCTTAGAAGACCTGGTGGATTTTGCAGTTTTAGAATGCTTAGACTTCTTCCCCTTGACCTGTTTTGGGGAAGGTGCTGGGGTAGGAGAAGGGCTATTATCCAAGTCAGAGGAAAGGGCCACTTCCTCCATATTGCTCATATTATCAGTTCGTTCACAAGGCCAACGATCACACAAAAATTTCAACTACACAGAGAATGTCTGTTGTAGAAATCAAGAATAATATTATTGCTAGTATTATTATTATTATTTTTTAATTTTTCAATTTTTTATTTTTTATTTTTTATATAAAAATAAGACCCGCAATCAAATCAATAAAAATTTATCCACCAAATTGAATAACCAGGGTAATTGATCAGGAATATATACACAGCCCCTTCTCTCTCTTTTTTTTTTTTTTTTTTTTTATATATGTAAATCAATTAAGCAATAATTCAATAAATTGATGCAAGTACTTCCCTGAACAGCTGCAGACACCTCTCTTCAAGCGGGTGGTAAATGCAGGAAACTTTTGGACCGCGTCCAACTCCTGCCAAGAAGCCAGCGACCCTGGAAAGCAAAGCCCAGGTCGCGGTGTGCAAAAACGGCAGCGCAAGTCAGCGGGTGACCAACAGCTCTCAAGATGGCGTCCCGCAATGGCGTTTTCTCTCTCTCTGGTCGCGGGCCAGGCGAAACAAAGTGCCTATGGCTGGACCGAAGCTGCCTCCAACAGGTGACAATTAGGAACAACGAGGGGAGAGTATGCCAGCCGGCAGGGACTCTGGCCCCAACACCTGTGTGCGATACTGATTTCTTCAATCAAAAAGCGGCAAAGGCGGGAAAAAGGGAAGCCTGGCAATCGCCGAAAAATCAAGCCGCTAAAGGCGGCCGGAGCCCCGAACCGCCGTTTCGCGCCTGCCAGCTGTTTAAACCAATGCAGGGAAGGTATAAAGCACAGAGAACGAAAGAAATAGAAATAAATCACAATAAAGGTAAAAAGAGAGGAAAAATAGAAGAATAAATCACAGAGAATAGACACCCTGAATGCTTTTGCAAATGGCTGAGTGAAAAGACTGAGGAAGGAGCAGGAAGTAGGGGCGTATCCAGCTCCAGAGGGTTTGATTGACACCCAGCCATTGCGAATGGGAGTGAGCAATACCCATACTGAGGAGTGTCTGAACAGCGAGGAGGAAAATGGTAGAGGCTACTCTTAGATCTCTATCCTCTATATAAGAAGTCAAAGCTGTTTATATTTTTTTGGCTGCTAAACAGTTTTAAGACATAGTTCATGTTACCTCATATAACTTTGTTCTATAGAAACAAAGAATTAATAAATCATTGGATTCTTATGTGTTCATAATGCACAATGTCACACAAAATGTTGATTCCTAAGAAGCCTGAGTTTATTTCTCTATCAAAGGCATTTTTGTCTACAATATGCATGTTAGGATTATAGATAAATCAGGATTATTCACTGTTCTATGAAAAGGTTGATGCATATAATTTTAAACATGCTTCTACTTTGTCCCTTGAGAAAAACTGAAGAGTTTTGGTTTCAATTAAAGCTGAAGTCAAAAGGATTTGACTGTCCTATTTCCATATTCTCCTTCATCAGGTACATATAATAGTCCGGTATGTAAATCAGAATATGAATAATATAATTTGTTTCACCTTTGTTATTCTCTTGGCGCAAGTGAGAAACACACCAAAAAGATAACATCGGTCAATTTTGCATTATCTCCAGGAAGCAATTATTAATGGCTACTAAACAAGCCAAGATATGAAATTAAGGTATAAAATTATCTTAGTTTACACTGTTATTTATTTAACTGTATATATTCAGTCAAATACACTGATTTATTGAAGGAAGAAATTTTGAAGGTCACTGTCCATCAACAAATGGTCCATTCTTTTTGAGAATTGCAACTTCTTACTCATATACATCTTTCTAGTAGCATTTGATGAAAGAAAGGTATAATCTGATTTCATCATAGACAACTCCCACCAGATTCCTGTTAATAGGAGCTCAATTAACTAGAGCAAAAGAAAAGAAATACTGAATGTGTTTAATATCAGGCAATATTTTTCCTCAAATTTACAATACATTAGTGGGATATTGCAAAGATAATGGAGATGAAGGAGACAAAGGCTTGTGACAACCATATCTTGATTGTAACATAAATTCAAACTCTATGATCTGCATCATCTGAGAACACAACAATTACTGATAGAAAATTTGTATTTGATATGCATAATCTAAAGGACATAACTAAAGGCTATGCAGTACATGCATTACACAAATATTTAAAGTGATTCATTTCTAAAAGCATTCATACCTCTCTAATATTTATAATTATTTGTTCCGTTCCACTAAACAGTACCATTCAATAACATTTTATAATCAAGTTTTGTTTTGTTCTTTACTTAGGAGCTTCTCTTTGTCACCACTTTAATATGGAAAGTCTGAAAACTCAAGTTGTGATCTTGGCAGAAAAGGGCAAATTTATATAAAGCAATACACTGTCAAAAAGAAATATAATCCAGAGCCTGATCTGTAAGCAATAATCCATTACAGTAATGAAAGAGCATTTTCCCTTGAGAACAGCATGTATTTAAGGGAGGGGAGAGATTAATATGACTGAATTTTTACACACACAGTTTGTCTTCCTACTGCTATACAATCTTTTCTGGGCCAAGAACCTTGATGTTTACTTTCAAGCCTCACTCTTGCCTTGTAAGAGCAAATTAAAGTCATATCTAAATCTTAGTGTAAAGAAATAACGTCACTAAATTGTGAACATCCACCCTGCAGGCCACATTAAATTCCATCAAAATCTTGACTTAGACCCAGTGGTGAAATCCAAATTTTTTTACTACCGGTTCTGTGGGCGTGGCTTGGTGGGCATGGTGTGGCTTGGTAGGCGTGGCAGGGGAAGGATACTGCCAAATCTCCATTCCCTCCCCATTCCTGGAGGAAGGATATTGCAAAATCTCCACTCCCACCCCACTCTGGGGCCAGCCAGAGGTGGTATTTGCTGGTTCTCTGGACTACTCAAAATTTCCAATTTCCACTACCGGTTCTCCGAACTGCTCAAAATTTCTGCTACCAGAACCTGTCAGAACCTGCTGGATTTCACCCCTGCTTAATCTTTCCTCTAAATCCCCAAATCTTTACAGGAATACCAATATGTTGGATGGCCAAGTCTCCTGTAGCATCTTGAGATAGCACTTCCTATAAGATTCCCTTATCTTTCACTTTCATAATAAGGAACTTGAATAAAGCATCCTTCTTTGACTTTTCCATTCAATATGCAGTAACTGAAACTCTTTGAGATATGACCTTCTGAAGAAGAAGCTCCTCAGGGGTGGGTTCTACTTACCTTTACTACCGGTTCGCAACAGGGCCATGCGCGTGCTCTTCTGTGCATGCGCAAAAGCATTTTGGCGATGTCGGGGTCAGTGGGTGGGGCCTCCCGCTGGTTTTACTACCGGTTCTATAGAACCGGTGCGAACTGGGGGCAACCCACCACTGAAGCTCCTCCTTTGTTATAGCTCAGCTGTTTCTTAAGAATCATAAAGGGGGAACAATAGATGTAAATTGGAAGAAAACCTTAAAACCTCCCAGGGACCTCCAACCTCTTCCTCAGGAAGTAAATATCATCTTTACATACAAGACTGATTAGCTTTAAAGAAACTAGAGTCTCTTTTACCAAAGAAATCAGCCTACATTGGACAAATGCCTATGAATCTATCTTCTTATTAATGCCAGTAATGGGATAGAGGTGGAGGCAAATTTCCCCTCCTTTCTCTCCTTTTTTTTCTCCAGGCCTTCTGCTCAAACAACAGTTTAGCACTGAGCTCCAAAATCTTTTCCCAAATGGAGGGCAGAATTTTATTCAGAATTTTGAAAGCATGTTACAAATACTTCTACAAAATGGCTATGACGGTTTATCGGACAGACAGATTGTTAAGGCTACTCCCCAAGATGCTCTTTAAATTTCCCAGGATGTTTTCTACCATCTCATTCTGTCTTTTTTCCAAGCAAATGGCTCTACTTCCAAGGAAACTCTGGGATGCAGTTCCGTATCACTTCTATATTTCAAGATTGCCTCTACAGGAGGCCTGTAGAAAACAAGGACAGTGTGAATGAATGTGCCTTTTTTGTTAATAAATTTACAAAACTGTGTGAATTTGAAAACACTAACATGAAGAAATCATTAATGTTTAAAGAAAAGCAAATTTTTATGGTTACAAAGAGATGAAAAATTTGTCCAGAAAAAGAAATATCTGACACATTCAGTCCAATTGTATACTATACTTTAAGCAAAAGTTCAATCAATCAACAAGAATCCAATAGGACTGAATAGATAGTATCATCATCATCATCATCATCAATCGTCCTACAAATCAGAATTAGCTTGCCTCAAGCTGGAATAACAATAAAATTTTGCTAACCATTTTGTGAGCTACTGGCAACACAAATAAAAAATGTGCATTGTTCTCCAACAGTAAAGCAATACATTTTGCCACCAGCTTCCTAATGTGCAATATAACACCATCCTAAGGACAAAAGGAAATTATCAAAATAAACAAATACACAAAGGAAAACAAAAAACGAAAATACCCTGTGCGGTATTTCTTTTTGAAGTGTAACCTATGTACTCCTTAATATGTTTAGTTAGTATAGTGGTAAATCTATCTATCTATCTATCTATCTATCTATCTATCTATCTATCTATCTATCTATCTATCTATCTATTGGTTCGATTTATATGCCGCCCTTCTTTGGAGACTCAGGAAATTATCCTCCAAGGTACATCAGTTGATATCTTGTAATCAACATTTAATGAATTGATCTACAGCAGTGTCGGCGAACCTTTTCGGCACCGAGTGCTGAAATGGGAGCATGCATGCGTGCTGGAAATTGAAAGAGCAGCAATACGGTGTGCATGCTGGGCGGCTGATCTTCCAGCTGATCTTCCGGTTTCTGGCATGCATGCGCACACGAAGACCAGCTGGCTGGTGCCCATGCACCCGCTGGAAACCAGAAGAGCAGCCGCCCAATGTGCATGCATGTGCCGGGAAGTTGATCTTCGCCAGTGTGTTATGCAGTTTAAGTTATCTGATGGATCAATGTTTTTCATTCAAGAAATATTAAGTAATCAGGTAAAATATATTCCCGAGTGTTATTTCAGCATCAGGGATTTCTCTACATGATCCTGTTTATTTGTCAGTGAAGAACTATTACATTTCACTAGGATGCAGTGAAAAGGAAAATAAACATGCAATTAACTTTCAGTTCCCCAAGCTCTTAAAAAGAGTGGCCAGTTTTCAATTCCCACAAATACACTAAAGTACATACTGGTATATTCTGACATTCTCTGTTGCAACACCATTTACACATAGAAATTTGGTGTGATATTATTCGTACAAATGACAAATGGGGGGGGGGAGCTTTCAATACACATGCCTAGAATTAAAATATGAGCAATCGTCAAGATATCTTTAACATTATGAATTCTGTGCCAACAGCCATATCCAGCCATAAGAATATTAACTACACTAGTCCTTTTATTAAGACCGCAACAGCAAAGGCAATATGAATTCTTCAGTAATCGTTTAAATATAAAATGCATTTTGTTTGCATATGGCCTAATCACTGAATGTAAGCAGGCAGAAATCTGTCCAATCTTTCACTAGCTTGTGTTACCCCTTCTATTTCAAGCACAATAAAAACACCTCCTCCTTGCTTTCCTAGTCCTTTATCTGGGTCAGTGTAACCACAATTTCTAGTCTAGTGTTTGTTGTCAAGATTCATTAGGGCCAGGATAACAGAAAAAGTATCAAGAGTGCCATCTTTACAGGCTGTCAACAAATGATTCGCTATTATTTGTTGTCAGGTTATCAAGGCTGACAAAATAGAAAAGGATGCTTACTGCTTTTATACTCAGATTTTCTTTTTTAAAAAAAATTCTTTTAAAGCTCATTTAAGGTAAAAAAAAATTCTTCAGTTACAGTAGAGCTACTTTAGCTCGACCTTGTCTAATTTACATGCATATTCATAACCCTTATGTATTTAATTAAATTCTCCCGTCCCTGGAGTGTCTTTCCTAAACAATGGTAATTTATCTTGTGCAGATAAGGGGGCCTTGGATGTATTTCGCTTTGTACTTAGCAAGATTCTCTCTTGATGCAGAATACGAAGTAGCTTCAAATGCAGAAAATCTTTTAAAATTATTCAGTACTAAAATTAAGTTCTATGCCAGGAAAAATACTACTTCATTCAAACACAGTATAGAGCTAGAACAGTTGGTCTATCATTCTAATAGAGGTTTCTTTTACATTTCATAATTTAAACATTCAAAAAAAGCAAATGCTGGCAGGATGGGATATAAAACTAGCTTTGGGCAAACATAATCTCAATGTCAATCCACAGTCACAGTTTCCAGTTTATAATTTACACTTTCTTTGACCTCTGCCATACAATGTTTATAGTAGTAGGATGTCACTCTAGGTCAGGGGTGGGAAATTGTGGCTCTTTTACAACCTGCTTGGCTGTCTCAGGAATTCTGGGAGTTGAAGTCCACAGGTTGTAAAAGAGCCACAATTGCCCACCCCTGCTCTAGGTTAAATAATATTTTGTAATTGCCAAAAGCCACAAAATAACATTCTTGTTTCCCTGAGCCATGTCTGCTAACTATCCTTGTTCGGGGCAATTATGATTTGAGGCAGTTCATCCTGCCTCAAAAACATGCTCCAGAAAATCTCAGGTTAGTACCTTGAATCTCCCCTGCAGATAGTTGCGGTGGCATTAAGGAAGCCTGAGGAGCCACAGGCCATCACAAATGCCATTTTGCCATGAAACAGCACACCTGCTTCCAGCTTGCTTCTCTGATCAGCACTGTCAAGGTTGCACCTGAAGTGCAACTAGTCTGAATTGACAAGAGGTTGAAACGTAGAACATAAGAGTGGCTTGTAGCAGTTATTACTGATATTCTAGCCATAAGCAGTAGTGTGTTGATATAACAACCAGCTCTGCCGACTCCATTGCCACCTCCACACATGTCACAAAACAGCTAACCAGCTCACTAGGTGTCACAACTCTGTTCTGCTCTCAACCAATTCGCAGAAAATATAACAATGAGCCTGTTCTGAATCGGTATGAGTGGGCTTCAACACACCACTGGCCATAAATCATGCAAAATGTGGTTAAGTTTATCCCTCTGGCTAGGTAGTTATAGAGCAAAAAGTCTAAAAGTTTAGTATTATTTCCAGAAGTTGTTTATAACTACAAACCAATACTTTCTGATAGAAAACATTTATTTTCCAAAACTACTTGCTGAAGACCAATGTTTTTCTGATACAAAACAGTGTCTTTTTTCCAAAATAGAGGGATCCAGAGCTTTTCCGATACAGAACAGTTCATATTTTCCAAAACATTTTACTGTTGCTTTATGCATAAAAAGAAATATAATGAAACTACATGAGTGCCAGCAACTCAGAACAGATGCATTTTGCGAAACCTGTATCTGGGATGTCTCAATATCCTATGCTGGGGATAGTTCTTCCGTTTGTTAATTCCTTTAATATATAAACAAAGAAGACAGCTATATTCACCACGGATACTCATATACAGTAAATGTATTAGAAATATATACGTACCTGAATGGTTTCTTTATAGTACCGTATTTTCCAGCGTATAAGACGACTTGGTGTATAAGACGACCCCCGACTTTTCCTGTTAAAATATAGGGTTTGGGCTATACTCGCCGTATACGATTACCCCTCTTCCAACACACACCAAATAAAAATTAAAAAACATCAACTGGCTCACCCACAATGTAAAAGCAACTGTGCTAGACCGAAAATGGCCCCTGCAACAAGCAGGAACCTCACACAGCCACAAAAAGCCCAGAAAAACAACTTTCACACTTTACACACACACAACACAACACATCTGGCTCACCCACAATGTAAAAGCAGCTGTGCTAGACCGAAAATGGCCCCTGCAACAAGCAGGAACCTCACACAGCCACAAAAAGCCCCCAAAAAATAACTTTCACACTTTACACACACAAAATTCCACATACAGCTTTGTGAGATTTTGTGTGTTTGTGTAGTTAGAGTGAAACACTACAAAAACACACTAAATCTCAGAAAGCTGCACAAATATTATTTTATTTTATTTTTATTTTTATATGAAAACTAAATTTAAAACTTCCTAAACTTTAAATGGCTAGGTCTAAAAAAGAACAACTAAAAAAAAACCCAATTAACTATTTTTTTAACGCTCCCAAAGGGGAAAAAAACTTACCCAATAGAACAGGGGTCTCCAACCTTGGCAACTTTAAGACTTGTAGACTTCAACTCCCAGAATTCCTCAGCCAGCTTTGTTTTGCTGGCTGAGGAATTCTGTGAGTTGAAGTCCACAACTCCCTGCCTGCTTGATTGCAGGCAGGGAGTGCCTTGCTGATGGAATGGATTCAGGCAAGCGAAGCAAGGCAAGCGTTGCGATTAGCAGCTAAGGTAAGCCAGCTGGAGGGGGAAAACTTTTTTCCTTTTACATGGCTCTGGCGATCCCAGCTGCGGCCTGATTAGCAGGCAACTCTGCTGGGATCGTCAGAGCTTGGATCACCAGAGCCATGTAAAAGGAAAAAAGTTTTTTCCTTTTACATGGCTCTGGCGATCCCAGAGCCACGTTGCCTGATTAGCAGGCAACGCAGCTGGGATCGTCAGAGCTTCGATCGCCAGAGCCATATAAAAGGAAAAAACTTTTTTCCTTTTACATGGCTCTGGCGATCTCACCTGAGTTGCCTGATTAGCAGGCAAAGCTGGGATCGTCAGAGCTTGGATCACCAGAGCCATTTAAGGCTTGTCAGAGCCTTTCGGGCTGGTCTGCCTGGTTACAGGAGAACGACACCTGGTGTATAAGACGACCCCCAACTTTTGAGAAGATTTTCATGTGTTAAAAAGTCATTTTATACGCCGGAAAATACGGTATTTCATTTTTTTGTTAAAGCACTTTTTATGTGTGAGGTTTTTTTTTTTTTTTTATTGCAAAAGTTTTACAATTACATTTTCACCCCTTTTTTCCCCCCCTCAACCCGCCCCAAACTTCCCAACCTCCCTAACCCACCCTAACCCACCCCTCCCCCCAGACTTCCTCACAATATACTCATGTCAAATAAAAGGAAAAACCCTCCTTTGTATATAAAACTTGAACCCCGCCCTCCCCTTACAAATTTTCATCTTCATTACATTAACCTATTTCTATCTTAATATAGCAATTTCAAATAAATTTTCATCCTGATTACCTTGAAAATATTTCTATCTTAATATAACATTTTCAAATAAATTTTCATCCTCAACCTTGAAATATTTCTATCTTAATATAACATTTTCAAATAAAAGCTATTTGGTACTTCCTAGTTTGATATTTGTTCTGAACATAATCTATCCACTTCTTCCATTCCCATTCATAAGTCTCTTGAGAACAGTCTTTTAAATATGCTGAAATCTTCGCCATCTCCGCAAAACTGGCCATCTTCAAAGTCCATTCCTCAATCGAAGGCAGCGCTTCATTTTTCCAGTATTTACCTATCAACAATCTTGCTGCAGTTATTATGTATAATATCATTTTTGTTTCCCCCAATGTAAAACCCTTAACTATACCCAATAAAAACAGTTGTGGAGAAAATTGAATCTTTCTCTTCAAAACATTCTGCATGACCCACCAAATTTTTATCCAAAAAGCCTTAACTTTCTTACAGGTCCACCAAACATGATAATATGTAGCGTCTAAGCAGTCACATCTCCAACATTTAGGCTGGGCACTAGGATACATACACGACAATTTTTTTGGATCTAAATGCCATCTATAAAACATTTTGTAGAAATTTTCCCGCAGATTCTGCGACTGTGTAAATTTAACATTCTGAACCCAAATTTTTTCCCATGTTTCCAACATCACTGGTTCCTCAAAATTTTGTGCCCACTTAACCATACAGTCTTTAACTAGTTCAGTTTCTGAATCCCTTTCTAACAAAACATTATAAAGTCTTTTAATATGCATTGGGCCTTTCTCTTTTATATGTCTAACTAATTCTTCCTCATACATCATAATACCAGTTTTTTGGTCCTCTTTCCATCTCAATTGCAATTGATTATATTGTAACCAAGTTAAATTAATCCCTTCAGCCAACAATGTCTGTAATGTCTTCAGCTGCCATCTGCCCGCGTCTGCAAAAAGAACCTCTTTATATAAAACCCCCCCGAGTGACATTATATTTGTATTCCACAAGGTATGACCAAGATCCAGCCATAGCGGTATTTTGTAATTCCAGTTGTTTCGGTGCTTCTTCCAAACTCTCAGCAAAGAATCTCTAAGTATATGGCTTTTAAATACTTTATCCACTTTGCTGTCATAAAATAAGTAAGCGTGCCATCCAAATTCCAAATCAAAACTTTCTGCATTCAATATTCCAGTCTTTTTTCCTCCAAACCAATCACTTACTAAAGTCAAAGCTGTTGCATCATAATATAATTGTAGGTTTGGAAGTTTGAGACCTCCCCTTTCTGGGATGTCTTGCATAATTTTCATTTTTACTCTTGGTTTTTTCTCGTTCCAGACAAATTTATTAATACCAGTTTGCCATGCTTTTAGTTGTTTATCATTTTTGAGCACCGGAATCATTTGAAACAAAAAAAAGAAATCTTGGCAAAATGTTCATCTTAACTGCTGCTATTCTTCCAAGTAAAGACAGCTGCAGTTTTTTCCAAATCTCCATATCTTTTTGCACCTCTCGCCACAACGCCTCATAGTTGTTTTGAAACAATTTCATATTTGATTCTGCAACCTGAACTCCTAGATATTTTACCTTTGGTACAATCTCAAAACCTGCCCTCCTTTCTAACTCCAGTTTACGATCTTGTGTCATATTTTTAACTACCATCTTAGTTTTTCTCTGATTCAATCTGAAACCTGAAACTTTACCAAAGTCTTGTATAATGTCTTTCATCTGGATTATCGATTCCATTGGCTGTGTTAGGGTAACAACCAGATCGTCTGCGAATGCCTTTATTCTGTAATCCTCTTGCCTTATCATTATACCTTTCAATGTGTTAGAATCCCTTATTGTATTTAACAAGACTTCTAGTGTTAAAATGAACAACAATGGGGACAGTGGACATCCCTGTCTTGTACCTTTTTCAATTTTAAACTCTGTTGTCAAACTTCCATTGATAATGATCTGTGCCTTTTGCTCTTGATAAATTGCTGAGACCGCCTGTATATATTGGTCCCCAAAGTCCATCTTTTTTAATGTCTTTAATAGAAAATTCCAATCCACTCTGTCAAAGGCCTTCTCTGCATCCAGAAAGACCAGCACTGCAGGGATCTGTTTATTCTTCTCAAGATATTCCAATAAATCTATTACTTGCCTTACATTGTCCTTCATATGCCTACCCTCAATAAATCCCGCTTGGTCATCATGAATCACCTTTTGAATTACTGGCATCAGTCTGTTGGCTAATACTTTTGCGTAAATTTTATAATCCGTATTCAAAAGAGATATTGGTCTGTAATTCTCCGGTTTTTTGGGACCTGCTTGCTCTTTTGGTATCAAAGAAATATAAGCTGTAGTCCACGATGGAGGTACTTTTCCCCCTTGTTGTATGTTGCAAAATAAGTCTCTGAGTTGTTCCACCATTTCTGCCTGTAAAGTTTTATAATACACTGCTGTCAGACCATCCGTTCCAGGAGCTTTGGCTGTTTTTAATTGTTTTATTGCTGCTATTATCTCCTCCTCTGTTATGGGATAATCCATTCTTTCCTTTTGTTGTTCAGTAATTTTTGTAACTCTTTTATTGTCCAAATATTTTTCTATAAGTCCATTCTGCACCTCCTCTCTGGCATATAGTTTAGTGTAATATTGAAGAAAGGCTTCTTTTATTAAATTCTGTTGAAAAACTTCTTTCCCCCCAATATCAACACTATCAATAGTCCGTATGCTTTGTTTCTTCCTTAATGTGTAAGCCAACCACCTGCCTGGTTTATTAGCATTGCAGAATGTATTATGCTTCACATATTGTAAGTTTGTTGCAACTTGTTCCGCTATAAGCATTTGGAGTTGGTCTTTCAGAAGTTTTATAACACTAAGTATTCTTTCATCTGTTGGGTTTTTAATAAGTAACTGTTCTTTATCCTTTATTTCTGCTTCCAATTCAAGTCTTTTCTTTTGTCGAATCCGCTTATGTTTAGAGTTCATATATATAAGCACCCCTCTCATATAAGCTTTGCTTGCGTCCCACACAATTTCCATTGGGGTGCCTTTATTCAAGTTCATTTCAAAAAACTCTTTCAGATGCTTTTTAAGTTCTATTATATTTTTCTCATATCTAAACAAGTTTTCATTTAATCTCCAAGAGCGTCTCTCATTCTTACATGTCTCAATTTCTATCCAGACTGGACTGTGATCAGTCAAAGTTCTTGGCAGAATCTTTGTTCTTTTTGTCCTAACAAGTAAGTCATCAGACAACAAGATAAAATCAATCCTGGAAAAGGATCTATGTCTGTCAGAAAAGAAAGTATAGTCCAGTTCTTTTGGGTTATGTATTCTCCAAATATCTTTTAATTCCAGGTCTTCTCTCATATCAAAAAAAGTCTGTGGTAATCTAATTCTTGATTTTGCCAAAGTCTTTTTATCTAATTTAGAGTCAATTACTCCATTCCAGTCTCCCATAATTAAAATAGATCTATAATCCCATTGAAGTATTTTAGTATGCAGCATTTTATAAAAATAATCCTGTTGTTGATTAGGAGCATAAATTCCTATCAGAAGAATTTGACTGTTAGCAGAAAGTAATTCAATTGCTACAAACCTACCATCTTGATCAGCTTCTATAAGTTTGGCTGTTAATTTTTTGTTTACATAAATAACCACACCATTCTTTTTTTGGTTAGTTGAGGATATAAAATGTGTTCCTAATTTGGAATTTTTCAAATAGTTTTGATCTTGAACTGTAATATGCGTTTCTTGTAAACAAATTATATCATTATTATGTTGTTTTAAATATGCAAATATTTTCTTCCTTTTTTGTGTTGCATTCAACCCATTCACATTCCAAGATAAACATTTAATCATCCTTATTCTCCTTCTGGAGCGAAGCGCAGAACCTTAGGATATCATCTGAGATCCTCTGTCCTGTTTTTCCCACAGCCCCAGCCTTGTCTTGACTCTCCTGCTGTAACTTTTCTTTAAGTTCCTTGGCTTTTGCTCGAGTTATACGCTGATCCTTAACTTCAGCCGCCCAAGCCAGCTCCGAGATTGGAGAAGGTTCCAGCAAAGGCTCATCCAAAAAGCCTCCTTCAGCACCCTTCAGCTCTGCTAATTCCTGCTTAGATTGTTGTTCTTTAATCTCCAAAACTGTAGATGTGCGTGGGGATGGAGTTCTTTCTTTAAAGATGTCATTATAAAATTGCTCCGCCTTCTCCACAGTATTCAGACGGTGTTTCTCTCCCTTATATCTCAAAATTATGCCAGTTGGGGCGTCCCAACGAAATGGGATTTGATTATTCTGCAGTTCTTTAACAAGAAAACCATACTCTTTTCTAGATTTCAACATCTTAGGTGGGAGCTCCTTGTAAACTGTAATCTTGGATCCACTCACTTGCACAGAAGTGAGAAAAGATTTTTGCAAAATGTCATTTCTTATTGCTCTATCTGTAAAATATATGACCACATCTCTAGGCAGTTGTCTTTGTCTGGCCACCCACGAGTTGACTCTATAGATTTTATCTATTTTGCAAAAAACCATCTCAGGTTCAACTTTTAAAATCACAGCTAGGGCTTCAGCACAGATCTGTCTCAAATCTTGTCTCTCCTCTTCTCTAATTCCTCGAAGCCTTATAGCAAATTCCATTGCACGAAATTGCATCATAACAATATCATTCTCAACTCTCTGCATCTTGTCATCAACATCAAAAAATTTATGATCATTATTTTTCATCTTAGCATTAACTTCTAATTTAAATTCATCCACTTTTGTCTCAACTTTCATAATAAATCCTGCCAGACCAGACGCCACATCCGTTATTTTTTTGGTCACCATCTTTTGGCTCTGCTGCATTTCCTGCATGATTTCCTGTTGTGACTTTTGAATTTTTTCATCTATTTTATTTATTTTGTCATCCATGTCTTGAAATTTCTCATCCAAAATATTTGAGATGAATGCTTTTAATTCTCCCATATCCAAATCTTTTTTTTGGGCTTGTGACTGCGTATCCTGCTTACGTGGGGGGGATCCCCCCCCTGTTTTGCCTTCCTGCTTTTTTGAAGCCATCCTGCCACGTAAGCTAGCTTTCTTAAAAAGGGAGGGTCCGCCTCTTCTGCCACCTCCACAATACCTTCTAAAAAAGTCCCCCAGAGTTACTCAAAACAAAGCTATAATGCAGCAAAGACAAGTAAAGGGGAGAGATTTTCCTCTTATTTCTGTTGCAGCCGGAGCAGCTCTGTAACAACTTTTTAACTTTGTAGCAAGACAAGATAACTTCACCAATCCACACCCACTAATTCATTTGCTGAGCGCCATATTTTTTCAATCACTTTCACTCATTCCGAGATTTTCACTTCAGTAAAAAAGTTCAGCAAAGGACTAATACTTGCAGTTCAAAGTTTCAGGGTTCAAGTGGATTGCGGATGTTTATTTGAGTTATTTCCTCGCTCTTTAAAGGTTTCCTGAGGTCGGCTTGTTCCGCACAGGCAGAAGACGTCCCACGCCGCCCGGAGTTTCAGCAGGTTGTTAGGGAGCCGCGCCTGCTTCCTCCCCAGAAACAGTTCCCTGGGGGGGTTGCAGGGGCTCTACCTGTGCCCTGCTGCCTCTTCTTCTGCAATCCTAAGGATTTCGAAGATTTCGAGCCGCTTCGCAATCAGGAAGCGGCTCTACAAGCGGCGGGGGTGGCGGTGCCAAAAGAAAGCACCGTCGCCGCCGAAGACAAGGAAACCGGAAGTCCGTTTTTTTTTTTGATAATGTACATATCAGCATCTCTATTTGTAACATCACAACATAATAGTGATTTTAAACATTTTCAATATGGAGTTTAGAAACATAATAATACCTTTAAAAGTTATTAATATTACGGTATACCGTATAACTAGAAAACGAGACCAAAATATATATCAGTATCCACTTTCTAGTACCAGATTTTTAATACAGAGAAAGTTAAACCCATTTCTTATTGAATATCCTTTGTAACATCCAATAAACTTAAAACTAAACCTTTTGTTGAATTTAATTGCATCTTAAAATGACAAATACATATCTAACACTTTTTAAAGCTCTTTATTAATATAAGATAATCCAACTCTTTATTTCACGTTTCTTGCACATTTCCAATATCTAATAGTAACATTTAATCTGTATAAAGATTAACTGTAGATTTGAGAATTTCCAATACTCTCTCCAATAATGACGCAATGTAGGAATTTGAGGTGCAGGTGGCACACCAGGATCAACTTATAAAATCAAGTGTTAATTGAACCAAAGTTTTAGGCAATGGTTTAAAATATAGATTGATAAAATTATATTGAGCAACAATGCTTAACCCCATTTTTTGTCCAACAACTTCAGTTCTTTTCAGACTGGGATTTGTTACCAACTTTAATACCAAAAAACAAACACCACCCAATAACATAGGTAGAACAGGTACCAAGCTCCTTCCACAGACCAAAGAAACAAATAAATAAGCAAATCCCTTACCGCAATCTATAGGATAGCTATATGGACCAACAGCCTTACTGAATTTAACTTATTTAATAGTTTCTATCATTTGTTGCAACATAATGGTTCCATTAAATATAGGTACTCCTTGATTTATGCCTGGTCACTTAACAACCAATCGAAGTTATGACAGAACAAAAAAGTTCTGAATTATGTCCTGGATTCAAAATTCTGAAGGTTATGACACATATACACCCACAGTCACATGATTGCATTTGAATGCTTGGTAACCAATCCACGTTTATGACTATTTGCAGCATCCTCTGGTTATGTGACTGTGATTTACTACAGGTGGTCCCTGACTTACAACCACAATTGAGCCCAAAATTTCCATTGCTAAGCAAGAAAGTTGTTAAGTGAGTTTTGACCCATTTTACGACCCTTCTTGCCACAGTTGTTAAGAGAATCACTGCAATTGCTAAGTTAATAACATGATTGTTAAATGACTCTTGCTTCCCCACTGACTTACTTGTCACAAGATAGCAAAAGTTGATCAAGGTAGCAAAACATGACCCTGTGACACTGCAATTGTCATAAATCTATGCTAGTTAGCAAACATCTGAATTCTGATCACATGACCATGGGGATGCTGCAACCATCAAAAGTTTGAAAAATGGTCATAAATCATTTTTCTCAATACTGTTGTAACTTTGAATGGTCACTAAACAAATGGTTGTATGTTGAGGACTACTTGTATATATTTTTTGCCAGAAACAGAATTTACTTCCAGTTCCTGGCAAAAAATGTCCATAGTGGATAATAAGTCCACTTAACTATTGTGGTTTTTGCTTAACGACCACTGAAAAAAATGTCATAAAATTAGGTTGATCATGTGGATACCTCATGACATTTATTTATTTATTTATTTATTATATTTCTATACCGCCTTTCTCCCGTAGGACTCAAGGCGGTGTACAGTCAAGAAAAATATAGACACACAAACATAAATTTCTAAACATAAACACACATGACAGAAATTTCAGATTCCAGGTTGTATGGACTACTTGTAAGCAGTTTAGTCCCATATAATTTTCAAGACATTTATTTCATTGAAAAAAGCTTTGATTTGATTTAAACCTATCAAAAAACATTATACAGTTGGGTTTAAAAATGAAAACTGAATCATTCCAATTTTGCAGCCTGTTGATTATTTGCCAACATTTGCTATGGCTCTTTGTTGGGTATATTCACAAATTGGTTGGCAGAGTAATGCATAATACATCTGAAGGATTCCACATTAGGAAAACTGTTGTTAAATAAAAGTTCCCCTTTTGACAACTGTTATCACCCTATAGCAAAGGAATGTGATGAAGTATTAGGTTTGGAAAATAATATGAATGAAACTGGAATAATTATAGGAAAAAAGTTAAGCAAATAAAAAGTTTGTTCTTTCTCCTTAATACAGTTCTATGAATTAAATATAAACTTAAGACAGAAGTTGACATTGTCTACATTGACACAAATATTCAGTCAATAAGCAGAATGATTGCTTTTTCTGGAAACACTAAATGGTCAAATAAATGTCACATCATCTAGATACAACCCCAATAGAGGAGATGCTATATTCTCTGCATCTTTAGCTATTTTACCAAGCATATGTCTTTCAAAACAATTCATTGTCGCTTTCAAGTATGCAGTACTGGCTAATTAAATGTTTTGGATTTGTTTGTTAGTTTGCAAACATTATGGTGTTGTTTACTTTCACAACATCCTTTCATTATCCAAAGGTTAATTATAAATATGTATACATTTATTACATAAACATTCAAAATCATTTCCCCAAGGCTATTTGTAATGTTTGTTATGTGTTCCATATTCAGTATATTCAAATTGAGATAGCCCACATGTATTTTAAGGGGAATTTTGGGTGAGGAAAGTAATAGTTTCATGTATGCTATGTATATTAGCAAACACAGGCCTCCCACACAAATTGCAATGATTCCAAAATGATGAAATGTCCATTGTGACGTCATGATGCAATCGCTAGTCTTTTGTATCAGGTTCAAACTTTTGGGTGTAAATATGTAAGTCGCATGATTTGTACTGTAATGTCATGACACATTTTGTTATTTGTACCCTCCCACCATTCTGCAAATGTCTAAACTTGCATACCACAACGGTCTGTGGAAGCATAAATACATTTTAAAAAAAATTCTCCCTCAAAGAGTAACAAATTATAATGCAGGTAGTCCTTGCTTAACAAACAACTGAGACCAGCAACTCAATAGGTAGGCGACACATTAAGCCAAATAGCACATAATTGCACCTTGTGCTGGCTTTTTCATTGACTCTGCTTCTCAGAAGCCTTGCTATGAAGTGCACAAATGATGATCTTGTGATCGAGTGATGCTGCAACAACAGTCATAAAAACCCACTGTTTGCAAAGTGCCTGAATCTCAATTATGTGTCTATGCAATAATAGTAAGTGTGAGGAGCGGTAATAAAGTTTATTTTCCAACCGAATAATAACTTTCAACAGTTGCTAAATAGGCAATCATTAAGCAAGGACAAAATGTAGCTGTGGAGAAAACATGAAGTTTTGCTGATAATGATACATTACGAAGAATATTGTTGTGACTTCAGTGAAGATAGAACATTTTAGTGGAGTCTGCTACAGACCACAAGACAGTACAAAATAATTTGAAACAAGCAATAGCAACTGCATGAAAAAGAACTATACTGTATTGTCTTTTATTCCTTAAGTGGCCCATTTTCTCTATAATTGCATATGATTAAACTAACAATACTAACGGCATTTAAATTAATCATGTAGTAGTACACTGGATACTAAAAACACTGATTGACCAATGACTGACCAATTAATTGTAGATAAACATTTTCGTTTTTTAATTGGCACTTGTCAAACAGTCTTGTCACTGATGTAATGCCACAAGCAAAGTATTTCTGTTTCTTTATTTGAGTAGTATTTTAAGATTTAAAACAGAAATTATTTTTACAGCATTACAAGAAAAGGAAGCTATGCAGTTGATGGTCTATCAATCAATTTAATGGCAGGTTCTAGGTAAGATAAGGAATGTATATTCAAAAGGAATGTAGCTCTAGGCAGGGAATTTTCATGCATGCAATGACAGTGATCACAGAAAATTTCTGGGAGCCTTTCTAATGTCGTATTATTTAGTGCAATGCAGAATTTCTTTGTGGAAAAGCTCACTATGGCTGCTAAATCTTTTATACCCAAGAATCTATACAGATAGTAATCTCCAAGAGATTTTTGAGGAAGGCAATATTACTTGCAAAAGAAAGGTGTAATATTTGAATTTGAATTTTCCATTTATTTTCAGAGTCCTGTCACCATAAAATTGACTAGAATACTCCACAAATATTAGTCTTACTGCAGCCTGAATATTGATTAGAATATCCATACATTTATGCTTTTTTTTTTTTTGTTTCTATTATTCAGCTACAAAATAAAATTGTATCTGTTATTTTAGGAACGCCTGTGATCTTAAAATAGTTTAATTTCAACAGGCAATTAACACTTCAAAAATTGTAAAAATATTCTAAATATTTGTCAGGACATCGTAGTAGTAATTCTTGAATTAACATTCAAAAGAATGAAAATGTTGGATAACCAGATGGAGAAAAATCATGGGACTGTCTTTATATGTAGTCACTGTAGGGAAACTTTTGTATGCAGAGATGCAAAAACTTACAATTGGTGTTGGATGGAATGGATGGTGAAGTTAATGGAACTAGCTGAGATTAGTGATTGGTAGTTCTCAAAATAAGAACTCTCTGTGTGTGTGTGCGCGGGTATGTGTGTTTGTATGTCTATGAAAAAGAGAAATAGAAACAATAAAACATGTAACTCTGCTTGTCTAAATGTCCTGAATCACTAGTTAAATTAGTCTGAATGGAATTGAAATATACTGCCTTATGATTGTTCATGTGACAGAATTAACTTAGTTGGTGGGTTCCATGATTAGGTTCTGGAATAAATCAAAAGAACAAATCAAAAGTAAGTGCAAACCAAGGAGCCTTGGTGGCGCAGCAGACTAAAGTGCTGTTAAGTAACACCAGCTGCCTGCAATTACTGCAAGTTTGAATCTCACCAGGCTCAAGGTTGACTCAGCCTTCCATCCTTTCGAGGTAGGTAAAATGAGGACCCAGATTGTGGGGGCAATAAGCTGACTTAATACAAAAAAGAATACGGCTGGGGGGGGCGAAAGCCCTACTAAGCAGGTATATACAAAAGTATGAAGGCTATTGCTTAACGCATTGTAAGCCGCTCTGAGTCTCCAGAGAAGGGCAGCATATAAATCGAACCAATAAATAAATTGAACCAATAATAAATAACTCCTGCCCACAGTCAGTGCAGAACTCTAGGACAATAAAAAAACAAAACAAAATACAAGCTTCGCCTGCTACACCTTATTAGTAAACAGCATGAGATGGGTATCTTACACTGGGAAATAACCCTTAGTGGATCTTTTCATCGGCTCCATTGCCTTGCGAGCTCATGATGGCATTGGTTCTCACAACACTCCAGAATGTACATGATTGGCCAGAGAACAAATCCATATAGCTTCCTTTCCCAAGTGAGAATGGCCCATTAACTATTTCCAGAAGATACAGCCAATGGCCACCACATGTATTTAATTGTCTATCAATGCTAAGGCAGACGAAGGATGGCTTTAGGCACTCCATTTTGGAAACATTATTTCCTTCATCCTACCTCTAATTGCTACAGGTGGGGAATGTAGGGCACCGTGATGTATATGGGAGATGCAGCCTGAATTGACATGTCAATTCCATATCAGCAAACCTGTTGCCTCAATTGGTTTTGTTAGTTTCCCGAGAGGCTGCCTCTTCCATTCAGTTCCCAACTTGTTCTTCTACCTTCTTTTGGCTGAGTGGAAAATCAGAGCCTAAGATGCCTAGGCACTTTTTAATTTCTTTTGCAATAGATCAGTCAACTGGTTAACCTAGAGAGTGCAAATAATTGATATCCAGTCCAGTCTGGTTTAATGGATGAGATGTATAACAGGCTTGATTAGATTAATCCCAGCTCTTTAATAGTTTTTGGTTACTAAAATCTAGCTGTCTTTGAAAGTTTAACTGAAAGCATTAATTTCTGTAGCCTAGAAGAGGATTCCATTTGCTGTGGTCACTGGTCTCAGGAGTCCTGGCTTCCCACTTCTTCTTCTCGTGTATAGTATTCTTCCCAGAATCCTTTTCTCAGACTGCAGTTATTCAACATTTATTCAATGATTGAGAAAATAATCGGGACTATAAGATGGTATCCAATATTACACACACACACACACACACACACACACTCTGCTCCCGCCTATTGATCAAAAGTTTCCCCAATCAATCTGTGCTTTAGTAATTTCTTTTACAAAGTTAGGGTTGATACAATGAGAAAGATAAAAGAAAATAAATGCATAGTATGAAATAACCAGAACATTGTGCATGCCAATTGGAAATACTTTTCATATAGAGAATTATGTTGGTTGGGAATGGAATTTCAACTTGGGGAACTACTAATTGTACTGAAATTAGACAGTTGTGTGTCGAAGTTGTATGGGCAATTGCTTGGCACAGAGCTTTCTATCCACAATAATGGCAGGAAGGGTAGGCAGCAAGATATAGGAAAGAATGATTTTTGCTGCTGGCTTCATGATGGAGGAGAGCATGAGAGAGCAACTAGGTAGAGGAGGCCAGAAGCAACTCTGCAGAAGATGAATTGTTTGAAAAGTGAGCTAACCGCAGTCAGATGATGCACAGCATCACAGCAATCAGGCAGAAAAAAAATAATATTTCCCGCTTCTGTGTGGCTGGTGAAAAAAATTAAAGAGAAGGAGCTCCTTAGTGCTAAAGAAAGCTAAAGGTTATATTAACAATCTGCAACCTAAAAAGTAATTTCACATACATGTAAGCAGCTGATAAGTAAACAAAAGTCTATAATTTTGGGCTACATGACTAGCCTCCCTCTAAGTACCTGATAATATCTTATCTTTTGAGTACCTTTTCTGAAGTTGCTGAGGACACTGACAATGGATTTCGTGTTGAATCAATAGCCGAAAATTGAATACAAATACACTAAATGGGAAAAATGTATTCTGTACTAAACAAGACTATAATCCATCAGTTTACATAAATTCCTAACTCTGTATGAGAAGTACTACAGAGTTCTGAAAATATTGATTATTAGCTGAATGAAAGCAAATAAGTAAGAGGAAATGAAGAATAATTAGGATTTTGAGTGGAGGCCATGTAGAGCTACTCACCACATAGCCAGAAATAACATTGTTTTTGCACTAGTTTAGATTCTAGATTTCCATCTAAAAGTGCACCTTGTAACTGCGTTCCGCAGAAGAAGATACAGAATAGTCTTGGAATTGGTTCTGTATTTTAAAAAAAATTATGCCATCCGAACACTGAAATACTTTTTCTAGCCTTTATACTCAAACACTACAGTTGCAACAAGCAGACTTGCAATTTTAAAAAAATCATTATTGATATTTTCACAGCAAAATGCTTACATTCATAGGCTCAAACTGTGTTTTAAAAAAGTACCATCCCTTGTAATGCTCATTGATACCTTCTAAATAATATGCACAAAAACAGTTCAATGAAAAGGACCAATGGAGGATTCTATTGGAGAAAGGTGTAATAAGGTAAGAAAAAGGAACAGCATTTATTTGTCTGTTCTAGCATCTGACAAAGATTAATTTTAGTAGATACTGTCTCCTAAAGCAAAGTCCACAGTACATTCTCCCAGCCTATCTGCCATGTGAAACCAGAACCTTGCACAGTTTTGCTGACTGCAACATTTCTTTCACAAATGGCTTAGCCTGTTTTTCTTCAAGATAAAGGTCAAAGAGAAAATTCATTTAATAGAACTCTAGATAATACAAAACAATACAGAACAAGCACAAGGATAAGAAAATTTCAAATATGCTGTGGCAGGAGAAAGGTCAGAGTTTCATATATCTTTATGGTGCAAGTTGTACTTAATGCATACAGAAAGCTCTGAATAAGCGGTTTGATCGTGTCCCCTTGCATATAACAACATTAACTAAAAATCTTGGATTGGTCTGTCTTTTCCTGTAAGAGGGATAGGACAAAGTCCCATGTTTTCAGGCAACATACATTAAAGAACGATATATTTCATCAGAGAATATAAAGGGAAAGAATTAATTAAATAAGCTTTGTCCAAAACATTTACCTCACTTATGTTAACTTCTATTTTTCAGAGACTACTGTATTGTGCATGTTTTTTATATTTGGTTGGATTCACAAACAAAATGGACTTACGAACAGCCTCTCAGAATGTAAGCTGTTCACAGCTAAAGAATGGTCTGTAATTAAAGTTTAAATAACTTCAAAATACATCCACAGAAGGAGGAAAAAATAGGGAGAAATGGAAACGAGAGGGCTTCAGTACCTAAATATTTTTTTGCCTGTAATGTTTTATGTTTCATTTTTCTTATTTTTTTAAATAAACAATTTTAAGGACTTACAAATTATCAATTGCTATTATCAATAATTATTGACTAGCAAATTATATTATAATTTATAAGTACTGTATCTAGAGTTTGTTTGATGTAGTGTTTAAGGCAGCAGGCTAAAAACTGAGAGATTGTGAATTCTAGTCCTGTCTTAGATATAAAACCAGGTAATTTTGAGCCAGCTATTCTCTCTCAACCAGAAAAAAAGGCAATGACAAACCACTTCTGAAAAATGCAGTGAGGAATCACCAGGAGTAAAAACTGACTTGAAGCTTTAATGAGTGTGTCATGTAACACGCTATTATATTTTCTAGTTTCTATATTTTAACTAAGAAGTATGTAAACATTTTAACATATCATTTTGTATGTATTTGCAATTTACTTGTACACAAACATTTTTTTCCACACATACCAGGTCAGAAATTAAAATGAACTGCTTACTAATCAGAGTGCAGCTTTGAACAGATGAGCGGGAGCAGTTCTTTCTTCACTTTGTCTAAAATTCAGATATGCAGTTCATTTTAGTTTCTGAAACCAAATTTAGTATTTAGACATTTATTCTACTGAAACAGGCAACGTAGGTAGAGAGACCGAGCAATTAAGGCTGCCCAATGCTAAAAGTCTGTAGAATTCCACCCCACCTCTGCTAATCAAGCACATGAGCATTTTTACTCCCTTTAGGGGCAAGAAATGTGACTTGTGGATTCATCAACTGAGTCTGGATTAACACAATTGCTTAGGCTCCACTGTGCCAGACGATAAGCCCAAATACAAATAAACAAATGCATATTTTATTTTATTCTCTGATTTCTAGTTTACAATGACAGCATTGATAAAAATGTTCACAAAACACTAACTATGGCATATTGACATCCAGCACATTCATGAACAAACAGAAACATGAACATTTTTTTATCTCTCACAAGAAGGCTTCAGGATTGATTGCTCTTGAAATAGTGAATGAATATGTACTTTTCAAGGAATAAAAAGGTGAAAGAACAATAAACATTGACGTTTGCACAATTTTTCAACTTCTTTTATATCCTTTGTACTTTGCACTCCTAGATTTTCTTTTTTTTTAATGAAACTCTTTGATTCAGGGATCGTTGCTTTTAAAGGAACTCACACACCTTCGAATGTTCATTATGGCAACTGGCTTCAGGAAAGAAATGATAACATCTTATACTTATTAAATTTAAAAAAACTAGACCACTTTGGTCTAGTGGTTAAGGCACCAGGCTAGAAGCCAGGAGATTGTGAGTTCTATTTCCATTTTAGGCATGAAAGCCAGCTGGGAAACTTTGGATCAGTCACTCTCTCTCAGCCCAATTCACCTCACAGGGTTGTTGTTGTGAGGAAAACAGGAAGAGGAAGGAGTATTGTGTGTATTCACTGCCTTGATTTGTAAAAATAATAAAGGCGGGAAATAAATAAATAAACAAACAAACAATTTGTGTGTGTGTGTATGTGAGAGAGAGAGAGTGAGTGAGAGAGGAGAGAGAAACAGACAGACAATGAACAGAGTAAAAGGGAGCGGGGGGGGTGGAGGAGAGAGAGAGAGAGAGAGATTCATTTCAAATGTACAAAATAGGCATACTAAACCTTTCATATTTTGAAAGTATATGGAAAAAGATATTGTATTTTTGACTGTTTTAGTACTATAATGCTGAATCATGCTTATTTCTCTCTCGCTCTCTCAAGAACCATCTGTTCCCTGTGAGGGACTCAATCGTTATCTGAGGTTCTCTAATGTGAATGTTATGAGTCTTCTAATGATTGTGGCAAGAGGTATTAGCAACAGTCCCCCACGAGACAGGGACTAGTTTAACTAAAAGCAAAAGCACATTTTCAGCCTGCAGACAACTGCTGCTTTGCATGGCTTGCAAAGTGCAAAGCAGGCCTATGTGAACAGAGAAGCTCTGAATCAAGTTATGAAAGAAACACAGAGCACTGGAGAATGAAGAGGCACGAAAGCCAAACAGAAGCATTTAAACCACCAAGACATAGGAACCAACGACTTCATCTTCGGATGGGTACCTTGAAGCCATATTTTTGCGATGCCCACACATTTCTACAGCCACAGAATTTGAGCTTGAAATATATACTACTATAATCATTAAACCATGCTTAACAATAATAAAAAATCCAATGTAATAACAAAAAAGAAACCTTTTTATTTTAATAATGAAAAAGAAATCTCACCAAAACTCCCCTTCAAAACAAAGGAAAAAGCAAAAGGAAAATCTTTGCCACAGTCACAAGGCATGCCTCCCCAAATACCTTGCAACACATCCAATATAGCCCTTGGGCCACCAGAACTATTAGGTGGAGCACCTAGTCACCAAAAGATTCCTCTCTCCTTATGTAACAAGGGTGCTAGAAACAAGGAAAGGATTTTAGAAAGGAAAGAATGAAGGAGAAAACATTCTGAAGACTACTTGACATAAAGTTGATTAATTGATTTGAGTGATTGATTATGTGTCATCAAGATGATGCTGCCTCTTAGCAACCACACAGATAGACCTGTCCCCAACTTGGCCCTTCAGGTCTTCCAATGGTATTCCCTTTGCCATTGTTACGGAGGTTATCCCACTTCCTGCTGTTTGTCTTCTTCTCCTTCTACCTTTCCCTGCATTACAGACTTCTCCAGAGAGCTATAGGTCATCCTATTATTTATTGATTCAGTGACTGCCCAACTCAAACAATGTGACTCTGGATGATATACAGCAGAAAACAAACAATAAAGCAAAGCACGCAGCATTAAAAACATATTTTGTCAGCTTGGTAGTACTAGCCTAGGAATCAGGAGACAGCAAATTCTAGGTCTGCTTTAGGCATAACTGTTCCACTTCTTCCCGCAAATTGGCTCGATCCCTTAAAATTGCTCATCATTCCTCTTTCCAGTTTTATTGCTTGCAAAGTGCAAAATAAAATTGGGCTTCATTTAAATGCGTTATTTTGCACTTGAATACAATACAATATATAGTACATAATAATACAATGGAATTTGGCCCAGAGCTTCACAACAGTAAAGAACAAGGGCTACATTACAATTAAGGACTATTGTACCTACAGCATCCAAACATGTATTTGCATAACATCACCTAGATGTTCCCAAGAAAACAGTCATGGAAATTGTTTACGTATTTTTAATTATACTTTTTTTAAAAAAATGTTACATGTTAAATGTTTCCATGACTGTTTTAAATTAAAACCTGACTTTAATAAGGATAATTATTTTATTATTAAAAATGATTTTTTTTATTATTTAATCATTTAATAAGAATAATACTTAAGGTTAACTCATAACCTTTTAAAACTCTAAAACAGAATATTTAAATCATAACGCCCTATTAAATTTAATGGGAAAATTAAAGCCTTTGATTTAATCTTCTACAGAAAACAATAGGAATTTATGACTGATGAACTCTAGCAACCTATAATCCTGTTTGTTTCGTGTCCTTGGACAAGTATAAATAGCCCATCTAGAAGTATCTATATTCATTACATTTCCAGGATAAATTCCACTAAACCAACTGAAATTTAATTCTGAGAAGACCGATCTAATACAGGTAGTCCTTGACTTACAGCCACTCATTCAGCAACCATTTGAAGTTATAACAGCACTGAAAAAAGTGACATGACCAGTCCTCACACTTACAACTGTTGCAGCATCCCCTGGATAGTCCTGTGATCAAAATTTGGGTGCTTGGCATCCGGCATATATTTACACCATTCCGAAGCTGTGTGACTGCCATGTGTGACCTTTCCAGCAGGTTTACCACAAGCACTCAATGAGTGGAGCCAGATTCACTTAATGTCCAAGTTATTCACTTAACAATGGTATTGATTCACTTAACAACCATGGCAAAAAGATTGTAAATCAGGAGCAATTCACTTAACCCTGCAATCCCCTTAGCACCAGAAATTTTAGTCACCAATTGTGATCGTGACTCAAGGGCTATGTGTATTGCAATGTCACTAAGCAGTTCAAACATTATATACTGGTAAATGATTTGCTGCTCAAAGCTGCTTTGTAGAATAACTTAAACTCTTACTCCTTGCTGTATGTATATCACTGCATCCAAACCCAAACAGGTCTAGTACAGTAATCAGAAAGGTTTTCTATTGATGTACTTTAGCGAGACTTAATCCTTACAAAATGTGTTGAGGAAAGCACCCTGTAATTGTTGTTAAACCAAAGAAGATTAAAATGTAAAATATTGCCTAGAGGAAACATAAAGTTGTACTTAACCAGAAATAAATCCCATTGCCATGAGAGCTGAAATCTGCTACAATTATAAAAAATCAGCCCTGGAAAACTAAGGCTGCATTCATAGGATGCCTGGATGTGAAATAGTATAAGGCAGGGGTCACGTGACATATCGGGACTTTTTTCCCCCCTTCGCTAAACTAGGCATGGGCGTGACCAGTGATTGAAGCATCCAGCCCATGGGCCGTGAATTTGACAGTCCTGGTGTAAGGGGTACCTTTAACACTGAGCAGGAAGTACAGCTTGTGTGAAAATCACCTGCTAAACATCTTCTGCATAATTGTTACATATGTAGAAACATTAATTCTCTTGTATCTGCCCATCCTATTCACACAAGCTTCAACTGCTGAGGATTTTTCACTGCCAATATATATCTAAGAACATCAGGGGCGGGTTCTACAATGTAGCCCCTTTTATCTATGTGGCACCATTCCAGTGGATTTCTTCTAGACACACTTGCTGCTTATAGTAGCTGCTTAGCAGACATGTGACAAGGACAAACATTATCTGCTGTAGTCATGACACAAATCCAGGTCATATACCACTGTAGACCTGTAAATTAGATGAAAACAAATATAATAGGAAATTCAAAGAACATATTAACTGCATCAACTCACTGCATGCTCTGATTCCCCATTATCACCGCAACAGCCATTAGGCAAATCTATATTTGTAAAGTCATAAGATTCCTTTTTCCATAGAAGGTGAAGAAAATATTTCTTCCTTGTTTCTAGATACAGGTAGTCCTCGACTTACAACAGTTCATTTAGTGACTGTTCAAAGTTACAACAGCACTGAAAAAATGGACTTAGGACCATTTTTCACACTTAGGGCCACTGCAGCATACCCATGGTCATGTCCTCAAAATTCAGATGCCTGGCAACTGATTCATATTTATGGCGGTTGCAGTGTCCAGGGGTCATGTGGCCACCTTTTGCAGTCTTCTGACAAGCAAAGTCAATGGGGAAGTCAGATTCACTTAACAACTGTGTTACTAATTTAATGACTGCAGTGGTTCACTTAAAAACTGTGGGAAGAAAAGTTGTAATATGGGGAAAAATTAACTTAATAACTATCTCACACAACAACAGAACTTTTGAGCTCAATTATAGTTGTAAATCGAGAACTACCTGTACAGAAAAATAGCAGGGATATTTTTACTAATAAAGCAACAGAGTGTAAGTTCTGTTCTTTGCTCCATAGAACATTTGATACAGTACCCAAGCAACTGAAAAAGGTGCTCATATATCATATGCTTCTGTGGACTGCCAGTAAGAGCGCTTTGCTGATTGGACTCTCCATTAGAAAAGCATTACTGCTTTCAAACTGATGCTCACATATATCTTATTTCTTTATTATCACTTTTCTATTTTCACCCTCTAATTGCCTCTTCTTCTTCTCATTACTGACCCTGAAAGAACTCTCCAAAAATCATTCTTAGAAAGAAGTAGACAATTGAGAGAAAAGGAGCATCAAACATGTTGAGAGAATGTGTTGGATACTTCCAGAAGAAGACAAATGTCAGAGTGATAAGATTAAAAACTCAATGTAGTTTAATACTGAATAGTGTTCAAAGCTGAAAATGGTTTAAGAGGGGCTACACTGTATACATGCACAGGTAGCCCTTGAGTTATAATGCCGATTGGGATTGGGATTGCTAGCCCTATGTAATGTAGTTGTAAAGCATGACATTGCATGACTGCATTGCTTAATGATGGCAATCCTGGCATTCCTTGTTGTGGTCGTTAACCAAATTTAACCAAATTCCATCTAGGCAGTCCTTCACGTTGTTAAGTAGGATGCAAATACAGCCTCAGGTAAGGATCAAGTGGGTGCTGCAGAGAGGGTAGAGGAGGCCCTCGGAGACCCGGTGCAGGCTACACACAAGTTGGGGGATGCTGTACTGCAGAGTGAACTTTGGGAGGCCGGTGAAAGAGGATTGTGGGGTACCTGCATGCGTGGTAAAGAGGGTAAGGATACATGAGAGGTGCATGCATGTTTGTCTGTGAACACAGGAAGACCCAAGGAAGGAGGGTGCTGGTGGGTGCATGTCTGTGTGCAAGCACAGGAAAGTCCAGGGAACGAGGGAGCTGGTGGATGCTTGTCTATGCACAAATGCAGGGAGGATGGGGAAGATCAAAGCTGGTGGGTGTGAATGAATGAAGGGGATGGGGTGTGTGAGTGAAGAAACTTGTGATCTTTCCTGTTGACTTCCCCACTGACTTTGCTTGTGGGAAGCCAGCAGACTGCTGCAACCAAACATAAATATTGACAAGTGTCCAAATTTTGTTCACATGATTTTGTTTGGGGCCATCGCAGTGATTGGAACTTTGAGAACTGTTCGTAAGTTTCTTCATTCAGTATCATCAAAACTTCGAACAGTTGCTGAACAAATAGCCACAAGTCAAGGACTCCCTGTATAGTATTTCTTTGGTCTCAAAGAAAATAGGTATGAGATGAGAGGTTTTACTAACAATACAAAAATTTGCAAAATCTGTTTACAAGTTCCCAAGGGACTAAAAATGCTCAGACAACTCAAAAATTTTACTTAACCAACAATCCTCAATGAAGGACCAGCCCGCAGTGCCTCTGCCAGCAAAAATGGAGCTTGGGAAGGCCACATGTGGCCCTCTCGAGCTCTGTTTTCACTGGCAGAGCATTGCAGGAAACCGTCACAGCCGAAAACAGCTCTGTTTTCGCTGGCAGAGTGCTCAGGCCACCACAGACGCCGCCGACACAAGTGACATCAAGCTGGCCATGCCCATTCTTGCCACACCCACCCCGGCCCCCCAAGGTCAAACAAAACCCTGATGCGGCCCTCAATGAAATTGAGTTTGACACCCTCAAAGATTCCTCACTGAGCAATTGTAAATTAGCCAGATATGTTTATCTTTCTGCCTTTCCCTGCTAGACTTCAACTGTATAGTACCGCTTATGAAAAACACATTTAATATTCTCTAGAGTAGAAGTATATGGTACTTCAAATGTAAAAAAATTCAACCAGAAAAATTCAAACCATGGTCACTAAACAAAATGTTTTAAGTTGAGAAGTATAGTACTTGTACAATCTTTGCAGAGTCAGTGATTGAAATTAAAAAGTGAACACAAATTTTGTGCACAACTTTTCACTGTGGAAACAAAATTCAATCACTAAAGTGTAGTAAGAGGGATACATAATTTGGTAATGGTACTTCAGAATAAATGTTGACTGCACATTGCAAGTGAGGCAGCAATATGATGTTATTGCAAAAGACCAGACAAAGAAGCAAGTACAGTTTTGGATCACATCAAGAGACACACATTTTCTAAAGCAATAAGAATAAGAAATAGTTATATTTTATTCGCTTTTGGTCAGATTTTTCTTTTAAGTTCTTATCATTACACTAAGGATTCACTGAAATTATTCTCTTATTATGTCTGGCTTATTTGTCTACTATTGTCTTTGCCCATTCTATATGATCCAATAGAGCTAGCATGCCCTGGGACCCACCAAATAATGCCAACATATAGGAACCATAAGGTATATCATCTGCTCTATGGAACAATCTCTCTTACAGCCCCCTTCAACAACCCCAAATGTGACTGGCCCCATCCCTGTCAGCCTTTATGAAGGACCTGAAGACTGGGCTTTTTTCCTGTCCGAGGAAAGCAGCTGAATCCGATATGTGTTGTGCATCTGATCCTCTGCACAATATATTTTATCTTATTGTTTATTATTTTACAACTTTCTATTAATGTCTATGGAGATTCTCAGGCATCCAGGTCATGGTTGTCCTAAAGGTGCTTTTTCAAAAGGCAACTGGACTTTGTTTTTTCCTTGAAGATGTTTCACTTCTAATCCAAGCTTTTCTAGAACTAAAGAAGCTTCTTGGATGAGAAGGGAAACATCTTCAAGGAAAGTTGCCTTTTGAAAAAGCACCTTTGTGACAACTTTCTATTAACTCTTTTCACTGTGCTAGCCACCCAAGGTCACATGGCAAGGGGACAGCAGATAAATCAATGAAATAACTAATTAAAAATGGAAAATGTTCCACAAAAGACAACAAGAATACCAAGAGACTAGAAGTTAAGTCCTATGAACAGTCATTGAAGCAGCTGGGATGTAGTAATTTTAATCTCAAAATGAGGGATATGATAATACCTTAAATAATGTTATATAGTGGTACCTTGGTACTCAACTACTTTGAAACTCATCAAATTTGGTACTCAATGCATTTTGACAAGAAAATGTTGTCCCGGTACTCATCTTTTGTTTGGTACTCAAAGCGCAAACTAGAACTTGTCGGTGTCAGTTGCCTCATGACTCGCTACCCTTTCCAGCCAAAACAAAGGATGACACATTATCTTATCTTAGCTTCTGTGATCATTTTGTGGTTTTTTTGTGGTTTTTTTCTTCATCTATGTAGGTAAAGTAAAGTTTTTATTTTATTTAATCTAGGTATTTATTAATTTTTATGTTTATTTCTCATGTAAAGTAATGGTCGTTTCGGGCCCTAGAGCCGGAAATGACTAGTACACATGTGTGGGGGAACGTTTACCTTTACCTTAAAGTAATGTTATACGACCCTATCTTTTTACATATTGCCTTAAAAAGGTACCTTGTCATTGGTTTGAGAATGCATTAAATTTATTTACATTATTCCTTATGGGAAAAATTTTTAAGATACTCATTGTTTTTTGTACTCATCACACCTCCCGTAACAATTAACAAATACCCTGGTACAACTGTATAGAAGAAGGTCCACATGTTCTCTCTTGTTCCAAAATGTCAGAATAATGGATTTAAGTTCCAGGAAAGCAGTTTCCAATTGAATGTTAGAGAAAAAGTTCTATCACAGCAGTTAGAGCTAATTACCCACTGAGCTCTCTTTTGGATGTGTTCAACCAGCTGCGATATTTTAATTTCCAACTTGATTATGATTCTATAAACTGTATAACAAAAATCAATACAAGCTTTTAAGCTTGAAAGTTAGCCATTGAAGGGCAAACTATATTACATTAAATGTGTTTGTTCTAATATTTTGAATAGCTAATTAACTATATCTAATAGCAACAGCTCCATTGAATAGGGGTTCTCAAATTCTAGGTCATTGCTTCCAGGAGAAACATGAGAAATTCAGAAATGAGCTGCAAAATATTTTTAAAGCCACAGCAAGCTTATACCATCAGAGTGACAAGCAAAGTCTGGAGAAAGTTTTGACAGAGGGCTAAATATGTGGATCTACTTAAGCCATCTGTCAAAAATATCTGTCAGTCGCAGCAGTACTGCAATTGGCAAATGGTTTCCCACCAGCTCATCATTTCTAGCATGACATTTATTTATCAAGTTTCTATACTGCCTATCACACTTACATGACATGATGTATAAGAATATATCTGAAGTCTCTGGAGTGTCTGTAGATATTTCTCTGTTATCAAACTTCAGTACTGTATTTTTAACTGTTATTATAAATTCTTAACCATTCAAAATGGGTAAAAATATTAGGCAGTTAAGACAAAAGCTAATTTACCAGGAGCACTGCTAAAAGTAAGCCTGAGCAAAGGATATCTCATGAAAGTTACATATCTTTTAGTAAATGCTACATTTATTCCTTGCCCAGTTCTAACCCAAATGAAATCCTTAATAGGGGTGGCACAAATGTACTTATTACTTGAGCATTGCAAAGTTTGAGTATATAAGCTTTAAAAAAGTAGTCCCTATTTACACAAGTACAGGAAAAAATTGTGAAAATTAGCTTACTAAATATTAATATCCTCATCTTTTAGATTTTGAGAAAATCTCACCAGATATTAATGTTTCATGTTAAGATTCTGTGTACCTTTATTTTCAATGCATCTAGTAATTTTTAAATATTACTACCACTGCTACATAAAACTAAATATGTATTATTATATGCTTATTAAAAGATAAAGATGCTTGTGTCCAACAGCTTTCCAAACATGAAATATCAATTTAATGTTTGTAGTTACATTAAAATGAAACAGTGTTTGCTTTTCCAAATATGAAAGAGCAATAAACTGTCGACAATGGTTGGTCCCAAAAGGTTACATGCAAAAATCATTTTATCCTGTCCACGTGTTATTTTTTTTTTATTGCCTAAGCGCAAATACACAACTATCTGTTTTATAAATGTCTACATTCTTTTGAAACAATATTTCTTTTGTATTCACATGATTTTATCAGGTATGAAGAGACATAAAAATGCATTGGTTATATAGCAACATAAAGAAATGCAGAACCATAGATAGTGTTTATTATAAATTGGCACCTGAACAGATTTCATACCGTTGGTAGGATTTTTTTTTTCATTAAAATATAATGACCCCATATAGTATATCCGAGCATCAAATTTCCAATTTCAGTGCAAATATTTCTGGACCTAACAAATTTCTTTGCTGGTTAGGGTTATGCCTCTTTTTACATTAAAAGGTGTGGTTTACCTGTAGAATTACAGAATGAGTTATGCCCCACCATCTGCACAAAATAAACATCTATCACCTCAGAGCATGTTTGTTTTATTAAATTAATGCTCATCCCTTTCTGGCAAATAGCTTACAATATTATACAAATAGACACTAACTCCTTCCTCTATTAAGTAAGCAATTTTTCATCTCTTTCTCCAACCCTGTTATGAATTAGTTTATGGTTTCAAATTTTTTTAAAAAAACTGAGATACAGCATCAGTACAAACTGAAAACCTTTTTAGTATCATGGGCTGAATAGGCTATATACCTACATGAAGCACACATTCATGATTCATAGTTCAATAAGTAAACTATCACTGACACTGCTGAGTAATCTATTAAAAAACACTTAACAAATACCAGTCTGTATTTAAAGTTTACATTTATTAATATAGAACCTAGCAAAATAACAAGTTATGTTACTATCTGCAAGTCTCAAGATATTTGTATTAATCATGGAATTATAAAATGCCCAAGTTATTGTAACAATGCCCATACTTTGGGTATAAGCATCAAGAGGCCTATGCAATTTGATGTACACTGAAACTGAACATGGTTGTATTAGTGAAACACCTTTACAAACTTAATATTTTCTTTTCCATATTCAAGAAATGTGTCTTTGCGATTTTGATAGATACATTTTTAATACAATTAAGAGACTGAAATGCTTTTTGTCTCTTATAAATTGTTTACTTACTCCCTATGTTTTAAGAATACTCATTTTAGAGGAAGCATTTTTAAACTGTTATAGCAAATATTGATAACAGAATACTAAAGCATTTAGCATGATTAAATAATATGACCAAATAGCATGACTAAATATGACTAAATAAGATTCCTAGAAATAAGAGCATAAGCTACTTATAATTTACCCATAATATTCCATCTGGTGGTGCATATTATTGCAAAAAAAAATCATTTAAAAATCACTCCAAATGAATTTATATACATTAAATCAAACCTGAAATTCCCAGCCCCAACAGTCACGTACCAAATGTATTACTAATTTAACGTCTTCCTTTATAAGAAATTTAATATTTTTTACTCCTTCAGTCTGAAATGTTCTATCATGTAGAGATGTCAAACTGGGTAGACAATTAAATGTTTTATTAGAGGAAGACTCTAATGAAGTCTTTATGAAGACTCATTTCTTTTATTATGTGTATTGTTTCATTTCATCCTTTTTTATTTATCTTACAATGACTGAATGATCTATTATCAAAACTGGACAAAGTCCCAGCCTAGGAAAAAAAATCTAACAAAATAATCTATTTACCATTTTGGCATGTAAATATACCAGAGTATGATACCAAAATCAATGTATAATATTCTGTCCTTTGGATTAGGTCTAGGTTGTACCACTGTATCTTTCCTTCATTGTATTGGGATTTTTTTAATGACTCAAAAAATGAATTTGCTGCTGATGAATGACAGTAGACCCAGTACAACATAACTTTACATTTCAGATTTGCAAAACAAATCATACCAGGATACCAGTTTTGATGAGAACACTCATTTCATTTATCTCTATTAACTATGCAAATAAGATTTTTTTCTGTTAGACTAAAAAAAAAGATTTCTTTCATATTGTCGCTTTGTCTTCATTCATAAGCCTCTGATCAACCTAGCAATGATGAACTTTGTGCAGGATGTCAAGGTAGTCAAAGGATTTGTGTTTTTTTTTATTTCCAATGGAATAATAAAATGCAGTACTGAAAGCTGCATCTTTTTACATTAATTGAAAGGGAATAGTAAAATGTCAACTACCCAGATACTTGTCAGAGTTATACATGTTTTGTTTCTCCTAAGGAATACTATTTGTTGCAATCCAGGAAAGTTACAATTCTTTGGGTAGAAAGCAGTCTTTTCTTCCATTTTAAAAGCACCACCGTACTGTTTAGATTCCACAGTTTTCCAAATTGCCTTTTTATGTGATGATATTTTTCTTATCCTCATCTGGCCTTTTGGCTACCCCACTCTCACCAGCAAGGAAGGGATAGGTGGGAGCGGCTGGGCAAGAAAGCAATGGTTACGGACACAATTTGGGTGAAAGGTGTATTCACTCAGTCCAGTTCAGCCACTCAACTGGCAGCTGCCTAATGCTTTAGGTCAGTGTTTCTCAACCTTGGAAGCTTGAAGATGGGTGGACTTCAATTCCCAGAATGCCCCAACTGGCAGCTGCCTAATGCTATTTAGGTCAGTGTTTCTCAACCTTGGAAACTTGAAGATGGGTGGACTTCAATTCCCAGAATCCCCCAACTGGCAGCTGCCTAATGCTTTAGGTCAGTGTTTCTCAACCTTGGAAGCTTGAAGATGGGTGGACTTCAATTCCCAGAATCCCCCAACTGGCAGCTGCCTAATGCTTTAGGTCAGTGTTTCTCAACCTTGGAAACTTGAAGATGGGTGGACTTCAATTCCCAGAATCCCCCAGCCAGCGCTGCTGGCTGGGGGATTCTGGGAGTTGAAGTCCACCCATCTTCAAGCTACCAAGGTTGAGAAACACTGCTTTAGGAGACTTCACACCAAGGTCTGCCTCCCTCCCAACCATTAGCAACACCCCCCACCCCCAATTACCAACCAGGTTACAGAAATAACGATATCTGTTAACAGCGCTTGCTCCTTTTTCAATGGCCACAAAACACATTCCACACATCCTCCTCTTCCCGCCGCCCCCCCCCCCCCCCACCTCACCCTCAGCTCTGAGAACTGGCCGCGGTGGGAAGTCCTGTCAAATTACAAACGAGAGCAGACAAAAGGCTGTGTGTGTGCGCGCGCGCGTGTCTCTGTGTGTGTGTGTGTGTTGGGGGGTCGGGATCTTGGAGCACAGAGGTACGGGAGAAAAGACGATAAAACGACGGGTGGGGGAGGAAGAAGGCAAGGGTGGAATAAAGGTGGAAAAGGAAGCGGAGGGCGAGATTCGAAACCGGAATGGAACTTGACAGGCGGGAGGGCAGCGGAAGGGCAGACGGGTGGCGGGGGGGAGGAGGAGGAGGCAGACAGGGGCAGAAAAAAGGACAAGGGAGGAAAGCGGACGGAAAGGATCTGTGCAATGACGGGGCAGAAGAAGAAGCGCCCTTCACTCACCCACTTGCAGCGCGTTATCCACAGCGCCTGTCTCCAGCAGGCGGATGCCTCTGCGGAACGGGAGCCCCTCGGAGATGGCGGAGCTGGCGGCGGCAGGCAAAGGAGCCGGGCCGGACGCCCCTGAGGGAACAGCTGGACCAGGGACGGTAGCCGGGTTCTCCTCTCCTCCGATTCCGATATTCGTCCCGCCGCCGCCGCCGCCCGCGGTTGCTGAGGCGCTGCCGGATGCCCCGTTGCCGCTGGGTCGCCCGGGCTGAAAGCTGGAGTACATGCATATCTGACGCTCGCTGCGGGGGAAGCTCCAGTAGACGATGCGGCGCTGCACGGGCTCCGGGATGCGCTGGAAGCGGCCCTCCACCCGCTCGAAGGCCCAGCTGCCTGCCACCCGCTTGGCTGCCGCGTCCAGCAGCGACTCGGGTTGCAGCAGGGGCAGCAGCGCCCCCTCCGGCCCGCAGCCAGGCCCCGTGCCCGGCCCGCCCGGGGGGCAGCAGCCGCGCGTCCCGCCGTCGCCTCCGCCGCAGCCACCGCCCGCCGCCGCCGTTCCGACGGGACCTCCCGGGTAGACCCCGGATCGGGGCAGCGTCGCCGCCCCCACCACCCGCGAGCACAGGCGCTTGGGGCCCGGCGACCCCGCGGCGGGCAGCGGCGGTCGGAGCAGCTCCTCTCCCTCGCCTCCCTCCGCCATGGCTGCGTCCGACCCACTGAGTTCCAGCCGGTGCCTGCCTGCCGTCCGCCCGCCCGCCTGCGAATGCGGGGGGCGGGGGGCGGTAGAGGGAGGAGACTACTGCGGCGGCGGGGAGGGAGAGGGAGGGAGGGTGGACGGGCACCCCGGTGTGGGCAGCTGCCCCAGAGACCCGCGGCGGGAGGGAAGGGGGGATCACGTGGCTCCTGCCGCTACCATTTCGCCCCCTGCCCGAACAATTACTCGCTCCTGTCTGCAACCTGCGTGGGTGCGCGGGGTGGGGGGAGTGTGCTCTATTCACGAATTGACTTTGCCCCCTTGCGCGCTCACCGCGCTTCCCATTCTTAATCTGACCGCGCTTTCCTTTCCCGAGTGTTCCTGGCGTTTGAACGATCGCAAAGGGAGGTGGGGGGGGGGAGGGAAGAAGAGGGAATGCTTTTGTTCGCATTCGGGGAAGCAACATTGCCGCGGGGAATGAGTTCACGGGGAATGACTTCGCGGCGCGCCGAGAGCTCCTGCTCCGGAATCTGCTCGCCGCGGTCCTTCGTGGGCTGGAATTAAAAGTCGGACTCAACGGGCATGGTCGGCTCCAGCAGCGACTTTTCTTCGGGAGATTTCTGGCTTGTCGCGTCTCTCGCCTAGGATTAAAGCAGCGCTTCGAAGGCTGGTGCCAAGGCTGGTTAGCCGCGCTTGAACTTTCCACCAGCCTCCTGCTTTAGAAACAAGGCGTCGAATAGCGAAGCTTCTCCCGTCGTACGAACGTGCCTTTGCCTTCACACCACGCAGAATCCGTTGTTGTGGCTTCTCACGACTGAGCATTAATATTCTTTTAGCCAGTAATCATACTGAAGTCTAAGACGGAGAAAGTGCCTTCTCAAAGAGCAGAACTCCATAGGGCCCCCTGTTGTAAATACAGTTAAATACCCTGCCGTTTTACCAGAAATCCACAAAGCAAGCGATCACAATTTCCATTCTCATGAATAAATGTCTTTCAAAGGATCTCTGCAATGATTTTCATCCCAAATATACCTCCTGAAACATGAAGGGTCCCAATTCACTTTAAAAAGAAAGAATATGCCTTTTTCTTTCTATTTGTTTAAGTCTTTGTACATAGATTAATTAAAAGGCAGATAACTGGGCATTTATCATTTCTAGAACAGTACACAGATAAATTGACCATATATAGAGTATAATTATTTCACTACAACAATCAAACGTAGATTGTTTCCTGAAATTAATTGGCCTTCACATTTATATCTCTTCAGACCCAGCGGTAGACCCTGGTACATACTAGCAGGAAGTTTTTAAATCAAACTATAACTTGGTTGGCAAAACTTGTAGATCTAAACCTGATCTGCACCCAGGTTAAATTCCTCAAACCAAGATGTGTGTTGAGATTGACTGAATCATACCTGACTCAGCCATATTCTGTAGAAGCTGGTTATTTTCTTTGAAGCAAAGCACTCAGTCATGCAGAACTCCTGTTCAATGCTTTGAACAGTCATGCCAATAAGCAAATCTACAGAAATGAGAGAACTATATGAACTATTCTATGATACAAAGCTAAATCATGTTTCCCTACATTTTGAATATTGCAGGAAGGAATTTTTGTGCCACGCAGAAAATGTTAGTTTTTGCTGATAGATAGCAAAGCAATGTTAAAAAGTATGTATTAACTTAGAAAGGCAGTAATTTATTAAACATCTATCTATTTTCTCTATCTTATAAATTTTTATAGCAATCCGCTACAACAAAATCAGTAATAAAACAATCTTATAGGTATACTGAGAATGGAAATATGGTAGTATGCCAACCACAAGGCTTCAGGTCCTAGTTGTGTTCAGCTCCATGGTAAAAAGACCACCAATAATGTTGGTTAGGAAGTCTGCCGCAAGTGCCATCTTCACTGGTATAGGATTGACTAGTGAATTCAAACCAACAGGAACATTTCCCTAATTGCTCTTATTGTACCTTATATTTAAAATGAAAATGCCATAGGAAGGAAAGTTCATTCCAAGCATGGAGCAAAGTGGTTTTTTTTGGGAAGAGCCTACAGAGAGCACACAGAATTTTCTCTAGTCAAGCATTAAAGTCCCTCCCATAGGAAAAGAACTCCCACTCCTTTGGGGTATGAGATATGTTCATATGCCACAGACACAAACTGACAGCAACTACTGATTTCATTGGGAAGAATAATAGAAAGCAGGAATTGGGAACTTTGGCTAAAAGAAAATAAATTGTACCTCAGCTTTTTTTAATTATCTAATTTTTATTAAAACTTTTAAACTGGGAGATAAAAACACAAACTAATATAAAGTAAAGGGGGGGAAGGAAGAAAATAAATAAAAAGCAAAAAATGAAAGACAAGAAACAATGGCTGGAAACTAATCAAGGAGAGAAGCAACCTGGAATTAAGGAGAAACTTCCTAACAGTGGAGACAATTAACCAGTGGAATGGCTTGCCTTCAGAAGTTGTGGGTGCTTCATTACTGGAGGTTTTTAAGAAGAGACTGAACAGTCATTTGTCTGAAATGGTATAGGACCGTGATGGCGAACCTATGGCACGTGAGTGTGTGTGAGCACACGAACATTGCCCTAGTTCAGCTCCAGTGCACATGTGCGCACCAGCCACCTGATTTTCGGGCCTTCCAGGCCCACCAGAAATCGGGAAAAAGGCTGTTTCTGGCCTTCAGGGGGTGTGGGGAAGGCCGTTTTCACCCTCTCCAGGCTCCAAGAAAGCCTCTGGAGCCTGGGGAGAGCAAAAAACAGGCCTACCAGGCCCACTGTGCCATCATGTGCCAAAAGGGGGGGGAGTGCAGGGGAGGCACGCATGCATGCATGGTGGGGGTGGGGCACATTGAATTATGGATGTGGGCACGCACGTGTGTGACCTCCTCCCCCCGGCACGACCCCCCGCTTTTGGCACGTGATGGCAAAAAGGTTAGCCATCACTGGTATAGGATCTCCTGTTTGAGCAGCGGGTTGGACTAGAAGACTTTCAAGGTCCCTTCCAGTTCTATTCTGATTCTGATTCTGATCTCCAATCCTTTAGAGTACTCCAGAATTCTGTGTCCCTGCTATTTTTGAAACAAACTTTTTTTTTAATAACTGCATTGCTATTAGTCAGTTTCTAGGTACAGTTGAAAGTGCTAGTTATGACTTATAAAGCTATCTAAAGGACTACACCCTTCAATTGGGTCTACCCAGATATTTTAAAACTGAGGATTCTTCTCTTGTCACCTGCAATTCACAGACATCCTGAAGTATTCACAAGTTCTCCTGCAGAGACATAGTCTACATGGATTCTCTTTAGATAAGCCTTTGGTTGCAAGCAATACTTGAAAAGTAGTATTTGATATACTTTTGATCTGTAGCAGATCTGGACTGTACATATCGTATTTTTAATCATTTTACAGGGTGTTTTGCTGTGCTGTGTTTGAAAAATATTGTTCTTAGCTTTTTTGTTGGGAGAAGGAACATAAATCTAAAAAATAAATAAATCAGAAGATCCACTTCCTAACGCATTTCATATCATGATTTTCTAATAACCCACACTCCCACTATACAATATTAATATAGCACACATTCCTTTATGGTAGAATGTAGGAAATCATTTAATTAAATAAATCAAGTCATTTTTTTAAAACATGAGACAATGTTCTAATTTTTCAAGACTGAGACATAGTCTTATGAATGGAAGAATTAAGGGTGTTCTGTGAATGTGATTTTCTGGTGCCTGTTACACAAAAACAAAAGCCTAGGACAATAAATGTCTTTCCTTTTGTCCTCATGTATGCTTCTGAAAGACATACAGTTTAGAATTAGAAAAACTTTTGATTGCACTGCATATCCAGACCTTCAAAATAGAATCAATTGACATAAAATAGATGGCACAGAGTATAATGTGATTAATTATAAATCAAATTCTCATCAACTAATATCAGTGCTAATCAGTTACTACATATTGTGAGTCAATGAATCATGGATCTTTTTAAATGGATCTTTCATTCTGTTATTGTCTTGCCTTTAGAAGGCCCCACTATTTTGAAGGTATCCTATATGATATTTTCAATATTTAGTTTTGTTTTTCACTAAGAAAATGGGTAATGAAACGTCTGCAAGAAAACAACCAAGCTCTGAGAACACCAAGGATTCCTCAATTCTATCTTTCTACCCACAAAGTATAGTCATATATTAGTACAAGGAGACAGATAGTTTGCACTAAGTTACTTTTTAAAAAATGTATACACATACACACACATTTGGCTGACAATCATTTAATCCTTTTCTGGAGTTCTGTGAAAGAGGAGGGGAGAGGTGTAATTTTTTTTCCTGCAGGAAAATTAAGCAGACTTAAATCTAAGCAATGGTGTTTTAAAGTTGAAGTCCCTCTAGTGGCAGAAAGAGAAAATCAACGTATGGTTCGATTGTACCTAACAGAAACATGAAAGATGATCTCTAAAGGTTCATTAAGTTCTTGTTGAGTTGCAACCATTCTTGGGATACTTGCAGTAAAATTTCTGTCTAGGACAGTGTTTTCAACCATTTCAACTTGAATGTGTGTAGACTTCAACTCCCAGAATTCCCCAGCTGGCTTGCCTCTTAGGAATTCTGGGAGTTGAAGTCCACACATATTCAACTTGCCAAGATTGATAAACATACTTCTAGTTTACACTTACACATGTCTATATAGTATGACTCGCTGTGTGCAAGCTTATGCTTAGTATTTGGTGATTAACAAAAAGTAAGGGTATTTTCCCTATACTATGTGCCCACCTTAAAAACAGAATTTAAAATGTGATTACATTTTTCAAAGGTATTTTTTTTTCTTTACAAAAAATGGAGTTTCACTCACAGATATTGCATATTCTTGCGGTACTACTGACCCTCCCTCTTGACCTTCCTCCTTGACAGAGTTAGGTAAAAGCTAAGAGATAAAGAGCTATATAAAGGTCCGAGTATACAGAAGACCTTTGCTAATAGGCCTGAAATGTACCCAATATCTTATTAACTGAATCTCTACGAAGTGTTAATCATAGTGTTCAGAGTATAACAAAAGTAGAAATAGGTGGCATAACTTTCCTGATTAAAGTAGAAGGGGAATCCCTTCCATTACCAGCCTCAGACATGTTGGCAGCAACCAGCAAATCCACCATTCAATATTTATATTGTATTCAACGTACTTTGAGGAATCCTTATCTTCTGATGTATTTCATGGTGGGTTGCCCCCGGTTCGCACCAGTTCTATAGAACCGGTAGTAAAACCGGCAGGAGGCCCCACCCACTGACCCTGAAGTCATAAAAATGCTTCTGCGCTTGCGCAGAAGAGTGTGCGCACGCATGAGCAAAGTGAGCGCATGCAGCCCTGTTGCAAACCAGTAGTAAAGGTAAGTAGAACCCACCCCTGATGTATTTCAATAGTGCCCACAGAAGATCCAACAAGCTGACACCATGTCAAGAATTTAGAGGAAACTAAATATCATCTTTTGTATCCCAGTATAGATCTAATGCTTAGATACTTTCATAGAATGGTTTATCCAGTTAGAATTGGACCATGGGACACAAAATAACAGGCAGTTTGAATTTACCCAGGTTTTATTTAGCTCAGATGCACTTCAAATTCATGTCTGAATTATCATAGCTAAATTAGATTGGCTTTCTTTGGAATTCTGAGTGGTGAAAAGGATTCATGACAAAAGGTACATAATTCTTTAGTTTATTCACATTAAAGCCGTATTTCCCAAACCTGTGTAAATTTCCCAAAACTGGGTAAAAGCAATTTTTTGGGGGGTAACATACATGACTCCATTATGTATGTATTAATTGACAAGATGGCTACTATGTCTAAAGGGACCAATAATTGTCTTCCAGATTTCTGCTTCTGTTTTGGTTTTTAGTCTACTGTCTGAACTTCATTATATAAATGAACTAAGGGGAAATGGACTACACTTTCCTTCAAACCTGGTGCTCAACCACTAACAAAATCTAACAGAATCTAACAGAAAAGTAACCCTGTATATTACTTTATCCTCCAGTTATAAAAACCACTTTCTCTGGAAGCCAACAATTATTTTATGGGCTAACAAATACAGTAGAAAGATGCTGCAAGGAAACCCTGAGTTCCTTGCAAAAAGAACTGCTGTCCTTTTCATCCTTCATGAAGAAATGCTAATAAGAGGGTTTAAGATCCAGAATGTGACTCACCAATCCAGGAAAGAAGGGTCCTGGCCCAGCTGACCTAGGTTGAAAGCAGTGTTTGCTCCTCAACAAAAAGGAGTCCTAACAAATTATACTTCCCTCTAATCATTCATATTGACTCTATTCATAAGAAATGCTAAAATAACTTGGTGATGATTGTAACCAACTTGAAAAGAGCATGGATAAAATAAAACAAACTAGGAATAAACATAACATTTAAAATTAGTCTTTAGAGCGATTTACATTCTCTTTTCATCTAGTCAGACTAATATCAGATTTTAGTATGGCAACAAGTGGTCAGTGCTGTAATTGAGGCAGACATTTTTATCAGGAAACATCAACCTTGTCCTCAAATCCCATAATCACCCCTAAAAAAGCAGAAATCTTCTGTTCCTCTCTTGACTGGTAATTTTGCATACAAAAAACATTTTTGAATCATTTGAAGGGTACTGGTTTGACATGGCTGCAGCAACTAAGGTAAAGTGCAGAGAGGAGCAACCAACATGATTTAAGGGCCTGGAGACTAAAACATATGAAGAAGAATTGGGTATGGCTGGAGAAAAGAAGGACTAAGGGTGACATGATAGTAGTATTCCAATATTTGAAGGGCTGCCACAAAGAAGAGGGAGGTCAACCTATTCTCCAGGTTGCACCAGCAGACAAGACAAGAAATAATGAATGGAAACTAAACAAGGAGAGAAGTAACCTAGAACTAAGGAGAAATGCCCTAACAGTGAGAACAATTTTAGTGGAACAGCTTGCCTTCAGAAGTTGTAGATACTTCATCACTAGAGGCTTTTGAGAAGAGACTGGACAGCCATTTGTCTGAAATGGTCCCTTCCAACTCTATTATTATATTCTATTAACTAACACCAATTAATATACTGTGTAAAATACATAATTATGGACCAGGTTACAGTAAAGATATAATTCCTATTATGTTGCTTTTGCTCCTGTATCAAGAGATATGCCATATATGCTTTGCCGCAATTAATTTTGTCTAAATCTCAGACAGACAGAAGAACTCTCAATAAGCCATACCAATTTGGTCAGTCTGGATGAGTGAGGTTAACTTTGTATGGAAAATGCTTTCCCTGGATGCCAAAATGGTACCTTCTCTCTTTGTTATTTCAGAAAATTGTTAAAACCTTATTATTTCATCAAGTATTTCCTTCAGTTTGATTGACTATGGGAATTCATCTAGACACTTATATGTCTAGATAGTCAATAAATCAATCAAAGAGATAAGAAAAGATTCCTTTTTTAATTTTCCCTCCATCCAAAATAATCATAGGTGCACCAGTGAGGGGAAATCTAAATTTAGGAATTCAAATATATGATTTTATTTATGTCTGTATTTCTATTTGTCCATTTTTTCAATCTCACCTACTGCCTATAAGGAAATATTTCCAATGAAGTCCCATTGGCAATTCTCCAATTTTTACTGGGTAACTCACAGCTGTTGTAGAAGTAGGGAAGAAAAAAAAATCTGTATTCCATTTCTGGAACAGAAAATAAAATGCAATTCAGTGGATGATTGTTTTCTTAAACAATAATTAAACAGCATTTTAATACAATGTTCTATTTCAATTTTATCCTCTTGATTCCAAGCATATTCTTTGACTAATGTTGTTGTCTTTTATAAATAATAAGACTTGCACAATTGCACAAAAATCAAAAATAAAATGTTAGTTGAGTTAATAGTAGGCTGGTTGAATTTAAACTCCTTCCCATCTCAGAAAAGAAGTTTGGCTCCTTTGAAGTTCTTGCTGGATTCAATTGTTGGTATATAATGTAGGTGCCACAATGATCCGAGGCGATGGGATGTAACCTTTCTCTAAGGTTCTGCTATTTTAATGTTCTACTGGACAGATTTATTTTCTATCAGACTATAGAATCAACTGGAAAAAAGTAATTTCAAGGCAGACAGGCAGGACACTGCAGCAGTTCTTCATGCTACATAGCCATGGGATATCATCCTTGTAGAACATAAAAAAATAATAACAGCCAGAAAAGGGTTTGAGATTAAATATCAGAATTCTTTGAAATAAAAACAGTAACTGACTGGATGGCAGCTGCCATTCCCCATCAGGATTCAATAGTTGGTTTGCTTCTCAGAGGAAGCCTCGATTCTCATCAGGTATCAAACTGTGCATGCAGAAATGCTAAGGAAACCCTGCACCTGACTCTGCTCTTAAGATTTCCAGCAGCAGCCACTCAGCTGGCAAGCTGCAAAAGGAACACCAATGGAAAAGCGGCTGTGAAGGATTTAGAAATTAGGTATCCTCTAGCAGATTGCAGACATGACTGTTTCAGATATGGCCTTCCAATCCTAGCTGCTTATGGTGACAGCAAGTGAGGATTAAACACCCAATTTGCTGCTTAATGCAGATGGATTTCAGCCTTGTGCAGCTGAACAGCTGCCAAGGGAAAAATGAGCAAACAAACCAACCATAGTCTCAAACATAGGAAAAATGTGTCTGGCTCCTAACTCACCAAAGGAATATAATTTCATCCTTGGGGACCCCAGATTTATACAAATAAACTGTATTTTTTAAGTAAGGCATGCTCTGCTATAAATTGGAGATGACCTTCCCAATAAACATGGAAAAGCTGTGAAAGAATTAGAGGAACATATCACAATGCACTGGCTGGAATTCATGGAAATTGTAGTCTAATCGTCTAGATGTCACCAGGATGAGTAAAACTGACCCCACCTATTCTCAACTACCCAAACATAAAATAAATCCTGAGATATGCTATAAGCATAAAACTTCCACACTTCCCTTATGAAGGTCACAATAATGCTCAGATACAACCTTACCTGGTACTGTAGATTAGTAATGTAAGTTTTTTTAAGGAATTCAGACAAAAACAATAGTGTTCTTCTCCCAAGTTCTACCATAAAGTAATGTAGACAATTTTGATTCTAACTGTATAATTCTGTAGGCATATTTTTCACAGTTGTGTTTCCAACTTTGCTTGCCAAGTTCCTTAAAATATTTGACACAATATTTTCCTCTGTGTTCTGGCTCATTCAGAGGGTACAAGTCCCTCTGACATTTTGGGATTCTTCTTGTCCCAAAGCACTGGCACTGACATCAAGAAAAGAAACTACTTAGATTTCACTATAATGAGCTTAAGTCACATTTTAAAGAACAAAATAAATCAATTACTGTACTTGACTAAATTCTGTCTGCTCTGCAGCTTTATTCTCTTTTCAAAATAAATACAAAATAACATCTTACAGCTATATATTTATATTATTTCCAGTGTTTTAGTACCATTAAGAATAGATTATCCATCTTTAGGTATTTTACAAGTCAAATCATACAAATAAAAACAATCTGAAATTGGGGAAAAAAAACAGCATGCTGATCACCGAAGAAGAAAAGCATAGTTCTTAGTTTCTAAAAGTTCCGTCAGAAAAGTTATTTCAGCTTTTCAAAAGCTAAGACAAAACTAAACAAACCAGACTGTTAGATTAGCCTATATGCTACTACATACTGCATCTGTATTGCCAGGGAAAAGATGCCATATGTATCATATCTTAACACAAATGACACAATGATATAATTGTGTCACAATGCAATCTAATACAAATTAACACAAACCCAATATTCTCATCCTTTGCCCAATGGGGAAAGACATTGACACACATGCCATCATTTTGACATCCTTGAAGTGCACGTTATGGATCATTTCCTTATGCTGAAAGGTATCCTTCCATTTTCCTCACCCATCAGGAGTATTCAGTTTTGACAAAAAATATACAACTATTTTTTTTTCTAATTTAGCAGAGAGGCAATTGACAACCTTTGGATGACCACACATTTGTTTTAGGTGAAGGCAGACTGTGTTTGAGGGGCTACAAAAGGTGACCAGGGCTCTTTTGCACATGTAGTGAGGCCAGCAATGAGGGCACCCTTTTCCTGGTTTAGATGGGAGATGTTTCTGTATTAACTGTTTTAATTGACTTTAAGGATTGCATTTCATGCAAATCATACAAGAAGACTGAAAAAATTTATTCAAATCTTACAGGAATGAATCCAATCATTGTCACATAGTAAACTATTATAAAATGTATGTTTTACTGAAAGAATGAGAGAGGAAAAGAATGTTGGTAAGGACGCAATGGAAGAAAAGAAATTAAAGCTGTTTGAAAATCACATTATAACCATGGGAATAAAGTAATAATAGCAGTGAGGCGAGACAGGAAGGCCCACTCTGTACACTTGCACTGTAGAGTCAATTGTCCTTTGGCTCTTCTTCAACCAGAAGAAGTCTCTATTAGTGATCATGAAGCATTTTTATATTATAGTACTGGTAAGAATTCCTGCTGCATGCATGGGTTTCCATATACCCACTATGTCAGGAGAGGACAAGATGTGCTCTAAGGGCAACACAGGGATCTAAGACAAAATTTGGCAGCAAAATTATCCATTCTCCATTGTGGGTGGAGACAGCAGCCAGGCCTGGGTTCTACTCGTCTGTTCAGATGGACTGAGTCTGTCATTTAAGCTAAATCCCGCCCCTGTTGCTAGGGGCTTCCAGCTTTTGACTCAGTCCATCAGACTGGACAGTCGTGTGGAACTGTGTCTCTAGCTGCCTTTCACCTGTTTGGTACTTTTACTTGGATATTTCTTCGGTTTGACTTTGGACTTCCTTAGACCACTCTAACTCTAATTTGGACAATTGCTGGCATACATGACCTCATCAGCTGCCTAGCTGGGATCGCTGAGGACAGTTTCGCCTCCTTGCCCCTGTAGAGGATTTCCCTGTGAACTGGTCAGTAACGAGGCTTGGTGGAGCCTTGCGCTCCCATGGGGGAGGCATGAGCAGCCGGCTTGGCCGGAGAGGCTTTGCGCTTCTGTAAAGGCTTCGTAACTGTGGAGCTTCGTGCTCCTGGGGAAACTGTCAGGTGGCCATTTTCTATTGTTTTGGAATCGCTTGCCGTCTTGTGGAGCCTCGCGCTCCCCTTTTGCTTGCCGCTTGTCGGCAGTTCAAACGATTTTGGTCGAGGCGTCCGACGTTGCATTGCAGGCTAAGAGACCTGGTTCTCCTGCTCTTGGCCCCATTTCTACTGCCTGGGGCATTTTGGTGTAGTTTCGCGCTCCCATCATTGGGGCTAGCTCCAGACGCCATTTTGGATTCCCTCACGATTGAAGCAGCACGTTAGAGCCTTTCTTCAGGCCTCCAAGCTTCAGCCTGCGTTTTTTATGCCCCTGGCTCCCTTGAGATTCGGATTGTCTTGCGAACGATTGGATCGTCGGCTGCTTTCCTAACAACTTCAGCATTTCTATCAGCCGACTGGCAAGCCTCACCTCGTTGGTTGGAGGCAATTTGCATGATTTCTGGGGCTTGTCTTTGACACCCTGACCTGTGGGCATATTTATTGCCCTTCCTGCCTTGCTCTCTCGTGTAGCCTTGGACCGATCTAGTGTGGCTGGTATGTTGACTGCTGGTGGCCATTTTGGAGCCTGAAGGCAAATTGCTTTGGCGGCCATTTTGTTGAATGCAACCTTATCTCACGGACCCTCTATTCCCCTTGGCAGTAGCGCACGCTAAGGCCTATCATGCCCAAGGCACTGGCCAAAACTAAGCATGGCTGGAAGGCCTTTGTATAGGAGCAGTCAACATCCTCCCAAGGAGAGTTGTTCTCTAAGCATGCTCAAACAGCGGACCCTTCCAACAGGTCCGATAACAAGGAGGCCCATTCTCATCGTAAGGGCATCAAGCACTCCTCAGCTTCTTCACGGGTTGAGAAGCGCAGTTATAAGGTTTTACAGAAATTATGTGATAAGGCTAGTGGCCATCATCCTCTGCCTCCCAATGGTGACTCTACACCTCCAGGTGGGAGGAACCTTGATCCGCCAACAAGTCCGGATCAGATTTCGCTGCAAGATTGCCCATTGACCATCCAGACAGCTGACTTGTGGGGTACGGCTCCCATTCCGGGGCCGACAGGAACTACGAAGGCATTTGCTCCCGCATACTCTGTGGAGCCAGTTCCCTCTTCATCTTCTGCTCCAGTTCGAGCTTCTGCGGAAGCCGGACTGGCCCGGGACCAAGTGCAGACCTGTTTATGGCCTGAGGATATCCAGGCCATAAACGATTGCAGCAACGGTACAACAATCCCTGTCAGCACATCTCTTTCCTAGCAATAGAGATGCTTCAGCCCAAGCTGTCCACTTGGACCCATCTGTGTCTCCTGAGAGAGATGACAATGAGGTTGCCTTGTCGATTGCGGGGTCTGATTCCCCGGCCCTTTCCTATATCGGCCGGCCTTCGGCCGTTGAGGATGTGGACCCACAAGAACCAGAGTTGTCTGAGGATGAGGGTCTCCCTCCGGACCAACCGGCATTCACAGGCCTCTTTCCTCAGGCCCTCTTTAAATCTCTTCTGTTTAAAGCAGTGAATACAGCACAGCTCGGGACCAGTGCGCAGCCCGATCCTCCAGCTGTTCCTGGATCGCTAAATCCTTTATTTGCCGAACCGCCTAAGCCAGTGACTGCCATTCCCACTTCGCCACTCTTCCTGGATGTCATATGAAAACTGTGGTCTTCATCTGGGTCTGCTCCAGTGCCTTCAGCCATGGACTGCAAGAATTTCACCGTATTGCAGGACTTGACTTCTCTGCTTCAAGTGCCCACTATCGATGCTCCTGTTGCGGCATTACTATCTAATGCATCGGTTCCTGGAGATCCGGAGGAGGGTCTTCATCCAGAGGAGCGTTGGTAAGAGCAGGTCCTTCAGAGGGCTCATCAGGGAGCAGCCTGGGCCATTAGATTGGCGACCACCGCCTCAATTTTCAACCATTCGACTCTGCTGTGGTTACCACAACTCCAGGACAAACTCTCCCCCAAGGACACAAGATTGAAGCACAACATAAATAAAATCATAGCAGCGTTGCAATTCTCGGCAGATGCTACCTTGAACGCTGCTCGTTTTGCTTCTAAATCCCTGGCCTCATCTATAGTGGCCCGTCGCCTAGTTTGGCTCCACCACTGGCAGGCCGACGCTAGACATAAGTGCCGTCTGGCTTCTGTTTCCTTTATGGGAAACAAATTGTTTGGGGACCCGTTAGAATCCTTCCTGGTGGAAACCAACGACAAATGGAAAATCTTGCCTACAGTCTTCTGTAGGGGAGAGTCCCGTTATTCACCGTATACTTCTCGACCCCAGTTTCAAGCCTTGGACGGGGGATCTGGTTCATTTCGTAGTACGGGTAGTTTTGTCCCCAGGCAGAAGGGGTTTCAGGATAGGTTAGCAAGGGGTAGGCCTTACATGACTAGACTGCCCTTTCGAGGGGGAGGGGGGTCATTCAATACGTCTCCATCGTTAGTACTGCTGCAGATCCTCCCATTGGCGGCAGATTGGGTCTCTTCGCCAATGTTTGGGAGCGTATGACTTCTGATTGTTGGGTCCAGGCCACCCTCCATTGTCTTTTTTGTGCTGTCCACTTTCTAATGACACCGAACGTCGATCCCTTATGGAGTCAGCTATCAAGCATCTTCTCAACATTCGGACTATCCAACGGGTGCCTGATGGTGAAGCTGGACAGGGTTTCTATTCATGTGTGTTTCTAGTCCCCAAGTCATCAGGTGGGTGGAGACCTATTCTGGACCTTAAGCTTTTGAACTGCTACGTAGTATACCGCAGGTTCAAAATGCAATCCTTGTGTACTATATTAGACGGCGTTCGGAGGAGTGATCTCCTCTGTTCTATAGAACTCACTGAAGCTTATCTTCATGTGCCTATTCTTCCTGCCCATAGGAAATTTCTCCGTTTTTGTTATGCAGGGGCCCATTATCAATACAGGGCTTTGCCGTTCAGGCTTTCCTCTGCTCCCTGTAGTTTTACCAAAATTTTAGCGGCCTTGGTCGCTTCCCTCAGAGTTCGTTCAGTTCGTCTCCAGTGTTACCTGGATGACATTCTGATTTTATCTAGTTCTCCTCAACAGGCACATTTGGACCTCCAGTTGACCATTCAAACCCTCGCCTCCCACGGCTTCTCCATTAATACGGAGAAAAGCCATCTAATCCCCTCGACCCGTATTCTTCACTTGGGGGCAATTATCAACTCTGTAGAAGGTAGGGTTTATTTATCCCAGGAACGCCAGGATAAGTACTGAAATCCCTTGTGGCTAAGGTTGAGAAGGACAGGAAAGCATCTCCCTTGTTTCTGTCCCAACTATTGGGCAAGATGGTCTCGGCCATTTCTATAGTCCCCTGGGCCCGATTACATTTGAGGGACCTCCAATGGTTTCTTTTGCCATTGCAGAAGGCGGGCAGCGGCACATCGTCGGCCAGGATTCCCATTCCCAGGGAAGTGATTGCATCCCTTTGATGGTGGCGGTCTCCAGCCATTTCCAGGGGCTGTCTATTCCTCGAACCCCAAAGGCTAGTGGTTTCTACCGACACCAGCAAGTTCGGCTGGGGAGCCCACTGCGGGTCTCAAGTGGCGCAGGGCAAGTGGTCAGCCAACGAAGCATCTCGCAGCATCAACTGGCTGGAATTACAAGCGATATTTCTAGCCCTTTGGGCGTTCCATCATCTGGTGTCCAGTGCCCATGTCATGGCGCTCACAGACAATGTTTCAGCCAAGGCCCACATAAATCGTCAAGGAGGCACCAGGTCCATGTCCCTGGTGTTGGAAGCCAAGAGAATGGGACTCTGGGTAGAACGTCATCTTTCCTCCTTAAAGGCGGAACACATCTCGGGAGACTCAAATGTCCGGGCAGATTGGCTGAGTTGCCAAATGATTGACCACTCGGAATTGCACCTGCACCCTCGAATCTTCCAGGACCTTGCGACCTATTTTGGTGCTCCTGTGGTCGACCTGTTCGCCACCGCGCACAACACTCAACTCCCACGGTTTTATGCGCGGTTCCCATCACAACAGGCAGAAGCAGTGGATGCTTTGCGCTCCTCATGGCCTCTGGGCCTGCTTTACACATTCCCAATTCCCCTCATTCTGAGGGTCATTTGGAAACTCTTGCAAGAACGGGCGGAGGTCATCTTTCTGGCACCGCATTGGCCGAGGAGGGCATGGTTTGAAGACCTCGTGAGTTTGTCGGTCTCTCCTCCCTGGAGGATCCCATGCAGCCAAGATTGTCTCAGTCAGGGGACGGTGTTGCACCCGGAGCCCCAGTGACTGCAAATGACCACCTGGCGGTTGAGTGGAGCGCTCTGCAGAGGGTCAATATCCCAGCCACCATGATATGAACGATCCAGGCCTCTAGGCAGCCTTCCATGGACCACATTTATTCGGCCACTTGGCAGGCCCTTTGTGCTTGGTGTGATCTCAAAGGGTTCTCTGCCCTTCAGGCTTCAGTTGTACAGGTTCTGATGTTTTTACAGGACGGTCTGGACAGAGCGCTCTCGCCTAATACTCTTCAGACTCAGGTGGCAGCTATTTCGTCGGTCCTGACTTACGAGTCTCTCCTTTCTTTATCTCACGAGCCTCTGATTCGTTGGTTCCTCTGGGGGGCAACTAACTTGTGTCTTCTGGTGCTGCATAGGTACCCCACGTGGGACCTCTCTCTGGTTCTGACCTCCTTTACAGGTGCCCTGTAAGAGTCTTTGTGGTCTACCAGCCTACGGCTGCTTTCCTGTACAGTGGCATTTCTAGTGGCGATAATATCTGCACGGAGGATTTCGGAAATTGCGGCACTGTCGATGAGGAGCGACTTGTGTGTTTTTCATGCGGACTGAGTGGTCCTAAGACTAGACCCTACCTTTGTACCTAAAATTAACACTCCGTTTCAACGTTTGCAGAAGCTTATTCTCCTGGATTTCTGTCCTCAACCATCTCATCCACGGGAATGGCAGTGGCACAAGCTGGATGTCAACACTTTAAGCTGCATTCACTCCAGTGCTGACATAAGGAGGAGAAGATGGGGCATCTGGCAAGAGGACGTTTGACTTTTCACCTACTTATTTTCCCTGGAGATGCTATCCCCTAGGAGATGGAATGGGAGGGGGGAAATTCCTTTGAGCTGAAGCAGTAGATTACGGGCAGAGTGACTTGGAAGATGGCCAATGAGACGCAGAGGAGTGGGGAAAGGAAAGGGAGGGTTTCGGCCAGGAAGTTAGTGTTGGCTGCAATGGAGTCGGAGATCGATTATTGTGCTTAATAAATGAAAGATTTTTATCAAAGACTATTTGTTTGAAATGCAATTTGTTTGAGACCACATCGAAACCTGACACTGGATGTCTGGAGAGCCTTTCGGATATACCTCAAGACAACGGATATCCGTCCGGCGGATATCCGGCGGACAGAATCCTTGTTTGACTCCTTTCTCCCTGTTTCAAGGGAGCAAGGTAACTTCCTTTACGATCGATCATTGGCTCCGACAGACAATCTCCACGGCTTACAAACTGCACTCTTTGCCTAGGCCATCTAACTTGACTGCACATTCTACATGCAGCGCGGTGACGTCAACAGCTTGGGCCACGCAGGCTTCGTTACTGGAAATATGCAGGGCAGCTACCTGGACTTCCCCTTCTCCCTTTATTCATCACTATAAGTTAGATAAATATGCCTCTGCGGAGGCTGCCTTTGGGAGGAGAGTGTTACAGAGAGTACATGTGGAAGGGGGGTCCTCTGACCAGACTGCTCCCACCCGGGTTTCAGGACATTGAACTTTGGTATGTCCCAGGCCTGGCTGCTGTCTCCACTCACAATGGAGAAGAGGCATTGGTCCTACCTGAGACGCACCTTCTCGTTGGGTGGAGACAGCAGCCAGCCCCACCCTTCGTCAGTCTGGTCCCTAATACTATTTTTCTTTTTATCCACACACTGAGTCTATTTTTCCTCCTCTGCCAAAAGCTGGAAGCCCTTAGCAACAGGGGCGGGATTTAGCTTAAATTACAGACTCTGTCCATCAGTCTGAACAGACGAGTAGAACCCAGGCCTAGCTGCTGTCTCCACCCAACGAGAAGGTGCATCTCAGGTAGGACCAACGCCCCTTTTCAGCAGCATAATTGTGCAGGATTGCTTTTCTCAAAAATATGAATCTAAATTGCTGTTCAATGTCATTCAGTAATATGTCTTCTCACTAAGATGCATAATTGCCACACAATTTTTACATAATTAACATATAGTAGAGAGTCAGATTATTTGGCGTCTTTTAATTGTGCTTTCTTTAAAACTGCTTAAGTTCTCTTTCATTACATGGGTTAGACAAGCCTCCCAAATGCTTCATTAGAAGCACTGGAAAGCCTGGAAATCAACCAAGCAAGCAAGCAAAATGAAAATGATTTCAAAGCTTCAGCGTATGTGCTGGGAATTACTAAAATGGTATCGTACCAGAAATAACTTTATACTGTGAAATATTAGACAATATGTTTCAGAACATTTGCTGTCTGGAGAATTTCTCCCACAGGATAGCAAAAAGTGCAATTTATAAATATGTCTCTCCTTAGCATACAATATCACCCCTTCTACCAAAGAATGATTCTGACCCCTTCCCCTGATTACTAATAAAATAAAATATAACTTACACATTTCTATGCCTGAATATACAGGCATTACTAATATTGTAATTCAATTCTGTGTTGATTTGAAAGCAAATCCTCCTGTGCTCGCTAACTCTATGCAAAGTGCATTTGCCTTCCATCTTGGATTTACCAACTCATCCATCGATTCTGTCCCTATATAGCAATGGGCACAGCAGAATGTGTTTTGTATATTTTTGCACAGTGAAAATAGCTACTTAGACAATTATCCTTCTCTGCAATTCTTCCTCCAGTTTCAGCAGTTTTAACCGTTCAGCTGGGGGAGTTGCAAAGTAGGTTTTCTGTTCTTCTGAGTATTTATCTTTTACTTCAATAATATCCCGATAGTTCCAGTCCCGCCAGTGGAAATTGAATTTCTCTAGTAGTTCTATTCTTTTTTCTTCTGTTGGTACACAATCAATAGGGCTTTTCTGCAGCAAGAAGGGTACCTTGATATCTGGGAAAAGCAGAAGAGCCCGGATTGCAAACCAACCTCCATAAGAGGGGTGAATACAAACACCATAGATCTTCTGAAATGAAAGAAAACAAGTTTAAGACATGAATTTAAAGATAACCAATGGCTCAAATCCTATGCAGAAAAAAGACAAATGCTGATTTGGTACATGCATCATGTTAATCCCTGGATTGTTAAATATAGTACAATAGCTGGATTCACACAACACCTTATATCTAAAGTAAATAAACTACACTAAATAGATATATGGCTACAATTTTATTTTTTAAAAAAGGTAACTGTGAAACTTTAGTAACAGGATTTGACCTGGAGTGTTCCACTGCAATCATATTTCAAACCCTCATACCTATAGAAACTTGCCTTTCAGTTACTTTAAGAAATAGTTTCGAACAAAGTTGAAAATTAGTTGTGAGAGGTATTAATTTGCATGACTTTTACGCATTCCTTTTGTCCCATTATTACATAAAGTGAAACAGGGTTTGCATGAAGGCTTTTGAAATCATGTATCTCTTTGGAAAAACGAAACAAATTAGGCACCTATTTGACAGCAGTATACAAAGTAGGTTACTAATTTATTGTCAAATTGTACATAGAAATCTATGAATATTAATTTGAAAATATGTCCACTAAATTTAGTGGAATTATTCCCAAGCAAGAATATGCATGAATTGCTACAGCAGGAGTGTGGCAAATTTATCAGACAAAAGGTCATATTTACTCTGGGGGGAGAACATCAGGAACTACTTGTCAAATGGGGACAGAGACAGAGATATCCCTATTCTCTAGCTATTTTGCAAGTCTCAGCCATATATGTCTGTACCAGAATATAATATTTAGTAAAAAATAAACCTGAGTTCATTGTTACCTACTCTCAGATAAGTGAGAACATTATTATAGCCTTACAGTATTTGATCATGAATACTTTTAAACGTTAGATTTCATATATAATTTTAAAATGATACATATATTTTTATTACTTGATCCTGGTTTTCTCTCAAAAAAAAAAAACAACTGAGGGCAAAGATTCCAATTGTTCAATTGCTGCGTTGTTTCCCTACAGGAAAAGCATGACTTACATTTTGGAACTAAAGATTTCCTATTTGTTTAAGATTTGAAACAGTCAGGTGCAGAACAGTACTGAACATCTGTTTTCAAAACCAGAAATAATCTAGAAGCTGGCTCTCAGCAGTTTGTACCATAAGATTGATAATGTAAATACATACCTAATCTGATCACCATTTGTATGGGGATATTTAAAATAAGTAGTTGATTATCAAGATATAATCCCCCGCTATCTTGCCAACCCTACTAGAGGAAAATCCTTTAGGACACCTTAATATTTATCTGCCACATGTAGTGAAGCAAGCTCTCTATATTTTTATTCCTAGCAGAGCCAGTCATAAAATCAAGAAGTCATGCTTGCCTGCATTCCAGCTGAAGATATACTATATATATAAATATATATATATATATCAATACAAGAATTTGAATTCCACAACTTTATTAAAAAAACCAATTAAAAAATCAAAAGTTATTTTCAAAAGCAACTTTTTAAATAATTTGTGGAACATTATTAGGTACTGAGAAAAATTTCAAACTTTGGAGGCAAAATGTGCTGAAACTTCAAAATATAATGAGATCCTAGGCAACCGCCACTATTCCACAATGGATGTTGGAGATTTTTATTTCTTTTTACCCCCCAATCAAATATTAACATATTTGAAAAACCTAACAAAACATTGTAGTAAAGAAAAATAATTGTATTACATGGATCTCCAATTTTATAATCTGTCCAAGGGAAGAGTGCAAATAATCTTGCATTACACCATGGAATTGGGTATGTATACACAAAGTGTAAGATGCAAGCTTGATAATAATACAAGTGGAATGGAAGAGAAAATCAGGTATATAATCTGTAAAACATACTTGATCCTCCTGAATTGATAAAATCAGAAATGACCCATCAGTTCTCAAAGAAAAAAATCTCCCCTGCTGTTCCCAATCTGCTTACTTTTTCTCCCCAGGAATCTTGATGTACATCTTTTCTTTGATAGAGGTATGCAGCCCCAGCCACATGTGCTGCTGTTTGGGCCAGGAATTTGGGCTTCCGGTTGGGCAGGATCTCATAATCATACATGATATCCATGTTCTGATCAGCAAGACTCTGGAAAGAAGAGTTTCCATTACAAGTGAACCTGCAACGTAAAGGAATGGTGGCTGCAGATATGTGTAGAAATGTAAGAAGTATTTCTACAAATTCCTGCCTCATCTAATGATATGAAATGGTGATGAAGAAGTTACAGCTTCTTACAAAGGTAAGATCTAAATTACATGGCATTGTATTCTCTCAGGTACTATTGATTTTAATCTTCGGATTCTACACATTATTTCATCAATCCCTTTAAGAAATTCATAGGACTTCTCATGTGTAAAAGAAGCAAGACCTTCAATAAGTGGTTTATAAACAATGCTAAAGTAAAAAAAAGACTCCACACAAAGGTTTCATTATTTTTTGTTTGCATACATATTAAACTGAGGCAGCTGAATGATATCAATTTGAATTAACATTCTAAACACTGGAAAGTGGAGAAACAAGAAAAACTACTCTGAAGGGTCAAATTTATTGGTAATTACCTTTGTACAGCACTAACTTAACTATAGCCAAACAAAGTCTATCACCCTATCACAAAGTCCATCTGGGTGGTTATAATAGATAGATTTGAGCAAACCGAAGAAAAGCAAGAAAATGATCCTATGCCAGAAACTTAACAGCCATAATTGCCTCTGTGCATAGAAGCAACCGCTCAGCAGGTGTGTGTATAATGGAAAGCTGTGTTGTTGTGTTTGCACACCTGTCAAGCCATTTTCAAATTTAAAACAAAAGCCACAAAAGGTGAAATCATGTCACATGACATAAAGGCACTATCATGATGGAGTTGTTTGTTTGTTTAGCTGCCCACCTCAATTTAGGGTAACTCTAGGCAGTTTACAATCATATGCTTTTGCTTATAAAAGAACCAAATCTACAAACTCCAAGAAGTCTTTCTGTCAATTGCATCAGCTTATTGTGAGTTTGGTACAAAGATAATAACTAAAACAAATGTCAGAGGCAACTATTTGGTCAACAAACAATTTCCTAAGAAAGTGATATACTTGCCCAGAAAGATAATTTTCTATGTCCCTCTCTCTTATTATATGGAAAAGCATGTTATGTTGTTACATGTTGAAAACAACTTTGTTTTCAAGAAGGATGTTTGTTTGTGTCTGCTTGCAGATATAGTTAATATTCACCTTTGTACTAGATTTTTCCCTCATTAAAATTTCAAATATTTAGAAAAATTATCCTTCATCTTTAGCCTAAAGTGATTTAATTCATCTGTGTAATATCACCACACTGTTCCCTAATCCGAATAAAATTAAAAACATAACCATGAACTTCTACAAATTAACAATCAGAAATATGAAAGATATGTAGTCTCTTTTATTTAGGTTATTAGCTATAAAAACGTAGGTGTGCGCTTCCCTAAAGTGCAGTGATGTAACTCAGTGTTTTTTTAAATATTTGGCAACTTTAAGATGTGTGGGCATCAACTCCCAGAATTCCCCAACGAGCTACTCTAATGGGATTACCATATCCATTAGTTATTTTCATGGATATACCAGAGCAATCATTTATTTATTTATTTAGCGTATGGTTGATCACACACAGTATTAAAACACTTCATTTTTACAGGTTAAAAACAATTAAAACAATAAAAAAGCAGTAAGAAAACCTAAAAGGAAAACAGAAATAACATTTCAAAGTTTAATGTCGAGTTTGGAGATCCAGTCAGTAGCTGCCGTTGTTATGCAGAGGAAGTCCCTAGAATCTCCTGGATACCTTCTGTTAGGGCATTCCCTCACTATATGCTGGATAGTCTGTCGAGGGGCCCCGCAATCACATTGTGCTGAAGGTGTCTTTCCCCATTTATACAGGGAGTCAGCACACACCCCATGAATTGTTCTAATTCTATTATATGTCACCCATATGTGTCGGGGTAGGCTAAATCCTGGAGGTATAGTACTAGGACTGATATGCTCAGAGACATCTTGGGGGGAACAGCTATTCCACGCCTCCATCCACTTTTGTGTGGTGTTCTGATGATCGGCCATCAACTTACCCGCTGTCAAGATTGGTGGATTTCTTGACTTTAATCGGCATCTTAAGAGATCAGGACTGTATCCATGTATGGGTAGAGAGGAATTTAACAGGATCTTACTATGCTCCCGAATGAGAACTTCTTGTCGTCGTAAGTGTGGGGGGAGTATGTGACTAAGAACTGGTAACCAGTAACTAGGTGTAGATTTTATGCACCCAGTAATTAGCCTCATCATATGGTTAAGTTGAACATCAATAAGTCCTGTATGTGAGCTGTTTATCCATACAGGTGCACAGTATTCCGCTGCATAGTAGCAAAGCCCATGGGCTGCACATCGGAGAGTTAGGGCTGAAGCTCCCCAAGTTGTTCCGCATAGTTTTTGTAGGATGTTATTTCTGCTGTTAATCTTGGCAGCCATATTCTGGATATGTTTCTTAAAGGACAGGGTCTTGTCTAAGGTGACCTCCAGGTATTTTGGTGTTGCCTCGTATGGGAGCAGTTTGTTATTTGTGTCGTATGCTGCTGTGAGATCCACAAATACAACAGATGTTTTCAATTTATTCTGATAGCTGCTTTCAATATGGCTTGTAAGACTAAGTATCTGATCAACACAGCTCCGATAAGATCTAAACCCAGCCTGTTCAATCGGTATTTGTTCGTTAATTTTCTGTCCGATTCTGTTAAGTATCAATCTTTCAAGTAGTTTATAACAGACACTTAACAGAGCAATGGGGCAATAGTTTTCTAGCTTATTGCTTTCTTTTCCGGGTTTTAATATGCCGATTACCTTGGTTCTTTTAAATTCTGGAGGGAGCCTACTGGAAGTTAGGATATCTGTATAGAATTTTGCCAGCCATTCTCTTGTGCGAGGTCCAGAATGGATGATAAAGAGCAATCATATCTGAACTGCAAAACTCCATCTTACAAAGAGAAGGCAGCAAAGAGATACAAAAAATCCTGATTCTTTGTTATCATTCTAGCCTATCTGTGATTATTGGATTCTTGGGCCTGATAAGTGCTTTGTGGTCTGTACAATGCCAACTATATATTGTTTGCTTTTGCCATTTGGTATTCTACTCTTATTCATTCCCATAGCAACAATCTCATGATGCCTTTCAAACTGATGCTTCCAGATATATTGGGCTAAAATTCCCTTAATCTCTGGCCAGGACATCCAGATTATAGAAGACTATTGTAAAGACTAGCCAATAAGACTTCCATTTCTATAACAGAACAAATATTGTAAAATGCTTCAAGGTCCTTTGCTGATTAATTCTATTCATCTACCTATTTTACTTCTTAAACTCACTCTATAATATGATTTTTTTTTTATTATGACCACACCTAATAGGAACACAATTAAACAGCTAAATAAAAGACAAGAGATGAGGTTTCAGAGCTAAATAGCAAGTTAAAATAAATACCTGTATTTCATTGGCATCTACATAGTGTTTTTAAAAATTCAAATGTAATACTGTTAACTTTTTACAAAAACAAACAACTTGTCAGTAAAACTGGCCTTCTGTACAAGGACTGGAAAGCAGGAAAAGAAATACTGATTTATTTTTAAAAAGAGACAAAGGGTCTGCTAACCTAATTCTATCTTGCCTAGATGTGTGGAAAGCATTACGGTATTAAAAGTAGATTATTATACTACGAGAAAGAAGTGTTCCTGAGGAAAAATCAGGTAGGCTCTGCTTTATTAGCTCTTAACACTATCAATAAGTATAGCAGAATTGGTAAACTAAGTATAATACTGTGTTAAAGAAAATGTTGATATTTAAGGACAACAATTGCATTTATTTATTAAATTTATATTATTATTCATTCAGCAGTTCAAAATGACATATACAGTATCATGCTTCCTCTCTCTACCTTTTCTCATAGCAATACCATATGAGGTAGAGAGGGCTGAGAACAGTGAGTGACACAAAATCACCTAGCGATATTCTGTGGTTCGAAATGGACCAAAACCTGGATTTCCTGCTCTACACCATCATACTAGCTCTCAGAAGAGTTCACAGTAGATGCTGGCTTAGATATGAATACCACACATAAATATGTTCATCCACTGATATTAGCAATATTGGCTAAATGAAGATTTTAAACATATTAACTGAGATTGCAGAACATACAAAACTATGGTATTCTTGGTCAGTTTCATAAATAAACTACAATTCATTCAGATTAACAAATAATGCTAAGCCATGTACTAGAGATCAGGAACAGAGGTCCTGTAGGTGTGGAATAGAACAGAAGTCCATAAGCCTACTTATCGGAGAAGGATATCATGGTCAGGGGTGAAATGCTCTTGGTTCGGACCGGATCGTCCGATCCAGTAGTGATGGAGGCGGGTGGTTCAGAGAACCGGTAGCAAAAATCCCTGCCCCCTCCTTCCCAGCTGAGCCGCACAATCATCAGAGGCTTTTTTTTTTTTACTTTTAAAAGCATTTTTTCTACAACCTCTTCGGCCGAAAAAATGCTTTTAAAAGTTAAAAAAAAAAAGCCTCTGATGATCGCACAGCTCAGCTGAGATCATCAAAGGCTTTTTTTTTAAAGAAAACCCTTTTTTTCTTTTAAATGTCTCTGACGATCCCAGCTGAGTTGCCTGATCAGCAGAGGCTTTTTAAAAAAGCCTCTGCCGATCAGGCAACTCAGCTGGGATCGTCAGAGCCTTTTGAAAGCATTTTTTAACAACCTCTTCACCGAAGAGGTTGTAGAAAAAATGGTTTTAAAAGTAAAAATAAAAAAATTGGCCATGCCCACCCAGTCACATTACCCCCCACACACCAAGCCACGCCCACAGAACCAGTAGTAACAAATTTTAGATTTCACCACTGATCATGGTGTAAGTCACAGAAGGCATTGTCAAACCATGCTAGCATTGTATTTATATGTCAAAGCCATGACTTTGTCTTTGAATAAATACAAATAATAGTTGTGAGCATGGATGTTAATGGCTATCGACTGTTAAGAAATAGGACACTGGATTGAGTCTTGCCATAATCAAGCAAGTCTGTTTTTGTATTTGTAATGGAGAAGAGATAAAAGGGGGGAAACGGATGAGTCTTACCTCCCTAACCAGCGAGAGATAATAAGAAATGCATTGATCCACTGGATCGTGAATCTTCTTCAGCAGTTGTTTCTTCAGGAAGGGTTTGAATGCCTTGTCAAACATAGCAGGAATGCTAAGTACTACAAATGCCAGAGTATCATCAGAGTACCGCAGTCGCAAAGTTGGAGAAAGAACCTCATTGTACCATCCTACCTTCAGGAGAGAAAAAAAAAAAGCTAACTTTCATTCTCCAAAAGAAGAAAAAAATAGCAGTTAATGTTTTTTCTACAATCAAAAGATTAAAGACATCTTTACTCCATAATCTGGTGCCATGGGATATATTTTAAAAAAGGTTAGATAAAACATACAGAAACTGACCAACAGCTGCATATTTTTCCTAAGATTCAGTTTTCCAAAATTTAAAGATTTTCAATTATATTTCAAGGCCTGAATAGAAACTGAAAGGGTAGAAACAGAGAAATGGGAAGCTGGTTTGCAAATCAGATTTACCTGTTAGGCTAATACTAGAACTAGTTATACAGAATTAAAGTGGGGAGGGGGGAACGAAATAAAACAGTAATCATATCTCAACCTAATAAGTCAATATAAGCTTTTAACAGGATCACTGGTGTTCTTTCTGATGCATCTGTATTAATGAATCAAACAGTTTACTTTTTTTTAACATGGGAAACTATAAGTTTAGGAAACATGAATTTAAACCAGCTTCAAATCATGATTTTATAATGCAAATGAAAACATCAATACCAGAAGTGAAAGTGAAGATTTTTAAATTTTAATTTCAAGTAATTTAATTTCATGAGGACTGAGATTGTTGGGGGGCAATGTGTTGACATTGTAAACCACTTAGAGAAGGCTGTAAAGCACTATGAAGCAGTATATAAGTCTAAGTGCTATTGCTAGTGCTATCAATTTCAAGTACTTATTGATTTTCTTGAAAGCTAGAATTAATTTAGAGTTTACAATTTACCTCTAATCCAGAGGCCTTCAAACTTGGCAGTTTAAGATTTGTGGACTTCAACTCCCAGAATTCTATGCTATGCTGGCTGGAGAATTCTGGGAGTTGAAGTCCACAAGTCTTAAACCTGCCAAGTTTGGGGACCCCTACTCTAATGTGAGTTAATGACATAGCATATTTGCTCCTTGTGATGTCATAAGGGATGTGAACAGAAGTAAGCAAGAAGTTTGGGGCTTTCATTGAACCATGTTTCATATCCAAAGATGAATTAAAAGGCAAGCAAAGTACTTGGGGTCATCAGCAGGAGATTACCATTTTGAAAGTGCTACTTGAAGGCAGGTAATAGTGATCTAAATCAGACTGCAATCTGATACTTATTTACTCAGATAGATATGATTACAATTTTGTGTGCATTTTGGCATAAAACTTTAAAAGTAGGTCCTTATATTCCACTAAATGAAAACCCCACTTTTTAAAAAAAAAGTATGAAGGTTTTTACTGGGGATGAATTAATTCTCAGTAAAATGTTCCAATAATATCTGAGTTGAACACAACATATTGTAGCTTTGTTGGTGAGAAATAAATTGGGAAGAGAAACTGGTAAAGATTCTGTGTGCTTCAGAAAGTCACACATACATTTTTTGTTGCAAAAACTCTTATTACTTGCAGTTTCTTTTTACATGTCTGGGCTTACATGGGTTTAACATAGTACATCATTCAAATACAGAAAAGTGGGCTGATTGGATAACCCATGAATAGGGAGAGCTGTACTCAGTAATAGTATCTTGCTTTTGTTCTCCCTTCTCTCTCTAAATCTAAATGAGGATTAAATGATTTAATGGCCTTTGTACCACTATGGGTACAAACCTATGTTTAAATTGTGCTGTCTTTTCAACTCTAGGATGAAACACTTATCCTGGTAGCTGGTGAAACTTTGCCATTATAAGCAATTTTATTCAAGCAAAATGTCAGATATGCTGACATAAAATGAGCCAAATTCACACAAAACTCTAAATTACAATGTGGTTGCCTAGTTTGTGGTTAAATGTTTGTGTAACCCCAGTATGGTTGGATAGCTGACTACCGTATTTTTCAGACTATAAGACGCACCGGAGTATAAGACACACCTTAGTTTTTGGGGAGGAAAATAAGAAAAAAGCTGATTGGGGGTGGATCAGCCTCCCGGAATACCCCCAATCAGCTGTTCCCAGAGGTGAACTGTAGCAACAGGTTTGTTGGTTGCGAGCTCTGCACCTTGCTTTTTTTTCAGCTTCTCAAACAGAGGTTTCAGAGGCTTTTTTCTAGGCGGGGCTACATTCAGACTATAAGATACACCCAGATTTTCACCCTCTTTTTGAAGGTAAAAAGATTTACCCCTCTTTTGGGGGGGTAAAAAAAACGTACTCCGAAAATACGGTAATTTAAAGATGAGTGTAAATTAATGATAAGCATGTTAGATAAGCATACAACGAACTATAAACTGACCACATTTGCTAGGTTCACGTAACACTTAAGGCTAGTTTGTGTTCAATAGATCATATTGGTACTCCTCGACTTACAAGCACAATTGGGGCCAGAATTCCTGTCAATAAGTCATTATGGTTGTAAGTCAGGTTGGACCTGATGTTATAACAATTTTTTTTACAACAATTTTTACAACAATTCTTAAGCAAACCACCACAGCCAATGAGCAAATCACACAATCAAAGTGACTCCAACTTCCTCGGTGGGCGTTTTTTGCTGGAAGTTGACAAAAAAGGTTGCAAATCACGATCATGTGACTACAGGATGCTGTAACTGGTCATAAATACAAGCCAGCTGCCAAGCACCAGAATTGTGTTCAAGTGACCGTGAGGTTGGTGCAATGGTAATAATGACTTGGTCATTCCTTCTTCCTGTGTCTGCACTGCTAGAATATAGAATTTGGGTTAGTTTTAATCCAACCACACTATCACATAAACCTTTGCCAGGAAGCCCCTTACTCAGCTGAATGGAGTTTTATCCCCTTGTTCCACATGCTTAAAACAACAAGTTCAGTTTTAGAAAAAAGTCATATGCTGTTTGCATGACTTAGCAGCAAAATAGCTAATGACATTTTAGTCTGACAAGTTATATTCCTCCAATTGGGCAAAGCAATTGGGCAAAGTAAATTATTATTAATTATGGGTGTGTTATGAAAATATTGCTCAAAATGGAAGACCTTGTACAAACGCTCTGACCAAGAGAATAGAGCAGATTGCAGATTGCTTATCCTTCTTTTTCCAGAAACTATGTTCTACCATAGATTTTTGCATCATGATTCCATAAACACATGAAGAGGATTTTTCAGTTGAAGATATAAGGAGAAAGCCACTAGAGCTTAGAAAAGAGAAGGCCATCTTTCAAATTACATTTGTTTTGGATGCCCCTTTCCGCCCCCTCCCCCCGCCCCCCTAGGCCTCTCAATCAATGGAAGCTCCCCTCAGGGCAGCTAGCAGTGTTTCCCAATATGGGGGATAGAATGGCATAATTCACATATGCCAAGCCTTAGTTTGCCTGCCAATTTACTAAACCTCACTTGCCTAAGCATTTCTTTAACACATTAAATCATAAACTGATTTTGAACCCATAGCAGTATGATTCACATAACATGCTGAAGCAAAGTAGAACGAATTTATAATTAAATTATAAATGTAATTATGAAAAAAGATTAGTGCAATGTGTGAATTTAGCCAATAAATATGCATGTATAAAAATAGGCTTTTAGATGCCATACACTACAAATGGTGCTACTGCTAACCAAACATGTATGTTTTTGCTTTCCAGGATCACAGATGGACACATGAAACATTACAAATAGCTACTACCCACAGATGTTATCACAATTCCTTACAGTGGAAGGGTAAGTTCCCTTTCTGTGATTATACTACAAACTACTATATGTTAATCACTTGTTCATAAACATCTACTGTGCATATAGGTCTTTGGGAAGCAATCTTCTTGTAGCTTGTAACTGCATTTTCCCTTTTTTACCCCATAAGAGAAAACAAAAATTTTTAAGTGGGTGGAGCCTCATCCCTCTGAGATAGTTCAAGAAAACAGTACTAGGAGAAAAAGGCATAATGAAGCCTCTTCCTTCTTTGTTTTAGCTAAAGAAATGGACTAACTATTGCTTTCCAAAATAGATGTTTTGCTAATTTTCAGTGGCATGGCTGTAGAAACTCCAGGAATCACTAGTTGAATGCTAGGGGCTGCATAAACCCAAGAGCTGCCCAGCTCTGATCAAGCACTAGGGATTACATATTGCTATTGCTGAACTAAATATTAGTCACTGCTTTGTCTTTCTTGGCTGCTAATAGGTGCTGAAGTGAGGTTATTACCCCATGCCCTGTGTGCAATATGTATGGACTACAGTTCAAGCTGAAACCCTGATCCTTATGATTCCAGCTATTCTTCACTGGGGTTGCCATCCTTTTTGACCCATCAGGACTCCTGCACTTTTGCAAAGTCCTCCACAAACAATTGCATACACAGGATAAACTGTATCTAACAAGGGAGTGCACCAATTGGATTTAGCAATCTATTATTCTGTTGCAATACTTTCAAACGCACAGCAATTATTTGGAGACATAAAGGAGGGCAAGCCTATTAATGGTGCTGGTTCTACAAGCTGATCTCTGAAACTATTCAATAAAAGCTTGGCTATAGCAATTGATTCATTGTCAGTCTGTGTTAGTTGATGGGGTCCTATGGTACCTACCATCATATGGTTCTAATGTATTCAAGTCTCGAACTCTAAATGGAAGCTCAAAAGACTTCATCTCAGCACTTGAGCTCCAATGAGAAAAAGAATGCTAATTCCTGATATTACTTCTGTGATGGACCATGCAATCTCGTACCAGAAAAGAAATCATAAAGATGCTATTCTGCTGAGGCAAGAAACCAAGGAGAGTAAGCATGCATTTGAGTAAATAAAAGTTGTAAGAAATTATTCAAATGATGCAAGAAGTCATGGTTGCACTAATTCATAATATAATTTATTTACTTTTGACTTAACATGTCGCTTTACATTTGTAAATCACTGATTTAGGGTTATGTGAATCCAGCTATTGTGTCTTATTTAAGAAACCACAAATAGAACATTATGTGAACTGACAATGAACAACAGATGAATATTAAGTGTTCTCTTGTTCAGTGAGAAATATTGTTTAGTGAAAAATCACTACTTAATATAATCATAGTTTGGCATTTATAATTGGACCCATAGCATGATATGCCCATTATATATTTTCCTTTCTACAACCTTCTTCCATCATATGTGCAGGAAGGACCTGCCTTTTTTGCCTCTAAAATAATTATTTCTGTCCAAGTATGACTTAGTCAGGTTTGTTACCTTTGACTTTTATTCTTTCCGTATTCAAGCTTGCATTGCCTGTTTATTTCCTAGCATACCATCCAATAATATTATTAGCATTGACTCCCAGAACAGTACTGTGCTTGTTTTAATTGCAATCTAGTCCTCCCTTTCCCTACACTGAGGCCCTTCCTTGATGAACCTGAATTCAGAGATGCCAGGCATCTGTGTGCACTGTCAAATATATGATTATCTACAGAAAGTGCAATGTCAAACCAGGTTGAGTTTCCACAACCAACTAGACAAAATGAGGTTAACTGATCTGTGGCTCTGGGTGCATTAACCCAGACATCTGTATTAATTCAGGAATCCTTGGTTCAGCTAACTGGGGGTTAATGTGTTGTCTATTTTTATGAGTAGCTCATGATTCAGTGAGAAGCCAGCTTTTGTAAAAAAAATGTAAACCTGTTTAGAGGGAGCAGTACTGCCTTGCATTTTGATAGGCTCATAAAAAAGCCAGTTATATAGAACATTATGACTGTGTGTATAGTTGATGTTCTATACATTAATAGCATTGTTGGGCCTACTCATGTGGTAGGGCTGCTGTAACCCATGCCCTAGCATTTGTATTGGTATTTATTGTTTTGGTTTGGCTAAGCCAAACTGTAATTTAATTACTTCATATTATCACTGGCTAGCAACTGTTGTGGCAAGATAATAGGGTTGGTTGCCTTGTTGATTTTGAAGCACTGACATTCTACAGAACTGGCTTCGCGTTCCTATTGTTTCCAGTATTTAAAAAAAAAAAAAGTATTTGGCACAATTTACTTGTCTGACATGTTGTATCCCCTAAATAATTTGGTGAAGGATTTCTCATATCTGGTAGCTGATTGGGAAAATATCTATTTGACTTGTTAGAAAATGCAAATAAAATACTTCCCCTTTAAACCAGAAATAGGAAATTTAATTCAGTATGTCTTTCAGCTCTTCAAATGTTAGACGAGACAACTAGAAACAGCAATTTACTGTGTCGAGGTTACTATATATACAATTTTCCTTTGATTGCCCAGGTTATTCAATTAATAGCAATAGCTCTTAGACTTATATACCACCCCATAGTGCTTTACAGTACTCTCTGTGCAGATTATGTCAGCATATTTCTCTCAACAATTTGGGTCCTCATTTTACTGACCTAAGAAGGATGGAAGGCTGAGTCAATCTTGAGTACCATCAGGATCACACTCCAGACTGTGGGCAGAGTTATCCTGCAATACTGCATTCTAACCACTGCACCAGCATCAATGTTTAACTTGCAAGATAGTGCTACTTGATATTCATTTTCATATGTTATTATTGGCCATATCCCCAATTTTATATTAATTTGTATTTCCTTTTAATGTCAAAATTTTGATAGTTCTTCAGAAAACATCTTCTACCAAGTATTTGTACTGTCACTTCACACACTATGCGAGCAATGGTTGGCTTAATCATATTTATATTTGGTAACATTCTGTGCAATAGAAGTCCATAGCCTAGGAGGTCTCATAAACCCTACAAAGACTTTGTTGTAGTCCCCAGAAATCTCCAGAAATTGTTACTAAATTATCATTTTAATGTGACAACAGGAGGAAATCATTAACCACATGACTAAACACAATATGGCACTCTAAAGCCCTTGTGTTATCCTGTCATAGATTCTGTATTAAAGTTTATTTGATACCTCACACTAAGTCAAAAATCTGATAAAAATGGGATTAAATGCGGTTTATGAACTTGGACCATATAATATTCAGAACAAGGAATGTTTTTTTCACAGCAGTATAAAATTGTGTAAAAGCATCATAAGAAAAAAATTGTGATTTACAGTACAAATTATAGCAGATGGCTTGGACAGCCCCAATCAAGCCACATTGTGGTTCAGAATTCTATACCAACGCAATCTAGAGAGACAGTAACAACAACAAGCAATTGAGATTTTGTACCCAACCTAAGCAACAGGATTCCTTTATATATAAAGGATGCTGGATTACCAAGAGCATTTGAAATAAACTGTTCACTGGTTTTCTCAAGTTCCTCTGTATCTTTCTCAACAGATATTTAAATGGAACAAAAATTTCAAAAAGAAAACCATAATTGAACTATTGGTTAAGAAATAAAACATTGACATGAAGTTAGTGATATTACAGAAAAGCTCAGAAAAAAGAATAAATAATGCAAGAAGATTAATTACATCTGTGTAAACCAACTGGAGAAAAAAATGATGCAACAGTCATTTGCTCACAAATAAAGAGGTAACTTGCCAGTTTGATCCATTTATTATTTGCACCATTCTCATATAACAGCATTTCCTAATACAAGTAGTCCTCAACTTACAACCATTCATTTATGACCGTTTGAAGTTACAACAGCACTGAAATAGGTGACTTATCATTATTTTTCACAGGATAGTTGCACCATCCCCATGGTCATTTGATCAAAATTCAGATACTTGGCAACTGGTTCTCATATTTATGACAGTTGCAGTGTCCCTGGGCTCATGTGATCACCTTTTGCAACCTGACAAGTAAAGTCATTGGGAAAGCCAGATTCACTTAACAAATCGTGTTACTAACTTAACATCTGCAGTGATTCACTTAACAACTGTGGCAAGAAAGGTCATAAAAGGGGAGAAGCTCACTTAACTGTTTCCCTTAGCAACTGAAATGTTGGGCTCAATTGTGGTCAGAGGTTGAGGACTACCTGTTATCTCACCTAAAAATTGCAAAATTATGCTGCAACAAAACGTTCTGATATATTGTTTCTACCAATATTAAAAGATTGCCCGCCAATTATATCACACATGAATGCCAATATGTGTAATTTAAATATGTCCAATCTGTAGGAAAGTACAACAAACAGTAAATCAATCATCACCTTAGTCTCTGTCTCTCTCTCTACACACACACACTGTCAGTTATTTCTTAACATTATAAGCACCGCATAACGTCAAGGAAAGGAAATCCTTTAGTTAATTAGTATACTTGACGAGTTGTATTGACCAATACAACTCGTCAAGTATACTAACCGCAAAAAAAAAAATTAGAAGTCTGGTAGCACCTTTTCTGACTAACACGTATTTTGTGAGCTACGACTTACGCCTTTCTGCGTGACAGTACAGCGCAATAAAAAGTATATATGCTCTGTCTAGCCCCTAACATGAGCGCGGTACCTTAAACGGATAAATCTCAAAACCCAGATTTTCCAGGAGATCTCGGATATTTCTCTCCAGATGAACCACATGTAACTCCATGGTGCTCGATCGCCAGGTCCTATGGGAAATGTAGTTTTCGCGGCGCACGAGAAGCCCTCGCCCACATGCCCGGCGTGGCGAGAGGTGGTAAAGCGATCGGGTGGGGGGGCGACTGCCGGCGATGCCCCCTTTGTCTTTCTTCCGAATGTCCCGCGACTGGCTACGACGAGGAACGTCTTCGGTGTCTCCGGGACATCCCCGATCGAGGCCCTCCCAGCAACGTCCCCGCTCAGACTAATCAACGGGACGCCCGGATTTTCCCCGTCCAGAAGCCTTCGCGGCGTAGCGGAAGGCGGAATCGGCCAACCTCGGGCTCTTAGCCGTCTGCAGAGGAGGCGCTCAAATCGGCGTCGAGACCAGGGCGCCGGCGAAGACGTTTACGGCTTTCTTTCGCTTGCTGGCGGTCCTCAAGCGAACGTGAGCAGAACCGGCCTGAGTTTTGGCGGATTGGAGTGGCCGCTGCCTCCTGCTTGGGTCGTCTCCTAAGAAGTCTCCTAGGCCGGTTCCGAGTCTCGCCTCCACCCCACCCCCGATCGCTCAGGTGACCGCTGAGTTTCTTCCGTTGGTTGGGTGTAACGGCCGAGGGTGAGCGAGGTTAATTGGTGAAGGCGCCTTCCCCAAATGCTGGCCTGGGTCACCGACTCGGCCTGAGGCAGCTTAACTGCGTAGTTTCTGAGGGAAGGTCGGTGGATGCAATTCCCCCAAAGGCGGCCGGCTATGAAGGAATTGGGGCGGCCGGGGCGGGTGGTGGTGGGGAGAACCGTGTCGCTCGTCATCCGTTTAGATTTACTTATTGGTACAATGGCTGCGGGCTCCGCACTTCTTCCCTGCCGCTATTGGTTTAGAGGCGGAAAAGCAGGTGGAGTCAATACGGTGGCGGGAAGGGTAGACAAAAGGATGGCTGCTGCTTTCCTGCGGTTTCTCAACTTGTCTCCCAGCCCCCCAGGTAAGAGGATTCTCCAGACTACCATGTGGGAGGAACCGAGAAATGAGCATCCTCCTGCAGTCCTCCCGGTTTCGGGTTTTTTTTTTTTTTTTTTTGGCAAACTTTCCCATTTCTTCTTTTGACGCCTCTTGCTTCCCTCCCTTCCAATTGACATGTGGGGGGAAAAAGGTTTCTTCTTTTATGATTGCACTTTATCAGGAAAATACTCCTTGAATAAAACCTCTGCAATGCAAGCCTGCTGGTAAGAGGCCAATATGGGGCAATCCCAGAAGTAGTTCTGTGAACTCAGCTAAGGAAGTATTATTGAAAGTTGACTTCTGCTTTTCCCTGTCATAAGAACATCTTTATTGTGTTGCGTAAAGTACTCAAAAAATAATTTGTTCCCCATTAGAAGCAACTTTAATTTTTCCTGCATGTAAAAAAGAGGTATTTAAAAAGGAACCCGCCTGGATGGTTTTATCTTTCGATAAGGAAGATTGTTCTGAAGCATGTGATTTAAAATCTGGATCTGGTTCTGTGATTTAAAGAATGCTTGTGAGTCCCTTTTCCAACATGAAAATGTCATTGTATTTAGTCTGTTTTATTGAAATGCATAACATTTTCTTGTTACAGTAGTACCTGGTTGTGCTGTTGTACATCAATATTAACAACACTTTAAAACTCTTTTCATCCACTGAACATTAAAGAGATACTTGTCACCTATTACAAATATTTTGCATAGTTCCCATTCTCCCTCTATTTTGGGACCTTGAAAAAAGAAAATTCTGGAGAGTATATGTTTATATGCCTTTAATGGTATTTTCTATATTGGGCATGCTTTGGCTGCTCTGCAGAAAATTTACAGGGGATTTTATATAGAACGACCTGCAGTATCACGTCTGCATCTTGTGATGACTTTTTTGTACGTTTTTGTGAAGATAACAGAGGAAAACAAACATTTTCTTTGACTGCTTTTGCAAATAGTCTTTTTCTAGCCAAAGATTTTCCCAAGGTTACAAATGGGTAACCAGTGGATTTCTAAAAGACATCTTTTCCTCAACAGCATGGATTGGGACGCACGCCTCAGTTCTATATTGGTTGAAACAGACAGCAACATGGCCAAAATTAAGGCAAGTTAAGCTGCAGAGCAATATATTGCTTTTCTACTTTGTTGGTGAAAAATATTTAGTGCATGAGTTTTCTGTCTGTATCACACGCATATGCTAAACATATACTAAATATGTAGATACAAAAACACCTTAAGAGATTTATTCTGTTAAGTGAAAAGATGTTGGTAGTTTCCCCCCCCAAAAAAACCCACTGTCTTTAATACTGTAGCTTTTGACTACCAAGCTTTTCAACATTGTTAAATAGCAGCTACCGGGCAGGTGAACAAGTTATAATAAATGACAAAATAAAAAGAGAAAGGATAAAGTGTTTAATTGAGGCTTGACTCCTGGTGACTTTGTAGGGACATTTATATACAATTCATTGACAACAGTACGTAAGTTATTTTTAATTGTTTCTTCTAAGGTGTTTTTTCCCTAGCTTGGAAAGTCCACAGCGTATAGTATTTTGTGATAGTTTCCCATCCAAGTACTTGGTAGCACTGATCCTGATTGTTCAGCTACATGCTGCCATTTGCATTGAGGTTATATTTAAATACTTTGATGGTGACTAAAGGGACCAGTGTTTTAATGCTCAGTTCAAACAGTAGAGCAACATGACAACATTTTGGACAATGCACTGACCTTTATATTAGGAATGGAAAATGTAACAAGTATTGACTACCTCTTCCTGACTTGTGGTTCCCATTAGATTTGTATTGAATTAATTATGTAGACTCCTAGAGACGTATCAAGATTTAACTTAAGCTACAGGCTTAGTTCAGTAAAACAGATGAGGAACATGTGGCCCTCCAAACGTTTGCTGAATTGCAGCTGTTATCAGTGGTATGAAAAAGTGCTGGGGAGCTGCTAGTGTAGTTTATCTGGTCTGGGTTATCTCAGAGAAATCTTCATCCCTTATACATATTCATATAGTTAGGGATTTACCAATAAACCCTATATCAGTTTAACATCTAGTCTCCAGGAAAAAATACTCTGCAGAACTGTAGAATTATGAAACACCTTGCCTCTAAGTTTTTTTTGTTTTTTTTTTTAATTTGATTTATATGCCGCCCTTCTCTGGAGACTCAGAGCGTTAAGCAATAGCCTTTATTCTTTTTGTATATTTTATACAAAGTCAGCTTATTGCCCCCACAAACTGGGTCCTCATTTCACCTACCTTAGAAAGGATGGAAGGATGAGTCAACCTTGAGCCTTGGAGAGATTCGAACCAGCAGAAATTGCAGGCAGCTGTGTTAATAACAGGGTGCATTAAACCACGTTTAATTAAAGAGGTTTAATTAAACCTCTTTAAACCAAGGTTTAAAGAGAGACTACCTTGTTTGCAAAATGGTTATTCTAAAAAAAGCTTAAGAACCTGGACAATGGACCCAAGGCTGCTATTGTAAAGTTTCTTTGTCTTGCATTAGTAATGTTGTATATTTTCATTGACTGTAGTATAAAAACATCTTGAGATTTTGGAATTAGGAGCCGAGGTGGTGCAGTGGTTAGAGTTCAGTACTGCAGCTACTTCAGCTGACTGCTAGTTCAGCAGATCAGCGGATCAAATCTCACCGGCTCAAGGTTGACTCAGCCTTCCATCCTTCCGAGGTGGGTAAAATGAGGACCCAGATTGTTGGGGGCAATATGCTATTTAGTATACTGTCTTTGGTGTAAGCCGCCCAGAGTCCTGGGAGCGTGGGTGGCATAGAAATATGATGACTACTACTATTACTACTACTACTACTACTAATAATAATAATAATAATAATAATATGTATTATGAAATAAAAATGATTATATAATAATGCTGTTCATTGACTTTCTCACTGATGTGGATAAATAAAACAATAGATAAAACACTGATTTCATTCAGATTGGTCCTACTGTATATTTTCCTACTAGTAAACCATTAGTTCATAGGCTTGAATTAACTATTTTAATTATGTTTAATGTTGAGATGATATATTCTGCATTATTTTATATACCGGTACTATATTGAGATAGTGATTACAAAACAATTTTGAATTCTTTTTATGAATAAAGAATGTTCCTTTGAAGTTGCAAATGAGTTATTTTGACTTAAGTTATATTGAATGCATTTTCTCCTATTAAATTAAAGTGATATAATAAACAAAAACATTCTATCTCATACTTTTTGTTCACACGTTTTTACAAAACTATAATTATATTAAAGATTCTGATTTGATGGCAATTTGAAGTTGCATTTGTTTCATAATTGTTTCCAAATTGTGTTTTGAAATATGTAATCACTTTCTAATCATTCTGTTTCTTTTTCTTTTGCAGCAACATCTAAACACAGACAGCATCTCTTCCAAAGGTAAAAGTAATTGACATGTTCCGTATATTTTCAGAAGACCTCTTAGAAAGTAGAGATTTTTATAATTTCTTGATTGCAAAAAGTTTTCAGCAAGGGGGAAAAAACTGTCTTGCTAGAATTCTAATGGTAGCTTTCTTCAGATTCAAGGGAGTATATTTTTCAAGCAAACAAAAGATGGTTATCATTTAGGTGTCCTGTTTTAACAGCATTATAGGGCTGGTGTGTTGGAGGCTAAATAGCCATGCAAGGAAAGTATTGAAGTACAGCACCATCTGGAAAGCTATAGATTCCTCATCCTTCAGGCAGAACTTGGTCTGATTTAGTCTGATAATTCTTAATGTTCACTTAATCTAATCAGTGGCAGTGCCATTTACCCCATTTCTAAAAACTGAAATTTAATCCAATTTCCAGGTCATTGGTTACTAACCAACAAAATTAGAACAATTTCTTTCTCCCAAACTTGCAATCTTAAAAAAACAAAAACATGAAGCAAAATGAGTTAGTGAAAAATAATCAGTTAAAATTTACTATAATTAACTTCAGGGAGTCAGTTTGGTGTAGTGGTTAAAGCATCAGACTACAAACCAGGAGACTCTGAGTTCTAGTCCTAGTCCTACCTATAATGTCCTACCTATGAATTTTGAGAAAAAATGACGAGGACCTAAAAAACAAACTTGAAATTTTGAACTATGAAGCTGATTGAAAAAGAAAGTTTAGAGGAAACTATAAACATTTTGACTTCTATGTATTACATTTTAGATTCAGTTGCCCGTTTATGGAGTAGTTGTTAAAATGAGGATGAAAGGAAAAAAAATATTTATCATTAACTCCATTGGAATTTATCTCCAGCAATTAAAACAAAATAACACTAATGCTTCCATGCTTGCAAGTTTAGTCTAGTTCATTATTTTTCACCCCTGCAGCTGATTTGTTAGTGGGCAGAATAAATATTGGGAGTCCTGTTCCAACTCAGCCACCCTTGCATTTCACATGTGGAATTCACCCATGCTGTAGAATGGCCAATGAGGAACTTTCAACTATCAGCCAGCAACTACATTCACAAGCCCAGGTAATTTATACTGAATAGATACATAGTTCTTTTCTATGGGACAGACATAAAGAACTAGATGCATACACATTTTGTTTCTCCTTCATTAAGGTTTTTGCAAAGTTGTCTGTAGTTTGGTGATCTCAAATTAATTAATTAAAACAATTTCACCAAAACATGAAGTGCTTTAAATGCTTTAAAACAGTTGAGTAATTGTGCTCAAAAAGGATAGCTCTGGCTTCCAAACTACTGTTTAGTATTATTAGCCTGATTCATAATGCTAAGTTATAACAGTTTTGTTCTAGGCTCCGTGCAGAAAGCAAAATGTATGGCTTATACAAGCCACCAACACTACTTTTGTGGCATCTAGAAATCCTCCAAAGTTGGCAGTGTCAAAATTCCAACCCATTTTTAAGAGTGGATGAGAAAATTTTAGGATTCAGATGGAAACTTTAAGCTCTGTAGAGACTAAAGCACCTATTTACAGCATAAAAATGTTTACCTTCTCCAGAATTGGATTATCTCTGTGTTATGTTATGGACTACCTATTTTGGATATGTTGACATTCATATGCCTCACAAACCGAATGTAGCCTTCAAGCCAAGTAAATTTTCACCCACATTGTTTGAATATTATGTGTAAGTTCAGTTATTATAGCTTAACATTCTCCTGGGCCAAAATATTATGGCTTATTAAATTGGGAGACTATAGAAGAGGATAGAGGGAAAGCCCACAAATGATAGCCAATGAAAGGAGGAATTAAATTTGAAGTGAAAAGGAGATGCAAAAGGGGGAAATTATAAATATCTGAATTCCAATCATTTCAATTTTTCAAATCTTTTTCATTCTATAACTTTTTGGAACATGTAATTAGGAGATGTTTACTTATACTATGGCTCTGTACTCTTCTGTCTCTTTAGATTATAGAGTCACTCACCCAAGCAGTACGTCGGCTCAAACAAGAGAAAGAACAGCAGCAGCAGAGTATCAATCACCTAGAAGGTATGAAAAATTAGCAGTTCTTTTTCCAAAGCTGTTCCTCTTTCTTTGTTGTGACATCTATCTTTGAGACAAAACTTCTCTTCAAAATATTAAAGAAGCATGATTTTTTTAATCCGGTTCCCTTTTCTAAATATTTTTTAAATATTTAGGGTGATTAAGAACGACTTTAAGAAGTTCACAGAAAAGTTCACTCTCTTAGTTTTGAACATTGGTGAATTGGCAGGCAAAATATTTACCAAAAGAGAGTTTTTGCAAACTAAAAGAAAGCCATTAGGCATGTTAAGAATATTGTTGTGTTACCAACCAGCAGAGTAAGTGCACAGAGAAATGGTACTGAGAGCAATGAATACAATACATACAAATTGGTTTAACAAAGCTTTTACTTTGTAGTGAAAAACAATTGCATAATCTTTTAGTCAATCCAAGTCTTTAGCCATTCAAATCAGTCCGAAATTACAGATATCTTCTTACCATACAAACAGCAATTCAACTCCGGTAACAAATCACGATGATAGCAGATCCATCCACGTCTTCACACACGACAGTAACAGTTCCAACCAGCAAGTCAAGCAATTCTGACCAACAATGACTATAGCTCGGCTCTCTCCTTATGTACAGTTTACACTAGTAATTATCCACTTAAGATAAGTGAAGTCAGCAGTGCAATGACTCAACAGTACAATTAGGATAATTGCAGTCAGCAGTCAGTCAGCAGTCAATTGCAATGACTCATCAGTACAATTACTCAGCATTACATCTTAAAGTTACAGAATACATTTAAAGTTATAGAACACATATATTGCCTGGACAACCCGTTAGGTTTACACCATATCCTAACAAGGCATGTAATAAAAGAGGGTTTCTCACAAAATGGAATTCCATAGCCTAGCATGGGGATTTGTGGCCTTTTTCAAAGTGAGGCCACATTTGTTAATTGACTGGTACACTGACTGGAGACTGACCTCCCCAAGGTGAGCAGGTCCTGGACTAACCTGGGTTTAAATTAGATTTATATTAAATATTAATATACTTCTTCCCAAAATTTCCATTTGATCATATTAAAAAAACACAATTCAAAGATAGTCTTTTAAGATTAGAAGTTAGTTATATAACTCTAGTCTTGGTAAATTCCACCCAAACTGAATTAATCTCTTGAGAAAATACAAAAAAGAAGGTTTGAAGCAGATAATGGAGCAGATTCTAGTAAAAGGACATTATCTTCACAACCTGGTCCTAATTCGCTTGAGCCTATAAAGGAAATAATTAACAGTCAAAACAAAGCTGACACATTCCTTTGAATTTTCCAAACAGCTTCTCTAATCCCAGAAAACCTGTGATTCTGCTTCCCCTGCCCTGGTAAATTTAGTATTTACTATTTATGGTACCTTTGTTGAAATATAGAGGTCTGCCAGAATTAAAAATGAAAAAAATGACTCAATTTCTACTCCTTTAATTCAGAAACATGCAATGGATTTAACATCATTTCAGCCCATAATTAAAAAAAATAATGAAAATTAAAAGAGGTGGATGATACTGAATGGAGAATTTTAGCAAAATTCAGAATTATATCCCATGCTTCATAAAAACTTGAGTTAATACTAAAATAAAAGCAAAAATGGATTTTAAATAATAATCGTTTGAGTATAGTACTATAGCCTTTCTCAATTTTTTCTGATCATGTACTGAATATGAACATCTCACTAGCAAGGGAAGTATATAAGTTTCTGTTTATATTATTAAATGCCTCGGATACCTTCTTTTTGTAAATCCTTACTTTGTGACAATGGAATCTGTACATATGTATAAGTGCATAATGTATTCTATAGAGAAAATCAATCGCTATGGAGAATGGTACCTAAATCCTAAGCTATGGAAATTATTTTTGCCTTATTTTTAATACCCTGTTTGTTTCTCCTACAAATATGATTTTGGAGATTTTTTTTTCAACTTGTTATTGAAATGGGGATAAATCAATCTCCAGTGGAGTACTTAACACTAATAATAACTGACACTAAAGCCAAATACTGTTGTCTGTTCTAGCAACTAGAATGTGTGGCCTGAGCTAATTTTATTTTTCCTATCCTGGTTATTTATGCAGGTGAAATGAATCGCCTACAGCACAATTCACCTGGTAACTTTGAATCATTGCTGGGATGCAGGATGGAAGGGTTGAAAAATGAGCTCTGCAGCCTTCGACAACATGTGCTTCATCAGTCAGATGGGGATTGTACTCCTGATCTGTTTTCCTGTCCTGGTGTCATGCAAGATACTTTGGAGAGGTCAGCCATTTGAAATAACAACATAAATAACTTGGCAAGATAATATGGTAGAGAAAAACAGCTGTAATTTTCTACTGTTATCCAGAATACATGCGTACTGGGATAAACATGCATCCCTATATGTCGAAGCTTGAGTATATCATGAAACTGTTGGATTAGAAGGAATGCATTTTTTCTCCTAATAGTGATTTTGACAGTGATTTGCTTGTTATAATTTTGCTTATTATAATTAGGAATGAGTGAGAGCCTGTCTGTCCCAGACATTTCTAGCCCATGAAAAACAGCTGGGTAATTTACTATCTCTCAGTGCATTGGAATTGCAGAGAGCCTATTTGCTATTTTTCAAATTCTGTTAATAATTTAAATCTTGTGTTCATTTTCTAAGGGAGCTTGTATTTAGTTCAGAGAACTAGTCTTTGTCTTGTTGCTGATACTCCTGCTTTTCTTCTTATTCCAGTAAAAAAATCCTATGGCAAGAATACGAGTGCATCAAAAGAGAGATAGATCAGCTGAAACATAAACTTGGCAAGTAATGCTTGAGGTTCCTGCTCCCATAGACTCTTCTGCATCATGCAAAGGACCACTTATTGGTGGAACTATTGAAGAAGAAGAAAAGAGATACACAGCTTTTAAAAAATTTATATTTTATCCATTAGATTGCCAAGAAGAGGAACTATACAATCAAGTTTCTGCAACTCATGAGATTAAGAGAATCCAAAACCGGTACTGTAAGGTACAACTATAAATACTCTATTAAATACAATGATTTAATGCTAACAGTGTTACCCACACATAAAAAGTGAATTCAATCTTTGTCTAATAAAGCTTATCTATATTACACACTCAAAAAAGTTGGAAGCGATATGGAGGATCACAGTGTAGTTCTTAGCCAAATCTAAGAAATACATGGAAAAATTAATCATCTACCCATGGCTCATTTGCCCAAGCATTTTTTCTTTCTTAAAATAGTTTTTTAAGTTTTTAAGTTTATAATTATAGTTTGGTTGTCTGTTTTTTCTTCTAGCATCATCAGGAATGTCTGTGCAGAAATAGGATGGAGTAAGAGAAAAACAGATGATATCAAGACAGTACTATGCTGGGAATGAGCATATGCAGCCATCAATACATTGTATTTTTCCAACTACATAAGCATAATATAATATCATGGCAGCTGCCCTTTTAGCTTCCTCTTAAGGCTGGAATTAGTCATAATGTGCTATAAGAGTGTGAATATAATTTGCCAATTTGTTTTCTGTATACTAATATATTTTTTTCTTAGTTGTACAGATAAGTAAATGGGGAATCATCTACCTATAAGAAAAATTTCAATTTCAATTATTTCTTGTTCATCTTAAAAAACTAGATAAAACTTATATTTACAACTACACTTTTATGTCCTTTCCAGATGTTGGAAGAATTAATAAACACTCATAAAGCTCAGGTTCAGGATTTTGGCAAAACAAGGAATGAAACTCAGAACACCCAACAGGAGCTTAATGTTGTCAAGTAAGCCATTCTATACTGTGTTTTGTATGCTTTAGTGAACATGTGTTCATGTAGAGCTTCGTGAAAGATTGAGTAGAAGAACATGGTGGTTAAATTCTGGTAGTTATTTTTGTGATTCAGAAGACAATGTGGTGGTAAAGGGGAGAATGTCAAGTTAGGGACTAGCAGGCAATTGCCCACCAGGTGGCTGGTTCCCTGTTTACAAAATTAGTTTACCAACAAAAGTGCCTGACATGAATTTGCTGCATCCAGAGAAAATTGATTGATAAGATAAATTGCCTTTGTTCTGTTCCCTATTGCAATTTTGAGCCTTTTGCCTTTAACATCAGCATCTGTCAAATAGGTTATGTTTCTGACCACAAGCACTATAAAATACTTATTTTTTTTTATACTGCAACTCTTCGAATTCTTTAAAACTGCCCTGAATTTAAGTTCCTTTGGAACCATTATTACTATGGATTTTATTTCATTTAATCAGATCTACAGTGACTGATCTAAAAGAACAGGTGAAATGTCTCAGCTTAGAAGACAAGTATACTATGCAACCCAAGGAGGATAGCACTGATCTGGGTAAGTGCTGGTTTGTACAATATTACAGAATAACAAGAGTTGGAAGACACCTTGGGACAAGGGTGAAATGCTCCCAGTTCAGACCGGATCACCCAATCCGGTAGCGATAGCAGCAGGTGGTTCGGAGAACCGGTAGTAAAAATCCCTGCGCCCCCCCCCCCCCCCGCTGCCCGCCCCCCCCGGCCCCCATCCATCTGAGCTGCGCGATCATCAGAGGCTGTTTTTTTTAACTTTTAAAAGCATTTTTTCTATAACCTCTTCGGCCGAAAAAATGCTTTTAAAAGTTTTTTAAAAAAAGCCTAGAAGAGGTTGTAGAAAAAAATGCTTTTAAAAGCCTCTGACGATCCCAGCTGAGTTGCCTGATTGTCAGAGGCTTTTAAAAGCATTTTTTATAACCTCTTTGGCCGAAGAGGTTGTAGAAAAAATGCTTTTAAAAGTTAAAAAAAAAAAGTTGGCCATGCCCACCCAGTCACATTACCCCCCCCCCCACCAAGCCACGCCCACAGAACCGGTAGTAACAAATTTTACATTTCACCACTGCCTTGGGGATCTTCTAGTCTAATCCCCTGCTCATACAGGGAACCCCGTTACCATTTCAGACAAATGGTTGCCAAATCTCTTCTTAAAAACTTTCAGTGTTGGAATATCCACAAATTCTGGAGGCAAATCATTGCACTGATTAATTTTTCTAACTGTCAGGAAATTTCTCTTTAGTTCTAGGTTGCTTCTCTCCTTGGTTAGTTTCCTTCCATTGCTTCTTGTCCTGCCTTCAGGTGCTTTGGAAAATAGGTTGAATCCCCCTTCTTTGTGGCAACCCCTCAAATATTGGAACACTGCTGTCATATCATCCTTAGTCCTTTTCATTAAACTATACATACTCAATTTCTGCAACTGTTCTTTATATGTTTTAACCTCCAATCCCCTAATCATCTTTATTGCTCTTCTCCGTACTCCTATCATGAGGGTTGTACCTGGTTAGAAGAGATGCACATGATCCTATGTAAAACATTGTATATTCAATGAAATGATCTGACATAAGCTAGACACACTAATACTTGGGATCTACCTTAAATGTAACCTGAACTTCTTACCAGTCAACAATAGAACATGGTTGCTAGTTAGCTATTAATTTATTTGATATATAGCTCTCTTTTCTAATCTGGGAAGTACTTAAAATGAAATGTTTTGAAAAATAAAATCATTCAATAACCTATGTAAGAGATGTGCTAATGCAGATTTTCTAAATAAAGTGAGAGCAAAATGCAGCTTCTAAGGACTGTTCAGTAGTCTGAAAATAATGCAGGAGGAAGCTTTCTTCAATGTGCCAGAAAGGAGTGCCTTTGGCAGTGAAGACAAATATGCAAAGGCCCTCTCTACAAGAGTCCTTTCCTGTTTTATTTAAAAATTAAGCTAAATTATAGATCTTAACAATCAGACCAAATTGTAATGGGAGAATCAGGTCCAAAGCCATTTAAAACTTCAAAAATCAATGTTAGCTGCCTAAATTCTGCCTGGTAAGCAGCTGGCAATCAATGTAAATCTTTTGGTACAAGCATCCTATGTTTCCTGTGTTTTATACTAGTTAGCACCCTCTTATCTTCTCTTGCTAATGATATACAAGTTCCAAAGAGGGCTACGGTTACTATGATATAGCATTCTGGTTGCTAGAGAATAGATATGATAATCTCTCTTTTTCTCAGTGAGAGATTGGCAAGGGAGGGGGCAATTTTCTAATATCCCCAGTGAATTAAAGGCAGAAAATAATTTAATTTTGACTGTTTTCTAGAATTATCTGCTTATATATCAGATCCTCTTTTACCGGTAGTAATAAGATAGATACTTCCAATTAGTCCAACTTTTAATCTGCTTTTATATTGAAAAGCAAGCTATAAATCCATTACTAATTTAAAATGGCCCTCAGGCAACAATGGAAATTCAATATAATCTTTTAACTAGTGTCCTTTAATATAATCTGAAAAATATCATACCTCTAACATTCCTTTCTTTGAATACTAATGTTTGTATAACATTAAAATATTTCCTAATTGCTTCATGTTGCAAATTACAATGTGCAGCCAATACAAATGGCAGAGATGGAACAAAGTGCACTATTGTCTTTTTAATGTGTTTTTATTTATTCACTAAATAACATATTGCTTTGGAAAATAGAGCCTGTGGTTATGAGTTGTTGCTGGATCCCTGATCTCTCATTGTTTTGTCTGCTAGAAAAGAATGAAGAGTTACTGCATGAAGAAGACTTATCTTTCTCCTTTAGTAGTGATGATTCCATCTCTGAGTTCAGTCTCACAGATGTCAGCTCGGATGAACTTTTCAGTGAAACAGAAGGTGTACAACTTGTTGGTAGGCACTACTTTATTTTGAAATACTGAACAATGATGTGGCTGCGGGAAAGGTGGGGAGCCAATACTAAAAAGATACCTCTTTCTTTCTCCACTTCTTGAAACTTCAAAGTCTATTTCATCACACTGGGGGAAAAAAACAATATTTTGGGAGACTAAAAGGATTAACATTCTCTTCCAAGAGATTAATACCATTTCATTAAACTGTTCAATGTTCTCATAGGCAGGATTTGGAAGAATGGTTTTCCTAAATTTATATGGATTTTACTCTGTTCTAATCCTGCTTTTTACTTTTTTTTAAAAAGAAGAAGATCGGCAGTTCCCAGCTTCTGTACATCTGGTTCCACTCCTCCATGCAAGAAGCTTCATGTACTTTGCAGCTTCACTAGCTCATTGTGCCATATATGTATGCCTTTGATGTCAGCTAAAAGACCCTGTTTTTACAAAGATATACTTATTATTTAACAGGCTGTTTTAAAGCTCTTTTCAAATGCCCCACTTGCATCACTTGGGGAAAAGAAAACCCACTGAAAGTTTATACCACCCAGAGCTCATAGGAATTGGGCAGCTAATAAACTAGGTGGCTAATAAATTCAAATAAATAAAGGGTCCTCTTGAAGATGTGTTAACTTATTTAATGGTTCATAGTAATATGCTAATTACACTTGTTGTACTTTTTAGATGACAAGGTTTCTATACCAAGTTTGAAACTGGAGAATATCCCTGGAGAGACAATTGGTGGCATGTTGGAGAGGACAGAAATCAGCAGTGAATTATCCACCAGTTTGCCTGAGCTGATCTTCAGTGACCTTTAAAGCATCACTTAAGGGCTGCCTCATGCTTTTTAATGAGGAAACAAATTAAAGAGAGGAAAAAACATGAGTTGTTTTCAACATGATACGATGCTTTTGTGCAGATATTGCACGAGGTAGGAGGAGGAGTGATCTTAGCCCATGTCATGTTGGTATGTCAGGATTTGCTGGATAGGTCTGGAATCATTTCAAGGACACAGTGTTAACAGCTTCCAGTGTCTCTTTCTAGAAATGAAACAATGGTATTAATTAATCCCAATGTACATCAAATATGATATATATCTTTTTTTCCCAAATAGTCTGTAACCTAACACAGGCAAAAAAAATATTCTGGAAGTTAATTCATCTTAAACTACAAAGCCTGTTAATTTGGTCAGTATCTGTAATCCAGGAAAGAAGGAAACATCTACTAAAGGACAGAAGAGCCTATACTATATTACATGTATGAAACCATTAATTTGCCAGTGCACCAGCAGGTGATTAAGACAAACTGCTGTATATTGGATGCATGTTACAGTTTTGTGGTAGTAGACAAATTTTCTGGACAGTGGGTAGCTCATGTCTTGTTCAGGAGCAGCTGGAATTATTGGGTGTGCCCATCTTGTTTTCTTCGCCACTGAGCTGTTACACTGTAGTCTTTGGAGTCATAAGGGAACTAATTTGTCTAAGTGACAGTGTGTCCAAGATTACTGATTTTGGATTAGATGGAAAAGAAATCAGTGTAGCTTCTTAATTATCATGCCTTCAGTCATGTTCAGTGAATGGCAAATGTTAAAATAAAATCTAAAAGTCATGCTATAGTTAGGTTTTTATCCAAGTTAAAACTTAGCCTATATTATTTAAGTCAATGAGGAAATACGTCAAAGTACATGTGGATTTATTTGTGATGAAGTTCTCCTTAGGTTGCATTGTGTCACTACACTTTTGAATAGAAGAATATTGCAATAAAGGTTACTTTCTCCTTGACAACTTTATGGTTAAAATCATACACACATGCAAGACATCCTTGCAATTTTTAAAATGAAAGATTTCCAGTTGTGGGAATTATTAACAGAAAAGTCATGAATGACTTTTGAAAAATAAAGCTACAGTATAAGAATATAGCATATTAGGTGTCTCTAATATTACATCTCTCAAATGTGTAATTTGCATTTTTGTTAAAGTCTGGATTTAATTTGTGCAGTGATGCATTCTTATTGATTTAAAAAACAACTTAAAAAATAAGGCATGTTTTCCTTGCCAATGTTTCATCTTGCTTTTCTCAGTATATGGGATTCTCATTTTACTCATGGAAGTAGAAAAGCATATTAAGCAAATAAACTTTTTGAGAAAACCATTATTATCTGAATTGCTATCCCAGAATTCTTAATCAGAGAAGGTCTCAGACTTAGGCATCTTTATAGTTACAAATTAACTAATCAGAATAGATTTATGCAAAAGCTGTTTATCTTTTTCTGAACCATCCAGTTTCAAAGATAAGATTAAATTAATTTTGAATTGCAGCTCTTACAGTTGCATCTTCTTTTTCCAAGGTCTATATGGAGTAGAGCCTGCTAAAATTGTCATGAAGTCCTCAATCTTATTCTGATTAACAGTCCCTGCAATTCCTTTAGGTATGACATATCAGCATACTGGACAAAGCTGCATCTCTGTGTTGAAAAAGAGCCTTGAATAGGAACCACCCCAATCTCAGGATAAAAGTAATTTCAGAAGAGGAAAAGGGTTACAGGCAAGGGAGAGGAGAAAAGGTGAGGAATTAGCAACAGGAGATTTAATCAGTGGATAGTCCAATAGTTCAGAGAGTGATGGGAAGAAGCAAGGGTTACTCCCACACTTCGCATTCATGACCTGTTTGCTTCAGATTTGAGGAAGCATAGATAGAGAAGTCAAATTCAGTGATCTCTGGACAGAACAATTTATCATAATGAATGTAGCTGATTGTATTAATGCAATAAAGCTTGCATGTATTCATCAATAAACTGGACTTTGATAGAAATAATCATCTTTTCTGAAGTTTAGTTTTTGAACAATGAGGAGGGATTAGGAAGAGAATAACTAGTCTTCAAGTCCTTGGAGAACATTGATAGGATGGAAGGCACAGATTTTTGAGAGATCGCATGCTAAAAGGCAGGTGTCATGACAGGGTAGGCACACTTCCCAGGTTCCAATATTGTAAATTACACTAATCAAAGAGCCAGAGTGTGCCAAATATACTGGCACATACTGGCCAGGCTGAAACTATGGAAAATTAGTGGTTCATGAAGTAAATTGGCCCTGTGCCAGTGATGGCTAACCTTTTTGCCATCGCATGCCAGGAGGGGGGGGCGGGGGAGGATCGCGTGTGCATGTACCCACGCGCATGCAACCACCCCACCCCCCCGCTCCTGGCACATGATGGCCTGGAAGGCCCGTTTTTCTTTCTTACCTGGCTCCAGATCCTCTCTATGCATCTGGGAAGGGCAAAACAGCCTTTCCCACTCCCTTGGAGTCCCTACGGAGGCTGAAAGGGCCCATTTCCCAACTCTCGGTGGGACAGGAAGTGACATTTTTTGCTGTCCCCAGCCTCCAGAACATCTCTAGGAGCCTCTTTAGGAGTCTCTGGAGGCTGGGGACAGGAAAAAACGTCACTTCCTGTCCCACTGGGAGTCGGGAAATGGGCCCTTTCAGCCTCCGTAGGGCCTCCAAGGGAGTGGGAAAGGCTGTTTTCGCCCTTACCAGATACACAGAGAGGATCTGGAGCCAGGTAAGAAAGAAAAACGGCCCTTCCCCACCACCCCCCAAGCCCTCCAGAGGCAGGAAACAGCCTGTTTCCCTACTTCTGGTGGGCCCAGAAGGCCTGAAAATCAGCTGGCCGGGACGTGCATACCCAGAGCTGAGCTGGCGTGCCCACTAATATGGCTCCGCGTGCCACCTGTGGCACATGTGCCACAGTTTCGCCATCACTGCCTATGCCATGTAGGGCATTACAGGTAATAATCACCTTGAACTGCAGTCAGAAGCAGACTGGCAACCAATGCAGCTGTGGAACAGAGATGTCATATGACATATTAAAACATGTTCATCATTATCCAAGCTGCTACTTTCTGCACCTGATGTTTCTGAGTGATTTTCAAGGGCAGCTCCATGTAGAGTGCATTGGAGTAGTTGAGCCTTGGGCTGTCACAGGGATAGATGGATGACTATATGAAAGGACACAACTTGTGCACTAGATTGAGTTGAATGAACCCCCTTCCCTCATTGCACACCCTGCGAATGTGCTAGCTCATACAAGAGTATGGATAGAAGGTCCTTAAATGGAAGGTTCAGGGGGCCCTAATATCTACAACCACTCAGTCTTGGAAGGATTAAGTCAGTCATTTCCTTCCCATCTAGGCCCATACAGCCTCCAGATTCTCAGGCAGGATTTTAGCAGCAACACTTGGTCTGTTTGGAATTGAGAAATATAATTGGATATTGATATATTCAAAGTCTAATTACATTTGCAGTGCTGTAAATGATTCCGAATAAGAATCTACTTAAGTAGGTTTTTCTTCCTCATCCTTGAATATAACTTATCTTTAAGCAAACTTCTTCAATAAATTTTAAGGCCATGAATTTTCTGCTCTGCAGTACTGTACTGATAATTTATCATAAGTACATAAACATATAATGCACAGTAGGGCTACTATACAGCTAAAATGTAATGATCACTAAATTGTAGCAAAAAGTTTATATTGTGTATCATCCTATTGCCATCTAGTGGCTATCTATTTTTGCAGCCTGGGTCTGATAGCTATACCATAATGCATACTGCAATAGCAAACAGATTGGTTGCAATAATAGAGTTTCTTTTATTTTGATTAGTGTCCCACCCTTTCTAGCTTCAAAGGTAACCACTGAAAGTTATTTCTAGTTTCTTGCCAATGAACAAAATTATGCCTGAGCCTGGAATTAATAAAAATTAACCCACAGAAACTATCAAAGCTTTCTGTCACCTTCAAAGGGATCTATAAGGACTTGGCACATTGCCCACTAATGCTGTTAAAAGAGTCTACTACTTGTGAAGTGAAATCGAGTACCACTTTGTTCTAGCCTCAGGGAAACTACAACACTAAAGGAGACAGCTGAGCTTAACAGAACAAGTAGAAAATCCTCTGCAGACTTGCCTAGGAATTCCTTGATACATTTGAGGCCCAACATCATTGAAGACCTTCTGAGAAATAGCCTAGTACAGGGAGAGGGAACCCTTTTTGCAAGTGAAGGCTCTTTTTATTTATTTTTGGTGCTGAAGACCATAGAAAGCATGGTAATGATGCTGGACAAAAAATCTCAGATAAAATCACTGGTCTTGTTTTCAGGAGAGCTGTTAATTTTTAGAAAATTAATCTTAATAAAAACATTTGGGAGCTAATGCTATTATTACATTTCTGACATAATATATTATTTGGTGACTTCCTAATTGTTGTAGGGAAAATAGGAGGAAGGAGTATTAGGTGTGTTTACTGCCTTGAATAATAAAATGATAAAGGCGGGATAAAAATCTAATATAATAAGAAAAGGTGATCTTGAAATGAAGAGCAGACCCATGATGTTACAGGCTGGTTAAAAATTGGCTCTGAGATTGTTTTATCCTGCAAAAGATCCACTTGCCGCTTAGAGATTCTAGTACAGGGATCCTCAATAAGTATCACTTTCGGGCTTCTCTATTTAAACTACCCCAATCCCAGAGTAAGTTGCTAGGTTCATAAATCATCCTGCATCCATTTTTTAAACGTGATATCTTGACTAAGCTACAAGTTTTCACACTATGCCAAGCCATAAACTTTGGGTTAAAAACCTCAATTGCTGGGCTTACCCATTTTATTCAGTATAACCAAATAAACAACATTAAGCTTTATTTTTAGTATATGAACCCAGCTTGTACATGAAAACATAGCAGCTTTTGAATATGATGAACGACATGAATTGTCTAACCTTTGACAGAAGAGTAAGAGAAGGGGATAAAGACTGCATGTGGAAACAGGCAAATTTCAGATGATCATGCCTTCCAGTAGACTGTTCGAGCTTGGTAAATAGTAGCACAGAAAGCTGGATACAGCTTTCAAACAGCAGCACCAAATTAGTGTTATTGCACAATCTTATTGTTCCAAGCATTATCAACAATACTGACAGGATTAAACATATAGTTAGATAAAACATTTAGAGTGACAAAAAACATATTGTGTGCTATTCCTTAGTATTAAATCAAGGAGTACAATTTCCTCAGTAAACTGATATTGAGTGCTGAATTCAGTATAAACTACAGATGCTTTTATTCCCTGCAAAAACACCATAAACCAGAGCACGGAAAGGGGCTTCAGTAGCAATAGTCAGGCTATGCAGTGTGAATACTGAATACCATTAACTGGAGTAGAGGATTATTGCTTTCTAACTTTGTCTCAACTTGCTAGAGACATTTGCATGGCCCCATACGAAAATGAATGCTGGACTAATTTTCTTAGTATAATTCAGAGGGCCCTGATTAAAAGGATGAGATCACTGCTTCCTTCTGGATCATGTTTTAAATCTTGATAGAAACATGAAGTGTAATTCAAAGAAAATAAGAGAGCCAACTTCATCTCCCAGTCACAGTTTCATTGCATTTCCATTCTCAAGAAACACATCATATTCCATATATTTCATATTTTTTACTTTTTGTGAAAAAGCACCCCATACAGTGTATTTTCTCAGAATCCAACAAACCTATCTTTGATATGAAGCCAGCAGTTGAAAAGATAGTTGATTTTTTTTTCTCTAACATTGCATGTACCCAGTCACAGAAAATGAAGATGTATCGAGGAAAAGGTTTTGGTTAAGCTGATTCTCAAAAATAAAGAAAAGGACAAGCATTTTTAAAAAGTAAGTCATTTGACTTGCAACTCTATAGTTATTTGCATGTCAGTACAGCAGCTCCAAAATTGTAGAGTTGCTCCCCAGTTGGGATCCTTTACAAGCTTTGTAGCCTTTAACAGGTTCTGTTTTTTTTTTAAGTCTTTCAATTGTTTAATAGCTGTAGAGGGAAAGAGGTGTGTCTTCCATCATGTCATCCTGTAAGAAAGAAAAAAAGTTAATTTTGTGCTAGCCAGATATTAGTGAGAGATGTCTAAGTTATGTACTATATATATTCTTAGTGACTTCTGAACCATCGCTTAATGAATCTGAGCCTCTGCCATCTCAAAGAATTGCCCTTTGGAACAGACAGACCAGGCAACTAATATTAAGGTACAGTGGCAGTGAGGCCATATCCTGTCTAGAGGAAAAATAACAGAACAGGTAAAAATCCAGCAGATGCTCACCATAGGCAAGTCCTGGAGACGTCTAAATCGTAGTCTATTGCCACGTTGTCGATACCTCAAGAAACCCAGGAGAGTCAGAATCCCTACTGTCACAACAAAAATTACAACGACAGCAATCACGAGGGGATCCTTCCCTATTGGACTGACTACTGGTATACTGGGCAGACCTGAAAGCAAGAAGAAGACAGTAAAATGTAGTTCATCTTTTAAAGCTATGAAGGTTCATTCACCCAGCTACCTATTTTAACAAAGGAATACATTCAGCTGCATAACCCAAATCCAGCATTATATTTAATATTATTTATACAAACTTGCAGTGCCTCGCCCAACATGTTTCCCCCAAAACTATTTTCAGGCAAAAGTACCAATTCCCAACCTAATTTGGAGATGTCAGAGAATGAATAAGTAATTTTTTGCTTCTTTTTGCAGAGCATATGCTTTGTCACTGTGCTATATAGTTCTCCCATAGTTTCATCCAAGATTGGGTTTAACTATTTCTCGGTTCTCATCAACCCATTCTAAATCTGTTGTTCCCTAGATGAGACAAGATTGCTAAATGTATACCTTGATTGTTTCCCACATCAAATACAGTTGTCTTGTGGTCATGTTTAGCTGGTTGCTCTGTCTCTGCTGATAGGATTTTGTGAGGTAAGAGAGTAGAGGAGGCAACCTCAAATGTTACTGATCGAGAAGTATTGGATGTAGTTATTGTGATCACTTGTTCACCAATAGTAGTCCTTGGAGATGATGTGGAGGCAAGAGTGTTCTCTTCTGTGAAAGCCTTATGGTCCATGACTGGGGTGGTATTTTTTGCTGGTCCCATGGTAATGAATGTAGAAAATTCCGGCTGCGAAGCAGCTGATGTTCCTGAATAGAAACATTTAACTGTCAGTACAGTGGGGGTGGGTGAGAATCTTGACTCTGCTTAATTCAAAAATAAAGAGAATCTACTTTGGCCAGACCTTTTCTGAATGTTCCTACAGTTCTAACATAAATCTTGGTAGTTATCAAATCTAATCAAAAGTATGTGAATAAAGCAGGTCCACAGTTAGACTCCAGTCTTGGGAGTAGGTTCTGTGATGATATCTGGGGTACCATGTTGCTCAGGTATCAGGAAAGAATTTGATCCTATTGGACCCCAGAAAGCAGGCAGGGTCCTCATGACTGTGAGCTCAGCCACTTCTATATTAGATCCATTTTCATCCTGACTGACAAAAACCATGAACAATGTTTTATGTTTGTACTGGTTGTGTATTACAGTTTGTATAATATATTCTCTGGAGCCATCCAAAATTCTGGAGCCATCCAGAATTGGCTGAAAGATGGGTGGCTATATAAATGTTTTAAAAAATAAAATAAAATAGATAAAATAAAATAAAATAATAAAATATTGAGATGTGGCTGGTTGCTGGGTGCTAGTAGTGGTGAATTCTTTCTTGAATGAGGAAGAATTTGATGTCTCATTTGATGTCACAGCACTTTTACATCCACAGACCCAGAATTTGCCAAAGAATCCATGACAGCATTACTACATAGCACACAACCAACCTAACCAAATAAACCAAGATTGAAATACCCAGAATCATGAATCTTATCAATTTCTGCCTAACCATATACAGATAGTCCTCGACTTACAACAGTTCATTTAGTGACCATTCAAAGTTATAATGGCAATGAAAAAAATGATTTATGACCATTTTTCACACTTATGATTGTTGCAGCATCCCCATGGTCACATAATCAATATTCAACAACCATGTTACTAACTTAACAACTGTAGTGATTCACTTAACAACTATGGCAAGAGAGATAATAAAATGGAGCAAAACTTGCTTAACAAATGTCTCACTTAGCAACATAAATTTTGGGCTCAATTATGGTTATAAGTCGAGGACTCCCTGTACTTTCAGTTCAACAGACAAATATATCAACAAATCAAAGGAATGGGATCACTACTTTCAGGAATAATTGTAGAGACTGTATTGCAATGCCTGGAATCAATAGCATTCCCATATATAGAACTCAAATATGGATCAGGTATATAGATGACATTCCTGTCATAATCAAAAAGGACCAACTAGAGAATACAAACGAAACCATTGACAAAACTTCAAAGGAATAAAATTCACTAGGGAAGAAGAAAACAACATCACACTATCCTTCTTGAATAATCTATACATCTTCTTACAACAAAATGGATATCCACACAACTGTTGTGGCTCCGTTGCTTGAGGCTGGGCTATCGACAGATGCAGACTGACAGTGAGGGGGAGGAGTTGGCAAGGCCTCCCTCTCCAGGACCCTCCTCTCTGGCAATGCCTCCGGAGGACACCGAAGGCCAAACGATAGGCTCAGAGCCAAGCATGTCCCCGCAGCCACAGGTGGACAGCGACGAGGAAGATAAGTGTTGGCTGGACCCTCGACAGAGGCGCAGGGAGAAGCGTGCACAGCAGATGGGAAGGCGTGCCAGAGATTAGCTGAGTCACTGGACCACACCCCACAGGGTATAAATGTGGGTGTGGTGGCCGGTTCAGTTTGTGACGAGCAAAAACTGGAAATACTCCATGATCTCTGCGTTACTGGACTTTGCCTGCTTTATCGGACTGCATTTGGACTAATTCTTGTATTATTGACACTCTGCCTGTTTTATCGGAATGCTGCAGTCTAATCTTTGTTTTGTGTGAGTAAAGTCTGAATTGGCAGCTAGCCACTGGGTTGCTGCCAGCTTTATCATCAAAGAGTTTTGTCGTGTGGCTTATTAACTCCGGGCCGTCTGTGGGTGTGTGTGCGTGGTACGGGGACAGAACAACAACATCATCAAAAGGTGCCTGACCACTCAATCCAATATTGCACAACCAATGTTGTAAAAAGAATAACACTGCCATACATCTTCGAAACATCTTCGAAACCATCAATAGACTATTACAACCACATGATATCACCATAGCACCCAAACCAACCAAAGCCATCCAAACATCCTAAGTAAATCACAAGACGCAGCACCCTGGAAGAAAAAACAAGAATCATTTACAGCATACAGTGTAAGGATTGCAAGAGCCACTATGTAAGACAAAAAGGCAGAAGACTAGCAGATCATCCATGAACACCAGCTAGCAGTCAGAAGACATAATGAAAATTCCTTCATTTCATAACATATGGGCAAACCCAGTGGTGGGATTCAGCCAGTTTACACCACTTCGGGAGAACCGATTGTTAACTTTCTGAGCAGTTTGGCAAACTGGTTGTTGGAAGAAATCATTAGGGCAGAGAACCGGTTGTCAAATTATTTGAATCCCACCACTGGGCAAACCTAATCATAGTTTCAACTGGGAAACTGAGTATCCTAGACAAAGTCAGGTCCAAAAATGCTAAAGATTTCCTGGACATTCAAACAAATCAGCCATCAACAAGCACCTAGGCATAAGCAACATCTACATACCATTCAAAAGAGATAATTACAAAGCCAAAAAGGAAACAAAAAAGACCAGAAAGCTTCCTCAGGAGCAATCAATAACACTCAGATGAGCAGAGATTAACATCAAGATTAACATTAGAGGAACAATGAAGAAGCAAACAATACCTCAATCAAGAAATTGCCAAGCAAGCTAACAGTAAACAACAGCCCAATCAAAGAATCACCAAGACCACTCCTACCAATACTGACCGGGCAAGCCACTGGGACATAAAATGAGAGTAAACCCCATTCCCTACTAAAACTGATGAGAGTACCACTTCAATCCTGAACTACAAATTTTCCCTTCTATCGGTAACATATTTTTTAGAACACTGAGGCCACAGAAATATTTGACCATAACTCTGCAAATTTAGTGGGTATTTTTTTTTAGCTCAGATGGTGTTCTCTTTCTTTTTTTCCCATTTTTTGGAAAATACGGAGTATCTAATTGTAATCTAATATAATGCTTTTACAGGCTGTGACTGTGAAACAGAATTAGTTGATTCATCCTGGCCATATTTATTTAAACTACCTACCATGATAAATTATTGAGTCTTACCTTGTGTCTCATTTGATTGCAAAATTTCTGTAGCCGGGATCATAGTGCTGGAAGTAAGCAAGGATGTGGCACTGATGTATCTTCTATCATCATCCAGGTCAAATGTATTAGTTTCCGGTAAGTTTGTAGTTGGAATAAGAAATAAAGAAGGATCAGTGCTACTATTAGAGGCATTATTTGCAATCTGGGTCTGTATCCTTGCTGTAGTATTCAAATAGCCAGGTGTAGTAGTGGTCAGATAATCCGACTGACCAATGCTGCTGACACTGACTTGTGGGATGCTTGTGATAATGTCATCCCTACTGGTGGCTGTGGCTTGGAAGCTTCTAGCCTCAGTGTGACGAAGTGTGAACTGAGAAATTGTGCTGGATGAAGCAGATGACCCATTCTTCCCATCTCCTAGTACAGAAGAAACAAACAGGAAAACAAAATTTGGCAGCATCTTTACAACGTATGTCCTTTCCTAGAATATCAGCTGGAGAAATAAGTAAAAAAGGGAAGAAATAGATCCATATCCAAAACAATTGCTGTGAAAGGGACAGCAAATTGGGGAGTAAGTTCTTTTCTAACTGAACTCTTTTCAGAAATTACTACAGCTGACATTTTTTATTTATTTATTTATTTGTCAAGCATATATAAGATAACAGGTAAAAATATAAACATAATTTGAAAAGAGTAAGAGTAAAAAGGAATATTAGGACAGGGATGGTAGGCACGCTGGTGCACTTATGCACGCCCCTTACAGATCTCTTAGGAATGGGGTGAGGTCAATAGTAGACATTTTAAGGTTAAAGTTTTGGGGGTTTGGAGAAGAAACCACAGAGTCAGATAGTACATTCCAGGCATTGACCACTCTGTTACTGAAGTCATATTTTCTGCAACCAAGTTTGGAGCAGTTTACCTTGAGTTTGTATCTATTATTTGCTCGTGTATTGTTGTGGTTGAAGCTGAAGTAGTCACTGACAGGTAGGACATTGTGGCAGATAATTTTATGTACTACACTTAGGTCAGACCGAAGTCGGCATGGTTCTAAATTGTCTAAGCCCCAAATTTGAAGTCTGGTGGCATAAGGTATTTTATTGTGAGTAGAGGAATGGAGGACTCTTCTCGTAAAATATCTCTGGACTTTCTCAATTGTATTATGTCCGATATGCAGTGCAGGTTCCAGACAGATGAGCTGTATTTGAGAATTGGTCTAGCTAATGTTTTGTATGCTCATTAGTAGTACAATATTACCAGAGAAGAAGCTATGCAAGATTGTAAGATTGCAAGATTGTACCAGATGAAAATTTCCTTCCTCTAATAGAGAAAGCTTAATAAAGTAATTGGATAAGATTGTGTACTGTAATAAAAGAGATCAAACTATACATGATCACCACTGTTATTTCCAGAATTCAAGGGGTATCACCAGAATTACTGCATCATGAATCCAGAAGAATAATATTTCCCCTGAGCTATGCTTGCAGTTTTGCAGATTTAACTATGTTTTGGAACAGTTCTGATTTCCTTAGAAAAAATTGAAAATAAAAAAGACCTTTATCGTACAAAATGTTGCTTGGGGGAAGGGTGGACATCACCTTCAGATTTTTGGAGCATCAGATCCAGATTTCATAAAACAGACTAGCAATGCTCTGAAAGACATAAACTAGACTTTGATTTGAGAGTGGAAAAAGGGAATTACATGCAACCCATATTAATACAAGTAGTAGTTGGCACCAGGTCTGGGCTTAGAAACTAGACAGGACTGGACTTGATTAGTATTTAGACGAAAGCCTTAGGGAATGCCAATTTTTTTTATTAGGCAGACAGAAAACAATACACACACAAAACCTGGATGTGCCTATTTCATTCCAGATTAGAACAGGCAGGATCTTAGATTAAGTACCATTTTCATTCAGGTTTTTCATATGATTCCTACATATACATCCTCAAAAAGTTCTTATTCCTGTGTTCAGTGTTTCCTTTCCCATTTACAATGCTTCTAGAGAGAGTATCTGAAAGTCAAAAAGTGAATGGAACTTAACAGTAAAAAAAAAAAAATCTACCCCCATGTCAAATCCCAAACTACCATAAGTAATATTTATTTCAAGTACCCTGTTTCCCCTAAAATAAGACATCCCCTGATAATAAGCCCAATTAGGCTTTTGAGCGCATGCACTAAAATAAGCCTCCCCTGAAAATAAGCCCTCCGCAAAAATATTTAAATGCATGTGCAGACGGTTCCCGCCATTTCCTCTGGTTTCCTCCATGCACCCAAAATAATAAGACCTATTTGTACTTCTAATATTTATTTCATCATGGAAAAAAACAACCCAGGGCCCATACAGTATTAATTAAATTAGAATATAATATTGTACCACTTGAGGTACTTTTTGTAAGAAAACCATCAAAATTAATTTTCTTTTCTATGCAAAGAAGAGATATTGGATAAAAGTAGTTAACTAGTTAGAGGGAAATTATCTGAATAAACACTTTCCCCTAAAAATTGTGCCCACAGTACAGGTAATCCTTGATTTACGACCACAATTGAACCCAAAATTTCTGTTGCTTAAGTGAAACATTTGTTAAGTGAATTTTGCCCCATTTTATGACCTTTCTTGTCACAGTTGTTAAGTGAATTACTGCAGTTGTTAAGTTAGTAAAACGGTTGTTAAGTGAATTTTGCTTCCCCATTGACTTTGCTTGTCAGAAGGTTGCAAAAGGTGATCACATGATCCTGGAATTTGCAATGGTTGTAAGCGTGAAAAGCAGTCATAAATCACTTTTTCTGTGTCGTTGTAACTTTGAATGGTCACTAATTGAACTGCTGTAAGTTGAGGACTAACTGTATACTTCTATAGTATTCTAAAGCCCAACTTGCAAGTCCTTAAAGCATCACATGAGGTAGTTTTCTACAATAAACTAGCACAACTATTCTCTAGAGTGCTGAAAGTTGCACAGCACGTGCAAATTTAATTTATTGGTTGCTATCCCTACTTAAAAGTAATGTTCTGCCATATACCATTCCATGGAATTGTGATTTGAATCACAGCATATGAAAGCATTATATTTATTTCCAGATTTTTAATCAACTTGTTAATCAGAGCTGCATTAAATATATTTAGTAACTATTTTGTATATTTCAAGTTCTTTATATTCTCTCTGGAATCATTTGACCAATCTCTAACTGGGTTCATATATCCTGGTAAGTGATAATATAGTTTGTTTGATCTGGCCCTAATATAAAGGGTGATGTAGTCATTATGAAGTTAAAAAAATCAAGAATCAGGTGGCATTTGTAGACTTGAAAAGGTGCTACCAGACTCCTGATTTTTGTCTACTATGGATTAATATGGCCATCCTCCTAATCTCTGATTACTGTCCTAAATGATAGTTTCTGACTTAGCATAGTGTATAAATCTAATGAAAGGCAGTGTTTGACCATCATAATCTACTGTACAAGTTTGAGACAAGAAAGGTAGAAGAAGAACTACATATATTATTTGAGGCCTTTGGAAGACAGGTAGGATCTAATGTTTTCTAAACTAAATAAAAAATAAATGTTTATAATACAATCCACCAGTTTAATGTCATGATAGGTACAGTATATAGCAGATGATAGGTCTGAGACAAAAATTTTATATTCAAATTTGACTAATATACTTGTGCCAATTTACACTAGCATCCCCCCCCCATGTTAATATGTAGCTCACTTAAATGGCACGTTTTACTTCTTTTCTTCTGCTGTGATTTCTCCCCAATGTTACATTTCCCACTAAACAGTGCTTGCCTTTTCCTTGAATATGAATTGTATTCTCCAGTCCATTGGCATTATAATAACTTTTATTGGCAGAAATAGTTTTAAAGTGGTAGAACTAGGTTATCAACATTTTCTCTTTTCTCCCTCTGACCTGAGAGGGAGAAGAAGGAAATCTTGCTGTGGTAATGGTTTAAACTGAAAGGCTATTTTACTACATCATACACAACAGTGCTGCTGTGAATAATTACATAATATTTATTTTTAAACCTATGCCCATATACAGTATAGCTACGGTAATGTGCACATTCAACCAAATTAAAAAGAAAAAAAAAAAGCAATGTAAAGCTGCACCAGGGCCTCTTGCTTCATAATTGCCATGCTACGTTATAATTTGTAGCATGTGCCTGCCTATGCTGTAAGCACACATAATCTTTTAAATTTTGTGTACTCTTTGTAGGAATAACATTATGCATGGCTATGGATTGGTACAATGAATGTTACACTGTTTTTGTTAACGCGTACATCAATTTAAATCAACCACTGTTGAGTTAGGTTACTGTACGTGTTAATCTGATGTGCAAACTGGCCAGTAACTCCTTAAAATGAGTAGGGGTACTTAGAGGGGAGACTGTCTTTATCTCTGAGCTTAGTTTTTGCTCAGTAATAAAGTAACTCTCATACAGTATTCGTATGGCACACTTCTTCAAGAGTTCAAAACCGCATACACTATCTTCCCCAACCTGTCATTCTCCAGATGTATTGGGTCTCCAATTCCCAAGTTGACTGGGAATTTTGGGAAGTGCAGTCCCTATGTGGATGAGATTAAGAAAGGCTGATGTACATGATGAGCCAATTGTGACCTGATAAAATTAATATTTACCTGCATATGTTACATTTGCCCAGAGCATTTAATTCAAAGAGTATAATGTATCTAAGAACTTTAAGGGGAAAAAGATATGCATGCCAAAATGTTTCAAGACACTCTTTCATCCATCCCCGTGCTTATACTAATATAAAAATTCTAAGGGCACAAATCCAACACATTAATTGCAAGCCAAGAATAGAAGATTTGAAGCCCAAGAATATTACCTGAGCACAAAATATCTAAAAATTGTTAACAGCAACTGAAAGAAATATATTGATATTTGTCTGAAAGCTTTATAAATGGAATAAGCTATTTCAACAGGACACTTAAGAAGGAGTCCCTTCCATAATCAATACTACACAGATTGTATTCCACAAACCTGTTTCTGTGTATATTGTATTCTCTGCACAAGACCTCTTGGACTGAACCATCCCATTTAATTTCCAATAAGGCAAATCCACATTGACTATATGTTACATACTACTTCCAGTATACTTATAACTTCAACAATAGAGCAGTGCTGGGAATTTTTCGTAAAAAGAAATTAGTCCTTATCTGGATCATTTCTTGCTTTTTTACTTCAAAGGCAGTGTTTTATAAAATGAGTAGTGAGTTTGACAATTTTTTTAATAAGCACAGGCTTTCTTTTAGCATAATTAGCAAAGAGGGAAAGTTATCAGTTGAGTAATCTGATAACTGATTAATCTGTTAGTGATTACAATTTAGTAAATTGTGGGAGAAGAGGTTGAGGAAAAAGGAGGAAGATTGCAGTCCACAAATGTTTCATACTGATCTTTTTTCCATTCCAACCTCATTTTCAACTAAATACATTATCTTCTATGTTCAGAAAAAGTTTCCTAAAAATTTCCAGATGATAAATGCTCTTTACTATTTCATTTATTAGCATTCTTTATAAAGCTTTGGGAGAAAATATGACAATAAACCTTAATTTGGCTTCAGTGTAACTTTTAATATGCAGCACAATTTTTGACTATAATATTTTTAGGAAGATGAGATACCTCTCTGAAGAATCCTTATCTGAGACAGTAGATGACAGGATAAAATGCTCCATCTTCTCCTTCCCAAATGTAAATTGGGAAGTTCCCATTTCATAGTCAAATGAATTTGAAACCATACATATGCAATGTGAGGATAAACACACTTGACTTTCTTGCATGACTGTTATAAAGATTACTGCAATTAAGAACTGAAAGTGCCATAAACATGAAATTGCTAACGGATACTGCAGAATTTCCACAGAATCTTTATACTGAAAGGAAATGCACAGCACCTGCCCTTGGCTTAGACATCAATATTTTCTCTTTAAACTGTAAATATAATTCTTCTCTTTCATTGCACTCTACAACCAGCAAAAGGAACATTAACATCTAAACATGTTTACATTTTTAAAACTACAATGAGGATTAAATAGAAAGATGTATCACTTGAAATTTAATTAAAAACATCAGATTTTGCTTGAGTGTGCTTTCAAGAGAAATTACATTCATATATTTATGGTGCTATTGCCTTTTTACTTTTTCCCCTTTTCCCCTAATGCAAAGAAAAATCAAAAAGCTTAATCTATGATGATTAATTTCCCTTTACTACAATCTTAAATTTCTTCAAAAGAAAATCCAACTATATCCAATGTAGTTTACTTTTGGAGACAATAAATCTAGGGCATTTAATAAATTAATAAATCTAGGGCATTTGGGTGTTGGGGGGGGAAGATACACATTAATTTTGGGTTATTTTTCAAATCTCAACTTTGGGCATATAGTTTCTGACATTCTGCAGAATCATTGAATTGATAGAAGCTGTACATCTCCGATTTATACCCTGTTATTCTTAAATAAAGAATCTGGCAAAATAGCTTAAGTATAGTGATATGCAACTATTTTAACCTTAATCAACAAACATTTGTGATGAAGATACATAATTGCAAATGAAAATAGTTTTTTCATTAAAATTTGTATCTATATTAGCTAACAATGTTAACATTGGTAATTATGTTATTAATTCTTCTTTACCTCACTATAATAATAATAATAATAATCTTATTTCTATACCGCCCCTCTCCCGAAGGACTCGGGGCGGTGTACAGCCTATTAAAACAAAAAATATACAAATATCAACATTTAAAATTATTAAAAATATTACACAATTTCGGGCCAGATTAAAACCTCCAATTTAAAACTCCCAATTTAAAATAATTACATAGTTAGCCCTGCCTGGCAAAACAGTAGGGTCTTAAGGGCACAGCGAAACACACGGAGGTCGGAGATCTTGCGTATTTCCGGGGGCAGTTCGTTCCAAAGGGCAGGAGCTCCCACAGAGAAGGCTCTCCCCCTGGGTGTCGCCAGCTGACATTGCTTGGCCGACGGCACCCTGAGTCCCTCTCTGTGTGAGCGGACTGGCCGGTGGGAGGCTATTGGTGGCAGAAGTCGGTCTCGCAAGTACCCGGGTCCGAAGCCATGGAGCATTTTAAAGGTGGTAACCAACACCTTGAATCGCACCCGGAAGACCACTGGGAGCCAGTGCAGCTCGCACAGGAGAGGTGTCACATGGGCGCAACGAGTCGCACCCATAACCACCCGCGCGGCCGCATTCTGGACCAGTTGGAGCCTCTGAGTGCTCTTCAAGGGGAGCCCCATGTAGAGAGCATTACAGTAGTCCAGTCGTGAGGTGATAAGGGCATGAGTGACCGTGCGCAAAGTGTCCTGATCCAGAAAGGGCCGCAACTGGCGTACCAGGCGAACCTGATAAAAAGCCCCCCTGGCCACGGCCATCATATGCTCTTCTAAAGACAGCCGTGCATCCAGGAGGACACCCAGATTGCGAGCCCTCTCTGTGGGGGGCAAGGTTTAACCTCCAATAGTCAGCAATGGCACCAGCTGACTATACCAGGACGCCAGGAGCCACAGCCACTCGGTCTTGGAAGGGTTGAGCCTGAGCCTATTTCTCCCCATCCAGACCCGCACGGCCTCCAGGCAGCGGGACATCACATCAAGGGCATCATTGGGGTGGTCTGGGGTGGAGATGTACAGCTGGGTGTCATCAGCATACTGATGGACTCTCACCCCAAAACCACGGATGATCTCACCCAGCAGCTTCACATAAATGTTGAACAGAAGGGGCGAGAGGACCGACCCTTGTGGCACTCCCCAAGCAAGGCGCCTCGAGGTCGACCTTTGCCCCCCTGACAACACAAACTGCGAATGATCGGAGAGGAAGGAGGAGAACCACCGCAGCACGGTGCCTCCTATTCCTAACCCCCTCAACCGCTGCAGCATGATACCATGGTCGATGGTATCAAAAGCCGCTGAAAGATCTAATAGAACTAGGACAGAGGAACAACCCCTGTCCCGAGCCCTCCAGAGATCATCCACTAATGCGACCAATGCCGTTTCTGTGCTGTACCCCTGCCTGAAGCCTGACTGGTACGGGTCTAGATAGAGAGCTTCATCCAGGTGCTGGGGAAGCTGTCGTGCCACCACACTCTCAACAACCTTCGCCACAAAATGAAGGTTGGAGACCGGACGGTAGTTTGCTAGTACAGCCGGGTCCAGGGAGGGCTTCTTGAGGAGGGGCCTCACCACTTCTTTTATGTTCACTATAAGTAGTGAACATAAAAGAAAATACTGTTCCACCCAAATATAAAATCTCAGCTTATAAATTATTGATATAAATCAACCAAAATAATAAAATCACACAAAATATCTCTACAGTACTCTATTGACAAGTATGAATTAAAATATCAGCTAAGTAACTCTCATAAATGCACTCATCAATTTGAATATAATTTAAGGTATACTGTTTGTATCCATGCAAGACCTTAAAATGGCTAGGGTGGGCATGTCAATCTGACATTTGTAAAATGAGACCTTGAAAATTTGCATAAAGTTCTAAGCCTTAGCAAACATACAGGAATTAAATTAAAGTACTGAAATGGCATACAAATCTGAGTAAATAAATCAATGAAACTGAGCTTGCATTTTTTAAACATCCTTTATATATCTACCTGGTCCTGGATAGAGATGCTGATTTAATTGACACTGTCAAAGTATGTATGAAGTAACAGCATTGTGTTTTGGGGTGCAGTGCAGCCAAATTTTGTTAGCTCTAACAAAATTATTTTGAAGTGTTCTACAAATCTCTGTCTTCTATAGATTTTCCTCATTTTATGGGCTCAGATATTAAATAAATATATTATTCTGTAAAGTGGTTAATATAGGATATATAAATACCAGTATCAAAATGCTTTGGGCTTCTAAATGGCCTGGAAGTGTGAAAAAAAATGCTTTATAAAACAGTGCCTACAGCCATGGAACTATGAGTAGATAAGAGAGGGAACAATTCATTTGTCTTCACCCAAGTGGTCCTTTTGCTTTTCAAATCAATGCTAGGAAGTTTGGATTTAAAGAAGTTCTGCAGTGATTGTTACTTTGAACCCCAAAAGAAAGACATGGGGTTGGGACAGACATGCTTTATGCCTGAATTCATACAACATGCTTAACTTGTTTACTGGGTTCTCCTTAAACATACTTACAAGCCAATCAAACAGGTTGAATTTGCATAATATGCTAATACACATACATATGCACAAAATTAAAGTTTGTGAGTTCAGAGGCTAGGTATGTAACTGGCAAGTACAGCTGCTGGATCTATAACTGACCCAGTTAGGTACATTGTACAAATACACCTATTTGGGCAGAAGTCTCACCTTCCCATATCCCATCTTATTAAGAGGTCCTGAACCCCCAAATCTTAAATCTGCAGTCAGGAAATGCTTTGAAGAAAATATTCTAACTGTGCAACAAATACTACTTCACAAAGAAAGAAAATTGTGACTTTCCTAGGTAGCAGAAATAAAGAAATCTAACAAGGAAAAGTGAGCGATGAGTTTCCACTAAGTAGTGTAGATAAACATATAACCTGAGTGAAAAAAAAAGGAAAGCCAGGTTTTGAACCAGAGATCCAACCCAAACTGTTCTGAAGGCTGGCAGTCTACTGGTTAAATATACAAATAGAAGGCAAGAGCATTTCTGGGCCCGTTTTAGAGTGTATTTTCCAAACTACTGTTCTGATCAAGCCTTATTTGAGTTCCCAAATGCCCTGGTGGTGGACGTGGCAGCTTCAGCTCTAACACCACTCATTTAGTAAACAAAAAGCCCAACGAGTGGTGAGGGCCTGCATCAAACCTGGGAGCTTTAGCCCTGGGGAGAAGAACTGTGTGCCAGCCCTAAGGAAGGGCACCCCAGAGCCCATCTAACCTAAGGAAAGCCTGACCCTCTAGCTGGCCAACGAGCCCCTCCAGGAAATTTAGGCTGAAAGCAAAACAGAGAAAGACTTAAGGCAGGCAGGAGAGCCATGCCTTCTTAGATGGCAGAAAATTTGGCCCGTCCAACCCAAACAGGATGGACAGACTCACCAGGGGGAGGTCTGCCAGGGGTTTTGGGTTTTGGAATGGCTTCTGAGGTTCCTCAAAAGTCTGGGATACTTCCAACCTCGCCTGCCTGCGCTCGAGACCCGACCTTTCAGCTCAGGGATGGAGCGAGCGGCGCACGTACCTGGCAGAGACAGGAGGCTTCCAGCGAGGAAGGAACAAACGGCCGCGAGGTTGTATAGGGAGCGACGAATTCCCACCATGATGGGCCGGCCCTAGAGGCGATCGGTCAGGGCAAGAGAGAAAAAAGGAGAACCGGCGCCTCCGGCAGCGTCTGTAAAGATCTGGTCCTGGAGAGTGAGTCACTGCCACGTGGTTTGTTCACAAACACAAGGATGGGACTAGTCGGGGCGTGTTGCGGCCTCTTTTTCGTTCCCCAACGCCTTAACAAAACTGCCCGAGTTCTTCACTTGTCCCGCATCGTTCGCAGGACTCTCACGCCCCCTGCGAAAACAAAAATCTACCCCACTGACTGGGGGCCGCCCCCTCTCCCAGCTGAAACTCAGAAGCCGATGCTTTCTCCGCAATTGGCCAGAGTTTTCCTAGAAGAGCAACAAGAGGAGCCGATAGTGCAACACTCCGTCCCCACTGACACCGTCTGGGAACAAACCGGCTGCGCTGCGAGAACAGCTCCGCCCCTTCACCGTCGGAGCCGGGGGGTCAAAGCAGACCATCGTCTCCGCGATAGGTGACGGAATGAGCTTTGAGAATCTGTTCAACATTCACCCGTGTTGGCTGAACAATCCGGGTAGGGTTAGATAACACACGAAGGAGAATCAGGAAGATCTGAAAAAAGTCTCAGATTATGTTTACCTTTTCTGAGCTGACACGCCTTAAACCAATATAATGCTTCATTAAAAGTAGCATCTAACAAGTTTATCCAACTAGGTGGCAGCACATAACTCATCCTGGCTGATGTTGGAAAGGCAAGCTACCAAAACGTTTGATTGTTTAGCAAACGTTCTACCTGTAAATGAATTCTTTAATTTCAACTATAATACTACAAGGGCCATTAATAGATTTAAACTCAATGTAATTCGCTCTAATCTTAATTGTAGGAAATATGACTTTTGCAATAGAGTAGTAAATGTCTGGACCAATCTACCTGATCCTGTTGTTAGTCTCTCTAATCCCCATAGCTTTTACAGTAAACTGTCCATCATGGATCTTTCATGTTTCTTAAGAGGTCCCTAAGGGGTGTGTATAAGCACACCAGTGTACTTACTGTGCCTGTCCTACTGTTCCCAATTATTTGTAATCATTCTATGTGTTTATGGCTATGTTTTGCCAATTTATATATATATATATATATATATATATATATATATATATATATATATATATATATATAGTGCCAATTTTTTTTCATGTGTCCATGTCTGTGTCTACTTTGTTGGTTGTTTTCTTATTGACAAATAAATAAATAAATAAATTTAATAATAATAATAATAATAATAATAATAATAATAATAATCTGATTAGTACTTGGAAGGCAGAGACCACCACTAGGGTCCCCCAGGCAGGGCAGTCTTAACAGCATTATGGGCCCCGGGCAAAGCAGTACATTGGGGCCCCTACAAAAACTACTCATAGGAATAAAAATGTAAATGGTCGATAAAATTAAACATATATTTGCATGTTAGTATTAATTTAAAAATGCAGTAAAGTGTAATAAATATGTTGCTGTATTTATATAATACAAGGTGCATTGAAAGGTTAACATACACAGATTAGACTATGCTCGTGGGGCCCACAGGTAATTGCCCATCAGGCCCATGCGTTAAGACAGCCCTGACCCCAAGGGGGTTTGATATTTGGTGAATTGTGAATAATCCTGGGGAAAAAATGGTAAAACATTTCCAAAAATGCTATATGGACCGTCTATAAAAGTGCAAGGCATGAAAGGTCAAATGAGTCCAGATTTGAGGCATTTTCCTAACCCTTAAATGCAAAGCAAATATTCCTTGGCAGCTATAATATTGATATGGGAAGGTAGGCAGTTAGGTAAACTGTATTTAAATAAATCAGAAACATGTTGTGTGATGGCAGCTAATGTGTGTTCACACATTATTTATGCATTTGGTATGCTTGTCTTTGTTAATCTAACTATTGTGGTTTATAGACCAGAATTTATTATTTGGTACATCTGAATGGAGCTTCTAATGTTTATTCAATAAACTAACTAAACTAGTTAAGCAAACCAGGGCCTGGCTTATTTTTATTTGTGGGCAAATGTACAGGAGTCCAGAAGTAAAACTGAAAAAAAGAATCAAATGAAATAAAAATCATTTTAGTCCCAAGAAAGAAACTGAAGATAATTCTGCTTTGATCCTCTTTGGCAAAAGAGAGTGCAGAAGTAAATACTTTCAGCTTTTCAAGTTTCTGCCTATATAACTTATAACAATATAGAAGAGTTCCAACAATTATTGTGATGCCTATTTCTTGACCTTGCTTACATCAAAATGTGGACAATTTGACTAGAAAATTAAATATGCATTATAGCAAAAGTATCTGAATTAGTTAGAAAGGTATTGAAGAAACTTATAGATGAACACAAAAAGTGTCTTGGAGAAAATATATGGTGTGAAAAAAAACTAAATATTGTCATCTTGATTCTCTTTATTATAAGAGGAAGGGGAAATGCTGTCAAAGATTTTCTTCTCTGGATAAACCAGACAATGTTTTGACATTCTATAAATGTTGCAAAGTTGATTATGAATTTCTAATTTTCAAACAAATACTAATTTTAGAAAAATAATGTGACATTTTATTTTTAAAGCCAAAGTATATGAAATATATTTTGTAAATAGTGTACTTCTGAGTGAAACCTACACAATAGTGATTATGCATCATTTCACATAAATTATGTCAGATACAATGGGAAAATAATAAGGAAAATACACTGCAGAAGATGTCCACTCCATGGCAGTGTGTTACTTGAGAACAGCTATAACAAACAATTAAGTTCCTAGTCTATGTATCCATTTTAATGAATAAATTTAATAACTGACAGAGGAGCACTAGCTTGCTAAAACTAATCCACTTGTCATAGACAGAAAATATAAAAGTAGATGTACATTTAATCTCTGGGTAATTATTAAAATCAAGCATTCCTTTGCATTGAAATATAATTATATGTGTAATGAAGGGCAGGATTAATTACTTCTTATTAATAGAATTGCTAAAGGCAAATAAGCTTCACTGTGAATAAGGCAAATTGCATTCCTAATATAGAAACTTGACTTTTTGGGAAAATATGCATTTTGACTTTGCTGCTGTGCCAGACTACAGATTAGTTTACAATAATTATTACATCAAAGCATAGACCAATATGAGCCATGATGAATCATTATGTGCCATGACATCAACACACAAATGCTGCAAATTGTGAAATTTGTCCAGGTAACAAACTCCTCCTAGCATCCTGAGAATTACAACTACTCTTAAAATTAGCACAAACTATATTTGAACCTAAAATTTTATCCTGTGTCAATGCTTATATTGGCAGTATATTAAAAAAATACAGTCTAGTAGTAGTGGCAAATAAATTAAAGGAAATATTGACCTAGGGTTTACTGTGGCTAAGTGGCTGACAGATTATGTCATGCAGACCAGATTAAACCCAATTAGAGGGATTAGTTTTTATGCAGTTTGTTATGCAGAGCCAATTGACCAAATGCAGTAAACCATAGTTTAATGTTGTGTGAATAAACCTACTGAATAATTTAGCCAACCAGATTTTACTTACCTAGTATATTTTGTCTATTTTAAAGTGCATTGGCTATCTTAACAGACTCAGAAGCTCTCAAAATATTATTGAATATTGTGAATAAAGCTGAACTGAGGGGACTATTTCTATCCTGCTGTTATTTATCTATTTATCTGTTCAGTTTGTACAACCTTCCTGCTAAACATGCAACTCTGAGCAGTTAAAATCCAATTAAAACAACAAAACTATTAGCAAAAATCAAAACCCAATGAAGCATTTAATTTTTTTCCTTTTTACGACCCTTTAATCCAGCGGTTCTCAACCTGGGGGTCGCGACCCCTTTGGGGGTCGAACGGCCATTTCACAAGGGTCGTCAAAGCCCTCTCTTGCCCCCCCCCATGCCTTCACTCACCCTCACTCTCTGTTCTGTTGGATCGCCGGCCGTTCGCTTACCCCGCCCACTCCCAATATATTGCTGCTTCCTGAGTCCCAGCTGATGGCTAGAGGAAAAAAAACAGTTTAAATTCTTGCCGCGGGGCTTCAAAGGGCCGCACTATAGCCAGTGGTGCAGCTGAACTGTTTGTTAAATTGCTGGCTTGCCCCGCCCCTCCGCACCACTATTTATTGCCAATAAATAGTGGTGGGCGAGGGGCGGGCGAGCCAGCAATTTAACAAAGGGTTCAGTGTTTTTTTGTAATTTTATTGGCCCACGGAGCTTCAGCATAGGCTAATTAGCCCTTGATTAGATCGGCTCCCGACCCTCAGCTGATTTGCTCTCAGCTGTTTTGCTCAGGGCTCTGCTGCTTGCTTGCAAAGAGTGCTGATTTTTTTCCCCCTAGCTATGCTGAAAAACGAAACTGGAAGTAAAGAGGCTGTTGGCTTTGTTGTTGCTGCAAGTTGGAAAATTAGGCAGGCAGATTTCTTTTCTTTTTCCTCACCAAAAAAGGTAAGTGCAAACAATGGGAAATTTAGGGAAAAAGAGGAGAGTTCAAGATTTTAAAACACAAAAGAAAAAAAGCTCTATTTAACTAGGGAATTGTAATAATTGAGATATTATTAATTGTATATTGTGTTGAAAGCAGTAATGGTTAAGTTGTGGTTTGGAGGAATATATGGGGGGAAATTATTTGGTTTATTATTATTGGTAAATATAATTAATTGATTTGTAAGAAATTGGATTGCATGGAAATAATTGGAATATTCATGTTCATATTGATTAATATACAAAAAAGGTAGTTATATAACTAATTGATTTATATTAAAATGTTGAATTTATATTAAACGACTGTAATATTACATAATTAACCAATGTGAGGATGGATATAAAAATAGATGACAATGCAAAGGGGCATAATATAGAATAGAAGGGAAAATTGAATTTGATTAAGATTAGAGATGAGGATGAAGGGTAATATTGGTTTTTTACAAAAATAGATGAGGAATAAATATGGCAAAAAGGAAATATAGAAATTGTAAATTTAATTGAAATGACTAAACACTGTTTAAATTTGTGAACCGGCCAAATACTCTGTTCAAAGTGTTGGAAGAAATCTCCTTCTAGGTTCTGCTCCAAGTGGGGAAAAAGACACTGGAAACATGGAGACTGCTTGGAAAGATGGTTTAATGGTGGACAGGATCACATGGCTTGAGTTCCTGAACAGAAAAGGGGCAGATACAATAAATCCTCGGGTTTTTATGCTCTCTCTGGCTCTGCATTTCTTGGGGCCACGAAAGAGTATCCTGATTGGTTGTCAGACTCCCAGGGGGTGGGGGTCTTAGCTAGCCTTCTGGCTGATGGTCACATGTGCTTCCCAGGTCACATGTGGTGAGTTTCTGTTGCTAGATGGGTAGAGGGCTAATCCTATCTTTATTGGATCTTGGGCAATTCCTACTATGGCTCTGCCTTAAGGAGGTAGATCTTTGTTATGTAGAATAGACTGGCCCAGGCCTTAATGGCCCATTGACAAAGGGTGGGGGCAGGAAGATGGGAGCTGCTTCAAAACATGCTTATCCCAGGGAAATATAATATTCTGCCTTTTTCATATTTCCTAAAATATTTCACTCTTCCAGGAAAGGGGTGGGTGCTAACTTCCTACAAAAGAAAATACATTGTATGTTTGTATGTGTGTTTCTAATTATTGTTATTTATTCATATTTATTCTCTTTTATTGCTTAAAGTTTAACAATTCATTCTTTATCTTAATATCTTTATATTTGTTTGGGGTTGGCTTTCTTCCCTTTCATCTTTTTTATTGTACAGCAATCTTTCTCCTCAAACCTACCACCTCTCTCTTTTCTTTTCTTCTTACTTTCTCTTCCTGCCCCTCTTCTTCTCCTCCCTACTTCCTCTTCCTTTCTCCTTCTCCTCCTCTCTTCCTCCCTCTCTTACCCTCACTCCTCCTCTAATTTCCCTTCCCTTCCTTCATCCCTCTCTATTGCTGTATCCTTTTATGCATATAGACTACTCAGAGGGCTGAAAAACTTATTTCTGATTGGTCCTCGCACTTTTGACCAGTCCTCGAACTTACGACTGTCCTCACATTTTACATTTTTGCCCTATCTTGTCACCATGGTGAAGAGAAGCAGTTGTGAAATGAGTGACATGGTTGTTAAGAATGCTACAATGGGCATAAATGATGACCAGTCATAAGTGCGAAGATCGGTCAAAAGTGCGAGGACCTGTCAGAAATCACTTTTTTCAGCCCTCTGGGTAGTCCTTTTGTGCATATGGACTACTCAGAGGGCTGAAAAAGTTATTTTTGACTGGTCCTTGCACTTTTGACCAGTCCTCGAACTTACAACTGTCCTCACATTTTACGTTTTTGCCCTATCTTGTCACTATGGTGAAGAGAAGCAGTTGTGAAATGAGTGACACAGTTGTTAAGAATGCTACAATGGGCATAAATGATGATCAGTCATAAGTGCGAAGACCGGTCAAAAGTGCGAGGACCTGTCAGAAATCACTTTTTCAGCCCTCTGGGTAGTCCTTTTGTGCACATGGACTACTCAGAGGGCTGAAAAAGTTATTTTTGACTGGTCCTCTCACTTTTGACCAGATCTCGAATTTACGACTATCCTCACATTTTATGTTTTTTGCTCTATCTTATCACCATGGTGAAAAGAAGCAGTTGTGAAATGAGTGACATGGTTGTTAAGAAAGCTGCATGGGCATAAATGTGAGGATGGTCATAAGTGTGAGGACCAGTCAAAAGTGCGAAGACCTGTCAGAAATGACTTTTTTCAGCCCTCTGAGTAGTCCCTATACACATAGCCATGGCCACTCAGTCACATGACCTCCAAGTCACGCCCACAAAATAAGCCACGCCCACAGAACCGGTAGTAAAAAAATTTAGAACCCACCCCTGGTTGGGAGTCACCACAACATGAGGAACTGTATTAAAGGGTCGCGGCATTAGGAAGGTTGAGAACCACTGCTTTAATCCCTTTATTTGGGGTGAGTTGGAGTGACTGTATGTAACTGAGTGTTTGTCAAATAAGAAATTTGATATTACTATGTAAATCACTATATAAATCAACTCCCTAAAAGTGAGCTCACCTAATTTCCTGAGAGAAAAAATAAGACAAGCAGGGTGAGAGCCATCTTGGATCTTGGAAACAATTCTACAAAAGAGACAGAGTATCAGAAGACACATTTCCTGGATCCCATCAACCCACCTCACAGGGTATTGTGGAGAAAACAGGAGGAAAAAGGAATATTAGACATGTTTGCCACCTTCGGTTATTTATACAAATAATAAACATGGTATAAAATATGTTTAAAAATAAATAACAATGATATTTTTAATAGAAGGGCATGTCCATACTGTCAGATTTAATGGATTGGGCAGAAATAACTGCAGACAGGCTGTTTTGCAAATAACCTGTACCTGTACCTGAAGGGGTCTCTAAATATAACCAGCATCTTACATTGTAGAAACTTACTTGGAGCCAATGCAGCTCACAAAGAAGTGATGTTATATGATTATATTACCGTGTGCCCATAATTTGTGCTGCTGCATTATGGAACAGATGCGGCTTCTGAGTGCTCTTCAAGGGCAGTTTCTCATAGACCTCATTGTAGTAATCAGACAGGAGGTAACCAAGGTGTGAGTGAATATGAGCAGAACCTCCCATCTAGGAATGAATTCACTTGGTGCACAATATGTATCTGTGTAAGAACTCACTTAGTGATGGCTGCCACCTGCTCTTTAAGAAGGAGCCAAGCATTCTAGAATTACCCAAATTACACATCAGTTTTGTCTGGGAAAGTTCAACTTAATTCATTACTGGGAAATAACCATATCTAGGTCAGGCCTTAAAAATATAGCCATTTAGGTTGTGGTGATTTGGTTGGGAAGAAAGGCTTACATAGGCTCCACTCTAGCAAGATCCCCAGATGGCAATCTGTGGATCCTATCAAAGCAGGAAAATAGTTATATTTTGATACAGTTCTTACCACTAGAAGGTAATCCTTGAAAGATTCCTATCGGTATCCTTGGTTTAATTGGATTTGATTTTCATCTTTTCCCTGTAACACTCTAGGATTTCTTCTGCCCTCTTCTGCCATTTTAGTCCCCAGAGTTTCTTTGAAAACCAGAGTCCTCCTTGGAATTTATGAATACAGAGGTAGCAAAGGAAATGCTGAAAAGGAACTGCCAGCATTCCCCAGCTAATACAACTGCTTTGAGAGACTGAGATTTTTTAGACCTAACATTGTCAATCCTTATTTCAGTCATGTCTCATATTTTCTTTTCCACCAGCTTTGTTTTTGCCTTTTGTCCATTTCCATTTAAAATACTTTTTCTGTTTTAATTTCTAAAGAAATAGAACTGTAACACAAAATGTTAGGGATTTTCATTTTACATATCTAGAACCTTTGAAATTGTTCACTAGTTTGAACACAAGATGTCACTCTCATTTTAACTTTTATTGAATCACAGACTGAGACATAAACCTATAAATGTTAATCTATAGCTCAGTTTCCTGGGCAAAAGTTGCAGACACACACCCAATATGCTATCCTGGACAAATTTTACACTTTAATTAGTATATATTAATTTCCCTGAACATCATAAAAAAATTGGAAACCATTGCTCAATACTATTTCTGCCAAGTATTTTCCTACACAACAAACATTTTGAAGAATGCTTTTGATTTTTAAGGGAGCCTTAGAGAATTCAGCAGAGCTGTGTTTTTCAGTTGACTTTGTGAATAAGCAATTATTTTAGACCTTCCAGTGCCATTTGTTTTCTATATTCCAAATAGGGAAAATTCATTCTACAATAGCATTTGTGCCAAGCATCTACTTGGAAAATTATACAAGAAGGCCATAAAAATGGAAATTTAATATTTCCAAAATCTATTATGGTTTTGGGCCAAGTGCCCGTGTGCTGACTTTTTTCCTTCTTCCATTCGGCTATTTTGTCTAGAAAATATTTCTTTGCACATATCAGTTTATCAAATAATTCTGTTTCATTGATTTTGTAATTACAAAGCAGAAAAAGCTCTGTTTAGCAGGTTTAAACTTAACTAATATTTGGATAGGAGACTCTAGGGAATACCAGGGCTATAGATCAAAAATATATCCCAGAAGATAGTGGTAAATCACTTTTGTACTATAGCCAGAAAAACAACATGGTATGTGTGTATTTAAATAACTCATCAGCAGGAATTTTTTCTACCTGTTTCCAAGTGGGATCTGGTCTTTCAGGGCCCATATAAATGACTGCAGCTCATTGAAAAGTGCTCTTCCCATTTATGTTTTTTTTAAATTAAGCAACATGGACATATTTCTGGAACTGGTTTTCTTTTTAAGAAAAGCCTTGACCTGCAGCTACATGAAACATGTGCATCTCTTATTTTAAACAACTTTTCTTTCTGGTCTCTCCGTTTCATGACAATGTCTATCATGCTGGTATTTTGTTTTTCTATACAGTAACCAGTATTGTGTTGTTGAACAGAGAACTGATTGTACAGAACCAGAGCCAGATTTCACCAAGAGTCATCAGAACGTAAGATTTGAGAGCTGAAAAGATTTTGCTTGTGCCGAGAAACTGCCAATATTCCAATCAATAAAATCACACAATTTCTTCCAACGGGTAGTTCTAATGACACAAATATGGAAGTCTATACATTTAGACTTTAGTAACATGGCCCAATGCCAAGAGGTAATTTCTTAGAAGTAACTGTACTGCATTATGGGCAATATAGGCTGGCTATCCTGTCCAGTTAAACAATGGGGTTTCAAGGATTTATTTCTTTCAGTCTGCAAAAAAAAAAAAAAAGAGTCCCCCCCACTTTTTAGTTTATTATCAAAATTGGCAATTTTCTCACAAAATAATAAACTTTACACTCCATTCTTAAGGTTGGAGAAACCAACTCAAAAATCAAGTTTTATTTTAAATTACTTTAAACACACACACACATATTCATAAAATGGGAAGCTGTATAAAATGTTTTCTGAAAGACATGAGATGGTGATGTAAATGAAAGCAATTCAGGAAATAAAGCATTAATCTTAGAGAGTAATTATTAGGAGACCAATGGCTCCTGCAGAGGCTGAAACAGTCAAAGAAACTCCCACACTTTTCATCATGCCAAAACCATGTTTGTAGTCACACCTACAGCAGGTCTCCTGACTTCCCCTCAAATAGAAGAGTCCTGACAGTAGTCAAGGGGGTATAAATGGTGAAACAAGTATTCTGACATTGTTGCACAAACTCCATACCTTTTACACATATGCTGTGACATTGTATACACTTATAATAAGGGCTGAGCTTGCCTTGTGATGTGACACGTTTAGTTATTTTGACAAAGCATTAGACCCTTTGTTTAAAATATATGATTCAGTATGGAAGTCTTGAGGTATACCACTATAACGAATCATTTTTCATGAGAAAACTCCCATTGGTATCTAGCCAGAAGAAAGCTCCTTGGATGAAATGAATCCTGCTCCTTTAAATGCCCCAATGCAAAAGACACCCATAGTTTAAAGACACCAAGGAAGGTAAATCATATGGTTAAGAGCATTTTCCCAGTAACAAGGGTTTTAGTAAAATGGAAGTTATTTTGTGGTAATTTTGCTTCATTGCCGTTCATGGGACACAGAGGACTTTCATGAATTATATCATTTCCAAAAACGATTAGGAGTTGTTAGTGCGCGCGCGTGCAACTCTGTGGCCTGTTGCAAAATCGGTCGCCTACCAAAAGACTCCGTGCATCAAATTTAGGAAGTACTGCTGCCTTGTGCAACAAACAATGAACTCTGCCTCGTTTGACAGCTGAATTCTTCCCTCCTTGTGCAAACAACGTAGAATTCTTTCATCCCTCGCTTTCAATGGCAAACTTATTCTCATTGGCTTGACATTCCGCAGTATTTCTCATCCGCCTTCAATCGGAGTCTAACCCACACCAGCTCTCTCTTCGTCCCGCCCTTTTCGCTTCAGCTCGCTCGGAACTGTTGTCGCGCTCAAGTCAAACTGATCTGCCACTCAAGCTCTTCACTCCCCCCTCCCCTCATCTCTTAACCAAAGAGGAGACACAGACCGCGGCTGTGTGTGTCAATCTTCAACTCGATTAGCTACTTTCGCTGCCTATCCAACAAGAAGCTCTCTCGATTGGTGGAAATCCGCAGGCAGGTCCCGCCCTTCTTCGCCCTGTGGTGGCCTCCAGCCAGCTCTGGCGATTTACTTTGGGCTGTAGGGTCCATGGAACTCAGCTGGGCGCGCGCCCGTCCTTTCTTTTCTCTGTGCTGCGACTAGGTGGGGGACGGGGGGACGGAATTGGGGGAAGGGCCCTCGGCCGCTGCGGCCCAGATTTGGTTCTTCTGGAAAGTGACCAGTTGCTCCCTTCCGTGTCCCATTACCCTGCCTGGGGTATTTGCCGCGGAGCAGACCGTTTACCCCGGTGTGTCGAGCTTCCACTGTCCTCCTGGAAGGCCTGGGAATATGAGCTGTCCCTTGGAGTGCGGGACGCACCGCCCCTCTTCCTCCTCTTCGAGGCAGGTAAAGGCAGCAGACCGATATGGAGAATCGCAGTGTCTACTGTCGAGGCGGGAGGGGTGGGGGGAGAAAGGGGGACGGTGGGGGGGGGGTCTTTCCCAAGGTGTGCAAGGGGAAAGGGGCTGGGTGGATTTTGAGCCAAGCAGGAGGGAGTGCCTGTGTGTGTGTGTGTGCGCGCGCGCCTCCCTAAGTTTTGCATGCCGACGTTAACAGAGGCGTGAGGATCCGGGTGACTTCCTGGAGGTCAATAATACACGAAGAATAAGCCTTAGATTTACCCATAGTTTCTAGAGATACGTATGTCAGTCCTCTGAAAGGGAACGTGTATAGAGGTAGCACGCTATACTTTTAGCAGAACTTTGTGTAACTTGTCGTCGGCTCCTACGTTGTGCCCTAAAAAGCAACTGCCCAGTCAAAGATGGAGTATCTGACCACCTGGATGGAGGCTGTTGGCGATAGGCAAAAGAATAACTTCCTTATCTTCACCTCTTTCTTTCTTTCTTTTTTTTAACCTGTATCTGTTGCACACAGTAATGTTTTGCTTGGCTACCTTCTCATTTAGGAACCACTAAATCTTCCGGTGTCTTATTAAATAGAGCTTGTTTCAGTAGGTGTTTTGAAATTATAGAGTGGATACTATTAAGTGTCACTGAGTCTTAAGATTTGTGGCTTCGGCTTAGGGTTTTTATTCAATATAGATAGACATGTCCTGAATGGAGAAGCTGAATGTTAATTGGAAGGAGGTTTTTTTTTTTTGTCCCCTTTATGTTGCACAGGGATTTATCGAGGTCCTTTAAATTACTGCAGTCTGCTGCTTCTATAATGTTCTCAGAATATGGCAGGATAATGTGCTTTTTGTGTATATAATTGGTGGAATTATCTCTTGTATATTAAAAATCTGCCCTTCATAGGAATACAAGCATGATTTCAGGAGGGAAGCAGCTTTCATGCCTGTTGGATGCTTTTCAGTATTGTTAGACAACAGGTGCCATTATTTTTAGAGAAGGCTATATAGACTGATAAATGTGAATTTGTGATCATCTGATTTCATACATGTCTGGTTTACTTTTTATAAATAACCTCATAAACTATTGCTGTCTTTAAATTGATAAAATAAGATCGAATATTTGGCCTAGTTTCATATTTGAAACATAACTGATCAGTACTCTAAAATATTTTCCCAACCTGATACTCTTTTCAATTCTTGGCCTAAAAGCTTTTTTCAGCTTCAACATGATACAGAATTCTAATCCCCATTTAGCACTAAAACTGCATTTTTCCCATGTTGAAAAGAGTATGGTGTTGACAGGTGCAAAAAAGGATACAACATATTTTAATAGACTGTGTTAGGTATGAAAATGTTCCCAGTTTACAAAAGAAAATGGCATGAATATTTCTGGAAAAGTATATGGATTGCTAAGACTTTTAGTATATTACATTTTATAAATTACAGTAAAGATATTAAAATGGTGCTGACATAAGAAAAGGAATGTGTTATGTATTAATGATGCCATAGACTTTGTATACTATCATGAAAAGTACAGTGTTTTTTACCAATTAGCTAGTAGTCATTAAGGCATTAGTCTAGAAATGGGGAGATGCTGAGTTCTAGTCTTTCTTTGTGCACAAAAGCAAAACCTTGGGGTAGTCACTGGCCACTTCCAAAAATATCACTTCCAAAGAAAAAAGTGCCAAGAAAAACTTGCAGGGACTAAATCAGACAGTTGCCAGGAGCAGAAACAGGCTCAAATGCACTTCCCCCAAATAAAATAAACAGACCTTTTGGAAAACTTTTATATGTTTTTATTGAACATTAAAAAGGATAAATGTAAAAAAATTAAAAAATGAATGACTAAATTCATGTTTTTATAATTTTCTAGAATATTATAATTAATTGTAAAAATTGAAAATATTATATCACTCTACCAAACTAAAATATAGTTTTCTGGTAATTGCAACATTTTGCTGTATAAACCTTATTTTCCTATAAGGGAAATCCTACATTTTTTATGGAGATCAAGCTAGTAGTGAGAGAAATTAGAATAAAACTGATGCTAGCCAGGAAATTCATAGTGCCTGAGATGGTATGTTAGGTTAATTTCCTGGTTATACTATGCAAGAAATTTGGGATGAGTCTGGGATTCATCTGGAATGAAGTAATTCCCATCTGAATCAATTGGAGATTTCTCTACCAATATATTTTGTTGCAAAAAAAGAGGAGACCTTGAGAAGTACAGCAATTATTTACAGCTGACCCCTGAGTAGAGTTCTTTAAAACAGCTAAAGGTTGGTAAGTTGCTGAAATAGTCATTTCTTCAGTTCTTAACTTTGAATTCTAATTCTCCTGCCCTTGCCTTACTTGTAATCTGAACTTTCACATTTCAGTTATCTAAATTGGACTACAGACTTTGTTTCCAAATTATATCATCATGCTTCAATCTGGCTATCTCTGTAACTATTTCTTGGGCTAATTAACTCCAATCTGATACCTTTTATGCTTTTGATGACTTGGTAATCTCATTGAATTGAACACATCAAATGTACTGTCATCTTATAAATATGGAATCATATTTGAACAAGCTGATAAACAGTATAATTGTTTTGCTTATTATATTTTGGTATCCTATCCTTCCAGAGACTTTAGGAAGTGATAGTTCTTCTTTCCAACAACTTTGTGATAAATTAGGGCCCATAATCTATTCAGCACATTGCTATCAGAATGGGGAAATAACTTCACATCTAACAATTCACATCCAATTTCTTATCTATTATAGTGACAACTATGTTAATGGAAAACAATTTTAAATCAATATGAATACAGGCTACTGATAATTTTGAACACTATCAATAAGATATTGTTGTAAATTCAATTTGGTGATAATCCTTCAATTCAGATGTACAGGTAGTCCTCAATTTATGACCACAATTGAGCCCAAAATTTAAGTTGCTAAGTGAGAAACTTGTTAAGTGAATTTTGCTCCATTTTACAACTTTTCTTGCCACATTTGTTAAGTGAATCACTGCAGTTGTTAAATTAGTAACATGGTTGTTAAGTGAATCTGTTTTCCCCATTGACTTTGCTTGTCAGAAGGTTGCAAAATTGTGATCACATGACCCTGGGACACTGCAACCCTCATAAATGTGAGACAGTTGTCAAGCATCCAAATGTAAATCACATGACCAACGGTCATAAATGTGAAAAATGGTCATGTCACTTTTTTCAGTGCTGCTGTAACTTTGAACGGTCACTAAGCAAACTGTTTTAAGTTGAGGACTATCTGTATTGAGGCTATAGCTACTAACCAGCATAAGTAAGAATTGTTGTCCCAGCATCTCTGGAATATCCTCACTAGTGATGGTATATGCAGTGTATGATTCAAGTCCCATTTCTATTCTAGTAGTATAAGGGAAAGGACGAATTTTGTTTCTTTAAAGAAACAAACCACTTAAGAAGAAAGGACTACCTTGTTAGTGCAAAGCCATAGAGAAATACTGGCAACTACATTCCTCTGACATGTTCTAGATTATAGTAGTTAAAACCTGCATGTTTCTGGCGGTCCTGCAAGAATGAATGAATTACTGTATATCTGTGTATGTGTGCACTAGTAAACAGTTCTTATTTAAAATATTTTGGCTGGGTGAAAGCATATATCTGAACTCCATCTAAAGGGGGAATACCTGGGCAAGTTACTATGTTCTAGCTTTTCTTTGGTGACTGAGATGAAATATTTGTATCGTGAAACTGTTTATAATGAATTTCCACTAAGCTATTGTGCAATATAGATAGTTAATATTGACAGGACAATTCAGATGGAAACTTAGGCTGATCTAAAATATTGTGGAATAAAATCAGTCACTATTTTTAATTGTTGAATTAACTCTTTGGAGTACTAGTGCTTGACAGTTTTTACATTTACAAATGTTTAGCAAAGACTTTAACATATTGTACAAATGCTAGTTGTGGATGAAATTATTCCATATCTCCACTAGCCACAACAGTTTACTAAATCATTTACAAAGTAAACATGTATTGTTATCTAAATGGAAAAAATAATTTGTGGAACCTCCTCCTCTCCGCTACTCACTTATTATTTGATTAAAAGTTTTGAATAATCATTTTTTCTTTTTTCTTTTTCGTTTTAATTTGTCCCATATAAATTGTACATTCTTTTTTTTAACAAGGGAAGCTTAGAAAAAGAAAATGGTACATTGATGTATTTTTCATTTCTAGTATTCATACAGAGGAAAGAAACAAAGATTGACCACTTAAGATGTGAAAGGTGCTCTTCTAAAGGATTGTTTTTACAAAATGGATCGGAGTAAGCGAAATTCAATAGCAGGATTCCCACCACGTTTAGAGCGCATTGAAGACTTTGATGGAGGTGGCGGAAGTGATGGGTCCCAGATGGGCAGAGTTTGGACTTCTTCATATAAAGCCTTGATAAGTGCCTTTTCAAGACTTACAAGACTTGATGACTTCTCCTGTGAGAAAATAGGATCTGGTTTCTTCTCTGAGGTATTCAAGGTGAGTAATAACATTTCCATATCTTCTCTTTAATACAGTAATTGGAGCAAGACATAATGAATACTCTGTTCTGTATAATATATAGGGTTACTCTATTTGACTGCAGAAATACAAATGACCATTAATGGTGGCAAACCTCTTGCTGCCATGTGAGATTTTTGGTTTTTGCAGCCTACAATAGTCTCTCCTTGAAAAGTTTTGAATGTGAAAAATTAATTGTGTGTCAAAGATTCTAAATGAAATAATATTAAAACTTCGTTGAATAATTTATCCACATTATTTTTAGAAACATATATGGTACATTTTATTTACCTGTTTAACCTTCTTTTTTCCAAATAGAACCGGTGATTTGAATAAAAAATAAAATAAAATATAAATATACAGAACAAAAATGAAATGTTAAAATGTAAATGGAGAATACAGTATGTTTGTATTTTAAAAAGCCATAAAGGAGTTTTTAAAATGCATTTTGAAGGAATTTAATATAGCATTCAGGTAGGCTTCCTTCAAGATAGAATTCCACCCCAAAAAATGATCAAAATAATTGCTCATCAGCTCCTCCCAACTGTAAGGTTTGCTATGGATTGTGACTGCTGATGAGGTTCAGACTTATGGTTACGTCTGCTTCACTATAGAACACAAAGTAATAGACAGTGGTATCCAATACCTGCAGTTATTTTCTTAATACATCTTCCATAGTTTACCAGAAAACTAGAAAAAGTGGAGATACACAATCAATACTCTGGTTTTAAATGTGTATATTCAACTTTAATTGCTACATTAGTTTTCACAAACATTCTGTGTTGCCTTTGAATTTTGACTTTTAAGTTTATTTTTAATAAGGTAACGAAGGACCATTCCCTGACATAGTCAATTAAACTCTGTTTATCTAAGGATAATTTGACAATAAAGCCACATTTACTATTCATTTTCTAGATGATGGGTGGGTGTTTATACAACATGCCTATCCAGGTTTTGAATTAAGTAAGAGTAAGAGACCTACTCAGGAGACCTCAGTCCCTCTCTTGGTATCCTAGGCACTGCAGTGATCACTAGGTAAACTTTTCAGGCTTGATTTAAAAAAAAAATCCTTCCCCATCCCCAGGCTGGATTTACACATGGTGAGACCCTAAGTGAGAAGCTATATTTAACAGAGAATAAGGCTGTGTAGAATTCAACTTGTGTTATGCAGCTTATGAGCAAGATGTGTAACAAATTTGTGGTGGCAGGGAGAAGGCCCAGTACAGAAGGCATGAATACAAAAATAAATTGATTAGGATCATGTTATGGCTGTCAGGTTTCTGATAGACTTTCAGATATGAAATTAGAATAAAACTGTAAAACATGAAGAAAAAAAACCCTGAAATTTTGAGAGATCCCTTCAGACTCCAAGGTCATAAGATATAGCTTGCCTAATTTTTACCAAAATCTGTCCCTGTCCATCCTAAATGGTATGGATGTCATGTGCAGAATGGTGGAATATTAACTGTTTTTCAATTAAACTAAAAGCAGTGGAGACAATTGCAGGAAGAATTAAAATTATAGCTACTCCTGCTCACTGATTCTGTGTTTAAGAGCTGGAAAGAGGAATTGGTCATTCCTTAACTCTCCTGTCTGGGTTTGAATAACATGTGAGCAGGGCTGGATTTTCCTATAGCTAACTAGGCTTCAGCCTAGGGCCTCAAGATCAAGAGGGGCCTACATTCAAATTGTTAGCAAAATTAAAATTACACTTTAACTATAGGTGAAAAGGCCTCATAAGTGGAATAGCCTAGGGCCTCTTTTCATCTAAATCCGGCCCTGCATGTGAGATAGGGTTCAGATGAATTAAACATGCTGTAATAATGATTGCCACTTATAATGAAGGCTCCCTGTTATAAACCCAGTAACATATCAGGAATCACTTTGGGTGACATGCTATGGCTTGAGTTACCATGTGAACAAGCCCATTGAATAAAATGTGATGAGAAATAGATGAATATTCTCCAATAATTGGCTGATGTTGTACTCTTCCCTTTAACTGTCTATTTTACATACTTAAGAACATATAGTGTTTATTTTCTAAAGGGCCAAATCCCAGATAGGAAGGTTTTGTAGTCTGGAAAATTAGTTTCTTTGTGGCTAATTCACAGAAATATCCTCTGTGTGGTCAAACTTACAAGGAGAGATCTGTTAGAAGCAAAAAAAGTACAGTTGATAGATGTCCTGCTGTCAAAATGCATTGCAACTCATTAAAGCTTGCTATATTAGGACTGTACAGAAAGAAATACCTGGAGTTTATGTTTTAAATATTTTAGGATGACTAGATTTAGGACTAAATGATTTTTATTATAACTTGATCTATATTTAATTATAGTAATTTTAGTTAAGTTGGGCCTTTAATTATTCTAAGTATGCTAAGATTCTCATAATGTCTTTCAGAAAATGTTACCGTTTGAATAATAGTTCAATCTTCCTTTATTAAAAACAAATTTTAATATATTTTATCATAGTTATGTGACTTTTCTGTAGTCTGTCTTGCTGATATATCTAATGAAGGAAAAATAATTTTGAAGCAACCTAGCTGTAAAAATGAGACCGTAGTATTTCATCTGTTTATATTCTGATATTTAGTATAAACCACAGCCTAATCTTCTGTGAAAAGGGAAGAGGAAGAATACAGTAGAAGACGACTGTGGCAAATAAAGATATGAGAAAGGAAACAAATAAATAGGAAAGATAAAGTAGCAGCTTTAGAATAATCATATGACATAGAAAACCTAAGATAAGCAATACATTTCCCAAATCCAAAGAGTTTCATTGTATGCATTAGTGTTTTTTTAATCTGGCTCTTTTAAGGCTGCTCTTTAAAATGTGAGATAAAAGTAACTAGAAGTCTGTAGTTTAAATATATACATACATACATACATACATACATACATACATACATACATACATACAGTGTCTGTCTCTGTACACACACACATGTACACACACACACGTTTGTATATATGTATGTATTTTACCGAGGGAATATTATGTTGACTTAAATGACTATGAAAACTATTACCTTATTGTAAATTTGCCAAAAGAACTCCCTCCCTAATCCAACCACTATTATAAAAATGTACGAATTTAAATCTCATACAGTAATAATTCAAATTTAATAAGTGTTTAATTGTAGATCTACTATTTAAATTTCAGTTTTTTCACATTCAGTTGATTCTAGGAAACAATTCTAGGAAACAAATACCTTGCGTTTCTTACCAAATTTAATTTAGTACCATAGATGCTAATGGGAGATGGTTTGAGGAGATTTCATTTTGGCAGTTAGAACATGAGGTTTATTGATGTAAACATTGTGCAGCCACAGTTCCTTGCTGCTTGTGCAAATTCCTATGAATTAGCTTTTAAAACTGGAAGTATATATGGTACTTCCTCTTACTGTAACTTGCAAACAAGGAAACACTTTTTTTCAGAGTTCTATGTGTTGTATTGGTCTAGACCAGTGATGACTAACCTTTCTCTTCGGGTGCCAAAAGCGTGTGTGTATATGCGTGACGGTGCGCATGCGTGCGCATAATGCAATGCATGCACCTTGTGCATGCGCATGACCTCCCCCACTCCTCCCATGCATGCGCATGCGACACCCCCCCCCACATGCGCATGAGGGGTGGGATTCAAAAATTTTAGCAACTGCACAACGGGCCCATTTCCGGATTTACATAACTTCTGGGAGGCCCATTTTTCGCCCTCCCCAAGCTCTGGAGGCTTAACTCGAGCCTCCGGGAGGGCGAAAATGGCCTCCCTGGGCTCTGGAGGCCCCTCCAGAGACTGGAAACAGGCCCGTTTCCACTCTTCCAGAACATGCATGCCATTCCCCCCGTGCTTCCCCTGCCCCATGCGCAAGCACGTGCAACCCCCCGCATATGCATGCGCGTCTCCTGCATGCACCCCTCCCTCTGTGCATCCCGAAAATCAGCTGGCAGGCGAGAGGCACGCACACATGCACAGTGGACATGAGCTGGGCGATGGCTCGTGTGCCCACAGAGAGGACTCTGCGTGCCAGCTGTGGCACACGTGCCATAGGTTCGCCATCACAGGTCTAGACTAATTAATTGAAGTTGGGTTCTCTTGTAATCAGTGGTGGATTGCCCCCGATTCACACCATTCTATAGAACCGGTAGTAAAACCGGCAGGAGGCTCCACCCACCGACCCTGACATCATCAAAAGGCTTCTGCACTTGCACAGAAGAGCACGCGCGCGAGCGAAGCAATCGCGCTTGCGTGGCCCCACTGCAAACCGGTAGTAAAGATAAGTAGAACCCACCCCTGGTTGTAATCCAATATCTCAGTATTTTCTATGAAACTTAAGTTATATCAATTTATTCTATATCTAAAGCTGTGTACCATCAGTTACACGCAATAATATGTTAAACAGAATGCGTAGGATTATTTTAAAAACTAGTTACAGTATTTTTGTCTCTTTATTGGTTGCAGTATATGCATCTGCTGGCCAAGTTTAATGCTTCTTTTTAGTTCTCACTATTAGATAAATATTTATATCTCAGTTTGATTTAGTTTGAAAAAAATACCCTTTTTCCTAGCTATAGAACAGGTGACTTCCAGGATAACTTCCTTACACAGGCATTGATCTTGGCATTTGGTTACAGTAGAAATGATTTATTGATAACATAACCTGTGGCTTTATTTCCTGATTAAAATAATTATGTACATCTTACTGTAAGCAGCTCAGAGTTACCTTAAACTGCAAGATAGGCAGCAAATACATTTGATAATAATAATAAATGTGATAATATTTTAACATGGTGTGATTAGTAAAACACTCAAAGCAAAGAAGTCCCAACAATTTAAGACTCAAAAGTACAAAATAAATAACCCAAAAGCAAAAAAAGCCAAACGATGAAACAAACAAAAACCTCAATATTAAAAAAAAATTAATCCCAAAACACAGTCCTCCATAGTTTGGGGATATATATTGTATGTCCATTTTCTTTTCTATTTGATGAACTGATTTATGATTTCTCCTGTTTAAGTGTCTCATAAAACTCAAAAACGTACACTAGTCGTATTCTAATATAACATATGGTATTGCTTACCATGGGTATATAAGTGAGGACCTCACTTTTTTCTGACTCCCTACCAGCTTCCCCATTGATTTGACTTGTGGGAAGCCAGCAGGTAAGATTGCAAATCACAATTATGTGACTGCAAGACACTGCGGGGATCAGAAATGTGGGCCAGTTGCCGAGCACCTGGTGTCAAGGTTCTGACTAATGAACCCAACCAATTCAGCACTCTGAGATTTGCAGTTTTCTCAAAGAACCATTTTATTGAGTACATCATATTGGCACATTTGAAAGTAAAACCAGCTCTAAGTATTTCCTGCAGTTTCTGTATAATTAAAGAATAGATAATTCTCTCCCTCAGTGTCACAGGTCACATTGTACAATTAGGTGTTCTGGTGCTGCTTTGGCAACTTCCCACAGTTTCTGGCCAGCACCTGTTACGATGACCTTGATTCCCACAGGATGATGTATTGTTACTCTCTGGTCCGACATTCCAGAGCTCTCCCCTCCCACCAATGTGTGGCAGCTGAGAAATGGAAAGATGGCTGCGGCAGGCTTGATCCGTTTTTGAAGTTGACACCAGATGCAATCGTGTGATCATGGGGGCACTGTGACAGTTGAACTTTGACGATCAGTCATAAGTACTATTTGTTCATGACAAACTCACTGTCATGAATTTGAGTGGTCACTTAATTAGTAGTTGTTAAATAAGGACCACCTATATGTACACACCATTATGTTTAATATTTATTAACTATGTTGGGGTCTTTAGAGAAGAATAGATATTAGTCTTCTGGCATTAATCTAAATTGGAACTACTACTTCATTAAGTGTCTAGTTCTTTGAGAATACTTAAATAGGCAAGAGTAATTCATAACTCGGTTTTTACTTTGAATCAAACTTCTTTTTAAATTGGAACTTTAAAAATTACTTTCTGAATTTTTCCCAGTCTAAACTTTCTCTAAAAGAACTCAATTTCTTTAGTGTTCTGATTCTTGTAAGAGTTTGTTCAGCATTAAATTTCATTTTAGCTGTAGCATTCTAACCAGTGAACTACTTACTTAAAGCAGTGTAACATCATGTAACAATATAATATTAGTGGGCAGGGAATTTTATTATTTATTTAAGATACCACTTCCCAAATAGGACATTCAAGGCAGTTTACCATTAAATTACTAAAGTGAAATAGCAAAAATAATATAATGAAATATTTATTTAAAAGTTTGGGTGGGAAAGATAACAAAGCAATTAATCCAGGGCAAGTTATTGTATATAAACAGAACAAATTCCACTTCCTTCTAGCACTGAAGATGTTACCTAGTTGAGTAACAAAACCTCTGCAAGAAAACAATCAAGTTCAGAGAATACCAAGGACTCTACAGAAGAGCAAGGTTTTCAATCTAAGAATTATAGTGGAAGATCTTCCTCATGCAGTTTGAGGCATTGTTTCAGAAGTTCTTAGTCCATTCTTACTGTACTTATGAATTGAAACTATGAGATAGTTCAGTACAAGAATGTACATATAGCATTGGGCTTCAAAAAGTTTCTAAGTGATGATGTCTTTAGCAAATTTTCAGTTACCTGAGAGATATATCTGAAAATAGTTTATGCTTGGTAGATAACATAGTACCAATACTCTTAGTGTGCAAAATCATAGAAAAAAATAATAGACAATTATGATGAAAGCTTTCCCCAGACCAAACTATGTCTAGTATAAAATTAAAATGCCAATTATAAGTATTCAGTAGTTTTAGAAGGTTATTTGCGGCATCTTGTTCAACAGGTTCTGTTTTTGGAACATGGGATTTGCAAAGATCTAATACTTTCCCTGTTTCATCATTTGCGGTTCGATGCAGTTGTGTCGGTGTGCAGAAAAGGTTTAAGTTTTTAAGATTTAGTGGGTAATAGTGTACGGTGTTATATTTTTATTGTATTTCTCCTGAGTTCTGTGAATCATTAGAGAAGTTTTATATAAAATGATTTATGAATAACTATATAAATTAATAGTTGATTTATGAAATTTTATTCCATCCTATCACAGTCAACCCACGTAGTTCATAATCCAATTATATGCAGGATAAAAAGCAGTCATACAAAATAATACAATAATAATATCACAACCTATTGCTAATTATTGTAATACCGTAATATCCTTCATCCATGTTTATTTGTAGTGCTTCATCATTCTAAACTAGGCAATGGGGGAAATGACTAAGGGCCTTCCAGAATAGTCATGTCTTGATAAGATTCTGGAATAGGCTGCTGTTCGTTCCGGAGCAAATACAGTAACAGAATGCATGATTCCATGCCTCCTCTTCTTGCATACCACAGTATATTGGGATCCACAGCAAACATTCTCTGTTTTCATGTATTCTGTCCTATAAAAATCTGTGCAGCTGCATTTTGTACCATCTGAAGTTTCAAGGTGGACTTTTAAGGACAGTATCATATAGAGTAAATTACAGCAATCCAGCAGAAAGGATGGGAGTGACTGTCCTTAGTGCCCCCTACTCCAGGAAACACCACATCTCTCACACCAGCCAAAGTTGGATAAAGATCAACCTCGTTGTGGCCTCTACGTGGTCCTCAAACAAAAGCCATCAGCCCAAGAAGGTCCCCAAGGTGCTCTTTCAAATTAAGTACAACCCAACCCAGAAATAAAGCCTTTCCAATGGTTTTCCAGTTAATAACTGCAGTAGAAGGGAATGTGCTGAACTGCAAACACTGGACAAATCAGAAAGCTTCACTGTTGAATATTAGCATTCAAACAAGAAGTCAAATGATTAAAATACATTAATTTTTGTTAGCATTAGGATGTATAACAGTAACTGTCTGTTGTGGAAGTACCATAAAAGACTTTACAGCTTGTGAAATGGTTCTAATGTGTAGATCAGCCCTTTAAACATGCCCAAATACTAATTTACCAATAAAGACATAAACAGGAAAATATATGCACCTTTTTTCATGGATTAAGATTTTATTAATTGTATAAGAAAATGTACATCTATATAAATAAAAATGTAAATGTCCATTTGTACATAACCGCACATCTCTGAAAGTTCTTCACCGATTGCTTTCAAATTTTGACACAACGTTGCATTCGACTACGGGCGTGTTTTATATACCTATATTATATACATGTCACACCTGTGACAGGTAAAAACATGAAAAACATTGGAAAACATTGAAAGACATTAACAAACATTGAAAAACATTAAAAAACAGCACCATCTGCTGGATGTAAAACCAACATGGCAGCCTCCCAGCCTTGATTACACTCAACAGATTTCTGCTCCTTATATTTAGACTCTCCATATTGCTTCCAAGAAACTGCGCATTTGGAAGGCAGAGACGCCCAAGGGCCATATCCTGCCACCAGGCTCGGCAGGTAGACAGCCGGCTCCCCACCGGGAAGCCCTCGTAACCAGCGCTTCTAGGGCTGGGTGGGGCCCGCCAGAGCCTGGGTCTGACCTCCCCCTCCCCTGGCTGCCCCGCAAACTAGCCTCGCCCACCGCTGCTGCCCATCCCCCTCGCCAGCTGCTCTAGGGCTCCCTCCAAAGAACACCTGGCAACGAGGCTGCCTGGGTCCGCCAAGCGGGAACCCTCCGTCCCTCGCCTGGCCCGAATCGCGCCTGGCCCAGCGCTACCATGGGCCCCGAGGTCAGAAAGACCAGCCGCTAACCAGTGCTATGCGAATCCAGTCGGTGAGCGGGAGATGGAGGCAACTGAGCCTCGGGGTCGCCTTTGACCAGCGCCGCCATGCATTCCCAGGTGGGCGCTCTGGCAGTTCATGGAGCCTACACGAAAATTTCAGCCTCTGGCAGAAAAGGGGCTCCGGGGAGGCTTCGGGGGACGGAAACAGGCAGGAGGGAGGATGGCTGGCCCTCCTTCGTTTCGCCTGGAAGAGCGAGGGATTTAATCATTCCCCTGCCCTTGGCAGACGGGGAAGGAGAATTGCGCAGTAGGGGTCCAGTGGGGTGTGCGTGGCTCCTGGCTTTGCCGCCTTCTTCGGGTGGGAAGCCCCAAACCAGCCTCGAACCCCCGCCGCATCCTCTCTTTCTCCCTTCCCTTCCCTTCCCTTCCCTTCCCTTCCCTTCCCTTCCCTTCCCTTCCCTTCCCTTCCCTACGTCTCCCTGTTGAGCCCCCAGAGAACATCTGTGTAGGGAGGACGGAGGGGCCCTCTGAGTTTCTGCTGTGGTGCAGAGAGCTGCGAAGGCCTGGCCTGAAAAGGTAAGGGCGATGGCAGGGGATGCAGAAGAGGCCGGGCCAGAGACAGAGATAAACAAGAGAGAGGGAGAGAGAGACATAGAGAAATACAGAGAGACGGGGTGGGGGAGAGAGAGAGACATACAGAGATACAGAGATACAGAGAGAGGGGGGAGAGAGGGGGGGAAAAGAGACATAGAGATACAGAGAGAGGGAGAGGGAGACACGCATAGAGAGATACAGAGAGGGTGGGAGAGCGACATAGAGATGGGAGAGAGACACAGAGAGATACAGAAGGGGGGAGAGAGACAGAGAGACGGGGGAGAGAGACGCAGAGAGAGGGGGGGAGAGAGATACAGAGGGGGGGAGAGAGATAGATACAGAGAGAGGGTGAGAGAAAGACACATAGAGAGATACAGGGGGGGGAGAGAGACATAGATACAGGGGGGGGGAGAGACAGATACAGAGTGGGAGAGAGACACATAGATTCAGAGGGGGGAGAGAGAGAGAGACAGAGATACAGAGGGGGGAGAGAGAGCCAGAGATAGAGAGGGGGAGAGAGACATATAGAGATACAGAGGGGGGGAGAGAGAGAGACAGAGAGATATACAGACGGGGAAGAGAGAGACATAGAGAGATACAAAAAGAGAGGGGGAGACAGAGAGGGAGGATTTTGTGGTTCCCATTGTTTTTTAGCAACCGGGTCTCTGTCCTAATCACCAGCTGCGTAGGCGTGGCTCGGGGGCTGTCATGTGACTGATGAAAGTGAGTGACGTCGAATTGGCCATACCCACTAAATGTTCGTGGAGAGTTTGGAACTTCAGCCTCTCTCTTTTAGCCCAGCGGAAGCACCAGACTGGGCCACAGCAACGCGTGGCTGGGTACAGCTAGTAGATTAATAAAACAGAATGGAATTACATAACCTCAAAAGTTGTGGGAATTTTTATTAAATTTGTCAAGAATGGTTTAAATATTGAATCAATATGTTTTTCTTACGTTCCATTGGAAAAATGAGCTCATATTTTTTCTATTTGGATTTGTTTAGGTACGGCACAAAGTATCGGATCAAATCATGGCCCTGAAGATGAATACACTAAGCAGCAATCGTGCAAACATGTTGAAAGAAGTTCAGCTCATGAATAGACTTTCTCATCCAAACATTTTAAAGTAAGAAAAGGTGTGTGTGTGTTTGCATGTATGTGATTGTGTGCTTATAAGTGTATCAGTCTGTGTAGGTGCAAATTAAATTTAATTTTACTACATACCACATATGATCCTTCATGTTTTAAATATTCAGATGTTGTCTCAGGCTTATGTATATTCTTAGTTCCTTGTCTCTTTCTATTATTCTTAATCCTTTCTATTCGTCTGTGCCATGGGTCCCCAAACTTGGCAGTTTTAAGACTTGTGGACTTCAACTCCCAGAATTCTCTAGCCAGCATAACATAGCTGGCTGGACAATTCTGGGAGTTAAAGTCCACAAGTCTTAAAGTTGCCAAGTTTGAAGACCTCTGGTGTATGCTATATTTCTGGGTCTCCTTTCTATTCACTTGCCTCCCATATCAAATACATTTATGAAAATATTAGTGAAAAGCACTCAAAGGATAGTTTCACCAAGCATTTTGGCACAAACGAATCATACCTTCAAAGTGTTAAGGAATTGAAGTCAAGTTGTGACTTGTTGAAGACCTTACCATGTAACCTCTATGCATATAGAGACAGCACTTCCCCTGAGATTGATAGGAATGAAGAGGATATGTGTGCATGTGTATGCAGATATAATCTGAGAAAGCTGTTTAATCAGCTATTCTTATAGCACAGCTGCATTTTAATGCTTCCTTTGCTTTAGTGACCTGTGTCACTAAAAGAGTCCTTTTGAATCCTTTGCACAGTCCTGCAAAATGTAAAATGTAGATCCTGGGATCTAACCTACACAGAAAGGAGATTGGGTTATCTTCATGTCTGTTGCTTAGGCATCTGTCAAGGACCAAAAGTATTGGAGTAGGATATATGAAATGTCCAGTCTAAATATTGATGTACATATAGGGTCCGTTCTTTTGTACACTGAACAGATTGAAAATTGGTACAAAGGTCTAAAGAAGTAAGTATGGCTTGCATGAATTGCTTTCCTAATCACTTTTATCTCTCCAATGCACGTCAAGACTAATTAGGGAAATATGTTAACGTACGAGGAACCTTGCATTAATGTTACATGCCCTTGAAATGTGTTGTGAATGCTATTAACTTCTATAAACATGACTACTAATTTAATTTTTAGCTTGCACTAGAAATTTCTGTAGTATAACTGTACAGAATTCATGAAATGTTAGAGAACATAAATTTGTTAAACTTTATTTATTAAATTTTTATCTCACCCATTTCCCCTATAGGTGACTCTTGGCAGCTTACAGATTATAAAAAGACAAGTAGAAAAATAATTAAATTATTAAAACTATGAAAATTTAAAACTTAAAACTATATATTAAAAAACAGGACTAAGAGGACAGCACGGTGGTGAGTGCCTCCTTTCAGGCCCCAAACCAACTGGCAAAGCGAAGTTTTAATACCTTTCCAGACGGCCAAAAGGGTGGTAGCAGTTCTCACGTCCGTTGGTAGAATATTCCACAGGGATGGGGCCATGGCAGAAAAGGCTCTTCTCCCTGATCCTGCCTGCCAGAATTCCCTAGCAGATGCATCTATAACAGGCTTCTTCTGTTGGCACCAGTGGGGGAAGCTAGTCCTATTGGGGTGAGATGGCCTCTCAGATAAGTGATGGCAGCTTGTCCAACTTTAAAGGGTAGTAGCAAGAATAAACAAAAACTCAACATGTAGCTGTAAATATTTATGATGTTTGTTATCTATAAAAAAAACCTAAAGCAAATTCTATTCATATTTTATGCTTCCTAGAATACATATTCCTATTTTTAAAATCTTTTAAAATAATAAATATAGAAAAAAATAAGTGCTATGGTGGATATTGGATCTCTTCCTTTTTTATGTGATTTGGAATCATGGAAATAATAAATATTTGGATATAATGTATTGTCTTAAAATATAATACAATAGTCTGTATGCAGGCCATATCTAACCACCAGCCTGCATTTTTCTTCACATCATGCAGCTTAAATTCAGTGGCAAAATAGATTAACTTTGTCTTTACTGCTTCTAGCAAAAATGAGAGTAGAATTTGATACACCATCCTTCTGTGAGGCAAAATCCATCTCTTTTCATTCCTATTTTTTGAGCTAATATTTTTGGCCTTGCTCTTCTGCCTAATGATATCACCAAGAAACTTTCCTGAAATTTTTAAATGGCAAAATCATTTTTTTAAAAATTATTGACTACTAGACTATTTGCTGTTTTTTTGTTACATCCAGATTGTAGCTATTTACATTCTTGTTTTGAAAGATAGAAGTGCAAGCTGGGAATGTACTTCTTTCTTCAATCTTACCTCAGGGGATAAGATGTTCCAAAGGGCAGGAGCCACAGCAGACAAAGCTCTTCTGGACTCCAGCAGCCAAAATTCCCTGACCAACAGGGCCCACAGCATGCCCCCTCTGCCAGTATCAGTGGGATGGGTCAGTACCATTGGGATGAGATGATTCCTCAAGTAACCTGGGCCCACATCATGCAGGCCTTTAAAGATAATAGCCAACACCTTTAATTCCACCAGGAAATAAACTGACAGTCAGTGAAACTCACAGAGCAGTGGGTTAACATGGATCACCCTAAGGATCTCAAGAACTGCCCATGCAACCGCACTTTGACGAGTTGTAGCTTCTTAATGCACTTCAAGGGTAGCCTCATGTAGAGTGCATTGCAGTACTCTAAATGTGAGATGATCAGGGCTTAAGTGACTGATACAGGGCCTCCCAATGAAGGACGGGCCACAACTAGCATAACTTCACAACTTCACAATGTTGTGAAAAGGCTCTCTTAACTGTGACTGCGACCTGCTCTTTGAGGTCCAGGAGAACCCTGAAGTTGCAGACCAGGTATGTTTGGGGTAGTGCAACCCCATCCAGAATTAAAGTCTTGAAACTCTGTGCCTCCAAACCCTTTCAGTTTTGCCGGGATTCAGCCAAAGCCTGTTGTCCCTATCCAGGCCCCCATAGCTTCCAGATATCATGAGAGGACAATCACAGCAAAGACCTGGAGGTTTTCACTGACCAGGAAGGGCAAGGATCGAATTGACAGGTGGTTGCATCTCTCAAAGTTTCACTCCCAAGGAAGGTTTAATAAGTTTTTCCTGCACATTGCAGAGGATTAATGATCTTTGTGGTCTTTTCCAACTCAATCATTCTATGATTGACATTTATATTAAAAAAACGTGAACACGAAATCTCAAGATTAAAAATATAAAAACAAGCATTTGGGTAGATAATAAACTAAGTCACGCATGATTTGCGTGTTCTTTTTCTCTAAATGAATCGGCTTAGTTTGGGAAAAAATAAAGTTATAAAATCAGAATAAATAGTTATGCTTCCAAAAAAAAGCATGTTTAATTTTGTATCTAACTTAGAATGTATTGTTAGTCATTCTCTTAACCCTGTACTGTCAGACTTAAATTATTGAAGCATCTTGATGTGACATACGCTTATTCAAAGATGTTAATTTTAAAAAATTAAGTTACATTAATTTTTATTTTTTCTTTGATTTTTGTGAGTCATCCAGAGTTATTGAAAATTGGGTGGTATACAGATTTAATAGAGTAGTAATCATCATCATCGCTGTATAGTATGCCAATACATTATAGCATCCTACGTTCTTGGGAAGAACTTGAACTTGAAGGCCAATACCAGCTAAAGAACTGGCAGCTCTGATTTCACATTTTTGTGTATACAATAGCAACTTTGCCAAAGGTTACCTATATATTACAGAATATTCAGAACTGACACTGGTAAAATTTATGAATCACTTTCTACACACTGGTGTGTGCTTATTTTTGTAAGCTTTCTAAACAGTTGATTGAGTTATTACTACTTGTGTTACACTTCCATAGTTAAACATAGCTGATAGTAGTTTTCTGTTAGAAATGAGCTTTTACTACAAGTATTTTACAGAAATGACTTTAGCCTATTTCTTTGTATCCTGGTATTTATTTGTTTTTTAACTGTGCTAAGGAAAATATAATTTGCTTTGCATTTGAAAAATTTCACCCTCAATTCCTGGCATTTTTCAGTTAAAACCAGTATTATCAGTACTGGGAAAGTTCTCTATCAAAAGCCTTGGGAAATTGTTGTCAGAATAGATAGTATAAAGCTAAATGTATCAGTGATCAGACTCTGCATATAGTTTAGTTTTAGTTTTAGTTTTTATTGAATTTCTATATCGCCCTACTCCCGAAGGACTCAGGGCGGTGCACAGCCATGAAATAAAACACATAGATATACAAAATTTAAAATCGAATAAAATGAATTAAATAAATTTGGCTGAATTGATACCCATAATTTAAAATACCCATATTTTAAAATACAGTAAAAAATTTAAAATTTACACTTAAAAGGGAGAAAATTTAGGCGAGGCCAGCTTGATGAAATAAAAGCATATATCTTGATATGGCAACTTTATCAATGTTGATAAGATGTAGTTGTTGATACCATGTTTCCCTGAAAATAAGACCTTGTCTTATATTTTTTTGAACCCTGAAATAAGTGCTTGGCCTTATTGCCATGCACTCAAAAGCCCGATTGGGCTTATTATTAGGGGATATCTTATTTGAGGGGAAACAGGGTAGGTATATATTATCTTTGATTATTGTCATGGATGAACCATCTGAAAGAACTGGGGATGTTTCATCTACAAAAAAAAGATGGAGGAAAGGCATGATATTGCATTCAGGTACGTAGGAAAGATAACTTGAAACAATGACATTTTTCAGAATAAAGAATTGTTTTCTGAGGATCTGGCATGTGCTCTTTTTCTATTTGTAGTGCCTTTAATTCTGCAGTTCTTCATTTTTTTCTTTGCTTTGTCTTTGTAAAAAATGTGGCTGTTACTAAAACTTCTTCAAGTATCTAAATCCCCCAAAATAAGAAATGCTAGAAATATTTTTTGTGTAGTTATTTTTTTTATTTTACTTTTTATTCTACCTTTATTTTATAAATAACTCAAGGCAGTGAACATAAGTGATGCTTCTTCCTCCTCCAATTTTTCCCCACAACAATAATCCTTTGAAGTGAGTTGGAGAATTATGAGTGGCCCAGAATTGCTTTATAGTTACACAAATCTAACAATTCACTTGCTAATTAAACCCATTCTGAGCAAATTAAACAAAGCAAAAATGAGTCATTCCAAATGTTCCTTTTTATATTTCATCTGTTTTTGTTTATTACAAAAGAACAATCCATATTTTGGGATTATTATTGTATGTTAATATTTAGGAAGGAATAGAAATATTATAATTCTTTCAGCAAGTTTTTCAGAAGAACATTATAGATTGGAAAAGAATCTGGATCAGATAATATACTTCTGAATCAATCATAATAAGATTTTTAAAATTAAGGTACTAAAAATAAAGTTGTGAAAGTAAAATTCAGACATATTATGTAAACTGTCCTTCAGATGGGGGATCTTGCAAAACAGCTTTATATGGACATAGAGATCTGATAGTCCTTCTATTTGCTAATTATTCCAACACACTTTTAAATCCACCATCCCTGTTTAACACTATTGTTATCATTTGCAAATTGTTTCAGCATAGTGTTGTTTACCTGCTTTTGAGTTTGGAGTTTCAAAGAGCATCTTTTTCTAAAGATAGCTGAATCCAGAGGATGTCAGTCCCTCAATGCTAGCTTTTTTCTGGTTCAGAGGCCCTTTACTGCATTTATTGCCCTTAAAACTTTTAATACTCTATGAAGTAGCAACTTTTCCCTTTTCCAGCACAAAGCAAATAGGTTTCTGGAGTTCCCTTCCAATACATGCCTAGTCCATGTGTTCATCACATGTATTTGCATATGTTTCTGGTGACATGCAAAATGCTTTCCTTCAGAGACTTCTATGGAGGTGATTATAAGGGAAGATTCAGTTTTAAAATTAATTAGCACATCAAGAGATTTCAAAGCCTTCTCTTCATTATGTGCCAGATCAGCACTGCAGGGTGAACCCTAGGTATGCAATACTATTTTTTTTAAAAATCTATGAGGTGTTCTTCCAGCAAATTCAGAGCTTTCCAGTGATGATCAAGAATTGGAGGTTAAGGAAACTTTAGGTCATCTCTGATTTGCAGTCACTATGCAAGGTAGGAAAAATCATATTTGTAAGAGTTGATGACTTGATTTCTACAGTTCTTCAATTCTTTATGTAAACAAATATATAACTTGCTTTTCCACTTTGATAGCCAGTCTTTTCTCTTCCCAAAGCTGACTAGCAACAAAGGATTAAAAAGTTGCAATTAAATTAAAACACTGAGGTAGTACTTTGATTAAGATCTCAGTAAACAGGAAATAAGTACTCATAAGAAATAAGTGGTCCTTTAATTACTGCCATCTTAGATAATTTATAATTTTATAGGTTAAAAAACTATGATTGAATTATGTTTGGAAAGCATTTTTTAACAGTGAGATATTTAATTTGGTAGATTCTGTTAACTACACTGAGAATTTAGAATTTAAATACATTTTCACTAAAGTTTTATGTGTAATTTGAAATTATGGATCAATATCTCTAAATATCATTTCTGACTGCAAAATTGTTTTCCTAACTATATGAAACCGTTGGAAGTTGTACCTAGTAATTAGTACATGTATGATCTGTTTAGATTAAATTTAAGAAATTTTGGGAACTTAATTTCTATAATAAAGTTGGTTTTCCAGTGCATCTTAATATGTTTGTTTCTGAAAAGCTGACATAGGAAAATAAAAATGTCATAACTTTGACATTCAGTCAGCATTTTCTATTTTTACAAAGAGGTTGTGAAAGTAAGTTTTGAAAAACAAAAAAGAGTTTTTTAGCATTACATTCCATAATTAATGACATTTTCTTTGAAACTGAATATTCCAGAATATAATTATATTAACCACTTTATAATAACACAAGCACAACCACTTGAAAATAAAGTTTTCATCAAAGAATCCATGTGCTACACTAATCCAGTCCTCGTTTCCAGTTTAAGACTTAACTTTAATTACAAGATGAAGCAGTAGAGTTACTCCCCCCTCCCCCGTAGATATAAACTGATTTTCTTATTTTTGCTTATTATTTTTTTCTGGACTCTTAATTTGAGGATGTGTTTAATCTTGGGAATCCTGAGGAAGTGAACAGCAGTTTAGACTCTCGCCCTTCCTGATTGGTGAAAGCCTATGGGGAGATGACAGGAGGAGGTCTTTTGGTCAGGACAGGTAGAGGAAAAAGGACACCGTGCTAGGAGGAAACTCTATGGTGATGGGGGGGGGAAACCAGACTTCCTGTCGGCATAGGAAAAAGGACACCACGCTAGGAGGAAACTCTATGGTGGGGAAACCGGACTTCCGGTCAGCTCCACAATTGAATGGGGAGCTTCTGGTTAGGACCTTTGTGGCTCTTTGAGTGTTTAAGGTTGCCAACCCCTAACTGAAGGGCCAGTTCTCTATTATCATCCTTTCTGAGGATGAATTAATTTTATCTGCATGTATCTACTTAGATGTGCATTATTATAATATTTTGTTTCTAAATTTGATTTGCATTGTTTGTAATCCCAATTATGTACTGGTGAATTGTGTGCTCCTCACAGTAGGCTAATTGGAATGGTTTATAAACCCAGTAAAGAGCCTTGGTGGCACAGCAGACTAAAGTGCTGTTAAATAGCACCAGCTGCCTGCAATTACTGCAAGTTCAAATCTCACCAGGCTCAAGGTTGACTCAGCCTTCCATCCTTTCGAGGTAGGTAAAATGAGGACCCGGTTTGTGGGGGCAATAAGCTGACTTTGTATAAAAAAGAACACCGCATGGGGGGGGGGGTGCGAAAGCCCTACTAAGCAGGTATATACAAAAGTATGAAAGCTATTGCTTAATGTATTGTAAGCCGCCCTGAATCTCCGCAGAAGGGCAGCATATAAATCGAATCGATAGATAGATAGATAGATAGATAGATAGATAGATAGATAGATAGAACTCACTCCTGCTAGTAGGCAACTCAGTGCTGAGAATTAACTGCAATTCAAGGCAGATTTTCATAAATACTAACTTTTTATTATTAAAAGAATGATATTTGAGAATGTAAAGTAACACTTTCTTTGTAAGTTAATTTTTCAGAGTTATTTCCTACTTTTATTGTTGAAATATATTTTCAGTTCTTCAATGAAAAGTTCAAGAATTTGGTGTTGTCCTGAACTAAATGATAGATGTATATCTGCAGTCATCTGAGATGACATAGTTCAAAGCTGTTTTCCCAAAAGCAATATAAAATACTAAGAACTCATTTGCATACAATATAATTTATCAACAATTTGGTTTTTCAGGTTTCATGATACTTAATCTGGACCTCCATTTTCAAATTCAGTTTATAAAATTCTTTGAAAATGGCATCGGCTATGTTAGAAAATGGCTAGATAACATAAGGAATAGCAGATACTAAAATGGCAAAATACCACAGAAACATTTGACAGAAGTACTTGTCTACATATTGCCCAGGAACTGAATGGTGGCAGTAATGTCTAAATCAGCGGTCCCCAATCTTTCCGGCTCTGTGGACTGGCAGAAGTGGTGGCATTGGGAGGGGGAGGGGGAGGGAGGATGGTTTCATGCAATTGCCTGCCAGTTGCACAGCCTGGTTCCCAATGAGCCACAGTCCAGTATGTACCAGGCCAAGGACTGGGGGTTGAGGATCCCTGGTCTAAACCATAAAGTAGAAAGCCAGTTCATTGTTAGTTCTTATTCACAATCATGCCTCAGACTCCATTCTTTATTCTTCCTTCCGCTCCTGGGCTTCATGATTCCATTTCACTCATTGTGACCTCTCCATTCTCACCACTTGTTCCTCGCTGCAGGAACTGTTTCTTCTCCTTCTCCCTCTTTTATGTTTTTTTTTAAGTTTTGGAAAGTGGTTAGGAAACAACTGAGCTCTGGATTCCTTTCACTTTGAATAATATTTTATGTACATGTGAAACTCAAAGGTGTATTGAGGATGGAGGCCAAAGTTCAGATGCTTTCTAGCCAGAAAAGATGATTTTAGAAAATAAATAAATAAATCCTCTTTTCTTCAATTCTTCCTAAAAAAAATAGAGAAGGGAAGGTTGGTGAGCAACTAAGATCTGTTCATATGCAGTAAGACCTATAAATGCCATATAATTACATTCCAGTATATAAAACCAATATTTTCAATTAATGTAACATTTTACAATAAATAGGTAAATTTATTATGTTATGATGTTTTTGTTATGATGTTTTATTATTTTGTTATGATGTTTTATTATTACTGAATATAAAATTATGTGTATTCTTTTGACTACAAGTGTTTAAAATTGTTTATCACTGTTTAACAAAGAATCGTTTGGTACTCTGCTTAAAATGAGGGGTGGTATACTTATCTATATCCACTTATTATTCCAGTTCTAATTTATTAACAACTTTGTATCATACAGGTAGTCCTTAACTTACTACCACAATTGAGTCCAAAATTTTTGTTGCTAAGTAAAACATTTTGCCCCATTTTATGACCTTTCTTGGCACAGTTGTTAAGTGAATTACTGCCCTTGTTAAATTAGTAATATGGTTGTTAAATGAATCTGGCTTCCCCATTGACTTTGCTTATCAGAAGGTCGCGAAAGGAGATCTCATGACTCCTGGACACTGCCACCATCATAAATATAAGTAAATTGAGAAGCGTCTGAATTTTGATCACATGACTATGAGAATGTTGTAATGGTCATAAGTGTGAAAAATGGTCATAAGACTTTTTCATAAAAAATGTGAAATGTGAACAAATTACATACATTCTGAAACTTCTACATATATTTAAGTATAGGACAATTGGAATTTATTTCCTATTCTCAAATAGCAGTATATTTGATTTAGAACAGTTGTGTCATGTTTTGGAACTGGTGTCATCCAATATTTCTAATTTTTAAAAACTGTGTATGTACTGTAATGATTCAAAAATAATGAAGCCCTACAAAATCCACTGTTTCTGATTTAAGATTTTACTCCTGTTTTATAGGTTTATGGGTGTCTGTGTACACGAAGGACAATTGCATGCCCTTACTGAGGTAAGCCCTCTCCTTCCCTCAGCTTTGCAAAATTTCTTATGGTGATGCTAAACAATGTATTTAATGAAGTTGACTAGTATAGTTCTGACATAGGTACCATAGATACAAAATAGTACTTTCCAGTACGCCCAATCCTTGGAAATGATCTAAAATGATACTAATATCTATGATATCAACGTTTGCTAAGAAACAAAGAGTACAAGGAGTGTCACATGTTCACTTTCCCAGTCTCACCAGGAGTCGTCTAAGGAAAGCCGTGTAGTCTTGGTGCTGTATTCATTTCTGAACACAAATCAAATTGGTTCAGGTAATGCTTCTTAAAATTTTTTCTGCAACTGCAGCCTCATCTCCTTCTCAGTAGCCTTCCCCAGAAAGAGAAAGTTGAAAACCTTTCAAGAAGTAGTCTTTGTTATTGTGTTAGGACTTGCTCAGATAATTTCCATTTCTGAGTAAATCAGAGCAATTTTATCCTCCAGATGCATTGAAAATTCCTCAGAACAGTTCTGCAATTATTTTTCTAACCCATCTTTCCCAATAGGTTTCAGGGTTTCCTGTCTCACACATAGATACTATATTCATGTGAGGGCGTGTGTGTAAATATCAGTCAGTGATTAGGCAGATAAAGTTTTATAGAATGATTGTAGCTGCTGTATTTAATCTGGCATGAACACATTTTAAAATTTCTTATCAAAATAGAAAATTGCCAGCATTATGGTTGAATCATTTTTACTACTTCCAATTATATGATATGGCATTGAACTGAAATATCTCTTAAAGGCAACACAATTTTTAGAATATAAAGAGGGATATGAACATTTCATAGCTACATAACATTTCTATAAATGACTGTATATCATTACTTGTAGTAAGTAGTATTAATATACAATTGCAATGTATTTTGTATTGGTGTGCATAGATTGTTTTTCTTTTTTTATTGATTCTTTTTTAGCCATTCTTTTAATGGATCTTTTATTTTTATGTATGATGCTATGCAACGATATGAATGGCTTCTTCTGTTCTTAATTCCTTACATTTGTGTTCTGTCAGAAGCCTGGCAGCCTATAATAAAACGCTTAATTTAGGCTTGTAGGCTGAACATTAGGAAGATGCTTTGAGATTTTTAATAAGGAACTTTATGTTTAGAAAAGATCTTGGATTTGTGAATTTTCACATAATCTTAATTGGATAATATTTATTCACTTACTTAACAGGCACCTCATCTTATTGTTGCATATCCTTGTGGTAGTCTCCCTCCCCCCATTATCTATTTTATTATGCTGTCATCATTAAACCTCCTTTCTAGTTTTAAATATCTAAAATAACAGTACTGGGTAAAATATGGAACAATATATTCAGTAGGTTGAAACAAGTACTTGGTTAACATAGAAACAAGGGACAAGTTGATTTATATTAAATAATTTAAAATGGGTTGACTTCTAGAAATACCTCTACTAGCCTGTCAATATTAGCCTATCCAGATGATAAAATTCTGTCTTCCTGACAGAAGTATGTATTCCAAGGTTTGGCCTCTGGACTTCGTTGAGTTATTCCACCTCCAAAATCTACCTTCACTTCCAACCTCCTCTTCCTGGAATATATCCTAGGATGCTATGCAAAGATATGAATGGCTTCTTCTGTTCTTTGTTCCTTACATTTGTGGTCAGCATTGCCCTCTTTTGATTGGCTGTCCTTTCCCATTGCCTCAGCTACCCCACTCTTTCGCACAATGAAAATATCTTTATGGATTGCATTATTTCATCTGTCAACAATGTTAAGATAATGTTTTTGAACCTTTCATCCAGATACTTGATGCTTCATTTTAGCAAGATTGCTATGTGTATAATGGTACCCACATACATAGAAAATCTTGTTTGATAGGCAACCTGGTAAGCCGGAGACATTTTAACTTAAATTCTAAGTAATTTTTACTAACTAAAGCAAAATGTTGTGGGAGTTGCGAGTATTTATTTTATTAAGAGTTGTTTAACTTGATCAAAATCTCTGAACTTTGTTTCAAAGTGTGGAACAACTGTGTGGTCTTTGCTTTTCCATATAGTTTGCTTCTAGTTGCTTATATACTGTGGAACTAGAAGTTCCATACTGACTTTTGCTTTGTTTTCCAGTTGCAATGTATAAAAGTAGGAGCTATTTTCTATTTTTTTTCTTGGATCATGGTTTTCTTGCATGTTAATTTTAGTACATTTTCCATGCATCTGTTCATTAATTTCTGTAATAGGAATTTCACATTTTATATGTAAAATGAAACTTCAGCTTGCAGAACTTACTGCCATTGGGATTTTTCTGTAAAATGTGCTTATGTGTGTCTCATTTAATGCTGTAACCCAAAACTGACAAATGAATATACCACCATACTCCAATTTGGTGTACCAAATATCCATGGACATGGCATACACTTTGGGTTTGATATTTTTTGTAATGTTTGGTTTTTAGCTGGTGGTTTGCTTTGTGTGACTTTCATTGTTTATTCTCCATTCCTGACACAAAACAACTGTTTCTTGTGATCCTGACTCTTCTTTCAATGCCAGTATTTGTTTATATTCTGCAATTAAGGGGAAATTCTAAAAATATTTTCTTCAGGATTCCTTTGATTCATAGACATTTTCCTTGCCAATCTACGTCTCCTAGTAATATTGGTGCCTTGTCTAAATATTTCACAAATATTTGGGTATTTTTAACAGGATTTTTGAGAGTCTTGTGTCCTGCTGGGATCTTCATTAATTTCATCATAGAGAATCCGTTTTATTTGTTTAATCTGGTTTTATTTCTGCTTTTAAATTTTGTATTTATGTATTTTATTTTGTGCCTGTTCACCGCCCTGAGTCCTTCGGGAGTAGGGGGGTATATAAATCTAATAAAACAAACAAACAAACAAACAAAGAGAGGTCCTATTTAACAGAAACATTCTGTGCACTGGTGATAGTTGCTTTGATATTGCTGGGAGATGTGGATAGACTTGTGTCTTTAACACAATCATCTCTTCAGAATCAAGTGATTTGGTGGCAGATAGATACTGCTTAGTTTGCACTGAATCAGGACAAAATCTGGACCATGTTTACCAGTATTAAATGAAATATTTATTGTTGTATGCGAGCACTTTTGTTTGAAATGAAGTCACGCTGTAGTTTAAAAAAACCTTAGTATTATTTTTGGCTTGGATACTGTCTTCAAATGATTCAGATACTTTAGTGGTGAAGTCTCTTGAGATCTTAATGCATATTTCATGAAATTAATTTTAGTAACTGTCATGGCCTTTTGAAAAAATTGAACAGAGTTAAGCTTGTACTGCAAAAAAGAAGCTATTTTATTACTGAAATGTGATGGTCGTTTTCTTATTCAAGATTTATCTGTTGAATGTATATGTTTGTGCTTGATTTAAGAAAAAAACTAAATGAAATAGTTTTTACAAAAGCACTATTGAAGTATTTGTCATTTTTTCTCACAATAAACTAGTAAACCCTGATCCTCTGATTCCTAGGGAAGGCATCACAGAGCTTTAAATGATAAAGATCTTCCTCTTCTCAGGCACTGAGGTTCTCAGGTAAGGATAGAAGTTGTGGAGAGGTATGAAATGGAAGATAGATTAGACATGAACAATTAAGAAATAGAGGGAGTGATAATTAATATCTTATTTTCTTAATGAAAGCTATTGTTGGAAGAAATGTCCACCTGGGTTCAGTTCAGTGGTGGGTCTTAAATTTTTTAACTACCGGTTCTGTGGGCGTGGCTTGGTGGGCATGGCAGGGGAAGGATACTGTAAAATCTCCATTCCCACCCCACTCCAGGGGAAGGATACTGCAAAATCCCCATTTCCTCCCGATCAGCTGGGACTTGGGAGGCAGAGAATAGATAGGGGCGGAGCCAGTCAGAATTTTTACTACCGGTTCTCTGAACTACTCCGAACTACTCAAAATTTCCAGTACCGGTTCTCCAGAACTGGTCAGAACCTGCTGAAACCCACCTCTGGTTTGTTTTTGTTTTTTTAATTTGATTTATATGCCGCCCTTCTCCGGAGACTCAGGGTGACTTACAATGCGTTAAGCAATAGCCTTCATACTTTTGTATATTTTATACAAAGTCAGCTTATTGCCCCCACAAACTGGGTCCTCATTTCACCTACCTTAGAAAGGATGGAAGGCTGAGTCAACCTTGAGCCTTGGAGAGATTCGAACCAGCAGAAATTGCAGGCAGCTGTGTTAATAACAGGGTGCATTAAACCACTGTACTATCAAGGCTCTTGATAGTTGGAACTGGTTCAGTTCCAACTGGGAAGAAAGACACTGGAAACATGGAGGCTGATTGGAAAGATGGTTTAATGGTAGACAGGACCACATGGTTTGAGGTCCTGGGCAATCGAGCACATGGGAGGGAGGGAGAGAGAGAGATTTATACCCTCCCTTCAGCTTTGAACTTGCTTCAAGTTCCTGTGAAAGAAATGTATTATGATTGGTTGTCAGACTCCCATGCGGCCATGCAGGGGTAATTTTGTAGGTTGACTTGAGTCCCAGGCTTGGTTGAATCTTGCTGGGTGATGTAATGAAGAGGCTTTGGGCAATTCCTATTGTGGCTTAATAGCTTTATCCTGGTTTGGATCTTGAGTGAGGGCTAATCCTATCACCCTGGAGCTGAAGATCTTTTGTCTTGTAGATAAACTGGCACCAAAATATCTGCCTGGGGCTGAGTTTCTGTGTCCTTTAAGATTTCTATTTCTCTTTTAGGGGAAATATTCTGCCTTTTTAATACTTCCTAGAATATTTCATTCTTCTAGGAGAGGGGTGGGTGCTAACTTTCTACACTATCCTGAATGGCATCTTTAAAAAAGAGGTTCTGCCTTAAAAATCCTCCATACTACTTTTGGCCATTTCATATTCTTAACATGTCCAAAGCACAATAGGCCAGCCCAGGAACTAATTTAAATGAATCCATGAGCTTGTTTAAATCAGTGGACATTTTAGATTTGTTTTAGAAATGGACTTCTATGCTATATTATGAACTGAAAGTTTGAAACTGTTTCTTCCAGAAGATATTAGCTATGTTCATTCAGTGAACCCGACTGAATAGCTTCTTGACCTAATTTAATTTTCCAATATAAATTGTTTTATTGCATTTAGAGGAATTATGGAGTAACTTGTATTTTATACCTGAAACATTCCACTAAAATTAAAATAAGTTTGATTTAATTGCTTCACAAAGTAGCAAAAGGCATATCCTACCTAACCTCTAGAGATGGTTTCATATTTAGCAAGAGCTCCAAAGTTATCTGAACTGTACAATACATCCTATACATTAGTCTGGCAGTAATCATTGCAAAAGCAAGAGCCTGTAATTTATGCTAAAAATTGTTGCAAAGAGGAGTAGTCATGGCACTGTTTCCTGCTTAAAAAGCTGTGAAGATGTTAGTCATCAAAGATTGTTTCTTCTATAATGAGAATTTTTAGGGAAATTTAAAATAACTACATTTACAACATTAAATATGTGGACTATGTGTCCCAATTTTTTGCAGGATGTAACGCCTACAGTCTGTGAGTGGCCTGTCATTCTTGATCCTTGCTTCTGCAATGATGCAAGGTCCACACAGATGGATACATTTTGGGATCCATGTAGTTTCTTATTGGATAGAATGCTTATTGCATCCCCTATCTCCCTACTCTGTTTTGATCATCCCTAATCATGGAAGAGTCCAGGAATGCTGCTTTGCCAGCATAAAACTCTCCGCTATGAGAAATACACTCCAACAACAAAGCTGATTTGGCAGAAGTAGCGGAGAAGCTTTTCTAGCTTTTTAGTGAGCTTGTTAATTGGTTCACAATGAATTCTTCCCTTGAAAGAGTCCCATGACTGTCTAGTGCCTCCACAACACCTCTACACAATACCTATTATTGCAGCCTCTGGCTGCAATGTTTAATACGGCAGCATATAGATACAGGAAAATAGATAGATAAATGCCTATTAAGGGAAGGAATTGGTAACTCCATAAATGTCATGCATATAAAACATGAAATGGTGAGCAAAGGTTGTTTTCATTGTGAAAGGGAATGGGGCTTTAATACATTGATTGGCTGCAATTGAATTTTTTTCGCATTCAGCTATTGGATAATTTAGGCCGAGAAGTGATTGGATGAAAGTATTGTTCATGAATTGCATTGTCACAGAAAATAGGGAAGTGTGAATCGCAGTTGATGAGGATTGCAGGAGGCAAAATATATACAGTAGTGTTGAAATTATTTGCAGATCAAATGGGTTGCAGTATGCCAGAGTTCCTTTGTGGAGCAAACTGTTTTGTAGTTTCATCTCCATTATGAGTCATTTCAGATGTAATATTAAATTATAACATGCGGAAGAACATTCCAACAAGCTATTTCTTCTCCCCTCTTTACATGGAGTTTTTCCTTAATTTCTAGTTTTCGCTAATCTACTTCAAGCCACAGTTTGAGAACATGGATTGAAATAGATTTGTGAATCATAATTTGGTAATGGGTACTAAGTATTGTACATAATGAAATAAGCAGCAAGTTGAGGATAATTATATGAAAAGCATGCAAGTTCACAAGAGTCTTGATTGCCAGTTGTAATGCTAATACTTCTTAACTGAGTCATAGTTTATTCAGATTCTCCCGATTGCTCAAAAGATAGATTTTATCTTCTTTCAGTAATATGGCGAACAACAGTAATTTTTTTCCTAAAAAGAATAGTCTTTAATCTGCCTAATGTTTGAATTTGTGTACTTTTATTTAAAATAATATGGCATATTTGGTTATTTTAGCCACCCAGACTTATTAATAAATAGATGGCCTCAAATATTGAAATTAAAAATAAACATATACATAAATAAATATGTAAGTGTTTTACCTGCAATCTAATTTTATTCTATGTAAGCATTTAAGATTTATTCTAAAAGGAAGAAGTCTCCAAGCCTCAGACAGTACTGTTTTGAAAACTATATTCCCTATTCTGCAACTTTGAACGTTCATTGTGTTTTATTACTTATGAGTAAATCAACCCATAGAGTGAATCCACCCATATTATTATCTTGGAAATTTGCACGTCTCTTAGAGTTCTGGTAATATAGTCTGTCACATGATTAGCATTGGGGGTATGCCATTTTAGGATGTTCTCAAAACACTCAAATGTCAATTTCAATAGGACTCTGTCCATTTTTTTAGCATGAATTAGATGGCTGATGCTTGAAGGTTTAATACATAACATCTCATAAGAATGTATGAGTGCTCAAAGGTCAAGCAATTAAAATGTGTACTCATAATTCTGTGTATCTTTATTAGTTAAACAGATGATGCCTGAAATAAGTCTGTATTTCATACTGTTGGACATTGTGATTCCTTCCAATTATAGAAATGCATAAATCATCTTTAATATGAATTTAGTGCCATGCACCTAAACATTCAGGGTGGTGGCATCTCTATAGCTGCAAAACGTGTCATTATTCCAGTAGAAATAATTATTGACTTCTTTCCTGATACATTGATTTATGTATAATCTGATTCACATTATGTTTCCTTGATATAATGCCATACATATTAGGAATCTTGTGGAGAAAATTAACAGGCCAAGCCATTTAATGTAATATGAGTCAGTTCATAATGTCTGCTATACCTTCTTTTGCTACTGTTCATTCAGTTAACAGCTATATATTCTTCCACATGAATAGAGGTGTGAAAGTCTACTAGAACATTCCAACATATCACAAAAAATAGTGACCCATCAAACAGTTTATATGCTGCCTCAATCCTAAAAGGATAACAAAATGCTATAGCTATAAAATATAAGCTATAAGCCTAATGCATTTAAACCAAAAATTGCCTTTTGGAGTGTTAATTTATAATACCATGTTTTTTCCTAAAATAAAACTTACTAAGCCAGTGTACTGCAACTGTTTAAGCATAAACAATAAAACAGTAAAATAGAAATGTTTTTATTATTGTTTCATTAAGCAACAGGGACCAACACCCCTCTAACAAACAAAATACGGTATCATGGCTTAGTTTAAATAAAGATCTTGCTATGTATGGATTTTTCCCCTTAAGTTTTCACAGTCTAAGCATGAATATGTGAGTTATATAGACTTGATTTTGGAAACAAGAATAATTTTTCTAAACCACTACCTATTATAGGAAAATATATTTAATACCGACCTTAAATGTTAAGATCCAAATTAATACGTTGCGACACATGAGTAGGTAAAGATACAAACCACAGCTCTCCAATTATTTCATTTTTCCTCCTGTCTCAGGCAGTGAGCTCAGCAAAATTGGGGCAGATATAGTTGGATGGGCTTAAAGCTTCTCAAAGATAATCAACATGTAATCAAAGGGTTGGGCAGAAAATGTACTGTAATGACAGTTCAAGTGTCAATCAAGCATCTATTCAAAGTTTCAGACCTATATGTGCAAAAGTCAGAGTACAAACTGAGTCAGAGTCCAAAAAGTCAATCCAGAAGTCCAGTGTAAAATTCGAGATAGGAAGTCACAGGTGTATGTAAGATATTGGGCTGATTTTCTAACCGAAGACTATACAAAAAACTTCTAGCTTTTGTCTCCAAGCCCCAACTGATATACATAATTCAGACTACTGTCAGCTATTCAAATGGGGGTTCCTTGTAGGACATAATTCCCAAGAAACCCTTCCTCATATTTTCCGCCTTTGAGATTTCAATAGTTGATACCGTTCCCCAAATTTGGAAATTATGAAGAATCTCTGGATCTAGGTCAGAGTCTATGGCTGTAAGTTTCCATGCTTATTGGGGTTAAATCATCTTGTTCTATGTCCTTATGACCTGACATTTTTATATCCAATATTAAATCATTTTTTTGTTCAGTACAATATCTTTGCCTCCTTGCCCAGTACAATATTTCTTTTTCTTCCATACCATCATCTATTTTGTCAATAAATTTATCAACAGTCTTTAAAGATGTTTATCAACATCTTTAAAATTAATTTTTGAGTCATTTGATCCCATTTCTCCATGCATCCATTGTTCTGTTTGCTTCTGGCACCCTCTAGTGATCAGTTTTCAAATTTCCATCTTGTTTATATGCCAATAGTAAAACATAACTTCTTTCCCACGGGAAAAATTCTTATATTGACTTAATCCATTTATAATAAATCCATCTGGGCCATTCATCCATACATAACTTTTTAAAAACAATGCTCAATTTCCTTTTTACTGTTAACTCCTTAGTTTAAATTTTTAGAAATCTTAAAATCATATTTAAAATTTTGTTCTCAAAAGGTTGAAGGAAAAATCTCACACGCTAAAAATCTAAAAGGTTCTTAATATTTTAAAAAGTAGTTTTAAAATGTTCAAAGTAATTAAGAAAGGAGAATTGGTAGAGCTTTGACTCCAAAACAGCTATGAGCTCCAATAGAATCCCTCAACTCTCAACTACTCCACTAGCCAATCATAAAATATCTTTTTCTATGGTTTACTCATGAGAAGTAGCTGTGTGGAAGATATATGAATGATCTTGAGATTTTTCTCCAGATTGATCCAGAAAGATTTTCTATTGGTCCAGATCCTGCATTCAGATCTACATAGATCTCTCAAAATATTATGGAGAAAAATGACAAATATTTGGTGGTGCTAAGTAGTATTCTTAGTAGCCATTTCTACTGACCCAGAAATAAGTGTTCTTGGCTTTCAGTCTTTTTTTGTTTTTGTTTTTGCAGTAATTTTATTGAGGTTTTCAATTAAAAGATAAAAGCTAATACACACTAAAATTAAAAGAATAAAAATAAAAAGTATAGAAAAGAGAAAAATGCAAGAAAATAAAAATATAATTTAAAAAATATTTAATAAATGACTTCCCTCTTCATTGCAGCAAATATAAACTTTAATAATGTGTTACTTTCTCTTAAAATTCAACAAAAGATCTTTTCTCCATATTTCATCTCTTATCTATAAACAGATCCTTAAAGCTTCGTCATACAGTCCTGGTCACCAAAAGTCCACTAAGGGTTATCAGAGATAAAAGATCTGTTTTAATCTTGATAAAATAAACCAACTTTATCATCATTTTTTTCCTTTAAACTATCTTAATCTTTAATCCCTTCAAATAGCTTTTTAAAGTTTAAACTTGTATTTAAAACTTATTTCACTAAGGATTGAAGGAAACTTATTGGGTGCTATCAAAAATTGTCATCCTGAAAAATCTTAATATCTGAAAAGCAATTAACAAATAATTTCCAAAAGTGATTAGAAAAGGAAGCATGCAACTCTGTGTCCATAAAGGCTGTGACTTCAATTTGGGCAGAAATTGCATTCCCTCATCTTCCAGAGCCTGGTATCTTACAATCTCCATGTGAGGAAAAAATGTATGAAGCAGTTTGGGTGATCCTGTGTCCTTTTCTTGTCCAGAGACGTATTTTGAAGAGCCAGTCTACTTACTGGTTCTTCATTCCACCATAGTTGTCATCTCTACTTTTAATAAAGCCATTCTCAGTTCGCCATTCTTCTCCCTGTTTACAACTGGGCAATAAATATGTGATTATCTTTCATTTAAAGGTTTTGATTAGGGAGAATTATGAATTGTAAAATAAATTGTAGAGTTTGTGGATACAAGAAAGGTTTGAAAAAAATATAAGACCACCATATAATAGCAAAGAAGTGCAGGATGCAAAATCTTGCTGCACAGATCTGGTATTTGTGGAAAACATAAATGTGTTCTCTGCTTCTCCAGATGATTTTTTTTCCTGCCGTCATGTATTATGTTCTCTGTGCAATTGCCTTTTTCATTTGCTAATTACTCTGAGATCAGATTAAGTTACTGCTACAAGGAACAAAGTTCTTGAAACAAAGTGGTAAATTATTATGAAATTGGATATAGTTACATTATTCAAAGTCTTTGAATAGTGCCAAATCTTCACCTATCTCTGAACTATAGTTTAATTGTGTCACTAATTAGATGTGAGTTACATATACATATGCCGTCTTTCCACTCTCCATAGCATGGTTTCAGATCGTCAACATCTATTTTTAAAATAGGAGTCCCTAGTATATTCCAAATGGGATGCAGAGGTTATTCTGCTTAGATGAACAATGATTGTTCAAGCTGCAGTTCATTTTTCCTCAGTTTGGACATAATAATGAAATTGCAGTAGTTAAGAAATTGCATTTTGTTCTAAATTTTTATTTCCCATAACACTGAGAATATGTTCATGGAAACCACAATGTATATTTTGTGTTATGAAATGTTCCAAGACAACCAAAATAGGCACCATATGAAGAAATAGTCACAGCAGTACCCAAACACTCAAAGGTTATATTTATGTTGAATGAGGAATACCCTAAATTAATAATCATTATTAAATAGATATCTCATAGTCAAATCATTTGAAAATGTCCTTCTCAAAAGGATTAGAACCACTGGTTAGCATAACTTCTAGTGTCATTTTAAATAAGTTGTCAAGATGTATGTAAGAGTTAATAGTATTAATAGCTGTAGAGTTTCTACAAAACCAATAGAGTAGCATTCCTTAAACACCAGGTCGGGGCCTGGTGAAGTCTGTTCCATAACCATATATAAAGTTAGATTAAAATGGACAATCTATTGCACTCAGAAATATCTGGAGCCAAGATACTACTCCATAACAGAACCTTGGAGGCTGTTTATTTAAACAATTTATACGCTGCCAAAATCCTGAACAGTTTATAGTTAAAAGTTTTTTATAATGTACAAAATTCAGAAAAAAAAAATTGTACACCCTAGAAACATCATAAACTGGAAAAAAATCCATCTAGCTTGGGCTCAATCTTTGCTCTTCCCCAGAGACTGGGAAAATAAGCAATTTTTAATAGATTCTTAAACACCTGAAGGGTGAGAACCATCCAGATCTCTGAACAGATTACTCTTCCTTTTGCCCTCCAAATATATTGGATTTTAATTTCAGTATATTTTATTACCCTGCAGAGGCATAGGTAGGCTTTTTCAATCTCATTTCAATTAATGTGAAACTCTCATGCATTTTTAAGTGTCATTCAATCGAGCTGCATGCTAAAGTGATGTTCATCACTTTCATTAATCATTTCATTGTTCTCCCTGTCTTTATAAGGAAGGAAAGGCAAGGGTCAAGTTCATATAAAGGTGGCTATAATTCTCCAAAGAACGTTTATGGATCATATAAAGTGAAAAGTTCTCTTATTATAAATACAGATTGTAGATACATTGGTTGGCTGTTTAATAATTATAACATTCTGACTGATTGATTTATTGGCTAGACTTGTACCCTGCCACAATCAAAAAACTCTTAGTGACTTACATAGTGTACATATAATAATTAAAACATCCACAGTACACCAATCAGTACAGCCCAATCACTTTAATTACCTTCTTCCACATCCATAAAATGTCCAAATTTCACTCATGAAGTCAAAGCATGGTAAAGCATGATTTTATCAAAAGAAGTTTGGAAAATCTTTCCTGGACCAGATAGCTCAGGAATGGAGAGCCTATTATGTCTAGAATTCCACCCTTCAGAAACTCACATTCAAAATAAAATCAGGACATCTAGTGTATATTATAATATCATAGTAGACCACTAAAGTTCTGCATCTCTCCCTGTTGCTGTGTAGAGAATCCAGGCAGAGAAACCTGAGAGAGAGTCAGGCCTTTTTCCAATCTAGTCTGTGATAAAATAGGTTGGTCAACTGTTTTCCTATTCTTTGACTGGGTGTTCAGCAGCAGAAGTTTCAACCCATTGTCTATTGTCAAACTCTTGCAGGTATTTTGAATTAGGAAACTAGGAAACTAGGACTTAGGAAATTAGGAAACAGTTTGCAAGCATTCAACTTAATCCTGTTGCACATTTTATAAACCCATCATAAACCCATCAGACAGATAGAAAAATTCACCTGAGAAATAGGATCTAGTTTCATCTCTGTCTTTAATTTGAATTTAAGAAGTGCAATAATTAAAATAATTGAAATTATAGTTATTGTTCCCAGTTGCTTATATATTTTGTCCAGTTAATATTAACAGAAATTATTTCCCATGTTAGTATATAGCTCTTACATCAGCGGTCCCAAATCATAAATTTGCTTTGCAAATATTAAATTATTACTGGTGTAATAAAATTTGTTTGGTTTCATTGATTTAAAAAGTATCAATTTCTGGTGGAAGATTTTTCACTTTGAATAACTTAATACCCTGTTTCCCCCAAAATAGGACATCCCCTGATAATAAGCCCAGTCGGGCTTTTGAGCGTATGGCAATAAGGCCAAGCGCTTATTTCAGGGTTAAAAAAATATAAGACAGGGTCTTATTTTCAGGAAAACACGGTATTTCCATGATAGAGAACAGTGATCCTGAAAACTTGCTGCATTGGTTGTATGTGGATGCAAGTCTCACTGAACAATATAGTACTTGTATTTTTCTGAGACCCAGCAAGCTGTTATTTATAAAGGCTAATATAGTAAGATGATCTTAATAAAAAGAATTATTTGCCAAAGAAATATATTTATAGGCCTTGTTTAAAAAATGGTATTCATATTCATATTCTTTGTGACACAATCTAAAATACTTCTGGCAAAAATATGCTGAGGTACTAAGATCTGTGCCAATCTCCATACAAATAAAATGTTTTGATCTTTTTTAGATTCTTGAGTATTTTAGCTAGAAATTAACAGCTCCTTCATTTGTTGCCCAGTACATTATACTGAGATACTGGTTGATGTCATATGCATATGTCTGTATATGTCATTATACTGTCATGTACAGTATAAATCTGTGTATGAAGAATTCATATTCATTTCTTTACATATTGTTGATTTTTTTCTTCATAACAAATGTGATCTATCATTTGATAATATTACTATGCAGTCCTGAAATTTGAACTGGCTTGTAGAAGAATTTCACTAGTTTACAAAATTGTATAGTTCTTAATCATTTATAAGTGAGATAGAGGAAAACGAATTATTGTACAAATATAAGGGAGAAGAAAGCTTTAAATCTTATCACGCTCTGCTGGTAAATAATCTATGTTTCTGAAAAACCATGATACTATGTTATACATTTCTATTGTATTGCCTATTCTTAAACTTACATTATTGATTTTTATTAGCACTTTAAGGAATTGGGCAGATTAAGAATCACAATTATTGTATCTTCTTCAGTGCTTAATCTTATCTTTATAATATAAAATCATAATTTTTGCTTTGCTAGAGGAACTAGTTACAGTGTACCGGTATTATAATAGAATATTTTAATTCAGTTACATTAATGTGTTAGTCAACTCAGACAAACTCAGACAAACTCAGACAAAGAACTCTTCACTAAAGTTCAGCTCTATATTGAAATGTACTATTTTTTTTCCACCAATATTTGTTTGCCTTGAACTACATTTTTAACCATAGCTTTGTTTCTTTACAGTACATCAACTGTGGTAATCTGGAACAGTTGTTAGATAGTAATCACCACTTGACCTGGACAGTGCGAGTAAAGCTGGCATTGGATATTGCTCTCGGACTCTGTTATCTTCATTATAAAGGAATTTTCCACAGAGATTTGACTTCCAAGGTAATGTTCTTCTATCTGATTGTATTTTCTGGCAGCAATTTTCTTTTGTTCTCTTTATCCCTTCTCAAAGTCTTACTATCAGAAGAAAGCAAACTACAATTGTGAGTTAAGAATTATATTTCCAGGAAAATAGATGTAAAATTAACTTGTTTGGTGCAATGTTCTTACAGCTTTCTAACTTCTATAATGTTCTAAGGCTAATCTATTGGTATAAAACATAATACCTTATTAAAAATGAGTAGTGATGTTGCTTTCAAACTGTGCTTCAAATATGCATATTTAAAATGCACCTATTTTTTTAATGAAGCTAGTCACCTGCAAATATGTCAGAACTATAAATGAGAATCTGGAATATCTATATACTACTAAAATTCTTCTCATGACCTGGGTGAATTGGTGCATCATAGGACAACAATTTGAACCAAGGTACCTCAGTTGGGCTAACTTACAGAATGTGCCTAAATTCCAGGATCCGTAACTCCAGAGGAAATAAAACTAGGGAATGTTGTGGTTGCTTCAGTACTGCTGGCTGCTGCTGAGCTGTTGCTATGATTGATTACCTAATTTTCATTTTCAAAGTTCCATTCCATTCTGTAACAGTTTGTCTGCTAGTCTTGCAATCCCTTGTTCCCTCCCTACCCAGCAGCAAGGAATTGACTCTTCATGTAGATTTTAAAGAAGCAACAACTTTAGGTGCACGAAGAAAGGCCTGGATGTTTTTATTGCTTTATGTTCTTCTTCTCTGGCACACAATATTCCCATATTCTTATCCTATACAATTAGTGCTAGAATTTCTTTACCATCTTTTTGTGCTGGTAGGTACATTGTAGAACACAGCCTTGTCATAATCAATAATAAAATTGCATGAGTGTACTCGTGCATCTTAAAATAACTTCCCATGATACATAGCAAAAGAACACAATTGCTTATAACTTCTATAACTAACCAAGAATTTAAGAAATCACTGTACTGTTTATGATAAATAACTTTTTCACAAATTCGAAATATGGTTCTTTACTAAACCTTAATAAAATAGTACTTTAAAGAATTCCTTTGTAATATTTACAAATCAAATATTACAAATAGTCTTATGTGCTAATGGAGAGAGGGAAACAAATGTTTATCATTGAAGCTATCTACAAAAAGGTAGTTTCAAGTGTGGATTTTTACCATATTTTTAACATTGCAGTATGATTAATGTTATTCCTTTAGGATTTATGTACATTTTGCAGTGAACAAATATTCAACCTCAAGTTCAACCTCAAATGTATCTAAATAGATACATTTTTTTATTAGAAATAAAAGTAATCATAGTTGAAAAGATTCAAAATGCATTGGATAAGTGCAGTTCAGGGGGCTTTATGCACAGTTAAAAATCCAAAGTGAGCTGTGTATTCTAAAATTCATTTAGGTGAGAACTAATAATATTTAGGATAAATATTATTAAATAAAATCAATTACTGTATCTTTAATTAAATCACATTTAATTAAATAAAATCAACTACTACATCTTTGTGCATGGAAAAACATGCTAAAATTTTGATAGTATAATGCCAGCTTGATCTTGTTGTTAAGGCATCAGGCTTGAAAACAGGAGACTGTGAGTTCCAGTCCCAATTTAGGCATGAAAGCCAGTTGGGTAACTGTGGCCAGTCACTCTCTCTTAGTCCAATTCTCCTCAAAGGGTGATTTTTGGGGGGTCGGGAATAAAATAAGGAAGGAATATTAGGTATCTTCACTGCCTTTGTTGTTGTTAGTTGCGAAGTCATGTCCGACCCATTGCGACCCCATGGACAACATCCCTCCAGGCCTTCCTGTCCTCTACCATCCTCTGGAGTCCATTTAAGCTCATGCCTACTGCTTCAGTGACCAACCACCTCGTTCTCTGTCGTCTCCTTCTTCTTTTGCCCTCAATCTTTCACAGCATTAGGTTCTTCTCCAGTGAGTCCTTCCTTTTCATTAGGTGCCAAAGTATTTGAGTTTCATCTTCAGGATCTGGCCTTCTAAAGAGCAGTCAGGGTTGATCTCTTCTAGGACTGACTGGTTTGATCACCTTGCAGTCCAAGGGACTCGCAGGAGTCTTTTCCAGCACCATAGTTCAAAGGCCTCAATTCTTTGGCGCTCAGCCTTTCTTATGGCCCAACTTTCACAGCCATACATTGGAACTGGGAAAACCATAGCCTTGACTATACGCACTTTTGTTGGCAGGGTGATGTCTCTGCTTTTTAGAATGCAGTGTAGATTTGCCATAGCTTTCCTCCCCAGGAGCAAGCGTCTTTTAATTTCTTGGCTGCAGTTCCCATCTGCGGTGATCTTGGAGCCCAGGAGAATAAAATCTGTCACTACCTCCATTTCTTCCCCATCTATTTGCCAGGAATTGAGAGGGCTGGATGCCATGATCTTAGTTTTCTTAATGTTGAGTTTCAAGCCAACTTTTGCACTCTCCTTCTTCACCCACATCAAGAGGTTCTTTAGTTCCTCTTCACTTTCCTCTTCACTGCCTTTAATTACTTGTAAAAATAATAAAGGCGGGATACAAATAAATAAAATGTATTTTCCCAACTTCTTTAGTTATTCTTTAAATTGCTCGTGATCAATATTGTTAATATCACAAAATGCCTTTTCAACATATTCTGATACTCATTCATGTTTACTTTTAACAGATATGCATTTATGTGCTATGCTCAATATTCCTTATAGTTGGAGCAGAAATTATTTCATTGTGGGGGAGGAGAACAGTACCACACTATGTAGATACCTTATGTCCTCAGCCTATGTAGATATTTTAAGATCTGATTATAGGCATTTGGTAAAATATCTGTCACAGGAAGGTTGCCTTCACCAAATAGCTATTGTAGAAGGAAGGGTCAAATAGTAGGTTTGCTTTTTACTGCTCCCTCAAGGCCAATTGTTTTCAATCCTTTGCTTACCATTGTTGTATTTACAAAGCACTAGCTACTCCCAATCACCATTTCATTTTTTAAGAATATCCATGGGGCCTGTGTGAAATTGTTCATCAAAAACTGAGGATGGCACTTAGCTTTGCAGCGTGCCATTTTTAAAATTCTGTTAATTATTCAATCTTCTTTTAAACATTTAAAAGGCAGAATGGGCTAAGAGGTTGGCAGATACTGACATGATCATAGGTGGTGAAATCAAAATCAAATTCTTTATTGCAGCGATATTACAACTATACTATACCTACTTAATATTCATTATTGTTTCTTTGCTTTTATTCAGAACTGTTTAATAAAAAACGATGAGAGTGGATATTCTGCTATAGTGGGTGATTTTGGCTTGGCAGAGAAAATTCCTGATTATAGGTAAGCATTATTTCTGAGTAAACACCAATTAAGAGTTTAATAATATTATAATGTTAAGCTAAATAATTGTGAATCACTGATCATTCCCTTCTAAGATTCAGCATTTTACTTAAAACTCTTTTGGATTATTTACTGAATTGCATTTTAGCTTTTGAATATAATCATTCTCTATCTGCATGAAGAATGATTTGTGATAGGTCACTGATGCAGATAATAAGTGTGTTTAAGAGCAATTTTGCAGTTTTGACAGTTTTAAAAGAACCTTTAAGATATCCATTTAGATTTGATTGGCATGTATAAATGGGTAACCGATAACTTTGCTTAAACCTTTCACTGTGGCACATAAACATTTTCTTCTTTCAGTAGGCTTTGCAATATACTTCCTAGTAGAATATCTTTCAGGATTTTGGAATATATGAAATAATAACAACACTGTCCTATATACTTTGCTTGGAATGGAATGGTAGTCATTCATGTACTGAAACTAAAGGGGTTGTATAATATTTATGAGAAAGCACTTCTAACAATTACCTTTCTAAATTTGTTGAAGTGAGAAGTTGCCAGTGGTAGGTTCTCCTTACTGGATGGCACCTGAAGTGCTGCGAGATGAGCCATATAATGAAAAGGTAGGTATGTTTGAAATAAATATTGTTAACATAAAATGTTGCCCTGGAATATTTAAGCAAGGAGAACTTGTACTTGTACCTAGCATTTTTCTTTTATGTAAGCTATATTTTCTACTTTTAAGTCGTTAGATTACCTCATGAAAATTCTGTTGTCTTCGATAAACTTGATATCCTATGGGGCAATTCTTTGCTTTCTGTATTGAGAATCTAAAATTTTATATTTTATTTTTAGCTAACATTAAGAACAGTATTACAAGTCCTTATCCATCTTTTGTGAAATAGTGATTTTTAAAGCTGTAAATCAAAATTACACTACTTATCAAGGGACAATGCCTTCTTTTCCCTTAATTTATAATTTTGTTAATAACAATATTCTGCCTTCCAATAAGATGTAGCTTTAAAAAAAAATCAGTAAAAGCTGATAAATATTTTTCAAGTTTTAGAGCTCCCTCTAATGATAAAGAAACAGTACTGCAGTCTTTTTCTTAGCTGGTCGAATTTTGGGTGCCCTCAGAACTTTGCAAGTGGTGCAGTAGGTAATTTAAGCTTTTGCAATGTGTTAGGCACCCATTTTGCACCCATGTGATAGGAACAAAGGAAAACTCTTATACCATGATGGTGGGAGTGGGGACAACCTGGGATGGAAGGGAAAGAGTATACCTGCAAAATAAATCTGGGATCATATTCTCTCTTTTAGGCAGATGTGTTCTCATATGGAATCATCCTTTGTGAGATTATTGCAAGGATCCAGGCAGACCCAGACTATCTCCCACGAACAGAGGTGAGCAAAGTTCATTCATAAGGACTGTCAAGGAAAAAAAATGAGTTTCATGGGTCATTAATTTCCATAGAGTTGCCAAATGGGCTATAAAAGTTGCAATAAAACATTAATCCTTTCTTACGTTTATATGCCAAGCTTGGCACAGAATGCTGTTCTCTCCCCTCCCTTCCACATTTAAAGTACATAATTATCCTTGCATAATATTGGATTGAATATTGTATTAATCAGCCAATTTTCAAGAGATTAACTGTCGTAATACCAAAAAGATTTCTATAGCTTCTTCATTCATGAGAAGAGGGCAGTTTGATCAGGACATTTTCTTCCCTTGATTAGATCTCACCCACATCTTTTTGCCTTTTCAACATATCATGATGAAAGGGTGGCTATTTTATTTATACAATATCATTATTTATTTGTTTTACATTAACACTTTTAAACTGTTTTTTCTCTTCTTTTATAAACAGTATATTGTTTTGAAGTTAGTTTATGTTTGAGAAATACACATGCATTAGCAATCTTAAAAAATATTAAAGTGAAAAAAACTCTAGTTCAGTGAAACAGTAGACATAAAAGATCTGTTTTATGTTTGAAAATGTTTGTATTTTTAAAATTCCAATCCCAGTAAAAAGCATTAGATAGCAATTGGTCTGTTTTAATACTCTTGACAATTGCTTCCAATGGACAAAATTGATTAATGTAGGGCACATTTCTGTGAAATATTATGTAGGTGAAATGTGGAGATATTCTTAAGAATCATCTTTATGTTATAAGTAGTCAGCACTGAAGTTATTACAAAACTATTTTCATAAGTGGTTTATGATGTTATTGCATCACAAACTGGCTGTGCAAATTGTGTCTACATTCTAATATGATATTGGCCAAGCACTAGGTACTGGGTAGTAGTGCTGTAAATGCATTTTCATGCTAGACTTCCTGGTAGATAAGTTTCTTAGTGTAGACACATTTATAAAATTCTCTTTATAGCATCTTTCATGGTTATAAATGTTAGACTATATTGGAGGAATTAACTTGGACTATGGGATTGAAACTATTATCTCTTAGAATATCTTTCTCTTATACTATAGCTCCAAATGTATTTTTAAAAAGCTAAATTGGTGCTCTGTTTCCCATATTCAAAGAACTGAGTGTTCTGCATAGACAGAAAAGGAAACATTTATTTTCTCTATACCAGTTTCAGTTTTAGAACTGAGTCCCGAATAAATACAGTAGCATTCTGGGTTGTTTCTCTGAGCTTCCTCTTTCCCTTTAGTTCAGAATGGTACATCTGAGCTGTGTACAGGCTGAAAATACATATTCAGTGCATGCTGCAGAAATAATGTAATGGTTTACCAGCAAACTAATATACTTCTCGAGGTTTTAGAATAATAAAATGTAGTATTACTTAAATCAATCCTAGGAATTTTGCTGGTTAACATATAGATTGGGTTAGGGAAGGAAGTCAGGTTCTTCTGTTGTTGGGCCACACAACATGATCCTTGAAGCAGCTGCCATTTTCCTAGCAACTGCATCAAATCCTGGCTGTTCAGAAACTGGCACCTGTTTCTGCTTGTTTCTGTGTTTCTTAGCAATTCTATGATACACGGATTTCAATTCCCAGAATTCCCCATCCAGCCTTGTTCCTCTGTTTGAATTCTGGGAGTTAAAGTCTCCATATCTTAGAGTTGCAAGGCTCAGAAATGCTGATATAGACAGTATAGCAGAATAATAGCAGAATAATAAGAAGGAATGGAACAATATTATGTTGGATTCAGAATTTTTAGGCCAGTGAAGGAAGAGAAAATGGCAGATACATCAGCATGTCTGTCGAATCCACAGAAATACTGGCCCAGAGCTCACAAGGAGAATTAAGTTCTCTATCTTTTGTGTTTTGTCTTTTAACCTTTTTAATTTCCCCACTGCTTTCTTTAATACATGTTCGTTTTATTTTAGATATTAACAGAGGATTTCTCTTTTTTTCATGTAGAATTTTGGACTGGATTATGATGCCTTTCAGCACATGGTGGGAGATTGTCCTCCCAACTTTCTCCAGTTAGCCTTCAACTGCTGCAATGTCAGTACACTCAAAAATAATAGTAACCTCGGTTTATGTTAAATTTAAAAATGCAGTGCTGAATGAATTGGGAGATTTTGTAGCTTAGAAATTATGAAGTGTTTTGAAGGCAAAATATGAATGAATTGTATAGATTAGTTTATAACATTTTTATTTATGTGTAGATTTGGTATAAAAATGGGCAAAGAATATAAAATAAGGATATAAAAAGCTGTCACTATAGTTCTTTCTAATATTATATTAGACTAGGTATTATGAAAATGAAACATCCAGTAAATTTTCTTTAAAATTGAACAGCAATGGTTGATGCAAGAATATAGGGGTATAGGACCCTGTTGGGTGGAAAGTAGGCTCAAGCGGGGAATGGGAGAGTTAAGGGGAGAGCATTCCCCGCAATTGGTCATAAAGGCAAATGACTTTTGGGGGCGCTGCATTGGCTGTAATTTAGGGATTAGATTGTAAGTAGCTTTTGGGGATCACCCATAGCTTCAAATGGTTGCTAAGCAATCGGTCATAAGTTGAAGACTACTGGTAACATAAAAGCATAGATTTTGTGTTATGTGTTTATCATTTTTTCTTATCTTCATAGATGGACCCAAAGTTACGTCCTTCATTTACTGATATTGTCAAAACACTGGAGGAAATTCTGAGCAATTTGAAAAGAGAAGAAGATGAAAGAGAACGGAAGCTTCTAAATCTGGATGCTGCAGATCGAAAACCCATCTCTGTTTCCAAAGGTAGGATCCAACAATATGGTCATAAAACTGCCCAGCTTGCCAAGCAAACATTAAATATTTTATGTTATAATGAATTGTGTTTTTATTTATAAATAGGAAGCATTGTATTTACAATATTCTAACAAAGTCTAATTAAATATAATTGGATATTGAATATGAGTTAATTTACTTGTAAATTAATTGGAAATACAATTTAATGTTCACAGTATATCAAATCTATTCACTTTGTCTTCCTTGAAGAATCAAATTTAGTCCACAGACATATTTGTTAGACACATAGTTTCTTAAGTCACTGTGATAGGTTGGAATTTAATTTTGTTGTTGTTGTTCATGTTAACTTGAGTGAGATGCATAAACATTAGTCTAGACTACCTCAACAAGTTGATATATGGAATACCCAGCTATGTTGCACAATTGTTTCTGTGCAATTAAAAATGAAGGATAGAGCAATCTAATCACATCAGGGTGGTCCTCTAAATGACACTTAATTTCAACAGTTTTTGTATATGCCTCTGTATTTTCTTACATAAATTGTACTGCACCCCAGTACTCCTAAGATTCCGGATGGATCACAAAAATAAGTTCAAGGCAGAAAGTCATAAAAACAGTTGCTGTACTGTGTGCTACGCACGCATGCACACACTCACAAGCACACACAGACGCGCAAATAAAAATAGCAACAAATAGCACCCACTCCCACAAATGCATTAAAAGGCTTGACAAAAATACTTTTATTTTCACCTCCCTTCTAAATGTTAACCAAGAGGGTGCATTGTGAACCACGGTAGGCAAACCTAGGTGACCATAGAAAAAGCTGGCTTTCTAGTTCGTTCCTCCACAGACCTCATAATGAAAGGCAAGAATCTACAACATTCCCTCCAACCTCAAATGTATAGGATTGGCAGATTTGGAGAAGATGGCCCAAATTAGATTTCTAAATAGATAGACTCAGAATTTACTGACGTTTTCTCATGAAACAGAGGCCTTCTACTTCAGAAGCAATCCAATCTCAGGACTTTTCGCTCTGCCCCCTGAAAAGTTGTCACCTCTCACATTAGGATTAATGGAAATCATGTAAAAGGGACACAATTAGCATGCATGATATGAAGCTGTGGAATCACAAGTGTCCCAGTTTACCATCACATCCCCAACAGTGGAAGAACAGCCCCTGAAATCTTGAGCAACATTTATTTTGAACAAAAATGGTGAGAAAAATAGCAACAGCATTCCTTCCTGATCTTTTCTCTCCTAGTCTGCTGCCAGTATGACAATGAATATCACATAGATTTTAAAAGATAGAATTGCCCTAACCATAATATGAGGCAATTCTTACATTAGACACAATCAAATGGTTGTATTAGAGTAACTGTGAACTTGGCGTGTTAGTCAGATTACAAAGGAAGAGAGTTAAGTTCGCTTTGCAGTGTTGGTGGTTAGTGATTAGCAACTTCTCTGAGGTATCCATGCTTTATTAATGACAGAATGATGTAGAAGACAACTATGTCACTAGGTGTGGTTACCCTGTTTTTCAAAAGAACTCTTTTGTAGACTTGAACCTTCGATAATGGTCATTGTTATTTTGATTTGCTTTGACACCCAAATTCTAACTCTATGGCTAAGAAAAATCTTACAAAATTACTTGCTGAAGCTTTTTATGTTCTGGTCAAAATGTTCAAGGCTTTTTGTGTCTTCTGAATCCTTGGTAAACATATGTTGGAGTTTAGTCCAAATTAAGCGCTGTCTTCATGGCTTATTTTGAATCACACATACATCTTGCAGAATATTTATTATCAGCTTGAATTATAGCAAATTTTAAAATAGGGAAAAAAAAGATGGAGGCTGAATTAATTTATGAAAATTAAAATTTGGGCAATCCAAAAGCCACCTGGTTGACTTTGGGCCAGTCACATTCTCTGAGCCCAATCCACCCCACAGAGTTATTATTGTGAAGAAAATAGGAGGAAAAAGGAGTATTATGTTTGTTCACTGTCTTGAGTTAGTTATAATGTAGGAAAGGCGGGATTAAAACAAAATTCTAAATTATGGCATATGCACGGTTTTGGGGGGAGGTATGTTATACTGCTATGACCACAATATAGACATTTAAGACATTAATTTCATTGAAATGGGAAATTTGAATTAGCCAAGTATAGAATTCCGTAGCTGAGCCAGTTTAAATCTTGAATTTGTCACTCATTTCAGTCTTAAGGACAAGATATATAAACTGTAGCCCACAAGTATGTCTTTTGTGACCCCAAAAGAAGATTAGGCCAATGGTTGGGCCTCCTTTTATTGGAGGGATTTTTGGAATTTAAGGAACAAAACATGGCCCTTAATTTTGCATATTGGGCAAAATAGATGTTTAAGCATCCATCTCATTCCTTAGAATTTCTCCCAAAAGCAAGCCCATATTTATGAATGCAGCTTTCAATTTGCCATGGAAAGCCTGGCATAGTTTTCAGGCCAAAAGATGTATTTACATTTTTTAACCGGAATCTATATGAGAAAGCCCTTAAACATGAGGAAATCCATGGTGACACTGGGTTTTGTACAACAGATTTTTGAATCAATACCAGATACTTAATTTTAACAGTGGTAACATAATACAAATGAAACATACAAACATTAAAATGATCATTGGAGTGCTACTAGAAGCAATCTGGTGATTCCCATCCTTTCATTTCCCTGATTCAGGTAGTCCACATTTAGCAATCACAATTAAGATTGGCAACTTCATTGTTAAGCAAAGTGGTCGCTAAGTGAAATTGTGACTGTGTTGATGATCTTACTTCAGCTTTCCTTTACTTTACACACCTGTGAAGGTCATAAACACAAGGATTGATCATAAAGTTAGATTTTCATCTCTGTTGTAACTGTGAATGGTTACTATATGCTAAATGAGGATCATCTATCCCACAAAAACTGATTTTGGCTTTCAGAGAAAAGAATGGAGTAGGAGTGTCAGATTTCCAGGAGGCAAAATGGTACTATTCCCACCCTTAAATTATCCAAATTAGAATGTTCCAAAATTGTACCATCAAAATGCCTCCATTTTGATAGCACAATCCTCAGATCCCGTAGGCTATGCGTAGGTTTTCCATTCTTGTTTTAAAGTATCACTTTAGTATCTGTTCTTCTTAGGAAAATTTAAGCATAAATTCAAATATCTTAAAGGAAAAGGCTTTTTTTTTTTGCAATGTAGCTAAACACTGTCCATCTGATCTTAATATTAATAGCTGCCTTGTTTAGTGACTTCTTATTTAAATGTATTTAACAGATTTCCCCCCCAAGCTCAAGTGCTGTGTATCCTAGTTTCTACATTGGACAATGTGCTGTTTCAAGGCTGATGTGGAATATAAGCACTTCCACAGGGAAGTATTATTGTTTGCCTGTCCTTTTCACAGCATAGGGTGTCTGTTGCTCCAGGGAAACCTCACTTCTGGAAAACATTGTCTTTTAATTAAAAGGGAATGTCCTCTTTAACTTTCACTCTTGGGAAGACTTTTAGGTTATACAAATAATTGGAAAATAATATATTTGTTGTCATATTAGCTATTTCTAAGTATTTTATGCATTCGAGGGACAGAAGGCATGTAGAAGAGTACAAAGACAAAATATAACAATATGTGATAGATTGCATTCTCTGTCTATAGAAATGGCTTATAAAAAATAGATTGAAAAATCATTTCTAATGATGAAGAGCTCTATGAGAATTTGTAAACTTCCTAAGGGTGTATGGTTGTGGAGGATATGAGAATATCACATTTATATTGATTATTTCCCCCTGTGTGTGTTTATGAGTCCAGATTTGCCACTGAGGTAATGTGAAGATTTAAATCTCAATTTATTTTTTAGGATTGCTAGAGAGGGGACAAGGTATCAAAAGGCTGAGCTCATTGGATGACAAGATTCCACCTAAATCACCCCGACCACGGCGCAACATCTGGCTATCACGCAGTCAGTCAGACATCTTCTCTCGGAAACCTTCCTGCAAGATAAATGTTCAGGATCCCTATTATACACCAAGCAAAGGGGCAAGTCGAAAAGTCAATCCTTTCAATTCTAGGGAAGACTTGAAAGGGGGGAAAATAAAATTTTTTGACTTGCCTAGCAAATCCGTGATATCTCTTGTATTTGACCTGCACTCTCCAGAAGCAAGAGGATGTCAAAAGACGAGCCAGCTGCTGTTCAAGCACACCTATGCCTATGATTGGCAAGACTCTTCTTTCCTTCCTGGGAGGAGAAGCAGATCACTTCCAGTTTCTCCTGAATTTGTTCGTAAAGATTATAATACATTTGGAGATCTCTCTTCAACAGTCAGTAGCTGTGATCCCACCCAGCTAGGGGCTGAGGTGCGCCAGAGGCTGCTGTGCAGTAGTAAGTATGGTGTATCTGACATCCCTCCGTTTCAGGTTAAACAACGTAGGCAGGACTCGCATCCTCCACTTCTGCAAGAGGAGGAAATGGATTGTTCTGATGAACTGGAGCCTCTAAACAAAAATGGGTATTCTGTAAAATATTCAGCTGAAGAGGCAGAACTAAGAAAGCCCGAGGGACAAGTGCTGCAAGACACTTCTGGCCAAGTGGCTAATATCTTAGTGCACAATTTAGACTACCCAGAAAATCAATTCCCAGAAATGTTCATGAGCTGTACCACCTCTGAAGAAATGGAGGTGGAAGATGAAACTCAAAGGAACATGCCTTTCACTAAACTGGAATCTTCTAAACGGTTGCTCAGTATTAATCCTTCCTCACAGCAAAACAGAGACTCCACTTTCCTTGAAGTGGTGGATAGCGACACTTCAAATGTTTCTCTGCTGCCTTCAGACACACCAGCATCAATAAGTGGACAGCCGAAATGTGACATTTAAAAGCCAACCATTGGATGATGGTGATGATGATACACTCCTATTCTGGTTTTAACTTCCTGTGTCAAATGTCTTTAAAACAGTGTAGCAATGTAACCAGTCCATTTGAAAATTCTAAAATGTATTATGAGAGATTGTATGCATGCAAGGATGTATGAAAGGAGTTCTCGGCATACCTCAGGAAGAAGCTAATATAGGAAGAAGGTTTGCTGTTGAATGCCTGATTTATGCAAGATCACAGTTATAGAGATAGGGAGATTATGAGCACCTCTCTGTGTTTCTATTTGTGTTATTCATACTGTTTAGGTTTTGTTAAATGTTTTTAAGAACTTAGTATCTCCTTGAACCTTCAAAATCTTTGTCTCATTAGCAGTAAAATTCCAAGCAGCAATAAATATTTATATGAAATATATTTAAAATAAAAAGTACCCTGGGGGCAGATTGTCCTAAACCAGTCTATCCTGGCCAACCTTCGAAGTATGAATTTTAAATCCCAGTATTCTGAACAATGTCCAGTGTTGGAATATTCTGGGAATTGAAGTTTATACTTTTGGTGGTTGCTTAAAGTTAAAGAGAGTTTATTGATATCTTATTGGACTACAACCACAAGTGTTCTGGCCTAACAAAGGCTGATGAGGTGGAGTCCATTATTACCACAGGTTACCCAAAGACTTGTACAAGATTTTCTGCCATGGGAATTTGAGTTTCAAAAAACCAGCTTCTCTGGAAGTAATTCAACACATATCAAACTATTTCTACAATACTGAAAAAAATCTTGGTCCATAATTGGAAGAAATCATTTTTGGATTGGTTCATTTCCAGAATATCCTATTTTGGATCAAAATGTTCCAAAATAGAATGTTTTGCACATGATATTTCCCCACCCTTTCTTTAAATGAACAGGAAGAATATGGCTCTGAATTCTCTAAAATTTATTAAATAAGATGAGTTTTGGCTACAATAGCTCCCTTACCTTTTCCAGTCCAGTTGCAAACAGTGGAGGCATTGAGCATATTCCTACTTCATGGATTCTTTGTTAAATTATTAGTTGCTAATTTTTATTTGCTGGAAAGGAAATTTTCCATCAAATAATAATTACTGTTTTACTGAAGGAACAGCAGAGTTCCGTTTCTGAATAAATTGTTCATGAAACAAAATGAGATGAATATTTTCATCTCTTTGGTAACCTCATTCCCTTTATTATAGAAGCATGAAATGTATCACCATCAAATGTTTGGCATGGAAGAACTCTCTTCAACATATTTTAAAAATCCAGTTTTGCATGCATGTCTTCAATTAGTCTATGCGCTTCACTCACACAGAAACATAGTGTATATGTGCAATTTATATAAATTCTGTAGATAGATTGCTTGAAATTTCTCAAATGGCAAGTGAATTTTAAAGTGAAGCTATAGAAATAGCATCTCTATACTAAAGTTTCTTTACACATCCAGACCAGCATTACATGCTCAGAACTTAATAGGAATTAATACTAATTATATAAAAAGGCTTAAACTCCCAAATCTTGCCACTAGTTAGAATACACTTGAAATTAGTCCTGGTGAACATAATTTCCTCATATTCATTCCTCATAACTAAACTGTAGAAAGGGCAAATACTCACAAAATATGAAGCAATAAAAGCAGAGTCACAAATATTGAACAGACCAGGTTTGCAAGCTATGTTTATTTATAGACATTCATGACAGCCTCAAGTTCCTTCCAGTAGCTAGAGAACAAAATTGTCTTCTCAATTATTCATTTTAAAATTTCTAAAGTAGCACCACATTCCAGTTTAGTTGTTTCATTTTTCAGGATTAGGGATAAAGAATCCCAGGAGTTATTATCAACCTGCTTTATTTAAACAGTTAAAAAATATAACCACTTAAACAGGTGGTGCGATTTTGAATTTGGTAGCATTTTCTTCCACCCCATCCAAAGCAAAATAAGTGATGAATGTAACTTATGCTCAGCTCTGGAAACCACCAAGCATGCAATGTATCTCAGAGGCCATTTCACTTCCAGAAAGTATTCCATTTCTTTGCCTACATTAGTTTATAACTTGTTCTGCTCTAGTAGCCTCTCACTTTTACTGCTTGTGAAAGCTAGATGTGACAAATTACTTCTGTTCTGGTCACATCCCCTCCCCCCTCGTGTATTTTCCTGGTTTTTTACAGACTCTAAGAAGTGGTACCTTCTCTTATAAGTGGGATGATGGAATCCTACTGCGGTTGCTCTGCCTTCTAAATAGAGGGTTAATGATAACCTAGGTCCTTGACGCAAAAGTAAGTCTTTCTAGACTGCAATTTGATAAAAGTTGGCTTCATAGGAGCTTGAGAAAGCAATAACTTATTATTGGATGGTTATTAGATGGTTAAACATAAAGGTAACCTGTCCTCTTATACGATATGTACACACTGTTATTATCACATCCTATGGAAAGCCAGCATTGCAGAGCAGGTATGGGCCATCATCTGTACTTTATACAGAATGTGGCCAAATGAATGCATAATTTGTACAAACACAATGATACTAGATAGTTTTGCTTTTCAGCATGTTTGATTTGCTAAGATGCCTATTGCTTTTGATAAGCCACCTGAAAACACTTCTAAGATCCTCAGTCTATTTTTAATTCATTAATTTTGTCTAAATTACATTTAATAAGCATATTAGAGGATATTCATGTGGCCAACTGATGAAAGACTGTGAATACATGTATGTAACAAATTGATACCTGAGTAGAAAAAACGTGTACGATGGATTCTTGGTTGCTGCATCTTGTCCAAGAACACTGGTATTTCTTGCCAGTTTAACTAGACACTTGAATTCCTCTTTGCACTTAATGCTGCTGTTTATACTGCATGTCACTACATTTCTATGCAAAAATAACCTTTGAGGTAGCCAAATATTTGACTTAAGGTTTATAGATCTTTATAAGATCTATTTTCATATTTATGAAGGAATTTTATGTCTTAATATTTGCTGTCTGTAAATAGCTAAATTTTGTCATTAAAGCCTAGGAATAAAATTTATAGCATGTGTATAATTTAACACTGCCAGGAAAAGGATTTTGAAAAAGCGTTTTTCTAATACTTCAGATATTTATGAATGTTTAAAGAAAACAAATCTTGATTTGTATGTGTTGATTCATGTTTGATTTTCTTCTACCTTAGAATTACATAAACAGTATGTTTCACTGGAACTGAAAAAAGTAACCAAAGATAAATGTAGTTTAAAATATCTGCAAGTTTTCTTTATCAGTTTTTGTAAATCATTCCCCCGTTCACTGTCAGAAGAAAATCAAATATGTGGTTGAGAAAACAAAATTGATGACGCAAAGGAGCAATATAAAATGGGAAACATTCATTCTGACTTAATATTCATACATTCCAGTATTTTGTTGTAAAAGTGATAACTTTTTTTCTGATAGTCAGATTCCAGAAGAGCTTGTCTCATTCCAGAAAGAATTCCTTATTGTGCTTTCCCTTGTTTCAGATTTCCAATTGTGTATTCACCAGCAATTAATGGTGGTGGTAGATTATCTGAACATTTAATTGTTTCCAGACAAGACACATCACATTTCGTTGTGTGTAAGCTGCAGTTATCTTACATTAAAAAGCTAGTTAACTGAAGCTAATGTCATGTTGTCATGTTGGTAAGTTAAATGCTTTCATATAAACAAGTAACAAAACATGGGACAATTGTCCTGTTGAGGCATTTGCATTTGTGAATTTCTTTACAATACAGATCAATGCTCTATTAATTTGGTTATTTCTACTTTCCAAGTAATCTATGTATCCATCTTGAAGTTTTCAAGTTTCTTGCATTTATCAAGGGCAGAATTACCAGTCAACTTTCACTAAATGATTCAAGGCTCTATTTTGAGCAAAAATTTCTCCTTACTCTAAGTTATTTATCATACTTAACTGCCCATCTCCTTCACAGAGGGACTCTGAGCAGTGTACAATACAACCTACTCACCACTTTTAACCTATTACCCCGTTTCTATACCTCCTTAAAGGAAATAAAAGTGAAAATATCTAAATGCTTTCATTTTCCTTATACCAAAAACAGTTCTTGATTGTTTTGGTTGCTTTTTCTTATCTTTCGATTTCACATTTAACAGTTATCCTTCAAATATCAAATATGTTTGCAATACAGATGAATACAAAATTATCATTTTATTCAATTCCTTTTAAAAATTTTTCCTAGAATAAAATATATAAGTATTAACATTTATATAAAATGTGTGTGCTATTGCTGCATCATTTTACATTGATTTCAAATTTTGTCATTTTGCTGTCCATTCCCACATTGATAACATCTGGCTAGAGCTATCCAGTTAGCTTGAGCTTTCTTTTCCCTAACTTGGTGTTAATGACAAGCTTTAGCTACTTCATTGCTCTCCCCAGCAACAATTTTTAAAAAGTTGAACATTATTGACCCCACTAAAGTTATCAAATAATGCTTTCCAAGCAATGTATCTGGAATAGATAAGATTAATAAAAACATCATTTTTTAGCTTCCAAGAGATCTCATTACTGTTTTGTTGTGTGCAACTGGAATACATAACTGATGATCTGTATTGCAAAAAGGCTTGCAACAATAAATTAACAGATAAAAAGCCTCCAGTCTGTCAAATATTTTGATACAAAAAACTAAACATTATTTAATAAGGGAAACGCCAATGTTTTATTTCAATAAAGATTGATGGTGGCAGAGAATAATAAGATATCTCTTTGAATTATACTAGAATGGGGCTGGAGGTCTATGGCCTTCCAGATGTTGATTTGTAACTCCATCCTGCAGTAATGCTTTTTCTCAACAGTTAAGTAGCTTAATTTGGATTAGGAAAATAAGACTGCAATAGAACTGTGAAAAAAAAAATCAAACAGTTTGGCTTTAATTCCTTATCTTTTCCTTATCTTTTTGTTACGCCATTTTAAGGATTTAAAATTACTAAAAACAAGCGGTATAATATAAATCACATTTAAGGACAATCTAGAGGGCATGATTCCAAAAGGATATCCAGAAACAGGAGAGACAACCAACTGTTTGCTAACGACAAACTTTAGTACAAGAAAATCAGTTATCACCCTTATGTTATGGTAGGCCAGATTCAGGAAGATTTCTGAAGCCTTGAGAGCTTTGTAGTAGATTTAGATGGCTGCAATCTCCCTTTTGGGCTGCTATAAAAATAGATGAATTTATATTTGGTACCCAATGTTTGCATTCTCATTGTCTAAAACAAAAGTCCCACAAAATTTCAGAAAGTTTGATTAGAAATTTCAGGTATACATTCCATATCTTTTAGACAAACTCAGATATGTTGAAAAGAAAACTACCTCATTCTTGTCAGTAAAGAATATGATTCAAATAGGTAGTGGTGGGGAGCTTTCAGTGCAGATTTTTAAATGTGTGGATAGTACTTTAATGCATCATTTATTCCACATCCACTGCATGGAGAGCTGTAATGATTCCACAACATCTGCTGAAGACATGACATACGAGAACAAGGAATAGAGCCAACTACCTGACCTTATGAACATTAGGATGATGGTGCAAGGTAATCCATGTAAAAAAGCTTTTCCGCAGTTCCCTTGGTTAAAAATAAAGCATTTCTCTGAATGGTTAAGGCATATGATTTTTTGGGAAAGTTTACAAGGCTGCTTGAAAACTGATGCCAGCTGTCTTCTCATAAATGCATTGCCATTCCCCAAGAGGCATTGTGTGAGCATGAACACACAAAGTTGTGCACCAGCCTTATAAAAGAAAGTGCTTTTTTTAAGCATTTGGGGAAAAAAAGTGCTTCATCTACAGTGTAAAGGTTCTATCCCCAAAGGGAAAATTTAATACGTACATAATTTTTACAAACATTTAAAAATAAATCCATAATCCATTCAGGCTGCTGCACATATTCTATCATGTCTCATTAATGTCTCTAGCAGCTCTGGTTTGAGTATTGTGGCTTCAAGAAAACGATAGTAGTAGCATTATCTGTGATCCTGAGCAGTATGGTATTTATTTCTAACTACTGTCCCATACCAATTTCATCTTTTGGTTGTGGGCTTTGGAAGATTTAGAAAACAAACTTTTCACAATCTGAAGAGGCACAGACTTTCCACTAAGGTACAATTTGTTGTGGCAGTCTGGTAACCAAGGCCCATCATTTGAGTCACTCTGTTTATCTTTCTTGAGCATCTGGATGTATGCTATTATGTAGCCTGTCATGAAGGCATCAAACCCAGCCCGGTGAATACTCCCTCGTGAACAATTAGATGGTGCTACGTTATCTGTGACAGGCAAAGAGGTCACTGCAGAATCACTCTGTAACTGGGCTTTTGGCTCTGCTCCTTCCCTTCCCATTGCCTTTTCCTGCTGGAAGTCTTTGAATGGTGAAGAAATGATATTCTCGTTGTCTGTGGCAATGGCAGCATTCCCATCAACACTGGCATCAACTGCACTATCAGAAACTAGTTCTTGTTCCACATCCATTGAAGTGTCCCCATTACCAGACACTCTTTCTGCATCTGCACTATCTATAATAGGAGCAATCACGTTACTAGGGCAAGACTGTTTGGAAGGGGAACCTTTTTCCTTATCCCAAGCCAACTTTACATCATTCATGGGGCTGCTCAGTTCAACTTTTGTCGACTCTGCTAAGTTCTTCCGCCGTTTCCATTTCTGTTTTCTTGTCTTCCGCTTCGCTTCTTTCTGATTCTCATCCTCATTAATTATTAGATCAATATTGTGAGATTGTGTACATTTCAACCCATCTGGGCACCAGCCATAAGCCTGTGAAGGAGAATGAGGACTATTAGGATAGATTTAAAAAAATTCGGAGAATTTTGCAACGATTGGAATCCAGTCAACCTTTCCTAGACAGCAGTACTATGATCACTGATGCTAAATCTCCTCACTTGGATCCCAAGGTAGCTCTTTCCTGAATGAAGCAAAAACTCCAGTTTTGTTCTTTTTAAAAAAACAAAAACAAAAACCTATTTGATTAAAAGAAATCTGGCTTCCTTGTAACGTATTTTAATGGCCAAAATAACACCGGAAAGTTAGATTGCTGATCTAACAAGATAGACTTCTTTTATCTGGGATAGCTTGTCCTCATAGTCTGCATCTAACATTTGAGGCACTAAAACTGTTATTTCCAATTTGGTTTTATAGATAATATTTAAGATCCTAAAATGTAGCTGAAACACCCAATAAATAATACTTAACCGAAAATGGCTGGCAGATGACAATTTTGTTAGCAATGTCAGTTTGAGCCTGGCTGACATCAGCCACAGAGCAAAACCGGTATTCAACATAGGCATCTATGCTGGCAGGATAGCTGCAGAATTCTATGCTGAGATATGGTTTCTTGGAGTCTTTCAACCTGAAGTTTTCTCGTTTGCTGAAATTCAAGAGCAGTATAATAGCAAATGTATGGGGATAATTGGTAATTTTTCAGGATTCACTTTTCTTTTACACAATTATACAAAAAGTTAAGAGAATTGAGAAAAAGAGGTATGGTGGGGAAAAAAATCAATTGAAAACAAATACAGAATTGCCACTGAGATGAAAATAAATACAGAAGGGCTATTGTACAGAAGAATACAGAAGTACAGAACTGCACTATTTGTCTACCGGTAGTTTTACAAATGCTATTGCCAGCTAATTCTCACTAGCATTTTTCCTAATGATCCTTGCCTTTAGTTAGTCAACCAAAAGAAAAAGTTCTTATCATTCCTATTTCATTGTACCATGCTAAGCACAATTATTCCCGTCTCCTTCTCTCATGTTTTCTAGGACACATGGAAAACACAGAAAGCAGATAGATCTGCAATTCCTGCCATATTTTAGTGTTATTCTGAATCAGTAGAGTCACCAGAGCAGAGAGTGAAAAAAGATTTTAAATTTCAGTTCAGAAGAGTAATAAAGCCAGTGATAATCATAATTAATGGCTGGTTAATCAACCAAAAATTTGATGTTTTCCCTCCCATATTTTCACAAAAGAAGAAAAACAGTTCTTGAAGAGTTAAAAGCACTACATTCAATTTAAATATTTGCATAAATATTTAAATGGAACATATACATAAATGGAATGATCTGTAAGCTGCTTGAAGACTGACCAATCAGAATAAAGATAATTATCTTCTTAACCTTCAGACTACTTGGTCATATGGATATTGGAAGCTTTTTATATGTAAACAAAAAACAGGAGAGGAGCAATGCAACTCCAACATCTGTTAGGATGTTTACAGCATTTATTTGTTAAATGAATGATACATACCATTTCTTATAGGCATACTCTAGATAAGAAGCTACAAAACGTGCCTCAAATTCTGAGGCATATTTCGTGTCGTAGATGCCAGCTGGGAACATCTCTGAAAGATCAGCAGTGAAAGTGCCCAGATTGTCAGGTAAGTGGGCATAGAAGCATTGGTAGAGGAAAACTAAATCAATTAGGCCATTGTGCAGAATGATAGGTTTTCTTGCTCGAATTATTTCCAGGAAAAAAGTACGAATTGTCTGACTCCGATTTTCATTTTCCTGTGAATAAATAAAATAGAAACAATCTTATTTAGGCATCCCATTATGGAAAGTCCTCTTCTGAGTCCTTTAGATTTGGATAGACAAATGGGATGCCAGAAGTTATCTCTTATAGACCTATTATCAAAAGAAAATACAATCTAATATAAAGTATTGCATAGGCAATGCTTACCATTTGTTAGTTACCAACTAAACCATTCACTGAACACACAACTGCATCCTCTAAATATGGCCTTATCAATCTCACAAAAAAATGCTACTATGCATCTATTATCATATGAGACCTTTTCATCAAAAAGCTTGGACCTGAGTTGGTTTCTAAACCTGATGTTGAGAATAAACTTTCACCAAATTATGGAACAAAATATTCTGTGAAATCTACTAGGTAAGAAGTCCAGACCCATTTCCCAGTTTCTTTCTTATATTTCCATCAGATTTAGTCCTTAAATTAAGGAATCCTTATACCTTATCATTGCCCCTATGATAGGGAATGCCTTGAGAATATTGCTTGTTGAAGTCAAAGCCATGTTGCACCAGGAATTGCACTGACTGTGGTTCAATTATATAATCATCCATACACAGCAAGGTCAAGTTGTAGATCTGGGAAAGATATGTGTTCTCTATCTGCAAAATAAAAGCCAATCCAATGAAACAGAGGACCAGAATTACTACTGCATTGGGAGTATGATCTGTCTCATACGTACATTTGTATACATTTATATGACATACATATTTGTGCAGAGAGAATCTCCAGCACTGATTTCAGCTACAGTAAGCAATCTTAACTGAGGAAGCTGAACACAAAATAAGATATTTGTTAGGTTTCTATGTTTCTGTCTACTATTTCTTTTTTGGATAATTGTCTTAAATTTGGGTTCTCTCTCTTTTATGTGAATACAATAATACCCCAAAAATGCAAACGTTTTATAAACTAATGCTAATGACACCAGGCATCATATTTAAATTTCTAAGGTTTGCCTTCAATATTTATTCTCCATCAGAGGTAGGATTATCTTGTCCTTACAGAAATATCAACAGAGGGCTAGACACAAAACGAGCACCATACCTTGTCAGGAAGGTGTTTAAAACAAGCAACTCCAAGAGACAAAACAGAGCGTGTTTTAGCAGCATTGCAAACTGCTTTATATCGTTCTTCAATGCACCTGTGAGAAACATTAGGCAATTGAATAAGAAGCAAAGACAGAGAATTTAATCTGTAGAGTGCCTGAAAATCCCTGAAAATAGCATTAGTATTGTCTACATTGGGCTAGATGGACCAATAATTTGATCATTATAAAGCAGCTGCCAATACTCGATATGATTTCTGATCTGATGACAGAATCTTGTCATTAACCTGAATACATCCCCTAACTTTAAACAAGACAAAGATCCTCCCCAATTCCAAGACTATTAGACCCATGTAGTGATGCCTATAGCTAACATAGTCTATGTTTTCAGAAGGGCCAATTGCTTAAATTATCAAATCTTAATTCATTAATTCCATCCTATAGCTACTGAATGCTTCTATCTAAAAATCTGACAGAAGTATATTCAGTAAGTATTGTGAATAAAATATTTGGCCCAACATTAAGAAATTGATCGTTCAGAATTTGGTATCACCTTGACCATAGTACTTCAGAAGAAAAAGAATGGTACAGTACTTACTGATTCAGCAAACTCTTCCTTGTTCCAAGGCCACTAAGTTCCTATGGATAAAGATAACATTTTCAGTCTTCAGTAGAAGATGCAACTACATAAAATAATTAGGGATAATTTTTACCTTACTCTCAGGAGTCTGATGCAATTTCCCTTTTCTCTTGTTCCAAAGTTAAAACCAATAAAGAACAATTTTACTTACTGTGTCAACAGCAATAAAGCTAGAAGTTTTGATAGCCAAAAGCATGGATGGCCAGAGCTCCTTGAAATTGTCTTCCTGGACATCAATGACGGGCACCCTTAAAGAGGCCATTATAATACAGCTGTTGGGAACAAGACACATATGATCCGTTTATTTTAATAATCCAGTTATTCACTTTGTTTTGAGAAAACCATGGTGAAAAAGTAAAATAAGCAAAAGGTTGCCAACCAATCAACTTAAAGAACTGGTACATTTTCTGTATCTACATCCTCTCTTCCATCAAAGCTCAAAAAAATAAAGTTAACATGTCTGAGTTGCAAGAATCCACACGACCTGCAGAAGATGGCAGAGATACAAGAAACTTTCTTTGCTGCCATCTACCGGTCGTCCGGATTTGTGCAGTACTGATATGTTAACTAACAAAAAGAGTCATATTGCAATGGCCAATGTCTAAGCGGGAGCAGTCTGCGTTCAGCAGAGCTATCTTCTCTGCGTTCCTGGGTACTAAACTGCCTGGGAAAACCATTTAGGAGAGAAAAATAAAAATAAACAGAATTCCGGAACTCACATTCAACTGTATCAATCCCTGGAAGTTTTCAAATTTTCTATTATCCTTAAAAGGTTAGGAGAACTCATCTGCCGCCGATACCTTAAACTTCCGGCGCGTTGTGAATTCAGGGGTCCTTCCCCTGCTGATGGCGCATCTATGTAGCTGTCTATTTTAAGTGCCTTTCGTTGGATGCTAGCGCAATTATGTAAGATTATGTAAACAGGAGTCCCATTCAAATTACTATAATTAGCAGAAACATGAGTATTCCAGCTTCCTTAAACCAGATGCTTAAAAAGTTTTTCGTACGAAATGGGGTAATATGTTTAGCAACTGTGGGTCTTTCTGCAGATTTTTTAAAAAAATTAAACCCAACTTCCGAGGCCATCAGAAATTTTTATTTTGCGGCATGTTAGCTACATCCAGCGCTACATCCATGTTACAATATTTTGAGGATCAGACTCAATGATGAATTCAGAAGCAATTTCTTCAGTTAAAGAAGTGTTTATTCATAATAGGCATTCTACTTATTCTTGTCAGATTTACAGTGAGAAGCTAGCATGAGGTAAAAGCACTCTCTATTTATATCAAAGGGGAGGAGTCAAGGAAGGGGGTGATCACACATGAATACATTAAAGGAGGAGGAATAAATTAACCCTTTATATCCTGTACATATATACATATCTCTTGTAATAGAATAAGGCATTTACTTATGACAAATCCCCCTCTAAATGCCGATTCGACATATAACAATGATTGCATTCGGATTCAGAACTATATAGTACTTGTAATTTTGATGTCAAGTATTTGTGTTGTTTAGAAGGTAAAGGTTTAGTTAATATATCAGCTATTTGTTCTGAGGTTTCGCAGTGGATTGCTTTAATGAATCCATCCTGAGATAATTGTCTCACGTGTTTAAATTTGATATCTATATGTCTGGACCTTTGACCAATGGCGTCAGATCTTGATATTTCTATAGCCGCCTTATTATCTTCATGTATGACAAATGGTAGTATTGGATTCTTCCAAATATCAGATAATAAATCATTAAACCACACTAAATTATTTGAGGCTTTAGATAAACAGACGTATTCTGCCTCTGTTGTGGAAGTCGCTACTAAATCTTGCTTCCCAGTGTACCAGAATATTGGGCAATCATTTAAAAATAATACATAACCTGAGGTGCTCTTTCTACATTTGATGTCACCTGCCCAGTCTGCATCAGCGTAACTGGTGATAATAGGTTCTTTAATATTATTGGGTTCTAAGAGTAGGCAGAAATCCATGCTGTGTTTTAGATATCTTAGTATTCGTTTAACTGCTTCCCAATGATACATAAGTGGTTTACTTACATGTCTAGATAATAAATTAAGTGGCAGAGCTATATCAGGCCTGGTCCAATTAGATATATACAATAGAGAACCAATAATTGATCTATATAATGTATTGTTCTCGAACTCAGGTGAAGATTCATCCATATTCCTTAGAAAATCAGTCTGCATAGGAGTGTCGCAAGGTTTGGCATCTCTTAAATTGCATTTTTCCAGAAGTTCTATAATTTTATCTCTCTGGGATAATTTGAATCCCTTTCTTGTTTTATTGATTTGAACTCCAAGGTATTTGTTTACCCTTCCTAGCGACTTTAAAGAGAAATGTTCACTTAGCTTGGATACAAATAAGTCTTTCTTTTCTTTATGTTTGCCTATATACAAAATATCATCCACATAGATTAACACAAATTCTAATGATTCACCTTCCTTTCTAACAAAAAAGCAATTGTCTGCAGTTGTGGCTTTGAAATCCATATTTTTAAGCACGCTGACTAGACATTCATACCAACGCTTGCCGGATTGTTTTAATCCGTACAAGCTTTTGTTAAGTAACCAGGTCTCATTTCTATTTGTACATTGGCTATGAGGTGCCCTTACATATATCTCTTTGTCGAGCTTTGCATGTAAGTATGCAGTCTGCACATCATATTGAAAGACATCAAGATTGAGTATAGCCGCTATGACTAAAGCTGTCTTAACACTTTCGGTTCTTACAGTGGGAGAGTATGTGTCAGTGTAATCCTCAGGATATTTTTGAGCATAACCTTGTGCGACTAATCTAGCTTTATATAATTTATTACCGTCTTCTAAATCTTTGATTTTGAATATCCATCTGGTGCCTATAATTGTCTTGTTCTCAGGGGCAGGGACTGGTGTAAATACACCTAATTCACGCAAGCTGTTCATTTCTTTTGTTATGGCTAATTCCCATTTCTCTCTTTCTTCCATGGGAAGTTTCAACACTTCCTCGTATGTGTTAGGTGTTGGTGTCTCGTCATTCACACACATTATATAATCCTTATACTTATTGGGTAATTGTTTTCTGTTACACCTGATTGTTCTTATTGGAATGCTCTCATTATCGTGTAAATACCTTGCTTCCTTTTTGGTTAATGAATCTGTTTTTATCCTGGTATGGTTACCTGTCCATGTTTTGTTTTTGTCATCATGTGTGTTATGTTCATGTTTCTCTCTTTCTATTCTGTCTTGTTGTTCAATATTTGGTTTTGTATTTTGGATTATCTCGTTAAGATGTATCTTAGACCAGTTGGCCTGTTCATGAAATACTGCTGTTCTTGAGACTATGAATTTGTTATTACTGTCAATAAATCTATATCCTTTTGTGCCTGTTTCGTATCCCATGAATCTGAGCCTTCTGGATACGTTATCTCCCTTACGTCTTAATTGTTTTGGTATTTGTACGTCTGCTGTAACTCCAAATATGTGCATGTGTGATATTTTTGGTTTCCTATTGTACATCACTTCGTATGGTGTTTTATTTAGGATGCTAGACCAGGTCCTATTTTGGGTATAGTTTGAATATAGTAATGCTTCTGACCAGAATTGTTTTCCTAAACCAGCATCTTCTAATGTACATCTAATCATGGTTTGCAGTGTTGAGTTCTTTCGTTCTGCTGTACCATTCTGAAAAGCAGAAAATGGGCTAGTCGTGAAGTGTAGCATTCCTTTATCTTTTATCCATTGTGAGAATTCTTTTGACATGAACTCGGATCCCCTATCTGTCATGATTTGTTTTATTTTGATATTGTGTTGTGTTTCTACACGTTTGTAAAATTCTTTGAATTTTTGGAAAGTTTCATCTTTGTGTTTTAAAGTATAAACAAATCCATAACGGCTATAGTCGTCTACAATAGTTAGGAAATATCTTTTTTTGTATGTGATGGATGGTGTTAATGGACCAACCAGATCCATATGTACCAGATCAAAAATTTGGTTAGAGGTCCTTGTTGCCCTCTTTGGTTTTGGGTTTGTTCTGAGTTTTGAGGATTTACATACTGAGCATTCCAAATAGTTTTTACAATCCTTTATTTTAACGCCATCAGCATGTTCAATCATTTTTTGTATTACAGGGAAACTTGCATGTCCCAATTTTCTATGCAACATGTGTGCACATTCATCATGAATTGGTTTGCCTATATTGGGTCTTTTGTTATTGTGTGTATCACTAGTGGCTGTGTCTTTGTGATTACAGTGTGTATTGGGTTCTTCATTGTCATTGTTGTTATTATGTTCACTGTCTATGTTGATGTCGTCATCAGTGTTTGTATTAATGTTATGCAACCATTTATCTTCTGTTACAAGGAAGGGTAGGCCCCCTTCGATAACTACACTATTCAATTTAGTCCCATCCTTTTCTAGTATTGCTTTTCCCCCAGAGAAGATTATATTTATGTTGGAATCTTGGCTTAATTTCACTGCACTAAGTATGTTATGTGATATTTCTGGTATCAACAATACCCCCTCTACTTTACCTAAACCAGGTATATTTACATCTCCTTTCCCTATGACTTGAACATTTTCTTGATTGGCTACTCTTATCACAAATTTATCATTTGTGAATGAAGACAGTATTTTCTTGTTATTTGTTGTATGATTAGTCGCCCCTGAATCTATGAGCCAAGTATTGTTTTTTGATTTTTGTGTGATGACATCGTTATGTTTATCTAATCCATTTAATGATCCTGATTTTCTGTCCCTTGAATTATCTCTATCCTTTCTGCGTTCTCTGTAGTTTGGGGAGTCTCTATATCTGTATCTATCAATAGATGATTGCCTGTCTTGATATCTACCCCTATAATCACGGTTTTGTCTTTCCCTATGAAACATGGGGCAATCTCCCTTAGAGTGTTTTCTGGATCCACAATTGTAACATTCAATTGTTTTTTGGTGATTCTCTTGGAAAGTTACCCCTTTTGCCTGTCTGTGTTCTGTGTATGCATTGTATCTACTTTTCCTCAAATTATCTTCAGCTATTAACTTATTTGACAGACTTTCTATGGATAAGTATCCTAGATTGATTGAGTCTAAGTGTGATATGTAGTTATCCCATGATGAATCTAATGAGTTAAGGATAACGCTTTTCATTGTCTGTTCTGATATTATTTCTCCTCTTAGATGTAATTCTGCTCTGGTTTTGTTTAAGGATATTAAATGTTCACTTATGGTGGTTCCAGATCTTAATTTGGCTGAAAAGAAATCTTTAGACATTCTAGTGGTTGTTGCTACACTTTCACTATGAAACAATTTAAACATGCATTGAATTATTTCTGAAACAGTAAGATTATGCTTAATACTGTAGTACATGGCAGGTGATATGCTAGAAATCATTAAATAGAATGCTCTGTGATGCAGGCAGTCTATTTTTAGAGTCCAAGGTCTTTTGGGAGGATTGGTTATAAAAAATAATAAATTTTCTTTCATAAAGACAACCTGAATTTGTTGACACCATTCCTGTAAATTGATGCCATCAATTCTAAGTTTTGGGAAATCACTAGGTAGATTCCCAATATTACTATTCCCACTACTTACAACTGTGGGTAGTCCATGGTCCTGTAGATGTTGAAAATTGCAGAATGGTGTGGGTATTCTGCTGATGAGCTTGAAAGGTTCTCCTTCTTCATAAAGTTCATTGTAGTTCTCTGTGTTCATCTGCGCATGCGCGTTGGTCATTTCTTTGCTGAAGCCGCTGGGAGAGGTTCTCTTTGCTGTAGCTCCCTCGTAGTGCTCTCCTTCTGATGATTCGGTCTCCGGCTCGATCTTGGGTGTTCTGCTGGCAGCTGTGGTTCTTCTCTTTTCTTTGGAGCTTTCTTGCTTGGAGTATTTTGTTCTTTGGATCGTTTGTAGTGTGGGGGAAATTTCGCAGGGCCCTCTGGGTTCAGGCGTCGTCATCAGCGTTGTCCGGATCGAGTCGTGCAGGCTTTGAGGTGTCTGTTTATTTCTTCGTCTCTTTTGTATTTTTGCATTATTGGCTTTTATCGATTCTTTTGAAATTGTTAGACTTGTGCCAAATGTTTTAAATAGTTTTCTCATGGGTGTTTCGATTTCTTGTTCGGTGGATGATTCTTCTGTATCTGTTTCTGACTCTTCAGAAGAATAAATATATTTTTTGCTATTTTTTGTGTTTTTTCGCACCAGAGTTTTTGAATGGTGCATTCTGATTGGTTCAGCCGTGTTCATTTCTGTGGCCGGTTGAAGAAAAGATGGCTGCCTTTCAAAATTTTGAGCGGGACCTCTGGTCTTGCTTCTGGTTATTTTTTCTTTCGTTGTAGGTTCGCTCACCATTTTTGTATTTTCGGGTTTGGCTTTTTCAATGTCTTTTTCTCTCGCTGCTCCATTTTCTTCCAAGAAGCCTCGGAGTTCCGCGATGAGTTTGTGGTCATCTTTTTGACTTTTTATTAGCCTCAGTATCTCCGATCTGAGGTCTTTGTCTTTTATTTTGTTCTCTTCTTGGTTGTCGGTTTCATCTGCTGTTTCTTCGATGTCTGTGGTGTTATCTTCAGATTCTTTGATTGTTGTATTTATTGGTTCATCGATCATTTCTTGATCTGTTTTTGTTTCTTTATCATTTGCCCTGGTATTGGGTCTTTCTTTTTTATTCTTGAGGTTTTCTTTCTTAGGCATGTTGGATTTTATTGAGTCAGTTCAACCATCCTCTGCTACCAATTTGTTACAATATTTTGAGGATCAGACTCAATGATGAATTCAGAAGCAATTTCTTCAGTTAAAGAAGTGTTTATTCATAATAGGCATTCTACTTATTCTTGTCAGATTTACAGTGAGAAGCTAGCATGAGGTAAAAGCACTCTCTATTTATATCAAAGGGGAGGAGTCAAGGAAGGGGGTGATCACACATGAATACATTAAAGGAGGAGGAATAAATTAACCCTTTATATCCTGTACATATATACATATCTCTTGTAATAGAATAAGGCATTTACTTATGACAATCCAGCCCACTTTGCAAGCAAATCCCCCCCACAAGCCGAGAATAGATGCAAGTATGCATTTTAAAACTATTTTTAGAATATCATATTCGGACTTTCACAAAAATTGCCGAGTGGGAGGAAAGATTTCCCATTGCAGTCTTATCAACAACTCGGTGTTTCTTTAAAAAAAATAATCAGCGGTATAAAGATAAAATATGTGAATTACAAAATAATATCAAGCCAGGCAATCACACTATACGTAAGCATAAATTGGCATGCTGACAATTGGTTGTTTTTCATCAAAATAAATGAACATCGCTAGCTTAACAAGGTATTAATTCTTTTCCTAACAGGTTTTAGCTGTTAAGATCTTAGTTTTTCAATCAATCACTGGGAAAAAAGAAAAGTGACTTCCACGTAAATGAAACCTGGCGGTATGATGATTTATAAAAACGATCTGGAAAAAGAGTTAGTCTCTGCTCCTCCCCAACGCTTCCGCCGAGTTAGAACTTCGCGCCTCCAAATCGCAAAACCTGCAGGACAACACAAACTAAGTCTCGGGTCCATTTGCTGCTTGAAAGATTAATTGCAGGGCAGTTTGCGAAGAACCCCGTCCCCTCTCTCCATTAGAAACACACCTCTTTGTACACAGAGTAAGAATTACGTTAGAAAGTTAGAAAGTGTGTTGCCGCCAGTTGTAGGAAAGAAACACGTGAGTACGGTAAAATCCTTAAATTGTCCTTTACTTTCACTTCTGCCCAAAGAGGGACATTTATCGATAAGAGAAAAAATAACCATTGGAGAGCATAGGCTTTTGTGCTTCCTGCACTAGAACTGTGGTTGGTGGGCGTTGTGCACCCCTTTCCTTTTCAATCTGCTGTTTGTGTAGTTCGTGGTTTGTTCTGTTTGTGTGCACGGTCAGCCGGTAGCGTTTCCGTGACGGCTCTGGGGCTACAAAGAGCCGTACAGATGAGAGGGAAAGGGGAAAAAAGAAACGTTGTATGCCTCCTTTGAAAGGACGTCTGTTTTCTAATAATTGTTCCATTTTTGAGCGTGTAAGAACAAAACAATCCTCCTACACGGATGTTGTCGGCACGTGGTGAGTGGAGCCGACGGCTTTGTTAGGCATGGAAAGCTAGAATAGTCTGCATTAATTTAGGTTATTGAAGAGAAATCGCATTCTTCGAAAAGTGGGGTTTGGTTGCCACAGGGGAAGATTGCCTGGAGGCGGGGAAAGACCTAATCTTTTATTAGCACTGTGAAGTCACTGTACAAGCTTTGGAATTTTCACCCCTGGTAGGTGAGTCCCTTTCAAGAATAAAAAAAGATTCCCATTTGTAGCCCTGATTTCTCCTTACAGCATATTTTTTGCAGTTTGCCCACATTTGTAATTTGTGATTATCTGCTTGCATACTAAATTTGGTACAATTCAGAGTATTTATATAAAGCACAAATTGTTACATTTAGATTTGGAAAGAGTTTGATTTAATTTAATGATAACATACTTTATGCTCTCCCTAGCTTGGCAATGAGTAAACGCCAAACGTCAAAGTGCAGCAATCTGGGAAAATCCAAAAATCATCAAAGAAAGGTGAAAAAAGGACTTGTACTTTACAAAGGTAATAGAACTAAACAAAGATTTTGCTCAAGAAACAGAAGTATACCAAGAGTAGTACTGTATTTTTCCAAAGTCTTGACTTCTTTTTTGTAATGTGACCAAAACTGGATGCAGTATTCCAGGCGTGTTGTCTGGAATACTGCATCCAGTTTGAGACTTTGGATAAAGTGCAAAGAAGAGCAACTAAGATGATTAAGGGCCTGGAGACAAAAACATATGAAGAACGGTTATAGGAATTGGGTATGGCCAGTCTGGAGAAAAGAAGGTCTAGGGGTGACATGATAGCAGTATTCTAGTATTTGAGGGGTTTCCACAAAGAAGAGAGTCAACTTATTTCCAAAGCACCAAGAAGGCAAGAAACAATGGATGGAAACTAATCGAGGAGAGAAGCAACCTGGAATTAAGGAGAAACCTCCTAACAGTGAGGACAATTAATCAATGGAACAGCTTGCCTTCAGAAGTTGTGGGTGCTTCATCACTGGAGGTTTTAAAGAAAAGACTGGTTAGCTACCTATCTGAAATGGTATAGAATCTCTTGCTTGAGCAGGGCCTTGGACTAGAAGACCTCCAAAGTCCCTTCCAGCTCTATTCTGATTGATTGTATTGAATAAAATTAAATATAATTCATCTTGGGGTGATCACTCCTAACTTAATCTTTTATTTGATTGTACATTATAATAAATTGGAGAGTGAAATGGTAAAAAATTCAATTCCAGATTGATTGCCCCCTCAATGTAGCCCTAAGAAATGCTAACTTTAAAATGTTAATTTCTCTTTACTACAGAAGTCCCAAGTTCTCAGCCTTTATTTCACACATTCAGTGATGCAGTTGAAATCAGAGACTTCCAGAAGAGACTGCTATCTTGGTACAATAAATGTAAACGAGATCTGCCATGGAGGACACTGGTATGGAAAAATAAGGAATGGTTCAGAAATATTTTGTTTTCTTTAAAATAAGGAGATAATTGTTGCATTGGGTTTTCATTCTGTTGCAGGCTGCAACTGAAACTGATGATGACAAACGAGCATATGCTGGTGAGAGCAATAATTCATCTATTTCATCAAACTATATTAAATGCAAAAAAAATGTGGTCAATTCTCATCAACAAATGAATTTATTTGTTTGGCGTTTGATTATATGTTGATTTGGGTAGCATGCATTTGATTATATATTATTTTTATTAATATAGTTATTAAGGGGCATATCTTTTTTATCAGGCTTCCTTGATCTAGGTATCTTTAATCAGCACTCTCTGATGCTGCTGTTTCCCCTTTGTGCTTGCAGTGTGGGTATCAGAGATCATGCTCCAACAAACCCAAGTGGCTTCAGTGATTAATTACTACAATCGTTGGATGCAGGTGATGCTGAGCTTCTTTTTTTGTGGCAAATTTGCATTTACATTAACCAGCATTCTGGTTTCTGAATGATTTGTGCATCTGTTCTATTTTGCAGAGCCAGTAAATAAACACCTGTTTTTCTTTGTAATGTAGAAATGGCCAACCTTGCAGGATTTAGCTGAAGCTTCGTTAGAGGTAAAAAGATTTTAAATATGTTTATGAATATGCACACATTTATTAACTGTAAAGGAAAAAGGAAATATATATGTATGACCTTATCCTTCTTGGGTTAATTTGGTTTTTTTTCTCATTTCTGTTTGAGAATAGGAAGTGAATGAACTATGGGCAGGTCTTGGCTACTATTCTCGAGGAAAAAGGCTCCAGGAAGGTGCACATAAGGTACTTTAGTTTAGACCAGGGGTGGGTTCTAAGTTTTTTTACTACCGGTTCTGTGGGTGTGGCTTGTTTTGTGGGCGTGGCTTGATGGTCATGTGACTGGGTAGGCATAGCCAACTCAGTGTCACTCACGTCAAGGGGTGCCTCGCCTGGCCCCTCCCCTCCCAGCCATTCCTTGTCACACCCAGCCTCAACGGATCTATAGTTCTGTAAAAATGTTGTTCACCTTTTTTCAACTTTATTATCTACATACTATAGATGCACTTTCATGGACCACTGAAAGGAGGAAATGGCTCACATGCTTTGCCCAAGAGTGTGATAGGCAACAGGCTTTTAAGGGACTGCCAGAAAGAAAGGGGGGGCAATGTATTTTCGAAAGCACCAGAAGGCAAAACAAGAAGCAATGGATGGAAACTGAACAAAGAGAGAAGCAACCTAAAACTCCTTCCAGCAGCTGCTTCTTGGCTTGTCAATTTAAAGTGACGGCATCTTTTTTTTTTTCCCTTCTAGCTGATCAGCTGGGAGTCGGGAGGTAGCGAATAGATTGGGGGCAGGGCCAGGCAGAGGTATTTACCAGTTCTCCAAACGACTCAAAATTTTTACTACTGGTTCGCAAGAACGAGGAGAACCGGTAGCAAACCCTCCACTGGTTTAGACAATATTAATGAGTTACTGGTTGAATGGGTTTGGTGCTTAACTTTGGCAAGAAGATAATTCTATTTATTTGGCTTATAGTCACTTCACAAATTGAGACTGGGTGGTTAATATAGGATTAAATCCAAGAACAAGCCAACAATAAAGAAAAAAACCCAACCCTTGATTCCACTAGAATTGCGTGGCCAATAAATTTAAATAAACAAACAAGAACATCCAAGGCTAAACATTAGTCATTTTCACATTCCACTCATAAATGAGCTCATCCAACACATTGCCCTAGGTCAGGTCTTCAAGTCCCTACATAACTTCAACATGGTTGGGAACATCTTAAAGAACTATTAGTCTTCAACAGCATGTCTGAACCTCTTAGAGATGTGATTTTTAATAAAAACATTGTATTGAAAATACTATGGATACAGCACAACCTTCTTGTTAAGTGTATAGTAGACATTCAGTTATTTCTTTCCCTTTGCTTTGATTGCTTTATTCATTGGTCTTTTACAGGTGATGTCACAACTGGCAGGTCATATGCCAAGGACAGCAGAAGAACTGCAGAAGCAGCTGCCAGGGGTAGGGAAGTACACTGCAGGAGCTATTGCATCCATAGCATTTGGCCAGGTAATGATGCCATCATTTTGGGTTCTTAACCTTGCTTTAGATGCATATGGAAGATAGCATTGGGCATCTATTTCTCTGTTTTGCAAAAATCATCATTCCCAGCTCTCCGAAGATTTTCTATCTAATTGCCCTTTTGCAGCTTTAGGCTTTTTCTATTTTGATCCTATTTATGTGTTTAGAGACCAAAGAAAAAAGGCATCTCCCCTTGCTGGAAGGGCTCAGTGAAAAGATGAAATATTTTCCTGTAGGATGGAGAAGAACCAGTAAAATGGAGGCTATTCTTGTTGCTTTTATTTTTGAGAAATAATGGCTCTGTTCACATAAGTTTTATGATACACATCAGTAATTAGTAATATCGGTGACATCCAATAATTGAAATTCTTTTGACCAATCACAAAATTACTACAAAATTAAAATAATGCAACAATAAAATATAACAAGTAGAACAGGAAAGATCTATCATGCATTTGCATGCACAGACGTAAATATAAATATTTTGATTTTAGCTTAGCTCCTGATGTCTACATCAACTGTAAAATGCCTGGAAGGAAGAACAGACAGTCTTAGCCTAGTACTGAAAATATATCAGTTGCAAACAAGTGTGTTTCCTTGGGGATGGATTTGCATAACCTGGAGGCCCAACTGAAAAGGCCCTCTCCCTTGTAAACAACCTACTTCCCTTCATGGCAGGTGGAAGATTTGAACAGACATTTCTAAGATGACCAAGCAAATCTGTTCACAGCCTGAGTGATACTGTGGTCATGAGTATGTTTAGAAGATTCATTGAAATCTATCTCAAGCATAAAAGCTTGTTGGATGATTTTGAGCCAGATGTATCTCAGCCCATTCTCCCTCTTTGTGGGGAATCGTTGAAAGAAAGAATGCTATATGTATTGAAGGAAGGGTGAGAGACTGATTTATCAAATCGGGGAGAGGCACTTCTTTGACATATACTCTCAAATTGTATTCATACTGTATGGTTTTGTATTTGTTTCTAATTTTAACCCTGTACAGCAGCCCTGTAAGGAAGCTCAATACTATTATTATCCCTCGTTTTGTAAATAGAGGCCCCAAAGCTGAATGAGTTTAGTTTATTTAGGACTAGTCAAGTAATTTCTTGAAAATAGGATTTTAACCGCTTTTTAGTCAATGCACTAAAATTCAGTCCCTTCAAATTCATGAAGTTGATTGAAACAGGGTTGTAAGTACCTTTTGTTATAATTCAGCTTCTGATTTTCTTTCTCATTTGTTCCTGGACACAAGTTTTCTTGTGAACTGGTAGATTTTTCTTCAAAATATACAGGTGACAGGAGTGGTAGATGGAAATGTGACTCGAGTTTTGTGTCGTACAAGAGCCATTGGTGCTGACAGTGCCAATTCAGCTGCTGCAGACGCACTCTGGTAAGGAAATACTTTCATTCCTACAAGGCACTAAGATCTATAAAGTAATAATTAATACAATAGAGCGGGGGTGTCAAACTCAATTTCATTGAGGACTACATCAGGGTTGTGTTTGACCTCGGGGTGTGTGTGGAGTGGTTGTGGCCAGGGTGGACATGGCCAGCTTGATGTCCCTCATGTCGGGGGCGCCTGTGGTGGCCCGAGCGCTCTGCCAGAGAAAACAAACTCCTGAGCTCCGTTTTCAGCTGCGATAGCCTCCTGCAATCCTCTGCCATCAAAAACTGAGCTCAGGATGGCCACCTGCGGCCCTCCCGAGCTCCATTTTAGGTTGCAATGGTTTCCTGCAACCCTCCACCTGCAGCCCTCCCAAGCTCCATTTTCATTGGCAGAAGCACTGCGGGCCAGTCCTTCTGTCAACTCACAAAAGCATTTCTAATCTGCTCTCGAGTTGCCAATAGAAGCAAGGGGGGAGTACATTCCATGTATATGTTCTTCCAACGGTGAATCTCAGATTACCAAACCCGGGGTGAGAGGCATATCTGTACATCACACGGGAGTGCCTAGTTGGAGAATGTGATTTATGACACAGACTGAAAGGAGGGGGGAACAGGGTCAAAGGTGGGCCATAACTTACATGAAGGCAGAGCAAACCTCAAGTGAGTAGATGCCGGCGTTCTGTTCCTAATAAATCATTGGATTCCTTTTGAAACTTGGCTTGAAATTCATGATTTAAATAGGGCATCTGTCAGAACCTTCACACCTTCGCTCTTTCCAGGGCGGCCCCGTGGGCCAGGTCTAAGCACCCCACGGGTTGGATCCGTCCCTTGGGCCTTGAGTTTGACACCCCTGCAATAGAGAATAAAGTGTTTTGCATTAAGAAGTCCCTTTGAAGTCAAGAGGACTTAAAGGTCTCTGTCCAGTGTAGCTCACTGGGATTGTTGCTGGATGAGAAATCTCAATTACAACTGCCTTGAATTCCTGCAGAAGCAGCAAGTTATAAATCACACAAAAATCATTTAGGATTGGATTAAACAGTGTGCTGAGGAATGAATAGAAGCTATAAAGAATGATGTTAGGATACCTAAATATAGTGTTTGCATTGATAGCTGAATTTTCAGGATATATTATTTCCATGTTTTTAAAATTTGTCCACAACTATGAAGTCTAAAAATTCTTATTTAAATAATGAAATGAAAGATTCTTAAAATGATGTGTTTATGCCATCAGATTCTATAGAGGAAGAGAAATTTCTCATTCATTTCTAGATAACTTTGGCTCAATGCAAATATTTGTTGGCCAGATTTTCCTATGGCTTACAGTGAGATAAATAATTGTTTTTAAACAAAATAGGCTTTTTTCTGTTCTTTATTTAAGAGAGGTGCTTATTGGCACATCCTTCCCCATAGCCATTGTCTTGGGCACACCTGAAGTAGGAAGCAAAATAAATCAAGATTTTTATAGTCACAAGATATTGTTGTGGGGGTCATAACTAATATTTCATTCAAGTATTAGGACATTAATATCTTAGTAATAAGTTTTGTCTCTCATGTCATGTTAAGATGTTAGACTTTTACAGAATGGAATAAAAAGATAAACAAGATACTTGCTGAGCAACTAGCATTCATACAGATAGTCCCAAATTTACAACTGCAGTTGGGACCAGGATTTCTGCCACTAAGACATTACAGTTGTTAAGGGAATTGTGTCCAATTTTACAAAAAAAATTGTCATTAAGCAAATTATACAGTTGTTAAATGAATCCCGCTTCCCTCATTGACTTTACTTGTTGGAAGCTGGCTGGAAAGGTCACAAATGGTGATCAGGTGACCACAAGATGATGCAACTGTTGTAAATACGTAGTAACCCAAATTGCAAATTGCGACTCTGGGGATACTGCGAAGGTCATAAGTACAACCAGTTGTAAGTCACTTTTTTCAGTGCTGTTGTAACTTCAAACGGTTGTTAAATGAATGGTTGTAAGGTGAGGACAGCCTATATCAGGTTTTTCTTATAATCCATCCTGGAGTTACTAAAATTAAAAATGTGAAGTTGTATAGGATCATAATTTAGGTCCAAAGTGCTCTAAAATAGTAAACTAATGTCTGACACCAGAGGGAAGATTTGGAGTGGTGGGTAAGGTTTGGAGATTTGGAGATGATAGGTAAGGTTAATACAGGTTGTCCTTGACTTACGACCACAATTGAGCCCAAAATTTCTGTTGTTTAGTGACCTTGTTAAGTGACCTTTGCCCCAGTTTATTACCTTTCTTGCCACCATTTTTAAGTGAATCACTACGGTTGTTAAGCTGGAACACTGTTGTTAAGTGAATCTGGCTTCCCCCTTGACTTTGCTTGTCAAAAGGTCACAAAAAGTGGTCACATAACCCCAGGGACACTGCAACTGTCATAAATATGAGTCAGTTGCCACGCGTCTGAATTTTGATCACATGACCTTAGGGATCCTGTGATGGTTGTAAGTGTGAAAAATGGTCTTGAATCAGTGCTGCTGTAACCTTGAATGGTCACTAAATGAACTGTTACAAGTCGAGGACGACCTATACCTGCAAAGACTTACCAATGACTGTAATGAATAGAATAGAAAACAGATTACAATGTAGTATTTGACACATACATGCTATAAATGATGGCATACATCCTGAAGAAAGAAATTTGGTGGTGTTTTTTGATTTGGGGATTTTGAGGGGAAATCTTGGTTATAATGGTATACTTTTGGTATACTTAAGATTCTGTATACATAACAAAATGCAGTATATAATTTCTCAGGTTGAAGAGAAAACTAAACATTATTTTTAATGTGGTACTTGTTACTCCACATTTATTTAGTTTCTACTTCATGGAAAAACATTAATTTAATTATCATCTCAGCCATTCCAGAGAGTGCAGGGTTGTCTCACGTTATACCAAATTGTATGCAATGCAATTTGTGTTATAGCAGGAGATCTTTTGAACAAGAGAACCATATCTTTTTCTAACTTGAATTCCTCTCCTACGGTATATAGCATTCATGAATAACAATGCTATTGTTCTTAGGGCTTTAGCCCACACTCTGGTTGACCAGACCCATCCAGGTGACTTTAATCAAGCAATGATGGAATTGGGTGCAACTGTGTGTACTCCCAAGACCCCATTATGCATGGAATGTCCAGTGAAACAGCATTGCAGAGCTCTCCATCAAGTAAGGACGCCCTGTTTGTTTGAATGCTCCACCCAGATCTGCAAGAATGATATGCATGAGGCTTTGTTCTTTGTGGGGTGTGGTGCACTGGCTTTGTATCTTAAACTAAAACGCCATATACATATACATGTGTGGAGTAGATGAAGATTCCAAGAAGATAGCAGATATGATCACATATGAATCTTGAGGCTGAGAGGGTCTACGGCCTTCCTCTGTAGACTGGGAATTTGGGGAGTTGTAATCTTAATATGCTTGAACAGCATCGTGTTGCTTTAGTATGATTAAAGTTTGTGATGGAGGGGGCCTCGATGGACCGTAACCTTATCTCTTTTACAATCTACTAGAACAAATGAGCCTCACAATGTTCTGTCCCCGTCTCACACACGCACACAAACAGTCAGCCAGGGGTTAAATAAAACTTGCAGACAATAAATTCCTTCGATAACAGGATTGGCAGCAACCCAGTAGCTGCTTGCCAAGAACTTTACTCACAGAGGGAGGTGTTCCTCCTCCTTCAGATAAACCAAAACAAATACATAAAGTCAAAGAATTGTCAAATCCACTCTGTATTAAATCCAAGGCAGGCAGATAACGTACTTTCAGAGATACAATGCGACTCGCTAGTTGTTTAGTTTTGTCCGTCACAGAGCCTGAATGGCCACCACACACACCTCTCCTTCACCTTCGGAGTCTTCTCCTTCCGATAAGACGGACTCGGGGGTCGGAGTCACAACACACAAGCAGTTTATACTAAACTGTTTTTATTTACATAAAATAAAACAAGGTCTCTTCAAAAAGAATATTAGATGTCATTCTCTTTCTTAAGTGTCCTGTCAGCTCTCTGGTGCAATCGCTCTATGCGATTGGAGTTCGGGCTTTTCTTCCTCAGAAGGAAGAGGCTTTAGTGACTTCAGCTCTGCCTCTCATCCCGAAGAGGATGTCTGCTGGCAAGCATCTCCTTTTATACTGTTGCAGTGGCAGTTAGGGAAGAGCATAGAAAAGCCCGGGAGATTCAAAGCCAGGAGCTGCTCTCTGATTGGCTTATTTAATTGTCTAAGCCAAAGGCCATTAATAGGCACAGCAACTGGGAGGGAATTTTTCTCTCACAAAGTTATAGCCTTATTATTAGGCTAACAGTGCAAGCCTATTCAAAAACACTCAAAAGTAAATCTAAGATCTTGAAGAGTGACTTATTTCTGAATATATATGCATGTTAGCCTAATAATGTTGCCCTAGTGAGGTTTTGTTATATTTGTATTTATCAGAATGTTAATTATTTTTCACAATCTCTGCCACCTAGCAATTCTCCTACAACTCTCTTTTTTTTAAAAGTGTTGACTGCTTTCCCCAATCTGGGCATATGCTAGTTGCTTGGAATTCAACTGCCAGAATTCTTAGTAATGGCCATCATCATTTTAGCCATTGTCTATCCACTGCAGGATGAAGGCCTCTTCCGCATGTTTCCAACCAATACGGTCCTGAGCTTTCTTTTGCCAATTGGGCCCACAATACTTGCGGATGTTGTAGATCCATCTTGTTTTAAGTCTCTTTCATGGATGCTTTTTATCAAGTGGGTTCTATGACTGTCTTGGTCCAACTGCCATCAGTTCTTCTTGCTAAGTGACCAGCCCATTTCCATTTCAATTCTTTTACTCTCTTGATGATATCTCATACTTTCGTTTGTTCTCTAATCCATGTGCAGGTTTTTCTGTCTTGTCTTGTAATGCCGAGCATGTATCTTTCCATGGCTCTTTGCGCCACTCATAGCTTTTCTATTGATCGTGAAGTTAAGTGTCTATGTTTCCCGTGGAAGCTCTAAAAATTGAAATTTGCACCTTTGGAGAGTGCATGTGGGCATTATTTATTTACTACAAAAAACTGTATGAGAAAGGCTGCTGCATAACATAAACCTTGCAGTCCAATTTTTGACTTGGCTTAATCTTGACTTGGAATCATGATTAATTGAACCCTAAAATAGGCAGGTCTTAGTTTCCTTCCAGACACGTCTCTCCCTGTTGTTACCTTCACCCTCTTCCTATACTTTTACCAGTACAAAAAACCTTTATCTTTTGCAGGTGGAAAAGCATCGGTTAAATTCCACCAAGAGACTGTTAGGAAAAACTGCTTCTGAAAGCCTCCCTGTGTTAGATATGGAGGAATGTGGTAAGTGCTAAGAAAGGTTTTATATTACCATGATGATTGTTTACACTGAGAATGAGAATTAAGGTTTTATAAAAGCGAGGAAGACTCTCAGAACTTCATTCCCAACTAACCTCTTTCCCCAGACATTGCTTCATTGTCCTGATGATGCATAAGGACAGGCAGAATTGTGAACATGCTCTCAAATCAGCTGGTTTAACCCCTCAAGAGAAATAGTATTTTTGTCTTCGTATTACCTTCATTATTAAGGCTTTAACAATGTCGTGGGAAAAAATGGATTGAATGTGTGATGTGCTTCTAAACAGCCTACTCGTTTGGAAAGTTTGCATCTTTAAAGTGAGGTTGTCTTTGCTGCAGGGGACATTCAGCTTTCATTTTTGAATGTAATCATGGGATCTGGAGGTCTTGGCAAATGGATAAAAAATAACAACTTTGTGTAATGCTTATTTTATACTTGTTAATATTGCTATTTTAAATGTATTCTGTTCTATTCTGTTTATTAATTTAGCTTTCTTGGGAAGGAAGGGTGGGAGGTGAGTTGAACTTTGTCACAATGGGATGGGCAGAGTTGGAGGAACTGTGGTTCTTCTTGCCAAGCCAAGCCTTCCTGTCCTAGATGTCCATGAAACGAGACTATAATGAAGCACTACTCCTGCTACTGTCAGCATTTCAGAGTTTGGCTGATCTCCTGCTGCTTCCTTCTCATTATCAGCTGCTGTCTCAGGGAGCTGTTCCCTCTGCCTGCCTCCTTCAGTACCATGGGAGCCCAGCCTTGGTGTCACTAATTTCCCAAGAAAGACTACCAAGAAGCAGCCCAGAATAGAACACACAGCCACATGCGTGCTACAGAGGAGATGCAGTGATGGGAATCCAGAGTACTTTCTTGTGAGGAGGGCCAGCTCAGGTAACCAGCTGAAGAAGAAACCAAGGAAGGCTAAGCATTGTCATCTAATATTATATCTCCAGTTCTAGTTCTGTAGCAGTTATAGAAATTTGGATCTTGATCATGAAGTATCTTTTTGTCTTTTTTTTTTTTAAAAAAAAGAAATTACCAGGAAGGATTGTTTCTCTGAAGGTTTGTAAGGGTTTTTCTTAGGATAAAGAAGCCAATTTTATCTCGGTAACTTTGAATAAGAAACTATAAATATGTGAGCATCTGTAGGCCTGAACCAAGAGCCAGTTTATTTGTATGTCCATTCCAGATACTATCCAGTGGTATGGGCCCAAGCATCTTTTGATTAATGACATGTTTTTCCACTCTCATTGAGAAAACATTTGACTAACGAAGTTTATTGAATTCCTTTATCTATGTGAGGGAAAGTCTGCTTTTAACAGGGAATACTCATTCCTTACATAGTTACTGTAGAAATATCATTTTAGCTGAAACCATTTCAATAGCTTTTTTTTTTTTTGAAGCAGAGAGTTCAAATTCACACATGTAACCATTGTGTTATATTAAATTGCACTGATTAGACACTTTCTTGTAGGTCTGCTAGCTGGACTGTGGGAGTTCCCTAGCATCCTCCTTGATCAAGGGCAGGAAAAGCAACAGAAAGTGATTCTGGCAGATCACCTCCTAGCCTCGCTTGGCAATGACTTGGCAGTGAGGCAAATACAGTATGTCGGAGAGGTAATTTGGATCCCAGTTAGGAATTGGTAATGTTTTTATAATCAGCGATTGTTAGCCAGTCTTCCAACAAGTTTCTCCCATGTTTTTGCTGTGTCTTGGATCTTCAGCCCAATTCACTTTGCAGTAGCATTAGCATTAGAAGTTCTATTGCTATTTACAATTATAGTAAAATTTTAGAGTAGAGTAGGTGCATGGAACCAAGATGAATGTACTACATTTGGAAAATGATAGTTGGATATTGAAATTAGCCAAGGTTGCAAACAGATAGCTACATAGCAATGAAATTAGTTCCCCCAGAAATGTGGGCAGCAGAATTTAGCAAAATTTATCAGTTTATTGTGTTACTAAGACTTTTAAAACTTGCAAGGTTACAAAAATATTGATCTTAATTTCAATTTTAGCCTTATCCAAATTGTTATAAAGTATGGTTCAATGCAGCAGATTTTTTTTCCCCCATATCTTTGCTCCTAAATCCAGATAACATGTCCCTGCAGCTCCTTGTCTCAAAGCAGGGAAGAGTAAAGGTTAGAAAAGAAAACTCCTCTCCTTGGGGCATTTAGTTTCTATCTCTACCATTCAGTGTCTTCCTTCTGTCCATCATAATATTGAGTTACAGGATCCATCTACATATCCACCACTCCCTCCTCAGGTGCTCCATATCTTCTCCCACATCCGCCAAACATATCTGATCTATTTTTTGAATGTGGACAAAGATGAGGAAAATTGGAATAGGAATGTGGAACTGCCAGCATCCCGATGGGTGACCAAAACAGAATTTCAGATATCAGCCATCTCCACAGCTATGAAAAAGGTACTGAAAATCTGAGATTTAAACACTTTCATAGTGGATTTTTTGCATTTCTCTAAAAAGTTGTATGTGAGGAATCAATATGTAGGTAAATGTGTTAGATTTGTATTTTGCCTTTCCTGTAGGAATACATTACAATTTATGTAGAATCAGTTGTCCATTTTCTTCTATCCCAACCTCCTCCCTTGAGATACCGATTGGCCGGAAACATCCAGTGAGATTTATGGCAGAGGGTAGATTTAAAAATTGCAATTGTTTCATTTCATATGAATGCCATTTGCTTCATTATTCAGACAATGTGCTTCCAAGGAATGTTGATAAGAAGACTTCAGTGCACAGAAACAGAAGCCATCCGGTCTCCCCACCTCTCTGTGGAATTAGAACCAATTCTATGCAGACACTCAAGCCTGTCAGTGTAACAACTTGGGACCTCATTGATGTCTCTACATTCTACAGTAGAGTTGATAAGTTCATGTGTAGCTATGTCAAGATTTCTAATCATCGATACATTTGCAAACATTTAACTGATTTCTCAATATATTCATGCACAATGTATAAGCATTGTGGAATGCAAAATGGAATCAGATGTACAGGGTTCCTGAGAACAGAACTTGCTCTTAGTCCCATATCCTTTTCAGTCTTACTATATATAGGCTGGACATTGCCATATACTATCCACATTAAAAATGGCCCTAGAATTATTTGAGTATATAGTTTCTGTGTTCTTTTTCAGGTCTTCAAAGTTTTTGAAAAATGGAACTGTAGAATCAACGATGCCCAAGTAAGTTTATCTTTTGATAGAACCAAGCAGATTTTGCTTATGCCTTGTTTAGCTTCCTATTCTTAGTCTCTTGCCTCTTTTTAAAGTCCCAAAATTGGTCAGTGAATTGACTTGTGGTTGGCCAAGGTACTAATCACAGTAGTGCTTACAGGATCAGGTAGGAGAGGATGAAATAGATGACTGTTTGCAGGGTCTTCTCTGTTAAATCTCTACCTGTGTGTCATTGTACAGGTTGTGAAGAAGAAGAAACGGGACTCTCTCAGGACCAGCCAATTAAAGCCTGAAGAACAGAGTAGTTCTTCCAAAAAGCTGCTTTCTTTGCATTCATTTCTTAGAACTGGTCTCAATAGCTGATGGCAAGTTCAGGCACAGTATAGAAAAAACATAAAGAGTGTACATCTTTGCACTCCCAGTATTCTGATACGGTATTTTGAAACCTGGGTCAATCATTTTTTTTGAAGGACTTGTGAATAAGATCCTCTAGGATATGTCTGCCCAGTATGGCTAATGTGAGATACTGAAGCATAATGCTGTGACGTCATCTGATTTCCTACTGATTTGCTAAATGTCTTATTAAATAAGCACTGCTCTTAACCTTGCATGCCCAATCACAATTTGAATAGTGCCAAAGAAAGCTACCAACTAGCAGATGTTTTGGGATATGGCACATTGAAAGAATGTGGCAAAGCAGGATAAGTATTATTTTTTAGAGCCAGTTTCTTTTGGGAACAGGTACCTGAATAATCATTGTTTGTCTACACGCTACTTTGAATTGCATGCCATTTTCCTGTATGATCAACTATTTTAATGCTTGGAATGTCTTGTTTTATAACTGGCTTCGCTAATAAAACCTTAATTATTGTTTATTTTTAAAAACTTGTGAGCTTCCATTTTTAGTTGTTTTCTCAAAACTTATTAAATTGATGAGAATGAGGTTGAAAAGTGAACTGATCCCCCTGATTCTTCAATCAAAATACAGTGTACGGAGTTATAATCCATTCTGTATTTTAACGTGATTTGTTTCACTTGTTCTAGCAAAGAGAAACATGACTCTGCTATCCAAGGCAATATATTCAAGAACCTCCAATATTTGGACAAGTTACCACTTCACCACCACTTTCAATAACATTCAGTAGCATTCAGTAACAGCAAGTGGATGTGGCTGATGCTTCATTAATAGGAGTAACCATTAAGTTAATTAAACCATGGATACTTTCCAATAACATCTAAAGAAATGAATTGAGTAAATCTCTTCATATTCAATGGATTTTGAAATGAGAGCCCTTCTACAGAACAATTTTGGACATATATTAAGATTTATTAGCAATATATTTTGAGAATCACAACATCTATTGAGAGTTCTTCATATTAGATAAAGTTTAAGTCAGGTTCTTTTCACATTTTAGGAGTATAAATAGCATAATAATAGCTACGTTCCATCTGTATATAAATGTTCTGATTGTTAAAAAGATGTTCTGATTCATGTGAGAGTGGCTAAGAGATACACTTGCTTCCTGTTTGTCTAGTTAACACTAAATTTAGAGGATACAAGAAGGTAAGAACAGAGAGAACTGAATTTCTTCCAATAGTAAGAAAATATGTAGTCCACAGTTTGCTCTTTGTGTCTTCTGAGCTTGGTTGTCTTTATTGAGACTTTTTTCTTACTCCACTTGGTAACTTTCTTCACTAAGAGTACTGTAGTTAAGCAACAGGAAACTTGCATCTTTTCAGATTTGAACTCCATGATCCCAAAGACTGGGGGGGTTCCGCAGATAGCAGTCACTTATTCTAATATAGAGAGCATTTCTCTCTTCCTAGGGAAAATATAACAGCCATTCCCTTAGGCCTTTATACTTTGTTAAAGAAAAATCAATTTACCAATTCAATAGTTCAACTAGCAGGGCAAAAACCTCTATATGCTTTGTTCTAACAGGGGCATTAATCCTATGTTAACAAATTTGAGGCAGCACTATATTATTTAGCTATAATTTATTAAATTTATTTGCTGCCCATCTTGCAGTTCAAGGCGCCTCTGAGCAAACATAAAGAACATTCTGTCAGGCTTTGTTCTCAAGTAGAGTGGGTCTTTGCTGCTGATCCATATAATCCTGAACAGATTTCCAAAGAGCACGGACATTTCCCTCACCGAAACCTGCAGCCCCATGGCGCTCAATGAGTTCTATGAAGAAGGTCTCTTCTGTAAAAAGAGGTTTAGTGAAGATCTGCATCAGGTATTGCTTCTCAAGCAGGCTAGGGCTACTGTCCTGTCCTTTGTCAGCTATTGTTGCATCAAAAAGGATGCCGTAGTCTTTCAGGAGCTGAAGATCTTGCCCAACTTGCTGCATCTCCTTCTCTTTGCTTTTCTCATTGTAATATGATGCGGGTGGCTTGAAAAAGCTTACTCCTGACTTTGCCATGGCTGCAGCAGTACTTACAATGTCTGTAGTATAAAGGGCCACATGCTGGATGCCAGCTCCTTCATGTTGCTGTAAGAAAATGTCCACCTGGCCCATCCTTTGCCTTGGCAGTGACTCAGCCAGAACAAATTTACAGTCGGGCTCAAAGGGTGACAATCGATCATCACTGTATTGCATGGCAGTAAGACGAAGGCCCATGTCTTCCCCCTGAATTCGAAAGCCTTCTGCAGCATCATCTTGATGGTGGATGAAGAAGCGCTGGAAACCAAAACAGTTTTTGTACCAGTCCAGCACAGCTTGTGAGCTACCTTGCAGACAGGCATAGGTGATGTGGTCAAAATGTACGGTTTCCTTCTCCTTCTGGAATTTCTTGGGGGAAACTTCAACTTCACAGAAACCAGGCAGGAATGGCCCACCATACTGGGATCGGTCAAGAAGAGTATGGCTGACATTGCCCACAATGGACATCACCACAGAGTAAGTAACAAGGCCATTTTCATCTGCTTCCGTGGTGGGAGGAATAAGGATCTTGCAGCCTTTTTCTTGTAGATTACGGGAGATTCCAGGGACATCTTCTACCTCAAAGCAAATATTGGAAGCTGTACTGACTCTGTACTGCAGGTTCACATCATACAGGATCCGTTTATGCTTATAGCAGTCTGAAGGTAAATCTGAAGATGAAAACTTTTTTTCAGTCAGCTCCTGCTCTTCATTGACAACAAAAATAGCATCTCCTCTTCGGAAAGCCTGCTGCCTCTTCCTCTCTGTTTCCCGTATAGCAAACAGCTCAAAGCCAAACCTTTGCACCAGATGACTGGCCAACTGTTGGCCCTGAAGAACATGGAATCCAATGTAACACAACCGCTTCAGAACAGCAGACATTATGAAATTTGTGGTTGGTTAGTTGCAATGACTCCTTTTGCTATTAAATCTACAAAACAAAAAGGAAAAAGTCCAGATCAATATCTTAAGGTAGGAATGGCAGACCAGAATTTAATCAAAACTGGGCCCTGATCTATTGCACAAGGCCCTGATCTATTGCACAAATAAAAGGCCCCCATATTTCATAGGGAGAGACAGTTTGGTGTAGAAACAAAGCCTAGAAACAAAGAGACACGAGTTCTGGTCCCACCTTAGGCACACAGCCAGCTGATTAACCTTGGGCCAATCCTACTCTCTCAGCCCTAGAAGCAGGCCAAGAAAACTGCAAGAACTTGTCCAGGCATTCTGTCCTGCCAAAACCAGCAATTCACTTTCAATTCTTTAAGATGCAGCCACATTCTGTTTTCAAACACAATAAAGAAAACTTATGTCTTAAATTCCTTTTGCTCACTTAGTCGTCCTATCCCAGAATATTCCTCTCAGAAAAGGAAAGGAACAGGACATTCATAGATAACAGAATACACAATTGGTGAAACATAGAAACAGCAAAACTATCACAGCAGCTATGAACAAAGTGTCTTGGCTCCTGCTGGGTGGACATTTACACCACTCAGTCCCACCCCCAAGCAGCCAAAGAAATTAATGTACAGTGATATGGTGCAGTTTTATATATGACAATATGAAAAACATGGATATTATTATGTAAAGTTTATTCTTTTTTATTATTATTATTATTTATTCAATTTATATACCGCCCTTCTCCTATTGGACTCAGGGCGGTGCACAGCCAAGGATAAAAAACATACCAATACAAAATTTAAAATCAATTAAAAGAATTATACAGCTTTGGCCCACAATTTAAAACAATCCAATTAAAACCCAATTTACACTTAAAAAGCTAAAAAGAGCTAAAAAGGGCGGTGGGGGGTGTTTACGCCAGCCCTGCTTGATGGAAAAGAAAAGTTTTTAGGGCACAGTGAAAGGCCTGGAGATCTGGTATCCTTCGTATCTCCAGGGGCAAATCATTCCAGAGGGCAGGTGCTGCCACAGAGAAGGCCCTCCCCCTGGGGGTTGCCAGCCGACATTGCATGGCTGACGGCACCCTGAGGAGTCCCTCTGTGGGAGCGTACTGGTCGGTGGGAGGCTATCAGCGGCAGAAGGCATTCTCGTAAATACCCTTTTTGAAAGTACACTTTGCCAATTATATTATGTTGTGAAAAGGATTTCAAATTTAAGGGTTTTAACATGGAGAAAGTAAGGGAAATAATTAAATTTGATTAAGATTAGAGATTAGGGCAAATGGTAATATTGGTTATTAGAAGAAACAAGGAAAAGAAAATAAAAATTAGAGAAAGATTATTATGGCAAAAAGTGGAATATATAAATTGTGTTGGAGACAGCCAAAAATTGTATAAATTTCCAATACTCTGTTCAGAAAAAATGCATTGTTTGTTAGTGTAAAAAAAAACTTTTACAAAAAAAAAAAGTACACTTTGCCATGGATCCCATCAAGAAGGAACATAACAACCAATCATGGATGCCGGCTTTACAAGAAAGAGGGACTTTGAACAATAAGAAAGCAAAAAATTTTTATACAAGTTGGGGGCTGCAAGACAGCAAATCCTAGGTGTTATGTATTGATACATTTCAGCGGGAGTTTCTGATTGGCTGACAGTCCCTCCAGGATTGTATATAAGGAGGGCTGCAGCCTCTGAGTTTTTGCTGAAGTCTCACTGTATATTAAAGAGCTGTTGTCACTTGCTTGCTTGTGCCGCTCGTTATTCCCGAACCACTTCATTGGCGACGAGGATGGGATTGAGGCCACAAGAAGCGAACCAGTGAAACCACGAGCTTCAGCTAGGCGACGAGGCGAACTACAGGAGGCATACCGAACATGTCTGCCTACGTTCCGCCCAAGCCTTTTGATCCGACCCGCGAAAAATGGGTCTCGTACCTAACAAGGTTTGAGTGCTCTCTTGAAGCCAGCGGCATGCAGGGACTCTCCGCTAATTGGAAGAGAGCCCTCTTCCTAAGCCACTGCGGACCGGACGTGTTCGAGATGGCAGAGTCACTTTGTGAGCCAACGCCGGTCCAGACCGTCTCCTGGGACACCCTGATGGCAACTCTCCGGGCTCACTACGCTCCCATGCCCTCCAAGTTCATGCAACGATACCAACTCAGACAGCGCGTACAGCGAGAGGGAGAACCGGTCAGTGCTTACATGGCGAGCCTGCGTAAAGCCGCAACTCATTGCGACTATAGGGACTTGGACGATGCGTTGCTTGAGCAACTAATCTGTGGTGTTCGGGACATTAGGCTACAACGGCGCCTGCTCGCCAAGCCTAATTTAACGCTTGCTGGAGCCCTAGACGAGGCCAGGGCTCATGAAGCTTCCACAAAAGCCGCAGAAATGCTGCAGCGTCCGCTGACCAGCAAAGACAGTCCCAAGTCTGCACCAGTGCACAGGGAAGACGCCGGATCCAGCTCGGAGTCCGAGTCAGATGAGGACGTCTTCTGAACAGAGCACCAGAAAAAAGATGCAGGCAGCCCCCGGTGAAACTGCCCTAGCTGTGGCGGGCACCATGATAGACTATCCTGCAAATACAGAGAGGCTATTTGCAGGCGTTGCGAGAAAAAAGGGCACTTGGCGCGAGTCTGTAGAGCCATTCTGCCCAGAAAACATCAACCACGTGAGCGCGCAGCTAACCAGAATCGACGCGCCAGAAGCATCCAATGAGAGGAGGCGCGAAGAAACAGCGTGAATTTGAACCGCGAGATGGCCGCAGCATACACATAGACCAGGCCAGCACGGCGATCGAGGACAAAGTCAGCACGGTGGTCGAAATCAACGGCAAGCCATGCTCGATGGAGATCGACACCAGATCAGCTCTCTCCATAATGTCGTGGGCAACCCTGAAGACCATCCTGCCATCATTCCGGAAGGACCAGCTATCCAAGCAAAGACTGCGATCCTAGACTAACAGGGGAACCGGGTCCCCCTCGAAGGCGTGGGCACGTTCCGAGTCACCTATGGAGACTACGAAAAAGACCTGCCGCTGACTATTGTCACAAAGCAGCTGCCAAGCCTTGTAGGCATGGGGTGGTTCCGAGCCCTCGGCATGGGCTTCACCGGCGTCCACCAAATGTCCGAGCCGTCACTGAAGGACAGCCTCCTGAACGAGTTCCAGGACATCTTCGGGGACACGTTGGGCAAGTATGTGGGGACCCCTATCTCCCTAAACTTAGACCCCAACGTAGCCCAAATAAGACTTAAAGCCAGACGGGTGCCTTTCGCATTGAAACCAAAGATCGATGCGGAACTGGACAAATTGATTAAACAAGGGGTGTTGGTCCCCGTCGACCATGCGAAATGAGAGACCCCCATAGTGAACCCAGTAAAGTCTGATGGCTCAATCAGGATTTGCGCCGACTACAAGTGCACGATCAACAAGGCTTTGCAGCCGAGCGCCTATCCGGTGCCGATCGTGAATCATCTACTACACTCCCTGGGGCCCGGAAAATCTTTTGCCAAATTAGACCTAGCTCAGGCCTATCAACAATTACCAGTTGACGACGCCACGGCAAAGGCGCAAACAATTGTAACTCATAGGGATGCATTCAAATGCACCAGGCTCCAGTTTGGGGTGAGCGTCGCACCCGGCCTATTTCAAAGCACCATGGAGCGCCTTTTGCAAGGGCTCCCGGGGGTGGTGCCTTATTTCGACGACGTTCTAGTCAGCGCTCAGGACGAACGTCAGCTAGGGGACCGAGTGAGGAACGTCCTTTCCCAATTTAGAGAAGCGGGACTTAAATTAAAGAAAAATAAGTGCATGATCGCTGTCCCCTCTGTGGAATTTCTGGGGTACAGGGTGGATGGCACAGGCATCCACCCTACCGAAAGCAAGGTGAGAGCTATTAAGAGCGCACCAGCCCCCAAAACCAAAGCGGAGCTCCAAGCCTTCCTTGGACTGCTCAATTTCTATTCGATGTTCTTGAAGGACAAGGCTACTGTCGCAGATCCCCTACACAAACTATTGGGGAAGAATGTACCATGGGTTTGGGGGAAACCACAAGCAGCCGCTTTTGAGGTGGTAAAGAGACTTCTATCTGCAGACAGTTTCCTAATCCAATACAACTCAGCGCTACCGCTTGTATTGGTTTGTGATGCCTCCCCCGTAGGAGTTGGTGCCGTCCTAGGCCATAGACTGCCAAACGGCCTAGAGGCGCCCATTGTGTTTTACTCTCGCACCCTGTCAAGCGCAGAGCGGAACTATAGTCAGTTGGACAGAGAGGCTCTGGCTGCAATTGCTTAATGCATTGTAAGCCGCCCTGAGTCTCCGGAGAAGGGCGGCATATAAATCAAATTAAAAAAAAAAAATAAAAAAAATTGCGGGGGTTAAAAAGTTCCACGAATACCTCTATGGCCGTCAATTCGAACTTGTGACTGACCACTGGCCCTTGCTGGGACTTTTGGCTGGTGATAGGCCCACCCCCGCTGCTCTGTCCCCACGTTTGACCAGGTGGGCCATTTTCCTGTCGGCCTACTCATACCAACTTGTCCATCGACCCGGACGGACTTTGGGCCACGCGGACGCCCTCAGCCGCTGCCCCCTACCCAACCTACTTGCCAACCCCACGCCGGAAGCCCCCGTCCTTCTGCTGGACGCTATGACTTTGGGACCTATCTCCTCTTGCGAGGTGGCAAAAGCCTCTGCTAGAGCCCCTGTTATTAGTACTGTAATGGGTTGGGCCCTCAAGGCGTGGCCGGTCAAAGTGGACGGTGGGGAGTACCAAGGTTATGTTAACAAACGTAACGAATTGTTTATGCAAGGGGGTTGCTTGTTGTGGGGTGACAGGGTGGTAGTACCTACGAAATTGAGAACGAGGGTCTTAGAATTACTGCACGAAGGGCACCCAGGCATTGTCAGAATGAAGAGCTTAGCCCGCAGTTATGTTTGGTGGCCCAACATGGACCAAGTTATCTCCGAGTGGGTGGGGAAGTGCAGACCCTGCCAGGAGTCTCGTCCCGATCCCCCAGTAGTGCCCATCCAAGAGTGGGAGAAACCAAAAGGGCCATGGGGGAGGATCCACATTGATTTTGCCGGCCCCTTTCACGGGCAAACATTTTTAATTGTAGTCGATGCCTACTCAAAATGGCTCAAAATAATTCTAATGCCTTCAACCACAGCCGAAGCAGTCATCAAAGTCCTGAGGAAGCTATTTGCCACCCACGGCCTACCGGATACTCTGGTATCTTACAACGGCCCTCAATTCACAGCAACCCTGTTTGAGGGCTACTTGGCCGGACTGGGCATCCGCCATGCCCTATCGGCCCCTTTCCATCCGGCTTCTAACGGATTGGCCGAACGTTTCATAAGAATGGCCAAAGAAGCATTGTCCAGGCTAGATAACGGGGATTGGCAGGCCAGGATAGGCCAATTCTTAGCTGTCCAGCATGCCACACCATGCACGGCCACAGGGAGAAGCCCAGCCGAGCTCCTCATGAGCAGGAAGCTTCGGTGCGTGTTAGACAGGCTTCACCATAATTACTCGCACGAAAATTTCAAGGGAGAGACCACCGGACTAAGACAGTTCCAGGTTGGGTCCCCGGTGTTCACTCGCAATTATGCTAGCGGACCTCTATGGGTTGCAGGAACCATAGTGGGCATAACAGGCCCAAAATCTTACACGGTAGACGTAGGGGTAGACAGACTCTGGAAGCGCCACATAGACCAACTTAGAAAAAGGATAGTCGGCGAAGCAAACATCAATTTAGACATCTCCGAACCTAACTACAACAACTTTCCCAAAACAGCTAACTCAAGCCCGGGTTCGCGAGAATACTTAGCTGACAAGCCCTGGTTCCAGCGCTGCCCCAGCGAGTCACCACTCCCAACCGGGGATAACCACGCCCCGGACAAAATCCAGGAGGTTCCATTGGTGGAGACAGAAAGTTCCTCTGACCAGCTCAACGCCCCACCAAACACTGAACTGCGCAGGTCAACAAGAACAAGAACTCGTCCAGGGCACCTGCGAGATTTTGTGTGTACTTATGTAAATATTTGAGTGTTAGTGCCTTCTGGGAGGGGAGGGGTGTTATGTATTGATACATTTCAGCGGGAGTTTCAAACCTGCCTAAGTTTCTGATTGGCTGACAGTCCCTCCAGGATTGTATATAAGGAAGGCTGCAGCCTCTGAGTTTTTGCTGAAGTCTCACTGTATATTAAAGAGCTGTTGTCACTTGCTTGCTTGTGCCTCTCATTATTCCCGAACCACTTCACTAGGTCCTTATCAGTATAACTAGGATTAGTTCTATTATAAGGCAAAGGAAGAGGGAATATTCAGGTCATAAACTGATAGAAGATGAAAAATTGCAATTTTGCAAATTTTTTTGCTAAGGCTGTCCTTGGACTGTGCTGCCAGCTGGTGAGGAGGATTCTATGGAATTAGGCAAATGGATGAAACCGGTTTGGCCTGGTCTCTTCTAAATGCAGGGAAGAAAAGAATGTAACGTCCATTTTATTTGTTAGGTTCATTTCATTTCTCCGCTACTATTTTGAGCCATCTTTCAACTTTACTTCACATTGTATATAAGTGAATATATTTATCTCTGTTGGAACCATTTTATTGATCAAAAACTGGGTTTTTTTCCATAGGACGCCATTGCACCCATCCAGAATCAGTCAGACATGATCTCATGCTATATATCTTAAAATAAATATCGGAAGCTTCTCTGACTCTGAACTATAGATTCACATCTACAGGATCCTTTTATGCAGCTCAGAGCTATGTGATCCCAATGCCCTCATTAGTGTTCTGTGGCTGAGCCAATTGATTTCTTGTTCAGATGCATATATCTGAAATGGTACTAAATATAATCCTTCAGACTGAAATGCTGAAACTGTTGAGTTTGTGGGCCAGATGGTTGGTTTGGAAGTTCCTCACATCATGTCACCTCCTGACCTTTTAGACTCATTGAGACACTGATCTTTCACAGCTACCTTCTTGGCTTGAAGCTTCCTCTCCTACAGTTACACTTTCTTCAGATACACCATTAACCAAAAAGTAGACTTTAGTGAGGGCTTGTGGTGATAGTGAAGAATACCACAGTCATCTTCAAGCAGCTCTCCAGGAAGTGGGCAGTGATGCGTGGCTGTGTCCTATCACAGTGCAATAAAATTGTCATTTTAAATATTACTTTTATTTGGTCATATTACTTCCTTTAGAACAGTGTTGAAATCCAATTTTTTTTCTACCGGTTTTGTGGGTGTGGCTTGGTGGGTGTGGCAGGGGAAAGATATTGCAAAATCTCCACTCCCACCCCACTCTGGGGCCAGCCAGAGGTGGTATTTGCTGGTTCTCCAAACTACTCAAAATTTCCGCTACCAGAACCTGTCAGAACCTGCTGGATTTCACCCCTGCTTTAGAGTTACCATTTCTTTGACTGTTTGAGGAAAACAAGTTCTGGGCTTACTTACAAGTAAGAAATATATACAAACTGCTGCTTTAAAAACAAGAGTTTTCTCTTTTTAAAAAAAAAAAACAACAAGTTTTATTGGTTTTTTCTCCTCTCCCACATTCACCCACATATTTTTTTTTTTTTTTGAACAGAGGGTTGGTCGTTTCTTATCTTTTACAATTAATCAAATTCGAATACATTTTACTCAATTACAATTCTTCCCAAAATCGTCTTCCCCGCTTTTCTTTCTTTTTTTTTATCGTATCTCAATATTTCTATACTTGTATACATAAACACCATCTTTGTTTGCCAAGAGATTCTAACTTTACTGTTTATTCATATTTATTCTCTTTTATTCTTAAACAATTCATTCTTTATCTTAATATATTTATATTTGTTTGTTCGGGGTTGCCTTTCTTTCACTTCGTCTTTTTTATTGTACAGCAATCTTTCTCCTCAAATCTACCCTCTCCCTCTTCCCTATCCCTTCCTACTTTCTTTCCCCATCCTCTTCTTCTCTTCTCTACTTCCCCTTCCCTTCTCCTTCTCCTCCTCTCTTCCTCCCGTCTTACCTTCTCTCCTACTCTAATTTCCCTTCCCTTCCTTCCTCCTTACTAGAAGAGTTTTCTCGACAAGCATGTTGCCTTTCAGGTTGTTTAGAACGATCGGTAGAAGAGATGAAAGATTAAAACGTGTTGCATTTTAAAATACTTCCCATACCTGCCCCTTTATCTTTAAAAATAAATCAGGTTTTCTCAAGAGAACAAGCTGCAAAAAAGAAAAGAGAGAGGGTCCCCCCTCTTGCAATAAATCTAAATGGTTATCCAAACTATTCCACTCCCAACTCCTCAGTCTCACTCGAAAAAACAAGGATTTCCTTTTTTATTTTTTTTACTCGTACTTTACACGGCAGCGTAATTATTTCCTCTTTTCGTGCCGCTTCCCCATCGGGCGCCCTGCCGCGTGCTGATTCCATCTGCTGCCGCCCGGCAGAGACTCCCTGCATGCATCCACTCCCTCGCCTCTCACCTGATTTGAACTCCTTATTTCTCCAGTCGTATTATTATTCTCTTTCCTTCCAGCCGGGAATGAATTTATAACGGCGGGGGGGGGGGGGGAGAGAACACGGCAAAACGCCAACTTTTCCACGACCTTACCCTTAAAAGTAGCAGCTCCGCAGCACGGACGGAAGCGGAAGATGTTCCGAGGATGGGATTGCGCCTAAAGGCAGTTGCACTGCATTTGACAGGATCTGGAGAATCCAGGGCTACCCCGAGCCTTGCCGTTAAGCTTCCGCTCCTCCTTTTCAGATTTCAATTAGAAAACAGAAAGAAAACACGAGGCGCTACGTGAGGCAAGGCAGGCGGCTCCTCTCTCTTGGAAGAGACTGGCTTGTACTTTTTAAACTTGAAAATTAATTTTAAAAGAATACAGGTGTCTGTATTCCTCCAGGGTTTAAAACAGTGGTGGAATTCAATTTTTTTTTTATTACCGGTTCTGTGGGCGTGGCTTGGTGGGCGTGGCAGGGGAAGGATACTGCAAAATCCCCATTCCCACCCCATTCCAGGGGAAGGATACTGCAAAATCCCCATTCCTTCCCCACTCCTGGGGGAAGGTGTTACGTGTTTCCAAGGATCTTACCCAATGACTCCAACACTAAATGCAGTTGAATCAAAGTTTCTTTATTAATCAGATGTTTCTGTTACAGGTAAACGTCTGGAAGTGGATCTGGATCCCTGGACCATACCTTATATACCTGGGAGGCGGGACCAAGGTAAGGAGGGATCAGGGGAAGGTCTAGGGGATGGATGGGGTTAACCCTTACTCTGCCACTGGGAAGCAACATTAGGCACTTATATGTAACAGAAGGATATTGCAAAATCTCCATTCCCACCCCACTCTGGGGCCAGCCAGAGGTGGTATTTGCCGGTTCTCCGAACTACTCAAAATTTCTGCTACCGGTTCTCCAGAACCTGTCAGAACCTGCTGAATTTCATCCCTGGTTTAAACCTCGGGCAAGGAAGAGAATGATGAAGCCTGAGTGGCATAGGAGGCTAATGCCTCCTAATGCCTCTTAAGGCAGCATTTAACATCCAGCTGCCTGCAATTACTGCGAGTTCAATTCTCACCAGGCTCAAGGTCGACTCAGCCTTCCATCCTTTCTAAGATGGGTAAATTGAGGCCCCAGTTTGTGGGGGCAATAAGCTGACTTTGTATAAATATACAAAAGTATGAAGGCTATTGCTTAATGCATTGTAAGCCGCCCTGAGTCTCCGGAGAAGGGCGGCATATAAATCAAATAAAAATAAAATAAATAAAAAAATAAAATGAATGTTGAGGACTGCCTGATAGCCCACAGTTACTAGATGGCAGCAAAGAGAGATTTTGGTACTCTGTTACCATCTAGTGGTCATTCTCATGATCTGCAGCTGAACCATAGCAATAACAATAGCACATAGACATATATATGCATTCTAACCACAGCACCACCGCGGCTCTTATTATGAATCGATTAATAATCCCATGATTCAATTAATAATTGCAGTGAATCACTTACCAACCATAGAAAAAAGTCAAACAATTGGGCATGATTCACTTAACCAATTGCCTTGCTTAGCAACGGAAATTCTGGTTCCAATTGTCATTATAAATTGAGGGCTACCTGTAACTTTAATCTCAAAATATTCTACTGGTAAACTTGCTAGAGCAAGGCAGAAGCAGGAAAAAAATAAAAATCAGATATCTGGTTGTATTTTTGAAATGCATAGATAAAGGGAAGGTCAGAAATGCTCTTAGTGGCTTCACATCCTAGTCCTAAAGTATTATATTTTAAAGTATAGGTACCATTTATTTTCAGTGATAAGAAAAATCACTGAATGTGTTTTGAGGCATTAGCATTATTACTTCACAAATAAATATATGAGCCTGTTGTTCCTTTAAGAGCAGATGCCACTGCTTTCTTTCATAAGTCTCTGGATTATGAGACTTGGTGGTAACATAATTCTGACCCCCTAATCTCCTTTAAGCATTTATTTTTAAAGGCACTTTTGGATCTGTTGTTACTTAATACATTTCACTCATTATTGCTTTTGACTCTTGATCTTTTTGACTCGTTTTACAGCAAACACTTTCTAGATAATAGGATGCTGGCAATGAGTATTTCTTCTGCAGAGGAGAGACCCTAGCATGCACTGAACTGAGTGAGCACATTTGGGGAAAAGCTGAGCTGTGATTATAGTTGTTCCCAAAGTTGAATTTTCAACAACCAGAATCAATGGGGAAGCCATCGGGAGGTTGCAAATGGCAATCATGGGACCACAGGACATTGCCAACTGCACAGGATTTGCCTAAGGATCACAACTGGGACTGCCAGAACTGCCATCATAAATTGACATGGTCCAATGGCATTGTTCCTTAATCCGTGTTGTTTAGTGATGGACTTCCCAATCCCAATTATTGGTGGTAAGGACTTTATTTATTTAAAAGTGTCAATTGACTGAAGCCGGGATGGGTTACAGAAGTTAGTATCTAAGTGCCCCAATAAAATGACCGTAATGGCTCCCTCAATGGCTGTATTCACATAATAATATTCCTCTAGCACTATAAATTATTTCAATTATGTTAAAATAATTTAGAATGACATACTGTGGGATTTAAACGGGTATATTAAAGATCTATACATGGAGCAGGTTAATGGTGTTGTGCATGTAGTAGCATGTGGAGCATGTCATGCAAAACACAACCAATATTCACTTTATTTGATTTGTATGTTACTGTTCTTCAGTTGAATAGTACCCTAAAAATAAAATAATTGACTTTCAAGGCCAAGTCAGCATGATTCTCTGTACCAACTAGCCATCTTTGGACTGGAATCACACACTGCACTAAACCATAAAGCATTGATTACTGAACTCAGTAGCTGAGTTCACACAGTTTGCTCTGCCAAAACGAAACAAATCTTTGAGTATTTCAGGAACTCTAGCTTTAGTATATTTTAGAATCAAGCAGCACTCGGAGTATTAAGAAATGACTTTTCAGTGTAGGATGGTGCCTAGTATAGAGTCACTTCAATTTACTATGAAAATGAGTAGTAAACGTACCAGCTTAGATAGCACAAGCAAATATTCAATATCCGTTTCCCAGATTTGGCCAGATTGGATGTTTCTGAAAAACTGAAGCATGTTCTGAAGCCTGTTATGAAGACAATAGGTTCTGCTGCTTTGGGACTTAGCAAATTGATTTTATTTATTAGATATATCTGTATGCTGATGTAATCTCAGAAACCAAAATAAAATTACATTACTAGTACAAGAATAGGAAGAAGATAAAAGATGGCAACTCCTCAAATTGGGAAAAGTCTCTCCAACGAAGCTCAGTCTTTAGGAACTTGTAAAAACCTAACACACAGGAAACCAGCTTGATCTTCACAGGGAAGCATAATTTCTTTATGCCTAGGTGATGCTGTTTTGGCTCCAAAGGAACTACACTATTCCTTCATTATTAGAAATAGATGGAATTATATCCTGCAATTACAGGATTTTAGAATTATTCAGTATTCCATCTGCCTTTCCAAATGTTTCAGAGGAAACAAGAACTTGGAATGCAAAGGAAAGGGTATTTTTTTATTGATTCATTTTAGAGTTACCCTGTGGTAAGATGGGTGGTCAATAAATTTAATAATATAAAATAAGTTTTCCTGCCCTACAGATTTCTTTTTTCATCAGGCAGAGATATTTTTATAATTGCACCTGGAATAAAATGTCCACATGACAATGTTTTGCTAGACAAGCTGCCTTTTCTGAAACATTTATAACAGGTGCCTCCTTTGCTTCATAGTGAGTCTGGTTAACATGTCTTAGCATTTTTCTTCGTATATTGGAAAATATTAGGAAGTAGTTGCTGCCCTCCTTCAAAGCTATATTTTCTTACACACACTGCCTGGTGCTGCACAGTATTTCTTTCACTTCAGTATGTGATGAATCTGAGAGAAAAAACAAGTACAGCTGGGAGGCAGGCAGTGGTAAGTACAAAGCCTAATCCTATGAATATCTCCAGGGACACGCCTATAGTTGGCTCTTTCCCAGATATTTCCTTTCTCCCAACCCCTTCTGGGTGGAGAGATCTGGAATGAAAATTAACCTACACCAGGGGTCAGTGCAGAGTTGGGAGGTTACACCCATCAGAGCAAACATCAGGAGAGTCCCAGGTTTCTCAGTGGACAGAGCAGAACAGCGGCAAGATTCACCAGGGAAAAGGTAGCGTATGACCTTGTTTGGAATTCTATATATGGAATTTAATTTCTGCAGATGATTAAGGATTTTCTATTGATTCACTGAGAAAGATTACCACTATGAATATGGGGTAGATAGGAGGGCCTAAATGAAGAAGTAAAAAAGCATAATTGTGTCCTAGTCACCATCTTGACTTGCTCCTAAAGGGCACAACTTTGATACGACATCACTTTCCATTAGACTATCTACAGTAGAGGTCTTCTAACTTGGCAGCTTTAAGACTTGTGGACTTCAACTCCAGTTGAAGTACACAAGTCTTAAAGCTGCCAAGTTGGAAGACCTCTGATCTACAGAGATTCTCAATCATCCAGGTTATGGTTGTCCCAAAGATGCTTTTCAAAAGGCAACTGGGCTTTGTTAGTTTTTTGGCTTCATGGATGAGAAACAAAACTTTTTCAAGAGGGGGAAAAAAAGCCTAAGAAAGTCCAGTTGCTTTTTGTAAAGCACCTTTGGGATTTCCATCAGATGACCTCAATGTTTAAGAGTGTGACAGATTTTGAATCCTGCATCAGGAAGATATAATAAGTTTTTTCATATGTATTTTCTCAGCATGGCATCCTGCCCTTCTCAAGATTATCTTCTTGAATGCAGGAAGAGAGAAAAGAGCATGTTTGAAGGGATGAGGAATGTTAGGCCAATGGTGGGTATTGCAGACAGGTTGTATAGTGTCAGGTAGGTGGGGGAAGGAAAACACTGTAAATGGTTACTGGGTATGTCAACATTGCTGTTTGTAATAGAACTGCAGTTAATGCTCCGGACATTATGTCTGGCTGATAATAGTAGAAGACTATTGGCAAAGAAAATTGTTTAATTTGTCCAAAGTAAGAGGATTAACTCTAGTTCTTTCTAGGGACAGAACATCTAAATAAATATTGGGTTTTTTATTTGCACTCTGTGGTTGTGCTTCTGTTATTTGTGATGTATCCTAATTTATTTTTTTTCATGAAATCAGGACTTCTGTTAAGCTAATTATGTGGGACCCAAGTCGATTGCTTAGAGACCCAGAATTATTTCCTGGAATTCTAAACATCCATTTCACTCAATAGAAATGTATCTTCTAAACTTAACTGCTAATCTTTTTGGACTGTTGCCTTCTGGCAGAAGATACAGAACAATTAAAACTCGGCCACATGTTTTCTGAATAGTTTTTATCCCAGAGCTATAATTGCACTCAACAATGAACTAAAGGGCCACCATCACGAGCTGTTGGACAGTATTACTTAGTCTATTGTGTGGATGTTTGGGTGATTTAGGTGTGGGGAATTGTGGTGGGTGGGAGTGTGTTTGGAGATTATATGTATTGGACCTGGTCTTTGGGTGTTAAGTGAATTTTGTTGTATGTGTATACTGTGTATACACATACAATGACAATAAAGTTTATTTCTTTATTTATTTAAAAGGGACAAATGAGGGAGCTCAGCTTTGATTGAAAGGATATAAGTGAAAATGATAAAAATTTGGGAAGTGCAGCACTGCTTTTTGGCAGACCAGAATTTTGCTTGTCAGCATGTTAATGGGAAATGAATGAAAAAAGCTTCAGAGAAGGCGTTTGCTGATCTTATCAGCTACATCCAACCACCATTTTCTTTCCCTTCCCCTCAACCCATGTAATTTTCCTCCATATTTTTTCAAACCTCTTTTTTTTTTTGTATGACCAATTGAGTTCATTTCTCACCTTTGTATTCCCATCCTTTTAGCATTCCTCTCTATCTCTCTTTCCCTTTCTCCCATAGGCGTAGTAGGTGTAGTAGATAAATTAGATATAGTTACATTTCATTTTCTTTTGTTTTATCTCATGTCTTTAATTTCTTTTGCAAACTGTTTCTTATTCCTATTTTGCACTGTGCCCAAAAGGGAATATCATGATGAGTTGATACGGATGTACTAAGGATTTGCAAAACATTCAGTGCATCAGTGGTTTCATGAACAGAGCAGCTGGCTTGAGGTAACTCTGAAGTGATAAAAGCTATAGTAGATGAGATAGAAGGTCTGTTGGAATCTTTCCCTCAAACATACAGGCTGCAACCCTCAATATATTATTAAAGACCAACTCCACTGCATAATGGGATAGCATTGCTTATTTTCTGTGATGCAAAATAGACTATGGAAAGTGGTTTTTCTGCAAAAGATCCTTAAATATGCTGTCTTTTCTTGTAGGCTAAAGGGAAGTAGTCAGGATGGGCTACTTGCCCTCGACCATAAAAGCCTTGCTACTGGGATTGGTGATTGCTGCTACAGTAGCAGAAGGGGTTGTGGTTGAGAACCAAACCAGAATATGCCAACCGGCCCCACTCTGGAAGATAAATGGCATAGACCCAATGGCTGGAATGGAGGGCCAGGTGACAGTGGTGGTCCTTTTGAAGGCCAGCTGACAGTTCTGTCTCAAGCAAGCAGCCAGGTGAGTTCAGCCCATAGAGCAAGGTTGTTTGCTTCAAGAGTTATAAAGTGCCTAAACAGAAACCACATCTTCATCTTGGGCAATGAAGTTTCTGCAGAAAATACTGAAATGAACTCAGCATTAATTAAACTGTTGAAAAGACTGATTCTCCATCAATTCCTGTTCAGCAAAATATAAAATGAGCCCCTGACTGTAATGTGCAAGATGTGATATACAAAGAAGAATAGCCGTAGCTTAATTCATGAATTTCAATACTGCAAAATGTGCATTCAGGTATCTCTAAAAACTTTCAGCTGTAATAACAGGCCATTTAATGAGACATAAAATAAAGTGGTGTCTCTTGCTCTACAGATTTTATCCCAAATTATAAAGGCATCCTTCCTAATTTATCCCTCCTAATGCCTCAAGGGATGGGTGGCTCAGTGGCTAAGACACTGAGCTTGTCAATCGAAAGTTTGGCAGTTCAGCAGTTCGAATCCCTAGTGCCACATAACGGGGTGAGCTCCCGTTACTTGTCCCAGCTTCTGCCAACCTAGCTGTTCGAAAGCACGTAAAAATGCAAGTAGAAAAATAGGGACCACCTTGGGTGGGAAGGTAACAGCGTTCTGTGTGCCTTTGGTGTTTAGTTATGCTGGCTACATGGCCATGGAGACATCTTCAGACAGCGCTGGCTCTTCGGCTTTGAAACAGAGATGAGCACTGCCCCCTAGAGTCAGAGGAACGACTAGCACATATGTGCGAGGGGAGCCTTTACCTTTACCTTTAAATGCCTCAAGATGTCTTGGATATCAACACTCCTAACCAACGATGAGAGTTTCAGTCCAACGCATCTGAATTTCCACTATCAGTGATGGAGGGAGGGGAGCTGGGAATTACATCTGTGCATGTCATTTCCTAAATGTTATTTATTGTTCTTTTTACAACCAGCCTTGGCAGCTTGCGAGAGAAATTGTCTGGCGATGGTGTGGCCAATGTCAGTTTCATGATTGTGAATGAAAAAAACCCTTCCTCCAGGGCAATGTATTGGGAGCTCAAACGACATGCTCCCAAAGGCATTCCAGTTTATCAGCAACAAATCCTGGAACCTGATGTCTGGCAAATTCTACAAGGCAACAAGGATGACTTTCTGATATATGACAGGTTGGTGGTACTCGACACAGGGAAGAATCCATTCAAGTAAATTTGCAGATACAACATGATTATAACACTCTTGGATTCTGTCAAACCCAGGAGATTCAGGCAGTTCAAATGAGTATAAAGATTTTTTTTTTTTAATTTGATTTATATGCCGCCCTTCTCCGGAGACTCAGGGCGGCTTACAATGCGTTAAGCAATAGCCTTCATTCTTTTGTATATTTTATACAAAGTCAGCTTATTGCCCCCACAAACTGGGTCCTCATTTCACCTACCTTAGAAAGGATGGAAGGCTGAGTCAACCTTGAGCCTTGGAGAGATTCGAACCAGCAGAAATTGCAGGCAGCTGTGTTAATGACAGGGTGCACCAAACCACTGTACTATCAAGGCTCTTGATAGATTTATAGATAAGATTTATTGCAACCTTAAGCTCTCTACAAGAGTTTGACTAACTAATGGTCAAGAGAAATGTGCGGGAGATAAAAAGGCATTCAAAAGGTGGGCTGGACTTAGATTTCTTGGAGGCATGCAGAGACTCAAGACTAATGCTGTGTTTGGCCCCTCCCTTAGGCTCAGCCTGGTCATCTCCTACATATTCTACAGTGGGGGCTGAAAGGAACTGACTAGGCTAAAACTTAAAAGCAAAACAACTGTCTATAGAGCACGTACAGTAGAGGGAAGCAGGCAAGAGGCATGTTCCTTGACCTTGGAGAGGGATCTTTTCTTCTCATTCTGTCATTGATAAAAATGTCAGCTCAGCCAAATTATATTCTGCTCATGCATGGATGGACCCTCATGTGTTCTGAAATAAACCTCTTGCACTTTTCTTCCATGGCATCTGGGCTCTGCAGGTGCAGGAAGCTCACTTTCCACATCCAGTTGCCATACAGTTTTCTGCACTTACCATATGTTGAGGCAGCTGTGCGCTACACATCCGGCAAAGATTATTGTGGCCATTGTTCCTGGTATTATCTGAACAGCAGCCAGGAGGTAAGAGTTTAAGTCTTCTCTCTCTCTGCAGTTCTCCCATTTAAGCAGGACATTTCTTATTTGCTCAGCTTATTTTTTGATACTTACCATGTTTCCCCCAAAATAAGACCCTGTCTTATATTTTTTTGAACCCTGAAATAAGCGCTTGGCCTTATTGGCATGCGCTCAAAAGCCCGACTGGGTTTATTATCAGGGGATGTCTTATTTTGGGGAAAACAGGGTAAGAATTCTCCAAGTTTTCTGATTGCACACTTTATACAATGAGGATGAAAGAAATACAGTAAAAGGGAGGGCATGTTTCATATTTTCCTTTGCAGTATACGAGAACAAGCAAGTATTTGGAGTATTTCAATTGTATCTTTAACTGTAATAGGAGGGACGGAGCTGAAGGATCTGAAAGAATAACTTTAGAGTCAGAAACACACAAAGGACCCACATTTAATTATTTACATCCAGGTCTGTTTCTGTTACATATTGGCTGAATCTACACATTGTGTTAAGCTATACTTTGGTTAACCATGACTGGTGGAAAAAAAAGCAGTTGACTTGATTTGCACAGCATGCTATATCAATACACACTATGGCTGACTAGGAGTTATAAATCAGGTTGAAAAGCAGGTAATGATGGTCAAGGCTAAAGGACATGCCAACCTGCAGGTTATCTCTCTGCACATCTGGTCTTTATTTGTCTATCTAACATAGGAAGTAAATATAATAAAACAAAAATGCTTTGGGACGAGAGAAATCTATTAAGTAGTAGATATTTGTATTAAAATGCCAGGGTATTCTTGCACTTCTTGTCCCTCCTTCCTGTGACATGTATTGTGAAACTGCACTTGTATCTTCTGCCATAATGGCCGAGTTCAATTCTGCCAAATCAAAATGTGGTGTCTTTGTCTTAGCTTGTTATGAAAATCCAGCCAACTAGGGCATAGTGTACGAAGCAGAGATAAAACAGTTGAGCAAATTGTTTAAATATATTATGTGTAAAATCCATAGTCTTATCACCTAGGTACAAGAATCTTACTTTTTAAAACCACTTTCTTAAAATGAGGAAAATGGCCTTGAGCGAGTCACCAGAAGAATAATTTATATTTGCTAGCTAGATTACTGGTAACGTATTCTGCAAAACTAATTCACTTTGGCAGTTAATATATTTGTTCACACTAAATATAAACATGCAGCAAGTAGATCCCTTCATTATAATATATGGTATGTCATTTTCTTTCACCCTTAAACTGTGCCATCTGGCTTCATCTTAAGTCCATCTCATAATATATCAGAACTTATTGCTATTTCACAGGTGAATAACACAGCAAGTACTCCTGCGATGACAACTGAGGCTCCCAGAGACAAAGTGAAGAGCCTGGAAGTTTTGAAAAGCCAGCCTGAAAAGAAAAATCAAGAAGTGCCTAACTTCAAACATGTAGTGCAGAGCCATTCCCATCATGGGGGAATTAACACAGGCCAACCATCCCTCCATTCTCAAAACCCCTCAGTTAACCACCACACAAGTGAATCTCACTAAATGGCTATAGTATGGAAATAAACTCTCAACTGTTAGGATCCCCAAAAACTTACACTAAAAATAATTAAGCAAGCAATATAAAAAATAGCTAAGGAGTAAATTTATACATTTTAGGAAGGAATGGTTCCATGTTTGCTCACAGTAAGAGTATACCAAATTATTTCCAGAGGGACAAACATCATATTAATCTATAATAGGTTTTGTTTCATTGTGGTGTAACCGATAATTAACCTGAATGCGAATGATTTAATGGAAGGACCGAGCCCATAAATTGAAGAGTTAAGACGTTTCAGACATTGTGTCTCAGAAGACTATTTTGTGGAAGCACAGATTGGTATTTCTCATTGCCACACCTATCTTCTAGGCTGTTTCTCAACCTCAGCAGCTTTAAGATATGTGGACTTGAGCTTCCAGAATTTCCTAGATAGCACTGGCTGCAGTTGGAAGTCCATGTGATGTTACCTAGTTTGGTAATGAAACATCTGTAAGAAAACCTCAAAGCACAGAGAGCACCAAGGACGCCACAGTTCAATCCTGAGCTACAAATATTCTCTTCTATTGATTAATATCTACGTCTGTATGCACTTGGTCTTCTGCTGCTGGGAAATCAGTTTTGATTCCCCACCTTTACATTTCCTACTTTTCTGCACTCAATGAAGTATGCGGTGTAACCTAAATATTGTAATCACTGCAGCCTGAAACTGTTCAGAAAAGTAGTTAGCTAAAATGGAAAGATGGGATGAGGATCAGAATTAGGATTTGAGGAAGGGTGACAGACTAAGTGAGGGCAATGGAAATAAATTTGACAAATTAATATCCATGGACCTGGATGGCTAATTTGAGGATTGTGATTTATGTGGTGTTCCTGGATTCTTGCCAGAATCAAGAGAATAAAATGTAATTAACTGGGTTTACAGAAATGTTACTTGCTTCTATATACATTGCACCGTATGTAGTCAGAAGGTTTGGAGTGAAGCTCAAATAAGTGACAGAACATTATGAGATGAACTGATGAAGAAAGTTTATTCTTGACATATTGGCAAAAGTAATGAAAATGGATACATCGTGTACCGAGTAAAAAATAATACTGCATTCTGGTGGAAATAAACTATCTGAAATTACATTTGAAATCTTCATTTTCAATATCTTCATGGATCCAGAAGCATTACAAATTAAAGCAAGGTCTTTTATTTAAAACACGTGCACAAATAAATATGACCAAATTAATTTTTGCTTCGGGTACCAAATTTAAAAATTATTCCAGTTATGAGTTCCTATCGAAATCTTATGATATTCTTCCACTTTAGCTCTTTATGTCTTGTTTGCCTTTATAACAAATTGCACAAAGACCCTGAATTATCTGAGTGTGGTTAACATGATTAGAAAATATTTGCAAAAGCTTAACCTTTAACTGACTTCTTTTCTCAATAACAGCAGTTCACTCAGAAGAAATTGCTGTTTCATTTTTTTAAAAACTATCTCTGTCCCCTGGCCCCCTCAATAAGGTGACATACATGTTTTCCCCCTCTGGTTTATTTGCACAAAAATCCTCTGAGTTTGGCTAGACTGACTGATTGCCTCAAGATTAGTTGGTTTCATGACTGAACAGAATTTTGAACCAGAGTTTTTCAGCTATTATCCAGCACTATTAACTGCATAGTCAAAGCAGCCAGGACCTCAGCTGCAAATGTATGATTGAAGTCCCAGAGTTTTTAAAATTGTGCCAGAGATGCATGTTTTTTTTAAAAAAGCTGGAGCTTCAATAGTCTCAGCCACCTTCTTGTTGTTTTTGACTCCCTGCCTCCCAATGATGTTGCTGTCTAATGATGTTAAGTTAGTAACATAATTGTTAAGTGAATCTGGCTTCCCCATTGTGAAAGTTATCAGTGCCTTGTAGACTTTCAGGGCAAGGAAATACAGGTATTCCTCAATTTACAACAGTTCATTTAGTGACCATTCAAAGTTACACAAAAAAAAGTGACTTATAACCGTTTTTCACAGTGGCGATCTTTTCAGCATCCCCATGCATTTTGATCATGTGATCAAAATTCAGACACTTAGCAATTGGTTCATATTTATGACCGTTGCTGTGTCCCAAGGTCATGCAAACCCCTTTTGCAATCCGCTTCTGACAAGCAAAGTCGATGGGGAAGCCAGATTCACTTAACAGTTGGGTTACTAACTTAACAACTGCAGTGATTCATTTAACAAATGTGCCAGGAAAAGTGGTAAAATGGAGCAAAACTCCCTTAACAAATTTCTCAGCAAAATAAATTTTGAGCTCAATTGTGGTCGTAAGTCGAGGACTATATGTACTGCCCAATGAGCCTGTTTAACATAATTCAATAAGTAACATCTAGCTAGACCTCTTTATTGGAACCCAGTTAGACTGGCTGGAAGAAAATAACATCCTAGTGGAAGAAGAGAGAAGATTTCAACAGGGTTTCAGGGAGTTTGCTTTGTATTCAGTTAAGGAATAATACTCTCCCATTTCATTTAAAAATAGATAGGTAGACCTCAATTTATCTACTTACCTTTACTACTGGTTTGCAATGGGATTGTGCGCGTGCACGAGCGAAGCAAGCACACACGCCTTGCTTCTGCACATGCACAGAAGCTTCTGCACATGTGCAGATTGCTTCTCATGATGTCAGGGTCAGTGGGCGGAGCCTCCCACCAGTTTTACTACTGGTTCTATAGAACTGGTCCGAACCGGGGGTAATCCACCACTGAACTGTTTGCACCTTCCTATGATCACATACTTTCATTTTATGATATTTTTTCTGAAAACCAGGATTTACTTCTGATTTTTGGTAAAACTGGGCCCTAGCAAACCATGGGTTTGTTTAACAACCACTGCAAAATTGGTCACAAAACTTTTTATCTGTCACAACTTGAAACCATAATGTGCAGGATCCATTATGGTCATAAATCAAGGACTACTTGTTCTCATTTACCTATGTCAGCTTGCAAAGGAGTTAAACAAGGATGCATTTTTCCCCCAGTATTTTTTAAATTACTACATTAATGTAGTAGTAAATGCCACTAGCAAGGAAGAGTTTTACACCCTCAAAACTGACTAGGGGCCAGTAGATATCAGAAGAGCCATGGAATCATTGGTCCATTTCTGTAGAGAAGGCTCTTTACATATTAACTATGTGAAAAAAAGATCTTGCAGTTTGCAAGGCCTTCAGAAAGTTTCACTGGACCTTCAAAGGACACATAATCAAACACTTCTGTCCCCTTGTACCTGAAAGTTGTGCTGTATTATTCAGGGAAACAACATACTCACATTTCTCAGGTTGCTTTGAATGCTCAGAGGAGCTCAGTAGCAGTCCACTCTTTCTTTTGCTCTAGAAGAACCCCAAATATTCCAGCTGCTTTGAAGCCAAGACCTTTTCACAGCATCTCTGTATAGTAGTTAAATCCAGGTCTCAACTATGTGGAAACTGGAGAATGTTCAAGCTGGCTTCCTAAGAAATTCAAGTAGGGCTCCTAAGACTGCTGTACATTCAGAGGCAGAGTTTAGAACAAAGGGATGGCAATGCAGGCTTGGATATTGGCTAAAGGCCAAGGATGTCATTAAGAGCGCAATTGGGGCATAACAAATTTAATTTTAAATCAGCATTTCAACTGGCTCAAATTATAAATACCAAACTTGGGGAGTGAGGGAGTCTTTCTACCACTGCAGTTGAATATCTTACTATCAGCAATGTCAGAGGGAAAAGCACCTATTCTAAAAGAGTTTGTCCCTACAGAGATGGGAATCCTGAATCACAGGATAGTATCCTACTGTACTGCAATTTTTCCAGAGAATCCCATCCCCCGAGAATCCAGAGAACCCATAATAATACCTCCTCTAAGCACATTTCCACGTCAAACAGAAGAATTCTATATGCAACTTCTTCTGCCAGATAAAGAGGAAGATCCCAAGCTAAACTGTTGTTCACATTTGTAGCCTGAAGAATTCACACATTGTTCACAGACAAGTGCAATAGGCTACATATGACTAAGCAGCCTTTTTATTATGCGGGCTACATTGCACTTTGTAGTATTGTAACTTTTCTTCTAGATCTGTATTTCTAGCTCAGCGAGTCACAATAAGGTGTGATTGACTGACTGACTGACTAGCATAAATCATCAGTGGTGGTATTCAGCCGGTTCTATGCAGTTTGGTAGTGACGATGGCAGAAGGCTCCGCCCACCTGCCCAGACATCATGTCTTTTTGATGCTCTGTGCATGCACAGGTCTTGTGCATATACAGAGGTGGAGCATGTAAGCGAAGCGTGCGCACATGCTCACATTTGCAAACCAGTAGTGAAGGTAAGTGAATACCACCACTGCGATGCATGGCTGTTGTAACCAAAAGCACCTGTTAAGAGTTCTGTACATGTCCTTTGGATTCTGCTGGACTAAGTAGGCAAGTTGCTAAGTTTTTCAAAGCACTTTGCTGCCTGAGACAAAGCATAAAATTGTTCCAATGCTGCCTCCCCCACCCCTCCACTCAGATTAACAAGTAGCATCTTTTGTGAGAAAGATTCTTAGTGATAGCCAGTGAGATCAGGTAAGCAAAAATACTTTGTTCCTACTGAGATACAAACTCAGGAGGAGTGGCTCAAGGGAGTTACTTGCTGCTTTTGTTCTGCTTAAGGCAGTCAGATCCACTGTGGATTTTTGTAGTCCACTGCATTTGGAAAGAAAGATATTATAGAAGGCTGATCTAGTACAGGAACTTTTGTTGCCTTGATAGTTATCAAGTCTTATATCATGTATCTGTACAGCTTTCAAAAAAATTTCATCTGAGTAACAGGCTTCAAACATCACACTAAATCACACTGTATTACTCATGGTTTTTAATACGGTTCAAGTGGCTGGGTTCCCACATTGCCAAAAGGCATGGTATAGAGTATCTGAGTCACAAACAGCTGGGTTATCCAGTATTAGAACTATGCAAACCATATTATGGCCTAGAGTGGTGAATCAAGTGACACACAGATTTTTCTAGGTTTATTTTCCTGGTAGTTCACTGCTCTGGAGTTGAATTAATGGGATATAAGAGACTTGGGCTATTTAAATGTAATTCTCAACTGTATTTATGAAACTAGGGGAAACTTTAAAAGGGACAGATAACAATGAATTCTCCCTTTACGTATAGCTTATTTTCCTCTGTTCTTTTCTATGAATTGTTCTCAGATAAGCTCCAATAATGGAAAAAAAATTGATTTTATGGTCTGAAATCATATCACTCTAAAAATGCAAATACATTCCAATGCTGAATTTATTTTGACTGTAGAGCAGGGAAATGTTGATTGCTTTAGACTGAAATTGCAACCTGCTGCACTTCACATGGTCAGTTATAACCTCAAATAAAAAGTAACTGATGTAACATTAACACCCAAAATAAATCCAGCCTTGTTAAGTTTGCTTTGCTCTAATTCTATTACATCAAAAACTCGCTATACAATACAAGATTAGCCTTTGTTATCTTTATTTTGAAGTACAAGATAGCCTTTAGTATCATTTTTTAAACCATTTGCAGCTTCTTAAAAATAATTCTGGTATTATTCTACATGCTTGTTCAAAGTTCTTTTGAAGACAGGATAATCCAGCATCTTTTTTGTATTCCTGCGCTTGAAAAGATACTGAAATTATGGTATTAGGATATTATTTTTTTAAAGAATTCCAAGTTACAATGCCTATTCACTAGATTATTATTGCGCAAAATACATGGTTGCAAAAACTGCTAGTGATAGAATAGCTAATGTAACACTGATTAAAGGAGGCCTTTAGGCTCAATGTCATACTTGCAGCACACTGGACACAAATCTGACACATTTGTATACAATGCACTGTAATAATCCAACCTACAATTCACAAGTCAGTGTATTGCCTGTATACAGAAAACTCACGTAAATTTAAATCAATCAAATGGTGCACGTAAAATAATCTTTGTAATATTAGCTTGAAGGTGACAATGGTTGATAGATGACTGAATGAGAAACAAAAGGACAGTAAGCAAATATTCACATATTAATAAAGTATTGTTCCCCCCTCCACTGGCAAGGAAGAGCATTGCATCTAAAAATGGTGTATCAGAGTGATGGCGAACCTTTTAGACACCGAATGTCCAAACTGGGTGTATGCACATGCCCAAATTTAAAAGCACGGGTATGCCCAAACATCTACATGCAGGGTGCCTGCATGAACGTGTGCATGCATTAGCATGCACAAGAGCATGTGCACATGCGCAGCAGAGACCTGAAGAACAGCTGGACGGCGAGGCATCCCAACACCGGCAGCATGGCAAGAGATAAGTTATTTTTCTTTTGTGAGCTTGTTTCATCATTTGCAGGGAAAGAAATGCCACGGAGATCTGACCTGGGGCGATGGGCGTACGTGCCAGCAGAGAGGGCTGCCACTTCTGGCACGCGTGCCATAGGTTTGCCATCACGGGCATATCAGAATCATACAGGCAATCCTCACCAGTAGCAATGAGGGACTGGCAAGTTTGTTGCTAAGCAGCAAAATAATTGTGACATCACATGGTCATGCCCTACCTATATCACTTTCAGCTGTGGTTATCAAGTGAGGAAGTCAAGCAACTTGCAACTTCCTGCCGGCTTTCCCATTGACTTTGCTTGTCAGACACAAGCTGCAAAGGACACAAAAGGCAGTTGAGATTGCAGGATGCTCCAATAATTGCAAATGTGCATTGACTGCCAAGCTCTTGAATCATTATCATGTGACTTTGGGAGGGTGCAACAGTAGCAACTTTAAGGATTGTTTGCAACTCTTTGTTTTCAATGCCATTGCAAGTTCAAAGTTGCTGAATCAGCAGTCAACAAGCAAGGACTACTATGTTGTATCAGGATTGTTCGTATGTTTTTATTTTTGGAATAATTGATACTTTTTCCCAGTTTTTCATAAAAGTTTAATAACAGTACAAAATACAAGAAAAGCCATTTGTTCCACATGTACCAGAGACAGTCACTAATATGCTAACAATTGTCAGCTATGTGCATGAGTACAAGGAGCAAATTCTCTACTTTGGCCAAGGTTAATAGACTAGATAGTTAAAATACGTCATTCTATAATCCCCTTATTCAGATCCACACGATCCAAAATAAAAGACTTATGAAATGAGGCAGTAAACCAATCAGTTCACAACATGGCTACTCTTTAAATAAGAAATGGCAAAGATTGCTCTGTCATATGTTACAGTACACTTTTTTTTGTACAAAATACAACATACATTTATTTCTGTTTGGAGAAATACTCTTTACTCTGCTTGACATCTGGCTTGATAGTGTCACTTCCAGGTTGCCAACCAGCTGGGCACACTAAAGAAAATACATTTTAAGTTATTGGGTCATATTAAAAAAAAAACCTGAGTTGCATGTTCATAACTAGATCAATACCCACAACCTTGCAGAAAAGAAGAATTGCAGTTTACAGTATTATAATTGTATTGATTGGAAAAACCCTGTTGCATAGGGTAATTTGAGCCAATAGAGTTATTCTGACCATAAACTGCAATTTTTAGCAATTCTAGATTGTATATTAGTATCATAGCTTACCATTATTCAGTATGATAGAATTTAGATTTAATTATGTTAATGAATAAGTCACAAGCACCTGAGTTCATACACTACACTTTTCATAAACTGGAACATGTGGAATACCAGATCCATTCTTGAGACACCAAGAATCCCTTCTCATCAGAACTGCTAAAAATCAGCAACATGGGCTTCTGATATTTTGAGATGGGAAAGATCAAATTCTAATAGGCCCTAAATATTAATGCTTGAAAATACTCAGAACCTCCTCCAAGGTAGAGGAGAGAGGAATAGAAAAGTTGAGCCTTCTCCAAGTGACATGGAAAACAAGCAGTAAGCTGATATTCTGATAATAAATTTATTTCATTTATTATGCAAATTACCTGTGGCATTCTGTGCTTCTAAACTTTGTTTGCACCGATTTTAGGGAATGTAAACTCCAACATATTTTTACAATGAATAAACTTATCCTCAACCTTTAAAGATTTTGTTTTTCATTGGAAGTCACTCCATCAAAGTTAGCCTAAAACTTGTACCACAAATGGATAAATCTTTCGTAAACAAAGCTTATATCTACGCACCCAACCTTATCAGCCTACATCTTAATTATAAAAATACAATCCAGGTGACAGCTGCAATCTATTTTTAATGTAAGGAAAAAGTGCTAAAATTTCTTAAGTATTCATATCTATGTAATTTATATAATTCTAAAAATTATGGGGGTTATGAGGCCAATACATTTTTAAAAAGTATAACTAATCTCACCTTCTCCATTTTTGTCTGTAAACTGAAAAGCTTGAACTAGCCTGAGTGTCTCATCAACTGAACGACCAACAGGCAGATCATTGATTGTGATCTGGCGCAAGATCCCCTTTTCATCAATGATAAAGAGGCCCCTAAAATAGAAAAAAAGGTCATTAAAAAAGTTAGGGGGTTGTGCAAACACCAATTCAACTTTCTCTGAATTTATTTTTAGAATGCAATTCAAAGCAAATATCAAATATAAGGCACTCTTTCCTGCATGTGCTATGTGAAACATGAGCTTCTTGCAGAATTCTTTAGCTTGAATAGTATTAGATAAGAAACAATAGGTGAAATAATGAACTTTGCCTAATATTATTCATCAAACTTGTATAGCTGCCCAACCCTAGAAGGCAGACAACCAATTAAAATCATAATACACTATTTAAAATAACAAACATTGAACCATCTAAAACTGACATTCATTCATCCATCAACCACCCTGTGCCAGAACTGTTTACATCAGTGGTGAAATCTAAAATTTGTTACTACTGGTTCTGTGGGCGTGGCTTGGTGGGTGGTGGTGGTAATGTGACTGGGTGGGAATGGTCATTTTTTTTTTTTTTACTTTTAAAACCATTTTTTCTATAACCTCTTCGGCGAAGAGGTTGTAAAAAAATGCTTTCAAAAGGCTCTGACAATCCCAGCTGAGTTGCCTGATCGGCAGAGGCTTTTTTTTCTTTTAAATGCCTCTGCCGATCAGGCAACTCAGCTGGGATCATCAGAGGCTTTTTTTTTTTACTTTTAAAAGCATTTTTTCCAGCCGAAGAGGTTGTAGAAAAAATGCTTTTTTAAAAAAAAAAAGCCTCTGATGATTGTGCGGCTCAGCTGGGCATTGGGGGGGGGCGCGCGCAGGGATTTTTGCTACCGGTTCTCCGAACCACCCGCCTCCATCGCTACCGGATTGGGCGTTCCGGTCTGAACCAGGAGCATTTCACCCCTGGTTTACATCCTGGCCCCTACGCACCTGGGGGAAAAGCCAGGCTTTCACAGCTTTCCTAAAAGCCAAAAGAATCAGCACCATCTGTATCTTGGGGTTAGGGGGCTGGGGTGAGGCTATTCTATAAAGGCAAGCACAATGACAGAGAATGGGCTGCCCGTGAAAAGCATTTGAAAACAACTAGTTCAGAATACAGTAGCACAGAGTGTGTGTGTGTAGTGAGTGCATTTGAATATACTTTGGTAATAGTGGTGTTGTGTAACCTGTGCTGCTCTCAGTAGATTTGCAGGTGCAATTCCAGGTGGTGGTTGTCACTTTTAAAAACCTACATGGCCTGCGGCGAGGGTACTTGCAGAACTGCCTATCCCTGATAGTTCCTGCAATGCAGAGGATGGGCATGGATGAGTCCCCCTAGTGAAAGAATGTTGTCTGATGGAGGGGGGGGGGGTGTCGTCTTAGAAACATGCTATTTACAGCATACTGGAATAGTCACTTGGGAGGTGACTAAGGCATGAGTGACATTAAGCACTACCCCCAATTTAGGAAAGGGTACAACTGGCACACAATATATGTGCAAAGATACCAAAAGATGGAAAAATCCTAGATATGGTGATACATGAGGGACCCTAAAATTCAGTCACTCAGTCTTATTAGGGTTGAGCCAATGTTGATACTTCCCATCTAGCCCACCCTTGCCAGGCCATTGGAAAGCACCCTGAAAGCATCACAGACATTCTGCTTTGTTCCCCCAAACTGGCCAGGACAACCACTGAATAGAAGACAAAAAGTATCTTTACATCTAAGATTTATCAAGCGTTTGACAAGTTTACATATATTACATATTACTTGAAAATTATCGGAATATCACTTTTTTTCCTATTATCACTTGTCAGTAGCTTATACACACACACACACACACACACACGTACACACGTACACACATATACATACTCAACTAGGGTAAAAAGGGGATTAGTAGGCATTCATAGCTTTATCCCGAGAATGTATCTAATTCCCTTTTAAAGTAATCAAAATTGGCAAACAAACCTCCTGAGTTTGAAAGTAGTAAATTCCAGTTCCACATATTGTATAAAGAATTTGAAAAAGAGGCTATATTGAACCCAGTAATGTCACTACAACTCAACCAGCTATGAAAAACATTAGAACATGTTTTATTAGATTTTTGCTCTGCCTTTACTTTTTATCAGTTCAAGGTGGTATACATATTTAATGCTCTTGCCTCCCATTTTTCACACAATCCCAAGAGAATGACTGGCCTCAAATCACCTAGCTGGCTTTCATGCCTAAAGGAAAAACTACAACTCATTCTTTCAGTTTTTATTTTTTTTCCTGCTGAAACAAACAGAACTCTGAGCAAAGTTTCCTCATATTATAAAGGAATTAGTTTTCATTCCTTGTTTACATACGTTACATACATTCCTTACATAACTAATTCTTCCTACAAAGGGAAGCAAGAATTCTTTTAAGTAGGGCCTATCTGAACTTGATAATTTACAGATTCATTGCAACTAGGTCAGGGGTCAGCAACCTGCGGCTCTGGAGCCACATGTGGCTCTTTCAACCCTCTGTTGCGGCTCCCTGTCACTCAAAATATGCGTCACAGCCACCAATGTGCGACATCCTCTGGCACGCGATTTATTGAGCTTTTCAACCCCCGGTAGGCCAACCATGGATAAATCCAAGGAAAGAAAAGGTTTCAGAAGAAAACAGAACGTTTAATTCAACTACATATGCTAGTTTTGTGGCTGCTCAAGAAACAGTCAGGCACGGGAAGGGTTTTGTGGCTCCTGGTGTTTTCTTTTCTGTGGGAAATGGGTCTAAATGGCTCTTTGAGTGTTTGAGGTTGCAGACTCCTGAACTAGGTAAATGCAGCCTTGAAAACAGACTAAATGATGACTGCATTTAAACATAGGCATTGATATCTTAAAGCCATAAACTACTGAAGATCAGCAAAATCTTTGTTAACACACCAACAATTCAATGTTAGTGAATTTAATTTTAAAAAAATTATCTGAAGGGGGAAATAGGTTTTCTGCTTGAAGAATACAAATCAGATGAAGATTGTTACATTACCTGTAAGAAATGCCTTCATCGTCTTTTAGTACACCATAATCCTTAGCAATTACACGTTTTGTGTCAGAAACCAGAGGAATACGCATACTGCCTAGTCCACCCTGCTTTTTGGGAGTGTTGATCCTTTAAGAAAAGTTCAAGAAATTGTAGTTTTCCAAATAAATACATTTAAAATGATCAATCATAACTGAAGCACAAATGTGCAAATGTAAAGTATTTTAGCAACTTTAACAATTGCAAAGAGGCAGCAATCCAAAACTATCCTCCTTAGTTTGAGTCTTTTGCAGATTACCAAATGTCAGTTCCCATTATAGGAATACAGGGGAAACTTTTTGGTGGTGCAATCCAACTGCCCTTGTGCAATATAAATTGCCACAAAAATGCAACAGTTTCTTGGCGTTAATAGAGCTACTATGAGATGGCAGAAAAAAATGGCTCCATTTAGTGTAAGTTTTAACAGACTCTAAAATCTTTAAAGCTCCGCATAAGTTTGTGACAGTTATCCAGAGACTTGCTTCTTCTTCACTTATCAGTTTTGCAAGTTATTAAATAGCAATTAGATTTTATCTCTTCTACATATGAATTGCTTAGTACATGAAATGACATCAGAAATAAGTTAAAGCTTGCTGATGGGCAGTTGTTCATTTCACTTGCACCAATGTCTTCCAACTGTACCTTTTCATTAAGTGTAAACCACACTAAACTCAAAGGTTTTGATTTGAACAGAAACACACAGGTTTCTACCATTATCAGAAAAAGCTCTTTGACAGGATGAAGGCCCCAAAACCAAAGATTCTTACCAGGCTAGATGGCAAAAGTGAGAATCAACAGAAGCACCAATCACCTCACAATTTATCTTCTTGAATTCATCAGAACGGTCACTGAATGAAATAATTTCAGTTGGGCAGACAAAGGTGAAATCAAGTGGATAGAAGAATAATACAACATATTTCCCTAGGAAAAAGTTGAAAAAGGTGGTCAATAGCATGGAAACATTTCTTTTATAGTCAAATTGATATAGTTACAGCAAGATATAATTACTAAGGTTGTGCATGAAATGGAAAGTGTTTTGAAACCAAAACAAACCAATGTTCTACAAGTTCTGCCAGAACCATTTTGGATTTGCCACGAGGTGGCTGAAACAAAACTCAGTGGTCATCCAAGTCTTTGGTTCTGTCCTTATACTTTCACTATCCTTGAGCAATTTCTGCTCTATATTAATGTATTAATCAGAACAAAACAGCCTCATTCCATTCAGAATTTGGACCAAAACTTCCAAAAACATGCATTTTAAGTCAGCCACAGATCATCCAAAAACATGCATGGGATGCTTTTGCACATTCCTAGTACCAAATCCTGTATTCCAAAATTCAAATATTAGAGCAATTTTAAGGCACCTCTGCAGATTTACTCATTGCTAAACAGCACAAAAGATATCTGGTACAACTGAGAATGCTATATAATTATCAAAAGTTCTCCTTACTACTAAGCAGCCATATTTGTGAGTGCTTCATACACAACTCTATAAAACAATAGCGGCCTATACTTAAAAGCATGCAAGTTTCAACACAAAACTATCAAACTCCAGATAAGGTAGTGTATTCTTCCTTCACTAACCGATTATGCTACATACTTATCAATTGCCAGCATAATTTAGCTGCTGGCTATCAGCTGTAGTAACTACTTAAGGCCAACATAAGTTAAAGCAAGTGTTATCAATATAGTGCCTCCCCACACACTTCTGTTCTCTGTTATCTCAACATTCAAAAACAATCTAAAGCCATATTTCTTACTAATGTGCTGAAGGTCACAATGTTGCCAGATAACTTAATCTGGATTTATTCAGTGGGCTTTCATTTTTAATTAGTTCCTGGAAGCATCAGGTTCTTGTTTCTCCACTGCCAAACATTTGGCCGAGTCATAATTAGCACAGCATTTTGACACTGAGCAGCCCTTCCAACCACAATTAATATCAAGTAAAAGGGGAAGTGGGTTGTTTTGCTTTTGGAATTGTGCTTTTCCTGCCAAAGGCAGTAGAATATTGGCTCTCAGAGATGCTCTCCTGAAATCCAGCCTTGAGACCAAGTATAGTAGACAGGATGAAGTAAACCATATCTTTATCTTTTTCTTTCCTTCTCTCTCCCTCCCCCCGCCTCTCTCTCTATATATACACAATATATATATCAAAGTATATATATGACAACACCGATTGCTACAATTATCTCATGATTTGACTGGTGAGACAAGCACACCACTTCCTCCATGTTACTTATATGCAAACTGCCTACTATATTCAGCTGGCTAATTTAGGCTTCAAGTGGACAGCTTGTCCATTTCCACTTTAACATCTTAAATATATGGTTTTATTTCTCATAATTTAAATGTTCCATGCCCATGCATAATGCATTTTGGTACAAACCAGTTGTGAGATGCTCAGACTGTATTTTTGCAACTTTAAATAGAAAATATTTCAGAAGCAAAGATCCTGTTTTTGGATCAAGATCCTATTTATCTACATAATGTTCTACACCACCATCTCTTCCAATCCAACAAGCTTTATTGGACTTACCTTTGTAGTCAGAAAGTTTAATATCTTTGAATTGCCCATCTGGCATTACTGCTGTGGCTTTGAAGTCTGGGGCTGGTTTCCCAATGAAAGCATTTCCGGAGGACATTGTGACTGAAGCTTAAGAGAGAGAGAAATGATTAGCAAATGTTTTGCTAGGTATCACCTGAAAGAGCATTGATAATGGCCAAGCTATTCAGAACCTCAGAAATTTTAGAAGCTGAAATTTAATGGCCTAAAAAATGGTCTTCAGTTTTTTAAAAATAATTCAAGTTAGAATTCACCTATTACCAATTACCCAAACTACAGATTATATGCTTTTGTTAATACAGATTTCCTGAATATAGGACAGCATTTTTTCTACATGGATCAACCATCAACTGGGATGAGAGTATGATCTAAGAAACATATTTTATCTGGCTTAATACCTAATAACTGTTCTTTATACAGTACACCCTTCTGCTAATCTTATGCAACTATAGATTTTGCAATCCCTAATCTTATCAAGCACAAGTTTCTGGCATATTTACCACAGATTTTGAGACCCAGCAAAAGCTAAGCATTGAAGACAAATGGTATTTGCAGATTCTCCTAACAATACCAATTCAATTTATGTGTTCAAGTCATAATCTGCACCAAGTATAGAAAACACAACTAAATCTAAATTAGCTTTACTCAAAATGAACCACTTCAAGCCCCATAATTCTCAGGTGTGGACGTATTGGCCAGGAAAGAAAATGTATGTAATATATATTACATACATTTTCTTTCCTGGCCAATGATTAGCTTAAATACTAGTACCTGGGGAATGAAGAGTACAATTTGACATAATCCAATGTATAACCAGCTTTTTTTTAAAAAGTCCACATTTGCAACCTAGTGTTAGAAGAAATATCCTTCTGGGTTCAGCTCCAAGTGGGGAAAAAGACACTGGAAACATGAAGACTGCTTGGAAAGATGGTTTAACGGTGGACAGGATCACATGGTTTGAGTTCCTGAACAGAAAAAGGGGCCGAGATGCAGCGAGTTCCCCGGGTTTTATGCCCTCTCTGGCTTTTTGCACATTTGTGCAAGCTCGCCATTTACATTCTAAAACAATATCTGAATATTAAAGCCAGAAAGTTTAAAGAAAAGTCCTAAAGGCAATCTTAAAACAATCCAAGTTCAGATGGGTTTACTCTGGGGGCATAGATTTCGTTTTCCGTTATGTAATTACCGAAAATTGAAACCCTTGAAGAGGAAGTTAGTTTATGAATTGGCTTTCACCATCCCACGGTTGTTGCAAAGTTTTTGTCTCAAATTTCAATGACATTTTTTCTCCAATTCAGTTTGGAAAGATTGCAAACCCTTTAAGCACGTTTTACCCTTAACTGCAAGCACGAACGAATGAATTTGCACATCGCGCTAACCTCCGCAATGCTGAAACGTTACGTACCCGGCAAGTGAAACAGGCTAGATCGAAAACAAACCACTCTCGATCTTAAATTAGAGCACAAACAGATCAAAATGCCTAGCAACCCTCAAGGAGCTCTAAGAAGCCCGAGTCGTCCGCTTCTAGCCAGAGCACCCGATCGTCTCTGGCAAAAGAAACTCGCCTTAACGGTCTCCTTGTTTAAATAGCCCATTGTAACCTCCGGCTGATTCAACCGCAACATCGTTACAAGAAATGCAAAACCTTTAGAGGTGCAATTTAATGTAATGATCTAAGAGGCAGCACAATCCGTGCCCGCCATACCGTGCAGGTAACCGTCTTTCGGTTGTTTCAACCAGATTTTTTTTCTCTCTCTCTTCCGCCTCCGCCCAGGTTAAGACAAGAGGCTGCGAGAAAGCCAAGCAAAAACTTCCAGCTAACTCAACATTGCTTTCATTATGTTTTTTTTAAAGTATCCCTGCTCCTCCAACATGCAATAAAATTTCACCGAAAACTAAGGTTTGTTCCCCCCCCTAACTTCCTTGGGCAGAAGCTGTTCCGCAAATCCAGCCCCGGCTATGAAACAAACCTCCCGCCACCCCGGCTCTCACCCAGCTGCAGTTACCTAAAGAGAATCGAGAACAGACTCTTACGGACTCGACCAGTACAAACTAGAAAAGAAAGGCGAGTTACCTGATTTTATACCGTCCGAAATCTCGCGATAGAAGTGACGCAAAGCCGGTAATCCTATCGGTTGGCTCCTTTTCCCGTTCTCTTCCCGCCCTTTTGCTAGGAGCTGCAGTGCCAGCATGACTTTGCAGATTTGCTTTTTCCACGGCGCTCGCCTTGGCTGATGGTCTAGTAAAGCATCAGATTAAAATTCGGAGTCATAAACGAATTAATAGAATTCAGGGCAGTCTGGCCGGCTTTTTGTGCTTTTTTCCTGTTTGGAGGAAAGCCCCCCCCTTCTCCGATTGGTTCTTTTGGTGCCCATATCAAATATTGCTAATATTGCTCATAATAAGTGTTGCTAAGTAATTAGATGTCACTCCATTACCAGTACCTTGTGTAAAATCAATGTACATCAAAAATGCCAAGTCATGACGAATTGGCCTTTTTCTAAATAAAAAGAGACATTTGTATTCCACATCAGACTCTTGGAAGAAATATCCTTCTGGGTTCAGCTCCAAGTGGAGAAAAAGACACTGGAAACACGGAGACTGCTTGGAAAGATGGTTTAATGGTGGACAAGATCACATGGTTTGAGTTCCTGAACAGAAAAAGGGGCGAGATACAGCGAATCCCCAGGTTTTATGCTTTCTCTGGCTTTGAACTTCCTGGGGCCCAGAAAGAGTATCCTGATTGGTTGTCAGACTCCCAGGGGGTGGGGGTCTTAGTTAGCCTTGCTGGCTGATGTAATCTTCCCAGGTGCCATGTGGTGAGTTTCTGTTGCTATTGTGTTGCAGATTATGGCCCATTAACAAAGGTGTGTGTGGAGGAGGCAAGAAGCTGCTTTGTCTTTAAAACATGTTTCTCCATTTTTCATCCAGAGAAATATAATATTCTGCCTTTTTAATATTTCTTAAAATATTTCATTCTTCCAGGAAAGGGGTGGGTGCTAACTTCCTACAAGACCAAAGGTGCCTTCTTTCAAAAGGTAACAGGACTTTCTTGTTTTGCTAGAAGACATTTCACTTCTCATCCAGGAAGCTTGTTCAGTTCAGACCCAATGGTGGAGAATGGAAGGATTTATATTCCTTGCGGTGATGTGGTCCTCAGCCTCCTTTCTGAGAACAGTTGAGGTCTCTTGGAGGTTTATCTCTGCCTTCAGAGTCACCTGAATCCTTCCATTCGCCACCATTCAGTCACAACTGAACAAACTTCTTGGATGAGAAGCGAAATGACTTCTAGCAAAACAGGATAGTCCAAATGCCTTTTGAAAGAAAGCACTTTCGGAACAACCATGACCTAGGCGACTGAGAATCTCCATAGACATTACACATCCGCATTCTTACCCTGGTTTATAGTTAAGCATCTCAGAGAATTAACTGTGTTTAAGACCGAAGGCAATTTGTTTGGTCAGTTCAGATGATAATGCTATCTTTATATTGAAAAATAGTGGATTGTGCTAATTTATCTCAGTTGAATCATATTTTACTAAAATAACCAAGCCTAGTGTAGGAAGTTAGCACCCACCCCTTTCCTAGAAGAATGAAATATTTTAGGAAATATTAAAAAGGCAGAATATTACGTTTCCCTGGATGAGAAATAGAGAAGCATGTTTTAAAGATGAAGCAGCTCCCATCTTCGTGCCCCCCCCAACCCTTTGTCAATGGGCCAGAGGCAGAAACTCAATTCCCTCCCATCTTTGTCAATGAACCATCATCTGCAACACAATAGGACCCATCTAGCAACAGAAACTAACACAATAGGACCCATCTAGCAATAGAAACTCACCACATGGTACCTGGGAAGATTACACTAACTAGCAAGTGTAATCTTGGCTAGCTAAAACCCCCACCCCCTGGGAGTCTGACAACCACTCAGGATACTCTTTCAGGGGCCCAGGAAGTTCAAAGCCAGAGAGGGCATAAAACCTGGGGACTCGCTGCATCTTGGCCCCTTTTTCTGTTCAGGAACTCAAATCATGTGATCCTGTCCACCATTAAACCATCTTTCCAAGCAGTCTTCATGTTTCCAGTGTCTTTTTCCCCACTTGGAGCTGAACCCAGAAGGATATTTCTTCTAACACTAGGTTGCACAGTGTGCTACCAGGGATCACATAACATGTACAAATTGGCAGTTATATTTAACCTTGAATATTTAAAATGGTATGCAAAATTGTTAAGTTGTTTAACCAACCATAGTAGCCAAATTCACATGAGCAAGCAATCTGACTTCTGGTGTCTAAAATATGTCTGTTTTATGATCTATGTGGTGGGAGCATGGACATGGGAAACCTCAGCACTGAAGGATGAAATAAATTATAGGCTGACATCTTATATTCTGGTGATTTGAAATAAATTGGAATTACACACTTTCAGTCAGAAGGTCATTCTATGTACTACTTGGAAAAGAAAATCAACAAAGGAATGGTACTGCCTTCATAGTTGGAAAAAAATATAGCAAGGACAATATTTGGGTACCATGCAGTCAGTGACTATTATCAATTAGACTTCTCAAAAACCCTTTGATATGACAGTTATTGAAGTGTATGCTTCAGATACTAATGCAAAAGAGGAGGGAGGCATTGATGAGTATTATGATCAAGTTCAATATGAAATTGACAGAATATGCAAATTTATGCTGCTTGTGATAGAGACTAGAATTCCAAGATGGAAAAATATAAAATATAATTGGACTGGGAAACAAATTAACTAGGACAATGATATACCAGTTTATTTCCAGAATTTCCAGTTATTTATTGCTAACAAAATTTCTTTATTGCTAAGAATCAACCTAACTACAAGTAGTCCTTCACTTATGACAATAATTGGGACTGGAAATCTAGTTATCTTTACAGTCATAAGTCGAGGTAACCTGTGAGTGAAAGTAATTTTCCAGCCTTCTCCACAGCAGTTGTTAAACCCATTTAAATTTGAAAAGTATCTTGAAACTTTTGTTGTAAAATGCAACAATTAGGCAACAGTATAGTCACATAATGACTATGCTGAACTAAACAAGTCAAGATCTAAACTAATCAGATCAGCAGGATACATTTTTATAAAGCTATAGCCATACATTCAGCTGTGGAATATGTAGGAAAGGGATATGGAAGATTCTCCCCAGTACATTGTGTGTCTACTCTCCTAGTACTTAAAAAAATGACAAAATTGTATCTCTTTTTTTAACCAATATTTTAGTTTCTGTCTTAAATAATTTTTATTTTTAATGGTTCAGTGGCTAAGACGCTGAGCTTGTCGATTGAAAAGTTGGCAGTTCAGCAGTTCGAATCCCTAGTGCAGGGGTCAGCAACCTGCGGTTTACATTACATACATTCCTTACATAACTAATTCTTCCTACAAAGGGAAGCAAGAATTCTTTTAATAGGGCCTATCTGAACTTGATAATGTACAGATTCATTGCAACTAGGTCAGAGGTCAGCAACCTGCGGCTCTGGAGCTGCATGTGGCTCTTTCACCTCTCTGCTGCGGCTCCCTGTCACTCAAAATATGCATCACAATCACCAATGTGCGATACCTGCTGCACGCGATTTATTGAGTTTTTCAACCCCCGGTAGGCCAACCATGGATAAATCCAAGAAAAGTAAAGTTTCAGAAGAAAACTGAACATTTAATTCAACTACATATGCTAGTTTTGTGTCCGCTCAAGAAATAGTCAGGCACAGGAAGGATTTTGTGGCTTCTAGTGTTTTCTTTTCTGTGGGAAATGGGTCCAAATGGCTCTTTGAGTGTTTAAAGTTGCAGACCCCTGCCCTAGTGCCATGTAACAGGGTGAGCTCCTGTTACTTGTCCCAATTTCTGCCAACCTAGCAGTTCGAAAGGACGTAAAAAAATGCAAGTAGAAAAATAGAGACCACCTTTGGTGGGAAGGTAACAGCCATCTGTGCGCCTTTGGCGTTTAGTCATGCCAGCCACATGATCATGGAGACGTCTTCGGACAGCACTGGCTCTTTGGCTTTGAAACGGAGATGAGCACTGCCCCCTAGAGTCTGGAACACTAGCACATATGTGCTAGGGGAACCTTTACCTTTAACTATGGATTTTTGTCTTTTATTTGTTGTTATAAATTGCCTTATGTTTTAGTATAAACAGAAGAGTGCATACCATTATGCACATTCCACGAAGTATATACAGTCAGTAAAAATAAATAAGCTATATAACGTGGTTTAGAATCCAAAATGGGTAGCACAGTAAAGTTTTTTTCCTATTGCTGAATTAAATTGCAATCTTCTGATCTTGAGTCAGCCAAAAATTATGCTACCATAAAATATTACATTCCTACTACTAATCCCTATCTGACATTCATTGCCTTTGTTTGGGCATGTTTGTGCACTATGCCATTCTTATTTTGTATATGTGTATGTTATGCAAAGCAATTAGTTTGATCCTCTGAATTTGTCATCCTCTCTTATATCTAAGTGTCACCAATGAGCACAAAACTGCTAACAATTAGGAGGGTATAGGTTTGGACAGGTGACTTTACCCACTCCTACCTCTGTACAGTAAAACAAGAGAACTAGGATCTTCTTGCCAAATTCACAAGTTTCCTGAAACTTTAGTAGACTTGTGCAGCTTTGAATTAAATCAAGGTTTGGGGGTTGTGGAACAGCTCTTCAGCAGGCTTGTTTGGATTAGGTGTTTCAAATCACTGTTTTCCCTGTTTTCAGAGCATGCTAGTCTGAAAACTCAGCAGCTCCCCAGCTCTTTCTATGAGAAAGAGTGGTGTAGAAAAGTGTCAGGGCCTCAGATGGAAGAAATAGCTATATCAGCCTGCAGTGGCTAATAGACCTTAGGTTAATCCAATCCCATATGATTTATCTGACAGTACTACCAACTGTCTGAGGAATGAAGTCTATGAGGTTTGACACACCTGGGAACTGCTACTGGGTACTCTTAGCCTAAGAAGAAAACACTACTGTTAACACCAGTATAGCAAATAATGACTTAGGTTTGTCTCATGCATTAAATAAGGACAGAATGAAGGTAGCATCACAGGAACATGGCATAAGAAAGACAATTCCTTTATTAAATTTATGTGAAGAAAGGCCCTAAGATGAAATCAAGCAAACCATATTAAAGTGCAATACAAACTACTTTATGAATAACACATATGTGTGAGGGGAATCTTTACCTGTGATGAAAATGGGAGTTTTCATATAAGATATTTGTGCATCCCCACACATGCACCCTGCCCCTGCATGTGTGCGTGCCCCTGCATGCACCACCCATGCATGCACATGTCCCACACATGCGCATCCATCTCCACACCTGCACATGTGCCCCCTGCATGCACCCCATATCTGCACATGCACCCCCGCACATGCCCCACCCCCTGCACATGCGCAACATAGCTGAACTGGGGCAACGGTTCACATGCCCACAGAGAGGGTGTTGCATGCCACCTCTGGCATGCGTGCCATAGGTTCACCATCATGGCTCTATACTAGGATCCAATCTGAGTCAATCACTGGGACCACTGGAATCCTTTAAATTCCTTGAGATTTTGCAATATCCTTCCCCTGCCACACCTACCAAGCCACACCCATAGAATCAGTAGGGAAAAATTTTGAATTTCACCCCTGCAGCCATGGATAGAAAAACATTACAGAGGGTGGTGAGCACAGTACAAAACATTGTGGGCTGTCCCTGATACCACTAGATGAGATCATTAGGGCTCGTTACCTTAGAAGAGTGAGGAAAATTTTCAAGGATGACTCTCACCGTGGTCACCACTTCTTTACCCTCCTACCATCAAGATGGAGATATAGAAGTATAGCCAACCGCACAAACAGGCTGAAGAACAGTTTTTATCCGTGGGCTGTCAGACTCCTGAATGAGAAATAACATCATAACTACATAGTATGATGGACTGCAGGGCCTGCGCAATATGTAACATTCACATGCAATAGGATTGGGTGTTTTGTTAATATGATTTATTGGGTTAGGGATTTTCTGTCTTCACTGTGAGTTGTATTGTGTGTGGTGGGGTGCACTGAGGGAGCTCAACCAATCTTATTGTACATATGTTGTGCACTGACAATAAAGATTTGAATTTGAATTTGACCAGAGGTTTATTCTGCCAAGCTTTTGGACTCATGGTGGAGCCCATCCTGGTGGAACTTTTCTATCTCCTGACGGTGTGCATTGGACTGTTCTACATGTTGTATTTATATGGTGCCTGGTTTATTTTCTTATAGATGATGCAATTCAACAATTATGGTATGCGTTTAATGATACTTGAATCAGATTTTGCTCTTAGCATCCATCAGTGGGGTTAGGTTAAGGTTCAGCGTGGAATGAAAACTCTGAAGTACTTATTTTTCCTGTATTAAATTTTCCTTACTTGTTCTTCAATTTATTTTCCTACTCAACTTTTCTTTCCCCTGGGTCATGTCTCATTTGCTGTGATCATAACAGATATACAACACTATTGAGGCATAATGATGTGAAAGGCAAACTGGGATTTGCTTCTCTACATTTCAGAGATATGGATTTGGGCCAAATGCATGGAGCAACAGTTATGGTAGCCTGAGAGTACAATAATAAATCATTTTGGAAACAAACAACACCTGCCCAAATCCCAGTTGCCTTTATGATTCTGCTAGTATTTCTACAAACATACGCATACAAATTCAATCAATGGTGGAAATATTATGACCAAAAATCTTGTTAATAAAACAGCAGTAGAATAAAAAAAAAGGATTAACATTAAACAAATCAGGAGGCTGAACAAGCTATATACTGTATTCTTGGAGTGTTTACCCAAAAATAAGATATACTGTATGACATTAAGTGATTCTTAGTTCCAAAGAAGTATACACAGGAGTTGAAAAAAGTAATATTGTTGGAAGCAAATTTAAATGCTTTTGCCCTGAATCAGCAAGACTCTTTTTATGGATTGTGTTGCAATATTTAAGTTTCTGGAAATAAATAATTTTTAAAATACAATACAGAATATGTTACCTGATCTTTGTGGCTAATGTTTAATATAAATTTGATAAATTGCAAAAATTAAAGAGATACATTAATCAATAACAATTAATTTCAAAGTCCACCTAGTCCTAGACTATGCCAAGAAGTATGTGAAATATTGCCACATTGCTAGGTGCATGCACTCAATGCTAAGCAATAATTTACTTAACTGTAATTTACTGAATAAACCACAACTGACTGCATAACATGAATCGAAATGCAATGATAATGATAAACAAATCACATTATTGTGTGTTAACTATATTGTGTAAATTAAACCAAAATAAAGATCTATGAAATAAATATGTTTCCTGTGATGAAGAATATGCAAAACTGTGTTCCATTCCCAGAATGCTCCATTTCTCCCAACCCAGTATGGGCTAATCTGAACATTTTGAGCTAGTTTGGCCATTTCCAGAAAACCAGTTCATGGTAATCTGGATGTGGTTGTCCCCATCTCCTCTTTCCACTCCAGAATGCTGAGGTAGGAAAGTTCTAACAGAAAAGTGATGTGGTGAGGCATTATCAGTATTAAAATATTGTCCAAACAGTTCATAAAGATTTGAACAGAAATAATAATGGCTATCCAGTTTGGTATGTAGCAGTTAGAGGACTGGAGAGATCAAGATTAATTCAGCCACTAATTATGAAGTTAAGCTGTTGGTTTCAGCTCCCAGCTTGGCAATTTGGTTGCAAACATTTCATCACCATTGAAGGAGACATCGTCAGTGCTTTCAGACAACTCAAAACACACTGACGATGTTTCCTCGAATGGTGACAAAACATTTGCAACCAAATTGCCAAGCTTAGAGCTCAAACCAACAGCCTAACTACCAACCCGAGCTACTAATATTCAAACACACTAATTATGAAGTTCTTTGGAGTCTGATTCATAGCCATAATAATAAGCAATCTACCCAGGCTACTGAGCAACACATGAATATCATCATCTTTCCTTCCCATCCCACACCTCACATTCTATGTAGTTGTCTAACAATCAGCCAATGCTGATTGAAATAATAGCTGTAAATTACAAGATCTGAAGATCCCAAAGGGTGACAGTTTTTCTACATTTGATGATTGTTAACTTTAACAAGCTTTATTCATTTAAAAATATTTATGGTTTATTATTTAGCATGTTGTAAGAACTCAGTTGAGAATAGCAGAACTCTACCATGATGTGTACTTTAAGTCGCTCACAGTCATGAATAAGTCTGTGCATAATTGCCTGTTAAAACACCTAAGTAGATAATTTGTAAAATAAAAAATGACTGGACATTTTTATAAAATCAGTGATTATGTTAATATGTCATACTAACCAATGGCTAAGTTTACTTTACTTAATTTAATTGGCTGTGTTTATGGAACATGCCTAATTTTAAGTCCACAGGATGGGTTTGCGTAACATGCTAGGTTAAAATGTGATTACAGATAGCTAATTTGTGATGCCTTTGTTGTGCAAACAAAACCACACTTTTAAAATTAAGAACATAGAACACAGAAACAAAGGGCTGGAAGGGGCCTCGGAGGTTTTTTAGTCCAACCTTTGCTCAAGGGAGAAGACTGTATACCATCCCAGTGAAATGGTTGTCCAGTCTAATTTTGAAAACCTTCAGTGATGGAGGACCCACAATTCCAGGCTACTACACTGATTTAGTTGTCAGAAAATTCCTCCTTACTTCTAGGTTGAATCTCTCTTTAACCAACTTCCACCCATTACTTCTTGCCCAGTGCTCAGGTGCTTTAGACCATAATTCAGTCCCTTCTCTGTAACAGCCCCTCAAGTTTTGGGAGAGGGTTATCAACCCTTCTCTTCGATAGACTAGACATATCTAGCTCAACAGTTCATCATAAGATTTTGCCTCTTCTCTACAAACTTTTTGTAAGGTCCAATAATAATATGTTTAAGCTCATAAATGCCAAACAAGAAACTTAAACAGAGGCTTGAATAAAATAGCATTTAATTTTGATCAAACTTAAATGTTCCAAATACATACAAGATACATGCTGTTCCAAATACATACAAGATACATGCATGTAACAACTACAAACAAGAGAGGGAATGTGAACCCCTTTTATATTGTTTAGGAAAGCCATAAACCTCCAATTCTGGCATCTTTGATTTGTGTATTCCTTGGAATTTATTTATTTATTATTCATATTTCTATGCCGCCCACTCTCCAAGGACTCTGGGCGGCTTACACCAAAGACAGTATACTAAGTAGCATATTTAATAGCATAATTTGGTTTGTGTATGTCCCCCCCCCAACAGGATAGAGCCTCTTAATGATCATCATTAGCGTTATCTCTTCCTGATCATCTTCTTTGTGTTCACACTTGGCTATTTAGCTCCCTGGAGTGGAAGGAACTCAACAGATCAAAGATGAGATAGTTCTTAGGCAGGAGGGGGAGAAATAAGGCTCTGATCAAAAGGTGGAACATATAGTTTGACAAATGTCAGATACTTCACAACAGACCCCAATAACAATCCAGGAAGTTAGTCAATGTGGTATGTTTGTGTTATAACTACAAAGGGCATAATATATATGTCAGTGTCACAGGACATCATATATATATATATATATATATATATATATATATATATATATATATATATATATATATATATATGTTTTCTCAGGTTTTCGCGGGTGTTTGTATGTAGGTCTTTGGTTATTCGGGTCTTCTCCCACGTAAAATTGGAAGTGTCTTGGTGACGTTTCGACGAAGTCTCATTCGTCATCTTCAGGCTGGTGTTCTCGGCTTCGTGCTCCTGAGCACGAAGCCGAGAACACCAGCCTGAAGATGACGAATGAGACTTCGTCGAAACGTCGCCAAGACACTTCCAATTTTACGTGGGAGAAGACCCGAATAACCAAAGACCTATATATATATATATATATATATATATATATATATATATATATATATATATATACACACACACACACACACACACACACACACACATACATACACACACACACACACACACACATATTGCAGGAAACAATTAGCAAGTTTCTACTAATTCTAGTATTTCAGTAAATCTATTTCCTATCTATTTTTAAAGTCTCAGCATCTTTTTTACATCGTAGTGACCAGAACTGCATTTAAACGTATTATACAACGAACGTGCCCATTTTATATATGCCAAAGCATATATATATATATATATATGATCAAGCAAGTGGATTTTTTCTTCAATAAATTGCACAGCCAGGGTCTAATGAAATTGGTTTCTTGCTGCCAGTAACTTGCAAAATAAGGGAAATACTGTACCCTCCAAGCTCACGTGGCTTGGAAAAGTCAGAAAGACTTGAGGAATGCTCGGTTAAATTTTAAACCCGGAAACGGAAACATTAAAATCAGAGGGGAGGGTGTGTTTTTTTCTTTTCTTTTTAACTTTCTTTTGAATTCCAGCGAAGGATTAGACTACTAGAGAACTCGAAGTGGTGCGCGGTGAGTGAGCTGTTGTGACTTTCCCGAAGCTAATATCTCCTTTGTCTTGATTTACGTCAGTCCGGTTTGTGCAGAGTCGTGGAGGGTGGGGCGGGTGAAACGTGTGGCTGAACTGGCGGGTATGTCAAGCTCCTTCGCTCGCTCTGTTTTTCTCGGGGTTAAAAGGATTGGCGGGGAACCTCCCATCCAGATAACGGGAAAAGAATTAAATGCAGCGTGGCATAGTAAGAGAATATTAGAAAATTAATCACAATGTGTGACTATGTATTTCAAACTACAGGTTTAGTCGTATGCCTTAGTGCAGAGGTCCTCAAACTTGGCAGCTTTAAGACTTGTGGACTTCAACTTCCAGAATTCTCCAGCTGGCTGGAGAATTCTGGAAGTTGAAGTCCACAAGTCTTAAAGCTGTCAAGTTTGAGGACCCCTGCCTTAGTGGAAAAGTACTTTTTCCAAGTAAAGTGTGTAAGATAGCAACAGCACTTAGACTTGTATGCCGCTTCACAGTGCTTTACAGCCCTCTCTAAGCGGTTTACAGAGTCAGCATATTGCGCCCATCAATTCTCATTTTACCGACCTTGGAAAAGATGGAGGGCTGAGTCCTATCGATATTTTCTTGGACACCATTTAAGTGATAGGATTTATTTCTGAGACTATTTCACATTTCTGGCTGGATCCGGAGCAGTTATGATAAACTTATGTTCCCAGGAACATAAAAAAAAAACAAACCCTTGAATATATTTAATACTGATCACAATCAGGATTGATTGTTCTCCCTTCATAGTTTTTCTCTATGCTGATGCATGAACAAAGATTTCCTTGTACAAAAGTAACGCAGGAAGCTGCTTTTATAACAGCTGTATAGAGTTTCAGTATGTGCAACACGCGCGCGCAGAGAGAGAGAATTGTAGGCTGCAATTGTAGAAGTTGAGACTGCAGAAGTATCTGTGCTGCGCCATCAAGTTGATACCATACTAGGTCTTAGCAATCACATAGATAGACTTTTCCCATGACAATCTGTCCCTAAATTGGTCTTCCAGTGGTACACCTATCACTGCTGTAATTGTGTCTGTCTACCTTGTTACAGGTCATCCTCTTCTATTTTCTTTCACCTTTCTCAGCATCAAAGTCTTCTCTAGAGAGCTAAACCTTTGCATAATATGTCCAGAGCAGGAAAATTTGAACTTGGCCATTTGTACCTCAAGTGAGAACTGGGGGTTTTGTTTGATTTTTTTAAAATTTTGTTTGTTTGTCTTCTCCAAAACCAAATTCATTATTTTTCTTATTCTGCTTCTTCAAAATCCAACCTTCACTTCCAAAGGAAAGAATAGTAGTCTCTTATCTTAATATTGAAGCTAATTGGACAAGTAGTACAATCTAATTTTAATAGTAGCAGTGAAACAATTGTTCTTGCTTGAAGATTTTAGAATATATTATGTGGTGGATATGCGATCAAACATAGTGTGTCACGGTTATGCCTTCAGCTTTGGTTTGCTTCCCCTTCAGTATTGCTGTCTTTTGTTTTGTCTAAAAATGAAAAGGATCCTGACTAAAATGCATGCATCAGTAGCTGTAGCTCTTTGAAGACGGCAAACACATAGTTTAATATGTAGTTTGAAAAAGTATAAATAAGGGAAATGGGTTCTTCATATCTTTTGAATGTTTGTACAATTTGCAACCTAAGTTAGCTTTCCTTATTTGCTGAATCAAATAGATTATTTTTATTAGAAATTTAATTGTAGAAGTAGAGATTAACGGTATTTAAATTCCATTCTAATTTTATTAATGTGTATTATCTACCCAACTCCAATGGAGTCTAATTGTTTATAGGTAGTATTTCATTGAGAACATAATTTATTATTTAAATTCCACCCAACTTCCAATGACTCTGAGAACCTTAAAATCGTTAAAATATTTTAAAACCAGCAACAATAGAAAACACACACACACACAACCAAACAAAAGAACAATGATGGCAAAGAAAATAAATAGCTCTGTGGAAAAATTCTACAGCTGATCTTACCAAAAACTGAGGATGTTGAAACATAATTTCCTCTTATGATTAAGCTTGTAAAACAACTTTTTAGCTCACTGCAGGATGTTCCTCTTGGAAACAAAATGTTCTTCCTTCCCCATCTTCCTTTTCCACTGCCTGAGAAATGAGACTGTCAGCAAGAAAAGGAAAAGAATTCTTTGGACTTTAAACTCTTGGCACAGTTCAGTTTTCAACAGACTTCAGGATAATAGATAGATAGATAGATAGATAGATAGATAGATAGATAGATAGATAGGTAGACAGACAGACAGACAGACTGACTGACTTTTAGGGAAGGTTGTATTGAAAGCAGCAAGTGTTCTGTATTAGAAGGTCCTACATGAAACACATTAGCTGAATCCATGCTTGTCAGATATCAGATCCTATCATATGACAGGTCAATGGCCTTTAGTATCTTGAGCAAATGTATCTTTTTGTTCTTAATAGCATTTTGAATGCCTGGCACCATTAACCATGGTACCCCACTAGATTGTTTGGGGCACTATGTTACAATCACTGAACTCTTACCTAAGTAGGGGGTTCCACTAAATTATCATAGGGGAACACTGCTTGAATCCATGGCCACTCTCATGTGGGGTGTAGCTTTTTTCCCCCTATGGTATTTAACATATATGAAGCTAGTGGGGAAGGTTTGTTTCAGGGTACTGTGCTGACAATTTCTACATTGCCACACCAGCCTATGCTCGATCAGGTTTTGACAGCTGAACTGGAGGCTGTCAAGATCTAGATAGTGCAAAACAAGATTAAATTAAATCCTCCTGTCCAGGTTGCTTGCCATCAATAAGGTTGGGTATTCTACTAATGTTGGCTACAGTAAGACTCTTTCTGCATTGACTCTCCCTTCAAAGGAATAGTTCTCTGGTTTAGGAGAGTTTATAATCCTCCTTAGCTCCTCCTCCAGCTGTTGCCACTTTTGTTTTAGCTGATGTGCCAATTTTAGACCTGGGATGCCTTGTACACAATGATGTGTTCCCTAATCACTATGTAATTATTGGACAACTGCAACATGTTCTACAGGTAGTCCTTGATTTATGACCGGCCACTTAGTGCTGTTAAATGTTACAATGGACACCCCCACCCCAAAGCTACTTAGTACTCAGTTTTGAAGTTACAAATGCTGTAGCATCCCTGCGGTCACATGAACAAAATTTGGGCAGATTCACCCTTACAATTGGCCTCAGAGACTGTCTGTCTCTCCCCATCCCTCCCTGCAGGGTCCCTGCAGGCTTTTTACTTTCTTTCCCCCCCCCCGCCCCTGCTTCCCAAATTCCTTATAGTGAGGCTTTCTGCTTCCATATACTGTATTTTCACTCAATAAGATGCACCTGACCATAAGATGCACTCCTGTTTTCGGCCTCTGCGTGCCCCATTTTTGGCCTTTACATGCCCTGTTTTTAGCCTCCACACTCCCTGTTTTCGGCCTCCACGGGACGCGCAGTGGCCAAAAATGGGACACACGGAAGCCAAAAACGATAGAAGGGTGTGGGCTGGCAGGTGGGCGGGGCTTCATCAATATTCGCTCCATAAGACGCACAGACATTTCCACCGACTTTTGGGAGACAAAAAAGTGTGTATTATGGAGCGAAAATATATGTAGGTCTTTAAGTGTGTGTAGAAGCAAAAAGGGCTTATGGTCACAGCACCTAAGGAGTCCTAAATCCAATGGTGAGGGCCATTTATATTGTAGTGTTGTATCTTCACATCACAGAAATAATAAGAGCACTAAGACCTGAAGCTAGCAGTTACTTTGCATATCAAATGTATTTTCATGAGTAATATTCTGTCAGTGAGAAGTAACACCTGATGCACTGATATAAAATGGAAAGTTTTAATCAAATTTAATGTATTAATTTCTCACCTGGGGAAAAGTTCTTAGGTCATCTAGCAGTTCTATAAGGCATTATTTAAACTTAAAGGAAGACTTTTTTGATGCTTACTAATTCAAAATTATCATAAATATTTACCCATGTTAGCAGCTATGCAGAAGAGTTAAATAATCTTATATATAATTTAAGATGTGGAAATGGACAGAATTTGTGAATGAACATCTGGCATTCTATAATGTTTGCTATAAAATTGGCATTTCACTATTACTCTTATCAAATATGAGATTGCTTGGTTGATAGGCTTCCCTATGTTCAGATAATGACTAATACAATCATGTAAGTGGCAAACTGCATGTACAGACCTGTCTGTAGTTCCTGCGCAGATTTCCTAACTAAAGAACATACTGTATACACACATTATCTTAAAATTAGATTTCAAGGTGGAGGAGAGTAGCAGCTTACTCTGTAGACAATGTGCTTAATCTCCTGTGCCCAATCCTTCCTTTCCCTTTCTCTCTCTCCTTACAAAGCTGAACTGTGCAGGCCCAGTACTTCCATTCTTAGACTAGATTTATGGAAGTTTCATAAAAGTCCTTTGTTCTGATAATGTATAATAATTGTCAACTATCTAAGAAAATACACAGCATTTGATGTCATTTTCCATAAGCAATTTGATTATCAGACAGATATTTTCATAGCATGAATATAATAATTAGAAAGTGATTACTATCCGGGAATCATTGATAACTTTGAAGCAGGGGCTGATAAGAGCATTTGGGAATCCAAGGTAGCCTTTATAGGTTTGTCAGCCCTTCAAGAAAAACCACGTCTATCGAAAGAAATTCTAAAATACTAGAACCCTATAGACACAGACAGACAGACAGACACAGACAGACAGACAGACAGACAAAATAATCTTAGAAGTGGGATAGTGTTTTTCCTTCTATCCTCCTTCTATCAAAGATAATCAAAGGTGGGACAATCTTGAGGTTTTTTTTGTGTTTTTTTTTTTACGAAATCCTGTTTTCCCAGGCTAAACTTGCATTTTATCAATGGTTGACATATATTTTTTCCCATATTTCTCTACAGGTTAAAATCTCCAAAATATCTTTTTTTTTAAAGTTCAAGTTACCTGATACAATTTAGAAAGTTGAGATGGCTTTTTCCTATTATGATCTGACGTGTGTGGATCTATGTGTTTTATTAGTGTAAAATATATATGTGGTTTCTCAGGCATTCTGTCCAATGGCAAGCAGCATTAAAATCTTATTTTGATAGTGTTGCTTTTATCCACATTCCCCAGTTGGAGGGTTTCATAGAACGTCTTTGAAGTAGATGTTTGAAGTCAGAATTCAGTTCTTATATGTACTTCACTAGACGGGGGTGAAAAAACATGCTTGTAATTGTTTGCTTCCTCACAGAGAGACTTTTAGCAGTACTCATAGTTGTTCCCTCATATTTGAATTGGAGAAATACTCTAAAGATGTTCTGTTTTGGAGACTGATGAATTATTTCTGTAGCACTTCCATATTTTTGGTAATTTAGAAAAAAAAGGGTTCACAGATCTTTACCCATGGAGTTTATATAATTTAAAGTTAGATATAAGGAAATGATTTCGAGAAACGATGAGGGAAGTAAAAGCAGGGGTAAATAAGATCTTTTATTCCAGGTTCCAATAAAATCACTTCAAGAATAATTTCTAGAGTCTAACTTTAATGTTGCACTCTCAGAATTTTCAGTTTGTTCCTGAAAGAATAACTGGTTGTGGAGAAGTATTACAACACCCTACTGTTAACCATAATCTTTTTTTTTGCCAAGAATAGTTCACAAAGATGTATAGGAACTCATTCAAAGAATTAATCTATAGGCTGCCGGTCTACAAATTACCTGGAATCTAGAAGCATGCACAAAAAAAATATTCTTAATTTGAAACAAAATATCCCTGTTCAAAACAAACACATTATATCTGGCCATTTTTGTGCATAGCTGAAGAACCAAACAAAGAAACACAATTTTTGCATTTGGCGATTTGAAAACTCAGGAATCAGTCAATACACATTCACTTAATAAGCACTGCAATCCTCATTCACTGGTTAGTCAGGGAGCAAATGTTTAATGTTCCCTACTGTGCTGTGAAAATGGCAAGGCAAGACAAAAGTGTAAAATATTGAAATATTTTCAGGTTGAAAATATTTTTTCTTCTTTGTAGGCTTAAAAAAGTAATAGAATGTGGTTCTAAATAATAAAAAGTGTCTCTGTGCATATAAACAAAAATTCATTCACATTGAAATTAATACAAACAACCTGTTGCAACATAATTTCCTGAGTTATACAAAAGACATGTTTGCATTTATGTGTGTGCCTGAACCTCCAAAGTGCAATGTGCATCCCGGTGCATGTGCACTGCCCCCACATATGCATGCACACATGTGCACCCCTGCACATGCGCGGCAGAGACCCAAAGACTAGCTGGCTGGCGGGATGCACCCATGAATGCGTGGCGAAGTTGAACTGTGGTGACTAAAACTGTTGTTTTAGTAGGCTATTCTTTTATTTTGTAATATTTCAGTATGTTGTTTCTCTCCATTTCATTCAGATATTATTTATTTTTATGCATTCTGTGGTTCTTTTAAAATTGTTGCCCTTGATAGAGTATAAAATGAATACATTGAATATTAACTAAAATGTTTATATAATATAACACTTCATCCAATTATTATTTTCTTAAATTGAATGGCATTCAACATCACAAATGCAGTCCAATCTGCAGGTTTTCTGTTTTGTGCAGTTAAACAATTAGAATATAAACTATCATTACATTTTGTTTAGATAAAGATGCCTTCTGAATGCAACCATGCTTTGCTTCATACTGGACAAAGAATGCCTTTTGTTGGATTAGGTACTTGGAAGAGTGATGCTGGACAAGTAAGTAGTTCACTATTAAGTTGAGGGAAGTTAGTTAAAGTATTTAAGACTTAAATTCTGTGTGCTGATAGAAAGGTATGTTTTCATTATCTGTTAATTAAAAGGTTGGGTGAAAGAATTAGGTTTCTTCCGTGATCACATTATATTCTGCATTTCCATCCTTCCTAGCCCATTTTGCTGTCAGCATAAATCATAAGTTCTGTTATATTTACTCTAAAATTAAGGCTTGACTAGTGGTTATCAAAAGAAAAAAAAATCCCAGTAATGTCCCTATTGATCAAAACATAGAGTCACAATATTTTTCAAAGAGAGAAACTTTATAAATTCCTACAAAATAACTCAATTTTCATAAAAGAGAATGGACTCTCCTGATAAAATTATGAAGAAGATACCCTGGGTTCTACTTAGTGTTAGACTTCTGAAAAGCTGGACAAATATTTTAAATCACTAGAGCAGTAGTGTCAAACTGGCATGGGCCGGATGCGTCACGCTCAGGCCACACCCACCCCAGTTCCATGAATGGGAAAAATGTCGTGAAACATCACATGACGGCAACATTGCGGTGAGTTTGACATCCATGCGCTAGAGCTTATAATGACATTCAGTTTCAAACTATAAGGTATGTATATAGTATTGCCAATTTACTTTAGTGGCTATGTTCCCATACTTCCAAATCAGGGGTAAAAATAGGAGCCTTGGAGGTTTCAGGTGACCCACTAGCATCTATTTTGTAATCCTCAGATTCCTTTCAAGTAGGAAATCCTTTCAATTTGGCTGTAATTTCTGCAGCCAAAAGTTGCATCTTCAAAAGTGGTTGGGGCTAGAACCTTAGAAATTAATAACATGTAAGAGAAAAAATTAAATAAAAATAAAAGAACAGAGAGAAAAACACTTATGTACAGTAGAACCTTTGGTCATGTCCATAATGCATTTCATAACTTTGGTCGCAAACTGATTTGGTCATGACCAAATTTTGGAAATTTGGCGCTTACAAAAAAAATGGTGCAAAAGGGGAAATGGGCCACAAAAAAAAAAGTTTATGAATTTTTTGGTCGGAACCCGATTTAGTGTTCAGAAGTGTTCGTGACTAGAGGTCACGACTAAATGTGAAATATGACCAATCCAAACTAATTTAGCATAATTTATAGCTAGAAGAAATTTGAAGGCAGAGTCAATATTGTATAGTTGTTTGAGAACGCATCAACACTGCATTTATGAACTAGTCTGAACACCAGGTTAAATAATGACAGGCAGACAGGTTTCCACACATAAAACCTTATGTCTGTTTTTCATATGAATTCTAGTTAGTTAACTAAGTCTCTGTTTGAACAAGAATAGGGATTTCCTATTTTTCTCTCTTTAAGATATAAGTAGGGCGAAAGTAAGAATAAGAGTGTTCTGTCTTAATAAATCTTTTTTTATTAATGTTATTTAAATACTCAATATTATGTCAGAACTCTGCCTATGTTCAGAAGTATATCTGCTAAATTCAGCTTTCTAGCAATAGTGCAGTGAATAGAAATCAAGGCAAGATATTACTGTGTGAAGCAGAGAGCACTGAAATATAATAAGAAACCAAAGTAGGGTTAAATTTGCAGAATCAAGATTACAGAATCAAGCTATTATTCAATCTATCTGCAGCAAGTAACAACTTACTTTGGCTGATCTTAAAAAGCTAAGGAGTGGGATGTGGTGATATTTGAATGGGAGAGCATGTAGAAATTCCAGCCGTGGGAAATTTAAAAATCACTTTCCCAGTGTCACCAAGAAAACCTGTATTCATGAAGTCAACAGGCGCCAAACTGAATTCAACAGGGATCTTTTCTTTTTACATGATTGAACAAGAGACTTCCTAAAGCCATTTTACGATTCTTACAATTTGTAGCTATTTATTAAGGCAAGAAAGCTGGTGAAATAATCAGATGCATGGCAGTATTGTAGATGAGGAAAACCTGTTAAAATAAATGCCATTGTTTTTTGTCAAAAGACAGAAATAATATGCATTTCTAAGTTAGGCTGCTTTCTGTGACAATTCTGACTATTGTGCTTACATAGTAATCTCCAAGGAATGCACCAGTTTTCCTAAGAATACAGTGAGAGTTACAGTTTTTTCTTCCCTTCTGTCATTCTTTTGTCTTTCTTCTGGGTATATGTACATGCCCCACCTCATACAACATACCTTAAACAACTCTTTTATTTGTCTTATTGTTTGTCTTAGAGTAGCCTTTTTGGTCAAATGGAATTGGAATATGCTTCCTTGTATTCTAATCCACTGTTCTTTTCATTTTTCTGTTCTAGGTAAAAGAGGCTGTAAAGTATGCCCTTAGTGTGGGCTATCGCCACATTGACTGTGCTACAGCTTATAGCAACGAAGCAGAAATAGGTGAAGCTCTCCAGGAGACTGTTGGACCTGACAAGGTAAAATAAAGAATCTCTCTGGGTTCCTGTTAAAAAGGAAAGGTAGAAAGGCCAGCCATGCAAAGTCATGTCTATTTCATATTACTTCTACTTACTGAACAATTGTAATTACATCTCTTTATGTACTGTAATGTGACCATCAAAAGAAATGTTCTGCTGCGATTCTGTGTTGTAAATTCCTCCTGGTTCTGTTTATTTAAGGTTCTGTCCCTCCTGAGGTTTTCGCAAGAAACACTTTATAAGAGAAGCTACAGTTAGTTGTTTATGGAAATGAAGTTTTATTAGATAGTGAGCAGAAAGTGAAAGCCAGGATTGCATTCATAATACAGATGGCACAAAAAGATCTATTAATCAGTGTGCAATCTTAGAATTCAGAACGAATCAGAAATATATCATAAACTGAAGAAGTATGTCCTGTTTTCTGCTTTGGACATCTATTTTATATAATCTGAATACAGGTATCCCTCAACCTGTATCAATCCCTCTGATTGTAGGAAGCCAGCAGGAAGTTGCCTCACCTAATGCCTGTGGAATTTAGTTAACAATGGCAACTGGGACTACAGGTAGTCCTCAATTTATGACCACAATTGAGCCCAAAATTTATGTTGCTGAGTAAGAAATTGGTTAAGTGAGTTTTGACCCATTTTACGACTTTTCTTGCCATAGTTAAGTGAATCACTGCAGTTGTTAAATTGGTAACACGGTTGTTAAGTGAATCTGGTTTTCCCCCATTGACTTTGCTTGTCAGAAGGTTGCAAAAGAGGATCATATCAGTGACCCTGGGACACTTTAACTGTCATAAATGTGAGTTGTCAAGCATGCAAATGTAAATCACGTGACCATGGGGTTGCTGCAATGGTCAAGTGTGAAAAATGATCGTAAGTCACTTTTTCAGTGCTGTTGTAACTTCAAACGGTGACTAAGTGAACTGTTGTAAGTCGAGGGCTACCTGTACAGGTATTACTGTTGCTAAGTAATGCAAATGGATTGTTTAGAAGTTGAAATTCTGGTCCCAATTGCAGTCATAAGTCGAAGACTGCCTGTATTATTTTTTATGGTACCAACAAACCACAAGATACCAATAATTTTCTACAAAGTATTATATTTTGATATCTCTATAGATGAAATGCATGTAGCGTACAAATGAGAAGGTGGCAAAATGTATTTATATATTTGTATGCTGCATGTTTCTGACAAAATTAAATAATGTCCAATGGTCCTGGAGTGCCCACAATTTCCCTAAACATGTCAATTTGCATCAAACTATCTTTTTAATTAAATAGCCAAACGCTTGCAAAATAAGAGGACTATTTTTCTTATTACCTTTCATTTTAATTGTTTTTTTAAAAAAAATAATTAATCTCTAGTGCACATAAAAGCTTGTAAAATGTTATGTTGTGCCACCTGTCACAAAAAATGCTTGATCAGAAGTGAAGCTTGTCTCATACCCCAATGACTAGTTCTCAATAATGGAAATACAAAAATCATTGCACAATGGGAACAGTTTTATAAGTGGTTGTTTTGAGTAAGCATGATCCACAGTGACGAAGCAAATATTTAAAATCAGGATGGAGAGATAAAGAGTTTTAGCAGATGGTAGCTTTTCTGAGCTTGTAAATTAAGCAGTGTTGAACCTGGTTCCTGCTTGAATGGGAGATGTGTGGAGAAAAGCTGGGTTGTAGGTTGGGCCAGAAAAAACATCTTAGAAGGCAGGGGCAAAGCATTTTAGTATTGGCAGCATGAAAAAATGGACATACTCTTCAAATCATCAGAAGATGAACTCAACTTGGAGGAAGGAACACTAAGGTAGATTATGACTAGATACAATCAGGTCCAGAAATATTGGGACATCAACACAATTCTAACATCTTTGGCACTATACACCACCACAATGGAGTTGGAATGAAACAAATACAATGTGCGTTAACTGCAGACTGTCAGCTTTAATTTGAGGGTATGTACATCCAACTCAGGTGAACGGTGTAGGACTTACGGCAGTTTGCATATGTGCCTTCCACTTGTTAAGGGACCAAAAGTAATGGGACAGAATAATAATCATAAATCAAACTTTCCCTTCTTAATACTTGGTTGCAAATCCTTTGCAGTCAATCACAGCCTGAAGTCTGGAACGCATAGACATCACCAGACGCTGGGTTTCATCCCTGGTGATGCTCTGCCAGGCCTCTACTGCAACTGTCTTCAGTTCCTGCTTGTTCTTGGGGCATTTTCCCTTCAGTTTTGTCTTCAGCAAGTGAAATGCATGCTCAATGGAATTCAGGTCAGGTGATTGACTTGGCCATTGCATAACATTCCACTTCTGTCCCTTCAAAAATTCTTTGGTTGCTTTTGCAGTATGCTTTGGGTCATTGTCCATCTTCACTGTGATGCGCCGTACAATGAGTTCTGCAGCATTTGGCTGAATGTGAGCAGATAATATTGTCCAAAACACTTCAGAATTCATCCTGCTGCTTTTGTCAGCAGTCACATCATCAATAAATACAAGAGAACCAGTTCCATTGGCAGCCATACATGCCCATGCCATGACACTACCACCACCATGCTTCATTGATGAGATGGTATGCTTAGGATCATGAGCAATTCCTTTCCTTCTCCATACTCTTCTCTTCCCATCACTCTGGTACAAGTTGATCTTGGTCTCATCTGTCCATAGGATCTTGTTCCAGAACTGTGAACGCTTTGTTAGATGTTGTTTGGCACACTCTAATCTGGCCTTCCTGTTTTTGAGGCTCACCAATGGTTTACATCTTGTGTGAACCCTCTGTATTCACTCTGGTGAAGTCTTCTCTTGATTGTTGACTTTGACACACATACACCTACCTCCTGGAGAGTGTTCTTGATCTGGCCAACTGCTGTGAAGGGTGTTTTCTTCACCAGGGAAATAATTCTTTGGTCATCCACCACACTTGTTTTCCATGGTCTCCCAGGTCTTTTGGTGCTGCTGAGCTCACTGGTGCATTCTTTCTTTTTGAGAATGTTTCAAACAGTTGTTTTGGCCACGCCTAATGTTCTTGCTATCTCTCTGATGGGTTTGTTTTGTTTCTTCAGCCTAATGATGGCTTGCTTCACTGATAGTGTCAGCTCTTTGGATCTCATCTTGAGAGTTGACAGCAACAGATTCCAAATGCAAATAGCACACTTGAAATGAACTGTGGGCCTTTTATCTGCACATTGTAATTGGGGTATTGAGGGAATATCACACACCTGGCCATGGAACAGCTGAGAAGCCAATTGTCCCATTACTTTTGGTCCCTTAACAAGTGGGAGGCACATATGCAAACTGCTGTAAGTCCTACACCGTTCACCTGAGTTGGATGTACATACCCTCAAATTAAAGCTGACAGTCTGCAGTTAATGCACATTGTGTTTGTTTTATTCCAACTCCATTGTGGTGGTATATAGAGCCAAAGATGTTAGAATTGTGTCGATGTCCCAATGTTTCTGGACCTGACTGTAAATAAGGAATGGATTTAAAATTAAAAGATGAACTCTTAATATGTAAAAAAGAATGTCAATTTGATCATGTTTCTGCTACAAAAAACTCTGGAAGTGAATGTATGAATTTGAAGGAAGGAAAATATATGCAAAACATAATTTAGACAGAATGAAAGTTTGCTTGTTATGTTTGGCATAAAGTGAACATTATTATGTTAAATGCAGCATGGTGGTATGTTAAAACTTGAAACACAGCACCTTTTCATAGAAATGATTTTGTTTGGAGGTCTTAAGAGATCTAAACAATCGCATAAGAATTTTAGAACTTATTTGTACTTTGGAGTGAAGCGTCTCCCATTCTACACAGATTCATCCATTCATTTCCTTCTCCTCAGCCGGAAATAGAACCTGAAATATTAATACAGAGATATTGAATTGAGCAATATGTAGGTTAGTGCTCTTCTTTGGTGCTCTTCTTTGGTGACATGTCTTCACTTGTATTAAGAAATACTTGAAACAATAATGATTCACTGTTATTCTTTTTAAAGGCTATTAAAAGGGAAGAACTGTTTGTAACATCAAAGCTATGGAACACCAAACACCACCCAGAAGATGTGGAGCCAGCTTTAAGGAAGACTCTGCAAGATCTAAAGCTGGATTACCTGGACCTCTACCTTATGCACTGGCCACATGCCTTCGAGTGCGTTTTAATTAAGAGAGTAAACCTCAATATGTTATTTATTTAAACCTGGGGCACAGGACCGGGGAACAGAGAGGGACAAAGGCTGAAATTTACTCCTTTTTAAAAAATGGGTGGGGGAGGGAATGAACATTGTGGAAGTTACATATGATTCAAATCCTATCGCAATGGTGATGCTCTGTTACTTGTTCAGAATAGTGCTGAAAGCACTCTAAGAAAAATTACATATGACTCCTGGAAGTATTTTGTTTTGCGTGTACATTCTGGAGGGTTACCATTAATTTGTATAATTCATAATACTGTGAAAATTTGTATAGTTCATAATGCTATAAAAATGTAACTAATAAATAGTAAAGTAATTATTTTAAAGTGTATTCGTTCTTAATGGTATTTTCAATGGATTTGCTATCTATCTTTTTGTAATAGGCGAGGAAATAATCTCTTCCCCAAGAATCCTGATGGTACAATGCGTTATGATTATATTGACTACAAAGATACATGGAAGGCTATGGAAAAATTGGTGGAAAAAGGCTTGGTAAAAGCTATTGGACTTTCAAATTTCAATAGTCGACAGATTGATGATGTTCTCAGCATAGCTTCTGTCAAGCCAGCAGTTCTACAGGTAAGATAGAAGAAGGAAAAGAGGATGTGATTGATAATAAGATAATGATTAAAGGAAATACAGTGTAAATGAAACAAGTTGTGGTTTTTTTTTGAGAGGCATGTCAATTTACCTGGATCAAGAAATAGCTTCTTAAGGAGGGGGTGTACCACACCTTCGTCTTTCAAAGCTGCCAGCACCACCACCCCTTTCAAAGACTAATTCACCACTCCTGTATCCAACCTGTTATCCCCCTCTCTGGTCATATACTAGTCAGGAAGAGTATAGAGGTGGTGAAGTTCATCCAAGAGAGGACTTTGTTCCTGTCCTCAGCTGTCACAGGCTTGAAAAAATCCCAGATGAGTTTGCAAAATGTTACCTTTGTCATCTCACAAGACTTTATAAGCATTTCATCTGAACAGATAAGAATGATTTTGTCTGCAAAATATCTAGTAAAGTGGTCATAGTGGCCTACTGGAGAATCCAACAATGATTTAGGTCACATTAAATAAGGTAGCTGGATGGCATTCTGCCAATAGACTAACTGGACAAATATTGAAGCTTTATCACCCTTTCTGCATCCTATGTTCAATCGCCTTCCCTTGGGACCGGAAATTGGCAAATGGGCTGTTTTCGGCTTCCAGAGGACCTCTGGGGGAGGGCGTTTTTGCCCTCCCTAGACTCCTAGAGAGGCTCTGGAGACTGGAAGACAGCAAAAAACGGGCCTTCCAGTCCCACTGGAAGTTGGCAAATGGGCCATTTCTGGCCTCTGGAGGGGCCTCCGCAGGGGGGAGGCCGTTTTTGCCCTCCCCAGACTCCTAGAAACGCTCTGGAGCCAGGTGAGAAAGAAAAACGAGCCTTCCCCACCACCCCCGAGGCCTTCCGGAGGCAGGAAACAATCTGTTTCCCTAATTCTGGTGGGCCCAGAAGGGCTGAAAATCAGTTGGCCGCCGCGCGCATGCGCCCCGGAGCTGAGCTCGTGTGCCCACTGATATGGCTACATGTGCACAGGTGTCATAGGTTCGCCATCACGGTCCTATAACATACTTTCAATAGGTTGAAATTGTCTGAGAGAGTCTACCACCAGGTAGGCAATCTTAAGCAGTTCTGGAAGGCAGCGTGCTGGCCAGCAGGGATGTTACTACATTAACAGTTCCCTGCTTGTCCTTGATACCCAGTTTCATATACAGGACTTTAGATGTAATGATTAGTACAAGAGTGCATCTGTTTACATCACCGTCTCATTGAATGTTATTGCCTCTCCTCTTTCCCAGCCTTGGTATCAAAGCTGGTATAGCTCCTGAAACCTGACCAGGCAGATCTTAGACAGAAGCAATCCTTCACTCTCACCTAATCCAGTTTGAAAGGTACATGTCCATGCAGGTCTGCTGCCTCCTCCATCCCAAGGCAATGTAGGGACATGCTCTTACTCCAAATAAAACTGGCATTGAAAAGAATCAACTGGAGGGCAAGTTTTCCAGCAGTTCAGAATCCAGGCTCTTAGTTGGGGCTGGGGGACAGAAATGGGGATTGGTATCAAATATCCAGTTTACTTTTCTTGTAACAGCCTGTCTTCACTATGCCCTATGCCCCCTTTGCCCATCGGTATTTTGATCCTTTCCCATTCTGTCCTCTCCTGTCTCTTCTCCCACTTCAGGGCATCCTCAGCCTTTCAATACCATTACCACCCTGTCTGTATTTCTGAACAATCATTCTGCCATTTAGAATATAGCTACCTTAACAGAATGGGCCATAGGTGCCGTCCAGCTATCCCTCCCCTTATCCCTCTACTCCTTCTCCCACTCATCCCCATCCCCATTGAAATCAATGTAACCTTCCATTCCAATTCCACCCTTAAGGTTTTTTCCACTCTACTCTTCCTGGCTGTCGTCTAGGAAAAAGAGTGCTCCCTCATGCTATAAGCTTCCTTTTCCTCCTTTGGAAGTTGGTCCTCCATTCCACCTGCTCTTGCCATGTCCCAGGTCCAGTCCAGATTTCCCATACGTACAATGAAGTTTTCTACTCTTTCAGCATACCATTTCTCAGCTATTTGAGTCCCTCCAGAAATGGCAGTGAAGAAACCACTTCTTTTTCCATGCAGTGTTGTTGATGCAAAAAGTTGCTATTTACCATTGGCCTTTCTTCAAGTGAACCTTATCCATCTTTTCCACCAACATAAATCTGTCAATTAACATCACTCTGTCTCTGCCCACTCAGTCTTTTTTGCAACATTCCACAATCCATCAAATATTTCAGGCCACTATCTCCAATTCTCTAGCCCCAGTTCTCCTTTCTCCATTATTGTTAGCAATCCCTTCTCTTTATGTTCTGCGCTTCCTCACATTACCTTCAACTCACAGTAAAGCATAGAATCTGCTGCCATGTCCTATCTCAGTGCTTTCCTTCCTGCATATGGAGTTTCTATTCTCTTGTATCCTATCAAGAAGATTGGATCATTCCAGAGCCAACTCTATATTACAGGAAATTAATAGGTTGGTCAGTCCTCAGCCTTAATTCCACTTCAGGAAAATGGACTAAGAAATTAGCTAAATTAGTGTCATTGCATCATTTTCTCTGTATCTCTTCCTGTTGTTGGCAGCAAGCAGACATATCTAATGTTACATGTTAATGTTCTTTCATGTATAACTACATTGTGTACCTGCTCTGTGATTCTCACTTGGCCAAGGCCTCACTCCTGCCCGTAGCTTGCAGGATTAGTGACCAAGGCAGCTAGCACTCGCCGTACTTCTGCTGATCCCTATTTCTTATTCTGCTTTGCCAGTTTCCTATGTCCTGCTTTTCAGGGTTTTTTTCTTTCTCCCTCCTTCATCATATATCCTCTTCACTATAGTTTTAAGTTAAAACCAATCTGAAAGAAGGGAGAAAGCATTAAAAAGTGTTTTTAATGTTATTGTCTCGTTTCCAAGATATGGTGTAGGCCAACTTTCCCCTCTCCTACAAAGTAATTTGAATATGTACCTTTGTGTTAAAAGTGTAGAGGCAGAGACAGTATGTTCTACCTTATAGCATATGTAGAAGAAGGAATTCCATCACTCAAATTAGCTCCTTTGTTTCCATATGAACCACTGGAGAGCCAAAGGTGTGTTTTTATTAACAATGGAATAACTTAGTTTTAAAGAAATAATTTAAAATCCAGTAAAACAGGAATGGGGATTTGTAAACCTTCAGATCTTGCCGAATGCAGCTCCTTTGATCACTGGCCATTGGCCAAACTGACTGGATATTAGCAGGGTCAGAGATGTTCAACTCCAGCCATAATGAAAGAAGTTATAGGAAGAAGAAGAATTTTTATGTTTTTTCCTGTGATCCCTTTTGTTTCACAGCATGTATTATTCTGATAACCTTATGGACCAGGATATGGATGTAATTGTGGTACTGGAGGGGGGGAAATGTAATCAGCAAAGTGAAGATAATACATTTGGTGCAGTTATTTTGCTTCTAGTTAATGTAGCACAACTTACAAGCCACACACAATTTCTACCACAGCCATTTCTACACTTTGCCATTACATTTTCTAACATTAAAATTAGGAGAATTTTCTTTAAAAGAAAATATAGGTTGAAAATGCTTTAGTGATCTTGTTTCTGTTTATATAGTTCATCTGTCATAGAATATTCATCTAAGCTAGACAAAAATACAAGAGTATAGACCAGTGATGGCAAATCTTTTTCTCGTGGTATGCTGGAAGTGTGTATGTGTGTGCGCAACAGCTCGCGCATGTGCCAGCACCCATAATGCAATGCAAACTCTCCCACATGTGCATGCGCACATGACCCCCCTGGGCTCCCCCCATGCATGCACTCCACATTGCGCATGCACGTCCCACACATGTGCTTCCCCCGTGCCCTGTTTTGGGCCTGCAAAGTCATTATTCTGAGGTCTGGGGCTTCCCTGTCTCCCCACACGAGCGGGCTTCTGGCATAGCCCCAGGCCTCTGGGGGGAGGCAGGGAGGCAAGGAGGAAAGTCCCGGCCTACTGCTCCTGCCGCCGCCACCCTCTTGCCCCCAACAACAGCGGTTCTCGTGTTGCCACTTCTCCAGCAGCACTAGGAGCAGCTGGCAGGGCAGAGAGGGCGGGGGCAGGCTGTGACGGCAGGCCGTTCTCATCGGATAAGAGACAGGCAGACTAGTTGGCTGGTGCGCATGCGTGCCCTGGAAACCCGGAAGAGGAATGAGTGATGTCATGCATACCGGGCAACATGGCTCTGTGTGCCATAGGTTTGCCAACACGGGTATAGACTCTAGCTCAATACAATGTGCCAGAATGTTAGCTGCACATTTGCCACCAACCCTCAGATCGTGATGGACTTAATTTCCCCTAAATTTTCAATGATTGGAACTTGTTTCTCTAAAATCTACTCTTTCAGCAAAGTGATATTAGTTTTTTTGCCACCAGCCTGCTCACTATTGTTCATTGCTTTTAATAGGTGGAATGTCATCCTTACCTAGCCCAGAAAGAACTAATAGCTCATTGCCATCAGCGAGGGCTGGTAGTAACTGCTTACAGTCCTCTTGGTTCACCTGACCGGATGTGGAAGCACCCAGATGAGCCAGTATTGCTGGAAGAACCTGGGATAAAGAAACTGGCAGAAAAATACAACAAATCTCCTGCTCAGATTGTTCTCAGGTATTAATAAATTAGCCTTTTGAGAGAGCAACATTAACGATCTGAAAGAGCAGAGAGTTAGACCATAAAACTCTTTATATTCCTTATTAATACATTTAGCTAAACACTGTACAGTACAAATTGGTGTTACAATGTTATGTGATGGCAAAAGGATTTCAACCATCCCAATTTTGTAAACACTTGAATTTTGATTGTGTAAGTGCTGAAATATTGCAGTGATTGTGGTGACTAAATGAATTTAGTATCCTCTTGAAAGAACAGAGTGTAGAAATATATTACCAATATGAAAATATTACCAATATAATACCAAGTGAGGCCATTGATTTGCCTAGCCCTAGGCCATTCTGAAGAGTTGCAGAGGCATTCCAGTTTTCAAACAAAGAGATGTCAGGGATTGAATCTGAGACCTTTATAATGCAAAGTTTTTTAGAATCAAAAATTTCTTAAATTAGAAATGAAGCTGGTTTAATGGTTAAGCTGCTAGCCTAGAAACCAGGAGACTCTGAGTTCTAGTCTCACCTTAGACATGAAAAGTCAGGTAGGTGACCTTGGACCACTCACTCTCTCTCAATCCAACTCATCTCACAGGGTTGTTGTTGTTGTGGGAAAAATAGGAGGAAGGAGCATTAGACATGACTGGGGATAGGGCTGATAACGTTAAAGCTAAACAGTGGGAAAGGGTAGAGATGGGAGAAACACTTAGATTGACTGGGCAGGATGTAGACACAGATACAGACAGAGATAAAGATTTAAGAGAAGAATATGGGAGACAAGTTAAAAAAAGAATAAGGATTAAAGTATTGATGCGGGCAAGAGATGATGGATAGAAGGTGGATAGGAAAAAGAAGGGAAAGAGAAGAAAGAAAAAAAATCCTCTTTTTTTCATTCCTTTTTTATAATGGTGGCATAAGGATAAATTGGAATAGGCAAGCTTAAACAATATTGTGACTGGTAAACGCTGAGCAATTAAGTAATGAAAACATTTTAATATAAACGTATATTAATATTAGAATAATAAAGATTGGATGAAAGCAAGAATGTGAATAGAGTTATTTTGTATGAGCATTAGACACATTTGCCACCCTGAAGTTATTCATAAAAATAATAAAGGAGGGATATAAATAAATAAGAAAGAGGAAAAAGAATGTTAATTTTTGCAATGTAACTAAACATTATTATATTTTGTTAATAGTACAATATTATTTTTATTATACAGTATTAATGTTTATATTCTTCCATTGAAAACAACTTTGTAATTTAAAATGGAGATTTGCAATAGAAGGTACTTTACAAATGTTTTAATCAAATTAGCAAAAGCAAGGTAGCAGCTTAGCTTTTTCAAAAGAACTTCAGATTCTAGGAATACACTTTGAAGTTCCATTCAAAGAACTCTGATTAGTATTCTATATTCTATGTTACAATGGCATTATTTTTAACTTTGAGCCCAAAGTTTTGTAGCCTTGTAGAGAAAATATTATTTTCCCTGTCAGAATAGAACACTTTGGATTTTGTTTATCCTGAATGAGAAAATCACAGCTTGTTGTTTAATTCTGTGACAGATGGCAAGTTCAGCGGAAAGTAGTTGTTATCCCCAAGAGTGTTACCCCTGCACGCATACTCCAAAATTTTCACGTAAGTAGGACATCTGACTGACAGGCGAGAAGAAGCCATTACTGTAGGCAGCAGTACTGAAGCTTCAACTGTGTTTTTTCACATGCACATTCTGATTTGTTTGAAGCTCCAGCTGATCAACTAATTTACTATTGAATTTTACTACCACAGATTCTAGGCTTGGTTATGAGACTGTATTTTTTTACCTGCTACACTATGCTGGTTTAATATATCTGGTGTTTCTAATTTGTGCATTCAATATATTTAACAGATGTTCACTTGTAAGCTTCTGCCTCCCAGACTTTAAAGAAAACCTTTTCCCTTTTGATCTTGATAGGTCCAGTAGAATCCAACATTTCTGTGTGGTGTCATATTACTGTATTGCTTTAAACTGCACTTCAAACATTATTTTAATGTTTAATGTTTAATTTCCTTTTGAAGTTGTTATAACCTCTTTTATATTTTTCAAAAGCTTTATAAAAAATTCAGATAAATACAAATCCCTTCTCTGTCAGCCCTTTTATTTAGAAATCATTAAACAATAGATGTATGGCTATCCAGAAAGTGTTACAATTAGTGCTATCTTATTTGCATGCTCTTGAAGTGATCAGAATAATTTGCAAATTTTTGCTTGTTTTTATGTTATTTCTACATATTACTTGGAGAGGTATTACATCTGTAGATGATTGGAAAGTTACTCTTTTTGCAATGATGGGAAGCAGAATTAACATCAATGCTTTTCTTTCCAAAGAATTATTGCTGAGTTTGTTTCTTGTTTCTGAAAAATATCCTTTTTGCTTAACTCACCAAAGAAAACTGCTCCTGCATTTTCTAGTCAGTTAAATTTGGTAGGTTATGGGAAAAATGAGCTGAACAGTTAATCCAGGGGAATAAATCAGTAATAGTCACTTTGGCATCTTGTCAACCAAGGAAGGTGGCTATAGGTTAGGCAGCACAACCTAATTCAGGAAGCCCATTCTGTAGGACATGGCCTTATCTTATCATGATGAATCACCTGCTACTTTGATTTTGCAAAAATTCATGATGATGAAATCCCAAGTGGAAGACAAACTTCTATGGTTATGAACTATATCCTTTCATTGTTGTGTTGTGACCCAGTTTGCCTGAACAACTATGGCATATTAGGCACATTGAGAAAGTTTCAGACTCCATGGTAATTACTTGGATCTTTATAAAAGCTTCTATAGTAGTATGCCTGAATATATTGTGACTCATTCAGCTATAAGCATACAATGGAACACCTTCCATGTAACTCTTCAGCCTTGTTGCAATATTAATAAAGTTACTATAGCAGGAATCATGAATCTGATGTTAGTAAGCTCCAATTTCCAGTGAATTCAGCCACTATAGACAATAGTGTGAGATGCTGAGATTATAATACAGCAATATCTGAAAGGTCACAAATTTCTCAGCTCATTACAATAGTCACTATTGTCCACTATCACCAGTTTTCACCAAATTATATAATGTTCTGAAGTTACTTTTTGTGACAAAAGTTTTGCAAGGAATAAACGAACTATTAATATGAACTCCTACTGAGGAATTTGCTTCTCTGAGTTCAGAGATTGCTGCTTTTTTGGCACTTGTTTTCCGTTGTATATCTCACTGAAGATAAAATTGTAACTTTCCTGTAAACTACACTTCAAATGTACAGGATATAGCACCGCCTAGTAGAAATTCTTAGTGTGAGTTTTTTAAGGTTGTCTCCAGTATCAGTTTCCTTGCAAGATGACCTGTATTAATAGTTTTGCCAAGTTTCTGAAGTTTGTGTCTATTTATCTACAGTGCTATAAACAGTTTTTCTTATATAATGGAAGTTGTCATAAAGGAGATAACTTCACAATTTAAACATAATGAAACTTTACAGATGAGGATTTTTTTTTTCACGCTTAGATCTTTTACAAAGTGTAAGAAACACTGAAGGCATGCGTGCTGACAAAAAAAACGATGTTTTCTTTAGGTGGTTAGGATGTACAATGCTTTAGATCTGTAGCCAAAAATATGCTTCAGAGTGGGCGGGTGCATTCATACCACACCTATCTGTGTCACCTTAAAGAAGCCATCTTTAAGGAGGTGCAGTGTGCACACCCATTCCCACTTGAAAGCATCTTTTGGCTTTAGCACTGAAGCATTGCACATCCCTTAGTAGATAGCTCTCATTACTTAGATATGTTCTGCACCTGTTTGCATTTACATGTGTTCTACAAGCAAATTTTTTAAATGATTAAGACAACTAACTCATGAAATAGCAACAGTGAAAATCCCAGCCTGAATTAACAGTAAATGTATTTATATGTTTTAGGTGTTTGACTTCAGCCTGACCATTGAAGAGATGAATTCTATTGAGAGCCTGAATAAAAACTGGCGATATATTGTGCCAATGCTCACGGTAAATGATGTTTCTGTTCATACAAAATAAATAAATAAATAGATAACTAAATAAAATGAAACTGAAATTTGTAAAACACGCACCGAGTGTATTTAGTCTCCTATCCCTTCAACAACTTCGCTATCCTGTTCTGTCAACAAATATATGTTTAAATGTTACATTTGTTAATGTTTTAAATTAAAAGTTGCAATTAAGAAATGGATTAAAGTACAAATAAGTCCATAACATCCAGTAACAATGTTGCCATGTTTAATTCTCCAAAGTAAAAATCTGTGTGCCCTCTAGTGGCTTGTAAGGTATAAAACCTTACACTATCTGAAAGTCAAATTTCAGATAGTGCTATGTTCAGTTTGAAATAGTAGAAACAATTGTGCTTCCTTTTAACTAACAGTTTTCTTTATCTTTTGCAGGTGGGGGACAAAATGATACCAAGGGATGCTAGACACCCCCTATATCCCTTCAATGAACCATATTAATTCATAAAACTACCAAGATGAAAAATGTATTTCCATTCAGGACTGTTGCTGCCATCATATACTAGATTTTAAAAAACACACCTAAATAAAGTATTATATCTGCGGGATTGCATTTAATCCTGAAGAGTTAACAATGGTTTTAGAGAAATAACTGTTTAACAATATAAATTGTACAACCTGAAAATTTTTATAAGATCTTAATTAACATGTTTCTGCATCTTTTTTAAAACATCTGTACCAAAATATTTGCTTGAAATCTAATAGGGTGCAAAGAATAATAAATGTAAGAAGTATATGCTTTACACATACCTAAATTTAAATTTTGGATCTCCTGCCATAATATCTAATAGTTACATAAATATTGTGACCACAGGTTTCATGACTTTATCCCAATATATGTTTGGTAGCACAGACCAAAAGAGTACAGGATGCATGGCATTGCTGCTGCCTTTAGCGCTGAATTAAAATAATTTGCCAACTCAGTTTACATTTAGCTAAATTACTTCTATCGCATAATAGGATCATTTTACAAATTAGAGAGCTGTAACTCTCTGGATATGTGGGCATGTTTGATTTTACATGTCACAAAATGGCTGCCATGGAGAACATGTCACAGAACATTGGAAAATGAAATTAAAATTCTAATCCTGGATGCATACTACTATCTCAATTTATTTTTGTACTTTAGTGCACCTGTCACCCTGGAATTTATGATAACTGAAATTTAAAGAAGTTTCCAGTGGCTTAAGATCTACTCTTTCACAAGAAGTGAAATCCCATCTAAAACAGTTTGATGTAATAGTTAAGGTTCTGGCCTAGAAACCAGGAGACTATATGTTTTAGTCCTACCTCAGCTGTGAAAGTTAGCTGGGTAACTTTGAGCCAGTCACTTTCTCTCAGCCCAACCACTTCACAGGTGGTTGTGGGAAAATAAGAGGAGGAAGGAGTATTATGTATGTTCATCACTTTGAGTTGCTTGTAATAAAGATGGGATAAAAATCAATCAGTAAACAAGTAAAACAGGCTGACCAGAATGACCATGCCTCCTTTGAATTGGATGTTAACTTGCTTCCCAGCTTCCATCCATTATAGAATTTATGTAGTGTTCAAGAGTACTAATGGCTTTCTGGGAGGGGAACTATAGTGTTAGGTGTTGTCAGCACATTGATAGTGTCTCATTGTGGTTCTATATAGATTTGAGATCTAACTTCATAGGGAACAACAGAATGCAGCACAGAAAGCATAGAATAGTAATTTAGCAGTCAAGATATAGAATAGTAATTTCTCCATCACTATCTTCTGGTGCAATCTCTCAGGGAACATTGAAAACGCTATAATAATGCCTTTAAGCCTGGCCCCTGCCATGACCAATGACATTAGTTATAAAAGATTCTATGAAAAGTACTAATTAGAATTTAGGAATACAAAAATTAGCTACAGCTTGTGCATTAATCTGCTTCAGTGTTTTTAATAATCCCCCCACTGTTGTAGCAAAAAAAAAAAAAAAAGATAATTTATAGTATAAAGTCCCAGCCAGGCTGTTTACATTTTCTCTATAAGCAATCATGTAATTAGGCTAAGTCTGCATTTTAAGATTTGATAGGCACATAGAAGGCTATATAAATCCAAGGACTTTAGAAGCAGTGTAGTATTACAGATGTGGGATGTTCTTTTCTATATATACAGTTTTATTAACCAAAGTGGTGGCTCACTGATACATACATGGAGTTTCTTGCAAAATAGGTTTAACCATAGTTAATAGAATCATGGTCTATTTTGACCAAATGTTCTACATTTGATACTGATTAATTAAGCTAAAATGGGCTAAGCCAAATGAATCAAGACACTTTATTGACTTAACATATACAAATCCATTTAGCAGTTTTAATGATCATACCATGTACTTATTTGTATCAATCTTTATTATTTATTAGAGGCATGATGCTGCAGTGGTTAAAATGCAGCATTTCTGGCTAACTCTGCTGACTACCAGGGTTTGATCCTCACTGGCTCAAGGTTGACTCAGCCTTCCATCCTTCCGAGGACCCAGATTTTTTTGGGGGGGGGGGGCATAAACCATGTAGAGAGGACTGTAAAGTACTACAAACCAGTATATAAGTCTAAGTGCTAAAACTATTTTTACAAATAAATCATATATATAGTGTTTCTACTTATTTATGAAATTTGTTCATGGATTGGATTTTTTATATTAATTTTTAAAAATACTTTTATATACAGTACTGTATGGTTGGCCAATTTATGTTCTACCTAAAAGCTGAAAAGTTGGTTAATTTATGGTTCTAGTATTATGCGGATGATAGCAATCAGATTAATTCAGTGAACAATGATTCTTTAAATGAATGATTAGAGTAATGTGAAAACAACTTCCAATTACTGCTCCCCAAAATGCAATACTTCTCTTCAGAAAGATTTCATAGTGACTAAAAGGGCATGCACTTAGTTGCATAAAAGATTAAAGATTTGTCCTCTCCTCCTGGTCACCTTTGTGAGGAGGATCAAGTAAGCCCCACTTCATACTAATGACCTTTTACTTATACCGACTGGGAGCAATTTTGCGTACTGCCCTTTTTCGGGATTATTTTGGGATAGACTGATCCGTGTCAAAGCAATAATGTAAGGCGGGATAAAAGCCCGGGAAACAACACATTTTTTAAACACATATATTCCACTAGAGTTTATTTTTAATGCCTCCAAATCTGTTCTAATGCGTGCAACCCACAACTACTATGTTATGAGATTGTATTTTCCAGCACGCTGAGACGGCGAGCTTTATTTACTCCGATTTTTGGACTACCTTTCCCAAAATGCCAATCGCATTGCCGAGGCAACCACACAGTTCTATTCGAACGGTAGCTACTGACGTCACTTGTCGACAGACTGCCATTTATGTTGAAGACGCCTCCTTCCGACTCATCGAAAGCCCCTGTGTGAGGGGCCGCAAAGCATTCTGGGAAACGTAGTTCCTTTTCCGTGAGAGCGTGCTTCGCGCCACTGGGGCGTGTCTTCAAGGGCTATATAAGCATCCGGAGGGGCGGTGGGCTGCGTTTGTCTGCTGGTTATTCCTTCGCTTTTGATTTTCTGTGGCGGGTCGTTGGTTATCATCGCCTTTGAAGGTACAAGGGGCTTCAGGCAGGATTTCTTTCTTCCGGAGCTGGATAAGCAGGAAGGGGGAGTTGAGCTCGTGGGTTCGTCTAATGAGGGGGCGACAGCGGCCGCGATACCAAGGAGCCTTTTCGGAGGCTTTGAGCGTTTATTTTCCGGGTAGTAATCTGCGATGTTCGGACACAGCTGTACTGTTTTTGATCTGGTTTTTTTCCCCCCTATAATTTTTCTTCAGTTCTTTGAAACCTCACTGATTTCCCCCCCCCTTTTTTTTGAGTGGGTTCGTACGTGCCGTCCTTGGCGTGATGGAGGCGGCGGGTCTTTAAAAAAAAAAATACCGAGACACCACGTGACCTGGCTGGAGTTTATGCCGCCATTTTTAATAGCTATCAATCTTTGGCGCGCGCCAAAGCGCTGGGGAGGGGAGGGGGTGGAAGGAGGTGAGTGAGTGAGTCACGTGGCCAGCAGACTTGGCCCATCGAAAGCGGCCGTTGAGATTTGGCGCCGAAAGCGCTGACAGGACAGGAGAGGCGAGGTGGCCCATTGTCCCTTCAGGTGAAGGCTTCCGTGGGAAGTGAGACGCTTCCTCTTGCAGAAAAAAATGGCTTTAAAACACGTTTGAGAAACCTGAGTTATTGGTATTGGTGCCATTTGATGCCTCTTCATACATTTGGGCGTATTAAAGGGCCTGGGATGTATTTATTGGATAATTCTTGCCAGTCGGTGAAACTTAAACCACCTGTAGTTTTTTTTAAGACAGGAAATGAAATATACTTGAGAGACTAAAGCTTCAAATGCAGTTGTGCAAAATGTTTTTTTAAAGTTTCTCCAATAATTATTCACATGCTTGTGTAGGTATTTCAGAGGGCCACATGACTTCTTTGGTATAACTTGTCATTTAAAGCTACGGGAAGTAGCAAGTTGTAGTTGTCCATGCTGTATTTTTGTCACTGGAATATATATCAGATCACAAATGTTTCCTATATATTGAAATACATAAAACCCCATTTTAAAGCCTCTAAATAGAGTTTTCACTTTTAATCAATACTGTTCATTTATTGCTCTCTGGGCAATGAAAAAGCTACTGATTTGCCACTGCATGAGAAGAAAAATACTCAACCTATCTGAAGTAGCAAGGTTTTTTTACAGCATACTTAATAATTTAGGTGTTAGCTCAAATGCCTTCTGGCTAAACTTTGAAAACTTCCTAGTTTGTCTAACTTAAATTTTCAGTTTCAGGATGACAGAAGAGGCTTCTGCTCCCTCTACTTCTGCTGACAAAACAGAGAGGTAAGAAAATAATTGGATAAAAAACAAACATGTCAAGAGCCAGAATAGTGAACTAATTGAGCTCTTCATTCACTTAAGCTGATAAAGGTGACATTGTATTTTGAGCATTTGTGGTGCTATTGATTTTGGAGTTGGTTCTATATGGTAAAAAATTTTGTGAAAACCTTTAAAAGGTAAAGGTTAGGGTTAGTATGAAAATATATAGTGTATTATTGGGCCAAGCATAGTAAATATAAAAAGTGGTATAAATTAGTAATACAGAGGAACATGCCTCTGCTAGCTGCATTGATTACCAATCTGTTTCTGGTTCCAATCCAAGGTGCTAATTATGAGCTTTAAAGCCCTAAATAATATATAATATATAATAACTTTATTGTCATTGTACATATATACATAGTATACCCATACAACAAAATTCACTTAACACCTAAAGACCAGGGCCAACACACAACAATCCCCAAATGGCATGGGACTGGGTTATTTGAGGGACCTTTCCCATATTAACATCTACTTCTTCTACCAGATCTAACAGGACATTCTGGAGGACCCATCGACTAGGAAATTTCACTTGGCAGGTCCTTGGTGATAGTCCTCTTGTGCTGTGTCCCCTTCCTTTAATGAAAATCCTTCCCTTCAGCTTTCTGGAAGTTTCTCAAGACCTGGTTGTTCAAGTGGGCCTTTAAATCCTAAGGACTGGCAAAATATTTAGATGGCTCTTGAATAACATCTCTTCACCTACTCCTGCTTTGTGTTTTATATAATAAAGTTTTTAACTATATTCTAGTTCGTATATTTTGTTTTTAAATTTTGTTGTATTGACCATTGTTAGGTGAAAAGCTGTGCAAAAAACTATATTATGGAAAGACAATATATATTTTCATACTTGCAGTATTGATGTGGATGGGGAAGCCAAGAGACTACTCGGCTTGGGACAAAAGAATCTGGTAATGGGAGATATTCCATCTGCTGTTAATGCATTTCAGGAAGCTGCTAGCCTTTTGTAAGTATTTAGATTATATATAATGGGAGGGTAAAATATGTTTATTCAGCTATAATTTCCTAAATATATTTTTAATATTTGAAGATTTTAGTCTTCTCTATTTTAGCTTACTTTTGATATGTTCTACATAGTTTTAAGATTCATTAAGAAGCTAACATGGCAAATAAACAGAATGGATTTTGTCTGTTGAGCTACAGTTTTATGGTTTTCACAATCCAAGCTGTAACAAAAGATTTATATAGTCAAGACTAATGTGTTATACAGCCAAGGAACGAATCTTTTATCTAGCACAAACCTAATTTACTCAGATTTCTGCTATCTAATTTTTTTACCTACATGACACTATGATTTAATATTCAGTACAGATAGTACATATTCAGTACAGACGTAAGACCACAATTGAGTCCAAAATTTGCTAAGTGAGATATTTGTTGAATGAGTTTGCCTATTTTATGACCTTCTCACAGTTGTTACATGAATCATGGTAGTTGTTAAGTTAGTAATATTGTTAAATGAATCTGGCTTCCCCATTGACTTGGCTTGTCAAAAGATGATCACATGACCCTGAGACACTGCAACAGTCATAAATAAAAAAATGTCATGTTTTTTTAGGCTCGTTGTAAGTGAACGGTCACTAAATGAACTATTGTAAATCAGTTACCTGTAGTTTGGAGATTATGTTTATCAGTTAATTTGAAGCATCCCTTAATACAATTTAAGTTCAGTTAAAGTAATTCTCAAAAAATGAGTTTATGTCTAATTGTTCTTCAGGGGCAAGAAATATGGTGAAACAGCAAATGAGTGTGCTGAAGCTTTCTTTTTTTATGGAAAATCACTTCTGGAGTTGGCAAGGTAAGTTAATATATCCTATCACTTCGCCAATTGAACCTCGGTATATTCATTTAAAATTTAACCAGTCAGTAATTCATACAATTTTACTTACTGTTACTGTTCACATGTGCTGTAGTTCTTCTATGTGCGAGGCTCTTTCTATGCCATGTTATTTTCTAAGAAAGATCCCAGAATAATATTTTCATAAGAGTGTGTGTGTATATATTCATACTAAAGATTTGCTCTGATCTTCCAACAAGTCTTAAGACAACCAGAATACTTTATTATTGAAAATGTATCAGAACCTAATAGCTTTTTCCTAAACCCAGTGTAGAACTTTATAAATATTTGTGAACAATATACTTCTATTAAAAATTGGAAAGAGTATGGTTTAGTTTATTTGTTTGGGTTGATTAATCTTGGATACCTCCATCCCAAGCGGTTCTTTTTAATGAGCCATGTATTTACTTTCCAGAGTAAAAGTATACGACATGAAAAAGTGGGCCAGTTTGTGTTATGCTATATCATGGCACTGAATTCTTCAAAGTATTCCACAAAGTGTAGATTAAACATGTAATTTATTAGAACTTGCACTGAACTACCTGAATAAAATATTAAAGTTTCCATTAAACACTGGTTAATGACACTATGGCATATAGTCACGGTCTCACACATAGTCTGTAAATCACTTCATCAATTAATATTGTTGTCCTAGAATGGAAAATGGTGTGCTGGGAAATGCTTTGGAAGGAGTGCAGGTGGAAGAGGAAGAAGAAAAAATGGAAGACTCAACGGTAGAAAGCGCTGATAATATAGATGGTATGTAGAGCTGTCTTAATGCATTAGAGAGATGCCAAGCTGTATGTATTCTGAATGAATATGAGGCATGAATTGAGATTGTTTGCCTTAAATAACACATTTAAAAATACAGTGATTTAGTAAGATCACTTAAGTAAAAATTACAAAACTTAGAAAAAATTGCAAAATCAATGCTTCTATTAAATTAAAATACTGCCACTTCATGGGAGAGGGTACCTACTGTTTTTTCTTTATGAAAACCTTTATTTATATACTTGTTTTAGAAACGATTGGAAGTAAACCTTAAAGGAAAATTTTGAAACTAAACCAGCTTGGGCTTGCAACCAACTTGTGTATGGTGCAGTGCTATCTAGTCTTATTATATAAGATTTGAAGTATAAATTCTGTTGTAACCATAAATGAAATTCACATTAGAGAGTGAATACTTGCCTGTCAAATTTACTTAAGCCCCTCAATTTATAGTGGCTTCCTCTGCAATGTTTGGTGTCTCAGTTAAAGAAGCTTGGCATCTCTTGCTTGGCTGTTAACTCTTGCTAGTACACAACTCATTGCTTAAGCTCAACTGCTTGCAGACCATAAATGTTACAAAGGTGCTTGTTCTTAAATTAAAAATAAGTATTTGGTATTGGCAGAAAGAGTTAGTGGGAAATAGGGTGGAATGTGAAGATCATAAATGCTTATCACTAAATTCGAAGATTTCTTTGTGCTTCATCTTCCTTCTTCATGTAGAAGAAGCAAGGGAGGAATTAAGAGATCAGGTATATAATGCCATGGGGGAAAACGAATCCAGAAAACCTTCAGAAGAATCTCTGGTAGAAACTAGAGTGCAAGCAAAAAATAAAGATGCAGAAGTGGAAGAAGTTAGAGAAGAAAAGGCAGCTGTGAATATAGATGATAATCTTGCAGAAAAAGAAACAGCAAGCAAGCAAGTAGAAGTTATACAAGAAAAACAGATCAGTGAAAAAACAGTGGAAGATTCATTAGAAGGTAGTGCTGCTGCAGAAGAAAAGACAGAAGAGACAACTGGAGGAGAAAATCTAGCAGCAGAAGAAACCCAGGAAGACATTGTACTTAAGAAAGTATTGGTTGTAGATAAGACTCCTGGGGAAGAAAAACTAATAGAAAAGCCTGCAGAAGCAGCTAGTGGAGACACTGTAGAGAAGGAAGTGACTGCAGAAGAAAAGTTAGCTTTACAAAAGATGGAACAGAAGGCAGAAAAGCTTGTAGTTTTGACTGAAAAGCACACAAATGCAAAGCTAGAAAATTCAATGGTAGAGGCGTCAGCAAAAACTTTACAAGAGACATTAGAGGAAAAAGAATTGGTGTCTGCTGTTGATAAAGTAGAAAGGAAGGCAGAGAAGGCAGAACAAACAACTGTGGCTATTCAAGAAACGGACATTGTTGCTGGACAAGAAAACGTGGATTTGAAAGAGGAAGAAAAATTGAATGAACCTATAGCTTCAGGGGAAGTGTTACCTACAGCTCCAAATGAAATTACTTCTGCAGGGATTGTTGAACAGTCACGTGAAATAGAAATTGAAGAAAAAGCTGAAGCTGCTGCTAAGGTAGAAAAGGAAGAAGAAAAGGATCACGAGATGGGAGAGGGAGAAGGTAACAGGGATAGAAAATACTTGTGGGTGGTTTTTTTTAGAATGCTAACCCAAATAAAATTGATCCATTCAGAATTCTCTTTGCCTCGAGTGAGAGAAGGGATATAGCTAGGGAGAAATATAAAAGGGCACAAAATAATATAATTACTCCCCCCTCCCTTTCTTTTTCTTTTTCTTTTTCTGCCAAATAGTTAACTGTGGACATGGCAAAACTATTGGCTGATTTGGGATTATTGTTAGTCTAAGCCAGTGGTTCTCAACCTTCCTAATGCTGCGACCCTTTAATACAGTTCCTCATGTTGTGGTGACCCCCAACAATAAAATTATTCCTAAAACCATTGAAAATATGTGTTTTCCGATGGTCTTAGGTGACCCCTGTGAAAGGGTCATTCGACCCCCAAAGGGGTCCCGACCCACAGGTTGAGAACCACTGGTCTAAGCAGTAAATCTAAAAAGCAATGGCCACTAGAGAATCCTGAATGGATATTCACTGCATGCTCTGATATTGCAATACTAACTCAAAGCATAGCTTTCGTCCTGTCAATATATACCAAAGCAGTAGGATTGACCAGAGTACCATTACATTAAGATGTTGAGGCTATAGATTTATGCTAAAAAATAACAATTTGCTGCCATATAACAGAAATATAACATTGCAACTGGCAAATTCATAATTTTCATGCTTTGTTTTCTGTCTTGCAACATGATTTTTGGAAATTTATTCAGTTCTTAAGCAGTTAAATGTCTTAATAATTCCAGCTATTTGCAAAATATAATTGATATTAAAAGGGACATGTCAGTAAGCATATTTCACATCCTGCGGAAACTTCAAATTCTATCTCCTAAAAGTTTTTTACAAAGCAGATTGTATTTAGACATTAAAATGAAAAGTTACAGTAAGATGCAGAAAAATACTATACTTGCCCTGTAAACAGCATATTTTCTCAAAAATTGCAGAGTAACTACTATCCCACCTTAATTCTTTTGGAATGGGATCCTCACTAGCATCCTCACTAGATGCACTGAACTGTTCTAAAAGTTAATTTTTATTTAACGGAGGCAAATACCTTTAACTCTTTTCAGTTTATGCATTGGAACATCTTATATAGATACCATGTTTCCCCGAAAATAAGAACCTGTCTTACATTTTTTTTTTTGAACCCTGAAATAAGTGCTTGACCTTGCTGCCATGCGTTTATTATCAGGGTATGTCTTATTTTGGAGGAAACAGGGTAGAAATGAGTTAATTTCAGTTAAAAAAAAAGTGGAAGTATTCATCAAATTAAATCTTTAATCCGCAGATATTTTAAAAAATAAGTATGAATGTTTCATGAATGTCTTTACAATTATAAAACAATAGCGTGCAGTTGAATTAAGAAAGGCTGTTAAATAATGATGCTGCAAAAATTGAATAAAATAAAGAGCCAAGTAAATAGCATGTCAGTAGTGTATATAAACAGGAAACTCCTTACAGAGACAGAAGGTTCAGAAGAAGATGATAAAACTGAAGAGGAGAAAGAAAATTACTCTACAGCTGAAGAAAAGGTGAAGTATAAATCAGTATTCAGATCTATTAAAAGCTATTAGTGTTATTCAGGAGAAAATGTATGTCCTATTAGTATAGGTAGTCCTCAATTTAACACAGTTCGCTTAGTGACCGAAGTTACAACGGCACTGAAAAAAGTACTTATGACCATTTTTCACACTTCCAACTGTTGCAGCATCCCCATGTGATTTACATTTGGATACTTGACAACTGACTCAGATTCATGACAGTTTGCAGTATCCTGGGAATGTGATCACCTTTTGCAACCTTCTGAAAAGCAAAGTCAGTGGGGAAGTCAGATTCACTTAACAACCGTGTTATTAATTTAACAACTGTAGTAATTAACAAAGGTGGCAAGAAAAGTTGTAAAATGGAGCAAAACTCATCAAATTTCTCACTTAGTAACATAAACAGGCTCAATTGAGGTCGTATGTTGAGGACTACCTTTAGATAAAGAGATAGCTGCTTCTCTGAGGTAAATCTTAAGTATTTTCTGGTTCTGTGAAAAAAGATCTGTTCTAAAGCTGTGTGAAATCTTCTCTTAATGAGTGTATTTCTATGAGAAAGACTATAATTTTCATAGGACTCGGTGCCAGAGTCAATATTTATGATTGCTATTAAGGCATAAGAAATTGGTACTGCCTAATATGACTAATAAATCATATTGCTTCAGGAGAGTGAAGAAGATGAAGTTGGAAACTTAGAACTGGCTTGGGATATGCTGGAATTGGCAAAAGTAATATATAAGAGGTATGTCTTAATAGTTCTAATAAAATAATATCCTTAACCATATTACTGATGAATGTTTTTACAGTGTATTTTCTGATTTGCTTTTTTGGTCTAGGCAGGACACTAAAGAAGCACAGCTCCATGCTGCTCAGGCTCATCTAAAACTAGGAGAAGTTAGCATTGAATCTGGTAATTGATTTAAAGTTGTCCAGACATGCTATTTCTAATGGCTTTTGCATGTTGTGACTATACATGAGACTATACTGCATTGACTATCAATTTTTTAGTCATATTTTACATTAAAATTATACAAAATTGAAGTAGCATAAATATGAAGTATGTCATATACTGTGTTTTGACAAGTTTGATTTATGTATATTCTGAATTGACGGTTGCAGTTTTTCATTTTTTATTGTAATTAATATATAGCTTTTATATAGCTCTATATTTGTATCACGCTTGTATAGCTGCCATTTTTTCCACTGTTCTAGCACTTAATTCCTAACTGATACTGGTTGATATTTGATTAATAAAACTAATTGATAAAACTGATACAGGTAGTCTTCAATTTACAACCATTATGGAGTCTCCCCACTGCACACATAAGTTGTGACAGTCATAAAGTGAGTTGTCACATGACCAATCTGATTTTATGACCTTTTTTTGCCATAGTTGTTAGGTGACTCGTATAGTTACGTGAATCCAGTTTCCTCCTTTGACTTGCTTGTTGGAAGCCAGGTGGGAAGATTGCAAATGGCGATGGGACACTGCAACTGTCATAAATACATGATGGTTTCCAAGTGTCCAAATTTTGATCCTGTGATCATGGGGACACAGCAGTAATTGTAAGTATGAGGACCAATTTTAAGTGTGTTTTTTCAGTGCTGTTGTAACTTTGAATCATAAATGAATGGTTTTAAGTTGAGGACTACCTGTATGATGGCCGAGGAAGGGAAAAAAGGATAACATGGATTATGCATATTGCTTTGTTAGTTACTTTCCTGGTTTGCAAAACAATAATTGTACTCTTGAACTGAGTCAACTTTTCTCCAATATATGTTACAATTTTTCTAAACAAATGTGAATATTTTTCTATATTGCTTTTGGAATTGAGTTTGTCTGCTATCATGATTTTCTGGTGTTTTCTGCAGAAAACTACATGCAAGCTATAGAGGAGTTTCATTCCTGCTTGGCTCTTCAGCAGAAATATTTAGAAGCCTATGACCGTTTGCTTGCAGAGTCTCACTACCACCTTGGGTTGGCATATCACTACAACAATCAGTATGAGGAAGCAGTGCTGCAATTCAGTAAATCAATGGAAGTAATAGACAAAAGACTGGGTAAATCAAAGCAGAAGTTTTACATATTTTTAATTATGTTCCTCCATTACTGTTTCCTGTCGGTTCCAAGTTTCAAATTAACATTGGTTGCAATTTGCCATTAGCTTTCTTGGACAACTCCCATAATTTCTTGTTTTTGGGGAGTAAGGAAGATTTAGAGAAGTGGGTTCAGCTACAAGAAGATTCTGAAAGGAAGGAATTGTCTAGATCAGTTCCAATTCAGATTTACACCTATGTAGAAGACACAAGGAACCTCTTATGGTGTATGATATGAATAGGAAGTGGAAGAGTAGGAAATTGTAAAGCACTGTGAATGTGATTGTGCTCCTTTCTGAATGTGTGGATCAGCTCTGGGGAAGGGAACAGTTGATCCATTGGTTATTTCAGTATAGGGTGACACTGGATTTGCTGTCATCCTCTACTATTCAATGTCTGGTGAAATTTTAGAAGAAAGCCTTTAACCTGGGATTAAGTATCAGTATGATGGTATATAGTTGCATATAGCCACTGTGGAGATGTTGACCTGCTGTTTGGAGTCTGTAAGGGACTGGATAGACCACAACAAGCTTAAATTTCAGTATGTTTGATCTGGGATAGGGTCACTCTTTCCCCAAGGGAACAAAGTCCATGTCTTATGAGACTTCCTAGTCTGCTACGTAACTGAAAAGCAGGTGGAACCTGTGGCCAGGAAACAAGTTTTGCCCAGCTTCAGCTGGTCGGCTAGCTGCAAGCCAATAACACTTATTATGCAGTGTCCCACATGCATCTTTAACAATATCTGCTTGGGTTTGGATTGCTGTGATGATGATTATTTCTTATATTCAGACTTAATCCATTGTGTGTACTCATCCTGAAAAGGGTTGCTAAGCATCCCCAGTCTGTGTGAATTGAGGCTAATCAAGTATCTCCTTGGTGTAACTTTAATGTATACATACATAGGAACACTGCCACCTGAGATTCAAGATCTTGCTCTTCCTTCCCCCTGCTTTCACAATGCCTTTAAGGCTTTGTTTTGTTACCATTCTGGTAGAGATAGTGAGTCTAGGCCTGAATTTTGTTTGCAGCAGTTCAATAGTGCAGAGGCACCCAATCTTTTTGCACCAGGAACCAGTTTCATGGAAAACAATTTTTTTCACCCGGGGGGAGGGGTGTGCAACCAGATCCTCTGCATGTGCAATTTACAATAGGGTTCGCTCGCCCACTGCTCACCTCCAGCTCTGCGACCTGGTTCCTAACAGACCATGAACTGGTATCAGCCCAGGGATTGGGGACTCCTGCCTTAGTGGGTTGTTCCATTGGATTGGTTTTACCTTCTTATAAATTGCTCAGACAAATTACATGTAGTCCTTGATTTACAACAGCAATTGAGGCTGGCAATTACCATCATAAATTGTGAAGGTTAGAACGTATCCTTCACCATGGCTCAGTTTTTGCCAGAAATTGGAAGTAAGCATAAGCTTCTTGGAAAGCAATAATAAATTGTGGTTACATGGCTATAGACTGCTGCAAACAGCTATAAATATAGGCTCATTTCTGACCAAAATGTGGTCATGTGACCATGGAGACAGGGATTTTGAAACTGGGTTGTAAGTCCCGGTGGGGGGAGGGGGTCTATCATAACATTAAGCGACCAAGTATAAGTAGAGGACTACCTATAATAAATATAAGGTATTAATCTCAGTTTAACAGAAGTGATCTGTGAACCATGAACCAATCTCTTTCTGGTTTTTTCGTGATAATTGAAATAGTTGAGATTTGTTTGTTTCTTTTTACAAACAAAAAAAATCTGCTAATAGACCTAAATTTGCTTTCTGTGTTTCTTGAGCCTTTGTTTGGTTTAAAATTTGGGTTTTCATTATAAAGTTGTTTTAAAAGAGTCAGTGGGTCAGTTCATAGAAAAGTGAATAGTTACTGTTCTCTGATTTTGTTGGGGCGGGGGGGGGGGGGGATTGTGTTTTGTTATTCTGTACCAAGTGGTGATATGGCCAAATTAAATGAATTGTTTCTACAAAAAGTACTAATGGCTTCTATATTGTCACCTTTTTCAGTTATGCTGACTGAGCGACTAAAAGCAAAGGGAGAAGGACCAGCTGAGGATGAAAAAGAAATAGAGGAACTCAAGGGCCTGCTTCCTGAAATCAAAGAAAAAATAGAAGATTCAAAAGAGTCTCAAAATAGTGCAAGAGTGACTGAACTAGCTCTGAAAGCAACTCTAGTGAGTTCCATCATTGATTCTGTTGAAATAAATAGATTTCAAAATGCTTGGCAAATAAATCTGTGCACCTGCAGGATGTACTTTACTATGAAAAGTGGTTAATAGATCTGAAACCTAAAATCTGAGCAAAGCATCTTTAATATTAAAGTGACATGTCATTGATTTTGACATTAGAATGCAATAGGAGATAGCAGTGTTTCTCTAGATCTTTTTTATAATTGTCACTGAACACAAGATTAGTTTGCTAAATCTGAGAATTTAAAGATTAAGCTTTTAAATGACCTTGCAGTATTTATTTTTAAAACTATTCAGATGCGGTCAATAAGTCAAGAGGTAGATTTCAGAAAATGCCTTTTTGCCCTGATCTGTTTATTTTCTGGAGTTTCAGCAGTTAGAGGCTTTCTAATAGTATTTTAAAATTATTTCTTTCTTTCCAGGTTGGTGGATCTTCCAGCTTTTCACAAGGGTCTGAAAGTAGTGCAACTTCAACAGTAAGTTATAATAGCAATAGCAACTAGGTTTATGACATTATGATTGATATTTCATAGAAACTTCTACTATTTCTGTAATAGATTCCAGTTGGACACAAAACTGATGGAGCTACAGACATCTCCCATCTTGTTAGGAAAAAGGTGTGTATTCTATTAAATAAACACAATTCTTACTGGCTTGTAGCTAATCCTGCAGTTAAAAGGTTAAATCACATTATTTCTACAATTTTTATATATCCTACATAAAATCCTTTCCAGTGGGAGCCAATTAGTCTGGGAACCATGTAGCTTTCTTGATAGCTTGGGTGGTATTGTGCTGCATAGCACCCACCTTATTAACTCTGGTTTAATTTCAAAGCTTGATTTTGTGGGTTCTGCAGGCACTTCAACTTGGCTGTGTTAAGGTCCTGCAGAGGCATCCATGGTAGTCCTTCAGAGAGTTCAAATGTTGACATATCTGAACTGAAACAACTTCACAGCCAAACATCCAGGCTAAATTGGGTTCCCTTATTTTAAATGGAAATGGAAAATATTCACTAGCATTATTCAATCTGGAATAATCTGTTTAGCTATCTTTGTATTGTAGAGTCTTTGGTGCTCTCAGAGCTTGGTTGTTTGCTTGCAGGTGTTTTATTTTGTTTCCTAGACACTTAATAAAATATCTGCACGTGAACAAGGTCTCTACAATTCAACCCTGACTATATATATTCTCTTCTATTGTATGTTAGGGCTATTATATGAGTTGATGAGCAATATATCAATATTGTCCTTTAAATCGATTATTTGATTATTCTCATTAAATAATGGTTATCTCCTTTTTTTGAACTGCTGGTCTAACATTAGAATTCTAGTCAAATTCTAGAATTTGATCTTTAGAGTAATATGCAGGCTAAGTAACTTGAAGGTAATTAACCTTTTTAATTTTAAAACAGTTGAAGAGAACCAAATAGATATTGCATGTTGTTTGTAAACTTAATTTAAAACAGTTAGCAGTTGCTATTTAATAGCATATGCATAATGATACTAAATATTCTTAAGATTCACATTTCTGCTTGATGAAGACTAAACAATTTTGTCTTCAGAGGAAACCAGAGGAAGAAACTCAACAGGGAGACAATGGAGCTAAGAAATCTAAATCAGAATCGGCTGTCAATGGTGGTGGTGATGCAGCTCCCAATGGAAATGAGGCTGCAGAGAAAATGGAACAGGAGGTGGGCAGTTCAATCAGGAGACATATAAATTGAAATAAACAAAAATAATTTTCCCAGGCATTTTTTCCTTGCCTATGTTTCATTGCCTGCTGGTTTTCTCCCAAACATATAATATATCCATGCTAAAACACATATTGATGTAACAGAGCTAAACAGAAAACCTAATTTGTTGTCAGATGCAAACAACCAGACCCACACGTGCAGAGTTTAGGCTAACTACTTTACTGTCTTCTGCCTATAAGGAATCTCTCAGTCTGGCAGCCTATCCTTGGAAATGATTACATAAAACTTCAAGAAATTTAGGGGTCTTAGCCTTTTTGCGGTTGTGCAATGACTCCAAGCTAACTGCACTTGATCCCTTCTCCATGCCAGGCTTCGTGCTTCCCAACAAAAGCATAGCAATTTATACTTCTGGATAATTGCATACAGTTTATAAATGAATTAAATAGTGAGCTTATTAAGTGCTATTATGCAAACATCTATATTTTTTGTGCAGCAAGATACTAAAACAGGATTATTAATCACTATTAGATATTAATAGCTCCTATCAAATTGTCCATCATGTTAGTCTTACAATCTGTACCAAATCCTTTAACGATGCATGAATTAATTACCTAGCCTTGTAAAAAATATATATTTATTACACTTTGTCTTTCTTTTTAGACAGGGGGAAGACCACAAGTTGAAACTGTTCAAAGTACTGTATGATAGTTCTTTAATATTGGGCATGCTGCCTCCCAAGGATTGTGGGTTTTGTATATAATGTATTTTTTCACTCTTTGGCAACTTTTTGTATTCAATAAAGATTGTACTCAAACATTAACATTGTCATTTTAAAATATGCAAAATTAAATCTTAAAATTTATTAAGTTAGTATTCTGGCTTCAAATTTTGGTTATCTGTCTTATATGCAATCAGCGTGGTAGTTACTTATTGTTTTGGTACAGTAAGTTTTTCAAGATTAAAGTGGGATAAATCTTCCAAAAAGTCTCAGACCAGAATAAATAGATGGGAAATGAAAAATATATGGAAAGGCTGTAGTCTAGTATGGAAAATTGTCCAGTCTAATGAGGCTTCTGTTTATTTTAAAATTGTAGTTTTGAAATTTCATAAAGTATAAGATTAGGACAAAACCCTAGTTTAAGAAATCATAGGAAAGCATAAGATGATTGACTAAAGGAAAACCCAGGTGTGGTCAGAAAGTTTACCCATAGTCCGTTTTGAAAGAGTCTGAACTCTTTATGCCCTCATAAAAATGATTCATAAATTATCAAAGCAGAAAAATCACTCAATAATATGAACATATTGAATCCTGATCCGAGCAGAAATAGCTTCTTGGATTGTAGATAGAGCAAAACCAATGGCTTTAAAACTCCTTTAGGACTTAAATGTGAGACAATACAATCTTACTAGTAGCAGTATAAAATCTGAAATGTAATTTTAACAAAGTGCCTACAAACAAGAATTAAGAGAAAGACAAACTTCCTTCAAGAAAGCTCTTCTATAATTGTATCATGACTAGATGACAAGCTTTTGAAGAGAAATACCTGCAGATAGTTTGCTTTACACTGGACCCATCATTGTCTCCCCAGATTTGCAAACCTCTAAATAACCATGCACAATATGCTTCTCTGTGTCTAATCTGCAAGCAAATGCAATTTGTTAATTCTTCCCTGGAGTTAAAAATACATGAAATATTTTTTATCACTAGCCTTACTGGTAAATACATAATAGCTTCTTGCTTCCACCAAGGTAAAGTAAGACCGAGAGAATTGAGGTACATAAGAAAGTAGCATTTGATGGGAATATAAGAATTTAGAAGATTTATTAATATAACGATGGCATTTTATTAATACTATCAAATAAGAGATTTTGAGACATATCTTTGAACTTTCTACCCTGAACTGGTATGGACTTCAATTTCAGACTATAAAACTGGAAATCCACTGTAATGGATTTCTGATTGAAATTTTCCTGGCTTTACATTTACTTTTATCAAGAAAAAATGTTCAGCTAGAATGTAATGGTGTAGTGCAGGGATATTTATGCTCTGACATGTTTGGGATTAGACTTTATTGGTCCAGCAGTTATATAATAGCAAAATATTTTGGTAATTGCAGTATATGTACATAAAGAAGGGCATGCACCTACTAGTGATCTAGTACATCATTTGGAACTGAGCTACTTCAGAAAAGTACACCTGTAGTGCAGATGTTTTGCACTTACGAACAATTGTTCTGGCTAGGACTGCTATGGAAAGTACATTGTTTTCATTGCAATTTGAGAAATTGTTCTCTTTTCATAGAATCTAGCTAAACTATTCTCAGAAATTCTTGAACTTGTTATTTTGCACTTTTCTCTGATAAACAGAGATAATGAAAAATCAGTCTTGAATATACATTCCTGTGGAATTTAAAACACAGCTGTAATGGTTCTCTTCAAGAATAAAAATACTACACTAATACTGAGCTCATTACACATTCTTTTCAAAAAAAGATGGGTTCTAGGGAATTGGGCTTCCCAAATCTTAAGGTACAAATTTACTGAAAGATCATAGTATCTGTTTGGTTACCTTAAGTATGTATTTGTGTGCAAAGCATTTCACTTTGAATAGTTCTGATGCTGAAACTGCTGTTTTGCGTATAAAAGAATCATTCCAAGGTTCTTGGAAATCTTCCAAGTTCAAAACAGCTGATTCCTAGCTTAAAAACTCAAACATACTTGGAGAGGGATGATCAGTAAAGTTCTGAACTAAACATGTTTCTAAACAATATTTTGGGCACCTTTAATAAATATTTTGAATACAATTGACTAGCAAAAGAGGATGGTTATGTATGCGCACCAATTTATCCATGCAAGAATACAAACGTGACTGAATTAGCAAAACTAAGTTTTGGGCCTGGTAACGAGTTATTACTGTGCCTTCAACATCGATAGAGAATTGCAATGTTCACTATTTAATTACAATTTAAATAGTATTTAGAACAAGGTTTAAGGAATTTCAATATAAAGTTTCACCAGTTTAACTTAAAAAGATAAATAGACCAATTTTTGCAATCTTTCACTGTTAATAAAAATTCTTTAGGTCTTTCTTATTTCCACCCGTCAAAGTGGTATCAGCATATCTGAAGTTGCTGGAGTTTTTTCCAGGAATTAGCACAATAATTCATAATCTTTTTCATATAAATTAAATTAGGTAATTTATGTAAACCCTTGGACTACTCTAAACAATGTAGCTGTTCTAACCTTCCTGATACACATTTTTCAATAAAAAAAATACTTGGCCCAGTTCATCCACGTTTTTAAGAGCTGTAGATACCTGCCAGTTCTATATGTTGCTGAAGCCAAAATACAAACTTGAGCCTTACTTTACATGTGAGATTGATTGTTATGTAATTTGAGCATTCTTTATCATATTTTTTAGTATTGGAATATAAATTGATATTTTTCAAATCCTTTGGCAGGCTGGAGGATTCTGGGAGTTGAAGTTCACAGCACTACGGTTGCTACGGTTGGGAAGTACTGTTCTAATAGCAATAGCACTTAGACTTATATACTGCTTTACAGCCCTCTAAGCGGTTTACAGAGTCAGCATACTGCCCCCAACAATCTGGGTCCTCATTTTACTGACCTTGGAAGGATGAAAGTATGAATCTACCTTGAGCTGGTGAGACTCAAAATTGCAAAACTGCGGGCAGCCAGCAATCAGAAGCAGCCTGCAATACTGCATTCTAACCACTGTGCCACCATGGCTCTCATAGTATTGTATAGGAAGTATAGGAAGAAGCTTCCTTTGCTTCTAACTTTTAGGATACTTTTATTTGCTTTATGCTGATGAACCATATCTTGAGTTTTTCAGGGACCATTGTTTGTCTGATTATTTTCTTTAGTTGAAATAATGTAAGAGGTTGTTTGACCTGATCTTGCTTTTGCTGATGGAAGTGAATTATTCTATCTACTTGCAGAATATGTAGTTAATTTGATCTCAATGACGTCTGTATGTAGAGTCAGTGATCTTTTACATTATAGGAAGAAGGTATTTTCTATAAATGTTGCTTTTCCTTGGCAGAACTGTTCTGCATCCAGGTTCATTTCATAGGCCAAGGCCAGATTTTTGTTATACATCATTTTAATCACATAGAGTACTATGGCTTTCTTCTTCTTCTTTTTTTTTGGTGTTGAATAGATAAGATGTGGCAAATCAAAAATGCATTATGACGCCAAGTTAGTCCTCAATTATTGTTCAGCGGTCATTCAAAATTACAATGGAGTTATGACTTTTGCCCAAAGTTGCTGCTATTGCAGTGCCTCTGGCCATGTAATCAGAATTTGGACGCATGGCAGCACACACACCTTTACAATCATGAGGTGCTGTAATTCCCCCCATCTCAGCTGCCCAGTCAGCCCATCAGCATGCACAAAACTGCCTTGGCATATTCGGTGGCTACTTCTCCCCACTGTACCGCACCAGGATACCTGGGCCCTTTCCCTGCCCACCATGCCTGGGAGGCTCGCTGTAGCCTTATGAAAGATCCTGTTGCTAGCTTCCTAGTTGTGACTCAAATCAGCTGGGCATATCTGTCAACAGCTGCAGAAAAAGGCAAAAGTAAAAAGATCCCAGAATCATGGGACAGGGAAAGAATCCTCCAGCATAATGGGATGAAGAGAAGGCCAGGTATTTCCTGCTCATGGCAGATTTCTGCATGCCAGTGAGCACCAGGGGTTTCCCATCCCTTGGCTTCCCCATTCCCTTAGGCACACACCCCCCCCATGCAATTGCTTGACAAATGCAATTGGGAGGCTCAGGATTGCCATCTAATGGAGCAGTCACAGGGGCATCTCAATGACAGCTTCATTCATTGTTCAAGTTTCAGATCCTAATTGTCATAAGTCAAGGACTACCTGTATAGAGAAATTTTGCTCCTGGAAGAAGTGAATAGATGTATTTTTATACCACCTTTATTTTTATAAATTCAAGGCAGGGAACATATCCAACACATTCCTCTATTTTTTCCACAACAACAACACTGGGCTGAGAAAAAGCGACTGGCCCAAAGTCACCCAGCTAGCTTTCATGCCTAAAGTGGGACTAGAACTCAGTCTCATGGTTTCTTGTCTGGTGCCTTAAACACAAGACCAAACTAAGAGAGATTTGTTAGTTGTTTAGCATCTTGCTTTATTTTGCTTTCACACAGTTTATTACATACTCATAAATAGGCCATTACATCCATTGCAACATAGATTTTGGGCTGCCTGTGCAAATACTGTATGTTTATACCATGTCACATCCTCATTAAAACCAAACAAGCTATTTTTTTAAAAAAAATTAAGCTCAGATTTCAGTTCAAATCCACTTAGTCCTGAAGCTCATTGAATGATCTTCATTAGCCTAAAGGAAAACGATGGATGGAAAATAATTATAAGATCTTAAGTATCAAAAAGACAGAATATGATGGTAAGAAATACATTTAAATGACTTTGAAGGGAATATTCATATTCCACTCTAAGAAGTGGTAGTTACATTAGCAAAAATAGGAATTTATTTAACTCAAGTCAAGGAAAAAGAATACAAAAGGGGAAAAAAATCAGGGGGGGAAACAGTATTAAAACACTATTTACCTTGATCACATAGAATGATATAAATCAGTCTTTTTATAGCGATATTATTTTCCTAAGCAGAGTGAATAGTGTCATTTATAAATCATATATGATTATAAATCTGAATTGATACCTTTCCAAAGTAAGAGTAACTTCTTTTTGGGTCTACTCTTTTCTCAATAGATAGTTTTTCATATAATGATAGATTATTAATCCTAGATCAATAAATTTATCTGTAACTTCCAGATCAGAAAATGTATTCATCCAAGAAGGTTGCAAAAAACACAACAAAGAAATCACTGCAAAAACAAAAGCCTCAAAGATGAAGAATAAAACCCCTTTTATTTAATTGTCAGACAAATTGAATACATGTGAGCACAACATGTATTTGAGTAGTTCCTATACTGCAGAGGCACATCTGGAGAAAAATACTTCTTTCCATGTTATTTGAAAGATAACCAAAAAGAACTTTTGGGTTCTTCCAATTCTGTTTGGGATAGATGAATCCCAGCCATTCTAGTTTACAACAGCAAACTACTGTATTGTTCCTCTAGCACCTGCATGGGATCAGGCTTCTGTAGGATCAAGTGTGGCTGGTAACTCTGGTGGGAAAGGCAGCTCAGGTTTTTGGGTACTAAAGATGTGTAGTCTCAAAGTAGCATTGCCATACATCTTGTGTTCTGCTGGCTAAAGTGAAGACAGAAATGATAAGGCTTGACTAAGACACAGAGCATTCCCATAGAGTAGAATGAAAGCTAAATCAACTGATTCTTACACATATGACATTGCTTCTATGGCTTGTAAAACATGGCTTTTAAAATGGTTTAATGTTTAAAACACTACTGAAATAGGCCAATTAAGAATGTTGAAATAATAAGAATAGGATTTGGGGCCATCTCTGGATTTTAACAACTCACTGCCATATTGTGTACATATTTCCTCAGTGTACTGTTTACTGACTAAATCATACTAGGCTTATGTAATACACAAAGTTGTAAATCATGCTGATAAACAATGGCTTGATTTAGCAACTTAGACGTATACTGCTTCATAGTGCTTTACACCCCTCTCTAAGCAGTTTACAGAGTCAGCATATTGCCTCCAACAATCTGGGTCCTCATTTTACCGACTTTGGAAGGATGGAAGGCTGAGTCAACCTTGAGCTGGTCAGGATCAAATCGCTGGCAATTGGCAGAATTAGCCTGCAATACTGCATTCTGACCATTGTGCCACCCTGGCTCTTAATTTAGGTAACATTAAGCTAAAAGCAAACTAGGTTGTTGCATTGTACAATGTGAATATTACATTTTCTTAATGGGGGGTGGGGGGGAACTACCTTAACTTTAATGTTTTTCCTATTTCCTAAACTAAACCTTGGCATGCTACATTAGAGGGGACTTACCACAATGGGCAAAACTGTTATAGGTGGCACAGGACATTGATACAGAGATAATGTATGAGTGCCAATATTCCACGTAGTCATTCTGGATTCCTCTTCCTTCTTTGCACCTATAGAGGCAGAGTGGAAATAATTGTATTACTAGAGATACCATATAAATCCTGATTCCTGAAGAGAATCATAGCTTCAAGGTATCTAAAACACCAACCACATACCTGCAAACATCACTTCACAGGATTCAAACCGCTTGGTTAGTCTAAACACAGCCCAGGCAGATAACCATTGTTCACTCCCTAATGATGGATAATGGGAGGTGAATTTGTTGTCCCAGAATGCAGATGCTTCCCTTCCTTTGGGGCAGTGATAAAAGCGAACAACAAGGATCATATCTTCTTGTGGCATAACATCCCAAAATATTACCTGAGAGGAGATCAAAAGAAATCTACAATGCCCAGTAGAAAAATGTATGGCTCTAATGTTTCTGCCATTAGCCACCCTTTCCTTCTATCATTTCTTTAAATAGGGATTTGTTACTACAAAATCTATACAAGTAGTCCTCGATTTATGACCACTATTGAGCCCAAAATTCATGTTGCTAAGTGAATTTTACTCCATTTTACACCTTTTTTTGCCACAGTTGTTAAAACAATTTGGGTGCTTCAAAACAATTTGGTTTAAGATTGCCTTCACTGCTGCAAACTAGAAATACTCAGTGTTCGCTCCAACTGAGAATATCCTACTAATATCCCTTCCCTTTCCACCTATTGCGCATGATGAGGACTTGCAAATAAATCCAAGCCCTTGCTAAGAGAGAGTTCTACAACCATTGACACACCTATAAAGGAATCTCTTAACACGATGGGGAATGGAGATCTGGAAACTGAGAGGCAGAATTGGAAATTCTCACCAATGGGAAAATGCCCACCAACAATCTCTGCGAAGCTTCAACATTGCGGGCTAAGAAGAAATGCCTTTAGCAAGACTAGAGAATTAACTGGGGCAGTTGTTAAACAGAGGAGGTTGTCTAAGTTTGATGTAATGGTTAAAGTGCAGGCCTAGAAATTGGGAGATTGTGAGTTCTAGTCCTGCATTAGGCATGAAAGCGAGCTGGGTAACTTTGGGCCAGTTATTCACTCTTATCCCAATTCACCTCACAAGGGTGTTGTGGGGAAAATCGGAAGAGAAAAGAATATTATTTATGTTCACTACCTTGAGTTACTTATAAAGTAATAAAGGCAGGATGAAAATCGAAAAAGTAATAAGATCTTTCAGGTACAAAACTGATTCTGGAGCAGTGTAAAGCTTTCCTGTAGAAATATAAGTCCCACAATCGGAACCTTCTGCATACCTGTTCCTCTCCAAATATGAAATAACTGTGTTTGATATCTGATCTGATGAAATTAGTGCAATAATTAAATCCTGAATTGCTGGTGCAAATCATCTGAAAGGATTAAGAAAAATACAGTCCATCTCGTTGCTTAAGTCATTTAATACATTTCTTATATTTGAGTCAAATCCTTGGATGATTCTATTGCATTAAAGCTTAATAACATGAATTGCAGACTACAAAACTTGAGGGATGCTATAGCCCAAATATACATTATGGACCTTGTATAACCAATCCAGCTGCCTGAATTCACTTACATAAAGATTACAATAATTCGTAGCCTTTGTTGTTTCTGGCTAGGTTTCAGGCACTGCCCAAGCTGCAGTTGACAACATATCTTTCTGCATCTAATGGGTGCCAATCAGTGATGGGTTGCTCCCGGTTCGCCCCAGTTCAGGCGAACTGGTAGTGGCAGCAACGTGAGACTCCGCCCACCCAATCAGACGTCATCAAAAATGCTCTGTGCATGCGCAGAAGTGTTGCACGCTGGGATTTGAAACCCACTACTGGTGCCAATGTAAGAAATTATCTGGGTCCAATTGTTTCCTCTATTCAGTACAATATGTCTATTGTCTGGCAATAGATCTCAGGATTTTAGACACATCTTTTTCAGTTCATAAAGATACCAAGGACTGTGCTCTTTGAATGCATGAAACATGCCTTTTTCCCATAGAAAAATTAGAATATAGGAGTATTTGAGCCAAATCTCCTAGGTATGCCTAAGCGCAACAAGAATTCAAACATGCCTAAACTATACATAAAAGAATAAATTTGACTTAATAAGAAATACTGTAAAAATGATATTTACAATCACAATGGCTACCTAAATTAACTATTCCTTTACCCCCAGACACAAAATACAGATGTATGAACTTATATTTAACTTGCGTGCTTTTGCATCTTGAATGTTATGCCACATTAAAATTCAGTTTCAAGAACACATTTAAAATGTGGTTGGCAGTGTGTTGAGTGAACTTGGGCATTCAGGCTAATTCAGTAAGCCACAGTTCAGTAAACTAAGGGTTAATCAGTTTCAATGATAAAGTCACACATTGACTACCTACCCGACCAGTTTTCTGATGGTAACCTGTCAGTCGGATGGCCCCATTGCCAGGCGGGGCACCTTTCACTTTATCAAGAATGATTCCCAGACGTGTTTCTTTTGGCTGCCTGTAATTTCTCTGCTTGGGAATTGGATTTAGGGGTATTTTTTCACCTCTGTTGGAATTATTAGATGCTGATTAGCTCAGATATTCTTCTTCCACATCTCATGAAATAACATGTACCATCTTTATCATGCCCGAGCTTTTTTCCACCAAGAAAAACCTAAGGAAAAAAAATCTTCCTACACACACAGAGAGAAGATAATCAATCTGAAAATCAAATCACACTGAATTTTTACCTGGAATAGGCTGGAGAAGCCTCTGATCTGTTTCTAGGTGCTGCCAATGCCACAGCCAGGAAAATAGTGTAGTAGAAGAAGGGGAACATGAACAAGGAAGGAGGGCTGCGTGTGTACTGAATGTGAACAGAGTGCAATATTAAAGTTCAGAAGATTCTTTAAGAAACCCAGTTTACATACCCGTTTGGATGTTAGAGAGCAGAGAAGAAATTGATGATGTAGGCGTACAGAGGATGTGAGAAATGGGAAAGAACATGAGAAGAAAAAACAAGTAATTGATCAATTAATCACTACATTTATTTGGAAAACTATTGGCCACAGCAAAACAAACCCCAAAGTAATAACAAAGAGAAAATCATATACAACAAATGAGCTAAACTCAGAGTAATCTGGAATGAGCTAACATTAGAAAGTTCTAATTTAAATCATCAGGCATTCAGCTATATACTTTTTGTTTATATATCACTGTGGTGCCTTTTTCAGTCAGACGATGTCTAACACTGGTCACTGATCATAACCAGAGCTATGAATCAGTAGTGAAATCCAAATTTTTTTACTACCGGTTCTGTGGGTGTGGCTTGCTGGGTGTGGCGTGGCTTGGTGGGCGTGGCAGCAGAAGGATACTGCAAAATTTCCATTCCCACCCCACTCTGGGACCAGCCAGAGGTGGTATTTGCTGGTTCTCTGAACTGCTCAAAATTTCCGCTACCAGTTCTCCAGAACCTGTCAGAACCTGCTGGATTTTACTCCTGCTATGTATATTAAATGAGAAGTTTTCCAATAACAACTGTTTGATAAGGAAACTATTTATTTACATTTGTTTGTAAGCTGCCCAGAGTTGCCTTTAGACGAAATGGGTAGCAAACAAATCAAATAAATAAATAAATTTCCACTAGTACATTAGGGACATTTTTAAAAAAATATTAAATTTTGCTTAATAGTTTAAAAGGTTTTATACAACAATTATCTCTTCAAAAAGCAGGGCTAATTTTAGCCTATTTATCTGAAAGTGAGCTCCACATAATTTGATGGGATTTAGTGCTTGATAGTTAGATATAAAAAGCGAGGTGAAGGATCTTAACAATGAGTTTTTCACATAGCGCAGTACTGAATTGAAAAGGGGTTTGTAATCTGTGTAGCACCCAATTTGCATCATTGCCTTGTCTTCCCCATCACATCTCTATTTAAATCCTACAACAAGTTATACGTGCCTCTGATGGTATGCTGTAGCGCACAAAGGCTGATGCCCTTTTGTTAATCTGAAAAAAGTACTGCTTCACCAGACTGCCTGATTTTTAGCTCAAAGAAATGGGTGTGCCATTAAGATTTGAAATGTCAGTAATGCTTATTTATTTTTGATGTGTACTAACTAGTTGCCAAACTGCTGAATACAAAGTGAAATATACGTCTTATTAGAAAGAATTTTTAAAATTTATATATAACAGATTTTAAAATAAGCCATAAACAGGGCAGTGGCAGGGAGCTATGTTTCTATGCTGATTTGTTTTAAAGTTGAAAGGAAAGACAATCTTGGAGGGAGAAAAGGGTTAATCCTCCTTTTTCACCTTTCATTAGATTTAAGCTGGACAGACTGTTCCTGATTAGGAGGAGGGTCAACTAAACCAGTGTAAGGAGAAGCAGAAAAGGACAGGCTGGTGGGGGCAGGATGGAAGGAATGCTGGGTTGGAGGGAAATCAATAGGAGGCGCTGTGGAACTGGATGCCTGTGTAGGAGAGAAGAGAGCACAAGGTTATTATTGTAAGCAGAAGGTCAATTGGAGAGCACACTGCAAATATTCTAGAGCTGGTCTCCTTCTGTCAAAGTACTGTAAGTTATCTTTGCTGCAATAAACCAATGCTCCGTAACTCTGAAGATTGCAACTCTGCTCGAGAGCTTACAACTTTATTGTTTCAAATATAAATGTGAAGTTGCTGTTTTTTTTCAAGCTTACTACCTTAAATTTGTTAGCGCTTCTTCCCTTGGAAAGTGATAAAAAATAATAGAGAGGTTATTTTTACAGTAGGTGCTTCCTAGATATCCTCATTGCTGAATACAGCCATGGTCCAACTGAATGATGTTTTGAGTTTTCTCATTTCATACTAACAACCACCAAGTTTGCTGTCTCAGCACACGCTTTTTAGATTTTCCAAGCAAATATAACAGTCGTGCTCGTTGTTGCCTTTTTGGCAAACGGGGAAGGGCTCACTGTCTAAAGAATCTTTCAGTTTTCTCCTAGCCCAGAAATTTGCAGTACCAGTTACGGGGATTTGAGGATTTGAATGGGTCCTCTGCATTCTCCAAAATGGCAGTTCTTGAGCCAGTTCTTGGGATTGTGTGATGCTAGAGCCAGTAGAAAGAAAGTATGACTGGGATAGTTGCTAACTAAGTTAAAAACAGTGGTGGGCTGCTGCTGGTTCAGATCAGTTCACGCGAACCAGTAGTTTCGACAATCAGCTGGCCCCGCCCATCCTTACCCACCCTATCCTGTCGTATATTTCTTTCTTTCTGGCTCAGCTGATTCGTTCGGCAGAGCTGATTTCCGTGCCTCCGCTGTTCTACTTACCGGGGCTGCCTTAGAAGGTAAGCAGCTGAGTTTCAAATTGCTGTATTTTGACTGCTGTGTGCAAGCGCGTTAGGCGATTGCGCGAGCAAAGCATGTGCTCACCGAACCGGTTGTTACACCGGTTGCAGCCCACCACTGGTTAAAAATATTGAGTCAATCTGACTCTCTTGACACTTTGGATTGGCAGCATGTCTGGAAAGTGCTCTCCTATCTGTCCTATGAATTTGGATACGTGTATTTTTTTCTCAGAGAAGTTCTACTTTCAAGCTTTACAGGGTTTACAGTTACAGCATCAGGAGCATTACTTGAGCATGCATAACTATTTAGAAGGAAGACAATAAGTTTTATGCAAAAGAAATTAACTATTCCAACTGTTCCTATTTGGTATATAGACATTTTTTGTGACATGGCAACATTGATCATTTTAGGGTCCAACTCACTGCAGGAAGATATTTATATAAGGAAGCTCTGCCAGGTTGGATATCAGCCATTGATTGCATATCAGCGTCTCTTGCGTTCACCAGCCGCAAATAAAGCTCAGCTTTGCCAACCTGAGAAGTTGAAGGAAATGTTATATCATTAGAAGAGACAGATGTATGCAATTGCAAACGTTTAGCATATATAAATTGATATATTGCCAAAGATCAGGTATTCTATGGTGAGAATGAATAATCAATTCGAGAATCAGTGGTAGACTGGATGAGATCTGGCAGAGAATCTGTATAAATCACAAACGCAATAAATAAATATTAAGAGGCTGGCTATGAACAACTACTGGAATACCTTTTTTATAAACAATAATTGTTTGGGGTAGGAAGGCTGTTGCTCTGCTCTATTCCTTCTTACCTGAGGCACACCATTCAACTGTTCTTCAGTAAGACCTGGCTTTACAGGAAGCACTCGGATAGGAACTTTCCAATGCCCACTCATCACTTGGTGCAGGTGGTCAAAAATGTTGGTTTTAGCCCATCCTCTGGGGGACAACTTCTGGATTTCCTGCCCATAAACATCAAAACCTCCAGAGGCCTGAAGCTCAGCTACAAGACTGATGGAGGTTGAAGGAAGGATTCTGAAAAAAAACAGGAAATCCACAACAATATGGCTACTTTTGATGAAGGATCTGATGTATGTCTGTTTCATAATGTGCTATAGCATAGACCATGACTTTTAAGAAAATACATAGTTAGTGTAAAGTTTCCTCCTAAATAGGAAGAAGCAGAATCTAGCAAACTTGAAACTGGGTGAAAAAAAGCAATTTCATGCAAACTTAGACGATATATCAGTGATGGCTAACCTTTTCTGGACTGAGTGCCCAAAGCACGTGCACCCAAAGCCCCAAAATGTAATGCGTGCATGGCCCACGTGCATGCGCCGTGCCCCCACACATGCGCACACAGCCCCCACACATGACATCCCTGCATGCATCATGCCCCCACACATGCGCATGCAGTCCCCTGCACACACCCCACCCACCTGCACATGCCCACACTGCCCCCCACATGTGTCCCACCCCCCCGCATGCATGCGTGGGGCCCCCATACATGGCAGAGACCCGATGACCAGCTGACCAGTGGGATGTGCACACACATGCACTGTGGAGCTGAACTGGGGCGACAGCTCGTGTGCCCATAGAGAGGGCGCTGCGTGCCACCTGTGGCATGCGTGCCATAGGTTTGCCATCACAGCTATATATTGTTCCCAGTGGAAACGCGCCAAGATTTTCAAAAGGTCTTAGAATAAATCTGACATATTAAAATAATACCTCGCAAAGAGCCGCCTTCTTTTCCCTCCTACTGGGCAAGCGGCACAGTTGCCTCGCAGCATCTAGCCTGAAAGCCCAGAAATTACTACAGAGGTATACTAAACAACCCATGGTACCTCATGAATATAGCCACGGAACAGAAATTACAGTAGTTGGCATTCAGTTGGAGGTATAGAAATATTAAATAGTGTATAATATTTATACACTACGCTATTTAAATATTAAATAGCAATACTATATTATTCAATAGTTTACTTTGACAACCCTTTAACTTTTGCTTCTCATCCAAGAAGCTTCTTCAGCTCTGATTGGATTGTAGAATTGATATTCTCTGCAGAGAATATAAATCCTTCCATTCCCTACCATCCAGTCAGAGCTGAAGAAGCTTCTGGGATGAGAAGCGAAATGTCTTCAAAGCAAAACAAGAAAGTCCAGTTGCCTCCTGAAAAAAAAGCACCTTTGGAACAACCATGACCTGGATGACTGAGAATCTCCATAGACATACTGCTATTAAATAAATATTTTTCTAGAATTTAGAAACAATGTATACAGTTGCAAAACTATAGAAGAACTGTCAACTGAATGGCTGCCCATGCAATGACTTGCTGGTTAGGAAAGGTGTGATGTGATGGAAATAGCTTGGAAGCTCACCTTGGGACTGGCTGTCTAGCTGCTAAGATGGCACAGCATGCTCTTTGCCTGTCCATCAGAGATTGTGGAGAATGGCCCATATCAGAGGAGACTATAGGAAGAGGCGTGGACTTCCCTAGTTGCTGCCCATTACGATATAAGCCAGAGACCAGGCGAACATGGTAGAACATAGGATCCAACCCCAAAAGAAAATCATAGAATATTACAAAGCCAGATCTGCAGAGAGAGAACAGAGTTAGTTAAATTCGTAGTATTCCATGTTGCTACTTTTTCTGTAGAGCTGGATGACAATCGTCATACCCAAACATCTTGATCAAAATCACTATATGTTTGGAGAAAGAATAGAAGGATAAATATATTTACTTTATGTGAAAGTAGTGGCCACTTGATTTTTTTAAAACAATTATTTTATGCAGCAGTGAATTCTAACTGCAACTTATTTAGAAAGGAGTATCTGTCTGTACATGTGCATGAATGCCTCTTAGGACTGAATATTATGGGTTACAGTACTACATACACTGGATCATATGGAGCTGGTCCTAGTGTGTCAGAGGGATCCAGAAAGTACCGGTTTATTCCTGTAGCAGATGATCCCATGGGGCCCTAGAACAAAGAGGACATTTATTAATTTTATCAGCAAAATCCAACTAATTCTTTAACAGCATAACCTAAACAAACATATCCACCAAGGCAGTGGTGGGTTTCAAAAATTTTTACTACCAGTTCTGTGGGTGTGGCTTGGTGGGTATGGCATGGCTTGGAGGGCGTGGCAGGGGAAGGATACTGTAAAATCTCCATTCCCACCCCACTCCGGGGGGGAAGGATACTGCAAAATCCGCATTTCCTCCCGATCAGCTGGAACTTGGGAGGCAGAAAATAGATGGGGATGGGACCAGTCAGAATTTTTACTACCGGTTCTCCGAACTACTCAAAATTTCCGCTACCGGTTCTCCAGAACTGGTCAGAACCTGCTAGAACCCACCTCTGCACCAAGGCCATCTTCCAACATGTTGCTGATTGGAAAGATTAAGTGGAGACAAATTGTGGTGGTAAAACATACCCCTCCATGCACTTGTGATCACTACCAGACCCCTGCGATGCTCACTCGATACAGGTGAACTGTTTAAAGTGCCTTTTTTAAAAAAGCCTTAATAGCAATTCCTTTTATTCCCCACATATACAAGCAGAAATTCCCACCCCCCACATATGTGCACGCGCACACACACACACATGACCTACAGTGCAACCTACAACCTTGATAATACCTGTTTGGAAGAATGCCTGGCTGTAAAAATATGATGTTATATCATAATCACACTTTCAAATGGAATTTATATACAGAAATATTGATATCTTCATATCTGAGTACCTCAACTGTTTTCCTGGAAAGACTAAGGATCACTGGTGGCATTTAGCCGGTTTTATCTGGTTTGGGAGAACTGGTAGCGGCGACTGCGGGAGGCTCCACCTACCCGCTATCATGTCCCGTTTTTGACACTCTGTGCATATGTGGAGGTGGCACATGCGAGCGAAGCTAGCGCCCATGCGCGCTCACATTTGCGAACTGGTAGTGAAGGTAAGTGAATACCATCCCTGCTAAGGATCAATAGGATACTTTTCCCCACATGGAGACTGAAGTTGAGAGAATATTTGTGATTACTGTTGACTGAATTATTATTTTTGTTCTTTGCTGTAACTTGGCAGGAAAGAACAGTGACTGGCTCATAGAAGTCCAAGCCGATTCTCAATGCTCTGAAGCTTAACAGGATTTCAGATGATTAGATAGTTTCATTTAAGATGCTTGGCAAGGATTGGAAAGGGGGAACGGTGCCATGTGGAAGAGTTTTTAAATGCAAGTTTGGAGACATTGAAATTTGGCACCATAATACTTTTTAAAACGATCATATAAATGCAAAAATGTCTTACTATATTCTTTTTCCTCTTCCAGTAGTAAGTGTATTTTTTAATATAACATTGAACATATTTTATGGCATACTATCACTTGAATCAAAAATATCTGAAATATAGATCTGTAATTGTGAATAGTCATTGTTGCTGATTTTTCAACTCAGCGACCAAGGGTCAGCAGATACTAGAGCAAATTTGTTGGAAAGATAAACTGCAAGATATTTTTGTATATTCCTTGAGGCAAAGTATTGGAATAAGGGAAGAAGGAAGGAAAATATGGGCAAAACTGCACTGCAGCCACTCATTGTATAGACTGTGTGTCCTGCTCATTTTTCCAGAACACACTTTCATTACCTCACACTAACTGAGAGTTATCATCACAAATATGAAAGAAAATTATTTTCATAAAAGCTAGAGGTCAAAATTTGAATTTCATCCAAAAGGTAGATTCACGATCCATCCAATGGACATGAGCTGGATTTAGAGAAAAACAAGTCCCATCCTTGAGAAAACTCTACCTACTTTCTCTGTGCTTTTAGGAGCAATGTTTTCTTGCCTTTTTTTTTGTTAGAAAATATGTACTATAAACAAAAGCACAACAGATCCTGCAGATCAAAGAGTTCTATATACCTATAAAACCTCTCTCAAATTTGTCCAAGGCAAAAGGCACTCACCATATTTCTAGTCAGAATGGTGGGATCAGGGAGCCCAAGGTGAGGAGGAGGAGGAGGTGGCAGAGGTGGTGCTATAGGAGGTGGAAGTAGGGGTGGGGATCCCCTTCTAGACCACTGAATGTTCCTCCTTTCAATATTGTGTCTCAGCCTACCAATTTCAGCATGTAGCTGAGCCATTTCTGCCATGTGTACTTGTTGCAACTTGTCCAGCTCTAAGTCCAAAGAACCTAATGAAAACGAACAACACAAAAGCTCATTAATGTAGCATTGTATCCAAAGGGAGCACTTCCAAATGCCAATAGAGAATGTAGAGATGGTTGGTCTAATTGGAGAGTGTGGATTAAATATAGGAAATGAATAGATAAACCAGCAGAAAATGACAATGTTTATTCTTTTGGTGTTATAGCCTTTCATCAAAGTTAGTTCATGGTCCTATTCTGTTTTTGCTGGGTTGACATCAATCAACATTCAGCTACACCTTCCTCAATCTATAGGTAAAACCAAACTAACACCACCCAAAAATTCTTGCTGTGCAGTCTCATTGGGGTAGCATGTTTCTGGGAGAGATGACTGATGAACACCAGGAGTGAATGCCAAGCTAAACGTCATGCTAGCTGCCAAAATCAATCAGTAGATCACTAGTGAAAACTGAAATTATTACAAAGACCTTTAAAAGGGCATCTTTAAACTGTGTGCATAGCAAAAACAATCTCATTTAATAAGCATAAAGTAATGCACATAAGGGCATCTCCCCACCTCCCAGTGCCCTATATATAGTTGATGATTTTGAGCTGCCTATAACTAATTAACAAAAAGTTCTTGGGGTCCTAGCAGGTAGCTCAATGTAGATGTGCAGTACAGTAGTTGTGGAAAAGGTGAATGCTAGGTGTTATTATATAAGGGACTGAAATATATTGTATGTACAGTTTTGGTTGCCACACTTGAAAAAGAAAATAATGAATCTGAGAAATTGCAGAACAGAACAGAATGATTGGGAAGTTTGCACACTTCTGAGAAAAGGCTATAACATTTGGGAGTCTTTAGGTTAGAAAAATGGTGATTAAGAAGGACATGACTAAAGCCAGTAAATCTTGCATGGTATAAAGGAAGTGATTGAAGATAAGTTTTTCTGTCTCTGACATTGAACGTCAGGTAGATTAGAACAGGAAACCAATAACATGTAGATCAGTTCTACATTTATTGTAAAACTATAGTATACTAATAGAAGTTTGGAAGTCTGAATTCACTTCCCCTCTCTCCCTTTATATTCCTGTGAACTAGGGAAGGGCTTGTCTCAGATGTTTCACCTGTTATGTTCTTGCCCAGGATTCAGGCCCCTTTTATCTGACTGTTGCCTTCGTCCTAAATTCTTCCTCCTGTCCCTTAAGGCCATTCCTTCTTCCCTCTTCAGGCCTTCTGGTGAAATTGATAAACCTCAAGAATAGCTGAGCTCTTAATGGGCTGAAGGACAGTCAGGACCTTTCCTTTACATCCCTTCCGGGGCCTACTGATCTAACAATTGAGCTATTTTTGGACAAAGGCTTACCAATCTTAAGAACACTGGTAGACTGGTAAACATGTTTAGCATTCCTTTTGTGACCTGGGCTTTCAGATGATCAATAGACCTGTGTTCTTTGCCTTTCTTCTCCTCCCATTTCATACATGGACAGACCCTCTGTGTGTTTCATTTCAAGGCAGAAAAGTGTTGAATGTGCAGTCAACATTTATCAACATTTATCTGGCATATTTAACTTGATTCCCACACTTTATTGTTGCCATGTGTAGGTGCAAACTATAAACCAGGGACCTTGGTAGCTTTAAGACCTATGGACTTAACAGTAACTCCCTGAATTCCCCAGGCAGCCAGTCCTGCTATAAATCAAAACCTCTAATTATAAAAATGACTTCCTAACTCTTGTGAAAATAATTTTCCCTTTAGCTTCTTGTGGACTAGTTTGAAATGCAGGCTTTATGGCCACTATCTTTACTCAGTTAAGAAAAAAGGCTATGAACCCTACCATTTTCCATTCTCCTTTTGTCCTTCAGAATTTTCATTTTTAATATCTCATCTTCCAGACGTTGATTCTCTAACTCAACAGACAAGAGTTCTGCATCCAAAGTCTTTGAGTTGAGACCATCTTCATATTCTGCAGAGATAGGAAGGAGAGTCAATCAGAAGCCAGGACAGCTACAAGTTGTGACTGAGGAAAAACCATTTGCTAAGGTTTTAGATTTACAGGATCTATCAATAGTTCAGCTTAAAGATTCATACATGCATAATAAATAAGTTTTCATGGGTAATGTCATACTATCCACTGGAAGAGTTTCTTCATAGACTGGGTTAAGACTTCCCATTAATGTTACTGAAATTTATTTGGTTTTGGCATACCATCTTGGATGAACCCAACCACTGAAGATATAAATTATAGTTTAAATTTGGGCATGTGGTATGAATCTAGCGATTATCTGTTAACAGTTTGCTGAGCTCAAGAGAGATGCAAACATTCTTGGCTTAAGTGTAGGCTCAACATCCAAATTTGGGGTAAAATTGATTGGGAAAACATAGCTCACTTTTCTTTCTACCACTTTGTTCAGGCTTTGTGCCATTTTTTTCCAGTGCTGTGGCCTCCAGCTGCAGTTCATACATCTGACGGATGATGTGATGGTCACTGCCTCCACTCTGCAAGTAAGTCAGGTACAGCATCCTGTCAGGGATATAAACAGTCATCATCAAGAATTGTTACAATTTTTCCCCTGACTAGGTAAATACTTAATAGTTACATTCAGGGCCGGATTTTCCTATAGGCTAATTAGGCTTCAGCCTAGGGCCTCAAGATCAAGAGGGGCCTACATTCAAATTGTTAGCAAAATTAAAATTACACTTTCACTATAGGTGAAAGGGCCTCATAAGTGGAATAGCCTAGGGCCTCTTTTCATCTAAATCTGGCCCTGGTTACATTCCAAAAAAAAGGGCAACTTTTCATAGCATGGAGATCATTGGTGGGTTGCCTAAGAACCGGTAGTAAAACTGGTGGGAGGCTCCGCCCATTGCTCTGGACATCATCATAGGTCATCTGCGCATGCACAGAAGTGTGGGCACGATGCAAACCAGTAATAAGATAAGTAGAACCCACCCCTGATTGAGATAATTAGGTGAAAAAGGATGCATTTGTTGAATTACTGCATTTCATACAGCTGCTATAGGGTTTTCATTGGTCCCATTGGGAGGGGAGTTAAATCTTCTCAAATTAGTAAAAAGTTTGTCTTTTCAATTGTTGGAGACCACATTTCGTGTAGAAAATTAATTTAGGGCATGTTGTCACTAGCAATTTATGATGTTTTATATTACTATTCAGCCATCATCATGTCAAGAAACATGAAAAGTACAGTTTTATATTGCCACAAGGTAGCTGACTGATGCTAGAGGAAATGGCCTTAAGAGTTGAAGATACAAGTTTGCTAAGTGGTGGGAAAGTTTTATAGGCAGAAACAATTAAAGATATAATAATCTCTATATATTTTAAGTTTACAGAAACTATTACATTACATGTCCTTACAACTCTGTCTTCCAACTCACTGTATCTCAGAAGAAAGGGGCCCAACAGCTGCTGGAAACACCATAGACTTGAAGATGGCATTCTCGTCCATTTTATTTACAATGCTGTGTGTGTTTCTATTGGTGGCAGAATCCAGATTGCTTCTAAAAATGAAAAAGGAGGCATTTATTTATTTATTAAATTTTTATACCACCCATCTCCCCTATAAGATGGCTTACAGGTTAGAAAACAAATAGGAAAATAATAAGAATATATTAAAATATTAAAACTATGCAGATTAAAAATTGAAAAACAATACAAAAACCAAAACTAAGACAGATGGCAGAGAGATGAGATCTTTTTATTCGATCAATACCTTCAGCGGTGAGCAACATGGGCCCCAAGCCAACCCAGGCCCCAAGTTAACTGGCAAAACCAAATTTTAATGCCCTTCCAGAAGGCTAAAAGGGTGGGAGCAGTTCTCATGCCTGGTGATAGAGTATTGGGATGAGGCCAGAATGAAAAAGGCTCCTCTCCTTGCCGGAATTCCTTATCAGAGAATTGGGTGTTATACAAGAGTCTTTTTGCTTTCTCCGTTCATTGGCAATGCATATTTATGTTCTCAAGCACACTATAACAAACATATTACAGATGTTCAGACAAATCTTATTAATATGGTTTGGACTGCCTTTGATGTCCCATATAGTATGGACTAAAACATTGTCATATAGATCTTGAAAAAAATGTGTTCATTTCCAGAGTTCTCTGTTCTAGAGTCTTACCTGTTCCCTGTTGCTACCTGCAGAAGTTTCACCTGTTCGCTCAGTGCATTCAAAGTCAACTTGTTCTTTTTTTCTTGGGTATTCAGCTCCATCAACAACTCTTCTATCTGAGATGAAGATGAGTTCCCTAATTTCAACTCTGACAGGCGTGTACGAATTTCTAGGTAAATATAAAGTGGAACAAATTGTGCTGGAACAACTGCATCAATTAATGTATTGGAAACTGCATCAATTAATGTTTTGGAATCATATATGCTCTTCTGGTCTGTTTCTCAGAAGGAGTAGATTGACGAATGCCAGGAAAATCAGGAGATTCTGACAGTTCAAATGGGTATAAAGATTTATTGTAAGCTTGAGCTCGCTACAAGAATCTGAACTACTAATGGCCAAGGGAAATTAACGGGACATAAGAGTAGAAGGAATTCAAGGTGTGCTAGACTCAGATCTCTTGTGGATATGAAGGAACTTGTGACTGATGACATGTTTAACCCTTCCCTCAGGCTCAATCTTATTATCTCCTACATAGATCAGAGATATATACTTGTGTTTTAATCATACAACAAAACTATAAGTAATTATTCAAATTATAAAATAGTTCTCCATAAAAAAGTCCACAGAAATGTAATTAACATGCTAGGGTGAAAGTCAGGTTTGAACTTTTCTTCCTGAAATTATAATTTATATATGTAGAGATCATTTGTTGCCTTTGGATTGAACAACTCTGATACACCACACCCAAACCTGCTCTTGATGAGAAACAGGTCTCCTCTGTCTTTTGGGAGTTGGGAAATTCCGTACATAAAATATCAGGTACAAGCACCATTGAGGTGGTATTCTTTCACTAACTGCTTCCTTCACTTATCTCAAGGGTGTCAAACTCAAGGCCCGGGTGCCGGATCCGGCCCATGGAGTGCTTAGATCTGGCCTGCAGGGCCGTCCTGGAAACAGGGAAGAACTGGCCCACATTGCCTCTGCCAGTGAAAATGGAGTTTGAGAGGGCCGCACACAGCCATCACAGCCGAAAATGGAGCTCAGGAGCCCGTTTTCTCTGGCAGAGCTGTCGGGCCACCACAGGTTCCCCCAACACGAGTGACATTGAGCTGACCACACCCATCCCGGACATGCCTACCCCAGCCCCCCAAGGTCAAACACAATTCTGATGTGGTCCTCAATGAAACTGAATTTGACACCACTGTCTGATCTGGTATATATGGCATAATTACCCTTGTGTGCTAGTCTCAAACACTTTTGGCTAAATGAAAGCTCATCTATCCTTCTTTGTTACTTTTTTCTCCAATTCAGCTAACTCCTTAACCTGAACCAGGAACAAAAGGTTGACAATTCAGCAAAATCTTTAATTTTCAATTTACCATCTTTTTGCTGTTCCAGGTGTTGGTTGCTAGCTTGGATTTCAGCCAACTGGCGCTCATGTGCATCTACTATTTGCTTATGACGCTGACAGTATTCTTGCTGGTGAGGTATTTGGTTTTCATTCTAAGAGGCAAAGAAAGACACCAGATTCAAATAGCTGTTTCTCCTACAGCAAGAGCAAGGAATTGTAGTTCTCCAAAGGTAGATTCTGAACCTTAAGTTCCAACCTCCATCAACATTGATCATGTTGGGTGGAATATCTAGGAATTATCCTCAAACAACATCTGAAGCACAGCACTATGGATACCTAACACTAAAATTATTCAATTATTTGCTAATCTATCTATCTATCTATCTATCTATCTATCTATCTATTATCTATCTATCTATCTATCTATCTATCTATCTATCTATCTATCTACCATCTGTTGCAAGATAGATATAGCATTATTCTGAATGAAGTACAGTATTTTTTTCTTGTATAGATGTGATACTTTGTATGAAGTTATTTCATCATATAGTTTTGGCAATTATAAGCATATCACCATAATCCAAAATTAAAATAGCAGGAAGAGCAAGGATAGTCATTTGTGTTTAGCTGAAGCCACAACATAAACTGAATATTCATAATACTTACCAAATTGTATTTGGAGTAATTCCTCAAGAAACCAGAACAGCATGCTATGACTATGGTTTTGTATTACACAAAATTGTGTAATACAATTATGGTTCTGTATTACACAGTTAATTATAAATATAATTATAATAATTAAATTATGGCCATAAGCTTGTAATTTAACATCATCAAACATCCATATCTGGCTATCCCAGATCCTTGGGAAGGACTTGATAGGTGGAAAAAAATGTCAAATCCAGTCTGAACATCTGGCTGGCTGTGCAAGGAACCATAATGATAATAATTTACAAAATAAACTGTAGCCCTAGACCAGGCGTGGGCAAATGTGGCTCTTTTACAACCTGTGGACTTCAACTCCCAGAATTCCTGAGCCGGCTGTCTCAGGAATTCTGGGAGTTGAAGTCCACAGGTTGTAAAAGAGCCACATTTGCCCACCCCTGCCCTAGACTAACAAGACAGAAAAGCAGTACTGCATAGATTTTTCTACATGTTCCTGTATGTGTGACACTATAAATTTCTCTTCAGCCCCCAAAAAAGATGTTAAAATTTCTCATGTTCATTTACCCCTACCTGGAGTGTCCGAAATGTTGGAAGTGTGCCTTCAAGTGATGTCCTCAATTTGTGGAACTGTGAAACAGAAAAATTACTAAATAGCTTTCTTCCTTTCTAAAGGTTGGTAAAAAAAAAACCCACTAATTAATTTATTGCTATATCAAGATTCATACTTGAACATTATTAACCTATTTCATTTTACCAAGAAATACTATATAGTAGGAATATGTAGGAGAAATCTGAACTAGATTTTGGAAATTTGATATGCTACAATTATCCAAAAGCTAAAGTACAGTTTAAACTGTTTAAGTCCTAAACCAGTGGTTAATTACTCTGGTAGAGGTTGATGAGTTGATAGGAGCAGAGTCATCTATGAGAAAGACAAAGATTTACCTCTTCAGTCAGTTTCTTCAAGGCCTGGTTATCTGAAACTCTTCCACTATCATCAGAGCTTCTAACATTATGGACTTGTTGCTCGTGTTCCCCATTTCCCTTGACATATCTGAAATTGTCTTTTTCTAGCTTTGACACATGAAGCTGATAATGTTGATCCATTAGATACCAGCAACCAAGAGAGAAAATAAATCATTACTGTATGACCAGGGTACATATTCAAAAAGATTGGAATGTCTTTTATATGTTAGCTATAGCTCCCATAATTGCCAGCCAGCAGTAGTCATTCTATCTTCAAGACGAAAAGGAAATATTTTGTGAGAAGAAATTAGAATTTTTTCTACTACTACTACTACTACTACTACTACTACTACTACTAGAATAAACAAATGCATGCACCTACTTTTTTCCTAATATTTGGTTGCAATAAGGAAGTATTGGATGAAATTTTTTGTTTAATAGGTGGTTTATAATCATTAAGTGCCATAATTTCAGACATACTGTATATGAACAGTACTACAATTCTCCTCCACTCCTGTGCCATTTTTTCTTCTAAACATTTTAAAAAGCTTATTTTACTTGATGATAAACTTAGCATTGCTATACTGAATAGCTGAAACACACAAGTACTTCCCTGGGTTATTCCACTGACTGTTCCTTTGCAGACTCTCAAATAGAAAATCTAGAATAAAGGTTTTACAAGAGTAACTTCCAAGAAAATCCTAAATTAAAGTTTATTGACTGGTTATTCTTAATATCATGATAAAGAAAAAAGGAGAGCAATAGAAAATATCAGCAAGCTATTAAGAACATATCCCCAACATAACGAAAACAAGACATTTTCATATAGGTAGTTATTCAGCATACAAAAACAAAAAACAATTTTATCTCCTACTAGTCTATCAGAAAAAAGTTAGCATAAAGTGCAGAATCATGATCAAACCCATCCTCATCACAGGAAATGTTTTTCAAGTGTACTTTTCTATTATATGTGTTCCTGGAATTGATAGTACTGCAATCTCCTGCTCTCATCTTCAGACCAATCAAAGTAACCTTCAAAATAACTTTTATTAATAAAAATAAAGTTGTCCCTTTTACCATGCTGTCTGCCATTTCTGTTTTCTTGGGCTCTTTCCCTTTATGCTGTGCTTGCCTGTGCCGGTATTTTATATTCATTGCCATTTCTCGTCCAATGCAGAATTTTTCTGTGTGCTTCTCTAGCAGTCGTCTGCTGCGAAACCCCATTTCACAGTTACAACAGTGGAAAAATGTTTTATCTGTCATTTTGGAAAGTGTTTCCAGATATTTACAAAGGGCTATATTTATCAGTATGTGAAAGGCACTAGCTACTCATATTTCCTTGTAGGAAAGAACTGTAGTATCATTTGGAGTTTTTGGTTGCTATGCTAGTAGTTATGGGGTGTAACCAACCTAACAAAATAATCGAAGATTGTCCACAGTAGCTGGAAATATCACCATGCCAGTTATTACTGTTTATGTTTGCAATACCAGGGTTACAATGAGCAATCTTCCCAACTTGTATTCTTTGGCCAACCTGGCTAGAATTCTAGAAGGTTCAAGTTCCAGTGTGTCTGAACATTATTAGTTTGCAGAAAGCTGACTTAGGAATTTATAAGGGAGAGCAATTTCTTTTTTAATTGGATATTCTCTGGAAGATGACAATGGTGCACATAAGCACTGGACAACTACCTGCCTTCGCAGTCCTATTATTTTACATCTAGGATGTCTATATTTAATTCTTCAACACTGTAAGCTGGCATTCCTGGAGTAAGCACGGGTAACTAACCTGGAGTAAGCATCTATACTGATAAAATCCAAATCCTGAGGAAAAATAAATGTGATGAATAATATGAAAGAAAGTGCATCCTTAGTGCTATTTGGTGCATTAGACAATAGCAAGCAATTATGCTGTTTGTTTAGCTTTCGTATAGAATGTTGCATGAACTCTGTTGAAGTTGTTAAATCATTCAGTTTAGTATGAATTCAGCCAATTGTGTGCTGTTCAAAAAACAAGATTGAACAAATCATAGCTTAGCACAATACATGAACCTATCACGCCTAGAAAATCAGCCATAGAATAAGTGGAGAAGCAGAAGCAATGGAAAAAAGTCAGTGTTTTATATATATAAATTTATTAACTATTAGAAGTGCAGATGACAACTATGAAGCATTTGGTAGAAAGACTAATAAGGCTTACTCTTATGTAGACCTAACTCTAGCCTATCTAGTTCCTTCTTCTGGTGGAACCAATTATTAAAGCATCCCCAATGCATTCAGTGTTTTCAAAACTATAGCCCAAACTTTCTTCTATTTGTTGACACCAGTGATACTTTCCAGCAGCCAGTGAATATTGGTTATGATGTTCAACAAGCCTTAGTTAGTTGCAAGTGCTGTTTCCTAATCTGGGTCTCCATGGTGATCAGCCGAACAGCAGCAAAGCCAGAGGAGAAAATTAATCAGCTTGTCTGTAATAGCAGGTAGATTCAAAAATCAGAAAAAGATTCTGCAGAGTCACAACAGGCCAGCACAGGAACTTGTGAGTTTGGCAGCCAATTTTCTGATAACATTCTTTTATAACAACATACTGAATCTAATGTTGGAGCACGTTTGAAAACCGCTTAAAATAATAATGCAACTAAGATTTTATTTCAAGAAAACTGAAAAATTTTTTCATAAATGTTAACATGTCAAGAGTTATGTATGCCTGAAAAGGAGTTATATATATTTTAATAAATATGCTGGCATTTTCTTTCCCCGAAAATGATACTATTAATTTTGACTGCCTTTATTTTTAGGGGCATAAAGACCAATAAAATATGAATAATATTGGTAAAATCCGGGATATTTCTATAAAGACCCCCAATTTTTTAAAGTTACAGTCTACAGACCACAAGCCATCAAATGCATCTCCCAGAATATAGATGACACGATTTACAACCACCACGAGAACAATTAAGTGATTTACTTTCTTAGGGAGAACTACCACTTCCTGTTCTGTCTGAATCAGATTTGACTCGACTTTACCATCTTCCGCTCCCAAGCTTCTCTGGGAAATGTAGTTTTAAAGTGGAGAATGAGAGGACCTCCCACTGCATGCTGAGATATGTAGTTCTGCAAACGTTGAGGTCTCCCGACGGACGTCGTTTCCCGGCAGCCTCTTCGGCGCGCCCCATTCAAAGCGGCGGCAGTTGGTTGAGTGCTCTTGTGCGGTACCGGGTTTTGAAAGAGGGGTTGCTATAGTTTGCAGGCGTCTTGAGATTTCTCTAGCAGGGTAGTATGGATCCCAACAGTTACAAGGGCCTTCAGCCTGGCTTATCGATTAATATTGAGCGCAGCAATGGTGAGTGCCGAGAGGAGAAAGGCGATTTGCTTCGGAGCGTCTTTTTGCCTCCTTCCGTAGCCCGGATGTTCTCTGGAGGCTCCACGAGATTAATGCTCAGGGCGTTATTATCGCTTCCCTGCGGATTCGTGTGTCTGTAGTCCAAAAGGATGGTGGCCGGGTTAAATTCCAGACTCTTTTCTCCTCTCCGGGTTCTTTGGGACAGAAGAGTTGTCAAAGAAGTAACTTAAAGGAGGAGTCAGGCCATTCTCCCCCTTTGCCCAATGTTACTCGCTGAACAGTACCTCCATGTGGGCTCGCTCCTTGGTGCTTTTTTACAACAGGAGTGGGGAACTATGGCCCTTTTTTGACTTGTGGACTTCAACTCCCAGAATTCCTGAGGCAGCATGACTGCCTCAGGAATTCTGGGAGTTGAAGTCCACAAGTCATCAAGGGGGCCAGAACATCTCTGTTTTGGAGCTGAATGCAATGAAATTTCAATTCAATTAGTGTACATTTAAAGTGACAAAGTGTTTATTCTGCGATTCTATTCTAACAACCATGTGATAATTTCAACTGAAAATTTCACTGATGGTATTGGTTTCTCTCTCTCTCTCTTGCAGAACATACAAAAATGTGGCCTGTGTAACATTGTTTAGTATTCTTAATCTTTGTAGTGCATATTGTTTCAGCTGAAGATGATAGTAATATAGGTGTCCTGGATAGCACAGTAAATAAATGGCTTTTTCACAAGGAGATTCACTACACCGCCTGTGGGGTGAACTGGAAGCCTTCAGATAGATTAGTGTTCTAGATTTCACAAGAACTGATTTAATAAGATAAGGAGTTAAAAATAGGAATGATTGATTCCATGGGTAGGAATTCTGAGGGGAAATCCAATTGAGGAAGATTGAGAAGTCACATGACTGCACTTTGGCCGCTTGGCATTTGATCAATATTTGCTGTTTGTAGCATCCCAATCACAATTACAAAATTTTGGCCAGAAACATTTACCTCCCAATTTCTGATAAAAAAGACCGTGGTCAGATCAGTGTTATTTTTTTTCAAAAATAAATATTAAATAACCTGTATGGAAATATCTTTTAGGTTCAGTCCATGGTGCAACTATCAAAACTGTAAGTTTGGAAAAAATGACTGTATCTGTAGAATGGACAGAAAACAACAGTCTCAAAGGGAAAGAGGTGAGAATTTGAAAATATGAGCTATGTATAAAACAACATTTTTAAAGCTATTTAGCTCACATTTCTTCCTTAATTCTGAGTTGAAGCCTGCCTCGAATCATCTATAAAACAGGCTTATGTAGAATTAGTAAGATGACTCTAACTGGAAATTATTAAATATATATTTCAAGGTTATTTTGAAGCTATTCTTTTCCCATTTCATAATGGGAAGAGGATTTTTTTCATTCTTTTGCTGAAGACCAACTAAATAGCAGTTTCCCTAAAAAATGTTGACATTGTCTTATTGGAAATTTTAAATGGCAGTGTATTTTAAGAAATCATATAAAAACAGTATATTCCTAAGATTGCTTACAAGATAAGGCATACATAAATGTTTTGTGTCAAATGAATTTAAGTACAGTATTCTATGCAGAAACAAAGTCCTTAAAGCTACAACTTCTGAAAACCATGGATAGAATCTCCAGAATTATTTCAAAAGTTGCCACCAAATTTGTAATTTAAATTAAGAAAAAAAATTAAGCATCCAAAAAGGGCCAATTTAGAAATAGACTTTATATATCTCTATATACTTTCAAGCAAAATTGAGTAATCATCATTATATTTATTTAGCAACATTTCAGTATTAACAGTTTGTCATTTGACTCTGATAAGTACATAATATATCTGCTCATGATAAATGTAATAATTGTGTTATAACTGTACGACATTGTTTCTAAGCTGCCTGTATTACATGTGCAATAGAGCACTAAGTACTTATCTCCCAGCACTACCTTATTTATTTTATCTCACCTTTTTTATATTTATAAATAATTTAAGTTGATGAACCTACATAGTATTTTTTCTTCTTTCTCTTTTCCCCACAACAACAACCTTATAGAGATAGAGTGTCAGGTCTAAAGTTACCCAGCCAACGTTCATGCCTAAACCAGGACTAGAATTCAGTCTCTTGGGTTCTACCCTGGTGCTTTCGCCACTAGACCAAACTGGCTCTCATTTGTAGGGCATTGTAATTATTGTGACAAAAAAATAGTAATTATTAAATTAAGTGTATTTGTTTTAAATATCGAAGAAGTGAAATCTGTATTTGTCTTGGCTACACTTATACATTGTTCTCTTCCTATTTGTTTAAGGAATGCACCATTAGCCCCTAGTTCCTTATCAGAAATAGATTCTGTTCCATACTAGTGTATGAATGCAGCAAGAATAACTAGTTCTGTTATTTGCCCACTGTATATTCTCCAATTATTGTTGTATAGCTTCCCCTAATTATGTTGTATGTCATATACCAATACATATATTTCCTGCTATATGTTATATAGCAGGAAACCTAAAGGCAAAAGGTTGAATTAATAAATTGGCTATTTAGACTACAATTCTAATGTAGTAATTGGGAATTGTTATCCTTAATATGACAGGATTTATCATCAAGATAAACACAGCTGTGATTAAATTAAATATCGTGTAACATGCATCTGAAACAAATATATATAAAGCTCTTATTAATTTGATATAATGTACACATTAAAATCAGAACCTACTGCTTTGTTAAACATTGGCAATTTTTCAGAATCTGATATAATACCTGTAGAAGCTGAATTGTTATGTGGAAACTAAGATTCATATGCTTGCTTTAGGTGGCTTGCAGATCAAGAAAATGGCTGTTAGAATATTGCAGCAGTAGTAATAGGATTGTGATGTCATTCTAAGTTCAAGCAGGTAGATTAGTTGGTCATGACATTCACTGTACTTCTGTAAATCATAAAACTGTGAAGGAGAAGTCACTTGTAGAACTTTATTCTTTTTGTCTTGGATAGTGAATATCTTTTTTGTAATGTCATGTAATGTTCGGTAAGTAATAATATTTACACTATCTTACAGTAAATATTATGCAGTCATTAGGATGTACTAAGATTTAAAGCATTTGTGGCCAATGGCTTTCTCACAATCTTTTGAAATATACTACCTCTCATAGAACTGAAAATGATATAGGTGGATGGGGGTTAATGTCTTAATATTCAATCACTGAAGCAATAATTTTACTGTTTGACTTTTAATTTGCTGTGCCGAGCAAATTATTGAATTGATGATATTTGAGACTTATAATTTATTTATTTATTTATTTATTTATTTATTTATTTATTTATTTATTTATTTATTTATTTATTATTCAAATTTCTATACCTCCCTTCTCCTTTCGGACTTAGGGCAGTGAACAGCCAAAATAAAACATTTATACATAAAGTACAATTAAAAATAAATTTAAAATAATTAAATTTGGCCCATAGTTTAAAATTTGTCAATTTAAAATCCATATCAAAATTTAAAATCAACCATAAAATCATAAAATCAAGAGAGACCGGCTAACTGAAAGAGATGAGTTTTTAGGGTCCAACGAAAAGTCCGGAGGTCGGAGATCACTCGTATCTCTGGGGGTAGATTGTTCCAAAGGGTAGGTGCCACCACAGAGAAGGCTCTCCTCCTGGGGGTCGCCAGCCGGCATTGTCTAGCCGACGGCACCCTGAGGAGGCCCTCTCTGTGGGAGCGAACTGGCCGGTGAGAGGCTATTGGTGGCAGAAGGCGGTCCCGTAAGTACCCTGGCCCTAAGCCATGGAGCGCTTTAAAGGTGATCACCAACACCTTGAAGCGCACCCGGAAGTCCACTGGAAGCCATGCTTTAGATTTTTTCATTCTGTTTTGTGGTTTTTTTTCCTATTTGAAGATTGACTTTGATGATGTGATAGCAATAAATCCAGAATTGTCTACAGCTGCAGTTGTTGCTGATGTAAAAGAGAGCATTCTAATTCGGAACAATGTAACTACACAGGTATATTAATCTCAAGTTATTTCTTTGATTCTTGATTAAGTATCATGATATTTAAAATGAATAAATTCAAGTAGTGAATTTACATTATACATACATGCACACTCCTGGTTTTCATATGACACTGTTTTAGAAACAATGATTTTTCTCTGACCTGCGTTTAATTTTTACACATTTTCTCAAATAATGTACTAATTGATCCTGCGACATATGTTCTAATTGATCCACACTTTCTTGAATTATATGCCTAATCAGGTTTAATTGCTTTTGATGCTTTAATTGTTATAACTACTGTGAAATTTCTCTGTGAAATCACTAAGGATAAATTGGTTTTGAACCTATCTGATGCACTTCTATCATAGCTTGTTTCATTTTAACTGATAATCCTGAGTTGCTTATGTTATGCTTCAGCATATGTTGAGTTTGTTAATCTGAGTCACTAGGGAAGAGCTTGATGTAATAATTGGAGGTGTAATTCTTTACATATTGTCTTGAAGATTTTTTTGTGATTATTTTTTTTTTGACATCTTGCTAAATATTTTCCCCCAAAAAAGAACTATTGATCTCTACAAACTCACTGTAATTGCAATATCCCAATTATTGCCAGAATGTGGGTCAGGTCAGCTTCTAATTGCTGATTTTTAAATTGGATTGTTATAACACAATCTGATTTGGAATTCATTTCAGAAAAAAAGCCTTTTAATATATGCACAATAGACCATCAAATGTACTCCAAATTGACAATCCAATGAAAAATTGGCTGCAATCAGATTTTATTAGATTATGTCTTGGAAATGTTTGTAGTACAGTTGTATTAAATGCTAATTGTGAGAAGGAAACTCAGGCCAATACTTTTTGAGTACAAGATTTCTTAATGCATATCTTAATGATTGTTGCAATATGTAAACTAAATAACCCTAGTTTTGTGTAAAGTGATCCAAAATTGGTGCCTTTTAATTTTACCAAAATTTCAGCATCATTATAATATTTTTAGCATATCAAATCCATGACCCGTTGGGTCATTCTTTCACAGATATGCACTTACATCATTCATGCACCTATTGCACACCCTCCCCAACCCTTGGTTTGCTTCCCTTTCATGCCTATACCCCTGCTCAGTTCTCCACAAACCTTCCCCAACCTGCACTGCACACCTGCCACACTATCCCCTACTCTTTCCATGTCTCCTTTGCCACATCTGCTTCATTCACTCACTCATACCCCTGCATACCCTCCCCAACCCATGTTGAACCCCCCGCGTAATATCCCCACCTGATTGGCACCTCTTCCACACTCCTGCACATCCTGCCCAACCTGTGTGGTACCTCTTGCACATCCTCGTACACCCTCATTTATTTACACAGCACCTCTCTTACATCCTTGTGCAACCTTCCTGATCCAATGTAGTACCTCTTGTGTCTTTTCAGCCCTGTGTAGTGTCGCCCCTGCATACTCCCTCACTTGGCAGCAGCCACTTACCTCCCTGCCAGTCTGGAACGTATAAATTCCGGCCAGCTTCCCCACTGATTTTGTTGGTGGAAAGCTCCTAAGGGAGTGTTGGAAATGCTGATCGCATGAACGCGGCAGTATGGCAGTGCTGAAACACCTACAATTTTGCCAAATTTCAATCCCATGGGAGTCATGGGCCCTGGATCTTGGGTGAAGTCTTTAAGTTAGACCATTTGAAGCACATTGATTCAAAAATTGAAGGTTACAAACAGGCGAACAGACTTTTAGAAGTACATGGACGCCCAAAACATACACTTAAATCATAACCCTAGTAAATAAAAAGTAAATTTTCACAAAGAAACAAAACATATTTTCCAGCTGATAGTACATTTGGAATACTATATATGTTTTATCAAATGTGTGGAGAGAAAATAAATCAGCAGGAGAAATTTTTGTTGATCTGTAAGAAATCATATGATTTGTTCAGCCAAGTTTAAATATTTAAATAATCTTGACAAATTGGCAAACATTTTTTTGTAATTATAAAGCACCTACTGTAGTTAAATTTATGAATATTGGAAGGAGAATTTTTTATGAGAACAGTCCACTAATTATTTTCTACCAACGCTTTATTTAATTTTATTTTTTGTGTTTATCCCAAAGTGGTATAAAACTGGCCTATGTGTATTAATTTCCAGTTTAGACTTCTAAAGAGCAACTGTTGATTAAATTAAAATATAAACTATCTTGTATAGTAGATAGTTTAGGGACAAAAAATAAGACAGATTTTAATCAGTTAATAATAAATCTAATTTATTATTAGCTGTATAGATAAGCATTTAATATCAATAATCATGTATATTGATATTTGGTGTATCTTGTAAAGACAATTTGGGGCCTCCTTAGATGTTGCAGTCTCTGTAGCTGGCCACATTGGCTGTTTTGTTCCTCCCTGGCTAGAAATTTGTCTAAATGATATGTAGAGCACCAGATTCCATTCAAATATTTTTTTTATCGGCCTTATTCATTTAGATTACATTCAATTGTTTCTAAAGTTTCCGATCTATCTTCAGGACATAAATACTTTTTGTCTCGTGTTCAAGATCATGTACTTCAGCCATCAAGTTTCTTAGCTGTTGTAGGTGAAAAAGGAATTCTATGCAGGCTCAGAATTCCATACAATTGGCTGAATGGGTCAGTGGAAAAATAGTTTGTACTCTTTCCTCCTTCCCCACAATCAAATTCTTTACAACCAACATAAAAACATCACCCAGTAAAACAATTTTTCAAGAGAGTAATTTTCATTGTTGGTGTATTTTCCATTTGTTTTCAGCAACACACTGTCTCACACACACAGACACAGACACAGACACACACACACACACACACACACACACACACACACACACACACTTTTTTGTTATTTACTAAATTTGGAACCTTTTTCTTAATTTTAGAGACAAAATCGCAGAACCGTTTCAAAAATACCCGGTCCCAGAGAAGGTAAAAATATTTTAATTGTATTACAAATAGTTCCAATCTTTTGTCCTGAAAATGCTTTCCTGATGCTAGTCATGTGGCACATGATCAGTAACAATAAAATATGCAAGCCTCTTAAATTAAGAGTTTTATTACAATTTCAACAGCTCAACAATTTGTGCACATTAATTCTCTGTGCATATTCAAGATTGTTTTTGAGAAGTTCTGTATAGCTATGTCTATGTCCAAGCATAGATTTGGACAAGCATTTTATTTTTAGTATTTTCCCAAGTTTTCACAACTGCAATTTAGTATGACAGCAACAATATCACTCCCACTGAATGTGTGTAATAACATTATGATCGTTCACTACTACTTAAACCATTGTTTTATCTTTATATTACACTGCAATAATTTATTTTCTTAGGATTTAGAACATTCTAAAGATACAATACAGAACGATTAATCTTTTCAACAAATGATCTTAATGCCCAAATTCATTTCCCTTGAGCAAATCTCCACTTGCTTAGTAGGATTTTCCTTCGGTTTTATATTTCTATAATCTGTTAGCGGTGTTTGTTCTGCTGATGAAACAATCCAATAAATCTTCCAATTAAACAATAGTGATATTTTGTTTCTGCCACATATTATGTGAGTCTTATGATGTGATATGAACATAAGAAACAAGGAAAATTGTGTTTAAGAATTCTCTATTGATTTGATCTTGATCAAAGGTTAATTTCATTTCGCCTCCCACCCGTGCAAAGCATGATACCATTAAGAGTATTTTATGACTCTTGAATCTACTTCATCTACTTCCAGTTCTTGTCTTCAGTCATAAAGTTGAGGATTTTTGCTCGTTTTTTAAATCTTCAGTTGATTAACCATCTCATATTTGTGACTGATGTTTTAAATGTGCATACAGTGTATTTCATAGTAAGACATGTTTTCAATGCTCATAATTATATTGTCTGAGAGTTTTAAGTAGAAAAGTAAATTTTTGAATAGTTAAATGCACCTTTAGTAATGGAATAACATAAATTTAACTCCCAAGATACGTGTGTTTCTGAGATTTACAACTGTTGATTATGGATCTTCAAACACCAATGCTCAGTTTGATTCAAGAACAACAAAACCCATAAAAATGACTTGTAGGAAAATTAAATTGTTCCACATTTTTGCACACATGCATAGTAACTTGTCATTTGAATAGTGACTATATGTTAGATTGTTTAGATCCCATATACTCTGACATCAGCTATATCTTCCCTCCCCACATTCACAGTCTTAAATTTGCTTCACTAAATCAATTTCTATCTTGGATTCATACTGTTAAGTTGCTTCCTAACAGTATTTTGTTCTTACTTTGCGTAGCACCGAGGTTCCAAAGTAGCAAAATGTCGGTCATAGCAGAACTACCAAACAATCTGGAAAATGATATGGAGGTAGAAACTTCTGCTTCTGTACCAGCTCGAAGCCAATCAGCTCTTCCTGGTGAGTTTGGATTAGTATAACATAATCTGACTATATACTTAATTAATGCATGTAAACTGGAGAAAGGTATTGCTCATTTCTCAATATTGAAACATAAATCAGTATTTTTGAATGTTCCCCTAAATATTTGAAAATGGATTGACATTTTAATCTAATGCCAACTGTGTTTACATTGTAATTGCAAAACTAAACATTTGCTTCTATTGTCTTGATCAGATTATTTTATATCAAGTAGTTTGAATGGCAGAATTTTGTTTGTCACTGGAAGGCTGCAGAACACTGTTGTAATTACACAATTGGTTTAGTGAAATGGCAGTTTCATTTGTCTTCCTAATTTGAATCCTATAATGTGGTGGATAATTTTTATAGCCAACTAGCCAAATGTTATAGTCTTCATTGATTTGGACCTGATATCTTCCTGAGTATGACAGATACTTCTTACATCCAGGATGTAACTCATTACTCTCTGAACCTCTATGACAGATGTCATGTGTTGGACAGCATAAATGCACAGACATACACAAATATATACATTACAATCTTATGATATTGAAGAAGAATGGAAATCTTCCAGGATTTGACTTGCAAATTTTTAAATGAAAAAAGTTCAAATTGTAGGTTTTTAAAATGTTGAGTCTATGTGTGCCATTAGGTGTCACTTTGGTTCAGAAGAATGTTGAGAAAATCTGGGGAAAATATATAAATAAAAATGGTACCACAAGAGTATTTTGGACTAAATTCTAGTGGCTTTAAGCAAATTTATTTAATATTTCTTTCTATTATTTTGATAAATTAATTGAATTCTGGATATCAATTTGACAATGAGTCAAGGGAGAAATTGGAGGCCCTTTAGGAGTTAATTTTTCTTTTAGTCTGAATTAAATATTATAAGTCATGTTATTTTTTTATGCTGCCTTGGCTATTGTTTTTAATCAGTAGCTTCTTTCTTCAACAGTTGTACGACCTCGAACGCGAAATAATTATTCTTCTGATAGATGTAGTATACAACCTAATGGTAATGAAGTGACAGAAGAACCTCCACAGTCTCTCAGAATTGTGTCTGCTGCCATTCAAGGTAAAAGAATGGTGTTCAGGTTTACTTCATAATTCCTTAATTCTGTCTCTTTAGTGAGCAGTATTCAATCTGACAGAGAGCTTCTGTTACTGTCTTCTTTATGGAGCTGATGAATTGATAATCAAGTATGTTAATTAAATCTTAGCTTTAAGTTGGATTGATTTTACCAGTCAAAACGAAAAACAAATTCAGCTCTGAAATTTAGAGTATTACCTCACATATTGGAAATATACTCAGCTGATCAATTCAGTCTGCTAAATGGTAGTAGTAAGGGGCTACTGGTCATGCTGTATGAATATATAAATTTTAACCTACATATCCTATATTAGAAGTTAATTAGTATTATTAATTGATATTTTCCTTAAGGTTAATAAAATGGTAAACTTTTCAGTTATTCAGGCCATCCTGAAAATGTATAGTAGATAGAATAGCAGTTTTGAATTTACTTTGTTTTTTGTCAGTAATAATACTGCTTTCTTTAGCTCGGAGGAAATCTAATATTGTAAAGGAAATGGAAAAAATGAAAAATAAGAGGGAAGAGAAAAGAGCCCAGTTTTCTGAAATAAGAAACAGGCGTGCACAGGTAAAAATATGTTGCTTAATTCTTCAATTAAATGTTCTACGTGATGTTTCATTTAACAATTGAATGCTGTCAGTGTCTCAGGTAACATAAAATATTTTTGCACTCATGCGAAATATTTTGGGTTTCATGCATATTTTCAATAAAAAATAATTCTGCATTCAGTGACTAATGTCCAGTAATATAATTCCACAGACAGAGGTAGTTGCAGCTGACAGGATGTTCCCTAGCTATAAGGATTGTACGACATCAAACATTCTGGAAAATTAATCTTCTGTATTAGAAGTAGTATTTAGTGTTGTCAAGTGAAGAATTCTGTTGAGTTCAATTCAGTTCAATTAAATTCACCACCCCACATCATCAGAATTCGTGTGACAGGGGAAATGGAACATTTTACAGTACTTTGTGATACTTTTTGGAACATGTGGCGGGTCTTTTTGCACTGTACTGACTATACTTTTGGGAAAGGGTTTATGCCTGATATATGTTGCAGTAATATGTAGAGGAATGCTGACTTCTTTAGATCAGCCATTTCCAACTTTGACAGCTTCCAGATGGGTGGTCTTCATCTCCCAGAATTCTCAGCAATGGTTGTGAAATTCTAGGAGTTGAAGTCCATACTTCTGGAAGTTGCCATAGTTTGGAAATTCTACTTTAGGCCAAGGTCTATAAAGTCCTGGCCTTCCAGATGGTGGTGCATTGTCATTCCAAGCATTGCTTATGATTAGCCAAACTGTTTAATGAGAACTGGGCTTCAGCAGCATCTGCTTGATCATTTGTACAAACAGACTGAATTATTACCTGATACAGCTTTTATAAAGAAGAGTACAGTCCAAGTAATACAACAGACAACTTCTAGCTGGAATTTTTGCTTAATTTGCTTTTCTATATTCCTTCTATTTTCAAATTAGCACTTCATATAGTTAAGAGGGGGGGAAAATTGGGTCCTTGGTTGTCACTAATCCAAGACCATCTATTTTATCTTACAGGAATTTGACAGTAATTTCCCAAATTGGGATTTTGCACGAATGGTTAAAGAATATCGAAATACTATTAATTGTCAATCATTATCAATGAATGATCCAGTAAGTAAAGATATGTAAACTATCTTAAATGTCTTTATTCATAAGGTATACTTACAAATAATTAATTTAAAGAGGGAAAATTAGCAATTTAGGTTTCACTAGATGTACGAGATGACCAGACTGAGCCTGAGGGATGGGTCAAACGTCATCAGACCCTTTGTGCCCACAAGAGATCTAAGTCCAGCCCACCTTGAATTAATTTCTGTTCATAACTCCGACTAATTTCCCTTGACAGTTAGTAGTTCAGATTCTTGCAGAGAGCTTAAGCTTGCAATAAATCTTTATACTCATTTGAACTGCCTGAATCTCCTGGTTTCACCAGCACTTAACATTAAACATATTTTTAATTTTTTTTACAATATTTGCTTATCTGCTTTGCCCAGATAACTTATGTAAGAGAGCAACTGAAATATTTGTAATTTTGGTTGCTGTTACATTTTTGTAGGAGTAGGGGAAACTAACAGAATCCTTATATTCAGCATTCCTCAGATTTAAATTTCAGAAAAATATTGTTGAACATATATTATCTGATGCTATGATAATATATAGGGAGTTTTCTTAGATTTCATGATGTTTTGAAAGAACTAATTTTATTTTTAAGTTAAAATCTTCATTACAATGACACTACTGTTTTCAATCTCTATTCATAATAATAATAAAATGTTTAAATCCTGCTTTTTTATATAAAACTCAAGGCAGTGAACATACCTTATATTCTTGCTTATTTTTCCCCACAACAACCTTGAGGTTCACATTTTGTGGTCATGTAGAGTTCTTAACAAAGTGAGCTTTTTTATGCTTTTTGTTCTTAAAACATGCATGGATTCTGGGGTGCCACCTGTGTGTGTGTGTATGTGTGTATGTTTATCAAAAAAATCAAGATGATGGCCACAACTACATAATCAAAACCCTGGCTCTTTTTGATATGTGTCATAAAAAGATGATTTCAGCTGTGCCTGAAATCTTAACTTTTTTGATATTCCCTTTCCTCACGTGGACAACCGTGAGGGATTAGTGAGAAAAGTTGTCTGACCTTATCCCTTAATGCAATCTGCAATCTTCTTTTAAGATAGAAGAGCATAGAATTTGTGTCTGTGTGAGAAAACGACCCTTAAATAAGCAAGGTAAGATGACATTCAGTACTTAGCAATTCATATTTCAATTCACTGTTGTTCCTTATAATGGGTTCTTTGTTTCTTCAGCTATTATGTGTTGGAAGCTAGCATACCATTACTGAGTTAAAATATCATTTTAAAGCAATGTCAAACGAAAACAGGAAAACGGAAGAATACATTTCTGTACTAATAGACCCCTTGAACAAATCCTGGGGGTGCAGTGGACGAGTTATAATTTATCACATCTAATTTTAATTATCCTATCACTTTGAATGAAACAAACTTCTTTGTTTAAATATTTTTCTTACACTTCCCATAGCAATCATAATTTTGCCCCAAAAATTCTGTACTAAGGCTATTAATCTTCTGCAATAATAATCATACACACTATTGTCTTCGTAGCACGTTTAAATGCTTGTGGGGTTCACAAAATCCTATTTCATTTAATTTTTTTCTACTTTTTTCCTTGTAAACAGAACTTGGAAAAAAAGAATGTGATATAATCACTGTTGTTAGCAAGAACAGCATCCTGGTGCATGAACCAAAGATGAAGGTGGATCTGACAAAATACCTTGAAAACCAGCCTTTTCGATTTGACTTCTCGTTTGATGAAAAAGCTACCAATGATATGGTTTACTGGTAATGCGTATTTTTTCTCTTCGCAGAACAGTGACACTTTGCAAAGTTAACAGTAGATACTGAGGACTACATCATACATGATGCTTTCTGAGTGCTATGCTGCCAAAGAGACTTTGTGAAATAAGAATTTTGCTCTTTGTATTTGCTGTTAAACACATATCTTTTTTTAAGAATCATTTTTATCTCTATAGGTGGCATGTGTCTTCCTCAATCTCAGGTCCTCTATCAGAGGCCTGGGAGTTTGAGAGTTCTGCACAGTATTTTAGCTGTTCCTAGTATTGCACTCTTCTGGACAAAAAGCTCTGATGTTGTTCTTGGGCTCTGTTGGAGCCACTCCCCCAACTTAGGAGTCACAGCCCTTGAGTGCTTCTACCACTGGGACCATTTTAATCTTTTCTTTCCATGTTCTCTCTAGTTCTTCCATCAGGCCCTTCTCCACAATGTTCTCCAGCTTCACATACTCTTTCCTTACATTGCTGTCCCTTGGCACTGCTATAATCTATCACCACTGCTATCTTCTGGTCTCTGCCTTCTACCACAGTGACTGGTTGATTGGCCAGTACATGCCTGTCTATTTGGATCTGGAAATCCCACTGGATATTAGCCCTGTGATTCTCCACAACCTTCTGTGGAACCTCCAATCTGGACGTGGGTAGTCTAGCCCATATACTGTGCAGATGCTCCTGTACACAATGACAGCTACTTGGTTGTGCCATTCAATGTATGCTGTTCCTGCCTGCATCATACATCTTGCCACTGTGTATTGCAGTATCTCTGAGATCTCTGTGCATAGTCTTCACCTTGGATCCTACCTAGTGTGGTAGACTCCTGCTTTTATGGATCTTGGTGCTTAGCGCTTGTTCTTGTGCTGCTGTGATCAGTGCCTCAGTGCTGTCTTTTAGTGCAGCCTTTTACAGCCACTGATAGAATTCAGCTATCTGTTGATGGTACATCACATACAAGATCTTGTCTTGCTATGGCACCTCCTCTGCTTGATCTTCCATGTCTATTCTCTCAGCATCTTTGGATGCCACCTTACTGATGTACTCCTGAATGCTCTGGTTTTGTCCAGGACAGTGGCTTTGACAGTCCCTAGACCCCACTGGACTTGGGATGGAAGCCTTCATATATTTGAGAAGTTTCACATCAAAAGCTTCTGCGTCCTTCTTTGGCCATCTTACTGCACCAGCAAAGTATATGATAACAGGCGGTGCATAAATAAATATTTATGGTTGGATCTTGTATTTCCCATTGAGATCACTCTACGGGACCTCATCCTTTGGTGGTACTCAAATGTTGCTGTCTTTCTTGCCTCATTTAGTTCTCATATGACTGTGGTATACAAAGGTACTTGTAGCTGTTTGCTTGCCGGGCTCACTGGTAGTTTCACCCCTCTTGACTACCATAGAGCGGCAGCCACACTTCTCCAGTCCAAATGACATCCCAGTGTATTCACTGTAAATTCATGACAGTTGAATCAGCAAGTTGATTTCTCATTCACTCTTAGTAGTTACCCTCTTGAATGTGTATCCATATCCAGTCCTTGTGATTATCTGGTTGAGGGCGTTCAAACCTATGCAAAAAACCAGCGGGATCAGTGCATCACCTTCTTATATGCCGCACTTGATGGCCACTTGTATGAATTGTCTTGAGATGATTTCCAGTGCTGTCTTCCTTAGTGGCCTCTTCATTTTGTAGACTTTCTTGTAGTCAGTCCTGGCTGTGCTCAGATTGGTTGGTCTAGATCTTGAGTCTTGGACTCCTATCTATGAACAGCTGGTGGTTTGAACTTCAGGTGTTTCTCCCAATTTTTGGGCTATGCTCATGTACTGTAGCTTGGCTGTTATGATGCCTGATTAGGACTTTCCATGTCGTGGAGAGGCAGATAATTGGTTAATAGTTGGACAGTGCTGTTCCTACCGTGTTTCCCTGAGAATAAGATCCTGTCTTATATTTTTTTGAACCCCAAAATAAGCGCTTGGCCTTATTTTCTGGGAGGTCTTATTATTTTGGGATGCGTGGAGCAAGATGGGGCTCCTCTTGCCGTCTTACCTGATTTCCAGCTCTGCGTTTAAATATTTTTTGGGAGGGCTTATTTTTGGAGAGAGGCTTATTTTAGTGCATGCGCTCAAAAGCCCGATTGGGCTTATTATCAGGGGATGTCTTATTTTTGGGGAAACAGATAGTGGGAGTCTTTCATGATCAGCACTGTCTTTCTTTGTGTTAGCCAGTCTGGGTGGGAACCTGCTGCTAGCAGCTGGTTCATCTATGCTGCTAGGCATTCATGCACTGCTATTCATTTCTTTAGCCAGTAAGTGCGGATCATATCTGGGCCAGGTGCTGTCCAGCTTTTCATGTGCTTGATTCGCTGTTGGGTGTCTGCTATTGTGATGGTTTCTGTTCTGGGAAGCCTGCTTTCAGTCCCTGCAGCCACTCTGCACTTGTGTTAGTGTTCTCCCTTTCTCCCAACTGTTTCTCCAGTAGTATTCAGTTTCTGCTATGGGTGGCTCAGCTGTTACTGTGTTGTTCCATTGCAGTTGGGAGTACACTTTGGATGGTTGTTTGAAGAACAGAGCATTTATCTTCTTGGCCTCTACTTCTCTAGTGTACCTCCTTAGCCTGGTAGCCAGTGCCGTGAGCCTTTGTTTAGCAGTCTCTAGGCCTCAGATGGAGTCAGTCCCTTGAATTTTTCAATAGCTGAGTCTTAGCTTTAATCTTATATCTTGTTAAGTCTTATTCTTAATTCTTCTATAATTCTTATTCTTATTCTATAATTTTTAAGTCTTATTATATCCTTCTATAATTCCACCTGTTGACTATCCTCTCTCTAAGTTGCTTTAATCGTAGGCTCTAACATCGTGGTTTTTTTTTTTTGGTGGGTGGAGGGAGTATGTACTGCTGTTATTTTTGATTGTGTAGCCAAGCATCTCCAGGATAAACAGCGGCTGTAGTGTATATCAGTTTATTGGTTTGAGTTATGGTAGTAGTGGGGATTATTGTTACGGCTCTATTGACATCTTTACCTGATTGGCCAAGTATCTTGCTCCTATGTATATTTAATCTGTAAATTGTTAGTATTTTTATTGTTTAAATTTTTTTAGTATATTTAATTATATATTATAATTTATTATATATATAATTATAATTAAATATATAATTGATATATTTAATTATAATTATAAACCTGCCCAGAGTCATTGACTGAGATGGGCAACTATAGAAATTGAACGAACAAGCAAACAAATAAAGATTGTAGCATACTGTCCAATGGTCATAAATTCATGTCAAGTGTCAAGTGTCCAAATTTTACTTTTTTCAGAGTTGTCAGGACTACTTTTATACATACGTATTTATTGTGTGGGCTTTGCTGACATGGGCTTTTCTGGTAAATGTAATAGAAATGTTGGCTGTACACTCTCACATACATGAAAGAGACCAGATTAAGCCTTTGAAGTACCTGAAATTTTTGCAGCATGCAGCTACTTCAATGCTTTGAAGAGGGGTGTTTCATCTGTGTTAATGTGCTTCTAAAGTTTTGTAAACATTTTGAATATTTCCACAGCTGCATTTTGCAATAATTCTACATTCTGAAATAATAGAACAAAACTTCTCATTAAAATACAACTAATGTGTTTCTTTCCATAATCATGCTTTGACATAGAGATAGAGCTGTTTTAAATGCTTCTTTGGAAGTGATAGAAATGAATCTCCCATGAATCCATGGGCAATCAATGTTTCTTGAATTCCCCCTTTTTTTGCCCATCCGAGGATAGTGAAAATTGTCCATACTTAGTGGAAGATGTCTCTGGCAATAGACCTCACTTTGCTTAGAAGGAAATTCTGCTCTTGTGCTATCCTACTATAATTACAGTGTTGACCTTTGTGGACTTGTGATCCTGAAAATGTCTAACATTTTGATTTGTGTCAATATTTTATTGCCCACAGATGTAATTGCTGCTGATAATATTTACATTGCTTTTTATAGTTTCATTCATTGATGTTTTCTATTTGTTCTTATGCTTGGTCAGGTTTACTGCTAGACCACTTGTGCATACTGTTTTTGAAGGAGGGAAGGCTACATGTTTTGCCTATGGCCAAACTGGTAGTGGAAAAACTCATGTGAGTGTTGGCTTCTGTTATATTTTTAATTTTCATTTCCCTGAATTAGTTAATAACTTGAATCAAACAGAAGTAGTCTAAACTACTTCTAAATGGTTATCTGAAAAATTCTTGACTTAAAAACATAGTACTTTACAGTAGTTTATGAGTGCAAACTTGATGAAATTGGAAACTCATCATATCTGCCTTGAATTTTGAAAATGGAATGCTTGATTTGTATGCTTCCCCCCCCCGATAATCTGTAGATGAACAATAAAATATTTTATTTTAGCGTGCTAAAATTTGTCTGTAGTTAGTAGAATTAAGGAGGGATAGCATGCTCTAATTTCAGTCCATAGTGTATTGGTGTGGGAGGGGGAACAGATTTTGATAAATGTAGAGCCAAATACATTTGGAATTATTTATTAATCTATTATTCCTGTGCAGTAGTCCTGTAGTATGATTAGTACTAATAGCATTTTTAGTAGTAGTATGTTTATGTATATAACAAAGCTTCTATTTCAAGATATAAAGAAACTTGAATGATGACTGAAATTTGCAAATTTGAAACACTCATACTTTCATTTATCTCTTTATAGAAAAGTAGGTGTAAAAGTACTTTTTGAACAAGTTATTAAGTTGGGTAGTATCGGCAGTAATTAAATTCTAATTTGTTTGAAAATAATCAAAGTGGCAGATAATGAGATTCTCATTCAACTGTTAAGAACATGTCTTCTAATATATGTTCCTTTTTTTTTAGACTATGGGAGGAGACTTCTCTGGGAAAGTACAGAAGGCCTCAAAAGGAATATATGCTTTTGCCTGTATGTTACTATCACAATTTGAATATTTTAAAAATTAAATCAATAACTTTGGACATCATGCTTCCCCCCTCAATATTAAGTCTTGGACACAATGCCCAAAATTTCTTTGAAAGCTGTTGCCATATTAATTTCTAATATGATGGAGGGAGAGCTATTAAATACATGGGGAATACCATCTCCACTGAATGCAATTAAATTTATTTAAGATAAATTTAGGTTTGTCTTGGTCCAACTGTTTTTTTGACTTTGGTCTCATGATAAAATGTTCAAAGACCAAGCATTGTCTATATGCTCTCTGCTGCAACAATATTAGATTAGGATGTAAGAAGCCTATGTTAATTTTCCCACAAATTACTAGTTAAATATTGTGTGATTGCTAACACCCCTATAGTTTCCAATATAGTTGTTGAAAGAAGCAACTGTGAAAAAACTCACATGAGCTGAAAGTGCATAAGCTTGATACAGTCTTGTTTTGGTGTTTTCTTCTCTTACTAGCACAGGATGTATTCCTCCTTCAGAATCAGCCACGGTATAGGGCCCAAGGCCTAGACATATATGTGACCTTCTTTGAGATATATAATGGAAAGGTGAGGCCATATATATTTATGTGTTATTCATGAGTGCAAAAAAAAGGATTTTATGTAAAGTCCTATATAAAGTCTTTTGTATAAAACGTATTGCTGTTAGGGAATTGAAGGGATTGATAGTTCTCTTGGCTTGGATAAATTGGCAAACTCATTTGGCATTGGTGCATATCTTGCTTGCTCTTTGGTCCTTCTGTATTAGCCAATGAAACTTGGCTAATACAATGATAAAATACACTTTTATCACCATGTTGTTAATCAAGTCTAAGTAGAGACCTTTCAAACATCTGAATATAGTTTTGTCAAACTATAACTGGATATGAAGATCCATGCTCATACTGGATATTTGAATAACAATCATTATTACACAGGGAACGAATCATTACTATAAGAAAGGAATTAAGATAGCGATTGGGTTTAACAATACTGTTCCAGCTACAAGTTGCAAAAAAACAATTTCTGGTTGCTGCACAAAGCTCAGAAGAGACTTGGGCTCTTCTTTTAAAATTTTTTTTTTATTAAACAGTTTTTTTAAAAAAATACCATAAAGAAATATTAACACTTTCTTCTTTTCAACAGTTTCACGTCATTAATCCATACTTATACATTTTCTCTCTCTTATCCTAGTATATCTTTTATATATATATTTCTAATATGTCATATATATACCACTATAGTGTATTATATTATTCTAATTGTTTTATATTACATTACATTAGACATAAAAGTGTACCCAATTTCCTTTCCACAATTTTTGTTTCTTCCCATTTGTTCTTGAATTTCTACTCCTAATTCTTAAGTGCTTCAGTTTGTACATTTCAGTGTCTTCATTTTAATACATACTTGAATTAGTTTGTTTTTTTCTTATTTCAGTTATTTGATCTTTTAAACAAAAAAGCAAAGCTGCGGGTGCTGGAGGATGGCAAACAACAGGTCCAGGTTGTTGGCCTACAAGAAATGCGTGTGAATTGTGCTGAGGATGTTATCCGAATGATTGAAGTAGGAAGCGCCTGCAGGTTAGTTGTTTTTGGGGCCATGTTTTAGCTTAGTATGTATAGTGTTTTCTTAACATGTCCAGGTTTATTGGGGAGAAGGGAGTATTACTTAAGAGTCGTGATGGCGCAGTGGTTAGAAACCAGTTTTGCAAGTTAATTCTGCTGACTGCCAGGAGTTTGATGCTGACCTGCTCAAGGTTGACTCAGCCTTCCATTCTTCCGATGTTGATAAAATGGGAAGCCACTTTATTGGGGGGGGCAATATTCTGACTTTGGAAACTGTTTTAGAGAGGGCTGTAAAGCACTGTGAAGCAGTATATAAGTGGTATATATTGCTATTCTTGCTCTTTGTAATTGTAGAGGCTGGATATGGCACAATTTTTAGGTTCTAGGTGCTTAAGATATCCTATAGTACAGGTATGTTTACATTATAGAACGAAAAAAAACTTTGTTCCAAGGAAACAATCTGCATCAAATTCTATAAAAAACATTTTAGTTGTTTTTATACATTATTAAAAATGCAATAATATTTTGGTGATTAGAAAAACAATTCTGAGAGAAAGATGAAAAGAATTAAGCAAATTAAGGAAGAAGGTGTTTTATCATTTAAAATACAGAAGTGTCACTTTGAATAGCAAAGTATCTTTTGGAGTCATTATGAAGATTAGTGACCTTCATGATTTGATAACGTTTTAATACTTACACTTTCAAGTGGGAACATTAATTGAAATATGATGTTAGATAGGATGGGCCCAAATTATGGGAAGAAAGATAAAGCATGTAGGACACTCATTGCATTTTTTTTTTAATCAGAGATTAGTATTATTTGCACTAATAGTACAAGGGAAATTATGAGAAAGAAGCTATACTTCAGTGAATTACTTTAGAACAGTGATGGAGACAAGCCATTATAGATTCTTGTCCATTTGAGTTAAAAGTAAGAAGAATGGGTACTTTCTTAATGCCTAATACAGTGATGGTTAACCGTTTTGCCATCGCATGTCAAAAGCGTGGGGAGCGTGGGGGAGTTGCGTACGTGCGCGCGTGCCCATACCCATAATTCAATGACACCCTGCGCAAGCGCATGCGACCCCTGTGCTAATCCCGCTTTTGGCACATGATGGCAGAAAGGTTAACGGTGGGCCCAATAGGCCCGGGAGGCCCATTATTTGCCCTCCCCAGACTCCAGAGGCTTTCTTGGAGCCTGGGGAGGGTGAAAACAGCCTTCCCCAACCCCCCAGAGGCCCTTTGGAAGCCGGAAGCGGCCCATTTCCTGACTTCCAGTGGGCCTGGAAGGCCCAAAAATCAGCTGACTGGTGCGCACATGCGTGCTGGAGCTGAGCTAGGGCAACGCTCACGTGCCCACAGATATGGCTCCGCATGCCACCTGTGGCACCCGTGTCATAGGTTCGCCATAACGGGCCTAACAGATGCTCTGAATGCCTGCCAGGCACAGAACTAGAGAGGACTGTACTTCTCTTACTTTGACCAGTTAGGATGAGGCCCTTCCAACTTTAAAAGTGAAAATTAAAAGGTAATTAAATTCTATATCCTTTGCCTCTTGCCTGATTGCTGTTTAGCCATAGCATCTGGTTGGCTACACCACAGTATGATGATGATGACGATAAATTTTTGCTTGGTAAGGCTAACCAAAATATACTGTCTTCTACCGATGTATCATGTAATTAATAATTCTATTATCATTATAGGACATCTGGACATACATTTGCCAATTCCAGTTCCTCTCGATCGCATGCTTGCTTTCAAATTATTCTGCGTAAAAAAGGAAAGCTTCATGGCAAGTTCTCCTTGGTGGATTTAGCTGGCAATGAGAGAGGGGCTGATACCTCTAGTGCTGATCGTCAGACACGGATGGAAGCAGCAGAAATAAACAAAAGTTTGCTGGCGCTAAAGGTACAGATTAGAACAGGAGTGTCAAACTGGATTTCTTCGAGGGCCGTATAAGCATTGTAGTTCTCTGCGGGGCAGCGGGGGGACGACGACGGATGCCTCCTGCAGCACCCTGCCGGCCAAAACAGGGTGTGCGGTCAGTTTTTCGGCCCATTTTCGGCCAGCAGAGTGCTGCAAGAGGCCATGGATGGTGAAAAAGAGGCACGGGGCCCATTATAGCCACCAGAAACACCGTAGGCCAGTCCTGCCGGCCTGGAGTGTGACACCCCTTGACTAGAACATAATACTAGCATTGTTAGTGTACGATTGGCTTCAGTAACAACAAAAGTCCTATTGTCCTGTTGCCTAGATAATGTCAGGTCTAAGTGGACACAATCTTTCTTTGCTACTGGTTGCTTATGGCTCTGAATGCATGAACAAATTACTACCCTTGACCTTTTTCCCCACCTTTTAGGAATGTATCCGTGCTTTAGGTCAAAATAAACAACATACACCTTTTCGGGAAAGTAAACTTACTCAAGTGCTGAGGGATTCTTTCATTGGAACAAATTCCAGAACTTGCATGGTAAGTCAGTCCAATTTATTTCACAGGGTTATTTTGTGGGGAATATAGGAGGAGGAGTATTAGGTATATTTGCCAGTTTGAGTTACTTACAAAAAATAAAGACAAGACAAACGTCTTTTTAAAAAGTTGTGTAGGAAGTCTTACAATACAAGAACTATTGTGTTGTTTCATCAATCTATATCAATTTACACTTTTGGAAAAGTTTTTTAAACAATGTTAGTCTGGGCATATTTAATTGGAAAAGTTATAAGTTTGTGGACCCTAAATTCTGAGTAATTATTCTAAAAAAAAAATCTACAAAAGTTTAAATGCTTCATTATAAAAAAGGCCAAGAAAGCAGAGGTGACAGTACAAGCAGGTAGATTAGCAGAAGGTGAGAGCTGAGTGCAAACTGGTAATAATTTTGTTTCCTTTTAGATTGCAATGATTTCCCCAGGCATGAGTTCCTGTGAATATACTCTAAATACCTTGCGATATGCTGATAGGTGAGTGATATCTGTACTTGCAAATCTCACCATATCTTGGGGACAAAACGGGAAAAGAAATTTATGGGGTTTTTTTAAGATTGCCATTTCTAAATTGTTTCAGTTTCTAATGTGGTTCTCTCACAGGAACCAATTTAGAAATGGCAAACTCTGCACTGAGTTTCTGATACAAACAAATTGGTTAATTTTTTTCCCTTGCTCAAAAACAATCTTTCAAAATGTCAAAAATCCCCTTAAATGTAGACATGTCTCAGTAGCAACTTAATTTCAGGAGGTACTTGCTGTATCAGCAAAAGAAGAAACAACTGATTATCAGGACTATTGTCAAATTTACACGGGAAGGTAAGCCTATTCCAGTTACTCCCTGCATCAGATAGAATTTTTTCATTCTGCTCAGTCCATGTTGTCCTACTTGAAGAAATGAGCGCAGGATGTTTGTTCATATGAAACAGAAGCTGAACTACTAGTCCTGTGCTTATTTATCTGTGTTATGTATCAGACTGTCTGAGTTCTTTATTTCAACAGTTGGATTTGTATTGAAATCCTTCTGCTCTGTTTCTAGAGTGAAGGAACTTCCTAGCAATGGAACAGCTGGTGAGGCACAAAACTGTATGGAAACTGAGAGTGAAGAGTTTGAGATTAGCAGAGAAGAATCGGACCATATTCTTGAAGTATGTATATGCATAGCTTAAGTCCAATTTATTTAGGAAAACAGGACTTGGTGCAAGTGTGCTAATATCTTTCCTTGTGAATAGCAGCTTTCTGAAGATGAGCTGTCTCCTCATCTGTCCAGTTTTCGTGATGCTCTCACCCGGATTAGTGAATTTGAAGAGAAAGCAATAGAAGAACTTAAGGAAATCAGGGAGGTATAGTTGAATATTCAAAACTTAATAAGATTCTGTTTTCTAAAGTGACTAATATTTTTGAGGTATTTTGGTGTAGATAATAAATTATGCTTATGTCTGTGGAATGATGCTTATTAACAAGAAAACCTCACGTATTCTTACTAATATTGATTTTTGTCAATTCAGTAAATTTGTTTTATCTGACAAAGCCATTCCAATTTTCTTATAAATTCTGCAATCAGAAAATGAACGACTGTAACTATCTCCTGGACATCGCGGAACAACCAGAATATGACCTAGAGGCCTTTGTGTACCAAACCCAATGCTTCATAAATGAAGGATCCAAAAGCTTCCTCAGTCTAAAAGGTACAAAGTTGCATTTGCATTCATCTTGAATTATTAATTTTACTTTACTTTACTACTAAGTTTTGCAAATTGCATTCTAAGTGACTGTTTAGTCACTAAGCAGTGACTGATTATAGCTTTATAAGCCTTCTTCAATGATAATACTGAGCAGTCCCATTGTCCTTGACTGACTCTTACACTCACCCAACCAGAACCCTGAGCATGATGCTCTTGCATGAACAGTAGGAAAAGTATGCAGACTATGATGGTCCAGAAATTATTTTGTGTGTTTAAAAGCGGCTCTTATGGAGAATCTTGAAATGGCTTGAGTAAAAATACTATTTTTAAGCTAGGCATAGAATCAACAAATATATGAATGAAAGTTAGAATTGATAATAAAAGTGATGGCCTTCTGCCAAACTAAGGGAAGAAGTTAAGTTAGCATGAAATGGAAGAAGTTTTAAATTGGAATGAATACTGAGCTTCATCTGTATATTAGCTGTCCTGTATGCGAGGTGCAGCTGAGTTTATTTTTTTTCCAGTCATTACAAAAGATAAACTGGGTATAAAATGAAGACCCAGGTTGCTGGGGGCAATATGCTGATTCTGTAAACCATTTAGAGAGTACTGTATCACTATGAAGTAGTGTATAAGTCCAAATGCTATTAACACCTGAAAAAGTAGAAGCAATTAAAATCCCCCCCCCCCGTAAAATAATGAAAGAAACCTCATGCTGTAGTGCCTGTGAGAGTCATTCTAGCACAGAGGTGCACTCTATTTAAGGTGTATAGGGAAGACCAGCATTCTCATTTCCATTTGTCCTAGTCCAATTAATGTGAAACTCCATGTTTTCCTAATGTTCCCCAACACTGTCAAACTATTTACTAAGATTGTATTACTATCATTCTTCTCATCCTTCCTATTACCTATCTCCTCCCACTTATGACTATAACCATGTTGCTTGTATCTTTACAATTTATATTGTTCTGTTGTTTCCTAGTATGATTTGATTTCTTATTAGTAACCTATGACTGTCACTAAGTGTTGTATCTTATGATTCTTGATGAATGTATTTTCTCTCTCTCTTTTTTTTTCTTTTATGAACACTGAAAGCATATGCACCAAAGACAAATTCCTTGTGTGTCCAATCACACCTGGCCAATAAAGAATTCTATTCTATTCTATTCTATTCTATTCTATTCTATTCTATTCTATTCTATTCTATTCTATTCTATTCTATTCTATTCTGACTCATGGGGAATTATTTCCTTCCAATAGAAAGGAAGAAGCTTTTTCTGAATTCTCTTACAATCTGGACTTCACTTTGACTTGCCTGTTTTCTCCTTTTTCACTTTCCACAGAGACTCTAGACGAACTGACGCTAGCCATGCAAATGGAAGAACAAGCCAGCAAGCACCTGAATCAACGTCACCTTCAATAACTGCCCACCTGTTAAATGAACCTTTGCCCCTCTCTATTTGTCTGTCACTTATTTGGTTGGCAATTAATGCATTTTAAAAGCAAACAGATAATCCAGCCTATCTGCTTTGAATGAGTCTTTTAAACCTGATGCAGGGACAGCTCTTCGCCAGAAATTTCTAGGACTCCCCCCCCCCCCACTTTTACAGTACTGAAAGATGCATAAGGAGGGCTTATTAGTGTTACGTGTTAAACGTGTGCATATTTCTAGTGTATATAGAATTTTTGACTAAATATTTTTATGTTACCACTAAGCGCAAACCAGTGGATCTTAAACTGGATTTGCTGTTCTTAAGATAGAAAAAGTGAGTGAAACTGTTTAAATAAATTTGTCTGAATTCATTAATTTCTGCCTTGCAAAAGCACTATGGCGTTTTCTGTAGATCTGTAGTTTGTTCTGACCTTTTCACTGTGAGTGAAGAATCCAATTGGATGAGTATTCTTGGTAGATGGGAGTTGTGCTACTAGATGGCACATTTCTTTTTAAATAGGCAAAATTTGCCTATTTCAGATAGTTATTGTCTAATAATGATTGCCATAAGTACACATAAAAATATGGCTACTGACTAAAAAAATTAAAAAGCAGTTACTAGCCATAATTAAGCTTAGAACTGAAGGATTCACAGAATTTTAAAAAAATGCAAATTAACTGTGTCGGGGATCAGAAAGTTAAGATATGGTGCTCTGAATATTGTAATAGATGAATGGATCACATAGCATGAATATCAACCATTGCTCTAAATATAAATTTCTGGAAACGGATAGCCCTGAGTATGTGCAGTTGCACCTAAAATCAAAGGTTTTAAGATAGAAACCTTTCTTAAACAACAGTTTTACTTTCAAAAAATCTTGTTTGCTATTGAAAAATAAATAAATAATTATATATTTAATAATGAATGCTGTTAGAAAAGACATGTGTTCAATTATTTTCAGACCAAATAAATGATCTTTACGAATTTGAGGAAAAACTACTTTCAGAGTAGACAGCTATATTCCAGTTGTTAAAACGTAACTACTAGTCTCATTCCAGTTGGAATAATGAAAATTATTATTTAAAACATTTAGTCAACAGGTCGCTCTACCTATTGTGCATTAAGGTTGGCTTTTAGCAAACACATGTATGTATAGTTGGAAAGATTATGTTCTTGGTCATACAGACTATAAGAGAATGCAGCAGAAGGTACGTATTCATGTAAGTATTTAAGCAAATAAATTAATTTGAAGGTAAGTAATAACCTTGAAGTACAAATTAAATTCAACAACTCAATGCAATTTTAATTAAGATAGATATTCCATTTCCTCTTTTAGAGTGTAGGTTAGTTGTATAAGGAGCTGTTCCACATTAATATATAATTCATAATGATATGAAACTGGCCAAAAATAATCCAATGGTAAAAGCCATTTTTGTTCCTTAAAGTTTCCTGAGCTTTATCTCCTTTGGTGGTATTGAACCGTTGCTACTTGTTGCAAGATTATGGGAACTGTAGTTTGGTACAATCTGTGTATCACAACAGATGAGAAAACTAGTCAAGTAATTATCTAGTCAATGAAAACAGAAATCACCTGTCCCAATGTCGCAAATGCCACACTGCAGTTATATAGCCCTTCATGCTTTCTTCACAGGGATGCATGAAAAGATTTTGAAAAAGGTATTTTGTGCAAAGAGTGCAGAAAAATGGAGAGAAGATTAAAATCAACAATAAACCTAATACTTGAATGAAATTAAGCAAGTGGCTCAGAAAGTACTTCACTGTCTTCAGAGTGCCATTCTTCTTCAGGGCTTGATTCTGTCTCTAGGTTGGGGAGAAAAAAATTTCAGTCCAAAAAAAAATCAATTTAGTCTTGAATCTATTACCCTGTTTCCCCAAAAATAAGACATCCCCTGATAATAAGCCCAATCGGGCTTTTGAGCACATGGCAACAAGGCTTCCAAAAAAATATAAGACAGCGTCTTATTTTGGGGGAAACACGATACTGAAGCACTGAACTAATTTTAATAATGTATGTATATGCTTATCTATATATACACACATGAACATGGTTCAGCTCATAAGATTGGTGCTGCAGAAATTAAATAATCAAATGACTATAGACCAGTTTATTTTGCAATAAAGTTACATCATGGAGATACGATTTTATCCATTTTGGGTTGTCAGCTGACATTTCCTTCCACAGATTTTATATACACAAATACGCACACAAAAGCATATATAAAAATATTGGTTTTATATTTATTTAATATAATAATATAATTTATTTAATATTTATTGCTAAGCAGTTTCTGAATTTAGCTGTAAATTATATGATAAATGCTTTTCTGATTCTGCACCAATGGAGAATTTACAATTCCGTAAATTGTATATACAATTCTGTATATGTTTCTTGTTGTAGACTTTTCCCCATGACTGCAAAAAGCATACCTGTTAACGAAGTTTTTCCTTTAGCCAAACAGTCTGCTGGAATATTGACTATATTGGTAGCCAGTATATCAGCCTGTACAGCATCCATATTCAAGTACAAATTTGCAGCATCTTGCTGAGAAAAGAAAAATGTTTGTTTTAATTTGAAAACATGGAGATCACGAATGACTCTTGTGTCTGCCTGTCGCAAAACCATTCAAACTAAATTCTCTACACACCTTCCTAACTTGAATCCCATGATGATTGTTTATAGCACAAATTATTGGAAACAAAGGGCAAGTTCATACAAGTGCATCAATTGATTTCACTTTGATACATGGGCAAGCATATGAAACATTTTCAATGGAAAGTTAACATAGGTCTTATTGTAATTATTATGCTGCAGTTTAATTAGACATGAACATGCATATGTGAATCAGATTAACGTCCTGGTCCTTAAATTGGGGGTTTGATGGCCTCAGTCTTTTGATCACATTGGATATGCCAACTGTGACTAATGAAGTAAGGGGGGAAAACCTGTTTTTCATGTGCCCACTCAGTCTCTTGTCACCTTTCAATTATATTCCACACACCAGAAGAATACTGAGAAATAAAGTAATATAAATCGCTTAGCCAATTCTGCAATCATTACTAGCCTTTGTTTTAAGTCCAATTAAATCTATCTTTATGGCTGCTGGGTAGTACAACATCTGAGGGGCAAAATATTTCCACTCTTGATCTTGGCAATGGCAGATTTCAGTAATCTCTAATAATTAACTTGCCCTTTGATCTCAATCTATGGCATGCTGCTATGTGTTGTATTCATGCATAATTGGTAGTAATCCAGAAGGTCTTGTCTCTGGATTCTCAACATTCTATAGGGAGTTTTTTTGGAAATGATTATAAAATGACAAGGCTTACTTAATACGGCACAATTATGCACAGGCGTTATAGTCTAGAGGTTTACAGATGTGTCCTTTTATTCTTTTAAGCAGTCAGTTCTCTTTGAACATGCTATTAATACAAATAAAGACCATGGCATAATTTGATCTCTCCCATTATTGAATTATTTTGAAATGGAGAAGGTTCTAAAGACTTCTGAAAAGGAAAATATATCAAGTAAACAAATCATATCAATACAGTGTGTACCAAAATTGCAAAGCTATCTCTGCTAATATGGTTAATGAGCTGTATGGCAAGAATTCTGTGAACGAGAAACTGCACCCATGAGCAAGCCGGTATTGCAAAAAAATATTGGAACAGGGATATATCAGAAAACAATGACATTACAACAAGTGGACAATAAAGTCATAGTCATGAGATCTGCAAGACAAACGACAGAAATCACTATTTCTGCCTGTCTCTCAGTGTTTTAAGCTTCCACCAATTTTGGTCAATGGACTTTTGGCCATTCTCTTCCTAGCCTTAAGACTGAATTACCCCTGTGTTGTGTTTATCCAATAGCCACGGCTGAGCAACACTGGTTTATGCCTTGCCAGGTTCAAGTTCTTATCCTTCTTTAAATCTAGGAACCACTACTGCTGTGGGGCAATCATGCAAAACAAAATTGAAATTGAACAGATTTAGGGACTTTAAAAATACCTAGCAGGGAGACAAGAATAAATAAGGTTTATATTTAACTTAGTCTCCTGAATGTCATTTGGAAACATGGGAACGGAAAGTTAGGAAAAACTTTTTTTTTAATGAAATGTCCTTTTCAATATTGTCAAATTTCTCTGAATGTATATCCCTCTGCAATGCTGACTTTAAATATTACTATATTTGTTAATAGTGGAATAATTAATTTTATAAATGAATATCAAGCTATTTTCACTGTAGCAATAGAAACAACAAAAACACTTATAGAAATTAGTGTAATTATTTTAAAGTTATATATAATATCTGGATTTTATTAAATGCTGATATTATGCTGATATCTGTTTTTTTGTGGTGGTAGTATTTATTTAGTGTTTTCTCTCAGTGAGATACAGTACTTAGTAGCTATTGAAATATGTTTTTAAAATACATGTTGATTTTAATCCTTAATCCTGCCCTTAAAATGTAAAATTTGGTACTTAAAATTGAAAATCCATCAGGCAAGCCCAATATATACAGGACTGAAAATACATACCATGAATAGCTCGAACAATTTTTCTCCCATGGCCCTCCTAATGTAGTTCTCAATCACTCTAAACATCTGTACAAAATACTACAAGGAAACATCAGTTCAGCTATAGGAAAAAGCATCACAATTTTGCAAACATTTGAAACATTTACAAAGTGTTTTCCAAAGCACCTCCCTGCTTGAAGTGATAAAATAGCTGTGTCATCTGGAAAGCGAACTGGTTTTCTGCATCGCTATGTGGATCCACTGGTAACCCTTTTTGCTGGGTCTGTTGCCGAGTGTGCTTACGCAGGCAAGCAGTGGCAGCATTTGCAACTCAACCCGGCCAAGATCGAGTGGCTGTGGATACCGGCATCTCGGTTCAGGGGAGAGGTGCCATCGCTGACTATAGGGGGTGAAGTTTTGCCCCCTGCAGACAGGGTGCGCAACTTGGGCGTCCTTCTGGATTCACGGTTGAGCTTAGAAGACCAGATAACGACCGTGACCAGGGGGGCATTCGCCCAGATATGTCTGGTGTGCCAGTTGCGTCCCTACTTGGACCGAGATGCCCTACGCAGTTACTCATGCGCTGGTCACCTCACGGATTGACTACTGCAACGCTCTCTACATGGGGCTTCCCTTGAGGACCACTCGGAGGCTTCAGCTGGTGCAAAATGCAGCCGTGCGGGTTGTGATGGGAAAATCCCGACACTCTCATGTTACACCTCTCCTGCGCGGTTTGCATTGGCTACCGGTTGCCCTCCGGGTGAGATTCAAGGTGCTGGTGTTGACCTATAAAGCCCTACATGGCTTAGGACCAGGATATTTGGCGGACCACCTATAGCCAGCAACAACATCCCATCGCCCGGTTCGCGCCCATAGAGAGGGCCTACTCAGGGTGCCGTCGGCTAGACAGTGGCGGCTGGCAGCCCCCAGGGGTAGAGCCTTCTCGGTTGGGGCGCCCACCCTCTGGAATCAACTCCCCTTGGAGCTCCGACTAGCGCCTGACCTTCGCACCTTCCGCCGGGAATTAAAAACTTGGCTTTTCAAATCCCTTGACCTTGTCTGATGATGGGGTTTTAAGGGTTTTAATGGGTTAATTTTAAATTTTTTAGATTTTAGTCTTTATTTTTATTGTGACTTGTGTTTTATTGTTGTGAGCCGCCTGAGTCCATTGTGAGATAGGGCGGCATATAAGCCGAATAAAATAAATAAATAAATAAATTTGAAACACTAACTACTACTCTAAGGAAAGAATGCTTTTAAAAAAAATCTTTCTTTTTATGACCTTGTAATTCCTTACTTTGGGGAAGAGTCAGGGTGACTGGATGGAGCTCAGCATTTACTGGCTGGATGTCCTTTACACCACACGGTGTTTGCAGCAGATATTTTTTCTTTGTGCCTTAGCAGAGAAACATCTGCCACTATCTAGGATTGAACTCTCAAGTTTCTGAGTAGGTTGAGAGTTCAATCCTAGGTAGTGGCAGATATTTCTCTCCAAGGATGCTTCGCTTGTACTAAATCACTGTTGAAGTGTCCCTTTCAAATTATTTGCTCAATTAAAACATAAAACACTGTTTTAAAACATAAAACATTTAGTTGGTATTTGGTTTTTCTCTTCCTGTGCTTGTGTTAGAGTGGAGGGAGATGAGGGGAGCTTTACTATCACTAGCAGTTTTAAAACAAAAACTATAGGAATATCATTCTGCCAGCTTTACTTAAATATGGAAGCAATCCCTTTTCTACAAACATGTTCCTTCCTTGTCCATCTTGTACTTCAGCCATAGCTTGATCTTGCTTCTGTTGAGTTCAACTACCATAATCCTAATTGCAAATGCAAACTCAATTTCAGTTACAGAAATGACAAGAATAAGCTGCATCCAGTTACCCCTTAGTTCCAAATGGTACTTACCTCTAATGTGATGCTAGCTTGTCTTTGACTGTTGGTGTGGTCCTTATTGCCCATGGCACACATAAGACCATGTACCACATTCAAGACAATCAGTTCCTCAGCCACTTCTCTAGACTCCTGGGCCAGAATCCTAGAAGGGGAATATTGAATAGTTTACAACTAAAATACTAACACAGACCGGTTTTGTAAGGTCTGAATGCATGGCTGATGTTTCAGTTCAACACTGAAGTAATTTTTATGAAATAATAGTTCAAATAGTGGCTACATGTGGCCTCCTACGCCCAGCACTCATTTTTGTTGTGCTCAGAACAAGTGAGACGGAAATATTTTTTTTCTCTTTCTTTTTGAATGGATGATTAAAGGTCAAAGGGTTGCTTGGGGTTTCTACAAAATCTGTTTTGCCCCTTAAATCTACACAAATCTCAAAGAACACTAAATAAATATATACACCGGATTTTCTTTGGTAATATTTCATTTGCTCTTTCCCCTCTAACAACAGCAGCACCAAAAATAACAATACTGTAACCAGTTAAAAAAAAAGCAGCAACAACAGCATAGTTTAAATGCCATTGCATCCTATTCTGATGAAGTAAAAAGCAGCAATTGCACCTGATTTTGCTACTACCATTTATCTGTAAAAATAATAAAATTATTTTTAAAAAATAGTAAAAAATAAAAAAGTGGTCCCCCTCCACTTGGGAGTGCAGCAAAGATGCACACATTGTGTACTCCACTGTAAAACATGTATTACATTGCATAATTTAAATGATTTAATAACACCTAAATCACTTAGTTAAATAACCACTTTGTATTTCAAAGATGATAATCTAAACAAATATGCCTTCTCCAGGATACCAATAAAGCTCCAAACTACTCAGTAATACTGTCTCTGTATAATAACACTGTAATAAGTACTTGGTAATACTGTCCATATTGCAATGTTAATCAGATGTCAACATGGACATTAAGATCAGGATACCAACAGAGCTCTAGACAAAATAATAAGTACTCAGTAATACTGTCCATATTCAATAAAACTGCCATATATAATAATATTACAATTACTCTGATCCTTGTAAATGACTACTGAACTTTCATTATTAATTTGGATTGGTATAATTTCTAAAAGGCTCCAACTGGCCCAGAATGCGGCCGCGTGGGTGGTAATGGGAGCAATGTGGCGCTCTCATGTAACCCCTCTCCTGCGCGAGCTGCACTGGCTCCCAGTGATCTTCCGGGTGCGCTTCAAGGTTTTGGTTACTATCTTTAGAGCGCTCCATGGCTCAGGACCAGGGTACTTACGAGACCGCCTCCTGCCACCAATAGCCTCTCACCGACCAGTTCGCTCCCATAGAGAGGGACTCCTCAGGGTGCCGTCGGCCAAACAATGTCGACTGACGGCCCCCAGGGGGAGAGCCTTTTCTGTGGGGGCACCTACCATCTGGAACGGGCTTCCCCCGGAGTTACGAAACATCCAAGGCTTATGCATATTCCGCCGTGCCCTGAAAACATTTCTATTCCAACAAGCTGGTCTGGCCTAACTCTCCCTTTTAAATTGGCTTTTAACTGGCTTTTAAATTGGGTTTTAAACCTCTTTAGATAAATTTGGATGTTCTTAATCTTTGAGCCTAAATTACTTAATCTTTTTCTTAATAGTTTTTAACTTCTATATGTATTTGTATTTATTATGGCTGTTCACCGCCCTGAGTCCTTCGGGAGTAGGGTGGTATACAAATATGAAAAATAAATAAATAAATAAATAAATAAATAAATAAAGTATGTCTTAATTATTTCAATTATTTAATTATCCCCTCCTTCAGAACTACCCTTTTATCTCCTCTATTACTATAAATGGAAAGTTGCAAAGATTTAAATATAACTATCCCATTAAACAGTATTTGCTTCTTTTCCCTTTCCTTTGAAATTGTGATAAAAGTCTTAATTATAAAGCATTATAGGAACAATAAACAATCCTTTCCAAGGAAAGATTGGTCCAGGCAGACGAAGAACATCACGGCTTCAAAACCTAAGGGACTGGTTTGGACAAAACTCAACAGCACTTATTCATGCGGCTGTTAACAAAAATAGGATTGCCAACATGACTGCCAACATCCGATGATGGATATGGCCCAAGAAGAAGACGATAGGAACAATGGTTATCTCCATTATACCAAGCAGGAATACATGTAAAATGTTTGTCAAAAGAACTACTTTTTTCTTTAAAAGATATCTGAAGGGTGTCTGTATCATACTTGTTCTGGTTTAGGCTTGGACCTGGTGGTTCCTTGTACCACTTCTGCTGGAGGAGGAGTTATTTCAAATGTTTAGACAACTAGTTGCAGTAACTAAAAATTTCTTACCCAATGGTTTTGGCTGCTGCAGCTTGCTGAACATATGCTGGCAAGGATTCTATCAGGTGCAAAGAGCCTGCTTCTGAACAGATGATACAATATAGAAATCAAATACAGTACCTCATAGCTTTCCCAAAGTTTTGTTTTTGATTTGAGAAGAAGCCAAGTAGAACATTCTTAATCAGATTTCCCAAGAAAAACATTTCTAAATTCTCTAGCTTTTAAGCAGCAGCAGCATTTGACTTGTATAGCTATTTTTCATTTCAGTAGTAAAGGGTAGGGGCTTTGATTTTTTGACTTTTCAGCAATGTTGGTTTATGTTTTCCTTTGAATAACAGTCCTGTCCCCAGCATTCCCAGCATATGCAACTACAATCAATGGGTGAAGTTTTATAATGGGATCTATCTCCTCAGAACAGCAGGCTCAAGTTTCTGAAAATTTGGAATCTGATGGATCAATGGTAAAAGGTATGGATATAGTTAGATAACATATATTACATGTTACTTCCTCTGATAGCAATTTTTCCCTCTCCTCATGCAAATACAGATATAACTGCAGGTAGTCCTTGACTTATGACCACAATTGAGCCCAAAATTTATGTTGCTAAGTGAGAAATTTGTTAGTGAATTTTGCCCCATTTTATGACCTTTCTTGCCACAGTTAAGTGAATTACTGCAGTTGTTAGGCTAGTAACACAGTTGTTAAGTGAACCTGGTTTCCCCCTCTAGTTTGCTTATCAGAAATTCACAAAAGCTGACCACATGACCCTGGGACACTGCAACCATCATAAATATGAGGCAGTTGTCAAGCATCTGAATTTTGATCAGAAAACCATGAGGATGCTGCAATGGCTGTTAGTGTGAAAAATGGTCACAAATCACATTTTTTAAGTGCTGTTATAACTTTGGTCACTAAATGAACTGTTGTTAAGTCGAGGACCACCTGTCTTCCATACAGACAAATTCAAATACCACTGTTCCACAATATTACCTTCCAGGATTCTTGCTTGCATCTTGGCTGTCTCCTGCCTTGATGGCTTTAGTAATGTAACCAAGCCTTTTAGCAGAGCTGGTCGCACATCATAGGCCATAAGGTCCTTGATCAGTTGGATAGCTACAAGAAGGAAGGTATCAAAATTCCTATTTTGCCAAAAGCTAGTTTTAATTAGATAGTATCTCTTATACATGGGTGTCAAACAGGGGCGGGTTTCAAAACCTGTCGTTACTGGTTTGCTCATGGGTGCTCGCACATGTGCAGAAGCGTATGGGCGTGGGACTGAGCCTCCCACCACTGCCACTACCGGTTTGCTTGATCCGGGGTGAACCAGTAGCAATCCACCACTGGTGTCAAACTCACGGCGTCACGTTGCCATCATGTGATGTTTGCAATGTTTTTTCCCTTTGTGGAGCTGGCGTGGCCATGGCCTACACATGACGCATCTGGCCACCAGTTTGACACCACTGTTGTTATAAAATACAGCCTCAGTTTTTCCCATAGACTCTGGGAGATGGAACAGAACCCATTATACCGTTTAGCTCTGGTTCTCTATGGTCTGATTTCATTAAAAAGGATCTGCCATTAGGGAAACTGACTTATATGAAATATGCATGGGAACATTAGATATTATAATGGCCTATAATGATGGAAGAGTTACAGACTACTAAAAACACACCCTGTTTGAATTCAATTCTTGGCAATTACCTCCATGTAATTTGCATATCAGCCTTATAAACATAGATTGCTACTTCTCCCAGAGTAGCTTTTTTTAAAAAACTGTAAAGTAATATTTTAGCTCATAGCTGAGGAGGTAGCCTTCCATTCAAGTACTATCTAGGGTAGACTTTGTCCAGCTTGCAAGATCAGCCAAGAATAATTATGTACTTTGGATGTCATGTCATTAAGCTGCAAATCTGTTTTCGGGGTGGAGGGGGGGAAATAGAGCAACCAACTGATCAGTACAAAGGTATCCCCCAAAATAGCATAATCAGTCCTTGTCACAATCGGCCATTACTCATGCCCTGGGTAAAACTATGATGCAATTAATCTTTAGATTTTCTATCTTATCCCTTAAACTTAAAGAGAAGCAAGGCCTTTTAAAACAAATTCATTAAAACCTATTATAGAAAATTTTTGTTGTGTTTAATGGAAGTGTCTATTAAAAATGAAAGTTATATGCAGTCTAAAATTGATCTTAATAGGAAGATCATTATGACATGATCATTCAGCCATGAATTTCCAGCCAATAATTGGACATGGCCTTACAGTGTGTTTTGTATTCTGACCCCTTTATTGGAGAAATCAGCACAGTATAAATAATTGTCTTTTTAAAAAATAGAATTAAGGGGGAAAGTCTAAAATAATACTATCAAGCTGCACAGCTAGGTAATACAATCCCTTTCATTTTGAAATATAAAGCAAAACAGTGGATGAAAACTGAAAATATAAAAGAATCAAGGAAATCTATTTGTAGTAAAAATAAATAATGAATATATATGTTATTACCCCAGATAGGGTTGTATTCTAACCCCAGTGTTTTTTAATTTCTATGTCAATGATTTACCAGGGTTTCTACTTTATTTTATTATTTTATTATTTTATTTTATTTTATTTTATTGATAAGGTTGCAAGATTAATCAATCAATAAACTACTACTATATTATTATCCAGAGGAAGACTATACAGCACATATTGTTTATTTCTTATTAGTCTCAGAGTTCTCTTGGCTTTTTGGCCACCCGTTCAATAAAACTAGACAAACACACATGGCTTGACTACCTTGACACAAGGTTAACTATTATGATGGGTAGTATTAGCAAAATATCTAAAATGACTCAGGTAAAGAAAATGTGATGGTTATTTATATCAGACTTCATATTGCATGTAACATTTGTTTTACATACAATCTTAGTTTTCAAGACAGTTCCTTCTCACCACCCCTGCTTTAGAAATGTTAGAATTACTCACTATTTCATTTAAACTCTGATTTTCAGTTTTCAGTAAACATATTTTCCTTAACATAACAGTTGAAGAAATAAAAAAAAGCAGTTTTACCTTCATACTGTACCTCGAAATTCAGAGAGCGAAGCACACTCAGCACAGAATCAACAATGCTCACATGGGCTTTCCCCACAATTGACTGGCAAATTAAAGAAGAAATAGGGGAGCATTATTTCCCAAATTGGATTCTGTGAAATAATATGTCCATCTTAGAATGCTCCAAAAATTTTTTCTTATTTAATTATTTTTCATATTTTTGAACTGCCCATATACCTCAGAGAGGGACTGCATGTGCCCAATTAATTTGGAAAATACATGTCAGAAGCATATAAATATTTAGGTTCAGCATGTTCCAATAGATACCACTTTGACCAACAAAGCTGAATTCCTTTCTGTCACAGATTACCCATTTGCCTTGAACAATTCTGAACTTGCTTTTTGTGTTAATTTTATTTAATTATTTTATTTCTAATTTGTGAGTCTGGGTAGCATAAAGAATGCCAAAATAAAACATAACCAATATCACAAAGCCAAAAAATAAAACAACCATGCAAACAACACAAAAGGCTAAAACAAGTAAAAAACATGTAATACAATCAGGAGATGACACAAAATAAACTGCAAGGGAGACATAACAGTAATGGTATCATATATAGTTTTAGTTTTAATCATCTCTATTTTAATGCTGATTTTTCTATTTTAAATGTCTGTTTTTATATACCTATGTATTCTTTTTTACCTATGTTCTTTTGTACATCACCATGTTTCACTTTTCATGAAATGGAAGGGCTATATAAATTTGATTAATAAATACATAATAAATATTCAAATCATATGTAAATGTATAATGGCAAATGGGTGCCACTCACTGAAGTTACCTTTGCAGGCACATATATCATTAAAAGCATGCATATAAAGTACTTTCAAAATTAAGCATATTAAAGAAATATGCCTGAGAAATAAATACCTCTGGCAAAGAACTCTTAAGTAGGTATTAAAGCAGAGCATAAATTTCAAGAATTATGTACAATGGCCTGGTTTTAAAATATTCCACATGTCCAATAGAACAATAAAGTCAAATTTTCCCAGATATGGAGTACCCTCATAATGCTGCAAGTTGCCAGAAGGCACAGTTACATTTTATCTTTATTAAAGTTATGTCATTCTTCAGATGAAAAATAGTAGCTGGCTAAAGAACGTCCCGTGATTATTATTTGAGTAGTTATCTGAACCCACAATTTCTTAAAATTAATTTTACCAAGGATGTGAAAGGCAAATCTTGGTTGAGGAGCTAACAACTTCCTGGCATTAGTTCTGTTAATTGTCACGTTTTTGCTGAATAAGATATTGAGGTAGCATTTAGCAAAAGGATTTTACTGTCATCTGTTTCAAATAATATAATTATTTTTCACTAGCAAATCACATGTTAATCCCTGTTCTACAAATCAAGCATGTATTGCTATGACAAGTCAGTGGCCCTAATTATTTTTATTAGACAAGATTTGTTTCCAATATAAAAGCCAATTCCATTCTATTTGGGTTTCAGAGAGGGAGATATATTCAGGTGTACAGCATAAATAAATAGTTGTACAAAGACTTAAAAATGAACATTTGTTATAGCAGACTTTCAGACTCATTTTGTTGGAAATATACATTATTTCCCTAAATTGATAGGCAGGACATATGTGGGCATGTATGTGTTTGTGTGTATATTCGCACAAAACATATGCACCCCAAAAAAAGAATGGGAGAGTGAAAAACATCCAGGTCAGAAGGAATTACAATATACAATACAATATATAGACTCTTCTGCGCATGCGCAAGATGGCGACTTCTCTGTGATCCCGGTGATCTGGGGGGGCGATTATGGCGATTATGGCTCCAGGGGGCCTTTGGAGGACTGAATTTCGATCGTTGCAGCCCTGGCCCAGCTGGAGGAGTGTCAGGGCTCTCTGTTGAGGGGTCTCCGGCTTCTGAGAGTGTCCTTGAGGCTCGCGGAGACCGTAGGACGGCGAGAGCGGCCCGAAGGAGGAAGAGGGGCGGCAGCAGACTCCCCTTGTGAAGGCGGCAGAGCCAGGATGACGGCGTCAGCGCCGCGGCGGTGGTGGCGATGTGGCACCCTCGCCGGGATCCTCGCCAGCCCAATCCGCCCTGGACATGTGCTAGGGGCGGGGGGGCGAGGTGAGGGCGGGGAGGCTGGCAGCGGCGGCAGCGGCGCTGCTGGCGGCGTGGAAATGGCGGCCGCCGGGACAAGGAAGAAGCCGCCACAGTTTGATGTGTGGGAGCGTCGGAGAGGTTGGCAGTTACTCGCTTGCTCTGTTGGATCCCCTGGGTGACCGTGGGGCGTTATTTGGCCCCTTGGTCGCCCCAGAGACCTCCATGAGGATTTATGGAGGCTGGGCGAGGCTGGGCGAGACGAGCAGCATGGTTGCATGGACTGACCTGATCCCATTCTTTCCCTCCGTTGAATGGAGGTTTACATCTGGGGATTCAAGTCTTGGCGGAGTGGGTCTATAGCTGCTGTCTCATTTCCGGCTTTTTGGACGATCGTGGTTGACCAGCCGCCGTGAGAGGGGGGCTGGGTCACCCTCCGCCGGATCGAAGCAGCATTTTACTCCCGCCATTGCCGTGAGAGGGCAATGAGGTCCCACAAGCTCCATTGGAATTCTATTGAAGTCCGGCATTTCACTCCTTCTGACTGTGATAACATCAAATTGGCCCCTGGTTATTGGCCATGGACTATCACCTCCCTCTGATGTTCAGATGTACTCGGTGAATGACCTTCGTGCCCTGCGAGATTCCCCCCTCTCACAGGTCTGGCCCTCTTCGTTATCGAGGGCCTATCTTGATGACGAGCGTTGGAGCCCCGAGAGATGGCATGCAGCAAAGAAGAGTTTGAGGGGTTTTTTAAGTGGGTTTTTTAGTGGGTTTTTAACAAAAATTTTAAGGGGTTCGGGGGGGATTAAGGTGGGTTCTGGGGGAAATCCACCGGGTTCAAGACCAGCCTTAGCGAAGGGCTACGACATTAGGGACATAGAACCGGAGGTCGGGGAGGGGGGTGGAGTTCGATTTGAAGAGGACTGTTCCATCAGCATAGTGAGTGGGAGGGGCAGATATGGCGGAAGCTGGGGACCATATCATGTTCGGGGAATGCGCACTCGTTATCTTAGAGCGATTGCACACTCCGGTCCCCAATGCTTTTCTTGTTCCCCAGGTTGTCCAGATTCTCAGGGCCAGAGCCTTCGGCTGATGTTATGCAACGCCAGGTCCGTTGTTAATAAAGCCCCCCTCATCCACGATCTTATTCAGGAGGGGGAGGCGGACCTGGCGGGTATTACGGAGACCTGGTTGGGCCAGGAGGGGGGAGTCCCCCTCGTGGATGTGTGCCCACCAGGTTTCCGCGCATTTCATCAGCCGAGGGCTCAGGGCAGGGGCGGGGGGTGGCGGTTATTATAAAGGAAGGTCTGGATCCAAGGGAGACCACTGTTCCACAGATAGCCGGATGTGAGTCCCTCTTTGTGAAGTGGGGTCGTAGAGTACAGATGGGCTTGTTGGTCACGTACCTGGCTCCCTGCCACGTGGCAACGGCCCTGCCTGAGCTGCTTAACGTTATAGCCGAGGTGGCGGTGGACACCCCCAGACTTGTCATCATGGGGGATTTCAACCTCCCATCTATCGGTGAAACATCTGAGGTGGCTCGGGAGTTCATGGCTTCCATGACGGCCATGGACCTTACTCAGTTAATTCATGACCCCACTCACACGGGGGGACACACTCTGGACTTAGTTTTTGTCTCTGGTCAGTGGTTGAGTGGCCTTGATATAGGGGATATAGCCATCGAACCCTTGTCATGGTCTGACCACTCGCTCCTTCAACTGGACTTTCTAACCGCTGCACCCTGTCGCAGGGAGGCGGGACCGACCAGGTGGTTCCGCCCCAGGCACCTGATGGACCCCGATAGGTTCCAGATGGAGCTTGGGCCATTTCCTGAGACTCTAGCTCATGACTCGGCTGAAGACCTGGTGGCCGCCTGGGATAGTGCGGCTGCCGGGGCCTTGGACCGAGTCGTGCCTTTGCGGCCTCTGACCCGGCACCGAACTCACCTAGCTCCTTGGTTCTCTGAGGAGCTTAGGGAGATGAAGCGCCGGAAAAGACGCCTGGAGAGTAGTTGGAGGACCAGCCGCTCCGAATCTGACTGAACACTGGTGAGGTCTCATATTAAGACCTACCTAGTGGCGATAAAAGCGGCGAAAACTAGCTATTTTGCCGCTCTTATCGCGTCATCAGATAATCGCCCAGCCGCCCTGTTTAGGGTGACCCACTCCCTCCTTCATCTGGAGGTGCGGGATGACCCCTTGCAGGGCTGTGCTGAGGATTTTGTGCAGTATCTGTATGACAAAATCGCTCAGATTCGGGAAGGGCTGGCCTCTGACTGGGTATATCCGGATGGGATGACTGAGGCAGGTCTTGAGAGTGTTACCTGGGGGGAGTTCGATCCTGTGGCTCCCGAGGACATGGACAGGGTCCTGGGACGGCTGAACGCGACCACATGTTTATTGGACCCGTGTCCCTCCTGGTTGGTACTGGCTTCCCGGGAGGTGACACGAGGCTGGCTCCAGAAGATTGTTAACGCTTCTTTGAGTGAGGGGGTCCTGCCGGCCGCTTTGAAAGAAGCGGTTGTGAGGCCCCTCCTCAAGAAGCCCTCTCTGGATCCGGCTGTTTTGGCTAACTATCGTCCAGTCTCCAACCTTCACTTCGTTGCGAAGGTTGTTGAGAGTGTGGTGGCGCAACAGCTTCCCCGGTACCTGGATGAAGCTGTCTATCTAGACCCGCTCCAGTCCGGCTTCCGGCCTGGGCACAGCATGGAAACGGCATTGGTCGCGTTGGTGGATGATCTCTGGAGGGCCCGGGATAGGGGCTGTTCCTCTATCCTGGTCCTGTTAGACCTCTCAGCGGCTTTTGATACCATCGACCATGGTATCATGTTGCACCGGTTGGCGGGGTTGGGGGTGGGAGGCACCATTCTGCGGTGGTTCTCCTCCTACCTCTCTGACCGGTCGCAATCTGTGTTGACAGGGGGGCAACGGTCGACCCCGAGGCACCTTGCTTGTGGGGTGCCACAAGGGTCGGTCCTTTCGCCCCTTCTGTTCAACATTTATGTAAAGCCGCTGGGTGAGATCATCCGTGGCTTTGGGGTGGAGTTCCATCAGTACGCTGATGACACCCAGCTGTACATCTCCACCCCAGGCCACCCCAATGATGCCCTTGAAGTGATGTCCCAGTGCCTGGAGGCCGTGCGGGCCTGGATGGGGAGAAACGGGGTCCGACTCAACCCCTCCAAGACCGAGTGGCTGTGGCTTCCGGCGTCCCGATATAGCCAGCTGATGCCATCGCTGGCTATTGGGGGTGAATCACTCGCCCCCACGGAGAGGGCTCGTAACTTGGGCGTCCTCCTGGACGCACGGCTGTCTTTAGAAGATCATTTGACGGCCGTGGCCAGGGGGGCTTTTTATCAGGTTCGCCTGATACGCCAGTTATGCCCCTTTCTAGATCGGGACTCCCTACACACAGTCACTCAAGCACTCGTCACCTCCCGCCTGGACTACTGTAATGCTCTCTACATGGGGCTCCCCCTGGGGTGCACCCGGAGGCTCCAGCTGGTCCCGAACGCGGCCGCGTGGGGAATTATGGGGGCGACGAGGCGCTCCCATGTGACACCCCTCCTGCGCGAGCTGCACTGGCTCCCGGTGGTCTTCCGGGTGCGCTTCAAGGTGTTGGTGACCACCTTTAAAGCGCTCCATGGCTTAGGGCCGGGGTATTTACGAGACCGCCTTCTGCCACCAATAGCCTCCCACCGGCCAGTACGCTCGCACAGAGTGGGCCTCCTCAGGGTGCCGTCCGCCAGACAATGTCGGCTGGCGACCCCCAGGGGGAGAGCCTTCTCTGTGGCGGCGCCCACCCTCTGGAACAACCTCCCCCCAGAGTTACGTACAATAACAGACCTCCGGATTTTTCGTTGGGCCCTGAAAACCCATTTATTCCAACTAGCTGGGCTGGCTTGAGTCAAATTTTTAAACTATTTTAAATTGGAATTGTTTTTAATTATGGCCAAATTATCTAATTATTTTAATCAGTTTTTAGATTTTCTATGTCTGGTTTTTACTTTGGCTGTGCACCGCCCTGAGTCCTATATTGGAGAAGGGCGGTATAGAAATTTAAATAAATGAAAAATAAATGAAACGAATAATACAGCCTATGAGAATTGTGCAAAAGCCTAAATGTACAAGTAGTCCTTGACTTACAACAATTCATTCGAAGTTATAACAGCACTGAAAAAAGTGACTTATGACCATTTTACACACCTATAACCTTTGCAGCATTTCCATGGTCATGTGATCACCTTTTGTGACCTTGGCAACTGGCACGTATTCATGAAGGTTGCAATGTCCCAGGGTCATGTGATCACCTTCTGATAAGTCAATGGCGAAGCTAGATTCACTTGACATTCGTGTTACTAACTTAACAATTTCATTCACTTAACAACTGTGGCAAGAAAGGTCATAAAATGGGGTAAAACTTACTTAACAACTGTCTTGCTTAGCAACAGAAATTTTGGTCATATGTTAAGGACTATCCGTAGGCAACACTGCTAACCAGGCACTGTAAGAGTTAGGCTTAGACAAAGGGCATATCCAGGTTGGGGTGGGTCAAAGAAGTCAAGATGATGGCCATCGTCACACAGTTCTGGCCATCAGTTGGATGTTTTTGACTGCCCTACAGACATTCCTACATCACAGCTTGCATTTTTGTATTGTATCTTCTTTCTGAGATTAGCCTCCACCCCTTCCATGATTTCCTTTACATGATTACCAATTTGATGACATTTTAAACATCGGGGAGAAATTCTGTTTTACTGAAATTTATGCATAATAAATTCATTGTCGCTAGAAAATTCAGATGTGGAAACTGCATCCTATTGGTCCAGCCTGCATACAGGTGCAGGGAACTAGAGCCCTGGGGGTGCACCCATCTCTTTAGTTGCTGGTGACCGTGCTGTTGGTCTGATTAAAAAAATGGAGAGAGAAGGAAAAAATGAGAGGAGAGAAAGGTCTGTGCAAAACAGAGTGACTGGAGAGAAAGGCTAGAAAGTGAAGTTAAGTGAGTGTTGTAAATTTCTGGTTGAGAAGGGAGAAGAAAAAATCTATGGCTTCCCTGGAAGAAGAGAATAGGGAGAAGATATCAACACCCAAAACTCAAGGCAGAATGAAAGGAATTATCATTGCTGGTGAAGCCCTGGTACCTGGGGAATAACTGGGAGAAGACTCTGATTAGAGGTTGTTCCCCTAATTCCCCTAATAAGTGGTTGGTGTTTGGCTGAGCAGATCCAGGAGAAAAGTCAACGGTGCTGAGCATATTACAGTAAATCCAGCCGGTTCCTTTTTTCTCATTTCCTCTTGGTAAACCCAGAAATGATGAAGGGAGATGAATAAAACAGGGACAAAGCAGGAGAACTGGCCAGGGATAATCTCTCGGGGGAAGATTTAGGAGCAAGCCTGAGATCCAATTACGTTGAATATACCTGTTATAAATATCTGCTTTAAACAGCCTCACTTGTAAATAGTAAAAAAAGCATAAAAGTCTCCAGTCTTTTTTCTGTCTCAGTTGCCACCCTCACATTGCAAAATACATCTCCAATTCAAAAAAAAGAATCAGTAACACTGTGACAATGCTAAAATTAAAGCTTATTCTAAAGTCATGCCTAAGATAATAGAAATGTTATGTTCCACAGATGTGTAGTGTAACTCACAGGGTAGCTATAAAAAGCTTTCTATTTCATTCTAAGTTATGAACATATGTCTTGACAGTTACACATTATTACTATTGGTCACTGCATTTGCAAATCTATCAACTAATTTATTTAAAGGAAATAAAATTCTATACAATCCATAAAACTGAGGTTGCATACAAGTACCTTCCCAGTTCCCATTTATTTGGCTGACCTGTATCGTCCTGAGTGTTTGTAGTGACAGTTGCTGGGCTTTGGGAGAAGTGCTCTTTAAAAGAGCAATCAGCCCTTTGTACACCTGATTTTGATATTTGGGGTTGCCGTGTCCTAATGTTTCCAGAAGAATCTGCACTTGTTCTTGGGTCGCTTCTGACTTGGAAATGGCAAAAAATTCAGCAATTGATCGCACACCTGTGTAGGAAAAAGCTTTCTGAACAAGTGGGTTAAGAAAAATTTGCCAATAATGAGTCCCTTTGAACTCATAAGCAATATCAATTAATCAGTAAAAACATCTTGTAAATAATATTGACTATGCCAAACATTGTGGGCAAGGATTCCCTCCATATAGGAACTGATAGGTATCAAGCAGACTGCAACCAGAACTAGGCTATAGAGGGTGGGGATGAGGGGAAGAGCTATCAATGATTTAGGAGTCCCAAGCTATGAAGAACTGCAATAAATAATTACATTTGGAAAACTGATTGGAAGAGTAGAATGACTTAGTTGGATAACTGGTCAAAATTCTTTTCTGACATTGGATTTAATGCTGCAGGTTCAAAGTCTACATGGCAATATAGGATTTGACACTAGCACAATATTATCGATAATGCTTTCTTTTCTATTACATTTTGAGGAGGTTTTCTTTCTGCTACCGGTAGTTACAAAATATCATAAAGTCATCCATAAAGGTCAGAATTCAATTCAGATGAGAGACAAATTCAGCATAACATTAAATGTGTAAATAATAGACATTACGTTTCTAAAAAGGAAATATTAACAGCTATGGAATGCAGATGATTTGGTGATTAGTGATGATTAGTGGAGAAAAAGGATTCAATCCTGTCCCCTCCGATAATCCTAAATAAACTTGATAAAATGCTCTCATTAAATTGTTTTTGACAATAATTTAATTCTACAATCCTAATGATAATTGATCTAATACTTTTTCAGTTTTTAAAATATCAAATTTGTTTTAAATACTACAGACTATATACAGTATATGCTGTTTTGGAAGTAAGGAACTGTTCATTGCAATATCTGGCTTTTTAAGTAGGCCAGTTTCTGAAACTGTGCTAGTTAAAGCCTACAATTCTTATGCAAAATTAATCCAACTAATTTGGTTGGGATTACATCTCAGTTGCACAAACTCTTGTGTGTTTGTTTTCAATGGTGGAATTCAATTTTTTTTACTACTGGTTCTGTGGGTGTGGCTTGGTGGGCATGGTGTGGCTTGGTGGGCATGGCTTGGTGGGCATGGCAGGGGAAGGATACTGCAAAATCTCCATCCCCACCCCACTCCAGGGAAAGGATACTACAAAATCCCCATTCCCTCCCACTCCTGGGAGAAGGATATTGCAAAATCTCCATTCCCATTCCACTCTGGGTCCAGCCAGAGGTGGTATTTGCTGGTTTTCCGAACACTCAAAATTTCCCCTACCAGTTTTCCAGAATCTGCTAAGTAGCACCCATATTTGTTTCATACAAAACTAAGTGCTCCTTAGAACTGGGGTCCTTATGGATAGATGCCAAATGTTGCTAAATTACATCTTCAAGCATCCTCATAATTGATTGTACTGGCTGGGATTGTGGGAATTTGTGATTCAGCATCTGATCTCTACATGTTATGTGTCCACATTTTAGAGAAAAGGATAAACAGAATGGATGTTATATAGAGATAGCAATAGCAATAGCACTTAGATTTATATACTGCTTTACAGTGTTTTACAGCCCACTCTAAGCGGTTTACAGAGTCAGCATATTGCCCCCAACAATCTGGGTCCTCATTTTACCCACCTCGGAAGGATGGAAGGCTGAGTCAACCTTGAGCCTGGTGAGATTCGAACTGCCAAATGCAGGCAGCCAGCAGTCAATAGCCTGCAGTATTGCACTCTAACCACTGCACCACCGCAACTCTTACCGGATATAGGAAAGATATAGACCTATTGTAGATATAAATACATAGATACTGTATAGAGATCTAGAGATATATGACAATGGAATTAACTTTTCATATTCTAGTAATTGGAATGCTCAAAGGGAATTTCAGAAAGTTAGCAATTTGCAGCAATTTCAAAGGGGAATTATGCTTCAATTAACTCTATGCATGGTTCTAACATACTGTAATAAAAAAAAGCCATAATACCTTATTGAAGGAAAACATTCTTATGAAGACCAAAGACTTTGTGTTTTAAAATTAATGTAAATTGGATCACTGAAATGATTTATAATTCTGCTGAATTACAGAAGGGAAGCAATTCTTTTCTTTCAATGAAGTTCAGTGTGAGAAAATAATTATCCTGATACCTCAAACTGCTTTTCTTAAACAACAGATGTTGAAATAAGCCTACCATAGCTTTCACAGATAAGCTCTTTGAATTTCCTGCCAGATTTTGCCACTAACTGAAGAAGTTTTACAGATTCCATTTTGTCTTCCTCTTTCACTTGTTTCAACCCAAGTATTTCCAATAATGTGAGGATACCACCAATTTCCAGGAATTCAAGAATATACCGCTGGCTGCAAAAATTTAAAGAACAAAACAAAAGACTTTATGGCAATTCTGTGTGTGTGCATGTGTGTATAAAGAATACTATTTAACACTACTTCACTTACTCCTAGAGATGTTGTTGATGCCTTCTCAGTAAACTGTCATCACTCACAATGTTTTTCTTTTTTGTGATGACATACAAGTTAGCAATACTTTTATCACAGAAAATTAGAACTTTTAATTTCCATTTAACATGTAGCAATTTGCATCCCATCCAGACAAACTGAAGGGGATAGTGGTTCAGATTTCATCAAAATGCTTTCAAGGGTTATTTCTGGAATTGCTTCCATCCTTGGTATGAAGTTATACTGCATTATTTCAAATGTGATAAAATCTGCAAATGTATCATAAAGAATTATATAACATTTCTCCAATCTGGGATAGGCTACTATTCAGGCAGTGTATCCTTGATGCCACCAAAATATATTTAAAACAGTAACCATATTTTATTTTCAAGAACTTGTAAATAAGTAAATTTCTTCAGAAAGCAAAGTGCAGAAAACAGAGATTCTTCAAACAAGAAAATGCAGAAGTATAACCAATAGAACTTCCTATACAGATAGTCCTCGATTTAGAACCATTCATTTGGTGACCATTTGAAGTTACAACAGCACTGGAAAAAGTGACGCACAACCATTTTTCACACTGATAACCGTTGCAACATTCCATGGTCATGTGATCAAAATTTGGACACATAGCATTGCATGTATTTATGGTTGCAAGTGACCCAGAGTCATGTGACCCAGAGTTTTGCGCTCTTCTGGCAAGCAAAGTCAATGGGGAAGACTATGCTACTAACTTAACAACTGCACTGATTCATTTAACAATTGTGGCAAGAAGTGTCATAAAATGGGGCAAAATTCAGTTTACAACTATTTTGCTTAGCAACAGAAATTTTGGGCTCATAAGTTAAGAACTACCTGTATATCTTTTGATAGCACAAGGAGAACATAAAGAACATTCCTTCTTCCAACAACAAAGACTAAAAATTGTAAGGTTTCTCTAACTCCTGAAAATGGTACATTTACTCACCCGCTTGCAGCTGAAAGAAAGATGCCAATTGATTTTAACTGTTTTTCCAGACATGTTCTGTACATATAGCTATTATTACTTAGTTAAGGCTTTTATTTTAATATATTCTGCTGAATAAACCTTAGCCGAATTTATTTTTTCATTATCCTCGTTGCTCTTTTTAAAGTCATTTACAAAAATTCTGTGTATGGGCTCAACAAGTTATTTTGCCATGAAAGAATAAAAAAAGTGAATATCTTTTCAGAATTTGTTTCTGTATCTGAGACTACAACTTTCAAAACTGTGTTTCTGGGGGTAATTAAATATATAGCCCGTCCTGTTAATTTCAACATTGTTTCACAATATTTCCTTATTCTTCTACCTGACCATCAATTCTCCAAATGGATACGTTAGCCGGAGCCAGGCAGTTATTCGTGCCAGAAACAAACTGGCTCCCTGAGAGAATTCTATCTCAAGTTCTGGACCAGTCTTGCCTTGGTTAGCAAGAATGAAATTTTCAAGAATACGTTTTCGAGTAACTTTGCCAGCACTATCCCATTCTTGTAGGAAAGTTATTAATCTACTGATTGCTGCTTGCTCCTTTACAGAAGTCATATCTGGTATGGTTTTTCTAGTGAGAAAATGAAAAAGAGAGATTAAGACTTTATTAGATTAATATTTGCAATCTCAGAAAATGCTCAGACATTCTATCTAGTTTAATGATTTACAGAGACAAGAGGTCCTTTCTAAGTTTCATCATATACAGCTTTGCAAAATAACTACACACTTTCATATTTTTGAAAGAACTTGCTCATACATTTTAATATTTGATAACTTTATTCCAAATATATAAACACTTTCTACTGCAGCAAAAACATTTCTTTCAATCTATTTTCCCAGGGCTTTTTAGTTAAGATAGGTCTCAGCCACTTTCTTAGGTGTTTCAAAAATCATGCCACTGAAGCATGTGCTTATACACACATACTTAAGCCTGACTAGGTGGCTCAGTGGCTAAGACACTGAGCTTGTCAATCAGAAAGGTGGGCAGTTTGGCGGTTCGAATCCCTAGTATAGGTCTCCTGCGTGAGCAGTAGGCTAGACTAGATGAACTCCAAGGTCCCTTCCAACTCTGTTACTGTTACATACACACACACAACAATACAAATATATATATATAATAAAACTAATATGTATCAATCAAAGAGAAAACTGTAACTTTAACTATATTGAACCCTAAATAGACATTTTTATATAATGAGTACAGAAAGATCTGACTCAAACAAACAATAAATCTTGAAAGGTTATTTTATAAAGGTTATTCATTATTTTATACCAATCTGCCCACTGAAGAATATTAATTATACCTTAATTATAGCCAATATATTATCTTAATTTTGACATTTTCCCAAATGGTCTTAAAAATCCAACAAATTATTTGGATGAATCCCCTGGTTCAGGATTTTGAACGGGAATGAAAACTACCATATTGTTCTTTCTGATATTTAACAGAAATATTTCAAGACCAGAATCCAAACCAACTTTCAATTACATAATTTTAGATTTACTAACTAATAGCCTGATTCAAGAAGTTGGCAGATTTGGTGAAGTGATTCAGAATAGTTAATTAAAATAGATCCAAAGCAAACTCCCTACACAGCCATTTTGGCAGAAATATCATTATTTCTCCACTAATCTCCTTTATTAAAGATTATTCACAGCTCTGGTTTCTTCATGCTTTCCTTTTATCTTTTATCTTAATATTTTCATAAATTTGCAGCATTTTTTCAATCCCATTCAAACTAAAACACATTTTCAAACCTTGCAGCTTGATAATAAATGCATATTTAATAAGAACACTGAACCATATATTTATGTTCTACCCATGGAACAAAAACATTTGATTTTTACCCAAGAAAGTTGGTATTAACAGTTAGGAAAAAACTATAATTGGGGCAACATTAAACCTATGTAAATAATTTATAAAATCTTCAAAACCAAACCAGTCCTGATAAAAGCACAGAAATCCATTAAAAAATTAGGAAACTGATCTGTAGGAACTTTTGTCTATGGCAGAGTATCTATCTATATCTATCTATCTATCTATCTATCTATCTATCTATCTATCTATCTATCTATTATCTATCTATCTATCTATCTATCTATCTATCTATCTATCTAGGAAAAAGGTCAAAATAAATAAGTTTTCTCAAAGAGTTGTGACTGAAAATGCATTAGCCATAACTAATATTCATGCTGACAAGAGAGCAAAATGTAAAGTTCATGTCTCAATCATTTCATTTACAGAAAATTTCTGAATTGTTACTCATAACTAATATTTGCATTTTTTAAAAATACAAATTTTATTGAGCCATCCTTATTTAATTTATAGCTCAATGTGGTATATCTACTGTATGTCCTCAAAGTTACTAAGAACTTTAAAACCTAAAACAAGCCCACATTCATATAATGGGATTTCCCTTTTTTTTTTGTAAACAGAGAGTTCGTCACTATTTAAAAAAGAGAATAAAGTTATTAAACATATGGATAAACAATCAGCAGATAAAAAGACTAGGTATAGAATCTATTCTAAAGAAATCCACTTCAAACTGAAATAAATATATCATATATATTTATAAGAGCTCTGAAAGTGCCAATTTAAGACTCCATTATTATTCATAATAATTAATATCACTTAATAATATGTAGTTAGAGTTTAACTTCCACTTCTTCCACTAAAGGAATTGGAAAGGGGAATTTATTTTCTTTCTATCTTGCAACTTTCATGGTCCTTATGTCTGCCTTCAGACAGTGAAGGAACAGTTTGGAGAGGCAATAGAATAATTTAATAATGAAAGAAAAGAAATAATGAGTAATTAAAGTCCCTTTGCACAAGATAGATTTCTCCTGATTCTATACTGGATTTCACCCACACTGTGAATAGGAAACCAAATGATGAGAAATAGTATATTCTGAACAAAATGAGCAAAATATCATAAATTCAGTATGACAATTTTAGCCTTTGGGAACTTCAAGCCAATAAGTTAAATTGGTTAATTATTACATATGTCAGACTGTATCAGCCAGCTAGACTTTCTAAGTGCTAGGGTCCATTTTCTTGTTACTAGATTTGGTTCTTTTAATGACATCCAACTAGCTGAAAAATATATTGTTCATCTTAATGCTTAACAGTCATAATTTGAGAACCTTAGGAAATAGAAACCAGCAATTCTATTAATTTTAATTAGGCTGTCTTCCTAGAAATAGCTCTAGCAAATTTAATAAAATGTTACCCTATTTCTTAAATCCCTCCATTAACTACATTTTCTAATTTAACTAACAAGAAATGAGATATGGAGATAATATCCAGAGTACGATAGTAGTACTGTAAGCTATTTTCTTATACAATTCTCTTTTCATAGCATATTTACTATTTATTTTTAGATAAATAGCATTTTGGAACTACACTTCTACATATTTCTGGACTATAACCTGAATTCATTAGATCCCTTTTTCAAACTTTTCTGTATAATTCTCCAAATATTATTATTTGTAGTTATTTGAATAATGCCTAAATCAGTGGTGGGTTGCCCCTGATTTGGACCGGTTCGCAAGAACTGGTAGTAAAACCGGCGGGAGGCTCCACCCACTGACCCGGACGTCATCATAGGCAATCTGTGCATGCACAGAAGAGCGCACGTGCACAGTCACGATGAAAACTGGTAGTAAAGGTAAGTAGAACCCAGCCCTGGCCTAAATATATATTGATTCCTGGAGGGTCCCTATTTATTCCATATGGCAATTAACATGCTCATTGCTTTTTTGTATTCAGCTGAAACTTGGGATATCTTTGTCTTACTAAAGTATTAAGTTGGTTAAAAGACTGAAGTAATCTTTCCATTAATCCCATAATTAGACTTGAAAATAGGAGGTATTATATGGCTCTTAAAGGCAAAAAACTCCAAAGTATCACCTTCAATTGGTGATCAATATCCTTTTGTTTGTCATCTTTTCTTGATTATTAATTTCTGGCAACCATGCCAAATGATTCAACTGCGTAAGATATTATACAAAACTGTTTAGCACATTGTATTAATTGATCTATCCATGGTATATTTATTCATGTTTCGGTTCTTATCTTATCCAAATAAACTCTTTTGCTAGACATTTAAATGGTTTAATGGAATCTAACAATTTGAAATTTACACAATACCACTGGAAAAAAAAAACAAGAAATCCAAGAACTGGTTTGGTAGCACAAACATCTGTCTGATAAACTGAAAGACAAAAAGGACAAGTACAAAAAATGGAAAGACGACATATAACTAACGCGAAATACCAGTAAATAGCCCAAACTTGCAAAGATGAAGTCAGGAAAGTTAAGGCTGAGAGTGAAGTAACATTTGCAACAAATGTCAAAAATGTTAAGCAGTCACTGGACAGCCACTAGTCTGAAATGGTATAGGGTTTTCTACTTGAGCAGGGGATTGGACTAGAACAGGGGTCCCCAACCTTTCAGACCTCAGGGACCACTAAATTCATAATTTTAAATCCCACGGACCACTAATCTGATCTGCCTATTGACCAGCTGGGTGGGTGTGGCAAGGTGGTCATATGACTGGGTGGGCATGCCCAACTCGATGTCACTCATGACGAGTGGTGCCTTGCAAGCCACTACTTGCCACTCCTCGCCTGCCCGCCTGGCTCCTTAGGGCCCCAACAGGAAGCAATTGTTGGAGCTAAGCAGCCACTATGAGAAAGAGTTGGCAAAACAGCTGGCTCAGTTCAAATTGGATCTGACCGAGAAGGAGGCTCAGCAGAAGCACCTCACTGAGGACTATGAGCATAGGCTTTCCAAACAGAGGGAAGACCTGCGGGAGTGCAAGGCCAGGTACTGGCACCTGGAGGCTCAGCGGGCTGAGATGGGCAGCCAGTTCCAGGCCATGATGCTGTCCTACTGGAACAAGACCCTCTGGCTCTTTGCCACTAACGGCACTTCCCTCCAGCCTTCGCCCAAAGCCCCGCACCAGGAGGCTGAAGCAGACCCCAAGTCAGAATTTCTGCCCCCCTCCAACCCGCACAAAAACACCCTGAAAGGGGAGGCTCTCTGCAGCAACACAAATGTTCATTGCACATATCCGGCCCAGGGGCCGTAGATTGAGGACCCCTGATTTAGTGCAATATAAAAAATGCAAATAATTTTTCTGCGGACCACCACAATTTTCTTGCAGACCACCAGTGGTCCACGGACCACCAGTTGGTGAATGCTGGACTAGAAGATCTCCAAGGTCCCTTCCAACTCTATTATGGGACCAGTATGCTCCCATAGAGAGGGGCTCCTCCGGGTGCCGTTGGCCAAACAATGTCGACTGGCGGCCCCCAGGGGGAGAGCCTTCTCTGTGGGGGCACCTACGATCTGGAACGAGCTCCCCCCGGAGATACGGAGGATCCCAGATCTGTGTACCTTCCGTCGTGCGCTTAAGACCTTTCTATTTCACCAAGCCGGCCTGACCTAAGTCTTTCCCCTTTTTAAATGGAAATTTTAAATTTGGTTTTAAATTATTGGGGTTTTAAATTTGTTCAGCCAAATTATTTAATTTCGTTTTAATCTATTTTAAATTTTGTATTTATATGTTTTATTCCATGGCTGTTCACCGCCCTGAGTCCTTCGGGAGTAGGGCGGTATACAAATTCAAATAAAATAAATAAATAAAAATAAAATTCTGTTGATATTCTGGATAAAATTCATCTCACTTTAATGTTCTGTAAGAAAAAAATAGCTATTCCAAACATATGCATTTATTTTAATTATGTATAATATGAAACAAACATTTCTGTATCAGCTTTTAAAATTCAGAATATGCAACAGCCTTAAATACTGTTGGCAACTGCACATTTCTTTTCATGCAATCTTTTCTTTGAAAACTAATTGGCTGCTTCAGGTCTTATTTGTTCAAGTTGACTTGAGCCTGACAATGCAAAAACATTTTAGATAATTGAGCCCAGAGGGCAAGGATTACAGCACAATACATCTTTAAAAATAGCTGAGTACTACCAGCAAAAAAGAGCAATTTAGATTTAATTTTACTAATCTGTATACTAGAATGCTCATTCAGAGCAACAGCAAAAACTCCACTTGTTAACAGGAAACAATAGCAGCAGCAGTGAACAGCTTGTTGCTTCATAGATATATTTTCCTGGAAACAATATACAGGTAGTCCTCAACTTACAACAGTTCACTTAGTGACCATTCAAAGTTACAATGGCACTGAAAAAGTGACTTACACCTGTTTTTCACACTTATGACCAATGCAGGATCTCCATGGTCATGTGATTTACATTCAGATGCTTGATAATTGACTCACATTTACAAAGATTGCAGTGTCCCAGGGTCACGTAATCACTTTTTAAAAACCTTCTGACAAGCAAAGTCAATGGGGAACCAGATTCATTTAACAACCGTGTTACTAATTTAACAACAGCAGAGATTCACTTAACAAATGTGGCAAGAAAAGTCATAAAATGTGGCAAAACTCACTTAATAAATTTCACACTTAGCAACATAAATTTTGGCCTCAATTGTGGTAGTAAATTGAGGATTACCTGTATAAGTACTTTACTGCTGCCTTCTACCTGGACTTTATTTATTAATTTATTGATTTCTCAGTGTTCTGCATCTCTGAAATTTCCTGAAAACCATTCCTGCATGTCAACTCAAGAGCAACCCTTTTAGCATTTTGAGATAAAGTTGTCTTGGTGCTATTTATCACTTAGCTGATTTTCTTGTACGATAAGAAAAAAAACAACAATATTCCCCAGGTGGATTTTTGCTAAATCTTGGGCTGAAAACTGACCCCAGATCTCCAACAGTAAGCCCCTTCTTGCCTTCAGGTCTGTGGTGAGAATTACTCCACCATGCAGCTGTTAGGGTCACAGTACCTTACTCTTCTTTTAAGAAGAGATTGGACTGCCATTTGTCAGAGATGGTGAACTTTAGGGTTTCCTGCTTGGTCGGGGGATTGGACTAGTCCAGGGGTCTCCAACCTTGGCAACTTTAAGACTTGTGGACATCAACTCCCAGAGTTCCTCAGCCAGCAAAGAGGAACTCTGGGAGTTGAAGTCCACAAGTCTTAAAGTTGCCAAGGTTGGAGACCCCTGGACTAGATGACCTACAGTACAAGTCCCTTCCAACTCTGTTAATCTATTAAAACAAACTCTACTTTGTCTGTCTTTGTGTGTGTGTGTGCGCGTGCAGTAAAGTATAAAACACACGTTTTCAAGAGACAAACCCTTGCCGTTTTTATCCTGTTTTGCTCCTCTCCCTTTGCTTCTTTCTCAGAGATCAGCCGTGAAGTACAAAAAACTATAACCGAAGCTTAAAAACTTCCATTGCTTAAGGGCCACCTAAAGAGCCCCCCAAAGCTCGCTCGGCTTCAGGCTACTAAATGACAGTTATCCAATGTTCCCCAGCCCTCCGCTCCGTCCCTTTCCGTTCTCCGCTTTTGAGAATCCCTATTTTCAACCATTGTCTCGCTTCGCTTTGCCTCAGATAAAAGTTCCCCGTACCACCGCATCGCGTCTCCCCGGCGTAATAAAAAACTGTCCAAGGCTCCGCTCCGCACTTTTTTTCGGTCGGGCCAGCGGAGGATCCGAGCGGCTCTTCTCTTCCTGAGGGGCCGAGCTGAGGACTCGGTTTCTAGGGCCGCTCAGTTGCTAAGGGAGAGCGCGGTTAGAATTGTCGCGCGCGCGCGCGCGCTCGGCCATCTTTCCTGTTTGGGTGGACAAAAAGTCGGCCGTTTCCGGGACGGGAGGGGGGGGGGAAGGAAAAGTGAGCGGGGAAGAATATGACGGAAAGCGGCGGTTGCGAACGCCGGCGCGCGGCAGTGGGGAGGCGAGCGAGGGAGTTGGGCTGCGTGGTGGACTTTCCCTTGGAACGAAGCGCGGGTGAGTTGAATGAAGTGGAAGGAGTCGCCTGGCAGAGTACCGGTGAGGGGAAATGGCCTGACCAACGTGTTTCGTAATGAGAGCCGAGGTCGGTTTCATTGACACAGGTGCTCCCAGCGCTCAGGTGCTTTTAACTTTTGGGGGTGTAATGACCTTATCGGGGGGAAAAAAAAGAAAAAAGGACATTACAACCACGAGGCTTTTCTGGCCACCGATATTGACATGCACCTGTCCTGTATCTTTTTTTTTTAGAGTCATAGCGCTATGGTTACTTTTGCCAAGATGCAGATTATATTTTTATTTCGATTTTCAGAAACTTCTTTGGAAAAAGGAGATAAAATCAATCCTCCGGTGGTGGTGATAATGCTTGGATGGGCCGGCTGCAAGGACAGGTACCTCGAGAAATACAGCGCCATCTATCTACAGAAGGTGAATATTATTCTTTTCGTACAAAAATTCACCTTACAACTGCTAACTGTAAATGAAAGAACCGTTCTTTTGGCCAATTCAGAAATCAACAAGAAAAAACAAAACAATACCAGGAGTATTATCTTCACTTTTCCCACAAAAGACCTATTTAGAATTTTTAAAGTATCAAATGAGAAATTCTTACGTAAAAAGAAAAAAAAAATTAAGATGGGATTTTACCTGGGGAGAGATGGTGGGGGGCGGGGGGGGGGAGTTGAAGCTGCTCTGTGATTGTAAGTGCCCAAATTTTGATCATGTGACTGCAGGCATAACTAAGGGGAGCTGTCATTAGTCCATTTTTTTACCACCATCATAGGTAGGTATATCCTGCATTTTATTCAGTAGCTCAAAGCAGCACATACATAATTCTTCAATTTATTTTTCTGTGAGGGAAGAGGGGGTGAAAAAGATTGACTAGTTCAAGGCAACCCAGTTGACTTTTGTATCCGAGGTGAAGAGTAACCTGCATTTCCCACTCCTGCTTTAACATTTCGATCCTGTGCTATCTGAATGGTTGTATACTATGTTTTTTTGTGTTTTTTTTATTTGATTTATATGCCGCCCTTCTCCAGAGACTCAAGGTGGCTTACAATGCGTTAAGCAATAGCCTTCATACTTTTGTATATTTATACAAAGTCAGCTTATTGCCCCCACAACTGGGTCCTCAATTTACCTACCTTAGAAAGGATGGAAGGCTGAGTCAACCTTGAGCCTGGCGAGATTCGAACCTGCAGTAATTGCAGGCAGCTGGTCTTAATAACAGGGTGCTTTAGACCACTCTACTACCAAGGCTCCAATGTTAACAGCACAGCAATAGATTAAGCTATAAACTAATGACCACTTACTTGAATTACTGACACTGAAAAGAGTAATACTTAATTCTACTAAATATGTGTCCTGTTGACACATTTTGTCATTTTTTAAAAAAAAGAAATTATAAACCCAAACTAAAACATGTGTATTCCTCACAGGGATGTGTAGTGATCCGGTATACAGCTCCATGGAGACTTGTGTTCTTTGCAGAATCCTTTGGTATAAAATCCATGCAGACTCTGGCTACAAAGCTGTTGGAGCTCCTTTTTGATTACAAAGTGGAGACAAAGCCTCTACTCTTTCATGTCTTCAGCAATGGCGGGTTCATGCTCTATCGTTACATTGTGGAACTCCTTCACACTCAACCGCAGTTCCAGCATCTGAGGGTAGTGGGAACTATTTTCGATAGTGCACCTGGCAGGAAGAACTTGAGGGGTGCGGTTCGTGCTCTCTCAGTTGTTTTAGCATCATACAATGTGTGTATAAAGTACTTTCTTCTACTGTTGTTTGCAGTGCTGGTAATGACATTGCGGATTGTGTTGTATCCTGTGACCCGCTTTATACATGAGAGCCATTATGAAGCAATGTTGAACCAACCTTCTAAATGGCCTGAGCTCTATTTCTATTCCAAAGCTGATTCTGTCATCCTAGCAAGTGACATCGAGGACATGGTCCAGGCTCGACGACAGCATCGGGTCCTTGTTAAGACTGTCAACTTTGTCCATTCTGATCATGTTAGCCATCTACGAGCGTATCCTACCTCCTATGTTACTCACTGCATCTCCTTCATGTACAGTTGCATTGAAAGCACTTCTCAGTAGTATGGGCATTCTGAAGATATCAGCATATACCTCTTCTCTTGATTGAGTTTATATATTAAATAATACTGCTGCTTCTGTAATTTGCCAAGAGTCTGAAGATTTTCTGAGAATCTGGTATAAACATGTTTGCACATATTTGCTCATTTAATTTAATTTCCAAACCAGATATTGGAGTCTTTCTGAGATATATGGAAGTAAAGATTCCTAAGTTTATCCATGTCTAATTACCATGTTCAGTGTGATTATGTGGAGCCATAGAATATAAACAGCACTGTGTCTATTTAATTCTCCTTTTATTAGCTTCTTTTCTGTATTTCTTTTTTCTGTCATTTCCCTCTCGGATTTTTCTTCTACCTGGAAGAAATACTGTGAAGTTAGATTGCACAAATAGGAATTTATTGTCCACTGAAGTGTATATGATACAAAATAGAAATTAAGAGGATGAATCTGCTCCATTTAGTGCAGATCTCTTTTAAGAGCTATGGCATGAACTGCACACACAAATTAAAACTATGTTGTAACTGCCTTATCCGTAGATGCATACCCTTTCAGAAATCAAACTCTGATTCAATAATAGTTTGAAAAGTAGCAGTTATTGTTCCTTTATTGTCCTATTTAAGTAGATAGGTGGGCAAAAGTAATTTTATAGTGACTTACTATATTAGCGTGTTAATGTAAGTGAGAAAGCTATAACAAGAAAAACTTGATTTGAATACTAGACATTCTGTTGTAACTATAACATTAAATGATGGAGTTATTCATCTTGTTGTCTGTTTTATCTTTCTTTTTTTCAAGTTTAAATGGCTGTTCAATTTGTATACTCTAGTGTTGCATGTCCTTTATTTCTAAGCATATGCTTTTGTGTCATTATCCATTAATTTAGGAAAGTTTGTTTTTAGTTTATCTGTGCATTAGAAATGATAATCCAATATGGAGCTTTCTGGGAGTTACTGGAATTATAATTCTAACACATTTAGAAGGTTTCAAGTAGGGTAAGAGGCTGAGCTATAATGTTCTGGAATACTAGCTATATACCTTGGAAATAATAGTAATAAGATCTCAATTCTTAGTGCTATAGTAATCTCAATGAAATTAATGGGGTTCCAGAATAATGTAAAGGTTTTTTATCTTGTTTCTTTAACTGTCTTAACTGCAGGTCTGGCAGGATAAGTTTTCATAGTAAATTAGGACATACTTTATTTTTATAATGGATTTGCTACAGCTTATGCTGAACACAGTAGATTTTGGCTCTTTTTCTACAATATTGCGAATATGTTGAACAACTAAACTATGTAGCTGTTCTCTATAAATTTTAGTTTCTATGGTTTTTTTAGATTTTGGGTGGGGGGGATCTATGCAAATCTATGATGAATAATATGAAAAATTAGCAGGATGTCTTTGTGTTTTTATGCTTCATTTGTTTTAAAATAGTGATTATTAGTGCACTTCAACCAGTTAGTCCTGCATTCAATATCCAACAGCTTGGTCCTAAATGCTAATTTTGTTTAAACTTACTTCTAGGTAATTGTGGAGAATTGCAGTCTCATTCTGAAAATTACTGCATACAGTTGATTTACGTGAACATATTCGAAGTAGTTTTCACTGAACCTAAACGTCTTGTGCTATATTGCATCAGCATTTCTGTTAAATCAAATTATATAATATATAATTGGTATAGACTGTTTTTAGCACTGATCATGCGTATGATGAGTTCTGTTGCCTCCCCTGTACATCACTTTAATTTGGAACTAGATGAACTGTATGCCTCAAGTGAGTTTGTTTTACTCTAAAGATTTATATATTTAAAATAGTGTTTCCCATTTATTGTCAAAGGAAATTAAAATCTAAATAATAAAAATAAATTATATTGTATCAGACTAGAAGAATAAATGCAAAATTAATCAGAGTGAATAACCAGATAATCAGCAGCAAGTGTTATAGCTCTGTTAAGCAAAAATTATGATAAAAGGAATCTTACCTTGGCATCTGAACTGAATATTGTTTTTCAGTACCATTTAAATTGCAATATGAAATTTCTAAACAACAAATAGATACATACTGTCATCTTCACTTTTTTGTGCAAGGATGTGCAACTCTGACCTCTGAGGGCTGCCCAACCTTTGCATAGCAAGTTAATGCTTTACTTTGTTTATTTTATTCTTTAGAGGATTACTGCCTATAGGAGTAGAGTGGCTAGAGACAGATGGGCAGAATAATAAGGGAGGGAAAAAGGATTATCCAGGGGTTTGGAGAAGCAGTAGCAGGATGAGAAATGGTTTGACAGGAGGGGAAAATTCATACTAGGGAAATAGAGGGGATGGGGAAGAGGTGGCAAGGCTAGTGATTAGGAAAAGTGGTGGGAAACAAGTAGAAAGGGTTGTGGGATACAGAGCAAGAAAGCAAACAACCAAGAGGAGTCACAGGGAAGGAGTGAGCAGGGAAATGATGAGCAAAGTGACCTGGGGGGAGAGAAGGCTTGGGATGCGGGAAACCAAAGGCACATTTTAGGCTGCATTGGATCACCAATGCAGCCTAAAATGCATTGGTGCATTAACTTTTTTTAAAAGTTAAACTTTGTTCAGAATTTACACTAGGTAGGGTGTAGTGTAAGTAAGTGCTGAGACAGAGAACATGGAGCCCTATGTAAATAGGCACATATTTCTATTCTTATTTTACAACTGGGCTTTGGTAGAAGCATAAAGAATCAACCACTATGGACATATCTTTGCCATAGTTATGGCTACCAGGTTACGAAGAAGATTGGCAGCAGGTACTTACTGTACATTCAGTAATTTTTCTAAGAGCAAGTTTTGTGCTAAGGGAGTGATTGTATTAGTTATTCCTTAGATATTTTTCTGAAGGAATTCTATTTTGTTTTTATAAAAATACCTAATTGTGGGTAGTAGAGGAAATCAACCAATTCTTTTCTAGTCAAAATAGCAAAAAATAAAAATAAAAATAGTTCCAGTATAGTACCTTTTTAATGGTAGCAGGTAGCTCATTTAAATATTGGATTGCATTTTTCCAACTGAAGCAGTGTTGTATATTCAACCTAAAAGCACTCTTGGCAGGCACAAGATAATAGAGTTACTGCGAGTCCATGCAGGACAAATTTACTTTGACAATCTCCTGGGTAAGAAATTAAATATTCTATATTTAAGAAATGGATAGCTATCAGAAAAGATCACACACTTCTTGTGCCAAATATTTATTTCTGATACAGGATATCAAGGAATTTTTTAACTGGAAATGAGATTAGAGGTCTGTTTATAAACCTATTTTTTCATTAGTCGGATAAATCATTAACTTTAATGTGGAAGTAAGAAAATATTTTTTCAGTTAAGCACAACATAATGGAATTATAATAAGCTGAAAAAGCATAAAATGCAGAAATAACTTATATTAGACCAGAAATTTGATCCCTGATTTAATTTCATTAACATATTTAACATTAAAATATGATATCCTATTTTGTAAACTCTACAAATTGGAATTATTTTTTTTTTAATTTGATTTATATGCCGCCCTTCTCCGGAGACTCAGAGCGGCTTACAGTGCGTTAAGCAATAGCCTTCATACTTTTGTATATTTATACAAAGTCAGCTTATTGCCCCCACAAACTGGGTCCTCAATTTACCTACCTTAGAAAGGATGGAAGGCTGAGTCAACCTTGAGCCTGGTGAGATTCGAACCTACAGTAATTGCAGACAGCTGGTGTTAATCACAATGCTTTTAGTCTGCTGAGCCACTAGGCCCTTTTTACTTGATGTCACGTGGTAGCAATGATTTGGTCAAATTAAATAATAGGGGCTTAGTTCTGCTTTTACTTCTTTATTTACCTAAATATGTAAAGTGGATATGGAAGTGTTCTTAGCTGCTAAATTTAACCTATCCTTTGTTTCATTGCAAATACAATTTTTTATTCATGAAAAACTCACATCATGAGATAATCAGAATTATAAAAGAGCAGGTAAATCATTTGTGTATGCTTGTGTAAACTTGGCTTTGGAGGACCTATGATGATACAGTGGTTAGAATGCAGTATTGCAGGCTAGATCTGACTACAGCCAAGAGTTCAATCTTAATCGGCCCAATGTTGACTCAGCTGTCCATCATTCCAAGGTCGGTAAAATGAGGACCCAGATTTTTGAGGGCAAGATGCTGACATTTTTAAGCTGCTCCTGAGAGTGCTGTGAAGCATTATGGAGCGGTATATAATTCTAAGTTTGCTATTGCTAAGTCTATTGCTATTGTTATTTTCATAGTATTTATGACTGCATTGGGTGAAGCTATCTTTTAAAATTTTGCAGATTTTAAAAAAAGCTTATTTACTCTACTCAGATCTTCGTTATTCAGTTTGTCCTAGATATTATTGTTTCAGAAGTTTGCAGAAGTTGAAGACTTTGGAATGTGACTCCTAGGTTTTTAACTTTACCAAAAGTTGAACGAAAAAAATATTAGTTTGGGGATCTGTGGAATAAATGGGTTTGAATAGCTTGTCTTGGTAAATCAGCAGAGGTCCATTTAGATAACTAAAATTAGTTTCCTATGATTTTACATAAGTTTAATTATGTTAATAAAATTGTTCCAAGTGTATTGGATATACCAGAGAATGATAATGATTGGTTGAATTATCTTGCTGCAATGTAATTTAAGAGTAAGAATTTTTGTTCTTCAATTGGACTTGTCATAATGCCACATTTGGGGTTGAAATCAAGGATTGTTAAAGTGACTGGATGGATTTCTCTGTATTAGGTTTATATGTTCTATCATAAACATTTAAAATCCACCCAGTCATCAAAAATTGTGGATTTTCCAAAAAAGCCAGACGGCTAAAAAAATCGTCCAACAGAAGAAAATATTATATATATATATCTGTGTATATGTGTGAACTTGGTTGTTTGTTTGGAGACATTTCATTACTTATCTGATGAGGTTACCTAGCTGGGTAATGAAACAGATACAAGCAAACAACCAAGCTAAAAGTATTATATAACACTATGGTTGCTTTAAAGCAAATTACTGTTGAAACATGTTGTCTTTTTGAGCTTCCTTGATGCATCTGGATGGGAAATAAGATGTTGATCAAAATAATTTCCTGATAGGAACATTTTTGTTTCAGGAGGGCTTCAGACATAAATTTGTACATGATTTCTAATTTGGAAAATGAAATGGAAAAGATTTAAGTACAAAAGATATCAGAACTGGTGATACTGGAGATTAAAGTTGATTAGGAATACATTTGTCATTCTTATAGAAATCTTCCAACTCCTTTGTGAACATAATCTATGAATTTTGAAAAGTAAGAGAATTTGTAGCCGAGAGGAAAATCAGGTATAAAGGAAATAGTGCTTGTTAATGTGTATTGGAGAAAAGATCTTCTCCTGGTACTTATAGTTAATGGACCTTCAATCACTTTGCTGAATATATACTGTCAGTAACTATTTCTATAACTCACTTTAGTACAATCTTTATTTTTGTCCCATAAGAACTTTACGAGCTGGTCAATATTCTTTCCTTTTATAAGCAGACTGCAGGTTTGACTTAAGAGGGTCAGTATCTTGCCAGGAGGTCCCAACAGATACGGGAATTAAAGCCAGATCTTGAAGCACAATTTGATATCAACTAGTTTCTAACCTTCTTAAACATCTATTTGATTTTTATTTTAATTAATTAAATGTGTTTAATATAACACCAAAGGCTATTGGAAAACTTGACATGTCTTACCAAATGCTTCAGCCTAACCTATTACAAGGCAAAACGATAAAACATGGGTCTTAATGGTCTGGAAGGTCTAGTGTCTAATCCTGCTTTTTGCACACCTTAGTTTTTTCCAACTTCTCATTTTGATTAAAGAGCTGACAATAAAATATTGATAAGGAATTAACCTTGAGCCCTTTTTGCTCCAGAGTCAATAGACCGAGAACCAAATACACGCCTGCAATTGGAGATCTTGAAGTGCCATTGGCATGTAAGGACAGAGAACCAAGTTCTGGGGGCAGGGGGGCAGGTTGTCAATGACACTCTGCTCTGATGTCTCTGCACAGCCTTGAATACCACAATCACTTATTTCCATATGATCTGTCATTATTTTGTACTTCTGTCTGTGCAAACACAAGATGTGTTCCAACTGTTCCATACATAATTATGCCATACCTACAATGAGTGTGTTGACATAATTGATCTTGGCTTTAAAAGCTATGTTTTAAGATGTAACAACCATATGATGAACTCACATTTTTCTCTTCTGTTCTTGTTGATGCCAGCTTTGTAACAACATCCCAATTCGTGCTGAGCCAGTTCCTCTTTATATTTCAGTTGGGCACAACAGTTTATTCTTCTCAGTCATAGTTAGTCCAATGTAATTAGTCTTGTCAAATGCTAGTAGACAATTTTTTAAAAAATTACAATTTCTCTATGCCTTTGGATTGTTGTATATTTTTTAGTTTGATTAGATCCTATTTGAATGTTCCCAAACATTTCACTGAACTACAGAAGGCTGAAAATGTTTTTAATGTAACAATAGAAAATAGATCTATGTAGTCAAAATTTGCTGCATTCTGGAGTGTTAGACATATCTAATATGATGTACAAATAGCATTGCAACCATTTTGACTTGAACACCCTCTCTTCTGCTTCCATTAGGTTTTATTGGACTGCTCTGGCCTGTGGTAGAACTCCTATAGCTGGGAATGTGGTATTTTGCTTCTTTATTAATGTTCTTTTGAAACTCATTTTCTGTCTGGCTGAAAATAATTTTCCTTCTTTTAATATTGTTAACAATTAAATTGTTTTCAGTGTTTTAGTTTAACATTTGAGTTGTAATTAAAAATGAATATGACCCCAGAAAGTTCACCACAACTGCATTCATTTAGCTCTACTCATCTACCAATATCATTCAAATGATATCAACATTATCAGACTGGTGACTCTTATGGAAGCCAGTCTGCCTATAGGGGTACCCATGAAGACTTCCCTCCTTCAGACAATTTTAACTAGGATGTATAAAACCATGCATAGAGAAAATGGACAAGTAAACTTTTGCCCTCTCTCTCAAAACACAATGGTAGTACAATGGTTTAATGCACCCTGTAATTAACACAGCTGCCTGCAATTTCTGCAGGTTCAAATGTTACCTGGCTCAAGGTTGACTCAGCCTTCCATCCTTTCTAAGGTAGGTTAAATGAGGACCCAGTTTGTGGGGGCAATAAGTTGACTTTGTATAAATATACAAAAGTATGAAGGCTATTGCTTAACGCATTGTAAGCCGCCCTGAGTCTCCGGAGAAGGGCGGCATATAAATCAAATAAAAATAAATAAATAAATAAAAAATAAATAAAAAACACAAGGGCCAGGGCCATCCAATGAAACTACTTGGAAAGAGATTTTTTTAAAGAAGGGAACATTTTCACATAGCAAATAATTTAGAAAGGAAATTCATTGCTGCATGATATGTTAACAGCCACTAACTTGGAAAACTTTAAAAGTATATTGGATAAATTCAAAGGCCTAAATTCATAGGCCTATCATTGGTTGTGAATTCTATTGTATCTTTGAGTTGGTAGTAGCGTGACTTCAAATTCCAGTTTGCAGGTGAACAAAGATGGTAGGAGGATACATCTCTGTTTCTGATTTGTGAACAGTTTAGAGGCATCTGGTTGGCTACTGTGAGAAACAAAATGCAAGACTAAGATGGGCCTTGGCCTGATTTAGCAAACTTGTTCCTAACACTTGATGAAACAGTTTGATCTCAAACAACTTTGCAACTGGGATATATAACTATAAACTTGTGTAAGAAAAACATTCCACAAAGTGGGGGGAAGGAGATTAAGGAGATTAAGGTGTTGATAGACCACATCCAATGGGCATGTTTTGGGTTGGGACCTTAATGTTATAACTGCTAAACAATCTTTTGTCTCCTAAATTTAGAGACTAGGAAGCTTTCAAAAACTTTAGAGTGAGCAAGGCTTCAGTTTTGTCTGTGCAACAACTACTATAACAAGGCTTTTTAAATCCCTGGCATCACCATCACTGCTCTGAACCTCACAAACTTCTTTTTTTTATTCTTTGCATGCTACTGCCTCTCTCAGCTTAAAATGGTTATAAATTTCTGAGATTCCTTTGAAGCCAATTTAGTACAAACAACAATTAACATGCAATACAGACTGATCCTTGGACAAATACTTACCGAATTCTGGATTTAGTAATTATTTTTTCACTTTTACCTTTTCTTCCCTTTGAATAGTAGCATAGACTAAGAGGGCATGTCCTTCATTCGAGCTGGATTAAGGTTGGTGTGATCTGGTTTATCGTAAGAATGCTTATATAACAAGTTGTCCTGAAAATGACTTTTTTTAGAGCCATCTAAGCCATTTGCAGTCATGGTATGTCGGCCTTTATCCAGGTCCTGTTAAAAGTCCTCCAGCTCATACAAGGAATGGAAGGAACCAGCCAGTATCTTATGGGCTGGCAGGAATAAAGTGAGATTTGCATAGGCATTCTTTGAGTGTCAAGACAGTATCCTAATCAGTTAAAAGCGCTGTTTCTGCCTTAACACACATTTTGTGCTAGTAGTCAGAACAGCAATAAAGACAAGAACCCAAAGTTCAGGTTTCCATGATGGGAACAGTTTGCTTAATTAATTGTTTTGCCTGATTTCCATAACAAACTGGTGGCTTGTCAGTGAGGCTTGCTCATTCATTACCGTTAATTAGATATGGATCTCCTGGAAGGCAGCAGAGAGTGATGGACGAGCCTCCTGACACCTGCTATTATGCATTAGCATTTTCTCAATACATTCGATAGATCATCTCTCTCCTCTTTTTGAGGATATTTTAAATAAAATATAACCTGCTCCATCAGTAAGATTTATGTGCCCCCCCCCCTCTTCTTTGCATGTTCTTTTTCATCAGCCTGGTCAGGAAGTAGTTAATTATTTATTTCCAACACCTCAATTTGCCAGCTTCAAGGTGGTAAGTAGGAGGAGGAAGTGCCTTTTGCCCCCATTTTGCTTGTCTGAACGCTATTACTGATGAGCTTCATTGCTATTTTTAATGGAGCAGGATAATTTACTTAAAGCTATATCAGAAGATAGTGGGAGCATCACAGAAAAAAACCTAACTCTCTTTCCTCATAATTGCTCTCAATATTAAGTGTATTTTTTTGTTTTGTTTTTTAATTGATGATGCTTGCTGTTTACTTGATTTTGCTAGGCCTTTCTCCACAGTTTGTTTTTAAATGCAAGATCGCAGTCCTGGATGAATGAAAAAACAATGTCTGTTGCTTTGAATGCTGAGGTCTTGAAACTGGAAAAAAATCATAATGTCTGTTCCCTGCCAAAATAGCTTTATCACTGTGACAGTTTCTTCATTCCTATTCCAGGACAGAAAGTGGCTGAAAACTGATGCTATTGTGAAATACAGATGGGCTTCGGATGGTGTTGAGGAGGCAGTAATTAGGGTGGAAGGTGAGGACTAACCTTTTTACTTTCCAGGGCATCCCCATAAAGAGCTGGGAGTATACACATGCCTTGGATCGAACTGTCTGTATGGTGTTTGCACACTTTCAGTAATGGCGCCACCTCCACCTTCCAAGTCAACTGAGCTGTTGATTCCTAGTGTTTCTTTCTCTTAAGCTGGGCCTGGTGTAATTCTATACTTAATGTCTGTGGCTTCCTAATGTAAGTCCTTATAGATCTGTTTGGGCTATGCCTATGTCTCCTCACAGGCCAGAAAATGACAAAATAATGCAGCTGCCCTGACTTCATTACCAGAGTGTTTAACAAATCTGACACTCTCCTTCAGTGCACTAAGTGTGACATTAACCTTTGACCTTCCCAAGCTATATTGACAGTGTCAAAGGAAAGCATGCACTAGTCAATCTTAATTGGTTTTTCAGCTCTCAGCTGAGATCACGGAACCATTAAAGTCCGAGCAGATGGCTTCAAACAGCATTGACATAGGCTGGGAGAACACAGATTAGGCCTAGATTGGCTGATTCCAATGTTCTATATGGGTGTTAATCTATTTCATCAAAAATGTCCTGCACAGGAGAAGACCAGTCAATGGGAGAAATTGTGAAATTGACTTCTACCCTGGAATATAGATCTTTTTAGATTTTTCTCAGATACTGGAAGCACTGATGGTAAAAGCTTGATATTGCTACAAATTTCTTAATTTTAGCTGCTGACCAGCATCTTTAACCACGTTGAGGAAATATGATATAGAACATTATAATTTTAGCTTATTGTGTCCCCTGGAGAACTTATACCATAGAAACTCATTCAGGTATTGGTTGAGGTCTTGTGTTGTCTATTATCACAAACTTCTACAGTATGTTGCTGGCTTAACTATAGGCTTTACCTAACAAAAAACAAGCACTTTTTCTCTAATTTCTGCTCATACAGATAAAATTTCAAGGCCATGGGGAAAGTGCTAAAATACTAAATGAAAATAAATACAGACAAATATTGGGCTAAAGTTTTTAAAAGGAGAAAGGAAATGATGTGGCCTCATTAAGAAAAGACTGAAAAGTAATACGACAACAGATTTTTATGTGTGAAAAATTCTAAATTAGCTCATGGTAGTATACGTACAAATGTATTACTATCATGTGATGATTAGTATCATGTGATTGTAATTAAACTAATTAATGACTGTTTATGAACCAAAATGCTCACTTGAAGTGGAATTTCTGCTTTTGGGCTAAAACTATTGGTTTATTTTCTTATTCTTTTCCCTATTTGATAAGTCCAATTAAAATTAATGGAATATTAGAATATTAGACAGAATAACAGAATATTATGAGTTTAAGAATTAACCTATAGATTGGCAAAAACCCAATAAATGAATATATTACAATTGTCAAATAATTCATCCTAAATAGTGTTTTATTAAGACTTGTATAATTTGGTTAAATGTTTTTAATATTCTTATGATATCCAGGGCTAGTTCCCTGAAAGAAGTACTTTTTGCTATGTTTATCAGTTCTTAATTATCTCAAACTCTTTTAGAGGAGTAATGGATATAAGGTGGTGTGCAAGTTTTTACATACTGTAAAACTACTTAAATATGGATTTCAGACCTTTTAAAGCCACCTTTCTTGGACTTTACAATGTCCCTGATTCTCTTCAAGTGTTTCTCTTCTCTAGGTCTGGCTAGCAACGGGTGGCAAAAGGCCTCCAAAGAACCTGATGACAGTTGATTTGATGATGTTTCTCTGTTTTGCATAAAGACTTATATAGCTCTGTGCATTCTAAACTGTTAATTTAGAACCATAATTTTTACTTCATAATTTTAAGCTATTTGCCCCAAAAGGTTTAAGTATGTATATGCCCAAAAATATCCATGTTCTGATTCTAAAATGGGGAAGTGAGCTTCTTTGCCTCTTGAGTTGTTGGGATTTAATTTGCAATCAAATATGAATTTATTTATTTATTTATTTATTTAATTTGATTTATATGCCGCCCTTCTCCGGAGACTCAGGGCAGCTTACAATGGGCTGTAGTCACTTTTTTGATATTCAAGAATCACAACATTCCTGTGGCAGGAATTTTATGCTTTCAATAAATGGCTATGTAGAAAAACTTTAGCAAGCGAATCGTATCTTCATATGTGGTAGATATAATAATTGGGGAAAGTTTCATACAGCACGCTAAAATTTTGCTTGTTAAACAACTACTGAGGGCACAAGTGCCCCGTTAGGAAAAAGCTGCCCAAGATGTCTCTTGATGCCACAGCTGAAATGCCTCCTCTTCCTACCGCACTGTGAATTCAGGCAGCCTTTGACTAAGAAACAGATTTCAAAGTCCTCTCATACTAGTATTCCTTTGCCCATTTCTGTGGATCACCAGATGACATCTTCTGGGATAATTGGTGGACTTGGTGCCCTGTATTTTATATCCTTTTAAAATCTTTTAAAAATATCTAGCTTTTAAAAAACTATAATGCAGTACATCTTCCCCACATCCTGCTTTTTTGTGGCGATTGTACAAGGGCCCTCCCTGCTTTTCAGTTTGACCTGCTTTATAAAAGACTTTACCAATAGAGGTCAGCATTGATCTACTTGGAAGACTCACGAATTCTGTTACTAGTCTGAATTTTCTGATATATATATATAGAGAGAGAGAATCATGGCTTGTCGGGCCAAGTTGACCAGGAGTGCCTTGAGCCAGTTTGACTCTGATGGATGGCAAAGCCTAAAAGAATCTTGTCTTGCCATATTCTGAACTTTTAATCACTTGATCTGTCTTCATTTGATTGTCTCATTTTTTTCTTGGTCAATCAGTATATAATGCCAGAAGAGCCAAGAGGCAAATGTTAACTTCTAAATTACTATCTCTTTTATTTCTCTTTTCCTCCCCTTCTCCAAGTCCATTCCACATAGATTTAATTTCAATATCCTTCATATTATAGCAGAATGATCTGAAATTAGACATCAAATATGTTTTGTAGGATAGAGTTCTGCTAACAGGTATCTCGTATTTTAAAGATTTGGCCAGGGGTGTGATTAAGAGGATTACAATATTAAGAAATTACATTAAGAGAAATTAATAGAGCTTTTGTGGATTTGTTGGCAGCTGGGCTATGAAGGATGTTCAAATGACTCTCGTTCAGAGGAGAAGTTATATCTAGTGTAATGGACCAGTAGCTTCAGGGAACTAGAACTACCTATTGATACTGAATATATGAATGAGAATGAGAATGAGGAAATGGTTTTATGATCTGATGCTGCAAAGGTGCTTTTTAAAGAGGCAACTGGACTTTTTGGTTTTTCTTTGAAGACATTTTGCTTCACATCCAAGAAGTTTCTTCAGAGCCGAAGAAGCTTCTTGGATGAGAAGCAAAATGTCTTCAAAGAGAAAATCAGAAAGTCCAGTTGTCTCTTGAAAAAGCACCTTTGGACAACCATGACCAGGATGACTGAGAATCTCCATAGATATGAACTTATGCTGGTTTTAGATGGAGAATTAGTTAAACTCTCCAGCCTAGAAGTACAAGGCTTAAGCAATCATGCATCAGTAGGGAACAGAGAATAATATGGTACAGAAGCTTGATTTTATAAGGTAATATGTTGGAAGGTGATTGTGCTCAGCGATCTGACCAGAGAGCTGTGTACCAAATGAGCTTTCTACTTTGAATTTTACCAGAAACATAAGAGAAATCTTAAAAGGATAACATATTTAGCTGTATCCTCTATTTTATATGTTAAGCAGAACATTAACTGAAACGGAAGCTTTTAACTCTGAATCTTTTCAGAGTTCACTGCATCAACTTTTGATAGTGATTGACATTCACTGCCTTAATTAGCTTTAATTATATATGAGCTGTATTTATATAAAATAAGAACCACAAGCATAACATAAAATCATGCTATCCTAGAAGTAAAGTCACTCAGCAGGCTTACCTGGCACTGATGGAAAGTCTTTTAACGTTTGTTCAAAATATCTTTTTTGCAAGGTAAGACAACTTTTGGGGACCTCAAACACAGCCTTTAAGCCACAATGCAGCCTCCTAAGTTATTTTGTGCAGCCTGCAAAGATTCACACATCAGCCACTACTGTCATGGTATCTCTGCCCGCTGAAGGCTCCTACCTTCTGCCTTTCTCCCTTATCCTTTTCTCTTCTGACCTATCTCTTCCCCTGCTGTCTGTTCCTGTAGCATACTGGAACAGCTTTGTCAGGAGTCCAAGTCTGAAGATTTGTATGTGTCAGTCCTGACACCGATGCTGAGGATTGCAATAACAGACAGATTGGGCTTTCAGTCAGGGGAAAATAAAGTGCATTTCCATTTTTGTTCACTGCAGATACACACAGCAATATAATATTTTACTATTTTACAGTAGGCAATATATTTTTCCTTTTATTGACCATCAATATTGTTTCAATTTGTAAGTTATTATTAATTATGCAGTTATTTTAATTTAAATTACGTTTAATCGCTTATCAACAATATTAATATTTATTGAATTTTTGCATTTGTATAAATGTGGCTCACTGATTAGCACATTTTATGAAATGTGCCCCCCCCAATATTCATTTGGGTTTGAGACCCCTGTTGTATACCGTCCATCCTGGCACCCACCTAAATAGGAAAAACGACCTTTATCAAGTGCCCTTATTTAAAACAATTATTTGTTGCGAATTTGCACCAAGTATTACTTGCTATTTTAGCTTCTGTGTAGAAAATGTATTTCTATCTTGCGTTCATATTCAGGGTGCGAGCTTTCACTGTGCTTATGTTGAGAATTGAATAAAAGACGTACTGTGTGTCCTACAGCACAGTCCCCATGCAGGAGTGGTACTTGTTCAAACTGAACACATGCAGAGCAGTTCAATGGTTCTTCTGTCATTAATACTTTGCATGGAAAAGGGCATTTAACAGGTGTACATCAGCTGCATCTTTTATCCTTTCAAAAGGTCTCTTCAGAGCAACTGATGAAAGAACAGGATCTTTTGCATTTGCTTATCTGGCTGGTTGATGATATCCCATAGGCAGACTGATTTTTTTTTTTTTTTTTTTTTGAGGCCTTTGTGACTTCCTGCACCTTTTAGGGGAAAGATAAAGCTTTTTTTCTAGGCATTTGCTGTACAAAGCTCCACTCTACTTGATTCAATCTACTCACAACTCTTGATCTAAAATTCTGCTCATCCCTTACTTTTTATCAGTTCAGAAAGCCCATATCCCACTCCACAAATGCTGCTTTTAAGGTTTCATAGAAATAGAAAGGATCTTTGTCAAATCCAAGCATACCCCCATTGCCATTACGATATCCTTGACATAAGGTGCCTAAATTCCTTCAGTGAAAGTGACCAAGCTACCTGCTAAGGCAAGCCTAGTATATTGTTAAACAGATTACACTTTTGAGTACCCAAATTTGCTTTCTTTTGATTTCCACTAAACCAATTCTAGATATGTTTTCTGAAGGAACATAAAATAAACTATCTGACTTCTAGCTGACATTTTGCAGTTATGAGCATATTTCAGAATTATGTAAGTGAACAGAGAGAACCCAAAAGCTGCCCATTGTTGACAACCGTCTTAAAACCGGAAGACATAAAAGCAAAATATTGGGCCATCCAGATGAAGTGAAGCTTATTTGACCTAGAGGACAGCTGATCTCTATCTTCGCTAACTTGTCTTGCTTGGAGCTATTTGTCCAGTGGTTACGATGACGTCTTCTGTGGTTGCTCAAATTTAGTGTGTGCTGGGAAATTATTATATGCTTTATGGGAGAGTCACTGCCAAAATTTCTCTTGCTCTGCCCCATAAATCAGAAAATTCTCCCCTCACCATCACTTTTTGTGGCTTGAGGGAGTCACAAAACCCAGAACAGATACAAAAATAGTTACATTAACTGACCTTGGCCAACTTAGTTATTTATGGCTGTGCCCCGGGTTTTAGTTATAAGCAAATTTCTGATTATGCTTACACGCTAAGAAATATACCTGAGGAGCTAGGATAAAAGTCAAGCAGAATCTCCTCACTCTTGATAGCTTTTGTTTTTGATTCGTCATAGTGTGCAAATTTTGGTTTTTAGCAGTCCTTTATATTTTAGTACAAGTGTGAACCAGGCCACAATGTTTATGTCATAGATCCTAATTACAAAAACTATGGCTTGGTGTAACACATAAATCTAGCCACTATCTTTTGTCATGTGCTGTTAGCTATATAAATACAATTTATTTATAAAAAATGATTACTCTCTGATGCCCTATTATCACACCCACTAAATTAATCTGTGAACATCCACCTTTTGAAGAGTTCTGATCACATTTTCACTTTTTGGTAGGCTATGTTTCCCTGATAAAACTTTGTTACTTGTCCTGAAATAAAGAATACTAGCTTAGTCTGTTGTCAGTAAGCAGCAACCTGTCCTCCATAAAAGCAGAATTGCACTGGGAAAGAGTATAATCTGAGTTAAATTCCCTTAGTCATGTAAGCTTTGGAAAGGGTTATTTGCTGAATATGTAGAATATACCTCCCCATATAATTCAAATAAGGTTACAAGAAGAAACAAGGAAGTTAGATGTCAGACCTGGAAGCCATCAGATGTCAGGAACCCTGACATCAGAAGGTTTTGATGCTCTTTTCTTAGATTGGTGGTTTCATCTTCTATAAGCAGGAGAAAAACCAGCCAGATGCTTTTCTTTTGTTAACTGATCAGCTGGCTGGGGAGAAGATTTTTTTTTATGAGTCAGACAGAGACCTGTCAACTAGTTTTCTCCTGAATGGAAAAGTATATAGAGCTCCCTGGGCACCCATATGTTGAGACATGGACATTCTGAACAAGGACAATTGCATTGTATCATGTTTCCCTGAAAATAAGACCCTGTCTTATATTTTTTTGAACCTCAAAATAAGCGCTTGGCCTTATTTTCGGGGAGGTCTTATTATTTTGGGGTGCATGGAGCAAGATGGGGCTCCTCTTGCTGTCTTACCTGATTTCCAGCTCTGCGTTTAAATATTTTCAGGGAGGGCTTATTTTCGGGGGGGAGGCTTATTTCAGCGCATGTGCTCAAAAGCCCAATTGGGCTTATTATCAGGGGATGTCTTATTTTTGGGGAAACAGGGTATTGGATATAAGCATAGAAAAAGTATATGTTTACACTTTTGACATCTTCTAATGTTCTAGATGGAAGGCTATATAAATTTGATTACTGGGTCTGAAATTTTACAGGTCAGCTGTCTCCAACCAAAAGTAAAGTGACTACACCTGTGATCTTAAATCAGGAGTCAAAATTGTTCCTGGGAATTTCCTGTTGTATATTAGCACAATGTGGATTAAGTTTAATTAAATTGACTTTGTTGTTTTCTTTCTAAATTCTCATCTGGGAGCTACCTAAAAAGGGGAGAGTTCGAACTGGGTTTATAGAAAGAATGCCCAACTTCAATCCAGTTCTGATTAACAACAATCCCCAATATTAAACTAGGATTTCCAGTTTTTAGTTGCAAGTAAAGTATAAGAGATGGGTTTAAAACAAAACACAAATATAGTTTGATATGAACATCTATTCCCTGGTCACTTTCTTACTTATTAAAAATACTTATATATACATTTACACTACACAGTGAGAAACTTTGAGGATTCCCTATCCAGTGGTGAAATCCAATTTTTTTTACTACTGGTTCTGTGGGCGTGGCTTGGTGGGCGTAGCAGGAGAAGGACACTGAAAGATCTCCATTCCTACCCCAGTCCAGGGGAAAGATACTGTAAAATCTCCATTCCCACTCCACTCCAGGGGAAGGATTCTGCAAAATCTTCATTTCCACCCCACTCTAGGGCCAGCCAGAGGTGGATTTGCTGGTTCTCCGAATTACTCAAAATTTCCACTACCAGTTCTCCAGAAACTGTTGGAACCTGCTGGATTTCACCCCTGTCCCTATCCCTACTATAGTCCCTGATAGCAAAGCACAAAGGCCTTCTGAGGTAGGGCTTTTTGTGAGGAAATGAAGTCTACCATAGGTCACACATGTCAGGAATGAGGGTATTTTAAATATTTAAAAAAATAATTTTAGCATTAAAGTTACCATACTGGTCTATGATAGCCATACTGATCATTATACACAAATACATAAAAATAACTACACATGATTTTTAGTCAAAAGGCTGAGAAATAATTACATGTAGATAGAAAGATCCATTTGTGAAAGATCCAATGGAAATCTCCTTCCATATTTGAGAAATTACGCATATCTTCTCAGAACTATTAAAATTGCAACCACTGGAATTTGTAGCGGTTAATTTGTAGATTAACAGTGTAATGGCCTCTCCATTTCTCCCTAATCCTCTACCATTCAGCACTCTAGGGGAGCTCTAGGGGACATACACACACACATACATCCCTTTACTATCCACATGGTGGATAAGTCTATATATACCTATTTTGTCTTATTCATATTTTTAAAAAGCTTAATGTTAGTTTACCACACAAGGGCAATTCTTCTGACATTGATGGCTGATCTTTGTAGGGGTTTTTTGTTGTTTTTGAGATACAACAACCAGAACCAAACACAGTATTCAAAGTGTGACTAAGGTATACAAAGTGTGCAAAAGGTTTATTGACTGTTTTATTTTCAATCTATTTCCTAATGATCCTAGAAATGGATTTGCATGTTTCTCAGCTGCTGTATACTGGGTCAATGTTTCCATTGAACTATTCAGTCAACCCAATATTTATTTCTTGATCAATCCAAACTGTTCCAGGTTAAGCCATGTACTACAATAATAGGCTGAATTCAGAATTGCAATACCTGCCTGCTTTTCATTATATCTCCTAAGGTCCACCATGCAAAATATGGTGCAAAAGAAATACATTTAGGATATTGAACCCAGGAATACGAATACCAGAATTAAATGAACTTACAGTTCTTTTGCATTAAAAAATCATTTATCAATGAAAGTTATGGTTGGAAAGTAATTTTGGTGCTACTACTGCTAGAAAACTTTGTGAAACCAAAACAAATCATCCAAAGAGATCAACTGCTTTCTGCCCATTCTTGATCAATAGTGATTAACATTTATGCAGTATCATATTCTATATATTGTTTTTTTCCACAACGCACATATTGTATGGTTTATGATTATCTGCAAATAAAACCACCCACTGAATAAAGAACAAATTAAAACAATGAATGAAGTTTGAAAAGAAAAAGGGAAAACCTAAAAGGGAATGATATGAATACAAATACTGCATCTTTTTTATCACATATTGCCATTGCTTTTATAGTATTTTCTATACTAATTTGTATTAAAACTAGAACACAGAATTTGTGTGGATCTTAAGGTAATATAGTCCAACTTTTAGCACAAGTAAGAGATCCATTTAGCCCAAGCAGAAAATCCAGTACAAACCCAACAATTTGGTCAGCAAACCGTTTGATCTATTAAGGGGTCTTAACATTTTCACAGGGGCTTTTGTCAATGAAAACCCAGTCAACTAGCCCAAAGAGAGTTAGTTTACCTAGGATAACTCCAGGATATTTCAGACTAAATTATTTAAACCTATGGTTAAGGGTGTTATGCTTTCAAGATATGGAAGAGATCCTTGAGCACTCCAACAAGAAGAAAGTTTCTCTAGGCACTATTTTTTGTCATCTTGTGACATGGGCCAGTCCTTGAAAAGAAATGGCTACGCCTCCACTTCAGTTCATAGTGGTGCTCTTTTCATATCACCGCAGTCTCTTTTCTTTTTATTTCAAAACGAAAAATGGGATAATATTATAGTTATCCAGCTTCCTTTCCAGTACCTGTAAGATCATAGAAAATGGTTGTTAATATGTGTCATTAGCAATTGTGCAATGCAATTGGCGGAATAGGTTAGTCTTCTAGGGGAATGGACTGGGCATTCAGCTGTGTTACATAGACACGGACATTGTCAGATGCTTTACATTTACAATGCTTTGTAAAATTGCTTGTCTTCTAATTCAAAAATATTGGTTTGCATTCTGTTCTTTGAAGAAAAAAACATATGATGAAAGTCTGTCAAACATTTGAAATTGGCTATTATAATTGTGTTTTTTCATATTTTTCTCCTAGATCATTGTCCCCTTTTGTTATCAAGAACAGAACAAGGGTTGAATCTAATGAATTACTTAATGGAATTCTGCTTGCATTGGAGGGAGAGGGATATAGAAATATAGAATCAAATATAGAATCCTTTGGTTCTAATGGCAATTAGGATGGGAACTCTGTCACTAAGCGATCCAGTAATAGAATGCAATGTCACATGACAGCATTGCTCAGCAATGGCTGCCATAAATAGTTGCCATAAATGAGGACCTTATAGATCACTGAAGGTCTCTTGATCACAACTTCCTGATGAGCTCCCTGTTGACTTTGCTTGTCAGCATCACTTCTAGTAAGAAGCTACTGATGAAATTCTTTTTTATATATAAAATATATAAATATTGTGTATATTTAAACATATACACAATATGTTGACTTATAATTAATCTAATTTTCTGGATTGTACAACACATGGAGTTAAGTAAATAATCACAGTGGTTGGGCTTCTGCTAGTTAAAACATGGTAAGACTACTATGTGGTTCAGGGTCTCATCTGATTTCAGGTATAGCCAGGTCTAGCCTTCAATTTTACTAGCTTGCAGAACTAGTATGAAGAACCACATTTGCAATCAAATTATGTTCATTTAGTAATATTCTAGTGTTAAAATAGAAATTTATACAAGAAATTTCTTGTATACACAGCAAGAGCAATTCAGTATTGGAAGAGGAAAAGTACTGGAGCAAAAGTATTGGAGGAATTTTTGTTTTGCAGGACTTGTACTAGCAGGCATGAAGATGACCAGGGCTTATTATTTCCTTTATAATTGCCTGTTTTATTGTTTATTAAAAACAATATTATTCAATTGCTATGCAAAATTGAATAATTTTCACATTGTTTCTGGAATATGTCAGAGGAATGATAGGTAAGGCTTATGTTTTGTAATTTTGCAGCTGCCTACAACAATGACCAGAAGGATTGTAATTGATCTTTGAAAAAATGAAGTGGACTTCCTAACAGTTTATTGGTTACTTGTAAATTGCATAAAAAACTGTAATAGTTAAAAATAGAATAGAAAAAGGCAAATATTTGAAAGCAGAAAAAAGGGCTAATAGTCATTTGATATCCATTGTGCTACCAAAGACTCACAAGGATATACAATTACTGATTATGATTTAAAAGCGACTACATGCGAGAGGGAGAGCCAGTTGGTTGTAGTGGTTAAACAAATTATGACCCAGACGACTTGATTCTAGACTCACCTTAGGCACAAAACCAGCTGGGTGTCCTTGCACTGATCACTTTCTCAGCCTCAGGAAGCAAGCAATAGCAAACCACTTCTGAAAAACCTTCCCAAGAAAATTGAAGAGATTTATCTAGGTGGTTGCCAGGAATCAACACTTGTGTCTTTAAGTCAAGACACAAACCCACACACAAATTCCAGGAGAAGCACCTGATCTTGAAACTGACTTAAGAGATAAAACTAACAAGCAAGTAGAAGACTGGAAGCACAACTTGGAAGCTTTTATATTCATTTAATTAATGTCAATGTAGTTTACAAACGGGAATGACAAGTACCTTTTTATAGAATATACATCGACACACAATCATTGACACAACTTTAATACCACCTTGTGCAGCTGGGAATCTTTGGGCAAAGACAGTTCATTTATTTTCAAGCTCATTGAGGGAAAGGAGGGAGTAGCTACAGAGTTCTGCAAAATGTACCTTTTCCAGAGAAGGAAATTAACGAGTTAGGTTTTTTGCATCTGTCTTAACATGTTTTTCTGCTCTCCTTACTCCTCAAAAAATAAAAATGTAGGGTCAGATTTAGGTTTAAAAATAAATGCTAATAGTTATATGTGGTTTTACATATATTCATTTGGCTTAGAATTAGTCCACAGGACCAGAAAAAGTTCTTTATTCCCAGTGCCAACTTGCTGGAACATCAAGGACGAACCTTTTCAGTTTATTGTTTAACAGATCAGGGAAAAGAGTAACCGTGCACTTAATGTCCCAGCAAAGACTGTTTGATTGTGTTGGGCAAGCAAGTTTTTGAGCGACACATGGTATCATCCCCATTACAACAGATTTAGGAAGATATAAGTGCTATACAGTTGTGGAATCTTGTGCCCAAACAAATAGTATTCTAGATGCTTTATGGCTCTTGTAAACTGTCGCACCTTTAGGATGCCAGATCAAAATTTGCTTGAACCAATTGCCCTCCCCACCTTCCTACCCACCTCCAACAACTAATACAAGCTATAAATCAGCCTTCAATATGTTGTTTAGCTGCTACAACATTTTTGACAGAGACACACTGGTTCAGATAGTTTTGGGTATTCTGGAGCTCAGAATTACCTAAGGATAAAAAATAATTCTCCATAAGACAATTGTTATATATATGGGGATGAAACTGTGTCATAAGAGGGTGATTGACAACAGATGTCTTCAACTTGCATTCAGTGCATGCTCAATTTGGCTCAATAGGAATAAAGAATCCTGGACTGGGAAAAAAACCTTGTGGTCTAATCAGTATCATGCCAAAGGTTTTCCCAATAAGCATGATAATCTAGCCAGATGTTTTAGTGCAATCATGTCCTTCTGAGGCTTAAATCCACAAATATAGTATAAGATGGAATGAATGAAAAAAGAGAGAAAGTTATTTAGTAGACCCAGGGCCATAGTTCCATTAATTTTCATGCTGCAACCCCAGTTTAAATAGTGTTGTATAGGCTTATTTGCCTGTCAGCATCAAGCAGGCTGATAACTTCCTGTCAGAATTTATAACAACTTTGTAAAGTGTTCCCTGAATGGACTGCAAAATGGCATGTTTGGCGATGCATGCAAAAACTGTAAGGTTTTTTTAAATTAAGGCAGGTAGTGGCTCACAGGTAATTTTCAAAATGCAGAACAAAGGGCTAAGAAAATGTTTCTGTAAGGAATGCTGAGGAAATGAATGGAATCTAAATTAATCTAATTTTGAACAAACCCAGATTACATTCCACTATTACCACAGTCCAAGCAGAAGTGACAAAAGGAGGAAGCAAAACTGGCACATACCTATTTCCTTTTCAAAATGAAACATGAACATCTGAAAATTAAATGAAACAGCTGTTAAGAAAAATATTCCAGAGTAGAACAGACTACCAGTAGCTGGACCTGGAAACATGTCAAAGCAGAATGCTAAAGATTCTGCCAGAGGTATGATAGAACATTGCGGGTTTTTTGCATTTATTTTGGGGCCCTGTTCAAATTTAATTCTTGTAAGTTTGCAGGTTGATGAATACAATTACATTTGGACAAAAGATAGCTTTAGCTTTCACAAGACTAATTGGCCTGAACACAGCTACGCTAACAATTCCAACTGTAATAGAAAAAGACCACTGTTTTCTGCTTCGTGTAAGTGTCTATCAGAGTTTACCACTAATGATGTCCATTGTTACTAAGGCAGTTGCAACACTCCTAGATGGCACACCTGGAACTCAAAAATTAAAACATGGCTGAAACTTCATATGATTGCCAAAACTTTACAAGATTTCAGACATGTTTTTTTTAAAAAAATATTCTGGTGCCTGTGCCATCATAGAGGGCTGCATAAGAATCTTTATTGCCTGAAAAGTCTACTGACGCCTGCTATGACTTTTCTCACAGGCAATGGGGTAAGCTCGCACATTTATGTTTTCCCAAGTGAAAAAATGGAAAAGGGTTTCAGTGAAGCAAGTATTTTATATAAATAGCCCATTTAACTGTAACAAATGAAGGAAAACCTGTTTTTTTCTATTTTCCCCAGAAGTCATGTAAGTTATGGCCGAAACTACGAATTGTTAATTTCATATCTGAATGAGGAAATATACACCACAGAACATTAAACCATTTATATTATATATATGTATAATATATATTTATATACTTTTTTTAAACTAATGACTTTAATGCAAAAACTCTGCAGAACCAAGAAAAATATGGGTTTAATGTTCTCTGCTTATTTTTTCTCTTCTTTTTTTTTAAAAAAAGTCACCCCACCCCCCGGAAAAAATAAAAAGGAAAACATTAGTATGTAACGTTGGAGTCTATCCCATTTATACACAACATTGTAAACATATAGTCTATATTACATGTGCTTCATTCTGCCTTTGTGGATGTGAAGGTATAAGTTTTTCTTTTATTAAAAAAATCCACTAGAACACCACAAATAAAAAGAGGGTGGGAAGGAGACTGCAGATTACAGGCTTTGACATTTCCTGCGGTGGAAGATCCAGCACCTTCTCATGCTTCCCTGAAAGGTCTTGCAAGTTGTCCACGATGGAACCCCAACTCTTGGAGAAACGGGACAGACGTGGAACAGCAGTTTGTAAAAAAGGAAAAACGAATCACAATAAGGATTCTGGTTTGGCCTTCTTGTGGAGTGGGCAGCACCAGTGACAGGTTCGGAAGCAGAGGCATCGTGCAGCTCCCTTAGCCTCTAGTCCACTTTTGGAGTCTTTAACTTCAAGTGTCTGTGTTGCTGCCACTCTTTTTCCCTAGTCCCCATAGTTCAAGCATCTCAGCAGCCATCTTTTTCATAAGTAAATGCGCCTGAGGTCCCCTGGTGAGGTGATGGTATTGCACTGAGGGCACAACTTCTTGGCACCCTGCGAAGGATTGAGAGAAGAGTTATTAAACACAAGGATGCTACCTCAGTCATATCGTAACACAAGAACTAAAAGGAAGTAGTTAGAAATGGTAAACTGTATTCAACCATTACAGGAAACAGGATGTAAATGGTAACCTCCATGAATACTATACAACTCAAAACTAAATCCCTCTGAGATGCTATGCATGCAAGAAATCTCTCAAACATTGCACAATTGAAAAAATTATGTATAAGAGGAAAGGGTATAAAATTCTTTCCAAATTCAGAGACCAGTTATAAGAATGCTTACTTGAGGTTATTTCTGCCAAAGACAGCAATACCAGGTATTGGAGCTGAGCATATATTTACTTTTTCAACAGAAGAAAATGGTATATCTGTTAATTTTTGTTGAACAAATAATTGCAAAGTCAAATTTCCAAGGTTTTTTTGTTCAATTAACATTACCTTTAGCTTTGTATGTAGTTTGAATGAAGATAAAATTGTGACTACAACCACATAGATTAAATAAAGATAAAAAAGATAAAAAAAAGATAAATATTCAGTGAGGCATACTTTTTCTCACAATAGTGAATCATTTGTCAATTAATCTGATGGATTAATTTTAAATCTCAGAATTAGGATAAAAATATCTGAGTTGTCAGCCGATTGGTAGGTATGCTAGAAAGCAGGTGAGAAAATGAAGTCAACAATTATAGCAACCCATACTTTAGAAATAAATATAATTTGGAAAGGACTCTTAAATGCAGCACGGTGAAATTTAAAGTTAGCCTCTAACTTTGGCTGGTTCCTTGCCTGTGATCCTATTTCTCTCTTGTCAATATATATTCAAATATTCCCCAGCAAAATTAATGGGGTGTGGTAGCTATACGAGTTCCCAGCTGGCATAGATAATGGTCTCAAATAGGCTTGTCTGAAGCCATTGTAGAAATGTCACAACTTTGGATCCAACAGACAAAACTGGCTTGGATAAAGTGGGACCCTCAAAAGTGAAGTTTCTCCTCCTGGCAGAAAATACCCTCTACCATATCTTCACGCCAGGCAACAACACCCAAATTAGAACAAGTAGAAACCAAGAAAAATCTGACTGGTAATTGAAATTTCTCTTAGAACCTTTTACAATTTTTGCCTTTATAGTGTCTTAGGAACTTCAAACTCTCATCTTCTATATGAACACACACAAACGTATGTGGTGAAAAATCTGGATTATGATCTTAATGCAGTCATTTTTCTACAAACAGAAGAGTTCCACCGGCAGAACAGGACAACAGCTAAGCTTTGTTTATCCCTAACAAAGGGGATACCTGATGGTGCAAAGGGGAAGGGGAATCAAGAAAAAAATTCTGCCTCCCTATCTAACAACAAGAGATATACTCCACTTGGGAATGGAGTATTGGAAAGTTAACACTCTGAATGCATTCCTAGAAGAATGTTTAAAGTCCTAGCTAATTTTAGATATAGAAGACACATTCTCAAATGTTTATTCGGTGAATTTATCTTGCACAAAAATTTATTGCAGCCAAATCTCTAGATGATTTAAAGACATATTGTATTCTAACAATACTAATAATACAAATGCTTGTATGCAACTACACAAGATTGAGTAATGAAATAAGATTTTTTTAAAAAGTTTAATGTGAATAATATTCTCAGAACAGACAGCCTTTCTGAGCCATATAGTGTATCAGAGAGTTGAATACAGAACTATAAGACCTCTCAATTATATCCAAGAATAAAGGCTGGTGCAATATATTGTTCGTTTGAAAACTTGCTGAGCTATTTTCAATTTAAATATTCTCAATTCCACATGAAACACTCTATACAAGACTCAGACGCATGCACTGACACAGAGTCAATGAAAAAAGATTTCCTTTTCAATTCCCATGTAGATCACTAGCCAGTTGTGATTACTAAACATTTATTTTGAAATAAAAACAGTGAAATAATATGCCACACCTGTTGAATGGATGAATGAATGAATGAATATATGAATAAACACACACACACCACAACATAATGTAACCCCCAAAAAATCAGAAATGTTCTACTCCTTTCATCATGACCCATGGAAAAGTCTTGATGAGTAACAGAAGTATATGCTGAGTGAAGGCCACCTCAGGCTTTCCATTATAAACTTAAGTTTTCCAGGTTTTATAAAACATGGCTGTAAAATGTAGCTCCAGAGTAAAACACAGCACCAAAAAGAAATAATTAAGAGAAGTGTTTTGTTTACCTCGTACATTCTTAATTAAAATTTGGCAGATATTGATTCTGAAAGTTGATTAATCATTTTGGGGAGTTCAAAAAATAATGAGTACAGCCCACTTTTAAAGTCATTACTTCTCACACAATATCAGAAGAACAGTGCCTTGACAAAAGAGCAGGGAATTTTGCTTTAAATTTTAAAACGTGAAAGCTGAACATTCACAGTCCAGGTTAGAATAGAATAGAATAGAATAGAATAGAATAGAATAGAATAGAATAGAATAGAATAGAATAGAATAGAATAGAATAGAATAGAATAGAATAGAATAGAACAGAACAGAACAGGCCAAGTGTGATCAGACACCCAAGGAATTTGTCTTCGGTACATAAGCTCACAGTGTACATATGAACAGCAAATAATAGGTTGTCTAGAAAAGAAGTTGGCCACTGCAGATTATTTAGTTAAAAGCTGATCTGCACCAACTGAAGAGAAGTACGTGGTCAGCAAATGTGCATTAGATAAAAACAGTTTTAAACATATGAAACTGTAAAAAAGTACATTGGTTAAAAGATTCTGAAATTAGCACTTTCATGTTCCTAATGTATGAACAATGCTATTCACCCCAAATGCACATGATGCATTGAAGAGAGATGCAAGGAAAGAAGGATGGATTTCAAGTAAGCTAAGTGGCAGCATAATTTAATATATTTATCAAAGTGAAGGTAAACACTAGGTATTTTCTATCCTTTTGAATTGATCAGCAAATCTCAACATTTTAAGAATGCTATCAGTACCATCATAAATTGATCACCATGGAAGAATGCCCATTTACAAACTGGAACCAGTTATGAGAGTTGGTAGTTTTAAAAGATACAGGAAAGCAAGCTGAAGAAATTAAAGATAACTTGTCCCAAATACAAGATAAAGAGGGAGTTGAACTTTAGAACACAAAATGATTTCTTTTGAAGTGTAATTTTTGATTTCACAGAAAGAAGATGAGGGGGAAAAAGTTTCATTGTAAATATGCAGTAAAGGTAACAAATCTTTAAAATTTCAATTGTTTTCTTGTTCAAAATGATGCTCACTTAGCCTCAAAACTCATACTCTCAGCAGAGAAGATCCATTCCCTTAAGTTAAAGCTCTTTTTTTCACTAGAGATTCATTGATATTTTCATCATCTTGACCCATGAAATTGAATCATTAAATTTTATCATGACTTCATTAATTTCCACTCTTTCACCCCCATCAGCCTCAGCCTAGACTTAACTACAAAAAAATCTTACTTCAGTGATGTCACTATAAAACCATACAATGAACCCATAAACATTATTTTATACAGGGAACCTACAGAAAGTCATACATGCCACTAGCTCCCACCTAGAACATATCACCAAATCATTTTAGTCTGTTCCTATGCTATGACATTTATTCTGAATCACTTGACAGAGTTGCTCAACTGATGAAATGAATCCCAGCGTTTAGAAGACTGAATTATTCACCCAACCAAAACAATAGACAAATCAATACAACCAGATCAATTCCCAGGGAGGATCTATACAACTGGTTGTCACCTACACCTCACAGCTAAAACCACTCAAACACATTATTAAGCTACAGTCCATACGAAACAAATGACATTATACTTTTTCAGGCATTCTGTGACAAGCCCATATTTGCATACAACCACCCAAAATATATCCATATACTCATAAGTAAGAAGGAACAGCAGAACAATGATACCACATAAGAATTAGATCCTGCAATAAACCCAGATGTCTATTCTGCCCTCAAATCATATGCCTCAACAAATATACACATAAGATTATAGCTGCCTTCACATACTCATCCTCCAAAGTGATATGTATACCATCATCAGCAAGCAATACCCTTCTGGATCCCACATAGGACAAACAGGACAAGCTTTGCACAAAAGAATTAGTGGATACAAGTTTGACATTAGAATTCAAAGCAAGGATGAAATAACATCAGTGCATTGTAATTTCCCAGGACATTCCATTGTAGATTTCAAAGTAACTGTTTTGGAAAAGTGGGACTTTAACAGTACCATTAAATGAGAAACTATTGAACTCATATTTCAAAAGGTTTCACACAATCTCAGAAGGTCTCAACAAACACAATGGGTTTCAAACACATTACAGTTGTTGACTCATAAGATAAATGTAAAGTGTAAGTTTTATCTGCATAACCTAACCTATCTATCTTACCTACCGTTCCTCCTCCATCTTATTCCAGAGGTGAAATGCTCCCGGTTTGGACTGGATCGCCTGATCCGGTAGCGGTGGAGGTGGGTGGTTCGGAGAACCCGTAGCAAAAATCCCTGCCCCCCCCCATGCCCAGCTGAGCTGCACAATCATCAGAGGCTTTTTTTTTTACTTTTAAAAGCATTTTTTCTACAACCTCTTCGGCCGAAAAAATGCTTTTAAAAGTATTTTAAAAAGCCTCTGATGATCGCGCGGCTCAGCTTGGATCATCAGAGGCATTTAAAAGAAAAAAAACCTTTCTTTCTTTTAAATGCCTCTGATGATCCAAGCTGAGTTGCCTGATCGTCAGAGGTGTTTAAAAGAAAGTAAGTTCTGGGATCCTCAGAGCCTTTTGAAAGCATTTTTTTACAACCTTCGCCAAAGAGGTTGTAGAAAAAATGGTTTTAAAAGTAAAAAAAAAAAAAAAGGCCACGCCCACCATCACTACCCCCCCCCCCCCAAGCCATGCCCACAGAACCGGTAGTAACAAATTTTAGATTTCACCACTGCCTTATTCCAATTTAAATCTTACATTAGTCTATCCAGTCAATGCTGCTGCTCCCAAAAACTTGTAACTTTTCATAAAATTTGTTAGAAAAGCTCCTGCCCTCCTTCAGTCCTCTTAGTTACTTAGTTCTATCTTTGGAATTATTACTCTCAAGCTAAATTTCTTCTAGGATTACCACTCTGAAACTCTCTTCTTCGTCACCTATACTCAAGACCAAAAGTCTCTCCCTGTCCCTAGTGATTTGTCTCATTTCTTTATTTAGGCCTGTCTCTCACTTCATCTTTTCACTTAATCCTCATTGGCCTCATCGTGTGATTCTCATTCTTATTGCACTGTTACACTGCCTCTGTTCCTAATATTTCCTTTTATTTGGCAGTGACACATGGGTCAATAGCAATCTTCTGAGAGGAGAGATAACTCAGGAAGCACTCAGGAGCCTTTATTTGCTCACCATCTCTACTTTCTAATAATATTTGAGTTCACTTGGCCCAAAAACCATTTGGAGAAGAAAGCAATGAAGTAGTCAGATTGGTTGATAATACTTTTCAAAGTAGCTAAAAACCAAAGAAGAGAGTAAAGCTCTCCAAAAGGATCTCTCTAAAACTGGTTGAATGATCAAGCAAACTGCAAATGCAAGTTGGTTTTAATAAGCCGCCTTGAGTCTTCGGAGAAAGGCGGCATACAAGTTGAACAAACAAACAAACAAACAAACAAACAAATAAAGCGTACTGTGTCCAGGTTGTCCTCAACATATGATTGTAATGGAGCCTGGAATTAAAAGTTGTAAGTTATTGCCATGGCAAGTTGAGGCATCACATGACCGGATTCGAACTTACAATAATTTTTATGATGGTCATTCAACAAATCCACTTTCACCAATGTACATTTCCCCCCAGAAATTAGAAGTAAATGCCAGAAACTGGCAAAAACCATCACAAATAGTGATCACATGATGGCAGGATGCTACAAATGGCCATAAAGATGAATTGGCTGCCAAGTGCCCAAAATACAATCATGTGTCCACAGGGGTGTGTATGGTCACTGTAATTCTGAAAATGGGTTTTGTCTGTTGTAATTTTGATTGGCTGTTTAAGTGACCAGCTGTATTCCATCGCAGGAAATTCCAAATTCCATGGCAGGAACTATTAGAAAAGGAACCGAGTATAAAAATGCCAACTTTTTTGTATGATATCATTATAAAATATGTATGATAGGTGGGCATCTGGGATATTTCTTTTTTGTATTTTATCTTAATCAGTGTATATTTTCAGGAGATAGGTAGAATAATGTTCTCAGTATCTGGAATTATGGATGATTTTCTTTAAACAACTTATCACTTTCCAGACAGTACCCTATTTAAGAATCAAACAAAGTATTTATAAGGGGTCCTTGGTGCTCTTTGAGCTTGGTTGTTTTCTTGCAAACATTTCATTACCCAAACTAGGTAACATCATCAGTGCTGTTGATGTTACCTACTTTGCATAATGAAATGTCTGCAAAATAACAAAAAAAAAAAACAAAACAAAAAAACAAACAAACAACCAAGCTCAGAGAGCACCAAGGACCTCTCATTTCAACCCTAAATTACAAATATTCTCCTTTATTCAGGCTGCTGGTTTGAGCTCCTAGTTTAGCAATTTGGTTGCAAATGTTCACCACCATTCAAGGAGACATCGTCAGTGTGTTTTGAATTATGCTCATCTGTCAGAACACAGGTCTTTAAATACCTTTTTATGAGACACAAATTAGTCTGAATGTTGTTTGTTCCGATATTTCTGAGTCATGGTTTGATTTCAGACTGTTTGATTGGCTGGCTGTTGTTGCTGGGCTGTAGTTAAGTATTGTCCGTGCGATGCAGATTAGGATTAGAGTGGGTGCTTCTGAGTCATGGTCCGATTTTGGCTTGTTTGAGGGTTTGCAGGACTGGCTGTTGTTACTGAGATGTGGTCTGATTTCTTGTGAGCTGATGGGTTTTTAATTTTGTTGCTGTGTATTGGGGTGCCTGTTTGTTCATTTTAAATGCTACCTTCGGGATCATGGTTGATGCAGTTCTTTCGTTCTCAGCGATTGGTAGACTGGGTCGATGTCAGTGTATCTATTGATTTATTGATGGAAAACCAGGCTTCAAGGAATTCTCTTTCTCTCCTGGATTTCATCTGGGTTACAACTGTAGTCCCGGTTAGGTCAAATTTGTTACCTTCTGAATCTTTGTGGACTGACATGAGGGATAGTGGGTCATATCTTTTGATAGCCAGGAAGTGTTCATGCAGTTTGCTTGATAGCTTTCTTCCTGTTTGTCCAAACCAACAGCCTAATTACCAACCGAAGCTACTAATATTCAAACACATTTCATTCTCCTTTATTGGCAAGGTATTTTTAATTATAATAGCCTTCATTTTTTGATTCTTCCTGGCTCTGAATTTTACTGATAGACTGATAGGATTAGGAAATAAAGATGCTTTGTATTGAATTGGTTATTAGTTGTTAATGTCTGCTCTGCATTAGGAGGGCAACTGGTGAAATGTGTGACATTATCATTTAGTAAAAACTGATTTAATATCAATTTAACAGCACCATTTCCATGATGATATCATCTATTAATATCTGTGCAGTTTGCTATAGACACCACTGTAGCAGCTTCAAATGAACCCTTTTCATTTCATTTGTCCATGACCAAAGCCTTTTTCTTGAAGAATCTGGGCATTTTATTCATTAATATTGTCATCCAACTTAATCTGCAGGTGATACTTCCACTGTAACAATGCTACAATTCTCAATTTAAAAAAAAATTATCCAAACTACCTTGTTTTCCCCAAAATAAGATATCCCCTGATAATAAACCCAATTGGGCTTTTGAGCGCATGGCTATAAGGCCAAGCATTTATTTCAGGGTTCAAAAAAATATAAGACAGGGTCTTATTTTCGGGAAAACATGGTACAAAATATATAAAAAATTTAAGGAAGATAAGACCATCCAATTACTTCATTGTGTGCTCAAATTTTACATTTTCAGGAGGTTTCTTACTGAAGTAATGGACAGCAGTGGCATGATATAGAATTTGTGCCAACTGTAATGTCAAGTTAAGGTAGCATGTACTGAATGAACTGTATCACTAACATATAATTTTTTTAAAGTTGATGCAAATCCTAAGCAGGAAGTCTGCTGGAATTTGGTGAAGCTTAGTTTTCAACTTCTGTACAAATGTCACTTTCTACAAACGGGAAATACCGATGCCACTTCTGTCCCAAATTACTTTTATATCCTGGTTTTGAAATAGAGGATACAACTGATTATGGGGAATGGGGATAACTAGTAAACAATTATAGAATTGGGTTCAGTGTATTATCTTCTTGTTCTGAATGTTTCATTATCAGACTAGGTAACATCATCAACAGGATTAGTGTATTATTGAATCAGTGTGTTATCATTACCATCTAAATAATAACAGATCTGTTGTATTCCATAGAAAAGGAAAAGTAACACAGCTAGATATTATTGTACTTGTTGAAGTGAAATTGATACTTAAAGGAAGTTACTTCATGCATTTAACATCTGATGCCAGAAAATCAAACCCCCATCCAGAACCAATGATACCGTAGTAATTCCTATCAGACAAAAATAAAGGATAACAAATGCTTGAAATTAGCATGCGTTAGTGAATACCTTGTGTTTGTTTCCCAACAGTAACTTAAATTTTGGGAGCCCTATCCTATTTTTGTGAATGTCATGTCCACTTTGCTTTCTACTTTCTTTAATATGCTACACTGTCGTCCAAGCAAACATTTAGCTAGTCATATAAAAACTAAAAGATGAAAGTTAAATTTTCCCTAACAGTGAAAGAATGGCAGATGTCCAGAAGTGTTCAAGCGTGCCAAGCTCACTACTTCAGTCTCTTTTCCCCCTTTAACTCTTACCAAGTGCAACAAATTACGGCACAACAAAGGAAATACGCTGCCCTTCTAGAGCACATTTTTTCACATGTACAAATAGGATTGTACATTTTCCTAACCAAGAGGAAAATCGATTTCCGGAGCAAAGTAATATATGACCATTTTTAAATCAACCCACTCTGCCTCTGCCCACTGTTCCTCATTTGTGTTAAGAACAAACTACAAATGTCTTTTCTGTATCCAAAATAAAAGGAGATACTTTAATTACAAGAAAGCAATATGGTGCATATGCTGTACACCATCACATTCATAAAGAAAAGGAGGAGGGAAGGGCAGCTTTAACAAGATTACACACATTGACTTTGATCAAGACACAGCAGCACGAAGGCATCTCAAGCTTTTTATTGCTGTCTTCAGGCTACATTTTAATAGTTACATTAGAAACATGTGAACACAGGCAGAAAGAGTGATTTTTTTTAAAAAAGTGAGTAAGAGAACAGCACTTGCCTTACAAAATGTTTCCTGCAATATGTTGTCGGCTATGAGGGGAAAGTGAGGGCTGAGGAGCAGCTGAGTAGTTACATTTCCATTCCACATCTTAATTCCCTATTTTGAATGCTAGGCCACAAATAATGTGATAAAGCACATTAAACTTCGTACTTCTCTCATTTCTCCCAAAAGGAACAGTGTTTGAATTGCAGGTAATAGAGCTGAATTTTTTTCTAATCAGCAAGAGCCTAACTAAAATCAATCTTGAACAATACATTCAGAGTAAAATACAGGTATTCCAACTGATATCCTTTAATAGTATCATCTTAAGTATATAGATGTAATAAATACCAATGCTTTACTTAAATAAATGCAAAATGTATAGGTAGAAATGGTATTATACTATTATTTCAGAAGTTCCCAAATTTTCTTGGTTCACAGCACCCTTAGTGTCTTAGCAATTTTTCAGGGTGCCCTCAGCAGTTCCCAAACTATGCACTCTAGTGCTCTGGGAAGCTGCAGCAAACTCATTAACAATTCTGTTTATTAAGCAGTGAAATATTCTGTGGCATCACTGTGTGTTTCCTGTCGCACCGCATGGGGCTACACCACAGTGTTTGGAAACTGTGGCCCTATTTAGAATTTTGCTGATACTGTTTTCTCTAGCAAAGTCCTATCAGATGGGTCAAAATAGGTCTTTCTATCAAAGACAGTACTTCTTTGATTCATAGAAAGTCCTGTATTTCAAGTCACCGTGAGTGGTTAGGGTATATAGAAGAACTGCAAAGATAACCTCCCTTTTCCTTCTCTAAGCATCTCCTTTTGAATTCAATTCATCTATACAGTATATGCATTTCAAAACTTTTTTGCTTGCATCTATATTTTCATCTAGATGCTATACCAATAAACTTTGTTTATAAAAATACAGCTCAATTGAGACAGCACATTTTATCATATGATTTTATTAGCTAAGTTAATTGGTCAGTTTTATTTTGAATTGAGTCAATGGAACATATCATTTTTCTCATAAAATAATCCTGGCAAATTTTAAATCAAGATGAAAGAATTTATTTTTCCTTGTTTCATTGTGATAAAAGGAAATTATTCTTAAAAAATCAAGAGAGAGAGACATTACACATTTGAGACTCACAATTTTAGTTTTGCATTCAATATCTCTGTTGAAATTTATTTGCAGAACTTACAAGACTATGTTTCTATCTCATATACATTTCTCTGTGTTAGTGCTTGGGATCATTTCTACAAAGACAACAAATCACTGCCAAAGTATGACATGAAGGGTTTTTTTTAAGGAAAGTATATTAATTCCTCAGCCAATCCACTATTATATTGAGGACTGCTTTCTTCTGAAACATATTTGCTCCATAAATGTAAAACCCTTATGGATAGTCAGTACTAAATTTATTATAGTGAAAGAGCATGGGCAATAAAATACTATTTTCCTAGCAGGAAAAAAAAAGAATTGTTGCATTTGCAGGTATTCTAGTTTAATAAGCTTTCATGTGGATAGGCTTGAATAATGGATGCAACAAGACCAATTACTCCTATTTTATTTAGAACTCAGTTTGCAAAAACAAGTAAAAAAGCAAGGGGGTGTGCACAAGTGTTTTAGGTACACCCGATGTGGCATAATATTTCAAGGGCCACATTTCCACAGTATGTGGGATCTAGGGTTGCTTTGGCAGACAGAAATAAAGTAGGAGCCATTGGCCAGATTTCCAGGATTCAGAGGTTGTAAAGGGCAGGATGGATGCTTAAGCCTTAAAATACTTAAGGTACCAATTTCACAACTAAAACCTGTACAGCAGGACTAAAAATCTGAACGGAAGAACCCATTCCCCACTATTCTGTCAGAGCTGAAGTAGTTTCTTGGATGAGAAGCTAAACGTCCTCAAAGAAAAAACAAGAAGCCCAGCTGCCCCCAGAAAAGGCACCTTGGGACAACCATGACCTGGATGACTGAGAATCTCTATAGACTGAAAGGAAGAAATTACTTGCAAATTTTTCACTCTTATAAAAAAAAACATTTCATTCATATTTTCTCACATTCTAATCAAATATCAATTGTGAATTCTACTGCCTGTAGTTGAAAATCTCCCCTGCACTACATTAACTGTATATCCAACACTCATTGAAGGAGAACAGCCTACCCTGCAATGCCAATTTAAAGAAGCTTTCTACCAAAGGATGGGAAAATGAAAAGATGGATAATAAAAGCATGATAGCACAATCAAAACTAATATGCTATGTCTCAGGGGAACAGAGATCCCTAAGAGTCTCAGGGCTAGTTACTTGCAGGATCAACTCTCCCTGAGGGTATCTGCCAGTCCTACTGGATTAGACAGGGTAGCTGCGCTCCAGGTCCTCTCCTTTAAATGTTGCCATCTGATACGACCTTGGAGACTTGCTTTCTTGATGGCCATCCCAGCCCTTTGGAATACCTTCCCACTTGAAGTAGAGGGATGGCTACTCTTTCAGCTTCTTGGAGGGCTGCGAAGACTTGGCTCTTCCTCCAAGCACCAGACTAAGAGGAGAGTTGAGGTGTAAGGATGTTTGGTCTGGCACCTTGGGGGAAAAGGGTACTTTTGTTTTTAACTATGTTTAATGGATTGTTGTGAGCCACCTACAATCATTCTATGTAATAGGCAGCCATATATATTTTTAAAAATAAAATACAATCAAAAAGAAAATAAAGTTAAAAAGAAGTCTCATCCCAGCCTTTTAGAAACAAAGTAGAATGCTTCTCCAACCATCTCTGAGGGTGCAAAGGTACAAACAGAAAGAGTAGAAAATCTGTATGCTCTAGAATAGAATAGAATAGAATAGAATAGAATAGAATAGAATAGAATAGAATAGAATAGAATAGAATAGAATAGAATAGAATAATAGAATAGAATAGAATTTCATTGGCCAAGTGTGATTGGACACACAAGGAATTTGTCTTGGTGCATATGCTCTCAGTGTACATAAAAGAAAAGATACGTTTGTCAAGAATCATAAGGTACAACACTTAATGATAGTCATAGGATACAAATAAGCAATCAAATCACATTAGGAAACAGTCAATAAAAATCGTAAGGATACCAGCAACAAGGTTACAGTCATACAGTCGTAAGTGGGAAGAGATGGGTAATAGGAACGATGAGAAGATTAATAGTAATAGTAGTGCAGACTTAGTAAATAGTTTTACAGTGTTGAGGGAATAATTTATTTAGCAGAGTGATGGCATTCGGGAAAAAACTGTTCTTGTGTTCTAGTTGTTCTGGTGTGCAGTGCTCTATAGCGTCGTTTTGAGGGTAGGAGTTGAAACAATTTATGTCCAGAATGTGAGGGGCCTATAAATACTTTCACAGTCCTCTTTTTGACTCAAGCAATATACAGGTCCTCAATGGAAGGCAGGTTGGTAACAAATGTTTTAATAAAATTCTATTCTATTCTATTCTATTCTATTCTATTCTATTCTATTCTATTCTATTCTATTCTATTCTATTCTATTCTAAAACTGTTGGTACATGCACCAGAGGTGGAACTCAGAAGTAGTCTAGGTGAGACATAAGGATAAACAACTGAACCTTTAATCATACTTTTAAAATTTGCTGTTAAATTTCTCTCTGTCTCTCTCTCTCCGTCTCAAGATGTCTGTGAACAAGCAAAGGCCATTCTTGAAAAAAAAGTTAACTATTTGTTTCTATTACGACAGGAACACATCAAATGCAAAAGAAGGTAACACTGAGAATGACTGCCATTAAGTAAAATAGAGGCATAGTATTTTGAAGAGGATTTTCATGTAGTTGTAATTTCAACTAGGAAAAAAAAAAGAATTTAATTTAAGCTACCCCCTAAGAAACTAAGAAACTTACCAGAGTCCGCAGCCAGCATTCCTCACAGTGCACATGCCAGCACTGGATGGAGGTCAGGGGCATTGTATAAGAGTCCTATAGAAAGAAAATAAAATTATTGCATCGCATACTATAAAATTATGGAAATTGCTGATTGAATCTGGAATTATGCAGGGCAGGGCAGGATGCAGTGGGGGCAATGTATCTCTAAAGTTTATTTTCTCGTTTGACTTCCATACCATTACTTGATTTTACATGCATTTGTGAACTGATGCACATTTGTAAATATAAAATGCAAATAAAATGCAAAATATATACCTTTGATCGTACCCAAAGAGAACACAGGCACATATAGTGCTGCATGTTTACATGTAGGTTAGGAACAAATTAAAGACTTTTAACCTTCAATTGTGAAAAATGGAGAAAAATCAACTGACCTTATTGATTAATCACTGAACAGATTAATTTCACATTAAGATACCACAATTCTCTTTAACAAATACTTATAGCAAACTCTTGTTACTAAGACTCAAACACACATATCTACCAAATATAATATATACTTGGTGTCTAGAGAGACGAAGATAAATGTCAAAAGACACCTGACATTCATGCCATTGGGGAGATGTGGGGAGATAATAGTTTCCATGCAGACTTAATTGTACTCTGCGTCATAGGAAAAGATATTTCCTAAAATAAAGCTATAGCTTAGAATGAAATACCCCTAAAATAAAAAATCTGAGTTATAAAACTGCACGACGTGTACAAACTGATATCAACATCTGCAGACTCTGATCCACTAGAGGGAGCTTCAGCACTTCAATAATAATAAGCACAATCAGGGGCTCTTTATTTACAGCCTCTCCCAGCTCCTGCTCTTGTGTTGTGAACTCCTATAATCCACAGCCACCATGATCAAGGACTCTTTTAAATAATTTTGTAAATAGTCTGCATTGAAGCCTTAAGCATTGATCACAGGTTTTGGAATGAGCAACTTACATGTTGCAAATCAGAAAGAAAAACATAAATATATGTTCTACAAATCAACAGCGATATAGTTTATAAAAGCAAAGCCCATACATTAGGCAAAAGTAATGTCGTGCTATAACAGATACACTAATACTAACTTCAAAGAAAGAAAAAAAGTGCTTTTCTCCAGAGCCAAGCAATAGTGGATAATGCTGCAGTGCATCCTATCAACGGTGCCATTTTGCGACAGCCAAGGTAGAGGTATAGTGTCATTTCCTCATTCATGACCAGAACTGGCAAACTACTCACCATGCAAATGAGACATTTACAGCGGTCCCCACGGGAGAGCTGCCTTTCTAATTCACGAACGCGAGCCTTTAGCGCCTCAAATGTTGTCACTGCCGAGTCTTCTGTAATCCTAAAATAGATGACAAAGTCAGGGCTGGCTAAGTTCTTAGAAACATTTCGCTGATTTCATTATGTGCCAAGTGCAGTAGGCAAACCACATAGAGTTAGGGTACATCTTGGCTCTTAAGAAGTGATTAAACAGATAGAATCAAATCAGCTTATAGAGTATGTAGGCTAGAGAATCAGCTGAGGCAGCCAACACTGGAGAAGATTTAACGGCAAAGGTCAAGGAGCAAAGTAGACAATATATGAACTTGTGGGCAAATACTGTACTGTACTCTAGAATGGAGAAAGTTGGAAGAAGAATACTGATAAATTTTGTATGATGTTTCCTTTTTGCCAAGCTGATGCTAATTTGACATTAAAAGCAGAACCCTTAATGCAAGTGAATACTTCACAAAAAGTGGAATCATATCCACATGCAGAGAAATTTTCTGAAAGTTCTGACTTTACCACAAGCATTAAAAAGGATTGTTTGATATATGTGCTAAGCACTTTCTTGCAATAGCTAATCAATGGAATGCTAAACTATCAGAGCATATCTCTAAAAAGAACTTTTACTTCATAAAAAAAGAAGGAAACTTATCTACCAGAGGGTAAATCCATGTGCTGCAAATATATTAGGTTTAAAAGATTGAGAGGGAATCAGCCATTGTCTAATATATTAATAAATCTAACTCTGTCATGGTTCAGAGGAGCAAGTAATCCAAAACAAGGATTTCTTATAAGTTTGCATAAGGAGTAGGGATGCAATTTTTTAGGCTCATCCTTACTACAGAGTTTCAACTTTCTTCAGAAATGTAGGGCAAGTTTGCTCTAACCAACAAATTTAAGTAAAAACACATATTTGGCATATATACATTTTATTTTGGTAAGTTTATTTTATCTCCTAATATTTGGCTCCTGTTTACTATAGTAACCACTGTAGCCGAATGGGATTCTGAAGGGACAGATGTGCGGTTATCCTAAGAGCAAAGTGTCTCAGTAGGTAAAACTACAAAGAGAGCTCAGCTTTGCTGGAATAAATTATATATTACATTCTCCTTTAATAAGTAACTGTTAAGTTACTGACAGTACAGTGTTTATTTTATGGACTTTTTTTAAATTATATTTTTATCATGGATTTATTCTATACAACACTCATGGGTTATTTTAATGATACTTAATATAGAAGATTCACAAATAAATAAATGAAAACTGATAGAAAGTTAAGCTGGATAGCATCTTTGATATGAAGTCCTGCCAAAAGAAACTGAAGCTTGGAAAGAAAGAAAGTAGGCAGTAATAGAAAAAGGCTTGTTTATAGGAATCCTAACAGTCCAAATCTCACTGGACAATTTCAGGAAGTCTCTCAGATGATCACTCTTGTCCAGTAATAAACGAATGAATCAGAAGGCTAAATAGAAGCATATGCAACACCATTCAGTGTCTGTCTGATACAATGGTCAATCAATAGCAGGACTGTAGATCAGGGTGCTAGTTAACTGGAAAATTACTGCAGTGCTGTGTGCGTCACGCTGGAGGGATCCTGGACAATCAATGAAGGAGGTATTGATTTAGTTATTATCACTTCATATGCTTCAGACATTGTTAAATATACATTTATTAAGGGAGGGATATAGGAAGACTGAACAATATAACCTGTTTTTCCAACTTAGCCAGAATGCAACCTAGTAATAAAATATGTCCAATTCCAATCCCTCGTAGAAAAATATTACAATTTTGCGACTCCTGTATGATTGCGGCTCTAGCAGCTGAGGAGTAGTCAAATGAACACAGATTATATACAAGAGAGAAGTGGTTGGATATTTGCCTTCATCCCAATTTTGCTTCAGAATTCAGAATGCTTTCAAAATAAATTTCCCCTCAAGTTTATTTGAACAGAATACAAATTCCCTTCTTCCTCATAAATAGTCACACTATACATAACATTTCATAATTTTTATAGTCCTGCTGTTTATATATGCCTTGTAAAATATATTTAGAATTGATTATATGCAAGACAAATAAAATTTCATGGACTATATTCAACACCTGATCTCTTTATTCTTTCCATCTTTAAACATAATCCTCTTTTTTTGTTTTTGTTTTTATAGGTCTGAGGATTCAGGGCTTCTTATAAATTTTTCATAAGAACATGAATTCCCTCCCTGCTAACTACTTTATCATGGAATTATCTGGTGACGAACATGTGCATCAAAATGAGATTCCCCCAAATAAATTGGATTTTCTATAAATACAGAAATAAATACAATCTTTGTTAGGTTGTTTTTTCTAAGGAAAAACATGTACAAATACGAAGAAACAACAAATCTAAAGAAAAAAATGGCATATAAAATTATATGGCAACGTAATAATTAATGATTATAATTCACTACTAGCAAAATGATCTGAATGAATCTGAGTGCACAGGAAAATATACCTATGAAAAGTGCAAGTCTTAAATTATTTCCAGAATTGGCAAAGATTTTTCACACTTTAATATAAAACTACACTAGACTGATTTTGTGCAATTAAAAAAAATCAGTTATGCATTTTATCACTATATTCAAGATAGTCTATACTGAGTAGTTTTCTAAAATATCATCTCATTTAAATTGATTAATTAAAAAAATCCATCCCATTTTCTTTCAATCAGGATATTAAAAGGCAGCAACTGATAAAGGATTTAAAAGGACAAACATCTTTAAAGAATTTCAAGTGTTCTTTCTCCCAAATCCAGCCTTTATTTCCTAAATAATTTGGGTCTAATTATATTTCTGAAATACCAATTCTTGTTCCCTGGCTATACATTGTTGCATGAAATGCAGTTAAGTTCTTTTAAAAACGTCTACTGCAGAGATCACATATACTATTGATACTAGGTAAGTCTGACAATTTCTCCACCTATAGAATCAAAACTTTTTATTCCTAAAACCTGCTAATGTGCAAAATAAATTTTTGATTATAGTTTTCTCACAACCCACAAAAAATCACCTTGATGATTTCAGTAGCCGAATAACAAACCACTTTATGCTGCATCTATTTCAATGGTTCCACTTACTATCATGTTTAGCTGAAATTAAACCCTCTCCCGAAAATAAGCCCTCCCCGAAAAATAAGCCTCTCCCGAAAGTAAGGTTTTCCCGAAAATATTTAAACGCATGCACAGCTGTTTCCTCTGGTTAGAGTTAGAGAGACAGAGCTTGAAATCAGGTAAGACAGCAAGAGGAGCCCCGTCTGGCTCCAAGCGCTCCAAAATAATAAGACCTCCCTGAAAATACGGCCAAGTGCTTATTTCAGGGTTCAAAAATATATAAGACAGGGTCTTATTTTCGGAGAAAGACAGGAGATACCATATAAAGTATATAATTGTGAGACTACAATATGTTTTGGCATTTAGTAAGGAAAAATATAAAAAAACAGGTTTTGTGGTTAACCAAACAGAAAACATGTGCAGAAAATGTGTAAAAATTATATTCAAGACAAAGTTGTAATAAAATGTGGGTATAGGTGAAAGTTTCAGTGCAGTCTTAAAGAGGACACAACATACTCAAACTGGAGATGAAAGCATTAAAAAGCTTGTACTATCAAGATCCTGTATCAACATCAGTAACAACAGCAGAATATGTAAAATAAAAGTTTTATCCAATTTGGATTCTTTTCACTGGCAGTCATGCAGTTTTGTATATTAACAAAAGCAGCTCAAGTATCATACTGACTAGCTCACTCCTGTCAGCCAAAACATTTACATCTTGCAATAACCTTCCATATTTAACTCGTTAACTAAATGCAATGTAGATGATACTCCTCCAGTTCAGGCAGCAGCAAGAAAACAAGCTGGGTCAGGCCATGCAGAAGAGATCTCTTTCAGCACTCAAAGAGTTATATGGTAGCTTTACCCTGAAAGAGGGTAATTAATGGATCTCTCAAACCTGCTAAAGTGGAACATTTCATCTTTGGGGCTGCATATTCTGCCCAGTATTAGGAACTTATAGATGTAAAATATACAATATTTCTGTTAGTTTGGAATTGCAACTATACTTAGGTATCACATAGGGCTTACAGAATGATTGAGGCAGATGGGAGACTAGCCATAGCTAATGTAGTAGTCCAATCACAAATTACATAACATGTTCCCCGAAAATAAGACCGTCTTATATTTTTTGAACCCCAAAATAAGCACTTAGCCTTATTTTTGGGGAGGTCTTATCATTTTGGGGTACGCGGAGGAAACTAGAGGAAACGGACGTTGTCTTACCTGAACGTCCCTTCTGGGCGCGCTGCTGGAGAATGGTGGGAACCAGCTGCGCATGCATTTAAATATTTTTGGGGAGGGCTTATTTTCAGGGGAAACAGGGTAGAATATTCAGTGAACAACCAAGACAGAATAGGGTTATATTTATAGGCCCAATACATAGACTACCCTATTCATCTGGAATTGAAACAGAATGACAGAATACATTTTTTTAATCACTTAATATAGAAGTTAGCTTTCTCATTTGACACAAGAGCGTCTACTGCTTAGTATCTTTGTAAGCTAACCTTGAAAAAAGTCTGATTTGGAATCTTGTGAAGGAATGCTGCCTCCATCGAGGAACTGGCAAGAATTCTAATGTTAAAGATGGGTATCCTTCCATCTTGATTAATGTACTCTTTCTAGGAACATATATTCAGAATTCTGTTCACCTATAATTATAGTAGTGGCTTATTCTGGCGACGTGCCCTAGCTGCTGGTTGCCAAGTTATGAATAATGCAGTGTTCCACCGCCTAATTTCCATGTTCTCAGCTGAAACTTTGGAAAATGCTGCATGCAAGGGTGAGTATCTGCAAAGCAGAGGCCCTCTGTGTCACAAGAGCCTCTATTTTTATACTTGCTTGCACAACTTGTTAATGCTACCAGCTGCTTGCCAAGTTTGGAGTTATCTGTTGACTAATTTAATCTTCATGCAAAGCAAAAGTGTTGAGTTGCTCAACCCACAGAGGAATTATTCTTCCTCCACTTGCATGCTCTATCACAGTGCCATGGCAGGAAAGCTTACTGTCACAAGAAAGCATTCTAAGCTGCATTTAGCCAGGCCCCAGTAAAGATTCCCCATGGAATTGCTCTACAGAAAGATTCATTATGCTGTTTTCACACCCCTATCCCTTCACTACATGGAGTTTCAGAATGTCTTTGCAGGAGCAGAGAATAAGTCTAGGAGTTGGCATGCAGCCTTCTCTGCTTCCAAACTTACATACCAGGCCTGAATCAAACTGCACACAGATGGCACAAACCATCAATGCAAAGAGTAAGAAGCTTTTGAGTCAGCATGATTAGAGGAATGGGTGGAGTTGCCAAGTTTAGTAGCTGGGATCAATTTTTTAAATTTTATTTTAGAAGGGAAAGGAAGAACTTACATCAAAATTCTAAATGTGTAATTTAAGCAATATGCACCACCTAAAAGTCAGGAAAACACATTGTAAACCGAGGAAAGATTCTACTCTTACATTGAAGCAATGGTGGCTAGTTTCCCTGACATGCCAAACTAATGTACTTCACTCTTTTTAAAAAACAGGATAACATGCATTTCATAGAATCAATCGAAGAAATGTAAGCAAACTGTTCACAAAATGGCAGAAACAGGAAGTCTTATCATGTTAACAAAGTTACATGAAATTCTCAATAGTCAAATGAATACTAAATGATCATAAAAAACTCCTGGATGATGATGCCTGCCTGACAACACAAAACATTTGGGTCAGGTTTTCATAAAATTTTATAAAGTTCTGGAATGTTCCAAATAAAAGCTATAAAGACACTATATTTGTGATTCACAGAGGTTACAATGAAGAAAGAAGAGGCAAAATTAGATGGGGGAATCAGAACATGTTCTTTTATCATCAGTGCTACTAAAGACACTGTTATTTGAATCACTATTGTGGCTTTCAAGTTGGCTTGTTGCATACATTGAACATTATTTGATTTTGGATAATACAATAGCAGGCAATAAAAAAATCAGAGGAAGCACTCAGAGCACTGCTTCTCTAAATCTTTCCATCTTTTTTACCATAGGAGTCACCATAGGCGACATATTCTTCTTATGTGGTATTAGTACGACTTTGTATGTGTGCAGTGGGAAGAGTAGGGTGGGCTGCACATGCTATATCACATAACCAGGACGGAGGGGACTCAAAATGGAGCAGTCACAGCATTCTGAGTTAGTATTGCCCACCTATCTTTCCTAGAGATGCACTAGAACAGGGAACTGCCCCACGGGGTGCTTAAATCTGGGCTGCAGGGCCAGCCTGGAAATATCAAAGGACTGGCCTGTGGTACTTCTGCCGCCCAAAACAGGCCGCTGGGGGGGCTTCGTGCGGCCCCTGTGCGGCCCATTTTTGCCCTCTCTGGCCTCCAGCAGCACTCTGCCGGCCAAAAACGGGCCACACAGAGGCCCCGTGCAGCCCATTTTTGGGCAGCAGAGTGCTGCAGGAGAACTGGATTACAATTATGTGGCCTCAAGTAAGTGCCTTATCTGGATAGAAAACAAGCAACATCCTATGTGAATACTACAGTTTAATGCCAGATTTTACATACTGTAGGTCCATTTAATCTACAATCAACAATCTAAAATTGACAGCCATTTCTATTTACTATTCTGAAAATTTATCTCTGCTTTTAGATCTTGTATTATCATGTTATTTATGCTATTATATTTTTATTACTAGTTGAATAATAAAAATGCAATAGTATAAACAGCTTTTCTGCCTGGAAAAGCAATTTACTATTAAAAATAGGATATAAATTTAGAAATAAAAAGTTTAGTGAAGTATGAAGAATAAGTAATAGATGTTTGTCAGTAATATCTGGTAGAAGAGATAGGAAAATGGTTATAGTAAAGAACTGTGGAAAGAAAGAAGAGAAGGGGGAAAAATGCATTTTGAGCCTGTGGCAAACGCCCACCATGGCCATTCCCACCTCCAGCCACACACACACACACACACAGGTCAAACACAAACCTGATCCAGCCTCAATGGAATCGAGTTTGACACTCCTACACTAGAATAATTTTTCCTATGTAGCCCCCAGCCAGATCTACCCTGTTTTTAAACTCAATCTTCCTTGCATTGGCTTTACCTACTACAGATAACCCTCAACTTACAACAGTTCATTTAGTAACCATTTGAACTTCAACAGCAGTGAAAAAGTGAATTATGACAGTTTTTCACACTTACAACCCTTGCAACATCCTTATGGTCATGTGCTCAAAATTCAGATGCTTGGCAACTGATCCATATTTATGATGGCTGCAGTGTCAACCCAGGGTTATCACCTTTTGTGACCTTCTGATAAGCAGAGTCAACGAGAAGCCAGATTCATTTAACAACTGTATTACTAACAATTGCAGTGATTTGCTTAAGAACTAAGGCAAGCAATGTCATAAAATGGGGCAAAATTAACTTAACAAATATTTCACTTAGCAACATAAATTTTGGGCTCAATTGTGGTCGCAAGTCGAAGACTACCTGTATACAACATTTGGTCTTATTCTGTCCCATTTTCAGAGATTTATCAGGCTGCTGGGCAGAGTCCTGAGGAATTTCGTAATTCCTTTACAATTTCTGCTAATCAATAAAGCTTATAAGCAGTCCTTGATTTATGACTACTGTTGGGACCACATATGCTGATTATAATTCATGATAGTCATAAGTCGAGCTATTCATGTGACGGGACCTGATTTTATGACTCTTTTTACATCAGTTAAGCAAATTACACAGTTGCAAGTCTGAATCATGAAGCCCTAAGTCCAAATCAATTCTGCTGAATCACTGTTTTTGCCAAAACAAGGACCCAGCAACCAGTTGTAAATGTGAGTAGATTATCAATTGCCTGAAATGCAGTCATGTCCATGACATTTTACAACAGCCGGAAGTGCTTTACAGGCTGTCAAGCATCCTTTTAGAAACTGTACTAATTCCAAATGGTACTTAATGGTACTTACTGTAAATTGAGGGCTACCTGTAAATATGATTGACTAATGTTACAGAACAGTAAGCTTGAATTTTTGAGGCGTGAATAAATCCCCATTCTAAATAGTTCAATTAAAAAAAAATCACAACTGAGAAGAGCCAATTGTGCCAAGTTTAAAACAAGAACTCAAATTATAGCAGTGATATGAAGTAAAAGCTGAGAAAGCAACAGAAAGTTAAAGCAACAAAATTCTCTCTCTGTCTTTAAATACAAGGTGGAAGAATGTAGAAAGTCCATGAAAAGATGACAGTAATGATGTTAATCAGAATCAAAGTACAGTGTTACAACATTCATTGTGTATTAAGACTTTCCTATAAACGAAAGGGATCTCTTGAGCCCACAGAAGGTTACTGACCAAACAATGTGTGTGCTTCAATTACTGAGGGCCCAAGAGACAGACTGATAGCAATATGTATGTTACCTTAGCTTCTCAGATGTTTCTTACAGAGCAAACTTCAGTAAACATTTGAGTGCTGATAATATTGATAATACTTCTTGTATTTCCAAAGAGCAGTGGTAAAAGAAGCCAACTCTATAGGCACAAGCTCAAGTCCAACTGGAATAGCAATGTATTCTACAATTGACAAATCTATTGTCAGGAATGTTTTCATCTAGGAAAAGCATGAACGATTTGGTAACTGCTTGTGCCTATAGCTATAGCTATGGCTGGCCTTGTTAAAAAGCAAAATACCTCCAGTATTGCCCAATTCTTGAACAGTGGCATTGATACAGAATCTAGAAGGGTTGTCCAAAGAGGAACAAACATTTGGAGATATATGATGGATCGAATTATTAATGTCACATGACATTAATCATCTGTAATTTGTCCTTAAGATGTTACAGGGAGTATGCCATGTGCTCAGGTGGAAAATTTCTCAGTTACCAATGTTATGAAATATGATCCCATGTGGGAAAGTTACTGAATATGAAGAATGAAATACAGTAGTAAAATTCCTGAACCCTGACATTCAGAATTTCAGATCAGCACTCTTTCTAACTACTGTATGTTAGAAATTGAATCCAAGTGTTAAGGAATATTTGGAAAACCTCTAAAGGAGACCAAGTTATTATCTTTCCTATTTTTCTTCTGTATCTTACCTTTACTTCTTTGTGTGTAGTTTTTAGCTTTGTAAAAAAAATTCTATTAAAAAGTATATGCAAAAGAGAGTGTTCCAGAGAACTGAATATTTTGAAGAAAATCAGGTGATGAGACATAAAAGAAAAACTTTTGATTGATCCTTTACAACCACACTTTCATTAGTATCATCTCCATGAGCCAATCACAATTTTGCTAGATTCCAATGATTGACCTGGTTGGTTTAACAGGATGGCTCAGAAGCCATACCACATGCAACTGGCCATAATACAAGACAGCTCAGAAAGAAGGAGGAGGGCCCATTAACATCTTCAAAAAAAAATTGGCTATCTTTGTACCTGCTGTTCTAATGTTTGCTTTGGCTTGTTGATTTGATGTGTTGGTAATTATTATTACTGTAATCTGTCTGCTTTTGATTTCAATTTAGGCATTAAAATTTGCATTCACAGTTCACATTGGTTAGCTGCTGAACTTGGTTTATTTATATTATTATTACACTGTTTCTTAATCTGAATTTTATTTTATTTTTATTTTATTTTTATTTTATTTTTATTTTTTAACACAAACGAACATAAACCACAAATACATATAAACACGTATACATTGATACAATACAAAGAAGTCTATCGACTAACTCCTAAGAAACTATCGCATTGGTGGTTGTTTTCTAATTCACCTGTTATTTCTTTATTTAACAATTTGCATATTTGCTTGTTTGCACTTTGACATATTTATGCATATCCAAATGTAACTTTCTACAAATCGTACTAACTATTTATATATACCGTCCTACAGTTTTCCTCATGTGCAATTTCTGTGCTTCTTATTTAGGTTCTCCTAGCGTCTTATTTTACTGGCCCTATCTTTCCCTCTAGCCATGAGTACCATCTTTGCCAAACTATGTAGTAATCGGTATCCTCCTTCTCTTGGAGCTCTTTAGTGAGTCTATCCATTTCTGCACATTCAGTTATTTTTGCAATTATTTTTCCTTCTGTTGGTAATATTTCGGATTTCCAATTTTGAGCGTACACTATGCGTGCCGCTGTCAGGATGTGAATAATAAGGTATTTTATCTCTTTAGTATATTGTGGTGTGGTCATTCCAAATAAAAAAAATTCTGGTTTCATTTCGACCTTTTGCTTTGTTATTTCTTCAGTCATTCTCTTGATTTCTTGCCAGTAGTGTTGCACCTTTCTACAAGACCACCAGAGATGTAATAATTGTGTATGGTGAGAAGTATAATAGACCTTTTTCACATTAACATTTTGTTAATTGCTGATGAGCAAAAATCTGTTCTGTAAACCTGCTTGTCATAATACAACATTGAACTCCTCAAATGTTGCTCTTATCATCTTTTACCTTTTCAACCTGAATTTAAAGCGCAGTTAAGAACTAAACCCCCTTTAGTTTTTGCATTCATTCTAGCTACCTTTCCTTTTGCATAGGGCAGCAGGAGCATTCTTCCAATGATCAGACACAGATGCAGTCTTAACATATACATATATAAGTCATGCAGTCATGCAATAGTTTAATTTCTCTCCAGTTACAATCTGTCTGCAGACTTTCCATTTTTCAACAAGCTCACAAAATTTATAACTTTTGTGTACTAATATTTATGGCATTCCTTTGAATTCTACTTTTCCACTTGATTGCTATAATTCACATAAAATCTCTATAATGCTTCTTCCAGCTTCCATTGCTTCAATTTCCTTCCATATCAGTTCATCACTTTTATTTTTAATTCTATTCTTTGCTAGAACTTTCTTGTTGACCCCTCTTCACCCACTTCCAAAATAATTTTTCATTTTCATAAAAAAAAAAAAAACTCTGCTTCTTAATCTTAACCTTATTGTACGTATTCCAGTAGAGAGAAGTTCTCTGAAGATGGGTTCCAGTATGAATCCGAAAGCTCGGAAGAGTAAAACTCTGGTCTCAGTGACCGACACAGATTCAATCTTGTAACCTTATTGCCTTTGACCACATTCTTCTCAGCTACCTTTTTTCCGTGTGTATTATACAATGTCTTTTTTCTCATCTTCATTTTTTGCAGTCATGATTCTTTCATATTCTTTTTTTCACTCACAACATCCTTCAATTCACCAAACCACCTTTTTTCATATCTCCCATTAAAGTAACTTTATACACTTCTGTGGCACTCTGTAACAATTGTTTTCATTCTTTTTGAGCAGTTTGTTCTGACCTAGACTCCCTTAAAAAGCAGGAAGCAAGAATTGGTCCCGGCAAAACCTCTTTTATTTACACGACTGTGAATTACTTTCATTCATAGTCAGCAAGGTTTGTCCAAACAGTTTTTCAAAGGAATATTTATCAACACACTGTATCTTGTTTGGCAAGCTGCCACGTAACTTGTTTCCAAATGCAGAGTAAGGTAAAACCTGGCACAGAGTCTCTTAGAGTCACAAACAGAATTTTCCACTCTTGAAACTACTGAACAAACAAATTGTTTCCTACAAAAGCCCCCTCCCTGTTCTCTCCTTTTTTGTTTCCTATGGGAGGGGCCAATCATCTCCAAGGTGTGGCTTTACTCCCAAGTTGACCCCGCTTTCCGAATTGTTCTTGGCTTCTGGCAGCTCTGCGCATGTGCATACTGGGAACAGGCTCCAGCTGTTCCTCTGCCTCACTGCTGTCTATCTCTTTCTCTGCCTCTGATGCAGAGCTCTTGTCTGAGCTTTCCCCAGCCCCCAGGACTGGCCCATGTTCCTCCTCAACCTCCTCACTGTCTGATTCTGCTGCCAGCTCTGCTGGCCGCCAATGGGCCACAACATAGTTTCCATGTCTTTTTTTTTCCATATGTCTGCTTTCAAATTCATTATGTTGGGAGTTGAACCTGTCTTTTAATACTTTTTCATATAGGACGGGGCTTGAAGTTTCTCTTCTTGCAATTGTTCTCCTCTTTCATTTTCTTCCATGTCCATTTTTCCCAAGATCCACACACACAAAATGTGGTGTCCTATATTAAGAAACTCTTATCACACTTGCTTCCTTTACTACTTTTTTCAATGGATAAAATATGCCAAGAATAGGGATACTATAGGATACTAACTACAACTAGCTAGCTTATTCTTAATTCAAGCTCTCTTTTTATTTATTATTTATTTATTTATTTATTTATTTATATTTTTATACCGCCCTTCTCCCGCAGGACTCAGGGCAGTGCACAGCCAAAATAAAACATAGTATACAAAATTTAAAAACAGTTAAATAATTTTGGCCCAAATAATTTAAAACAACCCAATTAAAACCGAATCAATTAAAACTGAGAGGATGGGATCAAGCCAGCCCGGCTAGATGGAATAGGTGTGTTTTCAGGGCCCGACGAAAAGTCCGGAGGTCTGATATCGTGCGTATCTCAGGGGGTAGGTTATTCCAGAGGGCTGGTGCCGCCACAGAGAAGGCTCTCCCCCTGGGGGTCGCCAGCCGGCACTGTCTGGCCGACGGCACCCTGAGGAGGCCCTCTCTGTGGGAGCGAACCGGCCAGTGGGAGGCTATTGGCGACAGAAGGCGGTCTCGCAAATACCCCAGCCCTAAGCCATGGAACGCTCTAAAGGTGGTCACCAACACCTTGAAGCGCACCCGGAAGACCACAGGAAGCCAGTGCAGCTCGCGCAGGAGAGGTGTCACGTGGGAGCGCCCCGTCGCTCCCATAATCCCTCATGCGGCCGCATTCTGGACCAACTGCAGCCTCCGGGTGCACCCCAAGGGGAGCCCCATGTAGAGAGCATTGCAGTAGTCCAGGCGGGAAGTGACGAGTGCTTGAATGACCGTGCGTAGGGAGTCCCGATCCAGAAAGGGACGCAACTGGCGTATTAGGCAAACCTGATAGAAAGCCCCCCTGGCCACGGCTGTCATATGCTCTTCTAAAGACAGCCTTGCATCCAGGAGGACGCCTAAGTTGCGAGCCCTCTCCGTGGGGGCCAATGATTTGCCCCCAATAGCCAGCGATGGCACCAGCTGGCTATATCGGGACGCCGGAAGCCACAGCCACTCAGTCTTGGAAGGGTTGAGTCGGAGCCTGTTTCTCCCCATCCAGGCCTGCACGGCCTCCAGGCACTGGGACATCACTTCAAGGGCATCGTTGGGGTGGCCTGGGGTGGAGATGTACAACTGAGTGTCATCAGCGTACTGATGGAACTCCACCCCAAAGCCATGGATGATCTCACCTAGCGGCTTCACATAAATGTTGAACAGAAGGGGTGAGAGGCCCGACCCTTGTGGCACCCCACAAGCAAGGTGCCTCGGGGTCGACCACTGCCCCCATCAACACAGATTGCGACCGGTCAGAGAGGTAGGAGGAGAACCACCGCAGGACGGTGCCCCCCACCCCCAACCCCTTCAACCGGTGCAACATGATACCATGGTCGATGGTATCAAAAGCCACTGAGAGATCTAACAGGACCAGGATAGAGAAACAACCCCTATCCTGAGCCCTCCAGAGATCATCCACCAACGCGACCAATGCCGTTTCCATGCTGTGCCCAGGCCGGAAGCTGGACTGGAGCGGGTCCAGATAGACAGCTTCAATCAGGTACTGGGGAAGCTGCCGCGCCACCACACTCTCAACAACCTTCGCAACGAAGCGAAGGTTGGAGACTGGACGATAGTTAGCCAAAACAGCCGGATCCAGAGAGGGCTTCTTGAGGAGGGGCCTCACCACCGCTTCTTTCAAAGCGGCCGGTAGGACACCCTCACTCAGAGAGGCGTTAACAATCCTCTCGAGCCAGCCTCGTGTAACCTCCCGGGAAGCCAGTACCAACCAGGAGGGACACGGGTCCAATAAACATATGGTCGCGTTCAGCCATCCCAGGATCCTGTCCACGTCCTCGGGAGCCACAGGATCAAACTCCTCCCAGATAACATTCTCAAGACCTGCCTCAGTCATCCCGTGTGGACTTACCCAGTCAGAAGCCAAGCCTTCCCGAATCTGAGCGATCTTGTCATGCAGATACTGCACAAAGTAATCAGCTCGACCCTGCAAGGGATCATCCCGCGCTTCCAGATGGAGGAGGGAGCGGGTCACCCTAAACAGGGCGGCTGGGCGATTATCTGATGATGCGATAAGAGCGGCAAAATAGCTAGTTTTTGCCGCTTTTATTGCCACTAGGTAGGTCTTAATATGAGACCTCACCAGTGTTCGGTCAGATTCGGAGCGGCTGGTCCTCCAACTACTCTCCAGGCGTCTTTTCCGGCGCTTCATCTCCCTCAGCTCCTCGGAGAACCAGGGAGCTAGGTGAGTTCAGCGCCGGGTCAGAGGCCGCAAAGGCACGACGCGGTCCAAAGCCCCGGCGGCCGCACTGTCCCAGGCGGCCACTAGGTCTTCAACCGAGTCATGAGCCAGAGTCTCAGGAAATGGCCCAAGCTCCATCTGGAACCTATCAGGATCCATCAGGCGCCTGGGGCGGAACCACCTGGTCGGTCCAGCCTCCCTGCAGCGGGGTGCAGCGGTTAGAAAGTCTAGTCAAAGGAGCGAGTGGTCTGACCATGACAAGGGTTCGATGACTATATCCCCTGTATCAAGGCCACTCGACCACTGACCAGAGACAAAAACTAAATCCAGTGTGTGTCCACCCATGTGAGTAGGGTCATGAATTAACTGAGTAAGGTCCATGGCCGTCATGGAAGCCATGAACTCTCGAGCCATCTCAGACGTCTCACCGATAGATGGCAGGTTAAAATCCCCCATGACTGAAAGTCTGGGGGTATCAACCGCCACCTCGGCTATGACGTTGAGCAGCTCGGGCAGGGCCGTTGCCACGTGGCAGGGAGCCAGGTACGTGATCAACAAGCCCATCTGTACTCCACGGCCCCACTTCACAAAAAGGGACTCACATCCGGCTATCTGTGGAACAGTGGTCTCCCTCGGGTCAAGACCTTCCTTTATAATAACTGCCACCCCCCCGCCCCTGCCCTGAGCTCTCGGCTGATGGAATGCACGGAAGCCTGGTGGGCACATATCTACGAGGGGCACTCCCCCCTCCTGGCCCAACCAGGTCTCCGTGATACCTGCCAGGTCTGCTCCCCCCTCCTGAATAAGATCGTAGATGAGGGGGGCTTTATTTACCATGGACCTGGCATTACACAACAACAGCCGAAGGCTCGGGCCCTGAGAGTCTGAACAGCCCGGGGTGCGAGAAGGGCTTTGGGGACCGGGGCGCGCCACCGCTCGAAGATAGCGAGTGCGCACCCCCACCACATGATACGGCCCCAAATATATAGATTTGGGCTAGGATAATACTAATGTGTTTCTACAGTTAAGTACTTAGGCAGATCATTCATTCATTCATTCATTCATTCATTCATTCATTCATTCATTATTGTTTCCCAACTCAGTTGGCAATAGTTTTCACTTACAATTTAATACTATGGGCAACGAGTTTGTAAATTTTCATGTCTTCATTCATTATCTAACATGGTAAGTCGGAAGGGAACATAAGTTTCTAATTCCCTTTTCAGTTAAGGTTTAATTGGAATTGGAATTTGTCTAAATCAAAATAAACTTTTTCATTTAAATTATACTTTGGCTGAAAAGGCAAAATTGCATATTTTCTAAAACTCTCATTTAGTTAAACCATAGTTTAAACAATCAGAGTTTGTCTAGATTTGAACAATACAATAAATCAGTTTCAGAAAAAAAATAACAAATTAGAGGCAAATTTTGATGAGTAGAATAAGGCCATTTATGACACTAAATAATGCTAAATTGATTAAAATCCACCCTTATATTGGGTATGATGCAGCTGTGGCAAATTATGCATAGAAATGCTTGCTTCCATGTACAACATTTAGATTTTACGCTAAACTATTTGCTTAGCTAGGCTATTTGCTTCTTATCAACTTAAAATGAAGCAATTCTATGAAATACTGCATGGCTAAATTAGGACTAGGTGTTATCTATAAACAATGAATAGCAATTTAAAGCTCACAGTTTGCTCCTGTACAGACATCGCTCAGTTTCTAAAATTCTTCAGGGGGAATTATCAGGGGGAATTAGTATTTTCTAAGTCCTGATTTCCCTCCCTTGTGGACTCGCTCCTGTATTTCATAGAGAATCATAATTTATTTGAGTGAAATACGCTTATCAGCATTGGCTTCATTTTGATATAGCCCAGCTGAGCACTGCAGAGACTTTTTTCTTCTTCTAAGATATCTTACTCCCTTTCCATAAGCTCAAGACTGACAGTTGAATTTCACACTGTAAGAACCCCCATTGATTTTTCACTTGTAAGGAACAACTCTACAAATTAAAGTTAACAGCACTGTTGAAAATTTGAAATATCTCAGAAAGGGAATAGAAAAATACTCAACTATATCCTCCTTCTGAGGGTGCTATATGTCTGCTGGGGGAAGGGAGACAGAACCAAAGACAACCAAAGAAATTTCCACGTAATTTTAAAAAAAATGAAAAGGGACTTTTCTGATTGAGCAAAATATTCCTAAAAGGATCATAAAATGCTAAGTTATTACTGTAAGAGAAAAGACTTTTTTAGGGGCTTGTATGATAACAAAATAAAAATAAAATATAAATCAAATCAATTACCGTAAATTGAGGAAAGAGAATGCTGTTTGTTTCTATACACTTACACTAATTTCTTTATCTGTAGCCATATGCAACTCTTTTTATCAGTTTTATAGACGGCAAACTTGGCTAATCTTAAAAAAACTAAATCAAGTTAAGACTAGTAGTATTTGGATGGGAAACCACCATGAAACCTCAGGGCCGCTATCTAGACTGACAAGTAAAACAAAAAGCCATACTGAAATTGCATTGGCAATCCATATCTACAATTGTTGTCAATAGAGGAGCTGTGGTGGCACAGTGGTTAGAATCAGTATTGCAGGCTAACTCTGCCCACTGCTAGGAGTTCGATCCTGACTGGCTCAAAGTTAACTCAGCCTTCCATCCTTTTAAGATCAGTAAAATGAGGACCCAGATTGTTGGGGGCAATATGATGAATCTGTAAACCGCTTAGGGAGAATTGTAAAGCACAATGAAGTGGTATATAAGTCGAAGTGTTATTGTTCTGTGTCCATGAGGTTATCACAAGTCAAATTCAATTAAAGGCACACTTTATGTTATCCTATCCACAGACTTTTGTAACAGTAATCTAAATATTAAACATGAGTTTTGACACAGGTTTTCAGTATCAGTGGAATGTACTTTAAAGTAATTAGGAAACCATATGCAGTAATTCCTACAAAAGAGCATAGTATGTTAATGTACAGTAGTTCCTGAACTCAGACACCTATTTTTGAAGCTCAGAATTTAATCTCCAAGAAAGTGTCGAGCAGCAGAACATTCAAATTATCTTATAACTTGGATTAAATGAAATTTCACTCTCCTATTTTACTCTCTCCAATTTCCAAAAACACTTTTTTAATAACATTGGTTTACTTTGGGGCTGCTTACAATCCCTTGAGTTTATACAGCACTGCAGAAATTTCTCTTTTATATACTACACATCATACAGCAAGGTTACAGAGACATTTGAAATATGGTTTCTAGGAAAAGAATTATAAGGCCAAACAAAAATAATAGATGAAATAATTAAACATATCAGCAATACACTTTAATGTTCAATATAAAGTATGAATATTTAGTGGTTGGGAAACAAATGAAAGGGAAGGAAAGAAAGCATCATTAAAATGTCCTATGTGTTTTTAGCTATTTTTTTCTTATTTGTTGATTTGTATTTTTTAACTTTCTAAAAATCTGTTAAAAATTTACAATCACAAATGCACAGAGTTTATCTCAGTTATCTTTAAAGGCTAGATCTTATAGCAGATCTTGATTCTGAAGCTATAAACAGAATTTGCAGCAAAATATTTGAGTTTAACTGGGACATTCACTCTGTGTGCGTGTGTGTGTGTGTGTGTGTGTGCGTGTGTGTGTAGGGAGGGAGAGAGATTGACTCATTATTTGGATTTAGAGGAACCCAAATCATGTACTAGATTTCAATCTGATTAGAAGCATAAATCAGGATTCACTGAACCTTCCTTAATAAAAAAACTTGAAAGTGTGTGAATTAGTTGTTATAAATGTTGCTCCAAACCAAGTCATGTATGCGTATCCTGAAGGTGATTAATGTAGCAAGAAGTACTGAATACTTAAATGACCAGACTGAGGCTAATACTTTGCAGTCAAACATGTAACGGGGCAAGAGGGATTTTCATTTCTAAACATCTACATTTTTGTTGTCATTTAAATTCTATTTTTACCATGTGGCCTGGTTTTTCTATACATTAGTATATTAGTCATCAAATAATTATTGATAATTTAAATTCTTAAGCAGTTTTGTGCTCCCACTGATGAGATTTTCTTCTCTATCTTACAAAGCCTTTGTAGTAAAATTATTTTATTAAGTTGTGAACTATTAGTTGACGTGATTTTGTTTCCATATATTTTATTTTTAAAATTGGTTAAACCTTTAACACAGCAAACTCCCCCACTTTTGAAGAGTTGGTTGAATGATTATTCTCAAAATTCTGTCCTCTCTTATGGTACATGGATGGAACTGATTGATTTGGAGGCTTGTCCATGGCCTGCATTGTGCTGATTCATATGACTGAAAAAGGATTAAGTTAGATAAATTCATTCTCATATGGTAACTAGTTTTCTTTGCTTTCAATGAAGATTACATTGGAATGGAAAGTTGCATAGAAATAGCTATCTTGAACGAAGTGCAATTTCTATGTTGTGTTTTATATCTCCTTTTTAACAAAAGAGGAAAGACAGAGAGAAAGAGAGTAGGTATGAAAATGGATTTTTCAGGGTTTCTCTCCACTTTATTTTTAACCTTGGAATAAATAAGAAGAGGCTTCTGTTGAAATCTGAATGCTACCCTTTCCTGAAAGGAAGAAATATAGTGAAAATAAAAATAATCCATTACATTGGAACAGCTTAACATTCCAGAAGCTTCTAGCACAAGGATTTTCAAACTTTTTCAGGCCATAGAACCTGTTAGTTTAAAAACAGTTTCCCAGAATCCACGATCAAGAAGCAAATCTCCAGACATAGAAAATAGGCTGTGCTCAGTGAACTTTTTCTTGTTGCATTTAGTCTCCCAATGAATTCTGAATTTTCAAACTCAGTTTTAAACTTTGTTTAAACTTTAAACAAAGATTAAAAGCCTTTATCTAGCAGATAAACCCCTGGATTGACATTAAACATTGTTTCCATATTCTTAAAAGCAAGAAATGAAAACCAATTTTTAAATCAAACTAAACAACCCATGACCAGTTGAGTCATTATTGCAGGTATTTTCTTTTTCTTTCTTTCTTTCTTTCTTTCTTTCTTTCTTTCTTTCTTTCTTTCTTTCTTTCTTTCTTTCTTTTTCTTTCTTTTTTTTTTTTTGATTTGATTTATATCAAATCAAAGCTGGGCTGGTGTAACCCCCACCCCCTTTAGATATTTTTTAACTGTAAATGGATTTTAGTCGGGAGGTTTTAAATTTTGGGCCAAAATTTGTTTAATTCTTTTAAAATTTAAAATTTTGTATTGGGATGTTTTTTTATTCTTAGCTGTGCACCGTCCTGAGTCCAGTAGGAGAAGGGCGGAATAAAAATTTAAATAAATAAATAAATAAATAAATAAATATGCCGCCCTTCTCCGAAGACTCAGGGCAGTTTACAATGTGTTAAGCAAGATTCCTCAATGGCTTCTAACGTACTGGAAAAATTTCTTAAAAATTCAGGGAGATATTTAGAGATGTATCTGCCTTGAAAGTAGCCCACATTGCACTGTTGAGCATAATATCTTGTATTATGTCATAAAACACATAATAACGAAATTTATGAAATTTGCCAATTTTCAGACATGGGTACTAGGGTACTAACTAGATGAATGCATCCTGTAAGTCAGCCCATTTGAGGCATCTGTTTGAAAAAGTTTTGCCCTGCAAGTGACAATTTTTTCTCAGTTAAAAGTTACATACTCAAGAATCTTAGTAGTATACAGATCTGAAAAGGAAAAAGGTTACTTTCACTTTTGAAGCCAAACCCTTTATTATGTATCTGAATAGATGATCAGACTATGCCTCACCTTTTGGGAGAGAATTTGGGAAACTAAAAAGTTTTTTTTTCATGTGATTGTGCAGATACACATTGACCTCACCTCTTATAAAACCCTTTTCTAAACCAAACAAGCATCTTGCCCAATCAACCATGAGAAGCATGAAGAGTTATATAAAGAAGATAATTATAAAGGGATTTAATGCTTGGTGAACTCAAATTGCTAAGGCTTATGACAAAGGTAGCACACATGCTTGCTTAACTGGCCCAGCGCCTTGGCTTTGCTCTTATGTAAGCGGCACAGCTGGAGCTGCATCCCAAATGAGATTTGTTTTATGGAAAAGAAGAGTGTACCCCTTTGCTCCTGGGAATGGCAGCCAGTCCCACCTCCCTCTACTTTTGCTCCACTCCTGATTAATGATCTTGTCTGCCTGATTTATGACCCACCCTGGCAGATTAGAGTTTCCCTTTCAACCACCCCCTTTCCCCCACAACCTCAGAAGCCACGGCCACACTCCGCTGGAAATATTAGAGAATTATTAAATAAACATTCATACGTCATGTCTCTTCCCATCCTGAGCTCATCCTAGTCAACACTCGGCAGCCTGGGCCTGTTTGCTTTTCATGCTGACAACAAACAGCTGGAGTGATTCATGGAGAGGCTGGCTACAATGTTTCATGTCATATATCATGCTAGCAGGGCTCTCTGCCCCAACAGAGATAAACTGATCAAGCACAACGGGCTGGAATGAATTTATGACAACACAAAATTGAGGAAAACAAATGGGAGATGACCCAGTGGGGCACTAACCCAGACTCTTTCCTTGGCCTGCAATCTAGTTTGGTGGCAGAAAGCAAAATTGAACATTGGCACTGTGAATTAAGAGGCTAGCTTCTTAACCCCGAAAAGCCTTGATTTCAAGATGGGCACTGGGCTATGTGGCAAGCATCTTCGGGAGGGGAAATTGAAGTGTTGTCCTGTTTGCCATCTTCACATAGGTAGAACATTCTAGAGCTGCATGTCACTGCCGAGATTTAGGGGCCAATAATGCAGAAAAAAAGCCATTCTATAATGGAGATAAGGATAGTAAGTAAGAAGTAAATATTACAATAAATCTGCATCTAATTTTAAAATTGTAATAAAAAGGGACAAGAATTTTCCCAGGCACCAATTGTTTCCAATGGCAGAATAAGAGACTAAACCAGAAACTGTAAGCTCCAACTATCAAATGAAACAGTTCAATTTTACAAATACTTCTTCCTTCCCCAGCCCACCCTCCAATAACACTGGAAGAGATTAACAGAAAGATAAGAACTTCAGAGAATATCACAACTAAGGTCAAATCCTAAAACGCCCTGCACCCTTATGGAGGAGTATGGCAAATTGAAGACATCTTCACAAAAATGAAGCCAATAACTGAAGCAAAGACCAAGGATCTGGCAAGTACACCAGTACCCTAGAACCTCTCAAAGTAAGATGGAAGACAGGAGATTGCTTACATGTGCTCTGGAGGGCTGCTTCTCATGAGGAGACAGCAGGACAGTGGTTTTCTCTTGGTTTGGCTATCTTGGCTATTGTAAATCATAACAAAGATAAGTTACCATATTTTTTGGAGTATAAGACTCACCTTAGTTTTTGGGGAGGAAAATAAGAAAAAAGCTGATTGGTGGATGGATCGGCCTCCCGGAATACTCCCAAATCAGCTGTTCCCAGAGGTGAATTTTAGCAACAGGTTCCGTGATTGTGAGCTCTGTGCCTTGCTTTTTTTTCTGCCTTTGAAAGCCTCCGAAACAGAGCTTCAATAAAAAAGGGTTTTATTCTGAAGCTTCTTTCAGAGGCTTTTATTCTGAAGGACTATTTGTACTCTGTTCAATCTCCTTTCTTTGGTATTGGTATGTAGATTAATCTCTTCTGATCTGTTGGTTATTGTGACATTCTCCAGATTTGTTAACATAGTTTGGTTAGATCCTTTACTGATTCTTCTTTTGTTGTTTGCCATATTATTTTAGATAAAAGCCTTTCAGAGGCTTTTTTTCTGAAGCTTCTTTCAGAGGCTTCTTTCAGCCTCTGAAATCTCTGTTTGTGAGGCTGGGCGGGGCTACATTTGGTGTATAAGGCGCATCCAGATTTTCACCCTCTTTTTTGGGGGAAAAAGGTGCGTCTTATACTCCAAAAAATACAAGTACTTATGATTTTAGAAATTGGACCTTAGAGAGGACTAAAGATTCTAAACAGAAGGAGGAAAAAAACCCTGAAGCCTGTCACTTAATACTTCTTACAAAATGACACAAAATATTATAACGTTAGAAACATTAAAAGAGATTTTTGAAAAATGGAGCCAGAAAATAATATCAACACTATCAATAATGATGCCTGCTTCTACAGATAATGACCCAAAAATATTAATGATGGAGTAATAGGTGTAAAAATAACTATATTTTTAAAGTCCCAACAGGGAAACTACAAATAACAAACCAAGAGAATGATTTGGAAAAGGGCATTTTACTGGATATAAAGAAGAAACTGGCTAAAGTTTAAAAATTAAAATGGAAATACTAATAATAAACAAAGAGAATGACCTGGAAAATGTTTCCTTATTAGATTTACAAAAGAAACTTGTTAAAGCTATGAAGAAAAAGCTCCAAAGAAGTGTGAGGATAAAGAAACATTGAAGAGAATTAAAATCCTATAATAATATTTGGCTGAATTAAAGATTAAGGCAAAGGAAGGAATGTAAATTTGGTTTATTTCATCAAGATTAAAATATGATTCTTTTTATAAACTTCTGGACTTTTTGCTAATATCAGTATTGAAAAGTTTATACTTTAAAGATTTGCTTATAGATAAGGGATGGGATGAATATATATCTTTCTGTAACTTTGGGGGGGGGGTTTAAAGAATTACTAAATTTGTTTATATTTGTGATGAAGATTGGAACTCACTTACTTACATATTTTTTGTTTATTTTTTCCCTATACATTTTTTCCTATTCTTTCTCCATGTTTAGTTTGTTAGTTATTACTGTTATAATCATAATTTATAATTAATAAAATTATATATTTTTAAAACAACCTCACAGGCTTTGTATAAAACTGTCTAATTCTTTGTATAAACAGTAGCATTCAATTTTAATAAATTTCTTTTAAAAAGAAATATAACAGTAAAAGATTTAAAAATGAAGGGATAATTTATGCAATAAACATTAAAAGAAACTCTTTTTAAAAATCGGTCCTCTCAGAGTACCACAGTTCTTGTAGAATAATAAATGAATTGGGCCAATGACAGTTATTATACCAAATTCAAGCAGCAACTGAGGAAGTTGGATTGAAATGGAAGCTAGTTAAACAAAAAGCAGATCCAAGATTATACTCAAGGGAACAACCAGCAAATTCATCTCTTACTGAGGCAAGTTGTTTGACATGCCAGAGATTTAGCTCCAAGAAGCCTACAGCACATATTCCATTAACTTTCAACCCAAGTACATTAGCTTTGCACCAGAGGAAGGGCAGTTTACTGTATTGTATTAGCTAATTAAAAAGATACTCTCCATACCAAGACTTTGTTTTGGAAAGAGGAAAGAAAATGAATGTCATTCTTATAAAAGTAGGATCAATAAAGAGAATCACTGCTAACTCCATTAACCATTGTTCTAAGTGGGCAGCTCAGCTGACACAAGTGATAAACCATGTGCTTCTAAACACTTTTTAAAATGCTAATCAGACATTATATGGAGCTTAACACAATAATCAATAATGTCCAGATTTAAAAGCAAAAATTAAAGTTATGAACAGAAGGAAGTGTTCCCATAGAGAACCCGCCACAAGCACCATCCAAAAGAAGAAAAATGAAACCAATTTAGCTCCAGATTAAGAGCGAGGAACTAGAGATGAATCAATTTAGCTAGCTGGGCTGGGTCACCATATATCATGGCTTGGCAGCGCAGGTGGAAGCAGCTAGACAGTAGGAATATAAAAACCTCACCACATTTTTGTCAGGCCCCAAGGTCTGATACTGGTTATCAATTAAGTTAACAGAACCCACCTCTTCACACACAGCATTCTAACTGTTTAACTATCACAGCAGCAACAATTTATCACACACAAATTCTAGATAAAGTAGGATGAAACAGCTATAATCTTTGCTTCTAACTACTGTTTTCTGCTCCCAATGGAGTTAAGAGCCTCTATCTAATACTAGCAACCTATTTCCAGAAGGGATATCTTATGAAAGAACTGCTGTCAAGTGCAAGAAATGGTAATTGGCTTTTACTTTTTCTGAAAGGTTACAGAGGTTGACTGTCCAAGTTTAATTTTGGTCTTTGAAAGTCAAAGGTTTCTGAATGTTCCATGATAGATCAGGATTTGTCACAAAGAAGCACCAAGTCTATATTTCACAGGACAGAATTATTGTATGCATCACTTAGAAAAAGTTTAAACTCCTCCAGGCAGCTCTGAATGAAGCATTTAGATAATGTGATCAAGGTGATGCTACCAATTCATCATTTGGACAAGTGTTTTTCATTTTTAAAGGCTAAGATTTGAGAAAACTGATAATTTTCAAACCAATGAAACTGATAAGACTCCTGGACAAGTCCAAAACTAAATTCCTTTGCTTCCATCAGAGGTCCATAAACTGATTATATGCCACCCACCTCAAATGCTGGTTTGTGACCCCAGCCCTATTTTCTCTTAAAAAGTAGAAACAGTGCGTGCTGTCCCAGATCTGAGTGTCCCTGAAGTTTTAACTAATGTGAACCCGAATTGTTGAGGTAAATAACTCATTTTAACTTCCTGCTCTTCCTTGCAGTGAAGAGTACAGAGAGAAACACACACTACGTTGGCACAGCTTAAAAGCTGCACTGTGGCTCTCTCTCTCAAAATTCTCTCTGCTCCCCAGCTGTTTACAGAAACTACTACCAAAAACTTGCTAAGTATAAGGCACCATCTAAACCAGCGGTTCTCAACCTGGGGGTCGCGACACCTTTGGGGGTCGAACGGCCATTTCACAGGGGTCGCCAAAGCCCTCTCTCACCCCCCCACGCCTTCACTCACCCTCACTCTCTGCTCTGTTGGATCGCCGGCCATTCGTTTACCCCGCCCACTCCCAATCTATTGCTGCCTCCGGAGTCCCTCTGATGGCTAGAGGAAAAAAAAACTCTTTAAATTCTTGCCGCGGGGCTTTGTTAAATTGCTGGCTCGCCCCACCCCTCCGCACCACTATTTATTGCCAATAAATAGTGGTGGGCGAGGGGCGGGCGAGCCAGCAATTTAACAAATGGTTCAGTGTTTTTTTTGTAATTTTATTGGCCTGCGGAGCTTCAGCATAGGCTAATTAGCCCTTGATTAGATCGGCTCCCGACTCTCAGCTGATTTGCTCTCAGCTGTTTTGCTCAGGCCTCTGCTGCTTCCTTGCAAAGAGTCCTGGAGCAGATTTTTTTTTCCCCTAACTATGCTGAAAAACGAAACTGAAACTGCTTTGCTGTAACATTGGAAAATTAGCCAGGCAGATTTCTTTTCTTTTTCCTCACCAAAAAAGGTAGGTGCAAACAATGGGAAATTTAGGGAAAAAGAGGAGAGTTCAAGATTTTAAAACACAAAAGAAAAAAGCTCTATTTAACTAGGGAATTGTAATAATTGAGATACTATTAATTGTATATTTCTGAAAGCAGAAATGGTTAAGTTGTGGTTTGGAGGAATATATGGGGGAAATTATTTGGTTTATTATTATTGGTAAATATAATTAATTGATTTGTAAGAAATTGGATTGCATGGAAATAATTGGAATATTCATGTTCATATTGATTAATATACAAAAAAGGTAGTTATATAACTAATTGATTTATATTAAAATGTTGACTTTATATTAAACAACTGTAATATTACATAATTAACCAATGTGAGGATGGATATAAAAATAGATGACAATGGGAAGGGGTATAATATGGAATAGAAGGGAAAATTTGAATTTGATTAAGATTAGAGATGAGGATGAAGGGTAATATTGGTTTTTTACAAAAATAGATGAGGAATAAATATGGCAAAAAGGAAATATAGAAATTGTAAATTTAATTGAAATGACCAGTCCTCGAACTTACGACTGTCCTCACATTTTAGGTTTTTGCCCTATCTTGTCACCATGGTGAAGAGAAGCAGTTGTGAAATGAGTGACACGGTTGTTAAGAATGCTGCACGGGCATAAATGTGAGGATGGTCATAAGTGGAGGACCAGTCAAAAGTGCGAGGATCTATCAGAAATGACTTTTTTCAGCCCTCTGAGTAGTCCCTATACACATAGCCACGGCCATCCAGTCACATGACCAGCTAGCCACACCCACCCAGTCACATGACCTCCAAGCCACGCCCACAAAATAAGCCATGCCCACAGAACCGGTAGTAAAAAAGTTTAGAACCCACCCATAGTTTGGGGTCACCACAATATGAGGAACTGAATTAAAGGGTCGCGGCATTAGGAAGGTTGAGAACCACTGATCTAAACCAAAATCCTGCATAGCTCATTAGGTAAGATCTGGCTCTAGCAAGTGTTATCAATTTGTCTACCTCCACAAGTTGTCTCCAAGACAAGTCAGCACAAGGAAAAATATGAGTGTTATTTCCTGGTCCAAAGTGCTATTGCTCCAGCTGTTTTCAATGTGGACCATTCTTCTTGTCGTCTAATGAAGTAGCAGCTTTTAGTAAAATCTGCAGTAAGATACACCACCCTATTTCTAGCATTTTAGTTACAATTACCTAATTTTTCCACTTTTTTTCCTGAACTCCATGCACTCTCTTAAATTCATGTTGTATTTATTTCCCCTCCATTTTCCTTTCTACTTCAGCCTTCCTTCAACTGTTCACCACTCAAAGCTCAGTACAATACTCAAACCGAAGACTATACATACTTGCTCAACGTAAAAGACAGCATTATTAGCTTGCTGCAGAATGTTGTGTTCCTGCAAAGGCATTTCAATATGCATTTCCATGATTAAAATGTGCATATGTACCAGATTATCCTACAGTAATCTACTCAATTCTTAGAACTATCCAGAGAACGCATATCATCACTACTAACAATGTATTAGTGCATAATACAGTCTAAAAAGACTTTACATATATTTGCCATGATATTTTTCTTTCTTCAGAGGAATATGTTTTTAAAAATGGGTTATCTGTGTGAACTTGGTCACATCTTACATAGTATGCACAGCTTAAAAGGTCTCTTGCACTTGTATTATTCTATGTCACATAATGAACAATTTAGTTTGTTAAGCATTTCTATGCTGAAGATTTCAATGCAATCAATCTACATTATACCCAGAACTCACAAGAAATAAGCTTAAATATCACTGTTTGTGGCCCTGCCTGACTGCAAGAAGATGGGACAGTACTGTGCATTGCTCTGAACCCCTCTTTTGGTTTGTCACTACTCTTTGTAGAGCAAAATGATCTGTCTCATGTTACTCATTCCCAGTGGAAATGAAGGTTAAAATAATCTAATTCTATTCTGGAGAAAGGGCATAACGAGTAAGTCTTTTGAAAAATAACACGTCCCAGGGGGAAAGAAAAGGGCAGCGTTTTGATACTATAGAGAATTTAACACAAGGATAAGATTTGCTATCATCCCTCTAAAGCCTCAGAAACTACACTGAGGATCTAGAAATGAAACATAAAATCATCTTTTAGAGCCAATATACCAAAATGGATTTTTATCTTTCTACAGATATGGAATTCCTGTAAAGGCTAAAAAAAACCCCCAAAAGGATATGAAAGAAACCCTTTGATTTTCAGCTATGAGAGTGCCAGCTTTAAAAGCTGTGTGTTTCAGTTGAAAAAATATATATATGCCTGAGTTTTGGATAGTGATAAGCTGCAAGGCATCTTCTGTAATGTTGCACCTTTGACCATCAAATATATACAGACAATTCATACTTACTTCTCTATGTCACTGTTCTTGCAAGTCTTTTGCGCAGGCTCTTGCTTACTACCCTCCCCGTTACTTGTTGATGGCATTTCTATAAATAGGAGGAAGAACTCAATCAATGAAGAAAGTTTATTCAAATACACATCAAACTCCAGCATGAGTAAAAGCCTCTCTTCTAAAAATTTAAACACCTCGTAAAAAAAAGCAAGAATGCTAATCACACAATAATGAAGTTGAGTGCTAATTTTAAATCATCTCAATTCCAGAATGATACAAACTGGTAATCTTCAGAAGCCTTGGACTACCAGCCTTTGTTATTAACTATAATGGCTGCTGTTAAAGAAAACTGAAAAAAATCTGGAGATCACAGGCTTCATTATTCTTATTCTATTTTTTTTAAAAAAAAACAGTTTAGTATGGAACATGTTTTTCTATCAGCATACCCAACTGGACTAACTCAAAAAAAATAATAATCAAATTTGTCAAAATTACTTTCTACTAACATTTTTTTCAGCTATATACAAATTAGAATTTCAGAATGATTATACTGTAGATGTATACTGCTGGAAAGCCAACATCAGAGAAAGAAAATTGAGTTTCAACTATTACTTCGAAACCACAGTGGCACAGTGTTTAGAATGCAGTACTGTAGGCTATTTCTGCTGACTGCCGGCTGCTGCAATTTGGCAGATCGAATCTCACCAGGCTCAAGATTGACTCAGCCTTCCATCCTTCTGAGGTCGGTAAAATGAGGACCCAACTTGTTGGGGGCAATATGCTGACTCTGTAAACCGCTTAGAGTGGGCTGTAAAAAGCACTGTGAAGCAGTATACAAGTCTACGTGCTATTGCTATTGCTACTTTCTCCATTTAGATTTCATGCACATATATTGTTTTATTCAAATAGAAGTACTGAACATGTACTTCTATATAAAATTAACATTGTTTTGGGTTCCATAGTTTACGCTATTAAATAGGCATACTTTAATTCTAAAAGATTGTGTTAAAAACCTGTAACCTTCTTTTCAGAAAAGCAATCATTCCCAAGCAGCCAACAGAAATTAGAATAAGATGCAAGGCAAGTAAAATAAAAGCAGGATAACCAGTCAAATTTTTTAAAAAAAACATTAAATAGGTGAAAACTTATTTATTCATATTCAAAGATCTTTATCTGATGTTGAATACGCTGAAGGCAGAATATGAATGATAAATATCCCTTCAAGCTGATTCTATGATTTTACTTAAGGTTTTGTTGTCCTAATGCATTTATCACCATGTCCAAAAAATGGATTTAAAACTCTGAATTATACTGTATACAAAGGAAAATTGAACTTCGTCATAAATGTGACTCCCAAAAATGGGCTCTAAAATATTAATCTTCAGTCTCTATGCACCTACTAGGCCAACAAACAGCCTGCTACATCTTATACTCACCATCACTTGCCCATTTAGAGAATTCTGGTGTTATTCTGGTACTAGGAGTGCCACCACTGAAAGAAGCAAGATAGCAATCAAATATTTGTTACAGGACAAAAAAACAGACCTCAACCATACATATCTAGGATTTAAAATGATTTAGGATTTTAGAATTGGCAAGTGCTTTACATTCTAATTATATATTTCCAAAATGAGAAAACAATTATTTCCATTTAACAGTTTAAATATTTAGTGTAAATTTTCTATGGCTATGTTGTAGTTTCTTGGTAGAATCAAAACTTGACTATTGTCAGTTTGATTTTCTGTAGATAATGAAACATGATTTTTCATTTCTTAATATAGTTTAGACACTCTTATTTTCTTAACTAATACTAATAGCTTATTTTTGTGTATCAGGGAATTTCCCAATTTTGGAAGAAATGAAAACTACTCCATTCCATCAGTTCAAATTAATTCCATTCTTACTATGTCCCTTAGATCTGTCTTAGTTTAACACAGCATATTAATTGTAATTTGTGAAGCTACAGATAGTTCTTGACTTATGATTCTTTAATGATAGTTCAAAGATATAATGGTCTCAGAAAAAGTGACTTATGACTTATTCTCAAAGTTATGGCCATCTCACCACCCCCAACACGGTCACTTGATCACAATTTGAGCACTTGGTAAATGGCTCACATTTATGATCATTGCAGCCATCTTTTGGTCACTTGATCATGATTTGTGACCTTCCCAGCCAGTTTCTGACAAGCAAAGTCAATTGGGGAAGTTGAATTTACTTAATGATTGCATGATCTGTTTAATGACCATGATAAAATTGATCTTAAAATCATGACTTGCTTTATGATTGTACCAACTTAAGACAGAAAGTTTGGTCCCAACTGTGGTCGTAAGTTGAATTGTTGTAAATGCTGTAAATTGTAAACCTTTAAAACACACATGCACGCTGGGAGCTCAACCAAGGAAATTGGGAGCTAGAAATAAATCTGGAGGCAAAAGGGAAATTTTTGCCAGAGCAATGCTCAAACGTGCCTTTCTCAACCAGATTGAGTCAGAAAGCTGGGAAGCAGGACAAAGGGGAGGAGCTTCTCAGCTATGCAGACTCGATCAATCAATAACTGGATCATGGCATTACCCAATCCTGACTACTGGAGCCAGGATCAACGAGAATGATAAGTAAAGTACTTCTAGTGCAACATATTCTAATCAATACATATTGTCGCCTGGGTGAAGGGAGACTACTCAGTTCAGGTAGAACCTATACGCCAACATCTGAACTGATTTCATATTGGGAGTTATTTGAGGCACTATATTTGATCTAAGTAATTTGATACCACAAATCTCTTCCTTCCCACTTTCTTACTTATGAAATGCTACTTTGAAAAGTTCCAAGGTCATATTAAGCTTGAAAAGTATGCAGTTTTCCCATGATTCCTGAAAGTGAAACTTTTACCTCAATGAAGTGAGAAGCTGATTATTTTTACTCTACAATGTTTTCTATTTCTTAATGGCTAAGGTTTGGCATCACTGTTTTTGAATATTTATGTAGTCAATTTTATTGTTTTTAAATTATTGCATCACATATCTTGGGCTGTAGGGATGAAACATGCTATGTCTGACAAAGCACCTCAACTCCACTAAGGACCAGCTGAAAATTATTAAATAGGAAACTGAATCTTACCAACAGACTCTGTTAATTATAAATTTGTTAATGGTTTGTAGATCATGAACTGTAGATTAGAGGCCTTGGTTTAGCTTATACTTTAAGTAGCTATATATCTGAATTATTAGAAATAAGCAAACTTATTGTCTAAATCACTTGTGTTTACCTCTTTCTGCCAATGGGATACTAAGTAAATCGTAAGATCCTCTATCCTTTTCAGACTGCAGTAAAAATATTCAAATGGCTGAAATCTGATTAGGTCTAATGTATTCTTGCCTGAAATCTTGTAAGATTTTATATAAGAAGTGACAGATTTTGCAAGTTTCACCCATTTTTAATGTTTTAAAACATTTTGACGGATCAATGTGAGCTATGTAGAGAGTTGTGATATTCTGATTAATATAATATCAAAATCAAGATTACTTGCTGTTGTTCTCCATCCAGAGACATTTAAAGTTTGGATAGCATACAAGTTTAAAACATAATCATCATCAAAGAACCAACCTAGATATTGCAATTTAAAAGTACTGCTAAATTAATACAGACTGTCTGGTTTAGTTGTTCCTAGTGACAGGAGAATGCCAACTGACAGCAACTGATAGCATGCATCAACTTATGCATTGCCAATAATAAGACTTGTTAAAAGAATTTTTTGACATACTACATTTGAACTGGACCATCAACTGTGTACATAGCATAACATTCCTTTCATTAAATAATTTTTGTTTGCCATTCTTTCTTAATATAATATAGTAGACTATTGTTTCATGTTTTGGGGATGTAAATTATTTTGAAATCCAAGGGCTTAAGATGTGCCTAAATAAATATATAGATGGCATATATATATATATCCCAAACTAATTTAGAAGTAAATAAATTTGCATCACTGCAATGTTGCTTCACTAACTGCCAATTAGAAGTCTCCGCCAGATTGGAAAGTATTTATTTTTTATTGAAATAGCATTTGCTTTCATCTTAGAACTATATACAATCAAATCTTATGATTTTAAAGTACGGAGCAGAAAACAAAGGAAGATCTACATAGGCTTTTGATATTGTGAAAGCTAAATCTCTTCTTTTTTCATGCTAATCTAAATAAAATTAAGAGTATTTAAATTCTGTTAATTCAATGGGACAAATCCTTGAACATTTCATTTGTATTATTGGCCTGGTTTTCATTTAGTGCTAAGCCACTTCGTTTTTGATTTAGTGTAAAATGCAAATCTAGCCTAAGGATTGTTTAAAAAAACAAAACAAAAACTACAGTTAAACTTTATTATAAACCTGGCTTGTTTTAACCGTTAACCTGTGAAGAACCATAGCTTGTTTCTGAATTGTCTTTTGTGTGTCATTCAAACTATAGGTAATAGAAAGAGAAATAGGGTGAAGCAAACTAGGAATAACCATGAAGTTGTAAGCAAGGCAAATCTTGGTGCTATTTACAAATACAACTACAAAATACAACAATCAATATGCAGTATTCCAGCTCTTTCTGTGATGCTCCCAGGCCTTTTCCTTTGCTCATTCACATACAAAATATTTATACCAGTTTGTTCTGTTTATTCAAGCATAATGCAGTCCTTGCTAGATACCTACATTTTAGAGTGCCAATTTCATGGCTGCAATAAACTGGCAAACCATTACAGGTAGTCCTTGACTTACGACAGGAACTGAAACTGACATTTCTATAACTAAGGGATGTAGTTTTAAAGTGGAATGCACACCTTAGCCACAGCAATCCCCATAGTCATAATTGTCATCATTAATTGACAATTGTTGTTAGACATGGCAACATCCTGCTGGTTTCGCAGAAAGTCAGTGGGGAAGCTGGCAGGAAGTCACAAGTCCCAGGGTGGCAGGCAGTAAATGATCACTGCTGGGTGAGGGAGTGAGCGATGGAGTGAGCGAGAAGCAAAGTTGAAGAGTTTGAGAAGTAGTGTACAACTTATGGTACAGATCTGGTACACGGGGTGCCTGATGCATGATGTGGATTGAGAAGGACATGAGGGGAGATGCTATGATATTTGGGAAGGATTCATGGGAGTGCACAAGGCTGTGGTGCAGGGTTGAGGAAAGTGTGTGAGAAGTGTGTTGTGGGTTGGGGAGGAATACATGGGAGGTGTTGTGAGTGCCAGAGAGGATGAGCAGTATGAACATAGAGCAGTTCAGGGAGGGTGCATGAGTGGGGGACTTATCTCAATGCCTTGCGACCTTCTCTGCCAGCATTCCCACTGACTTTCTGGGGAAGCTGGCAGGGAAGGTTGCAAATAGAAATCATGTGACTGCAAACTCTGCAACCAGTTGTAAGTGTGAACAGGTTTGTCAAATGCCCAGATCATCAGCACATGACTGGAACAGCTGGAACTCCAAAGACTGGTTATAACCACTATTTATTCAGCACCGCTGTAAATTCAAATGGTTGCTGAAAGAATGATTGTAGGTCAAGGACTAACTGTATATCAATATATTGAACTTTCTAATGGAAAAAATTAGAAGTTTTACTCAGAACTGAATGTCCCAAATAACAGAATATCAAGGAAAGTTTTTTCAGTCAAACTTATATGCACCAAGATTGTCAAATTTGCCACTTACCGCAACTATGTAAGAGTTTGTTTAGCATGTGTCTGGATTCTCTTTATCTTGGTTGTGGATCGTATTAAGAACTAAAAAAGTATTGGCTTTAAATTTATTCACACCAATTCCCAGCACAACAAAGCAAATTCTTCTATGTTCTAACTCTGCATTTTTAAAGGAAGCCTACTTACTTTAGGACTGCACCTCGGAGTGCCTCTCTCTCTTTGGCTTCACCTGGTTCTTCCCCAGTGCATGGAATGATATCTGCTTCAGTGTATCTAAGAATGAAGTGTTAAGGAGAATGCAGCCTGATACTAATTTTAACATTTGTGGACTTCTCTTTAGTGTTTATTTTAGGTCATCTTGGAGATCAACCAAGTCCCCTTTGTAACATGAGATGAGCAATTACAATTTACGTATTTATTAAGTCTCAGATAGATTTAATATACCACCTTTCCTCTAAAGTACATAATATTTCTTCTTGCAGTATTTCTCCACAACAGCAATCCTGTGAAATAAATTGTGCTGAGAGACTACTTGAAGTGCCCCTGAGTTGTCAAAGCTATGGATGGACTTGTTTCTGTGGAGCCTCTCTGTTCTTTATCTAACTACCAATTATACCACACTTGAGCCAACATGAAGTATCAAAAGTAATGTATTTGGGAATAGTATATCCCTTCCCCCCACCCCCCAAAGGAACAGCATGTGAATGCCACTGGGGCTACCAGGAAATTGCCGGAAAATAAGATTTATCAACATGTAAAAAAATTGTTTCTGAACTCTTCTCTAATAGCTATAATCTTAGAACTTCTAGAAAGAGAGGTACTGCAAAGACAAAGCCACCTGCTAGGAATTCAACATCTCTAGAAAATGATACTGTGGTTTTCCATATTCCAATGTGTCATCACCATCCACATCAAGGTCAGCATCACTGTCTGGATTCTCCTTGCCACTGCACATGACAAACCCAGATCCTAGAGAAAAAGAAAATGTGTAGAGAACATCATTTAAGGATATAACTAATGAAGAAATACAAATTCTTTAGAAGTTTTTAAAAAGCAAAGATTATTTTACATTTTGACATAAAATGGAATTTAGAGAGAATTTAATTGTTCTCTTGATATTCAGCTTAATTTTTTTGGGGGGGGGCAAATATATGTGAGGGGTGACATTTGTCAGAAATAAACTGAACTGGGAACTGCAGTGCATAACAGCAGAAAAAGTATAGTCAAGCCAAAAGCAAGCAGTCTATGATTTATGAGAACTATTGTGGCAAGCAGGAGAAAGCAAGTCAAAAAGCTGAGAAAAGCTGAGAAAAAATATGCCAAAGGCAGAGGAAAGGCTAGGTGCGTCCGATCCAGCACAGATCGAGTCAGAAAGCTGAGGGAAGCAGCAGGAGGAGGAGTTTGTCAACTTCCTGACTCGATCCGGCTGGATTAGGGCAGTTAACCCTGTCCTGACCACTGTCTCCCTCGCTTCCCTAGAAAACATTGTTCTATGCAGAAGAAATCCCAGTATTCCAATGTTTATTTATTCAATTTATATACCGCCCTTCTCCTAATGGACTCAGGACGGTGCACAGCCAAAACTAAAATACATAACAATACAAAAATGTTCAAATCAAATGTTGATATGAAAAAAGTGTTTCAATACATGTTTGATGGACACACACACTGAACTTCTATGTAAAACGGAATGTTCACTTTTCTTCATAAATTGTATTTATTTGTATTCTGCCTTAAACTGAACTGCTTATCACTTGCCCCACCTCACTACCAGACTAGATGATATATTTTAATAAATCCAGAGTAAAGGGAATACAATATGCAGGATACAGTATACATAGATAAAATATGTTCAATGACAATATGATATGGGGAATCCCAATCACAAATTTAGGAGCTAATTAAAAAAAATCTATCCAGCAAAATTTGTTTGTCACCATTCTAGATATGGTGATAAAACACACACACATGAGCTACATTCACTACTAAACCTATGAGATCCCCCCACCCCCCATGTATGTGAATTGTTTAGGTGCTCTGATGAACTGACCCTGGATGGCAATAGGGAAAACAATCTGTCAGGAACCATTGGCCCAGGAAACCAAATTGTTTACACATATTGACCATATCTCAGATTGTATGGCTGATGTGCCCATTTTATACAACTTAGGAACTGTTTTATATTTGCCAGTTTGGAAGCCAAATTTTATTTGTCCTGTACAGTTACAAGCTTACAAAAGTAACTTCAAAAAGTAAAATGTTTATTTTCTGTTTCCTGAAACAGGCATGTTATACTTATTAAATAATGTACAATCCTGCACAAAGTAGCCTTAATTTAATGACTCGTCACCATCGAACAGAATGCTATATTCTGAATTGCTTCCCTGGCAAATCTTTCTGTCTTCTTTTCATAAAAATAGTTCAGGGATCTGTAATAAAATAGTTACTAGGACTTACTAAAGACCACTGCTTGTCATTTACAACTCACAGCTGAAGCCACTGAAATGCTGCAACCACGTTGGACGATGATAATGCACTTTCTCAAATATTGGGTGGCAGACTTATCTATGTCTACAGACAAGTATCCAACCTGAAGCAGATTCAATCTCACAAGCAACAGGAAGCTCTCCAAGTGACAAGAAAATATGTATGGTTTATGGCAAGAACTGCTGCATGGATGTCAGTATGTTACGTCACCACTGACTCCCTACCAATTCTTAATGTAGCTAACAAAATGGACAGATTCACAAACTCTTGTAAATCTTCCTAAAAATTTCTAGGAAGTTACTAAAGTCACCATATAAATCAAAACCAGAAGGGTTTAGGTTGTCTGAAAAGTCAATGGTAAATTACTACTGCCAAAAAAATTGCACAGTATGTCCTTGAAGGCATTAGGAGTTAAACTTAACAAAGGGGATGTTATCTTCACCTTTAGCCATGAGAAATTTTAGATTCAGCATCACATCCAACATTATTCTCCTACAAACCAACAAGTTTAAATTTAAGCTGAAGTGAGCCAGTTTGGCACAGTGATGAAGATGCTGGCCTAGAAACCAGCTGTAGGATTCTCTTAAGACATGACACCTGGCTGGGCAACTTTTGGTCAGTTACTATCTCAGCCCAACTCACTTGACAGGGTTATTATTGTGGGGAAAATAGGAGGCAGGAATATTAGTTACGTTCACCACGTTGAGTTATATATAAAGCCCAGAATTAAAGTATTTTTTACAAATTTAAGATATGGGAAACAGACATTATTTTTATAAGAAAAAAACAATAATATGTACTCAGATTGGCTTCCTCATTATTTCAAGTTTACACATTCCAAACCCGAAATTCAAAAATTTTTCTGATTTTTCTGACAAAATCTTCATAGAAGTCAAGTATCTGAGGGCATTAGGATCCTGGTCCAAATTCCATTCCATTTTTCCAGCCTCACTGCCAAACTTCTAATATGATTGCACAAAGTACCGTATTTTCCGGCGTGTAAGACGACTTTTTAACACATGAAAATCTTCTCAAAAGTTGGGGGTCATCTTATACGCCGGGTGTCGTTCTCCTGTAACCAGGCAGACCAGACCGAAAAGCTCTGACGAGCCTTAAATGGCTCTGGCGATCCAAGCTCTGATGATCTGCTAATCAGGCAACTCAGCTGGGATCGCCAGAGCCATGGAGAAGGAAAAAACTTTTCTCCTTTCACATGGCTCTGACGATCCAAGCCCTGATGATCTGCTAATCAGGCAACTCAGTTGGGATCGCCAGAGCCATGGAGAAGGAAAAAACTTTTCTCCTTTCACATGGCTCTGACGATCCAAGCCCTGATGATCTGCTAATCAGGCAACTCAGTTGGGATCGCCAGAGCCATGGAGAAGGAAAAAACTTTTCTCCTTTCACATGGCTCTGACGATCCAAGCTCTGACGATCTGCTAATCAGTCAACGCAGCTGGGATCAGCAGAGCATAGAGAAGGAAAAAACATTTCCTCCTCCAACTTGCTTGCCTTGCTTCGCTGCCTTGCTTCGCTTGCCTGAATCCATTCCATCAGCAAGCAACTCCCTGCCTGCAATCAAGCAGGCAGGAGTTGTGGACTTCAACTCCCAGAATTCCTCAGCCAGCAAAACAAAGCTGGCTGAGGAATTCTGGGAGTTGAAGTCTACAAGTCTTAAAGTTGCCAAGGTTGGAGACCCCTGTTCTATTGGGTAAGTTTTTTCCCCCTTTGGGATCTTTAAAAAAAATAGTTAATTGGGGTTTTTTTTAGTTGTTCTTTTTTAGACCTAGCCATTTAAAGTTTAGGAAGTTTTAAATTTAGCTTTCATATAAAAATAAAAAAATAATATTTGTGCAGCTTTCTGAGGTTTAGTGTGTTTTTGTAATGTTTCACTCTAACTACACAAACACACAAAATCTCACAAAGCTGTATATGGAATTTTGTGTGTGTAAAGTGTGAAAGTTGGGTTTTTGGGCTTTTTGTGGCTGTGTGAGATTCCTGCTTGTTGCAGGGGCCATTTTGGGTCTAGCACAGCTGCTTTTACATTGTGGGTGAGCCAGTTGATGTTTTTTAATTTTTATTTCGGGTGCATTGGAAGAGGGGTAATCTTATACGGCGAGTATAGCCCAAACCCTATATTTTAACAGGAAAATTCGGGGGTCGTCTTATACGCCCAGTCTTGTACGCTAGAAAATACGGTAGGTATAGAGTGTTTTTTCTCCACAGCAATGGATATTTAGTCACCTTATTTTTTAAATGATACTTTTATTTGTGGTGCACCACCTAGTCACCCCTTTGGGGGGGATGGGCGGTTAAATTTGATAAATAAATATAACCAAATAATTGCTAATAGAGCTTATCAATGAATTTAACCATGACTTTTTTCAAATCACATTTTCTAATTTTGAATAATCAGAATAACATTCTTTATACTATGCCATCTTAGGTAACCACTCCGAATAGAAATAATGAGAGCACACAGCATAAATCCAGGGAAACCCCCCACTCAACAAAAACCTAATATGGCCAAACAGCAGCTTAAGCAAACTCAAAGCTAAAACAGAAAATAAGATAATAATTATTAAAAGTTTTTCTTGTAAATTCTTCTTTTTATGAGTTTATAATATAAAATATAAAAATAAATAAAAAATAATAGAAAAAATAGGGGAGGGAAAAAGGGAAGGGAAGAGTGTAGAAAAGAAGAGGGGGAAAAAAGCCGTTGACTCCTGACTCCCTTTGGTGCAGTAGAATAAGATAGTAACATCAAACCTCAACTTTTTACTTTAAAAATAATAGTATAAACTAGCCCCGTGATGGCGAACCTATGGCACGCATACCACAGGTGGCTCACAGAGTCCTTTCTGTGGGCATGCAAGCCTTTGCCCCAGTTCAGCTCTGCCACGCATGTGCGTGCGCCTCCCTCCAGCCAGCTGGTTGTCGGGTTTCTGCCATGCATGAGCGAGGCACATGTGGGGCGCACACTCATGCGCAGGGCACACCTGTGTGGGGCATGTCATGTGAGTATGACCGGGGTGCATGCGTGGGGTTGTGCACACATTGCATTTTGGGGGTTCGGGCACGCACACATTTACAAGTGTGCGTGCACGCTTTGGGCACTGGGTCCAGAAAAGCCGTCACTGAACTAGCCATTTCTATTATCAACAAATCTGTCTAATCAGTAAAACCGAAAATCAGTTTCATTTTTTTCCACCTCAAGCATAAAGTCCAGAAGATTATTATTAAAGTTTTAATTTCAAATGACTGTTGGATTATGATAGGAGTAATAATTTTAACTTTGTTATACTGTTTTATTTAATGATTTGGTTATAAATTGCCACGATTCTTGGAACTGTAGGGGCACAGAAACATAATATAAACATAACTGTCAATAGTCTATTTTAGATAATAACCCCTATGTCATTTACACAAGAAAAACATGTTTACTACTTTATGTTTCCAGTTTACAAGATTTTACCTGTATACAACCTCATCCTTGCTAATAAAACCAATCCAATGAACTAAAGAACCTTATTCTCTGTCATTTTTAATCCAAAATGCCTCTTTCAAGGTCCAAGCAAACGAGTATGAATACTCAGGCCAGATTCTGGGGCTATTAAACCAAGAAAAACAAAGTGACCACTGTTTCTGATCCCCATTGTTCTTGTAGTCAGTTGCTCGACAAGCAATTCCAGCACCAGTATTGAGTGGCACTTCTATAACCCCTGTGACAGTTTGGGAGACAAACTCTCCCTCATCAGTCAGAATGTACAAATCAGGATCACTTACTCTGAGAGCACAGCTGCCCTCCAGCACTGTGCTCACAGCTCTGCTCAGTCTGATTTTGAAGCAGCTGACCCTGGCACCAAAAAAACAAGTTAATACCAAACAATGTAGGAGTTCAAAACAATAAATATTCCTGCTGTTATATAAAAGCAGGTTCTTTACAAAATGTAAGGAGGCCTATTTATTTATTAAATTTCTAGAGTCCCCTACAAAGTGACTCATTTAATAAGTGGACTCTCCACCCAACTCTCTTACAAAATCCTGTACTTTTTATTGGAAGAGTACCTGTATCTATACTACATTCATATGCAGATGGTAGCATGAAATAAAAGAAATAATGCATCTTGCATAGTTAGGCTTACAGAACAAATAATAATACTTCATTGTGGAGAGCAAACAACACGAATAATGCCAATGAAAAAAGCAAGTTCTTTTGCAATCAGTCACTAGAGAAAAGACAGAAAGGTGAAGGTACCAATTGCATCCTTAGTTGGGTTGATTATTTGTGCCAGCAATTCATAATCTAATTTTAAAACTGAATAAAATTAAAGCACCTAATTATTTTCTTAGCTAAAACATTTATAAACAAAAGTGACAAATCTCCTACTTGTCTAACTGACAACAGCAAAAAACAACTGCTGGTTAATATGTCCTGTATGTAGCATATATTAGCTTCAGACAGCCACCATCTGGACTGTTAGGGGTCAACTATTCACTTTCCAGCTATTCCAGAGCTGTTCAACCTGATTTTTTAATATTGAATTTGGTCCTAATATTTACCTGTGTTTAAGTAGTTATCATTTGTGGATACTGTTGCTAATTGCCACTTACAGGTAACTTTTAAAACTGTTATAAATTGCAAAAATCTGTAAGTAAAGAATACATAAGGTCATGCGTGCCACAAGAATTGTCCAATGCTGATTGAAGAGTTAAGTTTACAATATGTATTTCCAACTGTCACTCTCCCAGGCAGCATCAGGAACATTAAGCAGTTCCTTCCTTATCAATAACTCCACCCGTTTTTACTTTTTAACTGAATAGCTTGAAAGATTTCAACGATCAAAAATAAAATGAGGCTTTACCATTTAAGTAAACCATTTATACAATTTGGAGGAAGAGAGTTTTGCTCAAGCTTTTCCCCCTTTAAACACCAGGTTTTTTTTAACTGTTTTGCTAGAACTATGTAACAGCCATTTGAGGAACACCTATTTTCTCAATTTTTATTATATTTGATTTACCATTACAGTAGAAAAAGAGAATCGCCATCCAGGAAAAAAAAACCCTAAGACCATAAAACAAAACAACATATCTAATTAAAATTTGCCCAGTTGTATAACTTGATAATAGGTAAGATATTTGGCCACTTGATATGCGAGTATAGTCAGAATAAAGTAACAAATATAAATATATCAGTAACAAACATAAAATTTATCAGTATGACTCTGAAATGTAGAAATGATTGGGGAGATCACATGTCCTGCAACATTGTAAAAAGGATCTGTATGAGGACATGAGCAAGAGTTTCTACCTGTCTCTGTAAATAAGGAATTCCATAAAATCTTCCTGTCAAGAGTATTGAAGGAAGGTCACTAAAGCAGGCTCTGGAAAAGACCCATCTACATTTCCTCAGAGTTAGATTGTATAGATACCCCGCGGTAATGGGCTTGGGGGTATCTAACATTTGCTTACAGAATTCAGGAGCATTGGTGATATCATTTTGGCAATCAATGTCCCTAATTCTTTTATTTACTACTGATTTGGCCTCTCCATGTTCTTTGGCCTAAATATTCAGAAGAGAAACCAAGTCTGTAAAGGCCAAATAAGATTCTGAGTCCTGAAATTAAAAACTTGGTCCAAGTCTGGACCTCAATAGTTGGCATGTTTGCTTCATGCCTGAAGACTGCATTAAAGGTGCATTTTGGGGTAGTCTTAAGGAAAGTCAACTGAATGGCTTCATTAGGTTTGCATATGGGTAGTTTCTTCATCCAAATTGTCAATCTTCTATTTCCTGTGAGAAACATACTCTCCCCTCTTATTCCAAGAAAAAATAAAAATGAAGAAAATTGCTCTAATGCTGCTGAGACTCACACCCATTTCCTGGGCACAATATCTCAACAATCTGTGATATTTTAGCAGCTGAAGAAACAAGCTAAAACAAGAACATGTGGTGATATGGATGCAGTTTAGGGAAAAAAGTAAAGGGAAAATAATTTGTAATCAGGTTTGAAATAAATGTTGTATATAAATGATCAGGTAAGCAAGAATTACATTAGCTACATTGATGGCACCATTGAAAATGAACTTAACAAGAGACAGACAGGAAAGTCGACTTTTTCCTAACTGAAAGCAACCATTAGACTGGATTTAAACATTTAAAAGGAAAAGTAAATAGGTCTTCAATACTGGACAGTTTCTCTAAGCTAAATCTCAGAGTTTTCATAACAGGAAGGCATAAGGCTCTTTTGTGCTTCCATCCCACTTTGGGTCCATCTGAAAAGAGAATCCCATATCTAAACTGCAATGGCAATTCTTCCAGGACTGTCCCAACCTAAAATTTAACCACAGATACTCGAACATTTCTGTGTTTGTTCTGGAACAGACTATCATCCTAAAGGAAATTTGCAAGCAAAAGCTACTGGTGAAATTTCCATGAAGGTGTCTCCTTCTTCCCATGAGGAAAAAAAGAAAAAAAGGAAAGAAAAAAGGAAAGATGGAATTAGAGTAATCTTGAATTACTAAAGAGGGTCACATCACTGGATCAATAAGCAACACTGACAGAGATCAGGTTGCATTGCAATTCTGCCAATAATAGAGAGGATAGAAAAGCTGAGAGGAGGATTTTTCTAAAGCAGCAGAGCATGAAACAGAAAGCTTGGTAAGCAATCCAAAGTAGTGTCTTGCTTTACAGATCCCAATGGCAGCACTGGGTTTTGCTTGTGAAACAATACATTCAAACTTGCTTGAGAGATTATGGCTCCTCATTTCATAAAACAAGCTTTTATACTCACTGTAAACTAAATGTCATCAAAATCCTGAAGATGAAAGAAAACTAGTAATTAATCAACTAATTAAGCAACTGACTGTAAAGACTAAGGCCACCCATTAGCCATCTGGAGTAATACTTCCTGCTTTTGAGTCAGCAGCACATATAGCTGATTTTGTTACCTGTTATGCTGAAATAAAAAAAGGAATTTACTTCCCAAGGAAGAAGTGGCAATGAGTTGAGATAAACTCTGCAGTACAAGTAAAGGAAACAAGTGACTAAATACATGAAGCCAGAAAAAAGGGGCAGCTCACTGTCTTGCCAGTTTCAAACTGAAATTAGTTACAGATGCAGTCACGGTGTCTTGTGTAAACGCTATCGATTGGAAAGCTGACAGTCTTAGGAGCTTCAATGCTAAGACAATCAATTTGGCAACAGTGTCACCTGCCACTTTGCTGAATAGTTGACAATGCAATTATCCAGTGTGGAGGCAAGGAGTTGGCGTGTGTCAAATGCAATTAATCACCTTCTGGGCACTATTCAATAATGCATTTCACCGCCTGGTGCAAGAGACGACATGCGAAGACAAGTAGCAGTTTCAAGTCATTGAGGAACCACATTTCTTTCTTTTTGGGGAAACAGAATACCCCCCCTCCCCCCCAAAAAAGGAATATTGTCCGAGCATATCAACTGCATTTTAAAATGTTATTTAAATAGTCTCAATATTTTTGCAGATGTGGTTGAAAGGCAACTTCAAAACCCAGGAGAGAGGCTGTGTTCAGGGCAGATGGCTAGAGGGAAAAATAACTGAATTAGAATCTGCAACCTTCATTCTGAAAATAGGAGTGTGTGCATACACAATTATAGCAAGAATGCTGCAAATGCCAAGTGTAGTTAAACATCTCTTGCCAGTTTAGCGACAAATAAAATATACACTCAAAGTGGATTATCTCAATTTCCAGCATGGAATGGCTTTTAAGTTAGGGTTAGGGTTTTAAGCAGTGGTGGGATTCAGCCAGTTCGCACCACTTCGGGAGAACCGGTTACTAACATTCTGAGCAGTTTGGTGAACTGGTTGTTGGAAGAAATCATTAAGGCAGAGAACCGGTTGTTGAATTATTTGAATCCCACCACTGGTTTTAAGCCATTCCTCTACGTCTCTTTTTTCCTGCTAGAATAAGAGTTGGAAGTAAAGGTCATCTAGCTCAACCTCCTGATCCTATTTTCATTACTATTGATTGAATTTGATAACAGATGAATTATGATTACGAATCCGAAGTTGGCAACAATATCCCAATCTCAGCTTTTAGTGCTAAATGTTTTGAAGTGGAAAGGGAATATTTATTATTACCCAAGAACAGACCGATCTCAATCCACTCTTCTGTAAACAGTGACATTTAAAAAAAAGAACAAAACTTCCCCAAGTAAAAAAAATGGTTTTCTGTATAGTGCAAAATTAAAATATCAGGGAAAAAGACTTTTCACCCTTGACTTTGTACATGGAGGGAACTCTCGATATGGAAAACCAATGAACTGGTAAAGGCATAAATGGTATATTCTTTGCCTGGATCTGAATATTTGCTATGAGGGTGATGTGCAGTTTCTGTCTACATTTTCAGTGTAAGTCAAGATATTTTATTGGAATGCTGAATATGTTTAGAGTAAAGTTCTGCTTTTTATACTTATCTGCTACTTTAAAAACTAAGTTATTTACCAGAAAGGTGTGTTTAATTATTCTGTTAAATTTCTAGAAATCATAAAATTATCACATGGGGAATTGTAGCTCAAATCCCTACATGATATAAAATATTCTGGTTAGCCCTAAACAAATCATTGAATCTTCATCTACTCTACCTCACAAAGGTTTCATAACAATAAAATGCCACATTTAACTTTAGTGAAAAGGTATCTTTTTATGGATATATAGAATCTGCAAATATTAAGTTCAAAACCTAGCCTACCTGAAGACTATGCTGTTTATATAAAGGCTGACTATAAAACATTTTCTTCATTTCGTGATGGCACTTTTCTCACTTTTTCTACTTGTTAAGAAGGACACAGAAGAGTAATAAGCACAGTGAACCCAAAAATATTTGCCAAGAAAGGCAACATAAGGCCTCATTATACATTATTGAAGAGTTGCACTACTATACTCAATGGAAAACAAATGTTTTCTTCCTTTAAGCGAAACGTTTTCAAGGGAAAAAACCAAGAAAGTCCAGTTGCCTTTTGAAAAGCATCTTTGGGACAACCATGACCTGGATGATTGAGAATCTCCATAAACATTTGTTCTCTTCCTAGCTGACAGAATAATAGGTTTACATTACAATTTAATATGAGTATTTAAGAGCATGCCCAGGCTGCTTTCCTTATGAGATCTTATCATATAATGCATGAATCAGTAGCCTTTTCAGTTCTACGAAAGAAAGTAAATTGTCATTGGATTTTGCCTTGGGCAACACTGATATTTGGAGGATGATACCTGTAAAAACCAGCATCCTGCAAGTAGTGGTGATCTCATAGAATTTTGGTCATTTTCAAGATTACTTTTCAGGGATTCAGGCACAGTGGACATCATATCATCAACGAATACTGTATTCTATAGACCTTTGAATATAATATTTATATTTGTACTGATAATATATAACTTATTTTACTCAAAAGTTACAGAAGAGCAGAATTGTAAGGAAATGCTACTGGTCTTAAATTGTTCCTCAGGCGAAGTAAATTGTAGTCATATTTATATCTCCATCTTCTGGATTATTTATTCTGCTTTCTATGCTATTAAGGAATTATCATCTTGATTTCTTCCAAAATGTGTTTTATTTATTCAAAAGTCACTTGTGCAATATTGTGGGAAATTAACATATTTTATTCATTAATGCTTATAAAATTTCCTGCCTTTAAATTCTGTTTCAAGTATAATATTAATTATACAAAATGTACATAGCTAAATATTTCAATTCAATTTATTGCCTATGTAGACATATAGTTTCTTGGTGCATGATTTTCTTCTTATCTTTCTGGAAAATATACAAAAAATTTAAAATACAATCCACACAATTCACCACAAAGTAGATAAGTAAAAATGATGTAGGACATAGTTGCAAGGTATCTGAATCCTAAATAGCTCTTAATACTGTAAGTAAACAAAATTAGTCATCCTGAGGTATGTAACTAATTCAACGTATATTATATCCTAAGATAAATATTAAGCTTTATATATAATTTTAACAAGATAAATACACAAACAATCACGCAGAATGATTTCTGAAAGGATAAAATTGAACTTGACAGGGTTTTTATATTTATTCTCAGATACATGATAAGGAAAATAAAAAAACCAAGTACTATATAAGCATATCTGTACATCTGAGGATTACAAGAATCTATAAAGACTGAAAATTACATGATTTGTTTTAAGTGGCTTTGTTAGTTGTATGCTAGATTTTCAGCTGTAAGCTTTAAAAATGCAAAGAATTAAAAACCAATTGTAGACAAAAATAAGCATTGAACTTGAGGAATAGTCCCTCAGGTAAGAAATCTTTTAACTTGAAAGAAAAGTAATTAAGGAATTATGAAGCTGTCTTAAGTTACTCTGCTGACATTCTTTCAACCTCATTTCCTATTGTCAAGTTGAAAGTAGGTCAATTGAGAATTATGAATATCAAGAATTAATTACAGATGTATTGAAAGGATCTGTACATATTAGAGATTTCTTTTATTTCCTTAGTGGTCACCTGAAATGTCTTTATAACTTGCAGGAATATCACTGGTCAGCACTCTTTGATATAATCTTAAATAGCAATACAACTTAAAAAAAACCAACTATAGGTAGTCATCGAATTATAATTGTAAATGAGCCCTTATTCTGAATTGTTAAGTCATGACAGTCTTTAAGCGAGTCACAGCACACGATTTTATGACCTTTTTTGCAGCAGTTGTTAAGCGAATGCCATGATTGTTAAGTGAACCCATTGTTCACTATGGGGCATTTTTGCCAGAAACCAGAAGTAAACATGATTTCCTGCAAAAACATTGTAAATAACAATCTTGCGACCATGAGATTGTGCAAATGACTGTAAATGCCATAACTTTGAATCTGAGTACTAAATACCCTTTTTGGGGTTTGTTGTAACTGAATAGTCACTAGGCAACCAGTCATAAATTAAGGACAACAGGTAACAAATTAATAGAATCAGAAATTAATAAAACCAAACAGAGGCCACATAGCTTTATATAGAACAGTCTGCAAAGCCATTTTCCTTTCTTCTGAAGTTCCAGAGATGAAAAAAAGATACCCCCACAAATTTGGCATAAATGATAATAAGGTATAGGATTGTATTACTTCTTTATGCCTTTATCTTAGAAGAATGAGAAAGGACAGGCAAAAATCTATTCCCCTATTGGCAGGACAAAATCAGATGCTTAAACTGAACTTGTCATTATGGTTTGTTTCCTGCATTACAGGGAGAGAGCTCTACCATTTCTAATACAATATTTACAAAGCTTCTAGTTCCTATACACATTCACAAGGAAAAATTGCTATAGTTGATGCCACTTAAGCACTTTATTTTGCAGCAAGCATACTGTGACATCAGTGCCCACACCAAAAAAACATTTCAATTAGCTGCAAACCACCAGTTGGATGACAGCCATCTGCTGGAAATGCCTGGCGTTTATATTTTAATCAGTCTGATTCTCCAACAGTCATAACAAGTGCAGATGAAACCAGGAAAAATTCTGCTACTGCAGAAAATTAGGGTTCTGTGCTGGTCTTTCACTTGGCAAATTAAGAAGAAGCCTGCTGATCAGATTATCAGTCCACCGAGTTCAGCATCTAGGAACCAAGAAAAACTAGAGAAAAGGCATAATGGCAATCCTTTTCCTATCTATCGTATGTGGAATTCAGAGACATACTAGTTAATAGGCTTCCTGTAGGTGTACTCTTTCCTGCAAAGAAATATGGTATACCAAGAAAGGTAAGGCTTCTTTGTTAGCAGGGTTATCAGCACCTTCAAGCTAACATACAATGTTATACTAGGTTGCTCATAAAGAAAAGATCTTGCAGAGTTCATCTTAGCTTTCTGATAATCAGTCTTTTAAAACCTTACACAACGCTTTAATGAATATTTCAAAGCAACTGAAATAGCCAAGAATGTCAAGTGAACAGAGAGTTGACCAGTTGTTGTCATACTTAAAGATTTAGTATGGGAATGGCAAAGAAAGACAACTTAACTACATTTTCCAACCCTTTCATATCTGGAGGGGGCAACAATCTCAGCTCTATCAGACAGCAGAGCTCAGAGCTTAAATGGGACGTTGCTGGCTTGCTTTTCCTGTCTGTCTGTCTCCCCCTCTTTCTCTGAAGTTGCCTGGACAGCTTCCTCAAGCTGGCGTTATCACTCCCTCTAACCACTCTTGGCAGGCAATCTAATTCCCCCTGAAAAGGTCACCGCCATTTTAACTGCCTTTCAATCACATTAGGAGTGTGGCTGCTCGTGCCCACAGAGCTATGTCTGCAGGTCTCCTGGCTAAGGTGCAATCGATAAACTGACATACCATTCCCCACATCCTCCCAGCAGTAGATGGCTCTTCCCCTGTGCCATTCAGAAGTACTGCTCCTTCCCCATTTACTTACTTTGGCTAAAAGAATGACACAAGATGCTGTTTGACCAAAACTCTCATAAAAGTGATACTGACATATCCAGAAAGATAACCTTGTAGGCCTTGAATGAAATAGCTCAATTGTGACAACAAGGGAGGGTTGTTGGGGGATTAGATACACAGAAGCAGCCACATTCTGGGAACCAACCCGGCCCTTTCGAGACAGGTTGCTTGCCCTAAAAAAAAAAAAAAAACACCACCATCCACAAACTGCTTCCAGATCCCTTCCCTGCAATCATTACTGTTATCTCTCCCGCCTTCATCCTTTTTTCCTCACAGTTACCACCATCATGTTTCCTCCATCGATCCTCATGTAAGACACTGTTTTAAGTCTGCTTGCCTTTTGACTGCGCTAAGCCATTTAAGAGATGACAGCAACCTCTATCAGCACAAAGCCAATATGATTCTTTTCAGATAAAGCACTTTTGTCACCCGTTCTCCCTCCCACTCACTCTTTCAAATAGCAGACATGTTAAAAAATGCTAAGCTTTCAAAGGAAAAAAAAAACATTTTTGAGCCTCACTCTGTAATTCTTTAAAAGGATAACCTCACAGTGGAAACACTTAACGAAAATGAGCAGCTGTTCTTGAAAACTACTGAGGAATTGCTATAAATACTAGGACTATAAATTAAAACAATAAAAACTCAGTGCCTCTAGTTCTGGAGCAAACACCATGTGGAACTTTAGACACAGATAACAGAAGATAATCTTCCACAAGACCTAGCAGATATAGAAGACCAATAGGTACATTTGTTCCACTGACTGGGATTTCTACACAGAACTTTTGGAGCATGAAAAATTTGCATCCTTCATCAAAGGATAGTATTTGCTGCTATAGGGGACCCAAGACTCCAAATTGGAATATGAATGAATTTCACTTCAAGGAGAACAACAGCTGCCTTCTACACAACCACAGATTTTACCTAAATAAGTCTTTGTGTTTGCGTACGTATGGTAAAACAATGATTACCATTTTTTAAAATCAGAAAAATGTACCTCACTATCAGAATTTTAGGAAATATTGAGCTAAACAAAAACAGGGAAAAACCAAACAGATGGCACTAACCTGCCAAGACTGTAAAAATAGTAAGATGGTATGATAAAGGAAATTCCTAAACTGCATGAACTGATATTCACTAACAAGTCTGCTTCTGTGAAATACCAATTTCAGCCTTACTATACCATAAGATTTATACAGATCATGGTTGATAGGTTCACATTTAACAGTAACAGAGTTGGAAGGGACCTTGGAGGTCATCTAGTCCAATCCCCTGCTCACGCAGGAGACCTGTACTAGGGATTCAAACCGCCGAACTGCCGACCTTTCTGATCGACAAGCTCAGTGTCTTTAGCCACTGAGCCACCTAGTTTTGCTGAGCCATGGTTTGTTTTAATAGTAAGGCACACATTTGGATTTCTCAATGAACTCTAGTCATCAGCAAACCACAATTTAAATAAATTATAGCTTAACACAAAGGTATAAATGGGGGCTTTAGTCAGGGGGCCTGACTAAAAATGTCAGGCCCCCAAATCAAGGAAGATGTATAATTCTTTCAAACTGTGTTCTTTATTGATCCACATGTATAGACAGAATCTTGCCAAACTGAAACACTCTACTATCTGCACCTACTGGTACCATATATTGTACTTTTCAGAGTATAAGACACACTCCACCCCCCAAGAGGGTGGAAATGTTGGTGCATCTTATACACTGAATACAGCCATTTTTGGTCTCCTGAAACCCCGCCCCATGTGTCCAGTTTTCGCCAAAAACAGGCCCATTTTTCGCAAAAATGGGATGCGCAGACAGTTTGGGAGGCCTGCAGAGTGCTCCTGGGGGCTGGGGAGGGCAAAAACAGGATGCGTGGGGAGTTTGGGAGGCCAAAAATGGGCCTGTTTTTCACAAAAATGGGCCTGGTTTTCGTAAAAATGGGAGTGTTTTTGCCCTCCCCAGTCCCCAGGAGCATGCTGCAAACCTCCCAAACCCTCCGAGCATCCCGTTTTTGTGAAAAACGGGATGCGCAGAGGGCTTGGGAGGCCTGCAGCGAGCTCCTGGGGGCTGGTGAGGGCAAAAACCTTTTTTTTGTTTACCTCTTCAAAATCTTGGTGCATCTTATAGTCTGAAAAATACGGTAGTTTGAAAACTATTAGGGAGGGACTGTCTTCACCCTCTTTGATCAACACAAAGTATTTGGACTGAGATGCCCATATTCTTCTGGAATGCACCTGAGCCCTCCTGGGAATCCAGCCTACCATAAGCCATCACAAAGAAATATTTCAGGGGGGAAAAATCAGGTTTAAATCAGTTAAGATATTAATGTTCTTTTTAACAGTGGGATATAAATATAGGCTTTCACTCTTAAAAAGTATCTAAGATAGAATACCCAGTTCAAGAGTTTTGCAAGTATATGTTTTAGAAACAACTTATGTTTTAAGTAAAAATCTCAGTACTATTACTCCTTAATCTTTAATTCGTTAATATAAGAACTTGGAAACATCAAGAGATTGAATAGGGCAGTGAAAATACATCAAGAATATTCAGAAGGCAGAAACTCAGGAAGCAAATGTTATCTTGAATATATTTAATCCTTTCTCCCCTTAACATTAAAAGAAAAGGTATTATCAAAGTGGTTGAGCCACTAGGGTACTGAAAATTATTTGAAAAAGATAAAAATAGCATGGAAAATTGCTCTAATTAAAATTATACCAATGCAACTTAAATTATCTTCTTGAATGTTCTATTTGCAGGGAACTCTTATTTACCAAAAATAAAATTCTTGCATTAGTAGGATAGCCTGAAGCTGATACAGGAAATACATGAGATGTGACAAAAGATTTGGTGGGAAGATTTACCAATGCTGGTTTATTGTGCTGCAGAAAATAACACCAGGATATCTGACAAAAATAAATCATTAGATTACTGCATAAGAACAAATGAACACTCCAAAAGAAATGATTGAACTCTGACCCATCCACTTTAGCCATGATTTATTCACACAGAAAAGTATGAAGGAAACCTGAAAAAGAGAACACCATCATAGATATCCATAGGCAGAGGCTGGGAAGGATGGGGACGGGGAAGTGAACCATGCACCACACTGTCCCTTACATGCAATACATATACAAAAGGACAGAGTTTATATTATGATGTTACTACTCAGGTTTCATCATTTTGGCATCATTCTAGCTAGGAACAGTTGCCTAGAAGTATCCTTTATAATTCTAACTAAATAATTTAATTTTGAAACCTATTTGCTCTAGTATGATTTTCTTTGCATATTTTAAATTAAAATGCAAATTATTACACACGACAGGTTGTAAACTTTAACTGTGATAGAGAAATATATCAGTTTCCCTGCTTGGAAGGATGCAACATTTTCCACAGAATCACAAGGTTCTCAATCAGTTTAGTGAATCCTGACATAGAGCAAAAGGCTGAGTAGAAGAAAGGAGCCAGGTGCACAGTTAAAATTACATTCACCAATAAAACTCACAAAGGTCACATTTTACCATAACTCATTCACTCCTTTGTAGCCATTTTTCCTGTCACAGGGGAAGGAAGAGAAAGAGGAAAAATAAGATGTGTTTGTCTGGAAACCCTCAGGGCTGGAGTGCTGGAGGTGTATGGCAGGTTGGTGAATTGTCATTTATCAGACTTAAAAAAGATAGAGTGATAAATGCATAACTGGACCTTTAATATTTTATGCAGGTGCTAAAGTGACTTAGCTGTCAACTTCCATACATCAACAGCAGCTGATAAAGTTGCTTTTGCACTGTAGATCGTGGCTATTTACTATGCTATTTTTCGTAGTATTTTAAAATGCAGAGTATCACTGAAACTGACTGGCCTTTGGCAATATCTCTCCAACTTTGACTGATGCTATCTCAATATTAACGTAATATTTGTAATTCCAACCATTTAATTTTGTTTTTACAGATGCAAAAAAAATTTTTTTTACATTAGCAAAAATGAAAGTTTCAATGTACACTGAAAACAGATGCATTTTATAGCTTGTAAGATTCTATTTATCAATAGTACAACATTTAATAATATCAAAAAGCTCCCCCAAAGTAATTTAGCTTTAAGAACTAAGAAGGGAAATTTACCTCTGAACCCCCCTTCCAGGAGGGTGGTAGCACGTATTCTCTTCTGCCCACACCATTCATATTCCTCAAAGCGATTACCGTTCTCGTTCTCAATGTCAACAGGGTCATCCTCCATCATGCATGACCCTTCCCTCTGAGTAAATAAAACATTAAGCATCTTTTTAGTATCTTGGAAAATAGATAATATTCATCCTAGTAGGGATGCTGAGGTAAATTATGGAGAATTTTGAAAGGTTAAATTGCTTACGAGCAATGGCAAAACTTTACAGAGTGTTGTTTTAAAATTATGAGAGTTCCAAGAAAAAAATATAATTTAAAGAACTATAGAAATTCAAGGCTAGATTATTTAAATAATGCCTAATATTATTTTAAGCCACCCAATGAATTGTCAAATTGGAATTTGAATTGAGAACTTTCTGACTAATATTCTATCTGCTGAAGGAAGCTATAACGGTCTGTTTTAGCAAGGAAGAAAAATAAAAATGTCCATTGCACTACAGAAAGAATTTGTCATAAAATTTATAAATAACTGAAATACAATGACTAATAGAGATTGTAATCTTTTGTTTAAATGAATAAATCAGAGCTATCATCAAACCCTAAATTAAGGCCCCCCCTCCAAACACCCCACCACCCCACCTTATTTTAGTATTGTATACTGTATGAAAAAAAATCCAATAAAATGAGAAAGCTTGGAAAAGCAAAAAATTGAAGCTTTAACAAGGTTAGAATTGAACATTCTGGATAAAGCTTTAGCATTATTTTTGTTAGTTCTCATATACAACTACTATCTGCATGAACTACTATCACAATTATTTATGCGTGTGGCTACCTCAATGCTTTATATACTAAATTGTAAGGACAACAGTCAGGTGGCCGATTCTGAAGACATGATTTAATTCATTAATCAAAAATAGCCACATCAATAATATCATCAACTGTAAAAAACACCAGGCCATGGTCTGCTATTTTAAAGGATATGGTATCTGTCATGTTCCGAATGACAGGCTATATATACTCCATCAGGAAATTACTGAGCACCCTAACAAATGCTATAAATGGTATAGGAAAATTAGATCCAAGGTCCAATAAACTTATTAAAACTAGAGTACTGCTTGACTAGATGTGTGTGGTCACCTAAAAGGAGAATAGGTGCCACATATATAACTTTGAGGGTGAAAAGACTTCACTTCTCTTCTCCAATACATGTTTACGTCTCAGTTTTATTGCACTAATGTTAATAAATTGCATACTATAATCAAACTCCAGAAAAACCTCCTGTAACTTGGAAGAACTTCTGAAGATACCGAAGTTACAGGCTTCTACTTCTCCTATTACTTCTGTAGGGTAATAGGAAGGTGCCCAATGACATAGGGGCATCATTAGGTCATATCCTAATTTTGGAGGGCCCTTTTTCATATTTAAGGTATTTTAAGGACAATAATTTCTATGACTGAATTCTCCCAAATTCTACCCCCCCTCCCCCCCCCCCCAAAAAGGGCTGTTGCAAAAATCTAGCCATTTTCTCATTGCATTTCAGTTGCTCAATCTCCATATCGGTAGGGAGGGTGCTAACTGCCACTGTAACAGAAACGGAGATTACAATCCATTCTCATTTGAAAGGCTAGGAAGATTGGCTGTAACATAACAAGACTGCCAAAATGATAAGCAAGTAATCAAGTGGATCTGCAAAGGAACTTTCAAGTCTCAGGTCTTCAAATGGCAACTTCGATTTCTATCCAGATATCAGGCATAGCAGAGAGTGTAGAAAGAAAGAAAGGAGAGGCAGCAAGGGTTTCCTTAGCATTTCTACCTTTGCAAGGCATTGTTCGACATGCCCACTCCTCTCCTCCTCGGATCCTGAGAGAGGCTGGCTGCAGAGGGGACATACCTGTCCTTCGTCTTGCTTCCTCCTTTTCATTTTTCCAATCCGAGCTGTTCAAGAAAAGCAGAGATAGAAGAAAAGTACAACAGGTTACATTTGTAAGATTAGCCCCTTCTCTATTCAGTATGAATAGTATTCATATCTATTCCTTGCAAGGGGCAAATACAAACACAATTAGAAAGAAAGTACCACACACTGAATTTTATCTTGAGCACTATAAACTTAATCCTCTTCATCGTTCCATCTTTGTGGCATGGTCAAACACAAATCAAATTCCTTGTCTTCAAAAAATCATACTTAATTCTTTAATTATTGTAGCACTGCACCCTTCTGGTAAAAAAACCTAAAGCCATTTGAGTTGCCTCAAAGCGGGAAAATTAATTGAATCAGAGAGTTCTGGATTCACCCCAGAATAAGTCATCAGTAATCATTTTGTCTTCAAGGTGCCCAACAAGATTTATTTATTTTAGAATACTTTATTATGGAACATTTTTCAAATTATTGTAAATAAGATGCTGTTTATACTACTAACCCCCCCCCCCAAAAGCACCAAGTTCAAGCATGAAATTTGGTAGCAAAATGGCCAAATTTCAAGGATGCATGCTTAATACAAGATTAAATAAGGCAAATAGGAGCGGTCAGGCAAAAATTTCTCATCTTCATCATGTATGTCAAAGTAAAATGTCTTGTGCTGAGTTCTACTCCTGGTGGTTGCCCTGAGAGTGCACACTCCTTGCTACTCTCAGGATGATTTCTTCCTGTCCAGTTATGGGTGAGTTAGGTGGGCACATGTAATAATAGAGTGAATGGCAGCAATTTAGGTTTCAGGTTAAAATGGGCATAAATTAAAACTTCTTTTGTTGCAATTTTATATAGGTAGTTTTCAACTTATGACCAATCACTTAGTGACCATTTGAAGTTACAAGACACCATCCCCACAAAGGCACTTATGAACCAGTTCTGACAGCTGCTTTCCCCCTGCAGTCACATGACCAGATTTTGGGTTGACCATTTGACTACAATTTAAGACTTTTTTTTTTTTTACTTGAAAAACAGTGTTCTTTTCTGGGTTTGGGTGAACAATAAGTTTGCTTAATGACCATGGTGAATTGCTTAACGACTGCTGGAAAAAAGTCATAAAATGGAGACAATTTCTATATTTGTGATAGTTTTTAATGTTGTATAGTAATTTTGCAAATACGGAGGTAAAACATTATAAATTGTGGACCTGCTTTCAAGGGGGGGATAATTATTATAGCTGAAACATATTTATTAGTATTCAACCAGCAGAGATACTTTATGGTTTTATATATTTTTTTCTCTTTGTTATTGTTATGTACACTTTTTTTCCTTTATTTTTTATTTTAACTTTGGAACGAGCTCCCCCCGGAGATACGGAGGATCCCGGATCTGCGTACCTTCCGTCGCGCGCTCAAGACGTTCTTATTTCATCAAGCTGGCCTGACCTAAGTTTTTCCCCTTTTTAAATGGAAATTTTAAATTTGGTTTTAAATTATTGGGGTTTTAAATTTTCAGCCAAATTATTTAATTTGTTTTACTTTTATTTTAAATTTTGTATTCATATGTTTTATTCTATGGCGGTATACAAATAGAAATAATAAATAAATTTTAAAAAAAATCACCACAAAAACACTGATCAGTATGGTTCAGACAAAGTTAACATGAGCTGATTATGTGTTACTATATGTTGCACAAATATATAACATAAATGTTATTTTTGTTGCAACTTCATAGAATTCATACCAAGCATGAAAAATGATCTCAAAAATACTCTAAGGAAAGACACAATATGGATAGGAATAACTGGTAGATGTAAGTTGCTACTAATAATTTGAGAATGCAAATGCAGGAAAAACAGTCTGTTCAATTACACGGTCAACTTTAGTTGACCATAAAATAATCAGTCATGCAAATATTTGAAGGATATTATCCTCTAGTCTATTTCTCTGAACTCCTTCCATTTTTCTTCCAATCACATTTTTTCTCAAACAACAATTTCCAACAAATTCATAGGCACCTACTTTTCACTAAATACACAGTGCAAAAGGTAACAGGAACCATTAGCTCTGGATTGTTTCTCCAGAATATCACAAGTGGCTGTGGCTTTTACCACTCAGATTTTTATCTCAGATTTAGCGTTAGAACACTTACACAAAACAAAAACCATTTCTGCAATAATAAACCTTGCTCTTAATAATTTCTCTCATGTTTTCAGGATCAGATAAGTAGAAAACAGCTCCATGTAAAAGATCCTAAATTTTCTTGAAAGGCTAATATTTTTTTGAAAGGAAATTAGAACTCCTCATATAGGAAGCTGCACATACAGCTTTTTCCATGTTCATGGGAACAAGTATTAATACACCCCCAGAAAAAAAATGCAGTAAAAACATGCAGTAAAAAATAATGTCATTAGAAATCTCCTTACCTGTAGTCACTAACAAAATCTAAAATCACTTTTTCTTAATCACTCATCTAGTTAATTTGCAATCAAGAAGACTTCCATGTTATACTTTCAATATGTTTTGCTTTTTTAAAAACCCACCCATCACCTAGAACAATTGAAATATTCTAGGAAATATTTAAAAGGCAGAATATTATACCTCTCTGGATGAGAAAAGGAGAAACATGCTCTTGGAAACCAGCCCCCACCTTTGCTAATAGCCCCAGAAAGACTAGTGCCAACCTATCTACAAGACAAAAGGCTGGGCCAGCTTATCTACTACACAAAAGACTTTCACCCTCAGGACATAATAGGATTAGCCCTCTACCCATCTCACCACATGACACCTGGGAAGATTACATCACCCAGCAAAATTCAACCAAGCCTGGGACTCAAGACAACCTACAAAACTACCCCTGCATGGCCCCGTGGGAGTCTGACAACAGATCAGAATACATTTCTTATACAGGAACAGGAAGCTCCAAGGCGGTGTCCAAAAGAATCTATCTATGTCTCTCACCCATGTGCTCAATTTGCCCAGGACCTCAAACCATGTGGTCCTGTCCCTCATTAAACCATCTTTCCAAGCAGTCTCCATTTTTCCAGTGTCTTTCTCCCCACTTGGAATTGAACCCAGATGGACATTTCTTGCCCAACACCAGGATGTTGATAATATTATTTTTCTCAAGGATTACCTGGAGTAATATCTCTGATTACATCTTTTTAAAATAAATCTTTCACTGCAAAGCATGTGATGCTGATTGAAGGAGAAATTGTAAAACAGTTAAAAATACTAATGTTAATAACTTGGATTCGAACTATTTGCAAAGCTTCTTGGACCTACTTTTATGTTACTGGATTATTACGTTTATTATTTATATGCTAGCATGATGTACAGGTAATGTAAAGAGATTGATTTTTCCTAGGCTAATGAATGTTTGACACAATTCAGAAAATAAGACTACATTATTATTATGCATTCTCAATGGTGGAGACGACATAAAAAAACATATAACAGCTATTGCAAACAAAAAAATGCTCTTGCCCACAAAATCAGAGTGGCAGAAGTCAAACATTAAATACAGCAAAAGGAAGATAACAAAAAAGTTAGCAATAGCTTGATGGTGGAATTCAGGAATGAGAACAAGGAACTGAGGCTGTTTGAAAAACGAGTGAGTAGAACATCCAATTGCTGCTATAAAGCTCTGCTATCACTTCTAATCAGCATAGGAAGGATGGAGTAGCCCCAGAGGAAGGGGGGCAATTGCCGAGCTGTCCCAAAGGAGAACAGCTCAAAAGAACACACAAGTGAGACCACAGTATTGTTAATTAGTGCTGATAGATGAAATCATTTCTAATTAGCTCACTAATCCTTCTCCCCTGTACTCTTGTCACAGGAGCAAAGAGAGGGGCTTGGTTGATTTTTTCCTAATGTTTAAGCCAAAGATTTTTTTTAAAAGAATAAGCGTGAACGAAACAACAGAAAAACTATCTATCAGTTAAGATTCCAAACAGTCAAGTTAGTTTTTGCAGTCCCTCAGTTAGAATATAGTTGAAGTTAAATTCTGTAAGAGACTTTGCTATATCAATGAAATAGACATGATAAAAGAAAGTTTGATAGCTTTAAAATGCACAAGACATTTTAAATTATTAGATTTATTTTGCTTAAATAACCAGGACATAGGGAAATCAGTATTAGTATTACAATAACAATTCTGCCACTAGAATGATTTCATGAACCAGAGTGTTGTTGATAGTCACTTTTTTAAAAAAAATATTCCTTCTTTGACTGGATTAATCATGGATCCAAATTGCTACAAAAAATTATTTCAAACACATTTACTTCCTTTTCTACACAAAAGCACACAATTGTGACAGGCTTTGCTTTGTTAATCCAAACAGCACAAATTCAGGCTTAGTCTTAATTTACACTATTTCATGTACTTGTTTTGGTTTATCTGGCGTTATTTTGAAGAGTCTTAGAAGGGCTCTTGTGCTAAAGCAGTTATATGAATGTGCCTAACAGAATATTTCTGTAGGAAAAGCTAGGAGCCAAGTCCCACTCCTTTTCATATTCTGCCTTTGTTTTCTCTATTCAGTTTTGCAGGGCCTTATTTTGTATGTATTACGTAACTTTTACATTGCTGGGAAGCCTGGAATCACACCTACTTATGTTCCATAATCTAGGTAATCATTTACATACTGAAACCCACATTTGCATTTCACATTCTACCTATGTTGAGTACTCTATTGAAAAGAAAAAACCCAGCATGTCTTTTTCTAATCTACTAACCTAGCTATTAGTTACTAGCTTCTAATTCAATTTTGCTTGTTCATCAATCAATACTTGCTCAGATCGTACCATTTCTTCTGCATATTCCAGATTGGTATAGTTAAGAATTGTATTCAATTCATCCTTGGAAGTGAATTGACACAATTATTGTCAAGATTAATGTATACATCATTATTTAAAGAATTTATATGACCATCTATCTCGTAAAATGATCCCATTCAGCTCATAACTGGTAAAAACAGGGATACCTCCCTCCCTTTCAATAGGCATCAGACCAATCAGTCTCTTGACTCAATTCCCATTCTAGGTCAACATTTGGGCGAAGAGCCAGGTCTTTACAGCTTTCTGCAAGGCTCAAAGGATAGGGATCCCTCACATTTCAGATAGAAGGTTATTTTAAGGTTGGGAAAACTACAGAGAAGATATGCCTATGTGCAGTTAACTTTCTGGAATTATAGGTTCATGAATCTCAGGATTTACTTTTTAGTTTTACATAAACCAAAGTATTATAAAATAGTTTTATGATGGAATCATATTGTGGAGTATTGTGATGGAATTAGGAATACATATGGGTACATAAATGTTAGCAATTCCTTATTTCAAAGCTGCCATTAAAAGTCAGAAAAAGATAGATTTTTAAAGTTGTTGGCAAGTACAGGGTATGTACCAGTGGTGGGTTTCAAATTTTTTTACTATTGGTTCTGTGGGTGTGGCTTGATGAGGGTGGCATGGCTTGGTGGGCGTGGCAGGGGAAGGATACTGTAAAATCTCCATTCCCACCCCACTCCAGGGGAAGGATATTGCAAAATCCCCATTTCCTCCCAATCAGCTGGGACTTGGGAGGCAGAGAATAGATGGGGGTGGGGCCAGTCAGAATTTTTACTATCGGTTTCCGAACTACTCAAAATTTCCGCTACCAGTTCTCTAGAACTGATCAGAACCTGCCGAAACCCACCTCTAGTATGTACAGTACCCAAATAGGCTTCAAATCACTTTTTCCTTTAAAATCTGGATTGCTGCACAGCAACAAAAGCTCAAGAAGCCTTTGATTAATATTATATTTCAATGAAGCCAATACCCCCAGCAAGAACTGATTTGCTTTAAAAAGCCTTGGAAAAATATTTGTGTTTTGGCACTAGGCATTTTCCAATAACAGCACCAGATGCCGCAAGGAATATTTGTGAGATGATCAATATGTGAAATGGTACAATAGTATATTCATTAATCATATGCCAGAGGTATTCAATAGAAATTGTACTGCAGTTTATGAATGTAAAACACAGATTACATGTATTCACAATGCAATGCATGGTGCTAATTAATCTTAATTCAAGAGTTCACTCTTATAATGTTGTAAATACTACTAACATAGATCTTACAACCTTGCAGCTGCCTAGTAATTTTGAATGCATAATAAAACACTCTTTTCTTGCAATTTTAGAATACTTTATAATTTGAAAGATTGATATTTCAGTGTTTTTGCTTTTGATTGAAATAAGCACTGACAAATAGAATTAAAGGATTAATTTAATTTAAATTAAATTAAATCTTTTAAAAATATATTTTTGTTTTAAAGCACTCAGATTTCATAATATTAATATTTTAATCTGACCAAAAATTTCAGTGCTAAAAGCTGCATAAAAATTACTGCATGCAAATATGGAAATCTGTGGTTTCCCTATAAAGGCAAATAATCTGAGGAATTAAATCTGTGGAAGTCAAATTAAAAGTTAATCTTGATTCTCTACAAAATGCCAGAAATTGGGCGCACAGATTACACACACACACATTGGGAAATTGATCAGAAATTGAAGAACAGCACATATAAAGTGTGGTTGCAAAAACTACCAGAAGAAAAATGTAAAATAAGGTCACTATTTTTTTTTTATATGTACATGGCTCTAAGTAGTATCTCATTTGAAACAGTATGCAGTACTGGTGGTAAGGACAGCCCCAATTTAGGAAAGATTCAAAGAAACAAAAACAGTGGCAACTCAAATGATAAGTAAGGCTTTAAAATTGTAGGTCACAACTTGCTAAACTACCTTATAAAGGAAGAGAGCATTAGCCCCATCAGACACTAATACTGGAAATTATTATTCCTAACGAAAGACAGGAATATAGGTCTCACTCACCATTCAGCCGGGTCTGTCTGTTTGCCCTTACTCGCAAAAAAGTCTATGAACAAAAGACACAAGAATGTAAATAGATAGGATTAGGGCCCTGCTAATGAGAAAACCAGAGAATAATTCAACCAACTTTAAGAAGTATTCTTGAAAGGAACCCACTCCCAAAATATTTTTTAAAATACACACCAGTTTCATTCAACCCTTAAAAACCCTACTTTCTGGTTTATTTTTCCTTATATTAATTCCAACAATTCATAGTTTCCTAGCAGCTTCCTTTATTAACGTTTTATTTTGCTCAACTCTAAATCATATTTGGACTTTCAGAACTCTCTCCTATAAAATGACATTGCCAGCCCCATTTGCTTTCTAAAGTTCATAGATTGCCCATTATCAAAAGCATTCAGTCTGTAATAGTAGCTGTAACCAGGTTCCCTGCCTGTCTCACTATCTTAGGCTGGCTCAAACTCCAAACTGATCTGCCATATGAGTATCTATTTTGGCCCCATTTTCTAAATACAACTCCAGCTTCCCCCCCTCCCCGTACGTGCCCTGCCATGCCTACTAGTTTCCTAATCAACTCCTAACATAGTTCGTTTTCTCTTTATATAAAAAGAGGCCTCTCCAAGTTTATCCTGAGAATGTAAACAGACCACTCCCCCAATCAGGAAGGACGGCCCAGCTTCCCTTAGATGTAAACAAGACCTATTCCCTTCCTTAGCAATAAAATGGCTTCGGCCCCAGAAACGGTCCACGTTCGCACCTCCTCCCGACCACCGGGCTCCCTCCTCTCGCTCTGCATGGCCGGGGATGAGAATGGATACGGGCAACGGCCCCGGCACCTGCAATTAACTCCCCGAAACAGCGGTCGTCGCCATATTAGCTGCGATCATGTGACCAGCCGTCGCCGACGCGGGGTGAGAGTTCAGAGGAAGTTGTTCTCATGGCAACTAAGGCTGGGAGCAGCGAGGGTTGAGGGGTTTCTGCCATAATAATAGCACATTCCTCAATAATCGCTTTTGTAAACAACGGTTACCACAGTCCGGATGCCTGAAATGTGTAGTCTTTGCCCATCAGGTCGTCCCCGTCGCCTTTTCTAACAACTTTGCGACTCACACAACTCCTTTAAAACAAATCCGCGCTCAAGAGCGCGTCCGGTCTGTACTTTGAAAAGCAGCATTTTTCCACTTCATAATAAAAGATCAAAGTTACCGATAGTATTCTTTCTTTTTCCTCTAATTAAATAAAGAGTGCTGCAAAGACCCGTGCGTGCCCCTATTTTTGTAGTAGCAGCAGTTTTGGCAGATACCCAATATTCTGGTTTCACTAGCCTGACCCTATATTGATCAAGAAGTAAAGAATGGTTACTGGCCAAGACATAAATACACATTTCCTAAAACGAAAAAAATATCTTGCTAATGGCAGAACTGGAAATGGCATGGCAGTGCATAATTTTCATCCTGATTTATGTTCATAATACCCCTGTGCGTTGGCTATTTTGCCGATAATTATGTGGACTGCTGTTCATGCATTTAATGAAATGGATCACAATCCACAAAAGTTTATATCATAATTGCTGTTTTTTCAACTACTACATGATGTTTTTGCTGCAACATTTCCACACAAATGGAAACACAATCATGTAAAATATATGATATCTACACTACAGAAATTTAATTTTCAGATTTAAGGTTTAGTATGTTGTGCAAATCCTTGAAAGAGTAAATTCATTACACCAAAGTTAAATTAACTTGGGTAAACATACTGTGCAATCTTCAACTATAAAGAGTCAGAAAAGATGCTTTAAACTCACTAAAAATTTCTAGAAAAAAAAATAGAAATGTAACAGCTGAAATTTTTTCACTATGTCTGATAAGCATGAATAGTGAATATGATGCAACTTTGAAGGTACGAAAATCCATTCAAAGTCCAACCTTAGGACCACTGCCTATAAAATCATTCAGCTACTGGGTGCTCTGCTAATATGACATCCCAGATTAGTTTGGATGATAGATTTCTTTAGTCTTAAAAATGTTGTAGTATGCATCATAAAAATTTCATGTACATTGTCAGAAAAATATTCATTTTATGAGAATCTTTAAATATCCTTGTACATAATAAGAATAGTAGTTAGTACACAGTTTGAATACATAAGCAATTTGCCCTTTTATTAAAGTAAGTAAAGATCAATATGTAATATGCTTATGTCTTGTAAATGTTTAATCCTATTGAAGTCAATAGGAGTGCTCTTTGTAAATTGTAGCTCTTTGTAGCAGGGCCAATATCCAAATAAAAATCTTTCCAAATTCAAATGTTACTAAAGTTGTCAGACATTATTTTACTGTGTTATTTCCAAATTGTTGTTGCAAGAAAGTTAAGCCTATAGAATAACAGAGTTAAAAGGGATGTTGGAATTCTTCTAGCCCAATCCTAGACAAGAGAGCCTATACTGGCTGCCCAATCTCTTCTAAAAAACCTTCAGTCATGAACCATCTACAATTTCTGGAGGCAAGCTATTCCACTGATCAATTGTTCTCCCTGTTAGGAAATTTCTTCTTAGTCTAGGTTGGATCTCTCCTTGATAAGTTTCTATCCATTACTTCTGGTCCTGCCCTCAGGTGCTTTGGACAATAGGTTGACCAGGTCCAGTGGTGGGATTCAAGTAATTTAACAACCAGTTTTCTGCCCTAATGATTTCTTCCAACAACCAGTTTTCCAAACTGCTCAGAAAGTTAACAATTGGTTCTCCCGAAGTGCTGCAAACTGGCTGAATCCCATCACTGACCAGGTCCTATCTATGGCGATCCCTCAAATATTGGAACACTGCTATCATGTCACACACACACACACATACACACATCCTTCTCTTATATAAGATAAGAGAAGGAACTATGTCCTGTATACCTGAGAAGTATCCTATTAGCTGTCAAAGATTCTTCAAGCATTAAAGCCAATCAGGAGTGACAGTGTTAATAATCTGAGGATTTTACAGTTAAAACTGATCAAAGAATCAAAAACCTTGAGACCAAGAACCTTAAAACCGATCAAAGAATCAAAAACCTTGAGAATTTCTTAAAATCCTAAATCACTGAATTAATTCAATATAGAGAATTTTCCCGTATTTTCTTTCAGCAAATATGGCACTACATGGAGGGCACCAATGTAGACTTTCAGTGATGGGGTTTAGCAAAGATCTCTATCTATTATGTTTTCTAATATTACTCTACTATTACGCTCACTCTATTACCCTTGATCAGAATCCTTATCATACACATACATTTTCACTGGCACTACTACTAGTAATAGTAATACCTAACAGTGTACTTTAACTCATGTGAATGCACTAGTATTAATTCTGATCTGATTTATATTAAACATTTTACAATCAATTAGAGATACTATAAATAATTGAAATTAAATAAAAGAGACATTATAAGCAAACACTATGGTTGAAAGGAAGATATAAATATGTTTAGAAGTCTTTCAAATTTCTTCATTCCTTTATTTTTCCCTAATTGTACTTCTGTATGTCAGGTAGGCATTGATTTTTATAAGATTTATAGCAAACACACCCATCATAAATTATTGTATGAATGGACAACTTTGCATTTCATAAATATTAAGACAGCATTTGGGAACTAAAACAGTAAACTATCTTACTGGGATTCAGAGGAAAAGAGAAAGGAAAAAAGTTATTTGCAGTTTTAACACAATCTTAGCTGGCAGTTTCATTTTAGTACACTGAAATTCTTGCTTAGATGCTTTGACAATATTGCTCTTGACAGGTGACTCCACTAAGAACACAGTGTACCACAATTTACTGGTCTTTGTCTTCGGAGGTTCAAAACATTGTATCAGAATTAGAGACTGTCATAGGTAATTTCTTCACATACTTCTGTTTATGAACATCATCTATATGTGTGGGATGACATTGAAACTGTTTCAATAATATGTTAATGAGATTTATATTGTATATTTATATTCTTAGAAGAAACCATGCATTAATTATTCTACAAAGGATGTAATTGGGCTATACATTTACATCCTGAAACTGGGATGTAATTGGCTCCTCCCTCATCTCAACTATGTACAACTTAGCTTAGAGAAAAAGGATGAAATCTGATTTTTAATGGATTTTTTTCTTCTAGTAAATTGTACTCTCATCATGCATTTTCCTTCTACTTACTGTCCAATACTCCTCCTTCCCTGGTTTGGAATATTATAACCTGACTCAGTGTAATGCTTAGCATTCTCATTTCAAATTTATTACAGTGAGAGATAGGAGTGCTCCATATTTTCTACAACCTGACCTAAATTGATTTCTTGTGTTAGAGAAATAGATGCAAAGAATTTTTTAACTGGAACAGGGTTTTTTTTTTTTTTCATTTTGGAAAAAATGTCATGTCATTAATCCTATTCAAATTCATAAGCATGTGAAGAAAAGATATGGAATAAAAATACCATTTTCAAAAGCAATGCTGTTTCCCTAGTGTGAGTAAAATGTTCAACTGAACTAAGGAATTTTAAGTGACAATGTAGGGCATAAAGAGGAGCCACTAATTATTTTTTCAGGAAAGCAACATAAAACATCATCTTTAACCCATCCCTAGCCTACTGTGAAGACATATCTTCTTGCTGTGTGTCTATAGCAGTGTTTTCTCAATTCTGCCAGCATAAGCCATGCCAAGTAGTCTGTCTGCTTTATTTCATTTCATTCTCTCATGACACTTGTTAATTTTGAATACCAGAGTGAAACTGGGAAAAGTTCTACAAGTGATGGAAAGAACAGTGAAAAAAAAAGTGATTCCTCCCCAACACACACACTGGGGTAAAGCTGACAAACGTTTTACAGTTTCTCCTTCTAGCTCAAGTGATACCAAGAATTATAAAAAAGTAGTTTTTCTCATTTCCCAGTGCCCTGGAGAAATGCTCAACAAGAGCAAGCAATTCCTGCTTTGCAGTTGGACAAGATGACCTCTAAGGCTCTTCCAGCAATATTATTCAATGATTGTTGGATGTTTGTTCATGCAAACAGAAACCATGTATTCTTAGAATCAACTCTTTTCAGAAAAGAAAGTGATTGGTTCTTGCTTCCCAGGAATGGGTGGGAAATAAACAGAAGCATGGGTTGTGATAACTGTCATACAGGTCAGCCAAAGTTTGAAATCCATATGACATATGGTTTGATTTCCAGGCAATATTACAAGAATCAAGCAGTTTAAGGTTGCCAGGTGAAATTGCCCCTAGCTGAATTCTGCTTTTCATTTTACTAGAACAAATAAGTAAATGGTACAAAATTTAAGATGAATTTCTTAAATTAATTTTCTTGGATTTTAAAGTACATGTGTAAATTGTAAAATCTTTAGATTTAATTGTTTTCTGTTTTTTCAAATGATTGAAATTAAAGCCACTGAATAGCAAATAGTACTAAAAAGCCTAATTTCCTAATCAGTCTAAAATATTCTGTAATCAACTTTCCTACTTCATAATTTTGTTGCTCCTCAACATTCAATTATAAGACCGGGTTATATTAGTATCGAAATATATTGAAATGCATAGCCTTATCATAACTTCTACTATGGTAACATTCAAAATTCAGATTGTCCATATGAGATTCCTAGTATCTTCTGAAAAGTAGCACATTGTTTGGGTATTTCTTTTACTTGATTCTTTTTAACTGGTATATTTTTACCCCTGGATAGGCTTGTGGTTAACCATTCCGAGTCACTGTGATTCAAAAGGTATACAAGCTAAAGTAATATATAAGTAAAATTTTAATGATACAAATGCTAATAGCGATCTACATTTAAGCCACAAAGTTGATTAGTTCAAGCTTTTATGATATCTTCTTATAGAATTATTCTGTAAGAAATGTTTCTTTACTAATCTCTTCCTATTATACAGTATTTTCATAGGAAGCATAAATGTCACAAAAAAATGGTAATGTACCATTAGTAATACTTCAGTTTACACACACACAAGGCATTTCATGGAAAGTTCAGCCCATGGAATCAAAGGAAGATTTATTATACAGTGTCTTTTTAATTAACCCTCAGCTGGATTTATGTTTGACTATTTTCCCAGATGAATTCATGTAAAAATTATACATTGGTTTTTTAATTAATCAAATCTGAATTTCCAGAATAAAAATAATTTGAAAGAAAAAAAGAAGAAAATAAATATCCTAGAGTTTGTATAAGAATTTCTTGATATGTATAAATGAATTCTGTTACAAATATTTATCACATTCTATAAGATTATATAGTGTTGACTGGTTTTTGAAAGAATAAACTAAATACATGTTGAAAAAAATTGATTGTGAAATATGAAATATAATACAGACTATGTAAACAATGTATCTGCTTATGACAATACTGAAGCTACTATTATGGCTAATACACATAAATTAGTTATACAATATCCAGAGGGAGCATCCTATTAGTAGAGTTAATTAGAATAACTATGCATCTTATTTTCCAATTAGGATGTAGCCCCCTTATGAAGCAGTATGTAAGTCTAAGTACTATTGCTATTTATCTATAAAATTCATCACTACCTTATATTTGAAGTTCATTAAAAAAAAGTTACTAGTAGAATATTATACGTAATTAAGATGTTCATTTGGACAATGAGTTTTGTTGGCTTTGGACAGTAAAAACAAGAACCCATTGTACCAGTGCTTCTCAACCTAGGCAGCTTGACGATGGATAGACTTCCAATTCCCAGAATTCCCCAGCCAGCCAATTCTGGGAGTTGAAGTCCACCCATCTTCAAGCTGCCCAGGTTGAGAAACACTGCATTACAACATAAAGTGCTTTGACACTGTAATGAGCAACTGTTAAAAATAGTGCTGAACATTAAGAAAATAATTTTTTGTTTGCTTAAAACAGTTGCATTATATGCTTCTTTCAGAATGGAGCCTTAAAGTTAATTATTTCTTTTTGGTCATTTGGAGCAATTTATTGGGCCGTTTCTTTATATCCAATTGAAAAGTAATATCTGTGCAATATTGTACTGTTAAGATATAATATCATCACACACAAATAATCTCATACTTAATAATCCTCTTTCTCAACCACTACTATGACATAAAGCAATAAAAATAAATAAAAAGTGGATATAATCCTCTCAAAGAAACTTGCAATACTGTTGTATTATAGTACTGTTTAGTCAAGGTTTCAAAGATAAAGAAACCTATGTATCAAACAGCAATTATCTGAATTTACATATGACATACAAAGACTAACATCATTCCCTGAAAGATCTGTTAGTGCCATTTAGTAGCTCCTGGCTTTCAGTCATCAGCTGACTCCTCCTGGTATCATTCTCACCTGGTATCTGTCAGAGTGATGAATATCATCTGAGGAATGGGGTGATGCTGTTGGAGAATCTCCTTCCCGCTTGATAGAGGCTGACAACAAAATCGACTGCAGGAAAAGAAAGGAAAAGGGAAAGTAGTTAAGAATGCAGAGCGGAAATGGAGCAGGTGATGTGATATACAGTAGCAATAATTAGGAAAGCTATGATTAAGTCAACTATGGGTTAGTGTGTCATGTAAACCCAGCCTATCATCCTTGGTTCTTTTTTGTAATAGTTTGCATAAACTTTTATTGACAGAATTATAAGAATGGAGCATGCCCTTTTGTTTTTTAATTCTTCAAGCAAGTTTTCTGGTCTGTATTATTTATGTGAAGCCGCTAGGTGAGATCATCCGTGGCTTTGGGGTGGAATTCCATCAGTATGCTGACGACACTCAGCTGTACATTTCCACCCCAGGCCACCCCAACGATGCCCTTGAAGTGATGTCCCAGTGCCTGGAGGCCGTGCGGGCCTGGATGGGGAGAAACAGGCTCCGACTCAACCCTTCCAAGACCAAGTGGCTGTGGCTTCCGGCGTCCCGATATAGCCATCTGGTGCCATCGCTGGCTATTGGGGGCAAATCATTGGCCCCCAAGGAGAGGGTTCGCAACTTAGGTATCCTCCTGGATGCACGGCTGTCTTTAGAAGAGCATATGACGGCCGTGGCCAGGGGGGCTTTCTATCAGGTTCGCCTGATATGCCAGTTGCATCCCTTTCTGGATCGAGACTCCCTACGCATGGTCACTCAAGCACTCTTCACTTCCCTCCTGGACTACTGCAATGCTCTCTACATGGGGTTCCCCTTGGGGTGCACCCAGAGGCTGAAGTTGGTCTAGAATGCGGCCACGCGGGGGATTATGGGAGTGATGGGGCGCTCCCACGTGACACCTCTCCTGCGCGAGCTGCAGTGGCTTCCTGTGGTCTTCTGGGTGCGCTTCAAGGTGTTGGTGATCACCTTTAAAGCGCTCCATGGCTTAGGGCCAGGGTATTTGCGAGACCGCCTTCTGCCGCCAATAGCCTCCCACCGGCCGGTTCGCTCGCACAGAGAGGGCCTCCTTAGGATGCCGTCGGCCAGACAGTGCCGGCTGGTGACCCCCAGGGGGAGAGCCTTCTCTGTGGCGGCACCAGCCCTCTGGAATGACCTACCCCTGAGATACGCACAATATCAGACCTCCGGACTTTTCGTCACGCCCTGAAAACACACTTATTCCATCTAGCCAGGCTGGCTTGATCCCATCCTCTCAGTTTTAATTGATTCGGTTTTAATCTGGGTTGTTTTAAATTATTTGGGCCAAAATTATTTAATTGTTTTTAAATTGTTTTTAAATTTTGTATACTATGTTTTATTTTGGCTATGCACCGCCCTGAGTCCTGCGGGAGAAGGGCGGTATAAAAATAAAAATAAATAAATAAATAAATAAATAAATAAATTTGTAGGGACTGTTTTGTGTTCAGGGTAGACATTTTTATAGTATTTAACTCTTTAAAATAGGAGCCCATATCCAAAGAAGAAGAACAACTAAAACAATGAGACAGAGATCATCAATGGCAGTTCCATGGTAAAATGGCTACATTTTTATCCACTGTAGTTTAAGAATACTAGCAAGAAATTCAAACAGGTACAAACAAACTCATTTTTTCCTCACATGAATGAAAATTCCTTAGCAAATGTATTCAAATAATATAAATACAATGAATAGGCAGAACAAGAACTGCTACAAATTATTTCAGAAATGACAATGTTACATAGTTATAGGATCTCTCATTAATATTCTGAAATCTCCCAGATATTAGGAAATTTCTCTTATTTTTACAACAGATTAAGAAAGTGAAAGAGTTAGCAATTTAATGATATTTGTGAAAGTTATCAGTGCCTTGTAGACTTCAGGGCAGGTAAATATAAATTCTTTCTACTACAGTACAAAGTTTTATGAGAAATGACAATATTTTGACTATACAGTAGTCCTCAATTTAGGATGGTCATTTAATGACAGTTCAAAGTTACAATGGACTTTTTAAAAGCTACCTATGGTACAGGTGCTGCCCCTCTCCTGTGGGCATGTGATTACATTTTAGGTGCTTGGCAACTGGCTCACATATATGACTGGTTGCCCTATGCCATTGCCACCTGATGGTGATTTGCAATTTTTTTGCCAGTTTCCAGCAAAAGCCATCCATTCTGAATAACTGTGATGCTCACTTTATAACCATTGTAAAAATGGTCACAAAATCAACTCTGGCCATGTGTGCCTTGATATTGTCTATGACCACAACCAGTTATAACCAAAATCTGGGCTCTGTTGTGGATTGGAAGTTGAGGAGTACCTGTAGTTTAAAGAAATATATTCAATGAAAGTAAACAATATTGTTAAGATCATCTCAGAAATACTAGCTATATCCACATGAACTGGTAACCCATATGTCAAAATGAATACAAGGTCACAAATTATTAAATATAATACGATAATAATACCAGTTTTATTTTATACACATACAGTATACAGTATATTTATTAGGTGTGATGAAAAACCATGTCCACGTGTGATGGTTCAATTTAACTGATTTATTGCTAAAAGCCTATACAAAGGATCTTAACTAGCAGTTAGCACCTAGTTAGAGTTAGATAAGGGCCCACAGCATTCAACGGGAGTTAGAGGTTTGAGTCCTTGGACAAAAAGCCAGATACAAATGTAGCAGAGGTGGGTTTCAGCAGGTTCTGACCAGTTCTGGAGAACCGGTAGTGGAAATTTTGAGTAGTTCGGAGAACCAATAAATACCACCTCAGACTGGCCCCGCGCCCATCTATTCTCTGCCTCCCGAGTCCCAGCTGATCGGGAGGAAATGGGGATTTTGCAGTAATCTTCCCCTGGATTGGGGAGGGAATGAAGATTTTACAGTATCCTTCCCCTGCCATGCCCACCAAGCCATGCCCACCAAGCCACACCCATAGAACCGATAGTAAAAAATAACTGAATCCCACCACTGAAATGTAGCAGATAAATAATTCTGAAGTAATCCCAAACTCAACTAACTCATTATGTATACTCAGCATATGCATGTACTCAATAATGCATAGTTAAAGGTTTCTTTGTGTTGAATTGAACTCCCACCACCTGGTCACATAAAAATACTTCAATACAAAATTTTGGTTGAATTCATGGTAGCTGAAAGGATTATCACTAGAGATAAAATGAGGATCTAGTTTACAGAAAATGTTGTTTTGCCTCAAAGTTTCACATTATTATTATTTGTTAAGAAAACGTATATGGCCACCCAACACACTCACAGTCACTCCAAGCAGCTTACAGAAATAATACTCTAAATAGAAAATCCAATAAATCCCCACCCAAATTTATTTTCCTAAATTTGACATATTGTCATTGCTGAAAATGGGCTTGGCACATTCTTATGATAATAGGTATAAAATGCATATTAAATAAATTAGAGGAAAATTACCATTTAGGGAGCAAATGCTGTACTCGAATCTGTAGAATTAGAATAACTTGCAGCTTTTAAGCTGCATGTGCCTCTTCTGCTATACTGCCATTTCATGCTATTGAAATTTAGTTTCAAAATGACAAAATTTCAGGAGCTTATTTCAAGTAGTTTGGCAGAGGGGAGTACCCTAATATCCTCCCCAGAAAAAAAAATTGATCAGTTCTGCCCTTTCCAATGACATTATAGTATTACTGAGTAGCTTCTTGCAGTCCTTTGGAAGGTCAAAAGGTTGAATGTCAACCAGTGACCCTTCAAATTTTCCCATCCTTACTTTATAAAATTACATGTTATAGACAATCCTTTGCCTTATTTTTTATCAGAAGGAACTGCCACACTACAAATATTATTTCAACAAATCCTGTTCCCTGTATATTAATGTGCTGCATCAGTATTCCGAGATCTACAGGACTATTGGTTGCATTATAACTCCCTTTTTCTTCTTGTAGTAACCTGATAGAAAGTGTTAAAGATACCTGAGCTTTCAATTTGCTTCAGTGAAGATATAAAAATATGAAAGTCAAGCTTTCAGCTCTATTTTCTATCTGCACAGCTTCTCAGAATCTCCATCAAATTCCAGCAGCCAGTTTGCTGGCTCCCCATCCATCCATGCAACTAGTTCTAATTCAATATGATTATGTGAAAAATGGCTATACTAGCTATGGAGACAGTAAATTAAACATTATGTATTACTTTTTATCATGTGGTCCCAAGAAGAATGCTAGCCCCATTTATTTTACAAACCTCCAAAGTGCCATGACGACGACCTCTGGGAAAAATGCAAGGCTAAACTAATCCCAAAGATGTCAATCTTAGACCTTCTATATACACACTCTGTTAAGATGAATAAACCACCCCTTAAAATTGTAGCACGCAGCTATATTCTAAATACCTCTGCAGCGTGTTAAACACCATATCAGTGAATTGAGCTCTTGCTATCTCATCAAACTAAGCTTCCACTAAGATGGAGAAAAAGCGTCTCCATTTAGGCAATGTCAGAAGAATTTACAAGGTTATAGGGGAAATTGGGAAGGGGGAAAGAGCAGTAGCAGAAATTTTACGGTTGTACATCCTCAATTTTCAGTGCCAATTGTTCACAGTATTTGCATCTAATTGTTGGGTGTGGATTGGAATCACACAAGAGTATTAATTTCAATTCAAATGGATCAATTTAGGACATATTTTTAACTGCGAGAGGACATTAAATTAGGAAAAGATAGATATGGAGTCAACACCAAGTTGCAGATGTAAAAATACTGTCTGTCTTTAAGGCACTTTTTCTGAATTCAACATCAAAGGAAATGAGAATCTGATTCTCCTCCTGCCCTATCAGCCTTACCAAGTGGACCAGAAATGCAACTAGATAAGCAAATTCTACTTTATTGTAGGACTAAAGTAACAGAATCTTGCAAGTTTGAAAGTACAATTCTCCCTCTATCTCATTTACCTGCCTGAAAAATTAGGGAGTCTTTTCTTGACCCACCCATTCACCAGCTGAGAATTATGCTGTCTCTCATCTGACTATTCCCTATATAGTGTCTTTGGGGCCAGTCTCCCACAGTCATTCCCACATACCATTACATCAAGCTCCCCTTCAGACTCATTTCCCCCTCCTGAATTTCCAGGGAAAACAAAATGTGAGTGTAAAAACCAAACGTACCTATGCCATTCCCCTTCTGCTGGTAACTGTCTGAGATCACACGAGGCATCCTGTAAATCAGCTAGAAGTAACAGTCATCCCTCTGAGAATCAGTCTCACCCCTCCCCTCCACCTACCTGATGTGGAATGAGTCATTTCCAGTGGTTGGATTCTATCGGTTCAGACGAACCGTTAGCTCTGACTTTCAGCCGTGAGCGAGCTGGTTCTCTCTTTCTTTGAAGTGAGCCTGTCCGTCTGCCCCTGTGTTATACTCACCTATATTTCTGCTTCCGAAGCGGCAGAGTGGATTGCCGCTCCTCAGCTGTTTTCCTTGCTCTCAGCAACGTGAAAGTTCAATTTTCTGCAAACTACGCACGCTCAGCAAACCGGTTGTTAAACCAGTAGGATCCCACCACTGGTCATTTCCCATCCCCTTGCTTGGTATCTTGCTATGCCTGAAGTACCTCCACCCCACAGAAAAAATCCTGTTCATCTTGGCCAGCACCTAATTCCTGCAAGGCTAGTAGTTGTCAAGGACAGGATTTGTTAGGATATTGGTTGTGAAAACAGTGCACCAACTACAGTGCATACACATCTCTTGCTGCCTTCCATGATCTCTCTGACTCTGGGCAGCAGTTTTAATGTATCAAGTATTCAACCCATTTCCCTCTGCATTCAGACCTAGCACAGTTTCCAACCTGTACAGCCCCTGCCCGTTTACAAGTGTGGGAGAGTGCTGTCTGTGAACACAAAATGCAGTGTGTGTGTGTGTGTATGTGTGTGTGTGTGTGTGTATGCGCTTCTCTCACTAGCAAAGTTCAACTGAATATAAGGCGAACCTTCACTGATGCTGGCAATTACAAACAAAATCACTCTTTTTGTTTAATCATTGGAAAGAGCCAATAAATTTAAAGTCTTGCTTCTTGGAAGGTCTCTGCAGAAATCAGAAATTTTGTAAAAACCCACACTCAATCCCATTCTACAATTCTAGCATTCTCTTGTCTGTGTGCATCTGCTGTTTTTCATTTGTGGTTTCTGCTAGTTTTAGCTGGGTTTTTTTTTTAGGATTTGGGCTGTTTATCTCTTATGTAGGAATTCTGTAGTGCAAGGAATGGTGTTTTCTTCACTGGTTGTTGGTAAGAGCTCTGGATGGAATCTGTAAATTGCCTGGGGTCAAGGGACATATTGATAGATGAATATGCTGCACTGTAAGCAAATTCAGCAAGAATGTGACATCGGTTCAGTTGCCATGCTGATATGAAACACAGACTCTTATATATTGCTGCAAAAGCTGGTTTAATTTTCTCAAATTCACGATTGGTCTCCAGATGATGTGAGGAAGACAAATACATTTTAATATTTAATAAGTGCAAGATAGTCTTCCAAAATTTGGAAGTGAACTGACTTCCTTGGCCAGTTGATCAAGGAACTCTATGTCCAAAAATGAACAAATCTCATTAAATTCACTACTACTAATATGCTAGTATATCCTTGCACTGGAGGAAGATGATTTAGGTGATGAAATCTAGAGAAATAGTGTCTCAGGGCTGTAATAGGATCTCTAGAGGCTGCAATAACCCAGATAACTTAAGAGTTTAGCTTTGCTCTATGACAGACATGACAAAGGGAAAAAATTCTTCATGATGGCATGGATGTGAGGCTACCAAATTCACTAAAAAGTCTATGTTGGGTTTTAAATACCTTCCTGGTTCCCACTGTTTTGTGGTCATAACACAGCTATAATAGCTCCTTCTTAGGGGAAAAGGGACTTATAAATGACTATTGTGCAACACCTGCCTTCCCTCTACTATGAAAGGTGCAACAGTATCTTGTTGAGCTCTCTGGAAGTCACATCCAAGCCCTGGCATATGCATCAGGCTGTTGGTGTGTCTTAATTTGATCAAATAGATCAACCTGATTTTCTATTTCCAGCTTTTCATGTTCTGATTTACGGTGCAACTCAAAGTTGTATGGCTGGAGTATTGTTGCATTTGTGGTGGATGGTACAACATATAAAAATCAAAGCAGAAGAAAAATTATGCCCACCACATTTGTCCATGGGTGAGAGATTGAGCATTCTGCAAAACCTATACACTCTTATGGTCTATATGAACTTTTATAAGGTGGATTATTCCTTCCAGTTTATGTCTCCATTGTTGAAAGGCATTTTTATTGCCAGCATCTCTTTAGTGAAAATGTAATAGTTCCTTTCTGTTGGGAAGATCATTCTAAGTAAAAGGCAGATGGTAGTACCTCTGTCCACGCTTCCTTTTCTGGAGCATGAATGCTCCTATGGCCATATTTGAAGTGTCTGCACCACAAAGGGGAGGGGGGAGTTCTAGAAGAGGGGCTAAGAAGCAAAGACCATTTTAACTCTTAAAATGTCATTGCTCTTGGGTTAACCAGAGAATCACTGACCTTTTCTTAGGAAGTGAGACAGCAGTTTTACATGGTCAGCAAAATTAGGGATGAGTTAGAAAAGCACTGCACGTTTTTCACATTATTGGAGGTGGGGGGGGAGTGTGTGGGGGAGAGTAATAGAATAGACCAGTGATGGCAAACCTATGGCACGTGTGCTGGAAGTGGCACGCAGAGCCATCTCTCTGGGCATGCGAGCTGTCACCCGTTGCTCTTCTGGGTTCCGGGGTGCCAGCCAGCTGGTCTTCATATGGCGGGAGCGCTGGAAACCAGGTGCACGTGCACGCCGGGTGGCTGCTCTTCCAGTTTCTGGCATGCGCATGTGCACCATCCATCTGGTCTTCCGCTTTTCTAGCACACATGAGTGCATGAAGACCAACTGGCCGTTACACATGCGCACGCCAGAAATCAGAAGATCATCTTCCAGGCGCATGCATGCGCATCGGGCGGCTGCTCTTCTGGTTTCTGGCACACATACACATGCGTGCACACGCTCCCGTTTTGGCACTTGGTGCCGAAAAGGTTTGCCAACACTGAAATAGACTTTATCTTTGCTGGATCCATCTGTATACCTTCTGTGGAGATTGTGTATCCCAAATAGTTTAATTTAAGCAGATCAAATGGTTATTTTTCTAATTTGGCAAAGAGCTTGTTTTCCCATAACATCTGCAATATATTTCTGACAGGTGGCATGCAAGAAGGAATATTCGCAATATATTAATAAGCCAATAAAAACTAGTATGTCATCTAAGTATACTATCATACACTAATCTATAATTTCTGAAAATATATAGTTCATGAATCTAGGAAAAAAACAGCTGTGCAATTAACAGGTGGAAAGTTTGTGTATTTACAGTTGCTGCATCTTGTAACAAAGTCTGTTAAATACAAGTCCTTTCATTCTGATTAGGTTGTAAGGTCTTCTCAAGTCCAGTTTATTTGCTTGTACTTTGAGAAAGTAAATGAAGAGAGAAGGCTCTGTTGCATGTCTTAAAAAGTTTTTAAATTATACTTTTCAGAGAAAATTGTTTTCTTTATACTAACAGGAGAACAAAATTTTTAAAAGCCCTATTTTTTTTTTCTTAAAAAAAAAAAAAAAAAGACCAGGAAAGAAATTTCCAAAACTTAATTGATTCAAAAAGCCAGAGTAAGCAGGCATGCAGATATAGGGTTTGATTTCTGTGTTTGGCCAGACAAGGCATATAAAATCTAAATGGCAACGTTGAGAAAGACTACTTAGAAACTCTCTGAAAGAAATGGATCTTCAGTGGGTTTTTTTATTGTGCCTGAATTTCAAAGGTATAAGTCTAATTAATAAAACAGAAATATGAAATCTTACTGAGAAAAAAGCTGGGAAGGCCATGTATCAGAACTTAAGGCTATAGAAACATAATATCTGGTACCTATGAAATGACTTATGTCTGTTAATGTAAAAGACCAAACTGTAATTCACATCAAAGCTATGAAAAGATGATCCCCAATATCCAACAGGATTAAGAGAAATGATTGATGGTACATTGTCTTGAGAAAAATAGAAATCATAAACCATTTTAGAGATAGAGCTATGTTAAATCACAGCATGATCTTGTCATAATATCAAATCAGACTAAATGGGTCAACCTACAAGATACAACACCTGCTAGTTTTTTGTTTTTTAAAAAAAATAACTTCCACTAAGGGACCATTTTAGAAAAAGGAAGAGGGGAAAGTACATAAAAGTAATGTAAGTACATTGGTTGTTATGTGTGAAAAAACAAACAAACCATAAACAGACTTATGAAAGGCAGAAATATTAGATAAATATCCTTTTAAGGAGGAAGCCTATAATTTTTAGATAATTTTTCAAAAATTGAATATCATGTTGATTAAAACAGAAAACAATCCATTTGGAGATCTTTTGTGGCAAAACATATAAAGGCTGTATATTTGGTCTTGCAACGTTAGACAGCAGGAGGTTTCCAAGTGACATCAATACCTGTTGGATTATAAAATGGAATTTAACAAATACAAATTCATCATATTGTTAACCAAAAGATACAATATGATTGTGGCCGGAAGTGAAAATGAATATAGAAGGGAATACAGCATAATCTGTCTTCACCCAGTTGATGGAAATCTGAAGATCAAAACTATTAGGACAGTGAAGGATAATCATAATGCCACAAGATCTGGGTGTTTATTGTTTTTCCTTTCCACTGAAATAGTTATCTGCATGATTCCTCAAAGTCAGAATAGGAGGTGGAGAAATGAGGGTTCAGCATTCAACCAGAAAGAACATCATAACTGTTTTTGTGGTGAGTAATGCCACAATTGACTAAATTAATCACTGTTGGTTTTGAAGGCAACAAATCTTCAAATTCTGTTTTCTTGGTTAACTGAAGTACTGACTATCCTTTAGGACATTGTCAGTATGAAGATATACAGTATGCCCCACTATTGAAAAGATGAGCAAATGGTTGTGAATTAATCCTCATGTATTCATCTTATTTCTCAACTAGTGAATTCTATATAAGGTATCATCCATCCTATTGTTAAGAGGCCTGCACCACTGAATGGCAAATCTTTGATAGGGGCTGTCTTCATTGACAAGGCCAGAGAAGTGCAGCCATGCATGCCTCCTGAGGGAAAAAGCTCCAGCTATATTATTTTATGCACAGTCTGCAGCATGGCAGGATGTATTGATTTGTGGCTCAAATAAATGGCAAGCTTCTGCATAAAATATCTAAACCAAAAGATTCTTGTCCTCAAATAAACGTTCAAAAACCATAGCCATCTTCTCCCCTAGAAAAATACTAATAGTGAGCTATGGATGTATGGTGAGCTGAAAAGGAAAATTCCAGAGGTTTTCATTTTTCCTCATTCATTAGTGTGGAAGGCATTTTAAGTCAGCCTATTCTTTGAAGAATCAACTAAAACAGAATTTGGGATAGAATAGTTAAAAAAATATTGTTATTCAGCCCTGGACATATTCAAGAAATGTTCTGGATGTGTCAAAATACCTTTGGATACATAAGTTGATGTCCCAATGCTGGATCAGGTAATGATGACAGTCCTGGTATACAGTGGATAAGTCTGGATATGAAATATAATATTCTGGATCTTAATGCATAATTGGTCATGAAATATCAGAAGTGACTAATAAGTTAGTGTAAATAGAAGCTACTAAATAGATTAAGGAAGTGAGTGTATAGTCACTGAAACAACTATAGAGGGAAATGAAAGTAGAAATTCCTGTGGTATTAAGAGATGGCTAGATATTTAAATCAAAGCTAATTCCAAAGAAATCCACTACTGTGCCATAGGTAAGGAACACTTAGATATAAAGATGTATCTGAAGATGAAACTATAGAAAACTATCAGTCCCACACTGAAAACATAACTACTATCCAGGTAATGGTCATTTAGCAAAGCAGGGAGATATACCAAGAAAGCAGTTGGCAATAAAAATTCTAAGACAGATATCTTCAACTATGAATGCCATATTGTCCCTACCAATATGAAAAAAAATGGATTAATAACAAAGAGAACAGCATCATTTGTTACGATCTAGAATGCAGCATAGGAAGGAATCCCCATCTTGATGTCAAACCACTAGGGCATAAACATAAATTGCACCAATCAAGTGACTAAGTCTGGGTAAAACACTGAGACCAAGAGCCAATATGTGGTTGGTTCTCAGGAGAAATTCTTGCAAATCTTTTCAAATAAGGTAGGACCAAAATGCTGCTGAGGCTGAGATGCTTCTAAAATCAAATAATGCCATAAAGGTAGCAGTGTTAATAAAAAGAAAATTGATTATCCTGCAACTAACAACTGTAGCAGAATAGTTAATGTTTCATCTGGCCAGTACAAAAAGTGCAGGACCAGGGGTGAAATGCTCCCGGTTCGGACTGGATCACTTGATCCGGTAGTGATGGCGGCGGGTGGTTCGGAGAACTGGTAGCAAAAATCCCTGCGCCCTCCCCATACCCAGCTGAGCCACATGATCATCAGAGGCTTTTTTTTTTTTTACTTTTAAAAGCATTTTTTCTACAACCTCTTTGGCCAAAAAAAAAAATGCTTTTAAAAGTAAAAAAAAAAAGCTTCTGATGATCGCGCGGCTCAGCTGGGATCGTCAGAGGCTTTTCAAAGCATTTTTTTCTGCAACCCCTTTGGCCGAAGAGGTTGTAGGAAAATAAATGCCTTTAAAAGCCTCTGGCAATCCCAGCTGACTTGCCTGATCGTCAGAGGCTTCTAAAAGCATTTTTTTCCTGCAACCTCTTAAGGTTGTAGAAAAAATGCTTTTAAAAGTTAAAAAAAAAAAAAGAAAGTTGGCCACGCCCACCCAGTCACATTACCATCAACCCATGCCCACAGAACCGGTAGTAACAAATTTTAGATTTCACCCCTGTGCAGGACTTGATGCTGCATCACTTGTGCATAAGAACTTGTGTTATATTTCTTCCTATGGAAACAGCAAAATATATCCCCAGTTAGTCTTCTTGAATACCATACCAGAGATAGAAGCAATATTCCTGGAGTCAGGATACTGCAGATTGTCACAGCCAGTTGGAATCAGAGTCCCTGATCTCAAGGGAAGAACTTGGTTATCTATTTAAACTGGTGATGTAGAGAGGCATCTGGGACAGAGAACAAATATGCTCTCACAAAAATCATAGAAATAGCTTTTAAAGCGCCCTCAAAGACTGAGGCATGAAAGAGGTAGAACAAAGTTCCATCATATTTGAGGCATGAAATTCTGGCAATGGATATTGAAGTCTTCACAAAGTTCTTTATCCAGATGAAAAGATATTCAAGATACTCATATACTGCAAATGTCTGAGGGTGGGAATTTGCTCCTAAAGCTGAAATAATTGCAAAGAGATTTAAGTTAAAGAAACATGTTAATAACAAGTCATGAAATAAGAACAGTGTGATGAAAAATATATACCTTTTCAGGTTGAAAGAAAAAACATTTTAAGAGTGAGGGGGACCACACACAAGCAAATTCAGCATGAGAAAAAATACAATATTCTTTTTAGTGAGAATATTCCTCACTAAATACTGGTATGGCGGTAAAAGAAGAGATTTGGGCAATTTAACATTAAGTGGAAAGTAGTAGGATCGCACAGCTCAGCAAGAAAACATTCTAAAATATTGGTTTTCAAAGGCACAAGCCTACTTGAGTATTTATTGCATAGGAACAAGAAAGACCAATTATCTCTGTGGTTTAGGACAATATACTCATTTGTATAAATTAAAACTTTGATCCTAAAGTACTCGGTCCTACATTAAAGATCTGATTCCAAAGCTAGCCAAAGGTCAATTGGATGGCTACAAAAATTAAAATAAATTCATTTTCTACCAGCAGAAAATTCTACAGGAATTTAATATAACTCTCCTTGAGTTATATCAGCAGAAAATGTTGTCAGTATAAGACATATCACTGGTATTGGTTCACCAGTGGCAATGACTTAAATGGGACACACCCAAATAGTCTTCACTATATCAGCCCTTGATCTTTTCAATAGAAGAGGAAAAAGAGGAACTAATTGCAGCAAATTGGCAGAACTCCAGGCGTGGAGTATGCTAGTTAAAGGTCTATGCCCCTTCACAGATAATAGGACAGTCAGAAACTCACATATTCCTTGGTACATGTCACCAGTGAAATTTTCTAGAATCTATAAAGGCACTTAAAATTTATGTTGCAAATGTAATCAATAAAATGAGACATAAAAAAATCTAGAAAATTTTGAATTCAAATACACTGATTCAGAGGATTTTAAAGATTAATATATAATTAAGATCCAAGTTTTTTTTTCTGGAATTGCTGTATTAACAATTTAGATAGTATTTTATTTTTTTTCATTTCTGCACTTTTCATTCCCCCCCCCACTTTATTCTTTTTTAAATTTGCATCAGGTTTTCTCTTTTTAATTGTAACTTTTAATAAAATTACTATTAAAAAAATAATGTAATACTCTAGCAACCTTTCTTCCCAAGGATTTACTGCCAGTGAGGGAAAGATAACTCATTTATCTATGAATTTGCTCAAATTAGGCCATCTTTTTTGACCTATGAAAGATTCTTGATGCTCCTGCTGGAATGGTTGCCATTGGAAAAAGCAGATAAAGCTATCAAAAAAAGTTTTCTTGTTATCTTTTGAACTGAACCATTCTATTTTTGTTCCTCAGAGAAGAAAAAATTCTTAGAAAACCTATGATCTCAATTAATCATAAAATACTGTATGTATATACTGAAAACTGAAAAGCCTTTATATTGTTTTCCTCGTAGTTACAATATATTCTATAGCACTGGTGTCAAACTTGTGATGACATATTGTCGTCACGTGATCAGGGGTGAAATCCTCTGAAGTCTGCTACCGGTTCTGTGAGTCTGCTACCGAGCACATGCTTCGCGCACATGTGCGTGCTTCTTGCCCATGCACACCTGAGACGTGCCCGGGCAGTGCTAATAAAGGAACATTTGAAGCCTTCCGAGTCTGCAAAGGTAAGTAGAACAGCGAGGGAGGGGGAATCCGCTGTGCCATGTGATTCAGATTAGCTAGAAAGCAGGAAATCCGACGATTCTAGCTAAAATAAATTGTGCGGCCCAGCTGATCATCGGAAATACCAGTTCACCCGAACCGGTAGCGTTTTTTACTACTGGTTCTCCTGAACTGGTCCAAACAGTAGCATTTCACCCCTGCACGTGACGTATCAGAACTTCCCCCCTTCACTAAACTGGAGGTGGGTGTGGCCAGCATGTGACACATCTGGCCCGCAGGCTGTGAGTGTCAACTTGCAAAGCTTTCAAGTTGCCATGAGCAGGAGGAAGGGAGAACTGAAGTGAATTCCATACATTCTTCTGACCGCAATCAGAAGGAGGGTGTTAGGTTTCACAGCCAGCCAAAGTGGTTAATTGGAGAATGTGATTTATGACATGGCCAGAGAGGAGGGGAGAGACAGGGTCATAGGAGAACGTAAATCTACGTAGGATCAGTCCTAACTGCATCCCAGTATTGCCGGAATGGTGCTCCTAATAAATGACTATATTTCCTTTGAAGTTTGGATCATGGCTCATGAATTAATTAGGGCATCTTTCGGAAACTTTGACACCTCTGTTTTATAGTCTAACATGGACAATGGACCCAAACTGCTTTACAGATTATGCAAAACATATACAGAAACATGCACCAGAAATCTGGAGTCCTCCGGCTTTTCTCTGAATTCTTCTAGGAAAGAAAATAACTAATTCAAACTTTCTCTGCCACAGCTCCATGCCCTGTTACACACAATTCTATGGCAAACGACCATTTCCCTGTTGAGAAGCAGAGCAACAGATTTGTCCAAGTGCCAGTGAGACATCATATTTCTATCTCTCCTTTAAATCATCCCTCTGCTAGGTAGTCTCTACTGAGACTATAAACCCTAAGAGGATCAGCCTGAGCATTACACCTGGGGCAAGCTAAATAAAAAAAAGGTCACCAGTGCTTTTTAAACATGGACAAAAAAGCAGTAAAATGTGTTTTGGGGGAAAAAAATCTGGCATTAAATCATGACTTTTTGCCTGGCTCGCCTCATTAAAAATGGCCTTTTGGAAAGTAAAATTATCATTGTAAGTGATAAGATCTTTAAGAAAATAATTCACGGCTTCTTCACCCTTTAATATGATAGCCGCCATCGGCTAATTTTTTTCTTAATGGCAACGAGGCTATCAATCTTATCCAAGGCTTGCTTTCATCCTTGCTTCTCTCCCCTGCCACCTTTCCAAATAACCATAGTCTCTATTGCTCATAGAAGCAACTGTCTTTTCTTTTCTGCTTCTGCACTAATGGTTTCCAATTCGATGAATCCCCCTCTGAATCATAAGCTAAGCATAAATGCTCAGTTACAACATTACACGACAAATTGAAATTAGGGTGCACTTTGTTCTGCAAAGTTGGTAATTAAATAATGGAACAAGATTGCCCAGAGAGATAGTAGATTCTCAATCCTGTATATTCTTAAACTGCAGCTTTAGTCAATCATAAATTAAGCTCCCATAATCGCCTAACAAAGTTTTCCTATACAGGACTATTTAGGAACAAAATCCCCCCCCCCCCCCGCCACAGAGTTGCTTTCTAGATGTTTCTCAAAACCTGATCCTATTGGCTGGGGCTTCTGGATGTTTTAGCTCAGCAACATTGGGTGGATTACACATTCTCTAAACTTGCAACATAAATGGATATTTAGGGAAATATTTTTATAAATAACAAAATATGCTCAGGCTACGTTGGTTTATTTATATGAAAAGACTGCAATGGGTTTTATTTAATTATGAATACATATTCATAATGAAGATTCTTTAAGCAATGGGTTTTAAAATGTAGGAACCTGTATAAAACCTAAAACAAAATTATAAATTGATCCACTTTTCTTTAATTTGAACTTCATAACCTGTTTCTTTTTAGTACTACATGAATTTTTCCTACTACAGGATAGAAGCCTGAAACCTAAATTCCAGAACTCTGTCTTTTCAATAAGAAACAAGAGATGGGCTTTATTTAATTAGGAGTAAAAAATGAATCCAGACCAATAGCACCTCTACATAAGGTTGGAGTGTCACCAGTTCAATGTATTCCCTTATACTCTGAGATATAACAGCCAATAGAGGTATATATTGATAAGATGCATACAACAAACAAACAAGAAATACAGCTCAACATTATTATTATTATTATTATTATTATTATTATTATTATTATTATTATTACCCTAGCAAGGGAAGTATACAGAAATTATTATTTGTATATATTTTTTTATGATTCTCTGGATTCAACTGAATTATAATAATGCAGCCTGGTAACACTAGGACCATTACTACTTTATTACTATTAAGATTAATAATAGCAAAGAAACAATGATCAGTTATTACAAATCAAGTTCATCAAGAAGAGGATTCAGAAAAGGATATCTTTAAAAATGCACTAGTTCTGGAAAGGACAACATCTAGAATCAGAAATTACTGACAAGAAGCTAGCAGATCAATATCAATTTATAATACAAAATAAAACATTCATTGAAATAGAACTGCAAGAACTTCAAGAGACTACTCAGGCCAAAAAGCCAAAGCCTTGCCAGAAGTAGCTCAGACTGTAGAGACAAATCAGTGGGAATCATCAGTAGAAGATGCCAAATCTCAGCATAGATACTGAATTGTTTTCATTCCCAAACCAGGCATCTTCTCTTCTGCCTTCTCCTCAGAAAGAACAAAGTCTTCTAACTAAAAAACAAGAGGAGTTGAAAGAAAGAATAACTGAATGTATAGAGCAAAAGAACAGAGCAGAAGTAAGATTGCCTGATTGCAGCTTGTTCTGAAGAAACAGCTAGCACAAGCATTAAAAAATGCCAATACTATAATATCAAATATAAGCACCAGTTCACTGCAAGAAACACACTAACTAATGTATGGTATGGAAGCATTATGACTGAATATCTTAGATGCAAAATTTACAAACAAGCCAAACAGTGTACCACCAACATGGAAGCTCAGGTTGGAAAATAAGATCAGCATGCTAACATCAGATGCAAGCAAGCTAGAACAAATGAAAGAAAAGCAGCAAATAAGTGCTATAGCCAAGAAAATGAGCAGACACAAAGCTTGAACTGCACACTACAGGCAGAATTTCCAATTTCAATTGAATCAGAAATGTTTCTACCAATCCATTAATAGAGAGGCTGCAATAAACCAGTCAACACTTGACAAAGAAGAAATAGTGCAGTTTTGACTACAACTATGGGACAACCCAAAGAAACACAACAGGAATGCAACTTGGATAAAAGAGGGGAATAAGAATAAAAAAGAAGCTGAAATGAAATAACCTGTAATAACAGCAGAAACTGTATAGGAAAGGGCAAGGAAAATCAAGAATTGGTTAACATGTGAAGATGAACTGCATGGTTTTGAGTTGAGTAAACATCTGACTAGTTTACACTCACCCATAGCCATGCAGTTTAACAATTACTGCAAGGAGATGAAATTGAAGATTTGTTAACATCTGGCAAAACCTTGGTTGTTGTTCAGTTGCTAAGTCGTGTCTGACTCTTTGCGACCCCACAGACCATAGCATGCCAGGCTCCCTTGTCCTCCACTGTCTCCCAAGTTTGCTGAAATTCATATTTGTTGCATCAATGACACTATCTAACCATCTCATCCTCTGCCGTTCTCTTCTCTTTTTGCCTTCAATTTTGCCAAGCATCAGGGTCTTTTCCAATGAGTCCTCTCTTCTCATTAGGTGGCCAAGGTATAAAGGTTAATAAAAAGCAAAACTTACCTGATTAAAAAACTCCATCAAAAGGGGCAGCACAAGAGAACTACAGGCCAATTACCTGCTTACCAACAAGTTTCAAATTACTAACTGATGTGATAGCTGTTGCAAACAACAGCATCTAACACAAGCTTTTTCCATCTGAGCAGAAAGGAAACTACCCTGATAGCAGAGTAACAAAAGATCAGCTCCTAATTGACAAAATGATTTTAGAAAAGTGCAAGAGAAGGAAGACCAACTAGAACGTAGCGTGGATTGATTAGAAGAATGCATTCAACTGCCTGCCACATGATTGGATAATCAAATTCCTAAAAATAACAGGAGTCAGTAGAACATCAGAAGTTCTGTGCAAAGACTGATGGCACAATGGAAGACAGGGCTGCTGATCAATGGTAACAGAGAGAGGTTAATATCAAAAAAGGAATCTTTCAAGGAGATTCACTATCACCACCACTATTTGTTATTGGACCGCTCCCCTTGTCAACAGTACTGCCATTGAAAATATCTGCCAGGCTATTCTATATCTCCATTACATTGACGATCTGAAACTGTATGGAAAAACCCCATCTGAAATAGAAGTGCTGCTCAACACTGTCAGCATATGCAGCCAAGATATTGCAATTGAGTTTGAACTGGACAAATGTGCCACTCTTACCATCAACAGGAGAAAATACCAAAAATTGAAGGAATCAAGATGCCCTATGGAAATAACATCAAGAGTCTGGATGAAGATCACCTAGTCATCCTTGAAGCTGACAGCATCAATCACACTGAAGTCAAGAAGAAGGTTAGAAGTAAATATATCATGAGAGTGAAGATCTAAAAGTCAAAACTCAGTGGAGGAAATAGCATCAAGGCAATTAACACCTGGGCTATGCCAGTGATTAGATACATAGCTGTAATAGTGGTCTGAACTCAAGCAGAACTAATCTCTCTTTTGCACTCATTTGGGACAAAACAATTAATGTATTTCTTTCCCGGTTTGAATTGACCTGCAGTCAATTTTTCCTTTCAAGCAGCTCTCTTGAAATACTTTAATAAGAAATCTAGTAATCTTTCAGGTAGCACTTTGTGAAGCACAGATCTGGAATCATGAAGAAATAAAAATCAGATGACTGGCTTCTCCTACAGCTTAAATCAAAAAGGGCATGGAGGGCATTGTCCAGTGATGACACAGGGTGAGATCACAGCAGCCATAAACAGCCAATAGGATCCCTGACCAAATCATCAAGGTAGTGAATGAGATGTCATAAATTGTTTGTACTACAAAACCTGTGTCAGAAGAAATGAAGAAAATGCTATTTTAAGACCAGAACAGCTAAAAATTAATTTAGGCTGCCATGCCAGTAGACTGAAGTTGAGACAGAGCTTGGAGCATGAGGACATGTCCTCTAAAAATAGTCTGTGTGATCTAAGGATGTCTTAAAAATGCCTCACTTCTGGGCTGGAGATGAGCTTTAAAAATACTGTGAGGACATGGCAGGAAAAAGAAAAGATGCCAGACGCAAATGTATTGTGATTAAGTGCAAATGAGTTTATGGTAATTTTCAGTGGAAAATCACACCGGTTCCCTCATTTCTGAAGCCCTTACTCAATACAAGGTTGTGGATCTGAGGTTATTTTCATACTTTTCCTTTTCTCTCCCCTCCAGTCTTTTCATACCACTTCTTCCCACTTTTCCTTTTTACTTCCATTTACAGATCCAGCTGGTCTGTCCCATCATCACACTGAAAAAGGCCTCACAATTGCAATGCATGCTCACTGCCACTCTCCCATCCTAACTGCCTCCTCCCCTCGCTAAGAGGCAGGTCAAGAGTCAGTAGTGGCAAACAGTGAGCTGGCAGCAGTGACACTTTGTTTCCTTTCAAGGCCACCCATTTGAAACTATTAAGTGTTGGGCTCCTGCTTTTTGATAGCCCTGAAAACACAGGCAGTTTATTTCTTTTAAACAATCAATCACAACTGCTGTCAGCACAACAAATACCCTAACCCTGCTTTTTGTATCTTGCTCTGGCCTTTTCCTTCTCTCTGCGGTAAGTGTTTCCTGCCTGATGCGTTGGACTTTAACTCTGCCATCTAAATAGGTACTTATCACTTAACATGGAGGTGATGGCTTGACATGTTTTCTGTCTCCTGCCCTCCCCTGCATAGTGGGGAAGCAGTCAAAGTGTTGTTAATAGCTGTTATCACTCGAGAACTGTAACCCCAATGCAATGAATGATAGCAGCCTCTGTTGTGCTTTATCATAGCACCAGAAGTATCAGTTCCAAATTGTGAAAACCAGTATTTTTATTTTCGGGCACTTTTTCAAGACCAGGTAAACTCAGACTCCCACTGGCCCCTTTTGGGTATCCAAACCTGACTTCAAGAAGACATAAAAGCATTTAATGCAGCAATGTGTGATGAAGGAACATTCTGACAACTTGATCCTTAGTTTGTGTTAGACCTGAGACAAGTGCTCTAGAGTCTATGCTGCAAAGGGAACTGAGGGAGAAGAAGACTTTTTCCAGTTTGCATGGATGTAGGATACTTTCATTTTCTACCCTTTTGTAACATCATAATCACATCGAATCATTTCAAATCTACATCAATTTGCATCATAGCATTGGTCCATTTAACTCAGAGGTGTCGAACTTGTGGACCAACTCCCAGAATTCCTGAGCCAGTATGGTTCGTTCAGGAATTCTGGGAGTTGAAGTCCACAAGTCATCAAATGTCCATCATTCCCTACACCTCATTTAATTTAATATTTTCTACATTGATTGGTAATAGCCAATTCTCAGCCTTGCACTGAACTTGAGATATTTTTAAAATATAAATGTACTGTAAGATTTAGGCAATGTTCCTAAAACTTAAAGCATTTCAATTAATTTCTATTTGGTTGTTTAGAGAAAAGTCATGCCTGAACTTGATTTCAGATTAGAGCACCTTTATTGTCTATCTCACAGTTCATAAGCTTGAATTATGAACTATGTTTGAACTAATGTTAAGTAAGCAGATAGTTTCTATTTCTCCTGAAAAATTTAAAAAAAAAAGATGGAAAAATAGAAAAGATATTTTGACCTTAAATTTATTTGCCTGGAAGTAAACTCACTGATTTCAATAAAAATTTCCTTTCAACAAACAATATTTAGGACCACTGTCTCAGTAAATCAGATTTTTATCTTATTTGTATAGAACCAATATTCTTACTATCTTCTCTGGCATGAATACTAGCCCTAACTACTGACATATTTCAAAAACAATAGATGGTTCTTTGATTTTTCCCTTCTCCCTACAGCCACAACGAGCAGATTTAATTATTCATCTTTTAATTGTCTTTTACTTTTAAATATGAAGCCCTGAGGTATTTTATAATTTCCCCAAGGTCATCATAGAAGTACCTAGCAATGCTGTTTCTAACATCTATAGACCCAAAGGTACTATATCATATCTTTCCCAACTCAAACTCTAGAGAGAAATTTCAGAAAAGAGCACATTGTCTATAGTAAAATATCCGGAGACAATTTCATCAAGTACTTTCTCCTTTGAGATTTTAATAACTGGGCACAGACAATAATGTACGAGACAAAAAAATGGTCTAATAAGCTATGAAGGAGCTGTGGGAAAAGGAATTTAAAACTGACTGGACATCTAGATTTAGTGATCAAGCACTCATTAGCTCATATATTTGGAAAACAAAATAAAACATTTGCAACTAGAAATTGTAAATAAGCTACAAAAATACTCCATCTACTTTTTCATCACGGCATGTTTGTTGTTGAGCATTCTGATAGTTATGCATCATTTATGCATCTGCACAATGCCCAAATTAGGGGAGATGGGACTAGGGTGCTTGGGTTTAATAAAGTCCTAAATTGATAAATTGAAGATATTTTGATTTTCAACTCTAATTTAATGTTTCTATTTTTTTTTAAAAAAGAAATTAATCTTATACAGTATTGCTTGAAAATCTTTTTTATCTTTGTTTCTTTTATTTTGCTCATTTTCTTCTTAATTGATTAAAAAAAACTATTAAAAGCAAAGTCAAGAAAGAACTAGCAATAGTACTTAGACTTATATACTGCTTCACAGTGCTTTACAGCCTTCTCTAACTGGTTTACAGAGTCAGCATATTGCCCCCAACAATCTGGGTCCTCATTTTACCTATGTCCCGATATAGTCAGTTGGTCACTGACTATTGGGGGCAAATCGCTGGCCCCCACGGAGAGGGCTCGCAACTTGGGCGTCCTCCTGGATTCACGGCTGTCTTTAGAAGAGCACTTGACAGCCGTGACCGGGAGGATTTTTCATCAGGTTCGCCTGATTTGCCAGTTGCGTCCCTTTCTGGATTGGGACTCCTTACGCACAGTCACTCATGCTCTTGTCACTTCCCGCCTGGACTACTGCAATGCTCGCTACATGGGGCTCCCCTTGAGGTGCACCCGGAGGCTCCAACTGGCGCAGAGTGCGGCCGCGCGGGTGGTTATGGGAGTGACATGGCGTTCCCATGTAACACCTCTCCTGCGCGAGCTGCACTGGCTCCCGGTGGTCTTCCATGTGCGCTTCAAGGTCTTGGTTATCACCTTTAGAGCGTTCCATGTCTTAGGACCTGGTTACTTACGGGACCGCCTGCTGCCACCAGTAGCCTCCCACTGGCCGGTACGCTCTCACAGAGAGGGGCTCTTCTGGGTGCCGTCGGCCAAACAATGCGGCCCCCAGGGGGAGAGCCTTCTCTGTGGGGGCACCTACTATCTGGAATGAACTCCCCCCGGAGATACGGAGGATCCCGGATCTACACACCTTCCGCCGCGCTCTCAAGACCTTTTTATTCCATCAGGCTGGCCTGGCCTAACTGTTTCCCTTTTTTTCCCTTTTTAAAACGTAAATTTTAATTCGTTTTTAATTGATTGGGGTGTTTTAAATCTGTCTTCGGCCAAATTGTTTAATTCGATTTTATTCAGTTTTAAATTTTGTATTTATGTTTTTTATCCTGTGGCTGTTCACCGCCCTGAATCCTTCAGGAGTAGGGCGGTATACAAATCAAATAAAACTAAACTAAAACTTAAACCTCGGAAAGATGAAAGGCTGAGTCAACCTTGAGCCGATGAAAATCGAACTCCTGGCAGTCAGCAGAATTAGCCTGCGATACTGCATTCTAACCATTGTGCCACCACCATGCAATGAACGAACAAATGAACGAAAGAAAGAAAGAAAGAAAGAAAGAAAGAAAGAAAGAAAGAAAGAAAGAAAGAAAGATAGATCCAGACATTATTTATAGATTCTTGAATGGAAAAGGCCATAGTGAGGGAATTACTTTATGTAACAAAATTGACTGGAATTCTTTTTTCTTACAAATAGCAATGGAAAAAGAATTTGTTATGGCCACACTTGTACTGACACTGTGTCAGTGATTCCAAGTCATGATCCTTGGTCCAGCCTTATGGATATATCAACAAAATCTATGACAAAATCTATGACAAAATTTATGACAAAATCAACAAAAAAAATACTTTGATTTAGGAATAAAGACTAATGTCAGCTTATTTCTTTCTTCCTCTCCAAGAGAAAGACCAGTCTGGTTTTATCTCGTGATCAGAGAATGGATAGATGCAGAGAACTGTTCATACATATATACACCTGAGAAATTGGTCTGTTCCAGTTCTAGTTACCTTACTGTGTTTCCCTGAAAATAAGACAGGGTCTTATTTTCTTTTGACCCCCCAAATAGGGCTTGGCCTTATTATCGGAGGATCTTATTATTTTGGGGGTGCAGGAGGCGGCGGGCGTGGGACTGGATGTCCCATCGCTGCCGTCGCCTTCCCTCCCTGTTCTTTGTGCCGGCCAAGCGGCCCAACATGTCCCACCCCACCCCAATGGCAACAGCTGCTTCCCTTCCCCTCTGTCTCTTTGGAGTGGCAGGTGGGGCAGGGGAGAAGCGAGATGCGTGGAGTGAGATGTGTCTCCCCTTGCCGTCTCTTCTCCCCCACACCTCACCGGGCATGACAGGGCTCCTGCCCCTCACTTAGCCACCCACCCCCTTTAGGGATGCAATTTGGGGTTGGCAGGTAGGGCGGGTGAGAAGCTGGACGTGCGTCTTACCTTTCCAGCTCCAACACGTTCCTCACTATTATGTCCAGGGAAACACACTGTAAAAGAAAGCCTTCTTGCGAGTTCAATCAAACTTCTCGCCCACCCCACCTGCCACCCCCAAATTACATCCCTAAAGGGAGCGGGTGGCTAAGCATGGGGCAGGAGCCCTGCCCTGCCCGGCAAGGGGGGGGAGAAGAGATGGCAATGGGAGCCACGTCTCGCTCCACGTGTCTTGCTTCTCCCCCACCCCACCTGGCACCCCTCTTGATAAAGAGACGGCGGGGAAGGGAAGCAGCCAGGCTGCTGTTGCCATTGGGGTGGGGTGGGGCATGTTGGGCTGCTCGGCCGACACGAAGAACATGTCCCCCCCCCTTCCTGCCCCTCTGGCCTTGCCTCCTCAACTCATTTTGGTTGCATGGCAAGAACCAGAGGAAATGGTGGGACTGGCTGCGCATGCATGTAAGTAGTTGGTGGGGGGGCTTATTTTGCAGGGGTGGCTTATATTATCACATGCACTGAAAAGCCCGATTGGGCTTATTATCCGGACATGTCTTATTTTCGGGGAAACACAGTAAATAGTAAAATTGAGTGGAATGAGACTCTGATTTATTTGACACTTAGTATTTTTTTACATCCTATTGCAAGTACATAATGCAACAATCGGTCAAGAGTTGGCCAAGTCAAATATCTGCCAAGAAAATGATCAGGCCAACTATAGAAACAACAATATTTTCAAACAAGAGCTCAGTCACTTCCTAGTTCCATTCTTCTGCTGCCTACCATATGATTCCATATGCAGAGTCTAATACTTATGTTGGGCTTTGGGAGCAATCTATGGCAGGAAACAGATACTGGGTACAGCTGAGGACTGAACTGGCTCCCACTCAAAAGTGTCACCAACTACTTGATAACCCTGAAAAATTTCTTTTGTGCGGACAGGTGCTTTTAATTCAAAGCGAGACTTTCAGAAAAAAAGGATGTGGCATTTGGAATAAATGCAATAACCAGCAAGTGCAGATATAGTCAAACTTATTTTCAGAAGCAGTACAATCTCTTAGAGAAACATGTTTGATAAGACTGTAGTAGCCTACTGGCAAGTGTACTTTCCTAAAATATGCCCACCAATCTTGCCCTACTTTCGTCATATTTCTGCCACCAGTTGTAGGTGAAATTCTATAACTTTTATTTATCTTTTATTATTTGAATATGCTAGCAGCCCTGGAGATCAAACAGTGAAATCTTCAAAATGAATAAACAAACAAGAATCTTGGGAATTCCATTTCTAGGAAAGGTGTACCAAATAAAACTAAATACAAATTTATGTAATAAGGTCCTGGAAATTGTGTTAAACATTGGTTCGGAACCAGGTACAGCAGATAGAGCAGGAATCAGAAAATTGTAAGCTACAGTACACATTTGTGTTTTATCATAGCAATATTTATTCCTAAGGAAGTCCTTATTAGATACTATATTTAGGATTTCATGCTGATGAAAACTGATGAGGATGTGTTATCATTAAGAGAAAGGATTTCTGCATCTTGAGGAAAGACCAGGAGTTGCCTAAGCAGTATTTGCTGTAATCTGTAATTTTAATAATGTATAGAGAAAGAGAGTATTAAACACAATCAAGAGGGATTCACCCATATAATTGAGCAAAGTGACTGAATATACAGAAACTCAGGCTTCCACAATTGTCCGCCCTCCAGATGCATTGGGACTACAATTCCCAGAATTCCTAGTCAAAAGAAGTTCAAGAGGCAGTTATAGTCCCAACACATCTGTTCTAACACCTTGTCATGAGTGTCATGAATGACAGTTCCTTATGGATAATAATGCAGCAAATTAAAGCCGTACATTAGAAGTAGGGAATCTGTGGCTTTCCAGATGCTGAGGAACAACAATTCCCAGGACAATCAGACAGCATAGTCATTATAAGTTTGGCCTTGTTTTAAGCATATTTTTTTGGATTTGCAAGCCAGTTCTTCATCCAAATGCTAATAACAATTTTTGGCCAAATGGCTGAAAAAAAAACCAAAACGTCAGAAGATCCTTCTGAATATTCTTTCAGGAGAGAGGGTGCTGTGGTCCCAGCAGATATGTAATTTTGGTTACATAGGACCCTTCCACTATTATGTTTTAATCCCCCCCTTCAAAACAAATTAGATTCTTTGTTGTTTGAAGCTTCTAAGCTTCATCCCTGCTAGGAGAAAAGGACTTTTATTGGTTATCTAGTAACTGTCACAAACATTTACCTCCAAACAGCTAATATGCTGATTTAATTCTTTTTCAGGCTTGGTATTTGAAGAGATATCACAATCCAGCAATGAGCATAAGCAGAATGTATGAGACGAGCTTTTTCTCATGATGCTCTTTCGTTTTCTACATTTTTAAATCTCAAATGCAAGTCTGAAGTTTCCTGATTTGTAACTGAAACTTTTTCTTGCATTCTGCATTTTCATGGTTGCCTCAGTTGCATTTGCTGTTATTAATAATCATGGCTCTTAATCTGCTAGAGCAGTACTAAAACACTATAACATAGGACATAATACACATAACACATAAGTAGAAGCTTATGATAAAATGTGACAGCATGACTCTCAATTGTGCAAAGCACACTTTTGCAGGGAAATATGGCCAGCATCCTAACTCTGTAGCTCTATATAGTTTAGCCCTGCACTAACTGGTAACACGATCTCTATGATCAAATATATGAATAGTTGGTAAAGAGAACAGGCAGGGATGCTGGCATGCTCAGCTTTCCAAACATTCAAAATGAAGGTACAGGGTTTAGAGGCTAATATCAATTACATTAGAACTATTTTAGACTAATTATTCTGCCCATTTTCTAAATATCTTCACTATGCACCAAGATACTATCCTGAGGGATATGTATGCATAAAGACAGTAATTGCTTTAACAAGCATCCTATGCCCAACAATTGTTGTAGAGTTAGGCACACAGGGAGGGAGGGAGGAAGATTCTGTGTACCATGGAGAAAAGCAGAAAAAAGATGAAAGGAGAAATTATATCAGATAAATAATGTAACATTTGTAGAAACAGAAAAGATAATGGAAATTAACAAAAGATTACTAGATTTGGCTCACTTACCTTGGGAGTGCCTGGGGCCATGACATCCTTCAGTAAAGCATTCTTACTATCAAAATAGAAAAAGAAGAAAACATAAATAGATGTAGGGGAACCTCTTCCCAAAGGAGGATTTCAAAGTCCTACTTGCTTTATTTGTAAAACTCTCTCCATAAAATTCATATCCATCAGAGTAAAATTCTAGAAGCTGAAAGATCACAATTGTACCATCCTCCTACTTCAATTTTTTTATTAAAGGTAGTTCTCAATTTACGACCACAATTGAGCCCAAAACTTCTGTTGCTCAGTGAAACAGTTAAGTGAGTTTTGCCCTATTTTATGATCTTTCTTGTCACAGTTGTTAAGTGAATCACTGCAGTTGGTAAATTAGTAACACAGTTGTTAAGTGAATCTGACATCCCCATCGACTAAGCTTGTCAGAAGGTTGCTCACATTGCAACCATTATAAATACAAATCAGTTGCCAAGCACCTGAATTTTGATCACATGACCATGGATATACTGCAATGGTCGTCAATGTGAAAAATGGTCAAAAGTCACTCTTTTCAGTGTGGTTTTAACTTTGAAAATCACTAATTGAACTGTTGTAATTCAGGGACTACCCATTATTAAACTTGCATTTCATTTTTTCCTCCTCAAAACCCTGGGGAGCATAGTTGCTATTTCTAATCTTATATAGCCTTAACAAACTGAGGAAAAAGACTTATTAACATAGAAGTTGAATAAGGATTGACATGGAAATTTCTATTATGCAAGATGAAATTTCAGCCACCAAACTATAGAAAGTTTCTACAGCATTTCAGTTCTGTATTACACAGGACATTGATTTGGGGAGCAGCTCTTGAGGTAATATCCAAAAACTTCTGTTAGCATACAATGTAAGGCCTCATGTGGCTCATGATACAAGGAACATATTACAACCATGTTGAAGACCTGTATTTGTTGTTAATTGTTTATCAGATATAATTTAAAATACAGGTTTTAATCACTAAAGACTTAAATAGCTTAAATCCTTGGTATGAATCATTCTGAATATATAATTTAGAAGGAAAGGCTGCTCCTTTGTCAGAGACATGAGAATTTGACTTCTGTTGGTTCCGATGTATGGAATATACTCTTTCAACCAATCTTTTGGCTTTGTTGAAAGGAATCAAGACCTATCTTTCAAGCCAGGCTTTCTCCATTTGAATTCCAGTAGTTATGTGTTTTTAAAATTATCATTAGCCACTTTAGGAGTGCCATACAACAAAGATGGGATATTAATGGTATATAAATAAAGAAACAATTTAGCCATTCAGCAAGAGTCAGACCTCTTTCAGATTCCCATGTAATTTAGCATGGGGGGGGCATTAAATCCTTAAATAACTGGGAATTGAAGCATAGAGCAAAGTGTTAAAGGAAACAAAATCTAGAAACTGGGAAGATATATCACATCTCTCTGTATGTTACATAGAATACTGGAGCATATAGATTAATGAAAAACATCATGCTCTGGCTGCATGTTTATTCAGGCAATACTTAAATTAAACGGGTTCCTTCCAGTTTAGCTAGGCCTGAGACAAAGCAAAAAGAAAAATAAAGGCATTCTTTATTTGGTTGGCTCTTCAGACTGCTATTAGAATAGAAACTTGGATGAAATCCATGTTCAATGCAGTAGGTGAGGGACTATATTTCTAGTTTATAGGTGTTCTAGAAAAGCATCATATATTGTACAATAATAATAATTATTATTATTCATTAAACATGAAACTCAAATCAACTGAATATTTAAAAATGTGTCACAAATACGATTGACTGGTGCTAATGTTTGAAATGGGTTGCTGCCAGCGTCCTAGGTATCAACCAAGTATCTTCTTAAAATATATGATGTTCCGAGTAGCGCAGTTTTTTGCAGTTCCGCTGGTGTTATTGCAGGAAGCTGCAATTTCTTGATCTGTTATTATTTTTATTATTATCTATTTTATTCATTAAACATGAAACTCAGTCAACTGAACATTTAAAAATGTATCAGAAATATCATTGACTGGTTCTGGTGGTTGATACGGGTTGCTGCCAGCATCCTAGATATCAACCAAGTAGCTTCTTAAAATATATTATTATTGTTGTTGTTGTTGTTGTTGTTGTTTTTGGTCGCATAGTCAGTCAGACGTTTAGACTGAATTTGGCATTTTTATCCACCTATCAAGTCTTTCCCAAGGACCTGGGATAGGCAGATGTTGGCGTTTGATGGTGTTAAAGATATCATCGCAGGGTGTAAGCTGTTCCAAGTAAAGTTGCCTTTTGCAATTGACAGATGGTGATTTTGTCCATGCCGAGGGTGACCAAATGGTGTTCCAGTTGTTTTGGAATTGCACCCAAGGCACCTATTACTATTATCATTAATCCTACTTTTAGTTTGTACAACCCAAGGCAGCTTTTATAATGTTCCTGTTTCCTATGTTCCCCATAACATCCCTGTGAAGTCAGATTGGCTGAAAGAATGAGACTGGCCCAAATTTTGGATTTCATGGTTATTGGGAAGATTAGAATTCAAGGCCTCTTATACCACTGTGGTTCTCATATAGTGCATTTCTATAAAACCAATAGAAACTTGCTATACTATGGGCAGCAAACAATGTGCTACTTCCTGTGACTACTGATGCTGGAGTACAGATACTACTAAAAAGCTATAGTATTCATTATCCTGTTTGAACCAATCTTGTTTCCACATAACTGCCCACACACATTAACAAATGGTACTTTCCATGGGCTTGATTATTCATATGAACTGCCCTGTTACCCTGTAGTTGGCCAGCAGTGCTCTCCATTGAGAAACAATTTGATGTTCAGCTACATTTCTAAATCTAAGTAACATTTCTCAGCCGTTCCAGGCATTCACAAAACACTCGGGCTAGTTCATATAACAGCTTTCAAATAGAATAGATATACAATCTCGGTCTCAGGAACGAAAAACATAGACATCATACAGAGCTGGGTCTGAAGAAAAGATGACACGGGGTGGATGAGTAGAAAATAACTAAAATTAAATAGGCTTTTCTGCAAACTATAGGAATTCCTTCTCTATTTGGTTGGCTGATTTGTTAATTTCACTCCATTTCTATTTAACGGCTGAAAGGAGGTTCACACCACGGTGATCCTCCCGCTTTCTCCCTTCCTTCCCCGGAACAAGATGCTTCACATTTAATAATGCCTTTCAACCTCACTCGAGACAGGTTAAATTTGAAACAATTACATATCAAAGGCGATGGGGCGGGGAGACCCCACACTGTAATTTTTTTGGTTATTAAAGTAATCTCTCTCATGTAAATTCTCTCACTAACATGCCACAAACAGCATTAGGAAATAAATGATTTCCCCATGATTCGATTTACCAATACAAAGCACCTGCAACAGGCAAAAATAGGGCTCTAATATATGTTACTGAGGCTGATGTTTTGCACTGCATGACTCCCACAGCTGGAGATCCCCCTCTGTTTCTTGGGGAGGGTGGGTGATGGATGGATGGGGGTGGTGGTTAGGGGAGTAGGAGGAGATGGTGGAGAGAAAGAATTGTACTTAATAATAAAATTTGTATGCAAGTCAGCATCCCAAGCTAGGGATGACTGATCGGCAGCCAGAAAGTATTAAAAAGGCTTGCTAAACAGATGCTGACAATAGAACAAGACATATCAAATCAAATCTATTCCAGAAGCATTAATACACACATACGCACGCACACACTTTTCTTCCCAATCACAGCAATATGGGAGACATCAATAAATTTTTATGAGACTTTCAGAAGATCAACATGCTACTGGATGTGACAAAAAAGCAATGTGGCTGTCATGTTCGCTTTGTTGGGGACACTTTAGCCCCAGATGTCGAGCTGTGGCAGCAGTGAGTAGAAATTGAATTTGGCTGGCTTTAATCTGCCTTTTGTTGGCAGATGGCTAGATGCTGTAAAATGAAGCAAAGAGGGTTATTTGGGAAGGGTTGTCTCCTAGAGGCTGTTTCCTTCTATGTAGCACTTGCCTTTACATAGAAGCTGGGGACTTTTTTGTCACAATCTCAGCATACCCTAAAATGGAAGTCCAAAGTCATTTTTATGTTACAAGGACACCCAGTTAACTATTCTTACCAATAAAGAAATATGGGTGTAGAGGTGTGTGCATATAAGATAGGGATAAAAGACACTAATACCGTGTTTCCCCGAAAATAAGACCCTATCTTATATTTTTTTGAACCCCGAAATAAGCACTTGGCCTTATTTTCGGAGAGGTCTTATTATTTTGAGGTGCATGAAGCAAGATGGGACTCCTCTTGCCGTTTTACCTGATTTCCAGCTCTGTCTCCCTAACCCTAACCAGAGGAAATGGCGGGGACCAGCTGTGCATGCATTTAAATATTTTCAGGGAGGGCTTATTTTTGAGGAGGCCTTATTTTTAGTGCATGCGCTCAAAAGCCCGATTGGGCTTATTATCCAGGGAGGTCTTATTTTGGGGAAAACAGGGTAGTGAGAATAGCAAATTATTTTAGGTAGCATAAAGTATGATATATAATATTCAATCAAGTTTTATTTTTTTAAAAGTAGTGACATTTTAATGTACTAAGAATATTTGAGCAGAGAACAGGTATTTGAAATGAAATGCAAATACTATCTGTCAAAATAATGTAACTAATAGTAATCTAAGTTATTAACTTTGAGTATAATATTTTGATCTTTGGATATGTCTTCAAATAAAGACAGGAATTATGAGGTCAAACTACAGATTATTCAATCTCCTGTTCTCCTAACAGTAATTTATATTGCTTGCTTTACTATAAGAACATAAAATCTAATCCACACATTTCTTCCAACTCACCTGTTCTTGAATCTAAAACTGAGGTCAGAAATTAGGGTTTTCATTACATAATTTCTGTATATCTTGACAAATATATTATGGTGATTTTCTTTTATATTTCCTTCATGCAGAGATCATTACAGAGTTACTAGCTGAAAAGCTATAAGCAAAGGGGAAAAACCCTTCCTATAAACAGTGCTGGAAAATTAAAAATGGTAAAGAAAATCATGACCTTTAAAGTTCAAACACCTTTCAGCACCTTTAATTTTTTTTTGCTCCAGGCCCTTCCAAAGAGCGCAATCTTTGGAGACCTCAGAATTCTCTTTAATCACTAAGCAAGTCAGCAGTGGTCTGAAATCATCACACATTTACATAGTAATAACCTCAGACAACACTCCCAACTTTATTTCATAGCCAGCATATTGCCACACAGTGAGAGATCCATGTGGTTTAAATTATAACCCATACATAGGAAATTAGTTGCTAGCTATGATCTTCACAGGTTTCTCTGACATTTCTAATTAAGATGATTTACATAGAATTATCCTTTGAAAGCAAAAAATTGTGTTTTGCTAGCTAATAAAATATAATTACTTCACACCCCTACCTACCACCCTTTTCAAGTTATAGTTAGTTTTAATCTGTTTGGGGAATTATTTATCCAGTTCATTATGATAACACAGCTTATTTGCTCCTTTTATATGGAAGCAAATTATAAGAAAAGAGTGATCAGGTGGAAGACAGTTTACCTTCTAAGGGATGGGGGGATTTGATAGGCAGAATATCTGTTATTGAAGCTTTGTATCTTGACTAAGATGAATTTAGTTTTCATAATGATGTATTTATAAAGGAAAATACCATGTTAATATCTATGTACAAACACATTTGGAAGTATGCTAAGAAATTAACTATTTTATAGTTTATAATCTGTAATATCAGCATTCTAAAACCTCTAGGCTGGAAAGAATAATATAAAAAAGCAAGTTGATAAACAGCTAGTCAAAGCCACTGAAAAAATTCCCCCTTCAGAAATATTTCCATTTTGTGTTATTGTAGCGGTTTGTAAAATCACATCTGCACTTCCAAAGTTCCTCGTCAAAAACAAAATACATTTTCCAGTCTGTCCATATTGTTTGGGATGACAGCTTAACAAATCATCTGTAATTTGTCATCCTCTACATTGATAAAATTACAGCATTCAGCAATACCTTTCAGACTGTACACATTGTAAGTACTTTGAAAAAAGTTTAAGATTCAATAATTACACAAAGATCTCTGGGTGCTCTAAAAATACAATAAATAAAAAATAATATCTAGCTTTCTGCTTACAAAAAGTCTCAGTAAGAGACAGGAAAATTACCATTTTAAAAATCTTAGAATGCTCTTGACACCACTAGTCATTTAAACATCTATTCTGGTTTGTTATAAGGCTGTCCAGAGTATGTCCCACACAATAGTGAAATCCAATTTTTTTTACTACCGGTTCTGTGGGCGTGGCTTGGTGGGTGTGGTGTGGTTTGGTGGGTGTGTCAGGGGAAAGATACTGCAAAATCTCCATTCCCACCCCACTTCAGGGGAAGGATACTGCAAAATCCACATTCCCTCCCCACTCCTGGGGGAAGGATATTGCAAAATCTCCATTCCCACCCCACCCTGGGGTCAGCTAGAGGTGGTATTTGCCAGTTCTCAGAACTACCTAAAATTTCCACTACCAGTTTTCTGAACTGCTCAAAATTTCCGCTACCAGTTCTCTAGAACCTGTCAGAACCTGCTGGATTTCACCCCTGGTCCCACAGACATAATAAGCATGCACATCTATTTCATTGTAAACTAATTTTGGCCTAGTGTGTGCAAACTAAGCAAACTGTGATTAGTTCAAATAAGATGTTAGGTAAACCATAGTTCTGTGGGATGTGTGAACTCAGTTTCTTAATACCGGGACAACTGTTCACTGAATAATCTCTAAGACATCTCTTAGGCATCTTGTTAACAAGATCATGGAGCATTTCTTAGATCCAACTGAGATGAAAGAAGTAACTGGAAAGCACTCATCATTCAGCAATCATCTCATTCAGCATTTTAATACCAGTTTGAAATTAACCCTCTTGGTAACTATTCCTTTGGAGCAATATATTGTCTTTCTATACAGAAGAGTAAAAAATAGCCACAAACAGCAGTGAAAAGGTTATCTAAAAGTAGTTTTGTTCCAAGATAGTTCCATGGGAAGACAGAATGGTGGGGAAGTTTTTTGTGCATGTGTGTACACACAGAGACATATGGTCTAAATTTGACTGGGAAATATATGATACAAAAGTATTAGGGTCAAACTGAGCAAATACTATGTTGAAAGGTTAATTTTTAGATTAAGCCATTTCCCTTTGTTAGTTCCATCTCCAATTAGTCCCCCCCAAAATCTTAACACAATTTGAACATAATGGTGTATCAATCATTTTGGTTAATAGCTTGGTATGTGGATTTCCCTAAGATTTGCTTAAACCTAAGACTTGCACAAACCTGTTTTTGTGTGGCTTTGATATAAGCTTTCCTTTGAAAGAGCAAGTTTATGAAAGCAAGTACTTGATGATGCAATCAGATTTTTATTTGAAATAAGGCACATAATATTTATTTATATACCAAGTAAGAACATTAGTCTATCTCAGTGCTTTTAACAGCAACAGATCTCTCAAAGTTCAAATTGGATTTTTCTTCCCGAGTTTCTTTGAGCTACATTTGGATCCATATCCTTAGCAAATTCAGTTTCAACTGAGCACCAAAATAGAGAGATAACTGTTTGAGAGCTTAATGATGGAAGATATATCAAGGCAAAATTGAAAGCCCATTTTTGCTTCTACCTTATTAGGAGACAGTATTGCCATTTGTAGTATTCAGCCTATACACAAGGAGAAAAGGTGTTTTGTTGCAAGGGGAGAATCCACTATTTGCCCCTTTGAAGTATGGAGCACCCAAGCTTCAAAAAACTACACTAATGTTTATACATTCACAAAAAGCTACCCTACAGCAGCAGAGAATTAGATTTGAATTTACTGTGAGCTAAAAATAAATTTTGGATTTTTTTAAAAAAAGCAGTTCAGTACTCAGTGACTGATGAAACTAAATGTCTATCATATAGGCAACTCTTCAAATGAGATCAGTAGCAGGAATTACAGTTCCTGCTGAAACAAATTCAATTCAATTCAGGCAAATGACTTGGTCACGGTGTAAATAGCAATCCCTTGCCTTGGTTAACACCCTAACAAAAAGCCTGCAAATCAGGATAACCTTCATTTTGTATTGGTAAACAGCTTAAAAATGCCTTCTTTGTGAACTAAGGATAAGCAGAGATTTTCTGTCTGTGTGCAGCAACTTTAGGACAGACCTCCATGAAGCAATTATTCACATTAAGATCAACTCAGTGCTGAAATGCATTTTTTGCCTCTTCTTATAGACCAAACACGCTATGAGCTGAACTCTTTCATTCTTAGGAAATGAAAAGATGGGAACAGAAAAATATGATGCCAGCCAACTAAAGATAAGATAGTAGCCAGAAGAAAGATTAATGTGGATATGTATCTTAATCCCCAGCTCTGCCTTTAATGGCTCATAAGAATTCAAACAAGTTATCCTTAAAGGAATTTAAAAAAGACATAGAAACATTTTCCTAGCCATTCAGGTGCCCAAGCTATCCTTCTGCCCATGCTTAAACCCACTTGCCTCTTCAGCAGGGTAGTTGGCCTCACCTTTATTAGCTAATTAGTTCAATCATATGGTGCACTTTTCATCAGCCAAATAGCTCACGATCACTGGCACATTTAAAATTACAGCCTTTATTAACCTTTTTATATAGAGAGGAAACAGAAGCCAGGTGAGTTGCCAGATTCATTTAACATCATAAGCAAGAATGGTGTAGAGCTTGAACTTATACGATCTGAGGACTAGTTCATGCTTACCACATTTAGAGCCTCAGCCAGAAAATGTGATCTAGCTTTATACTTCCATTGAATATGCACACACAAACATGTATATTTATGTATATATACTGGTATTTGTTGTTGTTATTTGTGAAGTTGTGTCTGACCCATCGCGACACCATGGACAACTTTCCTCCAGGCTTTCCTATCCTCTACCATCCTCTGGAGTCCATTTAAGCTCACGCCTACTGCTTCAGTGACTCCATCCAGCCACCTCATTCTCTGTCGTCCCTTCTTCTTTTGCCCTCAATCGTTCCCAGCATTAGGCTCTTCTCCAGTGAGTCCTTCCTTCTCATTAGGTGGCCAAAGTATTTGAGTTTCATCTTCAGGATCTGGCCTTCTAAAGAGCAGTCAGGGTTGATCTCTCTAGGACTGACCGGTTTGATTGCTTTGCAGTCCAAGGGACTCGGTAATTTGATAATTATATTTTCTAATCCTTCATCCAAGTAATTTTTAAAAGTCTTGTTGAGCATAAGTTCTAATAAGGAGCCCTATGGCAGTGATGGCTAACCTTTTTGCCATCGGGTGCCAAAAACTGGAGGAGTGCAGGATGGTCGCGCACGTGAGTGCCCACACACATAATTTTATGCGCCCTGCCCCCCACGCATGCATACATGAGCCCCCATGTTCCCCCCGCTTTTGGCATGTGATGGCATGGTGGGCCCAGTTGGCCCATTTTTTGACCTCCCCAGTCTCCAGAGGCTTTCTAGGAGTCTGGGGAGGGCAAAAACAGCCTTCCCCACCCCTCCAGAGGCTCACTGGAGGCCAGAAACAGCACATTTGCCAACTTCCAGTGAGCCCAGAAGGCCCAAAAATCAGCTGGGCAATACATGCATGCATGCTGGAACTGAGATAGGGCAATGCTTGTGTGCCTACCAATATGGCTCCGTGTACCACCTGTGGCACATGTGCCATAGGTTCGCCATCACGGTCCTATGGTATGCCGTTTGATAGTTTTTTTTTCCAGCTTGATGCAGAGTCATACACTTATTGGCTGCAACTTTTAACCAGCATTGTATCCATCTAATAGTAGTACTGTCCAGCCTATATTTAAACATCTTATTTTTTTTTCCTAGAATCCCCATCCTTCTGAATGCTTTGAAGTCAAGGTACACTGGGTCCATAACATTCCTGAACCAAGCACTATCAAAAAAGAAGATCAGGTTATTTTGGCATGACTTATTCTTGCTAAACCTATGTTGACTCCTGTCAAAACAAAGCATTTTTCCCTAAATACAAACTGACTGCTTAATAATCTGTTTGAGTTTTGCCTCAGCATCAAACTGATCGGGCTGTAATGATTTTGTTTCTCTTTCTTAAAGACAGAAACAAGATTTGCCCTTCTCTAATAGAGAGCAATTCTTGGCCCTCTCTTATATGACAACCTTTCAGAAACATGAAAGGTCCTATTATATTTCCCTCTTCGTTCACTCTTCTCAAGTCTAAACACATCCATTTTCTTCAGTTTCTCCTGGTTTTTAGTCTTCTGATCATCCTAGTTGCCCTTCCTTGAACCTGATCCAGTGTTTCTGCCCATTTTAACAGGACAGTTTCTGTCCAATGCAGAATATAATGGAAACATTATTTCCTGTGATTTGGAAACTATACTGTTCATGAGCCAAAATGTGTCTTTTTTGTACCTATTTCACTGTGCTGACTCATTTTTGGCTTGTGGTACACTGCCATTCCAAAATCTTTTCCACAATACATCTTGGTATATTATCACTAAGCCAGATATCCCTCATCTATAACTGTGCATTTTGTTTTTCTTAAATAAGTTTGTGTTGTCTAGTAAATTTCATTCTGTTATTTTCAATCCACTTTTCTAATGTAGCAAAATGATTTTGAAATTTGTCTTCTACAGTATTAGCCTTCCAATCATTTGGTGTCATCTACAATTTTAATATAAAAGGAGAAGAATCTTGAAGGAAAAGAATCTTATGAAGTAACTGACAGAAATCTCAGCGCAAAGCTTCAATACATGCTAACACTGGGTAACTGACCATTTACAAAAGAACCTTGCAGTACTTAACAGTAAGCAAGGCTGTAACTTGAAAAGAGAAAGACTGTGCTGCATGCAAGGAGAAACACAGAAAAAAATGCCCTTTCCAAGGCCCTTTCAGTGACAAGAATAAAAAAATTCTACTCCCATAGAATTTATCATACACCCATTACGATGTTAATTGGCAAGACCCAGGAATCAATTAATTCACAAAAAAAATAATTAAAAATTAAGATAAATCATTAGAATGTTTCAAGCAAAGGCCAAACTCCATTAATTGACTTATCTCTTTCTACAGGGATATACAGTATTAAATACTTTCTAAAATTAAAAGCTAATCCTAAAATAATAATAATTACAACTTTTTTTCCTCCCCCCCCCCTTTTTAAATGCTTGTGTTGTTGAAAATCTGGTTGCCCTTGAGTGTCTTTGGTGAAGCACAGGAGGCCTGTCATCAGCAGGACTGGGCTGAAGACAGATAAAAAAGTATCGACCAGTCGGACACACAGCTTCTGCTTTATTGATCAGGCGGGAATTTAACTTGCTGTGCATATCCACAGTGTCAGCAAGGGCCACAGGCGAAATTAAAAGTACTTGGCTTGGAGATGTCGCCATGATATCAAGGGAGGATGGGGGAGGTGGAATGGAAGGAGAGGGAAGAAAGGGACGGATGAGCATTTTTAAAAAGCAGATGAGAAAAAAAATAAAAGAAAAATTGACGAGAAAAAGGTTACTGGATGAAGGGAGATGGGGGCCACCTGGGTTTAATTTTCACTGAGTGTAATGCTAGCTAGTCACTGTGTCTCGATGCCTAGTTAGTTGTGAAGTTGCTTTTAAGATGCAATGATATGTACCATGTATTTTAATAAGCTTTGTAGAAGAAGGAAATCTAAATATCTCTAATCTAACTCTTGCAAAACTCGGTAAAACCTAACTATTGCTTGCTTTGGAGGCCTCTGAGAGCTACCTGGTTAGTTTACAACCTTGGGTATAAACCTAGGAGATCAAGGCATGTGACAATAGAGATTATATGTATTTTATGCACTTCATTTATCCTTTCAGAGGGTTGATGGTATAGTCTGGATATCTTTTGGGAGTTGGCCCCTCTAGAGGATTTTGAAATCTACAGTTCTCAGTAGGGACAGTTAATTATTGAATAATCCAGATAATTCTGTTATACTGCTTATAAGCTGCTTGTAAGGTAAATCTTAATGATCAACATAGTAAAGGATGGCAAAACACTGCATTTTTTTTTTCAAATTGGATGGGTCTTATCCAGTTATGAACCTGGTGGAATGCAATGTGCCTGATTTTCTTCTATCTGTTATGTTCTGGCAGTAGTAATGAAACAGGCTACTGACCATATAATGCAAAAGAAATAAGACAGGGGAACATTACATACTGGATATGGATCAAAAATTAAATCTTCTGAGCAAAATATGGAGAAATAACAAACATAACCCTACAATTACACATTAAAACACATTCCTAAGAGAGAGAAAAACATTTTAAATATGTAGGCACTTTCCCTTTCAAGAGGGAAATAATTAAAATTCTATTTTCTTTTAAAACATATTTTATGTAACTTGTACAGCATATGGATGTATTGTATTTACTGACTAAATGATTTATTGCAGCTATAGCTGCCTCTTTGCCAAGAAATTTACAATATAATGCAACAACAAATAAAAGTGAGAGATGACAAAACAGCAGATGAGCAGATTCATTGGTAATCCTTCAAAAAATGATGGCATAAAGATCTGGTCTAGCTTTCATTTCTTCTGCCTTGGCAAATGATATGTCGGGAGGGCAGCAGAATGAAAAAATATTTTATCTTCTTTCCCGACTCAGAAGTGTATTGGATAACTAGTTCCATGGTGACCTAGATTTTTTCTAGATTACCCTATCTTCATGACTACAAACTATGAAATATAATATTTTACTCTTAGTAGAACCCATCTCAGATCCTGACCAACTAATGCCAGGTGCTCATGTGCAAAGATACAAATGTAATATACAAATGTTTGTATTCTGCATATTAGAAGCTTGAAAGGTTATTTCCAATTAATCGTTTAGTTTAGGAGAGCCAGTATCTGTGGCACAATGGTTGTTAGGAGAGAATGAAGATGATAACTTTAGGGATATTTCAAAATTAAGATCCTATTAATGCTTTTTTCCCTCCAATCAAGATACTGAGTTTTTGGAGAGGGCATTTCTATTCCCAAATCACTTTGCCCTAGACCAGTAATTGCTTTATTCCCAAATCCTATCCCAGGCTTCTACGAGGCACAAGCTGCAACTTGGCATTCTGGGGGTTTGAGTAGAAGGGTGGGGAGGGAAAAGGCTGCATGCAAATTTCATTTCTGAGCCACTGGTGCTGTTTCAAGTGCCAGGAGCCTTGGAGCCCCTTCTCAGCATTACATATGTAACAGCCTCATTGAACTTGACATGTCAAATTCAGGCCATTTGTGCAAAATCTCCCTTTAATAATACCGTTTCATTTCACTCAAATGAGACTTGAATGCATGTAAAATGGAAAAGGATATTTAAGCGCTAACATTAGGCAGATGTCTTGCCAGAGGCCGATTGAATATATGAGATTTTGAAGTGGTTAACACGATTTCGCTGCTCCCTCTTAGAATATGTCACCTGCTGGGCGATTTTCCCCCCACCTTTTTTCCTTTTTAAGTGAAGGATATAAATTGAAAGAAAACAAAACTACAAACTTCAGCTTGGAGGCGATTAACTCCATCTATGCTGGTATGTTCTTTAAAAAAAAAATAAACACGCTTCCATCTTTTATATACAAGGCTGTTTAGGAATCTGTATGAAAGTACCAGCAGAATCTGGAGGCAAGATAGGTGATAGAAATGTTATTAAGAAAGGTGAAATGAACTCTTTCGAAATCATATAATTCATCCTTCTCGACTGGCAAGATTTCTGCAGATTAAACCATTGCTAGTAAAAGCCTAAGGAAAAGAAAGACTGAGTACATAGCAGGGGTGAAATGCTACTGGTTCGGACTGGTTCGGCCGAACCAGTAGTGATGGCGGCAGGTGGTTCAGAGAACCGATAGCAACGGCAGCACAAGGCTCCGCCCACTTTCCTGGTTGTCATTACTTCCTGGTTTTAACCAGGAAGTAATCTGTTTTTTACCCTCTGCGCATGTGCAGAAGGGTTTGTGCTTGCGCAAAGGGTCTGTGCACATGTGCAGAGCGTCTGTGCACATGCGCAGAGGTCCATGCGCATGTGAAGCGTGCGGCGTGTGCACTTTCAAACTGGTAGGGAAAGTAAGTAGATTTCACCCAGGTACATAGGAAAAACTATTGCAATGCTTAATTAATGAATTCAAGCTTCAGTAGGCAATAGCACTCTTCTGTTCTATTTCTACACAATTTATTAGCCGCCTCAACAACCGAAGCAACTCTAAGCAGTATACAAAAGAATAAAGATTAAAAATGAAAATACAGTAACATAAAAAGGAAATTTCTCTGAATATGTGAAGGAACAACAATATTGAATAAAAAAACAGTCACTTGCCTTCCTGGCATTGAGACAATTGGATCTTGTCTCTCATTTAACAAAATAATGTATTACAAAACTATTCCTGTACTTGAACATTGCACAGATCACTGCTAATTTAGCAGGTGAGTTAAAAAAAAAATCTACCAAACATCAAAGGAGTTGATACTACAAGCCAACATTAGCTGCAGCTGAATTTATTTTTCCCAAATAAAGGAGATATTGCTATTTAAGTAGAGAAATCAATTGTCCTGGGATAGAGTCCAAGTAATGACCAATTTGAAAATAAAAGTGAGTTGACTGAAACAGAACAAACCCAGTTACAATCAGGAGGATCTCTTTAGGATGCAATCATATTCTAAATGCCAAGGCATGATCTGAAGACATAACAGCACAGCCTCCTTACTGCTGCTAAGTAGACAAGGGCCCAATCAGAACCTAGGAAACACCCCGAATCCTTGCTCTCACTGATAAGAGGAAGATGCACAATATAAATAAAATAAGCAAATAAATATAATGTAAATTTAAGCAAAATTGTAATCTCTGTGATGTTGAAAATTTCATTGAGAAACAGATAAAACACTGAATGCCAGCAACAAGGATACATGGCTGAAACAAACTCCAGTGCTTTATTGATGTAAATAAAGATTGTATGCTCAGGATGATTACCTTTAAATCTCTCTGGCTATGTAAATGAACTTTCAGAAGCAATAAACTATGGCGCAGCCAGTTTATTTTATGGACCTCAAGTTAAATGCTTGTGATCACATCCAAATCGCTCACAACTGCTGTGATCATTCCTGTGCCCAATGATGTTGAATGCACAATATGGGTTGGGACAACATTGTCTGACAGGATATTTTTCCTCCTCTTCTTCCTCCCAAATCTTAATCCCAGCAAAGCAAGAGCCTCCCTGTTTCATATTACTAAATAGTAGCTGCTGGTCATTTTGGTTACAACTAGATATAGTTGCTATGTCGTGTTGGACTTGGATAAGGGTGACCTGGGTTCAAGTCATTTCTGAGCCATCAAAGCTCCCTGGGAAACTGGGTCAGTCATTCTCTAATTCAGCCCAACCTACTTCATAAGACTGTTGCTGTGGAGAAAATGACAAAAGGAGGAGCAGTATATGCCACTTTTACCTATTACCTATTAATCCACTAAAGAACTGAATGCATTTGTAAGTTTTATTTGCTTATTGGAGCGCTACTCTTTTTTTCAATATAGGTTGCTTATATTCCTTTTGTGTAGCAGGGTGGAAAGATAATGCCACCATCTTGATTATGAAAAACAACATTTTTTTTCCTTTTGCCAGCAGGATATATGCTACCCCTGGAAGGTTCAGGAATGGGAACATGTTCATCTCTCAGTGCAGAACCCCCCACATTCTCAGGAACCCCAAAGCAGCTTGACATTTAAAGTGGTTTGTTCCTATTGCCAGGTTAGGGCAGGGTCTGCCAGAAGGCCGATGATTAGCCCCTGGGGCCTGATTGATACAGGAGGCCGAAGGCTATCTATTGCAGCAGGATAGGAGTCATTACTTAATAATTAATAAAGGCTCTGCTATTGCTCTTCCACATGCATACAGCCAGAATAGTTGAGGGCTGGGCGTAAGCTGTCTCCCCCTTTTAACTGCCGTGGTTATTTAAAGGAATAATGCCATTCTTTTTCATTTGTCAGCTGGCCCACAATGGTTCTTGTCAGCCTTTATGATTTAGCGTTTCCTTTCCTTTCCCATTAAGTACTATTCCTCCCTACCCCCACTCCCAGGTATCCAGCTACAGGCTGCTCTCAGCTGTCCTACAAGGCTTGCCTTGCTGTTTCCATAAGCTCTCTGAGGGCTAATTGCTTCTGTTCATTTACACCCCTTCATTAATTTGCTGTGGCCCTATATTAAGTCAGACAGACCCCCAAAACACGCTATAAATTATATACACAAGGGAACAGTGTTGCATGACTTGTTCTTTTTCTATCCCTCCCCCCTGTAAGAAATGGCAAGTTTGGGCTCAGTACCGGGGGGAGGGGGAAACGGGAGGGGGGAAAGGCAACGGATGTGGAGCCAATGTAAATTTGCCTTTATGCCTGTTTCCGTTAAGACATTTTGTTACTATGGGGTCCTTGGTGCTCTCTGAGCTTGACGATTTTCTTACAGATGTTTCACTCCAAACTAGGTAACATCATCAGTGCTGCAAAATAACCCACCCAGCTCAGAGAACATCCAGGACCCTGCAAGTTCAACCTTGAGCTACAAATATTCTCTTCAACTGACCTTGTTTACCTTGAGAACAGACCTTGGACCAAGTTAAACTCCTTTTCCAAACTCTCCACAGTGATGGTATTTTTGGGTATTGGGGCTTTTAAAACCTCATGGTTCCAGGCTTCCTGCCACCATTCTCAAAAACCTGATAACTTTGCTTACTACTCCCACCTTCCGGATTCCTTTCTTCACCTTTTAATCATGATGGAATTCATTAATAAATGAAATGAATACACACTCTCTCCCAGGCTGCAGTTTTATTGAGACAAGAACAGGAATCTGTTGCAGTGATTTCCCACATAACTGCTAGCAGTTAAAATGCAATTATTTTTTTAAAACAGGACTTTTGAAGTGCTAGTGAAAGTAGAAGGCAACTAAAGGCCTACTTCAGAGCAGAGAATAACAAGAGTGGGGCCTTTAACTTTGTATCCAAATGCTTAATCTCTTCTCTACTTTCTTAGTTGTGAGACATCCAAGAAAATAATGCAGTTGTTTATAGGAATCCATGAAAAAAATTAACAATAATGTGTTTCTTCTTCTTACTTTATATTAGTATTTATCTGCCTTCTTTGTGGTCTTTAATAAAAATTATATGTAAGTATGTGCCTAGCCCAAGAAAGGGGAAGCTGGAATGACATGCATTCCTGACCAAGGTTCCCAGGAAATATTGTCTTCCCAAAGACAGAATTTCTAATCTTTTAGTGCTAATTCCCAAGCGTAAACCAGGATGGAACTAATAAGAAGTCAAATATATCCTGAAAGGAGATATGGAGAGTTGATATACAATTCTTATCAGGAGGCATGCTGGTAGTTGGCTGATGGAATTATCTTATTTTGGTGGTGGCTCTTTGGGGCTGAGAAAGTAAGTTCATAAAAAAGGGTACACAAGTGATGTAATAAGAAAAAAATATCCCTAATAAATTAAAGGGTTTTACATTCTTCACCATGAGAGAATAGAATATGAAGAATGGTCTCATTGGCTATAAAGGGAAGATCTTCAGTTTAGTAGATCTAGGCAGTGGTGGGCTGCAACCTGTTTAACAACTGGTTCTGTGAGTGTGCACTTGCGTGCAGTGTTCAAAATACAACAATTTGAAGCTCAGCTGCTTACCTTCTAAGGGAGCCCCGGTAAGTAGAACAGCAGAGATGTGGGAATCAGCTGTGCCGCGTGAATCAGTTGAGCCAGAAAGAAGGAAATATAGGACAGGATAGGACAGGTGCGGGTGGGTGGGGCCAGCTGATGGTCAGAACTACCGGTTCACTAGAACCAGTCCGAACCAGCAGTAGCCCACCACTGGATCTAGGGCTAAAGCCCATATGATTCTGGTAGGATAGGACAGGTCAGGAACAAAGTTGCTGTACTTACCTGATATTCAGCTGTGTTAACTTCTCCAGCTCCTGCTCCATATGTTCCTGCAGCTCACCTGGGCGAAGCAAAACCTGACAAATAGGGCAGATAGGAGCCTGGCTGTCAAAGAGCGTTGCCTTCTTCTTGCCTGTAGGGAAACAGAGAACATAGCTTTGAGTTTCAAGCATCCAGAGTATTCCTATGCCTTGTATAACTGCAGGACACAAATATTTATCCACAAAGAAATTTTGGTTTTATTTATTAAGGAGCCAGAGTAGTATAGCTACTACTTATTTTGCATACCAACCTTGTTTTTATTTCAGTAATGCCTTCTACCCTGTTTAGCTAAGATCAATGTGGAACTTCCTGCTTTCCCAGTTGTTCTAACTTGCTGTTGTATCTAACCTGAACCCTGGGATTTAAGTTTAGACTAGTATTTCTTTGAAGTCAAAATAGGATTATGGACGAGAGATGGTAAAGGAAAGATGGGCTAAAGAAAAGTTAAGCATTCCACTATATAATCTATCTAATACCGTAAGCATAAAAAAGGTAAGTTCAAGAATAGAAACAATTTATTCTTTACATGTGTAGAAACTCATCTCTGGGGACAGAGCACCATAACATATTTATGTTATGGCAAAATGGCATAACCACCAAAAAACAGATTCCATGAACTGCAGGGTATCATTTTATATACAACTGCTTTCCAGCAGGAATATAATTTTCTTATAACATGATGGGAAATATGTGGCTTTCTGGCTGATTTCAAAAGCTCTCTATAAGTGATCAATTCAGATTCCCATAAGAGTTAACTATCCCTTCCCTACTGCTCTATCTCAGTGATTCTCAAATGGTCTGTTACAATCTCCCCATATTCACCAAGTGCAACCTGCTCACTTATATTCTCACATTCTCACTTCCAATTAGTTGGGCAAAGCTTACTCATTGCCTCACTGCAAGTCAGCCAAATGCTCACCACTTCAGCCACCAATGAACTACTGATGAAGAGCTTGGAGGTTGGCTAATGCCAGTTATAATCTGCACTGGAAAAAGGTGCATTGGGATAAATATTGAAGGAACTATGTGTGTAGTAGATCCCTCTCATGCACATGAAATAAGTTTTGTCTGAAGGCAAGATCACATCGTGCTTTATTCAGAGAAAAGTTTGCAGTAAAAAAAAAAAGCCTTCTACTTGCAGTTCAGCCCTGAAGCAAGGTGTGACAATTGTGAACATGATCAAATAACAGTTTTTCAGCACATGCCTTTTCAAAATGCCATAAGTAGAAATAAGCAGTGAATACTGCTTATTGAATGTATTCAGCTGAATGTATTCGGCTTCTTAAGCAGTAAATAAATGCTTGTTTTTGTTTTTGAAGATTGTCTTCTTAATTGTGTTCTGATGGTCTTAAAAATAACTTGAAGGGAGGGGTATATTTTACTAATGTGAGGGACCCCCTGCTTTTCCTAAATGTTTTTTTAGTGGTTTATGGCTGCAGAAAACTTTGTCCAAATCAAAGATGTCAAAGAAAATGTGTGCTTATATAAGAGAGAATGAAAAATGCCATAAGAAAAAAAAAGTATTCATGTAATTTATTTGCCACCTCAATTAAATTTGTATCCATATCCACTTTTGGCTATGGTTCTTTGTATTGCTTGCTTCATCTGTACAGGAATATGACCTTTGAAACAAAACACAATTGCTCACCTTAGCTTTACAGGAATACTGAATATATACTATTATGCATATTCATATAATGCAAAGGAATATATGCATACAACTTTGCTGTAAGTAGAAAATTAATTTTGTACAAAATAGCTTTGAAAGTGAGACTGTCTAATAACAGTATATTTTACTCAGCAGCAATAATCTAAACTTTCAACACGTAAACCCCATTGATCACTCTAGTTGAAACCAACCTTTAAAAGAACAAAGAATAATGTTCTCTATCCTGTTTTGAATTGAATGTGAGAATTAAGTCATATAGTTTGAATTAAGGAACCTCATTCCAGTTCACTATGGAGAGGAACAGTAAGAAGCAGAGCAGAGGACTTAAGATGCCAATTTTTTTTCTGGAAGTTTCTTGAGTTCTATGAAAGGTTTGAAGCAGGGATGAAATGCTCCCGGTTTGGACTGGATCAGCCAATCCAGTATCAATGGCGGTGGGTGGTTCGGAAAACCGGTAGCAAAAATCCCTGCCCCCCCCGCCCATGCCCACCCAACCGCCCAGTCGCCCGCTTGCCACGTCTTTTAAAAAATGCTTTTAAAAGGTTAAAAAAAAAGGCTCTGACGATCCCAGCTGAGCTGCCTGATCGTCAGAGCCTGTTTTTTTTTTTACGTTTAAAAGCATTTTTTACAACCTATTCGGCCGAATAGGTTGCCAAAAAAAAAATGCTTTTAAATGTAAAAAAAAAGATTGCGTGCCACAGCTGATCACCACACACCCCCATGCCTCCTTTTGGCGTGCACTTGATGCGTGGTGTGCACTGTGCATGCGTGCACACAGCACACATGCCCAACCAGTGAACCAGTAGTAAACCGGTTCAGATTTCACCACTGGTTTGAAGTGATTAATAAAATATACATGATGTTTAGAAAAAATACCACTCATACCTGCACTGCTCAAACACTCAAGCATACGTAATTTAATATTCTTGCTATCCTGATTGAAAGGTAGTCCTTGACTTATGACTGGTCATTTAGCAATCATCTGAAGTTCCAGTGGAGTTACCTGAAAAGTACTTACAATCCAGATTATATGTTCTGATAATCACTCCCCTTGCAGCCATGAGATTTCAATTAGGGTATCTGCAACCAGGCTTCATTTATAGTTGTTTACAGTGTCCCATTTTATAATAATGGGACCAAAAACCATTTATTGCTGGTTTTTGGCAAAATAGCGTCATTGGTTTGCTTAACAACTGAGGATTTGCTTAATAACTGGAGTAATTCGCTTAACAACTGGTACAAAAAAGGGACTTCCTGTCTGGCTTCTGTCGCCGCCAGACGGTCCTCCATGACCGCCAGCCCCGTTGCCTGTAAAGAGCCGCCTTTACATCTGAAAGGCGGCTCGAAAAACTCCATTTCCTGATGGAAATGTGAGTCAGAGCAGGCGAGGGTAGGTAGAGCCCTCTGCGAAGTCCCCAGAGTTTTTTTTTTGCTCTTGGGGACGAGCAGAGCGGGGCTCCCTATTTTCCCTCACCGATGCTCCGGGCTTCGGGAGGACTCTGCTTTTTTTTTTTTTGCAGAGCTAGGCGCCCGGACTGGATCAATTAATAAAATAACAGATGGTTTAATTGAAGAGAGAGAGATTTGTACCTGGGACCCTAATCGCAAGTATTTTTAATGATTTTACAAGTGTTTCTATTTGAATGGAAAAAATAAGTTTAAAATGGCGACTGCTGAGGCTTGAGAAGAAGAAAGCCGAAAGTAAAAGTCCTTCCATAATAAGCTACACAGTAGCAAAATATACAGTGCCGGCTAGACTAGAAGGAAAATATCCATTTTAAGTTTCTTTTTTCTTGGAGATCTGTATTTGATCTTGTTTGGGGAAACGTTTTCTTTTTTTAAAAAAGAGCTTTTTTGTGTAGCAGGATGGCGTTAAAGTTAATGAAGCCTGACAGACAAGCAGTGGGGGGGGTGTTCCCCCATCCACAATTATCTGAACAAGCTCTGAGCCTACAGACTTTGCAGAATGGTTTTAATTTAAAAGAATTTCTTCAGGAGGAAATGGCAAAATATCATCAGACTGTGAACCAGAAATTTGAAAAATTAAGGCAGGAAATTAAAGAAATGATACAACTAAAGTATGATAATCTGCAACGAAAGATTGTAACAGTGACTAATGCTTTTTCAGAAGTTGTTATAAAGGTGGATACAAATATCAAATTATTAGAGTCTAAAATGGAGGAAGTTGATGATAAGATTTATAATTTGGATAATAAAATACAAAGAATTGCAAATGATTTGATAAATATTCAAGACAATAGTTTAGAAGTAAAGTCTAAAAAGGAAGCTGGTCATGAGACTTACAATGCAGAAGATATAAAGCAAGGGATTGAAAGAGAAGTTGTAATGATGCAATACAGGCTCACAGAATTTGCGGTCAGAATGAGAGGGTTACAGGAAAATAACAGAGATGATCTAAGAAAAATATCTGCTCAAGTTCTGGCTGAAATTTTAAAGGTTCATCCTGAGGAGGTATCTTGTAAAATTGACAAGGCCTATAGAGTAAATTCTTGGATTGCAAAGCAAAGGCAACTGCCTAGAGATGTGGTGATTTACTTTACAGATAAAGAAATAAGAAATGATATTGTGCAAAAATCCTTTAATTCTATTCCACAACTGTATGGGAGAAAAATCTGGATAGATAAAGAACTGCCGCCTAAGATGTTAAAAGATAGAAAGAAATTTGGACTCTTGGTGACTGAGCTAAAAAAACAAAATATTTTATTCAGGTGGGATGTTCCAGTGGGTATAATATTGAGATATCAAGGAGAAAGATATCAGTTAAATACTGTTGAAAAAGTGGAAGAATTTTACTACAAGGTCCTTAAAAAGCAAAATCAACAAGAGATAGAAATTCAAGAAAAGCAGAAGGAGATGGAAGTAATGAAGAAACAACAAGTTACAGAGGTCTCTACAGATGAGCCGCTTTTGGATTCTCTTTCAGAGGTCTCAGCTGGATTATTTAATACAAGAGAGGCGGTTCCGGATTCTAATGTAACGACTTATCAAGTCACAAACCAGCATGGAAATCAATCAGTTGATATACAATTTATAGAACCAGAAAGATTTAAGCCACAAAAGCAAAACCAACAAGATCAAGTTATAGATCAGCATGAAAATCAAATAGTCGATATACAATTTACAGAAAGGAATTCAGGATGGAGATCCAACCCACAAAAAGTCAAGAAAAGAAGAAGCAGGTCTCACAAAAACAAAAACTTTTAAACTAAACAACAGTGTAATGCCAGTTATTTAAGAGATGATTGAATATATGAAAAGATAATTGGCAAAGTATTGGTTTATTTTATCCTGAGGAGAGTGACAGACCTCTGCAGTGCTGTACTTTTGGGATGTGAAAAGGGCCTTAAATTGAATGGATTGGAACTATCTTTTTTTTTTCGGATTCTTTGATAAATATACTACGTTTATGCTGAGTTACAAGGCAAGAGAGTTATGGGATTGGGGCACGCAGAAGATCTGGTTGTTACCCTATTACGGTGGTTGGAATTAATAATTTTGATAAAAGACACCTCTACAGACACTATATGGAATACAAATATAAAGTCACTCGGGTGGTTGTTTTTTTTTTTTTAATATGAAGATATTTGCTATTGATGGGGGCAGATGGTAATTGAAGATACCGAACATACTGTTGGAATTAGGATGTGATGTTACCCTAACATGGGTGATGGAGTTTATAATCCAGCTGAAAGACATTACAGAAGATATTATATGGATTACAAGCCTAAAGTCTTTTTAAGAGGATTTTATTTACATAAGGGAATATCTTTTAGGGGAGTGGGCAGAAGAATAAAGATATTAAGATTTATTAAGTATGGTAGTCTTGTAGGATAGTGGGTGGAAACAGGTTAGTTTATTGATTGTTTAGTTTAAGAAAAGGGATATTATGTTTAGATATGAATATATGTAAAAGATTTGAGTTAAGAGATATAACGATGAGGGTGAAGGAAATGGGTAGACTATGAACTGAATAAATGTTAAATTAGGATTTATTATATAGTTTTATAGCGGAAGGTTGTTTTGAAATGTTAGATTAATATATAAAAAAGATTTGATTTATTATTATGCTAAATTAGGAGTTATTATATAATGTTATAGTAGAATGTCATTTTGAAATGTATAGTATAAGGGGGATATGATAATTTTATTAGAAATAAAGGGTCAGTATATGGGGATGGAGTAAGGGGATGGTAAAGTATTATATAATCTGTTATGAATTTGGGTTTTATTATGAAGAAGTCACAGGGGGAGGGGAGGGGGAGGGGGGTTAGGGAGGAGGGGGGAAAAGGGGGAAAATTGTATTTGAAAAACTTTTTCAATAAAAAAAAAACCAAAAACAACTGGTACAAAAAAGGTTGTAAAATCAGGTTAGTCATGTGACTTACTCCTTTTATGACTTTCATGAGTTATGGCCATGATGGGCAGGCTCCATTAAGGTCGAGGATTACCTGTATGTGATGAATTGCTGCTAGATTGTATCTTTCTTCTGAGAAAAAAATTAACCAATAAAACTGATAAAACAAAAAATGCAATTCAAGGTTCTGGTTGTCACCTTTAAATTCCTTTATGGTTCAGAATCAAGTTACCTGAAGGACTGACCGTCTTTTCCCAAGAGTCTCTACCTATCTGATTCAATCTAGCTGACTGAACATGCTGCAGCTCCTGTCAGCCAAAGAGTGTTGCTGGCAGGGACTAAAAAATGTCCATTTTCTGCAGAAGCTCCTGCTCTGTGGAATATTCTCCTCTTGGAAATCAGAATGGCCCCAATCCTGTTGGCCTTTCATAAGGATTTTAAAACTTGCTGTGTTTCAGAGCAGGAGCACTGAATGTATTAAGGGCCCTGCTTCTTGGCTTTATGTTAACTGGTTGACTATCTTAGCTGCTGTAGATATGTATTTTGGATGTTTGTATTGTTTTTAAATACTTTCCCCTGTTTTTATAGTTTTGGAATCATAAACCACCTGGGGTCATTGATTGAGAAGAGCAGCTATAGAAATTGAATAAATAAATAAAGTCCCATTTCTGAACTGAAGAAATGAGTGAATTTTGTAATATTTTGAATCATTTCTGAAATACATCACTGTTCTAACATAGCAGAATTGAAATATGTAGACTTAGGTGCCTACAATTAAAAATCTCTTTGAGACTCTGTTACTTGTCCTGATCAAGAGCCATTGTAATAATCTGCCTGTGTTGTAAGTACAACAACAAACGTTAAAGCATGTAATAAACCCCCAAAGAGCCACAAGGCCATCCGTCAGTTCCATTGTTGTGTTAGTTGCTGTGGTCATCAGAGGGGGCTGCAACCACAGTTCTTATGGATGTCTGGAAGTGAGAATACTTTATAGTTTGTTACTGACATCTATTGTGGAGCGCTCCTACTGGATTATTTATGTATTAGACATGGATCAAATTGGTTAAATCTGTACAAGAGGCAATAATGCACCATAAAGCAGATTGTGTGCAATGTGGTCTTCCAATCATAAGCCCAAATGTGCCATTTTATGACTGGAAGTTAGCAAAAATGCAGAGCCCAGTTAAATGTATCCGCTTAAAAGGAGTAGACTTTTCCCAAGGGAGAAAATGTTGGCACAAATACTTTGCTTGGGTGACATAAAGGGGTGCAAAGAGAAGTGTTGTAAAGGAAGGAACAGCTGTTGTTAATATTCTTTAACATGAACAACAGGGAAATAAATCTGAAAATAAGATGCCTTTTGCTAGCAATTATCTAATAAGGATGTCATACCTCCCTTGTATTTTAAATTCAAGTCCCCTGCTTTAGGTTTCTCCCCTTACTGTCAACCTATCCGCTATCTTTTACTTTCATATTGATGAGAGGATCTAGGATTGTTCCTTCCCTGCCCCATAACTCCAAAGAGGATTGGAATAACTAAGTTCTAGGAAGAAGCAGGAAGACATCTTAGATCAAACGGAGAGCAGGAGTGAAGCCCTATCCCACAATTTTCCTTTTGAAATTCAAGCACCACATTCTTTTTCAAAGCAATGGAGGAGGAGAAAAAAGAGAGTTCCCTAAAGTCAGATCCCCCCCCCATATACATCTGCTTTTTACTCCTGGCCAGTATGCAACAAACCTGTGGAAGATAAGTAGCCTGTCTTCATAGCTCTCTGTGACTCTCTCATACCCTTCAGAGTGTTGTTGCTTTTCAATCACAGCCAGAGCAAAACAATCCGCCCACTTTGACTGGAAGGTGAACAGCCCCAACTTCCTCTTGGAGCTTTTCCACTTTTGTGTGGTCAAGGTCCAAAATAACCTAAGAAAGTCCCCCACTGCTACTATATATAACCATAGTCCCGATTTGTGTAACAATGCTGGTGTCTGAGCTCTCCCTCCTAAAACAAACACACAGCCTTTGAGCAAACGGGAAATCCTGCTGGATCCCTGCTGCAGTCTGGATGCCTGGACAGATAAACATGCAGAGCGATCTCACTGTCTCCTTCCCACAGCAAAGCTTCTCTGGGTTGCGTCACTATCCATCACCACTAGATGTGATCTTGAGCTGCCACAGCCCACATAAATAACTCAATTCTGTTTGGTGGTTTTGATTAGTTTCTGCTCCATCGTCTCCTAGTGAAAAATCGTGTTTTTCCAGCTTTGATTGTTTTAAAGTGAATGTGTATCCTAAGAAGGGCAATTTGCCATTGAAACATACATATGTACATGCACACCCAGACTTAAAAGTAGAACAAACCCAATGCAAGTCAAATATTTACGATTTGTTACCAAACTGCACATTTACTTTTAACTTGCTGATCATCAGATGGACAGCAGGGGGCACTATTAAAACAAAACTAGTTACAATTAGTGAAGGCTTAACTGAAACAGTAACCCATTAAAATGCCTGTCATTTGCCAACCTTAGATCTAAATAGATTTTAAGATCATTTAATTTATGTGACACAGAGAGCAAAAGACTGCCGTTCACTCAATGGAGGAAACAAGATCCATTTCAATATTATACCCCTAACACCGTAGTACTAAAAGTCATCTTGATCCAAAATATAATAAGCTCTGCATCAAGACACCTCACAAAGAAGCCACTGGGAGTACTTTTCCACATCTTCCCAAATTATGCCTGCTAATGGTTCTGGTGAAAATCAGAAAAAGCAGCTGAGAATGTGATGCCCGGCAACTGCCTGATCTGTGCCAAGTCTGTGTCTACCACCTCACTGTGAGCTCCCACACCCCTCCATTTTAGCCAAGGCTGCATCCTCCAAATGGCCCCTTTCAAGTTTTGTTTTTTGGGCAGCTGTGTTTGTGTTTGCTTGGCCTCCGTGCCTGCCCTTCCCTTCCCTCTGGCCCCTTGTAACTCAGCAGGGTTCGTCTTCAGTGTTTACCCTCCTTGGCACTGCTGTCTGTCCCCTGCAGCCTTGGCTTGCTAATGCTGCAGAGATGAAAAGGGCCAGCCACATCCCTCTCTTGTGCGTGCAGACTTCCCTGGGCTCCAAAGAAATGTTTCCTTCTAAGGGTTTGAAACGAAATATTTCCTGTTCAGAAAGGGCTGGGGGGGAGGGAGAGGACATCGACACAGACATCACAAAATCAGTCCCGTGAAATGAAATATCTTCACACATCAGCCCTGGGTAGATCTGTACAACAGGAAAACATACCTAGTATTCTCTCCTCGTAGCCTGTGAACTCAACAGCTTTGTCACCTCCCCAGGAATTACCTCTGGGCATGTTCACACATTTAGGTTGAATAAGGATAGTTGTAAGGTTGTAACCTGACCCAATGGTCTTTTTGTCCTTTTTACTTCTGCTACCAAGCAAAATCTGGAGATTCCAGAATTTCCCTCACAATAAAATTGTTCCTTGCAAAAGGATAAAAGGAGATATTCTAGCAATGCCCTGTGGCAGTATATGCCAAAAAAATCTGACTGGTCACAACTACTTTTTTATTTCTATTGTGGGATATGATTTCTGATAATTTAGCATGCAAATTTATTGCAAATTTTTTTTTTGTAAAGGCCACCTGAGGCTTATTCACGGAATATATTTTCAAATTAAACTCAGCATTGAAAGAGGGGTGAGCAGCTCTCCCCTCCCCCCAAAAAAGAGAATCATTTCTGAATTCACTGAAGAGCCAGTTTTCAAGAGTGGAGCAAATTCTCAGCAATGAAGAATTTGAATAGGAGTATGCTATTTAAAGGCCAAGTGTAGCACTAAGCTTAGAACAAATGTGTACTAAAACTGCACTCTTATTTCATGCACATACACAATCAACTCAGTCAATTTACACCACATTATAATGCAAACATTGTTCAAAACAACTCCCCTTATTATGATGTCTTGTTCTCACATAACAATGCTATAATGTGGTTTTAATGCAATGTGTTCTTCATTTAGTGTGATATGTTCACTATAGTTTGTTGGTCATGTGGGTTTTTCTTTGGGAAGGATCCATCGTATTAAACCAAAGAAGTAACTACATTATTAATTAACATTATGATTGAGTAAGGATGTTGTAAAACTTCTAATCTCTCTCTTTCTCTCTGTCTATATATAAAATGTGTATGTGTCTATATATAAAATGTGTGTGTATGTGTGAAGCCTTTTCATATATAGTTTTGTTGTATTACCATATTTTTCAGAGTATAAGATGCACTTTTTTCCCTCCTAAAAGAGGCTGAAAATTTGGATGCATCTTATACTCTGAATGTAACCCCACCCACCCATTGGCCCCACCCTTCGGCCTCCGCGCATCCTCATCCTGGCTGCAGAGATTGCCACCGACAATGGCTTGTGTTTTTGGGCTCCACGCTTTGTGTTTTCAGCCCCCAAACACTCCATTTGAGAGCCCTTCAAGGCTGCAGGCTGCCGATCACCGCCCAAAACACAATGTGTTTGGAGGCTGAAACAGCAACGCACAGTGCCCAAAATGGCTAACCGGAACAGCTGCTGCCTTCTCTTACCCCTTCCGTGCTTTACCTGCTTAAGTCACTGGAGCTCCTGCCAATGATCAGCTGTGGCTTTTGAAGCTGTTTTTCAGCCCCAATGCAGTGCTTGCAAGCGAAGCAATCTTCTGTGCTTTGCCTGCTTTTCTAATTGCTGCTCCCTCTGACGATCAGCTGTGCTTTAGAAGCTGTTTTTTAGCCTCAACCAGCCCCAACCTCAAAACCAACAAGCAAAGTAATGTGCTGTAGCTGACCAGGCTAAGGATGCTAGACAGATGAAAACCTGGTAGGCAGAATTTTTTTCCTACTTTCCTCCCCAAAAACTAAGGTGCGTCTTATACTCCAGTGTGTCTTATACTCCGAAAAATACAGTACTTTTAAATAATTTTCTTTTTTCTATTAGGTTATGTTTCATTACTATTCTCTTTGTTCCGTTTTATTAAATAATGGGGAAAAACACTAAGGACATCTCTCTTTTTAAGACACAAATATTTACCGGGCGCTTTCCAGTTTCTGCCACATCAAGACCTATGAAGGAACACTGCAATTTTCATGTTTAAGAAAATAATCTGTCATGTTCAGATACAGATGAAAAGGCAGGGCTTCAGGACAAGGACACTATGCTTCATGATTTAAAAAAAAAAACAATTTGTAGGTGGTTTGCATCAAAGCGATCTGATCACCAATGTTTTGTAATATACCCTTAATTTTCAGAAACCGTGGCTGCATTCCAGTCAAGCAAATCAATTTAACTCCTAGGTTCACATTTCATAAGTGTCTATCAGGCCTACTAAACTCAATCAAATAATTTACCTTGAATCACCCCATATAAGTGAGTACTCAGACCTGTTGCTTGAAGAGCAGCTTAGGAGAGTGGAAGCAGAAACATAACCAAAATGCTGACAAAGCCTCAGGATCTGTAATCAAATTCTTGTAGTTTTTATGGAGGTTATTTCTCCTGCTGATGATAGACCCCCTGTTGTTATTTCTATATCGATAGCAGGTATCTGTTGTTGTAACAAGCTACTTTCCTCTAGTTGAAAAAAATAATCATACTCGGAAGGGCCCATATTAACTTTGGAGCAGCCTCCAAATATTGGTTCAGCTCAATGAGTTTTAACCACTGCCAGTCCATATGACAGTAAAGGAGCATCTATAATAATGTGATTTTAATTTCCATACTAAGCACTTATATTCTGTCTGTTAAACAAGAGTTTCCCCCCAGAGAATGATGGGATTATTCGGGTTCCTAGACTTCACAAGTAAGCCTAGCCATGTTCTGATAAACCAGAGACTGAAGAAAAACTGGTAACAAAATGCTTGGTTGCCTCAACAATGTTCTCTGAACTCTTTTATAGCGTTTGCCATTTCACATCCATTGTGGACAGATCTCACAATGAACATAACTGCGAGACAATGAAGAAAAATACTTCATCCCAAACAGCTCAGGAAGTGAAAGAGAGATGGTCAAATTTCACTGACTTAAAGCTGGGTAAACTAGATCACTCGTCAAAACAATGACAAGTTAATTATTATCTCATACAATTTAATCAGTTTACAATATAGACACATAAAGTTAAAAAGTATCACAGAAGCTACCTAGCTAAATTTTCCTTTGTAAGGTAGAATAGTGTAGGTGTTTCCTCTGAAGTACAATTTCCCTTTTTTTCAGACTCAGAATCATGATACATCCTGACGAATGCTCCACTGACAAATGCAATCTCATGGAAGATTTTTACAATGCTAAATAACATAAAGAAGAGTCCCCAAAGAGATTTCAATAATCTCAAGCTCTGATGAGCTGTACTTCCTCAACCCTCAACTCCTTACAGGATTAATGCAGCACTGTAAAAGATCCCAGCTGGTTGCTTCAAGACTCACTTTGGAATAATCTAGCCTACTCTACAGCAGGAAAACAATAAATAAGAAAGAAAGAAACAGGAATCCTTGCTGGGCTAGCTATTCCCATACTGTCTTACCATTTTCATCATATGTGCGATTCAAATAAAATATCCGAACACAAGGTGAAAGGTCACAAAAATCTTTTATAATTATCCTTTAATATTTAGATGTCGGCATGCTATATCACAAAGTGTATCTAAATGTTTATAGAAAAAATGCCTGCAGGCAAGTCTTAGAGAGGCTCTTCTTCCTACTTTTTGTGATAGCTTGTGATAGCTAGGCAAAGCAATATGGTATGGTTTTAATTCATAGGAATCAGACAGTGAAATTTGTGGCATCTATTGAGATATTTCCTGATTTCCCTCATAATTCAAGCAATCAGCAAATCACACAGATATTTCCAGAAAGATTAGCCTGTTATAAAGTATTATCTGAAGCTGAGTAGTATCTTTTTAGTTTCAGGAACCACATATATCAGATTGCACTGAGAAAATATCTGTAATGTTTAGACAGCCTTAGACAGTTGAGCTAAACACTTTAAGAAACACAGCTATCATGTTCTTTTTGACAACTTCAGGAACTAATTTATTGACTTGTAACCAGTCATGTAGTCATGTCAAAGCATAAGCTAAAGTATAATACAAAGAAGTAGAAAGAGAATTTCACACCAGGAAGCCATTTTCAGTGGTATACCCCTGTCTTGCATAACCTACAATTACCTTTACAATATTTAACATAAATAATGAAAAAAACAAATCTCTGGATTATGAGTACATGCATTCCTGGCACCTGATGAATTCAATTGCAGAGAGGTGAGCTTTTGCTTCAGAGGGCCAACTCCACGGCCTCCACCAACCCTATATTCCATCTCAAGAAAACTGGAAACTGAGTCCCTTGCTCCCAATTCTGAGCCCACAGCTGCCCATCCTCAGTGAGAGCAAGATGGATTGAGCTGGGGAATAATTTAAGAAACTGAGCGAGTCTGTACATCCAATCACTTAACAAATCAGGAGAAAGGGAGAGAGGAGGAAGGGGGGAAGGGAAAAGAAGTGAAAAGGCCGTGCAGGGAAATGCATCACAATTACTGTCTAGTCTCTAATGAGGGGCCTGTCAGGAGGCTGTCATCCTACGGAAAGCCACCTACTCAGAGAGATTCAATAAAAAAGTAGCAGAGAGATAAAAAAGAGATATATTTCAACCCCTGCTAATATTCTTTTCATTTGTCCCAGCACAAAATAAGATACTGCACTTAACCAGCTCGGTTAAAATGAAAGGGGGAGGGGGGCTGCGTTGATCAATACTGCTAAAAGCTGGGCGACACAGTGATGGAGTGCAATTTTTTTGTCTGTGCTAAAGCCTAGTAGAGGCCCAGGCTGTGTAATTTATGATTCACACGCACGCCAGCTAACTAGAGGCTGACAAGACAATGAATTCTCGATGAGAAGGAAGAAAGGAAGAAGACATTGTAGCATAGATGCGAAAGAAAGAACTGTAGACACCATTTGCATCTTTCATCATTTATTTCTAAATTCGCCTGGCCTATCAAGAGTGAAGGAAATTGGTATCCACCCAGAACCTCAGTGGAATAGGAATGAACAAATAGCAAACCTAAACTGTAAGAAAAACATCCTGTACGGTTTCCTCATATTTCTGCTCCCAGATAATTGATATGTGTTACTTCATTATCTTTAAGAAATGGGACAGAATGGGACACACATTGCACATTGCACAAGGTAGTTTAAAAATTCCAAGTAATGTCAAAGGTTTCTAGATGGAAAATAAGCAATAGCTTTTTTCCCCCAGCACTATCCTGCTCTCTCTCTCTGATTGGATAAATATAGTTCTAGATCTGGGAGGATCATCCTTTTAGGGAGTGGCTTTATCAGAACTCAGAAACTGAGCAGGGTTGGTCTTGTCAGTCCATGGATAGAAAACTTCCACACAGGCAGGCAGACTGGATATTACTAGTTTTTCTACTTCATTCAGTGATTACGTCATCAAAAATGCTAAGAAAAATGCAAGGAAATGGTGGAGAAAGTTGGTTAACAGAAGTTCCGCATAACAGAGTAGAATATAACATACAGTGTAAGGGCTGTAACAGCCACTATGTAAGACAGGCAGGCAAAAAATTAACAGGAAATTTATGAACACTAACTAGCAACCAGAAGACATGAAGAAAACACCTTACTCTCACAACCTATTGACAGGCTCAACCATAGTTTCAACTGGGATACTATAAGCATCCTAGACAAAGTTAAATTCATAAATGCTAGAGAATTCCTGAAACCTTGGCATTCAGATAAATCAGCCATCAACTACCGTGTTTCCCCAAAAATAAGAACCTGTCTTATATTTTTTTGAACCCTGAAATAAGCACTTGGCCTTATTGCCAAGTGCTCAAAAGCCCGATTGGGCTTATTATTAGGGGATGTCTTATTTTGGGGGAAACAGGGTAACACAGAGATAAACATGAAGGAATGGCAGAGTCTGGGGGCAGAGTCATGAGATGAACCTAGGATGTTTACATAGCCACAAATGGGCCAAATCCAACCCTTCTTGAATTCCTTTAACCTTTATCTAACACCTAAGTAGTGCTAATGTTAGCTGACTAGAATCTTGTGCATAGATATGATTAGTATTTAATGAGTTTAATTGGAATTTCATGTATGATCTTGATCTTTTGTGGCCGACAAAATCACATTTACACACCATTCAAAAATAAATTTTAAAAAATACTAAGAAAACAAAAAACCATTATACATCTTCTCCAGCATCCCAGATGAGCATGGATTAACACTGATGAACGATCAAGCAAAAAGCAATGATCTAATCAAGGAAATACCAACAAGAAAACCACACCCACACGAATACTGGCAGAAGAAAGAGAATATGGGTACTGTAGATGAGGTTCTACTGATAGTTGGTGTATGGTAACAGAGAGATTGCTTCCAATTTTCATTCCTCAAATAAAGGTAAAAAAGAAGTCCCTATGGATTTTATTCTGTTACTCTTTGTCAACTATAGGACAGACAGAATGCTCAACTCTGGAGTGGGGGGAAGAGAGAGGGAGGGAGGGAGAGAGGGAGAGAGAGGAGGGGCTTTGAATCAGTGGTGGGTTGCTGCCAGATCTGGCGAACTGGTAGCGATGGTGTTAGGCTCCGCCCACCCACCCAGATGCTTCTGCAATGTGCAGAAGCGCTGCACGCGTGCAAGTGTGCACGAACAAACTAGTAGCGAAAGGATTTGGAACCCGCCCCTGCTTTGAATGCTGTTTTTTCCTTAGTCATTCAGCAGTGAGAGGTAGCTTTTACACACCTTACCTTAAGCACAAACAGAAAGAATTAGGCAGACCTTCTGCCTAATATTTTCTCAGTTGTAAAAAGTTTCCAAACAAATGTTCATGGAAATGCATAGCCAACATGGGATATTTCATGAAAACTACAAAGGAAAGGATAGAGGTTATAGATCTGAATTTGTGCAAATATTATGAACGGAATGTGATGCTTCAAGAAAAAAGTCAGCCAGTCTCCATTATATGATTCCCATCATCACCATTCTTTTATTAGCAGCAATGCATCACAGATTTTGCAGTAGGTATCTTTGTATTTGCAATATTTAAGTATTCAAGCAGTTTTTCATGTGCAATGTTTATGGAAAGAACAATGGTATGAGAAAGAAGTGCCTTTAATTTTAGTTCTGCTATTGCACTTGTAGGACATGTGAAGCCAACTTTCATCTTTCAAAAAGACCAAAGCAGTTCACTTTGTTCCACCAATACATCATTATAGGCAGATGCTGCCCTTGACTTGTATGCCAGTCAGCTAGTTTGGGATATACTGAGAGCTCTATAATTTGAAGCAACAATGGGGCAAAGTCCACAATAGGCTCTTGTCCATTCCTTCACTTCATTCCACTCCCACCTCCCACAGGCTTAGTGTGACAAGAAGGAGGAGAAAGCACACATACTGAAAACATAGATATTGAACTGTCAAAACTATTTCCTACAAGAAAATAGATTCATCAGCTTGCAGCAGGCAGGGTCAATGCCACATATCCCTCTGTCGTCGGCATCCGCTCATGTCGGCGCATACCCAATGCTTCTTCGCAGCGCTGGCACTTTAGCTTGTAGCTCAGGGCCCCTAAGTGACTTTGAGAAATGGGTAATCGATTATAATTCCAGAGGCCTCTCTGCCGATTTATCCAGAGAATGTAGAAAATGCACAGCTTAAGAGAAGATAGGTCCTTCTGGCCGACACGTCAATTGCCCACACAGTCTCCTGCTTGGAAAATCTCATCCTGAGCACAACTCTGTTTAATCCATCAGTACACAATCAATGCACTCTGTAATCAACTCTTGATCACTTAATTTTACACATGTTGGCTGAATCCCTTTGTTTAATCACAAGATCAGGCCATGTTGCCACACTGTTCCCTTTCACCAAACATAACTAAAGGCCTTTATTTCACCTTGAGCAATTGCTCAATGCATCCAGAGAGCTCTCAAACATGACGGATGGACGGACGGACGGAAGGACAGAAGGAAGGAAGGAAGGAAGGAAGGAAGGAAGGAAGGAAGGAAGGAAGGAAGGAAGGAAGGACAGAAGTTTAAGCAAAGCTCCAGAGAATTATGGAGAGTGCATATTATTGTCCACTGTCAATTTATTCTTTCAGCAATAGAGATGGACACTGGTTATATTGACAATGCTTGGCCCAAGGTCACCTAGTGATTTAAATTTGCATCTCACTTTTGCTTTGGCATTCACACAATTTGAGCATACTGATTGTTCATTTGCTTTACACTGAATACTTGCACATTTCAAAATTATCCAAAAACTCTTATTTTATCAATATCACACTGTATTCTGGAAAATGCAAGGTTAATATATTGTGATTATTCAAATTGTGTGCACACACTATGTGTGTGGGCAGACCTGGGCATTTTACAGCTCCGGGACCATATCCAGCCCTTTGGCTGTTCCTGCTCACATGAAGTCAATCGGAAATTAGAAATCAGATGTAAATAAATGTACGCCATGCATGCAATACAACTGCATTGCTTTTATTTTGAAGACAACTATTTTTTTCCAGTTTACATATTGAAAAAATGCATGCGTACCTACACACCTTCAAAGCTCTATTGATTCAGCCCTCTACAACAGTTCCTTTGGAAAATTAATTGCCGACCCCGAATCTACACTATCTTCAACTAGCCTGTTGACATTAAAATGAGTATCTCTCTACATATATAAGCACAGGCATGGAGTGCTAATAACACATGCATAACCATCCTTTTTATAATTCTTCTCGTTTTGATATTTTATTAATTTCATGAAACATTATTGGAAGTGTTTTACTCAACCAAACAAGTAAAAAATGAACAGTTAAAAGCCAATGAAGCTTGGAATAGCCTTCCACAAACTAATACCATAACTTGGAACATATTCATAGAGAAGTATAATATCCTTTTAGGTTTGGATTTGCTCCTGATTGCTCTCATGATATTATGTACTTTGGGAAGCTGAAATGATTCCTTTAGGTTCTACTTTATGAAAGTATTAAATACTCAGGAAAAAGTTTTCCTTGCATTGCAACAGTTTTGAAATCTGCTGCAATTCTGCAGCCCTTTGTGAATGATCCACATTGCCAGGAGGAATGATTCTTGTCTCATTCTGTTTCCCAGTTTGTGTGGTCAAGTCAGCTGCACACAATTATCGTGCTCTACCCACCAGAAGTTCTGTGTTGTGTTCCTGAGCTTGTCTTTTCTTAGAATTTACCATCCTTTACTTGTCCCATCAATCACCAATTCAGCCATCAAAACAACATACAACTACAGTTAGGACTATAGAGAATACTACCTAACTGCAAAATTATTGGCATGCTATCATGCCACCATCATAAATCACAGAGGCTGTTTAATATAATAGACAACAGGTGCAGTAAGCAGTGGAAAATTTGGGGGTACAGGTGAGGGTTCAATGGTTTCATTTATATTTTGGACAATCTACTTTCCCAATAGCTTCCCTTCATTGCAGTTTTTCAGATTTGTTTTGGTAAAGCACCAGAGAAAAGCCAGTTGTTAAGTACAGGAGAAAAAAAAAATCTGTGTGATAGACTTGATAACATGTTGTTCTGTTTTGTTCCTCTATTACTAATAACAGTTCAGGTATACTATATCATCACATACATTTTACACTTATGGTGGCCAGCTGGAGATGTGGAAGTTGAACAACTATTGTGTAAAACACTGCCTGCTGATATTGGCAGAGAACTGAAAATACTGAAAAATCGACTGTTGGTTTCAAAGTGGTTTATAAAGGACTGGGAGAGTGTTTCTCTCACTTAAGTTTCCAGAAGAGGAACTACTTAATCATTTATTTTAGCCACTTATTTTAACTGTGTTCCTTGATCCCTTCATTCTCTTTCAATGAATAAGTTTTTGAAACAAAACAATAGAAACTTGCTCTTACTTACTACTGATATTACTCAACTATTTCCATAACACACACAGCATATCAGACACATTGGATTTCCACCATAATGATTGTAGTATAATGTAAGTTTTTTTCTCTCTTTCACACACATAGGCATCTACTATAATGAAAGTTATTTTTCTAAGTAACTCCATACATTATGTGCTGATCATACTGCATTAATAAAAGCAATAATAAGGAAAAACGCATTTTTTGGTAGACACCAATTTTAAAGATGATGCCGTATAATTTTATTGGCATCTATTTACAAATAGGCATGATAAAATCTTTTTGAAAAGAAATGCCATGCAGACATGCAAATACAGTACTCGTGATAGCAAACACAAAAAAATCTCAGATGCAAAAGAGTGTTTTGAAAAAAGCAGATGTTTAAAGAAGATGCTGGTGGCTCCCTCTAGGAACAGGTCTTCAAAGAGCCCCTGGCGTTACATACTTCTCAGCGGGGAAGGAGAGCTTGCACAAGATGAAACACAAATAAATGATTGCCAGTACAAAAGATACACACTGAAAACCTGAAAGCTCACATTGGCCAGCTGTGCTTTCACTGGCACCTGGACATAAACAAGACATAACATTAACTCAGCTTGGATATTGTGAAACTAGGTACATATTTGAAAAATGCCTAACTAGACTTTAATTGGAATAGCCATCCTCTGAATCACTGTATCATATCCACTCAAAGGTTTGTTAATAGAAAGCCAGCCTTTCTCTATTTAACCTGAAGAATATTTCTTTCATGGGAAGAGAAAAAGAGAAAAAGAGTAAAAACAGGGGGAAATCTAGCTTCATTTCTCTTTTGCACAGTATTTTGGCTACAACCAGTCTTGGTTTCTATCATGGATGTTATTTATCAGCCAGGAATATTAATGAAAGTCCAGAGAAGATTGACTAGGTATGTTAAAATCAAGGTATGGTGCATCTTAAATCCCACTGGCTCTAACCAAACCTTGTTCAGAATATGCTTAATTTCCCTATTGAATCAAGGTGGTGCCTGGTAACACTTTTCCCAACTAACCAATTTTATCAAAAGCTATAAGCTTTTGTGAACTGCAGTTTCAATAAAATCTGTTACTCTCAAAAAGATATTAGCAGACACCCTCTCATGTTTTGCTACCATAGACCAACATGGCTTTCTTCCTACAATGTCTCGAATCCCAGAAACGTGAAATGCTCAACTTTGGCTGAACTATACTGTTTATCTCCATTTACAATCCCATTTAACTGAGAGAGGAATTTGCATTTAAGTTCCGAGATGGACTCAATCGTAAGTTAGCTTGCTTGTGTGCCCTTAAGGCCAGTCTTCAAAAATAAGGAGCTACCAATTTTGCAGAGCTTGCTGTTCTCCAGTTGCCACAGCCCCTCCAGTCTGTGTGATGCCATTCTTTCTGATGCTGAGGGGGTCTTGGCACTTCTGAAGCATCACAAGAAATTGGCAGTGAGACTGAGATACAGCAGCCAGTAAAAACAGCGAGAAAGGAGCGGGGAGCAACGAGGCGTCTGATGATTCTGGATGTTATCAGTTAAAAAGAACATTCTCTGCTTGAGAAGCAACAACGCCATGACAGCAACTACCCAAGGAGCAAGACAAGCAAACAAACAAACAAACATTTTTACTTTATCCTGAACTGGAAATAGCCCACCACTAGTCATTCCAGCCATCATACTTTGATGATGGATTATTGTGGTTTTATTGTTGTGAACCGCCCTGAGTCCGTTGGAGATAGGGCGGCATATAAACCTAATTAAATAAATAAATAAAATAAATAAATAAATAAATTTTCCCCACCTTTATGTTATCAACATACCAGCAGATGCAAGGTAGCTCAGGCATTCTCCCTTGCCTTTTTTCTGCTCCCCTCACCCCCATTCAGAAAGAAACAACAATCCACCAAGCACTAATTAATATTTAATTTACTGCAAAATGTACTTATTATTTTCAAGTAATTGGCCGGATGCACAGCTGTGGCCACTAATGAAGAGAGAGAGGAGCAAAATGAGGGGAGGAGGAGGGGAGACAGAGGGGTGTCTTTCTCTTTTCTCCTTTCCCTTCTCTGATCACATCATGTTGCTAAGCTTTAAAGTGCATAATAAGTAAACACTAATTACTTTTTTTCTTTAAAAAACATATCTAAAAATGCCTGCCGTTGCTTCTGGGTCATGTTGGGCTTATTGCTCTTTGATTGCTTTATTACAGTAGTGCTAATAAGTGAAGAAGACACAAAGGACCTGGGTTTTTTGGAAAGATGCTTGAAAAATGTCCCCAAAATACTGAACAATGCAGTGAACCCTCACCATGGAAAAAAAACAAAACAAGCAGCGACCATTTGTTATGGCTGCCTCAATAGATTCCTCATATATTGGATTGTTGGTGTTTTCTGTGATGGCTTTGTCTCATTCTCTGTATTACTGGCTTGCAACTCTTTTCAGGGTGGAAAATATTATTTTAGTGGCTAATAAAGGAAAGGTCTTCTGCTAATTGTTAAGGACCTAGGCAAGTTCTCTGAAGGGGCACATTCATTTGGCAAAAATATATTCCTGGGAAAAGAGCCAGATCAGAGTTAGAAGGCTCAAACGTATGCATGGAATACAGTGGAACATTTTGGAGTGACCAGTCTGATAGAGAAAATAACTGGATTCATACCTGTATAAGCCATGGTTTCACTAAGGCTTACTGAACAAACCACAATGGGATGACTTGACAAAATTAGAGAAAACTAAACAAAATTTACGGTCTCTTGTAATATGTGAGTTAAGTCAATATGTGTGATTTCTGAAGTTTGTGGGACTTTAGAAAAACCTCTCCAGGATTTTGGGAAAGAGTATGGATGTTTAATATTAAAATATGAGTTAAGAGGAACTTACAATACATTATATATGATATACACAAAATTGATACATGAATGTAAACTATAACAGCAGCCATCTAAGTTAAGTCAGCACATATATTTTGGCTAGACTTAGGATTCAATAAACGTACATTCCAACTTTTGGTAAATCGGTGTAATTTATTTTTAACTAAGGTGAGATATTTTAGTTTAAGTATTGTCACTCACCAGTCAAGAAACAAAACTATTCTATAAAAGATTATCTTTCCAGAAAGTTAGAGAACCTATCTGGTTATCTGTGGGACCATATATTCTGAGTAAAATATGGTCACCTAAGATGTGTAGGCACCAAATCCTCACCTACTCCTATGAAATGCAGCAGCAGTAAATTTGGAGGTGAAAATTTATTCTGTCCTGTGAAATGATAGTACCACATTCACTTTTAATTTTTAAGAAGGTAGCTAAAACTTGGCTGTTGTGGAAGCTCTTTGGGACAGAAAAGCTGAGAAGAATAGATGTTATCTGGGATGAATAATGGGTAATGGGAATAAGATTGTTATGTTGATTATATAGTTTGCATTTTTCAAATACACATTTTATTATGTTTGTACCAGTGGTGGGTTTCAACCGGTGTTACCACCGGTTCGCTTCACGCATGCGCTTTGCACGCACTTTGTGCGCTTTGCTCACACGCCAAACTTGCACTCCGCGCAAGCATATTACATTTCAGAACAGCTGATGGGCGGCAATCCACTCTGCCGCGCCTTTCAGCGTGGCTATAAATGACCGAATATAGGTATGTATAACGCAGGGGCAGGCATGAGGGCCCAGCCCACACTCAGAGCAAACCAGTTCTCTCTTAGCTCACCATCGCCGCTACCGGCTCGCCTGAACTGGGGTGAACCGGTAGAAACCCACCACTGGTTTGTACTATTAATAGACTTGTATGCTACTTAGCTCTGATCGACTGAAGCAACATATTTGTAGAAAGAGTTACTATCAGTCCAAAATATTAAAAACCAAGGAGCTTATTAATTATATTATAGAGCTTTCAGAAACAAAGAACAATGTTCTTTTTGAATTTGATAACTGCAAACAAAGACTTCAAAGTTACCATACTATAGAATACTGATTTATCTTAGAATTGTCCTTGCTTTTACTTTAAATGGGTTAAGCATTCACAACATTACTCCTCCACCCGTAACCCAGACACTTTGGAAACTTTTCCAGTTCTAAGTTTGTTACTTTAAGACAGGTTGATTCACTTGTTTTTCTAATTGTATTGTGTTGTCCTTTTCAGAAGCGTGATAGTCACTGATATTTTTGAACATCTATTAGAAGTCTTACTTTTATAACCTACAGGCAGTTCACAAAGCTGTGAAGACCTTATCTATATATTCCCACAACACTAAAAGGCTATAAATCTGAACGAATTTTACTTGTCATTGTGAGAGACAGTAAATTATGGTGAAAATTTTATCTGGATTTTTTTTTTGAATTCCTTATGTCACTATCTAAGCTGACGTGATTCAGACAATATTTATTTGATTTATATCTCACTTCTTTTTGAAACTCAATATGGCATACATAGAACTCTTTTCTTTGATTTTTTTTTTCACCACACAGCCTTATAAGGAAGATTGGGTTAAGAGACAATTATAGGTCCAAAATCTGTCAGTGAGCGTCCGTAGCTGGGAGTGGACTTAAACACTTTAACCAATACACCACACTGGCTATGAGATTACATTTGGTAGTTCTAAATTTTCTGCTTAAAATGGAGAACATATTTGTGTCTACGTCATTATATGAATATTGTATGTTTTGCATGTGTATGGCAACATCTTCACTTAATTAAACAACTGAGACATGCAGTAGTTCTTTATCTCCAAATCTTCAAGACTCACACAGGCTTCTTGAGACATGCTTGCTATTATTTGCTGATCTCCCTCAGAGTTTCAGTGGTCCTTATTTTATGACTAGTTCTTAACAACCTGCTGTTGGCCTCCTGCTGATGAGACTTCCCCTCATGTCCATCTAGCCAGAGTAATATCTGAAGAGTTAATCAAAGAAGAAAAGCCCAGATGTGGTAGGAAGCACATCTGCTATGATAGTTCTGCATAGTAAAATTCATAGTAACAATTTTCAACACACATTTCCCAGTCAAACGAGCAAATTTTTGCAAGAACAGTACTATAAAAAGTGGAATCCATCCATGTTTCACCAACAGTGTTCCTTTTTGTGCCTTCCAGTCAGTTGTGGAATCCCGGTGACTTCCTGGATAAGTCCCTGCTGTTTCCAATAAAGGAGAATATTTGTAGCTCAGGGTTGAAATTAGGGGTTTACTACCACACTCCTTACCAGCACTGGTGATGTTACCTAGATCGGGTAATGAAATGTCTGCAAGAAAACAAGCAAGCTCAGAGTGCACCAAGGACCCCTGTTGTTTTCTTGACAAGCTTTCAGAAGTGGCTTGCCATTGCCTGTTTTCTACGGCTGAGAGACAGTGACCAATCAAAGATCTTCTAGTTGGCTTCATGCCTAAGGCAGGATTAGAACTCTCCCGGTTTCTAGTCTGGTCCTTAACCACTAAGTCAAACTGGGTCTTTTATACAATGTAAAGCAGTAATAGTTAAGGCTATGCAACACTTTGTTTTCAAAGGTAAAAAAATTACTTTGGGTTGCAAACATAGTATCATTTACAACTCCTTAAAAGACCTATGTCTTTTCTAGGAGTCATACAGTCACTCTACGCCGCTGCCATGTTAAGCTATGAAAAAATGTTTTATGGAGTTATAGATACATTTGCACCCTTGCATGCTTCAAAATTCTTTTTTGCATTTGAATCTGATGTACTTCCTGGCCCTAGTAATGTAAAGGAATGTGTAGAAAACAGTGAAGAAGAAATGCAGGAACAGTTAAAGCAGATGTTGCTATTACTATATTTGCCAAGGGAGCTTATATGGAAGACTGGCATTTCCGTAAACAAAGGCCTTGAAAATATGTTTTTACTATGATAGCTGTTGAAAAGAATGCTTTCCTGTAAGATATGTGTTGACAGAAGACTTGATCATATCGATCAACTTTTGAATAAGCATGACATGAAAGTTCTACTTGTGTTTAGATTTTAAAAGGTAAAATTCCTTTGAGTTGAATATGACTTCTACTGCTTTCCACCTAAACATAATAAATGGTGCTGGTGTAACTCCGCACTTCTTTTCTATGCTTACCCTAAAAGCCAAACTACAATCAGTGGTTATGTATCTTATAGTTTAGCCCAATGATTCTCAATCTCAGCAACCTTTTAAGAAGTGTGGACTTCAGCTCCCATGATGTGGTTGAAGATAAATCTTAAAAGTTGCTGAGGTTGAAACACACTGGTTTAGCCCTTAACCCTAGCGTCTCCTAATTTCTTCCTACCCAGTACTAATGTAATCAGGTCCAACTGAAATTAATGGGACTAATCTAGACTTATATAACATTACAAGTAGTCTTTGCTTAATGGTCCTAGCTGGGACTTGAAGCAAAGCAGTTGTTAGGCAAAAGATCACATTACCATGCTGCTTAGCGATAGCAGTTCTGGTAGTCCTGATTGTGGTCATTAGGCCAGGACCATGCCTTCGTTAGGCAAGGACCTTATGTGTCTTCTGTTCACCTCAGCTTCAACTCTTCTCACCTCCCATCTCTCCTTCCATCTCTGCCCTTTTGGCTGCCCTGTACATGGCCAAACCTGCTGCCCTGCACCTCCACTGCCCTGCACCTCTGCCTCCCCCACCTTCAGCTGACCCTCATTGTCTTCTTCCTCCTGCTGATGACAATGTGTGCCTGGTCTGGCCCTTGGGAAGGCCTCATGCCCAGCTTGGTTCTTGGAAAGGCCTCATGTGGCCAGCAGCTGCCTCACAAAGGGCCATGTGGGACACACCTCATCAGTAGCGGAAGGAAGAAGACCATAAAGGGCAGTTGGAGTTTAGGGCAGAGTGCAGGATATCAGAGGTGGCAGAGAATAGGGCACCCAAAAGAGCAAAGATGGGGGAATATAGACAAGTAGGGGAGTTGATGGGCACCCTATTGTTGTAAATGCAGGTGGGCTGCCAAATGCCTGAATTTTGATCACATGTCCACAGAGGTGCTGCAACAGCTGCAGCTTCAAGATCAGTTGTATATGTCATTTGTTCAGTGCCATTGTGACTTTGAAGTCACCGAACAAATGGTCATTAACCAAGGATTACCTGTAATTAATAATTGGAGACTTTCTCTACTATTTGAATTTTTCCCATCCTGCAGGTCTTGTCTACTTTAAGGTAACTCAACTAGAGTTCTGAGTCAAAAGAGAAGACCCATCTGCATCACATTAATCAAAAAAAATGTGGGTTCATTAGAACTTACTGGATGTAGCAGAAGACAGAGCAAAACGAAAACTTACTATACAACAGAGGTTTGCTGCTATTATATAGAACAAAACTGCTAAGATTTATTTTTGTATATAAGAATGAAGGATAATATAATTTTCCCACCCACAAAAACATTTATTTACACCTTAAGTAATTTAGAAATAGCTGTTTAAAAAACTTTGAAATCATCAGGATCATAGCATTTACACACTAGTCAAAAATTAATGTGAAGGCTCCTGCTGCTGATGAGGTGTGCCCAGCATAGCATGGCACGCACGCACATGGACATATCAAGCCATCATGCTGTTTGATTTGGGTTTTGCACATGGGTGAATCAAACCACTGTGGTTTTCAAACCGTGATTCATGGTTTAATGTACCAAATACTCAATATATACTGTTTGTTTTTATATTTACCCATTGTTTATGAACAAACCATAGTTTAAGGGAATATTTGGGCTCAATCAGAGATACACACACAATGAGTGGATTCTCTCAGAGCATTGAAGTTATGCTCAGGCTCTGTTGAAGGTTTCCTTTCTCCTCACTTGAAAAGAGTTATCTTTGATGCCTTTTGGACCTTGCTGAAATTTGTCACCATTCTGACCAAATAGTGCACACTGTATCTGTAAGACTATGAATAATCCCATGAATGACAGCTAGTAGGCAGGAACTGACACAGCTGTCAGAGACCAAATACACCAGGAAAGATCCACTGGCACTGAAGCCTAGGCTGATGAGAAACAGGCAAATGAAGACGGGTAAGAATACTAATATTTGCCATTTTCATTTCTTTCATAGTGAGCTATCTGAGAATATTGGAAGCTGATTCTTACTTTGGGATTATGGTACCAGAGGAAATGTTGACCTCTGCTCTGAGATCATTGTTTGGATGAGCTGGATGACTGACTGAGAAGGGACACAATCTTCTCAAGTGTGACACTCTACTTGTATTTTCTGTTTTGGGTACCAGATAAAGGTATTTTTAACAACTATATTAATTAGTTGTTAGTTTACTGTTTTATCATTCTAGTTTTTCTAAATTGTAGTTGCTTCCATGTTACATGGTATATTGGTTTATTTATGAGGCATTCTTATAATGTTTATCTTGAAGTGCACCACAGAAAGCAATAGTATGATAGACTGCTATTGGGCGGGGGGAAATCTAGAAAAATGAATGGGAGAAAATGAATACAAACTTCTGTCAAGAGCCTATTTGGAATGCAGCATTTTTCTTCCACTGAAGAATAGGTATGGAAGGCAAATTTTTCATCTGTATTTATTTTCCAACAGTTCCTTTGTAGAGAGGGAAAAAACCTCACAGTCCATCTTAAGGTTTACACAAACAAGCCAACCAGGAATGATGGGTGTTACAATCTAATTCATCTCGAGTGCACCCGCTTAGGAGACAGTGCTAACCTTTCTAAATTTGTGAGAGAGCAACAGCTTAAAGAATTCTTCAAAGCTTGCCAATGTCAACTGTCCCAGCGTCCGAAAAAGTCTGAGACAGTTTCACCCCCAGCTGTTCCTTGTGTGCTTCCTCCCTTGTCCTTTAATTTTCTCACGTTGGTGCTTCTTTGACTGTTTGGGTCACAATAGCAGTCGCAATCAAAACACTCTCTTCCTCACAACCACATTTTTATGTTGCTGCCAATGCTAGAGGCTTGTAAAAAAAGGAGTCAGAGAAAAGACAATATTGAGTCTGCTCTTTGGCAAGCTCGGGAGTTGTTTTTGTTCACTGTTTGATTTGTTTTTACAGTCTGCCCAGCCCTCTCTCCACCTCTCCAGGACCACAAAAAGGCACAATGTCAATAACCCGTCCCTCTCCTTGGCTTTTCGTTTTCTGAATGCATTAACCTCAGGGCTCTCACTGAAAAACATCATGGTAGTGAAGGCCTAACCCATCCTCTTCAATTTACTGGCCTTCAGATGTGCTCGCATAGTTATTGGTTGACGATTTTGGGAGTTGAATGCAACTGGAGAAATTAGATTGGAGAAGACTAAGCGCACCATCTAGACCAGGGGTGTCAAACTCGCGGCCCATGGGCTGGATGCGTCACACGCTGGCCATTTCCACCCCCGTTTTAGCGAAGGTGGGAAAAGTTACAATACATCATGTGACGACAATGTGTCCTCGCAAGTTTAACACCCTTGATCTAGACTGATGTTCTCACCAGTTTATTTATAGCATCATTCAACCAACATTTTGCTGATACTGTACAACAGTAATGAAGACAAGCATTAAATCAGTGAGTGGTTATGCCCCTGTGATAGAGCTGAGGTTGAAACTGTGGAGCATGTTCTTTTATACTGCCCTATGTATAACACAGGCAGGACTAAATTACTGTCTCTCTTAGAAACGGATCTCTCTGGATCCAATGCTAGTAATTTGACCTTATATTGTTTAGCGGATGGCTCCTCACACATTACTTTTCAGGTTTCTAAAATTTTTTTAAGAGATGTAACTATTAGAGGAGAACGATGTAATTCCTCTCAGCCAAGGCTTCTGATAGCCAACTGTTTATGATGTTACTTTCCCCACATTCTTTTCCAATTATATTTGTATTTTGGTCTGTGACCGCAAATAAAAGTTATTATTATTATAAGCATTAACTCACTTCAATTATGGCTTAGCAAATACTATAAATCATTAGTAAGGAAACAGCTTTAAAAAGTCATAAGCGTGCATATCAGAATCATTTTTGGATTAGCACCAATGTGATCTTTCTTTGCTTCTACCTGAACTCATTTAGGCCATTAATAATTACAATAATATATAATGCAATCAGGAAGATAGGTTGATATTGCATTAAGAGATCTGTTTGCCCTGGGGCAAAAGATACAATTTATTATAAAACCAAAACCAGATATCTGTGGCTATCATTCCAGGTGGGCAGGATATTTAGAGATACTAAAATACTTGAGAGAGACTGATCAAGAAGAATCATATGTTATGAAACCCAATACTGAATCCTATCAGTCATAAACACAGAGCTGGGTGAATTATAATGGCTGAGCCTTGCCTAGATCCATATATCTGCTAGCTTGAAAAATCTGTCAATTTTGATTTAATTCAATTTTTCATTTTCATACCAGGCCAAATTCAATTTTATTATATTTTTCATTTTGCAAGGTATGTCTTCTGTTTGGTTCTGCAAACTTGATGTTTTTTTTAAAAGTCCATATATATTCTACCACGTTTCTCCAAATATATGCATTAGATTGTGATTTTATCTAATACATACAGATTTGGCAAACAATTTTCTATAATACAATGAATGCTTGTAAAGCACATTTTTATATTGAATTGGAAGAGTACATTGCAAAATTGGGAAAACTGAATTTCAACTGATAAATATGACAAATTGGTTTCAAACTGCAAAAATCAAAGATGAAGAAAAATAATTTCTCCCCCATCCCAGCAAATGTGATCAAGGTTAAGCCCAGTCTGGATTCTCTAATCATTCACATAAATGGCTTAATGATAAATGAAAAACTGAATAAATTAGTGGAGACTGAGTAAGAAAGTAGGACTACCAAATAGTAGGAGTAGTAGTTGAAGCAACAGAAGTGGTAAACATATAGTGAGCAAAAGGAAAATAGAAGGAGAAAGGGCTCTCTTTGGTTCCTAGAATATAAAATTAATAACAACAAATTTAAGAAACTAGCTTGACTTATGGTCTAGGCAAGATATAATTTAAAAACCCACTGTTTAAATCCTTTTGTTCATTTTGGCAATTTTTCTTTACTTTTGTGCTGTTTGCCACACATTTAGGTTATACTATAATTATGAATTTTTGAGAGGCAGTCATTTCATAGACACAAAAAAGAACTTATACTCTAATTTTGATTTTACTCTTGTACAAATGTATAAAGAGTATTATTGTTAAAATGCAATTTTGGTTAGCAAAATTAGTAATATTAATTTGCAAATATTACATTAGCTGATGAGCGCTACATTACATTTACATCAATTATAAAGAATTTGAGAAATTTTCCATATATTTCAGGAATCACAATAAATTAAAAAACAATAAATGTTTTTCTGGCATATTTTATAGCACTACTTTTTTTTCTTGGTTCTTTAACTAACCATTTCCTAATACAGGGCTTGAGGGAACTAATTCTGAAATGGAAAGTTAATTAAAGGGTCAGTAAATAAGTAAACTGCTTTGAACATTAAATGAGGACCTTAGTGACTGAAAGTTACAATCAGGAAATGACTAATTAAGGGCCAGTACCTAGGAAAATAGAAACATTTCAAGTAGGAATATTTTGCTGATCAAAGCCTGTAAACTTAATTTTTTTTTCTAGACAAATAGTTCCATCAAACTAATGAAACTATTATTCCTGAGTAAGCTCCTATGGATAGTATGAACTGTAGGATTATTTGAGGGAATATAACAACAATGTTACACAGTACAATAAATGTAATTGGTTTAAACTAATTACAAAACAGCTTGGTAAGAACTCCAAAGCCTACTCACTATATAGCAGGGGTGAAATCCAGCAGGTTCTAACAGGTTCTGGAGAACCGGTAGCGGAAATTTTGAGTAGTTCGGAGAACCAGCAAATACCACGTCTGGCTGGTCCGAGTGGGGTAGGAATGGAGATTTTGCAATATCCTTCCCTTGCCACGCCCACCAAGCCACGGCCACAGAACCGGTAGGGAAAAATTTTGGATTTCACCCCTGCTATATACCATATCCAGAGGGGGGAAAGATTGTGTGTGCTTCAGCTTGAATTTTAGCACACTGAATTGGTAGTGGTTGGATAGTTTTAGATAGTGGTCCTAAATCCTCTCTTTCAAATGCTTCATCTATTTTTCCCCCTCCCCCATTAGGGTAAGGTGGAAAATCCATCCCAGGGGAATTGGAAACCCTTGACAAGGCAGACACTATTGATAAAGGAATATAAACATTTATATTATGACAGCAGCAACAGTTTCACAGGTCCTAAACCTGAATAGCCCAAAGAGATTGTTGGGTTCGATCTATCATACTCAGAATACTGGTAAGTTGAAGCAGCTTCATAGACTGTATTTTATAGGAGCTCTCCGAAACCCTCCATAAAAATGTATTAGATTAGTAATTTGAGTCCCAAATGACCGATTTGAAACAATTGCTTTCTTATCATTTTTCTGAAAGTGCCTGTTTCATGAGAAATTGCAGAGAGAGAAAAAGCTTTCTTTTTTCTAAAAAAGAATTGTAGTCAGTTATTAAGGGCAGGTGAGAATAGGGAGTACCCATACTTTAAATAGATTCATGCTTTGACTTCCTGTACGCAGGAGCACACAGTGCAACACAGGAATTATTTTATATATGAACAATCCAGAAGAATTATATTGGAGCACAGAGCTACAACTTATTGTCTGTGGCCTTTATTGCTCCCCAGAAGACACACATGGGCCCATTATGGGTATCTTACTCCTCTTCCTACAGTTTACCAACTAGTAGGCTACAAGGCACCATCTTTACTAGAAAAAACGGGCAGCCATAAATCATCATCTTCTTGTGAAATGGGCTCAAAATTGTTTTATTCTCATTACTCATTAGGGACATGGTAATACAGCATTGCAGTGGGGATATGGTAATACAGTTGCCTTCAGCAAGAGGAAAAGAGAAATCTTTTTTAACAGCATAAAAGGCTTAACATTGTACAGGAAACCATAATACCCCTATTATTAAAAGCAGATTTATAAAGCATTAAATTGAGGAAAGTTGCCTTGTTTCAGAATATTAAAATTGTAAAAAATAAAAAGGCAGACTCCCGGCCTCTAATATTACTCTTAATTTTCAGAAATTTCAACAATAATAATTGATGAGGACAGGTCTCAGCTACCCGCAAATTTATTTTAAATACTGTAAAAGCAATTGAATAGCAGGGTAATCCTTTCAATTTTACAGTAATGAAAATAGTGGTAATTGTACTGCAATATTAATAGTAACTGAAGGTCATAATACAAATATGTTTTAAAATAAATTATTTTGGGAAAGGGGAATTGGCACCCTGACTGTTTACAAAATAGCCACTTCTCAAAATGAATGAGATAATATTCTTAACATGAATCCTGAGAAGAATTAATGCTTGTTTCTTTAATAAGCAGCTCTCTACAAGATACAGAATCTATTACACAAAGGGATAAGTTTTTTTCAGTTTCCATCAAGTGCAGTAAGATTTGTATGTAAATATATTAATAGTACTATTAATAATTTAGCAGGGGCAAGGCATGCTGTGTTTACATAATAAATATGATTAAGAGTTTTCATCACATGAAGGTAGTGAACGGTCATGCTACCACAGGTTTATTATCAATATGGCTTTAAATGTTAATTAGACAATCAAACAATTGTTTCTAGAACCTAACTATATGCAATACAAATGTCTTTTGAACAATAAACTAGGTACAACATTATCTGAAGAAATCTCCCATCTAGCAAGCTGATATTACTACCTAGGGCAAGATTAGGTCACTAGATATCCTTCACTGGTCCATAGGTCTGAGTCAAGTCAACCCAGCTAATAAATAGAAATCAAAGGAGGTAAAGTCTGAAACAAGTGAAAGGCACCCTGTTACTTATTCCCTAATGTATGGAATCATGCACACAATGCAGAAAAATATGCAACTGCTCACAGCACATACACCAAGAATTACAAGGTCATCATGAAGTGGCACATGGGATATATGGCAAGGACAATACATTTTTACTATTATTGGAGAGTTTAAAATTAATTTCATACAAGGACTAAACATATGAGTTTTACAGAGTGGGACATAGTACTCGTAAGACATCAGTGCAACTAAGTGTTAATGCAATTTGGAAACTCACAGAAATCTGTCCTGCCTTAAAGCATGGGCATGTATGTAGGCAGCATTGTATTTTATTTTAGAGTTTAAAATGCCATCATTAGATTTGCTAAGTGGCAGAAATCTCTTTAGATAGACCATATACTGTAAAGCATATTTTTAAACATAAGTGGGGCCTTATAGGCCATTTTAATTACTGGGTAAGAGGCTAGAGAGAGAGACAGACAGACAGACATTCATTGACCTGGCTTTGTACCCTCCCTCCTAGGAGTCTTGGACCAGAACAGTGTTTCTCTGTCTAGGGAATTCTGGAAGTTGAAGTCCACATATTTTAAAGTTGTCATAATTGAGAGACACTGAACTGCAGCTCCAGAAGACTTAACCAGGAGCTTACTTTCAGGTTGCTTGTTTTTTTACAAGTAATTTTAAGCAGGGAGGATGGGGCCTACTCCATTCCTCCTCAACCCCGGGATTGTCCTCAGTGCCACTGGTTTCCAACTTCTAATGGCAATGAGAGACAGGAAATCTTGGCCAGTAATGAAACAAAGTTAGTTATATTTCTTCTACCAGTGATCCACAATACACACTAATGATCAGCAAACAGTATAGCAAGTTAAAACAACTGGCTACTGGGAAAACTGGGTAAGACTTCACACAGTACCATGGCCTTCATTTCTATGACTAAAAACAGTATGTACCTGGTAGCCATTAGCTACCCAATCCTGCATTAAGTAGGGATAGAAATGAAAAGACTAGGTTGAATGGGTTATAGGGTTTGTGGCTGTTTGGGAAGAATGAGATAGTTGCTTCTGTGCATAGCAGTCTTGCAATCAATCTATTCATAGCCCTCTGGGGAGGTTCTGAATCTTTCCTCTGGCAGAAATCAGGTTTTATTCTAGCCCAGAAGTGGGGGTGTTAATTTGAACTGGAGGCAGGGCCACTGGCACCAGATTGTCAAACTATAATTTTATATTAGCCACCATAATACTTACTAGAATTTTATGACAATATCTACATGTCCAAGCAGAGTTTAATGAGAAAATCTATAGTTTTGTTAGGGTATTTTCTCCTAGTTTGCATAATACCTTGACTACAACCCAGTAAAGCTTTTGACCTAAGATAATAAAAAGGTGATAAAGACAAGCTATAAAGATCAGCTTGTATGTATATTTGAAACAGCCACTACAAAATTATGGATTGTTTCCACAAAAATAAAAGAAAACAAAATGCTCCCAGGTGGTGATTAATCTAAGGAAAAAGGAGAGAGGAATAAATGAAACAATTGTAAAAACAATTTCTAAGAAGAATTTTATTTATTTATTTAATTTGATTTATATGCCGCCCTTCTCCGGAGACTCAGGGTGGCTTACAATGCGTTAAGCAATAGCCTTCATACTTTTGTATATTTATACAAAGTCAGCTTATTGCCCCCACAAACTGGGCCCTCAATTTACCTACCTTAGAAAGGATGGAAGGCTGAGTCAACCTTGAGCCTGGTGAGATTCGAACTTCCAGTAATTGCAGACATCTGGTGTTAATCACAATGCTGTCAGTCTGCTGAGCCACCAGGCCCTTTTTGCAGTAAAGGGTGCAAGTAATATATAAAAGAAAATTTGGCAATGATGGTGAAATGAAGGAATATTGGCCCAGAAATATAGATGTTTAATTCTTGAATATGATTTGCAAGATTAATTTACAAGAACTCATAGCTAGGCCTTTTTAAGTTGAAGAAGGAATACCAGTTAACATGTGGAACTTGTGCCATGCTAGGTTAGTTGTACCTTCGTTGAAAGCCAGCATCCTTTGCAGAGGGAAATCTTGCTTCACCAACTTTTAAAATATTTTTAAAACTGTGTAAGAGAAGGAGATGGATGAAAGATTCTGGCAGACTATTAAGAAAACTAAAGGCTAATCAGCAGAAGAGTTATAACTTAGTAGCATATCACTTTTTTGCATCTTAAAGATTCAAATGTAATCCTCCCTTATCTTCCAGGGATAAAAAGTAAAATTTAAGCTCAGTTTTCCTCAAATAAAGGTAGGGAGAAATTCTGTTTAAAATCCTAACGAATTGATGATATTGAGCTAAATGTATCAATGCTCTGACACTTTAGGTGACAATTTCTTATGCTTGTAATAAATTAAAATTCAATTCAACCTCACCCTAGTTCAGTGTTGATACATGAAAAGGGCAAAAATCCCCCTCTCTCTGTCTCTTTCTAGAGTTTGAGACCCAAGACTGCACAACAGGATGAGCTCCCATTACTTGCCCCAGCCCCTGACTACTTAGCAGTTCAAAACATGCAAATGACAGTAGATAAATAGGTACCACTTTGGTGGGAACATAACAGCAGTTCATGAGCTTGACGAGCTTCATGAGTCATGCCAGCCACATGGGTGTCTTTCCAAAGCAGGATATTCTTTGGGAGGGAGCAGGGAGAGGTTGATATGTGATTCATTACATTCAGAGTTATTCATCTTCCCAGAGAAGCTCAATCTATATCCATCAACTATTCCAGCTCTGGACGGTGCTAATTTCCTTTCCCTATTTACTGTCAATGCAAAGAGGTTTGGGTTTTGTTTTTTGTTTTTATATTAGAAATCTGTCAGCCTAGTGTTACAATGTCCTTTCTCTTCCTCTTCTGTCTAATCCAAATTGGGGGTGGGCTGGGAATGAGCCTGCAGATTGGTCTCATCATTGTCAACTCAGAATTGTTTTTCCTATAATTTGTCACTTTATATCAGTCATCCTTCAAAAATTCAAGTGACATGTAAGCACAGATAAGAATGTGTGACTAACACAAGGTTTGCTATGAATTTCATGCCTCAGCAAGGATCAGAACCTAAACGTTACTGGTGAAAACACAAATTTTCTTAACTACATCATATTTGTTATCCAAATTAATGAAATGATATATCAATGTATAAAAAGCTGGTTAAAAAATAGATGAAGCATTAACTGAGCATTCTATGTCTCTTCAGGAAATTCCTTGATTCCTACTTTCTACAAAGGTGCACTATTTATTAGAACAGTTCTTTCCCTTCATGAAATGTTTTAGGATGAGGCCATAAAGTTTCTATCCAGGTGGGTTGGGCAAAATAGTGAGATGGGAGAGAGGAGGACATTTTGTTATTAAGACCATGTTCAGCAGACATTCACTTTCATATTTGTCTCTGGAATAGGCTTAATATCTCGTAATATTGTCAGTATTCTTTTTTCTCTAGACCAGTCTTTCCCAATGAGATATACTGGATATTAATCTCATTCCATTGCTTCCATTTTATTAAAGCTATATCTAAACCATAGGCCCCCAATGGGGATGCCACCATGCATGATGTGACAAAAAAAAGGTGAATATGGAAATATACACACTAATGAACTGAAATTTGTAGAGTGCAATTACTGGCAATTAAAATTTATTAATTGTCATTTATCTCTATTTGATTTTTAATCAGGCTTGCCTCTATTACCTCCTCCCAGTCTGCTACACAGATAGTTTGTTCCACCCCACCTCCTCCATCAAAATATTCATTGGTCCTTTTTCTCAGATCCATGTTTTACAGCTGGCTAAAGGGAGATCACTCCAGAAAATGTTAGGTGCAAACAGGACCCCAGAAGATACTGGTTCTACTATGTAAGACGGTATCCCTTCCAGAGACTAAAGAGAAGGTAATATATACATTTTGTACCAGATGCCATATTTACTATCATTATTTGCCAGTACAGCTAGACTCAACTTCCGTATCAGACCAAAAATCAGTAACGGAGACACTGTCCTTGTACAAAAAAGCCTTCAAGATTAACAGATTCACAGTCTTTACTTTACATGGACAGTGGCCTTTGCCAAGATGATCCTCAAAGTAGACCCAACACCTTGGCATCCTCTTGTTTGTCGCTATTGCCAGCGTTAGATTCTCCTTCTCCCAGCACCCCCATCAATCAGCAGCCACAGGGATGATCTGTTAATGTTTTTCCTATAGACAGACACATTATGTTTCTACGCTGCCTCTGCACACACCATGTTTACACCCCTTCTCTCTCCAGGGAGTAAATCAACCAAATTGATACCAGCCGTGATTAATTGTGTATCTCGGACCAATCTTTCCTTGAGTCCCTCATGCGGGTGGCTTCCTCCTCCTCCTGCAACAAACCAGGGAAGAAAGGAGGCTCTGCATGGTTTGACAGATAGAGCCTGCCCAGGACGCAGCGAGATAAATTTGAGAGGCCTATGCTGGGCTGTCAGTGTTAAAGATGATGGATGGAGGAGGTGAGGCGGGAGGGACCCGTTGAGCTTGGTGTAATGGAGAAGGTTCCTGGGGGATGGATGTTTGCCTGGTGATTCGGCGTTAATCTCTGGGCCCTGCTGAGGTGCTGACGACTGATAACAAGGAAATAGGAATGACAACAATTTTTAGCCAAGAGATTCTTCACAAAAATGCCAAGCTGCCGGAGGTCTGACAGGCTCTGATTGAATGGGCATAGGGAGGGGGCAGCCACTTTGGTGAACATGCAAAAGATGGATCATTTTATTCCCCCGCCTGACCATCTACATTTATTATCATTCCTCCTAATTCCACCTCGCTTAGCAGCTTGTCACCACTGTTTCTCTTCTGCCTGGGAGCTGATGGAATCAGACCTTTTGCGCAGGTGAGTCTGCAAGTTAATGTAACCAATGGCCAGGTTTTCTGGCGAAAAGCAGGCTGCTTAAAACAATGAGTCAGAAGTGCTCTACTAAAAAGGAGGCATTTGAAGGGAGGTGATAGAGAGAATTGCTGAAGAGTTTGACCAAAGGGAATACAAAGAATGCTGCCAGCCAACCATCCTTCTTGTCAACTAGCTTTCCATTCTCATAATGAAAATGAAGCAGAACTTGTGGATGTTGTGCAGATAATTTATAGCCACATGTCTACTACTTTCCCAGTTGGCTGTGCTCACAGAGAATCAGTAGCCACTTATAACTCACTTTTCCTGTCCAATAAATGAACACGGAGATGGCAAAATCAGCCTTATCCTACTCATCTCTAGGTTCATGCCAAGAATAACCCCCCTTTTCTCCCTATCAAAGTTGGAGGTGGGCCAAGTCTGATGTTTCTTCCAATGGACTCTAAGACCACCCAGATAAAATTGGAATAATGAAATGGTGTCACATTTACAATGATATTCACTGCCTGTTATACAATTGCAAGAGAACAGATCACTACAAAAGAAACAATCAAGCAATGACATCATTTAATTGCTGGGAAAGGGTCAATTCAACCTGTGGTTGGATCTACAAAGTATGGAAGTTCCTCAGTCAGACACATTTTGCATATACTTTCACAAAGAAATTAAAAAGAAAAAACCTGGACAGAAAATATCCAAGAGAGATAGATTTACTAATCTATTGTTATAGACGATGTGATTCAGTGAATGATTTATATCAGGATGCAACCTCTGCTGCAGAAATGAATCCTGGAATATAATATTAAAGAAGTGTTCTTCTGAGCCTGTACAGAGTATCTTTTTCTTATCACTGAGCAAAGACAAAAGATTAGGTTTCAGCAATTCTTGTTTTAGAAATTTTTGGCAAAGTATGTCATCTAGATAAAAAACCTCTATTAAAAATTGTAGTTCTAACTAATTGCAGTAAAATACAAAGTTTTCACTTATATCTGTTTTGAACAATTCATGTCCAGCATTATCTCACCATTTGGTGTTCACTTCTCTCCTAAAAGCATTGCCACAAATAAGTTTCTCTTTTTAATTAGAATCCATTTCTTAAGATTCTGAAGTTCCATTCTGTCTACCAAATCCTTTTATATGTATTTATATACTTTCATAATTCCTACTCTAAATTCAACTTCCAAGGCATTCAGCCACACATAGTAAAAATGCATGTAAAAGAGGAAAAATTTAAGCATGGATTCACATGGATTTCCAACTACTTGTGGACAAAAAGGTGCCACTCTAGAAATATTTACCTGAAATACACACAGGCCACAAAAAGACAGCAAGAATTTTGATCTTAGTAACCTAAATATGTATTAGCAAAACTATGTTAAACAATATAACAATTTACGGAGAATGTAAATTGGGTTGTACTGCTATGTTGTAGAACATCTGCACTATTTCTCATGAAAATAGATTATTGTGGTCTGAAATGTTAATTAGGGAGGCTGTAATAATTTTACTAACAATAGGCTTTCAGCAGATGCAAGATATATGGATTGCAAAACAACATAAACTGTTTCCACAGATTAAGCAAAGTAATTGAAGGATAAAATTAACATTTTGAAATCACATCTTAATAATCTACATAACTAATTTGAAGGTTATGTGTACTGAAGAAAGTGTCATTATTGATCTGGCTTTTCCATTTGTTTGAAATACAAAAATAGATATTTTTTTCATTTTCTGGAATACTGAAATGCTGTTAATATATCAAGTGTGAGCAAGCCACATAGTCCACAGCATCCGACACAGAGCAGCTGAATTTTATGATGAAACTTTTGTTTCCTTACCCATTCAGTGGTGTGAAATGGAGCATCTCCCACCTTTAACTTCTCCATCCCCAAACCACTCAGGAATTGCTGTTTTTCAAACTAATTTGGGTAAAGGTTTTGCTTTTTATATATTTTTAAATCAGAGCTTTAAACAGAGAAATAAGAGTTGAAGGTCTCTCTGTCAGGCAAACCGTTTCCAATCCTGTTCTTAGGTCTCTCCTAAACAATTATATACAGAAGGCTTGTAAGATTTTAACAATAGTGATAGGAGTGGCTTTCCTACTCGAAAACTTTTATACCATTCCTCTCCTATCCCCCAAATCAGTGGTAAAATTCAGCCAGTTCTATCCGGATTGGGCGAACCAGTAGCACTGGCGGTGGGAGGCTCTGCCCACCCGCTCGGACATCATCACGTCCCGTTTTTGACGCTCTGCGCATGCGCAGAAGACTGTGCACATGAGTGGAGGAGGCGCACGGACTCACATTTGCGAACCGGTAGCGAAGGTAAGTGAATTTCACCCTTGCATCATAAATTTTTGGCCTCTCTCAGTTACTTCATCACACCAGAAAACCTTCTATAGCCCTTTAGAAGGTCAATGAAGTTGTTGCTTTTCATATATTGTCCAACTTTTAAAGATTGTGCATAGATTCAGTTTTATTTGGTTATGAACGGAGTGGCTTCCAAATTATTCCTGTAATTGGAGGGAAGGATGTGGCTCAGGATGGCTCCCAGACTATGTCCAGCATGGAAATGGATGTCAAAGTATAGAAGGCATCAGCATAGATTCAACCTGTCTGTATTTGGGCCAAAAGAGAAGGGTAAAGGCTATAGAGGTCAAGCCTCAAAATGACTCACAATTCTCTCCTTGGGGCAACAATACTGGTGTAAGTTCTGCTAAACGGGACTAGACTATGAGGTGGGATTGCAACATGAAAAAGTGTAACAAAATTGAGTAAAGTAGAAAACAGTTACGTTGTTAAGAAAAACCTAGAAGCACTAAATGGGATTTCAGATCTACTGAAAAAGCTTGAGCAATAAACCACTGTTTACTGAAAAAAATAAATTCACATAGTCATTTGGCACATGGCCAGATGTGCTCCTATGTAATGGGATATCTGAGTAATTAATGCTGAGTACAGCCTATGATTTTGCAGTCTGTTGCAATGGTTCTTAAAGTAGAATGAGTGTAGCATAAAAACCTATCATTTGTTCTTATATTGCACACTATTTATAAAACCCATATGCTAGAAGCATGATGCAATTTAGTTAGAGAAGACAAAAAGGGAGATTTGAGCACTTGCTTTTAGTGAATTGAGTGCAAACAAACTGGTGTATTGGGAATGTGGGTTGATGCTGATGCTGATGTGTAATTGTTTTGTTATGTGCAGTCTTATAATTTATTAACCTGTTAATATCTCAACTCAACTCACTTTGGGTAGAACTCTGCCACTATAATAAGCAAATAATCAACTTCTAGTGGAGCATATGTTGAAACAAACACAGAATGATGTGACAATTTACCATCTTCAATATAACAGAAAATAAAGTCTAACAGAAATGTAGAAATTTACATGTATTTAAGCATATTTAATCTTATAATCTAATTTTATAGCACAACCTGTGTGCTTAACCAACATGGAAATAAATAAGTGTATAACAAACTCTTTTGGAGGAAGAAACAAATTGGGGTGTTCACTTTTTTGAACTAGTCTAGGCCATTTAACAAGCAATATTTAGAAGGCAGGGACATTTAGGAGCTATCCAATCTGCCCTTGATATACACAAATGCAAATAAGTGTTTATAATTGGGCATAAAGAAATTACAGAGCTGAAATGGAGAAACTGTAATCTGCACAATGTTGTTGAGCTACAATTCCCAGTTTATACAGATATAAACATCCGGTGGTATGGAACACTGGGAGCACTGACACAGCAATATCACAAAGGCTACACAAAGATATATCCTAGAATACAACATTTGTTGTGCTCTCTGCCTCATATTGGAGTAGGTTTTCTCCTGCCCAAAGGCGACACATAACTATTGCAATACTTTTAATAGAGTTTGCTTTTCTCTGAACAGCGACTAAAATTAGAAGTGAATTAAATTTTGCTTTCAGTTTCAAGGAGGTCTTTATCTGTGGGAGTTGAGGGAAATTCTGTTATTTGACAGGAATTCTGCAATATTTTTATGGGGGATTGGGGGAAGGAGCTTTTGGCAGTGGCAAATTACGGTCCAAAATTGCATGATTTTGACATGCTTCCTACCAGAGAGCAGAGTAATACAGATGCAAAATAAGTGAACTCCATTCCCACATTCCCCAGCCTTGTAAGAAGCATCACAGTGTAAAATGTTAAATCAGTGACCATCCTAGAATAGGATTACATCGGCACTGAAAAAAGATATAGTGACACAGCTGTGTAGGGTTAAGGTGGTAGATGGCTTATCCATACTATGGTATTTCTAAGCTGTAGATTAATGCTTTTTTCCACCATTCATCTTCCTGCTATGGTATTAAAAAGCAACCCACTGCTGGGAACACATTAGTGACTTGCAGCAGATTTTTCTTTGTGATGATAATTACAAAAAATAGAGAGACAATAACTATTAATATTTTATTGCAGTCTTTAATGAGCTAAAGCAGATCATATCGCAGTCCACTGGAACTTGGTTATTCTTCTATCCTTACCCCCCCTCCTCCCAAAGGGAAGGGGGATTTCCTTCCTGACAAGCCTTAACTGCATTATATATTCATAGTGTCTGGCATGTTTTCAGAATGCAAACAATCCTCTTTATCCTTATTCTTATGGTTTATGCATGCTACCTGATTCTACAAAAGACCCAAACACCTTTAAACCTATAGTCAAGAGGAGAATCTGTTTTGCAACAAGAGGCTCAAAGGTGGGCTAGTTAAGAATGTGTCCCATAGGGACTTGGGGAATGAGTGTTAATGGTGCAAAGCACATCCTGAGCTGCAGGACAGGGAAATATAATTTTTTGTTGGCTGTGGGCTACAGTGTGCTCCTCTGTCTAGTTGAAGGCCGCGAGATGACCCTCCAGTGATATCATCAGAAGATATAAGGGCAATTTTCTGCTCTTTTGAAGACGGGGATATCAGAGGTTCTGGGATGCAAACCTGTACCATTCCCGGCTTTGAAATTGCCTAAATTGGCCTGAAATTATTTCATTGAAATGTGATAGCAAAAGAGCAGAATTTCAGTAACCCAATTTGGGTCACTCAACAGGGGGTTAAGGATGGGAAATGGAACAGCTTGCTACTACCATTTCCATTTTTGAAAAAGAAATCACACTGCCCCAAATTGGCATTTTGCTGCTGAATTTTGTTGGCACTGTATTGGAATGTTGAGGAATCTTTGTACTGTAAACTGTAATGTTCATTACATAACTACTGACTTGCATTTGAGCCCACTTTTAAGCATTACTCATTTATATTAAAGTCCATTTTTCTCAAAATTAAATTTATATTTAAAACCATTTTGAGTTTCTGTTTTGCATGGAGAAAGTGGAAGATAAAGGTATTTAAATACAGTAGTGGAGTATAAAAATTCTCAAGACCAAAAAATAACTTTGGAAAACTAAAACAGCAGGCAAACAGCAGGCAAATTGGGCCTGGTAGCTCAGCAGACTAATAGCATTGTGATTAACATCAGCTGTCTGCAATTACTGGAAGTTCGAATCTCACCAGGCTCAAGGTTGACTCAGCCTTCCATCCTTTCTAAGGTAGGTAAATTGAGGACCCAGTTTGTGGGGGCAATAAGCTGACTTTGTATAAATATACAAAAGTATGAAGGCTATTGCTTAACGCATTGTAAGCCGCCCTGAGTCTCTGGAGAAGGGCGGCATACAAATCAAATTAAAAAATAAATAAATAAATAAAATCTATTAATAATGTAAAATCAAAGACATCATAGCTGTATTTTTTAAAAGATTACTTAAGATTTTAAAAGATAATAAATGTCAGGGCTTTTGCCTGAATTTTGAGATTTTAATTTCATGTTTTTCAATGTCAATTATTACTGAATCATTTTTCACTCAAATACTGTGTATTATTATTAAGGTTATTTGGTTATGAGTATACTATAAGATGCAGCAGCAGCAAGGTTATTTATTCATGTCTGAGTAACAAACTAGCTGAGTAATAAACGAGCACTAATTTCTTACTATGACTAGGTTCATATACTGCATGAAGACATAGTAAATTTTGTTCAATTTTGACTCTGTAGATTGCATAAACCAATTATTAGTGGCTTGGAGGATATGGTTAAATATATATTACTTGTACCCAATCTACATGGTTAATACAACAAACCATGGTTAAAATAATATAGTGTGTTGTAAACCCAACCATATTTGAAAACGGAAGAAGATTCATAAAATTGTATGGCAAAGATGGAATAATGGTTCAAGATGTCTTTTTATGAAAGGACTACTAACAAAATAGCCTTCCACCCTGCAAATATGATAACTATAGTTCTCTTAAATTCCAAGTCAACATAGGAACTCCTGCAACAAGTGCAAATAAGATGGAAAGAACCATTTTGACAGGTTTTCCATAGTATCAGTGGATGTACATAGTAGGAAAGACTCCTGATGAGTCTAGCCTGCCTGCAGCTTTTTTAAAGCAAGGGATCAACAACTAATCAATCAATTAGTATCCTGTGCAGCTGGATAGAGAGGTAGGATGAAAATAGCTCTTATGATAATCAATACCTTATACAGCCATTTTTTCTTCAAAACAGGAAGACTCAGCACTCCTATATTTCGTTCACTTTCAAAGTTCCTATGTCTGTTCTACAAAACCAGTTTGGAATAGAATAGAATAGAATAGAATAGAATAGAATAGAATAGAATAGAATAGAATAGAATAATTTATTGGCCAAGTGGGATTGGACACACGAGGAATTTGTCTTGGTGCATATGCGCTCAGAGTACATGAAAGAAAAGATACATTCGTCAAGAATCATAAGGTACAACACTTAATGATAGTCATAGGGAAACAGTCAATATAAGTCTTAAGGATATCAGCAACAAGGTTACAGTCATACAGCCATAAGTGGGAGGAGATGGGTGATAGGAATGATGAGAAGATTAATAGTAATAGTAGTGCAGACTTAGTAAATAGTTTGACGGTGTTGAGGGAATAATTTGTTTAGCAGAGTGATGGCGTTCGGGAAAAAAATGTTCTTGTGTCTAGTTGTTCTGGTGTGCAGTGCTCTATAGCGCTGTTTTGAGGATAGGCGTTGAAATAGTTTATGTCCAGGATGCGAAGGGTCTGTAACTATTTTTTGTATCTGTATAGCGGTTAAGGCATCAGACTAGGAATTGGGAGTCTTGAGTTCTACTGCAGCCTTAGGCATAAGGCCAGCTGACTGACCTAAGGCCAATCACTTTCTCTCAGCCCTAGGAAGGAGGTAATGGCAAACCACTTCTGAAAACCTTTGCCAAGAAAACTGCAGTCTTGTCCAGGTCTTCTCCAAGAATCAAACATCCTTGAATGAAAGAAAAAAATAAAGTCTGTTCTAAAAGAGAAGACTACAATAGACTCACTTCCCCAAAATGTAAATCTGTCACATGTGTGATGGAGCTCAAAGCAAACAGGTAGTTATAAGAAACAGATCAGACCTACAATGTTTTGTTTCCACAAATTGCCATGCTTTTTACTTGGCAAAGAACACCTTGGAGTTTATCCTCAGTGGGAGGTAGGAAACAAGGTCTAGGTTTCCCTGCACCTGTAACCAGGGAGCCTGGCCAAAAGGAAGTAGGATGGGGCTAGCATATGGCTGGTGTTCAGAAATACATAATTACTTCAACAGCCTCCATGAGCAGCAGGGAGACTTAAATGTGCTGACAGCGCTGCATTTTTTACCTTTAGTCAATATGAGAAAGGCCCCAGACTATGACTCTAAACATCTGGATTCTATCAATCTGTGATCCATCATCGCCTATTGGCATTCGACCATTGCCTCGCCAGAGCAATGCTGCTTGTTTTATTAATATGTCAAATACATTATCCATGTAATACACTTGTCTTCCTTTTCCCCTCCCTCCGAACTTCCCCACTGCTTCTGTGCAACAGATTTGAATTTATAATAGATCAGTTTGCATTACATGTCTGTACATCATAATTTGTCAAGTTTAATAGAACTTAGTAAAGAGAGAAGGGAGAAATGCCTTCACGTCATGTGTGTTTACTGTTGAAATGTCCGCATAACTTTATTTCTCTTCTTATTCCTATAAATTGGAGGACTTGCCTTGTTTGGGAATCGGCAATCTTATTCTTAAATCATTGCTCATGGTTTTCCCTATTTCTCACACCTCTCTTCTAAATAGCGTACTGTATACCATACCACAAAATAGTTTGCACTGAGCGGTAAGTAAAATTGCCTGCCTCTGTGTGGCCTAGATTTCTAGTGCTGAGAATTCCAACTATATTTCTTCGAGAACCCCTCACTTGGAGTTTTAATACAATCGTGACAAGGAAGACACATTCAAACTAAAGATTAGATTCTATTAGATAAGATAGATAGAATAATAATAATTGTCACTTTGAATGTACACTAATCGGCATACATTACAAAGAAATTTCATTGCATTAGAGAAAAATAATGACATATATGCATTTCTTTTTGGCTCTAAATTAAAAATGACACTTGTGAAGGAGAGAGTTTCTTGGTGTGCAATAAAAGAGACCTACATCACCTGTTTAGGGTTGTGATATTATTCACTTGACCTAGATTGGCAATAGTCTGGCAATGCCTTCAAATGCAGAATTCATGACTGAAAACTGTATGAATTTCAAGAAGCAGTTATAACAGAAAATTGATTAAAAAGCACTATCATCTGAAGATTTCCAGACGTTGCTTTTAATGTCTTCTCAAGGAGGTATATACAAAGTATGGTGGATAGAGAGAAGTGGCCCAGTTTACTATAAAATTTTTAGATTTTTGCTCTTCCTTATAACCAGAAAGCCATGGATTCCCAAATCACAATTACAGAGGCAGAAGCAATGAAATACTCACTTAGATTTTGTGGTAAGTTTATTTGCAACACTACAGATGATTCACAAACTGCACTAGTAAGCTCTAATTCCAATTGAAATCCATGCAACCACACAAAACATTTCTCGTCAAACTTTGAGCATGGCTTTTCCTATCTAAATTATCACAGGTGTCCAAAATAGTTAGCAACCATATCCAAGGAAGGACAACATCCCTCTCACTGCTTCAGGTGCTTTGCAAATGCAATAAATTTGCATTTCCTTATATAATAAGTAATAATAAAATTGTAAATTGTAAAATTGTAAACTCTGCTCCAGGTCAAGTTTGACTCTTGATAATTTCATGGACACATCCATTTTTGCTTTCTTGGCAATACAACAATACAACCTTGCCTTGTTCTAAGGTTTTTTATGGGGCTCCCACTCTAGTCCACAACTTGAAAATTTCTTTGAGCTTTGCTGTTCAAATAACCTAATCCTATATACTTATTTGTTTGTACAAATTATACGGCCACCCATCTTATAATCATAACTCTAGGCAGCTAACATATAAAAACTATCAAAACACATATCAAAACAAATTAGAATATTGTTTAATTTTTTGAATGGTCAGCCAGGGCTAAAATTGCTGTAACTATTAACCATGGCACCCCCTCAAGAATCCTAACAAGCATTGTCTGTACACACCTATTTAATTTGAGGTCCTTGAAAAGAATAAATTATTGCTTAGTTCACTGCACTGCAATTAAGCTAGTTTGAGAGGGCTTGATATTTCTGAATATACTTTGCTTTGGGGACAACTGGTTTTAATACTGACTGCCTCCATTTTTCTAGTCAGGATTATTTCCTGAGGAAGTGATGTCAGATTTCCTTAAAAGGCAACAGTCGATGTCTCTTCAGTAAGAATTGTACATTATTATCAAGCGCACAAAAGCAAATTTCCTATTACAAGATTTCATTTGTTTTTTATATACTGGTTTAAGATCAAAGAGATCTCATTAAAATGAAATCCAAATACATATGCACATCAAGACATATACATACCGCAGCTGTCCTCATGTTTTACTGAAAAGTGCTTGATCTCCATGTTTTTCCAGAAGAGAAAATCCAAGAGGTGTTTACCCCCCTGCTGACACTTTTGCTTGACTTATTAAATGCAAATGTATTCAGCTGTGGGATATAAATATTGTGTTTCTAATGCCACTAACCAGCATTTTTCCTCAGGCATCTGCACTCAAAGAAAGTTAAGATCTCTGTCCAGGAAACACATCTACCTTTCCTGAATGAGGACGCTCCTGGGTGAAATGGTTAGGAATCCATACTGATGGGAGTCTCAACAAATAGCACATATGCAGAAAGGAGTAAACTGAGGAAAGGGGACAGCAGTAAGAGATCTCTCAGCTGAATTGTGCATCAATTCCTGTCTTTATTTAATTGCCTTAGAAGATACATAATTTTTATGTAGAATTAATGGAATAATCTCAACTTTTCCTTGTCAGCAATCAGTTATGCTTATTTTTGACTAGAAGACTTGTGGAGAAAGGCACAACTCTGGAATAGCTGGCTGGGTCATCTTGGGTCGGTACACCCTCTGTCAGCCCAACTCACCTTCACAGGGTTGTTGTTGTTGTTGTTGTTGTTCTTGTTGTTGGGAAAACAGGTGGAAGAATGAGTATTAGGTACATCTGCCACCTTGAGTTATTTATAAAAAATAATAAAGGCAGGAAAACAAACAAACAAACAAACAAAACTGGAAAGAAAATTTCAGGATTAGAGGTTCTATGAGTAGTTTATCTTGCATTTTCCAGCAGGGGGCACTGTAAAGTGGCCATGAAAACCAATTCCGGAGAACATTATGTGCTATTTCAGCATTAACCTCTCCTGAAAGAGGGCACTAGAGAATTGGCAGAAGAGAAGGCATCAATGTAGCAGCTGTGCTGTTTTGTCTGTGCTTTGCATTTATTTTATTTTCTTAACTCAGGATCATTCATATTTTATAGATGGGAGAAAATGAAGGTGATAAACATAAAGTAAGATTTATGGCTAGGTCTCCCAGATTTAAGTCCACTTTTTTCTATTTTGGAGACAAATGGTACTTGTGGAAGGAAGTTCAATTTATGCAGAAGATATACTATATCTACTGTATATAACACTCTTTCCACACAGTGCACTGATATATTTGTCATCCTAACAATTAAAACTATTAAAATCAAAATCTCCCCAAATCCAACGAAATGCAACAGCTGAAACAAGATTTGACTAAGCATAAGACAAAGACTGAAAAGAAGTCACACTGGGGCTAATCTAAAAGCTTGTCCAATGTATAGCCAGGGCTTTATCCTTGAACTTATTTTCTTTTCATCTTTTCATCCCCAGCCTCCTACCTTACTTCTCAGGACAGAAATTAGTTTTACCGTTGTAAAGTGTTTACATTTTTTTCCAGCAAACACAGGCAATAGTAAACAATAAACGCTCGGCAGCAAAATTGAATTTATAACTGCATTATGGTGCCAGATAACGCCCTAAAATAACAGCCTGATAAGGAAATTCGATTTGATTGTCTCTGCACATCAGCTCGGGCTCATCTGCAGCCAGGGCCTCCCCATAATAATTTTCAATTGGGTTTGTAAACCTTATTTGTCCTTAAATATTTCTGTCATTTTTCATGGCAGAAGACAAATCTTTCCCAATACAGCAGTAGATGTACGGGCTCTCTTTAGCGAAGATTTGTGCGGGTGAGGGTAGGAGCATCTCGGTGCTTGCCAGAGGCATGTGGGAGAAACATCTTCATGTTTTCAGGCAGGAGCCGTGTGGGGTAAAAGGGGGGGGGACTGGGAGCAGGCGCTGACAGCCGTAAATCCAATCCATCACACTGCTGACAAGGAAAAATCACAGACCAGAAATTAAGTTTGACTCACATGGGACAACTGAACAAATTAATAGACCATTAGCCAAGCGGTGACCTGAGAAGTAATGGGTGGATACTGCTCCGTAAGGCTAGCGTTAAGAGTTGTTTTAAATATGCACATTAACTCAAATCCAGCTAAATTCTAATGCAGTATGGTTTTGGGAATCTGGCACCAGTCTGATGCATGTTTTAGAGCAAATCTTGTGAAGATGGTAACTAATTCAAAGCCTCAGAAATGACATTTAGGCTACAGTGGACACACACATACATCCCTTCCTTTAGCATATCTTAAAAAAACACACAAAGATAAAACAAGCTTATTGGATAAAAGTAACAACAGGAACTAGACAAGACTTCTATATATTGGAAGGTGTCACTTATTTCCAATCTAGTATTTAAAGATACTGTTAATGAATGCTTACACATTGTATTTTAACTATTAGCAATTTCCTTATCTGTATCATTCTTATTTGAATCCAATTACTCTGCTGGCCTTTGTCATAACATGGGGCAATGCGTTCCAAAGTTAAATTATGAGACATTTTCTATTTAAACTCCCTCTTTGTTCACTTGATTTATACCTAATGATAGTAATTTTAAAAATCCTACATCTACAGTAAGATGTAGGTAGAGCTGTCTTTACATTTTTCTCTGAATATATGATTTACTCTTCGCAAGAAATGAATATCATTTGCCTTTCTACTGCAAACCCTCCCCACATGATATATCTATTCCTGGCTAACACCTTACATCCTGGCTGAAAATTGACTGTCATAAATTTCTTAACCGGTGTCTACCTACGTACTAAAGATTTTTGGGGAAGCAGGATTTTCCATACTGTAGCACAGCTGGGGAAAACGTAGGGATTTTTTCTTAACAATATGGACACTTTAAAATAGAATAATAACTTTATTGTCACTTTCAATGTACTCTAATCAATCAGCATACATTAAAATTAAATTTCGTTGCATACAGCTCTCAAAGGATCACCATCTCCAATATATACTATATGACAAAATAAATAAATAAATACAAATTATGCATATACCCACATATATTATATGACACAGAGAAACAACATAGTCTAGTTTGGATGTATACATGTACATTGCAAGAAAAACCAATCTTGCGAGTTTATCAGATGGATGGCATAGGGAACAAAGGTGTTACAGAATCTGGTAGTCCTGCTAGAAATATTTCCTATATACCTATTTAGGAAAATGAGAAAGGCTTGACACTTACTGGGAAGCTCCAACCTATCCAAATATCGAAGGGAGGGAGGGAGGGAGACCCTACAATTTATGATAAGAAAACTATATACTATGATAGAATATTTATCTTCCCTAGTAACCAACCTCAGCCTTTTAAGAAATATAGGCAGCTCTTATTTAGCGCCTGTCTCATTTAGGAACCATTCAAACAGTGATGAAAAAGTAGCTGTAACCAGTATTTGCACTTACAATTTTCGCACATCTGTAAAGCAAAGGAAAGCTGAAGTAAAATCATAAGCACAGTTATGGTTGTATTTAGCAACCACTTCCCTTAAGAACTGAGTTAGTGGTCACAACTGTGGTCGTAAAGTAAGATTATCTATAGCTAGAACTGTACTGGAAATTGTGAGTTCTAGTCCCACCTTAGTCATGAAAACCAACTGAGTGACTTCAGGCCACTCACTCTCTCTAAGCCCAATACTTCACAGGGTTGTTGTTGTGGGAAAATGGGAGGAGTATTAGGCATGTTCACTGCCTTATTTATAAAAAATAATAAAGGTGGGATAAAAATCTAATAAATAAATCTAGGCTGTAACTACACAGAAGCAGATGTGGGTTGGGCTGAGAGAGACTGTCTAGCCCTGCGATGGCGAACCTATGGCAAGGGTGCTGGCACGGGCGCTGTCACCCCAGGTCAGATCTCCGTGGCATTTCTTTCATGAGCTTCTGTTCCGTTGCAAATGATGAACCAGAAGCTCATAAAAGCAAAAAAAATTACCTCTTGCCATGCTGCCGGTGTTCGGATAACCCGCCTCCTGCTGGCCAGCTGGTCTGTGGGTCTCTGTGCACATGTGCACATGTCTACGCATGTGCATGTCCATGCATGTCCGCACATGTGTGTGTTTGTGCGTGCACACCTTTCAGTTTGGGCATGCACAGGCACACAGTTTGGGCACTCGGTGTCTAAAAGGTTTGCCATCACTGATCTAGCCCAAAGTCACCCAGTCTGCTTTCATGCCTAAGGCAAGAGTGAAATTCATGGTCTCCTGGTTTCTAGCTGATGCCTTAACCACTAGACCAGTGTTTCTCAACCTTGGCCGCTGGACGATGTGTGGACTTCAACTCCCAGAATTGAACTTCCTAGAGCTGGCTGGGGAATTCTGGGAGTTGAAGTCCACACATTGTCCAGCGGCCAAGGTTGAGAAACACTGGACTAGACAAAACTAGCTGATCTAGATCTATTCCTGAACAGAATTCAGTGGTAGGTTCAACCTCATTCCCCTGCACTGTCAGAAGAGTTGACAAAAATATGTGGTTCTATGTTCCAACGTAGAATCACATCTCAGGAGGGGGGAGGGGGGGCAAAAACTTGTCCACTCCCCCATCCCCACTCTATTCTTGTCAGCCCCTTCGAGTAATCCAAATAAGCAATAAGTAATCCAAACCACGAATACTAACACTACATTTATTGTATGGCTAAAATAATAGAATCTTGCCAAATGGTAAGAATAAGAATTAGGAAAGCCTAAGGCCATAATGTCAGGTGAAGCAACCAGAATCACTCTGTGAGTAGGTCCAAGTAAATATTTTATTGCTGAATATTATATGACAAGAATCTTGTCAGAATGTCTTGTCTTCCCTTGGGAAATGGCAGATTTATCCTAAAGGTTTGACCTCAGATATTATCTTCCCTGAACCGACTCCAAACTGGAATGCCTTTTACTCCCCATAGAGAGGCTCCCCTCTCTCCTTCAGCCACTGATTCCACCACACATAATCAATAATTATGATATAGGCATTCAATTTTAAGAGGAGTTAAACGTGACCATAGCCAATCTTTCACCCATTTCCCAATCAGCAGAAAGACCCACTGCCAGCCACTTTCCTTTTTCTAAATTTTGGACTGGCAAATACTGGCCTGGATGGTATTATTATTACGGTTTGTCACATAGTCAGACAGATGTTCAGACTGGATTTGGCATTTTTGTCTGCCTATTGACTCCTTTCCAAAGACCTGGGTTAGGCATTGTTATTATTCTTTGTTAAATTTATTTGCCACTCATCTCACTATGGAGGTTCTCTGGGCTGCTTAAAACAATAAAATAGGAAAAATGCTATGTGTTTGTAACTTCTTGGCAATGTTATATTACCTGTATAATTTTAGCATTTATCTATCCATAAAAGTAAAGGTTCCCCTCACACATATGTGCTAGTTGTTCCCGACTCTAGGGGGCGGTGCTCATCTCTGTTTCAAAGCTGAAGAGCCAGCACTGTCCGAAGACGTCTCCGTGGTCATGTGGCCAGCATGACTAAATGCCAAAGGCGCACAGAACGCTATTACCTTCCCACCAAAGGTGGTCAATAATTTTTCTATTTGCATTTTTTATGTGCTTTCGAACTACTAGGTTGGCATATCCATACATATGGATTCCATACATAGAAACTATATTTTACATGAATTTTCTATTTTGAAAGGTTTAATGATTACAGTGTTAGTAGCAGTGGTGGGTTGCTACTGGTTCGCCCTGGTTTGGGCAAACCAGTAACAGTGGTGGTGGGAGGCTCCGCCCACCGGCCAAACATCATCAAATATGCTCTGTGTATGCGCAGAAGTGGTGTGCGTGCGAGCAAAGTGCAAGCGTGCACAGCAGTAACAAAGGTAAGTGAAACCCACCACTGGTTAGTAGCTTCTCTTCCTATTGTATAAGTATTAGCGTATTTAGATATTTATATCAATAAGGTAATAAAATACCTTAAAATAAAATAAATTATAATTTAAAATAAAACAATATTTCAGTCTTTAAGAGCAGCTTCACATATATGATATTACAATATTCAGGCTTGGATGCCGAGCATGAGTTCTCCAAACAAGGTTAGTAAAAAGCATTTATTACGATAACTGAGCTGTGAGAGTTACTGAAACTCCAGATATAAGGATCCCTTCCTTCCCAGAAAATAGACACTGAAGTTTTTGGGATATTGTGTGAAGTGGAGTATTTGCACAAAGATGCACAATACATACTAGAACTGTATTTATGTATTTACTAAATCAAACTACAATTATCCCAGAACTATTATATACAGAATTCAGTTATTCACTTGCACGCATTGTTTTTGATGTGTGAAATATTGTGCATTAATTTGAAAGTCTTGCTTTCCTTTGTCTGGGATATAATCAGGTAAACTATAATAAAAACACACATATGCCATCTACCTTTTCATTCCTATGAGCTTGGAGGGTTTCAATTACCAGTTTCTGGGATTTAGTGCTTACAGCTTTTTGGTGTGTGTAAGATTTATTAGAAGGTTTAGTATCAGTGAAGAATTCATGCATTTACTCCCTCGAGCTGGCCTTCCGCTCAGAGCCTCTAAATCATGATCCCAAAGATGGGTCACTGTCACAGAGGGCATTAGCACCATTAGTGTGCTCCACAGATTATTAATGATCATGTATATGGAGTCCTTTTGGTCTTGCTCTCATGATATGGGCATGCTCCATTCTCCAAGTCTCAAACCCCAACCAGTAGAGTTAGTTTTGGTAGGTTCATACCTACAGTAGAGATGTGTTACTTTTCTTCTAAATAAAATGTAAAAAACACTATCACCTGAATGCACAAAAAGTGCATCAAGAAATGGAGAGCACTGGTTTTGCTATAAGTATTTCATACCCCCAACATCCATATTTTAATGGAAACTACAGCTTTGCAATATTTGGTATGATTCTTTTTAAGATGCTCTCCAAGTTTAATTCAATGATTTCCGAAACCCTGTATGAAGCAGTGTGTCAGCCCAAGAGTAAATCAACATATGAAGAGTTCAAGTTGACTATTGCAATTCTACTTATAATATAGGAATCTTCCCAGATTGCTTATCTACAGTTGACCAAGACATTGCACTATTTGTACTAGTGCGCAGGAGTGAAATGTAAAATTTGTTACTACCTGTTCTGTGGGCGTGGCCAACTTTTTTTTTTTTTAACTTTTCAAAGCATTTTTTCTGCAAATGCAAAAAAAAGCTTTGAAAAGCCTCTGCCGATCAGGAACACAGCTGGGATCGTCAGAGCCTTTTCAAAGCATTTTTTTAACCACCTCTTCCGCTGAAGAGGTTGCAGAAAAAAATGCTTTAAAAGTCTCTCTGATGATCCCAACTGAGTTGCCTGATCATTTTCAAAAATGCTTTGAAAAGGCTCTGACGATCCCAGCTGTGTTGCCTGATCGTCAGAGCCTTTTCAAAGCATTTGTTTAACCACCTCTTCCCCAGAAGAGGTTGCAGAAAAAAATGCTCTGAAAGCCTCTGAGATCCCAGCTGAGCCGCGCGATCATCAGAGGCTTTTTTTTTACTTTTAAAAGCATTTTTTTGGTGGAGGAAGTTGTAGAAAAAATGCTTTTAAAAGTAAAAAAAAAAAAACCTTTGATGATCGTGCAGCTCAGCTGGGCATGGGGGGGACGCAGGGATTTTTGGTACCGGTTCTCCGAACCACCCGCCACCATTGCTACCGGATCGGGTGATCGGATCCAAACCGGGAGCATTTCACCCCTGCTAGTGCGGTTGAAAAACATACATAATCAGGAGACATCCATTGAGGAAAATGGCAGTTTATATGCCTCCATCATTTTCAGAGATGATGTCTTAGCTTGTTTTGCTCCCTGCATAGTGGGGGAAGGGGTATTCTTTCTTCCTTTATATTAAAGAAGGAAACCAGAAATCAGACCACTTGATCTTGGACCATTGCTCCTTGCAAGTAAAGTGCAGAAACTGAGATTCCCGTGATCAGCTTGTAAATTGAATAATGGAGGGCAGGGATTTCTATTGAGTTTACAGCTGCAAAATAGCCAAATTTATGGACATTAGAGCAAGCTTTCTTCATTTGTAAATCACCTTCTGGATTTATTCACCTTTGTAAATAGTACTACAGATAAGTACTTCTCTATGGAGACTTTATTTCTGGAGCTCATATTCAAACTGAAACATTGAGAAGTTTGGGGGATATATGTCTGACTCATAAAAATTTGAAAACAATATTAAAGATTAAAAGAATTTAAACAGAAAATTAATTTTAACATTTCAGAAATTTTAACTGGAAAGTTTTATTTTTTGATGAATCTGTGCTGTTGGACTACAGCTTGAAGCTTCATACTGGCTTTGCTCAATTTTTAAACTTTATTCTTCTACCGATTGGTTGAATTTACAAAGGACTTCCTTCTTTTAATTATGGGCTGTTATTATATCTTTTACCAGCAGTGTGTGCTAAAACCCAAAGGCGAGGGTCCGATGATGACAAATTTTATTGTCATCTCCTTTATGAAAAGCAATGTTAAAGTACTTACACAATCTTTAGAAGCTACCGTATTTTCCGGCGTATAAGACGACTGGGCGTATAAGACGACCCCCAACTTTTCCTGTTAAAATATAGGGTTTGGGCTATACTCGCCATATAAGACTACCCCTCTTCCAACACACACCAAATAAAAATTAAAAAACATCAACTGCCTCAACACAATGTAAAAACAGCTGTGCTAGACCCAAAATGGCCCCTGCAACTAGCAGGAACCTCACACAGCCACAAAAAGCCCAAAAAAACAACTTTCACACTTTACACACACACACACACACAACACAACACAACTGGCTCACCCACAATGTAAAAGCAGCTGTGCTAGACCCAAAATGGCCCCTGCAACAAGCAGGAACCTCACACAGCCACAAAAAGCGCAAAAAACAACTTTCACACTTTACACACACACACAACACAACACAACTGGCTCATCCACAATGTAAAAGCAGCTGTGCTAGACCCAAAATGGCCCCTGCAACAAGCAGGAACCTCACACAGCCACAAAAAGCCCAAAAAAATCAACCTTCACACTTTACACACACAAAATTCCACATACAGCTTTGTGAGATTTTGTGTGTTTGTGTAGTTAGAGTGAAACACTACAGAAAGACACCACATCTCAGAAAGCTGCACAAATATTATTTTATTTTTATTTTTATATGAAAACTAAATTTAAAACTTCCTAAACTTTAAATGGCTAGGTCTAAAAAAGAACAACTAAAAAAACCCCAATTAACTATTTTTTTAAAGCTCCCAAAGGGGAAAAAAACTTACCCAATAGAACAGGGGTCTCCAACCTTGGCAACTTTAAGACTTGTAGACTCCAACTCCCAGAATTCCTCAGCCAGCTTTGTTTTTACTGGCTGAGGAATTCTGGGAGTTGAAATCCACAACTCCTGCCTGCATGATTGCAGGCAGAGAGTGGCTTGCTGATGGAATGGATTCAGGCAAGCGAAGCAAGGCAAGCGTTGCGATTACCAGCTAAGGTAAGCAAGCTGGAGGGGGAAAACTTTTTTCTTTTTACAGGGCTCTGGGCTCTGGCGATCCCAGCTGCGATGCGCGATTGGCAGGCAACTCAGCTGGGATCGTCAGAGTTTGCAGAGTCACGTAAAAGGAAAAAAGTTTTTTCCTTTAACATGGCTCTGGCATCCCAGCTGAGTTGCCTGATTAGAAGGCAAAGCTGGGATCGTTAGAGCTTCGATCGCCAGAGCCATTTAAGGCTCGTTAGAGTCTTTTGGGCTGGTCTGCCTGGTTACAGGAGAACGACACCCGGCGTATAAGACGACCCCCGACTTTTGAGATGATTTTCATGTGTTAAAAAGTCGTCTTATACGCCGGAAAATACGGTAAGTTTGAGACTTTGGGGAAAAAGTTTGGATAAAACACTGAACAAGATTTCAGAGGAAATTAAACAAACTAATGACAGGATAGAATTTTTAGAGAAAAGATCAAAAACTTTGGACTTAGAGAGAGGGCTGGATAATTTGGTTATGCTGGAGCTGAAGAAATTCTGTTGAGGTTTAGGACTATTCCAGAGGACTTCCTGAAAATAAATGAAAAAGGGCTTGTTCCGGCATTAGTAGATTTACTGAACTAGAAAGAGGAAGAATGAAGAGCTACACAAAGTGTAATGTATAAATTTACATTTTATTGCAATGGGACAGACATAAAGAGATGTTTCAGTAAATTTTCTGAGGAAAAGAATAAGGCATCAAATTCCACAGTGTCATTTTGAGGCAAAATTGAAGGTTGATTATGCTGATGTATTTGTTTTAAAGGAGATTCCTATTAAGATCCTACAGAAGAAGAAATATTATTTCTTCCTAACAGATACTTTGAAGCATAAAAACATCCCATTTTGATATAAGTAATATATAAGGGATAAGAAACTGGAGCAATTTTTACCTTTTAACAACATAGACTGAAAATGGTCCAAAAAGCTAAAGATTTTGTGGAAAAATGTAAGGAAGAGCTGTCTCACCTTCTATGGAGATTGCTGACACAGATTTATAGACTGCAATTGACTAAAGATACTAAGAAAAGGAACTTTACTTTGGGAGCTCCCTTACTACGAGAACCACAGAGAAAAGAAACTGCTATTGAAAATTCAAGGGGATAAGACATTAATGGATAATGTGAGTCTATTTATTTATTTAGATTTATATTGCCACCTATTCGCACATGGCAACTCAAGGCAGCTTACAAGAATATAAAAACAACAAAACTAATAAGAGAGATAATCATATAATAAATTAATAAAATAACCCCCCACCCCGGGAACAACACATCATATGAGCCATTTATATCACTCCATCCCACTCTGCATTCCCCAGACTGCTGGCAGAATCAGGTCTTCAATGCCTTTTGGAAGCGTGTCAGAGTGGGGACAGTTCTAATCTCTGGGGGAACGATGTTCCAGAGAGAAGGAGCCACCACAGAGAAGGCCCTTCTTCTGGGTCCCACTAGGTATATCTCTCTAAGGCAGTGGTTCCCAACCTTCCTAATGCCGCGACCCCTTAATACAGTTCTTCATGTTGTGGTGACCCCCAACCAGGGGTGGGTTCTAATTTTTTTTTACTACCGGTTCTGTGGGCGTGGCTTATTTTGTGGGCGTGGCTTGGCAGTCATGTGACTGGGTGGGCGTGGCTAGCTGGTCATGTGACCAAGTGGCCATGGCTATGTGTATAGGGACTTCTCAGAGGGCTGAAAAAAAGTCATTTCTGACAGGTCCTCGCACTTTTGACTGGTCCTCACACTTATGACCATCCTCACATTTATGCCCGTGCAGCTTTCTTAACAACCATGTCACTCATTTCACAACTGCTTCTCTTCAACATAGTATAAGATAGGGCAAAAAACGTAAAATGTGAGGACAGTCGTAAATTCGAGGACTGGTCAAAAGTGCGAGGACCAGTCAAAATTAACTTTTTCAGCCCTCTGAGTAGTCCCTGTGCACAAAAGGACTACCCAGAGGGCTGAAAAATGTGATTTCTGACAGGTCTTCACACTTTTGTCCTGTCTTCGCAGTTATGACTGGTCATCATTTATGCCCATTGTACCATTCTTAACAACCGTGTCACTCATTTCACAACTGCTTCTCTTCACCATGGTGACAAGATAGGGCAAAAACGTAAATTGTGATGACAGTCATAAATTCGAGGACTGGTCAAAAGTGCGAGGACCAGTCAGAAATAACTTTTTCAGCCCTCTGAGTAGTCCATATGCATAAAAGGATACAGCAATAGAGAGGGATGAAGGAAGGGAAGGGAAATTAGAGTAGGAGTGAAGGTAAGAGAGGGAGGAAGAGAGGAGGAGAAGGAGAAAGAAAGAGGAAGTAGGGAGAAGAAGAAGAGGGGGGGAAGAGAAAGTAAGAAAGAAAGAAAAGACAGAGGTGGTAGGTTTGAGGAGAAAGATTGCTGTACAATAAAAAAGATGAAAGGGAAGAAAGCCAACCCCAAACAAATATAAAGATATTAAGATAAAGAATGAATTGTTAAACTTTAAAGAATAAAAGAGAACAAATAGCAATAAATAGCAATAATTAGAAACACACATACAAACATACAACGTATTTTCTTTGAACAGAATATTTGGCCGGTCCACAAATTTAAACAGTTGTAGGAGGTTAGCACCCACCCCTTTCCTAGAAGAATGAAATATTTTGGGAAATATTAAAAAGGCAGAATATTATATTTCCCTGGATGAGAAATGGAGAAGCATATTTTACAGACAAATTGGACGTTGGACTTACCTGATACGTCCGTTCTCTCGTAGTAAGGAACGTCTGTCAGATTGGGTTATGGACTCCACTATGCAGCCTATGACCGAGTCTGCGGATTTAAATAACTCCGCCCTCAACTGGTTGAGCCCCAGTGTTTCGGCGAGGGCGCTGACGCAGACTGGAGTGTCTTTCTGGAAAATATAAAAGGAGAGGTAAGAGAACACCACCCACCCCCGGGAACAGGGCACGGCTGAAGGGTGGGGCTGACAGACGTTCCTTACTACGAGAGAACGGACGTATCAGGTAAGTCCAACGTCCATTCTCCTCAGCGTAAGGAACGTCTGTCAGATTGGGGACATACCAAAGCTGAATGTCCACTGGGAGGGAAGAGAAGGGCCCTGTTACCTCAAGCCGAGTGAACCGCCTGGAGGACTCTCCGACCGAAGGACGCATCAGCGGATGCAAACGAGTCCACACGATAGTGGCGGATAAAGGGAGAGATGCTTGTCCAAGCGGCTGCTCTACAAATTTCCTCCAACGTAGCCTGGGTAGCCCATGCCGCGGAGGTCGCCGCACTCCTGGTAGAGTGGGCCATGATGTGGTGAGGAATCGGTAATGATTGTCCTTGATAGGCCGTAGAGATTGTGGCACGTATCCACCGCCCCAGCATGGGGGCCGAGGCCTTGGCCCCGATAGAAGCGGGCTGGTAAGAGACAAATAAGGCTTCTGTCTTCCGAAAGGAGGATGTGCGTCTCAGGTATATCTTGAGGGCGCGTCGAATGTCAAGCGTATGCCATGAGCGCTCCAAGCGGTGCTGCGGGGATGGGCAGAAGTTGGGAAGAACCAACTCCTGTGTGCGATGAAAGGGAGAATTGATTTTAGGTATGAAGGCCGGGTCCAGCCGGAGGACTACCCTGTCCTGGTGAAATACGCAGAGGTCCCTTCGGGATGACAACGCCGCCAGCTCTGAGATGCGGCGGGCCGAGGTGATAGCGACCAAGAATGAGACCTTGAAGGATAAGAAGCGGAGTGAGACGTGTCGAAGAGGCTCGAAGGGGGAGACTGTAAGAGCTGAGAGGACCTTGTTCAAGTCCCAGGTAGGGAAGCGATGAACAGGAGGAGGTCTTAAATTTGCTGCTCCCCGCATGAATTGTTGTACGACAGGATGTCGGGAGATCGATGATGCTGAACCGCAGGTCAGGACCGTGGAGATGGCGGCAGCTTGCCTCCGGAGAGTGTTTGGAGAAAGGCCGGCGTCAAAGCCTTCCAAAAGAAAACGTAAAACGTCCAGTATTGAAGCAGAAAGGGGATGAATGCGAGCGCGTTGACACCAAGAGGTAAAAGATGTCCAGGTAGAGTTGTAGATTCTATTAGTAGACGGCCTGCGGGACGCCAAGATGACATCTATCACAGAAGAGGGGACCCTGGCCTCTCGCCGGAGGAACCGCTCAGCCTCCATGCGGTTAAGTGGAACCATGTCGGGTCCGGGTGACGAAGAGAATCCTGTACAAGGACGATCTGATCGTCCGGGATGGTCCACGGCCGAGCGACAGATAGGGAGAGTAAGTCCGAGTACCAGTGCCTCCGGGGCCAGCGGGGCGCGAGAAGAATGATCTCCGCCCGCTCCTGAAGAACCTTCCGTAGCACCCTGGAAATTAACGGGAAGGGGGGGAAGGCATATAAGAGACCTGGAGGCCACGGACTGCGGAGGGCATCTGTGGCTTCGGCACCGCACTCCCTGTAACGTGAGAAGTACCTCGGAACCTGGCGGTTGGTCTGCGATGCAAAGAGGTCCACCTCGGGGGACCCGAAGCGCTTCGTGACCTCCTGGAAGAGGGAAGGAGGAAGGCTCCACTCCGCGTTGTCCAGACGACGTCTGCTCAGGGAATCTGCCTGCGAATTCGCCTTCCCTGAGATGTGATCTGCGCGAAGGGAGTGAAGGTGAGACTCAGCCCAGAGGCCGAGCAGAAGAGTCTCGTCCATGAGAGCCCGAGAATGAGTGCCTCCCAGTCTATTGACGTGAGCCTTCGCCGTAATGTTGTCCGTAAGGACAAGGACGTCACTAGAGATGATGAGGTCCCGAAAATGAAGCAAGGCTAGACGAATGGCTCTTAGTTCCAGGAGGTTAATGGGAAGGGACTGTTCAGATGAGGACCACTGACCTTGAGCTAGGTGATGATCCAGGTGAGCTCCCCAGCCCTGGAGACTGGCGTCCGTGGTGACTATCATTCGAGTCGGCTCCCTGAAGCAGCAAGCTCCTGATAAGGCCGAGGACGTCCACCACCTGAGGGAGGAGATGACTGACGGGGCTAGAGAAACTCTGCGGAGGGAAGTACTAGATCGATTCCTCTGATGAGGGAGCAAGAACCATTGCAACTCCCTACTGTGGAGGCGGGCCCATGGCACTATATCGTATGTGGAAACCATCTTGCCCAGGAGGCAAGAAAGAGTAAGGAGAGAAGATGATTGGTCCGCAATAACCCGGAGGGCAAGGGAACGTAAGCTGGCCTGGCGTTCTGAGGAGAGGGAAACTGTAGAATCTACTGTGTCGATGACTGCTCCTAAATGCTGGATAGATGTGGCAGGGACGAGGTGACTCTTGGCCCAGTTAATGGAGAACCCGTGGGCTTGGAAAATTTGGATGGAAGTGGCCAAATCAATTTGGGCCTCCTTGAAGGAAGAGGATTGCAATAGGATATCATCGAGGTAATATTGTATTCTGACAGGGAGGGAGCGGATATGTGCCACCAGAGCCGCCATGATCTTAGTAAAGACGCGGGGGGCGGAGGAAAGGCCAAAGGGAAGGGCAGAATATTGGAAATGTCGCCCCCGGTAGTGGAAACGGAGATATTTACGGAACTCCGGGTGGATGGGGACGTGGAGGTAAGCCTCCGTTAGGTCTATGGAAGACAGGAAGTCCCCTGGGCGAATGGTTTCCAATATAGTATGGAGAGTGTGCATTTTAAATCTATGATACACTAGGTAACGGTTAAGAGCCTTCAAGTCTAAGATAGCCCTCCACCCCCCAGATGACTTGCTGACAATGAATAAACGGGAATAAAACCCAAGGCCACGCTGGTCCGGAGGGACCGGTTGGATGGCCCTGATGTCAAGCAAATGGGATATAGCCTGAGAAACCAGGGATCTCCGAATCCTGTCCCTAGAAACAGGGCAAGAGATGAAAACCGGGGGAGGAAGGGAGGAGAACTCAAGAGAAAGGCCAAACCTAACAGTACGCAAAACCCAAGAATCCGAAGTTGAAGACTCCCACTGAGCAGCGAAAAAACTTAAGCGGCCGCCGATGGGTGTCTCCGGGCTTCCCTCACTTGGACCGTCGAAACGGCTTTCCCCTACCTCCTCGAAAGGAACGCTTTTGGAAGGGCCTACTGCCCTGTCTAACCTGTGATTCCTGGTGAGACTGGGACTGAAAGGATCGTTGAAAACGAGGCTGGTAGGAGCTGGAGTCGTGAGGACGAAATGACTGGGGCCGGTTGTAAGGAGCAAAACGAGGGTTTGAACGACGGGAGACAGATGGCAGGATCTTGCGGTGGTCTCTGGTTTCCACCAGAAGTGGTTCCAGTGGAGGCCCGAAAAGCGAAGAGGAGGAGTAGGGAGATGAAGCTAGTTGCCACTTGCTCTTGGCATCCGCCTGCCAGTGGCGGAGCCATAAAAGGCGGCGTGACGTGACAGTGGAGCCGATGGATTTGGCTGAGAATCGAGCCGAGTTTAACGTGGCGTCCGCCGAATACTCCAAGGCCGCGACGATTTTGTTCAAATCCTGGTGTGTGCGAGAGTCCGATGCAGGCAACCTGTTTTGTAATTGTTTTAACCATAACAGGGAAGCTCGGTTGAAAAAGGAGGCAGCGGTGGCAGTCTTGACCGCCCATGCCGCGGATTGATGGGATTTGATGAGGGTCTTCTCCGCACGCTTGTCTTCGGGTCGCAGAGATTCCTCCGGAGAGCTGGGAAGTCTGGAAGGCGAAGCCAAAGCTGCAATGGGGCCATCCACAGGAGGAACCTGAAGGAGGTCAGAAAGAGCGGGAGCAGTCTGGTATAGACGTTTATCCAAGCCATTAGGTGCCGGGGCTGAACCAGGCAAGGCCCATTGCCGTTGGACAATGTCCGTGAAAAGTTTGGGAGCCGGAATGATCTCTGGTTCTATTGTTGGTTCAGCAAATAAGGATGAAGCAGGATCGGAGGAATCCTGTGGCGTTGAGGCAGAGGTATTAGCAGGCCCCAGTCTAGTAACCGCTAAGGCCTTAAATAGTAAGGAACGAAATAATTGGGGCCTGAAAAGGCCTACGAAGGCGGGCTGGTCTGGGGCGAGGCCTTCATCGTCAGACAGGGCTAGTTCCCTAGATTCCTCCTCCTCAGAGAGAGAGCCGTGGTCCGATTGCTCCGGAGAAGGCAAGCGATCTAAGTGAACCCCAGACTGGTCTCGACAAGGTTGATCTCCAGTCCTGAGAGGAGGGGCCTGAAGGAGACCCTGCTGCAAACCCTGGGAAAGTCCTTTTTGGATGGCCCTGGCTATGATGGCCTCCAAGGTGGCATGGGGGTCAGGTTGAGGAATGCCTCCTGCCATGGGCTGAGGAGCCCCATATCCGGAGGAAGAGCCAGCAGGCTCCGGTTCGTTGGCTCTCCTCAGAGCAGGAGCCTCAGGAGGATCCTGGAGAGTCTGAAAGACCTGCTCGGCCTCTGATGTTGTAGGGCCCCGAGAAGACGGGCGATCTGGGGACAGTTCCCGATCGGGGCGGGCCAAGGCAGGCTGGAGTGAAGGAGGAGAGGGCCCGGGTGCTAAAATGGCCGACGTGGTGGACAAAATGGCGGCCGGCTGTTGGATAGCCCTGAGAGCAGCCTTCTCTAGGGCCTTGTGCCGTCTGAGTTCCTCCCTGGTAGGTTTGCTGGATTGACCAGAGGAGGAGGCTGAGCCCTTGGAGGGGGCTTTGCTAGGGCGGCCCTGCTTACTGGTGCCCTCCCCTGGGTCGCTGGCGTGACGGTGACGGGCCCGGGAGGTTGCGGAGCGAGACCTGGTAAAATTCATGGCGTCCGCCATCTTGAGAAACGGGCCGCTACGACGCTGGGGCCCCCCGAATGAAGCGCCGCTTCCAAACCTCAGGTGTCGGAGCTCCACGGAGTGCAGCCGATGAGCTGGAGGCTGATCCGCTGTGGATAGGAGCCGGGAGAAGGGTCCGCACGTCGAAGCCAAGCCGCTAGCTAAAGCAGTCAAAGCGGCAGGAATTTATGGCGCCGTTCGAAAAGCCCGCCAAGAGAAACGGCGCTGACAAAGCTGCTAGGCAAATGCCGTTAAAATGCAGCTTTCCGTCTCCCGATGGCAAGGGGAGACGGGGGGGAGATTTAAGCTCAAACCCCCCCCGGGGGCCTGATGGCGGGCTGCCCCCTGCCGCAAAAAGGCGGCTGCCAGCGGTATAGAGTAAGGACCCTGCTCGCCGAGTATAAGGCAGAGAGAGAGAAAAAAAGGTAAAACGTCCAATTTAAAAAGGAAAAAATCTCCGAATTTGAGCAGAAAAAAGACCAAAAAAATTAGAAAAAATTAGAGAAGAAAAGTCCCAAATTGACTGGATCCAGAAAGACACGACTGTCCAGCATAGGACCGAGTCGAAACACTGGGGCTCAACCAGTTGAGGGCGGAGTTATTTAAATCCGCAGACTCGGTCATAGGCTGCATAGTGGAGTCCATAACCCAATCTGACAGACGTTCCTTACGCTGAGGAGAACAGCTCCCACCTTCCTGCCCCCCACCCTTTGTTAATGGGCCAGAGGCAGAAAGTCAATCCTTTGTCAAAGGACATTTGCAACACAATAGCAACAGAAACTAACACAATGGGCCCCATCAAGCCATGTGATCCTGTCCACCATTAAACCATCTTTCCAAGCAGTCTCCATGTTTCCAGTGTCTTTTTCCCCACTTGGAGCAGAACCCAGAAGGATATTTCTTCCAACACAGTATTTAGTCATTTCAATTAAATTTACAATTTCTATATATTTACCATATTTATTCCTCATCTATTTTTTAAAAAAACCAATATTACCTCATCCTCATCTCTAATCTTAATCAAATTCAAATTTTCCCTTCTATTCTATATTATACCCCTTCGCATTGTCATCTATTTTCATATCCATCCTCACATTGGTTAATTATGTAATACAGTTGTTTAATACAAATTCAACATTTTAATATAAATCAATTAGTTATATAACTATCTTTTTTTGTATATTAATCAATATGAACATGAATATACCAATTATTTCCATGCAATCCAATTTCTTAAAAATCAATTAATTATATTTACCAATAATAATAAACCAAATAATTTTCCCCATATATTCTTCCAAACCACAACTTAACCATTTCTGCTTTCAACACAATATACAATTAATAGTATCTCAATTATTACAATTCCCTAGTTAAATAGAGCTTTTTTTCTTTTGTGTTTTAAAATCTTGAACCTGCTCTTGCCCTAAATTTCCCATTGTTTGCAGTTTTGTACCTACCTTTTTTGGTGAGGAAAAAGAAAAAGAAATCTCTCTGCCTCATTTTGTCACTTTGCAGCCTGCTTACTTTCAATTTCGCTTTTTCAGCATAGCTAGGGGGGAAAAAATCTGCTCCAGGAATTTACCTCTTTGCAGATAGCTCTTTGAAGCCCCGCAGCAAGAATTTAAAGTTTTTTTTCCCTCTAGCCATCAGCTGGGACTCCGGAGGCAGCAATAGATTGGGAGTGGGCGGGGTAAGCTAAACGGCGACCGGGCAATCCAACAGAGGCAGAGGGTGAGGGTGAGTGAAGGCATGGGGGGGGATGAGAGAGGGCTTCGGCGACCCCTGTGAAATGGCCGTTCGACCCCCAAAGGGGTCGCGACCCCCAGGTTGAGAACCGCTGCTCTAAGGGATGTGACTCACAACATTCCTTGCCTCCCTGCTCTGGTGGGCCAGGTAGATGTGACTAGCAAGAGATGGTCCCTCAGATAATCTGGTCCGAAGCCATGAAGGGCTTTAAAGGTGACAACCAGTACCTTGAATTGCACCCGGAAGCAAATCGGCAACCAATGCAGCTCTAGCAGGAGATGTGATACATGTGCACACTGAGGTCTGCACAAAACCATGTGGGCCACTGCATTTTGCATCAATTGGAGCTTCTGGATGCTCTTCAAGGGCAGCCCCATGTAGAGCGCATTGCAATAGTCAAGACAGGAAGTGACTAGGGCATGAGTGACTGTGAGAACCTTATAGAAAACTTTATTTCTTTATTACTCTAATTTGAATAAAACACAAAATAAAAAAAATTAGAAATATCTTAAAATACAAAATTTAACAAACTTTCACAATCATAGAAACAAATTATGAACAGTACTGTATCAATTATGAAGATATCAGAAGCTATAAAAACATTAAAACAAGGAAGGCACCAGGACTGAATATACTCCCTGGTGCCTATAAATGTTTTGAAGATCAACTATTACAACCACTTCAAAAAATTCTATTGTAAGAAGATATAATGCCAGAATCTTTCAAAGAAGCTAATATTGTGTTGCTATCAAAGGAAGGACAGATTTTCTACTAAAAATTATAGACCTTTTTTTTTTATTAAACAATGATTATAGTGTTCTCAGCAATTTTGGCAGACAAACTAAAAAAAAGTTTCTACAAGAGTTTATTTATGAAGAGCAACATAGATTTTTACCAGAAAGTTGATTAAAAGATAATGTGAAGACTGTATTGGATTGTAATAGAATATTTACAATATCATAATGAAAAACAAAGTATTTTAATTTTTTGGGATGCCATGAAAGCTTTTGACAATTTGAAGTGGTCATTCTGGAAGATACGAAGTGGTAAGAATTTTCTTCATGGAATCAAGTTGATATATACATCCCAAAAGGCTCAAATTACAATCAATGGTGATTTGACAAAACCATATGATATCCAGAAGGAGGAAAAATAAAAAAATATGGAACATTCTCCTCTATCCACTTTGTTATTTATTTTGGTTCTTGAAGTTTGAGCAGAGACATTAGACAAGATGAAGAAGATAATAGCCTAAAAATTAAAAATGATATTATTAAATTGAAACCTTTTGCTGATTATTTGTTTTTGATATTACAAGACCCCCTGAACGTGATTGAATTTTTGATGAAAAATAGATTTTAGCACATTTTACGATTAATAAACAGAAAACAAAGAGATTGGTTAAAATATGACTACAAAGATCAAGATGCTTTGATGAAGAAATTTGGTTTTAAAATTGATAAAAAATTAAATAATTGGGGGTTAGTTTGACTAATATGAACTGTATGTTGTTTTGAAACAACTATATTTAGTTATGGAACAAGTTATAAAAAGATATTGAGTTATGGAAAATTACAATTGTCAATATTGGAAAGAATTTCTGTGATTAAAATGTTTAATCACCCTGGAGCAGACAGAAACCTGTCCTGCTAATGATTGCAGGCAGCCCCAATGCTTTTGTCCTTTTTTCCCAATACAATGCTTTGCATTCGTTCTTTTTTAATTAAAACATCCCCAACTGATTTTACAAGCTACTGCTTCTCCTCCAGTCTCTCTCATATGCTTGAGTGCTAGTATTAATTATTAGAGCCAATTTACTGTTTATACTTGATGTTTTAACTAATTACCACTAATGGCAGACACCAGTGGGCAATCAACTTCATTTAGTTCCCATTGCAAACCACTCATTATCAGCAGCGAGGGGAGGAAAGAGAGAGAGAGAAAATGAGCAAGAAAGGGAGCAAGCAGCTACTCACTCATACAGACACCAAAGCAATGAACAGATGTTGCTATACTCATGGATGAGTTAAGAATAAGGGAGGAGTAAAACTTCTTCAAAGCGGTATCTTTGATGTAAACAAGTTGATCACTAAAGCCTCTAAACTAAATGGCTGGCTACTGGTGATATTGTAAAACTATAGCAACATTCCATTGTTTCCAACTTTTACATAAGTCACACACAATATTAAGCGTGGTTTGCTTAACCAAGTTTATTGAATAAGGTACCATGGGTTGGATTCACATAACATGCTTCAGTTAAAAACTATAAAAACCAATCCAATGGTTGTTTTTACAAAACAGGCTTAGCCAGAAAAAAGCTTAGTACAATCACACAGGAAAAAAACTCCATTTCTGAGTTTAAATGTAGTGATATCTATATGTCACACCTGCTCTTTCTGAATTTGCACAACACATGGAATCCAAAGTAATTGTGGACTAGGGTTGTACAAAGTAGAAAATTAAATTTCATTTCATTTCAATTATTGGGGTTTTAAAATGGTCAGCCAAATTTATTTAATCTGTTTTATCTCTTTTTTAAATTTTGTATTTATATGTTTTATTATGGCTGTTCAGCGCCCTGAGTCCTTCGGGAGTAGGGCGGTATACAAATTTAATAAAATGAAATGAAATGAAATGAAAATGAAATTGTCTCTAAGGTATGGTTTAATATGCTGTTAAAACATAGCTGTAACAAGTTAATAATAAGGGATCTTATATCAGGAATTCAAAGAAGGAGACTCAAATTTTTTATTTCATGTGCCTAATAGACGATGTCGAACAATAAACAATCAAAACCAATAAGATAAGTTAGTACCTTTTATTTGATTTTTCCCCTGGAATCAAGGATGACTCATTATCACTACTGAATTTGCAAGCAGTTTAAACAATCAAAACAAAAGATATTCAAAAGAGGGGGGGGGAGGTAAAGATAAAGGTTTCCCTGTCAATGGTGTCCAATTTTAGGGTATGGTGCTCATCTCTGTTTCTTGGCTGAGGGAGCCATCACTGGCTGAAGACAATTTCCATAGGTAGCACTGAAGTGGTACCTATTAACGTATTTGCATTTCCATGCTTTTGAACTGCTAGGTGGAATGTGTCTGCAATTATACTGTTACCTGAAGACTTATGGTATGTACGTTCTATATGTCCTAGCCAATATATTTCTGTTTTCTACACTTTTACTACTATACAATTTTACCACTCCATCTTTTCTGAAGGTTAGCATTATAGAATAAGCTTCATCTGCCCTACCATAACTAGATCTTAGTTATCATAGGTGTGATACGAAAGTATGGCTTTGTTCACACAATATGATAAATCCTGGTTTGCTTAAGCATGATTTACTGATAATATTTTAGATGGATTCACTCAGCTTATTAAATCCTAAGCCACAGGCAACAATTGGCTTTGCATGTTGAGTGAATCATGTCTATGCAAATGTGTTATACTTGATCAAAGTGTTTTAAAATTCAACATGCATCCCTGCAAAGATCTAAAAAAACAACAACCCATAAGGCTATCATATGAATGGATGGATGAATAACAGGCTTTGGGGAATTGACTGAGGGGCAAAAAAATCTCTGAGGAGTTAACTGCATCATGGCAAGACACATTATAACTGCTCACACATCTGCACACTAATTGATGTAAGCTCTTGGAGTGCAAAAGCTTAATCTGTCCCCCCAGACTCAACAACCCTGATGTTGCAAATCCAGCACAGCTGGTTTTATGGAGTATCACCTCATGACCTTTACAAATCCCATCATTCCAATCAATATGTCTCATTAGCATTAGGTAAATGTATGTGGTAAGTTGGGAGGAAAACTTCTAGGCAACGGTACTCTGACTAGGCTGTTGTTTGGTTGTACTGAATTATTTTTTGCTTGTGACATAGGATGGTTATTAAACTGAATTCCTTGCCATATCAGCAAAGCTGTGCTGTTAACATACCAACATACCATTTCACTTTCTTCTTGGGAAAGAGCTTTTCGATTAACAGTTTTCCATTTCACCAGGTTAACTGATTCCCTATCAAATTCCACCTAGAATTGAAGGCTAAGCATATGGTAGACCTCAGATTCATTATTAAAATTCAAAGAGATTGCTTTACCAATACCCACCTGACCCAAGATATCAAGCAGGATTACTGCAACAGGGATAAAAATAATGTGGTTAAATATTAAATAAACTAACCATTTATAATTATTAGGCAACAGAATTACCTAGGATATTAGAATATTTTTTAGGATATTAGAATATTTTTTCAGTTGACAGAGATCCAACTCATAGATTAAAAGTGCAAAGGCTATGACCAATAATTGCTGAGACGCTGAAATTGACTCTGGTAGTCTCAATATTCAGTATGGGTGCAAGCTGTTTAATTTGGCACATTGTGTAAACCCAATCACTATAGTTAAAACCATAATTTATGATTCGGTAAGAGAAGTTAATTCAGTCATGTATGATTCGTTCAATAAACCAGGCTTTATAAGAATTGCAAACAAGGTCACTCTCTTAAGATGTTTGCCAATATCATTCAGAAGTCAGTTTATTTATATCCAGTTTGCCTGATATAAATGCTTGCTTAAGACATTTTTGTCCCAGATTCTCATATATAATACTGCAGGAATATCTTCACATTGAAAACTGACTTCAATACTGTAATAATTCTTAGATAATTGCTACAACTATTCTGCATACTTCTTATGATAAGAGTTATATTGTGTTAAATACTACTATTATAAGGGTTAATAAAATATAAGGTCTTTCACATATGGCTTTGTGTTTAGTTGTTTTAAATATTATAGATGCATTTCATGAAAGTGGACGTTGGACTTACCTGATACGTCCGTTCTCTCGTAGTAAGGAACGTCTGTCAGACTGGGGTTATGGACTCCACTATGCAGCCTATGACCGAGTCTGCGGATTTAAATAACTCCGCCCTCAACTGGTTGAGCCCCAGTGTTTCGGCGAGGGCGCTGACGCAGACTGGAGTGTCTTTCTGGAAAATATAAAAGGAGAGGTAAGAGAACACCACCCACCCCCGGGAACAGGGCACGGCTGAAGGGTGGGGCTGACAGACGTTCCTTACTACGAGAGAACGGACGTATCAGGTAAGTCCAACGTCCATTCTCCTCAGCGTAAGGAACGTCTGTCAGACTGGGGACATACCAAAGCTGAATGTCCACTGGGAGGGAAGAGAAGGGCCCTGTTACCTCAAGCCGAGTGAACCGCCTGGAGGACTCTCCGACCGAAGGACGCATCAGCGGATGCAAACGAGTCCACACGATAGTGACGGATAAAGGGAGAGATGCTTGTCCAAGCGGCTGCTCTACAAATTTCCTCCAACGTAGCCTGGGTAGCCCATGCCGCGGAGGTCGCCGCACTCCTGGTAGAGTGGGCCGTGATGTGGTGAGGAATCGGTAATGATTGTCCTTGATAGGCCGTAGAGATTGTGGCACGTATCCACCGCCCCAGCATGGGGGCCGAGGCCTTGGCCCCGATAGAAGCGGGCTGGTAAGAGACAAATAAGGCTTCTGTCTTCCGAAAGGAGGATGTGCGTCTCAGGTATATCTTGAGGGCGCGTCGAACGTCAAGCGTATGCCATGAGCGCTCCAAGCGGTGCTGCGGGGATGGGCAGAAGTTGGGAAGAACCAACTCCTGTGTGCGATGAAAGGGAGAATTGATTTTAGGTATGAAGGCCGGGTCCAGCCGGAGGACTACCCTGTCCTGGTGAAATACGCAGAGGTCCCTTCGGGATGACAATGCCGCCAGCTCTGAGATGCGGCGGGCCGAGGTGATAGCGACCAAGAATGAGACCTTGAAGGATAAGAAGCGGAGTGAGACGTGTCGAAGAGGCTCGAAGGGGGAGACTGTAAGAGCTGAGAGGACCTTGTTCAAGTCCCAGGTAGGGAAGCGATGAACAGGAGGAGGTCTTAAATTTGCTGCTCCCCGCATGAATTGTTGTACGACAGGATGTCGGGAGATCGATGATGCTGAACCGCAGGTCAGGACCGTGGAGATGGCGGCAGCTTGCCTCCGGAGTGTGTTTGGAGAAAGGCCGGCGTCAAAGCCTTCCAAAAGAAAACGTAAAACGTCCAGTATTGAAGCAGAAAGGGGATGAATGCGAGCGCGTTGACACCAAGAGGTAAAAGATGTCCAGGTAGAGTTGTAGATTCTATTAGTAGACGGCCTGCGGGACGCCAAGATGACATCTATCACAGAAGACGGGACCCTGGCCTCTCGCAGGAGGAACCGCTCAGCCTCCATGCGGTTAAGTGGAACCATGTCGGGTCCGGGTGACGAAGAGAATCCTGTACAAGGACGATCTGATCGTCCGGGATGGTCCACGGCCGAGCGACAGATAGGGAGAGTAAGTCCGAGTACCAGTGCCTCCGGGGCCAGCGGGGCGCGAGAAGAATGATCTCCGCCCGCTCCTGAAGAACCTTCCGTAGCACCCTGGAAATTAACGGGAAGGGGGGGAAGGCATATAAGAGACCTGGAGGCCACGGACTGCGGAGGGCATCTGTGGCTTCGGCACCGCACTCCCTGTAACGTGAGAAGTACCTCGGAACTTGGCGGTTGGTCTGCGACGCAAAGAGGTCCACCTTGGGGGACCCGAAGCGCTTCGTGACCTCCTGGAAGAGGGAAGGAGGAAGGCTCCACTCCGCGTTGTCCAGACGACGTCTGCTCAGGGAATCTGCCTGCGAATTCGCCTTCCCTGAGATGTGATCTGCGCGAAGGGAGTGAAGGTGAGACTCAGCCCAGAGGCCGAGCAGAAGAGTCTCGTCCATGAGAGCCCGAGAATGAGTGCCTCCCAGTCTATTGACGTGAGCCTTCGCCGTAATGTTGTCCATAAGGACAAGGACGTCACTAGAGATGATGAGGTCCCGAAAATGAAGCAAGGCTAGACGAATGGCTCTTAGTTCCAGGAGGTTAATGGGAAGGGACTGTTCAGATGAGGACCACTGACCTTGAGCTAGGTGATGATCCAGGTGAGCTCCCCAGCCCTGGAGACTGGCGTCCGTGGTGACTATCATTCGAGTCGGTTCCCTGAAGCAGCAAGCTCCTGATAAGGCCGAGGACGTCCACCACCTGAGGGAGGAGATGACTGACGGGGCTAGAGAAACTCTGAGGAGGGAAGTACTAGATCGATTCCTCTGATGAGGGAGCAAGAACCATTGCAACTCCCTACTGTGGAGGCGGGCCCATGGCACTATATCGTATGTGGAAACCATCTTGCCCAGGAGGCAAGAAAGAGTAAGGAGAGAAGACGATTGGTCCGCAATAACCCGGAGGGCAAGGGAACGTAAGCTGGTCTGGCGTTCTGAGGAGAGGGAAACTGTAGAATCTACTGTGTCGATGACTGCTCCTAAATGCTGGATAGATGTGGCAGGGACGAGGTGACTCTTGGCCCAGTTAATGGAGAACCCGTGGGCTTGGAAAATTTGGATGGAAGTGGCCAAATCAATTTGGGCCTCCCTGAAGGAAGAGGATTGCAATAGGATATCATCGAGGTAATATTGTATTCTGACAGGGAGGGAGCGGATATGTGCCACCAGAGCCGCCATGATCTTAGTAAAGACGCGGGGGGCGGAGGAAAGGCCAAAGGGAAGGGCAGAATATTGGAAATGTCGCCCCCGGTAGTGGAAACGGAGATATTTACGGAACTCCGGGTGGATGGGGACGTGGAGGTAAGCCTCCGTTAGGTCTATGGAAGACAGGAAGTCCCCTGGGCGAATGGTTTCCAATATAGTATGGAGAGTGTGCATTTTAAATCTATGATACACTAGGTAACGGTTAAGAGCCTTCAAGTCTAAGATAGCCCTCCACCCCCCAGATGACTTGCTGACAATGAATAAACGGGAATAAAACCCAAGGCCACGCTGGTCCGGAGGGACCGGTTGGATGGCCCTGATGTCAAGCAAATGGGATATAGCCTGAGAAACCAGGGATCTCCGAATCCTGTCCCTAGAAACAGGGCAAGAGATGAAAACCGGGGGAGGAAGGGAGGAGAACTCAAGAGAAAGGCCAAACCTAACAGTACGCAAAACCCAAGAATCCGAAGTTGAAGACTCCCACTGAGCAGCGAAAAAACTTAAGCGGCCGCCGATGGGTGTCTCCGGGCTTCCCTCACTTGGACCGTCGAAACGGCTTTCCCCTACCTCCTCGAAAGGAACGCTTTTGGAAGGGCCTACTGCCCTGTCTAACCTGTGATTCCTGGTGAGACTGGGACTGAAAGGATCGTTGAAAACGAGGCTGGTAGGAGCTGGAGTCGTGAGGACGAAATGACTGGGGCCGGTTGTAAGGAGCAAAACGAGGGTTTGAACGACGGGAGACAGATGGCAGGATCTTGCGGTGGTCTCTGGTTTCCACCAGAAGTGGTTCCAGTGGAGGCCCGAAAAGCGAAGAGGAGGAGTAGGGAGATGAAGCTAGTTGCCACTTGCTCTTGGCATCCGCCTGCCAGTGGCGGAGCCATAAAAGGCGGCGTGACGTGACAGTGGAGCCGATGGATTTGGCTGAGAATCGAGCCGAGTTTAACGTGGCGTCCGCCGAATACTCCAAGGCCGCGACGATTTTGTTCAAATCCTGGTGTGTGCGAGAGTCCGATGCAGGCAACCTGTTTTGTAATTGTTTTAACCATAACAGGGAAGCTCGGTTGAAAAAGGAGGCAGCGGTGGCGGTCTTGACCGCCCATGCCGCGGATTGATGGGATTTGATGAGGGTCTTCTCCGCACGCTTGTCTTCGGGTCGCAGAGATTCCTCCGGAGAGCTGGGAAGTCTGGAAGGCGAAGCCAAAGCTGCAATGGGGCCATCCACAGGAGGAACCTGAAGGAGGTCAGAAAGAGCGGGAGCAGTCTGGTATAGACGTTTATCCAAGCCATTAGGTGCCGGGGCTGAACCAGGCAAGGCCCATTGCCGTTGGACAATGTCCGTGAAAAGTTTGGGAGCCGGAATGATCTCTGGTTCTATTGTTGGTTCAGCAAATAAGGATGAAGCAGGATCGGAGGAATCCTGTGGCGTTGAGGCCGAGGTATTAGCAGGCCCCAGTCTAGTAACCGCTAAGGCCTTAAATAGTAAGGAACGAAATAATTGGGGCCTGAAAAGGCCTACGAAGGCGGGCTGGTCTGGGGCGAGGCCTTCATCGTCAGACAGGGCTAGATCCCTAGATTCCTCCTCCTCAGAGAGAGAGCCGTGGTCCGATTGCTCCGGAGAAGGCCAGCGATCTAAGTGAACCCCAGACTGGTCTCGACAAGGTTGATCTCCAGTCCTGAGAAGAGGGGCCTGAAGGAGACCCTGCTGCAAACCCTGGGAAAGTCCTTTTTGGATGGCCCTGGCTATGATGGCCTCCAAGGTGGCATGGGGGTCAGGTTGAGGAATGCCTCCTGCAATGGGCTGAGGAGCCCCATATCCGGAGGAAGAGCCAGCAGGCTCCGGTTCGTTGGCTCTCCTCAGAGCAGGAGCCTCAGGAGGATCCTGGAGAGTCTGAAAGACCTGTTCAGCCTCTGATGTTGTAGGGCCCCGAGAAGACGGGCGATCTGGGGACAGTTCCCGATCGGGGCGGGCCAAGGCAGGCTGGAGTGAAGGAGGAGAGGGCCCGGGTGCTAAAATGGCCGACGTGGTGGACAAAATGGCGGCCGGCTGTTGGATAGCCCTGAGAGCAGCCTTCTCTAGGGCCTTGTGCCGTCTGAGTTCCTCCCTGGTAGGTTTGCTGGATTGACCAGAGGAGGAGGCTGAGCCCTTGGAGGGGGCTTTGCTAGGGCGGCCCTGCTTACTGGTGCCCTCCCCTGGGTCGCTGGCGTGACGGTGACGGGCCCGGGAGGTTGCGGAGCGAGACCTGGTAAAACTCATGGCGTCCGCCATCTTGAGAAACGGGCCGCTACGACGCTGGGGCCCCCCGAATGAAGCGCCGCTTCCAAACCTCAGGTGTCGGAGCTCCACGGAGTGCAGCCGATGAGCTGGAGGCTGATCCGCTGTGTGTAGGAGCCGGGAGAAGGGTCCGCACGTCGAAGCCAAGCCGCTAGCTAAAGCAGTCAAAGCGGCAGGAATTTATGGCGCCGTTCGAAAAGCCCGCCAAGAGAAACGGCGCTGACAAAGCTGCTAGGCAAATGCCGTTAAAATGCAGCTTTCCGTCTCCCGATGGCAAGGGGAGACGGTGGGGGGGAGATTTAAGCTCAAACCCCCCCGGGGGCCTGATGGCGGGCTGCCCCCTGCCGCAAAAAGGCGGCTGCCAGCGGTATAGAGTAAGGACCCTGCTCGCCGAGTATAAGGCAGAGAGAGAGAGAAAAAAAAAGTAAAACGTCCAATTTAAAAAGGAAAAAATCTCCGAATTTGAGCAGAAAAAAGACCAAAAAAAAATTAGAAAAAATTAGAGAAGAAAAGTCACAAATTGACTGGATCCAGAAAGACATGACTGTCCAGCATAGGACCGAGTCGAAACACTGGGGCTCAACCAGTTGAGGGCGGAGTTATTTAAATCCGCAGACTCGGTCATAGGCTGCATAGTGGAGTCCATAACCCCAGTCTGACAGACGTTCCTTACGCTGAGGAGAACATGTTTTAGAAACCAAAAAACCAGAGAACTTTCTAACTTGCTGTTAGGTTTTGGAAATCTTATGATTTCCCTATCAATATCAGGCAGTAGAAGTTGGATAATAAACTTTTAGCAATAGCACTTATATACTGCTCCATATCACTTTACAGCACTCTCTGAGCAGTTTGTAAAGTCAGCATATTGCCTCCAACATCTAGGTCCTCATTTTACCGACCTTGGAAGGATGGAAGTCTGAGTCAATTCAGATCAAATTCCAGATTGAGGGCAGGTTAGCCTGCAATACTGAATTCTAACCACTACGCTACAAGGGCTTTTAAAAGCATTTGTGGCACAGAAAGAGAAATGTAAATTCTATACTTAATACTTGAGCAAAAAATTATAAAAGATACAGTATGCTTTTGTGGAAAGCTTCTAAATCTAGAGGATCACAGTCCTAAAACCAGTGTCCATTTCATGAAAGATTTCTAGGCTTCAGAGATAAATCAGATAAGCTTCATTTCAAATAAAAAGCAGAAGCCACATAGTTTATCCTCATTCCCAGAATGGATATATTGTGTATACCATTTAGCTCAACTATTGGTGCTGTCTGCTTGCTGCCATCTTCGTGTGTGGACCCTTCTCCAGAGCTCTCAAGCATGGATCACAGTAGTGGCAGCAAAACCATTTAAAGAGCTAAGCTGCCTTGAGCTTTAGTGGGATCGCTGTACAGCAAAAGCTCTTAGCAGAACACCTGCCATGAGGCAGAGAAAAGGAGAAATGAATAAATCCAGTAGCCAGCCAATTTTGCTCAGGCTGACATGCTTCTTCTCCTGGAATTAGATGAAAAGCTCCCCAGGCACCTTGTCCCACACGATCACTAGCCATGCTACATCCTGCAGCCATACAGACTAAGCTAGCTAGACACAGAAACAACCATCACACTTGGGTTTTGTGCTTCCTAGAAGCAAGTTGAAACCAAAATTAGAAAGAAATGTTTGATCCAGCAGGGAGAAACAAAGTGGAAATTTGTAGCTGAGAGCTAAATTTAAATGCATTCTAGCCCAGAGGAAGGTAATCAAGTTTATCCTGGATCTATGTTGTTCAATCTTTTTATTAATGGCTTGATTTAAAAAAAAAATGCACAACCCACTTATCAAAGTTGCTGATGACATAAAGTTGGAAGGAATCCTGAATACTTTGGGGAAAGTATTAAAATTCAACATTTCCTTGATAAATTGGAAGACTGGACATGTAAAATTAAATTCTATAAAAACATGCACATTCATCCTTCTCTGTATTGCTATAATTTACCTATTTATTCTCCATTATAGCAATACAGAGAAGGGCCAATGTGCATGATAAAACAAACATGAATGATGTTGACAAAGAAAAAAGGTGGCAAGTGAGATAAGAGAAACAGTTTTGTGTTTAGTTATCGAAAGGATTTATAACTCCCATATGTCCCTTCCTGTGCTTTAATATCCCTTTTAAAAAGACCCTGCTATATAAGATTAGAGCAAGGATTGCAAATCCTTTTAGACCCTCAAGCAATAACCCCCGCATGCTCAAACAGCCTTTCATCCTATAAGATTGCTAACCATCATGAAATTTCTCTGATCTTATCCTAGGATTTTATGATCTTATATAAGAGCACAAAAATCTCTTCAAATTTCTGAATGATTTCAATATGATGCCAAATAGTTGCATTCACATGCGTTCTATTGATGGTGATCTCCTCTGAAAAAGCAAAAAACTGAACATTTAAGTGAACCAAGATATATTAAGGACAACGTAAGAGTAAGGCTTGTGCAATCACTTTCCTGGAACCAGAGTCTCTTGGAGTCTCATGGTCAGGAGTCTCATCCATCCATTGTTAATTCTTTTCATTGTGGTGGCCAAATTATTGGATTACTCTTGATATAGAGAATGCATGTACACACACACACACAAACAGAGGGATAACTTTGAGCTCATCAAATTCTCTTACCCATAAGTTTAATTTGTTTTTTTAACTTTGTTTTTAACTATAGTTTTTATATCATTTTACTGTTTTATCTGTAAACCACCCAGAGGCACACAAGTGTGATGGGAGATATAGAAATTTGATAGATAGGTAGATGATAAGCAGGCAGACAGGCAGATAGATTTTCTCATAAGATTTGGGTTGAGTGGATAACATAAAAACATCTCCTCATCAAAGCTGCCATAGTTTATGATAAAATGGTGTTATATAAAGCCAATGAACAAACAAACAAATACATAAACGTAAACCATCTCCTCAAGTAAATCCCACTGTTTCAGCAAGATTTAGTCCCTGGCAAAGAAGCTTAATATTGCACCCTAAAGAGGAAAAACTCTTTCTACAATTTAGCCTCCACTGGTCTCCTACTGACATTAATTTGTTGTACATTACTCTTTTTTTTTAAAAAAAAGACAATGCTCAATATACACTAATGTATTTACAACTTGTGAATCTAAGAACACTGTGAATTTTCAAAAGGGGCAGATGCCAAATACATAATCAAGGTATTTCCATGATTAGGTCATTGTATATGTGTTGCCACTTTGCATCACTGCTTGTTTGCTGCAAACAGTGCTACAAGGAGCAGGAGGTTCCTTCTTGGAGATAAAGATATAATATAGTTAAGGGATTATGCCTTGCAGCATGTCAACTGCTGCCATCATGGTGGGGAAAGCATGCAGAGCATTGCTTCTTGAACTTTCCTATCAACAACAACTACAGGAGGCATCTCTATGATCTTCTGTGTAATGAAATGACAAATGGTATCATTTGGGTCATATGACCGGAGAGAAGGAAGATTATGCTAGCTCATGCTTAGGTGTAGATTACTAGGATATCTACATATCCTTCTCACAATTACTAATGTTGAACCAGGTACCACCTATTCTTATCTCTATGGATTTGGTTTTTCTTGCCTATTTATAGGACCTTACTTTTCTCATCACTGAATTGCATCTTGTTGGATAGGGCCCAGAGTTCAAGTCTATCAAGATCCTTCTGAATAGTATTAGCTATTAGAAAAGTATTAGCTATCCCCCCCAGTTTAGTATTATCTGCAAATTTGATGAGTTCCCCTTCCCTTCCCCCATCGAGATCATTTATAAAGATGCTGAAAAGTAGTGAGCCCAAAGAGGCAACAAATTTGTAAAAAACTCACTAAAGACTAATATTCAAATTGAAGATGATTTCACAAAGCATGCATGTATACTCTGACTTCGTCCTCTGTTATCTCTTCATATCACAAGATTATAATTATAATTATAAAGTTCTCAAATACCTTCCAATTGCCAGGAGAAAAGGACTGTATTGTGAAGATATTAGTTCCTCATAACAGAAAACAGGTCAGTTCAACTATGACAGCAAAGTTACAAGTAACTCTGGCTTGTAAAGAATTTTCAAAAGGAATACAGGATCATCCCATTCAATCCCACCCTATGCCATTCTTTAAAGCAGCGGTTCTCAACCTGGGGGACGCGACCCCTTTGGGGGTCGAACGGCCATTTCACAGGGGTCACCAAAGCCCTCTCTCGCCCCCCCCCCCCACGCCTTCACTCATCCTCACCCTCTGCCTCTGTTGGATCGCCCGGTCGCCGTTCACTTACCCCACCCACTCCCAATCTATTGCTGTCTCCGGAGTCCCAGCTGATGGCTAGAGGGAAAAAAAACTTTAAATTCTTGCCGCGGGGCTTCAAAGAGCTAGCTGCAAAGAGGTAAATTCCTGGAGCAAATTTTTTCCCCCCTAGCTATGCTGAAAAGCGAAATTGAAAGTAAGGAAGCAGGGTCTTTGCTGCAACGTGACAAAATGAGGCAGAGAGATTTCTTTTTCTTTTTCCTCACCAAAAAAGGTAGGTGCAAAACTGCAAACAATGGGAAATTTAGGGCAAGAGGAGGTTCAAGATTTTAAAACACAAAAGAAAAAAAGCTCTATTTAACTAGGGAATTGTAATAATTGAGATACTATTAATTGTATATTGTGTTGAAAGCAGAAATGGTTAAGTTGTGGTTTGGAGGAATATATGGGGGAAATTATTTGGTTTATTATTATTGGTAAATATAATTAATTGATTTGTAAGAAATTGGATTGCATGGAAATAATTGGAATATTCATGTTCATATTGATTAATATACAAAAAAGATAGTTATATAACTAATTGATTTATATTAAAATGTTGAATTTGTATTAAACAACTGTATTACATAATTAACCAATGTGAGGATGGATATAAAAATAGATGACAATGCGAAGGGGTATAATATAGAATAGAAGGGAAAAATTGAATTTGATTAAGATTAGAGATGAGGATGAAGGGTAATATTGGTTTTTTTAAAAAAATAGATGAGGAATAAATATGGTAAAAAGGAAATATAGAAATTGTAAATTTAATTGAAATGACTAAATACTGTGTTGGAAGAAATATCCTTCTGGGTTCTGCTCCAAGTGGGGAAATAGACACTGGAAACATGGAGACTGCTTGGAAAGATGGTTTAATGGTGGACAGGATCACATGGCTTGATGGGGCCCATTGTGTTAGTTTCTGTTGCTATTGTGTTGCAAATGTCCTTTGACAAAGGATTGACTTTCTGCCTCTGGCCCATTAACAAAGGGTGGGGGGCAGGAAGGTGGGAGCTGATTTGTCTGTAAAATATGCTTCTCCATTTCTCATCCAGGGAAATATAATATTCTGCCTTTTTAATATTTCCCAAAATATTTCATTCTTCTAGGAAAGGGGTGGGTGCTAACCTCCTACAACTGTTTAAATTTGTGGACCGGCCAAATATTCTGTTCAAAGAAAATACGTTGTATGTTTGTATGTGTGTTTCTAATTATTGCTATTTATTGCTATTTGTTCTCTTTTATTCTTTAAAGTTTAACAATTCATTCTTTATCTTAATATCTTTATATTTGTTTGGGGTTGGCTTTCTTCCCTTTCATCTTTTTTATTGTACAGCAATCTTTCTCCTCAAACCTACCACCTCTGTCTTTTCTTTCTTTCTTACTTTCTCTTCCCCCCTCTTCTTCTTCTCCCTACTTCCTCTTTCTTTCTCCTTCTCCTCCTCTCTTCCTCCCTCTCTTACCTTCACTCCTACTCTAATTTCCCATCCCTTCCTTCATCCCTCTCTATTGCTGTATCCTTTTATGCATATGGACTACTCAGAGGGCTGAAAAAGTTATTTTTGACTGGTCCTCGCACTTTTGACCAGTCCTCGAACTTATGACTGTCCTCACAATTTACGTTTTTGCCCTATCTTGTCACCATGGTGAAGAGAAGCAGTTGTGAAATGAGTGACACGGTTGTTAAGAATGGTACAATGGGCATAAATGATGACCAGTCATAACTGCGAAGACAGGTCAAAAGTGCGAGGACCTGTCAGAAATCACATTTTTCAGCCCTCTGGGTAGTCCTTTTGTGCACAGGGACTACTCAGAGGGCTGAAAAAGTTATTTTTGACTGGTCCTTGCACTTTTGACCAGTCCTCGAATTTATGACTGTCCTCACATTTACGTTTTTTGCCCTATCTTATACCATGTTGAAGAGAAGCAGTTGTGAAATGAGTGACATGGTTGTTAAGAATGCTGCACAGGCATAAATGTGAGGATGGTCATAAGTGTGAGGACCAGTCAAAAGTGAGAGGACCTGTCAGAAATGACTTTTCAGCCCTCTGAGAAGTCCCTATACACATAACCATGGCCACCCGGTCACATGGCTAGCTAGCCACACCCACCCAGTCACATGACCTCCAAGCCACACCCACAAAATAAGCCATGCCCACAGAACCGGTAGTAAAAAAATTTAGAACCCACCCCTGGTTGGGGTCACCACATGAGGAACTGTATTAAAGGGCTGCGGCATTAGGAAGGTTGAAAACCACTGCTTTAAAGGAAAGCCACAGATTGGAAGATTTTACCTGCAACATTACTGGCTGAAGCAGTGGTGGGTTTCAAATTTTTTTACTACTGGTTCTGTGGGTGTGGCTTGGTGGGCGTGGCAGGGGAAGGATACTGTAAAATCTTCATTCCCTTCCCACTCCAGGGGAAGTTTACTGCAAACTCCCCATTTCCTCCTGATCACCTGGGACCCGGGAGGCAGAGAATAGATGGGGGTGGGACAAGTCAGAGGTGGCATTTACCGGTTCTCTGAACTACTCAAAATTTCCACTACTGGTTCTCCAGAACTGATCAGAACCTGCTGAAACCCACCTCTGGGCTGAAGCATTGCAATATGATTGTACCTCCATTAACCACAGAAATATCAGACAATAATACATTTTCATATAATTTCTGATGCTGAAAAAGATGTGAGACTAATGATGAAAGTGTTTTGGAGAATATAGTCTTCTAATCCCAGAGGGGTTATTCTGTTCAAGGCAAACTGTTTCTCCATTCAAAGTTCACAATATATATCATGCTAAATAATAAAGTTCAATCTATATACCACTAAGTAACTGTGATTTATAAAAACAAACAAGATGATTCTTGGTTTACTGAGAAATCAGGTTTATGCCACAATGAGCTATATTTTGACTCAGTATGCTGTGTAAATACAAGCACAGTAATTGTTAACTATGGCTTATGATTTAGTGTTATGGTACAAACACAATCAATGTTTTCACTGCTCTGGGAACTGAAATTACATCCCTTCTCCCTCACGTACACTGAGGAAATTATCTTTCTGTTCAAGCTTGCCCTGTTCTGAAAGAATTAGAGTAGGTTAAAATTCTGTTTGAAGAAGTTTTAATCTATCTCCACTATAGATCAGCAGCAGACAGTAGCCAGAACAGTTGAAGTGTTTGAATAGACCAGACCCTTGATAGGCTTAAGGTACTTGAGACCCTTTTCCAGCAATCACAATGCTGGAAACAATACTTCACAACAATTTAGCTCAATTAAAATTGAGCTTCCATTAACAGCAAAGTCATTTTCTTTCAGTTTGGCTTCCTTTTTATATTGTGCTAAAAACATGTTTTGTTGAACAAGCTATCATACATCATATATCTGATACATATATGTTTAACCATATACTGTAGTTTATAAATCACAGTGGCTGGATTGATACATTACACTAATCCAAAACCAATTAAACCCCTGAATGGCTTAGTATGACATGTGAATTTAGCCAGTAAGGGCTTTTCTTGGAATTCTGTGGGAATTTCTTGGGATTTCTCTTCTAATTCTTTTATAATACCTTAATTTTGTAGAACTGTGTACACTGGACATGCTATGTAAATCCATTAATCCCTATTCTTTTTCAGTGTCAATTATAACACTCATTTCTATGAAAGGAATGGTGTCCTACTGCAACAGAAATCCACATTCTTTTAGTCTCTGTTTTATGAAACCTTCTCTTCCAAAGTTAAGTACTCACAAACCCCTGTGCAAGCCCATTAGGAAAGATCATCCATTAACATTAACAGGACCAGAGAAAACTACAAATTTTGAAATATTTATTCAAAAATTATTTTCTATACCACAGTCTCAGATAAAGAAAAGCAGGCCGCTAGAGGATTACTACTGGTAGAACTAATCTAACTGCCTATATTGACATATTACACTAATCCATAATTGTCTGAAGCATGATTATTTAATTAATTCATTATCTTACAGTATTCTTACAACATCCTGAACCCTCAACTTGACTATACTGGCTGGTTCTCACAACATGCAGAGCCATAGTCAAACATGTCTAACCTTGTACAAACCCAGACACCAAATTAACTACAAATTAACAGAATTCAGTTAGTGGATAACACTCCAAATATTGCTTCTGTCTGCTGCTACCACTCAACAGGCAGTTATATTCTCTTCCCCAAATATGGATGGACATTTTAACAACACAGAGATTTTTGAAGTTGGGTGCTTGTTGTTTTTGCTGAGATTCTTCAAAGAAATTAATATCTGTGATCCCTCAAGATGGCCATATTGAGTACTCTTTCCATCTCTCCACTTCACAATCACCTTAAGAAATGCAGTCTACATTTGCCTCAGACACCTCACATGAGATGTGCTAACTTTACAAAGAAACTTCACAAGATATTGTGGGACCTCTATGCTTTTGCTAAATTTTCCAATTTTGCCTTGCAATTTCATTTTTTTTTCCTACCAAAAGAGACAGATAAGTATCTTGCATGATGTGGAGAAAGAAATGATCGAGCGGTACACCTATTTCTATTACAACTTACAGAGCTATGATATGTTACACAGCAGTAAGTAGTACCTGATAGTTGTAATAATGCCCTTACTTGACTGTTTTTGGTACACATTTTACTCTTATATCCAAAACCTGAAAAAGAATGCCACTTGCTTTTGCCAGGAGAGGAAAACTAGGCAAGGAGGGAATACTGTTAATGAATTTAATAAATCATAATTCAATGACAATAGCTTTTTTAAAAAAAGATGTAAGCAAATATGACAAAATTTTACTGACATATCAACAGGCTGATGCCAAGAACTTTTCCTTCCTCTTTAACATGATGACTTTAGTACAAGGAACACAAATCCATCCAAAGCAGGACTCTCTTGAACAATCAAGAGCTATGTATGGTTAGACAAAGGGAGCTGTGTGCTATCTAGGCCATGTGGGGTAAATCCAGAGATAGTACAATGGTGTCAGCTGTTGATGAGGTGACAGAAGCTGCTTGATGCAGGGCTAACGTCCCTGCCTTAGCACTAGCACAGCATGCCACTGTTTTTATTTATTAAAGTCAATACAACCTTTTTCTTTGTGTTTGCTAGTTTCAGCTCTGTTGACCAGACATGCTGTCCATCAGCACCAGCTACCCAATCAATCCAGGGCACTGAGACCTTGCTCCCAGCAGTAGAAGACATAAAATGTGGTGTCCTGCCACTGTCTTATTTTTTAAATCCAGTCTAGCACATCTCTAGTAGAATTAGTAGAAAAATCATCCTAAGAATCATGGGTTTTTTTTTTTCATGGAAATAAGCCAGGGCCAAGAGGATTGGATTCAGGTTAATAAATCATAAGACAGTAGAAATTAACGAATGAAATGAAATAAATTAAAATGGGTATTATATGCTCTGCATCTGAAAAGCTAAGAGAAATGGGAAGATTTAATACAGGGGTCTGCAACCTTAAACACTCAAAGAGCCATTTGGACCCGTTTCCCACAGAAAACAAAATACTGGGAGCCACAAAAACTGGGTGGGCGTGGCCAACTCGTCACTCACTCACTCCCAGTCACATGACACACACCCCCGGAGCCATGCCTACCTAGATTTTGTGGCTCAAGGTGTTTTCTATGGGAAACAGGTCTCTCTCTCTCTCTCTGCCCCTTCCCATCTCTCCCTTTCTCCCATCTTTCTCTTTCTCCCTCTCCCTCCCTCCCATCTCTTTCTCTCTCTCTCTCCCTTCCCATCTCTCCCTTTCTCCCATCTTTCTTTCTCCCTCTCCCTCCCTCCCCCCCATCTCTCTCTCTTTCTCCCTCTGTATCTCCCTCTCCTTCCCTCCCTCTCATCTCTTTCTCTCTCATCTCTCTCTCTCCCATCTCTCTTTCTCCCTCTCCCTCTCTCCCTCCCTCTTTCCCATCTTTTTATCTCCCTCTCTATCTCCCTCTCTCTCTCATCTCTCTCTTTCCCCCCACTCTATGTCTCTCTCTTTCTCTGTCTCTTTCTCTCTCTTTTTTTTTCTTCCTTTCTCTCTCTTGCTCTCTCCCTCCTTTCCTCCCTCCCTGGGTGCCCCCAAAGACACTTGGCAGGCAAAGTACGGGATGACCCCCCATCACCAAGGCAGTGTCCACTGAATCCTTGCAACACTCGGCAAAGGTGGAGAGAGGGGAACAGACAGAGCCGAATTGAGCTGGATCTCTCTCTCTCTCTCTGTCGCTCTCTTTCTCTCACTGCCTGACTGCAGCAGGAAATAGTGGGCAGCTACTTCCAGCTTTATTGGTGCTGGATGCGCAACTTGCTCTCCGCCCCGAGAGAGTTTCCAGAGGCGAGTTGGGCAGGGAATGGGCTCCAGGAGGAGGAGGGGATTCAGTCTCCCCCATTGTGAAGTGTGCTCTCACTGTGCTGCGCAAAGTGCTGAGAGAGCAGCAGGCAGGCCATGGAGGGGATATTGGGTATTCGCCCCACCCCACACCAAAAAGAAAGCCAGTCAGGCTTCTCTGAAGCCCTCCTACCTCCCCCTGCTCCCTACCCTCCACTCAATCCCACTTTGGGACAGAGGAGCGCACACTGGAAACGTGTGTTGGGGTGACCCTCCAGTGCTCAGCCTGCAACTCTCTGCCCTCCTCCAGGCCCGGCTTGCTGAGGAAGGGGGGAACCAGTCCTGATGTCTCCGCTGCCCCGTCCCACCGCATGGTCCCAACCATCACAGCTCGGCTTCCTCAAAAGCGCAGCACATTTCAAAGGTGGCAGCTTGTGTTGGAGGTGCCGAGCAACAGGACAGCTGCAAGAGCCAGGCCAGGCCACTCCACCATCCGTCTCCCCAATGGGGGCGCTTCTACTGGGCCAGCCTCCCCCCACTGGGCTTTTGTGCTCAGTGCTCAGCTGGGGAGGTGAGCGCTTCCCCACACCACTCCCTTTTTTCTCTTGGCCCCACTGATGAGGGAGGAGGAAGGCCAAGCTTGGGAGATGGCCCTCACCCCGCAAGATCTGCCCCCGCCGTTATCTCCCAGCCCTCTTTGCTGGCGGCAACAGCAAATGTACCAGGCGGAATCCTGTTGCTGCACAAAGGCAAGTACAGGGTCGCTTTGCCCTCGCACTAAGGTGACAAGGTGACAGCTCTTTCATCTCTCTGCCATGACAGGGTCACAGGGAGCTGCAGCAAAAGAGTGAAAGAGCCGCATGCAGCTCTAGAGCAGCAGATTGTCGACACCCAGTTTAATAGATATGAGTAAAAGTATTCTAAACAGAGAGTAGTGTTCATGAATACACATAAGAGAACTAAAGCAGACACCATTATGATGGTTAAGTCGAGAACTATATGTACACTTTTTATTCTTATCCAAAACTTTGCAAAACTGTTCCTAGATTTAATATGAGGGACATAAATTTAAATAAAAAAGAATTAATCTTGATCAGTGTGCTTAATCTGAGGTCCACTGATAGTTTCCATGAATATAGATGGGGAAAGAATTACAATTTTATTTTCACTAACTCTAACTGAATTTAGCTTTTCATTCAATAATGAATGTAAGCAAAAAAGAAGAAGAAGAGTAATTTAGACTCAAAAATATTTGTTAAATCTTACTATCTAAAATTATTATACCCTTGAAAAGTAAACCTGGAACACATTTGATTATGTGAGGTACTTTTTTCTCTGAAGGCATGTACATTGTGAGACTTCTGGGGAAGAAATGGTGAATTGAAGATTGTTCTGCTATCTCTTTATAATTCCTCTCCAGACAAGGAAAGGACTTGAGACTGCCCACAAGGGCTCCATACAATACGTCCTCACAAGGAGACTGCAAGAAAGTGGTCTCCAGAGAATATACAGCTCTGGGAGATGAGGGAGTAGCCATTTTTATCCTGAAATCGCAGTTTGGGAATGGAATGTTGTAAATCAGAAGATACAGATCTCCCGCTGTCACTTTTAATTGCCTAATCAATTAGGGCAGATCCTTCTTCCTCTGACCTCTGAGCCATTGGGAGCTCTTCCCTCTTTTGTTTGATCATTTCCTAGACAGCATCTGTTCCCCATGTCACTTGAAGTCATTCTCACATACTATTCCATTTCTTTACATATTTCTTTCGGGGGGGGGGTTGTTGTTTTTTTTTTATCTTTTATTTGTAACTTTTAATAAAATTTACTATAAAATACAAAAGTGTGTATATTGTAATAATCCTTATCCGTATATTTTATTTCATGCATTTAAATATATTCTCCTGAGAAGGGGTCTGGACTATCCAAAGATATCCATGGCAGAAAACAAGAGCTGTGGTGGTGCAATGGTTAGAATGCAGTACTGCAGGCTAATTCCACTGACTCACCGGCTCAAGGCCTACCATCCTTCCATGGTAAAATGGGGAATCAGATTGTTGGGGGCAATATGCTAACACTGTAAACTGTTTAGAGAGGGCTGTAAAGTGGTATATAAATCTAAGTGCTATTGCTATTATGAATCCCTATTCCAGGTATTTTAGAAAGAATTTGAACAGGATAGATACATAAAGTTGACATTATATGTGAGAATGCTGTCCTGCAATTAAAAATGTGTTGGATTAAAACATATCAATAATCCAGAATTATGTAAACTGTAGCCAAAACATACTAGAGAGCATCATTCTCCCCTAGCTTGTTAATTTTATGATTAACTGAACTGATTAAAGAAACTCTGCTGAGAGACAGGAGAGGGATGGCTTTATATGGTTGTTGATCTAAATTATGGCAACTGGAAACTGGCTGAAAGGATTTCCTTCACCATTAAAGCTAATATATCTTCAGACAGACTAGCAGTAGACTCAGAGAATCACAGCTTGGAATGCACATGCAGAATACTGAGATCAGGAGAAAACCAGCTAAATTATTAGTACTGGCTTTAAGGAAAAGTGGAAATTACAGTAATCTACATCCAGGATAATAATATGTAATGCAATCATAGAACAGTATGTATTTTTAAAAAGAAATTAAAATAACATGCATTCTTGTATGTTTTTCTGGTTTTGAAATTTTGTTTCATTCATATTTTCAAAAGTTATCATATCAAAGACTACAACAATTTATTTAGTGACTGTTCAAAGTTACCATGGCACTGAAAAAAGTAACTTATGACTGTTTTTCACACTTATGACTGTTATATCATCCTCATGGTCATATGATCAAAATTTGGACGCTTGGCAACTGACTCATATTTATGACAGTTGCAGTGTCCCAGGGTCATGAGATCACCTTTTGCAAACCTTTTAACTAACTAACGAATGCTGTGATTCACTTAATAACCGTAGCAAGAAAAGTCGTAAAATGGGGCAAAATTCACTAAACAAATGTTTCACTTAGCAATAGAAATGTTGGGCTCAATTATAGTCATAAATTGAGGACTACCTGTATTGTGAAGGACAAGAAAATCAACAATCCTATGTTCTCACTTCTTCAAGACTGAAATTGATAAATTAACAAGCTCTTGCGTGGGTCATCCAGAAGTTTACACACAGGCTGTGAAATCGGTATCGTTCCACTTACATCTGGCTCTCACACATAGTAAATAATTTAGTTTTTGCCTGTTTATTTTACAATATTTAATGATTTGCTATTAATACATGAACTACATCCTGAAAACCACTGTACTGTCAGTAATATACAAATCTTACTTTGGAGTTTTATTTGTGAACATTTATCTATAAGTCATTACAGATACATTACAACTTATGACCATTTAATGACTGTTGGAGTTACATGGCCTCATAACTTTGTAGTTATGGCCCATAAAATTGTAGCCATTGTTAAATGTTGTGGTAACCCCCGCTACAGTCACATAACTGCATTTTGGATGCTAGGCAACTGGTTGTAGCTTCTCACAGTTACATTACGAATTGCAGTTTTTTTGCCAGTTTATGGCAAAAAAAAATCCCGTTTGGGAAAACGGATTTAAACTTATGACTGCACTGTTTAACAACCACCATAAAAATGATCATAAAATTGGGTCCGGTCACATGGGTGTCTTGGCTTATGACTGAAATTCCAGTCCAGATTGTGGTCATAAGTCAAGGACTACTTATATTTGATTTGGTAACCAGATATAAATCATGCATGTATGTATGAACTCATTCTGAGGTGGGAAGAAGGGGGAATGAATACTTTCTTGTTTGTTAGGGTGGCACGCTTTCTTGATTATTTATTTACTTATTCATTCATTCATTCACTTTGCTTGTGCATTGCCTTCCCAAAGGTTAAGCAAAGCATCTCACCAAAATACTATTTTTGTCCTATATTTCCATCTTCTTCCTAGAATATTATTCTCTAGAAAGAATAGAAATGTCACTAGATCAGTTTCTTGGCTCCTCTCCTGCTTCTGACGTCCTGATCCAATAACTGAAACATCTGTTTCAGCTCTTCAATCAATACTTACTTCTTAATAGTCTTAACTATCCACAAAAAAACCAGTGACATTAAATGTTAATTATATCTATTTGGATTCTAAAAAAATTTATGGCTTGAGTTAATTATACCCAGAGTCATAAAAAGGTATGAGAGGAAAAAGACTGCTGTCTTTCTAGGCCAAAAGGCAAGCAATACAAAAAAAAATCCTTTTTCTTGGCAATATCTTACAGTAATGCTAGGGGATTTAAGACATACCCTTTTGTAGCACAATCTGATGCAACAGATAATAGTATCAGGAGATCTGAAAAACCTCTTCAAATATTCTAGCCAACAAAATAATGCCTAAGAGATGTCATCAGAGATATTGATGAGAAGCTGCTTTGTCTTTCTTCTTTTTTTTCTGGTAAAGTCAAAACCAGCCTTCCCTAATCTGGACCCTCTAGATCCATGATGGTGAATCTATGGCACGCGTGCTGGAAGTGGCACGCAGAGCCATCTCTCCGGGCACGCAAGCTGTCGCCGGTTGCTCTTGCAGGTTCCGGCATGCCAGCCAGCTGGTCTACATGAGCACAAGCATGCTCGTGCTGGGTAGCTGCTCTTCCAGTTTCCGGCACGCATGCACATGTGAAGACCAGCTGCGCATGTGTTCACTGGAAACCGGAAGATCATTTTTCCAGCGCGCACATGCGCCCCGGGAAGATGCTCTTCCAGTTTCCAGCACACACACATACACTCCCATTTCGGCACTCGGTGCCGAAAAGGTTCGCCAACACTGCTCTAGATAATGTTGAGATCACAATTTCTAGAATTCCTGAATACATACTGGCTGGCAATTTTAAGAACAGATAGTATCAAAATCGTTGTATATCAATTAATAAATAAGAAAATAAATAAAATGTAGTCCAAACACATCTGGAGAATATCCAACTGGGAGATACTAGTCTAGTATAAAATACTACGTAATGTCATGTAATCACAGTGCTTCACAGTAATCATAGGATTGCTGCATTAGATATTAGAAACAAGAACTGAGAAATCGTGTCATGCTATCTTTTTATCCTTAGTGTTTAGTAATATCTAATATACTATTGCAACAGGGATAAAAAGATAGCAAATGACAACAGCTTCTTTAACATTGGTTTCAACCTTAGTAATATAGCGTATTTTTTAATACTGGCTCTTTGGGGCAGAGATTGCCTTGTGCTGGCTCCACCAATGGCAGAATTGTGATATCACAGAACAGTCACTGTTCTCATGTATTTCCTATTGCATTGGCTAATAGGAATTAACTATTAATAATATTTCAAAGATCCACAAAATTCAAGAGTCAGTGAATGATAAAAAGGCTTTATTTACATTTTGATATGGGAAACAATTTTAAATAAAGCCTATTGTAAATAAAGTCTAAAATCCAATACACTCGAATGACACTTATTTGATGAGCAATCTTTAAAGCATTGTTGTGTCTTATTCTACAATGTCTTAGTCCCATATAGCGAACTATTTTTGTGATAAACTAATTAATTCTGTTGTTGTATAATACAAAACCCCACACAATAGGTCATTTTTATGACAAAGCCATCAATCCTTCAAATCTTCATATAACATGTATCATCTACAGTATATCATCTATAGTAATTTGTCAAGTGGGAATCAACTCTAATGGCTGATCACATTTAATAACGAAGGCAGATTGTAAATGGTAGGCATCCTCATTGTAAGTGAACTACTTTTCTAATGAATTGTCCCCATTTTCTGTTACCTTCCATTTCATCCATGTTCCTATAACAACGCTATCAACAAAGTCCATATCTATACTCTAATTTACAATAATCTGCCCTCTCTATTTGGTGATATGATAGAACAATATTGCGGACAATTACTGAAGATTGTATCAGCTCTGAATTTATGTCAATGAATTCCTGGTATTTTTTTCAATATGGGCAAACAATGTTGGCTGTGTGAGTAGTTTCACTAATCTCTGTCTGCCCCGTATGTTCAATTAATGTAGAAATGGGACAACCTTTAAATTACAATTTTGTTTGCTAGAGAATAACCAAAATAGCACTTTTTACATTTCTATGTACTAACAAAACCTATCTATGAGGGGTAAATTTTTGTATAAAAACAGTAACATTTTAAAAAGCATTTGTCTTTTATTAGAAATGAATGGACACCGAATTGGTTGGCTTGTTTGTGCCTTGTCAAGTTTCTATTTCAAATTGTACAGTGAGCATAAATGGACACATCATCATGCTACTGGTAATTTGATACTTGGGATAAGTTTTATAGGGACAACTTTTATTTGTATCTAGGTAAATCAATTCTATTTTTTCCTTTGCAAAATTTTACATAATAGGAAGAAAAGAAAATGACAGAACAGATGATTACATCTAGGGCTGATGGGGTAATTAGACAGGGAAACTGCATTGCAGGAAGGAGGGGCAAAAAAATCTAGGTGGCAGCCACCAACCAGGTAATCAAAGCTCCAGCCCTTTTTAATGCGTGTCATGAAAAAAGGACTTCGAGCATATAATTGTGGGCACACCTTGAGACATTTCTTAAGTGAATTTTTCCCCATTTTATGACCTTTCTTGCGACAATTTTTAAGTGAATTACAGCAGTTGTTAAATTAATAACACAGTTGTTAAGTGAATCTGGCTTCCCTATTGACTTTACTTGTCAGAAGGTCACAAAAAGTGATCACATGACCCCAGGACAATGCAACCATCAAAAATATGAGTCAGCATCTGAAGCATCTGAATTTTGATCATGTGATCATGGAGATTCTGCAACGGTCATAATTGTGAAAAATAATCATCAATCACTTTTTTCAAAGCCTTTGTAACTTCAAATTGTCACTAAACGAACTGTTGTAATTGGAGGACTACCTGTATACACAAACATGTATGCCTGGATACCCTATAGAAGGAACTGATTTTGTAAAAAAAAACTGCATTTGTTCATGCTGTCAAAGATTTTTTTCCACAATTGTATATGTTTAATACATCTATAGCAGTGATGAAATCCACATTTTTTTACTACCGGTTCTGTGGGCATGGCTTGGTGGGCGTGGTGTGGCTTGATGGGCGTGGCTTGGTGGCTGTGGCAGGGGAAGAATACTGCAAAATCTCCATTCCCTCCCCACTCCTGGGGGAAGGATATTGCAAAATCTCCATTCCCACCCCACTCTGGGGCCAGTCAGAGGTGGTATTTGCGGGTTCTCCGAACTGCTCAAAATTTCCGCTACTAGTTCTCCAGAACCTGCTGGATTTCACTCCTGATCTATAGATTAGTACATTTTGTTTTGCATCAGAATTACATTCTGAAGACTGCAAGAGTCACGAAGAAGGAACAAAACGTTAACATTGTTGAAAACTGGGAGAGATATTTTTGAAGTTTGTCTTGTGACCCAAATAACTTTAGGGTACCATGTGTTAGGTTAGAGGAAGGGGTTACCATGTACGCTCGCCTCAGGAAATAAAAATGTTCTCGGCTGGCCCTGTAATGTTTCCTATAATGGAGAATTAATGAACAACAGAAGTTGTCCTGGAAAAATAGTCCTTACCATTTAGTTCTAGGTTATGGCAGGATGCAGAGTTGTACACAACTCTGCAGGAAAAGGTTCCTATGTACCAGAACATATCCAAGAAAAGTTGCTATACATCATCACATTTGTATTGCTGATTTCCTGGCTTACGCAACTAGAAGGCTTCTGAAGTTCCCGATGCAGAACTACACTAGGACTTACTAGTTATCAGAGCAGCAGCAGGTAGTTATGTCAGGGCAAAGCCTGCCCTAAAGCCTCAGGGTCTCTAATTTACTGCTTTCCTCTTACCATAAAACCGAAAGGGGAAGGTGCTGCCTTTAATCGCTGCCACAGGCGGCCCCTCCTGGAACCACACAGCAGCTGAGCAAAGGCTACGAGTTAATGCGCTTTCCGACACCTCTGCCTGATTCATGAGCCTGGCCTTGAGCAATAAACCGCTGAACCTCCTTAGCTGGGCAGCAGGATTTACAGCCTGCAGGGCTGGCATTCACATATGAAGACTAGAACACCAACTGACAAGCCCATTACGGACACTTTGTCAGGATAGGTGATGGTTCATGTGCCCATTCCACGTACATTAGCATGAGTGGAAATTAAGAACACTAAGACACAAATACAGAAGTATAATGCATATGCAAAGCAAAAGATATAAATTACAGACACGTAATATAGAAGTCTTATGTATTAGTAAGCATACATGTGCAAATGTTAGTATCAAATTTGTTAAATGAAAAATTCCTCGGTGTACAATTATAAAGGTATATGTAATATATTAATTGATTGTCCTGAATCTACACACAGGCCACTTAAGTCTACACTTTAATAGAAGCTGTGACAGAACAATCAACATACAAGAATCATGTGATACCAAATCTACAAATATGGTCCTTTTGATTCTCATTTACTGATGTAGATAAGGTCAAGGACCTTAATAGTACAATTCATAATGCACCAGATTAATTCTCCATCCATTCAGAATTACTTAACACAGAAAATGTATTGCTTCTACTGTCTTCTTCACTGTGAATAGAACTGATACATATGCATGTGTTTATTATTCTAGAAAATAGAAGGCAAATTCCTGAAGAACACTGTAACATTCATGCTTTATTTCTTAGACGTTACAAGTAATCCTTGCTTACCAATTGCCTCACTTAGTGACTGTATGAATTTATAATGGTGTAAAAAAAAACCCAGCTTTGCGACCAGTCCTGGCATTTAAGAACATTATAGTGTCCTGCAGTCACAGAGTCACCATTTGCATGCTTCTCAACCAGCTTGCAAAAAGCAGAATTAATAGAGAATGCAGAAGCAAAATCACAAGTCGCAATCATGTGAAGTTTCATTTAGCAACCATAGTGACTTGCTCAATGACCAAATAGCCAACGACATTGTAATGCCAACACAGTCATGTGGTTTTCTGCTTAGTGACTGTAGTACTTAGCAATGGAGTGGCTGGTCCCAATTGTTGTTGAGAAGCAAGGGCTACACACACAGACTCCTCATTTAGCGCTCTCTCCCTCTCTCTCTCTCTCTGTCTCTCTCTCTCCCCTCCATCCCTCCCTCCCTCCCTCTCTCTCTGAATGTATGTACACACACACACACACACACACGTTTGATGACACAATTCTGCGTTTCCTCCCTTTATTCCTGCACACAAATATCCCATATAAGGCTAACCATTTATAAATTCTGTAAGAGACACAGTGATTCATGGTGAGAACTACAATTTGTAGAGGCTAGACAAAGTGAACATACATATTTATTTGGGGGAACACTTCACCATGTCCATCTTTCAACTCACTGATGCATTTGCTACCCACGAGAGAATTTCTGGTCATTGCCCAGAAAGTGTTGAACCAGGCAGTGTCACTTAGTGGAATGACACAACCTTGTTTTGCAGGCAAGTAAAAATATCTGGCTTCTTTTAAACAAAAATGATCTAAACATTGGCTTAAAAGCTTTTCCAGTGTCAGAATACACTACCTAGCCCACTACAAATGTGTCACTCATAGCTCTTGCTTATACTGAATCTTAGCAACAAGATAGATTTGAAATGCACCATTAAGCATATATTCTTTGACTTTTTTTTTAGTACTGTGATTATTTTCAAAGAGCACATGAGGACATGGGAATTTCAGTATGAAACTGGTAACAGCTTTTCTGACAAGAGATTTCTGAGTTATCCCAGTGTACTGTTTTATTATTTATTTATATGCCACTTTCCTATTAATGCTTCCAGAGAGAGAATTCCTAGCATTAGCAATTTTAAAAAATTAGGCAGTTCCCTCATCTTTCTTTCCCTTCTTAACAGAATTCTGTAGAAAGACGGAGGGAAATAGGAAGACATTCTATAAAAATAGCACACTGCCAGATAGAAATGCATGTGTTTGGAAAAACAGCTTTATTCAATCTGCATTTTCTTTGGTCAAATATTTTTATCGCGAAAAATGTACACTGTCAATAATCATGCTACTTAAACACTGTAACAGATCTAAGCATTTTCCTTTCTTTCTTATATCTTGCTTTGTATTCAGTAGACTTGTGCAGTCTTGCTTATCTCCCACTCCTGATCAAATTTGCAAGACAGAATTGTGAATCCCACTAGTAACCCCTTTCTCCAAATAATTAATTTGATATATGCTTTTTATTTCTGTTGATTAAAAAAAAAGTCAACCCAAATCTACCATATGTTTTGTCCCTACCAAACAAAGGAGGGAAAAAACAGCCTTATCTTAGAAGTAGAGTTCAGGAAAAAGCTACTGGTCTTTTGGACTGTGAAAGTCCCACTCAGTAGCCTTGCTTGTCATCTAGAATTTATCAGCCCAACACAGATCTGCCATAATGTGTTGTATAACCAGTGCATAAACAAACTTCAGCATGATAAATGCTTTGCTTTGAAAGCCATAAAGTTATTAGCTGGTGGCTGTTAGCTACCGCTGAGCACAAGGCACATTTCCTCCATTAACCCTTGACGGCCCACCCCTGTGCCTGTACATTCATCATACATGGGGACAGATTTTGGTAGCAAAAAGCAAGGAAAAATCAAAGCACTGAGAATTGAGACCATGGGATTGCTGATTATTTAGCAGTGACACAAAATAATCAGAGATCCCACCGTGTCTCTGGGCTTGAGGAAATTTTCTGGGTTCAAGATATACTGAAGTGGAATATAGTAATATTTATCATTCTAATATCAGTAATATAGTAATATTATATATTATCATTCTAAAAGTAGCAAAAGCATATACATTTAGTTAAAACGTTCTCTTTCCAATACTGGAAAAAGCAATAGTAAGCAGCACAAAAGGGTCTGAGACTGCAAGAAAGGAACATTACTTAAATTCATCAGTCAGTTAACAGTAAAACTCAGATGCCTGAACAGAAGGTAACTCAATTCATAATTCATTCCTTTATTCCCTATGTTACATCCGATTCTACTTACAACTAGATCCTCCCACCTATGACTCAAATGAAAAGGCCATCTGATTTCACTGACAGTTCCAACATTTTGCCAGACAATTAAAAATACCTTGTTGTTTTAGTTGTAATGCTATACATGCTCTAATCTCTAATTAATGTTAGTAATATGATATCTCATAAACAGTTCAATAGAACATAATGGGCAAGGACAACATATCAGATGTGTAAGGAATAGTCACTGTTTTTTAAAAAAATGACGGAATTCAGTAAAACGAAAAAAGATTTTCATTTCTTCTAAGGGGAAAAATGTTTTGCCACCGTTCTCTGGTTTAGGAGTGTAACAATTTAAATAAATACTTCTACACTGAAGTGCTACGTCAGAAGAATAAAATAATGGTACCCTTTTTCCCCCAAAATAAGACATCCCCTGATAATAAGCCCAATCAGGCTTTTGAGTGCATGGCAATAAGGCCAAGCACTTATTTCAGAGTTCAAAAAAATATAAGACAGGGTCTTATTTTCGGGGAAACACAGTAAATAGGTACCTATATAAATATTTTGAACTAATTACAAGAAAATGTCAAAGAAGGAATTTTCACACTCTCAAGGCTGCATGATAGATAGTAGTCTGAGGCTAGTTGAGCAGACTTGAGCCAGGGAATCACAGCCAAGGAACAGAAAGAAAAAGTCCACCAAAGTCAGGAAAAATTAGCTGTTCAAGCAGGCTTTCAATCCAAACAGGAAACTTCCTATCCAGGAGGTCCAACTAGTCCAGTGATGGTGAACCTTTTCAGCACCAAGTGCCCAAATTGGAGCGCCGGCCCAGAAACCCGAAGACCAGGTGGCCAGTGCACATGCGCGTGCTGGCCACCTGGTCTTCCAGTTTCTGGCATGCACATGTGCGTTGGCCAGTTGGTCTTCAGCATGCCAGAAACCCGAATACCAGGTGGCCGGTGCGTGCATGCATATCAGTCAGCTGGCCTTCGGGTTTCCAGCACTCCGGCATGCATGAAGCCCAACTAGCCGGTGTGCATGCACACGCTGGAAACCAAAAGAGCAGCTGACAACAGTGTATGTGTCCACAGAGGGGGCTCTGTGTGCCGTCATAGAACTAGTCAGTCCTGATTGTCAGGGGCAAATATTTAATCACCATAATGATCTTCCAAAGTACTGTAGTACTTTGAGGCAGTTATACCTGAGCTTTCCCCCCACTCCCAAGTCTTCTATAGTGTGGCAAGCTCATTATATATGTATTTGCAAATATCAGTTAAAACTTGATCCGATTTCAATTCTGTAAGTTGCTGATTCTGAGCCAATTCGAACACAGCAAGACTTTCTGAAAGTTGAAAATGCAGCTTCTTCAAGCTGGAATCTGTACTGGTATATAAACCAACTTATTTTATTTCTCAATGATCTACTGGTGGCTCTTTGATTGTCTTTGCCAGTAGCCATTAACATGGACTCCCAAGTTGGATAGTAAACTACCCTGTTTCTCCCAAAATAAGACATCCCCTGATAATAAGCCCAATCAGGCCTTTGAGCGCATGGCAATAAGGCCAAGTGCTTATTTCAGGGTTCAAAAAAATATAAGACAGGGTCTTATTTTGGGGAAAACATGGTATAATTAAGTACAGTTTCCTTGTGTGTTTTGCCACTCACATGGATATGAAAGATAATGAAAAGTTGCTAGCATAGATGCCCAAAACCTAAGATCCTACCTATTAATCCCATTCAGTGTCCTGTCTCTACATACAGCTCATTCAAACAGAAACTGCTCCATTGTTTTGGAAGGAAACAATGTTTTTTCCAGCATTGTCATAATATGAGATTGATATTATAACCTCTGTAATGATGGGGAAGATACAAAAGAAAATATTTATTATTTTGTGCTGGACCCATTTTTTTTTTTACCTCCCCCCAAAAACTGGAAAACTCTTCAGTGTCAAAGAACTTGAACTATTTTTTTCAACAATACATTTTTTTTCCTATGGGGAGACCAATACAATATTGTACAGAGACCATCAGCAATTCAGTTTGTATCATTCAGGGTGCATACAGTTAAAAGCATGCAATAAGAAAATAATTTCATATATTGCAAGCCATAATAATAAAGGCAGCAGCAACTAAATATTAACCAACAACAACTTTTCAGACCTATCAAGAACTCTCAAGTCTACTTTTTCTCCTTTTTTTTGCTGCTGAAGCAATAAAAAAGGGAAAACCAACATCCAAATGATCTTGTTTATGGTGGTTAAATAAGCTGCATGTGCTTAATCCGTTAGAGTTTAATGAATTTATGACTTGCTTTGGAATTTGACAAGGGCCATAAAAGAGTAATTAACATTTATCAGTGTGTTTGCTCCGCCTGCACACACCCTCCTCCTCTTGGCCCCTCTCATGGCAGTGTCGGGCACCATAGAGAGATATAAAAGCGATCAATTAATTTTTAATAATCTCAGGAAAAGATTGTAGAATTGCAGTATGAACTCTGGGAGTGTCAATAAACATGCCGAAGGTCATCTACTTTCTTCCTCTATATGCTTGTCAGTAAAGTGGTGGTGGGGAGATAGAGAAGAATGGGACACACATATTAAAACCTGCCACGGGAATAGGTGATGGAGCAATCAATCACAACTACTCATCCAATCATTTCACCTCATTGGTTAGTATGTAGTCCATTATTCCAAACTAAACAGGAAGCGTACCCAATTTCTACTATATTTGTATATTACTAGATTTCAAAGTTGTCTATACAATTGCCCAAAATATTATATGCATTAAAGGCCTTTGACTGGCCTAATTACAGTACAAAAATGATGCTCCCCCAGCATCTTCATTCTGCTATGTCCCTATGGCACCCTTTTCATCTTGTTTCTAGCCATATATAAAGACACATCCACACATCTTTCTCTAGCATGAGAATGCCCTAACAACACTCCCCTGAGCAAGTTTCGGCCAGAGGCCATGTTTAGGCACTTAGCTACTCAAATGATGTTTTCCATTATATTATTGCTTGAGTTTCTCCATGCAAACAATGTAGGGTGCATTGATGAAAAGAGGGGAGGCCATTTGCTATAACAAAGTGCCTAGTGGCTCTGTCACTGGGGTCCTGAATCTCCCCTTCTTTTCAGTCTCTGACCATTGCACACACCATCCATTCTTGTTTTATCTGACAATGGGCTCGTTCTCCTTTTTAAGTTATTTTTGAAGTGGTTAGGGATACTTTGAAAGGTGAGGGTTTGCCTACTTCGCCTATGTCATCAACAGCACATCTAAAAGTATAGCATGCCAACTGATGATGGCCTTGTATGAAGTGGCTAATATTATTAGCCAAACTCCAAATCAAACTGCCAATCACATCTCTTATTGTTCATATATGAGTCAGCAGTAAAGAGAACTCTAGCTTTGAGTGTACTGTGGGTGCACTTTGGATGCATGTTGGTTTCTTGCCAGCTCCATCGGGGTGACAGTATGCCAATTCTGTGGATTCAGCCCAAGACAGCCTTAAGTCATCAATGCAGAATATTATAGTACTACTTTGTCGTATTTCAACCACATCCAAGGGCAGTCTCAAGGTGTACAAAACCTATTAGGGTATCTTAGCCATTACCAAGGAAGAAAGTCAAAAGACTGAAGTAACTGGAAGCAGAGGCAACACAAGCAGGATTCTGACTGGTAGATGTGACAGTAAATTTTATGACATCCAAGACGAGTGGATAGTATTTTAAATTGAGTATCAGTGAAAGACATAAAGCTTTTACTCACAATTTCAGATTGTATTTTTAACTATCAAGAAAATGCTGAGAAAATTCCAGATGGTCAAAAAGAAAATGATGCATTTCAAAGGATCATAGTAATAGTAGAATTTAACTGTGTTTTGGTAATATACAACATCCAGTTATTTCTTCCCCTAGTCAGCAGACATACGTTGAAATAGACTAGGATAGCTGTTCCTGTCATACAAAACTTTTTTAAAAAATTCCTTCCAGTTGCCACAAAAGAGGCTGGAAGATTTTCACTCTGTCCACAGGCCCTGCTTTAAAAAAAAACACCATACATCTGTAATTTTTAAAATCTGCACTGGCTTTTTTTTTTTTTAAATGTCCCCATGGACCTAAAAAAATTCTCTAGTGTGTGACCACAATTGGCACTGCCACTGACAGACTCATGGATTTAACCACAGTTATTTTTTTCTGTCCTTTTTTCATCACCTCTGTGATCTGAGGGTGGTGAAAACTGAGACAGAGGTGGGAGTTCCTGGAGAGATTCCCTTTTCACAGGAAAGGAATCATCTAACTGCCCAGACGCTAGGCTCATAACAGAGGGGAATTAATTGATTAAATTAACAATTGAGTTGAGCCCCAAGTACAGTTTGTCTATTTGAGGAAAAATCTAGCAGTCTTTCAGTTATTTAAGTAAGTTATCAACCTGGGTTAGATAGCTTGTATGAACCAACACCACCCCCAACACACACACAGGGATGCTACATACATACCAAACTTTAATGTCAATGTTAATTTTTAATGACACTTTACTTATCAATTATATTATATTGTATAGCCTCTCTTTGAGGAAGAAGGATGGTTTAGAAATATGAAATATAAATAAATTCATGATATAATTAATCATATCATATGAATAGGGCCAATATATATTATTTGAACTGATTATAGCCCATGAGTCATTTAGAATATCTGAACAATGGAAATACAACAATAACAACAAAGGTTAATTTGCAGTAGAAGCAAAGAAATATGGAACAGGAAAAAAAGAGGAGAGGCTTTTCTATGCTATGCTAGTAATTCCTATATAAAGTATCCTTTTCCCCCTAAAATTTAGAAATATTTTTCAACAAGCCAGGTATTACAGTAAAATTCTTATTCTATACCACACAATGCTAATAGAGGTGTTCATAATTTAGATGTCATGGTTCCAAGTAATGGATCCAATCAATCCAGGACTCTGAGGTTGTGGTTTTTCTCAAAAATCCATTTTATTGAGTATATAATATAATGTGGCTTAATGTCAAGGCTCCGACTACCGACTCCAAGCAAGCCAGTCACTTTGGATTCCTCAAGACATAGCATCTGGTGTGAAGACAATTTTGATGGCTAGCAATGAAAAAGGACAACAAAAAAATACCAAAATACCAAAATACATTCAAATGTGCCGATATGATGTACCCAATAAAATGGATCTTTGAGAAAAACCACAGCCTCGGAGTCCTGGATTGATTGGGCCCATTACTCAGAAACATGACATTAGAGATATGAGCTACAACTTTTGCAGAGCAGATACATAATCTTACTGGCATTTATTAATGATTACTGAAAGATCCAGAATGAAACATTTGTCTGACCCAACGAAAGTGACTGTTTCATTTTCATTTCTTATCTAGTATTCTAAGGACAATTTTTAACTGATTTTCATCCATAACTTTTAGCAACTACCCACTTCTGCTTATAATGAAACGTTTTCCTTAAACTAAAGATATACAGTATTAACTGCCCTTGATAAAACAATGACATATTTGTTCCCAGCAATTTTCAATCAAATGCTATAGTACAGGTTAGTAGTAATACTTTAAATATATTGTTAGTATCTTTTTATGCCTTACCTATATTTTTTATTATTGCCCTAATATCATCTACGCAAATTGATGATGCTTCTACTGTTTTTCCAAAATATCCCACAACAGTAATAAAAAAAATAAATAAACACTTACAGAGGGGGAAAGTTAACGCCATGCGCTGGCTGGCCCCCACGGACACTGGTGGCCCTCCTTGGCTGTCGCTTCTATCTGGCAATCAATTGACAAGAAATTGAGATTATGAGATATGACAATCACCATCAGAAGGAAGACAATCAATCAACTGACTACTATAGCTGAGCAAGTGACATTTAACAGTAGAGATTTTCCAAATTTAGTTACTATTATGGGATTAGATATCAAAAGCTGCAGCTTTAGTTTTATAAAGAACATACAAAAAGAACTGCTGTAAACAGACTGTTTTTTTATAGATCCTGATACCTAATATTTTCTCACAAGGAACCACATACGATATAATGAGATTAGGAAAGAGAAATGTAGAAATAATATACAAGTCTTATATGTTGAACTGTAAAATAATACTGCACAGTATTTCAAAAATATGCAGAAGCATAAATACAGCACCTATATACAACTCTTTAAAGCTGCTGGCCCACAATCCCACAGAAGACCTAATTGTTTTAAGGAGATGTAGACTGGTGTTACTTTCACACCTTTGAACACATCAGTGTAACTTTTCTATGTTATTCCCAAAGCACTGTAATGTTTTACTGTAGAATCAATTTAAAGAAAGTTAAATGCTATTAAGCCACCTCACTGAATGGGCATCACATTTTCATATGTAGGCAAGCTTGAGACTATATTTATTTATTTGCTTTATATATTTTCTTCTATCAGGAGTCCAAGGAAGATTATCTACATCCTCCTCCCATTTTCTTCCACAAGATAGGATGGGTCAGTCTGCAAATGACTGGCTCAAAAGCATTGAGTGAACTTCCAGGGCTAAAGGTAGATCTGAACTTGGATCTCTCCGTGTCCAAATCCAATGTGTTAACCCAGTGGTTCTCAACCTGTGGTTCACAGATCCCTTGGGGGGGCAGCTGTGATATCATCACAGGGGGTCAGTGAAGGCTTGGAGAAATGTTATGATTTAAACCTTGGGTTAAATCTTGGTGGTCCATGGCCATGATCTGTGGGCATAAAAGGGGGTCCAGGGTGAAAAAATGGTTGAGAACCACTGCTTTAATCACTATATCAGCATGGCTCTATTCCTTTCCAGAGCAACAGCTATTAATCAGCTACTCACCCTCTTACAAGATCAGACATGTTTACAGTTTTACAAACCGATTTGAATTCAGTTCATATTTTGTTTCTCAGGGACTTTTAATTACTGAAGTATCTCTGGCAAAGTGCCTTAATGAACGTTGTTTATTCACACATAACTCATGCTTGAAATTCAGTATAAAACTTGACCTGATGGGAATCCTAGCTTGCTCATTGCAAAGAACATTTTATAAACAGTCTACAAAATCAAATAGAACCTTCGGAAGTTCTAGCAGACCAGGACAATTAGTCTTTTTTGCCTATTTTCATGCTTTTACCATCCCCTCTCTAATCTTCCTGTCTTTCAGCTTCTAACATATCATTCAACAGAATTCTCCTGATCAATCAAATTAATACATTTATGTTTTGATTGAAATTTTTACATCCTTCAAGGTTACTTTAAATATCTACGTTTTGTAAGATTAATACTAACTTTCCCTATTGCTTCTTCAGTTGCAAAATGGTACTGTTTCCTTAAACAATATAAGGGAAGAAAGAGACAATAATTTGGCATGTTTGATACACTAGCTATATGCCCTTAACTTTAAAAAGTAATGTAAATCTGAATATTCTACTTAAACCACTTCATCCTATCCTACATAAATAAAAACAAAAAGTATTCATTAATGCACAGCTAATCTCCTGAAAACTTTATCCAGTGTAGATACTGGGCCCTGGAAGTAAAATATTTCATTATTTAACTTGCAAAAATTACATTAATTGTCAAGAACATTAGTTAGAAATAAATCAGAATGGAATGGAATATTTTAAATATTCTCAGGTCTTCTATAATTGTAAAAACAATTCTCAATACATTTGAAGCAATATTGAAAGTAAATTATTCCAGCATTGAACTTCTGTATGACTATTAAGGCTGTTTTGTTTAAACATGAATATGAGAGTCATGATTTGTTAACATTGTTTTCGGAGATTTGGGGGGAGGGTTTGACTCTGGGCTGTCATTTTTATGTGAAGTTTGTTGTTGTTTTGGCTTGAGAAGAATTTGTTTTCTTAACCCAATTAATTTCTTTGGTTTTGGATTGTGGCTGATTTATCTTTTTGGCATTTATTACTATAAACCGCCTAGAATCTTAGGAGGTGGGCAGTATGTAAATATCCATAATTCATTAATTCATTAGTTAACATACAAAAAAACTGAGCTGGCCTAATTTACCAGCTTTGCCTTTAGAAATAATGTATTGGTTGCAAGTGCAATTAGGATACTTTAATTGAGGAAATGAATGGTTTATAGTAATTCAGAATAAACCAAGCAAAACAAATCAAACCTGAAAGAGATACTGTATGATTCAGGTGCTGAACAATGGCCAAAACCTGCCTATACAAGATACAGTTTGCTAGGTTTATACAACTGAAAGAGACAAAGGTTAATGAGGTTCTGATATTGTTCTTCTACAGATTGATCTAGTAGTACAATATAGACAAACATACAGATGTACGTGATATGCCAACATTCCACGATGCCTCTACATGGGGCTCCCCTTGAAGAGCACTCGGAGGCTCCAGCTGGTCCAGAATGCGGCCGCGCGGGTGGTTATGGGTGCAACTCGTTGCGCCCATGTGACACCCCTCCTGCGCGAGCTGCACTGGCTCCCAGTGGTCTTCCGGGTGCGATTCAAGGTGTTGGTTATCACCTTTAAAGCGCTCCATGGCAAAGGACCCGGGTACCTTCGAGACCGTCTTCTGCCACCAATAGCCTCCCACTGACAGTCCGCTCCCACAGAGTCCACTCTCCTCAGGGTGCCATCGGCCAAGTTATGTCAGCTGGCGACACCCAGGGGGAGGGCCTTCTCTGTGGGAGCCCCAGTCCTGTGGAATGAACTGCCCCCGGAAATACGTAAGATCTCTGACCTCCGGGTGTTTCGCTGCGCACTGAAGATCCTGTTGTTCTGCCAGGCCGGGCTATCAACATAATAGTTTTAAATTGGAGTATTTTAAATTTCTGGGGTTTTAATTGAGCCAAATTTATTTAATCATTTTAAATTTTAATTGCTGTTTTGTCTTGTGTTTTTAAATAGGCTGTACACCGCCCTGAGTCCTTCGGGAGAAGGGCGGTATAGAAATAAAATTATTATTATTAAATTATTATTATTATCAATGGCTGATATTCTTGCTAGGTCACAGAACTGTTATCCATACAGTCCCACTGCTGTTAAGAGCAACTTAGGAATAATTTCCAGACACTATACTACTATACATGTGCACAGCCTGTTGCATAACAAACCAAGGTCCCATTTCCTGTTCCCCCAGAACCGTTAAAACCTCACAAACCACTAGGAAGAACTGTTTCCTGCAGGTGTCCCAGGAACATGAATCACACCTTGTCAAAATGCTGCGTATGAACCAATGGAACAAGATCCTTCAAAAAGTAGATACATCTTGCAGTCTTTGTCCATGCATAACTTTCTAACCTGCTGATCTACATCCTGATCAGGAAGGGGTTAAATGAGTATTAATCAGACACTTTCAAGAAGCTTTGAAAACTCATCCAAATATTATAAAAAATGCCTTTAATCATCTAATAGCCCAAACGGGGAAGTGATGGATGGGCTGATCTTTGCCTGAACAGATGAGCTTGGGGATGTGGGCTTACAGGAGATGGGAAAAGAGACGATGACACTTTTCCTTCCTCCCTCCCTCCCTTGCTGCTTGAAGCAGTTAGAAATATGAGGTCACCCAGCAAGAGATGATAACACATTAAGGGCTCTTGAGAGATTGGCCTGTCAGCCTTGTTAGGAAGAGGCAATTGGGGCTGACTGTATAATTAAAGGCTGGAGAAAACCATAACTCACAGCAGTTTAGACAGCAATGAAGGGACTCTATCCGCTACGGTCTTTTCTGTTTGGAAGAAACACCTCAGTAGAAATGAGCTTAGTTTGGTGTAGTTTGGGCTTCAGTGAGGTGCTCTTAATGAATTGCAAATCTGCAATTTCAATTGCAGTCCTGCTGCATCAGGTTTTGCAAATATGAATTTGTCACACAAAGCTACTACATTACTGTGTGAAGAAAAACAAGCCAAGGTCAGGACTGAGGATTATTCAAATAGCATGATTTAGGAGTCATATAGGCGTAATCTAAAATAACCAGATTATTTTGCTATATACCTAAACCTTGTCCTAACATAAGAATCCAACTGGTATGTCTGAATTACTTCCAAAGGTGTTGTTTGATTCAGACCACATAGCCCTAAAAAGATGTTTATAAGCTCTGTCTGCTTATTCTGAATTAAAAGCATCCTCCAACAGATCAGTTCTGTTAGTAATCAAATTGTAGAATTCCTGATCCTCAGTACAGAGAATGGTGACAGTTTCTCACTGTATAGGCATAAGGTATAGACGGTAGCAAGTTTGGTACACTGTTTCTATATTACTATAAATTAATATATGAATTGTTTCTCAACAGAAGTAAAGAGGACAATCAGCAGGAAGGGGGATAGACTTTGTTACAGTGGCAATTAATACACCATTAGAAACCTGAAGGATCAAGTTAAAGACATATCATCATGGAGAAAGTCAACAATGATATGACAGAACATTATTGATCAGTTCACTTAAAAGAACATTGAACCTCCTTGGGATATTAAGGATTTATTAAACTAAATCTCTCTATATAATACTCTGAACAGTAAACGGTCTACTTATCTCACTTGATTCTTACTGATGGCATTCCAATGATGGCAGTATTTCCTGTAATCACTGGACTACAGTTGGAGACAAGATATTAGACACTACTTCATACCCTTTCCCCCTCCCAGTATTTTTACTGTAGAATCTATGTTTCAATGAATTTGATTCTGCAATTCCCTTTGGCATTGTATTGTTTCATAAACCGTGATGATGATGAATCATCAAGCTAGTGTGGAGTCTTAGTGACCACATCGATAGAATTGGGTTGCATTGGTTTATTTTATGATCAGTTAGTTTGATTTCCGGGCTAACTATAATATTGTTAGAAGTTGTCTCCAACACTGAAGCTCAAAAGCTGTAATACTCTTGTTTCTCTAACATCCAATTTTTACTTCATAGAGAATCACACCATTGTTTGCACGATTCTGATTTTTGTAGGTAGAGACATAATGGAATCTGAATACTTTTTCCAAGTCCTTCATTGCTATTTTACCAAGTATTAGTCTACTACAGGAGTGCCAAACTCAAGTTGTCACGGTGGCATCACATGATGTATCACAACGTTTCCCCCTTCACTAAACCGGGCGTGGGCATGACCAGCACGTGACACATCCGACCCGTGGGCTGCAAGTTTGACAGCCCTGGTCTACTAAGTATTTTGTGACAGCTGTTTTTTATTGTTGATAGTTGATCCTTAAAAGGCAAAGGCTATTCACAACTTCAATATCGTCACTGCCAATTCTAAGCCTGGTTGCCATACTTGTGGTCATAAGTTTGGTCTTCTTTATATTTAATATTTTTTTTCACTGTGCTCCTTAATTTCCATTACCAGAACTTGCAGATTTACATTTACATTTTCAGCTGTCAGAATAGAGTTACTTGCATAGTACAGCCTACTAATGTTTCTTTCACTAAAGGGGATGTATGGGGAACTCATCAAATTTGCAGACCACACCAAGCTGGCAGAAATAGCCAACACTCCAGAAGATAGGCTTAAGATACAGAAGGTTCTTGACAGACTTGAACACTGGGCACTATCTAACAAAATGGAATTCAATGGCGAAAAAAATAAGGTTCTACATTTAGGCAAGAAAAACCAATAGCATAGGTGGTACCTGGCTCAATAGTACCCTGTTTTCCCCAAAACAAGACATCCCCTGATAATAAGCTCAATCGGGTTTTTGAGCGCATGGCAATAATGCCAACCACCTTTGCCAAAGAACAATTGTTGGAATTGGGTTGACTAGAGGTGACATGATAGCAGTGTTCCCTTATCTCAGGGGTTGCCACAAAGAAGAGGGAGTCAAGCTATTCTCCAAAGCACTTGAGTGTAGGACAAGAAGCAATGGATGGAAACTAATCAAGGAGAGAAGAAACCTAGAACTAAGGAGAAATTTCCTGACAGTTAGAACAATTAATCAGTGGAACAACTTGCCTCCAGAAGTTGTGAATGTTCCAACATTGGAAGTTTTTAAGAAGAGATCGGACAACCATTTGTCTGAAATGATGACTGAGCAGGGGGCTGGACTAGAAAATCTCCAATGTCTCTTCCAACTCTGTCATTCTATTCTATTCTAATTTAAAACATGCCTACATGCATCCAATCTAGCTTTCCTTAATACATATTCAATATATAAACTGAATAAATAACTGAAGAGTATGTCACTTGTGTCACTCATCTATCTGGAACCAGTCTGTTTCACAACATTCTATCTGGACTATGGCTTCCTGACCTTTGTATAGATTTTGTAGGAGGACAGTAAGATGTTCTGAGATTCTCATTTTTCTAAGGACATTTCAGAGTTTGACATAATTGACATTAACTGAAGACCTTTCTATAATCAATGAAACACATATTGATTTATTTTTGGCAATTCTTCGGTTTTCTCAATTATCTAGCATGCATCAGCACTAAGAAATCTTATTATTACAATTTCTAGTATGCTCAGAAACTGATTTTTTGCAATAGAATTTTCAAAACCTTGCCAGCATATTCTATTTCTATACTTTGCCTTATTTATTGAACAGCTGTATCTGGTCGCTACAAATTTGACTTGTTTTCACCTACTTACTTCCTCTTATGCACCCACTGCACCTGCCATCATATTAATGATAAACTTTCCTAAAAATGAGAAATTACCCCATAATCTCTTTCTTAAATCCTTTATGTTGCATGGTAAAATAATCCCTATTCTGCTTTTTATAACTTTAGGATGGATCAATAGCTTCACTGAAAAGCCAATGACCTTGAGGATTATTTGGCTGGGGCACAGTTATGAATTCTTGGGGGAGAAATGACCTTTATCAAATGTCACATGTCATTGGATTTTATATCAAACATGGGTCGCATGCTCTGATTATGCAAATCTCTCTGCCAATATATAGGTATATGTATACATGGCTTGAAAAGGTGAATGTGGGCATCACTGTGATTATGAGGGATGAACATCAGATGACCTTCCACGACAGGCCGGTAGTGTCCTGCTGAAATTAATTGATATAACAGATTGGAAAGCATATTTCTTTTAAAGTTTCTTTTTGCAATGGTTGCAAGTGATCCACAGAATCAGAAATCAAGAATGCAAAAATGCTGTGTCATGAAGACTATGATTCAAAGTTTCTTACAAAACAAGAATGCTACTTGAGGTAACTACTTGAAAAAACATTAATAATTACTTACATATGCATTATCATTTCTAGATAACAGCAGGAATACAATGATTGATCTTTAAGATAATTTCCCTATAAAGTATAACCAAATGATGCATACACAGTTATCTCTTTGTCTTCTTCAAAGCTTCTGTTCATGTATGTGAATGTTGGATTAAGTACTTGCTTAGAATGGAAAGTTTTGGAACCATATGCAAACAATATATAAGTGTGGTGTGCAGACTATTAATTCCTGAACATTCAAATTTTTTCTTCAATTGGATATTAGCTGAAGGACATGGAAAGTAACTGTAATTTAGAAATGACATAAATTCATGGCAAATCATCATTTTAAAAAGTGTTGTAAAGAAAAAGAGCAAAATTACATTAAATTTATACTTGAGCTCTGCAATGTGAGGAACAATTGTTTGGGTTACAATACAAATGTTGGGTTACAATCAAGAGAACAAGTGAAGGGACAAGCTTTGTTTGTTTATCCAGTTTCCTCTCCTTGCAAGAATGCCTTGACACTGTGTCCTGTAGTGCAGAGTCTGCAGCCCCAACTAGCTAAATTTATCCCAGCTGCAGTTGTGTTTACAAAGCCGTTCCTGTTTATACTACTGTTCCATCCTGATCAAATTTCAGCCAATGACATTTTACAAACTAAGCGCTTTATTCAGTTGCTTTGTCTTTCTTGCTTCTGATTGGCAAGAACAAAAGTGGTTACATACAAACTTGATTGCTGCTCTATCTCCAAGGTCTCTTCCAACTCTGTTGTTCAGCATTCTGTAAATGCTGGAATATAGGAATGGAAGAAGCAGAATGGCTTTGTCTTGTCTGTTTATATATTTTGGCAAGAATTCTTTATCCACCACTTCTGTTGATGGACTAGGAATCGCCTATGATTACTACTTAACTGGTCATCTTCTTGGTTAAGCTAATTAATTTCGAATGTCCATTTCAACCCATTTGAATTTGAAATTCACCAAGTCATTACTTATTCCTGAACAAAAATATATATTGACAAGAAGTTTAAATGTGACATTTTTAAAAATCTTACTTTGTCTCAAAAAGCTGCATGAATTGATAATAGGAAGCTGGTTAGACAAACGACTATAGAATGGTTGAAACAGAGAAGGCAATACTAATAAGTATAGCCCAGCGGTGAAATCCACTTATGTTCACTACCGGTTCGGGAATGGGAGTGTGCAGGAGGGCAAGCATGCCTCTTTTGTGCATGCACAGAGGATCAAAAATGGGACGTAATGACATCCTGGCAGGTGGGAGGAGTCTCCTGCCACCGGCACTACTGGTTTGTGCGAGCCCAATAGATCCGGTCGGATTTCTCTGCTGGTATAGCAGAGGTGAGTTTCAGCAGGATCTGACCAGTTCTGGAGAACCGGTAGCAGAACTTTTGAGTAGTTTGGAGAACCAGTAGTAAATATTCTGACTGGCCCCATGGTGGGAATCAAGTAATTTAACAACTGGTTCTCTGCCCTAATGATTTCTTCTAACAACCAGTTTGCCAAACTGCTCAGAAAGTTAACAACCAGTTCTCCCGAATGGTCGAACTGGCTGAATCCCACCACTGCCCATGCCCATCTATTCTCTGCCTCTCAAGTCCCAGCTGATCAGGAGGAAATGGGGATTTTGCAGTAACCTTCCCCTGGATTGGGGAGGGAATGGAGATTTTATAGTATCCTTCCCCTGTAGTGGGGTGGGAATGGAGATTTTACAGTATCCTTCCCCTGTCACGCCCACCAAACCACACCCACAAAACCAGTAGTAAAAAAAAATTTGAAACCCACCACTGTTGTATAGCCTTAGTTTGGGAAGAATAGGATCCCAGATTTAGACAGAAATGAAGAAGGTTAAATAATTCCATGCAACTCCAACAAAATTCTTACTTTGGATACTTTCAGGCAAAATAAAAGAAATAGAAACTGCTGAAGAAAAATAATTTGAATTACTACTAGATAGAATAATAAAGATATCTTGTGTTCAGAGTGACAATTGCAAAGCCTGTTTTCCAGACATTATTCAATTTCAGTTTTCATAAACCCTTACTAGCCTGGTCAATTGTGAATGACAGTGGAGCTGCATTTCAATAGTCTCTGCAGAGTCAACATGTGTGCATCCTTGCCCACAGAAACAAATGATGCACAACCTAAATCTGAGCTCACCTGGTAGCTCTAGATATTTATATTATCTTCAACATGTCTTCTATTTTTACAGCTTCCATTTTAGCCACAAATAGCTCGGTGTTCCATTTTTTTCTGTTATCACTACTACAGAACTAGAGCTTCATATATATTGAACTTAAACGATAAACTTATTTGAACAAGGGTTAAACCCAGACTAATATCTGAACAGAGCAGTACATGAACTAACTATATAAAGTATCAAGAGAAACACAAAGCATATGTGCATTTGATTCATGCAAGCAACTTCTCATCTCCGGAAGAGAATTCTTTAGTCAGGAAGTCACGGCCTTGATTACTTTGTCTTCCCCATTTAAGTACATCCCTAACTGCTCCTTGGATGGCTCAATTAGCAAAGTGAATATATTATATAAAGTCTAAAAGATTAAACTATCATAGGCAGCCCATAATTTCATGAAGAAGTCAGGGGAGCATATCCCTCTTATTAACTCTATAACAAATGTGATGAAAATGTTCAAATAGAATGTTAATGCAATGTTACGTGTAATTTTCCCAGGCGATCTCCTGCTGAAATATTTCTTTATTAATAGTAATTGAGGGTATAAATTATGAATGAGGCAACTTTCTCTTTTCACCAAGAAAGATGTCCTAATAGCAATAATTCTTTCTAATCATTTTTGGATAGTGAAGAGAGATGGAACAAGAGGTTCTTTTTTAAAAATAAAAAAGCTGATCAAGAGAACACAAAATGCAGAAAAAGAATAAATATCTGTAGCAGTATTAAGGCATAGAAGGAGGAACAGTCTATATACACATTAAGTGTTGTAGATATAAGATGAATATCCTATAATTTGGGGTTTGGCTCAAGGAGACTCAGAATGAATAGTTCAATGCATTTTGAAACGATGACCGAGTTTTGTATTTAACTGCCTCTCTGATATACTATGAAAATGTCAAAATCTGAACTTTCGAAGTATTCAATATCTGGGACATAAACAAGCAAAACATATTACAATAAATTCAAACAACCAGTTACTATTCAATTCCTCTTAAATCCTGCAGAACTGTGACAAAATATAATCTGAGCAGCAAAGGAAGTCTGTGATAGGTAACTGTCGTCTTCTTTAACCTTACTTTTACCATGTCACATTATTCCACTTAGCTTGGAGCTGTATCTAACACAAAGCATGCAGCTGAAATTGTCTGTATCAAGGGTGAGCAATTCACATCCATGTGTTGCATGTAGCTTCAAATCCCCTTTATAAAAGCCCCCCAAAGCACCTAGTTCAGCAGCAAACCTAAAATAGCTTTAATTATTTTAATTTCTTTAAAATATACAAATACATCTGAGAACAACTACTACCACTTCCTGGAGACATGTAATTTTCAAAAATGTTGCCTGCTTCTTCTCTATGTAAAGAAAAGTAATGCATTATCAATCATTAGAATCTTGTAGCAAATGAAAGCTGTTTTATTTTCCTAGTCAATATTCCTGACTACAACCCTTCTTGCCAGTCAACTCAACCCAAGTCCTAAGAAGGGTTTTCCCAAAGTTACCCTTTATTTCTTCTTTTCTTCTTTCCATCTGAAGCCTCAAACACCTGCATCTACTTGTTGCTTCAGATTACTAGATTACAGCTTGCAATAGTCTAAACATCCATTGAGCTGGTACAAATGTTCAAAACATTTCAACTGTGGATAAGAAAGACTTAAATCCCTCCATAAGAGCTGTTGTAATTAGCACAAACAGAACAGAAAGTGATTTTTACTGACCAGATGTGCATCTAATCTGTGCTTTAATTTAGTCTCGGAACATAGTTTATTCTGTATTTTTTAAAAATATATTTGAGATTTACAGAATACAGTATACGCATCAGTTGAACTCAACTTAGTAGGCAAACAGTACTTTTGTTTTGCAAAAGAATGATTAGATGATTCCTTTTTGAAACTGAAGTTTCAAAGATCCCAACTATCACTCTTTGTTCAATTTATTTCACTCATGGAATGCATTTGTGGCCAATATTTCTTTCCCATAATCAAGATGTCACTTACCATTTTTCATGAACATCTTAGGGCCCAACAGCATATTACTGTATGTTAAATAGGTAGTTTACCTTGTGTTTTTTTTCCCTGTATAAAAATCTTTTAAGGTGACCAATATAGGTAGCATGGCCTAGGAAGGATAAATGCAACATTTGTTATTTTCATTGGATTCATTACACCAAAGACACAGATACACTTTCTTTCAATTTTCTTAATCTTTTTGCTGTTTCCTTTTTTCTTTCCCACTTCTTCCCTACCTCTAAGATTGCGGGAGAAAGGAAGATCACTCATGTCTTAAAACTAAACTGATTATTTGCTAAATGTGTTTAAAACTGACCCAAGAGCTTCACATGGCCTCATGATAAGTTATCCATCCCAGCATTAAGTATAGATATGAAAAAGGCATGCATATGCTTTTTATACACAGTTTATACGCTGTTTTCATATAATACATGTATGGTAATGTGTTAAAACCATCAATTGGTCAAGTGGCTCTTCAGTCAGATGGTGCATTCTACTGCATTTAAAATTCCCATTGCTAGAATTTTGTACCTGCAAATTATAATGAGTAAATTGCTACTTGTAACTCCTTCACTGTATTCCCTTACAAATGAAATGGCAAATTATATTGTTTGTGATATAACTTTTTAAGAGTTTTGAGTAAGCTCAAAACTGAAATACTGAAAAGAAATACATAAAAACATCTGAAAATGGGGTAAAAACAGGTATAAGTTGGTCTTTCTCATAGGATCAAATAAACTTCCTTTTCACTTTTGATTGAAAAATACTGAACTCTTTCCCAATTGGTAAGCAATGAAAAGACCTATGGAGAACTTCCACAGGTTTACTGTTCATCTACTTGCTGTGTTCCTCTCTAATAAATCACACCTGAAACCAACAGATTCACTTCAGCTCTTTGCTTGAAGCCTGCAATCCACGTAGATGTACTAATATAACTAGGAGCCAGGCAGGGGTGGGTTCTACTTACCTTTACTACCGGTTCGCAATGGGAGCGTGTGTGTGTGCTTCACTCTTGCGCATGCACTGCTGTGCATGCACAGAAGCTTCTGCGCATGCGCAGATCATCAATTATGATGTCCGGGCGGGTGGGCGGAGCCTCCTGCCACTTTTACTACCGGTTCTAAAGAACTAGACAGAACCAGGAGCAACCCACCACCGGAGCCAGGTTAGTCACATTTTCATACTGTGCTGGATTTAAATCAGAGTGGTTTAGATTTTCTTTCCTGATAATCAGGATGAAACATATATACCAGAGGTGGTATTCAGCCAGTTTGCACCAGTTCGGGTGAGCCACTAGCAGCGATCCTGCTCAGGCTCTAAGTCATGCTATTTAGGCATGTTTTTGAGGCCAGGAGCATGCCCGGAAGGTGCGCGAGTAAGCAAAGCGCTGATCTGTCCCCGTCCCCACACACACACAAACACAGCCAGCCGAGGGTTAAGGAAACACTTTGGAACGTACCCAGGTCTTATCTCCCACTTGGCAGCGATAGACACACCGTCTGCCAAATGCCTTTATTTTCACAAACAGAAAGATTTATTTATTTATTTATTTATTTATTTATTTATTATTGAATTTCTATACCGCCCTTCTCCCTGAGGACTCAGGGCGGTGTACAGCCAAAATTAAAAAGACATGCAAGACAAATATTAAAAGACAATTAAAAGATATATAAATTTGGCCCAATTAAAACTCATTACCAATTAAAACGTTTAAAACATTTAAAACAGTTAAAAATTTCATCTTAAGCCAGCCCGGCTTGTTTAAATAAATGGGTTTTAAGGGCACGACAGAAGGCACTGAGGTCCTGGATTCTCCTTATCTCTGGGGGGAGCTGATTCCAGAGGGTAGGTGCCCCCACAGAGAAGGCTCTCCCCCTGGGGGTCACCAGCCTACACTGTCTGGCTGATGGCACCCTGAGGAGGCCCTCTCTGTGGGAGCGCACGGGTCGATGGGAGGTCGTCGGTAGCAGCAGGCGGTCTCGAAGATAGCTAGGCCCTATGCCATGGAGCGCTTTGAAGGTGATAACCAGCACCTTGAAGCGCACCCGGAAGACCACCGGGAGCCAGTGCAGCTCGCGCAGGAGCGGTGTTACATGGGAGCGCCATGCTGCTCCTGTCACTACCCGCGCTGCTGCATTCTGGACCAGCTGGAGCCTCCGGGTGCTCCTCAAGGGGAGCCCCATGTAGAGAGCGTTGCAGTAGTCAAGGCGAGAGGTGACGAGGGCGTGAGTGACTGTGCACAGGGAATCCCGATCAAGAAAGGGTCGCAACTGGCGAATCAGGCGAACCTGACAAAAGGTCCCCCTGGTTACAGCCATCAGATGTTCCTCCAAGGACAGCTGCGTATCCAGGAGGACTCCCAGATTGTGTGCCCTCTCTGTGGGGGCCAATGACTCGCCCCCAATAGTCAGTGATGGGGTCAACTGACTATATCAGGATGCCGGGAGCCACAGCCACTCAGTCTTGGAAGGGTTGAGCTTGAGCCTGTTCCTCCCCATCCAGACCTGTACAGCCTCCAGGCACTGGGACATCACTTCAAGGGCATCGTTGGGGTGGCCTGGGGTGGAGATGTACAGCTGGGTGTCATCAGCGTGCTGGTGGCATCTCACCCCAAAGCCACGGATGATCTCACCCAGCGGCTTCACATAAATGTTGAACAGAAGGGGCGAGAGGACCGATCCCTGCGGCACTCCACAAATGAGAGGCCTCGAGGTCGACCTCTGCCCCCCTGCCAACACAAACTGCGACCGGTCGGAGAGAAAGGAGGAGAACCACCGCAACACGGTGCCTCCCACCCCCAACTCTTCCAGCCGGTGCAGCATGATACCATGGTCGATGGTATCAAAAGCCGCTGAGAGGTCTAATAGGACCAGAACAGAGGAACAACCCCTGTCCCGAGCCCTCCAGAGATCATCAACCAACGCGACCAATGCCGTTTCCGGGCTGTGCCCAGGCCTGAAACCCGACTGGAACGGATCTAGTTAAGATGTTTCCTCCAGGAATTGCGGAAACTGTCGTGCGACCACACTCTCAACAACCTTCGCCATAAAGCGAAGGTTGGAGACAGGACGATAGTTGGCCAATATTGCTGGATCCAGGGACGGCTTCTTGAGGAGAGGCCTCACCACCGCCTCTTTCAAGGCGGTAGGGAAGTAACCCTCCCTCAACGAAGCGTTGATAACACCCTGGAGCCAGCCTCATGTAACCTCCCGGGAAGCCAGTACCAACCAGGAGGGACACGGGTCCAGTAAACATGTGGCCGCACTAAGTCTCCCCAAAATCCTGTCCACATCATCAGGAGTCACAGCATCAAACTCCTCCCAGATAACATTCTCAAGACTATTCCTCGTCACCCTGCCCTGATCTACCCAGTCAGAGTCCAAATCCCCCCGGATCTGAGCGATTTTATCATACAGGTATTGTCCGAAATCCTCCGCCCTGCGTTCCAAGATAAGATACTAACGTACAAAAAAGTCCAAGCAGAAATAATATTCCTCCCAGCAGTTCCGGACGAGGCTTTAGTGACTATCCAAGGTTTACTTTTGTTCGTCACAAGGATCCCTGACCACTACCCTCTATTATATAGTCTCTGGGGTGTGGTCCAGTGACTCAGTTCTAATCCCTAGCACGCCTCCTAAGCTGCTGCAATCGTTTATCACGCCTTCGGAGGCGTGCGTCCAGGAATGATGTTTCTTCATCACTCTGAGACGAACCAGCTGTCTCCCTGCTGATCTCCTCTCCCTCGGCCGGCACCTGAGACAATGCCAGAGGGGAGGGGCCTGGAGAGGGAGGCCTGGCTGACTCCTCTTCCTCATGCTCGGAGCTTTCTTCCTCCGATGGGACAGGCTCATAGGGCGGGGCCACAACAAGCGCATGTGCAGAAGGCTGGGCACATGCGCAGACAGTATGGCGAACTGGTGGTAAAGGTAAGTGAAACCCACCCCGATCTATACTTAAGTCAAATCGCCATCTTGGAAAACAAGGATTTCCCAATTAATCAAAGAAACAGAAAGTGAGAGCCTAATGAATTTTGGGGAAAAGGAAGGAGTTTTCTTTTTGAAATCGGAAATGGGATGTGTATTGCAACCTACTAGGCTCAAATGAAGTCCACTAGATTGGAGAAGGGAGTTGGATTGAAGTGAGGGGAACACCTGCGTCCTTCCTCCTATTCACCTGATTGAATTTGCAGTCCACTGCTCATTCTTTTTGCAGCTGCAAGGCATGAATGCCCAGCTGCCAACCCCATACTTTTCCTTTTAAAAGAGGGGCTAATTCAATTATCCCAGTGGCGTTAGCTTCTATGAAGGATAGCTCACCAGCATAGGCTATGTCCCCAACATAATATTAAAGGCCGTACTACCTTGCTCAGGGCAGATTAAATTCTATTCATTGCTTTAATGCTGGGCTCCCCACCAGATTCTGTACCTTAACTTTATTACCCCCTGCTTGGAACTGCCTGACCCATTGTTACCACTCCCTCTGATAATTCACCTCTCTGGAAACTTTGCCTTCTTGACCTCCTCATGGAGCAGCAAAATGAGGCTGAATCATATGTTCTATGGCATAAGCAAAGCCATGCCTCCCTCTGCCTACTTTCTTGATAGCTGCCCCACATCTCAGGTAAGGTCCATTGTAAGTGATGAGTTTTCTTCTTTGTTTCAAGGGCTCTGAGGGATAAGCTTCTGCCTAGAATGGAACATGCTAATATGCAGCCATACTAAAATGAAAAGAGGAAGAGCAGGGAAAGAAAAATGGGGTGCAATGAGTTTTGTGTCAAAGCAAAAGGAAATAAAACAAATACAAATCTACCAGGGCTTTCCTCAGAGCATTTTTCCTGCTATTCATCAATAATTATTGCTCTTAATATTTTTAACCTATAGGGTTCCAACACAACATGCCCTTTAAATTCCAATCAACTTTAGCTGAAGAATAAAACTGAAGCTAACATAAGTTTCAACTTTTCCCACAGATATATCTGTGAGATTTTATGAGCTGTCCTAGGTACTGCAGATTTGCTGATGAAATAACTGTTCTGAGCTGTTTAATCAAGATTTATTGAATGTATTATAACCGTTCACAAACATACTGCTCAAAAAAATAAAGGGAACACAAGCAGAAGACATCCGAGATCTGAATGAATGAAATAGCCTTATTAAATACTTCGTTGGTTACATACAGTAGTTTATACACTGCTCAAACAACTAAAGGGAACACAAAACTACTGTATGTAACCAACAAAGTATTTAATAAGGCCAGGGCCGGATTTTCCTATAGGCTAACTAGGCTTCAGCCTAGGGCCTCAAGATCAAGAGGGGGCCTCAAGATCAAGAGGGGCCTACATTCAAATTGTTAGCAAAATTAAAATTACACTTTCACTATAGGTGAAAGGGCTTCATAAGTGGAATAGCCTAGGGCCTCTTTTCATCTAAATCCGGCCCTGAATAAGGCTATTTCATTCATTCAGATCTCGATGTCTTCTGCTTGTGTTCCCTTTATTTTTTTGAGCAGTGTATATTAAACTACACTAAGCAAGCTCCTCTGTGGTTTACAGCTATGCATGAAACTCAAGTTACCCCGTGTAATGGTCACTTTGCTCCCACTGATTTCCTATCATATGGCTTCTATTTCAGACATTTAGCAATCTGCCTGATGAAAACCCAGAAGTGTCAGCTACTGCACATACAGCTCATCTCCCTGACAAGAAATGGATTTCTTGGTGCCAATCCCACTAACCCCAAGTAAAGCAAGATCTTGAACAATATGGATCAATTTCAAAAAAGAAAAACAAAATGATTCCCAACACTGAAATAAGTTCTGTGGATTTTCTCAGTGATGCTTATCAAGTAACCTATAGAAAGACCCTTGAATGCTCCAATATTACATACTTTTTTTTACTGGAGTTATTGCTCATATTTAAAAATTATGGATGTACATAAGATGCTTGTTCTGCTCCCAAGTTATATTCCAGTTTCTGTAACCATATGTTGTCATTTCTCTTTAGCCATGAATTTCTAGTTCAGCTGTGGTATAAGAGGAAGTCAGTTTTCATCTGGAGAATCCTGAGTTTTGTGGCACCTGGAAGCAAGCCACTTCCTCATTAAAGGATTCTTACCACATTCCTTCTCCTCCTTTTTCCTGAACTTCAGTTATACAATTGTTCTTCAACCTGTAAGAGGATGGTGGCCTGATACCTCTTCATTTCCTCCTTAGTATCCCTAGCAATAAAGCAAACGGAGATTGACAAGAATGCTAGATCCTCTACTGTAAGATATATCTAATGTGCAAAGCACCAAGCTACTTTGGTTTTATGTATCCTCCCCCTGTCCTCCCAGCTGCCCAACTTTCTTTTAAAGTTTTCTGGAACCAGAGTGATAGGACCTTAAGGTAGTGTAGTGATTTTTGCTCTGTATTCTCAATGTTGTAAATTCGGCAGCAGAAAAGATGATTGTGGATTATTTTCAAGCCGTTTTTAATGAACTGGAGAGTTGAAATGGTGATAGTGTGGAAATGCTCTGAATAATTAAACACTGTTAACACGAAGAAGAACCACAAGGCATATTGAATACTAGGTAGGTGGCAGTTATGTCTTTTCACAGCCCATCCACTCTTCAATCAATAGAAACAAAGGCTGAATGAGAAGTAGCTAAAGTAACAGGAAATAAAGCCTTACACAGTGGAGAACAGAAAGCGACTAGAAGTTAACACAAAGGGAAATTACAGTAATAGGTCTAGGGGTGTAAGTTAGACTCTTGGGCACATGAGCCTCCTCCTTTGCTTTTCACTGCAATGTAGCATGCAGAACACGGGTGTCAAGCTTGCCATCACCTGATGTATCGCAATGTTTTTTCCCCTTTGCGGAGCTGGGGTAGGCGTGGCCTGTGTGTGACGCATCTGGCCTGCAGGCCGCCAGTTTGACACCTCTGATGTAGAAGGTTTATCATATGCTGCTTCTATGCTTTGGAACGTCCAGCGAAGAGGAATTTGAAGGTATCTCTCTCCACCCATAAATGATCTCATAAAAATAACAGAAAGGACACTCATATAGATCCTTGTTAAAATTTTATTACTAATCAGCAGCTATACTGATTAGTATAGCTAATCAAAGCAGAGAAGGAAAAAGATAACAATGAAGCAAACTGGGAATTAACAATGAGAAGAATGAAAGTGGTGAATTACTGTATTCTGAGAACATAAACAAATACCTGTATCTTTTTCTGAAGGAATCAGAAATCACATATTTATGAGAACCATTTGAATTAAGTCAATCTTAAGGATACTAACCTTTTAGTTATCACTATCAACTACTTTCAGAATTAATTATTACATCTAATCATTTTGAAAATCTCGAACTCTAAAATCATAATTTTTCCATGACTACAAGCTCCACCCCAAATTCTTCCTTCTCTCTATCTCTCCCCCTGCCCCTAACAATGTGGGTACTAATCGTCCCATTCATCTATCTTAAAAGCACTATGCCTGCATATGCACGTCTCTGAAAAGCTTCCTAGCTTGTCATATATCTGTCTAATTAATATTATTCCTAGCCCAGCACAGTCTTTTCCCCTTAATAAGCAAAGTGCTGACTTTATTACAGGTTTCTTCCTCACTTATTACTTTAAATCATATTCAGAAAATAGCTTACAGAGACAAATGCTATCTCCTAGCCCAAATGCCACTCCAGTCAGTACCTTCATCCAAAACTTATCTAGGCTCACTAAATTTAAAGGATGTAAAAGAGGGGTGGGAGTCTACCAGGATGCATTCCAAGAGTTCCCAGCTGCCAGGGGGTTTTCAACTGAACAGAAAGGTCAATAGGTTACTGATGTGTTGTCTGGTCCAAGCAAAACAAGATGTTAAATGTACACTAATTAGATGGGATTCAAATGGCTGCCTCATCAAAACTGGTTTAGGTCACAAAATGTGGAGGAAATTTGTAGCAGATGTACACAGGAATAATATTATTACATTATGAGGTATGGAAGATGAATCATTAATCTGTCAAATTTAACCTATACCTCACTTTCCAATAATGCCCATAAATACAGACCTTGGTAAACATGGGAATAAAGGCATATAACCCATGTGACCTCCTAAACCCATGATGGCGATCCTATGGCACACATGCCCAAAGTGGCACGCAAAGCCATGTTACCTGGCACAAGTGGCCTTGTCTGTTTGTCTTCTGGGTTTCTGGTGTGCATGTGTGTGCGATGATCAGTTGTCCTTCGTGCACACAGCAGTGCTGAAAACCGGTGCGCGCATGTGCACTGGCCAGCTGATTATCAAGTGCACTTGCACGCCAGAACCCAGAGGTTTAGCTTTTCCAGAGCGCAGCCCCGACGAGTGTGCATGTGCAACATTTCCGCACAACCTTTTTGGCACTCAGTGCCGAAAAGGTTCACCATCATTGTCTTAAACCATGTCCATTTCTCCATAGGCACTTGGTATCATTAGTAAGTATTTTGATATTATGTCCTGCTACTTATAAAGCAGCATGACAAATGATGTAAGCAATCAATCCTCATACTGCCAGAAATCAATACTTTCTTTAGTTGGAATGATGTATCTTGAGGGCAGTGCCATTCTAATCATGGCGCTACCCTTTCACAAAGGTTTCCAATTTTTATTTTACTTTTATTTATTTAATAAATTTATTTGCCCATCTCACCACAATCCTTTTTAATTTTGTTTAGATTTAAAAATATTTAATTATTTAGTTGCTGTATTTGCTGACAGAATCTCTATTCATATTTTGTCCTAGCACACCCAGGCCATATATTTAGTTTTTAGTCTAAGACAATGGTTTAACTGAGTAAACTTTACTCTTCCATTAACTATAGGGTTCGAAAAGGGCAAAACACATCACTCGTTACTTTCAGTTACCAGCATATCTTTAGGCCCCACATAGGCCAGGAATACTATTCAAGAAAGAGCAGAAGTCACCTGCCAAAAATTCATTAAAGTAGTGAAGGGAACCTACTACTTGATAAAATCAGAGATGCCACACTATAGACTCAAAGAAAGACAAGTAATACTGTGGTGAAAGTTCAGCCAGAAAGCATGCAGCTGGGCTCAATAACCATTTGGTTACAATATGATGGCTAATATGATTACTTATGGCTTAATCCTGTGTAAACCCAGGTACCTGGACTTAATTTAGTAACAACAAGAGGCTAGAGAGATAATCCAGGATGGATTTGAGGAAAAATGATTTAGTAACAGAAATAAATAACTGCGTGGAGAAAAAGAATGGTGAACTCAAAGGATTGGGGTTGTTTGGGAGACTATGCTTATCATGTATTCTAATGTTTAAGTAGATTGCTTTTCTTTTAAAAATTACCTTTATAACCTTTCTGTAAAACAGCTATTTTATGACTAGCTATTGTTACCACACAATCACTGCATGAATGTAGAATACTCCACTTGACTTGATGAGCTGCCTATGATATCTTCTCAAAATTCCCAATAAGTTTTGAAACCTTTCATCTAGATCCATTTTTTGCATAACAAAGTATAGTTCGCAAAAGGCATAATTAGAAATGATTACGGTCATAACATCTACCTTTAAATCTTGTACTGACCGAATAGCACAGAACATTTTTTAATCTTAGATTTCTTCTGTAAGTAGCATGTCCCTGCTCCTGAATGACTTAAGGTTCCTAGTCTGGGTGTTAAGGTGAAAGGGTTATATATGTTGGGCTTGGATCCTCTGGTTGTAATGCAATTTCTCAGCTCTCACATCTATATTTATTCAGTTTCGTAACACCACTCCACACTACCACCATCACACTTGGGCAGCAGTTATTGATCAGTCTAATGGAAGAGATCCAATTGCACACACTCTGGCGTGTCTCTGCATAGCCTCTCCCACTCCAGGCCAGCCAATCAATGCTGTGATGCTTCCGAAAATTTGAGATAATCCAATTTGAAGATGTGCTCTACCTTAATAAAATCTGTATTTTTCCCTTCCTCTTTAAAGCACATGCTTGGATCTTTCCAAGTCAGCTGCAAATCCTATCAGTGCTACTAGTGCACTCTCTCAGAAACATGAACCAAACAGGCCCAAGAGAAAAGCGCCTAGATGTAATGAGTGCAGTGGACATGGCTCTTGGTGAATGGAAAGCTATTCAGTTCCCCGTCATACATAAAAGAACATCCAAGTGTTTATTCTGGCTAAAATTCCACATCCAGATGGGTAAAATGAAACCTCAACAGAGAATCTCAGTGTATCAATTACAGACATCTCTCAATATTTTTAACAATTCCTTTAGTAAGGTGTTGTATGCCCAGACCAGGCCATCTTTGTTAGGATTTATTGATATTTCATTTTTCTTAATTTAAAGCCATTTATCTTTTGGGGGCCATTATCAGATATGATAGCAGAAAAGCTGTGTAACATAGGAGAAAAAGCAGGAGAACATGTGGCTTCCTTTATATTGGTTGTAAATGCAACATAGCATAACATATGCTAGCCAAACATCTGTATACATTCCCACAGTAATTCCTATATGAAGGTGGGGCAATATTACTATTGCAAAGGGGAAGCTGAGGCTAAGAGATAACTTCCCTCTAAACCTCATAAACTAATGACAGAGCACCAGGGATTTGTTCGCGCACAATTTATACTTAACCACTATATTACAGTCAGTATTGCATGTCAATTTTAATTGGGGAGGAAAGATGCCATCACATTGTAACTACACAATGAAAAATATATTTCTTCAAGGAAATATCTCCTTTTCTCTTACTTCAGACATCTACTAATTGTTAATCATCTAAATACTATGCCTTCCCTTTCAAATATTAAGAAGAGTGAAACATTCCTAAGAAATATAAATGTGCAAGCCATTTGCTGAGCAAGGTGGTTGTTAAATGAGTCCCGCCTGATTTTATGACCTATTTTGCCATAGTTAAGTGAATAACTGCAGTTTTTAAGTGAACCATGCAGTCATTAAGCAAATCTGACTTCCCCCCTTAGACCTTGCTTGTTGGAAAGTGATTAGAAAGGTCACAGATGGTATTACATGACCCTGCAACTGTCATAAATACATGCTGGTTGTCAAATGCCTGAAATTTATCATATGATCATGGCAGTGGTGGGTTTCAAATTTTTTTACTACCAGTTCTGTGGGTGTGGCTTAGTGGGTGTGGCATGGTTTGGTGGGTGTGGCTTGGTGGGCATGGCAGGGAAAGGATACTGTAAAATCTCCATCCCCACCCCACTCCGGGGGAAGGTTACTGCAAAATCCCCATTTCCTCCTGATCAGTTGGGACTTGGGAGGCAGAGAATAGATGGGGGTGGGGCCAGTCAGAATTTTTACTACCAGTTCTCCGAACTACTCAAAATTTTTGCTACCGGTTCTCCAGAACTGGTCAGAACCTGCTGAAACCCACCTCTGGACCATGGGGAGATCCGATAACCTAAATAATCTAGCTTTGTGCGGTGGAATTCGTATTTCGATAGTTTGACGAACAGTTTTGCTTGTAGCAATTTCGTGAGCACCTGTCGTACCAATACTATATGTTCCTCCATAGTTTTGGTATAAATCAAAATGTCGTCCAGATAGACGAGAACTCCCCGATAAAGAAATTCATGCAGGACCTCATTTATTACCTGCATGAAGACGGCTGGTGCCCCCTGTAAACCAAATGGCATTACCCGAAACTTATAACTGCCCAGGGGACAATTGAATGTGGTTTTCCATTCATCACCAGGTCTAATCCGGACCCGATAGTATGCCTCACGTAAGTCTAATTTTGTAAACACTTTACCGGTCGACAGCGTAGCCAAAAGGTCTTTCATGAGAGGCAGAGGATATAGATGTTCAACGCAGACAGCATTCAGGCCCCGGAAGTCCACACACAAGCGTAACCCGACATCCTTCTTTTCCCGGAATAAGATGGGCGCTGCCATGTGGGACCTGCTGGGCTGAATGAAGCCTCTGGCCAAGTTTTTATCGATATATCGTCGTAATTCCTCTAACTCTGGTTTTGTCATGGCGTACATGCGGGGTTTTGGCAGACGGACCCCTGGTTTCAATTCAATGGCACAGTCTGTCGGCCTATGGGGGGGGTAGCATCTCACACTCCTGTTCATCGAAGACAGCTGACAGATCACTATATTCCACAGGGTATCCACTCGTCGGCCGGTCGTGTACCACGTCCCCCTCTATCTCCACTCGCCCGCTCAAGTCCTCCGGGACTGGATCACGGCCAAGTTCCAGTCGTAATTTCCGGTAACCACCCTTCCACCATATAGTTGGCCTCCACTTGTCTAACCAGGCTAGGCCGAGGATAAGGGACTCTACCATAGTATCAACAACCACAAAACGGATCTTTTCCCAATGATCCCCCACCTCCAGATGGACCGGCTCGGTTACCCGGGTTGCTGGCTTGCCCCCTAACAACGATCCATCCATCTGTTCGAACTGTATGGGGACCCTTAAGGGCACCATTCGTAACCCCAATTCCATGGCTATAGACTTCTGCAGGAGACATCTGGTACACCCGGAATCAATAAGAGCATCCCGTTCTATCCTTCTGGCTGTGTGTAAGTGTTTTAGGACCACAGGGATCACAAAAGGTCATATCGGGCCACTCACCATGGGGTCTCCAGCTGCATCGTCTTCACTGCTGTCCGAGGCCACAGGAGTACTCCCCTGGAACGGAAGGGATCTCGATTCCGATGCCGGTTCATGAGTAGACCCCGATGTCAGTGTAGGTGTGGCCCCTTTAGACCAATCCAATGAAGAGCGGACTCGTTCTCGACCTTTCCCTGCGGACGACGGTGTTTTGGAGGCAGCCGACACAGGAGGTATAGGACAATCAGCTGCACGATGACCAAGTTGATTGCACCTGAAACATCGAATTGCACCCCTCCCAACAGGGGGGAGAGAGCGAGGAGGGGAAGACCCCACCCCCGTGTCCCCACAGGCCAATCGCTGCGGGGTCGTATGGCAGTGGAGAAGCCAGCCACCCCTCGGGGTCTAAACTCCCGTAAGCCTATATCAAGGTCCACTGCAGCCGTAAACCACTCCGTGAGTTTAGGCGGTAGTCCTCTGTACACACACGCCTGTCTCAACTCCCGATCTAAACCTAGGCGGAATTGATGGATGAGTAACCGTTCAGGCCATGCCCGTAAGCGGCCTGCCACAGCCCGGAACTCCTTGACATATTGTCTGGCAGGCCGACCCCCTTGCTTCAACGCCACCAACTCGCCTAACAATCGGGTGCGTGACTGATCTTTGAAGCGACATCGCAACGCCTCTAGGAAGAGCCCCACATCAGCTAACTCCTTGGCGTGGTCGCTATGTAGGTCGGCAACCAAGTCTGCTGCTTCGCCCGACAGAACAGTGGTGATAGCCACCACCATAGACCATTGCGACGGGAAAAGATGACCATACAAGTCCATATAACTGAGTATCTGACTCAAAAATAACGAAACTCTATCCGGACTACCGTCGAAGGTGGCTTGTAGGGGAGGAGGGCCCCACACCTGCTGCTGGGCGTGCCATCCGGGACCCAGGACCATCGGTCTCACATTCTGAGCGGCCCCGGCACCACTCCTGCGGTGAATGCCTCTCTGCTGACTGTGTCCTTGCGACCCCTGCTGGTTTAAGCGTGGGCCCCTTGCCCTATCTCCATCCCCGTCTTGACCCCGTAGGCCCGTATGGGACACGGTCTGGGCAGAACTAGGCGCTCCTTGGTCACGATACTCAAGCCGTGGTGTCTCCCCAATGCATAATTTTGGGCTCGTCAGACGGAAACGCGGCTCTGAGGCGCTGTGAGGTGCTCTTTGTCCCTGCCAGAGTCATGCCTCCGGTATCGATGGCTGCCAAGAGGGGGCGTCCCGGAAGCTTGCTTCGCCAAACTTCTCCCGTAAAACATCCAGTGTGGACGCTCCCAGTCCGGTAGAATAGCTCAAGTCATATTCATCTTCCTCTGTCCACCTCCGTTCCCTCCACCCCTGGAACGACGCGCCGCCCAGGTCAGGGGGGGAGGACGACCATTGTCCCAGTGAATCCCTCTCACCTCGAGAAAGGCACTCATCCGCATGGGGTTCAACATCGCCCATCTGGGGCGTGACCTCCTTCGGCCTTACGACGGTCAATTCCAGCTCCTCAGATGCCGGGGCCTCTGACAAGCCCTCCATGTCCGCATCCAACTCCTCCTCGGTCGCCGGGAACTCAGCTGCTACACCCTCCGCCATGCCGCTGACACCGCCGAAAGCGAGGAGCAACGCCGACTTTCTGTCAACGATGCATTGCGTCTCCGTGTGAACGAAGTGGAAAAAGTACACGTAGCCTAGGCTTGCTGCAACTTCTTTATTAGCATGGTCCTTCACACGCTGCACGGCACAGATGATGGTATGCGGATACACAAAGTCGGCGTTGGGAGCGGCTGCCTTCCAATGCTGTTTAAATAGCGCGCTGTCAAGGTGTTAAGGACCACCGCCCTTCCGAGTCCACCGCGCATGCTCCGCCGGGCTGCCGTCCCATTACAACAGGAATGCCGACAGTACTCCCTCTCCCCGGCCGCCACCGTGTCCGACCGCCTACAAAAAACACCCCAACCACCGTGTAGTAGCGTAGATAGTCTCCGACGCCAACCCCCCTGGTCGCTGTCACCCGTAGCGGCTGGGTCCTTGATCGTAGCAGCGAGGTGAGGTGTCGTGTGGATCGCGACAGTGATGGTCATAAGTATAAGGACTGGTTGCTAGTCACTTTTTTCTGTATCTTGTAACATCAAACAATGTTTGATCTCCGTGCTTTCTGCCATGCCCTCAAGACCCTGATGTTCCAACAGGCGGGGCTAAACATATGAACATGTGAATGATTTTTTAAATGTTATCTAATTCTAGGTTTTATTTAATTGACCAAACTAAGTAATAATTTTAATTAGCAATTTTATGATGTTTGTGTATCTATATTTTTCTTGACTGTACACCGCCTTGAGTCCTACGGGAGAAAGGCGGTATAGAAATATAATAAATAATAAATAATAATAATAACGGTCACTAAACAAACGATTGTAAATTGAGGACTACTTTTAATATTCAGAAATTATTCAGAACAGCTACAATGGATGTAGAATAAGAACACGAGTCAGAACAGCAAATTTTATGCAGGCATTGTTTTGTGGCAATTATGGATGGATGGAAAGTACTACTAACAAAGAAAGTATAGATTATCCAATACTCTAATCCAGCCTCCTGTTCCAATTGTAAAGGTGAAGAATATTCAGTCCAGATAGTTCCTATATACAGTATGGACAGTATACACACTTGTCACATGACACAGGCAGAAAAATGTATTGGGTCTAAATTAAGTTACATCTACATCTCCCTGTATAACATACCAACACACAGTAACAGCAGGATATACAGTTTCTTCCCAGAAAAAACTGGATTCAAATATTGCTTGTTCTTCTTGAATTCCAGCTAGGAATGCTATAACACCTGTCTCTCTATCCCTGATGCAATTAACAGTCCATACTGATGCACGTATTCCCTTGAAACAACCAGAGATCATGCCTGTTCCTCTGTACCATGAAGGAAAAACTACTGTAAGGTGAGACAGCAACAACTCACTCAGGAATAGGGTCACACAGGCTGCCAGTTGAACTTGAGCCCTATGGATCAATGGTGTGCCCCATTCACGTCCGTCAGGGCTGAAACTCAATACCAATGCTCAATACTTTCAGGGGGAAAAGCAAGAGTGAGGCTACTGATGACTTCTCAGCTCTTCAAAGAAAATAGCAAATTGAAAGGCTTGTCAGGAGTCAAAACAAAGCAGGGCAGGGATGTGCTGAATGTCAGAAAGGTTACAACCAGATGTAGAAAAGAGAGGGAGGGCAGATGGACCAAAGGATGTAACTATCACTACCCGTCTATCTCATCAGCATCTTTTATGTGCAATAATTGTAGCATTAAACAAGAATTATCAGTATTCAATTACTCCGCACTATACAATTTTAAGAAAAATGTATCTGATTTTTTTTCATTCTTCCTATTTCATTACCTTTTGTTTTGGATTAATTTTTACTTAAAAACACTATTGTCTTTAAAAATGTATAACCACATATTATATCCATTAGAAAAAATAGGCAGTCATTTCTCTCCTAAATTATGATGGGTTGAAATCATAATGGGTGGGTTGCCCCCAGTTCAAACCGGTTCACAAGAACCGGTAGTAAAATCGGTGGGAGGCTCCACACACTGACCCGGACATCATCATAGGTGATCTGCGCATGCACAGAAGAGCATGCGTGGGCGCGATGCGAACTGGTAGTAAAGGTAAGTAGAAACCACCCCTGGTTGAAATATATGCTTATTTTTCCTAGGAATTCCATTAGTTATACTGGCACATGCATGCAAATGATATCCTAAATACAAGTCACATCCTACTGGAAAGCATGAGCTGCGACAACTCACGATTTTATAACAGCCTTTTCATTAGCTTCTATTGCAAAGCACACAAAATTACATGCCTTGCCCTCTCATGTACACTACTTCCTTCTGTTATAGAAGTGCCACAATAAATAATAGTAATATTTCAAAAGACACAGGTATGATAATGAAGAGCTATCCTTTTTCCACAAAGCTCAATTGTGGAATTAAATATTTATAAATGATGTTTAGTACATCTTCTGTTCTGTAGATAATATATGCTGACACTGGAGAACCAACCTAGTTCAATGTGATTACATAGAGAGATAAATGACATGATTCATAGTTCTTTCTTACAGGACTTGTAGGGCTTTCAGTATATTCTTGAAAATTGTAACTTTCTATATACGGTAGATACATACAGGATTTGGAAAGTACACAAATGAGGATTTTGAATATCTGTCAGGTGCAAAAGACCATATCCACATGTGAAGGTCCAATTAAACTGATTATTGCTAAAAAGCCTATGCCCAGGAATCTTCTCAACTAATGGTTAGCACCTTCTTGGTCAACAGAATAGATAAGGGTCAACAGAATTCAAGAGGGTAGGGAGGTTGGACTTAAGTCTGCTTGTGGCTACGTAGGAATTCTAGGCTGATCCCTCTTTGAACTCTGCCCCCAGATTCTGCTACCCCATCTCCTACAATATCCCTTCCATTGAACAGGTTTTTGAGGAGGGAATCTCTTATTAAATCTTCATCCAGGAAACAAACTGCACGTGCTCAAATCTGATGACATTTAGTTTAATTTCTGGGTGGAAAATTTACTGGGAACTATGTATTTGTTATTTTGAGATTCTTAAATGAAAGGGGGAATATAAAAATGTGAAACAATTATCATATACACTAAAAACTTAAACTGATGGCATTTTTAAAAAATCAATAGGCAAGATCTTCAACAAATATTGTTTCAGTTTTCCTAGGGACTGAGAAATATGCTTACATCTGTAAATTAATGGAAATCTGGTTTTATAATTGATGTAACAAAGGAAACAGACATATCAGATCTCTGATTTCTGAAAGGATATTTTGCATAACATTTATTGACAATGTTCATGGGTTAAACATCATTGAAATCAAATGCTGAATAACCTTTTACTACATATCATCTAGAACTGGTGCACAATTGTTTTAATGTTTTTATGAACGTAAGGTAAATTTGCTTCTTTTGAAAAGATCACAGTCAAATTGCTATGCCCATCAATTGTGGCTCACATCAGGGTCATCTAAATAGTTATTAAAGAGTGTTGGTTGTACAAGAAAACATCTTTTCTTCACACTAAACATTTTAATTTGCTGAACAGAGAAATGAAGAACTGGAGCAAAGGCATAAGATCAGTAGGACCTTGCATATAATAGAATGAAGAACGAATCATTTTAGGAGCGTGTAATTAGTGAGGCACTCATAGTTTTACCAAACTTCCCCGTCACTACCCCCAATCAAAAGTGATGCCTTTCCAGGGTTCTTAGGCTAATTGTTGGTGTAATCAAAAGTTGAAAGGCGGAGAAAGACTAAGACTTGGAGCTCACATAAAGAAACATAATAGTTCAAGACAATATGCAAAGTTCTGTCTGCCATAATATGTATCATTTATGAATTCACATCATGTGACTAGTATAAAATTACCATTTCTTTGCAAATTATTCTTTGGGGGGGAAGAACTAGGTAGTATTTTGCAGCTGTCTCCACCTTCTTTCCCCTCTCCACTTTGGCATAGATGTTTTATCAAAGAGCAAAAGCGCTGATTGACAGCCTATCTCCTATAAAACAGCCTTGCTGAGTAGATCGGGCACCATGTGTAGCTAACAAGGAAAAACTGATGACACACAGCATGCAAGAGGACTGAATTGGAGGGTCTGATGTTCTGCAGCAGTAATGAGGTTGGTGTTAAGATTATTTAGAAATTGTTGTTTGCAGCTGCTAGAAAGGCTAGGCAGGCCCTTAAAACAAAGGATCAGATTTAAAAGGAATTACTTGGAAGTGGGGGCGATTGGAAATTTATCATCAGCTAAAGTTGAACATTTTCTGGAACTTTTCCTTCTATTGTAGTCAAATAGCCTCCTCTAGTTCCTAGGAACAATACTAATTTTCTTCTCCATCTGTTCCCAATTGTAGAAGGTACATGGCTTTGACAGTCCTGAATTACACAAAGAAAACAATGCTTGGCAGAGCCATAGGGAATTAGTTTTCCCACACACCTGAACTGTAGAACTCACAGACCTAAAGAGAAGATAACAGAATAATAGAGCTGGAAGGGAACTTAGAGGTCTTCTAGTCCAATCCCCTGCTCAAGTGGAAAACCCTATACCATTTCAAACAAATAGCTGTCCAATCTCTTCTTAAAAGCCTCCAGTGTTGGACCACCCACAACTTTTGGAAGCAACACTAATTAATTGTTCTGTCAGAAAATTTCTTCTTATTTCTAGGTTGATTCTCTCCTTAATTAGTTTCCATCCATTGCTTGACCTGCCTTCAGTGCTAGGCTTTCTTTCCAATTACCTTGAAGAGAAGTATCATTTTTATATAGGAGCTCAATGATGGGTATATAGTCCTTCCTCTTTTTCCACAAATATATACGTGAAGTGGGGGGGGGGGGAGGTGTCAATGCACAACATTTTACACAGCTTTTCAATGAACTTCATTTATGTGCTAGAGGTTCCAGACAGCTTCAAGAGTATTTTTGGAGCTCTCCATAGTTACTTTCTATATTTATTTACCTGAACAATTTGGTATCATCAGCAAATCAGACCGTTTCACTAATCGGCCATAAATCCCGATCTTTTATAAACAAATTAAAAACTACTATGCGCAAAGAAGAGACTCGTTCTGCATATTCCTCCACTGTGAAACATATTCATTTATTCCGAATCTGGTTCTTTTCCTTAACCAGTTATCAAGCGAGGAGCCACCTCTGATCCCCTGGAGATTGTATTTGATTATTTTCTCTTTCACAACATTTTCTATCATTTTATACTGAACGGATATTAAGCTAAGTGGCCTATAATTTCCCAAGTCCCTACTTGATCCCTTTTTAAAATTGCAGTCATATTGGTTATTTTCCAAACCTCAGACATAAAAGAGATACTATGTATTTCCATCAAATATCAGTACTTGCACATTTTTAGTTCTCTAAGAACTCTCAGATGGGTCCTGTCTGGACCAAGTGATTTATTTTTAATCTGTCAAGTGAGAAAATGTATACTCTTCACATTTTGTTGTTTCTGTTTGCCACAGTATGAATCCACTCCTGAAAAAAGCCAGCTCAAGCATAGGCATCTGTCCTTAGCAATAAAAAGACAAGCAAAATGTTCATTCAAATTCTTTGTCATTTCCCTATCCTCTTTCAGCCATTTTATCACCCGCTCACCTAATCGTCTCAGAGCCTCCCTATTCTTTTTCCTATTTCAAATCTATTTTGAAAATAGTTGTCAGTGTCTTACTGTTCCTTTTTATATGGTTTTGTGCTATCTTTTATTCTCTTTGTGTATTTCTTTTACCAAACTTTCTTTTCTTCTTTATTCTTCTCATTTGGCCACATTTTTTTTTTAAATATATATCTTCTTGCTTCTCATGGATTCTTTGTCCCTGCTGTGCTTATCCACTCAACACTGAAATGCTGCTTAAACCAGTGCTAGTAGAAGTCCTAGTCAACAATCCAAATGTTCTGTCATTGGTGAGTGGCTGGAAGAAGGTAAATGTAAAAGAGATTTACTCAGCTGCTTTAAGCAATGACCCAAAGAACAGGAACTGAGCATTTCCTCCTTCCAGCTGCTGTTTTTTCTCATGGTCTCCTGCTTACCTCCTGCCCTTTCACCCTGAATTGTACCTATCAGGACCTAGGGTTTGAATGAAGAAGCAAGAGAGAAAAAAGAGGAAGGTAATCTCCAGCTGCTGCTTCTCTCTAGCATATGGTCAACTGCTTGTTCATTCAAGTGATCTATCACAATTAAGCTGCCAGCTTCTGCCTTCTCATTCTAGGTATTGCCAGCAGATTTGAAGCATGCTCAGATGGCTTATGCCATGGTAGTTTTGACTACACAAACTTGTTATTGATTGGCAAAGGGGGGAAAGCCTCCATCCTGGTTTATAAAAAACAACTGAGTTTTGTCTTTTGAAATTGCGCCTATTTTTAAATTAAGTTCTTCAGCAATGATCCACAAGGCCTGAAGATTGGGTTTCAGCATCTAGTTAGTGATGTAAAATAGGATTGACAAGACTCTCACATGATCTAGCTAAGACAAAACATTTATTTTAAAAACACACAAAAAAAGGCTATTAAAATCTTAACTCATAAAAGTTAGCTGATTTTGGTAATAAAAAAGTAAATGTATTAAATAATACTCTAAAACACTGGTATTTTTGTACATAAGTAGCAAATAATGTTCTGTCTGTGGCTAAGTAATTTGAAGTGAACTAGCATTATGATTTACTCTAACATAAATCAGATTTGACAATAAATAAAATAAATCTATCCTATTTATAATTTTTAGATGGGTTAATCAGCTGAATGAATTTCAGCCTAGTAATCTCAGAGAGATAATGAGAGTAAGGGAGAAAATAATAGATCAGAGTAAAAAAAGTAAAGTAATGAGACATGGCTGAATATTTCTAGTTGGAATTCTGGCGTACATATGCTGGGATTCTGTATATTATTGTTAAGGAATCTAGTGTTTGGTATATAAATGCTTTACTTACATGTAAATAAATTAATATGTGGTATAGTGGTTGAAGAACTGAACTAGATAGAATCACTTTGTGATTTCAGGTCAGCCTTTCTTTCTTAGTTCAACTTACCTCACAGTATTATTGTTGTAGGTACACTGAAGAAAAATGTGCTGTTTACAACACCTTCAGCTCTTGGAGGAAAGACGGGATTATCTATCTATCTATCTATCTATCTATCTATCTATCTATCTATCTATCTATCAAACAGAATATGATAAACCATTCTAAGTCTCCACCACTTATACTAGGAAATCAGAAAGCTCAACACATGCACATTCATACTATTCCAAGAAATGGCATGTGACTTAACAATTATAGCAACTGTATAAATTCCAGTGTGAGGCAGTGATGAAAAGCTGGACTGAGACATGAGAAGTTAAAGTATGCAATGTTTGTTTCTGGAGAAAAGGTGGGATATGACTTTCCTGGAAAAAAGGTGGGATATGACTCTAACAAATACATGTGATCCACAAATCCCTAATAATAGTCTGGAAGTTGTCACCCTCAGCACATCTGTACAGCACCAAACGACAACATTATAATAGTTGATAATTTGATAGTTATAAACTATCAAATCTAAGGAAAGTTTCTTTAAATCTTTAAATGCTTCTTTAAATGTTTAATGCTTTCTCAGATGCAACTGCTGTCTGCAGTGTCTTCTGAAGCTGGAGGTAACTGAAAGCTCCTTGAACCTGATATGGCTTCATTGGGAATTATATTAGTTGTTTTAGAGCTGAAGAGGCTAGGCATATCAGTGCCTTCAGCTAGCCTTTGGTCTACAGCTCTATCCCAAAAGCACTTTATGATTTCCTTGGAAATTAGCTTTCCCAGAACTGACAGTTATCAAGCATTACATTGTTTCAACAGATGAAACATTTAGCACCTCCCAAGAGATGAGTGGAAATCTACTTTTCAAAATTCTTCTGTGTCCAAGCACAAACGAGGACGTGAAGAATGTCATGTCAAGCTCATGCATTTTGCCCGCCTTAAAAAAGCAGGAAAATGGTGATATGACCTACATAGCCAGTCTCCGGAGTTCAACCTAGGGCTTCTCCTTCATACACAGCCACTTTTATTTCAAGGAATACTTCTATGCTTTTCCCAACTGCATGTTTGCAGGCTCTCTCCTGGTGGCTTTGCCGCAGCTCCCGTTTGATGTTGGACCAGATGGGAGCCTGGCCCAAAGATAAATAAACCTATCAAGTCTGAGAAAACAATCCCACAATTCTTCTGACCTCCTGCCCACATCAATGCAGGGGGAAGGTCCACTGAAATACTACGATATAGGAATCATCCCCCTCTCTCTATCCTTAAAAGCTCCTCCTCTGTTTGCCTTGGTATGCTCTATTTGTTCAGGATTTGTTTTTATAACATGGTGAACACATGGACTCTCCAAACTCCATTTATTTTACCTTAGGAACCCTGCCGCTTTCAGCCCAGAGTCTTGTAAGATACTTTTGCACATATATTTAAACTTCCCAAGAAAGAGGAGAAATCCATGCAATAACTATAACAAAGAACATCTTGGACTTGCCTTATTCTGGTCATAACATAGCCTACTCATATTTGCTTTGTTGCTAAAGAGGATCAGAAGTCAAAAGATGTACTTGCATTTTCTACATGCTCTGCGTTACTAACAGGAAGGAAGGAATATCTTCGGTTTTTATTGTGAAAAGAACTTACAAGTTTACACTTCCCAAATCAATCAGTGAAGTGAAACAAAATTATCCCCCATTATTTATATTTCTCAGAAATATAAATTTACAGAAATTTACAGTTTACTTACTAATCAAATTTCTATTAGTCGCCCATCTCACCAAAAGTAACTCTGAAGAATTTATCCTTCTTTTAAAACCCCCACAATTTGTTTGTTTACTTATCATAATTTCTATAATGCCTCCATTGTAGGACTCTGGTTATTTATATCATCTACTTACTGAAGGGCCTCTTTCCCTTTTTTAAAAGAGCATTTCTACTTGCCTGGCAGCTGGAAGCATTCCAAAAATGCAGACCCGGTCTTTCTGATTTCAGTTGCTTTTACTATCACACATTTTCCCATATTACTTTTGGGGCTATTTGAAGTTTCACAGAAGTACAGGTAGTCCTCAACTTACAACAGTTCATTTAGTGACCATTTGAGGTTACAACAGCACTGAAAAAAGTGACCTCACTGTTTTTCACATGACAGTTGCAACATCTGTTCAACTAGTTCATATTTATGATGGTTGCAGCATCCCGGGATCATGTGATCACTTTTGCAACCTTCTGACAAGCAAAGTCAATGGGAGAGCCAGATTCACTTACGAACCATGTTACTAACTTAACAACTGCACTGATTCACTCAACAACAGTGGCAAGAAGTGGGGCAAAATTCACTTAACAAATTCTTGCTTAACAACAGAAATTTTGGGCTTAATTGTAGTCACAAATCGAGGACTACCTGAATATAAGTATTTTGAGAATACTACTGATGATGAGATGAGAAAGAGAGGGGGAAAAGTGGAGGCTGAGCTGGATGACAAAGGATTATCTATATGGATTTTATATATAAAATATTAGATATGGATTTAGTTAATACAATACTTAATTTGCATAATACATAATATATATGAATTTACATAATATAATGGATTATATATATGGATTTTAACCGTATATATAAAGGAACAGATTTAGGTCATGATTTGAAGAAAAAGTAGGATAATCTTTCTAATAATTTGCAGAAATGTATTTAGAAGTATTTCTTTTATTAATAATTGGAATACTGAGCTTTATTAGGTCAAATAAATAGTTAAGTTGAAACTTCATCCAGCTTTTGCTCCATATTCAATTTCTTAAGCTAATTATTTGAACTTTGTGCCCTAGGTTTCTTGGTAGCCATTCCGCAATTTGTTTTGCCATATGGAATTGTTTGGTGGTCCTGCCTATGACAGTTTCACAAAATTCCAAATGTGACCACAAGCCTGAACGTAGCAGAGGACCTTGCTCAAAAAAATCCCCAGAAGTTTCCAAAAATCACCTATGACTAGCAATTCTTCTACTTTAGGAGATGCAATCACTCAGAATGTAAAACATTTTGATTTCCCAGTATGTAAAACCAGAATTTAGGATGAAATTTCTTAATTAGGCTTCACAATATGGGACAGAGAGAAAACACACATGCACACATACATCCACATCCATACACACAACTAATTCAGCAAAACCCAAGTCTAGTTTATCATTTACACGGATGTAGACTTCTGAGACACATTACATGCTATTCATATTCACTGCTCTTTCAGAACATAGCTCATTTCTTTCTCCTATATCTTCTATGGGCAAGGAACAATTTCTGTCTGCAATAGCATCTCTTCATCTAACCTAACAATATATGTGCACTTACACTTATTTGAGCAAGAAGACACAGTTGAGGCAGGAACACAATGCATCTTAGAGTAACCTGATCTCTTAACACAAGCTCCCTGTTGATGTGGACAGCCTGCTCTTTATAGCATTAAGGGAGCAACATTTCATGGAAAATTCAATAAATAGCCTCTTGTCCAGCCAGATGTCTGTAAACAAAGGCTTCCAAATTCAATCAGGCTGTGGCCTCATCATCATGTTCATGAGCAAAGAGTTGAAAAATGGATCCTGTGCTTTAAGTGTAGATATCCTAGTGAAGGTATAAATCTTTCATCCATGCAGAGAATGGTTTGAATTCCTTTTTGGAAGATGGAACGAATTCTGGACCCAACAGAAAGAGTAGTTCCATAGTTCAAATGGGAAACGAGAAACCTCTTAATCCTTCCAAGTGGATTTAATATAGAAATTAAAACCTTGATAGAGCCTTGGTAGTACAGAAGTCTAAAGCACCCTGTTATTAAGACCAGCTGCCTGTAATTACTGCAGGTTCGAATCTCGCCAGGCTCAAGGTTGACTCAGCCTTCCATCCTTTCTAAGGTAGGTAAATTGAGGACCCAGTTGTGGGGGCAATAAGCTGATTTTGTATAAATATACAAAAGGATGAAGGCTATTGCTTAGCACATTGTAAGCTGCCCTGAGTCTCTGGAGAAGGGCGGCATATAAATCAAATTTAACAAAAAAAAAAAACTCTGATGTAATAAATACTCATTAACATCAGAGAGCTTCCAGCAAAACAAATGAAATCCTTCTATTCAGTTCATCCAGTAAGAAGAAGAGACTGCGTTATGGGCACTGAGAATCAGGAATTTGCGAATAGGAACTGTGAAAGTATTCCTGTTCAGGATTATAATCACCCATCATGACCGCCTGTTCCACTGACTGTCACACTTGGTTTTCCATCCCCTTTCTCTCACAAACATCAATCAGCCACAGTTCCAAGACCACTAAGTCTTTTCACTTTCTGGGCAGTTTCTTCTTTTCCCTTAGGAACATGTGTGGTGATCTTCTACTGCACAGTGCTTTCCAGCTTCAAAAATTCTTGGCCACTGTGGTGGAAAGTGGCAAGTTCCCTTACTCTGGTTTGATTAAGTAAAAACAAAGGTCTTCCTGATTAGGATTTTAATAAACTGAAATCTAGCACATCCATTTGTAGAAGGCTGATGTACAGTAATGATTAAGTAGCAGCCCCACAACTTTTTATATGCTGCACTAATATGTTCTCAACATCAAGACTGAAATGCATTTTTAGTATTATTTATTTTATTTATTTATTTAATCAAATTTCTATACCGCCCTACTCCCGAAGGACTCAGGGCGGTGAACAGCCAAGATAAAATACAAATAATACAAATATTAAAAATCCCTTAAAATTATTAAATATTTTGGCCGAAACACAGATTAAAACACCCAATTTATAAAATCACGAATTAAAAAATTTTAAAAAAATTAAAAGAGGGGAGTTAGGCCAGGCCAGCTTGCTGAAATAGAAAAGTTTTGAGAGCACGGCGAAATGTGCGCAGGTCCGGGATCTTCCGTATCTTTGGGGGGAGCTCGTTCCAGATGGTAGGTGCCCCCACAGAGAAGGCTCTCCCCCTGGGGGCCACCAGTCAACACTGTTTGCCCAACACAATGGTATGTTGAAAAGAAATTATTTAAAAATGTGTGTACGGGGAAGGGGGGCAAACTCTGTCTGTCTGTTAATCAGCAGCAAATTAACTCTCTCGATGCCAAACAGAATAAGACCAAATTTGTTGTATGGGAACAAGCTGGCAAAATAAAAGAGTGAGTTTGAAAATGTACAGGATCTGGTCAGAGGATATAGAGAACAACAATAACAAAAAAGTGTCCCTTGAGGCCATTTAACTTAGAAAGGCGCAGCTGCTATTAAGGAACTGGAAAGAATTCCAGAAGCCATGCTCTTCCTAGTTTGTCTTTCTTTCCAATTTATTGAAATGTTAGAAATAGATTATGATTCTGTCAGTTTGTCCTTCATTAGGATTAACATTCCAAAAATGGATCAAATTTGATGTGGCAGGAAAAAAGCAAATTTAAAAAATGGACTGGATTAGGGGCTACAGATAAAAAAAAAAATTCCTGAATGCATCGGTATGAGTAAGGCAGATAGTCAATCCAGTGGTGAAATCCAATTTTTTTTACTACCGGTTCTGTGGGCGTGGCTTAGTGGGCGTGGCATGGCTTGGTGAGCGTGACTTGGTGGGTGTGGCAGGGGAAGGATACTGCAAAATCCCCATTCTAAGCCCTCCTTCTTCCTATTCATAGAGTAAAAAAGCACACGCAGCACACATAACCACCCTGTACAAGAAACACAGAGATTGAACATATACATACTCACTTTTATTAGACACACACATACACACACATTCATATACAGGGATCAATCTGCTCTAACTGAGCCATTAATGTACACACATAGACAGAGACAACTAATTTATTTATTTCTAAAAGTTATATGGCTGCCCATCTTAGAGCACAGCAATGAAACCACAAAAACCATAAAAACCATCAAAACAAAATATAAAGTCTGACACCTAAATCATCCTCTTGGGATGTTCCTGCAACCATTCATAGACTCCAATCACTCTCCCCAGAATCTGGAGGAACAACCAGGTCTTTATGCCCTTCTAGAGGGCTTAAAAGGTGGTGGCTGGCCCACTCGCCAGGCAGAGGATGTGCCACAGAATAAGGGCTACCACATAAAAGGTACGTTTACTAGGCCCGTTAGATGGCAATAGTTCAGAAAAGAGAGCTCAAGTGTGCCCAGGGTGGGATAAACAAATATCGTCAGATAGAAGCAGTCCCAGAAATAAACTGGCCCCATGTCACATCGAGTTCTAAAGATAATAATAAGCACCTTGAATTGTACCTTGAAAACTGGGAGCTAATACAGCTCAGGCAACAGTGATGTGACATGGGCAAACTGAAATGCACCCAACACTGTGGGTGCTGCCTCATTCTTCATCAGTTGTAATTTCCAGATGATCTCAATGGCAGCCCCACACAGATCATTTTACAATAGCCCAACCAATGCTATGTACCTATCCTGATTAGATTCCCTCCCCCCTCTCCCCATGCACCAGTAAAGGGATTGGAAAAAAATCTAGAAGCCATGCTGTGAATACTTCCTTAACACTTTATTCCAAGAATTATGACTAAAAAGTTCCTTGCACTTCATGAAAATTCTATTTCATTTAATATGAGAATTTATTTTCTGCCAGAGGGTGGGATGTTATTGGGTAAGATCTTATAAAAACTAATGGAGGGATTTTAAAATAATTTATAGCCAGGCCCTCCTGAAGATTAATTACAGTACAACAAGGCAAAGGTCAGCACTAATTCTTAAATTCAGAACATATCTTTAGCCTTAGGAGACATTATCCCATGAAACATGTAGAGAGTGACAACTAGCTACACAACTTCTAGCTCTGAAACTATTCTTCTGTAATCAAGCACCAAACCATTTCTGACCAAAATTATCAAAAATTAATTATCTGATTTCTTGCCATTCTGAGGTAGAAAGCACACCTTAAGCTATAAAAGAGGCTTACTGTAGTTTATGAAACTAAAAGCTCACTCAAATATCTACAATCGTCGTCCCACCCCCCAAAAAAAAATTACCAGGAAAAAGAAATCACTCCAATCACTTTGCATCATCTCCCTATCATCTGCAGCCTATATCAAAAGATTGCCTTAGGCTTGGTGATCACAGGTTAAAAAAAATGAAACTGAGGAGGAAGGAGACCAAATACAGGTAGTCCTCGATTTACAACCACAATTGAGTCCAAAATTTCTGTTGCTAAGTGAAACAGTTGTTAAGTGAGCTTTGCCCCATTTTACGACCACTCTTGGCACAGTTGTTAAGTGAATCGCTGCAGTTGTTAAGTTAGTAACCCAGTTATAAAGTGAATCTGTTTTCCCTGTTGACTCTGCTTGCCAGAAGATCGCAAAAGGTGATCATATGACTCTGAGACACTGCAACAGTGTGAAATCTAAAATTTGTTACTACCGGTTCTGTGGGCATGGCTTAGGGGGGGTTATGTGACTGGGTGGGCGTGGCCAATTTTTTTTTTAACTTTTAAAACCATTTTTTCTATAATGCTTTCAAAAGGCTCTGACGATCTCAGCTGAGTTGCCTGATCGTCAGAGAGTTTTTTAAAAACCCTCTGCCGATTAGGCAACTCAGCTGGGATCATCAGAGCTTGGATCATCAGAGCCATTTAAAAGAAAAAAAGCCTCTGATGATCGTGCGGCTCAGCTGGGCATGGGGGGGAGGGGCAGGGATTTTTGCTACCGGTTCTCCAAACCACCCGCCTCCATCGCTACCGGATCAGGCGATCCGGTCCGAACCAGGAGCATTTCACCCCTGTACTGCAACCATCATAAATATGACCCAATTGCCAAGCATCCAAATTTTAACCATGTGGCCATGGGGATATGGCAACGTTTGTAAGTGTGAAAAACAGTCATGAGTCACTTTTTTCAGTGCCACTGTAATTTTGAACATTCCCTAAATTACTGGTTGTAAGTTGAGAACTACCTTCAATAACTGGAGCTGTTTCTGAGAGGAAACTTAAAACTATTTAGATTATAAACCTGAAGCTGTGATAAATAAAGCAGCCCTTACATTCAGATATGTATAAAAACATACCTAAGGAAGGAATCATTAAGCATCACACCTGGTCAAAAAAAGTGATCTTGTTCTGTACCTTTATCTCTTATCTCTTTCTGAGGATATAATCACCCTAAAGCTTTTCATTTGCTTTCAGCAACATACTTAGAGAACAGGAAATGTTTGAAGCTTTGTAAAATTCATGCTTGTCCAGCTCAGAGTCAGTGCTAAAAGCCTTCTAATCCATGGTAACCTTAGCTCTCTTTCCCTGCTCTGGCACTCAGCACCTGACATCCCTTTTCGCCTCCACTGTTCTCTTCTGGGAAGTCAGGACAAGCTTCCCAGAGTTTAGTGTGATTAGGTAGAAAAGAACAAAACAAAATTACAATCACTACTGAGGGAAAATGAGCATGGAAGAGAAGAATGATTCATTTTGTTTATTTACACAATTCAGTATTATGCCTTTTAGATCGATTACAATACTCTAGACAATATTATATTATCAGTTTAAAAAGAGGAACAGAATATAAAGAAGGAATCAGGAGCAACCACCAGTAAACATTAACAGATAGATAAATTAAAAAGATTTTAGCTTCTGGTAAGACAAGGATGCCAGTCATTCTGTTATTTAAAATGACTCAAAAGTGATCCACCATCACTGTGTGATTGTTTTTCTACCCTAAGCTCACTTTCAAAGCATGCAGAAAAGGGTCTCTAAATATGGCTTTAATACTCTGAAACACATTATTATTATTATTATTATTATTATTATTATTATTATTATTATTATTATTATTATTATTAATTTTATTTCTATACCGCCCTTCTCCCGAAGGACTCAGGGTGATGTACAGCCTGATTAAAAGCACAAAGACAGATGAAATTTAAAAATAATTAAAATTATTAAATGATAGGCCCAATTAATAAAACCCCCAAATTTAAAATCCCATTTAAAACCAATTAAAATCTTTACATTGATAGTCCAGCCTGGCGGAACAACTCTGAAAGGTTCATATTGAAGTACTGTAGTAGATGTTTAATATACTGAGGTTAAAAACTAGACTTTAAATTGTTTGGAAAGGATCATCCCCAGGCATAAGATTTACAATATGGAAGTGGTATAGTATGTTTTTTTAGGAACATTAATCAGCAATATTGTAGATCAATCAAAGTTTCCAACAAACCTTGAAAGTTTTAATCTGCAATTAGAGCACTCAACTCTTGTCCTTCAAAATAGCAATGCAATGCTAGCATCACCTTTTACCCAACATTTCCTCCCATGTTGAAAATGACCAGTTCACACCTAAGGTCTCCAGTATGGATCCTAGCTCCTTCATTCCCTAGAAAACAAGCAGGTCACAAGAAACACATCATAACAATTTATAGCGCTTCTTGCTTACAGGAAACTATCTTTTCGTTCCCAAAAGGGTCTGTGTGGTCCAGACTGATATTAGAAAGGCTACTTTAGGAGGTAAACTTTATAATGGAAGAATTATCCGGGGCTTTGCAATGAGAAAGGAAAATCCCTTTCAAAGTTAAACAAGCGCTTAGTGAAGCCCCTTCTTCTTTACTCCCTCCTTGTCTTTTGCTGCTTGGAGCCGATAGGATCCATCTCTACCGAAAAGTGTTCAATTTGTCATGTCATGCCCAGCTGTTAACCTCCTGCAGTGGAACCACAGGGAACACTTGCTTTCTCCTATTTATTTATTTGCTACTTAGACAATGGGAGTTCAGGGCCCGCTGAGTTCTTTATAATAAAGCCACCAACAACTCTCCCTCCCTCTGCCACCCTCCTCCCAGAATCTCCCCTCCTTGTCATGTCAACAGTACCCACCAAGCTGCAGGTGTCACTCGGCATTAACCCTTCCTTTGCTGGAAGCTCCATTGAAAGACAATTGCACATCATGGGAGGGGAACAGAAAAGCCAAGAAAGGGTAGAACAAGAGAGCACTTGGGTTTGGTACAAAGAGTAAAAGGCCAACTGATAACCATTGCTCCGGAAAGCTTACTGCATCAATGCAGGGGTGCTTAGCAAAGGAAGAGCCAGGCCAAAACAACAAGAAGAGGGGGGATAGCCTAGCCACCCAAAGAAATGGGGGGAAACTTGGCATGTCACTACAGGTCTAAGAACCCTTAGCAACAGGGCCCTGGAACCTGGAAGAAATAAATGATAGTGGAGCAAGACTGAGAGTATTAGTTACTCTAATCAATCAGGATTTATTATAAATTAAACTATGATTATTGATGTTATTTCAGGGGTGCTGTTGCCACTATGCAATGCACAGGGGAGAAACAATCTAAGAGGAATAAATGAACCCAGAGTGAATGCGTGCACACATACACATAAACAGGTTACACGTACCCATGTATAACATAAAGGGCAAGAGTAAGCTTTGTGTTTAAAAAAAAGCAGCACAAGAAAATTATAATTATAAATGGTAAAATACTTTTCCACTATTTTGACAATGAACATGATAATGGAAAACTTAGGGTACGAGAAATGTAACAGATTTCCCTTTTTAATCATCTGCTTCATAGCCTTTTAACAGGAGGGTGCAAATTTCTAAATATAGCCATCTCATTATAACTTTTACCACTTGCTTCTGAAATTCTCAGAATTCTTTCAAAAGTTGAAAATAGAAAATCAACCTGAGCAGATATTTGTATTTTTGGTTTGAATTTTACAAAAATCAGTATTTCAGATTTTGGAATGTGCAAAAGAAAAAAGCATAGCCTTAAACTACAATACAAAATTTGTGGGGGCGAAGGGAATCTATCAGCATCTATCTGCATGAAATGATGAAAGGGATGGAAATGTTCTTGTCATGCACTACAAAAGAATCTGATTATGAAATATTTATAGAGATTTTCTTTGTTTAGCTTCTAAAAAATGTAAGGTGGTAATCTGATAAAGTTCGAAGACTATCAAAAGTACATACCGTAGTCCTCAAACAGCTATATTAATAATTTAATAATAATTTATGAAATTTACATTGTACATTTATATTCAAAACTAAACATCAAGAGGAGATTGGCACAGAGGAAAGACTGCATATGTTAAGATTATGATGGTTGTGAATTTATTTATGAAATAAATCAGCCTCCATTTTTAAACTGATGCCTACAATTAGCCTTTGGACAAGAAGATTTCATTCAAAAGACACTGCTCCTGAAGAAAGAAAGCTAATGAGCTGTTAATCACTGTCGTAAATATAGTGGATTGCTTGATAAATAGAGACAAAACTGAAGTGTCTTCATGAACCTTAAAATATGGGAGCAATCCACTGCATTTCTCACAACCACTATTCCCACACACACACATGCACGCACATACGCACATACGCCTCATATTAAAGCTACTTCACTTAGCTTTTCTTTCTGTTATCAGTCATAGCATTTTTTGTTAACTCCATAAATGTTAGATAGCCATTTAACTTAGCAATTATGAAATGCCTTGAGATATTTGTTTGATTGCATTCTTCCCTTTATTTTGCTATTACGGTTTTTATTTTTTAACTTTTAATGGATGAATTATATTGTTTAATTTTATTTTAATTGTGTATGCTGCTCAGAGTCACCTGCAAGATGGGCAGCAATATAAACTTAGTAAGTAAAAAATAAATAATCCTCCTGTTTACCTAGCTGTTTCTATTTTTTAAAAAACCCCTTCTAACTATCCAAGATCAGAGGTGGGTTTCAGCAGGTTCTGACCAGTTCTGGAGAACCAGTAGCGAAAATTTTGAGTAGTTCGGAGAACCGGTAGTAAAAATTCTGACTGGCCCCGCCCCCATCTATTCTTTGCCTCCCAAGTCCCAGCTGATTGGGAGGAAAAGGGGATTTTGCAGTAACCTTCCCCTGAATTGGGGAGAGAATGGAGATTTTACAGTATCCTTCCCTTGCCAAGCCACGTCCACCAAGCCACGCCTGCCAAGCCACACCCACAGAACCGATAGTACAAAAATTTGAAACCAACCACTGCCCAAGATGCTTTACAAAGATACTAAAATAAATACTGCAAACTACATAAAAAGAATAATAATAAATTATAGAAGCAACCAAGATCCACTACCCAAATCAGCAGACGAATGGTACAGTAAATTTCTTCAGGCTCCCATTCTTTGTACTTCATGTAGGACAGGAATCTCCACAGCATGAATACAACAATATTTCTAGAAAGAAAAGCCTGCACTTCATGTACTCCGCAAGGGTCCAGATTATGAGAGAACGTATTAGAGAAAGAAATGTGAAGGGTCCTTGGTGCTCTTTGAATTTGGTTGTTTTCTTGCATGCCTTCATTACCCAAACTAGGTAACGTCTTCAAACTTCTTCAGAAGAAACAGAAGAAACTTCTTGGATGAGAAGCAAAACATTTTCAAAGAAAAAAACTGGGAGGTATGGTGGTACAGCATTTAAAAGGACACTGGCTCTGCTAATCAGAAATGGTTGACACTCTGGTGGTTTGAGCCCTAGTAGCACCACGGTACGAATAAGCTCCCATCATTTGCTTCTAGCTCCTGCTCTGCCCACCCAGTAGTTTGAAAGCATTATTGCAAGTAAATAAATGGGTATCACTTTGGTCGGAAAGGCTAGCTGCATGAGGTGAATAGGAGCCAGTGCTGGACATAAGGCATGATCGGTGGAAGAAGCCCCAGAAGATATGTCATCAAACCAGGGATGGTATTCACTTATCTTCGCTACCAGGTCACAAATGCTAGCGTGCGTGCATTTGTGGGGCCTTCCGCGCATGCACAGAGCGTCAAAACAGGATGAACCAGATAAAACCGGCTGAATACCACCACTGCATCAACCCAAACTCCACTAACCAGACAGTGGAAGCTAGGTTGCTCCCACCACCCTGGTGCTACACAGTGAATATGCACACAGTTGCAAAACCGAACCAAACGAATCAGGCGGTCAGGACTACTCTGTAAAGTGTAGATCTTCCTGAGAAATGTATGCCACATGAAAGAAATAAATTGGGGGAAAATAACAAGGAAGTCCCAGGATCCAATCTAAGTCGGTCACTGGGACCAGAGATTTAGTCTTTCAAGCTTTTGGACTTGTGCTGGAGCCCATCCTCAGGAAGCTTCTCTCTCTAGGTCACCGACTCAGATTGGAGTCCTGAAACATTATACTGGGACACGTATATTTGCCTTCATTTGTCAAGAAAATCTGATTGCCTTTTGGAAAAAGCACCTTTGGTACAATCATGGAGCAAAAGACTTCAGTTGTCTGGATAGTGAACTTTCTTACTCTAGAATAGTTTAAACTAATCAGCCAAACATTATAAATGCAATGATTCTTAGGTATTACAATTTAGTTAATTAATATACTGCAATTTATCTATGAGAGTGCTTCAGGATAGAAATATACTGTACTTCATTCTAAGATTTGGACTGACCAATTCAAATAAATCTTTGTATGAAAATAACATGACATGACTCAATAGTTTGGAAGCCATGTGCATACACCTAGTTCTGAATATCAGAAATGGCAACAAAGATGACTAGAATCTAAAAGATGTAAAAGATGTTTTCCCAGTTGCAATGTATGGCTGTGAAAGTTGGACCATAAGAAAGGCTGAGCGCCAAAGAATTGAGGCCTTTGAACTATGGTGCTGGAGAAGACTCCTGCGAATCCCTTGGACTGCAAAGCAATCAAACTCATCAGTCCTACAGGAGATCAACCCTGATTGCTCTTTAGAAGGCCAGATCCTGAAAATGAAACTCAAATACTTTGGTCACCTAATGAGAAGGAAGAACTCACTGGAGAAAAGCCTAATGCTGGAAAAGATGGAGGGCAAAAAAAGAAGGGGACGACAGAGAACGAGGTGGCTGGATGGAGTCACTGAAGCAGTAGGCATGAGCTTAAATGGACTCCAGAGGATGGTAGAGGACAGGAAGACCTGGAGGAATGTTGTCCATGGGGTCGGGATGGGTCAGACACGACTTTGCAACTAACAACAACAAAAAGATGTAAGAGTGATTAAAGGAATTAGGAAGTTTCAGACTAGTTCCTTAAGACAGAGGGAGATACAATACTCTTCAAAAGGCTGAAAGAATGTCACATAGAAGATTAAAATCTGTTAGCTCTTGTTCCAGAGGGCAGTACACAAAACAATGAATATACTTTTTGTAAGTTACAAAAAGGAAGATTCCAATTAAATGATTTTTAAAAAGTTCCTAGCAATAATAGGAATTCAGTAGTGGAACCAATCACCCAAAGAGGTGACTTCCCCTTTCACTGGATATGTCTAAACAAAGGCCAGACAGCAATCTGTCTAGGAGGCTTTAATTTGGATTGCTGCATTGAACAAGAAGTTGGATTTAATAATTTAAATGCCCCTTCCAATTCTAATATGCTATGACTAGTGACCATTTATTTGAGAGCTATTATTTTCAGAATTCAGAAAAATAACAATAATTTTGTAAAAATCTACTAAATGCCTCCATAACAGGAAGTTTTACCATGCTACTGACCGCCTAAAGCAAAGTTCTCCAACCTTTCTGAATTGGCAGCTTGGAGGGTGGGAGGGATGATTTTGTGGAGGGTTAGGCACGTGCTTACGCATGAGATTGTCCACAATGCTTGTGGCAACATTCACTAAGTGGGGCCACAACCACCCACGACAATGCTTGTGCAAGTAGGGCCATGAGCGCTCACGATGACTCGCGTGAGTCAGGCCATGATTGCCCATGGCAATGCTTGCATGAGTGGGACCATGTGCATGCACCAGCCAGCCACTCACGCGACCCGGGGGCGATTAGGCCACAGCTCAGTAGTGGATCACGACCCACAGACTGGGGACCCCTTGGCCTAAAGCACAGGTATATAATAAGCCTTGTTCTTCAAATTAGTAAATAGAAAAAAGTTCTTACATGGATAATTTCTTGCCCCCTTGTTCTCCCCTGTCCACGCTTGCTCAAAACTTATTTGAGAAGACATGGAATCTTTCCTACACAATGCAGGATTGAGCATCTGAAACCAGTGGTGAAATTCAATTTTTTTTACTACTGGTTCTATGGGCATGGTGCAGCTTGGTGGGCATGGCAGGGGAAGGATACTGCAAAATCTCCATTTCCACCCCACTCTGGGGCCAGCCAGAGGTGGTATTTGCCGGTTCTCCAAACTACTCATAATTTCCGCTACTGGTTCTCCAGAACCTGTCAGAACCTGCTGGATTTCACCCCTGTCTGAAACATTTGGAGGAAGGAGAATAACTTTAAAGCAGCAGGGATTATCTCCATAACTTCAGCCCAGTAGTCCATGTTTCATTCTTGAGGAATAGCTGCAACTCATATGCCCCAGATTGTATTTTTCAAGAAAAGTCACTCACCTTCTGGACAGGCTTCATGGAAGATGCAAATAATCCCAATATACTTTATTTCCGTGAATCGGCTTCTATTAATTTATCACAGATTCAAGCCTATTGGCCTCAATCATACAGAAAGCAAATACTCAATTTCATATAAAAAAGAGGCATGTGGGAAAACGGAACCAACTTTTTATATTCTTAGTCTTACCTCACCTGAAGTATTTTCCTGTCAGAGAAACTCGGATAAGTCTACAGAGTGTAAGCCACAAGCAGAGATAACTTAATTTTTCAATAAGCATCCTGACTTTGCTGAATGATTACAGTAAATATGATAGACATAATAAAAAGATTTTCACCATCAAGCATCAGGTCTATTTTTAGGATAAGAAATATGCTTAAAATGATTTGAAGACTACAGAGTAATTTTATGTTGTTCTATCAGTAAGGATCATTAATGTTACCGTAGATCAAATCATACTGGCATTTTGAGAGTATGAGCATAAAATTCCCATAAGTATTTTAAAAACCAGAAGGAAGTAATAAACTTGTATATCTTAAAGGATTTAAAATCACAGCTTTGGATACAGGCTATATTCTGAAAAGAATACAGAAATTAAGTTGTAGCAATGTTCTTTTAAGGGAAGCAAGCTTGTCTAAGAGATTATTCTAGTGTTTGCTACATCCTATCAGTTTTTAGGGCTTGTAAAAAAGGTCTTACGGTATGTTTAATGGAAACTGGGAAAACAATAACAGGGGCAAGGGGTTGGGAACTGAACGTGCTTTATTAAACCCAAAAGCCGGGCAGTTTGTGGTAGCAACAGCTTCCCTGTTTCTCACTAAAGGCCTAGTGCCATAATAAATAATTTCCCTGCATGAAGACAGAGGAAAGTGAGGATGCAACAACATGAAATTTTTCATTTTTCCCCATAAATCACCGCAGTGTGTAATAATATTTGTTTTTTCTAATGAGTCTCCTGTGATCCATTCTGGGAGCGAACATCAGGGCCTGTCAAAGGGTGATGTGTGGTGTACTTCAGTGCTTTGCGAAAACTGCGGGCTATACAGATTCTTCCCCTTTCCTGCAATGTACTTTATGCTGAGTATTAATGCAGTCAGGATTTCTGAGGGCTTGTGGCTCTCTAGCTTGCTCTTCAGTGGGTTTCTAAGACTTACAAAACCCATTTAAAGGAATGTAACAAAGCCAAGGGACAAAGTATGTCTGTTGTTATTTGTTCTTTAGAAGGATAATCAGTCCTACAGCATGTTGTCTTGTTGGATAACACATGGATGTGGAAAATCTTAACTGCAATAAGAGAAATTGCATTAAATCACAATTCCCCACTCTATACAAAGATTTCTTTTCCAACACCATGCATCTAGCTTAAACACAACCTTTGGAAGTGATACTGAATTTGTGCTCCCTTTCTAAAAACAAATTGGCTGGAGTTCAATCTGTAACTTTTAAAGTAATACGGCAAGTGAAGGCTGTTTAGGAAGCAAAAGGAACTATTCTGGGTGATATAATATGCCAAAGCATACAATGAAATGCTGGCAAACTTCTAAACAATAGCATAGAGCATTAAAATGCAAAAAGTTTGCATATCTCAAAACTGTTCCATGTAAGAATATTATTCAGTATGTCTGTGAAAGAATGGTTTCTCTAGATAAGATAAAATCTTTAGGACCTTGGATTTCATTATCAAAAATAGTCATATCTTTCTAAAACATAAAATGAAATGCTTCAATACTTTCAAGAATAAAGAATAAATCAAGACTAAAATATATTAGAGAAAATTCCCAATGTGCAATCCCAACAAATTTGACCCACCAGAACTCGCAACCAGGATGGTAGTTGCAGTTTAGCATTTTCCATTGTTGGGAAAGGCTAGTTTAAAAAAGAATCCAGTTTTAACAAGTGAGACTGGAAAAATATATTGTTCATATCAGAACAATATATTCGGGCCTTAATTTTCCTAGGTATTACTAGTCCAAAGACAGAAGCAAGGCAACTCACATAATAACATTCACTACCTTGACACCATCATCATCTGAGCTACCACTATCAACATTATCACCATGATCATCATTGATATGGCACAGGATCCCACTACTGAGGCAAAGTCAAGCTGGTAGGATCTTCAGGGAGCCATAACGTGATGGGGACCGAACAATCTGTGTTTATTCTTGGCTATCGCATGTATGAGAGAGAGAGAGAGAGAGAGAGAGAGAGAGAGAGAGAGAGAGAGAGAGAGAGAGAGAGAGGTGTAGTGAGATAAACACTGCCATGGGCCATTTCCATCATCCACTCACAAGAGTATAATAAAGCCCTTGTAATATACTAGAACTTGTGTGGTCCTAGGCTGTAATTTGCATACTAATTACTCAGTGCAAATGGGAATGCAAGCAGAGGTGGAGGGAAGAGCATGCAGGCAGACGAGAGGCCCAGACTATTTGCTCTGCCATTTCATATCATGCTAACAAGCTAATCCGGCATGCAGTTAGCTCCTGATATATAACTGCTCATTAGTATTATAATAAAGTACATGAAACAACCATAAAATGTTATATACTGCACAAGTGTTGTTTTCTTGCCAATTATCTGCGGGCGGATTTATCACCACAGTTGTTGCAAATTCCCTTCGGTGAGGTTTGGGTCGAATAAAGAAAGGTGTTGGTGGGGGGGGGAGCTGCTTTCAAGGGGGAGAACATGTGTTTTCTTAAGTAGCACTTACCAACACGCCATTTCATAAGGGAGAGAGTGCGTGAGGGGAAAATATTGCATCCTGAGCAGCTGCTGGGAGAAGAGAGGAGCACAACCACTCCAGCCCAAACAAAACAAAAAAAGAGCAAGAAAAGAAGCAAAAGTTCAGCTTCTACAGAGCAACAAAGTTTGAAGCTCTTCCTACTTTGGGCCCTATTTGGATGCCTAACAGTCTGGAGCAAAGGTGTTTTCTTTTGTTTCAAACTGTGTCTTGTTTTAAAACTGAGCACTAGTTTTAATGCTGAATCCAGAGGCTACAAAACATCAGCACTCCAAAACATAATCATCGCTATAGCACTTAACAAGCTTTTTATAGACATGAATTAATTAATCCACTTGGATTCAATGCTGGTGGATGCTATATAAAACCCTTACATGGAAAGAATTCCCTTGTGGAGAATATGTAAATTGGGTGGGGGAATGGAGTTCATTATAAGTGAGAAATAGAAGCCCTGAATAAAAAGATACATTAAGACAAAAAAAAAAAGCCCTGGAATTAGGAAAGATCAGATTTTAGCCCTATTGTCTGCTATGCTTCTTACACAAAATGGTTTTTACTTGACAGACTTTTATTTCAAACGTACCTCAGATGTCAAGGAAATAAAGGTCCTGTAGACCAGGGGTCCATGAACTCCAGGCCATACACTGGTACCAGTGGAACTGAGCCACACAGCTGGAGGTGAGTATTTATTTATTTATTTATTTATTTATTTATTTATTTATTATTGAATTTCTATACCGCCCTTCTCCCTGAGGACTCAGGGCGGTGTACAGCCAGAATTAAAAAGACATGCAAGACAAATATTAAAAAACAATTAAAAGATATATAAATTTGGCAGTAGAGTAGCAGGCGAGTGCGAGCAAAGCTTCATCTGTTTTGCAACTGCTCCCCAGTGCTAGCATCATCCCCTCAACTCCACCTCAGATAATCGGGTATTAGATTCTCATAGAAGCACAAACCCTACTGTAAACTGCACATGCGAGGGATCTAGGTTGCGTACTGCTCTTCCACCTCCACCACCACCCCCAGTCTGTGGAAAAACTGGCCCCTGGTGTCAAAAGGATTGGGGACTGCTGCTGTAGAAAATAGAAATAGAAATAGAATAAGAGAGTTGGAAGGGACCTTGGAGGTCTTCTAGTCCAACCCACTGCCCAGGCAGGAAACCCTACACCACTTCAGACAAATGGTTATCCAACGTCTTCTTAAAAATTTCCAGTGTTGGAGCATTGACAACTTCTGCAGGCAGGTTGTTCCACTTATTAATTGTTTTAATTGTCAGGAAATTTCTCTTAGTGCTAAGTTGCTTCTCTCCTTGATTAGTTTCCACCCATTGCTTCTTGTTCTACCCTCAGGTGCTTGCTTATTTATTTATTATTTTATTTTATTTTATTTTATTTTATTTTATTTTATTTTATTTTATTTTATTTTATTTTATTTTATTTTATTTTATTTTATTTTATTTTATTTTATTTTATTTTATTTTATTTTATTTTATTATTATTTTATTTTATTTTATTTTATTATTATTTTATTTTATTTTATTTTATTTTGATTTATATGCCGCCCTTCTCCGGAGACTCAGGGCGGCTTACAATGCGTTAAGCAATAGCCTTCATACTTTTTGTTTATTTTTTATACCAAGTCAGCTTATTGCCCCCACAACTAGGTCCTCATTTTACCTACCTTAGAAAGGATGGAAGGCTGAGTCAGCCTTGAGCCTGGTGAGAATTGAACTCACAGTAATTGCAGGCAGCTGGAAGCTAAATACTACCTTTAACAGTAGCATTAGTCTGCTGCGCCACTCAGGCTTTGAAAAATAGTTTGACTCCCTCTTCTTTGTGGCAACCCCTGAGATATTGGAACACTGCTATCATGTCTCCTCTAGTCCTTCTCTTCATCAAACTAGACATACCCAGTTCCTGCAACCATTCTTCATATGTTTTAGCCTCCAATCCCCTAATCATCTTTGTTGCTCTTCTCTGTACTCTTTCTAGAGTCTCCATATCTTTTTTACATCGTGGCATTTCTACCTTAATTACATTCCTACCTTAATTCTCATTTAGTGACAGCTGAGACCAACAGCTTAAAAGCAATAACATGACACAATGGATCCTAAGTCTGTACAATTCTAACATCCACATTTTAGTAAAAAAAATAAGGCTTCAAACAGAAATGGATGTTTTTTCCAGATATTCCTGAACTTCCACACCCCTCATCTCTCCTCCTTGGTCATAATAAAATTGACACAAACTGGATTTCAATATCTGCAGAACCACGGTTATAACCTTTGTTTCCTTCTGAGAAAAAAGCAAATTTACAGAGTAAAATTATTTCTTTTTAATATACTTACAGTATATTTTGAAAGTCACTAAAGATGCTTCATAAGTTTAAAAATGCTAATAATAACAATGAGGTTAGGAGGTGTCATAAAATATCTAAGGGACATGCCTCCCTTAGTGTCAAAATTAAAGAAGTCACTGCATGCTTTTCAAGCACATAGCACCTCTTCTCAACTGCAATCCTCCAGATGTTATCTAGATGTAGTTTTGTTCATGATTAGTCATCCCACATATTCTATTCCATTCATATTCTCTTTGGAATAGCACAGATCTAATGTAAACTAAGAAAGAAAACTGAAATACAACCAGTAACTTTTTCTCACTAACCCTTTTGATTTATAACTGACTAAATCCTTGGATCATAGGTTCCCTTGATCACTTTCTTCTTCTAATATGACTCAAATGAAACTTTCATATATTGATGAAAATGCACCAGTTTCGTTAACGGTTTAATTAATAGTAATTTTTCACTGTTCTATTAGACCTGGGCTGCCAAGATCCAGACAGCCATTTGATGTCAACAAAAAAGCTCGCAATTTCTGTATCTTTTTGCTGTCATCTACAGTAGCAACGTTCTGAATTTCTGCAGCACAGATAGGACAATGTGTCAAAACTTCAATTCATAACTTGAAATGTTTTTTTTCCCTGCAACCATGAAGAATATTATGGAGCACAACTGCCAATATTGTGAAATTTCTATCTCTATCAAGCAAACCTCACTCAATTTTGTTCTTTACAGTGGGCTAATCAAGCAGTATGACTCTTTTCTGTGCAGATCACACTGAAATATAAGTATATATATGTATACTGAAATATGAGTATAAAATTCAAGAAAAACTCAATTTATTCTGAGATAATAAATAATTTTTTTTGTAATAAAGTTCCTTCCCAATGTTTTCAAAGAAGGGACTGTATATTACAGCAGGTACTTTAGAGAGAAGTTAAGAAATCAGAAGCCTTCTAATGAGTAACAAAGCGACTATTTTAAGTACAAATATCCAAATGGCTTCTAGTAACTTGTTTTGCCGGTACTTCTATATCTACCTAGTCAATGGTATTGTTTTATCTTCTTTGGAAGAATGGTATGTATCAGCTGACATGTAACAACTATGTATAACCTGTGAACAGTGCAAATCAAAATAGAGACTTATAAAACTCTTTGAAGGATTGATTTATTCTTAGGTGCATCATTAGAGGAAATTTCTGTGCCCTCAACTTATAAAAGTTGATCTGTAAGATTCCAATGGTTACACAGCTCCCACTATTTTAATATTTGTCAGATGGCAAATTTCTGCAACGTTTTACAGTTGCTGCTAAATAGTATTTACTGTATACAAGTAGTCTTCACTGAGCACCCACAACTGAAACTGGCAATTCTGTCACCACAGAGTTAGTACCACAGATGCTAAGCAGAAAATCACATGACCATGATGGACTTATGATGTTACTTTCCATTCAGCCATTAAGCAAGTCACCATGTTCATTAAATGAAACATCATGCAACTTCAGCTTGCAGTTTTACTTCCACATTCTCTGTTAACTCTACTTGTTGCAAGCTGGTTGGGAAGCACAGAGACAGTGATCATGTGACGGTGGGACACTGCATCGACTGTATATACATACCAGTTGCAAAGTGCTTGAATGGTGATCATGTGACTGTGGCGATGCTGCTCTGGTTGTAAATGCAAAGATGCAAAGAAACCTGCTTTTTTTACATCATTGCAACCTCAAATGGTTACTGAACAATGCAGTTAGTAAGTGAAGTTTACCTGTAGTCTCAATTGTGCATATGTGGATATACTATAAAGGTAAATGTAAAGGTTCCCCTTGCATATATGTGTTAGTCGTTCCCGACTCTAGGGGGCGTTGCTCATCTCCATTTCAAAGCTGAAGAGCCACTGCTGTCCGAAGAGGTCTCCGTGGTAATGTGGCCAGCATGACTAAATGCCAAAGGTGCACAGAACACTGTTACCTTCCCACCAAAGGTGGTCCCTATTTCTCTACTTGCATTTTTTACCTGCTTTCGAACTGCTAGGCTGGCAGAAACTGGGACAAGTAACAGGAACTCACCCCATTACACGGCATTAGGGATTTGAACTGCTGAAGTGCTGACCTTTTGATCAACAAGCTCAGCATCTTAGCCACTGAGCCACCGCATCCCTTTAGATATACTATACAAAGATACATATATCTCTGTGATTATAGTACCTCACACATTCACATCTGATACAGAAAATATTTATAAAAATATATTTTTTTTCAAAATAGCATATTTGCAGTTTTCCAGCTTCTGTAGTAAACATGTTTACTGTCACTAAACTGATTTGCATTAAAAGCAAAAATGTATAGTCAAACCTCCTCAAATATTCCAATGTTTATTTAATTCTTGAAATTACAGAAACATTTCAAATGAATACAATTGTGGAGTGTACTGTCTAAGGCGTTGGACTTGTACAGGAGAGATGCAGGTTCAGATCCCGACTAAAGCTCAGATATCTATAATGTTATTCTCGCCATAATAACCCTGTGAGGTAAATCAGGTTGAGAGTGTGTGACTGGCCAATATAAATTTCTCCAAGATCTCAAAAGGAAAGATAGGATATATTTAAGGTGACACACCATCAAGTTTGGCTCAGCTCCTAGTAACTGCATAAGCAAATAATAAATAGATGCAACTATTTTCATGTTATATACACACAGATTTTTAGAAGAAAAAATATTATCAAACAAGTAAATTCCAGTCCCTTCTTCTCCCTCTACATGCACACATCCCCACCCCTTCCCTTCCTGTGAAGCATTTGCTTATTTATGGCTTGTTTTTGTCACTAAGAAGTGGGACTGACAGCTCTCTGCGGTTGGGCTCTGCCTGTCTAACTCCATAATAAGGGCCATGATATCCATTCTACTGCCAGCAGGGAGTGAATTGCCCCCTCCTCAGTAAAGCTACAAAGAGAGGGGGGAAATGTTTACGAACTCTACAGCTTGTTAGCATCACAATGGTGAGTGCAAAGGGTGATCCTGGCTCATCTACCTCATTCTCTACTCTTGAGTTAAATGGAGCAAGTGAAATATGTATGAAGGAGAATGTCCCAATCTTTTAACATTCAAGTATTTCTAGAAACTATTTTCCTAAACTGTTGAGGGATACAGTTTACATGGAAGTTGTCTGTGTCAGTCTTATCTTGGTTAGAAAAATGAAAGTATCCATCACTTAGCAATGTTGGTTCTTCTTACTTTGAAAACTTTACCCTCTGGACTGGCCAGTAGCCAAGTTAGCTCTGTTCAATCTGGCTTAAAATCAAAGTTGTTTTATTCCTAGGGGCCCACTGGCAAGTTAAAGCCACAGCACCTTAGTAAATAGACATTATCATGTTAAAGCCCCAGCATCTTAGTAAGCAGACCTTATCATGTAAATTCATTAAATCAAGAAAGGGGACCTGTCTAAAACAGATGCTTTAAACCAACAAAGATTGTTCAGACTCACATTCTATGTGTATCAGAATGCTTTCAACTACATGTCCCCAAGGTATCACAAAAAAGAAACCAAATTCAACCATCAAACAAGATTCCAATTAGAGTTTTCTCAGGAGTCAATGTTTCTGAAGAACTTATCAATCATGGCCTGAGGTTTCCAGGAGGAGATAATACAAACCATAGCAAAGGAGACCCAACAAAACTAATCAAACTAATCTCACCCCTTCATAACTAAGAGCACAATACAGGTTGATGGCTGCCTAGTTTTTCCCCCTGCAGGACAATAATAAAACGATTGTTATAGCCTTCAATACAAATGTTGTTCCTTGTTCCTAGACAGCCAGTGAAATCTTTTTAAAGCTTCCTTGTGTTTCAGCAATACCCACAGAAAACAATTTTCCTTATTATCAACCCTGTAAACCCTGATAGATGGATGACATTTTCTTCCTTCTTTTCTTTCTTTCATGCTAAAGCTTTTTTATATGCTAAAAAGAGAGAGAATCACTCAGTGTGTTTTATAAGGGTCTCTGCATTTCAAAAGCTCAACAAGCACACTCTGCTTACCCTGATAAGCCCTGGGCTCTTAGTGTCTTAAATACCTTTGACAAGCTATACATTACAGGACTAATAATTTGCCAAATTTGGGCCCATAATATGATATCTGTAAAACGTCAAGGGCAGTAATGCGATTAGCAAGCCTCAAATGAAATATCGAACATTCAGCGTTTAGGCGCTGAATAGAGAAAAGAAAGGAAAGGAAATCAATTTCAAAAGCGGGAGGGAAAGAGGCGATAAGCATGCAATAAAATGGGCAAACGGCAGGGACAGTTCAAGCAAAACTACAACTCACTTTGTGCTCACACCTTCAGAAACTTTCTCAACTCGATCAAATTGCATACTGTTCAAATAGCATTCAGTTGTCATAGTAATGCTGACCGATTGAGAGGGATCTCTGCATTTTCCTCCCTCAGCACACCCTCCACTACTAACATAATGCCATGCCCTCAATAATTCGGGTCCATAAAATTCAGGATGTGAAAATCAGAAGTATCTGAGGGTGGGCTGTCCCCTCCACTCTGCTCAGGGTAAGAGAGTCATAATGGACTAATTACTGTAGCCCACTTTTCAAAAATAAAAGAAGTCATCGCATTCCATGGCGGCAGACTAAATAACAACATCCCCACACCTGCAGCTTTATGAGCCCCTCGCTAGGGGAACTTCCCTGTTTCCCACTTCGGTCAATCTCCAACAGTGAAAGGGCAAGGAAGTTCCACTTTCAATTTTCCTTCCATCTGGATGAACTCCCAGATCCTATTAACACCGACCAAAATCTTTTAAGGCAATGCTACAAGGGTTAACTTTAATCTAAAGCTCACAAAGAAACAATAAGCAGTGAGTAAAGTAGTAAGTGTAAAATGTAAACAAGAATTAAACTCAAGGGACTCTGTGCTTGAAAGAGTCATTTACATACATTATAGCTACACAGACCACCCCAAAAAGGAAGCTTCTGCTTAACTTGGTTGTACGATTATAGTTTTCATGGCAAAATAGTAAAAATAACCCTGACTTGACTCAAATGGGTAGTGCCATCTCCTGAGCTTCTAGGTTATACTTACTAGATTTTGCCATGGCATTCTCTAGGAAACTGAGTAGCCTTTCCCCTCCAATTAAAGAGTCTCATCAGCTTTGTCTTGACACATCTCTGATGGCATTTCTCTCCTTGTGGACACTTATATTACTTCTTTTCCTTTGGTCTTTATCCACTGCCTTCCCAGTTTTCCTGAATCCAACTCCAGCCCTTCAAGGAGTGTAGTGTTTACCTTTAAATTGGTTTTCCTATACTAGATCTACATGAGGGTTTTCTCTTTGCTTTAAAAGTTCTGCTTCAGTCCCATCCTATTTGAGACCCTAGTTTTAGAGACTTCTGACTTGAAAATTCAAAGTGCTGATTTGATCCATAAAACTATACGTGGCTTGGCACCAAGGTATCTCCAAGACAGTCTCCCTCAGATGGAACCTAACTATATTGTCCATACATCTTGAACAGGGTTGGCAAGAATCCTCCAGATGAACTGGGGGTGGGAGGGGAGAGAAAGGTCCACAGTTTTTCAGTTATGCTTCCATCCTTTTAACTTTGTAATAGTTTTGTCTCCAGAGCATAGTGTCTTTCCCTTTGATGTACATTAGAGAATTAACAATGAACTGTTAATGTTAGATCAGGCGCAGGGAAAGAAGACATGACCAGCGTTGGTCCATTCAGCACTTTATTAAGTACAGGAAAAGACTGGCGGCTGCGCTGCCGGAGCTCTCCTTTTAAGTGCTCCAGCAAGTCACACCACCCAGAGACAGCATTTCAAATTTCCCGCTGGTGAATTAGCCAATCCCCAGCGGATGTCCTTATAAGAACATAACACCCCTCCCCTCCTAGTTTGTAGTCTGTCCATCACGGTCAATGAAGGTTACATACTCGCGCAGGTACGCAGGACGTCTGATGGTTCTGTTTGACCTGCGCAGTCCCATTTGAGCTTCGCCGCCTACCCGAGCAGGCAGAGCTCCTGTTTCCTCTGGTTCCCGCCTGGGAACCAACCGGGGTTCGGCTGTCGAGTGTGCGGGCTCTGGGTCTCAAACTTCATCTTGCTGGTGACACTGGTCTTCTCCCTGTCCTGGATGTCCGGTGCCTCACGGCCGGCCATCGCCACTGATCGGTGGGGAACGGCTGAAACCTGGTAAGACCCTGGTTTTTCCTGTTGGCTTGGTGGCTTGCGAGGTGGAGGGGTCTGGTTGGTCTTCTCGGTTCCCGTTGTCGTTGTTGTTGCATCTCTGGTGGTTGTGGTTGTGGTTGTTGTTGTTGACTCCACCAGGGGGTTGTCCCTCTCCCTCGCCGGGTGGTGCAGGCCTCCCTCGCCGGGGTGGTGGAGGCCTCCCTCGCCGGGGTGGCACAGGTTGACCTGGCCAGAGGGTTGCGGGCCTCCCTTCACCTGATGTCCCCGGTCTACTGCCGTGTGGTGGTGGAGGTCTCCCTCGCTGGGATGGCGCAGGTCGACTTCACCGGAGAGTTGCAGGCCTCCCTTCTCCTGCTGTCCCCGGTCTACTGCCGTGTGGTGGTGGTGAGACCACCACACGGCAGACCCCTTGCCAGGGTGGCGTAGGCCGGTCTCGCCGGGGGGTTGCAGGTCTCCCTTCTGTGGACAACCCCGGTCTACTCCCTTGTAGTCGAGAAGGTCTTCCTGGCCTCGCTGGGGTGTTGCGGTTCCTTTCCCTCAAGATGTCGCCGGTCTACCCCTGTGGAACGTCGATGGCCCGCTTCACCGGGGTGGTGTAGGCCTACCTCATTGGGGTGTTGCAGGCCTACCTCGTCGGGGTGTTGCAGGCCTACCTCGACGGGGTGTTGCAGGCCTACCTCATTGGGTTGGTTCTGTCCTACTTCCCTCCACCTTTTCCGGAGCTGCTAGATGTGATGTCTCCAGACCTGTCCATCTTCCAGCTCCACTCTGTAGGACTTTGGGCCGATTATGCTCGCGATCTTCCCCTTCAGCCATTTCGGAGACCCGTGGAGATTTAGTGCAAATACTGAATCTCCTATGGTGAAGGTGCGCAGCGGGCGGCTGGCGTTTATTGGCACCTCTGGGTTGTATTGGGGGTGCAGTCGATCCAGAGATGACCTCAATCTTCTGCCCATCAACTGTTCTGCTGGGCTCTTGTGAGTGGTGGCATGTGGCGTGATGTCTGGGTGAGGACAAATTTGTCGATCCTCTCTTGCCAGTCGCCCGTGCCCATCTTGGTGAGTGCCTCCTTGGTGAGCCTCACCATTCTCTCCGCTTGCCCGTTTGCAGCCAGCCTGTATGGTGCTATCAGGGCATGACGGATGCCCAATTCTGCCAGGAATGTTTCCATGGGCTTAGACGTAAATTGAGGACCATTGTCGGAGACTAGCACATCCGGTAGCCCGTGGATTGCGAAGAGTCTCCGGAGTGCCCTGACTGTTGCCTCTGTCGTGGTGAATGCCATGGGGATTACCTCCAGCCACTCCGAGAAGGCATCCACAACTATTAGGAGGTATTTCCCTTGCATTGGACCCGCAAAGTCAATGTGGACTCTTGACCATGGGCTGCTGGGCGCCTCCCACTCCGACGGCTGGGCATGGGGAAGCACGGGTCACACCTCCTGGCATGGGTCGCATCTGGAGACCCATTCCTCAATATCCTTATCCAGGGTTGGCCACCAGACGTAACTTCATGCCAACCCTTTCACCCTCACTATGCCCGGGTGCCTGCTGTGGAGGGTCTCCAATGTCTTCCGCTGCCGGGTGCTGGGTATGACCACCCTGTTCCCCAGAGGAGGCAGCCCTTCATGGTGCATAGCTCTTTCTGCTTCCTGGTGAATGGGCTGAACTCTTCTGCCGTCTTCCCCATGAGCCAGCCCCGCAGGACCCATGATTTTACTTGTTTGAGGGTCTTATCTTTCTGTGTATGGGCTGCCATGTCTGCAGAGGTTACCGGGCAAGCTTGGTCGTCATCTATGTGGAAGAGCCCGAGTGTGGAGGCTGGGTCTTCCACCGGCTCTTTGGAAGGGCATCTGCTCAGGACATCCGCGTTCCCTATGGTTTTGCCGGGTCTATGGATCAGTCTGTATGAGTACCCAGCTAGGAAAATTGCCCATCGCGTCATCCTGGGGGACATGTAAGTTGGTGTCGGTTTATCCCCCGCAAGTAGTCCTAGCAGCGGCTTGTGATCTGTGATATTTATTTATTTATTTATTTATTTATTAATCGAACTTCTATACCGCCCTTCTCCTTTCGGACTCAGGGCGGTGAACAGCCAAAATAAAAACATTTATACATAACATTACAATTAAAAATAGATTTAAAATAATTACATACATTTGGCCCATAATTAAAACCTGTCAATATAAAATCCGTATTAAAATTTTAAAACCAACTATAAAATCAAGACAGACCGGCTAACTGAAACAATTAAGTTTTTAGGGCTCGACAAAAAGTCCGGAGGTCAGAGATCACTCGTATCTCTGGGGGTAGATTGTTCCAAAGGGTAGGTGCCACCACAGAGAAGGCTCTCCTCCTGGGGGTCGCCAGCCGACATTGTCTGGCTGACGGCACCCTAAGGAGGCCCTCTCTGTGGGAGTGAACCAGCCGGTGGGAGGCTATTGGTGGCAGAAGGCGGTCCTGTAAGTACCCCGGCCCTAAGCCATGGAGCGCTTTAAAGGTGGTCACCAACACCTTGAAGCGCACCCAGAAGTCCACCGGAAGCCAATGTAGCTCGCGCAGGAGAGGAGTCACATGGGAGTGCCCCGTCGCTCCCATAATCCCCCGTGCGGCCGCATTCTGCACCAGTTGGAGCCTCCGGGTGTACCCCAAGGGGAGCCCCATGTAGAGAGCGTTACAATAGTCTAGATGAGAGGTGACGAGTGCTTGAGTGACCGTGCGTAGGGAGTCCCGATCCAGAAAAGGGCGCAACTGGCGTATCAGGCGAATGATATGATGAAGCTCCTGCCGTATAGGTATTTGTGGAAGTGCTTGATGCCTGCGACGATGGCCAAGGCTTCCTTCTCCACCTGGCTGTAATTGCGTTCAGCACTGGACATTGTTTTAGAAAAATAAGTGATGGGTGCTTCTGTGCCATTTGGAAGTTCGTGGCTGAGCACCGCTCCAACTCCGTAGGGTGAGGCGTCGCAAGTTAACATCAGGGGAAGCATCTCGTGGTATTGTATGAGCACGCTGTCTGAAGAGAGCAGTTCTTTGATGGCATTGAATGCTGCTTCCTCTTCCTCCTCCCATTTCCAGGGCGCCGCTTTCCCCAATAGGTGATGGAGTGGCTCAGCAGTTGTGGCTTTCTGCTTTAGGAAAACACTATAACAATTCAGTAAGCCTAAGAAAGCCTGAAACTCCGCTTTGTTTTTTGGGCTTGGAGCTTCATGAATGGCTTTGACCTTGTTTTTGGTGGGGTGGATGCCCGTGCCATCAATGAGATAACCCAGGAACTCGACCTCCTGTACTCAAATGATACACTTATCTCTCCTGAATCTTAAACCCTTTGCCTTGAACCGCTGCAGGACAAGCCTAAGTCGCTCAATTAGTTGGGTTTTGCCCGGAGATTAAGACATCATCAAAGTACGGCACCACCCCTGGAACGCCTTGGAGAAGGCATTCCATCATAGATTGGAAGATGCCTGGGGCTGCCCTGACTCTGAATTGGAGGCGGTTGCATTTAAATGCGCCCCTATGCGCCCCTATGAGTGACAATTGTTTGAGCCTCTGCAGTTTTTTACCACTGGCAGTTGCTGGTAAGCCTGGGCCAGGTCCAGTTTCGCGAATATTGACCCACTCCCAAGTGAGTGAAGATGTTGCACCATTGGAACTGGGTATGCGCTCTGCTGTAATGCCTTATTAATTGAACATTTATAGTCAGCGCAGATGCGCACAGATCCATCATGCTTCATTGGGATCACAATGGGGGTCTTCCATGTTGCATGATCGATCAGTTCCAACACGCCCTGGGCAATTAATTTGTCCAGTTGGGCATTTACTTTGGGCTGCAAGGCGAATGGAACCCTGCGAGGCTTGAGCCTAATTGGTGTAATTGACTTATCTAAATTGAAGGAAATGGGTTTCCCCAAATATTTACCCAGCTTACCATCGAAGACTTCCTTGAACTCTTTGATGAGTTTGTCGAGTTCGTCCTGACGAATTTGATGAATCCCTCCAATTGAGAGCCCTAAGGGCATGAACCACTCCACTCCCAAAGGTTCGGGTGGCTGTGCTCGACGATGGTGATGGGGAGGTCGCCATGGAAGTTGTGATAGGTGATCAGGAGTGAGGTTCTTCCAAGGACTCCAATTGGGTTTCCCCTGAAGACGACCAGTCTTGACCATAGGGGTTTCAGGTCCTTTTTACTGAAGCCCGGTTTTAAACGCTTCAGCTGATGCCAGTCCATGATGGGATAGATTGATCCCGAATCTACTTCCATGGAGCATGGTGTGCACTGTCACGTGGTACTTGGTGGCACTGTTGTCGTTGGTATGGGCAATGGTGGTCTGATGGACTGCCCCGCTCCTGGGAAAATCATCTTCCCTGCGTCTGGGTTGAAAAGAGGACCGTCTAGATGACCTCTGGTTGTCTTTGCGATTTTCGCGATCCCGGTGCTTGGACGGTTCTGGGGCTGGATCCGCAGGCTTCAGCGATGTGATCCCTTTTCAGACAACGTCTGCAGGTCACATCTCTCCACCGGCAATTGGCCCGCGCATGGTCTCCTCTGCAGCTGCCGCAGCGCTCCCCCCGGTCGTCATTTTGAGCGGTTTCCCACCTTGGGGGTCTGGAGACCTTGTGGACGGCCATTTCCTCCTCTGACTCAGATCCAGCGGTGGATTCATCGGTGGAGCTTTGGGGTGCCTTTTGTATCTTGTGCACCGCCTTGGCTTTCATCATTGCGTCTGCTGCTTTCTCCAATGTTTCCACAGCTGTGGCTTCTTCCACGATGTCCTTAAGTGCGATCTTTTTTCTACTCAAGAACTTCTTTTGGAGCGCCCTGTCCCTCATGCCAAAATCAATGCAGTCTCTGAGGGCATTTTCCACATTGTCGAATTCACAGTTGGCTGCGATTTGGCGCAGGGCTGCCACGAAGTCCTTGATTGACTCTCCTTCCAGCTTCTTCCTCTGTTGGAAGGTGAAGCGGTTGGTGATTGGAGTTCCCGTTGGAGCATAGTGCTCTTGTAGCATTTCTTGGAGGTCGGCCCACGAAATTTCTTCAATGTCTCTCGGGGCCACGAGGTCGATGGCCATTTCCAAGACTTCAGAGCCGCAATGGGCCAGGAACAGGGCTCTTTTGTGGTCATCGATTAAGTCCTGGAAGTTGTTGCCCCTCAGGAATTGGCAAAATCGGATCATGTACGATCTCCATTTTTCCTTTCCGGGGTTGAAAGCAGCAAGCGAAACTAGTGGGGCTTGTGGTGTTGCCATGACTCTGGTGGCTTCGGTTCTTCTGACTTCAGCTCAGTTGGTCACTCGGCGATGTGCCACAAGGTTCATCGCTGTGGTTCTTGTGTCCTTCGTCGCCAGTGTTAGATCAGGCGCACAGAAAGAAGACGCGACCAGCGTTGGTCCATTCAGCACTTTATTAAGTACAGGAAAAGACTGGTGGCTGCGCTGCCGGAGCTCTCCTTTTAAGCACTCTGGCAAGTCGCACCATCCAGAGACAGCATTTCAAATTTCCCGCCGGTGGATTAGCTAATCCCCAGTGGATGTCCTTATAAGGACATAACAGTTAGAGTTTTCAAATTCTATGAATATTGCCAAAGGAGGAACAGCAGAAATCTTGTGGCTTTATTACTGTATTATAATTTGCTTCTTGATATTTCAATTACACTTATTTAATGCTTTTGGTTTGTAGAATATCTAAATGTTCTAGTCTGCCAGGAGGGTAGTGATATGATGGATGGATGGATGGATGGATGGATGGTTAAATCTTTTTTAAGACAATATCCTTCTGTCAGATTTGGGTTTCTCTTCTGTTCATCATCCACAGGAGGGCAATTATTTCATTAGGAAAGATTGACCAAAGAGAAATATTTGGCTCAAAAAAAAAATTCTAAAATACAATGGCCAAGCTGGTTTTCAGTTAACTTGACACCACTAATGTTACTTCATATGACACAAGCAAATTAAGACTATATCACTTGAATGCAAATACCAGTCAAAGTTCTGGAGGGCACTATTATTTATTTGGCTGTAATCTTTAATCTTCAGTATCTCATCTACTTCTGAATACTTAGGAATCAGCTACTGAATCCTCCATCTTTTTACAGAAAAGAATCAGATGCAATAAGGTTTAGCTGGCACATGATGCCTATGGGAAGAAAGCAAGTACATTTCCTTGTCACAGTCTGCATTTTCTACATACAGAGAAATAGCGACTACCCAGACACTGCCCAGAATGGGACCTTCAGGCTCCCACCCTTGGCCACGCCTCCTTCTCAACTCATAACTTAGGAAGTGCCATATATTCATGTATTTTTCTGAATGCAAAAGACAAAACTTGGGAATAGGCAACACTCTGTGCCCTCTTCAATCCCATAACCAACTACTTCCAACTTCCTGGTTTTGTGGAGCTGAATTTGTAGCAATTAAGATACCAGGGCCTTTTTAAAGGTGGTACCCTCAAAGTGAACATCTCTCAGAAGTGGTTACTGTTTTGATACCATAAAGTTTATTTCATCACATTTAATTAATCCTGCCTTTTTGTGGGCTCAGCTACTTGATTTTTATGTATTATTCATGTCCAGATTTGCTGATTTATATTATTATTCATGTATTTATGCTGTCAAAAAGCCTCATTTTTTAAAACAAATCTCCTTTGTAGTTTCTCAAATGCAAAGATGAAAAATAGATGTTTTAATACATATAAAATGAATTTGTTGGTTGTGTCAAAGCCTATAATAGGAGGAAAAGCACTTTGCATCAAAAGGAATAGTTAAGGCCTACCAAAAAGAGGTAATACAAATCAGTACTTAACAAATAAAGATAGGTGTAACTTCATTAGAAACAAAATAGGCATTGCTAAAAGAGAATCTGACCATGGGTATATAGTAAACCATTTAGTAGAGATATCTAATCATTACCATTCATCCTCATTAAATCAAAATATCATTCAAACATTCAACCAAGAAAAAGTTTAATAAACTTGTCTAATATGATTTTCCTCAACCACTTTGGGACTTTGATTTTCAAAATTCTTCTTGGCCAGTGATTTATTTTCATTTTTGTTTTCTGTGACATAAGTTCAGCCGAATTTGAATGCTCTTTCTAGAAATTCAGTCATCTATTCCATGAAGTTTAGATCTGGACTTGAACATCTGTACTTGAAAGAACACCCCACTGAGATCTGAATCACAGATTATCCTATTTCTTCCTGGGCTCTATTGTATATACACCATAAGCAGAACTGCTATGTTTATACATGTAGTCCTCAACTTATGATCAACCGCTTAGTGACCGTTAAAAAAATATATTTTTCTATTTAAAGTTCAAAAACAGACTCTGTTGTGGCCCGCCAGCAGCCAGCAGAGCTAGCAGAAGAGTCGGACAGTGAGAACGTTGGGGAGGAACTTGGGCCAGTCCTGAGGGCTGGGGAAAGCTTGGACGAGAGTTCTGCGTCAGAGGCAGAGAGGGAGTTAGACAGCAGCGAGGCAGAGGAACAGCTGGAGCCCATTCCCAGTGTGCACATGTGCAGAGCTGCCAGAAGACAAGAACAATTAAGAAAGCAGGGTAGACTCGGGAGTAAGGCCACACCTTGGAGATGACTGGCCCCTCCCATAGGACATAAAAGAGGAATGAATGGGATGTAGGCTTTTGCAGGAAGTAATTAGTTCAACTCATTTCAAGATTGGAAAGTTCTGTTCGTGACTTTAATAGACTCGGTGCCAAGTTTGGCCTTGCTCTGCACTTGGAAATTGGTTCTCTGGCGGCATTCCAAGTGAGATAAGATGGGAGTTGATAAACATTCCTCTGAAAGACTGTTTGCCAAAGCCTTGTTGACTGTGAATGAACGGAATTAATAATGGAATGAACAGTGTTAATAAAAGAGGTTTTATCGGGATTAACACTTTGTTTCATGCTTTCTAAGAAAGCCTAGGTCAGAAAAGACTCCCCCAATGCTACATATTACCCAGTTTCAAAGTTACAGTGGCTGCAGCACCCCTGCAGTCATCCACCCTTATGACCAACTGCAGGGATGCTGCAGCATTCACTCTCATACTCCACCCCTTGGGTACCTGAAGCCACATCCACCCAAGGAAGTTCAGGCCAGCTGTAGTGGCCATGTATCAGCTGGAGCTTGCAAACTCCAACTGGCCTGATCTCCCCTTGCTTGCTGGAGTTTGCAAACTCCAACTGGTCTGCTCTTCTCATGTTTGCTGGGTGGGAAAACAGCTATAGGTTTGCAAGCTCCAGCTGGATTAATCACTCTTGCTTGCTGGGTGGGAAGAAAGATGAAGGACTGTGGGACTCTGAGGGACGAGAAACAGAGCAAGGGATGCCACAGGGGTTGGGGTAACCTTAGGAGACCCAGGGCAGGTGACCCTGGGCCTCCCCTATCCAGGGCACCCTGTGCTCTGTTTAATGACCCTCACATTTGTTTAATGGTTGCATCAAGGACAGTGGGATCATTAACTGAGGACATTTTGCTTAACAGCCATTCTGCCTAATACAACTGTAATAGGCAAGTTCCATTACAGCCATATCTCAAGGAATACCTGTAGTTAAGGCCGTTGAGCTAAGAACCCATTATCAAACAGATTGGGATAAACTGTGATGGTGACATGTTTATCTAAATATTGATTCTTTGTATTTACCACATATCTATTTTATTTTTGTGTTCTCTTTTACCTATTTTACCTTGGAATTAGATCCTGTATTTGCTTTTTCTTTTATTTGTTGTTATGGTCATAAGACTAAACAATTAATAAACTATCAATCTATTCTATGAATGTTCAATCAGTAGTTCTGAGTTACTAATCCGAAATGTATTACAACTACATATGAGCAAGGTGCTTCTGTTAAAGAAAAATGTAATGGATCACCAAATCCATGCTTAGATAAAAGTGGGGATCTCAGTCTGAAAAGATCTTTAATACCATGATTGTGAAAATACTGTATAAATGTTGTTGCCATGAAACTATAGTCAAAGAGCTCTGATGCCACTGGAAGTCATTTTAACAGCCCCTAAAGTGGTGTCCTACCCTAGTCTATTGAAACAGGGCAGGGATAACAAAAGGGAAATATGATAAAAAAACAACATACATCATTCTACATATAATAATGGCGGCAAGACTAGCCTTCGGAGAAATACAAATGTACCCTCTGAAGACTTTAATAATTTAAAAAATTTTCGACTGTGCTGAAATTGACACTTGAACTAAAAAGATTGACAGATTTGGAATACTATGTAATATGGGAGAAGTGGTACAAATGGATTGAAAATAGAAAAGGAAAAAAGAATTAGATAAACTAGGATTGGATTTAGTTAGAATGTATAGAGTATAAGTAAATTGTAGTAATATGTGATGTAAATGTTCACAGTTATGCACAAGAATTCTTTCTTTTTGTATTTTAATTATTGAAAATTAATAAAATATTTTTTTAAAAAAATAGAAACAGGGTAGTGGAATATACCATACTCAGGATTATTCAATCATTCACTTAACGAAGACATCAGATAATTATGAACCATAATAATAACATCATAATCTTTATGCATAATACTTCAAACAAGAATAGTTACAATGCAAAAAAAAATGTAGCGCTGATGCAAGATATCTCTTGGATCTCGTACATTACACTATAAACAAGCAATTTTTTAACAAATTAGAGTCTTCATATCTCTTTTGGAGGTAAGTTTATTCAAATTCCAAAGCTGAAGGCAATATGATCCCTGAAGTGCCAGTTCCCCAATGGGAGTAAGGCAAGCTAAGCAAGCCTGCCTTTGCCTCCTTTCTTTTGCCAAGCATGGAATGGCCATTATATCGCCACTTCTTGCGGCATCACGAGTCATTAAAGCCGAGCGAGCTGAGGGAACAATCAACTTAGACCAGACGACTTCCCCAGATGTGGCCACTCTCAGGATATGGGGGAGACCCTTACCATGGGCATATCTCCCCCATCCAGTTCCTCCAGACAAAACATTCCCAACACTGGTTCACTTTCCCACCTTGGACCCACTAGGAAGAGCGTTCTAGGCCATTTAGCAGGAAGGCTGTGTTTGGTTTTGAACAGATGTTTCTTTTTACTTAGTATCTCTTACTGTCTTGCAAACCTTTGAGCTAGGATAGCTAGCTAGGATAACACACTTGCATATATAGTAATTCAGCACCTTTTCAAGTGAAGATCCAAAGTGAACTACACTCAAGCTGGCTTTAGAATGAAACTTTGAATATTAATCAGAGTGCCTGCATTTCCAATTTCTCCTCTGTCAGGGATAGGGTTTTGAACTGTGATCAAGTCCAGGTGTGTCTTACTGGTATAGCAAACTCTATATCGTTTGGATAACACCTTCTGAGATTTTTGATTCCTAAATAAACTGTGAAGGCTCACCATAAGTTCATCTTCTAAGGATCCAACCCTTTCTTCCTGCCTGTTTTGTTTTGTTTCTTCATTTATTTATTAGATTTATTTGCCACCCATCTCGTTCTAAAGCAATTCTGGGTGACTTACTGCAACTTAGATTAATTGGGGTTATTGTGGTATATTATAGTGATTTCAACACACACAAACACACGCACACAGAGTTTTACAATTATAAAAGAAAAGTATTTATATGCGTGTTCACACTGAGAAAAAAAGGTCTTTTCAGACATTGCAATCAAATGAAGAACATCTAAAATCTGTGTGCACTAAAATCCTCCTTTGCAAGAGTAAATAGGACTGAATGTTTTCTGAAACTAAATTCAAGAATCAAAAAGGGTTTTCTTTACAGAATCAATAGTACAACCAGCATGTAATTGGCCTGAGTCCAAGGTGTCATAAATCTATTTGGAATACATACCAACATGCTTACGTGGGAAGACCCTGAAATGCATCTTTAAGGACACTTACCCTTTTCATAGAGTTCACCAGCAGAACTACTCAAAAGTTCCTCAAGTTAGTATTTCTCCATTTCAAAATTCAACTTCTGCTCTTTAGATTAGGCTCAGAAAAATCAGTTTGTGCCCCATGTAGCACCCTCTAAGAAAGACTCCACAGGTGCTGCCTTTTCAGATCCATGAAGTTCCAGCAGCAACAATTCATGCAATTCAGAGGAGAATCAATAGCTGGTGTAGATTAAGTGATAGCTAGAAAATAGGGACAACAAATATGGTCCCAGAAAATATCCCCACAGAAAAAGAGAGGGTAAAAGAAATTTTCCCAACACACAGTGGTAAAAACAGCCATTTTCACCCCCCAAACCGTGTAATTTTGTGTAAATTTTTACTTTAAACATCTCTTTTTGCCTTGAGCTGTGATATAGGTCCTGTCAAAACCAGGGGCAATTACTGCCATTAGGTTGCCATTATGTCACTGCCGCTCCCCCCATTACGAAGGTCTCCAGCACACAAAGCTATAATCTTTGTTCACTTTCGCTCCATCACTCCCAGAAGAAACAAAATTGTTTTTTTTTAAGTGCCTTTATTTTGCCCCTGTCAACTCTGAAAAGCAGGGGGAGAATGAAGAGGGAGAAAGAGGGAAAGCAATGCATAATTTTTTTTAACTATGAAATTGCCAGATATAGTAAACTTGCTTTACTTATAATCTTAGAATATAAATTTTGCTAATCTCTATTAAACTGGACACCAGGTATCTCTCTTTATACAGACCTGGTAGAAAGCAGGACAATCTATTTAGCAAACTGTGTGCTGACTTTTCTCTAAAATACCTTTTGCCCCCTTTTTCTGCAGATCATGAAATGGAATTATGATAAGTCTATGGAACCTGCTCTATGACATGTCACAGCATTTCATTTGACAAATCTGCCAATGACCAAGTCACTTGGTTTGCTTGTAAGAGCCATGAGTATAAACAAGCAAACAAATAGGACAACATCTTCTATCATAAAGAATTTTGTTTTGGCCTGGTCTCTTCTTAAAGAATTATATCCTATAGATTACAATCTCCCAGTTTATCATTTATTTTAGAACTAATCACCTCGTAGTCCAAGCTAAGGTATTACTACCATAAACCCAACATCAGATATAAAAGAACGGGGCATACATTTTATACTGCTGTACTCCATTCTTATTATTGGGTGAGTACAGCTCTTTACATTCTTTTCTAGGTTCTCTTGAAAGTACAATGAAATATGAAAAATAGAATGGACATTTTTTATGATGATGCCTCACCTATAAAAATCCATTTCCAGAAAGGCTTGCTATCACTTCTTACCTGCCAGATTAAAGTTTGGTTTGTTTATCCATGCTTTTTGGAAACACTGGTTGATTAGGAGGGAGGGGAACTCTGAATTTTGCTACATTATTGTAGCTTGCTGCGAACTCCACGTAGGCATCAGGAAGGGCATCCGGCCAGTGAACACTCAGCTCCATTCAGTCATGTCTGGCTCTACCCCAAATTAAGGGACTACAGGGTCATTAAAAGGAAAGTACTGTAGCTTTAGCTAATATATTTCTGCTTTTATGAAATGATAAACAATATCTCTATGAAATAGGGCAGAATAAAATGCCTCAAAAACTGAAAGTTACTTAATCATGCTTTATACTAATACTAGGTTAGCAATTAGCAATTTTCAATCCATAGCACACTCTAGGCTTTACTCAATATGATATCAAAGCACTGAGATTACTATAATGTCTATCAAACAAGAAGATGAAAGATTTCCCATAGATTTCCAAGAGTTCTTACTCGCTTGCTTTATTCTCATGTTTCACTGATCTGTTATAAAAACACCTATGCTATGCTGCTTTTTCAGTATGTCCCAGACAAGATTAAGCATATCACCAATATCCAAAAGACCGGATGGCAAGATAACTAATAAGATTAAGAAGACATTTTGTAATCTTTTCTGCCATGAAGCTGCCAACTTAGATTGTACTGGGAAAGCTTGTTACATAGTTTTGAACAGTCAGAAGCAACAATTATGTCTTTATATTTTTGGCAAACAAAGCTTGACATGAATAGGACAGTGATTTAATGATACGAATAAGTGAGCTGGGTTTGGGGAGAGAGTTAAGTTAAGAGTCAGAATAGCTTTTGTTTTGAAAAGTTTTAAGCCTGTCATATGGTACTTTGTTTTGTTTACCAATAAAAATCACGATAAAGTAATATTCATTTACTACTGGCTTGCCATCATATTTCAGTGGCAGATTTTAGTAGGTTCTACACAAAAAGGATTGTTATATGAAAGATACTTGTATTCCCAATACCAAAAGCTGATTTCATGAAATGTGTGCACTGGTCACTTTGGAACTAGCTGTTTATCAATGCAACAAAAAGACTAGACAGTATGATTTCCCATTATGAAGGATTCATTTTCTGTTTAAAAACTGAGTTGTAATGCTTTCTATACCTGTTCACGTGTTGCTGTATCTTATTTAATTTCCGATCTTTTTTTTCTAAATATATCTTCTGTTCTCATCTTTATGTTGTAACTGCCCCAAAACAATAAAAATATTAGCAACACATATACAAGTTGTTGTGAGGGCTGATAAGACAGGTTTGGGGATTGCATGTAACTGTCCTGCAGGCTGTTCACTATATCTGAAGAAACCGTTCAGAGTGCGATAAAACCAGGTCTGCCATGGAGTATATACTTAACAGAGAGCCAATTCCAATCCCAGCATTCAGGTGCACACTTCCTAAAAATGTGCTACATACACCTAAAATGAAGAATGTACTCCCCTTAACAGTACACTAAATTGTAATCTTCTGACAAGAGAGGAAGAGGATTTTTGTGGTTGATAAAGTTCACATCAAAATACTTGAGAATGTTGCTATAGAACTGAACTGACAGGAGGAAAATGAGAGTGTCAGGAACACAGGAGAACCAGTCAGGCACAAGGGACAAAGGCCCAAAATGGATTCTTCTTCTGAAGCTATCTTTAATTTGATGCTTGAGGCAGCATGGTGGTAAACAATCACTAAGTGTGGGGGACAGAGAATAATGTGCTTCACGGCTGGGTTGGAAAAGCCAGTAGCTGATCTCTCACTGAAGGGAACGGGCTCCATCTCTGTGCATCAGTGCCACTGTTGTTTTTCTCTCCACCCCGCCCCAACACCCAGAGAGGAATGGGACCTCCCAGAACCACCACTGCTTTGAATGGAAAAGTCTCGCCCACCCTTTCAGGGAGAGAAAAGAAGCCAGGCTCTGACGGACACGTTGGCTCCTGCTGACGAAGGGCTGACCCAGCAGAATGAAAGCTCCCCACCCGGGTGCAAGAGAGGGGGAAGGGAGGGGAGGTCCCTTCCCGCCAGCCACCCACCCTGCCAGTATTTTGTTTTTGTTTAAATCAAATCAAGAATGCCTTTAAGCAATTCAGGGAAGACTTTCTTTCCCCACATCTCTTCAACTCCCCGTCTTTGCTGTGCCAGTTCCATAGGAACTGTAGCCTGACCTATTGTGAGGTTGTGATTCAACCAGGCACTCTGGCCAAGGGTTAGCACACCAACCTAGCTTCTCTGCAGTCTCCTACTTTGTTCTCCCTCTTGACACTTCCCTTTTCAAACCAATCTCTCTCCTCTGCTTTTCAGTTTGTAATTGAAGATCTGCTAAAGGTCCCAGGTGCCAAGAAATAGCCTCTGCTTTTCTTTGGAAAAAAATGAAAATGAACAGTAAACACCCCTTCCCCAAATCAGGGAACTCAGCCTACAGGTTCAGTTATAGGGAAGCATGGGGCATTCTTCTGACTTAAACAGGAGCCTATTCTTTCATGAGGCAGATAAGACAAACCTTCTGTATTCCTGGAGAACATTGCAGGCTGAATATTACAGCAGAAGAATAAGAGTTCTAGGGACAAACAGGGGTGGGCTTCAAAAATTTTAGCAAGGGGTTCTCTGCCTGGTTGCTGGGTGGGCGTAGCCATGGTGGGCGTGGTCTATTTTGCCCTCCCCGAGCCTCCGCGTGTGCCCTGCACTTACCTGCATCCAAACGGGCCTCATGAGGACTCCTGGGAGGGATGGGGCAGGGTGGGTGGGGCTAGCCAGGAGTGGGATTTGGGGCAGAGGTGGGTTTCAGCAGGTTCTGACCAGTTCTGGAGAACCGGTAGTGGAAATTTTGAGTAGTTCGGAGAACCAGTAGTAAAAGTTCTGACTGGCCCTGCCCCCATCTATTCTCTGCCTCCCAAATCCCAGCTGATTGGGAAGAAATGGTGATTTTGCAGTAACCTTCCCCTGGAGTGGGGTGGGAATGGAGATTTTACAGTATCCTTCCCCTGCCACGCCCACCAAGCCACGCCCACCAAGCCATGCCATGCCACACCCAAGCCACACCCACAGAACCAGTAGTAAAAAATTTTGAAACCCACCACTGATTTGGGGGTTCTCTGAACTGCACAGAATCTTAGCTAGAGGTTCTCCCAAACCCCTGCAAACCCCCAGCAGTCCACTCCTGGGGACAAAGTACCTTCTGAACTATCAGATTAATCCAAACCCTTCATCTATGTCAGATCAGAGCTTCTGATTTGAGCTGGAGTAAGAACATTCTTTCCCTTAACCCAAGGTAGGGACAGAACACTGGGTATGGCTTCTGGAATTTTTCCCAGCATTTTACTACCAAAAACCATATCTGGATTTCCTTCTGTGTTACGAGATAACAGGTTATACATGCTGCACCTTATTGCAGACTGTGTGTACTGGCTGCATTCATGCCAGTGCATATTTTCATTCAGGGTTATGTAATCAGGAAGGAGGATGGCTTTTGATGTAATAGTCAGCAGCATTCTGTGCTGTTGCCCATCTGCCTCTTCCATAAAGATGCATTGGAAATATTTTGTCTCTCATCCCTCAGCCAGGTCCAGCTCATTTTTGATCTCCTGTTTCTTTATGTAGAACTGAATTCTGTCATTATTACAATAATGAGTTCTTTTTTTAAAAAAAAATCTTAATTTGACTCAATGTACCACATGACCACTGCTATGCAGTATAATAGGACTTTCTAAATATAAATTACTTCATGATATTTAGTGTAAAAACTGGTAATATTGAAAGTATTTCAGTCAGAATCAGGTTTGCTTTTTCTTACATTTGGATGATGTTTTTTTTTTAAAAAACCAAGGCTTTATAATTGAAACTACAAGAGGGGTGTTGTAGGAGAAACAAAAGAATATGCCGAAGATCCTGTTACTTAGAATAGTAAGTAATTCTTGTATTAAGCTTCTGGCCTCATAGCCAATGGGAATGTACCTCAAAGACATCAAGTTGGGTTGGCATGACATATTATGTGCTGTAATCAATAACAAAATTATCCAATGCAATATTAAGCATGTTTACTCAGAATTAAATCACAGCAAGTTTTTGTCAGATAGAATAAGAGACTATATAAATAAAGAACATAGGTGAGAGAATAATATGGATGTCATGATGTATATTAGTATTGATACAGCATCAGTGATTTCCACTGCAATTTTGTAAAAGGTCTTAGCATCAAAAGAAAACTTAATTGCAAACAATTTTCAATTAATATAGAGCCTCATTTAAAAAGAGTTACTCTTGATCAGCTAACATACATTACATGCCATTCCTTAAAATCTAGTGTAATGCCCAAAATATGCAATTTTGAATTTATATTTAAAAATAAGGGAAGTGAATCCTGGGAACCAGGAGCTGCTGAATTTTTTTGAGAGGCAGATAACCTGGAGGAAAGAATTAAAGAACTGTAAATCCTGATGACAATCCCAATTAGGATATTAACAAAACCAGCACAACATCTGCAAAAGACAATCGACTCAGTCTTTGTCTTGTGTCATTCTACTAGTCTGTCAGCCAAGCAGCAGATAGAGGAAGAGAACCACTAACATAATTTATATGGAGTTTTCAAAAGCCTTTGAGGAGAAGGCTACTAAGGAAACGAAGCTAATGTGGTGTGGGAGGCAAAGTATTGTCACGGGTCAAGAAGTGTCTAAGAAAAGGAGAATCTGGTAGTGGGAATGAACGGCCACTCTGGGGCCTGGCAGGAGATTAACTGTGGTGAATCCCTGAACACCATACTCCTTAATACACTTATTAATGACCTGGGAAAGGGGGCAAGTGCTGAGAGGACAGACTTTCAGCTGACAAGGGTTCTAACAAAGCCCAGGAAATGAGAACCACAATGAGGTAAAATGATGTGCTAAACTTAGATAGCTGTGCTTGCAAGGATGAAGGATCCATTTGCTATTCTGAAGCATAATGGATGAATTTGAAATTTACCGCAGCCACTCTGGAATCTTCTAAGAATTAACATAACTGTTTTGACAAAATACATATTATACAATATCAGGAAATTCAAAAAGAATAACCCGGATACAATGTGTGAAACAGTTTATAAGAAGTGATTCTGATCCTGGTATTTAACATTCATATGGCTGTTACTGTGTTTTTGCAAGAAGGATATGTTTGTTAATTTGCTATTTATTTTCCACATTTCTAAGGTTATCCAACTTGTTGACAACTCTGTGTGGCACATAGAATAAAAACTAAGTATAAAGTCATGAATACAAACACAAAAGAAAGGTGGACATTCAGGTTGAACCAACATTCTACCACAAAACCATAAAATTCTTCATGCAGAGAGGCCACATCCAGTCCTAATTCATATCCTGGAGAAAGGCAGAATAACTTCCAATATATTGCATAAATGTGGGGCTGAACAGAAATGTACTGATTTTCTGCCTTTGGAAAGAAATCCTAAACCATGTTGTACCCATACAAGCTTCTCTGGAACACAGTAAAAGCCCTGAAATATGGCCAGCACCACACTAAGGAGAAGCATATAAACCTTTTGAATAGGATAGTTATACTTCCTTTTCTGAAACAGGTAGAGGGAGATGAATTTAATAGCACCAATAGCTGTTGTAGATTCAGATTAATCTAGTAGCAGTCCCAGAACTGGGTGCAAGACAATTAGCTGTGCCCTGATGCTGGCACTGCAACCTATCACTTCTTCATGTGAGATGGGCTGCACAGCAGCTCATTAGTTGAAGTGTGAACACAGCCACTCAGGGGCAATTGATACTTAATCCTTAGCTATTCACACCCCAATAATAGGAAGCAAATTAACCCTCACGATCCATCTCACCTAATTCTAATGGACTTCTCATTTGTGCTATTTCACTGAGAAGGAACTAGCAGGGGTCATTTGGGCTGCCTTGAAGTATGTATGTTCACTTCCTAATACAATGTCCATAAATGGGAGACAAATATGTGCTTATATACACATGCAGACTAGTGAGAGAATCATATTAATTAGTCACAGTTACAGCAAACATAGCAGGAACTTAGTAAAAATAATAGGTTTGCAAGGAACATCACCTTATAATATGAATTATAAATTTATATACAGTGCAAACATAACCCTGAGGGATACCCATTACAGCTTTCTAGAGTGTGAACAATACTTCAGTACAAAAGGACAGGTTAGAATTAAAAGATTAGAATCACCTGACGCAACCTAGCTATTCATGGGTTGCTCTTGGTGTATCTATTCTAAAAATAAACATCTTCTCATTCAATCAACAGCTTTCACAGGGTTAAAATTGAATATTCTAAACAAAACAGGAAAGGGGGGGGGCGGTGAAGAGAAAAGGCAGTAGAGAAAGCGGGACAGAAAGTTAATTGAAAATGCTGTTTAATTTTTCAGCTCCACTGGACTACACCCCAGCACAGATGGTTCATCAAGACAGCCTCTGTCTGTATCACTGTCCATCCCAGCCTTTCTCCCCCCACCTTTTCTGCCTAGTCTCCTTTTTTAGAGGGGAAGCACAGCAGGCAGTAGCTCAGAAAAGGGGGGGGGAAGGCAACTTAACACAAAAGCACATTCTGTGGCGCTCTTTTCAAGGCGCTGGGACAATGGTCCCAACTTGATCCTTTCATAAAGAGAATGTTTCAGGGTCAGAAAACAGGACACATTAAGCTGAAGAGGCTGCAGTGCTAGCCATTTTGCTGCTGACTTTGGTGGCCGTTTACAGGCCCATAATGGAGTTGGGAAGCTTCTTTCCTTTATTTATTTATTTTAAAGCCAGTGTTTTTTCAGACCATCACAACCTTTGTGCTATGTGGAGTATAGACTCTCTGTTCACTTTCCAATCTCCTACTTCTTTCCCTCAGTACCCATATTTTCTAGCCAAGGGGAACATCCTTTTTAACTGGATCATTCCATTAAGTCACCTATTTTTAAAAAATAATGCCATTCTATATCCAACTGTACATCTTTCCTGGTAATTCTCATTGATACTTCCACTCATGCCCTCTTATTTATAAGTAGCAGATTCATTTTGTGGATGAAACCAGTTTATTTCAGGATCTGATTTTAAATTCTATTATGCTTTTTATCAAGATCACAACCTACAGACTTAGCATTTAAGATGGATAATATATTCTCACTAAAGTGGTTATGATTTCAAGAAAGAAATCTTCTTCCATCTGCTTTGCTAACTGCCTTCATCAATGTTTTTGGAAATTTTGCACCCCAGTAAGGTAAAGAATTGAATTTTCCAAAAACCATAGCTTACATTTATGCCATAGTTATGAAACAAGACACTGTACATTAATTATTGGTTCATTTAGTCATCTTAATCTAGCCAGTCTGATTAAGAAGGCCCCCAACCATTGGAAGCAGTTTGGAGGATTGCATGGGATATGTGGTGTAAGAGAGAATCCAGTTTACCAATTTTTGCCATTTGTGTACCAGTAAAGTAGTATTGGATGCACTTCTTAGTCTACATGCTCTTGTTAAGTGTCATTACAAAAGTAGGACTAGCAAAAGCCCTATATGATCTCGGCATCATTTGTTTTGTTCCTCATTCTCTGGTTTTTAAAGAGGGCAAATGTACCAGATGCATAATTTTGGACCTGGTACAAAGTTTGGAACTTTGGAAGTCCTGTTAAGTTGCTAAATGGTATATGTTGCAAAAATGGAAAATAATGGAATTTCTCAAATGCATTTCTCCTTTCTACAACAGAGGTTTCCACAGTGTTTCAGAAAAACAGTATATAGATAATTTGGAAAAGCAAAGTCAGAAGCGAGATAATGGATTTAGATGATAAAAACTATTGGCCATTTCTACAGAGGATCTTAATTCTATTATCAAGGTTTAACAAGGAATGCTAAAAACATGCAGGTTAGTGTTTACAGTACGCTACAGATAATTTTTTTAAATGAAGTATGTAAACAAAGAAAGCAATAGGTTTAAGTCAGCAAAACTGATTATTGAGCCCATAACCAAGCAATATAAACTTCACTCTTTGACTAACCCTGACATTGTGAAGATGTCCTTTCTTGTAACAATACTTTTCATATAAGAAAAAAATCCAAGACATGCAGAGATTTCACTTCAAACAGAAAAGAAACAAGATGGCTTACATGTTTGAAAATCCATTATTATGTTCAAAAAGTGGGAAATCTCCATGGCACTATTCTTACAAACAAAGATATGGAACCTATCTTATGAGCCTTATTAGGTTCTAGTACAGAGAGACAGACAACTTGCAGCTCCATCCTATATAGGACCCCCCGCCCCCTTTTTGTACCCCTCAGAGGCCTTTCTAATGGTGGCTACTAAAAATGGATGAAACAAGTTCCTGCCACTCTGAAGTGAGAAACACATAAAAACTGTAATGTTAGCCTCAAAACAGGCAAATAACAGCAACAAACTCAACTCACTTGAGTTCAAGACAGGTATGATGAAGCCCTGCTCACTGGTCAGCATTCAACTATTCTAAAAATGTTCAATATGGTCATTAGGTCACTTGCCGCATTCTAAAGAAAATAAATAACTTGTAACTTTGGTCAATACTGGGAGCCATAATTCAGCATTCTTTAGAATGTCACATGTTCCCTGGATTTTTTATTAATTTGATTTCTTTTAAAACAAGCACTATCATTTAGGTTCATTATTTACATCTCTCATCTAGGACATGGCTATAAATCATTCCAATGGACCATTTAATTTTTTTAAAGCATGTAGCCATGGTTTCAATAAAGCAATATTGCAAAACAGGCAGGTTTGCATTATACATACTGGATAAAGTATTTTTATTGTATTTTCTACCAGAAACTGCGGAAATTCTGCCATGTAGCCCCCCTCCCCCCCAAAAAAATGCAGTTCAAAATGCTGCATGTGGTCCAATTGCAAGTTCCGCAACTTGATCTAGAGCATATCTTCTCTTCTCTTTGCATTGAAAATATGGCATCTACAGCCACGTGTCTAATGTGGATGGAATGGGCTTCATGGACAACTCGCTCTTAAACTTACATAGCTACAAAGTTAAGACTAAATTATAGTACATGGATTATTTAACAACACTTTTTGGATGCACTTCAGGCATCCAGTATTGATTATCGCTCCTGAGGATTGAACACTGGGCTGGATGAGACACTAGTAGCTCTTAAGTTCAGACAATATGGAAAGGTTGGGGAGGTGTGATAATTGCAAAGGAGCTGAAAGCTGAAAGGGGAGGGGGGACTCGGGTGGTCCAGGGGGAGGAATGAAGAAAGAGAAAAGAAAAACCCAGCAGTGTACCATGTTGCATTGTTCACGCTCAGACCTTCAATTTGCTCTCGGCATTCTCCTGCAGTGGGGAGAACGTTACGCTGGCTTAAGAGACAAATCGGACACAAAATAAAGACCAAGCACTCAGCAGTAAAGCAATTATCGCAACATTTTATGCCGGGGCTGTTCCTTTTGAAGGCTGCCTGGTGCTGCCCGCATGTACCTTAACCCGTTCCTAATAACCATAAAGTCACCATTATTTACGGTACAAGACATTAAATAAATAATGAAAAAAGCTGCCAGCACCAGAGCAAGGCATGCAGGGTGTGCAAGAGAATCCCTTAGCACTAGATTAACCTGTGCTGCAGGAAGAAAGTAACTGAGTCTTGAGTAGAGGAGCAGCAATCTAACATGCAAGAAGCACAGAGAATTAAATTGGGCATCAATGAGGTGGGGGAAAACCCAAAGTAGAATTCAGCTCCAACTTAACCCAACAACTCAGGAGTTTCCATACTACTAAAAAAATTAACTTAAGCCTATTCTGATCTTTGCAAGGCATAGGAAGCCCAAATGCCTATGAATTACAAATCAAGCAAGTCTCATAAGAATGGCAAGAAGGGCCCTTCTTTTAATTTTGCTAAAATTAAAATTGTACTATAGTTTCAAGATTTAAAAAACCTAACCTTCATTGAGTTCTACTGAATCCATTTATGTGCTGGCATATAATATAGGCTTATGTAATATAAGACTTGACCAAAAAGGGAGTATATTCATTATTATTATTATTTTTAATTGTGGAAAGAAAAAGGAAGCGGTTCCTTTAAATAGGAAAAAAGGTTTCCCTTTTGAAAACAGTATTAGTTATCCCACCATTCAAATGGTCAGAGATGAGTAAAAGAAAATATAATTACATCTTAGACCAACCTGTTATTCTGGATCCTATAAATTACTGTTATTGGTATTACATATGGAGCTATAGTGCTCCTAAAATCAACAAAAACATTATGCTTGAAATTCCTAGGTTTCTTTAGAGCAGATGAAGACTTATTTAAAGTTGACCCTAGGGAAGTAGCAACAGTTGCACTAATCATAAGCTGTAAAATATTTTCATTGCCCACAAATTTGTGAGGATAATTTCTCTGCTTTTTTTTTTTAAAAAAAAGGCTTTTCATTTGCTCTGAATGATCTTTGTGTTAAAATTATTGAAATGTTTAATAACATTTAAGTGCAAATCTGAATAGCATTTTAAAAGTACCCACATATTGTATATTTTTAGTGTTATACTAAAAGTACAACACAGAGAGCAGTTATAGTCACAAATAATGTAGTTTGTTTGATTTTGGTTTCACATATTGCATGAATTTGTCCTTGGTAGCTTGTAAACCACCATTGTTCAGTTTTGTGAATTCAACTAATTGTCACTTATTCATTAAATTAACTATGGCTTAGACTGATGTGTAACTAGTAGACACATCTAGATCGATCAGACTGGTTTAGACTAAACCTAGTCAGCAGTTTATTCTTCCAAATGTGAAATGCTTCTTGGGAGCTTGTGATGAAGGCTATGTTCATACAACAACAGAAACCTTGCTTATTTAATCATGATTTAGTGAAATAACACAATTGCCTGGATTTAAAGAATATGCTAAGCCACATATCCACTAATCACATTTTAGCCTAGCATGTTGTGCAAACTCAAATAAACTATAGCCCAAAAGCAGGAACTACGTGAAAGTTCTTGGACATGTGCAATATACAAATTTCTCTCAGTTTATGCAAATTATTTGAATGATCATGTTCATCCAAAATTTGTTTTATACAAAATGTATCTATTATTTGTGCAAATATAATCAGCTTGTGCCAAAGGACTAGAAACATAACAAAACTACTCACCAAGACCAATTTCTGCTCACACAATTTATCATTGTGTTACACACTGGTTCCTTTTATGCTGACTCTCTCACACTTATGATATTTCCATACCTACAATGGCTACTATTGGAAGTGGAAGGGATTGCCACTCTCGAATTGGCCTTTTTTGTCCCACTAGATGCTGTTTTAGGACCTCTTTCCAGAGCATGATACCATAGTCTCTTGAGACTGAAGGATTCCAATGCAAATGGCTACTACTATTATTATGGGTTCAAAATAGCCATCCACATCTTTTCCTGTTCCCTGACTGAAAAGGAAAACGACTTTTCTAACTCTAGAAGCAGGGAAACATACTATCTACAGGTAGTCCTCAACTTACGACAATTGAACCCAAAATTTCTGTTGCTAAGTGAGACATTTGTTAAGTGAATTTGGGCCCATTTTACAACCTTTCTTGCCACAGTTGTTCAGTGAATCACTGCAATTAAGTCAAAGAGCCTTGGTGGTACAGGGGTTTAAGGCACCCTGTTATTAAGCTGGTTATTAAGACCAGCTGCCTGCAATTACTGCAGGGTTCGAATCTCACCAAGGCTCAAGGTTGACTCAGCCTTCCATCCTTTCTAAGGTAGGTGAAATGAGGACCCAGTTGTGGGGGCAATAAGCTGACTTTGTATAAATATACAAAAGGATGAAGGCTATTGCTGAGCACATTGTAAGCCGCCCTGAGTCTTCGGAGAAGGGTGGCATATAAATCAAATTAAAAAAAAAAAAAAAGTAACATGGTTGTTAAGTGAATCTGCTTAACATTGATTTTGTTTGTCAGAAGGTTGCAAAAGGTGATGACATGACCCCAGGACACTGCAACCATCATAAATATGAATGAGTTGCCGAGCCCCTGAAATTTGATCATGGACCGTGGGGATGCTATAAAGTTCATAAGTATGCAAAACAGTCATTTTTCAATGCCTTTGTAACTTTGAATGGTCACTAAATGAACTGTTGTAAGTCGAGGACTACCTGTCCATTGCAGTGAAGCTGATGAAGGATCATCACTGCTAGAACAAGCTTTTAACCTGGCCAAATATATTGTATGCAATATAACGAAGTATGCTAATGAGATTCATAGTGCTGTGATGCATTCCATCTCCTTGCCTGCCATGATAACCATGCATATTAGAAATCCATCTGTAGAAAAAAAAATGGGAAAAATGCTTTCATTATGTATTAAAAATGAGACAAGGAAGAAAATGTTTAAGAATAAGGCTCTAAACATATATGAACACATTTATCAATGCAATGGGGTTAAAAAGTTTGACACCGTGCCCCACAATCCCTTTTTTCCACTGATTTAGTATTCACTCTATATGAGGCTTTGGGGGAATGTAACCCCTAGCACAACTAATGGGAGTTTGTGTATTCAAACTCAAACTTTAAACTCAAACAGGTTCACGCATCATGCTAATTCTTAAGCCTGTTTAGCTTTTGTTTACTGAACAAAACACAATGAAGTTTCTACCATATGCTAAACTACATCCAAACAATTAATATTAAGGTTAGATTTCTACAATGAGAATGACTGGTTTGTACTCAGTGTACTAAATGAACTCAGACCATATGGTTAGGTTATTTATTCTAGTGATTTATTTGGCCACCCAATTCACCAAATGCAACTTGGTTCAATGTTTCGTGGGAATGCAGTCAACTGAGTTAATTCAGTTAACCATGGATTAACATGTTGTGTGAACACTTCCATTACCTCAGTATGTTTGCACCAAACCTTAAGAGCCACAATGCAACCTCAGTCCCATATGGCAGTTGTGTATCAGTGTGCAAAAGAGGAGTTGAACTAAAGCAGAAAAAAGCACTAGTTTCAGCAGGAATCAAGCGTTCAAGGAACAAAGCTGATCCTATTGAAAGTGCAAACAATTGCAAGGAGCTACAGCAAAAGGATCTCTTGGAAACTGTTTCCACTTTAAATAACTGTATGCAAAACAAAGGAAACTAACTTCTCAGGCAGCTGAATAGTAAAAGTCAAGCACAGACACAATGAAAGACCAGGCCATCTGCACAGAGCCTCTGAGATGAGACTAAGAAAAGTAGCATGGGCTTTGTATACCATAGGGAGAAGCCCAGCCCTGCACTGTGCAGCAATGCTGTGGGTTGCAGCTGCTTAAAGGGCTCTGAAGCCAAGTGGACAAAAAATAAATTTGAAAAATTAATATAAAATAATGTTCTGGAGGGCCCATTTAAAACACACACACACACATCCACAAAATGGTCAATATGAAAATGACTTAGGAAAGCAATATATGTAAGATGAGCAGATTGCAGATGGAAAAGGAAACAGATGAATCTATTATGCGGTGCAAGCTCAGAGATTTGTCACACAGCCATGGATTGCACCATTGAGAAATGAGGACAATCTGTATGTGCTGGTTCCAGAAGAACTGGATGGTGGCCCTGAAGACAAGAAAACTTTGGAAAAGTCACATGGGAACAGGCCAGTAGCAGGAAAAAGAGCTAAGAGTGCTGGCAGCCCTCTTATCGGAATGCACTCAGGAATGCTATATTATGATAATCGTTTTTTTCTTAGAGGAAAATAACCAGAGGTTTGAAAAACAATAAGGTTGATAGTATTTCTTAAATATAAGAGTTTGATAATGAAGATAAATAACCTTTGATAGTTGCCATAGTCTTCATATCTGAATTCTGCTTTCAGATATTAAACAGATTTATTTATCAAATTTATTAGCCACCCATCTCCCTCACAGAGGGGCTCTGAGCAGTTTACAATTTAATCAATACAATAAAAACATTAAAACTGAATAATTTAAGATTAAAAATTTAAAAATATAAAACAACTGTCAGCCCTGGAGGCCATTTTTTTTTCTTTGAATCTTCAGGGCTGCCACATTTAGTGCTGTGGGAAATTGGGAGGGGGGATTGCATGGAGTTGTAGAGATATCTAGCCATAACAACATTCTTTTCTCTGGGAGTCAAGGACGTTCAGCCTGCACCTGGAGTGACATAACTAGGAGGCATCTCCAGTTGGGACGGTGGATTGATTGGACCATGTGATGGACACATGGGTGCAGGGACTTTGACTTTCCTTCGGATGGGGAAAACCTAGAAGCTTTCAGATTCAGGTTTTCCCAGATCTGCCAATATGAAATCTCTAATAAAATAGAAGTTTGAAGAACTTCTAGCCTCGGAGTCTTCTTTCGTTGGGGGTGTTACTTGGAATCCTGACATTATGAAATTGCAAGAGATGGAGAGATTCAAGACAGGAAGACTAAGAGTTGTTAATACAGGTGGGGAGGGTTCTCATAGGGCCAACCAGTCTCATGGTTCTGTGGGCCCCTAGATCCCCCATGCAAGGATACACAGTCAGGTTTTGACCCTTTTGCAGAAAGCCAGAATATTGGGGGGTTTCTTCACCTCTGGGGGCAAGATGTTCCACAAAGCAGAAAAGGCCCTTTTCCTTGACCCTGCTGACTTGCCTCCAGAAATTGTGGGTGTTCCAAAACTGGAGGCTTTTAAGAAGAGATTGGACAACCCTTATCTGAAATAGTATAAGGTTTCTTACTTCAACAAGGGATTGGACTAGAAGACCTCCAAGGTTGCTTCCAACTCTGTTATTCTGAATCCTCTGATTGACAAGGTGTGTAGCATGCCTTTTCTGTCTGAATGAGTGGGACAGGCTGATGTGATGCCCTATGCCATATTGAGCTTTATAGGAAATGTCCAACACTTTGAATTGGATCTGAAAGCAAATAGGGAGCCAGTGCAGTTTGTGTAGCAGAGGTGTTATATTTGCCCTTTTTGGGGCACCCACTGTAGCTTTCACGGCTGTGTTCTGCACCAGTGAAGCTTCCGGATGTTTTTCAAGGGTAGCCCTAAGTACTTGGTCTTGTATTCTATGTTAAATATAATTTTAACTATGACCACAAACATTGCAACAGATGCAGGCCATAGCAAAGAATTTACATCTCTCTTTCAAGTTCAGTCCTCTATGCCTATCCATCCCTTTATTTTTCCATATTATTGCTTCACATAAGATGCTATTTGGCATGGAAGTATGCCAACAGGAAGTTCTCTTTTCTGCCAAATGAAGTTTATGAGGGCAAGATTTTAAGGCTAGTTCATTCTATCTGCTAACTTTAAATGGTTTGCTTGTGGTTTATAGCTTGTTGTGTTGTACTAAATAACCATGGTTTAGTGCAATGAATAAATCAGGTCACTGCAATATCAAATGACTCAAATTCAACAAGTGCAAACAAAACATTATTTGGTATGTCTATTTGCATTGGAAGTGCTCTTTTGCATAAAAATGTAAGAATGTACTTGATCATGCTTACATACACATCTAAATACACAATAATAGAGCCAGGCACATTCATAACAACACCAAGATGCCAACTGCAGGAAATAAAAGAAAACTTGCTATCATATCATAACATGCCCTGAACTATAGTCTTATGATTTGGTCTGTTTGAATTCTATGCAAAGAAAAGTAAGTAGGTTTTGGTGATTTTATTAATTTCACTAGTCAAATTTGTAATCAGTACAAGAGGATGGTTCAGTACTCATTTTGACTAAGAAGAATATTCTGTTATTTTGGATTGAAGTGTTTCATGTGATCATAAATGCCTATTAAAATTGACAATTAATTACAACTGCTCATTTCCACTTCCAATTTTTCCCCAAGCCTTGGGAAGACACTATTTGCTGTGAATCTGACATTTCAATGATCAAATATTGCTAAACAATATTTAAAAAATATTATCATGAATATCATGAAAAATAACATTGCTTTAAGTTAACCTTCTTTTCCCTCTCCATAACTTCCTAAATTCTTAAAAATCTCAACCTGATCAACATTCAGAAGTTCCACAACAACCCCCTTCTGACTTAAAAACTAAGTGCATAAAACCAGCTACACAAAGCCTCCTTGACTTGCATAGCCCACCCCCTAGGACAGCAACTGCACTAATAGGAAAATCTATCCCTAGCAAGCTCTATTGTTCCCAGGGCCCTCCCTATTTCCAATAGTGCTTGGGATCCAAGAGCTACAAAAGTTGGAGAACACACACACCATGCCAAAAACAAAAGAGTGGAAAGACTTTTGTATGCAATACAAAGAAGCTTTGCAGCAACAAAGCCAGCCACAAGATTTACTCACCTGCTTCTTGAGGCATTCAAAGCAAACACCATTTGGTGACTATGGCAGTTGACCTCCGTTCCCTATTCTGAAATCAGCCATTAGAGAGATTGTGTTCTCTCTCTTGCACGCACACGTATACAAGACAATTACATTAGTGGCTAGTTAATATAGCTTGTCTCCCTAACTCCTAGCAATTCGATAAGTTACATAAATTTCAGGATCAATAAACATAATTTAACAACATTTAGCATTCTATTTTGAGTTGCCGTTATTATTTGCTTGTAAGGCTCACTTGTGTTCACATATTTTGCTAGGCCCAAAACAAAGAAATCAGATTACAATTAGTGTGACTATATAAATTCAATAGGACTTACAGACCTGGTATTCATGCAAAGCAACTATGAGTTAAGATGTTGTTTATTATTTGGTACGTACTTAAAGCAATTGTGGGAGTTCAACAGAATTTAAAGACTGGTTCATTATCCTAACATATTTGGTTTATTTTTGGTTTGAGGTTAACAAATCCTAGCTAAAAATCCTGGCTTAGAATTATTTATGAATTTAGCCATTTGCAGGTGTGTGTGTGTGTGTGTGTATAACGATAATAGCTATCATTGTGTGACCTTCAGTAATAAAAGTGTACAAGCCAATTTTAACTTTGTGCATGCTACATTTTACACATGATTTCAGATACATTCCCTAATAACATAGTTGAATAATCATTGAAGGAAGAGAAAAACATATGCCAATTATCTTGTATCTTACATTTGCTATATGCTGTTTGTTAAAAGGATCCAAGGCAGCATTCATGTTCAATCACTTAATATGGAAGAGTAAAACTTTGGGTAAAAATGGTGCCCAGAAGAGTTGCAAATAGGGCCACACAATCTTGACCTAAGTTTTATTCTCAATATATTGTGTAAAGTCAATTAAAATCATTAGTGTACAATCATATGGAGTCTGCTAATTACGATCATAAGTCACAAGGGTCATCATCTGATGAATCTAATTTTACATCTTTTTTGAAGTGTAAAGCAAATGCTGCAGTCATTAACCTATAGTTTGTATGGGGAATTTTTGCTGTAAAACAGAAGTAAATGCTGGTTTTCACCAAAAATGTTATAAATCACAGTCATGTGACTATAGGATGCTACAAACAGAAGCCAGTTGGAAAGCGCTTGAAATGCAGTTGCATGATTGTGGGGGGACATCAGAACTTCAGAACTGGATCCAATGTACCTTTTGGGGAGGGTCCACTGTAACTTTGAACAAACACTAAGCTACTGATTATAAGTCAAGAACTACTTACACTTTCTTTTCACTCAGTATCTAAGAAGCCTTTCCATTGGCTAGAAGTGCCTAAGTAAACTCCAAATATACACACCAAAAAAATCAAAGAAAAATCCACTTTGGCTCAATTTAGGTTAAAACCAGTGCATTCAACATGGGATAAATCTAATCCTCCAGCCTTTTTGTTTTCAAAATAATGTCCATGCATATTCTTAGTAAGAAGCAAAGCAGAAAAAGCAGAAGTGCTTCCATAGTAGAATCTTAATTTTGTTCATGCTCCTATTTCACATATTTTTCCAGAACAGTAATGGCTATTTAGTAAATTAAAATGTTAATACAGGTGAATATATGATGATAATCCGAGTCATAGTCCTGATTTGAATGATACATGTACAAAAGAACAATAAAAATAGATTAATTACATATGAGCAAGTTGGCTTCCTGGTCAGAAACACTATGACTAGTTGCTGAGAACAATATCCAGATTAAAGAGACATGTTGAAATTGATGATTATGGAAAACAAGATGCTGGATTACAGAACCATCCTCAGCTGCTCAGTTCTTATGTATGCTTTATTTCTGTATTGTTTTTAAATGTTCTAATCTCCCAGAATTGCTATTGGATGCCTATATAAATTGACTCAATCAATCAATGCCTTTGGTAGAATACAGTAGGGTTCTTCCTATGTTCTTTTAAACCATCCCAGAAATAATGAAACATCCACCTTAAGAGGTATATTCGAGGGAAAGAACTTCATGTAATTGTCTTTCACACCCCACTTTTTTCAATCTCACAATGTGCTGGTCAATTAGGGATAAGCAAGGAGACAGAAGCAGAGAAAGTCTTTACTGAACATTATCAAGGACTGTCTGGGTTCACAAATTGGTTAACCTGCTTAATGAACAGATTTAGCAAACTCAACCGCTGTGATTAATTTATAGTTCAAGGTATTATGTGATCTCAAGTTTTTTATTTATCTAACTCTAATCATGTAAATATGTCATGCAAAACAGTCATTTGGGTATTTTCCAGAAGATTTGCATAAACTTATCATAGTTACAATGAACTATACTCCAAATGTTCTGGATAATTAAAACACTAACCACAGGCCTCAACTTCACTTAACAGACCTAGTATTCTTATGATACCCAAGTTTAAATGCTCAAAGCTTAGTCTGTGCAGACTTCAAATGGCAGCCATTTGGGTTCAGGCAACAGAAGTCTCAAAACTTAGTTAAAATGGAGTGTCCCAACTGGAGTGTAAAAAAAAATCCAGTGCATGAGCACTCATTAAGCAAGCTTTTTTTAAAAAGAATGATATGTGAACTTGGCTGGAGAGTATGAATTCCACTCCCATTTTTGTGGGGGATTTTTGAGGGATGTTAAAAGAGAAGGAGGAAGAGGATTTCCATCCCTGCCTATTCAATTTCACTCTCAATAAAACCCAAGTCTGAAAACCCTCTGGCCAGAAAACTGACAAAGAAATTAATAATTAATTCAAAACCCTAGCAGAGCACACAATACTTTAAAGTGGGTATTTGAAGAAAAATGAATCACATACACGCCAAGGTTCTCCTTTGAAAACCAACATCCAGACTCTCTTGCAGATGCAGGATTTCTGCAGCTGTGCCAGCAAACCTGTTCAGAAAGACCTTTCTCCCAACTCACTTTTTTCACAGTGCTTTTTTTATAGTTTCAATTGTTTTGTTTTCTTTCAGAAGAAAGAACAAAAAGAACACCCATAGCACTTTAAATTTAAGGCTATTAAAAATAAAATAAAAAAAAACTAGAAAGGAAGCTGGATAGGAGGCGACTTGACAGGATATTTTCTCTTGGCTGAAAGTGTCTTTTTTTTCTCTTTAAACCTGCTTTTGAAAGATTTAGACCTCATAATGATCTTCACTTTCCTAGTTGCTTCTTGTTCTTGGTAAGTGTGAACAGTAGCAACTTGTATTGCATTGAAAAGAACAAATCTTTTCTTTTGTTCTTGCCCAAAGTCTTAGCTAATTGCTTATAGTTACTGTTTGTGTTGTCTGTTAACACAGAAAAAAGGCACAAGGTAGTACTTAGTGAGGATGTAAAATCAATCTAGTGGGGGCCAAAAGATAAAATTTATTTTCAGTGAGCTTAGGTAGAAGATACAATGCAGAAGTTCTGAAAGAGGGGGAAAGTAAAAGAAGCTTCAGAAATAAATAAATGACCAATACTTCTTGGGTGAGCCCCATCTTACCTATCAGTTTTTACAGGAGGCAATACATTTTATTTCTCGCCAGCCTTGACTTATCACAGTCTTGTTTTTAATGAGGTATAATAAGGAGAACATTTTGTAACAACACGGCTCCTCTATTTTATCCAACAAACAGCTGTGTCATGGCTGTCGCAATGAGAATGAATCATATCTCTCCGCCTGCATATGCGAACTCCCATGTAATTACCCTTGCATCTTAAATAAAGCAGGCCCTAAACCTGTCGCTCAGATTACAAGCAAGCGGAGCAAACCTCATAACTGAGGCCTCTATCATTACATTAATTTATCACAGAACCACAGAGATTAGAGATTGGAATTAAAACACAATAAGGAAGGTGCTGCTATGACAGCTACAAACAAGCATGGAGAGAGAGGGAGAAATTTATTGCAGAGGTTGAGCAGCCTAATTCCTTAACCAGTTCAATATGGAGGATGCTAGATGAATATTGTATAGGCTACCCCTCCCATTAGAAAACAAAAAAGGCAGAGAGCTTGATTAAAGACCATTTCAACTCAGACTATGCCCATTTGTTAGATACATTAAACCACAATTAAAATATGTACACTATTAAAAAGCAGAGACAAAACCTTGCCAACAAAAGTCCGTATAGTCAAAACTATGAGTTTCCTCGTAGTACAAATAGTCCTCGACTTACAACAGTTCGTTTAGTGACCATTCAAAGTTACAATGGCACTGAAAAAAGTGATTTATCACAATTTTTCACTCTTACAACCATTGCAGCATTACCATGGTCAAAATTCAGATGCTTGATAGCTGGTTCATATTTATGATGGTTGAAATTTTCCATGGTCATGTGATCACATTTTGTGATTTTTCTGTCAATTCACTTAAGAGTCGTATTACTAACTTAACAACTGCAGTGATTCACTTAACAACTGTGGCAAGAAAAGTCATAAAATTGGGCAAAATTCATTTAACAAATGTTTAGCTTAGCAACAGAAATTGTGGGCTGAATTGTGGTCTTAAGTCAAGGACTACCTGTCATGTATGGCTGTGAAAGTTGGACCATAAAGAAGGCTGAGTGCCAAATATGCTTCAGACCTTTCTTGTTGGAGAAAACTCTTGAGAGTCCCTTTGACTGCAAGGAGATCAAATCACTAAATTCTAAAGGAAATCAACTCTGGCTATTCTTTGGAAGGACAGATACTGAAGCTGAAGCTCAAATACAGATAGTCCTCAACTTACAGCGACAATTAAGTCCAAAATTTCTGTTGTTAAGTGAGACATTTTTAAGTGAGTTTTATCCCATTTTACTATCTTTCTTGCCACAGTTGTTAAGTGAATCACTTAACAGTAACACAGTTGTTAAGTGAATCATTGATCAGATGATCATGGGGCTGATACAAAGGTCATGAGTATGAACAATGGTCATTAGTCACTTTTCAATTAGCCATCGAAATTTTGAATGGTCACTAAATGAACTATTGTAAATTGAGGACTACCTATACTTTAGCCATCTAATGAGAAGAAAGGACTCATTAGAAAAGACCCTGATGTTGGGAAAGATTGAAAGCAAAAGCAGAAGGGGATGGTAAAGGATGAGATGGCTAGATAGTGTCATCAATGCAACAAATGTGAATTTGGACAAATTCCAGGAGACAGAGGAGGACAGGGGACCTGACATGCTATGATCTATGGGATCACGAAGAGTTGGACACAACTTAGCGACTGGATAACAAAGATTTATCTTAATCTAGATCATCTATTTTATATTACATGTTGCATAGGATTTAAGGTATTCACCTTCACATCATTTTGAATTCATCTGTATTTTTTCTCGTTTGCATACAAAGCTGGGTTTACATTTGTGTTTATTGCTGATGTAATCCCCTTTTCATTTTATTTTTGTTTGTGTCCCTGTGAAAATGAAAAACTTCATAAAATAAAGATAAATGAACAGCTGAAATCAAATAATTGGTTCATATATGTACTATATGAAACTATTAGAGTTCAAGGCAGTGGTGAAATGTAAAATTTGTTACTACCAGTTCTGTGGGCGTGGCTTGGTGGGGGGTAATGTGACTGAGTGGGTGTAGCCAACATTTTTTTTTTTTTACTTTTAAAACCATTTTTTCTACAACCTCTGGCCGAAGAGGTTGTAGAAAAAATATTTTAAAAGCCTCTGAGGATCCCAGCTGAGCCGTGCGATCATCAGAGGCTTTTTTTTTTTACTTTTAAAAGCATTTTTTTGGCCGAAGAGGTTGTAGAAAAAATGCTTTTAAAAATAATTTTAAAAGCCTCTGATCATTGCACGGCTCAGCTGGGCATGGCAGGGGCAGGGATTTTTGCTACCGGTTCTCTGAACCACCAGCCGCCATCGCTACCGGATTGGCCGATCCAGTCCGAACCGGGAGCATTTCACCCGTGGTTCAAGGTGAGATTCAATGTAGGAACCAAGCAGCACTATAAGAATATAACTCAAACAAAACTGAATCTAAATATTCAAGCATAAGTTTACCACATCATGGAACAAGGTAGGTCTACAATGTACTCCTAGCTTCTATGCGTGCCACCTCACGTTTTATTCCAGCATCGTTTTATCGTATATAATATGTGCTGTCACATTTTAATTTTCCAACTGAAAGTAATTCTTGAGTATTGGCTATTGAACATTATAACTGTGCATACTTCAAAAATATCTAGACAGTAGGGCTTCAGATCTCATACTAGCACAACACCTCTCTGCTATTCATTAAAGTAGTCCAACTTTTGTCAGGTTTCTGAAAAAAGCCTAGCTGCTTTAAGAGATACATTAGCTTTAATAAATCAATAGGTTTGAACAGCTATTTTTTTTTCCAGGCTCCTGAAAAAGTCAGGCTTCTTTAATGAGTATCAGGCAGGTACTCTGGCACTTCATAGCAGCATTGTATTATTGAAATAAAACATAACCTTACAGAGAATAGTCCAAAAATATACCTGGTTGGGAATTCTAGGAGCTACAGTATATTCTAATACATTTGGAGGAAATGAGACTGTAGAAGGCTGGCTCTAGCAAATCAGTACTGGGATTGGATAACTTTACTATTCCCTTAATGGAACTTGGTGAATAGAAAGGAAGAGAAACGAAACACCTGACATCACCCAATGAACTCACTAAACAGTGCTGAAACCAAAAATGAAGCAGACAGCCTCATATGTCATAAGAATTAAAGGCACATTTCCCACTTTGTAATGATGCTTTACAGAAACCATTCCACTGTAAAACTTTATGATTTGAATCTTTATAGCTGCTAGCAGAGCCCAAGCTCGTAGACGTAAATTATAACTGGCAAAGTATGATCCTTTCCAACCCCTTCTTTAGACAATGTTCTTGCACTGTGTCTAGCAGTTTCTCCTGGTCTTTGCCTGCAGAGTGTACAACTATTTTGGCATCATTCTATCACATGATGTCATCTAAAGATACTTTTCTTTATGAGAAACTCATTAATAACTAAATGTAAATGGCAGCTATGCCCAGAGGGCACCGTTATTAATCTGTTTATCACCAGGACTATAAAAACGCTAAAATGCTAATAGAACTATGAATACATCAATAAACCTAGGTAAGACTGCAACCTACCTGGTAGAATCAACTCCTATCAGCCCTTAGAAGTTCCTTTAGATAGAAAAGGAATGTGTTTGCATACCAAAATCATACCGTTTTCCCCAAAATAAAACATCCCCTGATGATAAGCCCAATCGGGCTTTTGAGGGCATGGCAATAAGGCCAAGCACTTATTTCAGGGTTCAAAATAATATAAGACAAGTGTCTTATTTTCGGGGAAACACGGTAGTAAGAAATATATCATTCATTAAAAGTTCCTATGTTCAAAACTATCAGATCAAATTATTAAAGGAAACAGCATCATGTCACATATACCATTAGCACAGAATAGCTTCTAGAAAGGCAAGTCCTAAAGTTCTTACAATGCAAGTCTTACAGTATAAGGGCTGAAGGCTGTGAGCTCAGCCATCTTGGTTTTAGATCCATGTGCCTCCAAGCTAAGGATTCCCAGGAGAGATGTTATAGGATCTGGGCTGTGGAATATGCCTTCGTGCACGTGTGTTGTGTATATCAATATGCCCATGTTTCACCTTTCGTCCACAACTTGCAATGGCTTCCAAAATTTCAGCTGCGATTCAACTTGCAATTTATCTTTAAAGTCCTCATGGTATGAGTGCGAGTTATCTGAGGGATTACTTCTCTCCTTCACATCAGATCCAACAGAAGCAGCATATTCTGATTTCCATTGATTAGAGAATGTCATCTTGCATTTATGACATTTCTGTGACAATCCTGCCCTATGGAACACACCTCCCCCTGAATTTAGGTAAATCCCAACTCTGCTGGCATTTTGAGATGTCCTTAAGACTTGGGAGTTTTCTTGAGTATGACAGAAGTGAGGTGAACCCATTATGTGTTGACTGATTTCCTTTGTTGTTATTTTCTGTATGTTTTGGTTTTCATTGTATTATCTATAATTATTTTACACTGATATTTTAAATTTTATTAGTCTTCTAGAATCATACTTGCAAGTTGCCCTTTAAATAATTTTAAATAAATATTACGGGTCCAAAAATCACAGATCAAAGGTGACCTACATTTGAAATTTACCCAAATATTTTGACATATACAAGGCACATTCTACATTAGATATTTGTCCTAGTTTGGAATTAGTTCCTAACATAATTGCATGATGATCTGATAGTTCTGAAAGTGAAGTACATTTGCTTTCTGGCTCTGATGCAGTTTATTTGAAATTGGAATGAAACTGGTATTTTCTTTGTAACACTGTAGTTCTGCACAACTTGTGGGGAGCCAACGATGGGACCTCTTCATTCTACCTACCACTTCTGGATTTTTCTTTCCACCATTATATAATTTCACCTTTGTAGGCTTTTGAATGCAGCTGATCAATGGTGCCTTGACAGCTTAGATGTTTACAAATGATCTTTCATAACACAGTTTCAAATCAAGCAACAAGGATTGGGATTGGAGTCCATTCTTTAGCCATTGAATGGTATGAGGGGATTTTTTGATACAATCCATAAAAACTGTAAAGTAAGGCCTGAAACAACTTTCCTTCCATTCTCCTACTGATTAGAGGAGGAAGAAGGTTGGTTTATTATGTTTTCTGAATATTGTTAGTATTTCAAGGTTGTCAGAGGTGAAGGTGATTGGTAGTTGTCTTTGAAGTGCTTTGGAGGGTTTGGGGAACAGAAACACTGGTGATATAGAAGTGCTCTTAAGTTTTCCATAATACTGCCTTAGAAAAACTACTACTCATATGAACTACCCACTACTACTTATATGAACTACCCACGTTCTAAACTGTGCCTCTTCATTTTCTGCATACCACTAAATGAGCCTAGATTTTCAATGAAGATTTTATTTGGTATCTATGCCAACAGTTAGCTGGGGAACAAGACAACATGAACATGGGACCATATATTTGCAGTGGCAAACAACTGGAAAAGGCTATGACAGTCTTCTCTCTCACTTGAGGTGTTTTAGAGTTACCAAACATCCAAATAAATTCATTCTATTCTGAACAAGAAAGAAGTTGTTACTTCTTTGTTTTTATTAAAAACCTGTCCACTATCCTAAAATCCTTGAAATATAGAACTGGGGGCCAGATGGATCCACCAAGAAGCACAATAATGCAGCAACCAAGAATTTATAATATTTTCATTTGAAACTAAGGTCAATTTATTATGTCTCTTAATCCCCTGATCAAGCTTTAAAAATGAGAAATTGATGCAGATTTATTTTTATAAGCACAATTAAGATGCCAAAGGAAGCAATCTAATTTGATACTGTGCTCCAAGAAAAGTTATTTTGAAATCTTGAACAAAAGGAAAATCCTAGCTTATGATGGTACTGTGTGAAAAGAGATAATCAGAAAGACTTTTGTTTAAATTTGCTGAATTCAGGGATGGTTCATACTGGGGGGGTGGGGTGTTATCAAAATCAGTTCCGGGGATCAATAGTATAAAATATCCACTGCACAACAAAGTTTGTATATTGAGCGCATTTTCATATAGTCACCAACTGCATTTTCCTCATCCTCACAAACCAATATTGTCCCCACCATAATTTTCAAACTGAAGACATTCATGACTAAGTCACCGAAAACTCCTTCCAGCTGACCAACAGGGGAGCACAAAAATTGTCATCCAGCCATGTCATGTTCTCATAATAATTTTGTCTGTCATTTCAGCAAAATCTGGCTGTGAATGCTGTCTCTCTTCTTGTTTAGAGAAATGATGATGTGGCATCTAGGGGCCTTCACATCAGCTGGGAGTGAGTAGAACAAAGAACCAGGAAAAGGCAAGAGTTTCTACCAGTGAAGAATCACTCATCAGCAATCTCAGGCAACACAACTGCTAAACTATTTTTACAAAATTCCTTTTATGTTACTGTGAAGGTGTTAATTCATTACAAGGATGAGATCTAACCTAGGACCAATATGAATGCTACATGAAAACAGGGTTTTCAGTTCCATAAACTGTACGACTATCCCAGGAAGGGACTTTTCCTTCCAATTGGAGCCCTCTGAAAAGCCTTTTTGAAAGCAGATAGACAAACCTAAATGGTATGAGTTAAAGTACAGAAGGTTGTAGTGGTAAAAGTGAGAATACAAATATGAGGATAAATTTCCTATTTAATTCACAAACCAACATATTTTGAGAGCTCAATGCAAATGCACTCACAACTAAAGTAGGCAAGCTGTTGGTATAACAAGGTTACTTCAGAAGAGCTTCTGTCACCTGGGGAAATGCAACAATCTTGGCCTCTGGAAATGCTCTTTTTTAACCCTTTGAGACTTCCTGAGACAATTTGTCACCAAGGTTATTAGCATTTCTTCTGAGATATTGACAGCTTGTCGTTCTTCCTTTCCAGCCCATGAGTGATTTCTTCACAGTCGCCAAATACTGCCAAATCACCATGGTAAATGTATCGACAGAATCATATTAACAGCTGCTGTGCATTTACAGCACCGTAAGTTATATAGAGAGGCTGAAACACAGAGAGAAATAAAGCAGCCCTTGTCAGCAGCAATGACAAGCGTTTATTTAGCAGTTGTTGCCTGGAACTATTTTTTATGCTTTAATTGCTAATTGTAAGACCTCATAAAGGAGCTGCCTTGCACCAAATTATCTGTCACTCTTCAGACTCGAGTTACCTGGCTATTCAAATGACTTACTTGGACACAGCTCAATGAATAAAAGGGATTATTTTTTGACATCACACATATAGGGAACCCATTAAAGAAAATCTGACAAAGGCCATGTTTTGGATAAGAAATCATCCAAATGTTATATTTATTTTCTTTCTTTCTTTCTTTCTTTCTTTCTTTCTTTCTTTCTCTCTCTCTCTCTCTCTCTCTCTCTATTTCTTTCCTTCCTTCCTTTCTTTTCCTTCCTTCCTCCCTCCCTCCCTCCACCCATCTCAACTCAGGAACTCTGGGTGGCAAAGAAATCTAAAACAATGAAAACACTTAATACAAAAATATATACAGCAGCCAAGAAAAGAATCATAATAATTGCCACTACAGTCAAGGAAGAAGGCTCTTAATGTATATGGGAGCCTAGGTCTGGGTACATACGCACAAGTTTTTAAGGTCTTACAATAGGACAACAGGGTTGAGGCCTTCCTAATCTCTGAAAGAACAATATGCCAAGGGGCAAGAACTACAGTAGAGAAGACATGTCTCACCGTCCCTGCAAGATGACATTCCTTGGCTAACAGGATCCACAACATACCCAATCTGCTGGACCAAATTGGATGGGTAGAAATTGTTGAGATAAAACAGCCTCTTAGTTAACTCTGTCCCAAAGCCATGTAGGTCTTTAAAGGTGACAACCAGAATCTTGAATTGCATCTGGAAACACATAGGTAACCAATGCAGTACCAGTACCATTATTAAATATGCTGCATATCCAATACCATTTACTATATATCAGATGAACCTCCATATATTCTTCAAAGGCAGCCCCATATACAGCAGTAGTCCAATTGAGAGGTTACAGGGGCACAGGTTACTGTGAGCAGAGCCTCCCAGGCCAGGAATGCTACAACTGGTATACCATCCAAAGGTGCATGGGCCCTCCTAACCAGAGCTGCCACCTGCTTTTACTCCTTTTTAACATGGTCTAACTTCATCTTATGAGTTATACTCCAAGTTTTTCAGATATCAGAAGGCTGATCTATATTTTTTCAGAAATTCACTCAAAAGGCATTATTTTATATTGATATTATCTTAATTCTCCTTCATTCAGTGTGTACAAAGTTAGCACCCACCCCACTCCTAGGAGAATGAAATATTTTGGGAAATATTAAAAAAGGCAGAATATTATATTTCCCTAAAGGAGAAAAATGCTCTTGGAAAGCAGCCACCACCTTTATTAATAGCCCCAGCAGGACTGGGCCAGCCTATCTACAAGACAAAAGACCTTCAGCGCCAAGGTGATGGGATTAAGACATGGCCTTTAAGGATATAATAGGACCATTTAGCAGACGATACAGAGCTCACTGCATTGCACAATCTCCTGAGGACATTGCATCACCCAGCAAACTTCAACCAAGTCTGGGAGCTCAGACAAACATAGGAACCTGACAACAGCCAATAGATGTTCAATACATGTTCTTGCACAGGAACAGGAAGTTCAAGTGCAACGCCCAAGAGAAGGTATAAAAGCCCCTCACTCTCAACTCCATGTGGTCAGCTACATGCTTGGTGGTTCTGTTCATCATTAAACCATCTTTCCAATCAGCTTCCATGTTTCCAGTGTCTTTCTCCCAACTTGGAACTGAACCAGATGGATATTTCTTCCAACAAGTGAAACACTGGGTGTCACTGATCAACTTGCCTGCCTACCTACTATGTATCTATTTATCTTTGGGATATTGTTTTAATATATAGACAGATGTGTAGACAGAAAGTTAAATTTCTGTCTACACAACTTTTGAAGGGAGTTAAACAAACAACAGCAAAGTAAATCTAAAGAAATGGTAAAAAAATGGTAAAATGGTAAAAACAAGGATATTTTGAAGAAAACCATGCATAATACTGTACATAGCTTTAATTTCCAAAATGCAGGGGAACTATTGAATATTAAACCCTCTTAACTTCATTTGATAGTCTTGTCACTAGGATTAAAAAAATAAAATTCTTAAAATCAAAACTGAAAAAGAGAAAGAAGCCCACACTGTCTTACTTCCAAAATTTCCTTAGCTATACAGAGTCTTAGAAGTTTGAATGTTATTAAAGAGAGTCCCTGCCAAAAAGCTTAGGAAACACCTTAGTCCTGAGTGAGGGCAACAGGTTGGAAGAAGAGTCAAGAGAAAGAGGGCAATAAATGCAAGAGAATACCAAAAATGCTTGGGTTAGGTTAGAGGACTATCAAACTAAAAAAAGCTGGGTTTTTTGCTCTTTTCCTCTCAGTAAAAATTCTGGATTTAACCTAATCAAAACTAGTTTTGAAAAACCAGCTTCACTGAACCTAATCACACTGTGCTGGAAGGAAAATATATTACATCTTCAACTGTACAACAGATTTCAAAGAAGTATCTTCCTCAAGAGACTCCTGTAAACAGGAGTGTACTAAATTAAATTGATAACTAATATATAAATTCCCAAAGTTATTAATTTTATGTCATACATAATGTTTCCCAAGTTTTTATTTAGTTGGTTGACAGACGGAAATTCTTTAGTGGCAACTGGCCTAATTTACACAAGAGGAAATAAACTGGAAATAAAGGAAAACAGTGAAAAGTTAAAACACAAATGTTATAATCCTATATAATGGCATCTATTGTTTTTCAAATCCTTCTTAAAACCCATCTTTTGTCACCTCCCTGTAAATTAGTCTGTTATTAGGCATAAACATATGCAGCTGAAAGTAAGTATCCTTTTCCCCCATACAACTTTATTAAGGGTTTTAATTACAATAATAAAATCCAATATACACTAAAAGATAAGAAAAAATTAGAAAGAAAAAGTGAAAGGGCAGAGAGATAGTGACTGGCCCAAGGTTACTAAGGTGGCTTTTGTGCATAGAGACAAAACTCAAGGCTCTCTTCATTTCTAGCTTAGTGCCTTAATTTCTACATCAAACTGGTCCTTTTTAATATAGGCTACAAAGTGGGGGTGCAATGTCTTGACAATGATATCAATATGTTCTTTGGAGGAAGTACTTATGGGAATTTTTAACATAAATTCAATAATACTGTCTATCTGAAATCAAAGGCTGGAGATTTGGAATAATTATAAATTATGTATTTCTATCTCATTCTTATTCCAGAACATATGAAAGCCTTAATTTGGCATGTTGCTCTAATTATATATACAATAATTAAAATTGCATGAGAAAGTAGATGAAGGGAAAAGTAAGTGTCAATAGAAAGAGTGCTGCAGGATCTAATCTGGATCGGTGACCAACCCAGATTGGATCCTGCAACATTATCCTGGGACACTTATATTTGCCTTCATTCCTGAGAAAAGAGTGTGTTTCATTCATATAAGCTATGATGCAATTCAGATCTGGGAGGATTCATAGGAAGCCTCTACCTGCACAGCAAATTCCTCCCCTGCTAGTTCTCTCTCTAATGTAGGATGTTTCCACGTAGCTAATCCTTCAAAAACAGACTGCAATACATATATCATACACATATGCAAAACTCAAGCAACCTTCCATAACACATACTTACAATCACAGCGAAAAGTTCCTTATCAAAACAAGTATATTAATTTTGTTGTTTAAACAAAAACATTCCCCGAAAGGCAAAATATTAGATACCACTTTCCTTCATTACCTCTATTATTCCTTCTAGTTCTGTAGCAGTATTTTAACTCCTTTTTCCCCCCAAACTTCCTTCAAAACAAGAGGAACAGGAAGCCTCACAAGCCCTAAAAGAAATGCACACAAACACACACATATACACACATTAGGGGCCTCAGCTCTAGTGTAAAGCTTGGCTGAACTGGGAAAAGATATTGGAAGGAGTGATTATTTATTTAAAATATTTTCATACTTATTTTTTACCTTAAAAATATTCATGGTGCAAGCCATTTTTCTCTCTTATACACATCTGTATTCTTTACTCTAATATAAATTCAGAACTAGGACCCAGGGCATTTGCTAATTTGGTTCTCGGAGGATCTCCTTATATTTTATAGAACATAAATGGCCTTAGGTCAACTTCTAGGGAAGAAATGGCAGTGGTGAAGAAGGATCTGCGAAAAGCAGAGACTATGACTGTGGTGGAACAAAGAACTGGCAAACAGACCAGGTCTTTGGTAATTCTCCTGCAATTAAGGAGAGGACTTGAGATCACTCACAAGTGCTCCAGATAACTGCTCCTTGTGAGGAGACTGAAAGACAGAGGTTTCTGGTGAGTTTAGAGCTTTGGGAGACAAGGAAATAACCATCTTGCTCAAATCACAGTATGCACCTGTAAAGGACGTGCCTTCCATGCTTTCCATGCCTTCTTTTCTAACCATTTTCTGAAATTGCTTGTTAAATGCTTTTTACAGCACCATGAGAGTTTCCTTCAATCCTTAGTAAAACAAGTTTTAAATACAAATTTAAGATCTTTTAAAAAATGAAAGGAGGGGGTAAATAGAAAAAGGATGATTAAAACTTTGATTTCAGAAACTTACAAACAGACTAAGGGTTCAGATAAATCTGAAATAAGATTTTGGAATTAATAAGAATCCTTCCCATGTGAAAATGCTGTTTTATTTAATAAAAAAAAACATAATATGACAATACTTTAAAAACTGGACACTAGAGGGAACTAGATGGAACTAAAGATTATATTGCAATTAATGGAGAAGGGTACTCAAACTCAATTCACAAATACAAAACAAAGCAAAATATTTTAGCAACAGGAAAAATGAAAACATGAAAAAAAAATTAATAAATGATATTAAAAAGTTACACTGAACATACAAATGAAAGCAAGAGTGAGACTTAATTATACAAATAGCAAACCAAGAGAGTGACTTGAATAACTTTCCCATACTGGGTTTATAAAAGAGGCTTTGTAAAGTTTTGAAGAATTCTGTGAGAAGAGACAAGAAAAATGAAAAGAAACCAAGTTGTATGACATTATTTCAAGGGACTAAAGAGTAAGACTGTTAGAAGTAAAAGGAAGGAATTTAAAGTTGGTTTATCTGATCAAGATTAAAATAGATATGTTGTTTATCTCTGGTAACCCTTAATAGGTTTTTGCTGACATCAGGTTTGATTGATGATTGAAATGATGAGATAAATGATGAAATAAAAAATGACTTTCAGTCTAGGACATTGTTAAACAAAAACCTCTCCATATTCCAAGTTCTATGCACTGGTCACTGTTCTATGAGGGGTCAGATAGTGTCTCCACTGTTGTTTAATATCTACTCTGAGTCAATTTTCAACAAAGCACTGGAAAACAGTGATGCTAGCCTCAAAGTAAATGGTGTTCAGATCAACAATTTATGATATGCCAAAGAGGTTGTAGAAAAATTGTTTTTAAAAGAAAAAAAAAGCCTCTGATGATCAGGCAACTCAGCTGGGATCATCAGAGGCTTTTAAAAGCATTTTTTTACAACCTCTTCAGCGGAAAAGGTTGTAGAAAAAATGGTTTTATAAGTTATAAAAAAAAGTTGGCCACGCCCACTCAGCCACATTAGCCCCCCCCCCACCAAGCCACGCCAATAGAACTGGTAGAAACAAATTTTACATTTCACCACTGATGTAAATGATAAATTGGATTTAATTGCCAGACCAACTGTGTTTATGATGAAGTGCCTTTTCTTTTACTCCAGTATAAGTGAATGGCTATCATTATTCTTACAAGGAAGTGAGAAATGCTATACTTAGGGATACCCCATGTTTAGTACACCTGACTGTGGATCCATATAATTGACCAACAAGGAATAATCTTTTTTTCTATCTGGAGGTATGTGGTATGCAGGACAAGCATGTTTATACACATACAGAAAACAAAACAGAATAACTGCCTTAACACTATGGATAATGTGTTGGCATTTGAAAAGTAGCAAAACACTACAAATGATTTTAAAAATGCTAAGCTTGTGGAAAAATGCAAAAAAAAAAAAAAAAAAAAAGGAAGAGGGGACACCCCCCCCCCATAAATGCAAAATTCCGAATATGGAAGAGTTGTCCAAAAAGCAGCATAAAAATTAAATATAATAAAATTGTACTGTAATCAATCCCTGTATAGGTAGGAAAATGTAAGAAATTCCTTATGTAACAGAGCTCCCTCTAGGTCAAAATTAGGTTATTTCAGAAACCATGATTCCATCACATTCAATTCCTACTTCCTGTAAGAGCAGTAACAACTTTCAAACTCATGATTTGCAGAAGTTCCCTGCAAAACAAGTGTTTCTATTTTCATGTGAGTGTGTGTTTCCAGCCAACACACAACTTAGTCTACTCTATATCAGTAAATACATGTGGGGCTCAAAGGGACCATTTTAATTTTGATGCAATGTGATATTTTTCTTCATATCCTCCTATCTATATTCTTACAAGAGTCATGTCAGACACAAACAGTGAAATCTCAGCATTTAATCCTAGTGTATAATTAATAAAGATAGCTATTTGAACTCAAACCATCCACAGGCTCTGTGGAATTGGAAGAAATTCATTATATATTGTCATTCTTAAACTATCTTAGACTGGGCATAAAAAAAGAGCAATTATATGTTTCAGGAAACAGCATATTCATGATAACAACTTCTGAGTAAACATCCTAATATTTTTGGCTGTTTAGGGACAAATAACGCTTAGATATTCGGGCATATTTACAGAATCTGTGCCATAGTTAGTTTCTCACTGTTGGAAGAAAAGGTATAAAACTGAGATTGCAATTTACCACTGCATCTTAACAGAACATTTTGAGATAGATTTTAAATCAAGCCACACTTGATTTCCAAACAAATATAGAATTCTCCTCTTACTTCTTGTACAACTAGTCCTTTCCTGTGGTCAGTTTATATTGTCACAGAGATAGCTGTCTCTGTTTGCCAAAACAACATTCAACTTCTAAACAATAACTGCTCTGTAATAAGGATCTCATACAATCAAGCCACATCATGATAATTACATTTACTAGATGTCATCATTTTAACTATGAACATTATCCGAAAAAGACAATACTCCTAATGAACTTCAGCCAAACCTGGCAGATAAATACTCCATTCATAAAATGCATCCTCATTTCTGCTGCAGGTATTTGCCACTAAGACATATGTCCTAAACTAGTTTAATCACAAAGGCCCTGCCCTACCCCTTTTGCAGGTTTCAAAAGGATGTTTAGCATAAAAACCCAGAAGTAGATAGTGAAGAAACAGGCTTGGCAGGCCACACAGAGCAGCCTTAACATCAGTGACAAGGCAGCTGGCAGAAGCCCCTATGAGCAAGTCAGGACCAAGGGACCAGCCTTTTCACATCTGGTTAAGTACCATAAACTCTCCAACAAGCTGCCTAATTATGACAACACTTCTGCTAGAAAATTAGCATGCTTCGCTGATCATGTTCAGAAGCATGAGGGAAGATAATAGGCAAAAATGGGAAATGCTCCAGAGAAACCCTAGTAGTAGATCCTGTGATATAATTGGAAGGTAGGCTGCAGGCTGAATCATGATCCAATGTCCAGCTGTCTCATTACTCTCAGAGCATCTCGAGGACTTTCTCAGAAATATTGAACACACACCTTTTATTGTCCTATTTCATCAGCTAAAGCAGAAATGAAATATAATATGCTTGGACTACTAGACCAAACCAAACCAAGGAATTAAATCGGTATGAAAACTGTACATATATGCTAATGTTCATCTTGAAGAATGTAAGCCACTTGCTTGAGGATCCATTACAAGTACCAAACTATCTTTGGCCAATTTCAAAACAAGCTAAGTAGGATCAGAGTTGATTTGTACTTGAGTGGGAGACAACCTGGAAATGTCAGGTCTGTAAATTACCTTAAAAAGCAAAAAAGCAATGCAAAGCACTCCCATTTTGTTATCAATTGCCAGTCTTCAGTCTCCTTTTTTTAAGAAACAATGCTGTGAAGGTAGCAGGGGGCTACCTACAAAGGGTTCAGAAGAAGATGAATTATTGTAATGGCATCTGTTTCAATTTTGGTTCGTGCCTGGGCAGGGCAAAGAAGTCATACTGCTCCCTCTGATGAATGTCCCAGGACAGGATATGGAAAGGAGAAGCATGACCTCTCTGTCCTGCTGGATCCATCAGCAGCTTTTGATATCCTCGATCATTACATACATTCTCCTAGATCCGTGATGGCGAACCTATGGCACATGTGCCCAAAGTGCCACGCGAAGCCATGTCACCCGGCACACACACCCTTGCCTGCTTGTCTTACAGGTTTCTGGCACACGTGTGCATGTGACGATCAGCTGTCCTTTGTGTGCACGGCTGTGCCAAAAACCAGTGTACGCTTGTTTGCCGGCCAGCTGATTGTCGGGCGTGCATGCACACTAGAACCCGGAAATTCAGCTTTTCTGGAGCACGATCCTTTTGCACACATGGCAGTGCCAAAAACCGGCCTGCACATGCACGCTGGCCAGTGGGCATGCATGCACGCTAATACCTGGAAGTTTGGCTTTTCTGGAGAGTGGCCCCGACGAGTGCACGCATGTGAAACATTTCCGTGTGTCCTTTTCAGCACTCGGTGCTGAAAAGGTTCACCATCACTGTCCTAGATTCTTGAGGGTTAGAGGGGAGAGGGAGCACCATTTGATCCACTCTTTTCTAAAGAACCAATTATCCTTGGGTATTATGGGGTATTACAATACAGATAGCCCTAGAGCTCTTTACAACCAATTGCTTAATGCAGAGGTCCCCAACCTCTGGGCCACAGCCCACTAGTAGGCCGTGAGCTGCTTGCAACTGGGCTACAGAAATGGTGGGCAAGCGCACCCACATCCCACTTGTGAAGCAGTGGCCACATGTGCCCACTGCTCCTGTAAATTCACCTGCAGACACACGTGTGCTTGCCAACCGTGTGTGCAGAATCCTCTCCCACCGCTCCAAAAAGCCAGAAAGTTTGGGGAACTCTGGCTTAACAACAGTTCCAAAATTACAAGATAGGCCCAGAACAAGTGCTTTATCAGTGTTTCTGGCCTTTTCTAAAATGTGACTTTCTAAAATGTGACCGCATGACTGCATTTCAGGCATTTGGCATCCAACTTGTCTTTATGACTGGTGGCAATATGTGATTTTTTTGCCAGTTTCTGGCAAAAATCCTCCATTCAGAAGACTGGGTTTGCATTTATGGCCATAGTGTTCACTTAATGACTGTGGATTCATTTAAAGACTGTGGTGATTTGCTTAATGACTTCAAAAAAATATATAAAATCAGGTTGTCATATGGAAGCCTCAAGTTACAACTGTAATGACTTACAACCAGAATTCTGTGCCCAATTGTGGTCCTAAATCAAGGATTACCTATAAAAAGTCATTAGGTGCAGCAACATCAATAAGCATATCATACTCAGTTGGGTATCTTCAACATGAGCCAGTTGGGAGACACAGAATATATCTTGCCTCAGTGCCTGGAAGCCTACAAAATCTGGGATGGAGAAAAACAGGCAAAATAGGAGTAGCAGCACACTGATTCCAGCTTTGACACCAAGTCTGTACTCTATCTAGGGTAGGAATGTCAAACTCGTGGTATCATGTGGCGTATCATGACTTTTCCCCCCTTCACTAAACTGGGCATGGGCATGGCCAGCACATGACACATCCGGGCCACGAGTTTGACAGCCCTGATCTAGGGCAGGGATCTGCAATCTTAAACACTCAAAGAGCCATTTGGGCCTGTTTCCCACAGAAAAGAAAACACTGGGAGCCATAAAACCTTTCCCATGCCTGACTATTTCTTGAGCAGCCACAAAACTAGCATATGTAGTTGAATTAAACATTTTGTTTTCTTCTGAAACTTTTCTTATCTTGGATTTATCCATAGTTGGCCTACCAGGGGTTGAAAAGCTCAATAAATCGTGTGCCAGTGGGTGTCGCACACTGGCAGTTGTGACGCATATTTTGAGTGACAGGGAGCCGCAGCAGAGGGGTGAAAGAGCCACATGAGGCTCCAGAGCCACAGGTTGCTGGCCCCTGATCTAGGGGTATACCTGAAATCTGTGGCTCCTACTAAGAAAGCTGAGAGAGGCTGGGGTCATTGTGGCCTTTCAGCTTTCACAGGCACTAACTGTGATAATTTATCAAGCAAAATATGTGATCCACTTGGGGCTACTTTGGAAAAACTGGTATAAAAATGGCTGCCCATTTATTAGCAAGTCAAATCTGTTACAACCATGTTACTTTTATTACAAATGATGCACTGGTCATTTTTTCTAGGTACAGTTGAAAGTGTTGCTGATTACCCACAGAGCCCTGTATGCCTGGAACTTGATTATTGCCAAGCCTACTTCAAGTGGAATCTGCCCACTCAATATAAGCACAAAGAGAAGCCATGTTGAGAGCTCCTATCTAACAGAAAATCTACAGGACAAGGCTCAGAACTGATCATTTTCTATTTGGATCCCTCCCCTTCCGTTAGGACTGTTTTTCTTCATGGTATTTAAGAAAACATTCATTTTCTTATTCCCATTCAAGGTATTGGTTATCATATTAAAGCCCTATCTGGCACTGGGCCAAGTTATCTGCAGGACCCTTTCCCTGAAAACATCTACTTGTCCCAGTAGATTGGCCTGTTATCTGATGAGATCCAGGAAGCAAGCCCCTTCCAAACCTGTGCTTACCCTATAGAACAGCTTCCTCCAGGAGGCATAGATGCAGAGGTGGATTTCAGCTGGTTATTTCCAGTTCAGGCGAACTGGTAGTGGCGATTGTGGGAGGCTCCGCCCACCCACCCCTGGACATAATGCGTGAGCAAAGACCATGCACGGAAGGTCATGCGCATGCATGCTCACATTTGTAAACCAATAGGGAAGGTAAGTGAATCCCATCTCTGCATAGATGGTTCTTACTCTCCTTGCCTTCCAGATGGCCCTTAAGGCCTGGTTCTTCTCTGAAGTGCTGGGTCAGGAGGGGGAAGTGAGGCCAGCATTTGTGGTTTTGCAATGGGATTGTTATAGCTATCACTTGGTGATATAACAGGGTTTTAATGTTTTGCGCTTTGTTATCTGTCTACAGTGTTGTTAGCTTCCCGGTTATTTTATATGACATGGGCATCCATATAAATCTTTCAAATACATAAAAATGTTCAGGAAATAAATTATATCTTTCAGTTTTGTCAGAGCTCCACAGAAACAAAACACAGACATCTCATACAGAACAGAATGTAAATCATGCTTTTATTAAATGTTAGGTTGTAAGCATGATAGGTTGTAATAACCTAATCTCATCTGCAAGCCTCCCTTGAGCACACCATGAATCGCTTTGGAAAGATGGGCAGCACAGAAGTTTAATAAATAATTATAAATAAATGACTGCTACTTGAAGATCGAACATTTTTAGATGATTTTGTCATGGAAGTTTTGAATGTTGATTTGTTCTAACTGGAAATAGTAGTTGTTTCCAATTCTTATAATACAGTGATGGTGAATCTTTTCGGCACCTAGTGCCGAAAAGATAGTGTGGAAATGTCGTGCACCCATGCGCACTCGTCAGGGCTACATTCCAGAAAAGCTGAACTTCTGGGTTCTAGCACGCATGCGCACCTGACGATTAGCCGGTCAGCAAGCATGCGCAGGTTTCGGCACTGCTACACGGACAAAGGGATCGCGCTCCGAAAAGCCAAACTTCCAAGTTCTGGCACGCATGCACACCCGACCTGAAAATGTTCTGCCTACAGTGAACTTTATAAATAAATCTTTAAAAATCACATACTATTTCCTCTTAGTTACTTACAACCTACTATATAAGTCATCACTACCATAAGGTTAATTAGCCAAAGAAAACTGCTCAAGAACAGTTTGCTCACATACTCTGATGTTGAAAAAACATTTCAGCCTTATTCTGACTTCCCTGCATCATCTCAAAATTAGACTATTTTAAATATATAAAAATATATATTTAGGCACCTACTGAGAATTCAGAAGTGGACTTTAGAGAAGTGGACTTTAGAAACTTCAAAGGATTTTTTTGCAGAAATATTGCCACTCATTTCTATTTGCCATGAAGCAAAACTTATGCCTGAGAAAGCAAAATATGTGCTACCCCGATTGAAATACTATTGTAAGGTACAAAGGTAAAGCACAGTAACTTCCCCCTCTAACACGGGTGTCAAACTTGCTGCATCACGTTGCCATCACGTGATGTTCGTGACGTTTTTCCCATTCACGGAGCTGGGGTGGGTGTGGCCTGCGTGTGATGCCTCTGGCCCATGGGCCATAAGTTTGACCCCCCTGCCCTAGAATGTTCCTGCCTTCTTCGATCTTGTATATTAAATTTTTTAGAGTTTTATCCCATTTTTATTACTTTATAAGTAACTCAAGACAGTGAATATACATAATACTCCTTCCCCTTCCTATTTTCCCCACACCATCCTGTGAAGTGGGTTGGGTTGAGTATGACTGGCCCAAAGTCACCCAGCTGGTTTATATGCCTAAAATGGAAGTAGAACTGTCTCCTAACCACACTACATCAACTTGCTCAAATCGTTCTTTTGACTCTTATAATAGGGCAGAGAAGGGTGATACAACATTCCACATGCCACAAATAAATTTTGATATTTTTCCTGAAATGGTTTATAAGTGTGTTAACTTTCAATAATCACTACTGTGCAATTTGTATTTTGGCCAGAACCAGGGGTGAAATGCTCCCAGTTCGGACCGGATCACCTGATCCGGTAGCAATGGAGACAGATGGTTCAGAAAACCGGTAGCAAAAATCCCTGCCCCCTCCCCCATGCCCAGTTGAGCCACACAATCATCAGAAACTTTTTTTTTTTACTTTTAAAAGCATTTTTTCTACAACCTCTTCAGCCGAAAAAATGCTTTTAAAAGTTAAAAAAAAAGCCTCTGATGATCGTGCGGCTCAGCTGGGATCGTCAAAGGCTTTTAAAAGAAAAAAACCCTTTTTTTCTTTTAAATGCCTCTGACAATCCAAGTTGAGTTGCCGATGGGATCGTCAGAGCCTTTTGAAAGCATTTTTTTCAACCTCTTTGCCGAAGAGGTTGTAGAAAAAATGCTTTTAAAAGTAAAAAAAAAAAAATTGGCCACGCCCACCGTCACATTACCCCCACCACCAAGCCATGCCCACAGAACTGAATTTGTAGTAACAAATTTTAGATTTCACCACTGGCCAGAACCTCTATCCTTTGTTGTTCTTGTTCTGACTCAAGGAAGGCAGAATGAAAGGTATTCTAGATTTGTCTCCACTGTAGCCAAGAGTGATAAACCGCTTGATTCAGTGTCAGCCCTTCCCCCTTACTGATGAATCCCAATATCACCCTGCAGCCCATCCTTCCCTTGTTAATTTCCTTCTCCCTGTCCTCATTCCACTGTTAATTCCACATTGATTACTTGCCTTATTCATCTTCCATCTCTATGTTTTCCTGACTTCGCATTTCCTGCTGCATCAACTATATAGCTTTTGCAGGTGGTTACTGAATGAAGCTGATAAACATGTAACAACTGACAGTAGTCACCCTTTGTAGAATACTTACTTACTGCAATTTTCATTGCCACATTCCACAAGTTAAACTTCTGCCAGCTAGTTGTTTCCAATCCAGAAGAACATGTTGTGTCCTCAGAAGTATAATGTTGACAGAGGAGCCAAAGTCTCCAAAAGCTAGGCAGCTAGGAAGCATGCACAGCCACAAAGGAAAATTGAGAAAATTAATGGCAAAGCATTGCATAGAAAGGTTTTTATTTACAATGGCTATCCTTTATTTGGAATTGTAAGATGACCGACCAAAATACAGAAAAAGAAGATGGTTCTGCTGATGTGGATCCTTGAGGAAGTTGAGGGAGGATATGGAAAACCAGAAAAGGACTGTGGAAAACCACAGGAACAGTTACAAAGACTGCAGAGCAATTCAGTAAGGGAGAAAGGAACGTAAAACGATATAAATGCAGTGTGAATGTATATGTTTTGGAGAACTGAGAGGGAGAGAATGTGAGTTGGAGGCCAGACATAAGAAAAATATGTGCCGAGAGTAAGAGGTAAGCCAAAATATGAAAGCCATTAATTAGAAGTAATTAAAATGGTTCCCCTCATAAAGCCATTCTGTCACAGCATCTATTATACTTTATTAAAATTCCATCCCATCAAGCAAAACAAATTTACATCTCTTATGATATAATATATAAATATCTTTTTAATATTAATATTCTATTAAATGCAAGAAAATTTTCTTCTTCTCAATGATGTAGAGAAAATGGAAAATAATCTCTCTCTTTCTCACACATACCGCACAGACACCCACACATCTACCTATAGGGGAGTGGGGAGGACTAAAAAACTGGTAAGAGTATCAAAACAAGAAACTGAATCCAAAGAACAAATACCGCCGAAATCCACATAAGTCACTTGTGCTCATGAGCCAAATGTCATATCAGAAGCAAAAACAGACATTTCTACTGAAGGCCAAGGCTGTGCTGTATGTTGAAACAGATGTGTGAAGTCAAATGAAACAGAAAGGACTCCACATCTCAGGCAGATTCCTAGCAAAGGGCTAATTGCCCATGCCGCCTCCAATCAAGTTCAGTTTGGCCTACTAATCAGTCAGCCATGATTCACAATAAGAACCTGACTAGCCAACTGATATTTCAGTGTGTCAGAAGAAAATTAATGCAGCCCACTACAAGGACTGGTAGGAGAGAGGGACAGATATTTTTATGCCAGGGAGAAGAAATTCAATACTTCTGTTTCCAAAAATGCAGCAGATTCCTAACATTTCCAGCTTTATTCTGCACATGCTCCTTGCAGTTCAATTTTCCTACTGTTACCAGAGCCAATGCTCCATGTAGCGCAAGAATATCAAACTCGTGTCGTCACAGCAGTGTCACATAACGTATCATGACTTTTTCCCCCTTCGCTAAACCAAGTGTGGGTGTGGCCAGCGTGTGACGCATCTGGCCCGCAGGCCGCGAGTTTCACAGCCCTGATGTAGCCAGTCATTTAATTTGCAAAATCACAGCTTCTCTAAATTCCAAATTTTGTAAAAAAACTAGCCTACAGTTAAACTGATTTACTCTTTCAAAACTGAAATCAGGCAAGTCTCTCTAAAATGTCAGTAAGCATAAAGCTTTGAAGTTTAACCATTACAACCATTCGTTTAGTGACTATCTGAAGTTACAACAGCACTGAAAAAAGTGATTTATGATTGCTTTTCATACTTACCACCACTGCAGCATTCTCATGGTCATGTGATCAAAATTTGTATGCTTGGCAGCTGGTTCATATTTAGGACAGTTGCAGTGTCTGGAGGTCATGTGATCACTTTGCAACCTTCTGACAAGCAAAGTCAATGGGAAAGCCAGATTCACGGAACAAGTGTGTTACTAATTTAACAAGCTGACTTTGTGTAAATATACAAAAGTATGAAGGCTATTGCTTAACGCATTGTAAGCCGCCCTGGGTCTCCGGAGAAGGGCGGCATATAAATTAAAGCAAAAATAAATAAATAAATACAGTGATTCACTTAACAACTGTGACAAGAAAGGTCATAAAATGGGGCAAAACTCACTTAACAACTATCTTACTTAACAACAGAAATTTTGGGTTTAATTGTGGATGTAAGTTGAGGACTACCTGTACACCATACCAATGTAACAGTGTAAATTACAAAAAAATATAAAATCTATTTATATTCATATCTTAAGGTTTTTTAAAATTTATTTATTCCATTTCTATTGCTGTTATAAGAGGACTTAGAAAAATTTCTGGAATCTGTTTTCTGGGTGTTTATTTTTTTTTATTCTGGAGCCTAGATTGTGCAAAGTAGAAGAAAAAGAAAATTAAGTTTTGTGTATGATGATCAACTTAAAAATTGATGCTGGTTTCTACTATGTAAAATATTATCTGTCCTGTTATACAGATAACAGTCCTGTTATAATAAATGCAAGTAAACATGATTATGACTGTCAGCATCTGCCTTGTAGTGTAAGTAGTAAACAAAAAAAGTGTCTCAATTTTTTTCTCCTTTGTTTTAAATTTCAAAACAGAAACTCGGAGGATAGTCTGCAGTAAAAGCTTGAACAAAACTAAACAAAGCATAAGTAGATAAAATATATTAGATTTCATTGTTTTTTACAAAGCAGAAATGAACATTAGTAAACAATCAGTCCACAAAATTTCAAGGACAACCAGATGAAGACAAAACTGCTTTTTATAACATTAAGTCAGTAAAGGGAAGGTATTTAAAAGAGAATATGTACAAGCACAGACTTTTATTTATTATTCAGAAATGTTTTTCCTCTCTAAACTGCCCTATTTTTTAATGAAATCAATAAGTCATTTTTAGCAATCATTACTTCTGATATTCCCCATGGATCAATTTTTATTCTGTTTCAGATCCCAGAGCTTCTGCCAGATCATATTTATATGTTCATAATAAGGTAGTGTAATGCCTACATACCCAGCTTAAAAATGTAAAATGGAAGAAAATACATTTATTTTCCAGGGAGAACATACTTTAACTCTCCGTTTGCACATATGCTCGGTTAGAGGGGTGGGCTTCAAAACTTTTAGCAAGGGGTTCTCTGCCTGGTTGCTGGGTGGGTGTGGCCATTGTGGCCTTGTCGGCCTCCTGCACCACAGCTGGTGAGGGGTGTTTTTACCCTCCCTGGGCTCTGGAGGCTTTCCTCAAGCCTCCGGGAGGGCGAAAATGGCCTCCCCAGATTCCGGAGGCTGGAAACAGGCCCATTTTTCACCCTCCCTGAGCCTCCGTGCATGCCCTGCACTTACCTGCATCCAAAATGGGCCACATGGGGACTCCTGGAAGGGGAGGGGCAGTGTGGATGAGACCAGCCAGGAGTGGAATTTGGGGGTTCTCCAAACTGCACAGAATCTTAGCTAGAGGTTCACCGAACCCCTGCAAACCCCCAGAAGCCCACCCCTGCTCGGTTACAATATTACTAATTTTTTGCTGAAATATTCTATTATAACCCATTGTCTAACTAACCCTCCAACTTCTTCTTCTTCTTCTTCTTCTTCTTCTTTTTTTTTTTTGCCAAGTTCATTCCACAACCAGATTCTGGGAGAAGAGTATGTACAGATTCCATTTAACTATGTTACTATAGAAGAAAAAAATCACTTCTTCTACGGATAGACAAAAAAAAATGTCATGGATGCAAAAAACTGAAATGAACATGTTCTTTCTCAGTAATAAACCACAGAACACTTCATAACACAAAAAACAATAAGCCTTATATTTCTGATCAGTATGAAAGGGGCTAGATTTCAAGAACTGGGCCAAAAATATTTTAAATTTACATACAGTTAATATGATTATTCCCAAGTAGAGGTAGTCCTCAATGTATGACCACAAATGGACCAGAATTTCCATTTCTCAGCAAGGCAGTTGTTGAGTTGCATCCAATTTTACAACCTTTTTTGCCATGGTTATTAAGTGAATCTTTGCCGTTGTTGTGAATATGCAGTTGCTAAGTGCCTCCAGTTTCCCCTGTTGACTTTGTCAGAAGCCAGCCGGGAAGATCGCAAATGGAGATCACGTAATCCTGGGATGCTGCAACTATTGTAAACACATGCTGGTTGCCAACCATCCCGATTTTTATCCTGTGTCTGTGGGGATGCTATGATGATTGCATGTACGAGGATGGGTTATCCCTTTTTTTCAGTGCGGTTGTAACTTTAAATGAATAGTTGTAAATCAAGGATTATCTGTATTAAATATTATTCTGACCCTTGACTTCTTACAATACTCTAAGTCAAAATAAACTACATTTTTAGTGTTTAGTATGAACCAGTTGAGAGGGCTTTCTTAAACTTTAATTTATTAGATGCAATGACAAAAATGTATCTCTTATTCCCAATGTTTCAATTGTTAGGGACACTGCCTCTGTCCAGCTTGAAGAACCAACTCAGGTGAGATCATTTGAACTGTTCTAGCTGTTCTAGATTCAGAGTAAGCCATTAAAAAATAGAAGACACTGTTAACACAATGGTCAGTCAGTAGGAAACTCCAAACTATAAAGACATCCCATGTTCCTATAATATGAACCTCTGGATGGAAAGTTGTTGGCAACCTGCTAGGAGTACTTAATGCAATGAGTCATACTATATGACTCACTGATCATTCAACTCTTTCATTCTATTATTTGTAATTCAAAATCTGGTTGCTAGAAATGTAACATTTCAATGCAAACTCTTTAAAAGGATATACAATATGTACTTCAAATTATAAGACAGTATTAATATTGTCCTGTTTTCAAAAATAGTACAAGACGTATTTTTAAAAGCTTTGGTTTTTTAATATGCTGTGTCAATGCTTTGTTTTTAACACACATGAAAAAGTCAAAACAATCTTAAATTACACAGGTAACCTAATTCCTTACTCTATCTTCTCTCAAATATCCAGTGACTCCCCTAATCCTTCAGGTATTCAGGTACAGCACAATATACCAAAATAAATTATAAAGAATCAATTGTTATTTTATTATTGCTTGTTATCCTTCATATAATTAAAACAGGGCCAAATCTTGCTACAAAATTATTTAAGTAATTATATAGATGGAGGATCAGAATATACAAACTGTTTATTTTAATAAATCTTGATGAATATGACAAATTAACAACCTTAGAGGGCTATAAATTAAGATATTCCTATCCTAAGCAATAACTAATTTTCAACAGTAAATACTACAATACATATTTCATCATTGAAAAGAAAAGCAATATGAAGGTAGCAATAAGAACAGGTCACAATTCTTACGGAATTTCCCTTGCTCATAGACAGCAATCTCTGCAAGTTAGATATATTACCATGATTAGCAGACACACCTGATGTAGCGTTTTCTTTCATAGAAAATATCCAGTTGTAATGATGTAAGTTTCACACAGAAGGAATAATGTAGTAATTCAAAAGAGGAGTTAACATAATATGGCTATGAAAAACTTTCATGACTATTCTGCTTTCTAAATAAGAGAGAAGGAAATTCATTAACCAGGATATCAACAAACATATATACAGTGAAGAGTAGAAACATAGAATAGGAAAATGTAATAACATCCTACTTTCACCGGGAATGGTGCTAATTGGAAAATTATTTTCATTTTTTAAACCTCAAAAGCATTTATAGTATGATTCTATGACATGTATAACACAATTTTCAATGTAGCTTACTTCCCAAAGTAAACAACATTAGCACTGTACCCTAATATTACAATGTCGTATCATCTCTCTAATGACTTACGCTTCATTACCCTGTATGCATTAAGCAGGTTTAGTCAAACCAACAAAAGCCAATTGTTGAGCTTAATCAAATCCTCTGCATATATGTATTATATATTAATTTCTAATATTTATAATAAATCATACTGTCCACTACAAAGTACCAAAAATAATGTATAAAGTAAAATTTTATTAAGACTCCCTCTATATTTTGTTAGTAAAGAAATGGAGGAGTATGGGAACAAGTCATACAATTTTAATGACTGTTTTATTCTTTCTATGCAGAATTTTAACAGAGAAATGGTATAAAACATTCATATGTGTAAATATAGGAGATGTCATTTCATTTGTTAAATATAATGAGAGAAAAATGACAATTGGGATAAAATACTTTTTATGTTAGAATCCGTTTCAAGATAAACTATTCATCCCATCAAACTTATCTCCAATTCACTAAAGGTAGGCAGGACGAGAGGAGGGAAAGGCCTGATTGCTAGAAATAATTTTACTAGTGATAAACACTAAAACAATAGCTTTCTCTGTTTCAACTCTGAACCTTAAAACAACAGGATCAAAATCTCAAAGAGTATGATGAGAGAAACTTAAATGAGAGAAAGAATATTTGAATAAAAAAGATTCATTAGTAAATCTTTGGAAAGATTGCCATCATTTTTTAATGGAAAACAAATAGTTTAGGGAAAGAAATGGGAAGAAGTAGCTGATGTCTAACTCTTATCATTTTTTCCCTCTGTAAATTTCAGATACTTATTTAGCCGCTGACAAACACGGGAAGGTCAAAGGTCAAAACCATAATATTTGAGACAGTCATCCAACCTTTTAGGTATATATTATGGCCACCATTTTGAGGTTACTTAAAATTATAAATGGTTATGGCCATTTTCTCTATAGCTTTGGATATTTGTGATAATGCACAAAACTATCCAATCAGCAAACATACAAACAGCTTTATTATATAGAATATTATATGTTTTATTATATAATGTTATATATTGTATCACTGTGTGGCAATAAACCAACCCTCAAATATTAACACAACACGATTCTCAGGGCTGCACCATCAATTTCAGATCTACTACAAGGAACACAGCATTATGCCATCTTGTAATAGATGGATGGAAAATACTCTTGCAACAGAATGTATCGTGAGGCAATCTGGATATTTTCAAATGGAAATGATTAGTTGCATTGCCATGCAAATACATTCTATAGAATTAAATATTGTAACTGATGCTCTACATTTCTGACAAACCTAAGAAAATGTGATACCCTCACAACAGAAATCCTATTTTGAGGAAAATGATCTGGATTCCATAAAATAGTATTAATTAGGGTAATAATTACTTGGTTACTGCTTGGTCAACTATTTCTCAACAGTGCTGTGTTTCATTTTATTCAACCAGTTATTTTACAAAGATTTTCTACTTTAGTACTTATAGTGTTTAATAGTGCTAATATTTGAAGATAAACAAATACAAAAATCCCATGATTTCTATGAGATTACTACATTATATTATGTAAAAATAATACTACAGACTCTAAATTGAGGCCTTGTATATCAACTTATTTGATTATAAATTTGTGGCAGCCCATAATATTTTTTCCAATGTTAAGTCAATAACATGCAATAACAATGTCATTACACAGAATACCAAAGATGTATCAATGCGCAAAAGGGAAAAAAAATCAAAATGGTGATTTCATCAAAATGAAATAGTTTATTTTTTTTATTTTAAACATACTTTTAAAAGATATATTACCTGAGGCAGATCTCCTCACTCTTAATTGTAAGACTGGTCCTGCTAGCCAATATCAGGGCCCAGTATTCCTACTTTTAAATAAAAAGAAACTGAGACAAAAAAAAAATACACAAAACAGCATAAACCACAAAAGCAATATAAAATAATGCTCTGTAAACCTAAGAAGACATTTCTTTTGTACAATACAAAAAAAATTAGGTCTTCTAATAGGTGATGCCAGCCAAGTTAAGTTTGAACTTTTCTGTGACAAGCAAGTTTCTCTCCCTAGGTTTTAAAATATGCTCCTAGGATTGAGGAAAGCGGCTGGATTAAGTGTTCATCTTGCCCAAAGATAATAAATCCATAATTGTTCATGCAAATACAAACACGAACACACAGTGAAGGAAGAACAATAAATATTTAGTGTCCGTATGTGCCCCCTTCCCAGTTGTGAGAAGATAAACACAATGTTTATATCTTGCTCAGTGCTCCTCAGAGTCACCGTTACAAGCCCTCAGAGTTCCCCATAAAACAGCAATAAGCGGAGCCTAAAAGGAAATCGGGAAGGCGGGGGAGTAAAAGCTAAATCACCAGCGTTTCCCAAACAAATGAGAAATCTGGCCGTGCGGCAGAGACTGTGTTGGGAAACATTGAGAGGCTGAAACCACCCCTGCCCTCCCCCACAAATGATCAATTAAAAGCCGTCCTTATGCCAAGGGCCAGGCATGGCCAGGCAAGCGGGCTGCCGCAAAGACAACGGTCCTCTGGATCAGTTCTGCATGACAATTGATGGGAAGGGGCAGGAGGCAAGGCCCATCCTCTCACCATGGTGATTAGGCATTCCAAGTGTGCAAGGCAGCCTCGGCACACATAAAGAGAAAGGGAAGCTGGAGACCTGAGGAGGCGAGCCAGGCCAGATGGTCCTGCAGCCGGCAGCACTGGAGCAGCTCACACCCAACTCTCCGCCACGTTAACGGCCCAAGCTTTACTTTATGCCAACATCACAATTAAACAGAGCAAAATGGCAAGAAGGTTCAGCAACAGTTTGCTGAGGGGACGGATGGTCATAATGCAGCAGGAAAGGGCTCTGACAACCCAAGAAAATGTAGTTTACATTTCCTTAGTAAAATATGGCCCATCAGAAAGGCTCTTTTCTTGAGATGTAGAACTAATTTTCTACATTTAAAATTCACCACAGATACGCATTTACTCATTCTATTAGAGATGCAGCCATTTCCATAGGATGTCTTTCTAGTATGTTTTAAAAACAGACCTGATATTAGATCATGTCTAATACCTTTTAACAACAAGGCTTTACTTTTCTTCTTTTAACAACCATAAAGTACGGCATCAATTATTTAAAAAAGAGGTCCTCAGCACATAACTGTAAAACAAGCAAACAATGTATACATTTTGAGTGTTGGATAATTGGAATACACCCCCACCTTACTTTAGAGTTTAGACCCTAGTGTGTAAACACCTGGTCAGCCTCTGCTCTACTGAGGTAGCCAGAGCTAAGATGAAGCTTGAGTCAGTTGTCTAATATGCTAAGAAAAAAGAAAAACCAGAAATTAATACATTATTGTATTAATACATTATTGTTGCTACCTGGAACTTTAACTCAACAGCATTTTGACTTTCTTAAATATTTCCATTGATTAGTTTCAAAGTTCTTGAAGTGATTTCCAAAGCCAGTCCAAATACTGAGGCCCAACAAAAAAAGTCCACTGTCTTCTGTGATATAAAACTGTAAGAAAAACTGAGGTAAGAATAAGAAAACAGACTTTCTCCACCACCCATAACTGTCTTAAACTGACATTTTTTAAAACATTTCATTATGGGACATTAAAAAAGAAACTGCTGCTGATAAATTGTAAGAAGCAAAATTGCAAAAATGTCTAACTAATAAATTAGAGTCTGTTTCATCAACAATAAACCAAAGTTGAATAAGTGCAATAAAGGGGAGGAAACAGTTCAAATAAGCACAATATGTAGACTCAAAATAAAGGCCAAGGCCTTACAGTGCCAGTTCATTGGGGATGGGGAGCACGAAGTTGGGGAAGATTCATGTATAAAATAACAAATTTTGAAAAAACAGAAAGGAGAACTGCAGTGCTTTTGCCAATGGAACATTTTGGTGTACTTGACCCAGCTGCTGTTAAGGACTCTCCACTTTTCTCTCCTGAAAGGACATACTCTGATTATTAGTCTACAAGGCCATCAGTAGGAATTAGAAGATAAAGAAATTATTTTTAAAAGTTACAGAGATCTGTTACACAGGGACAATGTTTAAATCTATTGTAGCTGGATATTAAGGTCAAATCATTATTTGAAGAATCCAATAGAATGTATCTGCAGATGCCTCTGCACTACACATGGAGTGTAAACCATCTTCCCCCATGTGATTAACGCTCTCAGTAAACATATAAACATAGATACTTGGATAAAATATTTATCTTCATAAACAAATCCTTTATTCTTCAGGGCTTTTGTGCACAACTCCTGTGGGTTCTTTTCTGGACCACAGGGAAGGAGAATATTTACCATATACTGATGCACTGAAATATTCCGAGAGGCAGATTGTAAAATTAAGCTTTACATATATTCACATTGCACTTCCAATTTTGTCACTAATTTTGGGTAAACTTTTGTATATATAAAATATTAAATCTGTAAATATAAAATCCACAACAGCTATGGTTCAACTCAATATATTAAGCCATTTTTTTAAAGATCAAAACATACCCAGAAGGCAGGACTCAAAGCAATGTTGACCAATGTAAATCTTAAATAACTTCTCACATGGGTAGGGAATCAATCTAGATTTACACGACTAATTAACAGAGATAAGACTCTTGTCTCCAGAGAATGTAGACATACTGTATTGTTCTTAGTATCTTACTAATAAAATGAGATGCCTGCATCTATACTTGTACAGTGATACACTTTGCCCTTCATTAAATTCCATTAGCTTTGGATGGCATTTCTGTTTTTTAAAAAAACAAACACTTCCCACAGTTTCCACAAGCTCTAAGCTTGTTGTTTTGTATTATTTTTTCATTAAAAACAAATGAAGCAGCAAGTGAAAATCCCAAGTTTGAAATTATAAGAAACAAACAAACAAAGAATAGAGTCTGCTGGTGCCAGACAAGGAATGTTATGTTTTGTGATTTAAGTTATTCACACATCATACAGTCTGATCCCATTTCAGTATATGGAAGACTGCAAATAAACAGAGCCAAAATATTTTGTAGAGTGCCTCTTGGAGACATATGCAATTGGTAATGCATTGCTAATGCAATGGTTTTTACTAGCTCCATTAATACAATTTTGCAGATCAGTTTGTCTATATAATTGTTTCTCTAAAATGTATTGTAGACTGTTGATAAAAAGAAACCTTATTTCACAGAGGTTTATATATGTTATTCGTATAAAAAAAATTGAGACACATTTGAAAGGGCTAAATGACTATAAAAGCCGATATGCCACGTTTTCTTTCATGTGAATATGCGTGCATTCCTCTGGTTCCACTCAGAACAGTAGAATCATCAGAAATCTATCTCCATCCTCAGCCTCATTCTAGAAACTACCAACAAATAATCTTTCACACATGGATTATGTACAGTTTTCTTGTTCAAGATTTTGAAATACCCAAGAATATATGTTCTATGAAAAAAGACCTAAACATGCCAAGGGTATTTGAAGGTCATAATTATATATAACCAGGTTTGTTGCTCCTCAGATAGAGATACTTACATATTTATACAGATAAATAATAAAATGTCTTTAAAACTCGTGACTGTTAAAATAAAGTTTTAACTAGATGAAGCCAATATTCACCCCCAAATCTTAACCTAGTCAGTGCTAAGTGTAAAACCTATTTTATATTTTACCTGGGGAGGCTGGTATGAAGCCACTTTTGGTCTGCTTTCCGTGAAATTGAAATCAATTTTGATTTATTTTTCATAGCAAAGAAAGAAATATCAAGAATGAATAGACTGGAAGGTGTTAAGATACAAAAACCTATTTGTAAAATATTTTTTACTTTTGTTTGTAAAAGTCTATATATCTCCTTCATTCTTTAAATATGTTTTATGTGGTTCTCCCAAATATTATCTGAGAATTCAAGAAAATATTTGTATAGAAAAACCACTAAAAAACCTAATTCTTCTGAACTGTGTCCACATTTAAACATGTTTACCTCTGAGTCAATCACTTTCTAAACACTGTTCAGTGAGTTCATAAAATATTTGTTCATTTATACCACTATTTAACAGGAGCAGTTAGCAAGATGAAGCAATTAATGCACTCTAAGTATATTTAATTGACAGAGCCAGGATTTTGAAAATGACTTCCAATATGCATAATCTGCATTCATTTCGTATTTGTAAATTGTTATATTTACATTAGTAATGCATACTGTTTTAAATTATATAACATCTTTACTTGGGGCAAATCTTTCTTTTCTTACCTTTCAAACTTTATTATTATTTCTCCCACCTTTTCATCCACATCCACATACACCATATACACACACGCACACACAATTGTTGCACTCAAACATCAAAGACAACAAGAACATTTGGGTGGTTCTCACTCAGCAAAGCCACACTACGGAAAAAGCGCACAAGCCATTAGTGCAACATGTAGTTTCGTCTTTGAGGAAGCATTCCACACAAACACTGACATAAAAGACAAACGCATAGCATATTTCAGAACCAACGAGTGATGGATTTATAAGGCAGGTTGATTTTATGGTGACTTTTATTGACAAGGTGCGGAGGCTTTTGGCAGATGCCTCGTAGCACTGGGAAGTTAACACAGTGCCTAATTCAAGGAGACAGCCTGAGGAAGCAGCACCGACAGGGAGAGAGTGGAACTATGTCTCTATTACTCTCCTTGGTGTCATAAAGAAAAAGAAGAAAAATGGTAACCAACAGGGAACCAGGAAGTGCTCCAATTTTTTTTTCAAAAGAAAAAAAAATCCTTATTTTTCTCTCCATTTTACCACTTCTTTAAAAATGGAAGAAGAAAAGGGACAAAGCAGTATGAGAAACTACAAAAGGAACTAATAGGAAGCAAGGGTGGGCAAACTAACTTAACATCTAAATTATAATATGCTTTCAAATTGGGAAGAAACCAGCCTGACTTGAACATTGCCTTATCATCAATATATTAGATAAGTACTTCTTGATCTACTTTCCCCTAATGAGGTAAACTCATGGCATTAAATAAGGAAGGGATTACTTGGAGAGAGGAATGCTCCAGTAAGATCTTAGGTGAATTGGGTTCAGGCTTAGCTTAGTCCGTGAAATATTTTAACTTCTGGAATTCTACTTTTGCACTTATAGAGGGTATTACAGAAAATTATTGTATATTAGTGCAAGAAGTTCAGCTTGTGTAACACATTATGAGATGTCTTACTTTCTCTCTTTTAATGACAGAAGTTAGGTTAGCTTACTAGAAGTCAGGTCTAATTAAAACTAACACGTTTTACACTAATATCAGGGTAAAAGAACTATATTTTGTTACCACTGGCATCAAATACATAAGGACAGAGGTGGAAGACAAAGTTTACAGACACTATCCTTAAAAACTGAGTTTCTTGAAATAAATGAAGAGTCAGACCCCTCCTACAGAGACTTTCCCTCTTTCTGGAAAGTTGGCAGTTTTTCTGCTAGTTGGAACCCAAGATCTAGCAGAAAAGAAAAATTATTTTGTCTAGATTTTCTACAATCTGTCTTCTTCTGTAATTCACTAATATTTAAAGGAAAATAGGGCCATATATAGTTTGGCCTCTTTAGAACCCTCAAGCATTCAGAAGCATTACCTGTTGAGCATTTAGCAGCCCAGTTAAACAAAGCTAAGGTACTTACATCTATCATTTCGGTCCTCAGGACTGGAGGAAGTCTCTCGGTCTGAAATGAGGCCAGAGACAGCAAAGATCTTTTTTCCAGTATCATCAATTTTGAGGGAGCCGGGAGAGCCAGATGGGAGCTGGGCTCCAAATTCATACTCCTTGCCATCAGCATCTGAGAAACGAAGATGGGGAGAGTCGGTATCATGACAGTTCTTCAGGCGCTTGGCAGGTGTAAAAGCCGACTGATAACTCTCCCGGTCCTCAGTGGAGGCAAAGGGACGGAAGGCCCCAACACCACTGTGGTTCAGCATGCTGATTGGGGTACAGTCCAGATTAGGGGGTGCAAACTGAGGATGGAGATGCAGCAACGAAGGTGGAAAATCACGGTTGGTGAATGCTCCAGGCACCCCACCTTGTCGGTGATACATAGAGGCAAAAGTATAGGAGCCATTGGTGAACGGGATGTGCACATCCTTGTCCACTGACACAGGGACCCCAAAGGGCCTGGGCTGTTGGCAGGGGATGGAAGCATCACGGCTGGCTTCAGCAGTGGAAGCCAGGACCATCAGGGCTGGAGATGCCAAAGGATTGGGAAGGTAGGAGGAGTTTTCCATCTTGAAAGCTGCCCGGTGTAAGTCCATTGGAGTCTCTTTTCTTGACAGGGCCACAAGGGAAATGGTCTTCCCTGGATGGAAAACAAAGCGATGTCTGAATGTAGAGCTGAGAGATCTCACCGAACCCTTATCACCATCCCAAAACTGAAAAGACAAAGAAGGGGAAAAGAGGAAAAACACAGAAAGTTGAATTAACAGCTGACAGTTCTTAATATAGCAAGAAAATTGTAAAAGCCTAAGCCAACTTTCCATGTATTGTTCTTTTAGAAAGCTAACAGGCAAGTTCACATGTTACTTGAAGAGTCTCTGACTCCCTCTAAGGGTCTGTACAAGTCTTCCTCCTGCTCCCTTTTACAGCTTTAGCATTAAACTTAAGATTCAAGAGACAGTCCATCCAAGGTAGATAAAATGTGGCACAAGAGATCTGAAAGCCAACAGAATATGTGCCTTATGCAGAGAATGCCACCTGCTCTGGCCTTGCTATCCTTCCCTTCTGCCTTACAGAAGGATAAGGCATCAGTTCAGATTCAGATCAAGCCACATGTTGAAGTGGGGGTTGAAGGATTTGAACAAGGGTGCAATAACTATCTCTAGTGACAAGATAAACATATATTATTCCTGCCAGAAAAAAACATTGGAACAAAAAAATTCTTGGTGCATGTAAGCCTATGCCTACAACATCTGAAAATTAATATCAATAAAATAAATGAATCCATTACTAAAAAATTATAAATGAAAATGTATATACTTCATGAATATACAAAAATATGAAATAAATGCAGTAGAGGAATATATTCCAATTGTGCAGATATATATCATGTTTTGAGTTTTCCATTATCCTTAGTGATGAAGGGAGACTAAATAATATGTCTGAATCATACATTTAAGCTATTCTTCCATTTTTTAAAAAGAAAACAATAACAACATCAATAAAAAAAAAGTCCTTGGCGTCCCTGATAATATTTGAAATTGTAATTAGTGGCTATGCCATCTGATCTCTTCCAAGCATCTGCCTTTTAGTTTGCGGACAGTACAAAATGGATCAGTAGTTTTACTTCCTAATGTGCTCATGCTTAACTAGATTTGTAAACTGCTCTCAATATTCCATTAAGATTTAGAGGATAATTTTATATATTTTTCTTTTAACACTAGTTGCCGAGTACAAGAAAATAAATCCCATGTTCTCTCTCTCCCTCTCTGTATATATATGTATATATATACTTCCTCTATGTACATATGTATTTACAAACTTTGCTTCTAATCCTATCTAGGCTTGAAAACTCATTCCCCTATTATAATAACATTAGCATTCCTTTTGTTTAAATTTCTGCCCCAGTCATTAAGTATGCTAGAATTTACTTCACTTTAATGTACAAAGGCTTACTTTAAAACAATATACTAGCCTTACAGCACTCAAAAAACAAACAAAAAAATCATATAATAAAAAAGCAGTACAAAATGTGTCTGTTCGTTCCAGAAGGTCAGGCCTAGCAAATAAAACTTACTAAAAGGATCCCATTTCTAATGGAGTGGCTTTTGTATTATCTGAATGGCAAGCCTAGGTTAACAAACTCTATGGAATGCTTGCTACATCCTTCATGCAGTGCAGAAATAACATTTCCTTTTCTTCTATCCTGTACCCAGAAGTTTGACAGTATAGTAGTGTGAAGATGGACTGACATCATCCTATTTCTACTGCAGTGGCTTCCTTTCTTATACAAAACAGTGCTAAAAGATTAGAAGTATTTCATTAACATTTTTTGAATCACTTTCACATCTTTAATAACTTTCATCTGAGTTTTAGCTGTAGATGTACGGTAGACATGGCAAGGGTAATCTAATCAGCATTATTCTGGGTGATCTTTCTGAACAATGAAATGATTAAAGATAACAAATAATCAAATGTAAAATCAAAAACTACAATAGTGGAAAAGGGTTATGAGAAATCTGGATATTTCTTTGATTAATTTTAAAGCAAAAATGTATACATAATTTACCTAGGAAAAGAAACATTATCTGAACTGGCATATGGTAACCACAATCTCCAAGGGAATGAAAGAGGGTGAAGAATATATCACTAATGCTACTATCCCTGCTTATATTAAATGTATTTAATGGAAGGCATACTTAACACTCCATACAGAATAGTGTGAATCGTTCCAGCTATCTTTTTCATTTGACAATAAATCAACATATTTTAATAATGGCTCAGACTGAATTTTATTTTTAAAAACTCCTGCATACTTTTCCCCTTGTCTATTACATACCTTCTGTCATCACTTCGTCCCATGCTATTATTCCCAATCACTGCCATCATTAAAGCATGTATGGACGAAGCTGCGGCAAAACTAGTCATTATGAAAATCTATATAAGTTAATGCACTCCCAAAGTCAAAATGTCATTGGTTTTTAAATATAAAACCCAAAATAAAAAAACTAACTGGCCTGCTTAATTAAAAAAATATGGATTGCAGGATAATCAGCCTGAAAAAATATTTTGGTGACCAGAAGTGAGTGGTACAGCCAAAGTAAGTAACTGTTACTTTTTGCCTCTATGCTGATTTTTTTTAATTTAGCACCCTGTGCAAATCCAGATTAAAATAACTCCAGCTATTGATCCGAGCAGTGGAATTGACATTAATTTTAGTTCACTTCTCACTTTGCAAAGGGATCAATAGGAAGTAATAACAGCTGACATCCTCGCTGAAAGGAAGAGAAAAGACAGTCTAGCGACAGAAATCGAAAAGCAACCAAATAAATCAGCAGATACTTTTCCATGGCATCAGACAAATTCCAAACAGATTGCAAAAAGTCTTTGTTAAATTAACTAAACAAGGAGTGGAGGTGGCCAAGGGGGTGGAGATAAATCTAGGAAGCTACATATAACTGTCCATTGGTTATCTCCGTTAGACGAACTCTACGAAGCCTATTCTGATTTCCTACATTTACAAGATTTCCAGTTGATGGATAAAAATATTTGAACATAAGGGCACCCACCATTTGCAGCTTTTAAAAGCACAAACTGAATCAATGTGAAAATAAAAACACTGTCATAAACATCTAAACCTAGAATGAAATCTAGTATGTCAGGCGCAATTTGCATTTTTAAAATGTATTAATCAACATAGAAATAAGTTTAATTAGCTAAGAAATTGTCAAAAGGAAGCAAAACTATTCATGATGCACCCTTCTAATCATTTATATGCAGTAAACTATCAGTTTACTTTATATAAATGAGTTTTTAAAAAGGTAGTCTTAAACTACAGGTGGTAGTCTAAAAATATATTTAGAGAAGACAAAGAACAGTTTTTATGTAACAAATTGTTTTTAAATTCTGAATGTTGATTATATTGGTTAGATTTTTATAATTTTGGCTATTTTTAAATGTTTGGAATTAAAATGACACAATTCAGATCTATGATTTTTTTCCTGCTTATTGCCAATGGAAGAAAAAAATGTAAACCTAACTTTATTTTTCATAAAGAGCACAAGCCTCAAAAAGATATTGGAGGGTATCTTTAGATACTATAGGTTGGGTCTCTTAGTGCTTCGTAATTATGTAATTTTAGAAACAGGAATTTGAAAATACATTTGTGGTTAAAAAATCCTAATCTTTACAAAGCACCCATTCCAGCTGTTGGGGAAATTAAAGTGCTCATATGTGTTATGCATTAAACTAAACTAGATTTCCTCCTAATAAATTCCCAACAAATACGGGACCTGAAAGTACAAAGAAAAAATTCCAGTCTTAAATTAAGGAATTTTACAATTTGGCATATCTTGCCATTAATTAATATTTGAGTTCTAAGGGTAAGTACAAAAAGAATGCAAACAATTAGCAAAAAAAAAAAAAGGGGGGGGGCTGGAGAAGACATGGTAGAATAAGAATAATACTCTCTGTGGTTTGAAACTCAGGCCACCACTTTCAAAGATACAAATAACTATTTTTAAAAATGTAATAGAAAATCGGGTCCCCTGATGTAATAGAAAAGCAGCTGCTTTGATTCGCTCCAATTTTGCAGGAGAGGCTCTTTTCCTGCAGAAAACTTGTTATTTCAGGAAAAAGAGAAAAGAAAACCTTGAGAGAAAATTAAGGCACCAGCCTTTGCAGAGGAAAAAGCAATGTAAATGTACATAGATTTTTATTCCCAAGGCTATATAATACATCCATTGTTTGTCAACTTTACAAAAATCCTTTCCAAAAAAATCAAAGTTCACAAAAAAGGTATGAATGAAAAAAGTAACGATTCACTGCTGCTCTGACCTGTCAACAGTTGGGATCTTTCTCCACCCTGGCTCCATAGTAGATTCAGAAAATTCTTAAGTTTTCTCGGAGCTTAAGGGGGGGGGGGACTATTCAAAACTGCTTTCCTGCTCAGGAATATATATATAACCGATTTGGTTTTTACCTAATTATCTTCCCAAATCCCTAGTTATCAACAGAAACAAACAAACAAAAAAGAACGTGATTCAAATTTCAGCAGGGGAAAAGAAATCCCACTTTTATCTTACTTTTTCCAGTGCAAATTAAAACAGGTGTCTTTCCCGGGTTATTAGCCTAAGCACAAAAGAATGCAACTGGTTTATATCGTTTTAAACAAGAGAATTAAAAAGGAAGCTTCCGATCTTCCCATTTCACTAAATACAACAAAAAAGAAAAAGAGAAGTGTCCCAGAAGTATATCTGGGAAGATACAGGAAATCAAAAGAAATTCCTCTCAATAAATTCAGCCTGCCTTGCCCGGCCGTTGGTTTTTGGTTTTTCTTTTTAATAACCAGAAATCTCAACTGCTTTGCGCCTGTAAACTTCAGGACAAAACCAGTTCAGCGCATTGCAAAGAAAACGAAATTTTCGTCCCTTCCAGGAAACAAGTGCGGGGGAGGATATATTCCCTCTGTCCCGATTTCTATATTCGGTTCAGGGTTTATTTTCTTTTTAAAACTACCAAAGCTCATCAAACGTGCGGATGACTCGAGTTGTTTGAATCTATTGCAACAATCCCTTCTCTGCACATTTCCTGTCTGGAAGGCGAAAGCATTCAACGCAACTCCTGAATTGGTCACTGCCTAATGATTTCATTGTGCTCAAGCAGATGGTTTTTATGCATTTCGATCTACAAGGTGAGGAATTATTTCCCCTTCCTTGCAACCTCTGTGCTGACTTTCCTGCCTCTTTCTTGCGACGGCGGCTGTATTACACTAAAACCTCGAGGATTTTTAGCTTCTGAGCTTAAAGGCGCATGAAGTTTTACTCCAGGAATCCGAACTGTTCGTTTTCCATTTTCCCCATTTCCTCCTTCCACGGTTTCCAAACGAGTTTGCGATTTGCTCGCTGTAGCCACGCTCTCACCCTATACCACAACACCGCCTTTTGCTGCTCCTTGCAGGAATAACTTCCAAACAGGCAAAGCGACTAAGACTTTGTCTCTTGGAGAAATGCGGGCGTGTGAAATTCTTTGAAAGAAAGGAAGTTGTTTTCGAAACTTCAACCTTTCATCCAAATTTTAAGTATTTGACGTACGCCACGATTATCGCAACGAAAAAGAACTTGGACCAAAATAGGTCCAAGTCCTTAATTGCTATTGGTTAATTGCCAATAATCAAAGTTCAAATGCGCGCCCGTCCTACAGTAAAACTGAAAGCGTTTGGGGAGACGGTGCCGATTGTTAGCGAGGGTTAGCTAAATGCAAAATCCCCAAACCTCAGCGTTTAAAACATTTGGTTTTATTTAAAATTATTTATAATTATTAATTCGTTCTTCCCATAAAGTGCTTCTTTCCCGCTTGGTTTTGTTTGGGGGAAATTGCTTTGTTACATCAGGAGACCTTGAGACCTGCGAAAGTCGGGAAATACCTCCATGTGGTAGTGTATAAGGATTGCCGCCTCCCTTTAAAAAAAATTAAATGTTGTTGGCGCTAATTGGGAACGCGCTGTTTTCTTGCATTTTGCAAGAATTCAACTCCGGCACCTGATCCCACCCCCTCCTGTGTATACTATTACCCACCTCCTCCCCAGGAAAATAAAGAGCAGGACAGGAAGGAGGAGAGTTCTGGGATCAGGGCTAGCCTTCCGAGGGGAGGGAGCGCCCCACTGATTTGATTTTTAAATGCATACTCATTAAGATTCCACTCCCCACATACACACACAATACACATACATACACACACCCCTTCCAACATTTCCACCCCAAGATCCGATAAGCAACGGCTTGCCTTAAAACTTTGTTCTGGAGAACGGGGCGCGGAGCGAAATGAAGAGACAAACTTGACTTGCAAAGTTTGGACTCTTCCAAAGATGACTGCCTTGAATTTGCAGAATTCTCTTAAGGAGCAGGATAGAGAATTGAATCGAAACTCCGGCGATCGACCGCTGAAAAGTTAGATACCCGCACCTATGGAAACCCCCCCCCCTCCCGACGAATGCCACTGCTCCTGGACTTTCTATCAGAAACCCCCTCCCTCCCCGCAATTTCAAGATACTTACCGTGCAAATTTCTCAGAAGGCGGCGTCCCCCTTTGATTTCAGGCTGGGGAAGGCAGGATTCTGAGAGGTGCGTGGGGAGGAAAGCTGGACGCACTAAGCCCGGCGCGTGTGTGTAAGCGCTTTCGGCCAGCATGGGACTGAGCGAGAGCCTGACACGGCTGCTGAGAGCCAGGGAAGGCGCAGCGCTGCCGCTCGAAGCAGCCTCTAATCAGTGAATGAGCCTCCACTCTCTCAGGGATTCCTAGCTGCTCACACACACACGCGCGCGCTCGATCGCTCGCTCACACACACACACGCACACACACAGATACAGAGCCGGCCTGAGAACGGAATACATTAGGGCAGGGAGGAAGCTTGGGAAATGGAGTCCACAGCTGGAAAGCACAGCTGCTCAGGGATGAGTTGCCCTCCCCGACACGGGCCGATGGATAAAAGTTTGACTAGAAGCAGGATGACCGGGACGGGTCTCTGCCTAAGGTCCACCTGTTTCCTACACTTTTTAAGTTCCATGTAATTATATTCTCTTCTAGAACTAAGGCTCTTTTCGCAGGAAAGAGCTAAATGGGCGCTGTCCTTCCTTTAAACTGCCCTTCAATTTAAAATTGATTCTCATCTGCTTTCCCTGCCATTAACAGCTTTGGTAATAAGGACATTTTCCCATGTGATGCTTAAATTGACTTGTAAGGACAAAGTATTGTTAAAGTAGGCAAACCATGCATGGTTGAAAATTATCTGCTGAGCCCATCCCCTGTTAACAATACTTTTCCCATTCAGAATTTAAGTTGTTTACATTTAAATTGTTGCTTAAATCTCATGAAGTTCAAATACTCCTCTATGTTGGCTTTAACGTGCATGTTATTTCTTAACTGTTTTCATTAACACAATACCCAAATATTCCAGTAAGTGTAATGTACTGTGTAATGTGTAGTGTGGAACAACATTTAAGCTATAAAAGAGATCATCATGATGACATGTTAAGCACAAGGACTTTGAAATAAGATCCACTGACTACAATTACATTTATTCCCTAGCAAATTCACAGTTGCAATGTCATTTGAGAAAACACTGATAGATAATAATGTTAACAGAATTGTTTGTACACTGATCTTACAGAATTAACAACAATATATTTACTACTAAACCGGGTCATTTTTCATGTATTCCAGATGGCATTTCCAAACTGAATGGGCTAAATAGCTTTCTTCAACCTGATGCCTTCCAGATAAATAGGATTTCAGCTGCTAGTATCTCCAGCCACTGTGGAAAATGAAGTCCATCCCATATAGAAAAATTGAACCAAATTACTTTAGTTTCCTTCCAACCCAACAATCAGGAATTTAAGGAGAATAGAGATATACGAATGATGATGTAGGAGAGAGACTGGCTAAGCTGGGAGAAGAGTCAAGTGGGTAATTAGTCTGGAATCCCTATGTGGGCACAAGAGACAAAGTCTGACACACACACACCCTTGAATGCTGTTGAACCTTATCTAGTCTTAACCCAGGTGTAAGAAAATACTTGTATATAGGCTTGAGCAATAAAACAGGTAATTGCTCTCTTCATGTGTGGATCTGGTTGTTTGTGCCTGACAGATACTGATTTAAATTGAATCTATTTCCAGGGAAACATCAATTTATGAATGTTCAAAGTTTCTTTCTTATATAGAAAATCAACATTATTTGCATAAGAACTCCAGGAGTAAAAGTTTGAGATCAGATTAACTGATGCTGATATTCAATAAAAATTATATATTTGTACACATATGCACCTATCCCCAGCACATGCACACACACTACATACAGAGATACTATATTCAGATACCAGATTAATTTTCTTAAAGAAAGATAGAGGATAGAATGGTGCTCAAAAAGTAACTTAGAATCATAAACTAATTTTTGAGAGGTATTTGAATTCAAATACTTTCTATCAATTAGAAATTGTAGCACTGTTAGAAAGCAAGAGATGTCTGTAGTAGTAACTTTGTTTTTAACTTTCATAGGGTTGCTTAATTTTAAAACAAGTAACAATTAAACACTGAACTACATACTAGCCCACCACAGTGTATAGTACCATGACATACAAATCTGGTTTCTATGATCAGGTATTCTGAGTGAACACGAAATATTTGATTAATTGAGAGAATCAAAAGTAAATATAGGTAAACCTGATGCTGAAACATAACCAACAACTTTTAGTTTGAGAGAATAAATATATGAGGACTGTGCAAATTACTATAAAGTTGCAAACAACTGCAACTACGCAAACACCAAGGTCTAAGCGTACATATGGTGAATAGCTATCCTGGTAGAAATATCTTCTGAGCATATAGATCAAATATTCATGAGTACACATGTCCAGAAGTTCCCAGGACCTTGAAATGAAGAGTCTTCAAGTGACCTGAGCTGCTTTTCACCTTTGTAGTGCAAATCCAAAAGAGTATTTAAAGTGTCTCATTTGATGATCTGAGAGAGGGAGAGAGAAGATGAGGGAGAGAGATTATACAAAGCACACAGTAAAACCCTTACCAAAAGCAAGAATTAAAACTTGCTCTTTGCAAATAAATCCTATGTTTACTTTTTCAGTGGGCCTCATTTTCAAAGTATACTGAGACCTGCAGCCAATAAAGCTAAGTTTTAACCATCAGTTTTGAACCAAAGCTTTAATAGAAAGTTCTGTAAATATAATGTGATGCAATTAGTGGATGATTGCATCCCTTAAGTGATAAAGGGAAAGATTAAGAAGACCAAGTTACCTATTGTTGCGTAACCTAAAAAGACCAGCACTTACATTTTAAAAATTATAAAGAAGACAATATATAGCAACCCTTCCATAAAATCTTGCCATCTGGAGATATTGTATCAGAACTTCAACTATTGCCAGACAGCATGGCTATTATCACGGGGAATTCACTTATGGGAGCAGATCAGCAACAACAAAAAGGCAGATCTGACCAGGTGATCAAAGCCCTGCTTCTTTTTACATGAATAAAAAGATGTGTAAAAAGCCTCCTGGGGATCTACCATTTCAATGTGACAATGACATAAGTGTTGTTTCTGGACTATGTGCTGACTCATATTCATGAGCCAATGGTTTTTTTAGTAGATCTGACAGCATCTGGATAACACATTTTTTTAGCCAAATCTTTCTTAGTTTGCAGTTTCTTGAATGAGTGGATTCTTACATTTATGAAACTGTAGTTATATATTGATAAATATATGTATCTTTTCTTATTTAAAATTTGCACAATTTTAGTATTTATGGTAAGGGCTATTTTTAAATTAAATACACATTTTTATCTAAATACATTTTTATTACATATTCCTCCTTTCTAAAAGTCATTGTTTTTAAAGACAAGCAAAATAGCTTAAATTGTCTGTTGAATCAGCCACTGGATGGAATTGAAAAAGAGACTTTTGAAACCAAAGATCTTTTTATTTTTAGGCTGCTCCTTCCTCCTGTTTCATCCCCAAGATTTCTGAGGAATATATACAGTATTGAGGTTTGAGAGGTTTTACTTTCCCAATAAAGTACTTACCCATGTTAAATTTCTACTTAAAAAAAAAAAGATAGAAATGTAGATTAAAGATGTCAACCCTTGCGGTAATTATGCTATTCTTTATTAAGTTAGACGTTCTACGGTCTGGGCAAGGCCAACCTCAGGTTCCATAAGCCTTTGGTCAACAGAATATAGTCCTACCTTACCTCTGCATTAGCAATATCTTTGGTATTTCATACCCCCAGCCCAGCCAATATACCCACTGACAATGGTATAAACCTGCTTTAGTTCCACTATGTTCTATTTCAGCCTTATTCTTGACTTGTAAGAAGTCCAATATGATTCAATGCCAAATAAAAGTTAACTGAACTGTTTGCCACATTGACCTGACATTCCCAAGCTATTTTGACACTACCTACCAAGACGTTATTTACCTGGTGACTTAGTGCCACCAAGGCAACATAGGTTAAATTGGGAACTGCCATCCTATCTGTCACGTTCCCTTTTCCTTTCCTCCAGATCCTAGTTGTAGTATCAACTTGACACTTTTGCATTATATGTTTCAACTTAGTCAGGAAGAGGTTAGAGTGGCACGCAAGCAACCTAACCCATATGGCAATTAAAATAGTTTTCTCCTCAATGTGTGGGAGAAAAACAGTTACCAAGATGGTTGATTTTGCTGGAAATTGTCATGTAAAAATTTCTACATTTTAAAATATTTTAGTTTGGAATGTCCTGATGTAATGTGACTTGTGGAATCTTTTCCATCTAGCAAATATCTTAATACCAGTCACAATTTTCAGTCACAATGTGATGCTTAGGTTTGAGCCTGTCATCTGAAATGCTCTTAGAATGCATCAACAACATGAATTTAAAAAATTGTTTTAAGTTTTAGGACTTAGTTCTGATTCTAGGAGTTGTGTGGCTGTTCCAAAAAGAGCTCTGTTGGTCCTGTGAATTTAACTTCAGCATCTGCAGAATTTTCACAATTAATGTCAATCTTTGAGATAGCCAGGTCAAAAAACAAACATTGCAAGAGATCCAGAAATGCTGCTTTATTATTGTAGGGTATATTAACAGAATCTTGCTGTTAATATATGAACTGTTTTACTCTCTGGGTTGTATAATTTTTTTTGCAAGTCACTCCTTAATGGTTCTTAATGGTTCAGTGAAGATCTAGTAAAGGACATACTCCTATTCTTACCTAGGATCCCATCTACCAAGTGATGACAGCATCAAAGATGAAGTATGCGCAAGAGTGAACAAAGCATGGTCATGGTGGAAGGAAATCACTGGTGTGCTCTGTGATTGATACATGCTAATTCATCTAAAACTGAAGGTGTATAAAACAATGGTGTGCTCAGAAGCGCTGTATGGTGCTGAATGTTAGCCAGTCACAACATGCATTGAGTGCACTTTACACATCACAGAGATGTGCATGATTCATTGGTTGTTAGGCATTTCTCTCCTTGACCATGTCAGCAATGACAGAGTTTGGAAGCAAATGGGCACTGTACCAATATCAGAGAAAATGGGGGAGAAACGCTAACAGTAGTATGGCCATATTCTATGAATAGCACCCCACACTGGTGTCTACATCACCTTCCACTTTAATATAGATTGCAAGCATCCGTGTGCAAGGTCAAAACAAAGAAGGCAAGATACAAAAAAATGTGGACACAAAAAATGGACCAGAATGGACCAGAATTCTTCATTTGCAAGATGGTGCTTGTTGATCCAAAAAGCAGACCATGCACAGTGGGAAGAATGGTAGGATGATGATTGATTGATTGATTGAATGATGATGATGATGATGATGATGATAATGATGATGATGATGATGATGATAAAACTCCTTAATGTTTCTTTCATACATTTATTTAGATTTGGGGACTTTCCCAGGGATCTGGTGAGCAGGTTGGTTGAGACCCTGGTTGCCCAGTGGAATAAAGGAACCATTATGGTACTTGAATGGATTGCACCAGAATAGTCTCTCCTATTTTGCACCTTAACTGCAATTCCTTGGCTTACTGCAGGGATCAGGGAGGTAAAGCAGCAGAGGAAACACTTAGAACATCTCTGGAGAAAGATTTGTTTGAAGTCAGAGAGAGGCTGTGAGTTCTAAGGAAGAAGGATTGTCTGTTAGCTCTGCCATCTCTGAGTTGGATCCATTGATCTCATTAGATCAAATAAGGTCAGTTCCCTCCAGTTTCTGTCTATAGAAAAATGTATCTGATGGGACCACTTAAATGGACATTTTCAATCACAGCTCCCATACTCTTGAATTTCTTCTCTATGGAGATCCAGCTTGCTCCTTCTCTTCTGTTTTTTGGGAGAGTAGTTAAAATTTGGTTATTCCATCAAACTCAAGAGGAGAGCACACTACGACAGAAGACTTGAATTTCAACAATGTAGGTTTTTTTAAATTTTTGAATAATTTTTACACTTCATTTAATTTATGAGTGAGTTTATTTATTAGGGGAGGTTGTTCTATGATGTCTCTGATTGTTAAGGACCCAGAATCTTCTGGAATTGGCAGTACATAAAGAAAAGAAAAGAAAAGAAAAAAGAAAAGAAAAGAAAAAAGAAAAGAAAAGAAAAGAAAAGAAAAGAAAAGAAAAGAAAAGAAAAGCCAGACCACTGGTGAAGTACAGTATGACAAATCTAGCTGCATTCACTAATCTTGAAAAGGCTAATCAGGGGTGAACTTGGTTAATACTTAGGTGAGAAATGGCCAGGAAATCACAGGAAATCACAGAGCTGTTGCTGAAAAGTAAAAACAAACTTCCCAGAAGAAGGGAGTGGCAAATGTCTTCCGTATTTTTGCCAAGAAAACAGTGTGTACATGTAGTAAAAACAGAGAAGCTCAAATTCTTCATATGGATAGGGTTAACAAATAGCTGAAAAGACAAAAGTCTGGACAATTGGAAAGGAGGGCTAATGAGAAAAAAGAGGGTATGCTATTTACAGCAACCAAAAAAAAAAAAAAAAACCCTATTAAAAATGTACTTAGGCCTTACATGTATATGCAATTGCTTTTTCCAGCATCAGAAAGACAGGTTTTCTAATTGCAATATTTTTCCAACAAATCTTTATTTTTAAGAGCATATGCTAATAGGTAATATAGAATCAATGTGCTTTTCAAATCTCACCATAGAAACATATGATGAATCATGTGATCTATAGACTACAATCATAAATTTGAAGGGGCTGGATTGAAGCCAATTGTTGAAATCATGAAACAATTTAAATAATGTAAATCTAGGTTGTCAAGTTTATTGATGGATGTGGGGGGAGTAGACAATTTATAAGGTTACAATACATGGAAGTTTCGATTTCTGCTATTAGGAAAACAGTTTTAAAAAATCAAGACACTCAAAAAGCTAGACAATATTTGATTTTAAGGCTATGTCTGCTGAGACATAGCATGAGAACAAAAAAGACATGTCCTCCTTTTGCCAGACATCTGGTAACCTACACATGGAAGGATCTTTTTAAGAACCTATCTTCTGAAGAAAGGCCTAAACCTGAAAAGAAACTAATGTTTCTTGTTGTTGCTGTTGCATAGGACTTTTCCAATCCATATCCATAGTTAATGCAAAAAAAAAAAAAACGGTTGCTGATTTGAGATTGGTGCTATTCCTGCATGTCTGGCAAATGGTTCTGAGGACAAACCAGAGATTTGTAATTTATTTTGTTTATAGACATGCTATTCAGAGGTGGTTTTCAGCAGGTTCTGACCAGTTCTGGAGAACCAGTAGCGGAAATTTTGAGTAGTTCGGAGAACTGGTAAATACAACCTCTGACTGGCCCTGCCCCCATCTATTCTCTGCCTCCTGAGTCCCAGCTGATTGGGAGGAAATGGGGATTTTGCAGTAACCTTCCCCTGGAGTGGGGAGGGAATGGAGATTTTACAATATCCTTCCCCTGCCACGCCTGCCACGCCACGCCACGCCACACCCACCATACCAAGCCACATCCACAGAACCGGTAGTAAAAAATTTTGAAACCCACCACTGACGCTGTTACATTGTAAGGAATTTGTACTTCATATTTTTACAATTAACATATGCCTGATTTTTTTTAGTATAAGGCAGATTTCACATAGAACAAACATTGTCAACTATACATACCTGACATGTTTTTGTTTATGCCTAGAAATACATACAACACTTAAGCAATTAGCTCAGGAACTCTATATAAGTGAATGGCTAACAACAGGATCATCTAATAATGAGAATTAATCATAACATTCAGAAATTAGCCAACAGGGGAGGACTTCCGGTTTGCTGTTTGTCCCCGCCGGACGCTCCTTCGGGATCGTCGAACCCACTGCCTGTAAGAGCCGCCTTTATAGCGGAATGGCGGCTCGAAAAAACTCCGTTTCCATTAGGAAACTGAGATAGAGCCGGCTGGGGTGGGTAGAGTCCTCTGCCTAATCCCAAAAGTTTTTTATTTACTTTTGGGACGGAGCGGAAGAGACTCCCCGTATTCCCAGCCGATGCTCCGGGCTCTGGGAGATCTCTGCTACACGCAGAGCTAGGTGGCAAAAGCAAGCCTGTAAATCTGTTAAATTAATTAAAGAAGATGTGAGCTGGACCTCTGATCCTGAAGCGCAAGTATTCTTCTTATTTTAGAAAAGTTACTGAAGTTGTTTAAGAAGTGAAAGGAAAAAAGATTTTTAAAATGGTGACTGCTGCGGCTTGAAGAGAGGCTGAAAGGGAAAGTCCTTCCGTTTTCTATTACAAAGTAGCGGAATGAATACTTCTGGCTGTAATTGAAGGCAAAACCTCACTCTCACTCTTGTTTTTTTTTTCTTTTTTTCCTGGGGATCTGATATTGATCTTGGTTGGAAAAAAGCTTTTTTTCCCCCTTTTCCAGTAAATCTTGTCTGTGTGGAAAATGGCACTGAGACTTATAAAGTTAGACAAACAGGCAGTGGGGGGGGGGATTCCCCCATTAACAAATTACATGAACAAGTTCTAACTCTCCAGTCTCAGAAACCTGACTTTAATATAATAGAATTTCTCCTTGAGGAGATTGTAAGAAGGGATGAGATTGTGAATCAGCAACTTGAAAAATTTAAGCAGGAAATTAAAGAAATTGGTGAATTGGTGAAATCTAAGTTTGACTTTTTGGATCGAAAGATTTTAAAAACAGCTAACCGTTTATCAGACTTTGTGATTCAGTTGGATGCAAATACTAAATTATTAGAGTCTAAAATGAAAGAAACTGAGGAGAATTTGGATGACAAGATCCAAAAAATTAAAAAGGATTTGGCAAACACTCAGGATAATAGTTCAGAAGACAAACCTAAAATGGAGGTTGACCAAAAGACTGGTAATGAAGAAAATGTACAACAGAGGATTGAAAGAGAAGTTTTAATGATCCAACATAATTTTACAGAATATGCAATTAGACTGAGAGGTCTGCAGGAAAATAACAGAGATGATCATTTAAGGAAAATATCTTCTGAAATTCTGGCTGGGATTTTAAAGGTTCAACCTGATGAAGTGTTTTGCAGGATTGACAGAATTTATAGAATAAACTCCTGGTTGGCAAAGCAAAGGCAATTGCCTAGAGATGTGGTGATTTATTTTACAGATAAAGAAATTAGGAATAATATTGTGCAGAACTCTTTTAATTCTACTTTGCAATTTCATGGAAGAAAGATTTGGATCTTTAAGGAGCTCCCGCCCAAGATGTTAATGGAGAGGCAGAAATTTGGTTTTCTACTGACTGAGTTAAAAAAAAGAAATATCCTATTTAGGTGGGATGTTCCAGTTGGTTTAATATTGAGACACCAAGGAGTAAGATACCAACTGAACACTGTTGAAAAAGCGGAAGAATTTTATCAAAAAAATTTAAAAATGAATTTAACATCTTTAGGCATAATACAGGACAAGCAAAAGGAGTTGGAAACAAAGGGAAAATATCAAATTACAGAGGCTGTGGTAGATAAATTGTCTTCGGACTCCCTGGATACCCCAGCTGGACTGTCTATAAATATGAGAGCAGTGTCATCCGACTCCAATGTGATGAATCATCAAGTTACAGACAAGTGCGTAAACCAACCAGTTGATATACAAGTGATGGAAAAGAAATATGAGATAACAAAACAAAACCAACAAGATCAACTTATAAAGCAGAATGAAAATTGATCAGCTGATACACAATTTGTAGGAAGGAAACCAGGATGGAAATTCAACCCGCAAAAGAAAAAGAAAAGAAACAGATCTCATAGAAATAGTAGTTTCTAAACCAAGCAACAGTGAAGCCAGGGACTTTAAAAAATGAATGAATATGTGAAAAGATAGTGGAGGCGAACTACTGTTTAATACTATCTTGAGGATAGTGGCAGATCTCTGCAATGCCGTGATTTTGGGATGTGAAAAGAGCCTTACATTGTTGGATTTGAATTATCTACTTTGGATTTCTTTTACTGATAAATATATTATAACTATTTCGAGTTACAAGGCAAGAGAGTCACGCTGGGGCATGCAGAAGATCTGGATGTTACCCACTAGGATGATGGGAATTAATAATCCTGATGAAAACCACAATTACAACTATATGGAATATAATTATAATGTCACTCGGGTGGTTGTTTTTACTTTTATATATATATGAGGATATCCATTACTGATGGGGGCAGAAGATGATTGAAGATTTTGAATAAACTGTTGCACCAGCATGTTATCTTACCCTATTATGGACAATGGATTTAACAATCCAGTGGAAAGACATCAAAGAAGATATTATATGGATTATAAATTTAAAGTTATTGTCTTTTTTCTTTTTATAAAATGGAATGCATATATAGATATATGTATATTTTAGTAGAGTGGGCAGTGGATTATATTTAGAATTGTAGTGCATGGTAATTTTGCAGGAAATTGGGTTGAAATAGGTTAGTTTACTGATTGATTAGTTTAAGAAAGAGGATTTTTAAGTCATATATTTAGGGGAGTGGAGGAATTGGATAGAACTGAATAAATGTTAAATTTGGATGTAGGGAGAAGGCTGCTTTGAAATGCTATATTAATATATATAAAAGATTAAATGTTATGTTGTAATGTAATAATATACTATAAGTTTGGGGGAGGAGAAAAAGGGCAGATTATTGCGAAAATTGGAGTTATAAGAATATTATGCTAAGGGTCAGTATTTTGAGGAGGGAGTAAGGGAATGGTAAAATATTATGTAATTAGTTATGAATTAGCTTATTGTTGTGAAGAAGTCACAGGGGGGGATGGGTGGTGAGGGGGGTTAGGGAAGAGGGGGGGGAAAAGGGGGAAAAACTTGTATTTGAAAACTTTTTCAATAAAAAAAAAAAAGAAATTAGCCAACAGGCCAAGTACTTCAGAAACTAAAAGATATCAAAAGGCAAGAATATTATTTAGAAGCCAACATAAATTTTGTTTGCATTTGTCCAATGCATTAGGCATTGCCTCCATCACTGTATTATGATTGGGTATGTAACCCAAGCTTAGTTTTCATCTAAAATGTAAGGTCTGCTCTTTCTGGAAAGAAAGAATAGAAATACACTCATGGACCAAGGGGACTTAGAGTATTGAGGTGGTATTATTTGCTTTGTTTTCCTTTAAGAGAAGTGAGCATAGTGATGTATGCCTTAAAACAGGGCTCCCCAATCTGTGGGCCATGTGATGACTCCCACGGCCGCTTCCCCAGATACCTCTCCAGATGTCATCTCAGAGGAAGATGAATCAGTTCCAGGCATGTCTGAAGGAGAATTAGTCAATGGTTCCAAGCAGTCACTTGAGAGGTATTTGGCTGAAGCACAGCTGCAGTAGGACAGCCCTGAGGCTTCAGGTGGGAAAAGCATGCAGCTGCAGTTGGTCATAATGAGGAAGAGAAACTGCCTTCTGCAACTGATCCAAGAACACGTAGGGCAGAGAAAAGGCAGGAGCAGAAAAAGAAAGAGGAAAAAGCTTCATCCTTCTTGATGGGATGCACCAGAAGCTGGCTATTTAATACAGATGGAAAGCGATGCTGGGAACAATGTGTTCATTTCCTAGCTGTGTGTTTTCTGATAATTTCAATTCTTGCCTTGCTTTGCATTGACACCATGCCTTGATTTGGATCGTGCCTTGTGAACTCTGGACTTTTCTTGTTTTGTGTTATGGATAACACATAACCCTCTTGTGTTATGGATTTAGCTTTATCTGGTGGGGTTATTTTGATTGGAAAACTTGCAAGTGCCTTGTGGATTCATTGGCCATTGCTCTGTGGACTAGCATTGGTCTGTTTGTGGCTGGACTTAACTGGGATAGTTCTGGGTTTTTCATGAAGGGAATTGCAGGAGAATATTAATAAATCTACTAAACCACAGTTCTTTGTGTGTGTGCGTGTGTGAGCGGGACAGCACAATCTGCAACCCTCTATCAAGCCTTGAGCCCTTCAGAACTGGGGTGTGGAAGTGGTGGGCGAATGTACAGGTGTGCATGCAGATCCCTATTTGCATGAGCAGCAAATACAAACGTGGGCATATATTTGTACGAGTGACAGGTGCATGAGCCCACTGTTCGTGCAAGTGGAGCTGCATGTGCATGTGGACTGCTCGCCTGGCACCATCCCCTCTCCCCCCTGCCAGTCTGCAAAGCCAGAAAGACTGGGGAACACTGCCTTAAAATACTACAGTATTACCATATCAACTCATGCTGAAGCAGTCACAAGACTTCTCATGAGAGTAACTAAGTGATAAATTAAAATAACTTTCCTGCTAGGTCAAAACAGGTATACGATTTTATAGGTTTCGCAAAGATTTGAAAATACAGGCAAAGGCTGATCTAACAAAAACTGTAAATCATTCTAGACTCTAGAATCCAGCTCTTAACAATAAGTTAGTTTTAATGTTTATATTGAAATTGTTTATTGTCTAGTCACAAACAAAAGTCTGTATGCATATACATCAAATATAGAAAAATTAAGTTCTAAAAATTAAGCCTTCTTTAGAACTATCAAGCATATCTACTTGGAAGCAAAATCTATATAAATCAGTGAAATTAAATTTGAATATGAGGTTGTGGAAAATAAAATTGTTTTAAAAGACTATTAAAAGCAACAAGTTGTTGTTTCTACTTAGAAGAATGCAAATGCAATAGATAAATAAATAAATGCAATGATGACTACACTAGATATGTCCCCAGACCGAACATCAGTGGGAAAAGAGAGCAGTTTTTAGAGCCAATCAGTTTTCATCAAGTTTAACTCATAGGAAACTGAGTTTTAAAGAAATTGGACAGTCTTTCAAAAATCAGTAGACATTAAAGCAGTGTGTCTACTCCATGCCCTCTGCTGGAAGAAATCAGAATTTTGTAATGAGGGTGGCCTGAAAAAATTGTGTCCCAAAAAACAGCAACGGTAGAGACTCAATGTAGCAGTTACACAGAAATGCTAATCTTGAAAAGATAGGAACAGTTTCTGTATTGAGGGGCCTTTGGTGCTCTCTGAGGTTGGTTACTTTCTTACAAATGTTTCAATACCCAAATGCCCAAATTATCATTGCTACTCATAATTTCTGTATGGATGGACAAGAATCCTGGAGGTTCACTTTTCACTTTTCAAATGAAGGTGAAGTCAAGTAGACTATCTTCTCTTTGCATTTGTTTCTTTCCATGCTAGAGCTGCTATTTCATAATATAGGGCAGAGTAGTATAGTGAAGGAAGGACCATCAAAACAGTAAATAGAGAGGATTTATTGAGACTGAAAACCTTTTCACTATTTCTTTCTTGTTCAAGTAAAAACATGGGAGTAAAGACAGTTTCCTGTATTTTTGCAGCCCAGTTCTGGTAGCACTAATAAATTTGTTGCTCATAAAACAAATTATTGGAAAATATCTTTAATTTATCCATTAGATACAATGGAATACAGGAAATTATTTTATAATCAGGTCTGATTAACTGCTTAGTTCAATATTGTTTATCTGCTGGGAGCAATTCTCTAGACTTTTCTAATGAACTGCTATCTTATCCTTCTACTTGGATATGATAGGAGTGCTAGGGATTAATCTGCAGTGTACCCTGGCTGTGAACTTTGGACTCTTCATGTGATTACTTTTATGTAGTTCATAATAATTATAGCAATAATATTAATACTACTTAATATTGTTTGCCTCAATGCTTTTGTTTAAGAGATATCAAAGGTATATATGGTATGTTTTTAATTCCACTCACTTATTAATATATTTTTTCCTATCAGCTGTGTTTGGACTATAACTTCCAGAATTTTCACCTTTGGTCATGTTAACTTGGATTTCTGAAAGCTGCAATCCCAATGTGCAGTTATATAGTTGTTCTTGAGGTATAATATCATGCTGTCTGAAATACAAGTGATTATGACTTTTCTTGACTTTTGCTACAGAGTATATCTGTCTGAGTAAAATGGAGTGGGCAATTATAACATTATTTTAGCTTAATTTGTTACATGTGATTTCTATCAATCTTTGCATTGATACTACTCTACTAAACAGAGAGATCAGAATAAATTTAGAAGGGACAAATGTAGAATGTCTGAGATTAACTGCTTATCTAGAGCAAGATCTGGTTACCCTCAAAGTAATCATTACATTGTATGGAATTTAATTATGGCATAATAATTAAAGCAGAGTTTCCTTATTGGGAAAATGGAGACATATAAATTTAATAAATAAAATAAATAAAAATAAAATAAATTTAATAAATATGAATAAGCATAAAGGAAATAAAACTTATTACCCAAATAAAACATATCAGTTAATCTCCAGCCACAGACCTTGGAAAAGTTGCACAGCGAAAGTTAACACTTAACCAGGGGTGGGATTCAGCTGGTTCGGACTGGTTCGGGCAAACCGGATGTTAATTTTAATATGATTTGCCAAACCGGTAGTTGCAAGGACTGGCTGACACCCCCCCCAGGAGTCTCCACGTGGCCCATTTTGGATGCCAGATAAGTGCAGGGCCTGCCGGAGGTTCTGGGAGGGTGAAAAACGGGCCTACTGGAAGTACCGGAAGTCCGGAAATGGGCCTGTTTCCAACCTCTGGAGGGTCTCCGGAGCCCAGGGGAAGCTGTTTTCACACTCCCAGAGGCTCGAGGAAAGCCTCTGGAGCCTGGGGAGGGCGAAAAACAAGCCTACTGCAAGTCCGGAAACGGGCCCGTTCGATCTTTAGATACACCTCATGGAAATATTTGTAGAATGACAAGGCAATGTTTCAATAAATGAATTTTTAGTTTTTGACTTGAAGAGTGGATATGATTTTTTTTTATTTTTGAATTTTAGGAAATAATATTTCCAAAGTTTGAAGCTGCTATCTATTTTAGATTCTGCAAAGAATCTGCAAAATATTTATCAGCTCATGCAAATCTCCCAAGTACTGGTTCTCAGAATACTTGTCGGTGTTTGGGATTTCATTCAAAAATAATTACTACAACTTAATTAGTACATTCTGCATTCTCTGATCCTTTTCCAATCTCATGTAGACATCTAACTTGGATTCCTGAAAGGACAGTGCATATGTAAAGGTTTATCAAGAATTTTGTGAAGGAAACTCTTGCTTTATGAGCAGTGGCATGATTTAAATAAGGTATGTCTGGATTCACAAATTACAATAGCCACAGAATGACTTTTATGTGAAATCATCCATTGTGATTCATAAAGTAAAAGTTGTGAACTAGTACAATTGTGAAGTCCAGATCTGTCTTATTAAAACAAGCCAGGCTTAGAATACTGTGTAGTTTATATTGGGATCGACACAAATAGAGGTAGTCTTCAGGCTACAACCATTTCTTCAGTATTAGTTCAAAGTTATGATGATGCTGAATGAGACTTGAGACAGATTGTTGGAGTCCTGCCTGTCACTGGCTTGCACTTATATCACACATGATTATGATTTCTGTTGTTTCATCCAGCTTCCTATAAAATCCTGGGGGAAGCCAGAAGGAAATCAATAATGGCAACCATATGAAGTTCTTGCTTAATGACCTTCATTAACAATGGCAACTGGGACTGCTGGAACTGCTGTAGGTAAAATGACTTGGTCAGGTGATTTCATGCTTTATGACTATGTTACTTAACCACTGTCCTGCTTCTGGTTTCAATACACCCACACACAGAATTGCTATGTAAATTAGCTGTTTTGAAGACAGTAGACAAACAATGCAAACAAAAACTTAGTCTTAAAAGAAACTTGCCCAGTAGTTTTGCTTTTAACAGGATTATGCAGAAGAATAGTCAAAATCCAGTCCAGAGTTCCAAGAGCCAGATCAGGGTTGTCAGTCAATCTAAAGGTCAGAATTTCATGAGCAGAATTTACATAAAAATGATGCATGAGCAGGAGATCATACAGTTATTCCAGCAAAAAATCATGGATCAGGGCTGCACCCATCAGTCTTTAATCAAGGAAGATATTCCCTTGCATGGAAGGGAAGGAGCCTCATAGAATCCCTTTGCTCTGCTTTCTCCTCTATTCTCCAGGTGCAGGTGCTGGGAGGACTTACATCATCATCATCTGACTGCTTCAGCTCTTTATGTGGTACCTGTGTTTGATCAGGCTCATGTGATTCTTGGCTTTGGTTCTCCTGAAGCTGACATTCCACAAATTCTGCTGGAGCAATTTTTTTCACAGTCAGTTTCTGAGTACTGGGCCATGACAGTGATTACATTTCTGCCAATTGCTGTCATAATGCAAGGACTACCTGTATCTGCAGGGAAGCAAATATCATGACACATAATTGTGTCATTGGTGAGATGATGTCATGATGGATGTGTTGTTTTACTATTCTGTAACTTGTTATGGGTGGGTTAACTTTTATTATATTCTTAGCGTTCATAATAACAATAAAGAGAACAGCATTAAATAAAACTAGACAAGAGTGGATGGAATATATTTTGTTGTAGACTTTAATATTTGGTGCTATAATGAGAAAATGTCTTTACCAAAAGTTGTTTTAAAAAGTTATGTGTGGAGACAAATCATGTGGCTTCTTGAAAACAGTGTATTTCTCTAAACAAAGTAAGATGTGTAAATCTAACCACAGTATAATTTAATAAATTTAAGTATTGTAAATACAGTAAAACTCTCATGATGCATCTTTACCCAATAACAGCATCCAAGATCCAGTTTCCAAGTTGGCCTAGTCATCAACTTCCCCAGCACCATTAAGTACATAATTGGGGAGCTTGATTATAAAATAACATCCTTTTAAAACTTTCTAGCTTAATCTATTTCCAAAAAGTGCCAAGAATGCTTCTATTGTAATTCAGGGATTTTCAACTATCTTAGGATGGTGGATCATAACATTTTGTAAATTTCCTCCTCCACATGAGGCTGGTAGATTAGGAGTGACAGTTCATCCCTTTTTGGAGGCATCTACAAAAAAAATGTGATGCTAATTTTAATCTACTTTGGGCATAGCTCATTGTGGAAAAATGTATATATTAAATCTATTACTCTTAAATATAATAGTTAATTGCTATTGCATATTGTTTATGAATAAAAGGAAATACAATCTGATCAAAATAACTGAAAAATTTCCTCTTCCCAATATTCAAACTCTTTCTCTTCCTCATTAAATATGTTGAATTAATGCTTTGTTACCCATGACCACACCACCAGCCATGGAGTGCATTCTGACCCCATCATTTTCAAATCAAAAACATATTCAGTGTGCTTTGCCCATAAGCATGCATCTCATTAAGGGCACTTTGAGTCTTTCATTACTCAACCTGAACTGGCCAATGGCTAACTTTAGACAATGTCACCCAATTGGTGCCTAATGTCTCTGCTTCAAACTTCACTGAGTTTAATACAGTACCAACCTCCTCTTGGAGAGTTTTCAACTGTCTGTGCCTTAACTGACAGGCCTGTCAAACTGGTGTCCCGTGTGCCAGATGCGTCACGTGCAGGCCATACCCACCACAGCTCCGCAAAGGCAAAAAACATTGTGATACATCATGTGATGTGATCGAGTTTGACACCCATGCAAGGAGCATTTCCTCCTTCATTTTTCAGAAAACCATACAAAATCATGCATTTGTCCACACTTGGATAATGACTTGCAATACATTCCTCCCAAGATCCAACATGCTGGCTTGGAGTGGTTACAAAAATAGATCCATTTTTTTGAAAATCTTAGTGAATGTGAATGCATTGAGAAGTGTGAAAAGTTGTCTTCTCTCTATGGCATATTAGGATTTCAAGGGGGTATATTACCCATAGCACTAATTTCATTGACAGGTTTTTCCCAAGCTGTGCTGATTGAAATAGAAGGGAAGGAAAGGTCATATCTGCTTAAACAAAATAAATGTTTACAAATGTGAAAGATTCCACTGAAATTTGAAATTTTGGTGGCCAATAATGTGTATGAGAGAAAAAAAACCCAAGTATGGCAACGAACAAGTTTTTAGATATTTGAAAAAGATCAATGTTGATTTGCTATTGATGTAATGCAATATTTGGGGAGATAGAATAATAGAAACATAGTAAAATAGTAATGGAGTTCACCAAGAAAGACTTTTGATCACCAAGTAATATATCTGTGGGCCTTAAAAAAACTGAATATAATTCTTTCCATTTCTATGCACAAGATGAGAATATGATTATGACAGTATCTATGCCAATGCCATCCATACTCAAGAGAAAAGTATTGTATCAGCAAACTTGGGAACTTTGGGGTTTGCAGAAGTACAAAGACATATTTAAAAAATATTTATCTGAAGAGAAGAAATACTCCCAAAGTGAATTTTAAAACCAGCAAAGGAATTACAGCAAAGATAACAGTAAGTTCTCAAGAAAATTTACAAGAATAAGAGTAGCTGCTATACTGAATGAAAACATTTCACACTGCAGCATTTTGTGGCAACCCCAATTTGTTCATAATTAATCCTCTTAAGTCCTTCCCAGAGGACCTCAAAGATGCTATAAGATAAGACAGCAGAATTCCCCCCCACCTAATTTTGAGACCCTAATATAAGAAAAAAAAAGTGAATAACAAGAAATCATGAATGTGTGTGTTTCTGATGTGGAAATTGGAATAGGGTAAAGAAAAAGGGTTTTTTAAGTTGTTGGCTAGAACCAAGCAACAGATAAATAGACAACAATCCTTCTGGGGATTTGTGGCTATGGATCATTCACCAGTTTATCTGAGGCGACTTTCTGCCGATCGGTGTGGACAGCAGTATGTTACTCTGAATATAAAGAGAAAGACATAAATAGCAATGAAGAAAGAGGGTAATAAGAAAAATATTAAACTGCACAGTGAAAATCCCAGGAGAATGACTATTGCAATAACTGACCTCCAATATAGTGCCATTTATTTCATCCCATGGCAGGTTTATAGGTGCTTGTAGGGCTGCAGAGGAACACCAATTTGCCACTGCAGTTTGTTTTGATAACTGAAACTTTCAATAAATCTATATTAAAATCAAAGAGAAAATTAAATAGGCCCAAGTTAGTGGCATGAGGGATAAGGTAGCACATTGCTACACTGGCTTAGTCAGGGTCTCGTAGTTCAGCTGCAGGTCACAATACAGTAATAACGATCCTTTGAACTCCAAAAGACAAACCTGAGTAGCAGGCACCAGAACCAACTACAAAATGTATAGGAGCAAGGGAGCAATCTGCTTGGCTTCTTGTGCTTCATCAACAAATAATGATACTTATTACTTTCTGAGCCATCAAGAGATATGATGAATCCTTCTGAATGAATTCATTCTCAAAGCTCATGGCTTTCCTCTTGTGGAAGCCTGAAACAATAGTATTTTCTAAGAGACCCTTTTATAAATCCAGCTGGCTTTTGGGTTCAATAAAAATACCAGAATATTAAACATTTTCCTGCTTTTCAATAAGAGAAAGTTAGTTAGAATCTTAGGAATGTGAAGATAGGAGATACATTGGTTCTATAACAACAATAGCACTTAGACTTATATATTGCTTCACAGTGCTTTACAGCCCTCTCTAAGTGGTTTACAGAGTCAGCATATTGCCCCCAACAATCTGGATCCTCATTTCACCGATCTTGGAAGGATGGAAGGCTGAGTCAACCTTGAGCCACTCAGGTTTGAACTGAAGGCAGTCTGTAGAATTGGCCTGCAATACTGCATTCTAACCACTGCGCTATCACAGCTCTTGCTCTCATTCTCTATAGGGATGGCCATCCTAACATTGGGAGGGAAGAATCAGTTTTCCAGTTAGTATGTTAGAGATTGGATCTTTATTTTGATATACAACCTGATTTTTCTCTAGAATGATACAGCTCTGCTATAAAGCTAGCCGTGTGATCAAGACTTTATAGTTAGGAAATGTGTAGTGTAAAAGAAATTCTCCAGAAGATATTGCACAAAAATCAGGGCAGTCCATTTTCTATAGAACAACTGACCAAGGAAAAAAACTAAAAATACAAAGAAAACAAGAGTTTCCTAGTCTGACTATTTTAAGAAAAGAAAGAAGGGGATGGTGGGAAGAGAAAGGGAGGGGAAAAAAAACTTTGCTCTTCATACTTCATACATAAAAATCTTGCAGGGCATAACCTGATTTCATTGGGAAAAAAAATCCTGAAGCTTTAATTACCTTTAGAAGTTAAGGAGAAGGAGACCTGGTTGGGCCAGGAAGGAGGAGTTCCCCTTGTTGAAATGTGCCCGCCAGGTTTCCTTGCATTCCATCGGCCGAGGTCACAGGGCAGAGGCGGGGGAGTAGCGGTTATCATTAAAGAAGGTCTGAGACCGAGGGAGACCACTGTTCCTCAGACGGCCGGCTATGAGTCCCTCCTTGTGAAGTGGGGTCATGGGGTTCAGATGGGTTTGCTGATCACGTACCTGGCTCCCTGCCACATGGCAGCAGCCCTGCCCGAGCTCCTCTATGTTATTGCTGCGGTGGCGGTTGATAACCCCAGACTTATGGTTATGGGGGATTTCAACCTGCCATCCATGGAGGTGGCTCGGGAGTTCATGGCTTCCATGACAACTATGGACCTGACCTAGTTAATTCATGGCCCTACCCACACAGGGGGAAACACGCTGGACCTGGTTTTTGTCTCTGGACAGTGGTTGAGTGATCTTGAGATAGGGGACATAGTCACCGAGCCCTTGTCATGGTCGGATCACTCTCTCCTTCACCTTGACCTTTGAACCGCTATACTCCGTCGCAGGGAGGCAGAGCCAGTAAATGGTTCCACCCCAGGTGTCTGATGGAACCTGATAGGTTCCAGATGGAACTTGGGCCATTCCCCGAGGCTCTGGCACACGCCTCGACTAGGGACCTAGTGGCCGCCTGGGATATGGCGGCTGCTGGAGCTCTGGATCAGGTTGTGCCTTTGCGGCCTCTAACCTGGCACCGATCTCACCTAGCTCCTTGGTTCATTGAGGAGCTGAGGGAGATGAAGCACTGGAAAAGATGCCTAGAGAGTAGTTGGAGGGCCAGTCTTTCTGAATCCGACCAGACACTGGTAAGATCTCATATTAAGAATTACCTAGTGGCAATAAAAGCAGCAAAATGTACATATTTTGCTGCTCTTATTGCGTCATCAGATAATCGCCCGGACGCTCTGTTTAGGGTGATCTGCTCCCTGCTCCACCAGGAAGCACAGGAGGACCCCTTGGACGGTAGAGCCGAGGATTTTGTTCAATATCTGCATGACAAAATCACTCAGATTCGGGAAGATCTGGACTCCGATTGTTCCAGGGGGGATGACTGAGGCAGGTCTTGAGAATGTTATCTGGGATGAGTTTGATCCTGTGACCCCTGACGATGTGGACAGGATTCTGGGTGGACTGAATGCGACCACATGTTTATTGGACCCGTGCCCCTCCTGGTTAGTGCTGGCTTCCCGGGAGGTGACGCGAGGCTGGCTCCAGGGGATTATAAATGCTTCACTGGGCGAGGGTGTCTTTCCCGCCGCCTTGAAAGAGGCGGTGGTGAGACCTCTCCTCAAGAAGCCTTCCCTGGACCCAGCAATATTGGCTAATTATCGTCCAGTCTCCAACCTTCGCTTTGTGGCGAAGGTTGTTGAGAGTATGGTTGCGTGACAGCTTCCCCAGTACCTGGATGAAACGACGTATCTAGATCCGTTCCAGTCGGGCTTCAGGCCTGGGTACAGCACGGAAACAGCATTGGTCGCATTGGTGGATGATCTCTGGAGGGCTCGGGACAGGGGGTGCTCCTCTGTCCTGGTCCTGTTAGATCTCTCAGTGGCTTTTGATACCATCGACCATGGTATCATGCTGCACCGGTTGGAAGAGTTGGGGGTGGGAGGCACCATACTATGGTGGTTCTCCTCCTTTCTCTCTGACTGGTTGCAGTCTGTGTTGACAGGGGGACAGAGGTCGACCCCGAGGCCCCTTATATGTGGGGTGCCAAAAGGATTGGTCCTCTCGCCCCTTTTGTTCAACATTTATGTAAAGCCGCTGGGTGAGATCATCCATGGTTTTGGGGTGGAGTACCACCAGTATGCTGACGACACCCAGCTGTACATCTCCACCCCAGACCACCCCAACGATGCCCTTGAAGTGATGTCCCGGTGCCTGGAGGCCGTATGGATCTGGATGGGGAGAAACAGGCTCAGACTCAACCCATCCAAGACCGAGTGGCTGTGGTTTCCGATGTCCCGATATAGTCAGCTGGTGTCATCACTGACTATTGGGGGTGAATCATTGGCCCCCACGGACAGGGCTCGCAATTTGGGCGTCCTCCTGGATTCACGGCTGTCTTTAGAAGAGCACTTGACGGCCGTGACCAGGAGGACTTTTCATCAGGTTCACCTGATCCGCCAGTTGCGTCCCTTTCTAGATTGGGACTCCCTACGCACAGTCACTCATGCCCTCGTCACCTCCCGTCTTGACTATTGTAACGCTCTCTACATGGGGCTCCCCTTGAGGAGCACTCGGAGGCTCCAACTAGCGCAGAGTGCGGCCGCGCGGGTGGTAATGGGAGCGACGTACCACTCCCATATAACACCTCTCCTGCGCGAGCTGCACTGGCTCCCAGTGGTCTTCCAAGTGCGCTTCAAGGTCTTGGTTATCACCTTTAGGGCGCTCCATGGCTTAGGACCTGGTTATTTACGGACAGCCTGCTACCACCAATAGCCTTCCACCGACCAGTACGCTCCCATAGAGAGGGGCTACTCCGGGTGCTGTCGGCCAAACTATGTTGACTGGCAGCCCCAAGGGGGAGAGCCTTCTCTGTGGGGGCACCTACTATCTGGAACGAGCTCCCCCCGGAGATACAGAGGATCCCAAATCTGCGTACCTTCCATCGCACGCTCAAGACATTCTTATTTCATCAAGCTGGCCTGACCTAAGTTTTTTCCCCTTTTTAAATGGAAATTTTAAATTTGGTTTTAAATTATTGGGGTTTTAAATTTTCAGCCAAATTATTTAATTTGTTTTATTTTATTTTAAATTTTGTATTTATATGTTTTATCCTATGGCTGTTCACCGCCCTGAGTCCTTCGGGAGTAGGGCGGTATACAAATTGAAATAATAAAATAAATAAAATAAAAATAAAAACCCATCCAAGACCGAGTGGCTGTGGTTTCCGACGTCCCGATATAGTCAGTTGATGCCATTGCTGACTATTGGGGACGAACCACGGTGAGAGCTTGCAACTTGGGTGTCCTCCTGGATTCACGGCTGTCTTTAGAAGAGCACTTGACAGCCGTGATCGGGAGGATTTTTCATCAGGTTCATCTGATTCACCAGTTGCGTCCCTTTCTGGATCGGGACTCCCTACACACAGTCACTCATGCCCTCGTCACTTCCCACCTGGACTACTGTAACACTCTCTACATGGGGCTCCCCTTGAGGAGCACTCGGAGGCTCCAACTGGTGCAGAGTGCAGCCGCGCGGGTGGTTATGGGAGCAACATGACGCTCCCATGTGACACCTCTCCTGCGTGAGCTGCACTGGCTCCCGGTGGTCTTCCGGGTGCGCTTCAAGGTTTTGGTCACCACCTTTAGAGCGCTCCATGGCTTAGGACCTGGTTATTTATGGGACCGCCTACTACCACAAACAGCCTCCCACTGGCTGGTACGCTCTCATAGAGAGGGGCTCCTCCGGGTGCCGTCAGCCAGACAATGTCGACTGGAGGTCCACAGGGGGAGGGCCTTCTTTGTGGGGGCACCCACTATCTGGAACGAGCTCCCCCCAGAGATACGGAGGATCCTGGATCTGCGCACTTTCCACCATGCTCTTAAGACCCTCCTATTCCAGCAAGCCGGCTTGGCCTAATTTTCTCCCCTGTTTTAAAATTCTTTTAAATCGAAATTTTAATCTGTTTTAAATTATTGGGATTTTTAATTGTCTCGGGCTAAATTATTTAATCTGGTTTTAATTATGTTTCTAACTTTTGTATCTATGTATTTTATTTTGTGCCTGTTCACCGCCCTGAGTCCTTCGGGAGTAGGGCGGTATATAAATTTAATAAAAACAAAAACAAACAAAACAAAAAAGCATCATGCTAAAAATCCAGTAGCTTTTCTAACCACATATCTCCTGAGTGTTGTTTGTCTGTAACTTCCTGAACTTCTAATAACCATCCATGCTGTTGGAGTTCTGAGAGTTATAGAATACAGCTCTGGATTAACTATTAAGCAAAAAAAGCACATGCTTAGGTCATCAAGGGAAGGGAGGCATCACAGAGATTTTCCCCCCTTAGCTAACATATTCTTTCATTGTCATACTTCACTTTAATTTTCAGTACTTATGAAGTTTTAGTGCCTTGTCAGTTAAGCAATGGAAGGGATGAGGGGCACCATTGTTGGGCTATGCTTAAGGCATCAGTTAGCCTTAATTTGGCCCTGAAAGGGTACATTTGAAATATACCAGGCTGGAGGAGGCACTCTGTGTGATTTGCATCAGCTGAAATCTATGAACGTAAGTGTGTTGGATCCTGACACAACAACTTATAAACTGCATAAGGAGGTGATACCAAGGTGGTACTCAAAATATTAACTATGTGATTATAAAATATTGGGATTTTTTTAAATAATTTGCAAACAGTAACCAGACTTATCTGATAGAACAAAAGTGTATACTGTATACAGAAAAAATATAGATAAGTCTTTTATCCAAATTGCCTAGGTTCCCACATTGTACTAAGCCATGGTTTGTTTAGTCATGATTTATTTAATAAATCACAATTGGCTGGGTTTATCCAACATGCTAAAATATAACTCATAGTCTGTCAAACACAGTACCTGGTTTCTCATATCGCACAATGCCAGAATGTTTTAGAATGATACAGTATGTGAATCCCCACAATCTATAACTGATACCTCCAATTTATTTTTGTCCCACTGTAGTTTTCCATTCTGCTATGTCTTTTTCCCCCTTTCTATTCAATTTCTCTGATTCTGATAGACTCTCTGAACAAGTCCATGTAGTTTTCCTGGCAAGGTTTTTTTAGAAGTGGTTTGCCGTTGCCTCCTTCCTAGGGCTGAGAGAAAGTAAGTGGTCCAAGGTCATCCAGATGACTTTATGCCTAAGGCAGGACTAGAACTCATGATCTCCCAGTTTCTCATCTGATGCCTTAATCACTATGCCAAATTGTCTCTGTCTTTTACTTTTGGTTATTAAGGGGTTACAAATTTTTCCTGCTACCATAGAAATAATTATATTATTCCCAATATCATTTGACAGAATAAATTGAGAAGTAATTAGTATACAGTAACAGGAAAAGTGAGTTGTGAAACATAGTCAAGAATGTCTGTAATGTTTAAACCAAACATAACATAGCCATGGTTATAAGAGGCAATATAAATATAACATGTTCACTGTGAATATTAATATTTCCCTAAATATATATCCAAGTTGGTTAATTAGTCCCACTGGCAATGTTAGGAACTGAAGGATTTGGGCTGGCACATTATTAACTTGTTAAATAAAACATAGTATAATACAAGATTATTCCTTATGGGTATTAAGAGACATTGTCACAATATTTGTACTTAGCAGTAATTACTGTGCTGGCATAGAGTCTGTTTTCAAGATGGTTATATAACACTTCTGTCTAATGCTGTTTTACAGCTCTCTGTTTAACTGCACATGGGATAGCTTTTCATTTGGATGGGAGACATATGAAAAACCACAATGAGCCACTGATTTTTTCCCCCGTTGTAATCCTTTCCCAGATTCTTAGGCTGAAATATGTTAGTTAGGGAATTCTGGGAGTTGAATTCCATATATCTTAAAGTTGCTAATGCTGAGAAAACCTATAGAGGTAAAGTTGTTAAGAGTTTAGTAAATACTTATGGAACCTAAAATATAAATTACAGTAAGCTGTTTAACAAGTCTCTTTAATTCTTTAAAATAATGTACAATGAGGTTAATAATTTAAGATTTAAGGATAGTTCGGAGGCTACTCGTGGTGCTTATCGATACTGAATGTCCTAAATTCAGGGATTTATTAACATCAGCCAAATTCTTTTTTCTATCCAAAACCAAGAAATAGCTCAAGTTCTAATTCAGAGTCTGTTTGGTAAGTCTAAATCAAACCTTAATCTGTATGAGGCAGAGGTGCTTCTGTTCAGTCAAATAGTAGATCAGGAAATTTATTTTATTTTTTATTTTATTGCAATTTATATGCCGCCCTTCTTCTGAGGGACTCAGGGCGGCTTACAAGATAAAAATTCAACAATATGAATTAAATATACGTTAAAATCCAATTAAAATTAATTAAAATTATTACAATGTAAAAACCCCCTCAACGGGTCAGTCCATTTGATGAAAAAGCCACGTCTTCAGTTCACGGCGGAAGGAAAGGAGGTCTGGGGCTGTCCTAAGCTCGGTGGGCAAACCGTTCCAGATGGTCGGCGTTCCCACAGAGAACGCTCTCTCCTGGGGGCCGCCAGCCGACATTGTCTGACTGACAGCACCCTGAGGAGGCCCACTCTGTGAGAGCGCACAGGACGATGGGAGGATGGCAGAAGATGGTCCTGCAGGTACCCCGGGCCTAAGCCATGTAGGACTTTATAGGTGAGCAACAACGCCTTGAAATGAACCCGAAGAACCACCAGCAGCCAGTGCAGCTCGCGCAGGAGAGGTGTTACACGGGAGTAACGAGAGGCTCCCGTAACAACCACATTCTGGACTAGCTGAAGGCTCCGGGTGCATCCCAAGGGCAGAGGGCATTAATCCAAACGAGTAATCCAAACGAGAAGTAACAAGGGCATGAGTGACCATGGCGAGGGCATCCCGGTCTAGGAAAGGGCGCAACTGGCGTACCAGGCGTACCTGTGCGAAAGCCCCCCTGGTTACAGCTGTCAACTGATCTTCTAAAGATAGCTGTGAATCCAGGAGGACACCCAGATTGCAAACCCTTTCAGAGGGATATAAACTTTGCAGAGTGAAGTTAAACTAGTTAGCATTTGAATGAATTTCTGGATTTAGTTTAAGTTTAGGAATAATGTATGTTTACAAAGTTATCCTGCCAAATACAATTGTTTGTGAAGCTGTCAGAACTGATTATGAGTATCTTCAAACAGTTAAATGTCACACCTCTTATAATTGATGTAAATCAGGGTGAAATGCTACCAGTTCGGGGCGATTCTCCCAAACTGGTAGTGAAAATGCTACTGGTTTGCCCAAACCAGTAGTAAAAAAATGTTTTAAAAAGTAAATAAAAAGTTCTGACGATTGTGTAGCACAGCTGATCGCCTGAACTTTTTTATTGCTTTTTTAAAGCATTTTTTTACTACCCGTTCAGGCAATAGGTAGTTTAAAGATACTTTAAAAAAGTTAAAAACAGGTCCTGACAATCAGTTGTGACAATTAGCTATGCCGTGTGATCCTTGGAACTTTTTTTTTACTTTTTAAATAATTTTTTTACTACCTATTGGGGATCTGTTTTTTGCTCCCAGGAGGCTTCCCTGAGGCCTTTTAGACCAAAAATGGAGGTTGGGGGTCCGTTTTTGCTCCCAGGAGGCTTCTCTGAGGCCTGCTAGGACAAAAACAGGGGGTGGGGGTATGCTTTAAAAGAAAGAAAGAAAGAAAGAAAGAAAGAAAGAAAGAAAGAAAGAAAGAAAGAAAGAAAGAAAGAAAGGGATGGGAGAAAGAAATGGAGGGAAGGGAGAAAGAAAGAAAGAAAAAGAGGGAGGGATGGGAGAAAGAAAGAAAGAAAGAAAGAAAGAAAGAAAGAAAGAAAGAGGGAGTGAGGGAGTGAGGGAGGGAAAAAGGAGAGGAAGAAAGGACCACAAATCTGGCACTAGATGCAGCTCCAGAGGATACCTTGAAAGAGCACAGCAATCCAGGGCTGTAAGGGACTTGGAGGTCATCTAGCCCCACCCCCTGCTCCAGCAAGACATTGTTAAAGTGAGTTTCTGTCTTTTGACCCCCCAGTCACATGCCTATATAGCCACATGCCCACTCAGTCACATAACCCCACCAAGCCACGCCACCAAGCCACACCCACAGAACCGGTAGGAAAAAAATTTAGATTTCACCACTGATGCAAATTATATCATTTTTGTGAAGTTGATGCCATATAGTGTCTTAGTTATTTCCTATCTGGACTACCATAACATATCTTATATAGAATCACTTTTAAAAATGTTTGGAAACAACTTGTGCAGACTGTTTTAGATTGAACTGTTCAATGGGACTGGTTATATGGATTGTGACCTACATCTTTCCTAACCACAGAAGAAGCACAGATTTTGGCCCCATTAGTATTATATATGCACAATTTTTATCATCTCTGCTTATTTTAATTTCATAACATCAGTTGCATCAATATATACTGTCTACTTTAAAATATTTTTAAAATGGAAGAATTTGCTATGTTACCCATTAGAGTTTCTGTTTCGTGCTATAAGCTGAAAAATGTATGACAACTAGGATATTTTGGATGGACAGTTCTCCTTATTATGGAATAAAGGGCATTGTTAAGCCACTTCAGTTTTCCCTGTGTGACAAATTGTAAGTGAACTACTGATAAGATTTTATGAATGGGACTGAGTTATTGCATAGTAAACCTTTGGCAGGAAATGCCCCTTGTGTGCTCTCATACATTTAAATCTGTAACTCCTTTTTAATTTTGCCTTAAATTCTGATCACACATGCTTTATAGCTTCAATATAGCAGCTTTTTTGTCTTCCTCTTCTTTCTGGCTTGATGTATCATTTTGTTTGATAAAAACAGCAGAAGATTACCAAAACGTGGTCGCAATTTATATACGTTATATTAAAATGATGTCAATAATATAATTGCCTAACAGTAGATTTCAAAATCTGTGGCAATATATGTAGTCTAAACATTAAAAAAACAGGAAAAATGAAGTAGTTATGAAATCAATTTCACAGGGAGCATAATATTAACTTAAAGCTCGCTGCACTGCCAAGAAAGAGGAAATTGGAAGAATCACATAGAAATTCCATATTTTGTAATTTCTATGTGATTCCATAGAGCTATAAACTCCATTAATTATAGTAAGCATCTATAGATTAAAGCCCATTGTTTCACCTCTTACCTGGTTTGTCTAGCAAAAAGAATGGTGACATTGACAGCAGTTCTACTATTTGCATCGCATTTTTCCTTATTTTTCCTCATATAGTCTCAATAATTTATGAACAGACTATTATATATGCAACAAGAGTAAGTCAATGTTTTACAGCTATATTTTCAATATGTTGATTGTGCACTTCTGGTACTCTCTGAAGATAGAATGGATCTGGAGTAAATGATTAAGGAACAGGGACATTGTCAATTTTGAGGTGATTCTAGATAACATATCCTAGCATCAGCATAGCTCATTTTGACAAATAGGCAACCCTAAATAAATGTTAAAGGGTATTAGCTTCTGCTATAGGAGTCATCTCAGATTCTTGGGCCTTAGTATTAGGCAGCTGCTATGACAGTGATTTTGAGAACTAGTTTAGGATAGTGGCTAAAATGCTGGCTAAAAACCAGAAAAAGATTAATTCTAATCTATCCTTAGATATAAAAGCAAGCTGGGTGATATTGGGTTAGTCACACTTTCTTAAACAAACATATCTCACAGGGCTCCTGTTCTGAGAAAAATAAACTCAGAAGCATTAGATATGTATGCTGCCTTAAATTGATCTCAAAACAAAGGTGGACTGAACATTTAATAAACAAGGACACATACTTTACAACCTGTGGCATCTTCACTATTCTGTTTATGAGTGTACATCACTATATAAAGAAGAGAAGGAAGATGAATTCCTATCCTGCTAATAATGCACTAGAATAACATTGTTATTACCAAATGTTGTTTCTGTTTTTGGGAGCAAACAAAAGGGGGAAACAACAGAGCCTTAATAGGTATCACTCAGATACAATAATATAGCCAAAGATACCAGGTACCTTACTCCATTTCAAAGTAAATAAAATATCCATTGTAATACAGTATAAAAGGTCCTTTGTAATGTTATAAGTGAAGTAATTATTACTGTCTAACGATGGCCTCCATCTAAAGGAGACCACTATTATGTGTTAAAATAAATCCTATAATAAACTTCAAAGCCTAAGATATTTTCAGAGGTTAGTATTATGCTGCATTTCCTCTAGTGATACTCTGTACAGCAGTATCTTCCATAGTGAAGACACAAGGGTTGTTCTCTGCTTTTGTTCTTTTTCCATATCCGAACTTCTACCTGATAAAGCAATGGTGCACTTTATTTCTTTGAACTTCTGTCTTCTTCCACAATTATGAATGTTGCTTGGTTTTCAAAATGCCTGTTTATGAGCCATTCACAGTCATGTATTGAGGAGGGTGGCTTTATAATTTTAATCAGTCAGTCAATGAAACACATTGAGTTGCCTAAACTTGGTCTTCACAGGGAGCACCTGTAATACACAGAACAGAATATTAATCTTTGAGAGCAAATAGCACTAAAAGACTAGATTTAACCTTAGGTTAGACACCATGCAGCTAAAGTAAAAGACTGGAAAATAGATTTGGCTGCAGTTTAAATCTAGTACTTTACCTCATCTTTGAGTGTTACTTATTGTAAAGATTGATTACAAATATTTTATATTAAAATAATGACACGTTAATACTATATGCTACATTCACTGATATGTGACAGCCAGTTTGGTGTAGTGGTTAAAGATCCGGCCTAGAAACTAAGACTATGAATTCTAGAACTGTATTAGGCATGAAAGCCGTCTGAGACGTTAAGCCATTCTCTCAGCATCCAACCTTGCAGGGCTGTTGAAGGAAAATAGGACACAGCAGTTTTAGATATGTTCACTGACTTGAAATATATATATGAAAAAGGAAGGATAAATATAGAATAATATGTCACATCCAGTATTCAGTGTATGAACAGAGGGGCTTTTTTGTCTCCTGCTGCTTCCTTCCTGTGTGCTCTAAATATAATTGTGAAGATCTCCCAAACTTCTAAAGCAGATTGGAAGATGCACAGGAACAGGATAGTGAAAGAGAAAGATGGAATGCAAAAAAGTCTTCTGCATAATCTGACATCTTCAGATGAATTCAGTGAAACATTTTACCATGAAACAGCTATTTGTGAATATGTGTGTATGTGTGTGTATGTATGTTTATAATTCACACAACCAACAACTTTATTGATTAGAAAGCTCAGAATTAAAAGCAAAATACTGCCAAGGCTAAATTTGTCAATGAATGATAATATTCATGACGTTAAGGCAGTTTTTGTGCGACAACGCCCATGCGAGCTCCTTCCTTCCTGAACCAACTCATCAGAGAAACGGAGGATTCCAAGACGCCACCTGCGGAATCCCTCCCCGCCTCCCTCCGACAGGATTCGAAACTACGTATCCCACAATGCCAAGGAAGCAAGAGGCGCGCGGCAATATTTTTTTTTACGCGCATGTCCGCAACCAAGAAGTCCGCCCCCTAGGGCGGGAACCTCCGTCGGGGTTGGTCGATACTGCTGTCGTTTATATTGAGTTCGAGGGTCAGAGGGCGCGAAGGTGAGTGGCTGCTGTTGGGGACTCGTGGTGCTGAGGGATGGGGGTGACCGGGGCTGTCCTGGGGGCGGGGGTGTCTGGGGGTTTACTGACTGGTGAATGCCTGAGTGGCGAGGATGGGAAGGGCCTGCCGGTTGGGACTCTGAGGGCCTAAGTGGGCCCTGAGGCCAAGATCGGGGGGCGCGGTGTAGGATGCATTGGGGGATGGAGCTCGGCCTGCGGTGACGGATTTTACGAATCCCCGCCGATTCTGGGATGCGGAATTGCCAGCTTCCCTGCTTAGCGCTGGTTGGGCCGGGCGGGGAGGTTGCAGCAGCTCAGTTAACAGAATCGAGAGAAGCGGTGATTTGGGAGGTGGAGGTAGAAGGGAAGACTCAGTGAGGCCTGGCCGGCAAGTTGCATTGGGGAGCCAGGGGCTGGATTAGCCTGTGTGATTTACGGAGCAAACAGAGAAATAAAAGCTATGGAAAGGAATAGCTGTGGCTTGTGGGAAGGGATGGATGTACTTGTTCCGAGATTTTGTTAATGGCTAAAATCTTGATGTGTGGTATTTGGTTACACACTTTTATCAGTTTTAGGGGGAAAGACTGTTCAACTTCCTGTGCTTTGCTCCAGAAGCTAGCAGTCATCTAAAATTCAGGCTGTGGGAATAAAAGGACAAATAATTGAAAGGCAGTTGCTCAGGTTGATTGGCAAGAATGGAATTTAGCTTTCAACCAGAAGTGATGCAGCTGTTTTTTTTTTTTTTTTGGTTATGACTGGTGTAAACATGTTAAATATCAAAAGTCTGTCAGACTGAAGTCTAGAACTCAAAAATGATAGGCACAGTAGAGAGATGGGTAGTTTACTAGACTTGTTTTTCTGCGGGAGTGTGGTTGGTGGAAAGATACCATGCTAACGGTTTCCCTTTTAAACAATAGCTTTATTTCTTTCCTGCTGCAATAAACTGAGTATTTGGGATTGTAAATTGGAAAAATGACAAGGATAGATAATGTGGATAGAAAATGCAGTGATGAAGATATTGAGTAGGCTGTAATCTTAAAGCATTTATTAGGCAGTAAATCTCAGAACCAGTAGGATCTCCTTGACAATATTGTATTCATAGGATGCACTCTTTAAAGACTTGGAAACAGAAATCTGATTAAAATATATTTGTTATTCTACTGATTGAGAAATGTGACCTTGCATTGTGTTAAATATGCCGAACTAATAATTTAATTTAGATACAAGACTTTTAGATTATTTCCTCTGCAAATAATTGTCTGTCCACCACTTAAAGAAGCCTTAAGAGAAAAAAATGTCCATTTGGTAACTACCCAGGCTTTCCAAAAGTATCTCTTGAATATGGAATCGGAGCTCCCCAAATAGATGTTATTAGAAATCCATGTGGGGAAGGATAAGCTTTTTACTCATGACCAATGTATATTTTGTGATTTAGGGTCAAAGTATTGTATGCATCGTGTGTGTGTGTGTGTGTGTGTGTGTGTGGTTTACCTAGGCCATCTGATTAGCCATGGTCAGTGGTGGGTTCCTCCTGGTTCCGCCGAGCTGGTAGCGGTGACGATACGATGTCACCGAACCGGTTCAGCCCCCCCGCCCCCCTGCATTATCCTTACCTTTTATTTGGCCCCACCCCCAATCTATTGCTGCCTCCTGAGTCCCAGCTGATTGGCTAGAGGGAAAAAAACTGTTAAACTCTTGCCACAGGGCTTCAAAGGGCCGCCCTACAACTGATCAGTGTTAAAAGAAAACAAATGAGTAGACCAATGCCTGCAAAAATAAATGGGTAGACTGGTGCCTGCAACAATAAATGGGTAGATCAGTGCTTCTAAAAACAAATGAGTAGACCAGTGCCTGGAAAAATAAATGAGTAGACGTGCCTGCAAAAACAAATGGGTAGACCGGTGCCTCCAAAAACAAATGAGTAGACCGGTACAGCTCGGCAAGCAGTTAAAAGCCTGGTAGAGCAGTACCTCTGCTAAATCCTAAAGAATTGTCAGATGACTATCAACCCACGTCGACAAAATAAGCCCTGCCCACAGAACTGATAGTAAAAATTTTTAGAACCCATCCCTGGCCATGGTGCATTTTTCTTGTATCATGTGTCATGACCATTGTTTCCCACTACTAAGTTCTTACACACAAGTATATTGTTACTACTTCAAATCTTCCTTTTCTGATGGATATTGAATTTATATGTTAAATTTACATAAAGAGTTTATCTCATCATAAGCCATGGATCCATCCTAATGGGCACTTGAGACATTGCACTAAGATATATTGTGATTGTTTGCTTTTTTTGCCATCACATTTTGAGAATTCTTTTTGTAACTTATTTATGAATAAGCCATTATGGTGTGTTCAAATCTTGGCCAGTATAATTTGTAATCATTACCATTTTAAATGATTGAAGATATAATATATTCTAGAGAAATTTGGCTGTTTCCTTCTACTAAAACACATTAAAAAATACCTTAGGCGTCTTTTAGAGTGCAAAAACTACCTTTTCTTTTAGAAATCCGGGTAGTTCCAAATTGATAAATAAGTCTGATCACTCTCATGATATAATATTGATTGTGGTAACTGGATGAATGTTGAATTCTACTTTATCTACAGTGTGTAGATAGATGGAATAGTTTACACGCTCAGAAGTATTTGTTGAATGAAAGACTTTATATTCTAATGTCTCAAAGTGTATTTTAATAATAAGTATCTTCAGGTAAATTTGGGTAGTATATGTTGTACTTTTATTTTTTATATAAATAATCATAAAACAAGAAAAATAAAAGAAAGGACAAAGATAATTAAAATGCATCACATTTAAAAAAAATTACAAACAAGCCCTGAAAAGAAAAAAACACACAACAGAAAAAAAGAAAGCATAATGTACTATTATAGCACTTAGCAGTTAACAATTTTATTTATATAAAATATAAATAATCAAGTATGTATATATTAATTAATATATAGCCCTATCATTGTAGTATGTGCTGTACTTGATGAAACATCTGATCATTTTATTCTATCATTTAAAATTAATATTATTTTAATACTTTATTCTTCTATCATTTAAAATCCAAACAGAAGAAAAGATATGACAGTTGATAGTCTTTTGCTTCGACTATATGAACTTCTCCCCTAAACAGTCAGATGCCATTCATGTATTTTTCAGCTTCTTCAGCCATTTTGATTTGTTTGATTTGGATTATTCTTGAAACATTTTGCAGTTACTTCACAAACTTCAATTATCTGATCAAGAAGCATACTTTTGTAACCAGAAAAATATGAGTTTTATATCATTGCAAGACTTTTTTCCCCACTTAGGATGTCAGCTATAACCTTCAACCATGTTTCATTTAGATTTAACAATCAGTCTGAAATTTGCTTCCTTATTTGCCAAGAAGAACTTCTTTACCACACCTGTTAGCATTTGCTTAGATTTAGATGATGTAATCTCATATTGTATATTCATTCAAAATTTGGCAGTTACTTTGCCTGGAATTTTGCCTGGAAGCTTAAGATTGCTTTGCCTGGAATTCATCCTGGTCTGAAGTGGCTTCTTGATCACAGCTGCTAAGTCTTCTGTATATTAGTGAGATGTGTCATACAAAGTGGCGTCATTTCTGGTTAATATTAACCAGAATTTGAAATACTATTGTATTGAAATAGTATTAATTTCTTTTCCAATTCTGTTTAATTAAAAAAATACTAATACTATCTAGTCTACATTTACACATCAAGAAGAGCCATAGTTTAGAGAGCTACTTCGTATGGATATAATGTAATCAGTCTGTCACCCCTAGAAAGGAGTTGGGTTAGTTTACTATCATACAAATGTGTCTTTAGCATTATTTAAAAAATAAAAAATGGCATACAATATTCACTTTACATGCTATACTGATAACAAAAAGCAATTGAATAGAAATGTGTAACAGCTAATTATCGAATATAAAATATTGTCATGAATTAAAGGTTGATATGAATATTAATGACAACTCAAGGAATAAAATCTTAGATATATTAGGAAAAAATATTTTTTAAATCATATTTGTGTAATTGCTCATCTCATATGAAAGTGACTGAGCGGCATACAAATATTTAGAGGTATTTTCATTCCATATTTATTTTGTAATGTACCTGCTTTGGGTTGTAATGAATGATATTCATTAGATGAAAGTTGTCAATATTTGGGTGTTACTATTGTAGGAGTCTAGTAATTATAAGCATAGAACTTTAATAAAATAACATTAATTTATTAAACTTGTATGCTGCTTTGATTCACAGTGATTCGGGATAGCTCAAACCAAAGGAATTGCAGAAATTATAATTATAACGTGAAAACAAGAGCAAACTATTTTGGGTGGATGCACATATTTGTGTTAAGATAGAATGTTTGCTATGAAAAAGCAAATCTGAATTTGAAATAGTAGCTTGTTGGTATGTTACGACACATAAATAGAGACTATTTATTTATTTATTTATTTATTTATTTATTTATTATATTTCTATACCGTCTTTCTCCCGTAGGACTCAAGGCGGTGTACAGTCAAGAAAAATATAGACACACAAACATCATAAAATTGCTAATTAAAATTATTACTTAGTTTGGTCAATTAAATAAAACCCAGAATTAGATCACATTTAAAAAATCATTCACATGTTCATATGTTTAGCCCCGCCTGTTGGAACATCAGGGTCTTGAGGGCACGGCAGAAAGCACGGAGATCAGGGATATTCCGTATCTCCAGGGGCAGTTCATTCCAAAGGGTTGGAGCCCTCACAGAGAAGGCCCTCCCCCTGGGAGTCGCCAGTTGACATAATTTGACTGACGGTACCCTGAGTAGTCCCTTCCTGTGAGAACGAACTGGTCGTTCTAGACTACAGGGCTGATTATGATTGAATTACTAACTTGCCTTGATTTTGTATTCAGCCTAACCCTAAGCTTTTTATCTAGTTCAAAGAAGTGGAAATTAAGAGCTACTCATCTGCAAAACTAACTGGTTTGTTCAACAAATCAGGTTTAAAACAGTCTATGGCTTAGCATATTGTGTGAATGTTATGGGTTTTGTCAATATTATGTTTTTAAAAATACAGTTTTAAAATAACTTAAAAAAAAGGTTAGGAAAAAAACTATAGTGTACTTAACATTGATTAAATTTTATACTCAAGCCAAATTTTATTTTTTGGATATATATAAATATTCTGAAGCATAAAATATGGAGTATATGCATTCCATTTCTATATTTTCAGGAGGAAGCCACACTAACTTTGCACATCCTAGTAACTGATAATTTGTGCTTACAAAACTATGCTACCTGGTTTTCACATAATTTATTAAGTGAAAACCATTCAAAGTGAATTATAATTTAGTCTAGGATCTGAATCCTGTCACTACTTCAAAAACTGAATTATGTACCATATTTATTTTTACCATTTATGCTTTCTCAAAATTGTCACTAAAACTAGATAATTTCAATTTAGAAATAGTCCAGTGTAATTTTTTCCTGCATTAATTCTGTTAGTTATTAGTTTTACAGGACAATGCATTTTTGAAAATAAACATTTTTTTGTAAACAGTTCCTCACTAGGACAAGTGACACTTTGCACTTCCATTGGAGTTGGACAGCTCTAACAGAATCAAATACATTTATATCTATACTCATGAATTACCTTGATTTCTCATTTGTAGAAACACCTTTTTATATCCTGAAATTTTATTTTTATTAGAAATTATGTTATCATTTAATATATCATTGTATATTTATTTACATTTTGTACGAGATTTACATTTTTGGAAAAAGGTTGCCAAATCAAAAAATGAGAAAGGAATTATGTGAAATTTTAACATGTGCTATAATAGTCTTTTTCAAATTGGTGTCCATCAGATATTTTTTAATTTAGTTGTAGTTCAATTAATAAGACCACCTTTCCAATTGTCTTGACTCTGGGTAGCTGACAATAGTTAAGAATAGATAATCAGTAGCCAAGATAAACCATGAACAAAAATTATGCAATCATCTGCCATATTTTTTAACATTTGTACCATATATGATGGCTCTTTAGCTATATTGACTTGGAGTTTTGGAAGTTGCATGCCCAGTACATCTAAAAAACAAGCTACCTAAATACTATGGTGGTATAGATTGATACAACTGATTTGTTCTTCAACATCAAGTATATCTACAATTTTACTGCACTTAATATTTGCTTATTAATCCCTAAAATATTTTCATTCTTTAGTTTGTTGGCATATCAACTCATCATTAAAACTTATGAATATTGGATTTGTGGTTAAAAGTTGCCTAGGGTGATCACACAGTATTATACCACAATAGTTGTTGTCGTTTCAGCACTTTATTTTTCCTAATATTTAATTAAATAGGCCAAATTAAGGTTTTAGTATTTAACAAATAGTTTATAAGGATGAAACTATTATGAATATTGAGATAATGAAGATAATTAAGTTCCACCTGTTGGATGTAGGTTCCCTCATACAGAAATGTTCATTGATGAAAATCATGCATAATTGCTAATGTCAGATGAGGTCCAAATTCCACAATGGTGATAAATTGGTTTCTATCTTTTTTCCATAGGTATGTTCCCTGCCCTTTGTCATCTTCTTTCTAAATCATTCTTTCTTATTATATCTAAATACGGTAGTTAAATTACCAGAATATTAGTTACTTGTTCATAGAATAAGCAATATTTTTCAGTTTGTATCACCTTAAGATCTGAAAAGGATTTTGAAGTCAAGGAGATTATTCTCAGATTGGCTTGACTCTTGTATGTCATGGATTATAAAGGAAGCTAGATAATTCCATGATATTGCTAGCAGGGTAAAATTTAAATTGCCCAATTTCATGTGAGAATTCTATCCTGTCTTGTATGAAAATGAAGGTTTATTTTGATCTTCACTATTTTGAATGAGTCAATATTAAATATTCTGAATAGTATCCTAGATTCAAAAATTGCTGGATTAAATTGATCAATTTCTTCATACTGGTTTTAACTCTTGGTCGTTTTAATACAGTAGATAATTTTTACTAAATGCTAAATAAGGAAGTATTACCCATTTATTGGGCTTGGCTTTTAAGAAAATTACAGTATTTTATTGTGAAGTGTAAGACAGGAAGAATTATTTGTTTTGTTTTCATTCCTTCGAAAAAGTGCTGTGACTTCAGGCTTACGATAATTCATTGACCTCTATGATTTTATTCTATACTATTATATCTGCATAGAAGAATATATTTTCATTAATATATTGATAATATTCTATCCAGACAAAAGAGAAGTATAATTCTTACTTTAAGCAGACAGCTGGCCATGTTATAAAATGTCCAGACAGTTTTTATGATTAGGATGCCTTTATACCCTTTTGGTCGATGCATCAGAAGTGGATCTATTCTTGTATGACCATAATTGATCATAACCATACATGTTAGAATATGGATTTGTTTGTATCTTGAAAATCTGATTTTAGTTGCATTGATTGGTGACTGGACCATAATGGATACACAAACAATGATCTGCTCTTAATTTTTATTAGAGTCTACTCTTTCCCCTGTCCTATCTTCTCCATTGAGAGTGGAGACAGCAGCCAGCATGGGTAGTAGTCAGCCAATCAGATTGAAGGACTGAGACTGCCAATAATTTTAAGTCCCGCCCTTGTTGCCTGGCAGGCCAGCTTTTGTCTCAGTCCTTCAGTTGGACTGGCGTGTGGGTTTCTAGCTCTAGCTTATTTCTTCTATTTTACCTTTACTACTTGGATTTTTCGGTATATTTCATCTGGACTGTTTTGTGACGTTTCTGCTGCCTTATCCCTCTAACTTGGTGTTTTGGATTGAACTTGGTGCTTTGGACTGTCGTGAGTTTAAAATTCTTAGTTGTGACTGGGGCTCTGTTTGGTGCGGTTGTATTGGGGCGTTTTTTTCCTTCCCCTTGGGGGCTCCCTGGGGGCGTCCTTAGAGTGCCTGCCAGCCTTGGGGGGCTTCTCCCTGAAGATTATCCATTCCCGGACTTCAGGCTCTTGCCTGCCTTCCTATCAGCGTTTTTTTCGCGCCGTTTAAGTTGCGGCTGCCATTTTGTCGCCCTTCGCCCCTCAGCAAGCCGTTTTGCTACGAACTTTAAATTTGGCGTTTTAAGGCTTGCTCCTTGCTGGATCGACTCCCTGCCTTCCTGGCAGCATCTGATTACTTCGTGGCGTTCCTTGCCTGCCTGCCCCGACGATTTCATCTCCTGTCTCCCGTAACTTGCCTGCGTTTCCTGGCGGTTCCCTTTGCTAGCCGACAAGCAGCTGGACTAATTACTGGACCTTCCTAGTTCCCGCCGTTTGGCAGTTTGGAAAAAGCCTCTTCTCAGCTGAGCCAGCCAGTCAGTTTCCTTCAGCCAAGCTTCTCTATCGAGCAGCTGCCCCTGTAATTCAACTGGTTCTCCCCTGGATTGTGGAGCTTCGCGCCCCCACCCTGTTGTTGCTGGACATTGCTTCTCTTTCTGCCATCACTAATGGCTGCGCTCCCCTGCATTGGCAAATTTCTGACTCCCGCTGACGGTCATTTGTGGAGTTTCCGCGCTCCCCCCAATTGTGTGCTATATTGTGACTGATCCATTGGTCTGCGAATTGCCATCATGCCTAAAGCAGCTGCAAAGTCGAAGCACGGTCATAAGGCTGGCTCTCCTTCTAATGAGCAAGCTGCCAGGTTGTCTGCACAGTCACAGGTTACTCCGCCCTCCAGTGCGCACCACAAGAGTAGTAAGCATGACAGTGCCTTATCCAGGGTAGAGAAACGAACCGACAAAGTTCTCACACAACTTTGCGAGAAAGCATGTGCTGACCGTCAGCCTCCAGCTGCTCAACCATCTGTCAACACCACCTCAGTGGATTCTGGCCCGGACCCTCGTCCGATGACCCCTGACCAGCTATCTCTTCGGGATTGCCCTATCACCATCTCTACTTCCAATTTGTGGGGCGCTGAATCTGCTGATCATCGTGCTACCCCACTTCCTGAAGGGCCTCTCGGGGCTCCCCCACCTTCTTCTACTCCTACTCAGCCACAAGAGGCGTTGCCTGCACCTTCTTCGGTTTCGGCTCTCCCGCTTGAAGTGGTGTCTTGCCCTCTGCCTCCAGATCAACTGCAGAGACTTATAGAAGCAGCAGTTCAAAAGACTCTGGCTGCTGGATTACGCCCTGCCAGCGTCTCTGGTTCTGTACGGTCAGTCTTGCCGGAACAGTCTCGACCCTCTGAGCACACACCCTCAAGGGCTCCTCTCTCTCCTTCTCGCTCCCAAGCTAGTCATGTCTCGACCCTGTCTGAGGCTGAGGGTAGTGACTCTGGGTTGTCAGACGATGAGAATCTTCCTCCTGATCAACCAGCTTGTTCCACCCTCTTTCCGCAGGCCTTGTTCAAGTCTCTGCTCTTTAAAGCCGTGAACACGGCTCAACTATCTTCTCCGACTTCCCAGCCTTCCATTTCGGTACCACCGGGGACCTTGGACCCTATGTTTGCAGAACTGGCTAAACCAGTTATGGTTATTCCTATGCCTCCGCTTTTTCTGGACACCATGAAGCGGCAGTGGTCTGTGCCAGGGTCAGCTCCTCTACCTTCTTCAGCTGACCATTCGAATTTCCACGTCACGTCTGAATTGGACACTCTTCTGCAACTTCCATCGATAGATGCTCCCATCTCCGCTCTCTTGTCAACTGCCACCGATCCGGGCGATCCTGGTGAAGGCCTGTGTCCCGATGAGCGTCGAGCTGACCTGGTCCTGCAGAGGGCGCATCTAGGGGCTGCTTGGGCCATTAAGGCGGCCTCCACGGCATCTTTCTTTAACCGCACCACGTTGTTGTGGCTTCGCCAACTACAGGACAAATTGTCACCTGAGGATGCTCGTATCAAGCAGGACCTCAATAAGATTGTGGCTGCGGTCCAGTTTTCGGCGGACTCGACACTCAGTGCTGCTCGTTTTGCCGCAAAATCGTTAGCCTCTTCGGTTACGGCACGCCGTTTGGTCTGGCTCCAGCATTGGCAGGCGGATGCCAGGCATAAGTGGAGGCTTGCTTCATTCCCATTTGGGGGGTCCCTTTTGTTTGGGGAGGCCCTAGATCCGTTTCTAACTGAAACCAGGGACAAGAGGAAGGTGTTGGTGGCGGCTTATCGTAGGGGGGATTCACGCTTCTCTCCATACCCCCCTCGACCCCAGTTCCGAGGTACTGATGTTGGGGGACCTTCCTCCTCCTTTCCCTCGCCCCGCTCGTACTCTAGCTTGGGCAAGCAGCGGGGCTCTCACGATAGATCCTCCCGGGGTCGGCCCTTTGGTTTTAAACGGCCCTTTCGAGGGGGAGGAGGTCGTTCCATCCGTCGCCGGCGATAATTGCATTACTGATCCTCCCATAGGCGGCAGATTGGCCATCTTTGTTGCCGCTTGGGAGCGGTCCACCTCTGATCAGTGGGTTCTAGCCACTCTTCGTTCTGGTCTGGCCATCGAATTTGTCTCCACCCCTCCCGACTCCTTTGTCTGCTGTCCGATTTCTCGTAACTCCGAGAAGAAGTCTCTTATGGACTCAGCGGTTCAGCACCTCCTGACCATCAGGGCTATTCAGCCGGTTCCTTCTGGTCAGGAGCGTACGGGGTTCTATTCCCGGGTGTTTCTGGTTCCCAAATCTTCGGGCGGGTGGCGGCCTATTTTAGACCTAAAATGATTAAACAGGTACGTGGTGTACCACAAATTTAAAATGCAATCCTTAAGGACCATTCTAGCCGGTGTTCGGAGGGGCGATCTCCTCTCTTCCATAGACCTGACAGAGGCCTATTTACACATCCCTATTCTCCCTTCCCATAGGCGTTTTTTTAAGATTCTGTTACGGGGGTGTGCATTATCAGTATAGGGCATTACCCTTTGGTCAGTCCTCTGCCCCTCGTACCTTTACGAAGGTGCTGGCCTCCTTGGCGGCCTCCCTTCGAATCCGTTCCGTTAGGCTTTTATGTTACCTCGACATTCTTCTGTTGTCTCACTCCGCCCCTCAGGCGGTTTTGGACATTCGTCTCATGGTTGAGACCTTGGCGGCCCATGGTTTCTCAGTTAATTTAGACAAGAGTCACCTCTCCCCTTCCACCAGTTTGGTTCATTTGGGGACTCTTATTGATTCTGTTCAGGGCAGGGTTTTCCTTTCCCCCGATAGACAGGCGGGGATTCATCAGTTAATATCTAGAGTTGAGAGTTGTCGGACTGTCTCCCCCCTTGTCCTCTCACAACTGTTAGGGAAGATGATCTCTGCCATCTCCATAGTTCCCTGGGCTCAACTACACGCACGGGAACTTCAATGGTTTCTCTTGCCGTTGCAGAAGGCGGGCAGAGGCACTTTGTCCAGGCCAGTTCCGATTCCTCCGGCTGTTCGTCGATCCCTGCAGTGGTGGCGGTCCCTGGCCCTAGCGGCGGGGTCTTACTTTCTGGAGCCAAAGAGAGTGGTGGTGACTACGGACGCCAGCCTCCTCGGCTGGGGTGCCCATTGCCAAGGTCAGTTAGCGCAGGGCACTTGGAGCCCAACAGATTCCCGTCGCCTGATCAACTGGCTAGAACTGCAGGTGATCTTCCTGGCGCTCAGGGTCTTTCGAAACCTGATCTCCGGTTCCCATGTCCTCGTCCTTACGGACAATGTTGCAGCAAAAGTGCACCTGAACAAGCTAGGAGGTACCAGGTCGAGATCTCTACTTCTGCTGTTACTGCGACTGGGATTCTGGGCGGAACGACACCTCTGCTCTCTCCGGGCGGAGCACATTTCAGGTGTGGACAACTCCCAAGCGGATTGGCTGAGTCGTCGTCAAGTGGAGAACGCGGAGTGGCATCTTCATCCGCTGATCTTCCAGGAACTGTCTCGCCGGTTCGGCTTGCCAACCATCGACCTCTTCGCGATGAGCACGAACTCTCAGCTGCCACGGTTCTTCGCCCGTTTTCCAGATCCTCGGGCAGCAGGTGTCGACGCTCTTCGAATTCCTTGGCCGGCGGGCCTTCTCTATGCTTTTCCCCCGACGTCCCTCCTTCCCAGGGTCATCCGCAAGATCTTGTCCGAGCGGGCGGAAGTGGTTCTTGTAGCACCTCATTGGCCCCGGAGACCCTGGTATGCGGACCTTGTGTCCCTCTCGGTGGCCCCATCATGGCGTATCCCCCTCGAGGACGACGCTCTGTCCCAGGGTACCCTGTTGCACCCGGACCTAGCCTGGCTCAATCTGACCGCTTGGCGGTTGAGCGGAGCACTTTGACAGCAGTGCATATCCCACCGGACATTATTCAAACGTTACAGGCCTCACGCCGTCCCTCTACGGACTAGATTTATTCCGCCACTTGGCGGGCCTTCTGTTCTTGGTGTTCCCGGTCGGGCGTGTCCGCCCTTCAACCGTCCATTGTGGATATTTTGGTATTTCTGCAGCAGGGCCTAGCTCAAGGCTTTTCTTCCAATACCTTGCGCCGGCAAGTCGCCGCGTTGTCTTCTGTCCTGGTCTGCGGATCCTTGTCATCATTGTCGCAACATTCCCTGATCCGTTGTTTTCTTCGTGGTGCCACGAATTTGTGTCCTCCCGTGTTGCACAGATTCCCGACCTGGGATCTCCCTTTGGTGTTGGAATCTCTGATGGGCTCCCCATACGAACCGCTGCGGACTACTAGTCTCCAACTGCTTTCCTTCAAAGTCGCCTTTCTTGTGGCGATAATGTCGGCTCGCCGAATATCAGAGTTAGCGGCGTTGTCTATCCGTTCCGATCTTTGTGTGTTTCATTCGGACCGTGTAGTCCTCCGCTTGGACCCCACCTTCCCGAAGGTCAATACGATTTTCCACCGTTCACAGGAACTTATTCTGCCTAATTTCTGTCCGTGGCCGACTCACCCACGGGAGCGACGTTGGCATTCTCTCGACGTGCGACGAGCCCTGCGGATCTATATTAGGAGGACATCTGCCTTCCGCCGTTCGGAGTCGCTGTTCGTCTCCTTCCTACCTGTCTCCCAGGGATGCAAGGTCTCCTCATCTACCGTCGGTCATTGGATTCGACACACCATCGCTTCGGCCTACGACCTGCGTTCCCTTCCGCGTCCAGATAGACTGACTGCCCATTCCACCCGTAGCGCGGCTACGACTGCTGCATGGGCGTCCCAGGCTCCTTTGCTTGAAATCTGCAGGGCGGCCACGTGGACTTCGCCGGTTCCCTTCATACGTCATTATCGTCTGGACCAATTTGCATCGGCGGAGGCGGCGTTTGGACGACGAGTACTTCAGCATCTCGTTGCCGGGGAGACTGTTGTTGTTAACCAGCCGGTTCCCACCCTGAATTCGGGACAGTGAACTGGGGTATGTCCCATGCTGGCTGCTGTCTCCACTCTCAATGGAGAAGGGGAGTTGGTCCTACCTGATACGCTCCTTCTCGTTGAGTGGAGACAGCAGCCAGACCCTCCCTTGGTCCGGCTGTGTTTCTGTGCTGTTTTCTTCTCTTTACTTACCTGGTAGCTTCTGCTACTTCCTGTACCCACACGCCGAGTCTGTCTTACAAGTCTTTGCCAAAAGCTGGCCTGCCCGGCAACAAGGGCGGGACTTAAAATTATTGGCAGTCTCAGTCCTTCAATCTGATTGGCTGACTATTACCCATGCTGGCTGCTGTCTCCACTCAATGAGAGGAACGTATCAGGTAAGACCAACGCCCCTTTTCTTATAAAAATTGTAGAATGATGTCAGAAAATACAACTACAATGAATTTATCTACTTTTTATTGAAAATCAGCTATTGGAATTATCTGTCAGATTTATGTATATGTACAGCTTTCATTTGTTTTATTTTAAACTTTATCTATAAAATTTAAATATTGGTATTATATACAAAGATCCCATAAAGCTGAAATTCATTAGCTATTTTGTTAATATGTAAAAAATAGTTGCAAACCTGAGTATTAAGTTTTAATAATATAAAAATATAATTAAATTATTAATTATTCATAGCTGCTAGGCAGATATTATACTATATATAAGTCCTGGACCAGTCTCACTATTTGTTGTGACCCAGGCCCAAGTAAGGCGTAGGAAAATCAGTCAGGGAAAAAACAAACTTTATTCAAACAGCTGAGAATTACTTCATTCCCAGTGTTGTTCAACTAAATTAAAGCAAATTCCTCCCAACACAAATTCCTCAATCCTATCGCAAATCTTGTCCAATTAGGCAAACTGCCAAAGGCCTTTCTTGGCAAACATTCAGAAGTCACAGATACAAAAATAAATACAAGACATAGACGAAGAAGAAGACAAAGCTACCAACGCAGCCATGCGAGCTGTCGTGGGTGCACCTAGGTACACCCACATTACACCAATTCTCCATGAGATGCACTGGCTCCCTATTGGTCTCTGGTCACAATTCAAGGTGTTGGTTATTACCTTTAAAGCCCTACATGGCTCAGGGCCAGGTTATCTTCGAGACCGCCTTCTACCGCATAGCTCCCAGTGACCGGTAAGATCCCACAGAGTTGGTCTCCTCCGGGTCCCGTCAGCTAAACAGTGCCGGCTGGCGGGCCGCGGGGAAGGGCCTTCTCTGTGGCTGCCCCAGCTCTCTGGAACCAGTTACCTCCTGAGATCCGGACCATCCCCACCCTATTGGCCTTCCGAAAAGCGGTGAAGACCTGGCTTTTCCGGCAGGCCTGGGGCTGTTGCGATTTGGCGAGATCAGGCCATGAATGGTGTGAATCGGTTTTAATTGTTTTTAATGTTTTAATTTTTAATGTTTTTATATATGGTTTTTAAATGCATTGTAAGCCGCCTTGAGTCTTCGGAGAAAGGTGGCATACAAGTTGAATGAATGAATGAATGAATGAATGAATGAATAATAAATAAACAAACAAACAAATAAATAAATAAATGTTTTCTGGCAAAGCCCGAACGCCGTTGCTGGTCTGTTTTAAGCCTTATGTGAGGGGCCAATCATCTCTTGGCCCTACTCCCAAGTTGTCCTCTTTGCTTGAGCTGCTCTTGCTTTCTGGCAGCTTTTCTCATGCGTGCATTAGGAACAGGCTCCTCCTGTTCCTCTGCCTCACTCCTATCAGTCTCTGGAGGCTCTGGAGTCCGCACCTCACTCCCCGATCGCCCTGGCCCCATCTCTGCCTCTGACGCAGAGCCCTCATCCGGGCCTTCCCCAGCCTCCAGGACTGGCCCATGTTCTTCTTCAGCCTCATCGCTGTCCGACTCCGCTGCCAGATCTGCAGGCTGCTGGCGGACCACAACACTATTAATGATACGAAGTATGGTATCTTCTTCTCCAAGCCCTTGTTATGATCTTTCTTTTTTTCTCTCACAAATGAATATTTTTCCATTTTTCCCCATCTCATTTTTTAAACAGATTCAAACTGTATGACAGTCATTCTTAGTAAACTATAAGCAAATTAGCTAATATCATGTCTTATTTGAACCAGAGTTTATCACGGCTGAATCTTGTAATCTAATTTCTGTGCCAGTGTTCAACCTTAATCTAAGGGATATTAATGCACTAAATCAGTTTTTCCTGCTAAAGTAGAAGTTTAGCAGGAGCATCTTCAAACTTCTGTTGGTATGCCATGGTCATGTGCTACAGGAATAGAGAAATAGAAAACAGTGCCTAGATTTTTATAGGATATAATGAATTTTCTAGGTAATGTTATTTCAACACATTACTTTCTTGAATGACTGAAGATTTTTACAATATCTTCAGTAGTTTCTATGGAAAGCTTGGTGATGCTGCTTTTAAAAACATTTTAAAATCTAAAAATATGCTTTCTATACCATATCTTGTCACTACTTAACAGGTGCAAGTGGCATTATTTCTAGAATGTGTCCACTTAACCAAATGTTAGACTTTTTAAAAAAGATATACAGGCTCCTTATACTAAAATATTTAAAAGGCAAGTTACACGAGGGAAAGAGAACCTTAAAAATCAGAACAATTTTACAGTGCCAGATGGAGAGGTACCATTTTAATAGGATTTCAGTAACAGTCCTTCTCCCGCCCAGTAAATTTTGGTACTCTTGATATTGTTAAAATAAATTATGCTATAAATGTTAATGTTTGTAATAAGTATTTTTCAGCAGATCAGCAGAATATCATGTACACTGTTGCCAGATTTACATATGGCCTAAACTGTTCTGAAATGTGGTTTTAGATTTAGCTGAGCATGTTGCGTAAATCCAGGGTTATATCCAAACCAAAATAAATCTTGGTTCAATATACAGTGATCAAAGCAAACCAGAAGTTTCTATCATGTGAATGATTTTTTTTTTCATTCTTAAAATTAATCTAATTTTGAGTGGGTAGGAGAAAGGAATAAGGTTCTTATATAGTACTACTTCAAAAGAAGTGTATTTCAACAAATTTTTAAATAAAAGGCTACAATTTCAAATACATTTGTCCAGATCTCTTCATTCTTGGGGCCAGGGGTCGGGTGGAAAATCTGCTGTTACTCTTCAGGACTCTATCAATATGATGAAATGTGTATACAAAGTGGGAGATGGTGTCCCAGGAAGGAGGAAGCACATTCCAAGGTGGGGTGGGGGGCAAAACGAGACAACACAGCCTGGAGCTACATTGGAGATAGAGGAAGAGATTTAGGATAGCCATTGCGTGCGCGCAGACCAGCATGTGTGCTGGAATCTGGAAGAGCAATGGGCGACGACTGGTGTGCCTGGAGAGATGGCTCTGTGTGCCACTTCCGGCATGCGTGCCATAGGTTCACCATCATGGCATTAAAGGGTATCACAAAGGAGGTCAGGCCTTGTTTTCTGTTACCTCAGAATACAGGACATGATATAATAGATTTAAATTATAGAAAGGCTGTATCAAGTTAAATTCTAGTAATTTCAATAGGAGCAATTTTATAACAGAACCAATTATGCAAAAGGTGTACATCTGCCACTGGATGTATTCAAGCAGAAGCCTTTTAATTTGGTTTCTGGCATAGGACAAGTGGTTGGACTTGATGGTCTGAAAGATTTGAACTTAATGATTCTCTGCGAATATCGTTATATGCAGAGCATTATATATCTGGCACCTGAAAGCATGTATATAATATGTACACTTGATTTAAACATATCTTTTACAATTACTACCAGTTCTGCCATACAGTTACTAATGCAACTTTTTCAAACCCTGATTCCAGTTTTTTGTACCCTGTTTTCCCCAAAATAATACATCCCCTGATAATAAGTCGAATCGGGCTTTTGAGCGCATGGCAGTAAGGCCAAGCACTTATTTCAGGGTTCAAAAAAATATAAGACAGGGTCTTATTTTCGGGGAAACACGGTATTATAATTTCCATAATCTCCTAGCCAGTTGAAGAGGATATGATTTGTCCCAAAACTTGGGGGGAGGGCTCCAATAGTATCTAAAACTGAAAAATCATTGTCTTAAGCTTTCTCATGCAATTTGTTATGGTTGGCTTGAGCAGTGCTAGGCACATAAAGCCATAAGGTAAATGTTCTGGTTCTGAGTTCCTATTTTATAAATTATTGCTGTGGAGGCAGTACATGTGTGCTACTATTTACTAGACTGATTTGTATGATTTAAGGATTTTATAAATCGCATTTATATTGGAACTACTATTTTGAAATGTGGTTCAAAATGACATGAGCAGTGATCAGGTTTTTTTCTCTCTCCAATTGGATTGTCTCCCTAAAGAGTTCAGTGTAGCATTCTTGAGCCATTCTATGTTGTATCCTCCTGGGAAGTTTAGATGGAGAAAGTGATTTCATATCCGAATGGGGTTTTAAACCTGCATTTCCCTGGTTTATGTACAATGCTCCCTCCATTATAACATATTGGTCCTTAATTCTGAATGTTATCAACCGTTGTATTATCATAGTATTTAGTAGCCAGGTTTACTGATAGTTACCGATCTCAATGGATGTCCTCCTGATACCCACTATATTATTGTTGGGGTGGAGATTAACACTGGCTTTAAAGGAGAGTCTTTCCAGCATGCATTTGGGAGGGACATACAATCCACCATCATTTTGTTTCCATTTTCTCTCTCTTTCTCTCTCTCCTTCCTCTCCCTCTCAGGAGTTCCCTTAGTGTTGACTCCTGGCAACCGCCTGGAGCAGTTCTGCAGTTTTCTTGGCAAATTTTTGGAAGTGGTTCACTATTGTCTCCTTCCTAGGTTAATTTCAAATCCTTATCGTTAGTGCACAACATATGTACAATGAGATTGGTTGAGCTCCCTCATTGCACCCCCCTCCAACTCAGTGAAGACAGAAAATCCCTAACCCAATAAATCATTGGGCCCTGCAATCCATCATACTACATGGTTATGATGTTATTTCTCATTCAGGAGTCTGACAGCCCACAGATAAAAACTGTTCTTCAGCCTGTTTGTGCGGCTGGCTATACTTCTCTCTCTCCTTCCCGATGATAGGAGAGTAAAGAAGTTATGACCAAGGTGAGAGGTTGAGGGAGTAGTGTAAGGTTACCCAACTTGCCTCATGCCTAAGGATGGACTAGAACATTTCTAGCTTCTAGTCTGGTACCTTAACCAGTACACTAAACTGGCTGTCATGTCTCTTAGTAATTTGATTAGTGCACAGATATCCTCAGTGTATGACCATATTGGAGTCTCCCCATTATGCTTGCAAATGGTGATGGACATTAAACAACATGGCTTTTCTTAATGATTCCTACCGCCTGATCTCCCCGTTGCAGTTGTTAAAACATGTCGTGCATGTTGTTAAGCAGAACATTTGGTGCCTCAGGTTGGGGGAGGCCCTGGGCGGCTTAGTGCAGGCTCAGACCCATTAGACCCTTACGTCTCAAGGCCTCCCCAATCCTGAGACACCCCATGCTCTGTTTCCCAAGTGTCCCCATAGCCCTTGAGTCTGCTTCTCCACCCCGCCTGGATCCCTGCAGGCCTCAGCCCCCATCCCCATCCCCACAACTCTTAGACCTCTCCCCCACCGATCACGTATCATTTACTTACCTTTTGAAGATCTCCAAAGCTCTAGACTGCTGAACTGAGTATGTTAAATAAGTAGAATGGATTGCTTTGTCACACGGTTGTGTGGTGCAGTTGTGGAAATGGCTGCCATTTTCCAAGGGACCACAATTCAAGGTAACTGGTAAATGGTGAAATCACTTCTGAAATCATGTCATACAGCCACATGATGATATGATCCATTCTGCTTCCCTAATCCAAGCTCTGGAGATCATCAAAAGATAAATGAGGAGAAGGGTATGGAGTCTGGTGGACTGGGAAGCAGGCTCAAGGCCTGCAGGGATCCGGTAGAGTAAGATGGTGGGGGAGATATGCAGCGGGGGTTGGCGGTGTCCCTGTGATTGGTTGTAAGTGTGAACAACTGTGGGCTGCTGCAGCAGCTGTAACTTTGAGACCAGGTCAAAGTTGGGGAGTCTACTGTAACTTTAAATGGCTGCTAAGTGACTGGTCATTAAATGAAGACTACATGTAGCTGCTTTGGATCCTATTTTATGCAAAATATGGTAGAGGTGCTTTAAATAAGTGATGTGATTAATAGAAACTAATTTCCCGCTTCTGTTCAAATAAATAAATGGAAGTTGTATTTCCTCAATGACATTAAAATGAAGAAGTCTGTATGTGTAGAGTGATTCCTGTTTCTTTTTCTTTTGAAGTTCCAGATGCTGCTAGGTGTTCAATGATCACACGTCTCGGTTCAACAGCAGCAAGGCTTCACCTCAGATTGTTCCCAAGATTGAGGACTCCTCTGCTCTCCTTTCTGTTAGTTTTCCAGAGGTACAGCTCCACTAAAACCGAGAAACTGGCTTCTCACGGCTTTGCTTCCATGGCAGCAATGTCATCCTTTCCCCCACAGAGGTATCATTACTTCCTAGTGTTGGATTTTGAGGCCACGTGCGACAAGCCCCAGATCCACCCTCAGGTAATTATTTGGCTACAACTTGTTTCTCTTTTCATGAAGTGGTAGGATAGAAAAACTTTTGCATTCTGTTCTGTGTTACCTCATATGTCTTCTGAAGGATGGAGTTCATTCCTGTTTTATAAATGGATACGGTATTTGAGAGACCAACATGATTCCAGAGAAAGTGTTGCCTTTTATTTCTTACAGCGCCTCCTTGTGTTTTCTCTTGCTAATTGATGATCCACTTTGTAATTTCCAGTTGTGTAAGGAATACCAGGGCAACCTGAAGGCTTTCCTCTTTTGTGCCTTGCATGCTGTGAATTTCTGAAAATATATTTGAAGCTCTTTCGGTTTTCTGTCTAATTTTCAGCGGTACAAAGTTTGCAAATGACATAATACGTGGTGTGACCGTGCATCCTTATTTGCTGGATTCTGCAGAACAGCTAGAATAATAACACCCCTAAGTATTCCCTTCTTTTTATTAGTTGCACTTAGATGTTAAATTACAAGCCTAAATATTTTTGTATTGCTTTAAAAATAAGTTCCAGATGTTCACACTTGCAGGATAAACTAAGATTGTACTACTGTTTCTCCCAAACCTCACACTCAAATGGGCAGTGCATGCCTTTTTGAAAACAATCTGTTAGAAACTACATAATTTGATCTGCTTTTCTCTACTGCAAGTTTCCAATATTCTACACCTAAAATTATGATTCTTCATATACAATGTAAATTGTTTAACTTATTTCCCTAATCTGTTCTCATTAAACATGTTTTGTTTACCAAGCTTGAGATAAGGATTTTGGCAAGGGTATAGGGAGGTGGGATGGGAAGGAATATTTCCTATTGTATTTGGAGGGCCTAAAGAAATATCATAACTTTTCCTATTGATTATTATAAAAGTGAGAAACGAAAGTCCAGCCCTGTACCATCCATGTTCTTGTTTTTAACCTGTAATTGTTGATTTTAATCTTAATTTTAGTACTTTTAGTGTTTTTATATTTATGCTTTTATTCTATTGTAAGCCATCCAGAATCAGTCGGAACAATGAGATGGCCACCATATAAATTTAATATATAAAATAATTAAAAATAAAAGTGAATAATGCATATGCATCTTCCAGTTTTTCCACAGAAAAGCAAATGAGTATTATTTTTAAAAAATCAGAGAGCGCATTTTTTTTGTATCTTGCATTGGACCTGCTTTAGTATTATTTGTAATCTTTATGAACACTTTTAGTTTCACCTCTAAAGATTTTGAATTGGAAAACATTGTTAAATAAAATTAGTCTTTCAGGTATTATGGTGATAACTGCTTGCAGTTCTGGGTTTAAGTAGAGCTGTGTTTTGTGCATTGATTTTACCGGAGACTTGCATTTTACCACCTTGAGGCAATATTATCAGTCAATGCGTCACTTTTGACTGAATTTTTTTTTCTTTTAGCATGCATAAAAAATTGAAGCATTTTTGAAGTATTTTTAAGCTTCATGAAATCCTGAAACATTGTTATGTTTTAGTGCAGGGGTCCTCAAACTTTTTGAACGGGGGGCCACTTCAGGGTCCCTCAGACTGTTGGGGGGCTGGACTGGCTAGGTGGGTGTGGCTGGGCCCCCATGTTACTGGGTGGGCGTGGTTAGGTGGTCATGTGACTAGGTGGGTGTGGCTAGGTGGTCATGTGACTGGGTGGGTGTGGCTGGGTGGGTGTGGCTGGGTGGGCGCGGCCAATTTAGCAGTCCATTTTGCCAATTTAGCAGTCCATTAAATAATACACACAAATGAAACTTTAATTTGTTTTCCTCCTGGGAGAGTTTTATTTGCTTTTGTTTGACTTTTCTTTTTACTATATTATTTTTAAAGTTGTTTACGAGCCTAGTGGTCCACTTCAGAAAACTCAGTTTTGCAGCAATTCTTCTCAGCCCCAAGGAGGTTATAATCGACATTCATTCATCCATCTCTCTCTCTCCCTCTCCCTCTCCCTCCTTCCCCCCCCTCTCTCTTTCTCTCCTAGAAGAGCAAATGGGGGTGGGGAAGACAAACCTTGCTGAATCCCATTCCATTCCATTCCATTCCATTCCCTCTCTCCCTCCCATCTCTCTGTCAGGAAAGAGATGGCTCCTACAAGAGCAAATGTGGGTGAGGAAGCGAAACTTCGCTGAATCCCATTCCATTCACATCGCGGCAGTCTCAATCTGCTTTTGGAATCTCGCTGGCCGGAGTGTCCTTTGCACCTGTCGAACCTGTGCAACAGGCTCGGACAAGGGCTCTGCACATTTGGCAGGCAGAATCGGACCAGGCAGGGATCGCTTGGAGTGGATGTAGCGAGGAAGCCCCAAGATGGGGGCTCAGCAGCGCTGATCTGGCCAGCCAGCCTCCCTGCCTCCCTGTCCAGTGGCGGAGATGGCTGTCCTCCTTCAGGCAGCCGAGCAGGAGAAAAATGGGCAGCCAAGTGGCGGGGGGACGGAAGAGAAGGCGGCAATTGTTGCTGGATGCCCAGGCCCAGCAGAGATGGGAGGAGGAACGTAATCCCGGGTTTCCTCACTTGCGGTGGCCGCAGCCTAATGGACCTGCACAACCTTAAGAGGTTGCAGAAAAAAATGCTTTTAGAAGTCTCTGAGGATCAGGCAACTCAGCTGGGATTACCAGAGGCTTTTAAAGATTTTTTTTTTCCCTACAGAAAAAATGCTTTTAGAAGCCTCTGATGATCAGGCAACTCAGCTGGGATCGCCAGAGGCTTTTTTTTTTACTTTTAAAAGCATTTTTTCAGCCGAAGAGGTTGTAGAAAAAATGCTTTTAAAAGAAAAATAAAAAAGCCTCTGATGATTGTGCGACTCAGCTGGGCATGGGAGGGGGAAGTGTTTTTACTACTGGTTCTCCAAACCACCTGCCGTCATCGCTACTGGATCGGGCGAACTGGGAGCATTTCACCCCTGGCTTTGTCCCAGCCACATGGGATGGAGCAGGGGTATGATCCATATCACGTGCTTCACCCGCCCCCGCCCCTCTACCTGCTGCTGCTGCAAGTGCTGCCGCCACCCTACCTGTTTCTTGGAGGGCCAGCTGTGGAGTCCCTGCTGCCAGACAGGGACCTTGCAATCCCTGGCTGTCCCCCAGGCCCTCTGGCAGCCGCAGCAGGTGAGGCACCTCTTCCCCGGGCCCCTGTCAGCCAGGAAAAGCCAGCCATGCGAGGAGTGGGTGGAAGTGGTGGGGTGGGAGGCAGGGCAGGGGGCGGGGCTGAATCCCACCACTGCACGGGCCTGATACATTGTGTCAGCGGGCCGTACACGGCCCGCAGGCTGTAGTTTGAGGACCCCTGTTCTAATGGGACAATAGTGTCTGAATTACAAAGTAAGGAAGGAGCTCAGATGTCCTTTCATTTTGTGACAGATCCATCCAGTTTTAGAAGTCATTCATGGCCATAACTGCGTTACAATTGGAGGGAACAAGAGATAGGAGGCTTATGGTTTTCATTAACTTATTTCCAGTAACTGCAGAAAAATTGAAAGATATTTCTTACTATTTTTGCTGCTAATTTCAGCTCCTCTTTCTCATTCAGTTTGAAGAGTATCAATAATATTGTACTCTCCATTATTACATTTGGATGAAAAGATAAATTAAAGATAAATTTGAAGATATGGCTGTCTCTCTGTAGTAGTCATTTTATTGAAAGCAGTTTACCCAAAAGAAAACGAAATTTTACTTTAGTTTTTCAAACTCTTCTGTAGTCCTTGGAATTTTGGAGGAAGTGCTGTTGATTGCTTAAAATTAATTTTACAGAAATAGTTTAATGTTTCTTTCACTTGTTTCCATATGCAAAAACCTGTCAAAGTTATAAATTGATATTACTACAATATTGTTGGATATGGGCTTGGTCTGTATCATTTTGATGCAAACCCTGATACATGTAGAGCTGGTTTACAGCTGGCAGTAAAAATGGAGCGTGAATAGAATACAATTACTGTAGTTTTGAAGAGCTATGTCCCCCAAATCCTTTCTGTAGCATGTAACAAGATGTGCTGTTGTAGCTTTGCTATATATTTTGAGGCTAAGATTGCTCATGAAAGCTGGAAATTATTCATTTAGATTTCTTCAGGAACTGTATCCCTGTCGTTGTCTTACCATGCAATGCTCTATCCAGGACAATCAGCTTATATTTGTATAAAAATGTGTAGAGGCACTAAAAATACTTTATTCTCAATATGTTGCTAAAAATAAGAACTTGTTAACGTTTTTTTTTTTTCTTTACTGCTGTCTTTTTTAGTGTGAACCTTGAGAGCACATTTAGAGAAAGCAGCTGATAGGTGAATGACTCAGGGCTAAACTAGCTTGTGATTTAAATGATGTAAGAAATAGAGGGCAAGATTTTAGAGCACTGGATCAAACTCCGTTGGAAGAGCAAAAACACCTGAACTAGCTAGGTTCTGACCCCTAAATGTCCACATAGAGGTTCAGAAACACTTGTCTGTAGGAAAATCAGAATCCTAAAAAGTCCTGATGTCTTTGAGAATAAAAATCAGGAGTTCTGGGATCGGAGCTGTGGCGTTGAGTGCGAAATGGCTCACCCAGGCACTATCGAACGCCGGCGGCAAAATTTAGGCGGATCCGCCCAGCCGGGACAGATCCGCAAAGCTGTGCTGACGCTAAAGAAGGTCAGGCCAGAGCGATCAGGAGCCCCTGACACGCGTCCGGTTCCAAGCAGCTGTAAGTTCCCTTGTAGCAGCTCCTTGAAAGCAATTCGGTGCGAGGGCTGAATTAGGGCGATCCCCCCAGCCGGGTCAGATCGGAACAGCTGTAAAAGCCTTACACAGGCTTGAGAAGGGAAGGAACGGTCTGGAGCCCCAGACACGTTACCAGCCCCTTGCAGCCAATAATTATCTCAGGAAATAGGTCGAAAATAGCTAAAATTTAATAGCCACAAAAAAACACAACAGTTCCCCAGAACTGAGTGAGAAAAACTGACGTGGGAGAGGCAAAGTGGGCGTGGTCAGCAGGAATTGGAAAGAATCTCATCTCAGTATTCCCCAGTACGAGGAGACAATTCCCGCACTATGGATTGGAGTCGCAGCGTTCCGAAAAGGGACATTCAGGTACGTCAACGTCCATTCTACTTAAGAAATATGAGATCAAGGCCAGAGTTTGAATATAAAAATGAAGATTGAATACAATATTTATGGCATCTCAAATATTTAGTTTAGCATCATGCAGACCAGCAATAGCTATGTTGGAGGGGAATTCTGGGAACTATCTGTAGGCCTATCTATGTTGGAGAAAATTTAAGTAGATTGAGGTTGAATGTAAATATAATACAATGTATTACAAGAGCCTTGGTGGCGCAGCAGACTAAAGTGCTCTTAAGTAGCACCAGCTGCCTGCAATTACTGCAAGTTCAAATCTCACCAGGCTCAAGGTTGACTCAGCTTTCCATCCTTTCGAGGTAGGTAAAATGAGGACCTGGATTGTGGGGGCAATAAGCTGACTTTGTATAAAAAAGAACACCACTGGGCGGGGGGGCGAAAGCCCTACTAAGCAGGTATATATAAAAGTATGAAGGCTATTGCTTAACGCATTGTAAGCCGCCCTGAGTCTCTGGAGAAGGGCGGCATATAAATTGAACCAATAAATAAATAAATAAATAAATGTCCTGCTAGGCCTGTGATGGTGAACCTGTGGCATATGTGCCACAGATGGGCATGTGAGCTCAGCTCCGGTGTGCCAGCTGATTTCCGGGCCTTGTGGGCCCACCGGAAGTAGGGAAACAGGCTGTTTCCTGTCTCTGGAGGGCCTCGGGGTGTGGTGGGGAAGGCCCGTTTTTCGCTCTCCCCAGCCTCCAGAGCCTTTCTAGGAGCTTGGGGAGGGTGAAAACGGCCTTCCCCATCCCCCCAGAGGCCCTCTGGAGTCTGGAAAGGGCCCATTTGCCATTTGATATACTTCATAGTGCTTGTGAATTGCTGACATTTTCTGTTTTCCTTTGAGGCGGAAGATTGCATTGCACTTTTTATTTATTTATTATGTGCTTGATTGCTTATTTGTATGTGTAGCAGGTAGTGACCATTATTCCCATATTAGTGCATTTTGCTAATACATATGTTTCTAAAAATGTTTCTATGTTGCTTGTATTTATTTTTAGAGTCTCACATAATACATTTAACATGTGAGCTCAAAAATCAGATTCTTTCTCTTAGTTAATTGTTTCAGTTCTTGGGCAGTTTTGATTCATATATCATCGTAAGAGTCTTTCAAAACATGATCTTTTCTTGATAGATACATCTCTTAATTTTCTTAAAAGCCTTACGTTGACACATTTGATCCTATTTTCTGGAAAACTAGATTCCCTCTACCCCACAAAATATTAAGTTATGCTCAAAAGTGCAGATGGAAATTATCTAGTTAACAGTTTAATTTATTAAAAAAATATCTGCTTCATCAAAAGTGCTATAAGTTTGTAAAAAACCTTTCACACCATGACTAATTTTCCTTACAGATTCATTTAAAAGCTTGAAATCTGAAATAATAGAAAACGTTAAGTGAAACAGCAGAAAAATTCATTTTTCCGTAGAGATTTTTTTTTCTCCTGGCAGTGCTAGTTGAATTAATGTTTACTAGTATTATGACTAATTGTTATATAAAACAAGCTTGGGACAGTTTAATAATACTGTGTTTCCCCAAAAATAAGACCCTGTCTTATATTTTTTTGAACCCTGAAATAAACGCTTGGCCTTATTTTCAGGGGAGGTCTTATTATCTTGGGGTGAGTGGAGCAAGACGGGAGTCCTCTTGCTTCCTTACCCGATTTCCACCTCTGTCTCCCTAATCCTAACCCAAGGAAATGGTGGGGACTGGCTGCGCATGTGCTTAAATATTTTCAGGGAGGGCTTATTTTTGGGGAGGGTTTTTTTTAGCGCATGTGCTCAAAAGCCCGATTGGGCTTATTATCCAGGGAGGTCTTATTTTCGGGGAAACAGGGTAAGAGAATAAAACACACAAAGGTGCTAGCTGATATGCAGTGCTTCGAGAATTTTAGAGCCATATGCTTAGAAGGCATCCAGTAGCCCTGACTCTACTCCGAATTAGGTGATTACAGGTTGATCAAAAGGGAGAATTCTTTTATGCTCAGAAGGTACATAGATTTATCTATGTATTACTATTAGCAGCAGTTGTCTTGATTCAAAAGTACTTCTTTTCTATTGGTAGCTTTGTGTAGTTGGTCTGATCTTAATCTTTCATTTAGACATGGAAACCAGATGTTTAGACTAGATTTGGCATTTTTATCCACCTATCGAGTCCTCCCCACGAATTTGAGATAGACAAAAGTTGATGTTTGATGATGTTAAAGGTATCATCTCAATTTGTAAACTGTTCCAAGTAAAGTTGCCTTTTGCAGTTGACTGATGATGACTTTGTCATTAACAGTGGGTGTTCAAGTGGTGCTCCAATTGTTTGGGGATTGTACCCAAGGCACTTATTACTTTTGGTACTTACTTTGTTTTCTTTTGCCACAATCATTGTGTTTCTATTTGCAGTTCTGTATTTTGTTATCTTCCCCAGTTCAGGGGTGGGTTCTACTTATCTTTACTACCGGTCCGCAACGCGCGTGTGCTTCTACACATGTGCAGATGACCCATGATGATGTTGTAGCAGGTGGGCGGAACCTCCCGTCGGTTTTACTACTGGTTCTATAGAACCAGACAAAACCGGGAGCAACTCACCACTGCCCCAGTTCTTTAATCGTTGCATTTCGATTTGCAGATCTGTATTTTGTTATCTTTCCTAGTTATTTCTTTTCTCTTCTGTTCTCTTCAGGTATTGTCACCTCCTCTATCCAGTCTTGTTTTGGCTTTCTTACCTATAGTTGTTAAGTCTTGGATGTTATGTGGCAGGTTCCTGTCTGTTTGAATTCTAAAGTCCCAGAACATTTTAGTTTCTTCATTTTCTATTACTTTTTCTATTTTGTGGTTCCACCAGTTTTTGCTTGCAGGCAAATCGTATTTTCTTGCAGATCCTCCAATTACAAAGGCCACTTTGAAAGCACCATAATATTATGTCTCAGATAAACCAGATAGGAAACACAACATGATGAACTAATTCTACTTTATTGTAAGGCTACATTAACAGAATCTTGCAAGTCTGAAGATACAGACTTGCTACCATCTTCTTTAACTGCCTGAACGATTGAGGGCATCCTTCCTAATTTTTTTCCTCAATTAATTCTATTGGTACTCCTGCCTCTCTTGTCTAAATATTTCCTAGGCAATATCTTGTCCCCCAAGGTAATTCACACATGGCATTCCTTTATTATTGTTCATATATGTCTCTTGAAATTCTTGCTGGCAGGCCTTTTGCCTGTGGCTATAGAATTGATTCCAGATACTTCATTATGCCCTGCATACACACACACACACACACACACACACACACACACACACAGAGGTTTGTTTGCATGTTTTTAATCTAATGAAAATTATCCATATAATGGCATTTCAGTCAGCCAATACGCTGCCAAAATTTTATATAAATTTCCTCAGAGGTATATAATATGCTTATCTACATACTTACTCATAAAGTTATTTCTTTTTGATGTAAAAGAAGAAAAAGAATGAGAAATAGTATGCCATACAAACTAAAGAAATGAGAAGAAAAAGTCATATAGCTAGAACAGTTTTTATCTTTTTTGTATTTCTCCATACAATATTATTTATCCTTGCAACCTTTTTTTGGTTTAACGATATCTAGACACAGTTACATATATTGCCTTTTTTCCTTTTTTCCTTTTTCAGGGTCACCAACTGCAACCATGACTTCCTTGGTCTTGGTCTTCTTGATGCACTTATTCTTTCTTCATGTAATTGTTTTGTGATTCAATTCTCATTCATTTTCTCCAAAAGTGTAATTCTTTCATACTTGTCACTCACGTAAATTCAGTCCACATTAGTTCAAGCTGCCACGTGAAGTGGTGGTAGCTTCTCTTTCATTAGGCGTCTTCAAGCAGAGGCTGGTTGATTATCTGTCAGAGATGGTCTAGTGGTTCTTGTACTAAGAGAGGGTTGGATTAGATGATTTCTAAAGTCCCTGTGATTCCTTTCTGGTTTTATCATATATACGTCTTAAGTATCCTAACCCCAGCACGTTCACATTGTTTTTATGATTCCCAGGACATATTCAGCGCCATAGATATTGACTTCTGCTATTTATCATGGCTTTAATTAATTGAGTCCTTCATGAATTAAAATGGATGTATATACTTTTTTTTCTTTAGATAACTAGGACAAATATATGTTTGTACTGCAATAGTATTCTGAAATTCTGAATACATTTTCAGTACACCTGAATAATGTGATGGCTTGAGTATTTCAAGACAGATGTTTGTTGGTATAGTTGACCATATTTCACCATGCTACTGCAGCAGTGATTTTTTTTTTTGCTTTGCTTTTTTCTATAACCAGACTGGTCAATTTTGCAGAATATTTGAAGTTGGCTTTGAGAATGGGTAGATGGCTGCTAAAACATGTTGTCCATTACCGATGGAGGCCAGTGAAGGACCACCGAATTCAGCCAGTTCTCATTAAAATAATAATTAAAACTCACTATGCCAGTACTGTTTACAAGCTGTCCCTTCTTTTAATTGCCTTGGAAATAAGATTTGGGTGGGGGGGAATAGAACTGAAGCATTCCACAATTTCTGATTCTTCTATTTCCTCCCCCTCTACCAACTTGGAGGCATCAACTCTCATCTGTCAAAGTGTAAATCAGCAATTAAAACACAAACAGTGAAATGCCAAAGATGACCTGGAGCACAAAGCGACTGACAAACAAGTCCGGACAAATCGGCGGATAATTTATAAGCATTGCCCTAAAATCTAATTATTTGGCAATTCGAATTTGCAGCCAGCGAGGGCTGTGCAATAAATTTAACTCGCCATAAATTATTTAGGAGCAGCCTGTGGTGTAAATCAAAAACACAAGTGTTTGTTTAAGAAACAAGCTCCTTGTGCATAAAATGACTCTTTTTTTGTGTTTCACAAAAAGGAGACAAAAACTGTTAGATGTGATACCTTAAATTCTTCTGTTGAAGGTGTAAAAAGTTGTCTTTAAAGCAGATTACATTGTCCTTTTTTTTTTTTTTAAGAACGTACCACTTTCAATAGAATTCTGCTTTATAGTGCATTGGGAACATTTCTCTTCAATTTTCTGGTATTTTTTTATTCTATAACTATGTCTGTATGTGCTTGTATGTGTGGAGGATGGATACACATGCACACACATGCCCTTATTTTGCTGGTAAGGGGGAGAATAAATATTCTCAGTCCCTTTTTTTCCTTACTCAGGTGGGGTATTGTTATCCATCGCCTCTTATTCAAATAAACATTTGAAATTTGGAATGTTTTTATTTTCTGGAATCTAATATTATAGACAATGCTGTAAACAAAGTGTTCCTCTGTGAATATTGGTATAATTTTTTTCTATTTCCAAATGGAGATTTCTCCCAAAGTGGTTCACATATTGAAGGTTGTATTTTTTTTCTTTCCGTAAGAAACTCTTAGCCTCAATTTTGCTCCCTTCATTCATGTTTCCACTTTTCCACATTACTGTGAAATCATTTCAGGAACTCTCCTTCCCTAAATAGTTAACTAACAGCGTAAATCCAAGAAACACAACCCTTAAACAAAGGCAACAACTTTTTTCTTTCTTTCTTGAAGATGTTTCAGTTCTCATCCAAAAGGCATCCTCAGTTCTGACAATGCTGGGGAATGGAAGGATTTATATTCCTATTAACTATGACCTGGATGATTGAGAATCTCCATAGACAGCAACCCTTAACACATTCTGCACTCCAGGCCTAGGTGCACAGCCACGTTTTTAAAGCCTTACAAAAGAACAACAGGATGGGGTTATGCTAATCTCTGAGGGGAGAATATTGCACAAAGCAGGGGCTGCAGCAGAGATGGCCCCTTCTTCTAGTTTCTGCTGTTTGACACTCTTTGATGGGATCTGCAGCATGCCCAATCTGTTGAATCAAAAAGACAGTCCTCAGATAATCGGGTCCCAAACTATGAAGGGCTTTAAAGGTGACAACCAGCACTTTGAATTTCCCCTCAGAACCACACTGATAGTCAATGCAGCTCATGTAGTAATGGTGTTCAGAAGTAGTATTCAGCCAGTTTGCACCGGTTCGTGCGTACTGTTGGTGGAAAGGTTGCCAAGATTGCCAAACGGGTAGCGATGGCCACCGGCTGGCATGCCCCTGAACCAGTCACCACTCGTTTGCCCCGCCCGCAATGTTTGTTGCCGCCATGTTCTTCGCTCACGTGCATCCCATTGCCTTGCAAGTCCAATGGGATGTGCATGTGTGAAGAACATGGCAACAGCAGTAGCTTTTTCTGCAATCTCCGGTACTTTTCGGCGGCCTGTGGTGGCTGGGAGGCTTCTTTGCCATCTGCTTTCCAGCAGCAGCAGCTGGGTGGGGGCCGCTGAAAACTCTGGTTAGCTTGCCTTCCGGACTCTGGACCAGCCGCCATGGAAGGTAAGCAGCCCAAACAAAGAGGCAATGTTGGGGGAAAAAGCGGGGCTAGGGCTGGGGCCACTAAAGGAGGGGAAACTGGGGCGACTGGCAAAGGGAGGGCGGGGGTAGATAGGTGGAAATTCCAAAATTTTTCCTACCTTTTCCTGTGGGCATGGCTAGGGGTGTGTGTGTGTGTGGGGGGGGGTTCATGTGACTGAGTAGGCGTGGGTGTGAGTGATGTCAAGTTGCCCATGCCCATTTAGTCACAGGGGCCCACCCCCACCTAGCCAAGCCCACTGAACCGGTAGCGAAAATTTTTGAAACCCATCTCTGGTGGTGTTACATATGCCATATATTCGACACCATTTACCACCCACTCAACTGCATTCTGTACCAGTGAGTTTCCAAATGCTCTTCAACGCCAGCAGAGACAATTTTAATCGTTTTTTTTTTAAAGTTAATTATAGCAGTGCATACTGGTGATAGACACCACTAAATCTGTTTCTAGAAACTTAGAGAAGGTTCTTTATTTTCTATCAACTTCTTCTATTCATTTTGTAGTGAACTTACTTTACTTTGTTTAAAGGAAAGAAAAAGTACCCTAACAATGTAACAGCATATTAGTATAGAGCAGGGGTGGGCAACTGTGGCCCTTTTACAACCTGTGGACTTCAAGTCCCAGAATTCCTGAGCCAGCTTGGCTGTCACAGTTGCCCACCCCTGGTATAGAGGGTAATTCTGTACAAAATAAAATGTGCTGAATTTATTTTTTAGGATATAGTGTTGAAAAGTACATGGAATTCCTTAAGTCAAGGATTGCAGAAGGGTGACTTGCTAAATTAATCCAAGAAAATATATTATTCACACTTGATGGTGTGGGCAGAAAACATATTAATATTTTTCTGATGGATTATCTGACAAAAGCATGAAATGAACTACTGTATACCTGAAGGGCAAATTTTAAAAAATGGTTAAAAAACCCTGAAATTTGGGTTGATGGAAAAACAAACATATTTTGGCTTGTCTGGGGAAAATGTAATGGTTTCACTGGCCCCTTTCACCTCTTCATGTCTACGATTTTAATTTTTAAATTGTCTCAAATTCTTTTTTTGCTGTATTTGCATCAAATGCTTTTAACTAGAATTTTAACAACACCCTCCTCATGAGCATTTTCACTCATCAGAATGTTTATATGTGGACATTCAGGCTCTCTCCCTTATTAGAAAGTCCTCTCTTCCATCCATTTCTTGAATTTGATTGACAGTATAAATTCATTGTAGTACTTTAAAATGGGTAGATTGTCAGTTTGTATCCATGAGCTCCAAAATTCAGCTTGTTTGGCTGTGTATGTAAGTGCTTAGCATTTTATAATAGCTTCTAATGAAATTGTAGGTCTGTAATAACATTTGGAATATCTAAAACAAACCATATGCTTGTAAAAAAGTGGGAACACATTGGCTTTAAGCCATAAATTCTGGGTAATGGAACGCTTTTTTCCTCTTTATGTTTGATAGATATTTTTGTTTCTGCAGGAATGTCAGCTCCTAATTTCATGATGTATCATGGGTTTTAGAAAATTGAATTTAATAAAGGCATAAGATGAATGGCAGCTTTAAAGGTCCCAACACTTGTCTTTATTAGCTGGATGGACGGCGGGCTTTCCAAATGCTCCTGCTCTCCAAATGGAAGCTTAAATGGAAAATACCACAGAGTGTTGTAGGTTACATTTCATTGCAAGGCTAGTTAACATTGTTAGTGAGCAATGATTCTGATTTCATAGGGCTTGTATCTGTTGCAAACATTGCTGGAGATGGAAGAAAAAGAATTGTCTTCCATTCCCTCCCCATGGGAGTCCTGGGACATCAACCTTTTGGAAAGGCTTTTTCTTCTCATTTTGAAAAACTGAACAGGAAAGCCAAGAAATAATGAGGGTGATAGAAAATAAAGCAGTTAGTCTTTCCCCCCAAGATACTGGATTTCTTAGAACAGAAGCCTTTTTTAGTCCTGTAGCTTTCATAATTTGGGCAGTCATAAAATGCTCAGAATTTCTCATTTCACTACTTTGTTTTACAGTATCTACTGATTTATTCTAGCCCTATTGAGAGTATTTGCATGTTTCATTCTTTGTCTTCTTTCATGTATGGATTCATTTGTTTTCCTAATGCAAGTACGATACAGAGTTGATATGGTAAGGAGGAGAAAGAGTTGAAAGTATGCTGGTAATAGTTTAAAGAGAAACTTCAAAACTGGTAAATCTTTTGCATAATCTGATGTATATTATATGAGAACTGATTGCACACAATGGATTTAAAGGCTATGTCATAGAGAATTTTCCTCCTTGTGGAAAGTTTCTTGAGTTATATCACATGTTCCATTCAGATGCTACTAAATGCCATCATATGAGGGACAAAATATTTTTTGATCTCAATATCATGAATAATATTTCATAGCAAAGCTGTCAATAAAAATAGGTTTTCAGTTGGGATCCCAAATCGGGACTAAGCAATAAATCTGTGTTCCCTGATTTTCCATTTTACTAACCTGCTAGGCTCGAATTGGCCTGAATTCTTTTATATACGCAACATGATGCAACTAGATAATAAGAATACATGTATTGCCAACTAGAATGAAGCCATATTAAACAGTTTTTTTGCCTTATCTCATTGGAGAATGCAGTTCTCTCTTATCTAAACCTCCCTGTAGCAGTTTAAATCTATTATTTTGTTTTCCTGTATTTCCCATGTTTTAGTGGATTCTCTGATCCATACTTTGTGACCTTTCAAAGTAACCAATTGTTGGCTATTGACATAACTGATATCTTGGCTTGTGAAATTTAGGTCTTGCCTTCTCATTCATATAATTAGTGCTGAATGCTTGAATGGCTATTTTTTCTGTAAATTAGTGGTAATGCTGATAATTATATGATGTAATGCTCCACTTAATGTCTACAGTTTTAATTTTGATAAGCGATATGTTAATTGTGTGTATTGACCTAAAAGTATTTAGAAGTGAACAATTCAAAAACTGCAGCTAATTTTTTAAAAGATAGTAAAATTAACAGGAACTACTTGATATGATCATATTATGTCAGTGTCTTGTGATCTGGATTGGCTTGCTTTTGAATTCAGTCAGTCCATCCATCCATCCATCCCCATTATATAGCCTTATGGGACATACAGTGTAATGTAAAGAGGAAGAAAAGAGTAAGCAGTAGTTAGTAAAAAATTAATAGTAAAAGATAAGAGAAAAGACAAAGGAAACACTTTCATACTTTTCTCTCTTTCCAAACCACTTTCCTTTCATTATAACAGGCCTGTGAAACTGGCGACCTGTAGGATGGATATGTCATGCGCAGGCCACACTCACCCTGGCTCTGGAAAGGCAAAAAAAATCACGATACGTCACAATCCAGCCTGTGATGCGATTGAGTTTAACACCCTTTAATTTATATTTTGTTTTAAAACTTTTCAGTACTCTTGTTTTCTGCCTTTTCTTTTCTCTTGATGAGTCCATTCATTTTTATACAGGTAGTCCTCAACTTACAACAGTTCATTTAATGACCATTTGAAGTTACGATAACACTGAAAAAATGACTTATGACTGTTTTTCACATGTATGGCCGTTTGCAGCATTCCATGTTCACGTGATCAAATTTCAGACACTTAGCAACTGATTCATATTTATGACAATTGCAGTATTCTGGGATCATGTGATAATCTTTTGTGACCTTCTACAGCAGCAAAATCAATGGGGAAGCCCAATTCATTTTACAACCATGTTACTAACTTAACAACTGGAGTGATTCACTTTACAACTGTGGCAAGAAAGATCATTAAATGGAGCAAAGGTAACTTAAAAACTGTCTTGCATAGCAACAGAAATTTTGAGCTCAACTGTGGTCGTAAGTTGAAGATAACCTGTATATATTTTTTTATTCAGTCATCACTCATTCTATCTATATGATAGCATAGAGCCATGATGGCGAACCTATGGCACATGTGCTGGAAGTGGCACACAGAGCCATTTTTCTGGGCACACGGAGCCATCGCCCATTGCTCTTCTGGGTTCCGGTGTGCTGGCTAGCTCGTTTTCATGCGCACGGGCGTGCCGGAAACCGGAAGAGCAGCCGCCCATTGCACATGTGTGCTCCAGGAAGATGATCTTCCTGTTCTCCATTATGGGTGGAGCGAGCAGCCAGGCATGGGTTGTACTCGTCTGTTCAGATTGATGGACTGAGTCTGTCATAGTAGTTAAGTCCCGCCCCTGTTTCTAGGAGCTTCCAGCTTTTGACTCAGTCCGTCAGACTGGACAGACCTGTGGGACTGTTCTCTGGCTTTATCACTTTGACATTTGGTTTTTTCTCGGCTTGAACTTGGACTTGAACTTTGGATTTGACTTGGATGTTGGACTTTGGACTTGTTTGCCTTCTTTGTAAGTTGGGCTCATCCACCTCAGTGGATTGGGTTCCCTTTTTTTGTCTCCATAGCTAGCTTCAGCTGGCTTCTCTCATCGATCCCAGCTTCCGCATTTCTTTTTCCATCTGAATCCTCCGTTGATCAGACGATGATCCGGAGTCTGTGGAGCTTCGCACTCCCGAGAAGAGCTGGGACGGGGCTGAGGGGAGCTTCGCGCTCCCACCAGCTGGTGACATTTGTGAGGAGTTTTGTGCTCCCCTTTGAGCAGCCGGCAATCCTTCGGTGCCTTTTAAATGGACTGAGGTTTTTCTGCGGCGACGGTGTTTGAAGCGCCGGTTTTTTTTCCGTCTGGGCTTGGCGACAAGCGTGCTTTCATCCAGCTGATTGCCAGGGGGTTTTGGAGCTTCGTGCTCCAGCCCTTCATTTTGGGTGGCAGGCGGACATTGAGTGGAGCTTCGCAATCCCGAGAGTGACATCGAGTTGCCGGCCGCCATTTTGATTTGCCTGCGCAATTCTTGCAGCATGACAATCTGACTTGCTCTGGCCCGTTAATGAGTTGTGCCTTGGCATAGAGGCTTTCTTGGACGCTGCCTTAAGGGGCTTTGTGCTCCGTTGGGTTTTTCCAGCTGGGACAATTGGCATTCACGTGGAGCTTCACGCTCCCAGCACAGTTGACAGGCACGCCCACCATTTTGTTACCCGCCATTTGCTTGCCACCTGTTTTTGTCCCTCACACCAGCCCTGGGTCTTTTGTCTGCTGGCCTCCAGACCTAGGTCTGTGCCTGTGTGAGGGGACTCTTTGTGTTCTCCTGGAGATCTCCCATATTGAGAATATCCCACGGACTGGCTGATTGGCTCCCTGCCATAATTCCTTCAAGTACCGACTGTGGACACTACTGTGGCTGCTTTGCTGCCTAATGCTTCTGTCCCCGGGGATCTGGATGAAGGACTACGTCCTGAGAAGCATCGGTCGGACCAGGTCTTGCAGCGAGCTCATCAAGGAGTGGCATGGGCGATTCGGTCAGCAACCACCGCTTCCTTCTTCAACCGAGCGACTTTATTGTGGTTGCATCAGTTGCAAGAGGAGCTTTCACCTGATGACATGAGAGTAAAACTGGATTTGAACAAGATTATTGCGGTGGTCCAATTCTCTGCAGACACTACTCTCAACACTGCCCGCTTTGCCTCCAAGTCCCTTGCCTCCTCTGTTACGGCACGCCATTTGGTCTGGCTCCGTCATTGACAAGCAGATGCTAGGCATAAGTGGCGTTTAGAGTCTGTACCCTTTACGGGAGCTAAATTGTTTGGGGATTCATTGGAGTCTTTCCTTATTTAGACAAAGGATAAGCGGAAAGTTTTACCTACTGCTCGGCGTAGGGGGGGAATCCTATTTTCTCCCATATTCCTATTGTCCCCAGCCTCAAGGAATGGATGGCGGGGGTGGTTCATCTCGTTTTACTGGGACTTTTTCTCCCAGGGAGCGGGGACTCCAGGACAGGTCTTCCAGAGATAGACCCTTTTTAAACAAGCGGCCCTTTCGTGGGGGAGGAGGTTGTTTGCTCTGACGCCATTGCTAACTGCATTTCTAGTACTCCCATTGGTGGCAGATTGGCCCTCTTCGCTGACCTTTGGGAGAGAACTACATCTGATAGATGGGTCCAGGCTACTATAAGATCAAGATTGGCCATAGAATTTCTCTCCCCTCCCCCAATGTTTTTTGTACTCTGTCCGCTTTCTCATAACAGTGATAGGCGAGTCCTTATGGATTCGACGGTACAGCATCTTCTATCGATTAAGGCTATCCAAAAGGTGCCTGTGGATCAAGCGGGGCACGGTTTTTATTCCTGTGTCTTCCTTATCCCAAAGTCATCGGGGGGGTGGGGGGGGTGGAGACCTATTCTGGACCTTAAACGTCTGAACCGTTATGTGGTGTATTGCTGGTTCAAAATGCAGTCTTTGCGCTCCATCTTAGACGCTTAGACTGGCCACGGAGGCCATGGTTTGTGGATCTCACTTCATTGTCTATGGCTTCACCCTGGTAATTCCCTAGGACATTGCCTCTCTCAGCCAGGGGGCAGTGGTCCACCAGAACCCTCAGTGGATCCAACTGACTGCCTGGTGCTTGAGCGGTGCACCCTGAGTAGGGATAACATCCCCTCCGAGGTAATCCGAATCATCCAAGTGTCATAGAGGCCTTCCACAGACTGCATTTATTCGGCCACTTGGTGGGCTTTTTGTGATTGGTGTGACCATAAAGGGGTTTCGGCCCTTCAAGCTTCAATTGCCCATGTCCTTGTTTTTCTCCAGAACGGGCTCGACAACAGCCTTTCGCCCAATACGCTTCAGAAGCAAGTGGCAGCTATCTTCATAGTCCTGACTTGTGGGTCCTTCCTTGTCTCAACACCCTCTTATACATAGATTCCTGCGGGGAGCCACGAACTTGTGTCCCTGCTGTGGTGCACAGGTACCCTACCTGGGACCTGTCGATTGTTCTGAACTCCTGACGGATGCCCCATATGAGCCTTTACAGATGGCTAGTCTCCGACTTCTATCATATAAGGTCACCTTTTTGGTGGTTATCACCTCTGCAAGGCGAATCTTAGAGATTGCCGCACTGTCTATGCGCAGTGACCTCTGTGTGTTCCACCCGGATCGCGTGGTTCTGTGCCTGGACCCTACCTTTCTCCCTAAGATCAATACACCTTTTCACCATATGTAGAAACTCATCCTTCCTGACTTCTGTCCTCGCCTGGCACACCCCCTAGAACAGCAGTGGCATATGTTGGACATCTGGAGGGCTCTCTGGGTATACCTTAAGAGAACTGCTGACTTCCGCAAGATGGAATCTTTGTTTGTGTCGTTTCTCCCAGCCTCTTTAGGTGCCAGGGTGACTTCCTTGACCATCGGATGGTGGATACGACAGACGATCGCTAAGACGTATGAACTGCATTCCTTACCCAGGCCTACTAACCTGATGGCACATTCTACCCGCACTGCAGCTACATTGGCAGCTTGGGCCACGCAAGCATCTTTGCTGGAGATCTGCAGGGCGGCAACTTGGACTTCCTCTTCCCCCTTTATTCAGCACTACAAGTTGGACAAGTTCGCCTCAGCTGAGGCTGCATTTGGACGCAGAGTGCTGCAAAGGATTCATACTGGGGGGGAGTTTTCGGACCAGACTGGTCTCGCCCCTACCTAGGGACAGTGAACTTGCGTATGTCCCATGCCTGGCTGCTGGCTCCACCCACAATGGAGAAGGGGCATTGGTCCTACCTGAGACGCAGCTTCTCATTGGGTGGAGACAGCAGCCAGCCCCACCCTCTGTCAGTCTGGTCTTCTTTACTAATTCTTTTTTTCCCTACACGTCAAGACTGTTTCTGTCCTCGCCAAAAGCTGGAAGCCCCTAGCAACAGGGGTGGGACTTAACAACTATGACAGACTCAGTCCATCAATCTGAACAGACGAGTACAACCCATGCCTGGCTACTGTCTCTACCCAACGAGAAGGTGCATCTCAGATAGGACCAACGCCCCTTTCCAGAGTGTGCATGTGCACCGGCCAGCTGGCTTGGTTTCTGGTGCGCATGCACATGCATATGCAAAGACCAGCAATAGGCACGTGTGCCAAAAGACTCGGAGAGGGGATCCCAACGGTCGCTTCCTAAGGGAATAGAGCGAGGTAAGACGGGGTTTCCCTCTCTCCCTGCCTGCACAGGGTTCTTGCGGAGCCCCAGGCAGTCCGGAGCACCAGTGGACCAGCAGCCGGTGAGGGCGGGTTGGTGGTGGTGGGCTGCCTGCGCAGATGACCCCGTGGCCTGGGTTTCTCCCCGCTGGGAGCTGCTATTCCCCGGCTGGCGGCAGCGTTCTTGGCCCCGCCACCTCGGCAGCGCCATGTGCTGGCTGGGGAAGCTCCAAACATGCGGTCTTGCCTGGGCTCCTCCCCGCTGGGAGCCACAGGCCCAGCGTAGATGACCCCGTGGCCACCATCAAAGCAGGGCCGAGACGCTCCTCTTGGCTCGCTCCACCAGCTGTGCGGATCCCCTAGGCTTGGGTGTCACTGCGCTGTCTCCAGTGTTCCTCCTGTGCAGCCCCACTGCCCAGAAGAGCAGCAGCAGCAGCAGCTGCAGGGGGAAGGGCAATAGCAACCGGCTGGCTCAGGCGCACAGGGCAGCATTTGGGTGGCTGGCTGTCCCACCCGCTGCTCCTTCCCCAGAATTGACCTGGCTGGTGGTGCAGCAGTGGGCGTGGTGAGGGTTGGGTGACAGGTCCAACTGCAGGCTGCGCGGCACCCCACCCGATCCCTGCCGCTGCGCCATCAGCCGATCTGATCCAGGCTCTCCAGCCGTCGCAGTGGGAGGCATCGATGGCCACAGCCCATGCTGGGGAAGGAGCATCCGGCGGGGCATCCGGCTGCCCAGCCACAAATGTTGCCCTGTGCACCAGTTGCTCTTGCCCTTCCACCTGTGCATGTGCGTGTGCCTTCCGCCGGCCAGCTGATTGTCGGGTCTCTGCAGCAGAAGGGCAGGGCACATGTGGAAGACATGCAGCGGGGGCCACGCGCATGCACAGGGGTTGGTGGGGAGCGTGGGGAATGGTGCACCCCCCACACCAAAGGGGAGAGTGAGGGTGTGGGAGAAAAGAGAAAGATTCTTGACTCCTGTGCATATCTTTTCATTCTTCAGTAAGATTAAATGTATGAGTGTGTGTGTGTGTAGCAGAGCTCTTCCTGAGTCTTCTCACTGTCCTGAAAATACACAGAGATCACCGTATCTCTTCTCGGAAAGAGGTCCGCTCCCCACCACACACAGAGACACACACATTTAAACTTAGTGAAAAGTGAAAAGACATGCACAGGAATCGAGAGCCTTTCTCCTTCTCTTCTCCCACACCTAGCTCTCTTAAGCCAGTTGCTATGAAAAGGAAACTGGCGCGCTTTCCTCCCCCCTCTGTAAGCCCTCACTATCAGTAATATGCTCTCTGTGCAGAAGAGGAGGAAGCTCCTCAGAATCCTGCCGTGTATCAAAAATGCTGCTTCTGAGGAACTGAAACGTGCTGCTTCTGCCGGCTCTGTGAGTTGGAGGGTCAGCTTGCCTGGCACACAAGCTGATCGGGAAAAGTGCTGCCTGTTACGCTCTTCTGAGTCAAAAGAGGCCCAGCTGGGGAGGTGGTGAGGGCTCTGTGAGTGTGTGGTGGGGGAGCAAGAATGAAGGCAGTGAGCTGCACGTTAACCCAGTAGAAGTGGGAAAGGTTTTGTGGCCATTATGTGCGGCTCTGCCGTCTGCCTTCCTAGCCGGGCAATGGAACAAACCACACGCAGCTGGCAACATGACTTTCGCTCGTCTTTTTCTGGGCATGGGGCTTCTGCTTGTAGGCACCAGCAGCAGGTCAAGGCAAAAGCAGGCAATCCCGGTTCCTGTGCCGGTGCTTGTTAGGCACGGCCACAAGCAAGCTGAGAGACAGTGGTATGGAGTGCTGTGGATGCCCCTCGCTCTCCCCTTTGGTGTGGGGGGCCCGCTCTGCTCCCCCCGCCTCCTGCGCATGTGAGCGACCCCCAGGCCCAAAATGGGCCGCAGGGTATGTGTGCCGTGTGCATTGGCGGTGGAGTCACGTGCACATACGCAGGAAGTGGAGCGTGCAGGGGTCATACATGCCTGCGCGGGGGCAGCACAGGGCTCAAGCGTGCATGTGCGGGAGCCATGGCGCCTGGGGGGCATTGCATTATGGGTGTGGGCACGTGCGCACCTGACCCCTCCTTGCTCCCCCCACTTTTGGCACGCAATGGCAAAATGGTCTGCCATCACTGGCATAGAGTATAATCATTGAACAATAAAATTTTGATTTGTGGGAGAAGGGGATATTTGTCTCAAACCTGATTTTATATCATTTGTTTCAGTTTACATCCTGTTACATAAACGTATGCAGTGATATAAATTTATTTACTTATTTAGTTGATAAATTTATCTCCTGCCTTTTAATATGGAAGTCACACTAGCATATATAGCACTTCATCCTTCCATGAAATAGGTAAGGTATTGTTCTGCCCCAGCTACCGACCCCAAAGAACGCAGCACAAACAAAGTCCGTACAAACCTTAGTTTGCTAATTAAGGACTACTAATGATATTTCTTAATAGTTGTTTGAATACAAGTACAGTTTAAATCAGTCTTTTCTGAACAAAGGCTAATTTAACTTCATTATCAGCCGACAAGAATCCAAAGAATAATAACTCAATTCTGAGGCACAGTATTTTCAGATAACTGTAATCTTACTGTGGTTGGCAGAATGCCCAGAAACAATTTGCGGGAACACTGACAGAGAAACAAGAGCCAACTCAAACGTTTCTGGAATCAAGATGTGAAGGAATATGAACGAAGTTGTTTCCTGCAAATTGCATCAGTCGTCATCCTTCCTTAAATAGGCTAGGGGAGTGGCCAATTAGCCCCAAGCCTTCTTCTCGAGGAGACCTCCTCCTGAGGAGCCACTCCTGCCTTTTAACAGCTCTGCATGCTCATGCATCGAGAAGAGGCTCCTCCTCTTCTTCCTCTTCTCTTATAGGAACTTCTGGAGGTTCTGAAGGCCCTGGCTGAATCCCCGCCTCTGGCACCACATCTTCTCCAGCCTCCTCATTGTCTGACTTGAGTGCCAGCTGCACAGGCTGCTGGCACAGCACCACATCAGCCTTCTTGCTGTTGAAATCAGCTACAAACTGCACAGGCCGCTGACGGGCCACAACAAGTATATAAAGGGTGAGAGGTCCGCCTCACCCAGTGAATATCTATGGCTAAGAGTGAACTAATCTGAGTGTCCATAATGCCAGCCCAACATCTTAGCTACTGTACATTTGAATACTTTCAATGGTATGTAAAGACATTCATTGATGGATTTTTTTAAATGAATCATCTAGACCAGGGCTGTCAAACTCGCAGCCTGTGGGCCAGATACGTCATGCATTGGCCACACCCACACCTCGTTTAGCAAAGGGGGGGGGGAAGTTGCAATACGTCACGTGATGCCATCGTGATGATGTAACTTTGACACTCCTGTTCTAGACTATTTCAGATAATAAGCATATCGGAATGGAATTTTGCCCATTACATTTAAAGATTGGTAAATGGAAGTTCTTAAATCATGATTGTCTTTCCCACTATCTGTATAGTAATTAGTATGTGACCTTCACTTTCATATTCCTACAGTTTACATCTATTAAGTTTATCATGCAATTACTTTAAGAAGTACTGTATACAGTAAATTTTCTTTATTGTAATCATATATTCCTAGTGTTGTGCTGAAAAACAAAAAAATTGCCTAAACCACATCTGCCAAGCATAAAGCAACTCTGCAGTTACCAAATTTTGTTCATTGTCAGTTGTTGTACCCTTTCTGTTAGAATTCCACCAATTACCTCCCCAGGCAGATTTAATAAATTTTGTAGTTTTAAAAGTTTCCCCACATATAATGAAATAATAGCATTTTAAAACAGAATTAGAGCATTTATAGCTTTCCTTTTGTCAGTGGTTTTCCTTGGACACTAAATTTGTATAATGTTTATTTCAATTTCACTCTGACATATCACTAGTATTCCCATATAAATGTCTAACAGATCCTTTCCCACATTCATTAGTTTTCCAAAATGTTTTCACCGTGTTTATTCTTAATTCTGTTCACTTTACTAGAGGCTTCTTATCTAGCCTTTTTTTCCAGACTTCCCAAACAATATTTTATTTCTATCAAAACTCCTCTCCTTTTTTAGGCATTCTGTTGATGTTGCCCCAAATGGAACTGGTTCTTTTGGCAGCTGTAGTACACTGCTGGCTCATGCTTAATCTGATCCACTCAAATACCCAGATTCTTTTTACAAGTTATTACTACTGATGAGGCCTGTCTTGTACTTGTGCACCTATTTTTTTCCTCCCTAAGTATAGAACCCTATATTTCTCACTCTTTATTGGAGAAGACATAATATTCAAGTATATCAACATCCTTTTGAACCTTGAGCCAGTTTTCTGAGGAATTAGCAATTCCTCCCTGGTTTGTGTTGAGTGCAGATTTGCTGACCATCTCTTTATTCCCTTATCTGAGTCATTTATAAAAGTGTTGAAGAGCTCTGGGCTCAGGACAAAACTGATGTATCCCACTTCATGACTCACTGTATATAGCCATAGATACCTTAAGTTTCATGATTTAGGTATGGTTGTTCAACCTACTGTGAATCTCTCTGATAGTGGGATCATCCATCCCACATAGTTCCAATGGTCAACCCACAGCTAAAGGAATGTACCACAGTAAGTTGTATGTGGTTTGTTTATAGTTTAGTCCGTAGTTCATAGTGGGAATTCAGCCATTATAATTTATTTTTATGTGAACCTGGCTATAGGCAACAAACAATGCTTTTAAAAAGGATGGTGTCTGAACATATATGTTATATAGTAGTGGTCTACAGTGTAGACCATTATATAGACAGAACCCGAAACATTAATCCATTCCTTTCTGCTGTACGATTTGGATTCTTAAAATGCAAATGTTGCTTGGCAGAGGAGTTTCTTTTTTAAAGCTTATTTTTTTCTCCTCTTCCAGATGTTTTCAGGCAGTTTTGTTGTTGTTTTTAAACTAATTCTATTCATGTTTTAAAAATTTATGAAAGCACTAATAAAAATGTCAAAGTGGTAAAAATGTTAGCTTTTGCTCTGCTTTGATTAAATTTTGCAAACTGTTTTTGAATATTAAAAAGCAATTTTTTTTATTCTCTCTTCCCTCCACAAGTGATTTGAGAGGCCGGATGCTTGGCTATCACTCAATAAGCTCATTTGCACTTTAGAGCCCCAGCATCATGTTTCTCTATTAAATAACACAGACAAATTATCCTTTAAAGACACCAAGCAAATTGTCACTCCTCTTACATTAAACTCGGGAGGGGGTGGAGTGGGGAGAAAGAGACAAAGGATTTTATTGTTTTTATTCCTTGGGTGGTTTTTTCCACTCTAATTTCATGTGTATATTTGAATAATGGCCAGACCTATCATAACTGGATTTGTTTAAACTTCTTATTAACAAGCCCATATAATTTTTAAAAATGTTTTTGATGATTCAACTACTTGAATTTTTGATATTTCTCTTTTCCTGTGTCAGGGTAACTTTGTCCCCAAAATAGTTACCAGTATGTTCAAAGTAATGTATGGAAAGAATGGTAGGAAGAACCTTACACTCAAGTTTATTCTGAGTTTTTCTTCAAGAGTTGCAGAATAAACATGATATCAGCACATTTTAAGTTTTAAATATGTGCGTATGTCTCTCTTCGTCTTTCTTAGTACAATGTTTTTGAAATTGTGATCTGAGGATCAATGTGGTCTCCAAGACCCTTTCAGATGTCCACAAAATCAAAATTATTTTTCACCCTGTGTTGAAAAATAAAAGTATTAAAATCCCATGGAAGAATTCTGAAAAACAAGTGGCAATGAATGTGTCAGTTTTAATTTACAATAAGGTAATCATTGCTTACCAATTGCCTCATTTAGTGATCTTTTGAAGTTTTGATGGTGTAAAAAAAAAAAAAAGTCACACTTATCCTTACTTTTGCAATCTTTGTAATGTCCTGTGGTGACATAATTGCAATTTGCATGCTTCATAATTATCTTGCAACAAGAGAGTTAATAGAGAAGTAAAATCATAAGTTGTGATCACAAGATGTTTCACTTAGTGACCATGACCTTTACTTAAGGATCGAAGGGAAGTAAGGTCGTAAATATCTCGTGATAGTGTGATTTTCCGCTTAGCAACCAAACTATCGATTCAAATTGTGGTTTTTAAGTGAGGACTACTTGTATGGTGCATATTGATAAATATCATCCATGCAAGCAAAAGTTTGTTTTGAGGTCTTCCATAATTTTTAAAAGTGGGAAGGGATCCTGAGACAGAAATATTTATATTAGATTGTAAAACCTGGGCCTCTCAGATGTTTACAGCTTTATGTAATGGATGATGCTAGATCAATTAATAATTACAGTAAATTTATTTGCTATAGTTAAGAAAAAATTAATTTGTATGCTTAATTTTTCTTTTGATATCTGCATATACTGAAGCAATATTTTGGTACCTTTACAAACCAGAGCTCTAATGAATGTTATGGCAGAAATACATACTTTGGACTGGTGGGTGATTTTGATACCTTCTTAAATTTGTTCATTTTAGAATTGACACTTGTCCATCTTCGTAGGATGAATATTGAGTGAGATTGTATGAGAGTTTTATTTTTTTCCTCTCTAGGTTTCTCCAGTCTTATATCTTCTGCTGGTAAATTAATATAGTTGAATACAGTATGAGATTCATGCTGAGACTATAGGAAGGCAATTTAACTTATATGTAGTGTCACTATTACTGTATAGCTTTCCAACTGCAGTCTCCAATTCTACTGAATGTATCATATGAGGTTTTTTTTAAAGAAGTACTAAAGTATTTTATGGTATGAAGAAGGCAAAACGTTCTTTTTATTGAGTGAAGTTTTAGAATCCAAGCCATTATTCTTATCTTGATTGGCATCACATATTGTATAGGGTTTCCATAAATTGTGGTTTAACTTGTTAATGTTTTGCCTAGCTATTTATTTAAATTAGGCTAATACGTTATGTTTTTTTTTGTAGGAGATAATTGAATTCCCCATCCTGAAGCTGAATGGCAGGACAATGGAGATTGAATCCACTTTCCACATGTATGTGCAGCCAGTGGTGCATCCTCAGCTCACACCTTTCTGCACTGAGGTAAAGCTCTTTTTCTTCTGAGAGCTTAAAGTTGCCTTGCAGTTTCTCTAGGAGGATCTGAGATGCTGGCGGTTCTTCTATCTGCTCATAAAAAATTGATTAAGTCTCTAAAGGTCTTCATTGTTTTGGTTATAATAAAAATAGGTAATTGGGTATCCAGACTCCAGTATATTTTCAGTGATTTAAACAACTATGATTTTAACAAAGGGGAAAGTAAGGAATTACAAGACTTGAACTTGCAGTCTTTGCAAGACTGAAATTATATGTTACATAGTCAAATTCAATTTATCATGCCTCATTATCTGCATTCAACATATTATTCCCATTTTTTCAGTTATTTTCCTGATGCGGCTTACTTCTGTGAACAAGGCAAAATTGAAACGATAGATCTGTCTATTTCTCACGATCATCTATGAATAATTTGATAAGGGGGACATACATCGCATATTCCAAAACCATGTTGTAAAGGAGGGAAGAAAGAATAGAAATGGAGACAACCTACATTTGTTATGGAAGCTGTATATGTGAAAAATGGGGCCATCATATCTGGCTTCCCCACTGACTTTGTTTGTCAGAAGATCCAAAAAGGGGACCACATCTCCAGGACAGTGCAACTGTCATAAATATGAACCAGTTGCCAAGGATCTGAATTTTGATCATGTGACCATAGGGATCTTCAATGGTCGTAAGTGTGAAAAATGGTCATAAGTCAGTTTTTTGAATGCCATTGTAACTTTGGTCACTAAACAAACAGTTGAAAGTCGAAGACTACCTGTATATGCAATTAATTTAGTTCCAAAGCAAAAACACAATATTTTGCTTTCCTCTTTCTTGTACATATTTTCTTCTGTTTTGGTAAGATTTTAGATTCCTGTGTAAATAGCTGTTTACAGTAACCTCCCTTTCTCTCCTTGCTCTGCATATGTTTCTTCAACAGGACTGGTACTTACTAAATACTAGGAAAAGGTTTTGTCTCTGCGCTTTTACTTATAGAAGTCAGCTTTATAGATCTCTTTGTTTGCACAGAAAGACCAGATCTGATTATCTGATGGCATGCCAGAGACAAGTGCTTATTGTAATCAGGAAACTGTCTTGGATTAGAAATACGAGGGTGTATTAGATAAACACCATAGGAAAATCCATTTTGTTGGCATTGTCTTGGAGATTGCTTGGTTCTCTGCTCTTCTCTTTCGTTTCTTTTTCCATTAGGCATAACTGCTATGGCAAATTTACCAATTGTACTCTATTGTCTAACTTTCTTCAATTATTTGAAAAAGTATAGCCTCATCCCCACAGGATTAAGCAATGTATTTTTCTGGAGTGTACTTGAACTAGAAGGTGAATCTATGTTTTGTAATGTTTCTTTTATCACACATGAGGCTAGAAATACTATTCCAACAGGGGGAGCAGGAAGGCATAGTATCTTTTTTTCCATTGTATATCCATGTATGAAAGAATGTCAAACTTGCTTTCTTAACTGCTCTCAAAGCTAAGTGAGAAGAACTTCTGTCTTTGCATGGAACCAGAGAAACATAAATGTGAACATATACTATTAATCTATATTTTCAGTGTAGCACAGGCTGAAAGGAATAACAATTATTTTTTATTTCAAAAACATTTTACACTAGGGTTCAGATAAAATAGTTCCTATCCCCAATCTAATGGATATATTAAACCAGAGAAGAGGTCAATCTAAATTATAAATCAAATGTAAATAAAATGTAACATGTATTCTTACCAGTAGCAGCTAATCAAAACCATATACTTTAATGCTTTTTATAACACGATGAAATTAATGATGAACTGAGCAGTTCAGCCTGTTGGTTTGGCCCTCTACAACAGTCACAGTTTCTCACATTACCCCTTGGAAAAATGAATTGCCCACTTCTCTGTTAGAACAATAAACAATTGCAATCTATATATATAAAAGCAAAATACCACTCACGCATCATCACAAAATCTCCAGAACTGTAAAGCCTACAAACTTGATATTTGCCACGTATATTCCTCTTGGCTTCTAGGCACTCACTAAGAAAGGATATTTCGAAATGATCATCAGAGCATTAGTATTTCCTATATTATTTTTAACACGCTCTGATGCTAAGGAGTTCTACTCCCCTCCCCCCCCAAAAAAATCTGTTCCAAATGCAAAACACAAGTAGAGGAGAGGAGTTTCAGTTTCACTTTTACTTTCACAGCAGCAAGCAGGGGATAGGAGAGGGAAGTATTCTATGAGGCAAGCCTGAAGGAAAGAAGCGGGATAGAAGAGGCTTCTCTGGGGCAAGGCTGAGGGAGAGAAGGGGATAGGATAGGGGAGGCTTCCGTGGAGCAAGGCTGAGGGAGAGAAGGGGATAGGATAGGGGAGGTTTCTGTGGGGCAAGCCTGAGGGAGAGAAGGGATAGGAGAGGCCGATCGTAACTGCTCATTAATTTTCAAGCTATAAGCTTTGATTTATCAAGCCAGATCACATAGTTTCATAGTGGAGCATGGGTACTCAGCTAGTTCTATATATAATTATCTATTACAAACATTATTCAAGTGCTTGTGTGTATGTGTTTCTAATGCACATATGACTGATGGAAGAGAATGTTTGCAGCTCAGGGCTGAACTGGATAGTTTCTTATTACTATCTGAGCTGAGTTGTTTTCATGCAGATGTTTCATTACCAAACTAGATAACATCAATATTGGTAAGGTGTAGGGTATATAGGAGATGATCATGCTAAACCCGAGGGAGGGATCAAACGCATCATAAGTCTTGAGCTAAGTTCAGCCTACTTTGAATTCCTTGACCCTTATCTACTGTCAATTTGACTTTTAATAGTTCAGAGTCTTCTAGAGAACACAGAGCACACAGTAAACCTATATTCATTTGAAATGTCTGGATTCCTGATTTCTTGCACTTAACATTAGGTTTTCTCTCATTTTATATACTAGTGACTTGCCTTGTCAGTGTTGGTGGACATAGTCTTGGTGGTTCCTTGATTGGGCTCTATCTATCTATCTATCTATCTATCTATCTATCTATCTATCTATCTCACATATGGCATATCATACATGGACTAACTAACAATATAAGTTAACATTTCAACTTGATTAGTAACCCAATAAAATATAAATGTTAAAAAGATCTATATCAAATATCAATGTCTAGGCCATCTAACCATTGAAGCATAGCAGTGTTTATATTTTTTAAAAAAATCAGATACTGGATTGGTATATATCCTCAGTTTACAGCCAGTCATAATGCGATCTACAGTTTGACGTGGTACCATGTAGTCACACTGAGGGGATGATACTATGCCCCATTTATACACAGACTCCCGGGAGACACTATGTGAGGTGCGAATCCTATTCAGGATTGTCCATTGCTGGTGTGGTAATTCAAAGTTTGGCACCATTTTTGTGCAGTCATTTATTTATCTTCTTATAACTGGGAATTCAGCAATCCATTTGGCTTTCCAGTGGGAATTAATGTTAAAGATGTTGGGAAGATGCTTTCTAAATTTGAGTCTTCTAGCTGATGATTGAGAAAGATCAGTATGCATTGGTAGGGGTGAGTTGTTCAAAATTTTTCTGTATTCTCTCACTATAGTGCATCTTGCCTTCATAAAGCTGGTGCTATATGGCTCAGAACAGGAAGCCAGAAAGTACTTGGCAACGATTGGGCTGTTATTTACTTTGAGTTTATTTACCTGAATTGGTAGTTCCTTGATTGGATTGATGGGGTATTGTTTGATTATTGGTGTAATGTTAATCTTGGTGTTAATCTCTTCTCAGATGGGTATTGATGGCCGATAAGGAAGTGTTTTGGTCTTTTTGTTTTCTTTTTGGCTTTTTGGTCACTTTTTGGTTGGTTTAGAAATAACAGAAGAATATCATAAGCAACTAAATTTTATTTAGTTTATGTTCAACTGAATTATGTACTATTCTGTAAATCTCCCTAATAACATAGGCCATGGGTTTCACACAAATATCAAAAAGCAAAGGTGAAAGAAAAAAACCTTGTCTGGTTCCTCTAAATAATGGGAAAATAGAAGAAAATATACCATTAACTTTTTACTTTACTTTACTTGATCCATTCTATAAATTTCAAACAAAATCCGAACCTACTTAATACAGCAAACATGACTGTTTACATGTTTTGTCAAAAGCTTTTTCACTATCCAACAATAAGCTTATAAATTGGTCTTTATTTTTATTCAAGTCTATTAAAGCAACAACCAACCTAATATTGTTTGCTGCTTGATCATTTTTAATAACAAGCAGTAACATTTGCTATAATCTATTTGCTAGCACTATTGTTAAAATCTTTCTATCAACATTAATAGATGAGATTGGATGATAATTAGCACATTGGATATGATCTTTACCTGAGTTTGGTATAATTGTAATACAAGTCTGATTAAATGTTTCTGTTTAATGCCTAATATTCCCTTATCAAATATTCCATCATACAATTTTGGCACCAAAAGATCTATAAATGTTTTGTTCCATAGGCAATCCATAGGCAATCCATAGGCATCCAATCCTGATGTTATACTAACTTGCTATTTTTAAAATTATTGTTTAACTTTTATTCAGATAGTGGGGCAGATAAAATGTCTTTGTGTGTATCTAGGTGTTTTAGAAGCAAACAATGTTTTGCATGCTTAAGTGAAAAATATAAATATTTTATATTTATATAAAATATAAAAATATAAATATTTTATATGTTCAAGTGAAAAATAAAACTTGGAATATCTTGTAAAGTTTAGAAAAGTATTGAAGCTGAATTGATGCAATAAATCAAATTGTTCTTAGGCTGTCTTCTAATATACTACACAACAGGTATTGTTGACTGTACAAAAACTGAACTACATGCTTTAGATCACAAGACTCCAAACTTCTGACAATACATCACTTCACCCAATAAGCAAACATAAATTATGTTTACCAAGGAAAATTGATGGTCTTTAATTGCATGTGAAATAGACAGTTGAAGATGAAATCAGAGGTGTAAATGATTATATAAAAGCAAGCAGAGGGAGAATATTAAGGTCTGCAAGGCAAACTCTTGAATTTGATGGAATCAGAAGGAACATACAGAACTAATTATTTATAACAATGAATGAAAAAATGGAAAGATAAACCTGCCAATACCTAAAAAAAATAGTAATAAACTTGGTAATGACTTCAAATTGGTTTCATCAAGAATGAACATTTATAGCATAAAAAAAAACACTAGCAGCAAGTGCCATAAAACAACATTTAAAAAACAGGAAACTGCAAATATAGATTATATAAGGAGAAAGACAAGACTTTTAACTGCCTAAAAAGTGGTGGCAGCAATATTGTCTAGACATGTTGCATGGCAAAATGATATGTTGGAATTGATGCCCCAGAATAATAGTATGACCATAATAGTACTTAGACTTATATGCCACCTCACAGTGCTTTATAGTTCTCTCTAAGTGGTTTACAGATTCAGCATGTTGCCCCCAACAATCTGGGCCCTCATATTGAAACAGTGTTTCAGAATTAATATGTAAAAATGTTATGGAACTTCCAAATTCAGAGTGACATATACAATGCAATATGTTTGACATCACAATAGTTGAAGAAAAGTAGGCTATACCTAAAGATGTAGTAATGCCAAATGATGGCAAAGTGGCTCAAAACAAACTGGAAAATATTGTGAATTATTTAGACTTACCCAGTAAAATACATATATTATGAAATAATGCATCAAAAGTTTACCTATAGCAGCAGAATTGTAAAATAGTTGAAAAAAATAGATTAGTTTACAAAAAAAATGTTTATAGTGATATTTTTAGAATTCTTAGATTTTGGAATAAAGCTCAAATTGTCCTTAAATTATCAGCAATTAGAAGCAGTAGTTCTACGACAAAGAAATACTGGGAGAGGAACCCAACATATTTTATCAGATGATCTCTGTAGCTCTGGAAAGGAGCATAGTAGACATTTAGCCTAACTCCTAGAATGAAAGAAAATGGATTCTCCCAGTTCAGCATGGTTTATTTTAAGATTATGTGTACAACAAGATGAAAAGAAATAACTGTAGTGATAAAGAATAAAGTAATTAATAGAAATATAATGGTTCTAGCTAATGATTTAAATCAGGGGTGTCAAACTCATGTCGTCATGATGGCATCATGTGATGTATCGGGACTTTCCCCCCCTTTGCTAAACCGGGTATGGGCGTGGCCACTGTGTTATGCATCTGACCCGCAGGCCAGGAGTTTGACAGCCCTGATCTAAATGTAAGTTTTAAGTGAAAGAAATTTGCTCATCCATCTGACTTGCAAAGTTCTATTCTCATCAGCCACAATGATTAATTATATTTGTTTGTGTTTAAGAATTCTGTAAACAAAATGAAAGATGGCATTTATTTACTTTTGTGTATTCTTCCTTGTCTGTGTTGTTTGCCATTTGATGTTTTCTGTAGAGTGTTTTAGCATTAATATTTAGTATTTTAAAAAAGCAATGAATGCCTCAACAGTAGCAAAAAAGGGAGGTGGGATGGAAGTGAGCTTTTCTTTTTCTATGGCTATTTAGTTTTCAATTAATATGTGTTTTCTGTGTTTCTTTTGTTTTAGCTGACTGGAATTATTCAGGCCATGGTGGATGGACAGCCTAGTCTCCAGCAAGTGCTTGAGGTAAGCAGAATAACCTTTCGTTCCTGACCCCTGATCCTATTTCTCCCTTCCCCCTTCTTCTTCTTGTGTATTGAACCACATAATTTGACTATGATTACAGCTTCATTAGAATAACATTTGCTGTCACATCAGTGACATGCTGTTGTGAATATTGAACCATTGATCTGTCATTTCCAGCTGTTCGTGTCAAAGGTGTTTGACTCTTGCCAAAAGCCATGAGGAGGTATATGTAGGGGGAAATTCTTTTACTGGCGACGGTCTTCAGTGTTACATTAAGAATACTGCATGGAAGATAATAGATAATATTAAGTATTTAGTAATAAACCATTTTATATAAGGTATCTGAATATGGGACATAATCTTAATAATGCCATTTGCTTTATGTGGCACTCATAGCATTTAAAGCTTAATTAGCTGAAAGTATTTTCACAATCAATAGCTTTTGGTGTTTGGTCTCTGTGAATGGAATTTCAAGAGGTGAATCCTACTTGATTATGGTGTGATGCTTTGCTCCCTTCAGGATTTGGGCCTAATAGTTCTTGATCAAAATAATTGCAACCGCAGCTGCGTGAGGAAATCTGATTAAAGGGTGAAGTTGCATTCCCTTGCTTCAGTGATAATATGGAATTGCTTGGTGAAAGAAAAAGAGACAGCTGGGTATCCTGAATGACATTCAGTAGTGAGCCTTCCATGCTACTCCATTGAGAACTGTTTCAACTAATCCTGGGAGAAGGCCTATCTTTTATCTTCTCATTAATAGGGGAACTAACCTTAATAGTTTATTCACAACCCAAGGGATCTCATTCCTTTATCAGAGCCATGAACAAAGCCTGACAGGACTGTGCCTCCTGATAATTTAGTTAGTACTGATGCTGTAATACAGTTCAATACAGGACAGAGCCAGGACTTACGTATTTTGGCCAATATGGAATGAATATATTTTTTACTGTTATATGGCAGGCCAAAACACCACTTTATTATGGTGGCAATTGAAAATTTGAAATTGAAGCGAAAGATTGATGTCCCCTCCAAAATACAGAACAAAAAATTGTACAGGTATTCCTTGACTTATGACCACATTTGAGTCCAAAACTTCTGTTGCTAAACAAGATATTTGTTAAGGGAGTTTTGTCCCATTTATTGACTTTTTCTGTAGTGAATTACTACAGTTTTTAACTTATTAATATGGTTATTACGGTAAGTGAATCTGGCTTCCCCATTAACTTTGCTTGTGAGATTTCAGAAGATTGCAAAATATGATCACATGATCCCAGAACAGTGCAACTGTCATAAATAATATGCAGATATCTATAATGGATATAAATTTTATGATAATATATGAATATAGAAAATATATGAAGAAACTTGTGAGCTGGTATATTTATCAACCATTTGAGGTAGGTCGTCAGGAAATAGGTAGGTAACACAAGAATTCTGTTTCACTGACACTGAGATACAGAGATACAGATACACTGATAGCAGATTCTTTGAAGACTAATAGACCTCCCTCCTTATATAAAGAAATCAAGGTGAATCAATCTGAAGTTTCTTTCTTGTACTTTTTTGTTTTCTCAGGCTAACCTCATATTTTACTAATGGTTGTTTTATATTCTTCGTTGCCATCTCTGTATTTCTCTAGAGTTTGTTTCCTACTAGAAAACAATGCTTGTAACAAACGTAGATTCTTGGTGCTTGAGAAAACAGTAAGAAGACTGGGATAGTAAGTGGTCAGCTCATTAAGATTTCTTGGAGAAAATCTAGGAAGAGCTAGAGTATGGGAAACTACTCACCACAAGAAATAGAAAAGAAATGCAAGCGCTTTAAATCAGAAGTGGACAACTGGTTTTGGTTTGGAATCCAGAATTTGGTTTTATATATCTTGCTAATGATACCATAGTGGGAAAGATTTAAATGTAGATCTGTGTGTATATGTTCTAGGAGGGTTGGGATGGGTGGGTTAAAGGACCTACTTAATGTCAGAGGCTTAAGACATCTATTTTGCTTCTTAATCCCTTCCTTCCAAAAACTTGGCCTGATTTTTATAAATAATAAAAGTTGATAGAAATAAAACTCCCCCAAAAGGAAACCAACCCTAAGTCTTCAATTGTTACTTCTACTCACTTCTTGAGGCTGCATTTCTGGAGTTTTGAAACAGGATTCAAGCTTTTATACAAGAAACACTTATAATAAGGATTTGTGTACTGTGGAAGGAAGCAAGAGAGTAACTGTAGTGGGATCTTTTAAACCACTCAATGAAAAATCTGGAAGAACAATTACGGTAATTTGTAAAGATCTTTTCTTTCATACTGAGAGTACATAACAAACAAGATGAATTTTAACTTTTAATAGAGGAAGACAAATGTGATGAAAGATACAACTAAGTCTTAGTAGGATAATTCTCATGATTGAAATACATAATTCCAGAATACAACTTGTTCACAGAGTTCAGAAGCAATAAAAAGAGAGAGATTACACAATATGGTAAAATAGCCACACCTACCCAGAAATCCAAGTGCATGAACTTCCTGGAAATTGCTCTATATCAAGCAAGAATGACATTCTATGCTATTGGAATTACAGTAGATACTATTAATGCTTTTGAAAGTATCTGTATTATAATAAGCAGAAGCAGGAACATTCCCCCATCCCCTCCCCACCCAATAATTCTTCCTATGAAAAGCAGAAGCTGATAAGAATAAAAGGTTGGATGACTAAAGTCCTGATAGAATTGCCTTCTACTCCTGTGATTCTGCAACACTGGACTTGACCTTGAAAGCATGGATACAGGCCCCAAACCTATGAGAGCGCAACTTTCCAAGCTGAACACCAGAGAGAGTAGAAAGGCAGAGAGTAGAAAGAAGGTTGTTTGAAGAAGCTGTTGTTTCTTAATGGACCGGCAACTTGATCTAAATAGCCCCAATTCAGCTTTGCTTGTGTGGAAGTAAGAGTTTCTTAGATAAAAGGATTTATTTGGGTTCAATCAGATATTGGAATCATACCTATGGTATGAATCCCAATAATTCAGTGATTACTAGGTAACCTGTCCTTTGCCATAACTTTGACAGGGTTTGCTATATAAACCTTGCTGTAGATATTAAATCCCTTTACCTTGAATCTTGAATGGGATCGTGATCAAAACCATTCTATAAATCCTTAACAGTGTTTTTTGATTCATGATTTTCTGACTGTGTCTCTTACATTGTTGTAAGACTTAAGGCACAGAGAAGTTTGGATGTATTTCCAAAGGCAAATTTCAGTTAGTTCAAAAAGGCATTAGATACTAACGACTGGGGATTTGAATTACCTCAATATCTGCTGGGGAATTCTCTGCCAAGTACAGTCTTTCCAAGAAATTTCTGGTTTGACAGTTAATTTCTTCAAAGGTGGTAGATGGAGGAAGCTCTAAGGCAGTGATTGCAAACCTTTTAGGCACAGAGTGCCCAAACCTGAAGGCGCATGCGCTCACTAGAGCGCCGGAAACCCGACAACCAGCTGGCTGAGCTGGGACAATGGTGCACATGCCCCAAGAGAGGGCTCTGTGTGGCACCTCTGGCACGCGTGCCATAGGTTCGCCATCATGGCTCTAAGGTAAATTAGCTATCCTAGACTTGATCCTAACCAATAGGGAAGATTTAATAGATAAAGTGAGAATAGTAGGAACTTTGGAGGAAAATGGTTCTACAATTCTGGAGTTATTAACTGAAGGAAAAATAAAGTTGAGAATAATCAATATAATTCAAGAGTTCAAGAAAGCAGATTTTAATACACTCAGAGTATATAGAGTAGGATTCCATGGCAGCAGAAACTAATGGGAAAAGGTTGCTCAAGGTGGATGGGAGACACTAAAAGTGGCTCTAAAACACAATCACAAATATTTTCAAAGAGGAAAAAAATACAGGACACCAGAAGATAACCACATAGAACACTTAATGAAGATCTGAAAATATAAATGGATGTATATAAGAGGTGGAAAGTGAGACAGGTCATGTGTAAAAAGGAAATACAGACAGCCCTGATTGGTAATCAGTAGAGGTTAGCAAAAAGATACTCTTCAGTTGTGCTTAAAATAAAAGGAACTGGAGAGAAACAGCATGCTGATTGCTTAATGGAGATGGACAAAAGGTTAGCAGATAATTAGCTAGAATACTTAACTCTTATTTTTGCTTAGTCTTCTCTAAGATAAAATGTACATTACTAAAAATCAGTATGGAATGTCAAGTACACATCTTTTCAAACTAATCTTACTTTCTTAAAAGTAATTTCTTTAATTAGTTTCTTATGTTGTGAGAATGTTGTGAACACAATATATCTTGATCAAAATACCCCATGACACTGTGATTAGTGAGCAAATACCACTGGATGGCAGTAGTTAGATGAGTTCAAATTGTCTTGAAAGCAATAGTCAAAGAGTGCTCATCAACAGTTAAGATCAGAATCAAGCATCCAATTCTTTTTCCAAAAGTCTCAGTTCCTATAGTGAACAAATTGGTAAAATGTCATATTAACAAAATAAGAGTTGAAAGGGACCTTTGAGATCTTCTGGTACAAACCCCTGCTCAAGCAGGATACCTTACACCGTTTCAGATAGGTGGCTGTTCAGTCTTTTCTTAAAAGCCTCCAGTGATGGAACACCCACAACGTCTGAAGGCAAGCTGTTCCACTGGTTAACTCATTATTAGGAAATTTCTCCTTAGTTCTAGGTTGCTTCATTCCTTGATTAATTTCCATCCATTGTTTGTTATCTTACCTTCTGGTGCTTTGGAATATAGGTTGATCCTCTCTTCTTTGTGGCAGCCCCTTAAGTATTGGAACACTGCTGTTATGTTACCCTACTCCTTCTTTTCACTAGACTAGACATACCCAATTCCGGCAACCATTCTTCATAAATTTTAGCTTCCAGGACCCTAGCCATCTTTGGTGTTCTTTTCTGCACTCTTTCTAGAGTCACAACTTTTTTTTATAAAATGGTGGCCAAAATTGGATGCATTATTCTAAGTGTGGTCTTATTTGCCTTGAAATTGAACCAAGGGACACTCCCCCCCCCCCGATCAGTGTGCGCAGACTATTTTTAAATTATTGCACTTTCTTGATTTTACTTGATTTCTTCATTATCATTGCTTGATACTCAAGTTGAAGACAAGAACCCATTTCTTTTTTCAGAAGTCCTTAATTTCTACTGTGAATGAATTGATAGAATGGAACAGACTTTTGTTCTAGAGGTTTATTAAACTTGTCAAACTTATACTTAATATACCAGTTATTTCAAGATACTAGCACTTCACCAGTCCTAAAATAAAAAACTTCCAGTCTTGCTAAAGAAATAAGATACTTCTGGAAGACACTAACTTATATAAATTAATTCCTTGTGAATCGATGAGAATATAATGTAAAATAAAAAAAGATACTTTTATGTTCATTATAGTGGAGATATCACAGATTTCTATTATAACAACCTTTTGCATCTTTGGACAAAGAAGGTAGAAAATCAGATACAGCTTATACTCTTCAGAAATTCTCTCCATATACTGTATTATATTGCCAACTCTCAAGCAAAATAGTTTCTTTTGTGAGAGAAGATATTTCCATTCCTTCTAATTTTTCAGAGAACAAAAGACAAATAGTCCACGTTTTTCAAATAGAAGCAGTGGGTTTTGCCAAGTAGGAATTAAATATGGTTCGTCATGCAACTGACTTGGCAGGCAAAGTTACAGCATCTTCTGTTGCCTTGCATTACCATGCCTAGCTCTGCTGCACTGGAATGACATTAGAGGCCAAATCCAGAATTGAAAATCTTCCATTTGATGAGGATGGATTATTCTGCAGTAAAAACCGTTAACAACTGGGACATGGTTAAGGTGCTTTGTAAAACCATATGCAAATTGGGACTGCACTAAAACTGCTTTGTCCCATCCAGCTATTGTCCACAGTTCTGCTCATGTACTAACCAAAGTCTACTCAATCTTTCAAATAGAGTATACCATTTCATCCTCTGGGATTTCTGCTGGTTATTGGGAGTGCCTAAAACACAGCATAGCGCATATGTATAAGCCTAGAGACTCCAACCCCTTCATGGATTACTGCATTGTCGTGATGAAGGGCTTGCGTAGCTCAATGAAGCTATGAGCTATGCCATGCAGGGCCACCCAAGACGAACAGGTCGTAGCAGAGAGTTCTGACAAAACGTGATCCACTGGAGAAGGAAATGGCAACCCACTCCAGTATCTTTGCCATGAAAACCCCATGGACGGTACCAAAAGGAAAAAAGATATGACGCTGGAAGATGAGCCCCTCAGGTTGGAAGGTGTCCAATATTTTACTGGGGAAGAGCAGAGGAGTAGTACTAGTAGCGCAAGAAAGAGGGAAGCGACTGGGCCAAAGCCGAAAGGACGCTCAGCTGTGGATGCATCTGGTGGTGAAAGGAAAGTCCGATGCTGTAAAGATTTTTTCTCCATAGGAACCTGGAATGTAAGATCCATGAATCAAGGCAAGCTGGACATGGTCAAACAAGAGATGACAAGGCTGAACATCGACATCTTAGGAATCAGCAAACTAAAATGGACAGGAATGGGTGAATTTAATTCAGATTACCATTAGATATACTACGGTGGGCAAGAATCCCTCAAAAGAAATGGAGTAGCCTTCATAATAAAAGAGTAGGAAAAGCAATACTGGGATACAATCCCCAAAATGACAGAATGTGTTGTGGTCTGCTGGTTGCCTGCAGAACTGGCAGCAGAGTTGGACAGTGAGGAGGCTGGGGAGGAACATGGGCCAGTCCTGGAGTCTGGGGAAGGCTCAGACGAGGGCTCTGCATCGGAGGCAGAGATGGGGCCAGGGCCATCTGGGAGTTATGTGCGGACTCTGGAACCTCCAGAGTCGGAATCAGCGAGGCAGAGTAATGGGGTGCCTGTTCCCAGTGTGTGCATGTGCAGAGCTAGCAGAAAGCAAGAACAGTTAAAACAAAAGGGACAACTCAGGAGTAGGGCTTGGAGATGATTTCCCCCTCCCATAAGACATAAAGGAGGAGCAAAGGCACGTGAGCCCTTTGCAGGAAGCAACTGTTGTTTGTGCTGGCCGGTTTCAAGACTGCAGCTCTGTGTTGACTCTGTGTTGACTCAATTAACTTTGCAAAGTTAATTGCCAATTAGGTATTGGCAGCATGTCAAGGGAGATAAAGGTGGGTGTTTATCACCATTATCCCGAAGAAATGTGGCTGATTTCTGTCGGACTCTTACAATTATTTGGGACTTCTTTGTGAATGAACAGATTGGGAATGAACAGGCTCTGAATGAGCAGAATTCACAGCCGTGGAAATAAAAAGAGAGTTTTGGGGACTCATTGTGTGTTTTTATTTTATCAGGAAGCCTAGGTCAGAACAGAATGATCTCAGTTTGAATCCAAGACAAACCATTCAATATCACAGTAATCCAAGTCTATGCCCCAACCGTTGGTGCTGAAGAGGATGAAATTGACCGGTTCTATGAAGCCCTACAGCACCTTATAGAATTAACACCAAAAAATGATGTCCTTATCATCATGGGGGATTGGAATGCTAAAGTAGGAAGCCAAAAGATAACAGGCAAGTTTGGCCTTGGAGTACAAAATGAAGCAGGGCACAGGCTGATAGAATTCTGTCAAGAGAATAGGATGGTCATAGGAAACACTCTTTTCCAACAACCCAAGAGACAACTCTACACATGGACATCACCAGACGGTCAACATAGAAATCAGATTGACTATGTGCTTTGCAGCCAAAGATGGAGAAGCTCTATACAGAGCTGACTGTATAGAGTAAAAACATTTAGCCAGTAAAACAAGACCAGGAGCTGACTGGCTCAGATCAAGAGCTTCTCATTGCAAAATTGAGGCTTGAATTGAAGAAAGTAGGGAAAAGCACTAGGCCACTAAATCATATCCCTGATGAATATACAGTAGAGGTGACAAATAGATTTAAGGAATTAGATCTGATAGAGTGCCTAAAGAACTATGAACGGAGGTTCGCAACATTATACAAGAGGTAGCAACTAAAACCATACCAAAGAAAAAGAAAGGCAAGAAAGGAAAATGGCTGTCTGAGGAAGCTTTGCAAATAGCTGAGGAAAGAAGGGAAACAAAAGGCAAGGGAGAAAGAGAAAGATACACCCAATTGAATGCAGAATTTCAGTGAATATCTAGAAGAGATAAGAATACCTTCTTAAATGAACAGTGCAAAGAAATAGAAGAAAATAATAGAATAGGGAGGACCAGAGATCTCTTCAAGAAAATTGGAGATATGAAGGGAACGTTTCATACAAAGATGGGCATGATAAAGGACCAAAATGGCAGGGACCTAACAGAGGCAGAAGCGATTTAAGAAGAGATGGCAAAATACACAGAAGAACTATACAAGAACAATCTTAATGTCCCTGATAACTATGATGGAGTGGTCACTGACCTCAAGCCAAACATCCTAGAATGTGAAGTCAAATGGGCCTTAGGAAATCTGAGCAACAACAAAGTTAGCGGAGGTGACAGTATTCCAGCTGAGTTATTCAAAATCTTAAAAGACAATGCAGTAAAAGTGCTACAATCAATTTGCTAGAAAATTTGGAAAACTCAACAGTGGCCACAGGATTGGAAAAGGTCAGTTTACATTCCAATTCCAAAGAAAGGCAATGCCAAAGAATGTTCAAACTATCACACCATTGCACTCATTTCACATGCTACTAAAGTTATGCTTAAAATCCTACAAGCTAGGTTCCAGCCGTGTGTGGATCGAGAACTACCAGAAGTACAGGCAGGATTTCAAAGAGGCAGAGGAACTAGAGATCAAATTGCCAACATATGCTGGATCTTGGAGAAAGCTAGGGAGTTCCAGAAAAACATCTACTTCTGCTTCATTAACTATGCTAAACCCTTTGATTGTGTGGATCACAATAAATTGTGGCAAGTTCTTAAAGAGATGGGACCATCTTATTTGTCTCTTGAGAAACCTATATGCGGGTCAAGAAGCAACAGTGAGAACTGGACATGGAACCACTGATTGATTCAAAATTGGGAAAGGAGTCCGGCAAGGCTGTATACTGTCACTCTGCCTATGTAACTTATATGCAGAGCACATCATGAGAAAGGTGGGGCTAGATGAATCAAAAGTTGGAATTAAGATTGCCGGGAGAAATATAAACAACCTCAGATATGCAGATGATACCACTCTAATGGCAGAAAGCGAAGAGGAACTAAAGAGCCTCTTGATGCTGGTGAAGAAGGAGAGTGCAAAAATTGGCTTGAAACTCAATATTAGTAAAACTAAGATCATGGCATCTAGCCCTCTCAATTCCTGGAAAATAGATGGGGAAGAAATGGAGGTAGTGACAGATTTTATTTTCCTGGGCTCCAAGATCACCACAGATGGGGACTGCAGCCAAGAAATTAAAAGACATTTGCTCCTGTGGAGGAAAGCTATGGCAAATCTAGATAGCATTCTAAAAAGCAGAGACATTACCCTGCCAACAAAAGTGCATATAGTCAAGGCTATGGTTTTCCCAGTTGCAATGTATGGCTGTGAAAGTTGGACCATAAGAAAGGCTGAGCGCCAAAGAATTGAGGCCTTTGAACTATGGTCCCTTGGACTGCAAGGCGATCAAACTGGTCATTCCTAGAGGAGATCAACCCTGACTGCTCTTTAGAAGGCTAGATCCTGAAGATGAAACTCAAATACTTTGGCCACTTAATGAGAAGGAAGGACTCACTGGAGAAGAACCCAATGCTGGGAAAGATTGAGGGCAAAAGAAGAACGGGACGACAGAGAATAAGGTGGCTGGATGGAGTCACTGAAGCAATAGGCATGAGCTTAAATGGACTCCAGAGGATGGCAGAGGACAGGAAGGCCTGGAGGAATGTTGTCCATGGGGTCGTGATGGGTCAGACATGACTTCGCAACTAAAAACAACAACAACAACAACAAGGCTCCAAATGGTATTTGTGATCTTGAGGGTTCTATCTGATGAGGTTTGGGATTTTCCTTGTTTACTTTTAAGATGTGTGGACTTCTGTTATAACCTTTGGGTTCCGTTAATCTTTTTTCAGTATTATCATCTGGAATTCATAGTAAACCATCCCATTGTTTCTAGATTCAGACTAAATGCTACAGAAAACTTTTCAATATCTCCTAAGGCCTCATACCAGCTGTAACCATTAGATTCTCTTTCATTTGCTAGCTATCTTAGCAAAGTCTGGAAAAATATTTGTAGGGTTGCTTTCATTTCTATTTCTGCCCTGAGCAGAGGGTTGAACTTCATGGTCTAAATAATACCATTCAACTCAATGCAATTTTAAGAGATTTAACTATCTTGTAAAACTGTAGTTATTGCTTGTATTTTATCATATTTTAGGATGTAAGGATGGAGCTATGCTTCCTCTGAATATATAGAATTAAAGTTTGCATTATTTCTGGATTTGATCTTGAGGATGATTATCCATGTTTTCATGATGCTAAGGAGTTCATTTTCACATTTAAGGCTAGTAATGATTCTATTGTTTCCGGAGGTATTAAGCAAGGTGTTATGGTGTGCTTGGAATTCTGAGAAAATATAATGAGTGTTATAACTAAATGATGAAATATTTGCTATGATGGCTGTACAACATAGATATTTGGCATAAAATAAACTGATAAGATTCCTTCCCTTGCCTCCTCTAGTAAATCAGGATGCTGCCATCAATTTCCCTACTTTGTTCTTCTGGGCCAAGTTCAAACAAATCACAAGGCTGTGATCACCCATTATTTTCATTATTTTTATTTTCTAAATGCCTATAGGAATTACATTATGCTCAGATATAAATGAATATGATGCTAGAGATTGGCACATTTTTTTTCAGCATGCAACTTCCTGTTTTATTATTATTAATATTTTTTCAAATTAAGAACTCCGGAAAACTATTATAGTAATAATTTTGTCTAACTCTGGACTATTAAGTTTTATTCAATTCTATACCTTAGGTTACCTTTCAAAATGTTTAGAAATGTAACATATACAGGTTGTCCTCGACTTATAATAGTTCATTTAGTGACAGTTCAAAGTTACAACGGCACTGAAAAAAATGATTTACGACCATTTTTCACTCTTACAACAGCAAGCATCCCTGTAATCATGTTCCAATATTTGAGTCAGTGACAAATTGCTTGGCAACTGATTCACATTTATGATAGTTGCAGAGTCCTGGGGTCATGTGATCACCTTTTGTGATCTTCTGACAAGCATTGTCAATGGGGAAGCCAGATTCACTCTACAACTATGTAACTAACTTAACAACTGCAATGACTCACTTAACATCAGTGGCACAAAAAGTTGTAAAATGAAGCAAAATTCACTTAACAAATGTTTCACTTAGCAACAAAAATTTTGGGCTCAATTGTGGTCGTAAGTCAAGGACTATCTGTATTGCAGATATACTGTATCTAATATATTTGCAAATCAGACTATTGACTGAGCCTATGAAGCACATGACCATATTATTAATATGCTGTAGATGCCCTGGTTACTGGTCTGTCTATAGACAAAGTTCAAGGTCCTATGCATCTTTGGACTTGGTCATATGAGAAACCTTACTGTTCTTCCCAGACAAGAAATCTATCTGGATTCTAAACTCATTGGAGGAACAATTTCTGAAGATGTGAGAATGAACCTTCTTGGGCTGCACTAAGGGAGGTCATATTAATCCCTTTTGCTATCCGAAAAACATGTTTTCCATTGCGCTGCTCCTCCAATCCATGGATGGGTAGTATCTCCTAGTTGCTGGGCAGAAACTGAGTGCTAAATTACTTCCCTTTGCTAGGCCACGCCCACCTCGACCAATCAGCTTCAGGCTTTCTCACTCAGTTGCTGTGAGAACTTGGCAATTTGAGTGCTCTATCTTTAAAACGATTATTAGACTTCCCTTCTTATTTTATTATTTTATTTTCTTATTTTTGTCCTTTAAAACTTCTTAAGGAGCTGCAACTTTAAGGATTTCTCGATTGCTGCGTGCCTTGGGTGTGCTTGGGGCTCCAAGCCGCCTGGCTTATCTCCCCGCCGATCGGGGCTGCAGCGTGCCGGATTCCGACCCGGCTGGGCGGATCTGTGGCCAATTAGCCGCTGGCAACGTGCTAGCCTCTCGGTGAGCCGTCAGAGCTGCCGTCGCCTCAGCTCCTTCTATCGAACGGCTCCGGAGTGCCTGCCTTGTGTCGGGCGGCCTCCGTTGATTTCAGGCCAGCTGGTGAGCGCAGGGAGCGCGCAGACGCTTTAGAACGCAAGCGCTGGCCGAAGAACAGCTGCTGAGCCGGTTCCCGCTGCGTTGAAGCGCCCGTCAAACAGGAGTGCTGTGCCTTGAATTTGGAGCAAATTCCTGCAGGACCAGACCCAACGTTTCAGGAGGTACTTGGCTATCAGTGACGGCCGCCATTTTGTTTGAGGGCTTTGCCGGCGTGGCGGCCGCCATTTTGTTTCGGGGCCTTGCAGGCCTGGTGGACGCCATTTTGGGGGTCAAATGAATACAATAAAATAAAAATAATAATAATAAAAGGAGGATCAAGTGGATAGTGGCCTGTTAGCAGCGGGATGACGTTTGGGACCTTGTTGCCCAAACCCTTAATGGATTGTGCCCTGATAGTGGCCATCAATTGCCATCTTGTCCCTCCCTGGCCTGGTTGGGTTGATTGCTTTACATCGGGCTTGAGCTCAGCAGCTTCTGAGCCTATATTGCCCCTGCCTGACTGAGTCTTCACTGTGGGCATTTTTCCTTGACAGGAGCCTCGGTGCTGATCTCTGTGGTCTTGGCCTGCTGCTGCTTGCCCAGGTTTCCGCTTTCGCTATGTCAGATATAGCCTTGTCGTCGGACTCGGAGGGCGCCTGTGATTACCCAGCCACTCACCACAAGTCTGGCCATAAAAAGATAAAATCCAAGTCTCGAAGATCAAAATTGCCTTCAAAATCGTCCAATCCAAATAAGGCAGAACAGAGGGGGCATGAAGCATTAGAGAAACAGTTTGAGAGGGCGCAACAGCAACAGGCGAACCTGTCCAGACAGTTTTCCACTTCTGAGGGTTGGGCTGACCCTTCTGGAAATGTGCAGGCCGGGGCCTCCTCCACCTCTTCAATTGGACTCCCTGCTTCCAACTTACAGCGCTCCAAAGGAGTATCGAGGTTATTGTCTGATGTTTCTGGACAGTCTGATGCTCCATTGAGCCGTAGGCGTTTGCCGGAGGCTACATTTACACCTACTGCGGTGGGGCTCCGCCCAGAGGTCCCTGATGCGCCTGTGAACTTTCAATCCATGTTGTCAGACGCACTGGCCAAGATTTTCGCAGCTGGCATTCAGCAAGATGTGGCCCGGCCAGTTAATGTCGGTCTGCCCTCTTCTTCCTCTTCTTCTTCGGCTCCGGTCCCGGTCAGTGACACTGTTCCCAGTACCAGTAGGCACCGCCCTGTCCAATCGTCTTCTGAGGAATCTGAAGAAGGGGAAATTTGTCCGGAGGATGTCGAATTCTCAGAGGATGAGGATCTCCCCCCAGAGAAACCTTCTTTCACAAATTTGTTCCGGCCTTCTGTTTTTAAATCCTTACTACATAAAGCCAAGGTTGCTACTAAATTTGGTATCGCTGAAGGGATAGCTGAGAAACCTTCTGACTCTCAACACCCGCACGATGCCCTATTTCAAGTCTCGAAACAAGACAACGATGTCATTCCCTGTCCACCTTTGTTTTCCAATATCATTAAATCGGCCTTCGGCCAACCAGGTTCCCTGACAGCCCCGATTGGCCTGGACAAGCGTCTCTATTCAGCCTAGTCGCAGTTGGAGGAGCTTCTGGCCGTACCTTCAGTTGACACCCCGGTCGCTGCCTTGTCCATTTCTTCGATGCTGACTTCAGACGTTGTGGACGGTCTTAAGTCAGAGGACCGCAAAATGGAAATGGGGTTCCGCAAAGCGCATCAAGCCGTTGCTTGGGCCATCAAGGCGGCCACTGCCACCTCGTTTTATAATAGGGCTTCCCTGATCTGGCTCCGCCAGCTTCAGGAGAGGTTGCCTCCCACTGATAACAGGCTGCACCAGGACATTAATAAACTTGTGGCGGCAACGGAATACTCCGCTGATGCCTCTCTGACAGCGACGAAATTTGCTTCACGGGCTATGGCACCTACGGTGACTAACAGGCACCTCTTCTGGCTTCGCAATTGGCGCGCAGACAACAAAACAAAATGGAAATTGGCATCAGCGCCATTTACTGCCCCGTCGCTTTTTGGCCCTTGTCTAGAGCCAATCTTAATTGAAGATAAGGACAAACGCAAGGTGTTGCCGTCCTCCTTTTGCCGTACTGAGCATAGATATACACCTTACACGCAGCGACAGTCCTTTCGGGCCCCTTCGGGGTCAGGTAGCTCGTATTACCAACGCTCTTATGCCCAGATGTCTGACAGGGCATCAGACAGACAGCCCTTTCGTGATAGAGCCAGAAACCAGTCCCAAGCGAAACGTCCCTTCAGAGGTTCCTCCTACCGGCCTCCACGCAGAGGGAAGTGACTCTGTGCTCCTAGGTCCCATCGGGGGGCGACTCCAGCAATTCTCCCTCCAGTGGGCCCTCTCGACAACCGATGCTTGGATCCGCGCAACCATTCAAGAAGGTCTACGCCTAGAATTCCACACGGTACCGCCCACCAGTTTTCGCCGTTGCCCCATTCCGCGGTGCAAGGTGCAGAGGGAGCTCATGGAAGCGGAGATCTCACACCTTCTCTCCATCAATGCCGTGGAACCGGTGCCCAAGGATCAGGAGGGAACTGGATTCTATGCTACCTTATTTCTGGTGCCCAAATCATCGGGGGGCCACAGGGGCATCTTGAACCTGAAACGTCTCAATCAATATATACTATATCGCAGGTTCAAGATGCACTCCCTCAGGTCTATTCTGGCGTCCATCAGGCAAGGGGACTATCTTCAATCCGTAGATCTGCGCGAAGCATACCTACATGTTCCCATCCACCCACTGCATCGTCGTTACCTCCGCTTCGAATACAACAACATGCATTTTCAGTATCGGGCGATGCCCTTCGGACTGTCTTTGGCCCCCAGGACCTTCACGAAACTGGTGACAGTGGTCGCGGCTTCGGTCAGGTCTCGTTCTGTACGTCTCAGCTGTTACCTCGACGATCTGCTAGTGATGTCAACGTCACCATCGCAGGCTCGGGCGGACATGGAGATAGTCCTCCAAGCGTTCCAGAGTCACGGTTTCTCCATCAACTGGCAAAAGAGCCATCTGGCACCTACGACGCGCCTTCAACATCTGGGTGCAGTAATCGATTCCCAATTGGGCCAGGTGTTTCTGTCACTGGATCGCATTCATGACATCAGAGCTATGGTGTGACAAATTCAATCCCAGAGGAAGGTGTCTCTGCTCCTGTTGAACCAATTGTTGGGGAAATTAGTGTCCTGCATCCATGTCATTCCGTGGGCTCGCAGACACGCCCGCCCTCTTCAGTGGCTGTTGCTCCCCTTCCAGAGAGCGCACCGCAGCTCATCGACTCGCAAGATTCTCTTGCCCCCTCAAACTCACCTGTCGCTCACTTGGTGGAGGTCCCCCGCTCTTCAAAGGGGATGTGTCTTTCTCGAGCCGGACCGTGTGATTCTGATTACCGATGCCAGTCTGTCGGGCTGGGGAGCTCATCTGCAGGACGCAGTGGCACAAGGTCAGTGGTCCCCGGTGGAACGGGCGAACAGCATCAATTGGCTGGAGTTGAGGGCTGTTCGTCTCGCTTTACGCCATTTCGTGCACGCCTTGGAGGGACAGCACGTGTTAGTCCGGATGGACAATGTCACCACCAAGGCGCACATAAATCGGGAGGGGGGCACACGCTCCAGGTCCCTGATGATGGAGTCGGAGAGTCTGTTGGCTTGGGCAGAGAAGCACACTGCATCTCTAGTGGCGGACCACATATCGGAGCAGGAAAACATCATGGCAGACTGGCTCAGCAGGGAGCACTTAGACCCAGCAGAGTGGTCTCTCGATCCCGCCCTCTTCGAGCAGATTGTGGGTCATTTCGGTTGTCCTCTAGTGGACCTCTTCGCCACGGCCCAGAACACCCAGCTCCCGAGGTTCTACACGCGTTACCCGACCAGCGGAGCAGAAGGCTACGACGCCCTGCGCTGCCAGTGGCCTTCCGGGCTTCTTTACGCCTTCCCGCCTCTACCGTTGATTCCAAAGCTGATTCGGAAAATGCTGTTGGAGAAAGCCGAGTTGATTCTGATTGCTCCCCAGTGGCCTCGCAGTCCCTGGTATGCGGATCTGGTGGGTCTGTCTACAACTCCACCGTGGGTGCTTCCACTGGAAGAGAGGATGCTCAGCCAGGGGGTCATCTTCCACCCCGATCCAGGGTGGCTCCGATTGGCCGCCTGGTGCTTGAGCGGCTCCAGCTACAAAAGGACAGATTATCTGTGGATGTCATTAAGGTGATACAAGCTGCAAGGCGCCCTTCCACCACTAGAATCTATGAGTCTTCTTGGCGTTCGTTTTCTTCCTGGTGTGGTTCACATCATGTGGACCCAACTTCTGCGGATGTCCCGGATGTGCTAGACTTTTTGCCAAGGGTCTTGCTCCTGCCACGCTTCGTCGTCAGGTGGCGGCCTTATCCATCGTCATCTGTTGCGAGAGACACCGTACTCTTTCACAAAACCCCAGGATTAGGAGTTTTCTTCATGGGGCCACCACCATCTCACCGCCTGTGGTACACAGATACCCGTCCTGGGATCTTCCGTTAGTACTTCAGGCGCTTACTTCCTCACCATTTGAGCCCTTGCCTTCTGTGTCTCTAAAATTTCTAACGCTTAAGGTTGCCTTCCTTTTAGCCATTACATCGGCTCGGCGTGTGTCTGAACTCACTGCTCTGTCGGTTCACAAGTACCTTTGAATTTTTCATAGCGACAGGGTGGTTCTGCGCTTGGACCCATCTTTCTTACCAAAGATAAATTCGCATTTTCACCGTGCCCAGGAGTTGGTTTTACCTAACTTTTGTCCGCATCCTCGATACCAGACTGAATCCTTATGGCATACCCTGGACGTTAGACGGGCTCTCAGGCATTATATCAAACGGACAGAATCCTTTCGACAGACTGAGTCTTTACTTGTATCTTTCACTCCTTCCTCGATGGGGAAGAAGGTGTTGTCTACTACAATTGCCAGGTGGATTAAGGCTTGCATACCACAGCCTACGATGTGAGGGCACGTCCTCGCCCGTCAAAAATTTATGTACATTCCACTCGCAGTGCTGCGGCGTCGGCAGCTTGGTCGACGAATGCATCAGTGTCTGAGATCTGTAGAGCTGCCTCTTGGGCTTCTGACTCATCCTTTATCCGGCACTACAGAATTGACCAATATGCCTCGTCGGATGCTTCATTTGGACGTAGAGTTTTGCAGCAAGTGGCCACGCCTCGGAATGAGGGCTCCAGTCAGCCTCCCGCCCTGGGCATTTGAACTTGGGTACATCCCATCCATGGATTGGAGGAGCAGCGCAATGGAAAACGGACGTTGTGGTCCTGAACGTCCATTTTCAGGGCGCTGCGACTCCAATTCATACCCTCCCTTTCGGCTTCCTGTTGTTTGTGGTTTGGTTCTTGTGTTATAGTTTTTATAGTTGGCCTTGTTACTGCGCCTTCGTGAGGAAAGACTGAAGCTGATTGGTCGAGGTGGGCGTGGCCTAGCAAAGGGAAGTAATTTAGCACTCAGTTTCTGCCCAGCAACTAGGAGATACTACCCATCCATGGATTGGAGTCGCAGCGCCCCGAAAATGGACGTTCAGGACCACAACATCCGTTTTCAATTAGGCAGAAGTATGGGGAACAGGTTGTTGTCTTTTTTTTAGTATTTTATTAGTAACTTCCAACCGTATTGGTTGGAAACATGTGGAAGAGACCTTTATCCTGAAGTAGATAGACTGGCTAAAATGATGATGATGATTAGTAACTTAGTTTTAGCTTATTGTTAGCCACTAGTTCATTAGTGATAGACTTAAGTACAGAAATGAATAATAAAGGAAGAATTATTAGGAAGTATTTATTTGGATTGCTTTGTTGCTGCTGCTGTGTGGCTGATTAAGCCTGCTCATTTGGAATCTTGAGCATGATTTTATAAATGATTACTTGTTAAGATGTTGAAGCAGGGTCAGGGCATGCAGGAAATGGCCAAGTAATATTAATTTTCAGAAGTCGTTCTGTAAGCAGAAATGTGATGCCTGATAAAATCACCACTTCACTGGCTGCTTGATGTCTCCTATTGGAAATCTTCAAAGATCCAAACTTACCTTCATAGAAATGAGAAGGGGAACAGGATGAGATGGAAGTAAGGAAGCGGCTGTCCTGGATAAGATCACAATTTTCTTCTCTTGTGATTGCGAGGCTTATCAGTATTTAACTGATGCATCTCTTTTCCATGTCTCTGAAAGTTCATCTCCTTTCTGTCTGTTTCTTTCAGAGAGTTGATGAGTGGATGGCAAAGGAAGGCCTTTTGGATCCCACGGTCAAGTCTATTTTTGTTACCTGTGGAGATTGGGACTTGAAAGTAATGTAAGTATGGGACAGAGGTATTCATATTCTGGTGATTCTTGCCCCCTGCCAGCTTTTCTTCCTCACTGGAACATCTGTGCATCTCTTAATTTGGGGCTGTGTCTGAATGATATACAGTATTACTAATGCATGCAGCCTCTTGAATGGTCAGTTCTGATTTTTCTGCAGTACTCCTCTATGTACCAGCATGTAAATATATTAGAAGCACAATAATGAAGGGCCTTGGAGCTTACTTTTTGCTTGTATAAATATATAAATGGCATAAAAGTCCTGTTTCTTCCGCACCCTTCCGTTTGACACATTTTTATTCCAGGCTTTTCTACTTTTGAAAATATTCTCTCTAACTATTCAGGATGCGTGATGTAGACAAAACTATTTCTTTTGAGCACATTTCAGATTAAGAGGGTCTGATCTTTAATATCAAGAAAAAAATCATTTCATAACTTAAACCAAATGTGTGATTGTTCTAATGGTCAGCTTTTGGATTAGAGGACTAGAAACAACTAATATTACTATTAGGCTCTTAAGATCTGGGAAATTATAGGCTGGTTTGCTTAATTTATTTTTTTCAGTAATATGATGAAATAGACAAGGAAAAAGAAAAAAAACAGAAAACAAGAGAAGCTTATGTCTTCAAGCAGGATAAGTAGCTTTGTGGCCCACAAGAGATGGGATAGAGCAGTTTGGGGAATGTTAATATCCATCTTTGTTTTCTACATGCATTTTCATTTAAATGGCACAAAAGTCTTGATTCCAGATTCAGAAAATGCTATGAAAATGGCTCATTTATTCCTTCTTTCCATTTATCTTTTTATACAACAGCTTCAGAGGCTGATGATTAGGCTGATTCCTGAGCATTGCTGGTGCCAAATAGAAAATTCATGATCTTGTGATTCCAGCTTCTCAGAAGTAAGAAATTCAGCTACCTGTTAGTGATCAGCTTGTCACTTTATTTCAGATTGGCTGTAGCAGCCTTAGTGGTATCACATCCGATTAGCTATATGTCAGAGACTATGCCTTGGCTTGAATTAGAGAGGGTTTGTTGCCAATCCTGACTTGTCTCATTTCCCCATTTACTTTTATCCATCACTACAATGCTGAGGTTCCCCCTTAACTAATTAAGTTTGCATGTGTTTAGACACATTGCCAAATAAGATTTAGCAAAGCAGAACTGAGCTACATCTCTTTGCAAATGGGATTGATGTAGAGCTCGCAGACTGCCTCTGAGATCAAAGAAACATAGAGGGTTGGATCTACAGGATACATCACTTATACTTCTCAGTGAACTTTAATTATGTCTAAAGATAACCTGCAGAGGAAGCAGCCACTGCACATTTACTACACAAATTATTAAATCCTGTTTCAGAACTATGAATTAAAATCCATATTGAAAAGTGGGATAGCATGATGCTGTGGTAAAATAAAGACAAAGACCAGTTATTAAATAAATTGCAAGAATGCTTTGGTGTAGATAACAGCTATTAAAACACATTTTTCAAACAATTGCAGAGGAATAAAATTGTGTGCTTTTGAAATTACATGTTTTATAGTATTTTGTTTACTTATCATTAGCATTTGAAACAAATCACAATATACGTAAGAAGGGAGGGAAATGGTTGTCTGTACTTTCAGTAGTGTCTCTTAAGGCAGGAGCGTAGACAACCTGTGGTCATAGTTTCTCTTTAGCCACTGGTGTATTTTTTTCAGATAGTCACTAGAGTCACCAAAATTGTACAGCTCTTTTTCAATAGGAAAACAATTTATATAGACCTTTTGGTTTAAGCTTAAACACATACAAATAAAACACATAGTTGCCCTGCTATCATTTGTGGTAACACTGGTGGAAAGATTGTCACAATGGAATAACTAACAGTTGAACTCTGCCAAGATATAATATTATTTATTTATTGGAATTTTTTAGCCTCTCTTTATTTTTTGGTAAACTCAAGGCAGAATACATACTTAAAGTTCCTGTCTTCTGTTTTCCTCATAACAACTCTACGAGTTGGGTTAGGAGGAGAGAGAGAGTGACTGGTCCAAAATTGCCCATCTGTTTCTCATACTTAAGGGAAGCTAGATTTCACAATCTCCTGGTTTCTAGTCTAGCACCTTATTCTCTACACCAAACTGGCTCTCTAATAATAACCTCATTACCCAGGGAACAAAATAATTATTTCAAGGTAAAAGATGTGAAAGGTTTTGGGCAATGTTGATATATGCTATACAGAAAGAACAAGACAGGCAAAATGAATCTCATTGTACCCAATGAAGAGAAAATATATTCTTGTTCTGGTGAGGAAAGAATCTGGAAGGGCAAAATCAGGACTTTGTGCTGGTCTCCAAAACATATCAAGAAGTAGCTGTTCAGTAAATTCAGTTTTCCTGCAGACATATTCTGAACTAACAGAAACTTGGAAATAGTTTTGGAGGCAGGCCTGGATACAGTGCAAGGCTGCGATCCCCATGGGAGACTACTAAAGCATGGGTAACTGATGGAAAGCAATTCTGCCCAGAAATAATATAGTTTACTTACTGTTACATTATTTTGAAACACTTTAGAGACATTGTTCTTTGTTAGGGGTTGATGGCAGCTATAAGTATCGAGGCATTAAAAAGCTCAGGCTTTGCTTTTTCCAGGTGGTGTCATGAGGTTATCTGAAATTGGAAGTGTATTACTGGGTGTACAATTACACCTCCCTTCTCACCATGACTATAAAACTAGAATTAATAATGAGGTGCTGATTTTGTATTCACTCTTTGCATTGGTGGATCAACATTTTTGGCTTCCCCTGATCAGCATCGATTGGACTGGCAAAGGGGAGACAGCTCTTCCTTTCCTATTCACCAGCCTTCTTTCCTTATTGAGATGCAGTATCTTTAACGAGGAAAAAGTTCCTGAGTGGAACATCACCTTTCTGAAGGCTTGTCCTGATAAAGGCATTTCACATCAATATATCTCATGTCAAATTTGGCAAATATGAGTCACTCATTCTAAAACCTTTCTCTACTAAAGAAAGAAAGAAGTCCTTGAACAGAAAAGAGAATGAACCATATCTCACAGCTTGAATACTTCATGACAGCAGTGGATCTAATGAGAGAGGTCCATTCATTTTGGATATAAAATGTCCTCCATTTCCATTGGCAAAGAAATACTCTTAATTAAAGAAAAACTACCTGAAGCTACAGATAAGAGACACTACAGCTGCCAAGTTGAAATATATGATTTGGGATTCAGTCTTGTTAAGCTTATGGAACCTTAAGCCTAAGAACAAATGGAAAGGGACATTTTTGGTAGGAACTATTTGCGAATGGAAAGCTGGTAGACCATGCTTTAGAGGTTGTATAAGAAGCACATCTTGGAAGCCAATTTAGTGAGGGATTTACAGCAAAGTCGGAAGTTTACTCATTGCTATTAGCAATCAGTTATATAGCCCTTGTAACAAGCATTGCACCATGCTTCCTTGTAGGGCGAGATGAAAGAATTGCAGCACAAAAACATGGCTCAATGTTACCCCCTGTATTTTTTGGCAAATTCTGCCTTTTTCAAACAGTGCGATTGGGAAGAGATATGTAGTATTGTTTTCTGAAAGACAGGCATCCTCTGAGAAAAGGGTTTGAGTTTTCTTTTCTGATTGTAGCATTTGCTGCATTGTGTTACTTCCAGGAGATTGTCCTAATTGAAGAAGACCAAACTGTGGTCCAGAAGAATCAGACCTAAAATATAGCTTTTACATTGAATTTTATGGAAACTGATACAGATGGCATTCCAAGGATCATATCTTCTCTTAAATCCAAGTATGGATTAGTCTTTTGCTTCAGGCATTTTATGTGAGTCAGCAGGCAAGCCAGTAGTTAACTATTTTGAATAGGCTGAGGAAGCTATGATTTTAGAACTTTAACAGCTTATTCTCCAGGTTGTATGAACTTTATTATATGTTATAGTCCAGACTCTCCCACTGAAGTTCAAATTTCACCTATTTAAATAATTGTTTCATTCTATATTTTGTTCATTCTTCCTATTATCACAACATGTACATTTTCATAAAAGGGTATGCATAGCAAGAAATTGGTTGTGATGCTGCAACTTGCGTATACCACATGGGGATTTGTTCATGTGTCAGTTCAGAATAAGAACCCAAGATAATTTAATAAGACAGTTATGAAGATCAATGAGACCACCACCTTCATATTTTATATATATCTAATGGTCAGAAGCATGTGGTTGGTGTATTTTAAGCAGAATATGATGGCAATGTTTTTTTCTTTGTCTCCATCTTGTCTCTGAAAATAATTATAGTTTTGTAAATATCAAATAGGCCTGTTACTATTTTACTTATATTTTAAAAAAATGACTTACAGTTGTTATTTATTTATGTAAGTATTTGTATTCTGCCTTCATTATTTTTTACAAATATCTCAAGGTAGCAAATGTATCCAGCACACCTTCTTTTCTTTTCCCCACAACAACCACCCTGTGGAGTGGGTTGGGCTGAGAGAGAGTGACTGGGCCAAAGTCACCCAGCTGGTTTTCAAGCTGGTTGTTCCAATTATGCATTATATTGAAGTTCTTTTTTTTAATTAATGCATTGTCTATCAAACCAAGCATTTCTTTCTGAGCCAGGTTCATTCTGTAGTTTTCTTTGCACATAATTGCTTATTATGTATTTTGATTACAATAGTAAAACTAATACAAATTAAACTTTAAGTAAAAATAGTAAGAAAGAGTGCATGAAAAAAGAATATGATGAAGAAAAAAATACATAAAGAAGTGAGTTCCAAATTTCATTACAAATAGAGACATGTTTAGTAACTCTTCACACCATATAAAATTACAAACAGATATCTCTTCATCTCATATCCCATTCCTTATCTATAAGCAAAAAATCTACTTTATAATCCTTTCAGAACAAGGTCTTTAAAGAATCACTAGAACTTTGCAAATGAATGTGCTAACTTTGATCAAATAAACCAACTTTATATTCCTTCTTTTTACTTCTAACAGCCTTAATCTTTAGTTCATCCAAAAATTATCATAGAACTTGATTTCTCTTCAGTTCTTCTTTATTCAATCACATAAACTTCAGGGGATTAAAAAATGTCTTTTGTAAATCCAGTAAAAAAAACCCAACAAAACATTTTCCAGGTCATTCTCTTGGTTTATCATTTGTATTTTTCTTTAATTTTTAAAAACTTCATTCTTTTGGCCTGTCATGTATAGTTCCACTTTCAGTACTTTCTCTGTCTTGTCAGACAAAATTTGCTTCGTATCTGTCATTACCCCACTTTCATCTTTTGGACATAATTTGTCCATAGAATCAGAGATCATTACTGACACTGCTGATATTGTAGCTACTCATTTCTACCTCCATTCTTCAAAGATCTCCTTTGATATTTCCAATTTTTTAATTTTTTAATTAATTAATTAATTAATTAATTTATTCATTCTGTTTATTTATCAACTTCATGTGGCTGCCCATCTCACAAGTGACTCTGGGCAACAATGATGTTTTGTGTCACTTTGTAAATCCCAATTAACAAGCACCAAGCAAGTTTGTAGCTTTCTTCCTTTTACTTGGTATTCTTTAGTATTCTCTAGTATCCAGTTTCTAAAATCTCAGATAGCCAAAATAATTCTGGTTCTCAAAAGAAGTTAATTTGTTTTTTTTAATAGTTAATTCCAAAATCTTACAGTAAAAATCAGTATTCAAAATTTAACTGGACATTTTATCCACCTGTAACTTTTTAATATCTAAATATTATTTAGCCTTTTGTTATTTATTTCAATTTATGTAAGTTCTTAAACATATGATTAATGTTTCACTTGTTCAGAGTTGAAAATAAAGTTGCCGGTGATTTTTCAAACTTGTTATTCTGAGGGTCTCTAGTAGCTTTAAGATGGTTAATAGGCAATTTTTAAAAGGAAGGTCTGCTCTTTTAGTTGTTTTTTGGAAGTCAGCTGTAGAGTTAGAGAGGACCTCGAAGCACGCTGCTACCCAGGAGGTGCCACTATCAGGAGGAACCAGCTGGCTACCTGGTCTGACTGGCAGCCGCTGCAACTAGTTAGCAAGCTACCCGGTCTGACTGGTGCTGCTACAAAGAAAAAGCGGATCTTTCAGGGCACATCCTCTGAAAAGAGAGTGCTGGCTAACTGACTTGACTGGCAGGTGCCAAATCAAATGGTTGGAGATCTAAGTCACTCAGGCCAGCTGCCATTTCCGGTTCCTTCCCAGAAGAGCCGAAGTTTGGCGCGTTTTCCTCAGCAGATGTCCTGGCGCCTCCCCAGCAGGGTTCCGGAAAATCCCCAGCACATCAAAGGATGAAGAATACTGCTACATTAGAAAGCCATGAGGTGGCTCACGTGAGTGGGGAAAAAAGGGGAGTTTCAGTTCATCCCCAGATAGGACAAAGCAGCCCTGAAGGATCAAAGAGGAAAATTTCTAAAGCTGAGGAAAGGGATGCCCTGAGGAGGAAAAGAGCCTTGGAAAAAGAGATTTAAAAGGCGAAAAGGCAGGCAGAATGTAGAGTACTAGCAGAGTTCTCAGGGGCAAAAGAGAGCATCCATTCCTTAGGGCACTTGGAGGCAGCCAGGGATGAGAGCCATCTAAGCCTCCCAAATTGGTCACCAGAAGGCACCATAGAGCAATCCTCACTGGCAAATAGCCTGTCACCAGAGAATGAAGGGGAGCCTGACTAAAAGAGGATGCATAGGGCTGCAGAGGCCACTTTCACCCCCACAGCAGTGGGTACATGCCCAGGGGAGAGTCTAAGCTCAGGAATTTCTGAGCAAATGAGCCTTTTGATATCCTTAACACAAGGACTGGTCACATCCCTGCAACAGGGGAACCAGAAGGATTGTATAACAGGTCAGGAAGACTTGAGAAATTTTAGGGAGCCTAACTCTCCTACCCCATTTCTACAGAGCAGAGATTGGATTTCAGGAGAGGAGGACCAGAGAGAATGGAGTTTCTCAGAAGATGAGGGATTGGCTCCTGAGCCCCCAGCTTTCATGGGGCTGTTCCAACACCCCCCCTCTTCAAGCCTCTCCTGTTGAAGGTCAAGGCCACAGCCAACATGGCAGAGGAACCTAGTACTTCAAAGGCACCCCTGGGTCTACGAGACCCAAATGCCCTCCTATTTTCACAACTAGTGGTGCAGAATGAGGAAGTTTCCTCACAATTGTTGTGTGACATCCAAAAACATATCCCTGGACCCAACCAGGAACATATCCCAACCCAAATAGGAACGATAGGAGATTTTATAATATAGCCACAGACTTTTTTTTTTTTTTGGCTTTAATTTATATGCCGCCCTTCTCCGGAGACTCAGGGCGGCTTACAATGCGTTAAGACTTTGTAAAGGAACTGCAATTATCAACAGTAGACGGGCCAGTAGCAGCCTTAACTTCACCTAAGTTTGTGTCCCAATACACAGCAGACTCTCTGAAATCAGAGGATAGGAGGACAGAATTGGCCCTTCTCAGGGTTCATCAGGCAGTGGCCTGGACGATCAGTACATCCACGATGCCTCACTTTTCAATAGGGCCTTATTAGTCTGGCTGTGTTAGATGCAAAGCAGAATTCCAACCGACGACCAACGCCTTCAGCAAGACGTCACTAAAATGATAGTGGTGACGGAATTCTCAGCGAATGCCACCTTGGATGCAGCCAAATTCAATTCCAGGGCTATGGCATCAGCGGTGATGGCCTGACGCATGCTGTGGCTCCGCAACTGGCAGGCGGATGCCAAATCCAGATGGAAACTAGTTTCTGCACCCTTCATGGATGGCAAACTATTTGAGGAGGCCATGGAGCCCATCTTGGTAGAAACCAAGGACAGGAGGAAAATCCTACCATCCTTACACAGACGAGTGGACCGACAACCCTCACCTTATGTGTGTAGTTCCTCCTTTCAACCAGCAGAGACTGGTCCAGGCTACTTCCAAAAGAGATTCCCACAGGGAACTGATCAACAAACAGATAGAGCAGGATTCCGAGATAGAACCAACAGCAGTTCCAGGCCAAGAAACCATTTTGTGGCTCTGGAAGCTGTCCCTTCCGGCGCTACAAATAACCCCAGGTCAAATCTTCCCATTGGTGGCTGCCTAGCGCTATTCGCAAATCAATGGGAGGCAACCACGTCAGACACCTGGGTTCTAAACACAGTGAGACTAGCCCTCAGGCTAGAATTTTTCTCCACACCCATGAGATTTTTCAATTGTTGCTCCGTAGTGAGAGACAACACAAAGAGGGGCCTGATAGAGACCACAATCCAACACCTGTTGGATATTCAAGCTATCCAACTGGTCCCGGAGGGCCAACAGGAGCAAGGTTTCTACTTGATACTATTTGTGGTTCCCAAGGCCTCGGGGTGGGGGTGGGGGTGGGGGTGGAGAGCAATTCTAGACATAAAAAGATTGAACAAGTACCTCATTTACAAGAGGTTCAAAATGCAATCTCTCCAGTCCATCTTGGAAAGCGTCCGGGATGGTGACTTTTTAACATCCATAGACCTGACGGAGCCGTACCTCCACGTTCCCATACTACCATCACACTGACAGTTCCTCCGATTCTACTACGTGGGTCAACATTACCAATACAGAGCCTTACCGTTCGGTCTGTCTTGAGCTTCCAAGGTGTTCACCAAAGTCCTGGCAGTACTCTCAGCCCACATCAGTGCACTACTGATCCGAGTCCAGTGTTACCTGGACAACATTTTAATCCAGTCCTTCTCACACGATTGAGATTTTACTCCAGGTTCATAACACGGGTGGTGGAGGGGGCCACTGCACTCCACATTCCATGGCTGAGAGGACTCCTATACACCTTTCCCCCTCTTCCCGTGATCCCGAGGGTAATCAGGAAGGTACTGGAGGATAAGGCGGAAGTATTACTCCTAGCCCCCCACTGGCCCAGGAGGCTCTGGTTCACAGATCTGGTCAGTCTATTGGTAACCAATCCCTGGAGGATCCTGTAAGAAAAGATATCCCTCAGCCAGGGGGCTCTAGTGCATCCAGAGCCACAGTGGTTAAAACTGACTGACTGGCATTTGAGCAGAGAGCCCTGACACAGGGCATGTTGTCTATCAGAGTAATCACAACAATCCAAGCCTCCAGGAGGCCATCAACTAACAGGATCTATGATTTGACTTGGAAGACATTTTGTAACTGGTGCGCCAAGGGTGGCATCAGCCCCATCTCAGTAACAGTGGCCCAAATCCTGGAATTCCTTCAGGATGGGCTGGACAGAGGGCTATCCCCAAACACCATACACAGGCAGGTCGCAGCACTAGCATCAGTGTTGTCATGCGGGGACCTAGAATCCCTTGCTCATCATCCTATGGTGCACAGCTTCATTAAGGGAGCAACCAATTTAAAGCCTCTGGTGGTGCACAGGTATCCCACCTGGGACCTATCCCTTGAATCCCTTGAACCATTATGAGAAGATAGCCTGCGGTACCTCACATGCAAGGTAGCCTTCCTCGTGGCTATTACTTCGGCCAGACGAATTTTGGAGCGTGCAGCCCTCTCCGTAAGACCTGTGTATATTTCATCCAGACATGGTAGTACTGTGTCTAGACTCTTTATTTTTACCCAAGGTTAATTCCAGGTTCCACAGGGCGCAGGAAGTCATATTGTCGGGCTTCTGTCTGAGTCCAAACCATGAACTAGAAAGGAAGTGGCACACCTTGGATGTCAGGAGGGCACTTCGCATTTACATAAAAAGAACAGCTCCCCTGCAAAAAATGGAGTCACTGTTTGTGTCATTCCAACCTTCTACACTAGGTAGCAAAGTTACTGCATCAACAGTGGGATGGTGGATACAGACATGCATCGCCAAGGTCTATGAGATTCAAGCTCTTCCATTACCCCAGCAAGTGACTGCCCATTCTACCAGAAGTGGGGCTACAACAGCTGCTTGGGCAACACAGGCCTCTGTAGAGGAAGTCTGTAGGGCAGTGACCTGATCCTCATTGTCCCCGTTCATCAGACACTATAAGCTGGACGCATTCACCTCGGCTGAGGCGGCCTTTGGCAGAAGGGTCCTTCAGAAAGTACATACAAACCTGGGAACTCGGGACCAGAGCACGGCCCACCCTTAGGACAAGTCAGCTTTGGTATATCCCATACTTTGGATTCTCACATCAGCCCATCGGAGAAAGGGCGTTGGTCTTACCTGACACGCTCCTTCTCGATGGGCTGCCTGAGAATCCAACCCCACCCTGGAGACCGTCTGGTCCAGAGTCCAGGAGCGGACAACATAATCAGTGATACATCAAGTCATCTGCTACATCATCAAACCGGGGGTCAGCCAGGAGAGGCGTGGTAGAAAGTTAAAAGGATTCAGTCTCTAAAAGGAAGAAGGCGGAGTCAACACCCATACTTTGGATTCTCAGTCAGCCCATCGAGAAGGAGTGTGTCAGGTACGACCAACACTCTTTCTATAGTTTCTATGCTTGATTGTGGCAAATTAGTCTTGTATTTCTTAGAAAATACTTGGAGGTAAAACAGATTCTACTTGGAATTTAGTCTATCCCCATTGATTAAAAATTACCAAGACCTTGAAGTTTGATGTCCAATAGAACTATGCAATGAAGCAAACCTGAAAGGAAAAAGATTCTGAGCATTTGTAGGCACATACACATTATATCCATTGTCATTACCTTAAAGCAAACATATTTTTTCTAGTCTCTAGAAAAAAACCCATCTTTCTTAAGGAGCTATGTGCATGGCCATGCAGTTAAGTAACTTTCTCATTGAATCCAGGTCACTATGAAATCTCTATGCAATTTTTATTGATGTAATAACAAAAAATACTTTAGGTGAAGTCTTTGTTAAAAAAATGTATTTTATCATAAAAGATGGGCACTGGCTTTCGTGAAACCAATAACAAGATAGAATTGTGGGAGCTAGGGTTGTTAGCTGATGAGAAATAAATATAATCTACTCTGGGGACATTATACTTATGAATATATATTTGGAGTAGTAGTTGGCGTGAGCTACTTTCATTCACTGCTTGTTTCCTTTTCCAAAACATCTAGCTTTCCACTAGTGATGTAAGATGCTGGCTTAGATGAACTTCTGATTTGATAAAGAAAACCTCTTGTGTATAGTTTAAAAAGAATACAGACAAGGGGATCGACTATCTGCAGGGGGAAAAAACTGTTTACCTGATATTTTTCATGCAGACAAGTTCTAACCCATTTCTTTTTAAAATACTAATTGTTCCAATGCTTTATTTTGATAAGTTGTAAAAGCAAGTCTTAATACAGTGATAAACATACTGGAATGGCTTGAATTGTTTATTGCTCTTATTGCATTTCTTGGGATTCACATTAGTGAATCTTTAGTAATAAATTATTCTATTGCTTAATTTGATTTTACTGTTCTTAATGTTTCCTTACTCAAGTTTTATAAGAAGAGTTGATTGTGCCATAGTAAGAGTAGCTCAAGAATAACTAGGCAATCAAAAGCTATTGTTTATGGCCTAAAAGTAAAATCCACTCCAAGCCATGTTTATGTTTCAACTCATCAGTATCAACATCTAGCAGTGATCCATTCACAACATTAGTCTGGGTATGAATTTGTGATATTAATGTATAATATTGGGTATGTTTTCATCCATGATTCTCTCAAGCAGCAGTGTGTCCACCATCAACAATTTTCCTAAGAAGGAAATGTTGGAGACAGGTGAAATTGTCTAGGATCTGACTTCCGGTTGGTGACTTGCAGCGATAGGGTGTTGAGTGAGTGCTCGCTGCTCCTCAACACCTCTTATCACCGCGTTTTGGGGATCCCTTTGGGGGCGCGGGACCCAGAGAGTCCTGCAGACAAAAGAGGAAGCCAGGCGAGTGGGAAAGTGGGGTGCGACCACTTCCCGCTAGACTAGGCGGCTCTGTCGATCCAACGCGGTGAGCCGGCCATTGATGGCGGGCCTGAAGCTGCAATAGCCAGCAAAAGACGGGAAGCTAAGAAGGAGATCGGAGGTGCCGTGTCAGATTTAAAGCCTTTTTCCCATACCTGAAGTGATTGAGCGTTGAAAGAGGAGGTCGGTGGAGTCGGGAGAGGAGTGCTCGGTTCGGTGAGAGTTGGCGACGAAGAGGGTAGAGCAGATCGTATCCACGGAGACCCGACAAGCTGACGAGCAGACGAGAGATACGGAGGGAGTAGATCGCTTTTATAAAGAGCTCCGGAAGGTGCGGTGAGAGGGAAAAGAAAAGAAAAGACCATTGGTGTGGCTGGCGTTGTGTTTTGTGAACGAGGTGGAAAGGAAGCAGGAGAAACACAGTGATTTGTTTTTCGAGAGCTTCAGCGAAACAGGAAGTGCGCCCATTGAACTGGAAGAGTGAAACAGCAGAGGACGAACAAGAAGACGCTCTAGCAGATTTACCATCGAGAAGCGTTGGAGCCCAGCAGAGCGGCGAGGTGAAGACTTACAACTTCGTAAACACTATAAAACAACATATTTACATTTATATGTACTCTCCCTCCTCTTTTTGAGAATCTGTGATCCTAATACTTGAACTTTGACTTTTAAAATTATTTTTATAACTACTATTAACTAGATTTGTTGATTGTTAAGAATATAGAACATAGAAATATAAAAATTAAGTATTAAGTACTGATTCTATCAAATAGCCATTAGACATATTTATAAATAAGAACTTAGATTTGTATTTAATGAATTAACTTATTATATCATATATTATATCTATATTTAGTTATCTAGTCATATTTATTAATTTATCTAACCTAGAATATTTATCTCTACAGGTAGCATTTAGTAACTTACTTATATTAATATTTTATATTAAGACCTGAATTTAGAACTTATTAACTTATTAACTCATTGTTATTAATGCTTAGATTAAGGTTGAACCTAGCTATATAAGAACTATATAGATAGTGATTGTTGTTTGTTGGAAACGTTGAACTATCCTATTACAGTAATTTAGAAATTTAGAAATTAAGCATTAACTGAAATTTATTGAGAGCGTATTGGGAATTAATAAAGGAGCTAAACAAGGATTTAAGAAAGTACCCCGGAGCAAAACGTGGCAAGTGCCACTGGATGATTATTTGGAGAAAGAGGAGATAATAAGAGACCAAAAATCGCTTTTGAAAGAAATGGCAAGTTTGACATCAACAATTGCAAAAACCGGTAAAAAAGTGCCATCTATCCCCACCTTAGCAATGTCATCCCCAGCCACCCAGAAATCAGTAGAAGGTCTCCAGAAAACAGATAAACCCCCAGTAACCCCAACGTTGCAAACGGTACAATCGTCTCTGCTATCAATACAAGAAACCATGCTTGCGATGCAAGAGAAACTTTTGAACAGTCATTCCGAATTAAAATTAGACATACATGCACTTGATTCCAAAATGAATGAGATTCAAACTGCTATTGCCAGCAATGAGAATAGAATTCAAAAAGCAGAACAAAGGATTGAAAAAAACGAGAAAAAACTGGACATAGTGGATCAAACTCTGTTGGCGCAGAATAAAGAAACAGAAGACGCCCTGATACAACTCGAGATGGATAAGGCCTCGTTTTACCTTTGATTCCAAAACATATTGGAAGACAAGGAAGAGGACCTAGGAGATAAGATGGCTGAGTTGATCGCAGAGACCCTTCAACAAGACAAGCAGGAAATAATTTGAGAGATTGACGAGGTGTACAGAGTCCAAACGAATTACATGAGAAGAAACAGGCTCCCTAGAGAGGTTCACGTTCGCTTCGCTAGAAAAAAAGTTAGAGACATTCTGTATAATATAGCCTGGGAGGAAAAAAATATCTATGGGGGAAAAGAAGTGAATATCTTGAAACAAATTCCAAGGAGAGTGAGGGAAAGGAGGAAAAACTACAGATTCCTGACAAATCAATTAAATAGGAGAAGCATAATATTTAGGTGGCTCTTGCCAGAAGGAATGCTAATTTCTTGGCAAGGGAGGAAAATTAAAATCGACTGTTTAAGCGATGCCCAAGATTTCCTATACCAGTTAAGGGGAGGAGAAGAGGAACAAACTAGTAAGGAGGAAAACGAAATAGCAAATACGGAAGAAGAGACATCTCAAGAACAAATCACAAGGGAAGACATAGAAGAGGAGAAGAAAAAGGAAGACACAGAAGAAAAAGGGAAAAAATCTAGACCAGTGAGAGCAGTAACTTTAAAAGGTAAATAAGAACCAGAGACCAGAGACCAATTACAGGAATGAATGATACAAAGATCATATCGCTAAATGTGAATGGCTTAAATGATTATAAAAAAAGAAAGATAATATTGTCGAAACTGGCAAAACAGAATCCCAATATAATTTGTATTCAAGAAGTCCATATAAAAAAAGATGAAGCCAACTATCTAAATTATACCAAATTTGGTAAAGTATTTTTTTCACTAGCCGAGAAAAGAAAAAGGGGGGTCGCTATTTATGTCAAGAAAGGAATAGAGGCAGAATGTAAATATAAAGATGAAAAAGGGAGAATACTTATAGTAGAAATAACGAGAGGTAATTCTAAGGTGTTATTGGTAGGGGTTTATGCCCCGAACAAAAAACAAGGGAAATTTTACCAGAAACTGCATGAACAGCTGGCAAAATGGGCACATAATGAAATATGCATGCTAGGGGACTTTAATGGAATTGTTGATCCAAATCACGATTATAAATGTGACATAACTAAAAAGAATAAAAGATCTCCCTTACCAAAGACCTTTTTTGACTTGGTGGATGAGATAAATCTAATAGATATTTGGCGTACTTTACACCCCCAGGATAGACAATTTACTTTTTACTCAATGCCACAGAATGCTTGGTCTAGAATAGATATGGTCTGGGCTACCAGAAAACTGGGCCTAGAAATTAAAAAGGTTAATATGTGTACAAATGCTTGGGCAGACCATAAGTTCCTTGAAATTAGTTGGCATCACGATACCAAGAGAATACAACAGAGATGGAGTTTAAGGACCAATTTGCTAAATGAAAAAGAGTTTACACTGAAACTGAACGAAGAAGTCAAACGCTTCTTCATAGAAAACGGGAATCAAGAGACAGCCAAAGAAATTGTGTGGGACACCATGAAGGCTTATGTGAGAGGGGTAGCCATCTCATATACCACCTTCAAAAATAAGGAAAAAAGAAAGATCAGAGAAGAGCTTACCAAAAAGCTATTACAAGCTGAAGATGAACTCCAGCAATGCCCGGGAGATGAGGCGATTAAACAACAGTGGTCGATGGCGAGACATAGATTGAATTTATTGGACCAGGAGGAGATGGCACAAAAAATAAAAAGATCCAAGCATTATTGTTTTGAGAACGCTAATAAGTCGGGGAGATGGCTGGCGTATAAATTAAAAAAAGAGAAGGAAAAAAAACAAATATTAGTATTAGAAGACTCTCAGGGTAACCTTCTGACGAAGGAAGAAGACAAATTAGAAAGCATAAGAAAATTTTACGAATGTCTATACAAAAATGAAGGAATTGAGTCAAACAAGGTAGAACAGTATTTGTTGGAAGCCAACGTACCTCTAATCTCTGAAGAAGAAAAGGAAATGTTAAACGAAAAGATCACTATAGAGGAATTAAAAACTGCCCTCTCTAAAATAAAGAAGAACAAAACCCCAGGCCCAGATGGTCTCCCCGGGGAAATATATCAAAAATTCGATGAAGTCCTGAAACTAGAATTATTAGAAATACTAAATGAGGCTCTAGCTGGTATAACAATTCCAGATTCTTGGAGGGAAGCGTATTTGATGCTCATACTGAAAGAAGGTGCCAACCCGAAGCAGATATCAAATTACAGACCCATCTCATTGCTGAATGCAGATTACAAACTGTTCATGAATATAATTGCGGAGAGGCTTAAAAAAAATTTAAATCGGTGGATACATAAAGATCAAAACGGTTTTCTCCCAGGGAGACAGATCAGAGACAACTTAAAAATTGTTTTAAACACCATAGAATTCTATGAACAACACCCTGAAAAACAGCTGGCCCTAATGTTCGTCGATGCCCAAAAGGCATTCGACAATTTGAATTGGACTTTTATGATAAATCAAATTGGCCTAATGGGATTCGGGACCAACTTTAGGAAGATGATCGAGAATATTTACCAAAACCAGAGGGCAAACATATTAGTGAATGGAGACAGAACTCAGGTATTTCAGATCCAAAAAGGAGTGAGGCAGGGATGCCCCCTATCTCCCTTACTTTATATTTTGGCGCTAGAGGTGCTACTTAGAAAGATTAGAGCTAATAAAGAAATTAAAGGATTAAAGATCAGGAAGGAAACATTCAAAACCCAAGCCTTTGCTGACGATGTAGCCCTCATAATAGAAGATCCATTAGAAACCGGTTTAAAATTAATGCAGGAAATACAGGATTATGGAGAAGTGGCGGGCCTTAAACTCAATAAGAATAAAACTAAAATAATAGTGAAAAACATGACAGATCTACAAAAGAAAGAATTGGAAGACTTATTAGGCCTCCAGGCAGTTAAGAAAATAAAATATTTGGAAATATGGATTACTGCGAGATTCTCCTCACTAAAAGACGATAACTATATCCCCCTACTGCAGAAAATACATCAAGACCTTGAAAGATGGAAAAGGCTTAAATTGTCCCTGATTGGTAAAATTGCAGCAATTAAAATGAACATCTTAACTAAAATTCTGTTCCTATTCCAAAACATTCCGATATCATTAGATAAAAAATTCTTTCTGGACTTGAACAAACATATTAGAAACTTTCTATGGGGGGCCAAGAAATCGAGGATTTCTTTTAAGACACTCCAAGGGAAAAGAAATCTGGGAGGATTTGGGCTCCCTGATTGGGAAATATATCAAAAGGCGGCAAAAATAATCTGGATTAAGGAGTGGATCAAGCTACAAGATAGGAGAATTCTGACATTAGAAGGACACGATCTTCTAGAAGGATGGCATGCTCACCTGTGGGATACAAAGAACAAGAAAAAATCCTACTTTCATAAACACAAAATTAGGGAGACCCTTATTCGCACGTGGGAGGAAATTAGACAGAGGATTTATACCAAGGTACCCAACTGGCTGTCTATTATGGAAGCCTTAGCGGCCCCAAACAGGAGAGACGATTATAAATTGGGCACATATAAGGACATTCTTGATGAAGAAGGGAAGCTCAAACCTTTGGATTTATTGAGGGACCAGGGGTTCAACTTGGATTGGTGGAACTATCTTCAGATTAATTCCAGATTTGAAAAAGAGACAAATTTGGTATAGAAGCTAAATACGGAAATTTTGATAAAATTATTTGGGGAATAGACAAGAAAATGCTAACGAAAATCTATAACTTCCTATTAGATGAGGATAGAGCAGAGACCATAGCAAAAAATCAGCTAAATATTTGGGAAAAAAACCTGGGATATAGACTAAATTTTAACAACTAGGAGATGGCCTGGAATAGGAACTACAAAATAACGAAATCGGCAACATTTAGAGAAAACCACTATAAAATGTTACACAGGTGGTACCTAGCCTCGGCTAGGTTAGCGAAAATATTTCCAAATCTCTCAGCCACATGTTGGAAATGTGGAAAAACGGTCGGCACTGTTACAATATTTTGAGGATCAGACTCAATGATGAATTCAGAAGCAATTTCTTCAGTTAAAGAAGAATTTATTCATAATAGGCATTCTACTTATTCTTGTCAGATTTACAGTGAGAAGCAAGCATGAGGTAAAAAGCACTCTCTATTTATATCAAAGGGGAGGAGTCAAGAAAGGGGGGTGATTACACATGAATACATTAAAGGAGGATGAATAAATTAACCCTTTATATCCTGTACATATATACATATCTCTTGTTATAGAATAAGGCATTTACTTATGACAGGCACCTTCTATCATCTATGGTGGACCTGTCCTGAGACCAAAAAGTTTTGGTCAAAAATTCGACTCTGGCTTTGCGAAATAACGGGACAGGAGATAGTCCTAGCCCCAGAATCCTTCCTCCTGGGTATGGCTGAAGATGGCCTTAATAATAACAAAACGCAACTCATAATCCAGATTACAACTGCGGCTACACTAGCCTTTGCGAAACTCTGGAAAAATAAATCTACACCCTCAGAAGAAATATTAATAAATAAAATTCTAGAGTGCGCAGAAATGGCAAAATTGACGAGTGAGTTAAAAAATGAGGAGAATTCTAAATATTATGACGTATGGGGAAATTGGTATAATTGGTTGAAGAACAAAATAAAAGTATGATTGTAGGATATGACTTGTTATGTACTTGAATTTGAGTTATATTGCGTAGAACATTGTATAGCTAAGGATGAAATTTATTTAACGTATGATTCACCAAATTGTATAAACACTGTACCTCTGATCGAGATAGAGATTGTATATTATCTTTTTATTATGGAAAAATTCAATAAAGTATTTAAAAAAAAAAAGAAAGAAATTGTCTAGGATCTAACAATGGCTTCTTGATGAAGAAAACTACTCTGTCCTTATCTCAAGGATACATTAATCAGTTTTGGAACCTACCTACCAGTACATATCACCTCCTGGGAAGCCTTGCTAACCAGGAGGGACAAAGATAATATACACATTAGGGCTGAGATTAAAGTCCTGAGAACCCTGTTAATTTTTTTCAAGAGTTACAATGTCAAACTCAGTTCAGATAATATTGTAAGACCAAGCTTCATTTAAGGCCATAGGACACATTATCAACGCTAGACTACAACTTGGAGTAAACCCAACCTGACAAATACCTAGCGTATTTGTCACATCAGCCCTGCAAAAGTTTCAGCCCATGTCTCGGGCTGCTTCTTCTTCAAAATGGACCCAAAACAGAGTTGCTGATTACTGTTGCAGAAAGGGAGGAAAAATACTGACCCTTTGCCCCCCTTGACCACAACAATGGCAAGTCCTAAAGTTGGCTCTAATTCATGCTAAATTGGGTTTATTCTTTGTAGTCCTCCAGCAGTACTCTAGGCATTCCTTCTGTTTCATCTTCCTTGGCTCTTTGTAAATCAAGGAAACTCTAGATCCCTGGAGGCACAGAGGCTGCATAGGAGTGATCTGGTACAACTCCTTTTCATACCAAGCAACAATTAAAGTTTTGTCTGGTCCATGCATTGTGTCATTAGGGATTGTGCATCAGGAATGTGGCTGGGCCAGTTAAATAGGTACAACCTTCCTGTGGTGGTAAGCAATACACTGTTAGATTTAACAATGTGTTTATGTGTCAGGTCCTCAGCTCCCCTTGTAGTCATCAACTCTTGAGCTACCTCTGATTCTGCCTGGAAAAGGTGGATTAAAATCCCCCAAACCCCAGCCATTGAATCAAAGAGTTTAAGTAGGGAGGTTGCTTGGCAGCAGAGATTCTGGCATATCAGTAACAGTTCTATTCAATCCCTAGATCCAATTTAATAAATATTGTAGATTCTCATGCTGGAGGGGGGAAGGGTAGGGACAAGGGGGTTATCCAAGATAACTATAGTATATATCCTGTGCCACTGAAATTTCAGTGAAATTGTGCATAGTGAATTTCCCTGGCAGAGTTAATACAGTACTTTCTGTTTTATCTTGTATACCAAGGGCAGATTCTCCCATTATTTCAGAATTTCTCTTCCAGTGTTATCATTTCATGGCCTGTAATATTAATATCAATTTGGTTTTACAAATTGTTCAGTATCTTCTTCCTCGGTACCTGTGGTTGAAGCAGAGACTTGGATCACTGTATTATTAACAAGCTTGCCTTGGACTGAAATTAAGATCAACCTGTCTTTTGGGGAGAAGGTGTCAGAGCGCTGAATTTAACACTTTTTTGTTAATAATGATGGCTTACTTGATTTCCTCTATGGTTTTTCTATCCCCAGTACAGGGTGGTGCACCTTTGATGTGAAGTGACCCATTCTAGTCCATTACAGTTCACTGATTCCAGGAATGTCAGTATTCAGTCTTGACATTTCTACTCTGAAAACATCAAGTCTGCCTTGGTTCATGATTCTGACATTCCATATACAAGTAGTATATCTTTCTTTGAAGCATCAAATTTTTCTTTTGCATCAGGGCATATTAGCATCTGGACATTCTTTCAGCTTTAATCCAGCCACATCCTAAGTGTCAGTGTTACTCATATTCACCCTCAGCCATTTCTCAGTAACTTCTTGGTACCCTCTGACTTGCAGGATAATCTCCTAGTATATTACTCACATTGTGCTGAAAGTGAATATCCATGTAAGTGTTTGGGCAGAATGCTGTAGATTACCATTTCTTTCTCCAATGTCTGATCACTTGTCTTTGATGTCCTTATCAAGCTGATCTTTTGGAGAGCATGCTCTCTGAACAAGGTATCTTATAGTAGCCCATCACTAGAATATGTCCATAAAGACTACACAGCGGATTTGGGTGCATTGATATTCCCTTGGCCCCCAAGCTGTTCAACTCACTATTGACCATAAGAAACTCAATTCCTATGGTTTTCTTGTGAGGAGCATTTTGTATCCAAAATGCAAGGGAGCAATACCTCAACGTCTCCTTTTCCAAAGGGAATTCATAAGCCAGAACCTGCTGCTGGTCACAGATTTCACAATTACATTGTTGCTGTTTGTGGAGACGCTTGCAGCGACATCTCATCTGCTAAAGGTCTTCACCCAGCCTTTATGGACATATAGACCACAAAAACGTCAATTTGTGAAACATTTTTGAATTGCAATTAATTTATAACTTAGAAGAGATTTTCTGCATAACAGGAAAGAACAAAGACAAACTTGGTGAGTTGCCTTCTTTTTGGAATTAAAAAGAGAAAAAAAATCTTAAAAGCATTTTAATTTAAAAACAATTCATTTAGAAACTGTTTGAAGTTATAAGAGCACTGAAAAAATGACTTATGACTGGTTCTCACAGTAATGACTGTTACAACATCCCCACGATCATATGATCAAAATTTGGGTGCTTGACAAATGGCATGTATTTATGATGTGCAGCGGCCCATGACCCTGGGATTGTCATTTGCAGTATTCCTAGGAAGATTCTGACAAGCAGAGTCACTGTGGGAAGCCAGATTTGCTTAATGACTGCATGATTTACTTAACAACTGCAGTGATTTGCTTAACAACCATGACAACATCATAAAATGGAGTGTGACTCACTTAACACTGCCTTTCTTAGCAATGGAAATTTTGGACTCAATTGTGGTCATATGTCAAGGACTACCTGTAGCTATATGTTCATTATAATTATTAAATACATTAAATTATTAAATTGTACATTGTTTAATTTCTGCTGATCTTAACTATAGGTTTTGCATTTCTAAAACCTCGGCTGTCTTAATTTACCTCACATTTTTCATTCTAAATATCACAAAGAAATATAAGCTTATTCATTTACAAACTAAACACTTTCTTTTTCAGATCCTGTATTTTTGGGGGTGAATATTAAATTTCATGATTTTGCGTTCCTCCGCTTTCTCTTTTTTCTTTATTTGAGATCAGAGATTTATATGTGCAATTTAGTAAATGTCTTCCTCAGTCCCGCCCTCCCCGTGTGGTTTGTTGGAATTGGTTTTGGGTGAGATGCTTGTAACTAAGCCATTCACGTAGGGATTACCTTGCTATGGACGGCAAACTTCAGCTTGTCTAATCTTTCACACACAAAGGATAAGAGCTTCATGTCTGTATTTGAAGGGGTTGGTGGTGCGTTAGCTGAAAGCATAATGAGTTTTGACACAGTCTGAGTCACAAGAACGAAGTGGTATCTGCTGTTTGGAAATTCCAAACATGGGAATGGAGCCAGACAGGGGTATTACAAGTGATAGGAATAGCTCTTGTGTGGAAATAAGCAAGTCAGAGAAATAATACCTAGACTTGACTATGTGGGATAGCTTCCCAAAGTGATTGGTAGAGGGCATTTATCTATCTTTTTTTTTTCTTGACTGTACACCGCCTTGAGTCCTACGGGAGAAAGGCGGTATAGAAATATAATATATGTGAATCTGAGAAGTCATGTGTAGAAAGTTGTTGTAGATTATACCACAAGTTTAACAAATAAGCCTATGATCCTATCAGGTTTTTTTTTTTAACAAATTACTTTTCTGAAATGTATCTCTGTTCGTGAGATATGTGACTGCCAAAGTACTGATGCCTGTATTTTTAGTGCTGTGGTTTTGCCATTGTAACATATTGCTGTGAAAGTGGGATCATTGGAAATGATATTTTCAAGTTGAGGTCCTGGAAAACATATTTGAGAATACTTTGGTCTGCAAGAACAACAAACGTATGTAATAAAACCAGTTTTCTTATTAAAGCACCAATAATTAAAGTAGAATTTAACGTTTAAATAGACATACAATGTTTAAAGTAGAATTTAAACATTGAGGACGCATGATGCAAAAGCAAGAGTCACTGGAGATGTATTGATGCTTGGGGAAAAAATCACATTCAAATAAAAAACAAAGGCTTGGAAAAGATAAGGTAGATGCTATCACTGATGAGAAAGAACCAATTGCTGACAGACAATCCTTGTAAACAGATGTCCATTGGGTCAGAAAGAGCTGGAACACAATAAAAAATTGATGTTTGAGTTGTTGATTTGGAGCCACATAAAAGTATGTAACTTTGGATCAAATATCTATCTTTCACCTGTTTTGTAAATATGATTGAGATTAAGACATCCATTTGAACTGTAGCTTCATGTTAGGTAAATGAAGCAGTGAATAAATAGTACTAGCCATGATTATTTCAAATAACTGATTACGGAAGATCTGTTTGGTTAGCATTGGGCTAAATGTCTTCCAAATTATTGGGTAAAATAATGGCACTAGTTCCTATATGGGGCAATATGGTTTTAAACAAACTCAAAGAGGCATCTTTAACACTGTTCGATACTCAGATGAAGGCATCCTGAAAGACCAGCTGATCGGGCAAATCTAATACGGCTGTTATATGTACTTTGTGACATAAAATCATAGAATCAATAGGGCTGGAAGGGACCTTGGAGGTCTTCTATTCCAAAACCTGGAATAAGAAATGGAATTCTTATCCATTCTGGACAAATGAAGATCCAATCTTTTCTTAAAAACTTCCTGCCAGCATAAAGAATAATTGCTATATTAGTCTGGGGGCCAGGTTAAACAGATAAGGAAAGATCAGTGCTTTAATTAATAAATCTGAAGTATCTCAAATCATATCTGCAAGATAGATAGATAGATAGATAGTGCCAGTTTATGGGAAGTTCCTGAGAGACTGGTAACATAAGAGCACGGTAATTCGTCCGTTAGGCTTTGTTCTCAAAATGCATGTGTTTGTGGTGGGTTGCTGTTGTCCCTAGTCACCAGGAAATGCTAATTCAAAAGAACATTCAGGATGGTATAATTACAGGTAATGAGGCTGGAAGGAGACAATAAGAATGTTGTCAGTATATATAGATAGTATATTTGCAGGCATTGAGATATGATAAATTTCACAATTTTGCTGTATTCCTGTTGAGTAACAAATATCATAATTACATTAGAATTATAGCCTAAAAGATACCTTAACTATTGAATGTTTGTCTGTGTGTACGTTTTGCTTTAATCATTTGTCATATTAAAAAGATCAAGTCTTATTTGCAACCTACAAGATTTATGAGCTTTGGTACAGATTGGAATTTGAAAGAAAATCAGCAATTCAGCCATAGTGGTCAAACTGCAAAACGGTACAGATTTCATTCTTCCTACCCATTGACTTAGAATATTCTAAGGCTCTGGTTGGAAATCTTTGTTTAGCAAAGAATCTTTGGATGCTTGGCAATCATTTTTTACTTCCTTGAGTGTCGTTTGCAAGTGGCCTGCAGCTGCCTGTCTCTTTGTTAATAGTGTGACAGCAATGTGACACTGTGAAAATAATTACTATGGTGGTTACTCAGATTGCTCACTGTCTTGAGAGGAATGTCAGGAAGCATTAAAGCATGACCATAGGAAGGGCACAGAAACCAGTGTTCTCTCTTTGTCACTTGTAGGGTATTAGACCTCACCTTCTTGCCTCTTTGGTCTGCCCAAAATGAGAAATATATTGTCCAAGAACTTTGATATCAAACTTGTAGACATAATGTAGCAAATATCTTGATGGGCATTTTGTCATGTGGAAACAAAATGGGTTGCCCAAGTGAGATCACATTTCTTCAGTTACTATCAATTTTATTTTAAGAAAGGTACTAATAGGGAGAAAAAAATCATGTACGTTCATCAAAGATTTGTGAAATTGAGTGAAAACTGCAGAGAAAGGTTTAGAAGACTGGATTAGCAGTCAACTATTTAAAAAAGTACTGTGAAGGAGGAAAATAAAATGCATCTCTAATATGACTGAAGAAAATTAATAAACCTGGGTTCAAAAGCTCTTTTGGGAAGGTGAGTGACAAGGTAGTTGTGTGGCAGCTTCACCAGGCCTTGCATGAAGTGGATTACCAGGATCCATTTCAGACAGGATTCTGAGCAGAGTAAATGGGAATGAAATGGCATTGATCATGATTTTGGATGATCTGTGGCATGGCCGGGATGGGGGCTATGAATCTATCCTTGCCCTAATTGATCTCTTGGTAGCTTTCAATGCCATGACAACTGTGGTATCATTCTGGATTGATTCAGAGGATTGGGGGTGGATAACACAATGTTGTGCTGGTTCACCACATTTCTCCAGGTTTGGTTCTCCAGGGTCAGTTCCAATTGGTGGTGATTGGGGAGGAAAATTCCCTCCCTTGGCCCTTACATTGTAGGGTTCCATAGGGTTTGTTGCTTTTTCCATTCCTATTTAACATGTATATGAGGCCACTGGGTAAGATCATCCATCACCATGGGATGATGTTATACATATCTCCCCCAATGCTGTGGATGTCTTATCCCAGTGTCTGGAGGCTATGAAAGCTTGGATGGGGAATAAGAGGTTCATATGAACTGTAGCAAGGTGTGAATGGCTTTGGGTTTTTAGGACTATGCCATTTTTGGTGACACTACCCCAAACAGACCTCATGCATAATCTGGAGGACCTCCTAGACTCACAGTTCCTGCGCACCTGGCAGTGGTAGCTAGGAGGATCTTTGCACAGCTTTATATTATCTGCCAGTTGTGCCCATTCCTACATTGAGGAGCTTTATTCACAGATACTTCTGCCTTGGTTATCGCCAGCTGGACTTCTGTACTGTGCTCTATGTGAGACTGCCCTTGAAGACTATTCAGAAATTTCAGCTGGTGCAAAATACAGCTGCATGGGCAGTTGTGTATGTTTCTAGGAGAAAATTACACATTACACTTCTGCTCTGCAAGCTGCATTGGTTATTACCATATTTCCCTGAAAATAAGACCCAGTCTTAATTTTCTTTTAGGCTTGAAAATAAGCACTCGGGCTTATTTTCGGGGATGTCTTATTTTTTTTGCGGTGCAGGAGGCTGCGAGTGTGGTCACCTCATGGCTGCTTAGCTCCTTAATCGCAGCCCGTGGATCAGCTGAGCCAACAAGGGCTGGGAGCTGCCTTTCGTTGTCTCTCTGGGCACCTGGAGATGTTTCTGGCACACTTGCCAGCCCCAGCCCTGCCCACGGTGCCAGGCAATCTTGCAGCTGAGGGCCCTCTCTTCCGCAGTTCACCTCTGGAGCAGGCGGTGACTACGATTTGTGCTCTGTCAGGTCTGGAGTTCGGGTCTTGCTCAGGCAGCTGCTACAATGAGGCAGAAAGCCATGCGGCGCATCGGAATCGGCTCCCCCCGCCTCTACCCGGCTGCTCAGCCTGCTGCACCTGGCTTCGCGGGGCTTCATTGCTCTCCTGGCTGCGCTGCTCTCAACAGCCTGGCTGGGCTGTTCCTGCCTGGTGTTGAGCAACTCAGCACAGATTTCTGGAACACTTCCCCCACCATTGGCCTGCCAAGCCCCCTTTGTGTTGCCCTCTGCGAGCTCCGTGGTGGCCCTGCAGCAGGTCAGAGGAGGGGGGAGATTGCCCCTTCCTCATTTGCATCCCAAAACCCAGTCTTCCCTGGCCACCAAAGCCCCTGCCTGCACCCTTCTCACTGGAGCAAGACGTGCAATTCAATACCAGTATTACCCCGTGGAGGCCTCCCAATACAACACTCTGCTGTAGCTTCAGAGCAAACCTCCACCTTCCCTGCACAGGATTGCAATGCTGAAGGCTTTGGATGGAGCATTTCTGGAATGTGCATCTATACTGGGCTTGATAAAAGGGCGATTGGCAGGAAAATGAGGGATTCCAACGCGGCACATGGCTTTCTGCCCCATCGTAGCAGCAGCCTGAGCTCCATGCCTGGTGGAGTGTAAACCATGGTTGTCGCCTGCTGCAGAGCCACAAGTTGAGCTGCGGAAGAGAGGGGCCCTAGGCTGCAAGGTTGCCAGGCACCCGGAGAGACAGAACGAGAGTCAGCTCCCAGACTTCACTGGCTCAACTGATCCGGGGGTTGTAATTAAGGGGCCAAGCAGCCATGAGGTGACTGGGGAAGGGAAAAGCTGCCTCCCGTGCTTTTCATCACACCCTTCACTAGGGCTTATTTTTGGGGTAGGGCTTATAGTTAGGTCTACCCCAAAAAACCCAGGCTAGGACTTATTTTTAGGGTAGGTCGTATTTTCGGGAAACTTGGTAGTTTGTTTCTGGGTCCAGTTCAAGGTGGTGCCTTTGACCTTTAAAGCCTTACATAGCCTGAAATCGGCTTATTTAAGGGACCACCTCTCCCTGATGACCTTTATCTATCCCACCAGATCCAGCAGAGAGAGCATTACTATGAGTCCTGTCATCTAGGGAGCTACATTTAGTGGATTCTAGATAGTGGATCTTTTTTGTTACAGTACTTGTTTTTTGGAAAATCCTTCCCCACAAAGTAAGGCTGGTTTCAGCACATTTGATCTTTTGAAAATCCCTCAGTATTTGGTTGTGCCATCAGGCCTGGGGACCACAGGAGACTGGTGAATTATTGAGGTGACTTCCTTATTATTAACATCTTTCTGCCTATATTTTTTTTTAGCTTTTTTCATAGCTTTTTAATGTTTTTATTGTTTTACTATTTATTAATTAAGGAACATGGTGGCTCAGTAGCTAAGATGCTCAGCTTGTCGATCGAAAGATCGGCAGTTCAGCGGTTTGAATCCCTAGTGCCGTGTAACGGGGTGAGCTCCCGTTACTTGTCCCAGCTTCTGCCAACCTAGCAGTTCGAAAGCACGTAAAAAATGCAAGTAGAAAAATAGGACCACCTTTGGTGGGGAGGTAACAGTGTTCCGTGCGCCTTTGGCGTTTAGTCATGCCAGCCACATGACCATGGAGACGTCTTCGGACAGCACTGGCTCTTTGGCTTTGAAATGGAGATGAGTATCGCCCCCTAGAGTCGGGAGCAATTAGCACATATATGCGAGGGGAACCTTTACCTTTTTATTTATTAATTTAATTGCTTTTTTTAGCCTTGTTGTATACCACCCAAAGTCATTTGGTGACATAGATGGCTATATAAATTAAACAAAAAAATAAGTGTTTTCCAAATATAAGAATGGCTTTGGAATGGAACAAGGTGCAGTAACAAGTTCAGCTAAACAGTTTTGGGAGAGAATGAACAGGAGGCTGTGGAATCTAGATAAGAATGGACAGTATTAATTTATATAGTAGAAAACAGCCACTTGTGATCATTGTGGTTCATAGTGATCAAATGTAATAATTACAAACATTACTGATGGCTTTTGGTATGTTCTGCTGAAAACATTGTGTTCTCTTTTATTGTTATTAATGTCTTCTGCTTCATTGATGTTTTGTGAAATAGTTGCTTGGCAAGTGATAAACCTTATGCACCAAAATGATTGTTATTTTGGGGCGATCAGGTCCAATCTAACAGGCAGGATTTCTTTTTTCCAATTTCCTTTTCATTTAAGGAAATAATTACCTGGCTCTTGTATGTTTAGATAACTCTGTTTGCATGTTGAGCTGTGCGCAGGCAAGTTCAGTAAAGAAAAACATTCAGGGTAGTTTAAAATACTTCCCCTTCTGCCAAACTCATGCAATATTTATCAAGGGGCCAGGAGTCAGATGCACTGACCTCTGCGGTGCTGCAGTTAAACAGCTCCAGCATGTGTGTTCTCCCCCCCACCCTCACCCCACTTGCATTCTAATTGCTGCACTTGTCCTTTGGCTCTGGAGGTTTCTCACTGGCAACATTCATGCTAATGGAAGATTATGCTGGGCGGGATGTTCTTTCCTTTTGCCGTAGCAATAGCAAAGCTGTCTCTAGTTGTATGGATCCAAGTGCCAAAAATGTCTGCTAAGATTTCTAATGCCCGGGAGAGATTTTCAGCTTTGCTGACAGCAGCTGGTTGTATGCTGCTGAGAACATGGGACAAAGGGTCAGCTGCTGTGTTACTGATATTGTGCAGGTTTCTTACTTAGCTCTATTGCACTGTGTTACCAAGTTGTCTTTAAAGAACTGCTTGACCCTTCGCTGGATGGATATTTTTTCCACTTGACTTTCTGTTTTCTCCTATCTTCTTTTGGAGATTGAAATCAATATTCACTTTTGGGAGTCAGGCTGATCTTTAGTAGAAGTCTTGACTTCCAACATACTTGCGTTAGCTGGAAAGGGAATTGATAGATTTGGACAGGTAATAGTGAAAGATACTTTAACTCTTCAGCTTAGTTTCCCAGAAATGAGCTCTGAAAGATGAAGATTGCTTTTTTAAATATCAATGATACTAAAGAAGTATAGTTGGTTGGTATATATATATTCCTGGTTCATTCTTTCTCATTTCCACTGAAATGCTCTACAGATAGATGAAATTTTTTTTTGCCTGTAATCTTGACAATTTACTACTACTTAGAGTATATGGACATGTGATTTATTTATTAAGGACCATGTCTGCTCTATATATGGATGGCACTGTTGCATTGTTGGAAATCTGGTCCTTAAAATTTTGTGTTCCATTTGCTTAAAAAGGTAAATCTAGATTTACTATTATGAAGAAGGGGAAACATCTCAAAACTCTCTGAATTTTAATAAATTGAAATGATTAATTGCTAATGTAAGAAATGAACATAGCATTTCCCTACATAGTTCTTATCCATTCTTCATGATTAGCAAAATAAGAATATTTTTTAAAGAATATATAATGCATAGTTTGTTGTTTTGAAAAACATCACACAATTCATTTTTTAATGGCATAGACTGTGTTCCCGAAGCACAGAATAGTTGATCACTTTTAAGGAGAAAATATAGAGATAATTGATGTATTCTAAGAATTGGGAAATGTTTTCATTTGATCTTATTTCATATCAGTTATATTATGCTTTTCTACTTAAAATAAATTCAAGTATTATTAAATGGAATATCCCCCCCCCCCCCGAGGTAATGAAGGACCCCCATCTCTTGACCTTTCAGAAGATCTCATTCTTCACTCAGGTATTGGGCCAAGATAGAAGTTGGGCCCAATGCATATATATTTTGGAATATGAATGTTGCAGTGTTTTGTTTGTGTGAAATAGTTTTATTTTTCTGTGCGTAGGGAACCACCAGAGTTATGTTACATAGATGGGCAGCCAGATACAACTTTTTAAAAGAATAAATACAGGCAGTCCTCAATTTACAATCACAGTTGGGATCAGGATTTCCATTGCTAAGCAAGGTGGCTATTAAGTGAGTCCTCCCTATTTTACGAATTTTTTGCTGTGGTTGTTAAGGGAGTTGTTAAATGAATCATGTGATTGTTAAACAAATCCAGCTTCCCCATTGACTTTGATTGTCAGATTTTCTGGGAAGGTTGCAAATGGTGATCACATAACCCAGACACACAAACATTGTAAATATATGAGTTACGAAGTGCCTGAATTTTAATCACATGACCATGGGGATGCTGTGATGGTTGGTTTATGAAGTATATTTAAAACATTGACAATAGTGCAAATTAATTAATTTTGATGACTGCTCATCTCAAACAATCATACAACCAATTAAAAACAATAACAATATAGTCCAAAAATAATTATACATACATGGCAATTGAGAAAAGTTGTCATCATAGTTGTGGATGCAGTGGTTGAACTAGCAGCTGCAAATGCCCTGTCCACTTCCTCAGATTCAGTGGGATTGAACTCCCCCCAAATGACCCTATAAGATTTAGCCCCCCATAACCTCTAGTGATTCTGCCCTAAAGGTGGAGTGCAACAAAGAATGAATACGAGTGACATTTTTTTTTAATTTGATTTATATGCCGCCCTTCTCCGGAGACTCAGGGCGGCTTACAATGCGTTAAGCAATAGCCTTCATACTTTTGTATATTTATACAAAGTCAGCTTATTGCCCCCACAAACTGGGTCCTCACTTAACCTACCTTAGAAAGGATGGAAGGCTGAGTCAACCTTGAGCCTGGTAAGATTCGAACCTGCAGAAATTGCAGGCAGCTGTGTTAATTACAGGGTGCATTAAACCACTGTACTACCAAGGCTTATCAGCTATATACTGAAAAATCTCTCTATATAAAAGCAAAACCCAAACACGCCATAATCACGAAATCTCCAGAACCGTAAAGCCTACAAACTTGAAATTTGCCACATACGTTCCTCTTGGCTTCTAGGTACTCACTAAGAAAGGATTTTTTGAAATGACCATCAGAGCATTAGTATTTCCTATATTATTATTAACACGCTAACACGCTATTTCTGATGCTAAGGAATTCTACTCCCCCTCCCCACCTGAAAAGAAATCTGTTCCAAATGCAAAACACAAGCAAAGGAGAGGAGTTTCATTTTCATTTTTACTTTCACAGCAGGAAGCAGCCTTAATACAGAATACTTGAGCTACGTCATGGCCAGGCTCCTTCCTGTCTCTTTCTCACACAGCACACACAGCAAATACTGTTTCACTTTCCAAACAGCCCTCTGATGCTAAGGCGTTCTACTCCCTCTCCCCACCTGAAAAGAAATCTGTTCCAAATGCAAAACACAAGTAGAGGAGAAGAGTTTCACTTTCAGTTTTACTTTCACAGCAGCAACCAGGGGATAGGATAGGGGAGGCTTCTGTGGGGCAAGCCTGAGGGAGAGAAGGGGGATAGGATAGGAGCCGTTTCTGTGGGGCAAGGCTGAGGGAGAGAAGGGGATAGGATAGGGGAGGCTTCTGTGGGGCAAGGTTGAGGGAGAGAAGGGGATAGGATAGGAGCCATTTCTGTGGGGCAAGACTGAGGGAGAGAAGGGGAGAGGAGAGGCCGATTGTAACTACTCATTAATTTTCAAATTGTAAGTGTTGATTTATGAAGCCCCATCACATAGTTTCGTAGCGAAGCACGGGTTTCCAGCTAGTGCTATATACTTCACAGTAGGTGAATCTTAGTATTACTGAGGTGAATCTGTAGGTGAATCTCCATATTACTCTCTTCCAGGAGGAGCTAGGTCACTCAATAGAGGGCTGCTGAGCGATTATCTGTGAATGCAATAGGAGATAAGAAACAGGAGTAGACTCTAATAACAGCTGTAGCTTGTGTTTGATTGTTGTTTGCCGGTGGCATTCTAGGCATCTTTGTGCTCTCTTTAGTTTTCCCAACTCTTCCGAATACCATACAGAATGACACGGAACTCTGGGCATGGAGGTGTGATTTGAGATGTGATTTGGTCCAAAGCCATGGTTGCTCTTCCATTCCATGCAGCCATCAAGATTTTGGCTGGACCTTGTAACAGACCTTTCAGAATAATTCCCAGCTCCCTCTGAAACCCAGTCGGGTCCATCAGTCACCTGGTGGTCGTAATTTCTTAGAAAATGTGATGCTATATGCCGGTAAATATAATATAAATATTTTTAACATAAATATAAAAAAGCATAAAAACTAAAAAAAGGAAAATTTACCTTTATCCAACCATCTTTGAAAATGGTTACCCCACAGAAGCAGCTTTGCACTGAAATTTAATCAGTGCTTACTTTATTGTGGTGCCTCCCTTCTCCCTTTCCTTTTCCTTGTGTTATATATGTTGCCCAACCAAATTGATTGCTGTCCTATTATTAGTGGGACATGGGGCTTTTTTTACTGAGTCTTCTGTCTAGAGGCATGAGGGTAATATTTGTAGGGAAAAATTTGCAACAATGTTCGTCTTTATTGGCCTGATGGTGCCAAGTACTGAATTTGTTATTTGTGTCTCAGAAATACATATATAGGATGAAGAAAGTGGTTGGTCCATTGTTTTGTTACCATTGGAAAGGATTGAGAGAAGAATATGGGAGGAAAAAAATATATTCAGCTTCTCTGTAGTAAAACGTAGAACAGCAGTGAAGGAGGAGGAGTGTGAAATGGAATGGCTTTTAGAGGTGGCAGCTATTATTTTGGGGGTGGGGGAAATGTATATTGAGGTGTTAGCTATGATTTATCATTCTGCTTATGTAGAAAAAAGTTAGTGATTTCCTGAAGTTGAGCCTAATTGAAGGCAAATATACATGTGCCATGATAATGTTGCAGGATCCAACCTGGGTCGGTCACCAGGATCACGTATTTTGTCTTCCAAGCTTTTGGACTTGTGCTGGTCCTCTGGATGGACCCTAGCATGAGTCCGAAAGCTCGAAAGACTAAACCTCAGGTCTCAGTAACCGATCCAGGTTGGATCTTGAGCTTAATTTCTGGTGAACTCACAGATACATTCCTGAATTTTTATTTATTAATCATTTTTATTTATTAATCAAATTTATATACAGTCATGGCCGTAAATGTTGGCACCCCTGAAATTTTTCAAGAAAATGAAGTATTTCTCACAGAAAAGTAGTGCAGTAACACATGTTTTGCTATACACTTGTTTATTCCCTTTGTGTGTATTGGAACAAAACCAAAAAAGGGAGGAAAAAAAGCAAATTGGACATACTGTCACACAAAACTCCAAAAATGGGCTGGACAAAATCATTGGCACCCTTTACTTAATATTTGGTTGCACACCCTTTGGAATAAATAACTGAAATCAGTCGCTTCCGATAACCATCAATAAGCTTCTTACACCTCTCACCCGGAATTTTGGACCACTCTTCCTTTGCAAACTGCTCCAGGTCTCTCTTATTGGAAGGGCGCCTCTTCCCAACAGCAATTTTAAGATCTCTCCACAGGTGTTCAATGGAATTGAGATCTGGACTCATTGCTGGCCACTTCAGAACTCTCCAGCGCTTTGTTGCCATCCATTTCTGGGTGCTTTTTGACGTATGTTTGGGGTCATTGTCCTGCTGGAAGACCCAAGATCTCCGACGCAAACCCAGCTTTCTGATACTGGGCTCTACAGTGCGATCCAAAATCCGTTGGTAATCCTCAGATTTCATGATGCCTTGCACACATTCAAGGCACCCAGTGCCAGAGGCAGCAAAACAACCCCAAAACATCAGTGAACCTCCACCATATTTCACTGCAGGTACTGTGTTCTTTTCTTTGTAGGCCTCATTCCGTTTGCGGTAAACAGTAGAATGATGTGCTTTACCAAAAAGCTCTATCTCGGTCTTATCTGTCCACAAGACGTTTGCCCAGAAGGATTTTGGCTTACTCAAGTACATGTTGGCAAACTGTAGTCTTGCTTTTTTATGTCTCTGTGTCAGCAGTAGGGTCCTGCATCTCCTGCCATAGTGTTTCATTTCATTTAAATGTCGATGGATAGTTCACGCTGACACTGATGCTCCCTGAGCCTGCAGGACAGCTTGAATTGCTTTAGAACTTGTTTGGGGCTGCTTATCCACTATCCAGATTATCCTGCTTTGGCACCTTTCATCAATTTTTCTCTTCCGTCCACACCCAGAGAGATTAGCTACAGTGCCATGGGTTGCAAACTTCTTGATAATGTTGCACACTGTGGACAAAGGCAAATCTAGATCTCTGGAGATGGACTTGTAACCTTGAGATTGGTGATATTTTTCCACAATTTTGGTTCTCAAGTCCTCAGACAGTTCTCTTCTCTTTCTGTTGTCCATGCTTAGTGTGGCACACACAGACACACAATGCAAAGACTAAGTGAACTTCTCTCCTTTTGATCTGCTTTCAGGTGTGAGTTTTATATTGCCCACACCTCTTACTTGCCCCAGGTGAGTTTAAAGGAGCATCACATGCTTGAAACAATCTTATTTATCCACAATTTTGAAAGGGTGCCAGTGATTTTGTCCAGCCCATTTTTGGAGTTTTGTGTGACATTATGTCCAATTTGCTATTTTTCCTCCCTTTTTTGGTTTTGTTCCAATACACACAAAGGGAATAAACATGTGTATAGCAAAACATGTGTTACTGCACTACTTTTCTGTGAGAAATACTTCATTTTCTGGAAAAATTTCAGGGGTGCCAACATTTACAGCCATGACTGTAGCTGCCCATCTCACTGAAGGACTCTCTGGGTGACAAACAAGTATCTGATAAAAACCCTTCTTTTTTTTTTTACTTAATTTTGCAATCTACATTACAGCTTTCCTGATGAATTCCTATCCAAATACTAATCAAACCTGAACCTCCTTAACTATTTTTGGATCAGTCAAGGTCACTTAGGGGCTCATCCACAGGAAAGCTGGTGATTAATTGTGAGAGGTAGACTCATTTGTGGTCCTGCAGACCAGATATTGCTCTTGCTTAGTTTAGGGAATTCTGACTGTCGTTGGAAATTATGGACTACAATATTCCTGGATTACTTGTTGGGTAAGTTTGCTCCAGGCTAAATTGCAAAATCTACAAATGTTTGTGAGAAAGGTTTAGTTTCTAATTGTCTTTCAGAAGTAGTACTTCATTAGCATCTTTTGTCAATCAATAGAGTCCTTTGTGTCTGAAGAAGAAGAATAAGTATCATGACACCAAAAATGACTTACATATTTGAATCAGACATTGGGAAGCAGTCACTGAGATATTGCTGGTTTGCAACAGACAAACAGAAATAGAGTATTTATGTTTTGTGTCACATTGTTTTGTGCATGATGCTGACATATAACTTAGAACAAGGGTGTCAAACTCAAGTTGTCATGGTGGCGTTATGTGATCTATTGGCATCCCCCCCTTCGCTAAACTGGGAATGGGTGTGGCCAGCATGTGACCAGGGTGGATTTGATTTAAAACAAGTTGATTTAAATTGTGATTTGTTGATTTAAATCACTAGTAAAAAGGCTTGATTGAAATCAACTTGATTTAAATCATAATTTTTAAAGAGCAACTGTCATCTCTGCTACTCCTTTGACCCACTGTTGACTCACCGATAGTCCCAGTGTTGCAGAATATACAGCCTCATGCTACATAACTAAGCTCCATTTCATGCTGAATAAACTAAATTATTTATGTATCTTAAATAGAAAACTATCTTATGATAGATTTTTACCCCAAAAGTTTTTTTAAAAATAAATTCAATAAAAATCAAAAAAATCCGATTTAAATTAAAAAAAATCCGATTTTTTAAAAAAAATCATTGATTTTTATCCACCCTGCATGTGACACATCTGGCCTGTGGGCTGGGAGTTTGACAGTCCTGACTTAGAGCCTGACTAAACTGTAACATGTTGAGGGTAGAGATTTGGGAGATTTCCTTGTGTTAGTGTGAAAGCTGACTACTGTGCTAATTTGAAAACTTCTCAGTAAGTATGTTGCTTCCTGTGGCAACCACTTGCACATGTATACCAAAGCTTTCTCTCTGATTGATTGGATGCTACTAAGATGATTTCCCAAAGTGATTAAGTCTGCTGTGGAGATATGGAAACTAGCTGCAAGTAGTCTTGACAGAGGGACTTTTGATGACCCAGCAGAGCTGAGAAACTCATTTATCTATTTCAGGCAGTCACAAAGATACCATACTCTCGGTACATTGTTAAAACTTGCAGTAAAATTTGTAAGCATTGCAGGTCTTTTTATCTTACATCATGTAAGAGGAGAGATGTGTTGGTCTGTGACAATGCCTCTCTGGATTCTACGTAGGAGTAACAGGCCAAACTGCACAAAGTAATTAATGGATCCAACTTTTGACATCAGGACTCAAAACAAAGACAAAGCCATATCATAGACACTCCAGTACAGATCTCAAAGTAGCCTTGATAAAAAGAAATTTTACCAGCACAACTGAGTGAGAGAATTCTGAACTCACCTACACCATAAGGTTTCAGGGTATTTCTGGAAGTCCCAGCAAACACAATGGATGTTTAACATATTGCAGTTGTTAATTGATAAGATACTTGTAATCTGTCTCACATGTAACCTATATCTGCATAAACCACACCTTCTGTTTCCTCTGTCCCACAGATCAATTTTGACATCTATTGCATTTGATGAAGAGGCAATACATGTCACATAAAGCTAATTTGTGTTAGTCTAAAAGGTGCTACGAGACACCTCCTTATTTCTACCTTATATCTACGTGTATACATCTTAGGTTTTTGAGTGTTATGTGATGTGAAATACACCTTTTAAGTATACCTTTAGGATCAAAATAAAAAAAAAAAACAATGTGCTTACAAAAATTTATGCCATAATATACTTTGTAGTTTTAATTAGATTCAAGTTATCAAGATCCATAATTTGGCATTTAATTCATAAACTGGTGGTTGCTAAATGCACCTAGCATTGAATATTAACCCTGTATCTTTCCAAGTAAATAATTATCTTTACCTAAAGTACTTGTCTTCTGTTGTTGTTGTTGTTGTTATCTTGTATCTCCATTATCAAAGCATAGCTTTCTCATTGGCTGTTTTGTACCAAAGATTCATTCTAGATTAGCAGCAACGCTATGTGTATCTTGAGATGGTAAATTACACTTGAGGAACAGTAGTATTTTATAGATACAACATATATTTGACATAGTCATGTCTTTTAAATTTTCCAGACAGATGAGTGCTATGTGGTAGCCTTGAAGGCATGCACGGCCACAATTTTGCTGTCTTGTTTATAAAATGCAACATAAATGTTGTATGATGTTGAGATGCAGGAAGAGTGTCGTTTCACTTCCTCATTTTTCTGCAACAGTATCTTTAGATCGTTTGTATGCAATTTAGAAGCTTTTCTGCAAGGCTTCCTTAGCTATTAGATGATTGCAGGATGAGATATTAATATTTTAAACATAAAAATATTAAAGCAGGATGTAATCTTTTTAAGAGTCTGGAGGCAAGCACCTGTATTCCTCCTCCTCCTACATTTACCAAGGCAAATGTAACAGTGCATTCTAAATATTTTTAGAAATGAATGAGCATACTGAGTTCTCTTAAAGCCGAGACCAGGTTTGTAAGATTCAATATTTTCTCCCAGTTTTAGAAAGAGTAAATTCTCTAAAAATGCCAGCTAGGTACTAAAAGATTAAGAATATAAAAAATAACACTTTTTTTGGTGGTGGGGGGGTTCTGACATTCCAAACCTAACAGATGGACAATAACCATTTATGATTAGCTGGGAGACTTGCACATTAATTTTTCATACAGTAGGACCACCTGAGTGACTGAATTCAATTACAAGCTGCCTCCCTTTCTTGTTGCCCCCCCCTTTCCCTCCCCGTGTTATTAATGTGGCACCTCCATAAAAGAAATGGAGGGACCTGTTGAAATGTGAAACTCTTATTTCTTAGCATGACCCCCTAGATAATTAGGGTTAAATTGATATGCTATCACACTGGTGACACATTTTATCTGCCTGTGTTTGTACAAGAGGATACAATGGTGGAGGAAGGACCAATTTGTGTCCTCCTTTAACTAACCAGACTGAGATAAAAGGTGTCACTAGGACGATAACATCCTCGCCTTGCACTCTTTTATTGTTGCTCCATTTGTTCCCACCCCCCAAATCCTGTTCTTTCATTCTTTCAATACCCTCGGCCATATTTTAGCTCCATGCCATTGCATAATGATGCTCTGCTAAATGTGTGTGTGCTATCTGAAACTCTGGCTGACAGCCTTGCCCGATAACCAAATTCCTGCCCATCTATCACTCGCTGCCTCTTCTCAACTTAAGGAAAGTGATAACCAAAGCATGGCTGTTTATCACTGCAAGCTGGGCTTTTCTTTTCCAGATGGAAGAAAAAAGAGAAGGAAAACCATGTGACCTTGCCTCCAATTTATTTCAGTTTTCCTTCTCTACAGCTTCAGAATGGAAAAACTGCCATGTACTGCCAAGAACACCACCTTGACATATAATTTTGGTGCAAAAATGTTTTTTTAGTTTAATAACTCCAGAAAAATATTATTTATTATTATATTGTAATTAGTGTATATCTGTCTGTTTAAGTGTACAAAAACAGCTTAATGCCTTTTTAAATTAGAGATAGAGTTCTATTAAATGTCTCCTCAATTGTTATAAGAATAGTATACATGCACACATATGTGCATATTCAGATTGCACTACACTTAGTGTAATGTAGAACATAATTGGTAATGGCAAAATATAAATAAATGCAAATATGTTCTGTTCTCTGAAAAATATAAACTTTAGTTGAGCGCCTTGATATCATGCCTTATATAGTAGGAACCATGCAGAATCAGCTTATCTTTGTACTGGGTAAGAGTACATAATTTTTATATAATGAACATGAGATAATGATGGACATAATAAGAAATTAGAATAATAATAAGAAATAATAAAATAATAAGAAATCAATGGCATAGGTTGTGTCAATGACATAGATATTTGGGCTCCATGGTGAGGTATGAATGGGAAATGCTAATGGGTCCAACAATATAATGTGCATTTCCCAGGAACTGGTACTGTATTTCACTGATTATGTAAGTAAATGTCTATGGAGATTCAGGTCCAGGTTATGGTTGTCCCAAAGGTGCTTTTTCAAGAGGCAACTGGACTTTCTGGCTTTTCTTTGAAGATGTTTCGCTTCTCAGAGCTGAAGAAGCTTCTTGGATGAGAAGCGAAATGTCTTCAAAGAAAAACCAGAAAGTCCAGTTGCCTCTTGAAAAAGCACCTTTGGGACATATATAAGTAGTATCTAGTAGCTGTCCATAATATTATTCTCCATGGATTTGCTTAACTCTCTCTTAAAGTCATCTATGTTGGTGGCCATCTACATATATTTGTTTTAGAAAATAAGAAGTTTGACTCAGTGTATGGAAAACAGTGTTCCTTTTCTTGTCTGAAATTTCTCAGCCTTAAGCTTTATTCAGTAGGTGAGGTGATGATGTAAATTGGCCAGTTATTTTGCTTTTGTTTTTCTGGGTGAAGGTTCTGATAAGGTTATATGTGGGCTTATATTGTGGATTTAAGTGTTTCCTGCTTCAAATGACAGAAAATATTATCACTACTTTTTGACAGTTTTGATCAGGAAAAGCCCGAGGACTTTATAAATGGACTGGAGGTGTGCATGTTCCTCATCTCTGTATTAAGGGAAGAAACGAATCCACCTATATCACTCAACCTTATTTCTAAAGAGAACACATGATTCTTAGTTCAGTGAAACTAAATGTTAGTGCTTGCTTAACTGTAGAGCTGAGATAGTGGACATTTAAACAGGAAAGTTACTGATTTTATTTTGCTTATGCTAACAAGGCCATTTGATATCTTTCCCCAAGCTGATATCCTCCAGATACGCTGAACTAACACTGCCTCATTGCAGTCATTTTGGTATGACACAGTTTAAGGCTAACAGATACGTAGAGGAAGGATATCTTACCTTTTTGCGTAAAGCACTAATGTCACTGGCTTCTCACTGACCGTGCCTTGTCCAATCTCTTCTCTCTCCTTTTTTCTGGAAAAAAAAATCAGTCTAAGGAGCACAGTTTACATCAAAGTGCTGGGTGCAAAGAGCATGCTTGATTTGCATATCCAATTGCTTGGATTGAAGTAATTACCATGTGTAAATGAATCTATTAATCACTTATTTAATTAATTTTTGGTCTTTCCTATGGCCACCTAATTCATACCCAATCCAGCATTCAAAGCATATCTAAAAATCTTTAGCAAAGCATTAATAAGCAATACGACCTGTTAACTACCCCATATCAATCAAGTTGATTGAGTATAAATGAATTTACATTCTAAACTAATGGCTGCAATGTCCATTCTTTTCTCCACCAGCAGCGGAAGGCTATATATGTGAATGTGTGTTACGAGTTATGTAGCAGGTGTATTGACCTGGATCCCAAAGTTCAGTTCTTGTCTCCTTTTGTTTGTTTCTGAAGACAGAAATAGGAGAACTGTATTTCATATTGTAGAATGCTAAATGTTTGTGCCTTGCCTCCATATGCTTGTTCTGGCAAACTCTTTTCTGATTATCTTAAATCATAGAAACAAGAGACAATTCAAGATGAATCTTTTCCTCAGCCCCCCAGCATTGCTGTTTTGAATGGCTTCTCCTTCTCCCTCATAAACCTGCTACTTAGCATTGTGGCTTTGTGTATTTACCTCCATTAACTTTAAATACTCTGTTCAGACTAATGCAAAATATTTTGAGTGATAGCTCTGGGAAATGACATAGCCAAGTCATTTTACAACTCATTTCATTGAGTACATCTATTAGTCAATAAAGGGATTGTATGACACAAGAAAGTATCTGTTGCAAGCCATAAAACAAATATAGAGAGTTGTCATAATATCTTTGGGGCTGTGTATCATTGTAAATGATGAATTCTGGCACATGAAATGATAGGATATTTAAAGTACATATAGTACAAATAACCAAACAAATGTATTTTGTAAGTACTCCCAAAATACTTGTAATTGTTTTCAATTTGTTTATCTCTTAGTTTCTAAACATTGACACAAATATGAGGGTTTGTGTTTTATTTGGAGTTGGCACTGATGGTAAATGATCCACTGGTTTATAACCATGTTAATATAATTGGGGCTAACACAAGAAAAGTTTTGAGGGGAGGGGGAAATGTATGATCTGTTGGTTTCATCTGATTTAACCCATTTTTTCCTTTTATGGTTTTTCTAAAATATTATTTAGATTTCTGTAATTTGTATTATAACTAAATTTTAATTATTTTCGAATTGTATTTTCGAACTGCAGCTGTATTTGTTTTCCAATGAAGGAATGGGGCAGGGGAGAAATTGTGCCATTAAAGAGGATTGATCATTACAGAAATATTTCTGTGCAACTAAGTTCTGTGCAACTCTTTACAAAATCTTTTTCTTTTTTTCTCTTCCACTGTTCCATTCTACCTTTTATAGAATAATTAATGTTTAATTTTAAATACAATAGTAAGTTAATAATGAATATCTGAAGGACTAGAGAGATTTCCCACCCATAATGGTAGCCAATTTGTGAATAGGCAAGCAACCATATTTCTTTGCTTAATAATAATTTGCTTTCAAAATGTCAGATGTGCCTAGCTTTCCAAAAAAGTTGAGGATCTCTCAACTAGAGAGACATGTACTCCTAAGAAGACTGAGGTTTGGGCTGAAATACAGATGGTATGTTTCCTTATTTCTCCTTTCTTGGGTACTTAGACTGTTCTACTTGAAACCAACCTGCTCTTTTTCTTACAGGTTACCTGGACAATGCCAGTACTTAGGACTTCCAGTTGCTGATTACTTCAAACAGTGGATTAATCTCAAAAAGGTACTTTCATTGCTGATATGTTTCTCTTGCCCTCCCCCATCTCAGTCTTTGTTGTCTCTTCATTTCCATCATTTCCCCTTCCTTTTATAGTATTCTCCTTCCTTCAAGGAGGTATTTAATAAGCGCTGCTGTTTTGCATTGAAATGAGGAGTTATTTTCTCAGAACCTGGGTGAAGCAAAGTTCCTATTGTATTTCTCCTAATAGAGTCTTACTGTACTTGATGGAATATGGTCTGCAGCTGGAAAATCTCATTGTGGCCATCCTGATACAGCATCTCTATGCATAATAACTTAGCATTTCCCTAGGATAGGCTGGGTCAATTGGGGCATATCTAAATCTTTCTTCCCTAGAATTTCTGACTCTCCCCTCCCTCCTCCCTGCTCCAAATATTAGCTAGCTATTTTTGGTCTTTAAAATGCTTAAGACTTTTTGTTTTATTCACTTCAATAAAACTACCACTGAACATATTTTCTTTTGTAGGTACATGTAGTTATAGCTGCTGAGGCATGGATGCCTCCTTCATTTCTTGGGTCACACTTTATTGTTGGATTACTCAAATATCTTACATTTTTCTAAAAAGTTTCTCACAAGTCTATATAGATTAATATGTGACTCCACCCTGACTGAACCCAACTCTATATTATCAGGGAGTGGAAATTGACAGTAGAATCAAGGAACTGTGCAGCACATAGACCTGCAACAGCTCTTAACATTATTTTGTTTGAATCATGGTATAAATAAATAGCATAGTTTTGCATTTTAATTTCTATTCTCATTAAATAAAAGCTTGCCAGATGAAATTGCTGATAATACTGTTTCTCATTTTGTTACATAAACAAATCTAAGAGGTAGTCTGAGCAGTTATAGAAGGAAAATTAGCATATTTTTTTTTGTCAATTCAGAGTAGGGCACAATAATGTTTTGTCAATTCAGAGTAGGGCACAAGTGTAATGGGGGAAAAGCTGGCAGCATGGGCCTTAGTTTGACAAGAATTTCTTCCTTGCCTGCTGTCAGAGTGAATGTCCTAGCTTATTGCTGGCTTTCTGCATATATAAGATGAAAGTACGTTGGGAATTTTGTGCCACCCAGAAACCATTAAGAATTGCCACTTGAAGTTCACAAAGGTTCTGGTGAATGTCTAGAAATAATATAACTAATCAGTATTGATGGATGTATCAAGAAGAGTGGTGGGTTGCCCCGGTTCGGACCGGTTCGCAAGAACTGGTAGTAAAACCGGTGGGAGGCTCCGCCCATTCACCCGGATGTCATCATAGGTGATCTGCGCATATGCATAAGCTTCTGCGCATGTCCAGAAGACCGCACGCAGGCACAATGCGAACCGGTAGTAAAGGTAAGTAGAAACCATCCCTGTTCAAGAAGAAAAGTAAAATATTCCTGTATGATAATATTTGATATGTTAGGTAAAACTCTTTGCTATATTGTACTTCTTGCAACTTTTTCATTTGGGCTATTGATTTTTTGTTTTAAAAATCTGACTTTCATATAATCTATTCCGACATTTCAATGGAGGGAAACATTATTCTTTCTAAGAAAAATAGCTTCATGTATAGAGTTTGAGTTATAATTCACATGGGTGGGGTGGTTGTATCTTAGAATGGGGACATCACAAAATCTCAGGATAGAGACATAGTTAGAGATCACAGTAGGGGAAATAACATTTGGGGTTAACATCAGTTGTAAATCACTTCTTTCTTATCAGATGTGATGATTCATGTTGACTTGGTCAGAGAGATGTGAAGCGTATTTTCTGTGCTTAGTATAGGAAGAGTAGAATTTGACTTTGTGCCAAATCCTTCCATTTTCTAGTCCCTGAAGTTACTTCATTGACTCTTCAATTTGAAAAATCTCCTTTTCATAGAAAAGCTCTGGCTTTTCTTCTAGCTTCTTGTGCACCAGGCTTTTTCCTTTGCTGACTTGCCTATGGTCCAAAGACAGCCACAAATAAAAACTTTAGTTTCTGTTTAGGCTAAGTAGAGCCAAAATTCCAATGAAACTATGTTCAGATGGCTACGATTGAGAAGGACATCACGTAGTCTCTGGAAACAAAGTATTTTTCTCAATTTTCAGGTTTATTGTGTTATTAAATCTTTTCTATAATTTCTGTGAAGTGAATATTGTTTTAGATTGAATGGGTTAATTTATCACTTCTATATTACTGGGGTATTTTTAAAAACAAATTTTCAAGAAGGATGTGGAAAATATATTGTTTTCACTTTCCCAAAGATACAGAGATTTTGAAAGATAATGGAGGATAGGGAGAGACTGGAATAAAAAAAAAACCACGATCATGGTGTGTGAGGAGAAAAAAATGGAATATATGGTAGGTAGTGAGTGGTAGTAAGGGAGAGGCCATGGCAGGGTAATGGCTAGCAAAGGTTAACATCTTTCTGCTGCTGATACGGTGATCTTTCAGAATTACTAATGAACGTCATAAAAAAAACCTGATGGGATTGTAGCTAGAAGTCTTATAGCGAGATATTGGTTGGCTTAGGGAGATTGGAAGAAATATTTAAAAAATAACAACAGTACTCCTAGTATATCTAGGAGTGGAGAAAGAAGCTTTGCTACTGTGTTTGCTTCAGAGCATTTTGAAAACAGCTCTTTCAGAGACCTTTAATCATTTATAGATTTTATGCCCTGGTTCTGTATCTAACATTGGCAAAATAACTTGGTGACTCAGAATGGCTTGCTATTTGATTGGGAACTACTATTCTTAGAAAAAGGTCAAGACACCTGCGTTTTCATTGTTTCTTATTCTTTACAGTAGAACATAGAGGAAACTGATTCATTCTTTGTGACCTTGCATGACTTAATGATGATGGGCTATTGTTGAAGGAGAAGCTGTCCATTTTCTCACACCTTGCAATCAGATCCAATAGTCCATCTTGGATTTGCAAGAAAGGAAAGACATTTCAGCATGCAGAGATTAATAGTAGGGCTGTGCAAAGTATTCAGAGCAACACGGTGTGAAACACCTTGGTGAAAATGAAATTCTTCTTTGAAATGGGGAGACAGCTGCATCCGTTGGTAAGCTGGGAATAGCTGCTTTGAAAGCTGTCTCCCCATTTCAAAGAAGAATTTCATTTTCACCAAGGTGTTTCACACCGTGTTGCTCTGAATACTTTGCACAGCCCTACTATTAATCTCCACATGTATGCCCATGTACATTGCTTTGCTAGCAGTTTCTGCAAAATCTGGGCATATCCACCTGCAAAGTGCAAACCCTCTGGAAGAGCCTTGAGTCACAACAAGCCTTTCCGGAATTGCTACTGGCTTAGTACTTTGAGTTTTCACTTGCCTCAGTGCATTTCACAAAGCACCCACATGAATGCTTTGCTCAGTTGTATTAATGGCAACTTGATATTTAGTGCAGTGACTGGATAAAATCCAAGATTTTAGGATAGACACCATCCTTGTTCATGGCTGTATATGTTGTCAGAAGTCTTACTTTTCTTTGTCCTCAAATGCTGCTTCTTGTCAAACCATATTGCATTCTTGCATTTTTAATGTCACTGAACTATCTTGTATCTTTTGTGAGTCATCAGCTTAGTGAGGACTTGGGACAGAGAGTTTATCAGATTTTATGCCTTGTTTAGATCACGCTTTAGCAATGCTTCCCAAATATGGATGTTTTTAGAATGTTTCTGTGTACCAGATTTTCCCTTAAACTCTGTCTACTGGCAGTGTTGAGATAGTTGCTGAAACTTTTTGACTGTGTCTTTACTTCTGCTATAGTCAAAGGCAGTATTTACCATTAACACAAATTCTATGGACAGAATTAACTTTCATACATACAGAGGAGCTATGTTGCTTTAATTGGAAAAGCCAAAAGTTCAATTGGATCAGAAAAGAAGTGGACTAGTGAACTAGGAAAATAGGAAAGGCTTGAAGATATTTAAGAGCAATAACAGAAACATGTGAATAAAGTACTGGTGTGAGGAAAAATGTAGGGCAGGATAGTAAGGTATATGTAAAAATGAAAATATATGAGATATATCCATATAAGAAACACCCCCCCCCCCGAGTTTTCTTCTTTATGAGACTTCACAAAATTGCCCTTATCTAAATATCTATCTAAAGTTATGCATTAATAGAGCCAAAAATTGTACTTTATCATCAAAATATGCACTACAGATTCCTTAGACAAGAGAAACTCTTTTGTCCGCAAATACCATGAGCATTGATGATGCTGTATAAACGATTGGTAGTAGCAATTGCCATATAATAAAATGCAGTTCCTCAGGCTGTGGAATAAAACAGCTTTGATTACAGGGAGCAAAAAGGATGTTCTCAAACAAACAAAACAGTCTTATTCATCACCAGTACTATCTCCATCCATCCACTTAATATATTACTATATTATTCTCATGTACTCCCATCTCAAAGAGGTATATAAATAAAAAATGAAAACAAAAAACAAATACATTAAACTAAAACAATATAAAAACATTGTCATTAAATGGAGAGGTAGAATGGAAAAAAAAAATACACAGGCAAGACCATGTAAGACCATGTAAGACATATGTATGTGAAGACAAATTTATAAAGACAAAATGATAGGTAGCTCTTGGATTTCGGTAGGAGTTTATTCCAAACTACAATTCTAAATGGTAGTTTATTCACTACCATTGAGAAAACTTGTCTACAAAACTGTGCGAGCTGTGGAACAAGCAGCAAGATCTCCATATATCCAGGTCTGTAATGGAGAGTGTGATCATGTTTGTACTCTCTGTTTTTAACAAGCAAAACAGTTATTTCCAGTTTTTACATGGTCAGGTGCTTCACTCAACAATCTGGTCTCTGCATTTTCCACCAATTTTTTTATTTTATTTATATGCCGCCCTTCTCCGGAGACTCAGGGTGGCTTACAATGCGCTAAGCAATAGCCCCCATGAATCAAGGATATTGTCACATATGCATTAAAGTAATGTAAGGAGCAGTAGTTAGAATGCCCTTGGTCAAAAAAGTATAGAAACGTTCTAAACAAAGTTCATATATTAACTGATTATATAGACAGTATTATATAAGAACAATATTATATTGTTCATTTGGGCCTTCAGTGATAGTGACATTCCAATGAGCTTTCTTAATTTTGGAAAGTAAAACTGTATTTTAGAACAGGCAGATTCCTCATTTTGTCACTTCCCATATCAAGAAGCATACAACTATAGTATATATTGTCAAGGTTTAGTTTTAGTCCTTGGGTTTATTATTGTTGTTCTTTGCTTCAGAACATGTATAACCTCCCCTGATTCAGATATTACACAGAAGGAGAGTGAATGTTATTAGCATATTCATAACATCTATTTTTTAATGACTAGTTCATACAGAACCATCAAGATATCTTGGGCTCAGTAATATAGAAAAGAGAAGTGGGTGTGGGCAATTTTTATTGAGAATATCAATAAAACTGTACACTGTATACAACTACAGAAAAACCAGGCTGTTATAAATTAACAGTTCTATTGTGCAGAACAAATGAGGCATTCACTAGGCCTAAAGTTTCTTGATTTTTACCTGGCACTACTATGGTAGTGCATGTTACAATTGAGTAGTAAATACAACCTTAGTATATATTTTAGTACAGGTAGACATTTCTACAGTTTAGGGCACTTTTGCCTTATAATATGCCTCCTTGAATTGCATGCATATACTCTGCATAATTGTGTTCACTGGAATATCAGAATCCAAGCTATATATCAAATGACAGCATGGAGTTGACTGGACAGATTAGTTATGCACTGGCACACACTTTATGCAAAAATTTATCAGAAGATTGGTGCTTGCCTGGACCTCGTCATGTCTCTTTGCTGGTTCTGTTGGAATTGTTGCTTCAGGAGATGTTAGCACTTTCTGAAATTAAATTTCGGAACTTAGAAGAGAGAATAAAATTAGAAAGCACAAGAAGCACAAGGAAATATATATGAAGAAAGGCTAAAGATTAGGACTTTCTTGTAATACTCTGTCTTATCTGTTGATATTCCAAACAGAAGTATATAAAATAATGGATTCAAACAAAATAAAACAAAAACAAAAAAATAAAATCCAAGGATCAGATCTTGAGCTCACCAGTGAATTTCCAATGAAATTAACAAGCAGTAGGTTTAACAGAAGCATATAAACTATTTTCACAAGGCTCATGGTTTATGTGGAGGAGTCTGCTGTCAGTTCTTGGCAACAACCATAATAAAAACCCCTGAACAAATTAATGGAAGATAAGAGTATCAATTTGCCTTTTATTAGGATGTGATGGGCATCTATCCTAATGCTTAGGACATCTCTAAACTTGAAAATTAATGGTTGGAATGAGGTGACTAAGAATACGCTGTTATATTTAGTGGAGCATCTTTATCTGACTTTAATCAGGGATACAATATAAATTGGTTGAATTGTTGGTTTGATCAAAGCATTAAGTTTATATATTTTACTATAAGGAAAAATAGCTGTTGCAAAATAACCTGCTTAATTAGCACTCCTACTCTCAAACATCTGCTCAACTATCTAGCCTGGAGACAGTTCTTAAAGAAATATGACAGAGATGCTGTTTGTCTGAAATTAAAATTTGCTTTAATAATTTGTTTTAATTCAGATTGTATTTTGACATGTTTTACTGTAAACCAGTGTGATAACTTTGGCTGCTGGGCAAGTTTAAAATTTTTAATAAATAAACAAACTTTATTCTTTCATCTCATTGCATGAGATCAACTTGTTGGTCAAGTGGTAACTGTCCAATTACTGATATGTACAGGCAGATGCATTGATCTGATCCAGGAAGGAAGGTGCGTTTTCTCTTGTCTCTCACTCCTGGAAGGGTGAATGTGGCCAGCGTGCTACCCCTTTGCCTTTAAATCTGTCACGCAGCTGTCTTGAACTCTGGAAATCCTTTCACTCTCTCCCTCATCTTGTTAACATGTGTTGCCTTTGGGGTAATCAGGGAAAAAATATTATGTCCTTTTACAATTACCGGGTTTTGGAATATTAAAATGTCTCGCTGCATCGGCAGTGTTATTTTGATTGGTATTCTAACCTTTGACTAGCCCATAAAGCGAGCCGCTCTTCGAGCCAATATTGCAGGACTGAAATTTAATTCCGAAATGATTCCAGATAATAGGGAGACAGATAATATATGCATGAAGGATATTATGTTTGGACTAAATGCAGCAGGGCCAGGGCTTGGGAGTTGAATAATAGCCCAGAGTGAGTTATAATCTGTGGGACAGAAATACCTTACTGTCAGGGCCAGGAGAGGAACTCTTAAATCAAAGAGAAAGAGCTAGCGGGTAGTCACTGGAGACAAAAAGGGCACCCAGCGAGGCCTTAAAGAAACTGAAGTATACTCACTGAAGTGGTACACTGCAAACAGTTCTCTAACCTGGATGCATAAATATCATTTACAAATAAAAGTCAAATTTGTGGAAATAGAATGTGAGTTTTGAAAACAAATTTCAGGGTTTTTAAATTCATTTTTTGCTTTTTCATACTTGTGCCTAAGGTATATACATGTACTGGTAGTAAAGGCATAGTGCAACTATAGAAATGGAAAAAAGAGCTATTCAGGACCCATTTCAAATATCAGTAGAATTTAGTTCAGTGGGTCAACGCTCCTTGTATGCTTGTTGTTTAAAGAAAGAAATAGCAGCTGCTCCTTATCCATAGGGCCCTTCTTGTCATTTTCGAGGAGTTAATGTGGATGATATTATTCTCTCAGTGTAAAGCCATCTGTAGTGATTCATTTTACCTGTGCTGAAAAATTTAAATATATTGTAAAGGACTTGTCTAAGGACCATCTTTTTTCCTGTGAAACGTAAATATTAGAATATGTTACTTAATAGTTTTGTCTGTTTACCAAGTAGATTTAGGATCTTAGGATCCTAAATCCTAAGTTTTTAGGATTGGCTTGATGGCCACTGAACTATTTTTTTAAAAACGTTTTAAATATTCTCAATGGGTTTTTTTGGCTAATTTTATTTTTGACCCTTGTTTTAGTATTATTTTTAAATACTCTCTGATACTAATTTTCTTGTTTGAGCTCATTGGTATTGGGTGTATTAAGAAAACAGGTTTGGGATTATCATGAGATAATATTTGTTGAAGGCTAAAGCTAAGGCTGCCATTGAATAGCATTTAATCTAATTTCAGTTGACAAAATAAAACACAGATGACAAAAGTTCTAGCTCTGGCTAACTTGGCATTGAATTGTATTTATCTCAAAGCCTATCTTTAATTAATTCCTATAAAAGTGTTTTACTTTATATATTGAGAACAAAAAGGGTTTTGTCAAATAATGCTTGCACTTTTTTATACATTTCTAACTATAATTCATCATATGTATATAACATAATGCAACGCAGCAAATGGTAGACTTCATCTACAGCTGGTCCAGACCAATCCAGCTTGTTATAGCTGTACATCACTGTCCTGGGGTGACCCATCCTGAAATGTTAGGCTATGATGCTTAAACATTTGTGCTTGTTGTTTATAATCCTTCTAGTTGCCATCTGGTCTTGTCTGTGATGGTTGATGTGTGGCTGCATAGGCTAATTGCTAACATAGACTTCTGCCTGCTATTTTTGCCTGAAAGCTGTTGCTGCACAGTGCCACAATTAAGGGGTTTATAATATTAGACGACATTTTTAACAGTTTCTTTTTAAAAGTTTTATTTAACACAAGAATGTATATTCTGTTATATTACAAATATATTATAAGAATGGCTTTACTGGAAGAGATGGCAGCCAGAATCAAATTTGGAGATTTATTGATTGATTGGCCAAAGGCTGTAATAAAAAATTCATTCATTCAACTTGGAAGTTAAAATTCTGAGAATGTGAGATATGTAGATGATGCCATTTTGTTAGCTTAAAGTAAGACTTCAAAAGCTCATCGTGAACACAAAAATGGAAATTTAAAATCTTGGTTAAAATTAAATACTAAGAAAACAAAGAAACTGTCAATCAACATAATTAGTAAACTTACAATTGATAGCGAAGGGTAAATGCGGTAGATGTCTTTGTCTTACTGAGCTCAAAAACAGATTAAGATGGATACTGTGGTGGAGAAAATTAATCCTAAAAATAAGGACAGTGACAAGATCAGAAAGGTAAGGAATTTATATGAGAACAAAGATCAGAGGAGAACTTTCTAGAACGTATAGAATCAGGGCTAGAAGGTAAGAGCAAGGTATTTCTTGTTCTAATGAATGGGTGTGAAAGAGAAAGAAGATGGGGACCTTTGATTTATGGATTTAAAGACTCTTACTAAGAGTCATGTTGTATTGCAAGAACCCGTTGGCTCTAAATGAAATAAAGGCCGACTGTTCCACTGAGACAATGATCAGCGTTCACTTTGGGCATTTGATGTGATTGGTTGATGAATTTGAAAAAAAGCACTACATGTGGCAGGTTGAGGGACGGAGAAAGAAAGTTATAGACACAAACCTGTGCATGAATATAATTAAAATATAAAACTATTGTTCTAGACAGAATTGGCTAAAAAATTTTCAAAATGTAAACTTTAAAAAATGTATATGTCTTAATGTGTTTGTCTGTCTGTCTATCTGTCTGTCTATCTAAAATGTGAGTCCTCTTTTTTTAAAAAAATCATAAATTATAGAAATGCTGGGATTAAAGTTTGCAATCTGAGACAAATACACTTTGAAAATGTATTCCACTCCATATGCATCAAGAAGTGATTATTATATCATAAGTTTTTTCTTTTTTTCCCTTTTGTGGGTGTGTACATGTATTAGTTTGTGTAATCTCTAAGTATAGTACTGGTAGTAAGTAGAGCAAGTTGCGTACCTAATGGTAGAGAAAGGGTTTCTAAAATGTGTACCTATATCAGTGTATCCTGAGTTTTGAAGGTATGGCAAAAATAAAACAAAAATCTCACCATCCTATATGATCAACTTTATTAATGATGTTGCCAATTAAGAAAAAAAAGTCTATGGGGTTCTGAAATGTAAAGCTTTGTTATGAAGCTGTTGGTTTTCTGTAGGTATCCATTGTCTGACTATTGCAAGAATTGGCTGTTGATCAAAGAAACGGACATATCCTGGCTGGTGTGCTAGTTGCATCCTGATTTGGAATGAGAAACCCTTGTGACAAGGATTTATGCTTTTATCACTTCAAGCTTAAACTACTGCAATGTGCCATTCTTACTGTTGTTTTTGAGGACTACATGGAAATTACAGTTGGTTGGGAGTGTAGCTATCTGCTTACTGGCAGGTGAGACTCACTATGTACTGGCTGTCAATGGATTTTCAAATCCAGTTCAAATAACTGGTGTTAACATATAAAATCCTACATAGTTTGACTCACGGATAACGTACAGACCTCCGAATAGAATCTTCTGGGTCCATTTAATCTTTTCAAAAAGGAGTGCTTTAGACTCCTGCCTTGTGTGAGTTCAGATGTAATGCACAGCCTTAAAGAAGTTTGTAAATTGCTCTGAGATAAACACACTACGGATGGTCCTTCGTTAACAACTACTGTCTTATTTTCTTTTGAACCCTGAAATAAGGGCTTGGCCTTATTATTGGGGGGGGGGTCTTATTATTTTGGAGGTGGAGGAGGCAGCGAACATGGGACTGGATGTTCTGTCGTTGCTGCCGCCTCCCTCCCTATTCTTCGCGCCTTCCGAGTGGCTGGCTGCCACTTCCCTGAAGTGTCTTGCTGCCATCCCCACACACGTCTTACCTTTCCAGCTCCATGGCATTCCTCTCCATTGTGTCCAGGGAAACACGTTGTAAAAGAAAACTTCTCGCAAGTTTGAGAAGTTTGATTGAACTCATGTGAAGTTTTCTTTTACAACGTGTTTCCCTGGACACAACGGTGAGAAACGCCACGGAGCTTGAAAGATAAGACGCGTGTCCCGCTTCTTGCTCCCTCACTTGCCACCCACAAATTCCATCCCTAAAGGGGGCGGTGGCTAAGTAAAGGGCAGGAGCCCTGCCATGGCCGGGGGTGGGGGAGAAAAGAGACGGCAAGGGGAGCCATGTCTCGCTCCACGCGTCTCGCTTCTCCCCTGCCCCACCTGTCAGAAATGAGTCTTTGTGGGATTCATCGCGCCACCGCCGCTTCCAGGAGCAGGACTCTGCAACACTTTTGCCCTTGCACACACAAACAGCAGCACTGCCACGAAGTTTGACATACTGGCGCAGCCATTAGCGGCAGGATGCCAAATGTGCCGGTATGAAGAAGCTCGTGGCGGTGCTGAACTATGAATCTTCAAACTGAATATAAAGGCTAGAATTAACTTATGGATCAAATATTGTTATGGACTGCCACCTTCTGTGAAGGAATTTCTTGGTCTTATAAATGGGTGGTGGTGGTAATGAGCAGACATTAAGGGGGAATTTCAGAAAAGATTGCTCAGTCCTGAGAAAAAGGAAATCGTAACAAAGAACCTCCAAAATAACTTTTAGGGAACAGAGAAATTGGCAGGCTTTCAAGATTCTGTTATTCCACCCTGCATTCCTGTAATTCCTGCCATGCCTTTTTTTTTTTTGATCTTGCCTGTCTCTAAGAGTTGACATCATCATTAATTTGAAGTTAAATCATGACCTACTTAAGACTTCTGTAACCGGAGTACACTTCAGATGCATGAACTTCACTTCCCAGAATTTTCAGAAATGCCACATTGTTGAGAAATTCTTGTTGAGTTGAAATCCATGCCTCTGGAGTATATCCAGTTAGGGAGCTGCTTTAGTAGATGCCAATAATCTTGACTTCTCCCTGACATCATATTCTCTGCAAGGAGAACTTTTCCTTTCTGTTGCTTGGCTGGACTTCATAAATACCTGAAATCAGCTGAGAGGCTGGAATACTTTTAGCATACCAGTGTTGAAAGAGACAAACCTGACCTTACAGTTGACCCATCATGTCTTCCAGTCAATACTGGAGCAAGAGTGAAGAAGGGATTAAAAGCAGGGCATGTTTTACAATAATCATGCAACGTGGACAGCGTTCCATGACTGGTGAGAGAGAAAATTATTGTATACATGGAAAAGGATGGTTAAATGGATCCGCCAAGCTGAAAAAAAAGGGATATTTCTGGAATGAATAATCCCGTCTCCTCATTCTAATCACATTCTTTTAGGGCCTAACATTGAAGAGTTTGCAATCACTGAACAGTAGCCAAGCCTTATAGGTGCTTGTGGGCAAAGATGGTATGTTGTAGAGTTAGTTATTCCTGTGCTACGAAGTGGAGAAAATCGTTTGGTAAGATATGAGAAGATAAATCTTGCACAAGCCTCTCTTTTGTTCTCCTTACCCACTCGGTATAGCAAACATGAAGAATTCTCACTATGCAAAATCCCTTCTCATCCCTGATTCCTTTAAGGAGAGGGAGGAGGGATGAAGGTTAAATGCAGCTCTTTGAGATTAAAGTATTAGCTACCTCTTATGGCAGCACAGAGGTAAGCAGTGCATTCTTCCCCCTGCCTATCTATGCAAGCAGATGTATTTTTTATCATTGGAGTTGCAAGTTGAGAGGTCAATGTTTTGTTTAGTATGCCTCTGACAGATAACCTCAATTCCGCATGTATGGCAGAAAAAGCAGCTTTTTTTAACTATTAGAGACCACTCTGATGCCTATCCTGTTAGAAGTTGGCCTACATCCTTCCAGTTTCCTTGATACTGTCAGAGGAAAATAACCATTAGAGCTCTGATGAATTCAGGGAATAATACAATGTAATAATACTGGTCACTTTTATCTTCCTCTGTTTTGGACTTTTAATATTGATACAAGCCTTAAATTCTTCATCACCCTCTTCAAACTAAAGTTCCTGATTATGTTTGTATGAGGTAAATATCCAGTGTACCCATTGTAACATCTTCTGATCCACTTTTTCTGCTGGTGCTCATGTCATTGGGTTATTACAATTAAAAGGCTGTATCTAAGTACATATACATGTGTATATAATTTCCACATCATTATTAATTTATTTTATTTGGCTTTATAGTTTGGTATCTAATTTATGGGCGCAAATCATGAGTAATTTGGAACTTGCTAGCAGCGGGTTTTAAAAGTTAGTTAAATAAATGAAAGAGTTGAATGCTTAAAGTAAGCCTTGTCTGTGGAATCAATAAATGTGGAATCAAAAAATCAGTAATGCATTCAAACCACCAGAATTCATAAACCACAATGAAATTGTTATCCACTTAAAATTACACCTGAAATGATGAAAATATAAAGTACAATAAAGCCACAGGAATATTTTTCTGGAAATTGTGTTCTGTTACTAATTACTATTACTATTCTCCTCCCTGGTTGGGAACGGCAGGCAGCGCTGGGTAAGCTCAGTCTGTAGACCAATCAGGACCGGGTCTGCAATGACGCTTAGCCCCGCCCTTCCTGTCGCTCTCCCAGTTTATCGACTCGGTCGACTTGGACAGCTTAGTCTCCTGCTTCTCCTTAAATACAAATCGTTAGCAGTCTTATTACAACGGCTCTTTTAAGAGCTATCGGTGCAAATTCGCTAGCCCTTCGGCTTGGAAGATTCCCCCGACCTCACAGACGATCGCTTGAGGCTTCAGACTGCCGGCGAGCAGTCCTTCAGGCTGGGCCCACGAGTTCGCTCCGTAGCCCTGTCCTGCACCGCGCTCGCTCCGTTGCTGCTGCGGACGAGTTTGGTTGCTTTTTAAAGCCTTTGCTTTGCAGCCCTTTGCCAACTGATTAGCGGCTTTACACCGAGGCTATTTTCTGCCGCTTTCGCCTTTCCCTTTGGTCGTGAGGAGCGCAGTGAGTAACCAGGGGCCTCCCTCCATTTTGTCTTGGCGCCAAAAGCAGTTACTTCCAAGATGGCGGATTCCCAATCCTCTAAGGCTGGCCGTGGGGGTGCTTCCCACAAATCCAGAAAACGCCATAACAGCGATCCCGGGGAGGGCACCTCAGGGGTTCAGAGCGGCCACAAGAAGGTGGCTTCAGTCCCTCAGGCCAAGACAGCTCAGGCTCTCAAGGATGAGCAGCGCAGGCACAGGGCCTTGGAGAGGGCTGTTCATAGGGCGCATCTTCAAGCCTCAAAGACTGCCATTTCTTCTCAGCTCTCCCTTCTGGAGCCCATTTCTGAGGCTTCCCATCTCCATGCCCAGCACCAGGCCTCTCACAGGGCCTCTCTTTCGCCGGATCGGCTCGACACGGGGGCTTCTCCCTCTTCCAGCACAGCAGCCATTTTATTTGCCACGCTGCCCCAGGATTGCAATTTTACCAGTCTTGATTCTCAACTTCCAAAGGATTCAGCTGCTTCTGACTGTCAACCCCCTTTCCAGTCCCCCCTCCCCCCCTCCCCCCTCTCCTCCCCCCTCCCCCCACTGCTGATCCTGCTTCTTCAGATTCTCTCCCTGCTACCATTTCTCCAGCCCTGGCTTCCCTCATTTCAACAGCCATTCGCCAGGGGATTTCAGAGGGCCTCAACCAACGTGCAGGATCAGAGGTGTCGGACTATGCCAGTCATGTCAGCCAGCTATCTCACAGAGGAGAGGTTTCACCCCTCCTGGACAGACCTTCCTCTCCAGCCTCTGCTAGTCAGGTCTCTCTCTCAGCTGAAGATCTTGCCCTTGACCAGGAGTGGTCTGATGACGAAGGCCTTGAGCCTGATCAGCCGGCCTTCGTTGGCCTTTTCAAACCCCACCTATTTCGCTCTTTGCTATTCAAGGCTCTCTCTGTAACTAAAATGTTGCCTGCTTCTGCCTCCCAGGGAGCGGCCTCTACCACTGATGATCCATCTGCTTCTCTTTTTGCAGAACAACCTACTAGAGTGGATACCTTGCCTGCATCGAAAATGTTCTCTGATGTGGTCAAGAGACAATGGGCCTCTCCGGGTACTGGTCCCTTGCCCAATTCTCAAGATAAAAAGCTCTAGGCTATTACTAATGATTTTTCTGACTTATTACAGGTGCCAGTCGTGGATGCCCCAGTTGTAGCCTTTGCTTCTTCCACTCATCTGGCTGGTCCTCCTGATGAATCCTTGCGTCCTGAAGACAAACGTGCTGAGCGAACCCTGATCAAGGGCCACCAGGCTTCTGCATGGGCTGTAAGAACCGCCTCGGCGGCTTCTTTCTTCAACAGAGCGTCCATTCTGTGGTTGAAGCAGTTGCAGGATCGCATTCCGGCCTCGGACACTCGCTCTCACCAGACATTAATAAAATCCTTGCCGCTGTGGAATTCTTGGCCGATGCCACCCTAAATACGGCCCGTTTTGCAGCCAAGGCAATTGGATCCTCTGTTTCTTCCAGGAGGCTCCTCTGGCTCCGCCACTGGCAAGCTGATGCCAGGAATAAATGGCATTTAGCGGCTTCTCCTTACAAGAGTCCTAGTCTGTTGGGATCCTCTCTCGATCCTATTTTGGTTGAAACCAGAGACCACAAGAAGGTTTTCCCAGTTGTATCTCGTCAGCAACCCTATCGGACCCAGTCCTTTCGTCCATCTGACAATGGCTCCTCCTACAATCGATCCTCTCGCAACTTCTCCGCCAGAGGTTCTCAAAGTCAAGACTTCCAGGTCAGATCCAATTCCAGATTCCCTCCTAGGAGGTCCTTCCGTGGCGGCAGGGCCACCCCCTTCCGCAAACCTCGTTAACCAGCCTCCAGACTCCCTGGTGGGGGGCCGCCTTTCTCTTTTTTCTGCCTCTTGGGACGCAATTACATCAGACCTTTGGGTTCGTTCTACCATTCGGGAGGGTCTTCGTTTGGAGTTTAGTTCACTTCCTCCTCGGGTTTTTGTTCCTTGTTCCCTCTCTCATGACCCCCCCGTCCCGTGCCCGTATGGCCTCTGCTGTTGCCCATCTTCTTCAGATCAAGGCCATCGAACTTGTTCCTCCTTCGGAACGCAGGTCCGGTTTCTACTCCCGTCTGTTCCTGGTCCCCAAGTCCCCGGGGGGCTGGCGGGCCATCCTGGACCTGAAATCTTTGAACCGGTTCATAACTTACCGCTGGTTCAAGATGCACTCGCTTTCCACTATTTTAGAATGCATCCGTCAGGGTGACTTCTTCGCCTCGGTGGACTTGACCGAGGCTTATTTACACGTTCCCATTTTTCCTCCCCACCGTAAATTCCTCCGCTTTTATTATAGGGGTTTCCATTATCAGTATAGGGCTCTCCCCTTTAGCCTGTCCTCTGCACCCAGGGTCTTTACTAAGTTGATGGCGGCCCTTGTTGCTCATATCCGGTCTCACCCCATCCGTATTTTATTTTACCTGGATGACATTCTTATCCTTTCCTCCTCCCTTCCCAGGGCTCAGCAAGATGTTTCTACTTCCATCCGCTTATTTGAAGCTCATTGTTTCTTAATCAATTGGGCCAAGAGTTCTCTGACCCCCCTCAACCCGTATCCAGCATTTAGGGGCTGTCATCGACACCGTTTCATCCATGGTTTTCCTCTCCCCGTCTCGCCAGTCCAGCTTATCTGATCTGGCATCTCAAGGCTTGGAAGGCCTACCTCTCTCTGTTCTCGCTCTTTCTCGTCTTCTGGGCAAAATGGTGTCCTCTTTCGACATTGTGCCTTGGTCCAGGTTGCATAGCAGGCGCCTTCAATGGTTCCTGCTCCCCTTTCAACGGTCCCTTTCCGTTTCTTCGTTGCGCAAGGTCTCTCTTCCTTCTGTAGTTCTGGATTCCTTGCGGTGGTGGTCTTCTCCAGCCATTGCCAAAGGTTCTTTGTTTAGGGAGCCTCATCGGTTGGTTCTTACTACCGATGCCAGCCTCTCTGGCTGGGGTGCACACCTGAATTCCCACATGGCTCAAGGGATTTGGTCTGATGTAGAACGGGGTCTTTCCATCAACCTTCTAGAACTGCGGGCGATCTTTCTCGCCTTACGTCATTTCCTGCCCTTAATTCGAGGTCAGCACGTGCTCGTGCTAACTGACAATGTCTCCGCAAAAGCCCATGTTAACCGGCAGGGTGACACTCGCTCTCGGGAGCTCTTCCACGAATCTCTTCGACTTGGCCTTTGGGCCGAGTCCCATTTGGCCTCCCTATGGGCGGCTCACATTTCTGGCAAATCTAACATCCAGGCAGATTCCCTTAGTCGCAATTTGGTGGACCACTCCGAATGGATGCTCCATCCGGATCTTTTCCTGGAATTGTCCAGTCGTTTCGGCCGTCCCTCGGTGGACTTGTTCGCTTCCCACGTCAACCATCAGGTTCCACGTTTCCTTTCCAGATTTCCGTCTCCAGGCGCGGAAGCGGTGGATGCCCTCCGGTCCTCTTGGCCCCAGAGTGTGCTTCTTTATGCCTTCCCTCCTCTGCCTCTCATCGCCAGAGTCATCAGAAAGCTCCTAGAGGAGAAGACGGAACTGATTCTTATAGCCCCGCACTGGCCTCGCCGGCCCTGGTTCTCGGACCTGGTCTCCCTGTCCACGGCCAGTCCGTGGCGAATCCCGGACGATCGGATCTGCCTTCAGCAGGGGGTACTTCTCCACCCGAAGCCCCAGTGGCTACAACTAACCGCCTGGAGACTGAGCGGGGCTTCCTAACGAGAGCCAACATCCCACCTGCCGCCATCGCGACCATACAGGCTTCTCGGCGCCCTTCTACCGCTCGTATTTACGAGTTGACCTGGCGCTCCTTTGCATTATGGTGCTCGGGCCGCCACATCTCTCCAACTTCTCCTTCGGTGGCTGATGTCATTGGTTTTCTCCAGGATGGCTTCGACTCTGGTCTGACCCCGTCCACTCTCAAGCGGCAAGTTGCGGCCTTAGCTTCCGTCTCAGCGTGCGCTTCCTTGACTTCTGTCACCAAGGACCCTTTGATTCGCCAGTTTCTGAGGGGTGCCCTCCAATCTGAGTCCACCTGTCGTTCACCGTTTTCCTTCTTGGGACCTCTCAAAGGTTTTGGCCTCCCTAACACAGTCTCCGTTCGAGCCTCTCAGGGCAACTTCCTTGAAGCTTCTCTCCTTTAAGGTGTCGTTCCTGGTGGCAGTGACCTCCGCCCGTCACATTTCCGAAATGGCCGCTCTGTCAATCCGACAAGATTTATATGTTTTCCATCACGACAAGGTGGTCCTCCGTTTGGACCCTACATTTATCCCCAAAATAAACTCTATTTTCCACCGTTTGAAGGAAATTGCCTTGCCCAACTTTTGCCCTCGCCCGTCTCACCGGCTTGAAAAACTGTGGCACACTCTCGACGTACGCAGGGCCTTACAGATGTACATTTCTCGTTCTGCTTCCTTCCGTAAAACCGAGGCCCTATTCGTCTCATTTCAACCTACCACGATGGGAACCAAGGTTTCTGCTCCAACCTTGGGCCGCTGGATCCGGGCCACAATTGCCTTCGCATATGAGTCTCAATCTCTGGCGGTTCCAGGCCGTGTAACCGCTCATTCCACCAGGAGTGCGGCCACCTCCGCAGCATGGGCTACCCAAGCGTCCTTGGAGGAGGTCTGCAAGGCGGCGACTTGGTCCACCCCGACACCGTTTATTAGACACTACCGTCTAGACGTCTACGCGTCGGCTGATGCAGCATTCGGCAGACGGGTTCTGCAACGGGTTCATCCTTCCTGAACTGAGGCTCGCCCTGGCACTGCCCTCCCGTGGAACATCAAGCTTTGGTATGTCCCAGCGCTGCCTGCGGTTCCCAACCAGGGAGGAGAAAGGGCGTTGGTCCTACCTGATACGCCCGTTCTCTCCCATGGGAGGGAACGGCAGGCAGCCCCCTCCCTATTGGGGCTGAGCCTGGGGGTGTCGGGGCGGGGTGGGTCGTACTTACCTTTTCTTACTATCAGCAGGAGACACACACCAGTCTGCAGTGATTACCTCGCCGATAAACTGGGAGAGCGACAGGAAGGGCAGGGCTAAGCGTCATTGCAGACCCGGTCCTGATTGGTCTACAGACTGAGCTTACCCAGCGCTGCCTGCCGTTCCCTCCCGCGGGAGAGAACGGGCGTATCAGGTAGGACCAACGCCCAATCTAATCCAATCCAATCCAATCCAATCCAACCCAACCCAACCCAACCCAACCCAACCCAACCCAACCCAACCCAACTCAATCCAATCTAATCTTTGTTAGTTAGTGACTGAGATTTTAAAAAGTAGATGTACATAGAATTTTACAGTATATATTAGCCTGACCTGCAAATTGCAACAACCTGAATAACTGAGGCTAGGCTATTTCTATAAGATTATAATTGGCATACATGCCTGCAAACATGATATTTCAGAGGAAGTGCAACTTCTTACAGCATGAAGACCCCTATTCTTTTGTTTAAATAATTTTTCACAATCCTTTAACCTCCTTTTCATTAAGTTTCTGTGTTGTCTCTCACCTTGTTCATTGCACAAGAATTCCGCAATTTGTCTGTTTACATACATTTATACATATCTCTATCTCTTTTTCTCCATTGCAGTGGAGATAGCATCCAGGTATGGGTTGTCCTCATCTGCTAGCCAATAGGACTGAGTCTGTCAAAGCTGTGAGGACACGCCTACCCCAACAGTCCCCAGCTTTTGACTCAGTCCTAGCTAAAGACAGACGTGTTTTTACTTAGGACTTCAAATTCTTGGATACTTCTCCAATTCTTCCTTTTCACAACTATACTGCCAATATGACAGCTATATCTCCAGCATTATTAGCTGTATCATCATCGAATTCCAGCAAGAAGAGCTTTCAGCTTGAGCCCGCTGAGGGCCGCATTGCAGCAAGTCAGATCACCAGGAGATGATCCTGACAGGGCAGCCAGGCTGGGCATTGCTTGGAGCGCTGACCCAGGGGCTTTACAGAGCTGAAGACAACACTCCGTTTCTTTCCGGCTAGGCGAGAGCTTCGAGCTTTGCTATTAGCCGAAGGGCGACCGGGCTGTCAGGTAAGTCTTGGACTGTCAGTTAGAAAGCAGCTGCCACGGATTACAACCCTGTAGAGCTGAGTCCCTGCCTGATTGTGGGCATACTCCGGAGTCGACGATAGCCACCCTTAATTAGCAGCAGAGTCTTTTCCGTTGCCAGTCCTTCAGGGGCTTGGACGGCGGGTTTGGCCTGCAGCACCCACAGTGCCCCTTTTTGCAGAAATTGGACGAGCAACAGGATAGGGCAGGGAGGTATAAGCAGTTTCCCCCTAGACAGCCCTTTTGAGGGGGAGGAAACCATTCCTTCAGATGCCAGAAGTAATTCCAACAATGACTCTCCCATTGGGGGATGCTTGACCATGTTTGTCAGGCAATGAGAAAGCATCATTACAGATGCATGGGTTCGAGAGACAGTCCGCTTGGGCCTCTCCTTAGAGTTCCTCTCTGCACCCCCGAGGTTTTTCATTCACTGTCCCATTTCAGGGAACAGAATCAAATGAGGCCTCATGGAAACCGCTATTCAACATCTGTTGGCGATCCATGCAATCCAACTGGTTCCTGAGGACCACCAGGGGATGGTATTCTATTCCATCCTCTTTGTAATTTCGAAACCCTCGAGGGGGGGGGGATAGGGCAATTCTGGACCTGAAAAAGCTTAACCGTCTTATCATCTACAAGTGGTTCAAGATGCATTCACTTTAGTCATTTTGGGCGGTGTCAGGGAGGTTGACTTCCTCACTTCTATTGATCTCATAGAGGCTTATCTCCATGTCCCCATTTTACTGGAGCATAGGCAATATCTAAGGTTTTTTTTACACAGGCTGCCATTATCAGTATATGGCAGTGCCTCTGCTCACGTCTGCGTGAACATAACACTTCTGACTCCGCACTGGCCACAGCGACCATGGTTTGCTGACTTAGTCGCCCTCTCAGAGGCCAGAGGATACCCTTGGAGGATACTGCCGGACAGTCTCCCTCAGCCGGGGGGCCTTATTCCACCCAGACCCACAGTCTGAATGTTACATAATATATTTTAAACCTGCAAAAGTTTTCTAGAAGTATTTTCTGGAATTGGTTGTCCTGTTCCTGTAATTCCTATACTATACAGTAGTGTTTCTTAACCTTGGCAACTTTAAGATATATGAACTTCCAACTCCCAGAATTCCCGTTGGTTTTATGTCATTTTTGTTGAAGGAATCGGAAGTATTAAAAGTATTTTGAGCACAAAAACATAAACGCTTATAAAAATCTTGTACTTCCAAAATAGTTTTCAGTGTAAAATGATTTTAAAACACACATTCATAATTTATTGTTTACTAATTTGATATTGGTAGAGAAATACAAAGAGCAACATTTTTACTAATATTTGAAATGCAGATGTCAAAGCTAATATCATATAGTGCAACCTTTTTTCATATGAAATATAGTTTTATAATATGCTCATCGCTGAAGAATGTCCCAAGGCCAGCACTGCAGCTAACATCTTCCTGAAGTGGTAGTAATGTGTTAATGTAAGTAACTGAAAAATCACACATCTTCACTCTAAAGAGGGATAATAATGATGGTGTTAAGGTTTGTTAGAAAAGTAAAAAAATAAGTTTCTGCTCTGTAAGGAATGCACATTTTTAAGTAAAACTCAAACAATTAGAATCCATTTATGAATGTTCTTGCTAAAAAGGTTCTCTATTGTATGTTTAGAAAACTGTTGCAATTATTTGTCAAATAATGTTGTTCAAGTGAACGGTCTCTAAATTTGTGGTCCGGAGATCGGAGATAACCTTCTGAGACTCTTTGTGATTTTCTTTATTAATATTTTAAGAATTGTTTAAGGGAGCTAGTTTGATTTTATTTCCCACTTAGCTTTCAGTTCTCTTGTGCAAATGTTTGAGATAGTAAATCTTTCAAACAAGAGTATACCAGTTCTTGACTTCAAGGTTTTGTTATAAGACTCTGACAGTGAGGAATTGTTTCTTTGTAAGGTAATGGGTATTGGGATTTCTCAGCTATAAAGTCTCGTGGTGTTTTTCTTTGCTTCAGTTTTTTGTTTCACTACTGATATTTGGTCCTAGATATCTCCAGGCCCTTGGGACCTGCCAAATTTCTCAAAGCAAAAAGCTTTCAAAGGTCATGTATTATTCTCATTGATCCATATATTCTGTTTATGAGAAGCAGGACTGTGGCTGACAGCATGGCACTTGTTTTTTTGCTTTTATTATTCAGAGTTAGACATTTGTAAGTGGCCTTACAAACATTATATGGCAGAGCTTCTCTCTTGCAAGGAAGAGGATCATTGCCTGTTTTAGGCAATTGAGTTGGCCTTTGATCTGTCGTGGTTATCCAGTTAGGAAATGACAATGCATGAGTGATCAAGAGTCTTCCAGAATTAGGAATGAGTGACGTTGGCCAAATGAATTTGTGGAAAATTCCCTGCCACTGAGTAGGAGCTGCAAGGCCGGGAGGACCCCCAAATTACACACCAACTCTATTTGGGAAAGAGCTATGCTGTTAAAAATTAAAGATAACAGTTCTTTGTATCCCAGGGTCCAAAATCCAAAAGTCACTCCATCTTTGTATAGTTTGTTGTAGTCAGTTCCTTCCTATCCAGGCCCTTACAGTCTCCAGGCATCTGGGAAGCACCTAACAGCATCACCTGTCTGGTGTGGGATACAGATGTGTAACTAACTGTCACCTGCCTAGCAGTGATCCTGTTCCCCTTACCATCAAACGACCTTGCCCAACAGATTAATAAGAGTGGGAGAAGGGGAGATCTGAGCCCTAAATGTCCCCCTCACCAATACCGATTGGAACTGTTGATGAAGGAAGGAGTACTACTGTTGAATAGTGCTCCTGATTCCTAACCCCCAAAGCCAGTCTAGTATGATCCCAAGCTTGTGATATTGATACCTTGCTTGATGGCATTGAAAACCACTAAAAAATTTAGAAAGACCAGGACAGACCCACATCCTGAGGCAAGTTCTAGATTACCTACTTCATCTAGTAACTGAACTCAATGACATTCCTTAAAAAAAGAAAGTTGGAAAGTAGACAGAAGTTGTTCTTTACTATTAGCACAAGAATGGCCCCTTGAGAAGAACCCTCACCACTGCCACCTTCAAGGTAAGAGGCATTATCAACACATAAAATCACATAAAATCACCCACATATAGCCCCCTGGGGGCTAATCAACCTTAATCAACCAGGAGGAGCAAGAGTCCAGGACACATGTGGCAGAACTCACAGCAGCAAGGACCATTTCTATTTCCTCAAGATCAACTGGCTCAGGTTTTTCCCTAGGACATGCCTAAGTCATTTCCATATTGGAGTTCAATTCAGAGCTTAGCAAATATGTTGACAGTTGCCTAGAATAATGCTCAAAACAGCTTTGCAAGCTCCCCCAATCCCTCCTTACCCAAAAGGGACTAGATCATTTGGAACAGGGCTGTTGACCAGCTATCTGTTGATACAATAAGAGTGGAGATGTAAACTCACTTCACTGTTTTTATCACCAGAAGTTGTTCTAATAAAGGCTCTTACCTGGGCATGGCCAGTTTAGTTCTGTCTTTCTTCAGTGATGCTCTAGGTCACTGGTGTCAAACTCACTGTGACATATCCCTTCACGGAGCTGAGGTGGGCGTGGCCTGCATGCGATGCATCCGGCCCATGGGCTGCCTGTTTGACACCCCTGCACTGTTTCATCTCTCAGAGCTCTTCTGTTGACCATGTGATTCTGCAGAATCCACAATCACAGAGAATCCTTACAAATGGAATCTGATTCAAGATTCTGAGTTGCAAGCTGTGCTAGAGTCTTGGCTGAACCATGCACCAGTGCTTTGGGAATAAGTCCAAGCTCCCTCTGATACTGTACTGGGTTCATCAGTTTCTTCTACATTGTTGAGGAGATGGCTATAAAGAACTTTAGAACCAAGAGGGAGGGAGCTATTATTGACAAGGTACTAATATTAACTTCCCCAACCCCAGTTCCTATTATCACTGCTCTAAGGCACAAGTGTCAAACTCGTGGCGTCATGTTGCCATCACATGAGGTTTTGTGACGTTTCCCCCCTTTGCTGAGCTGGGATGGGTATGGCTGGTACGCGACACATCTGGTCCATGGGTCGCTAGTTTGACAACCCTGCTCTAAGGCCAAAAAACATGTATTTTTGTTCCATTGTCACTGCTCTAAGTCAAAAAACAGATTGTTCCTCCCCCCCCCCCCCCCAAAAAAAAATAAGAAAAAAAAAAGTGTCAGGCCATCAGTAATCTGGATCAGGGCTATTGTGGCTATGAACTACTAGCAGCTAATCACTCCAGCTAAGACCATTTATGTTCCACACACTATCTTGAATGTCCAAAAACTGGCCAGAATCACTGAACCCAGCCACTGCACTTCCACCTTGACAATACGTGAAAACAAACAATTTTTATCCACATTGAATCTGCCTGTCTGGTAAGAACTGGGAGAGAGAGCTTGCTGTGAGAATTGGGTCTTCAAGGTTGTCAGTCTTGAGCCCTTTCAGTGATGGGAGTAGTTTATTGCCAGATAACCAGACCATCCCTTCTGTACTACAGCCAAAAATATGGCTCTTCAAAAAGTCATTTGGGAATGAGTGAGATCAGGCTATCATGACAATGTGACTTGTCACCTTATATGGCAGATGGGTGGCATAAAAATTTAATTAATACAATAAATAGCAATTTTTTGCTTAGATAGCAATAGCAATTTAAAGCTTAGATGACATTGATGACCTGGACTATATTTGATTAGCTGTGCCTAGTTCAACAGGTGCGGCTCTTCACCTGTAGTAATCCATCCACTGTTTGGATAACACATTTTATAGGGTTGAAGATGGCTCAGAAATTTCAGGTAGTTGAAAATGCATGAGTGGATTTTTTATCTAGACCACATAACATTAGTCATAAAATGACATTGGCCATAAAATGAATTGAACTGCTTGCCTATAAGTTGTTGGTTGGACATCACGGAATCATTTATTGTACTGCATTTGGTGTTCTTTTTGCTTAGGAGGAGCTTATGTGAGTACTTGCTCAAACATTGAGGCAGGGCAGTGCTACTCAGCATCCAAAGATACAAGGGAGAGAGAGAAAGTTCTGCTTAGCTTTCTGGCTTTAGAATGCCCTTCCTCAGAGATGCTGACATGATCTGTCTTTGATGCCAGCTATATGTATATCTGACTTATTACTCTTGGGATTAAATTTGGGATCTTATGTTCAAGGCTTCATTCTGTGTTTTGTCATTTAAAAGCCTTTCTGGCAGCACTGCTGTATTTATTATTATATGTTCTAAATTGTGTGTTTTAAACTTATTTTACAATATTTTAATAGGTTATAACTCACCATTAGCTCCCTTGAATAGAGAGCAAGCTATAAATACTTAATTACATGAAAAGAGTCTAGACTGATAAACCAAACTAAGTTAATGGTAGATACAAGTGCAATTGCCACTGATACCTAGTAATTTTTACATTCAATGTATTTTTAATAGTTACCTTTTGATTAAAAAAAACCCCCACATATACTCTTTTGGGGGCTCCTATTCCTTAGTTTGGAAATGAAGAAAAATGTTTGTACCTAAGAAAAGGCTAAATTAGGTATGATGTTCATAAGGGACAGGCTAAGTCTCAGGGCCGGATTTTCCTATAGGCTAACTAGGCTTCAGCCTAGGGCCTCAAGATCAAGATGGGCCTACATTCAAATTGTTAGCAAAATTAAAATTACACTTTCACTATAGGTGAAAGTGCCTCATAAGTGGAATAGCCTAGGGCCTCTTTTCATCTAAATCCGGCCCTGCTTAGTCTGTTTTGGGAATTGCGCTCGGAAAGATCCAGGAGACTAGGTAAAACCCTGTGATTGAATCCCAGACTATTTGCTCTGCCTAATTATCAGAAGCCTAACATTTGTTCTGTTAGGTGCACATTATTTCTTTATTGTAGTGTAATTATGCCAGCTGCCTATGTTTAGTGCCATAAAAAAGAATAAAGTGCCCATTGCCCGCCTACGGAATTCTTCCTGTGGATTTTTTAATTTTTATTGCTCCATAGTACACAGTGGGAATAGCTTTGATTGGCCATGGTCCATGTGAAATATCTAGTGAAGCGCATGGCCATCCATCATCCTTTACAGTCCAAGAACGTAGGAAGAGTCCCTTCTGAGCCTCTTGCTGCACTCATTATGCAGTTGTGGGTCATGCCGTCTCTTATCTGATTATTCCATAGGCAGTATCTCTTTACCCTGTTTCCCAAGATCCTTTACACAACCCATGTGGTCCTCAGTTTACAGCCACATTTGGGACTGAAGCTTCCATTGCTAAGCAAGTTTAAGGGAGTCATGCTCAATTTTATGACCTTTTCTTCTGCAGTCACTAGGCAAATCACGATTATTAAGTATCTCACATTATTGTTAAACAAATCTGGCTTCCCTCACTGCTCTTCCACTTATTATTTTGACCACATTAATACATTTTTCCCTACTCCTCTACTATCCAGGAGCTATATCTTGCTACCCCTAAAATAAACTCGTATTGTTTCCTTGGAGCAGATGTGTACTATGCTGCAATCCACACAGTTTTAAGAGCAGTAGTTTATTGTTGTCTCTGAGTGGTATTTTTCTCAGCTGAAATTCAAGTCCTCCTGGAATCAGTGCTTCCTGTGGTTGGCATGCACAACATTGTGATCCCTCCCATGCACTTTATTTTTTCTTTCTTTCCTGTTATACTGTTGACTGTTTTTTTAAAAAACAAAAACCTTATTGTGATGGGCCAACCATTCACAAGGTGGCAGCAGTGAATTAACATTTTAATCAACTATTGTCATCTAATGGATTTCCCAATTTGTACAACTGAGAAGCAGTCAGTAGGTAAGTGGCTATTGAAGTGTTGGAGTTTGAGGAAAAAGATTTTAAGGATTGCTGTGGAAGCTCTAAATTACCCTAAGAATATTATGCAAGAGAAGAGCCAAAGCTTTTGTCACACCCAGCTCAAGAATGATGAAGTCCAGCCTATTTTATTCTTTATTTTCTTATATCCAAAAGGTAGAATCTTGTCATACTAGATTCTTTTACTACTCTCATCCCAATGAATAGTTCCTGAGACATTGTAGGGTATAGCTATCCTAACTCTCTTCATTTATCTCCTAATCACTTCCAAGCTATTGTATGTTGCCTCTTGTGTTGGCCTCTGCCCCCCCACCCTGGTATGTGTTTCCTCCTTCCTGGGAAACTGCTGCTTCACTGTATTCCATCACACCACTTCCTCTCTGTAGGTACCATCAGTCATAACTTTCTTGAGAGCAGTGCTACTAGATAGGGAATTCCCTAGGCAGGCTACAGAGCCCCATCCTTTCAATTACACCTGCTAAGACATGAGTAGGCTAGTCAATTTAAAAAAGTAAAGTGGCTGCAGTGAAGAACAGGTATCAAGCCCAGACAGTGGATAGAAGGGGGAATTCAACAGCAGATCTTCCATGCTAATTTAGGCCTGAACAAATTGCCAGGCCCAAAAATATCACTTCAAACCTCTCTCCTCCATGTATCATGGATTGTCTGGATGGGTGTTCTTCAGATGGGAAAAGAGAAAAAACTACCTCCAGAATATGGCACCCAAATCCATCCTACATATTTGAGTAACTAGCTGCAGATTCACAAAAAGATACAGGCACCAATACTGTGCCAGTATCTGTATTTGGCACTGTAGGGGTGTCCTCTGGAAATGATTAGTGGGGAATTTGGGCACAAGGATGTGACCTTTGTGGTTTCACCAACTGGCATTTTTTTTGTGCATAGCAAATGGACCAAGAGTGAAGTAATTTTCATTACAAGTAATATTTGCTAGCAATACATATACCAGTACTGTAAACAGTATATTTTATAATATAGTTGCATGTGCAGTAAGATGTGCTAACATGTTTCCCAGCATACAAAATAGGAAAGCCTGGTTTTTAGTCAGTGAAAAGTAGCTGTTTGTACAAGAAATGAACGAGAAGGTCCAGGCTTTGAAGATATCAGCATTCAGTATACGGTAATCTGTTAGAACTATGCACAGAGTATTTAATGGTGCTGGTATTAGATCAGTTTTTGGATGATAATAGCAGCCGAAGTTAATGTTCCAAGAATTCACTTGCTCCTTTAGATTCTACAAAACAGAAGAGTCCTCTAAAGTCCTCCTGGGAACAGGGTTATATTCAGAAAAATTCTGCTTCCTTAAATTGAAAAGAGTGGTGCAAAAAATTATGTTTCAAGATGGGCCTGTATTTGAAGGACTCCACTATATGCATATGTGAGAAAGTGAAGTATTCTAAAAGGTACAAATATTAAATATTAAACCAAAATTTTGGATTCAATACATTCTATACATGATTTTTTTGTAAAAATAGAATGTTGTGGTTAGTCATTTAATAAATAAGATATACTGTATTTGTCCTAGACAATGGGTGGTATTTTATCATAGACTATATGATGTGCAGTCACTCTTAACAATATAACTTCATTTGTTCTACAGCATATGATTGTCTACCTTAGGGCCCTTGCTATATTTGAAGATCCCTGGGCATCCAATTCTTTCTTTAAATCCCTTTTCCTATGCTGGTTTGTTTCATTTTGTCAAGTGCTCCTTGAAGTGTCCTTCACATATTTCTACACTGAAAAATGTAGGTAGGTATGTCTACACAAAATGAATTTGCTTGATCTGGTGATGCCCCTTAGCTTCTCTGCTGTGCCTCAGTGAGAAGGAATCTAAGGGGGCTGCTGATAGCAATAATTGATTAAGAGGGTAATTGCCCTGAAAATTCTGATTGATACCAGGGGAAAAATGTGTTGCTGTTTAAAGCAATATGCTATATAGAAATGAGGATAAGACAGATCATATGGAGAATTGAGAGAAAATAATGTATATAAAGTTTGGGAGATGAGGAACCATGTTTCTTGAGAAGAAACATAGAATGTTCTTTGCTATTAATTCTTGGCTGTCAAGAGTATTCAGTTTTATCTTCCTCTCCCTCTCCAGTGCCTTTATACATTATTAGAAAATTACCGGCCCCGTTCATCTAAAATTTATAAACTCTACTGAGAAATAACTCAAAAAGTAAACAATGACTTGTTTCATCAGATTTGAGTGTGGGTGTGGGAGAGTATGAACATTTTGTAACCATGAATGGCCTTTTCCATAGGTGACACTTATGGAATATATAAGGGCACACTGAGATTTATATTGGGCTTTTGCTCTTAATTGCTCAGAATTTGCAATTACAGGTAGTCCTCCCTTACCAACCACAATTGGAACTGGCAGCTTCCTTGCTAATAAATTGTGGTTGTGGGATGCTGCAATGGTCATAAATGTGAGAATTAGTTGCAAAGTTGAGGGTCCCCTCCCCGCAACTATTGTAACTTCAAACAGTTGCTAAACAAGGCAAGTAGGAATTACTTGTAGTATGTTTCTGTCCAAATTCAGATGTATTCAGATTGTTCTATATTATTTGCCTCCAAACAATAATGGTACAAATGCCTCATTTATTTTGGTTGGAGTTGATTCTTACTACATAAATAGCACAGTGCCACCTTGCTGATTTTTCAAATTCCCATACCAATTTTTTCTTCAATTTTAAATGTGCATTTTTTTAAAAAAAATTGATTTATATGCCGCCCTTCTCCGGAGACTCAGGGCAGCTTACAATGCGTTAAGCAATAGCCTTCATACTTTTGTATATTTATACAAAGTCAGCTTATTGCCCCCACAAACTGGGTCCTCATTTTACCTACCTTAGAAAGGATGGAAGGCTGAGTCAACCTTCAGCCTGGTGAGATTCGAACTTACAGTAATTGCAGACCGCTGGTGTTAATCACAATGCTTTTAGTCTGCTGAGCCACCAGGCATTATGCTTTCCCAAGTCCCTCTTAGTTCAGAAGTTTACCTTATATTTATACAAGTTAAAAGTAAAACTTATATCAAGTAAACTAAAGGAGAAATTAATGGTTTTCCTTGGAAATTCAGTTACCAAAGGAGAAGCTTAGCAATAGATCTCAAGTCGTCTGGTGTCTGTTCCTAGCTTAATAAACAATCTATTTGTCTTGAAACTTTGTAGATAATAAATCCTGGTATCATTTCTTGGTATTGTCTTAGGGTATATGGAGAAGGACAGGCAAGTTTAACAGCATTGCATTCAAAATCTTGTTTTCCTTCTGCTGCCCAAGTTTTCAGCAGAAGTCCTTAATCACTGTATTTCTCTCTGACTGGATGTTGTGTGGGGGTTACTCTTAAATGATGCTTTGCTGTAATTATTTGTGTATGTTTAGAATACATGGCTAAAATAAAAAGGTATGGTAAAGATATTCCTGATTCAAAAGAATCTCTTCAAACGGGGGAAGAAGGCATTAAAGTTGTGTATGTGTGTATATATATAATAGGTCTAATATCTTCAGTCTCAGAGGCATGCATTTCTAAATATTAGTTGCTAGGGAACATGAATAACAAGATACTAACATGCTTACGCTTTTTTCATGGGACACACATACATATCTGACTGGCTACCCAAAGACCAGAACATTAGACTTGTTAGGCCTTTCATTTGACATAGCTTTCCTTTAGGTACTTAACTCTTTGAATTTGTCTCTGCTTGTGTGGGTAGAAATCACACAACAGTCAACAAAAGGAATCCACAAATAAAGCTATCCAGTTAATAATGGGAAATACAGATGTTGGAAAAACACATGAAATGACTGTATTAATATATTATTTGAAAGTGTTCATATTTTTCTTCTCTTGGGTTGCCTTGTTAATTGATTGACCCCAAATAGTATGATGGATAGAGGGATATGATACAATGATTGTGACATTTTAAAACCAACCTTTAGCAGTCATCTTGTTCTGCAATTTTGTTTCCACTATTTAGGTTGCAGAACTAGCTGATAGGTCCTGCTTCTCGTTGGACTACCTATCTGTATGTCAGACATGTAAACCTAGATATATTCTAGGTTACATTTTTGTCCAGTTACCCAGTTTTGTGACATTGAAAAACATTTCTCTTTTTCTCCATCTTGTACAAAACAAGAAGTTGACTTCCTTCTTCTCCTTATGCTTTGTATTAGTTTGTAATGAGAGGGCAGGGTGTAACAATAATTCTTAATAATTCTGAGGGTCTCCTAATTTGATGAACAGTGAAAGGCCAATCACGTCTTTCCCACAAATTCTTATGCTATGACAGAGGACTCAGACAAATAATGGTGAAAGTGATAATAGGGTCAGCTAAAAATTGTAATTTATTATTTTGAAGTAAATATTATAACCTTATATGTATTTTCCCACAAAAAATATTCCTTTGCAGAACATCTATCTATAAAATAAGAAAGAATCTGAATTTGGTGGTTTCCAAGTATTCATATTGCAAAGGTTGTAGGCATCAATCACTAGCACAGTCACATTTCTTGACCATAGCCTGAAAGAAACATGGGTTTCTGAGAGATTTCGGTAGGGCAGAATAATTTAGTGTCTGTGGTATTTTGGATTTTATTCCAGCTTTAACCTAGACTTTTCTTGATCTTGTGCTGAACCTCTGCTTTCCATTTGAGCTCTGTGTTTCTGCTATCAGCTATACTATACATGAGAGAGCAGCAGGGCTGGCAACTGGAAACACATTCCAGGAATCATGTCAGCTGTCATTACTTACATTACCTTGATTGGGAACAGGCAGTTATGTCACCGTCTATCATCACACCTCTCATGGGAGACATTGGTAGAGGAGGAGAGGAAAAAGGAGTTATAAAACATTTGTCTGGGTGTTCAGCCAATCCTGATATGCTGGTAGTGGAACATCAGTCATCAGGTAGATTGAAGTGAGGATACCTTGTGTGACAGATAGCCCCATGTGACTGTGTGTGAGTGAAAAACAGGTTTCTGATACAATGGCCTGAAAGTGCTTCTGAGAAAGGCAGTAGGATTTGTTCTTATATGTTATACACTAATTTAAATCCTGTAAAAATCTTTTAATGTCTGCTGTCTGTCTGTCTCATCTATATACCTTAGGTATTGCCAGTATACAGTTGTATTTCATTAATGTGGGGGGAAAACAGACAATGATCTTATTTTCTGCAGTAGAGAAAAAGAACAGTGGCAATAGAAAGAACATAAATTTGTTTCGATATGTAGAATGTGATTTATCACTAGATTTGGTTACTGTACAGAATGGTCAAATGCACAATATAAAAACTACCCAATTTATTTAAATCAGTATCATGTAGGACCTCTACCCCATGAATCTCTAAAATAGGTCTGCAAACCTATGTTGTTGATTCCAAAATATTCAGTCCAAGATTATTTTCTGTGAATATAAAAGGTGTCTGTAAATATATAATAGAGAAACCAGGAAAATAATATGTCTAAAAGTAGGACACTGGAAAGCTCCCATAACTGATTCATAGATACTAGATGTGGGAAGATGGCTTTGAAAATCTGTCCTTACAGCAGCTACTCTTACTTGGTAAGATATCATTTTAGAGATCTGAAGGAAAAAAGAAGCATTTCTGTTTCAGCCGTGTTTCTAGTGAGTAAATGTCATCTATAAAATGTTATGAATGCTCTTCTCTGTGAAGTGAGGGAAGATGGTAAGGATATGTGGATTTAGCATGGCCTTTGGAGTAAACGGGAGGTTTGGCGAATGTGTCTCTGTTCTTTTCTTCTCTTCTCTTGGTCAACTGTGGCTGGAGATAAGAGCTTCCTATTTGAAGTTCAGAAGGAAAAAGAAATCCATTGTTAGAAGATACTTTTTTGACTTGATTATCTATCTCCACTGATATAGAGGAGAAAAAAATTATTCCAATAAAGACAGCGTTAAAAAAACCCAAACCTGTATGTGAGTGCTACTGTTCTTTGTATTTTAGAGTTTGAAGTAATATAGATTTTTTAAAAAGAAGCCACCCCCGCCTTTCCTAGACTTTGAATGATTTTTGGAAGCAGCAGTATCAGAAAGGGACAGCGATTTCTTTCAATCTTTAATATGACATTGAAATGACTTGGTTCATGATGCATTAGCCCCACAACATAACATAAGGATAGAGTAATGTAAATCCAAGGTCTTTGCTTACTGAGGGAAACTAGTCATTGGATTGAGGCATAACTTTTTGAGGGATTTAAGGTTAGGACAGGATAGCTAATGGGATAAGGTATGAAATACTATTAAAACATCAGTGGAACAGTACATGAGAGGGGTAATATTTGTAGCAATTTCCAGGTTCTTCTTCCTTGAGTTAAATATTAAAAAATTTAATAAAAAACTCCAGGAGAAATAGATGCTTATTTAGCGGTACAATGATTTTTCATTTGTTTTTTGTTTAATTATATAGACCTCAAAGCCATCTCTTTTTTTCCTACTTGAAGCTTCTTGGACGAATAGCAAATACTCTTTATTTGATAATAAAGTGTATGGCATGGAGTCATAGGATACATGAATGTACTTTTAGATGTCTTCAAATATCTTCAAATTGGTTGCAATTTGTAATTTCAAGGCATGGTGGCTGGTTTGTAAACAGAACTAGCCTGACTATACAGCTAAATAATAACCCAATCATTGGGATAATATCCTAACTACATTTCTGTTACTTCTACTACTTCAAATTGTATCCCAGCTTTCTGCTCTGAGGGCACTAAACTTCCAAAAAGTTGGTCTTTTTTCAGCATTTGTTTGATGCTCTCTTCCTTTATGATAGAATTTAGGACAAAACTGATGAGCTATTTTTCATGAAGCTTTGCTGGAATTTTTCAATATGCCGTCAATTTTGGAGTATGCTCTTCTGATAAGAAAAAAGAGAGTAAAGTAACAACCTGTGTCTGTAAATTAGACGAATGTTCTGTCTAGAGCTGGTTGGGTATCCTTTCTTTTGCTGCCCTTTTATGCTGATCCTACGAATCTGTATTACTCTGGTCCTTTGTCACCGAAGAGAGCAGAACAAACAAACCAGGTTTGAACTTTTGTCTCATTTTAATTCTGATTAGTGGCATTTTACGTTAGGCTTCTGGATGGCCAGTTTTGCAAAAGAAGAAAAGTGAACATGTCCTGAGAATTTCACATTAAAGGGAGCTGGTGGAAAAGGCACAAGAAGCCAATAAACTTGTTATGACTGATGACCTGAACTAATGCTGGGAGTGAAAAGTATTCCAAGCAAACAGCTGGCTGGCAGGAGCTACTAACAAGCCCTCTCCTTTGAGCAATGCTTTGCATTCTTTAAAGCTCTGCTGAGCTGGCTCTCTTCAAGGATCTGTTAAGGTAAATAGCAGAGTCAGGTCAGCTCTCTTTTCTTTCCTTATCTTTCCTCTTTTTTCCCTCCTTTCCCCTTTCTTGGTTCTCTTTATTATCTAAAGTTGCTCTGGCTCTCTCCCTCACTTCTGTTTCTCCTTTTGTTCTCTCTTTGTCTATTTATCACACTGTGAAGGTTGAAAGAGATGTTATTAATCTGGGGGAATGAAGGCAGGATTAGTGGTATGAATCGGATTTTGAGAGGTATAATGATAGAAAGACTCGCTCTGCTGGCGGGCTGCATGAGTTTGATAAATGGGGAGCACTCCAAACTGACTCTCGCATTCCTCCGCACTGCGCGCTTTGCCCGCTGGGGCGTGCCATGCTCTCAGATCTGCCAGCCATCCCGTGCAGCTCCTACCTGAACCAGAGCAAAAAGCCAAGGGTAAATCAGAGACAAATATCTCCCCATTGCACTTAAAGAGATCATTTCTTTCAATAGTTTTTTCTAACTGAGTCCCTGTCAAGTTCTTGGACAGTTTTATGCATAGGTAGGATCTTTTCTAGGACTGTGACTGTGGCTATTTCTGCCCCAATCTGCCAGCATTTAGCATTGCTAGAACTTGCTGGATATGTTTGTGAATACTGTAATGTAATATTTAGGCTTTCAAATCAAAATATATCTGGAAAAGTTTGGATGTCCTTGAGCTTGTTCCAGACAGGTTTCTTAAATTTCAAAGAAGAGGGGGAGTAGCTTAAATCATGCAAATACTGGTTATAGTAATAACATAGGTACATGAGTGTAACTTCTCCAGACACATGGGAGCTCAGATGCTGAGGAGTGCAGCATTAATGGTATATAAACCATTACAGTACAGTACAGTTAATGGTAGATAAAATGTCCTGTTCAGGGATGGGTTCTAAAATTTTTAACTACTGGTTCTGTGGGCGTGGCTTATTTGTGGGCATGGCTTGGTGGGGGGTAATGTGACTGGGTGGGCGTGGCCAACTTTTTTTTTTTAACTTGTAAAAGCATTTTAAGAGGTTGCAGAAAAAAATGCTTTTAGAAGCCCCTGACAATCAGGCAACTCAGCTGGGATCGCCAGAGGCTTTTAAAGGCATTTTTTTCTACAACCTCTTCGGCTGAAGAGGTTGCAGAAAAAAATGCTTTTAGAATAGAATAGAATAACAGAGTTGGAAGGGACCTTGGAGGTCTTCTAATCCAACCCCCTGCCCAGGCAGGAAATCCTACACCACTTCAGACAAATGGTTATCCAACAACTTCTTAAAAATTTCCAGTGTTGGGGCATTCACAACTTCTGCAAGCAAGTTGTTCCACTTATTAATTGTTGAACAACTTGCCTGCAGATGTTTTAAAAGCCTCTGACGATTAGGCAACTCAGCTGGGATCGCCAGAGGCTTTTAAAGGCATTTTTTTTCCTACAACCTCTTCGGCTGAAGAGGTTGCAGAAAAAAATGCTTTTAAAAGCTTCTGACGATCCCAGCTGAGTCGTGTGATCATCAGAGGTGCTTTTTTTTTTAACTTTTAAAAGCATTTTTTCAGCCGAAGAGGTTGTAGAAAAAATGCTTTTAAAAGTTAAAAAAAAAAGAAGTCTCTGATGAGGTGGGCAGGGTAAGCGAGCGGCGAACAGGCCAGGGACCAGTTCAGGGGTGTGGCCAGCCACTGTTATTACCGGTTCTCCAAACTACTACAAATTTTTACTACCAGTTCTTGCAAATTGGTGCGAACCGGGAGCAACCCACTACTGGTCCTGTTGCAGCTATTGCTGTATTTCTCTGCTTGCCTTTTATGGAAGTATTTTCATTATTGCATTGCTTACATTGTTTCAGAGATACAGAAGCAGAATGACCAAGGGTGAGCCAAAGAAGCAGTGGGAGCAGGAATGATTTCCAACTTCCTGCTGGCTTTCCTCATTGAGTTTCCTTGTGAGAATCTAGCAGAAATGTCCCTCCCTTCCCAGCAGGCAAGTAAGTGGCCACTGCTGTGCGGGGAAGGGAGCAAGGGATTGCAAAAGTGGCTGAGAAACTGTCACAGAATGTTGAAATTAAAAAAAAGAACATGTGACAACAGTCCAGCAACAGCCTGTAGCACTGAAACAACCACAGCTTTACAAAATTTCATTCCCTCAGGAGCTATCCGTCCCAGATTTTGAAGACATTGTATAAGTTAGCCTATTTGAAGTACTGTGGTTCAAAAATTGTTCTCCTATGATGATGCCCTGTTTTGCCCAGTCAAAGGTCATGAAAAAAGAGTTTTAGTAATATATAGATAGAAGCTTATTGGCTTCATTTACTTTTGTCAGGGTTCCAAGTAATACTCCCAGTGAAATCAAACTCCAAAGCCTGAATTTCCTCAAAGCCAACTTTCATTAGAGATGTCATATTGGCACATCTGGGAAAACCCGAATCTGAGAGCTTCCGGGTTTTCCACATACAAAAGAAAGTTCAAGACCTTGACCCCCTCCCTCATGTCCACTATACATCCAATCAATTTCTGTCCAGAACAGACAATACCTCCTCCTTCTCCACACAGCTGTAGGGCCCCATGGCCTTGACTTTCTATAAAGAATTTAATTGTGACTATGTATCTTCTTCTCTCTATGCAATCCCCCCTCCCAATTTCCCACAGTAGGATTTGTGGCAGGCCTGAAGCCTGAAGGTACAAAGGTAGAAATATGGCTTCCAAGTCTGACAGGCTGCCCCCCCTCAGAAAAGACGTGTGTCCTGGAAAAGGATAATATAAGGGGGTTAATCATATCTCTAACTCACCCCCCCCCCAAGGGGGACCCTTTGGCTTGTCAGGGTACTTGTCATGGAATTGTTTGACTAACCTATCTGCTTTCACATTCCAGCTATTAACCCAGATAGCTTCAGACAAAGGATACCCTTTCCGGTGTACTAAGTATTGTAATTGGCCCCTATATAGCCTAGAATCTAATATTTTCTTGACTTCGTAATGGGTCTCTCCTTGTCCTACTACAATTCCTCCATCTCTTTTGGAGTCATGGACTACATTTTCAGATTGGGTAATTTAGTCCCTGGCACAAACTCTATTGCGCAGTCGGTTGAGCGATGAGTGGGAAGGAAGTTGCAGTCCTCTTCTCTAAAAACCCCCATAAGTCTCGATACTCCTTGGGCACTTGTTGGCTGCCAGGTAGGGTGTCTTGGGCCAGGGTTGCAGGTTCTGGCGTGGTTGTCTCCTTTGGGATGGTGACTTCTAGGAGATGGTCTTGCCTTATAGGTGGCAATGCCAATGAGTTTCCTATAGCTGCAATCCCAGGAGATTGCGGGACCCCACTTATCGAGCCATGATAATCCCAATATGACTGAGTTGGTCATCTTTGGGGCGACCATGAACCAGAGGAGTTCCCGATGGCGCCCCATCTCTAGTCTGATAAGCTCAGTGACCAAGGTGGCAGGGGCCCTGCCAATTATCGTCCCTTCGATTTGCTCAAAGTTGATGGGATGTACCAGCGGCTTTGTGCGTATGCCCAACTGTTCAACTATGGGGAGACTGATTAGGCATTGTGTGCACTCAGTGTCTATGATGGCTTCTACTTCCCTTTGGACCCCCCTCTCTGGGACTGCTAACATAATTTTGAGGGCAAAATGGCGGATGGTTCCACTTACCATCGGGTTGTCGTCTGCTGTCCCCTGAGGAGATAGGGGAAATGCTGGCCGGAGTTTCCTCTGCTTCGATGGGCAGGAGTGGGACCTCTGCAGCCTGCTTGACGCTCTGTCCCTTGTCTGGAAGTTTCTGCAGAGTTTTCTTTTCTCTGATTCAAGCAGGCGGACTTTGTTGAGCAATGGGGGCCAGAGACAGGCATTCTGAGGCCCGGTGCCCTTGCTGACCACACCAGTAGCATTTGATAGCCCTGGAGGGTGTGGGAGGGGGCTCCTCGGCCTTCTTTGTCTGTGCCCAGTGCCCTAAGGATCTCCTGGTTGGTTTAGCCGCTGCTGGTTTTCTGTGAGGGTGAAGCTCTAGGTCCCGAATGACAGCAGTGGTGTACCACGATTGTATCTGGTCTGTTATTCCCCTTATGCCACAGGCTTGCCTGAGATCCGGGTCCAGGGCTTCTTTGAAGGTGTGCACCATCAAGCACTCTGGCCAGTCTCGCAACTTTCCGGCCAGCCTCCGAAACTCCCATACTAATTCTTTTGCGGGTCTCCCAGCTTGCTTTAGCGCTGTAATTTGGGTTTCAGCTTCTACTTGCTGGGCAACATTGTTGAATTTGACCCACATCAGTTGGATGAACTCATCGGCGTCCTCTAGCTCAGGAGCCTCCTCGTCGTGAAGCTCCGCTATCTATTCCACCGCTTCTCCTTCATTCATACCGTCCATGATGGCGGAAATCAACTCTCGGTCAGATGGGTATTGATTTCCATATTGGTCGATGTGGGCCCAGACACAGTTGAGGAAGTACACCAACTTCCCAGGGGTCCCATCGAAAGTCATCCGAAACCATGGGGGAGGAGCAGCTGGTGGAACTGGCAGCTGAGCTTGCACAGGTGGTTGGTCAAGCACTGGTTGCCGGATCGGGAACTGCTGCAGAGCTGCTGGCACCTGTTGTTGAGCCTGGACTTGTTGAGGGATCATGGCTTGAGGTTGCAGGGGCGGTTGCAGCAGGGCCGGCACTAGCTGTGGTGCAACAACCGGCTGCTGAAAGGAACCAGGCTGTTAGAACAACATCGGTTGCTGGATCAGGGCCAGTGCCCACTGGCATTGCAGCTACCCCTGCCCCTGAGTAGAAAGCCCACCTGGGAGCTTTGGCTTGTGAGTGGCAACCCGAACCCGGGTTGGGGTTGTGGAGCAGGCAGACTCCAGGATCTCTGGGCGGGCCCGGCATCCTGTGGCTGGGCTGGCTGAGTAGGGTTGGTTGCTGGGTCGCTTGTGCCCCGGGGTGAAGGGGACCCACAGCCGGACTGGGCTAGAACGTTTGGCTGGGAGTTGAGCTCCTGATGCTTTGGTCCATTGCGCTGCAACCCCTTGGCTCAGGAAGGTGAATGTTGGCTATGCCAATGTCCACCTAATTTGGCCGGTGCCGAAGGGCGGGGTGATCCCGCTCACACTGAGTTGGCTCAACTGTTCCGGAAGGCCAGCTAGTGACTGGGTGTGCGACAGTGGTGGGAATCCCCATTTTCCGGAGCACCTGTGGTGCAGCTGCTGTGGCACTTCCCAGCTGAGGGTTGAGGCTTATCCTGCACCTACTCGTGGTTCTCACCGCGATTCCTGGATCGGGGCAACTCCTGCAGGGCCGGGTCTGGCTGCGACCTCCACTCTGACATTGGCTCCTTGTGCTGGGTGCCCAGCTGGCGTTCGGCTTCTGCGGTTTTCATGGCTTCCTCCATAGCCAGGGAAGGAGAGCAGTGGGTCTCAGAAGAAGTTGCTGAGCCCATGCCTGCTGCTCCCTCCGTGGACTTCTTTTCTTCCTCCATCTTCCCTGAGTCTTCGCACCGCCTGGTGTTGGATTGGCGCTTGGGGCTCAGGACCCCAGACAATCCCCTGTAGTTCAGAGGATCTGCCTTAGACTGAAAGGGTATTCGCTTTAATGTCAGGGTTCCAAGTAACACCCCCAACGAAATCAAACTTCAAGGCTTGAATTTCCTCAATTTTTATTAGAGATATCATATTGACACATCTGGGAAAACTCGAATCTGAAAGCTTCCGGGTTTTCCACACCCAAAAGAAAGTTCAAGACCTTTCCCCTCTCCCACATGTCCACCACACATCCAATCAATTTCTGTCCAGAACAGACAATACCTCCTCCTTCTTCTCTACACAGCTGCAGGGTTCCATGGCCTTGACTTTCTATAAAGAATTTAATTGTGACTATGTATCTTCTTCTCTCTATGCAATCCCCCCTCCCCCCCAATTTCCCACAGTAGGCACAAAGGTAGAAATATGACTTCCAGGTCTGACAACTTTATTATAATAAGTCGGATAGAACAGGGAGTCTTGTTAGCTCTTGGAGAGGTTAGAGTTAGACATGGATACTTACAACTGCCATGTTGGGGAGCCCAGTTTTATCCTTCCTCCAACTTTTGTTGCCATCATAACTGCCCCCTCTTTTACATTACAGTAGTATAAGCTGCTGCTTATCCTCCTGTGAAAAACAGTGCTGTCTGTGGATATACTTACCTACATGTTGTTGTTTCTTTTCTAGTTAGCTAAATATCACACTCCTTCGATGATAGAGAATTGAACCCCAGGCACATACTTTTTATTCTGAAATGTGTGTTTTTAGGAAGGGTTCTACTGGTCTTCAGAGTAGCATTATTTTGTATGTGTTTGGATTTATTCCATCATATACTCATAGTACCTACAATGTAACGCAAAATCCAACGTTCTAAATCTCTTCCATGTTTTCTTTCTTCTTGCCAAGTTACTGGTTCTTATAGTTGAGGAAATAAGTTAGAAATATATGAAGGGTACCTGAAAGTAGAGGGAAACTGAACAGGATCTCCATGAATCTGGAACATTCCAACTCCTATCTACACCAATAATCTGATAGCAATATATTTTAAAAATATATTGCAGACTTTTCATCCTGTAAATAATAGAACACTCTACATAGTGCTGGGCTGCAACCGATTCTGTGAGCGCGTGCTTGTTCCACGCATGCGGGCTTTGCGGGAGCACGTGCCTAACGCGCTTGCCGTAGCGTTCAAAATACAGCAACTTGAAGCTCAGCTGCTTACTTTCTAAGGCAGCCCCAGTAAGTAGAACAGTGGAGGTGCCGAAATAACTGTGCTGCGCATATCAGCTGAGCCAGAAAGAAGGAAATATAGGACAGGATAGGGCGGGTGGGCGGGACCAGCAGATCATCAGAACTACCAGTTCGCCCAAACCAGCCCGAACCGGAAGCAGCCCACCACTCACTCTACAGGCTCTTTTTTTCTTTTTAATACTTGTGATGCTGAACATAGCCGAGAGAAAAGAAACTTATAAAAATATTTATACCAGTTATTTTGACATGAAGGATAAGAGCTTCACTGGATAGAATTTATTCCTTAATAAGATTCCCACTCCTGATCAGCGTCATCCTTAATTGTACACATGAAAAGATGATGTTGGTTTGATGTAAGTAATATATATGATTACAAGCTTGAGGAAAAGAATGATCTGCTTGGTGAGTATTGCTTTTAACTGCAGTAGTATGTTCCTCCTTTCTGGTTACAGTATACCATCCTATATGGATTGTCAAGGCAGGACTAATGAGACATGCATATTATTAAAATACTCTGCCTCAATTAGGAAAGGTTTTCTGAAATAAATAAAACTTTCATTAGCTTGACAAATACCGCATCAAGTCATGACTGGAAATATGGTTTCATCAAGTTGTTGCAACCCTTTTTGTTTTAGAGGTACATTGTTAAAGATTGCATAGGCCAAAGAAACTTCTGTTTTTGCCTGCCTGAACTGAAGGTAAAAAGTAATGGAGCATTTCCAGGCTGTTTTTCCTATTTATGAATAGCTTCAGCATGTTCTTGATTGCACAGAGAAATGCAAATACGTATTGGTCTATAGAAAAATGAGAGAGAACAGATTTTTGCAGAGCATAAGTAAGTACTGCTATGGTTGTATCCATAACTAATCTGGGTTCAAGCTGTTTTTCTATAGAAGTTGGTTCCTAAGAACAGCCATATCTGTCTACATACAGGAACAATACATCTGTGAACCAGCCCTCATTATGTCTTTTCACTGTGACCTCTTTTCAGAAAATGTCATGGCAACAACTTTGAAAACTTGTAGTAGTTTAGAAATGCTTTCTGAAAATGGTGGGTAAAATGTATCCTTCTCCATAGGACATTCATTGGGATATTTTGTGCTTGTTGACTTTGTGAAGATGCATAATTAGAACAGACCGGGTATAGAAACAAGAATTATTTATTCACAGCCCAGTTTTTTTTTTTAAAAAAAAATTACTACCAGGTATTGCTGGCGAATTTATATGTTCTGTTGTTGGCATAAGATTGTTTACTGGCTTGTGCCACTTGGTTAATTGCTTGTTTGAAAAAATCTCCCTCATATGGAAACTATGGTTATGTAAAATATTTTCCTGAGACATAGTTGTACCAAATATGTGTTGGTCTTTTATAATGGCGTGTTTTCTCTCTGTCTCTCTGTTTCTGTCTCTCTCTCTGTCTGTCTCTCTCTCTCTCTCTCTCTCTCTCTCTCTCTCTTTCTGTGTGTGTGTGTGTGTGTGTGTGTGTGTGTGTGTGCCACTACACAAATGCTTCTGAACAATAAATTCTTATGTCAAAACTGAGGTGGTTTGGAACTGTAAGAAAGTGATAGCACCTGGATAGATAAATAGTTCATTTGGGATGTAATTTGTGGCATCAGAATTATAAGTACTGTACTATTGCTTAAGGTTATAAATAATAAAATATTCATATGCATATACAATGGTACTTAAACTTAACCCATTTGAATTTTCCTTAATCAATGAAAAAACAATGTTTTTGATTGATTTCTTTAATTGGGTTCTCTCTAACTAGTTTTAAGAAAATAGGTCACATTTTAGGTGATATTTATGCAGAATATTTGACAATTCAAAATGTTTCAGAAAATTTTAAGCTTCACTGAGTCATTGTTTATAAGCCCAGACCTATCCAGATATTACTGTACTGATTTTATCAGGTTTTATCTTTTTGTGTATTCTTGTGATTTTTTTTCTTTAAAAAAAAATCTGTTATGTCTGTGTGGTTACACCTTCAGGCTACTCCTGTTGTTTACCTTGCTTTTATGGCCTCTCCATCTCACAGAATTCCAAATCTGAGAGAGGGAGGATTTCCCACTTTATCAGTTAATTTCAGATATTTCAGGTTGCTAGCACTTAAGTTGCAGTTTTATCAGCAAAAAGAATGCACATTCATTCATATGGATAAAGGTAAGAATCAGTTACAAAATATTTGGAATAGAGGATGGAAGGTTAAATCATTTTTTTTAAAAAAAATTGTAGCTGAGTAGATAGTTTCACTGATTTCTAGAACTCCTTGGAAATAAAGTAGCTTCCTAATTTCCAGTATTCTGTTGTCTAAAGTTCCAAAATGCAGCAGCATGGTCTTAAAAGTTTGTGGTGAATGAGAATTAGATGAATTAATTGAAGTATTTTTGGACTACGTAGGTTGAGGAGGCGGACAAAGAACATCTTTAATTTCTCTATACTATTGGTACAATGGCGCCTCCTGATTTGAAATGGAATGCAAAAATGCAAGAAATCAAGAGCACAACGTGGCACATGCCCTGCAAATATGTTCCAACTTATTATCCTGCTCTTAACTTTATAAGTTGAATTGGTTTAGGGCAGCTGAAATAAATGAAGAGAGAAATGATCAATCAGATATTCCTGAAATCCCATTTTTAAGAGCTAAGTGCATGGCTGAAACTTTAAGGCAGGTAATGAGGCTGTCTCAGATTAGCTCATGAGTGGAAACTGCTAGATTGATCAGGCCATGAATACAATAAGTTGATGCTCTGTTACAGCTAGAAGATATTCTTCACTCTCTCGGATATCATGAGTAATAAAATCCTGGCTTCATTTCCTTTAGAGAATGCTGCATTTAGCTTTCCCAAACGATATAATCCATCCCATGTTTTCTTATGGACGATAACCCAGGTTTGGATGTTGGAATCCTTTTTTCTTATCCTCTACGTTTAACCAAGTCAACCAAAACTTTGAAGCAGGGCATTAAGCTTGGTCTTCAAGATTCTGCTTCCTGCTTGCAGAAAAGGAAGAGATTGGTCAGTATTTCTGGTGCTTCCAATGTGAATAGAGTTCTAAGCAAGGAATCAAAGGCAAATCCCTGCTGAGCATTGGTGAAAGAAAACTGTAGGTTGCATTCTTCCTGCTATGAGAGGCAGTTACCTGAATTGAGTGTAATGCATTGATTCCCTCTTCTCCTGAGGCAATCAAGAAAACAAGTCATGACTGAAAGAGTGAAGTAGGAAATGAGGTGTGGGCCCCACGTATTATCTTATTAAGGGATAATGTGTAAGCTGATCCTATTCTAATGCAACTTTGAAAATATGATAGAGCTGTGTTCATATGAAATTCATATCCAGTTTTAAAAAACAAAACACGTTTTTGACCTTCATCGTTGCAGGGCACATTTGAAGAACACAATTGTGCACAATGTGCTAATATCTAGAAGCGAAGGAATTTACTCCTAATTCCAGTGCCATTACTCTAATAATTTAGAACATTGGCTATGCTTCTATCTCCATATCCCCTTCTCTGTCCAGAACAACTATAATGAGAGAGTAAAATGTATGCCTGGCATTTTCTACAGTTCGTAGTAATTCAGGGCAAATTTAGTTATGGCTTCTCGAGGACTGAAATTGGCATTCTTTTGATCAGAGACATACCTGACATCATCCCATTATAAAGCAGAGAATTTTGTAATAGCAGACAGCAAACATGCAAACTATTTCCTTTAATTCAGGCAATAGTGGAACAGAATTGGCTTTTTAGTTTACTATAAAGATATGGACTCCCTTGAATTTAGTCCATTTTCTGGGCAGCAGTACAGAAGAGTCCTTCTTCTCCTTCTCCTTCTCCTTCTCCTTCTCCTTCTCCTTCTCCTTCTCCTTCTCCTTCTCCTTCTCCTTCTCCTTCTCCTCCTCTTCCTCCTGCTCTTCCTCTTCCTCCTCCTCTTCCTCTTCCTCTTCCTCTTCTTCCTGCTTCTTTTGCTTCTGTTTCTTCTTCTGCTCCTGCTACCGCCTCCTCCTCCTCCTTCTCCTAAGCTTCCCAGTGCAGCCTACAGCCCTAGTGGTTTCCCATCTAAGTACTAACCATTGTTAACTTTGCTTAGCTTTCTTGTGTTAGTCCAAGGTTGACTGGATGTTGCCTCTTGCTATAGATATTTTATTATCGGAGGTGATTGCCTTTAATAGAGAAGAACGTGGTTGCCAAGCAGGGCCAAACTGAATCAGTCCACTGAGTGAGTCTCTATTTCCTGCTCTGTTCTTTACCAACCTGACAGTTAACAGTAGTAAAACTCTTATCTATTACTTTTCTTCTTTCATTTCACAATGGACTAGTCTGTCTTCATACTAGTGAATGAAAAATGCCAAAAGCAATCACCATTTTCTTATCTCTCTGTATTTCCTTTCCCTGGCCACTGAGTGGCTGGCAGTTACCAGATGTAAATTGTGTAGTCCTTGCCTTCCCGACAGGATATAGGCTTTTCATAGACACAGTGGAAGGCAATGAGCTCAATATCTTCTGTTGTTAATTACTGAGGTGTAATAATGTGATTAGCACCCTATAAAAATCACTGATATGATTACTATGGATTTAATATCACATGATATATCATTACTTTGTTATCTGGTGACAGATGTAATTGAAATATTCTTATTTTAACTGAGGGTTGTATTTCATTCAGTCACCATCGGCCCCTTTGGGGGTAAAACATAAAATGGCTAAAAATGAGCAATGTAGAAAAAATATTAATGACAACAAAGATGTCAAAGTTGCAGTCTTCTCTGTATTTTAGGCAATTAGTTTTCTGTCTTTCCATTTTCTCATATAATTTGGTTCTATAAAGACATTCTGAGCAGAAAAGGAACGGACTTAGTTCAAATGCTGGTAACTTGTCACTACATAGAAATGTAAAACAGTAAATGTTCCTTCCACTGCAAAAAGTTAGTCTAATTAGTTAAACCCCCCCCCCAATAATTTAGGAAATCTATAAAACATGTCTTGTAGTCCATTGTTATTTTTATTTTATTGCTAATTTTAATCTGTATTTTAAAACGTTTATATTCTATTTTATTTTAAAATTTGATGGTTGCATGGGTGCTTTGCCAGAACAGAAAAACAATAAAACAATAGGAATGACAACAATCCAACAATGCTGATGATGAATCCCTGTAGCTATCCCTTCAAGAGTGCAGGGTGTTTTGTCTAACATTCTTAAAGTGCTTAGGCTTTATTATGAAATATATTTCATATTCAAAATATTGTATATTTTCTTTATACAAGATAATGAAGAAGATTCTTGTTAAATCATCTGCTTTTATCATAGATGTGCTATTTTTATTGTCAGAAACAACTATTGACACATGGTTTTAAGATAATCTATCAGAGGAATATTAGGAAAGGAACTATTCTAAGATTACATAGCTGGTTGTATGAAGAATACAAAACCTGCACAGGCTTTACACTAATGTGAACAGTGTTATTGCATTGACTACATTACTAAATGATGCTACTCTTTTAGGCTTCAATTGTGAACTGAATTGATTTTGTTTTTACTTTTTTATCGTGTCAGGGGATGAAACAAGTTTTATGATTTGGAAGGATTTGAGGCATTTTTCATGCAGTACAATTTATAACAGTCTGTCCTGGAACAATGTCCTATTCTTTCAAAATATAAAAGCTAAGAGGACATTTGGAGTACAGAAAAATACAAAAACATGGAATACAAAAACATATTTCAACATTGAACTTCTACAAAGTGCACAAAGATTGTTGTTTCAAAAAAGCTAACTTTCACATATCCATTCCTTCTGAAGTTAGTATGTGAACTGCCTCTTTAATTAATTCTTCAAGTACAAGTAGTTTGGAGATGTTAGTCCTGATTTGTGTATAATATTTAGTGAAGATACAAAAAGTGGAACCCAGGGCCATATGAGGCATGTCAGCATCCCTTTTATCGTTCTCCAAAGCCTTACAGTAGATGGGTCCAAAATTTTGGATTACCTCTTGGGGGAATTATTTTGTCTGTGGGAGCGTTAGTAAAATAGGTTTCTGAAATTTTATAAATGTTTAAGGCACATATTTCACTTCTTAAATTTTCTAAAGCTCTTTTCTAAAACAGATCATGGCCCTACTGACTTTTGATGAGCTACACAGCATAATGTAGCTTTTCAGCTGAAAGAACTTGCATACTTCTGAGCTACAGATCCAAACCAAGCAGCATGTGATTTGATATGGAAATTAAGCAGGACCCTATATTAACTAGAAGGCAAACCTTTTTCCAAATTAAGATTGGACTGGATGAATTAAACAAATTAAATATAATTTGCCAGTCATTTTGGAAATACCCCATTTATTACAAGGGGAGCATTGCTAGGTGAGAGGAAGGGATAAGACTGCGATGCGTGCCAGATTATGTGTTTTATTCTATTTCTTAAATAAACCTTTTCATTTGTTATTCGTTTTGCGCTATGTTATTTATCAGCTCTTGTCTGCAAATGAGATTTATTTCTAACTACAGTATAGATTATTGCAAATTGCCTTTTTGCATATTTGGTTTGCTCACAGTAGCTTCCCTTAATGTAGCTACTAGATTCTTCCCCATAAGAGAATTTGCAAACATATAATTGTATATATTACACATTCTTCCACAAATTAATATCCTTTAAATACATTATTAAAACTATACCTTCCAGAATTCTCAATCAGCATTTAAAAAGCACCAGTTTGGTAATAGTTACACTGCCAGTTCCTTGAATGCTTATTACAAATCTTAAAAAAAAACAGGAAACTCACCAGCTGATGATGAGGGAACTGGGGGAGTGTTGGGAAGAATTGGTTCTAAAGTTAAAACTACAAATTCTTTTGATCAAGCCTTTGTTGCCTTTTTTTCCAATCCTGATATTGTTTTGCATAACTTAAAAAAAAAAAAAGCTCAATTTTCTCTCTCACACTCCCTGAAGCTGGAGAACGTCTGCTCCTCATCTAAGGATTGTTGTATTTTATTAATGCAGTTATTATTCCATTACTGTCATTGTGTTCTTTTATAGTAAATAGCCTAATTTAGTTGAAATGTGTAGATGTTGAGAGTTTAAGTGAAATCTTCATCATTCTGCATGAGAGCGTACAAAGGAAATGCTCTATAAACACTATTGGTGTTTGATATGAATCAGTGCTGTAGGCAGAACTATGTGGTAACACAAGGTGGGGCAATTGAGATTTAAAAATGGCAGGTTTGTTAATTTGAATACTGCTTATATATATATATTGCAATAAATATACCATTATTTGTTTGTTTCACAAGTTATCCAACCCTCAGACAAGAAAGAGAGGTAGAAATAGATGTTACATATGAAAAAAAGTTTCTGCTATTATTAAAACAAAGGAAATATTGCAATTGCTATATGAAATCTTATCATTGAAATACCATTCTGCCATTCTACCTGGGTTTTTTTATTCTTTATTTTTGGAGCGTTTCCTACTTTATAATTGTATTGTCCCTTTTTAAAAGAAAACAAAACAAAACAAAATGAACCTCATTAATTAATATTTGATTATCTTCCTGTAATTTTGTAAACATTTGTTTTATTATTATTTGTCTTAATACTTTTGATGCCATTTCCCTGTGCCCTGTGTTGAAGTTTATATCTGTCAAAACTGTAAACTGCCTCAACAAAACTCTCTCCTTGGCACATAATTGTGAAAGGTTTTTTTAAGTGCTTAATGTTGTCATGGCCTCTTTGGAGCCTGGTTCGGAGAAGGAAGAATTGGAACTGGGACTGTCCGACGGGAAAGGCATGCCAGGGATTGAGGAGGATGCTGTCCAGGCCCCTCTGGCATTGGGGGAGCTGGTCAACCAGACAGAGAGCTGCCTGCCTGCACAGACACAGGGGAAGATTGGTTGCTGACTGGCAATGGTGGTGATAGGCAGCCAATCTCCTCTGATGAGGAACAGTTGTCTACTCCACTAGATCCAAGGGCAAGGAGAGTAGGCAAGCCCAGAGAAGGGCTGCAAGACTACTCAGGAGGAGAGCGCCCCACCCCTCCTCACAAGGAATACTTGGAGGGGAGTAACTTAAGGACAAACTGTGGGGAGTTAGACTTTGCCAGGAACAATTTTTTGCTTTGGTTTATACTCCCCCGGCTTTGACTCATGCCTGTTGCTGTTTGTCTTGCCTTGCTTGGAAGATTGCTCTTTGCCTTTTGTTTTGGACCTAGTTCTTCTCTTGGGGACTGTGTTTGGCATTTGGTTCACTGTGCCTTTGGAACTGCTTCTTGCTTGGGTCCTGTTTTTTGTCCTGAGTACTGCCCTTGCATTGTGCCTGGACTCTACCTTGTGGATTGGACTTTGAACCCTGTAGCTTGCCCTGTGAGTACTCCTACACTGTGGGCTTTCTTTGTTCTTACCTGGGCTGTGTTTGGGAAACTGAGGGTGGCTGCCTTCAGGGTAGCATGGGGGTGGAGCCTTACTGGTCATTGGAGGGCTATTAGCTGGAACATTTATTAAGAGAAATAAAGAACTCTCTAGAGGCCTGCCTTGCCTTGACCACCTGGGTCATAACAAATGTGTTCAAGTCTTCCCATAACAAATTTCATTAAGAAGTTGTGTTCATTGTTTTTACATTTAGATTACATAACCATATAAAGTGCCGATTAAGTCAGAGCACACAATAGTAGCACTTCTTTTCTTATTGAAAGAAAACAAGCCAATTTAGTAGCCTTGCATGAGAATGCAAGTAGACCTCGCTCAACATCACTTGAAGCATGCTCTACAAATACCACCTACCCACATGTCTTTGCCCCACTGTCTCCTCCCCATCCCTCACCTTTTGTCTGCCTTGCCATGCACTCCACTACCACCATTCCCAGATGACCCTTGGTATCTTATTCCTCTTGCTACTGATAAGGAGTGCCCTGCCAAAGCTGCACAGATTTTTGCGAAGGCCAGGAGCTATTTTGGCCAGATGCAGGAGGAAGAAAATGGTGAAGGTTAGGTGGGGGCAATAGGAATAGGTATTGTTGGAGTGCAGGGCAGACAAAAGGGCAGAGTGGGTGAGAGGAGTTGAAAAAGAAGTGAGCTTGGTAGGACAAGAGAAGTGTGTGGTCTTTGTCTAATGACAGCATGGCAAAGGGACACAGTGGCGCAGAGGTCTAATGACTCTGGAACTGCCAACCTATTGCTTGATCCCTAGCTCCTGCCCACCCAGCAGTTTGAAAGCGTGCGGTATTGCAAGTAGATAAATGGGTACCACTTCAGTGGGGGAAAAAAATAGATGCGTTCATGTGTGCAGAGAGCAGAAGCCAATGCTAGACCTGGTCGGACATGAGGCATCGTAACATGAGGTGAGGCGAGACTGGCAGAAGAGCCTGGGAGAGCCAGCAATCTGAGTGCCGCTAGTTAACTGGTGTAAAGCTAGTTCACCACCACCCCCCGTCAATAGTACACCAAGGATAGGTGTGCAAGCCTCAAACAGAATGAAGTTGCAGTGTAGGCTGTCAAGACTGCATTGTATCTAGCATGTGTAGGTTTCCCTGACGTTTTATGCCATACGTTAATAGCTTGGCTAGGTGGCTCAGTGGCTAAGACACTGAGCTTGTCAATCAGAAAGGTCAGCAGTTCGGCGATTCGAATCCCTAGTATAGGTCTGCGTGAGCAGGGAGTTGGACTAGATGACCTCCAAGGTTCCTTCCAACTCTGTTACTGTTAACTGTTAATAAATAAAATGACAGCATGGTCCTTGCTAAATGACTGCAACTGGTACTATTGGAACTGCTATCGATAAGTGGTGTGGTCAAATGACTAATGACTGCTTTGCTCAGTGACAGTCCTATTTATGGTCATTAAGCAAGGACCATCTGTACACTGATTCTAGTAAAATGTCATTAATACTAGTGTATTTTTTTTTAAAAAAAATGATTTATATGCCGTCCTTCTCCGGAGACTCAGGGTGGCTTACAATGCGCTAAGCAATAGCCTTCATCCTTTTGTATATTTATACAAAGTCAGCTTATTGCCCCCACAACTGGGTCCTCAATTTACCTACCTTAGAAAGGATGGAAGGCTGAGTCAACCTTGAGCCTGGCGAGATTCGAACCTGCAGTAATTGCAGGCAGCTGGTCTTAATAACAGGGTGCTTTAGACCACTGTACTACCAAGGCTCTTTTTATGGATTTATGTATTCATGGATTAGGTGAGTGCTCAAGGCCCCATTTACAAGTATAGCTATTCTTCTCCCTGTGAAGCGTCTTTCCTCCCAATTGGGAATGAGATGTTGGAGACCAAATGGTGAAAATAGTCCAGGAATTGCCACATTATGATTTATCAGGCACAGTTAAGTATTGAACTCACTTTTATCCAGCTGTAATCAGAAGCCACATGGCTTGCTGCCTTGCAGTAGTGACCCACTGGTAACTAACAACTCTTGCTGGCTTTCTCATAGGATAGACTGGATGGCAGGAATTTTCTTGAGGTCCATTTCATCACTTATGAGCAGTGAGTTAACCTCTCTTTGATCTCAGTTCACAACAACCTTTAACAAAGTTCTGCATGTGTGAGGAAATCAATACTCAAGGCATTGACTTTAACACCAGGCTTCAGCTCAAGCAGAACATGAACACACATACAGTATCTTATTCTGGTTACAGGGACTGATTGGTTTCAGACTCATTTGCTCACTTGGAGGTTGCAGGTAAGGCAGCCATGATTTGTGCCTGTAGCGCTACATTTCTCTTGGGAGCATGGCCATACCATGGTCTCTTCAGTCTCTCGGTTTCCTCCAACTCTTTTCATAGGTTCTTCCCTTTCTACCTTTCCTTTAAAAGCTCTCAAGTGCTCTCAATCTCTGCTTATTGTTACGTCGTTAAACTAGTTATTCTCATTTACTTTCATGCCACATTATCGTTGCAAGCATATAATGAGCATCTGCTTAGCACTTCTTGTCACTGTCAGTGCTGCTTGCTCATTATTTTTCTTCATGTGGTTATTATTGAGCCAAATATCTTTTCTGTGACTTACTATTTTAAATGCTTGTGTGCCATTTGTTTGACAGTTGCTTCTCATTTTATAATTTATTCTCTTAATACAAATATCGACATCCATAGTTGGGGAAGAATGAAGAATTTCATTCATCTTTTCCTTAATTGACTAGCTTTGGAATGCATCTGCTTTCTTTTGTTAAAAGATACAAGCTGCTGGTGAGCTGGTCAGCAGTCTCATCCAGAATTTCTTGGCTATTGTGGATCCTTCTGATAGGTCAGTCATTTTCTTTTGCATTCTGTTGCTCAGTTTCTGCATGGTAGATCTATTGACTTTCCTTTATATAACTGTATCTCCCAAATCCTGGCTTGCTCCTGACGAAAACAGCTATTCTCGCAATCAGTTGATGATAGGGGGCTTATTTAAAAGTGCTGCTTTTCTCAGTAGAATACACAAAAACACCAACTGGTCTTTTTTCTGCTTTGTGAGAATGTTAGTGATACCAAATAAAGTACCACCAATTTTCACTAATACAAGGAAACTGCCAAAGATAAAGGAAAAAAAAGATCAGGACAAAGATAAGAAGAAAAAAAAAGGAAAAAGTGTTCGATTTCATATCCAACATGCTTAATAAACCATAAATAATCCATTTATGTTATCTTCCCTACATTATAGAAATCTTGTTTCTTATTTGTCTACTTCTATGCTCATGATGTTATCATTCTTTTGACTTTTATTTATTTTCAATTGTGATGATAGAACAGACTGTAAGAAATGAAATGATCCAAAGTTAAGTCACTTCCTTATTTTGTGTAACCTTCAGGCTATTAAATTTTCTTCGTTTTTACATGTTGTCTCACTCAGGGGATCTTAAAAACTGGATGGGAACTGACTTGTGATATTACTCAGATAATTCATATTGAACTTCATGTGTACTGCTCGCTCTCTCTCTCTCTCTCTCTCTCTCTCTCTCTCTCTCTCTCTCTCCCCCCCCCCTCCCCTGACATAAATTTGATTTTCCACACCACACAAGAGGACTTATAGAATTGGAAGTGGCCATTTAGTCCCACCCCCTGTTCAGTGCATTCATGATAGATGGCTGGCTAGTTCTGCCTGAACAGTAAAGGAATTTATATGATAAGAGAACAGGTCTTAACCATCTTCTATATGTCACCACTTCAAGTATTTGAAAAATATTATTATGTCTCCTGCTTCCTGTCATCTTTTTTCAAGGCTAAATACATCCAGTTCCCTCAATTCATCTGGTAAAACTTAATTTCTAGTCCTCTGATTATTCTTGTGGCCTTTCTCTAGACCTCTTTTAGCTTTGTTGAAGCTTTCTTAAAATGCTGTGCCCAGAACTGGACATAATTTTTAAAGTAGCATATGGCTAAGATAAATAAAGGAACACAGAGAAACAATACTTCTCTTATTACAGTCTAATTTTTTTTTTTATTGCAAAAGTTTTACAATTACATTTTCACCCCTTTTCCCCCCCCTCAACCCACCCCAAACTTCCCAACCCCCCTAACCCACCCTAACCCTCCCCTCCCCCCAGACTTCCTCACAGTATACTCATGTCAAATAAAAGGAAAAACCCTCCTTTGTATATAAAACTTGAACCCCTCCCTCCCTCTTACAAATTTTCATCTTCATTACATTAACCTATTTCTATCTTAATATAACATTTTCAAATAAATTTTCATCCTCAACCTTAAAATATTTCTATCTTAATATAACATTTTCAAATAAAAGCTATTTGATACTTCCTAGTTTGATATTTGTTCTGAACATAATCTATCCACTTCTTCCATTCCCATTCATAAGTCTCTTGAGAACAATCTTTTAGATATGCTGAGATCTTCGCCATCTCTGCAAAACTGGCCATCTTCAAAGTCCATTCCTCAATCGTAGGCAGCGCTTCATTTTTCCAATATTTACCTATCAACAATCTTGCTTCTGTTATCATATACAATATCAATTTTGTTTCACCCGATGTAAAACCCTTAACTATACCCAATAAAAACAGTTGTGGAGAAAATTGAATTTTTTTCTTCAAAACATTCTGCATGACCCACCAAATTTTTATCCAAAAAGCCTTAACTTTCTTACAGGTCCACCAAACATGATAATATGTAGCGTCTAGACAATCACATCTCCAACATTTAGGCTGCACATTAGGGTACATACACGACAATTTTTTGGGGTCTAGATGCCATCTGTAAAACATTTTATAAAAATTTTCCCTCAGATTCTGCGACTGTGTAAATTTAACATTCTGAACCCAAATTTTTTCCCATGTTTCCAACATCACTGGTTCCTCAAAATTTTGTGCCCACTTAATCATACAGTCTTTAACTAGTTCAGTTTCTGAATCCCTTTCTAACAAGACATTATAAAGTCTTTTAATATGCATTGGGCCTTTCTCTTTTATGTGTCTAACTAATTCTTCCTCATACATCATAATACCAGTTTTTTGGTCCTCTTTCCATCTCAATTGCAATTGATTATATTGTAACCAAGTTAGATTAATCCCTTCAGCCAACAATGTCTGTAATGTCTTCAGCTGCCATCTGCCCGCATCTGTAAAAAGAACCTCTTTGTATAAAAACCCCCCGAGTGACATTATATTTGTATTCCACAAAGTATGACCAAGATCCAGCCATAGCGGTATTTTATAATCCCAATTGTTTCGGTGCTTCTTCCAAACTCTCAACAAAGAATCTCTAAGTATATGGCTTTTGAATACTTTATCCACTTTACTGTCATAAAATAAGTAAGCGTGCCATCCAAATTCCAAATCAAAACTTTCTGCGTTTAGTATTCCAGTCTTTTTTCCTCCAAACCAGTCACTTACTAAAGTCAAAGCTGCTGCATCATAATATAACTGTAGGTTTGGAAGTTTAAGACCTCCCCTTTCTGGAACGTCTTGCATGATTTTCATTTTTACTCTTGGGTTTTTCTCGTTCCAGACAAACTTATTCACACCAGTTTGCCATACTTTTAGTTGTTTATCATTTTTGAGCACCGGAATCATTTGAAACAAAAAAAGAAATCTTGGCAAAATGTTCATCTTAACTGCTGCTATTCTTCCAAGTAAAGACAGCTGCAGTTTTTTCCAAGTCTCCATATCTTTTTGCACCTCTCGCCACAACACCTCATAGTTATTTTGAAACAATTTCATATTTGATTCTGCAACCTGAACTCCTAGATATTTTACCTTTGGTACAATCTCAAAACCTGCCCTCCTTTCAAGCTCAAGTTTACGATCTTGTGTCATATTTTTAACTACCATCTTAGTTTTTTTCTGGTTCAATCTAAAACCTGAAACTTTACCATAGTCTTGTATAATGTCCTTCATCTGGATTATTGATTCCATTGGCTGTGTTAGGGTAACGACCAGATCGTCTGCAAATGCCTTTATTCTGTAATCCTCTTGCCTTATCATTATACCTTTCAAAGTATTAGAGTCCCTTATTGTGTTTAACAAGACTTCTAGTGTTAAAATAAACAACAATGGGGACAGCGGACATCCCTGTCTTGTTCCTTTTTCGATTTTAAACTCTGTTGTCAAACTTCCATTAATAATAATCTGTGCCTTTTGTTCTTGATAGATTGCTGAGACCGCCTGAATAAATTGGTCCCCAAAGTCCATCCTTTTTAAAGTCTTTAATAGAAAATTCCAGTCCACTTTATCAAAGGCCTTCTCTGCATCCAGAAAAACCAGCACTGCAGGGATCTGTTTATTCTTCTCAAGATATTCCAATAAATCTATTACTTGCCTTACATTATCATTCATGTGCCTACCCTCAATAAATCCCGCTTGATCATCATGAATCACCTTTTGAATTACTGGCATCAATCTGTTGGCTAATACTTTTGCGTAAATTTTGTAATCCGTATTCAAGAGAGATATTGGTCTGTAGTTCTCTGGTTTTTTGGGACCTGCTTGTTCTTTTGGTATCAAAGAAATATAAGCTGTAGTCCATGATGGGGGTACTTTTCCCCCTTGTTGTATATTACAAAATAAGTCTCTAAGTTGTTCCACCATTTCTGCCTGCAGAGTTTTATAATACACTGCAGTCAGACCATCCGTTCCAGGAGCTTTAGCTGTTTTTAATTGTTTTATTGCTGCTATTATCTCCTCCTCTGTTATAGGATAATTCATTCTTTCCTTTTGTTGCTCAGTGATTTTTGTAACTCTTTTGTTGTCTAAATATTTTTCTATAAATCCATTCTGCACCTCCTCTCTGGCATATAGTTTAGTGTAATATTCAAGAAAAGCTTCTTTTATTAATTTCTGTTGAAAAACTTCTTTCCCTCCAATATCAATACTATCAATAGTCCGTATGCTCTGTTTCTTCCTTAATGTGTAAGCCAACCACCTGCCCGGTTTATTGGCGTTGCAGAATGTATTATGCTTCGCGTATTGTAAATTTGTTGCAACTTGTTCCGCTATAAGCATTTGGAATTGGTCTTTCAAAAGTTTTATGACACCAAGTATTCTTTCATCTGTTGGGTTTTTAATAAGTAACTGTTCTTTGTTCTTTATTTCTGCTTCCAATTCAAGTCTTTTCTTTTGTCGAGTCAACCTATGTTTAGAGTTCATATATATAAGCACCCCTCTCATATAAGCTTTGCTTGCGTCCCACACAATTTCCATTGGGGTGCCTTTATTCAAATTCATTTCAAAAAACTCTTTCAAATACTTTTTAAGTTCTATTATATTTTTTTCATATCTGAACAAGTTTTCATTTAATCTCCAAGAGCGTCTCTCAGTCTTGCGTGTCTCAATTTCTATCCAAACTGGGCTATGATCGGTCAAAATTCTTGGCAGAATCTTTGTTCTTTTTGTCCTGACAAGTAAATCATCAGACAACAAGATGAAGTCAATCCTGGAAAAGGATCTATGTCTGTCAGAGAAGAAAGTATAATCCAGTTCTTTTGGGTTATGTATTCTCCAAATATCTTTTAATTCCAGGTCTTCTTTCATATCAAAAAAAGTCTGTGGTAATCTAATCCTTGACTTGCCAAAGTCTTTTTGTCTAATTTAGAGTCAATTACTCCATTCCAATCTCCCATAATTAAAATAGATCTGTAATCCCATTGAAGTATTTTAGTATGCAGCATTTTATAAAAATAGTCCTGTTGTTGGTTAGGAGCATAAATTCCTATCAAAAGAATTTGATTATTAGCAGAAAGTAATTCAATTGCTACAAACCTGCCATCTTGATCAGCTTCTATAAGTTTGGCTGTTAATTTTTTATTTACGTAAATAACCACACCATTCTTTTTTTGGTTAGTTGAAGATATAAAATGTGTTCCTAATTTGGAATTTTTCAAATAGTTTTGATCTTGAGCTGTAATATGCGTTTCTTGTAAACAAATTATATCATTATTATGTTGTTTTAAATATGCAAATACTTTCTTCCTTTTTTGTGTTACATTCAACCCATTCACATTCCAAGATAAACATTTAATCATCATTATTCTCTTTCTGGAGCAAAGAGCAGAACATTCGGATTTCATCCGAAATCTTCTGTCCTGCATTCCCCACGGCCCCAGCCTTTTCATCTTGTCTTTCCTGCTGTAACTTTTCTTTAAGTTGCTTGGCTTTTGCTCGGGTTATACGCTGGTCCTTGACTTCAGCCACCCAAGCCGGCTCCAAGATTGGAGAAGGTTCCAGCAAAGGCTCATCCAGAAAACCTCCTTCAGCGCCCTTCAACTCCTCTGATTCCTGCTTAGATTGTTGTTGCGATTCTTGAGGTTGCTTCTTATCACTCTCTTTAATCTCCAAAACTGTAGATGTACGTGGGGATGGTGTTCTTTCTTTAAAGATATCAGTATAAAATTGCTCCGCCTTCTCCACAGTATTCAAACGGTGTTTCTCTCCCTTATATCTCAAAATTATGCCAGTTGGAGCGTCCCAACGAAATGGGATTTGATTATTCTGCAGTTTTTTAACAAGAAAGCCAAAATCTTTTCTGGATTTCAACATCTTAGGTGGAAGCTCCTTGTAGACTGTGATCTTGGATCCGCTCACTTGCACAGAAGTGAGAAAAGATTTTTGCAGGATATCATTTCTTATTGCTCTGTCTGTAAAATATATGACCACATCTCTAGGCAATTGTCTTTGTCTGGCCACCCAAGAGTTGACTCTGTAAATTTTGTCTATTTTACAAAAGACCATATCAGGATTAATTTTTAAGATCACAGCTAGGGCTTCAGCACAGATCTGTCTCAAATCTTGTCTCTCCTCTTCTCTAATTCCTCGAAGCCGTATAGCAAATTCCATTGCCCGGAATTGCATCATAACAATCTCGTTCTCAACTCTCTGCATCTTGTCATCAACATCAAAAAATTTATGATCATTATTTTTCATCTTAGCATTAACTTCTAATTTGAATTCATCCACTTTTGACTCAACTTTCATAATAAATCCTGCCAGGCCAGACGCCACATCTGTTATTTTTTTGGTCACCTTCTTTTGGTTCTGCTGCATTTCCTGCATAATTTCCTGTTGAGACTTTTGAATTTTATCATCTATTTTATTTATTTTATCATCTATTTCCTGTTGAGCTTTTTGAAATTTGTCATCCAGGATATTTGAAATAAATTCTTTTAAATCTCCCATATCAAAATTTTTTTTCTGGGCTTGTGACTGCGTGTCCTGTTTGCGTGTGGGGGATCCCCCCCCTGTTTTGCCTTCCTGCTTCTTTGAAGCCATCCTGCCACGTAGGCTAGCTTTTCTAAAAAGGGAGGTTCCGCTTCTTCTGCCACCTCCACAAAGCCTTCTAAAAAGGTCCCCCAGATTTAATGGCAAAGCTATAATGCAGCAAAGTCAAGTAAAAGGGAGAGATTTTCCTCTTGTTTCTGTTACAGCCGGAGCAACTTTATAGCAACTTTTTAACTTTGTAACAAAGCAAGATGACTTCACCAATCCACACCCGCTGATTCATTTACTCTAATGCTGAGCGCCATATTTTTTCCAGTCACTTTCACTCATTCAGAAACTTTCACTTCAGTATAAAAAATCAGCAAAGAGCTAATACTTGCAGTTCAAAATTTCAGGGTTCAGGTAGATTTCAAGTGTTTATTTGGGTTATTTCCTCGCTCTTTAAAAGTTTCCTGCAGCCGGCTTGTTCTGCGGAAGCAGAGGCGTCCCACGCCGCCCAGAGTCTCAGCAGGTTGAAAGGGAGCCGCGCCTGTTTCCTCCCCAGAAACAATTCCCTGGGAGGGTTGCAGGGGCTCAACCTGTACCCTGCTGCCTCTTCTTCATAAATCCTAAGGATTTTGAAGGTTTCAAGCCGCTTCGCAATCGAGAAGCGGCTCTACGAGCGGCGGGGCTGGCGGTGCTTAAAAAGGCACCGTCGCCGCCGAAGACAAGGAAACCGGAAGTCTCACAGTCTAATTTTTTTTAAAATAATTGCATCACTCATACTCAACTTTTGATCAAGAATAGTTCCAAGTATCTTTCACAAAGTATTCTTCATTTGGTTTTATTTTCCTACGTGAAGATCTTTAGAAAGTCTCTTTTGTTTTTCAGTCTGCTTTTTGACCTGTCCAGATCACTTTGAAATTGAATTTTGTCTCCTGTAATATAAATTTTCTTAATAGTTATGTGTCATCTGCAAATTTGATAGGGTTCTTTCCATCTCATCCACCTAATCACTGCTGAACATATTGCAGAGTACTGATCTAGGACCAAACACTGTGTCACCTCACTTAATGAGCTCTCCATTATGATTTTCTTGCCAGATGTGGGTTCAATTAATAGAGGTGCTATATACCTCAATCTAGTGTTTCATCTATATATTTAGCATTTGTTCTTGGAAGATTTTGTTGACATTTTCTGTTTCAAAAGTTAATTTTGATGGATATTGATCTAATTGGGATGGTAATGTGCACATATTTAGCATGAAGTAAAAAAATAATCCAAACCATCAATAACTCTTTAGTTATGATGATGTATATAGCTGGGTAAAACAAGCTAATACCCTAAAGCCTGCAAACTAACTTAAGCCAAAATTATCAAGTTTCAAACCCTGTATTTAATATTGTGATACTGTGAAATTATAGATGGACGCTATACTTTATGACCTGCTTTGCTTTCTGGCCTATCTATCTATCTATCTATCTATCTATCTATCTATCTATCTATCTATCGGTGTTGCATGTTAATCCATTTTTTTGTAATCAGCCTAGACACTAAAAATCTTGCATACAATGTGTTGATCAAATATTACCATTAGAGCAGGGGTGAAATGTTACTGGTTCGCTCCGGTTTAGGCGAACCGGTAGTAAAAAAAAAAAGCTACTGGTTCGGTCGGTCCGGTAGTTTAAAAAAGCTACCGGTTTGCCTGAACTACTGGTTCAGTTGAATCGGTAGTTTAAAAACCCCGCTGCACAGTTGGTCGTCGGAAATACCAGTTCGGAGGAACCGGTAGCTTTTTTTTAACCACCAGTTTGCCCGACCTGGTAGTTTAAAAAGCTACCGGTTTGGGCGAACTGTTATTTCCGATGATCAGCTGTGCCACGGGATTTGGTTTTGCTAGAAAGCAGGAAATCCTGCTTTCTAGCTAAGCTAAATCACACGGCACAGCTAATTTCCCCTCCTGCTGTTCTATTTACCTTGCGAAGCCTCCTTTTGGTGCATACTGTGCATGCATGTGTTTGGTGTACACTGTACACGTGTGCGCTGCACGCGCTTGGCACACAGCACACATGCACAGCCAATGAACCGGTAGCAAACCGGTTCAGATTTCACTACTGCATTAGAGCATTTTCTGTGACTCTAATGTTTCAACAACTGTTACATCTGCTGAATAGAAAAAAATTCCAGTAGAGATCACTTGAGACAGAGCATCATTTCAGGGAAGATCTTTTTCCTGTGACCAGATACTCTATCGTGTGTAATTGGTAGTTTTATACCAAATACTACCAATGCAATCGGTAGTTGCATTGTGGAAAAATGCATATTTGTAAATTAGTATGTAAAATTTAAATTAATTAAAATATAAATTAATTTGAATATTAATTCTTTTGTGTGGATAGAAAGTAATGACTGCAGTGTTTTCTCTATACTGGAGCGGTGATTATTGTGATGCCTATTCTGAATCAGACCTACAGAAAGTGGTGGTCAATTTTTGAAAGATGTAGGGTTGATTCCCCATAGTAAAATTATTAAAGGGATATGGTTATTTGGGAACTTGCATTTAAATCTTCCTGCCCCTTAATTTCCATGATTGTAAGAAACTCCAGTTAGTTGCATGGTTAACTATGGGCTGTAATCTTGGTTGTGGTTTATTTTCTCCTCTGAATTGAAGTTAGTTCACATGCTTGGAGTATGTGATAATATATGGAACAGCTGTTAACTACTTATTCTTTTGCATGGGCTCACTTGTGTATGCCAACCCTAGAAGAGTAGCAGAGAACAGTATTATTATGGACTGGAAGAATCAAGATCAGGAAGAATCATATTATGGAATCATATATACAACTTAAATTTGTGTTCCTTCTCGTTGTTCACCTTGCCCTTTCTTTGATTCTAAATACACAAGTTATTTCTCTAATGTTTAGCTAGCAGTCCTGGACAAAATTGTTATTGTTATTAATAATTATTTATTAACAATTAATAATAATTGTTATTACTGACTACCTACAACTTAAATTTTATATGCGATGAAAGTTTAAGAAAGTAGAAGCCTACTAGATTAAGCCAAAGCATTCATTTTCCCCATAAAAATCCACTAGATGCATTGTGCAATAGCTCATATGCAAGCCATAAAGTAAATAGCCTTCTTTAATGTTGGTCTTTAGAAGGTATTATGTAAGATAGACTGTTTATGATTCAGAAAGAATACTATACGGTAATTGTTGAGATTTGTTGATCTCCTGATCTTCCATGAATTGATCCAATGTTTTAAAAGCCATCACAGTATTAGATTATAGAAAATTCTACAGTCTGTATCTTGTTGAAATTTTTTGTTTTATCAATCCTGAATTTCCCCATTTTAGATTCAAGGAATAGTCGAACTTCTCATATTGTGAGTAGGAAACAAAATCTTCTGTAGTATCTGTGCCATGCATAATTATAAATACCTTTGTTATGTTCCCTATTAACTTCTTTCTAGGCTAGAAAGTCTCCATTGTTATAATCTTTCTTCTGAAAACTGTTGGAGGCCATAGTTTTTGCTTTCTGTAGTTTTTTTTAATTCTACACAATATATGTAGATGCACCATGAATTTTTACAATGACACTATTATCTAATAAATATGTTTTGATTTTTGAATTGGCTCTCTAAACAGGAAGTTATTCTCCATCTTAGTCCTTTACTTAACATTCCTACAATTTGATAATTCCTAAGCTGTTCTGTTGACTCCAACTTCTTTTCCTTTTTTATAGATTCTCAGAGTGTTCATTTGGCAAATTTACTTGTGCCCTGTACATCTGCACAAGTACAGAAAAGACATTAACAGGCATGAGTCACTAGTACTTATGAATCAGTTTTAAAAAGAAAATAAAGTAGCAGCATATTGTGCGTTAACATCTGAACAAGACACCTGTAAGATCACCATTCATACCTTCCTTTTTGGAGTAAATAATACGCTTTTCATTTCGCTATTAGTTTCTGGCAGCACATATCTCACTGACTGGCTGCTTAACTACCTTTATTTTTTTTTTCTCTTCCACTGTGCATATAATGTAACAATAGATAAACAGATAGCCGCAGAGAAAATAGTTTTTTAAAGAGATCAGTACTATTGATAATACACTAGCACAGCTTTTGATTTGTCTTTCTTTTGTGTGTGTGTGTGTGCATGTGTGTGCACTTGTGTTTGTATATGTACACACAGAGATATTTGTGAGTATTTTTCCATCTTAAGGAAATGCTTTTAAATAAGGGATACTTCATCTACTAAAAAATACACTTGTAGCAGCTGCTAAGCCCATCCATAAGCCTGCTTTGCGTTGTATTTGTGATGGGACTGACAGCGCATGGAGCAGCCTGATTATACCCAATTCCATTTTAGCAAGCCTGGCAATGTAATTTCACAGGGCGATCTGTGTTTGAATGTAATAGCAGCCTGTGCTAAGGTGTCAGAATATTAAAGGCGCTAATGGAAAAGCTCCCTGATACACAGGGGGGAGAGCATTACAGGAGACGTCGCAGATGGCTGGGCACTAAGCTAATGGGGCAGGATCCAAGGAGGGTGGTGGAGGCAGGGGAGAAAATGAGAGATGGGAGCACTATGGGAACATGGGCACCTGGTTCCTTTTTTGCATGGAAATTAAAATGTGTGTGTGCGTGCATGCGTGCGAGCACTCATATGTGTTAGCTTCCACGAGTATTTTGCAAAGTATAGTTGGCTAGAGAGTACCACATTGTAACAGGGATCCTTGATAGGGCCAGGGGATAATATGCATATATGCTGATGCAGAGGGGAGGTATTTGAATAAAAATTTTGTGGAGTAGAAATAATATCCTCAACTGACATTTGGTCTGGAAGTGTTTTGGGAGTCAATTGTAATTTGTTTGGCATCATTTTCAGGCATCGTTATTCTTTCTTCAAAAAGGGGCTGTTCCGCTAGGCTAGGGAATGACTTTCCTGTTGACAATGGATTGGGTTTAAACGGGCACTGAAATAAAGTTTTTGCAAGAGGAGGGAAAAATGAGGAGACTCTTCTGGAGGGTGAGAGAACATCTTTAATAGTGTGGCAGGATGAAGCTTTGGGGGCAGAAGAGTCTAGTCATTGCTGCCTGAACCCCTCCTCCAGCACAAATCCCAGCTTTTTTATGAATGGATAAAGTCCAGTACTTCTTTTTTTCCAATTTTGGATCATATTCACCAAGTTCAGTAGGAGCAACCCTAACAACAAAATCTGCATGCATATTTTTGTATTGGAGTCTGTTGCCACTATATGCTTGTATTCTGTTAGGCTCTGTGTTGTTTCCTTCTTTTTCCCTTTATCTTATAGGCATGCATTCACATAGAAGTGTAGAGGCGCATAGACATGTAATATGTGTCTTTTTCCTAAGCAATAATGGAAATATTTTCCAGGTTTTTTTTTTTAATTCTGCAGCTAGAAGATTGTAGTATACAATTAAATCCAAATGAATTACATAAATGTTTTTGACAAGATTTTTTAAAATTCCAGGTTTTTCCCCCCCATTCTTTTTTATAAACCTGTGAGGGGCAAAGATATGCAGCAAGGAATGGAATCATGAAAAAAGAATCTGGACAAAGACAATGAAGTAATAAGGAATCGGGAGCTGGGGTTTATACTTGGACTAACAAGTATCTACATTTCTTTGAAATGGAATATAGCAACAATAGTAATTTGTCTGTTCCCCTATTTTAAAGGTTTGTGTAGAACTGTTGGTCTTAGAACAAAAAAAAATGTTTAGATAGCAAATATTGTAAATTGTAAATCAGATTTACATATTTTATAACATGAAATATTTCCCAGGCTCAGTGCATTAATACAGATTATTAGTAAATTTATACTAAAGAATTATTTAAATCCAAAGAACTACAGAGAATCATAGGCCTGCACATGGCTGCGTCTAAATTAAGCAGTATCCTTTTCGATATTGCTTTAACTATCTTTACCTACATGAGGCTACCTGCACTTTTAGAACGTTTTATAGAATCTGTTCATAGCTTTAGGCCAATAAGGTCCTTAATATTTTAATACAGAAATTTAATTGTAGGCTGTTAAAAATATATGCTCTTCTAAGATTTTGTAATTATTTATTTTAATGGCACATATGCTAATTAATTCATTGTCATATATATTAATGCCAGGTTTCTCTGGGAAGACAATTAAAAGAAAAATGAAAGGCAATGATCACCTTTATTGAGCTTTAGTCTGAAATTCATTTTTTTTGTGTTTTATTTACTTAGCCCAAATGGATCTTCTTCCTGATAACATGTGCAACTTGAAGAACTCTGCATTTGTTGTGGAAGAGAAATCTTAAGTCTGATAGTCAGTGTATTGTCTCTGTGCAGTAGTCTTTTTAGAGATTCTTTAATCAGTATATAGTTTTATCTCTGCCTGTTATCAAAGCCTTCTAGTTTGGCTATTTTTTATTATTAGAATGACAATCTAAATCTGGCAAATCTAATTCTTTTCCATTGCTGCTGCTTGTTTAACATGTATCTACATACAAGTATTTGTCTCACATGGAATGGAACAAGTGTTCCCAGTGTATTGCAGGAACATCTCATGCCTGCTTAGCGTGATGTGCATATGTGGAGGGAAATTAAATTACAATTGAAGTGCTTAAATCGTATTTTGCTAAGGAGAAGCTTATGCGTCCAGGAGTTCAGGGGTGTTCTAGAGACTTTCTATCTCTGCATTTTACTAAGTGTAGAGTGCTACTTATTAGCAATGGAGCAGAGGGATGTACCACATAATCATGTGCTCCGGACAGAAAGGGATGGATGGAGATGGTGTCAGGACAGCAATTGCTTATCATGCCTTATCTTGGAATATGAAACTGTATTGCATGACATCCACAGGCAGGCTGAATAGATATGCCAATTCATCTCCAGCCTGGGCTTTGACAAGCTAGACTGCCCTTGTTGAAAGGCATCCGTCAAATGAGAACTGCTGGCTGCTTTTTCCCTTTCTTAGAGTTTCTCTCGCTCTCTTGCTCCAGCTCCCCGCCTCCCTTTCCCCTCCTTTCCTCGCTTCCCTCTAAGCTTTTTCCACACAAAATTGAAAAGCTTTTGGAAATCAGAATAATACAGCCCCCCACACCTAATACCATTTTAAGTACCCCTCCCTTCCCCAAATAGAATTGATAAGAAGCCTAGTATATGAAGGCATGTTTAGATAACATTGAGAATATTATAGTGAGTGGAGGAAAGGGTTCCCCCCCCCTTTCTCCTCCCCCTCCTGTGCCGTGTCTCTAAGCCGAGAAAGGCGACAGCACCCTGGCTAATACGAGTGTTTAATATTTGATGTGTTGGGATAAAGCAGGATCACCTTCGAATTGAATTGAGTGTCAGAATGAGAATCTATTACTGAAATTTTTGTGTGATTTGACAGCAAAGCAGACGATGTTATTCTTCACTAGTTACTGCAATCTTCTTCCCTACATCACTTAAATATTTTTTTCTTTGCTTGAGTAAACACACATTATCCTTTTTTATCCCTCTCTTCCTCCCCCCACCCTTTTAAATCAAGGCTGCCTACTTGGGTCTGATAGAGTATATTGTTATTTCTTTATTTGTCCTATTAAATGGAATTTCTGATAGTTTAATCCTGCTTTTGTAAGTGATTTAAAAATACTTGAAAAGCCATGAATGTAGCAACCCCTCTATCTAAATTGCTTAAAAGGGTACACACTATGGTTATCTATGGCATAGATAGCTGTATCTGCTTTTTGACTGTACGTTGAGATGGGTAGACTGTGTGAGAAATATTGTTTAATGTTCAAAGCTTGCTTGGCATCCAGAAAGTAAACTTGCCACAGAAATGTATGTTTAATATTGTTACTCTAGTTGCTTTTGTTGCTATGCAGTCCAAGAATATCTTAGGCATGGAATTGTACATTTATTGGAATTTTATCAGGCCTGTATATTCCTCATTATCAATTTTGAATTTGTTTTGATTGTTTGTAAAATATTTTTATATTACCAGAGCCACCCCTAGGAAGCCCAGTTTGGGCTCAGTTCTCTGCGTGGAAGAAGCAGGAAAAGAAAATCTGGACTAATAACATAATATCTTGTTTTATGTTCGAAATACTTAATTCTTCTTGTAAGAAATTGAAAACATCGACTATTATGTTGGCGATGCAAATTGAATGGTTGTTACTTTTGTCTTGGGCACTGTGGCTGAGTTATATAGATTCTGCAGCCACTGAGAAAAGATGTTCAGGTAAAACAACACTCCTTCGCAATCTGGTGCTCTCTAGAAATGCTAGGCAAAACTGCTAAAGTCACTAGGTAGTATGGACCTAGTTAGTTAGGGCAATGGAAGATGTGGTTCAGTATAGCAGGAATCTGTATTAGATGTGATAAAACTGTAAAAGTTTAAAGCCTTTTCCATTCCCTTATTTCTATAACCTAAATGCTTTTCAGGTTAGTAATCATCAGATATGTTAAGGCAACAGGCTAGAAACCAGGAGACAGTGAGTTCTAGTCTCACAATAGTTATGAAACCTGCTGGGTGACTCTCTCTCTTAATCTTAGAAAGGAGGCAATGGCAAGCCACTTCCAAAAAAAACCTTGCCAAGAAAATAGCAGGGACTAATCCAGACAGTAGCCAAGGGATAAAAAGGTGATTCAAAAGTATATGCATGTACACACATGTGTGCACACACACATGCACACAAATAAAAAAAATGAAAGAATAAAAAAAAGAAAGTCGTGATCCTCCCTATATTGGTGAATTGCAAGTTCTAGAACGTTTTGCAGGATTGTTGGAAATTGTAATTCAGCAGCATCTGAAGGACCAAATTTTGCCTGGCTTTATTTTAAGCTACCTCTTGCAATAATTGTATTAATCATCCTTATAATAGAGTATCTATTTTCTTGAACCCCCTTCATCTTATTATAGTTAAGTCTGGAAACAGATCTTCGAATCCACACTATTGCAGCTTTCAAAAACTGGAAAAGATTTCTGGGTAGTCTGGAATAGAGCTGTTCAGCCAGGTATCATCTATATATCATATTCCAGAACATTGGATGCTCTCATGTTGCAGCTTCCTATACAAGTTAAATAATATAGGGAATAGCATGCAACCTCCTGGATTATCTGCAAGGGTTGGGAACTGGGAGAGTTGGATGGTTGAATCACTGTGTGTGGCAAGGAGAAGTTAAGACTTCAGATATTTCTCTATGGAGTTCCAAAGTTAAATCCTCTTTAGGGCCCTATATGCCATCAGTGTATACCACCAGATGACAAACACTGTTCAAGTATTTTGGGACTTTAGTAAATTAAATAAGGTACTGGAAAAGAGTGTGAGAGAAAGATTGGATTACAGCACAAGACTATTAGGACAATATATGCCAGTGCTCTCTTTTATTATTGTTTTCAAATACTTTTTGTTGATAAGTTAGATGCTTATTGTTAAGATAACTGAAATTACCAACTGATATAAAAATAATTTTGTCTGTGGAATTTTGAGAGTTAAACCCGGGTGCTCATTTTGTAATGCTACATCCTTCTGAAGTGCTTGTCTCTTCCCCTGTGCCTGCTCCTCTGGTGGGGTTTTTCTGTAACAGAAAGCTTGGTTTGCATTTGGTGGGCTTATGCTGCCTCCCAGAGCTGCTAAGAAAATATTGGGCAGTGCTTAATATTTATGCAGAAGAACTTTCTTGACAACATGTAATGAATGAATAGTATAGTTAACTTTCTAATCTTTGTAGAGGAAGCATAATCTGATCTTTTGAAGATACAAATGGAGAAATTGCAGCATGTGGCTGTGAAATAATAGTAACTTTGGCTATGCCCTCTATTCTGGCTTTTGACATTATTGGCATTTGGAAAGAAAGTTTTAACCAACAAAATATTCCCATAGGCTGCACGTCTGCTCAACACCCAGACTTTGTTGCATTGTATGATTATGTACCAGATACATTGAGTTCATAAAATAAAAGTGCCCTGCTAAAGACTTTACAGCTTTAAATCTAATACTGACAGAAAGGTTTTCATTATAAAACTAGAACTGTGAGCGACCTCTCTGAGACACAGATTCACAGACCTGTTTTGATTTCTCTGTTATTGGCAGTGGTGTTAAATTAATGCATTACTAGTTCTTACACTAGCAGTATCTAGATTGCAAGGAATAACTTTGCAAAAAAAAGTTTGGGAATAAGCAGATAAATGTAATATGTCTTGAAAGTTCACAATTAAATTGTGGGATCTTTTGCAATGCAATCCAGGTAGTCCTCTATTTACATCCATTTATTTAGTGGTTGTTCAAAGTTACAACAGCACTGAAAAAAGTGACTTATGACCTAAGGTTTTTCACCTTACAACCATTGCAGGATCCCCATGATCAAAATTCAGATGCTTAGATTCATATTTATGACAGTTGCAGTGTACCAGGTCTTCGATCACCTTTTGTGACCTTTTGATAAACAAAATTAACGGGGAAGCCAGATTCACTTAACAACTAATTAAGTGTTCACTAATTTAAGTATTGCAGTGATTCACTTAACAACTGTGGCAAGAAAGGTCATAAAATAGGGCAAAACTCACAACATCAATCTTGCTTAGCAACAGAAATTTTGGGCGTAGGTTGAAAACCTACCTGTAGGTCTGAACATCTGTTATTAGTAGCAGTAGATGAAATTATGTAAGGTAAGATATTGAGATGTCTGCTTACATGTGTCTTGTTTTGATTACAGACTACAAATCCCTCCCCCTTTTTTTTACTCATGTTGTCTGAAATTTTGTATTAGAGAATGTATAGACAGCATTCTGTCTTTCATCTATCTTACTTTATGGATGGTCTGGGAAACCCCAGTGGCAACTACTGTGAAGCCATTTCTCTCCTGCTTTAATAGAGGCTTTAACAGTCAGAAGAAGAACTTTCCTCTTTAAAGATTAAACGTTGTGTTTAAATATTAAACAGCCATGCTCCTGTCTCCTGATTGCTTGGCCACTGCCAGCAGGCGGCTCAGAATTGCCCATTTTAATTAAAAACTTTATTTTCAAATACAATTCACTGGTCACACATCTCCGAGCGCAATTTCTGCTTTCCCTCCCTTCTTTTCTTACCGGAGTCTGGGACAACTTCCCCTTTTCAGGTGGCATGTTTTGTTTTCTGTCTCTCATTTTTAGCTCCTTGATTTCTGTCTGCCTACCCCAAAGTGACAGCTTGTGCAAGGCCCTGAGTGCAAGTGGCTTCGTCAAGGGCTGATCAATGCCCCTGGCACTTCTTTCCAAAACCCTAGGAAAAACAATTAAAACCCAATCGATCTTGCAGGCAGCTGTGAATATGCATAAGGATACACTTGACCTTCAGTGCTCAGGCCACCTTCCATGCTGCTTCTTTAACAAGTTTGGTCAGGTATGCCTGTCATTTACAATGACCTTGATAAGCACAGAAGGGTGGAAGGAAAGGGAAAACCCATTTCTGGTGCTGGTTCTGATTTAAGAACCCGTCTGTGCACTTTGGAAAGTGATCCCATAACTCTTTGAAATATGTGATGATGATTTTAAGGAATATATAGGACGGCGCTCCTTTCCCAACTGGCTGTTTTCTTTCTTTTCTTTCTTTTTTTGTGGATGTCTCATTGTTTCTTCTTTTGTATTTCATGTGCTATAGATATATGAGAAACCCACAGCTGAGCCCGATCCCCAGCCTTTCCATTTAAGGGGCTGTAGGAAACAGGACTTAATCTCTATAAACTAACCAAAGAGATGCTGGTAATCTCTAAAACCATGCTGTGTCTTGTCTAATTTTGTTCATTAAAATTTCAGGAACATTTAATGAGCTTGTTTCTCAGATCTAATAAGAGGTAAGTGGGGATGCACATACAGGCAGGCCTCTGTCTATTCTGCTTCATTAGGGCATGGTTCTACGCATGCAGACTAGATTTCGGATTCATAGGAACACCATGTCATCAGATGAATAAATGGATAATATATCGGTTGCACACCACAAGAGGGCAGGATTTGAGGAACTTATACCATTTAGTTCTTGTCAGGCACTTTGTCTAGCAAAGCCCAGGTACAGACTTGTGATCTGAGTGAAGAGAGTGAAGCTCTTGTGGCACAACTTCTTCAGGGATATTTTTTCCTTTTAGGGAAAAATAATAAAGCCTAGCAACATGATGTGTGGGATGAACACAAATGAGTAAGAACGTGTTCTTTACACATTATAACTTAGAGGTGATATATCTGTCAGTTGAATTTATTAAGGCAAAACATAATGCCTGAAATAATCTTGCATCTTTAATGTGTAAGGCTTCACTCCTTACATAATGATCAGCTACTGAGATACCATCGCCATCAAAGGTACCTTGTTTCTTATAAAATTCTGGGAACGGACTATGTTTTGACATGATATTCTTTCCCTCCTGCAAGTGAGGCTTCCCTAAACATCTTTAGGTAAGTTGCTTGCCTATAATTCTCTTCTTGGCATCTTGGAAATACAAGCTCAAGTCTTGCAGAGGACAACACTGTGACTATTTAAAAAAAAAAAGAAAAGTAGTGTGGGTTTTCCATGATGATATTGTGCCAGAATTGTTCCTCCCCATCAGCAGGTTTCTTTCTTGGCCAGAGGTGGCAAAACCAGGGCAGCTCAACACAAGAGGAAGAAAACCAGAAGTTCTGCCTCCCTTGTGAGCAATAGACCAGATTCTAGCCTACAGTGATTTAAATGAGTAATAAAGATATCAGTGTGTATTTGTCAAAGGCAGAAGAAACCTCTCTATTGTGTACACAAGGATGTAATTTCAGTGAATTATGCATAGACTTAATTAGGAGTTTTAATTGCTAATCATCTCCCAATAGGATTAGCAATGTTGTCTATTAATTACCTGTGGAGCCCCTGTGTTTTGCTAAGGCGGTAGTAACAAAGCAGCATAAATGGCTACATATGTGGCAATAAATTAACTATCCCAAATCCCAGATGGAACTCTGGGGACATCTCAACAGTGTGCTGATAGGTGGGGAGGGGTCTTAAGTACACTGGCTTTGCATGAGGCAAGAATCCAAATCAGTAGAACTGCAGTTGATATTTGTCCAAGTCTCTTAGCTGTGGCACCATGCAGCAATTGGATTGTAAATTCTGTTTCTTCGGTACATCCCCTCCTGGTTTTCCTTGGTAAAGGATGCTTTTTTCTTTTTTCTTAATTCCCATGAACTATTTTGTGTTGTTATGTGTTCAGAATGGAGATTGGTGTGTTCTTGCCATATATGCTACTGTTGTGGCAATATGAAGTGCTGGAGAAAAAGGGGGTTCCTTTTGTATACTCTAATGCAATGATGGCTAACCTTTTTGCCATCCTGTGCCAAAAGCAGGAGGAGCATGGTGAGGTCGCGTGCACGTGTGCCCACATCCATAATTCAATGCGTCCTGGCCCCCTGCGTGCAACCCCTCACGCTCCCCCAGCTTTTGGCATGTGGTGGCATGCCGGTAGAGGCTTTCTTGGAGCCTGGGGAGGGCGAAAAATGGGCTTCCCCACCCCGCTGGAGGCCCTCCAGAGGCCAGAAACAGCCTGTTTCCCGACTTCTGGTGAGCCCGGAAGGCCTGAAAATCAGCTGGCTGGCGTGTGCATGCACGCCGGAGCTGTGCTAGGGCAACGCTCGCGTGTCCACCGATATGGCTCCCGTGTGCCATAGGTTCGCCATCATGGCTCTAATGTCTCAGAGCTGATGGCCCTCAAGTTCTTTAAAATGGATCACGCCATTCTGAATTTATTCTTGTTTAAATAGAGAAATTTAAACATCTGGTTTTGGGGTAAGGATAGCTGGGTTCATAAATTGGTCACTAGGATTTGCAGATCAACAACTTTTATTCACAGTCATTTAGTTTCTCTGTCATTTAGTTGAGAAAATCATGCATGAGCAAAAAATTGCCAGGTTAGGCAAATTCCAGCAGTGGCTAGCAAGAGGGCCTCAAACCTCTGGAACAACCCATCATGTGCCTCTGGCATCTGATCTTCCTAGGTATGTTGTCTTTTGTTTAGATAAACTTGGATTTTAAAACAGCTGTCTAACGGTGCTCTCCCTTATATTCTGTGTCACCAAATGCCATACGTTATTCTTTCTTTTTGCTGTAGATCAGTTTAATGGGGGGAGGACACCCTAATTTCTAATATCAGAAAACAAACATCTCCATCTTTCCCCCCATAATATTAGTAATTCTAATAAGTTGTTATTAAGACCTTTTTTCTAAACTAAAACCCCAAATATTGTATGCATGTTGAGACATTTTAAATCAACAGTACTATATGTTTTCATTATTATGGTTAGTTGCACAGTCAGCCAGATGTTTAGACTGGATTTGGTATTTTTATCCATCTATACTCTATAAAATCCTTCCCAGGGACCTGGGTTAGGCAGATGTTGTTTGGTGGTGGTAAAGATATCGTCACAAATAAATGTTATGTTCCAAATAAATCTGCCTTTTGCAATTGACTGATGGTGATTTTGTCAATGCCAATGGTACTCAAGTGGTGCTCCAGATTTTTTGGGATTGCGCCCGAGATGCCTTTCACCATGGGTACTATCTTTGCTTTCTTTTGTCACAGTCATTCTGCTTCTATTTTTGCAGGTCTTTGTGTTTTGTGATTTTTCTCCAGTTCTTTGTCTTCTATTCTGTTCTCTCCAGGTATTGCAACCTCCACTGTCCAGAGTTTTTTTGTATTTCTTACAGACAATTGTTAAGTCTGGGGTGTTATGTGGCAAATGCTTGTCTGCTTCAATTCTGTTTCAAGTCCCAGAGCAATCTTCATTTTCTATTGCTTTGTCTATTTTGGGATTCACCAGTTCTTACTTGCAGGCAAATGGGATTTCTTGCAGATATTGCAATACATACTTTGTTGTTAGTTTATCATGGTTGAAGTAAAATACTGTTAGCCTTTAAGGTACTAGAGCACCGTCTCTACATTATTTGCTATTTTGTTTGCTGCCTACCCCTTTGAATGTCATCTTGGTAGAAATATTTGCAGTCATATTTAAATTTTACCACCCTAAATAATTGCAGAGTTATTTGCACATTTGACTAATTTAACTGCTCAGTACATTCTTTCTGCTTCCAATTTCTGATGACTGCTAGATGACATATCCAATCCATATATTTCTTAAGATAGCGAAAGAATTCTGAAAGATTAGTGAGGCACAAAATTTGCTGATGTCTTCACCAAGGTTCACCACGCCCTGGTAGCGCAGCAGACTAAAGCACTGTTATTAACATCAGCTGCCTGCAATTACTGCAAGTTCAAATCTCACCAGGCTCAAGGTTGACTCAGCCTTCCATCCTTTCTAAGGTAGGTAAAATGAGGACCCAGATTGTGGGGGCAATAAGCTGACTTTGTATAAAAATATACAAAAGTATGAAGGCTATTGCTTAACACATTGTAAGCCGCCCTGAGTCTCCGGAGAAGGGTGGCATATAAATCAAATTTTTAAAAAAATGGTTTTCTTTTCTACTTGTATAACACAATGTTATCCACCTGGTATCTTCCACAAGATGTTGCATTGCAGTATCCATAAACCCTAGCCAGCATGACAGTTGGCTATGATAGCTAGGTATAATGGAAACTCTATTTCAACAAAATTGTGGGGGAGTACTGATGATAAAAATTTGAACCAAATGCTTAGATTCTTCATCAGGACATTAAGAAGTCCATGAATGTAATTTATTGGTTTTTGAAACAGCATATGATAAACTGAGTAAGATTGAACTATTATTTTGCATAAATCTAGAGTTGGGGGTTGCTTGCTGAATGGGGTATCAATAATTTCGAGGAAGTAAAGCATACGAAGGAACAAGTTTGGTTTCGTGATTAAGACACCATGCTAGAAACCGGGAGACTGTGAGTTCTAGTCCTGCCTTTGGCATGAAAGCTTCCGGTGTGACTGTTAGCCATTCATTCTGTCTTAGCCCAACTCACCTCACCGGGTTGTTGTTGTAGAATAGGAGGAAGAAGTATTAGGTATGCTCACTACCTTTAGAAACAAACAAACAAACAAACAAACAAACAAACCAATCAATCAATCAATCAACAAACAAACAAACAAACAAACAAATAAATAAATAAATGGTCAAAACAATAAATGGAACTGAGACAAGTATAAATGATGTCTCCATGGGTATTTAATGATAAATGTATAAATTTGTGGTGATGTTAGAAACGTTGGATTTTTCCCTTTCTCCCTCCGTCTATTATTTTTTTACTTTTTTCTTTGCTTTGCATAATGTTGGTTTCCCAAAAGGAAACAGCACAATGGATAAGTGTGTATGTGTGTGTTTTTGTGTGTGGTAGCAAGTCCTTTTGGCAAGTTCAGGTATGGTGAAATGTTGTTTTGTCCCTCCTAGACCCCCAACTGGCCATTTAAAGTGATTGTTCTTATTAGTGGTAGCAGCACAGCACTACTGCCCATTTATTTAGAGAGGCTTCTGACCTTATTTTATGAATTACACACTGAGTGTGAAAGCTGAGAGCAGCTTTTTGGGATAGGTGATGAAGTAGGGCCCTGGCACAGACTTCTCCCCCTTGTAGTTTTACGGCAATCAGCTCACAGAGCTAACTAGAAATTTAGTGGCATTTTTAAATTGATGAAATAAATCTACAGCCTTAGCAAAAACATTGCTATATGGTTGTCCTCTTATCTTAAATGAACAGTGTCAGCAGATATGGAGAGTGAACTTCCTTCCCAGGAGGTACTTTTTAAATTAAATAATTTCTTAATAAGAAATATCAGACTGGAGAAAAAAAGACAGGAAAAAAAAAGAGAGAGAGAGAGATGAATTATGTGTATGTGTGTATAAATGTATTTCCCTACAAATTCATTTTTCTGAATTTGCATGTGGATCCATATGAATAGATGCTGCCACCTATACTCTTTCCCATTTTATATTCAAGATCTTGAAATTGTTTGCCTTAGTTTACTATTTGTACAATAGAGCTTGTATTTCTAAATTGCTGAATCAGAAAAATATGGGTCTGAAAGATTAATTTTTAATGGATCACTCCTCCATGCAGTCAGGATCTTAAAGCTGATTACCTTGCTTCTGAGTACATAAACACTGAGGTGGAATTTGCAAGCAATCTGTGCTTTCTTCTAAATAAAAAGGCATAATATGAGGCTTGGGGGGGGGGAATCTCTGAGTAAGCGTGCAGAGGGATGAAATTATTAGAAGCATAACAGTCACATTGTTTGGTATGTGGGTTTATCTTTGGGAACCAGGGTCAGACATTGGTCTGAAAATAATGGCTACAGGAGCCAAAAACGTATTGCTACTTATAAGGTAAAGGTAAAGGTAAAGTTCTCCTTGCACATATGTGCCAGTGTTCCAGACTCTAGGGGGCGGTGCTCATCTCCGTTTCAAAGTCGAAGACCCAGCACTGTCCGAAGATGTCTCCATGGTCATGTGGCCAGCATGACTCAATGCCAAAGGCACACGGAATGCTGTTACCTTCCCATCAAAGGTGGTCCCTATTTTTCTACTTGCATTTTTTACATGCTTTCAAACTGCTAGGTTGGCAGAAGCTGGGACAAGTAATGGGAGCTCACCCCGTTATGCGGCACTAGGGATTCGAACCGCTGAACTGCCACTTTCAAGCTCAGCGTCTTAGCCACTGAGCAGAAAACAGCAAAATGTTACTTTTTCCTGGCTAGGTGATTGCTGCTAAAAGTTACTTCACTTTTAAATTTTAAGATAGGAACACACTTGTATTTTAGTTCGTTAAAAATTTCACATTTGTAAATAAAGTAAAGATTCTCCTTTTTCTGAAGGAAAAAAAGTAGGTTGGAAGCATGGGAAATTCTATCCAGAGTTTGCTTGAATAAAGAAAAAACTAAGAAGTCAGAAGTGTGTGATCAAGATTTTAGAATTCTAAGAGGACAACTCAGTCTGGATAAAGGCATTTGTTTCAGCCTCATAGATTATTGTATTTTTTTAAATAAACACTTTCTTTTTTAGGACTGTTGTCTACCAATGTGATCTTCTGGTTTTTTTCTATTTGCGTGTATAGCATGGAAAGTTCTTGTGTGTAGGAAGCACTATTTTAAATAGGATACTGGGACAACATTGGACTTCCGCTTTGCTCTCTGTCGCTGCCAGATGGTCCCTCGGGACCGCCAGCCCCATCGCCTGTAAAGAGCCGCCTTTACAGCTGAAAGGCGGCTCGAAAAACTCCATTTCCATAAGGAAATGTGAGACAGAGCAGGTGAGGGCAGGTAGAGCTCTCTGTGAAGCCCCGAGAGGTTTTTTTTTTACTCTTGGGGATAAAGCAGATGAGGCTCCCTATTTCCTCGCCGCCGCTCCGGGCTTCGGGAGACCTCTGCCTTTTTGCAGAGCCAGGCGACGAGAACAAGCCTTTTAAAGAAAATTAACAGATTGTTTAATCAAAGAGGATGAGATCTGGACCTGGGACCTAAATCGCAAGTATTTTCATTGACTTTATAAATGATATTGAAGAAAGGAAAAAATATTAAAATGGCGACTGCTGAGGCTTGAGAAGGGAAAGCTGAAAGAAAAAGTCCTTCCGTCTCAATAGTTTAACAAACCACAAAGTAGTGGAATAAATACTGCTGGCTACAATTGAGAAGAAAAAGTTCTACTTTTATGTTTTTTTCTTCCTGGAGATCTGATATTGATCTTGTTTGGAAAGACGCTTTCTTTTCTTAAAAAAGAGTTTGTCTGTGTGGAAGGATGGCGTTTAAACTAACAAAGCCAGACAAACAAGCAGCGGGGGGGGGGATTCCCCCATTTACAAACTACGTGAACAAGTTTCAAACCTACAGACTCAGAAAAATGATTTTAACGTAATTGAATTTCTCCTGGAGGAGATGGTAAGAAGGGATGAGATTGTGAACCAGAATCTTGAAAAATTCAAGCAGGAAATTAAAGAATTGATACAATTAAAGTATGACAATTTGAAACAAAAGATTATAACAGTGGCTGATGCCTTTACAGAACTATTTATAAAGATGGATAATAATATTAAGTTATTAGAGTCTAAAATGGAGGAAGTTGATGACAAGATTTATAATTTGGATAATATAATACAAAAAATTGAAAATGATTTGATAAATATTCAAGACAATAGCTCAGAAGAAAAATTTAAAATGGAAGTTGATCATAAGACTTGCAATGTAGAAAATATAAAACAACGGATTGAAAAAGAAGTTTTAATGATGCAACACAGGTTCACAGAATTTGCGATCAGAATGAGAGGAGTACAGGAAAATAATAGGGATGATCTAAGGAAAATATCTGCTGAAATTCTGGCTGGGATTTTAAAGGTTCATCCTGAGGAAGTATTTTGCAGGATTGATAGAGTCTACAGAGTAAATTCTTGGATTGCAAAGCAAAGGCAACTGCCTAGAGATGTGGTGATTTATTTTACAGACAAAGAAATAAGAAATAATATTGTGCAAAAATCTTTTAATTCTACTTTACAACTGTATGGAAGAAAGATTTGGATATATAAAGAGCTACTGCCTAAGATGTTAGTAGATAGAAAGAAATTTGGATTCCTGGTGACTGAGCTTAAAAAACAAAATATTTTATTTAGGTGGGATGTTCCAGTTGGTATAATATTGAGATATCAAGGAGAAAGATATCAATTAAATACTGTTGAAAAAGCGGAAGAATTTTATCATAAGATTTTGAAAATGAGTTCAACATCTTCATGCACAACACAAGATAAGCAGAAGGAGTTGGAAATAATGGAAAAACATCGAGCTAAAGAGGTTTTTGTAGATGAATCGCCTTTGGATCCTTTAGATGTCTCAGTTGGACTACCTATAAATAAGAGAGAAGCGGCGTTGGATTCTAATGTGATGACTCATCAAGTCACAGACAAGCATGGAAATCAATCAGTTGACTTATAGAAAAGAAACATGAATGGCATCTAAGCCACAAAAGCAAAACAAACAAGATCAAGTTATAGATCAGAATGAAAACCGAACAGTTGATATACAACTCATAGAAAGGAAATCAGGATGGAGATCAAACCCACAAAAAGTCAAGAAAAAAAGAAATAGGTCTCACAAAGACAAAAATTTTTAAACTAGGCAACAGCGAAGCCAGTTATCTAAAAGATGATTGAATACATGAAAAGACAGTTGAGGCGAAGTATTGGTTAATATTATCCTGAGGAGAGTGACAGACCTCTGCAATGCCGTATTTTTGGGATGTGAAAAGGGCCTTAAACTGTTGGATTGGAATTATCTATTTTGGATTCTTTGATAAATGTATTACGTTTATGCTGAGTTATATGGCAAGAGAGCTATGTTGGGGCACACAGAAGATCTGGTTGTTACCCCATTATGATGGTTGGAATTAATAATTTTGAAGAAAGCCACTACTACAGATACTATATGAAATACAATTATAATGTCACTCGGGTGGTTGTTTTCTTTTTTTTATATACATGAAGATATTTATTATTGATGGGGGCAGATGATAACTGAGGATTCCGAACATTCTGTTGGAATTAGGATGTCATGTTACCCTAATATGGGTGATGGAGTTAACAATCCAGTGGAAAGACATTAAAGAAGACATTATATGGATTACAAGTTTAAAGTCATTGATTTTATCTATATAAGGGAATATTTTTTTTAGTGGGGTGGGCAGAAGAATAAAGATATTAAGAATTGTTATGTATGGAAATTTTGTAGGGAAGTGGGTGGAGACAGGCTAGTTTATTGACTGTTTAGTTTAAGAAAAGGGATGTTTAAGAGATATATTTATGGGAGTGGACGAAATGGATAGACTATGAGTTGAATAAATGTTAAATTAGGATTTATTGTATAGTTTTATAGAGGAAGGTTGCTTTGAAATGTTATATTAATATACACATAAGATTAAACGTTAAATTAGGATTTATCATATAGTCTTAAAGTGGAAGGTTGTTTTGAAATGTTATATTAATATACATAAAAGGTTTGATTTAAGAGATATATGTATGGGGAGGAGAAAAAGGGCAGATTATTGTTAAATTGGGAGTTATAATAATATTACTATGCTAAACCAGAAGTTATTACACAATGTTATAGTAGAATGTTATTTTGAAATGTATAGTAAAAGGGGGATATAATAATATTATTAGAAAGAAAGGGTCAGTATTTGGGGGATGGAGTAAGGGGATGGTAAAGTATTATATAATCTGTTATGAATTTGGATCTTACTTTGAAAAAGTCACAGGGGGAGGGGTGGCGAGGGGGGGTTAGGGAGGAGGGGGGGAGAAAAAAGGGGGGAAAATCTGTATTTGAAAAACTTTTTCAATAAAAAAAAGGATACTGGGACAACATTGATGTTGGCAAACAGCACATATAATGTAAATGTTTATGTAGTAATGCAAATAATAAATGTTCATGATTTGCTGTAGTAGAGAGCAAAACCTGTCATTTTTCATGGTGGAATCTGAGAAAAAAAACACCTAGCAACTCATCAAGTTAACTTTGTCACTCAAAAGAATATTGAGAATGTGAATTTGTATTTAATAGAAGAATAATATCAGAATGAGACTACTCAAAATAAAATACTGAAAATAGAGATGTAATCTTCCGAAAAAAGGTGCCCCAAATATTTGGACTTCATAATGCTGAAGAATGATTGAATCAAGTCTTTTGATGGTATTGAGTCAATGTCTTGCTGTACTATCGTGTTAAAGCATCTTCATTCTTTTCCAGGCATACAGCTTTGCCATGGGGAGCTGGCCAAAGAATGGGCTGTTAGATATGAACAAAGGACTGAATCTACAGCACATAGGAAGGCCTCACAGTGGGATAGGTAAGAACAAGTCCTTTTTCCCCCCTCCTATATTCCTGCTCAGTCTCTCTTTGTGTATTACGATTGGAAGACTACCATGTGTTTGCTCTGATGTAATTCCCAAGAAATGTGGCTGTCAGCTAATGAAATCCAGTTTCCTGTGTGGGTCTCCTATTTTGGATCCCATCTTTGATGTGGGTAATCAAAGAAGAGGCAAGAAGCTAAATCCAGAAGGATAGAGTTGTTTTACGAATGGGAAGGGGTTTTTTTAGAATCGTAATTTTAAGCACAGCTGGCAATCACACATGCCCTACTTAGTGTCCTTCATTTTTGTACCAACCATCACTTCTTCATAAGTCTCTAAATATTTGAGTCTGGGCTGCATTTGAGATTTTAATACTAACATCTCAGAAGAGCATTTAGTTTCTTTTTCTTCCCTGTTTAGACATTATGTTATGGAGATCCTGATGTCATGCCAGATTACCCCTTATGTGGTCCCTTATTTTTCTAATGTATATTTTTGTTCAAGGGATAGGTTTGAGCACATTCATGCTTGCTTTTGCACTCAGTTGTAAGCAAGCTCTTTATTTTTCTGCTGATATTTCTGAGAGATGTTAGAGACTTTTGGGAATTTTCAGTTATATGGGAAAAAAATTATAAAGACATCTCTAGCAAATGCAGCTTGGAACATGATGTCCTATCTACTAGAAGATAGCAGTGTAGGAAATAGGCTTGTGGTATGTATTTAGCAGTAAATGCATACTATCTCCTAGTGGTCTTCGGGAAATTTGAGATATGGTAATTGATAGTTTTTCCTCATTTGCACCTGTCGAAGTATGTTCTCTCTGTTGTGTTTCTTCCTCTTTTATCAGCTTCTTTCAGCTGTAAATTTACACATGGGCAACAGGAAAAAAAGTCACCTACCACCCAGGCCTGGAGGAAACAGTTTAATATTGTTTCAAGATCCTTACCACTAAACTATCAAATCAATATGAGTTAAGGAGATGAATTATTTAAAGCTCACCAGCTTTTAATTAGCAATCTCCTTCTGAACTATGGATCTGGTTGCATGTTGATGGAATGTACCACTGAAATGCTGCGTCTTTGCTTGGGTATAGGCTCATTTCAGCCATTCATGTAGGCTGGCGTTGTATAGAAGCTTTTTTACATTATTATCCAGATCTCCTTCAAACCATTTATCTCCTCTCAGGTGTTTTATAGAAGTGTTTGTAATGGCTTTTCTTACCACACTAAAGCCACAAACATTTCTACAATGCAATCTGTCACTGTCTTTAATTACTTGTACATCTAGCGGACTGTCATTAGTGTTTTTTTTCCCCCCTGTTGGAAAGTTGAATACAATGATGGTTATTTTCTCCAATTTTCTTGACTGTCTTTTATTTGTAAAGGATTTTGCTTCTTTATTTTACTTAGCCTGAAGGTGTTATTTGTGATGTGAAACACCAGCATATTATCCATGGGTGCAACACACTGAGGTTAAATGTTTCCCTTGTGTCTGATGAGAGCTAAGCAATTAGTCTTAAACCTATAAACCAGATTTTCTTCTTTAAACAAGAATATTCTCTTTTAATACTGTATTATTGTGAAAGATGTGCATGCCCCCCCCCCCCCATGCAACCCAATGTGCAAAAACATTAAACATTTTTAAAAAAACAAAAACAAAATCAGCATAGATTTAAAATGAGCATATCTTCTCTGGAACTAGGAAATTCTTGTCTTTTTGTTCCCTGTTTCCCTCTCCCTCTCCCTTATTTGATCACCATTGCATTCATGTACTTAAAAATATTCCTGTTTAGCTTCCAAAATGTTTAAATGTCCCTTCAATGTTATTTGCTATTAATAGAGTTATATGATTTTGTCTTATGGTATATTTACTGGAAGCAAAATTAATTTTACATTTTAAGTTACATTAAAAATGGGACAATCAGAATTACTTAGAAAGTGATGGAAATTGTTGAATATTTTTTACTGAACCTTCTTTTTTGATAGAAGAGAATCATTTTAAATTGAAGGTCATCAACCTTTGGCTATCTGTGGTATTTCAATGTAGTAAGTGATGGCCAAACAATCTGATATGATGCAGGCAGATACCATGGCCGCACTTCAGAAGAAGCTGGCTTTTCAAATTAGGAACTTGTGGGTGGAACACTTCTTGTGGTATAACAATCATGACACCACTGGATGGATAGATATTACTCTAGAATTGCACACTTGTATAAGTTTTACTTTAAAGAATAATTGAACGTACTGGTGTGGGAGGCAGAGAAAGAAGGAAGGAAGAATGAAACAATGAAAGAGAGAGAGAGAGAGAGAGAGAAAGAAAGAAATCAAAGAAAGATAGAAAGCAAGCAAACAAGCAAGAAAGAAAGAGAGAGAGAAAGAAAAAGAAAGAAAGAAAGAAAGAAAGAAAGAAAGAAAGAAAGAAAGAAAGAAAGAAAGAAAGAAAGAAATCTGTAGAATGAATTGTAGCCAAGAAAAAACAGATTGTGGACCACAGTTATCCTGAAATATTATTTGATGAGAGAAGGACTTCAACAATCTTTGGTATAATTTGTTTTGAGTATACTACTGGCTCCTATGGACAATCACTCATTCCCCTTCATTCTTTCACAGTGTTTATATGTGTTTATTGATACTTAGAAGGAAGCTGATCATCCTTATCATTACCCACTATGCTTGATGGGATTAGTCAGCAGTTAAACCTAGGCACAGTGAAACTAATAGTGTGTGCATGTTTGTTTAGTTCAGAGGGGGAAATATCTAATCTCTACACTCACTTGATTTTCATATTTTGATACAAGTCATTTTCAGGTATAGTTTTTGTCTAGAAAATTATGGTGGAATGAACTGTCCAATTTTGAAATTGTGTTGGTCTGTCCCATCCCCCCATTTTTGAATAATACTTGTCAATCAAAGATTAGATATGTATTCTTGAAATTTCCCCAACAAAGCTAATCTGAATATGTTGGGTTTTAACATAAGGAAAGGAAAGCAAGCCCATTAGAAAAGCCAATAATTCCTATATTGATCACATGAAAAATACTTGATATTAGTTAAACATTGTAACGATCCATTTGTTTCATAGATCTTTTGCTAAGTATGAGAAAAGGGGACTCACTAGTGATTCATACAAGATTTTCCCAATTTTGCTTAACTATCATTCCAAAAGTACTCACAGCTTATTTTTACAGTATTTCTACACATCAAACTGCAGGATATTACTACTAGAGCTTGTTTCCCAAATGTTACCAAACATCGGTATGCAGTTGATTTTTGATGAGATTCTTATTACCAGCTTTACTTTCCTTATTTTTTCTTCAGCAATATTTTTTTTCCTGAATGAGATATAAATATTATGGTTGATTATCTGATACCTTACTGGCATATTTTGAATGCAGTTTCTTTATATCACTGAGAGTGACTGGAGAATGGGCACAGATCATACACACCCCAACTTTCCCTGTCTGCTACCTGTAGTTAGCAAAGTAAGAGTCCATTGGGTACTGTTCATTCTCCTTGCACAGTGGTTCAAAGTTGACATTTCTGACAAATCTCAACAGCACCTTTTCTCTTGGAAGTTATCTTAAATTTTCCAGGCTTTTGGCTTTATGTGATTTCCTGGAAAGGACTTGAAATGACACTGAGTTCTTCTCCTACCTTTCCTTTAAAAAAAAGACATTTGTAGAGTAGGGCTGTGGTCATAGTTGCCAATGGTGACAGCCAATGAATTCCTGAATACCTCAACTATGTACAAGTCAGAATGGTAGCAGATGTTCTTTTGACTATTCCTCTCTATAAATGGGCAGAGTCTGAAGCAGCCAGGCCCTTCTAGACATCAATGCTCAATGACAGTGAATTCTGGTTATTCAGCCATGCTGAAATGTGGGTGGAGGGTTTAGTGTGCCTATTTTTTGCATTTTTCTTCTATAAATCTTTCAAAACCTTCCCTCCCTAGCCATCTGTAAATTAGTACTCATATGCCAGGCCAAGTTGCTTAAACTTTTAAGACAGAAGCCATCACTGACTACAGAACTATTTATAGGTAGAAGAGAAAGAGTGTCATGCAGGGTGTTTTAAAGCTTGCCAGGGTAATATAGTGCACAGATAGATATACAGGTAGTCATCAAGTTATAACAGTTCATTTAATGACTGTTCAGAGTTACAACAACACTGAAAAAAGTGACCAGTGACAGTTTTTCACACGACCATTGCAGCATCCCCTTGGTGATGTGATCAAAATTTGGACGCTTGGCAACTGGTTCATATTTATGACGGTTGCAGTGTCTTGGAGTCATATGATTAGCTTTTGCAACCTTCTGACAAATCAAAGTCAGTGGGAAAGCCAGATTCACTTAATAACCACGTTACTAACTTAACGACTGCAATGATTCACTCAACAACTGTGGCAAGAAAGGTCATAAAATGGGACAAAACTCACGTAACAAATGCCTTACTTAGCAACATAAATTTTGGGCTCAATTGTGGTCATATGTCGAGGACTATCTGTACACACTTACAGTATATGCATACTCTAGCAATCATCTCCAGTTTGCAAATCAAATTTAGAAATAGAATGTACAAGCCTATCAAGTCAACCCATGGAAATATGTAGCCAAATGACAGCCTAATTACATTGCTGATTAAGCCCAGGCAACCTCCCTTAGCTCACGGTAAGCCTCATAAGACAGCCTACCTATTTGAAAGGGTCAACCACCAATATGGTGTGAGATGTAGGTGATACATCTGTATCCTTCTGGCTCCCCCCTTTCTTTTTTCATTTACTTATTGGAAATCTAGGAAGGTTAGGGTGTTACATTGTTCCAGATCCTGGGCATTAATTAGGCCTGCAAGAAAAGAAGAGGGATTGTGTGTTTTTAACAGGGAGGTTAATGGGATGCTCACAGAGTAGACAGTTTTAATGAGCTTCAACTTGCTGTGCAGTGAGTTTACTCTTGGTGTTAAAAGGGTCATCCTGCAGTAGCTTGATGTGGATTGTCTCCTGGCCCCCAGTGTCAGAGTAGAGCATTTGTCAGAGTCCAGGCAGGGTGCATTTACTTAGTGACAAGATTCTAATTAACTCCTACCAAGCTGTCCACTCACCAACCCCATAGGGAACTGCCAAGGTGCAAACTCTTATCCTTACAAACGCCTCATCTCTATGGAGCATTTGTTTTGGAGAAGCATTGCTTGACTGATATTGGTGTATATGTAATTGATGTTTTAACATGTTATTAGTTTAAAAAAATAAATAATCTTAAATAGTCCAGTTAATTTTATGAGGTGTGTAAATAAATAGTACTTTTTTAAGAGCCAAATATACCTGTATTTGAACTGAAATTTTTGATTCAGGGAATAAAGTTTTGAAGTATACTAGATATTCCTCCCTGTCTCCCTCTTTCCCTCCCTCCCTCCCTCCCTCCCTCCCTCCCTCTTCCATACAAAGAAAGAAAGAAAGAGAAAGAAGAAAGGAAGGAAGGAAGGAAGGAAGGAAGGAAGGAAGGAAGGAAGGAAAGAGAGCACAGTTCTACTGTGGTTATTGAGTAAATCACTCATAATTGTTAAAGGTGATATCATGTGAGCTCAACTTGCAATTTTATCGCTACTTTCTCCATTATGTTTGCTTGTTGGAAGCCAGCTGAAAAGCATGCAGATGGTGACAACATGACCATATGATGTTGCAACAATCATAAATACCTGCCAGTTGTAAAACACACAAATTGCAATCACGTAATTATAACACAACCATCAAAAGTATAAAGACCAGAATAAGATTATCTTAAAATATTGATTATTGTACTTATAGTAGTATCCAGGTATGAATTGTTCTTTACTCAATCCTTACATTGCTAATTAATTTTATGAAAGCTGTTTCTAAAATAATTTTGTTAAAAAAAAAAAATTCTGTGTATTTCTGTGCAAAAATTTATAGCTCATATTACAGCTATTCTACCTAAGAACATAAAATTATACTTCACTAATATGCCCAATTGCTTCATTCATCTGTGGTTTTCCATTGCCATATCATTATTATAGGATTATCAAAACCAGAAAACCTTATTTTTCTTTACCTTGCACTATCAAAACTTTTCCAAATTTCCAACCTAAGTTTATTAAACAAGATAAACTAAAAAATTAATATCATATTTTTGCAAATTACAAATGTTTATGATTTGGTCTTCTTAGAGAATTTAATCCTCTTCTTTTTCAAAAAAAAGTACTATGGGAATAGTATACTTTAAAGATTTATTTCTGTTGCTCAAGTTTTCTTAAGATTATTTAAAAATGGAGCTGCTGCTCATGGGCTAGGAGCTGATATTCAGGTCATGAGCCTTTGCTTAGATCAGTGGTCCTTAAACTGTTTCACTCAATAACTCTTTTTTCCACTCTCAGACAATGTCATTACCACCACGAAAACCCCAGACTCTATGGTTTTACACAAGAATCTCAGCAGCAGCAGTCCCAGACTGGATCCTCAACCCTCAAACACACAATTATAAATTGTTCCATTACCCCATGGATACTCCAAAATTATCCCCTTGGGGGTAATTACCTCCACTTTAAGAATCACTGATAACGACAACTAGTCTTCAGCTCCCTCAGTGACCCAAGTCACTGTGTCCTTGACAGCTCTAAGTGTAAAGGAGTTTGGGAGGCTAAATCAAAATATTACTTGTCCAAATATTTATCCAAGAGAATGTCTCACAGAAACATCAGGATGTTGTTTATATAACAGTGGTCAGTTTAGGATAATCTGTCTAGGAAGGGATTCAGTCAAGCTCTACATGTTAGGTTGAAAAGTCTCACTGGTTTGGGAGGGCTTCCAAGCATTAACAAATATACAGTGATTAAAGTTGTTCAGCTTCTTCCCGTTATCCTTGCTCTGCATGTAGGTTGCTTTGACAGGAAATCTCACAGCTGAATTACATTTAGTGGTTATAGGATTACAGGCTGAATATGGTTGTTCTCTCATGTCTCTGGGCATTCATGTAATTTTTCCCAATATTTTTTTCTCCTCGTGTTATATGGTTCCAGAAGGGAGGCCTTGGTTAACCATGGGATCTACGGTGGTATGAAGATCCTGGGTGAAGAATGGGATTATTCTACTCCCTAAGAATAGACCCCTTCAGAATTCTCCATAACCTAAAATATCATGGCCAAATTCATGTCTCCAGTTTCAGGGGGGAAAAAGTGGTAAACTGCTTGTCAGGCAACTAAAATAATGATGAACTGCAGTCTGTGGCCAAAAGAGGCCTTGCTACTGTGTAATGCTGGATTATAGAACAAAGAAAGCTGTCAAGAAAGCGCCTTCCAAATCACTGCTAAGGATTGTCTGTAACTACTTCGCAATTTCTCTATTTGATATTTTGCATATTAAGGAACATCTTTGATTAATGTCCCATCTTCTTTTTGATTTGCTGTGAATGCCCTTTGTGCTCATGTGATAATGACAAGAATGGACAGAGCTGAAGTGCTGTCCTAAACCAGCTTTGTGAAAAGGGAGCAAACTCTCTTACAGTTGAAAGAAAAGGGCCAAGGGCTCCAGAGTTAAATAATTAAAAGAGACTAAAACAAAAATCAAGAGAAATGTCATTAAATGAGCAGTGTCATTTTGAATTAGTGCTGCTAAAGGTCAGGCAGCTCAAAACAGGTGGAGCGGATGTTCTGTGAGGGAGGCAATATGGCCTACATTTCTGGCAAGGAGGAGTTTCCGTCCAGGACACTATAAAAAGCTTTTGGAAGCAGAGAGGTGCTTTGCACAACTAATGTTAGCCTGGGAGGGGAGTGGGTTGTGGCAAGATACAGGCCGAATGTCTGTCAGGGTCCAATCAGTGATATGATTCTAATTAACTACCATGAGAGGTGTCACAGTGGGAAAGCTGGGAAGCACCGCCAGGCTTTTAGAAAGAGAGAAAAGCAGTGTGACAGTCCTTTTTCTGTATGTGCTCTCTTCCCTCTGAGTGGGAGTGTGTGTAAAGCTAATTAGGATGTCTGGGCTGGCTGGGAACCTTGAGCTGGTGCTCTTGTGCTTTCAATCATTTAAGTTTTCAAAATCCCTCTGATGGGACTCAGTGGCACCGTGGATTACTGTGCGCAAAAGTGACAGAACACTCTTGCCAATGTTCAGCCCTTTTGAGAAGAGATTCAGTGCTTCCTTTTTCCTGGTGGCTGCAGGGGGTATGTTCTTATCACTGCTGTTCCATTCCTGTGCATGTTACAATGGAGAAGGTCCTTCAATGCAAACAAATGGGGGAGGGGGGGAATGAAGAGGCAGTTTGTTTGGGTATTTGTGTTGACTCGTTGCCTTTGTTATAGTTTGCTACCTACACAGCAAGGTCAATAGGCCTAATAATATTGTGGCTAAGGTAGAGAGGATGGAATCAAAGTTGTGTTTAGGCATTGCAGATTATTCCCTACTGTAGGGAGTAATACTGGGAGTATCAATGCAGCCATGTACTGCCTTCGTGCTACCTTCAGTGTAGCTCAGTTCTTTAATGCTAAAGGGACGGGATGGGATGAGATGAACACTTCAGGGGAGCCATCATTAGGTATAGGGTTTGAGATGAATCATATGATTTCAAATTCAAAGACATATATATGGTAACTATACGGAGCTATAGTGGAACAATACTTTCACAGTAGCTGAAATTTTCCTGTTAAATTTCAGATGTTTTAATTATTTGACTAAGTCTTGAGTACCTATTTGAGTAAGTCTTGGTGCTCTCTTCCTTGGCATTATGCATTTACTTTTTATATTATATTTCTGCCTATTCTAAAATATTTATTTTGAGGAAAACTGTGGTCTCATTCTCAGCCTTTCCCTGGGAAATGCAGTCAGTTAATCTGTTAGGCTAATTTTAAAAAAGAAGCCTAAAACTAATAAATCGTTTTGATGTGAATATGAAAGTGTGTCCCCCAAACTTACACAGATTGCTGTAAAACACATCTTCTGACTGATATTAGGAGAATAGTACCCCTGGATTAATAATAGTTTTTTTAGTTGAATCTGCACCATATTGCTGTACTTACTGAAGGTGAGAACTGCAGTAGTACCAATGCATTCTAAAAGGACAGAGCCATAGTGGATATAGAGGACTGTTCTTGGGAAACAGCATCACCACATTCAGAGAAACACACAAAGAAGTAACGTTTTTACAAGTATTTTCCTACAAGAAGTTGGCTATGCAAACTTTGTCTATGGGGATCCTCAGTCATCCCAGTCACGGTTGTCCCAAAGGTGCTTTTTCAAAAGGCAACTGAACTTCCTTGTTTTTCCTTGAAGATATTTTTCTTCTCCTCCAAGAAGCTTCTTCAGAACTGAAGAAGCTTCTTGGATGAGAAGAGAAACATCTTCACGGAAAAACAAGAAAATCCAGTTGCCTTTTGAAAAAGCATTTTTGGGATATGCAAACTTTATAATTCTTCCTAACCAAACTTTGGGCACCTGTGTTATGGAATGGCCTTGTTTTTGTCTCTAGAGAGAATATGGGCAAAGATGGGCTTCTAAAGAATACTAACTCTTTAGCAACCTTCAGTGAGAAACTATTTTTTAAAAAAGAGGGGGGAGATGGTGGCCAACTGAAAGCACACAATTTCAATTTAATAACTTTCCCTTTCTACGAGTTCCATGACAGGACCCCCCTCTAAGTCTGTACAAGAATCTCTAAGAACAAGGTAATTAGGATGCCTCTGAGCTATGACCCTCAGCAGAGTCCTTGGCTTAATCTTTTTTCTTCCTTAAAGACATCTGTAACTACAATCTTTGTTTCTTTCCCTGCCTCCCCCCGATCCCCCCCCCTCCAACCTTGTCTGTCTCCATATCTCCTGTCAAACCTCTGCAGAGGTAAATGACAAAGAAATCAGAAAGAGAGATCAATGCAGTCCAAATTAGCACTCGGAGATAGACTGTGCTGGAGATGTCAGAGCCTGACCCCTGTTGATCCTGCAGCCTCTGCTGGTGATATTATGCAAATTGCATCCATCTGGCAAAGCTGGTTCAGAGAAGTAAGGATGCTGGGTGAGCAGAGAGGGAACCAAATAGGAGGTGTTTTGAAGGTCTGACTATTGTTGCATTTGGATAGTGTTGGGAGAGCAGAGTGACAGAAAATGAGAATGCATGAAATTAATTTGTCTCCAGGATGCCTAAGAACCAAACTCTATATGGGAGTTACATAAACTTCATTTTGATTTAGCTTTTATTTTCATTCTTTATTATCTGCTTTTAGCAAAAAAAACAACAACAGCAAAACCAATCACCATTCCACCATCACCACTGTAGTCTTGTTTAATCAATATTTACAAGTCATCATTACTACTACTGGCAGCAGTTTTGAGAAGAGAAGAAGAAAATAGAAGTGACTTGCCCCCCCTCCCATCAGCCCCGAAAGAACATTCTGCTTCCTGATTCCAACTAAAATAAGAAAAGAGATAATAGAAACCTCAAATTATGGTGATCGCCTTATTAAGAAGTCTGAAAATACAGTCAGGTTGTCTTTTAATGAGAAAAATATGGCTGTTAGTTAGTGAAGGAGGAGGGGACTAGACCTTGTTTCAAGATCTGTACTTTCTGCATCAAAAAGGAACTGGCTGCTTTATTTCAAAATCCTGCTCCTCAACCTGATATTAAAAATAGTTGTTAAAGGCTTTGAGCAGCCAGACAATTCTCTTTAACTTCATACTTTCACTCCTTCTTTTTTCTCTAGGAAAAAAAGGCTGGGTTGGAGAAAAATGAGTTTCCTTCCTTTGGGGCTGGTAGTGGTGATGGTAATAGTAAGCTTTTTCTTGCTATCCGGAGTGTGCTTGCAAAAATGTGCTCTTTTGAGCCCTCTTCTCTCATGAATTGGCTAATGAGCACCTATTGTCATAGTGGGCTGTTAAATAGTTCACTGAGCTAAATAGGTATAGGTTCTCCTCTGTTTGAAGTTAGTATTAGAAATTACCAAAGGATGAACAGTCATCAAAGTATTCTAGATTTTAATGTTAAAACGTAACCTGTTGAAAATGCATTACATTATCCTATCTCTGTATTGTGATGTTTTACCTCTTTAGGTATTTATCAGTGTTCATGTCAATATGTATACTGTGAGATTTCCATCCAATTTTGTTCAAGGATTTGAGACCCAGAGAAGCATTGGTTATTCCTCTCTCCCTTTATTCTGTCTGCTGTGGAACGAATAAAGGAAAAGTTGAAAACCTAGGCTCTGAGATATAGCTTTCTTTCTTCAGGATTACACATTCTTTCCAAATGCATCTTTGGAATTTTAATGTATCCTAAATGATGTACCTTTGTTATGCTTTCCTTTGCCTTTCAGTTCCAGTTCTTATGAGAGGCAGTGTAGTACTCAGAATCAGAAAAATTTCATTAAATCGGAACATGCTTAGATGATTTAGCTTGATAACCTTGGGATAACCTACTGATGCTACCTCAGTTCCTCATTGACTATATGGGAAGTTACAGGACTGTTACAGGATTATGAAAAGATAATAAGCAAATCTGCTTATCTCTTGATGGTGCTGCAATTTACTTAAGAAAAATGGGGGAAGAATTACTATAATATCAAAGAAGTTGCAAGTTATTATTTATACTTAATAATTCTTGTAACTATATTTTTATAGATTAAAAATGACTTTTCTAAAGATACTGTGTATGGTAAGTCATATGTCGACATAAACAAAAATTAAGTTAGCAAAAACCTATTGAGCAACAACCCATTAATTTATTATTTAAAAAAGAGATGTTCTGTTAGGCTCATGAATAAAATTACCAATTACAGATTGAAAGGTTGAAACATTGAACTACATGCATCGTTTTAAAAAATGGCAATTTATGAATTATTGAAATATGCATAGTAATTTATATGTATCATTTATGAAATTTGTAAAAATAAAGTATTTGTAAAGTTCTTCAGAATGTATACAGAGTTTATTATTGTCTTATTTTAACACCTACTTTTAAGGGGAGCCCTCTGATATTGACCACTGTTTATGCTCAGAACAAAGTTATGCTAGATTAAAAACACGAAGCTGTTGTATGCACACATGGTCAAACTAAGCTTTTCTTTTAATCTTTTAAACTCATTTATACTCTCTTCATCTGTTTGCTTACTTCTGTTTTCTCCATATGACCTTTGCTACCATAATCTCTGGGTGAAATTCCTAGTATGTGCTACCCATATGCGTATTCAAGGACTAGAAAAACCTTATGTGACAGGAGCCGCTTCATCCCCTCTGACCTATGGGATTCCTGTTTTCTTGGAGAATCAGAATAGTTCTGCCAGTTTGTGAAGCTGTCTGGAGTTTTAAATCATTGGTAACATTCCACAGTAGAAACCAAACTTGGCAACAAGAGTGTTTGACCTGTGTCAATCAGTTTTTCCCAGCTATCATTAAGATCTAACGAAGTCTCTGTTCAGGGTTGTGCTGACCGATATATTCTTTCCTGACTTCTCTCTCTTGCAGCCTCAACTCAGTTCCTTCTTGCTTAAAACCAAAGCGTTGTGCTAATTGGCTTTAAGACTCACTGCCCTATGTCCTAGGTAGTCTGTGTAAAAATAATGAACTTGGAGTGTTTTTAGTACCTGATCACAACTGTATTAGTCCCTAAATGCTAACAAAAGACTGACAAGGTAGGTCAGGTAGAGTCTCTTATTGGAGTAGCTTTTGTTGAAAGGTGGTGACACAAGCTTTAAAATATCACATAACTCTTTTGCTGGTCTGAGAAAGTTTCCCAACTTTCCAACTTACAAACATGAAAGTAGGTAAATTTCAGTGACCTGAATAAATTCATGTAAAATCTGATATCCTGAGCATAGCCATTGTGCATCTTGATTTTCTTACTAGAACTAGATACAAGCTGTTGTTTAAAACAGCGTTTCCCAAACTTGGCTATTTTAAGATGCATGGACTTCAACTCCCAGAATTCCCCAGCCAGTATGCCTGGTTGAGGAATAGTATGCCTGGTTGAGGAATTCTGGGAGTTGAAGTTCATACATCTTCAAAGGGTCAAGTTTGGGAAACACTGGTTTAAAACAACAGATTTTAAGCTCAGTTGTGTTATTTCTGTATCACAAGGAGCTAGTTTTATGGAGCATAAGAGTGAAAAATGTATGTGATAACCTTTGCACATAGTTACTGTTGATTCCTGAACAAAAGCAGGAGAAAGAAAGAAAAACATTCCCAACCTCTATTTATTCATGGTCATTTAAAAATATTTGTAAAAGATGGGTAGCAAATTTTTACCTAGAAGCACATGACATCTTTCGTGCTTTTTATCTGGGGTTCTCACCTACTGTGTAGTTGAAAAGCAAGAGTAATCCATTTAACTAACCTACTTAATGAATTTGATGGAATGTCTAACAGACCCTGGAAACATGGAGAAGCCAGGCCTACAAAAATGATTCTTCAGACCAATGGAAGGGGGAAATGTGAAAAACAGACTTGGAGTAACTCCACCTTAATTGTGCTATGTATAATGTCTGTGTATATCTTACTTTGGAGAATTGCTTTGGCTGACTTTTATGATTCTCTTACATTATTCTGCTAGTATTGAAATATTTAATGAAATCAGGGTGCTATTAATTTAGTTTAGTTTAGTTTAGTTTAGTTTAGTTTAGTTTAGTTTAGTTTAGTTTAGTTTAGTTTAGTTTATTAAATTTCTATACCGTCCTTCTCCCGAAGGACTCAGGGCGGTGTACAGCCATGTTAAAACACACATAAACTCACAAAATTTAAAAACAATTTAAAATGAATATATTAAATTTGGCCCACAAAGTTAAAAATTGACAAACAACCCAATTTAAAATTCATATTCTAAGCCAGCCCGGCCTGTTGGAACAACAGGGTCTTAAGGGCATGGTGAAAGGTATGAAGGTCGGTGATCATACGAACTTCCAGGGGCAGGTCATTCCAGAGGGCAAGTGCCCCCACAGAAAAGGCTCTCCCCCTGGGTGTTGCCAGTCGGCATTGTTTGTCTGACGGAACCCTGAGGAGTCCCTCTCGGTGGGAGCTTATTGGCCAGTGGGAGGCTACCGGTGGCAGAAGGCGATCTCCCAGGTCCTAAGCTATTGGGAAAGAGGGAAAAAAAGGGTTTGTTGCAAATTCCTATTTCTGACTTACCATCTTCAATTCAAAGACTAGGTAACTGGATCCTTTGCAATACTGAGACCTAGATAGTTTTCCCACTCCTATATGAAGCCAATGGCCAAGGTCATCCTCCAAACCTAGGTCAGATATTACCAGCATGCTATAATTGCACTGAAGAAACAAATTACAAGGAGTATCATCTCTGTGTCCCTCTTACTCCATTACAATGTCCATTACAATCACAACCGTCAATTAAATAGTGAATAATGTTCAAGTTGAATAAATAACAGTAAGGAACTTAAAAAATATATGATTCCACATATAGCTTGATAGGATCTGGGCTGTCCACAGTTAACCAGGAAAAAGGGTTACATTGGATAGCTAAATAAAGATGTTGAGCCCGTGTGTGGCAGCTATGAAAAGGATGAATTCCATACTAGAGATCAATGGGAAATAAAACTTCCAGTATTCTAGGCCCTTACGCAAAACTGGAATATCTGGATGCCATGTTTGAAAAAAGATAAAATATAATAGAGCTGGAAAAAGTACAGAAAGGGGCAACCAAATTAATGGGGGAGGGGGGCAGATACCTTCCTTACAAGAAAATATTGGAATATTCGTACTTTTCAGTTCAGAAAGAAATGTGATCAAGGGAGATATGAACAGAGTCTATACAGTCAAGCATGACATGTAGAAATTGGGCAGAGAAAAGCATACCCTATCTCTCAGAATATTAGGGTCAAGAAACATCTAATAAAGCGAAAGAAGATTTAGGGGAGACAAAAAGGGACATCTTTGCATAGCCTTTAATTAACATAGTGATTGGCACTGACTTGCATGGCTTTAAAAGAGGATTTGATAAATTTATGGAAAATAAATGTCAAGGTTTATTACACTTGAAGAGTAAGCATAACCAGTTGTGCACATGCACACACATATGCATATGCACCCACATTTAGAATTGTATAACATAAAAACATATATTGAGAGGAAAATGTCCATGTTCAGTTTGCATTGCATTGATTTTTGTGTTTGTAATTATTTTTCTCTCTATTGTTCTTGTTTGGGAAAGCTGACTTAAATCCAGAGTTGTTTTCCTTTTGAGAAAATAAAGGAATTTATTGACACTAAATTTAGCAAGATGGGGTCCTAGACACCACATTGTAGAGAAAATTACTATTTTATTTATCTGCTAAACAAATTTTTACATGCATATTCATTACTTGGTGTGGGTAATATATGTTGATTTTTGCAGTACAAAAGTATAATGGAAGAACAAATAGAAAATATAAACATTCATAACACTTAAAACATTGGAGAGTATGGAGAAATTTTCACCTCAAGCTTTATATCATTGACTACTGAGTAATTTAATGCTCTTCATTGCTTGATGCTGCTTATATGCATAAAACTGTCTTCAGTAGTGTACAGTGTTCCAAAAACTGATTTTCTGGTGCAGTGCATGCTTCATAAAACAGGCACTTGATTAAAATTTGCTTTTCTTAAAAATAGATACCAAATAATTCTTTTTTTTAAACATATCACCAACAACTGACTAAATCGGCTTTACTTTTATTGTCTATCACAGCGATGGCTAACCTTTTTGCTGTTGGAAAAGCGGAGGGAGGTCATGTGTGCATGCCCACACCCATAATTCAGTGCGCCCCGCCCCTATGCGTGCGCACACGATCCCTCTGCACTCCCCCCGCTTTTGGCATGCGATGACCCGGTAGGCCCATTTTTCACCCTCCCCAGGCTCCAGAGGCTTTCTTGGAGCCTGGGGAGGATGAAAACAGCCTTCCCCATGTCCCTGGAGGCCAGAAAGAGCCTATTTCCTGACTTCCGGTGGGCCCAGAAGGCCTGAAAATCAACTGGCTGGCACATCCTTGCATGCTGGAGCTGAGCTAGGGCAACACTCGCGTGCCCACTGATATGGCTCCGCGTGCCACCTATGGCACACATGCCATAGGTTCGCCATCACGGGTCTAGCATATTCATTTCTATCCATAAGAATATGTATCAGTGCTGAAGCTGGTTTTTAAGCTGCATGTGTTTCTTTTTTGTGGGGGGGTTGCTATTTGTTGGTCCTCAGTGTTAGATAAAGTGGGAACCATTAGATATAATGGGAAAAAAGCATTCTGTTAGCATTTTTCTAGTTTTTTGTTTTTTTTTAAATTTGATTTATATGCCGCCCTTCTCCGGAGACTCAGGGCGGTTTACAATGCGCTAAGCAATGCGCTAAGTTAAAGCAAGCAGTTTGCATATGGTGTGCTTTTAATACAGATGGGAAAAATATTCTTACTGTACTCTGTTACTAGCCTCCCTAATGCATTTCTGACACATTTGAATGCCTACTCCTGGATTACAACCTGCTTTTGAAAATTATCATAAAGCAAAATTGGAGACACATAACATATACGTGAATATCCATGTTTTATCAACAAAACTGACTGTGAATAGAGAATAGTACACTAATCAATTAGTACCAGATGAGATTCTGACTTCAAATTGAGCCATAAGGCCTTAAAGGATTATAAGTGATTAATTAGCAGCTTTAATGCCCTTCCTTTCTTCTTCCTTACTTTTTCTAGAATTACAGGCAGGCAGTTTGATCATATGAAAAGCAAGAATTTGTCTTAGTCAGTAGAAATGTACTCCTAATGAATAAATATGGCCCAGTACTTTGTGGGGAAGTTTAACTTACTTTTGGAAAAGATGTCCTAAATAAGAGCAATTATTTTGGTTGTGTGTATATTGTTTATATACCTACTTTTATGGGAACAAAGTAAGTAAACATAAGGTTTTACTATAAGCATCAGGTACAAGGGATATTTTTTTAGTAGTACATGATTGCCCACTCCATTTCCATTCCAACACCTGTCAAACCCTTTCTATATATAACTGCATTGATAAAGATTTTAGGTTTGTGGACTTTAGGAGAGAAATGGCAAACTGAAGATAGCAGAATGAAAAGCCAGCAAGTAGAATGGCTCTTTGTAATTCCTCTCCGGACAAGGAGAAAACTTGATATTGCCCATAAGTGTTCCTCATGAGGACCCTGCAAGATAGCTGTCTCATGAGGGAATAAGCATCTTCCTGAAACAGCAGTTGGCACCTTCAGAAATACGCTCAGTTCTCATACTTCCTTTTCTAATCTCTTTTGGAAATTGCTTAACTGCTTTTTGGCTATTAAGAACCTTTGGATCAATACTTTTGCAGTTTCAGGTGAGTTTGCTTCAGTCCATAGTGAAAGAGGTTTTAAATAAGGATGTAAATTTTTAACCCAGTAAAATGGTGAATAGAAGTTTAATTTTGGAAAGTTGAATAGCCAAACGGATTAAGAGTCCACACGGATTTGAAATAAAATTTTGGAATTAATTATAAGAGTCATTCTCATAGGAAAATGCTTTGTTTTGATTTCTGTTAAAAATGATAGAATGAGACTTTGAAAGTTGGACATTAGAGGAAACCAGAAGGAACTAAAGGTGAAGAACACTTAAATTTGACTTATTAATACAAAATGAATTAAACTATTATAACATTGGACATATTGAAGGAAATTTTTGAACAATGAACCCAGAAGTTAATTTTAAGAGATAGAGAAGTTTCTTCTGACAACATTGAGACTGATCTGAAAGTGAAGAATATTACAGAATTCTATGGGGAAAAGATGCTATAACTGGACATACAAAATAAACCAGCTGATGTCCCAATAATTAAAAGGGATGTAAAATAACACCAAGAGAGTGATCCAAGTAATTTTCCTACATTGGGTTTACAAAAGAGACTTTTGTAAAAAACGTGCTAAAGCCTTGAAGAATTTTGTGAGAAGGAACAAAATAAAAATGAAAAGAGATCAAGCTGAAGGGCATTATTTGAAGGGACTAAAGATGGTTAAAAATAAAAGGAAGGAATTTAAAGTTGATTTATCTGATCAAGGTTGAAAAATTCTGGTAACCCTTAATTGACTTTTGCTGATCAGGATTGAATGACAAGGCTTCAAGGATTTGTTTATAGATAAGAGAGGGGATATGGGAAGAAGAGATCATTGGTTGTATTTTAAGAGACTGTGATAAATTACTAACATTGTTTATACTGGTTGTGGTAAAGGGGAAGTCACTTCATATTGTCTTTCTCTATACTATATTTTTTCTTTTTTATTGTCTTCTTTTCTACACTTTCTATTTTTTAAAAAATTGTATTAGTTTTATCTTTTTAATTGTAACTTTTAATAACATTACTATAAAAAGCGGGAGAGAGGAATTTTAGATTTGTCTCTACTTGTCTGTAAAGCAAGAACAGCCTAGTCCTAATGAGAAGAATATGGCTGCTAGTTAGCAGAGGGGTGGGTCCCCTACGCTAAACGAGATAGTTAAACGACACTGATTGAAGGTGGGGGTGAAAGGGCAGCACAATTATGTGCTGGAGAATCAAGGGCCCTTTTTGATTTGGAAGTTCTAAGCTCCTAGCCAATGTCAGTAGTTTAGCTGTCTTTTTTTTTTTTTTGGGGGGGGGGGGGGGCAAAGACAGGACGAATAAAAACTATGAGAATAAGGAGTTACTATTATTAAAACCTGCAAGCCCCATCCCTGTTCATGCTTTAACCATTTCCAGGCCCATATATTTTAACATTTTTGCAGATCAAATCTCTACCCTAGCCCAGTAATGTAGCTGTGCAGTCGTAAGCCTTAAGGAACAATTGGGAATCTTAATGATGCCCAGGCAGACTGAACAAAGTTGAATTCATCTCTTCTTCATAACTAGATGGAATTAATCTGTAGCAAATTATTTGATGAAACTATTTCAGTTTTTTTTTTGTCTTAACATGAATCTATCTCGTTTCTGCATGGTTCTGATAGTTTGGTGAGAGTTGCTCTAACAGATAGCAGGCTATTTCACATTTTTTTACTGGCACATGTATTTTCTTGCTGCTGTTTAAAAATATGGATTAATTATTTTTTCTTTGAGAAATAGGTTAAAAGTTGAAATTTATAACTCTACCAAATCCTCACTAAAATATATATTTAGGACAAGGTCTCTATCGTTCCATCATTTTAGGATATATTTAGATTTCTACAGCTATGGAGAAACATGGATGATGGTTATTTTCCCCTAAGAGATTTAAGTCAATAATAGCACATAGGATAATAATAACACATTTTCTTTCCCGATTTCCTTTTTGCTTTGCCATTTGATCTGTTGAGGCTTCTGGCTTTCCTTCTTGACAACATTACAAAATGAGAAACAGGTTCCATTAAATCCAATAACAGATTTTTTTTAAAAAAAAATGATGTTAATATATGTGTAAAATATATTGGCATCAGCTTTTGTCAGCTCATTTAGTGGCTTCATGCTTGAATATTTTGACATAATTCTCATAGACTTGCTTGGTCTATTCTAAATCAGCCTTGTTGATGCTGTCTTCAGCTTTGTCTAGGCAATGTCTCTGTATCCAAGCCAAGAAAGAAAGAAAGAGAAAGTGCATGTACCCACAAAAGTGCCAAAGGCTATTCCCCTTTCCAAAAAGCACATCTCCTTAATCAGATTTGTATCTAAGTCTAGGGTCTCCATTGCCTCCTGAGCCATATGACAATCGCCTTTATTAATCTAATAGGTCTCATTTGTAAATGTTAATTTCCCCCTGAAGAAAATGTCTCTTCAAGATGAGTTGGCCATCACTGAGTTGAGCATTTCAGAGTGTGCACAAGGTCTTTCATCAACCCTGTAGCTGAGAATGTAGACAGATGTTACTCCCGCTATGTCAGTCAGTTGCACATTTCATTCCCCCCACACCAAATGAACCAACTATTGGACTTTTAGCATCACATTGCTCTGCACACCTATTTGAGTATATTCTTGAAAGGTATTATTAGCAGAGCCATAATTTATATGGCATACATCCACCTAGAGCAGGGGTGTCAAACTCACGTCGTCATGGCAGTAAACCAGGCGGGAGCGTGGCTAGCATGTGACGCATTCCGGCCCATGGGCTGGGAGTTTGACAGCCCTGATTTAGAGAGATTGTGTGATGGAATGCAGTCTGTTTTGAGGTACTGTTTTATCCCCAGTAGTTTTTTTTTATTACTTCTCTTGTTCATACCAATATGTATGAGTAGTCCTTGACCTATGACCATAATGGAGCTTGCCCATTAACTTTTAAATGAGATGACCTTAACAACCCCCACTCCAGGGGTGGGTTCTAAATTTTTTTTACTACCGGTTCTGTGGGCGTGGCTTATTTTGTGAGTGTGGCTTGGTGGAGGGGTAATGCAACTGGGTGGGCATGGCCAACTTTTTTTTTTTTAACTTTTAAAAGCATCTTTTCTACAAGCTTAAGAGGTTCCAGAAAAAAATGCTTTCAGAAGCCTCTGACGATCAGGCAACTCAGCGGGGATTGCCAGAGGCTTTTAAAGGCATTTTTTTTTCTACAACCTCTTTGGCTGAAGAGGTTGTAGAAAAAATGCTTTCAGAAGCCTCTGATGATCCCAGTTGAGCTGCGCGATCATCAGAGGCTTTTTTTTTAAATTTTAAAAGCATTTTTTAGGCCAAAGAGGTTATAGAAAAAATGCTTTTAAAAGTTAAAAAAAAAAGCCTCTGATGAGGTGGGTGGGGTAAGCAAGCAGCAACCGGGCTGGGGACCAGTTCGGGGGCGTGGCCAGCCAATGTTATTACCGGTTCTCCGAACTACTACAAATTTTTACTACCGGCTCCTGTGAACCGGGAGCAACCCACCACTGCCCCACTCCATATTTTCCCTGATGCAGTTATTAAAAAAGTCATGCAGTTTGTTAAATGGAGCAGGGGAGTGTAAGTCCAGGTCCACTTGTCCAGGATCTCCCAAGGCATCTCACACCCTGAGACACCCTGTGCTCTTCTTCCCTCCCATTGGAGTCCCTACAGTCCTTGGGCCTGCTTCTCCCCCACCAGGTCCCCAAAGGCCTTTTTCCCCACATTGGGTTTGGGCCTCCCCATATCCATCATGCACTTAAATTTTGAAGAACTCTGGAACTTTTTATAATGCTGTGCAGACCATGTTAGAGAAGCAGAATGGAGTGATCCATCTTTGGGGGGTGTGGTGGCTCTCTTGGAAGTGACCACTATTTCAGCATGACTGCTGAAATGACTTTTTAGGTACACTAAAAATTGTTAGATGCACTTGGCCAAGGACCACTTTCCTTCCTTCCTCAATATGAAGTCCAGAGATCCTCAAATGTAAGTGTGCAACCGGTAACAGGAGAGTGGGGAGCGGGGAGCAGGTTGTATGGATACTCTATGGATAATATTATGGAGTATCCATAATAAAAATAACAACAACAACAACAACAACAACAACAACAAAAACAGAATCTTGTAGGATGCAATAAATGTGTGGATCATCAGCTAGAGAACTCAGCCATTTAATTACCTTGGAGTCATGTAAGGTTTTTTAGCCTAAAACTAGTCCTTTGTATTATATCCAGAACCAACTGGAAGCCAATGCAGGGCCCAAGCCCCCACTATAATCTGCTTGTGGGCACCAGCCAACCAAAAATTGGGCTGCTGGAGTTTCGAAACTTAGCAATAGTTTATCTCTGTAGTGATGAAGGCATGAGTCACTGTTGCAATGTCCTCCTCCTCCAATTAGAGCCATCACTGGCCAATGGAGGAATAGCTTTAAATCCAAGAAGATCATTAAAGACCTGCTTTTTCAGGGAATATAGAAAACCCAATGAAATCAGATGTTTCCTTAACCAGATGCAAATTGCAGTTTGAAACGTAGTCACATCCAATACCACTTCCAAAACCTTCCAAAACCAAAGACATCAGAGATTCAGTAGAAGTCTTCATCTGAGGCTTAACACCTCAGAGCCCTCTACCTCTTACTGTACTGTTTGCTTCTCAGCTGGCTACCTTGGTAGCAATGGCTGCTGCCAAGCTTCCTAGAAGTCTACTGATGCTGTGATTCAGCTGGCTTGATATTATGATCTGGGATCTGCTTACACTGCCATTGTATGGCAAAAAAGAGAGCAAAGTGCTGAGCAAGGGAGTCCAGATTGGCCTAGCAAGCCTTGTCCATGTAAGACAACAAATCAAAGGAAAACCTCCTCTTTTTTCTAATCTTCTAGTTTCTCCTCTGTTGTCCACAGTTTAACATTATCTGAGCTGGCCCAATCTACACCCAGTTTCAGGAAACTAGTCTTAAATCTATTTTAACCATTACCATTTCTTCATCTTCCTGTCCTGACTTTTCCACTCATATCCTAAGTCAACGCTCTTGTTTCATACTTGGGTGGCAAGTTCCAACTTCTAATGCCTGGACATGTTTCTTCAGAGTTTCTTTGGGATTCGTGTGTTTAAAAGGAAGGAAGGGAAAGAAGGGAAAGAAAGAAAGAAAGAAAGAAAGAAAGAAAGAAAGAAAGAAAGAAAGAAAGAAAGAAAGAAAGAAACTTAGTCAAAAATTTAGTCAAAACTAACTATGCATTTTTTTAAAAAAATTTGATTTATATGCCGCCCTTCTCCGAAGACTCAGGGCGGCTTACAATGTGCTCAGCAATAGCCTTCATCCTTTTGTATATTTATACAAAGTCAGCTTATTGCCCCCACAAACTGGGTCCTCATTTCACCTACCTTTGAAAGGATGGAAGGCTGAGTCAACCTTGAGCCTGGTGAGATTCGAACCCTGCAGTAATTGCAGGCAGCTGGTCTTAATAACCAGCTTAATAACAGGGTGCCTTAAACCACTGTACTACCAAGGCTCTTCTATTCTCTTCTATTTTTAATAGAACTAGTTTTCTTTCTAGAAAAACAGAATGCTACATAGTAGTAAATAAAAGGCATAGGATCCATTATCTCCCTTGTATTTAATCTCTTTACAAGCTACTTGTCTTTTCCGATTAGCCAGTTCCTATGGCAGGACCATCTTTTATACCTTCTTTTATACCATATTTTATGGTATTGCTACATTTCATTTCTAGATTTTGATATGAATCTATAGGCTCAAAATGATTAGGGACTCCTCTTAATCTTTGAATGACAAATCTTTGGATGGAGTAATTCATATCAACCAATAGTTCAATTATATAAACCAGCTATATGATAATCCATGTGACCTGAAATCTAGATTTAAATATAGGAAATATAACTTATTTTCAGATAGGCTGGCTGCAACTTAAAAATAAAGTGGAGAAGGGTTGAAGACAATTATGAACTAATTTCTTTAGCAATTCATTCTGAGGAGTGAGGAAAGACAGTTGAAACAAATCGTATATTGGCAGTTTAACTATAATTTTCACATTTGTTTTAGGTATTATCTTTGCATATTTTGTATTCTACCCTTCCTTAATCATAAGATGCATCTTAATCATGCATCTTCATTCCAATATTATAACCTGCAAAGAAGGTAACTTGTTTTTTTTCAAAAATAATTTCTTTATATTTCCTGAAGTCTGGAATTTAGGTTTTAAAATGAAGAATTGTGTTCTGTATTTCTAAATAACTTGTGCTGCCTTCTTTGTTAAGGAGCTTTGGATATATGAGACTGTCTTATATGGAGTAGACACTGCTGATGCAACTAAGATCTCCTATGGTATGCTTGAGGAATTTCAGTGTTATCACCCATAGCTTCCTTGACACAAGTTACATTTCTCACTACTTTTGATTTTTTAAATTATAAAATGATGAAAGAGTTATTCGAGTGAAGCTCAACTTCTGATGACTTCAAGAACTTATCCATGTTTTGTGCTTCAGCAATAGAAAAATGATCTGCTATTGCCTTCTTCTGGGACTTAAAAAAAAGATATAGTTTAACCTATAATCCTTGGATTTCTTTGTGGTTATCTGTCAAGGGCTAAGCAAGTATGATTTTGTTCAGTTTTTAGTTTTCTTTTAATTAAGAATAATAGATAGACTTAAAGCGTAAGTTTCTAGCATCAGCTTTAGGAGCTTCAAAGAAAATAAAATGGTGGGTAACAGCAGCCTGATGCTTGTTGATATTTGCTCAGTTTCCCAGAAAAAGTAAACAATTAGATAGCAAGAAAGCTAGAGGTTGTGGCAAGAGCTGTCTTAAGGGAGGTATATTTAATGTGTTTAACAGATATATAAATACACTGGATAGTTTCTTTTGGTATCTTTATTGAATTACTCAGGGACTCAGAAACTTTTCTAAAAAGTAAATTAAAGAAGAATTTATCTTTTTTTTTCCAGGTGAAAGATTTGAATCTGTGTATGTATGTTTCTGAAAATCTGCTTATGAAGAATATTGCCAAATGCATCCCTTCTAGTGCCATCTTCCATTCTGTCACCAAAATATACTTAGAGTCTGGATTAATGCTTGTTTATCTTATATGTCTCATGGGGGGTGGGTAAGTGTAGTGGGTCACTCCAAGCCTATGAACAATTATAGACTGAACTATATTTCCAGGTATAAGACCCACAAACATTCTGAAAAGAGTATTCTGCATATGCAGAGACTACTATAGGCCTCCAGCACCATCTCTGTTGAGCAACAGTTTAATCTTGATTGAAGAAGGCGGGGAAATAGATAAAGGGGAAAAGAATTGGAGATAAATGTTAGCTCATTTCTTAAGTAATTAGTTACCTCCTCATCCCCATGTTGTAATTGTGAACAAGCTGTAATGTTTAATTAGTGTGTAAATGAAACCCCAATTTCATAATGGCTGTGGTGACAGCGCTAAGTGAGACAGGCACAGAAGGGGCTGCATTGTTTCAGCAGGAGATGAAGCTGTCGCCCAGCAAGCCGTGCGTCACTGAGAGAAAATGGAAATGATAAACGAAGTGAGGCTAATTAGCAAAATCATACAGGGCCCACTGATGGTTCTCATCAAGGAGAGGTAATGAAGCAGGCAGGCCAAGCTGAGAGGGGATTAATTGGAACCATCCCTGCTCATAGAGCACAGAGTCAGAGCCTGCCTCTGCTGAGGCTGGGCCCTTGTCCAGGGGCCCTTAGAGGAAGCAGAGAGATCAGCTTGTATATGGATGTAAAGTGGTGAGATTCTTGGCCTACCAAATGGTTTAAGGCAGCCTCTTAAAGCTGAATGATTTTGCGGACTTTTCTAAAACACGGAAGATCTTTCTATAAATCTACTTTTGCTGTTAAGATGTTGATAACTGTTCCAAAATGAAGCCCATCTAGGTAAAAGTATCTAGCAAACCTTAGTTGATTTTGAAAAGCTATGATGGATCAGATTAAAATTAGATGGCAGATTATCAGCAAATACAGGGACTGTAGACTTAACAGGAACATGGGGAAAATCCTAGAAGAAACCATGACAACTTGCTTCTATGCTATTGCCAAGATTATATGGACATATTCATTAATTTATCAGAAATCAAACTCATCTCAAAGGAAACTGTCTTTTTTTACAAATTGGTACTTATGCCCTGGAAATATACAGAATTTATGTTGCAGTGAATGTGCCAATTTTAATTCAGAATGATAGGCTAGATGTTTAATAATGCAAACATGCTTATCCAACATAATCCACCCCAGACCATCCCAATGATACCTTGGAAGTGATGTCCCAGTGCCTGGAGGCCGTGCGGGTCTGGATGGGGAGAAACAGGCTTCGACTCGACCCTTCCAAGACCGAGTGGCTCTGACTGCCGGTGTCCCGGTATAGCCAGCTGGCGCCATCGCTGGTTATGGGGGGCGAATCACTGGCCCCTACGGAAAGGTCCCGCAACTTGGGCATCCTCCTGGACGCACGGCTGTCTTTAGAAGAGCATATGACGGCCGTGGCCAGGGGGGCCTTCTATCAGGTTCGCCTGATACACCAGTTGCGCCCCTTTCTAGATCGGGACTCCTTACGCACGGTCACTCAAGCACTCGTCACTTCTCGTCTGGACTATTGTAACAGTCTCTACATGGGGCTCCCTTTGAGGTGCACCCGGAGGCTCCAACTGGTGCAGAATGTGGCCGCACGGGGGATTATGGGAGCGACAGGGTGCTCCCATGTGACTCCTCTCCTGTGCGAGCTGCATTGGCTTCCGGTGGACTTCTGGGTGCGCTTCAAGGTGTTGGTGATCACCTTTAAAGCGCTCCATGGCTTAGGGCCAGGGTACTTACAGGACCGCCTTCTGCCACCAATTGCCTCCCACCGGCCAGTTCGCTCCCACAGAGAGGGCCTCCTCAGGATGCCGTCAGCCAGACAATGTTGGCTGGTGACCCCCAGGGGGAGAGCCTTCTCTGTGATGGCGCCTACCCTCTGGAACAATCTACCCCCAGAGATACGAGTGATCCCAGACCTCCGGACTTTTCGTAGGGCCCTTAAAACCTATTTCTTTCAGTTAGCCGGGCTGGCCTGATTTTATATTGGTTTTTAAAATTGATACTGATTTTAATTGAAATGTTTTAAATTATGGGCCAAACTTTATTTAATTATTTTAAAACTATTTTTAACTTTTGTGTACAAATGTTTTATTATTGGCTGTTCACCGCCCTGAGTCCAAAAGGAGAAGGGCGGTATAGAAATTTAAATAATATATAATATGATATAATATATAATCTATTACAACGTATTGAATTCAGCCATCAAAAACTATGTATTTGTTGTTTGTATGGCAGTTGTATAAATGGAAAACCAAAATCTGCCATAAATCATTTGATGTTTATTTTATACAGTTCCAAAGTGGTGCCCTTCAAATGCATTGGTCTACAACTTCCTTCATTCTAAAGCAACATGAACTTAATGGGACTTTTGGCCCAACATGTATATAAGGCACCAGATTAGGATGAGTTCAGTGAAACTTGGCTTCATCAGTTTATAAGAATACTCTCCAAAAGGAAACAACTGAGATCCAGAGACTCAGTAATGCTTACTGCATGAGGAACCCTGGTGGCATAGTGGTTAGAATGCAGTATTGCAGGCTAACTCTGCCCACAGTCTTCGATCCTGAAGTGGCTTGAGATTGATTGAGTCTTCCATCCTTCCGATATTGGTAAAATGAGGACCCAGATTGTTAGGGGCAGTATGCAGACACTGTAAGCTGTCCCGAGAGTGCTGTAAAAGCACTGTGTAAGTGCTCTTACTATTTGGTTTGTCCTTTTAAGCCTAAATTTCTTAATGAAGCAGAATTCCTTTGGATGGTGCTTTGCTCTTGTGGTGTATAAGGCCACTTCTGTTTTATTTTTTGCTTCCCTTATGTGCTCAATTTTCCATTGCTTTCATGTCACTTATCTTAGTTGATTAATGTGATTTTTAAAATTTGCATTTCTAACCTAAGAGAGAGAGGGAGGGAGGGGGAGAAAGAGAGAGAGAGATCCTGCAATAATATGCATGCGAACAACCGCTTTAGACTTAATGTATATTGTTCTAAACTTGACTGTAAAAAATATGATTTCTGTAATAGAGTTGTCAAAGTCTGGAATGCTCTACCTGATCCAGTTGTCTCAGCTACAAATTTTTATAGTTTCAGTCGCAGATTGACTTCCATGGACCTTACTTCATACTTAAGTGCTCAGTAGAGAGGGCGTCCATAAGTGCACTAATGTGCCTATCACCCCTGTCATTGTATTTTTCTTTTAAGAAGGGAAATGGAAAAGAAAATGTGGTAAGGGAGATGTGTTTCATGGTAGAATTAACAGGAAACCAATAAACTGATGCTCAAGCCATTCAGTTTTCCCTTTGACTCTTTTTCCTTGAACAGTATTTGGTAGAGGCTCTTGATCCCCAGGTTGATGAATGAGCTCAAGTTGTGCTGTTCTCCGCTCTCTGGACTCAGAATAGACTAACTGGGAGTTTTACCTGGCAGGCAAAGGCTTTTCCTACTGTCGTTTTCTTTTCTAGCAAACCTGAGGACAGATTGGTTTCCTGCTTGCATAATTCTCGTTTGTGGAGACAATGGATTCACTTTCTAGTAAATTCAGTGTTTGGCTGAGGCCAGATTGTGTGTCCATCCTGTTCTCTGATGGTTACCCCATTCATCTGCACACCACTGAGATTTTTTCATGAAGCAAAAATTGTCTGCTTTTCCTAAGATAAGTGGTTATTGGTTTTTGTCACCCCTCAAATTATGTGTATATGTATTAGAATAAGACTTGCCTTTCTTTTACAGATTCATGTGTTAATTATGCTTTCTTTGGATCTTATTGATTCACAAGCTGAGCTAACGAGAGAATCTTCAGGCCTTTTTACTTCTTAGTTGAAAAAGTGTCATTAAGCCATATTTCCCCAATACATTAGCTGGCATAGTGAAAATCCAAGCTATAGAGCAAGTTAAAACGAGGCAGAGACAGGTATGATGTAGCAGTGGAAATTGAGGATTGTTCCAATGTTGAACTTTATCCTTTATTATCCTCCAAGAGATGCCCTTTTTGCAGATGTTGGCACATAATCTTCATTATGTTACATTACTTATTGACATTTATGCAGGCAGAAATTCTGGCTGCCCTGCATACCTTCTAACTGCTTATGGCCTGAGAGCCAGCCTTGATGTCTCTGAGGATGGCATTTCATTATACTTACACCTGATGCTGAACCTGCCTCTAAGCAGCTTCTCCCCTCCACCCAACACTCCCCCCCGCCCCCGGGTCAATGTCTACTGATCTTTTCATTTATTTAAACAATCATCTGTGTATAAAAACATTCTTGGTCTATTCCTGGATTGCTTACAATCAGTTTCACTGGACTGAATTCATTTTTATCTTTGCTCTTGGTCAGCCTGTCTTTTTCAGTACTGGTTGCTTTTTCCATAAAGGATGAAGTTTTTTTGTGAGTTGTGACTGATAGTGAATAGTCTAAGCAGAGTTTTACCCTATGCCTGGTGCTACATTTAATTAATGTGTCCTTTCCCCCTCCCTAGCCTTCAGCACTTTCTTCTAGTGCACAATGAGCAATCTCCCCTGGCCTGCAACAGCTTCAATAAGGGGATGAGAAATATTATTTATTCAGTTGTTTACAGAAGCGTTTGATCAGGAATAGTTCTTCACTGCCAGCCTGTTCTGTATTATTCATTGCAATAATCTCTGCAGATTGTGATAAACTGTAACAGCGCCGGGGCAGCGAGCAGCGGGGCTTTGCTGATGCCGGCGCCTGCACCCTGCTCTAAAATATTGGCAGCTGCAATCATAAATCTCAATTTGGAAGTGTGACTATTGTACAGGGAGTTATGGTTATACTAATGATTGCTTCTCTGTCTTATTTTTCATGTTGCAACAGAGTAATAAATTTTTAAGAACAGCCTGGACAGACTGTTAGGGAACAAAGTATGGCTTCTCGCCCTATCTCTGCTTAACGCAAGCCCTCAGTCACTCTTTTTAAGGAAATTAGTGAAGATAGTGGGGTAGAGGATATCCAGACCTATTTTGGGAAAGGCCCCATTTCAAACCATCAAGAAGTGCTTGCAATTTTCCCCAGTGAGTATGAAAAAAATTATTTACTTTGGCATAGTTCTGTCTGGGCGGAGGTCTGTTGCTTCACTGAGTATTTGTGCCTTCATCCTCATGATGAGAAAGTTGAAGAAAGTTGGGGGGTGGGGGGAAGAAAAGGAAAGTTTAAATCTGAGAAGCACATTGAAGAGACATACACTGTGTCTGTAGTATGTGTGTTTTAGCAAGGGTGGATATTGTTGATTTATATGGTTGAGAAAATAGTGATGAGCTTTTGGATCCCATTTCACTTGCTATAGTTTTTAATTCAACGTCTCCACAGATTTACATCTCACAGGAAAGGTGAAAATATACAAAACAAATCCATACTTTATATGAAAGGTGACCGAGCTAAAATTATTACTTGACTTCTTGGTTTCCTATATAACTTTCTGGCTACGTCCAAGGGTATCATGATTGAATGTTTGGTTCATGTGTATGCTTCTCTGCTTTTCTAGCTGAGATGTCTTTGTAACTAAGTCTGTGTAGCGGTGTCCTGATTTGGACTAGAATGCTGTTTAAATCAGGATCTAGGACACAAGCATCAGTGAGCATTTCCCAAGTGCTCACCAAGATCTATGATGCATGGTGGCTGATGGATGTCTCTGCTCAGAGAGTTGACATGGTGATGTACGCAGAGCCTAGAGATATATAGATTTTTCAAAGTGGCCACTCAGAGCATAATTATAAATATCCAACCCTTTCACATGGTAAATTGCTACTTATAAGAAACAAAACTCCGTGGGCTGAAGGCCTTCCATCTCTGCCTCTTGTGACATTACTCTTGAAGAGCCACTGCTTTGCCCCATCTTTTTGGGGAGTAGAGATGAAACTGTCCCCCATGGGCTGTCTTTCCCATTAGTGCATTATCCCCTGATGATAATTCTTTCTGAATGATTGCCTGATGTTCCAATGCATTGTAAAGAAAATGAAAGAATGGAGCTGGCAAGCACCAGAGATGGGCTAATGTATGATGCCAGAGCACTGAAAATTGATGTAGAAAATTGTCCTTCACAAACTTTTTCTAAGTGTGAGAATATGTCAGTAGATTGTTGTTAAGTGGATGGCTAAACCCAAAATACTAATAATGAAAACAATTTCTTATTCCCTGGTTTTATAAATGGACCTTCTGTTTGTCTCTTTTTCCCTACCAGTTGGATCTTTGTTATGTTGTTGCTTAAACTCATGGTTTTGGTAATGCTAGAAAACAAGTAATTTAGACAATACTGTGAAGTAACTATTTTTGTGATCTTCCTAGGATTGTCACTATGAACAACTGGCCTCAATGGGCAAGCTCTTCTTTTATCACTTTAGACTGTTTCAGCAGCAACCAAATCTGGATAGGGATGGTCTAGCACAGTGGTCACCAACTGGTGGTCCATGGACCACTGGTAGTCTGCGAGAAAATTTTGGTGGTCCGCAGAAATTTTTTTTTTTTGCATTTTTTATATTGCAATAAATCAGAGGTCCTCAAAGTGCAGCCCCTGGGACGGATACGTGCAATGAACGATTGTGTTGCTGCAGAGAGTCTCCCTCTTCGGGGTCTTTTTGTGCGGGTCAGAGGGGGGCAGAAATTCCGACTTGAAGTCTGCTTCAGCCTCCTGGGGCGGGGCTTTGGGCGAAGGCTGGAGGGAAGTGCTGCTGGTGGCAAAGACTTGTTCCAGTGGGACTGCATCATGGCCTAGAACTGGCTGACCATCTCAGCCCGCTGAGCCTCCAGGCGCCGGTACCTGGCCTTGCACTCCTGCAGGTCTTCCCTCTCCTTGGAAAGCCTATGCTCATAGTCCTCAGTGAGATGCTTTTACTGAGCCTCCTTCTCAGTCAGATCCAATTTGAACTGAGCTGTTTTGCTTTCTCGTGGTGACTGCTTAGCTCCAACAACTGCTTCCTGTTGGGGACGTAAGGAGCCTGGGCGGGAAGGCAAGGAGTGGCTGGCAGGGGAGAGGCAAGCAGAGGCCATTGAGGCTCCCCTTGACATGAGTGACATTGAGTTGACCACGCCCACCCAGTCACATGACCACCTAGCCATGCCCACCCACCTGGTCAGTTAGCAGATCATATTAGTGGTCCACAGGATTTAAAATTATGAATTTAGTGGTCTCTGAGGGCCAAAAGATTGGGGACCCCTGGTCTAGCATAAGATACATTTTCTCTGGTAAAATCCTCTTAGTTTACTAGAATGTTTGTATGTGAAGTTAATTTGGATATTTATATATATATAAAAACAGCTGATAAATTACTAATTAGAACTGGACATGATGCCAGTGCTTCATCAGCTTACTTACATCATTCTTACATTTCATTTGTGTCCAGTTCATGCGGATCTTTAAAGCTCTGAATAGCATGAGGCATGTTATATACAAAGAAATGTCTCATCCCAGGTGTACTTGTCCAAGCAATTTGACCCTCTTTTAGGGATCTTCTCCAGCTCTGATGAAATGAAGTTAGATGGACAGCTTTCCCCTCAGAGGCCTTCAGTTTTCTGCATGAGGAGGAAATTCTATTTCTCTTGTTTTGAGCATATTAAAGAATAAATTTTAAAAACACTAAAGGCTTAATTATATCAAAATGGAGATTTTCTGATTTATTTATTTTTAACTTCTAATTACTGTACTGTATTATCCGCATTGAGAATTTTGGTCATTGGGCAAGGGAAAAACATAATACTTTAAAAAGAAAAGAAAAGAAAAGCCAGGTTTTGTAGCAGAGGACTGGGAGGGAGGGATCAAACACATCATAAGTCACGAGTCCCTGCACGCCTGCAAGAGATCTAAGTCCAGCCCACCTTGAATGCCTCTCTTTATCTCCTGTTTGACCATTAGGTGCTTAGATTCTTGTAGAGAGCTTAAGCTTGAAATAAATCTTTGTACTCATTTGAATTGCCTAAATCTCCTGATTTCTCCCCCGGCACTTGACAGGTTTGTTTTATCAATTCTGGTTGCTGCTCCTGACATACCTGTTTCAGGGGTCTGACTGGTGAAACTGAATGGAATGTTTTATTTTCTTTGCCTATAGGAAACTCTGTAAAATCTTCTTAAGACCCGTCCTTGAAGTTAGAACTGCCACATCTCTACCTCCATAATCACATGATCACATTTCAGGTGCTTGGCAACCAGTTCACATTTATGACTGATTTCAGTATTCTCTGATCACAAGACTGCAATTGTTTTGCAGATTTCAGGCATTTTTTCTCGTTTCAAAAAAAAAAACAAAAACAAAAAACGCCCATTTGGGAGAATGGATTTGCTTAACAACCATGTAATTGGGTTGTCATAACGATGACATTGGAACTGAAAAACTCCAATCAAATATGCAACAAAAATGGACCAAAAAATAGGGTTGGAGCATGCTTTTAGAAACTTCATATGAGGAAAATAATCTTTAAGATAATTTGATTCATGTAAAGTCCAGATCTAGAGGCTCTTTGCTGGTAGTTTCATGAAGATAACAGAATAACAGAGTTGGAGGAGACCTTGGAAGTCTTCTAGCCCAACCCTCTGCTCAAGCAAGAAACCCTCTACCATTTCAGATAATTGCCTGTCCAGCCTCTTCTTAAAAGCCTACAGTGATGGAGCACCCACAAGTTCCAGAGACAAGTCCTCCCACTGATTAATTGTTGTAACTGTCAGGAAATTTCTCTTTAGTTCTAGGTTGGTTCTCTCCTTGATTAGTTTCCATCCATTGCTTCTTGTTCTGCCTTCATGTGCTTGGAGAATAGATTGACCCTTTCTTCCTTGGGGCAGCCCCTCAAATATTGGAACACTAGTCCTTCTTTTCATTAAACTAGACATACCCAATTCTTACAACCATTCTTCATATGTTTTAACCTCCAGTCCCCTAATCATCTTTGTTGCTCTTCTCTGCACTCTTTCTAGAGACTCAACATCTTTTTTATATTTTGGAGAACAAAACTGGATGCATTATTCTCAGTGTGGTCTTACCAAGGCATTATCAATTAGTATTAACTCTTCACATGATCTTAATTCTGTCCCTCTGTTAATGCAGCCTTTTTTGGCAGCTGCAGCACACTGCTGGCTCATATTTAAGTGATTGTCCACTAGAACGCCATGATCCCTCTCACAGTTATTACTATTTAGCCAGGTTCCACCTATTCCACACTTACGCATTTGGTTTACATTTACAGATATCACTGTAAATTTAGTAGACATGAATAGAGCTAAAAGGTTCTGTTGTATTAGGGCACTTTCGTGCAATGTGATGTCCTCCACAAGTGTGTATCCTCAAATTTCTTAATTTCCAGCCAGCATGAAGTCTTGCTACCTCTTCCTATTAACTTCTCACCAAAACCTGTTTAATTCGATGCTTTTTGTACTATACAGTAAATGTATTAGTATATTCTTCATTGTTTTTGATTATTTATTTGAGTTTATATACTGTTGACTACTGTTACGTCAGTGTCTTACCTTAGTGTAACTAATTTGGGATTAATATCCATCTATTAATATTTTGAAAGACAGAAAACAGATATGAATAGGAAATCTGAGTTGCATTAAAGTAGAAATAGGCAGACTGATGCCTTCTGCCTGAATTGATTCCTTACTGTTGTCACTGATCCCTTCATTCTGCTTATAGTTCAATATATAATCGAGATGAAAGAGAACATTATTTAAGTTATCTATTCCATGATCTATATTGCAACATTGAAGAGAAGAGAAATAGTACTCTGTGCCTCTTGCGGAAAAGTATAGTTTGAATGATAGGTACTTTCATAATTGGGAATTGGGTTATTTCTTCTCTCATTCAGGGGGATTCTGTGGCTTCAAACAAAAACCAGTGTGGCTATAAAAATTATGTCATTAAATTGGGAGCATTACATATTTTGACTTGAAAGCAGCCGAGTGATAGATGTAAATAACCTTTATCCCACAGATAGTCTTTGATTTATGACCACAATTGGGACCAGCATTTTGATTGCTAAGTGATGTGGTTGTTAAACAAATGATCACATGACCAGACCCATTCTCCATTGAGAGTGGAGACAGCAGCCAGCATGGGTACTACTCATCCAATCAGATTGAAGGACTGAGTCAGCCAATAACTTTAAGTCCCGCCCTTGTTGCCGGGCAGGCCAGCTTTTGACTCAGTCCTTCAGTTGGACTGGCGTGTGGGTCTCTAGCTCTGTCTGCTTTCTTCAAACTATCTGTTCTGATTTGGAATATTTGGTGTTTTTTGACCTGGACTGTTTCTGACGTTTCTTCTGCTTATCCCTATGGACTTGGTTGCCTTTGGACTTTGTGAGGTTTTTTTTTTTTCCTTTTAAGGGCTGTTAGTTCTCTGGTGTGAGGGCGTTTGTTTTGTCCCTTTGGGGACCCCTGGGGGGCTTCCTGGGCGCCCTGTCTGGCTTGGCAGCTCCCTTCCTTCAGGATCTGGCCGTTCCTTGCCAAACGCTTTTTCCAGGGCTTCATATTTTTCTTCTAGGCCGTTTTTTGCGCCGTTTTTGTGGCGGTGGCCATTTTGTTGCCCCTCGCTCTGTGCACAGCCTTTATTTAAAAAATTTTTTTGGCTGCTTCTTTGGACTTTTGGATTGCTGGGCTTGCTTGTCTTAGCCTCCTGGGAGCCAAATTTGCTGCCTTTGCTGTTCCGGTTGCCTCCTCTGCCGTTTGAGCTCCGTCATTGCTACAAGCGCTGGAATCGCCGCTTCTTATCTCCGACTAACAGCTGAGCTAATTAGTGGAGTTTTTTACACTCCCGCCTTTTCTCTGCAGCACTGACAGCCGACGAGCAGCTGAGCCAGCCCTGAGGGTTCCCTTGCTGTCACTTTTCCCTGCTACAGCGTCTGGACTGCTTCCTGTTTGTTACCTATTAAGGGTCGTGTGTGTGTGGAGCTTCGCGCACCCCACATCCCAGCAATTGTGTCTGAACTGCTGGTCCTTCCTGCTGTTTGCAACCTCAAAGGGCAACTGTCTGGACTATACTTAACTTGGCTGGCTGTGCGTGTGTTCGTGGAGCTTCGCCCCCCTCCCTTTGACTGTTGGAGCTGCTTGTATTTCCGCTACCCTTGCCAGCCACTATTTGCTGTCTCCCTAATTGCAGCGGCCATTTCGTGGAGTGTCTGCGCTCCCCTACCTTTCGCCTCTGGAATCGTGGGCACAGGACTTGAATTTAGTGGAGTTGCCGCGCTCCCCACCTTGTCCTTGTTTTGTGACTGTTGCTTCTGCCTTGTGATCTACCATTATGCCGAAGTCATTGACCAAATCCAAACATGGTCGTAAGAACAGCTCTTCTTCTCAGAGGCAGTCGGAGGATGGATCTACTTCGCATCAAGATCCTGCACAGTCACATGTTGCGCCATCTTCTCATGTGCATCACAAGAGTAGGAAGCATAGCAGCGCGCTGGACAAAGTAGAAAAACGCAGGGATAGAGTCCTCACTCAACTTTGTGCAAAAGCGAGCACTGGACCTCAGACATCGACGGCTTCTGCTCCGCTGCAGGGTTCCCGGCCGGCTACTCCTGACCAGCTGTCTCTCAGGGACTGCCCTGTCACTATCTCCACTTCTAATTTGTGGGGCACTGCTCCTGCGGACCTTGTTACTACTCCGCCCACTGTCGAGGATGTCCCTGATGTACCACCTCCTCAGGATTTCTCTACGGTTCCCTTGAATACGGCTCTGTCTCAGGAGGTGGTGACTTGTCCTCTTCCTACCGACCAACTGCAAAAGATGATCGAGGCTGCAGTACAAAAGACTTTGGCTGAGGGCCTTCGTCCCTCCAGTGTGGCTGGCTCTGTTCGATCTGCCTCGCCAGAGCAGCCTCGTTCCTCGGGGCTCGAGTCCTCCAGAGCGCTCCATTCTCCTTCTTGCTCGGAAGCTGGTCAACTCTCCTCCCTGTCGGATGTGGACGACGGTGACTCTGGGTTGTCGGACGACGAGAACCTTCCGCCTGATCAGCCGGCGTCTACTGCTCTCTTTCCGCAGGCCTTGTTCAGATCTCTTCTGTTTAAAGCCGTCAATACGGCCCAACTTTCCTCCCCAGCTTCCCAATCTTCCGTTTCAGTGCCGCCTGGGGCTTTGGACCCGATGTTCGCCGAGCTGGCCAAACCGATTACAGCTATTCCCACGCCTCCGCTTTTCCTGGATGTCGTGAAGCGACAGTGGTCTTCGCCGGGGTCAGCTCCTATCCCATCTTCGTCTGACCGTACGAATTTCCACATCGCAGCTGAACTGGACACTCTTCTGCAGCTTCCGTCAATAGATGCTCCCATCGCCGCTCTCCTGTCTTCTGCCGCCGTTCCGGGTGATCCTGCTGAAAACTTACGTCCTGATGAACGCCTTACTGATCAGGTCCTCCAAAGGGCACATCTAGGGGCTGCATGGGCCATCAAGGCGGCTTCAACAGCATCTTTTTTTAACCGCACCACGTTGTTGTGGCTCCGCCAGTTACAAGAGAAGTTGTCACCGGAGGATGCTTGTATCAAGCATGACCTCAACAAGATTGTAGCTGCGGTTCAGTTTTCAGCAGACTCGACACTCGGCGCTGCACGGTTTGCTGCCAAATCGTTAGCTTCTGCTGTTACGGCTCGCCATTTGACCTGGCTCCGACATTGGCAGGCGGACGCCAGACATAAGTGGAAGCTCGCTTCGGTCCCATTTGGGGGGTCCCTTTTGTTTGGGGCAGCCTTAGATCCCTTTTTGACCGAGACGAGGGACAAACGAAAGGTTTTAGTGGCGGCTTTCCGCAGGGGGGATTCTCGCTTCTCCCCTTATCCCTCTCGACCCCAGTTTCGAGGTAATGATTTTAGGGGGCCCTCCTCCTACTCCTCCCTTCCCTCGCCCCGGCCGTTCTCAAACTTGGGCAGGCATCGGGGCTCACAAGATAGGGCATTTCGGGGCAGATCGTCCGGGCCTAAACGGCCCTTTCGAGGGGGAGGAGGTTGTTCCATCCGTCGCCGGCGCTGATTGCATTGTTGATCCTCCCATTGGCGGCAGATTGGCCATCTTCGTTGCCACCTGGGAGCGGTCCACCTCGGATCAGTGGGTCCTAGCCACTCTTCGTTCTGGTCTAGCTATCGAATTTGTCTCCACCCCTCCTGACTCCTTTGTCTGCTGTCCGATTTCTCATAATTCTCAGAGAAGGTCCCTTATGGACTCAGCGGTTCAGCATCTCCTGACCATTAGGGCTATTCAGCCCGTCCCTCCAGGTCAGGAGCGCTCGGGGTTCTATTCCCGAGTTTTTCTGGTTCCCAAATCTTCGGGGGGGTGGCGCCCTATCTTGGACCTGAAACGATTGAACAGGTACGTGGTGTACCGTAAATTTAAAATGCAATCATTACGAACTATTCTGGCTGGTGTTCGGAGGGGCGATCTCCTCTCTTCCATAGACCTTACAGAGGCTTATTTACACATCCCTATCCTTCCTTTCCATAGGCGTTTTTTGAGGTTTTGTTACGGTGGGGTCCACTATCAGTATAGGGCGTTACCCTTTGGTCTCTCCTCTGCCCCCGTACCTTTACGAAGGTGCTGGCCGCTTTAGCGGCCTCTCTTCATATCTGTTCTGTTAGGCTTTTATGTTACCTCGATGATATTCTCCTGTTGTCCCCTTCTGTCTCTCAGGCAGTTTCGGATGTTCGTCTCACGGTAGAGACCCTGGCGGCCTATGGCTTTTCCGTTAATTTAGACAAAAGTCACCTCTCCCCTTCCACCAGTTTGGTTCATTTGGGGGCCCTCATCGACTCTGTTCAGGGTAAGGTTTTCCTGTCCTCCGATAGGCAGGCAGGTATTCGTCAGTTAATCTCCAAAGTGGAAGTTCGTAGGGCCGTTTCTCCGCTTGTCCTCTCCCAGTTGTTAGGGAAGATGATCTCTGCAATTTCCATAGTTCCCTGAGCACAACTGCACGCACAGGAACTTCAGTGGTTTCTCTTGCCGTTGCAGAAGGCGGGCAGAGGCACGTCATCCAGGCCGGTTCCGGTCCCTCCTGCTGTTCGCCGATCCCTGCGATGGTGGCGCTCCCCGGCCCTAGCTGCGGGGTCGTTCTTCCTGGAGCCCCAGAGGGTGGTAGTAACTACAGATGCCAGTCTCCTCGGCTGGGGAGCCCATTATCAAGGTCAGTTGGCTCAGGGCACTTGGAGCCCGGCAGAGTCCCTTCGCCCGATCAATTGGCTAGAGCTGCAGGCGATTTTCCTGGCTCTCAGGGTTTTTCGACACCTGATCTCCAACTCCCACGTCCTCGTTTTGACGGACAATGTTGCTGCGAAAGCGCACCTGAACAAGCTGGGAGGTACCAGGTCAAAGTCACTTATTCGGTTGGCTCTACAACTGGGGTTTTGGGTGGAGCGACACCTTTGCTCTCTCCGGGCAGAGCATATTTCCGGGGTGGACAACTCCCAAGCGGACTGGCTGAGTCGTTGTCGAGTGGACAACGCGGAGTGGCGTCTCCATCCCTGGATCTTTCAGGAGCTGTCTCGCCGGTTCGGCAGGCCGATCATCGACCTCTTCACGACGCACACAAATGTTCAGCTGCCACAGTTCTTCACCCGATTCCCAGATCCTTGGGCAGCTGGCATCGACGCTCTTCGGATTCCATGGCCGGCGGGCCTTCTCTACGCCTTTCTCCCGACGTCCCTCCTACCCAGGGTTGTTCGCAAGATCTTGCACGAGCGGGCAGAAGTGGTCCTTGTAGCACCTCATTGGCCCCGGAGACCCTGGTATGCGGACCTTGTGTCCCTCTCGGTGGCCCCATTGTGGCGCATCCCCCTCGAGGACGACGCTCTGTCTCAGGGCGCTCTGTTGCATCCGGACCTGGCATGGCTCAATCTGACCGCTTGGCAGTTGAGCGGAGCACTTTGACAGCTGTGCATATCCCGCCTGATGTTATTCAGACATTGCAGGCCTCGCGCCGTTCTTCTACGGACCGGATTTATTCTGCCACCTGGCAAGCCTTCTGTTCCTGGTGTTCCGAGTCTGGCGTTTCCGCTCTTCAGCCATCCATCGTGGACATTTTAGTCTTTCTGCAGCAGGACCTGGCTCAAGGCCTCTCTTCCAATACCTTACGCAGGCATGTAGCCGCTTTGTCTTCGGTCCTGGTCTGCGGATCCCTGCCATCCTTGTCACAACATCCTCTAATCCGGCGGTTCCTTCGAGGGGCCACAAATTTGTGTCCTCCCGTATTGCACAGATACCCGACATGGGATCTTCCTTTAGTGTTGGAGTCACTGATGGGCTCCCCGTACGAACCATTGCGGACTACCAGTCTCCGTCTACTTTCCTGCAAAGTCGCATTTCTAGTGGCGATAACGTCGGCCCGTCGCATATAGGAGATAGCAGTGTTATCCATCCGTTCTGACCTTTGTGTCTTTCATTCGGACCATGTAGTCCTCCGTTTGGACCCCACTTTCATCCCGAAAATCAATTCGGTTTTCCACCGCTCGCAGGAGCTTATTCTGCCTAATTTCTGCCCGCGACCTGCTCACTCACGGGAGCGCCGATGGCACTCGCTCGACGTACGACAGGCTCTTCAGATCTACATTAAGAGGACATCTGCCTTCCGCCGTTCGGAGTCACTGTTTGTCTCCTTTTTGCCTGTTTCCCAGGGGTGCAAGGTCTCCTCATCTACCGTCGGTCGTTGGATTCGGCACACCATCGCTTCGGCCTACGACCTTCGTTCCCTTCCACGTCCAGCTCGATTAACCGCCCACTCCACCCGTAGCGCGGCTACAACTGCCGCATGGGCGACCCAGGCGCCATTGTTGGAGATCTGCAGGGCGGCTACGTGGACTTCGCCGGTTCCCTTCATAAGTCATTATCGATTGGATCAATTTGCATCGGCGGAGGCGGCGTTCAGACGGGTGCTTCAGCGTGTCGTTGCCGGGGAGACTGTTGTTGTCGACCAGCAGGTTCCCACCCTGAACTCGGGACAGTGAACTGGGGTATGTCCCATGCTGGCTGCTGTCTTCACTCTCAATGGAGAAGGGGCGTTGGTCCTACCTGATACGCTCCTTCTCGTTGAGTGGAGACAGCAGCCAGACCCTCCCTTGCTCCGGCTGTGCTGTTAGTCTGTCTTCCTCTTCTCTTTACTTACCTGGTGGCCTATGCTGCCTTCTGTAACCACACGCCGAGTCAGTCTTACGAGTCTTCGCCAAAAGCTGGCCTGCCCGGCAACAAGGGCGGGACTTAAAGTTATTGGCTGACTCAGTCCTTCAATCTGATTGGATGAGTAGTACCCATGCTGGCTGCTGTCTCCACTCAACGAGAAGGAGCGTATCAGGTAGGACCAACGCCCCATTTGCTTAACAACCATTTTTACTGCAGACATTAAACGAATTACATGGTTGATAAGTGAATCATGCAATCATTAAGCGAATCCGGCTTCCCCAATTGACTTTGCTTGCTGGAGTTCAGCTGGGAAAATTGCAAATCGTGATCCAGAAGATACTGCAACCCTTATAAAATGTGATCTGGTTGCCACGCACCTGAATTGTGATTGTGTGACTGTGGGGGTGATATGATGATGATAACTTCAATGATGGGCCATAAATCACTTTTTCTGAGAATGTAACTTTGAACCATCATTAAAGGAATGATTGTTAAGTAGAGAACTACCTGTACTATTTTTAGGAAACTGAAAAAAAATTGCACTTTCACCTTTTAGGACTATAGATAGTTTAAATAAAAGATTGATTAGACTAGACTAGACTATATTGTATGAGTACATAGAAGCGTCTATATATGAGTTTTAAATGTTTTAAAGTTAAAGATTGATTGAAAGGAAAAACAAATCCACTTTAATATTCTGTTCTATTGCTTTATTTTTTTCCTTTTGTGTTCTATATAACTAAAGGCAAAAAAAAAAAGTTGAGGACTGATAACCTCTCCATCCTATTCTGGGATAATAGGCAGGTTCATGTTATTTAGCATCATATGTGGCCCACTGAATCTGAAAATGAAATTAAAAACATTTAAAATAATGGCATTGTGCAAATATTTCAAGAGAATTGGCACGGAATACTAGAAATATATACAAAGCACTTCTTTTTGAATTAAATTAAAGCAGTCATATTTTTTCTTGGCTTCCATGGCAGCTTCAGATATGTTTCCCACTATTTCTGCATACACAAATGCATGTAGAATAACTAAAAAGAGTGTTTCAGTCTGCCTTTCTATGAGTCTCATTGACTAATACAGCCTCCTCTTTCTAAAAAAAAAATAAAAATCCAGGCAATTGCTCCTAGTTATTATGGTTATGCATCTTCTTTAATCCTAACATTTTAATCCTAAAAAGAGCCTTGGTAGTACAGTGGTCTAAGGCACCCTGTTATTAAGCTGGTTATTAAGACCAGCTGCCTGCAATTACTGCAGGTTCGAATCTCGCCAAGGCTCAAGGTTGACTCAGCCTTCCATCCTTCCTAAGGTAGGTAAATTGAGGACCCAGTTGTGGGGGCAATAAGCTGACTTTGTATAAATATACAAAAGAATGAAGGTTATTGCTTAGCGCATTGTAAGCCGCCCTGAGTCTCCGGAGAAGGGCGGCATATAAATCAAATTTTAAAAAAAACATTATTCATTGATTTAGATTATATTTTTATTCACCATGAAACAGAAGAGAAACTTATTTTTTTCTTAAATGTGGATCCCATAATATCAGTTTAAATAAGGTGCTCTTAGAACAACTATATGTAAAAACACAATTTAAATTTGCTTTTATATGCTTACATTAATGTGTTTTGACCGAACAACTGTTCTAAGAGCCCCTTACTTAAGCTGATACTTGTTTATTTTCCTCCTCGCTGTTCAGACACTCCTCAGTATGGGTATTGCTCACTCCCATTCGCAATGGCTGGGTGTCAATCAAACCCTCTGGAGCTGGATACGCCCCTACTTCCTGCTCCTTCCTCAGTCTTTTCACTCAGCCATTTGCAAAAGCATTCAGGGTGTCTATTCTCTGTGATTTATTCTTCTATTTTTCCTCTCCTTTTACCTTTATTGTGATTTATTTCTATTTCTTTCGTTCTCTGTGCTTTATACCTTCCCTGCATTGGTTTAAACAGCTGGCAGGCGCGAAACGGCGGTTCGGGGCTCCGGCCGCCTTTAGCGGCTTGATTTTTCGGCGATTGCCAGGCTTCCCTTTTTCCCGCCTTTGCCGCTTTTGGATTGAAGAAATCAGTATCGCACACAGGTGTTGGGGCCAGAGTCCCTGCCGGCTGGCATACTCTCCCCTTGTTGTTCCTAATTGTCACCTGTTGGAGGCAGCTTCGGTCCAGCCGTAGGCGCTTTGTTTCGCCTGGCCCGCGACCAGAGAGAGAAAACGCCATTGCGGGACGCCATCTTGAGAGCTGTTGGTCACCCGCTGACTTGCGCTGCCGTTTTTGCACACCGCGACCTGGGCTTTGCTTTCCAGGGTCGCTGGCTTCTTGGCAGGAGTGGACGCGGTCCAAAAGTTTCCTGCATTTACCACCCGCTTGAAGAGAGGTGTCTGCAGCTGTTCAGGGAAGTACTTGCATCAATTTATTGAATTATTGCTTAATTGATTTACATATAAAAAAAAAAAAAAAAAAAAAAAAAGAGAGAGAGAAGGGGCTGTGTATATATTCCTGATCAATTACCCTGGTTATTCTATTTGGTGGATAAATTTTTATTGATTTGATTGCGGGTCTTATTTTTATATATAAAAAAAAAAAAATTAAAAAATTAAAAAATTAAAAAATAAAAAAATAATAATAATAATACTAGCAATAATATTATTCTTGATTTCTACAACAGACATTCTCTCTGTAGTTGAAATTTTTGTGTGATCATTGGCCTTGTGAACGAACTGATAATATGAGCAATATGGAGGAAGTGGCCCTTTCCTCTGACTTGGATAATAGCCCTTCTCCTACCCCAGCACCTTCCCCAAAACAGGTCAAGGGGAAGAAGTCTAAGCATTCTAAAACTGCAAAATCCACCAGGTCTTCTAAGGCTGATAAAGATGCCCAGCGCAGGCACAATGCCCTAGAAAAAAGATTTGCCAGGGCCAAACAACAGATCACAACAGTGCAGGAAAGTACACACCAAGAGGTGTCTGGTAACCCTGAAATCCCCATTGAGGAGGATCCACTTTCTGGTGAGGGGTGTGGGGAGGCCCCTTCCACCTCTCAGGGGACACCATTATGCCACACTAACCAATCAGGAGTTAGGACTAGGTCAAGGTCTTCTAGTGAGGCCAGTCACCTGTCTCAAGTGTCTAGACCTGCCCCTGAGGCTACGTTTACTCCTACTGCAGCTGGTCTACGGCCCGAAGCGGGCCCTGCCTTTGTTCAGCCTATGGACTTTCAATCCTTTTTTACTCAGGCAATGTCTCATATGTTTCAAATGGGGTTTCAGCAGGCCTCTGCTGCCTTTCCGGCTCCTGTTGGTGTTCCTACGGCTTCATGTCATAATCAGCCTACTTGTGGGCAACATCATGGTTCTACTTCTTATGGCCTAGAGCCTGAACAGGCTCGTGAGGATGAGATCCTGGAGGACTTTGAGATGTCTGATGACGAGGAGGAGGTCCAGGACAAACCTGCCTTTCCTGGTTTATTTAAGCCTTCTTTATTTCGCTCTCTACTACGCAAAGCGAAGGCTGCCACCAATATGGACAACAACCCAAATTTGGCATCTGCTTCGGTGTCCACAGGCCCTAACAGTAATTTATTCAATGTGCCTCAACCTGATGATGACTTTGTACCGTGTCCTGACCTTTTTTGCCAGGTCATTCAAAAGCCATGGGATCACCCCGCTTCACTTTCTGGTCCAAATTCTTTCGACAAAAAGCTTTATGCTTCGGCTCCTGTGCTGGACGCCCTCCTACAGTTGCCTACAATTGATGAACCAGTGGCCAGTCTCACATCTTCCTCTGTTCTGGTAGGTGAAGCTGGGGATGGCCTCAAATTCGAAGATAAGCGGGCAGACATGGCATTTCGTAAGACGCACCAGGCGACGGCTTGGGCCATCCGTGCCTCTACCTCATCATCCTTCTTCAACCGGGCTTCGCTTGTGTGGTTGCGTCAATTGAAAGACAGACTTCCACCTGAGGACGCACGTCTGCAACAAGATCTGGCTAAACTCATTGCAGCGGCTGAATATTCGGCAGACGCGTCTTTGGACGCCGTTAAATTTGCATCTCGTGCTTTGGCTTCAACAGTTTCTTCAAGGCGCCTGTTATGGCTTCGCAACTGGAGAGCTGATGCTAAGTCTAAGTGGCGCCTGACGGCGGCTCCATACAAAGGACCAGCGTTATTTGGCTCTTCACTGGATCCCGTTTTGGTGGAGAACCGGGACAAAAAGAAGGTTCTGCCTACATCTTTTCGTCGTCAGGATAGGCGCTATGTGCCTTATACCCGGCACCCCTTTCGTCAGGACCAAGGCTCCGGAGGCGCCTCTTACTACAGACCATCACAATTCCAGTACCAGCCACCTTCCGACCGGGCGTCCTTTCGAGACCGTGGTCGACGACAAGGCAACACCAGACGCCCCTTCAGGTCCTCGTCTTCTGCCCGCTACGCCAGAAGAGGCAAGTGACTCACCGGCCCTGTCTCCTATCGGTGGGAAACTTCAGGCCTTTTCCCATCGGTGGCCGGCTACAACTTTGGATGCCTGGATTGTCCAAACTGTCACCAAAGGTCTATGTTTGGAATTCACCGCTCTCCCACGGGACTTTTATGTTCATTGCCCTTGGCCGGCACTACCGGACAAGCGGCTCCTACTCTCAAACGAGATTCAACATCTGCTACGCATAAATGCAATAGAGCAGGTTCCGCCCGACCAGCTCAAGACCGGCTTTTATTCAACGCTGTTCCTAGTTCCGAAGAACTCGGGTGGTTGGAGAGGTATTTTGAATCTACGACGTCTCAACCAACACATCTTATACCGTCGGTTCAAAATGCATTCTCTCAAATCATTACTAGGATGCATCCAGCGGGGAGATCTCATGCAATCGGTAGATCTCAAAGAGGCGTACCTTCATGTTCCTATTCACCTCTCCTACAGACGGTACCTCCGGTTTGCCTTTGGAAACCATCACTTCCAGTATCGGGCCATGCCCTTTGGCCTTTCGTCCGCCCCAAGGACGTTTACAAAACTACTAGCGGCAGTAGCAGCTTCTCTCAGGGAGGTCCCGATTCGATTAGCATGCTACCTCGACGACATATTGATCCTGTCAACGTCACCCGACCGGGCGGTGCAGGACCGTCAGCTGGTGGTCCAGGCTCTCCAGGAACACGGATTCACCTTGAATCTTACCAAAAGTCATTTAGTTCCTACAACTCGTCTTCTGCATCTCGGGGCAACAATCGATTCGACGCAGTGTGTGGTCTTCCTGTCTCCCGAGAGACAGGCCAGCATTCATCAGTTGGTGACTCACATCTTGCTAACCCGGACGGTCCCTCTGTTGGTTCTGTCCAAACTTCTGGGAAAACTAATATCTTGCATAGACATTGTGCCCTGGGCTCGCCTACATCTTCGTCGTCTACAATGGTTCCTGCTCCCGTTTCAGAAGCAAGGTCGAGCGGAGTCCCTCTTCAAAGTGTCGGTACCGGCCCCGGTCCGGCTCTCCCTTCGATGGTGGTTGTCCCCTGCTCTCAGCAGAGGCTCCCCCTTTCTGGACCCGACAAGACTGGTTCTAACCACAGATGCGAGCCTGCACGGATGGGGGGCCCATCTCAATGCCCAGCTAGCCCAAGGGGTCTGGACATCGGCCGAGAAGAAGCACAACATAAATTGGCTGGAACTCAGGGCGGTCAGGTTCGCCCTCCTTCACTTCCAACATCTGGTGTATCAGCAGGACCTTTTGATCCTGACAGACAATGTGGCCACCAAGGCCCATATCAACAAGCAGGGGGGAACCCGCTCTTGGTCTCTAATGCAGGAATCGGAGAGACTTCTGTTGTGGGCAGAGATCCATCTTTCCTCAATAAAAGCCGAACACATTTCAGGGAATGTGAATCGAGAGGCAGATTGGCTCAGCAGAGGCCAGATAGACCATGCAGAATGGAAGCTGGATCCAGGCCTGTTTCGAGACCTGTCGAGGAGGTTCGGCCTGCCCATAGTGGACCTGTTTGCGACAGCCGCCAACTCTCAACTGCCGAGATTTTATTCCCGTTACCCGTCTCCGGCCGCAGAAGGGCTGGACGCTCTGCGGAGTCCATGGCCTCAAGGGCTCCTTTATGCCTTTCCTCCTCTGCCGATTATTCCCAAAGTAATTCGGAAGGCGATTCAGGAGCGGGCGCATCTTCTATTGGTAGCTCCATATTGGCCCCGCCGAGAATGGTTCGCGGACCTCAAAAATCTCTCCGTCGAACCACCGTGGAAGTTTCCACCCGACAAAGTGGTCTTGACCCAAGGGGCAGTGAGTCACCCGGAACCAGAGTGGCTGCGATTAGCCGTGTGGCATTTGAGCGCATAAAGCTGCTCCATGATCATCTATCGGAGGATGTCATCTCCATCATTCAGGCGGCTAGAAGACCATCAACGACTCGCATTTATAATGCCTCATGGACTGCCTTTACCAGATGGTGCGGTACCCATCACGTGGATCCCACAACAGCAGGAGTTCCAGATATTTTGCTGTTCCTTCATGCAGGATTCTCTAGAGGTCTAGCTCCAGCGACCCTTCGCCGTCAAGTGGCTGCCCTGGCCACTGTCTTATCTGGAGATAATCGATCTCCTCTGTCTCAGGACCCGCGGATTCGTTCATTTCTTCAAGGGGTTACCAACTTGCGACCCCCACCGGTTCACCGCTACCCTACTTGGGACCTTACATTGGTTTTACAGGCTTTGACTACACCTCCGTTCGAACCACTTGCTGCGATCAGCCTGCGATATCTGTCCTTGAAGATGGCCTTTTTGCTAGCTATTACCTCCGCTCGCAGAGTGTCCGAGATAGCCGCCTTCTCGATGAGGAGTGATCTCTGTATTTTCTACCCTGACCGGGTGGTCTTGCGACTTGACCCTTCATTTGTCCCTAAAGTGAACACTCGCTTTCACCGTGCCCAAGAAGTCATCTTGCCTAATTTTTGCCCGAACCCTCGTCATCCAGCTGAAAGACGATGGCATACTTTAGATGTAAGACGGGCTTTGAGAAGATATCTTAAGAGAACGGCCTCGTTCCGCAGAACTGAGGCGTTGTTAGTCTCATTTCTTCCCTCTTCTTTAGGTCAGAAAGTATCCTCGGCAACAGTGGGCAGGTGGCTCAAAGCATGTATCTCTAGGGCATATGAGTTGCGGGAGGTTCCTGTCCCGGGGGGTATCCTGCCCCATTCTACCCGTAGTGCCGCGACTTCAGCGGCATGGGCTACCCAGGCATCGGTAGATGATATTTGCCGGGCGGCAACCTGGTCCTCCCTTTCTTCCTTTGTGACCCACTATCGTCTGGACAGATTTGCCTCGGCTGATGCTGCCTTTGGCAGGAGGGTTTTGCAGTCTGTAATCTCTCCCCAAGGCCAGTCTTCTTTTTAAGCCCGCCCCTATTCTTCTTGAACTTGGGTATGTCCCATACTGAGGAGTGTCTGAACAGCGAGGAGGAAAATGGTCGTTGCTTACCTGAACGACCCTTTTGTCCTCGCTGTGAAGACACTCCGTCCCTCCCTTATAGTTGCCAGGTCTGGCCTTGGTGGAGGTTTTTCTTCTTGTTTCCCTCTGTAGCTGTTCTGTTCCTGTCCTGTTCCTGTCGTTTACTCTGGAGATCTTCTATACTTCGTCCTGATGTCTTTGGACCAATCTGTCTTCGTGAAAAGACTGAGGAAGGAGCAGGAAGTAGGGGCGTATCCAGCTCCAGAGGGTTTGATTGACACCCAGCCATTGCGAATGGGAGTGAGCAATACCCATACTGAGGAGTGTCTTCACAGCGAGGACAAAAGGGTCGTTCAGGTAAGCAACGACCATTTGTTGCATCTTATGATGGTCAGATAGGGCTTTCAATACAGTGTTGAGAAAAGAAAGAAAATTTCAGAACTGGGAAGATGGGAATAGGCAGCTGGAATGCTTCACTAACGTCATGTGAAGGACACAGTCTTAAACCTTTTTTTACATCAAATAGTTCTCAGTTCTGTACCATTAAATTAAATGAAAATAAATGACATAACATTCAAGTGTTATCAAATGTACCAAGTCTCTCTTTGCAGATGCATCTGTAGCACTCTGGTACAGGTGACACTGGGAGATATATAAAATAAGACCAAAAGTACACACGAGCTGTGGATTTGTCTATTGGACCTCTGAACTGTGTTTGACATCTAGTAACAACTCCCTAGTGCTCCATGCAAACCCTTGTTCACTTCATCTCTATTAACCTGCAAATGTCATAATAGCCTTTTTTGTTGCTCAGTTGTCTCTCTCTGTAGCCATTTCATCTCCCCCAAAGCTCTGTTGTGCTGTGTTCTGTGAATGAGCATTAAATAACCAGCCTCTCATGGATCTGTAATTCTGATTGCAAAATTGGCAATGCCAGTAATGAGCTTGGGAGTTACTGTGCATTGGACGCAGCCACTGCTTAAACCTCAATATCTTGCCCATTTAATTTAATGGGGCTTTTAAAATACCCCAAATGATTAAGTTCACATTGTGAGCTAATCACCTTCAAAATTTCACTTCTGAGAGATGCAGCCTATTTAGGAGAAAATTGGTGACAAAACTGCCAACCCCGTTTCTTCCTTTTCATGATATTTCCACCCAGATAATTGGGGGGACTAAATTGGCTGTCCTGGCTATAAAACAGATTCCTGCAAATTCACTGAAAAATTCAGTTATCGCTTAAAATATGGGGTTCAGAAGTACTATAGATTCAATTGAAAGTTGTATTTATAGTGTGTTTTGCTATTTTAACAACTCCAATCAAAAAAATTTCTGTTCTTTGCTTCAGTGCTTTTCCTCTCCTTGCTGGAACTTACGTTTGCTGCCATGAGTTAACCAAAATATATTAAGAAGGGTAGGATAAAAATATAATCCATAATTATTTACTAGAATTTGACAGAGCTGAAGGCATAGTAAAAGGAACTATGATTGCCTGGGCTAGGAATATTGGACATAATATCTAACTAGAGGATTGGGAAATAATTTGGAACAAAAATTATAAATTAACCAGATTGGCAAAATATAAAGAAAATCAATATAAAATGTTTTACCATTGGTACTTGGCACCCTCTAGATTGGCAAAAATATATCCAAATTTAAACCCCAACTGTTGGAAATGTGGACAAAAGCAAGGTACCTTCTTTCATACATGGTGGTTATGCTCCAAAACAAAAACAAAAAAAGGATGAAAATACATAGTTAGATACAGGAAGTAACAGGCTTCCAGATAGAATATACACCAGAATTGTTTCTTCTAGGAATAATGAGCCTTGGTAGTACAGTGGTTTAAAGCACCCTGTTATTAACACAGCTGCCTGCAATTACTGCAGGTTCGAATCTTACCAGGCTCAAGGTTGACTCAGCCTTCCATCCTTTCTAAGGTAGGTTAAATGAGGACCCAGTTTGTGGGGGCAATAAGCTGACTTCGTATAAATATACAAAAGTATGAAGGCTATTGCTTAACTCATTGTAAGCCGCCCTGAGTCAGTGGAGAAGGGCGGCATATAAATCAAATTTAAAAAAAAAATGAAAAAGAAATATGAAAAAACAACAACATATATTATTCTACATATGACAACGGCGGCAAGATTGGCATTTGTGCCAATTGGATCTTTGAGCCGCCCTGGGTCTTCGGAGAGGGGCGGCATATAAAGTGAAGTGAAGTGAATTGAATTGAATTGAATAAAATAATGAATGAATGAATGAATGAATGAATGAATGAATGAATGTTGGAGAAGTTTGAACACACTCTCCAAAGATCTAATAATTAGAAAGATATTAGATTGCGCCGAGATGGATAAAATGACATTGGAACTGAAAGGACAGATGGTTTCGGACTTTTACGTAATATGGAAGAAATGGTATAATTGGATTGAAGATAGAAAAAAATAATAGTAGTAGATAGTAGATAGTAGATTTTGTAAAATTATATAGAGTATAGGAGAATATTAGTGTGATGATATGTAAATGGTCACAGTCATGCACAAGAGTTGAATAAGAATTGTTTAATTGTTAAAACCCAATAAAACTCAAATAAAAAATAATAATCCTGTAACAACAAGAACAACAACAAAATCTTTATCTGTAACTAGAGAATGGAGAGTGTTACTCACCATATATCAGCAACAGGAGCAACCCTTGGAAGGAGCTGCCTGACAACTGGGAAAAAAAGTTGCTCCAGAAGAATAATTTCCTATTGATGGTTTCCAGTAACTTTTCTCTTCTTTTTCTCCTATTTATATAGAAACAGATAATAAACGTATATGATTATGTATAGCTTAGCTGTGGGAGGGTTGGGACATTTGTCATTTCAAATGTGGAGGCATAGGGTGTAAGGACAACTGGTAAGAAATGGCTTTTGGTCCCCAACAGCCATTTTTAAGCCATGAAAGGAGGGGGGGGAATCAGAATTAATATAATTGGAATTGGGTGACTGCACTAAAAGGCTGCATCTTGGAAAATTGCTTCTGAATGGCAAAAGCTTACAAAGATCTCTTGCATGAGGTAGATGTTTACCTCATAAAAAGTTCATGAGTAGGTTCATGCTCATTGCTGATTATTTGTCATCTAGACCCAGCGAGATGTTGTAGCTCCTCAGCTCAGCATTTCTGAGTACTGAGAAAAGTATTTTGAGCTTTAAAACTATCCTTAGTATCAGTACTGAGAATATCAGTAACACCAGATTACATTTGAGGTTCTCATGACGGTGGGCACGGCAGTCATGCCTGGGGAGTGACACTGCCTTGCTCCAATGAGACCGAGTCTGCTGTAAAGTTCTTAAGTCCTGCCTCTTCCTGTGTAGTCCAGTTTTTTGACTTGGTCTTCTCTGGGACAGTCGTGTCTGTAGTTTCTCTGCTATATTTAGAGTATTTACTCTGCTATTTTATTTTATTTTATTTTATTTTATTTTATTTTATTTTATTATTTTATTTTATTTTATTTTATTTTATTATTTTATTTTATTTTATTTTATTATTTATTTTATTTTATTATTTATTTATTTTATTTTATTATTTTATTTTATTATTTTATTTTATTTTATTTATTTTATTATTTTATTTTATTTTATTTTATTTTATTTTATTATTTTATTTTATTTTATTTTATTTTATTTTATTTTATTTTATTTTATTTTATTTTATTATTTTATTTTATTTTATTTTATTTTATTTTATTTTATTTTATTTTATTTTATTTTATTTTATTTTATTTCTAATTGACTCTAACTGGAGCGAGAAAGGCTTTTGCTAGAACCCGCTCTGAGCCGCTTAAGCAGCTTCAGTCTGCCGGCTGGCAGAACCATTAGAATTTTTCTTCCACCCACGAGCTTGCTCCGCGGCATTTCTGAGCCCATAATAATCATTTGGAGCCTTGTGGAGCCGTTTCTGGCGATTCTGGAGGATTTCTGAAGGGCTGTGAGCTGTTTTAAGGGCTTCAGCTCTACAGCTGATTGGCACGAAGTTCTTACCCCGCCTGTGTTTGTTGCGCCAAGCCGGACGGCTAGCGATCTCAGCGTTCTCAAAAGGAATACAACAGCAAGTATTTGGGATTTTTCTCTCAGCTTGGCTCCTGTAATCTATTATTTGGTGGCTGTTTCTCTAATTTGTGCTGTGGGAGGCTTGTGTGTCTTTAAGAATCTCTGGAAATTTAAATTGGAAATTCAAAATGGCCGACGCTATTTCTTCTAAGGCTTCTCACAAGTCATCCAAAAGAAAGCAGCAGCATGGGCCTGGCCCAGGGGAGGGCTGCTCTTCCCACACACACCCTTCTGCTAAAATAGAATCATCTGCTTCTAAAGGATCTAAATCCTCTATTGATTTAACGGAAGCTTACTTACACATTCCTATTCTCCCTGCCCATCGTAGATTCCTCAGGTTCTGTTACAATGGTAAACATTACCAGTACAAAGCCCTTACATTTGGTTTATCTTCAGCGCCTAGGGCATTTACAAAAATTATGGCGGTCCTTATTTCTCACATTTCCTCCATTCCGGTCAGGATTCTTTTTTACTTGGATGATATACTCATCCTTTCCCGATCTGAGCTTCAGGCTCGTCGGGACATGGCCACATCTCTCTATATCTTAAGGACTCATGGGTTTTCCATTAACTGGAAGAAGAGTCATTTGACTCCTTCTACCCGTCTTCAGCACCTAGGGTCTGTAATTGATACGGTGTCAGCTAAGGTTTTCCTATCCCAGGATCGACAAGATAGTCTCTGTGATATGGCCTGTAGGTTTGTTCAGTCCAGATCAGCTTCCCTACTGAGCTTGTGTAGCCTGCTAGGCAAGATGGTGTCCTGTTATGGTATTGTACCGTGGTCTCGTCTTCACAGCAGGGAGTTGCAGTGGCTTCTTCTACCCTACCAGCGGAACCTCAACAGTCCCTCAACCTCCATTCTACATCTGACCACCTACGCCGTCGAGTCTCTCAAATGGTGGACACCAGAGAATGTTTCCAAGGGCTGCTCATTCCTGGAACCGCAACGGTTAGTCATTACGATGGATGCCAGCCTAGTAGGTTGGGGAGCTCATCTGGAGACGCACATGATTCAAGGCAGGTGGACCCCTCCGGAATGTGACCTCAACATAAATCTCCTAGAACTCAGGGCGATCTTTTTTTTAAATTTAATTTAATTTTTTAATTTGATTTATATGCCACCCTTCTCCGGAGACTCAGGGTGGCTTACAATGCATTAAGCAATAGCCTTCATACTTTTGTATATTTATACAAAGTCAGCTTATTGCCCCCACAAACTGGGTTCTCAATTTACCTACCTTAGAAAGGATGGAAGGCTGAGTCAACCTTGAGCCTGGTGAGATTCGAACTTACAGTAATTGCAGACAGCTGGTGTTAATCACAATGCTATCAGTCTGCTGAGCCACCAGGCCCTGAAGGGCGAGGATCTTCCTCGCCCTTCAGGATTCCTGGCCCAGGTCCAGGGCAGAAATGTCCTAGTCCTCACAGACAACATCACTGCCAAAGCACACATAAACAGGCAGGGAGGGACCTGTTCCCGAGCTCTCCTTCAGGAGTCTCTTCGGCTGGGACTCTGGGCTGAGTCCCACCTAATTTCTCTCCAGGCAGAACACATTTCGGGGGTGTCCAATGTTCAAGCGGACTCCCTCAGCCGCAATCCAATCGACCCGGCAGAGTGGAGCCTACACCCTCGTCTATTCCAGAAGCTTTCCAGAAGGTTCGGCCATCCTCAAGTGGATCTGTTTGCCTCAGCAGTCAATCATCAACTATTCCGTTTCCTTTCCCGTTTCCCAGCTCAGGGGGCGGAAACAGTCCCTTACGCAACCCATGGCCAAAGGGAATCCTTCTCTACACCTTTCCTCCATTCCCTCTGGTAGCCAAGGTGGTCCGGAAACTCATCAGAGAGGGGGCAGAACTGGTACTGGTGGCCCCCCATTGGCCTTGTCATCCTTGGTTCGCGGACCTAGTGTCCCTGTCGGTGGCCACTCCCTGGAGGATTCCCGACAGTCAGGTGTCGCTGCTACAAGGACGGCTAGTTCATCCAGATCCACAGTCCTTCCAGCTAGCCGTCTGGAGATTGAGTGGTTCCTCTTGACGGTGGCATAAGTTCCGCCGGATGTCATCACAACCATTCAGGCCTCTCAATGTGGATCTACGACTCGTATTTACGACACCACATGGACTGCTTTCTCCAAATGGTGTAGGCGGCACAGTATCGTTCCCACATCAGCATCAGTAGTTCAGATCCTTGGTTTCCTACAAGACGGTTTCTCTTCAGGTCTCTCTCCGAATATTCTACGATGCCAGGTATCAGCGATTTCATCTATTCTGTCTTATTCATCAGCTGTATCACTGTCTAAAGATCCTTTGATTCGCAGTTTTTTACGTGGAACTACAAACCTCAGGCCTCCAGTCATACACAGGTTCCCTACTTGGGACCTTACCAAGGTATTGTCAGCACTCACTAGGCATCCTTTTGAACCTCTTCGGGAGGTGGATCTCAAATTTCTGTCTTTCAAGGTCTCTTTCCTGGTGGCCATAACATCAGCCTGCCGGATTTCAGAGTTGGCGGCCCTGTCGGTCCGACAAGATCTGTGTATTTTTCATGCGGACAAGATGGTCCTGCATCTGGATCCGGCATCTATTCCCAAGATCAACTCAGTCTTTCACAGATCGCAGGAGCTTGTTCCTCCCAATTTCTGCCCTTCTCAGCACAGACTAGAACAGACATGGCACACTCTAGATGTACGCAGAGCCTTTAAGATCTACATTGCCCGCACATCTTCTTTCCGTCGCACAGAAGCTGTGTTTGTTGCCTTCCAGCCCTCATCCATGGGCGCCAAGCTGTCTTCTTCGGCCATTGGCCGGTGGATCAGGGCTACCATAGCTACGGCGTATTCAGTCCAGGCCTTGCTGGTTCCCTGGAATATTACGGCACACTCCACAAGGAGCGAGGCCACATCAGCGGCCTGGTCCACCAGGGCCCCCATGGAGGAAGTTTGCAGAGCGGCCACCTGGTCCTCTCCTACTCTGTTCATCCAGCATTACCAGTTGGATACCTACGCCTCGGCTGATGCGGCATTTGGAAGGAGAGTGTTGTAAGGAGTACATCTGGAGACTGCTTCCCGGGACCGGCCTGATCCCACCCTATAGGACATTGGCTTTGGTATGTCCCAGGCATGACTGCTGTGCCCACTGTCATGAGAATGGGCGTTGGTCTTACCTGATATGCCCTTTCTGTGATAGGTGGGCACGGCAGTCAGCCCCTCCCTGTTGGGCCGTTCCCGGGCATGGGGGTGGGTGGCAATCTCATGTATGTTCTACTTTTCCAGACACGACAGTCTGCTGATCTACCTCATCTCAAAACTGGACTACACAGGAAGAGGTGGGACTTAAGAACTTTACAGCAGACTCGGTCTCATTGGAGCAAGGCAGTGTCACTCCTCAGGCATGACTGCCGTGCCCACCTATCACAGAAAGGTGTATCAGGTAAGACCAACGGCCATTCCCAGCAAAATGTGCATTTCTAATACTGTATGTTGCTGATTGCAGCCTTTTTTTACAACTCAGAGAACTGGCTGAAGCAACTTAGACTCCACTGCATCTTTTTGTCAGATATTGCTTTCTACTGGGTGGCTAGTAAGCCTGACATAATCAAAATATTTGCATCCATGGCATTTTTCCTGTTGTATTTAGTTTTGTGAAATCCCGACTAGAGAGGAACCACAGAGAACAGATTTAGTGTAAGCCTTGCTGCTTCTAAGCCAATTCAAGCAAAATCTTGGCTGGGCTGTACTCTTCTGACCTCTTCTGTTCTATGCTCTCTTAAGTTTTCTTCCAGATTTCTATTTACTTGATCTTTTCAGAACAGTATCTGCCTCCATCTCAGAGCTTTTAGCATGCATGAAAAGAATTAGAAAACTGATCCTAATTTTGCACAATAATTGAATAACCTAAAGTTGATCAATTCACCTTCACTGTGTGATTATAAACTTTAACCCCGATTTGTATAAATACAAAATGCTATTTAAAAATAGAATAATAGATTACATTTGTTAAATTGTAATATAAAATAGAAAACTGCTCTTTTCTAATTTTGGGTGGAGCCTGGGCTACCAAATTAACAAATCTCTTGATATGCAGACTTCATGACGTCACAGGGCAGCATTTTTTTTTCATACCTGGTGGCACCTGCCACTTAGGCTTTTAGATGGGAAACGCTCTTTATGTAACTTCAAATATGATATTATGCAAATGGTGTCTGACAGCATCCTCAATTGTCAAAAGGCACATTGTGGGTATTTTTGTATGTGTCATAACCCAAGGCAAGATCCTGGCAACATTTTTAAAAATTATCCTTTGAACACTAAGTCCTGACTTTGTGAAGAACTCCTCTTAACTTTGAGGTAAACTGTTACTTTTCAGAATAGGATTCCCATATTCGGTGTTCGAGAACTTCAGATAAGGGTGGTACATTCTTGTCTGAAATACTGATTTTTTAATTTTTTTTTTATTTTTTGTGAGTACATAGTGCTCAACACCATTTTGAATAGTATATATACTAACAAGCATTACTGGTTCCACTTTCTAGTGTGGATGGCCAAAGCAATACTTACTTGATTATAGGTGCAATAATAATAGCTGCATGGTTTGCAGAGTTTTGTATGTGCTCCTGCAGATCTGTTAAACCAAGAGGCCTGAAGACTTGATAGCTATTTTTATTTATTAAATGCATTAAAATATTCCTTTGGAGCTCCTGGGATGGATCCTGAGCATACAGAGGTGTTTAATGAGATGTCCACTTGTAAAGTCATCATAAGCTCAGTATATAGTCTAGTTTTTTTATAGCATGAAGACCTAGCCATAAATAGAACTGTTTTAATAGGCTGCAGTATAAAAACTTGCCCAGTCAATAAATCACATAATTTGTATCCTACAGTGCTTGAGCCATTGGATGAATCTACTCCCACACAGGATTCCCTATATCAGACAGGTTTAATTGCTGTTTTACTCAACTTTGTCCCTTTACTAACGTTTGAAAAGTCACAGGAAAATTAAATGGATTTGGGTGTGCTGCAGTTAGTTTCATTTTGTGATGAAGGACTGGACACTATATCAATTACTCTTGTTCTTCACAAGTGTTGACAGTCATTAGAGCTGTAAAAGTTATTCTCCATATTTACTCTAGGTTGTTAGATTCTGATATTTTTGGCTTCCAGACTAAACATACTATTAGTTCCAAATATTTTTGTCCTTAAGTGTGCAAAAATAAGAGTGCTGTATGGATAGTATAGCTCTTTACCAGCCTCTGAAAATTTGGGGCTAGAAATCTAGGTCAGAATTTCAGAGCTAGAACTTCAAAGCCCCAGGTAGCAGAGCTGCTTCTAAAATAAAAGCTGAATTACAGCTTTAAGCATGAGCTTCCTGGCAGAACAGAAAGAAATGGAGGTGAGCCAAGACTGAAAATTATGATTAAATACTATTTGTTCACTAGAATGAGCCCCTATCCACCTTTCTTTCTCAAAGATTTATTTTCAAAGCTTTCTGTATATTAATTAGTTTCCCCCAACCTGACGCTCTTCAGATTTTGGAAGACTGTAACTCTGTGGCCGTGCTGACTGGAAATTCTGGGGGTTACAGACAGTCCCAGTTTATCTGAACAATGCCAGATTATATGAACAGAAAGCACCTTGGTCTGCCAATTTTCCTTGCTCATCTCTGCCTAAGAATATATGATCGACATCTCTGTGGAGCGTGGCCTGTAGTACTTGGTGAAATAATTCCCGCTTGCTTTTTGCAGTAGGTCCTCTCAATTGGGTGATAAAATAAGGGCCTTGGGGGTTGCTTGTTTCTTCAGGAGTGACAGGAGCCTGGGGCTTAGTGGCTGCTTGAGAAAGAGGAACCCCATTTCCCTTATTTATTTCAAATCCTCGCCTGGCCCTGACTCTCTCCTTCCCCTGGAGGGGTGTTCCGCTCCAGTCGTTGCATGAGCCAGGGATATTAGTTCTCATTACTAATTAAAGGAAGCAGGAGTAATTGACGGATAGCGGATGGCAGGGGAGCCAGCATGATTAACAGCCCCTGTCCCTATCCTGGGGGCCCATGCTGAGCACTACCTGTTAGCTACAAATAAACAAACCTGATAAATAATAAAGAGTTTGGGACAAGCGGCAGCACAGCATTGCTTAAATTAATAGGGATTAGAAGGAGTGTCCTGACATGCTAGCTGGGCAAGCAGTTGTTCACAGAAGCGGTTGGAGTAAACAAGAAGTAAAGCAGATTCATCACATAAGATTCTACCAAGTTTCATCGGGCTTGCAAACATAAGTGAATCCTTCTATCTGCATTGCTTTTCTTTCTTGCCGTTTACTTTCCTTTGACTCTTCGGTAGACCTCACTCAAGAATGAGCAGCTATGCTTTCTTTCATGTTTGCTAGTGGGATTGAAAGCAGAAGACGAGTATCATCTCCCAAGATGCCTTTAAATCATTAATAAGTCCCATACTGAATATAAAAGTGTAACAATTCCTAAATTTAAAATAATGTATTATTTGGTATTTGAAAATATTTCTTTTAGTCTGGGATTTTTCCCTCCTGAAGTCTGCAAGGTATACACTATATGTTTCTACAGCAAATGTGTTAAGTCATGTATTCCTTTTCCAATTATTTTAGAAATTTTTCTAAATAACAGCAGAGTGAGGGCCATCTGGGTCTTGGGGCAATCTTGTTCCAGAGGGCAAGTGCTAATATAGAGAAGGTGTATTTTTGAGGCCCTAATAGACAACATTGTTTAATCGAAGGAATCAAGGTGCGCCAACACAATTTGTTTGACTAATTTCTGGGGTGGTTAGAGTTGGATGCAAAACAAATCAAAACATTATGTATATCTATTCACAAATAAGCCATAGATCTGTGGTGGAGCAGTGGTTAGAAAGCAGTATGCAGGCTAACTCTGCCAACAGCCAAGAGTTTGATCCTGAGTGGCTCAGGGTTGACTCAGCCTTTCATCTTTCCGAGGTTGGTAAAATGAGGACCCAGATTGTTGGGGGCAATATGCTGACATTGGTAAACCGTTCAGAAAGTGCTATAAGGCACTATGGAGTGGTATATAAGTCTAAGTGCTATTGCTAGTTATAATTAGCAAGCCAAGAACAAACATTATAAACTATAGCACCACCACTGCCATAAAATAAACCATTATTGACTTACTAAGAATTGTTCCTTTTGGTTTTCTATTTGATATTTTATTTTATGAGACAAAAGGCTCCACTCAGGCTAAAGTTAGATATGGCATTGAATGTCCAAAATCACTATGTCTAGTTCTTAAAATTTTAGTGGCAGCTAAGAAAAAAGGAACGGATGGAGGATCATGAGAAGGAGATTAGCTACTTCTCCTTTCTATAGTCTCAGAGAAAATCCTTCTCTACAGTAAGGTTAAAAGGTAAGAATGAGGGGTCAGTCCTATACAGTACTATTTCTTGTAGTAAAGGATCAAAACTGTTGTTTTTCAAAATGTTAATCCTTAAAATATGCCTTGTGAAAGACAGAAACTGACCATAGACATCTTGATTTTGCCTAGTCTAATGAGTAGCTGAATATTGATCATAACTCATAATAATAAGCTGTTCACCGAAGCTGTCATCTGCATGCAGGTGGAGTCCTATGTCTCTTTTGCTGGCCACATCTACACTTGTGTTAAGAATCTGTGAGTGTGCAAAAGTTTGCTGCTATCCCACAAAGGCTTTGGCAGAACACGACTAAGTAGCTAACAGCCTCTTCCATTTCCCAGGCGCTTGCTGTCATTTGCTGTCATTTGCTGTTTGGTCTCAGCCGGTGAATAAGGCAGCCATCGGGCATCTCTTCACCCTCAATGACATTTGAATAAAGCACTCTGCCTATTTGCAGCTCAGGCCTGGTGGCTGATGCTGAGCTGGGAGATGGCAGGGAGGTCGTAAGGGAGGGGGGCTGTGTTGCTATCACATTGAGTCTATCTTATCGCTACGGTAATTTGATGATAAAAAATAATCCAAAACTGGAGAGGAAATATGTTAGTGGCGTAAAGATTGAATATAGGTGGAATGTAACCCGGGGCAGCAGCTGAGATAGAAGGAAAATGTCCTTCTGTTTGACATACTGCTGTAATGCTGCCCTGTGTGTGCCCCGCTATGTTGAGCAGTATTTTATATAGAGGAGGCAGGGAAAAGCGGCACTTGGGTTAACTGATTGCCAGAGGGCATGATATCACAGAAATAAAGATAGCTCTGCACAATCTTGCTCCCTTTTCCTTTTTTTTCACAACCATAAAATCTGGCATAAAGAGACAGTTGAAGGTGGACCTGAGTTGAGTTCAGATAAAAGGTAATTTCCTTCAAGTGCAACTCGACTCCTGGTGAGTTCCTGAACTTGTCCACATTATTTTTGAGGAGCAATACAGAAATGGTTTGATGTTGTCTTCTTCCAGAATACTTTTTCCAGCTTCCCACTCTAATCAATGGCCTTGAGATTTTCTAGTATTCCATTCAAAGGCTAACTAGGTCTGATCCTGCTTAAACCTTTTGTGATTAGCAAAGGTCATCTTTTTTTCTTTTTTTTTAAATTTGATTTATAAGCTGCCCTTCTCCGGAGACTCAGGGCGGCTTACAATGCGTTAAGCAATAGCCTTCATCCTTTTGTATATTTTATACAAAGTCAGCTTATTGCCCCCACAAACTGGGTCCTCATTTCACCTACCTTAGAAAGGATGGAAGGCTGAGTCAACCTTGAGCCTTGGAGAGATTCGAACCAGCAGAAATTGCAGGCAGCTGTGTTAATAACAGGGTGCGTATACCACTGTACTATCAAGGCTCTTCTAGATTTGACAAATCTAGACAAATCTAGATTTGTCTACTTAACTTGGGACCCATCTAAATTGGAGGATGTTTAGGAGAAGGGGCAAATGAGGACAGAGCAGAAAAAGACCAAATATTCAGATTCTCAAAGCTTCTGGCATCCCCACAACATGCCTATCATGATTGCAAAAAAAATAAATAGAACTGTCTTCTTTTTCTTGGGTATTTTTGTGCAACAGAATTGGAAGCCAAAGCGATGTTGGCTACGTGCTCCTAAAAGATGGCACTTTCTAGAAGATCAATCATTAAAATATATCAGTTTATCACAAAAGGGCAAGACTTTATGACCAGAAAAGAGTTGAGGATGTGAACTACACTAGCACTGTACACATAAACAAAAGTAACAATGCAGATCACCTACCAGCAGTTCTTATTCCCTAACAGTGTTTAGTTTTTAATTACAAAGTCATTTTAATACTCTAGCTGATCCAGTTTCTCAATCTCTAAAGACTGACTTCATAATTGACACATCAATGGACAATGGACAATCTAATCTAGTCAGGCCTTGGTCTTGCTGGGGTGGGCTAGGGGGGGCCCTCCTTATCACCCTCCTTAAACAGCTCTTTAAAAAAAGTTTGAACTGATATAAACCCATTTTTAGCACATTGTACACACATACACACATTATATTAATTGTATATATTAACAAAATATCAAATCAGAAATTAAGTAGTTACGCCTCATTCAAGATATCAGGGCTCCATCTGATCACCATTGTGCTTAATCTGATCTGCTTAGAATTTCTAAACCTTTATGTTTACTTGCATCCAACAGGTACAGCTCCTTTTCCTTAATTTTTTTATTTTATGAATCTCTTGCTCTGCCTCAAGGTCTCATCCTTGATAGGATTTTAGGATTTGATTTCATCAGAAATATGTCTTTAGTTAAATTCTTCATAATAGCATTAGCACTTGTACTGAGAGGTACATGGAACATGACAGAAGCTGTCTAAAATACAAAAATATGGGCATGAATAATCATTTTTGAATGAATTCCATTGTCTTCATAAGTAAAAATTACAGAAGCATGCAAGGGAATTGTATTCTGTCATAGAAAGGTGTGACTCCATGCTAAAGCTTTGCTGCAACAGAAAAGAAAGAAACAGTATTTCTTGCTTTTTCATTCTTCCACAGACAGGATTTTCCACAATCAGATCCCTCCCAGTAAAGCCACCTGAAGGAATTCAGTTATGCCAGTTCCAGCTGTCATAATTAACATACTGGTTTGGGGAAAAGGTTATCAAGAGGATACAGTACTTAAAAAGCCATGGAAGAAGCAAAATGTCTTTCCTCCATGATTAGACTTCTAAAGAAAGGTCATAAATTTCAGAATTAAAGCTGCTATTTCATCTCTGTAATCCATTCCATCTTGGATTAAAACAGTTTTTAAAATCTCCTGACACTTAAACCCATTATTTAGTATGTTGTGCAAGAATCAGTTCATCTTCTGGTTAAGACACCAGGCTAGAAACCAGGAGACAGTGAGTTCTAGTCCCACATTAGGCATGAAAGCTGACTGGATGACTTTGGACCAGTCACTCTCAGCCCATTACATCAGGTTTAGGCAACAAACCAGTCAATCAATTCTTGTAGTAACCAATGGATCAACACTTGGCTGATCGGGGCGGGGGGGGGGGGGTGGACCCTGGATTTGTGAGAAAATGCTAGGAAGAAAAAAAAATCAGTACATTATATCTTGTGAATTTTGCTCTCAAGAGGTAGACTAGCAAAATTACTGTGCATCAGTACACAGGATAAACCTGCTGAACAATCCATCCAGTAGCCAATGCTTAGGTTTATGGTCTACCATGGGTTCTTCTGCCTGCCCTGATCCTGCTCACATTCTTAGTAAAGAGGAAAACCTTGTTCCTTGTTTTAGTAATTGCATTTGTTCAGTCCTGCAACAAATAGATTAGCCGGGGTTTTATCAGAGGAGGTAGCGTGCAATGTGATAATGGTTTTCAGCAAATCCTTGGGCTGTCACAGATTAGAGCAACGGTGGCAGGGAGTATTATCAGATTCTCCCCCTCCCCTCCCCCTTTTTTTTTTTTTTGTCTTTCTCTTCCATCGGATTTCTCAAACCAATCTATTGTAGAGAGAGCTGGTAAGATACAAGCAGAAGTCAGTTTCAATCTGATCTGCGATTGGTTTCCTGGCAGCTGATCTGTGCTGCCTTATCGATTTGCGTGCCCTCCACCTTGTTTGTCTAGAGAAGAAGGTGGGAAGGGGGGATGTACAGTGGAATTGAAGTGCGTGAGCCTTTGGTGGAACCACTTTAAACTTGATACATCCAATTGATCCGGAGGCAGGAGCACAAAGAGGCCAGTAGGGCCAATGTGAGAAGAGCAGGAGCCGCCAGCCTTAATCAAAGGGGTTTAAATGGTTGTGACCTTCTGATTAAACACAAGAAATCAAGTCTGGAGGGGTAGCCCACCAGGGAGTAGAAAGCATCGGGTGAACAAAACCCTCTAAGCTCTCTCCCAATGTTGTGTTTGTAGGTTTGGTGTGAGATGCCTGCAGTCTACACATTTAGAGTTTTTCGCTGTTGTTTTGTGCTAGTGTTTTAGGGTACTGTAAACTTTGCACGGAAACCTTTACCATACTTTCTACTCCAGTTGAAGATTTGCCACTGTAGTGGGAAATACAATTCCAGTTTGTAAGGATGCTAGAATATCAGAGGGCTTTGTTTGAACTAGGAGTTATCATAGCTTGTATTTTTGAAAGGTAGGGATCAGCCCCTGAGCATGTACCACATATAAAGGGAGGCTTCTGGTGTTTTGCAAAATCTTTTTATTGCCTCTTAAAATCTGCAGCATTCACCTCCTCCCGATTTAAGATCACAAGTGCAGCTTTCCAATTCAGCAGATAAGATTTTCAAGCAGGCTTCACTCCTGAATCCCTTCTTTTAGAATTATGCCACTGTACTACTTGCACTCCCAGAGAATTCTCAGAATTGGAGGCTTGTTTTCCTGATCTCAGATCATCAGTCAGCAAGATGGACAGGCTGGATAGGAAGGTGAGATATAACAAGTAATGGGCCTGAATGTGGAAATAGTGTTAATAAAGAGTATTTCACTTTTAATTTTGACATCCAATGTAATGATCTTTTTAAGGCCCTATCATATTATCTGCATGACTAGATTATTGAGTCTTCATCGTCTCCAGTTAAATTTATGGCTGGGATGAGGCTTGGAATTTATTATCAGTCAATAGAGCTCGATCCTCTAACAAGGCGTGTAATAAGATATACATATTTAATGATCCGGAGTGGAGCAGCCTGCTAATGGGGGTCGACGCATCTATTCTTTCCCCTTCTTAAAGGATCTGACTCTGCCAGCTTAAACTGGCCTTTCTCTGCTCAGGTTCCCACTTTTAAAAAGTGACGGCTTCGCTGCTTTCACACCCCAAATCAGTAGCTTAAAAGCTATGCGTTAACAGTGCTTCGAAGAGGAAGATATGCCCACTTTAAGATTACTAAATTCAAATAATATAACTTCCTGAGGTACATTCTCAAACTGGACAGTCTTACATTTGAGAAAAGGCTGCTGATGGACTGAGAAGCCTTTGACAAATGGTTTGACTAATTTCTCCAAATATATCTCTGATTAAATTGATTCTGCACAGTCATCTTTGGCTTTATTTTTAAGTATAACTTCTATTAAGATTTTTGATTACAGTAATAAAAATAAATGCAAACTGAACTTAAAGAGAAAAGAATAAAACATAGGAAAAAAGAAAAGAAAGAAAGAGAAAAAAGAAAAAGAAAGAAAGAAATGACTTCTAACCTTCATCATAAGCATAAACAAATTAAATTACTCTTCACCCTCTATAAAGTTATAAACCTTATCTCTTTGGCTTTATTGCAGGAAAAGAATTGTAGGTATTCAGTTTTTACATCTGGCTGAATAAATTGATTAAACAACATAACATAGTAATTTTGGTAGGCATTAGGTATCGTATTGCACTTGGATTTCCACATATGAGTTTAAATACAGCAGTTTACACAGCTATCACATTCTGTAACTTTGATTCAACAATGAGAGATACAGAAGTTCATAAGTCAAAAAAAGAGTACAGAAGAGCTTGTTGGAACACAGTGATTTCCAGACATTTGTTTCTGTTCTTAACTTTCTTTTATGCATTCATGTGTGCAATCTACTTTGGATGAATGTTCATTATTGCTTGTTTATTTTTTATGTGCCTATTTGTGGGATTACAGAAAAAATACTTTATTTTCTACTAGAGTTCGGTGGTAAGGTGACAGTAGATTGAGCCAGAATCCAAAGTGTTCAGTCATCCTTTTCCCCTTCAATTTCCTTCCTTAGTCTGGGTCAGGGATGTCAAACTCAAGGCTCGGGGGCCGGATCCAGCCCATGGGGTACTTAGATCTGTCCCACAGGGCCGCCCTGGAAACAGCAAAGGACTGGCACACGGTGCCTCTACCAGTGAAAATGGAGCTCGGGAGGATTGTGTGTGCCCCCCCGCCACCCGAGCTCTGTTTTTGCTGGCAGAGGGCTTCAGGAGGCTCTTGTACAGGGGTGAAATCTAAATTTTTTTGCTACTGGTTCTGTGGGCGGGGCTTGGTGGTAAGGTGACTGGGAGGGTGTGGCTTGTTGGACAGGTGGGCGTGGCCAAGTCAATGTCCCTTCTTTGCCCTTTTTTAACCTACAAAACACAACACAACACAACTGGCTCACCCACAATATAAAAGCAGCTGTGCTAGACCCAAAATGACCCCTGCAACAAGCAGGAACCTCACACAGCCCCAAAAAGCCCCAAAAACGAACTTTCACACTTTACACACACAAAATTCCACATACAGCTTTGTGAGATTTTGTATGTTTATGTAGTTAGAGTGAAACACTACAGAAACACACTAAATCTCAGAAAGCTGCACAAATATTATTTTATTTTATTTTTATTTTTATATAAAAGCAGCTAAATTTAAAACTTCCTAAGCTTTAAATGGCTAGGTCTAAAAAAGAACAACTAAAAAAAACCCCAATTAACTATTTTTTTAAAGCTCCCAAAGGGGAAAAAAACTTACCCAATAGAACAGGGGTCTCCAATCTTGGCAACTTTAAGACTTGTAGACTTCAACTCCCAGAATTCCTCAGCCAGCTTTGCTTTGCTGGCTGAGGAATTCTGGGAGTTGAAGTCCACAACTACCTGCCTGCTTGATTACAGGCAGGGAGATTCAGTTACTTGCTGATGCAATGGATTTGCAATGGGATTACAGCAAGGCGTTGCGACCAGCAGCTAAGGTAAGCAAGCTGAGGGGGGGAAGGGGAGGGATTTTTGCTGCGAGCCATTTAAAAGGAAAAAAGTTTTTTTTCTTTTACATGACTCTGGCAATCCAAGCTGAGTTGCCTGATTAGCAGGCAACTGAGCTGGGATCGTCAGAGCTTGGCTGGTCAGAGCCATTTAAAAGAAAAAAAAGGCTCTGATGATCGTGCGGCTCAGCTGGGCATGGGGGGCGGGGGCAGGGATTTTTGCTACCGGTTCTCTGAACTGCCCGCCGCCATCGCTACCTACTCGCCCGAGCTGATCCAAACCGGGAGCATTTCACCCCTGCTCTTGTGGTTGAAAACGGTACCTGGGAGGAGGGCACACCCAGCCCTCCCAAGCTCCATTTTTGCTGGCAGAAGGCTAGAAAAACAAACTAAAAGCAAAACAAAACAAAAGGAAAAATGTTTCCCTTTTTGCATTTGAGCATCCAAGAGTGAACAGGAAAGGAGAAAGGGAAAGAGGAAAAGACAAAGAAAAAGAAGGAAAGATGGGAATAGAACAAGGAAGGAAAAATAAGGGAAGAGGGAAAGGAAGAAAAAAGGAGAAGGAAGAGGGAAGGAAGGAAGGGTCGGTCTGAGGGAAGTCCTGCCTTAGACTTGGCCACCACAGGTGCCCCCGAGACAAGTAACATCGAGCTGGTCACGCCCACCCTGGCCATGCCCACCCCATCCCCCTGAAGTCAAACACAACCCTGATTTGGCCCTCAATGAAATCGAGTTTGACACCCCTAGTCTAGGTGAAGAGTCAGATCATTGTTATTAGAGGTTTTACATAGTCCAAAAACTTTCTAAGATAAATAATAGAAGTGTTTTTGAATTTTGGAGTTAGCTACAAGTTTAAGAAGATGAGATTACACATCAAATGGTTATGTCAAATTAGGAGGTTAATAGCAAAACGAAAATTTTGGTAACCTTCTGAGATTTACATACTATGCTTCTTCTCCTGCTAATCTATAATAAAAGTTGATGATCACCTTATACATGTATTAGTCACAGATCCTGCAGGATATCTTCTATCATGCTGCCCATGCTTTCTAAGTTACGTAAATAATTGATAGCATCAGGACAGTTGAGATATTAGTAGCCACATGTGGCATTTAAATTCCTATAAACATATGAAAAATTCAATTATGTATCAGCTTAAGTTGTCATTATTCATCTTTAAAGTATTAAATATCATTCAGCAGTGCTTGATTTATTTACTACCACTCATACCACACCTATAAAAGTTGATGTTATCTCAAAATGAGTATCTCTCTGTTCCTTGCATTTGATGGAATTTCTCAGTCTATATTGCCCACATACAGCATTTGTGCAATAAGAAGCCTCCTTTCAAAGCAGAACATTTAAAAAGCCATCCTGAGTGCCTCAGGTGCTGATGAGAGACAGGTAGAGGCATACACGTTTATGGGAAATAGTTGGTAGTTAGTAGGTTGTCCTCATGCCAGGCCAAGAAGAATGTATGAATTTGTTCAGTCTCATAGGCATAATATTATGGAAGATTGGCCTGGCAGATCCAAATAATACAATGTTATGATTAATTTGGATGGCAGCTTTGTGAGAGGCCTTTTCCTGTAAGTGAATGCCCTGCTCTGCAGGTGACTGGATGCAAGTGTCTATACCTGAGGTTGGGTTGTAGAGCAAAATATACTGCAAGTGTACTCCCTACCCTGATGCTCAGCAGTTTCATTTCTGAATGTATGAAACTCACTGTGGAACTCAGATTTTCTTTGGTTGTTAATGCTTGATAGAATTCAGTCCCCAGTGATGTTTAGTATCAATGACCATGTTATCCTTCTAGATTACATGTGAGCTTTGGGAACTGGTTCCATTGAGCTCTTGGTGACTTCTGTATGGAGTACTACAGGGCCCATTTCCTTCCCCTAGATTGTTTAACATTTACCCCTAGATTGTTTAACATTTCATTTACATGAAACTGCTGGGTAAAATCATTTGTTAGATTGGAGAGTTGACAATACGCCATTACATGTCTACATACAGACAAGAGATGCAGTGGATATTCTTACCTGATGTCTGAGATAGTTAAGGACTAGATGGGATAGCACAAGTTGAAATTGAATCAAAAACAAGATGGTATTTTTCTTTGTTCAGATGCCATTAGATGGATTCTACACAGATTCTGGATTTAGTTTATTTATTTACATTTCACACTTCTTAAATGCCATTTCCCTCAGCGAAGGGCTCTGGGAGATGTACAAGTTGATCAATAAAATTAAGCATTAAAAACAGTAATATAAGATTAATTTTTAAAAAATTATAAAATTACATAAAATGGAGAATTCCAAGATGGGAAGATTAGCAGTTGTTAATACAGGTGTGTGTGTGGGTTCTTATGGGGCCAACCAGCCTTATGTTGTGTGGGTCCTTGTGTCCCTCCAGGTTTCAGGTTGCATTGCCTCTGTATCCCCCCTGAAAGAGCAGGTCTGTAATTGGATAATATTCTTAGACTCTCAGTTTCTGCTTGAGGAGCAAATAAAGGCCTAGGTCAAGAGAGTCTTCACTATCTTCAGCTGGTACATCTACTTTGGCCTTCTTTGAAGTTGGAGGCACTGATACTTGAGATAATGAATGTCAAGAATGGAGAACTGCAACACATTCTATTTGGATCTGCCTTTGAAGATTACCGCAAAACAATAGCTAGTACAGTATGTTGCAATTTACTTGCTGGCCAGTGAGAGCCAGCCACACCCATATTACACAGTGATATTGTAGGCCCCTACCTTTAGGAATTAGACACATATGGGCTTGGAGGCTGGCTTTCTCTGGAGGCTCCATCATTTTGAAACACTTTATCTTCAAGATTCCATCCCACAATTGTAGCATTTAGGAGATTAACAAACGCAAGGCTGTACCACTGGACTGTGTGGGCTTCATGGCATTGGGCCTGAATATGTGAGGGATTGCCTATCTCCAATCATTTTTTCTGCCTGATATGTCCCAGCAGAGTAGGAGCATTCCAGGTCCCATCTATTAAACATTGTCATCTTACAGGACCAAAGAGGTGTGCCATCTCTGCTGCTGTGTCTGCCTCTGTAAGAAGCATCCTTTCAGAGATAGTCAGATGATGCCCTCTCTCCTGGGTTCCAGAAGGCCCTTAAGACATAACGCTTATGTCTTACATTAACCCCAGGCCTGGGGTTAATGTATTTGTGGGGACTCTGGTTGTTGTTGTTTTTTTGTTATGGCTATCTTTTAGTTTGGCTTTTACTGTTTATCAATTTTGTAAGCTACCTAGAGTGTTGGATTGGGTAGCTATAACATATTTAAATGTTATTGAAATAATAGTAATAATGTTTGGTGTCATTGATTTTTAAGAAATGTGTTGTTTTTAAGTTATTGATTTTATGATTATTATTTTTTTTTGAGCCAACCCGGATCTCTGGATTTGGATTGGACAGCAATTGTGTAAATAAATGAAATAGTTACTCTTAAATTATAAAAGTTTTTGGAGGCATTCATTAGTGCTCATGTAAACTGAAGGAACTCTGAGGTAGCTGCGAACTTTTAGAAGTAGTCCTAGTAGAGGGATCAATAGGCAAAATAGCAGAGAAGCCATTTAAAGGTACAAAACAAATGTAGAATCTTCCTTGCAGAGATGGAAGAAACCTCCTCTTGACCACAGGAGGCTGTTGTGCATCTGTGGCTAGATAAAATAGTCCCTCACCCCGGCTATGTTTTGTGTGCCTCATGCTGATTTTTCCAGCCCTTTGGGATGTTATTAAATTAGTTTTCCAGGAGTTTTAATAAGCACTTTTGATTCCTTTGAAGTGTGTGGCTTTGTGGGAAGATTACAGCTCCACATCCTTCTCGCTGGGAGAGAAACAATGACAAGGGTCTGATGTTTGATCTGTCCTTCCGAAGGCAAGAGAGACAAAGGGCTGGGCTGAGGATTGGGAGCTAATGTTTAAAAATAGGCAGGTCTCCCTCTAAGATAAAGAGAGCTGCCCTTCTGTGTGCAATCAGTGCCTCTGCCTTGCTGGACCTGCCAAAATAAAGCTGGGCTTTTTTGAAAGATTTGAGTATAACTCCACAGTTTCATTCTGAAGCCTTTCAACACAATAACTAGGCCATCTCGCCTAGCTTTAAAGCAGAGAACTTTATATTAGAGTCTTGGAAGCTCCGGAATCGCAACCCTTCCCTTTTATTCTTTTTCCTTGACATGATGTGTTATTCTCAGGGAGAAGTAGCTTTATTTAATAGATTCTCTCATTTTGACTTTGAAATCTCTCCATAATTAAGGTCCCAATCCCAGGAGCTTTGTTGGACTAGGAAGTGAACAGGGGGTTACACAAGGCTTTTTACTGAGATGGGACAATGATTGATAAGGTATTAGGAGACATAGTTACAGCAGAGAGAGAGAGAACAACAGTAGCTATCATGCAAGTGAGAAGTTCTTTTATCCAGCTGGTTAAGTAATGTAAAACCTACCCATCAAGTATAGAGGCTTATTGCAACTGCACAATCTGTGCCATTCCAGCAGGGGATGCTGATGTCAAAACAGGTCCATTAAGATAATTCCTTCATAAGGCGAAGCAAAATGGAGTTGTCAAATAAATCTCTACACTGCTCATAGTTGCACCATCTATCTTTCTTTTTATTTATTTATTTATTTTTCAGATTTCTATACCGCCCTTCTCCTTTCCGACTCAGGGCGGTGAACAGCCAAAGTAAAACATTTGTACACAAAAGTTAAAATAGATTTAAAATAATTAAATAAAGTTTGGCCCATAATTTAAAACATTTCAATTAAAACCAATATCAAATTTTAAAAACCCACCATAAAATCGGGACAGCCCGGCTAACTGAAAAAAATAGATTTTAAGGGCCTGACGAAAAGTCCGGAGGTCTGGGATCACTCGTATCTCTGGGGGTAGATTGTTCCAGAGGGTAGGTGCCACCACAGAGAAGGCTCTCCCCCTGGGGGTCGCCAGCCGACATTGTCTGGCCGACGGCACCCTGAGGAGGCCCTCTCTGTGGGAGTCAACTGGCCGGTGGGAGGCAATTGTAGGCAGAAGGCGGTCCCGTAAGTACCCCGGCCCTAAGCCATGGAGCGCTTTAAAGGTGATCACCAACACCTTGAAGCGCACCCGGAAGTCCACCGGAAGCCAATGCAGTTCGCGCAGGAGAGGAGTCACATTGGAGCACCCCGTCGTTCCCATAATCCCCCGCGCGGCCGCATTCTGTACCAGTTGGAGCCTCCAGGTGCACCCCAAGGGGAGCCCCATGTAGAGAGCGTTACAATAGTCCAGACGAGAAGTGATGAGTGCTTGAGTGACTGTGCATAGGGAGTCCTGATCCAGAAAGGGGCGCAACTGGCAACTGGCGTATCAGGCGAACCTTCTTGAGTAGGATGCAGTCAGGAATTTCATAGGATACAGGTTATTTTCATTTTCCCTTTCCCATTTTTTTTGTGTGGGAAACCAGCCTTCCAAATGAAGAGGCTTCAAGACTGAGTGAAGTAAAGGATAACAAATATAACAAATCATCTACTGGAGATGGATCAGTGGATTCATATGCTTTTTTCTTAAAAAAACAAACAAACCCAAAAAAACCAGTTCTAGAAATGTCAAGAATGATGATGATGATGATGATGATGATGATGATGATGATGATGATGTTATCCATTCAGTCATGTCTGATTCTTGCCAATTCTATGGGTCTATCCACATCTTCTGATCTATTGCACTACTTATGTCAACAATACCTGACTATAATCCAAGGGAACGTGGGCTCGCAGTGAGGCAAGATAGTATCTGCTTTCAGTATCAGCATAGAACAGTTAAATCTACAGATTCTATAGTCATTATAGATTATGAATTAATTAATATGGGTCACATTGGCTCTGCATTACAAATGGAATCCAGGAGGAGGGGACGACGGAAAGGGGATGGGCCCGCAGCACCCAGCCACAGCTTGAAGAAGCTCAGGGCAGCGGGAAAAGGGAGCTGGGGGCCAGGAAAGCTGAGGCTGGGCTAAGATGGCAAGCTCTCCTTGGGGCTCTTCACTACTCCTTTTCTTCTTTATGGAAATCTGGGCTGGCTGAGGAACGAGTGCGAACTGCAGTGGAGGCTTCCCTTCAGGCGATCCTCCTCCTCCTCTCACGACCCCCTGGCCAGCTGTGGCAGGGCCAGGAGAGTGCGCACTAGCAGGGTGGCCCTCCTCCAGGCAGACTCGGCCAAAGTGCAGCAAAGGCGTGCGTGGGGCAGGTGGCCACTCGATTGAGGATGATCTCCCTGCTTGTGCGCACACTCCCGGCCCTGCCACAACCGGCCAGGGGCGTCATGAGAGGAGAAGGGTCACCTGAAGGGAAGCCTCCACTGCGGTTCGCACTCGTTCCTCAGCCAGCCAGGATTTCCAAAAAGAAGAAAGAAAATGAGTAGTGAAGAGTCCCAAGGAGAGCTCGCTGGGCTTTCCGAGAGAATGAGAAGAGACACAGACACAGACACACAGAGAGAGATACAGATACACACACACACACACACACACACACACACACACACACACACACACAAAGAGAGACAGAGACAGAGACAGATAGAAAGAGATACAGGGTAGGGAGAGAGACAGAGATACAGAGAGTGGGGATAAACATAGAGACACAGAGAGATACAGATAGAGGGAAAGAATGATACAGAGAGAGGGAGAGATGGAGAGAGGAGGGGAGAGAGAGATACAGAGATACAGAGGGGGAAGAGTGGGGAAGATAGGGGGAGGGGGAGAGAGATACAAGGAGGGGGGAGAGAGAGACATAGATACAGAGGGGGAGGGAGGGAGAGAGAGAGAGAGAGAGAGAAAGAAGGGTTTTGTGGTTCCTGGTTCTCTGCCCTAATAACTGGCTGGGTAGGCGTGGCTGGGGGGGGGTCATGTGACTGGGTGGGAGTGAGTGGTGTTGAGTTGGCCATGCCCACCCAGGTTTTGTGGCTCCCGATGTTTTTGTTTTTTTTCCATGGGAAACAGGTCCAAATGACCTTTCTATTTCACCAAGCTGGCCTGACCTAAGTCTTTCCCCTTTTTAAATGGAAATTTTAAATTTGGTTTTAAATTATTGGGGTTTTAAATTTGTTCAGCCAAATTATTTAATTTCGTTTTAATCTATTTTAAATTTTGTATTTATATGTTTTATTCCATGGCTGTTCACAGCCCTGAGTCCTTCGGGAGTAGGGCGGTATACAAATTCAATTAATAAAAAAAATAATAATAATAATTAATAAATAAATGACTCTTTGAGTGTTTAAGATTGCAGACCCCTGATCTCTAACATCTTAGCTGGTTTGGAGCACTGAGAAAGGAGTGCTTATGGGTACCAACACCCCCCCCCGCCGCCAGTTTGTGTGTGCAAATCTGTATTCCAAGAATACCCAGCAGAGCAAAACTGGTAACTAATGGCCAAAATCAAACCAAGTCTTACAGTCAGGAATCTAAATTGATTAAATCTTAGCAATTAGCAAACTGTGATATTTGCCAAGTTTAAAAAACATACAATTTGTACAAATCTTGTTTTTGCTTTACTTCGTTAGATATTCTTGAAAAAAAATCATCTTATTAACATTGAAACTTTAAACAACAGTGAAAGAATGATCTTCTTCAAGCATTTCCTATGAAATGAATGGGGCTTGCTTAATCATACCGATACACCTTGGAAGAACTGCAATGTATTTCAATAGAGATTGCATAGAAAAACACTGTTAATATTGTTCAGAGAGAAGAGTGAACTGGACTTTCTACATAAATACAAAACTCCAAGTGAAATATAGGGAATATTGTTCTTTTTGTTGAATTTCAAGCATGGCAAATCTTTGAATATCTCTTTTTAAAATATTTTCCTGTAGAACAGGCTTTCCCAACCTTCTGGATTATACATTCCCCACATTTCCTGATTTTGCAATGAACAATAACATATCGGACTTTTCCCTACTTATATACAGATCAAAGTTGATGAGCACTCTGGATTAATGCCTTGGATGGAATAAATTGGATTTACGCTGCAGTTCTGATCTGGATTTGGATGAAGTTAATTGGTATTTACCCAGCAAAGAAAATTCAGATTTGCACTAATGGAAGCATCCTTCCTCACAGTGCAAGTATCACAATAAGATCTTATCTAGTCTAGAATTATAGCCTTTGAAGTACTATTATTGTACTGGGATCTCAGACCAGATAAAAATACCTCTATCTGCAAAGTGACAGTAGAATTTGTTTAGAATTAATTAAAGGTTATGATTGAGTACAGCTCAATTGAGTACATATGTGGATCAAATCAGTAACTTTATTAGCCTAGGATAAGATTTGTTTATTAACATCTATAGCATGTGGCTATAAAATATAGCCTTAAAAGAAAAATTCCAGCCTGCTTTCTGCCTTTTCCTCACTCTCCTTTTAAGCAATTTGATTCTGTTTCCGAAATAAAGAAAGCATTATGAAAGCAAGGCATGTAATTGAGCATGCATAGTTTCTGTGGCCCCCAGATAGAATTAACTAAATGATATGTATGTCATGACAGTATGACAGTTGAAAAGAGGAAATCATCATTCTTTGGGACCTGAATTTCAGATTAGATATTTTTAGCCAATATGGGGACATTTGAACATAACTCAAGGCAAGATTCCCAGTCAGACTTACTTGGTATAACTGTGAAAAATATTTTCTTAAAGGAGAGATACATAGGAAATTGGTATCTAATTCTGGTTTGACAGGGTCTATGTTAATTGGAGAGTTCTGGAAAACAAGACAAATGCTTTCCTCCTAAAGGGAGTTTGTTCCTTTGCTCTGATATGAGTTACAGGTAGTCCTCGACTTATAACAGTTTGTTTGGTGACCATTCAAACTGGCTCATATTTATGACAGTTGCAGTGTCCTGGGGTCATATAATCCTTTTGCAACCTTCTCACAAGCAAAGTCAGTGGGGAAGCCAGGTTCATTTAACAACGGAGTTACTAATTTATCAAATACAGTGATTCACTTAACAACTGTGGCAAGAAAAGTCATAAAATGGGCCAAAACTCACTTAACAAATGTCTCACAACAACAGAAATTTTGGGCTCAGTTGTGGTTGTAAATTGAGGACTACCTGTAGTGGTCTGAACCCTCCTGTTGCCTGCACAAGCTGTGTAATGTAGACTCTTGCCTTACAAGGATGAAATTTCTAGAAGACATAAATACATACTGTACCATTTAATGATCTTAGGGAGCCTCTATAAAGCAATCCATTAAAAAACCTAATTAAATAAATATATCAATATCCAAAGTTTCTGGTTGAATAAACTAGAAAAATGGCAGAAACTGGTATTTTCCAAAGAGATTTCACATTGAAACAAGCTGTAGAAGTCTTTTTGTGATCCAGGTTTTATATTTGAGATGCAGAAGTGAAACGCCCTTCAAATACAATTTTAATTCCAGAAAAATTAAGACATCAGGGCAGTGGTGAAATCCTCTGCGGATTGGCACAGGTTCACTGCCCACGCACGCATGGTGCGCTCATGCATGTGTGCACCAAATGCATGTGTGCATGCGCAGTGCGTGCCAAACGTGCCCTTCGCACGGAAAAAGGACGCTTTCTAAGGTAAATAGAACAGCAAGTTGGGAGGGAAACTGTGCTGCGCTATTTAGATTCGCTAGAAAACAGGATTTCCTGCTTTCTAGCGAATATAAATAATGCGGCACAGCTGATCGTCAGAAATACCGGTTTGGACCAACCAGTAGGTTTTTTTTACTACCGGTAAAAAAACTGGTTTGCACCACTGATCAGGGGCTGAAGGAGAGAAAGCACCCACTGTTGTGCTAACCTAAGCTCTCCTGTTCATACCAGGTTTTCATTGCATTTATTCATTGAAGTTGCAACCTTTTAAATTCAGGGAAGATAATCCAAACTCTTAGATGCGAGGCCTGTTTGTTTTGTCTAACTCCTTGGAAAATAATGAAAGTGGTGGCCATCTTGAGAATTCAGTGTCAAAAACAAAAAACTGGGGTCCAGAGGTATTTGGGCAAGAGGGAGGAAGTTTTAAAAATGGAATATGTTTAGTAAGACTTAATTAACTTGCTTGAACATGCTTTTAGAAAAAACAATATCAACATAGAATAACCTAGAATTTGATATGATGGTTAATTTTTTTTTCCCTCTCGGAAATTGATTCATTTCATAAATCAAATATATTTGTTCAATTTTTTCTGCTCAGAGCTACTTCAGCTCTGGCCTGGTGAAATGGTAATTCAGCCGTGTTTCCAAGCGTGCTGCAAAAATCACCAGTGGTCCATCTCTCACATCACAGATCGTTTTAAGGATTGAAGGGATGGCTTCCAAACAGTCAGGAACCTTGGGATTCTTTGTACCACTCTAAAACAGCTAGTTTTAGTTCTAAGTTTTCCCCAACTGCCCAAAGAAATTCTAATGGTGGAGAATGAGTCTGATTTTGCACCACATGCTGTCGTCGTCTGTCTGTCATTTGGTGGGATTTTTATGAGTGGTGCAGGAGTGTATGAATAGGATTGTCTAGCTGATGGTGATGTATTGTTTTTCATTACCACCTCTCAAGTCCTCTCTGCTCCACATGTGGAAATCCTATTTATTCTCTAATTTGTAAAAATTCCCTCCTTATCTGATACCAATCAGGGAGGGGTAATTGCCTCTCAGGGCCAGTGGCTAGGGGCCTGATGAAGAGATATGTGTGCTGGCACTGTCTGTCCAGGCGCTGTGGCCTGCTGCACCATGCGCTGGGCCACAATTAATAATGATTTGCAAATGGCAGACAAGCAATAACGCAGAAAGATGTCCAGCCAGCCTCCTACCCGCCCCTTAATTTCCTCTGGTAATATAAATGGCATGGGGACGAAAATCCAGCACTATAAATTCTGAAATTAGTTATTCACCATAATAAATGGATCTCTTATCAGCTCGCTCCCTCCCTCCTTCCCTTCCCTCCCCTTCCCAACCTACTTTTTCTCTCATCAACCCCCTCCTTGTCCTGCCAAGCCACAGACTTCATTTAAGCCCTAATATGCAAATGCTGTAATTTAACGGGATGGTGAAGTTGATTTTCGTGTTAACTTAATTATTGTGATTTATGAAACTCTGATCCACAAGATGCCACGGCATCATTGTCCCTCTTCTTGTGGCCCGCCTGTCATCTTGCAACCCAAACCTTACATCTTACCTTTCTTTTTGTTTCTTTTTCCCTTTATTCTGTTTCTTTTAAAGCATCCTTTTCTAAGTTTAGTGTTTTATTAGCCAGCTTTAAGTGGGCATAAGTCCTCGGCACAAACAGGCACTGGGGCAGACAGCCTCTCGTCCTGCCGTGTTTAATCGTGCCTGGATAATGGATGTCTAATTGACTCATTTGAATGCTTTTGCCTACAGGAGTGCATAGCATTAAATGTTTGATTGCCTTAATTTCCAAACACATCATTATCCCCTTCTTACGCGCTCTTAATAAACACTTTATGAGGATTTTTTTTTTTTTTGCACAAAGTAGAGGAAAAAAAACTCCACTCCTTCTACTTCTGTGAAGTGATAAACTCTAATTAAGTCTAATATTTAAAAATATGGTAATGGTGACTTGTTTGAATAAGTGGACTGCATTTCCATAATTTCATTATTACGTAAAACACGCTAATTATTTGAAGTGTGCTTATTACTAAAAGAGAAATCTCCCACTAATAAAGATGAAATTGCCTTTTCTTCCTTATTGCCAAGCCGGCTGCTATCCTTCAATATCAGCCTGGTCCTTATCTCATGGATTGGGAGGGGTGGAGGTACAGCTCCTGCCTTGCTTTGTGTGTCCATGGTACTTCTAATGGCATTTTTCTTGATTACTGCTTTTACAAAAAAAAAAAAAAATTGGCAATATACAAAAGAGGGGGCACCCAAAGGTTTCAGCTTTTGTATTAAAAGATCTTCTAGACCTCTCTCTGATGGATGGGAGACTATATTTATAATCAGTTGCTGATAGGTTTGTGAACTGGTTCTTGGAGTTTTATCAGTATTGCTATAGGTAGCAAGCTGTAACGTATTCTCAAACTCTTGGCTGTGAAACAGGGTGCAACATTTCAAAACACAAAAGAGAAAAGGGAGGAAACCTATCCTGGTACTAGTGGTGGGTTGCCCCTGGTTCGGACCGGTTCGCAAGAACCGATAGTAAAACCGGCGGGAGGTCCCATCCACTGCCCTGGATGTTGTCATCGGCGATCTGCACATGCGCAGAAGAAGGCGCGCGCAAGCAAAGTGAGCACATGCGCACGCGATCCCATTCAGAACCGGTAGTAAAGGTAAGTAGAACCCAACCCTGCCTGGTACATTAATATCTGGCTTTTGGAGACGCCATGTTTGCAAGCCATGCCATGTGTAGTGAGGGTTATAGTTAGTACAGGAAATACCATCTGTAATTTCCTATACTAATTGTAATATTTGGTATTTCTTAGAGGTCTCCCATCCAAACACTAACCTGATCTTGCCCTGTTTAGTTTTTTCAAGATCAACCAAGGACAACCAGGTGCTCCCATTTTTGTGTCCATTAAGGTAAAATTGAGATTAAATGCACAACTGAACATTTTCCAAGCATCACTTTTAATCTATAATAATAGGTCTTCCAAAATTTCCACAAGCAACTTGTCTGATTCTTGTAGTGCTCTTTGAGAGTACAAAACTGTTATTTTTGTTCTTAAAATCTCAATAATTAAGAGGGAAACATAGCTGAGGACCATAACTGGTACGGTTGCATTTTGTTACAACTCCATTCCAGCGTGCAGCATTCTGCATGTTTTGTGTCAGTTAGTGTTGTTTTATAAGGGTGTTTCTAGTTGTCTTTCTAGATACAAGTATTCAAAGCAAGGCTCAGTAAAATTCAAAACAAAACTCAATATACATTTTTAAAAAACCAATTGGGTTATATCATGGCAACCTAATCTCCACTGAGAAAATGTTTCATACTGGTAGCCTAACATAAATACCTTGTTTCAAATAGTGGCTGAGAATAATAGCAATAGCACTTAGACTTATATACCGCTTCACAGCCCTCTTTAAGCGGTTTACAGAGTCAGCATATTGCCTTCAACAATCTGGGTCCTCATTTTACCAACCTCGGAAGGATGGAAGGCTGAGTCAACCTTGAGCCAATGAAAATCAATCTGCCGAACTGCTGGCAGTTTGCAATCAGCAAAAGTAGCCTGCAGTACTGCATTCTAACCACTGCACCACCACAACTCTATAATGAGGATTTCTTTCTCCATCTGAATACAACTTAATAGACAAAAGAGAGGTTAACTTCTTGGCTTGAAAGCGATAAAGCCTCATTTGCTCATCCCCCCCCCACCACCACCACATACACCGCATACACACTCCCCTCAATCTTGAACAGGAAGGTGGAAGCAACACGTTTTCTCCTTTCTTCCTAGCAACTAGTTTACAGGTCACTCTTTTCCCACAATGGGGAAGCAGCAGTTGTAAATGTACTTACTGGAGAGGTTGGGAGTTCTGCTGTTTTTCCCTACCAGGTTTTCTGATAGCCATGTTATATGACTTGAAGACTACTTTTTACTTAGAAGAAGGCAGGGAGAAGTAATTTCTGTTATGTATGTGCCTGTGAGTTCCCTCTCCAGTAACTTCTTACCAGAAATACTTACCTTATGGGAGTCCTACAGTGTGATGGTTGAAAATATTAGGGAAATGACGCAATCACTAAGCATTTTTATGGCCAAACTACAATCGGCAGATATCAAGGTACTAATACCACACTATAAAGCCTTAGTAAGACCACACCTAGAACACTGTATCCAGTTTTGGTCACCACACTAGAAAAAAGATGTTGAGATTCTAGAAAAAGTGCAGAGAAGAGCAACCAGGATGATTAGGGGACTGGAGACTAAAACATATGAAGAACGGTTACAGGAACTGGGCATGGCTAGTCTAGTGAAGAGAAGGACCACGGGAGACATGATAGCAGTCTTCCAATATTTGAGGGGCTGCCACAGAGACGAAGGGGTCAAGCTATTTTCCAAGGCAGCCGAAGGCCATGGATGGAAACTGATCAAGAAGAGATTCAACCTGGAGAATTTTTCTGACAGTGAGAACAATCAACCAATGGAACAGCTTTCCTTCGGAAGTTGTGGGAGCTTCATCACTGGAGGCTTTGAAGAAGAGACTGGATTGCCATCTGTCAGAAATGCTGCTTGGGTGGAGGTTGGACTAGATGACCTACAAGGTCCCTTCCAACTCTGTTAATCTGTAATCTATCTTCATTAACGTAAGAAAAACGGCCAGTGATTGGTGGATTTGCAAGCTGGAAATTTTTCTTTTAACATTATTCTTTTGGGCACAGTGGACCTCAAAATGCATAAATATGATTTGCTAAAATTTCTCCCAAAGAAAAGCAGATTCTGATATTTTGAAAAGTGCTTCTTTCTTTTAGATGGTGGCCAGAAGAAACAGAATAGGCTAATCAGGATTGTTGCTTCCACTCTTAGCGATGGGGGGAGGGGGGAGAGATTGCCAGGTTACCCAAGAAAGAAGGAAATGCTGGAGAAAATAAGTTCTTCTGCTTGGCCTGTCATCTAATCAGAATTGCATCCAAGGAATCAAGCCAATAGTAATTATAAGGCTATCAGCTGAAGGATTGTAACATGTATCATAGGTTAAACAAAGTACAAGCTTAGCATACTTAAGAGTTACATTTCACTTTTTAACATATTTGATGTTAAACCAGGGAATTAAATCTCTGATCTCTGGCCAGCCTTGAAAGCCAGCCCGATGCACTTCTGGAGACAGGGCTTTGCTTAAATTAGCTGCTTCTACTTGTGAGCCTGCTGGTTACTTTGAGCTTCAGTTGCACTGCAAATACAGAAACAAACCTCTCCTCACATCTTATTCAGCTTAGATCTAAACTGAAAAAAATGAGGCTCCCTTTGCTCTGCAAAGTCAGAGCAAAATAAATTTTGGCCACTCATTCATCTTTGTACAGGGAAAGGGTTAAAGGTCATCTCTCACACACAGATCTATGGTTGGGAATAGCCTCAGGAGGTGTCATTCCCCACAAGCTACCTGATTTGAATAAACCAGGCTGTGTCTGCCATGTAAATTGGAGCAAGCTGTAAGAAACCGCATGCATGTATGGTAGGATGACCTTAACCATAGTTTTGGGGCTAAGAAACATGACTCAGTCACTGGGAAGGGCTGCTTGCTTCTGCGTTATTGCTGACCCTATATTTGGAATAGGCAGGTCTGGATTTTTCCCAGAGTTGGCTTGCTGTGGGCTTTCGTCACACAAACACTTTTATTCGTGATTAATTTAACTAAGGTTTACTCAGTTAATCCACTCGTCTAGATCTGTATGACATTCTGAACCATGAACTATGACACACAGATGAGTTTGTGTTTGGCCAGTTTGCAAATCAGCTCACAGTTATGTCCTGTTTCTTTTATTTACACAAACTTGCACGCTCTCTCAATTTATTGGCTCTAGGTAGTTTAAACTATAATGATTTAAAGTACCTGCTCACTAGTAAGGTCTCACCTCTACTTAGCTGAGGATTGGCCATGTATTCTATTTGCTGTTGTTGTGGCCTGTCGGCTGCTGGCCCCTCCAACAGCCAAATCAGAGGAGGGAGAGGTGTGGGAGTCAGAGTCAGCATCAAGGCAACCTGAGAGCTCCGAGGGGAAAGAGGGAATGAAGCTGGCAGAGAGAGAGAGACAAAGGCGGAGCCTGGGTTGTCCATCAGCCCTCAGATGGAGAGTCAACAGCCCCCAGGTCTGGAGGTGGCTGATGGGGAAGAGAGGGAACAGCTGGGTCCAGTGCCTGATATGCAGATGCGCAGAAGGCAGAAGAGAGGAGTGCAGTAGAAACCTGTGGGCCAATCCTTGGGAAGGAAGAGCCACTGTTGCTAGCGAAGCCCCACCCTAGCTCGGGGGATAAAAGGCAGGGGGTGAAGATGAATAGATGTGGCAGACAACTATTCATTTCCCAGACGGACGGACTTGTTAGCCTGCGGTGGGAGAGAAACTTTTTGCCGGGGCTGCTGGCGCTCCTAATAAAGGAATATTTGAGTTAACTTCGGAGGTTTTGTCGTGTTTGGGGAGCTGGGTCAGAACAGCTGTGTAACTACAACTGTGTAATTGCTTAACACATTGTAAGCCGCCCTGAGTCTCCGGAGAAGGGCGGCATATAAATAAAAAAATAAATAAAATACAAGGGCTTAGCTAGTATTCTCTTTGAATATTAAGACCCTAATATATGCATATGATTCAATTTGGCATAGTGATTAAAAGGCACCAGACTAAAAACTGCCAGAGTATGAATTCTAGTTCTTGCCAACACAAAGCCAAATTCAAGTGACTTTGGGCCAATCACTTTCTCACCCCTAGAAAGAAGATGAAGGCAGTAGCAATGGCAAACCACTTCTAAAAAATGTTGCCAAGAAAACTGCATGAACTGTCCAAGTTGCTACAGAAGAGTCAAGACGGTCTTGAAGGCATGCAAACAGTAACAAACTGGGAAAAAAATGCTAAGATCTTGAACAAGGCAAAATGGAGATGTGGAGGCCTTTCAAATAGCTCTGTCTGCCCTTCTCCCTGACCGATTGGAGTCCTGGCATTTGTACCCTGAGACAGAGAGCAAATTCTCCCCTTTTCTCTGCCCATCAAAGCAATGCCTCTGCTTTTCAAAACACTGCCATTCTCCTGCCAGCAATTACAGCTAATGGACAGAGAGGTTGCAGGAAGTCGACACTTAAGGAGATGACATTGAAGAAGCTGAGCGGTCTTAACTATAACCTGCTGCCCCTTCCCTGCACGCTCCCTCCATTTCTCTGTTTGTGCATCTAGGCCCCTAGGGCAAGCGTCCTATAGGGTCTCTGTATACATTTGAAAGGTGATGTCTCCTAGACAGGGATGAGAAATGAAGCATGTTGCACATAACAGGCAAAGATGCTTAGATGGTCTAGGAACTCCTAACCTCAGAGCTAAGGTAGCTTTGGAATGGTGCTTGAGAAAGTGATTTGTGAATTAAGGTTTCTCACTTCAGGGTCTGATGCAAGATCAAGCCCCATCTCATTCCCAAACCACTCACACGTGCCTTTCTGTTCAAAAGCCGGCTCCTTTGCTTGAGGCTAGTCTCACCTCTAGGCAACAAGTTAGGAGAAATGGTTATTAATTACAGGATCGAAGCCGCCCCCACCTCCACCCCAATCTCCCACTTTAGAACATTGAATGGTTTATCCAGCGGCCGGTTGGGAAAAGTGCTAGGATGAAGTCAATATAAAACTAATTTTCTTTTCTTTGCGAAGAAATGAGGTGTGTGGCAGTAATGTAATTGCAGATAATGAGGTAAGTTATTCTTAATGTTCTGTCCAGCTTCTGTCAGCATCATCTCAGATACCTGCCGGCAGTCTCAAGGACCTGAACGTGGTCAAACAAAGGAGAAAGAACATCCAAATTTGTCCTTTTTGTTGTTCTTGTTGTTGTTGTTCTTTACATTGTTTTACGGGCATAGAAAAAAGTTAGCATCCTATTCCTTTAACAATGCTTTTTTAAAATGAAAAATACAGTGTTATTTTTAGTAAATGTGTTCTGCTGTGGAACTCACAGCTATAGAAATCTGTGCCTGTCCATGAATCTCAAAAGATCAGCATACGTCCATACCAGCCGTACTCGTCTGATTGGCATCTGGGCTTTCTTGAGAGATAACTATTGTACAGTTGTATCTGATCGTTACTAACAGATAGTAACATAAAATCTAAAGCACCAGAATAAGTTTATCCTGCATAACAAGTTATCTATTCTCTGAAACGGATTTGTGATGAAAGTTGGCAGAACAACTTAGAAAGCGAGTCTCTCTAATTGTAGTATAAAGCTATTAATATGTTGAGTTAGTTGCTTATTCCGTTTAATTGAAGATGGCAGAAATTGAATTTGTATCATTAACTGATGAGGAAATCATGACAATTACCAGTAGCTGGTGTAAAGAACTGTAGCTATTAAAAAAAAAATACTTGTCAGATATTGTATATATCTGATAGGAAGGCCATTGTTTTCTCACAAACTTACAAACTAAGGGGATTACCTTACATGCATCCAAGGGTGGCAGCATGTTGCAACTAAATTTGAAAAGAAGCTGAGGGGAGTGAGGGGTAGTTAGTACCAGGAGCGGAGACCATTAGAAAATACCAACGTTGTAGATTAGACTGAGAGATTGAGAGAACATTCTGGAAGAAATAAATGGGAAACTGCTTCCCTATCATTGTCAAGAATTTTACAAGGAAACATTCATGTAACTGCCAGAAAATGTGCTCCACTTTAAGGATCCTTTACTTATTTACATGTACAGATACAGTTAAAATAATAAAGAATTCTAATTCTAATGAGAAGCTATAAATGATCATAGACATCGCTGCTGACTGGATGTTTTTGAATAAACCTGGTTGAAAGTGCTTGCCTAATACTTTTAACCCTTTTGAAAAGCCTAAAGAATATTTTTTTTCTCTTCCGTTTTCTCCTTTCTTTTCTCTTTCTTTCCTAGTGTAGCTATCTTTTCCTGCAGTCTTATATACTGCTCAAAAAAAATAAAGGGAACACAAGCAGAAGACATCCGAGATCTGAATGAATGAAATAGCCTTATTAAATACTTTATTCTTTACATACAGTAGTTTATACACTGCTCAAACAACTAAAGGAAACACAAAACTACTGTATGTAACAAACAAAGTATTTAATAAGGCTATTTCATTCATTCAGATCTCGGATGTCTTCTGCTTGTGTTCCCTTTATTTTTTTTGAGCAGTGTATTTTCTTTTTCTCTCTTGCCATTTCTGCTGAAAGCAGGGGAGAGAGAAAGAATGTGTGTCTATTTTTGTACACGGAAGAATAAATAGTTGATACAGGGCAGTGATGGCAAACCTCTTAGACACCGAGTGCCCAAACTGCGCTTGCACGCATGCCCAAACTGAAAGGTGCACACACACAAATACGCAGAAATGTGCGGACCTGCGCAGATATGCACACATGCATGCATGACATACGCAGCAGAGACCCGAAGGTCGGTGGGAGGCGGGGCATCCCAACACGGGCAGCACGGCAAGAGGTAAGATTCTTTCATGAGCTTCTGTTTCATCGTTTGCAGGGAAACAGAACTTCATGAAAGAAACGCCACGGAGATCTCACCTGGGGCAACGGTGTGCATGCCAGCACAGAGGGCTCTGTGTGCCACCTCTGGCACGCATGTCATAGGTTCTCCATCACAGATATAGGGAAAGAGAGGAATCAACTGATTCTGTAAATAGGATATCTTAACATTAGAAGCAAAGTAATTCTACCATTGTTTATTATTGGGATCCTCCCCTCCTGTTCATATTTAGAAGATGCCACCTGGCACCTTGAACTACCACAAAGCAACCATGGTTTGTCAAAGATAAACATATTTATCTTATTTTGTGATTGGATAACTTTCCTAGTAGACTGTGGAAAAGCTGCAGACTCTATATTTTGAATTTAGGAACTCATTTTATAAACATCTTGTGGTATTCTGATTAGCAAACTAATTAAATGTGAGCTGGATGACATGACAGTTAAGTGGATGTATAACTGGCTTGAAAATCGTATTTAAAGAGTACTCATTGGTGGCTCCTCATTAAACTGGAATGCATTATTAAATGGGTTACCACAATAGTCAATCCCAGACCCTGTGATTTTCAGTCTTTATATTAATGACTTGGTGGTGGAAACGCTTATCAGATGTGTAGGTGACACAGGATTGAGTGGGATACCTAATACCCTGAAGGACAGAAATAAAATTCAAAACTATCTCAGTGGGTAAGAGAAACGGATAGAAAGGGACAAAATGAAAGTTGACAAAAGTAGAATGCTTTACTTAGGTAACAAAAAATAAAATATACAAGAATAGAAAGAGTTTGGTAACTGTGCTGGTGAAAAATATCGCGGAATAATAGTTTATTGCAAACTACTTGTGAGTCAATAGTGCGATGTGGCTGCAAGGAAGGCAGAAGCAGTTTTAGACTACGTATGCCAACAGACTATTGTTTCCGAATTACAGGAATTGTTAGTTTTGCTTTGTTCCATGGGAAAGAAATGGATCGGTTCAGACAAGGGGAGCTAAGATGATCAGGATATAGGATCTGATGAAGAGAGATGGAATTTGGAAATGTTTCACCTGAAAAGACTGTGGAGCAAGAGCACACAGCAAGCTTACTAAGCATTTGTGTTAGCTAAGTTACAATTAGGAGATTTTTATGCGGATAAAATAGAATTTTCATTGAGTACATGAAAATTAAAGTATTGGGAATTGGGTGAAAAAGCTGGTAAATTACTGGCACGTCATTTGCAGCAAGAAAATCAGCAGAGATTAATTTATAGCATTCTTCAAATACTTGAAGGGAGATTGCTTATACTGTAGCAGTGAGATCTCTTCTCTGTTGCTCTAAAGTCAGGATGTAGAATAATGGATTTCCATCACAGGAGGGCAGATTTCAACTAAATGGTTGCAGAAACTTTCTAGCAATAAGAACAGTTTGATATTGGAACTAACCCATATGCAGAGAAGTGGTGGGTCTTCTTCACTGATGTGTTCAGGTGGAGACCATACTACTTTCTTCCTTGGAGACTTTGATTTGATTCGTAAGAATCATAACATGGGATTGGATTTATAGCCTAAATTGTTCCTTCCAGTCTAATTCGCTTCTTGCATTTCTACAGATCAGATACACACATGCATTGTTGGGAGAGAAACTCCAGGATGGGTTTTAGTGGACTTGATTATTCTGGGTTAAGAAGTTAGGGAAGATAGGCAGAGCACAAAATTTTGTGTCCTGGGGGCATAAATACTTTTCTTTTAAATTTTGTACAACAGAGGGGTCCTAAAGTAGAACTTTAATACGCAGAATACTTTGAAGTATGTTTTCATTAATTGTTCTCAAAGCCTTCCCAGAATAATATCGCCAGTACACCCATCAGGGAAGGCACAGATTACAGACCAAAACATCTGGCTGTCGCTAAATTGGAGAGTTATACTAAATTTATGCCAACATTAATATCACATTTAATTTTGTGTTGTTGTTGTTTTTTTTCCATTTCCTCCAAGGCTTGGCTTTTTAATAGTGCTAGCCTTGAATTTGGCGTGTTCCTAATTATATGATACGTTGTGATTTAAAGACATATCACATAGCTGGGGGGGGAGGGGTTGAGATCTTGAGTCAGGATACATTTGGATTATATTGCTTTTTTGTTTGCCATAACAAATTAATTTCTGTTAATTATGCCAAACTTATTATTAGAATCAACAGCCTTTGAGAAAAAGGCTTCTACGGTACTACTGTAATTTCTATTCCTTCTGCTAGCAAAAAGTACACAATCAACAGCATTTTAAAATAGTAAATATATTTAGGGCTGAGATGAAGTTGGAATGTGTAAAATTATTAAAGTCTCCTTTGAGTTGATATTAATTCCTAGTGATTTCCTGGACACATTCCTACAGTTTTATTGGCAATGATGTATAAGTGATTAGCCACTGCCTTCTGAGAAGGCATTGTAAGCTAAGCATGACACTCTTCGTATTTCTTGGTAGTTTCCCATCCATGTACTTTACCTGTTCTGAGCCTGCTTAGGCTTATGAAGCTAGACAAGATCAGCCAAGAGATGCTATCAGTTGTAGAAGCATGAGAAGAATCTGGGAAATTGCAAGTTCCTGAACCTTGAAAGGACTGTAGCATGAACATCATACATCAGATATGAACCTAATAAAATATATTACCCATCCTATTTTTTCTTTTTTCTTTTGTGAGTATCCTGTCTGTAGTATTCATTCAGGCAACTGTGAAATGAATTTAATCATAGCAGAAATTCTTGTTATGAAGTCAGAAGACAATGCTTGGCAAGATCCAGAATGTGAATACGTTTTTACTGTTGTAGACTTTTTGTCAATGAAGAAAAATCTTTGATTCATGGAATCAGAGTTAGAAAGTTCCTTAGAAGGAACTAACCAAAGCTCTCTGACATATGGCCATCCAATCTGTGTTTTAGAACCTCTAATTTCATGTGGCAATATGTTCCATTGGCTCATACAGTCAGGAAGTTCTTTCTAACATCAAGCCTGAACCTGTTTGCTTGCAATTTTAATTTCAGTTTTAGATCTGCCCTCTGCGACAATCTACTCCCTCTTCTATGTGATAAACCTTTAGGTATTTGAAGATTGTTATTACATCTTCCCTGCAGTTGTCTTCTTTGTAAGCTAAACATGTCCACACTTTTAATTCATCTTGTTGTGCTTGTTTATACACCCTGAACCTCTTCTGATTTCATTCCAATTTGTCCTTGCCCTTTTTGTGGTACCCAGAATGGACACTATTCTCCAACTCTGAGTGCAGCAGTATAGTATAATGAAACAGTTATACTCTTAATTGGACGTCATGCTCAGATTAATATACCCTAAGATAGCATTGTCTTTGCTGCAACTGCATCAGACTGATGGTTCATGTTTAAGCTGGGATCTTGAATAAATTTGATTTGAAGCTTACCTGTGGAAGGATTGAAGGAATGAACATTAATGTGAGATACGAGGTAGTGCTGCAAAACCACCTGTCCCTTGAAAAAAGAAAAATATATTAATATTCTCTCAGATGCACAGTAGTGCTTCAGTTATGGACCTGGGGTAGGATAGTAGTTTTAATTATGGGCCTAGCTGCAAAGGCAGATGTTAAAATAAAAAACAAGTCAGAAAAACCTTTCCTTGTGATTGTGCAAATAGAATTAGGAGATTCTATTTTAATAATAAAAATCTGGCACAAACTAGGTAAGGATACACGAGCTGTTTATACAGAACCTTCAGATGGTAATAAAGGCAAATAAAAGGAAGTTGGAAACAAGGCAGCTGTCCGATGGATGTTCCCCCCACTAACACTATGCCTGGTGCTAAGAGCTGTTGTACAAAGAGAGCACTGATATTATTCATTAACAGGAATCTGCCATTCCAGCAGTGACAAATAGCCTCTCGCTCCCTCTGCATCAGCTCTTGTACAGACCATAAAGCATGGGGACAGCTTAAATATGGACCTGCTCAGCACAGGCCACTGGGTGATCTGTCTTAGTGGCTATAATGCAGGTGCAGCCAGCTTCCCTCCAAATGAGCACATTTCCCAAGGCCGGGCATGTACACTTGTTAGTTCCAGCATCTCATTCGTATTTCCAAAGGGACTATTTTAACCAGCACCACTAGTCTTAATGTCCCCCAAGTGCCTGGCTATGTTTTGCACCAGTCTGGTGTTTGCACATCTGCGGAGGTCAAAATTTAAACTTTTTATCTATAAAAAAGACAGAGCTGACCTTAATCTTTTAACCACTCCAGGTGGAAAAGGTACGCTGCTTGTTGGGGTACCGAGATGGCCTCCTTATCTTCTTTTTCCTCTCCTTTCCCATTGACCACTCTCACTTCACTGCATACAATTCACATCTTGTTTTATGATCTGAGAAATACAGAATACGCAGAGAAAGATTTCTTCTATAACTTGCTCCACAATAGGAACTGGTTGGGAAGGAAGATCTGTAATTCAAATATAGTCTTCCTACATAGCATTTTAACTTTACTGCCCATGTCAACATTTTTAAAAATGCATTTTTACGAAATCTAGGTCATCGCAGATCAACACAAGGACTTGTCCTCAAACCCTGCAAGATCCCACTTGAGTAATTATAATAGCTGAGTATCCTTGGGAATTTTCTGTATCAGATACATTAGAACTACCAACATTTTTGATGCAAACTTTGGAAAAAAAAATGATAATTTTGCCTACTTTTTCACAACACACAAGGTGAATCTTCATCATTTTAGCCATTGTCTATTCATTGCAGGATGAAGGCCTCTTCCTCATGTAAAGTTATTTAAAATCACACATCTCAGGCATGGGAACAAATAAATGAATGAATGGAAGCCCCTTCTACTGTTCTGTAGCTTTTAATGTTAGCCAGTATGGGAAAATGGTTTTAGGATTCTGATGAAACTTAGCAACAACTGTTTTTCAATACAAATCACGGAATGGACCCCTACTTCTCAAAAATCCACCAGGAGATCTAATCCTTACATTTGGGCTTGATTTCAGCTGCTTGTTTCTTTCTGATGAGGGCCTGCCTCCTTGACTATATGTTAATTGTTATAGTACTCTGGACATTTTTCTTTTGTTGAATGTGTGGCTGTTGGAGAATAAGGACGGAGATAGTCTATTCACAGGGTCTGAAAGGGAAAATGGGCTAAAATAAATGGTCCACTTGGAGAAGTAGAGCAACTCTGCAGGCCAAGTAACCCTGGGTTGACCCCATCCATACACACCCCTAAATCAATTGTGTCTTATTATTACAATATCAATATACAATATTCCAACAATAACAGCATTGATTTTCCAGCCAGGGGCTGCACCTAAACCTGTTTTAAAGAGGAGCGTGTAAATAGCCTCCCTCATTAAAAATCTATAGATTGCTCCCTCCCACCAGCTTCCTTCCCCTCCCAAAAAGAGAAAAAGCAGTTTATATTCATTAGAGCTATTGAATATAAAGTAATATGTTTGTGTTGGACATTGGGTAATGTGATAATCTGTCCGCATATCACAGAGAAATCCACTTAGCAGTGCTGTCAGCTTGACAAGAAAAATGGGCCCATAAAGCTGGCAAATACAAGAATGAAACACGTGCATATTGTGTGTTTAGGAACTATTCTTTGCCCATGGGCAAGACTAAGAAAGGTAGGTTTATCGGTTGATCTGAACATGTGGTACATGTTTGAGTTGGTAGAAGGGGGACGAAGGAGGGAAATGTACCAGCCTGCGTCTTTATGGGACTGAACAGATCTCAGGAGATTTCATTGTGTCGGTAAGTGCTTCCACAGATCCAGCTGAATTGACCACAATAGAGTGCGGGACACTCTATGTGGCATTTTGGATTCTTTTTTTCCTAGACTTTACATTTTGGAAAACAAATTTTCCTTGTGTTTAATCTTTTTATATTATACCTTGTAAGCCTCCCCCCCACAAAAAAATAAATTTATCTATGGAATTTGTAGGGATGGCCTACAAATTCCATAAATAAATTCAGGCCAACCCCCTGTTGCCTTGTACAACAGCAATCCAGTTCACCAACTGTCTCTGGTCAGTGGAACTAACTCATTGCAGTGGAGAATGCTGGCAATTCCACAATTGGCTGCCTCAGAATATTCCTTGAGAGAAGTAGCCTGGGTTGAATTAGTTTTAGTTTCATTCTATTTAGTATATTTCCTCGTGTTTTTATTTTATTTCAAATACAGTACAGTGGTACCTTGGTACTCATCCTTAATTGGTTCTGAGAGGCGCAATGAGTAACAAAATGATGAATACCAAATATTTTTTCCCCATAAAGAATAATGCAGTGAGTCACAAGACAGCCAATACTTATAAATTCTAGCTTGTGTATTGCAGTGGTGAGTAGACCGGTGCCTGCAAAAATAAATGGGTAGACCAGTGCCTCCAAAAACAAATTAGTAGACCGGTACAGTTCTGCAAGTAGTTAAAATTAAAAATAAATAAAAGTCTCGTAGACCAGTACCTCTGCTAAATCCTAAAGAATTGTCACATGACCATCAAGCCACACCCACAAAATAAGCCACGCCTACAAAACTAGTAGTAAAAATATTTAGAACCCACCCCTGGTGTATTGGGTACCAATCAAACAATGAATGCTGGGACAAACATAAAAACGCATTGAGACCAAATTTGATGAGTTTCAAAGCAGTTGAGCACCAAGATGCCACTATAATCCTTGCCTATCAAGCGTTCATTCTTAGAGAACTGGAAAGCACTATAAGTCTAAGTGCTATTGCTTTTGCTATTCATTCAGCAACTGAAGTTACAATGGTGCTGGAAAAAAATATTTATGACCAGTCCTTGAAGTTGCAACTGATGCAGAATCGCCACAATTACATTATTCCAATTTGGGTGCTTGGTAACAGATGTGCATTTTCATTGGCCACAACAGCCCACACTTATGTGATTGTCATTTGCAATTTTCACAGCTGGCTTCCAGCAAGCAAAGTCAAGAGGGTAGCTGACAGGAAGTAACAACTTGCTGTCATGTGATGTCATGCTTTATGACCTGTAGCGACCACAGCTGGAACTGATGAACTGATGATGATGTTGGGTATGGTCATGTGACATTTCATTTAGCAACGGAGTTGCCAGTCCCAGCCGAGGTCAGAAAGTGAGGACTACCTGTATTGATAGGCTGCATTTCCAGCCTTTATACAGAATTAAATTTGTCTCTTACCACATACAACAAAAGGCATAACAAAGTGTCTGTAATTAGTTTGACACCATCACCAGGGGTACTTAAGAACCAGGATGCATAATGTTTCTGTAAGTTCCTAAACAGTAGCAATTCTAGGCATGCTTTCTTTCTTTTGAGAGAAACTATATCAGTGGTGAAATGTAAAATTTGTTACTATCGGTTCTGTGGGCGTGACTTGGTGAGGGGGGTTTAATATGACTGGGTGGGCATGGCCAACTTTTTTTTTTAAACTTTTAAAAGCATTTTTTCTACAACCTCGAGCTTGTAAAAAATGCTTTTAAAAGCCTCTGACGATCAGGCAACTCAACTGGGATCGTCAGAGGCTTTTTTTTTTTTTTTTTTTTTACTTTTAAAAGCATTTTTTCGGCCGAAGAGATTGTGGAAAAAATGCTTTTAAAAGTTAAAAAAAAAAGCCTCTGATGATCGCACAGCTCAGCTGGGCATGGGAGGGGGAGGAATTTTTGCTACCGGTTCTCCGAACCACCCGACGCCATCGCTACCAGATTGGGCGATCTGGTCTGAACCGGGAGCATTTCACCCCTGGACTATATGCCATAGATACTACACTCATTGTTTTGGTAATCTGTGAATCTTTGAGAACATTAACATCAAGAAGGAAGCAGCAGTACATTCCTGTCCAACTCTCTCATGGACAAAGAGATTGGACCACTTTTAGAGAACTAATTCTATCCATTTCAAAATGTTGCAGTGTAGTAATCAAGGGATGAATTTTAGGAACAACCAGAATAATTCAAGAGGAAAAAATAAGGGAAGGTCAGGAACCCCCTGTGTAGAAGTTGAGCATGAACAATAGAATGTGATGTCATTCAAATTGGGTTGAACATTACACCTGAAGAGCAAATTGGAAACAAATGTGTAATCTGGCAATTGCAGAAAGGAACAGAAATTTCATGGCTTCTTGACAGTTAAAAGGTTTTGGCTAGGAAGTTTGTGTTCCTCTGTCTTGCTATCATACCAATATGTCCAAATGTAGTATGCCCATTCTGTATATGCATATGCACATATGTGAACTTGAATTAGTTCCTTTCCCAGTGTTTGAAAAGCAGATCTCCGCATGGCCATCTGGGCCCATTGTTGAAGCTTATCAGGGTCGGGTAAAGCCTCCAACGGCCTATCATCAGACGTTTCTTATTCTCAATTGCCATTTTTGTAACAGAAAATCCTTTTTCAAGGTAACAACGAGGAGATTTAGGAGATTTCATATGGCTAATAATTCCCCAAACAGCTATCTGACGGTGTTGTTTTAAAAGCCGCTTAGTTTTTTGCTTTGGAGTTTATGAAAATCTCCTGCGCTAATATCCCGAGAGCCAGCCTATAATTGTGTTATTAAATCAATCGGAGCGGATTACATTGTAAAATCAATAAGCGGCTGTAATTGCATATTAGAAAGTTGTTCGGCTGTTGTTGATTTTTTTGTACACGGATAATTGTAATAAGCGTGTTTACCTTCATGCTGATTTGAAATCAGTCTTGCTAAATGACTTGTGGCAAGCAAGCTTTGTAATGGCATGTTTCCAGAGCCATCTGACCAGGTGCTTTCAGACAACTTGAAACAGCCAGAGTTTAAAATGGAGGATCATAAAATATGGGGGGGGGGGGGGGGCGGGGGAGAGACTAGCTGTTTGGGTTCGGTTGTTCTTGTTGTTTCAGTTTTGCTTTCTTTGCACTAGGATATTCGGGGTAGGTGGGAGGCAGTAAACATCTATATGAATGCCTTTCATACTTTCAACATTTAGCTTTCCTGAAAATTGCTCCATCTCATGGGAAAATCAAAGATTTTAAAGAAAATGTTTATTCATTTCAGTGGATGAACTGTTAAAAAAGAGAAAGTAAAAAAAAAACATGGGACAATGGAATGGATGCAGCACGTCTACTATTTGGAGACGTTTTGTCCCGTCCACTGTTTTCACTTTCCCACATTAGATTGATTGAATAATTGATTATTTATTACAGAAATACGTTACGTGCCTACCTGTCAGAGTCCTGATAGCTTACAATGAGAAAGAACTAAAATGATATGTGACAAATCTAAATTATTTCAATTGCTGCTCCTCGATTAAACTTCTTTCTCTCCAAAATCTCTGCAAGGGAGAAATGTTTTGGGGTTTTTTTTTTTAACCATTTTGGAAAGGATAGGCAGTGGGAATTAATCTGACCGTGGGGGGAAATTGTTTCAGAGGGAGGTTGCTAGACTGAGAAGGTGATATTTCTGGCCTCAGCTCCTTGATCTCTCAAGGAATGGGCTGAGGGAACTGTCTTAGACTGACTATTACTGTACAGGCCATGAGAAAAACTGCCTTATGCAATCTGTTATCTTGACTGACCCAGAGTAGTTTCATGAATCCATGTAGATTATGCTACTGCTTGTTAATTTGTGCCCTCTCAAGCTCAGTTAATGTGAGAATTGCCTTTCTTGATATATTTGTGTCTGGAAGAGATGGGGGATTAAATTAAAAATTATCATCATAGTATCATATATACGATGACTGATTCACACATATAAGTAATCATTTAATATCACAAACACCAACAAATGTGATGAATTAATGTGCTTAGATTGGATATTTAATGGAAATACGCAATAGTGTGAGATGTATAATGGTATACTTTTGGTTGATAACTTTTGACTCTGAAAGCTTAGTGTTTTATATATGATCTATTTATTGATTATCTCAGTTGATTCACATATATACTCACTGCTACCAGGATTTGACACTTAGAATAATTAAAAGCTACATAATGCGATTATGTTATTGTATAGTCTTCCTTCACTTACAGCCATCCAGAGATGTTGAGGCTGCAATTACCAGGATTCCTAGCCCCAATTCTCAGCCAAGTGGGGGGGAGGTGAGGTGATAGGAGGCAGAAGGTTGCTTTATTTGTGTAATGGGGTGTCAAAATCGCGGCCCACGGGCTGGATGCATCACACACTGGCCACGCCCACTCCCAGTTTAGCGGATGTGACAACACATGTGATGTGTCATCACATCACATGACGACAATGTGACGCCGCGAGTTTGACACCCCTGCTTTATAATCTTCACAAACCAACCATTCCATTTATGGACTGTTCTCAAAGTTGCTCTCTAAGTGAGGCCACTAGACCCATGTTACCTAAGTGGCACTTAAAATGTATTACATTTGCTTATGAGTCTCTGATTGAGAAACAATCATTTAACATATTTGGTAAATGATTGTGCTCTGCTTGGAGACTATTTAGGCCTGTTGTGCAGAAGTACAGCTGAGATACAAGACCAGTCAGTCTTCCCAAACAAATGAGATTCGCCTTAGAGAAGAGGAATCCCTTCTATTTTCACTTTTTTGGGCAATATCTAGTTTGATTGAAGTTTGTGGATATAATCATTTTAGCTACGCCCAAATCTCTGGCTAAGGCAGATACAATATTTATGACAAAAAGAATACATGCTTGTTCTAATATTAACCTTTCCAACAGCTCACTCTCTAAGATCACTTTGCCTTACTACCATTGTTTTAATGCTTGGGTCTTCTACATACTATTCTGGGCTAAATAGGCCAAGATGTATTAAATTGGCCAAGATGTACTAATTATAAGAATATCTCTATTCCTATAATTGTTATAATAATTCTGTTTTGCACTTGTTCTCAGATTAAGCACAGCATGTGACATAAATGTAGATTTTGCATAATTGTACCATCTATTTTTTTACTACCTATTTTTTTGGTACAAAATGATGGTGGCAGTACTCACCCAGAACTGTTTAATTGTATGTAATTGCAAAATTCTGTAGGTCAAGATTGCAGTTTCCTTTTCTGCTGCTTCTCTGCTGTGTTACCAGCACTCTGTAGGTTAATCAGAAGAGAAGTGATGGAGATGTTCTGAATATCTATTGATATCCTTCCTGAATAGGGAAGTGCCATCACTTTGGGGCCAAGATTGGTTGGACAGCAGTTTCCTGCTCCATTCGGCCCCTGGTGTTCATTCTTCAGACAGTGTGCCTGTCTCCTAGACAGTGAAATATGGCCACAATTAGCCTGGATACAGTTCAATTATGATAAACAGCGCTTGCACCCTTTAAGCCGTGATTAAAAGGCCTCCCCCCTTTGATAGAGAGACCTAATTTCACATTATTATCGCTGCCGCTTGATTATAAAGCACTCCCTGGATTTACAGTTAAGAGATGGATGTAGAGGCACTGCTTTATCATTTACACATCAGTAATGATGCAGCTGTCCCTCTGCCACAACATCCATTTACTAGCAGGTGTGTGTGTGTATGTGTGTGTGTGTGTGTTCTACTTCGTTCCCCCTTTAGAGTGGCAGCGCCACCCCATGTCATCCAAGCCCTGCCTGCCACATGCAAGTGGGCAAAGTCACCCTTACGGTAACAGCGTGATGAATGGGCACACACTAATGAAATGGAGACATCAAGGCGTGGGGCGAGAAAGAAAGAGTGCTGATGGGAGGCAGCGGAGCTGTCCCAAGTCGGAGGGGAGCGGGAAGAAGGATCGCCTCGCCACTGTGTGCTGTCAAGGGAGAAATTACACATTTACTCTTGCTTTTTCTTAAGGAGACGGCCACCATAGATCAAAACATGGATTTACAAGCCAATTTTCAACATGAAATATAGACACCAAGAATCAATTTAAGCCTTGCTTCTATTTTAGCAAACTCTGCTTGCGTTTAGTCCAGGTAACACAAATCAGCTCAAGTCTTGTTTCCCTGTTAGTTCAGAAGGGAATGGTTTGCTGTATCTGTCCATATTTCTGCCCTAATTTTTTTGCTGTAACCGCTACGATTCTTCCGCTGTTAAGAGTGAGGAAAGCAGTTAGCAGGGTCTGCAATAAAGTTCTGAACTTGTGTATGCTTAACACAAATACTTGTGGTTATTATCTCAAACTGGTTTAGCTCTTTGTTTGTGACAGAATTCATAATTTAAGATCTATAAAATCTTAAGTCTGAGTTTCTAGGTCTAGTTGTTGGCTTTTATAAGGAAAGGGATCTCTAAGGCAGATAAACCGGGCATTTTATGTTTTTGTAGCATTTTTGAGTTGCAAAGGACATCTTTGTCCTTGATAGTTTTTTTCACTGTCACCAGTTTGTACTTTTTCTAATTTATATGAATTAGATAATCATATAATTATATAACCTGAACATTTTTAAAAGAAAAAAAAATACTTACCGTAGAAGTTAACCATGAATTTTACTGAGCATGGAATCTGAAGTGATCGAACATGCTCTGAATAAGAGAGTTGTTTCTGGCATTGCTAGTCCCATTTGTGTCATTCTGATGTTAGCCTTACAAGCCTTTCTCCAAGATACTGCTATTGCAGAGACTATATCAGCACGTGTGCAACTGGACCGCAACCTGGAAGAGGAGCTGCCCAGGGCACATGCGCGTGCCTGAAAATGAACTTCCGGTTTCAGCTATTGAACTTCCGGTTTCAGCCAGCTGCTCTTCCAGGTTTCTGGCGCATATGCACATGTGATGATCAGCTTGCAAAAAGGCCAGCTGATCGTCGCATACGCATGCACGCCAGAAACCCGGAAGAGGAATGGGTGACACCGCGGGTGCCAGGTGACATGGCTCCATGTGCCACTTCGGGCACGTGTGCCAGAGGTACGCCATCACGGGACTATATCCATCTTATACCAGGTGCTCTGTGTTGTACCCTCACCTGGCATTTCACATATACAACTAATCCAAGGTCTGGTATGTCAATGTTTTAATTGGGAATTAGATCAGAATTATTGTTTTCTTAGGTTTGAAAAGGAATTAGTTTCACTTGAATTGAACCCAGAACAAGAGGTAATATACAATGTGAGCATAGTTTAAAGCAGACACTCTTCCACTTTTCAAGAGCTGAAATATATTTGAAATTGAGCTCTAGCAATATAAGATCTATTCCCATGCTCCTAGCCTTAAGCAAATAATCTCCAATAGAAGAAGGCAACAAACCAGCAGACATCCTATTTTGGGATAAGAAGAGGAACAGGTCCTTTTGCTTATTGGTGCCTACATTCTGTGGTACAGCTGAACAATTGCTACAAGCACTTGTGAGTACTATTCATAAGACAAAGGGACAAAAATATTTATTTCCTCCTAAATTCTTATTTCTAAGAGAGATGGAAGAAAAATGGAAGTTGTTGCAGTTTTCAGTCACAGCCAATAGTCAGATGGATGAACAATTCCCTGCCACAAAAGGGTTTCTATAAGGTTATTTTGTATTTATGAATGAGACTGCAAAATTACTAACTTGCCAAATTCATCCAATAATCTCAGCTGCTCTTTTCAAAGTGAAAGAGAATTTTGACATTGAAAAGATTGTAGGTCAGAAAAGACAATACTGTTTTTGTTGGACTTCATTAAACAGGTCATGTTTGTTATTGTCACGAGACTGGCACTTGATGCAAAATCAGTTCTCCATCTCTGCCCTAAATATTCCGAGTCAAAATTTTATGGATGATTTTTTTCCCCCTGCTTATTTCAAAGTTTGACAAAATAACAAATTTGTGAAGATCCTGTATAATTTCACTGATGTAGTTTTACATACTCATTAGACAACCTGTGAGCCGCTGAGCCATCGTTTCAGAAATATTTCCTTATATAAACAGAGAAACAGAATGACCATGGGTGGGCAAAAAGGTAGTGGGAGTAGGAGCAATTTCTGACTTCCTGCCAGCTTCCCCATTGACTTTCCTTATGGGAAGCTGTGGCAGTGATGATCATGTGACTTGTGGCTGGGCACAGTGACAGAGCAGTGCTGAAGTGATCACAACTTCGACAAACTTGAATTCCATGGGAGTAATGCTTCCCAGATTTTAAATGCATTCTTTTTAGGCTAGACAATTAGAAATATGTGGGAAGGTAACAGCACTCCGTGCGCCTTCAGTGTTGAGTCATGCCGGCCATATGACCACGGAGACGTCTTCGGACAGCGCTGGCTCTGGAAATGGAGATGAGCATCATCCCTAGAGCCGGAAAACGGCTAGCACGCATGCGCGGGGAAACCTTTACCTTATTAGAAATATGCTGATTCCAAATTGTTGCCCTTTGTTGTCTTCTTTCACCCAATTGAAATTAGTTTTAGTAGTATATCGATTTTAAAATGTATTGTCCCAAAATGTTATACTGTAGCTGAATTCAGGGTTTCTGAAAGAAAGATAGACTAAAATGTTTTTAAAAATCAAGGATTACCTTTGCCAATGTTCATTTCCTCTCACTACTTTTAAACTGCCAACCGTCTTCCTCTCATGTGCTCAAAATCCCCTCCCCTGTACTAAAATAAAATATTGATTGGATGGAAAGAGCAAGGAAATGAGAGGCCAAGATTGTCCATATACTGTACATTGTAGAGGTGAAAATTTTAGAGCTGCCATTTTCAGTAGTTTGCATACTTCCTTGATTTTCCCTTGTTAAGACAAAATGTGCTCCGTACAATTGGATTAGCATTTACCCTGCTCCATTGCATACTTTGTATAAATGTTGAATCATAGTAATTGCCAGTTTTATTATTTTCAGTTGTGTTTCAATTATTGCTTTCTATTGTGATGTCTGGGCAAATAATACTCATGTTTCTAAATGGCAAGATGCTCAAATAAGAGAGAGTAATTTTATACGTAAGGTCATGGGTTGTGGCATGTTAGGAACGTATTTTTCTCAGTGCAGCATTCTGCATGCATAGCTTACACACGCCTCTGCCACTACGCTTAGATTTGTGTAGACACACGTTTCTTTTTTTACCCACAATTGAAATGTGTTCTTTTGTTTTCTTCTCTGGATATTAGATGATTGCAAGAACATTGCCAACATCATGAAGACGCTGGCCCACAGAGGGTTCATCTTCAAGCAGACCTCCAAGCCCTTTTGATCTCTGGGGCCGGCCGGACAGGGCTGCATGCGGCCGGCTCCTGCTACATGGGTGCGATGGGCTGGAGCATTCGAATGACAGAAAGAGGACAGAGGAACGAGCAACCCCACGACTCCGTCAGTTTTGCTGTTCTGCCAGTAGAGGCTGTATATATGGAACTGGATTCTCTGTGTAGGCCTGAAGTGACTCCCTCTCTAGGGCCAGCTGCCTGCCCGGCCTGGTCCAGCTGCAGCCCCCTAGGGCGCTTGCTCCACATGGTTAGAGACGTAGATTGTTTTCCCTTTTGTTGGCTTCTGATTCCCATTGGCGTCTCTCTCTCTCTCTCTCTCTCTCTCTCTCTCTCTCTCTCTCTCTCTCTCTCTCTCTCTCTCTCTCTCTCTCTCTCTCTCTCTGTGCTCACAATTGCGCCTGTAGCAAGACCGTGGTGCTATGTTCTGGGCACTTGCCCTCTTTATTTTGAGTACATTATCGCAAGAGCTGCGGTCAAGCCCCTCTTCTCCTGTGTGAATCTGTTACTGTGTCTCCTGCGTGTCAGCTAAATATTGACTGAGCAGCATCCAGACAGTCCCCTTTCTGCAGCAGCCTTCTGCTCGTTCCCTTTCTGATTTCAATAAACACTAAGCCCCATCCCTGGTTCCTCCTGTATGTGATTAAGGAAGCTCGGCTCTTTCTGTTCAAGGTGAAGTGCCTGTATTCCATGCCCACCAAAAGCCACCTATATCCCTGGGATTTCATTCAGCAGGGGCTATATTACATGCTAGAGCATCCTGGTTGATGCTCATCTGACGTGCAGCACTTCTGGCACCCAGGTCTCTTATTGGTGCATCCTCAGAATGTCAGGGACCCTATTTAAGTGTTTGGTTTTTTTTGTGCTTGCACATGACCATCATGTAGTATGCAGTCCATTGCAGGCAGTGGACATGCCCAATATACTGCTTGTCCAGCCAAGGAGTTGTATTCCCAGCCTCAGTACACTGTAGCAATCTGCGTACCGATTGAAATCTCTGTTCTTTTCCCTTTACAATCTGACTAATTTCCCTTTTCACAATGGCTGAAACCAATGTGTTGCCTGAGAGATATGGCCTACTCCAGTTCCCAATGCCCTGTGTCAGTATAAAGGGAGGAAGATCAACCTATTTTCTTCTTCTCCTAGCTCAGTGTTTTCCTGACAGAATATCCTTCCCTGGCCCTTGCTGAATGGACCCCCAGGGGCATAGGCTCCAGCTGCCATCAACTTGGGAGCCACACCAAGAGGGCTCTGCTCATGCAGCAATCAGGCTGTGTGAGCCGATACAGGCACTGGGCCTTCCCAATAATAATGCATGGTGTGTGGATGTTCCAGCTGAACCCAACCTGACCTCTTCATTGGCTCGTTACTCCCATCCTTGCTGTAAATGTGCCACATGAATAAAGTTTGGGGGAAAGGAACTTGGCTCTTATGTGCTGCAAGGGTGTGGGCGTGACCTTGCCAGCTACAGTATCTCCTATTGAGTGTATTGCCGCCTCCTTCTAAAGCCTCTTTAAACACGGCTGGCAATTTCTGCATATATATTTGCTTCATTCTCAAATATATTTGCGCTCACAGTATTATTTACAAATACTTAGTGTTCAGGGATTAGTATCTATTTCCTTAGTTCTTCACTAGGAAAGACTGAGAAAAGGGACTACTCCTCTTTTACTATTCAGGTTCCTGTAAGCAGACTTCTTCTTTCAGCTCCCAACTTGTGTTCTTGAAGAAGAGGAATAGCGATAGGTAGTGAGAAGAGACTAGAGACTAGTATGAAGCCTAGCTATCAGGCAAACGTTTAAAAAACATGAAATTATGAAAGGGCTTTTGTGTGAGAATCTTGAGCTGGCAAATATTTACACTTCATCATTGCACAATCTCAGATAATTTGTACATGGGATATATATTGGTTCTGGGACCACAGGAAATGGGAGAGCAAATTCCCTATCTTAAGTATACTAGAAAAATAGCATAATATTATATATACTGCTAATAACTGGTCATTGATATTGTTTATACACAGTACAGGTAGTCCTTGATTTACAAACACAATTGAGGCCAAAATGTATGTCCTTAAGTGAGTTTTGCACCATTTCACAACCTGTCTTGCTACCATTATTGACTCACTGCAGTTGTTAAGTGAATCTTGTTTCCCCAGTGACTTAACTTGTCAGAGGGTTGCAAAAGGTCATCACATGACCCCAAAGATTCATAAATACATGCCAGTTTCCAAATGTCCGAATTTTGAACATGTGATCATACTATAATGGTTGTGTGAAAAAAAAAAATGGTCATGTCACTTTTTTCAGTGCCATTGTAACTTCAAATGGTCACTGAAGTTGTACATCTACACACCTGTACACATTTTTTTGAATTAGTTTTAGAAATATACGATATGTAGCACAGCCACGGCAAGTACTATAGGGTTTTTAAAAGCAATAATTCAGTTTTAAAGTACCCAAACACTGAAGGCCAATGAATAATTGCCAAACTTTTGTTGATTGCTATGTGAGATCTGATTTGGAGAACAATGATAAATAGATGCCTGGAAACTTTACTAAGTGTATGAAGAACATACTGAATCAGTGTTCTTCCTATATGTTTAGGATCAGTGTTCTTAGAATCAAATGATTGCTTAGACACTGTTCTTCTTTCCCTCCATGATCGAGTGTTTTTCAGTACACCTATGGCAGCATTCCTGTAGATGGTTTGGCCAATAGAGATACAAGGGAGCAGTAGCCTATGAGCCCATGACAGGCAGAATTCGTGTTTCCTCCCCATTCTGACCAGTCCATATTTACTTTGCAGGTTCTGCCCTCCAAGGCACTAGGGAATGTAACCAAGCCTCTTCCTTCTCAGGTTAGGGACTCAGGATCAAAGGTCACAGGGATTTTAATGGCTCCCTCAGTGTAATCACCTGATCAGGTTTATTGATTCAGTGTCGATGGAGTCGTCTAATTAGTTTTCTATGAAAACGAAGAACTTGGCCTTTGACCTTTCTTTCTGCCAGGAAGAATGTAAATCAAAGGGCGTTGTCATGCACTATTGATTCCCAGTTGCACTTGAGGGGAAAAGAAGGCAAGCACATGAGTTAGGCCTGACAGCTGCAGGCCAGGGATGTCATAGTCCTCCTTTGACATGTATCTGAAAGAAGATGAATATTCAAAAGGGGAGGGGAGGAAGCAGCTCTTTATATAGCAAAGGGACATCTAGCCATTAAAGAGTCAGCAAGCTGAAGCTAGCTTTTCGGACATAGCAAACTTTTTGGGCATAGTCTATAGTGTTGATTTATTACAAAATAATCTATAGTCTGTTTTATTACTAAATATTTGACTTTCGTATTGCCAAGGTGGGGCTAAATAACACAATCATGAGTTCCTCCATTTCCAAAGAATATCCTGACTATATTCTGTGTTGGTAACAAAGCTAGAATTCTTTGATCTATATATATTATGCATAAATACAGGTATTTTCTATTTTGCATAATTTATTCTACTAAGAAAATACCATTAGTAGTTTTTCAAAGAACCTCTCTTATAACTCGACCTCTTATTCTATATATATTTCTGGCTTGGAGGTCTCACCTAAATTAATTCTCCCAACCAAATCTACTCCCAACTAAAACATATGAAGAACAGTTGCAAGAACTGGGTATGTCTAGTTTAATGAAAAGAAGGACTAGGGGAGATATGATAGCAATGTTGCAATATCTCAGGGGTTGCCACAAAGAAGCAGTCAAGCTATTCTCCAAAGCACCTGAGGGTAGGATAAGAAGCAATGGGTGGAAAGAAGAAACTAAGAACTAAGGAGAAATTTTCTGAGAGTTAGAACAATTAATCAGTGGAACAACTTGCCTCCAGAAGTTGTGAATGCTCCAACACTGGAAGTTTTTAAGAAGAGGTTGGATAACTATTTGTCTGAAGTGGTATAGGGTTTCCTGCCTAAGCAGGGGGTTGGATTAGAAGACCTCCAAGGTCCCTGTTATATGGGATAATAATGTTTTTTTTAATAACCAGCATTTATTTAGCTCGCTGCTTCAAATGTTCAACAGAACTGACACAACTGTCATACCAGACAGCACTTCTAGATGGTACAAAGAAAAACTGGGCCATCAACAGCATTACAATAAAAATGAGATCTTCACATTTCTCAATATTTATGCAAAACAGAGGGATTTGCTTCTAAGTAAATAGGAAGGATTGTACTATGAGGATCCTTAAGAACAATTATTTCATACTGACTGGAAATCCCAACCCCCTTGGAGGACATGAAGTTAGAAATGATTGAGCCAGTGTTTTACTAAAGGTACTCACACACTAATCTGACAGATAGTAGGTGCTATAATAGCAAAAGGAGTCACTTTCAGTCCAGCAGATAATGACCTTAAAAATAATGGTTATTGCAATGTATATTGCCTCACCTAACTGTCAAGGGGGTAAAAATTCCTTGCTTTGAAACCTAATTTAGATGCAGTGGCTCTGAATTAATAAGATTTCTTTAACAAGATGAAACCTTGGGAGAACGATTTAGGCTGTTGGTATCCCATAAACTGGCCTGCTAAACCACAGAGAAACATATGACAACTTTATGAGAATGGGAGGAGGCAGCTGGAATTACTGCTCAACCAGGGGTCAATTTTCTCCATTGATAATGTGATGCATGTCTACCATAACTTTAATCACACAGCCCATGGCCATTCCAGCACAAAATGCAACCCCAACTCCTGTTGACACAGGGGTCTATCTCCTGCCCTTCCCTCTCAATGACTATGATTCTGGAACAAGAGATTATGGATTCTATATTTACATCATTTACAAAACTCAGGAATAGGCAAAATAGACAATAAAATCGCAGCAACAATCAATTCAGGATTTTGAGCTCGTCCTCTTCTTTATGAGGGCAGTAAACACCTTTCTTCCTGATGTAAGCAAAGGCAAACAATGTCCTTCAACATAATGGTCCCTACTACAGTATGGGGAGACATCTCCTCCTTGCACCGGCAGGCAGTAACTTGGTCCTCCAAGATCCTGAACTTGGACCATCATGCTACTCATGGCTTCTTCACCTTCTTGACAGATGAGGAACTGGAAGCAGATTCCCTGCGCTTTCTCTGTTCCAACAAGAAACAAATAAGAAGCAGAAGAGGAGTCAATTTTTTAGGCAAAAATCCCCAATTCAATAAAAAACCTTGCAAAGCAAAAAATGACATATATTCAGGCAGGAAATGCAGGAAAAAGCCTTACATGTAGATCCTAAGTAGTTAAAAGAACATAACAGATGGAATACAAACTTACTTGAGGCTACCCCAAGAACAGGGAATTAGTTGATCATTTCAGTGACATGAAAAAATGACAAGTAAAATTCTGATAGACAAAGCCATAGCACAAAAAAGATGTTTACTTGTGGCTTGTACATATTGGGACAATGGAAGGAACATACGACATCAGGTTGCTTAAGGATGGAACACTATATCTGGCAGGCACATAATTTCCTGGGCTGATCCATGTTCTCCCTCTTAAGCAAACTGCATTTCCAAAGGATACAGGAATTCTACTTCCACTGCCCTAGCAAGGGCTTGCAGATATTTCATTTGGACTACCAAATGCCTAAAATAATATGTCAATACCTCAATAGCTTGAAATCAAGAATAATTTACTGATACGACCAAGGATTATAGAGCATCTTAATGAATGAATGAAAATCATTTTCTAAAGAAAATCAGTGATTGTAATCAAGAAGAGAAGGAATTTATAATTGGGTCCTTGGATCATTTATTCATTCATTCCCACCTAGGCTTGTTTTAAATGTGTGCAATATAAATGATTAAGAACTTCAGTAAATAAATCCCAACCTCTCCCAATTTTTTCTTCCATTTAGTCATGCCTGATTCTTGGAGACTGCCTGGACAAGTCCCTGCAGTTTTTCTGATGGTTTTTCTGAAGTGATTGGCCTCTGCTTCCTTTCTAGGGCTGAGAGAAACTGACCAGCCCAAGGTCACACAACTGGCTTTATGCCTAAGGTGAAACTAGAACTTACGGTCTCCTGGTTTCCACCCTGATTCCTTAACCACTATACCAAACTAGGTCTATCTTATGAATGAGAGCACCTACGTCTTAGGAATGCACAAGCCTGAAACAGCAGGCTCCTGGTGGACTCACAAAGCAGCCTTTCATGATTTTGTTGGTTAAGTGGTACCTGCTAGTATTTGAGGAAATGAGGTCAAAAGATAGGCTTTAAATAGCCAGCACAAGCTGAAAACAAAGGCATGGAAACTTCAGAGCTACTCAGTGAGACTGCTGAATTAATGGGAATGAGTGTATGTGTTTGATAATCCTGATGTGGCAAAAGAGCGATCTTTCAAATATGTCACAAATTCATATCAATCACCTTCTCTAGCTTGGCTTTTCCTATCGCTATGGGCGAAAACGAAAAGTGCTTAGAAAAAAAATGTTCTCCGTTATAATTTACAAGAATCTGGGAGCCTGCCTCACTGTTAATGGAAAGGAATTATTTTAAAATGAGCATACATTCCCCCCTCCCGCCATGACAGAGAGACATATTTTATAGAGACACGCAAGTGAGCTTTTCTAACTCCATCCTTAAAAGAAAGATTTTTGATGTTAACAATGTAACTTTGCACTTTCAAGTAGGCTCAGAAAACAAGGAGCCAGCAGGAGTTCAGATAAAGGCAGCTTAAAAGTCAAATGATTCCGACTCTGAACCCAAGACTTCTTACAGACAAGGTCTTTTCGTTTCCCCATTAATAGGCTGACTTGTGAGCCTAGGAACAAAGAGTGCTGATGTGAGGAATTCTGAGGAGAGTCAACTCATTATGGATGGGCAAGTAGAGTCTGAGTTGTGCAAATCAAAGGCCCTAATCTGGAGTAACTGGCTGTACTTGTGCTTGGAACTAATTTGATCCAAGTTATAGCTCACCTTTTGCCCCTTCAAGGCCCAGAGCAACATCCTTTCTGGGTCAGCCGGAATGAGGGGAAAAAAGACCTTCATTGGGAACCACCAATAGTGGACCTTGCTCTCAACTAAAATATGAATCATTCTGGGGAAGAAAAAGTCACCCTCAAAATGTTGACCTCCAGCCAACTGAAATCACTGACAGCAACTATGTAGGGCTTAATTTGAGAATGCATGTCATCAATTGGTTAGGAACAATTTCTTTTAAAAGTTTTGGGTTGGAAAGGAAGTCTTGTCAAGTAAAGAGAACAAGAAAAGATATAAACCAGAACTTTTAGACAATATCATCCAGATAAATTCAAATGCCTATTTCAGATATTGTCTGCACCAGGATGTCTCCACTCCATGCATCTGATGAAGCAGACTAATCCATGGATACATGTAGCAATAAATATCTTTGATAAAAGAAGGTTTTTTGCTATGTTTTGCTCAGAAGACAAAGCTAAACATCTGGAATCCCAATCATGCTATACGTAGATGTAAAAGACTCATAGTTCATAGCCACCATCTGTCACTGAACATTTAGCAATGTGAACTATACTTTACTTCTACTACTTAAATTAATTCCGGAGACTCATCTGGAATGTCAAGCAGGATAAGAAGCCACTATCACGGCCATCATATTCTAACCATAACTACGCAGCTCCCATGTTTAAACATGGCAAAACATTTGGGGGTTTGGGCAGTGAGACAATCATCAGTAACTGAGTTAAGGGATAAACACATGTCCATCTTCCAAAAAAAAAAAAAAGTAACTAAAGAAATACATTAAAAAGAAAACAAAAAACAAAACTCAAAGGGCAGACTTGATGGATCACTAGGTCCTTTTCTACCATCAGTTTTCTTGTTTCTATTTGCTCATTGAGATCTATTTCAGCCAAATGTCTATTCACTCAAATCTTATGAAATTATACTGTCATTATTCAGGTAATCCTCGTTTAGCAACACTAACAGAGACTGGAATCTGTCATTAAGTGATATGACAGTTAATTCAAAAAGCCACGTGTCTTCACTGCTTAGAGTTCCAACAGTCCAAGCTGCCATTGTTAAACAAAGACCTTATGGGTCGTTAAATGAGGATCTCGGGTAACCACCATTTCCAACTTCCTGCCAGTTTCACATTGACTTTACTTCTGGGAAGCCCACAAGAAAGTCATAAATTGCGATCATGTGACACAGGACATCACAACATCTGTAATATGAGATTGTAACTATCACCTGTAGTAACTTTCTCCCACACCAATCCATATTCTTTCTACAAGAAGAAATCAAGCTGGTTTCAACTTTGTGCCAATCCAGCTTAGGTGCCAATCTTACAGAAATAAGTAGTCCAAACAATTGGACTCATGGTGCTTACCTAAAGTAAAATATGGTGACTCTCTGCAACATGCTACCTAAGTATGTTTGCACATCTATGGAGCATCCTTTTCCCCAAATTCATAAAGGAGAATTCCTCTCTACCCTCCAACCAATGTATGACCCTCCTCTCCATCCTGAAAATAACAGCAAACCTTCCTGAGCTGCCCCCTCTTGTTGGGTGGAATTTCTTTCCTTTCCAAAGACAGTGTAAAGAGGTCACAGTGTGAATGCGCTTGACCTTTTGTCTTGAACTAATCTAATTGTGTCGTCTTTGTGTAACCAGCTGGTAAAGGTCAGAGCTGTATTTAACAGGGGGGCCCTTTAGGTACCAAACTTGCCTTGCAGTGAATTAACTTGATTATATTTCTTTCAAATACATCACAGTCCAGATCATGTTAACCCTCTTGGTGCTATTCTCTCTGTTCCTATTCCAAGTCCAGAATGAGAAAATACAGTGCCATGAAAGACTCCAACATTTTGTAACAGAAAATTGTTATACAGAAAAATGGCTCAGTACTGGATAATAAGAACTGATTATGAGATTGGCTAAAACCCAGACGTGGATGGGATTTTGAGTTTCCCAAAAACGGCAGGGCAATGGTGCCCAGCAGGACGGTTTAGACCATTCCCAGTAGAGACTTCTATCCTTCCCTTAAGAATGGGCTGCTACATAAAATTCCAATTTAATCTCTAACATTTTGTAAAGACTGTGGCATGCCATTATGCCAACGCACTGGATAGCTGCACTACAATGAACAAGTAGAGTAATGGCTACCTGACTAATAGCCTGATCGCAAATGTAACTAATAACTCACTGACCCCATTATAACAAAGTTTGTATCTTACAATTTAAACTTAATAGTTGGAGATTTAACAAAATGTCAGTTTAAAGAGCAGGGCGATGAGGCCCTAGATTGAATTGGGGGTGGGGATGATTACATGGTATGTACCCATGATGTGGCATGCAAAGCCCTCTCGATGGGCACGCGTGCTGTCACTAGCTGTTCTTCTGGTTTCCGGCCAGTTGGTCTTCGCAGGCGCCGGAAAGCGGCCTGAAAAACAGCCAATAAACAGGCCATTTTCCAGGCCGTTTCCAGGCCATTTTTCGGGCCAAAACTGACCTGAAAACCGGCTCAGAAAACAGTCTGAAAAATGGCCTGAAAACAGCCCATAAAATGGCCAAAAAATACGCATGCGCGCACCGGCCAGCTGGTCTTTGGGTTTCCGGCACTCCGGTGCATGCACACACACAAATGCACGTGTGTTCTGGTTTGGGCACTCAGTGCTGTAAAGGTTCACCCTCACTGGTATATACTGAGAGAAACATCCTGGAAGTCTTTCCTTGAGAAAAACGTCCATGTCTCTCTATGATGCCATCAGGTGAACCTGGTTCCAGGGGCTCATGACTGCATGAACAAATTCCTTCTTCCTTAAGGTTCAGCAAGCAGTTTTGGGGTAGACAAGAAAAAATGGATGGCAACTAATCAAGGAGAGAAGCAACCTGGAATTAGGGAGAAACTTCCTACCAATGAGAACAATTAACCAGTGGAACGGCATGCCCTCAGAAATTGTGGGTGCTTCATCACTGGAGGTTTTTAAGAAGAGGCCAGACTGCCTCTTGTCTGAAATGGCATGGGGTCTCCTGCTTGAGCAGGGGATTGGACTAGAAGACCTCAAGGTCCCTCCCAACTCTATTCTGATTGATTGTATATCACCCGAGAGTGAAAATAAGCTTCTTTCCCAAAGGCCCCCAAGCAACCTGTTGTTTCAAGTGGCTTCCCAAAGGCTGTATCTTCATATGCTAAAAACCAAGCAATGGCAAAAAATCTTCCGAATAATACTCACTGAATTAGGTGTGAGGGGTGCTCCCACCACATCAATGATCTGCTCCTTGCTGTCACCCTTGCCTTCTTCTGTGCACAAGCCTGACTGTCCATCGAGATGTGAGCCACCGTCTGTGCTAGGTCCTGTGCTACCTGCTTTGGCTAGCGCCTCATAGCGGTGGCGCAACATCTGCAGCTCATATTCACAGTTTGCAAAGGCTTGCTTGAGCTCATATAGTAGCACCAGATCACTGCGCAACTCATTGAACATCTGAACAATTTCTTCTGTTGGCATCGGGTTCAAATCTAGAGAAAGCAGGAGAAGGAAACTACATGAGGGAGACCCAGAACCTGTTGTCAGCTGTAGGGCTGCTGTAATCCTACTTTATTCCTAGTCAGATACATGAATAAACCCAAACTCTATTGTCCAGGTCACTGGACATACAAGGAATCTGCCTTCAGATTCCAGCCAAGCCTCAACAGTATGAGAAGAGGGTTTAGATACTGGTCCATCTTGCAAGGAAGGCATTAACTGAACACTCAGTTCATTATTCAAGGTAATTGCTAGAGCCAAAGTTCCTAGACTCAAGGAGGCTGCTAATTCTCTGGATGTAAAGGTGGCAAAATCCAGATCCAGCCTTGACACAAGGCAACTATTTGTGCTTTGGAGGAATTGACAATATTACAGAAAGACCCTTGTGCTGACCATGTATTATCTGTCCAAAATGAGAGCTGCAAGGTACCAAAAGAGAGTCAGAGATTTTTGGGCAATGGTCACTCACTCTTTCCTAAGTCCTACATGATGAGACTTACCTCCTTAATACTATTCCATGACTTCTGATGCCTTAAAAGATCCACCCAAGAGAGAAAACGACAAAGACTGTTCAAATACTTTTCTACTGGAAAGGTATTTTTTTTAATCCTATGCATCATCTTTTGGTTTTTATCCCTTCTTTTTTTCCTTAAACAAAATACATATTATTTTCAAACCCACTCACATATAGTGTTATTGAAGGAACTGGCTGTATTACTAGGGGGAAAAATAGACCATCTTGACTACAAAGGCACTGCTCCATGGGTCTCTCCCTCTCCCTCTTCCTGCCCTCTTTACTCACCTACTCCGAGTTCCATCAGCATCTGCTCCAAGGCTTTAATCTTCTTCTGTCCCACGGAGCTTGGCAGTTTCATCTGGAATACAAAGGTAACAGCCACACAGCTCTGAGCTAGCCCTCACTCACAGCCGCCTAGTTCAAACGGCATGGGAGCTTTGCTTTTTATAGTGCACGGGGAAGAAAGCGAACCAAAGAAAGAAAGAGAAAAGGGAAATCAAGTGCTGAGAACCGGAGGCAGAGAGAAGGCCTGAAAGTTTGCAGACTAGGGCCAAGGGCAGGGACTGAAAAGGCTGCTTGCAAGGGCTTTTCAGTTCTCTAGGCACCAAGATGCAGAGATGTACAGCTTTACAGCTTCCATGGGTGACTGAATTAACAACAAAAGTTCTGCTCCGCTTGGCACCCTCTCCTACAGTGCCCTGACCATCAAAGAGCTCAATTACACAGTAGCTAATGTGTGATGCTGCCCTACTTTACTAGCTCTTGCCAGCCTGATTAGGCTCATGCACTAACAGACTTCCTTCTTCCTTTACCTGCTGAGCCCAGAGCCATGGGATTCATTTACAGAGCCAGTTTTCTAACAAAAGATGCAAAGAGTCACAAAGCATGTACACTCTTACTCAATTCATAGAAGTGTGAACATACATTCATGCTGGAGCCAAAGAGCTCCAGCCTTACAAAGTAAGGGCTGGAAACCTACGTTTGGCATGAGATCATACTTAGCAGGACCCTCCTGCTACAATTCGATGCATAGGAGCTCCGAAAAAATGTTGAAGATAAGAACCTAAGTATAAAAGCAACTGCAGATGACTGAACAGCTCATTTCATGATGGTTTATTTTTAGATGTTAATCATTACTGTCTCTTTTTTAAACAAATCTCTCAAAATGGCATAGTTATTCCTTTGGAAGTTAATAATTTTATAGCTCAAAATTTGGGAAGGCTCTGGAAGCAAGTTTTCTACCATCCGGTTTACTAAAACCTAAAAGATCAGTGGGCTTCAATATGGTCTACCTTTCTATCAATCATAAAGCTCACATCCCATGAATTATAGTCTGACATTTGTCAAGTATTAACTATTCAGCCAGTTGAGTAGTCTCAGCAAACTACACTATATATTGTTTTATGGAAACTACTGGACTGGTTAAGATGCCAATAAAGCCTTGAAAGAAAAGATGACTGGATTCTAACTATGTCAGTCTACCTGGAATCGGTATTGTAATTATCATAAAAATACACAAGCTTGCCCGAGTTGTCCCTACAAGTAGTATACATAGATTTTAAATTAGTCTTTTATTGCATCTCTACAGAGATGCTCTAGTCTGGATGAAGTTTGGTACCTTCTCCATTAAGCCATAATTACTTCTACTTTTTTAACCAGCTTTATAGTAACATTTCTATGGTCAGATGTAACTTTCAGGAACTGCTATCTGATATAATACAGGCAGCAGAATAGTCTAATCTTGATGTGTTCTTATTTAAGGTTTGCATTTATTCATCAGTTGCAGACATTGATACTTTTCAATTTGATTTCCCCAAACTAGCCAGCAGATATATTTCAACTTCACATTTCAAATTCCATTTCAGAGTTGGAAAGTACATAAGGGTTTTTTTTATTGTTCCAAAGTTTTATAGCAATAAGAAGAGTAATCTCAATCTTAGTTATGTATGGTAGGCAGGAATTTCTGCCCATTAATTAAAACAAGACCAAAGTGAAGACAATGTCTTCAAATCATACATGGCATATAGACCTGTATGTCACAGATCCGGTTACAAATATTTGCAAGATATTATATTCTTTGCAACAGGTTTATGGAGAATTTAGCTTAAGTTAAAAGGTATCACCTATCCCTGTGGAGTTTTGAATCTTTTCCAACCAAACACATACCTAAGTTATTTAATTACTCTAAGGTAGCATAGGGCCTGTATTAGCATGCCTTAATATTGTGTGTTTGGCAATCTAAGAAGACAGATATAGTAATATATGGAGGATTTCACTTGTTGTTATAGTGCAAGAGAAATTGAGACTTTAATATATATATTATTGTACTATTTATTTTAGCAAGGTCATTTTGCTGGCTGTATTATAATATAATATGCAATCCTGATTGTATTCTGCATTCTAGGAGCTTTCAGCCTTTTGCATTTTTCTTATATTAGTGCAGCAGTTTGAGTTTTGCATATACTTGGATAGAGATAGCCCTGCCATATTCCCAGCCCAATACATTTCAGATTTTGGGGAGAAAGAATCTGAAAAACTTTGCAACTCATCTCAACCTCTCGTCAGAGATATATTTTAGAACTGATTCACAATCTCATCTTTCATAGTTATTCTTGGAACATAACACAAAAGCTCTACTGTCTGCACATTGCACAGGTTTCATATGAATGGACCAGTACATAATAGTTACATCATACTGAGAAGGGACTGTGAAAACCTCCTAAATCCTATGTGGGTTCACACAAGCACACAATTACTATCACATAACGCCAAAAATGAGGCCAAGTCCTTGGGATTCATGCTGAACCTCACAATGTGAAATGACAACGGCTGCTGCAGCACGCCACTTTTACTTCAGAAGCTCCGTCTACAAACAGAATTCTGATTTTCTAGGATTACCAATCCACATAGTGAGAAGGGCCTTTTAATGGAAATCATTTTTTCCCAACAACACAGAAACAATGCAAGTAGAAATGGGAAACTTGGAAGTGGAGGCAGAAACCAATGACTTTATTCTCGTTCTGCCTTCAGACGAGATGGGGCATAGAAGCAGTTAATCTAATTTGGCGAAAGATGCAGTACAGATATGTGCAGCTCAGTCCTATGATCAGCTGCAGCAACAGAGTAAAATGTTTACTTCTGTTGGCTGCCAAAGAAGAATTTATGTAGATTTTATATCTACACTCTTAAACTCAGGCTTGCTACTTGCTAGCCAAACCTTTGGCGGCAAGAAATAATATCCTCCTGGTATCCATCAATCTCTATTTTTTTACATCTCTCCATTTTTCTGCCAGGCTCTCTTGTAGAGTACCTTGAACTTTGTGAGATTCTCCAATCTTCTCTAAACTAAATGACAGTATACTGAAGATGCCAGCAGAAGTCAACAATGCAATGTGAAAGCTTCACTTTGTATTGCTTTGTTTGATTATATTATTCCTAACCACTTAAATATGGAAATACTGGTATTCTTTTAAGGAAATGCCATAGCCTCATAAAAACGTTACAGGTAGTCCTCGATTTACAACAATTCATTTAGTGATGGTTCAAAGTTACAGCGGCACTGAAAAAAATGACTTATGATCATTTTTCCTACTTATGACCTTTGCAGCATCCCCATGGTGATAAAAATTCAGACACTTTGCAACAGACTAATTTTTATGACGGTTGCAATGTCCTGGGGTCATGTGATCCCCCTGGTGACCTTCTGACAAGTAAAGTCAATGGGGAAGCCAGATTCACAACCGTGTTAGGAAATGAACACCTGCAGCGATTCACTTCACAACTGTGACAAGAAAGGTCATACAATGGGGCTAAACTCACTTAACAAATGCCTCACTTAACAACAGAAATGTTGGGCTCAATTAAGGTCATAAGCAGGGGTGAAATGCTCCTGGTTCGGACCGGATGGGGTGATCCGGTAGCGATGGCGGCGGGTAGTTCAGAGAACCGGTAACAAAAATCCGTGGCCCCCCCGCCCATGCCTACCCAATCGCCCAGTCACCATTTGCTGACTTGGCAGTTTGCTGCTTCTTTTGGGCTTGCTCACTTTTCCTGCCTTGCTTCAGCTGCTGCAATCAACTGCATCAGCTAGCAACTCAAACTGCCTGCCTGCAATCAATCCAATCAGTGAGCAACTCAATCTGCCTGCCTTGTACCTTCAATTTGGTAAGTAACTGGGAGTTGTTGTTGTTGGTTTTTTTTTGGGGGGGGGCTTTAAAAAAATAGTTAATTGGGGGTTTTTTTAGGAGGTTTTTTTTTTTTACACATAGCAGTTTAAAGTTAAGGAAGATTTAAATTTAGCTGCTTTTATCTAAAAATATAAATAGAATAAAATAAAATAATAAAATAAAATAAAATATTTGTGCAGCTTTCTGAGATTTGGTGTGTTTCTGTAGTGTTTCACTCTAACTACACAAACACACAAAATCTCACAAAACTGTATGTGGCATTTTGTGTGGAAAAAATGTGAAAGCTGATTTTTGAGCTTTTTGTGGCTGTGTGAGGTTCCTGCTTGTGGCAAGGGCCATTTTGGGTGAAGTGCAGCTGCTTTTACATTGTGTGTGTGTCAGTTGTGTTGTGTGTGTATAAGGTGTGAAAGTTGGTTTTTGGTACTTCTTGTTTTGTGTACTTTGTTTATTATTTTTATTATTTATTATTGGCCACGCCCACGGGGGGGGGGTCACCTGACCACCAAGCCACACCCACCAATTAAGCCACGCCCACAGAACCAGTAGGGAAAATTTTTAGATTTCATCCCTGGTTGTAAGTCAAGGACTACCTGTATTTTATCTTCATATCCCATTTGAAGGTCTTGCCGTATACTGACCAAGGTATCCCCATTTGTCTTTTTTTGCTTCCAAAGCTAGGGCCCAGTTTCATTATATAGCCCTCTAGCTCAAACAGGAGTTTAGAATATTGGTGTATCACAGCCACTACAAGAGGGAGTTACAAATCAGTAAGTTTCAAATTCAGAAGTTATTGATGCCATAGAATGTTAATTAGGCTTTTATCTTACTTTTTCCACAATTTTGGATATGTTCCCTCTTGTAATTTTTTCAAGCATAGTAAATAAAATGGAGAATGACACAGGAAAGATGTCCCTCCTAGGCCAAGCAGAGCTTTGTCAATGGTAAATGATTTCCCTTATCTAGGCAATAAAATGGAAGACTGACAGCCCAGGAAAGACTAGCAAAGAGTAGAAGTGATATGGATGGATTTATTCATGTTAATAGAACACGGAAGATATATAGGGACAACTGAGAAGAAATGTTACTCTTTGAGTTGGCTTTGGAAAACATCAATTAAGCTTCCCTTTAATTTTGGGGGAGGATTTGGCCTGTGAATATTAAAGCTCCATTGGCTTCTTCAAGCAAGAGTATATTTTAATTTTACCATCATTAAGAAAACGTTATGATTTATGTGACTGCTGTTGGACTAATATCTTTAAAATTTAGCTGGCTAAGCCAATTTATCTTTAAGACTGATGAAGGTTGATTGCTCTCTATGCAAAATGTATTAAAACTAAATGAGGAGTCTATTACTCACAGGGCGCTGATAATCTGTTAGGTAGGCTCCGTTAGCCTGGCAGTCTCAATGGCGGGGAAGGCCCGATGCTCCATTCGCCTCAATACCAGAAAGCACAACGCAGCTTAGACAGCTGCTGTTCGGAAAAAGCAAATCTGACAAAAACAATAAGGCTTCTCACCGATAAGCCTACAGGCTTGTATGTTATACCATTAAGGTGTTTTTGTACTGCTTTGAGAGTTGGGGGTGTTCGCCTGCTTGCTTTAGAAACATATCAGTGTTGGGGGGCGGGGCAGCATCCAATATCACTTTCTGTATAAAACAACTCTGAATAATTTTGCAACAGCACACCCATTCTGATATCTATGGAGTTCACTAAAACTCTTTGGAGTACTGTATGTGGACTAAATTATAAAATCTGTAATAACTGAAAAGAAAGGAATGATCTTATATTGAATTAAAATCACTACCAGACACAGATCTACTGCATGAACTGCATGCAATATAATAGTAGGAGCAAATCTTGTGCCCTGACTGAATTTCAACAAAGGGGAAGAGTATGGCATTAAACCATTATCATTGAAGAGCATGTACCTCATCATACTTTGATCAAGTCTCACACCATGATATGTAGCTATTAAGATCTTCCAGACAATCAAAGTGCCAAGTCACAAAAATTATTTCTAATCCTTCTGGAAAACCAAAAATGTCTAATAAATTAAGTAACAACACTGGAGACAGAGGTAGAGGCATTCTTTGGTATGTAGTATCTAAGTAAAAAAAAAATCCAAGTGGTAGCCTCTGCAATTAAATCTCCACCTCATTTTAAGTGGGAGCAGAGTTCTGATTATCCAGCCATGGCTGCGATCTTGCCTTTTTTGACCAGCTCCCTCTGGATGCACTGGGCAAAAGTGCATACAAAAACTACCCCACATCATTCTTTGACAAGTGATGGCCTAGCACATCTATTGACTGTCATCTAATACAATTACTTTTAACAATTCAACCGGAAGAATCTCCCAAAAGAACAAAAACAATATTAAAAATCCAGGTGGTAAGAAAACTAGTCCAGTAGTTTTAACTTAGAATAGTACTGCATTTTTGACATGCTAGTTTACTAATAGCCAGAAGTAACCCCAGAGAAGCCAGAAAACAAGAAAATGATAGCTGCAGTCAAAACTTCATTTCCCCTTAAATGTGCCCATAAAAATGATGGGGTTTCTATTGTATGATCATAGTGCCATACTGACCACTCCTGTAGAGACTCCGGCTATTAGCTATAATTTTGATCTGTGGAGCATTCAATTTGATGATCTTTAGATTAGATAAGAACAACCATAGCATATAAAATTTCTGAAAGGAACAGTTTGCTCCCGAGAGCCAAAAAACATGAGATAGATTATTGGAAAAGAAAAACTTATGATAAAGATAATGCAAAAAAAAATAAAATAAAATTGAATATTTATATGCCAAATATTAATTTGATCCAATTGTTATGGTATTCTACATGGATATTTCAGTAGATAAACTATCTTTCATCAAATAAAAAGAAAGATCCAGCTGTATTCTATTTTCATGTCTTGAGCTTCTGTTTTGATAACTCTGAATGTTTGCTCATTCATATGAAGAACGGTACTACATAGTGACTGTGAAGGCTTGTCCACATCCTGTAATCTCTGGTTTTAATTCTAAAATCATATGGGCTCTAGGCAAGTCTTCACAGTTACAACTGTGTAGTACAGTTCTTCATTCTTTTTCAGGACAAGACAGGGTCAGATTAATACAATCTTTCAACTGGCTCATAGTGGAAGAAAAAAATGAAATATGAAGCAGAATTGAAAATATAAATCAATTTGGCAAAGATCTGTCTAAAAATATTAACAGAAACCAAAAGACAAGTCTGTGGCCTCTCGGATGGAATCAACCGATGACATGTCTATATCCTGATCCCTTATCATTCAGCTCAGAAAGGCCATTAGAGAATGTGGTCTAATAGTACTTAAACTTATTGTGTTTGATTAACAACTACTACTTTTTTCACAATGTAACAAAGCACTTCTTGACAGCAGTTCAGTACAACGTAGGGAATACTTTCATTCTAAGTAAGTGCAATAGCCAACAGCTAACCTTCAGTCCTTCTTCTTTGTAACAATCTACCAGAATTATTTATTATTGCTCAGGTCCCCAAATAACCATATGTCAAATTTTTAAAAAATGGATTGCTCAAGCTGAAGAAGTGATTAGCTAAGATCTTTTGGGTTAATATATTGTGGGTGCTTTCCTCCTCTGACAACCTCTCCCTGCAGCCCTCTTTGCAACGCCAGCTTGTGCTTATAATTATGCCAACATCGCTTTTGATTTAAGGACTCGGAGTCTTTGTCCTCACTATAAACAACCAGTAAATGTATGAACTGTGCAGCAAGAGAAAAATAAATAAAAGGACAACACATCAATATATGAATCAAAACCACATGACTAGATGAGCAGAGAGATTTGCAGAATGGCATGAATCTGGAGGTTTCTCTTGCTTAGCTACTAGTGAAATACAAGCAGTCCAGTGAGCAAAAACCTGAATGGTGGTCTTAGGTTGACCCTAAGAATAATAAAGACTTGTGTCTGACTCACTTCCATAACTTCTTCTCTATCCCTGAAACTGGAAATGCTTGCAGTACTAGATCACATTGTCATGAAATATAACATTACCCATCTCAACTCTAAACATTTATCTCTTAGAAATAAGATTTCATGGGTAAGAATAGATAAGTTTCTAGTTGAACAGTTGTCATTTCTAACATTTGACTTGCATTCAACATTGTATTAGAAATTCTTTCCTAGTAAGTAACTCCATCACTTTATTTTGTAAACTGGTGTTATGTATGAAGTAAATAAAATAAGACCTGTTTCTTTGAGGATTTTCCCAGCAAAGAATTCATATTTAATTTTCATATACCAATGGACAAGCTATTTGCCAAATACTAACAATCAGAGCACACTTCAGAATATCACAGAACTGCCATATTTACAAAGCCCAATGTTTGGCTAATAAGAGATGTAAGCAAATAACTACTATAAATGAATGGCATTAACAACAACTATTTATCTCAAGTCTGTTATACATTTAGATATACTGCAAGTCATTGCCTGTACTCATAAAACTCTTGAAGAGGAATACCAATCTGAGTTGAGTAAAAGCCACTAGGAAAGAGCCAGATTCTTCTTACAAGGTAATTGGTCCACATTTTTACATCATTCAGAGATAGTAATAATCTCCTCAGGGTTGGATTTTTATATCCTATTAGTTATCCAGTTAGTTGAATTGCTCTTCATTAAAATAAATTCTCAACTATGGTTTAAATTCCACAAAACAATCTGTGTCTCACTTATCCTGGAGGACATGAACAAAAAAAGGTAGATGGAGATGAACTACAAAATTCAAACCTAACCTTTTTGGTATTCAATGTCATCATCTAAGGCTGACTCTCAAAGTATGATTTTGGAAAATCCACCAGGTTCTTCCCTACCCCAAATTCCACACATTTACCAGCCAGATAGTCACTTGCCATTTCTTCACATGAGCTGATGGTCAGCTGGCAAAACCTTATTGCCACCTCAACCCACAACCCTCCATGTACCCTCATACTGAGGACCAGTATCCTCAGCTCTGCTTCCTCATACATAGTTGACTGTCAGCTGATAAGAAAACATCTGCTGCTTCAATCAACACAAAATAGACAGCAATATAAGATCTAACATTCAGAAATCTGAGAAATGTGAACGGGTCTTGATCACGATTGACCAACTGTGATCAGCATGTGCTGTGTGAAGTGGACCTGTGATCTTGCACAAATAATTCACTCATCTCTCAACTCTTCAGGCCCAGAGATTTCTACAGAAGGATATTCTTAAATTGGCAAATCCACGTTAAAATGCCATGAGTTACATAAAATAATTCAAGTTAATAAATCAATAAATACGATTAAATTTTTTGGAACAACCAAATTTTGGCACTTCAGTTTCAACAGCCCTAAAATGCTTGTGAAACTTCCAACACATTTTAAAGTGTCTCCGTTTTCTCACACTCCAGCAAAGTAATTTCCTTTGAAATGTAAAGTGGTGACACAGCCTTTATTCAGATATGGAATGAAATCATTAACAACATTAGGATATTTTCCCTTCCTTTATGTAATCCAACATCTGGTTGGCATTTCCTAATCACAAGTGCAGGTTCAGTACAGTTCTTTTAAAGTTGGAATGTGCACAACTATGCAAAGTATTTACCCTATCCAGCTGTTCTTTCTCATGTCTGGAATCTAGAATGTTATTTTTACAATAATATTTTTAAGGAAATTCTTTCATTTACACCTGATTTTATGATATGCAATTCTTGATACTGTTTTTTCCTGCAAAAGTTATTTCAAGGCCTTGTTAAGCAGAAGTAATTCTGGCAAATGTAATAGTAATTCTCCTATGATGGTTTTGTCATGAAATATGCCCCAACTGTTGAGCCAAATCCAAATTAAAAGTTATTCAGAGCTTCCCTTGCTTAAAAATCATACCTCACAACTGCACTATAAGCAGAATTTATGAAACAAATGTAAACAATTTTTAGTAACAAATTTAATTAGACAGAAAAAAGGTTTGTTATCAACAAATACAATAAAAAAATACATCCAATCAAGACTCACTGAAATCAAAGTTCAAAATCGTGTCCTAAGTAACATCATCATGTCAATCATTGAAAGGTCCTATTCTGTCCCATTCCATTTCATTCCATTCTATGCCAAAAATTTTTTAAAAAGAAGACGATGTGACGTAACCAAGGGCAACCCAGTTATTCAACTCCCAATCATTACAGACAGTTGAGTATATTTAATCCCTGATTCAATACTTGGAGGAAAAGCCTGGTCTTCAAGGCCTTATAAAAGGCCAACAGGGTTGGAGCCATAGAAATCTTGAGGATTATCCAGAGGGCTGTGACAGAGCAGGCATGCCTGCCAGAATCTACCAGATGACACTGTTTTATTAAAGAGACTCAGAGCATTCCTTGTAGAATGTGTAAGATCAATTGGAGATAGGCAGTCTTGCAAGTAACCTATCCCTATGTCATTAAGGACTTCAGAGGTAACAACCAGCACCTTGAATCACACCAAGTAGCGACTGGAAATCAATTTAGCTGGTGAAAGATTGGGGTTACATGGCTGTACTATTGTGCATCCAGAACTATCTATACTGCTGCATTCTGGACCAGTTTCAGCTTCCAGAAGCTCTTCAAGGACCGCCCCATGTAGAAAGTGTTATGATAGTAGAACCGAGGTGGCCATGATAATGGTTATGACAATAGAACAGGAAGTGAGTAATGCCTTATAATTCAGGAAATAATGCAATTAGTGCACATGATTGATTTATGTAGCCTCTTGGCCACAACTGCTACCTGCTTTTAAATAGGAGTCAAAAGTCCAGGAGGGCTTCCAAATCGGGCAATGATGCCCTATCCAGAAGTAAAGATACGTAAGCTGGTTCTTCTCCAACCTGACCCATATAATCTCCAGACATTGGGAAAGAACTTTGTCAGCATCATTTGGTCAGCCAGGGATAGAGATGTTAAGTGTCATCAACATACTGGTGGTATTTAACCTCATAGTGATGGATAATCTCACCCAGTGGCTTCATGTCGATGTTAGATAGAAGCGGAGAGAGGAACGAGCACTGAGGGACTCCACAAGACAGAACTTTAGGGCTTGATAAATGTATTTATTAAACTTATACTCCACTGCAATCTAATAAATCTCAGATGCTTGCATAGCTAAAAACATCTACTGTATGATTATAGTGATGGTAAATAATATCATAAAACCCTCCAAGTAAAAGAATACAAGTGAAAAATAAAAAATAAAAGATGGTACAGTGCTTAAAGAGAATGATCTCTGAAATATCTCCATTTTTAATGTTAACAATGGAAGTCTATATAAATGTGGTAAAAAGCTAGCCCCATTATGACCAATATTTAAGTCCAAATAAGTACACACAGGATTGCAGCTAAAATATGCATCCTGACTGCATAATGATGCTAACAGAAAAGAGAAAAAGCTACGATTTATGGGGTACTACCAAGTGGAAGAAATAAGAACAAGAAAATTAACTACCACAGTTCCTCTCTAAAAAAACCTTCAGGTACTAGAGACATTGTCTTCATTTTATAAAGCTTACCTATGTTATTGTAAGGTTAAAATGAATTCAATTTATTTTTTAAGATGAATAACAATTCTGTGCTCAAAGGCATATAGATGGATAAAATTTATAGTAATTAAAAATAATTATAACAATACTAAACGTATTCACTGGCTGTAATTTAATCTATCAGAAAATAGCTTTTTAAAAATAATTATAATTATTTATAATTGGCTTTAATATTTAAAATATATGAATTTATGAGCATATTAAATTATACCTATAAAGAAATTAAAGCTTGCCAATACAACATTTGACATCATCTTTTCCATGCATGTCTCTCTACCACATAAAAAATAATAATTGATCACCTTTACTAAAAGGCTAGAGGGCCACTGCATGCTGCATGCTGATGGACTGGAAACCACCCCTTTTATTGGATTGCATCAGGGCTTACTACTTGTGAGTAACTGAGATGACATTCCATCTAGCCAGGTGCTTTGTCCCCCTAGCTTCATTAATGTAGTGGACTCTGGCTCTCACTACAGTTACTACACGAACAAGACAGTAAAAACAACTAAAACACTTCATCTTTCTATCCATCAGAAGTTCCCCCCCTTAACAATGCACAATTTCCAGCTAATAAAGAGGTGCCGATTACCATTAGCTTATCTCACCAAAATGCCTCGCAGCACCATCAATACTACAGAGATAAATTATTAATTGTCCCAAGTAATTAAATTTATCAAATCCAAATAAATATTACTGGTATTTTATGTAACTGCTTTGAAGGCTCAGCTTCTGAAGGGACAGTATTGATCAAGCGAAGAAAGACAGATGTTTCCCCTGTTAGCAGCTGATGAGGTCTGGCTTTGCATTAATGTCAGAGGGAAGGCAGCTGACAAAGAGCCTCTGCAGAAGAGCAAACAGGCATCCCATCTAGCCATTTCATAGAGGGACAAGTCAAATATTGAGAAGGCACATTTAATACATACGTATATTCAAGTGACCCCCTTCCCTTGTGCCTAACACAGGCAGAAATATACTTTTAGCTTGAATAGTTCTTGCCCGCACCCTCCTTTCCTGTGCTCAGAGAAAGCAAGCACCACGGTGGATTGTACCTCATTAATCAATGCTAAAAATGTGCTCGGTTGGCTAGTAAATATTTAAAAGCCAGTGAGGCTGGATGTGTGAATCAATGGGAATGAAAGCTCCCTCTCCCCCCATTTCTTTTTAATTGGTCTGACCACCAATTTGTCTACAAGATCCTAGTTAGCAGGTAACAAGTAAAACTACCAGCTGGAAGCCTTTCTTGGTGGAAGGGGTCCAGCTGTGAACTAAACAATTGTACCTCAGCATTCCCCAGTGTGCTCCATGGAACTGAGATTGCTAAGAACTTTCTTTCATCCTACTGTTTTTCCCTCATTATCAAAGACTTAGCAGGTTAGAATCCAGCCCTCTTGTCGCATGTCATACAAGAGATCCAATGATGCAACATTGAAACAGAAACAACCCCCCCCCCCCCAAAAAAAACATACTTTTCCTCTGATAATCTTTTTAGAAAGGTGGTGGAGAATCTCCTGACAATACACACAGGAAATCATGTCTTAATAAAAAGATAAATAATAAAAAAATTATGAACTCCTAACATGAAGCAATTGCATGTTTTCATTCTAGTTTGAGCTGATACTAATAAGAATCACAGGAAAGCCATTTAAAAAGTATCTCTAGCTTTTAAAAGATTTTAAGTAAATTTTGCATTTTTAAAAAAATGACCAAAGTTGGCACACAGGCATCTGGAAGTTATATAAAACATTTTACAAGAAGGCTGCTATATCTTACTATCGCAAAGAGAAATAAAAGACTAAGTGTCTAAAGGAAAACTGTAAGTATTCTACACAGGAATAGCACCCAAATTTTGTCTTTTAACAATCAAAGGCAGCAGTTAAATTTTAATTAGAAATTGGCTGCAGCTAAAAGTACTCATATCTCTTCAAATTTCTTTAGGCAGCACATTTCCACCACAAATAAAATGTCTGCATTATAATATCACTGTCTCCCTGGAAGTGAGACTAGCATGCATTTCTCCAAAACAAAAGTTCCTTGACAGGTGTAATTTCACCAAATCTGAATTAAGCTCTGCACATAAGAAATATTTCAATATCTGTGCTGATCTTACTAGGGGAATGTTCTGCTAGAGTGCACCATAGTTGTATAAAATATGCTGTGTTTTATAGTAAATATACCTATTAATTTCTATGATCATCATGAGCCCAAAAAGTAGAAAACACGATGGAGGGGCAGGAAGCCTAGGCGGTTTTTAAAAATGTTCCTCCTTCTTAAGAAACACACCTCATGCTGATTTCTCTACTGCATTAAATGGAAAGATGGAATATGAATTTAAAGAGAATTTAATCCAGACAATTAACAAATACCCCCAATTGTTCTCCAGAGCTTCCATATCGTATCTACCTTTGAATGTGTTCCACTCTACATTATTTTTAAATCTTGCCAATAAGGAATAGAAGTAGAAAGAGGCTAATATAGGTGACATATTAGCAGAAATGGGAGTCCAATAAGCCTTCATGTGGAATTATCCATGTATGCTAGATAAACTGGCTGGACATGACAGAAACAGTCTAAAACCTGTGCAGGAAACCAGTCAGATAAAGCCTAAGAGCAATGTTTTTCAATGTTGGCAACTTTAAGATATGTGCACTTCTTCACTTCATAGAAACTTTTCTGTTAGAAAACCAACAATATTGTTTCAAAATTCTAAGCAGGCCCAAAGTTGACTGTAAACGAATTTACCAGAAAGTTGTAACCAATTAGGATAACAAAATGTTAGTTTCAATTTCAGTTCAGAAGGAAAACCTTATTAGTAAATGTCCTAAGATTGCCATCCACTTGGACTAATCAAAATCCTTGCAACATTATACACTGATCATTAGAAGTGAAGGCATCCCAGGGATGAAATGCTCCCGGTTCGGACCGGATCGCCTGATCCGGTAGCGATGGAGGTGGGTGGTTCAGAGAACCAGTAGCAAAAATCCCTGCCCCCCCCCCCATTGCCCAGCTGAGACGAGCAAGCATCAGAGGCTTTTTTTTAATTTTTAAAAGCATTTTTTCTACAACCTCTTTGGCCAAAAAAATGCTTTTAAAAGTAAAAAAAAGCCTCTGATGATCGCACGGCTCAGCTGGGATCATCAGAGGCTTTTAAAAGCATTTTTTCTACAACCTCTTCAGCCGAAGAAGTTACAGAAAAAATGTTTTTAAAGGGAAAAAAGCCTCTGTCAATCAGGCAAGTCAGCTGGGATCGTCAGAGGCTTTAAAAAAAAAAAGAAAGCCTCTGCCGATCAGGCAAGTCAGCTGGGATCGTCAGAGCTTTAAAAGCATTTTTTATAACCTCTTCATCTGAAGAGGTTGTAGAAAAAATGTTTTAAAAAGAAAAAAAAAAGTTGGCCACGCCCACTCAGTCATATTAACCCCCCAAACCACGCCCACAGAACCGGTAGTAACAAATTTTATATTTCACCACTGAGGCATCCCATGACATCTAAATTAGGCTACATATATGAACCGTGGTAGGCAGTTCATGATGTTGTGACACTTGCTACCTCTTGTTGAATGCCCATTGTGAGAGGGGAAAGCTGTTGGCTTTACCTGAACCCCAGATATATTAGGCTGATCCTTCTTAGTTCACACATTTTTAATTTATTTTTAATGCACAATTTCTTTTTTTTCTTTAAATGTTTGTCTAATAGTGTTTTATTTTTTGTAAAATTTCCTTTTTTTGAGCTTGCATTTTAACTTTCTGATTAAAATAATATTAAAAAAATAACAGATCATTGAGCCTAATATTCATATTCATAGCAATTCTTGATATGTTGTGAACTCTTATGACTCCAAAATTAAACCAGATCCTTTTACCTTCTGCAACAGCAAACAATTTGGCCACACACAAATAGCATTCCAAATCATGATTAAGAATTGCTCTGATTAATCTCATTTTAAATATTAAATTCCATATATTTCCCAACCTTACATTTGAAAACAAATCATATACAACCGCCCTTAAAGCTTTGGAAATATAGCCCACAACAAAGCTATACCCTTGACAACTCCACCGTGAAGTTAAGGGGAGGAGTTACGCCACTTCGAAAATGGTGCTCACTTCCAAGACCAGACCACGTGGCCTAAGGATGAAGCAGTTTGTTCTTCTTCCCTAATGTGATCTGCAGAACTTCCAGATATGTAGCAAAAGGTAAGTGAGTGATTGGTGATGGGGTGGGGGGCCGAGAAGGGGAGGAATATTTGGCATCCAGCTGGCAAAGCAGGCCCAAAGCCTAAGAAGACTCCAAGAGACGAGAAGCAGAGCATGGAGTTCCTCAGGGAATGGGGGACGCCTTAAAAGGCTCAGGGCAGGGACTGAGCTAGGCCTCCCAGAGACTTCCCTGGGGCCCCTGAAGTACTCTTACTCCACTTTATAACCACACTGGGGAGAAAGGGATGGTGGTTCATTAAGTGAGGTGATCACATGGGTACTTCACCTGACAGCTGTGCAATTTATGACTATAATGGCCAAGCTTCATTATACTTGTCGAGGATTACCTGTACTACTGATTTTCTACAGTGCAATGGGAGGGGGAGCACAAAAAGGTTATTTAAAGCCCCTAAGATTTAATAGACCCATTTCATCACTTAAGAAGCCCTCAAAAGCATTAATTATGTCATGAAGTAGCACTCCAAGAAAAAAATAAATAAACTAAATTACATCTCTTGACACACACACACACACCCCAAATTACTTACCTGCACTTAAGAGGAAAGAGACAGGTTCAAAAGCTACACAGTCTATATTCCAAATATTAGTTGTAGCTATTTTACTACAGTATTGCAGTTCATGCTCCACTAGTTCATTAACAGGAAAGGAACAAGAAATGAAAAAGGGGAAACAGGTACCCCTTTAGATCCGAAAAACTAGCACATTAACTTACCCTTTGACTCCTCAGCGTAACACCAGCAGACTTGAAATCTGGAAACTTGATGCCAGCTGTTTCAGGGACAGCCTAAAACAGAAAGACAATTCAAGATAAAGTGTGAAGGTAAGACAAAAACCAGAGTTTCTTCCTATAAAAACACTTGTCAGAGATAAATTTGAAGTCAGATGAAAATCCTTCCAAGAATAATTGGAAGGATGTGATGGATAGGACTATTCATTTACCATATTGCTTCTAAGCCTATCTACTATTCTAAATGTAATTGAAATTGTAATAGTATGCTTTAGTACATTAAGATAACAGCAATCTACAGTATCTAATACAAGTATAGTATCTATACATAGTACCTATTCAAAATTATTCACAGCAAGTGAGAATGAGATATAACAATGAAATCTGATTATATTCAGTTCATTCAAATAGTGATACATGGCATCTATGTAGTTCCAACTACATTTCTATACTATATTTGCTTCTGAATTTGATAGTGATGTTAGACATTCATTCCTTAAATATTTAATAAATGTTCCTCAAAAACATTAGAAATGAAAGTGAGAATGATGCATACAACTAATAGAAGTATTCCTTATGATGCATAAACAGAAATATCCCTTAACAAAAGCTCAAAATATGTGAACTCTTGGACTTGGATCAAGTATCATACTTAGGTATACTAGTGCTTATTCCCACATAAATATATCTAGAATTGGCTTTTCAACAAGATAAAGCAGATACATTTCACTGCAGAATTCTCTCACATAGACTAAAACTAAGCCCTATGGAGCTGTCTAGCTGTGACATTATGAACCTAACACTTTTTGGACTGCATCAGTAGAAAGAAAATATAATTGGAAAGTGTGATATACTTTCTTAGTAGAATTAGGATCATGTAACAAAACAAACATGCAGCATGCTTAAAAATTAACAGAAGAAACTATTTTTTATTGAACTGAATCGGAAAATTATTTTTAGAATGACTATTACAGATATTTTCATAAAATAGGATATATTTTTTCAAAAAATATTTTACTTGTGTGGGATGCTTTCTTTAATTGCTCTTTCTTTAATATGCCCTTTCTTTACTTGCTCAAAACTAGCCAACATCTACCAGATAAGGCAAAACATCTGAATCCATCCCTAAGGGGTTTTGTTTATATTAAAGACAGCACTATTCCTATAAACTAAAATCCACCAGGTCTCTCATTAACCAGGCCTTTAAAAGTCATATCTGGGCCCAAAGATCTTCAAATATTATTTATTTAGGGAATTAAATATATTATTTCAAAATGTTTTGATTTGGGCATCTTATCTTTTTACTTCCATTCCTAACTAGAAGACTCATTGTCAAATCCCATATCAACCTTCATGGTAAAACTTTTTGCCTCATTCCTATGATTATTTTTTCATAGTTTCCCGAGCAAATAATAACTCAAAAGTGTGATGAACATGATTGTGTAAACTAAGAAAAATATGCATAACATCTGTTATACAGGAAAGCATGAATTTTCCAACCTCCAGAAAACCAGTATCTACATCTGTGTTATCCTGTTACCATTTAATTTCTGTATTATTTGCACTAAACATTCAACTTAATCTTTGCTCTCTCTCCTTATGCTTTATACTCAACTCATCATTCCTCACATTTTTCACAAAAACATTTCTCTTCTAGCCATATATTCCCCATAATAAGCTAAAAATATAATTTATCTGCTGTTTAAACACTGCAGACTCACAAATATTTCAATGTCATAAATTCTTACATAAGTAAATTATAATTTTAAAAATATATGTGGGTGGGGGTGAATCCCTAACACAGAAAAATAAATTCAATGGAAGAGGGTCTATCACAGATTCTTTTTTATTCTGAAATTCTACATCTGCTAAGATAGCCATGGAATTTTCATCATTAAGATATATCCAGGCTTTCGTGTATATCAAATATGATTTTTAAAGCTACAAATAGGGATATATTCAGTTCATTTGCTAACCATCTAGATTATATCTTTACCATCTTTAATGTTACCATCTTTAATTCTACTCTGACATAATGGGGCATTCCAACAAACTAGGGTCCAAATATTAATAATGATGGTAAATACTCTTGTCTTTGCAAACCTTTTTCTTTAGCCTATGCCAGGACCATGATCCTTAAGCCACATTTTGTCTTTAATTTCTGCATGTGGAAACTATGCCATTTAACTATCTTCTATTGATCAGAACTAGAACTAGAAACTAGATCTAGAAACTAAATCTATAGCCAAAACCTTTATAAAATAAACCTTTATTTTGAATTTCAGAAGTGATAAAAAAGAAACTGCAGAGCTTCTACTGCAAAAAGTGCACAAGATAAGAGTGCACAATCACATTGCTCATTCACATTTTAACAAACGATGACTTCTTGGAAAAACCCTATTACATCTGAATGGAATCAGAAAGAAAAATATGGTGCTGTTTCAATGGGCTGATGGATCTTATCCACTTTCTTCACAGCTGGGTGATCCAATTTTTTTTACTTAGAAACTGCTCAACGGTATTAAGGACAGAAAAGCTATCAAATACCACAGACTTGCTTATTGGAAAAAGAAAGACAATCCCCGCCTCCACAAACCCTCATAGCTCACTAGAAAATGGGGGTGATCTAGAAACGTCATATACGTTTCTTCAGAAGAAAAACTATTATCAGCTCTTGATCTTTCTTTTACTCCTTCTGAACACCTGTCTTAGAAGGTGTGTGAACTATGCATGAGTTGGTTCATATATTTGCCAAAATCAAGTATCCACTGAAGACACATCCAATGGTCAAGGGAATGAAACACACAAGAGATTTTCCTGATATCATGTTCTGACATTCTTACTTCGTATCTGGACAAAACCTATGCTACTAAACACATCCAATTCAATTTACTCAAGCTGCAAGCAAAGAAAAACCTCATTTTCTATGCAGAAAACCTGCCTCAGTAACAGCAAACCAATTATTCTGTCCTTGCTGAATACTGGAGAGTAGTTAAACGAATCCCTTTTAATACATGAACCTGTATCAGTAGGCCAAAATATGTTAGTGTTAATTAATTAAATTTCACACCCAGGACAATTTGCAGTCAAAGCCAACACAATGCATTATAAAAATAACAAATATCAAATCACCTGCCATGCATGTTAGATCCTGTATACTAAGCATTGTGGAGGCATCTAAACTTCTTTTTTAAAAGCCCTGATTTATTGGGTTTGAGATAATCTCAGAATAGTTTTAGGGTAATTCTTACTATCTCCCCTCAACAATTTTCCACTGAATCCGTAACCAAACTATAGGGCAAGTTCACCCCCTCCCCACTGCACAACCTGCTTTTGCCACATCAGAGCAATTAAATAAGTTGCTGTACCTCACATGCAAGCATGAGCTGTAAAAGCTTCAACCTCAATTGACTCTTTGGTAAATGACTTCCCTTTGTTAAGATGATGCTGATACAGCCCTCAATTCAAATTGTTAGTTAAAATGCAATTTAAAAAGAAAAAAGAAAAAGCAGTTTCCTGCTACAGTTGATAATTTACTCCTAATGGACTCTGTCATGGTTGAAACAGCACTTTTGCCACAACATAAACTGCCTTTAGGAAACCTGAGGTGTTTACTTCCATGCAGGCATAAGGACCTCAGGCAATACTGTGGGAAGCAGCCAGATATACCTAAAGCAAGTTGAATGGCTACTTAATTCTACATGTACTAGAATAGAATTGCCTGTCTAGTCAAGGATTGATGACTAAGAAGCAAAGAGAAACTGAAGCCACAGATTTCAAATTTTCGAGACCTTAAATCTTAGTCTACCCGGTGGATTTACAGATACAAAGCCAATCTTGCTCACACAAAATAATGCATTTTCATATGAAATTTATGCTAAGGTCCCATCTTAATCACTGAAAGGAAGAATATTTTCCAAATTATATGGCACATTGCCATTCCACACTATTAAAAAAAACTAACCACCATTTTAAGATTATAAGTGAGATATTCAAGAGTGATAGGTAAAAAGTGTTAAACAGGCACTCAAGGTCAAAGTTATCCAATTTTGTTATATATGTTGATGGAAGCAAGATTACGTTATACACAAAAATGGAAGGACCCTTTGATCCCCACAATGGAAGAATGGTTGCAAAAGTTGATGGAGTTAGCAGAGATGGCTAAACTGACTTCTTTGATTAAAGAAAAAAACACAATTACTTTTGTTTCTACTTGGAAACCGTTTCTGGACTTTGTGCTTCAAGTGGAAAAAAATGAAACTTTGATTTTGGGTTTTACCGATTAGATTTGTTGATATAGAAATAGCTAGTTTATACTACTATGTAAAAGTAAAAAAATGAGGTTTGATGTCTTATTTTCTTATTTTACTGCACCAAAGGGAATCAGGAGGCAATGCCTTTTCTTTCTTTTCCCTTCTTTTTTGCACGTTCCTTCCCCATTCCCTCCCCTATTTTTCCTACTATTTGTTTTTGTATTTTTTTGTATTTTATATTATAAATAAAAAAAGAACAAATCTTCTGGATTTCCTACTTTTATCATGCACATTTTTAAGGGAAATCATCTTTAAAAGTACATTAAGGTCTAGATTTAATATTAAGTTTAAGGATGTAATTAATTTTATATTAATATTAAATGAATATTATATGGATCTTTTTCTTTCCTTTCGTTAAATTAGCTTTTTTCCATTTTTTATGTTTAGTTTATTTGAATTACTATGATATTTTTTTCTCTCTGCATAATCACTATTTATTTATATGAGTTGGTGCCTTGCCTATATTTCAATATTAACTTATTTAAAAGAAATGTTTGTATTTATGTAAAATATGTTATGCGTGTTTATTACTTTAAAAGAAAATACATTCCAAACAGGAATTTGTATATTAATTTTTGGAAACAGGAAAGAAAGAAACTGAAATCAATGATCAAATGCAATTGTAAATAGACTGCTCCATCCAACTTTAGTATTCACACTTACAGCTTAAAATTGACATTTTTCACTGACCATGTTTGTTGTGCAGAATGACACAGTGGAGAGCTACTTCCTGACTGTGTATTCACAATGCCCCTTGAGAGGGTTTGTCTTAAGCCCACTTTATCTCTTTTCCAGCCTAGCAATTTCAGTTCCTTTCCTCCCATCCTAACCGGGGCCATACTGCAGCTTCCTGTATGACTGCTTCAAGAGATATTAAGGTCTGAAAAGAAACAAAATAAATTGCCCAAGCAAAACTTATACAGACAACTAACCATTCCTGGCACTGAAATAGTAAGAAAGCATCATAAGAAAATGAGCAAGGAAAGTATAAGATGTTTACAGGTTTCTCGGTCTCCTTTTTCTGTGGCAGCTTTTTCTTAGGTGCCTTGCGCTCTGCACGTCTTTGTTCAGTGGTTGTGTCAGCAGCTGTAATGAGTTTTTGCAAATCTTGTGTCCGCTTCTCCCTCTCTTTCTTCCTAGCTTCAATTTTCCGCAACTCCTGGATTAGATATTCTTCTTCTGCCACCTACAAATGAAAAAGAGGTAATGCAGCAGGATTACATGATGAGTAAAGCTATATTGGAGAGCCACCTAATGGCAACAATTTTATATCTAGATTAGGATCCCCTGTCCTATGATTTTCCATATCTATCTGTCTCTTAGTCAGTCAGTCAATCAGTCAGTCAATCAGTCAGTCAATCAAGCTAGCTAGATATATGCTGCCACAATTTAAAAAAAAATGACTCTATGAGCAAACTATTTGAAAAAGATGGTTTGCAATACACAGGGGAGAGAGAGTGAAAGAGAGAGAGAGAGAGAGAGAGAGAGAGAGTGTCTGTGTCTGTCTGTCTGTCTGTCTTTCAGGTCAGTCAGTCAGTCAGTCAATCAGTCTTATATCTAGATTTATGCTGCCTCGATAAAAATGACTCTATGGGCAAACGATTTGAAAAAGATTATTTGCAGTTATTTGCAGGATAAACTGGCAAGCAGAAGCAACATGTATTTCTAACCATATACACACAGTTCTCAAAGCTGCCACAGAAACCTGGCAAATTGCAAGTACATTAACAACTCAAAAAGAGGCGTTTTCTATGTACTCCAGTGCATTGTGAAGTACTGCTTTCAAATGCTCTGCATGCTCCTTGAAAGTAATGCTGCACAGATCATATGACATATTTGCTTCCACATCTACTGTATCCATACACTGTTTCCTGCACTACCATTTATACTTTCTATGCCTTCTCAGTCTTGTTCTTCCTTTCAATCCACTCACTCTTCCTATTTGTTTTATGATTTTATATTGTAAACTGTCTAGAACCATGATGGTACGCAGAGCCATATCGGTGGGCATGCGAGCGTTGCCCTGGCCATGCGTGCGCAGGCCAGCTGATTTTTGGGCCTTCCGGCCCACTGGAAATCAGCAAACAGGCTGTTTCCGGCCTCTGGAGGGCCTCCAGGGAGGGAGGAAGGCCGTTTTCACCCTCCCCAGGCTCCAAGAAAACCTCTGAAGCCTGGGGAGGGCAAAAAACGGGCCTACCTGGCCCACTGTTCCATCGCGTGTCAAAAGCGGAGGGAGCACAAGGGAGGGTCGTGGCGTGGGGGGGCAGGGCGCATTGAATTACGGGGTGGGCACGCGCACGCAACCCCCCGCACTCTCCCGCTTTTGGTACGCGACGGCAAAAAGGTTAGCCATCACTGGTCTAGAATATAGAAAATATAAATTACTGTACACAAAAAGAATTTTGCTTTACATTCTTTCCCTCTATATCAGAGGTGTCAAATTGCGGGCCAGATGCATCATGTGCAGGCCATGCCTATCCCGGCTCCACAAAGGCAAAAACATCACGATACGTCATGTGATGCGCTTGAATTTGACACCCGTGCTCTATATGATGAAACAATTGCATTTAACTTATTTTTAGGTTTTTTTATAATATATCCAATTCAATACAGTGTGAGTAGAAGCATGTTTATTATATACAACATTTTTGCTTTATTCTAAAGAATCATTTATTCATTCTTCACAACAGATCCTATACTATCCACTACCTTTCTACTAGCATTTGCACATGTTAAAATTTCTTAATCCATTTTTTTGATCTTCAGTAAGCATTCTATCAGGATCCACAACTCATGCCCTTGTTGTAGTATGTAAACTATCTTAATTGTTGCTACATTTTCAGATCCACCCTCCTTGTTGCATCATATAGTCTATCAAACATTTACTGCAAATCATTCAAGTTTCTAGCCAACATGGCATTCTGTACATAGAAAAGCATTACACATGCACACACACTGAAACCTCCAAGCAACATACCTCTATCATCATGAAAAGCACTCCTTATACTTTTTCCATAAATATACTGAACACCAAGGAGACACCATACATTTTGTCTTATTCTGCTCAAAGAACAATCATTTGATAAGTGTTCTATTTATTCTAACGCATGATTTCCACCAAATATTGCCCTTATTGCATTGGTGAACCAACTTTCTACTCTGCAATATTACTATACTTTCCATAATTCAAGACTTTCAACTTTACAGCTTAGAATTTTCAGTGACTTGCCTAGGATAAAGCAGTTGCCAAATTTTGGTCATGTTGTCTCTTCTACTTTTTTGATCAGAATCCTGCCAAATATCTTCTCAAGCACACTAATCCACAGGTAGCTTTTGTACTCTTGCTTTGTTTTTCTTTGTATAGGTAAACAATAACAGCACTCTCCCAAGTGTCAGGCAGTCCTCACATGTATATATTAAACAAGGCACATGCACCAACTAGATAAGGAAACCTACCCACATTTTAACATACAACATTTTCACAGAATTGATGACTTCTTTGTCCTCAGTTTCTAAGAAAGAAACTTATAGATTAACCTCTACAGGATTTGCTTTAATTTAACTCCTTGATATATCACTTTTATTTGCATACAAATTTCTAGATACTTTTTCCAATCAGGATTGTTAGCAAAATTAACTGGTTCCAGAGCAGGTAAGGGATAGGGCAATCCAGTGAGGGATTAACCTGCTTGTGACTGTTCTTCCTGCCATGGGACTCTCCAGAAAATGGCGGGAATGGTCCTCCACTTTACGCTTAGTCCTTGTCATTGCAGACTCTTTGGGGGAGACTATTTTGCTGCCACTTTGCTCTTGTAACATGAAGCTCACCATGGCCATACATTAAAGGTCACTGGTTTTGTTTTTTGTCTCAGGATGGACACAATATGATCTGAAACTGGAGAGTATTGAAGTTTAATCCTTTATGGACAGATGACTTTCTGACTGCCACAAAATTTGATATAATAACCTCTGTAGAGGTTATTATACTATATTATACTGTAATAGTATACTATAGTATGCTATTATACTATAGTATACTATTATACTATAATAACTCCTCTGTAGAGGAGAAGGGATCATTAGATATTACCCCAGATACCTAATGGATTCCACAGGTTTTCAGAGAACTCTTAGAAGTGCAGTACGCAATTCAACAAAGGTTACCAATTGAAATAATAAGATGCCTGGACTGAACTGGATGTGCATATGTTTGCTACTGTTCCTTGATTTTCTGAGGCATCCAGAAAATGAAATGACAGGGAGATACCAAAACTCCAAAGGGAGAAAGTTTGAGTCTCTCCCTGAGATGATTAAGTCCATAGTGGCAATTCGGGTGGTGAACACCCCCCCCCAAAAAAAACAATAATACTTTTCCTATCTTATTTTACTGGCTGAATGCCTCCCTGTTTGTAGAACAACTAATTTCCTTTTAGGGAAGGATGTTTACCTGGATCACTTGAAATGCTGCTATGAGCAATTTCATGGCATTTAGTGGACAATCAGTTAAATTTAGGAGTAGAACTTAATGGACAGCATTAAGATGATGAGGGTTTTCTCTTCTGATACAATTTGAGTCTGTGAATCCTGCGGAAGTGGAAAGGGCCCTCTGCAGTATTAATTCTGCTACTTCACAGCTGGACAAGAAATTTGGTAGAATTACTGATCCAGTACCTGGTGATTATCAGGGTCTACATGGGAAGGAACAGATTTAACAGAATGGCTTCAGGTATATGAGCCTACATCTCTTTAACTCTCAATAGGATTATATTTCCCATTCAGAAATTGTCCAAAATTTGTGAGTTCCTATAGACTCACAGCTCCTGCTTAAAAATCAGATGGTAGATGTGACTAGGAGGGCTTTTGCACATTTCCATCTGGTCCATCATTTGTAATCATTCTCATGGAGAACCCTTGCTCATGATCACTTCCCTGTTGGACTATTGTAATGTGCTCCACATGGGGTGGCTTTTGAAGAAGACCTGGAAGTTACAGCTGGATACAGAATGTTGAAGGTTGGAGAATGGTCAAAATGCTCCAATATATTTGCATAGCTCTTATGCTTTAGAAGTTCCACTGATTACCAATGGGCTTCTGAGTACAACGTAAGGTGCTAGTTGTAATCTTTAAGACCATATATCTCTCTGAACCTGGTTATTTGAGAGACTGCATCCTGTGACATTTATTTACCCAACCAACCAGGTTTCATGAGTTTAACTATCTCCACTTCCTGTCTCTCTATAATCTGACAAGGCCTCAGAAGTGGGCTGTTTCCATCATTGCTCTCTTTCTCTAAAAGTTCCTTCTAATGGTTGATTTTAAAAAATTAGTAAGAATTTCCATCATCTAGCTCAGGGATGTCAAACTCGTGGCCCATGGGCCAGATATGCCATGTGCTGGTCCTGCCCCGCCTGGTTTAGTGAAGGGGAAAAAGTCCCGATACGTCATGTGACGACGCCGTGACGCCATGAGTTTGAAAGTTGATCTAGCTGGTACAAGAGAACAGTATACAGGTGAACTTATTGTTACCTGGTAAAAGAGCCTTAAAGAAACCATACTTTCCCTTCACTTACACATTAGACATTCACATTTGCACTACTCATTATTACCTCTTAATATTCCACTAACCCAAATGCTTACTTCCTTGAGACCTCAAGCAGTATTTCCTGCTAATGTTAAGAACTATATTAATCTGTTTGGACACCTTCTAGCCAGTATGCCACAAATGCAATTAAAGCATAGTTTTAACCAAAGCACACGACCACTATTCTATGCAAACTAGGATATCGAATCCAAAGATTAGATATCCTAATTGCAAGTTTTGCAAGTTAACATGTATTGGCCACATTCCACGACCCACAGGATGGTTTAGACTTTGGATTCCTTTCCATGGAACATTTAAAGGTCTAGGAAGTCTTTCAAGTTGCAGGTCCTGCAGCAATATATGCCATGGTTCAATGACCTATCACCTTCCCTAAGTTCTCTTATCTATATTCTTGGTCATAATATATACACATTTGATGCCCTTATACCAGATCAATCAACTGTTGCCTCATGTCTAAACCTCTTAACAAAAATATATTTCCAAAATAAAATAAGGTGGCAGTGCTTAATAACTGCATAATTATGCAAATGTTCATTTTTTAATGAGAAAATTATCCAAAATTAATAAGTAGATTCTCATTAAGTAGCACACTATTCAGTAACCTTCTCAAACAAACACTGAGTAGCATTTTTAAACAAAGTATGTTCATTTCCGCATAACCATTACTGATCTTCAAACAATGGAAGTGCATTATATAATGTTACTAATTATCATCAAGAGGAATCATGTTAATGATTTCAAAGGATGATAGAACCAACAACCATTGGCCATTGCTACTGCTCTGGCACTACTTCATTACCTGTTCTGGTGTTCGGTTGTACAGCCTTTCTAATTGTTCCTTCCGGCGCCTCTCATGGCCAGCATCAAAGACAGGGATTTTCAGGTCTGTACCTGGAGCTGCACGAATATTGGCTAACTTTGCACAGATATGATAATAACGCTCCTTTAGGTCTTCTACTGACCGTTTCTAAGTTCAGAACAAGAGTTAAAAATAGAAATGAGTAAGAGATTAGGGATAAAGGAACATATATATTTGTTATATGACTACAACTAGCACCGATACATTATGAAAATAAGATTTACTGGTTTGTAGTATAAAGTTACATATGATCCTTATGTAGAATATGAATATCATTAATTTAATGGTGAAAAGAAAAGGCGATACATATTCTTTCCAATGTTCAATGTTATTAAAATGTACCCTTACAAACATCTTTATCAGTTATCATTTGTTCTTAGATATATCTTCCATTAAGAAAAATATTGAACACCTATAACAAGGACAGAAACAAGAATATGAATCTGCTGAGGCTTCCATATTTGATTAAACAATCATTCTCCAAAATTATCTAATCTGGGCAACTCTTGTTCATGCATCACGTTATCTAATATTCTCCATGACCATTCAGTTAAGATGGGCCTAATTATGACGTGCCCTAAGGTGTTTATGTAAGTTAGACAACACCTTTTCTGCAATTTATGTGCTGGGTTTGCGGCACATGCTAATATCTGATAGTTTCATATTTCATAACTGTTGTTTTTTGTTTTTACCTGCAAATAAAGAAACAAAAAGTATTCAAATCTCATATAAGCCCTTTTACCAGTGATGGCTAATCTTTTTGCCATCGCATGCCAAAAGTGGGGGGAGCACAGGGGGGTCACACGCATGCATGCCACAGCCATAATTCCATGCCCCCACGCCCCCCACACACATGCAAGCGCAATCCCTGTGCTCCCCCCGCTTTTGGCAAAGAGGTTACCAGTGACCCCAGTACGCCTATTTTTCGCCCTCCCCAGGCTCCAGAGGCTTTCTTGGAGCCTCGGGAGGGCAAAAAACGGCCTCCTCCACCCCCCGGAGGCCCTCCGGAGGCCGGAACGGCCCATTTCCCAACTTCCAGTGGGTCCGGAAGGCCCAAAAATCAGTTGGCCGGCACGCCCATGTGTGCTGGAGCTGAGCTAGGGCAACGATCACATGCCCACAGATATGGTTCTGTGTGTCACCTGTGGCACACATGCCATAGATTCACCATCATGGCCTTATACCAAAAGATTTAACATTAACTTTAATGTTAAATCTTTAATTTAACATTAAAGTTAATGTTAAAATTTGGATTATAGTTGGGCATAATTTGAGGAGTCAAAACTCATTAACGGGAATATGAGTAAGTTCTCATTTGATGTTCAGTATTTACTCTTCCATAGGATGACCATTGGTCAAATAATGGATTCTTAAAATTTTAAGTCACTTGGCACATTACACTAAAACAGCATTTATATAAAAGGTATTAGTCAACAGAACCCTTTTCATGACATCCTCACCTATAAACTCTACTCATAAGGAGAAGCTGTAGTAATGCATGTGTTAACTTCATATTTTTCTTGTCGTTAAATCTAGAGCCCGATTAAAACATTGACAAGCGTTTTAGAAAGTGTCTCCTGGGTATACAGTTATCCCAGATGAATGACAATGAGAACAGTAAGATAAAAGAAGCGGAGCTAGCAAATTCATCCTGTTTCATCTTTTTACAAGCAGCACTTACATGTTACAATGACTGAATGAGATTAGAGGCTTACTTTGAACTGCTGGTGATCATAGCGGTCATGAATGACCACAAAACGGAGGTCAAAACGTCGTGATAAGTCAAATAGGTGGTCTGTTTCTGCTTTTGTCCAAGCATCATCATGAAGGTACATTTGATACTCTTGCTCTGAATAGACTGGAACTTGTACTGTCTATCCAAAAAGAGAAAAGACTATTCACACAATAGATTCTTCTTAATCTTGCACATAATAGTTCCATCAAGCAGAGGACATCTTGAGGCATGTAACAGAAATTCACGATACAAATCCAATTCTTCCAAAAACAAAAGTTCCTCGAAATATCCTTTTTACATCTCTCCAACATTTTTTATAGTTGCTAAATTCAGTCATCATTTTGACTGAACTTGAACAAGCTGGCTAAGCAATGCCTCAGATTCAAAGACAAAAAGATGAGGTGGAGCATATGCGGGAACAAATGTACACAGCAGCCATGTACATTACAGTAGATCACTAAAAACTGATGTGGGAGTTAGCACTAGACATTGCAAGTAAAAGAGTATTGGGAACCAATTTTTAAAGATTTTTATGCAATTCTATTAAGCACACCAATCTTACATATACAATATAACTCTTATTAAGCCTCCATACTTTGTTGAATCTCGCAAAAGGGTAATCCTTGCCCTCTTCGGCCGCTCTTCTCCAGTGGTAGAACATTGCGCCATCCTTTCTAGCAGGGTTTGTGAATGGCATCCACTTCCAAGGTCTCACTTTCTTGGAACCAAGTTTTGCCTTCACTGTACGATAACCTTGTGTTGTGTCACTTGGCAAAAGTGGGGGTGCATCCCTGAAAGAAAAATACAAGGCCTAAACCAAACCAATTGTTAGCATAAGGTTCAATGTATTGCCCAATCCATATTTTAGGAAGAAAGCTTTAAAAACAGCTTGAAGACAAGACAGCCATGCAGACCTTCACATTATTTTATATAACCTGTACAAAACTGTAGTTAGATGAATTGGGAAGTAATTTATTATTAAGTCCTGAAGGTGTTATATAGAGTTTAGATGAATATTTTAGCTGAATAGTCTTGATGATTCCGCTCATATAGTTGACATTTATCTGTGTTATAAGAAAATAAGATTTGACATAAGAAAACAAAAATGGGGAGGATAAAGATGTGAGAAAAAACAGCTATACTGACAATGCTATTTATAGGAATGAGTTTAAAAGTTACCTTATTTGTTTTTATTATACCCTAACAATTCATTCCCATTTTATTTTATATATTTATATTATGATGCTATGGTTTTTGTTCTGTCTTTGAGTCAGTTTTGAATCCTGGTATATGTCTGGACAGATTCCTGTGGTTTTCTTGGTAGTATTTTCAGAAGTAATTTGCCACTGCCTTCTTCCTAGGGCTGAGAGAGAGAAAGAGAGTTTGTCTAAAGTCACCCGGTTACCTAAGGGTGGCTTAGAACTCTCCATCTTCTGTTTCTTGCCTAGTGCTTTTAACCACTATATCAAGTTGACTCTCTGTAACAGCTTAGCAGAGTCCAAATTCACAGTATAGGATAAGCAAGTCCAATACAGTCCTTCTGAATTAGAAAGAGGTACACTTCATGTTTTTTCTTCAGGGATATCTTCTTGATTAGGACAAAATTATATTTAAAAGATCTACAAATGTTTTTGAGAGATTAGTTCTTGCAAAATTACAATAGCTTACCATTCTTGGTAATCATGTCCTCTTTCATAAAATAAAAAAAGCATAATATTTAGGTGATTTGCTCTTGACTAAAGTTAAGTATTGAATAGTTATATTACCCAGAGGCCAATATAATCAATATTAAAATACAATGTTGTTCAGAATTATTTTCATAAGAGCCTTGCTCTTAGAAAACTTAAATGCCAAAAAAATATAAACAATATTTACATTTTTACAAAAAAACTACCACTTTGCATGCATACATTTCAACTGTTCTTCCTATAGGACATCTCAGAAACAAACTCAAAATTTCCTTGATCACATCAAATGAGTATAGAATTGTTGGTTATGGAGACATATATACTAAAGCCTTACTTTTTATTATAATACGGAGGAATTGTATTTTTTACTTTTTAGTCAATTGCTGTTTTTCTAATTAATAAATATATGTATGTACCTTAAGACAATTAGTTTGGAAAAAAATAACTGATTTTTTTTTTAAAATAACTGATTTTATATTTAAAGAATACCTCCCAAATTACAGTTTCATCAGGCAGATAAGCTATACATTTAATTAAGTAAATTCAGAAATTATTATAAATAATATATTAGATGTTTCAAATTTCACGCATGCCTTGAGGATTTCATATTACATATGAATTTCTCCCTGCATCTAGTTCAAAAAGGCACAGCTGTTCCCCACCAAGCCCAAGAGTCTCTTCAAAAATTGTTGTTGAATTGTAACATTTAATGTAACAGAAAGAAAAGAATGTTAAATGTAAAGGGAGCAGTCCTAACAGTTAAACATCTCATACGTGCATAGGATAGAAAGATGGGAATATGGGACTGAATGTATACTTAGGTACAGCAAACGTATAGCAAAACATTTACTTTTTATCAGAATACAACAGTGCATAGACCTCTCGGTGCATTCCTTCCGGTCTCTTAAATGTTAGGGTTTCTGATGATTTCTTGGATTTTTTCTGAAATAAAAAAATATTTATTTAAATCCTTTGTGGAACATTAATGTCAATTACTAGAAGCAGGTTTGGTTATTCTGCCTTTTGAGTTCTTACAATAATATCTATTTTCTTCTTATGCCTGTAATATTCTTAAATAATGTTCTGATATTCCAAGTTCTCAAAGCCTGTATTTCCCATTTCATTTTTATTTCTTAAAAAGTAGAATACAAGGATGCAGGGAGTTAGTGTAAATTCTACATGCAGCTAACTGACGAACAAACAGACCAATCAAATTCCTTCTCATTCTAATATTCTTATCCATTCCTTTCATTGTGCTGTGTAGCTTTGTTCCCTTATTGCCCAATAAGATAAGCAAAGCTATAAAGACAAAATGGGAGATAAATATACAAATGATACACTGGGAAGTGTATTTAACTACACAAGTGTTCTAAAATTATGATGTGGAAAAAAATGCAGACTTTATGAAAAAAAGCAGTATAAAATCTTTAATCCAGACTGATAAATCAATCAGAGGCCAATACATGAGGATATTAGAATTGAAAGGCTAAAACTGTGTCAATTTTTATAAAAACACCAAAACAAAAATTGCATTTCATTTTTATATTGTCTTTTAGAGCTCGTCAAGAACAGAAGTACCAAGATTCCTCCAAGAGAAAATCATGCTGGCAAGATCTCGAATAACAATATAGTACTACATGGTTAAAGAAAAATTCTGCTTTCTTGTGCTGTTTCTACATAATTTCTGCACATGTAGTCCTTGAGCCCCAATTTTTTTTTTGCTAAGTCAGACAATTAAGTAAGTTTTGCCCCATTTTACAACATTTTTACCACAGCTTTTAAGTGAATTACCATAGTTATTAAGTGAATCTGGCTTCCACATTGACTTTGCTTGTCAGGAGGTCACAAAAGATGATCACATGACCCGAGGACAGTGCAACTGACATAAATATGAACCAGATGCCAAGCATCTGAAATTTGATTACATAACCATGGGGATGCTCCATTTGTTGTTGTCTGAGAAATGATCATAAGTCCCTTTTTTTCAGTGCCTTTCTAACTTCAAAAGGTCACTAAATGAATAGTAGTAAGGCAAGCACTACTATTTCATAGCTCACACTCTGCAATAAACAACGCATGATGGAGACTATCATGCAAGTGTAGCCTCAAGTGTGTCTAAGAAGGACTAAAGGACTCAATGGAAGTAGAACAAAACCAAACGTGAAATTTATCCTCTTGAATATTTATCGCAGTCAACCATCCCCATTTGTACCTTATCAGAATTGATGATGTCTTTCTTATTAATAGTTCCTATATTTTCAGATTCTGGGCCGCCCAGTTCAAGTATATCCCGGACATCTGCTCCTGTAGTCATTCTGATTATCTAAAATTAGAAAAAGGAAACATTGAAAGCAAATAATCCTTATCCAGACACCCAGTGACATGCAGACACCTCTGCAAAATTAACTGCTTCCTTTACCTTAGATCAGTGGTGAAATCCAAAATTTTTTACTACTGGTCTGTGGGCGTGGCTTGGTGGGTGTGGTGTGGCTTGGTAGGTGTGGCTTCATGGGTGTGGCAGGGGAAGGATACTGCAAAATCTGCATTCCCACCCCACTCCTGGGGGAAGGGTATTGCTAAATCTCCATTCCCACCCCATTCTGGGGCCAGCCAGGGGTGGTATTTACCGGTTCTCCAAACTACTCAAAATTTCCGCTACCGGTTCTCCGAACTATTCAAAATTTCCGTTACCGGTTCTCCAGAAACTGTCAGAACCTGCTAGATTTCACCCCTGCCTTAGATTTTGTATTAAATTTTGTTAGGTACCCAAAATATCTATTTGAAGAATACCAATCTTAACCATCAATATATTTGCCATTCAAAATAGTACATGGTAATTGGAATTTGGATCCTGAGAAAATGTTTCATGTAAGAAATAGTTTCCAAGCACTATTTCATTTACTAATCAAACTTATATGGCCTCCCATCTCACAGGAAGTGATTCTGGGCAGTGTACAACAATCCAATAAAATAATAATGCAATATCATTATAATTTTTAACAAACATTAAAATCGTAAAAACAGAATTAAACAAGAAACTCATCCCCCAGGAGCCGCAGGCCTGCTGGCATAATCAGGTCATGAAGGACCTTTAAAAGTTCAGGAATGATGAGGCTGACTTCATCTCAAGGGGAGGGCACCAGAGCAGAAAAGGTCCCATAAGTGTGAACTACAGGCAAAACATACAGATTTTCTTCCACAGGTAGTTTTAGTTAATCTTCCGCATCCTAATTTTGAATAATCCTCCATATACTAATTGTTACCAAGTCCAGATATCCCGTTCTTTCTAACCTTATGAAAACAAAAGAAACATCAAATTCTGATATTCTGAAACAGGGATAAAAATGGTCAAATATGTTATATAGCCAAACAAAAATTTAGAGTTTTTGTTACAAATTCTGCAGATGCATGTTGAGTCTAATAAGAATTTTAGACTCAAAAGAGCTATTATAAATAATGCTCAATCTACAGTGATAGCTATGGTTCACAAAATATAATAAGCAAGTCTACATAATTGCGATACAAAAACTTTATTATTAGAAGCCAAAACACTAATATCTGCAAGAACGACCAATAGAATTCATGAGGAAAAATTCTTATATTTCAATGCAAAAGACGGGTGTTTTTGGCTAGTTGAATTATTCTTAAATTAAGGCAATACCATAATATTGCCTTAATATACAAATGTAAGAATTCTTAATAATAAATTAATAATAAAGAATAAATATTAAGTCAACTAAAAAGACCTAGTTGCATCCAAATTTTCAGTATTCAATATTAAAGAAAGAAAACATATGTCTGAAGAGGACAAAAGAGTATTAATATTTAATTCTTGACTAGAAAAGTTACTTTTTCAAATTTCCCCACCATCATCGACTTTGCTTTGCTGAACATCTTCTATGAGGAATAAAATGTTTATTTCTATTTTTATTTATAAAATGATAGTGAAGTTTTTCATCTTACCTTTTGGAATTACAGATGCAAATGAATCTTTTTGTTCTGTCAAGACTGACATAAAGGGTACCTAAGAATGAATAAACTGTTCAGTAAAGATATCCATATAAATGTACTGCAACTCTAAGAATGATACCGTAGTAATATTCCAAAAGGAATTAATTCAATTCAATGAGTGAGCATCAATTGTTTTTAGATTTTAGATGTTATTCACTGTTTTATAACCATAATACACCAGTCTATGTATATTTATTAGAGGAAAAGGCTCAATAAACTCACTGAAACTGAATTTTGAGTCTTACAGCTGGTGGATATAAAACACAATAGAATTCTTACACTTTCTTATTTTCCTCATTGTGATCTCTTTTCTTTAAACTCATGTATTACTTTGGACCTTTTTTTGGATTTTTTTAAAAAAACAAATGTGCTAATCTTCGGAGTAGGTGGGTGCTAAGTGGAATTATAAAAGACAATTTAAAAAGCACAGCATGGGCTCGACCATAATATTGTTTTTATTAGAAATAATACATTGCTTTAAAACCGTATCGCCCTGTCAGCTTGTCAGTAAAGGACAAGATGCTGATCCTGTAGACATCTAATGCTACTCCATTTTCAGACTTCAAGGAAAAGGAACCAAAGAACTAAAATGTTGCACTTACTGCCTTATGAATTACCCAAATTCTCTTCTCCCCAATCCCAGAGATTTACTCCTATAAAGCACGGGTGGGCAAATGTGGCCCTTTTACAACTTGTGGACTTCAACTCCCAGAATTCCTGAGACAGCCAAGCTGCCTCAGGAATTGTGGGAGTTGAAGTCCACAGGTTGTAAAAGGGCCACAGTTGCCCACCCCTGCTAGAAGGAGCTCGTTGAGCCCTTTTACTAACTCCGTTAATTTTATGTCTCTTCAGCGTTTATACTTCCGGATAAAATCCTCCGTTCTCCCGCTCTCCCATCCCCTCTGGAAGCCCTCCCGGTTACATTTCCCCATTTATACCTTCAAGTTTATCTCGAACCGGCCCGAAATCCAGACCAGCAACAACTATAGACCGGCTGTGCAACATCTATAATAACCCTTCCGAGGCTTACTTCCGGTCTCTAGTTCTCCCAGCACATTTCTCAAATAGTCTTCTTTTGATCCCACGATGCAGTGCAGCTCGAATCAAGGCTCGGATACTATTTGCAATCTGGTTTGCTAGTTCCGGAGTCTATTTGCACTACAACCATCGGTGCTCTTGTTGGGCCCTTTAAAAAATAAATCTAAACGAAGGTCGATGACGGCTATTTAATTAGCATCAAATCCACATGCTATTTTATACGAGCTGTATGACAAGAGACAAATTTGGTAATTAGTATCAAAAATCTTTAGATTTACGCTTGCTAATAATAATGCTGTCCAAGAACAGAAATTCTAGACTTGTATCACCCTCATTCCAACCCACTTTCTCCCCCCTCTGTTTCTTTGCAGAAAATGCTGCATGTATTTATTTATCCTTAAATAATTTATTCTTTGAAGCAAGCGGATCAATACTGTTTTCTGAAATGAAATGTCATAAAATCATTGGGCCATTAGGCTACATTGTCCAACTCCCTGCTCAGTGCAGAATCCAGATTAAAGCAACCTAAACATTTGTACACATCCGATGACGTTAAACTCTAAGAGAGCAGTGGTTTTCAAACACTTTGGTCTCAGAAACCCTCTACTTTCTTAAAAAATGATTCATAGACTCCAAGAGCTTTGGTTTATGTGAATTGTATCTATAAATGTTCACAATGTTAGAAATTAAAACTGACAAATTTGAAAACATTTATTTGATTTTGTGGATCCCTTGAAAGGGTCCATATTTTGAGAACCACTGCTCTACATAATGTAATGATGTAATGTAATATAAACATCTAACATAAACATATGTTCCTATTGTTGAAAACTGCTTATACCAAACAGAATTTCCCCCAATTATTCAGCCATAGGGCTCACATTCTTGTGCTGCTAAAAGCAGCAAGATGCCTCATTGCTTTTTTTTAGTCACATCCTATGATGTCACCTTCATAGCAGAAGCAATATAAATTTCAATTTAGCTTTTCCAGTTTAAAATAATGCAGACAGCTGCAACCGCTGAACCCATTCTGATGTTTATTGTCTGTTGTTCTGTTTGTAATTCAATCAAAAAAACTGTTTTGCTTATGGAAGGATGAGTTTTAAATATCAAGTTGGTTTTTGTATTTCCAAAAATACTTTAAATTAAATCCACATTTCTTGGGTTGAACATTCTGTTAAATCGTGGGCGATTTGTTATGTCCTTATAAGGACATCCGCCCGGATTGGCTGCTAGCCACCGGGCGGGAAGATTTGAATCCCTGTCAGGGGGCGGTGCGTCTGCCGGAGCGAATATAAGGAGAGCCCCGGCAGCGCACAGCCAGTCTTGCTACTGTTCCTTATTCTAAATAAAGTTACTAATGTAACGAGCTGGTCACGTCTTCCTTTCCCTGCGCCGATCTAACACTGGCGACGAAGGACTGAGAGAAGAACGAACCTCGCGGCACCAAGCCAACAAGACAAGACTCCGGCACCGGGAACTACAGTAGGCATTTCCATAGGCATGGCATCCGCTGAAGTCACTTTGCCAGCCCTTGCTCCTTTCCGCCCAGGGAAGGACAAGTGGAAATCCTACGTAGTGAAATTCCGGCAATACCTGAGAGGCAACAACATCAGGGATGCCGATGATGACCGGAAGAAGGGCATCTTCCTGGCCAACTGCGGCTCCGAGGTCCTCGACATGGCAATCGATCTCGTAGCACCACGAGACATCGAAGAAGTGCCATGGACAGACCTGCTGCAGATCCTGGAGGACCACTATGCCCCAACAGGAACACCGGTGGCGAACCGTTTCACCTTCCACCAACGGGACCAGAAGGAGGGTGAGACGATCAAGGAATTCGTGGCCGCCCTACGCCAGATCGCAGCCAGCTGTGAGTTCGACCACGTGGACAATGCCATCGCTGACCGCGTGGTCTTCGGCATGAGGGACAGAGGCCTGCAAAAGAAATTCCTGAGCAGGAAGAAGCTCGTGCTCAAGGATGTGGTGGAGGAAGCCACCGCATCCGAAATCTCGGAGAAAGCAGCTGCCGCAGTAAGCAGAGCCAAGGGAATCCACAAGATTCGCTCCACAGAGCAATCTTCAACAGAGGATTCCACGGCTGGATCCGAGTCGGAGGGAGAGTCCACCGTCCACAAGGTATCCAGACCCCCAAGGCGGGAAACCTCCCAACGGAACTACAAAGGGGAGCGCTGCGCCAGCTGCAGAGGGGACCATGCCAGAGCAACCTGCAAGTGGAGAGATGCGACCTGCCGACGCTGCAACAGAAGGGGTCACATCGCCGAAGCTTGCAGAGCTGAGGAACCAGCCCCAGAGCCCTCCAGCCACCGTCCCCGCGAGAATCGGAAGGATTACCAGAGATCATCCAAACGGTCCTCTGGCCCTTCCAGACGCAGAGACGACGAATTTCCCCGGAGCGGAGCGGTCCACCAGACGACCATCGCTCACACGACGTCAGACAGTGCCACCAAGTTCCATGTGACCATCCACGTGGAAGGAGCACCCTGCAAAATGGAGGTAGACTCCGGCTCGGTCTACTCCATCATGGACTGGCAGCAGTTGAAGCGCCTGCAACCCAGCATCACCAAGCGAGAGCTGAAGCCACTACACTCCAAGCTCGTCGACTTCGGGGGAAACCCCATCGGAGTGCTAGGAAGAGCCAACATCCGGGTCACCTACAAGCAGTTCGAAGGCAAGCTCCCCATCACCGTCGTACGGGACAGCCGACCGAACCTGCTAGGAGTGGAGTGGTTCAAGCCGCTGGGGCTCTCAATCGAGGGCATCAACCAAATTGGCAGGGACGAACTCGACTACCTCATCGAAGAGTTCAAGGAAGTCTTCGATGGTAAGCTGGGGAAATTTGTGGGGAGGCCAATCTCCTTCAATCTGGACAAGGGAATCACCCCAATTAGGCTCAAGCCCCGCCGAGTTCCGTTTGCCCTGCGGCCCAAAGTAGATGAGCAGCTGGATAAGCTGATCGCCCAGGGCGTCCTGGAACCGATCGATCATGCTTCATGGGAGACCCCCATTGTGACCCCACTGAAGCATGATGGGTCTGTGCGCATCTGCGCCGACTACCGTTGCACCATCAACAAAGCGTTGGCACAGAGCGCATACCCAGTCCCAGTGGTGCAACATCTGCTGCATTCCCTGGGATCTGGATCAATTTTTGCGAAACTGGACCTGGCCCAGGCTTACCAGCAACTGCCAGTGGATGAAAAAACGGCGGAGGCTCAAACAATTGTCACGCACAGGGGGGCATTCAAATGCAACCAGCTCCAATTTGGAGTCAGCGCTGCCCCCGGCATCTTCCAATCCATGATGGAACGCCTCCTCCAAGGCGTTCCAGGGGTGGTGCCTTACTTCGACGATGTGCTCGTCTCCGGTGACTCAAGAGCTCAACTCCTTGAAAGGCTCAGGCTTGTCCTGCAGCGATTCAAGGCCAAGGGCTTGAGGGTCAGGCGGGACAAGTGCATCATAGGAGTACAGGAAGTCGAGTTCCTGGGCTACCTCATTGATAGCACAGGCATCCACCCCACCAAATCAAAAGTGGAAGCAATCCATGAAGCTCCAAGCCCAAAAAACAAAACGGAGCTTCAGGCTTTCCTTGGGTTGCTCAACTTCTACGCCATTTTCTTAAAACAGAAAGCCACAGTTGCTGAGCCACTCCACCGCCTGCTGGGGAAATCGGCTTCCTGGAAGTGGGGCCAGGAAGAGGAAGCAGCGTTCCGGGCCATCAAGGGACTACTGACGTCCAAAAGCGTCCTCATCCAATACAGCGAGACGCTCCCCATCAAGCTGACCTGCGACGCATCGCCATACGGGGTGGGGGCAGTCCTCAGCCACGAGCTGCCCAACGGCACGGAGGCCCCCATCGCCTACTTCTCGAAAACCATGTCCGGCGCAGAGCGGAACTACAGTCAGCTGGACAAAGAAGCCCTGGCCATCGTGGCAGGAGTGAAGCGCTTCCACGAATACCTCTATGGAAGGCGCTTCACCATAGTCACCGATCACAAGCCACTCCTGGGACTCCTCGCAGGCGACCAACCCACCCCGACCTTCATGTCCCCGCGGATGACGAGATGGGCCATCTTCCTAGCCGGCTACTCTTATAGGCTCGTGCACCAGCCAGGCACAGCCATAGGAAACGCCGACGCACTCAGCAGATGCCCATCGAAGAACCCGGTGGAAGACCCAGCCCCCACGCTCCATCTATTCCACATAGATGATGACGCCAGCTGTCCAGTCTCCTCCGCAGATGTGGCCGCGCACACCCAGAGGGACCCCACCCTCCGCCAAGTAAGGTCCTGGATCCTCAGGGGGTGGCCAGCGAAACAGACGGAAGAGAGGTTCAGCCCGTTCACCAGGAAACAGACGGAGCTGTCCACCATAAAGGGCTGTCTGCTATGGGGAGACAGGGTGCTGATCCCAAGCACTCTGCAACGGCGGACGCTAGAGACCCTGCACAACGGGCACCCAGGCATCGTCCGCATGAAGGCCCTGGCACGGAGCTACGTCTGGTGGCCCTCACTGGACAGAGACATTGAACAATGGGTCTCCAGATGTGACCCGTGCCAAGAAGTCCGCCCAGCACCACCACAAGCCGAAGTCACGAACTGGGAGACCCCCAGCAACCCATGGTCGAGGGTCCACATCGACTTCGCGGGCCCGATGCAAGGGCGGCACCTCCTCATCGTGGTAGATGCCTTCTCCAAGTGGCTCGAGGTGATACCCATGGCATCTACCACAACAGAAGCGACGATCCGAGCCCTGCGCCGCCTGTTTGCCACACACGGACTACCGGACGTGCTGGTCTCGGACAACGGCCCCCAGCTCACATCCCTGGCCATGGAGTCCTTCCTGGCAGGACTGGGCATCCGCCATGCCCTCTCCGCTCCGTACAGGCCGGCCGGAAACGGACAAGCGGAACGGATGGTCCGGCTCACAAAGGAAGCCCTCACCAAGATGGGCCCGGGAGACTGGCAAGAACGCATCGACAACTTCCTCCTCACCCAGCACATCACGCCGCATGCCACCACCCACAAGAGCCCGGCCGAACTCCTGATGGGCAGAAGGTTGAGGTCACCCTTGGACCGGCTGCACCCCCAATACAGCCCGGAAGTGACCGCAACCGCCAGCCGCCCGCTTCGCGCCTTCAGCAAAGGAGATTCAGTTTTCGCGCTGAATTTCAACGGCTCTCCTAAGTGGCTGAAGGGGAAGATTGCCAGCACAACCGGCCCCAAATCCTACACCGTCGAGTTGGAAGATGGACAGGTCGTGAGACGTCACATCGACCAACTCCGGAAAAGGTGGGGGGGAGCACACGAAAACCAGCCTGACGAGGTAGGCCTACAACACCCAGACGAGGTAGGCCTGCAACACCCCGGCGAGGGGGGCCTACAACACCCAGACGAGGTAGGCCTACCACACCCCTGCGAGGCAGAGCAACGCCATCCCGACGAGGTCGGCCCAGCACACTACCAGGCACTGTCACGTCGGCAGTGCAGCGAGGTAGACCGGGGCCAACCACACGGGGGATGGCAACACCAACCCGACCAGGTGGGCACCCGGCACAGCAGGCCCAGGGACCCCCGACCCAGCCCGCAGGTAGACCGGGACCTGCCCAGAAGGGGAGCACCACACCCCACCAGTGACGGCAACCCACGGCAGCCCTACCAGGGAGACCTCAACGCAAGGCGAGTAGACCGGGGACCGTCGCAGATGGGCACACCACAGCACATGGGCGAGGGTGGCACACGACTCCCCGGCGAGGGGGACCCCCGCCCAACGCAAGAAACAACCCGGCAACAACAACCCAACCCAGACGACCCCAACCACCAACTGGCGGTAGACCAGGGACTAGGGGGAAGGGAAAGCCGACAACAACCCGGCCAGGGAGGCCTGCGCCACCCCGGCAGGGGAGACCTCCACCAGCCCGAGGAGGAAGCCCCACAACGACACCCCGACCAGGTCGACCACCACCAACCCGACGGGGAAGGCCAGCGCCAGCCCGGCAAAGGAGACCTGCGCCACCCCTGCAAGGTCGGACACCGCTACCCGAACCAACACCACCCACAGCGAGCAGACCGGACCCAAGGGCACCGGCCCGAACCACCCTCCGGACCACAACGAACCGGGCCGCAGCAGAACCGCAGCCACTGAGAGACCCAGGAAGAGCAAGTGACAGCCGGGGTCTTACCGAGACTCAGACGCTCTTCCCGGGTCGAGACCGAACAGCACCGCCGAGGCGAAAGATCCACAGGCCAGGAGGAAGACCACCAGAACCAGCCATCCAAGGTCTGCGGTCCGGCCGGAGGCGCTGAGGGTGACCCCGCACACTCGCCAGCCGAACCGAGCCCGGTTCCGGGGAAGGAGCCAGGAGCCACAGGAACCCCGTCCGTCCAGGGCGGGGACGCGGAGGGAATGAGACTGCGCAGGTCAAGTAGGGTGCCTAGGCGTCCTACGTACCTGCGGGACTACGTCACGTTCATTGACGAACGCTGAACTATTTTTTCTCTTTGGACTAGGGGGGAGGAGTGTTATGTCCTTATAAGGACATCCGCCCGGATTGGCTGCTAGCCACCGGGCGGGAAGATTTGAATCCCTGTCAGGGGGCGGTGCGTCTGCCGGAGCGAATATAAGGAGAGCCCCGGCAGCGCACAGCCAGTCTTGCTACTGTTCCTTATTCTAAATAAAGTTACTAATGTAACGAGCTGGTCACGTCTTCCTTTCCCTGCGCCGATCTAACACGATTGAAGGAAGACTCGAAACAATGTAACTGTAACTCTTTTATTTAACTCCAGAACAGCAATGGCAATCCAAACCCGGGCAACCCTTTATATAGGAAGGGGCTGTCCCTGGCTGCAACCACTGACATGCCTTCTAATTTCCCGCTCTCAGGACTAATTCCTGATTGGCTTATTTGAACTGTACTTGATATCTAACACTCCTCCCCCCTAGTTCAGTGTCCGCCCGTCCGGGGTCTCTATGCTACGTAGTCGCGTAAGTAGGCGGGACGTTTGGAGGTTCGACCGGACCTGCGCAGTTCAGTTGTCCCGGTGCCTTCGGGTTGAGAGGTTGAGGTCTGCTGCTCTCTCTGTGTGGGCTTCGGAACTCTCTCGAACTCGGTCTCCGGCGTGGATTCGCCTCCTTCTCCCACTTTACTTGGCTGTCCCCGCCGGCTCCTTTCGGCGCCTGTCACCTCTTCCGTAGATTCAGGTACGTGCTCGCTGTTATTTTCTTCCGGGCTGGTGTTTGGCGTGTCCAGAACTGGCGTCTGTGTATTGGCCCGCTCTGGTACTGCTTGCGTGTCTTTTCCTTTCCCCTGATTGTTGTGCTGGGGTTCCCTCTCGACCCTCGTTAATCTTCCCCTGAGCTGGTCGATGTGCCTTTTCCAGTGCTGGCCGTCTGTTGTCTGGACCTGGTAGGACAGGGGCCCCATCACCTGGGTTATTGTTGCTGGTACCCAGAGTGGGTTTCCGCTCAGGTTTTTTGCGTAGACTCTGTCCCCTGGCTGGAACTCCCGGATTCTGCTCGTGGAGTCGGTTGGCTTCTCTGTGCTGTACTGCGGGTGCAGTCTGTCCAGATGGGATCTCAGCTTACGGACCATTAATAATTCTGCTGGGCTTCGGTGGGTCGTGGCGCTTGGTGTAATGTGCTGGATGGCTAATAGTTTATCTAATTTGGCCTGAATGTCCCCTGGGCCTAGTCTCATAAGCGTCTCCTTTGTAGATCTCACCATCCGTTCTGCCAAACCGTTCGTTGAAGGTTTTTTCGGGGCGGATAACACATGCCTTATTCCTTGGTCCGCGAGGAACATCTCGAAGGTGTTTGATGTGAACGGCGGCCCGTTGTCGGAGACTATGAGGTCGGGAATCCCATGTGTGGCGAATAGGTGTTTCAATACTCTAATCACTGCGTCTGCTGTGGTCGTCGACATGAGCACTACTTCTAGCCACTTTGAATATGCGTCCATGATGACTAGGAACGTATTCCCTTTGCAAGGCCCTGCGAAGTCGATGTGCAATCTGGCCCATGGTGTTCCCGGGTTTTCCCAGTCGTGGACGGGGGCTGAGTTTGGTGCCGCCCTTGATTCTTGGCAGTTTGTGCAGGCGGACACCCACGTCTCGATTTCCTTGTCCATCCCGGGCCACCACACGTAGCTTCTGGCCAGAGCTTTCATCCTCACTATCCCCGGGTGCCCGTCATGGAGTAATCTGAGTGTATGTTGCCTTAGTGTGTTTGGAACAATGACTCTAAACCCCCACAACACGCACCCCCTTAGTCCTGACAGTTCATTTTGCCTCCGTTTGTATGGCAGGAACTCTGTGCTTATTTCTTTTTCTTCTGGCCACCCCTTCCAGATCCAATTTAAAATCTGCGCCCGTATTTTGTCCTTTGAGGTGGCTCTCGCAATGTCGGCTGCAGATATTCGGGCTTCCTCCATCGTCTCGATTAGCAGGGTGGTCATCGCTGGCGCTGGGTCCTCCCCCGTTTCTGGAAGTGGGCACCTGCTGAGAGCGTCTGCATGGTCGATTGATTTCCCCGGGTGGTGGAGCAGTGTGTAATTATAGGCCGCCAGAAACTCCACCCATCTTAGCATTCTGGGCAACAAAACGGGGGGTGTTGGTTTGTCCCCTGCTATGATGCCTAACAATGGCTTGTGGTCGGTTATTAATTCGAAACTCCGACCGTAGAGATACTCATGGAACCTTTTTATTCCGGCTACTGCGGCTAACGCCTCTTTGTCCAATTGGCTATAATTTCGTTCAGGTTTTGACAAAGTCCGGGAGAAAAATGCAATGGGGGCTTCTGTTCCGTTAGGCATCTTGTGGCTCAATACAGCTCCGATGCCGAAAGGAGATGCATCGCAAGTTAGTCTTATTGGTAATGTCCCGCTGTATTGCACTAAAATTCTGTCTGACGTTAAAAGGTTTTTTATATCTTCGAACGCTTTCCTCTCTCGCTCCCCCCATTTCCATTCTGCCTTCCTGTCCAGTAGCCGGTGGAGTGGTTCAGCAGTGGTAGCTTTCTGCGGTAGGAAAATATTATAAAAGTTAAGCAACCCCAAAAATGCCTGCAGTTCGGTTTTATTTTTTGGGGGGGGTGCTTCCTTGATCGCTCTCAGCTTTCTGGGGGTGGGTCTAATTCCTGACTCATCTATCAAGTATCCCAGGAACTCGACCTGAGTCTCTGCTAGTTGGCACTTGTCCCTTTTAACTTTGAGCCCCACTTTCTGGAACCTTGTCAGCACCTCCCTCAGCCGCTGCTTTAATTGAGCCGTGTCCCTTGCTGATATTAGTACATCGTCGAAATAAGGGACGACTCCTTCTATTCCCTGTAGGAGTCGTTCCATCAGGCTTTGGAACAGCCCGGGCGCTACGCTCACCCCAAATTGCAGTCTCTTACATTTGAATGCGCCCCTGTGTGTAACGATGGTTTGTGCTTCCGCGGTGGCTTCATCTACGGGCAGCTGCTGGTACGCTTGTGCTAAGTCCAATTTTGCGAAGATCCTTCCCCTCCCCAAAGAATGTAAGAGGTGTTGGACTACTGGTACAGGGTATGCGCTTTGTTGGAGCGCCTTATTTAATGTACTTTTATAGTCTCCGCACAAGCGTACTGACCCGTCCGGTTTAATCGGTGTCACGATAGGGGTCTCCCATCTCGTGTGGTCTATTGGCTCTAACACTCCCTGCGCGACCAGTTTATCTAATTGTTCGTCTATTTTTGGCCGTAGCGCAAAAGGGACTCTCCGGGGTTTGATTCGGATTGGGGCTACCTGGGTCTAAATTGAATGAAATTGGGGACCCTTTGTACTTGCCTAGCTCGTTGTTGAAAACCTCTGCGAACTCCCTCATCAGGTCCTCCTCCCAAGTGTCATTTCCGATGTGATCGATGCCGGTGATGGCTAGCCCCAATGGCTCGAACCACTCCATGCCCAGCAGGCTGGGCCGGTCTCTGTCCACAATCGTGAGGGGTAGCGTGGCTTTGAATGTCTTGTAGGCTACGTTGAACTTGCCAATGCCTACCACAGGAATTCGGTTCCCTTGGTAGTCAATGAGGGTGAGGCGCTGTCGTTTGAGGTCGCGGGCTGTGATGTGTGGCAGGAGTTTCTTGATTGTTGTCCAGGATACCATCGATAGGCTGGATCCCGAGTCCACCTCCATTCTGCAGGGTCTCCCCTCGATCAAGACTGTCGCCACCATCTTATTTGCCCTTCCCGCGCTGGCACGGCCAATCACGATGTTTGATGGGTCTCGCCTCGATCCGCCCGATGGTCATCGTTTCTTTGTCCTCGCCCAAACGGTTGTCTCTTCCCACTTGTCTGGAATCTTCTGTTGTTTGCTGGTGATCGGGGGGGTCTGGTTCTCCTTGAGGCTGGCTGGGATGCCCTGCAGACCCTCGCTATGTGTCCTTTCTTTTCGCATCTTTGGCAGATAGCGTCCCGGAATCTGCATTCGGCTCTCGGGTGGTTCCCTTCGCATCCCGAGCACCAGGCCTCTCTCTTCCCCTGTTGTCTCTCCTTGCGATCGGCTCGGAGGTGATGGACTTCATCCTTTTCGTCCCCTTCCTCCGAACCCGATTCTGCTCTTTCATACTGCACGGCCGCCTCCTCCTTTACGGGCGGACCGCTTTTCATTTTCTTCATAGCCGCCGCCAATTTCTGGGAAGCTTCGGTTGCGGATGCTTCTTCCAAGGCCTCCTTGAATGTAATTTGAGGCCGGGCCAGCAACCTACTCTGTAACGTGAGGTCCCTCAGTCCCAGTACTAGACGGTCCCTCATGGCCTCTTCTAGATTCAGGAAATCGCATGCGGCAGCTATTTCCCGCAAGGTCGCCACGAACGCACTGATCGTCTCTCCCTCTCTTTGGTCCCTCCGATAAAACTCATGCCTTCTTACCAGGGATGATGCTTGCGGTGCGTAGTGTGCCTTGAGTATTTCTTGCAGCATTGTCCAGATCATGGTCTTCAGATCGGCTGGGGCGGCAAGTGCTTTTGCCATTTTAAAAACTGCCGGGCCGCAATGGGTGAGGAAAAGGGCCCTCTTCCTCTGCTCTGATAAGCTCAGCAGATTGTTCGCCTCCATGAACATATAGAATCGCTCCATGTAAGCTTCCCAATCTTCCCCGGTTGGGTTGAATGGAGTGGGCGGTGTGATTGCAGACATCACGATAGCCGATGATCTGACCGGTGTTTCGGTGGATCGGATGAGTGGCTGATGATTGCTTGGAGATTGATGTGCAGTCGTGTTCCTTCAGATCCCACCTTCGTCGCCAATGTTAAATCGTGGGCGATTGAAGGAAGACTCGAAACAATGTAACTGTAACTCTTTTATTTAACTCCAGAACAGCAATGGCAATCCAAACCCGGGCAACCCTTTATATAGGAAGGGGCTGTACCTGGCTGCAACCACTGACGTGCCTTCTAATTTCCCGCTCTCAGGACTGATTCCTGATTGGCTTATTTGAACTGTACTTGATATCTAACACATTCATTCCCTACTGAATGAATTTTATTTCATTTTAAGACTGAAATGTCTTTATTTATTTGCCTGCTTGTTTGTTCTACTGAATTTAAAGGCCACTTGACTCCAAAGGACTCTAGGCAGCTTACATTTTAACAAGTGGAGACCAATGAAATAAAAAAGAAAATGATGAGGCACGTGGGGGGGGAGAATTGAAGGGATTTGGAATATGCCAATTCTACTCAATCTTACTGAATAAGCACAAAGTATTGGAAACAGGTGGACCTTCATATAACCAGGCCCTATGCCATATAAGATAATAAGCACCATCTTGAATTGCACCTGGAAACCAAATTGTAGTTTCTTCAAGTGGTATTCAAGGGCAGCCCCAGGTGGAGTCAATCAGTCACCTTATTACAGTCTTAGATCAGCACAAGCCCCATTTAAGGAACATTGCATTCTTTATAATCTATTTGTGAGATGACTACAGCAGCATGAATGACAATCTGAAGGACCTCCCAATCTAGAATTGGGTATACTAGGTGAATCTGTGCAAAGGCCTTTTAGCTACAGCTCCCATCTGTACTTTGAATAGTAGCTCGAGTCCACTGTGTTTCCCAGATTGTGTATCAATCTTGAATGGGGAAGTACAACACCAACCAGGGCAAAGGATGAAAAATCCCCAGATCCAGGTATCCCAAATAACCACAACTGCTTGGTCATATAAGAAATGAGTCTGAGTTTACAGTCATCTCCAACAGTCCACAGAGAAGTGGTCATGTGAACAAAATTTGGGCTGACTTGGGCCCACCCGCCTTTAAAACTGCCTTTGGGCTGCTTGCTTATTTACTGCTGCTAAGTGCTCTGCAGCTCAACCCTGCCTACTACCACCCACTCACCCACTGCAATGCACACCACTACTGTACTGTCTGGAACCGCCCCCCCTTTTTTTCAATCGTCCTCTTTTGCATCAATGCAGCTAGAACTTGTCTTGCATCCTGCCCAAGGCCTCCATTCATGCCTATAGGGGGAATTTAAGAGAAGGCAAAAGAGGCAGTCCCTTAATTTACTGAAGCTCAGAGCTGGAATGAACCAAACCAGAAATGGCTTCGTTCAGGGTGGATCCTCACCTAACCACTGGAGGAATTTGGTTAACAACAGCAATGGGAACTACCAGGATTGCTGTTACTAAGCAATGCACCCATATGACATCATTTACAACTGCATTGCTTAATGACAGAAATTCTGGTCCCAACTGCCATTGTTAACCGAGGATGACCTGTAATCTGCTTCCTCCAAGATCCTCTGCAACTGTTACCAAACTACCTTTGGCATGATCTTCCCTAGAAATGCGCCAAAGCAGAAGGAACATTAAATGCAGATTCCCACTTATCCCATTTTAATTTTGATATGTTTCCATTTTATCTGGTGAAAAGTTTTGGAAAACCTGAACACCTGTATACAGTTTTGTCATTTTGGGTTGTTTTAAGTAAGGTCTTTGGTTCAGATGAATTTGGAAGATTAGTTAGATTGAGCCAATCTTTTTAAAAATTCTGTAGCCAATATTATTAAGCACTAATACTGTTGATTGTACATGTCTGCTTAAACAATCTGTTGGTTCTGATCATTCAGCCTTCTTTCTCCAGAATCAAGTAAGTAAACACAGATGTACTGTGTTTGTATAACAGATCAAAACATTTTGTACTAAATGGAAGCATCTTTAGTTTGCTATCTTGAAAAGTAACTCTGAAAATAATGATAAGCAGGTTAAAGAGATTTATAAAATCCAGCAATCTTACTGGTTCTCCAACACTAACCAGTAGAGGGCAACACTGACCATTGAATAGAACCTTTGCTACAGTTTCTTAGCTGTTCTCCAGAAACTGCCAGCTCATATACCCTAAGTAATGAATCTTAAAAATGCAAAATTAAATGCTTAAAAAATAAATATCTTACAAGAATTGTTGCTCTTAAACAATCATGGTCATCCACTGTCATTTTAGCTACTTCATGTGATCTCCGCAACTAACAGTTAGCAGGTGAGTCTATGGAGAACTAGACACATAACATTTGAACACATCTGGATATACTGTACCTAACTGTATAATCAGGCTATAATTAATAAGGTCCAAAATTGATGTTACATAATAGTATGTAAGAGCCGTAGTGGTGCAGTGATTAGAATGCAGTACTGTATAACATAGTGTAGGAAGTTAGCACCCATCCCTTTCCTAGAAGAATGAAATATTTTAGGAAATATTAAAAAGGCAGAATATTATGTTTCCCTGGTTGAGAAATGGAGAAATATGTTTTAAAGACAAAGCAACTCCCACCTTCCTGCCTCTCCCCCTTTGTTAATGGGCCAGAGGCAGAAACTCAATCTTTGACAATAGGACCCATCTGCAACACAATAGCAACAGAAACTAACACAATGGCACCCACCTAGGACAGAAACTCACCACATGGCACCTGCGAAGATTACATCAGCCAGCAAGGCTAGCTAAGACCCCCACCCTCTGGGAGTCTGACAACCAATCAGGTACTCTTTCTGGGCCCCAGGAAGTTCAAAACCAGAGAAAGCATAAAACCTGGGGACTCGCTGTATCTCGGCCCTTTTCTGTTCAGGAACTCAAGCCATGTGATCCTGTCCATCATTAAACCATCTTTCCAAACAGTCTCCATGTTTCCAGTGTCTTTTTCCTCACTTGGAGCTGAACACAGAAGGATATTTCTTCCAACAATTGGATAGTGAACCATAGAAATAGAACTTATGTAAATTTGAATGTTATGGATAATATTGACACCGATAAGAAAATGCTGTAATGAGTGAAAATTTGTGTTTTGTTTTTTAATGTTGAAAATGTTCAATAAAACTTGTTTTTTGCTATTCAATGAATTGCTATCTTGGTTTCACACACTAGATTTTCACAAACAGATCTATATTTCTATTGTACATAAGATGAATATATACAATATATAGCCATCTTTCCATCTAAAGTTATTAATATAAAATACATTTTGATTAAGTTTATATAATTGTAAAGAGTGTAGGAGTTGCAATCGCGCATCTTGATGATGTCACAAATATTGGCCAATATGGCTTTAAACAACAGTTGTATTACTTGCAAATGTGTACATGCAACTTCATTTGCTTCATATTTTCCAGTGGAAAAGATTGTGTCCTCAATATTTCATAAGTACTCAGTAAATATGAATGAAGAACTTTGGATTCTCTTAAATGAATTAGTAAACATTGAACAAGGAACACTCAGTTCTGAAAAAGTTAAGATACACATTAATCTCATTCAAATCCATGGGCTTTGTAACCTATGATTTTTATTGGAGTTTTTTTCATTATTTTACCTGAATATATGATATAAATCATGGTCTTTTAATGAAGTTTAACCACTTCTAAATTTCTAAATTTTCTTCATCTTGAGCAAAGGCATATTTTAGGGTGATTTTTAAACTTCTTTTAGGTTATTTCTGTAAAGGTTTTCACATGATTTGGGAACATATCATTAAAATATAAAAATTGGTGAGAAGAATGAAACTTATGTCCTGTATCAATGTCATCATTCCAACAATAACAACAGCATTGATAAACCCAGATGGAAAATTCGCATAGACCTAACAGTAAAAAAACTGCAGGCAGAGCTGAACAATTTGAAAAAAACTGAAACAAGAATAGTTGAAAATAAACAACTGAAGCTGGGCTTTAAAAAGTGATATAAATATTGGAATCACAATTCAAGATTTAAAACCGATATACTATCAAGAAAAATCGAGTAAATCAATGCTTGTATAAGCAGTACAGGTAGCCTTTGACTAATGGCCACAATTGAGCCCAAAATTTCTGTTGCTAAGTGAGACAGTTGCAAAGTGAGTCTTGCACTATTTTATGACCTTTCTTGCCACAGTTGTTAAGTGAATCTGACTTCCACATTGACTTTGCTTGTCAGAAGGTTGCAAAAGGTGATCACATGACCCAGGGATACTGTAACCATCATCAATATGAGTCAGTCTGAATTTTAATAATGTGACCATGGAGATGTTGCAATAATCATAAGTCACTTTTTTGAGTGCCATTGTAACTTCGAACAGTCACAAACTGTTGTAACTTGAGAACTACCTGTACAATCAACATTTACAGTTTAGAACAAATCAGTATCAGTTCTACAGGAATATTGACTCCACGCACCATTAAAGTGAAAGAAATATTATGAAACCTGACAATGAAGAAATTTTGCAGCTCTGTACGGATAGTCAAATCACCCCATAGAATAAAACAAGATGACTCAATGAATTTAAACTACACAAAATAAAGGGGAAATGATGGAAAATTTAACTAACATTTGAATACACCTTGGATTGAGAAGTTACATGGATTTTGGTTTAAATATCTAACTAGCCTACATGTATGGTTAGCTGATTAGTTATGTTGCATTAAAGAATAAAACAAAGTTTAGATGACAACTGGAAGAACTTTTTAATAATAAAAGATACAGAAAACGAGCCATGTCTCAAAACTACAGACCGATAATTAAGAGTGTCTTTCATGCTTGAAAGTCTTAATAATAGCAAATTCAAAGGATGTTTCTCTCAAGGACAATTTTTTCTATTCGGTTGAGTAAAACTGCAAAAATTCACAATATATTTATTGATAAAGCAATCCTAATTTTTTTAAAAAGTCAATTATGTATGACTTGGATTGATTACATTAAAGAATTTGATTTCCTTTCTCATGGGTTGATCATGAAAAAGTCAGAAATTACAAAATATTCAAGGTTTTATAAAAACAATAAAGCATGAAAGACTAAGCTAGTGCTTAATGGTGATGAATTAGATGAAGACAAAATAAAAGGGATCTTTTAAAATAATAGATAATTTATTATCACTTTTATTATTCATATTTTTGCTGCTCAAGAATAAGGACTATGCACAAATACCAAGAAATATAGAAAGACCAGTTTGAATAATAAATGGTACATGATAAGGATGAAATAATTGACCATATAATAATTATTTGCAGCCAAATTACACAAACAATAAAAATTGCATTATCAACTTGGGAAAATATCACACTGGCATTTATGTAAAAATTCACAGTCAGATAGAATTACTGGATACATGAAAACCCAAATAGAGTTATTGAAAATGACAAAACAAAAAATTTATTTGTTACATAGAGCATAACACTGCCATTAAAAAGTAGCATGTTTGGTATATTGATGTAGCCGTCCAAGAAACAGTAATGTTGTAGACATGGAATTGGAATAGATTACAAAATATCAAGATTTGCAAACAGAGATTGGAAACGTGTGGGAGAACAGAGTGGCACCAACAGGTTTTGAGACAATAGGTGCAATACTTCAAGAATTTAGTAAAAAATTAAATTGCCTAAATTTGGTACAGCTTACAACCCAACCACAAACAACAGCAATGTTGGGCACCTCGTGCACCATAAATGGCTACCTTTATGATTTCCAAGTCCTTGGAAAGGCTTTAAATCATGAAGAAGAAATATACAATATAATACACAAGTAGTGGATTTGGAATGGCGAATATATAATATAACACACAAGTGGTGTATTTGGAATAAAAACACTACAGTATCATATTTTCTTTTATTGAATGCTGATTAACTCCTGGCCAACATGTAAAACATTTTGAACCACAGAATACAATTATTATTTTCTTTACAGCTCAGACTCCTGCTTCTCTTATGCTCAAGATAATATTACTCTTAGACTTACAAGAACTGCTTTTAAATGGAGTGACATTGGGTTGGGATGTACCTCTTCTCTGGAATAGTGCTATTCCAGCATTATCCTAAAACACTATTATTCCAGAAAACCTGAGTCTTAAAGGAGCCTGCCTAGATTTACTGTGAACTTAGCTCTGCAAAACACTTGCACAAAACCAGAGCAAAGTTTGAAAGGGGACTAAACCTGTCACTCTAGCCGACTGTCAAAATCCACCTCCTCCCCAGTGCTTCCTCATATTAAGGACAGTTATTAGTGGGTATTTTCTGGCAGTTGGTTGGTGGGAAAGCAGATTAGGTCAGGGAAATCTACCAATCATCTTCCTTAATTTGCTCCATATTAAAAGAACTGCAACATTTCCTTGATACTTTATTATTGGATTTCTCCACACCATTATATTTGCATTATTCCATCTTCTATATATAATAATCTCAGTCCAAGGCAGAGAGGGATATTTAAAGGACAGGAGGGGGGGAGGAGAGACTACTGATATATTCTTAGAAGATTTAGAATTTATCCTCATGAAATTCTCTGTTTTCAAAACTTTGTTAGGGAAACTGCATGTAATATGTTACAATTAGTATTGTTCAAAGTTTTATTTTATTTTTGATCCAAATTCAGAGAATGCTCCCTGGCAGGATCTTTTTAGCCAGGACTGTTCTCTATATGGAGGACCTTTTCTTTTATCCTTCTCAATTCCTCTGGCACAGCCTCTCTTATTTGGGAGAGTCTGTCTGTGATATAAATAATATTTTTATGCATCAATAAACAAAGATAGATACTTCCTGCCAGCCACTAAGCAAAGTTTTTGTTTTGGCTCTGCTCCTTGAATTTGCAAGAAACCACCTCAAGTGGAAAAAAAAAAATCTTCCAAAAAGTTGTCCCAAAGGACCTTTTCAAAAGGCAACTGGACTTTCTAGGGTTTTTCCTTGAAAACTTTTCTCTTACGAACATCTCCATCTATTTGTTTGGCTCCATTGCCTGGGTGGAGAAATATCCAAAACCTGTGTTCTGCACATCTGTGGAGATTCTCAGTCCTCCAGCTCATAGTTGTCCCAAGAAGCTTCTTCAGCTCTGACTAAATGGTGGGGAATGGAAGGAATTATACTCCTTGCAGACAGCTGATCTGCAAGGAGCTTCTTGAATAAGAAGCGAAACATCTTCAAAGAAAAAACAGAAAGTCCAGTTGCCTCTTGAAAAAGCACCTCTGTGTTCTGCACCTCCAACTTTGGCTACCACAAAAGCCTATATCTACAGTGTATGCTTTCCTAAATATATACATATATACAAACTTTTTTCTTACTTCTTCGTAGGGTTTATGTGTGTTTTTCTTCTAGCCAGGTTTTCCCTATGTAGCCAAGGTTTTTTTGTAGCTCCAGCTCAGTAGAATCGCATCTACTCGGTTCTGGGCTTTTTTCCTTTCTAACACCTAGCAAGCTCTAACTGCTAGGTGGGAGACCTAAATAGATCCATTTCTAGCTCGTTAGCTGTCATCAGTAGGCCACACCCATATCCTCCCTGTAAAGGTACAGTATCAATTTTCTTACTGGCCTACTGATGACAGCTAACGAGCTAGAAATGGATCTATTTAGGTCTCCCACCTAGCAGTTAGAGCTTGCTAGGTGTTAGAAAGGAAAAAAGCCCAGAACCGAGTAGATGCGATTCTACTGAGCTGGAGCTACAAAAAAACCTTGGCTACGTAGGGAAATCCTGGCTAGAAGAAAAACACACATAAACCCTACGAAGAAGTAAGAAAATTGATACTGTACCTTTACAGGGAGGATATGGGTGTGGCCTACTGACGACAGCTAACGAGCTAGAAATGGATCTATTTAGGTCTCCCACCTAGCAGTTAGAGCTTGCTAGGTGTTAGAAAGGAAAAAAGCCCAGAACCGAGTAGATGCGATTCTACTGAGCTGGAGCTACAAAAAAACCTTGGCTACGTAGGGAAAACCTGTCTAGAAGAAAAACATATATACAAACATACATACATACATGTTTAACATTTCTTTCCATCCTTACAATATATTCTGATAGTGCTATTTGTACATCATAGGACAAAAATGCTAAATAAGATATTAACATGATTCACACAGCATGCTAAGAGAGTTGTACACAACACAATTGGCAAATAACATATGAAGGAAGGAGGACATACTTGAGATTTCATTAGGGATTGCCCATGGACCATTAAGATGCACCACACTGTTGAGGATTATGAGCTTTTTTTCTTGTAGGAATGTTGCGGATCATCAACTTTTTAAAAAATGAATGTTGTATCTATCAATTTTGTAACATGACCACAGAATTTCACTCTGTCCATGGCTATGAAGTTCTCTGAATCCTTTATCAGAGCTATTGATCACTAGTATATTAGGTTATGCAATTGGCATTACACTTTGTGCAATATATTGGTGGCAGTGGACACCAAAACATATTGATAAACACGAATTTTAGCTTTGGGATCTTTTCAATATTAAAGTAAAATAGGGATTTAAAAAAACCTGTGGAAAAGGATGCTAAAGGTTTTGGAAGCTGATATCAAACATTGGAGAAAGTATACTAAATTTCATTAGGAATAGAAATTCTCTGCTCACATGAAGCCCTATAACTGCACACTCGATTTTGCATAAGAGATGCTGGCAACTTGTAGTTGGCGCTACCAAACTGTTCTCATGGCATAGTGCCAGTTCCTTGCCATCTGTAGTTAGAGGTTAATGAACAGCCTACTGTACACAGCAAGAGAGGTCATTAAACAGCAGGATGACAAGCTAGGCAAAACAAAAGGACCTGGTCCACTTGTACTTGTCTAGAAATAATATTTATCTGACAGAGAAGAATTGTTTGTAAAGAGCAACTGTGAGGAAGGAGAATTTGAGAAGGTGGTAATGGTGCTAAGTCCAGAAATGGCTGGCTTTGTTCAGCAAATGTAACCATCCATCAACTTGGCTACATCATCAATTGCTAAGAAAATGGAATTTTGATAGATAGGAAGACATGACAGGAAAGTATTATGAGTGACAGAGAGAACAAGCATTCACCACAATGGGGTACTTAAAAATGCACAACTTGACAACCTCTGGAATGTCCTTCTATTGGAGATCCAACACTGTCTCCAACAATGTCTACTTTCCAGAAAATGATGATTATAGAGCTTTTCTGGAGGGTTTTTGGAACCTGATGTCATGTATTTTGTTTGGATGTTATATATTTTAGTCTTATGTTTTTATATTTAAGCTTTTGTATCTTGATAGCTACCAATGTGATGGTTACAGTAGAGAAATGTGATTAATAAAATGCTTATTTTCTGAGAGTACTGCTATTCCTGCAACAATTATATAAGCAGAAGTTGGAGAACTGAAATATTTCCTGTCCTGCAGGGTCAATGATGAGACAAGTCTTAACTTATTGAATTTGCTTAACACAGTCTCTTAAGCATAGCATCCCTAACAGGAAAAAAAAATCCATAACTATTTATTTCTATTTATACATAGAATGATTATGAGGCGTCATTGTTTCCTTAGGGCTGGCAAATAAAGCAGAACAATGAGAAGCAGCTGAATTCTTATTTGTTTCATTAATTCAATTGGTTATGCGCTCAGTTGCTAGAAATAGAATACTTTACATACCTTCTGTGAAAGAGCATCATTAAATATTAAACATTCTCTATTAGGAAGTAGAGATAGGTTATAAATACACTCATCTGAATTCAAAATCTAATTAATGAGGATGAAGGAAGGAAGATCAGAGTGTGATTTTTTTTGCCTACCCTAAAAATGGCCTTGTATTTTGAATAATGAATTCAGGACAGTAATCTTAACAGTTGTGCTTCTTATTACTGGGCTTTTATGAGCTTATTTCCCTGTAGATTTTTTGCTACCCTTTGACTTTGGTAGGATGGAGTGACCAAATTCACAGATATATTGTGGAGTGTGAATCTCAGTGCTTCCTCCCCCTATGATAGGTATGTATCTGTTTGAATGGTATCTGTCAATGTTATGTATAAGCTTTGAAAGGAAAAGGTTGGAAGATGAATATAACTTGTTATAGGATCTTTGTTAGTTGGGCACCAAGAACAACTGGCCCAAGGTCATGCACTTAAGTTTTAGACTCCTTAGATCTTGGTTGTAAGAGAGAGCACAATGATCTTGGAACTTCCAAGTTACACTGAATTATTGGCCCATTATTTTTAATTCTGAGTTTTGTGTAGTATTTAATTTAGGGTTTTTTATAGGGGAATTATTAACATTTTGGAAAATAACATAAGTTACATAATTATTCATTTCCAACTGTGTGTGATTGCCCATTTAGCATTTTCAAAATTATGATGTCAGGGAAGGGCTCAGATGTTTTCAAAACAACTGTACATTGTGTTATTATTTCCATTTGCCTTCTCCTTTCTAAGCCTAGGAAATGCACCAAAATTTCCAGGTTTCCCAAGCAAACATGTGGAGACAAGGCTAGAAATATGAAGATCATATATTTTTGACAGGTGGAAAAAATATACCTGTGATCCTTAAAAGAAACAAAAAGCATATGAACTTTTGTTCATATGAAACAAGATTTTAAGTTCTGTCAGTTCTGAAGCCAAGAATGGAACATTGTGCTAAAGGCTAGTTCTAGATCAGTGCTTCCCAGTCTTGGTGACTTTCAGTTGGGTGGATTTTAACTCCTAGCATGCTGGCTGGGGAATTATGGGAGATGAAATCTGCGCACTTTAAAATGTGAAGGTTGAGAAACCTTGGCCTATATGACAATGGAAGTTGATCCCAAAGTAGTTATGAGCTGTGATATCATTCATTCATTCATTCATTCATTCATTCATTCATTCTTACTATTACTAAACCACCCATCTCCTTCAGATATGAATAATCTTGCTATGAACATCAGTTTTCCAAAACCTTATTGTGACTGGAATGAAATCAGAGGGAATCTTTGGTATACTTTTAGGTCTATGCGTTCTTGAAATATTTGTTCATATGGGACAACTGTAAGATTCAGCCTTATTTTTTTAAAAAAATAAACTGCTATAAAAGCATTTCATGCAAGTGGTATAAATCTAAACCGAAGTCATAAAGTGCTGCTATATTTGTTTCTTTAAAACATTCATAAAGTATTATGAAAGTATGTAATAAAATCAGTAATCTTCAGAGCTACAGCATGATACAGCATGAGCCCTACTAAGCAGATATATACAAAAGTATGAAGGCTATTGCTTAGCGCATTGTAAGCTGCCCTGAGTCTCCGGAGAAGCGGCATATAAATCGAACCAATAAATAAATAAATAAATAAATAAATAAATAAATAAATAAATAAATAAATAAATAAATAAATAAATAAATAAATGATTTGTGTTCCTTCTAGACTCTCCCCTCTCTCCAATTTAAGGCTAATTTAGGTAGATAACAACCAAAACAAACTTAGATGGTTTGGGGCTTCACGCTACATAGTCTGTACAGTTCAGAACAATTTCCAGAACAATTTCCAGAGGTGGATGATCATACAAGTCTGACTGGTTCTGGAAACTAAGTTAACATTATAACTCTATTATAGTGTCCATGTAAAATCGCAACAAACCTGGTTTCACCCAATGATAGAACATTTATCTCCTCCTCCTGCCTCTTCCTGCCATATCCTCACACATATACAGCCCTCATCTGCAATTGTTCTCTCTGAAAGAGAGAAATGAAAGAGGGAAGATGATGGAGGCAATAAAATAGCAATAAAAGACTTATCCTAAGTCTTGCTGTTCTAAGGCTGAAAATCCTGCTTGGACCCTTTTCATCTAGATGAGGGCTCTTCTTAGCAGGCTTATGATTTTTCTCCAGTGACTTTCTGGAGAAGCCAACTTGGAAGATTGAAAATAGCAATCAAATGATTGCGGAATGCTTGGCAACTGGTCATAAGTGCAAACAGGTTGCCAGGTGCCCAGATTACAATCATGTGACCATAGGGACCCTACAACAGCTGTAACTTCAGGCACGAATCATAAATCCTTTCACTTAGCGCTATCATAATTTCGAATGGTCACTGAACAAATGGACATAAATTGAGGACCTCCTGTACACATTAATTAATTGTAGGTTTGATTTTATTTTCATATCAAAATTATTTAAATATAGATAGTTAACATTATTATCCAAATTAAAATATAAGGAATCAATGAGATTATTTTTAACCAGAATATCTGACTACGAAAACAGTGCATAATTAAGGTATAAAATAAGGATATTATATTTCCCAACCCTTTTCATTCTAGGCAGATCTATCTTTGGTTATGTCCATTTGAGGCTTAACTGCTATTGTTCCTCCAGTACACCAGGCCCCCTTGTTCCCATCTTTGGGCAAATCATCTGATTTTCCCTTGTATTAGTGGTCTGAAATCTCCCATCATAAAAATTCAATTTCCTTTTTTGAGATGTTTGATCTCTGAAGAGCTTATGGGACATGGCTTTTTCAATGGCAGGAAGTCCCACTAGTTCCTACCTCCTAGATCTTCCTCCTCTTCACCAGGTAAGCTGCCATTGGACCCTCATGCTAGAAAATAGCTAGACTTCAGAAGGACTTGTGCTATTTGTGGTAGAAAAAAAAGCAAAAATATGTAAGGATGGGTAGATAGTGTGTGGTGGTGGCCAGTAGCTAGTTCCTTGCAATCTCTCATTGGTCCTAGAAGAGAGCTTGGTCAGTTCAATATATCTGCATCAGAGGTGGGTTTCAGCAGGTTCTGATCAGCTCTGGAGAACCGGTAAATAGCACCTCTGACTGGCCCCGCCCCATCTATTCTCTGCCTCCCAAGTCCCAGCTGATTGGTAAGAAATGGGGATTTTGCAGTAACCTTCCCCTGGATTGGGGAGGGAATGGAGATTTTACAGTATCGTCACGCCCACCTAGTCACGCCCAGCAAGCCACACCCACAGAACCGGTAGTAAAAAAATTTGAAACCCACCACTGATCTGCATGATAACAGCCATATGCTGTTGGAAGACTACTGCGGAGGGAGCATTGTGGGTAGTAAAAGCAGAAGAGGTATAGAAGTATCCCTTTTCTACTCTTTGAGTAAAATCTATTGTGTTTTAAGACCTATTATGGCATATGAAAAAGAGATGACTGAATATAACACAAAAAAATTAGAATAACATATTTTAAATTTCATTTCAACCTACAATGTACAATAAAATATTAAAAATGCAAAACAGAATAATGAGAGAGAAAAAAGAAATCATAGATGAACAAATGTTAAAGAACTAAATATACATTTATAGTCTTAAGGAAACAGCAAATTAAATAACCATATTCAATACTTCTGTTCCAAAATATATTTATATAGATATTGTAATCTGTAAGGAAAAGTGGAGCCTAATGTTGAGTATAATAATCCTTAGCTAATGAATTTGTTCATTTTTAGTCAATGCAATTTCCCACACATTTAAATATCATTGATTCAAACAAAAAAAGGTGCTTTCATTTTCCAGCATTTTGCTATAATAAACCTGAGGACCAATATTAAGCATTAGGGAACGTAGGCACTATGAGGCCATATCGGAATTAATTAAGCACAGTTGCTGAGTAATTTTCCCATTTTTTTTTTTAAAGAAAGTGGAACAGCATGTGTAACCAAGAGAACCAAATGCCACCAGAGATAGTAATATGTACTAATTTGATTACAACCTCTCCAACACAGCCTAGAAAGATAACTGATATCTGCACAAATGCAAAGTAAATAATTATTTCACTACTTAAACTTTTGCCTCACAAGTGTTGGTTGACTTTTATTCTTCAACTGAGACCTGGTAGAAACTTTATTCTGAAATTCTGCCCCCCCCCCCTCAAATATAAATGCTTAATTTAAGAACATAAAAGTTAGAAAGAGTTAAAGATTAATTTATATATCAGGATCCTCCACTTGCTAAATTTTGTATAATTTCACTAAAATTGTTATTGTTTGGTTCTTTAAAATCCCTTTTGATAATTGCTCCTGGGACATGTATCTCTCTGTTTTTGTTCATGGTCAAGCAAAATTTGGAGGTTTCCTACTGTTAACTAATTTCTCCTCCCGTATTTCCAATTTACAATATGGGAGCAGATACCATATTCTCCTTGGTTTAGAGACCTTAATGTTGGGAAAAAAGGTAGTATGTTCCTCACAATGGCAATCTCCAAACCAATTGGAGCACAAACGAAGTCCCTGTTCTGTGGAGAATACAGGCCTTAATTATTGTTCTAGTTATAAAACTGAAGAGAAGATACCAATATCTTTTGAACTCATTCACAGAAATACATAAAAATAGGTTTAGTTGCATATCCTGGACAACAAAAATCAAGTGGACTTTGCAATGGTTTCCTCGGCCTTATCCTTGGATCAGGCACTTTTTACTACACTCTGAAACAAAACATTTTCCTATTGTTGGAAGATACATTGTGTTGGAAATGACCTCAGTATAACTTGTCCTTCTTCCACCATGAAGTTTTGGCAGCAAATCTGTTCCTTGTAGAATCACTTTCAGAAAATAAACAGACACCACCCAGAGAGACTGGGAGAGTATACTAGATTTATTTCTGGCCAGAGGTTGGAGAAGCACAGGAAGGTTGCCCTTTAATTCACCTTTTGGCTTGTTTAACTGTGTTCCTGATCAGCTTGTAATGTTCCTAATTGGTACATTTAAAGCCTCTATACTGGATGGCAGGACTTGGATAATTTCAATGATGTTCGGAAATGGTTAAGGGGAACATATCTATTATTGTATCAGATGACTTGCTGATTTTTTTAAATTTCAGATTTATAAAGGCATCTTATATTAAATAAAACCCCTAATAAAGCAACCTAGGACTAATAAAATAGTAATAGTAATTCATAAATATTTATTAATATTTAAATTTAAATAGTTAAACCATTATCCCTTTTATGGTTATACAACACTCAAGGCAATTTATAACACTTAAGTATAAATTATGAAACATAAAATGAAAAGCAGCACAAAATCCAAAATTAAAATGAAAGCAGTAATGGATGAGATGGATTTTTGTCATTTTCTTGAATAGAGAATTTGAACCAAATGAATCTCCTTGACAGTGCATTCCATTGCCTGAGAACCATAAAGGCAAAGGCCTCTTCAGTGTGCCACATTGACAGGCCTCTAGAAGCACAAGAACCTTCAAATTATCTATGATGGCATGGTGGCACAGTGGTTAGAATGCAGTACTGCAGGCTATTTCTGCTGACTGCCGGTTGCTAGCAGTTGGGTAGTTCGATTCTCACTGGCTCAAGGTTGACTCGGCCTTCCATCCTTCCAAAGTTGGTAAAATGAGAACCCAGATTGTTGGGGGCAATATGCTGAGTCTGTAAGCTGCTTAGAGAAGGCTGTAAAGCACTGTGAAGCGGAATATAAGTCTAAGTGCTATTGCTACTCCTGCAGATCTAAGTAACCACGAAATTTCATAGTGGCAACAGTGGGAGTCCATGAGACAGCTCAGTTCTAAGTCATTTGGAATTTGAAATATTAATATCAGCTCTGTTATTCCCTGTAAGGCATTGGCAATCAATCACATAGCTTTCCATATGGACATTACATGATCCATGTAGTTTCCAACCCTTAGCAGTTTAACCACTACATTTCACACTAACTGCAGACACTTTTCAAAGGAAGTCCTGTTTAAAATGTTGGAGTACACAAGACACTATACATAATTGTTGGTAAAACTCAGGAAGGGTTGCAGTCAGTACACCAGCCATAGTTGTACAAACATGATCCTCAACACAGCCTTTACCTACAGGGTCCAGTGGCAACTAGGAATGAAGGAGTGTCCTGAAACTGTGAACCTGGAAGAGTCCAGCTTTGTCCAAAAGGCTTTATTTCAGTATTTATTTCAGCTTGGTAAAAAGAAATCCACATTTCTTTTTACCAAGCGCACCTCCATCTTGTTCAGATGCAAATTCAGTTTGTTCTCTGTCATTGAAGACATTTTTTAGCTTAAGCAATGGAATCATATGATGAGAAAATATTAGTTAGGAAGAGTAATTCTAATTATTAGGAGGAAGGAGGAATAATATCAACAGTAAAACATTTGGTCATATGAGAAACCATAAAATCACTTATCACCTTCAGAGATGGGTGGATATTTTTTGCTTTCTTTTTTTTTTTGGTTCAATATTTATTATTTCAACGTATTGCCTTCCTATTGAAACCAAACCAGTGGATATAAGGTAGTGCTTAGAAGTTTGTAAACCTTCAAAATTAACCCCACTTAATTTTTTTAGACACAATGTTCTGAAATACCAGAACAACCATGTAAAATAATTTTTTCTGCCTAGCCATCTTGCAGATGGCATCATTGTCTATGATCTTAGAGTTCTTAGAAAGGTGAATTTTGAATTTCAAATAACAACAATCATATAAAATGAAAGAGAAAATTGGTACTTCAGGGTTGAAATGAGAGGTCCTTGGTGCTCTCTGAGCTTGGTTGTTTTCTTGCAAACTTTCATTACCCAAACTAGGTAACATCTAGACCTGTGAGGGTGAACCTATGGCACGCATGCCAGAGGTGGCATGCAGAGGCCCCTCTGTGAGTACGCGCCGGGGTGGGTTCTAAAATTTTTTACTACCGGTTCTGTGGGTGTGGCTTATTTTGTGGGCATGGCTTGATGGTCATGTGACAATTATTTAGGATTTAGCAGAGGTACTAGTCTATCAGGCTTTTAACTGCTTGCAGAGCTGAACCAATCTACCCATTTATTTTTTGCAGGCACTGATCTACTCATGTATTTTTGCAGGCACCGGTCTACTCATTTGTTTTCTTTTACCACTGATCAGCTGTAGGGCGGCCCTTTGAAGCCCCAGGGCAAGAGTTTAAACAGTTTTTTTCCCTCTAGCCATCAGATGGGACTCAGGAGGCAGCAATAGATTGGGGGTGGGACCAAATAAAAGGTAAGAATAACGCGGGGTGGTGGGGGGTGGGCGGGCGGAGCAGAACCAGTTCGGTGACATCGTCACCGCTACCGTCTCGGGAGAACCAGGCCAACCGGGAGGAACCCACCACTGGTACGCGGGCAGTGGCCAGCTACTCTTCTGAGTTCTGTCACATGCATGCATTCCAACCAGCATGCTCACAACTGAACCCAGAAGAGCAGCTGGCCGCCGTGCACAAGCACATCGGCCAGCTGCTCTCTTCTGGGTTCTGGCGGCACGTGCTCCAGTTTCAACACTCGGTGCTGAAAAGGTTAGCCATCACTGACCTAGACTATCACTAGCATTGATGATGTTATCTAATTTGGGTAATGAAATGTCTGCAAGAAAATAACCAAGCTCAATAATATCGATTTATGACAATTGAGCCCAAAATTTCTATCGCTACGTGAAACATTTGTTAAATGAGTTTTGCCCCATTTTATTATCTTTCTTGCCTCAGTTGTTATGTGAATCACTGCAGATGATCAGTTAATAACACAGTTAAGTAAATCTGCTTCCCCATTAACTTTGCTTGTCAGAAGATCGCAAAAAGGGATCACATGATCTTGGAACACAGCAACAGTCGTAAATATGAACCAGTTGCCAAGCATTTGAATTTTGATCACATGATCATGGGGTCATACGTATAGGTCATAAATATGAAAAATGGTCATGTCACTTTTTTCAGTGCCGTTGTAACTTTGAACGGTCACTAAACAAACTGTTGTAAGTCAAGGACTACCTGTACAGCATTTCACCTGGCTATTAACCATGACAGGCATTTGCCCACCATCATTTGGTTCATTCTTGCAACTTTCCTGAAACCTGCTTTGAGTATGAAGTTTTAACTTCTCCTCCTCCTCTGCTTAACTGAATGCTCAGGTTACAAACAACGGAATGTACTTAATGGTCAATTTTGGGGATCCTGCTGCTCATAGCCCCTGGCTTTCTGCTCAAGAATCAGCATCACTGCCAAGTAGTGTCATTTTGCCTATCTAGCTCTGTCCAATCTCTCTTGACCCTATTCTGTGGATGAGAGGGGGATTGCAGAAATCAATATTTGGGTGGGGGGTGGATTATCATTATCAGATTTTCAAAAAAACCACACCACATAGACTTGACTATGCAGTTAGCTTACCAAACAGTCCTGGCAAAATGTAGTAGTAGCTGGCCTATTTCAAGATAGCTTCAATGTTTTTAACTACCATGGGCCGCCAATCATGCCTTTGCTTGATCCCTTCTGTACCCATTCTGTCATTTTGAGCAGGAGTCAGGGTCATTTCAGCAGGTTATGCTGCCAAATCTTATCACACGGCCTTGCAGAACTATAGGAAGAAAAACATGCTAAAAATGTGGTATCCCATGCTGGGACATGACTACTAAATGGGCTCTCAGCCAAAAGCTGATTGCTTGATCTGAGAGAAGAGTTTTTTACCCTGAGGCAGCCCCTCCCTCCCTCTCCACCCCCCAAAGTAATCACCAAGGCACCAATGAATACAGCAATGTGCAATTCAGGCACAATGAGACAAGTGTGAAGAAGACAAAGTAATCTGGATTCTTTCCTTCCCCAGCTCTTAATTTTTGCAATTTATCATCCAGCCCTCATCTTCCATTTATCTGCTTCTGAGCTTTCTGGGATTAAACACAGCAATCTGTGGCTAATTTTAAAATCATATTTGCTTTTTTAGCAATTAACTGTCTTTTTATGGGATTTGTTGCTTTTAGTTATTTGAAACTCTAATTTAAATTAATGGGATTAGTTTAAAATTGTTTAAGTGTAAAGGAAATTATTGATCTAATACTTTTTTTTTAGCATGTTATATTGTCAGCTACCTTAGGAAGACCATGAAAGACAGCTCAGAAATACATTCAATGAAGAAAAATAAGAATCTAGAGATTTCTAAATATTATTAAGATTTTACCAGATCTCTGATAAAAGTATACAGCACATTATTACTGGCTGGAAAAGGCAACCAATCAAATAAATAATCAGTTCTTATAGAAAATAACAACAAAAATATATTGGATCAATGGAACAGGGAAAATGTACATAGCATACCATTCATTCAAATTCAGAATTGACTGTTTTTTAACTAAAAAAAGAATGACTCTGATATTTTCAGTTTCATAATCCACTTGCGTAATGGCTAAACTAGTTCTTACTAATCTTTTTTTTCTTCTTCTTTTTTTTTTGCAGACCACTACTTTGTCATTTAAAGATTTTGAAGGCACAAGTTAGCCAGACATTGGCAGTGTGGTATTTATGCACAGATGCTTTCTCAAATGCTGTTCATGGAACTTCCAATTAATTTTTTTTAAATGATTCTGTTTTATAAAATAGTTGAATCTCATTAGATCACCAAATCTGAAAACATGTTGATGTTCCCACTTAAAATCCCATAAGATTTGGGGTAAAAAAAAATGGCTTTATATTGCAAGAATGCCAAAATACAACAAGATTAAGTAAGTATGTAAAATGTTAGGAATACATAGCTACATCAGGAACCACATGTAAAATCCTCCTGGACATGTGAGGATTCCACCCCACAGTTCTGGAACTATTAATGTAAATAAATGATGAATATTGCCAAGCAGCTTCTGAGAAGGAAACTGAAATATGGGAAATATAAACATTTTGTTTTTAGTGTTCATTTGAAGTATAGGATCAGATGAATGTTCTGTCTTAATGTAGAACATAGCTCCTTAGTAAGTTGACAAAAGAGCCTAGTTGTCATAAAACAAAGAGGTTGGTAAACCTGTTTTCTGACTGTACTATTTTAGGGGTTGGGGCAGAGACTGACAAGATGAAAGGCTCATCTATATAAACAACTTCCTGTATGTAAAATACTAACATATGAAAAAGAAGGTCAGGCTGGGCCACACCTATATTTCTGTGTACAACAATTCGCTCTGGTGAGTTTTACCTGCTATTTGTACTGGAGTAATCAAGAAAACATCTGCTACTTGTGTGAAATAAGCCTTCATTTAATCCTCATTCCACTCAGTGAAGGTTTTATGTATAATATATAGGGATATATTGTATGTTGTCTACGGGAAGAAAAAGCACTGAAATTATTTCCAGAAGAAACATTATGTACCAGGAAAACCTGTATTTTGTCTTTTCTATATGCATAGCTTTGCCCTGGTTGAATAATCTGCTTGTCATAGAGAAGGCAAGGAATTATTGTTCTCTCAGAAGCCCCAGACACTGATTATGTGAACATTAAATTCCATTACTCTTTGACCAGTTGCAAGCCATTTGAAGCCCAATAAAAAGTAATGGGTGTTATCTTTGTAAAGAAACTGAGCAAAGGGTTGAAAAATATTCTCTGACACCCTATTATTTTTAAATACAAAATTCCAGTTTGGTTTAAACTGACTATTGTTCCTTCTGCAATCTACTCATATTAATTTATTGTTCCTGAATTACTCCCAGCTGGAAAAATCTGCATCCCAAAGCTGAAAGATGGAGGATTAAAGATGGAACAGGTGATAGCTAAGAAGGAGAGAACTGGCCAAATTTCATTTGCAAAGAAGTAAAATGTGGATCTATGTTTTGGAGACACATGAAGCTTTGGAAAAGGAGCATCTCAGCAGAGCTATTCTACAATCCTATGGCTTGATCAGAGTAGTGGTTTACAAGGCCAAGGCCATATTCAGCAGAATTTAGTTGAAGGCACCATCCATAATCTAATAGGAGCAGGATTCCTACAAGGTCAAAATTGGGACAGGAGCATGATGGAGCAGGGAGTATGACTAAAAGTATTAATAAATGAAGAAAATTGTGAAAAAACAGACTCTGAATTTTTGAAAGAAATGTATGACAAAGTAGACTTTACTAATTAAAAACATACCACTCCTTGTTTGAAAAGAAACTTGCTTTCAGTATTTGCTTTTTCACATCCTGCTATAATAACACACCAGAAAAATAAAAATTCAACAAATAAAAGAACCAGGCCCTTCACTTTCAACGCATACTAGTTAACATTTGTTCTCACTAATTAGTCTGGCTACTACCGATGAATCAACTTGAATTTTAATTGACTCATCTATCAATTAACAATTCTTTCATCACTATTCTTTCTTCAGTTTTTGGGAAGGAAATAAAAGAAAGACTCAGGAAAATCCATTTCCCTGATGGCTCAAGAATCTGGGATTCATTTGAAATCCATTCATCAATAGCTACTTTGAGAACTGGAAATATCTGCTTCTTGATTCAGTCATCTCCTCCAAGTGAAACCCTAACATGCTTTAGCCTGTATTCATTATTTACTAGTCAGTATCACCTTCTTCCCACCTACATATTATCTCTCTCACATATATTGATATCTCATATATGCCTGTTTGAAGAACAATAAACTAATGTACTGTATGTTGACAGAAATTAGAGCTAAAGTAATGGATGGCTGCTAATTTAAGGATTTTAGTATTCAATAATTGTTCATATAGAGCAAGAATATATGAACAATTATACATATATATTTCTGTTGTACATATATTTCTGTTGAGTTACAGGTAATACAATCTTTTAAAACATCTCACTGAATATTGGTTTTAGGAAAGTAAATGAATGACTGCCCAAAGGAATCAATCTAGCCAATCCTTATCATGGTCACAGACCAGCAAATAAAAGTATTTAAACATTAATAGTAAAAAAATAAAAACAAAAGACAGGCAGAATAATATTGTGATTGGTCACACCCGGAGAAGCAGGCAGCGTTGGTTTTTCTTGACGCCCAAAAGGCCTTCGATAACCAAAATTGGAAATTTATGATTGAACAACTACAAAATATGCAAATTGGGGAAAAATTTGGGAAAATTATAGCAGAAATCTATACCAAGCAATCAGCAAGGATAATTATGAATGATGACATAACAGACAAATTTAATATAACAAAAGGAGTCAGACAAGGCTGTCCACTTTCCCCCTTACTATATATTTTATCATTGGAAATCCTGTTGAAAAAAATTAGAGAAGACCAAGGAATTGAAGGTTTAAGGATCAATAGAGAAGAATACAAAGTTCAAGCCTTTGCTGATGACTTAGTGTTTTTGACAGAAAATCCTATGGAATCTATACCTAATTTGTTCCAAAAAATAGAAGAATTTGGAGAAATGGCCGGACTAAAAATCAATAAAAGTAAATCGAAGCTAATTGTAAAAAACCTTACGGAAATCCAAACAAAAGATTTGATAGATAATATACAAATCCAAACAACAAAAAAAATAAAATATCTAGGAATCTGCTTATCTACAAGAACATCAGCAATTAAAGAAAACAATTATGATAAATTACTAGAACAAACAAAGACTTAGAAAAATGGAAAAATTTACACATTTCATTCTTAGGAAGAATTTCGGCCATCAAAATGATTATATTACCTAAATTTTTATATTTGTTTCAGGTCACTCCAATTAAAATAGATAAACCGTTTTTTGAAAAGCTGAATAATCTAAATTTATATGGCAAGGGAAAAGGCCACGAATAAAATTTAAACTGCTTCAGGATACAAAAGATAGAGGAGGAGCTGCACTCCCTGACTGGGAGATATACTACCAAGCAGCAGTACTATCGTGGGTCAAAGATTGGATAGAATTAAAGGACTCTAGAATTTTAACAATTGAGGGACACAAACTTCAAACTGGCTGGCACTCCTTTATGTGGGATGAGAAATACAAAACACATTCATATTTTAAAACACACACAATAAGGAACTCATTATTACAAATTTGGCTTAAAATTAAAAAACAACATTATATGAAGATACCAAATTGGCTAGCACCGGCAGAATCAATTAGGCACCCAAATTTAACAGCTAAGACAAAAATAATTAGATATAAAGATATAATTGACTATCAAGGCAAATTAAAGACAAAACAACAATTGGAGACAGATTTACACAGAGGAATAGACTGGTGGACTTACACTCAAATATAATCCAAATACAGAGAACATATAAAAACATATGAAATTTATAATCAAAAACAAGAAATAGATAAAATTATATTAGATTCAGAAAATAAATTAATTAGTAGAATTTATAAATTTCTTCTACGCTATAAATTGGAAGAAGAGACAGTCAAAGAAATGATGATTAAGTGGGCTCAAAACATCAAACACACAATACCTTTGGAAAAATGGGAAAAGTTCTGGCAGGTAAACCTAAAGTTAACGAAAGCAATGGCGTACAAGGAAAACCAACTGAAAATGTTTTATCGGTGGCATATGTCTCCAACCAGATTGGCAAAAATACAACCTAAAAATAGCCCAATTTGTTGGAAGTGCAAAAAGGCACAAGGGACTTTCTATCATTTATGGTGGATGTGCCCGGCAGCAAAGAAATTTTGGTCTAACATCAAAAAATGGTTGGAACAAATAACAAAAACACAGATTGAAAAAGAACCAGAAACATTTTTATTAGGAATCTTTAACAAATCATACTCTAAGGATATCAAATATCTTACAATTCACATATTAACTGCTGCAAGAATAACCTACGCAAGAAATTGGAAACAAGAAAAAATACCAAGTGAAACAGAAGTAATAGGGAAAATTTTAGAATGCGCTGAAATGGATAGGTTAACCAAAGAATTACAAGAAAGAGAAGAATCAGACTATTATAAAATATGGAATAATTGGTATAATTGGTTAAAAATCAGAAATATACAAAAAATATAGGGGATATATTACCGATTGATACATATATATATAATAAAAATATTATTAGATTAAAGAGAGGTGAAGGAATATATCATAAGTAGAATTGTAGAACGTCACTCTGAAAAAATGCTTAAGAAGAAATTACACTCTTTTTGTGTATATGTTGTATAAATGTTTGTTGTGTATATGTTACGTATGTCTTTTTTAATATTTGTATTCAATAAAAACTACTTTAAAAAAAGAATAATATTGTGATTGTATATAATATTGTAATAGATTAAAAGTGGGCAGTTAAAGTTTGTCTAATTTTACATATAGCATAACAGAATTTGGCCACATTCAGAGAAACTACTTCATACCGATAACAGTAGTTGCACATAAAAAATATCAGTACTTTCCAGATATTTTATTAGTTAAGGTGTTATAAACTGAGTCTGTGAAATTAATTAATTAAATACTGTACAGGAACATGCTACACAATGCTGTTAATCAGATAAAACAGCCACAGTCCCCTGAGAACTACAGAGACATAAGATGAAGGAAAATATTTTTCAAATGAAAAGAACAGAATTCAAACACTTAAGGTTGGGTTTTTTTACTTTCTTCCACCAAGCCATTTTAGAAGGTACAATTCCTTGCTATGTATCTTTCACAAACAGTTTTTAATGCTGAAGAAGATTGAAGTTCATCAAAAGCTTACATCACTATAAATGTCTTGATTTTTAAGGTGCCACAAGTGCTTTGTTACTGTTGTTATTTTTATTCTTCACACAGCATCTCATCCCAAGAACCTGTTGGAGCCATCTGTGCCATTGAAATATTAAGGCCCTACAGGTAGCCATTACTACCTGCTGCTGCTATTGTTCAGCAAAATAAAGCTATCCCCGCAGGAGCCTTTTGTGGTACGATCTGGACCCTCCCCTATGCGATTCATCTATAGCCAAAGTGGGTTGCTCCACCAGAAGAGTTACCCTAGCTTGCTATGTTTGAGGAAAGTGTAACCACAGGTCTACAGTATGGCCCAGTAGGAGGCAGGCCTGTGATTGTCTTGCACCTGAGCACAAGTCAGGTAACCCATTGCAGGAAGCCTGTAATTTGGCCTCTGAAGAAATTGGATCCATGGCATTTCCTCCAATCCACCTGTGCAATTCCTTTTTGGGGCTTTGAAGTAGGAGACTGGCCAGAGGGGCTTCATTAGCAAAGGGTTATAGTTTGATTTGCAGAGACCCCATGTTGGGACCTGGGACGACCCAACTGTCAGACCAGAAGAGTTAAACAGAGGTAGCTTAGAGCCTTAATGAGGAATGTAGTTTAGCTGTATTGTGTCTGGCAATAGATGTTCTGATGTAGAGATCTGGTACAAGAGAGAAATTGCTAAATAAACGACTAAAGATTCAGTAGTTCTTTGTATCTACATTAGTATCTTGTGTCCTTAAGCATTTCAGAAGAATTATGTTTTACTCTTTGTTTAAAAAGTATCCATTGTAAAGGCTATTTCTTGAGTAGTATATGCTTTTTGGAATACAGTCAATTACATTAAATATTGAACAATGAATATTAAACTGAGAAATGACCATTTATTAAAGTTGTACAGGGCTTCAGGTGTGATAGCAAAAAGGTGTTTTGGAGAGTATAAGGAGCAATTCCTGTCAGGAATTCCTTGAAAGAGCTGCATGCTTTTGTGGAATGCCCTCACCAAAAAAAAAATAAAAAAAAATGGAACAATTAATTCATTTAGAATTGTTCACTTTTCACCACTAAACTTATCTTTAGTAAAAAAAAAAAAAAAAAGCTTGGATCTTTTTTGTCATTTAGAATCTTTTGCTTAGACCCAGATGTTAAATAATATGATCAAAGGAAAACAAGGAATCTGCTAGATTCCCTCTGCTGAGACCAGTCTGATAAAATTACAAACTGAAAGACACTCACCTGTATCCAGCTCAAAGGTAAAGATGAATTGGAATTCTATGTAACCTGGAATATATTTTATAAATGGCTAGAGAAAAGGAGGAATGTAGGGATAGAGAATTAGAAACAAAGTGAAGAAAAGGGAAGAAAAATAAATAAAATAATATAAGAAATATTAGATAGGAATAAATTGGATTTGAATAGATACGAAGGGAATATGTATGTAACTGGAGTGTGATTGAATGTACAAAAAGTATATATGGAATATGCATGATGTTATAATATACACGAAAGAAAAAGTGTTAAAGTATGTACTAGACAAGTGGCACCAAGTCTAATGTTTTTAAATTGTATATTTAATAAAATATTTACTAAAAAAAAAAAAAGAAAAGAAAGAAAACTCACCTGAAAGCCAGCATCTAAAATAAGCATTTCAACAGATCTTCTCTCTCTTGTTGTTGTGGGGAAAATTGGATGAGGAAGTAGTATTAGGTATGCTTGACCACATTGAATTATTTTATACAAATAATAAAGGTGTGATAAAAATTCTAATTAATACACATAAAAATATAACAAATCAATAATTACTTCATGAATGTGAGTGTCTGCTTTTGTCCAAATGTTCTTCTTCTCGACATAATTGAGACATCTGAAGAGGGGGGTTACAATGTTGATTGAGGTGAGCATTACCTCCCTTTCAACTTTTTATAACTGTGATTAAGTTTGCTTTTGTTTATTTTCTGCACTACTTATCTCTTGTATCCTTAGCTACAGCAACATTATGGCTACAAGGCTCTGTTTGAGTAACTATTTTTGTGACTCCAATCACATGCAAAAAGTATGTACAAATATCCACCTGTAGGATATGAATATGTGATCACATATATTATATATTCCATGCCTTAATCAATGAATTGATAACTCTTTTGACAAAAAAGAAATCAGATTTAATATCACTCATATTTTCCCACCAAAACTATCTCCTAAAGCTACTTTTTGCCCCCAGATTTGTCATTTATTTCATGAATGACTTTCGGGATCAATCAAATTGTTCACTGGATGCTTTTCAGTGAAAATGCAGGATGGAAAATGGGAAGCCCTCCATTTTTCTCTATGTTAATGTGCTGTGGCTGGTATTTTCCCTTAAAAGAAAAAATCGTAGGCAATTCTAAGCATTACAAACATTATAGCACCTATTTGTGTTTTTCAGCACTTCAACATGTTTTGTAGCTTTCAAAATATTCTATGTTATTGATCGGTAAAGGGAACTAAAAGAATATATGCATAGTTTGTTTTCTTCTTCTGATGGAGCAACTTTGGAGATTGTATACTACATCAAGAAACTCATAATTATAAGTAGTTGCTTGATGAAGAAAGATTATAAAGAGTCATGTACTGTGGAACAGAATGGTATTTACCATTTGCCTGGAGTGAATGTATATATTTGGATTAGTAGGGTAATATGTGTCAGAGAAATATGTGGTGTCAAGTATTAAATTGGATGTACAGAATTGGAAAAGTGCACCTGCTGCATTATAAGCTCGTTTTCTTTCAGTACATTTGAAAAACACTTCTCTTATTATTTTCTACAGAAAAACAGGGTTACCTGCATTTCAGCGGTGGGATTCTTCCCCTGTAGCTTTTGTTGCCTCATAGAGAAAGGTGCAACCATTCCTCTGTTGTTAGCTTTCTGCAAACATGGTATTTGTTGCCTCTGATTACATATTTGTTGTGTATTTATAAGCAAGCTTCCATGGAATGATTCATTGTTGTCAGAGGAAAAGAAAATTTAAAAAAGAAAAACTACAGAGAAAAATTGGGTTAGTTAATATTAACCCTGCTCTTTCTGCTTTCCTTGCTACAATCACAATCACATTATCATTACTGTAATTCTTTAAAAAGTCTACAGAATGTTGGTCATGTTTTATTGTTTTCAGAGGCAGTTTAAAAAACTCCCTTCCACTGGAGTTTTCTTAATTCCTGGGCACTGTATGTTTTTGTTTAAATTGTCATGTTTATACACTGTTTTATATTTTGATGTTTTACTGTACACCACAAAGTCCCTCTTTCAAGGAGATGGGTGGTTCAAAAATGAGAAAAAAATAAATCAATGAATCAGAATAGAGCTGGAAGGGACCTTGGGGATCTTCTACCCCAGCCCCCTGCTCAAGCAGGAGACCCTACTCCATTTCAGACAAGTGACTGTCTAGTCCCGTGATGGCGAACCTATGGCACGTGTGCCACAGGTGGCACGTGGAGCCATATCGGTGGACACGCGAGCGTTGCCATAGCTCAGCTCTGGCTTGCGCATCTGATTTTCAGGCCTTCCGGGTCCACCGGAAGTCAGCAAACGGGCCGTTTCCGACCTCTGGAGGGCCTCTGTGGGGGGTGGGGAAGGCCTGTTTTCACCCTCCCCAAGCTCCTAGAAAGCCTCTGGAGCCCGGGGAGGGCGAAAAATGGGACTTACGGTCCTACCGGAAGTTGGCAAACAGGCCATTTCTGGCCTCCAGAGGCTTTCTTGGAGCCTGGGGAGGGCGAAAAATGGACCTATCAGGCCTACCATACCATAGCGTGCCAAAATTGGGAGGAGCACGGGGGATGTGTGTCTCGCACGCATGCGCAGGGGGGCAGAGCACATTGAATTATGGGCATGGGCACATGCACACACAATCCCCCCACGCTCCCCCACTTTTGGCATGCAATGGCAAAAAGGTTAGCCATCACTGGTCTAGTCTCTTTTAAAACCTCCAGTGATGAAGCACCCACAACTTCTGAAGGCAAGCCATTCCACTGGCTAATTGTCCTCACTGTTAGGAAGTTTCTCCTCAATTCCAGGTTGCTTCTCTCCTTGATTAGTTTCCATCCATTGTTTCTTGTCCTACCTTCTGGTGCTCTGGAAAATTAATTGACCCCCTCCTTTTTGTGGCAGCCTCTCAAATACTGGAATACTGCTATCAGGTCCACCCTTCTTTTCTCTAGACTAGTCAAACCCAAATTCTACAACCTTTCATATGTTTTAGCTTCCAGACCTTTAATCATCTTAGTTGCTCTTTCTTCTTTGCACTTTTTCCAAAGTCTCAATATTTTTTTTATAATGTGATCAAAACTGGATGTAGTATTCCAGGTGTGGTCTTACTAAGGCTTTATAAAGTTGTACTAATACTTTACATGATTTTGATTCTATGCCTCTGTTTATACAACCAAGGATTGTGTTAGCTTTTTTGGCTGCTGCCACACACTGCTGATTCATGTTTAAGTGATTTTCCACTAAGACTTCAAAGTCCCTCTCACGGTTATTGTTTTTGAGCCAGGTTTCGCCCAAACTGTACTTGTACCTTTGGTTTTTCCTGCCTAGCTGCAAAGCCTTGCTTTTCTCCACATGAAATTCCATTTTGTTGGATAGGGCCCATTGTTGAAGTCTGTCAACTTTTTGGATCCTGAGCTTGTCTTCTGGGGTATTGGCTATTCCTGCCAGCTTAGTGTCATCTGCAATAGAAGGGGAATTCTATTCCATCATCTAAGTCATTTATGAAGTTATTGAAGAGTACTGGGACTAAGACAGAACCTTGAGGTACCCCAGTGCTTACTTCCCTCCATATAGATGTAGTACCATTAAAGACTAGTCATTGAGTATGGTTTGTCAACCAGTTACAAATCCATCTGGTGGTGATGTTGTCTATCCCACATTTTTCTACTAATAAGTAAACAAATAAGAAAAATAAGTAAATAAGTATTAGTTCCATTTAATTTTATTACTACATTGTTTCTGTCTAGTTCATGGGGACAATTTTGTATTATTTTTCCATTATTTTGTTTAACTATATATCTTTATGTATTCTGATAATTAAATAAGCTGGTTGTAATACTACTATAAATGAGAAGCACTATTACAATATTGCATTTCATTGAAAAACATTTAAATAGAGTGTCAAAGTAATTATCCATAGCCGACTTCTTCAACATATACATTGAGGCAACAGATTCAAAGCTGTCCTCTTGTGCTCATGCAAACATGCTCCCACATGCACCTTCATGTGTCAGATGGAGTAGGCACTGAGACCATATGTAATATGTATCTTATTCAGGCCAACCCAAGGCCTTTTGATCAAATTCTAAGCTAACTAACCGGTTAGAGCAGGGAAATTTGCCAAAAGGTGATGAGGTTCAACAGTGTAGCATCAATGAGGTGTGGCCCTAAATCTATATGACATGTCAGAAGAATATAATGTAATAAAAATAATCAAAAGATATAATAAAATATCTTTTTAACATAGGATTTGAAAACACAGTAACTGATTTAATGGGCTTATTAGGGTGATATGGTACTTGTTAAAGTCAATGATGAATAGGCTTTTATGAGCCAAAAAAACTCTTCTTCATACATGAAGAAAAAATGGAATTTAAGAGGAAGCATGAGATATGCTCTTTTGAGCATAAAATAAAATGAGTGGCAGCCACAAACATTATGGATTGGCACTCTACAGAAGAACCACAGCTGAGGTCACATGGCAGCCTGGGAAACCTGGTGTTAGAACAATTGCCAACCACAGCAAACTTTCAAGTCCAAAAGATTTGGCCCATTAAATATAAAATACACTAAACTAAGATTGATTTAGCTGAAGCTTTACCACAGCTGTGCTTAGCTATCTGCAGAGCTTCAACACTGTGTATGCTTAAGAGCACAAAGTTGTATATCTTGTACCATTCTTATTCTCCTAAATAGGCAGAATGAGAAAAATCTCATTCTGTTGTAGGACACATTTTTTAAAAAAATTGATTTATATGCCGCCCTTCTCCGGAGACTCAGGGCGGCTTACAATGCGTTAAGCAGTAGCCTTCATACTTTTTGTATATTCATACAAAGTCAGCTTATTGCCCCCACAAACTGGGTCCTTATTTAACCTACCTTAGAAAGGATGGAAGGCTGAGTCAACCTTGAGCCTGGTAAGATTCGAACCTGCAGTAATTGCAGGCAGCTATGTTAATAACAGGGTGCTTTAGACCACTGTGCTACCAAGGGTCTATTTATGAAATGGTGATTTGTATGTGTTACTGAATATATGCAATAAGTTATTCTTAATTTTTTTCCAGATTAATTACATATTTGAAATTAAAATTTCTGGTTTGTAGCTTTTATTCTAAAGATGCAAAATAGCCATAAGAAACAAGGACTGATTGGCTGAGTCTTTTAGGTCAAGTCATCAGTTCAGTGTGACCTAAGATACTATACTATCTCTGTGCTAATTCACACAGATCTTCCTGGACTTCTTGTCTTTCTCATACAAAATGATATCTCAAGTTGAACTAGTTTCAATCTGCTCTCTCAATTTATATAGAGAGAAAGTGTTGATTTTCTCATAGCAAGCCTAATAGAATCCAATCAACATTGTCCATTAGGTCCACATCAATGTTTTGTTTTCTGCTTTTAAATCTGCAGTTACACAGATAGCATAAATTGCTCTGAAGGGATAAGAAAAGTGCCAAAATGGAATTTTTTTTCAAATCAGACACAAAAAAGGAAGAAAAAAGAAAAAAGGAAGCAAATAAAAGGAGTGATTAAGAGCTAATTAACTATTCTATAGCAGAGTTCAAATCATCTAATAAAATTATTGCCATTCTTACTTCAAACAACTTAATTTGCTGCCTGGTATAGAATATAAACAAAATGATTCCAAGTAAACTATGTGTTCTAATGTACTGGGTACCAGTCAGCATATTCTTGTCCATACCAAGCCCCTAATGCTTAGTCTCGGCCTGTTGTTGTTGTTGTTTAATTATCCTTCATGTCCTGCTGGACACCATTTCAGTTTCCATAATAAGCCTCAGTAATAGTACCTTAAGAACATTACAGGCACATTCTCCTATTAGAAGATAAACTTCAATTTGATTCGGACTTATTTCTGTAGTTTATTCTGAAAAGAAGAAACCTGTTCCTCTAGTTCACACAACACAGAAAGACTAGATTTTAGAGTGCTACTTGTGATGGCAAGTTGTGTCTGCTTGCCAGAAGATGAAGAGACATGTCCTTGGTTAAGCCATAATATGGTTTAGTCTGTCATGTAAAGCAAGCCTAAAATGGCACGACCAAGACATGAATAACAATTGCCAAGTCAGAGTAGCATAGTAAACGTAATTATGCAAACACACCTCGGTGCTACCGATGTCTGAACAACCATGCTCTATGATTTCTCAATATTATTTGCAACTCAGATTGTAATAGGGAATAATTGAATATCTATAGTACATAGTTGCAATATTAGCTCTTCCTCCAAACCAGTCCCACCCACAATGAATCCAGAATGAGAAAGACAGCTTAGCTCAGCAGTACTAAAGAAACTTGATTTAGTGAGAATCTTAACAACAAGATGAGTAGGATGTTGGTCACATGTTACTATTAAAGAAAGGGAGTCACAACAGAGGAAAAAAAAATCATGTATTGGATCACCTTGAAGATGAGCCATAAAAGGATCATTTAAGCAAATTAGGCCGTTCCAGTTTCAGGGGAATAGGTAATCCAATTCCAGCATGTTTTTGTTTCAGTCATATCAGTTATCTAATAAAGTATTCTCAAGGTGTAAGAACATATTATGAATCATTATAGATTTGAGCCCATAAAGGTCTATCTTCATTAGCTATACTCTACACATAATTACAGAACATACTTACCTGTACCAGCTAGGAGGACAATGAATACAAACTCACTAATCTCAGAACTGAGAAAATTCTAACCCCAAAATGCACAGAGTAACTATGAATCAAACTACTACTTTCCTAGTCAACAATGTAGTGCAAACCTACAAAAGGTAGGTAAGCCCAATTTAGTCAGTCCTTCAAAAAAAAGGGTGTGTGTGGATTGGCTGAGAAAACAAGATACTCTGTAATGGAATATGCAATCAAGATTAAGTAGTTTATGCCATTTGCCTGATCAATGGGGAAGTAGCCATGGAAATAATGAAATCTCACTATTAGTCATCTATTTATCTGTCCTGAAGACTGAGGAGATCCTAGACTAGACTGAAAAAAAGTAGATGAGATGACACTCTGTATTCCCCAAAATGGTGGCCTTGCACCTGGTAAGAAGCCTGGATAAGATTAGAGGCAGAATGGGTTAATTGTGTTATATGAACTAGGCAATTAGCTCTGCTTAAACCATTTGTGTTTATTTCATATGAAGCCAAACAGAAGCTATAAGCTTCATAAGTTGTATAATGTATTACATATAGCATTACACAATGTCAGCAGTAATCTGTAGACTTCTGACCTTTCGTTGTTCTAATGTTTTTCTTTGCCCATTTTTCTTGATTTCAGTTTTCATTAAGTCAGTTTCTTTGGTGCTTTTATACTTTTATTGGCTGATTTTGTTGCTGTTGTGAGATTGTATTTGCATGAATCTTTTTTTCAAATATTCAAATATCAATATTCAGTTTGAGCATTGTGGAACCTAGAATTGTTTTTAACACAATTTATTTACTTGATCAGAGTTTGGATGTCTGAAAGATACTACTTGCTATAAGTGGGTTCCAAAAGATCAAAGTAATGGAAGATTGCTTTCTGAACATGTAAAAAGAATATTCTAGTACCAGCTCAAGCAAATAAAATCACTGGTTGGGGATACCTAGAGTTATAATTTAGCAACATCTGAAAAACTATACATCTTCTACTTTTGATCTAGAACATTATTAATTTGGGATCCAATATGCCTCCATACATTTGAGTAGCTGCTTTTTTTATCTGTTTGTCTGGAACTCTTGCCTAACTTGTACAATAGTCACTTAAGTTGTGTCTTTACTTGGTGTGATGATAGGTTGGTGTTATTTATTTAAGTCAATAATTGATTCTACCACTGGCATTGGCACTAAAACATTTGTCTCCTATTGGATCAACTTGTTTCTGGAGAAGAAAATGCTTTGCATATCCTCCTAGAATTCCTTAGTTTTGTTCATGTTTCAGGACTGTACACAGGAAATTAGCCTATTTAAACAACCTTAAGAATTTGAAAACTTACATATTTTCATAAAGATAAAACAAATAAGCCCAGGTAAAAACACTATCTTTGTGAATACCACGTCACTTTTTTGTATCACGGATATTTATGTGATTAACGTGGGTTCACACACACACACACACACATACTTTCATTATTCCAATCCTGTTTGAACAATTCTTAACATAGGGAAAGCAATAATTCCTGCTTTTTTATGGTGCAGGGATCATGGAACACAGCCAACAGTGGATGAGAATAAGAGACAAGCTCTCAATGAATAATATAATTAGATGCTAACCCTGGCAGAACCAGTTTAGTTGGTCTAGTTGTGTCAATAGCATGGAGGAAGGTTTCTTTTTGATATGACTAGGATAACAGGTTAGTGATGCTCTTATAGACACTGGTCTGTTCACTTGCCACTAATGATCTGTGCACATGACAGGCCTGTTCTTCACCTTAGAATGACTTGGCAGTGCTTCTCATGGACTGTTTATGCCTTGGCCCAACAGGGAGTGGTATGTGGTTCTTAAGCTTTTTAAGTGCAGGAATACATGAAAAGGTTACTATTCCATCTTCAGCTGTTGACATCTTCCTATTTGGGTGCAATATAGATTGCCTTGATACTCAAGGTCAGTCAAAGCTAATGTTAATGTGGCATGTGACAAATCACCCCAAGATCCTGCATCACATTTTCAACCAAGATGGTAGGTAAAGAGTATTGTCAAGTCACACTAATCAGAATAACAGATGACAGAGTTGGAAAGGACCTTGGAGGTCTTCTAATCTAACCCCCTGCTCAAGCAGGAGACTTTATACCATTCCAGACATGGCTGTCCAGTCTGTTTTTAAAAGCCTCCAGTGATGGAGCATCCACAACTTCTGAAGGCAAGCCATTCACTGGTTAATAGTTCTGTTAGGAAATTTCTCCTTAATTCCAGCTTGCTTTTCTCCTCGATTAGTTTCCATCCATTGGTTCTTGTCTTGCTTTCTGGTGCTTTGGAAAATAGGTTGACCATCCCCTTTTCTTTGGGGCAGCCCCTCAAATATTAGAACACTGCTATCATGTCACCTCTATTCATGATAGCAGTATCCTAATATTTGAGGGGCTGCCCCAAAGAAGAGGGAGTTCACCTATTTTCCAAATCATATTGTAAGAAAACAAAAGTGAGATCATTAAGTGTTTTTTTTTTAATGGAGAATTCTGCTAATTTTTAAATTCTTCTGCTTCTTTAATGTTTCCCCCCACTCCCAAAATACATTTAGTCTTTATTAATGACAACTGTAGATGATCTTAAATGCCGGGCTAATTTTGTATCCCTGGATAATGCCCACATTTGCTATCCATTAGACGGAACCCTGTAAGAACAATATGATTGTGCTTTCAATGTATGAAGAATAAAGAAGTTTATTCCTCTCTCCTTTTTCTTTTGCCTTAGTGGGAATAATCATAATACTTTATAATGAGCAAAGTTCAGTTGTAAAGTTCTTTTACAATGTATTTAACTCTTATAGCCAAACATCCTTCTATGTTCTACCCAGAGGAGCAAAATTAAAAAGTATACTTTCATCTGTATTTTATGTTGCCTTAGCTTATTCAATGTCTTCAGTCATTTTAAGAGTGGGGTAAGGTGAAAGGCTGTAAGGCTTTATAGACAATGATCCAACAGAGGAATAAACTACAGGAAGTTATTGCTTAGAATCTGCAGGGTATGGAAAGAGTCATCACAGGTGCTTAGAAACTGAATGGCGGAATCCAGTAGGAATTATTGTTTTTAAAGAGCGTGTAGGCTTGGTAGATCTGATAAGTTTAGAGCAGCAGAATCTCATTAAGTCTGAGATATGCTGATAACTGATTTTCCCAGAATCGTTTTCAGTGTTCAGAAACATCATTATTCAACTTTAGTATTAGACAATGATTTATAGTACAGTATTGTTTCTTGCTAGCTATCTAGTAACTATTACACAAAGGATGTAATTTCAGTGGTTCTTTGTGGAAGACAATGTATAATTTGCTACAAAGTGGGTGGGATGGCATATAAGCAATTTTACCTTGCAGGTTTGCGTGTTATGTGAACTCAGTCATTGTGGCTTGTAAATAAGTGTACGTTTTTACATGTTGTGAGAATTTAGCCAATCATAGCTTATTCACCCAACCAGGATAAAAATGTTCCAGAGTATAAATCCAGTCAAAATAATAGAATATGTTAAAATATTTCAGAGGAACAATATAAAGCTTCTATTTCAATTCATTCACCAACATACCAATTATGAGCAAGTGAAGAATACATGTTTGGAGAATTCACCCAGAATTAGGATAATGTTTCTCATGTCACAATGATTCTTCCTTTTAAGTATATTTACATTGTTTTATCGTAAAAGATAAAATACATAACAGAAAAACAAGCAAACAAAACAACAAAAACATATGTCCAGCACTAACAACAACAACAAAGAAATTGGTGTATAAAAAAAAAAAAGAAAAAGGTGATCCAAATATGTCACGATTATTCTTTCTCCTTTCTTTCTTTTCTTGCACATTTGAAGAGAAATGTAGAAAAAATACAGGATTCCTGCAATAAAGCTGCAAACGAAGTACCCATAACCATGTAGTTTTTAAAAGATGCCATGTAAGTCTACTAACCTTAAAATCAACATGGATAAGACATGTATATGTTATTTCCTAAACACATTTCTTAGTTTCTGAAAATGCGGGAATTGAGACTGTATTAAAACTTCTAAAACATACTTTGTATATTTAGGATGGATCAATATGTTTTTGGAACCCTAATTTTGCTGTGTAACAAGCAAAACATGGAGACTTTGGTTGCAGAATTCCTTTTTATAATGCCATATGCTAACAGTCAAATTCCAAACTTTCCTTCATGCAAATTCAGCTGCTTAATCTTCCTTCCTTCCTTCCTTCCTTCCTTCCTTCCTTCCTTCCTCCCTCCCTCCCTCCCTCCCTCCCTTTCTTTTTCTCTCTTTTCTTTTAACAACTTACACAGTCAGTTTCTCTTTTTATGTCAGATAAATGCATATACGTTTATTTGACATAACTACACTTTATTTGCACACACAAGGCCCAGGTATGACTCACCTATTGTGGATTTAGTACTCGGCACACCGCCAGCATAAAATATTTTCAAGCCAAACCTAAGCATGTTTTGCTCAGCACAGGGGGATATTGATCCTGTTGAGGAATTCAGCTCATAGAACAAACAAAACTATACTAATCTTAACCATAATAGTGTGGTCTCTGTGTTTCCACTTGGAAAAAAAATCAGGAAGCCAGCAATAAGCCATATCATGGTCTTAAAGCAAAGCCAGAGCTCCCACTGGTAATCTGTGACCTCAGATTCAGAAGAGCCTTGGCTCTAAAAGAGATATATCTAGATATACTAACAAAAAGGAGAGTGAAAACCAATCTAAATCAACCAAAATGCCACAAGAATGTGCAAGCGTTTAGGTTCTGCAGAACATTTGATCATGAGTGACACAAAAAGCAGGAGAGGAAGAATGCACAGGACTTGATATTTGCTTGATATTTATGATCAGTGTCCATTTTTTTCATTGGGGTTATTGAATAATATTTCATAGCCATTAAATCTAACACTCTGCTCTGTTCAGGAATCCAGTTCTAAAACATACCAAACGCTTTCTAGGTCAAGTGATTCCCAGAAGTTTTAACCACAATATGTTTTATATGAGAATTAATAATTAAGACATGATTCACAGAAATGAACCATCAAGCAGTAAATGAATAATAAAGGAAGAAGAAAACAAAAAGGAGGAACATTGAAGAAGGCATATTGGCCTGTTAAGAAAAATATAGCTCCAAAAATGATCATAGAAAGATCCTTTGATTAGGATTATTAAAATATCAGAAGCTAGTGAGGTAGCATTTGGATTAATAAGAACTTCTCTTCAGAGTAAATGAGTGGCCGAAGGGCCAGCAGCTAATGTTGGCATGGTTGACCATCTGTCATGGTTCACAAACATTACTGAGGGCCCACTGCCAAGATTCCTCCTATCCCATATCATATACTACAGTTGGCTCACTCAGTCTCTTTGTCCCAGGACAGACAAAATAGGATCACAAGAAAAAGATAGTTTTCATGAGTTGTCATGAGACAACTTTCAAAGTTGTTTCACAGTAAAGTTTTCTCTACTGAGCACTCTCTTTTACTCTCGTACCTGTATACCTATTGGCCCAGTGCCTAGGGTGGGGCTGCTTGTATGCCATATCATTGGAATGATTCATTCAGGTCTAATGTAGCTGGCATTGGCTGACAACTCCAGGTGAAAAAAAGATCTCGGCATGGAAGATGAAGGGGATTAAGAAATATTCCTTATAGATAAGATTCTGTAGACTAATTAGAAAAAATTTGAACAGCAGGAAACCTGCCAGCCTTTTGTATGATTTTCCCTTCAGTTCAGGTTTTTGAACACTTTCACTTCACACTTGTATCTGGGCACATGCTTTTGTAATAGCCTCATTCTCTTCTCCTTGTGTAGCTTAAATTAAAGGCATGAGGAGCACACGATCATTCATCTTGTCCTTATTATTATTATTTTTTTTTAAATCTATATCAGATCCAAATATATATTTTAAGATACCCAAATTGTAAAATGCTGGGTTCTTTTGTGAGTACCCCATTCACTTTCTTTCATAACAGAGTTACAAACCGATACCCCATGGGTGTAAATCGATTACATTTAAAATAAGAGTTTTCTTTCAAATAGGCATACATAGAACTGCATAATAAAGAAAAAACTTCAAAAGAGATGCTGAACTGTTTCACCCACACAGTCCAATTGGTGCAAGGCAACATATCCTTAGGATTGCTTAAAGTTGCATATACAAAGTCTACCACTTTACAAAATCAAAGGCAACCTAGGAATACAAATGGGAGGTACTTTTTCCTCCATTGTGAATTTTCCTTTTACTTAACACTCTCCCACCTACTGTATATAGCAAGAAATCCTCCAGTTCCACTGCACAGTAGCAGCAAAGGAGTATTGGGCCTACTACTAGATGAAAGAAGGTGACACTACTTATTTCCTCTTAGTGACAATAATATTCTTCTTATGGCCAGAAACCAGTGGTGAAATCCAAATTTTTTTACTACTGGTTCTGTGGGCATGGCTTGGTGGACGTGGTGTGGCTTGGTGGGCGTAGCAGGGGAAGGATACTGCAAAATCTCCATTCCCTCCCCACTCCTGAGGGAAGGATATTGCAAAATCTCCATTCGCAGCCCACTCTGGGGCCAGCCAGAGGTGGCATTTGCCAGTTCTCTGAACTACTCAAAATTTCCCCTACCGGTTCTCCAGAACCTGTCAGAACCTCCTGGATTTCACCGCTGCCAGAAACCAGATAAACTATACACATGAAGGGAGGTTAAATTTCATGTTCTTATTTACATCTACTTATTTCTCTTTCTTTATGCTTGAGTCTACATAACTTTTGACCATGTGATAAAGGTTATCTTATCTAGGTTTGCAATTGGCAATTGAAATGTCTTCTTATAAAATATGTTCAGGTTGACACACAAATTTTAAAAGGAGATGGAACCATAGTTACAGAAAGTTCTAGAGAATGTGTTTTAGCAAACGTTTGGCTATTAGGGCAAGGTGGTTGAAGATCAGTAAAACTGTCTATTGCATCTCTTCAACCTACAGATGATTGAAGGGTTACTGACCTTCCTACCTCTAAAATGAGCCTAAAATTGTAGTCCAGACTTCCAATATGCAATAATTGGTATAATTATGGTATAATTAAGCCAGGACTATCTTAGCTGCTCTTTGAGAGTGTTTGGTCAAAGAGAGAGAGATGAAGGGTTGGAAAATACATTGGAGGGCTATAGCAGATATTTCCTATCAGTTATAAGCATTTCTACATCATCCTTTAAACATGCATCACCTTTGCCTGCCTATTTCAAGTAACTGTAATGATGATCAGGTACTCCAATATCCCTATTTTCAGGGGCAGAAAATTGATAATAGTGGATAAAGTACTGTTAGAGTAAATAATTCCATCCTAAGAAATACTGCAATTCTCCAAGAACAGCTGATCTTGGTAAACAAGCTACTCTGAGTCATATCAAGCAGGAATGTGGAAAATGTGGGGAGGCTAATGTGCCACGTGAGGCCTAGACAGGACAATACATGCCATAAGAACTGGGGCTCTTAGTCCTCATGCAAACAAGCTTGCTTGGTAAGAATTAGGCCTTGAAAGAACAAAAGGAGATTGCAGGATGATTAGGAGCCCAAGGGTGTTCATTAAGAGTGTGGGCGGGCAAAAAGAACAAGTTCATGTCATTCAGTACCTCCTTATAACCTCTGGAATGTTAGTAAGAGTTATGGAATACATGGAAGGTGAGTATTACTGTGCAGTCTGGGAAGGTTGGCTTTGGGACATTTTACTTTATTTCTTGTGTTTATTTACATCCTATCCTTTCTCTAACTAAAAGCTCAAGGTGGCATAAATGGTACGTCTTCTCCAACTTTTCCCCCCAGCAACTCTCTTATACGGTAATTTGGGCTGAAAAAATAATGACTTGGCTCCAAATCACCCAATGAACTTTTATGGCTGAAGTTGGACTTGAACCTGGGCATCTGCAGTCCATAAGGAGACTACTACTGCTACATCTAAATCAGTTACTGAACAGTTGACATAAGCTTTGATATGTTTCCTCCCAATATTGATCACAGGAGCCTCCCTTTCTTCCAGAGGAAAGGAAGAAAAACTTTAAATAGATCTGTTTGGCCAAAAATGAAGCTTTAGGCAGAAGAAGGCACCTTTAGGCACACTACACTTTCAATAGTATCAGACTGTCAGTTTTATCAGTGATTATAATATAACAAATCGGAAATATAATAAGGTCTTGAAATGGGTGGAGATTACACCCGATGACATTAAATATTGACAAGGACTTTCTGATGTAGAGCAAGCATATGGAGAGAAGTTTGGCACTTGGTACTAAATCACGGTAGCCAAAGAAGGTAACGGTGGGGAATGGAGCAGAGGTGGTATTCAGCTGGTTCTGACCGGTTCTGGAGAACTGGTAGCAGGGATTTTGAGTAGTTTGGAGAACCAGCAAATACCACCACTGACTGGCCCCACCCCCATCTATTCACTGCCTCCAGAGTCCCAGCTGATGAGCTGGGTCTTCTTTGGTTGCCTTGCACAGGGAGTTGTAAAGAAGGTTAGTGGGGTGGGGAGGGAATGGATATTTTACAGTATCCTTCACCCTGGAGTGGGGTGGAAATGGAGATTTTGCAGTATCCTTCCCATGCCATGTCCACCAAGCCACGCCCACAGAACCGGTAATAAAAATTTTTGAATCCCACCACTGGAATGGAGTACAGGAATGCTTCAGAAGTTTGAAATTGTGAATTTAAACTTAAAAGGCCTTGTATGTCACACACACACACACACACAAAAAAAAAAACCACCCATACATATATTATGTAGTGTTTAGATATCTGTTTTGTAAGATATGCAAGATACTTGGGTTGTTAATAGCCACCTGCATCATTGTGGGCAAATTAGCCATAGCTTACTAAGCCAACCTATAAAAGTATCTTCTGGCGGTAGCTCCCAAACTGACTTGCAAGAATCTAGTTATCCACTTAGAGTGTCCACTTAGATGTCAACAAAAAGTTAATGCTTTCTGTTACTCTTTGCTACCTTTAGTAGTTGACTGGATTTTTGCAGCTCAGATCACATAGCCCTTCTTAGGACAGCTAATCTCTATGGAAAGCTAATCAAACCAAGAAGTCCTTTCATTTGCATTGGGTGAGGTTTACTTTTTCTTCTTCTTTTTCTTCTAGCTTTTTTTTTTTTTTTTTTTTTTTGCTAATCACCTCACTCTTCAAATGCCAGGATCTGCCTCAGATCTCCAAAGAAGTGTTGTGATAATAGTGACATTGGTGGGTTAACAGTGTCTCCTGAAATAGTGTGCTCAAGAATACCAGGGTGTGCGTGGGGCAGGAAATGATACTGTGGCAGAGGTGGCCTGTTGTTGCATGGCATAGAGCAAATATGGCATTTATTTTAAGCACGCAACACACACAGTGCAGGCATATCACTATACTGATAAGTGTCTTGCAATTGGCTTTGATCCAGCTCAAAATGAAGAGCACCCAACCAACTTTTATGATTTATATGAATTGGGTAGCAACTGAAACAGCAAAATACTGGAGGGAAAACAGCAATGCTTGCAAAGTGCATAGCCTTTGGTTGCAAGAGTGGGAAAGAGTTTCAGAGATAAACAGCAAGGTTAGCGCTGTGACAATGTACTAGTTGTCTTTATTTTATGTACGGATGCCTTACCATAATGTATCTTAATGTATCATAGTATATCTATTTGCTTAGGAAAACAATTTCTCTTTTATTCAGATGAGGTGCGGTTACAGGGTCCTAATAGTTCTTAGCAGTAAACAACAGCAGACATTTTTACTGATATCTGCCTATCTGCCTGCCCCTCCTGGCATTCATTCATTTAACTTCATTTTTTCATTAGGTGTGTGTGTGAGAGAGAGAGGGGGGGGGGGAGAGAGAGGAGAGGGAGAGAAGGAGGAGGCAAAGGATGGTAGTGTCCTTCCTGAAGCTTCATGACCAAGCTATCCCTGTAGCATTCATTTTGCAAGAATCTCAACTGACTCAAAAAGTGAAGACATCCTGCACATGTGGTCCAAAATGGACATTGAGCTTGCTGGCAGCATGATATAGTCCAGTGATGGCGAACCTTTTGGACACCGAATGCCCAAACTGCCCGCGTGTGTATCCAAACTGAAAGGTGTGTGCATGCACACGAATGTGTGAGTGGGCCAGCATGCACGCATGCACATGCCAATATGCACACATGTGCAGCAGAGACCTGAAGACCAGCTGGCCGGTGGGAGGTGGGGCATCCCAACACCAGCAACATGGCAAGAGGTAAGATCTTTTTTTTGGTGTGAACTTCTGTTTCATTGTTTGGAGGAAAACAGAAGCTCACAAAAGAAACGCCACAGAGATCTGACCTGGGGCGACAGCGCACATGCCAGAAGAGAGGGTTCACCGATATAGACAATGTAGGAGAGACAATATGGAGTTGCAAATCTATTTCTATTTTTCAGTCTCAAGACTGTTCTTACAGGAAACAAGTTTGTCTTTCTCAGCCAAATCAGTTCTTCTCAGGATATTTGTGGGCATTGTAACCAGTTTTGAATTTCTGTGCTTTTAAACCAGGATTGGAGAAGAGTGTGGCTGAAGCAGCACCTTGTTGCTTGAAAGCAAAGATTTGTTTGAAACACTTACTGATTAGAGCTGAAGAAAGATGCAGGGAAAGTAGAATGAAAAATAGCAGAACCTAAAAACAAAAAGACAAAACTTCCACAAAATATTGAAGAAGACTTAGCTGCAATACAGAAATGACAAGCAATCTTCATAATGTTTAGCATCTCTAACATGCGTGGCTAATGTGCATTTCACTGGTGTGATACAAAGAGGAAACTGCAGCCGCTAGCTAATTTTTAAATGACTTTATTGTTGCTTTGTAACATAGTACAAGAATATCAGAGAAAACCCCACCCATCGCTCATTATTTCACAAAAATATGCAATAGGATCCACACAAATAAGACACTAAGAATTGTTTCAGACATTTAAAAGATGGCTGATAATTTCCAGTCCATAAGGGGGATTCCCCCCCCCACCAATTGTATGATTTTCCAGTCTTAACAGCTTCACTTCAGTGGTGAAATGCACTTACCTTCACTACCGGTTCGAAAATGTGAACATGCGCTTGCTCACTACGCTCACACGTGTCTCTTCTGCACATGCACACAGCCTTCTGCACATGTGCACAGTTTTTTGCGCATGGGTAGAGGTAAAAAATGGGATGTAATTGCATCCTGGTGGGTGGGCGGAGCCTCCCACCGCCGGCCCTACCGGTTTGCGCGAACCGGATAGATCTGGCCAGATTTCACCGCTGCTTCACTTCCATGTGGAACTAGTTGTATACTAGTTGCAAATTAAGCTGGCTTAAGAAAGCCCTTCCCGGATTTCATTCCATTCTTCCAGTCTGGCCATAGTGATGGCCTCATTTTCTGCCCACACCATTTTCACCATGGACTCCAAATGTTGGACTCTCCTGCTTCTTCATCCCTCCTAGACTGATTTAACAGCTTTACCATTTGAGGGCTAGAATAGATGGGATATCTATTTCACAGCAAACTGTTGGCAGTTGGAGTGTAGAGGGTTGTCTACCATGAACTCAAGTGCAGCAAGCAAAACTGACAGCAAGACTTGAGCTGACCCAAGTCAGAAAATATGACTTTTAATACAAGGCAGAAAAAGGCAGGTGGAGGTTGACTTCCAGTGGGCGGGGGTGGGGATCAGGTAGAGGATGATATTGTGCATTTCTGATCCTTCTGAACTTTGTACAACTGGTTCCTTTTCTGATCTCAAGGAATGGGTAGTGAGGCTGGTTCTTATTCTGGGGCAAGCTAATCATATGGATCAGCCTTGTTATCATTCCATCTTGAGAATAATGCACTGAGAAAGTTTTTTTTCCCCTGACACCTGACTTGATGAACTTCTGGTGGGCTGGCCTTTTTGACAGATTACCCCCAAAGAGAAATATGTGACCAAAGAAGATTCTACAGAAGTCAATGAGACAATTTTTCCTTCACACACATAGATTCCCCAATTTCTTTTTTTCCTACAGTGCATGCAATAAGCACTATTATCTAAGAGGAACAGCAAGGGGAGCCGATGTTGATGTGGTTGTTTCAGAGAAGCCTCAGAGCTGCATCAAAACATCATGCCCTTTCCAAAGATTTAGAGGGCGTGGAAACATTTGCTGATGGCAATTGGAGATGAAAGACACTCTACCAGCAAAAGGCTGTGAAATGCATGCACTGTGCCAGAGACTAGCAAGCTTACAAAGCCATGCCAATGAGAGTCAAATCACTTAGGGCAACATCCATGAGCAAACAAGTTCAACAGGCCTAAAGAAGGGATGAAGCAATTTCTACAAGGAAGAAGAATGTTAAAACAAAACAGTTTACTTACTATATACTTCCCCAAACTTGGGTCTCTTCAACTCCTACCATCCGTAGCTAGCATGGCTATATAAAATTAGGAAGATTGATTTAAGAGCAATATATTTATTAAAAACTGTAATCTAGTCAGATTTTCCAAGAGTGAATGAGGCTTAGTTCTGTCCTTTTGTTATGGAGAAGAAAGTAATATTTGTCCCAGCAGGAAGCTTGCAGAAGCATTTTTCCTTCCTTTCTTTGTTTACATCTTCATTTTCTTCAAGGAGGTGTACAAAGAAGTTAGTGATAATAAAATAAACATAATGAAATGTATCAGGCTTAAATTATCCTTCTGCAGTTACATTAGAGATAGTCCTCATTTAGCCAGCACAATTGGAACCAACAAGTTGGTCATAAAGCTAAGTGAAAGCATAACTGTGTTTATGATCATACTTCAGATTTCCTTTGCTTTATGGACCTGCGAAAATCATAAATGTGAGTATTGGTTGTACTTCTTCACCACCATCACTGCAAATAGTTACTAAAGGAGGCAGTCACTAAGTAAGAACTAATTGTGTGCAAAGACTACCTTTCTGCTTTTAAAATTTTTTATTTTATTTTTTAAAAAAATATCAAATCAATGCGTTAACAGTGTGGCATCTGGACACCATATATTTCAGCACAAAAAAAAACCTGCTCAAATTAAGGATTATTATTACATATGATCAATTTATGAAATTCCCATTACAATACACATCTATCTTAGGTTACAATCTATCATTATTCAATTATTATTTCTCTTTTTTACTTCCATTTTGTCAACTAAAAATGTAATACATTAATATTCCCTTTATTTCTATCTCTTACTTAGCTTTTAATCATATCACCCTATATTCAAAAACTTTTTCTTTCTTTCCTGTCTAACTTCTAATCATATCTGCTTGAAAGACTACCTTTCTGGAGAAGATTATAATGCTAGGAAAGATGGAAGGAAAGAGAAGCAGCAGCAAGGTGAATGGATTCAGAGTGGTGAATCTGAAAGGGACAAATTGACAGAGAGAAAAAATCTTTGTGGTTGCAGACAGTCAACAATTCGATGGTACATAATGAATCAATTAATGAAATGTATCAGAATATAATTTCAATGTATGTAAAACACAGCAATAAAAAGGATGTGAAAATTGACACAGAATTATATCATGGCAGCTGAATTCTGGACAACTCCAGTTTTGCTTAGGTGGAAATGAGATAAATCAAACTTTCCTTTAAGAAAAGCTCTCTCCATCCAACATATTTTGTATATTGGGAGGACAGAGTGGTCTGGAAAGGAACAATTATGTATTATATAATTGGCCCCAGTCAGTACCTGGCATCAGCTATCTAACTCTACTTCCTAGCAATCCTAGAGACAACTACTTCATAAGGCTATTTAATCCATATGAGGGTTCACTATGAATAGAGTCAATAATTTTCTAGGAATACCTGATACTGCAGTACTACTATTCATTCAAAAATCTTGCCCAAGAATAGAATATCAGAGATTGAACAAAAATTATCTAATACAGTTAGCTTCATGTTCAGTTTTTCTTTTTTCCTTTTTTTATTCTACCATCATTTCTTTGCTGCAACAAATGCCTCCTATAAAGACCACTCCCCTTTATTCATTTAGCAGTCACTCCATAGCTGCTATAAACCAGGAACCTCAATAATAAAACGTAATTATGGATCACTCAGGTCTTTCAACTGCACTTGTTCTGGGGAATATATTGTAGTACTGACAAAATATCCACCATTTCATTAGCGAATGTATAAAATGACTCGCACCTAGCAAGGAGAACAGGTGTAGATATCATAAAGAGATTGTTTTGTTATATGGGAAGCATCAGAGCTCAGGTAGAGAGCATTTGCATGCAGAAAATCCCAGCCTTAATTTTTGGCATCTCTCCCTACAAGGCTGAGAAAACCTGTGGCAAGCCACAATGCACAAAAAATTGGGGTAGATTAAATAATGCTCTGATTCAGTGAACGATAACTTTCTCATGTAGCTCTTTTTAGTTAGCAGTATTTTTGGTCCAAACTAGATGGCCATGTGAAAGTACTGTCCATCAGTCTTTGAGCTGATAGAAAAGTATACTAGTATAAAGTGTGTTGCTGACACTATATTATTTTTGTTACAGTAAGAAACATGGTAACTGATGCTACCTTTATTATTTTAAAGCAAGACAAGTTAAGGAAAGCAATTGATGTTTTTCCCCTTCCACCAGGAGTTACTTTCTGGGGGGAAACAATCACCAATCACTGTCCTGAAAATGAGCACAAATGAGTACTTGGAACAATGTTTAGCTACTGTCAAAATGTCCAACTAAAACCTCTACTAAAAGGCCACTAAACTCATATTCAAAATACTCCATCTGTCAGGGTACAGACACAGAGGAACGTTGTGTGGTTGAGCAAAAAGGAGGCAATTGATGATGAGCAAGCTCTGTCCTTATCTAGTGTGGCAACAAATTGCCTAGGCTAGTATCGTGTCCTGTTCTAACCTTGTGCATGGTAGTATTTGGAAGTAGCCCACAGATGTCCCTAGAGCCAGAATGAACTATAAGAAATGTTTGAGTGGCATAATAGATAAAAATTAATAAAAGCAGGGGGGAAAATTACAAAAACACAAGACCCTTTTTGGCAGAAACAATAGAAAATGTGTGAAGCCCACAATGTTGACAGAACCAACAAGACACAGCTGGCAAAACTCAGCTCTCTTTACACACACATACACACACACTCCTCAACTTACAACCACAATTGAGCCCAAAATTTCTATTGTTAAGTGAGACATTTGTTAAGTGAGTTTTGCCCCATTTTACAACCTTCCTTGCCTCAATTGTTAAGTGAATCACTGCAGTTAGTAGCCTCGTTATTAACTGAATTTGGCTTCCCCATTGACTTTGCTTGTCAGAAGATCGCGAAAGGGCATCACATGATCTTTGGACACTGCAACCGCCATAAATGGGAACCAGTTGCCAAGCATCTGAATTTTGATCATATGATTATGGGGATGTTGCAAACGTCATGACTGTGAAAAATGGTCATAAATCACTTTTTTCAGTGAATATATATTTTTGTGTGTGTGTGTGTGTGTGTATACACACACATACATACATACACACACATATATACACACACACAGTATATAGGTATTATAAAGCTTTTAAATCTCAGCCCAGATTTAGCTAGCCATTTACTAATCTAAGTTGAGGCTACCTTTCTGTTAGTGGCAAGTGGATAGATTAAGAAAGGACTGGTGGTGAATCATTCAAATTGATGCGAGGATAACACTGAGAGCAAACATGGAATTTAAGCTAAAGTTAAGTACTTTGTAAAGCCCATTGATTGAACAAGATCATAAATACAGATAATAAGTTTTAAGGAACAAGAAATAAATGTCAGTCGCCCTCGTGCGACCTATATTCCATATATGCTTCATTTTTAAAGGACCAGAGAAAGTGCCCTTAGTTTTCTACCCTCAATCAAAACAGGTGTATGTTCCTTACCTACAGGCCAACCAGCAAAGTATGGCAAAGAATCACAAAGTTGATTTGAAATTAAAGCTGGTACAATTAGAACTTCATATACTACAAAAAGGAGTACAATCTTTTATTTCTCTGAACAAGTTATAAGCCATCAGGGTTAAGGCCTGAAGAATAAAAAAGAATGTGAGCCAAGAAAGATTGTTTGAAAAGTAACCGTTTTTACTGAATAAAGGAAGTTTTATTCAAATCACAAGAAAAAAAATCTGTCATGATGTCACCTATGCTAGAAAAAGCACCTTCTCATAAAAGGAGTCTGTGGTCCAGGAAAGGGCAGGATGGAAAGGAATTCTTTAAGCCACCCACCATTTTTTAATTTTCTTCTGCACGCTTCATGAGTTTTGAGAAGTGAAAGCAGGACATGACTTCAGAATCAACATGAGTCACACACTCCCTTGTTTGCAAAATCCAAACAACACCACAGACTCACAAACTGAATAATGTTGATTTGATTGTAGCAAATACTACTGCAATGAAAAAGAGAGAGTTCTAGTTAAGAGTTCAAAACTTGAAAATTCCAGAGTTTTAAAAAACGCATGGAATATGAGTCACACCATGAATTTATACAGTAACTCATACAAACACGCACACAGAGAGAACAATCCAATAAAGCATTCTATATAAACTGAATACTAGCTTTACATAAAAGAGTGTTTCTCGTATTGTACACACATGTCTAAAAACAGATACTTTCTATGTTTCTACTTGTCTGGCTAAATCAGTCGAAGTCTGATTTTCATTCCTAAGAAAATTTCTCTCCCTCTTAATTAATGGATCTTGTTTCTAACTGGAAAACAACTACTCTCAAACACAATGTGGTAATTCTTGTTCCAGTTTGTTGGTGTGACTAAGCCACAAGGTCTGCTATTAAAGATAAGAAAGGCTTCTGAATGTGAAATCCAAAGAACAATACAGAAGATGGAATGTGAAAAAAGGAAAAAATTGAACAGCTAGGAAGAAAAAAGGAAAAAGCTCCCCCATCACATCTTTTCCAAAGCGTTGAAGCTTACTGGACAGTGAGCAAAATATGATAGTAATCTGTTTTATATTGGATTGTAAATAAGGAGTCACATTCTGTCGCTTGTATCCAGATTTGCTGCTATGAAATGGGCAGCTCCATAAATCGGATGGATGGGTGGGTGGGTGGGTGGATGATAGATAGATAGATAGATAGATAGATAGATAGATAGATATAAGAGTTTAATTCTATTTAATACTCAACAGTCTTTTCTGAAATTTGAAAACTTCCATGTACTTCTATTACGTTAAATGGAGAAACTGGTACAATCACAGATATAAATACAGAAACTGAACAGTCTAAATCAATATTCTCCAAAGTGGTCAGTATTGGTCTCCAAGGGATGGGATTATCAAGAGGTCAATATTGCTGTTATTTGCTATTAAAATAATACTTATTAAATTCTTGTCATCTAATAAATGTTTGGGGGCCAATGAAATTTCATGAATGAGTCAATGAGTTGAGGAGTTTGGGGACGCCTGGTCTAAATAATAATTTTAAATAAAGCTTTGAAAAACTATATTACACCCAATTTTCCTAATTTTTACCTTTTAGCCCAATATGACATTTTCTGCGTTCAAACTATGCTGACAGGCAACAAAACCAATAACACTATTAACTTAGTCTATTCTTAGATATTTAAAGCAAATACATTTTAGCATTTGAAATAAATTTGTTCTAAATTCAGCTGCAAGTAACTACAGTTTCCATAAACAATCCATTTCTATTGTAAAAGTATTTCCTAGTTAATGTTCATTGGAAGGCCCCATATTCTGCCTCGCAGGGATCTGACCTTTTGGCGATTTTCAAGTTGGTCAATATAATTAATTTTAATCTAGATAAATGCAGGTACCCAGGTTTAAGGCAAAGTTGTGGGGCCACAGTGTTCTCTCATACATGCACAGGCAAGTGAGTAATACCAGCTGGCAGACCTGTTTTGTCAGCTTAGGTTTTAGTCACCAATACAAAACGTGGCAACTTTTTTTCTGAATAGGTTTCTCTTTACAGTACTCTCAAGTTCACAACCTCAACTGTCATGTTCTGGAAAATGGGAAAAGGGGCAAACAACTTTTACCTTCCTGCAAGCTATATTGTCCTGGGAAGAAATTCATGGAAATTAAATGTCCAAAGGTCTCGTGTTTAGTCAGAGTCTCACAGATCACTGATCTCCATGAACGAATATAATCTTATGGGCAAAAATCAGAGGTCCGCCTAGTCTAGGACTCAGCTGACGTTTTGAGAGAAAATAGTTGCCGTGAGGAGGGGATGACCAATTAACTTAAAAGTTGCCATAGCTATTATGACCAATCACAAAATACCACATTCCCAAAAGGAAAACTGGCAAGTGCAGTGGCCCCAAAATACTTGCTCTCAACCCCCAGTTCATTTTTATTTTTTCTAGACTGATGAGAAAAAATTTACAAGCAAAGAACTAGCCAGCAACTTTTGACTGTGCTTCATTTTCTTTTTGCAAACCTTAAGGGAATTATGTGGCATCAAGGCGTTCTTAGAAAGCAAGATGATTCTGGAGGCTGTCCTTGTGCTCCCTACGAGAAGTAGAAGTTGTTAAAATTAAAACGCTTACAACATTAACGAAGAGAGATGGAAAATGAGCTGGGAGCCCCAAACATTAGTACCCACAACTAGAACCCACTTGGGGAACTTCACAACTTAATATACTTATATTCAATATACTTATATAGCGCTCAACGAGCACTATACAGATTGCTGCTTGGTTGGCTGTTACCCCTATACAAAAAGGCAGGAAGATCCTAGAAACTACTAACCTCATTTTCTGGTTTAAATATCTTTTGGACTCCTTAGCAGTATAGAGTCTGTACACAGAAGTAAATCTCACTGAGCTTTATGTTAAAAGATGTATATATCCACCCCATTGTGAAACATAACTCTGGGCAGCTAACAGCAATAATAATAAAAAAAACCATAATATAACAACACAACAGTCTGATTTATCTGTAGGCAAAAGGCATGGATAAAATTATATATGACTGAGAGCTCTTCTCTGCTAACTACAGGCTGTATCATTTACTCTATAAATGGTTAAAATAGCTTGCATTGTCTCCCAAAAAGGGTGTACTGGTAAACTGACCATAATAGTTTCCTTTTTTAAAATTTAAGAATGCTTATTAAAATAGTTTATCTCTCTGTAGATAAAGGTATAATTTTGGAATAACAGCAACTCAAACACATTCAGAAATATTTGGGTTGGAAGATAACAATGGCTTAACCTCTGGGATTCATGTTTGTTTGCATGTGTACTAGAATTTATTCATACATACAGTCCTTCCTTAGTTAAAGGTAAAGGTTCCCCTCGCATATATGTGCTAGTCGTTCCCGACTCTAGGGGGTGGTGCTCATCTCTGTTTCAAAGCCGAAGAGCCAGCACTGTCCAAAGACATCTCTGTGGTCATGTGGCCAGCATGACTAAATGCCAAAGGTGCACAGAACGCTGTTACCTTCCCATCAAAGGTGGTCCCTATTTTTCTACTTGCATTTTTTATGTGCTTTTTTTTTTTGAAATTTTTTAAAATTTATTTTTAAAACATAATTTTTTACGTGCTTTTGAACTGCTAGGTTGGCAGGAGCTGGGACAAGTAATGGGAGCTCAATCCGTTATGCGGCACTAGGGATTCGAACCACTGAACGACAGATCTTTTGATTGACAAGCTCAGCGTCTTAGCCACTGAGCAACTGCATCCCTCAGTTCTTCCTTACAGACACTAAATTTCTGGAGAAGCAGGTAGCAGGCTAAAAACTAAAATAAAAGCCTTTTGTTAGATATATGTATGTGCTAAGAGCTTTTTGTTCGACTCCTCATATTTCCTTGGAAATGAGTCTGTGTTCGATATTCTTTGGAAATGTGTTTCCATTCCTTGGAAATGAGTCTGATGCCCCTTGTATATACAAGTCCCTTTCAAGAGCACTTGTGAAATGGGATAATGTTGACATAGGATGTGGAACATTCAAATGCAGCTTCAATTACAGGGTGGTGGTTGGGTGATGATGAAGACAGCAGGAGTGAAGTATAGTTTGGAAAATGGTCTTGATACTGATTAGGTTCATATATTCTGCTGAGTGATGACCTGTTCACACCAATCCATAAATTCTTGTTTGCAAACTAGAAAGACTAAACTTCTGCAAGTCATATGATTTAGAGTCACTGTGAACCCAGTCATTGATTATAAAATACTTGATTTAAATAGAGTCTAGTTCATGTCATATAGATTGTTTGTATATTTGCCTAATATTAGCAGATTGTTTTGGCTTTACCTGTACAGTATTGTGATATGGCTAAAATGCCACTAATTTATGTATACATTTTGGTATTAATATTCTATGGATTCGGGATTGATCGGAGAAGGCTCCTGTCAGTAGCCAGTATCCTTGGGCAACAACCAATATCTCAGAATCTGAACAGGCCACTGAAGAGGCCTACTCCATGCCTGCCTGGTCCAGAATCCAAGCAGAGTTAGATACCTAGCTTGGATACCTACCTAGTGTTAATTTATCGCACTGCCCCTGCCTAAAGCTCATTTCACATTGTTATGCAAACATGTGATTTGCTGACTGAACAGTTATCCGAGTTTGCATGTAACATTAAACCAAAACCAAGTCAATCACAAGAAATGTGTGAAGAAATCACAGTTAATATGAAGCATTGTGGGAAATTAAAATGACATCAGGACCCCATTGTCCAGTATTTCTAGGGGGTGCTATTGTTCCCCACAGTTACTAAGTAAACCTAGCAGGGCCCATCTGTAGACTAGATCAATTTGCTAAGGGCTCGACATATAGGCCAGGTTTGATTCTATTATATTGGTGGGTATGGGGGCCAGACATCATTTGGGATAATTTTCCAAACTATGACCCAAATATTGGTCAGAATCAACTATATGAATTTGCAGAATTGTTCTTCTTGCATGGTTTTTTTTTTTTCAGTTGAAACTTGGAACAGTCTTGATCCAAAGTGCTGGTACTTACTTATAGAGCCCTACATGGCATGGGCCCGGGGTACTTGCAGGACCACCTCTTACCTGCCTCCCACCGCCCTGTGCGCTGACATAGGACTGTCCTCCTCCGGGTGCCACTGGCCAGACAATGTCAGCTGGTGGCGCCCAGGATGAGGGCGTTCTCTGTGGGCATACTGACCCTCTGGAATGGGTTACCCACGGGGCTCCAGACGGCCCCCGACCTCCGCTCTTTCCACCGTGACCTGAAGACATGGCTTTTCCAACAAATTTGCTGTTCTGATGGATGATTTTAATTGGGAGATTTTAATTGATTATTTTAGCAGCTATTTCATTGTTTTTATTGTTTTAATTTCTGTGAGCTGCCCCGAGTCCTTTGGGAGAAGGGTGGCATATAAGTATAATAAATAAATAAATAAATAAAATAAATAAATGCTGGTGCAAAAGGCTTCTCGGAGTCATAGAAACATGTGATTTATGTGGCAACATATGAATGTGCTAAAACCTGATGTGAGAGGTCTGCTCTTTCGTTTTAGGGCCCCCATAATCTATAGTCTAATTCTTCTTTTGAGCCTGAGTGATTTGAAGGAAGGTAAGGCCCAGTAAGATAAATCATTTGAACATCTCCAGGTACATAATAAATGTTAACAGGACTTTTTGATGGGAATGGAAATATTTCTCTCAGATGTCTTCAACTAAGATAAGGATTAAACAATACATGTACACTTAGTGTCCCCTATTTGCTGATGTAATGCTTTGAAATAAATTACTGATGTTATAATCTGAAATCCAGGAAGTAAATCTTTTTCATTATCCTCTCCCAATCAAACACTATTCAATAACGACTAAGCTTTTTTTTTAGGCTCTATTGCTCTCACATAAGTGTTTTTCAGAAAAAAAAATAAAATATCATAGTTAATATTCAATATATGATGTTATTCTTCTAAAATCAACCATAGTAACCATTGGGAAGACTCATTGATTTAATATTTATTAATGGACACCAGAGAGCAAGTATAGGACACTGACCTTATTATGCTAGCAGGTTCAGAAAGAAGAAATACTATATCACTGAAGGCCTTCAATGGCCAACTGGGGTCCAGAAATAACTAAGCAGCTGCTGAAATCATAAGTACAGGATTGATGTACTACAATCTGAAAATCTAGATTTTACAACTATTTCAGCTACTCTGTGTTTTTATCATTTTGAATTTCCAAACAGTCTTCAAAGGCAGGTATATCTGAACTGTAATCTAACCTGAGTAGGTACAATTATTGACTAGATCTTTTCCTCTAGATATATTTTCAGCTATCAAGCATTTCTGAATATAACACCACCTGCACCTCCATAAATAATGCTGACACCAAGAAAATTTCCCAGCTGCATATTTGCCTCTTCAGAGAATGCAACAACTCTGTTATCAGTTGCAAACTTCTATCTATTATCAGTTGATTTCTCAACTCATAGTAATATCGTCTGAATTAATGGGAACAATTATATATAAAGTATGTAGTACCAAACTGTGATCCAGAAAAGTTCCCATGGGAAAAAAAGAATATAAGAATTATTGTATACTAAATTCTAAACATGGATTCAGAGAACGAGGTGGCTGGATGGAGTCACTGAAGCAGTCGGCGTGAGCTTAAATGGTCTCTGGGGGATGGTAGAGGACAGGAAGGCCTAGAAGAAAGTTGTCCATGGGGTTGTGATGAGTCGGACACAACTTTGCAACTAACAACAACAACAAACATGGATTGTGCATATTACCTATGTTAAGGAAAGCAGCTTGTACTTAAAACTTTCAGATATGTGCTCTAGCAAACATATCCTCTCTACAGTCCTCCATGATTTATGAAATATAATTTGGTCAATCCAGTTCTGTTGCAATCTGAAATTTGTTCCTAATAAAAATGTCTCCTGATAATAAGTATGGTTCCCCTCTCACTGATTTGCAAAAGTATCAACAAACAGTTCCAATGGTTCAGGAGAAAGGAGAACGTTGTTTGTATTTGTAAAATGTGATATCCAACAAATAAATAACAAACTGGTATATCATCTTGACATAATCTTTCCAGTAACAGATTCTGGAGGAAACCAAATTAACTGTAGATCCAATATAAATAGAAACTCCCCATAGCAAATCAGCCACATCTGACCTGATGTCTTATTAGGGTGTTCTCCTCTGATGTCATTTCATTTCCCTGAAGTGTCTACTTCCTCCTCTAGCAAATGGCTACCTTTTGGGGATTTTCTTAAAACAGGACCAACAAATTTCTATTTCCTCCTCTAACAATGTCTACCTTAAAGCAATTTTCTTAAAGCAGGACCAGCAAATTGAGTTACAAGATGTTGAATGATCATGAGGTGGCAGCAAAGATCATTAGAATTTTCTTTGTTGCCATCTGATGGATCAACCAGATTTTTACAACCCAGTTCTCATAGCCTATCCCTATCAAAGATTTAAAAGAGCTAATAAGCAGGATTTTTAAACTGGGTCATACTTGCATATATCAGCCACATACTAAGCTATCTTTTCTAACAAACTGATCCTACAAATAAAATATTATGATGTTTCCAAAGGCAAAACTATATTTGATATCCATTTTCTATTTGTTAACCTTATTTTTGTGTGTTATTCTTTGATAACTTTAAAAACTATGCCCTTCCCACCCCGGGCTCCAAATCCTGGCTTTCCTAAATATTCTTCAAGCCTCTCTGTGGCATTTTCTTCAGGGGTGCTTTGCCAGAAGGACAGGTGCACCTCACCTCCTGAGATTTGGGCCACACCCGCTAAAGTAAGTTTCTTTTCGGATGCTGTTATTACCCAGGTATGTTACTCATTCAGTTGTGTGGGAGCAACCTTGCTCTGTCTTCCAGCTCCTACACTGTCTTCTTCTGTAATGGCCAGGTGTCACTGGAGGTGGTTTATAGTTCTGCAGCAGGTTGACAGTTCTTTTCTTTGCCTTACCTCTTGCCTAGGAGTGTGAAAATCCAAACCTGTTCTTTGATGTCATTTCACTACCACTCATGTACAGCAAAGAGTACACGATTCTCAGAGGAGGAAGCAGGCATCATTCATAGAACCAATAGGTTAGGTCAGTGGTAGGCAAACTTGGCTCTTTCACACCCTGTGGACTTCAACTCCCAGAATTCCTAAGACAGCCAAGCTGTTTTAGGAATTCTGGGAGTTGAAGTCCACAGGGTGTGAAAGAGCCAAGTTTGCCTACCACTGGGTTAGGTTAACGAGTATTATTAAAAGTGGGATAAAACAACAGGGAAGAGGTTGTCTTGAAACTGCAGCCACCAATGGTGTAGCAGTTCCTACAAGAACTGTAATTCATTCAGAAAAAAATGGTACAGAAACCAAGGAAGGATTAATTAAAACAAAACAAAACAAACATACCAATATCATCAGAATCCAGTGTATAAGGTGCACAAGTCAAGGTTTGTTGACTGCTCCGTATCAGGAAACTCAGCTCCTAACTTTGCAGAAAAGAACCATCAATTAACTGCGATCCCTTGTAGAAACTCAGTGCCTCACTCCAGCATGAAAACTACATAACAAACAAATAAAACCTGTTTATAAGCACCACGTAGGTGGTTTGCAAAGCCCATAGATTTCTTCCTTCCTTCCTTCTTCTTCTCTTTTTTCTTCTTGACATCAGTTCCCAGCTGCACAACAAGATGGCAATGAAGGAAGAGCTCCAAGCAGTAAATAGGACTGAGAATTTTTCTGCTCTGATCCTTGCCCTTTCTAGATGTGCAGTCCAATTCCCAACTGCAGCTAGCATAGGAATTCTGGAAGATGAAGTCCAATATCCCTAGAGTTCATTAATCTAGGGAAAGCTGCTCAAATGACATTTTTCTCTCCAAGAAATCAAATTCTCTGGACAATCATTTTTTAATGTGATTCATTCTAGCTCAATTAAAATGGAACTGGGAAAATGTTCCATATAAAATGTATAAAAATAACCTTGGCCAGGAATTGATCATATTAAGAAACTGCAGTCACAAAGCAGGTGAAAGTCCTCTTGTTTTGCATTTGCCATCTTTAAATTTTGTTCTATTGGGAAGGGCCCCAATTGTCCAGAATATAGATCTGGAGTCATAGCACAAGAATTCTCTAATTGTAGTACTGGAATTACTGTCCCTCGTGAGATTCAGTTGCAAGAAAAGGATAACTGAACAATTCACATAGATAGTGACAACTTCCTAACAATCAGCCAACATGAAACCTTGATATATAGAATTGTTTTTTGAAGTACATTGAAGTTATGAGCGAATCTTAGAACCTTTCAATCCTGAATTCATTTGAACAATTGTTTTTTTCCCCTCCTACATATATTTTCTTTTAAGTTCTTAAATAATGGCATGCCACATAATTTGCATACAGAAAATGGATTGATATAGAGGAAAGATAGCTTTGCTGTAAGGGATGAAATATATACACTTCTGTTGATATCAAAACCGCAAGAGTATGCCACTCAAAAAAAACTAGAAAACACAGAAGAAAGTATACGGTAATTCTTAAAAGCATAAGCTGTTATTTTAAAAACTCTTTTGAGCCTCAAAATGCAAATCAGGTACTTAAAATCTAGGGAAAATGTTTTTGAAAAAATTCTAAGGTCTTACTCTTTTTAATTTTAATTTTAACTTTATTTGAATTAGAGTTGTTGAGTATAGAATGGCAATAAACATTATTCCTCAATTTTTAATATTTTATCTACTTTTATTGTCATAAAACGTTTCTTTTTATCAAATGTTTCTTTGTGTTGTTGTGAGTTTAGAAACCCTGTAATGTTCTTACTGTCTATAAGGCTCATTTCCACCTGTAATTAAGCTTTGCCTTTCTAGCTGGAATGCAGCTGTGAAAGGTAGAACAGCAATGGATTGTCCTCTCCAATTTTTTTCTTAATTGTGTAACTCTGCAATTAAGTACAATTAAAATAATGTAATGGTACATGAAGACATCAGTGGATAGAAATGTTATAATACTAATGAGCAATAGGACTTTATATTTCAGCTTTCTCCAGCTGGATGGCTTTGCTGCTTGCAGGTTTCAGGAAAGGTGGTTCCAAAACATCTGGAGGGCATGGGGTTGGGTAGATTGCTACAGATGATGCTGAGATATCCGTTGGTATAACTGTACTAGTATCCAAGTCCATTTCTATGTGGTAAACTGAACTCGGCAACTTCCATTTTCTCAAAATTGCATCAAAAACTGAAAAGGATTCTGAATAACATTGTGCATTAACTGTGATGCCTTACACAGATCCAGGTTTGGTGCCTTTTGCAACTTTGATATATCTTTGAAATGGGGTACTGTAGATATTCTCCAGAAAAACTAACTGACACAATGCCATTTTCTTTTTAAATCATGTGACACAGATAACACTTTCATAATTTTGGCAAAGCAATTAAAGAATCACACTGGGATACCATACATATACAATTCATTTGTTTAAGTGTAAAGGAAAATGCATGTTAAAATTACCAAAGATATTTGTTTTTCACTTAAAACAGGTGTACTAAGTTTGTACCAGCCTGAAAACAGGCTGGAAACTCTGGCATTTCAGCAACTTCATCCTTTATTACTAACTTTAAATTATGTGCCACAGAATGCAGCATTATCCTCTCTTGAGATTTGGGTGGAGTAATGAGAAATGAAAGGAAAAGTACTTATCATGGGTATGTCGATGAAAATTCAATCATCCAGGCCAAAGCTGTCTAAAGGTTGAAACATGGCAACTGGACCAAACCTCAGTCCAAACTTTAGTTTGGTCCAGTTGCCACGATTCAAGCTTTAGACACACTTATCATGGATAGTGCTATTATGATGCCATAGAATTGTCACTAGTTCATTGTAGTAGCTATCTATGCTAGACACCGGCTTAGTTCAAATAACGTACTACATCATAGTGTGACTTGTTTACTTGGTTTAACATTTCTGTGAACTTTTGTTCCTTTTTGGCAAACCATGATTAAAAACCTGGGCAAGCTTAATATGTCACCTCATCAACCCTAGTGCTTTGCCAGAAATTTATTCAAACAATGTGCCACATCATGAGCCAGGATTAAGAAACAAGCGTCGCTCTGTACTCTGTCCTAAAGCAAAATAAGCAAATATGATGGTTTAAGATGATGGCCAGTTCACAAAACACCTGTAAACACCATATAAGATATTTGATTTTGGCTTAGTCTTTGTGATTTGCATACGGGGCTCCTGTGATACTTGTGGGCATGCAGCAAAAAAATGTGATTGCTAACAAAAAATTATCTTCAGTTAATGTAGCTGAGGGAAAACATATTCAGGAGAGGGAATACCTGTTTTTCTTAATGTAAAGTAAACACTTTCCCTGCATCTTTTGTGAGAAATGTAAATATATATAACCTTGAGAAATATAAAGTTTGTTCCTAGGGAGAAAATTGTGGCGAGAGATGCTTTTTCACACTAGGAACCTCTGAACCATTTTGTGGGACATCTGAAACTGCTCAGATATGTCTTGTCTTCTCTGAACTGCAGTGCTTGTGCCTGAGAAATGAAGAACATATTCCTTGACAGATATTTTTCTATAAAGAAATATTGGGTTAAATTTGTACCTTGGCTGATTAGGCAAAATCCTTACTGCTAAAAGCAGTATCTTAGAATGTGGTGTAATTATATTCACCTGAAATATCAGAAGACAAACCAAAATCAGCCTGAAAGCTCATCACTGCTTCAAACAAAAATTGTCTGGATGTAGAAACTATACAACTATTTTCCACAGGTAGTGTAAGAAATATGTCAGTCAATCATTGTATTTTGGTCATTGACCAGCAAATAAGATACAGTTAGTCCTCCACTTACAATTCGTTCAGTTCAAAGTTACAACGGCACTGAAAAAAAGTGACTTATGACTGTTTTTCACACTTATGACCGTTGCAGAATCCCCATGGTCATTTGAATGCTTGACAACTGGTTCATATTTATGATGGTTGCAGGGTCCCAGGGTCATGTGATCATATTTTGCAACCTTCTGACAAGCAAAGTCAAATGGGGAAGCCAGATTCACTTAACCACCATGTTACTAACTTAACAACTGAAGTGATTCACTGCAGTTGTTACGAAACATTGTACGACATTTTACGAAAAATCGTAAAATGGGGCAAAATTCACTTATCAAACCTCTCACTTAGCAACATAAATTTTGGGCTCAATTGTGGTCGTAAGTCAAGGACTACTTATGTATGCTACAACTGGCAAGGATAGAATTTTCTAGGAGCAATGCTGTCAAAAATGGACTATTATGATGTCCAGTATCCACTTTCCAGGTATAGCACGTCTCTGAATAAGACATGCCTAGGTCTATTCTGGTTCTGGTTAAACTTTTAGTAGGTTTTACTGGCTGGGGCACTTCAGGTATAAGAAATTAAATAAATTAGGCTGTACCTCTGGGCCACAAAGCATTCCTATCCATGAGTCATAGTTGCTGTCTTGAGATTTCCCTATTATGGTCCATTAACACCTCTTCACATGATTTAGTTTTACACTGAGGTAGATCAGAAAGGGAGGAGAACTATCAAAGGTAGATCTCTATTGTACACAAAATTTTGCCATGAGCTGCTAGCTGGCTCATCTTATTTTGAATAACAGATTAACAGAGACAGATCTAAGCAACAGATAAAGTTGTTTTTAAATTTTCAGAAGAGGTTTGGTTTAATTAAATCTGCACATCTCCTCTGTTTATCATAAGGCGAAACTGTGGATAGGTTCAGGTTATTCTTTTGTTCTAGTTTTTTCTTTCAATTTCTTACTGGTTTGGAAGGTTAAGAAATGTATTTGTTTAGGCTTAAAAGGAATTTTGGACTGAAAAGTTAGACATGTACAGTTGGTTTTAACAGAGTTACTATGCCACTGATGCTTTTTAATTATCTTCTAATATAGTAATTCAAAATCTGTCCTTTACATCAATGTTTCTCAGACTCAGCAATTTTAAGGTGTATGGATTTTAAGATGGTTGGCTGGAGAATTCTGGGACTTGAAGTCCACACATCTTAAAGTTGCTGATTTGAAAAATACTAGTTTAAAAGGAAACTTATCCCAAACAAGAAGCAACCAAACTGAACACATAACTTCACATCTGGGGCATGTTTGACAGAGAATTTAGAATCTATCTGAGGAAAAAGGCCTCAATATCATTTGAAATTACAAATCATGTTGCATTGAATTTGAGTCGTCAAAAATTCATCTGATTGGAAAATTTCCAATGAAGTAAATATTTTTTTTAAAAAAAGGATGCATCCCCTTACCAGTTGTAAATAAAGCATATGTATTTTCACAAGCTTGATCTTATGTACTTTACTTAGAAATTATGCAGAAAAAGAAAAATTAAAAAGATCACTTTCAAAATGAGTTGATTCCCAGATGCATTTTACGATAAGCTCTTTAAGAAAATGTCTTCCAATGTTTGATCTGCTTGTAAATACATCCTTGCAGTATATTTAAACATGATAAGCAACATCTCTTAAAATGTAGTTGGAACCAATTTATTTGCACTGTACAACCGTTTTTCTACATTTTGTTTTCATCTGACTCCCTATATCCGTGATGGCGAACCTGTGGCATGCGGAGCCCTCTCTGCGGGCACGCAAGCCATCACCCAGCTCAGCTCCACCGCGCATGCACGCGCGCCTCCCGCCGGCCAGCTGGTTTTCGGGTCTCTGGCACAGGGGCGGAGTGCATGCGGGAGATGTGCGTGCATTCACAGGAGTCTTGTGTGCATGCGCGGGTGCAGGAGGGGGTCTCACATGCATGCATGGGGGGTGGGGGGAGTGGTGTGACCCTGCGCCAAAACAGGCCACGGGGGGGGTGTGTCCGGCGTGCCCGCCCCACAGCCCGGTTTTGGTTCCAGGAGGCTTCAGGGAGGCTTGCCAGGCCCAAAAAGGGCCATGGGGGTCGCGCACATATGTGTAGGGGGAGGGCGAGGGGAGTGTGGGGGGTCATGGGTGCATGCGCACAGGGGGCTGGGGGAGCACGGGGGGCATGCACACTTGCACGGGGGAACATGAGGTGGCATTGCATTATGGGTGTGGGCACACACGCGCGTGACCCCCACTTTTGGCACTCGACGGCAAAAAGGTTAGCCATCACTGTCCTATATTGTGGTAAGCCAATAGGCCTTTTCATCTTGTGTTTCTGTTCAACCTTTGCTTTGTTGCTTATACTCATCTCAGTTTTACAATGGCTTTTATAATGCCATTTTTTTTTTTAATGTTACACCTCTTTGTCGCATCCCGCATCCCGTTGTTGCATTTCAAAATCTGATTAGTATTCAGTATTCAGGAAACTCACAAAGCAAAGTCTGGTAGTTGAGTTTGTGTAAGTGTGCACGCACGCACATTTTGAGTCAGGATTTAATTCCTGACAACTGCCTGGACTAGTCCCTGCAGTTTTCTTGGCAAGGTTTTGGGGAAGTGGTTTGCCATTGCCTCATTCTTTCTAGAGCTGAGAGTGACTGGCCCAAGTCAACTGTCTTCATACCTAAGGTAGGACTAGAAGTAATGGTTTCTGGGTCAATGCCTTAACCATTATGGTAAACTTGCTCTCTGGTAAAATTAGAACAAAGCATTTGAGGCCTTAAAATTGTTATACAGGTAGTCCTCGACTTACTACCACAATTGAACCCAAAAATTATTTTGCTAAGTGAGACATTTGTTAAGTGAGTTTTGCCCCATTATATAACTTTTCTTGCCATAGTTGTTAAGTGAATCATTGCAATTGATAACAACGCAGTTGTTAAGTGAGTCTGGCTATCCCATTGATTTTGCTTGTCAGAAGATTGCAGAAGGGGATCACATGACACTGGGAATATGGCAGCCGTCATAAATATGAGTCAGTTGCCAGGCATCTGATTTTTTTTATCATGTGACCATAGGGATGCTGCAACAGTCATAAGTGTGAAAAACAGTCATAAATCACTTTTTTCTGTGCCATTGTAAATTTGAACGGTGACTAAATGAACAGTTGTAAGTCAAGGACTACCTGTATATGTGATCTTATAATAGTAACTTCAGATGAGACATTTGATATTATTATGGTAATGTTTCAGACAGAGGGCTTGAGGAAAAAAGAGGTTTACCTCAGTGAGAAATGCAAGACAAGTGTTGCCTGCCATTGCCGACAATGGTAGCTCCTCACATTCCATTCACTCCATTGATTCTCTCTCCCTCCCACATTAGCCTACACAAATCTGATTGCTATGGAAGCTATTTCAAACCCTTATTGCAGTGTGGAAGGAGGTATTTTGCAAAAGGAAAGCTAGCTTTTCCCAGTAGGGATAACAGCTTGGCAAAAATGAAAGAAGAGGCTTTGTAATAGTTTCTATTAATATCAGCAGAGGCCATTTTAAAGCCTCTCGCAGATTGTGCATGCAAGGACAAGGTAAATACATCAATCGAGTTGATATCCATCCTATTTTCTCAAGTCAAAAGTACCCAGGATTGAACTCGGAATTTTGGAAGTGACACATTCACATTAGGGTCTGGTTTCTTCCAAAGTAATGCATTACAGGTTATCCTCAATTTACAACAATTTGTTTAGTGACCGTTTGGCACTAAAAAAGTTTTTTCAATGGCACTGAAAAAAGTTGACTTATGACTTACAAGCATTGCAGCATCCCCATGACCAAAATTCAGATGCTTGGCAACTGACTCATATTTATGACCATTGCAGTGTCCTGGAGTCTTGTGGAGCCACCCTGAGTCTTCGGAGAGGGGCGGCATACAAATTGAAATTGAATTGAATTAATAAATGTGATCACTGTTTATGACTCTCTGACAAGCAAAGTCAATGGGGAAGCCAGATTCCTCTAACAACAGTGTTACTAACTTAACAACGGAAGTGATTCACTTAACAACTGTGGCAAGAAAGGTCATAAAATGGGGCAAAACTCACTTAATAAAGGTCTCACTTAACAACAGAAAATTTGGGCTCAATTGTGGTTGTAAGTTGAGGACTTAACTGTATTCAGGGTATTACAGGTAGTCCTCAACTTACAACTGGTCTCTTAGTGACCGTTTAAAGTTATGACAAATTTACCTTGAGGCTACTACAATCCGGAAGTTCTAATGGTCAGCCCCACCCCCCACCCCCCCGTCACAGGGCAAAACTTCAGGCATTCACTAACACAAGTGCACTTATGGCCATTGGCAGCATCTCACAGTCACATGGCTGTGTTTTACGATGGTTTTGTTGAAAACAGGCAGTTATTCTGGTTTTCAACAAAACCATACTCATAGCAAACCATCTGTTTGCTTAAGGACCATGGCATTTGCTTAACGATCATCGCAAAAAAGGTAATAAAATCAGGGTAGCTATATGACTGTCCCGTTTTATGACCATCGTGACTTATGAATGTGATGGGTGGGCTCCATTATGGTCGTAAGTCAAAGACTACCTATAAATAGGGAATGACATATCAAGGCAAAATGGCAAAATTATAGAGTGGTAAATTCACAGTTCTTGCAGTTTGCCCACTTAATTTGTGTAATTGAACTAGCCATATTTATAGAGAATTTATTGAGTGACCTTATATTGGTTTGGCTTGCCTTTGCAATGATTAAAGTATAATATTCTGTCAAGTTATCCAGCAAGAATATTATTTCTGAAAAAAATATCAGAGGATAAAGATGCAAAAACTCTTCTTGATTCTCCATTTGACCAGAAACATCTATTCTTTCCAGACACCAACCCTTCCTCTTGTACAACATGCATATGCACAAATGGCAAGAGAAAGAAACACCTTGGAATCACCTGAGTTACAGAATAGGAAAGATCTGCAGGCTATGTTGTCCTAACGGAAAGTGCAATGGCTGAAATGCCCTATGAATATCTTTCTTCCACTGCATTGCTGGCTGTGATTATTTTTCCAAACAATGCAGGGTTTTTTTTAATGGACAAATGGAATCACACATTTAGAGGCACAGCATGTGATAATCGGCCCATATTGTTCCAAAACAATGAGGCGTGAGGACGGCAGATGTCCAGACAAAATACCTCATGTGTTCTGATGTTTTTAATATTGATGGAAAATTCCCATTTTCCCTGAATGCCGTTCTAGGTAGGCAAGTAGAAAAAGTTTTAGGTTGAAAGTATTTGGGATGGGGGGGGGAATGTTGCTGCTGATTGGTAAAACAGATGTTGCTTTCCCAGCTGTAGAGACCACTTGGGAACTAGTGAGTTGCTTTTGGATTTTCCTATGCTGGATATGTTCCATCAGGTTACACAATTGTCACATGCAAAGTAAGGAAAGCCAGTTAAGGCAATTTAATCTGAAAAATTCAGAACAACTGTTAATGTGCAATGCCGATATAGTAGCCCAAGGAGAGCCAGGTGGATGGAGGAGCCTTCTGTACGGAATAGGGATGTTTTTTTTGGTAAAATAGGGAGGGTAATAGGAAACCATGCTTTTAAAGTAATATATCTCAAACTCAGGAACTTTAGGATATGTGGACTTCAATCTCAGAATTCCCTGGCTAGCTATGCTGCTGGAGAATTCTGGGAGTTGAAATCCACACTTCTTAAGAGCTCCTGAGGCTGAGAAACACTTAAAAGCGTTCCCTATAGTTCTTAAAACACAAGGATGGTTCTAAAATGCACACGATCTTGACCTTAATCTTGAGGAACATATGTGTGTTTTGTTTGCCTTGAGGGGGGCAGGTTTTCATAGGGATTTCTGATAGAAATATAATAGTAAGAATAAAGGCACCTTCCTCATTTTTCATTGATAGAATAATAGAGGCAGGAAGGATTATGTATAGTTCAATCTTCAAAACATCATGCTCTCCAGGTCCTGAATTTTATCTAACACTTATTGTGAAAAGAGAAAGATTATGGTTCTTATTTGACAGAAATTGGGCTTAATCACTTTTAGTCCTGAGTAGGGGGTAAGAACTGGCTAAAATTTTGAGCCCCCTGATTTTAAGGAAAGCCTGACATATAACATTGCCCCAGGATCCCATTTCAAGCCAGTCTGTTGTTAGGTTTTTAAAAAAGCTCCTATACTGAGCTGTTACAAGCTGTTATTTTTAAATGGTTACTATTTTTGAAGATTTTTTTTCAATAAAGTATACCAATATGCTATATGGAGTACAGAACATTGTCTGAGTTAGTTCAATATTCTTGGGATTTATTGGTTGGGATCCTGCATCATATTAAGCTATCCTGGCCCTTCCTGAACTGGGATCATTGTGTTTTTTAGTGCTTTACAGAACAGTTCTCTTAACAACATCACATGTTCCAGATGCCAGTTAAATTTTTCACCTAAAAATTGCCTTTAAGGGTAACCAGAGTTCCTTGATAACTGTTCAGTTGTTACTTTTTTAAATTATGCATTTTCCATTGAGAAGTGATGACTATAGTACAGGAATATCAATTTTATTCTATTAGTGAACTGTTGTCAATAGGAAATTCTGAAATCATATGTGAGATACTTTTATTCTCCTTTCTGCTTTGCTTGTCTTCTCTCTTGTGAAAAATCAACATACAAATTAAAAGCAAGCATAATATAATAAATAAATGCACAGGAATACTGTTTTGTAACAGCAGCAAACACGTTATCCCATATTCAGCTGAGTCATAAATAGTACAACAATGTTCATAATCCACTGGCCTGTTACATAAATTTCCATGAAACCGAAGCTATTCCTTCCTACACGAATGACAATTGCCTAGCTACAGTTATCAAATTTTCAGACCTGAAAGAGCACACTGCGTATGCGTACATATCCCTGGGTTGCTGCACACACAACTATCTTCCAATTCACTTTACAAGTGTGACTATAGAGTAATACTGCCCTAGTTCCCCAGACCTAGAAACTATCCCATGTCCTGGATATGTGCCAATGCCATGGCTTATACACCCATGTGGTTTGCAATAGAGCAGAGACAAGTTGTATACTGTATATATGGGTGTGTGATTGGAAAGATGCTTGAAAAGGAATTTCTCAATCGGAAACCAGAAAAAGGCAGGAATTGTGCATCACTCTGTTAAAGTGCACTAAATAACTAAAAGCTGTACTGAGTAGCAGAACACAAGTTACTTCAGGCAGAGATATCTGTAACTTGTCATTTGGGACTACCACCGTTTTACCCAGTGCCTGGTCATTGTACACTTTATGTACACGTCACAAAGAATGAGAATCATATACAAGCTGTGCTACAGTAATTTTGAGGAATGATAGCTGAAAATAGATTCAAATATGTAGTAGGCTTTCTGGAACCCTTCAAGAAAAAGCATTCCTACCATTGTCAACAAAGCTAATCAGGTTTAATGTCGATATTCAGATTTGTAAAAGTACTGCATTATTGGCAAGAAAATGGTATGGATATGTCCATAAAGTCTCAAGGTTTGAGTTTGACTTGAACAAAATTAGCTTTTATTGATGACTAAGAACTGCAAGAGTTATGGTACGTACTCATTTGCAAAACCACAGATTGTTAAAGATTTAAGTAGACAATTCTGCTACAGAACATAGAAAAAAAATGTCCTTCTGGGTATAGTATGGAACAAATTGACTTGGAAAGCTTAAAAGCATTATGACAGTAAGAAAAGGTTTATTTTTTCCCCTCATTTATATCTAGTCCTGGTAACTATTAAAATACTTCAAAAGCATTTAAAAGGCCTAGACCAGTGATGGCTAATCTTTTTGCCGTCGTGTGTCAAAAGTGGGGGGAGCGCGGGGGGTTTGTGCGCATGTGTGCCCACACCCATAATTCAATGCGCCCTGTCCCCCCGCACATGTGTGACACCCCCCCGCGCGCTCCCCCCACTTTTGGCACGGTGGGCCCGATAGGCCCATTTTTTCACCCTCCCCAGGCTCCAGAGGCTTTCTAGGAGCTTGGAGAGGGTGAAAACTGCCTTCCCCATCCCCCCAGAGGCCCTCTGGAGGCTGGAAACAGCCTGTTTCCTGATTTCCGATGGGCCCAGAAGGGCTGAAAATCAGCTGGCCGGCACACACATGCACGCTGGAGCTAAGCTAGGGCAACACTCGCGTGCCCACAGATACGGCTCCGCGTGCCACCTGTGGCACCCGTGCCATAGGTTCGCCATCACGGGCCTAGACAAATAAAGACATATTAATTGAATTAACTTTATTCCCAAGAAACCTTCCAGGGAGGCTATGAAGAAGGCCATCAAGGTCACCACAAAGAACCTTGCCCAGGGTTGCCCCTTGACATAACTCTGAAGTAAGAGGATCCAGAGAAGGGACTCTGAAGAAGATCCCCCATTTGAGGCCAATATAGAGGCCAGAATCAGAATCAGAGTCGAGCTGGAAGGGATCTTTGAGATCTTCTAGTCCAGCCCCCCGCTCAAGCAGGAGACCCTATACCATTTCAGCCAAGTGACTGTCCAATCTATTAAAGACCTCCAGTGATGAAGTACCCACAACTTCTGACAGCAAGCTGTTCCACTTGTAAATTGTCCTTACAGTTAAGAAGTTTCTCCTTAATTCCAGGTTGCTTCTCTCCTTGATTAGTTTCCATCCATTGTTTCTTATCCTGATAGTCCGATAGTTCCCAAGATCTATTGGTCACAAGCTGCAAACAAGATAATCTTTTAGAAATGTAGTCTTGTCTACAACTCAAACTGGTTCTCTTCCATGCAGTATAAACGTACTTCTCCTCAACTTGTTTTCCCTCCCATAGACATGTACCATGGGCTTTAAGAATCCATTTCAGCATTTCACATCCTCCTGCATGCTATTGCTACTAACTGGCACATTGCCCCACCTGAGGACTCTGTTTACATTCCTGTGACTTCACAGATTTAATTTTTGCTTGCTTGTAGCAAGGTGTGCAGTTCCCGTGACAAGTACCTAGAGAGGTTTGTGTTACTAAATAATGTTCCCAGCCTCCTGTCTACTCCTTTGCCAGGAACATTTCTGAGTCTGGCAGTCTGTCTTAAATAGTTATCCTTTCTCATCTCATATTTTCATGCAAGTGAATTCTTTCAAAACCAATTAAATCTACCTTTGTATACTCTTTGCATAAGAAGTGTTTTTCTTCATGTCTTATCTAATCAGTAATGCTACAGTCACAAATTGTGCTAAGCTGTGGTTTAACTATGATTTGTTGAACTAGTTATAATAGTTTGGTTTACAATTATACTAAACCATAAAATATGTTTTACAAACTAAAAAGGGTAGATTCAATATACTGTACAAACCAATATTATGCCTTCATGTGCGATACACAATCCCTACCTGTGAGTTTCACTGGTTTATCTGGTTCACTGGTTCACTGGTAGACACAGTACTGACCAAAGCATTCACACAGCCCATTGCTTCTCTCCTTTCCATTGCCATAGCTAAAACCACTATTTGGCAATCCTGAATATACATATTATGCTAAGTGGTAATGTGCTTGTATGGTATTATATAAACCCAGTTATTACGATTAGTAAACCATGTTTTGTGAGTTACATGTGAGAACCCAGACAACTATGGCTTATTAAATTGTGGCTTAGTATGTTTAAATCACCTAATAAAATCACATGACATTCTTTTTTAATATTCATGCTTTCTCAATTACTCTATTCCCCTCCCCACCCTTCGCGAGTACCTGTTCGTTTCTTCATTCCATTAGTAGAATTTTAAAGAGAAACACATGTTACTTCAGCTGATAACAGCTGGGAGACAGAAGTCCTTGCCAACAAACTGCTAGTCACCACATCTACCAGGATATTCACATCTACCTTCTGCTCAACGTTGCAACAGACTAAGGTGATTATTCCAAAATGTCTCAACAGAAGATAAATGGGATATGTTTTAATTCTGGCAATTATAGCAAGGTATATCCCCGTATGTTTGGAAAGCACCCATAACATTGTGGCTGTTTCTATGATTTCAATTAATAGGTACTTCTGGTGAAAAGCAGAACTGAACTTTAGTTGAAAAGCTGTTCCACTTTCTTTCACATCACTCCTTGAAACACAAAGGCATCAATATTTTTCTTCAAGAATTCACAAAGCAGAATTTTAATGAATTTAAATCAACTTTTGCGAGGAACCTTTTCTGCTCCTGAAACTACCTATATTTTATTTATTAAACTTATATATATATATCATTGAATACTAAAGTGGCTCAGTGGTTTACCCATGAAGCTCTCATTACCATCCCCAAGCTAAATACTGACAAGCTTTCCTAGGAAGACTTCCTACCTGTTCACACTCTAACCTGGTATCTCCCTGATGTGTGTATATTTGCTCACAGGTTATCTGCTACACAGCAACTGTTGGTTTTGGCGTGGAATGAGAACCACACCTGCTATTCAACAGGCAAAGAGAGAGATATACCCTATTGCAATATTTATTGTGGCTTTCAGACACACATAATGCCCACGCATAAGACATCCAAGCAATCCAAGTCTGAGGGGTGATGGGAAACAGTCTAAGAAAGCAAACTGAGGAGAAAGGGTGTGTTACTTTAAGAAACTTTTGAAAAGGAAAAAAAAAGACATTTCTCTGCTCCACATATTGCTTCCGCCATGCAGATATTGCTTCCAATCAAAGGGTTCTCATCTTTCTTTAAGTCCTTCATTCTGTGCATGGGATGATAAGGATTTCAGATGCAAGGTTTCAGATTCAAGAGTATCCAGGATACTCTTGAAAATCCCAGTTGTTGTGCTTCCCTCTTAGGATCTCTGGATAATAGCAGTAGCAATAGCATCTAGACTTATATACTGCTTCATAGTGCTTTACAGCACAGGGATGTCATACTCATGTTGTCACGGCAGCGTCACGTGACATATCAGGACTTTTTCCCCCTTTGCGAAACTGGGTGTGGGCATGGCCAACACATGACGCATCCAGCCCATGGGCCAGGAGTTTGACAGCCCTTTCTAAGCAGTTCACAGAGTCAGCATATTGCCCCCAACAATATAAGTCCTTCATTTTACTGACTTCAGAAGGATGTAAGGCTGAGTCAACCTTGAATCGGTCAGTATCAAACTCCCAGATGTGGGCAGAGTCAGCCCGCAATACTGCATTCTAATCACTGTGCCACCATGGCTCCTAGTAATAATGAATTGTGTTATGTGCCTTCTGTAGTGAGCACTAACAAAAGCAGAGCACAAAATGGACTCCCTTACAGGAATACCTCAAGAATACCTCAATATTTGAAGAATTATTCAAAATAAATACTTTCTAAAACAAGTAGGCCTCCATTTTTTTTTTATTTTAGTAGCTGACTACTCCTAGATAAATGTTATTCTCTATTGGAATTTGGGAAAGAAGCCTAGAAAGTTGCAAGAATAGGCAACATAAAATGGAGTGTCCTTGATGAGAAAAAAAAGCCAGTCTGCAAACCTGAACAGATGTTCTCCTTTAAAAATATGAATACATTCCCTCTTTTCAGAAAGGACATGGTTGATATTTTCCTATTGTCTCTTTGGCCCTGCCTCACTTATTTAGCATAGTGTAATTTAGTGATCAATGAATAACACAAGTGGTTTATAGGATTATTCAACACCATTGCTAGCCTAATTGGTGAAGCCAATATATTGCTGTCTCTCTTTATAACAGCACTGAAAAAAGTGACTTATGACAATTTTTCACACTTATGACCATTACAGCATCCCCATGGTCATGTGATCAAAATTCAGATGCATGGCAACCAACTTGTACTTCTGACAGTTGTCGTGTCCTGGGGTCATATAATCCCTTGTGAAACATTCTGACTGGCAAAGTGAATGGGGAAGGCAGATTCACTTAACAATCGTGTTACTAACTGAACTGCAATGATTCACTTAACAACTGTGGCAAAAAAGATCATAAAATGGGGCAAAACTCACTTAACAAATGTCTCACTTAGCAACAGAGATTTTGGGCTCAATTGTGGTCATAAATCAAGGACTATCTGTATTAGTCTATACCTCTGAGGCTAAAGACTTCAAACTATTTTTCTGCTTTTACTGGAGAAAAGAAAGCAGATATTATTTGTCTATTTCTAGCACCTTTTTTCAATACTAGTTGCACTGGGAAAATTTGCAAGCATCATGAACTGGCTTTAGTCTATGAGTACCCGAAGTAAAATAGATGTACATGATCTCATACACCACAAATGTGTGTCCGGATCAGGAATCTTCATTTTATAATCCTCCCATGTCTTCCAATTTGCGTCTTGAGTTTTCTTTCCCACCCCAATCCCAAAATATCTGCTGGGAATTGAGAGGGCAAGGCGCATTTTATGAGGATTGATGAAGTTGGTATGAGATCTGGTCCGATATGTGTTTCTTGATTTCTGTCTTCGTGTCACGAAGTGGAAACATCAGAGACAGCTAAAATACAGCCACCAGCCCTATATAGCCCCCACCTCATTGTGGAGGAATAGGAGGTGAGGAGAATTTTGAGGGCTATGGACCCTAGAAAGGCTGCCAGTCCTGATGGTATCTCTGGCCGAGTGTTTAAAGACTGTGCTGATCAGTTGGCTGGAGTCTTTACCAGGATCTTCAATTGGTTTTTATCCCAGTCCACTATTCCATCTTATTTGAAGGCTTCCACCATTGTTCCGCTGCCAAAGAAGTTCCCCATCAATAACTTCAACGATTAGAGAGCAGTGGCACTCACTCCTGTCATCATGAAGTGCTTTGAGAAACTAGTCAGGCTGGTTCATCATTTCTGATTTTCCACATACATTTGATAAACACCAGTTTGCATACAGAACAAATAGATCTACAGAGGATGCTATAGCCATCACTCTTCACACTGCTCTGACTCATTTGGAACAGTGGGGAGGAGGGGGGGCTATGTGAGGATGCTTTTTATAGATTTTAGCTCTGCATTTAACACAATTCTTCCACATAGACCAGTGTCTAAACTTATGGATCTTGGGCTTTCTTATTCAATCTACCTTTGGATTATGGATTTCCTGTCTGGCTGTTCTCAGAGGGTCAGGTTAGGTAATCATATCTCCTGAGCTCTTATTCTTAACACTGGTACACCACAGAGTTGCGTGTTGAGTCCCTTACTCTATACCAGTGTTTCTCAACCTTGGTAGCTTGAAGATGGGTGGACTTCAACTCCCAGAATCCCCCAGCCAGCACCGCTGGCTGGGGGGTTCTGGGAGTTGAAGTCCACCCATCTTCAAGCTTCCAAGGTTGAGAAACACTGCTCTATACTCTTTATGTACATGACTGCATTCCCATTCATACCAGTAATACTATTATTAAATTTTCAGATGATACAGTGGTGGGACTCATCTCCAGGAGGGGATGAGTCTGCCTATCGAGATGAGGTGGACTGGTATGGGGACAGTAACTTGTTCTTAACACCAATAAGACCAAGGAGTTTATAGTGGACTATAGAAGGAATAGATCAGACATCCAGCCCTTGGTTATCAATGGAGACCAAGTGGAGCAAGTGGTTAGTTTTAAGTTTCTGGGTGTTATAAAAGAGGACTTGACATGGGGTGCTCACATTGTAGCACTGGTCAAAAGGGCCCAGCAGAGATTATACTGCCTAAGACTTCTCAGGAAACAACTGAATGAAAAACTGCTGGTGACCTTCTATCGCTGCACCATAGAGTGTATTTTAATTTACTGCACTTGGGTATCAAAGGTGGGTTTCAGCAGGTTCTGACCAGTTTTGGAGAACTGGTAGCGGAAATTTTGAGTAGTTCAGAGAACTGGTAGTAAAAATTCTGACTGGCCCCACCCCATCTATTCTCTGCCTCCCAAATCCCAGCTGATAGGGAGGAAATGGGGATTTTGCAGTAACCTTCCCCTGGAGTGGGGTGGGAATGGAGATTTTATAGTATCCTTCCCCTGCCAAACCCACCAAGCCACGCCCACCAAGCCACACCCACAGAACTGATAGTAAAAAAATTTGAAACCCACCATTGTGGTGTATGGTTTGCTAATTGCACAGTGGCAGATAGGACAGCACTCCAGAGGGTTAATATCATTGCCCAGAAGTTCATTGGTTGCCCTCTCTCTTCTTTGGAAGAGCTTTATAGCTCTTGCTGCCTTAACAAAGTTCAAAATATAGAGGGGACTTCCGGTTTCCTCGTCTTCGGCGGCGACGGTGCCTCTTTAAGCGCCGCCAGCCCCGCCACTCGTAGAGCCGCTTCTCGATTGCGAAGCGGCTTGAAATCTTCAAAATCTTTAGGATTTAGGAAGAAGAGGCAGCAGGGTACAGGTTGAGCCCCTGCAACCTCCCCAGGGAACTGTTTCTGGGGAGGAAACAGGGCGGCTCCCTTACAACCTGCTGAGACTCCGGGCGGCGTGGGACGTCTCTGCTTCTGCAGAACAAGCCGGAGGCAGGAAACTTTTAAAGAGCGAGGAAATAACCCATACAAACATTTGAAATCTACTTGAACCCTGAACTGCAAGTATTAGTTCTTTGCTGAACTTTTTATTACTGAAGCGAAAGTTTCTGAATGAGTGAAAGTGATCGGAAAAAATATGGCGCCTAGCATTTGAACAAATGTATCAGCGGGTGTGGATTGGTGAAGTCATCTTGCTTTGTTACAAAGTTAAAAAATTGCTATAAAGTTGCTCCGGCTGTAACAGAAACAAGAAGAAAATCTCTCCCTTTTACTTGACTTTGTTGCATTATAATTTTGCCTTGAATAAATCTGGGGGACCTTTTTAGAAGGCTTTGTGGAGGTGGCAGAAGAAGCGGAACCTCCCTTTTTAGAAAAGCTAGCCTACGTGGCAGGATGGCTTCAAAGAAGCAGGAAGGCAAAACAGGGGGGGGATCCCCCACACGCAAACAGGACATGCAATTACAAGCCCAGAAAAAAGATTTTGATATGGGAGATTTAAAAGAATTTATTTCAAATATCCTGGATGACAAATTTCAAAAAGCTCAACAGGAAATAGATGACAAAATAAATAAAATAGATGATAAAATTCAAAAGTCTCAACAGGAAATTATGCAGAAAATGCAGCAGAACCAAAAGAAGGTGACCAAAAAAATAACAGATGTGGCGTCTAGCCTGGCAGGATTTATTATGAAAGTTGAGTCAAAAGTGGATGAATTTAAATTAGAAGTCAATGCTAAGATGAAAAATAATGATCATAAATTTTTTGATGTTGATGACAAGATGCAGAGAGTTGAGAACGAGATTGTTATGATGCAATTTCGGGCAATGGAATTTGCTATACGGCTTCGAGGAATTAGAGAAGAGGAGAGACAAGATTTGAGACAGATTTGTGCTGAAGCCTTAGCTGTGATTTTAAAAACTGATCCTGATATGGTCCTTTGTAAAATAGACAAAATTTACAGAGTCAACTCTTGGGTGGCTAGACAAAGACAATTGCCTAGAGATGTGGTCATATATTTTACAGACAGAGCAATAAGAAATGATATCCTGCAGAAATCTTTTCTTACTTCTGTACAAGTGAGTGGATCCAAGATTACAGTCTATAAGGAGCTTCCACCTAAGATGTTGAAATCCAGAAAAGAATTTGGCTTTCTTGTTAAAGAATTGCAGAATAATCAAATCCCATTTCGTTGGGACGCTCCAACTGGCATAATTTTGAGATATAAGGGAGAGAAACACCGTCTGAATACTGTGGAGAAGGCGGAGCAATTTTATACTCATATCTTTAAAGAAAGAACACCATCCCCACGTACATCTACAGTTTTGGAGATTAAAGAGAGTGATAAGAAGCAATTTCAAGAATTGCAACAACAATCCAAGCAGGAATCAGAGGAGTTGAAGGGCGCTGAAGGAAGTTTTTTGGATGAGCCTTTGCTGGAACCTTCTCCAATCTTGGAGCCGGCTTGGTCGGCTGAAGTCAAGGACCAGCGTATAACCCGAGCAAAAGCCAAGCAACTTAAAGAAAAGTTACAGCAGGAAAGACAAGATGAAAAGGCTGGAGCCGTGGGGAAAGCAGGACAGAAGATTTCGGATGAAATCCGAATGTTCTGCTCTTTGCTCCAGAAGGAGAATAATGATGATTAAATGTTTATCTTGGAATGTGAATGGGTTGAATGTAGCACAAAAAAGGAAGAAAGTATTTGCATATTTAAAACAACATAATAATGATATAATTTGTTTACAAGAAACGCATATTACAGCTCAAGATCAAAACTATTTGAAAAATCCCAAACTAGGAACACATTTTATATCTTCAACTAACCAAAAAAAGAATGGTGTGGTTATTTACGTAAACAAAAAATTAACAGCCAAACTTATAGAAGCTGATCAAGATGGCAGGTTTCTAGCAATTGAATTACTTTCTGCTAATAATCAAATTCTCTTGATAGGGATCTATGCTCCTAACCAACAACAGGACTATTTTTATAAAATGTTGCACACGAAAATACTTCAATGGGATTACAGATCTATCTTAATTATGGGAGATTGGAATGGTGTAATTGACTCTAAACTAGATAAAAAGACTTTGGCGAAGTCAAGGATTAGATTACCACAGACTTTCTTCGATATGAAAGAAGATTTGGAACTAAAAGATATTTGGAGAATACATAACCCAAAAGAATTGGATTATACTTTCTTCTCTGATAGACATAGATCTTTTTCCAGGATTGACTTTATCTTGTTGTCTGATGATTTACTTATCAGGACAAAAAGAACAAAGATTCTGCCAAGAACTTTGACTGATCATAGCCCAGTGTGGATAGAAATTGAGATACACAAGACTGAGAGACGCTCTTGGAGATTAAATGAAAACTTATTTAGATATGAAAAAAATATAATAGAACTTAAAAAGTATTTGAAAGAGTTTTTTGAAATGAATTTGAATAAAGGCACCCCAATGGAAATTGTGTGGGACGCAAGCAAAGCCTATATGAGAGGGGTGCTCATATATATGAACTCTAAACATAGGTTGATTCGACAAAAGAAAAGACTTGAATTGGAAGCAGAAATAAAGAACAAAGAACAGTTACTTATTAAAAATCCAACAGATGAAAGAACACTTGGTGTCATAAAACTTCTGAAAGACCAATTCCAAATGCTTATAGCGGAACAAGTTGCAACAAATTTACAATATGCGAAGCATAATACATTCTGCAACGCCAATAAACCGGGCAGGTGGTTGGCTTACACATTAAGGAAGAAACAGAGTGTACGGACTATTGACAGTATTGATATTGGAGGGAAAGAAGTTTTTCAACAGAAATTAATAAAAGAAGCTTTTCTTGAATATTACACTAAACTATATGCCAGAGAGGAGGTGCAGAATGGACTTATAGAAAAATATCTAGACAACAAAAGAGTCTCAAAAATCACTGAGCAACAAAAGGAAAAAATGAATTATCCTATAACAGAGGAGGAGATAATAGCAGCAATAAAACAATTAAAAACAGCTAAAGCTCCTGGAACGGATGGTCTGACTGCAGTGTATTATAAAACTCTGCAGGCAGAAATGGTGGAACAACTTAGAGACTTATTTTGTAATATACAACAAGGGGGAAAAGTACCCCCATCATGGACTACAGCTTATATTTCTTTGATACCAAAAGAACAAGCAGGTCCCAAAAAACCAGAGAACTACAGACCAATATCTCTCTTGAATACGGATTACAAAATTTATGCAAAAGTATTAGCCAACAGATTGATGCCAGTAATTCAAAAGGTGATTCATGATGATCAAGCGGGATTTATTGAGGGTAGGCATATGAATGATAATGTAAGGCAAGTAATAGATTTATTGGAATATCTTGAGAAGAATAAACAGATCCCTGCAGTGCTGGTTTTTCTGGATGCAGAGAAGGCCTTTGATAAAGTGGACTGGAATTTTCTACTAAAGACTTTAAAAAGGATGGGCTTTGGGGACCAATTTATTCAGGCGGTTTCAGCAATTTATCAAGAACAAAAGGCACAGATTATTATTAATGGAAGTCTGACAACAGAGTTTAAAATCGAAAAAGGAACAAGACAGGGATGTCCGTTGTCCCCACTGTTGTTTATTTTAACACTAGAAGTCTTGTTAAATACAATAAGGGACTCTAATACTTTGAAAGGTATAATGATAAGGCAAGAGGATTATAGAATAAAGGCATTTGCAGATGATCTGGTTGTTACCCTAACACAGCCAATGGAATCAATAATCCAGATGAAGGACATTATACAAGACTATGGTAAAGTTTCAGGTTTTAGATTGAACCAGAAAAAAACTAAGATGGTAGTTAAAAATATGACACAAGATCGTAAACTTGAGCTTGAAAGGAGGGCAGGTTTTGAGATTGTACCAAAGGTAAAATATCTAGGAGTTCAGGTTGCAGAATCAAATATGAAATTGTTTCAAAACAACTATGAGGTGTTGTGGCGAGAGGTGCAAAAAGATATGGAGACTTGGAAAAAACTGCAGCTGTCTCTACTTGGAAGAATAGCAGCAGTTAAGATGAACATTTTGCCAAGATTTCTTTTTTTGTTTCAAATGATTCCGGTGCTCAAAAATGATAAACAACTAAAAGTATGGCAAACTGGCGTGAATAAGTTTGTCTGGAACGAGAAAAAACCAAGAGTAAAAATGAAAATCATGCAAGATGTTCCAGAAAGGGGAGGTCTTAAACTTCCAAACCTACAGCTATATTATGATGCAGCAGCTTTGACTTTACTAAGTGACTGGTTTGGAGGAAAAAAGACTGGAATACTAAACGCAGAAAGTGTTGATTTGGAATTTGGATGGCACGCTTACTTATTTTATGACAGTAAAGTGGATAAAGTATTCAAAAGCCATATACTTAGAGATTCTTTGTTGAGAGTTTGGAAGAAGCACCGAAACAATTGGGATTACAAAATACCGCTATGGCTGGATCTTGGTCATACTTTGTGGAATACAAATATAATGTCACTCGGGGGGTTTTTATACAAAGAGGTTCTTTTTACAGATGCGGGCAGATGGCAGCTGAAGACATTACAGACATTGTTGGCTGAAGGGATTAATCTAACTTGGTTACAATATAATCAATTGCAATTGAGATGGAAAGAGGACCAAAAAACTGGTATTATGATGTATGAGGAAGAATTAGTTAGACACATAAAACAGAAAGGCCCAATGCATATCAAAAGACTTTATAATGTTTTGTTAGAAAGGGATTCAGAAACTGAGCTAGTTAAAGACTGCATGATTAAGTGGGCACAAAATTTTGAGGAACCAGTGATGTTGGAAACATGGGAAAAAATTTGGGTTCAGAATGTTAAATTCACACAGTCGCAGAATCTGAGGGAAAATTTTTATAAAATGTTTTACAGATGGCATCTAGACCCCAAAAAATTGTCGTGTATGTACCCTAATGTGCAGCCTAAATGTTGGAGATGTGATTGTTTAGACGCTACATATTATCATGTTTGGTGGACCTGTAAGAAAGTTAAGGCTTTTTGGATAAAAACTTGGTGGGTCATGCAGAATGTTTTGAAGAAAAAAATTCAATTTTCTCCGCAACTGTTTCTATTGGGTATAGTTAAGGGTTTTACATCGGGTGAAACAAAATTGATATTGTACATGATAACAGCAGCAAGATTGTTGATAGGTAAATATTGGAAAAACGAAGCGCTGCCTACGATTGAGGAATGGACTTTGAAGATGGCCAGTTTTGCAGAGATGGCGAAGATTTCAGCATATTTAAAAGACTGTTCTCAAGAGACTTATGAATGGGAATGGAAGAAGTGGATAGATTATGTTCAGAACAAATATCAAACTAGGAAGTACCAAATAGCTTTTATTTGAAAATGTTATATTAAGATAGAAATATTTTAAGGTTGAGGATGAAAATTTATTTGAAAATGTTATATTAAGATAGAAATATTTTCAAGGTAATCAGGATGAAAATTTATTTGAAATTGCTATATTAAGATAGAAATAGGTTAATGTAATGAAGATGAAAATTTGTAAGGGGAGGGCGGGGTTCAAGTTTTATATACAAAGGAGGGTTTTTCCTTTTATTTGACATGAGTATATTGTGAGGAAGTCTGGGGGGAGGGGTGGGTTAGGGTGGGTTAGGGAGGTTGGGAAGTTTGGGGCGGGTTGAGGGGGGGGGAAAAAGGGGTGAAAATGTAATTGTAAAACTTTTGCAATAATAAAAAAAAAAACAAAGTTCAAAATATACTTAAAGATCCATCTCATCCTAGGCACTCTTTTTTTGAACTATTACCATCTGGCAGACGGTACAGGACAATAAAAACAAGGACAAATAGGCTGAAAAACAACATCTATCCCAGAGCAGTAACTATATTGAATTCTACTGTATAGTGTAATATTAATGCAATATCAGGGGTTTTCAATTCAATTGTATAGAATATGAAGGCTGTGTGTTTTTGTTTTATTCTTTATGTATAATTTACACTGAATATGGCATTTAATTTCATTGGACAAGGTGCAATGACAATAAAGTAAACTAATGAAACTAAATTCATTAACACAAGAAGGGAAAGAAGAGGGCTGGCTCATTTAACTCTTCTTCACCTGGAAAGTTAATGTGTTTTAAATAGCCAGGTACTGCTCTCAGTGCTATGTAAAGTAGCATCATTAGCCATTAGGTCATCATCCCTGGACATATGTTTTATTGCTGAAAATTGGTCTTCCCTAAAATAAGCCACGCAGCCCAAACTGCCAGTTTTGCTCATAATGATCCAGTCATTTAATTGTGCACTGCGAGCATATTTTAGAAATTAAAATATTATCTGTATTTGTAGCAAACTTCATTTTTAGATTTGGTGCTGATGCAGAGGTAGACAAAACAACACTGTCCACATATAAAAAGTCGTACTCTTTATTACGTACTCTTAGGCTTGGAGAATTCCTAAAGTTTGCCAAAGTATGTGTACAATTTATATTTAGAAATGTTAAAGGAGAACTGAAATAGAACAATGAATACGGATGGGCATACAATATGCAGAAAGGTGGATAGATAGATTTTAAAAAATAGTTCTCAGTGAATAGGAGAACTTTACAGAGGAGAATTTTGTTGCAAATTCAATACAAACTTTTTGCAAACTTCTACAAATGAGGGAAAGGAGAAAAACGGTGACTAGATCGCTTGTGAGGATCCTTTCCAGTGGTGGGTTGCTCCTGGTTCACCCCGGTTTGGGTGAACTGGTAGTGGTGGCGGCAGGAGGCTCCGCCCACCTGCCCAGACATCATCAAAAATGCTCTGCGCATGTGCAGAAGCGCCGTGCACTCACAAAGTGAGCGAGCGCACCTGCACACTACTGATAGCAAACCTGTAGTGCCGGGATTTGAATCCCACTACTGACCCTTTCTCTACTGTCTACCTGATCATTCTGCACCTAGGCAGCAGGAATCACAGACCACTGCCATGATTATTGGCTCCTGAGAAGAAGTATCAAGCTAGAAACCTGGGAGGTGGGACAAACAGTCTTTCCAAAGATTGTGCTACTAATTGTCAAGCAAGATACCAGCAAGGCAAACTGAGGTCTCTTGGAGGAAGAACCAGAATATTTTCTTGCTGCCTTTCTTACGAGCCAATTATCGGTGCAAAAAGGAGACGAGTCTTACCCACTAATAGACCCCCCCCAGTGGTGCGTTGCCCCCGGTTCGCACCGGTTCTATAGAACCAGTAGTAAAACCAGCAGGAGGCTCCACCCACTGACCCCGACGTCATCAGAATGCTTCTGTGCATGTGCATGTGCAAGAGCACACATGTGCACGAGCGAAGCAAGCAAGCGTGCACGGCCCCATTGCGAGCCAGTAGTAAAGGTAAGTAGAACCCCTGCCTGCCCCCCTCCACCGCAAGATGAATATGTATGGGTACTTGTTATCCTCAACCCCTTTTTTGGCCTAGCAGATGCTACCTTGGTAGCAAAATATAACAGCCCACCTCCACCATGTTCCTTTCAGTATCCCTGGGTATCTGTTTTCTTGCTTACCAGCAATTGAAACTGTTTTGGAACCTTAGCCCCGAGAGATTAGCTAATCTGAACAGTGAACAAACCTGCTTCCAAAAATTGCAGCTCTTTTGTCATGTGTAACAAACCTATTTACTAACATGAAAGCTGGATAATTAAATGACACTTCCTGGAACACATGGAGGAAGTTTTACATAATGCTACATGAAAGAGAGTTGCTGCTTAATCAGGAGGATATTGTTTCTTCTATATACATGAGCAAGGTAGTCTACTCTGAGTATGTACACAGGGAGGATGGAAATTATATGTAAGCACAATACTTACGTATGTAAACACATACATACAAGTGTATGTTATAGACTTAATATTGGGGGGAAAGGTATTTTCAAAAGGCATAGTTTACTAAAAGAAGTGAACTGCTATAGTGTGGATATCTATTTGCATACCTGGCCCTTTTATTATAAACTAAATTCTTCCTGTGCCACATGACCTTTTAGAGAAAATGCTATAAAGAGTTAATAAGCTAAAAAAGGAACAATAGAAATTTAGCCAGTTGCTAAGCTGAAGTCCTATTGATGGGTTTACATTGTTTTTGTCTTCAGACAACTAAAGTTCCTTCACTGTGTACTGTACTGCAGTTAGTAAAATTGATGTGTATAATAGTTCTGTGGTTAAATTTAAGATAAGCACAGGATAGCTTTAGCTTCTAAAGTCCTAATACTATATTCTATTTTGTACCAAACCTATTGTATGAATCTCCAGTATAACCCACAGTCCAGAATAAGTTTCTTGCCTATTCCATCATCCCAGTGTAAAACTAGTGCATAATAACCTGTTTATATAAAAGTAAAAATTAATTCAATTGCCATAATTATATATCTTCTAATCTGAGTTAGCGTGGGATGATTAATTATATCACTAAACAGTTTTCATTTGGAAAGAAGCACAGAGTAAAATCCAATTTAAGATCCAGATAGAAAACAAGCCAATATATTCATTGCTTCCTGCAATTTTTTTTTTTATTGAGTATGAAATCTGGAAAGTTGTTTAATTTTGGTCTTTTTATCTCCCCCCCCCCCCCGCCACCTCGCATTGATGATAAATCTTATGTCCAACTTTTTTTTTAAACAACATAAATTCACGGACTGTCTTGTAATCTATTATTCAACAACTCAGTTACATGAATATATCATGCAGCATGCATTTGAAGTTATCCTTGTTGCAAATGTAGTGTCAGTATATACATTCACAGAGGTAACTGTCAATCAGATAACCTAAAAAAGCAGCCAACACTTATTCTTTGGCAAAAAAGAAACAAGAACCATTATATTTTCTGAGCCATGAACAGGAATTCTGGGGAGGAAAAAAATCCATCTGCATTTTAAAAAATTGGCGGATTCCATTTGCACTAATTCTTTCTTGCACTGAAAATTATTTGAGGCATCTGGAATTGAAACATCCAGAGAAAAGATTCGATGGGGTAGACTAGAGCAATTGTGTGGACAAGACTTGTCAACCATCTGTCTGAATGAAACAATATTTTTCTACTACCAGGCTGTCATGAATTAAAACCGGGAAGAAGAGTCTATCAATACATTCATACTACTTAACTGGTTACTTCTTCCTCCAGGTGGCTATAATTAACAATCTTGGATATGAGAACTAGCCTTTTCATTACAGCCATTGTTGGATTCATGCAGATTTGTATTTTCTGGAACACATTATGTCCTTCAGACCTTATCTATGCTTGTCTGCTTCTTGGAGAACTCTCCGTTTCCAAAGTGCCCAGAATGCATTTTCACCTCTCTTCTCCCTTAGATCACAGTTATCATTAAAGCATTTGATGAGATACTGTAATCAGAATCAGTTTGGCACAACAATTTAAAACGTGGATGCAAAAATTTGACGTATCATAAAAACGTTAAGTCTGAACTTGCAAAAACACACATTGAATGAATGTGGCAACTGTCAATCCAAGAAGACCATGCTGGATTCTCCAGAAGCTTTGCAGATTTTGCAACCAGGAAAAGACACTCCAGTGTAACATACTACATATATTAATTAATAATTCTGAACTACCAGGAAACAGTTTGGAGTCGATGTGTAAATATGGTTTTGGAATATTCCTCAAATATGTGTAATAAATAAGTTTTCTATATAACACAACTACCTGGAACACAATCAGAAAAAAAATCTGTTTATTCCTTTCCCAATGATGTTTTCCATTAGGACTCAATTCTCAGAATTCCCAGTCAGAAACCAATAAGGTCAGAGAATATTTAACGTATATCATTGAGCTTTTCCTCCTGGGAAAATATAAGAGGTAATGTAGCTGTCATCAACCTGCAAAGTCTTTTTTGTCTGGGATACAAAAGGGCTAAAATAGGATGGCTGATCAATTGTACATCTACACGTCACTGGGATGTCCCCATTTCCATTAAAGACTGGAAAGTACAAGCCTATGTTTGTGTGTTCATAACATGCTAAATCATAAACTGCAATGTACAGGTCACAGTATGGTGATTCGGCTACCCACTGATGCACCATTTAGAGACAGAACATGCTAACTGTTGTTACCTGTTGCTTCAGTGGCTGACCTTATTTTCATCCAGAGATCATAAATGTGAAAAATGTGCTTGGAGACACTCAAGGCCCAGCTTGCTAGGCTAATTTTTTCTGCACCTGTGTGACTCAGACCCTGGGAGGGCAGGCTGCCCCCCTTGCACACAGGACTTTGGGCAGCTGGCAGGTTTTCCTGTAACAGTGAAAGTTAGTGGTGGGAGAAAATAAAGTTGTGCTTAGCTTGTTATAGAGGAAGAGAGGTAAAAAGGGCAGGAAATTTGTGCCTTGTCCATTTCCCCTTGGCCCTAAGCCGAGGCTCATTCCGGATCTGGGATTTACGTAGGCAGGTTTAAAAATAACGGGTATATAAGGAGAAATGCCGAGAGCCAGTGAAATCCATAACAAAGGGTCTAAGAGCTGCACAATAAAGTGACCAGACCTAGCACTGCATCAGGGGATATGATCAAAGCAAGCCAGAATGTTCCAAAATGGAATAGTTCAAGAAACTTGAGTGTGCGCGCGTGTGTTTATGTAGACAAGTGGGTGTATGAATCAATGCCAGAAGTATAAATAAAGGGCACGCCTGCTCCCCAATGGCACAACTCCAATGGAAGTCAGCAGACTGAATCTTTATAAAGGAATCCTAAGTATGTTCAAAATTTAAGTTCCACTCAATACATCGAACTTGACTTCCTTACAAGCATAGGATTGCAGACTTAGACACACATTTGAAAAACTTGCTCAAGCTCAGAATGTTGTACTGAAAAGTGTCTTTTTAACTGAGCTGGGATTTAAAGTGTGTGTGTCTGTGTGTTTGTTTCCACACCAATATACAAACATCAGACCAGTTCCTGCCCTTCAATGCATTGTAGTTAGCTTCTGTTTTATAATCCATCCTGGAAAATAACCATAACCATAAATCTTCCTACTAACAGGTGGGGTTACATGTGCTAATATGAAAATATTTAATTGATATTTTGCATGTCTGTAATTATTGAAGTTTTCAGAGAGATGAATTACTATAACAGGTGTGTGAAATATAACCCTTTATAGGAGAGCAAATAGTATTTTATCAAGTTCACTTCAGTGTGACAAAGGAAAGTAATCAGAAGCCTTTCTAAAGAAGCATTTCCACCAGAAATGCTGGGTTTTAACATGCATTTTTTAAATGATTTGACAAAAAACAACAAGATACTGTTCCCCAATAATGGATAGAGCAGCACAAATTGAAAATCTGCTTTTAAAATTAAAATCATGGATAAGAAAGGTACGGTTTTGATTTCTTCTCTCTGCTCTCTGAACGTGAATTAACAAAAATAGGTGGACCGAGTGGAAGATTTAGCTTCGGTAAAGGAGAGGTTCAGGGGAAGATTCACAGGAAGCCACAGAGCCAAACTTTTAAAAAAAGCACGAGACGCTTCTTGGAGTCAAGGACGCTATTAGCAAAATTCCCTTTTATTTCCGTGGTCCTATATCGCAGTCCTGGGGATCCGATCCGATAATGTAATCGGGTTTACTCCCAGATAAGGAAGTAGGAACGAAACGCGGTAATTAATTTTACATAATCTACGCCACAAGTTTTCTTGCCACAACGGCTGAAAGTGCAGGTGAATTCCCTCGAAACAATATCAGACTTGATATTGATTTAACACCGCTGTAAAAAGAGGCGGGAAGAACTCCCGATCGCCATTATTCATGCTTTGCGTTTCAGCCCTAGTTATCTCCTTTTCTTATTCAATTCGCACCTGCCCTTCCCTTAAAGGAAAAACACACTGGGGTGGCTGGCTGGGGAAGAAAGCTCTATTAAATTCAGTCTATGTGTGTGTGTAAGGCGGGGGGGCACATCTAAATAAATAAAGAAATTTATTATATGGTAAATAAATCGTACTTATTAAGGAGAATTATGTTATACGGTCCTTCCGACGCCTCCCAGAGCCTCTGTTAAGTGCACGCGCGTTCGCGTAAACAACCCTGCCCTAAACTGGAGCTCTACGTGTATCTGGGCTGCGTGCAATTCCTAGTGACCATTCCTAGCTGGGGATGATAGGAGTTGTAGTTCAATACAGCCGGAAATCAACCGGTCGGGGAAACCTAATCTTAAACGCCAGAAAACTCAAGGCTTGAATATTCTGCAAAGGGACCTTTTGCGAGCGTGGGGGTGACGTATATTTTTGCAAGAGGCAGGAGAAGGCGTGAGTGGGAAGAGTCGTAGGGATCTGCTACAATACGTGGATACCCGAGGCGTCCCAAGAAACGCGTGTCCAACCTTGGCAACTTTAAGACTTGTGGACTCAAATTCCCAGAATTCCCTTGGTGTTGCCAAAATTGAAGAGCCCTGGCCTAGACTGAAGGGTGGTCGGGCGGATAAGATTCAAAGCCTTACCTGTCCTGATCCTGCGTGGGGGGTGGGGGTGGGGGTGGGGATACAGTGTTTTAACTCCCCTCCACCTGGAGGGCTCCTTTAGCAAGACAACGCCTGATAGCATTGTTTCCTTTCTATCAGCGGGAAAAAGCTGCCAGACCTTGATAAGTGAAACTGCCTTTAAACGGAGGTCGCTTCTATTTTTTTCTGTTTTAATTTTTTTTTCTTTGCTTGGCCCTGGTGGGAAATCTGCAAGTCCCGGTTCTTTCAAAAGGGCTCTGTAGTTTAAGTGAAATATCTTTGCATTATAATAGGTTAGTACTAGCTTATGTAAAAGTTTGACATGCTTCTGAACAGTTTGCTAACCTGTGGATTAACTGAGCTGTGGTGTCTATTGAATTAGCCTGGTTGTCTGCATTCTCACAACACTTGACTCCAAATCACATATGTTGTTGGGTTTGTGCAATGCAACCCCAAACCCGACAACCGCACTAAATTTAGAAGATTATGCAGACATCTAGGTTAAGACAACCTTCTTTCAAACAGAAGCATCTTTATGATGACAGTTTGCTTTTTAACCAAGGTTCCCTCCCCGGTATATAGTACATTGTTTGGGATTGTAGCCAGATTAAAACAGCACAAGACTGTGCCTCTATAAGAAGGACTGCTTCATTTGGGGCCCAAGGGTTAATCCAGACTGATGATTAAAATTACAACACTGAATTGCTATTTCAAAGTTGGCCGTCTCCTTCCCTGGTACTTAAAATACAACAATAATATTGAAGTGCTTGTCTTAGCCATCTGCCTCTCTTTATCTAATAGTCGGGGTGCTTCAAGCGATTGTAGTTTGCCATCTTTTTTTTTTTTTACTGAAGTCAAGCAAAACAAAATGGTGGCTGTGGAGGCCTTGGGATTAATCCAGGATTTGGGAAGTGAGTGCCTCAGTTCCAGTTCTGAGCCTTTTTTCAGAGTCACTGGTTGCCAGTAATAAGCTTAAATTGTTTGTGCTGCTTTGGGTTTGGTGTTTGAAAGAATTTCTATGTGCTGTATTGGATTCTGTTGTTACAAATTGTATTATTCACATTTCTGCCCAACCTTTCCTCCAGTGAAAGAGTGCTGCTGATTCTTGATGTTTCATTTAGCATCCATAGGTGACAAATATATTCTCTTTGGACTCAAATTTTCTGTAAAGTTTTCTTATCTAATGGCCATTACTACAAGTTATATTAGTAAGGTAAAGGTTCCCTTCCACATATGTGCTAGTCATTCCTGACTCCAGGGGGCGATGCTCATCTCTGTTTCAAAGCCGAAGAGCCAGCATTGTCCGAAGACGTCTCCATGGCCATACGGCCAGCATGACTAAACACCAAAAGTGCATGGAACGTTGTTACCTTCCCACCAAAGGTGGTCCCTATTTTTCTACTTGCATTTTTTACATGCTTTTGAACTGCTAGGCTGGCAGAAGCTGGGACAAGTATCAGGAGCTCACTCCATTACGCAGCACTACGGATTTGAACCGCTGAATTGCCGACCTTTCGATCAAAAAGCTCAGCATCTTAGCCACTGAGCCACCACATCCCCAAGTTATATTAACTAATAGCTATTATAGCCACAAGTGTCGAGCGGCACAACGCACTCCACACCATGGCCCTGACTGTTGCGGCGTGGATGGCGCGGCCGATGGGTGGGATGGAGATGGGGCACTGGGTGCTGGTGAAGGGATTAGGTTGCGGCTAGGCGTTTTCATACACGGGTGCTTACCGGGGTCGTGTAGATGTGGGGAGAGCCTACAAGCAATGCAACGTCCACCGAAGACCGGGGCGGCTGACGTCACTGATGCGCGCCGGAAACAACAGCTGCGGGAGTTTGAATCGCTGAATTGTCCCAGCTGAGAGTGCTTAGCGCAACGCTCTTCCTATAAATGACCCGAGCGCCGGCCCCTAGCAGCCGCGTCTTTGTTTGTATCACATTCCGGTTTCCACCGTGTGCTGTAGACATCTAGTAAACCAAGAGACCCCGATTCCTGGCTCTGTGTGCTTCTTGGGTCTAGGTGTTCCTGACCAGGGGAGGCCGAGAGGAAGACGCGGCTGCTACCTTACCGGGCTTTCTACGGCGGGGCGCTATGGCGGAAGGCGCAGAGGCGCTGCCCGACGAAACACTAACAGAGGAAAACGAAGAAACAGAAGAAGCGGTGGAAGGGGCTGTCGCCTCCGAAACGCTGGAGGCCAGCGAGCAGCCAGTGGTGCGGCCAAAGCAACGGGAGCCGCGGAAGGAAGGTACCGATGCGGGTTCACGGAAGGCAGGTCAGGAGACACACGGCTTTGACACGACCACCCAGACGGGTACGGGGCATTGGTGGCATAGCTCCGCTTTGACAGGGTCATGGGTGCAAACGCCGCCCCGTACAGGCGCTCAGTTCCAGGGCTGGAGGGAGCGCCAGTGGATCGAAGATGAAGAAGGGGAATGGAGCTACACCACTGGCCCAGGATGATACCATGGATGTCCTACGGGATAGGTTCGGGGAGGCCAGCTTTCGGGACGCGCCCTCCTGGCAACCATGGGCCCCCAGCGGAGAACCGTCCAAGAAGTGGCAGGGAAGTGGAGCCATGAGTGGTGGGTCTGGGGGCGGCAGACCCCGCCTCGCCAGTCCTAAATTCGAACTCGAACCTCATATGAGACGAGCAAGCGAGGAGCACCAACCCCCGGGGCGGAGCGGTGTCATGCCATCCGCTGGAGGGGAGGGCCTTCGTGCGCCTGCTAGAGTCCCTCCACGACCCAGCAGAGACAGAATAGTGGTGCACGCTGCGGATGATCAGCGTGGTCAAGGTGATGCAGGGCCACGGCCAGCCCAACCCCGTCAGCCGGACCCGTAGCCGATGTGGGGACCCGGGATATGGACACCTCAGACCCCCTGGGGTTTAACCCCTGTACAGGCCACATTTGATGATCATCAGAAAAGGTAGCGTTATTTCTGAGCCAGATAATCAGCCACATGGACCTATATGGGAGGCTGTACCTGTCGCAATGGTCAATGGTAGTGGCGGTGACGGCTGTCCTTATGGGGGAAGCGGCTGATTGGGTGGCCGACCTGCATAGCGAACACGCCCGCGAATTAACAGATTTAGGACTATTCCTTGAAGCGTTAAGAAGCCGCTTTGAAGACGAGACCCGAACACAGGTCATCGAGGGAGCGTTAGTCAATCTCAGACAACGGGGCCGTCCGGCCAAGGACTATGTTAAGGAGTTCCGCAACCTAGCCGGGAAGCTACGGTCTTGGCCAGAACGCCTCCTTGTCCATCAATTTCAATTGGGTTTGGATAGAGAGATACATCAAGCCTGTGTGTATCGGGGTTTGGGACCTCATCTGTCGGAGTGGTACAAGGCAGCTGTCAGCCTGGATGTGGGCCTACGGGAGTTCAGACCTCGGGTCACCGCCCAAAACCAACCCAGACGCGGTCCAGGCGGACGGCCCGGTGACCGGGGCTTCACCAGACCACCCCCCGTACTGGACTCTACACCAAGTGAGCCAGGCAGACGGCCGTTTCGATGCTTCCGGTGTAATCAGGAGGGGCACCGGGCAGCCGACTGCCCCTTACCCCCTCCACGGGTATCCACCCCATGGCCACCAGGACCGGTTACGTTTCCGCAGGACCGCTCCCTACGTACGCCGGAACGATCCAGGGCGGTAGCCCACACTTCCTTGTTGGAAACACCAGCACATGTTCCGGTGGGCGACACGCCAGGGACGGCCCGTGTTCCTGAACCTTTGGACCACAGTGGGGACGATGACGAAGAGCAGGATCCAATGGTAAGTGATCCCATCCGCCCCTTCCTGATCCCTGTAACCCTGCAACATCCCACAACCAACAAGGAATGTGTCCTGGAGGCGTTGCTCGATACCGGGTGCACTCGATGCCTCATACGTCAATCCATTGCAGAGGCGTTAGGCCTCTGGGTAGTGGCCCTACAGACCCCCATCAGGTTTGAACAAGTAGACGGAACATTATTAGGGGGTAAACCAACCACTAACATAACCGAACCGGTTGTTCTACGTATAGGAAACCATCAGGAACGAATCCGATTCATAGTAATAACACAAATGATTGAACCGATCATCCTTGGTCTTGCATGATTAGATAAATGGAAACCCCATATCTGGTGGGGGGGGGGATATCGCAAAGTGAGGATTCCGCTTACAGCGGAGTCTTGTGTTGGGGGACTTGACGAGATAACACCGAATCACCAGTACCCTCCGGAATATAGTGACCTTGCTCAGGTGTTTAGTGAGGAGGAATGTAACGTGCTGCCGCCGCATCGGGACACGGACTGTGGAATAGAACTGATTCCCGGGGCCCGGCTACCCAAACCCCGGATGTATTCAATGACCCCGATGGAGTTAAAGGAACTACGCACTTACATTGATAAAAACCTTGCAAGGGGGTTCATCCGGCCTAGTCGGTCGCACCTAGCCGCCCCGATCCTTTTCCGGGAGAAAAAGGACGGGGGTTTGCGCTTATGCGTGGATTACCGAGGATTAAACGCTGTTTGTGTCGAACCGTTGTATCCTTTACCCTTGATGTCCGATCTACTCACGACTCTGGCTACAGGAAAGATTTTCACGAAGTTGGACCTTCGTGAAGCATACTACCGCGTGCGGATACGCCCGGGAGACGAATGGAAAACCACGTTCAACAGTCCCCTGGGTAGTTACCACTTTCTCGTGATGCCTTTCGGTCTCCAAGGTGCCCCCGCTGTCTTCATGCAGCTTATAAACGGGGTGTTACATGACTATTTGTATCGGGGGGTGTTAGTATATTTGGACGACATCCTTATTTATTCAGAAACGATGGAGGAACACATCCAGCTCGTCAGGCTGGTACTCACCCGGTTACTGAACGCTCTATTATTTGTTAAACTTTCAAAGTGTGAATTTCATCGCAAGGAGATAGACTATCTTGGGTTTCGTATCAATGGGACTGGGATACAAATGGATCCAAAGAAAGTGGAGGCTGTACTAGAGTGGCAGGCCCCACGAACATGAAAACAATTGCAAAGCTTCCTCGGTTTTGTGAATTTCTACCGTCGGTTCATCCCGTCTTTTGCCACCACGGTATTACCCCTCACGGACCTATTACGGACAAAGGGGTTCGTGAAACCTGGAACAAGACCCAAACCGGGATATGTCTTACCGTGGACCTCTGAGTGCCAGAAAGCGTTTGAGGAACTCAAACACTTGTTCGCCAAAGAGCCTGTCCTGAAACACCCGGACATGGCACAGACATTCATAGTACAAGCGGATGCCAGCGATGTGGCTATTGGAGCCGTCCTTCTACAAGAAGACACTACCGGTACTCTAAGGCCCTGCGCCTATACGTCGCGTAAATTCATGACAACAGAAAGAAATTGGGCTATATGGGAAAAAGAGGCTTTTGCGGTCAAGTGGGCGTTACAAACTTGGAGGCACCTGCTAGAGGGCAGTTCCAAACCGTTTGAGGTCTGGACAGACCACAAGAATCTGGAGGCGCTTCAAACCCCTCGCAGACTGTCTCCAAAACAAGTCAGATGGGCACAATACTTCCAACAGTTTCGGTTTACCTTAAAGTACAAGCCAGCGGGGAAACTATTTTTAGCTGATGCTTTATCCCGCATGCCGCAATATCACAGCAAAAGAGCAGAGGGGTTACAATCGCTATTCCCTCCCATGTCTGCTGGGACACGACACGCCTATACCTGGATGTCGGCATTGAAACAGGCCCTGGCCTCTGATAAATGGCTACAGGAGAATCAGTCACTTGTAACCCATCGTGACAGGCTAGCCTGGTGGGGGGACAGATTATATATACCCTATACATTAAGACAAGTCCTACACCAGTGCCATGACCAAAAAAACAGCAGGACATTTTGGGTTCTTGAAAACCCTACACCTAGTAAGAAGACAATTTTGGTGGCCAAAATTACGAAAAGATGTTGATCAGTATGTTGGAGCCTGTCACGTTTGTGCGGTCTCCAAACCAAGACCCGGGAAGCCCTTGGGAACGTTACAAACCATAGCCGAACCGAATAAACCATGGGAAGAGATCTCCATGGATTTCATCGTGGAACTGCCCAGCAGCAAGGGATATACTGTGATATGGACAGTGCTTGATCTTTTCTCAAAGCAAGCCCACTTTATCCCTTATAAGGGACTACCCTCGGCACAACGGTTAGTCCGCTTGTTCATTCAACACGTCTATCGCTTACGCGGGGTACCCAAACGAATCATCTCGGACAGGGGGGTACAATTTACAGCTAAATTCTGGCGGGGTTTCCTCCATGAGATAGGAGCAACACAAGGCTTAAGCTCTGCTTACCACCCAAGTACAAACGGAGCGGCGGAATGAGCCAACGCCATGGTGGAACGTTACCTGCGTTCCTATATATCCTACCAACAAAACAACTGGGTGGACTATCTACCATTCACTGAAGCAGCCTACAATAACTCTGTGTACCGCAGTACCGGGTATACCCCGTTCCAGATTGTCATGGGACGAGATTTCCCAGCTATCCCCGAATTAGACCTCCAACCCCCGAAGCCCACCACTCCAAACGACTGGGCATGCAATATTCGGAAGGTGTGGCCTCTAATAAAAGAAGCTTTAAGAAAAGCGTCCGGAGAATATAAAGCCCATACGGACAAAAAACGAACCGTCTGTCCCCCTTTCCAGATAGGAGACCGCGTATACCTTTCTACTAAATATTTGAAGTTACACTTACTGAGTAGAAAATTAGGCCCCAAATATATAGGACCCTTTCCTATCATAAAAACAATAAATCCAGTCACATTTAAGCTACAACTACCCCCCCTACTGGGGAAGGTCCATCCGATATTCCATTCTAGCTTATTGAAACCGGCTGCCATAACCCCCAAAACCATGTACGACACCCCGGGTCCTGTAACTGGCTCCCACTATGAAATTAGAGACATTGTCGACTCGCGATACCATAGAGGTCGACTGCAATACCTAGTGAGATGGGCAGGGTACCCGGATACAGAATCCTCATGAGTCCCGAGAGCCGACATAAACGCCCCACGTCTCCTGAGACGTTTCCATAGAAACAATCCCCATAAGGTACGCTCAGAAAAAGACCACTAACGGATATTTATTTTTGTTTCCCTACAGGCGGACACCTGGTAGGGGGAGCCGCATGTTGAGTGGCACAACGCACTCGACACCATGGCCCTGACTGTTGCGGCGTGGATGGCGCGGCCGATGGGTGGGATGGAGATGGGGCACTGGGTGCTGGTGGAGGGATTAGGTTGCGGCTAGGCGTTTTCATACACGGGTGCTTACCGGGGTCGCGTAGATGTGGGGAGAGCCTACAAGCAATGCAGCATCCACCGAAGACCGGGGCGGCTGCAGTGACGAAGACGTCACTGATGCGCGCCGGAAACAACAGCTGCGGGAAGTTTGAATCGCTGAATTGTCCCAGCTGAGAGTGCTCAGCGCAACGCTCTTCCTATAAATGACCCGAGCGCCGGCCCCTAGCAGCCGCGTCTTTGTTTGTATCACATTCCGGTTTCCACCGTGTGCTGTAGACATCTAGTAAACCAAGAGACCCCGATTCCTGGCTCCGTGTGCTTCTTGGGTCTAGGTGTTCCTGACCAGGGGAGGCCGAGAACAAGTATTTGTGTGAAGAATTACTTTCCCCATTCATTTAAGAATGACATATATGGAACATTCAACAGAGATGGAGAACTGCCTAAGATTATCCAATTTCTTTTATGATTGACCAGTCAAATAAATAGGACAGGAAGGTGGGTTCTCTCTCACAATTCCTATAAAGTGACTTATATGCAGGTTGCTCACATCTTTTTGGTTATTTCCTGGTCTAAAAAATTGGGAGTAAATACTCTTGATTTCTCAGGAAAGTTTTTAAAAATTATGCAAGAAAGGGTTGGGTTTCAATCTATCTTTGAGAGAAACTATCTCTATGGGACACGGTATTTCCAGTTCAGAAAGACAACAAAAAGTAGAAATTCTGGTACAAAATGTTCTACAGTCGATATCCATCAAATAATATCTAAGATAAACATAATATTAAATGCTCAAAGTGCCATGAAATAATAGGACTATTTTATCAATGTAGTAGTCATGTAAAAAGCCTCCAAAAACACATACAAAGACAGTAAAAAAATATTGAAATTAAATTTGAAATAACTTTTCTTATTGGTTTCTAAATAGGTATAAATGTCTACAAACACTATAAAGCAGCAAATGCGTAAAAAGATACCCAAAAGCTAATTTTCTTTTTTTAATGTTTTGGGTTTTAATTATGGTTAAATTTGCTTTGCTTACCTACTATTTGTTTTTCTTAATATGTAACAATAAGCAATACAATAGAGACCCTAATACTAAGTAATTAGCTTAAAACCAAAACCTTTATTATGCAACAAATACATAATTTATAACAACAAATACATAATACATAACAAATACATCTAGAGCTTAGTTATTGACTGCCTAGATCTACGATCATTGAAAGTTGTGACAGTACTGAAAAAATAGGTTTATAACCAATCCTCAAACTTGTGCTTGTTGCATCATTCCTTCAATCAACAATTTGGAAACTTCACAACCTGAACTCATTTACAATGATCATATTCATGTGATCGCCATTTGCAACTTTCACAGTTGGCTTCCAGCAGTCAATGGGGAAGCCAACAGGAAATCACAGGTCATGATCACATGATGTTGCATTTAACAATTTAAGAACTGAAGTCCAGTTCTTAAGATCCAGTGTGGTCATGTGATATTTCACTTAATGATTGTATTGCTTAGCGATGGAGTTGCCATCCCAATTGCAGTTTATAAGTGAGGACTACCTGTACTTTAATGCACTTTTTTCCCAATGTTATATTCAATTCTGGATGACAAACAATAATGAAGTATCTTGTAATGCAGTCATCCTAAATTGTAATTAATATTGATAGTTTTTCCTTTCTTATTTCCAGTAATTAAATTACTTAATGTACCGTAGTTTTAACATTCTTCAGTTAATACTGTATACATATATAAATAAACGTTTTAAGATTTACAAAAACATAACAAGCAAAAGCAAAATAGAAATCACCAAAAAAAGCAGCACTTCCTTTGAAGAAGCTTTCTTCTTCCATTACAGTAGACCTCTCCAATGTGGTATTCTCCCGACAGACTGATACTACAGTTCCAACCCACCACCACCACCCCAGCAGACTTTTAGCCACTCTGGCTATGATTTCTGAGAACTATAGCTGCAACACATTTTGAAGCCATCAATGTCAGCTCTGGCGTGCTGGCCAGCCCGGAGCTGCCATTTGGCGGGGAGCCGTTGCCCTGAGACCTCCGGCCAGCCGCCAGCCCAGCCGCCACTCCAGACGCAGCCAGGAAGCCACCAAGACCCCAGGAGCCACCAGCCCTGAGACACCTGGAGGAGGCTGCCATGCTGGGAGGAGGCCACGCAGCTGCTGAACAGCTGAGAGGTGGTTGTGCAGCGATGACATCATAGAGGATAGCACAACAGCATCAGGGAGGTAGCCACCGCTTTCCCTGGCCATCCTGGATCTCCATGGAGGACTGGCCACTTCATTGAGGCCCAGTCCTCCCTTAAGGACTCCAGTGGAGCTGAGGAAGGCTGGACTTGAAGGCAAGCGGATGCTGGCTTCTTCTCATTTCCGGAGCACGTGGGAGGGAGCTACACATGTGAGTGGGTAGGCGGTGCTTATAGTTTAAAAGGTGATGAGTACAGGTGAGTAGCCCTAACAAGATATTCCTTTTTGCGATTGTCAATGCGTGCCAGAAGAGAAGTAAAGCAGGCAGTAACAAACCAGGTTTGTGTTTGGCTGTGTTCCTTTTTCTTTTCTTTTGGAACTTGACAGAATTGTTAGGATTCCCACAATTACCCATGGTCAAAGGCACAGTGCCAGGGTTGGAGGCAGCTGATCTTGAGGAGTCAGTAGCCCCCACGGAAACTACTGTGCTGGAGGCCCCACTGGGTCCAGCAGAGGAAGCCCCTGTGGATGTCAGGCCGAAGGAATGTCCAGGGTGACAGAAGCCTCTGGAGGGCCAGCTGCAGGCAGTAGAGACTGAGCTAGGTGAAACAAGGGACTGGTGGCTGGGCAATTCCAGGACTGTGGACTATCAAGCTCTTCCACCCCAGGGTCCACTGCTCACCCCCTCAGGGGCACATTTCACACAATGGGAGCGGCGGATATCTGATTATGACGATTGGAGTTACTCCACAGCAGTCGGTATCCAAACAATTGAGGTGTTGCAGGAGATGTATGGGCAGGCGGCTTCAAAGAGCAGAGGCGTGGCAGTGCCCTCCAACTGTGTGCGTACACGTCACAGAAATTTAACAACACAGAGCGCTATTGGCCCATCTGGAAGAAGGAAGTGTTTGCAGTTCGATGGGCTCTGTTGATGTGGCACCTGTTGGAGGGGGCGATATCCCCTTTGAGGTCTGGATGGACCACAAGAACTTAAAGGCCCTCCAGTCCCCACGTAGGCTATCCCCAAAACAGATATGGTGGCCACTGTACTTCAGAAGGTTCAATTTCCGGTTGAAATACATCCCAGGAGGGAAAAACGTCTTAGCGGACCAATTGTCCAGAAAGCCACAATACTACAGTGGGCAAGAGGAGATAGTCCAGGAAATAATTCCTGCCATCTCGGCCCAACTAACCTCAGACACACCCACCGTAGCCACTCCACCGAGCTGCCTTGATGAAGACATACTCCAGGCAATCTGGGAAGTCCTCGCCACTGATCCGTGGTTCCAAGGGAACCAAACATGGCTAACGCAGAGGGAGAGATTTGCCTGGAAGGGTTCCAAGCTTATGTGCCCAGTACTGTTGCCACGACATTCATCCAGCTGGTCATTTTGGGTTTCTAAAGACCTTACATTTGAAAAACCAACAGTTCTGGTGGCCGCACATGCAGAAGGACATAGAGGAATATGTGCGTAGCTGTGCTGTGTGCAGCACCATGAAAGCCCGGCCTGGGAAACCTCCCAGTCTCTTACAGCCAGTGGCAGATCCGGCCCAACCATGGCAACAGATAGCCGTGGATTTCATCATCGATTTGCCAGAGAGTCGGGAATACCATCATATGGACAGTTATAGATCTGCTTTCGAAGCAGGCACACTTCATTGCCTGCTCTGACCTACCATCCACCAGGAAGATAGGAAAGCTGTTCATTGTGCATGTCTATTGGCTCCATGGTATTCCCCAAAGGATAATCTTGGACAGGGGGGTACAGTTCACTGTCAAGATCTGGCGGAAATTCTTAAAGAGAGAGGGGCCAGATAGGCCTATGCTCTGCATTCCATCCAGCTACCAATGGGGTGGCTGAGAGACCCAACTCGATAATGGAGAGGTACCTGTGTTGTTACATAAACCATCAGCAAACAGATTGGGCTGACCTACTCCCTTTTGCAGAGGTGGCGTACAACAACGCAGTTCACAGCAGTACTGGCTTCATCCCATTCAGGGTGGCTACTGGAAGGGAGTTTTTGCCAATACCTGAATGCCCCCAAAACACCACAGAAGACCCAGATGTGCAGGAGTGGATGACCTGAATGCAGCAGGTGTGGAAAACTGTCACAGAGACTTTGCGGCAGGCAGCCGAAAGGTATAAGCAGCAAGCCGACAAAACCCAGAGGCCCCAGACCCCTTTCTACGTGGGTCAACGGGTATTCCTGTCCACCAAATACTTGAAGCTATGTCTCCCATATAAGAAGCCTGAGTACATTGGGCCTTTCCCAGTGGTGAGGTTTATCAACCCCGTTTTGGTGCAGCTCCAGCTACCCCGTCTACTGGGGAAAACACACCCTGTCTTCCATTGCAGTCTACTTTGCCCGGCCCACTCATCCCCCCTCAAGGAACCAACCCCTCTGCCACCCCCATGACCCATTGTGGATGGTGAACAGCACTACGAAGTGGAAAAGATACTGGATGCCCGGTGGCACAGAGTAATGCTGCAGTACCTTCTTCTGTGGAAGGGATATCCCCTCTGAAGCCTCGTGGGTACCCAAGAGGGACATACAAGCCCCCCAGCTGGTCACTAGTTTTCACCGGAAACATCCTGGGAAGCCGGGGAGGGGGGGACTGCATCCCAATCACCCTCTACTCACTGTGTTCTTTCCATTACAGATGCTGTCTCCGTGGTAGAGGGGGCCGCATGTCAGCTCCAGCATGCCAGCCAGCCTGGAGCTGCCATTCGGAGGGGAGCCACGGCCCTGAGACCTCCAGCTAGCCGCCAGCCCAGCTGCCACTCCGAATTTCACCTTTCTAGGAGGCGGAGCTGCAGCGGAGACACCCAGGACCCCGGGAGCTGCCAGTCCCACCGCCATGCCAAATTTCACCTTTCCTTGTGGTGGAGCTGCAGCAGAGACACCCAGAGGAGACCGCCATGCTGACGGAGGCTGTGTGGCTGCCAAACAGTTGAGAGGCGGTTATGCAGCGATGACATTATAGAGGATGGCACGGCAGCACAGGGAGGCAGCCACCACTCTCCCTGGCTGTCCTGGATCTCCATGGAGAATTGGCCACCTCATTGAGGACCAGTCCTCCCTTAAGGACTCCAGTGGAGCTGAGGAAGGCTGGAATTGAAGTCAGGCGGGTGCTGGCTTCTTCTCATTTCCAAAGCACGTGGGAGGGAGCTGGGTGTGTGAGTGGGTGGGCAGTGCTTATAGTTTAAAGATGATAGGGAGCACGGGCAAGTAGCCCTAACAAGACATTCTTTTTTGCGATTGTCAGTGCGTGCCAGAAGAGAAGTAAAGCAGGCAGTAACAAACCAGGTTTGTGTTTGCCTGTGTTCCTTTCTCTTTTCTTTTGAAACCTGACAACCAGTTTGATTAAGACACTTTACAGTGGGTTGTTATACATGAATAGCCAGAGTTGGTTATAAGATGGGCAGCTATATAAATATAATAAATAAATGCATGGAACCTTATGGCAATAGTGCCCCAGGCTTTCAGACAGAAGTCTGCTTTCTCATCTTCTACTATTGGAAAATGTAGATTCAAGTACTGGAGTTGAGCTACATGCTTTACCACTAAGTCATGGTCCTTTCTCTCTAGTACATTTGACATTTAACATCATGTAATTATCACATATGATCACTATACAATTATAGAATGCATGTGTATATTTAGCTGGTATAAAAAAATATATGTATGCTGACTGATGTATCCTGCCTTTCAAAAATAAAGATTCAAATGCTACCCACTTAACAACATGCTATAAAGCAAAAGTTGGCATTGGGAGGACCGCAAAGAAGCTGATTTTAAAATATGTTTATATAATATTTCTAGGCCACTTTTTATAGCAAAAAGCCTCAATCTGCTTTTCATAACGGGGGGGGGGGGATTATTTAAGTCTGTAAATAGCCATGGAGAAGGCCTTTTACCTTGTTCCATATATTCCCTCTCAGCTTGTTTTGGATTAAATCTCTGCTGCAAAGAACATTTGTTAACATTTTTTGGCTACAAAGCTTATTATGAGCTTTTTTTTAATATTCTAAGTTGCCTTTTTAAAAAAAGATAATTTAAAAAAAAGATGGTAAGGAGTGCTTCACATATATGTTTTTCTTAAAGTCTCACAAGAACTCTAAAATGAGTATTTTTTTAAAAAAAATCTAAATATTGTAGATTGGAAAAAAAGTGATACCCAAATTAAGGGATACGGTAGTAGGTTGCCTAGCAGCCCTCCCTTGGATTAATCGAACTTTCCCAGACCTGATGTCCTGTAGATGTGTTTTCCCATCCAGCATGGACATTTTTGAGAACTATAATCCAACATTTGTGGAAGGCACTAAATTATAGGAGACTGTGGGATATAGCTGGCACTTGTACAGAATCGTTTGGCAACTACTTATTTTTTAAATTGTCTTCTGCTGTGAAGGTAGTCTATTCTGCTTTTAACTGATAGTCGATATCTCTCTCACTTCAAGGGTAGTGTGTGCTTGATTGTACTTGTATTTGATTCAGAAACAGTTTGATTATCATGTTAACAGATAGTTTACTGAAAGGATAAAAAAAACCCACCAAACAGATCACATTGGTATTTCCATTTGAAATTTACCATGGAGGGAAAACGACTTTCCAGGCTTTGTATTACCACCGTGGGACTGATTGAATACTACTGAATTCATTCTGAATTTGAAGCAAAGATAAAAAATATAAATAATGTGCCGCAAAATAATTTCCTTATGGAGGCCATTGTGTACATTGAGAAAGACTGCTGGATCTCCTGGAGAAAGATTTGCATAGTTGTTGCTCTTCTGGATTACAGCATCAATTTATTGTGCTACTCCACCCTGATAATTAAGGTCTAGTAAGGAGAGTAACTGGAAAAGTAACTTTGGATTTAGCCTTAGGAAGCCAGCATGCCTTTTCCTTGATGACTATTATATCCACATTATTTTCCAGAGTCTTCTATGCCTTTTGAACTGCAACATCAGCCCAAAACATCTTAGAGATGTAACTGGGTATGGAGAGACCTGTGAAGGCAGTAGGCTTGGGGGAGATAAAACCTATCTCTGCTAGACAAACTCAACAGCTTAAGAAAATTCCTGGTACTGAGTGGCTGGAGGCCAAGTCCCAACTTTCTGTACCAAGAAAGATCACATATGCTGAGCTGTCCTAATGGGCACCTTCCTATATAGTTCTCAAGAGGCTAAAAACATTTCCTATTAGTTTATGTACAGAATCCTGCCAAGATTGACAAGTGAAATACACAGAAGGAACCTGTCTTTTATGCCCAAGGCATGGAAAGCCCCAACTTCGCAAAAGCAGAACATCCTAAATTGAAAGAACTAAGGGAAAATGCTCTACTGAAATCAGCAATGCCCTCTTTATGTGTAACGGGGGGTCTGCTAAACAATCAGACTTCTGTACTTGAGTAGGAATGGACTATAATGGGGTTGCCCATTTTCAAGCTAATGACTCACAAAATGTTTTGGCAGATTTTTGCACCATAAATACAAGACTAGAAAAAAGAAAGACCAATTATCTTTCTCCTGCCACACGTACTTTTTGCCGCTGCACCTCACAGAGAAGGCAGCTGAGACTCCTTACGAAGTGATAAAATTGTCATTGCTTGGAATACTCAACAGACATTACCAGTGTACATAAATATTATCAAAGAAAGAAATGAGACTTGAAGGTTCTGTTGTTTTGAAAAACAGAAAACTCCAAGACTAGATCAAGACTGAAGTTAAATACTACTCAACACCAAGAATCTATGAGACATGCTTCTGTAATTACAACTATGCAGAAACAAAGGATGCTGTGGTAACTAAAAGAATAATAGGTTAATTGTCACATAAGGTTTAGATTAACATAGTCTGTATTTCCCAGATGAAGTTGGTATCTTTTCTTGATACTTTTTTCAAAGACTTTATATATAGCGGATGAATATTCATTGGGGAACCAATGTCAAAATTAAAAATGATTAAATATTGGTTTATAATATTTTGAAATAGTTTTAGTTCTTTGAAAAGCTGAATAGTTCAGGTTTTTACACAACCAGAAATACATTAAGTTTTCTGGCCATCAAGTGTCTGGAATTTTTGTCTGGTTTTTCTTAATCCATATGCAAATCAGAATCTTAATTTATTCCCAAACATTACATTTATCAGAGGATATTGCTTCAAATAGTCTAATGAATTGGGATTCTGTATCCCAAGCATCACCATAGGATCACATAAGCTATTATCAACTGATTAACACATTTCATTGGAATGTCCTGCAATCAGGGCCAATATGCTAATTATGGAAATCTCAATATTTATAGTCCAAATGGTATCATCCACACATAAGAGGCTGAGTTGGGGAATTCCAGGATTTGTAGAAATGTAAAAAAAACCACATTTATGAAGCAAAACAACTCAGTAAGAACTGAATTAAACTCCCTGGGCTTTTACACTGAGTGACACAGGGTAAGGGTAAAGAGAAAACAAGGGAATAGAATGCCAGGATAGCTAGCATCCTGAACCATCAAATTCTAAATTGTAATTTCCTGTTGGAGGTTCTTATTCTAAAAAAATTACATTTCATATCACATAACATCACATATGTGGTCCTACTGCGTGATACGTATTACCAGAATTCAAACAAAGCAGGCAAACAGTTGTGCATGCTAGACATCCCACATATCTAGCATTTACCATCAGCTATGCAGATCGGCAAGGAACATGGACAAAATTAGATGAACTCACTGACTTTGCTACTTAACAAGCACATCTAATCATCAAATAGTCCATTATAGCATTCTGTAAGTCTGTAGGTAAAATGTTGGCAACAACCTACAGTACCTAGTACTTTTTGTACACTTTCCTTTGGAAGGTGGGCTAGGAGGAGATATCCCATTTCCTCATTCTGGAGAGGCCACCCAAAAAGATACTGAGAGATCAATTTATGGGATAAACACCACCCATTATGTATTTATCTAATGAGCAGAAATAATCTCTTGTTTACCTCCTTCCCTTCTTGTATTATCTGAGTAATTTCAGACATTCAAAACTTTTGTGGGGAACGAGACCAGCGTCAAGTCCATGCACAAGGAAATGTATTTGTTGACTTTTCTCTTGAAGGATATGAATCTTCTTGTGGTTGCACTTCCAAATCGAAACATGTAATTTACATTTATATTACTTTTGTAATTGGAGGAGAACTGTATTAGTGTATGGTGGCAAAAAATCGGGAAGTGCCTGGAAGTACCTTTTCCAAGTAAAACGTTTTATTAAAATGTGCAACTAGTGAAAGCTTATGCTTTGAATAAAATTTGTTAATTTTAGTTTTTTCATTAGTATCTATCCTAATTTTGACTCTCCTCCCTACTGCCACCACCTTGTTAATACGTAGGTTAACATTATCTGATAGAAAGAATTGTTATTCGATACCGTAGCTTTCTGTAAAGATCAGCGGTGCATGTATTGCTGTTAATTTTATCACTTCTCTGGACAATAGAGTAGGGCAGATCATTTTAAAATCTGGATCTAATGATTTAATTGGAGGCCATTTCATATAGCGTTGTGTATATTGTGAATTATGCATCTACTATTGTCCTCCTCCCCAATCCTTATTCCATAAACACCTATTGTATTTCTGAAATTTTAGGGCAAAAGAACCAACAACAAAAGGTTTTTGCCAGTCTTAATTTTTAAAACATTCACAACACACGGTCATATTCTCAACTGCCTGAAATTATAACTCCATTTTGATTTTTGTTGTTCAGTTGCTAAGTCATGTCTGACTCTTCACAATCCAGAGACCATAGCATGCCATGCCTCCCTGTCTTCTACTGACTCCCTGAGTTTGCCCAAATTCATCTTTATTGCTTCAATGATACTATCGAACCATCTTATTCTTTACTTTCCCCTTCTCCTTTTGCCTTCAATGTTTTCCAACATTGGAGTCTTTTCCACTGAATATTTTCTTCTCATTTGGTGGCCAAAGTGTTTGAGCTTCAGCGTCAGTATCTATTTTTCTAAAGGACAGTCAGGATTAAGTGATACGATCTTGATTACATGAGTGCAATAAACCACGATGGTAAATACTTTATTTTACTTTACTTAGGAATAAGCAAAATGTTGTAGAAATTGATTATCATGTCTTTTATAAGTAAAGGGGCATCTTTTACTATATCATGTACTATTCCCTAATTATAAGCTTTACAAAAATAAGGCCATTGCAGCATTAACCTTGATGGGTTGTGACAGTTTCATAACAGCTCAAATTCCCTTCTTCTGAACTCTATAATCTTCTCTTGCTTTGATAACTCTAGATGAAGGAGAGACTGGGTTGAAAATGAGTTGTAGATTTGGACCTCAAAGTCCAGCCTAGGGATGAAAAAATAGAAGTCTTGGAGAATTTCTGGACACTGAAGAGAGTTGTTATGAACTTTTCTGCTTGGGATTTCCTATAATTTTACTTAAATGTCTCCAGTAAAGGGACCCAAGATGGGTTAGACATCTGAGAAGAAAGAGCAGGATTTCTCTCATACAGTAGGTATCTAGAACTTGCATCTAGTCTTTGTTATTATCTGTTTGGTGGCTAAGTCTGGCCTGGTAAAAACCTGAAGTAAAAAACCAGATTTTCTAGCTCCTGAATAGCCTAGGTTCTATTCCAAAGCAAACCCCTATGCTCCTTGCTTCCATTTTGGTCTGTAACATAGACTCAGTATAGAGGCAAGTCCTGATTTTCCGTTCTACATCTTAGTCCTGATGGGAATGCTGCCCTTGCTCTAGGATCCTGATTTGTTGTTTAACTCCAGTTTTAAAGTTTAATTTCATGAAGGGTGGAATGAACATAAAGTGAAAGATAGATCTGCAATCAGAGAGAAAGTACTAGAAAGTCCAGTGACATTCCTTCCATGTTTGGTCTAGTTCTTCCTAGTCTTCCAATCTTGTATGTGGTCCCTAAATTATTATTTTTTCTACTATGCCAAATAGTCCTACAGATTGCTTCCACCCCAATAGTTCCATCAATTTTCAAGTTAAAAATAATGTTATTAAAAGATAACAAAGAAAAACAAATTTCTGCAGGCAACTGTGTTAAGTAGAAAGAAAGAAATACAGGTAGAAAATAAGCAAGTAATTGAGGAAATAGCAACACCGGTGAATATGATTGAGGAGACAAGACAGATGATAAACTAGATATGAATTATGTATGTGATCTGTGCCAGTAACATGAGTGACATTTATTTCTTACCAGTTCAACAAGTTAGTGTTAGCAAGAAAGGATTCACAACATAGAGACCATAATAAAAAAGAGTGTGAAGAAATTTTAAATGAAAAAGATAGTTAAACTGGTCTGCCCAACTTGTGAAAAAATGTGAGGACAATAGGCTGAAGTCATTTTCATAGTTTCAAGTCAAATATTTAAGAAACAGAAAGGAAACAAATAATGTGCTGTTGACTAAGGATAGCAGGAAAAAAATGTATTTTTCAATGAAAGAAAAATAATTGGCTCAATGACACCAGTCTAGAAAGCAGGAGACCTTAAGTTCAAGTCTCACCTTAGCTATGAAAGCCAGTCTGAGTGACTTTGGGCCACTCTCACGGCCCAACTCACTTCACTTGGTTGTTGTTGTGAGGAATATAGGAGGAGGAAGGTGTGTTGGATATATTGGCCGCCTTGAGTTGTTTATAAAAATAATAAAGGTGGAATATAAATAAGTAAATAAATAAAGCTTTAAAATGCAACATCCTGCCTCTTAACCTTGAAGTTTCATTAAGTTTTGCAATCCAGGAATAGATCTTAACTTGCCTTTCTCTCATGGAACCTAATTAAAATTTGTGGAATATCATTTTCTTACCAGTTAGAGCACTCTATATATTACCTCAAACTTCTTTCTGGAACTGGAAATGATTGAGAGTAATGGCAAACTCTGTTCTCTCCTCTAATACTTTACTGGAGTCCAAACTTTCTAATATTTTCTCTGCTTGAGGGAGCTGCCCTGAATCTTCAGAACCAGGAAAAGGTTCACCAACCTAAAGGGCAAGTTACATTGATAATACTAACTCCTTTCTCCAATTTTAGTAGAGCAGTTAATATTGCAATTCAGTTCTGTACCAAAGGATACGACCACTCTAATTTCCTCAGGCTGTGGTAATCCTCTGCTCAAAGTAAACACTGCCAGTAGTCACAAACAGTTCTACAAACTACTCCATTCAACTGTTGAAGAGGTATTCTGCACCCTCAAAAATACAGGTTACAAATGAAGTGAAGTTATCATTGGACAGATGCAGAAAAAGAAATAGAATATAGCTGCTAGATAAGCTTAAAATCTGATGGGTATAATTCTATATTATGTGAAGGTCCTGAGAGATTAGCACAACCACACCAGAAGTCGATTTCAGCAGGTTCTGACCAGTTCTGGAGAACCGGTAGTGGAAATTTTGAGTAATTCGGAGAGCCGGTAGTAAAAATTCTGACTGGCCCCGCCCCCATCTATTCTCTGCCTCCCAAGTCCCAGCTGATCGAGAGGAAATGGGGATTTTGCAGTAACCTTTCCCTGGAATGGGGACAGAATGGAGATTTTACAGTATCCTTCCCGCCACGCCCACCAAGCCACACCTACCAAGCCACACCCACAGAACCAGTAGTAAAAATTTTGAAACCCACCACTGAACCATACCAATTGATTGTGTTGTGTTTGTTACTAAGAAAGAAGTGCTGCAATGCTAGCCTGCATTGGTCCTTCAGAGTAGACCGTTCTGTGCAAATGTCACCAGCAGAGGCCCATTCAGGGTGTTAATCTTTGGCGGACTAATGCCAGTGAGTATTTTCAGGCTGCTTTTGGATGCTTTGATATTTCCAGAAACTATGGAGTCTCCTCTCTCTTCAGAGGCTGTGCAGCATCCCAAGGAGGCCTTGGATCAAGTTGAAAGTAAGGCCTGAAGGTTGCATCATCAGACCTGCAGGCCAAGTCATGGGATCACCTGAGTCTCAGTTCCCTAGTGATGACTCTGTGGCATGTCTGAAAATAAGCCCATTGTGTCTGAATAAAAACAAGAAGGTGACGCAAAGAGATCCTTTCATGGAGCCTCCTAAATTCAAATGGAAAAGATAGGGCTGTTCAAGTACATCCCAGTATCATTTTGCAGAGACAAATATATTTTGAACAAACCCACCCATGTGACCCCAAAGCGATCCTTTCATGGAGCCTCCTGAAGTCAAGAGAAAGGTCCCTGGAGGAAGAATGGAGCCAGACACCTCCCAGAACAGTGCCTCATCATGATGATGATGCCGAGAACATTTCATATTAATTTTATATTTATATTGTTTAATTCCTCAACCAGTGGCAATTTCCAAAACCAGTGTTTTGGATTACAACTCCCATCACCACCCTAACCAGTTGTGATCATACATGAGGGAGCTCCTAATAGGATTATGACTCAATACATTTGAAGGATACTGTGTTGAGAAAGGCTAAATGTAGCATCTTGAACATGAAAGTGTAAAAAAAATAAACGGTCAATACTCTTTTAAAATCTAAGATACTCAAAACAAATGGGATCAAACAGGATTTTTTTAAAACTTACAAAAGCAGTCAATATGTTACATTAAGAAAATTATTGCTTAAACTTCTTTACATAGTGGAAAGTTTGAATAGTAATTCAATAATGGAAATCACTTTAATGAAATGGTTGATTTTTTTCCCTCCATGGTCAGTTTTGTTAATATATAAGTATTTCCAAAGGGGTGAGGAATTCTGAGAGTTGAAATTCCTATTTTTTTAAAATCTGCCAATTGTGAGAAACACTGGTTTGGATGGCAGAAGATCTAAATTGCAACTAGTATCAGTATTAATATTATCATTATAATAACCAATGTGCCTGGCACTTCAGGGAAGTTACCCTTCAGGTATGACTGAATGTTAATACCCAGAAGATATCCAGTCAATATGGCCAGCAATGAGGAATGCTGAACTTTGTTGTTCAATAACATTTGCAGGGCCAAAGTTTCCCAACATGCATTTCATAGATGACAAGGGATGAGCAACCAAACTCAGAGACACAGCCAAAACAAGCTCATAGTGCAATCTCTTTCAATGCCTGCCTTAAAATCCATATACTATATTCTCTGACAGCTTTGCATAATCTCCATACCAAAAAGTGCAGAACAGTCATTTTGTTACTTTGACATTTCTTTTTAATACAGAGATATTTGCTTCTGGCCATTTCATCTATTTTTTTTCCCTGGCATCTACTTTACAACACTGTATCTAAATCTTGGTTTATTGCGGTGAAATAGGACCCCAAGCACATTTCTTTGTAATGTGGAAAGGGCACTCCACATAATAGAGTGACCTGCTCTCATAAGTTTTTAAAATACTATAATTGTTAAACCAAGTATTGACTTATCAATAACCAAGTGTAAATTGGTCATCTGCAAGTCTCAGGCTGCAGTCATGGCAAACAAGCAGCACACTGACTTGAGAGCATCTTGAGCTAAATTCAGAATTCACGCTGTGGCTCTATAAAAAGAGCTCTAGCTTCCCTTATATGTATACTAAACTCCCAGCTATGATACTCCAAAGCACCCGATCCTCTCCTACATACCTATTTTATCCTGGCAAAAATCCTGTAAAGTAACTTAGGCTGAGAGTAACAGAGCCTGGAGTAGCTTCCTCATAGAATGGGGAATATAATCTGAACCTTCCCATGTATGGTCAGACACCACAGGACTGCCTTCCCCAACTTAGTGCCCTCTAGAAATATTGGTTTGCTCACTCCAGTCCTGCCTGCTTTGCTAGTCTGGAAGGGTGGCAGGGATCTGGAAGGTCGCCGAGGATAGCAGGGCTGCTTTGCTGCCGCTTTCAGAGGTTTACGGCGAAGTAGTTGCATTACTGACACTTCAGCACTCTGGAGGACCATTCTAGGGACGGTTCTGCATCCGGGCTGTTCCACTTGTTCCTCTTCTGGCAGCAATCGTCGTGTTTTGAACTAGGCTTTTCTAGTGGGCGTGGCTTCTCCTTGCGAAATCAAATCCAAAGCGGCCTGCCATGAATATTAATCAAACCCTCGACCAATTACAGCAGGCTCAGCTGTTTCGCCAACTGAACTCGTACAGAAAGTTTTGAGTTTGGGGTGTTTTTTTTTTTTCCGCTTTGGGAAAGAGTTCAGCGCTCGAGCAGTGCCTGGAGCGGAGCTGCCGGACCGAAGGCAGTTACCGAGCTCTTTCCAGCTCGAGCTACCGCGCAAGATGAGCGTAGCCGTGGAGGAAGCTGTCTTGCCGTCCATCTCCACCTTTGCCGGTTTGGTGCCGCTGGAAGAAAGGCGGCCCGAAATGGTACGGGAGCTATTGGCGGAGGGAGTTCTTCGGGAAGCGAGGACTTGCGATCTCTCAACTCAGGGAGCGAGTGTCGCCTCACTGGAGACGCGCACGGAGGATCTTTACAAACGCTGAAAAATTGAAAGTAGATATAAAGAGTGCGAATATCTCTGGCAGGAGCTTCGGGACCGGCCGGGCAATTTTGAACAGAGGAAAGCAAAGGTTCTTTTATCCGGCAATTTTCTGTTCCAAATTGCCCAGGGTTGCTTCCCCCCTTTGCCGTCTCTCCTTCTTGGTCTAGATGTGCGTAGCTATCTACACGCGCCTGTTGCTCTTTTCGCTTGGGCTGGGGACTGGAAGGAGGCGCGCAGGTCTGCTGCAAGCAAAATCGTTTCTCAACCGCGTTCTTGAAAAGCTGTCGGAAAGGCAGAGTTTAGGAGACCAACGCTAAACTAGACTCGTAAAGGGAAAGTTTTGGAGTTTGTTAAACTGGAGCAAAGTTTTTTTTTTTTTCCGACAACCCCCTGCCCTGAGCAACGGGGTTGGCGTTGGCAGCACCATTCTCAATTTATCCGAGGTGGACGAGTTTATTAGTTTATTCTGGTCCTGGTCCAAAAGTACGTGCGGAGACTAAGCAGGGTGGAGTTCCTGATCGGGCTGATTTGATGTCCCAGAAAAGTGTGTTTCCATAATTGGCAGAATCCTTTATCTGGAGTCCCAACTCCATACATAGCTAAGCGTCGTCGGAAAGGATAAACCTGTTAGTAAAGATTCTTAGGCTCGCTTAAGAGTTTCGTTTTCGTTGAAAGCGAGTTAAGCTGGGCGTCCGAATTTTGCGGACCTCCTTTCCTTTTTTTAAAGGGGATTCCTTGCACATCTTTGTGGGCAAAAACTCATTTTGCCTTTTCGAGTGCCTTTTCAAGTTTATACGGAATAGTGCTGAGAAATGTGTAGGTTCGAGTTTTGCCTTAGCAAACAAGAGAGGAGTATTCTTGTAAACGCCTCGGTTGGGTTCGGAAGGGATTCAGGTCGAAGTTCCCTTGGCGGCAGAATTAAACGGATTTCGGCAAAGGGCGCTCAGCTCCGGGCATCTGTGGACACTCAAGACAAGTCCGGGGCGATCGTTCCGCGCCCGGCGCGAGGGGGTTCGCGCCAAGAAAATATCGCGGTGGCGGTGCGCAGAGGGCGGGACTGAAAAGTTCAGGTTAATTTACTCCTCCATCATTCCTCGGGGGAGGGTACGTAAGGGACAGCTGATTCGGAGTTTCTTCCGATCCCGCGGTCGGGACGGTGCGGGGTTCAGAGAAGCCTGGTCTCCGGGGAAGCAAGTTAGAAGGCCAACGCTGGGGCTGCTCGGAGAGAAGAGCGCGTAACCCGTTTTTCAAGTTTGGGGGTGCTGTTACTAATGCTGGGATCTGACTCCCGGGCGTATTAACTCCTTCCACGCGGTAACTCCTGCTCTTCCCTCCGCAGAGGCTGGCTCCTCCTTCCGTGGAAATTGCCACCGCCATCAAGAGGGAAGCCGACGAGCTAGGTAACTTCGTCGACCTGGAGTTCATCCTGGCGCACACCACCAACGGGCAGCCCAATGGCGGGGTGGGGCCCGCGCATCCCGGCGGCAACCCTAACTACCCCCTGCCCGAAACCCCGGAGAGCTGCGGCACCACCTATGATAGCGATAGTTCCAACTACCAGCCCCCTAACAAGTTCGCGGCGTCTTACCTGCCCAGCCCTGGGCACAGCTACGTAGCCGAGCTCTTTACTCAGGACATGCAGCAACCCCCTCCCTCGGTGGGTCCGAGCCACTGCGAGCTCCAGCGGCGGGAATACACCGAGCTGCGCGCCCCGGGCTTGGCCCACCCGCCCTCCGGCTTGCCCGGGGGGCTGCCCTTAGAGCACCTGCGCGTCAAGCAGGAGCCGATGGACGGTCACTCCTGCATGCTGAGCGGCCCGCCCGAGTGCCTGGCGACCGGAGCCCTGGACCACAAGCCCCTTCTGATGCAGCCTCTGCTCCAACACGCGTCTTCAGGTTTCCCCGGCGAGCAGATGGGCTCGGGGCCCCAGTGCCAGATGGGCGGCGATCTGGGCGCGCAGATGGGGGCACCCCAGCATTACCCGCGGCCTGCCCACCTCTTCCAGCCCAACTTCGCCGGGCAGATGCAGTCCCAGTTCCACGGACACTTCAGCGTCTTTCGAGAGCCTTTGAAACCGCGCGCCCAAGGCATGCCCGGGCTGCTCGTCACGCCGCCCAACTCGCCCGTCTTGGATTACTACGCCCCGATGGGTCCCCCGGAGGAATGCAAGCCGAAAAGGGGTCGGCGGTCTTGGGCCCGCAAACGCACCGCCACCCACAATTGTGAATTCGCCGGCTGCGGGAAGACATACACTAAGAGTTCGCATCTCAAGGCGCATATGAGGACCCACACGGGTAAGGGCATCGGGCTGGGTCTGGAGGGGCATTGGGGAGAGGGAGACTTCTCCGGTTTGGTGAATATTGGGGAGCAAGCCTCTTGGGGGGGGTTTACCCCACCCGTGATGGGATAGAATGCAAGGGCATGAGAGGCCTGCCCTCCCCCCCTCCAAAGTTAGAAAGACATTTGTAGAGGCTGGGGACTAGAGCTCTCCGGCTGATCTGGCTCTGCCTCAGGGTTATGCTACAGGACCTCCGGAGTTAAGTGTCTTCCAAATGTATTGCTTTTACTTGTCCTGCTTAACTTTCGGGTTTCTTGAACAACGCAGCTGGGCCGATGGCTTTATTCAGCTCATCGAATAGTTTTAAGTAGACCACTTATGGATTTGAACTCTGTTCAAAAGTAACTTTCTCTCCCCCGTTCAGTGGGGCACTGTCAGGAAAGTGTGTGTTAGCCTGTAACCCCGAGGATTTTAACAATAATCTGATGATCAGATTGGCTGTACGGATTACTTTTCTCCTCATTGGGGTGGGGGAGAAGAGAGAGATGGGTGGAGGCAGGATCGAGAAGATGAATGGTGCAATCTAGAGGCAATAAATTCAATTCACCTCGACAGCCTTTCCTAATGGGAATTTAAGGAGTCTCCACACATTTTGTGCTGTCTGTGTAATACGAAAAGGAAGCTTTGCACTTCTTTTCGCCAGGTTGGAAAGTTCACTAAACTTTTTTTTTTCACTCTTTCCCAGGTGAGAAGCCTTATCACTGTACCTGGGAAGGTTGTGGCTGGAAATTTGCACGGTCAGATGAACTGACACGCCACTACCGCAAACATACAGGTGTCCGGCCTTTCCAATGCCAGCTATGCGACCGTGCGTTCTCTCGATCAGATCATCTGGCCCTGCACATGAAGAGGCATGTGTGAAGCATGGCTGGCTCCCTGGGGCAGTGGGGTGGACTATGGTAGGGCTGAAGAAGAGGGGAGGGGGGAATGCAAGAGACTGAGGACTCTATTTATGAAGGGATGGAATATTTTCTTATTGGACTAGCTAATTTATGTATATATTATTGAAACATTTTAATATTTAAAGAGGAATTCTATTCTTATGGAAAAAGTATGTATTTAAAAGTGAATAGTTACACAAATCTGCCTGCTGTAGGGACTGTAGTTTAAGAAAAAATGTCCTGGAGGTTTGGTGTGAGCAGTGTAAGTGTGGCAGGATTATCTCCAAACCCTCAGTGTACAGCCATAATGCAGATCCCATCTTGATTGTCTTAAGCTGTTCATACAATTTTAATTGTTTGCTTTATTACACAATGGTATTTTTTTTCTTGTCGTGTTAAAAGGCTCTGTTTTATAAAACTACTTTCTAAAGTAGACCTTGAAATGGGGAAAAATTAAAGTGGGTGGAAATACGAATCCCTTTTTGTTCTTCAAATGGGTAATACAAAATAAATGAAAATCCACACATAACCACCCATATTGATTTATAATATGTATAATTAATTATGGATTAAAGGCAACTATTTAAGCTTTTTTGACCTCTTAAAAGTAATGTTCATTTTTTTTTTTGCCAACCTTTTAGTATTAGCTTTTTTTGGTATTAAATTTTTTTTAATGACGTTTTGTTTCAGCTGTAAAGTTTCCAGTATGGTCAATCTATTCAGACCAATAAACAACCTGTGATGATGTAACCCTTCTTAAAGCAAGTAACATCCACCAATAAGTCTCCAGCTGACAGCAGTGCGTGTTTTGGGATTATCCAACTGAAGAAACTAAAATGGCCACTTCCGGAATAGATTGTAAAATAATATATACTCTGAACAAAGACAAGAGTTGTGTTGGTAGGTTGTGCAAGCTATAGTGTCTAGGAACAAATGTTTTGCAGCAAAGTTCTGTGCTCAGAAGTAAAGCTACAAACCCATACACTTCAGGTTCCCATCTTCTTTTTCTTGCTCAGGGATGTTGCCAAAGCAGGACCAAAAATTGCCTTGATTCACAATTCTGAGAGGTGGGAAAACCACTTGGTTATAAATAGAGCCTTGGAAAAAATGCCTTATGAGAGTAAATAGAAATAAACTGTGCTATTTCAGTGCTATTAATCAATGAAAGCCATTGTAAGTTACACGCCTATGCATGCTAAACACCACTTGGTTTGCACATTGCAGGCCATAACTTGGTTTGCTGATATTGGGTTAGCATGTTATATAAAAGTAGACATTATTTACAACCATGATTTATGGTTTATGTTTTCAACCAGACAAGAACAAATACATTTGCAAATAAATATACGTAGTACTGCAATTATGATTAACAATGCAAGCCAGTTATATTGAATCAAAAATAAATCGGTTTGTCCTGTATCTTATTCCCAGATAAGCGTGCATAGGGTTACAGCTAAAATGTGGTTTTATATATATTAATTATAATACCTCAATGTGTTGTATAGGATTCAATCATGTATGGAAAAAGCCATTTGCTTTTTAACCACTGTGTAAATTTAACTCTGTTCTAATGCATATTAGTTTAGTTAATGAATTTTACTGGTGATGCCACTCCATCTCTCAGTACTGAAAGCACATGAAACTATGGCATTTTCTGAACTCTCTATTCATTTGCACAAACAAAGATGCCTTTAAAGTACTACAATAGTTTGTTCCAGAAGGCTAATGATTAATAGGCCATTGTTTTTAAACCATCAATAACTTTAGATGCCAGTTGAACCATTAAATTACTATTTTATGGACCTGTTCTCTGATGGGGGCGCTTCATTACACCCTCTGAGTGTTAAATGATAGACCCTTAAGGATATTTTTGTCTGTAAGTGGGGAACCCATATGTTGCTTCAGAACTCCTATAGCCCAGACCATCTAACAAGAGGGCCGAGACTGAATTGAGACTTATACCTTTTAAAAAACCCTTAGGATCTTTCTCCTGACTTTTATCTGTGTCATTGGTGATACCCTCTAAAGCATAGGTGTCAAACTCGCCGTGTTACGTTGCTGTTTCGTGACATTTTTCCCATTTGGGGAGCTGGGGCGGGTGTGGCCTGTGTGTGACACATCTGGCCCTCAAGCTGCCAGTTTGACACCCCTGTTCTAAAGGATGATCATCAAGCCAGGTACTGCTGCAGCTGCATTTTTTTTTCTAAATGGCTTTTGGATTTTATTTTTATAAAGGGCATTTTTTGTCCATTTCTGCTATACTTGAAATGTTCTTTTTGGAGGGGAAAAAAAGACCTCTTAATATGTAGCTTATGCAAAAAAAAAAAAAGTTGTAATTCTTTTTTAAAATGCTGTAAATGAATATGTGTGTGTTGTTTTTTAATTGGTCAGGTTCATTTAATAAATGACCTCAGCTCTGGTATGTGCACTGCACCTGTCTGTACAGTTTGTGAATTACCAACTCCCATGCAGAATGTTTAGCTTTATGTATATGCATACCTAGAAATATTGTTGATCCAATATAAAATAAATAAAATATAATAAAAAGCAACCACTTTGTTTCTGGCGTGATTGGAAAGAAGGTCTTTACATGAGAATAGTGACATTATTTGTTTAAGAGATGTCTAAGCACCATCTTTGAGGGCAAAGGCAGCTTTCATATTTAAGAACTAAATGTAAAGCTATTTTTTAAAAAATTTAAATACATAAAGAACAATCTAGTTACAAAGTTCAATATACCAGTAACAGCAGCAATGCTTCTAGTAAATCAGTTTGAAGAAAAATGTAATTTAGAACTTTTACAAAATTCTTAAATTGGGAGATATACATTGCCAGATCTCATTTCACAATATAAAGGAATCTTATCATGTGCCGTTTTTCAGTAACTACACCTCTTTGGAAGACAGTTTTATCCTTTTGTTTTGTTTTGTTTTAAAACCTATTCTTTTTTCCTTATGTGGCTTAAGTAAGTCAAATTCAGGAGCCAGTACTGTGATCCTGGCTGTAGAAAGGACTTTTAGATTCTCAGTTTAAAATGATCCCAAGTTTGTCAGTGTGTTCATTTTTTGAAGCTGGGCACTACCCATCCCTCTGGCTCAGTTGAGTTCCTGCACTGGATCTACTGGTCGTTTCACTCTTCACTAAGTACTGAGGCTTCCTTTTAAATTAACATGGGGTGACTAAGCTTTAGCAGGTCTTTCTCCATCTTCTCTCCCTCCCACAGCCACTTATGTACTTCATTTTAGCAGCCAGACTTGTGTAGACTTGATGTGGCATTACCTACACTGGCAAAACCGATTATCCCAAACTATGTAAGCTGTGGCTAGAACTGAGGACTGGAGAAGTTTCAGCCACATGCAAGAATTGCAAGCCACAATAATCTCCTTCATAATTCTGCTGGAGAAACATTTTTTTCTTGTTTATTTCTTAGGTGAATGCAGAACGGAGGAGTTTCTGCATTATTGGCCACAGTAGTACAGACATCTTGAAGAAATTCTGAACCCCTAGTTAGAAATGAAATTGAGGCAACTATTTTGTAGAGTTTGGGCATTGGGCTGGTAAAGTGTTAAGTGACACGGGCAAGTTTCATTTGTTGTGTTGAGTGCAGCATGTATATATCAAGCAACATATCTTACACAAAGGTATACAAAGGCAGCAACAATATAAACTTTCATGAAGTTCAGTCCACTACAGCGAAATTAACATATTTGCCCTTCTGGAAATGAACATAACCTTCAAAGATTTGTTTTCACTTTCCTACTATAGAAAAAAGATTCAACACAAACTGACAATATAAAAGCATTTTATTTCTCATGCTGGAAGGTAGCTATGACTCATTAAATCTAGTATAGACTTGAGTTTTGGATATGGTTAACCCACTAATGCATCATTTGGCTTCAACAAGCTACAGTAGTTATATTTCTACGTATACTGTTAATTTTATACTTTGGGGGGGGGAGATTCATACATTTGGTTCAGGGTGGAAATCACTTCCTCCTATGATAGAATCTTAACAAACATGCAACAAAACTGGATAAAACTCAAATGATTTTGTAGAATTCTTGATAAAAAAACAGACCAAGGTTTTGGATGATTTTTCCAGGGTTTTGTTCAAAAAAACCTTTATAAATGGCTGAGAACATGAAGTGAATGTCTGGTGAATTGGGAAAGCTATACTAGATGAGCTTTGCATGTGTATGAGTAACTGGCTTTGGTAAAATGGTGTTCCTAAGCTACTCCAAACATCCTGTAATGCTGGAAAAGCTGGATCCAGAGTTTGTCTTCTTCATCATCTTGGAATAAAAATCTGCAGTGTAAGATTGATTTGAATCTTTCTGAGAAGTGGAACAGGATGTTTCAGCCTACATTTCACAACTGCCACTTAGACCTTTGGTTGTCTGTTGTTCTGTTCAGATAATACTTGACATCAGTATCCTAATGAGGGAGAAGAGGGCTAAAACAATGCTTTTTACCCTTTAAGGCAAAATGATTATGTTCCATCTACCCAATATTGTCCGTAAATAGCAAAGACATGAACATACCAATAACATTAACAAAAGCAATAAAGTGGAAATACAACTTAAATGGCACAGGGAAAAGAAAAACAAACTGTGTAAAACCCATCATATCAAACCTAGCATGGATACTTTTTAATTTCAAAATTAAACCGTGATGGTAAGACTCCCAGGAAAAGGAATATCTTAGCCTGATGCTGTGTGAGCTAAGTCCAGCAATCTTCAGGAAGGCTTCTCCAAGACAAGGCAGTAACAACAGAGGGGGTTTTCTAATCATATTTGCTGGTGGTGAAATCTAAAGAAAGCCTCTAAAGCAGTGTTTTTCAGCCCCCAGCAATTCTGGGAGCTGGAGGTCACACATCTTAATATTGCTGAGGTTGAGAAATGATGCTTTGCACGTTTGCAGGTAGACCCTAAGTTTAGCCTGCTGGAAATTGCTATCATTTGGGGATCTTGCACCTTTACCTCTCCTGCAAAATAGGGGCTGCTTCAGAAAGTGTACAATACCAGTGTTACTGAGGTTAATAACATTGTGTTAGAGGGAGGAAAATAGCTTTCCGTATAGACAAAATGTGGAGCGGAAGTAAGCTTTACCAAGAATGTTCTGATGAGTTCTTCACAAGTGTGCATTTGGCACTTGGTGTCACTCTGGAACTACTGTCCCTGTTCTGAGAGCTGATCAGAGAAACAGGGGGAAAGAGAAATTCCCTGAGCAAGTCAGCCAATGATGTTCGAATCTAACAGGCTAGAAAGTATGAATCTCTTAATAATTTGATCCTACAAAACGGTAAATGGGATCTGTGGTTTTACTTGCTGGACTGCTGGCAAGGAATGAAACAGGGAGGGAATCAGCTCAACCTATACTAGTAAGACCCATTGTTAGCTAGATTTGTGCATGGAAGGAAATGAAGCTATTTGTACAAATATAAAGACAGCCTGGTATTCTACGTATAGTATATAGTACTAGCTGGGGTAAATATAATGGGTCTATATTCTAAATTAGATTCTAAGGAGCAGTATTTTTAGCTTATGATACAAAATCTTAACACTGGAGTGATGATGAAGAGACTTCCTCTAAATTTAACAAAATACTTTTGATATGCCCCCTTGTGCTGATTTTCTGTAATGCGTTTTCACATTAATTGGATATAACAGGGCTAAAATTGCATAACACCATTAGCTTCCAAAATCCATTATGAGGCAATCTTTAATTAAGTTTTCAAAAGAGTTGCAAGCTTTGAATTTCAAAGAAAACAAGAAAATGTAAAATCCAGAAAAGAAAAAAATAGAGAAATATTTTGATATCTGAGTCATATACTTTTTAATTTCCCAAATTAAAGTTGTAATCATGTACCTTAGTCTCCCCTAACTAAGGGGAGGATAGGAGCTCTGATCCAATACCTCTGAAGAGTTCCAGGTTAAGATAAGGTACATCTTGCTCAGTTATTTGAAAATACAGAATTCTGCGAGTGAGATGGAGGTTCCTAAATTTATTAAGTAAATAAATAGGATTGCAATGTTACGATGATTGTGATATGGAGGCAGAAGATGAACAAAGGAAGGCAGATTGATAAAAAGAAAGCACTAATTAGTGTGAGCCATCTAACTAATTATTGTTTCATTTGTGGAATCTTACATGTGCCAAATGATTAGGACATTAAACCCAACATAGTCTTTGATGGAATCCAAAAAGATCTTTCTATAGAAATGACTAATAAAGTTCAGAGCAAATAACAATAAAGTAATACACATTAGATTAGTATATTGATGAAGGTGTTGTTATTTTTAAAGGACCGAACAGGACCATCTAGCTACGATAAAGATCTTAAAGTTATGAATAAAATGTTACGATGACGAAGATGATGATTTTGTGAGATTTATATCTCACCTTTCCTTCAGGCCCTCAAAATAGTGCACACAATACTTGGCAGGTGGTTCAAGAAACATATGTAAGATTTTTATAATCTTCTCCGCACATTCAGCATATGGAATTGTCTGGCTCAAGGGAAATTGCTTGGGCCATGATTGAAAATAGCTTTTGAAAGAGACCAGAAGATTGATGATAGATAAAGCCATCAGTGGGTGCTAATCAAAAGGGGATCTCCAGCTACCACAATAGAGGAAATGATAATGGAAAGGAGAGAGAATAACAAGAGAGAGCCTCCTAAGTAGGTTTCTGGGAGGCCTTGTTTGGGAAACTCATACCTGCGTGGATAGTCCCTGTTTTCTGAAAAACCGAAGTGGCATTACTTTCCTAGTAAGTTCTTATTTTCTTTATATTTTCTTTGGCAGACCTATTTACATTCCCATTAAATTTCCTTCCCTGGTTTGGCAATATTGATCAAACTGACTAGGAATTCAAGGACTTAGCGGCCAACATTTGGATGGCCCAGAAGAAGAAGGTTTTTAGCTGAGATTTTATTTCATTGTCACTAACATAAGTAAATTCTGTTGACCATTATTTCAGGCATTGCTTCACCTTTCCATAACCCCCATTTTCCTCTACATTATGCTTTTATTGAAAATTAAGCACAGATTCAACATCCTATTTTTTTTCTTCTGTTAGACCTCAGCTGAACTATCCTGCAACTTCAGCCCTGCTAACCCAGGAGTCTCAGTGTGCATAGGTTGTGATATCAACCAGATAAAAGACTTTTTATAGGGAAATCTGACTCAGAGTGTGACTGACGTCCGATAGTATGAGATATGAATGCCAGGCAGCAAGAAGGAGCTGGAATTATCACTGCCCTGTGGACGCAGGTGCCCAAAAGCAAATGTTTCCTAAGGGTGGGGCTTGCCTGTCCACTGGAATATGAGTGATAACTGTGATTTAATAATCTCAGTGTTCAGGTTGTAATCTAAGCAGAATTATAGGACAGTGTGCAAAACAAGAAAAAGTGGCAAAGATCAGATTTGGGCATACATTCAAATGTATGGCAAATTGCATTTTCTTACACAGATGTTCACAGAAAGCCTATCAGTATAAAACTCAAAAGATCTGAAGTTGGTATGGATATAACCAGTGATATAATATGAATGAATATTAAACTAAACATAATTTATCTTTACCATATTTCCTTCAATAGTTTCATGGATAATGAGTGGTAACTTCACAAGTACATATACATCCAATAAACCAAAAGGATCAGATTTTATTATCTCTTGTAATATTTTCATGCCTTATAGTGAGAAATATGTTCCATATTGCCACAAAGTATCTGTGATTTGATAATCAGCATCAGACAAAGGGAGAGATTAAAGAATAATGTATTATTATAACTACAATGCGGCAATTTAGTTTTTAAGTATTTTTCATTGTGAAATCTATATAGTGAATTTAGAATAAATAGATAATAAATTTATTGCACTAAATAGATCTGGTATTTTGTGATTATTCCATTTTATAACTGAAGGTATATTTGAAATATTTTTTTATTTAAATATTTGGACCATTTAAATATCCTATTAAAATATTATTAGGAAGACAAATCTTAATTTCAGAGTAATATTTTCCTTGTCTCTGCAGTTAGGATAATGCTTATATGTAAATGCCACATTTTACTTTATGTTCAAACTGCATGTCATCCTAGACCTTATTTATTCGGACCAGCTTAGATTCTCCATATATATCCTTATGGCTATGATCAATTTACGTCACAGGCACTTAAATCCTAAAATTCATTTATGTTTACCCAAGTCTGAATGCAATATGATCTGAAGAAATCCCAGGATGATGTGTTTGTTGTAGACATCCTGGATTTCTTCATTGTGGACATGTGATAAATAGCTATCTATACCAGCTGAGTTACAAAATATTTTACATCCTCATTCTTTCCATTTCTTATAATCTATTGATTATTTCATCACATCATCTCTTCCCATAACTAGCATCTGCCTTCAAACTGACAGAATATTCACTTGCATTTCTACTATATTGTGCCAAACTCCCTCACTTTGTATTTCCTATAAAAAATAAGCTTATTCTGGATTGTAAGAAACCACTGTAATGCTATGAGCTAATGTTGTTTCATAGTGAGATTCCATCTATAGTCTCATGAATACTTGTTAATCAGTCTATAGTTTTTAATTTGTTTTTGTCTCTTCCCAGAGTTAATTTTCATTGATGAATAATAATAATTATAATACATTTGCAAATCAACACTCAGTATTATGTGTTCAGAATAGTAAGAGAGGCCTTTCTGAAGATCCTGTACGTAGTATGCATTCTTTGGGTGTAATAACTCTCTTCCCAAAGTCCTTTGACTCTTCAGAATACAATGCTGCCTCCTATTTGGGGGTATATACGGTACACTTGGTTGCTCCCCCTATCACAACTGTTTTTCAAAGGGTGCTTCATATGGGGTTTTCTTCCCCCAGCCTGCTGTTTGAGAGAGATAAGGATGCTAGATTCTGAGTTGCCTTTTGGTGACTAAAAGTTTTTAAGGGAAATAATTTCTATAATGTAGCTTCTTAGCTCTGAAATTTAGTGAATCTTCAAGAAACATAGCGAGAAAGTAGACAAAATCAAACTCTGTTTTGAAAAAAGGTAAAATATAATATTCCTTTTTGATCTTAACATGTATATACTAAATGCTGGTAGATAATGATAGAGCAGTTTTGATTATAGACAGAAATACTGTATAAAAGAGAATTACAGGAGAAAATTATGGGGCTGGTCCGGTCTGCTTCAAATGGTTTGTTTCCAGTCAGAAACTATGTACGAGTGACTGGGGAGATTAAAAAAATTACAGATCATGGAAAGAAAACAGAGAATATAATATATCTTCATGAAGACTTGTACACAGCCTGAGGTTTGATTCAACCCAGCATTATAATTAATACATAGAAATAGAGACAGACTTAGCTAAGCACATGTTAGAAAAAGAGAGACCTGAAACAAATTCCTGGCTTAAACATTATTTATCCACAACAAACCTATCTGAAGTTTTTTTCCTTCATTTTTCCTGTTTCCTGAGGACTCCAATACACTGATTCTGAGGCTATTGGAAAAAATAATGTTAATCCTCTGGATTTCCCAGTTCAATGTTATGCCCAAGTTCTCCTAAATTCATTTTTCTTTCTCCAGTAGAGGGAGATGCTGAGATTACTATATCTGTGCCTTTGTGTATATGATGGAGGATATTTCTCCCAAGTACTGTATGAATATGTATTGAGTACTTGAAACTGTCTGGCAAGCTAGAAAATTACATTTGTAGCTATTCCTTTGGAAATTTTACTTGGACATCACTCTCCGTCTTTGAGCAACCAAAATGTATGCTCTTTGATTAGCCCTGTATTGATTGATTTTCACATTGATTTTTTTTTTTTTTTTAAGAATTGAAAAATGGAATATAAACTCAATGTGTGTATGCCTTGAATAGCTCAGGTCTAGGAGCTTATTTGCATGTATTCAGGTTTTAAAGTATTGTGAAGACAGATTGAATGAATTAGGCATGAGAACAGGAAACAGGTATGATAGCATTCTTCAAACATTAAAAATGATTTATTTGATTGAATGATTAAGTGATTGATATTTAGGAGCTCAAGGCAGCATGCAGAAATCTTATTTTCTGTTGCTCCAGAGTGTTGGACACAAAACAAAATAATATAAATTTTAAGTTACGGGAAGGGAAATTCAATGGAATGGAATGATTAGCATTTGACTGTAGCATCAGTTAGGGAGGTCTATTAAGGACTATTTGTTTCTATTTGTTTCATTAAAGGTTTCATCATCTATTTACTTTAAGTACTGTAGATTAAGTATAAGCCATCTTTTCTAACTATATTGTTATGACATAATTATTCTAATGTTAAAAAATATTTGCACTTTCAGGCACACCATTAATTCACCAGCAACTATTTGGAGATAAGCTGAGAAAGTAACTATTTAGCCAGCTCTCTTTGCAAGACCGGGAATATTGTTGCTTATTTTTTTATTACTTCATTTTATATGGCTACCCATCACACATAGACAACTCTGGTGCAAAATTTTAAAATAAATAAAATACATACAGTTACTAAAACAAGTTTTAAAAAAGAAAACCCATAGCAGCTAAAGAATCCTAAAAACCTTCAACATAAGCCCCAAAATGATCTCTGTCATATACCTAAGCCCCAATTTCCTGGCTGAAACTATTCTGCAATCATCTGCCCATTGGATAGTAAAAGTTTTCCTGGGCCAATGGAATCATTGCTGAAGAACTGACAATAAAAGAATTTGCTTTATGGAAGGACAAACTTGTAGATTTTATGTAAGGACACTGATGATAAATTGGAGTTCTAATGGAGAAGGATTTGCATTCATCTCACAATTTTATTAACTTATAATTTGTTATTCATTATAGTAAATAATTTAAAAACCCAAGAAAGTGGGGCCCACCAATAGAGAAGTCCTGCTTTTAAATGCCTGCTCAGTTGCTAGTGAAATATCTATTATCCAGAATGTATTACTGGATGAAAATGCTGGTTTTTCATGTATTATGGAGATCTGGCTAAGAGATGGCAGGATAATTAATCTTCTCATTTCTAAGTCTGTTCTTCTGTAATGCAGCAGTCTTAGCCTGGAGAATGGATAACAGGGTGGCTGTAGTCTTTAGGAATTCTATTTTTTTACCAGGAACTTCATCCAATTCTCTGTCAATTATGAGTTTGCTGCTGGATGGTTGGGCTAAGATAGTGGCACTATACTGCATTTGGCTTCACGACACTAATTCCTCCTGATGTAGCCAGAATAATTTCTAGCATGGAAATGGATCTTAGATTTCTGGATTTGGAAGATTTCAGTGTCCATGCTAACATTGCCCAGTCATGGGAATGATGCTTCCTGACAGGATGCAGTCAGAAGGTAGTGCTGAGGACTACAGTTTGATATCTAGGTTGTTGTTGATTTGCACAAATTCACAGATTACTGTCTTCTCTCCTAAACTATTTAAAATTATCACTGAAACTGATGGGAAGATGGTTCAGAACTTTACCATGTGGTAAAATCAAATTTCCTCTGGACTGGTTGATAATCCCCTGTCAGCCAATTCTGAGGAAACAATTTATATCCTTGAACATCACATTTTGATAGTGGGATGGATGAGGAAGGGTGAGCTGAAATTAGAGCACTACTGGAGGAAAATGAGAAGTCTGACCAGGCAGGGCTTAAAATGGCTGTTAAGGCCTACCTCATGGTAGCAGGGGCAGCAAAATAGCATTATTTATGCCCTTTTATTGGCCCTGTTTAGGATCACCCAGTCCCTCCTGGGTAATCAGGGCTCAGGGGATTGATTACCTTCAGGGCTGCATGGAGGAATTTGTTGAATACGGGATGGATAAAATCACTCTGATTTGTTCTCTGTTGGACTCCTAATATGGGAAAGGTTCATTGGAATTGTCCAGGGAGTATGCTTTCCCTGTTATCTGGGAGCAATTTGACTCTATTGGGCCTGAGAAAGTGCACAGAGTCCTTGGGGCTGTTAGCACAACCACCTACTTATTAGATAATTATCCCTCCTGGTTGATGAAAGCCTCAAGGTCAATGACATCCATATGAGTTCAGCAGAAGTTCTTGAGCCCATTTAAAGAGGCCTTGGTTTGGTCCCTCTTCAAGACACTGTCACTTGATATCTCCCATCTAGATAATTTTTCTCCTATTTTCACTATCTCTTTTTAGGGCAGGTGGTGGAAAAGGCGCTTGCACTGCAGCTCAAGAGGATCCTGGTTAAAACTAATTATTTGAATCCCTTCCAGTCAAGGTTTCAGACCTGATTATGGGATAGAAACAGCACTGATTTCACTTGTAGATGATCTCTGGTGAGAGCAGGAGATGGGTAGTGGATCCATCCTTGCTCCTCTTGACCTCTTGTTTTTCATTACCATCAACTATGGTACCCTTTTAGGGTGGCTACAGGACTTGGGGATGGGGGAGGACAATTTTACACTGGCTTGTCTCCTTTGTTCAAGGCTGGTTCTAATTGGTGTTGATAGGGAGCAAAAAGTCTGCCCAAAACTTCTCCTTTATGGGGTGCTGCAGAGCTCAGCACTCCATGAAGCCACTGGGTGAGATCATCTGACAACATGGGATGAGGTGTCTTAAGGTAAACTAATGTTATTCAACTATACATCTCTATCCTGTGTGATCCAAAGTAATGCTGTAGCTGCCCTCTCATGGTACCTGAAGGCTGTGGGGATCCAGATATGGGACAACCAGCGGTGAAATCCCCCCTGGTTCTATCCAGCTTGCTGAACCGGTAGCACCGCTGGCGCGAGACTCCACTCACCCGTTGGGATGTCATTATGTCCCTTTTTTACTATCTGATAGAAGAGGCACGTGAGCGCATAGCACGCACGCCCTCCCGTGCACTCCTGCTCCCAAACCGGTAGTGAAGGTAAGTGGATTTCACTGCTGGGGACAACAGACCTCAACTGAACCCTAGTAAGACAAAGTGGTTGTGGGTGCATGGAACTTTGGGATCATCTTTAGTTCTGGATTAAGTTGCAATACTCCAGAGAGACCCAGAGTGCAATAAACTCACAATTCCTGCTCTGAGCATATAACACTTGTGTACCAGTTGCATCCTTTCCTGGATGGTGAGGTCCTGCTCTCAGTCACTCATGGCCTGGTCATCTCCTAAGATAGAGAAGCACACATAACACTGCCATTATGCATGCTGCACTGGTATCCTCTTTACTTCCAAGTCCAATTCAAGGTGTTGGTTATCATCATCTTTAAATCCCTTCATGGCACAGGACCAGGTATTCTGAGGAACTGTCTCACCCAAATGCTATTGGTCTGTCCCACTTGATCCAGTAGAAGGGGCATGCTGTGGATCCCATTTCAGCTGATGGAGTGTAGAAGGAGATTTTTTTTCTGCTGTGGCCCCCACTCTTTGGAATATCTTGCCGTCTGATGCAAGGTCTACTTATACCTTTTTTGGCCTCCTGGAAGAATGTTAAAACCTGGGACTGCAGGTTGGCCTGGGGTCCTGACAGGGGTGCTGTAGGTTGGACATAGCTGGTGGATCAACAAAGAAGATACTACCACTGTATCAACCTTGCCTTTTGCTTCTTGTCTTTCTAATATTCTTTAAATTTTACTATCAATATACTCATGATTTTAATTGTAAGCCACCCAGAGTTGTTTTTTTAGCATGAGATGGGTGGCATATAAATTTAATAAATAATAAACCATGAACCTATGAACACCAACTGGCAGTCAGAAGATATGACAACTAAATAAAAGTAAATCAAATCCAAACAAGCTGGAGGTGTTATTTAATAAGGAGAAAACTAGACTCATGGATGCTGGTTAAGCTAGTTTTGGACGGGGCTGTACTACCTCAGAAAAAGCAGGTTCACAATTTGTAAGTGGTCATTGTTCCCCCTGCCAAGTTTGAAAACCTCTGTCTTAAGCAAATCAAAAGATTGAGTAACCCCAGAAGAAAAAACAGGAGTCTTCTACAACATACAATGTAAAAACTGCAACAACCACTATGTAGGAAAAACAGGCAAAAGACTTGTCAGAATGCATCCATGAACACCAACTGGCAAGTCAGAAGACATGATGAAAATTCTTTAATTTCACAACATATAGACAGATTTAACCATAGCTTCAATTGGGCAAATGTGACCAATCCTAGACCAGGTCAAATCCAAAAATGTCAGGGAATTTCTAGAAGCCTGACACTGACAAATCAGCCATCAATAGACACAGACATTAACAACATCTATAGACTATGAAAAAGGGATAGTCCAATCAGCCCAAAAGAGAAAAAGACTTCAACACCCCTCCACCATATAATCAGCGCTCAGATCAGCATAGATTATTATTAAATCCAAGGTCAACTTCAGACTAACAATCAAGTAAGCAGTACCTCAGTCAAGAAACTGCCAAAGAGCCATCAGTAAACAGCCCACCAACGAATCTCTAAGACTGCCCCCACCCGCACAGACTGGCAAGACAGCAGAATATAAACTGACAGCAAACAGCATTTCTTACTAGCGCTGATGATGTTATCTAGTTAGGGTAATGAAACAATTGCAAGAAAACAAGCTCAGAGAGAGTCAAGGACCCTGCGTTGAAAGGAGTACAGACATTACAATTAGAGTAAAATGTGAAGGCCAAGTTGTGACTCAGTGCAAGATGCAATAAGTGACATTCATATTAAATAGTTGCACAGGCTGCAAATTAATTACTGGGTATAATTTAAGACATTGACCTTTACAGTCTAAATGGTTTAGGGTCTATCAATTTGAGGAAACAACCCAATTCATCTACTGTGAACATGCCCGATTACTTAGATCTGCAGATCTTCTCTTCTGAAGAGAACCCTGCTGCCAAAAGCTCAGCTGGTACATGAGAGCATTTCTTCTGTATCACTTCCAGGCTATATAGAATCCCCTCCCCAGTGAGATACATTAGGCTCCCATTCTCCCAGTATCTAGAAAAATGGCACTGTCATGCCCCCATCAGTGCCTGTATCTGCGAAGACAAGCCGAAACTGGAGCCGAGGGGGCAGCTTCACTGGCTTCAGAGGAAGGTGGGGAGGAGCAGGCTGAATCAGGCCAGGGTCTTTCAGGATTGGGACAGCTTGTAGGCAGGGAAGAATGGGGGCAGGATGACCAAGAGAGGGCAAGCGGTGAACATGTGGAGTGACAGAGCTCAGGCAATGAGCAAGGACCACCCCATCCTAATCCCCGAGCACGGGAGAGTGGAGAGAAGGCAGGAACAGTACAGGCAGACCTGCTGACTCGGGAGAACAGTGCCCCACCCCTCTTCACAAGGCACACCTGGGAACTGAGATTTAAGGAAACGCTGTGGGGAGGGGCATTTGTCGGGAACAAACACTGAATTCATGGGAGTTTTGTGTGCCGTTGCCAATGTTTGGAGTATCCTGGACTTCTTGCTTTATTTCTTGCTTCCTGGATTAATTGCCTTGTTCCTTTGCTTCCTGGACTTGTTGACTTATTCCCTTGCCCCGCTGGATTTCTTGCTTTGCAGCCATTGTGCTCACAGCATTTTGCTGGACTACTTGCAGTCAGAGATTGCTGAAGGGGTGTGTGTGTGTGTGTGTGTGTGTGTGTGTGTGTGATCACTTTGCTCTGGGACTTGCCATAAACGTGGGAGCATTTGGGGGAAAGATTGGAGCAATAAAGGGGCAGTTTGAACTATCAACTGACTGTGTTGCCTCTATGTCTTGCCCCAGGTCATCACAGGCACAGATATCTCTTTTGCCAACTTTTCAACTGTTAAATTGTTCCAATAATGATTTTAATTCTGATTTGAAAATACTGTTCTGTTACAATTTGTACTTTTTTATAAGCTATCTTGAAGAGAACATTGGGGTCTTTCCTCACTACCACTCCCTGTGTAACTCATTCTGCAGAAGTAAATCCTGGTACTTACTCCCAGGAAAGTAAATATATGGCTGTTTATCGAGTTTGTGTGTGCGCGTAGGATATGAAATGACTACACACGCATTAGAATGATGCAATGGCGCATGTTATGTAATGTTGTTGTTTATGTAATGACAATATGGCATATGTCAGCATTTTGACATTAGCATGGCTTTTTAACCGAGAGGGTCAGAGCTTTGGGGGAATAATTACATGCATGTAGCTTGCTGGATTTTTATAGAATGCTTCAGAAAGGGAGTGAGTAAAAACTATATTAAGTACCCAAAAACATTTGAACTTGCAAGGATCTGCAGGATTTCATTTCATCTTTATCTTGGGCTTCTCATCTTCCTACATCAGACCTCTTTGGCAATGCAAGTCTCTTTTTGGATTCTCAGTGCCTTTTTGGTTGCTATTGCAGAAACCCAGCCCCAATCCCAGCTTCATTAAGATCTTCAGCAATAGACTGAATATTGCATTAAAATGTTGCTAAAACATAAAAAGCATAGCTTTTTGCTAAATGCTACAGCATTGCAATGAGCTGTAATAACCATCAGAGGGCCTTCTGCTCTTTCTAAGCTGACCAGGCTAATAGGATTGCTTGCTGGGAAGCAGGACATAGAATTATGTAATTTGAGAGCAAAGGCTGCCCTCCACATGGCTTGGAGTGCCTGCTAATATGGAATGCCATCTGGTACAGGCTTCTGGATAAATCTTTCTTTGCAGCTCTGTCAGTTCCAGTTTACTTTTTAAAAATGTATTTTTATTAGTTTTAATTATATAAGAATGCTAGCGCAATAACGAAAAATTACTTTGACCTGGATACCACAAAAACCTCCATTTTGCTGAGAGAAATGCATGACAATCAAACAGCACTGATAATACTGTATGTATCCAGAGAGAGAATTCAAATTATTCATTAGATCTGATCAATGGAGATGATCAGAGTTAGACTGGAACTGGCACACTGAAGGAGATCAGCAAATATTTCAGGGTGTTACCCATTGAGTATCTGCAGAAATTCTGCAGAAATTCCACCCACCAATTCTCAAGTTAGAAGGTTGGAAACTCTATTTGATGTAACCCAGAAACCTATGTCTCTTTCTGTGGATCAGACAATTCAAAATTTATAAAAGGCAGTTGATTCTGCCAGCTGCTTTTTTGCATATACTGGTAGATTTAAATTCTAGCGGCTGCTTTAAAGAGACTAAGCTGCATTCATAAATTGTACTCATGCCTAATCTATATTTTCTATCTGTACCTGTTGGGGAAGATGGAACTTATATATGCCTAATGTTTTCCTTTCACAACAAAAGATTCTATTTGACCTATTTTACTTTCAGAGAGCAATTGGAACAGAGATCAGGTGAAGCATTGAATAACTACTATTAATATTTTGATAGTTCTAAATTCACTCAGTTGTATTTTTAATTTGGCATCTATTGTTCACTGTACCTTCTATTTGATTCCAAACTTTCTGACATTTTCTGACAGGTAAGGGTTGGGGAGAAATTATTTCTTGCTCAGTTTACTATGCCCTCTTCTGGTGCAGTAACCAAACCTACAAATAGTGCTGCTCTTACTGATTTAACAGGATTTAACATGAGGCTAGTGAAGGAAAGCGCTTTGGGGATTTTTCCCACCTTCTTCAACCTGTGATGATGCCGAAAGAAGTGACAGGCGCATAGGGGTCACCTCTGTCAACTGTACCATTTCTGAGGAAAGATCCATCAGATCAGGAAAAGTATTAAATCCATATTCAAAAGTAATCCTGCCTCCTGATTGTAGGTGAGGAGGAAGGGATGTCTGGAACAAAAGCATAAGAAGTCCGCACCTACCCTCATTTCATCCCACACTTCTGTGCTATGTCTACCCTCTACAGCTCATTTGCAGTGATTTCCTTGCTCCTAGGTATCTTTCAGCCTATTAAGATCTAAACATGCATGGGTTTGTGATGCAGGTATTAAAGAATAGGGATTTTACTGCACTTGTGGTTAGAGGTGAAAAAGATAATTCACATATGTCAGTACAAAATCATTGCTGATGTGTGGCTGTCATTTCCTTAGGTTGCAATTCCTGTCTTTTCTGCAGGGTCCTTTGGGTGAGTTCAGCAAGTGAAAATACCAGGAGTTTGAGGGATCATTTGGACAGCTTTGAGATGACGCAGCAGGAGATCCAGGTTTGTTTATGCTGCTTCTAGGTCAAACTTCAGGAAGAGGTCAATGTATCCAACCTTGGTCAGGAACATCCTGGACATTTGTTTTGCTATGGGATGCAAATCATGAGTAATAAGAAATTAATTGTTACAATGGAGCTCAAAGTCACACTGCAAACTTTCCTTTTCATATATCTAACATTCCACTTAGTTGCTATTCACTTAGTACATGGCACACTGACGTTTGCTCCTTGAGTGCATTGGCATGTTCACCTTTAAAAACAACCAACTTCCCATACAGTTCCATCTCTCTGTGTTTTCTGTAATGGCATCTGTACTGCTGGATAAGCTCCAATGCTTCATTAACTACTATCCGCAATCCACAGGGCCCCATGTAGTCCAGGACAAGAATCCTTTTGTTGTCCTCATCTGAACCAGCTGATGATCCAGAAAAGTCCACCAAGCAAAGCACCTCTGCTAGAAGCAAGCCAGTTGAAAGTGAAGGAGAAAAATTCCCCACTACTCAAATTACAACTGCAGACCACATAATCTGCTTGAGCCAAGTTTACTTGAACAGCACTGGTGATAGACTACAAGGTTCTGCTCATGGAAGGAGGCTATACACAACCTTTATATACTTGTATAATAAATGCTGACCAGTATTAATATAAAAGGCCAATTATAACATAGGTTAGGTTAATTTGGATAAACACAAATTGAATTTAACTACAAAAACTGAATTGGCACAAAAAATAAAAATGGTAAAGCAGACCAATTTTGAACATGCAAATAAAACTAGACGCTGGTTAGCTTACAAATTAAAAAAGCAAACAGAAAAAAGAATTATTCACCAACTTCAGGATGAATCAGGAACTTTATTTCATAGACATCTAGATACGAAAAACATAGTTAAAATATTCTTTCAAAAACTCTACCGATAGGAAGATGTCCCGGAAGACCAAATCAGAAAATACCTTCGTAAAACTAATATTACACACTTTGAAGAAGAACACAGAGAGATCTTGAACCGGCCCATAACAATGTTCAAATTGATCGAAGCTCGCAAAAAACAAAAGAATAATAAAACCCCAGGATTAGATGGAATTCCTACCGAATTTTACAAACACTGCCAACAATCAATAGATGAAACATTGCTACAAGTTTTTAATGCAGCATTATCGACAGCTGAAATTCCAAAATCTTGGACAGAAACCATTATTACATTAATATACAAACAAGACACAGACCCAACCCAAGTTAGAAACTATAGACCAATTTCATTACTCAATGTGGATTATAAACTATTCATGTCAATACTGGCACAGAGACTCAAAGCAATAATTCACAAATACATACATCCAGACCAAAATGGCTTTATACCTAGGAGACAGATTAAAAACAATTTGAGAACAATTATAAATATTTTGGAACACTACGATCAGAAGATAGACAAAGAAATGTCTCTAATATCTCTCGATGCCCAGAAGGCCTTCGATAATTTAAATTGGTCCTTTCTTACAACACAACTTGAGTCAATGAACTGTGGAGAGAAATTTCTCAAATTGATAAAATATATATATATTCCCACCAAACAGCAAAAATCTCAATAAATGGTGACATGACACAAATTTTTGATATTCAGAAAGGAGTACAACAAGGATGTCCTATGTCACCCTTATTATTTATAATAGCATTGGAAATTGCACTAAACGAAATCAGGAAGGAGGAAGAAATTAAAGGTCTCAAGATTCGGGGAGAGGAGTATAAACTGCTCGCCTTCGCAGATGAAGTAATTTTCATTCTGGAAAACCCAACACTATCTGGACCCAGGCTGATGGCAATGATAGAGGAATATGGGGAAGTCGCGGGCCTCAAAATAAATGAACAAAAAATGAAAGTACTGACGAAAAATATGACTCAGATACAGAGGTTGAAATTAGAAGAAGAATTAGGAATCCAAATAGTAAAGAAGATAAAATACTTAGGTATTTGGTTGATGGCAAAAGCAACTACGATTAAAGAAGACAATTATACTAAATTACTAAAACAAATTTAAAAAGAATTGGAAATTTGGAATAGATTACAACTGTCGCTGTTGGGCAGAATTGCCTCAATAAAAATGAACATACTACCAAGAGTATTATACCTATACCAGGTAATATAAATACATCCAGGAAGAGATTTTTTCAAGCACCTTAACAAAACAATAATGACTTATATATGGCAGGGAAAGAAGGCCAGAATTAAGATCAAAGCTTTACAAGATTCACGAGACAAAGGAGGCCTAGCAATACCAGATTGGGAACTTTACTATAAGGCATCAGGGCTGACCTGGATTAAAGAATGGATGAAATTGGACAATAAAAGAATTCTATATTTAGAAGGCTTCGATTTAACACGAGGATGGCATGCTTTCTTATGGGACGGACCGGACAAACGACATATGTATTTCCAACGACATATAATTTGAGCTTCACTACTCAAGATTTGGCAGGGAATTAAGAAAAATCATTACACCAGAATACCAAAATGGTGGTCCCCGATGGAAGCATTGATACATCCAAACACTCTCGAGATAGGAAAGATGATGCGGTACCAAGACCTATTAAACCAGGAAGGCGAACTTATTCCAAAACAGCAACTTCAAAATTGTGGCATAAATATTGAGTGATGGCCCTATACCCAAATATACTCAAGATACACAGCAGACAAAAAACAATATGGAATCTCGAACAACCTGAATGAATTGGACAAGATTTTACAAGGTGCAGAACAAAAGATGATAACCAAAATATACAACTATCTTCTTAGATACAAATTATTAGAAGAAACAGTAAAAGAAAACATGATAAGGTGGGCTAGGGACATAGGGCATAATATTCATTTGGCAAATTGGGAGAAATTGTGGAAACAAAACATTAAAATGACAAGGGCTACATGTTCTACAGATGGCACCTACCACCGGCTCGATTAGCCAAAATATACCTGAACGCCTCCTCACTCTGTTGGAAGTGTAAAACAAAAAAGGGGACATATTACCATGCTTGGTGGAAATGTATGAAGGCCCAACAATATTGGCAAGACATAAAGAAAATCATTGAGGAAATAACGAACCTACAAGTAGAAGATAGCCCAGAATTTTTTTTATTCGGCATGATAGCAGCACAATACACCAAAGAGACAAAATATCTTATTATACATATTTTGACAGCAGCACGATTACTGTTCGCTCAAAACTGGATATTAGACCAACTCCCAACCAAAAATAAAATCATCTCAAAGATAACAGAATGTGCCGAAATGGATAGATTGACTCTGGAACTCCAGGATAAGGAAGAAAGTGACTACTATCTTGTGTGGCACCAATGGTACCAATGGCTGGAAAGGAAAATCAGTACAACCGTAGATGAAAGTAAATAGGGTGAAAGATTAATAGTAGGAGATGAATACAGAGAAGATGCAAGATTATTCTTAGTTTAAACCATTTGAATTAAGAGTTTAATACTATTTTCTTATTAATACGTAAAGAAATATATTATATATTCTGTTGATGACAAAAAGCATATATGTAGAATGTTGTGTGGGTTTGTAGGTGGTGGGGTTTTGTTTGTCTTTGTATTGTCTTTATATTTTTGTTTATATTTTAATAATAAAAACGTTTTTAAAAAAATACAACATAGGTTAGAATAGAATAGAATAAAACTTTATTATGGTCATCGACCAGCAATAGACATACAATAAATTAAAATTAATTCTGACATTAATCGTAAATAACATCTCTGTTATAAAAATACATGATCTCAAACCTAATTTACATGCGTGTAAGTTTGTGGGTAAATGTATTGTTATAGATCTCAAAAAATTGGCACCAGTTGATATTATAATTCAGTAACCAATTTTTTTCTTGTGGACATTGCAGCGACACAGAATTTTGCCACTGCACGCATGGTAGCCGGATTAGAGTCTTGGAGGAGAAAGCCTACATAAAAGTCATCTGTCCTCCCTGGCAATCTCTCTAGTATGGGGAGAATGTATATTGACCTACATACTCTGTATAACTCACAGTATAATAAAACATGTGAGATATCTTTGACTTCTCCCTTTCCACATATGTATACCCGTTCTGCTATTGGTATTCTCTTGTACCTACCCTGGAGAAATGCTGAGGGAAGAATATAGGTTAGATTTTCTGTTTATAGTGAGATAAGCAGAATAAAGTCAGTTTTTGTGTTGGTTACTTTCTAGTTTCCATCTAAAAATACCAGTGCCAATTTGAACTAATTTTTTAGCCAGTTACTAAGCAGGCTTTCTTGAGTTAAGGGCCTTTGGAGGTTTTCGTCCAGGTATTTATTTTACTCCTTCCGGCTCCTCTTTGGAGATTAAATCTGGAAGCCATTCAGAGGGAGATGCAGAACCTGCTGGTAATTGCAATCAATTGATTCTGGCACATCAGCCAAAGCCACATTATATTTGGAAGCAGGTGCTGAGTCTTAGAGGGCTTGTGCATCAGAACCCAGCTGTGGGTTTGGACCTTGGTGTGTACAGCTGTATAATCTGTACAAACTATCAATTCCGTGTCCATCTGGACTTCCGGTGCAGCTGTCAGGGCGGAAGATCGGCGCGGCATGAGCTCCGTTGTGCCGAACGATTTTCTGGAGTCTCCGCGGCTTTTTTTTTTGCCATTCCCAGCCCCGGAGAGGTTGGGGGAGCAGAGGGGCTTCCTTCGGAGGTGAGGAGAGGGAGTGCGACCCCATCGCCGTAACGAAGTGCGAGCTCTGAGGACCCAGAGAACAGGAAGAGGGCCACGATATAGCGGCCCCGAAGCCAATGACACTGTGGTTTTGACTGGCACGGGGAGACAGGACAGAACGAGATGGGACAAGAAGAAGAAGGAAATTGAACTTAAAACTGCAGGGACTGTGCAGCGACCTGAGAGAATAGTGGCAGCCCAGATTAGAAGTGAAGGAAGCTTTTACTTACTAAGTTTCTGGCGATCTCGCTGCTGTGGAACTGGAGGGAAACAGAAGTACAACTCAACTGGTTTACGTGATGGTGATTATTGGAGTTAATGAAAGCTTTTAGCGGTGATAAGAACTGAATTCCAGCGGACAAAAGAACAATATACTGTGAATTACTAACTGTACAAAGTGGGCGATGATTAGGAGGTAAATCTTCTCCTGATCCCCCTTCCTCCCCAGTTCAGTGTGACAGTGAGCCCTTTCCTGTTTACCTTAACTATCTTGACAAACTGAATTAAGACTGGAAACTAATGTCCTTCTGAAGATCTAATTAATAACTAATATTGTTAATATCTATTAATTGTATATAATAATTATGGATTAATTGATTGAGTATATAATTATCTACTTAGATTTACTATTTAACATAAATTGATATAATAATTTGTATATACATATATATAGACCTTATTTAATTGTATGGTCATAAATATATAGAATTGAGAGTGAATATTAGTAGAGCGAAGCAAGGAAAAAAGTGGAATTGAGTGTGCAAACTTAAACAGATTACATAACATTAGTGCATGATAATTTGGAAAAGTTTCCTCTGTCTAACTAATATGTCTACCACAGTAACCTCCACAAAAGTGATGAAAAAACATATAGCCTCTACAGTGGCGTCTTCGCTGATAACAACACCTCCAGGGCTAAGAAAGTCATCCGAAAACCTACCAATAACAGAGAAACCAATTCCATGTCCATCTGGGGCTGCAAGAGGAGAAGAGAGTTTGTCTCCTCCTTTTCAAGGTCTTGCACTGCAGGAACCACTTGCCTCTTTGAAATTGCAGTCTGTGTCAATGACTTCAGCTACGGAGTGTGAGAGGGATAGCAGCAGGGGTGGAATGCTGGGGGTTCGGGAGAATCTCTAGCTAAGATTTTGTGCAGTTCGGAGAACCCCCAAATCCCACTGGCTGGCCCCTCCTGCCCCTCCCCTCCCAGGAGTCCCCATGCGGCCTGCTTTGGATGCAGCTAAGTGCAGGGCATGTGTGGAGGTTCAGGGAGGGCGAAAAATAGACCTACCGGAAGTTCAAGGAGGCCTATTTCTGACCTTCAGAGGGCCTCCGGAGCTTGGGGAGGCCATTTTTGCCCTCCCGGAGGTTCAACAAAAGCCTCTGGAGCCCGGCAAACACCCCCCTCCCCGCTGTGGTGCAGGAAGCTGACTAGGCCACACCCACCATGGCCACGCATATCAGTAATGTTCCTATAAGCCTTTCAGGAGCAAGATGATAATTGTGCTCTATGGAGCATAGTAAAAGAACACATCCACCAGCATTCTCCAGTACCAAGCCTTGACAGCTATGGGTCCATATTCTATCCAAAATCCTTTAAAAGAGAGGTCTGCCTTTGAATTGTACCACAGAAAAAAAATATGGAAAACAAAAGCAGAACCAGCATTGATTTGCTTGCTCCATCCCAACCTCCCTGGTGAAGAAAAGGCAGCAGCATTTGGGGGTCCTCTGCTATCTCCAGAGAATCCCAGGTGGAAGAGTGTCAGTTCTCAGAAATAGTAAGCCTGGATATCTATTTTGTTTGTTTGTTTCACTCATTATTCAATTTCCATGTGCAAAATGGACTAAAAAGCCAAGAGTGGGACAATTGGACGCCTACCCTTCAGTCATGTTCATCAAAAAGGGATAGGAAGCTTTGTTTAACAGAGGGAAAAGATGTAAAGTGACCTCAGGTTGAAAGCAATTGACGAATCAAAAGTCAACAAGCAGGGGACGAGGAGACACACTTCAGCGCTTTGAGAATATGTGGACTGATAGGGCAGGAAAGACACAACACATCACCTGGCCCCCGCTCTACTTAGAGAAAGGTGAAAGGACTCCAGGCAAACTTTTGCCAAATATTGACCTACCAATAGAACACTACATCTTTAAAGGGGCTAGACTGTACTTTGAGCACCTTGTTTATATATATGGGGGAAGGTAAAGGTAAGGAGAAAATGGGGCTCACAGGTATAATGATTAAGTTTCCAGATCATGCTTTGTAATACTTTATTTGCATCCAACAAGATAGTAGTTCAGAGAACACAAAAGCACTGTTTTCCTCATCGTCTCTATAATACATTTGTATGTTGGAGTATAGATTGGAAGAAATGGTGTAGTAGAACATATTGAAGGATACAATAATAGAATTCCAAGTAAAAATTCTATAGTCAAGTTTTGTTGGATGTACCTTCTTGTTCTGTATTTGATCTCTCCCCACAATAAGAGGAATGCACCACTGAAGATCCTGATGCAACGCTGGAGGCTGCCCAGAAAAACATCTGCGTCTCAGATCCTCCCATGCACTTTTTTTAATATAAAAGTGGAAGTATGGGGGGGGAGGGAGATATAAAACCAACCTGCCATGTCATTCACTTTGAACCGCTTATCCACCTAACAGAAACTCACCTATCCTTATGGTTTGGGCAGTAGGGAATTACTATATACTCCCTTTGGCATAGATCATTATGAGGCTTTGTCTCAATTCAATCCTGTTTTGGTATCACAGTATCATATCCTTTCCAATAAGGTACAAACCCAAAAGTTATGCACATCTACCCACATATACAATGCTTCTGATAGGGCCCTTTAATGTTTATTATATATCTAGGAAAGTCCGAGAAAAGGAGCTGTAACTATTCGAGGAGAATGCTGTAATTCCTCTCAGCCAAGGCTCCTGGTAGCCAACTGCTTATGATGTTACTTTTCCCACATTCTTTTGCAATTATATTTGTATTTTGGTCTGTGACCACAAATAAAAGTTATATATACAGTATATATTTTGATAGGGAACACAATTAATATATATATATCTAGGAAAGTCCGAGAAAAGGAGCATTTTAACCATTAGTATTGTCAAGGAATGGTGCAATTATACCAAAACACTGTTTTCCCTTTCATGCTGTGTCATAATGCATAGGCACCATTATAACTAGTAAGAAAACAGGCCTAAAGGAGGAAAAATGCTTCCACACATAGTTGCCAGTACCACTTGCCTTTCTGAGAGTTATAAAGTACATACACTACCTCTGCAGTTAATAGATGAGATGAATATACCAGATAATGGAGGGATTTCTGGGCACAGAAGTATTGCAACCACTCCCATCCTCATTAATGTCATCTTCATGTCCATAGTGGATTGCATTCCATTCTGTAGAAGTGGGGTCTTTTAATCCCTGCTACTATGAATTATGGTAGTTGTGTTATCTGTAGTGTGGCAGTCTTCAGATTTAGGTTGTTCCTATATTGTGCCTATTCCTTTCCTGTGTGGTCTTACAACTGGAAGCATGATCAACTTGTAAAGTGGTAAACCTTGATAAGCCAGTCAACAGCTTTCTGTCTACCTCTATACCACATTTCTGATAGAGGTGGGCTTGAATCCCTGATGACAATTAGGATAGAAAAGAAGCAAAAAATTGAGATGTAATAAGCTGGGCTGCCAGCAGAATGGTGAAAGTCTGGTTTGTTGGATAGTTTAAGAACTTCACTAATGGAATGTTGAAACAGCAATGCTTTTCTATTCATTGATTTATCTAATTTATGTAGCCACTCATCTTACAGGCAAGAACTTTTATTTCTTCCCCAGTTGATATGAAGGATGAGAAAGTTTGAAGTAGTGGGCGATTAGTGCAGGAGAGTAGACACAAAAGGTCCATCATTATTATTAATAATTAAATTATTAATAATTATTTATAATTATTATAATTATATAATTATAATAAATAAAATTAATAATAAATAATAATAAAATCAATGGAAACCATATGTCCTCAAAGACCCACCCAAGAAAAGGACAGTGAAAGGAGGAAGGAGAGAAAAGCAGAATTCATCAATTGGGAATTGTAATGAACAGTCTGGACAGAAAACTGGGCCATCACTTTTGCCAAAGTGGAGGAAGGGGTAGAAAACCAGAAAATGATTTATTATGCCAAACTCTTATGCTATTTCTAGCTGATTTATGGACAAGGCTGCCGTGCAAGACAGCCTTGTGTTTTGGGTCTAGATCTGGGTTGCAAAAATCTGGATGACCACTAGATGATAGCAAAGCATCACAATTTACAATAGTAATTATTCTATAATTACAGTGAGATTTTGATAACCCAGATTTGATAATCCTAACTTTCTGTATATTTGGAATATATAGAAATAGCTCCAGCTGTATCTATCATTTTGATGTATTGAATGAAATGTTTTTGTCCATGAAAGCCTAGGCAACTCAATTAGTTGCTCTAAGACAATGTCCTCTAAGCTGGTACCTTTAAATGTTTTGAGACCAAAACTCCAGAGTTTGCTCAGTGAAAATTTTAATCTTAACCCATCTGGGTTAACAACAATCTAGGGAAGCTAATTAAAATGCCACAAGATCTTCTTTCCCTTCATAATAGCAAGACTATTGAATGAACTACTAATTATATATACAGCATCATTAGTGTGATTGTGTTTTACAGAATATTAGGGAACACACTCTGAGCAGTTTACAGCTGAAGGTCCAATTCCATAAAAGCAATCAAGAGAGTGGAGGAAAGAGAAAGCAGGAATATATACAATGCAACAGTAAATTGTTCTTTTGCTGCACATCTTTAAGCTAATTGCAATATTGAAGGAAAGTAGAAAATTGTGCCAAATATTTTACCAAGAAGGTGATTCTGAAGATGGCTTGGAATGGAGAGAAATGGGATGCTGTTCTAAGTTTCAGGGCTCCTATTTGGAACTGTTTCCTCCCTCTCATTGTATGACCAGCTGACTTCTATCAAATGAAATATTTAAGTTTATTTGCTTTTGGAACTAATGTCCCAAGAATGTTTATGGCATATAGCTTCTCTTTTGAGACAAATGGCACTTCAGAGATTCTGACCAATTTAGATGAGACTTTGCAATCTGAATGTTATGTACACGCAGGCGTGAGCAGAGGCTTTTCCTTCTGCACAAGTGCGGGACATATTTTAAAGTTATTGGTTAAAGGCTGACAGTTTCCTATTAAAAGGGGCTGTCAGCAGGGAACTGCATGTTGGTTTATAATGAATCCTTATCTTAAATACATGTTGCTGCTGGAAGTCTGGCTCCTCATCTGTGTACCCACGCACAACATTTCACTGAAGGATTACACTGAAATCCCCCAAAATTCTCCAAATTTCAGGAGTATTTTGGTATATATATGCCTTTCAATCAGTTTTTTTTATTTCTTGGTATTTTTCAGGAGTGGCCTGCCATTGTCAGAGAGTATGACTAGTCCAAGATCACCCACTGGCTTTGTTGCTAAAATAGCACTAGAATTCACAGTCTCTTTGTTTCTAGACCAGTGGCTTTAACCACTACAACAACATGCTTGTTAACCATAAGAGTGAACTGAGAGCTAGTAGCAAGAGAAAGCATCTAATCACAGTCATAGTCTTGTCACTCTCCACCTTTTCCCACTCAGAAATCCATTGGGACAATTTGTCTCAGCTGCCAGCCCAGCTCAGCTGCCTACTCCAACCACTGTGCCTCCTTTGAGGCCCATCACAAGATAACATCACAATGGTTAGTTATTTTGAGTAAGGATACACAACTCAGCTGTTGTGCTTTAACAGCGGGTGGGATCAAAAAGCAGTTTTCTTAGGAGATCTTAAGAATTCCAATCCCTGCAAGACCTCTACAGAGAAGCTGAGAACTTGACTGTTTTCTCTTTTAAGGGCCCCTTGGAATTGCTGTCATAATCATAATGCAATATATTGTATGCCAATATAAATATTCAAGCATTTTATCCTTAGAACTGCCACAGCGAATAGCCCATTATTAATCTCATAACTGATGGAAGGAAAAATTTCCTCTTAAGTTCATGGCTATAGTGGAAGTAGTTTTCCAAATTACATCTGCTGCTGCTATCAACAAAATGTCAACACTGCTCTGCTCAGGGCCATCCTACATAAGCAGCTGCCTAAACATCCTTCCAAAATTTAAGTATGTTTTGCTCTAATCTTCCTGTGTTCAATAAAAGATATTTCTTTTCTCCATAATAGTCCTAATGTCAGCCTTTAACTTACCAAACTTTACTACCAGGGACAAAGTTGATCTGATTTACAGCTAAATAGAGATAGTTTCATTTTATCAAAGCCAGCTCAAGATATGTTGCTGCTTGAGACGAATGGTGAGAACCTTTTTGCCCCATTTCATGGGGCAAAACCAACATAACCAGACTAGTAGCTGAAATATCAACAATGGGGCAGAATATCAGGGGCAGAAGGTTTTCTTAGTCCATGCAAAATAGATTTTATGGCAAGCTCTGTTCTCTCCTCCATCACTTTACTGAAGTTCAAACTTTCTAATATTTACTCTGCTTGAGGGAGCTGTCCTGAATCTTCAGAACCAGGAAAAGGTTCACCAACCCTAAAGGGCAAGTTATATTAATAATAAGATTTCTTATTAACTCCGTTCTCCAATTTTAGTAGAGCAGTTAATATCACAATTCAGTTCTGTACCAAAGGATAGGACCCCTCTAATTTCCTCAGGCTGTGGTAATCTTCTGCTCAAAGTAAACACTGCCAGTAGTCACAAACAGTACTACAAACTACTCCATTCAACTGTTGAAGAGGTACTCTGTGTTATATCTTGGGTGAAGAATGAAGTTGAAGCCGACAGATTAATCTGGTTACGTTTATTCAGCTCAGGTTAGCAACTTAGTAATAAGAACAGTAGCTGCAGGCTGGCAGCGCTCTTTATAGAGGGCTGTCAGCCGTTGGCCAATAGATTTAAAGTATTTTTCCGTGCCTCATGAGGACTGGAGTGAAACCTTCCAGCTGCACCTGCACATAAACACTCTACACCCTCAAAAATACAGGTTACAAATGAAGTGAAATTATCATTGGACAGATGCAGAAAAAGAAATAGAATATGGCTGCTAGATAAGCTTAAAAACTGATGGGTATAACTTTATATTATGTGGAGATCCTGAGAGATTAGCACAACCACAGCAATTGATTGTGTTGTGTCTGTTACTAAGAAAGAAATGCTGCAATGCTAGCCTGCAATTGGTCCTTCAGAGTAGACCATTCTGTGCAAATGTCACTAACAGAGATCCATGCAGAGTGTTAATCGTCAGTGGACTAATGCCAGTGAGTGATTTTTGGGCTGCTTTTGGAGGCGCCTGAAGGCTTTGATATTTCCAGAAACTATGGAGTCTCCTCTCTCTTTAGAGGATGTGCAGCATCCCCTCCATTGAGTTCAGCAGACACAGGAGGTTAAAGCTGATGCTCTCAAGGAGGCCCTGGATCAAAACCGGGCTCAATTGAAAGTAAGGCCTGAAGCTTGCAACATTCAGATTGGTGGGCCATGGGATCACTTGAGTCTCGGTTCCCTAGTGATGGCTCCCTGGCATTTCTGAAAATAAGCCCACTGCATTTGAATAAATATAAGAAAGTGACCCAAAGCGATCCTTTCCTGGAGCCTCCTAAATTCAAATGGAAAAGATAGGGCTGTTCAGGTAATCCCACTATCATTTTACAGAGGCAAATACATTTTGAACAAACCTATCCATGTGACCCCAAAATGATCTTTTCATGGAGCCTTCTGAAGTCAAGAGAAAGTTCCCTGTGGGAAGAATGGAGCCGGATGCCTCCCAGAACAGCGCCTCATCATGATGATGCTGCCCAGAACATTTCATATTAATGTTTATATTAAATTATATTTATATTAATATGATTAATATAAAGTATTAATTTATTAAAGTTTAATCAAAGTATTGCATTTTTTAAAAAGTGTTAATCTTCAGATCCTTTCCTGTAGTAGATCTAGATTTTCATGCACATAATCATTGTATTAACTATGCAAGTTGTATAATATATAACTGAGTCATACAACTATGCAACTATTTTATATCCTCACTAAAAGATAGAATCTTAGACAATTGCACATTTCTTTCCAGCTCTTTCCACCTTTAAGGCTGCAGACCGCAATATAGCATCATTTTCCTTAAACAGAGAAAGGGAACTATTATCTGCTGCATTCCTCTTAGATTTATTTGTATCCTGCCTTTATTATTTTTTCAAATAATTCAAGGTGGTGCATATATGCAACATACCTTCCTATTTTCCCAACAACAACAGTCCTATGAGGTGGGTGGGATAAGAGTGTCTGGCCCTAAATCACTCAGCTGACTTTCATGGCTAAGGTGGAACTTGAACTCATGACTCCAGCTTTCTAGCCTGATATCTTAACCACTAGACCAAACTGGCTCTCTAGTTGTAGCTGGTAATAATCCAGTTCTGCCTGAAAACAGGCAGTTTTGGCACCTTCAGGAAAATTTTGAACTTGCTTGCCTTAGCCTGCAGGACTAGTCAGATTCATCTAGAAATGAATGCCTATTTGCCATTAGCTATTCTTTGCCGTCCCTTCCCATTTTTAGTAAAGGGTTGGGTAATCAATTAACATTTTTTCTCAAAACTCCTCTGAAGTTTTACAGATGGGAGGGACAGGATTGGGTTGAAGGGAGCTTCCCAAGTACAAAGAAAAGTTTAACTTCCTATCTGGAACATTGCAAAAGTGCAAGGGTGAGGTAGATACAACTTGAACATAAACATGGGGTGGGGGTGGGGGGGCAGGGGGATTGATAGAACTGTTCTTAGATATTTTTGAATTACGAAAACAATTTTGTCCGATATTTTAAGTTACCTGAAGTGATGCACATCTATTGTGCAAAGGTACTCTCTATTTTAAACTCTTTGAGCCATGTTTACTTAGCTGATCCCTGCCTAGAGTGAAAATATACAATCTCATTAAAAAGCAATTGTTTACTATATTAAAAGGAATATTTTAATGTTTTAGGTGATGGGAATGACCAGCAGCACACTATAACCAAGATTTTGTTAATGAAATAGAGCTAAAACCAGGAGTTATAAATCTTGTAAATAATTAGTTAGAATGATGTATTGTGGTCATTATTATTTCCAGGCAAAAACTTTTAAGTGTTGGGTTTTTTTTGCTTTGTGATCACAAAGATTCAGTTTATAAGAGGCAATTTCTATGAAACCCTCAGCAGGAAATTAGGGACAATGGAAATATTCTGGAACTAATCTCATTTTTCTGCAAGAGAACAGAATTTTTTTTTCTTCACAGGATAGCTATGAAGTTCTGATTTTCCCTTGGATTAAACTTATCAATAGCCATTGGTTTACTAATAAATACCATATAGTATTTATTAAATGTGTTTGCTGCCCATCTCTCCACTATAGTATAATAAATACAAAAATTATAAAATATCACAAAACCTCTGCCTCAGTAGTGCAAATTCATCTTGTGATTACTAAACATTATGCCTTTTCCAAGATGGATAAATACTATGATTCCAAAAGCTCTCTTAAAATCTGGACTATCACTTTTCCAATTTCTCAATATAATTCTTTTAGAATGAAAAGAGACAGATTCTAAAGCTTTTGTATATATTTCAACCACATTAACATCCTTAACATTTACATATTTTCCAATTTATATACTGTATCAAATTAAGAAATTGCCTGTTTCTCTCACAGAGCAACTCTATAACTCTTGAATACATTAAAATCCAACTCCACAAAAAAAGGTATCAAATAACTGCAAAAGTCCATAGCTAGATAGTGGTTGGGTGAAGAGGCTCAGAAGGAACTGTTCACCAGCTTCTCAGCCTGTAAAGATGACAGCAAAAGATTTCTACTTTCAGACTTGCATGATTCTGTTAACATAGCCAATTCTACCATAAAGTAGAATTCATTCATCTGGTTGTGTTTCCTATCTGATCTATTTTGGAAGCTGACAGATAAATCCCATAACCATATCATACGGGTCAATGAACTTGAAAATGTTTATACTTCCAACAAAATCTGATATCCATTATTCCAGGTACATTCTCTGGGTGGGAAGCCCAATATACTAAATACACTTTTATGAAATATTAATGTTTTCATCTTTTTCAAACCATAATTGTTTTGCCAAATCCACATGTTAAGGATTATTTGAAAAGTCATCATTATTTCAAAAGATAAGTGTGCATATACTATAGCTAGTACAATGCATAGAGGTAGTCCTTGCTTAATGTCTGGCTGAAATTACAACAGTCATGGAATGGGTGCTTTATGGCCCACAAAGTACGCCAGTCACTGTAAATGGTTGCACCACCCCAGTCTATTAAAATAAATAGATTCACTTAAAGACTGTGGCATTTGTTTAATGACTATCACAAAAAGAGCCAGAAAATTACTTTCTCATTTGGGTGCCTTGACTTACAACAACTACATTGTACAATCATAGATTTCCAGCTCAGTTATGGTTGTAAATTGAGGACTACCTGTATTTAGTCTGATATGAGAGCATGGGTTAAAATTCCATTCAGAATTTATTTTCTTAGGAAATTCAACTTCATCTAGGATCATAAAAAGCTGCTAGTCAAACCAGTAGCCATCTAATTCCCTATTGCCTAAGGTGTGAGAGTTTCAGGAACAGCCTGACTTCCTGATCTGATCTACTTGAAGAGGCCAGAGATGGACTTCTCCATTGCTCTTTTTTTAAACCTAGTCACACATCATCAGTAGAACTATGTAGAACTGCTAAGTAAGATAGATTTGTTTCCAAAGTCCCTTATGCTACAAATTTAGAGATGTTATAACTATTGCACAGGCAATAGATTGTATTGACAAAGCCTTTGACACTTTTGATCAGTGAGATTCCAGTGTGTCAGTACATATAAGCACATGCATTTTTTAATATGAATATTTTTATAACATGCTCACTTCCTGCAAATGCAGCATTTGTGGGTTCCCAAGTCTCTTTGCACTGATTGAAACACTGATTAATTCTATTTTTATTTAGGTTTAATTTTTTGTACTTTCCCAGCATACATATTTGCCCCTTTCAAGATTACTCAAATTTTCTCAAGTTATTCAGAAATCACATTTAAGTCTCTTTAATTTCTCCACTCTAAAGATAAAACTAAGCTATGCGTTTCTTCTCTCAATTTCTTCTGGGTTCTGCAAAGCTATTAGAGAAGTTATCAACAATGAGGGGAGTCTATGAAAACTTTTTGGTCAGAGTATCAGTCTACAATTTCTTTTACATCTAGTCAATATGTGGCCATGAATGCTGGTTACCTGTTAACCAAACTGGGTATTTCTGAAGTATTATCATGCCTCCCCCACTACTTCTTTGACAATAATTTCCTGTTGTAAATCCATGTTTTCAGTCACTGTCTGGTTCCCTTTATCTCACGTATCCCTTAATTAGTAGCATTCCTGCTATAATCAATCTTTCTTCCTCATTCTGTGACTTTTTTAAAAAGGCAAGAGTTAAAAGAAAAAACCTAAAGCCCAATGCAAATTTCTCATCCATGACTAGCTCCATCCCAGTGTAATACTACTACGTTATAATCTACATTTTGTGTGTTTCTACATTATAATAAATGTAACAAAGATGGTATCATGTTGTTTTAAACCATAGCCTAACCAATTAACAAAAGCATTGTTACCTGGACCAGGTAACCTGGACCAGGATTTTTAAAATCTCATTAAAAGGGATGGGAAGACTTTAATTTGTATACCAGAAGTATGAAAGTAATGTGTGAAATGTATATATTTGTTATATATATTGGAGTGCTTCCTATTCCTTCTATCCTATTACTATTAGTTCTATACTATTACTATGACAGTTACAATTGCCTCTATACTTTATTACTTTTTTTTTGTGCCAAGCAGCTTGTCCTGGAAAACGCCTGGATGAGTCTCTGCAGTTTTCTTGGCAAGGTGGTTATACATTTGATTTTTATTCCACTTTTATTACTTTGTAAGTAACTCAAAGCAGCAAACGTACCTAATACTCCTTCCTCCTATTTTCCCACAGCAGCAGCCCTGTGAAGTGGGTTGGGCTGAGAGACAATGGCCCAAAGTCACCCAGTCAGCTTTCATGACTAAAGCAGAACTAGAACTCTCTTTCTCTTAAGGCAGCACCTTAACCACTATATTGTGGTGAAGAAGTGGGTTTCCAGCTTCTTAGGGCTGAGCAAGAATGACTAACCCAATATTGACTAGTTTCTAGCATGATACCTTTACTACACCAAACTGGCTCTCGTTTATCATTATTGCATCTACTACTGTTATATCAATGTTTTCTTCTTCTAGAGCCTGTTCTGTTCTAATTATTCTGAGTTTCCTTCTTTTTTTCTTCTGTTTGTTACACCTTTTTGATGCTCAGGTAGAGCTCTTTCACCTTTCTACATTGCATTTTCCCTTGTTGAGCCTCTATACTTCTTTTATCTTGACCACCTCTCCCTCTACAGAGAAAAACACCTTTTAGCTACTACACTTCCATTTCATGAAGACTACAGAGCTTTCCCCACCCCACCCCACTCCACCCAAAAAAAACCAAGCCTTGCTTCATCTTCTTTCCTTTCCCCATGCCTGATCAAGGCTCCTGTTTTATTGGCAACCTGGCCGTGGTGACGCTGGAGAAAAGGCTTATATAGAAGGAAAAGAAGGTAGCACAGGTGCCTGCAATTATCTTCAGCGGTCTGCTCTTTCACAAGCAGGCTTTGTTTAAAGTGATCTGGCAATTTTCTGAATCTGAATTTTAAGAACCAGGTAAGGAAGATGATGAAATCCTGCCTTTGCTGCTGTCATTCGTGTGTTTGTTTGTGTGTGTGTGTTGTGGGAAGGAAGGGTAGAGATTGCCCAACCAGAATACAATAAATCGGTCTTAGACTGCTGGATTGTTTTGTACCGAGCAGCACTCAGTTTGCTCAAGAATATCAAACAAATAGCTATAAAATGACCCTGGAAATTATTTCTCCAAGTAATAGGGGTATCATAGTATTTTCTTCTCTTTTTTTTTGTGCCTTGGAGACAGTCTTGGGTCTAGCAATGACATGGACCAGTTTCTATAGGATTTTAGCAAGGTTTTTTTTCAGCAATAGTTTTCTATTGCCACCTCCTTCCTAGGACTCAGAGAAAGTGAGTGGACCAAAGTCATCTAGCCAACTTTGTACCCAAGGCAGAACTAGAATTCAACTCTAGTCTGGTGCCTTCACCAAACCAAACTGGATCTCAGTTTCTTCTTTATAATTGGCTAATTCTGCTTACTTAAATGCCATTCACTCATATATTCCTATAGTTTCAGTTATTGATTTACTACTGTTTTTCAGTTGGAGATAGATTTGGTTTCTGGGAGTGCCAGGGCCTGAGTCTATCTCTTTAATTTCTGATTGAAGTTGATTTTTTTTCCTCCTGCGAATCAGAGGCTCCGCTGGTTCTCAGAGACTGTTTCAAATCAATCTGACTAACCAAAGTGAATAGCAAAGCTCAATACTTAGGACTTTCTTTGTAAAGTCTCCTTCCATTACGTCTTGAAAATGCCAAGAGTCATCTTAAACAACGTATCTGGGATATTGATTTTCAAACCAGTTTAGGTCTAGTGCAGTTTATGGATTCTTATCAAATAAGAGCCGTCATCTTCTCTCTCTTCAATTCCAATTCTGAAATTTCATTGGATTTTCACCTTGACCATGATGGATGCACTATCCTCTGCAATTATATAGGTAGTAGTATACGTTCTATAGGTGGTAGTCCACATCCAATCTCACCCTCAAATTTCAACTGATCCAGAATACAGTGTTGTGAACGGTAATGGGCAGATTAATGGAGATTCAAACTTCAAAGGCATCCCCATGTAGAGTACATTTTAATAAATAAGGTGGGATGTGACCAGGGTATCAGTGACTTCAGAAGGGCCTATTGATCTAGAAAAGAGTGAAACTGGCACATCAGATAAATTTGGGCAAAGGCCTTTGCCAAGCAGGACGTGTGAGTCCAGGAAAGCCCCCAAATTTCACAACAGGAAATTTGGGGGCTTGAAAGGAAAGTGCCACTCCATCCAATGTCAGAGATGGAATATTTCCAGAATGTCTATGACAACCTGCCATGGACAACTCGTTACTGTCAACTTGTCACTGCCAATTTGACATGGCCAAACTTGCCGTGGCCAACTCACTGCAAGACAACTTGCTGCAGGACAAGAGTTACATAATATTGAAGACATGGTGTAATAGAATCATTTTAAAAAAGGATGCAAAAGGAGGGACAAAATGAAATGTGAATGAAAAAAATAAAATATTTTAAAATTATTTGAAGTAATTAAATTGAATTATTGAATTGTCCCACAGCAAGTTATACTGCAGCGAGTTAGTCACAGTGAGATGGCTGTGGTGAGTTGACCCACAATTCTAATTGGTCAAACAGTCACAATCACTCAGTCTTGGTAGTATGGAGACAAAGATAATTCCCTCTCATCCAAAATCTCATAGCTTCAAGGCATTGGGACAGAATCTCAAAAGTCTCATTTAGCGAGACCAGGATCAAAATATATACTTGTGTATCATCAGTGTATTGATAATACCAAACCCCAAACCAGCAGATGACCTCATGCAGCAGTCTCACGTAGATGTTAAAAAGGAAGGGGAGAATTCTCTGTACTGTACAAAGAAGGGGTCAAGGGAGTAACCAACACTGATTAGAACCACCCATGGAGAAAGGAAGAAAACTACCATAAAAACAATGCCCACAGTCCCTAACCCATGGAGCCAGTTCAGAAGGCTATCATGGTCAGTTGTATAAAAAGCTGCTAAGACATAAAGAAGCACAAAGATGAATGCACCACCAGCATTCTGGCTCTAACATGGATCATCTACAAGTGCAATCAAAACTATCTCAGTACTAAATTTCCCCTTTTCAAGGCAGGAGGCACCACCCCTCCTTCAAAGAGGCCAACACCACAGCCTGGATCTAACCACAAGTCAACTCCTTGGCCACAGTCAATAGGAAGGACCCAGATCCAGTAAACAGGTGGGTGAACTAACAGCATAGAAAGACCTGTACTCTTCAGAATCATTGGCTCAAACTCATCCCAGATCAAACTATCAGATCATGCCCAAAGAACCGTGGCCTGCCTTGTCCAGTCACAGTCCAAGGCAAAGTGATCTGCATCTACCAGACAGTCTGGATAATACTCACAGCAGCCCTGCAGATGTACTACGGGGCTCTCCCTACCTAATAGGGACTAGTCATTCTAAACAAGGCCAGTGGACAGCTATCAGGGGATACAATAAGGACATTTTTTTTAATTTAAAATATTTATATAGCCACCTACTATACCTTTTAACCAATTCTGGGTGACTTCCAGTCAAAAATTAAAACAACATAGAAAATATTGGCATTTTGCCACCCTTATCACCACAAAGTAATCCCTTATATGAGTCCTTATTTAGTCAGATTGCTTCAAGTCTTTCTCCAACAGTGCTCCATGTTTTTTTTCTGAAGCTTCATCTCCTAGAATCTCTCAGTAAACCTTGGAATTGGCACACAGGAAGAGACTGCAGATATGGTCCAAGGCCCTGGCCACCCATTCCAGACAATGTCTACAATCTTGGACAAACCATACCTAGATCCTCAGGGAAACCCCCAAGTTGTCTTTGGAATCATCAGTGAGTTGACAACTGACTAACGTTAATGTCTTCCACTGCCAAATCACATCTCTATTGCCCTAAGAAAAAAGCCAGATCAAGTATGTGGTTGCCAATATGTGCTGCCAATGATTTGGAACAGACCCTTTATTATCATGGAGGCCACAAAGTCCTGGGGTACTGCAGATATAATATAACTGGTTGACAGATTGAAACCTCCAAACACCAACAGCTTTTGGGATTCTGTTGCTAGTGTAGCAAAAGAATCCAGCATCTCAGTCAGGGATGCCACTTTAAGAGCAAAGAAAGCAGTACACCAGCAGGAATCCCATCTGTTGCCTTATAAGCCCAGCTTCAACAAATTATGGTATTAGAGGAGCAAAGCCACTGAAAGTCTCATGGATGATCACAGCCATCACTCAGTCTTGGACTCTTGGCCACAACCACGCCTCAGTAAAATATGGCAGGCCAATGCCCTCAATCTGGATAAGATCATGGAGGAAGGCAGTTTAGTTATACACCTAACCTGACATTTAATAGCCTCAGCGAAAGTCCAGGGCCGCTGAGGAACTGATCATCAGACACCAAAGGTGGATGCCAAGGGCCAAACCACTTTCAAATAACAGATCCAGTATCCCTGAGTGTGGCCTACACCCAGCCTCCTGCCATACCTCCCTCTGCCCAGCACTATGACAATGGCATTGCCTACCCTGGCCCACTGCCACCTTACACCAAGGGACACATAAATAATATCGTACCACCACCACTAAACTAAACAAACTAAATCCAATGCTCTGGCATTAAATATTTTGGTTGTACTGTACAAGTAAAGCAATATTTGTATAAACTGTCAGCTAATCTGGGGGCATGGATATAATCCAGTTGGGCCATTAACGCCCTTCTCCAGTCGCTAATATATAAGTTAAAAAGAAGGGGTGCCAATATACATCCCTGTCTGACCCCCTTATTAACAGAGATGGTTACGGTGCCCCACTTTGGGTTCAAACAAATATTTCCCTCCTCGAGTCAGTTCAAAGCCAGTTCTTATGCTGCCTAATGGGAGTTCCCCCCTGTGTGAGTAATGCTGCAATCCGTTTGGAACTGGGCATACCATCTCTCGCTACTGTCCTGTGGAAGTGTGCTATTGGCTACTGGCTGACCCTGTGGGTCAGACTTTCAGATTACTATTTAGGCCAGTGCTTATGGCAGGACGACTTCCACAGTCCTTGGGCCCACAATAACTTATGAAGATAGTTATTCCCCCTATTGAAGCCCTTATGCTTGGCCCAGATGCAGCCAAATCACTGATATTTCAGCGATTGGATGATATTGAAAGACAAAAAGAATCTGGCACTTGGTGCGGGAGTAAGTTCTCCGTTTTCTCTCGGTATTACTCCCCGAATGCACCCCCCCCAAATATCTCTCTACGCTAACCTTTGTTAAATACAGGTTGGCCTTTCTAAAGGCACGTTTTAATGTGATCCCCTCGAATGTCCTAGATAGCAGGTGCTCCACCCACTGTTCATGTGATGGCCGATCTCCGGAATCGTTGGCTCACATCGTATTTAAATGCCCCCATTATCCAGAGGTAAGGTCAGAACTTATCTCTCCCATTTGCCAAAGATTTCCTGGATTATCTTAAAAACTTAGTCTTCACTTCTTACTCCAAGATACTGATTCTAAAATTATACTAAAGGTAGCAAAAATTTTTGCTGCAGTCTTGGGATGTAAGAGTCAGGGGAAGGGATGGGCTGGACCTACTGACTGAGGTTAGCCCTATTGATTGCTAGCGGTTGAGTTACTTAGTGGTTGTATAAAGTGCCGATGTGTGGATTTTATGCAAATTGCAATATAGTATTTTCTACCTATGTACAATTTTAATCGACTATAGTCCATATAGATTGGAGCTAAAAATTTAAAATACATGAACTGTGAGTCTGACGGAGTGGTTTCCACCACTGATCTTGTTGCTGTTCTGCACTTCAGTCTGGTCGTGTGCCAGCTATGTGTCTTGGATGTTTTGGGTTTTTTTGGTCTATGACCACAATAAAGTATTACATACATAAGCTGGTGTAATAACTGTGCCTTTGGATCTCTAGCAGCCCAGAGTTGTTTTTAACTTTTTTATTGGCATGTTTCCTGCTGCTCCTCTCCAATTAAGACTGTTTGCCTTATGTTACTTGCTGCTAAGGTCTATTGCCTAGAGGAAATATAACTGCTTTTAGAACGGTTTCCTTCTTCTCCAAAAGTAGGAGAAGTAACTGAACATTGAGCTGTTCAAACATGTAAAAAGAGGGGAAAGGTTAGGGTTTCATTATATACATCAGTGCATGGTCTTGCTCTTGGAACAGCCAGTAAACTGGTTCTTCTACATTCAAGTCTTGGCTCCTGACAGCTGGCATGTTGGGATTAAATTACAATCAGAAGAGAACCTTCTTCATGTACTCTAAACATTTACCAGTCAACATGATACAGAACTCAGTGTGACTCTCCTGCCTTGGCTGGTTGCCCCATAGAAGTTGACATCATAGTCACTAAATCACAGGAGGTGGCAGGAAAACACAAGCCCTTGGTGATATACACATGACAGGCAGAGAAAACATTTCAGCAAAACTGAGACAGCTCAGTAAATATCCAACAATGGATTGATCCATTCTGTGGCAGGTCTAGATTCTTACCACACAGGATACAATAGCAATAGCACTTACTTATATACCACTTCATAGTGTTTTACAACCCTTTCTAAGCAGTTTACAGAGTCAGCATATTTTCCCCAATAATCTGGGTCCTCATTTTACTGACCTCAGAAGGATGGAAGGCTAAGTCAACCTTGAGTTGGTGAGGATCAAACTCCTTGCAGTGAGCTGAATTAGCCTGCAATGTTGCACTCTAACCATTGTGCTACCATACATATGACTTCTGACTACATATTCTGTAGCTTTGGCATAAGGAAGAAAGTTAGAAAAGTGCTCATGTTTCAGGGCATCATTGTGAAATCATGTAAAATGACAGCAGCTTAGTAAAGATCTTTAAAAGGGATTGAAATTTTTGAATGTTTGAGAAGACAAATAGCCCTCAAAGAAGGGACTCACAAGAAGCAATGTTCCCTCTTCTGCTGCTTAAAAGTGTTACGGACTCTTTCAAATGACTACTATATTTCAACATTAGTCTGATCACTGCAAACATGACACACATCATATTGACAGTGCTTTAACTTTTCTTTACATTATTGATCTCTTTTTTTCATTTGTGGTTGGTCAACATTTTAACATAGATAAACAAATTGTGTAGGAGATTCCATTCCATGAGTTTGGCATTCTGGGAAAATAAAATGCTTGGTTTCTGTGGTGTATCTGTATGTGTTTTTTCGAAATAATTTTTTCAAACTTGGGTGTGGATTCCAATTTTGGATGTTTTACTCTGTTTCTAATATCTGCCTCATTGATATTATCAGTACCTCGTGAGTTCTCTGGACTATCAGTTTTGTCTAACATTGAGCAATGTAGCCCATGTTATATCAGCTGTGAAAGTAATCTGCCTGTTCAGGCAAAGTTGCCTGCAGGTGTCCAGCTCATGCTGGCAACTGGCACCTGCTGATATTTTAATGGGCTGGGATTACTCATAAACCAAATTAATAGTTCTAGACCCTATGCTAAAGGAACGAAGTGTAAATTATGCATAAACTGTTCATAAAATCCTGATTAAAATAACATATTTGTAAACAAAGAAAAAATTAAAATTAAGAGTACTAAAAGGAAAAGATGTAGAGAAAGAGTAACTCTAGTAAAGATGACTGATGGCATAAATTCCATAAGTGTTTGTTTGCACTCAGACGGAAATTGTTTGTTTTGAGAACACTATGAATAAAACTCCCTCTGTGTGAGGTTAATTCAGTTTCTCTAGGTTTGCCTGGAAATTTTCTCTAGAAAAGCAAATCTCCCATTTCTTCAGATTTTTCTGACCCTAATTGTTAATTTTCCTGCTCTGTCTCCCTCTTTTACCACCTTTTTTCACAAATAATGGCATTTGATCCATCCAGAGGCTCATTTCTATCATTTTGTTTCCTTGGCACTTGCTAAACAGAAGACTCAACAGTAACAGCAAGGGTCCTTTTTCTAAGAAATGTGTTTGATCTCTGTATGTCTTCATATTAGCTGCCAAACCCAAAACAAAGCAAAACAAAATTCAGATCAGCGAGTTGCTTGTGAGAAACAATGGCTCAAAGACCTCTTAGTTCCCCCATTTCTCACCATACAATTGATAGAACAAATCAGGCAGGACAGGAGTTAGAACAGACTGATGCCTTTAGTTTCAACATGCTGTAGAAGTTGGCAAATGGGGCCTCCCATTCAGTCTGTGGGGCTAAAATACTATTTTGGCTGCACTTATAGTTGAAGAATTTTACTTTCTTAGCACTGCTTTTTAATCTTATAGACAGATGATCTCTATGAACCTTTCCTGAAGATATGCATTCAGCTGAGCTTTATCTATTAAGAGTTTGATAACTCCCTAACATGGTGGTTAGATTTGACTTTGATTTTTATTTCCAAAGCACTTTTACCAATTCTTTTATTTTAGAGACTCTTTTAAAGTCTGTGCTTAAATGCCAATGTTGAAGTTTCTTGACAATTTTCCATGTACATATAAATCTGTTTTAATAGTACTGGGTTAATCATGTGAATAATACTTCCATTAAATTCTAAGCATTATTTAGGATTACATCCAGAGTTGTGTCCTCTTTGGTCTAATCAATGACCAACTGTTCTGAGGCATGTCTGTAAAGAAAACCTCAAATTTTTACTTCTTTACATCTGGAATTTAGGTTTACATGAAAGTACCCATGATTACAATATTTTCTGCTTTGGATGCCTTCCTGTTTTTATCTTCTATCTCAGGACAACTATGACCATTCTGTAGTAAATTACTGGGGAAGGAGACATGATTAATACTAACACCCCTAATAATTCAATGAATTGTTCTTCTATTTTGAGGTTCTACTTCAGGATTGTCAAACTCAATTTCATTGAGGGCTGCATCAGGGTTGTGTTTGACCTCGGGATGTGTGTGTGGCCAGGATGGGTGTGGCCAGCTTGACGTCACTCGTGTCGGGGGCACTTTTGGTGGCTCGAGTGCTCTGCCAGCGAAAATGGGCTCCCGATCTCTGTTTTCATCTGGGATTGCCTCCTGCAACCCTCTGCCAGTAAAAACAGGCTGGTCCTTTGTTGTTTCCAGAGCAGGCCGGATCTAAGCACCCTACAAGCCGAATCTGGCCCACGGGCCTTGATGACATCCCTTTTCTATTCAGTATGATCTCCTTCTTGATGTACAAAGTGATACCATCCTCAAGAATGTCATTAACCTATCCAGTAGATAATGACACAATCAGAATATCCAGTAATTCTATTATGTTTACAATGTCTGCAATTTCCTTTAAAAACAACATCTCAAGCCTTTATCTTGATTTGGTGGTTTCTAGCATTAGCACTTTATTTATTTATTACAGTTATTTATGTTCTTCCCCAAAATACTAGAATTTCCAAAAAACTCAAAAGTAAATTGTGCCAAGTAGAGCTGTAAGAAATATGAGAAGCAGGAAAGTAATGACAGTTTTGACCTCCTCACACTGTTGCTAATTTCTGTGAGTGCTTAATTTGTACATGTGTTTCTTATCAACTTTATGCTTAGTTGTTGAGCCTGGCAGATTTTATCAGGGGAGCTTCTCCACACATGTGTACAATTATGTCATCTGGGAACATTTTTCTATTGTTCCAACATTGTCCAATTGACTATTTCTATAGAGAGATTTGCCTTATACAAGCTAGTAAAGTACAACATCTTCCCAGGGCCCTACAAATCTAAGTTTGTTTGACTTTTATCAGTTTCACTTATATTTGCATTTCAGTTCACGGAGAGGTAAAAGAGAAATCTTTGAAAGTTAAGGGTGGAAATGACCTTTATTCCTTCTACTATATATGGAGAATATCACTTGTTGCTCTGTTTGTTGGATGCTATTGTATTCTTTTCTTAATTCTATTCAGTCAACTTTTTTTTTCTGAGGTGATATAAAGAGTTCTTCAGCTGTAACTGGCAGCCAAAGATTTTATTTCAAGTTATTGCTGCATTGCATACCGGTATCATGGGAATACAAGCATCAGCATGGTCAAAAGCTGACATGGTTTTCCACTATTTGAAAGACTTTACTGCTGGCTATACTCAACTCCTTGCTGACTTACTGTAATGATGGCAAATAGAGAAAACCCATTTTGCACCAGCAATTGTCACTGCAGGGGTAAAAGCATTTGACTGCTTTGCATGTAAAGGACATTTGGCTCCTCCCAATTTCCAGCTGTTGTCCACTGCACCAGCATATAAAGAGGAGCCCAAAATCAGAATACAAGGCACAAAACCCATGATCTGTCATGCTAACACAGTGAGTCCTGAAATAGTAGAATTATCCTAGAATTAAGAAGGAGAAGAAGAAAGAGAAGGGAGGAAAGGGAGAGAGGAGGAATGAGAAGGAGAGGGAGAACTTGCGATGGAGAAGACAGCATTAATAATCTGGTGGTTCTGTGCATTAAATACGTTCCATCCATATATATGGTTCCAATTTTTGAAATGATCTGACATGGCCAGAACAGACCAGGACAATACTGAGGTAATATTGCAATTTTTAATTTGAAGCTTTGGTGGGAACTCAGTCCCTTTTGGGACAACATAAATTGCTGCTAGAATAAAGCTGCATTGTCCTGACTTTCTTCACCATGCTCTGTTTTTTTGGCTGGCAGGTGGTTTGCAATATGGAAAAGAGCACAGCAAATCTGTGTAAATCATAGCCCATGGTGAAATTGGGGTTATCAGGTTGTTCTGGCAATGCTACCAATAACTAATGAATAAGGGATCTGGGACTTACACCCACCATTCAGCTTTTTCCCTTCCTGCTGCAGCTATTGTTATGGCAGTCACATGGGCATTCCTACTGGCAAACTGATAGCTCACATCTTGCTATAAGAAGAGTGAGTGGGGAGCATGAGTTCACATTCAAGGCAGACACACAAAGCAGACAATATGCCATGGATTCCTGTTCACTGCCCATCTCCCCAATGAACAGCATTCCACAAAAAGAGAAACAGCAACAAAGATGAAATGCAGTCTGGAGAACCTTGCTGTTGTGATAATCCTGCTGATGGAGAATCTATCCTGAAATTTTTTTGGCATGAGAGAAAATTTGAGTTCTCTAAGTCTGCATGGTAAGGTGCCAACCAAGACAAGGGGAAAAAGTTAAAAGATGCTAACTTTAGATGAGATAAAATTAGTCCTTTTATTGGGTCATCTCCTAACATGAGAACATATGAACATCCACAAGCAGAATAGAAACAAGGAAGAACAGAAAAGGTTTTTGACAAATGGAACTCTTTAATGCTATCTTGTAAATTGAATATTTGTAACAAGTGAGGAAGAAAACAGCTTCCAGTCTCAGGAATAATTTAATACTTGCATTTTCTCACACATGTTGTCTTCTTGTTAGGGAGCATAGCTTTAGAACAGGGCTGTCAAACTTGCAGTCCGTCGGTCAGATGCCGGCCATGCCCACACCCAGTTTCGCAAAGGGGGAAAAAGTTGTGATATGTCATGTGACGCCACTGTGACACCGTGAGTTTGACCCCTGCTCTAGAACATCCCAAATTTTCAGAACTGATGTGAATTCTGGAGCTCTTAACACAATAGGAAGCTACCAGGTTGAGGAAAGGATATAAGGATACAACATCTGTAGTTCTTACTTTGATTACTGAGAATCTTTAGTAGTATAAATACAAAAAAGATTTTGCATTTGTAGGAAGTAGTATCTGAAATTCTTGTGCAATATTATTTCTGAGATCTCCCTTAGGAAATGATAGACTGGTTGAAACATGTAAGCAGTATAAATCTTATCTGGAAAACAGATAAGATGTGATCAAGACTCAGCTTGAGATCTTTTTTTCTAATCTAAAAGTGAATATTATAATATGGAGCAAGTTCAGAATACTTTCAACAATCATATATTCATGACAGTGCTAGGAAGGAAGGAAGGAAGGAAGGAAGGAAGGAAGGAAGGAAGGAAGGAAGGAAGTTTAAGCAATATTTGAGACATTATACTTACCACTGGATATCATTCCTGCTCTCAGATTAATAATTGTTTTCTGGATGTTAGCAATCAGCCTAGCTTTGATCATAACCTACCTGCAGTTTAGTTGTTGTTTTGTCCCTAAAGGTACTGCTATCCTCTTTAAAGCCCTTAATCAACTAGAATTATCTAGTTTCTTGATATAAAAAACTAGACTCCATTTCCAAATCACCACATGAGTTCAACTGGATCAGAATTATGGGGAGAGAAAATGTCACCTATTCTTCACTTCAAAAGCAAAATATCTTGAGTCAGCATGACAACAGCATTTCTATTTTAACTGGAAATGCTTATAAAACGTACAAATAAAGCAACAGAGAAGTAACATTTGATCAATCTCATTTACGTATGCAAGTTTATAGTGCCCTATCCATCTCCTAGATCAGGGCTGTCAAACTCGCGGCCCGCAGCCCAAATGCATCTCGCACTGGTCATGCCCGCGCCCGGTTTAGTGAAGGGGAAAAAAGTCCTGATATGTCACGTGACACCGCCAAGACAACATGAGTTTGACACCCCTGTCCTAGATATTCCAGGTATAGTCAATTATGTTTAGGTTTTGGTCTGGGAGAAAAAAAGGAATACATCTAATTTTTAGTGTATGTGTACAGGTTTGGACAGAATCAGAGGTGGTATTCAGCAGTTTCTGACCAGTTCTGGAGAACCGGTAGTGGAAATTTTGAGTATTTCGGAGAACTGGAAAATACCACCTCTGGCTGGCCCCAGAGTGGGTAGAAAATGGGGATTTTGCAGTAACCTTCCCCTGGAGCGGGGTGGGAATGGAAATTTTACAGTATCCTTCCCCTGCCATGCCCACCAAGCTATGTTATGCCCACCAAGCCATGCCCACAGAACCGGTAGTAAAAAAAATTGAATCCACCACTGGACAGAATGCACCCAATTGCTCAGTATTAGGTACTGAAAAAATGTGGGGATTTTCAAGTTTTATACAGTATTCAAGAGAAACTTTCTTTCCTACATCACTTCATTTAATTTGTGCAGTGTGGTGCAAAAAAAAAAAAAAATCAACATACAAGTTTTAGTTGGAGCTAACACAAAAAGGTAACCTCATCTGTATAGCTGGACTTGTCAATTGGTAAAACCAAACTGTCAATATGTGTAATGCATCTGCTATTACACTTGATCAAGATATTCAGCTGAATACACTGGATTGAATGGAGGCTTAGCCATTCTTTCCTGCAGGACCAATAAAAAAGGTTTTTATTTTATTTTATTTAAAACATTTACTATAGCCGCCCATCATCTAATCGAATGAACAGCTCCCACCAAAAGTTAAAACAACATATAAAATCATATTAAAACTATAAAAATTAAACAGATTAAAACCACAGAACATTAAGAACAACAGACTGCTGGCACTAAGTCAAATGCCCAACATGCAATTATCCAATGTTATCCAGTGCTTGGGGGGAAAAGGCAGGCCTTCAAAGCTTTACTGAAGGCTAAAAGGGTGGAGACCTGCCAAACTTCAAGGGGCAGAGTGTTCCATAGGGTTGGGCTGCCACAGAAAAGGCATGCTTTTTATTTCCCATCAGATGGCAATATTTAGGGGAAGAGACTTAAGAGTGTGCTCACCCTATCTGACCTTGTAGGACAGATATCCTTAGGGAAAGGCAATACCATGTGCCATAGAGGGTGTTAAAGTGATGACCAGCACCTTGAATTGCACCCACTGCAGGTCACACAACAAAAATATTACATGGTCAGAGTTATGGGCATTCTGGACCCATTGAAATTTCTGGGTAGTCTTCAAGGATAGAGCGCATTGCAGTAATCCATCTTCATCCCAATTCCAAAAACATTATCAAAGATTGAACAACCTTTTTTTCTGGTATCTTTGCCAGTGTCTTCTGGAACTGCTCTGAATCTGAACCAAAATCATTTTTCTCTCAATTGTTCAAATCTTCTTCCATCTCCTGAATTGTTGTTGTTTCTTTGTCCCTTCTAAAAGAACACTGGAGACGAAAGGTACATTAAGGACTACTCATCTAAGCAAAACCAAAAGAGGCATATAGCATCTGAAATACTATCATTCATTTTGGAATAAACCGTAATGGAAATTCTGAGAATTTGCCATACCTGTACTTCTTCCACAGATTCAGCAGTTTGTCTAGTTTGCGGCTCTTCCTCCTGTGACTTTGTTCCTTTCTAAGGAACTTCATAAGTTTTTTCCTAGGATCTTCCGAAAAATTGATGTCAGACTGACTAATCTGAGATTATGTGCATCTATCTTCTTTTTCTTTTTTTAACATAGTGGAATGAGGTGGGGGGGAGGGCTTACCGTATACATCAACAAGACTCTCATCTTCTCTGCACTTAAAAGTCCACACCAGGTGAAAAAAACATCCTCCTCCCTTTCTAAAGTTAGCTGTTAGCTGTGTCCACCCCCTCTTCATTGACAGTGTCTTGTGTAATTAAATATAAAGCTCTGAAAGGTGGGTTCTGTGTAGCATCATGAATTTTTCCACCTATCCATACTTTGCCTAGAGGAAAAAAGCTGGCACTTCTTCATTTGATTCCTTAGAAAATGGTGAAATTCCACTATCCCTCTCTTTTTCTCTGTCATGCAGTCAACTCCTCGCAAATTTTCATGTTAATATTTTTTTAAAATCCAGATTATGATCACTGAAGAACTATAATATTTACCAATAGCAATAGCACTTAGACTTATATACTGCTTCATAGTGCTTTACAACTGTCTCTAAATGGTTTACAGAGCCAGCATATTGCCACCAACAATCTGGGTCCTTGTTTATTTTATTCACCCATTTCATATAAATATTGATGCTGCTATTGTGTTCAAAGCAGCTGGTTAAATAGTTCTGTGAGATAAAGATCTGATCTTTGTCATTCATACAGACAGTCATTATTTACCCCATTAATTGCTCTTGGAGCAGCAGAAGTTCCATCATTGGCTACATTTTTATAAGTCTAGGTTTTAGAGCAAGATCCTTTCAAGAGGATTGGTGAGTATCTGGTAGAGAACAGTGTTATCAGTAGGACTGAAGAAGCAGTAGAGCATAACTAAAATGTATAAATCTAAAATAATAAGCATGGCTGAAAGTGCAGGACAATTTATTATGTAATAGCTTATTGACCTAAACTGGAATATACGGGAATCTGATAACTGTAAATAAGTTTTTATTTGCTTCCAGGTTATTTCCTACTGCAGGAAGATTTATAGTCAAAACAATTGATTCTCCAACACACATGCATGGACCACACACAATTCTTTCACTTTCAGTAATTGACATTTTGAAGGAAAAAAACCGCACACAATTTGTAAGCAAGTCATTGTCACAAGTTTCAGCAAGTGCAAAAAAGAAAAAGTGAACGGTAACTATTTGCACACAAATCATCAATTCATGGTAGTTACTCTCACTTCCTTGAAGAAGGGCACTGTGTGCATGTTAAGCAGTGGTAGCAGTGCTGCTATTTTGGTTGACACAAACACTGTTCTCAAATTAAAATCCATAAGGCTGGACTTGCCTATATAGAGCAGGACAATCATTTCAGCCAATCCTGGAGGAGAGGGGATCAGTGGCTATTTCCTGAATGTTTCTACAGTAATGGAATTTAACTGGAACAAATACAATGTTCTGCATTTGGATAAGAAGCATGTAAGAGAGTAATATAAGATGGGAATCTGACTTGGCAGTAGTATATGTGAAAAGGATCTTGGTGACCACAAGTTGTACATGTTGTACATGAGTCAGCAACGTGATACAGCCGCAAAAAAGCCAAATGCTATCTTAGGGTAGGATATGTAGTGTTTTTCCTTCTCTTCTAAAAGACCTCTTGTTGAATTATAGTGTTTGGAGGTGAGAGAAGAGGGAGGGACCATGCGCTCCTAGCTGAGTCAAATGTTGTGTTGCAAAGAAACTAGATTCACTGTCAACAAATATGAAAAAAAGCAGTGCCTTGAGCCAGCTTGGTTTTTTACAGCGTATTTTCCAGAATGATTGCATCAGCCACCTCCCTGCAGCAAAGCCTGCAAAGCTAATGCACTCTCCCACTACATAAACCGCTCAAGTAAATTGCCATTGTGTACATTGGAATTGGTTGCATTCTTTATTGCCATTTAAGAAGCCTGAAAGTACAACACTTGAGGTTTGTTTGCATTTACCAGAAGAAGACAAGTCAGCTTGCTGGTTTGCCTGTCTCTCAAATACACCTTCCCTCACACACAGCATAAATGAACCGCTTGCCTTGGAGCAAATGCTGCTACTAGCCTTCTAGACAAAATAGGCTATTTGTTACATCCTATCCAAGATTCAACTGAGTGACTGCTGGAATGTAGGCATTGACAGAAACCCAAGCCGATGTTGGGAATGACTGAATCCTATTTACAGCATTTATGGCTTCTGCTATGAAGTCTCTTATTCCCCCCCGCCCGCGCCCCCGTGCCTGAAAGGATGCCAGCAGGGGGCGGCAGGGCACAAAAACCAGGGGTTCCCGGCAGAATTTGGGAAAGCGATGCCACGTAGAAGGCCAAGATCTCCCCCCGCCTCCCTTTGGTCCTGCTTCGCCCAATCTCTACCACAGGCCTGAGTAGCAGAATGCGAGAGGGATGTTTGTATTTTAAAGCAGCCTTCCACAGTACGGTACCCGCTACATGCCTTCTGCGTTCGTTTCCGTAGTTGAGGATTATGGGGGTTGTAGTCCAAGGTATTCACCCGGATGGACGAGATTATTATAAAGGCGGAGGCGGAGTATGCGCCCGCGCCAGTGTGTGGCGGCGGCGTGGAGCGGAGGAAAGAAGGCAACATTTGTCAGGGGTGGAGAAGGCGGCTTTGAACTGCCCACCCCTCTTCTTTATATGACACACGCCGAGCCAGTCAGATGCTTTGCGCTTGAACTCGCAGATGGTCCACCGGCCCCAGATAGCCGAGTCAAGATCGAGCCACGCTGGGCACCCTTATACCCAAGGCGCTGCGGGCAGTGCCTAGCGATCCACAGGCTGATCTTTAGGTAGGAGGAAGAGGCCAAAGAAAACAACGATCTGTTTTGCTAACCTTTTACGGAGTTAAGCTTTTCTTGCAGGGGAAAAAAACCCTCTTGGATCCGTTGCAAGATTGGTGAAGGCTAAGGATGGGCACAGTTGAGAGCTAAAACCTACACCTCTGGGTGTGTTGTTTGTGTGGCACGTAGGTGTTACTAGGTCTGGGTTTTTCTCCCGGTGTGACTGTCCATGGTACTGTTTCAAGGTGAGATAAGCGATGAATGCTTGCCTTTCCCCCACCTTCCTTTTTTTCCTAACCCGCCTTCCGAGGTTTGTGCGTTGAGCTGTCAGTTGTTCGCGCTCTCCAGGCTCAGGCGTCCAGATCGGCACGTTTCGCCGCGAACGAATGTGGTTCCTGGTTTTATGCGCGCGCACGCAGACGGAACCAGACGCCCCCTAAGCACGCGCCCCGAACCGGGGGTGGGGGCTTTCCTTCGCCCCGGATCGGTTCCCCTCATAAATGCACCCAGCCCCACCCGTGACGGGCGTTTTACCCCTTTTCTGTAACTTATTGCCCGAGCGTGCCGGACAGGTATATAGGGTTTCCCTTGCCGCGTGGACTGCAGCGCCCAGCGGGGAAGAAGGTTAGTCCTTCCCCGAAGTCTTACTCCGCACCGCAAATCCAGACTCGGCGCCGCAGCCCCTCCCCGGAGCTCCGCAGCGTGGCTAGACTGAGATGCAAGAACGTTCCAATCAGCAAGGGGGGCGGGGATGGCTGGACCGAGCCGACGACGCGAGGAAGGCGGGACCTCTCCGCTGCTGCCTCCCCCCCACCTCCCTCCTTTCCGTCTTCGAAGCCGCGACCAAAACTTTGACTAAAGTCGGTGGCGCTCGACCCCCAGAGCGGAGAGTGGGAATCGAAGGTGGCCTTGACACGCGTGCGGACGCTTCGCCCTGACGCGCGGAGGGCTTGGGAAAGGGAGTAGCGAGAGCTGCTGGCAGCGAGATCTGATGCAACTTTCTCGCTGAGCCGGGGAGAGGGGGGGGAAGCCACCTTGACAACGCGCCTGGAGAGAGCCCGCGCGAGGCACCCGAGCAGCATGGCCAGGGTAAGCGGTGTCGGCGGCGGGGACTCGAACGCGCGAATCAACGAACCCCCGAGGCTGTCTGGGGAACCTGTCTGGCCGCGCCAGATTAAAAACAAAAAAAGCGGCGGCGTGGATTGTACACTGGGGTGAGAGTGGCGTCCGGCATCTTGCGCCTAGCGGGAGAAGAAAACGTGCCGCTAGAAACCCTGAGGCGAAGCGTAAGAGCTGCCAGCGCTTCCTTCGGCCTCCGGCGCTATGCATTTGCTGCTGTCATTGGCCCTAAGGTGCCAGGTGGAATTGCCTTTCAGTCTGGGAGAGGATGGCTGCGGTAACCCAGGACCCGAGACTAAGGCTTTCTCGGAGCCTTTCGACGCCGGGATGGGAAGCAGCCTCGCGGCGGCGGGGGCAAATGTTATTGTTTAGGGGCATGGTCAGTCGCCACTCAGGGGGATCTCTACTGTATGATATGGAGGGTGGCGCCCTCGCCTGCGCCTCGTCCCGCGGCCAGAACTGTGGGGGGGGGCTGTAATTTTCCACCTCATCATGTGTGGGAGGACGTGGAACCTCTCCCACGTGGCAGCTGATGTAACCCCCGTTTCCCACCCATCGTGCTTTTTAAACATTGGGCATCCTCTCCTGTCAGGTATTCAGGATCCATTGTTCTGGATCAATATTTATCCCCTTTGGGATATTTCTCAAACCGTTGGCTAGTAACATAAAGTATGGAATTAGCTGAAGGGTTAATTTAGCAGAATAAGGGCTGACTCTTGTCAGTGGTCCCTTTTTTACCCCCTCATAGGACACTGGGTATATGTGTGTGTGTGTGCATATATATATATACATATATACATATATACATATATACATATATATATATATATGTACACACACACACACACACACACACACATATATATGTTTTTCTTCTAGCCAGGTTTTCCCTACGTAGCCAAGGTTTTTTTGTAGCTCCAGCTCAGTACAAAAAAAAAAAACCTTGGCTACGTAGGGAAAACCTGGCTAGAAGAAAAACACACATAAACCCTACAAAGAAGTAAGAATATATATATATATATATATATATATATATATATATATATATACACACACACACACACACACACACACACACACACACAATTATGTGTTTAGATTCCATCCTTCCTGCTTATGGAAGAGCGATAATTCCCAAGATCTTCTCAGTCTAAGCAGGTGATGCATAGTGTTTATGGATCACCTGCTTAGATTGAGAAGATCTTGCTAAAAGGAATTACCGCTCTTCCATAAGGGAAGGATAGGGCCCAAGCATAAATCTCCAGGAAACAAACTGCATAGTTTAAGAGCAACCTTAAAAGTATTTGGAAGATAGTTTGTCAATACGTGTCAGAAACTGAGTAGTATACAAGTTTCTTTACTATTCTGTTTTCTTTTCTCTCTCTCTTTTTAACCAAATGCATAAACCTCCCTTGCCCTTCCTATTTTCTAGTTGATCAGTTGCCAAAGGAGAAAAAAAATCAGCCAACATTCATTTCCCAATAAATAGTAACTCACGCTATCTTGATAAAGATAATCTACCAAAACACACATTGGGAACTGAAGGAGTAGTAATGTAAGAATAAAATGTGGCCACTCAAAAGTGTGTTTTCAGCATAACAATATAATTATTATAGAGTTTTATTTGTGATTCAGTTAAATTGCTGTTTTATTTAAAGCATACTGTACCAAACTGTTCAGCCTGTTGCAGATCCCTTAACTTAATAAATGAAACAACTTCCTGATTACAGGAAGTTATTCACATAATAAAATGGGTGTGGGGGGAAATGTAAAATAAATATAAAGTTTAAATATTAAAGATTTTGCCGTGAGCATTCTTGAGAAGCACAAATGTTGCTTCTAATCCAGATTCAGAAACAGAGATATTCATTAAAAAAATGAACAGAAATTTCAAAATTACTGTGTAATTTTACATTACATTTCTTAATAAAAACAGATATCTATGTTGCTAAAAGAGAAAAATCTTTCCATTGCATCATAAGCTTTGCAGGTTAAGATATTTTTCTGAAGCGCATGAAATGATAATTTAAATTGGAGATGGGAACTTTTTATTCTTGGGATTGAACATTTGTACCCTGCAAATATATGAACATAAACCACCAGATTTTAGTGCAGTCTTCTTGCAGAAACAGTCTAGCCATCCTTGAGAAAGTGATACTACAGGTTCATTTTAATATATATCTATTTTTGTGTGACAGTAGCCATTGCTGTAGTTGACTTCCAACACAAGTTCCAATATGGCTGCAGTGCTCCCAAGCTTCCGAGAGTCCAGGGCTGGCAATTTAAGCTTGGGTAGCATAGTATGATGCCTTTGAAGTGAATCAGTAGTCCTAGGAGATGTAGTCCTAAATGACCTTGACTGATCTTAAAATAGCTTACTAGGGTCAGGCCTAGTTGGCACTTGCATGGGAGGATTGTAAGTAGACTTGAAAAAAGAAGAAATGAAAAAAGATACCACAGACAGGGCAGAGTCAAACCATTCTGTGCCTTTGATAAGAAAACAAGGATGTGTGCTTGTGGGATAACCAGGAATGAAGTTCAACTTGAATTCACTTTGAGTGAATCTGTAACAACTTTAGAGAACAGATTCCTGTCAATATAACATTATGGCTAAGCTGGGGCAACATTTTTCTCATACTATCAGCTAAAATATATTGGTATCAGTGTAGGTAATCCTCAATTTACAACCATTTGTTTATCACCATTCAAAGTTACAACAGCATTGAAAAAAGTCACTTATGACTGTTTTCTACACTTACAACTGTTGCACCATCCCCATGGTCACATAATCAAAATTTGACAATTGCCATGTATTTATGACGGTTACAGTGTCCTGGGGTCATGTGACAATTTTTTGACAAGCAAAGACAAAACCTTCTGACAAGCAAAGTCAATAGGAAAGCCAGATTCACTTAACCACCATGTTACTAACTTGACAAGTACAGTCATTCACTTAACAACTGTGGCAAGAAAGGTTGTAATAGGGGGCATTTAACAACTGTCTTGATTAGCAATGGAAATGTTTGGTTCACATTTTGTGGTTGTAAGTTGCGAACTACCTGTGTTGAACAGCCTCCATTAAAACAAAATTATAAATATTCAAAGATGGATTAATTGGTTTTCTTTAAAGACTTCTGATTTCCTGTATCTTCCATGATATGTAGCTACCAAAATCTATTTAGTTAACTATGACTTATTTGGCAGGAAAGCTCCATATATCAGGCCATTACTATTAGTGCCCCATCACTGAAGGGTTTTAAGAGGAGACTGGATAGCCCCTTGTCTGAAATGGTATAGAGTCTCTTGCTTGAGCAGGGAGTTGGACTAGAGGACTACCAAGCTCCTTTCCAACTTTTATTCTATGTTCTATGTGTGGAAAGTGCACCCTGCTCTATCAAATGCATACTCCACTAATGACTCCTTTTTCTATCTCTCTTTCATCCTGAGACACGGTGCCATCTCTGGCAAAGCTTCCCCATACCCTTTTGTGAGATGTCCCTGCTATTTTACAGAATTCTTACTGCACTTCCTTGTTTTTGGCATGGCAGAGTAGAAAACTTTTCTGCATCCCAATGCAGTAGGAGTTTGTTGGCAGGACAAGGACTGCTCAGGATGAAAAGGAAAACATCATTCCAGTCCCTGTCCAGAGTGGGGGCATCTTAATTGCATCTAGAGATGGGGTCAGACTCCATATCACATAATACTTCCTGTGTCACCTTTTCCTGCCTCTTTGTGTAGAGTGCAATTTTTCTTGTTTGGACCTTGACAACTTTAGGGAATATCTTTCACATACTTCCTTAAATTCAGGACACTGAAGCAGAAAGAGTCTCTGTTTCATTATCCCCTCATTGTCCCTTTGGTTGCACAATTTCTTCTTTAGCCTGAGAAGTTCTTTGTTGTGCTTGTTGCATTTCCACCTTGGTTTCTTGGTGATTTAAAGAAAAAAGAGAATGTTTACAATATCCTCCCATGAAGCAAAATTAACGTTTCTTCTCAGTGTTTCTCAGAACCAGACCTTAACCTTCTGGGAGACAGTAAGGTAAAAATTGGTTTACTGATCTTACTTTGAAGTCCTTTCTGAGACTGAGAGCAGAGTGTAACAATAGCTAAGAGCATTTTCATTCGTCAGCCTTGTGATAATAGCATGACTTTTTTATCATAAGGAGCAGGGATGGGTTCCAAAATTTTTTACTACCGGTTCTGTGGGCATGGCTTACTTTGTGGGCATGGTTTGATGGTCATGTGACAATTGTTTAGGATTTAGCAGAAGTACTGGTCTACCAGGCTTTTAACTGCTTGCAGAGCTGTACTGGTCTACCCATTTGTTCTTGGAGCATCCTGGTCTACCCATTTGTTCTTGGAACGTCCCGGTCTACCCATTTATTTTTGGAGCGTCCCGGTCTATCCATTTGTTTTTGGAGCGTCCTGGTCTACCCATTTATTTTTGGAGGCACCGGTCTACCCATTTGTTTTTCGAGTGCACTGGTCTACCACCACACTGCCTTTTAACACTGATCAGCTGTAGGGCGGCTCTTTGAAGCCATGCGGCAAGAGTTTAAACAGTTTTTTTCCTTCTAGCTATCAGCTGGGACTCGGGAGGCAGCGAATAGATTGGGGGCGGGGCCAAATAAAAGGTAAGAATAACGCAGGCGGAGCAGGAGGGCCCAGCTCCTGAACAAAGAGAACCGGTTCAGTGACGTCATATCGTCACCGCTACCGGCTTGGCCGAACCGGGCCAAACCAGGAGGAACCCACCACTGATAAGGAGGTAATCAACATTTTAGTATCATATACCTGGAGTTATAAGCTCGCTGCATATTTAAATTGGAGAGCAACACTAATATTGCCAAAACAATAAATTGCTGTTATTGTTGTTATTCTTTGTTTGATAGGTGTATATCCTCCCTTTCCTCCAGGAGTTCAAGGTGGTGTATAGAGCACATCTAATTTTCCTCCACAGCAACCCTGGGAGAGAAAATGGCCCAGAATTCAGAAGTCACCCAGTGAATTTCAGTGGTTGAACCTAGACATGAATTTAGGTCTCTTCAATCCTCATCCAAGACCTTAATCTTTATACCACACTAGACGTTTATTATTATAAGATTTTCTTTTTTTAAAAAAAAAGCAATAGATGGACTCAGAGGGGTAATAGGTGCACTATTGTAAGACCTGAATAACCAGTTAGGGACAGATCATTATGGAGAAGATCTATAAATATGCTCTAATAAAAATTGATATCCACTTGATGACACACACTAATCAGTTTCTAAAGCACATCAAATCAGATTTTTATCTGTTGTTTTTGCATCATTTCCTCTTGTTGATGAAAATCCTCAGTCATCCAGGTAGAGTTGTCTGTGAATCATGGCAACTGGACTTTTTTTCTTGTTGGTTTGAAACAATGATAAGCAACAAAATATTTCAAACAAACAAGAAAAGAAGCCCAATTGATATAATTCGACTTCCAGACCATTTCTGCTTCTGTGGCTCTAGTGAGCCATGAGAAGAGCCTTCATGGGACACTGCACTGTTTCTCCATGAGCTTGAGAAAATCTGCCACTTTTCTCCATTTCAGGCTTCTGGGATTTTGCAAAACACAAATTTATATTTCTGTTTTAAAGTCTTCATCTCTTCTTTTTGCATTCCATCTTTCTCTTTTGAAAGTGGCAACAAGAATAGCTTTCTTTGGCTGCTCAGTTTTTTGCCTAGTTCTATTATTTATTTACTAAATTTATATGCCACCCACCTATCCAAAGCGACTCTGGGTGGTTTACAATACAATAAAAACACACATACACAAACATTAAACTTAGATGAATTAGATGAAACTAGGCACAAAATATATGAGCGGTGTGATCTTCTCTCCACCAGCCACCTCCAGCAGAAGGTGCCCCCAATCGGCAGAGCTAGGTTTGAGGTCCTTCCAGAAGGCCAAGAGGATAGAGGCAGATCTCACTTCCAGGTGCATCAGTGGTGGGTTTCTACCGGTTAGTGGCAACGGCGGGAGGCTCCACCCACCTGCCCGGACGTCATCACGGGCGCTCTGTGCACGCACACATTCCCAGTTCCGAACCGGTAGCGAAGGTAAGAGGAACCCACTACTGAGGTGCATGATATTCCAAAGGATGGCCACAGCAGAAAAGATTCTTCTAGATCCCACCACTCAGAATTCTTTGACCGACAGGGATTACAGCATGCCTCCTCTGCTGGAGCAAGTGAGGCAGGCCAATCTTATAGAGGGAAACAGTTCCTCAGTTTATTATCTGCTATATTGCTCTCTTATGTCACAGCCATTTCTCGTGGGATTTGATGCTGCATCTCTCTTCACCTCCTCAGTTTTCAGTTGCTCATGTTTTCTTCAGGCATGTGCCAACATATGTTGCCATTTTGTTTCATGTGCTCCCTGCCTGGTCTCAGCAGGTTAGTAGTGAAGTAACAATTGGCACTGTTTAATTTATGCCCCACTTTTTTCCTCATAGTAGCTTATGGCTATTACAAATAGAAAGTACAAAATGTAAGAATACTTGTTATGTTTAAAATCAAAACATATAAAATAAATATCATTGAAGCTAAAGTTCTGCTTGGCTAATAATTACAGGCTTGGTGAAACTAATTTTCTAAATTCTGAGGTCCAAATACATCACTTTGGGAAGTGCATGGGGGCCATACAAGAAAAGACCCTTTCTGGTGTACTAGACAGATGGAACTTCTGGAAGCAGGAGGAAGGGAGAATCCAGTGGTATATTGGAGCTGGCTTGCAGCAGCCCATTTTTACATTTTCAGGAATATTGCACGCTATCTGAATCATGCCACCTTGTGTCCCGATCAACTGTTTGGCGGCTCACAGCACCACAGCTGCATTGGAGCTGGCAGGACCAAATACTGGTATTTTACATTTATCAGCACACCACTGGGGGAATCTTCCAGAAGCTTCTCCAGCTGATTTAAGCTGCCAGGCAGGTTCAGAGCAAGAGAGACAATCCGGCAAATAGTTGAACCGTAAGCTATTTAGGGCTTTAAAGGTCAGCATAAGCACCTTAACCTGTGCCCATTAGGCAACTGGTGGTCATTTCAGATTTTTCAGTATAGTACCATGTGATTTCTGCACCCTGTACCAGCAGCTTGGCTGTTGCATTTTGCACCAATTTCCAGACAGCTTTTAAAGACAGTCTCATAGTTTAATAATGTTTTCATATGAACAGTCCACTCCTAATAGTTAATGGTGTGACTAGTGCAATCAGGAGGATTCTGAGGAACTTTTGGAACCCCATTTAGAGGAATGAGCAGGACAGGTTCTGAAGTAAATGGAACCCTATACTTTATGATTTTAAAAGCATACCTAATTGTCTTAAGATAAGAAGTTTAACTAATTAATTATCCCAGATTAACTAATCCCTAAATTCAATGCAGTTATGGAATGCAGTCATTGAATCTCACTATTGCCTATTGAAAAGATTTTTGTAAGCCACCAGCAATATGCAGTTGCAAATATTTAAACAGTATTATTAGCATGTATTAAATTGGGAGATACCATGTGTGTGTCTGCCCAATTGTTGCACCAGGCTGGGAACAGATCTCCTGAAAAATATCTATGTGATGACAAAAGAATTGATAGTGACATGGGGACGTTATATTAAATATTAAGTAAAATAATCTGGAAAAGGAGGGAATGAAAAGAATGCGCTACTTTTGCACCTCTGCTCGCACACACTCAACTTTTTCCAACTATTCTAAACACTATTTTAAACTACTTAGGCACTTAAGCACTACTTGCTTCAAAGGAGCCTTGATAGTACAGTGGTCTAAAGCACCCTGTTATTAAGATCAGCTGTCTGCAATTACTGCAGGTTCGAATCTTGCCAGGCTCAAGGTTGACTCAGCCTTCCATCCTTTCTAAGGTAGGTAAATTGAGGACCCATTTGTGGGGGCAATAAGCTGACTTTGTATAAATATACAAAAGAATGAAGGCTATTGCTTAGCACATTGTAAGCCACTCTGAGTCTCCGGAGAAGGGCAGCATATAAATCAAATTTAAAAAAAAAGTGTCTATCAAAATCTGTTGTGTTCTGAAGATGTGAAAAAGGGGTAGAAATTTTATTTATTTTTTCTTCCATAAAGAAACCTAGATGACAAGATGTTTACTGTGGGACAATAAAATTCCCAGGGCCTGTAGCTTCTTCAAATGTAGCCATTTCCTAAAATTAAAATAAATTTCTATCCCTCTTGATTTTTCTTATAATTCTTTTCTACTGGACTAATCATTCTGTCCATTGGCACCTCTGTGTTTGATTCCTTTAAATCTGCAAGTCCATAAAAAACTAAATCACACCCTTTGTGTAACTGGGTTGCATAATGATATATGAGCTTGAATCCAATAGCTTTTATGTTTTTATTTAGTTTTTTGTGTTTACAATTTTAAACAGATTTTATTATGTGATCTGCAAATTCTGATTTTGATACTGGTGTTCAGACCTGAATATAAAGAAATAAAGCAAAGAATAAAAAGAGTTTTAATAATCTTGCTTATATAAACAAACAATAGAGATGGAAGGAAGTATTAAGGCTTATGAGTCCAACCGTCTGTGAAGTGCAGGAGTCTAAATTAAAGTATCAGAGGATTTCCTAGCCTCTGCTTGAATCGTCCATTGAACGAAGGAGAGCTCATAACCTCTCTAGATAATTGTTCTAACAGGAATTTAGGTAATATTTGTCTCCAAGAATCAAAATGTTCTTGTGGTACCAAATTAGCTCTCTTGAAGGTAAAAATAAGACTCGTGGAACCTACCAGTTTAACTCAGATGGGAGAGCAGGGCAGAGGAATAGGAGAAGGAGAAACTTATGGTGGCTTGAATTTGAGCAGGGAAGACAAAACCTCAAAAAGTCACTTCTAAAGTGTGAATTACCATTGCACTGATCAATGGCATTTCTGCATTAATGTCTCTATATGATATAAACATAGCTTTGATCTTCAATAATATTTGACCCTAAAATAATATGAAGCTGTGAACTTGAATAGCCTGAACTGAGTTATTTTCTTCATAGATTTCTTTTCATACAACAGAGAGAAAATGTGAGTTTGAGTCACCAGTTACAGACTTCTGAGTGAGATAATGGTTTGGGCTCAAATTTTACTCAAATTCTTATCTCCTTGGGTTTTACTATGAAAGTCTGTCACCCTTTCTATCCACTCCATTGTGCTGTAGCACAAAAGTCATTTTTTTAACATTCCAAGCTCTTATCATATCCTCCACATTCTTCAGGTTTGCTACGTTTCGCAAAGTAGTTTTTCCTGCCTTGAATGGATAGACTTGCATATCTATACAGGTTTCCTAGAAGAAATTTTCCTTGAACCAGGGAGAAAGTGGGCTAATTTCTGCCTCCTTTTCTACCACCTGGACTCTAGTAGGCTTGGCTTGGCACGTGACTAGTGCAATGGGGTGGAAGGCAATTGCCTTCCATCTGTGTCCTGAATGGCAGCTGTGCCCCTTTGCGTGCTCAGTGCCCTGAAGACTTCATGCTCTGAGCATTAGCTATGCTCTTTTCAGCCATGTGCAATTTGGGGGGACTGTTCTTGCTTCAGATGGAAAAAATGGACAGAAAAACCCAGAAATAGTGAAGCAAATATAGTGCCTGTTCACCCAAACTCTGTGTTCTTTCCCAGCCCTGCTGACATGACTCATTTTACCATCTTTGGGCATATGTTGAATGTAGATTGTATAACTACAGTATGTGTCAGTGTGTGTGTGTGTGTGAGTGTGTTTATGGTGTATGTTTGTGATATAACCACATATACACACAGTAAAAAGAAATGGCCTTTACAAGTTAATCAAACTGGGTTTATTGGTAGTTACTGCAAACCGGGCCTCGAGAAGCATAATTGGGCATAACTGCTTTCCACTGAAGATTCAGAGGCAATTCTTCCTGGTTACTTTTTCCTTTTTAATTAATTCTTTTCTCTAAGTTCTGTCCTTTTCTTCTCCACAGCTTGCTGTTTCCTTGGTCTAATTTGTCCTGCCATATGATTTGAGATCTCTGCTTATCCTGGAAGTGTAGCCAGCGAGACGGGATAGCAGGCAAGTGGGTGTCCACATCTTGGCCCAGAACCATGGCAGAAAAATGCAGTGAGGGGTTACTGGTGAGTCTGGGGATCCTTGTGGATTCTGCAATATTGTGCTTGAGATGTTGGTATTAAAAAAAAGAAGAAGAAGAGAGGGTGTCTTTTGGAAACTGGGGAAGTCCATAGAATTGGGTGGAAGAAGTGTCTATTTCAGACTTTTGGCTACTGTTTAAAACATCCAGCCCTTTGTATTCCTCACCCTCCCCACTTTAATGATTTGGGGACTGGCTGGCTATTGCACTGGGCCTGGAGCTGCATGCTGTATATGAAGGAGCTCTCTGCTAATCACCATTCTCCACCTTCGGTTACCTCCTCTTATCAGGATAGTCCCAGAACAAGAGGCAGGATGGGTGGGAAGCTTCCTAGGCCTAATCACCAGAATTTAACCTGAGTATGAAGCTGACTAGGGGAAGGAATGAAGTACAAAACCTATATTGAACATAGATCTAATTTATTCAGGAGGTGAACTGTGACAGTATTGCAGTCTAAATTAAGTAGTTACATAGGAAGTCAGGCTTGGTGCTGGGATATAGCCGGACTAGATTATGGTCTGTTAGAGTATTCACATTTTTCATGAGACTGGAAAATAGGACCCTTACTTTGCTTCTTTAATGCCCCTTGATTATGATTCCTGTCCCAAATAGTGTAGGCAGAAGAATCCAGGAAGTGCCTTCCCCAGGCATTACTTCTTCAGAGGTAACGTTACTTCCTCTGAAGTGCTGTAAAGTCACCAAGCATTGCCCAGGAAACAGTCAGTGTCCAGCAGGTGGGAAAAGTTTGGCTCCAGTATGCTGCTATTTGTTTGTGGTTTGGGTTTCTACATTGACAAAGAATGGGGCTCCCAGGAGACGCCTGAAATAGCTTGCACCTCAGCCAGAGGCACTGTGCCAGTGTCAGTACTGGAACATGTGGGGGAAGGGAGTCAGATAGCTGCAAGACATATTTATGTATATATAAGCACACACATAATTGCAGACATAAAGAACACAGACTCTTTTCTGCAATGTTTCACAAGCATTGTTCATTCCTTTGAACACATTTTATGCTTTATCTTCAAATTGTCTGAGCAGCATCACATATTATGCAAATATGATTTGCATTCGTATTTACTTGCAAGCGATACAGTAATATGCACCACTCCCCCCCCAATGCATAAGGACACTTCTCTGCCCACTTTTATCAATTCAAAGGGATACACATAGAAGAATTGGCCACTATGACTCTGCTTTCTAGTATCCTCCCTATTCAGTTTTGATTGCTAGGAAGTAACACTGACCAGCCAGCATTAACCCATTTGAAAAAAATAGACATAAGAAAGTGCTTGTCTTTTGCTGGTCTGTGTTGTATTGGTTTGATTCCAGGCAGCATAATGTGTGTATGAAAGCAGTTGGCTGCTTTGAACTGTTCACACTGCTGTTGAAAGTCTCCTAGCAGAGATTTACAAATGCTTGTGCTTCTTACCCCTATTGTAGTACATTGCATTTCTTCCTGTGTGCATGATGAACATTTTTGCCTTCTTCCTTTTATGCTATTTTGTTTGTTATTGTCTAATGTTCAGGGGCTCTTTTGGGGTAGCAGTGTACATCCCAGGATAGAAATGAAGAGGATAGGCTAGAACACAGAACAAGCCCAAGTTGCCTAGGCAGCAGCTGCTTTGGGAATGCTGCTGTTAAGGACATAATTGTCACTGTCTGTACTTTCTGCACATTATTTTCCTTGACCTCACTATTTATAGTTCTTTGTCCTAGCCATGTATACATGTTTCTCAAAGTGGCAGCCCAAATGGACCTCTATATGAGCAGAAGATCTGCATGCTCTTTCTCAAGAAAGGGCTGGTCAGCCAGTTGATTGCCTTATCTGTACATGTTCTGAGCAGGACCCTCCAAATCTGCAGCACATTTTGCTTGCCTGTATAGGCAAGCAACACAGCAAGCTTAGAGTCCCTCAGAGTAACACTTACATTATCGGTGATATTCCTTAGATAACCTGTTCCATGCAGTGAGCTGGAAGGCAGCAAGTGAAGGCTTGACTCCAATTCGCTTCCCATCTCTACCTACTGTCAGAAGTAGCTGCTTCATTGTACGCAGCAGCAGGGGAAAATACATCTCAGAATAGCACTTAGCATATTGGAAAAAGTGTGCTATGGGCCATGAAAGTTTAGTATAATATTTAAGACAGAGCTGGGCAGGCTGCAGTCCATAAGCCACGTGTAGCCACTTTTAGCTTTTGTTACCAGTCTCTTTTATGAGTCTGCTTCCTGGAATCACATTACAATACACTGTACGTAATACACTTGATGGCAAATACACTTGATGGCAAAGCACCAAACCATAACCATGAAATTTAACAACAAATTTTAGCAAAAACAAAAGAAGATGAAACACTGATGTTGTAACCCTTTGTAACACGTAGACAACTAAAAGGTGAAACCTGAAAATGTGGAGCACAAAAATCCTACTTCACTTGGTGACATCACTATATCATAGCTGTCTCTCTGCAGTTCTCAACTATTGAAGAAAGTAACAGCAAAAGAAAAAAAAAAACAAATGTAGCCCCTGATTTTAAAAATGCAACAACACTGTTTCATTGTTTTAAACCTATTCTAATCAATTTCTAATTGTTTGGGAGTCGCATACTGTTTTGTGGGAAAGGATATTGAAGAGATCACTAGGAGAGCATTCTTACTTATAGAGCCTGTATCTGGCATGAAAACCTTTAATTGGTCCCATACATCATGTGTGGATGGGTCACTGGGACAGCCATCAAGAGCTTTCTGGGCCACAGGGAAGATGCTAATCCCCTCACTGTGCTGCCTAGGCATTCTTGAAATAGCATCATAAGCCCATCATCCATTAATAACTTAGGGCAAGATAGATTCAGCATCTTATAGCCTATTGCTGTTCTGTTGCTCTTTGTGAGATACGTAGCCTTATCAATTGGTTTAATAAATAAATTAAATAATTTCCTTAGATCCTTCCCTTTAGAGATTGATCATTATTGTTAATTCCTTATGAGTACCTCTTTCTTATGAGTATCATTTTACTTGTAATTTTAAATAAACAAACAAGTCCTAGGAAAATATGTTTCAGTGTGAAAATCATAGAGAATTTTCCCAACAGAAAAGACTACTGGGTGCTCAGATGTGCGTAAAAACCTTTCTATCCTTTTTGATACATTTTCAGCACCTATTCATTTTCTTATGGAATTATTTCATTGCAACTCAATTTGGCCCATTTGTGACTTGGATTTTGCTCTACAAGTAAATTTTTAGTAATCCAGACCCTTTTCAATAATTCTTCAGAATCTGCATCTTATTAAAACTAATGCTTGACAGAAGGCCCCATTCTGATGTTTGAAGATGGACAATGCAGCATAAGATAAATATGAAACTGTGAATGATGCAACATTTTGCTTTGATTTCTGCATTTTATTATACATATTCACACATCAAGAAATTAACTTCCTAATTAAATGAACTGTAGCATTCAGCAGCACTATGCAGCCCCTTTCCTTGACGTTGGTTTTTTCTAGGGAGCATAATGGACAAACATTGTAGAGATTATTAGTAACTGGATAGCCTTGTTGGTAAATGGAGTTAGATACAGAATAACACTCAGCTGTGGGTAACTATTTTAAGCCTATATTACCTTTTCCAACTAAATGTTCTCTAAGATGTCGTAGGACTGCTGTTAGGAATTCTACAGTCACAGTTCCCATATCATGTATATGGGAAGTTCCCAGTTTGGTAAACTGTTGTTTTGGGGGAAAAAGGATGTTCAGGGTCACTCAACAAGCCTGGAGGTTAAAGAGCTCTTGTTTGGTTAAAGAGCTATAATCATGCGGACTCTCTTACATTCACAAGTAAGGAATATGTTGGACAATAGCCTGTCTAAGAGTAAAAGAGTTCAATTCCTAGTAAGTTTTTAGCAACAATACTTTGCTATGCTTTTCAACTTTCCAGTCTGAGCTGCAGCCCTGGTATTCCCTGAAAGTCTCCCATCCTAATGGTTATCAGGCCCAACCTTGCTTAGCTTTCAAGCCCAGAAAAGGTCAGTCACAAAAGCAAACATGGGGAATAAGCAGAATAGATAAGATGGCAGGTAGAGTGTTGTGATGCGAGCCATACATCTTTGGATGTGCATGTGACACAGAACAAAGGGATGGGACTTGCACCACAGCCATATGTGTGCTGTCCTGCCTGATTCAACAAACACTTGCTTACATACAATCCACAGACACTCTTAGTTTGATGTGGCCATTTGCAAACCACTGCTAAAGCATGTATTTATTCATAGCTTCTTGTGGGCTTTTGATATTCTCTTTTAATATTTCATGTCAGACTTTTGCTCCCAAAACAGAAGCATGAAGATGTTTCTTCTTGCATTTGGCCCATTCACCCTCCCACTTAAAAAAAAATTTCAACACTTCACTGTCCTTATTCTTATACACGTAGTTCTCAATTTACAATTGGTTCCAGAATTTTTATTGCTATGTAGGGTGGTTATTAAGTGAGTTGCATTTGATTTTACAATCTTTTTTTGTGCCATAGTTGTTAAGGAAATCACTGCAGTTGTTAAGTGAATTATGCAGTTGTAAAGCTTAATCAGAGGCTTTCCCCATTGACTTTGCTTGTTGGAAGCCAGTTGGGAAGATTGCAAATGGCAATCACATGACCCTGAAATGCTGCAATCATTGTTAATTATATGCTGGTGGAAAAAGTGCCCAAATCACATGACCATGAGGATGCTGCCATGGTAGTAAGTGTGAGGACCAGTTATAAGTCTCTTTTCTCAGTGCTGCAGTAACTTTGATCAGTTTCTGAATGAATGGTTGTAAGTCAAGGACTACTTATACAGTATTAGAATTGCCTATATTTCTTCCAACATACTGAAGATTTTTATCCTGGTCTTTAAAGAATTAATTCCTCACAATTCCCCACATCATTTTAGTCTTCTAAAATATATCCAGTTCTAATAAACCAAGGAAGTACAAGAAAAGAGAAAAATTAGCTGAAGTATGGCAAGATTTTAAGAATACAGCACCTTAGCTTCATAGACTCAATTACTTTGCAATGTATTGGTCTGGGAATAAGACTCCACTGTCCCATTCACAGAATTAATACTAAAAGAGCCAGTATAGCCAAATCAGATCATCCTGGCTAAAGAAATTGGCTGCTAAATCCAGTTGCCCTACTCAGAGGAGTGAATACAAATCCTGCTGTATCCAGAGATGCAGAATTCAATATTTTTTCCATATTCTGAACAGTGACTTGCAAAAAACATGACGAAAAAGAGAGACCAGGTTTGCCAACTAATGAAGAGTTGAAGGGAGCTACAGCAGGCAATAAATCTTTTAGGAAGTCAAAACATAGATTGAGATAGAATAGGATGCTGTTATAGCTTCAAACATATGTAACTGTTATTACTGTACTGATTTTAACTATTACAGTGGAACAATGATAACAGTTTTGAGGCACAGGAAACAGAGGTCTGAATATTTATCTTTTCTGGATACTGTGCTATAAATCTGAACTTCGGAACATTTTTATTCCAGTTCTTGCTGAAACTTGGAAATTGATCCATAAAAAATCTGACAAAGCATTCCTCTTTTACAAAGTGTGTGTATTTGTGGGAGAGGGATGAAAAGTTATGTTTGCCAAATATTTGTTACATATTTTTATAGGAACTTTATGCCAGGGGGATAAAGGGAGGGAGGGAAAGGGTTTAAAAAAAATCTTAAGTGACAGCAAGCAGATTCCAAAACAGATTTTGCTGTCTTGGTTTCTCTCCACCCCAATGAACAAATAAGACTAACTTAGCATAGCTAATATCAGGATGGGTGAAGGATAGGTAAACCTGAGAAAAACAGCTCTGTCCATCCTTTTCCTTCCTGAGTCTGGATAAACAAAGCTGCAGCTCCAGCTAGTTAGAGCATCCCTCTAGGCCAGGGGTCTCCAACCTTGGCAACTTTAAGACTTATGAACTTCAACTCCCAGAATTCCTCAGCCAGCAAACCAGGGGTCTCAGCAAAGCTGACTGAGGAATTCTGAGAGTTGAAGTCCACAAGTCTTAATGTTGCCAAGGTTGGAGACCCCTGCTCTAGGCTGTCCACAGTGAGTTGAAGACTCAGATAGTGTAGGCAGAAAACCAGTTCCAGAGTTGCTGCCGAGTGACATCTTCTGGAGAAACAATCCAGCGTTTGATACTGCTTAAATCAGTATCAGAAAACCCATAGGGAATGCTGTTGGCTGGCATGAATCCTGAAACATTAAGACAGTTGCCTGTTTCACAGTGCTGAGATCCATACACAAATTCTCTTTGTTTCTCTGACACTCCTGGAAAGTGTGTGTGTAAGTAAGTGTGTGCAAACACTTTCTAAAGAGGGGCATTTCCAACTCCCCTCCCCCGCCCAATCACCAGTTAGTGCCATTTTTGCTTGCTTATTTTAAGGACATGATGTTTTGTACTTGGAATTGCCATTGCTGTTGCTGGCACAACAGTTCAGCCAGTGGCTCCTGACTTTCGAGTAGTTTCTCTGTCTGCTTGGGTGCTTACAGCATCTTTTGGAGTATTTTTAGGTGGCAAAGGAGCAGGGGCCACCATAGTGTTGTGTTTATTTCAGAGTCAATGCAAGGGGGTTACGCTCTGAGTTGTGAGGTTGTGAATTAATGTGAGACATTGGACTTGTTTGTGGAGATTTCAGAAACAGCCTTGGCTCATGCTTGTTGGCCCCTGACCAAGCCACCTCCTGCGCACACTCACACACACACACACAGAGGGGTGCTAAGTCTTTATTGGGCTGCGGAAGTATGTCTGTTTGGAATAATAAGATGGAACAGGGGGAGAGGGGGGTTTGATGTGGATTTTCTGCCTGAGCAGCCCTGGAGAATTGATGCCCAATCGTCAGCAGGGCCTGAGAAAATAGCCTTAGGATGTATGTGCCTGGCACAGGCCACTTCCCCGCATCCTCCAGAATGACAGGGACAAAACTTCCACCTGTGAATGGGGGAGCTAGATAGAGTTAACATTCCATACTTAGGGAAAATACCTTCCCCCCCCAAAAGACAGTTATTACTACCTGACTGGTTACTCTTGTTCCTGAAGTTTAAAGTGAAATTTAGGACAGATGGACAGAGGTTGCCTGGCCATGTGTCATCAAACACATATCAGTTTCTCTTGGCACCCATATGCTTTAATGCCTCAGTATTATGATAGTGCTGGTCAGTGTAGACCCACAGGAATGTTTTGTGTGAGAAAAGGTATGAGAAAATCTTTCTGTCCTCTAGGATGAATAAACACTCAAAGCCAGCAGTTGCTTTATAAACTCCCAATTCACAAGTTGCTTTGTTCTTTATTGTGCTATTACTGTTGGTATTCTTCTGTTTGTTTTAGTCAGGAGTTCTACAGTTTGCCTTCTGGAATCTGGATGAAATATTTAAACCTTGTCTGGAGTTCAGACTAGTATCTCAAAAGTACTAGCTTGTTTAGCATTGCAATCTCATTAAACATTTCAGATATTAAGACTTGCTTGATTTTATTTGATAGTTACCGGTAGTACTTCTGCTAAACCTCCACAGCATTGCTGGGCCTGATAATTTTCATATAATAATAATGCAAGCAGAGGGGGATTTAAATTCTTTCCAAAGATGAGCCAAAGATTCATTCTCACCTCTTCCAGTAATGTCACTTCGAATCCAAAAAGCATTATTAAAAAAATACCTTGAGTCCAAAACATTTAAAAAAATCCATAGTTCTCTACAATCACTCTTTGAGGTAGAGTCCAATGCGTGAGAAATAGTGGTAACAGCTATCCTTGGTTAAAAAACAAAGTAAACTATATTTTATTTTCACTTATTTATTAGCTCATATATTGAAAGTAATTTTGTGTATAACAGACATATTGACCTCATCAGCATGAAGGATGCTAAATTATTGATATACATTTGCAAGTAAGAGCAAGCTAAATTGGAAACTTTAGAAAGGATGTTTATTTATCTACATTGTATAATGTAGCCACCAAGCTTGCAAATACTGCTTGACAGAAATCTTCAAGGCTACAGAATTGTAACTTGTAATTGAAAATGGAGATGTCTCTCAATGTAACATTCTACCTGATGCTAAGAAGCAGAACATCCCCTTCACTTTATGTCATTATACCTTATGTATCCATTCTTAAGTCAGGTTGAATAAAATCAAGATTTTATGCAAACGCTCAGAGTTTATAACCTAGGAGATTTCTCTATGAAAACAGATGTTCGAACACCAACACGCTTGGATTCTCTGATGTGGCAAGATGTGTTTAACAGCAGCAGGAAGGGAGAACTCTATACCATCAGCCTTGAGTAACCTTTCCCTGCTGCACCCCAGCAGATAGATTCAGTGTGAAATTCAGAGAAACAGTATTTCATTGGAAGTATGTTTCTTTTTAATGTCCTCTGTTCCCTCCAGAAGATAAATCACAATGCAGGATAACTTTTGAGCTTTAGATCATGAGATTATATGCAGATCCTGATAGGGTTAATATGATAGGGTTGATAAGCTTTTTTTCATATTCCCCCACCCCCATTATGAGAGACATTGAGTGACTGCAGCTTATTTCATAATATCCAAATTAGATTAACTACAAGCTTTGGTGTAGTTATTTGGTGAGTAAAATGGATTTTAGATATGTGAAATAACTTCAAGTTTTATATGTTCTGAAATATGTGTTCAAGATATTTTAAGAAATACAAGTCTGTAATTGTTTATTCTGCTATAAACATTCATTGCCGGGTTCTTTCCAGAGAATTTAAAACACATAAATGTAGATAATGGGACCTTTCTTTTGTAATAGGCAAGTTTTAAAAGTACACGGACGTTATTCCATAATTTTATTACAAAAATTTTGAAATATTTTAATAAAATATTGTATATATTAATTGTGCTAACTGTGGTACTATACTAAGTAATCAAACTAAAAAGGAGCCTGAGTGGCGTAGGAGGCTAATGCCTCCTAAGGCAGCATTTAACATCCAGCTGCCTGCAATTACTGCGAGTTCAATTCTTACCAGGCTCAAGGTCGACACAGCCTTCCATCCTTTCTAAAGTGGGTAAATTGAGGACCCATTTTGTGGGAGCAATAAGCTGACTTTGTATAAATATACAAAAGTTATTGCTTAACGGATTGTAAGCCGCCCTGAGTCTCCGGAGAAGGGCGGCATATAAATCAAATAAAAAACAAAACAAAACTAAATATAGCTGTATTTAATTTTGATTAAATATATATTCTTTTAATATGGGCATTTTAATCTTCCTAATGTGTTCATATCTAATACCAATATAATCTTTAAAAATAAATGAATGTATGAACATATATATTTTAGTTTTAATACTTTAATGGTTTCATTTCTTTAACTTTTTAAAAGTAAAATGGCTGATGTTTCACTATATGGAAGCACCTACAGTAGATGACTTTAGCTGATCTTGAAAATCTATGCAGGATTGGGCCTGGTTATTACTTGAATGGGGGAACACAGGAAAGAACACCAGGAGCTCCCAATCAACTTCCTCTGACTTTTTTATATATGTTACTTCCTTGTTTGTTAGAGCTACTAATAAGCATTGCCATCATAAATATTTTAGAATAAAAAAAGGCAAAGGTTTCCCCTGTCCAGTTGTGTCCAACTCTAAGGGGCGGTGCTCATCTCTGTTTCTTAGCTGAGGGAGCCATTGTTGTCCAAAGACACTTCTGTGGTCATGTGGCCAGCATGACTATAGATCAAGGTGCACAGAAGGCTGTTACCTTCCCACTAAAGTGGTACCTATTTATCTATTCACATTTGCATGCTTTCAAACTGCTAGGTGGGCAAGAGCTAGAGCAAGTAATGGGAACTCACCCCATTGTGCAGTACTCGGGTCTCAAACCCAGACTGTCAGCTTTCCAGCTGACAAGCTCAGCGTCTTTAACTGCTGAGCCATAGCATCCCCTTATCTTTAACTGATCATTACTACTATTTTATAATTAAATATCAGTTAAGGTTCCAACCCTACAGTAATGGCATTGGGTGACAAGTGGCTTAAATGGGCACATACATGGTTAAGTTGCACAGGTACCATCTGTGAGATTTTCCTGAGAATAATTCTCTGAAAAATAGAATGGACTTACTTCTGAATAAACATTCATGATATTATGAATAATGATACAGAGTTTGTGGCTTGTGGCATACAAATTTAAATAATAAATACAACTGTGAAGTATCTTTTTCTTGGTGTGTGCTGTTGTGACTAATCCTCCTAATGTTTTTGTTTGTTTGTTTTGGTATGTTTGAATCAGTGTTGATTCTTGTCAAGTTTTCAGAAATGTTTTGCCGTTGTCTGCATCTGAAGTCTAAGGGAGAGACTGACGCAAGTCACCCAACTGGCTTAGTGTGTCAGGCATGGCTAGAACTCATAGTCCCTTAGTTTCTAGCCTGCTGCCTTACAGCAGCAAAATGTATAATACAAATAGTCCTCAATTTACGACCATTTGTTTTAGTGACTGTTCAAAGTTACGATGGTGCTGAAAAAAGTGACGACCATCACGTGATCATGATTAGGGTGCTTGACAGCCAACGGGTATTTATAACAGCATCCTGGAGTCACATGATGGCCATTTATGACCTTCCCGACTGGCTTCTGACAAGCAAAGTCAGTGAGAAAAGCTTGATTTGCTTTATAATTGTGTGTTTCCGTGAACAATCAGTGGCAAAAAAGGTCATAAAACAGGGTGTGACTTGCTTAATGACCACATGCCTTAGCAACAGAATTTCCAATTTTGGTTGTGGTCATAACTTGAGGACTATCTGTAGTGGTGAAACATTCCTAAACTAAAGATACAGCATGGATTGAATTTTCTGTCCTATCTTTGTCTACCGTATGTCTCGGATCTGTTGATAGATGCATATTTGTTTTTTAATCAGTAATACTGCTTATATTGTAATGTTCTTTGCATGTTGAATGTTTGAACAACTTCTGGTCTGATATTTGTCATGGCTCAAGCAGGCTGCAAATTGCAGATTAAAAATATTTGCATTCCTGATTTGTATCTCATTTTATGCTATAGCACATGGTTATTGTTTTATTAGTACTGAATAAAAATTCAGTCTTCCCCTTGCTAAAGAATTGAAGGAACTATCCTAGATCTCATGAGTCTCTGCTGGAGGTTTTTTAGGTTAGACAAGTGATTGCATAAGTATATTCAGTTATTTCAAATAGCCCTTGAATTGCCGCATAAGCTAGAAAACAACTGATAGCTGTTGTGACATTACTATTACCGGAAAGTGAGGTATTTAATTCCACCATCACCTCTACCCCAAATGTGTGTCTCTTTATATTATGGTATTGGTATAACTTGCATAGTGTAAATAAGCTAAAACTATTTTCCCATTTCATTTATTTTAAGAGGAAAGACTTTTTTTGTTTTTGTTTTGCTTGTTGGGTGAGTTTGTAAGAACAGCTCTGTTAAATCAAGCAAAGGCCAATCTTCATCCAGCATTTTCTTTCTCTCAGTGACCAACATGATACCACTGGTGTGTTCACAAGTAGGAGATATTCCCAGCAACTGAAATTTGGAGATAGTAATGAATTGATTCTATCCCCTTTTAAAGCTATCCAGGTTAGTAGCCATCCCTCTGTCTTGTCATAAGGACTTCTCATATTTTTAAAATTAATTTTGTTGAAGAAAGAGAACATAAGAACTAACACAAACTAATATGAAATGGAGAAAACAAAGGAAAAAAGATACGAGGAAAAAAGGAGAAAAATAGAAGTGGAAAAGGATAAAAAGAAACAGAAAGAAGCTTCTGATTTCCTCTAAAGTAAATATAAATATGATTGCAAAATTATATTTTACAGTATGATTACGAAACAGCTAACTTTTTCTATCATAAAAACTACATGTCGTAAGTGATTTTTTTCCTGTTTTATGCCAAAAAAAAAGTCTATTCGGGATTCCCAGTCAGCCATAAATGTGGGTATTGTCTTTTCTATGACCAAAGTCAATTTAGCCATCTCTGAAAGCTCCATCATGTTCACCAACCATTCCTTCAATGGTTGAATGGGGAGTGTCAAACTTTTCCACTTTTGAGCACACTATAGTCTCACTGCAGTTGTCACATATAAACATAAAGTTCCAACTTTATGACTTTTTTTACTTGCTCGTGTATGAAAGAAAAAACCTCTGGTTTCAGTTGTTCTTTCATCTGTAAAATCTTCTGAATTAATATATGTATTTGTATCCAAACTTTTTTGGCTTTTTTACATGACCACCAGAGATGATAATGTCCCTCTTGTTCACATTTCCAGGAAAAATTTGAAACACCTTTGTACCTTCTAGAAAATTTCTCTGATATCAAATACCAACAATATATCATTTTGTAAAGATTCTCTTTAAGGTTAGAATGTAACCTTAGAGTAGAACGTAATTTAAATTTGAATCTTTTCAGCCACATATTTTCCCATTGTCCATTTGTATATTGTGATCAAAGTTTTTAGATCATTTTGACATACATTCTTTCACTTAACGTTGTTCTCATATTTGAACAAAAGTGTATACATTTTAGCAATAACATATTCATCATTAGTGCATAATTCTGTTTCAAACCCTGTTTTACATTATTCAAAACAAAAACAATAATCCACTTTAACTCTTTTTGATAATTGTATATAAAAAACCCACTGAAAAATCGATGGTCAAATCTTCTCTTTATTTTGTTTTACAATCTCCTTGAAAAAAATTCTAGTACCTAATGATAAGTTAGTCATTTATTTATAATTTCCTGCCTATAAAATGCTTCTTGTGCTGAAAGCCACACAGCTGTTTTCAGGTAAATTTGTAAGGAATTCCAATATTTCAGGTAAATTTGTAAGGAATTCCAATATTGCCCTTTTATTGTTCTTGTTAATGGTATCAGCAAAATTATGTTTTCCAGCTTATATAAGTAATAAAGATTTCAGTAAAGTTTATGATAAATGTCAGTAAAAGCAATAATTCAAGTCTATTCTTAAGCAATTGTAAACATGCTGGAGTTTTCAAGAAAAGATTGGAAAATCATTTTTCCAGGATGATGTAAGACCTGCTGCCATTGAGCAGGGTGTTGGATTAGACAACCTCCAATCTCTCTTCCAGTCCTATGATTTGGATAATTCAGTGATTCTGTGTGAGGCTATTAGGTGGCTCTGTTGTAAAATATTCCTTCCTTCCCTGTGTAATGTCCTTAGTACTCTCTCCCCCCACATGCATCTGGCTGTATGCTTATGTCTGAGACTGCCATCTCATATATTTTGTTACAGTTCATAGCAGGCAACTGATTTTTGAGGAATTTCTGAAATGCCTTGACATAGCAAGTAGGAAAATGGCTTTTACAAGCCCTTCTTTGTAGTTTCTTTTACTCAGGTGTGATCTGTGTTTTACTTACAGTTTAATGTTTATTATTTTTCCTCCCTGTTTTTTTTTTTTATTCACTTTACAATGCTTTATAACCTGCTCCAATCTCAATGGAATTTGACTGGGATATATAACATATTTCATAATACAATTTAATGTGACTGAACTATTCTGTTTAAGTAAAATAGTAATGCTGCAGCATAGGAACCAAAAAGTGGGATCCAAATTATAAAATTAATTTCTGACAGAAGCAAAACTAAATATTTCCAAAAGCAAACTTAAAATTCAATGTTTGATCTGAAAAACAAATTAGCAGTTCTAAATCTATGTTATGGTAGGCAATTCAAAGCAGTCCTTAGAAGAAAATTCATTATAGTTTGCAAGTTTTAGTCTTAACGCATGTTTATTAATAGCTAGTACTTACATGAACACACAGGGTTTTTTAAAAGAGTAATTGCTTAAATACATGAATACATGTCAGTATGGTGCATACAGACATATATTTGCATTTACAATATATTCTGGAGAGTGGTGCTGTGATTTGCATACATGGTCCTATAGCTTGGTTAATATAAAAAAGCATGCTGTGTTGGATTAATGTACTATATATAGTACAGGGGTCCCCAACCTCTGGTCTGTAGAACGGGAGCGGGCCGCAACATGCCAGAAACTGGGCCGTGCAAATAAGCGAAGCCCCATCCATGGAATGCAGGCAGCATGCAAAACCACGTCCCTTCAGTCTGTGGAAAAACCTCTGGTCCCTGGTGCCCAAAAGGTTGGGGGCCGCTGCTATAGTGAACAGCAGAAAACTTCTTTAATTTGTGCATTGATTTTTTTTTCTGCCTAATCTAACTAGCTCCCCCTACTGATTGCATCAAAACTGCTGGTGTTCCTATCTGCTTTTCCTGCATCAGTGGAAACAAAGTCATACAGAGCAAGAGACTGGTCAAGTCTAACATCTTGTAACAACTGGCTCCACACCAGAGCCCATCTATGTGTAGCTATGGTAGGCCCCCCAGACCTCATCTGGCATATACCTGCCCCCCCCTCCTTCTTCACATTTTACTGTGATGGTCTGTTGTTGCATTCATGCTTCATTGGGCTGCTTGATGTTGATGTTTAGGAAACATCTGGGCTGCTTGAAGCCATAGAAGGGAGCAGGAAAGCTTAACATTCTGTCATAGGGTGACTAGGCAACTCTCCCTAATAAAAAAGCCAAAGCAAGCTATGCTGAGATCAGAACTCAAGGAAAGGATAAAGTTTCTATATTCTTGGAATATATCCAAATTTTGGGGTAAATCTAAATCATCATTTTCATTCACCCTCTTATTCACTATTTGAATGTCACCAGATGGTCCAGTTTGTGCAAGGTGACCTTGTAAATTGTTACCATAGAAATGGCCGTCATGATGCTAAGAAGAAGAAGAAGAGATGCAGCTAGAGATGATGACCATCAGAAGAAAACAATCTGGAATATCTTACTTTAAATTCATACCATTAAGATCTGCGTTCCCCTTTCCATTTAGATCATGCTCTTCACTTTTCTTCATCCCATCTTGGAATCAGGGACATATAAATCAAGATGATAACATTAAGATTCATCCTCACAAATTTGCTAGTAAACTAAATATTTCTGATTTTGTTAGTTACAGAGGTCACTAAGGAGGTGGTCTATGTGAACGTAGGGATTACACCAGGGGTGAAATTCAGCCAGTTCTATCCAGTTTGGGTGAACCGGTAGCGGCAGCTGCAGGAAGCTCCGCCCACCCACGCGAATGTCATGACGTCACTTTTTTGTGGTGATTTTAAGTCTCTGCGCATGTGCAGAAGGCTTTGTGCATGCATGGACGATGGCGCGTGCGCATTTGCAAACCGTTAGGAAAGGTAAGTGAATTTCACCCCTGGATTACACAGTACTTAACTAACCTGTATTTGTACAGTAATGAGTTTAGTCCAGCCTTCCTATACTCTGGAACTACTGAGTTGAAAAAATCAGAAAATCTTTGATCTTTGAAATCTTTGAGAGTTGAATAAAGAAGCTGGAAAGAAGCTCTGCAAAATAAATTGTTGGTCAACCCTAATATAGGAAACTTGCATTTGTTAATTAGTTTATTGGTTCAGTCTAGTATTATGGGCTCTGAACTGCAAGCATTTATTCCACAGCGAAGCTCTTTTGCTTCTGTAAAAGAGAGGAAAGCTGCAGGCTTCATCTGACCTTCCTCCCTCATGTCTAGAGTGGGTTTCCAATTCACAGTCAACCTACACAAGTAGTCCTCCACTTACAACCACAATTGAGCTAAAACCTTATGTTGTTAAATGAGAAATTTGTTAAGTGAGTTTTGCCCCATTTTACGACTTTTCTCACCACAGTTGTTAAGTTAATGACTGCAGTTTTTAAATTAGCAGCACGGCTGTTAAGTGAATCTAGTTTCTCCATTGACTTTGCTTGTCAGAAGGTTGCAAAAGGGGATCACATGACTCCGGGACATTGCAAGCCTCATAAATGTGAGCCAATTGTCAAGGCATCTGAATGTAAATCACATGACCATGGGGAATGCTGCAATGGTCATAAGTGTGAAAAATGGTCCTAAGTCACTTTTTTCAATGCCGTTATAACTTTGAATCAGTAGTGGGTTCCACTTACCTTCACTACCGGTTTGCAACTGTGAGTGCATGCGTGATGACATCCGAGAGCATCTGTGATGACATCCGGGTGGGTGGGTGGAGTCTCTCGCCACCGCCACTACTGATTCACCCGAACCGGGGCAAACCAGTAGAAACCCACTACTGCTTTGAATGGTCACTAAATGAACTGTTGTAAGTCAAGGACTACCTCTAGTACTGTATTAGCAACCCGCTGTTACCAATTCAGCCAGCAGTCCAGAATATAACCTATGAAACAGTGTCACACATACATCCATGTGGAGTGGGAGGAAAGAAGAGTATTGACTTTCATCACCAAGTCTTTAGTGTTCACATCTATCACCCAGATTACCCTCAGCCTTAGAGAGAATGTGGTGTTCTATATATACAGCTCTTTGAGCGACCTCTTAGCAACCCTAGCTTCTTATCAGTTCTAGGATTGGTTGGGCTTTTCAGGATGCCCTGCAACAGGTGCTTGCAAGCAGGAGCCCTTGGAAGATCAGGCTGCACCAGTCAAGCCTAAAATAGCCCTGTGAGAAAGGAGCATATGAACACAGTGAATGAGGCAGTGCTGATGATGTAGCTTGCTTGTGTAGATACCAGTAAAGCTGTATTCTTCAATGTATGCTAAGCACGCCTGGTTCCAAGAAACCAAACCAAGCTGCATGCAGAGACACTAACCCTGAGTGAAGAATATATCAGCCCAGCTAAGTATAAAGCTTGATGGTGGTGTTCCTTGCTTACTATCCTTCTCCTCATCCAGACACACTATGGGGTCTGAGCCCATCTTTGAGGCAGATGATCTCTCTTTCCATTTGTTAAAGCTGACTAATTGGGATGATGGTGGTGGTCAGTAGCTGGACCCAGATAATTACTCCTAATTAGAACAAAATCAGATGGCTGAGTCATCTCTTTCAGCACTGTATGTATGAGTGCTGAGTAGACTAGAAAGGGTTGAGCAGTCTGTGATACAACAGGTTCCCCATACAATATAGCCATAGAGCTCAGGATTTTCCTTCTCTCAGTTCTAACTGATAATACGATAGCAACATGAACTTTCTTTGCATCTCAGATTATGGCCTTCATATTTGTCCTGCAGCTAAGATCGTAGGTGCCTGTTGCTTCAACTGTTATATACCTGTTGTGACCCAGGCCCAAGTAGTTAGTATTAAATACAAACAGTTCAAAAACAAACAGACTTTATTAGAACAGCTGAGAATTAACTCATTATCAGCGTAGTCCAAACTAAATTAAAGCAAATTCTGCAAAACACCATTCCTCAGTTTATCACTGGCCTTGGGATAATTAGGCAAACTGCCAAAGGCTTTTCTTGGCAAAAGTTCAGAAGCAGAAGACGCCGACAAGAGATGAATACAGTGAAACAAGAAGCAATTTTCTCAATGTTGTTTTCCGGCAAAGAGGCCAAGAGCTGTTGCTGGCCTTTTAAGCCTTATGGGAGGGGCCAATCCCGAGTTGTCCTCTCTGCTTTATCTGCTCCTGTCTTCTGGCAGCTCTTCTCTTACATGCACTAGGAACAGGCTCCTCCTGTTCCTCTGCCTCTCTACTGTCAGCCTTTGGAGGCTCCGAAGTCCACACATTACTCCCCGATGGCCTTGCCCCATCTCTGCCTCCGACGCAGAGCCCTCATCTGGGTCTTCCCCAGCCTCCAGGACTGGCCCATGTTCTTCCTCAGCCTCATCGCTGTCTGACTCCACTGCCAGCTCCGCAGGCTACTGGCGGACCACAACAATACCCACATTCTCTGTAATAAGTAAGAACTGTAGCAGAGCCTACACTTTGCATGAAAAGAGGCCTGAAGTTTGTTCTCTGATGTCTTCTGTCTAAAACCCTCGGACTACCTTCTTTGGGTGTGTTGAAGAGACTAGAGAGCCTTCTGCTTGGGTTGCCTTGATTGGGACTCTTGCATCCCAATGTCCAAGTACTTGTAAAAAGACAGTTCTCAGTTTGAAAGCTATCTATTATCATCCAGCTTGAAAAATAGAAGAGTGCAAATATAAAGTGATGTGCATTGCTGCCAAAAATCCTGACCGCTCATACGAATTAATGGAATTAGAGCTAGCAATGATTTAGAGACTGCTGAAATGGAACAGAGTCATGGTAAAAAGTTCAATGAAGATGTCAACAGAGTGTGCATCTGTTTTTTTTTAAAGCCAGTAACATGTTTGGGATAATAAGGAAGGATACTGAAAATGAGATGTTAATATTACAATGTCCTTTTATAAATCAATGATGAAGCCACATCTGGAATATTGAAGATAATTGAGATGATCAAGGAGCTGGTGCGCCTTCTCTATGAGGAAAGATTGCAACATACGGGGCTATTTGATCTAGAATAAATTCACTTGAGTGAATAAAGGACATGATTAAGGTGTATAAAAGTATTATACACCTTATAATGCACAAAAGATAAAACGGACAAGGAAAAGCTATTTTCCCCTTCTCAAAAGACCACAACCCAAGTTCATGCAATGAAATTGAATCCTGGAAGAAACATGATAGACAAAAGGATTTTTTTAAAATACAAAATGTAATTCAACTTTGGTATTCAGTACCACAAGATGTGATGTTGGCTACCAGCTTTGATGGCTTCAAAAAAGGGTTGGACCAATTGAAGGAAGTCAAGGGGATCAGGGGCAATTAGCCTTAATGGCAGTGAAAACCTCTAAAGGCCATCTGCAGGTAGTCTAGTGGGCTTCCTTTTGCAGTTGGTTGGCCATTATGAAAACAGGCTGCCAGAATGGATGGGCTAGGGATCCAACCAGTAGGACACTGCTTATGTTCATTGTAAGAACAATTGAAGAGAAAGCAATGGTTTGAAGTTGCCTATTTATTTATAGTGACTTCCCAATAAATGGAATAGGTACCAAGTCTGAGTCATATTCTTCCTCACTGTATAAAAATATTAAATTTCTCTTTTTGTGGGAGTAATTATTTCAACATTTATATCTAAACAAATACTTTTACAGAAATAACTATGCTATTAATATCCCTAGCCCCAGCTCTATTTGTAGATTTTGCTGGATCCTACTATCTTCTCTTCTGATAATATTTATTTTCATTCATTTTGGATCAATTTAAATATACAAAGTGAAAACCTCCAGAAAGCCAAATAAGGTTCATGTGTGCGCATGCACACTTTAAATCAGGAAAAGTATGTGTGAAATTAATGTAAAAAGCTTCTTGAGTTTGCTTTGTTCTAATGGGGCATTTTCTGAATTACTCTTCAATGAAAGACAAAATATTCAGCCACAGTTATTCCAGTTATTGGCCTGAACAGTTTCCCTGTCTACATCAATTTGGTAGAATAGACAGGAGATAAATTTTGCCTCCTGCAAGCGAAGAGAGGTTATTGATAAGATTTCAAACATGGAGGGCTCTTACACTACCATGTGGGGTGCAGGAAGACTTACAGGAAAAGAAGCGGAGAAAAAGAAACGGAGAAACCAGCTGCAGAGCTATGTGTCTGGGTACAGAATGCTGATGGGCTCCCGGTAGGGCACGCAGGGGACTGGGCAGGCGGGGGCAGCATGGTGCTGGAGGAACTGAGCTGAAAGTAATGCCAAGTCCATGAGTAAGAGGCAAGCGCATTATCACCCCAGAAGCAGCAGGACTGGATGGGAAGAAAGCAGCAAGCAGGAGCAGCAGCAGTGCTTGCAACGCCCTAAGATACCAGGAATGAGCAGCCAAGGGAGACCTTGCCCCCAAGAACAGGTCAGTGGGCCACCTTTCCTAAAGCACCAGGTGGGGAAGGAGCTATTTGCTGATGGGGATGACAGACTAACGGAAGCACGTGTGTGAGAACTGCAAAGCTGAAATGATATTGCTGCTGCTGCTCCTGCAGCAAGTTACTGAAGGGGGAAAGGGGAAAAGTTAATGCCGGAGACTCAAAGAAAGCCGGTGGCTACACGCTTTCAAAGCCTTTTTGTGCTGGCTCCCAGGGAGACAGCGACATGAAGTGAGGAATTGCCAGGCTCAGTGTGGCTCCTGCATCTTTGCCAGTTTGCTTGTCATGAGGGTGGTGGTACACAAAACAATTTGAGCGCTGAAGTCCAAGACACACAGGCAGAGGAGGGTATTTTGGCGGATGAGCCACCTGCTTCAGGAAGCCAGCATGCTGCAATTAAGCTCTTGGGGCGGGGGACGTGCAAAATGAAGCAATAATTTTAGTTGGGGATTCACAGGTCTTCGCTTCTTGTGAGTCACCAAAAGGCAGGGTCCTCCTATTCTGGGGAGCTGCCATTCTTGTTTCCTTGGAGAGTCCCTGCCATCTCTCTGTAAATTCTCCATGTGTAGTTGGAAACAGGAAATACGGCACTACCACCATTTATCCTGTACTTAAACTTGTACATGACATTACATTTGCTAGTGAAAAAAGGCAGAGAAGAACAAAACCAAATAGGAAGCTGTTTTATTATAAAATGAAATAAATATATTTATTATAGCAAACAGGTAAGTTTTTTTTTTAAAGTTTCTATGCAAGTCTCCTACAAGTCCACTAATTCCAAGACTGTGTTGCATTTAATCTAGATATGTTCTCAGGGCAAATATAAAACTTTTTCCCAAAGTAGTTCTCTTTTTAAGGTTTGCTTCTTTTACCCATTTGCCCCTTCCTGTCCCTTTAAATGGTTCAGAAGAAAAAAAAGATACAAGAGAAATACCAGAATGAACAATTTGCTCATTCTTTTCCCCCTTGCAGAAGCAAAAGGGTTAGGAAAACGTTTGGAATTAAAATGGATAGATGTGTGTGTGTGTGTGTGCGTGCGTGTGTAAACCTGGCCCTAATTTGTGTCTATTGGCCTTGATACCTTGGGTCAATGAGTTCCAAATGTGAGCTGCATGTTTTGTTAATAGGTATGTTATATATTTTTTTCATGCCATAATTAGGTTTGACTAGAAAAAAATATCATTTAAAATTCAGATATAGAGAGAGCAGGGTAGGAATGTCAGCTCCATATTTTCCTTTTTCAACATGCCTGGTCTATAGTTGTTAAAGGCAATGAATCCTTAATACAAGAGCCGAAATTATCTCAAAAGAGGAGCCCAAACTCTATAGTCACAGGTTACTCTTTGCTGTGATTTTGTGACGCGTATGCTTCCTCCTAATTCAGTAGCTGCATTTATATTGTGTTCCTTTTCCATTTTTTCAGATTTTGCAAATACTAGCTGAGTTTTTCTATAGAATGAAATATATTATATTCCATGATTAATTCTGTTTCATAATCAACTTTTTTTCCTTAATGTATCATATCTCATAACTGTTCTGACCAGTACTACCAAATTTTTGTAATGGGGTAAAATTCTCACCCTTAGCGGCAAATGCTATCAGTGTGCCACAAATTGCTAATTATTGTGGAGCAAGGGAAATTGATTCTTTAAGCTACCATAGAATTAAACTGAACTGAATAGAAAAAGTAACTAAATAGAATGAGAGATGGTGAAATAAGATTCTAGTTCCTTCCTTGCTGTAGAAATGTTTTCTTTAGACCACTTTCTACAGTGACCAAAACTGAATCTTTGGTTATTAGAATATTTTTTTAAAAAGAATAACATTTTGCAAAGGAATTAATTCTCCAAATTGTGTAAGTGTATAGAATGTCATAAATATAGGTTAAGTGTTACACTCTTGGAAATGTGCAAATATTTTTGTCTGCCTTGTTAAATGCAATCAAATTGTAAATTTGAACAAAAACTCCATCTGAATGCAGTGCGGCCAAGCCCAAAGTCCTAGGAAAGATATATAAGGACAGTAAATGCAATGTCATTATCAGTGTTCGTACATCCATTCCCCCTTGAATAGCATATTTCCATGAAATACAGGGGACACTTCCAGTTCTGCCATTATCCTTGGAGTCACTCTCAGAGCACAGAGACCATTTGAAGAAGTAAACCTTAGTAAACCTAGCCTAAGGTGTGTTGTTGTCAAGGCCAAGAGTTAGGAAAACAAGCTAAACTGACAGTTAAATCTTCCAACATTGATCAGAGACAATGGTAGTCAAGGATGACTCTCACCGTGGTCATCACTTCTTTACCCTCCTACCATCAGGAAGGAGATATAGAAGTATAACCAGCTGCACAAACAGGCTGAAGAACAGTTTTTATCCATGGGCTGTCAGACTCCTGAATGAGAAATAACATCATAACTATGTAGTATGATGGTCTCCAGGGCCGGCGCAATGTGTAACATGTTCACACTGGTGCAATAGGACTGAGTGTTTTGTTAATATGAGTTATTGGATTCGGGATTTTCTGTCTTCACTGTGAGTTGTATTGTGTTGGGAGGGGTGCACTGGGCGAGCTCAACCAATCTCATTGTACATATGTTGTGCACTGACAATAAAGATTTGAATTTCAATTTGAATTGACAAACTGCATGGAACACATACGCAAACCTATTTTTTCCTCCCAGGACCTACTGTTCATCTGGTCTAATGATAGGATTGGCCAGTTCCATAGCCAGATTGATAAAAGGCTATTTGTAACTTGTTCAAGTGAAGATGAGTGTAATTTTAAAATAAAAATATTGTTTATATATGGTTTATCTTAGTAATTTGCCTATAGAAACTATAGAAGGTAAATTTGAAACTATTTAGGATTATACTGTCTGGGCCATGCCATCATTTTCTATCGAGATTCAGCCAAGGAAGGTTTTAAGTTAAAACGTTTTTTAAATTGACTTACCAAAAGGTACATACAAATACACTTCTTTTGTTGTTCAAGAACTTCTGGAGTTACCAAATGTATTTTTAAAACCGGCATATTTGCCCTCATTTTCACATATATATTTTCACAGATACTGAAAGAGAAAGGAAGAACAAAGAGCATAAGCCAGTAATTTATTATTGTTGAAAAAAAATTGCTAGGTTATTTTTATGCAAATTTAAACTTAATGGCTATTTTAGGAACTGGGAATGCAAACTGAACAAATGCCCACACCTTCAGTCTGCAAAAAAATGTGTTGTTTGCATTAGAATTAGATTGGTGTCCATTCCCACTTCCTTTCTTTTTAGCTTTCAAAGACTTCTCGCTTTCCCTGAAGCAGCCTTGACATCACTTGTTGGAGGATTAAAAGCTAACACAGAAGTTTCTTCTCATCTGATTTATAGGGCTCTATTACTGCACTAGTTTTGCCTGGTGCTTTTGTGAAATTAATACCGATAGAAATAGATAGTAACCATTCAATTCAAGACAAAGCATAAGTGAAGTTGGTTGCAACTCACGGATGAGTTAGAAAATGGAGGAATTTGTAGAATTGCATTTCTGTTTAATTCCTTTATGCCTGGTTGGAAATCTCGCTTTGCCTGTTTATTTTTATCATGCACTGATGAGTGGATGCATAAATTTAATCAGGTCATGCATCTTTTCTTTATTTTGCTTTATGTGGCAATTCAAGGTTCATCATCCCTATATGCCAGATGGAGTCCAAAGAATGATTGCAGTCAGTGAAGCAAATAACTTTTCTTTCTTTTAAAATCAACATTAACTAATGAGTAGGGGAGCTGCTGTAATGAGGAAGGGCCATATATTAAAACCAGTAGTTCATTTTCCTGTGTTTTGGTATTTGAAGTTTTATCTGGAAAAAAATGCCTGGATACTACAGTTTGCATGCTAATGCTTCTGAGCAACTTGAACCTAGGGACAGATTTATTCTTTCTCCATTATGATTGACGCTTGAAGTGATTTCCCAAGTCCTTTGGTAATAAAGACATCTTTTTATGAACAGGATGGATTTAGGGAGCGCTGATCCTTTCCATACCTACGTAGGCTGGTCACCCTGCCACCTACTTGATTGTGATCTTTTTGGATGGAGTCAGGTGTGGCTGTGCTTGATCCAAAAAAAATGCATGAGTAAGGATCCAAAGAAGGATTCCCCTTGGCTTCTAGTCAATTACTACTTGCCACCTGGCTTTTAGCCCAGATCTTCCCTCATGACTGCAAGAGCAACATGTCCCTTAGGAACTACTTGCCAAAAAAGAATTTGCAGGTGACAGGTGCGTCTCAGCATAAATCTAGTGACAGATTGAGATTTCCTGTTGGGAGCTGCTGGACGGCCTACAAGTTCAGTTAAGAGTACTTCCCTTAAGCCAAGCAGGTTAATGGCAGGAGAAAGGTAGCACTGCTGGATTTACATGGCAGGGAGCATAAATGTTTTCTTCCCATTTATGTCTATGAACTTCCTAGAGAAACTTGGCAATTTTCTGAACCATGTGATTTCAAAAATAAAATGCCTTGGTACCACATCTTTAACGCAGTTTGATTTTCATTTGATTTATCCAAAGCTGACTCTTGCCCAAAACCATATGACATAATAAATGTGTCAGTTTTTAAAATGGTATTTTTGTTACAGCAGTCTAATTCAGGCGTCACTCTGGCAGTTATTATGTTTCTTAAATAAAACTATATAGATTAGGGATGTGCAACACTTCAGGCATTTCAGAAACAGCAGCAGCGAACATATCTTCTCTTTGTAGTTGTATCCAGCTATTGCGTGATTTCAAAAAAGATGGGACTGTTTGAAAAAGTTGTTGAGAGGAACTTTCCCACTTCCATAAGATCTAGTGCACCTTTTTGGAAATGAATTTAAAGTGTTGCACAATTCAAGAACAATATGTTTGTGTGTAAATGTGCACATAGAAAAGGAATGATTTGTTATTTATTCCACAGATGAGTTAATGTACATGTCAGTGAATGTGTATCCTTAAATGTACATGTTTTTAAACTAATAGTATTTGAACTGTAATGCTGAGGCAAGGAAAATATTCTGATTGGTAAAGATTGTTTAATCAGTTTACCAATTAGGACATCCCTGGAAACGAGGGAGGGAGGGGGAAGGAAGGAAGGAAGGAAGGAAGGAAGGAAGGAAGGAAGGAAAGAAAGAAAGAAAACTTCATATTCTGCATCAAGTTTGTACAGACGAACCAAGCCAACCTGTTCATCCAGATTCAATAGGAATGAAGTAGTTTGTTGAACCTTCCTCACAGTATACCTCTCTTCTACTACTTTCCAGTATTCCCAGAGCATGCTTAGAAGACTTGGTCTTGAAATGTTTGAGTTGACCCTCTGGTTGAACACAACACTTATTTGATACAGTTCGTTTACAGCAATATTTTCTAATCTTCAGACCAACATCTTAATTCTCTTGCAATATTGTATTTATTTTCTGGTGAGTTTTCCTATCTTGCTATTGACAGAAATCAAGAGTGAAGCTTTTTAAGTTTTTATGAAATTGCAGGAACATAAAATACTGGGGGAGATTTTAAAACTGTCACAGAATTCTTTTTTACATAAAGTGGTACATTACATAAATTCTTTAAAAAATCAATCTGTAGCTGCATTTAGTCTGCTAATACTGTTTAATATTTCTCAGCTCAAATTGCATGCAAAAATGTGTACAAAATGGGCAGCAAAGATGCATTTAAGATTATTGGATACAAAACAAATGCATATTCAACTATGCAAATATTAGGCAAAGATATATATCAGGTGTTAAGAAGCGTTATATAAAACTGCTTTTAGTGTTGTTGTTTTTTAAATAGAAGAAGGAGGGATTAAAAATGTATAATTATAACATATTCATATTGGTATGCTTTAATAATTCACACATACATACAAATGTGGAAATGTATTATTATTCAAATACATGCCATACTGACATGGCTTGCATGATCCTAGAACTGGACACACCTTCCTTCAAACATATATTTTGGCTTATTGCCGAAATACCTAATTGTCTTTAAACTGAGACTTGATGTGAGATGTGAGCAATGAACTATGTGAAGAAAACTTGCTTCACTTCTCCTTTCCCGGTTAGAAAGAGGGTCACTAAATGAGCAGCCATAACTGTTCTCAGCCTTGATCTTCTCTGGAAATAAATTCACAGGCTTTCTTCTAAAGAGGAACTGTTGGGGAATTAATCCTCCCTTGCTAAACCAGTTTCTTCGTGGGGTTGGAAAATAGCAAGGATGACTGAAGGTGAATGAAACCCAGGTGGCTAAAATTTCAGAAATCGCCTTTCTCCTGGCATGCAGGAGGGAAAGTTATTTCCTGACTGAATTTCTTATTAAGGAAGTACAGGTAGCTTTTGCTTAATAACTGGTCACATAGTGACTATTCAAACTTACAGCAGACCACCAAAAGGTACTTACTACCCAATTCTAGAATTTTGATGGCGGCATGTGTGCACACTGCAGTCACATGACTGCATTTTGGGCACATGGCAACAGGATCACTTATACCGTCAGCTGCAGTGTTCTGTGGTCACATGACCACGATTTACAACATCTCCACCCCAGGCCACCCCAACGATGCCCTTGAAGTGATGTCCCAGTGCCTGGAGGCCGTGCGGGCCTGGATGGAGAGAAACAGGCTCCGACTCAACCCCTCCAAGACCGAGTGGCTGTGGCTTCCAGCGTCCCGATATAGCCAGCTGACGCCATCGCTGGCTATTGGGGGCGAATCACTCGCCCCCACGGAGAGGGTTCGTAACTTGGGCGTCCTCCTGGACTCACGGCTGTCTTTAGAAGAACATTTGACGGCCGTGGCCAGGGGGGCTTTTTATCAGGTTCGCCTGATACACCAGTTACGTCCCTTTCTAGATCGGGACTCTCTACGCACAGTCACCCAGGCACTAGTCACTTCCTGCCTGGACTACTGCAACGCTCTCTACATGGGACTCCCCCTGGGGTGCACCCGGAGGCTCCAGCTGGTCCAGAACGTGGCCGCGCGGGGGATTATGGGGGCGACGAGGCGCTCCCATGTGACACCTCTCCTGAGCGAGCTGCACTGGCTTCCGGTGGTCTTCCAGGTGCGCTTCAAGGTGTTGGTGACCACCTTTAAAGCGCTCCATGGCTTAGGGCCGGGGTACTTACGAGACCGCCTTCTGCCACCAATAGCCTCCCACCGGCCAGTACGCTCGCACAGAGTGGGCCTCCTCAGGGTGCCGTCCGCCAGACAATGTCGGCTGGCGACCCCCAGGGGGAGAGCCTTCTCTGTGACGGCGCCCACCCTCTGGAACAACCTTCCCCCAGAGTTGCGTACAATAACAGACCTCCGGATTTTTCATCGGGCCCTGAAAACCTATTTATTTCAACTAGCTGGGCTGCCTTGAGTTAAATTTTAAATTGATTTTAAATTGGGTTGTTTTAATTTACGGCCAAATATTTAATTATTTTAATACTGTTTTTAAATTTTGTATGCTCTGTTTTTACCTTGGCTGTGCACCGCCCTGAGTCCTATTTGGAGAAGGGCGGTATAGAAATTTAATTAATAAAATAAATAATAATAATAATTTTTTACCTATTTTTGGCCTTTGGGGTTGGTTTCCGGCAAAAAAATGCCAATAGGAATGAATGGACTGATTTTATAGCCGCTGTATTCTTCTTCTTCTTCTTCTTCTTCTTCATCATCATCATCATCATCATCATCATTATTATTATTATTATTATTATTATTATTATTATTATTTATTGAATTTGTATACTGCCCTACTCCCGAAGGACTCAGGGCGGTGAACAGCCAAATAAAATACATATAATACAAATGTTAAAAAACCATTAAAATACAATTAAATAATTGGCCCAAAAACAAAATTTAAAACACCCCAAATTCATAAGACAAATTTAAAATTTAAAAATTTTAAAAATTAAAAGAGGTTAGGCCACGCCGGCCTACTGGAAAAATGTTTTGATGGCACGGCGGAAAGCGCGCAGGTCCGGGATCCTCCGTATCTCTGGGAGGAGCTCATTCATTAAACAACTGCTGCAAAAAAAAAAAAAAAGATTATAAAATTGGGCCAGTCACATAGATGCCTTGATTTATGACTGTCAAGACTTTTGGCGGAAATTGTGGGCTCCATTACAGTCATAAATGAAGGACTACCTGTATGCTAAATTGATCCCAAACTACTTCTGATCACGATGGAGACACGCTAGGAGCATCTAATTTCAGATTTTTACTGTGCTCATTTTAAGGTGGAATCATGTGGCTAGAGTGGGCTAAGCTCCATTAATTAAACTGAGTGTATGCCTCATTAGTGCTCACTTTGCAACTTAATCAGATTATCTTGGTCAGAATTAGCTGTTTTAACAGGCCAGCAATGGAAGATCCGTCCTTCGACTTGACAGTAGGACTTCTTTTGTTTTTCGTATTTTGCTTCTGAATTGAGATCTCAAACGCACCTGTTTCTTTGTTGTTTGTTTGCCTTGTTCCAGTTCAGCTGGCCAGTTTGAAACATGTCAAATTCCAGAATAAAGACAACGCTCTTGTAGGTTGCAGGATACATTGGAGCAGCTTTTTTCCAAATGAGAATCCTTTCATCATCCTGGCCGGCTGGGAGAGTACTAGCTGGCTGGGAATTGTGTGCATTGTAATCTGGCCCATCTGGAGGGCAACAAGTTGGAAAAGGCCTGCCTGGAGCGTCTCATTCATCATAGCTGTTTATAGCAAAGACTCCCAGATGGTGAACCAAATTTCCTTTGTAGTGTTGTGTAACCAGGCAGACACCAATTCATTGCATAGGCAAACGTGCCACTCAGCCACATGTGGCTCCTGCCTGAACATCTTGTCCTGAGCCCGTGTTCAGGGAGCATGAATGGCCCTAAGCCCCAAGCAGGGACTCAATCGAAGCAGGAAGGACAAGCAGAGCAGGGAAGGAGCAGGGAAGGAGCTAGTTATTTGATTTACAGCATCTGGATTCCCTGCTTCCATGGGCCAAGGGCAGGAGACCAGTGCTTCCTCTCTCTGCCCCAGATTCCTTGCTCAACCATAGTGAAAGTTGTACTGGCCAAAAAGAAAAGGCACTCCGGAATCTCTGCTCTCTGTTCTGCTATATATTTCACAATACAAAAGAGAAGCTGGATCCAGGTCGCTGTGGCTCAGGAGAAGTAGCACCTTAATAGGGAATAGAAGGTGAAGGTGTAAATATCATGGCACGTCTATGCTATCCCAAAGCCCTGGGATTGTTTGAGAGAAGAATCAAGAACCGCCTGAAAACAAAGTTAGTTGATTCTGGCTACATTCTGAGAAGTTGAAAAACATCCCAGAAAAAGGCAAGGGCAAGGCTGCCAAGAAAACTGCAGGGATGCAGTCATCTGAAGCTCAGCTGCAGGATCTTTCTACATTTTTCATCCCCTGTACTCCACACTGAAAGTTTGCTACATGTGGCAGCATTGCCAGCTCATGTCTTCTTATGTGAGAAAATTAATGAGATATTTGTATTATAATCAGAAAATAGCAGAGCAACCTCCCCCCTCCCCATGTTAAAATAACCCCAATTGAATTGAGAAATGCCGTTCTTCAATGCATAAACACTCAAAAGAGATTTCCTCATGCAACTGCAAACCTCTAATGAAGGTAGATTATTGTTCATTTCGATATGAACAGGAACTTTGATTTCTTGGCCCACAGCAACAGTTATGTAATCACCATTCCCTGCTGTTGTATTGTAAATGCTGCTTTTGCATTTATTTAAGATTAATTTGAAATGTCACAAAGTATATATTTTCCATTTTACCGCATGTGTGTATGCACACTTTGCCAACTGGCTCTAATACTTCACACATCTGATGAAATGGACGGAAAGGACAAAAACTTAGGTCGGATTAAGTAGGTTACTCTTATATAACCTCTCCACCATGACCATGATACTGTATCACTTTTGAAATATTGACCCAAGGGGCTAATTCCCTTATCTCCCCACATTGCTTGGGGTGAATGTGCAAAAATTTCAGAGATTTACCTTGGCTGCATTCTTTCCAAGATCTTGTTTATTATGATGTAAGTGTTCAAGTTTCCATAAGGTCAGGTATAGACACAGACAAGAATTACAGTGGAATTTTGAATTGTTTATGGTGCTATGTTTATAGTGACATAAAAGGATTTTATCCTATGGTATTTTTATTTGGCCAGTGGCTTGGAGAGTATAGCAACATGATCAGGAAGGAGTATCTCAGGAATACCTAAAGTAATAGTTTCCTCTAATCCGAAAGATAATCCTATGTCTTACATGTTTTTGTTCCCACCAAGCTTAACACTCTAGATCACTAATGTACGGCAGTCTCCTTCACCTTCTGTTCCCAAGAGTCATAGATGGCTATGGTTATTTGTAGAAGACCCAATCCCCCATTGCATTCTCCCAAATTAGTGAAGAAGATGGTTTCTTGGCATTTCTGTAGCGACTGCTATCTCTAATTGAATGACACGCTGAAGTGCACAATTCACTGCCAGCCAGCCCCATCCCATCTCGGTGGCAGAAAGCAGAACTGAAATGACAGTTTCCATTTGTTAAGCACTTATAGCAGTTGTTAGCAATTGATTGAACAGCATAATATACATCCAAGAACTGTGTTGTGTTCTATGAGGAAGGGCGAAAGGGCGATTTTTTTTTTAATTGAGGATTCTGTGAAATGATCTTGCCAGGTCTTATTTTGCACACATCTCATGTGTCTAGGAAGCCATGTCTTCTGCCCCTTCTATTTTTATTTGAGCAGTGCTGGCCACTAAATCTTCCATTTGGCAGTGGAGGAGCCATTTCTTCAACTCTTTTCTCTCCTCAGCAGAGATATTGCATTTGAATGACTAATGTAGCACTCAGTGTGCAAGCTATTCACTGGCCAAGATTCATACGATGCCAGTCAATATCTTTTATTGGACCAAACATGAATTTTCTGAATATAAAAGTTCCAAAAATCACATTGGTATTAGTTAATAGTGAAGTGAAACAGGTACAATCCAAAGCTTGCAATCTCCTGGCTGTTAAGGACGGACAAGTATCTCAGTCGCATCTCTTTTGCTCTTTGGTTATAAAAAGGCTACTTTGTTTCTCTGCTGTGTCTGAAGAATTCTGCTATAATCTGAAAAAGGAAATTCAGGATCTGTTGTTTTATCATGCGGCTGACATACCTTCAATCCACTTTAGCTTCTGAATTCTTTCTGAACATGTAAAGTTGTAAACCGAAGGTTAAACTGAACTGGTGGAAATTGATATAGGCAAATATTGCACCCACATAGGAGATATGGACCATCAAAATTCCAATTTGGTTTGTAGGTGAAGTGGGTAGCTTTTAACAACTCCCAATAGAATGAAAGGCAGAATAAGAGCCACGGCACCCAGGAGACTCTTGTTCCAGAACAAAGCCAGAAATTCATATCTGGATGAGAAACTGTTTTTTGTGAGGAACTCTCCTCCCTGCTCCCCATTTGATCTGAACTTTGCTATTGTTCTGTTGGGAGATACAGAGAAGTGGTGGTGCCAGTGTGGAGCGAGATGGACAAAAGATCTATTTGTGTTGTCCTAGAAAAGGGTTCATGCTTGATGTCAGCATCCCATCTTGTTTGGGCATCTGTGCAAGCTGCTGTTCCAGAACTAAAATGTGCCTCTATCAAGCCCAGAATGTAGGCAACAATAAGCAGTCTGCTCCTTTTTTCTCTCCCTATGGGACAGAGAAGATGGGAGCATGCATCCAGGTCTTTTTAGGCTTGGGATAGGTTCATTTGGGAGAGCAATGGGCCAAGCTTGCTTAGCATTGTTTATCTAATAGCAGCAGACTATAAAGCTGGAGTTGTTAGAGACATGAAGTTCCCTCTTCTGGTCATGCCCCTTCATTACATCCTAGAAATTATTGTACTGATCACAGGTTCACTGAGTAGTTTGAGAAGCACAACTTCTAAAGGTTCCCAGTCAAAAGACATGGTTTTTTTCCCCACCAGGAAGAAAGACAAAGTAGAAATATATACTTTCATTTGGAAATGATGTATGTCATGTCCTCTATACAATTCTGTGAACAAGGCACTATAATTTCACAGCAACAGCTTGTCTGGAAGTGCCTACCATATTCTTCCAGTGGGGAAAGTATATTTTTACATTTATACATTACCATCTCCTCTAGAAGTTCAGGGTGGCATCATTTTAAAATCACAGCATTATTCCTGCAAGGGATTTGGAGTGGTTGTATAATCACTGCTAAAAAAACTCTACTGGTCAAGTGGGAATTTAACTGTAGGTCTCCCCAGTCACAGTCCAATACATTAACTACTAACTGATATTGACTTCAGAATTGCGGCTTTTGCTGGACCAATCTTTTTTTTTTTTAATTATAGTTGTAACTTGGAAAGCAGATTGCTGATTTGATTTAATCAAGGTAGGAATTTGAAGAAAGGAAATAATACATCTCATAACCTATTAATGGCACTAAGGACAATCTAAATGTTTCCACTATTTCTTTCGAATACATTAGCCTCTATCTTGATAGTCTCTCTCTTTTGGTTTGTGGTTGTTGACTGATATAAAGTTAACTTGGTGTAACTTAGTCCAGCTAAGAAACTGGATTGTGAAGCAGAAAGCAGTTGCTTTGAATTTATCCAGCATACATTGGTTGCATTCGTAAAACTTACTTAACCTGTTTATTGCATCATGGCTTGGGACTACGGTACCTGAAAGGGTCGCCTTTTTTCTAGAGTCCCTACCCATCCAGCCAGGGCAAATAGAATGGACATGCTGCAGATCCCATCAGACAAAAATGTTGGCTGACAGGGACTAGTAGGTGAGCTTTTTCTGCAATGGTCCCTGCTCTGTGAAACATCCTCCCTTCGGAGATTAGAATGGCCCCAAGCGTGTTTGCCTTCTATAAAGCTCTAAAAAATTTGGCTATGCTCCCAAGCCTGGGATGCTACGTGTGCCAAGGGCCCCACCTCTTGGCTATATTGTTAACAGGCCAGATACCTTGCCTTTGTACGAACTTCAGATTAGACATAATGTTTTTTTATTGTTTTAATGCTTTTTAATATTTTTATTGCTTTAAAACGTTTTTAAATTTTTAATTGCAATATATGTTTTGAATATAGGTGAGCTGCCCAGTGTCGTTTGCTAAGATGGGCAACTACAGAAATCAAATCAATAACTACATACATACATACATACATACATACATACATACATACGCAAGCTCACTTCTGCTTTTGCAGAAAACATTAAAGCAATGTGGTTAAAGTACTAGACTAGGACCAAGGAGATGCAGATTTTTTCCCCCTCTCAGCCATGGAGCCATTTTCTCTCAGCCCAACTAACTTCCTAAGGTTTTTATTGTGAAGAAAAATAGGAAGTTAGATTGCTATATATGATGTTTTGAGCTTCCGAATGAAAGGTGGGTACCTAATAAACAAACAAGCAAACCATAAATGAACTGAACAAAGTGGTTTTGTGAAACCTATGAAACACACACACACACAAATGAACATTAATGAAACTCAGCATGTTATATGAATACCTGGCTAAACCTGGCTAAGTACATAAACAGTCATCACATGTCCTTAAGCTGCTCTTTCTAAGCCTCAATATCAATCTGTCCTTCAGCATTTTGTGGAAAACTAATATTCTCCTATCCTAAAAGGAAAAGCTACACCTTGAAGTTCAAATAACTGTTTTGCACATACATGATCCTATACTAGGTCCCCAGGACCTTCAAAGAAAATTGGGAAAGATTCCTGCTTGAAAATTTATTAAGCTGCTATCAAAGCTGGCACTATCAAAAATACTGAGTTTAACCGTGTGACTCAGAATAAGCAACTTCTAAGAACGGATTATACGGAGGTAATAAATAGGAAGAACGTTGAATTTTAAATAATTATACAAATGCTAATTTGTCATTCCTGATTCCATAAAAAATATAACCTACATTAAATCCTAATGCTAAGATAGGAAAAACAAATAATTTTGCTCACTGCTTTCATTATGAGTACAAAGGGATTTAAACAGTTACCATATCTGGTTCCAAATTCAATTGACCATTACTTGGCAACAGAACATAGATGTTTATATCCTTTGGCACCCTCTACTGGTTATCTAATTTTGCACATGTGCAATTATATTATTACCCTTATTTGAAATATTTTAAAATTACCTTAAAGTATTTAGCTGATCCCCCCTCCTTTCCCACTCACTGAACTGGTGCAAGTTTGCCTGGAGAAAAATGGAATTACAACTCAACATATTGGAATAGGGAACCAATCATATCAAGGAGGATTGTTTTAAATTACATACTAAGTAGGCAATATATATATATATATTAAATTCCCACCAAAGAATTTAAGAAAGTTCAAGAGTCTTGAGTTTGACTTCCGAGGCTGCCACGAAGAGGCTGCCATTTGACTTCTTTTTTCAAACAATAATTAACATGTCAAACTCCCTATCACTAGCTGCAATCATTAGTTTAAATAGATTTCAAAGTGAAGATGGGTTTCTGAAGAACATATTCTGAGCAACATTTGCACATGGTGGGAAGCACCACACAAGAAGGTGATTCCTAAAATAATTGGACCTTCGGGGAGACTTATATCTATAAATAACCATGTGCCAGGAACAAGCAATAAGGGAGCTTTGCAAATTTGGTTGTGCTCTTCCCAACTGAATCTGGTTGGCCAAAGATGAAAAGATAACATGGGTTAGATGAGTCTTTGTCTGAGCTAGCAAGGCTTCTCTGATCTTCTGGGAGCTCAGCTGCACAGTGGGTGACTAGAGGGACTGGCCCTGCCTGGGGTCTCTTATGCTGGATCATTGGGCAGGCAAAAGAAAGAGGAACAGAGGTTCCTTTGTGCCGCCTCATCTCATGCCTGCTTTGTATGTGTTGCAGCTGCCAGCTTTCCTACAGCTTGACCCAGGATTATTCATCTGGGCAAGCAGGGGGTAGCAGCCCCATTACTTCCTCAGATTCTCCATCCTTGCCTGCCTTTCCATCAGTTGGGGAAGGGGAGAGACATAAAACAACCAGAGTGCAGCCTTTTCATCATTATCCTGTGTTATATAAAGTGGGTGTAGGCCAGTGGTGGGTTGCTCCCGGTTCGGCCCGGTTCAGCCGAGCCGGTAGCGGTGATGCTATTACGTCACTGAATCAGTTCTCTTTCTTCGGGAGCTGGGCCCTACCGCCCGCCCCCGCGTTATTCCGACCTTATATTTCTTCTTTTTTCACCCAGCTGAGAGATGCAGCAGAGCGGATTGCCACACCTCAGCTGGGCAGATTCGCAATGCACTTGCAAAAAGCGGGGAAGAGGCGATCAAGCACGCACACAAAGAGAACCGGTAGTAATGCCGGTTAGAACCCACCCCTGGTGTAGGCTGTGTTTTCATACCTGGCTGTTTCTTCTTTGCATCTCTTGAAGGAGCTCCAGAAAAGCCTGCGTAGAATCAAGCCTCCTTCCTTCCAGCCTAGCTGTAATAACTGACTCTCCTTCCTCTTTTGGCAGAATGGGGCTGTGCCTGGTGAAACAGGTAAACGAGATGAGCACATGAAACGAGGCAACTGGGGCAACCAGATTGAATTCGTTCTCACGAGTGTTGGCTATGCTGTTGGGCTTGGCAACGTGTGGCGCTTCCCTTACCTCTGCTACCGCAATGGAGGAGGTGAGTATGGAGGTCAGAGCACTGTGTTTGTGGGAAGGCTGGTGAGGACTATGTGGGAACGTGCATCTACCATAGTCTGGCCTGAAAAGTACAAAGTTGTTGTGACCTAAGTTGCTGGTAGCAGAGAAGCTCTTCATAATTGATTCTTCATCCGCCTCTGCTTCAGCACAACAGGGAATGGTGGGCCTTTCACTGCAGCTTCCTAACAATTCTGGGACTCAGCTTTGTTCTTGGGGCCTGGCTCAAGATGGGAAGCTATATGCTTCCCTACCTTCTTGACCAGAGGTACTTTGAATGTACTAAGTTATGATTTTCAGGACTTGTGAACCAAGCTGGGCTGGGAATTCTTTAACTAATAGCCCAAACACTTTTGGTAAACCTGTCCATTTCTGCACATTCCATTACTTTTAGTATTATTTTGTCCTCCGATGGCGTGTCTTCTAATTTCCAAGTTTGCACGAATGTGATTCTTGCTGCTGTCAAAGATATGAATTATCAAATATTGTATTTCTTTTTCATAATGATTTGTTAATATTCCTAACAGGTATGTTTCTGGTTTCAACGGAACTCTCTGGGTAATAATTTTTTCTAATTGTTTTTGGATCATTTTCCAAATTTTTTTTGCTTTTTGGCATGACCAACACATACGATAGTATGTCCCCTTTTGTGATCTACATTTCCAACAATCTTGTGAAGTGTTAGGGAACATCTTTGCCAGGCGTGGGGGAGCCCAAACACTTCTGGAAGGCACCAGATTGGGGAAAGTCCAGCTAACCTACCAATTGCACATACTGGTATTGAGTTTGTAGGAAAGGAGTGCTTGAAACAAGCTGGGAATTACTGGCACAAATAGCAGACTTTATTCCCATTTTGAATAAAACCTAAAATGTATCTTTTATTTCTTCATGGCTTTAAAGTCCTCCGTTTCCTCAATCCGAGAATTTTAAATCTTACCCAGTGCTTTCTTATTCTACATTGACTCTTTTATAACTGCAGATGCCAGGAACTGAATTTGACCTTGACATACAGAGCATGACTTCTACTCCTGAAATCCTGTAAGACTGATTTCTTACTTTTATTCTGTCTCTAGGTGCTTTCCTGTTCCCCTATTTCATCATGTTGGTGTTCTGTGGGATCCCCCTGTTTTTCTTGGAACTCTCTTTTGGACAATTTGCTAGCCAGGGCTGTTTGGGCGTCTGGAAGATCAGCCCCATGTTCAAAGGTAAGAGAGAATCAATGGACACTCCCTCAGATTACTGCCACAATCACATTCTCCATCTGGATCTTGTGCGGCCCCCCTCCCCCGACGTTACAACAGGGCCAGTTCTACCATAAATCAGAGCTGAAATGTGTGGCAAGGGAACACTATGTTCTCCATTGTTTCAGGCAACAAAGTGTCTGAGCTGAAAGACACATTGGCATTATCAAATGAGAAATATGTATCATTAGATATATTAGTATGTTTTACAAACATTTTAAACTAGAGAATTTTAGTAGTTGGAAAATAAAGTTGCTACCCTGCCCCACTTCCAGGTCAGCTACAACATCCACATTGCTTCCTGTGAGTGGACTATTACTTTCTTCTTCTGAGGCAGAACTGAAGTCCTAAAGACACTTCTCTAGGATCATTGCAGTTTTAGCCACACACACACACACACACATGGATATCCCTCAGTGGTGAAATCTAAAATTTGTTACTACCGGTTCTGTGGGCATGGCTTGGTGGGGGGTAATGCGACTGGGTGGGTGTGGTCTTTTTTTTTTTTTTACTTTTAAAACCATTTTTTCTACAACCTCTTCGGCAAAGAGGTTGTAAAAAAATGCTTTCAAAAGGCTCTGACGATCCCAGCTGAGTTGCCTGATCAGCAGAGGCTTTTTTTCTTTTAAAAGCTTCTGCCGATCAGGCAACTCAGCTGGGATCGTCAGAGGCATTTAAAAGAAAAAAAGCCTCTGCCGATTAGGCAACTCAGCTTGGATCGTCAGAGGCTTTTAAAAGCATTCAGAGGTTGTAGAAAAAATGCTTTTAAAAGCCTTTGACGATCCCAGCTGAGCCGCGCGATCATCAAAGGCTTTTTTTAAAACATTTTTTTGGCCGAAGAGGTTGTAGAAAAAATGCTTTTAAATTTTTTTAAAAAAACCTCTGATGATTGCACAGCTCAGCTGGGCATGGGGGGAGGGGCAAGGATTTTTGCTACCGGTTCTCCTAACCACCCACCTCCATCGCTACCGGATCAGGCGATCTGGTCCAAACCAGGAGCATTTCACCTCTTGTATTCCTGCAGGACAAAGAAGGGTGTAGATGACACAGCATGCATGGACACAGTGCAGTACAGATCCTAGTCCCTTTCTACTTGCATTGCAAAATTGCGCACAAGAATGTAAATGGAAGAAATTATGTCTTGATTTCACAATGCACAATGCACCTTTCATCATTTGACAAAATCTCAACTTGCTGCATATGTCTTGAAAAAAAGAGGATGGAAGACAACAAAACAAAAAACAAAACAAAACAAAACAATGGTGGATGCCTACCACATCCACTCCTGACTATCCAAGCCTGATCAGACAAATACATATTTCTTCCCCCACTGTGGAGAGGAACTGAAGAGAAAAGATATCAACTCAGCTTCCTTGCAGAAACTCTAGGATTTTTAAAATGGTTGCAGTATGCCATCTAGTTTTGATCTAACTGGCATGGAGCTGAGGCAATTAGCCAGAGGACTGGGTAACTGTCAGCCATATAATGTGAACACAGTTTCTAGAACCATATCTGATTATTGCTAAAAACCTGATTGAAGGCCTAGCAAACCACCTTTAAAGCGCTCCATGGCATCGGACCTGGGTATTTGCGGGACCGCCTTCTGCCGCCAATAGCCTCCCATCGGCCAGTACGCTCCCACAGAGAGGGACTCCTCAGGGTGCCGTCAGCCAGGCAGTGTCGGCTGGCGACCCCCAGGGGGAGGGCCTTCTCTGTGGCAGCACCTGCCCTCTGGAACGATTTGCCCCCGGAGATATGGAGGATATCAGATCTCCGGGCCTTTTGCGGCGCCCTAAAAACTTTTTTCTTCCATCAAGCAGGGCTGGCGTGAAACACCACCACCACCACCACCCGTTTTTGAGATATTAGATTTTTTAATTGTTTAATGAGTTTTAGTCTTAAGGTTCTTAATTTTCGGCCAAAAGGTATAATTTTTTTAAATTTTTAAATTTTGTATTGGATGTTTTTTACTTGGCTGTGCACCGCCCTGAGTCAACCAGGAGAAGGGTGGTATACAAATTTAAATAAAATAAAATAAATAAAAAAATAAACTAAGCTTGTATTTTCATTTCAGAGAACCTGCTTTTTTTAAAGGTAGAACATCTGTAGTTCACAATAAATCCAAAAGAAAAGGTCAGAATATATACTTCCTAGCACTAGCTTTCTGCCATATTTATTCTGCCCAGTTGTAAATGTATGAGTTATGGTCCCTCTAATCTAGATATGTTACTATTCATATGCAGTCTTCTTGTTTCCCACCTCTTGGCTACATTTCTGCGTTTTGAATCTGGAAGCAGAAGACTGTAATGGCACTGTTTGCACTAGATATTTAATGCTAAAGCACCAGCAGCCAATTCTAATTGTGGTGTTCACCTCCTTGCATACGCTTCAACGAACCATATAATGGCTTAATGGATAGTCTGATTCACACAACTGGATAGGAGAATGGCTAGGTTCCAAAAAACATGCTGAACCACAAACCGCAATATTGTTTTAGTTGTATAAACCTAATCAGTGTGTGTGTTGGCAGGATCTGACTCTGTATCGTAAACTAGCCTCATGGGCTTTATTGTTTCTGCTTTAAATTAAACTTGCCCCTGCCATATGTAGTGTGCATGTTGCAAACTTACACCCTCTGCTTTATAATTCCAACATGAATGTGTTCTGTTTTTTACATTTAGCAACAATCTCAAAATCTTCCTATTTATCCTTATACTTTATTTCCTTCAGGTGTTGGCTATGGTATGATGGTTGTCTCCAGCTACATTGGAATCTATTACAATGTTGTGATCTGTATCGCCTTCTATTATTTCTTCTCATCAATGACACGGGTGCTACCCTGGACATACTGTAATAACTTTTGGAATACAGGAAATTGCACCAGTGTGTTGGATGTTACCAACAGCTCAGTGGGTTCATCACTCAACATCACACGTATCTTCAACCAGACTCTGAAGCGCACTAGCCCCAGTGAGGAATACTGGAGGTGATAATGGAGGCAGATAATGGGCAGGGAGGGGAATTAAGTAAATGGATGTGGGGGGAAATGGGAATTGGTTTGTGAGAGATGTGGGAATAATCTGATCATCACTTCTGAGCATTAGTTATTACACTTACTGGGATGATGGAAGTTTTAATTCAGAACATATAGACAGGGACAGAATTATGGAAGACTGATCCATAATTGGGCATGTCACAATGGCACATTGAATCTGTGATCCTAGCTTATTCTGTCTATAAGTTTCAGCCACCATCCCAACCGCTGTGTCTGAATGACATTACCTAAGGCAAGTTGTATATTGGAAAGATGTTGCTTCAAATGGAACAGGTAGCAGAAAGATTGGATGTAGGCAGAACCATATGTTATTAACATGATTTATGATCAGAGGCAGATAGACTATTGCTGGACCAAGGGATGGAAACAGTAGGTAAGAAAATAAAATTGCAGTATTTTTGACTTATTTGAGTTGAAATAAATCCATTTTGACCCTTGAATTAGGAAATCCAAGAATACCATGTTAGGGGAGTTATTTATACTCTAATAGACTTGTCACCTATATTTTTAAAAGTTTCTTATTAGAGGTGGTTGAAAACAATTTCTCCAAAATTCTTATGAATCTTATCATGTTGGTGAAAGCTGGTGTAAGTTCGTAGTGCTGAACTATGAACATCTATATACTGGTGTACTTAATTTCTAACTCTAAAACTTGTTCAAAGCAGTTAACTATCCCATCATTTAGATTTTTTTTTTCTGTATTTGTTGATCTTGAGTGCCAGTTTTGGAGACCCATGGATGCAAATTGGTTTGGTGCATTTGCTAGACATGGATGTAAAGTGCTTGCAAACTGGAGCTTATATTCCTATCTTTTCTTCCAGGCGGTATGTATTGAAGCTCTCTAATGACATCGGGAATCTGGGTGAAGTGCGGCTCCCTCTGCTGGGTTGTTTGGGCGTCTCTTGGATCGTCGTCTTCCTCTGCCTATTCAAGAGTGTGAAGTCCTCAGGAAAAGCAAGTAGTGTTCCTCTTCCTTAACTCACCCATGTCCAAGCCTAGCCGTGTCCATATAAACCCTTTACTGCTTTTAGATTGGCTTTTGACCCTATCTGCAAACACCCTTGTCCCTTGTCTTGGACTATTTTCCCACTTGAAGTTTTACATTGACATAGCACTCCTCATATTCATCCTCATAGTCACATAAGAGCAGTTTATCTCATTCTATGGGTTTATAAAACTAGTCAAAAATGGGTGTTCCTAAATACTTATTAGATTCTATTTATTTGTTAAACTATAGTGGCTGCAATAGAGGGTGTTTATTTTAAGAGCTGCGGTGGCGCAGTGGTTAGAAGGCAGTACTGCAGGCTACTTCTGCTGACTGCCGGCTGCTAGAAGTTTGGGTCTCACTGGCTCAAGATTGACTCAGCCTTCCATCCTTCCAAGGTTGGTAAAATGAGGACCCAGATTGTTGGGGGCAACATGCTGACTCTGTAAACCGCTTAGAGAGGGCTGTAAAGCACTATGAAGTGGTATATAAGTCTATATTCTATTGTTATTAAGAAGAATAGAGTCAAAGCTTATTTGGATAGGCCAGGGGTGAAATGTAAAATTTGTTACTACTGGTTCTGTGGGCGTGGCTTGGTGGGGGGAGTTAATGTGACTGGGTGGGCATGGCCAACTTTTTTTTTTTAACTTTTCAAAGCATTTTTTCTAATGCTTTGAAAAGCCTCTGCCAATCAGGCAACTCAACTGGGATCGTCAGAGAGGCATTTTAAAAAATACCTCTCTGCCGATCAGGCAACTCAGCTGGGAGTTGCCAGAGACTTTTCAAAGCATTTTTTTTTACCACCTCTTCGGCCAAGAGGTTGCAGAAAAAAATGCTTTGAAAAGCCTCTGATGATCCCAGCTGAGCTGCGCTTTTTTTTTTTTTAACTTTTAAAAGCATTTTTCCTTCAAAAGAGGTTGTACAAAAAATGCTTTTAAAAGTAAAAAAAAAAGCGTCTGATGATCGTGCGGCTCAGATGGGCATGAGGGGAGCGGGTTTTTTGCTACTGGTTCTCCGAACCACCCGCCGCCATCGCTACCTGATCGGGCAATCCGGTCCGAATTGGGAGCATTTCACCCTTGGGATAGGCTGATGGTTGTCATGCTGTTAGGAAATCAAAGTTCTAAGAAAAGGAATTTTTGCTGGAACCCACTTTCTACTTGCAATATGTCTGAATGCTCTTCAACTTTTCCTTTGTCCTCCCTCTTTCAGGTGGTATATTTCACAGCAACATTCCCATACTTAGTGCTGACAATCTTATTTGTGCGGGGAATCACTCTTGAAGGTGCAGTTAGTGGCATCACGTACTATCTGACACCACAGTGGGACAAAATCCTTGATGCAAAGGTATTTAGTGGGGATATCATAGAGGGGTTCGTAAACTGTGCAGCCCAGAGCCATAACTCAGCCACCTCCCTCTAATTTGAAACTACACGGGCAACTCTGTTTCCCCAGTGACATCTTTTATCTTTGATAGGTATGGGGAGATGCTGCCTCTCAGATCTTCTATTCACTGGGCTGTGCCTGGGGTGGGCTTATCACCATGGCATCATATAACAAGTTTCACAACAATTGCTACAGGTACGATCTTTGATAGTCGTGATGGGGAAAGGATGGAAGATTTTTTTGGTGATATATAGTAGTTCATATGTCTAAAAAAATAATCTGCATGAAAAATAGTGCAGGGATGCTAGAATCCTTGTCTCTCCCGTTGTGGAGGAACTTGATTTTAAACAATGCATGGTTTTTGAACTTTTCTTTGAAAAATAAACAAAAGTTTACTTTTGTCTTAAAGCAGTATTTCTCAACCTTGGTAGCTTGAAGATGGATGGACCAACTCCCAGAATCCCCCAGCCAGCAGCACTGGCTGGGGGATTCTGGGAGTTGGTCCATCCATCTTCAAACTTCCAAGGTTGAGAAACACTGTCTTAAAGCATGAAGTGGAGCAGTCTCAGAATGCAGATTAATTATGAACATGACCCAAGTTCACATAATGCTTTGTATGAATTTGGCAAATTGAAACAGAAGTTGTATTTTCTTTGTAATTAAATAATTTTGCCTTCTTTCATCTAAAGCTCTCAGAAGTGCAGGTGGCTTTCATAAGATTACCTTTAGAAAGAACAAGTTATATTTTATCAGATGGGTTTATATCCCACCCTTTTACCAACAAATGGTGCTCAAGATGGCTGCAAGAATTAAAATATGCAGTCTTCTCGAATTAACTAAAACATACCATATTTTCCAGCAAATAGGACAACTTTTTAACATATGAAAATCTTTTCAAATGTTGGGGGTCGTCTTATACGCCGGGTGTCGTTCTCCTGTAACCAGGCAGACCAGCCCAAAAGGCTGTGACGAGCCTTAAATGGCTCTGGTGATCCAAGCTCTGACGATTCCAGCTGCGATGCCTGCTAATCAGGCAACACAGCTGGTATCGCCAGAGTCATGTAAAAGGAAAAAACTTTTTTCCTTTTAATGGCTCTGGCGATCCAAGCTCTGACGATCCCAGCTGCGTTGCCTGCTAATCAGACAACGCAGCTGGGATCGCCAGAGCCATGTAAAAGGAAAAAAGTTTTCCCCCTCCAGCTTGCTTACCTTAGCTGCTAGTCGCAACGCTTGCCTTGCTTCGCTTGCCTGAATCCATTCCATCAGCAAGCTACTCCCTGCCTGCAATCAAGCAGGCAGGGAGTTGTGGACTTCAACTCCCAGAATTCCTCAGCCAGCAAAACAAAGCTGGCTGAGGAATTCTGGGAGTTGAAGTCTACAAGTCTTAAAGTTGCCAAGGTTGGAGACCCCTGTTCTATTGGGTAAGTTTTTTTCCCCTTTGGGAGCTTTAAAAAAAATAGTTAATTGGGTTTTTTTTAGTTGTTCTTTTTTAGACCTAGCCATTTAAAGTTTAGGAAGTTTTAAATTTAGCTTTCATATAAAAATAAAAATAAAATAAAATAATATTTATGCAGCTTTCTGAGATTTAGTGTGTTTCTGTAGTGTTTCACTCTAACTACACAAACACACAAAATCTCACAAAGCTGTATGTGGAATTTTGTGTGTATAAAGTGTGAAAGTTGTTTTTTTGGGGGGCTTTTTGTGGCTGTATGAGGTTCCTGCTTGTTGCAGGGCCATTTTGGGTCTAGCACAGCTGCTTTTACATTGTGGGTGAGCCAGTTGATGTTTTTTAATTTTTATTCGGTGTGCGTTGGAAGAGGGGTAGTCTTATACGGCAAGTATAGCCCAAACCCTATATTTTAACAGGAAAAGTCGAGGGTCGTCTTATACGCCCAGTCGTCTTATACACCGGAAATTACAGTAGTTAAATACAAATAAAATATAACAATAAAAATAAACCTTTCCCCTAATTTAGTACCTAAACCCACTTGCATGTCATACATGAGAGCCCATTCTCTAGATGCAGATCTTTTGGCTTCCTTCAGGATGCTCACCTTCAACTGCAGTTTTCATGAGCTCTCCCAACTTGGTGTATCTACAGAGACAGCATCATCATCAGCATCACCAACTGTGCTACCAGTGTCTATGCAGGTTTCGTCATCTTCTCTATCCTCGGCTTCATGGCTCATCACCTGGGAGTGGATGTTTCCAAGGTGGCCGACCAAGGCCCTGGCTTGGCATTTGTGGCCTATCCTGAGGCATTGACACTCCTCCCGGTTTCCCCTTTTTGGTCTGTTCTCTTCTTCTTCATGCTCATCCTGCTGGGGCTGGGTACACAGGTAAACACAGCTATGTGCAGCTCATGCTTTGGGGGAATTCTAGGGCCCAACATGTCTGAAAGTTACAATTCCAGAGAAAGCTAAATTAGCCAATAAACATAAATGGAAAATAGTGTGCATCTATTATATGTATGAATATACATATACATAGAGGTATGTATATACCTCTATGTATATACACATGTATATACACCTCTATGTATATACACATAAACACATGCCCCACACTTGTTTCATCTAGTTTGAAGGAAAGATGAAGATTTAATGGTGCTTGGAAATCATGGGAAATGGAAAATGATTATTCTGATACTGAATGACTATCATTCCAAATTCCTTTTTTTTTTTTTTTTAATTTGATTTATATGCCGCCCTTCTCTGAAGACTCAGGGCGGCTTACAATGTGCTCAGCAATAGCCTTCATCCTTTTGTATATTTATACAAAGTCAGCTTATTGCCCCCACAACTGGGTCCTCATTTCACCTACCTTAGAAAGGATGGAAGGCTGAGTCAACCTTGAGCCTTGGCGAGATTCGAACCCTGCGGTAATTGCAGGCAGCTGGTCTTAATAACCAGCTTAATAACAGGGTGCCTTAAACCCCTGTACTACCATGGCAACTGAGTCATAATGAAGCTGTATCCTGGTGTTTTCTAGATGGAATACAAGCTCCCATTATATTTAAGGTGTATAATCAATTCTCATGCTGACTTAGAATGATGGGATTTGTAGTCATACACATCTGGACTACACCCACCTGGGGAAGGTGGCAGGTTAAGGCACTGAACTTAACTATTAGCGCTAGATTCTCCTCCCAAATAAAGTATATTTGCCCCAAGTGCTGATTCACTTAAGAAGCACTGCTGATCTCCAACCTTTAAATGAATCAAAACTGATGCACAAGTAGTCCTTTGCTTATACCCACAGTTGAGCCCAATTTTTTTGTTGCTAAGTGAGACGGTTGTTAAATGACTTTTGCCCCATTTTACAACTTTTCTTGCCACAGTTGTTAAGTGAATCAGTGCTGTGGTTAAGTTGGTAACACGAGTTATTAAGTGAATCTGGCTTCCCCATTGATTTTGCTTGCGAGAAGGTTGACTCTGCGACACTGCAACCATCATAAATATGAACTGGTTGCCAAGCATCCAAATTTTGATCACGGGACCATTGGGATGCTGCAACGGTCGTAAGTGTGAAAAATGGTCATAAATCACTTTTCTCAATACTGTTGTACCTTCAAATGGTTACAAAATGAATGGTTGTAAGTTGAGGATTACCTGTAGTTGGAGAGAGAACGAGTGATTTTACTGTTGCTAAATGAAGGAAGACAGAGAGAGCAAAACCTCCATGGCATGTATGTTGAACTTGTATTTTTTCTTCTTCTTTGTTTTCCTCAGTTCTGTCTCCTGGAAACTCTTGTCACAGCCATTGTGGATGAAGTGGGAAATGAATGGATATTGCGTCGGAAGACTTTTGTGACTCTAGGTGTGGCTGTGGTGGGCTTTCTGCTAGGTATCCCACTCACCACACAGGTATGAGGGAGAGTTAAAGGGCAAGGCAGAAATAGCCCATTCTCATTCTAAGGGGCTCAAAGGGGCTTGCTTAATCCAGTACTTATTTTCTTCTTTTGTTTCTCCTCTAGGCTGGTATTTATTGGTTATCGTTGATGGACAATTACGCAGCAAGTTTCTCACTTGTGGTTATTTCATGCATCATGTGTGTTGCCATTATGTATGTCTATGGTGAGTAACTTCTGCCAATTGCATGGATTAATTGGAACAATTCAAGAATATAGGAATGGCTGGAATACTGATGTTCCAGTTAGCACTTGATCAATACAGCCAGAACTCCCCTGTGGGCCTGACAGCCACTATAACTATAACTATATTATATAGATTCAAGAGTAGAAAATGGTGCTTTCCCTGACTACAGTTTCCTGACCTTGGAGCCTGGAGTAAGAAACAGAAAGGGAAAAGTTGCAATCAGGAATTTTTATTCAATTCTTTCTTATGAAGAGTGCATAATTCAAATGCAGACTGGACTAATATCCAATCACAACAATTCAAAGGATATTAAAGTTTACTTGGATGTTGTCAGTATTTGGTTTCATTGGACACATTCGCTCGCAGCTCAGAAGACTGCAGATCCAAGGTGCAGATCTGATTACTTGCTCCCCAACTAAAAAGAGTTCATAGTTAAAGAAACAGATTACAGCAGCAGGCTTAGTACAGAAATCTGGCATCCTCGGGCAAGTTTCAGGCGCATAAGGCTAGTGTTCTAGGGAGTCAGGTCATTGTGATGTCTCCTAACCACCTTCCAATCATTGCTGTTGCTATCACATTTATGACATTATACTGGGGGAACCATTTGTCCTAAGAGGGGGTGCCCCAAAGGATATTTTGCCAGTATTCTCTGGACTGGACATTAACCCTTTCAGGCACTCTGCCAGTAGGCAATGAGACCCTGCTTCAAGTCTCTTCATTGAAGAAACTTATTTTGTGCTGTGCTTTCCCTCTCAGGAGTTGTGATAGAGGTAGGGAGCAGAGCAAAGGAGCCGTACTGAGGAACCGGGAGAGAAACACAATGAAGAAATATATTCTGTGGAGTCTTGCAGTATTCCTAGTGTCTAATTATAATACCTCCAGTCTAATTGACTGACCATCTTCTCATTCAGGGTACCGGAGCTATTTCAAGGACATTGAGATGATGCTTGGTTTTCCACCACCCATATTTTTCCAGATCTGTTGGAGGTTCATCTCTCCAGTTATCATCTTTGTGAGTACAAAGAAGGTGGGGGGGGGGACACAGAAAAACATAGGAGACAGGATTGGGAGTGAGGGAAAAGGGGACTGGGTGACTTAACAACATAATCAGGATGGAATAAAGACTAGATTGCTTTTGTGACAAAAACACAGTGATAAGCAAGGGGGAGAGGCCATAGGTTTTCTACTTCCCATGATAAAAACATCCATATCTGAGAAATTTAAGAGAGCTTTTGAAGGTTCCCAGAATGCAAGACTAGGAATGATGCCAGGCAGTATATATTTTGGTTTCAATCAGCCTTTCCCCTCTCTCCTTCCAGTTTATCCTCATATTCACAGTGATTCAGTATGAACCAATCACATACAACACATATGTGTACCCGACCTGGGCCATCGCCATTGGTTTCTGTATGGCACTCTCATCGGTCATCTGCATCCCCATCTATGCAGGCTACTACATTTTGCGCTCAGAAGGAGACACGCTACTGCAGGTAGGACTGGGGTTTGCAAGCAACTTGGTAAAGATGCTGCTACTTTCTGGACATTACGGGTGTACTTGCCTCAGATCCCACTGCAAACCAGGTCTTGAAAACACCAACTCCTTGTTTGCCTTTTGTATCTCTGCAGCGTTTGAAAAATGCTACTCGGCCAAGCCGGGAGTGGGGCCCAGCGCTTGTTGAGCACAAGACCGGCCGCTACGCAACAGCATTCAGCTCAACAGAATCCCAGCTGGAGGTGCAGCTGCTGAACCCTGAGAAACCCAAAAGTGATGAGGCTGGCATGATGGCTGCCATCACCATCGGAAGCAATGGCTCAACCCACAGCCAAGACTCAATGATGTGAACCTTAGCCTGGGAGGCAGGGCAGGGAGCACTCCTTGCATCAATCCATTCCCACCTGTCCTGGTTCTCTAAACCCTACTCTGCTCAGATATACTAAAGTACCCCCACTGGGTGGGGGACCCCTGGCTCCCAGGCTGTGCTGGACTCTGGGGGAGGGGGCTATGAGTTCCCACCCCACCCACCTCATTAGTGTCCCTGTGCCATCTTGTAACCCTTATGTTTACAAGTAATGCTCAGATGGCCCCAATTCACAGCCAGGACCAGGATCAGAGACAGAGATGTGTGCACTGGCTAACTAGGCGGGGTTTCTTTGAGAGGTACCAGTAGGAAGGTTGGTTAATGTCTTAGAAGCTTAGAAATCCCTTCAGGATGGTTTCTGGCAGCTACTCCTGGGTCCAGCGAATCTAGAATCTATTGGGGACAATATGGTCCTCACTGCCCTGGATCAGGGCTATTTGGCTGGCCCCACAAGGAAACTAATGGGAGTGCTGGGGGTCAGTAGTGGTTTCAAATTTGAGCTGATATTCTAGGCGAAGTTCAGTCTAGAGCTAGACAACCTTCAGCTAGACTACTGCCTTTATGAGCACTCTTGCACACATGCATGGAAAACTGCACACTACCCATCAGTATCTATACCTTCCCAGCTTTCCCACTTGTCTAGTATTTTATGAAAAGTGGGGTAGCCTTTTCAGGACTGTAAAGTTCCAATGATGGTTCCAAGATCTTAAGGAAATTCCAGAAATCTCTCATAATTTGTAGGGAGGATCTAGCCTTATTTGTCTAATTGTCCATAATTTTCTCATGTGTACACATACACACACATGTCCTTTCACATAGTTAATAGAGACACTATGTGACTGATTCAAATCTAGGAAAGTCCCACACTTGTGGGAAACTCCTGTAAGCTGCTGCTACACTGTGTAGAGGTGGTGGAGCAAAGTATTGAACTGAATTATGCAGATGCTTGTACTTGAGTTCTGAGGAATGGAGCCTCTGAAGCCATTGTTTATTCTCTTCCCCTACAGAGGAGCAAATGAATTTGAATAGGGTCCCTCTACTTGCAAGGGACCCTTGGGACCTAGCCCTGCCCCAGTCTCTAGGGAAAGGAGCAGAGCCAACCATGGTGCTAAGAGTAGATGATGTGCCAAGACCAACCCTTGCAACTTGAGTGAAGCACAAAGGTCAGAAAGCATGATCTTCCACGAAAGCTATTCCTGGTTAGCCCTGGACCGCCACTTCCCAATGGGGATGGAAGCCTCTATTCCCATGCTGCAGTCATGAAGAAGTTGGCCAGAAGCACCAATATCTCATGGCAGGACGATCTCTTTGTAACACAGGCCAGGTCTCACACTGGCTCAATTGGTGAGGGATAACTAAATGGTTGTGTCTTCCTGCCTCATTGCCCCATATTTTCGTTTCAGCATTGCTGCCTGCACTTTATCCTGAGCAAGGCCTTGGAGGAGGTCCTGACAGCCACTCCCTTGCCCTTTATCCTGTGGCAGCAATGATACCAGGACACCAGTGCCAAACTTTTTTGTAGGGATACCAATGCCAAACTTCTTATAAGGGGCATCCCTCAGCTCCCAGGAATGCACAATTGCTACAATGCCAACAGCAAGGGCACATCTGGTCCCTACCCACAGGGTACTGCCCCAGCCAGTGACGTGGGCAAAATGGCCAGTGTTTTAAGTGCCAAATGTCTGCATCATGCACAGATGATAGGGAGGATAGATGGCTTTGTGTCATGATGGCATTTTTACCTTAAGCCGCCAGCATCCAATCCTTTCCCTCTTCTGTACTGAAAATGCACTATTTAATGCATGGTTTCATGTCTGTCCCTCTCTCTCCTGCAGAGTGTGGCAACTGCCACTGCCACCTCTCATTGTTCATAGCAATAATTGTACGAGTCTCCCATACTGTGACTCTCCCAGTTGTAGATTGTTAAAGTCTCATAGATTTTAATGAAATTTATATTCCTGAACTCAGGATGTACAATTCTTTTTGTGGGATCGGAAGGGCGATTTGAGGAGCCATAACTTTTCTTTAATGTTATAATGGAATTATTGTATTGACTAATGGAGAGGAGGAAGAGAAAGGATCCCAGGGGGCACTGCTGCACTCCCAGGACACTTATCTGTACAGAAGAAGGGGTATTTAGCATGGCCTTGTTACTTTCTTTGGAATCCATGAATTTGAAAATAAGAATGAGCAAAGACAGCAGTAGCAACATTAAGCCCATTTCAAGCATAGGGGACAGCAGCATACGGTTTCAATGGGCACTGTTGCCACAGAGCAAGGGGTGAGATGTCAAGAGGAAGAGGAAGTTCTATTTTTCTTAGCTTGGTCCTTTACACTGCAATAATCTAATACGGGGACAAAAGCGAGACGGTGGACAAGGTTCTGTAGGAGGCATGGGAAGAAAAGCAGGTTCCCAGGCTGATGCTGATGCTGATCTATATAATGAAGCAGTTGGATGTCCTAATGTTGTAGGCAACTTAGTGTCACTGTCCTTCCTTGCCTTGTTGGAATCCTCACTCTTCTGATGCATCCATCCCAAAGGGGTTCTTGTCGAATGGCTCCATCGGGATGATGGCCGATAGCAGAGTAGAGAAATCTGATCCCTGGGATCTGGTGAAGGAATCTCATTAGAAGCAGGATCGATCTGTCCAAATCCTGGCCCTTTCACTAAGCCTCTTGGATGGCTGTGAAATAAAGAGAAGGAGTTGTGTGATACAAAAGGTTTTATTTAAGCATCTTTCCATCAAAAGTAACAAAACTGCAGAAATTTGAGTCATTGCAGAAGAGTTTATGGATCTCCAAACTCCACTAAAGTGGACTGAACAAATTCCAAAAATGTTACTTCAAAATTCTGGAGATAGAGTAATAATAAATCAAGGCTGAATTAAGTTTCTCACTTTCTCCTGTAAGGCTTTTGCTCTTTCCACCTCTTCTTAGTATTGTAGCTTGCAAGCATTTTCATACTACCTGAGCTGAGACAAATGGGTGCTGTTCCCAAGCTGGTTTGACATCGGGGAAGGAGGCCTAGGACATGACTTGGGCAGGCTCAATTGCAAATCCCGCTCCATGACACGTTTCTCTTCCTGTAGTTCTGTGGACGGAAGATTACTTCAAGATGGAGAAGCAACAAGCCCAGGAACAACATAGTTAGGGGACTAGTACTTAGAAATAAACTATGCCCAATTATTTATACTGTCTATACTAGAATAACCCTCTTCCAATCCCCAGTCTAATTCTAAATAAAGGCATGAGATGAGAATTTTGCATACCAGCCATGGTGGGTTCATGCATTTTGTCTTGCAGCTCAGTAGCATGCTGATGCACCTCCTCTAGTTGGTTCTATAAAGGAAAAGAAGCTGAAATGTCAAAGTCATGCTCCTTTGTAAATCCCCAGAGGAATACCTGTCTTTCCCAAAAGAGTTTATGCATTGATAGCTCTGTACACAGAAGTTTCATTCTCCCCCCCCCCCCCCCACCTTCTTACATGCCCCTATCACTACAGAAAGCTATTTTAGATGAGCAATACACATCCAGTCCCTTCGGTCAAAGAGATTAAATTTCCTTTTCCCTGGAAAACAGCCTGTGTTAACCTTCTGCATTCCTATGTCATTGTTGCAATATTACCCAGAATACCTGTGCAAAGAGCACAGAGCAAAGTTGGTTCAGGAGAGCAGAGACAAACAGTAGGGGGTAGTGTTGTAGCAACTTTGCATCCAAAGCAATGGCATTTGCACACCAAAAATGCCACTGACCTCTCCTACTCTGCATCTCTCAGCCCTCATCCATCACCACCTTCAGATCAGAAAAGATGAGATGAACGGCAGCTAAGTTAGTTACAAAGCTGAGATAAAAGTCAAACATATCTTCATTAAATAATACTTCCTCCTTGAAAAACCTAAGTGCTGTAGCCATAGGACTGTGAGTACTTCATAGTATAAGCTCCCAAATCAGAGATGATCATTGGACCACTTTGGATATTCTAAATGAAGAGCAAGTTGAGAGTGAAGTTTAACTACACAGGTGTACAAAGCAGCCTCATAGACCCATGACCAAAATATGAATTGGACTTTTAGGAGTGCAAGAGTCTAGAAGTCCTTACCTGTAAATGTGTAATGTATCTTTCCAGAGCATGGCATTCATCCTCTAGCAAAGTCCTAGATAAAAATGTCAATAAAGAGCGACAGAATGTGAGATTTGGGAGAATGTAAGCAATCGCCAACTGCCAATATTGAGTGTGAGACTTCCACAGGTTCCTCCAATTTTTGTTTCTTTCCCATTATAGAAGCTAGCTTCAAAACTTAATTAGAAGACCGGACGTCAGCTACTTTTTTACAATAGGAATTCAGTGTATTGGGGATGATGTGAAATCCAAGTTAGGGAGGTGCCTAACTAAAGCTCTCAATAAGAAAATTCACAAGCACTCCTAACCGTAATAGGGTCTGTTCCCTCTGTTAGCATTCTGGTTCAAAATTTCCCAAACTCCTGAGCAGTAAACTGTTTCTTGCTGGATCCTTTGCGACTTAGGACCCCTTTCGTTTCTATATCCACTTCCTAGAACTCATAGTACTATATACTGTTTAGTGAGGTGTCAGCTTCGTGGTCCTTTTTCCTGAAATTCACGTTTTTGCATCCCATAATGCAATGAGACAGGTTGCCCATTCTGCCTCTTCAAAGAGGGAAAGAAATGGAAGTTCAGGTACATTCAGGCCAAGATTTCAAGGCAGAAGCTAACACAATGCTGTGAGGAGCAAGTGTAGTAGGGCTGTTTCACTAAGATTTCCCAGTTTAAAAGTTCTTATTGAATTGGTGCTCAAAAACTCTTCTGCAACAACTGATCCATTCACTACATTTACACAGAAGAAAACATACAACACACATGTGCAGGCAAAGGAAATCAGAATGAGATGCTTGCAGATCTCCCTGTTCTTGTTTTCATGAGTATGATGCAGGTTATTCTATAGGGAGCAGAGGAAGAAATTCTGAATACAAATTGTTGGGCTCATTGGCATGTATTTTTATGCTCCACTGCCCCAAGCACTCCTATTTCTGATGAGCCAGTCCATTATTTACCATATTTACCATTGGAAATTCTGTTCATCTCCCTTACAAGTCCTCTTACACTCCTTGCTTCTAATAACTGTTCATAGAAGAAAAATATAAAGCAAAAAGGAGGTGTGCAAACTTGCCTAAGTCTAGAGGTTATCTCGCCGATCTGAGCTATATTCAGTTTATCAGAATATGGTTCCAAATCATTTATGGTGCTACAGGACAATGACCTAAGAAAACAGAAATGGAATTAATACAAATGCCATACAGTTTAAGAAAGACCAGCTTTTCCTTCAGCCAGGCAAGATTCCAAGTCCACAATTAGGCATTCTGGCACGAAGCAACTCGGATCAGGAATGGGAAGCAGAATTTGGATGGAGTTATTAGTAACTTTCATTGCATATCTGTAAATGTCCTGAACTCCCTCTCCTCTGGAGATTACAGAGCAGTGGTTGACCCGCCTAACAGCATGCGTTTCAGTTCCAGCAGTAGATGAACAAGGAGGCCATTCATGACCAGTTTTTGCACCAATATCCAAACTCCAAAAAACTACAATTACCAGCAGGTCAAAATATTGGACCTAGGCAAACATCCCTTATATGTTGATACATACTTAGGTACTATTAATTAAATCTTAATTATATTTATCAAAAATAAGTCTAATGGAACATTTATTTGTCTGTGTCTCTCTCCTTCTTTCCTCTCCCATATCACATAAACATGACTAGGAAGAAAATGAAAAAAATACAATGTACAAAATAATATACCTATGCCCCCCCCAAAGAATCTAAAAAAGGAAAAAAAAACATGTATATATGAGTTAACACATTACAATAGATATGTAATAGCTGAATAAAGTTTACTTTTGAGTCTTACCTGATGAGATTGTTGCTCCCGGATGATGGCCGATTACTTCCAACATTTGTCTTGAAAGCAAAGTTGATTACATGTGTGTTGTATTTAGCAATGGCACAGTCGTGGTCCCTGCAATAAGCAGCAGACATGAGACAAGAACCTAGCCTCAGTCTTCTAATTTATAATAGAGTCATGAGTAGGCCACCCATCTCTTACATTCAAGGACTGAAGCCAGAAACTTCTTGGAATATGAAATGAAAATCATCTAGGTGAACATCCTTAGACTAAAAGAAACAGCAAGTTTGACCAAAAGGCTCTTCTTTACCCCTATCGACAGTATGAAAAGAACCATGTCTTAAACCCACTTAATCATGTGAATGATTAACAATAGCACCTAGACTTATATACCACTTCATGATGCTTTACAGCCCAGTTTAAGTGGTTTACAGAATCAGCATATTGCCCCCAACAATCTAGGTCCTCATTTTACCGACCTCGGAAGGATGGAAGGCTGAGCTGGTCAGGATCAAACTCCTGGCAGTGGGCAGAGTCAGCCTGTAATACTTCCTTTTAACCACTGCACCACCATGGCTAAAGATAATGTGAGAGGAACGCTTCTAACCAAACTACACAAGGCTGGGCCCGAGAGACAGCAAAGACTAAATAGGAATAGGAATAGGAATAGGAATAGGAATAGAATAGAATAGAATAGAATAGAATAGAATAGAACAGAACAGAACAGAACAGAACAGAACAGAACAGAACAACAGAACAGAACAGAACAGAATAGAATAGAATAGAATAGAATAGAATAGAACAGAACAGAACAGAACAGAACAACAGAACAGAATTCTTTATTGGCCAAGTGTGATTGGACACACAAGGAATTTGTTTTTGGTGCATATGCTCTCAGTGTACATAAAGAAAAAATAAAATATATTCGTCAAGAATCATAAGATACAACACTTAGTGATAATCATAGGATACTAATAAACAATCAAACCATACTAGGAAACAATAAAAACAATATAAGTTGTGCAGATACAATAAATAGTGAAGAAAACCCTGAAGGGATAATAAAACAAACATGCTTCCAGTGTGTAACTGAAATATTGGGAGAAAAATATTTTCCTTGCTGTCCAGTCCATTCTAATTGTCCTCAGTGTCCTTTCTGTTATTTATACGGCAAGAAAGTAGGAGGCAAATATCTGGCTAAGAGTCCCTTTGCTGAGGTTGTTCCTGGTTCTCATTCAGCTTAATCCCTCTTTTGAATTTGGAGAGGGAGGGGACAAAATCCCGGCTTCAGTATATGGATCGTGGATCATACACACTAGAGAAACAAAAGAGCTGAATGTTGGAGTTGTGCTGTTGTGAGATGTCTGCATACATGGGATGGGGGCGGGGGAGAGAGAAGTGAGGTGTAAGTTCTATGCATCAGGAAATGCCTAGTAGAACTAGGGGGGAAATTTCTCTATTCCCCCCCATCATCACTACAAAAGAAGTGGGAAATAACACCTTTCTTGCCTGTAAAGTTTAAAAGTATAATTTCTGGGGAATTTAAATCAGAAGGAATTTGGAAGTTTTATATAGCCTGGTCCACAGGCTCTTGAGTTAAAACATTTACAGCTTCTTTCTTTCTACAAAGACTGCAGACTTTAATTTATAGTTCGGCTTGCAATATTTTAGAACTTGTGAACAAGTTGTTAGACCTTCACTGTGAAGCATTTCATTTTCACCAGTACCTGCCCTCCTGCAAAGCCTTTTGCTGCAAGCCAACCAGGAGTAGGCGAATCTCCTCTCTTACTAGTTCTTTCCGGTGGGGAGGAGCAGCCAGCAAGATGCAATTATCAGGTCTTTGCTCAAAATGATCCAACTGCAGCTCTTGATAGAATTCCAAGAGAGTCTTTACCTGTAAAGAGGGAGGAAGCTTGACTGTGTGCATTGGACATACCCCAAAATATTTAGAGTTGCATGATACAAATCCCAAGAAGGTCACTTGTTAATCTTGCCATGCCCTTCCATCACGTGCCCAAATAATGAGAAATAGTTACACACCTGAAGACTAGTTGTAGCATTCCTGCTACATTCCCGATGCTTCTTTGTTCAAAGATTTATAAGCTAAATTGAGCAAGATAATAACATCATGCAGAAACTTCCTTTTGTTTGAAAGACTAAGTCATAATGTAGCCTGGATAATCTTCACAAATGAAGGCAAATATAGGCATCCCAAGATAATGTTGCAAGATCAAATCTGGGTTGTGGTTCAGATTCAGTCTTGAATAATCTTCAATACAATGGTACAAACCTACATGTTAGGTAGGCTGCAGAATTGATAAAAATGATTGTGGAGGTTCTGGAAATATCTGATACATTTCCAAAATGTCAAAATCAATCATTTATGTGATATCCTACTTTTTCTTCACAACCTCAAAGCAGTGCTCTCTCCTCCTATATTTCCCACAATAATCCAGTGAGGTTGGGTGGCCTAAAATGCAGTGATTGGTTCAAAGTCACCTAGGAACTTTTGTGGCTGATGATGGATTTAAATCCTAGGACCAGCTCAATGTCTTAATTAGCAAATAAAAGTGACTCAAAATTTTCCAGCAAGTTTCCTTAGTGTGCTATCACTTTGTACCACTCCTTGGTAGTACAGGGGTTTAAGGCACCCTGTTATTAAGCTGGTTATTAAGACCAGCTGCCTGCAATTACTGCAGAGTTCGAATCTCGCCAAGGCTCAAGGTTGACTCAGCCTTCCATCCTTTCTAAGGTAGGTGAAATGAGGACCCAGTTTGTGGGGGCAATAAGCTGACTTTGTATAAAATATACAAAAGGATGAAGGCTATTGCTGAGCACATTGTAAGCCGCCCTGAGTCTTCGGAGAAGGGCGGCATATAAATCAAATTTTTTTTTAAAAAAATGGTGGCTATCATTTGTCTCAAAATAATAACTGTTGCCCATCCTATTTTAGGAGATATCACAAAGGGGAAGACTGCAATAGATATTTTATCTTGCTTGTCCTTCCCTATTATTTCTCTTTGTGTGAGCTACCTTCTATAAGCTTCCTCATCTCATTTGTGCTACTCATCATCTCACTTGGCTATTTCTTTTATCTTTTCACCCTTCTTTTCCATATGCTCTCTCATATGCCCCCAAACTCTACTTCCTTTACATGTATCAATTTCAAAACACAGACACAGAAACAATTCATTTTCTATGAATCTTCTGAAATTCAAAAAAGAAAAACATCCTGCTCATAAAACAGAGATCTATAGATTGAAAACATATGCCAAGAAAAAAATATATCCCTTAAGACAGCAGCAGCATATGAAAAGAAGAAATTAATTTAAAAGAAAAATGTTTTAAAAAGCAAAAACTAAAGACAAAAGTGAGGGAACAAAAGCAGATGCAACTACAAGATTTAGCACACTTAGCACACCTCTGTGCATTGTGTTTTTGGGCAGTTCCAGGCAGCGGGGATCGCCGCCGTCAATCCCCGTTGCCTGGAACCGCCCAAAAATGCAATGCGCGGAGGCCAAAAACAGTGTCCAGAGGCCAAAAATGCAACGTGCGGAGGCTGAAAATGCAATGCACGGAGGTGGCAATTGGCAACAATGTGCTGTGGCCATCCCTGCAGCCTGGGACGGGTCTAAAATGGAGCGTTCGGAGTGATGCATGGAGGCCAAAAACACGATGTATGGAGGCAGTGATGTGCTGTGGTGATCCACGCAGCCTGCAACAGGTCTAAAACATCATGTGGAGGCCAAAAACCCGACATGTGGAGGCCGAAAACAGCTGAAGGGTGGGGGCCAGTGGGTGGGCAGGGCTACATTCAGTGTATAAGATGCACCCAAAATTTCACCCTCTTTTGTGGGGGGGGGGGGGAAAGTGTGTCTTATACTCCAAAAAGTACAGTATTTTACTGAACAACTTCTCAGCTGTCCTGACTGGGGACAAAAGCAGAGCAGTGAAATTAGGTATTCTTTGACAGCTTGAAATTAAAAGGAAATAGAAAGGTAGGTAAGAAGCCTCAAAAGGGATAGTGAGTTATTATTACAATAGAAATTCTGATGCTTTGGAGTCATGGACCCCAGGAAGATATAGATGGAAAAGCATACCAGTTGACCTTAGTAGGCAGGGAATTAGGTGCCTTTGAATCAGGCCAGATTTCTGATGGCTATCTGGAGTCTCTGGGGACAATCCACAGCACTTCCACAAACATTCCAGTAATATCTTTATTCTGTCCATATTATTTATTCTGCTTTCTTTATTTTTACATGCATAGTAGATTTTAACTAATCCATGCAGAGAGAAGTAAATCCATTAGCATGAGAAAGGATTTTGGAATGTTTATTGTTCTTTGCCCCAGGCTGAATAAAGAGTGTGAATGACTGGAGTAGAACAAAGAGCTTGAAATAGCACGGATTAGGGACTCTAGCCAAGTGTTAGAAGCCAGCTGACATGAGTCAAAAGGGAAACTTGCAGATGAGAGAGAAGGCAATACATCAATTCACTCTTACAATTTGGCTTTCTCAGAGCAGATAAATTTCCCTTACAGGATCTAAACTAGACTTTGAAAGTAGTTGGGACATCCAGACTGAACTGGCCAAAAAAAGCAAAACCAAAAAACAACAGCAAACAGCAACACTTGAACAATAAAATAATGAATATATGCATGCTATTGCTTGAGACCAAAATTTGATCACTGGAGGGAGAAATAATTGAAGTCATAATCCTCCTGTTTGGGCTACATCTAATGGAGGTATGATCTGCAGTTCTCAGATTATAACTGTGAACTTTTCCCAAAATGACTATATGTTTGTATTTCAAAAACAGTGAAAAGAGAGCTGTTTTCTCCCGACCTCAACAGTCTACAGCAGTGGTGTGCGGGCTGGATCCAGCCTATGCTTAGAACTGGCTCACGAGGCCGACCTGGAAATAGCAAAGGACTGGCCTGCAGTGACTCTGCCAGCATAAATGGAGCTTGGGAGGGCAGCGCGCAGCTGCCCAGACGCCGTTTTCGGCTGCGACAACCTCCTGCAGCCCTCTGCCAGTGAAAATGGAGCTCAGGGGGGTCACGCACACCTCCCCCAAGCTCCATTTTTGCTGTCAGAAGGCTGTAGGAGGCCATCATGGCCGAAAATGGGGTCCAGGAGCCGGTACTAATACTATTTCAATAGAAAAACGCATAAACCACACTTTTAGGCCACACAGTTGGCCTGAAGTTCTGCTTCCAAACCTCATTATGAAGCTCCAAGCTGTAGTCCACAAGATCAATTCCCAAAATAGTCTTCACTTCCAGTCTCTCGCTGGGTGCTAGCTGCTCTTCTATCATCCTCCAGAGCGATGGCATTGGCTTCAAGGGCTCCCAGGAGAAACTGGACAAGGGGAACATAGGGGCAGAGTCCAATTCCAAGATAACAATAGAAATTCCCAGGTCTAATGCATTAGAGGAAAGAAGGAGATATAAGGATTAAATAGCAGGTGACAGGCACCCAATGCAAGGACACCTGGTAATTTATCTCCATTTCTTCACAAGCAGCTTTAACTAATACCATTTAAGTATTATTATTATTGTTGTTGTTGTTGTTGTTGTTGTTGTTGTTGTTATTATTATTATTATTATTATTATTATTATTATTATTATTATTATTATTATTATTATTATTATTATTATTTGACAGTATACACAGCAAACGAGATGACCATGCTGGATTTCGTATCCCAAATCACTAGTCGAACACTTCCCAAGCGTTTAGGAATTTAATGTAAGTGTTTAGGAAGTATTGTTTATTATTATTATTATTATTATTATTATTATTATTATTAATAATAATAATAATAATAATAATAATAATAATAATAATAATAAAATATTTAGACTTACTGTTGCATTTTATGCTTTATTAATCATTAAAATCTGCCTATCCCAAATCTTTGAGAAGCACTCAACAGGTTGCTAAAAATTGCCAAATCTAATCTAATGTAATGTAATGGTGTAACCAACCATAATAACAATCATTACTGTGTATTTAACAAGGCAAGGTCACAGTCCCTGAACCCACTAAGCAAGACATCAAACTCATAATCACACAAATATTTAAGACCTAGTGATCCAGTGTTTCCCAAACCTGGGTAAATTACCTACATTTGATTAAAGTGGCGTTTTGTTTTGTTTTCTTTGAATAACAACAAACGAAGCCATTACTTTTAACCACAAGAACATTTAACCGTTTTACTTACATTCGGTAAAAATATATATATATTTTGGGGCAAGGAAGGAAAAAGTTTGGGAAGACTTCCCTAACTCCTGCAGCCAACAAACCACTGGTGGGTTTCAAAAATTTTTACTACGGGTTCTGTGGGTGTGGGCGTGGCAGGGGGAAAGATACTATAAAATCTCCATTCCCTCCCCAATCCAGGGGAAGGTTACTGCAAAATCCCCATTTCCTCCCGATCAGCTGGGACTTGGGAGGCAGAGAATAGATGAGGGTGGGGCCAGTCAGAGGTGATATTTACCGGTTCTCCAAACTAATCAAAATTTCCGCTACCGGTTCTCCAAAACTGGTCAGAACCTGCTGAAACCCACCTCTGCAACAAACCCACCTGTTCTCCATTATCCCCAGCTCCAACATGTTTAGCAGCTCATCCCGGAATCATTTGCCCGGCCAAATTAACCCCGCAAATCTCTCCTACACTGGGCCCACCAGCTTCGATCGCGCTGCCAACTTAATTCCTCGCCCTTCTGGCTTTTGCCCGCAGACTGACCAACGCCCTCTGCACGCAGCTCCACGGAAAGGAGGAGGGGGCGCTCCCTCCACTCCCCCCCCCAATTCTTCACCTTCCCGCGCGAGCTCTCGGGAGCATCAACTCCTTGTCTCTATGGTAACACCCCCCCCCCACCTCCTCGTTCCTCGGAAACCTCGCCTCTTAAAGGAGCCGCGTCCAGAAGGCCGAAACAGCCGCGAGCCCAGCGTGCAGACGAGCACCCTCGGAAACAGCCTTTGTGGCAAAGGGTGGAATGTATCCGATCCGCCCACTTGCTACATTTTTACCTCAGTTCGCGTTCCCAGAACCGTAAAGGGGCATCGAAGGAAAAGGCCGGCGCGGGGGCATCCGAGCCGGGAGGCAGCGCGATCCTTCGAGGTGTGAAGTTCGGAGGGTTTTTTGGGGGAGAAGCGCGGGGGCTGTGAAGGCGGGTTGGAGCGCGGGGCCAGCCTGGCAGGCAAAGCAGGCAGGGAGGCAGGCAGGCAGGGGGGCAATGCATCTGCCCCTCCCAGCTCCGAGGTTCCGCCCTCCCTTTTGGGGAAGGGGTGCTCGGGTTTCACTCCGGGGCAGGCGGCTGCACAAAGGGCAAAGGAGCGCAGGGCTGGCCAGGTTGCTTGTCAGCCGCGGGCTGGATCCTTTCGCCTGGAGAAAAGCGGGTTCGGGGGTTTTCTCCGCCGGCTTCTCTGCCGTTTCTCCGCTCTGCCCAGCCGCCCCTGGAGTTTGGCGATGCCCTTTCCTTTGCTGAGCCTGGCATTGCTGCTGGCTAGGGTGACTCGGCCCGGGTTGGCGGGGCCAGTCAGCACTTGCGATGCCAACGGGAGCCTGTACTTCCCAGGGGAATGGTATTTCCTGGATAGTGACCACTGCATCCAGTGTGAGTGCACGGCGGAAGGAGCAGCTTGTGCCCGCACGGACTGCGCCGCTCTGCCGCCTGCCTGCATTCACGTCAGCCACTATCCGGGCGACTGCTGTCCGCGCTGCGAACGCGTCGGCTGTGAGCACCGAGGACAGGTTTATGACTTGGGGCAGCATTTCCAGGTGAGGCAAGCAAACGAACCCGGGGTGTGGGTCAGTGGTGAAATCCAAATATTTTTTTACTACCGGTTCTGTGGGCGTGGCTTGGTGGGTGTGGTGTTGCTTAGTAGGCGTGGCTTGGTGGGTGTGGCAGGGGAAGGATACTGCAAAATCTCCATTCCCTCCCCACTCTGGGGCCAGCCAGAAGTGATATTTGCCGGTTCTCCGAACTACTCAAAATTTCCGCTACCGGTTCTCCAGAACCTGTCAGAACCTGCTGGATTTCACCCCTGGTGTGTGTGTGTGAAAAACCATCAGGCAACAACATTCGAGGCCAGGCAGGGATGGGTGGTGGCCGCTTCCCTGAGTGTGCGAACCTCCTTAACCAGGGCTAAAAGTGAAAGCTGCTAACAAAGTAGTTGAGAAGTACCTCCCGCTATTGAAGATCCGAGTTGCAACTTTAACAATATAGTCTTGACTTGTTCAGTCCAGAGGCAAGACCTGGTATTCCTGGAGCATAGTTGGCTATGAAATGGAAACTGAATGACCACTTCGAGGATTGTCTTACAGTGTATTAGAAAGTGAGGTAGATGATAAGCACTAGATTAGAAATGGTATGAAGTGGTTTCTTAAAATCAAAATGTCTTAACAGCATGAAAGTAAAATAAGGACTTCAGTACTTATTTTAGGACTTTTCGCCTGTAGTACAATTGCTGTCTATTCAACTATCCTCTACAGTATTTCTCAGTCCAGACACTAAATCAGAGTTTGGTACCTTCTTTCTGGCAATTGCTAAAATTGTTTGCAATGTATTTTAAGAGGTGAGTTGTCAGGCCAAAGAACTTGCTGCCCAGGAGGAACTGGGCAATGAGGGAGGGGCAAAGATGGTTACCAATAGCTGAATAAACAGATCTAGACTAAGATGTTGCGGGTGGAAGATCAAAGCCTGTTCTACTCCTGGGTTCCATGCGCCTGAGAATCACATGAATCATTCCCATGAAGTAAGGGCCAATCCTCATAACTGGGCAGTGAGCAGATAATGTCCATGCTGTCAATTTTGCTGAGTGTTCTTAAGAGACATTTTGCAGTGAGCAGAAATAATTATTTCCCTTCCCATTAATTTTCCTCCCTCACTCCTTAATGAGTAAGACTCTGCACACTTGAAAATGATTTGAGAGAAATGCTTTGGATCTCATGAGTAAGCACCTCCCTCTGTTCATTAGAGCAGCCACAACCTTTTCATGCTTCTGTGCCAACAGAACTGTGTTAAATTCATTAAAGTTATTCACTTTAAAAAGTGGCATATTTTTTTCAGGCTTGCTGAAACAGGAGAATGCTTCCTCCCATTGTTTGTGAGGCATGAACAGCCCTTTTAGAGAGGCCTAACTTTGAAATTTGCCCAGAACTTTTGGAAGATGGGTACAAAATATTGCATGTTTGGTTTTTTAGTAAAAGTAACAAGGAAACTGTAACACCTTGCATTTGTATAAAAGTGAAATGTTGTTGGCAAAGAGCTTTTTAAAAAATGAGGTTAGCTGTAGTGATTATGTTTAGTATTACAAGCAGCAAGACAATTTAGGAAGAAGGAAAAATTCTTTGCTCGTCTAGGGCAATATCTTGCCAAATCAGATCTGGAAAGCCTTTGGAGATTTTTAAGGAGCCGTGGAAAGCATCTTATATTAAAGAAAAGTCTTTTCCCCCCCTTTGTTTTATGTTTCTGATCACGTCTTTTGGCAACAGGCTTATAATATCCAGGTGACCATCTAAAATTATTTCAACCGTTCAATAGAGGTGTGAGTTTATATAACTATTTGCTGGTCCAATGGAGAAGGACTTTAATACAGAGAAGAATAATATGAGGATTTTATATTTAAGTAAATATGGTAGCTGGCAGGAAGGGCAGAAGGGGATTGAAAATAGGGTCAAGCTGATTGTTACTTATCGTATTTATATTTATTCATTATTGTTAGTTTGGCTTCCCTAACACTAGTGCTAGGCTTTGCTACTAGAGATATAATGAACTGGAACTAACAGTAACATCTTTGTTGAATATTTAAGTGCAGATCCTATCATAAGATTCCTGGAGGGCATCACCTCCATTGTTGTAGATGTGTTTAGTATATCCTGATCTGAAATTCCATACCACAATCTTTACATGCATAATCAAAACAAAAAAATCTTTCCTACTATATAAAAGTGGTGGCTGGAGGCTAATAGCTCAAGAGAGCCTATTGGAGGCTTGCATTTCTCCTAAAACTGAAGCCAATCTGAATGGATGGTGCCCTCTGATGGTGTCATCTTAGTATTGTGAAGTCTATGAAAATGTTTGCAAGTGCTACAAAATTGCAGAAAAATGTGGAAATACTTGCAAAATGTATCACTTATGGACAAGTAACTCTCTGCCAAATATTGTAAGCGGTAGCTCAGTGGCTAAGGCGCTGAGCTTGTTGATCGAATGGTCGGCAGTTCAGCAGTTTGAATCTCTAGTGCCGTGTAACAGGGTGAGCTCCTGTTACTTGTCCCAGCTTCTGCCAACATAGCAGTTCGAAAGCACGTAGAAAATGCAAGTAGAAAAATAGGGACCGCTTTGGTGGGAAGGTAACAGCGTTCCGCGCGCCTTTGGCCTTTAGTCCATGCTAGCCACATGACCACAGAGACATCTTCGGACAGCGCTGGCTTTTCGGCTTTGAAACAGAGATGAGCGCCGCCCCCTAGAGTCGGGAATGACTAGCACATATGTGCGAGGGGAACCTTTCCCTTTCCCTTTTATCTCATTGTTAGATAATACACTTGTCTTTAAAAAAAAAAAAAAAACCTGTTGCCATAGCACTATTATGGCAGATTCGGGCACAAATATGAGGTTCTTCAGATGGGAGGATCCCAGTAGCAACATGGCAGCATCTTATTCTTAATGCTTTTTAGAAAAACTCTTTCTGGAAGAGACTTCAGCAGGACCTGAAAAGGGAAGTGTGAGTAAGGAGGAAGGAAGTTGCTTAACCATGAGATCAATACTGAAACTAGTTGTTCTGTTTGTCTCTAAAAAGGCGACCTCTGTCAAATTTTTGTTTAACGGGGACTAATTATGTCTTGCAAATACTTACTATGTGACTGCAGTGATAGTGCACTGTTCGCATAGCACTAAGAGAGTCATTGTTGTAAGAGAATGAAGAAAAAGAAAAGGCAGGCTTGCCCAGAAGGCATTTTCCAGAACCTTGCAGTATGACAATGTGACAGTGCAGAAATAACCTTCAAAAGAAGTTTTGGACCAGTCTGTAAGAATATGCACGTTGCAAAGTATTACACAGGATAGGCACAGCTTGAGAATAAATTCTTCCAATGCTGTTGTACACATAGAGGAGTGATTGCAAATTGCCATGGCCCACTGATCAACCTTTGTCCCCCCCCTCCCCCGCAGCCTTCCGAATGCGAGCAGTGTACTTGTGACTTGGATGGAATTGCCCGCTGCCTGGTAGCAGACTGTGCCCCTCCACCATGTGTCAATCCCATCTATGAGAAAGGCCATTGCTGCCCCATCTGCAAGGAAGGTGAGTAATTAAGGGAAAGGCGTGCCACTCCCAAGTAACCACTGGGCTATGGCGCTTGCTTTCCTCTTTGAGGGGTGCCTGAGCAAAAGTGCAAAGAATGAATTCGATTTCTGCGGCTAATGTAAGTACTGTGAAGTTATACTCTTACTTATGTTCCAAAATCTGGGAATGCAGGCAGTCCTCACAATTGTTCAGTTATGACAAACTCATCCTCAAACGTATGACTGCTGCACACGTACACATTGTGGTCAGATGATCATATTTTGGGTGCTTGACAACTGGCTTATATTGATAACTGGTTGCAGCATCCTGTGATTAATTGCTATTTGCTTTTTTTTTTTCTTTTTCAGTTTGTGGGTTTTTTCCTGGTTTCTGGCAAAAAAATGTCCACTACAGGCAAATGGATTTGCTTAATGACCATGTGATTTGCATAATGGCTGTGGTGATTCATTTTGTGAGCATCATAAAAATCGAACAAGGTCACATGGTGATCTGCTTAATGACCTCAATTTACCCACCATAATTCCAGGCTCATTTGTGGCCATTAAGTGAGGACTACCTGCGTTTGCCTTTCTATGCCACACCCACATAGAAAACCCATTTTGTTTCGGATAACTCATGCAAGCTACATTTAAAGGGTCAATGGCCAAGTGAGAGCAGATTGATGGCCTCTGTTGTTTTCTCTTATCTTCATGGTAAATCTTGGTGAAACATTGAGAAAATAACTTTTATTCCCACAGGACCAAATTGTTATGTAGATGGGAGCCAACACAACATTATTCCTGCTGGAGATAGCGTCTGGGTCGGTCCTTGTATTCGCTGCCGCTGTCACGATGGCCAAGACGCTGGCTACTGGGAAGGAAACCGCTTAGCTAAATGTGAGCAGCTGGCAGGATGCCGAGTTCCAAATAGGCACCATTCCTAACCCCTTGAAATATTAAGTGGTCCCTTTAATCACATCTCATAATCTCTTTAAGGGCTAAATTACAAAGAAACCCCACCAGATGCTCTTTTGCCAACTCCCCACTACAATTATCTATCCTACACCCTGATCAGACTCCAGTTCCCTACTACTCCTATCTAGACCTTCTATAAAAGACCCTTAAGTTGCTGCTGCACTACAGTTCCCATCATCCCTTGCCAATGGCACTCCTGCCTGAGGTTGCTGGGTGATATACTTCTGCAACAGCTGCAAGGCAACAACTTTCCCATCCCTGCTCCCCAGACACATTGCCAATAGCAATCTCTGATATATTTTATATAGGATTTGACTTTCCTATCTTCCCCTCCCAGAATCCCAGTCAATTCCACTCAAAAGACAGCTATTTTGTACAGTGTTATACTGAATAGCTTCATCTGCATGTACTCCTTGACTATGTGGCAATAAAGGATCCTTATAAAACAGCTTCTCTTTCCTCTACAACTATACGCATTATTTCCTGGGCCAATTACTCGTGTTTCTACCTCCTAAAATCAAGTTAGTGTGATAAACTACAATGCATTTTGGAAATGTCTTAAATTTGGCCTTGCTAAGAAGAATAAAGGAAAGGAAACCACAGAGGAGGAATGTCCAATTTGGTGTCTTCCACAAACTTCAACAAGCAACATTGTCAGCCAGGATAGTCAAAGGCTGAAAATTCTGATTACTGAAGTCCTGGCATGTCTGGAGAGTACTAGATTAATAAAGGCAATGGTATGGGCTGTCCCAAGCCAATGTCTCCTACAGAATTCTAGACACAAGGAGTTTCCAAGTTTTGAAACTTTACTGAATACAAAAGTCCGATCATAGTGACCAGTGTTGCATTCACCATAGGCTTGAAAAGGGATCAAAACATTCAAATGTACAAAAGTCACCAACACCCGGGCTATTTGACATGCTGGTGCCTGGCTTCCAGCCTGGCCCAGTTGTCACCCCAAAGTGGACAGATGCAGGTGATTCTACTTGCCAGGCACCATAACCAGAATGAAGGAACACCAGCAGCTTCCTAGCTCCAAGTACTAGGTGTAGGACCACCACCAAGATACCATCAGGGCTGAACCGAGGGTAGTTCGATAAAAAAAATAAAATAAAAGAATGAGTGATTAAGGGCAGGATGCCTGGCAGAAACTGTAGGGCTGCTAGAATTGCTTGAGGAGTGGAAGTTGGGATGGTAGTGGATCAAGGGAAAACAGGCTGAAATCTATCTTCACGTTAATTCCGTTCTATAACAATGGCTATAGGTTCTGCGTGCTTATGAAAGTGAGGAGCAAGCCCACTTCAGGGTATGTCAAACCATACATCCATCTATCCACCCTACTAAAAGGTACAACCTCACTACCCATCCAATCTGCTCCACTGAAAGGAAGAAGAGAAATCACAGCTAAGAAGAAAGTCCTGTTGTACCATGCCAGACAGGCTACACATACATTAACCCAGGAAGCACTCAAGTATTCTAATGAGGATTTGTATAAAACACCCCTGTGTACTGGAGTCAGAAAAAAGCATCCAGGATCCAGCAGGGGACAGCACCAAGCCATGAATGGAGGTGGGCAGTGGGCCAGACCCATTAGAGCTTTTACTGGCAATGGAGCTCTCCTCAATTGTGAACCATCTCTACACCTTGGTAGCTGGCAGTCATTGTGAGACCAGACTATGCCTGGAAGAAAGGCTCAAAAGGCAGCAGTCCTTCAGTCTGTGAGAAGAAGAAGCAAAGAGCAGCCACCGTACCCTTGGAATCTTTCAGGGACACAGCCTTGCAAAAAGTTCAGGGAGAGGATGGACTCTGCCAGAGACAAAGGGAAGGTCAAAGGCCTACACAAGGCTTCTCTGCTCTCAGGGCCTTCTTAAGCCATCGAAGCTTGGCTCTGCCCAAAATTGAAACACCAGACCAAGCATGTAACACACATTCATTCTCCAATCTGAAGGGCACTGCGGAGAACTGACTAGTGTTAAGGAGCTGGTCTTCAGCCAAAGGCAAGGACAAGACAAAGGTGTGTCCTGAGCCTTTCCCCTTTTCCCATGAAGGAGGCAGACAGGTCATCCAAGTCAGGACACAGTCCTCTGAACCAGTCAGGGCTGAGATCCATGTTGCTCCTCATGCATGAGACCATGGGCAGGGCCAAGCAGCAGAGTCAACCCCGAGAAGGGCGTGGCGGCGGTCGGCCAATATCCACAGTTACGTTGGTGTACATGGGACGGCGAAACATCTCCACGAGGCGGTACTGCAGTGAACCAATGCCATCGCGTTTCATGGTCACCTTGGTATTCTGAATTTTGGTGAACCTGCCACAAGAACAAAACAGAACCTCATATTTCACCTATATTTTATAGTTAACTTTGGCACAACAACAACCCCTCAAATGAGTGGAACAAAAGGTTAAATAGAACATTACATCATTTGGTGCGATTCTGATCAGCATAACATAACATAACATTACATAAATTAATGAATGATGCAGTGGTCTCTGTAGTTTCCACCATAATGTATTTATTATCCCATAAATTCTATACAGGACTGCCAAAACTAAATTATATAATCTGAACACACGGGGACAGAGTTGCTACCCAACTCTCCATGGAGCCCACAACTTTCAGGAAAAGGTTATACAAGAATCTTCCTCAAATTACATACCCTGATTGGAATTCAAAGTGAAATGGCTGGCAAGAGAACAGTGAAAACTGATTATAATTAAAAATTAAGGTTGACAGAAATTCAATCCTGGCTCACTTATCAGATAAACAAAGAGAAACCTATGTAAATCAATATCAAATATATACCATGCTAGTTATTTCACATTGCCTACATTTTCTACATCAGTGGTCCCCAACCTTTCTGGCTCCATGGACCGACGGCAGTGGTGGTATGATGGGAGGGGATGGTTTTACATGTGCAACCTAATCATGCAGATGCTCAAATGAAGCTTCGCGTCTTTGCCCATCACTTGCACAGCCCGGTTCCCAAAGGGCCACAGATCAGTACTGGGCTACGGACCGGGGCTGGAGACCCCTGCTCTATATAGTAAATGCTAAGGCAGTCAGTTCAAACACTTCTATCCTTTCCTGCATCAGTAGACCATAGTTTTAATCTAATCATTGATACATGTACATATATAGGAGTGAGAGGTAAATGAGAGTAGAATGGGAAAGAGAAGACTGGACGGCATAAAATTCCCCTCAGAGACACGTTACAGCAGGGAAGTACAATCTAAGACTCAAGGATATAACTTCGTACCTCCTTCCAAAGTTTTCAGCAAATTCTATTTTTCAATGTTGATAGAAGGGGGAACTATTAAATATAAGAGGGTTAAATATTGGTTTTGTTTATTTAATTATTTAATCAAATTCCTTTCCCTTTTCCCACCCACTTCTTTATCTTAGTTTCCTTAATTTTAAAATTGTGGCTTCAGCTTTCTTTTCAAAGGCTATGGTCTTTACCCTCTTCTCACAAAATAGCCTGTACTCCTCTGCTACAAGGAGAAACATAAAAATGTGTACAGCATATAATTTACTTCCCTTTGATAAAGAGAAGATCATTGAAAGATTAGTCTCACAACCTTCCAATAGATGTCTGGAAGGTTACTTATGCAACAGAAAATTGATTTGCAGTCTGTGGATTGAGAGTATGATGAAAGTTATGAGGATTAGATAGAAAGTTAACACAGATACATTCTTACCGCTGGGGATTTGGTTCATTGTGCCGATCACGCTCATGCTTGATCATGCGATAGCGCCCAATGCGAGCATCAGGACGTGATACTTTCATGCCGTTAAGTGAGATCCTGTGCAAAGAACAGTATAGGACAGAGGTTAGCAAAACAGTGAGTTTCAAACAAGCCTTTAAAATAATCAAATTATTTAACAATAATTCCTTCCCCACCACATTCCTGGCTTTCATGAATTGATTAAGGATAAAAATGTAATTACAAAAAATTCAGTACATATAACTGTAGAACCATCTCACCTAGCAAAAGAATCAGTCCAAATATTCCCTGTACATCAGGAGTCCAAAACCCCCAGTCCATGGCCCTGTGCTGGGCTGCAGCCCATTCAGAACTGAGCTGCAAAAGGGTGGGCGAGTGCACATGCGTGCACACGCATACATGAAGCTGAATGTGTAAAAGCAGTGCACGCATGAAGCTATCCCCCTCTTCCCTCTCATCCCACCACCACCTCCACCAATCCGAGCCAGAAAGGTTGGAGATCCCTGCTGTAGACGCTATATCAGTGATGGCTAACCCTTTCCGGACCGAGTGCCCAAAGCACCTGCGCACACACACAAATGCGTGCCCGAACCCTCAAAATGCAATGTGCGCGTAGCCCCCGCACATGCACCCCACCCCCTGCATGTGCCCCACCCCCCGCACATGCACGGCAGAGACCCAAAGACCAGCTTGCCGGCGGGAGGCACGTGTGCATAGGGTGACGGCTCGCGTGCCATCAGGGCCATTATATGGAAAAATGAATTACATAGTTCATGCCACCAACCCATAGAACAAGTACTAGATGGGCATAGCCCAACTGAAGTCTCTCACATACCTGTTAAATATGTCATCATCTTCTCCACCCCAGCCCCAATACTCATTAGGGAAGCCATTAATCTTCAGAAACTGTGTCTTGCTTAGGCCAGAGACTCCTCCAAAGTAGCCAGAGTATGGTAACCTGTAGGGGACAAGCAAGAGAGATGAGGATCAACTGAACTAGAAATAAGTTCAGAAGCATAGATCTAGATAGTCTAGGGCAGTAATGGCTAACCTTTTCTGGACCGAGTGCCCAAAGTGTGTGTATGCGTGTGCCCGAACCCTCAAAATGCAATGCATGCCGGGCCCTCACGCATGCGCCCATGCGCATATGCGCCCATGCGCATGCACGTGTGAGGGGCCCTGCATGCCCCCCATGCCCCCTGCATGCACAGCAGAGACCCAAAGACCAGCTGGCTCGTGGGAGGTGCACACACATGCGCAGTGGAGCTGAACTGGGGCGATGGCTCACATGCCTACAGAGAGGGCGCTACGTGCCACTTCTGGCACGCGTACCATAGGTTCCCCATCACGGGTCTAGGGAAAGCCTGTTGTAGATTAAGCCCCGATTTCTAAACCATATATGTGTTGTGATCTATGTCACTTATTGTTCCCACAATATCATCTCTACATGCTGTCCAATTTCTCATCATATTAATTAGACTCCACAGATTCTGTCTGATACATCCAGGATTGTATCCTTTTTTCTTGCTTATTTGCAATGTTCTGGAAACACTTGATAATAAGGCTTACAATATGAAATATTCATAAGGCATTGCAGCCTAAGTTTTTACATCACTAGTACATAGTTTTTGCATGTATCCGTGCCTGATAACAGAATTTTCAGAAAGGGACAGATTTAGGTGCAGTGTGAATGTAAGCTATATTTTATATATGTGCATTTATTAAACAAAAACAAATCCAGATTCTGCTTCTTCTTTACTCGACTCTAAAAATTTCGAAGAGCCATTCAGGAATAACCAGAGTGCAAAGCTCCAGTACATATATCTGCAAGCTCCAGTTAAGAATTTCATCTGAATGAAATCCCAAAGAGCTGGTTTTGAAATGTATTAAGAAACAGATGGGAAGTTATGAGTATGTTATACTATACTGTGCCAATAGCATAGTGAAATTCCAATCCTCATCAAAGTTTGAGTCCATTTGGCAAGGAAATTCCCAATCCATTTACTCACCGGAAACCAAATTTATCCATGGCAACAGCAAAGTGCCGAGGCTGGTCATAACAGTGATAAAGATTCCGGTCATCCATGGGCACAAGATCAACATCACTGAATATGAAGCAGTCATAGCTCTCATTATCTCTTAAGGCTTCCAGGAAGCCCACATTCAACAGCTTGGCTCGGTTAAACGTGTCTTCACCAAACTGTTTGGAAACATCATGAATGACAGGGTAACCCCAAGCAACATATCCCTATGATAGGTACATTATATTTTTGGCCTGAACTTAATTATTTTCTGCATTGTAAAGAAATTTACAATTATTGAATTTCTGTGTATGATTCTAAATCCTCACCAGTCATCATATCAGACAACAGCTTTAACCTGGCTTTCCATACTTGATTATAAATAAAACATTATGACTGTCCCTAATTCATAGTGTGAATTGCTTTCCCAGTATGTTGGAAGCTGTTACTTCATCACTGGGAAAATCTTTCTAGCCCCACTCCCTTGAAGCCACATGTCAGTGAGGGCCAGAAATAATCACAACCACCCCTTCTTCTTTTTGACATTCATTTTTGGACTTTCCCTCTCTCAGCTCCTCCATAAATTGAGGAAAGTACCAGGGTAAATGACTCTTTCTAGAGGTCATGTGTATGTGGGGGTGGGGGTGTGGGGGTGTGAAATTAAATCAAGGCTATTAGCCTTACTAAACAGACTAGACAGGAAACACAGTCAGATAAACTAATTCCACTTTATCGTAAGGTTACATTAACAAAATGTTTCAAGTCTGAAAGTACTTTTCTCATCCATTCATTTTACAGCCCAAAAAACTAAGGAGGATCTCTTTTGAGCCTCTTGCCCTGCCCATATTCCTGCCGCAAGCTAAGTGGCCATTTTATCTGACCATTCCCTTGGCTGTATCCCATTGCCCTGACTCCCAAGGTCATACTCACATACTATTCCAAGGCTGCAAACTGCCAGAGACCAGCAAGTCCTGCTCTATTGCTGGTTAAGATAGAAAGGCTATTTCAATCAAGGCCAAATTTCATAATCAGGTTTTTCCTCATATGACACCACTCTATTCTATCTATCTCAGACTACTACAACAGGGCTATATTTTACCCTACATTTACCTGATTAATAATGTAGATTCCATAGGACACCTTCTGACGTCGTAGGATTGGATGCAAGTAGTGGAGCCAGTATTTGAGGTGATGCTCGCGGTGGCGGAAAGGTATGAGGATGGCCACTTTCTGTCGAGGCACACAGTCTAGGGGTGAATACTTGCCACCCTCCTGAACATCTGGGTTCTCTCGCTGTACTCTCTCCATGCTCATGGGAGAGCCAAATTCAATAAGGAGTCGGCCCACTGAAGAAGGAGAAGGAGAAGGAGAAGGAAGAAGAAAGGATTCTGTTAGAAATACTTCAGTTAGCCAACTCCAGTTAGCCAATATCAACTTGCCATTTCCGTTAATCAAGATGAGAGGTTACTGTCCTGAAAAGTTCAGCAAAGGAACTTAAAATCCAAACATATAATGCACTAAGGCATGTAGTTCAAGCCACTGACATAATACGCAACATCATTTAATCACACACAAATGACACTGATTGCGGAATTTGGATCAGTTATGTCTAATTTAAATTGTGTAATTTGCGTGATGATGTCACAATGCATACAATGCTACTTGATGCGCATATACATTCTGCAAATTTCCCTTATGTATAATTGGGGCATCAAACTGTCAAGAACTCAATTAACCCACTTGCCCAAATATGTCTTGGTATCTATACATTTATCTAGGTGACCCAACTCCCAATATAGGCCGTGTCAAATTTTTCAGCTTTCAATTTCCAAACATTAAATGGTCCTCAAAAGTTGTGACATGCCTTGGGGATTGTAAAGATATTTTGGTTACTTTAATATAATTTGGATGTGCTTGGTCAGTAACTACAAAAATATCATAACTTTTTGACATTTTGTTCATTTCATTTAGCAATGACTCACAGCTGCCCTGCAAACCGGGCAGGATTATCAATGAAAGCAGCAATAGGCGTGAATAAGTACAGTCGCTTCCATCTAGATAATGTGAAGAAAAACATTTTTCCCCTTATCTTCTCCCAAGAGGATCCAGCTGGGGTGATCAGAATATTGGAAACTACCATACTTCTATCCTTCTCCATTATGCCAGAATTCTAACAAATTCTAGTTTAGTATCTTTTCTGAATAATCTCCTGAATGGTTCTGGTATCCTTGAGAGAAAGTTCAGTTAACAAATTTGAGATTACAGATGGGTGGTAATCTCATTTTAGAGGAACACTAGCAATTTGATAAAGGCCCACCCATTTAGCGATGATAAATACAGTACAAGCACTGGCTACTAACTGCAGCTGAAAATGTGAAATGCTATGGCCTCCCAAACAATGTACTTTTGAGCAGAGGACCAGCAGCCACTATTACAGTACTTTTGCAATCTGCACAGATGCTAAAACATCTCCCTAATGAATTTGCAATCCATACACAGAGATCCTTACAGCAGGCAGCAGAAAACACCTCAGTTTTATCATCAAAGTTACAACCGGTCTGCTGAATTTTATTAGTCTGACTTATTAGGATGGCTTTGAGTCTTATTTGAAAATATGGCAAGCTCTTGGAAGAAAAGACCCACTAAGATAACTCTGTACTTGCTGTCTACTTTGAGTTCCTAGAAGGATGGGGAGAATATCACAAACCCTGCAGTGAGAAAGATTATGTTCAAGAGAAAAAACATCTAAAAGAATGAAATGAAATTAATTCAGTTGGTTTGTATCTTGTTTGGTTGGTTTGTATCTTGTACATTCAGTTGGTTTGCATCTTGTACAATGCAATTTTACCACTGCATTGTACATTTTTAATATACTTTGGCCAAGATTAAAGCGAATAAAATTTTATGGAAGGGGGACAGCCAGAAAATGTAGGCAGGCAAGAATTTAGAGCTATGCTAAAATGGGGAACAGGAGGGTGTCCAAGGTAAAAATAAAATCACTTCTTGGTTTAACTCACATATTTTCCATTGCATCCTAATGACAGGATTGGATTATTTATCCAATTCCATTTGCAACACTGGGCAGATTCTATTTTATAGTTAACTTCCTGCATCTGAAGTCAAATATCACTTTTCAGCAAGAAGGGATGCCGAGGTTCAAGAAAAACAGGGGTTAAACAGAACAATGATATGCTCAACCCCGTAATGCTGGATCCTCACTGCAGGCTTTCATTCAAGACAAGATACAAACCAGGCAGGGTTCATTTGTAATCTCACCAAGACCAGGCGGCATCTCCGGGCAGGGTGGTAAGGGCTTCTCAGTGATGGTGTTGTTGGTCCCAACAGGCTTGACACTTGGAGCCAGGAGCTCAGAGCCCAGAGGCCCAGCAGTACCATTAGGCCGAGAGACATTGGCATAGGGCAGAGAGCGGGAAGAGTTGCGTACATTGAAGCGGCTGAAAAAGTCCAAGCGCTGGGCATAGACGTCAAAATAGAGAATCATGATGATAAGGAAGTGCAGTAAACATAGGAGAAGTACAGCTTTGCAAATCCTCTCGAGGGTCACTCCCACCAACAATCTGCTCATCTTCTGGACACAGGCTGTTCAGCATCAGGAGAGCACAGCATCGGCAACTCAGGTCCAAACACCAAGCCTGTTGGGGAAGAGAAAAAGAAGTGAGGAAGTATACCTTTCCCACCAACCACATAAAACTTCTTCTTTTTTTAGGTTTGATAAAATTAAGAAGACATGCAATGACCATGCATGCTTATGCTATGCATCTTGGTTCTAACCTATCCACATAAGCTCTTCCAATTTACTCGGCATCTCCCTCTATAGACAATATAGGCAGTTGGGCAGAAACAAGCCCAGCTGAAAGTGCAAAAATAAAAGGCTGCAAGATTGGCTTTTAGCTAGAAGACATATCCAAGGAGTCATTGGTAAAATAAGAGGTAGTTTCCCACTTACCACAATTAATATCTCAATTATTCTCTCCTTAATAGCATACATGAAAGAAGGAGAAAGCTATTTTGAACACTGAAAAGGACAAGCTTAAGAATCCCCTGAGGAGATACAGAAATATGGACATTGTGGCTCTTTCTCGGGAAGTAGAATTTCCCTGCCTCTCCAGTGACAATTGAGATATAAGTTACATTCATATCCTACCACTTCAAAGCTCCCACAATAAGGCCTCCTAACCCTTTTCTTTTTGTGGTCTATCAAAGAGCCCTTTGCGCTTTCAAAGATCTGAATCACACAAAAATGCATAGAAGACAACCCAGAGCAGTCAAGCCTATCTATATCCTTCGACAACAAAAAAAAGTATCTATAGCATTTGGATTTGGAAGGAAACAATTTGCAACAGGAGTCTGATTTAAGAGGAACTGTTCCATTCTCATTGTCTAGATTTCAATGTCCTGAGCTGCAAGTCTTTCATTTTTTTACAGAGAGAGAAAAAGAAAAGGATAAGCTGAAACCAAGGCACAATTGAACATGCCTGAATCCGGTCTCCTGCTTTCTAACTTGGTGCTTTAACCACTAGACAAAATTATCTCTTATTACATTTTCTTCTCTCTTTCATTTAATTTGCAAGATAATAGTAAAAAAGCAGAGAGAAGGAACATAAGATACAGGCTCCATTTTTCAGCGATGAGTCAGATGCTTCTATCCATATTGTATTGGTTGTTACTGTTGCTCAATTTTCAATTCTCATTCAATTTATTTGATGGGAGTTTTTATGTACAAATCTAATTTTAAAATGAAATAATGAATTTAATAATGGGTAGGAGGTTTGCTTCAGGATTATAACTTGCAATTTGGGTCAAGTATCACTCTCTAAATAATGTACTTCTCTGTCCTTCTTTGTCTTCTGATTATAGTAGGAGGCATGAAGCAGGTCTGCTTATTCTGAGATTAAGAAAGAAGTCTCCATAACAGTCAAGTGCATTCAATAACAAAATTCTAGTGGATTTACAATTATAGTGAAAAAAGAATGGAATTTTAACGTATAACCCCACTGATACTGATTTGAAACCACTTAAGGCAAAATAAAACAGCCTCTAATTTCAAGCTAAGCATACAGTTAAATTAAACCAAATGGCTGCCTATGTGCCAAGCAAATCTCAGCCTCCAGCGTTAAAAGCCAGTCTATAACCCTCTTTCCCCTCTTTTTTGAGTTTATTCTGTGGGAATAAAAGCAGAAAACATCTCCTACAACTGAGAGGAGGACCATATGGTTGAGGTCTTATTAGCACCAGGATTTTCACCTTCAAAGGGAGTAAGATTCTCAAAGTGGTTGGAAGCTAACTTCTAACACGAAAAAAGACAATCAAGTGTAGAGAGGAATAAAAGAGTACAATTAAAAGTCTAAGTCAGAATCCCACAGGACAAGAAAGCAAAGAAACAACATGTTATTGTTAAAAGCAACACACGGCAGTTAATGGACTGACTGGAAAAAAGTGAGAGAGAAAAAGAAGAAGAGAAAGACGAAGTGGACAAATTGATCAGATTCAGAACAGAATATATTTTTCCCCCTGAACATCAGGAGTGGAGGTGAGAAGAGAGTCCAGCTGTTGGGGATCCTGTCAACAATGTGGCAAGGCTGGCTGAGAAAGAAGCAGGAGGGGACCAAGAGAGAGCACTGCAGCAGCTGTGATGTGGAGCTCACCCTGATGAAGGAATGTCATAATTAATTCATGATAATAATATCCTTCCACCAAATACAAGAACATCAGCCTCACTCTTAGCATTCAGAAAGCTTTTCAAAATGGGGCTTTTAAAATATGCATTTAGACCGAAGGTAAGGATGAGAGATATGCCTGAGTTGAGATGAATCTGGCTGTTTGGTGTCAGGTTATATGTTATTATTATTACCACACTGAATCTAAATTGACAGCATTATTATTATTATCGATTAGTCTAATAGTTTTGATATGTTTTGTCTGGTATGTTAGGTTGTAAGATACTTAGATAATATGATTGAAACATTTATAGTCAAAATAATCATAAAAATGAGTAATATAAAGTACCTACATTTCTTCTCCTAGACTTCTCATACTGTTTATCCAGTGTGCTGTGTTTTTTGAAAGTAACAGGAAACTTTGTCGTCATTTGAGGATGCTTGGTTTGGCCGATAAAGGAGGGGGGAGGGAAGCTGGTGTGAGAAGGCTGCTTTCCGGTAGAAGCGGAAGGACTACAGAGAGGTCCTCTTATTCATAACTGGGATCTGAAAATCCACTTCAAAGCTTTGCAGATCTATTCATCTTCAGAAAGTACAAGAGGGTGGAAGAATTGTGCTAGATAGGATGGTCACCCATGCAGGCTATAAAAGAGGCTGTACAATTGAAGAAAGGCTCTCCATTGCCCAAGGTGGAATATTTAAGCTTGTGATAGAATGGAGCAATTTCCAAGCAACCTGAGAAAAGGGATGTTCTACTGAATGCCCACATGGCCTTTGAAACACAGAAACAGCCATTATTCTAAACCAGGAGTGTCAAACTTGATTTCATTGAGGTCCGCATCAAGGCTGTGTTTGACCATGGGATGAGGGGGGTAGGGTATGTGTGGCCAGCTCGATGTCACTCGTATCGGGGATGCTTGTGGTGGCCCAAATGCCAGCAAAAATGGGCTCCCGAGCTCCATTTTCAGCTGCAACAGCCTCCTGCAACCCACTGCCAGCAAAAATAGAGCTCAGGAGGGCCACCCACAGCCTCCTGAGCTCCATTTCTACTGGCAGAGGCACCATGAGCCAGTCCTTCACTGTTTCCAGGGCAGCCCGGTGGGCCAGATCTAAGCACCTCTAAGTTTCACACCCCTGCTCTAAACATTATTACTCCTCAGTGGCTTCTCACTGGTTTTCTAAGAAGCTCTAGAAAAGGAAGTGGATGAAGAAAGTTCTAGAGTGAAACTTGTGAAAGATGAGAAGCAAACAAGACTGGGCATGGGCATGAGATCAAGAAGGAATTACATCTCCAAATTTACTGCATTTATAGAAGAACATCACCAAGGCATTATCCTAAAATGGTTCCATCCATCCTGAGTAGGCTTCAGTTGACCAATATAGGAGAAGTGGGGGAAGTTAGGTCCCTGGGTGCTACTCAAGGCTTGGTTCTCTTCCCCATTCTGTTGAACATGTATATAAAACAGCTAGGAAAGGTTACCTCCCAATTCAGGAGAAGATTTCATCAGTATGTATAATAAAACCAGTAACATATTCATACATACTCACCCTTGGCTCAAATATCTTCAAGACCACTATCTTGTATAGATTTTTGCCTACCCAATCTGAAGCCACCATGAATGGCTACTGAAAGAAGCCAGTGTTAAGTGATGCAAATGGAGGAAACTGAAGGCAGGGATTTTTTGTGAGGGGTTTCCTTATCTGGAATAAAGTAGCTCTCACAGTCTTGGCTTTCCAGAAGCTTGTAAAAATCTGGCTGTTCTGGCAGGCCTTTGGGATTTGAATCTTATAGAGCTTCTGGTGCCAGAAATATTATATTAAATGTTTTAATATAATTATATATTGCATTTCTGCATTTGAACTTCTTGCCAATTTTGCATTGACTGCAGCAGTGCTTTTATATACAGCTGAAGTACCTTACTGAAGTGGCTTATAAATGAATTAATAATCAAAATAAATAATCAACCCATAATTCAGGCAAAAATTGGCTAATTTCAAAGCATTTAATTAATCAATCAAGAAGGTTCCTGTGCAGTATACTTAATTACCACCACTCCACTTCCCATTTCACAATATTTTTAAAAATATTTCTGAGTAATATTAGACAGCATTTGTTTTCCTGCTGAAAAAGAGATTAAAACCTCATTAATTCTTAGGATTTTTACAAATGTTTTGGCAGTGATTTCTGTGAGCCTTAAAAAAGGTTCCAGATATCACATTCATAACTAAAAAAAACCCTGACCACTTACATGATTATGATTACAATGAAAGAACTGACAGAAATGTATCTTATGCCTTTGGTATCCCAAGCACCTTCCTAACATCACTTCCAGTGTCAGATTTCTTTCAGATCCAGACTTAATGAAACACACCCAAGGAAGAAGAGGAAAGTATCAACTTCAAGGAGCAGTGAAGCATCCGGCATCAATAACCAGTCAACTGTCTTACCCACAAATATATTTCACTCAACTAAGAACTGTTCAAGAACAAAAAGCAATCATATCTTGATGCAATGGAGGATGGGAAGAGAGAGCCTTCTGTAAATTTTCAGCTTTTTAATATTAGATGCTGTTGCCTTAATGTTCATCAATTCAACCACTCTCTTGTACTACATGTACAAAGGGCTGCACTCTAAGAAGAAGCAGACCACTGAGAACATCATATCAGCATCATGACCAAACAGCTACTGTAAGCTATTGGACCACTGTTTACCCACAGTGCAAACTGAAAACTCCAAGCTCAAAAGTAGTTGTTTTTCAGTTTGCCAGTTTGCACTTTATCCCCTCTAGAGGAATACACCAGTTTCTCAGCCATTAAATGACACATCCAGAAAGGCAAATTTTACAAAAATCCTTGAGGAAGCTATTTATACAAGCAGGGCCATTTTAACCTCCACTGTTAGATGAAAATCTCTTAAATTAGTTGAAATAGTGAATAAAGATGCATCTAGATGTTTCCTCCTCCGTTTTTATTTTCCTAATTAATTATGTAATTATATGTTCCAATATTAAAATGAAGCAAAGACAAGTTGTGAAAACACAACACTGTCTTTAAAGGGTGTTTTTGTGGGTTTTTTTTTTTTTTTTTGCATCGTTAACAATCCACTAATGGAATTGCACTGTTACTTGGCTGCTCCTGGGTTCTGAATAATTTAGCTGGAAACTCAGCTTTCTCTTCTGTACAATGATCAACAGAAGAAAGGCTCCAATAACTAGATGACATACAGAAATATTCAGGTTGACTATGAAGCCAAAAACCGTTATGAGTCAATGATGTTCCTTGAAAACTGACCTGATGTATGTGCTCCAAGTTACCAAGTTGGGAATGGTACCTTTTGAAAGCAGATACTTGTAACAGTAAGAAAATAAGCCATTATATACAGGAAGATGTAAGAAGTCACAAATAGTGCAGGGCTCTCTGATTTTCAAACACCTGCTTTTCTAGGCTAAGACTACAGCACTCTTAAGGAAATCTATTCAGACTTGGCGCTCCAGTCCTGTAACCCTTTTTCCACACGAGCTCTCAAAATAATTTGGCTTCGGAGAAACCCAGAATCACGTGGCAACACAGAGAAAGATAAACTGCTACCAGTCAAGTGCTTAAAGTACATTGATTCAAGTTCCAACAGCAAGGCCACTCTATATACAACAGGCAACCTGGTAAACAGAGCCATGCTGTATGATTCCCCCCCCCCACTGCTTATCTTCACTAGTAAAAACCTCTGCTCTTTGTCTTTTTCTTTTTTTGTTTAAACAGACAGGCTAGTTAGTTTATTCAGGAAATCAGAGGCAGAACCTGGGAATCCTCTGATTATCGGGTACCCATAAGGAAAAGGATCCCAAAAGGAGTCCTGCCAGAGAGGAGAAAGAGGGAAGGAAAGACGCTTGCCTTATGAGTACCAAAGCCCATCCAGGGGCAGCCCAGACACAACTCCTCCAGCCATCCTTGATTACAAGAATCAACTTGGGGGCTTGTGCAGAAGCCATCTTGGGGGAGGAGGGGGGGGAAAAAACGAGGCTGGTTGGGGGAGGGGCTCAACTCTGAGCATCCTAGAGATACGCACTTACAGATACAAGCACACCTTTTTTTTACACTCTTTCCCAAGTGCCCACACTCCTTTATCTGCCTGTAAACATACCTCTGGGCAGAGGTAGGTACCCCAGCTTCTCCCATCTACATTGCAAGAACTTGCACCCACCTACGCCCTACAAGACACCTACGCATAAAAAAATTAAAGAAAAAAAAAAACCCCAAGTCCTCACACAGCGGCCGCTGCACTCAACTGAGGATCACAAGAGAGCCTACTAAAAAAAAAAAAAAACACACACACACACACACCGCCCGGGCACGGATGATGGACCAGCCTGGGATGCGCTTCAGAATGGCAAAGAGGAATCCATGCAACCATTCGGTATTGGGGGGAGAGACAGACATGATAGGAGGAACACACCCAATCCCCCGCCTCGACGACAACAAAAGAAGGGTGCCGGACCAGAAAGAAAAGGGCAAGGTCTCCGCCCCACTCCTCCTCCTCCTCCTCCCCTTCCCGCCGGGGTTTTCCCCTGGATTTTCCCTATTCTCCTTCAAACAGCGCGGGGGACTCGGGTTCTTCCCTGACCCCGTTCGCTCCCGCTCACCGCCTGCTCGTTCCTGGCCGTGCTGTCCGTTCTTGATGCCGGCTGACTCTCGGCGCCCCGGGCCGGGCGGCTCAGGGGACGGCGCGGCGATTCCCCCCGGCCCCAGCCCAGCCCGGCCCGGCCTCACGCCGAGCGGTTTCTCAGCCACCAGTAAGGGCGACCCCTGCGCGCCATCGCGGGCAGCACAAGCGGAGCTAAGGCGGGAGACCCGACTGATGGCCAGACGAGTTGCGGGATCAGGCCTGCTTGGGCGCGCCGGCAGCTCCGCCTCTTGGCCCGCTCAGCACCGCCCCTGCCAGCCCCCGCCAGCCGTTCTAGCGAGCCTGCTCTTTTCATCAGCCCCATTTAGTTCAGCCGACGGGGAGGAGGAGGAGGAGGAGGAGGGGGTGGTGGTGGGGCTGAGGCGCTTCTCCGAGGAGTCACGTGATGGAAGATGGTGGAGCATCTCCGAGGCTGGTGGGAGTCCGGACTCTTTGAGAGGACCGGAATTCCCGGTCACAGGAGTATCGCCCATCAAGCAGGAAAAGATTTGTGAGAGACTCCGTACCCTTCTGCTTCCCTTACCCTTCTGGTATTCATATACATATGGCGAGCTTTTTTTCCCCCCCCGTGTAAAGAGAATTCAGCTCTTTTCAATCAGAATAGAGCTAGAAGGGACCTTGGAGGTCTTCTAGCCCAACCCCCTGATCAAGAGGAGACCCTACCATTTCAGATGGGTGGCTGTCCAGTCTTTTCATCTAGTGATGAAGCGACCCTGAGCCTTGGTGGCACAGCGGATTAAGTGCTGTTAAGTAGCACTTAGCTGCCAGCTACGTGCAATTACTGAAAGTTCAAATCTCACCAGGCTCAAGGTTGACTCAGCCTTCCATCCTTCCAGGATAGGTAAAATGAGGACCCGGATTGTGGGGGCAATAAACTGACTTTGTATAAAAAGAACATCGCTTGGGAGGAGGGGCGAAAGCCCTACTAAGCAGGTATATACAAAATTATGAAGGCTATTGCTTAATGCATTGTAAGCTGCCCTGAGTCTCCGGAGAAGGGTGGCATATAAATCGAACCAATAAATAAATAAAATAAATAACACACAACTTCTGAAGGCAAGCTGTTCTACTGGTTAATTGTCCTCACTGTTAGGAAGTTTCTCCTTAATTGCTTCTCTCCTTGATTAGTTTCCATCCATTGTTTCTTGTTTTGCCTGCAGGTGCTTTGGAAAATAAATTGCAGCCCCTCAAATACTGGAATACTGCTATCGTGTCACCTCTAGTCCTTCTTTTCTCTAGACTGGCCATACCCAATTCCTGCGACCGTTCTTCATATGTTTTTGTTTCCAGGCCTTTAACCATCTTAGTCTTCTTTGTACTTTTTCCAAACTCTCAACATCTCAACAACCCTACATGAAACTATAGAACTTCACAGCATATGAAAAAACAATCCAGGATGAATTTAGCTTCAGGGAAAAGCGTATTTTCTATATTTCAGAATAGCCTCAACTCTTCAGTCAATTAAAAGGAAAGAATTCTCTTTTTTCACAATGCAACCATAAACCTTCCAAAAATGAACAACTATATCTAACAAATCTACTGAAGCACTCTTTAGGCATTCAGTTGGCGATGGCAAGTCATGGGCCCATATTTATGGAGAGAGAAACAAGGTAGCTAAAGCTACAATGATGTTGCCAAAAACAGAGGGAGATTTAGTGTGGTATTCTGAAATCAGTGATCTTTCAGATATAGGTAGAGACATACTGAATTAATATTTCACTTGAAATAGTGTTCAATTTTTTTTCCCCAGGTGTGTACAATCTTTTTAGCTTGGGCCATCTGTCATAATTACTTTCTGGCTCAAAAGAGCTCTGGTGTTTTGGCCCATGACAACTTATATTGGCATTCATCACTATTCTTTTTATGCTGATAATGCATCCTACTAAGTTGTTCCAGCTAGCATATTTTAACTTGAAAGCCAATAGAAAGTTTGGGGCTATTTGGTGAAATAACAGTAAAGAGAAGACTTTGAGTCTTCCAACCTGGAGTTTGGAAGAATTAAAAAGACTTTAGAAGGAAGAGAAAAGAAGCTATCTATACCCTTGTTCCTTCTTACAGGAAAGTGAAGAAAAAAAACAATATAGTAATATAAGTACTAGCAATGTTCAGCTTTTAAAGAACCAGATTGGTGTAGAGGCTAAATTGATGGAGATAAAGCCAGAGAGACCAAGTTCAAATCTATGATTAGATATGAAAGATCACTGGGTCTGGATGACTGGGCAAGAAGTTTGCTTTCAATTCAACCTATCCCGTAAAACATTGAGGAGAGAGTGCTATATAAGCCATTTTAACTTCCTGGAGAATATAAATCTAACAAATGAAATAACCATGACCTTGCCTGGGCTTCCTATATCCTTTGCTAGGTAAGATAATTGGAGAAAAGTTCAATACATCTGGTGCCATGTTAATATGCATATGGTATTTAGAGGAAATGAATATGCAAGGACCTTTCTTGCTATTTATTCCAGGAACATACGAAAATTAAAATTACAATCTAGATCAGAAAAAAAATCACTGAAGTTACCTTTGTTGAATATAAAAACAAAAATACAAACAGAAACCGCATACTGCAACAGCTATATTAATATATCTGGTGCACTAGCCCAGATCAGATCAGAAAATGGTGTGCAAGGTTTTGAGTTCAATAAATCTTAATTAGTAAAATTAGAGAATAATTACACCACTGAGGAATATTTGCTTCCTAGCCCCAACTTCCCTATGCATGACACATTAAATGAACTCTAGCCTACTCAGTGAACTCAAATTAATCTCTTGGGTTGGGTTGGGTTGGGTTGGCACAAAATGATAGGGTAAAATATGGTTAGATGCTGTCATGTAAATCCAACCTAAATAAAGGGATGTTTGGGCTAACAGAACTAAATCTGTGGGTTTCTGAATTCAAACATTACATTTACCACATTTGGTATTTCAGTCCCTGCTAAAATAACAAAGGGGAGCATATCTCTGTTTTCAAAGTAGTGGCATTTTTCAGTTGCCATCAAAGTAATCTCATCTTGGTATCCTCAGGAATTTTATTTATTAGCTTGTATTTGCTGCCTGACTGAGTTACCCTTAATGTCATCAATGCAATCAATGTGCTTCAGCTTTCTGTAACATTTAAACAGATAAATGTCCTGGGCTGAAAAGTCCCTGAAACACCTAACCTTACATAGTTCTTGTCCCAGTTTGCACTGCAGCTTCTCTCCTGCAACTTTGATATAAATGGATGAACACACTAGCTCTAAGCACTTAGCAGACTATGCTAATATTCCTGCCCAAACACATTTGAGACCGACTGCAATATTTGAGGGCTCGTGGATTTATTATTTTCTCTTTCCCTATATTGTCAGGCTTCTCAGCACTTTTTCCCCCAGTTTCTCTTGTTAATCCAATGATTCAGCCCAACTGCCTTAATTCTAATACCTCCTGCAGTTTGCAGGGAGTGCAGATATAGACTTTCAGAATCCTTGATTCTACCCTAATACCCACCCACCATCTTGGCATGATTTGCCAGTACATTAAGCTGATGAGCCAGCTTGGCTCCTTATTTTGGGTGCTTAGTAAACATCTCAAGTGAATAAATTTGCTGCATTTTACAAGGAGTTTGCAGGGATGTAGCCAAATCAATCAAGAAGCAAACAATAAGCCAGGAAAACATCACCGTTGCTCCCTAAGAGGTGAAAAATTGGGAGGACTGTGCAGGGCTGCTGGAGGTTCAAGACCATGCTCATGACTTCATAGCTCATCTATGTGGTAGACCTGCTGTCAAGAATCAAGCTGGAAGGGAATGTTTTTCTAAGGAAGCAATATCCTAGCATATGAAGAGCCAGTATGGTATAAAGGTTAAGATGCTGACTTAGAAACCAGGGGACTGTTGTGTTCTAGGCTTTCCACTAGGCATGAAAGCCAGTTGGATGACTTTGGGCATAGTCACTCTTTTTCAGCCCAACCCACTTTACAGGATTTTGACATGGGAGAAATAGGAGGCAGGAGTATTAGATATGTTTGTTGCCATGAGTTACATATAAAACAGCGGATTAAACATCTAAAATAATAGAATCAGTTTGGTGTAGTGCCTAGAAACCTAGAAGGTTAAGGTACTGCCCAGAAACCAAGAAATTGTGAGTTCTAGTCCCACCTTAGGTATGAAAGATGGCTGTATGACTTTCAGCCAATCACTCACTCTCAACCCAACCCACCTCACAGGGTTGCGGTGGGACAAATACGAGGAGGAAGGAGCATTAGGTTTGCTGCCTTCAGCTACTTATAAAGTAATAAAGGTGGAATAAAAGTCAAATAAATAATAAACATCTAGCGCACCACTTGCACACCATCAGGATTGACAAAATTGCCATCAATCAATTCCAAAAGCAAGATTTACTTGGAACAGCTTACATCTGCGACAAAACACCATCAAACAACATCTGCCTATTCCAGGTCTTGGGAAAGATTCAATAGGTGGATAAAAATGCCAAATCCAGTCTAAGCATCTGGCTGACTATGCAACCAACTGTAATAATAAGGACAATAACATTTCTAAGGGGATCATTTTTGGGCAAAGTAAAGTAGGAGCCTTTGAAATCATGCACAAATAAAATATGAGATTAGGCGGAGGGAACCAAGGAAAAGGGCTGCTGGGATATTAAATCCTTCCCTTTCCTTTCCACAAGGTACTTGGGATGCCTTTATTGTCAATAGAGGGCTTTCCCCCTTAGTCCATTTCAAAGCTAATTGAAATAGCTTTTATTATATTTTAATATCTTGTCTCAGCAGGTCCTACTCCCTCCCCACTTTATAAGATCCTGGAAGTTAAGCAGACTTGATTCAAGAATGGGGCTGTAGGTGACATTGGGAAATTGAAAGAATAGCCTAGAGAAGGGCAGTGGCAAATCCTTTCTCTGTTATTACCAAGAAACTACATACATGTGTCAATGAATTATTTTTTGTAATAAATCAATTTTATTACTGTGAGCGACAGTTCTAGAATAAACGTTTGACAAATAAACAAATTCTGCAGTTAGACCAGATGTGATCATCTGGAACAGCTGGGCTTATAAGCTTTTGGGATGGGAATGAGCTTGCTTGTGCATCATGCCACTATAGGTTATAACTCCTTAAGCCAGTAGTTCCAATATTTTTTGATTGGTAGTTGTAAAGTATGCTTCCTTCCCCAACAGCAAGCTATGGAGAACCCTAAAAAATTGCCAGAATATTTTTACAATTATAAAATCAGACTAGTTTATTGAATGGAAATAGTGCCATGATTATGAAAATCTCATATATGAAAATAGGATATAGATTATCTAGTCAAACAAGATTACATTTTTAATGATAACCATCATCCAACATGCATATGAATAAATAGAATGAAACAAATCCTGGAGAGGCTTATAGGAATGATCCTGTGAAAATCAAATCTTATCTTTTATAGCACTTCAGAGGCAAAAGGGTACTTGGGAACAGAGATTTGTGATCAGATTTGAGACTAAATTTGGATAAGCTTACTGATATTATTAATCTCCAATAATTAAAATAAGTATAGGGTTAAAGGTAAATCTAACGGTTCCCCTCGCACATATGTGCTAGTCGTTCCCGACTCTAGGGGGCGGTGCTCATCTCCGTTTCAAAGCCAAAGAGCCAATGCTGTCCGAAGACGTCTCCGTAGTCATGTGGCCGGCATGACTAAATGCCAAAGGTGCACAAAATGCTATTACCTTCCCACCAAAGGTGGTCCCTATTTTTCTATTTGCATTTTTTAACATGCTTTTGAACTGCTAGGTTGGCAGAAGCTGGGACAAGGAACGGGAGCTCAGCGTTACGCGGCACTAAGGATTCGAACCATTGAACTGTCAACCTTTCGATCAACAAGCTCAGCGTCTTAGCCTCTGAGCCACCGCGTCTCTCACAAGTATAGGGTTAGGGTTTACTAAAATAAATTTACTAAAGTACTAAAGAGCTATGGTGGCACAGTGCTTAGAATGCAGTATTTGCAGGCTAACTCTGCCCACTGCCAGTTGTTCAATCCTGACTGGTTGACTCTGCCTTCCATCCTTCTGAGGTCAGTAAAATGAGGGCCCAGATTGTTGAGAGTAATATGCTGACTCTGTAAACTGCTTTAAGAGGGCCTTTCCAGTCTTCCTTTATCAATATTATTGTCGTTCAATAAGTTACACAAACAAAGAAGTAATAAATCAATTTTAGTCAGCTTCAGAGAGAGCAGTATCAGGTTGCGCCAACATAAAAATTAAGTTGATTAGCATTTGATGTCTTCTATATCCGTAACTTGACACTTAGCTCAGTTAGTAGCTTGACAACTAAATCATCAAGAAGTGGGATTAAAAGCCAATCCTATCTGGTAGTCCTTTAGGTTAAATGGATTAAATCTTTCTCCAGAATCAGTATATTGGGTGACCAGTTTATGCCTTTGAAAGATGGCCAAAAATCCCTAAATGCTATTTTCTTTCTCTTTTAGAATAAACAGAAGCATAAGACTTTTAAGTATTTTTGCTCACAAACTTGGAAGAGGTTCTCTCTACAGTTTCAAATGTTTCAAGAAATCTTGAGCCTGGACGCTGTGCAATCAGGAAGCTAAGAGGCAGCATAAACAGCCTAGTACACTTTCTGTGGAATGTAAATATTGCTGTTTTTTCAAAATTGCTGAATCCAGTTTTCTAATGGGAAGTAAAGAACAGCATGGTTTCTTTTCTATAGTCTAAACAAATTCTTTAATACATAGGATTACTATTGGTAGGAAAGGGTTCGACCTACCAGATCTTTCCTCCCGTGCATTTTTATCTCCTTTGGAAATAGCTGGTTTCTTGGGCTTTATTTTTTTAGGGCTTTTTTACTGCATGTAGATGGGTGTGTATGTGTGTAGGTGTATTCATGTGTAAAATGCTTTTGACCTTAAGATCAGAAAGTGAAGTACATAACCGACAATAGTTCCTGAAGTTGTGAAAGGTGGCAGGTTTAACTCTTGTGTTCTGGGACAGCTTGGGATTCCATGACCTCCATAGCAATCATGGGCTTGCTGCAGTTGATCTTGGCCCCAGCTCCCAAGAATGGGCACACACTGATCCCAATTTTTACTTTAGAAATGGTGAGATGTGATCTGGATAAGGAAGATGTTATCATTTAACCTCTACTACAGCAAGATAATTTTCTTATCAATTTGCAGGTTGTGAGGGCGATGAATCAGGGCACATGTAAAATTTCCTGACATTTGATGGACAGCTCCGCCTCGAGTGAGACCAAAATTTTTGGACAAGAGGATCCCTGTGCCTCCTCTTTTCAGTTGTGAATTCTGATTCGCAACCTGGTTCCCAGAGGACTATAGGAACTAGTGAAGACGCCCTAGCGATGGCTTCATAAGATCAAAAGTAAATGCAACCGAGCAGAGGTATGATTCCATATTTGGACCTAATGGTGGTGATATGATAGTGACGTATGTATATTTTTTTGTATTTAATGCATTTTCAGATTCCTACACAGTAGCCTTGTTCAGGATGAGCTAATCCCTTTTGGAAAAAGGATGGGAAGGACAAAACATCTGCAGGGGCTATGATGTTTTTACAGATTCCTTTGCAGGTAAAATCATATACATTCATTTAAGATAAAATGAGTTGGGAAACATCTTGCAGTTACTTGGAATTCTTTGTATCTGTAGAACCTAAATGGCTGGGTTTAGATTATTCATGCTTCTTTGAAGCAGGGAGTACTGCCTATGTCGAGAAGGGTACAATTCACCCTCTCTTGAAAAAAGCCATCACTCAATCAAACCCTATTGGACAACTTCTATCCTGTCTGCACCATTCTGTTTTTGGAAAATTGATGGAGGAGGAATTAGCTAGAGATATTAGAAAAGGCAGGTTATTTGAGCCTTTTTCCGTCAAACCTAGCAAGAGGAAGGGAAACAACATTGTCATTCTGATGGGTGCACTTTTGTTAGGATCTGGATGGGTGTGCATGTGTATGTGAAGTTTCCGAAAGATACCCTAATTAATTCATGAGCCATGAGCCAAACTTCAAAAGAAATACAGTCATTTATTAGGAGCACCATTTCGGCAATATTCAGATGCAGTTAGAACTAATCCCACGTAGATTTACGTTCCCCTATGACCCTGTCTCTCCCCTCCTCCCTGGCCTTGTCATAAATCACATTCTTCAATTACCCACTTTGGCTGGCTGTGAAATCCAACACTTCTTCTAATTGCGGAAAGAAAGCATGTATGGAATGTAGCTTCCGTTAGGGAAATCAATTAGCTCTATCTGTTCTCCCTCCCTCCTGCTCATGGCAACTTGAAAGCTTTGCAAGTTGGAGTGTGCAGCACTCGTTTTATTCCATCTCTCAGCAGTATTGTTGACCTTAATATCTTACTGCTGGTGGCACTTTTTTTTTATAGTAGATTCATTCTTATTGGATAAAGAGCTTAGGAGAAAGAGCAACCAAACCTTCAGATGCTTCATGTTTTGGGATGCCACAGGGTTTGGTCTTGTACCTCAGATGAATGGTACAAGATCATTAATAACTATACAGAGTGATGTCAATGGTATATCGCCAATTCAGGCCAAGTCAGATGTGTTGTAGAAGACTTACTACTGCAAATGGAGATACAAAAATGGGCTAAACCTTATCACAGTGATGGTTAACCTTTTTTGGTGCCAAGTGCCCAAAGCATGAATGCACATGCACATGCCAGAACCCCCCAAAATGCAAATGCCAGTGCCCCCCACGCATGCGCCCCATTTTGGGCCTGGAAAGCCTCCTGCACCAATCTGGAAGCCAAAACAGGGCGCAGGGGCACCGTATGAGCCCCCCCCACATCCTGTTTTGGGCATGGAAAGCCTCCCACACCAACCTGCACCCTCTCATGCATGCACCCCATCCCCCACGCATGCGTCCCTACATAACCCTGCCCCCCATGCATGCGCGGCAGAGACCCAAAGACCAGCTGGCCAGCAGGAGGTGCATGCGCGGTGGAGCTGGGCTGGAGTGATGGCTGGCGTGCCCGCAGAAAGGGCTCTGCGTGCCACCTGTGGCATGCGTGCCATAGGTTCGCCATCACAGCCCTATCAGGTTAAAATGGCTGAATATCCATAAAAGTTCAGCTTCCAAGAAATTTAAGTTTCAAGCTTTGTTCTAAATGAATCCATGTTGCCTCTGAAGGAATTCTATGACTTGCTGGTCCTCCCTGACTCACAGTTCCTATTTGAACAGCAGGGGGAGGCTCCAGCTAGGAGGTTTTTCCCAGCTCCAGCTGGTGTGCCAGTAATGCCCTGATCTGGAACAGGAGGCCTTGGTGACAATGTGTCACCACTTGATTGGATTACAGTACAGCAATACATTCTACACGAGCCTCCCTTAGAAGCTATAATGATGCAAAATGCTGTAGCTGTAGCTATTAGAACCTGCTGCTGCAAAAACAAACACTGATTCTATGGTTGCTGCATTACCAGGAGGTGTCCAGCGTTGGCACTGAGTGAGATCAATTATTGCTTCCTCCAAAGAATCTGCTTGCCCTGTCAGATCAAGAAAAGTCCTGCCGGGGGTTCTCTTCTCTCCTCCCTCCCCCATCTTGAGAGATAGGAGGTACATGGCAAAAAGGTAGGCCTTCTTCATAGAGGCTCCGACATAAACCCCCCCTCCCCAAAAAAAAATGCTGCATCCAGAGACGTGCTTGGCTCTTTTCTGCTGACTTCCAGGAAAAGCTTTCCAAACCTTTCTTTTCTTCAGGACTTTGAAGTACAGTCTAGATATATGCTCCCATCCTTTTGCATTTATAACATTGATGGGTTGTTTTATTGGTGGTCTGAGTGGATGTGGGTTTTTTAAAATGATTACTGATACATACTGTCCAGAATCTGGAAATTGTGGTAGTTTAGAACCTTTTAAAAATAAAATGAACTAAGTAAATAACATAAGATGTAATATAGTGCCAAGCATCTTAGAAAACAATTTTCTTCTGAAAAATCAAATCAAATTTGCTTTTTCTGCAGGGTTTGAAACTACTGTTGATGTAGTACAGATCTTTCACCAACCATAGTTCAAGCAAAACATTTAATACTTACTATTAACCACAATACAATATACTTTCATCATCATTGATTTTAATAACCAATCATTTATGGTTCAGAAAATCACATTGTTCGTTTCTTGTGTCCCTTCACATGGAGGTGTGTGTAGAAGGGGCACTATCCACAGTCTCCAAAGCCAAGAGCTCAAGCCAGTGCCACCATTATTCAGGGGGAATAAAAATCAGCCATCAAAGCCAGGATAATAATTGGGGCACAGCAGCAGGGAGCACACAAGAAGGGCATCTACTTGGGACAAGAACAATTTTCTTTCATAGAACACTGTATTATAATTGGCAGTGATTGCCACAGAGAGTGCAAAAGGCTAGAACACCTAAGGCTCTTTCCAGCAAGGCATCCAGCCCCTTCCTTCTGGAAAAAAAAACAGAGCAGGAAAAAGGCAGGGGGAAGAGAAGGATAAATTCTCACAAACACACATCAATTATTCAGTTTTGTCCATGGCCCAGTAGGTGAAGATCACAAGAAGAACTTTATACATCAAGCTCCTAGGCCACCAGGAGACATTAAATAAATATATACAGGATCTGCAGTTGGCAAAAGAGTTTAGTCACCCATGTTCACTTTAGTTGTCTGCAAAATACAAGAAAAGCAAAAGATCAGGAAAATCCTATACTTTATGAATTATATATTGCTAAATCAGTTTTGTGTTATGGTTGGACTGAGAACAAGGAAGTCTGAGCACCAGTCCTCCCATGAGCTTGAAGCCAGCTGGTGATTTTGAACTAGTCACTCTCTTCTCAGTCTAAGAAAGACGGTATCGGTAAATTATTTCTGAAAATGCTACTAAGAAACTTTATTTAGTCAGCAGAAATCAGAGTTGACTCAAAGGACCATAAATAGCAACATTCCCTCTAAACCTATTCCTTAAACATGATTCCAAAATTCATTAAATTGGGGGTGGGGAGAGGGGGCAGCTTTCCTCAGCCCCCCTTACTTATGTCCTGAGTGATCAATGTCTCAATGCCAGCCATGACAGTTGTGACTATCATATTTCCTCACATATCATCAAGTAACAGATTTGTTTATGTGCAGTAATGTGGGCTTTTTAAAAACAAATATTACAAATCTATCTGTTTGCGATAATGAGAAAACACAACAGTCTTGGATGAGAGTAAGGAGCACTAGAAAAAAAGCCCAGGAGGATGAAATGAAAAATTCAGATCAGTGGTCTGATGTAAATGGAAGACTCTCCCTGGAGAAAATGGGTTGAAGCCATACAATCTTACTAAAACATACTGAAAAGTTGATTTCTTGCCTCTTTCCAACTTTTGGAAGTTGGGGTGGCTGGAGGTGCCCCTAAATTCACAGAAATATTGGGAACTGCTCTTTATTGTATTAATATAACTGCCTGGGAAACTGGGACTGTAGGAAAACTTAGGAAAACGGGGATTGTAAATGTATTAGGGCTTTGTTGAAAAATAACTTTTTGCTTCTATATGAGAGTTGAAAATCTGAAAAGTTATAACGAGCAGACTATCTCATATGGAGAAAAATAAGAGTGGCTTACCTGCAGGATTGCTACAATGACTCCAAAGAGTCCAATGGCACTGCCAAAGATTTCCACAATTAGGATCTTGACAAAGAGGCTGGGATTCTGGGCATCTGCTAGTGCAGCACCACTTCCCACAATGCCCACACATACACCACAGCAGAGATTGCAAAATCCTACGGTCAAACCTGCCCCAAACATGCAGAAACCTACATAGAGAAAACGGCATTAGGAATGGGCAGTATCCAATGGCATTTTCAAATTGTCAAGCTTTCAGGACTTTTCCTTGAGAACAGTGGAGAAAAAACATGATCTCAATGTCCAGTTCATATATGAAAACATATATGAAAAGTTCATATATGCCTTTGAGGTTTGCCATAAGAACATTACTGCTATTATGGTGGTTTTGAACCATACAGATATAGCACACATATTATTCTGATCTCTTCAATGGTAATCTGATAAACCATGGTGACGCAGTGGCTAGAATGCAGTGTTGCAGCCTAACTCATTGCTCATTCCAGGAATTCGATCCTGAACAGCTCAAGGTTGACTTAGCCTTCCATCCTTCCAAAGTCGATAAAATGAGGACCCAGATTGTTGGGGGCAATATGCTAACTCTGTAAATCTCTTAGAGAGGGCTGTAAAGCACTGTGATGCAGTATATAAGTGCTATTGCTATAAGCGTTCACTCCAAGGAGACAGGCAGCACATTAGAAATTGCTAGTACAGTATGGAATAACAAGGAAGTCAGAAAAGGGGAAAGTCAACTTGTAGAATCCATATGCTCCTTACTGGTTACATACATATTGTTTGATAGCTCAGCAGGATAAAACTTCTGCAATGTTTGTGTAAAGACATAAATCCAACTAAAAAAGGGCCAGAATTTGGTGATAAAAGTCATGCTTTTTGGTGGATTTTTCCAGATTCAATCCCTTATAAGGCTGGGAAAGATTTGAAATCCTGAAGGCTAACATAGACCAGAATGAGAAAATGTGATGGACTTATAAACTCCTTTGATTAGATTCCCACAAGTAAAAAGAAAAACTAGTTAAGATATGGGTTGTCACAGTTATAGTTAATGCATTAATCATAGGACACTATACTTCCTATACTTATACAGATAATAGCATGACTTGGAAATGGCATTTCTTAAGTAACTAGGAATCCATGATCCTCCTACAAAGGTTAAGAGCAGTTTTTCCTACCCCCCCCAACCCCACCCCCACCCCCACCTACAAATATAGCCTACCTGCATGATAGTTCTGGGGACCAATTTGCTCAGGGGTTCTACCACTAAATTGCTGCAAGGAAAAAAAGCATTCTATGAAACAAAAACATTTTTCCAAACAGATTAGAAAAATATCTCCCACCAGAAGGATTAGATATAGCAATTATAGCCAACCTCACGAGACAAAAACCAGGTCTAATATGTGCCCCTGCTCCCACCCCCCGTGGGGTGGGCCTTCAAAAAGCTGGCTCAGATCTATGGTTGCTATGGTGGCTATGAATTCCCCAACTGCTTCCAAATTTTCACATAGGGAAGGCAGATTAAATTCTACCAGCTCCTTAAGCCTGAAAAACCGATCCAGACATAGCATCAAGCATCACAGGTAGGGAAGCTGCTACATAGCAGGAAGGCTGGTAGAGTAGCAGGAACCCCAACTGATGCTCAAGGCCCAAATCACAAATAGGGTACGAGCCCTGGCATTAGGATTTACCAAAACTAATTTCTTTTAAAAAATGGGGCAACTGCAGACTGTTTAGGATAGGTTATCTCTTAGTAGTGGAGAACTTTTGGACGAGTGTTGATAACTTTTGATAGGTAGTTTTGATAGTTAATAACTTTTGGACTAATATTTACTTGGGACCGTCTATGGAGATTTACTTGGGACAAATGAAAGAGAATCTGCTCATAAAAGTAACATGTTTGTAATATTATAATATTTTGCAATATTATTTTTATTACTAGATTCTCTTTCATTTGCAATGGAGATCACTAATCTTGGCAACATTGTCCAATGCTTTAAAAGCATCTGGCCAAGCTTTTATACTCACTGATGATTAGAGAGGTTACCTTAAAAGCTTGAGCCATGTTTGCTATTTGCTATCTGTTATCTGCAATTATTCACTATTTAGCACAACACTAGAAATCTATTGATTGACTTGATCCGTATTTTGGTTTGGAATACTATAATCTACTTTGCTTTCTTCTCAGGAAACAAATGGATGAGGTTAACATCAAACCAGACATATCTGAAAAATGGTACAGTCAATTTAGCTGAGAAATATATCCCTCTTATATAAAACAGTTAATACCTCGGCCATGTTGGTAATCACAATAGCCATGATGATTCCATAGATGGCCACAGCTTCACAAAAAATTATACTGCAAGGAGAAAGAAGAGTTTATCAGTTGAAGTGGGGCAAAAAAATTGGCTATCTTCCCCAGATTATATCATTACTTGACACTCTGTTTTTCAAAGGAAGGAAGGAAGGAAGGAAGGAAGGAAGGAAGGAAGGAAGGAAGGAAGGAAGGAAGGAAGGAATGGCTTTTATGCCCCAATGCTAAGGTTCTATCCTAGATGCCATGGTGACAATAGGATATACTGTACTGCTGGATTTTGTACCACAAAAAGCCTATTATCAACTTCATTCTGTGTATGCTTACACCATGATTTTGGGGTAGGGTTTGGGGAGGGGGGTGTCACTGAAAAAAACGTTTTTCCTTTAAAGAGCTTTGTTCCAGTAAGTGCCCCGAAGATTTAATTCCACTGCTATCTGGAGAATAACATTGTCCAGTGATCGGATGTCCTAGTGACCTTTGTAGTTTTCAATATGTCTGTAATACAAATGGAGAAAAGAGCTTTTCTCACCTGACCAAATTTTTGGTTTTGATCCTAGGTGCTTTGACACCACCTCCAATGATGCTGGATCCAGTGATGTAAATCCCCCTAAAAACAGAATGATTAGATGGACAGCCTTTACCATGTTGCACAGATAATTTGGAATGTGCCAGTAGATGGTGAATAGTTTTTTCAATTATGCCTGTGGTAAATTATTTATTCATATAATGCTTTATGCCCATCTGTATTTGCCTTTCCATTATGCAAGACAAAGTATCTTACATGGGGCCCTCAACTGTTTCCAAGCAAAAATTAACTGGGTTTGAGGCTACTTAGTTTCATGTACCATTTTAATATCAGTAAGTGAACTCAAAAGCAGAGGTCAGCTGCACTTGCCAGCTAGCGACAAGAAGAGAAGAGAGATATGAAGAAAAAAGATACTCACCATGCCGCTCCCACCACTGACAATGAAATGGATAACCCAATACCCAGGTTAGACCACATATATGGAGAAGTCTCTGTGAGGAACCTATATACAGAAGAATATCTTAAAATACGCCGTGCCCCACCCATTATGGTATATGAAATCACTGTTCTCACAAAAGAAAAAAAGGAGGAATCCTAGTTAAAAACACTGAGAAAAGACTTTATAGTTGTAGCTTGGGTATAACAATTAGTCTATTATTCCATGTCAATGCACAAAAATATATCTTTTCACTCATGCAAACAGGCAGTAATATCATATTAAGAAAAAAAATATTTCTGAATGAGACAGAAAAAAACTATAAGAAAGTTGTGCTGAAGGTAAGTGTAGCTAAGCTGGCATAGTAATAGATAAAAGCTCATGAAATGCAGCAAGCAGTGAACTTGTTTGATCCATCACCTAACAGGACACCTGCAAATCAGCTCCAGAATTATATTCTGTTTCCCACTTTTGCTATTCTGGAACTGACTGGCAGATTTATATTCTAAGACTTCTTCTGGATTCTTAATTCTATCCATCCTGGATTGTTGAGCATGCATGGACAATTCAGTCAATAAATGTTAGAGTAATAAAAGCTTAGGAGCCGAAAGAGTCAGAAGCTGTAAATAAATTGAAATATATTCACTTCTATTATAATAATACACCTGTAGCTATTTGTTTTGGTCAAAAGATTTTAATGGAATCAAGAAAATTATATGGCAATTCACCTTGTAGCTAGTTTATTTCTGCATTTCCAAGAAATAAAATTTATGTAGAATAGAATAGAGTAGAACAGCTTTATTGACAACTGTGATTAGACACATAAGGAATTTGTCTCTGATATATACGTTCTCAGTATACATGCAAAACAACAAAGTAATAATAATTGCAATAACAAAGGATAATAATCATAATAATGATACCAATAGAGAAGGTAGTGAAACAGATGAGAAGGATAAAAATGATACAGCCATACTATATGGATAATATACTTAGACAAAAGATAGAACTGTGGAAATTAAGTGTTCAGCAGAGTGATGGCAAGGAAAAAAACTATCTCTGTGTCTAGTTCTTTTGGCATGCAATGCTCTGTAGCAGCATCTCAAGGGGAAGAGTTGAAACACTTTATGTCCAGGATGCACTATAAGAGATTAGTTCAATTTCTATTAGCTGCCAGTTTTGCCATTACAAAAAACTTGGTAAACTAAAATATATCTTTCTTTGAATCAGTAGTATATAAAAATGAGATAAACTGCATTGACTGAAGTTAACAGCAAAGGTCATTTTATTCTTTTCTAATCTGCATTTCTTAGTGGTAATAATATTTTTTCATGATAGTTTACCTTTTTTTTTCAAGTAAGTTTTGGAGAGGAAATACTAAATGTGTATTTTAAATTTTTCTCCTTAGGTTTACCTATTCATGTATATAGTCTCCCAATGCCCTTTTTTTACTTTAATTCCCCCTTTTCCTGATTATAATTATAATTAAGAATTATTATAATTTTCATTATTAAAACATTACCAAAGAGGAATGCAAATCCTATTATTTTGTAATATTCTTTTCTAATCTTTGGTGAATTTAATAAAATTGTTTTGGGGCAAGAAGTAAAAGTTTACCCATAAAAATAGGGCACCAACACTGAATGGCTTGTAAACCTTACCTAGCCAAGCATAAGGACAAGCTATTCATAAATAATAATAAAAAAGGTTAGGGTGCCAATTGACGAGTTGGCAAAATGATGCTATTAGCAGAACTGATTAGTAAAAGTGAACAGTGCCATTAATATTGCTGTCAAGAACTGCAGTGTGGATGCAAACAGGCTAACCTTTGCTTACTCATCTTTGGGGTGCAGCACTGCCAGATCTTCAGGAATCCATAATCCAAGAATTTGTGAGATACACTGGCCAATTACTCTTAATCTCCATAGCACCTTTCCTGAGCCATCATGAAGAATATCCATAAGCCATTTCCCCCCCCCCCCCCACTACTTCAATCCCCATTTGGGAAGAAAGGGACAACTTACCATGCTACATCGAAGCGAAAGCCCAGGTCAAATATTGTATAGCAGATTCCTGAAAAACAAAAGCAAAGTTGAATGTTTCGACTTTGAAAGCTGAAGTTAGTCCCTACTTCTCAACGCCTGAAACTGTGATGGTACCAGTATTGAAACCATCATTCTCAGAACAGGCAAATAATATCAAGTCTCCACAGGGGAAAAAAGAAAAATATGTAGGTTTCTTGTATAATTTCTTCATCTAATTTACACCATAAATCTTCATAAGGCCAAATTACTTTTCAGGATAAAACTTCCTACTTATAAATGGGTGGGATGAGCATAGACCAATTGTTGAAGACCAAATATGCCAAATATCATACACTATAGCTAGTGGGGAAAAGTCATATATGAAGCTCAGAGTGGAATTTTCAGAAAAACGAACACTTCGCAAAATTAGTTAATGACACACTTATGGGAAATATGTATCAGCATATACTAACAGAATATGACAACATAGTCACAGGATATTCCATCTCATTTGTGAATAGTCCCAAGCACACTTTTCCACAAAGAATCTAAGAATTTGAGAAGAAAGAAAGAAAAGTTAAGGGAGGGCTTAACAAGATTCCCTATAATATCAAGGAGAAATAAGCTCTTGAATCAGGAGAGCAAGCTTACGTTGGTTTCTACAATTAATTACTTAAGAAAGAAAGCAGTAAATGGCATTTTGATCTAAAGAAACAGAAAGAAAACAGAGATAGCATTACAAAATATGTATGCATTAATTCATACCTTAATCTTTCTACTCAAAGTCTATTGGGGTGGCTATAGTTATCAAGTCAATTCACAAGAGTTTGCATAGTTCCCATTCCTGGATATTTAAACCACACTCTAACCACCAAGAACATGAATCTAGAAATATCCCTTTATATGTTGAAAAGAGAGTGAGGAAGTAAGTCATGAATCTGGAAATAACAACCAGTAATTTAGAGTTTATTCAGAAACACCTTGAGTCTCTGTGCAGGATAGGGTCACGGTTATATTACTATAAACAAAACCTCCTTTAAAAATACATAACTTCTCCCAAGTGACAGTCTTAGCTTCAAGCCATGCAAACTCCATATCCTTTACCCATCTAAATTTAAAATATACCTTAACACGTATTTATTTGTCAGGAAAACAAAGGTCAACATTTTTTTCTTTCAAGTATCGGTAGCTTGCAATTATAGGTAAAAATTGGAGGCTACTAGGTATAGGCATAGCTTTTGCACCTGATGCTTAACTAATATAAATAGAGACTCTTTTGTAGTTACTAAAAATGTAGATTTTGGGCAGAAATATGGAACGGTGTTTCCCTACTTCCAATTATGTCATTAACATTTCAGTGAACTCACAAGCTGTAGCCTGGAACTATTGTAAAAGAAGCTATCCCTGTTTATGTTGTCGGCAGTTTAAGAAATGGCCAGTCCTACCACATATTGTGCTAAAGCCTTCTCTTTCAATTAACAGATTTAAATTACTAAATATCATTAGCAATCAGGTATTTGATACATCTGAAGTACCATGAAAAGTCCTGGAACTTTCAAACTAAAAACTGCTATTCGGTTTGGACAAAGGAGCCCTGAATTAAATTTCTCTTTAACCCCAAAAAAACCGGACAAGTTTCTATGTCTAGTTTCTGAAGCAAGTAATTTCTCTCACAGTCTAATCTTCCTGATCAGATGTATTTATAATATCTAATTTGCATTATGCATTATTTCCAAAATTGCAACAGTCTCTACACCAATTAAGTCAACAATGGATACATCAATATTTCTTTGAAGATTTTTTGTAAGATTTTTGCATTCTCTCTAATATATCACTAAACTAGCAAGACAGAATTCTACTCCAGAGCCTTCTATTTACATATTTCATACATGCTCATGGTTCATATTTTTGCTTAGCTATCATTTCTTTGAATACAGCACATATTTCGGCTAAAATGTAAATTATCTCTGACGATGCCCAAGAAATTATATGAGCCTTTTTAACTCCCAAAGAAGCTTACTAAAATAATACATCTAATACATGTAATACATCTAAAGACTTAATAGGAGAGAAAAACATCCCTATCATTAATCACAAAAAAGACATTATTCAGAAAACACATGCATTTTAAACTGGCAAAATAAACTTCTCATAAAAAAAAAAACATAGGGATGAAACGAGAATGCATACATGGCAGAAGTGCACAATGGCTTCCTGATATTTATGTATCACATGAGACCCTGTGGATAAATATGAACACTGGAGAACACTATTTCTCTTCTGTTATTAAGAAAGAATGGAGCAAATTGCAAAAAGAAGTTTTCAACCATGTGTAGATGTTGGGAGCTTTTAAAAATTCTTTTCTTGCTGAGTGCTAGATGAAAACTTTTCTCTTAAGCCACCCAAACTAACTGTACACGTAGGCTCAAATAATCAAAAAGTAATTTGGTGTCAGCAGTTACACTGACCTCCAGGAGGTACCAAATGGCTGGTTCTGACAGTTTAAGGGATGGAATACTATGTATGCAATTCTTATAGAGCTTGGTAATTGTTGAAACTGTCAATATGAAAAAGGGAGGAAATTACATGGCACATTTAAGGATGCCACTCCCAAAGACTAGCTATATTTTTCCTTCATGATTAAGAGGTTGTAACCAAGTATTCTATAGCAACAGTTGCCCAATTCTTATACATAATACCAAGAGAACAGCTAGAATTATGAATAAATTTTACTGAATATACTATAGCATGGGTGTCAAACCCGCGACGTCATGTTGCCGTGTGATGTTTCGCGACGTTTTTTTGCTTCTCGGACCTGGGGTATGCCTAGCCTGCGTGTGACGCATCCGGCCTGTGGGCCGCCAGTTTGACACCCCTGGTACAGTGTTTATTTGCTACAGTTGCATTCTATGCCTTCTGAACAATCCCCTATGTTTCTACATTCTACTTTAATAGAGAAGTATTGAAAAGTTTAAAGATTTTTCATATTTCTCCCTTTGCAAACCACATACACTATAGAAAGGATTTCTATATTTGGATCCTATAGTTTCTCAAACAAAGAACAGAATTTAATTTTATGACTACCACATCCCTTCCTTATCAATTGTCCAGTTTGCTGAACAGGATTTAGCTCAGGGGTATGGATTTTTTAAAACAATTTCAGAATATGAATTCAAGATTCACTGGCAAGAAGATAAGAAGCCACTATAAGACACAAGTTTAACTGAAAAAGGAAGAAGCTAACTTTCCCTTTGATATGGAGTGGAAATCATACTAAAAATGATTATTCCTAAAGCACCCAAATCATCTAAATGCGAAAACAGAACTAAGAGTTTCCCTTGCCCGCTAAGAAGCCAGAGAAATGCATGCAGGAGAGGAAATCTTGGCGGCAAACATCTACAAGGACAGAAATGGAGCAAGGTTAAGCAGAAGAGGATGTTATGTGCGGGTGATGGTCCCAGCAAAAGCCAGTAAGAAATTTTGATTTCCAAAATAAGTTGTGCCCACTTGCTAAAGTGACCTTAAAGGAATACAGAGTTGAGTTAGAAGGTCAAACTTGAGTTTATGGTTTATCATTTCTTAATCCTGACTGAACAAGTCTGAACCACATCAACCGAACTAATGCAGTTGAGGATCTCAGGTTCATTGCAGGCTCATCATTCTTACTAGGTGAGCTGCTCCAAAGACTGTTGACAAAACAAACTAAATGAAGTTTACTATGTACACTTTGCATAGGATTACAGCAGTGATAGAAATAGAGACTTTTCATCATCTAGCAATGCAATTATTAATAGATCTCAAGAAATCACAGGTACACAGCAGAACATATATACCATTCAGTTACACAGCAGCTTTCCAATAATGTGTTTGATAATTACCTGCAGAAGTGTGGAAGTTAAGGTTTAAGTTAAAGCCTGGAGACATGCAAGAGGTTTCTCTGGCAAGGGCAAAATACTTAAAAGTTCTTCATTTTGAATCTTTTATCAATGATAAATCTGGCACAACTCAAAAGAGGAAGGTTTTTTAAAAAAATAAACGTTTAAAAAGCATTCAATTATACAAGCATTCGCCACATATATTTTGTCTTATTGATAATGGGAGCATATGATACTGATTCCAGTTGCAAATGTATATGCCTTGCTATTGCCTCTATTTTATATATCATTTGAATTATGTTCTAATAATAACTTTTAACACAAACTTGTTAAGAATGTTCATTAATACAAATCTTTGAATACTAAAGTGCTGGGGGCAAATGGCAATCTCTCCAGCCTAATGAAGAGCCATTTTTAGGTATTTCCTAATCATACTTTTGTTTTTGCATGGCTAATACCACATAATAGTTCTGTCCAGCATAACACACGTAGACTTACAGTAAATGCTGTTGAAACCTTTCCATTTTATGAATTTTAGTTCTCATGTTGCTTCTGATTTTATTACATGTACACTTCAATGAACTAGTTTTTAACTACTAATGTATTCTTGTGAATCAGATTTTGAGCACATGAAAAGTTAAGGCTGAGACAATGAATGGGCTTCTACCAACTAACTGCTGTAGCATTCAGAGAGATATGGATAACATTAACAGGGTCTGGCAGATGGAGAGATGGTGAGCAGGCTCTAATCATGAAGACGATGAGCTGTGATTGACCACCAGGTAGATTTCAATGTTCAATCAGAGGAGTGGATCATATTTAGAATCATTTGTATAGAGCTCATTTTGATGACAATGATCAAAAAATCAAATTTTGGCAATGAATTCAAAGCAAAGAGCACATATGCCAGGAAAACTACAAGCAAAGTAACTAACTGAACATTATATTCTATTAAATAGGAAATTTCTGAAAAGTTTCTTCAGGTTCAGCAATGCAGCAGCTACCCATTACATATGGACATCCACAACTGAGATTGTGGGTTATCTAAGAGAGATACATAGGAGTATAAGATTTTTTTAAAAAATGATATAGCAGCATGACATTTCTCATTGTAGATACTTCATTGTACATACTCAAAAAAAGAAAAAAAATCTTGTATCACTAAAATGTAATGTGGCATGTAGGATCTAGTCTAGCCTTAAAAACAGAAAAGCTCAGAGGGTTGCTACATGGAAGTTAGGTTCTGCCTTATATAAATGCAAATGTTTATTTAATTAGAAATAGTATCTAATTAAAATATGATTTATAACGTGAATATTAAATATATAAGATAAATACATGGATATATTTTTATCTGAAATGCAAGCTTGAAACCTCCCTGAACATATATCTCTGTGCCTTATCTCAACCAAAAGATTAAAGATCAACCATCCTTGTTTATACGTAAACAATACTTATACTGCTAGTGGACATTCCATATTAATTTTATACCAAAGGTAATTAGGATGAAGCAGTTATATGTTTTACCATTAAACATCTTATCCGTGGTTATTCTCCTCTAGAAATACCGTGTTTCCCCCAAAATAAGACCGTCTTATATTTTTTTTGAACTCCGAAATAAGCGCTTGGCCTTATTTTCGGGGAGGTCTTATTATTTTGGGGCGCGTGGAAAAAATCAGAGGAAATGGAGGGGACCGGCTGTGCATGCGTTTAAATATTTTCAGGGAGGTCTTATTTTAGTGCATGCACTCAAGAGCCCGATTGGGGCTTATTATCAGGGGATGTCTTATTTTAGGGGAAACAGGGTACTTTGTTCTAACTTAAAACTGATCAAGCAGCATACAAGAACTGAACTTGTATTTCAGAGGTTTCTTAATGCTTTTTCCCCCCATTCTGCTATACCCTTTGGCACCCAGAGATATTCATTCAGAATCATTTCATTGTCAAGACCTCAAAGCCACTAAGAAAACTCTCTTGTCTCTCACTTAACCAGAAATGAATTGGGATTATTAGACACGGAAACATCTTTTAGGTGTCTTATTTTTTGCAATCTCCCCCCAGCAGTTTCTAAAATGCGGAGGATGGCATGAGATGGAAAGACAAAAAAAAGCACTTCCTGTCGACAAAAAGAGAAGCGTTAAAAGAGAACCAAACCACGTTCGGGTCCGGACACGGGTTCAACTATTCCTTTCGGCCAGAGGAGGCTATATTCGCATATATACCCAGCCCCCTACACCCCGCGCTGCAGAACCACAGCTTTTCCTCACTCGGGCATTGCCCCCGATCCAGGATCAGCGACCTCACCCTAACTCGCACATAAAGAAAGGGGAAGTAAGAATCCGGCAAGGAAAGCGGGCGTCCCCCAAACAGCAACCTTGGAGCCTCTCGCTTCAATCACTAACCGATGCCGGCGATGGCGGCGGCCGCGCTCAGCCCCAGTCCCGAATACAGCAACCCGAGTCCGGACATGGCGGAGACAAACCCTGTACGCGGACCGGAGCCGACCAGGAATCAGCCGACCCTGTGACTGACTGACTAACTGACAGACGGACCCCGCACCACGTGACCGGATTCAAGGAGCTACGTGAGTCTCTTGGGATCGTGGGATTGGTTACTTTGTCAAGAGGACGAAACTACAATCCCCACAGTGCTTCTGTCTACCATTTTCGCTTTTCCGGCGACTTTTCTATATCGGGATTTGCTGTTGGATGAAAAATTCCCCTACTGGTGCAAAGGGGTACCGTGGCGTTCTACAGGATAATGACCATTGGTGGTTGCGGTTGGCATCCGGAAGAAAGCGGATAACATGATGCATGTGGCTGGTGTTGGGGGGTATTTCCCCCCTCCCCCCCTCCGCTAGTTAAGGAATATTGGAGTATTGCTGATATATTGTAGCTGCTCTTTGGAAACGCCAGCTGGTAAGTCACTCTACCAGTTTGCGAAAACCATGCATTTTCATGATCAGTTCCTTGCTGAGCCATATCAAAGATGAGAATCAGGGTACTGTACACGGTATTATAGATATTATAGAATTCAAAATCATTCTCAATTTGTATATACAATCTTAAGAGCCGAGGTGGCGCAGTGGTTAGGGTGCAGCTACTTCAGCTGACTGCTAGTTCAGCAGATCAGCGGATCAAATCTCAGGGCTCAAGGTTGACTCAGACTTCCATCCTTCCGAGGTGGGTAAAATGAGGACTCAGATTGTTAGGGGGCAATATGCTATTTAGTATACTGTCTTTGGTGTAAGTCCCCCAGAGTCCTCGGAGAGTGGGCGGCATAGAAATATGACTAATAAAATAAATAAATAAAATAAATGTATGCAATTTTTATCAGTCTTATGGAGCTAAAATTGGGTTATCCTTGTGGTTGAACATAATTTGACTTTCTGGCTTTTGGATTTAGATCATCATGGCAACGGCATTCAACAGCGATGAAGCTGAGGTGATTCAGCGGACTCTGATTCCTACAGAAGTAGGTGGTCGTCCCCCAGATTTGGGGATAGAGGAATTTTACGAACTGGAGAGAGCAGCTGCTTTTGTATCTGACAATGGCTTCACCAAGGTGATCTTGTTTTGTGACCTGACATAAAGATGCCAGTTCTCCTCTGGAATTGGGTGTATTCTGTTGCGTCAAAAAAAAAAGACAATGCAATTACAATACTGATAGAAATTGATGGGAGAGTAAATAGATGCATGTTTATTTTGTTTGACCTATGTATAGTAGAAATATTTTGAGTAAATTTGGTATCTTGCCATAGATTGCTCTTCAGTTTCCTGATAAACTTTTGCCAGATTCTGCAGATGTTGCTGCAAGGATGGAAACAACAACTGGTGCCAAAATGTATGTCCTGGGAGACACATCATATGGCAGGTAAAGTCATAGGAAGATCCACCTATTTTAAAGACAGCATGAAGTTTTCAATGGGAATTTTATATGCACTTAATTATGACTAGACTTCAGTGAACACAGGAAATTAAAATTAAGTATAGATGGGCAAGTTTGCATTGACATTTTTATTCCTTCCAATGCATGTTAAAATGAAAAGAGGTCAGAACTCTGGCCATCAACCAGTAGGCTCCTATGGGGAAAAGCAGCTGAGCAGGGGCTTGTAATGTTAGAAAGTGTTTGATTCTATGCCTTCTCCATTTTCCTGTTCTAGTCACATGATCTAGATTGTCACATATGTAACTGTTCTGCCTTCTAGGTATATAGATGTATACCAATACAGAGATGTGCATGATGGGGTGTAGAGTAGAAACATATACATACTGTCAGGTGTGCTTCCTTCAAAGTCCAGGAAAGAATGACCCAAACTCCATGTTTTATAGAGAAAGGTACTTTTACTAGAAATGAAGTGAATGCAATCACGGCTAAGCTGAAATTAAAGCAATAGGCGCAAAAAGTGCATATAGAAAGCATCCCCTCCCACTGTTCATCGTAAATCATCCAATCCAAAGGTCTCCCAGGGTCAGGTGGAAGCACGTCTGGCAGCGTCATCAATCAGGAATGCCACAACGGTTGACCCAATAGCCACTTCAAGGATTCAGTTTTGTTTCTTCTGAAGCCACGCCCCTCCTCCAGCACGCTTCCCCTCAAGCTCCCAGTTCTCCCCCCTCCCAGTTCCTATGGCAGCCAAAGCAGCAAAAGCGGAGGCTGACACATACACACTTCTTTATATAGAGGATGTACAGAAGTCTCCTTGAATATTGTATCTGGTTCTTGGCGCTTATTTTAGGTAGAATAGCAACATACTGGTTCATACCAGAGAAGAGCTATGAAGATGATGAGAAAGTTGGAAGGAAACATTTAAGGTGAAAGATTGGAGGTGTCAAGTATGCTTAACATGGAGAGAATAATATTTCAGGGATATGTACTAGTATCTGAAGGGCCACCACATAGAAGACAAGACAGAAGTTTTTAGAGTTGGACCAGACAAGACTAAGTTTGATGTGCTTCAACCACAAAGATTTAGGTTAAACATCAGGAACAAATCCTATTGACATGAGCTGTACATTAGTGGAACAGGTGGTTTCAGAAGTGGCAGATGTTTAAACTGAGACTAGATGACCATCTGTCTCTTATACTGAAGTAATGAATCTTGTATTGGGTAGGGCAGATGCTACCGAGCTCTTAAGATATCTGCCAAGCCTGGCCAAAAGGGAAAATCTCTTTGCTAAAATCAGTAAAACTGTAGCTCTGAACCTGTAATTCCGGCTAAGAAGAAATATAAATCTCAGAAATCTGAAGTACTATGATGATAGATGGGTGATTTTGTTGTTGAGCAATATTAGGAAATTATAAGTTTCTCATTTATATTTCCTAGAAATGGAGTGAAAGGTTTTATGGGGTTATAAATTCCAGTATTTTATTATTAACCGTGCTTCCAGGGATGATTCTAATGGGAGTCTAGTATCTAGGAGGCCACTTTCAGTACAAAAAAAGTAATTTTCTGTATGCTGGGACTGGCTGTTGTTTAATGAAAAATGTCCTTGGATTTCTATACCTAATCCTGGTTTTTTTTTTCCTTTAGCTGTTGTGTAGATGAAGTGGCAGCAGAGCATGTGGGTGCAGAGGCTATAGTGCACTATGGCCCTGCCTGCTTGAGTCCTTGCCGCAAATTGCCAGTATTACACATATTTGGCCAGGAACAGTTAGATACGATGCGATGTGTGGAAGTCTTCCAGGAGTTGTACCCTGACCATCAAACCTATGTGGTTGTACTGAGTGAATCTGCATATTTTCATGCCATTGGTAAGCCTAGGAAGATTGTTGTGTGGACACAAATACACTGCAGAGGTCTGTTGGAGGGGAAACATAAGTAGAAAAGAGATATTTCAGGCCAGGATGGGGAAGTTCCCATAGAAATAGCATATTCATGTCTAGTCTTAAAATCTGCCGTTCTGCCAATCCTGACTTTGTGCTCTAAACTACTAGAATTAACTATTAAGTCAAAGCCATGCAACATGCATTACTGTTATTGTTGTTTAAAGTTTTGCGATTTGAATCAAGCCAGAATTAGGAAGACTTGAAAATTCCTGCCAAGAACATTTACTAATTTCTGAAGAGAACAGTATGAAAAATCAAATAATTTAAAATGAAATAGTACAATGAGTGATCCAGTGTTAGTTACAGTATAGCTTTAAAGAACATCTTTGATCATGTTTGCCTCATAACTCTCATTAAACTTAATGTATCTCAGCCAACTCGGCTTTTAGCTTTTTTTTTCAGTCCCTAGACTGATTTAAGGATTTTTTCTCTGTTGTTACAGGAGGATTGCCAGATATTGGGAACACTGTAAATATGTATTTGCTCAAATATTACTTTTTCTCTGTACCTCCTCTCTTCTTAGATGACGTGGCCTCTAAGCTGCAACCAATTTATCCCCATGTGGTTTTTGCGCAGTTGGATAGCAAAAAAAATCTTGATTCAAGCCAGCCAATTTCTGGAATGATACAGCAGTTTGGACGGCGCTTTATAATAGATGAACATCATGGTCTTGAAAACTACAGTATGTTCTATATAGGTTCTGAAGGACCAGAACTTACGAACTTCATGCTGAGTTGGAACCAGTGTCCCTTTAGTTCTTTTGATCCTAGGACAGGACGAGGCCGATGCGAAACATTGGATGTGAACCGGGCTCTGCGGCGACGCCTTTATCTAGTGGAACGGGCACGAGATGCTCAAGTAGTGGGTATTGTGGTGGGTACTCTTGGAGTAGAAGATTACTTGTCTGTTCTGGATCATCTTCGCCAAATCATTCACCGTGCTGGAAAACGTGCCTACACACTGGCTGTGGGTAAACCTAATCCTGCAAAACTGGCAAACTTTCTAGAGGTGGATATCTTTGTTTTAGTAGCCTGCCCACAGAACTCCTTGCTTAACTCCACTGATTTTTATCGACCCCTGATCACGCCCTATGAGCTGGAAATAGCATGCAATCCAGCACGGACTTGGACAGGCCGCTATGTTACCGATTTTCGCCACCTTCTACCAGGTAACGCCAGATGCCCCAATTCAGAAAATGAGCATGGTTACATAACAGTTGTTGCTTTGTGTTCATTTTCAAGAGACCTTTGATTCCCTTGATTTCTGACTGATGAAAAAGTTGCTTAGTTGCATATTTTTAAGCTTTCCTCTGGAAGAACAGGGGTGCTTTATTATAAATACAGGGAACTTTTGATGGTTTGGGGCATAAAACTTTGAGGAGAGATTGTAATACCACAATGCATGATGTTACAAAATTAATATAGTTGCTATCTTTTCAAGTTGAATGATTTTGTGTGTGTGTGGCATGGGGAAGTAGATAGGGAGGTGTTTTTTCGACAGCATTAATCCTATTTTAGAAATTACTCTGATTTCTATGTATTTTCATCCTCAAAATCACTAGAAGCCATGGTGCTGTTTTGGAGGGTAAATATGGTCAGTCATGAGCTTCTATTGCCATAAAAAAGGAGGTTAGGAATCCTATGCAGACCTGGGAACCAAGAGTATTCATTGTTCCTTTAAAGATATAGACATTTTCATGATAAGGAAGTTCAAAGGTATGAAAATTAGAGAATTCCATCAAGATTTTAATTCTGTTCTGCTCTTGGTCAGTTACAGCTAGAGTAACCTATAAATTCTTTATTGCCATTAGTATCCCCAAACTCAATTAGGAAAGACTCTAATCAGGGTCTGCACGCTTTATTCAGGCTTTGAATATATAATAGAGTATCATTTTGTAAGTAATGAAACTTAGTTACTACTGTACTTGTTTCCTCTTATCTCCAGGAGCTTGTGACCATGTCCTTTTCCCAGAAAAGACAAACAATGAACCCAGCATTTCACTGATCACTGGACAGCTGCGCTCAATTGATCCCTTTATGATACCAGATGCAGAGCCAAATTCTGACACAGCTGTGATGTGCCGCAACCATGTTCAGACCATGTCTCAGATTAGCCCAGCAGGTATGTGGCTTGGAATAATGCTCTTTAAATTGCAAAGAATCTCCTCACTTACCGGTAGTACTTTTCTTTTGATTAATCAATTATTTAAGATATAGTTATTGTGGAATTTCAAAAATTGAGGCTGATAAAATAACTGCTTCTTGCATCGCTACTTGAATCTATTCATAGTTGCTAATAGGCAATTAATGGAGGTAGAGCTAGCATTAATAGCCTAACCAATATCCTCCCACACAATATTTCTGATTCATAATGTAAATATGGTAATGCCCTATCAATATAATCAGTTTTTCAAAGATAATGCCCTACCAATATACTTGGTTTTTATGATTTCTAGTTTTTTGTGGGCTTTGGAATAAAGTTGGGGAAATGTTTTTTGTATCTTAGCCTCATTCTTGGAGTCCCGCAGCTGGCGGGGACTGGAGCAACAGCTGGGCCAAACAGAAGTAAAGAAAGCTATTGTGGGACGACGGGGAATTGCCATTGCCTATGAAGATGAGCCTTGTGGATGACCAATCCTGAATATAAAAGACATTGGCCAGATAACAAACTGCATTCTTTGCTGGATTTGGATGGGTTAATGGAATGTGGGTCTTTTTGAACTGGTTGACAATCTTATTTGTACAGGGCATAAGTGGGCTAAGTTAGTATTTCTTGCAGTATGTTGATGGACAGCTCAACAGATTAAGTAGAATGCTATATTATTTTAACAGAGGAATAATTTTTTTTTAAAAAAAGAGTGTTGATCTCTGCTGAAAAAGTGTGTTGAAGTTGTTTATTCAATGATGAGATAAATGTTAATCCACACTAGTGGCCAATTTATAAATATCCACGTTGTTTAAACTAATCCTCAGTTGTAATTTCTGTTGACTAGAGAGTTAGACTATACTGAACATTAGGGTGAGCAATAATGTGAAGTCAGCAGTGACGTAATTGCTAAAAAAAGAAAATGAAACAAAAACACCTAGTGTAATTCTCAGACTGAATTAATAGAAGCATAGTCTCCAAGTAACAAGTAGCCATAGTTCCATTTTATTCCAAAGCACTGTGTCCTTTTCTGGAGATCACACTTAAATATGTTGACAAAGAGAAATTAGCTAAAAGGGTCACAAGAATGAATATACTGTATAAAAAATATTCTATAAAGGTTGAAGGAACCGCATTGCATGGGTCTCTTTAATGGATAAGAGATGCTATGCTTATGTAAGGTTTTAAGTATTTCTTCCAAATCATCTTTGAAGCATGCATAACCCTAATCTTGATCTTTGTAACTCCCAGGGGACCAAATTAAAGTTCTTTACAGAAGAATAAATGTTGGGCAAATATTAAAGATCATTGATCACTGAGTCTAGAAGAGCAGATTAACAATAGAATTATCTAGATGGATGGTGGACTACTTGTTATTGGAAATCTCACATTTAAATCTTAGATTTTAATTGGTCTGAATGCAACAAAACTATTGCCAAGCCCCAGCTTTCTTCACCCAACTGGAATGCTTCTGTTCAGGCATCTAGGTAGCCATTTCTTCCTCTAGGATTTTCACCTCCTTCCATTTTCTTTTTCAACTAATGTTCAGTTTAATGATGCTCAGTCTTCATTGGATATTGAAATGGTTGCCTGTAGGAAACTTACAAAGGGATTTGAAAATCATAAGCGTGCCAAACTATCTCTTATTTTTAATAGCCCTGTTTTGGCCATAATTGTACTGGCACACAAAAGTTTTCTATTAAACGGAGCAATTGTGTTTATGCATAAATGTTCCTTCATAAGGAAACATAAAATTATGCAAGCACCTAGTACACATGCACTTCTGTCATCCAGCACATGGATTTTTCTACTTCTTTTCACAAATAAAATTGTTTCTCTATTACATCCTTAATGTGAAGTCAAACCAATTAGCTTCCACAAGATGGCATGAAGTCAATTCAAGCTACATTGATGTACTCCCATTATGCAAGGTATCTCAAAATTTTTGAGGTCAGTAGGCATATTTGAAATTTACAGTCATAGACACTCCAAAAATGTCCACTGTAATAAATCTGGAAAGTCACAAAATACCCACTTCCTAGGGAGCCAAACTGAAGTTCCTTCGTCACCACTACTTCAGCTTATTTTTCTCCTTTGGTTTTGATCAGGTAGGCATTCTTCCAAACAAAGTGCAGGCAGATAATCCAGAATGCCTCTCAGAGATGTCTTGCTTGATGGAAGTATGTCCCTTTACCTCGAGTTGGTGAAGCATCTCATGGAGCTTTGTTGTTCTGACTTGATGAAGACTCCAGATATGATCTCAACTGATTTTACCAAGGTTGCTACTGTATTTCTGCTGTGCACTGAGCCTGTTATTACTGAATGAAGCTTCAAAAGACTGTTTCCATTAAAATCTTCAGAAAGCAAAACACTTTCTAAATATTGTATAACCTTATAGCCACTGTGGATTCCGAAGTCTACATGAGGCCAAGAGGCACTATTGGAAATTTAGATTGTACTTGAGACTGATGTTTTGTTTAATGGCATATTAGGATTTCATTTTTAAAATTGGGAGAAAAAACCAGGCAGAGAAGGAAGTTTGGCAAGCACCAAGAGAGGTATCCACCAGCCCATTAGCACTAAAGAAGAATCATCCTGAGCAGAAGCATTACTTTGCCATCAGTGTTTCATAAGATCCTGTGTCTACTATGCCACTTTCTGTATCTGAACACGAGTGTCATTGAAGTGGGGAGGCAATATTGAAGAATGCTAATGCACAATAACAGTTATTTGGTGTAAGGGACTCTTAGAGAAGTAATACAGCAGAGTTTTTCAGCAGAAAAAACAGTGTAAATTATAGAATTACAAACTGGTATAAAATATTCCAAGAAAATAAATTCCAGGGAAACAAGATAGAAATACTTTTGGTACATGGCAAAGAAATACAAGAAATTTGCCTACTTTTGCTGGAAGTGATTTACTATTACTAAACTTTAGCCACATGGATCTGTTCTCTTAACAGATTTTTGCTCATTTCTTACAGTTGGAGGATGGAACATTTTAGTGTACAGATCAACTGCCTTCAGAAGAATCCTAGCAAACTCGTATAATTTCATGATAACTCACCTAGTACCCAACTGTGGCTATTTCTTCTAGACTGTTTTGTTGAAGTGATTGGTGATACTCTTATGTAGACAGGCCTTGGAAATAACCATATAAGCTATTTTTCATGATTACCCATTGTGAAAATGGGAGATACAAAATGATGACACCACCTCCTCTAAACCTCTCTCATGGTCTAGAAGGTAAGGCAAAATACTAATCAAATAGAATAGCTTAAGGCTGGTTCTGTTCAAGGTAGATTTCAATATGTGTTCTGTGCTTCTCAATTTTTCAGGCACCTGTTCAATGTCTCATGTTCATCTAGGATCATAAAATTTCTTTATGTTGTAGTCTGAAAGGCTGACATAGATAAGAAAGCAACAATGCTGAACAACCAGGTAGGCTATAGTCTATAAACCCCACCACAAGGCACACAGTATAGCTGTTGTGAAGCTAAGTTTGGATATGGAAATGTAATTCATCATTTGTTCACCAAGTCTTCTTCCTCAAAAATCTTTTTTTTCTCCATGTTTAGAAATGAATCATTCTTTGTAGTATATTACTTATCTATAGTCATGCCATGCCAGAGGGAGAAAAAAAACCCCACAAGGATTCATTCTTCCTCCCCTTGAAAGCAGAAATTACTTGCAGAGAGTTGGTACTTTGCTTTCAAGACTCAGAGTAAAAACATCTGATTACATTAGAACAATTCTTTCACTGAAGAACTGTAATAGAAGTTAGAACGTCCTATGTCCTATTTTCAAGATATGATGTAGAAGAATGTATTAGAGAACAATCCTTTTTTAAAGAAGTGGGGAGGGAATTAAATAGTATGATTCCTCACTTCCAAAGTCCTGTTACCTCAAATGCAACCAAGAGAGGAAGTGGTTTCCCTACTGCACACATTTTTGCTCTAATGAACCATTTTAAAGATGAATGGTTCCAATAGGCAGAAAAATACTTCCATTGGTTAGAGGAAGAACTTTGGGTTAGATGAGTCCAAGTTTAGTCAGATACCACCAAAACACTGTAATTTAGCTCCTGTCAGTAATAAAAAGATTCTCCTAAAAATTATGGTCTTTCCACAAGTGTGATTTCTGTTCTTCAATCTCCCCCCACTTCACAGCATAGTTGGTATATCATGGTGTGCAGAATTACTCTGTTACCATGCTTATTTTATATACGAACTTAGATATTCAATTAATTTCCTTTTACATTATCCCAGAATAGTTTTTCTTTCCCAAAACATGTGCTTCTTGTGCTTTTATGCAGAAACTTCTGCCAAGTCTACATAAATTCCTTGTACTTCTCTCACTGATATTTAGATATTGTTCTTTAGGTAATAGGTGATAAATGTTTTTAAGTTTCATTAATGGAGCAAAGATAATTTCATGTGAATTAACTTCAACCTACCCAGTCCTGGGCAAAGGAAAAGGGTCAGCAGCAAACCTGAGTTAGGAGTGTGTAGGAAATCTGGTTAAACTACTCCTATAGAAGAGAAGTTGCATTAATATATTGCCACTGAAAAAGGTCTAGGGTGTAAAGAGGCTTAGCTTATTAATGAATCCCCAATCTTTATGATGTCAAGAATTTCCTGTGTGACAAAAATGCTTCTGTCTTCATTCCAGCTTTACCAACTCTTTGTCACAACCCAGATCCATTGTCAGCAGCAGAGATAACGCAAAGGGTTTTCAAACCATTCATGAAGGCAGCTGCAACTCTTTCTTTGCAGCAGACCTAGACACTCACATTCACATATTCATATCTCTGAAGAGACTAATGTAATATAAGAAGAATGCTCTGCAGAATGTGCAGAGGTAGCAGCAGCAGCAGGAACTTTTCAAGAGGTAATGTAGCATATTTGCCAGCATTCCGAGGAATGTCACAGCCCCAAAAAAGATGGTGTTGCCTCTTTGTGATACCTTGTTGGACTCTTAGTATTATTTATTGCACCAATCAGGCTAGGGCAGATCATATTCTTGTAACTGCCTCTGCTACAGCTGTACTCCATCCCTGCCCATATTGCCCCTAAAGTATGCCGCTTCCCCAGTAGACCAACCACAGGAACTTAGAAGTAGCCTTAATGTAATTCAAGGCAGGAGGACCTTCACTTCAATCAGACACAAGCTTCCTCATGCAAGTAAAAGGTAGACTCTTTAGAAATAGACAATATCACAGACACTTCTACAGGAGCGTGCCAATGGGGAAAGTGGCAATTGGTACACTAGTCCTATGGTTGGCAGGGGACTGTCCAGCTCTGCTCCAACCTCTGCTCGAAGTCCTTGAGCCTGTTAGCTCTGAATATGCAGAAGGGATTTGGAAGCAGCTTGTTCTTGAGAGGAGCAACCAGGGTAGGTTAATTGTAAAGTTATCATTCTATCAGCTGATTTGGTAGCAGCTTCAGGCGATGGCATAAAACCGGATCTGTTCATGCTACAGTCTTCTGCCACACCAATCTCCTCAGTAGTCTGCTGTGTATTCAGTACCATGCAGTCCTCGACAAAGTAATGTGAACTCCTTTACCATCTCCTTCACACGTCGTTTGTTCACACGTTCTCTGCTAAGACAAAGGAGGGATGATGGAAGATCAACATGGAATACTAAAAGGTGATAGACTGTAAAAAGTTCAGGACTTGCCAATAAAGAATCAACACACGGAGCAGTCCATTTAGAGACGCTCCAAACAGTTATTCTTGTTGCCCTACTCACTGGAACTTTTTTTATTTACAAATGTGGACTAAAAAGTGTCAAGAACAAATTGTATGTGCTAGTCTATTCCACTGATTTGTCATGTGTGCTGGCTTCTATTCTTTCAATTCCAGACCCAAACAGACATAGAGTAGGGAGATCTTAAAGCAAGTTCTATTTGAAAGATCTGGGTTGGTCACTAGGACCAGAGATTTAGTCTTCTGAGCTTTTGGACTCATGTTGGAGCCCATCCTCAGGGAACGTCTTTCTACCAGAATGTGCACATTCCAGTAAAGAGAAGTTCCCTGTGGATGGGCTCCAGCACAAATCTAAAGCTCAGAAGACTAAACCTTTGGTCCTGGTGGCTGAACTAGATTGGATCTTGCAACATTATTCTGGGACACATATATTTGCCTTCATTCACAAGTTTTATATGCATTCATATAAGTGCAAATAATATTTGTAGCCACAGATCCTAATAAAGCAGAATCTATAATGTCTGAAGAATATTTATATTCAAGCAAAGGCATACATAATATCTTTCAGAGTTCTCTTCTTAAGTGGGTAGAATCAAGGAGACAGTAAAAAGGGCCAACATACGGAACCCCAATCTCCTATAGCCTTCCAGCAAATACTTGAGGGAACATCTCCTTCTACTAAGCAGCAATGAAAATTAGACTGAAGAATTGGAAGCCTTCTGCTCTTGGACACAAAATATTATCAGCAAGCTCTGTTAAAATGCAAGCCACCATTCTAGTGATGTCATCTGGTTCCAGAGCAGTCACATTTGCAGGGATATTGTGTAAAGTATAAACAGGAAGACTTATGCTGGATCACTTCAAAGGAGTTTGTCTGATCTTAGCTAACCAGTAGCTTTTCACTTTGGAAAATTGGTTGGATACACCAATGATGATGATGATGATGATAATCATCATCATCATCATCCAGTAGCTGACAAACTACTAGAAGAAAAACCCAAAAAGCGAAAAATCTGGACTAGGGATGAAAAAATCTCTATTATGGAAGCTTACTATCAGTCTGAGCCAGCAAAACGTGGATTTCAAAGTTGTCCCGATTGTAATTGGAGCCCTTGGAGTAATACCCAAAGGGCTACCTCGCTATTTAGAAATTCTAAATTTACCGGACTTGAACATTTTGACTCTACAAAAAACCACTTTACTCGGAACAGCTTACATCCTCCAACAATACCTTAACAATTCCTACGTCCTCGGTTAGGACTTGAGCTGCTGAGTTATTAACTAGCCTCAAAGGCTGTGAATCTCACGAAAGATTAACCAATAATAATAAATAATAGGCACTCCAGCTGGTTTGCCTACAAGTGCAGCACCATGCTATAGAAGACAGAAAAAGGAGAAAATATACTTTCTGTGTACCATTTTTTCTATTGAACTCTATACAAATAACTTGTACATATTTAATATATTTAATTAATATACTATAACTTGTTTCTTTTATAAAATATTAATTAAATGAATTATTCTTCAGAGATTTAGCTGTATAGGGCTAATTAAGACTTTTACCATCTGCACTTCAATTGAACAATTAACTAAAAGAAAAATTAGGAATTTAGAACTAAGCACTTGATACACTACATGGAATAATATTTATAGAGTTTATTCAGTTTAATTATTCCACAATTCTGTCTCTCTGAAAATATGCCAAGAAGAAACTCACCTGAGAATTTGTTGGCTGAAAATGTCCTTTTGCTCAGGGCTTACACGGGTCGATGGGAAGCCATCCTGCTGCATCACTTCCTTGATCCACACACTCAGGTAACTGAAGCAATGCTTGTTGAGAGCAAAAAGAATCTCAGCAAAATGATCCATTAAATTTCGTGAAGCTTGGCCACCTATACCCTGCAAAGATGGAGCACATCCAGTCAAATCTTGTAAACTGTACTGCAGGGTGAATTTTACATTATGTCTTATGAAGATGCCAGTAGATTATACCAAGGGCCAGGTTGAGTGCTTCAGAATATTTAAGGCCCCAGCCTTAAACAGATTCCAATCCTATGCACACATACTTGGAAAATAAGCTCCACTTTAATGGAATTTATGTGAATGTAAACATGGACAGAAACATGCTGCAGAGAATCCTGTAAATATTCTGAAAACAAGGAAACTGAATTAATAAAACAAATTGGAGTAAATTCAGCCTATGTGTGAGCAGAGCGCTTCCCAATTATCCTTTTTCACTGATCCCAGATTATGAAAGACACGCTGCTTACCTCAATTACAGCTTGTAATAGCATTTTGCCATTCTCATGTACCACTTGTCCCACAGGTGCAATCTCCCCACAGCGTGGCAGCAATTCAGTCTATAACAAGTGGGAGAAAAGGTCTAAATGGACAAAATATCAAGAACTTTTGATCAAAATGTCAAGAACACAAATTTCAAACTGGAAATACCCCGCTCCTGTAGACAGAATTGAAATAAATATTAAATTCTGGGGAGATTACCATTTTATTTCCAAGTCTTAATACAAACATTAAGTACATAAAAAGAGGAATCCCCAAGAAGTAATAATGAAAGTGAGCCCTTTCATTCAGTCTGGGAGAGGCTCTCACGCATTGGTTTGGGTGTTTTGTTAGTCTGTCTCAGAAAGCTTTTCATATTAAGATTCTATGATATCACTAGCTAATGACAGATCTACTCTACCAAAGACAAATACTCACAAAAAAGCCACAGGCAGCTTTGACAGTTGGTGATTCAGGAAACTTCAGAGAGATCACAGCTAGAAGGAAGCAATAATTTGGTATTCAGCATGTGTAATTACAGGGTTTTTTTGGCAAGTTGAAAAAAAAAGTAAGCTCTCCTTCCTAAAGTCTCTTTACAATGGGTTTTGTTTAATTTTGCGGACATTTCCATATCAAGAACTTTTCTCCACAACTTGTAAGGGTTGTTACCCATTTGTCTAAGTCATTTCCCACAGTGATTTTAAAGCTATTCAGTCTATGGCACTTGTCTACTCACCACAATGGAATACTGCTTTGACATCCAGGCTGCTACACAGGAACAAATCAGGTTTCCGTTTGAGTGCCTGCAAGGTACACATATATACACAGACAATAAACACAGCTCTGGCAAGCCTTGGACAAGCAATTGCCACACAGGAACCCTTGGCAAAGGCTTGCATGTGCAACTTACCTGGCCATCAGCTATAAAACAAGTAAGCCAGGTATGGGAAAAAGGGAAATGATTATAAGATGAATGTGTCTTTACAATTCAAGAGCATAGGGGTCCAGGTAAGGAGGAGCCTCTGAAGAAACATGAAATTGAATTATTATCTGGAAAACAGCTTCCTAGTATTCCTAATTTGTTACAAATAATGCTATATCCCATGTATAGGAATTCCACTCTAGAGTATCAGAATAAAGATTAATCGGATACTTAGCCTTCAAGTTTACTTTTTTATATCTGCCTAGAAACATATTACAATACCACATAAAGTAGAAACAATAACAATACATACTTAGTCTATCAGCAGTATGGATTGCTATTCCCAGTTCCTGTACTTTTGTTCTGAAGTATGAGTTATCACGACATTCCTAAGCACAAAGCTTTAGCCAAACAGCAAATTCTGTATCGTCTAATCAAATTTTACACAACTGAAGTATAGTGATCACTAAAATATTACAAATAGTAGGTCTCTTCTATGATGCAGAGCAACTGGATTTTCAAGATACCTTTAACAGCAACAAATATTTCAGCACCATGGACAACAGCTCCAACTCCTGTGCCTGATTAACTATGGCATTTCTATGTACTCTGTTCTATTTACAAAGGATCCCTGTTGTCTAACCACATTATTACACATGTTTTCTATTATTAAAATACAAATCTTGTTACATAATGAGCAGGAATTGGATTTTCTAAGAATATTTTTAACTGCAATAACTCATTTCTATATCTTTGTGTTCTATTTTCCTTGCTCTCTTTGTTTCACTTACAAACAAAAGCAATCAGATTAGTTGTGTTCCTTTTCCTGATGAAAGATACAAACTATATTTTACTTTCATTTGTTTTAAGACCACTGTTTTAACCTTATTGGAGTTAATTTATAGACTTTATATCATTTTTATATTGCTAAAACTATCTTAAATGTTTTATTAATTTCAATAGTATATTTTGCCATTATTTTACCAGAAAAAGTCTATTTTCTTGCCATATTCACACAACTTTTGATTTAGATAAGTATCTTACAGTGACCTTAAATGAAAAGCAAGTATGTTGAATCATATTTGGCCCTTACAATACAGAAAGCAAAGAGAATTGTGGTGTAATTGTATTCTAATAGAGTTGGAATATAGCTGCTGTAGTTCAGAGCAGCGTGGTGATCTAGAGATGGAGGTCTTGTGAGATGTGAGTTTGATCCTAGGTAGTGGCAGATATTTCTCTCTCTGGGAGCAAAGAGAAAATATCTGCCATGAGCTTCACATAGGCATCAGGAAGAGCATTCAACCAGTAAATGCACAGTTCCATTCAGTCACCCTGATTTCACTCCGATGCAAGGGATTACAAGATTGTTTAAAAAAAAACAGTATTCTAGTTCAGGTGCTTGGGAAGGTAATAAAATTGGTTCATCAATCTCTTTATTCTAGACAATTCTGCTAGGTGTAAGCATCTCAATCTCCCAATAATGGCTTCTAATGAAATTCACGCCAGAAGTTTCACTGCAAATAGATCAAATATTGAGCTAGTAAGGCAATCTACTGGGTTAGTAAGGCAATCTACCCAGGACATTTTTTAACTTTGTGACTTAAGACAACATGCTTGAAAAGGGGCCACTAATAATGTAGTATAAAAAACAGCATCTGTTAAGTTAGGTGTTTTGTCCATAAACAGACTATAAAAAGTGTAAGCAGGGTTTAACAGTATATTATTACAGTATATTCTTGCCTTTTAAGAGAGTCATCAAATTCCAGGAAATGCTTTTTTAAATTAAACCATTCTTAAAAATCTCATCTATAATCCAAAAACATAGATGATTAATACTGATTCAGAATTTTCTATAATATACTTAGATTGATAATAAATACATAAATAAAATAAACAACACTTTTTTCATATTTCTCCAGTATGTTTCATTTACATCACCAATTGAAGCCCTGCTTCATGTGATGCAAATATAAAACATAGGTCATTCCTAGATATCTGCAGTGTTCTTTCATTTATGTCATATATCCTTTGGTGTTTTCACTGGGCAATTGGCCAGATTCCATTGATACATTTAAGTTTGTGTTCCAAACAATTTTTATCAAAGTGCTTGGAAGATGGAGATTTTTTATCTACTGCCTAGTAAATGTATTTTATTTATTGTCCTTTTGAACTAACATGTAGATCTGCCAGATCAGAAGACAAAACATGAAGTTAATAAGTTACTTGCTTTGTTTTCTTCAAGAAATTATCATAAAAAGTGTATGGAGAGTTACAGGAATGTATGTTGTCTCATGCTGCACTAAATGAGAATCTGGTCTCACATTCATTTCTACTATAACATAAAATTATTGGAACAATATTGAAATATTGCTTTTATTTGTATGCAGAAATGAAGTTTTGCAAGCAAACACAGGCATCTCATGAGACTTTAATTTGGTTTCTTCAAGGGCACAATCAAAACCAACTATGCAGACATAAAAAGAATCTATTCTACATGCATTTTTAAAGGATTTCTTGAAGAATCCTGATATGCTGTTTAATAACTTCCCAGTCTTTGAAGGAATCAGGTTTTTTTTTGTTTTGTTAGAATCATACTGTCTTACGACTTATTCAAAATGAAATGTCTATTCTGCAGATTGATTGATATCCTATGAAGTTAAATCTGGGAGTCTAGAATAATGTTTTATAGGCATGTAAATTGAATCAATCAGCAAAAGAACAGCTGATATGCAATCAATTCTGCTAAAGAGTTTTCTCTCAGAACAGACAGCAAATTAAAGCTATCATGAAATGTTGCTAACTAGGATGAGAGAGGAGCCCTATAATATGCTTTGTTCTTTTTTCCTTTTTGATACCAATAAATGTTGCCCTGGAAGAGATATAAATGATATCTACTGGAGAAGTTCAGTATCTTCTATACTATAGCAGGCCATGATATATAATCTAGGAGAAAATACATATAATGACTTATATCAACCAAATATTTGATTACTGGTACTGATTTAATGCTCTACAGCAGAATTCCCCAACCTTTCTGGGCTTTGTGGACTGGTGGGGGGGGGGGCTGGAGGGAAGAGGGGATGGTTCTGTGTGAGCAACTGGCATGCACACGTAGCCCCATTTGTATGAGTGGTGTGCCTGTCCCTCATGCATTGGAGTGCGTGTGCACAAGCTCAACTGCTGCTTGCATAAGTGGGAATGCAGGTGCACACGCCATTTCCACGGCCCGATTACAAATAGCTCACAGCTCACTAGTGGGCCACAGACCAGAGGTCGGAGACCCCTGCTCTACACCTTCTTGGGAAAAGTGGATTCTTGAAAAATTGCCAGAACAGACAGAAACACAGAATTTCAAAAAGCATGGTCATAATGTATCAGAGCTGAAGCAAATTAGCTCCCAAAAGCTCTGTATAAAATTATTGATAAATATTGTCTGGACACTCACTGAGCTCTTTTATGCATTATTTAATATCAGGACGACAAGCACATTACTAAAGAAATTGTTTATTTCTGCTAAGAAAAGCATCTCTATAAGAGACATAAACTCACCTAACAAATGTCTCACTTAGCTAGAAATTTTGGGCTCAACTGTGGGCATAGGTCAAGGACTATCTGTATTTTTAATTAGTGTTGAAACAAACTAGTGAGCAATGGCAGGCAGTACTATAGTAACTATGTCAACAAATCCAATAAATCTTTTTCTTATGTCAGAGTCTAATAAATTTTCTAAGAGTAGATAATACCTCCTCAGGTGAAGAAAAAGCATTTTTAAGAAGGTGACACCCTGATTCTTAAAATATTGTTAACATTCCATATTTTTCTGAGATTTCTTTAGTTTTACGGAAGAAAAAAATGTGAGATGTATCTGCATTTGACCCGGATTGTGGGGCCAATAAGATGACTTTGTATATAAAAAAAAAAAGAACACCGTTTGTGGGGCCCGAAAGCCCTACTAAGCAGGTATATACAAAAGTATGAAGGCTATTGCTTAACACATTGTAAGCCGCCCTGAGTCTCCGGAGAAGGGCAGCATATAAATCGAACCAATAAATAAATAAATAAATAAATAATGGTTGCAAGGTTTAAAATCTGTCACAAGGGGGGGCTAGGTGCTAAAACACTTTCCACATCACAGCCTACAAAAAAGCTTATCAAGCAACAATAAATCAGAGCCAAGAGGAGAACATCTTGCTGTAGTCAGGAGAACCAGATGATATCAAAGATCATACCCTTCCCTGCTTCATTAATTCGTAATCCTGCATGATTTCCAGTACAGATATTGCTCATCCAACCCAAAAGCAGGTCACGGTCCACTTATTCCCAAGATGAACTATCCGAGCAGTACCTCACTGCGCATTGTACATTACATCATTACAACAACATTTGACACAAGACGGTATGAAAATTCATGATCCGGAAAAAAAACCCAACCCAGGAAATCTCAACAAGAGTGAAGAAGGATGGAGCACCAAAAGACTTTGAAAGCACTTAAACAAATCTAGTTGTTGTTTCCTGTTACTCACATTAGATCAGGTTTCTCTCCTAGAAGTTTAGATATAACCCACTAGATCACTGACTTCTACCCAACAACTGGAGACTCTGGATTTGTTAAGAGCTCAGAATCATTAGAGCCAAACATGCAAAACATTTACAATATGGATTTTTAAAGTTTTTGAACTGCATTCGCCATTTTCCAAAGGTTCCTCCTGTTACAGGTCACAGCCTGAACCAAATCCAATCTAGAGGTCTTGTTGCATTTCTATGTAGAGAAGAAGGGATAAACTTATACCTAAGAAAAGGGATAATGTTTTGTTTTCAACTTCCACAGAAACAGATGAGAAACTCGATATTCAACTAAAAGGAAAAACGTTGTCAACAGAAAGCTAAAATAGGTTTAAATTGAATTAAAAAAGAGAAAGAGAGAGAACAGAAAGTGAATGAATAAGAAACTAAAACACACCTGTGCCAGGAGTTGCATAAATGAATCAACAATATCAGGATGATCCCTGGGCCCTAAAAATATAATAAAGATGTAACTGAAGAGAAAAATCATACAAACAGCAACTTAACATCATATAGTTATGTGATACAGAAAGAATTTACAAGTGAAAACAGGAGTAAGGGAAGGGTGGGGGGGAGGGTGCAACAGGGTGGGCTGAAGAGGGCAGGCACATGAGCAGCTTGAAGCAAGTTAAAGAAACAAAACATACAAAAATCATGGAGCTTGGAAACCCAAGAACAGAAAGAAAGTGCAAAGGAATAGGCATATTGCCCAGATTCCCCTGCCAAGCACCAGGAATAAGAAGGGGGAACTGACTGTACCCTAGCAGGGAAGGAAAAGAAAAGCAGGAACTAACTGGACATCAATTTCTTTTAGAGAACTAGCACATTTGCACTGGATACTTATTTTAAAATACTTGGTCCCTGAAGATAATTCTAGAGTCTATTGACAAATCCAATATTGATGTGAGTGAATAAAAGTTCTAAAATCCATTTGAACTCTAATGGCCATCCCAACACGCTATGCTCCTTTCACTCTTGTCAAAATGTTCACTTGACTGGGAAGTATATAACTTTGCAACATTTTTAATAGGGAAAGACCAGCATGACTGCTGATAACCACTCTTCGTTTCAGCATCATGCACCATGAGACTCATCTTCCTCTGTGTTGATGTCATAGCTCTGCCTAATGAAACCAGGCATTGACAGGGTATCACTCAAGTACTGATTCCAAGTTCCAAGTTCCAACCAGCCATCTGGGGATGGGATCAGATACCCTAATACCATGCTATTGCATATTGATTTTATTTACATACTTTAAGCTTATCCCCTCAATTAGGGACACCTTAATGGCAGTATGGCAGTTCCGCAGAAGCAAAAGGCAAACCCAAACACTTGCTAGGAAATCAGCAGAGCTCTGAGAGAAAACCTGTAAGCAGAAGGACAGGGGAGTTGTGGTGCAGAACCTTCAGAACAAACTGGGCCACAGGACCAGATAGATGTGAGTGACAACACACTGTTTTGGTTATGCTGTATTAAATAGCAACACACTCCCTACTGGTAGTAGGTCTTATTCAAAGCCAACCATTATGCGAACAAGACTACTAACTCTACTTTCTATTAAAACTGAGAATCTGACAACCAAAGGGCACAGTTTCAATTTTAACAAACCGGAACGAGGGGAGAGGAGAAATGATAGCACTATTGCCCTCTCAAATAACAATTGATATTCAGGGAGAAACAAGCTAAAAAATTTGGTTCTTGTTACTCAGGATATAATTTCTAAACTCCATTGGAGCTCATTCAATGCCTATTATCTGAACAAGGGAACTGTGACTATCTGCAATCCTACAGGCGAATCTGAACATCTTACAACTTTTAGAAAGAACTGTTACCAATGCAACTGCTTCATAAGAGTGAGGGTCTCAAGAAATACATACCTTGCTGAAAGAGTGTTAATGTAACTGATGTGACAAGCAGAAAGAGCGCCCTGATTGGTGGGAAGTGGGCAGGCTCATGGGCAAAAATGTGAACCAGCTGAGGATGTAAGAGAACACAGAAAACAAATAGTTATGATATTTTCCATTCTATTTCACATTCCTAAACCTACTTTTTACCAACTTCCTCCCCTTACTCATATTTGGGCCAACGAATTGTCTCTGCTATTAAGCATCAGTGAAAGCTTTTGTCTTAAGACAAAAGGAGGCAAGAGGTTAGATGATTCAAGGACATTGCAGTTTTTCATTTGTTTTTGCCCATACAGACACAAACCATCCATTTACATGAGCTAACAGAGAAAAGAAATATTTCATTTTTGTAAAATTATTGTATCAAAGGAAAAGCCAAGAGCACCAGATGGCAGAAAAACTGCTCAACAAGTATTAGTTTCCTTTCTGAATTTAGTATTTACCAGAGATTAATGTGCTAAAAAAAAACCTTACCTGCCTGGTGAGGTCAATAGCAGATGCCTGAGGAATAGTGCTATACATCTGTCCCAGCATCTCACACAGTTGAGGCACCATGGGTGCAAAATCATCTAGAAGAGTCTTCACAGATTTTTCAAAAATGGAGCACACAGACTGTGGGGATAAGAGGCTGTGTCAAGAGAAAACTGAGTCCAGGGAATAATTTTTTGCCTCAACTAAGGAGTTACTTGTTTTGTATTCTATTCTTCCTTGAAGAAATTTAAGGCAGCATATTTTTTTTGTATTTTATCCTTTGAGATAGGGTAGACTGAGCAAGACTTGTTTGTGATCATCCAGTGAAGATTCATGATTAAAGAAAGACTAATCTTTGGCTCCCCATTTTTTTAAAAAATAACGTTCTATCTGGCTCACATCAGCCACTATTACAATATTATGGTCTTTTCATTTTTACAATTCTCCTGCTGTTTCAAAAGTTGGTTTTCTTGAATGGAAGTGAAAATATTTTTCAGTTGGGTACTTGTGATATGCATATAACACCAAAGGATGTACTGTAGGAAAGCCTACTATTCTCCAAACAATTTAAACACTTTCTATTTATCCATGGAGATTCTCAATCATCTAGGTCATGGTTGTCCCAAAGGTGCTTTTTCACGAGGGAACTGGACTTTCTGTTTTTTCTTTGAAAACATTTCGCTTTTCATCCAAGAAGCTTCTTCAGCTCTGACTAGATGGTGGGGAATGGAAGGATTTATACTCCTTGCAGACAGACGGTAATTTGCATCTGTGTCAAAACTGAACAGCCCTCTCTCAACAGAGGGGGAGACATCATCTATCTCCAGTCTACAACACAGTCCTTTCAACAGTTCCAAGAAGGCTCCACACCCATTTGCACTACTCAGGTGACCATGATGACACAGATAAACCTCTAGATGGCTTCAACGACTCACTAAAAGAATGCAAATGACTAGCTGTGTGCAAGGTATATAAATCCTTCCATTCCCCACCATCCAGTCAGAGCTGAAGAAGCTTCTTGGATGAGAAGTGGAAAGTCTTCAAAGAAAAACCAGCCTCTTGAAAAATCACCTTTGGGACACTTTCTATTTATTACTCATGAAATCTCTTATTACAACATCATTATGTGTCACATTATTTTCTCAGGCAGCCATATCTACAGAATAAACAGCTTAAATATTCAGGCCTTTGGTCTTCTTATGTTGTTTTCAGCCCAACATTTATTTGTGCATAAACTGCATTGTAGTTTCCATCTCAAGCATATTGCAAGTGAATGGCTACGAAAGTGGTGGTAACAGAAAAGATTTAATTTCTGGTATCCATGGTTTGAGTTATGTACATGGCAGACTTCTTCCACAAGATGGTATGCACCTTGTAAGATCACATTTGGACAGCTATATAAATAACACTAAACAAACAAACAAAAGGCCTGATGAAACAATTTGGCCAAAATATTATAAATTTGGTTATAGGGATTCATAATGAATCTCATGTGGACTAAAATCCTGAAGTAAGAATCATTGATAAATACTTTTTGCTATAAAAAACTGTAAGAGGCATTGGAGGACTGAATGAAAATCAAAAAGATCATTGGTTCATAAAGTTTATGGCCTCTTTTGTCAATACACTAATTTTTAGATGTGACATAAACAAGATGAACAAACTATTAAAATAGGAAAGCAAATAAGATTTAATCGGTATAATAAAGACATGGTGGAAGAATGCCATGAATGAAATCTAGCAGTTGAAATATAAAATCTGTTCAATGGGAATAGAAGCAATAGAAAAAAAGGCACTATATATGTTAAAAGTAATCACTCCTGTTCAGAAACCCAGGTGAATGCATTTTAAAGAGCATCTGTGGTAAAATAATCAGAGGGGGGTTGAATTTTTCCTATCACAAGTCTCATCATGAAAATTATGTGAATAATATCTTCCAAAAACAAATTGCAAATCTTTCACAGACATGACACAGTAATTATAGGGTTATATAGTAGTTATATAACAGTAGTTAGATTACCTAACATCTGTTTGGAAAATTTCACCAAGCCTAAGTATTTCAGGAAATTCTGATTTTTTTTTTATTTTTTTTTTTTTGACAATGTTCTCCTTGAGATATAGGGGAAGGCATAGAGGCCACCCTTGACATGATACAATTTTTTCATTTAGAAAACAAAAGAAACTGAATTCCAAGGTAAAGGAAGAAAAATACATAGCTTGGTAGCTGTGCTTGCAGGGAAATAAAAATAGTAGTTGACTGCAATGTCAATATAAGTCAATAACAATATCACTGCAAATAAACAAAAAAAGTCAAATGTACTTTTTAGGTTGCATCAACAGAAGCGATGTTTCCAAATCAATAGAAGGACTGTTAGCAATTATTTTGCACTGGCCAAATCTTACTTTGTATATTATGTCTAATTCTGGCCTGCATATATTTAGAAAGATTCAATTAAATTGGAATTTAATTGAATTCAGAAAAAGACAATGAAAATTATTATAAGAATATTCTTGAGTAGAGAAGACTAAGGATTAAATGATAGCACTCTTTGTATTTTTCAAATAACTTACTGACTTTTACAAAAGTCAGTAAGAGCAGTTCAACACTGAGACCAACAGAATAATCATGCTTCCCTTTATTGGATGTCTACAATCATAGGTGAGAAACTTCTTTTTCAGAAATCCTTATTTCACAGTGTTACACTGGATAGTAATTGAAGTTAATACAATTTTTAAAGTTCTATATTCAAGCACTGTTAAAGAACCTCATTCATATTAAAGCAAAACTAGAGATATAATTTCATTAGGGAAATGGTTGAGAATTTAATGTTAACAGCTTTTGATTTGTCCTGCAGATATATCAAACAGAAATTTTAGCCATATGAAAGTTTGTTTTCAAGTTTGTACTGATTATACTTATCTTTCTTTTTAAATAAGCATGTAAACCTAAGCAAAAGATAAAGCAAGAAAACAAAACATAACTAGAAATTAGTTTAAAGAATTTCCAGCACTCATTTGTTTCATATTAAATAATACTACAAAGGAATAGCCTTAGGCACATGGATATAGCATCTGGTTGCTAATTTCCTGTTACAAATTGTATAGTTTATTTTTTTTTTCTTTCTTTCATGGTATTTGTTACAAAAATTCCTAACTTTTCACAGGCTGGATGTACTTCTCAGTTCTCTAGGTGAAATACACATAGATCAATTGTTGCATTCCCTTTCAATTGGCTACTTTTATCCACTGGTTTTAAGTGAACTGTCTAAAAAAGATATTGCAACTATTTACAACAACATAAAATTATATTTTACATGTTATATAAAATGTAACAATATTCTATATAAGATAAAGTAACAAAAAAAAGAAGAGGAAATGAGGAGTGAGGGAGAAATTATTATGGCACTTTCTCTGGGAGAGAAGAGATCACAATGACTGTTGCTTTCCCATTAATGAGGGTCAACCAAAGAATGACACACCAAGGCTCATTTAGACTGCAGCAAACATTACCACAATATTATCTGAACAACAACAAAGCTAGTGGAGGTGACAGTATTCCAGCTGAGCTATTTAAAATCTTGAAAGACGATGCAGTAAAAGTGCTACGCTCAATTTACCAGCAAATTTGGAAAACTCAGCAGTGGCCACAGGATTGGAAAAGGTCAGTTTACATTCCAATTCCAAAGAAGGGCAATGCCAAAGAATGTTCAAACTACCACACCATTGCACTCATTTCACATGCTAGCAAAGTTATGCTCAAAATCCTACAAGCTAGGCTCCAGCAGTATATGGACCAAAAACTACCAGAAGTGCAGGCAGGATTTCGAAGAGGCAGAGGAACTAGAGATCAAATTACTAACATATGCTGGATCATGGAAAAAGCTAGGGAGTTCCAAAAAAACATCTACTTCTGCTTCATTGACTATGCTAAAGCCTTTGATTGTGTGAATCACAACAAATTATGGCAAGTTCTTAAAGAGATGGGAGTACCAAACCATCTTATGTGACTTTTGAGAAACCTATATGCGGGTTAAGAAGCAACAGTGAGAACTGGACACGGAATAACTGATTGGTTAAAAATTGAGAAAGGAGTTTGGCAAGGCTGAATACTGTATACTATACCCTGCCTATTTAACTTATATGCAGAGCATATCATGAGAAAGGCGGGGTTAGATGAATCACAAATTGGAATTAAGATTGCTGGGAGAAATATCAATAACCTCAGATATGCAGATGATACCACTCTAATGGCAGACAGTGAAGAGGAACTAAAGAGCCTCTTGATGAGGGTGAAAGAGGAGAGTGCAAAAGTCGGCTTGGAATTCAACATTAAGAAAACTAAGATTATGGCATCCGGCCCTCTCAATTCCTGGCAAATAAAGGGGGAAGAAATGGAGAGATAGTGACAGATTTTATTTTCCTAGGTTCCAAGATCACCGCAGATGGGGGCCACAGCCAAGAAATTAAAAGACGCTTGGTCCTGGGGAGGAAAGCTATGGCAAATCTAGACAGCATACTAAGATATCACCCTGCCAACAAAAGTGTGTATAGTCAAACTGGTTTTCCCAGTTGCAATGTATGGCTGTGAAAGTTGGACCATAAGAAAGGCTGAGCACCAAAGAATTGAGGCCTTTGAACTATGGTGCTGGAGGAGATTCCTGCAAGTCCCTTGGACTGCAAGGCAATCAAACCGGTCAGTCCTAGAAGAGATCAACCCTGACTGCTCTTTAGAAGGCCAGATCCTGAAGATGAAACTCAAATACTTTGGCCACCTAATGAGAAGGAAGGACTCACTGGAGAAGAGCCTAATGCTGGGAACGATTGAGGAGAAAAGAAGAAAGGGATGACAGAGAATGAGGTGGCTGGATGGAGTCACTGAAGCAGTCAGCATGAGCTTAAATGGATTCCAGAGGATGGTAGAGGACTGGAAGGCCTGGAGGAATGTTGTCCATGGGGTCGGGGTTGTGATGGGTTGGATACAACTTCGCGACTAACAACAACAACACAAAATATTACCACAGGACAGCCAACCCTTTTAATCTCAATGTTCCTTTCTTGCATATATCTGCATGAGCACAGCTGGATATCTGTTTTCTCCCAACCATTCTCTTTCTCTCTTTTTTTTTTTAACAGAAGCAATCATTTCAAGATGTTTTAAGATGTATTACTAAGTCATCAGAGGAAAAATTGAACTGGACCGAAATGAACTGAACCAATTCAGCCCTTTCCAAATTAAGGGAATTACTTGAGATGATCTTCTAGAATCCCCAGCCAGGAAGCACTTATCTTTCTTATCCAGAGGACACAATGTAAAATGCATAGGTTAATTACACTAAACAATTAACAATGTAGGATAGAATAAAAGTTATACCATTTTGCTAAAAGCAAATCAGATTGGTATTAGATTAACGGTAAATATTTTTGAGGTTTTAAATACTTTCATAGTAAAATTGTGAATTTTTTTTTAAAAATAGCAACTAAATTGATTTTAACTTATTGTAAGGCAAGAATGCCAAGTTGTTATTCATACAGTTCATACGTATATTTCACTTGGTTACATATATACATAAAAAATTACAAAATTGCAGTGTGATAAAAATACAGTGAATAATTCAAATGGCACTACTGCTACATAGATGATAATCATGCTTCTTAAGTATATATGCTTGACTCAATTCATATGTGCCATAACTTACCTTAGAAAGGGGATGGCATGATAATTTCCTGCTATTTAAAAGAAATGTTCTGTTATTAGCAGATCCCTGGGGGCCAGATATCAGAGCAGTAAATCCACTTGCTCCGGCACTGTAACTACCTGAAGCAAATGGCCTGCCCTGTATCCCTTTGGGTGATTTTTTTTTAAATTAGAAGAAGCATTACCTCCACAACTTGTGCGTCATTTAACCACTTGCTGAGCACTTTCTGGATAAGCTGGAAAACTTGCTGTAATACCACCACTACCTATAAACAAGAATGAACATAGAATATAATTCAGAAATGGGTGTGTCTTATATTATTTTGAATTTAGCAGAATATTTATAGATGTTCAGATTTTCTGGTAGAAAGAGGGTCAGAGATTGTCTTGAAAACCTTTTGTGCACCTCCTATAAGTACATTAGTAATGCATCTCTAATAATATACAATGCATAGCGTATTTCTCATTCTCAACAACTAATACAAACGAAGCTTATATCTTTTTTAAGGAATGTTCTGAACACTAAAAAAAGTCATATAAAAACTGTTCAGTAACTCAGCTAAAGAGTCTCACTTAGAATAGAAGAATACAAGGGGACTTCCAGGGAAGATGGCAGGCTAAAGATAGCTCCATGAAAAGAGGAGATAATGTTTGTGGCAATTGTGGCAATTGCCTATTAACTGCTTCAAAGAAGTTAAGACACCTTCAAAGATGAGATGAGATGCCTTCAATCTTTAATATAAGAAAAAGAAGATCTATCTTTATAAACTTTAAGATTTTAAAATAAACAGCAAAAAAGTAAGACAAGGTTTTGGCTATAAACGTTATAAACAGAGAAAGGGCTCAGAAAACTTTGGAATATTGGATTTTGAAGACTTTAAAATTAATCTTAAATAATATATTTTTGTGGGAAATAAAAACTGTTTTGATATTGAAGACATAACAAGAAAAGGAATTTATAAGGCTGGTTAGAGATATCTTTGAAAAACTGTAATGGGAAGTACAACAGGACTAATTATATCAGGTGTCTTGTGTCTTCTTGGGAATGGTGTCTTCCCAGAATAAGATATTACAGGAAAAAAACATATGGAAGAAAATCTATCTGAAAACAATCAGAACAAAACTTTGAATAAGGATTTGTTATCAGAAAAAAAAGAAAAAATAGATGGGACTTTAAAAATTAAGAAGGAAATAAAAATGACAGTACCAGAGAGCACTTTTTTTTTTTTTGCTGGACTTACAAAAAGGCTGTATTGAAGACATTCATAACAAGGATCAACAATCATCTGAATGGATTACAAAGAAAGATTGTTCTGTATAAAAAAAGGAATACAAAGTTGGTTTATTTGACCATGTTTAAAATGGGAATGTTGTGATTTTAGGTGGTTCTTTTTGGATTCTGATACCTGGCCAGGAAAAATGTGGCATATTGTATTTGCTTGCATTTAATATGATGTTTAAGCTTTCCCCCTTACTACTTTATGTATCTTAATTTGATAGCGTTTAAACTGGCTCTGTACCTGTCTTTTTAGTTCTATGTATTTGTTTTATAAAATGAGAAATTATTCCTGTTTGTTATGATAATTTTTCATTTTTGGTTTATCTTAGGCTATTAGAATCTTTTATGTTTGCTAAATGTGGATTTGTTTGTAATTTATAGTTGAGGTATGGAATGTTTATTTGAATAGGATATGTTATTTGGAATGGTTTTCTTTAGAATTGTTGGCACAGAAGGTCATGTATTGGCACTTGCCTTTTTTAAAGGAGAAATGGTCCCACCTTGTCATGTAAAACTAGATTTCCTTGTTTATATTAGGCTATTGGGATCATTTTATGTCTTTTAAATGGGGTTTTGCTTACAACTAACAGCTGAGATGTGGAATGTTGAGTTTTATATACATTAAATAATATTGTTTTAAACTCTGACTAGACATTTTGGTGATTGCAGAAAATGTTGCTTATTTGAATAGCATATGGTTAAGAGAATTATGGGATAAATTTTTTTATATTTATTATTAAAGGAAATGAGGAGATTATGAAATTGTTTATACTTGTCATGATGAGGGCGGGAAGTTGCTTTCTTGGGAAGGGATTTTTTCTTTTTCTTTTTTTTCTTTTTTGTACTCTTTCCTTTTTCATTTTTTTTTTAGTTTGTATTATCTTTTATTGTAATTAAAACTTTTAATAAGATTATTACAAAACATAATATAGGAATATAAAAGTATTACTTTCATCATAATTATTAAATAGGACACTTATTACTTTCTACAGGAAAAGCTGCTCATAGTAACTGCAGCGCAGAGAAAATAAGCATTTATTAAAAATTGTTTGTATTAATGGTCTGTAGAGATTGTCAGTCATCCAGGTCATGGTTGTCCCAAAGGTGCTTTTTCAGGAGACAACTGGACTTCCTTGTTTTTTCTTTTGAAGACATTTCACTTGTCATCCAAGAAGCTTCTTCAGCTCTGACAGGATAGTGGGGAATGAAAGGATTTATATGGAGAATGGTAGGATTAATATAAATTCTTCCATTCTCCACTATCCTGTCAGAGCTGAAGAAGCTTCTTGGATGAGAAGCAAAACGTCTTCAAAAGAAAAAACAAAAGAAAGTCCAGTTGCCTCCTGAAAAAGCACCTTTGGGACTACTTGTATTAATATACAAAGAGAACTTCTTCAACTATGCAACAACACTCACCGGATTGGGGCCCTGAGGCACTGGCAGTTTTTTAACCTCTGGGTTCTCATGATCATCATCATGGTGACTGATGTCCAAAGTGGTGAAGAGGTTGGAGAGTAGACCCAATATATGGATAATAGCTAGCTTGTTAGATGGATTGGGCTGCAACATAAAGTATCACTATAGTCATTACACTTTGCGCAGGATATAGGGCAGTATCATCAAGTTTTCTAAGCTGGCATCAATAAGAAATAACAGTATTGTGAAACACAGCTAGCTACTTAGTGCTTCATTTTCTTAGCAGAATTTGGGCTCATCTTTGCATTTTTCTAACTATAGCATGGACATATACAATTAACCATTTTTAAATTAGATGATGTTACCTGTAGGAGAGAGACTGGATGAGGTAGGGGAGGAGTCAAATGGGGACTTAGTCTAGAACCTCTATGTGAGCACAAGAAGGCAAAGTTTGACCCCTTGAATGCCACTGAACCTTATCTAGTGTCATCCAGATGCAAATGGTTAGTCTGAGAAGATTCCTGTGTACAGATTTGAGCAATAAAGCAGTTAATTGAACATTTCAAATGCGGGTCTGGTTGTTTGGCATTCACTTAGTTTCATCCCCAGCCAACCATGAAGACAATTTAAAGTCCTATTGAGGTGTTCCAGTTTTTAAATGATATTTTTCAGTTTCTCCCAATACCTATTTTCTGTAGGTTTAAGACTCTTCGCTGATCATGTACTTTAAGGGAAACATCGGGATCTCCCTGGCTCCTTATGGCCACTTCAGATTGCTTTGACATGCCCACTCTCCTCTGGTCCCTTTTCAAAGGCATTCTGCTTTTTCGCATTTCACAATTCTTTCAAAATGTAATGGTAGACAGTACTGTTCAAGCAGGAGCAGCTTTCCTGTTTTACTGAGCAGCATTCTCCTAAAATACAGATTTTAGTAAAGGGACCCTGAGTAACTGTTAGACTAGATTTGGTCTGCTGAGCCAGCACACAGCTTCTTCTATTTTGGAATAGATGTGCCATCAGCCTCTAAAGGATATGATAAGGGAATTTTAAGACCGCTAAAGCAATGAAGAATGTATGTGTTTGTATCATGTGCATGTAGGATTCACACATTTAACTTTTGACTGAGTCTCTTAGGCTACCCCACAAGTCCATTTTTCTAAGCAGAACTCACTTTCTCATTCCCCCTCCCTCACCTAAGCATAACTGGGTCCAATCACTTTGGGGTGATAATATCTTGCCATTAGGGTGCCTCCTAGGGGTTTCCTTTCAGTACTGGCCATGCTCAATTGCTCCATCTCACCTTTTAAGTGGAGCTTTTAGGTCTGCAAAACTCTAGTGCAGCCTGAGTAATTGTGGCGGCAGCAAACAAAGTAAGCAGCTTTTTTTCTAGTTTGAAAAATGCATTTCTTAATGGAGAAAGACAATGGAAGAGGAAGCCTGAAAAGGCAGGAGAGGTACTCATGCTTCACTGGGCAGTTCTGTCCTCTCCTGTGATCTGCTGAGGGATGAAGCAGAGTCTTGGTCTGCTAGCACCTGTCAACCTCTCCCCACCCAAAAGCTGACTGTACTGAAGGTAAGACAGTGATGCCATACAGTAGCCTTCACAGCTCTTTTATGAAACAGTGCTAAACCTCTGCCCCAAAGGAGCCCAGCTGACAAGTTACAGGAGCAGAAGTAGGAGGGGGGGAGGATGAAGCAAGAAGGAGCTTTCTTGAATGAGCATCTCAGCCTTTATTTCCACATCTCAGGATTTCTGACCTGTACACTGGATTAGCAAATTTGAAAAGAAGGTGGGAGACAAAGAGAATAGGAACCTCTTGTGCTTTTCACAATCCATCTTCTTTGCCTATTATCTGTCACAGCGGAACAGTGCAGTGCAAAGCAGAAGAAATGCGCAGTGCAAAGCAGAAGAAATGTGCACTGCAGCGCTCTTCACAAGTCTTCCTGTGAACTATAACCTTATAGTAAGACTCTTTTTGGATATAGTGGGCCTGGTGGCTCAGCAGACTGATAACATTGTGATTAATACCAGCTGTCTGCAATTACTGTAAGTTCGAATCTCACCAGGCTCAAGTTGACTCAGCCTTCCATCCTTTCTAAGGTAGGTAAAATGAGGACCCAGATTGTGGGGGCAATAAGCTGACTTTGTATAAATATACAAAAGTATGAGGGCTATTGCTTAACGCATTGTAAGCCGCCCTGAGTCTCTGGAGAAGGGCGGCATATAAATCAAATTAATTACTATATATATATAGTAATTGACTTACAACTGTAATGGACCCTGACTATTATGATTCTAAGTTGTGACAATCATGATGTGTCACCTATGTGACCGATCCAATTTAATGACTTTTGCAGAGGTCTTTAAGCGACGTGGCCAATCATAAAGTAAAATCATTGTTCGCTATGAGCCATTTTGTCAAAAACTGGAAGTAAATGCCAGGGATTTGGCAAAAATATCATAAAGCACAATCATGTGACCACAGGGCACTGCAAATGGCTATAAATACATGCTGGTTGCCAAGTGCCTGACATGCAGTCATGTGACCACAGGAGCAGCCACCAGAACCGAGTAGTAAATAGCCCTGGGGAGATCTGTTGTAACTTCAAAGAGTTGCTAAATCGTAAGTCAAGGACTACCTGTGCAGCATTTCGTTCCAAAAATAGTCCAAAACTATCAAGGAGCATCAGGGAGCTCTGTCATGCATCACTCTGCATTTCTCTCCACTTGGATAGTATGAAAAGTAGCTAAACCACCCTTCCCAGATACTTTCTATACCTCGCCTATTCCACCCTATCCCATATTAATAAGAGCAACCTGAGGAGCCTGAGTGGCGTAGGAAGCTAATGCCTCCTACTAAGGCAGCATTTAACATCCAGCTGCCTGCAATTACTGTGAGTTCGAATCTCACCAGGCTCAAGGTCAACTCAGCCTTCCATCCTTTCTAAGGTGGGTAAAATGAGGACCCAGTTTGTGGGGGCAATAAGCTGACTTTGTATAAAATATACAAAAGTATGAAGGCTATTGCTTAACGCATTGTAAGCCGCCCTGAGTCTCCGGAGAAGGGCGGCATATAAAAATAAATAAAAATAAATAAATAACCTCTGCTTGTTTTTCTTACTGGCAAATGATTTTGGTGGAAAGGGGAATGAAGCCAGGGCAATCTACCAATTGTTTTCCTTAACTAGTACTTTATCAATAATTTAAGAACAGCAATTCTTGCCAGCCAAATTCTGGTGGTAGACTAGGGCTTGATAGTTGGAGCAGCACAGCTTATATCAGCATGCCTTTTGGTGGAGGATAGTGCATTAACATAGCCATGGGAAAGTGCCCCACATCAATGTCTCTGTTCCCAAGTGTAGAAGTGATGAATTGGATGGTAACAAGGAAGAGTATAAAGTAAAGGACAGTGGCAGAAATCACTAATGAAAGGAAGCAAAAGAGGACTTTCAAACTAAGCATGACTTGTAACAAAAAGGATAAGCCTCTTACATATAGCGGGCCTAGTGTTCTTTAAGAAAAAGCAGAAATCATTAACCGACATCTGATGTAGCTCACCGTTTCATCAGCCAATTTCTCTAATTGTTGGATGTAAGGAGTTATAAGTGAATGTAGATTCTTCAAAATCTCTTCCACTTGGAGGGCAGACAATAAGAAACCCAGAGCCTGCATCAGCCACATACACTGACTTGTCTAAAAAGAAAAGATGGATAGCTTTTTCAATTTTACTATTGCATTTAAAAGTTTCACTTCATCCTCCCGCTCAATCCTTAATCATCTACAAGCTTAAACTTAAAAATGCCTTGTGAGAACTTATCCTGAAACTTGTTTATAAACGGCATGACTCAGTATAGGAACGGCCATTGCTGTTATTAGGAGACATAACTAAATCTCTATTTATGAACTGAAAGCCTCATTTGTCTCACTAATAAAACCTCACATTGGCTGTAATGTTCAATTCTACTGAAATGGTGTGACAGGAAACCATATCTTAGGCATACTTGTTATTTCCTGTCAAACAGGGAAACAATCTTACCTTGTGAATCTGCTTCATTAGCACCTCCTACAGAGGGAAAGAGTCAAGAAAATGAATGCTGTCTCAAATGTAGAATTTAGTTACATCAACAACGCCCTAACCATAGTAGCACTTGAAAATCCTGTGAGGCAAATACAGGTTCTAGGGGAACAGAGGCTCCAGGGAAAAATGGACAAATAAAAAAAAGAATAGCAATCAGGATTTCATTATAGGCAATTGATTCTGGGGTTCTTGGTGGCGCAGCAGACTAAAGTGCTGTTAAGTAGCACCAGCTGCCTGCAATTACTACAAGTTCAAATCTCACCAGGCTCAAGGTTGACTCAGCCTTCCATCCTTTCGAGGTAGGTAAAATGAGGACCCAGTTTGTGGGGGCAATAAGCTGACTTTGTATTAAAAAAAAAAAAAGAACACCGCTTAGGGGGGGCCGAAAGCCCTACTAAGCAGGTATATACAAAAGTATGAAGGCTATTGCTTAACGCATTGTAAGCCACCCTGAGTCTCCGGAGAAGGGTGGCATATAAACCGAAACAATAAATAAATAAATAAATAAATAGATAGATAGATAGATAGATAGATAGATAGATAGATAGATAGAACTCATCGTATACAACATAGGTAACATTTAAACAAGGGAAAGACAATGCACCATCCTAACTAAATTTCAATTACTGGGGAAAGAATGACCTCTACTTTTCATGCAATCATCTCACCAGAAATCTGCAGTTGGATAAAATACAAATATTATCAACTCTGCTGAATTCATCCATAAACACACATTGAATACAATATTTTTATTGCTATAAAAAGACTACTCCTATACATCTAGATCAGGGGTGTCAAATTCGCATCGTCACGGTGTTGTCACATGATGTATCATGACTTTTTTCCCCTTTGCTAAACCGGGCGTGGATGTGGCTAGTGCATGACCTATCCGGTCTGGTGAGTTTGACACCCCGATCTAGATCAATGCTAAATATTGCTTAAAAATCTTAGATTTTCACTCTTTGAATACCAGCAGTAGGAAATCCTTCCTATCCACCCTCAAGGACCATATATCCTCAGAAAGGAAATTGTAGATAGACGCTGCATACCAGCAATGAAGAGGACTAAGTTCTACATTTTATTGCCTTATTATTCTGTACACATCCACGCCCCCCCCCCATAAATCTATAAACACATATCTGCACTCACCCTGTGCATACTATGGATGACTCATCCTCTGTTTTTAACGTGGCTTTGCCTCCATCAACATACTGGGGAGAGAAGCTGGAACAATTGGAAGCTCGCTGTGAGCAATTTTCATCATTCTCTGCAGAATGGTTTACTTTGATTTGGATTCCAGGGTTGGGGCAGGTCACAAGGAAATAACCAAATAACTTCATATGGTTTCTTTTTAGCTTGTCAATCTCAAGGATATGGGCAGGGTATGTGGAGAGATGAAGGTCAGCATTTGCTTGCTGAACCACTGACTTTGCTGGCTGATTAGACTGACAGTTACTGTTGCCATGATCAAGGGAGGTAATCTGCAACTATTGAGACAACAATGTGCTCCTGCCTATTTAAAGGAGACCGTTTTATCACCCTTATTGAAAAAGTCTTCTTTTGACCAAGTGACTTTTTTTTTTCTAAATATAGGCTTAGTTTCAAATATTCCATTATTGGGTATGGTGACATAGAGAGTGATGGATGAAACTTCTGGATCTATTTCAATAAGGGTTTTGTTAATTTTAATTATCCATCTATGATTTTAATTGCATTAAACCATGTTTTGTGTTACCTGAGAGACAGCAACAATGTTGGCAGCATATGGAGGCAAGTCATATTTACACTCACGGCATATCTTCTTAAGAGTAGAGACACTAGAGATAGATAATTCTGGATTGCCCAGAGCCTGCAGTACCAGGGGCAGGACATTGTTGATCATTACAGGATGATCAGCCAGCCACTCTGAGAGAGCCCCTAGTATCAAAAAGAAAACAAGTCAAGATTACTTTGCTGATATGACAAGCAAATTCAGGGAATAGCACAGCAATTTCTCCTTACCAAACAAGGTTTGTTTGAAAACCTCTTCCCCACACATAACCTCATTCAGGTCCCAGGGTAATAGTGGGCAGCAACCCTTCACAAAGTTAAACTATCCTTTTGTAACAGCTACATAATCTCAATATTGCAATCTTCCCCATTCAACAACATCTCCCTCCACTTGCCCAATTTCCTCACCAATAGTGAACATCACCGTGTCTGCAAGTTGTACATTGCTGATGCTGATGTGGGGAATGAGGCCGATAAGGCCAGGAACCACGTCTGAATAGTTTACATCTATGGTCTCTGCAATGGACTGGAACCCATAAAGTAAAGCTTCCGTGTTCTGTCAGAAATAAAAAGAGATGTGTTGAATCCAGCTCCCTCTCAAATTTTGATTCGGACAAAAGAGGTATGGTATGGAGCTACTTCCCACAGAAAAATATAATTGTCATTTTTTTACAGTTAATTCTATGATATAATTTTTTCCCCAAAGCAAGTATTATTTTTCAAGACGATTACATCTGAATCTGGGAAGTACGTCCCCAATTACACTCATGGTCCTTATTCTGTGCACCCGTTGCATATATGGCCTGAGCAGCAATTGACTGAAAGTTAAGTAATTTGGCTTCTCACAGTTTCACTACTTCAAGAGAAGGGGGAAAGAAGAAGCAAATATCTTGCATACACGTTCCTTCTCAATGGGCCATTTTATATAAAGACATCACTTAGATTACAACATGCTCAGTATTCTGGAGCATTGGCATGATTGTTACTTCTAAAGGCTTTGGTTTGTAAATCATGGTCAGGGCTCAATTTTTGTTTGCTGTCACAGTGATGGATAAGGAACCCCTGCAGTCATTGGTACTTCGTATCCATCACTGTTTGCCGCACCAGTAGCATTCTGATAACACAGGTAGGTGATCCATTTTGATCAGCTGTCATATATGGACATGTGGCTCAACATTACAACTATCTCTGTGTAGCAGACATATCTAATACCTTTTGCTAAACTAAAAGGACCGGTTTTCGTAACACCAGTGGGAATGGGACTGCACCTTTACTATAGCAATCTCGATATTAATCTAGGAGTAAAGAACTCACAACTATATGAAGTTCCAGCTTCAGTTTGAGGTTCCACAGTACCCAGATCATTTCACTACAATTCAGATGGAAGCACCTGATTATTAGCTGTTTAATTTTCCATTTTACACCTTCTTTTCATTTAGCAACCACATTTCAATCCAACAACTTGATTGTTAAGCAAAATGTGTGTGTGTGTGTGTGTGTGTGTGTGTGAGAGAGAGAGAGAGAGAGAGAGAGAGAGAGAACACTCCATTGTGAAGATCACTGGTTGCTGCCCTTGCATTCAGATAAAGTTATCTTATACTGTGTACTGTGCTGACCCGTTTTTTCACCTCCTAGGGCAGAGAGATTGCTTAAACAAGATATCTTTTCCTGGGCTGCTTTTCTCTGCAATAAGTGCTTCCCTACCAAGTGCTAAGTTCAGGTTTACAAGCTCACGTCTGTGATCTTAATTAGTTGATTATAAGTTTTAAGTCAGATCTTAAATCAATTTCAGGTGTGATTTGGTGATAAATATACACATTGGTCAGAAAATGATTTTTTTACAACTGTGGTATTTGTGAATGGTTGCTAACCAAGGTAATAGCTAAAGAATAAATAGCTATATAGAGCTCAAACTGGAAAAATGGTGAAAAATTTCGTAATACCAATTTATTCCATTACTTCTTCTACATTGTTTCCTCCCTAGTCCTAATGGTTCACTGGTTACTGCTGTCATCTGAGAGCAGAAGAACTCTACCCTCACCTGCCATGAGGATGGCTGATCTGAATTTGTCAGAAGACGACCCAGTTTGTCATATAAGCTACTCAGGAGTTCCGCTCCCAACATCTCATATACATACATCAAAGTATCTGAGATGTCCACTCTGAAAGACAAAAGAACCACAAAAACATCTGCTTACCGGACCAAGAATACATACAAATAGCTAAAATAAACACTAACAATCCAACATTCAGCCTTCATTACAACCAATACTGTATGATTTACTACTCTTTTGCAGTTCACCAGCCATTTCATATATTAAAAGACACCGCTAAGCAAAAGGCCATACCGATATATACGAAATTGCTCCTTTTCATCGGAGGACCAGCAACTGTATTCTTCGTCAGAGGGGAACTGAGCTTTATGTAGAAGTACATCCACTAACTGAAAATATACAGGTCGATACACTTGCTGATACATAGCCTGTTTTTCTGGATCAAAAGAGAGAATGTCATCCTGCAAACAAAAAGATATTTGCTCAATTGCAAGGAAAAGCTATGTGACACAACTATCCTACGAGTTGGGTATGGTCTTAAGAAATTACTGCTATCATCACTTTCTGAGGGGATAGCTAGAACCCACAATTCAATACCATACCACTTTCCCCAAATCTTTCAGTTGCTCTGCCCAATATTGACTTGCTCATTGTACAAGAGCACCCCAGATTCCTTTCCTGGCATTTAACACTTTTCCTAGGTTCTAGCTGCAAGGCAACAACAAGAGGCTGTTGTTGTTTTAATGGGAAAAAAGATACAGATGTAGAGCTACAGATGTCTTTTAGACATATGTTTGCAACTGAGTTTATTTGAGATCTCCAGAACAGACTGCCAATTGTCTTTGTTTTAACATCAGAACATTAAAGTAAAGGAATAACTTTATATTATACTCTGTCAATCCACCAAATAAGCAGTATCATCTCCCAGCAATTAGGCAAAAATGGAAACTATCACAGACCAGGTTTCCTGTACATCTTCAATTACTGCCATCTTGTTCTTATTTTTGTCTAAGTAAGGAATAAATGAAGTCATGCTCTCTAGCACAAAATAGCCAATGAAAAGTCAAATATACAATGAGAATTAAGAGTAAGCATATTGCTGTGAAGTACAGTAGACATAACAGAAAAAAAAATCCCTTTTCCAATAGACTATCGAAGATGCTGCTCTAGTTCAGCACCCTTCATTAATAATGTGTCTGCGGGCTGACATACTGCATTAGTCACATACTGAGGCAACGTATGACCTCACCCTATTTCAAGCTGGCACTTAGAAATGCAGCAGTTCAACAAATAGCCTTGTTCTTGAGCACTGCAGGAGTGCCAAGCTAATCTGCCACGCTATATAGAGAAGGCATCCTACTTAAACAGAGGATGGATATTCAAATTCAATGACATACAATAAAACATGGGCTGAAACAAGATGTGGCAAGATAATAATTCTACTATCCAGTAAAGCATTCATTGCATGGCTCTTATAAATAAATCGTATCAAGCTAAGAAAATGCCACTAAAGGAATCTGCTTCAGGAAGAGAACTCTTACCTGCAATGTATACCAGAAAGTGAGTGTAAGTGAGCTTGTGGTCTCATTCACAGGATAGTGTCCTGGGATTCCGGTGCAGAACATTATCATGTTGACCAGTGCCAGAAAACTCTGCCAATGATCTACCTGGTCCAGAAGTGCTCTATGGAAGGTAGTAAGAATGCAGAATCAGGAACCTGCTATATCATGGCAGACCCATAGGAATCTATATACTACTAAAACTCCCATTTATAACCTTCAGTTGAATGAAAATGTGTATCAAAGGGCACAACTTTTGAATCAATGTATCTCAAACGAGTTCACTTAAACAATGAGTCCAAAATCTGGGACTCATTATTCTTATGGGATTGAAATTTGGCAAAGTTGTAGTTGTTTAAGCACTGCTTTGTGGCCATGCTGCCGCAGTCAAATGATCAGTCATTTCCACCACTCTTTGCCAGCTTCTCAGAAGGCAAGTTAATAGGGAAGTTTGCAGAAAGTTGGAGTTCACTCCCACTGTTTTTTGCCTGCCCATGATCATTTTGTTTCTCTGCAGAAGAAAATATCTTTGAAATGATGATCCAATGGGTCACAGGTGGTCTAATAAAATATAGAACTTAAGATAATTCATATGGACAGTGGGTTTCAATTTCAGCCGCTACTGGTTTGCTCGTGGGGGTGCGTGCGTGCGCTCACGCGATGCTTCTGCACATACGGAGAGACATCCAGGTGGGTGGACAGAGCCTCCCGCCACCGCTGCTACCAGTTCGCCCAATCCAGGGTGAACAGGTAACAACCCACCACTGCATATGGAATAGGATTCAACAATTCATGAAGCAAATGCCCATTGAAGCCCATCAGCTGGAACTGTTTTAGAACCTGAATAACTTCCATGCACATAACAGATCTAAGATTCTGTAGAGTTCCCACAAAATGCTCTTTACATGGGGCTCCCTTTGGGGTGCAACTGGAGGCTGCAGTTGGTCCAGAATGCGGCCGCACGGGGGATTATGGGAGCGACGGAGCGCTCACATATAACACCTGTCCTGCGCGAGCTGCACTGGCTTCCTGTGGTCTTCCGGGTGCGCTTCAAGGTGTTGGTGACCACCTTTAAAACGCTCCATGGCTTAGGGCCAGGGTATTTGGGAGACCGCCTTCTACCGCCAATAGCCTCCCACCAACCGGTTCGCTCGCACAGAGAGGGCCTCCTCAGGGTGCCGTCGGCTAGACAGTGCCGGCTGGCGACCCCGAGGGGGAGAGCCTTCTCTGTGGCAGCACCTGCCCTCTGAAATGACCTGCCCCCTGAGATACACACGATATCAGACCTCCTGACTTTTCGTCGGGCCCTGAAGACACACTTGTTCCATCTAGCTGGGCTGGCTTGATCCCATCCTCTCAGTTTTTTTTTAATCGAATTTGGTTTTAATTGGGTTATTTTAAATTCGGGCCAAAATTATTTAATTGTTTTTTTAAATGTTTTTAAATTTAACATGCTATGTTTTATCTTGACTGTACACCGCCCTGAGTCCCGCAGGAGAAGGGCGGTATAGAAATAAAATAAAATAAAATAAATAAATAAATAAACAAAGTTTGTAAATTAGCATCTAAATAATCTTCTAGATTTTTAAATGGAATTTGAGAGGTTGCAAGCTGTTTGTGAGGAATAAAGAACCCAGAATGGCTTTAGCCACATTCTAGCAATCACTGCTATTAAATACCAACACAAGGCTTAATGCTTCTCACCGAGAATGATTCTCCCCTAAGGCTACAGCAATACGGCAAATCCCATGAGAAGTTTCCATATCCCTATTTTGAACTGCTTGACGTAGCTGTTCCTGGAGTCCTAGTACCGGTGGAATGAGCTTCAGAAGAGTATTCACATACCTGTTAGGAAAGAGAGAAGATAATAATGGAGAACTCTATATTCCCCACCAATTCTCCTGTCTTTAGCAAAGTATCACAGTCCCTGGTAGATTACACAAGTATTTAGGTCCCCCTACCTGCCCAGCCCCACTTTTCCCTTTGTATTCATCTGGATTCTTCAGAATTGTTAAGATCAGAGGATGAATGCAATAATGCCTTCAATGAATGAAACCAACCTTCTTATAACTGCTACTCAGAATTATATTGCCTTTGTAGCTATCTATCTATCATTCCTAATAGCACCTAATAGACCTTTACAACATTAAAATGAAGTCTCCTTCCAGCCATGCTTGACTTCTGATGGCTTCCAGGGCATGTCCGTGATGTTTTCCTGGCAAAAATACAGAAACAATTTGCCATTGTCTTATATATTTTTCTAACTCTGCAGTCTAGCCTATGGCTCTGGCACTCCCTGGATGTCTTCCACCCAAATATTAGCCAAGACTTATGTTTATTAGCTTCCAGACCCAGACAGCTAGGTATTGCTAGCTGCTGAGATTTTTGAACATCAATTTCTTTTATTTCTTTAAACCAAGTGTGTGCAAATTTTTGGAACAAAAACTGTATTTAGCCTTGCAGTAACTTCCTAGGCTACAGAAATACATTAGTTTTTTTTTTATGATAAATGAAAATTCTATTTAATAATTTAAATGCAGTTAATATGCTTACTTTCCACATTTTTCTATATTTTCCCCTTCAAGCATGTTAAACAGACTTAGATGCTCAGTAATAATTTTTGGAAAATCACCAAAAACTATATTTAAACTGTTATAGATGCTAAGGACTCAAGTTATACAATACCATACAACACTATTTTATGCCATCTAAATCAGATAGCTATGCATTAAGCTGGGTTCTGCAATGCAGGAGGAGACTTTCTATTTCAAATCAATAAAATCAATATATGTGAGAAAAATATATAAACCGCTCCATCTTCATCATTATAATTTAACAAAGTTTGATCATGCAAACTCAAAGCAACCGGACTTTCATTTGAAGAATGATGTATTAGATGTAATGGTTAAGGTGCTGGCCTAGAAACCAGGAGACTGAGTTCACTTGGCATCACATTTTTACTCCCATACATCAGACTCATAGCAGCAGCCATGTTTTTTAAAGTGACAGTATACCTAAGGCCTGATGTGCATAAATTGGAACAAACTGTATTTGACACAATAATTTATAATATTTTAATTTTGCCGCAACAGCTTAAATGCAATTACTTTTCTGGAATTTGCCAGCTTTATTCATATATTTAATTACTGCATGCAACAGACTTTAGAAAAGATATGATTTTATTTTAAAATAGGCCTGTTATGCAGGAAAGAAGTTAAATCAAGCTTCAGAAGAAAGCTTACACCTTTGGTATAATTCTGCTTTTCTTAAGAGCCCACATCTGTTATGGGTGAAATGGAATAAATATTTGAAGATGTATGATATTCATTGTTTAAACAGAATCTGTTGATGGGAAGAGAATTTGAAAGAGTTACAATCTTTGAATATTCATTTCCTCAAATCAAAAATAAACGTTCAGATAGCTAGTATTTCACAGTGCACTGCAGCATTCCAGAACCATACAAGTAATTTCTTGCCTGTCAATCTTCCTATTGTTGCCAATAGGTGATTGTAACTATGACAACAAGGATGGAGGAAATGGAGAGGAAGAGCAAGGGATGGCCTCAAAGGAGACAAGAGAGATGCTATGCTGATGGCTAATCAGACAGTTTTCAGTTTCCTGGCTACTGAGGCAGACTATGAAGAGATATGCTTATTCTGAACTTGCCCACCCACCTGACTCTGCCTCATATATAGTCCACAGTTACAGGTAGAAGACCATACCAATGCTATGCTTATAGCACTGAAGAAATCAAAAACTTTCTCTTATTATCCATAGTGCTGGACTCTGCACTGAAAGAATAAGCCAAATACCTCCACTAATTTGTTTTAGCAGCTTTCAAAAATCCTGTCCCATCTCCATCTTGCTTTACATTGATTATTTAGTAGAATATCATATTTTGGTGTGAAACAAGTCCATAGGCTAAAAAAAAAATCAGGTAATTGGCATTTAGAAGCTAGGAGTAACATAAATGTTTGGGAGGAGGAAAAGTAAGTGTGGTTACAGAGGGTTAGAAAAGAACAGGGCTATCTGTATGGCTAAGGAGCAGTTCAAATGAAATCATTCTGCATTAGTATATGCAAAAATAGAAATGCAAAAGTACACTTTAAAAATACTGGAAAAGACTACCGGTAATACACAGACAAGATAACTGAACTAAAACATTTTTCCAACCAATGGTAATCCAATTCAACATAAATCAGAAAGAATAAAGAGCTAAGCAATCCTGGATCATTTCTTCCATACATCTTTATTAATTAATCTAACAGAACAATGTATACAGTTCACCTTCTCTTAAGCTTTCAAAAAGGAAGAGAGAAATAGACTTGTTTCATAGCCCCATGATGAGATTTTACATGACTTTCACTACTACCACAACCTGGAGGGGGGAGCACATTTTCTATTTTTAAACAGGTGATATCCTATGTGGACTTTTCAGTAGTTAAATTATTTTATAGCCCATTTTTGTTTAGAAAGCTCCCATAGTTTTGCAGTAGTACACTTTTGAGATATACTTCCTCAAGTCCAACTAAGTTTGGCAAGTGGAGTCCAACATTCTTTTAAAGCAGTAAATAGTGATTTACTCTGCCACCTTTTAGATACATATATAGGGAACTAATTTATGTTCCCTATAATTTTCCTCTCTAGGTTGAATATACTATACATATCAGTGGTGAAATCCAATTTTTTTACTACCAGTTCTGTGGGTGTGGCTTGGAGGGCATGGTGTGGCTTGGTGGGAATGGCTTGGTGGGCGTGGCAGGGGAAGGATATTGCAAAATCTCCATTCCCATCCCACTCTGGGGCCAGCCAGAGGTGGTATTTGCCGGTTCTCCAAACTACTCAAAATTTCCCCTACCGGTTCTCTAGAACCTGTCAGAACCTGCTGGATTTCACCCCAATACATATCCAAATGTAAAGTATCTGTCATCAATAATAGTTAAATACACTGAGGAATCACAGTACCAGTTTCTTCAAGAATATATTTTGATCAAGGTTTCTACTCAAATACTTCATCTCTATTGTGAAGAAACATGGACAGCGGAAAGGGGAAAAAAGTGAAAAGACAGGAAGAAAATTATACAGGTAGTCCTTGACTTACAACAGTTGCTTTAACACCATTTAAAGTTATGATGGACCTCCACAGAGCTACTTACTATCTGTTTTTGGAGCTATAACTGCGTGCATACATTTAAACCCTCTCTATGATCACATTTTAGGAGCTTGGCAGCAAACTCATCTTTATAGCCATTTGCAGTGACCCACATTCACATGCTTGTAATTTGTGCCTTTTGCCTGTTTCTGTTTACTTTCAGTTTGCAACAAAATATGCCCATTGGGGAAAATGGATTTAACCACTGCTGGTTTGCTTAATGACCATGGCATTTGCTTAATGACCCTTCTAAAAATGGTCATCACTTTGAATCCTGTCATATAATATCTTGACTTAAGACACAATGACCTACGACCATAATTCTGGAATCAATTATGATTGTAAATCAAGGAGTATCTATACACAAAGTCTCATCTGCTAATGAAATCTTCCAATGTTTCTAGTTGCATATTACATTTTTTCATAAAACCACAAATATAATCACAACAGATAAAATCTCATTAATCATGTCCATTTTCTGAAATGGACGTAATTCTCAATTTCTCTATTAATACAATTCATATATCTTCCTAAATAGACTACTAAATTATGGATAATAGTGAACCTGAGTGAAGACAAATTGAATTATTCTCTTTTTCAAACAATCTGTCAGCTCCTCCAGTTTTTCCCACATTGTACAAAGCAAGAAACTTCAAGCAGTAATACTTGCAAATAAGATACCAGACGTATAAGTTAAAAATCTTTCTGAAAGCAAAGATCAAACAAGCAGTAAACCTTGCTAGAGGCTGTATATGGATAACATCCCTATCAAAAAACAAGTAACGGGTAATTTTATAGATTAACTATAGTTGTGGTTGGTTTTTGATGCTTACTAGTTAAGTCTGTTTCAAAGGAAACTAATTACTGATAATTCTCACCTAAATAAAAGCACTAGTTTTTAAAAATTTTATAAAATACTGTCTAATGAAAAGAAAGGTGACAAAGAAGATAATGCTTGCTTTTAAAGGGTTGCTCAAATAAATTTTTTTATTCTTACCAAGATTTCGCTTTTAAGAACATTTGAAAACTTAATGTATTGGATTCACTTGCTTGCATTCTTTGTCCAAGAACGCTACAAGAATGTACACACACTTTTGCAATGAAGTCAAGATGACTGAAGAAAGTTCTATTAATAAAATATCAGACTGGATCTCTGCGTATGGAAATAAATAGTTTATATCTAAGGTTGCAAATGTTTAAAAGCGTAACTGGCTCATAATGTCAAACTATACTTACCTCTGAGCATCAGGCTGGGAAATGGCATTGACAATAGCCTCCACAGCAATGTCGAACAGTTCTGGATCATGCAGAGAAGTGAAAGATGCTTGGATCAAGTTCTCACATTCCATCAAAGAAATCTCTAGTTGCACCCAACTGGAGAAACACTTCAGCACCTTCTGCTTAATGAAACCAGGAGAGTCTTGCTGTTGCAACAATTGTTCTAGCAGAGGGAACACAGATGTGCACTCCTGTGACAAGACACTACGTACCTGCCCCTTACGGTACTGAGGCAGACGACTGGTTTGGAATTCCTCAGGCAACACTGTCAGAAGTTCCAGTAGTGCAAGGCAGCGTGCTCGCCCATCTACATTAGAGTCCTCTGCCTGAAACATGCGTACCATGTCAGCAATAGCACATGGCCAAGCTTCTGGCATCATGTTCAGTGCTAATGAAGCCAATGCCACACAAAGGCGGGTCAGCACAATTTTGGAACCACTAGCAAAACGAGTTATGTGACTGAAGAGCTGTGATTTAAGGCTCTCATACTGGTCAGCAGGGATGTCATTCCAGTAGCGTGAAATCTTAATGTGGAGGGCACTGGCCCCAAAGTATTGGATCTCAGGCACCTTGTCCATATCAAGAAGCAACCAACTGAAGTGCCAAGCTTGTGGTGATACTTGAGCTTGCATCAGCCATTTCTGGGCCAGGTTCTTGTTTTCAATGTTGGGGTCATAATATAGCTGGTGGAGTGCCTAAAAAGCAGGAAACAATAAATGATTCAGTATTTTCTACATTCTCGAAACAACCTAGGATGGTAATGAATCAAACCCAAAATATAAAACTTCTCCATAGGATAGAGGGCTCAACAGGATAGTTGTCTAGAGACTGGTTTCTGTTGACCAGGCTTCAGATAAATCTTTGAATAAAAGTTCAATTTTACAACACAGGTATCATCTTTGTTCTTTCATTTTTGCATCAGTGGAGGAACACATTGTTGTAATCAGAAAATAATATAAACACCAATGATTTATATAAGCAAGGACATCTAAAAAAGTTCAATTTCTCAGAAGATACTTGGGCTACATGCGATTACTTACAGTGGAATACCATAATCTGGAGTGGAAAATATTTGTTATAATTTGACAAAAAAGGAAAAAGAAGTTGTTTGATACTGAACCAAATAAAGGAGGTTTGTAACAAAATGGGGAAGGAAGGCAAAAGAAGGGAGGCAGGTGGCAAAGGGAGGAAAAAAAACAAGGGGAAGAGATTCTGAACACCTCTCTTGCCTTAATTTTTTTTTCTCCAAAATGAATTATAAGGTTTAAATCTTTAGATATCTCTCCTATCCATTCTATCTCCATTTTAAAATCAACTTGCTTTTATAATGGTTAAGCACAAACTACAACGCAGTAGATATGTTGCTATCACTATGGAAAATCTGAAAATTAAAGTTTTTTCAGCTAAATGCAATATTTCATTCAACTACGGTATATAAGAACTGCGGTGGTGCAGTGGTTAGAGTGCAGTACTGCAGGCTACGGCTGCTGACTGCCAGCTGCCTGCAATTTGGCAGTTCAAATCTCACCAGACTCAAGGTTGACTCAGCCTTCCATCCTTCCGAGATCGGTAAAATGAGGACCCAGATTGTTGGGGGTAATATGCTGACTCTGTAAACCACTTAGAGAGGGCTGTAAAGCATTGTAAAGTGGTATATAAGTCTAAGTGCTATTGCTATATAAAGTATTATTTTGTTTCTCACTTCCACATGAAAGAGCAGCTGTCTGCCATCCTTCATGAGATACATATAGGTAGTCCTCAACTTACAAACATTTCTTTAGTGACCATTCGAAGTTACAACAGCACTGAAAAAAGTGATTTATGACCAGGTTTCACACTTATAACTGTTACTGAATCCCCCATGGACACACGTAATCAACATTTGGGCACTTGGCAACTGACATGTATTTATGACAGCTGCACCATTCTGGGATCACGAGATCACCATCTGTAACCTTCCCAGTCAATGGGGGAAGCCAGATTTACTTAACAGCCACAGGAATCACTTAACAATTGCAGTGATTCTCTTAATAACTGTGCCAAAAAGGTTATAAAATAGTATAAAACTCACTTAATAACTGCCTTGCTTAGCAACAGAAATTTTGGGTTCATGGTTGTAAGTTGAGGACTACCTGTATATATCCTATCCTATCCTATCCATCTATACACACACAGCGTATATGTACCGGTATATATAATTTATTTCCATAGCAGGCCCCTATCAATAAAGAACTAATAGTCAAATACTAATTTTTGGTTTAGCAGTTAAAAAATCTGTATCTTAAAGTCTCCAAAGAATAAAACCAGATATACAAAGCAAAATTGGATCCCTACTGTTCAATGTATGCATATAGGTAAACAGAGATTATACAGGTTTACCCACCCCAACAGTCCAGTGGGAGGGGCACGTCCAGGTTCCACTTATTAAGGATTTGTTGGACTCAGAAGACATGCCTTTTCTGTTGCAGTGCCTACCTTTTGGAACATTTCCCAAGATTAGGTTAGTTCTGACATTGCTGGCTCTCAGAAGGCCTCCAAGACCTGGCTGTTCTTCCAGACATGGGGGTCAGGAATTTCATGAACTATGAGTTATTGTTATTGTTGATGGGCTTGGCCATCATGCTCTATTTATTTTTATTTTTTGTTTTCCATGTTATGATTATAGTTATGGTTTTTTTTATTTCCGTTTTCACTCAGAGTCATTTGTGCAAGATGGGTGCTATATAAATTGAATGAATAAACAAACAATAAGTTATTTACTGTGATTCAAAATAATCCTGCAAGATTCCAGAATGACACCTTCAAACTAGATAGAAAAGTAGATGGAATTCAAAATTGAAAAGCACAAACTGATGCAAAACAAAAGGAGTATCCTAACATATATGTGCTGATGATCAAAGATTGCATTTCTCCCATGTTTTCTCATCATATAAGCAAAGTAGACAGCAATAGTAGTTTTTTATTTTTATTTATTTATTTTTCAAATTTATATGGCCGCCTGTAGAGACTACATGTTGCAATACTCAAATCTACAATATATATTTCTGAGCTGATACGGTAGCCTTTACATTCCTTTACACTTTAACAGGGGAAGCAAGGCCACAACAGAACTAGCAACAGTGGTATTTTACCACTAATTATAAATACTCTACAATTATCACATCAGCTTTATGGCTATAGCCTGACAAGGAGATGACCTTCCTTGCGTTCAGTCTTTTGACTTAGGAGATGGCTACAGAAAGGGGAGTCATAAGGAGGTCTGTAATGTTGTGCTATTCTTGGACCAAGGGCAGAGACAGTAAGCATTGTAACATTATATCTTGTAGCAACCAGCACAGAACAGATTCCCTAAGCAACAGAGTGAGGTTTCTTCTGCACACAAATACCACTGGGACAGCATTAACCTTATGAGCACTAAACGCATGGTAGATTCATACTTCAGCTGTTGGATAATGTTCTGGTTACCTGAAGCTTTACTCAGAATTAAAAAAAAAAAAAACACAGGATAGATTTCTTTTCTCAAAAATAAAGCAGATTGCACTGGATATACACCATGTATTCTTTAAGGTTTTGGATAAAAACTGATAGTTTCAGGTTTGAGTATTTAAGAAACAGCAGTAGCAGCAGTTGTTATAAGCTTTATAGATTTAGCAAACTGCTTCTTCCTTCCAAAGTTGCTTTAAGTTTTAATAAAGCAAGAATATGTGAACTTGTGCCTTGAGCAAATAGCAACAAACGGAATCCTTATAACCAGAGTCCAAGGAAATAATAAGACAAGGACACTGAAGTAGAGATCTATAATTGAAAACAGAACAAGTTCAGAAAGCCACACAAGGCCATTCCCCTCCCTTCATATTTTTCCCTGGAATAGCATGAAAGTGATATATATTTCATTTCATTTTTCATTTTATTAAATTTGTATACCGCCCTACTCCCGAAGGACTCAGGGCGGTGAACAGCCATAATAAAACATATAAATACAAAATTTAAAAAAGAGATAAAACAGATTAAATAAATTTGGCTGATCATTTTAAAACCCCAATAATTTAAAACCAAATTTAAAATTTTCCATTTAAAAGAGGAGAAGTTCAGGTCAGGCCGGCTTGTTGGAATAAGAACGTCTTAAGCGTGCGACGGAAGGTACGCAGATCCGGAATCCTCCGTATCTCGGGGGGGAGCTCGTTCCAGATAGTAGGTGCCCCCACAGAGAAGGCTCTCCCCCTGGGGGCCGCCAGTCGACATTGTTTGGCTGACGGCACCCGAAGGAGCCCCTCTCTATGGGAGCGTACTGGTCGGTGGGAGGCTATTGGTGGTAGCAGGTGGTCTCGCAAATAGCCAGGCCCTAAGCCATGGAGCGCTCTAAAGGTGATGACCAAAACCTTGAAGCGCACTCGGAAGACCACCGGGAGCCAGTGCAGCTCGCGCAGGAGAGGCGTTACATGGGAGCGCCACATCGCTCCCATCACCACCCGCGCGGCCGCACTCTGTGCCAGTTGGAGCCTCCGAGTGCTCCTCAAGGGGAGCCCCATGTAGAGAGCGTTACAATAGTCCAGACGGGAGGTGATGAGGGCATGAGTGACCGTGCGTAACGAGTCCCAATCCAGAAAGGGACGCAACTGGCGAATCAGGCGAACCTGATGAAAAATCCTCCCGGTCACGGCCGTCAAGTGCTCTTCTAAAGACAGCCGTGAATCCAGGAGGACGCCCAAGTTGCGAGCCCTCTCCGTGGGGGCCAGTGCTTCGCCCCCAATAGTCAGCGATGGCACCAGCTGACTATATCAGGACGTCGGAAACCACAGCCACTCGGTCTTGGATGGGTTGAGTCTGAGCCTGTTCCTCCCCATCCAGATCCGTACGGCCTCCAGGCACCGGGACATCACTTCAAGGGCATCGTTGGGGTGGAATTAAATATGTATTTAAGACACAGTATGGCTGGAACTAGTACAGCACACTGAAATAAATCTGATCTTAGGAGGCCAACAATAGACCATTATCCCCAACAGACTATGCATAGCTTTGTTGCTATTGTCTTTGCAGTGATTTCCACTTACTCCTTGAAAAGCATTCTGGGTCACTTTCCTACCTTGTCTCACTGACCCAAGCATTATGATTTTCTCGGCAACCAATTGCCATCAAGCAACGGGAACCATAGCAACAGAAGCATCATCTTCTCATTCAGGCAAAGTCCTAGACCTCTTCACTATGGCACGCAGGGTGCAGACAATTGGAAAGGAGGAAGGAAGATCGCGGAGGATTGCTCTGGCTCTGCAGCATTTTTAACTGTTACCATAAATAAATCCTGTTATAATCGAAATCTTATTTGGGGCTAATATAGATACCTTTCTCCATGCATTTTAGCCTACTATCCACAAACGCTTATGTTATATGTGTATGCCAAGCTGTCAGACGCAGTGTTCAACAATCAGTGCTATCTTCAAATACATCCCAAACCTTAATAACAGTTGGATAAGAAAAGTATTAAATAAGTAACTGATTTCAGAACAAATAACATAAATAAATGTATAACTCTTTCAACTGAATTAAGTAAATAGTAGGTTTCCCCAGTGGTGGGATTCAAGAAATTTAACAACCGGTTCTCTGCCCTAATGATTTCTTCCAACAACCAGTTTGCCAAACTGCTCAGAAAATTAACAACCGGTTCTCCCGAAGTGGTGTGAACCGGCTGAATCCCACCACTGGGTTTCCCCCACCCAAACTGGCATTGACATCAATGCTTTTCTCCTTCTTTGGGTAAACTGTGAGGTACTCGTGTTTGCTGATAACCCTGATATAATTAAGAGTGATTAAAAGAAAAAAAAGTCTTCAAAAATACTGGACTATCTAAATGGCTTTTCCCGATTCTATGAGCTTTTCCTCATATTGAGGAATTTGGCATTAATATGGTTAAATACAAATCAGTATCAGCAAGTATGACATTATGTCTATTAGGTTAAAAAAGGCAAACCTTACAATGTAATGGACAGGAGGAATAATCTTGGGGAAAAGGAGGAAGAGCAGCAACCAAGACAATGGTCAAATAAAATAAATCTGAGTCTGGGTCAGAAATGTAATTTGAGAAAATGTCTCAGACATGTCTTTCCTTAGTTTTCATGAAGATAAAGTGAAGAGGAGGGAAGCGTTTTCAGACTTGCATGATTTTTTTTATTATAATCTTATAATAAAAGTAGTATTAGCTTGTGTGTCTTCAGTCTCTAAGTTTGATCTATTTTGGAAGGCTGACACACATTTATGATAATAAAATTTGAGCTATGGTGACTGACCAGAAAAGGGATTGATATTGTGATAATTAATTTGATAAAAATATAGAATGAACTAGCAACTGCTACCCAAAGGTTCATTTTATGTTAGACACAATAAAAATAGAACTGCAATATTATTATATTAGTTTTCTATGGCATTGCCATAATCTTAAAAAAAATTCAGTAATAGCTGGAAAAAAATGGAAGAGCAGGCATAATTTTCTAGATGTTAGATCAATTTCATTATAATAAAAAGTTACAACTCGGGAAGGTTTTTAGATTTTAAAAAATAAGAGAAGAAAGCCTTCTGCTGTGTGAGCAAGAAGGAGAAAGGAAGGAGGCTGGGCGTGGCTTAGCTCAACTGTTCTGTAGTAAAGCTGCTTGCTGCTGTTTTAAAAGTAAAACTGAAAGTGAAACTCCTCTACTTGTGTTTTGTATTTGGAACAGATTTCTTTTCAGGTGGGGAGGGAGAGAAGTACTCCTTAGCATCAGAGCATGTTAATAATAATATAGGAAATACTAATGCTCTGATGGTCATTTTGAAAAATCCTTTCTTAGTGAGCACCTAGAAGCCAAGAGGAACATATGTGGAAAATTTCAAGTTTGTAGGCTTTACGGTTCTGGAGATTTCATGATTAATGCGTGAGTGGTTTTCGCTTTTACATATATAGATTATTATGTATAGCATGCATGATTTTTATATGGCCTATCAAATTTTTCAACTTTCGATTTCCAAACATCAGGGGTGCTCAAAAGTTGTGACATGCCTTGGGGATTGTAAAGATATTTTGGTTGTTTTAATATAATTTAGATATGCTTGATAAATAACTACATAAATATCATAACTTTTTCATATTTTGTTTGTTTCATTTGCAGGAGTCAATAAAGACATTTTTATCATATGATGGTAGAAAGTGAGTTCTTCCAATGATGCTGAATGAAAGGACAGATAAAAAGAAATACTTCAATGAAAGGATGTTATTGAAAGCCACATTATCCTCTGTTAATATTGTTACAGGGAATCTCAAATAAACGTTTTTCTATCCCATTATATATAAATTGTACCTTTAAACAAAACCTTAAAACACTATAATCCAATCCTGGTCAGAAAAAAGTCCATTAGAAATTAGCAACTAATCTATTTTAATTTTGGTCAAATAAACCAACTTTACATTCCCTCCTTTTGCTTTCAACAATCCTAATCTTTAGTCCCTTCATATAGTGTCCAACCATTTGATTTCTTGTCATTTTTTCTTTGTCTCTTCACAAAATCACAGACAACATTAACAAATCCCTTTTGTAAATCCAGTATAGAAAGGTTATCTAAGACACCCTTCTTGTCTACTATTTGTATGTCCTTTTTAGTTATGAAAACATCAGACTCACAAGTAGATCAAACAGGAAACATGGCAAATGAACTAATTCTATTTATTGTAAAATTACATCAACAGAACCTTGCATGTCTGAAAGTACAAGTCTCCTGCTATATCTTTTTACCTCTTGATAAATTAGGATGGTTCCTTTCAAAGTTTATTTCTCTGCCCAATAATCAGTTGCGGGCTCTTCCCCCTTTTATCTGATCATTTCCATCTTCCAAGATTCTCATATTCCATTACAGCCAGTTTCATTTCTATATTCAATATTTCATGTTGTTCCATATCTTTCTTTTTAGCCTGTTAATTTTAAGTTCACTTTTGAATCCATTTTAGGCTTATCCAGTAAAACTTGTTGCATAATATCATTTAGTCTATCAATAATGGCAGAGATCTTTAAAGATAACTTCTGAATACATTATTCACAAATATCTCTCAGTGCATCCATTGTTAAAAGATTTTGCTCTTTTCTGCATTAGCAAATTGAGCGTAAGTGTTCTTCCCCTTTAACAATAATCTTTATTTCTTTCTATACACCTCTTATGTCCACCTTCAAGTCCCATTTTATCATGTTTTTCTTCTGAATGCAAAAACATAGATTCCCACAAGAAGAATTCTTTTGTTCCGTTTCATATTATTATTAAATCCATCAGAGTGAGTGGTGTGGTGGCCTAGAGGTGAAGACGCTTGCCTCCCACTCGGAAGGTTGAGAATTCAATCCTAGGCAGTAACAGATGTTCCTCTCTCAGGGCACAAAGAGAAAATATCTGCTGCAAACTCTACATAGGCATCAGGAAGGGCATCCAACCAGTAAGCACTCAACTCTATTCAGTTGCCCCACTCTACCCCAAGTAAAGGGTTTACAGGGTGGTCAAAAGAAAAAAAAAATAAATCCATTTGGACCTTTAAAATTCCTTTATAATATTCTAAAACCACCCTTTTGTTATTAATTAAAACAGAATAAAATCCTTAACTTGTACTTAAAAACTTCTTTAATAAAGAACTGAAGGAAACTCATTCAGTGAATACCATGACACTTGCTAGTCCAAAGGTACTCAATAATTAAAAAGCAATAAAAAGTTTATTTCAAAGTGATTAAGAAATGAGGTCCAGTGGTGGGTTCCTCCCAGTTCGGCCCGGTTCCGCCGAGCCGGTAGTGGTGACGATATGACATCATCGAACCGGTTCTGGCCCCTCCTGCAACCCCCCTGCATTAGTCTTAGCTTTTATTTGGCCCCACCCCCAATCTATTGCTGCCTCCTGAGTCCCAGCTATCGGCTAAAAGGGAAAAAACTATTTAAACTCTTGCCACGGGGCTTCAAAGGGCCGTTCCTACAGCTGATCAGTGTTAAAAGAAAACAAATGAGTAGCCTGCAAAAATAAATGGGTAGACCAGTGCCTGCAAAAATAAATGGGTAGACCGGTGCCTGCAAAAATAAATGGGTAGACTGTTGCCTGTAAAAATAAATGGGTAGACCACTGCCTGCAAAAACAAATGAGTAGACCAGTACAGCTCTGCAAGCAGTTAAAAGCCTGGTAGACCAGTACCTCTGCTAAATCCTAAAGAATCTTCACATAATCATCAAGCCACACCCACAAAATAAGCCACGCCCACAAAACCAGTAGTAAAAAAATTTAGAACCTATCCCTGGATCCGTCCAACCTTATCTTCTTAAAGGCTACATTATGCCTATGAGCTTTAATGGAATCCTGGATTCACTATTGCTCAACTCACAAACAGATCACAAAAACATCAGTTCCTGCCATCTACTTATAGAAGCTACTGTCTGGAGTATGTGTGATTAATCTCATGAGCTCTCTTTTCACCAGAGATTTTGGCAATCCTGGCATCGGCCCATCAATTTCAGCCATAGTGTCATCCTTACTTCTTCAGGGATGCCTTCAGTGCATCATGTCTTCACCAGAAGTCCTAATCCTTGTATTATTACCCATATTATTTCTATATTATTTTGTACTATTATATTATCATTACTATTACCATTTTTATTATATTTTATGCTTATTTATATTTACAGATTTTAGTATATGTGTTTCTATATATGCCATACATTCTGGCTGCAAATCTGCCTGTAATAAAGTTTTGATTTGAAAATGCCCTACTTAGGGAATTTCCCTGGTCTTGATTGGTCATTTTTCATGCCAGGTCTTTAGTCTAACATAGATGAAACATTCTTTGGACGTTAATTTTATAACAGTATTATCTTCAAAGCCACTAAAACACCACTATAGCTGACTTCTTTCATCTTATTTGTAAATTTCTAATTTTTTAAAAAATCACAAAGAAGTTATTTTCAGGTAACTTTTTTAATGTTAGAATGTCAATACGTTTTTAAATGAATAGACTAGACTAGAGCAACTATCTGATACTGCACTAGAATTTCAGAGACAGCTCTTACCATGAGGCCAATCTGTTTAATACAATCTTCATTGTGATTTAAGGGATAAAAGCCCCATTATCTAAAAACACTGACATCTGGTAATACAAGAACCAAGGAAAAAACAGAACAAAAAAAACCTCTATTAAACATAGTACCAAGAAAACAATTCACGTGCCACTAACAAAGAATTTCAGATATCTATGAATACAATGCACACCAAGCAGGACAAAGCAATAAATAAGCAGTAGCTTCTTTTGCTGAAATTGTTCAGCATCCTATCTCTAAAAGAGCATAGTAATGTATGGATTTCATTTTAAAAGAATTTTAGTATGCATTTATGCTAGAACTGTTGGCAGAAAAATCTGTTTATATTTTGGTCCCAGTAGTTCTATTCCAAAAGTAGCTTCACATTAGGCCATAACTCAGCCATAGCTTACAAGAAAATGGACACTGGACTTTTTTAAAAAAAAGGTATTGGCATTCTTTAGTGATTGGTTCAGGCATGCAAGGCAGGAACCAGTAGTTCCTAGGTCAGAAATGGCCATTATATGAACATACAACAATCCCGTGACTTTAAGACCACCAAACCCTGCCACAAACATCTGTTTATTTGGAAGGATGAAAATAAATCTCAATGTAAACCTCTGAGAATATAAAAAAGAAACCTTTGCATGAATAGTAAGCAATTAACTATTGTGCATAGCTTCATCTTTATCTGCAGTAAATATTTTAATCAAGGCAAACCCCGTTCAGGAGTTTTAAGCCAATTCAAGCTAAACAGATGAGTTGAGCCAAGAACTGTCAGAAGATCTATGATTTGCTGCCAAGCCCTTGTTGGAAAGCCAACATTTACGAACTCAGATTTTTATTTGAAATGAAATACTGTGATGTCCTGAACATTCTAAGAAACCTTAATCTTTCCCAAGTTCCACTGAAGCAAGGTGCAAAATATGCCCCAATTGCTTACAGTATATGGAAAAGTCCTTCCAGAGTATTTTGGCAACAATAAATTAATGGCAACATTGTTAAAGAGTCAAAGAAGAAGGTTCACTTATATTTTATTCCCCAGTATATTGTTCTGAAGGCAGCTGTCTCAGCTGTCACATCATCTAGTCCTGAAACTCAGTACTTTAAATTAGAAGCGATGGAAACCAACCTTCTTTTTCTAGGATAACAGCATAAATGTGTATTCTTAGATTATCTAGCCTCAACTGGGAAATCCATACATTGCTACATATGTATGCCCACAAAAGAAACAGGAATGATTGAAAAGCTTCAAAAACGAAGTTTTAGAAAGAAGAACCGGAAAAAGAAGAACAAAAGAATAATCTTGAAGCAGAGATGCATGTTGTTTGGGCCGGCACCAAAGCCAACACAATGAGAACATTTTCAGCTAAAATATTAAGACAACAAAAAATGTGAGTTTTCTACCTGCTGCTGAATTTAGTTGGAATTTCCCAAACTTTCAGTTCAATTTAATTCTACAATGTCAGTTATTATGGAAAGGAAAGTGAATATAAAGGATGAAATTTTATTCAAGTGCCTAGAATATTCCATAGGCTGCAACAAGTAGAAGATATCTCATGCCATTTCTCTTGTAAGTTAAAAAAAAAAACTATTTTAATTGAGCTGTGATTGGGGTAAAATGATTCATTGCTTATAAAATCAGAAAGCGTATTCTTGATAATACAAAGCTTTATTACAAAGTACTACAAGAATCTTTATACATGTTCTCATCTACAGGCTCAAAAGAAGATAGTCCCAAATCATTTCTGCAGAGTTACTGATCTAAAACACATACCTGGAATTTAAAGTACTGAAAGAAAATGCAATTCCAACCCAAGACTATCCCAGAATACATGTAATAACTGGGAATTTTGTGCTAAACTATGGAATGGAAAAGTTCTGGCTTCAATTAAATATCAATCTTTAAAATCATCTGTTATATATATATATATATATATATATATATATATATATATATATATATGTATGTATGTATGTATGTGTATATATTTCAATTTTTAAGCTTTTTTAGACTTCCACCAAGCATGAGAAAATGTCCCTTCATGTTTTTCACATTTATAACACACACATTAAAAGCTTTTATACACTGAAATTGCAGCTATGTCATAAATCATATCACTATTGGGTGATCCTTCCCAGAATTTTTCCCTAACAAGTACAAGTCAGTAAATCTATTGGATTACTTCTTTCCCCTAAATCTGATATATGTCCAATATGCAATGTTGTCCTCTCAGTCAGAAGACAATTATAATTCAAAAATTAATAAATGAACCAAAATAGTATTTGCCAACAGCTAATACAGACATTGTTAAAATAAAGGCGTGTCTTTTTAGTTGCATTTCTTCCATCCTATTACTTGAACTTAATTAGTCTAAATTTTTAATATAGTGAAAACAAAAATGAGAAGCTAGTTCAAAATCTAGTTAGCTCTATTCTATCATCTCGGCAAAAATGTGCGTGTCGGCCTCAACTAACTTCTTACACTGCAACACTTTCTATAAAACTAGAAGTTCTAGATTCATGTTGAAACAAAATTACAAGAATACCCACAAAGAACAGAAGAAAAGAAGCCTGTTAAGGCATCTGAAAGTGTTCTCTTAGAGCCGTGATGGCGAACCTATGGCACGCGTGCCACAGGTGGCACGCGGAGCCATATTAGTGGGCACGCCAGCTCAGCTCTTGGGCGCATGCATGCGCCGGCCAGCTGATTTTCGGGCCTTCTGGGCCCACCAGAAGTAGGGAAACAGGCTATTTCCTGCCTCTGGAGGGCCTGGGGGTGGGTGGGTGGGGAAGGCCCGTTTTTCTTTCTTATCTGGTTCCAGATCCTCTCTATTTATCTGGGAAGGGCGAAAACAGCCTTTCCCACTCCCTCGGAGACCTGAAAGGCCTCATTTCCCAACTCCCGGTGGGACAGGAAGTGATGTTTTTTGCTGTCCCCAGCCTCCAGAGACTCCTAGAGAGGCTCCTAGAGACTCTTAGAGAGGCTCTGGAGGCTGGGGACAGCAAAAAATGTCATTGCCTGTCCCACTGGGAGTTGGGAAATGGGACGTTTCAGGCCTCCGAGGGAGTGGGAAAGGCTGTTTTCACTCTTCCCAGATAAATAGAGAGGATCTTGAACCAGATAAGACAGAAAAACGGGCCTGCCAGGCCATCATGTGCCAGGAGCGGGGGGGGGGGAAGGGGGTTGCGCATGCATGCGCATGGGCATGTGTGTGCACGACCCTTCCCCTCCCCCTCCTCTCCTGGCACGTGATGGCAAAAAGGTTAGCCATCACTGTCCTAGAGCATCACATTCTGCATACAGCAAGGAAGACTCAAGCCGAAAACAGACACATGGCAGATTCAGCAGGATTTGCTACAAAGACTTGTATCTTGACCCCAATTCCCTAATGCTCCCTGCAGTATAAACTGGGCACTGAATTCAGCCCAGTACTATATAGTTCCCTGCAGAAAGGGCTCACATTTTTCCACAGCTGGTTACCCAACTGTTGTCATTATAGTGCAAGCTGTGTTTCACAGGAAGGCTTCATACAAGGCAATGCCAGACAGTAACGCAAAACCCTCTTTGAGACAGAACTGGGGGGGGGGGAATGTGGGAGGAGCCAAAAGATATTTCAGAGATTGCTGAGGCCACTTCCAGCTAGGGCAGCAGCTATTCTGCAACACCCCATGGCTGTAACTTCTACGTATCCACTTCCCCCACCACTTACAGAGCTAATCACCCCCTGGAGTGTCCTGACCTTTCCTGATGTCAACATTTGTTGTATTGTCAATGTACACAAAAGAACTGCCTAGGCCTTCTCTCCAGGGGAAATGATGAAGCAGCATTACCCAGGAGGAGATCAGACAACAGAAGCCGGTCCTGCCTATCACATAATCTTGCAGAATGCTGGAATCTTTAATTTATATGCCCTGTGCAAATGGCAGAATGTAGTAATAGAGTTTCAAAGTTCAAACTAGGCATCTGCTATCTGATAATATACCTATCAAAATCAAAAGGGAATCAAACTAGGTGTTTCTAACCACAGTTTGTAACTTGCTGAAAAGACAATACTTGAAAACAAAAAGAATCCAACTAGTGAGCTCCTAAGGCCTGAACAATACAATAAACCAATTTAGGGTATTGTACAACAGAAAGTAGCTACTTTAATGCTGCTGGGAATACAATGAGTATTAAAGGCAGATAGATTAAAGTAGCTTGAATTAAATCTGCCTAAATAGTTCAGGTAGAATGCAGAATATTTTTCAAAGCTAACCAAGACATGAAATGGGTTTTCTTTAAATGAAAGACCAATTTCTATCTGCATTTAATGTTAGAATAAGTCTTCAGTGTGCTTCCTGAACCTTTTTTTTAAAAAAAGAAAAATGTACCTCAACTTTGCAAATTATACATTAGTTTGTCCTAAATATGGGGAAAGGATATCCTTGAGCCCTCAGAAATGTATTAAAGCACTCCATCTCCACTTCCATTCAAACATTAACAGTCATTAATCATTCTATATTTATGACAGTCATAAAACCTAATAATTTGTTTTATAATTCAAAGACTGGGATTCTCATTTTAATTCTATATCCATTCAATGCCCTGTTTTTATTAGTCCCCATTCCTATCCTTTTCTACTTGGAGCATAATCACAGAACCTGCTTATATTTGTAAACACAGAATTTCCCACTTTCTTCTTAATACTCATTTTATAACCTAGTCATCACAGCATATTGTATATAGGCATCTATTTTCACTTGGATGCTATAAAAATTAGTTAAGTGGTATAAAGTAGTTATGATTAGAATGGGTTCTTCAATTAATTTCATGTCAGTCACGAATTCAGTAGGTAATTTTAAATGAGCTATTCTAGGGAATGTCTGCCTTATAGGATTATTTTTCTGAACATTTGGAAAATCAATAAAACATTAATTACAATTTTTGCTTTTATATTTTTTTCAAGAAAAGCATCACAGAGAAATGTAGATAAGATCATATTACAGATGACAGTTGCTCCAGACTAGGTGCCAGGGCCTGGTGGCTCAGCAGACTAATAGCATTGTGATTAACACCAGCTGTCTGCAATTACTGTAAGTTCGAATCTCACCAGGCTCAAGGTTGACTCAGCCTTCCATCCTTTCTAAGATAGGTAAATTGAGGACCCAGTTTGTGGGGGCAATAAGCTGACTTTGTATAAATATACAAAAGTATGAAGGCTATTGCTTAACGCATTGTAAGCCGCCCTGAGTCTCCGGAGAAGGGCGGCATATAAATCAAATTAAAAAGGGAAAAAAAAGACTAATCTATTTGAAAGTGACACTGTATACAGGTAGTCCTCACTTACAAGCACAACTGAGCCCAAAATTTCTGTAGCTGAGACCATTAAATTAATTTTGCCCCATTTTACAACCTTTCTTGCCACAGTTGTTAATTGAATCACTACATTTATTAAATTAGTAACAGGGTTGTTAAGTGAATCTGGTTTACCCATTGACTTTGTCAAAAAATTGCAAAAAGGGATCACATGACCCCAGGACACTGTAACCATTGTAAATATGAACCAGTTGCCCAGGATCCAAATTTTGATTACATGACCAGGGAAACGCTGCAATGGTTGTGTAAAAAATGGTCATGTCACTTTTTTCAGTGACATTAACTTTGATGTTCACTAAATGAACTGTTGTAAGTCAAGGACTACCTGTAGTTTTTACTGAATCAGGATCATGAAACTGCATTTCAGAAAGATCAAATAGTGTAGAATTGTCTACATTTTCCCCATCTACTGATGAGTAACTTCAAATTTCTGAAGTGAAACCATGCTCTCCTCACTCTAACAGTGACTGGTAGTAATGTACAGAGCAAAAACAGGAACTTTAAGAGATATAACATCAGAATAGAGATAAATGTAACGTTTGGGTCTTTTATCAAATCTTTCCATTCTTTTGAAGAAATCATGCTGCAATGCTTCATTATTTCCACAACTAGTACAACAGTTACCACAACTAGCTACATGAGTTTCACATATAAAAATAAGAAACTGCAGGTTTAAGGCCAGTATTTTTTTTTCTATTATGACTTTCACAGTATAACCTCAATAAATTCCATTATTAATAGTGTTAATGTAAACAAAACACAGTGAATGATAAATACAGCAAAAAGCATCCATAAGAACTTTTCAAATGTCTGTATCAGTTACTGCCCGGAACCAGAGTGAAAGACACACCCATGTTCAAGTTGATGTCACCAAAACGGCATCACACTTCACTATTAGTGAAATGACTATGAATTAGAAAAAAATGCATGTGACAGATACAGGTAAAACCATACAAGAAAGATAAAGCAGCAACAAAAGTACCATGTCTGAGAGAAAAATTCACCTCCCAGATTTCTAAATCTTTCTAAATACCTGTGTTTTCTACAACCAGAGGAATTGTATACCTGAAACTCTTGAAGAACAAAGAGTTTGCTGACCTATGCTGGGCTCAAAGGAGTGGACAGGATCTATTCTAGGAATATAGACAGGACAAAGCATCACTTCTCTAAGGCAGCAGCAGCAACAGAATTATTTCCTTTCCCTGTCAGATTCACCCTAAAATTACTTACTGGGAAGTGATAAACAGGAAGGATCGAAAATTTTAACAAAAAAATAAAATAAATCAAGACAGCCACTTATTCAAAGTGGAACACAATCCAGTGGATTTTAGGGATCACACTACTGTAAAGAAAATGCAGAAGAGGACCATGCCAGGGACTGGTAAGTTATCCTGAAGATGATGAAGATGGAGCAGCAGGCCTGCTGACTAGGGGAAGGGCATGTCTACAGTAACTGGAGAAAAACCCGCTTGTGTTAGAAAACCCAGGGGAGAATATCCCCGAGGGGGCACAGCACCCCCAAACCGCACCCGGCAGGTGTAATCAGACCCCCCCTTCCCCTGCGCCCCCCCCCCAACCTGGGAGGCTGCTCTCACCTTCTCCACGTTGTCCACGTTGAATTCCAGATTTTGCTGGAGGTGGAAAGCCGGGTCCCCTCGGCGCTCCATGGTGCCTCCCTGCCTCCCACCCACCCCCCAAAACGGGAGCCTTGGTCCTCTTCCTCTCCCTGGGCTCTCAGCTAGAGCGGGGCAGCGGCATCGTGAGGAAGAGGATGGCGGGAGGCGGAGGCAGGAAAGGGGCGCCTATGCAGGGCGGGCGGTCTGTACTCTTTCAGAGGGGCGGGCGACCCTTCGCCTGTCTCCGCAGAGAGGTTGGGCGCATGGCTCAGCCTGGAGTTTATGAGTCCCCGGGGTGGGGGTGGGGGGGTAAGTTGGGGTGGGGGGGCGCCTATCGGCTTGTCTGCAATAGGAGGAGGGGCAAGGCTGTGCCGTCCCCGGCGGGGCCAAGGGAGTGAATGGGCAGGTTTTTTATACCTGCCTCTCCTCAATTAGGGGAAAGGGAGGAGATCTCCCTCACCAGGTGAATGAAACGCGCCCGCCTTCGGACGAATGAGAGGGAAAGCGATAACAAATCCCTAATTTGCTCGAGGGAGGGAAAGGATCCTTCGGTCCGCCTGCCCTTTAATGGCGGAGGGAGTACCGGTCCATCTCACAGCTGAAGGATAGGCGTCTTGCCTGCCTGCCTCCGCCGCCTCCTGGCTCGCCGACCCCTCCAATCTGCAGTCGGCGAGTCGGTCTCCCTGGCTGAGGCGGTAACCACCGCCGCCACCTCCCCTGTCGCGCAGCCCGACTAGCTGTTGACTGACAGTTGGGCCGGGCGATCCAAATGGAGAAGGAGAATGGGGTCCTGGCGCGCTACAGGGTGGTCCACATCAAACGCCGTCTGCCGGGTAGTTAGTCAATCGCCCTTCCATTCAGGCAACAAGGACACCCTTGCCGGTCTGTGGAGGACCAGCCTCCTTGCGTTGGATCACGGGAATTGTAGTTCTAAGTCTGATCGGCGCGTTAACGAATAGGGCAAGGGCAATAATTGATGGGAGTTGTAGTTTCAGGCAGACCGTGTTTCTCTTCCACCCTCTCTCTGGGGGATAAAATGGCGTTTGATACAACGATGTGATGAGCTGTGGACCTTTAATAACTACTAGGGGGGATGTTTGGACAAAAGTCCTGGATTGTCGTCACACGTTTTTATTTTAATATGTATTAACGTTATATGTTTATTGTTTCCCCTCTCAACGTCTTCGTCGCTTTCTAGTTCTATTTTTTGGTCTTGTCGTTTTATCGTTACTGTATTTGGTTCCTTTGAAGAAGAAGCAGGATTAAAACGATCCAAAGTTTTCTACCCGAGGTACAAATGGCCAGGATCAAATTATCACATTTTGGTCCCATTACGTCGTGTTTCTCTGAAAAAGGCTCTAATATGAATAGGAAAGGTGGAAAGAAAGAGAAGAACAGGGCGAACCAGCAGCAAGGTGAATGGACACAGTTATGGTAGCAGTTGCTGGAAAACCTGAAGGAGCATGTTAGGCGCAGGTCATCATAAAGAACATCTCTCTATACTGTTGCTAAGAGTTGACACCAACTTGATGGCACATAATCAGCCATCAATCATTTTATTCCATGGTTTCCTTTGCTCTTCTGATGTAAGCTTGTAAGAGCAATGAAGTACTTATTTTAACAAATGCAGGGTTAGCCCAGTCATTTCCACGCTAGATAGGTTGGATGAGTAGGGGATTGCTTCTGGCTGCAGGAGAAAAGTTGGCCAGGCTTCTTTCAAATGTTCTGAGTTCCCTGAACAAGGCTGCTGTCTCCTGTGTGAGGTAGACATTGAAACAGCTCTGCCAGCTTTTGCATGTGGTTGGCTGTTTGCCTCAGACAGCAAAATATATAAAGCTGCTCTGCTGAGTTCCACACAGCTCAGAGATGCTTAAAGGAGCTCTCCAAATGTGTGCATCCTAAAGTCCCAGGTTCACATGCATTGGGTGAGCACCCCCAACTTCCAAAAGCTTTTAATCAGTTGCAGATTTCCAAGTGGCAGAAGATGTAAGTTACACAATAGCAAAGCAATCATTTAAATTTTACTTACTTTTTGTCTGATTTGACTAGGGAATATATAAAACAAAAATTAGTTTTTATTCTGATCCCATCCAGTGCAGTTTTAGGATGAAATATTGGCACCATCAAAACCCAAGTAGGACCACTGTCCCAGAAAAAAATTGCTAGCTAAACTGGACTCCATAAATAATTGGTTTTATATAGTGTTTCTAATCTGCTCTCAAGAGTTTTTGAACTACCGCATCCATCATGACAAATCATGATGGAAATTGTAGTCCAGTTTAAAATATAAATGACAGAGTTATAAGCCTACTGATTGGTTAACCAAGTTATGTCAGTTATCCATTTAGACCAGTGATGGCAAATCTTTTGGATACTGAGTGCCCAAACGCATATTTTTCTTTTATTTTATAATGAAAAAGGAAGAAAGAGCAAATGTAAAGGAGTGCAATTTCTTTTTGTTCCCTACCTTTAATTTATATAGAAGGCACAAGGACTGCATTTCTCCTTGTATTATATTCATCTGCAAATAAAACCACCTTTCTATAAGCCAATGGAATTGTTCTGGCTTTTTCATCCCTTCAGAAGCATGGAAAAAATAACAATACAATAAAAAATTACAAGTACATTTCTTGTTGCAGGGTGTGATTAATGTGTATCCTGGGAGTGAAATTATTGTATATCATTGGTCAGAGAATATCTTGCAGTGATGGCTTGATTTGGTTCTTTTAAGGGGTAGGACACTGTAGAGATTATAAATATATGTCAATATAATTACAGATAGTCCTTGACTTACAACCATTCCTTTAACAATCATTCAATGTTACTATGGCACAGAAAAAAGTGATGTACCATCAGTTTTCACATTTTTGACCAACCCAGCATCCCCAGTCATGTCCCAATAATCACATAGGCAAAATTTGGGTATTTGGCACCTGGCATGTATTTACAATGGTTGCAATTCCTGGGGTCATGTGATTGCCAGTTATGACTTTCCCAGCTGGCTTCCAACAAAGTTGGGAGAAGGTGGATTTGCTTGATTACTGCACAATTTACTTAACAACTGCAGCGATTTGTTTAACAACCATGGCAAAAAATCAATTAAAGCTCACGTAACCATTGCCTTGCTTAGCAATGGAAATTCTGGTCCTAATTGTTGTAAGCCAAGGAGTACTTGTACAGATACAGGAAAAAAGTTATTATGATTATTATTTCAGTTTTTATGACAACTTTTAAACATTTAAAGCATAGTCGAACCAATTGATTAAACCAAACAAGGTATTTTTATGTGCGTGGGCATAAAGGATGGTATTTACTTCAACACCTGATTTGGCAGATAATTATTAGGGTTAACATCTACTGTATGTAAAGATAGATGGTGCAACCTTGCTGCACAATAGTTTCAAATATAAACTGTTCAAATATCAAATGTTTAAGCTACATACAGCTATATTGCCAAGCTAGCCAATGACATGGTAAAAAGTGTAAATAAGCACTCGACTGGCAGCTTCTTTATAGACAAAAGTATATGTAAGCCCATGAAGCATCACTGACTTTTCTGTATGAAGCTGCACATTAGTCCCTTGATTATTTATGAATTATAAATATACATTGTGCCTTTAATTAAAAATCAATTGGATGAGACCTGATCACAAAGGCTTCAGGTTTAATAAGGAAATTAGGCAGCTGCCAGGATACCCCAGAAACTAAGCCATAATTATAAGGCCAGCATTTCTAGGCTTCAGAATTTAGACAACCACTATGTGACAGCAGAGTAATACAGAAAATGTCATCTAGCAGCTGTCTGGATTTTTTTTCAACCCAGGTATGGTACAGTATGCCTAATAAATGTGTTAAGTTTTTTGAGTACCAAAAATAGTTTTATGTCACAAACTAATATAGCTGTCTCCCTGAGTATTTGGGATATTGGGCTTGTAGTACTGACTTTTAACCAGTAATCACATGGCCAAATTCAAAGGACTGATGTGATGATGAAGGTTCCCTGAAAGAAAGAACTCCCTTATTGCTCTCTTCTAACCAGCCTGTCCCTGGCCAAGAAGGGAAATCTTTTAAATTTGAAAAGTGAATGTTAATTAAAATTGTGCTTTTTAAAAATATTCTGAAAATGTTTAAGAAGAAAAGGAAAATTTGTAAAAGTGTTCATTGTTGTTGTATGCCACCTTTTGCAGGAGGATGGATTTGAGTCAGCATTGACTTCTGGTGACTGCCTGCCCTGGGCACATCCCTGCAGTATTTTTGGCAAGATTGGTAGTCTAAAGCAGGGGTGTCAAACTCGTGTCGTCACGGCATCATCACATGATGTATCGGGACATTTTCCCCCTTCGTTAAACCGGGTATGGCCAGCGTGTGATGCATCTGGCCCACGGGCCCGGAGTTTGACAGCCCTGATCTAAAATGAGCCTTTTCATCTTTTCCTCATATATGAGGAAAAAAGGTTAAATTTTCAAACTTTATTTTCCAAGTATATTTATAGTAGGTGTTACAGTCAGATTTAGAAATTGGGGGACATTAAACTAGTACGCTATTAAAATGTAGGAATAGTGTATTTTAAACTTTTCAGAGAAGCAAAGATATCTAGAGATACTTTTTTAGTATTTGATAATGTTTTATACTGCTTTATTTGAAACCTTAAGCAAAATTTGACTCATATAAATTGTAGAATTATATTTAATAATTGGGATTTCTTGTTGTTCTTTAGTTCCCTCCCATATAAGCATACACATCAGCCAAGTTTGCATTGCTTTTGCAGGCTTTATTGCTACAGGAAGTTGTTGTTGTACAAAAATAGAGTTTATCCCAATGCAAATAGAGGACAAAGAATACAAAATCAAGAAAGGAGGAATAGGAAATGCCCTTGTTAAGGCCAAGTGGGGAAAGGGAGTGGGGTGGGGGGAATAGGAACTGCTGATCCTAGGGCATAGCATCAGTTTCTAATGTATACCAGACCCGCTGTCAGCTTCATAAATAGGTTGCCACTAGGGAATGAGTGGGGTACAAATAAATAAATAACTTATAGAATAAATAAGTTGGATTAGAAAATTTAAACTTTTTAAATAGGTTTAGAAAATGTCACTTCTAAAGCAGGTGGGTTCCCACTCTGCTGGTACTAAATAATGGTTGAACCACAACTGCTGCTTCCATTGCCAGCCTGGTAAGTGCAGTAGTCAAATTCCAAACCATTGCTAGTGTGTCTGTGCATGCTGCACACCAGTATGCCTCTGCCATCACTTGCTTTATACCAAGCCCCTTTTCTACCTGCAGAGGCCTTGACTGTGCCTCCACATCTGGCTTGCAAAAATCCTGATAACTACTAGATGGCATCAACTTTCCTTAACCCAGATCTGGTAGCTCTGAGAAACAAATCAAATTTGCCCTTTCGTACATCCATACCATTTCTGCTAAGGATAGGCTCTCACTTGAAAAATTCTCAGATGAGGCTGATGGTTGTAATCATCAAACTTCTTCCAAACAAACCACAATGTTATTCAATCCTCAGATAATGTACTGATTATTCTAGCACAGGTCACAAGGTTGGAGCGACCACTGAATGTTCAGGGCACCAAATAGGCTTGCAGAATTGTCCTTCATGCTTATCCACAATTGTTCCTACCTAGATGCAGTCAGAACATGTTTCTAAAGAAAAGGCAGATGGTGGGCTCAAATAAAACTGGGGAGAGAATTGCAGAAGATGACATGACCTAGTGAACAGCCTTCTTTCAACTACCTGGAAGAAGATAAATTGGTATTACAAATATCTCAAGCTAAATGCCACACCCCCTATCTCTTGAATAAGGTGTGAGAATTTCCAAAGCTTTTTCTTCAGTGGGACAAAAGGCTTGATAGGTAAGAAGATTCACAATGCTGTTGATAGACCAATCTTTAAAGGAGAAATGTCCATTCTGGAGTCATGCAAAAAAGAAAGTACACCCTATATGGTTATTATATATCAGGACATAGTAAAAATCATCTGGCCCTTAGAAAGTAGGTAAATGCAATCTTAGATGAACAACACTACATGACATATTATATCATGCCATCATTTATTTTACAAAATGGAGAAGCCATGTGTGAAAAATTAAGTACACTCAGGGGTGGGCTGCTGGGGGTTCGCAAGGGTTTGGGAGAACCTCTAGCTAAGATTCTGTGCAGTTTGGAGAACCCCCAAATCCCACTCCTGGCTGGCCCTGCCCACCCTGCCCTGCCCAGGAGTCCCCACGTGGCCTGTTTTGGATGCAGGTAAGTGCAGGGCGTGTGCAGAGGCTTGGGGAGGACAAAAAACGGGCCTGCTGGACGTTAGGAAGGTGTTTCTGGCCTCCAGAACCTCCAGAGCCTGGGGAGGCCGTTTTTGCCCTCCCGGAGGCTTGAAGACTTTGGAGCCCAGGGAGGGCAAAAACACCCTCCCCAGGCTGTGATGCAGGTGGCCAACTAGGCCATGACCATGCTCACCCAGCAACTGACCAAAGAACCCCTTACTAAAATTTTTGAAACCCACCCCTGAGTACACGCTTACTGCTTCAAGAGGTATGAAGAGGCTAAATAGCAGCCAGGTGCTACTAATCAAGTGCCCTTGATCAACTGACCATCAGCAAGTGTGACTACTTCTATAAAAGCCAAAGTTTTAGGAGTTTGCTGGTCTCCAGTATTGAGGTTTGTGTTAACAGAATGCCAAAACGGAAAGACATCAGCAATGATCTTAGAGAAGCATCTGTTGCTCTCCATCAACCTAGGAAGAGTTATAAGGCCATTTTTAAACAATTTAAAGTCCACCATTCTATAGTGAGGAAGATTAGTCACAAGTGGAAAATATTCAAGGCAATTGCCAATCTTCTCAGAAGTGGATGTCCCAGCAAATTCACCCCAAGGTCAGTCTGTGCAATGCCCAGAGAAATTGCAAAAAAAAAAAATCTAAGTTACATCTCAAGCTTTACAGGCCTCAGTTAGCATGTTAAAAGTTAAATTTCATGACAGTACAATTAGAAAAAGACTGAACAAGTATGGTTTGTCTGGAAGGGTTGCCAGGATAAAGACTCTTGTCTCTAAAAAGAACATGGCAGCATGGCTTAGGTTTGCAAAGTTGCATCTGAACAAATCACAAAACTTCTGGAACACATCTATCCTTTGGATAGATGAGATCAATATGGAGATGTTTGGCCATAATGCACAGTGCCACATTTGGTGAAAACCAAAGAGTATATCAGCACAAACCTCTGATACTAACCATCAAGCATGGGGTTTTGCAGCCACAGGACCTGGGCACCTTGCAATTATTGAATCAACTATGAACTCATCTGTATACCAAAGTATTCTAGAGTCAAATGTGAGGCCATCTATCCAACAGTTAAAACTTGGCCAACATTGGGCCACGTAACTGGACAACGATCCCAAACACACCAGCAAATCTACAATAGAACGACTAAAAAGAAAAGAATCAAGGTGTTGCAATGGCCCAATCAAAGTCCAGACATCAACCCAATTGAGTGCTGTCAGGACCTCAAGAGAGTTGTGCGTAAACTAATGCTCACAAACCTCAATGAACTGAACCAATGTTGTAAAGAAGAGCAGGCCAAACGTCTTCCATAACAATATGAGAGGCTGATAAAGTCATACAAAAAATGATTAATGATCAAGTTATTGCTGCTAAGATGTTGAATCGTAAGGTGTACTTAGTTTTTCACACATGGCTTCTCCATTTTGGCTTTTTGTAAAAAAAAATGACATGGTGTAATATGTCATGTGTTGTTCATCTGAAGTTGTACTTACCTATTTTTAAGAACTGCTAAAGACCAGATGATTTTTACTATGTCCTGATACATCATAGAACTCAGAAGGTGTGCTTTCTTTTTCACATGACTATAACTAACATCACTGATGAGAGGTGAATACTCTCTAAAGAAGGCCAAGATTTAGGCCAACAATACTATAATTCACTCCTGTTAATTGTCCATTTATTCCTTGCATCTGGACGGAAAAGCTCTAGTGTGAAGTTTATTTCTCCTCCTGCTGCCACTTACCGGCAGGGCAGGCTTATTTTTATTTTATTTATTTGTATCCCGCCTTTACCATTTTTACAAATAGGCAATGAACATGTCCAGCACACTTTCCTCCTATTTTCCCCACAACAACAACCCTGTAAGGTGAGTTGGGCTAAGAGAGAGTGACTGGCCCAAAGTCACCCAGCTGGCTTTCATGGTTAAGGTGGGATGTGAACTCACCATTTCCCACTTTCTAGCCTGGTGCCTTAACCACTAGACCAAATTGGATGTCTATGATTTCTTATATCTATCTTTTATGATCTTTCTGTAGCATGAACAAGGATATGTCAATTCAGAAACCCCGGGAGCTCTGAACAGATAGCATATTTAGCCCACACAACCACATTGAGCTGCTGAACCTTCATGCACAGTTTGCCAGACGTTGTACGTATCCAGGAAAGAGAAGTTCTCATACAGGATAGGTCGGCAGCAAGGTTGAGAAAGAAAATTCCTATTCCGAGGCCCCAAAATACCATTCTGCATGATGTAACTCAGGACTACATCATAGTTAGTTTGGGTACATGACCCACTGCAATAATTGAGCGAAACAACCTCATCAGTTTCATAGCCAAGCCCCAGATTCCGCACGAGGACTGAGCGGCTATGTTTGCGACAAGGACCGTTTGCAGACCTTCTGAAGTTTTTCCTGGCATTGCCTGAGCGTGATGGGGAACGTTCAGCCCTGAGAAATTCTGATGCGCTCAGGTCTCGCATGGTGATGTTTTTCCCTGGAAGAAAAAAGGAAGAGGGGTCTTAATTCTTCCTCCCAAGGAGAAAAGAATAATACAGGATGAGTGTTCCTAAGACAAAAAAGGGCATAAATCTGGAAGAAAATACATTCCTCAACCCATACGACCATCCGAGAGAAAGGAAGTCTCAAAAATCCAATTGACTTGGATCAAGAATTCAAATGAAGCACCCTCCTCCCCAAGCCACTTTCCCTGGAAAAATGCCCAGGTCCCTACCATTCCGGTGGTTCCATGCAGCCAGAGATGGTGTTTCCATGTTGTTTTTTTCCATAGAGGCAGAGCTGGCAGAGCCCAGGCTTCCCGAAGCTGCTCTCAATGTCTGTGGACTTGCCATGACTGTCCCAGCAAACAGTGATAGTATAGTTAAGGTACCCCACAAACCCTGCTCCTAAGATAAGACAGGAGGATATATAACAAATATGCCAATTAGGATACAAATAAAGTGGAAGATAAGAAAGCAAGATTTGCTAAATGCAGAGCTATTTTACATATGATCAGTGGTGAAATGCAAAATTTGTTACTACCAGTTCTGTGGGCGTGGCTTGGTGGGGGATAATGTGACTGGGTGGGCATGGCCAACTTTTTTTTTTTTACTTTTAAAAGCATTTTTTCAGTCGAAGAGGTTGTAGAAAAAATGCTTTTAAAAGGCTCTGACGATCCCAGCTGCGCGATCATCAGAGGCTTTTTTTTTTTTTTTTTTACTTTTAAAAGCATTTTTTCGGCTAAAGAAAAAATGCTTTTAACAGTAAAAAAAAAAAAGCCTCTGATGATTGTATGGCTCAGCTGGGCATAGGGTGGCCAGGGATTTTTGCTACTGGTTCTCCGAACCACCTGCCACCATCGATACCGGATTAGGCGATCCTGTCCAAACGAGGAGCATTTCACCCCTGCATATGATGATCCTCCCACATGACATCACATGGCTGCTGTGGTCAGGATGGCCTTTGCCCAGCTCCACTGGTGCATCAGTAATGGCCCTATGTGAACTGGGAAGGTCTTGCAACAATAATTCATACTATGATTACTACCCAGCTGGGCTACTGCAAGTGCAGTAGGGTTACCTTTAAAGACCGCTTTGCAAATGCAGTTGGTACAAAATGCTGCAGCTTGCTTCTTATTTGGCACTAGTTGCCAGAAGGATATAGTATCTAGGATGCAAGCCTTGCATTGGCTCCCAAAAGGTTTTCAGCTACAATCTGAAATCCTGGTTTTGACCAATAAAAATATATGGAACTAAGATATCTTTAGAACCACCTCCTCCAGCTAAAATAAAACCATGACATGCACATCCCAAGAGAAATTGCTTGTGATCTCCTGCTTATGTGAAGTTGGGCGACTGCCTTAGTTATCCATCATAGCCCCCATGCTATGGAACAAACTTTCCTTTCAAGTCTGACGTGCTCTAATATTGATGGCGTTACAGAATCAAGTTAAGACAAAGCTGTTCTGCAGCTTTTTTTTAATAAAACTTAGTTAAGATGATACCATCTTTTGAATGTGCTTTTTGTGTGTTGTTCCATTTATAGCCTGCCTTGTTGATTGTCTTTGAATTTTAACCAGTTGCACCATGAATATTTTATTTCTTACCATGGATGCTTTATGTTTATTATATTGTTGAGAATCTTATGATTGTGGAAGTATAGAATTGAAATGTAGTAAATACAGTCCTTCCATGGTGTAAAATATGTGTCAAATGATCATAGGTAAATATCAGAATGAAAAGGAATCTTTTTCACTTCAAGCATATCCAGTGAGAAAATCATGCAAATGCAGAAGCCCATCTGAATTCATCACACAAATCAGTATGTGACAGGCTGTATATTTTGGACTATATAGAAATGATATTCATATTAAAAATGACCATCTCAAGTGTGAAATTCGGAGCTTTGTCTGCCAGAAATGAACCAAAGAAACCAAAACAGAAATTAAAAATTAAAGGATAGAGAGCAAACACAAGTAGGTTTAGCTTGGGAAAAATTTTATAAATGGTTAGAAAAGAGGAAACTATAACCCACATTAGATGAGGAATGGTATTTAATGAGAAACTTATATTACATAGGATAAGTGAGGTTGGATAGACCTAATTGATGTATTAAGGTATATAAACTGTTCTGTCTTCTCTGGAATATAATATAGAGTTATAGTACCGAATATTTGTTTATTAAGGTACTATATGGAAGTATGTTTGTTTATTGTTGTATTGTTCTTTGTGTGTCATTTTATGTTGTGTTGTCTTTTCTTTTTAACCGAAATGTAAATAAAGATTATTTAAAAAAAAAAACCAAAAAAAAAAAAAAACAAAAACCAAAGAAACCAAAACAGCTGGCCCAATATACTGAAATCCAATATACTGAAATCAAAAGTGAAGTGAAAGAAGGGAGAAACTCTTCCATCTTTCATATATTGAATTGACATCTTTCATAAACAAAGCCTCTGTAACTTTCCACTGTTTCTGGAACTAATGCCCTGATGTCAAGAACATTCCTTGTCATTGACTAACTCACCCTGAATCGTGCTTGTTGGATAGGCAAACTCCTGCAGGAAGAGGGAGGTCTGTCTAATCTGTGCTTTGACCCGTCAACTCTCCACTCCATCCTACCTAAAATACAAAGACACAGATCAGGAACCCAGTTCCATTTCTCTGAATGTGAAGATTAGTTTTCATTCTTGCAAGCTTCTGGTCCAGTTATGGCCCCTGCCTGTTGTACCTCTATGAGAAGTCCTTCCTGGGCTACAAAATTCTTTCAATAAGTGTCTCCATCCAATTAAATAAAGGTGCTGAAGAAGCTCCTAATTAGATACCTTTTTGTTTGTGACTGGCCTGGCAAAAGTATATATTGCAATTTTTTAAATTAAATCTCCTTGCAATAGGCCTGCTACATTAATAGAATGTTATATGGATATTTCCTTGGTTCCATCCTAATGTATCTGTAACTGCCAGTAAATTTTTAAAAAGCAAATCCTCTAATGTTAGCTAAGAATAGCAATACCAAATTAAACATAAATTTTGCAAAAGAATACAAACATTATCGTTCATTGTATTATGTTATTCCCAACTGCATCCAAAAATATTTCGTGAAATAAATCATAGAACCTCCCTGACCTGGTGAACAGTAACCTCTGAAGTATCTGTCAGGTTTACACTCATGACAGAATACCTATTAATATTTATATATTTAAAAGTGCTTCACCTAGACTTGGAACAGAATATGCTCATAGAAAAGTCTTACATTAAAATTTTCCGCATGGAGAACTATTGTGGTGTGGATGATCTCAGAAGTCCACTTTCCTTAAAAACAGTTCTATCTAACTTTCATCTACAAGAATTTTGGATTATAAACTAAGGGTGCAAAGAATGGATTTCTTGGAGCAAAAGGAACAATGTTTCCTTTTATCATGCTCAGAATGCCCAAAGTAGGTGAACTTTTTCATTTTGGGTTTTTTTAAAAAATTGGAGCCCTAAGACCTGCAAATATTTAAATAATCCAGTTCATTCCTTAAAACTCCTTTGATACTCCATCAAAATAAACCTTAGATCACTTACTTTTGAAAAGCCAAGCCTGGTGCAGACCTTGAATTCATAGGAATGTCTTTAAGCAATTTAATTGTTTTAGATCTATTTTTTTATCCCAATGGGCATACAGAACTGGGATAAATATAATTACATACAAAAATATCCCAATCAAAGAAAAATCTGATCCATCCATTCAACACCCTTTTGTGTATAACTGTATTGTAATATAATCTTTTAGTTTTTATTGTCAGCTATTTTTACCCACTCAATACTCATGGATATTTTTTTATGTTTGCACTGTTTCTATCAGACCCTTTCCAGCTGCCTATTAAAAATGGCACTGCCATGTTGAATGAAGCACCAGGAACCTAGATGGAATCCTCCTGCCCTCACACTGTCTTCTGACATGCAATTACAAAGAGCAACTCTTTGTGAAGTCTCCATCTCTCCATTCAGTTCTCCAAAGAGTCTTGAGTAGTAGCTGATACTAACAAAAGATGCTAAACCTTTGTGTCACATCCTGGTTTAATTTTAGACACCTTGGGCAAGCAGAGATGTGCCTAGCTGGACAAGATTTCTTTTCCTACAGTGCAGGGCTGGGAAGCCTCCTGAACAATCACTCCCAAGATCCCTCACCAATGGTATGGTTGAGACTTTTGGGAGTATCGGATCAGATATTTGGGATCCTATCTTGAGATTGTAGAAGGTTTGTATTTTTCTCCCACAAGGTGGCAACACAGAACCAATTTTTTCTCCCTACGCTTTCTTTGTCCATACAAGAAAGGTTCCTTCTCACTATTTCCCAAGGACTGATCGAGTTCCTGGACCTGACTTTTCAGAAAAGAATACAGAGGAGTCCAAATTCCTTCAGAGAGCATCAAGAACCCAACAGTTCAACCTGAACTACATATATTCTCTTTTATTGCAGACACACATTAACGGCTTGGAATGTCTTTATATTTTTTTGAGGAGACCTACAGATAAAGCTGGAACATGACCACTGAAGTAAAAACAAGGATAGAGAAAGCTCAAACAGCATTCTTCAAAATGAAAAAGGTCTTCAGCAGTCACGACACAAGCCTAAGATTGAAAAGCAGGCTTGTTAGATGTTACATCTTTTCTATCCTGCCCTACGGAGTGGAGAGTTGGTCTCTGACAGAAAGTCACTTGAAGAGTCTAGAAGCATTTGAAATGTGAATTTACAGGTGGCTGTTATGTATATGTTGGGTTGACAAAATCAGAAATGAGGTGGTGATAAGCTGCCTGGGAAAGCCAAAGGAAATAATCAAAACCATAAAAAAGGGACAGTTAGAATATTTTGGACATGTGATGTGATACCCAGAAAAATATGGCATACTTCACTTAATCCTTCAAGGAAAGATTGAAGGCAAATGAGGTCCAGGCAGAAGAAAAATATCATGGCTTCAAAATCTAAGGGACTGGTTTGGACAAAGCTCAATAGCACTTTTGAGGTTGTTGATAAAAATAGGATCTCCGACATGATCACTAACGTCTGATGACTGATATGGCACAAGAAGAAGACAGATAAAGCCACTTTCTGAAGAACAAGCACTCCTACCCTTTCTAAGTTGTTTTGGTCTTTCTTGGAATCTGCCAGGGACTATGCAAGGAAAGTAACATATTTTCAGAAACACCCAGTAAATATGGTCCATTTAATTTTTCCTCTTTCACCTTTCATGTCGGGCCAGGTTTCTTTTATCAGGTTTCTTTTATCTGCCATTCAGAAACGATAAAATAAAGTTTTGTTGTTTTCATTCCCAGCCATACAAAAATGAATATATTGCTGACATCTGCTTCCACATCTCGTAAATTGATACAGAAATCATCAACTTCTACATCAACTTCTGGATAATGACACTTTTCCTTTCCCAAGACCTTTGAGTGGGAAAGCTGTGCCTTCTTCTAGTGTTATGGCAAAGCTGCTAGGCCTTAATTTCATTTATCTGCATTATGGCAAGATCTGAAACTGAATTGACAAGAGGTTGGAACCAGGGGATATATAAGAGAAAAGCAACATGCAGAAATAGCTGGGCCTATTCATTGAGGAGTTGGCTGCAAACCTGACTGGAAAGACCTAAATAACCCCTTAGGTTCATTCCTAAAAGTTGACACTTGGCATGCTAACACATGCAAAGTCGATGTCAGATCGCTCCTGTTCTATCGCTGTAATTTGTGTCATTAACTGGTTATTTCACTGTATTCATAAATGAGAAATGTTTATAGAGTAGGTTTTGTAAAAATCAAACAGTTCAAGCACTCAAAACCTCCTTTTTTTCTTCCACAGGCAATTCAGCAAACAGGTCAAACAATGGATAATAAAGAAGAACATACTTGTCAACTGCCGACAGTCTGAATGGCTATTTCTGAGTGACTTCAAAGCAGTTTACCAATAAGATGCCTCAGGTTCCACTTGGATTTTGATGTACTAGAGCAAAAGAAAAATATTATCCTGTTGAATGCCTAGAAATACTAGAACAAGTGTTCACATTAAGGCGGCCTGTTGCCAAATTGTTGAAGGAAGCTCATTTGATGTTTACTTTCCAAAACAAAGGGATGTTGGCAACAAAGAATGTTTTAATCTGGTAGATTGCCAGCGTATTCACCATCCAGCACAACCTGCTCACCTTTAGAAAGCATCAGTGATATATAATATACCATATGTGATATCTCTAGTGGCTAGAAACACAAGACAATGTCATAAAATTAGAGACGTCAATCTAGAGACAAGTGTAGATGGAGCAGCCCAACCTTTTATAAATCCCCCCCTCCCTAGTAGCAGCAAACGTGAGGAAATTAGACAGGCAGGAACTGCATCAAAAATTGCAACCTTATGTTGCAATTCCCACATTCCCCTCAACTGCAAATAATCAGCAGAGAGGTGCCGCTAAAATCAGTATTAGAGAGAAAAGGAAAAGTGGGCCAGCTTACTCCAGTGATGGTGGGAATTGGGCAAAGGGGCAGAATATACAGTGCAACCACTGGCGTATTTACTCAGAAGTAAATGTTTAAGAAGAAGTAAGTATTTATGAATTGCACTCTTAATTCTTAAAGAACACCAGCATCAATAAAATGTGTGGAACTTCCAGACACTCTTTTGGATCTTAGTAGAAAATAAAGGACAAATTAGATATAGTCCAGCTTGATTGATCCCGGGCTGAAAGCCTCAACAGAAGTCCCAGAAATAAAAGAGGACTGTTGAGCAGATTCCTGGGCATTAGGAAAGGAAAAAGCCACCCATGAGTTGGGATCAAGGACAAGATCACGAGAACCTTTTTCACACAGACTGCCCCTCTTTCCAGCCACCCACCAGACCTCCCCACTCCCCACCGTTGATTCCCTGCTTCCCTGCCTGGACAACTAGGACTTTTGGAAGCCACGAGGCAGACCGGATCGGAGCAAGAAGCCCGGGATCGAGGCAACCGGGAGAGTGAGCAGGGGTTCTGGAGAATAAATGCGCTTTTAAGCACACATCTGTGGGAGGCAACAACGTTGCTCCTCCCTATACCCGAAGATCTTCCAAAGTAGATCTGCTTACACAAATACATTCGCCCGCCACCCTCATTTGCCCCGATCTCTCCTCCCCCAACAACCCCCCCTCCCTTCCGCCGGTTTGGAAGGCGCTCACACACTTTCCAAGCCCGCCCCACTCACCGTGCGCTCCGTCTCGACAGATCGGGCGCCTTCTGCTGCGCGCGGCTCTCCGGGGACCATGCTCCGAGAATCCGGGCCGTGAAGCGCCTCCTTCTGGGTACCGGCCCTTCCAGGGCATCGAATTCGCTCCCTGTACCGGAGAGATACAGTCGCCGTGGGCCAGGTTAGCGCGCCAGAGAACGTCCTCGCCAGAACGGCTGCGGAGAGGGACCCTTAACTCTTTCAGGAGATTTCGCTTCTCCTCGATTTGGGACGGAGCCCGGAATAGGGGCAGGCGCGCAGGCACGCACACCCAACCTGTTTTCCCGCCAGGGACTCAATGCGGCCCGCTTTTACTCTTACCTCCGGCGACGGCAGCTCCTGCGTTCAGCCGGCCCCGGGGGCCATGGCCCGGTTTTCCCGGGATCGTTCCACTAAGTATCCGACCTTCACGTCGCCAGCATGGCCAGGAGGTGCCCGGCGCGCTCAGCGCCCTCCTGTGGGGAAAAGTTCGGGTTAAGGTCCCGGACAGAAGCGGCAGGGCGGCCCCGATCCGCGGACTCCCATCCACCCCGGCACCGCGCTCAACCCGCGCAGCAAGGAAATCCGCCAAGGGGGCGCGCAGCCCGCGGGACTCGGACTCGTGACCGGCAGAACTCCAGTCCAGGCGGCCTCTGGGAGGGAGAAAAGGACCGGCTCCATCTCAGCGCCTAGCTGAGTCTGGTGTCAAATTCCAGGCTCAGCTGTCACCTGATCCCCAGAGCGGGGCGGAGCGGGTGAGTCCCGACGAAGAGAGAGAGATCCACGGAAAGGATGGGGAAGGAGCCCCCCGCCATCCCCTTCTCCTGGGGCCAAGGGAATTTAGAAGCAGACGTCACCGATTGACGCCACCTGTGCGCCGAGCGCTCGGGCATCTTGTATAGTCGAGCACTTTTACACTGGAAACGAGGGGAGCCCTCTGGAAGCTCCCAGGAAATAAGAATGCTGACGGGGCCATTTGGCAGGATTAAAACCCAGCACAAATTCGGCTCAAATACATGAAGGAATGGCTCCGGGTTAAATGACAGGGAATAGCAATGGCAGAGATTGGAAGGAAGGACCATTGTTTTCTCATGGTCCTTCTGGTCCTAATACTCACCTCACTGAGCCCTGCTGCACCAGACGAAGAACACATGTGCAAGTAAGCAGAGGTTACCCACTTGCTGGGTGATCATGGTAGCAGAGGTTATCTTTGTCTATTCATTGCCTTGGGCAACCCTAAAGGTACCAGTCTTGACAGTCTTTTTGTCCAAAGAGGAGAGAGGGATTAGGAAGTTCTTCACAAGAAGAGAGAGAGAAAAATCCAGATAAATGAATAGAAACAGTGGTCGTTTCTATTGCAATCACTACTTTTAGGGGAGATATAAAGTAACGCAGCAATGATGAACATGAGTCAAATATGGAAAAGCAAGGACATCAGCCTGGGAATCAAATGTAGGTTAATTCATTGTGTTCCCCATAACGTCCTATGGTTGTGAAATTTGCACCTTAAAAAAAGCAAGACAGGATGAAAATCTGTTTGAGTTATGGTGATGGAGAAGGCTCTTGCGTACTCCTTAGACAGCAAATGTGACTAACAAGCAAGTACTGGAGCACGTAACACCAGGCATGTCACGCAAAGGTAAAAATCACAAAGCTGTGATTTTTGGCTCACTTACTTTGGCCATGTCATGCGAGGAAATTCACTGGGGAAAGCAATTACACTTGGAAGAATTAGTGGTAAAAGGAAACTAGGCCATCAAAGAACACAGCTGAACACCATTAAAGTTGACACCAGCCAGAGCATAGAAAAACTCAAAGAATAGTCAAGAGTGGAAGAAATGAAGAGACCTGGCCCACAGAATCACCATGAGTCCGACTCAACGGAACAGATAACATCATCATCAGATATCACAGGTTCACTGACAAACTCTCAGCAGCAGTTCTCAGACACTAGCTTAGTAGTCTTGAATAAAACTCACAGATCTGAGCCTGGTTGAAGATTCTTGGACATACAATATGATCTAGCACAGGGTGCTCAAACTCAAGGCCTGGGGGCTGGATCTGGCCCGCGGTGTACCTCTGTCCCATGAGGCTGCTCTGGAAACAGCGAAGGACTGGTTCGCGGTGCTTCTGCCAGCAAAAATGGGCTCCCGAGCTCTGTTTTCAGCTGCCACCGCCTCCTGCAACCCTCTGCTAGTGAAAACACACATGGCAGAGGGTGGTAGGAGGCTGGCAGCCGAAAATGGAGCTCAGGAGCCTGTTTTCGCTGGTAGAGTGCTCGGGCCACCAGTGGTGCCCTCAACAGGAGTGATGTCGAGCTGACCATGTCCACCCTGGCCATGCACCCCCCCACCCCCGAGGTCAAACACAACCCTGATGTGGTCCTCAATGAAATCGAGTTTGACACCCCTGATCTAGCACACTGTTTTTCAAATTTGGCAACTTTCAGATGTCTGAGTTTCAACTCCTAGAATTCTCCAGTCAGCATGCTACCTGGAGAATTCTGGTAATTGAAGTCCACCAATCTTAAAGTTGCCAAGTTTGAGAAACATTGATAGCACAAATAAATTGGAAATTTTATTGCATTCTTTAAGTTACTTAAATAATTTATTGGCTTTTGTCAGCCTGAAAATGCAATCCATTCTTATCTTATAGTAGATTAATTCCACTTTTTTCCTGCCACCCTTCCCATAGTTCTGCCTTGCACTTTTTGGTCTTGAAACTGAGATTTTGTTCATTATTGATATAATTGACATTTCTTTGCAGAAACTGGCTGCCAGTGTTGACTCCCAGCCTGTTGCTAAGTTCTGGTAATTTAACAGCTGGTGAAATGGACTAATTCCTTGCACTACTCTTGGTCCATATGATTATGGATGTGTTCATCTCTAACAAGGTGTTGTGTGTTATCTTAATGATGCTACTCTTCCATCCTCTACATTTTCTTGGCAGAACCTCTGCAGCAGGGGTGAAATGCTACTGGTTTGGACCAGTTCGGCCGAACCAGTAGTGATGGCGGCGAGTGGTTCAGAGAACCGGTAATGACGGCAGCACAAGGCTCCGCCCACCCGCCCGGTTGTCGTTACTTCCTGGTTTTAACCAGGAAGTAACCTGTTTTTTACCCTCTGCATATGCAGAGGGTCCGCGCGCACAAGCGGAGCGTAAGTAGGGAAGGTAAGTAGATTTCACCCCTACTCTGCAGTTCTTATTTTCAAGTTCTCAGATGTAGAAGACATAGACATCTGATACAAACTGAAGAAAAATTAGGAAATTGTGCATTACCATGCCACAGTGCAATCCTGGCCTTTTGTATTTGCATCCTGGTGTTAGACATGGTGTATTTCAACATTTTGACACACATTTAGTCATTTATTCCTCCTCATCCCCCTTGTAAATGCCTATTGTTTAGGGAATTCTGTGTTTAGGAAATTCTTACAAATATCTGAAACTAGGTGGAGATTTATTTGCATCTATTCCTATCCATTCAAAGTACCCTCATTTAGCTGACTTTTTTCTAGAGTAAGATGAATATAAAGTAATTATTTCACTTTAATTTTAGAATTACTTAGAAAATTTATCTTTTACCAGTGACGTGTACCAGTGATCTTTCCAGGATAAAAAGATATTTCCAGGATGTATCATATCCATATCATGGACAATCACACACTTCACATCTCCCTGCTACCACTCCACTTCCCTGCTGGAATTTGACACCACAATCTTAAAATGTTTTTCAGTCTTGGGGGAATTTACAGGTAGGAATGGTAGCAATTTGTGTCCTAGAGGCTACCTACTCCATTCCCCCTTTGAACCACATCCACAAATACCCTCTCTCTCCCCAAAGTCCATCCATTTCAGCTGTACTACCCCTGCTAGGAATTCACTACATCACTAATGATCTCCTGCAGCCTTCAGAAGGCCAGAAACCGACCATATCAGAAGTATCCATCATGCTCTACTTTAATATTTAAAATTGAGTGGCAATAACTTTCCATTAATTTGGTCAGATCCTTTTCTGTCCATTTCTGGAAAGAGCAGGAACAGAACGTGAGGCTTAATTCCTACAATGCCTACCATTCTAGTTGCCTTGGCTATAATTCCTGGCTCAGAACTGCAGTGGCAAAGGCAGCTCTTTGCTAGACGTCACCAGTGGAATTCCCCAGATGACTCACAACTTTCCTCCCTACACCAGGTACCTCATAGATCAAGTCCCACATAGTGGCTGAAATATTCTATCAATCAGCTTCTGGACAAGTTGTTACTTCAAAACATCTGTTTTATTTTTCTACTGTAGTTAAATAGCTGAGTTGGCACAGAAGAAATTTTCTGCGACTTCAAATAGCTTTTTCCCGGGAGGCTTTGGAAAGGGACCGTGCCCCTTTATTTTTCCAGGTTCCCTGATTTCAGACAGCTTTGGAGCATGAATTGATGTCTCATATCTCCTGCCTCCCCTTCTCTATTTGCTGTCTCATGTAAGCCCCTCCCCCTCTATTGCATTTCTGACTAGCTACATTTGCTCTCAGTTGCTCTCTCTTACCTCTACTTACTTTTTCCAAATGGGGCGCTGTCTTGTCACAGGATCAAAACCAGTGTAGCTTGATCAATTGCCAATCCAAATTGGAGGGGGGTGGGATTATTTAATAACTTTGCTCTGGAGATCTGCTGGACGCTCATTAGTGCTGGATGGCAAATGAGTCTATGCTATGCTCCTGCATCTAGCCCTCCCCCTTCAGCCTAGCCAGCTCTATATATAGGTAATGCATTATTTACTCTTAGCCACAGAGACACTTATCCCTGAGCACATTTGCTTAAATCTGTTAGGATTATCCTATATGACAGCTCCGTTTTATTAAAGTGTAGCCACTCCTCTTAAGTTCACACTTGCATGAAATGAATTTAGTATTATCGTTTCAGGTGGGATAACTTTATTTAGAGAACCAGCATCAGATTGAATGCTATCAAAAATATCATACTAAATGGGTTTCTGGTCTCATCCAACAATGAGAAATGAACTCTTTGATAGATTGGGACATAGGGAAAAACATTTTTTCCCCTATGATTATGGCAAAATTAAGCACAGGAATTGTGGTATTTTTACTGATAGTCTTCTAGTTACAATTCCATATTGATTGTAAAAAAAAAATTGCTGCACAATGTATGTATATATACACCCAAACATTTCCCACTGAACATTTGGTACTCCCTCCTGCCTCTCCTCAACTGTTTCAAGAGGGCTATTTTAAGCAATTATAACTTGTGCCTGAATTTCCTTATTTGCATTTTTACTTCTCCATCCCTTCTTCCTTTTGGGTAATGTTTGCACTGTCTTGCATTTTAATCAATATATGGCTTTTTGAATGGTGATTAATCTTCCTCTAAATGATATAATGTGTAGAATAAAGTAGATTGCCCAGGATGGAGCCTAGTTGAGTGTACATGTGAATTAAAACATCTTATTTTCCTAGATTTTAAAGTGAACTTTTACAGCATATCATTACCATTTTATATACTTTTGTATTCTTAACAGATTTGGATACTCTTTTTATCTCAATACTTTTTATCTCTATAGAGTTGCCACTGTATAATCTGTTTTGAATTTATTTGCTGTAAATCATAAATATTATGAATGGAGAGGAAATAAATAAACTATGCTCCCTGTCACACATGTTGTGTGTGTCCTTTTCTTAATTCTCCAAAATTCAGAGAAACCTATTCAATAACCTTGTATCATAGATGGAGGTTTTCCTAGGCTAGGACTCTGGGTCTCCCTCAGTCTGGTCTTTTCATCCACATCTACAAAATCTCTGTTTCCTCTGTTTCCTCCTTCCTCTAGAATATCAACTGGAGTGCTACTTTGCACTGCCATACTTTGCAGTACTACCATCCAATCATCACACTGTCCAAGTAGAGTTTGTAGCCTTCAAGATGCATGGAATGCTTTTCTCCTCAATTTCAGAGATGGAGACATGGCAACAAGGTCAGCCAATGAATAGGCATAGCAACTAACTCAGCCAATGGGACCTAAAACAGAACTGAGTCTGTGCAGAAAAACAAAACTGAAACCAGAGTGTGTCTGAACTTGTCTGCTGATCTGAGCTGAAATGAAACGGTTCTCTGCTGTTGGTATTGTATATATATTCTTGTATATAAAGAAGTGAATGAATCCTGCTGAATCAGTTTATCTGTATGTGCTTCTGGATTTTATTTTTCTAAGAAACTCTGACAATACTTTGCATGGCTTGTACTAAATCTTGGATAATCTACTGCAGATTGCCAGAGAAATATATATGAAAGCCACAGCAACACCCTTTGTTATACTTGTAGTGCCAGTTTAAGTAATTTTTCACATAACAAGAAAAATGCCAAAACATATATACTAGCCTTTCACAACTTGGTACCCATCATGTGATGTATGTAATTCCCGTAGGCCATTCTGGGAGGGATGTATGGGACCTGAAGTCAATGTACTTAGATGGCACAAAGCTGGAGGACGTACATATGGATGCAAGCACTGCTATTTAATTTTCAGGGAAGACAAAAAGTATTCTAAATGCTATAGTTGTCTTTTGGAAGGTTCTTTCGAAGATCTTTCAGCTTAATGAACAGAACTTTGGTAGTATTATCTCTGTGTATGGAAGAATGAAAGCAAACAAATGTAGATAGATGAGATTAAGTCTTTTTTACATCCTTTCATTGTACTAGAACTATATTTCCCAGGTTAATTCTCTCTGGGAATTCTAGCCAAGAATCTTGGGATTTGTCATGCCAAAAAATATCGTAGAAGCTGGTACCAATTAAAATTACTGTTCTTTTCTGCATTCCATTTGCTTCACAGTTGGAAGCCATTTGCATTAATTTCTCAAATCTCATTCAAGGCTGAGAAGTATCATTGTATTATATTCCAGGGGAAAAAAAGATTGTTGCCTTCCATGAAGTCATTAAATAATTAAATCAAGCAAATTGTTTGCAATCCACTGTTTGGGGCTTCTGTGACAATTCTTTTGTAAATTACTCTTCAGTTGGGTGGATTATTGCAGTCTGGAGGGGAGGAGAGACAATAGAAGTGAAGTAAAGTGAAAACCATTTAGTTTACCTATTTGTCCTTCTTATGAATCAGTGATCTCAACATAAGATCATGAGATCAGTGATCTCAGTGCCTTCCGTCGTGCCCTTAAAACCCATTTTTTCAAGCAAGCCGGGATGGCTTAAGAAGAAATTTTTAAATGTTTATAAATGTTTTAAATGTTTTAAATTGGTAGTGAGTTTTAATTGGGCCAAATTTATATATCTTTTAATTGTTTTTTAATATTTGTTCTGCATGTTTTTTTAATTCTGGCTGTACACCGCCCTGAGTCCTCAGGGAGAAGGGCGATATAGAAATTCAATAATAAATAAATAAATAAATAAATAAATAAATAACCTAAAAAACAGCTCACATTTCTAGTTAAGATAGGACTAGAGCAAACTCATTTCTTTTTCTACCATTTGCTGCCGCAGAATATATTCCAGGGTAGCCTTCTCTAAGACATTTCCCTCTGGATGTATTATGACTGATTCTTACAATTCTCAGCTTTTGTTAGATATATTTGCTAAAAATAATCAGAACTATATTCTGCATAACTGGCTAGCACCAGATTTGATAACACTGTTCTAGGGCCTTTTTTAGATGACTTTTTTCCCCCATATCAAGAATTCACAAAATGTATTCAATTGGTTAAGCTGATGTTTTGAACATCACTCAAATTATCACTTACGGTGTAGGGAAATTATATTTTCTCAGGGATAAATAGTTTTTTATTTTATTTTATTGCTGCTAAAAATGTTTTTTTTTTTCTCCCAGACAGCAAGCATATCAACTGCAGCAGTAGGGAAGGTGTGGAATGCACTTCCCACATGCCAGAGGCACTTTTGGGTGAGTGCTAGTGATTTCATTGGTGACAAGCACCACTCTCCCTTTCCCTTCCATCTTCTTTTTAAAAAGCATGTTTCTTTTTTTAAATCTTTAAGGGGGTTGAGCAAATTACAGCTTCATTAAATGTAGTAACCACAAACATGATTAGTTCCATTAAGACAACTACATTCTTCTTTCTTTTTCCTAATAGTAGTAATCTGTTCACATTAGATTGCATTGCAGGTATGCTTTTAAATAAGCAAAAGTCAATCAATAAAACCAATCAATATATCTAAGAAAGGACTTTGAAGTTCCTAATTCACCCTTCCCTTATGACAGAATAACTACATCTTGTATAGAATTAAAATCTAAAAGTAATATCTATAGATTTTAGAGAACAGGCATTTACAGGCATTAATTCTTGTCAGTACATGACATGCAATTTGTACAATAGCCTTGCCTGCTTTTTCATCAAATGTGTTTATACAATACTGGAAAACTCTTACAAGATCATCTGTCAGTGGTACCTAACCACCTATTATTTAAGGTGTGTGTTTGTGTCCAACTCCAAGTGTATGATCCAACAAATGATGGAATTGAATGGCACAATCCAAACTCATTTTTTATTCTGTGTGGCATAATTGGTTAGAATTTTAAATTCTCTGAGATAAACATTCATGTGTGAATATTTTTATGTAAACTCCTAATCTTCTAGGAGGATTCCTTGGGTGTTTGTTTTAATGAAACAGGCTAGCAAGAGCATTGTTAAATGTATAAGTGTACAGTTCTGCTGCTTCTAAGCATATTGATTTTGAAAGAGTGTTTCAGATCTAATCTCTGATTAATGAAAATATAATTCATTAAAGTACAGAGACTAGAAAAATGTTAAAAATTCACACAGAATAGATCTTAAGGAACCTGTTTTGAATTTATGAAAAACATACTATTGGAAAATTGGCCATCTTAATTTATTTATTTGTGTATGAGAGTTTGTATATATGTAAAAGTGTGTGTAAGATTCCATTATTATTTCATAATTTTTTTTGTTCTGTATTTTTAATTATATTTTAATAGGCTGGCTAGATTGGCTTTACTATCATACACTTATCATGGTTTAAACTTCCATATAAGCTCATTCTTTGATCTTCCAATATATGTCAAATATATTTTATTGTCATAGAGCACATGAATAAAAAATAAAATACTTATGAACAATAGTAGATGAACATTGTAAATACATATAGATTGCTGCTTAATGAACAATTAAGCGTCCAGCAAAATAGCAAATCCATCAAGCTATTTGTGAACATTAGCAAGCCATTTCAATTCTTGGCAAACCAGAAACAATTGTATTGATGGAGTTTTGTAGTATTGTTGTAAGGATTATGACTAGCTCGTGGCTTTCATCTTAAACCAGTTTAAGAGATAGAGTTTTTCATACTTGCCCTATTTTATGTTGCTCTGGTTGTTAAAAAATATTGCCATATTATGTACAGTCAGATAATCATCATAATGATGCAATAGCTATCAACTCTCCAACTACTTACATTCGGTAATAGCAGAACCTTCACAATATGACCTGACTAGGCTTTATTCAAGACAACAAATAGACTTACCTATGCACATTTCTCTACTGAAAAATACAGAAAAATCATCTTACCAATAATAGCTCTCTCTCTCTCTTTGCCATTTTCTCCTATCCCTTTGAGTCAATAGATTGTTGGTTGGGTCCCCCCCCACACCCAACAGAAGACACGTCATTCGTGTTTACAGAATGATCCTGACTGGTCTGAGAATAATTGATTCTCATCTCTTAGAGGGAGGGGAGGGAGGGGGGAAGGAAAGAGGGAGAGAGAGATGCAAATGGTAACTCCAGGCGCAAAAAGGGAAGGAAGGAAGAACTAGAAAGGGAGGTGAACTAAGGGCTGAAGCTGGCAAGTTAGGAATAAAGTGTTCTCAGGCCTTATGGGTGGAATAATTCTTATGCTCACATGGAACAGGTGTCTCTGATGCTCAGTGCTAGGAAAAGAAAGTCAGAAATCTGTACACACAAAGGCCTATGATTTAAACTCTGGGAATGACAATTCCTCCTTTGGTTGTAGAAGACAAGAGAGTGTTATGCTTCTCTAATTTCGATTTCTTCATTGGTTGGCTTTCCCCTTCTTCAAATACCTATGCCCTCCCTGCCTTGGGATTTTGGAGGGGGGAGCATTTCCGTATCTCCTTTGGCTGAAGTTGGAAAGATTTCCCCTATCAATTATTTCTCCCCCACCATCTATCTCTTTCATTTTGAAATCTCCCTCCGCAGCTTTAGGCAGAGCACTTTGTCTTTTCATGTGCCCATTAGTCATGCACACACCTCCCTTCTCTTTCCCAGACCAGCACCTCTTCTCTTCAAAGTAAGACCTGCTACTAAAGATGAAATGCATGAACAGTCAGGTAGTTTGGGTTTCTGAAAGTATTATTTATTTCAAAGATTTATATAGCCATTCATTTTACACAATATAACCCTGGGCAGCTACCAATCAAACTCATATATTAAAACACACACACACACATACACACACACACACACAGAGAGAAACATTAAAGAGCACACTGTAATCAGGTACAATAACAACCTTCCAGCAACTGCACATGTGCTGGATTAAATTTTCATCCTGCCTGGGGAAAAAATATTGCAGCTGGAACTGCCAAAGGGCATGAAGGATAGATCATCCATCGACCATTGTCATTCTGTACCTGGGTAGCCCTTTCAATGTATTCTTTCTGCTCAGCCTGGGATCCCAAATAAATTGCAAGGCATCTGTGCAGAAAGGTTACAATAATCCAGATGGATTGCTGGTCAGAAACTTGGCACAACAACAACGATGGCAAGAAGAAACAGGATCCACTTTTCTTTCCAGATCAACTGAGTGTTAATCCTGGTCCACCCTCACCCAGATGGCTTTCACAACTAGAACTCAGTCTCTTGGTTTCTAACCTGGTGCGTTAACCATAGACCAAACTGAGTCTCAATTTCCACTAATAAGATATGCCCCCACCCCACCCCAGACCCCTCCTCTAGTGGAGACTGAAAAAGGGAGCTATTTTAATCCAAGAAATAGACCTCTGGGGAAAACAGTGGACCAAGGCGCGGGCACGGGGAGGTGGGTGGGAGGAAGGTATTTCCAACTCTACAGCAGCCTTAGGTTAAGGTTTAGAATCTCAAAACAGAAAGAAAGAAAGAAAGTAAAAGAAAAAGAAAGAAAGAAAGAGAAAAAAGAGAAAGTCTGGAAGATATGAAAGAGCATGTATTTCAGGGATCAGCTATTAGAGAAAAAATAGATTAAAACATTAGCAATGTGTGCAAATTAATGTTCTCATTTCTGTATACAGAGGGGCACCCATGGAGTAGGATGGATAGTAAAAAAAAAATCAAGATGGCACTTGCAATGTGTTTTAAATCCCATCCCTTTTTATATACACATTACTGTACATTAATGAGGGTACAATTTTATTTATTTGTCAACAATAAGGGTAGGGTTTCAATTGTACAGTCTTGACTGTCATCCTTAAGTTTTTTTTCAAATCCCCAATGTCCCTGTGCAAATGATTAAATTTGTCCATCTGTTAAGCAGAGTCTCACCTAGTATCCACCTCCTAACCAGAGTCAGGCCTTGCTGGTGATTAAAAGGTCAAAAAGCAAAAAAGCTTCCCCCCACCCCCCCACACTCACAATAGTGCATAGCTTGGATAAGAGCCACTTTGATAAAGTGGTGAAGATGCTGGCCTGGGAACTAGGAGACAGTGAGTTCTAGTCCTGCCTTAGGCATGAAAACCGGCTGGGTGACTTTGAGCCAGTTACTGTATTTTTTCTCTCAGCCATGTCAGGCTTTGGAGACAAGCTGATCAGCCAATTCCTACTGCAACCAATGGATCAATACTTGGTTGATCTGAAAAAAAGCAGACTTGCCAGACATATGCTAGAAGAAACAAAGTGAATATAATTTAAAGGCTTGAGACTAGATGATTCATCCTTCCTCATCTCCTTGGAAGCTAGAACAATCTCAGCACAGATGAAATCAATTTTTAAAAAAAGTATGAATATGAAAACTTTTATTATAATGCAAACATTCAGAAAAAAAATATAAATTCCAGAGCTGTACAGCTCATTAAAATAACTGGGTAAAAGAAACATACTGTACAAAATACTAAGAAGTGCTTCGGGCAGACCACAAAATGGACCAAAAGTGCTCTTAAAAAGGGACCAATCATATTATAGATCTGTGATGGCAAACCTACGGCACGTGTGCCGGAAGTGGCACACAGAGCCATCCCTCCAGGCATGCAAGCTGTCGCCCATTGCTTTTCCGAAGTCCGGCATGCTGGCCAGCTGGTCTTCACACGCATAGAAGCGCCAGAAACTGAGAGAGCAGCTGCCCAGCGCACATGTGTGCGCCTGGAAGGTGATCTTCCAGTTTCTGGTGCGCAAATGCACACTGGCCAGCTGGTCTTCATGCACGCATGAATGCCAGATACTGGAAGACCAGGTGGCCAGCACCCATGCACACACTTTGCGCATACGGACTGGAGCATGCATGCATCCACGATCCAGTTCAGGTGCACGGGGCTCAAGTGCACAGGGCACTAGGGCAGCGTTTGCTGGCTGGGTGGCTGGTCACCTTGCCTGCTGCTCCTGCCACTGCGAGGGGGCGGTGGCAGTTCTCGTGCTGCCACTTCTGGCCAGGATGCTGGAGCAGCCAGGAAGAAAAGGAGAATCCGCCGTCGGGGAGGCAAGTTGCCCCAGGAGGGTCAGAGAGCACAGCATGGAGATACCGCCGAGGGGTAAGAGGTGCACCGGGCCAGCCATTAAGTGGGAAGGTGCCGCCGAGGGATAAGAGTGGGGGCTGTGCTGGCTTGTTCTTGGTGGCGGGCTGGGAAGGGTGCTTCATCCTGGCCAGAGTTGGGGTGAAGCTTTCCCACCTGCTGCCCCCCCCAAGCCAAGCTCCAGGAACAGCAACGCCCCTTACCTCCAAGGCTGGGAAGGGGCTCCGGCTTTCCAGTGGAGGGAGGCGACATTCCCCATCCAACTTTCTCTCCCTGTCTGGGGCTGCAGAACCAGGTCTGGACCCCGACGGGGACCAGAGGGGCAGGCAGGGGAGCAGGCAGGGAACCGCGAGGACCCCCAAAAGGCAAGGCTTAGCTGGCACATGCGCGACAGCTGGTCTTTGCATGCGCATGTGCACCAGAAACTGGAAATCATCTGCTTTTCCGGTTTCCGGCGTGCTCACACATGCATGCTCTCCTGTTTCATGCGTGCTCCCATTTTGGCACTCAGTGCTGAAAAGATTTGCCAACACTGGTTTATAAGATAGATGGTGAGAGTGGAAACTACCAAACCACTGTCCCAGTTAGAGGCAAACTATGTTGTATAGATCCAGGGAATTTCTGGGAGATCTGAGACTTCAGCTTCTATCATGAGTTCATCCATTCTACTATAAATAAAATAAAGGCTTATGGGAAGTCATTCTTGGACTTAAAGAGAACCATCTTCTTGGTAAGATAAATCAGCAATTAATAGAGCAAAACTGGGAAGAAATTATGATTAAAATTGGCAAATCCAGAAAGCACCCTGATAATGCAGTTTCCCAAAATGGAAGAGATTATATGTTACCTGAATTCATTAGATTTTCTTTGAGAAAATACAATAACCAAGCAATCCAATACAAGCAGTTCAAATGTGCAATTTTCTAGCCAAACATAGAAGCTATAATCATGAAGCCATTAAAGGGTTGTTGAAACTTATTTGATATAGACAGCAAGGTCCTCAGAATAAATAAGCGTGTTATCCAAATAACGTGACAAAAATCACCCACAAGGTCATGAAATGGGAGTCCAGCAAGAGAACCATGAAAAAAGTGACTATTCTTTTTCTTCTGATACTTGGTTTTATTAATTTTTACATACATGTAGGATAGACCACAGCTTCCTACTTAATTACTGAGACCTGTTGGGGTCAGTGCAGACATCTTAACTCCATGGCATCTGACTGAATTTGTGCATGTGGCAACATTGCAAGAATATGCATAGAGGTGGGGCTTTGTCTATCTCTTGCTTATTTGACATGCTCCCCCTCTCACGGGTCCCATTGGATGAGATTTTTAAGATCCTTTTCATTTTCACCTAATTGTTTATTGCACAGGAACAGAACCCATTATGTCTGAATTAGGAAGACCAACACTGAAGAGCCTGTTCTCCGCCAATAACCCAAAACTATGTATTGACATGATAGCTTTGAAAGTATCATTAGCAAAACATCTAAATGTTCAAATTAATTCTCATTAGAATAATTGAAGTTCAACAAGTTTTATATTGCCTTTAAATTAAGCTTCAAGTTCCTCAAATGCTACAGGGCTAATACAGCTCACAATTAGGAGGCGGCAAGACAATCTATACCTCATTGAGTCATCATTTCACAGATACTTCCTGACTAGATTTCTCAATCCCTTCAACAATCATTAAGCTTCTAAAATATCTTTTTCACTGGAAAAATTGGGATGAAAACAGCTCACGTTGAACTATATAGCTCTGTCAAGCATCAGCACAGAAAATGTTTTATGACATTTCGTATTATGTAATAAGCATCTTAGGATAATATTTTTGTCATGTTTCATAAAATTTGCCAAAGTTCCATTCCACAGGAGTCACGGATCCTGAATTTTGGACACATTCTGTAAGTTAACTCATTTGAAGTACCATGATTCGAAAAACTTTTCACTGTGGTGCACCATATCGTGCATTGAAAAGTTACAGGAATAAGAGTTTTAGTAATGTACTAGACAACTTGTGACCATTGGGTCATCCTTTCAGAGATATTCCCTTACTAGATTCCTCAATCTCTTCAACGATAAGCTTCTAATGTAATGCCTTCACTGGAAAAGTTGGGGTACATTTAGAGATATATCAGCCTTGAAACTAGCTCATGTTGAACTCTGCAGTGCATTCAAACAGAAGCACAGAAAATGTTTTATGACGTTTTGTATTATGTCATGAAGTATTTAATGATGATTTTTAGGTCATAAAATATTTTTTAAAAGTTGCCAAATTTCAATTTCACAGGGGTCATGGGTCGCCTGTGGGTTTTGGATATAGTCTTTAAGTCCAGTACATTCAAAGAGCATTTGGTTGGAGAAGGTGGGTAAATGGTATATAGATCATGTAGGAAATGTTTTAGAATATGAGTGGAATTGACTCTTAATCAATTTAAATAGGAGGCTACTACTGCAGATATTTTCTACAGTAATATGGTGGGGGGGATTTTAGAATTCATAGTTCATGTATGTCTTAGATCAGTGTTTTTCAACCTTGGAAGCTTGAAAATGGGTGGACTTCAACTCCCAGAATCCCCCAGCCAGCAAGGGGATTCTGGGAGTTGAAGTCCACCCATCTTCAATCTACCAAGGTTGAGAAACACTGTCTTAGATGGTCTTCTAAGTGGCTTTTTTTTTTTGAAGGCAAAGAAAAACTAGATTGTTATGCACAATTCCTTTAAAGTAGAGTAACATCAAGTGCAGCTTTTTAAAAACCATGTATTCAGATCAGCTAGTTAGCTAGTGGGTAATTTGACAAAGAAGTTCTATAACGGGAGAATTCCAATTTTATTAATTTATCTTTATCCTAAAGAAAATAACTAAGAAAGAGTTATCCTAATTTCCTGTTCTCACAGGAACCTTTCCATATAACTTAAAATTGCTTATTTACATAAGGTACTAAGGGCAACTGTTTGCTGAGGCAGCAGTTTACATAGCCATTCGTGAAAGCACAAAAGAAAAGAGGAACCAGATTCTTCACTTTTTTATTGGTTCCATGGTATGAATGTAACATAATGACTTTGAAGCTCACAAATGCCACTTTGCCACTGCTTTTTCTTTTAATAATGGAGAAAATTCATAAAAAGATAATAACTGATTTTTTATGCCATTTGTCTAAACCTTTTAAGAGTGAGCCTTTTTGTCATCCACTTCAGTCCAGTTCAATTTCTCTGCAAAACATGTCAGCAGAAACTCTGCTCCCTCAAATATGTTCAGTCAATGCAGTATATAGAAATCTATATATTGAAATAAAGGGATTGCAGACAATGGTAATGGGGCACATGGTGAATATAGCAACCAAACATATCATTCTGAGAGTCAGCAAATTTGAAAAGCATCTTCTCATCCTGTTCAAAGACTCCAGCCCCCACCCCCCAAGCTAGCAAAGAAAAATTTACCACATTCCCCCAACAACCTCAAGGAGTCACCAAACATCATAACAAGGAGACTGTCCTTTCTCCCTTAAACAAGGAATAGAGATCCTCCACATGTTGCTGAATCAGAATTCCTAGTATCGTTCATCACTGGTCATGCTAACTAGATTAAATGGAGAACTGTATTTCAGCAATAACTGGAGGATCATACATTCTCACACTTGCTCAAACAGTTCAAAGTAACTCTATGAAAGATGGTTGTTGCTGTGACACATATTCCCACCACTTCAAACAAAAAATATGTTTTTCCTGAAGAGCTGCTTTTATTCATATGCTAATCTGATTAATCAGGTAAGACTTCTTAAAGTGGCAGCTAGTCCAAAAAATAATTATTTTCAGTTTCATGTAATTATGAAACATAATGAAGATTTATAAAGAACATGAATAGTTTCCATGTTGTGTAGCTGTAAAATTACATTTACAAACTCTTTTCTCCTCATGCAAGTCACAGCAACCTTAGCCCAGAAGGAGAGGAGGGCTGAAAACAGCATCCTTCCTTAACCAATGTTGATTTCTGCAATTGCTTTAGGAAGTGTACCTGATGAATGGAATGGAGAGAAAGGCAACTGAATCCCAAAGACCTAATGGCTTTTCTGGAATTGGTCTGCAAAATTTTGTAGGTTTCATCCTTAATTACCTATGCTTCCTCTAAAAATAAAAGGCAGGGCTGCCCAACTTCTCAGAGTGGAAGAACGAAGATTCCTGAGCTCCTAGTTGGAACATCAAGTGGTAGGCGACACTAGCAAAATTGGATGAAGTCACTATATACTTTATATACAACAAGACACCCATTTATTTAGGTGAGGAACCATCTCAGGAATCACTGCTGATCTCTCACAAATATTTATTATCGGCATAGTTGAATACAAAATAGAACAAAAAATGCCTGTGATCCCAACTAAGCTTGCTGATCCCACAAAGCAATAAGTACGATTATTATGCCTCAGTGAATCTTAAAGAAAAAAATATCAGACAAGAAATTTCCACTGAGGGAAAGTAATTTAATACTGGGAGGAAAGTAAAAGCTATATGAAAGGCCAGCCTTGGAATTGTCTTAAAGTGTGAAATCTACATAGAAGGTTGTGTTCAAAGTAAAGAAGTCTTTCTGAATAATGGTTGTCCAGAGAAGCCAGTGTGGTGGAGATATGGTGGTCAGTTGATGAACAGCTTAAGATGTCCATTAGCTTGGGAAGTATTCAAATTCTCTTTTATTTAGGAAATGTATTCTTATTGAACCAATTTAACAGAAAATATGCATACATGTAACAATGGTAAAATAATGTAGCATTAAACATTTATAAAATGTTGGAAGAAAAACATTTGGAAATTATTTTATAAGCAAAAGAATTTAATAATTTAACAAGATTGATTCTAAAGTTCTCCTCCTTACCCTTTCGTCATAAAAAAGACCATATAGTTAACCTTTTAGAAGAGGCCATTTAGCTCAAGGAGTCCAACTCTATCCAGTATAAAAATTCAAATTAATACATCACTTGTCTGACTTCCACTTGTATCTCCTTCAAATATCTGTTTCTACTCTCAAACTGAACTGTTTAGGGTTTTTTCCCCCTAACGTTCAGTTAGAGTCTGCCTTCCTTGAATATTCCATCGAGCGTTCTATAATGCAACATGTACATAATATGTCAGAGGATGCTTTGCTTGGCCGAAATAAAAACATACAATGTCCGTAGCAATCTCACAATATATTGAGGAAGTCAATAAAAATGTAAACTTTGTGTAAAAATTACTACAGTTTTCAAGTGCTTATAGATGAATCCATTTATAACCTCCTCTAGAATCTTCCCAGATCAGTCTGATTGATCTGTACTTTGATGGTCTTCTTTTCCCCAATTTCTGAAGATTGTGAATCGTGATATTTATTATCATCTAATCATATAACATTTTAAAAATCTCCAGATTTTTCAAGACTAAAAGATAAAAATTCAGCCAAACAATTATCTGATTCTTTCAGAACTCTAGGATGCAACTCATCTGGCCCGTGAGATTTAATCTGGAAGTAAACAGATAGCCCTTTATTATTTTTATCTATTTCAGGATTCAATCCTGTCATTCCTCCTGTTTTTCAGCACTTCCTGGTACTAAACATACATTTTTGTTGAGTTACACTGAATAATATAGTGATATCTCGGTACTCATCATTAATTAGTTCCGGGAGACATGATGAGTACCAAAAAGATGAGAACTGAACAAATTTTTCCAATAAGGAATAATGTTGTTGAGTCACAAGGCAGTTGACATTGACAAGTTCTAGCTTGTATGTTAACTACCAAATCTGATGAGTTTCAAAGCAGTTGAGTATCAAGGTACCACTGTAGTTAAGTTACTCTCTTTTCTTTCCTGTTAAGATTTTGCTGGAATACTTATTCTGAGCAGCTAATCAGCACTGATCAGTTAGTTGTTTGCTGGTCATAAAGAAAGATTATAACTTAGATTTTCAGTCTTTATTTTTTCTTTTCATCTCCAGAGTTTGGTTTCCAATATCACAATCAATACCATGACCTCATTCAAGGTTATGCTATCTTATTTCATTTTCCATATAGTATTTTAAGAATATTAGAACAGTCTTGTTTTTGTTTTTCAGTGTGACCAATCAGAGTATTCAATCTTCTTGAAACCCATCAGATTTGTAACTATTGTAACATACTGTGGTAATGAGTCGCACAGGTTATGCAGTATTAAAAACATTCCTTTTGCCAGAGCCAATATCAGGTATTCCTTTTAACCACTACTGTCTTGATATTGAAACTGAATGTGCTTTTCTATTGCCACAAAATCTAGACCAGAAACAATGGATATAAGTTGCAGAACTCTAGCTTTTATTTAAATATAAGGAAAAGCTTCTTGATATTAAGAACTGTAAAACAGTTGAAAGGTTGTGTTCTCTATCTTTGGAGGTTTTTAGGAAGAAAGTGGACAGGCAACATTCAAAGCTTCGTTAATTGGATTTCTTATACATTGTGGAGGGTTAAAAAGATGCTTCCTTCCAACTCCACATTTCTATAATTCAATGCATGGTATCCAAATGAAGACTGCTGTTATAAACGCAGTCTTGTTTTATTCATATCTGCAGGAATTAGGGTTGGACTTCTTACCATTACTTCTGCCTTTGAATTAATTTATGATGGCATAGGATTGCAGAGCTCCAACTGTTTACATAGAGGATTAGGGTAAATCTTTGGGCCACTTTTGTTATCTTTGGGGATGATAGTTAGAAATGAAATTGGAGTTTCTCTGTATTGGTGGAGACAGCAGCCAGGCATGGGTAGTTCTCGTCTGTTCAGATTGGAGGACTGAGGCTGATTAAAGTTGTTAAGTCCCACTTTCGTTAGTAGGGGCTTCCAGCCTTTTTCTCAGTCCTTCAGATGGACAGACGTGTGGGAGTAACTCTTCGGAATTTGTCCAATTTCTCGGATTTCTTCGCTTATTCCTTGGATTCGTGAGTGAATATCTGTTTGCCTGCTGGCAAGCAACTAGTATTTGTATTGTTATTTGTTCTTCTTATTTAGGACGTCCTGGTCCCTTTCTTAAAGTTTGGTTTTGGAGATTTGTTGTTGTTGCAAACACTCCAGAATCATGGAGGAGACTCATATTATTTTTTGGGGGGGAGTGGACCTGGGACTGGCAGTTGGGGTGTTTGTGCCCCGTTTTTCTTGAATTTCTTAATTAGCGCTTTAAAAGAGCCTGAACTCTGAATGGGGCTGATAGGGCGGCCATTTTATTTGACCGCTCGGCTTGTTTCAGGAGTTTTTGTGCTCCCTATGGTTGCATGGTAATGAGTGGTTTTTACAGTCCAGCCCTTACCCTGAGTCTATGGCTGCGACCAGGGTCTTCAAAACCGAAAGTTTTTCAGTAGAATTACTCAGGAGTTCTTGCGCTCTGTGAAACTGCCTGATTTTTCAGCTGTATTTTCAATATCGGGAATCTAGCGCTCCACGTTGGGACGGCTGCCATGTTGGATTTGAAAAGACCTCTGTTTTTCTGCCTCGCCCTTTGTTTAAGGCATGCCTTGTTACTGCTGCCTGGCTGGAGTTGTTATTAAAGAATTTCAAATATCAGATGACAAGAGTGACATCTTCTACCATAGGCAGATGGATTCATCAAACTATTGCTAAGGCTTATAAACTACGTTCTTTGCCTCAACCTTCCAGTTTGATGGCACACTTGACTCGCACTGCGGCCACTTTGGCAACATGGGCCACTCAGGCATCCTTGCTTGAAATCTGTCAAGCAGCAACATGGACTTCACCATCACTGTTTATTAAACACTATAAAATAGACAGGTTTGCCTCGGCTGAGGCAGCTTTTGGCAGGCGGGTGTTGCAAAGGGTTCATGATAGTGGGGAGTGCTCAAGCCAGACTGGGCCCGCCCATAGTTAGGAACAATAAGCTTTGGTATGTCCCATGCCTGGCTGCTGTCTCCACCAATACCGAGAAGGGGTGTTGGCTTACCTGAGACACACCTTCTCATTCAGTGGAGACAGCAGTCAGCCCCACCCTTAGTCAGTCTGGCTGTGTGTGTGCGTTCCTTATTAAACCTTTGTTTTTTCTCCCATCACGTCGAGTCTGTATCTTCGTCTTCGCAAAAAGCTGGAAGCCTCTAGCAATGAAGGCGGGACTTAACAACTTTCAATCAGATTCAGTCCTCCAATCTGAACAGACGAGAACTACCCATGCCTGGCTGCTGTCTTCACTGAACGAGAAGGTGCGTCTCAGGTAAGCCAATGCCCCTTTCCTTCTATTTTGGTTCTGGGAGGAAACAAATTGTTAGCTAATTTATGAAGGGCTTTATTGGGATGGGGCTTCCCATTCTCCCATTCTCTTTTCTAGTGTTAAAAGGATTTTGAATTTTGCCCTTTATGCAAGTTATGTGTTGTTTTTAAATTTAACTTATCCTGCCGGTGGATGAAATATGGATTGTCTTTGCCTAAAGAAAAGAAAATAGATAGAAAGGAATATTTCGGTTAGAAGGCTCTTCAGTTTCTTCCTGTGACCGTTTACCTTCCTCTTAATCAAAATATTGAGAATTTAGACCTATTTGAAGATGACTTGCATGCTTAAAAAATTATTCTCCTGTTGACTGCTTGAGCTATGGAAGCAATCTTTGTCTTCCTTGTTCATCTTTCTTCAAGTTGAAAGTCTCTGATAGAGATAAGGAGACTAGGAATTACAAGACTTTATGGAACTAGTAGCAATAGGAATAGGATCCACATCAATGGTGGGTTCTAATCAATTTTACCACCAGTTCGCATCTCATACACACTTTGCGCGGGATTGCCATGCGCATGCTCACTTCGCTCGCACACGTGCCGAACTTGCGCTTTATGCAAGCACATTAGGAAAAGAAACAGCTGGCAATGGCAATCCCCTTTGCTGTGCTTTACAGCTGACCAAAAAACAAACAAAATAAAGGTAGGTATAGCGCGGGGACGGGGGGAGGGCCAAACTGACATTCATAGCAAACCGGTTCGCACTCCTATGAAGATTTCCACTACCGGCTCTCCCGAACCAGGGAGAACCAGTAGCAATGCACCACTGATCCAGATCTTCTACCCCTTTCTTTCTTATGTTTTGTCCTGCTCCCATGATCCATATCCATGTGAGAAGTACCAATTACATACAAGTTTGATGACTACAACTATGTTCAGTGATGTTCCTTTGGATTTATTAACTCACGAATGCCATCTAATATAATGCCTCTTCTGAAAGAAAAGAGGAAATGGGGCATTAATTAGCAATATCCTGTGCGCTGCTTGGAGAGTCCAAGCAATGGGTTCAAGTTTAGCTTGGTTGGCCAGAGACTGAGTTGAATTTGCCTAGCCACGCCTCTTTCTCCCATGAGTCTTAAGTGTTTCAACTCAGTCGGCCTAGAGAGACTTGCTTTAAATTTCTCTGTCTTAGAAAAATTCTTTAAAATATTCTGCCAGCCACAGAAAGAAGCCTCTTTCTCCCTTTTCTCTTTAAAATTAACACCAACAGCCTGAGGTGTTTTCCAGCGGCATGCAGCCAGGAGCTCCGTGGAGCTAATTAGCTCCGGAGCTAATCTCTTGCCTCAGGGGCCTCTCCTAATTGCCGCCATTAACAGCACAACGGAGGCATTCCTTTTAAAGGCAAATTTGGCTCCTAACAGCTCAGAAACGGAGCGAAAGCCTCAAACGTTTCAGAAACCTTCGTGGGATCTTAATTAGCAGTCTTTGTTTATTGGAAACACAGCAAGGAGCCACGTGAGTTTTGGCGATCGGCCCTAGCATTTCTGGCTGATTTACTGCTATTGCCTTTGTGGTTTGGGGATTGTTGTGTCTGTCCCGCACCATTGATTACTGCTGCCTTTCTCTCATAATGTTATTATAGCTGGTCATTGATCAGTCTCACGCCTAATACCTAACAGCAGTGGAAAATTGGCACCATATTTACAAATACTGGAGTGAGGAATAATATCATTATTATAATCATTGTCCTAGTAAGATCTTCTGATTGAATTGCCTTTTTTCTTGTCATTCCAAGATGGCGGATCACAGCTTCTCTCATTCCAAAAGTACTGCATCCCATTCCTCTGCTTCTAAGAGAGCTAAGTTTTCAGATCACAGTAAGGCAATTGGGGCTCAGCCTGGGCCTTCCACCAGATCCAAGGCCTCTTCTTCCACAGCTGTTGATAAGGATGCAGAAAGAAGGCAAAAAGCCTTAGAGAAACAATTTGCAAAGGCAAAAAAGCAGGCAGAAGCCTCCTCAGGCCTAGGCCTTGTCATTGTTCACCCAGAGCCTAATATCCCTCCAATTCAGGATACACCTCCTTCTGCTTCAAATGAAGATAGATTGAATTGGTCTGCAGATATTACCACAGATCCTCCAACTGAATTAATTGAGAGTGCTGTGGAAGTTATTCCCATATCAGAACAGGACTCATCTGATCAGGGAGTCATTCCAGTACCTAGGAGGTCAGCTCCCTCAGCTACTTTCACCCCTACAGTGGCGGGGCTCTGCCCTGAGGTAAACCAGGCCCCTGTTCTTTCCCAGGAACTCTGCCAGATGTTAGCTCAGACCATTGCCCAGGGCATAGACTCTGCCCTGCTTAGAAGGGGCATTCCTGCTCCCAACTCAGCTGGTACCACTCCCAATGTACACCAGGCCCACCAGAATAGGGTTTATTCCTGGGCCCCTCACTCGCCTCATGATTCTCAGGGCAGTGAATGGTCTTATACTGGGGAGGAGGAAGAATTCACAGATCATGATCTTTCTGAAGATGAAGGCAGATCTCCAGACAAACCAGCCTTCACTGGCCTTTTCAACCCTAGCATGTTCAAGACCTTGTTATACAAGGCCAAAACCACAGCCAATCTAGGGGTTGTGGCTGGGGCATCTGACCGCTCAGCTGAGCAGGATCCCCATGCTCGATTATTTACAGAACCGGTCACTACCCAGGACACTGTTCCTTCTTTCAGATTATTCATAGACATTATTAAGAAGCAATGGCTTCAACCTGGGTCCTTGTCTAATCCCAGCAGATTAGACAAAAAGATGTAGACTGTAGAACAGGAGGTAGAGGACTTGCTTAAGTTGCCTACAATAGATACTCCCTTTGCCAATCTAGCATCTTCCAATATTCTCCCCTCAGACTCTGCAGAAGGGCTGAAGACCGAGGATAGGAAAGCTGAGATGTCAGTTTGTAAGACACATCAAGCAGCTGCCTGGGCAATCAGATCAGCCATGGCAGCTTCCTTCTTTACTAGAACCTCCCTCCTGTGGTTGTGCCAAATGCAGGCAAGAGCTCCCCAGGGAGATGTCAGGTTACACCAGGACATCAACAAGTTAATTGCTGCAGCAGAATACTCTGCTGATGCAACCCTTAATGCGGCTAAGTTCGCTTCCAGGGCCCTGGCCTCTAACGTGACTTCCAGACGATTATTATGGCTTCGCCATTGGCAAGCCGATATGAAATCCAAATGGAAATTGGCGTCTGCTCCTTTTCAGGGCAGTAATCTTTTTGATGATGTTTTAGATCCCATTTTGGTAGAGACCAAGGATAAAAGGAAGGTACTTCCCCTGTCTCACAGGAGGACAGACAGGAGATACTCTCCATATTATCGCAGGCAGTCCTTTCGTGGGGTGGAGAGCGGTTACTCCGCCTCAACCTATCAGAGGACTTACCCTCCAACTTCAGACCAATCTCAGGATAGGGCTCAGTTCAGGGACTGGTCTAGACAACCCCAGTCTAGGAGACCCTTTCGAGGGGCCGGCGGTAGACCTTACCGCAGGTCCAAATGACTCCCAGTCACACGTTCCCATTGGAGGCCGCCTCTTGAGGTTCTCAGCCCAATAGGAGCTCATCACAACGACGCCTGGGCTCTGCAAACCGTCCGGCTCAGTCTCACATTGGAGTTTTCATCCCTCCCTCCAAGGAGATTCATCTCTTGCACTCTTCCCAGGGATGCCACCAGGAGGTCTCTGATGGAAGCCGAGATCCTTCATCTACTCTCCATCCAGGCAATAGAACCGGTGCCTGTCTTGCAGAAGGGTCTCGGTTTCTACTCGATCCTCTTTCTGGTCCCCAAGAAATCGGGGGGTTGCAGGGGAATACTAGATCTAAAAAGACTAAACAAACACATCAAATACAAGAGATTCAAGATGCAATCCTTAACCTCTATTCTAAATTGCATCAGACAGGGGGATCTGCTTACATCCATAGATCTAAAGGAAGCCTACCTGCACATACCAATTTGGATTTCACACAGGAAATATCTCAGATTCTTTTACGCAGGACAACACTTCCAATACAGGGCCATTCCATTTGGCCGGTCCTCTGCCCCCAGGACGTTCACAAAGCTCCTGGACATGGTGGCAGCCCATCTGCGGGCTCGTCCAATCAGGCTTCAATGTTACCTAGATGACATTTTGATTCAATCTTCATCCATCAGGCAGGCGAGACAGGATTTGTCAGAGACTATTCAGGCTCTGCAACTTCACGGGTTTTCAATAAATCTAGAAAAGAGCCAGTTAATTCCATCCCATTCTATCCTTCATAGACACAGTCTAGACACAGTCAGTTGCCAGGTTTTTCTATCACCAGAACGTCTAGTCAGCATACGGGCCTTGATACATCGGGTCAGGTCAGCCAGGTCTGTCTCCCTCACATTATTGTCCCAGTTACTAGGGAAAATGATTTCATGTCTGGCCATCGTTCCTTGGGCGAGGTTACATTCCCGAACCTTACAATGGTTCCTCCTACCGAGCCAACGAGCAGGCATCAGTCACTCCACAACAAGAGTCAGAGTGCCTCCAAAAGTTCTCCACTCCCTGAACTGGTGGATGTCACCTTCCCTAGAGAAAGGCTGTCTCTTCAAGGAACTGCCACGTCTAAAACTAACTTCAGATGCCAGTCTATTCGGCTGGGGGACTCACCTGGATTCCCAGATGGTACAGGGCAGATGGTCACCACAGGATCTGTTACACGACATAAATTGGTTGGAACTCAGAGCTGCCCACCTAGCTCTCTGTCATTTCCACCTCTCGTTAACCAACCGTCATGTGTTGCTGTGAACCGACAATGTGACCACCAAGGCACACGTGAACAGGCAGGGAGGCACCTGATCCAAGGACCTGATGTCCAAAGCAGCGAGCCTCGGCCTCTGGGCGGAATCACACCTGCTCTCCCTCCAAGCGGAACATATTTCAGGCGCACACAACGAACAGGCAGACTGGTTGAGTCGAACAACCGTCGACCACTCCGAATGGCGTCTCCATCCAGACCTGTTTCACCAATTGACAACCAGGTTCGGCCAACCACGTGTGGATCTGTTTGCAACACCAAAGAACACTCATCTACCACGGTTCTTTTCCAGATTTCCGACGCCGGGGGCAGAAGCAACAGACGTCCTTCGGGCGCCCTGGCCTCAAGGCCTTCTATATGCATTTCCTCCGACACCTCTACTACCAAGGGTCATCCAGAAGCTTCTGGACGAGCAGGCAGAAATTCTGTTGGTGGCTCCGCACTGGCCCAGAAGGGTTTAGTTTGCGGACCTAGTGTCACTGTCAGTGTCCCGCCCATGGAGGATTCCGCCAGACAGGATTGTCCTAAGCCAGGGGGCAGTTCAACGTCCTGAGCCCCAGTGGCTCCAACTGGCCATCTGGTGATTGATTGGGAAATCCTGAGGGACTCCAGATTCTCAAGCGAGGTTGTTTCCGTCATCCAGGTGTCTCGTCGTCCATCTACCACCAGGATTTATGACGCCACTTGGTCAACCTTCTCTAGCTGGTGGCGAAAATCGCACATTTCTCCCAGGGCAGCTTCTCTTCCAGACGTCTTGGATTTCCTACACTCAGGATTCAAATGGGGACTTACTGCCAACATGCTCCGCAGACAGGTGGCCACCTTAGCGACTATTCTCCAGGGCGAGGGTCCTATGTCTCTCTCTCAACACCCCAAGGTGAGGAGTTTTCTTCGGGGAGTTGCTAACTTACGGCCTCCTCCAGTCCATAGGTATCCTTCCTGGGACTTGCCTCTCATTCTGCAAGCACTCACGTCTGCTCCGTTCGAGCCCTTAGGATCCGCCAGCCTCAGAATACTTACCTTCAAGGTCGCCTTCTTGATAGCAATCATGTCTGCAAGAAGGATTTCCGAACTGGCAGCACTGTCGGTATGTGGAGATCTATGCATCTTTTACTCCAACAGGGTGGTCCTCAGGTTGGACCTGACTTTCGTACCAAAAGGCAACTCTTTGTTTCACAGGGCACAGGAGGTGGTTTTACCTAACTTTTGCCCTGACCCAGCACATCCTAGAGAACGACGTTGGCACACGCTCAATGTTCGTAGGGCACTCCGCAAATATATTGACAGGACCGCATCATTCAGGAAGTCTGAATCACTATTTGTATCATTCCAGCCTACTGCCATGGGGAAGAAAGTTACCCCATCTACAAGTGCGAGATGGATCAAAGCTTGCATTGCAATGGCTTACAAACACCAATCTACTCCAGTGCCTAGAAACATCACTGAGCATTCAACTCGTAGCGTTGCCACCACGGCAGCCTGGGCTACTCAGGCTTCCATATTGGAGATCTGCAGGGCTGCAACTTGGGCTTCTCCCACTACCTTTATCAGAAATTACAAGTTGGACGTTTTTGCCTCAGCCGGTACCAGCTGCAGCAGGTTCTACCAGGAGAACGACACCTGGACCGCTCAGACTCCCGCCCTAGGGATACTTAGCTTGGGTATATCCCATTGCTTGGACTCTCCAAGCAGCGCACAGGAGATTGAACATTGGAGCTTACCTGAATGTTCGATCTATGTGCGCTGCAGGAGAGTCCAACCCCGCCCTACTGTAGCGGTCCAGCATCCAACACTTACTTATAGTGGACATTCTTCTATCATCTTGCTACATCTTCTACAGACCTCTTCGTCGAAACACTGAAGGCTCATGGGAGAAAGAGGCGTGGCTAGGCAAATTCAACTCAGTTTCTGGCCAACCAAGCTAAACTTGAACCCATTGCTTGGACTCTCCTGCAGCGCACATAGATCGAACATTCAGGTAAGCTCCAATGTTCATTTTCCCCTAATAGGTAGCTCTGCATTTCCCCTAATGGGTAGCTCTGGAGGTGCTGAGTTCTCACTACTAAATGCCATTGGACCTGAATGCTGCAAAGATCCAGCAGATGTGGGAAGTTTCTAGAGGAAAAGTACTTCCATTTTTATCCCCAGAAAATGTCCAAAAAGGGGCAAAAAATTTCTCTACCAACATGTCAGCTCTTTTGCTGCCAGATTTCAATGCTGCAATTTAAGGATGCTGGGGCACTACATGTAGTTGCAAACTCGTATAAGAAGGCAAATTGCAATAGCATGTTATTTTGACATCAAATAAAAAGCAAGGAGGAAATCCTACCACATTTATGTTTTTTTTCCCATTGGCTTTTGTTTTCTGGGGTATGCTTCTAGGCAGGGGTGGGATCCTTCCAGGTGAACAACTGGTTTGCTGAGCGTGAGCTTCGCAAGCGCACTCTCGCTTCGCTCTGTGCTGCGTGCGCATGCACACTTTCTATAATATTGAACTTTCATGTTGCAAACAAGGAAAGGAATAAGGAAAACAGCTGAGGAGGGCCAATTCAATTTGCTGCCCCTGATCAGCTGGGCTTCAGAAGCAGAAGTCACTATACCCCTAGGGCGGGTGGGCGGTCCCACTTTCACAGCAACAGAGAACTGGTTCGCTTTCAGCAGGAAGTGGGAACTACTGGTTGGGCCGAACTGGTCCGAACTGGTAGAATCCCACCACTGCTTCTAGGGGTTTAGTTGAATCAGGCAAGGTTTAGTCAGGTAACAGCCTCACCTTCCTCCATTGCAACTTTTCACTCCTAGTTGAATGCATCTACAATACAGGAAGAAATTGAGGGACATATTTGAGCAAGATAAGCCCAACTAAGAGTTTAAGTTGAGTTGTTCTCTCTTTAGATCTGCAAGAAGACAAGCACTTTATATCCACTTTGTCTGCAATAAGAATTATATGTTTTTTCAGAAACTTCCATTAAACTCTCTTGAAAATTTGAATGAAATGTGAATGAAATGCTTTATCAATTCTGCCTACTTTCAATTTTTCTGGAGGACATACTACAAAGCCAGTTGGAGGAAATGATTCAAGTAAAGTGTCAGATGAGGTCAGAGTATTGGGTTGTGAAATACTTATTGTATTTAGTCTTACTATTTTCACTCTAGAGAACCAATTTCAAAAAATATAAGTAGCCAGATAGGTAAAAAAACATTTTTTTTTGCACAGATATTTTTCATGTTTTGGACAGACCTTGGCAATAACTGGAGTTGGAAATCTTACAATGGAAGTGCATTAAATGAGATAAATTCAAACAGTAAAAAGGCTTGTAAGAATCATCCAAAACAGATATGCTTAAAGTGTAGTATACTGACCTATTCATTGATAAATGAAGGCACAGACAAACAGAAAACAAACTAAGGTCTAGCCTTAAATTATATATAATGAAATTCATATGTGCTGTTGATTGTCTTAGGAAGAATCTCGACTGGTTCTGGTACTTTAAGTTAAAGATTGAAGCCCAAATTTTTAAAAAATTCAAATCAAATAAGTAATGGGGATGGCAGTTCTACCGGTATATACATTTGTTACTGTAGAAATATACTTTTATTAACAATCAAAAAATCTGACTACTTTAAAAGTAATAATGTATACAAGCAGCTCCCCACCTTCCACCAACCAAAAGTGAGGCATAATACGCATGGGTACTTGAGGCAATGGCCAAATGCAAAAGAGAATAGGTTCCTAAATCCTTATGTAAAAACTGAGTTTCAGCAGGTGAAGACTGGATGACAAGTTACCCAATTATAAGGTATGCAAGACCTGTGTCTTGTTTTTCCATTTCGTGACTATGATCTGGGATAGCACACTATGTTTGAGACTGTGGTGTAGGCTTTTTGTACCATAAATCCCTTGGTGGAGATGGGCCTTGAGCCTTCTTTCAGCAATTGCTTTATGTTACTTTGCTTCCACTTAGAGGTCAGACTATCATCTATCTGAGGGGTCCTTGGTGCTCTCTGAGCTTGCTTGTTTTCTTGCAGATGTTTCATTATCAAAACTAGGTAACATCATCAGTGCTAACATCTGATGATGTTACCTAGTTTGTGTCTGCAAGAAAATAAGCAACCTCAGAGAGCACCAAGGACCCCTCATGTCAACCTCAAGCTACAAATTATCTTCTTTATTAGTTCTATCTATCTATCTATCTATCTATCTATCTATCTATCCATCCATCCATCCATCCATCCATCTATCATCTATCTAATCATCTCTTTAGGTTTTCCTTGTGTATGTATTTCTTTTCTTCTATATTTCTTCAACATATCCTCCCTAATAGTTAACTTTCCAACCAAAATGGAGCTTGCTATAGGACCATGGTTTTTCTGTAGTACAAAAACCATTCTAACCATTTGGAACATACATGTTTAGCTGCTGACAAGTGTGGAATCCTGGACTCACAACGTCCAATGAGAAAAAGACATAGAAAAAAACATGTAACCCAAGAAACATATACACTGATACAAGTTCTGCAACTGGCTCCATGACTCAAGTACTATATTTATACAAATGAAAAACAGTCCTCAATTTAAGCTGATCCCTTCTCTCCAAAAGAGAGATTGAAAAACAAAATAAATTTATCACGATTGCCATCTAAGTGATTATCTCCATTATAAAAGTAATTATTTAGGGAAAAAACTAATCTTTTAGATGTATGCTATATTCCGCAGGCTGTGGAATCATTCCACCTTTTGTTGGTGTAGTCAAACAGTTCATATTTCTATGCTTATCCTCCCTCAGAAGAACATGTGCACAGCACATAAATAGAGAACAGAGAAATTCAAAGATATTCACCTGCATTCATAAGATTGAGGAGATAAGAAAAACTCTTATCAAATTAGATCAAAAGCACAACTAGACCAGCACCATGCATGTCCCTCAATAATCAGCCAGTTGTTCTAAGAGACCTACATGCATCGCATAACAATAGTAACAAATAATGCCATTGCTTTTCAGCTTCTGATATTTTTAAGTATCTCTCCTCTGAATCAGGAAGTTGCATATAACCAAAATAACTGGTGTTATCCTTCCTGAATTTATTTTATTTAATTTTAAAGCCATCTACATTAGTTACCATCATAACTCCTTGGGGCAGCAAATTGCATACATTGTTTAGAAAGGCCGATTCCAAGTCGATACCTAGACAACTAAAATACTCTTGGTTAGGAAGGGTCTGCCAAGACTATGAAGGCCAACAAATAAAGCAGTCATCCTCCACCATTCAAGTGGGCATAGTTCAGTATGTACACAATGAAAACTAGACATTTTTGTGTAACATTTGCCAAGTTATTCAGACAGGCCAATATTGTAGTTATTAAACTACAATATAAAGTGATTGTGCAGGATCTTTTACATCATTATTTGCATTATTATAGAGTTGCACTTTTTCAGTTTCTGACCATCTCTAAAAATAATTATGGGAATAGTTGAGCTACTGCCTCAGGTTTGCTTATTTGGCAAAATACCCAGAGTCCTGTTAAGAACCTCCTATTTTAGGGCACTGAGCAAGCAAAATGCATATTCACACTACTGAATGCAAGCTGTGCCCTGTGCCCTACACAGGATGAGAATTCTTTAGCTTGATCTTCATGAGAAGAGTTGCCAGATTATTACATCCTCTCCATATAAGGAAAGGTATGTTAATTAATTTAAATTCACCGCTGAATCTCATACACATATTCCGAATCTTACCAATACAGATAATACATACTTGTGCAAATACTGCATCTGAAAGATAGAGCAGAGATGTAATAAAGAGTCCCTGCTATAATTTAAAAAAAATACAGAGGGAAGTAGAAACCATCTGGGAACAAAACAAAACAAAACAAAACAAAACAAAACAAAACAAAACAAAACCGGATATATGGAAGCTGAAAAACAAGGGAGATATTATCTCACAGCATACAGAAAAATCTACATACACGCAAGGTATTATTCTCATAAACTAAGTATAATAGAATGAATGAAAAATCTCTGGTACCATAAACGCTGATAAATCTTCATATTTTAGGACGGTTTGGTCCTTATCCAAAAATAAATTATTCCTTCTCCAAAGAAACAAGAACAGAAAAAGTGTTATGCTGTTCAGAAGCATGATATGGATGCTAGTGAAAACAAATACTGGATTATCTGCCAGCAGAATCTGTGATGAACCTGCAAAGCAGGTTAAGTTCGTCCAACATAATGAGGTGAACTTCATGAATAGTCTAAAAATGCAACCAGATGAACAGTGGCAGCAGTGGAGGCCCCCCCGAGGAACAGGGAGTCTGAAGATCTAACAGAACTTTTAATTTGCTCCATCTAGAGCAAAGAGAGATCACAATACTTTGACATTAAAGCAGCACCAACAATAGACAAACCTTGGATGAACTGAGACCCTGAAGAGGGGCCATAGCTGGCCCAAGGACAGGCTAAATGCAGTACTAATGAAAGCATCCCACCAGGCTTGTTCAAAGGCTAGGCTCCACTGTGCCCATTGATATATTTACTGTAGTTTTTATTTCTTGCTATTAAAAAAATAATGCCTTATACATTCAAACACTGTGGCCTCTGGCCTGGCTCCTGTTCCCACTTGGCACAAATTTATTTTGTTTCACAAGCCTATTTTTCTTCTCTCCGCTGATGTTTTATCTCCAGCAAAACATCTTCTGGCAGTTCCAAATGAGGGCCCGGCCCTCTTAAACCAAGAGCTGCTGTTCCCCTGCTGGACCTGGCATAGGCAGACAAAGCAAGCCAGGAAGAGGATCCAAGGGCATCTTTTGGAAGCTGGGATTCTTGCTAAACACCTCTTGCTGCCCTTGTCCTTAGCTGGATACACCTGGCTGTGTTCTCTGGCACAGTTGCTGAGCTTTTTCTTCAGATTCCACTGGTGAGGTCCGTGATTACTCGAGCTTTTACCAGTTTTCGTAGGAATTCCTTCTCTCGCTGGATGTTGTGTGTCCAGGACTATATAAAATGGAGAAGGGAGAGGGGTAAAGGAAGAGGAAGAGAGAAAAAAGACTCACTCTTCAAGTAATATACATAACACTGTGAGTATACAGTCCAAGTCAAGAGGTTGCCCTACACAAGTCTTCCATCAAATAGACAAAAACATGATTACATTTCTGATCACAATACAAATTTCACATACATACATACATCAGTGGTGAAATGTAAAATTTGTTACTACCGGTTCTGTGGGTGTGGCTTGGTGGGGGGAGTAATGTGACTGGGTGGGCATGGCCAACTTTTTTTTTAATTTTTAAAGCATTTTTTTACAACCTATTCGAGCGAATAGGTTGTAAAAAATGCTTTAAAAAAGTAAATAAAAGATTCTGACAATCACGCGGCACAGCTGTGATCATTGGGGCCTTTTTTTTTTTTTTACTTTTTAAAAGCATTTTTACTACCGGTTCTGGAGAACTGGTAGTAAAAAAATGCCTAAAAAGAAAAAAACAAAAAGTTCCGACGATCAGCTGAGCGATGCCCAATCTTCGGAACTTTTCTTTTCTTTTTTTTGCTTTTTAAAGCATTTTTAACTACCAGTTCCGGAGAACCGGTAATAAAAAAATACTAAAAAAGTTTTTCAAAAAGTTCCGACGACTGCGTGTCGCTCAGCTGATTGTCAGAACTTTTTTTTTTTACATTTTTTACTACTGGTTCAGCAAACCAGTAGCCTTTTTTATTACTGGTTCGGGCGAACTGGAAGCATTTCACCCCTGACATACATACATGGTACATATAGGTGCCAGAGGAATTAATTATCTTAATATACCTAAGACAGCCTTTACCAACCTTATGTGCTAGACTATAGTTCTCATTATTTTCACTCAAAATATCAGTTGCTTATTGGCTGGGAGTGATGAGAAGTTAGTCTACTCTATCTGAAAAGTAAAAGATTGGGGAAGGCTGGTCTAGGAACATCTTGATAAAATATTTTAACTAATGGGGTCATATAGAATACATTATATTATATTTGAAGTACTAGTTACCTTGTTTCTACAGAATAGCTTTAAAATGAAAAACAATGCAATTTCCCCTTCAATAAGTGAGTGGGAAGGAGTGCAGTATTTTGTTCTGTACTTTATGTTATGCAGAAAGGAATGACCTAACCTGAAAGAACTCAGATAATTTAAGTGTAGATATTTAATGTGAGAATATGAAATTGTGATCATTTTCAAAGCTACCAACAGCTACTTTGGTTTATACAAATTAATTCCAGAACTTGGCTTTTATAAGAAAACATCCATATAAAGAAATAAAGCACCCACATTTTCTTGATTTTTCCTGTATAAAAACATTGAGGCATTTCATAAAGAATTTTCCAGTGTACACCCTGTTTTCCATCTCATTTACTACATGGAGTGCTGCACTCCTTTCTTAATGCATTTCTGGTACAGATTGATGTTGTAGGAAAAGAAATCACATCAAAGTTTACAGCTATGGAACTTCCCGAACAACTGCTTAGGCAAGACAGGATACAGTGCCTGCCCACTGATATGTCAGGTTTTGTCACTGATGGACAAGCTAAGGAAGATGCAGAGCACAGAAACAGCTCCAGATAGGAGGAGGAGAGGGAATAAATAACAGGGGAAAGAGAAAAGAGAAAGAAAGCGTGGGTGCACATTAAAAAAGAAATCGAAGAGACAGTGAGTACCGTACATTCAGAGTCGTGGAGAGAAATTTTAAACTTAACATTTGCAGCCTCTACAATTTTTTAAGCTATTGTAGTGAAGTTTTTCTAGGGCTACTAGATTTGGACTGCAAAAGTTCAGATGACTACTAAACAGCAGATGCCATCTGATGCAGTAGTTCTAATTTTTCATTATTTTATTAGATTTCTCGACAAATCTAACTTTCTCTATGAATTAGGAGCTTGACCTCCAAAAGCTACTAATATAAAAATGGGATTCAAAAGAGCTCATTCCAACAATTTCAGGGAGTTCCTGTTGGAAGAAATATAAAGATCTTTTCTAGAATTTAATGCTTTAAACTTGCTTTAGTTGTTTATTTATGCAGGGTAGCCTAGACGCTTGTCATTTCCTAGAAGTTTGATCCAAAGATGTTTGGATTGATTAGTGCAACATTTTGGACTATTCCATAACTATGTCTTTAAATAGATGAAACAGAAATCTTCATCCATTTTATTTATAAAGTATACAAAGTATGTAAATGTGGCTAATAGTCCCTGATCCTCAGACCTTCTTTCCTGATCTTGAGCTTTTTCTCATGCCCTTAATAGTCTTCTTTATTCCACATATGTTTCCAACTACTGTAAACTTTCATTTATAGAAACAACTAATACATAATTATGAATATTCCCCCTTACAAGAAAGACTGAAAGGAAACTATCCCCAAACTAAGCAAATATTTTCCTTTTCCCCAAGCGCCTTGAATTTTTACCATTTAAGTCCCTGTGCCCACTTCTAATTTCTGCATTTGCACTCCTAAATCTTGCATTAGCTCTATCTCTGTAAGTAATCTCATTAACTTCTTTTGGGGTACTAGAAAGCAAACAGAAACTGACCATGAGAATGGTAGAAGCATTGCATCTAATAGGTTTAATCACGCAGAATATTTCAGACATGGTTAATATGTGGCCATGAAGGCAAGTTAATCACTATCTCGTGCCAGGGCTGGCAGAGAGTAGCGATAGAGGCAGAGCTTGATCACCAGGTTAAATGCTGAATTTTCTGGAAGATTAAAAAATTCACCTAAATTCATTTTTGGGGGAATAAACCTGCCTGAGATACTTAAACTAATCATAACACTTGGAAAGTGTTAAAAACTCGGTGAGTTTCTGAGATAAGTTTTTTAGGCTTCAATTTTTTCAGTCAAATGTTGTAGAAACAGATATTTTGCCTTAGATTTGCTTTTTTAAAAAAATACTGTTCTTTCAAATGCAACATGCAGGATTATGTATGCAAAGAGATTGCTAGCATCTCATTAAATCTCCTGTGCTCCAGCAGCTTGATATCATATTTTTTATGAATATATAGTTAAAATCCTACTATGTCACTGTCCAATTGTAGCAAAGCTATTAATTTTGAGGCCAAATGCCTGCTGCTATATGTATAATTAAATGGTACTATCGCAAGGGGTGAAGAAATTCCCAAAGGGCAACTAAAGTAGTCAGGCATCTTGTTCAATTGATAAGAGACTGACAGCTGGAAAGTGAATGCCGAGCTATTTCTAATAGACACTGGGACCAAGTTTAGAAAAGTTGCACACAAGTATTATTGTTATCAATGGGTACTTCAGCTTCCACATCACATCCATTTGTGATGGCTGCAGAAATGTTTCCTTTCTGACATTGTAAACTATAAGCAGCCATCTCTTCTCTGCATTATGCATCAGTGCCTAACTACTTTTTAGGTCCATGTTAAAGACAGAAGACTAGACAACTGTCACACCTGTATTCCCTTGAAGGGCTAGCTATGTAGTTTGCTGAGCTATTAAGAGCAAACCAAACCAAGTACATGTCATTCATTAATGAGCATGACTTTGGAGTAAATTCTCATCATTACAAATAAATGCAACTAATTCTTTAGTTCCTGAAAGCATTCCCAGCTTTTGTAAAGCCATAACAATCCAGATGGAAAAGAGCAACACAAACTGAAGATTTCTATTTCTAGTAAAAACAATAGTTTATTGAAAATGATAAACATGTCTAATGAACCAAATGAAATTGCCCTTTGGGGAAACCAAACATGATGTAGGGAAAATGTACAAAAGAGAGTATGGAAGTTTTTTACAAAGGAAACCAGCAATCAAAAGCTTTTCAAACATTGTTTGTTTTTTGTTATTATATGTGCATTTGGTAATCTGTTATTGAACTCAAGACACTGAATTTACATAATAACTCCATCCTCTCCTATTTTTCCCACAACCACCATTCTTTGAGGTGAGTTAAGAGAGAGTGATTGGCCCAGTCACCCAGGCAACTTTCATGCCTAAGGGAAGACCTGAACTCAGTCTCTTTGTTTCTAGACCATCATCTTTACCATTACACCAACTGGCTCATACCCATGAATAAGAATAAGAGCCGAGGTGGCGCAGTGGTTAGAGTGCAGTACTGCAGCTACTTCAGCTGACTGCTAGTTCAGCAGATCAGCGGATCAAATCTCACCGGCTCAAGGTTGACTCAGCCTTCCATCATTCCAAGGTAGGTAAAATGAGGACCCAGATTGTTGGGGGCAATATGCTATTTAGTATACTGTCTTTGGTGTAAGCCGCCCAGAGTCCTCAGAGAGTGGGTGGCATAGAAATATGACTAACTAACTAACTAACTAACTAAATAAATGAATGAATGAATGAATGAATGAATGAATGAATGAATGAATGAATGTCCTGTGTTCCCTTAACTCAATATCACATTCAATATCACTGTTCTCCATTATGCTCTTACTACACCGGATGGACTCTAGACAGGGCAAAAGTTATTGTGATGACAATGTCCTGACTACCTTTTTCTTTATCCAAAGAACACAAATTCAAAACTTCTGTGGAACAACCAGAGCTATCCTGTTGCAAAGATAATATCCTCATAAAACCCCTGATTATTATTATTGTCCTTGGACCTGGAAGCAACACACTTGTAGCCTCTCTCTCCTTTCTTTTTCCCTCTCTTCCAGTCTCTCATTTTCTGAGGGACTCTGAACAGCTTTCAATTGCGCAACAAACTTTCTGTGAAATCTGAAGAGAGGGTAGAAAGAAGACATTTGTGTTTCTTCCAGCAAAAATGTTCCATTTGATGCAAAAGTTTTCTTTTTTGTCCCTGGGGATCAAGACATAATTTCCGCAGAATTACAGTATTGATTGAGCAATCTGATATTATGCCCCATCAGGAGTAACAGGAGCATCAGAAAAGGTAGAAAGAAACTCCACAAATCCAAAGTGAAGCGTATTCTGCAGAATACTAGGTGAATCTAGAGGAAAGAAAAAAGTAGCATATATGTGATGTTAATCACTTTGTTTTAGTATTTTTATTGTGTATTCAACCTAGGAAAATATGGAAACGAATAAGATTTTCTTGATAACCCTTATATAATCTATATATTTTTGATAACCTTGATATATTCCTTGATGAAAAAGAAACCACATACAATGTACAAAGATATCCCCACTAGCCAACAGAAAAGAAATACAAGGAGACCCTTGACTTATCTTTATCTAGTCAACTCAGATGTCACAAAAATGTGCAAGATTTTATATCTCTAAACCGTTTAAGAGATGAGGGAAAGGGAAATAAAACAATCTAAATTGATCTTGATGTTTTAATGTTGTTGGAGAAAAGAGAAAAACATTTTCTAAATAATTTTTCCACATTATATCTCGCTTCATGCAGTTCTTTCTTTCCCGTTATTTGCTCTTTTAAAAGATAAAATCCCCAATAATCTCTCTTTATAGAAAAGTTATTCCAGTTGCCAATGTTTTTTCAGATTGGCTATTCCTACTGGCTGTTGTACCTGCTTATTTCTCACATCAGTCACATTCCCTCACCCACATTTTTTGGGCTCATCATCCTGCATGATGAATACTTGAAATGTTTAAACTATTTCTAAAACTTCTGGTTAGCCTAATAAAGGTATTGCCTCTAAGGAATTTTTCTTTCATGAAAAAGACAATACTGTTATTTTTAAAAGGAATGTTTGGAAGACACTGAAACTTATTAAGTAACAAGATCCTATTCAGAAGAAGCATGATCCTGCACAAAGTTCATTGGCTTTATATTATTTGAAAGACAATTCTCTCCCACAACCAGGTAATCCTACCTAATTTGACCTTGAATGACTTTTGTTATACAGTAGAGTTGAATTGAGTTTGACTCCTAGTGTCTTTTTTTTAAAATTTGATTTATATGCCGCCCTTCTCTGGAGACTCAGGGCGGCTTACAATGCGTTAAGCAATAGCCTTCATACTTTTGTATATTTATACAAAGTCAGCTTATTGCCCCCACAACTGGGTCCTCAATTTACCTACCTTAGAAAGGATGGAAGGCTGAGTCAACCTTGAGCCTGGTAAGATTTGAACCTGCAGTAATTGCAGGCAGCTGGTCTTAATAACAGGGTGCTTTAGACCACTGTACTACCAAGGCTCTTAGTCTTTATTCATGCAAAGTTTCTTGGGAATATTAAATAATTGATTTGCTGCTATTGTATTTTTCCATTTTCCATTTTGACATTTCAATTTAATCCCAACCCTGGAATTCCCCATTGGTTCTGTATCCAAGGATTAGCCAGAGCTAACCTTGTTGAGCTTCTGAGGTCAGTTAACTGCTCAGAATCTTTGTGCAGCATAACAGTTTAAATTATTACCCTTGATAATATATAGATATATTTAAAACATGTTAATAGATTCATGCTTTGACTTTCTATTATAGAAGTACTAAAGGTAGTTTTCAGCAATAAAACAAATAGATAACATAATGCTAAAAGCAATAGTCAAAACCAAAATTGTCATTTTCCTACCTAGACAGCGATCTGTGCTTTCACAAATTAAGTAAATAGTTTTCATTTCCAAAATAATCATTTTCTTGTTCTTTCTCCCAGTAAAGTTTTGGGGGATCCCCAATCCAATTCAACATCAGTTCTGTACTTCTCAAAACCCAGGTTTTGTGAATGGAAGGTTTTTTTCCCTAACTTTGTCTAAGAAAATGATGCAGACATTGTTTGAATAATAGTCATATTTTTCTTTCCTTTTTTGAATGTTAACTAACATGTGTGAAAAAGAGGTTTTTTGGGGGGAAAAGCTTACAAGTGATTATTTTTTTATGATTCAGTTCGTCAAATAAAAACATTTAAGTTTTCTGTGGTTGTTGCATTCTATTACACTGCATACAACTATTGTTTTATACGCTCAAATTCACTCCAGGTAAAATTCTTGAATTCAATGCATGAGTGACTTGATTGGCAGGGAATGAAAGTTGTTGTTGTTTTCACAAAGCATTTTTTCCACTCCTTAAGTGAAACATAGATGTGGCAGCTTTAGCCTATTCATTCATCATATGATGATCTGAAAGGTATACTTTGCTGTTTTAATATGCATAAACAAGGATGGCAGGTTTGCTCACATTGCTTAATTATCATCGTGCTCTTTCATGCTGCCGAGGACTGAAAGGACAAATATTCTAGCAGCCATGCCCTGTTGTTACTAAGATGGCACGTCACTCAACAGAAATAATAATGTTAGGATGGTCTGAGGCTTTGAACAAATCTTTAGCTGCAACATCTGCCATCTCAATCCTCCACCACTTTTGTTCCTTGTATCTTCCTTCTGTTGGGCATTGATTAAAGAGGAGGAAGCAGGCAGGAGGCTAAAATTCTGCTTGACATTGTTCTTCATTTCTTTTTCTTTTCATTTTGGCATGGAAATTCAAGCAATTCAAATAACCAAAGGTCTTGTGGTATCTTACAAATAAGACAAGTTATTATGGAATAAGCTTTCATTGAGTAGGGTCCACTTCATCTAATGCATAAGAAGCTTAGAAATCTTTTAATCTCTTAGCTGCTGTTCTGCCTCTTCCTTCCAGGGAATGTTTATCTAATTGCTCAAATTCTTTCATTATCTAGTCTAAATGCTGCAGTATAAATGGATCACAATTCTTTGCATTTTCCACTCCAGTTATAATGAATCCTTTGCTGTTCACTTCTGCTATTTCAGTTACATTCTGGCCACAAAAGTAAATACAATTAAATTTATCCTAATTCTTACAGCCAGTAAAATCAGTATCCCTTCAGAAACCCAAACCTCTGTAGGAAAATATTGTCAACATTAATTTTGAAAACTCTTATCAATTTCAGTTGCTGTTTTAGGGAGTGCTGACTATATCCATAAACTTTGTATTATTAAAGTGCATAGAAAATGAGGCTGAACTATTAATGCATAAGGAAATATATTAGAAAGCAATACCTTAGTATTGAGACTCTGGAGAAGGAAATAAAAATTGTTTAGTGCTTACAGTTAATAGTTGCATAGTTGAGATGTAATTTATTTGAATTCTCTAATACTGTGCAAGGCATTATTTATCTTTTTTTCAGAGACAACAGAATTCTCATCAGATACTGAGAAGCAATATTAGGAATCAGAAAGACATCATGAAGATAGTAGATAGAACTAGTACTGGAAAGATTTGACTTTAATTATTAGAATGCCTATTGAGAAGGTCCTGGTTTTTAAAAAAGATTATCAGATCTTGCTCATGCTTTTTAGTCTACTGTTTTCTTTGAAAGAAACAAAACAAGTTATTTTTTCTTCAAAAAACAGTTCAAAGATTTGAGCTATGCTACAGTGGGATGTTGATGATGACAAGATTTGATTTTTTTTCTATGATCCATTTATTTGTTTTCTTGTCTATCCATGGCCTTCTCAGGAATCTTCACCCAGAAGTCAAAAGCAGCAATGCTTTTTCTATCCTTCTTCAAATTCAAACTTGAATATAACAGGAAAACAATTCTAAACAAATCTAAAACATTTTTTCAAGTCCTTCATTTTTTCAAGTCCTTCAACTCCAAACTACTCTACTAAGTGTTTGTTTATGACATATTTCTGAAATTCTGACAATTTGTTCAGTGACTGTTCAGAATTACTGTGGTGCTGAATGAATGGTACTTTCACCTAATCCAAAATTATAGCGGTATCTGTTCAAAATTTGGATGGTTGGCATCCCATCTGCATCTACAACTGCAGGGAACGTCAATTCCCCCTATCCAGCTTTCTGCCACCAGTTTTGCATTTTTGCCACCTGGCGCTCCAAGGCCCTACTGCCTGTGCTCTGGTACCCCCAGCTTGAGCTTCACTGTCTTCTTGCTCCAAGCATGCCTGGCCTGGCCCTTCAAGTGGCCTTCATCTCAAGTAGCAAATGGCAGTTTCCTCACAAGGCTTCAGGAAGAAGGCCTTGTGTGGCAGCAGCTGCCTTAAGAAAGCTTATGTCAGGGAGGCCTCATGAAGACAGGTCAACTGTCTTCATGAGGTCAATTGACAGGCCAATATAGGTCAGCTGGGTTGGTGGACTACAGAGCAGCAGAGGCTTCAGAGTGCAGAAAGTCAGAAAGGGTGGTTGGGACTGCTGCTTTACGCTGTGGTCATGTTTGGGTGGCTGCGGCTTCATACTACAGTGCTGGGCTACAGTGGCTGCAGTTTTCTGGCGTGCCCTGAGTTTGTGCCATGATGCTGGGCTAAGGTGGCTTGGCTTTGCACTGCAGCTCGTGTTTCTTGCAGTCCTAGAGCATAACACACCAAGATCTAGACACTTAGCAACCACCTTGCATTAATGAGAGTTAGCCATCCAAGGTCACATGATCGTCATTTGTGACTTTCTTGAAGGGCCAATCTAAACGTGACAGTGACAACTTAATAAATCAAGTGTCAATTCCATAGAAAGACACATGGGGACACACTTTTAAAAGCAAAAGGAACTTGTGCATGCAGGAAACTTTTAAAATTTATGTTACAATTTATAAATTAAAAAAAAAATGTATCAGTGAATATAAAATAACCACTTTCATCACATATATCTTAAAATCTCTTTTTCCAGAAACATTTATGTGATCCAGTTATGTCTGTTTTCAGAGCTCGGTTGAGAGAAGGCCCTAAGAGATAGTTTTCAAAGCAGGAAATCACTGAGCTGAGAAGAATTCTACACTTCTTAGTCACCCCACTAGATGCTCAACTCCCTTTTGACATAATAGTGGCAGAACAAGCAAATACGGACATAAATTTCATTGGGAAGAGGTTAAGTCTCTCCATTTAAGCTATTGAAAATGAAAACTTGAAAAGGATATTTTAGCAAACAGTGTAACATGTTTAATGCTCATTGTTCATAAATTATATGCGCTGCTAACTTTCTGGAAGCTAGGAAAGGAAATCAGTTGCTCTCCAGATGTTCTTGGACTAGAATTGCTATCACTCCTTTTAATCTTGTTGGCTGGAACTGATGAGCTGAAATTCAACATCTGGATGGTCCCCTTCTCTCCCTCTTCCCCTTCAAACTCAGAAAGCTGAAATTATTAACTCTCATAGTTGATTCTACGATAATGAAATACTGTGAATTGCTATCAAATGATGCACTGGAGATACTATTCCCATGCCATTATTATTTTGCAGACGATTCCTGTGTTCCTTTAGTTAGGAGGAATAGGACTAATATCCAAAGTCCTTTTGGATATTCTACACAGTATAGTATATATTTATTACTATTGACATTATTGCTCCTTTTCTTAGCGTTTGTTCTGGGTAGTTGCAGAATTGTCTTGCTTTGTACTATAATATCTAGTTCTTTCATGATGCTTTCAGTGAGTAATGCAAGAAGGAGTTTCATTTATTGGGCATCTTGTTGAAGAGTCTGATACTGAACTACTGTCATTATCATTTCAACCTTTTTTTGCATTTTATATAATGATAGCTTGTATAAATATATTTATGTGTCTGTACATCTGTCTTTGATCATTATGCTTGAAAATGAAAGGACTTACAAACAAGTATTTTTTCCTCTTTTTTTCACAGAAGAAAATTATTCAGTGACCCTTCTAGATATTCATAAGAACTGATATAATGTACAATCATTTTAGGTCTTTAGAAGATATTACAAGACTACAGTATACTTCTGTACTATGTATAGTATACTACTATATGTAATAAACAAGAAATATTTGAATAAATGATGTCAGAAATGGCAGCTAGTCTTCTTTTATGTAAACAATCTACAATAGCAAATAATGAAGTATAATATAGACTTTTGTCTCTTACTAACTTATTACATTTTTACAGGTAACAGAATTCACTGCTTAATAGAGAAGTAAAAGATTCCATTCTGTCCTTCAGCAATATTAACATAATAACAACAATAATAATAACAAAGTATCAATAGTAATTAGGTGCTTTGGGTGCAATCTGGAGCACCACTTGAACCACCATTGGCATTGATAAATTTACCATCAGCCAATTGCAAAAGGCAGTTCACTCAGAACAGCTTACAACCTGCAACAATACCTCTAACACCTTCAAGCATCAACAGTTGCCTATTCCACGTCCTTGGAAAGGACTTGATAGATGGATAAAAATGCCAAATCCAGTCTGAACATCTGGCTAACTATATACATTTTGACAATTTTATCTAAAGGTCAAGAATAAAAGCAAGAATGTATGTTGGACTAAACTAAGTGAGGAAAAACTACACTAACTGAATCAATCTAAAAACACATTTTTGTTTCTCACTACATTTTTATAAGGCTAGATTTGGATTAAATGATAGTGTACAAAAATTTATCTAGAATAAAAGGCAGTGGATGAATCAGTATATGGATATAGTAGAAATATAGTTGGCAAGACAGAAAATTATGAAGGTGTATAGTGCATGGTGTAAACTAGACTCAGTGTTTTCATTTTGCCTTTACTGTTCTTACTCTTTTTTCTGGCTTTATTAAGTGTTGCTTACTATGAAAGGAAATAGTATGATTGCTAAGTATATCTCTATGTATAAATAAAAACAAATGGTGATTACATCTGAAGAGAATATTCACAATGCCACTATATTACATTCATGAAAAAGGACTAGGATGTTGGTGATAGGATAGGATAGGATAGAATAGGTAAAGATAGGATAGGATATTTTATTTAACCAAGTGTGATTAGACACACAAGGAATTTGTCTCTGGTTTAGACGCTCTCAATGTACATGTAAAGCAACAGAGTAATAATAATTATAATACCAATAAGAGAGGGTAGTAAAGAAAATAAGAATATTATAGCCCTACAACATGGGCAAATATACACATATGTTAGACAGTACTGTGAGAGCTAGATGTTTAACAGAGTGATGTGACAAGGGGAAAAAACTGTCCCTGAGTCTAGTTGTTTTGGCATGCAATGTCCTATAGCAGTATCCCGAGGGGAGGAATTGAAACAGTTTATATCCAGGATGTGAGGGGTCTGTAGATATTTTCTTAGCTCTTCTTCTGACCCATGCAATGTACAGGATTTTTATGGAAGGCTGGATGGTTGCAATTGTTCTTTCTGCAGTCCTATCTGTTGGAGTCTGTACCTGTTCTGTTTGGTTGCTGTACCAAACCAGACAGTTATAGAAGTAAAATGACAAGACTCAATCATTCCTCTGTAAAACTGTATCAACAGTTCCTGGGGTAGTCTGAATTTCCTGAGTTGATGTAGAAAACACATTCTTTGGTGTGTCTTTAATGATGGTTCTAATGTTGGGTGTCCATTTCAAATGCTGGAAGATTATAGAATCTAAAAACTTGAAGGACATTATGCAAATTTATTCATGAGTAATCTCCATAAATTTTCCTTCTCCATCTGCAGCCTGTAAGATACTGTGTTGCAAGCATTTTTTGGCCTTCACATAATACAAACTTCAAATAATAGAACCCAGTAGCAGGAAAAGGCATTTATTTCTATTCTGTACTAAGATTATACAGTATCAACCACATCTTCGTACAGGAGGGGCAATCTCCACCCAGCTGCAAACAAATGCAATTAATTAGCTTTATGTGTATTCAGAAGAAATTCCCCAGAAATGAGTCATTGGGTTTTTAAAGGGTGTCCAGGGATATGTCAAGCAGACATTGCGTGTAAATCAATGACACACCTTGTGTTAGGGAACACACGCTGTAGCCTGCAGGTCTGTTCTCTCTAAGACATAGCACAATAGAATGGCTGGTTGATGGACATTCCCAAAGAGTCTCCTATGAATAAATACACATACACTTGGAACAACATCAGGAAGAGAGTTTCTATTTATTTTTTCTGTGTAAAACAAAGAGAATTCGGGGAGGGGCTGTTTCACCTTCTTGAAACAAGGACTTGGGCTTAACGGGGTAGGAAGACACTGTTTTACCTGTTCTATGTAGGCAAACTATCCCCTTTCTTTGATTTGGTTATTCCATTGATTTATTAAATTACAAAGGCACCTAGACCTATTTTCTGCTACTTTTTGTACAAAAAAAAAAAAAATCAAAGTACCGGTAATATGTTTCCTTATAGCACTAGGTGCAAAACATATCTCAGCTACCTTTCCTACATAAACAGGTTCAGTCCTGTTTAGAGGCAGGGGAGACTTTAGCAAAGTTTAGTTGTATTTTTAAAACAATTTAGACTTAGTGTTATCAGGAATCCCAATTTAATACACACTCTGAACCAATGTCTTTACCACTAGTTTAAAGTTGACTAGTTTCACAGCTAAAGCTAAAGGATTATGCAGACCATAATCTAACAGTTATTTTCTTCTACTTACCTAAGAAAACATGAATATACTTTTTTTGCTTACGGTGCAATCAGGTCTGGGCTGCAAAACTTCAGATGGCAACACAAAATGACAACAAAAAGATTTTTAACCCCCTTAATGCTTGGCTGTCATCAAGGAATTCACTGAAGATTGGACACCCAGGTAGCTTTATGTGTGCTGGGCTTTGCTAGACTCCAACCTTCTGACAAAGCAATTCAAAAAAATCAGTTCATCCAATGGTTCTTTTAATTTCACACTGTTTTCCTGGTGAATCCCAAAGACCGATTGCTAAAAGGTAGAATTTTTAACTCCAATTAAATTGCTTAAGGTTTTAATCCACATGTAACTATTAATCCTGAATAGAAATAATAGAAGAAACCAATACACCCTCCTGAGAATTCCTTCATATTTAGATGTCCCAAAGCTACGATGGTTAATTTTCTGCTTTCTTTCTTGATGCCATCACACTTGACCTTTTGCATATATCTGGTCAAATATTACTATCCAAAAAATTTAGCAGAAACAAAAATAGTTGGTTATAACAAATAGTGGAATGTGACATTATGTCAGTAGATACTGTGTAACATGACACTTCTGTATTTTCTTCATGTAAAGAAAAATAGAATTATGGTTATCAGCTTGTTCATATCAAAGGATTCAAATAGCTTTCCAAAGTGCAGGACAATTGGAAAAATGTATGCCCCTTTGTTATGATTGATTAATTTGTTTTACCTCTTTTCTTATCATTTGTGCAAGCTATTTATTTTGGAGCATCTCATTTTACTTTCCTGGGAAAAGCAGAAAATGATAAAGGCAGGTTACTATCCTTTTTACCTTTCAACTTAAATCTCAGATGACTACCAATTATTAAGAATCATTAATATTAAAAAGAAGCAACAGAAATGCAATTCCCTCATTTAGTTAGTTCAACATGGAAAAGGTTGAAGAATAAATTATGGACATTTGCCAGCAGATGGTTCTCCTAACATTAGAAGTGAAACTTAAGAGAACTCGTGTCTCAGAAGTGAAGATCAATCTTGTCCCCATAGAGCAGGTAACGTGAAAAGGCAATCTATGTGGAATGGGTGGTGAGGAATTCATGCTTCACGCTTCATGCTAAAATGCTAGCTTAATAAAAAATAACCTCAGGGGAAGAAGATAAAAGATACATATTTTCATAATGCTTTTCAAACAATGGTGAACAGCTCCTCCATTAATAAGACACTGCAGGTTCAGTAAATGTTAGAGTTGAAGCCTCTTGATGTCTTTATCCTTAAGAGTTTTATTTCTCCAAGAACTCTGTCCACTTCCTCAGGATCCGGGCTAAACTATTCCCAATATCACCTCATGGCTTTACCCTCAGCATCTCTCACTAATGTTATCTATAAAGTGCCCTGCCAACAGCTCACACAATTCTTCTGACTGATCTTTCCTTAAAAGAATAAACGTCATTGTAAAAAGGTTAGCTGGAAGACACTTTTCAGATGCAGTAAGACTAAAAAAGTAATTCTATTTTGCTGCTGTTATCATGAAAGTGTAGATCCAAGCTTGAGGTTGTCCCCATGTCTAGATAAAGTTTTTTTTTATCAGATGCAAGACTTTGTATGGTTATTATTTTATGCAAAACATTGATTTTTCAGATTCTTAAAGCATGTATGGTATATGCATATTGATTAATACATCTGTGTAGTCATATCTTTTTCCCAAAGGACTTGAGAAAATGTAGCTTTGTTTAGGCTCTCCAATAAAAATTCTTCACATCCCTGCAAAACTATAGTCTTCAGTTTCGCTCTTGGAAAGCCTGTTAAAAATTATTTAAAAGCAATTTGAGTCTATTCAACATATAACTGAATTAGTAATAGTCAGGTGAAGGGAACGCAGCATAGCCAACTTTGTTAAATGTCTTGTTTAATTCTTTAAGTACTGTTTTTTTTTTTACTTTTTTTGTCACAGCTATTCAGGAAATGTAACCTGCAGGCAGTTATATGAAATAAACTATGTTATTTGCATGAATCTTAGAAGTACAACGAAGTACAATGAATCAGGAACTGCTGAACCTGCTTGTGTACTTTGTAAAGAAAACTAATAATTTTATAATAGCATTCATAATAAGAAGCCTGCAGGATCAAGCCAAGGGCAATCCACCAACCTATTTCCAAAAGTAGACAGTTCATGCCTGGTAGGCCCAAATGAAGAATATGAAGATAAGATATCCTTTGTCTCCTAGAATTCAAAGGGTTTTTTAAACTTCTGAATATAGATTAAGCTAACCCTAACCCAAATTCCTTACCTCTTTGATGGCAGACATCTTGATGTTCTCATAGTAATGTAGTGGTGCATTGGGAGAGTTCATGTCATAACCAAATCCAGCCACAGCTACTTCATCACAATTGTGGAGCACCATGGTAATTGCTACACTTCCCAGAGTAGGAATATTCTGTGGGGGAAAGGGGAATGAAGCAAAACGCAAACAATTAAGATTTCATCTTCTTAAGTGCCAATCTGTGAACAGATCCCTAGTGGGAAATGCAGTGGGACTACTACATCTAGAGATAATATTTTGAGGATCCAGTCTAAAGGTCTATTCCAACACAGTGCTAAAGTGAATTACGTACCAGAATATGAAGTTAAGATTTCATGGTGATCGACAATAGGATAGGAATGCAATGCAGAATGCAGAGGAAGAAAGAGGAAAAGGAAAGACATCAACTGTAATGGCTATAGAAAAAAAGTGATAATATATAATTTATGTATATGTTTGTTTTGTTTTTTCTTTTTATGCACATTTTTGTGTCATCTTCTCTAGTTTTGTTTTGTTTTTTGTTTTTTAATTTGATTTATATGCCACCCTTCTCCAGAGACTCAGGGCGGCTTACAATGTGCTCAGCAATAGCCTTCATCCTTTTGTATATTTATACAAAGTCAGCTTATTGTCCCCACAACTGGGTCCTCAATTTACCTACCTTAGAAAGGATGGAAGACTGAGTCAACCTTGAGCCTTGGCGAGATTCGAACCTGCAGTAATTGCAGGCAGCTGGTCTTAATAACCAGCTTAATAACAGGGTGCCTTAGACCACTGTACTACCAAGGCTCTTTTTACTTTTGATTCACTTTTTTTTCTTTTTCCTTCTTTTGGAGTTTGTTTTTTAATATTTTGAATAAAACAAAATTTGAAAATGAAGAAAAAAAGGTGAAGTATCAGTGAATAGTTCCATAATTATTCAAGTCAAAGTTCAAAAATCATGTTTATGATGAGTGCTGACTGGCTTACAACAATTTTGGAGCAACTGAGAACAGTCAGACTAGAAAAGCAGGATTTCTAAATTAGGCATTCTGTAGTAAATGATCGTTTTATGTATTTTCAAGCAGAATGAATTATACATATTGAAGGATGCGAACATATATAATTCAACGCTTAACTAACTGTGGTACCATAATGTGAAATGATAATTTACTGGTATAGGTAGTCCTTGACTTACGACCACAATTGAGCCCAAAATTTATGTTGTTAAGTGAGTTTTGTCCATTTTACAGCCTTTCCAGACACAGTTGTTAAGTGAATCATTGCAATTGTTAAGATAGTAACACAGTTTTTAAGTGAATCTGACTTTCCCATTGACTTTGCTTGTCAGAAGGTTGCAAAACCTTCAGTGTTTTGCACTGAAACACTGTAGGCTGGTGACCCTCAGGGGGAGAGCCTTCTCTGTGGGGGCACCTACCCTCTGGAATCAGCTGCCCCCAGAGATAAGGAGAATCCAAGACCTCGGTGCCTTCCGCCGTACCCTTAAAACCCACGTTTTTCAGCAAGCCGGGCTGGCTTAGGAAGAAATTTTTTAAATTTTTAAATGTTTAATTGGTTTGTGGTTTTTTAAATTTTGGGCCAAATTTATATAGATTTTAATTGTTTTTAATATTTGTATTTCATGTTTTTAATTATGGCTGTGCACCGTCCTGAGTCCACAGGGTGAAGGGTGGTATATAAATTGAAAATAAAATAAAAAATAAAATAAAAAGCTATTTACGTGACCCCAGGACACTGCAACCGTCATAAATATGAACCAGTTGCCAAGCAGCCGAATTTTGATCACATGACCATGGGGATGCTGCAATGATTGTAAGCGTGAAAAACGGTCATAAGTCATTTTTATCAGTGCCGTTGTAACTTTGAACGGTCACTAAACTAAGTTATAAGTTGAGGACTACCTGTACCTCTTTCTGACTTAACTACTAACACAATCTTAACCAACCTGGGAACCTGTCAAATCAATGCAGGTCAATTCTAAAATTTCTTGACAATGGCCATCGTGGCTGGAAAGTTCTAGGACTGGAATTTGTATGTGTGAAAGGCACTATAGGTATTAAGGGCATTATAAGGTTTAGGATAATTTTTCTTCCCAGCAGAAGTAGAAAAGTTCTATCTTTTACTTGACTCCTTTCTTACTGCCTAACTGCCTGAGACTGTAATGCTACCAGCTGCTTTATGGAGTAATTCCTTGCAGGATCACCTTATAATGCTGATGCCCACAAATCACAGTAAAAAAAACCCTTTAGCAGAGAGTATACATAAGCTAGCCAAGCTACATGGCAGCATCTAGTTGACTTTGGCTAACCACAAAACCGAAGGAGTACATAACCTGGTTACTACTAGGATGAGGGACTAACAGGAAACTTTAGGGCTGTAGGTTAATCTGGGAAGTACAAACAACATAGCAGAAGGAGATTATGACATACAACTATTTTGCTGTTCAGAAAAATACATAGATGTTTTCATTCCATGAAGTCACATGGAGTCAAGCTTAACTCCAAGATTTTATGCATGCATGCACCCATACTTACTTTTAACCCCCGTTCCTCATGTTACCTATTAGGAGTTAATCTTGTCTAAGATGAAGCAGATAGGGTTCATTAAGGAAAAGATCAGTTGTTTAAGAATAGTGAAAATTCCAGGCACTGCATCCTAATACTGGGTGGACAATCCTAGATCTCAGTTAAACAAATTTATCTTCTTGTGTCTTCGAAAGAATACTTATAACAACAGGATTGCTGCTCCTTCATTGCCTTGCCAGTTTTATAAACTACTGAGGTCATTTCTATGTCATTATCTCTGACTGGCAGGAGATATCAGTATAATTAAAATACATTTCTGAAGAGAAATTTCTCATATCTACTTTGTCTATATATTTTAGGTGTTTTTATTTCACATGGGAGATAGGATAATGCTAGTTGTTCAAGAGAACATTAATGACAAGCAATTTCTTCAATGGAGTACTTCTTTTTGAGCTTTCAAACAAACTCATTGCAATTTGCCTGGTCAAAATTAACCAACTAAATCTGGCTAACAGCAAAAGGTTATCATAAACACTCTTTCCTGAAAATTAATTTCAGTCCCTATCTCATATCTCAAACATTTTATGGTTTCTATAAATATAATCATGGAACAGAATGTAAACTATCAGCCTCACCACCCCCATAGACATATACCGGTACATACACTACTTACATAATAAAACAGGTTTTATAAGCAGTCCTTGTCACTTATGATGTTCAATCTCCTTCCAGAGATACCTTTTTCAGTAATCATCCATTTAAAAATAAATAGTGAATTTATAACACACTATCCAGTAATCATGTTATTTTTTCAAATAACTTTACAGATATTAATTCAGGATCTGGTCTGTAAAATTTGTCACTAAATTACATTAAAGACAGTATAACAATTATTTCCAAATATTTCCAATGCCGACTTTCTGTTGGTGAAAATTGACATACTATTAATGTGCCATTAAAATAAATTAAGGTATCATACCACATTTATACTATTTTTGGCACTACTGTGGACAAGCAATACTATATTTGAATGTTCCTGCTGGGTAGATCTTTCCTGCAAGGACTAGTTCCGTGATGGCGAACCTATGGCACGTGTGCCACACGTGGCATATGGAGCCATATTGGTGGGCACGTAGCTCAGCTCCGGCGCGCATGTGTGCACCGGCCAGCTGATTTTCGGAGGCTCTCCGGAGGCAGGAAATGGCCCGTTTGCCAACATCCAATGGGACAGGAAGGCCCGTTTTTCACTCTCCCCAGGTTCCAGAGCCTTTCTAGGAGCCTGGGGAGGCGAAAATGGCCTTCCCCACCCCTCTGGAGGCCTCCAGAGGCCGGAAACAGCCCATTTGCTGACTTCCAGTGGGATCAGAAGTTGGGAAATGGGCCATATCAGGGCTCCAGAGGACCTCCGGGGGGTGAGGGAAGGTCATTTTCGCCCTCCCTAGGCTCCAAGAAAGGCTCTGGGCACGTGCGTATGCAACCCGCCACTCTCCCCCCGCTTTTGGCATGCGACGGCAAAGAGGTTACCCATCACTGGATTAGTTTATTAAAATTAGTCTTAGCCCACCAATATACCATTAGCACAGTTCTTTTAATATATTTGAAAGAAAACCAAATATGTTTCCTCTTATTCCTCATACATTTAGCAATCAGTAATTCTAGTAGGGTAACGGAGTTTTTCAACTATCATACTAGGTTAAGGAGCAGTTATTTGTGTATTTGGTTTTTAGTCTGAGTAGCTACAGTAGGTTGAGTATCACAATATATGTTATATACATTATCCCTTTCAACCAAATTGTTTCTTTAATGGTACATAATAGAGGAAGGATTGCCTGGTACCCTACTTTCCATTTTACCTTATTATGTACATAAGAGAGTTAAAACTGAAATAGCCGAAGTCCATTCCTCTTCAGGCTGGCCTTGCTAATTATTCATAGTATTGTTTCCATGACTGAGGAAATTCGGTCTCTTTGGACATATAACTAATGAGATAGAGTGAATTGTTGCCTCTTGTTCATACCTTTCATTCTCCCTGCTTTTGCCCCATTTTACGAGTTAACTGTTTTTAGTATTTCATAATACTAAAAATTTAAAAATTTTAAATTGGGTTTTAATTTTGGGTTTTAAAATTCGGCCAAAACTATTTAATGATTTTAATTAATTTTAACTATGATATTGTATATTTATGTTTTAATTCTGGCTGTACACCGCCCGGAGTCCTTCGGGAGAAGGGTGGTATATAAATAAAATAATAATAATAATAATAATAATAATAATAATAATAATAATAATAATAATAATAATAATTATTATTATTATTATTATTATTATTATTATAAATAAATCTTAAATTATTTTTTAAATTTATTTTTGCTATCTGGGTCTATGTCTATGCTTGCTCTGATCTGGATATAGGAAATGACTGGGAGTATATTGGATGCAAATTAAAATAGAATTATCCATAATAATTTTCCAACAATATTTACTGCAATAACAATATATAGCACTCCAAATGCAGAATGGATTCTCATCATTGATCTCAAGCGTCAAAGAGCATTTTAAGTATTTTAACATTTCAGGCTGATATGATGGGTACATTATTTGCAAAATGTCAACTTCATGTGATGCAGAAGAAAAAAATAGTAAATATCATTCTGGTTGCCATATGAGAAAAATTGTAAGGATCTCTGACAACTTATTAGAAATTACTATTACATCATCTAAGGTAATCTGTTGGATCAAAGTCTAATGAAGTCCAAAGGTTCCTAAGGAAGGTATTTCTCTGGGTTCATGTTGTTAAGTTTCAAACATGCTATCCAATGCATAGGGAATGGAAACGATAGTAGTTGGAATAAATAGGTTGTAGATGGTCCTGGACAACTGCTGAACAGGAGTTAAGCTCATAATGCCAGGCAAAATAGTTCAAGTTTATATTAGAACAGTGCTCATTATTAAAAGAAGAGTATTTTAACTGAAAAGAGAAGAGAAGACCAATGTCTCTCAGAAAAATCTTTCTGTTTAATAATACATCACATAGTCTGTCCACAAAGAAGGGTTATAAACTCAAATGCTCATGAAAACCAGACCACAACTTTGTACAAACACAAGCAAATTGTACTTTTTGCTATTGTACTTAATGCTGGTTGGATTCAACGATTAATTGGTTTATAGATAAAATTGGATTAGATTAAATATTGAAACCAGATCATCAAACAGCAGTTCTGGGTGTAAAGTTATAACTGCTGTGCCATGGAGAGATCATGATTGAAGCAAATAGTCCATCAATTCTGTGGCAAGCACAATTCCTGCTGATGTTCCAAAGTTTTAGTTCCTTGGGTCCTTCTTTGGTTATTTTGAAGGCTATAGCTTTATAATAATCTTTTCAAATAGCTGGCACATTGTGTAAAAATGTAATAATATTTGTAATTGTAATTGTAATAATTACAATTAACAATTGTAATAATATTTATTAACAAACATATGGCTTGAAAATCCCACCTTGTGTACAACTGGGTGTGGACATTGCTTGCTAAACACTTTTTAAATCAGAGTTGTATATGTCCCAGGGCCACCTGAAGCTTGTAATCTCCCCACCCCTTTTTTTGGACCTCAAGTGCTCCAGATGTTGTTTTAACAATGTCTGACAGCAAATGCCAAAATGCAGCATTGTAATTCTTGCTATTTTTCCATACAATACTAAAAACAAAAGGGTATAAATCTTATTTCAGTAATTAAAGCAAACCCAAAGAAAAAATAATATATCCCTCCAAAAAGTGGATAATCCCAGAAAGTTTGATTTGAAATTTAGATGGCAATCCCTGTCTATCTAAATGAAAAAAGATAGTTTCATCCTGATCTAAATTACTGCATTTGCCACTGTGCATGAAGGAACATATTTTTATTTTAGAAAAATATTGTTTTATCTTTTACTCCCCCAAAGAATTTCAAAAGCAGACGCTTACTTAAAATAATACATTCTCATAATGTAGTATAAATGCATTAAGATAAAGAGGCAATATCTAAATGACAAATGTTTCATTAGCAATGTTATTTATGATCTTATATGGGCATAAATGTGAATGGAGAACCTGATGATGGCAGATGGGATTCTGTCGAAACGTCGCTTCTACCCTTTTAGGGATATATCCACAATTACACGGGAAGAAACCCGAAATATTAACTATACATATATATACATATACATATACATATACATATACATATACATATAAATATATATATATATTTCAAATGAGACACAGTATTTTCCTATTTTTGCCTGTGTGATTGCAAAGATTCCTGCAGTTGGAATTCAATGCCTGTTAATCATTCTGCATAATTAAACAATGGAGAATTTTATTGGCTAGGGGTTGGTTCTGTAATAGCCTTTGAAGGGTGCTATAACAGAATAGACTCTGCATTATGAGTTGCACTGTACACAGAATTAATAGTTCAGGATAAAGTTAAGTTGAGATGCTCAGGATAAAAACATAAGATTACAAGAAGAATCCTAGATGGAGAAGTTAGGGAAGACTGGTTTTCCAATCAAAATGCAAGCAGAAAGAAGAAGAAACCTTTGGCAGAGAAAACTTTTCCTAACTTTTTTCCCACTATTTATAGTCTGCAAATCCACTCTGGCAAACAAACAAACAAATCAATCAATCGATCCTTCATAACTGAGAACAACTGAGAAAAAATCTGATACAGAATAGTCTGTAAGAAACACATTTTACTAACTCACAATAGAAGCATGTTTATTTATTTAGACCAGAAGTTAAAAGATCTACAGTTCTCAGAAAACAGACCAGCCACTGCCCACCAAAAGCATTCTGACAAACTGAATGTCAAGTCCTTAGATACACATTGGGCAAAATACCCTTAGGACTAAACTACAAAACAACCAGGAAGGTGACAATCCTATGAATCACTGAGACTTCCTGATCTCAGGTTAATCCCCAAGGGAATGGAAGCTGCCAGAACATGACAGAAGTATAAATCCATCACTTGAAATGTAATGCTAATGCAATAAATTTATTAACAACCTTGAAGTAGCTTGAGGGACAGAAAGTCATTAATGCTTTTAAAAGCCCAACCTGCAATTCCCAATTATGGACAAAAAAATATAATGAACCAAACAATTGCAAAGTAGTTTTAAAAGCTGAAAGGATCACTCACATCAAGTTTTCTAATTTTATTAAAATAAATGTTTAGGTTTAATTTTTCACTTTTAGGTTACTGTTTTAGTCAATTTTATTCTATGAGACTTATTTTTTATTCTATTTATTGTTTTTATTGTGTAAATTTTTTATGCTGCCCAGAGTCTCAGTAAGTTTCAGTAAGAAATACATCAGGAGATGTAAATAAAAACAACTAAAACAATGAGAATCCAGATAATTTCAATACAGTCTCATGAATTTTTGATCAGTCTAATGAGATAAATTATTGGATACCTTAATAATCACCCATTTTAAATTTGATTTAAGCAGCCTGTGAAAGCTGTTCATGTTCGTGTGAAATTAAATGCTTGTTTATATTAATATTTGATGATGGGATGATTGAGCACTAGGAATAAGAAAAAAGGGGAATAATATCCATGAATAATTGGTTTAAACAAATAACTTAAGCAACAGGATACTGTTATCTCATGCAAACAAAAATGCCATATAATGCTTATAACTCACCAAAACTGGATCTTAAACCAAATTATGTCAGGAAAAATCACGTTGTTTCCCTCTACAGTAGAGAAAGTATTCCATCATGTGTGAAAAGTTCCACACAAGTATCTTTTGATACAAATCTGCCATTTTAAAAGCTACTTTGTTCTGCTTCCTAAATATGTAATATTTGTGTAAATGTTGCATACAATAATTACAAGGTTTGTACAGGCAGTCCTAGGGTTACAATGACAATTAGGACCAATGAGCAATGTGGTCATAAAGGGTGATGTATTTTCTGTATAACTAGTCCCAGTATCAAACTGTTCTTGCTTAATTAGCCAGAATATTATCGGTAGGAAACCAAAGCACATTTTCAGGTCAAGGCAGTAAAAAGGTTCTCAGCTGTCCTCACCTTTCTCTTGCCACCAGCAAAGGCAAAGCAGTTGGTCAAAACTTTAAGCCAAGAAAAGAAAAACCTTGTTCAAAATCCAGTAAGATTTCCAACAGAGAGAGCTTACAAGATGGTTTTGAGCATAGCTGAGAATGTGTGTTCCATTTCACAGAATGCCATTCTTCCCTCAAAAAGCCCTTAAATTGACATCTGCTCCTGAACTGTTTCAAAAAAATACTGTATGTGTTGCCTTGCACCGTGAGATGAGCGGCCTATAAATTTAACAAATCAATCAATCAATCATCAGTATCAAAGTCAGTTCTACCAAATATAGTTGGTAGCAGAGTCAACTAGTTACATTTCAACCAAAGCTACCTGTTTCTATCTATTACATCAATCAGAATTGAAAAAAATATATATCATTGTTGTAACTGATTACATTTTTATTGGTTTGGGTAAATATATTCAGAACATTTAACTGCTGATTGTCAACAAAATTTTCAAAACTATTTCCAAATAGATTATTAACAGTTGTGGACAGCTCCAGTTTCTCATGCTGGAAGTGATTGATTTCAGCCTAATTTTATGGATAGCATTTCTCACCAGGACAACAAACTGACTAAAAATAATAGCACAAGCTTAGCTCATGAATTACCAGGACCACACAGTGAGTCTATTATCACTCCTAAAAAATAGATTCCAGACTGTAAACTCTGCACATATAAGACAGAAATAAGAAGGATTAATAAGAATAGATTGTGGAAGTTAATCAGCACAAGTGAGATCGTACAGTCACAAAAGATAGTCTTATGGTAACCATAAGGATATGTTAGTTTTAAACAATATATAGCTTTGAAGTTTATAGCTAGCATGTTCCTTTTATTCCCCTAAACCAGTGATGGCTAACCTTTTTGCCATCGCGTGCCAAAAGTGGGGGAGCGAAGGGGGGTCGTGAGTGTGCGTGCCCACACCCATAATTCTATGCACCCCACCCCTGCGCATGTGTCCGTGACCTCCCCGCGTTTCCCCCACTTTTTGCACGTGATGGCACGGTGGGCCTGGTAGGCCCATTTTTCGCCCTCCCCAGAGCCTTTCTAGGAACCTGGGGAGGGTGAAAATGGCCTTCCCCACCCCAACCTCCGGAGTCCCTCCGGAGCTTGGAAACAGCCTGTTTGCTGACTTTCAGTGGACCCAGAAGGCTGAAAATGAGCTGGCTGGTGCGCACATGTGTGCCGGAGCTGAGCTCATGTGCCCACCGATATGGCTCCGCGTGCCACTGTGGCACATGTGCCATAGTTTCGCCATCATGGTCCTAAACAGATAGGAAACTGGAAGTGTTATTTGAATGGAGCAGAAGCATGCTCCCAAACTTCTCATGGATTACCGAAATCATGTAGCCCAAATCTTATTTATGTCCCAATACTGATAGCATTAGGAAAGGGGAATAAGATTTCCAGTCAAGAAGAGAACTCCGCCAAATCTTCAGTAGCGCCAAATCTTCAATTAATGTCCTCATTTCCAAATCCAAAGACAGTTCTGCTTCAAAATCAAGTGTCCCAATCTGGAATGGATCTTTCATCCATTGTTATTGCATAAGCACTATTGTACTTTGTAGTATTATTCAGTTTCATCTGGAAAAAATTATAGGTACAAAGTAGATATAAATGTTCCTACACATACTCGTTTATTAAATCCTGAATGAAATGCTATGGGATCAGTCTTGAACCATTACACTTGGCCTTCTCAGCCCTGTTGAAAAACCCTAAAATTACAATGCTAATTGGCAGCACACTGTTACCATATGTGGCATGGTTATAGCACCCTGAAGTTTATTTAAGCTTGGAAAGAGGAATGGAATATTTCAATCCTTTATAAGGAATTCAATTTGGCCCCAGTTATTAAGGACATCATCTACTTCAAGCTGTGTGTTCCTATGATACCTCTTGGTATACCTCTGAATGTATTGATGACAGGCACTCTGTGAGAGGACTCTGATTACACAGGTTTTTAATAATTCTTTAAGACTTTTTGATCTAGTTCTGTATGCAAGGGAAAATTTCATAAATACAAGTTAACAAAATTCTACTAAATTGGTGCTAGGAGTGAATCTTCACAGTAAAGACCCTGCTGGGTTTTTTGACTCACACAACAAGCCTTAATTTCACTCCTAGGACTAATTTAGTAGGACTGTGCTGTGTGTCACACTCTCTCTGGTAGTGAATTTAATTAACAGCTGCCAGCAAGATTGAAACTATTATTGTATGAGCCTTCTAAATATCAAGAGAGGAAGTATCAGTGAGCTATTTGGGATTAAAAGATTTGCATAAGTATAAAAAAATAACAGACAAACAGAAGCATTCAATGAAGACTGAGTAGGCTCAATAGCCTTCAAATGGGGCTACCAATCTGAAAAGGAAAACAAACAAATGAGGGGAAATGGATAGATTATCCTAAAGGAATTATTAGCTAGCCAGAACTGTGTTGGCACTGTTATGAACAGGATCGCAATACATATCGAGCTAGGCCTTTGTTCATGAACCTTCTGAATGTAACTCCGAGATAGAAAGAACAGAGGATGCATTGCCCTAGCAGAACTTCTCTTCAGCCCTCTGCATAAAATTTTGAAAACTCACATAGCTTCATATCCTGAAGAAAATAACAGGCTAGAGGATTCTGGGAGTTGCCAAATTGAGAAACAGTGGTCTACACAGAAAGGAGGATGCAGTACCTCTGCCAGATCCATTATAAAACCTCTGCCAGGTCCCTTCATGTTTTTCCTTATGGTTACATTGCATATTGTTCTTATATATGAAAGCACAGTCCACGAATGCATGAAGTTCTTCTTGAATGGAAACATAAAGACTTGGCTTGGATCATTATTGTCAGTACACAAGGAACATTGCCCTGATTTTCCAAACCTCTACACCTGCATCTTTATTTCATATTGTTTTTATACAAATTCCCAGAACATTTAGTTTATTGTTTGTTTTGTGTGACAGAGACCATTGGCAAAATCTGTTTTCTTAAAGTCCCATAAACTAATTATTTTAAAAATGTCCAAGCAGGCTTTTGTGAAATGAAACATCAGGTTTTAATTAAAAACCTCCCTGGTTGATTTTGCCAATCTGATATATATATATATATGCATATTCTTTCTAGCCAGGTTTTACCTACCTTTCTAGCCAGGTAAAACCTGGCTAGAAAGAATATGCACATAAAAGCCTACGAAAAAGAAAAAGACATATTTATTTTATATATATATATATATATATATATATATATATATATATATATATATATATATATATATATATATATGTTTTCTCAGGTTTTCGCGGGTGTTTGTATGTAGGTCTTTGGTTATTCGGGTCTTCTCCCACGTAATGTGGGAGATTATGTGACCTTGCATTCCTACGCAACTGCCGAGATCAAAATTTAATCCCCACAGGCTTCCAACTGAAATTCCACTCCAACTCTCCAGCCACCAAACGCATTCTGAAAAGAACAGAACTAGCCCTAATCAGAAATGAACTCCACAGAAAAAGATTCCTCCTAGACCGAATCAACAAGGATCTCCTCACACTTCACCTCAAACTCAGCAACAAGATCCACCCCGCACTTTGGGACAAATCCAAACAACTTGCCGTCTGGAGAGCCGAAACACAGACCACCCTCAAGACAGACACACACACCAACAAACTCCGAAGACTACAAGAACACCAGAAACAATCCCCTCCACCCTCACAGCCACACATGAAACAAACAGTGCATAACATCTCAGATAGGATCCTCACCAAAGCCGAAACCAATGTCCTTTCCAAAGGATTCAACTTTGCAGTCGCTCCCAAAAGCATCCCCACTGAAACCATTATATGCGGAGTTGAAACCAGCTTGACCAAAATCAACCCCGACGACGCAAACAGAATCAGACTCGAAATCACCAACATCCTCTGCACCAGCAAGCCACCCAAAAGTAACTTACCCAAAGAGGAACAGACAGCACTACTTAACCTGAAAGAAGACACCAGCATAATAATCCTACCAGCAGATAAGGGCAATGCCACGGTAGTTATGAACACATCTGACTACCAAACCAAATTAACCAACCTACTGCAAGACTCCATATACAAACCCCTAAACACAGACCCCACCACCTACCTGGAAAAAACCACCAGATCCAAAATAAAAGCCTCCCCCATCAGCGAAGAGATTCAGCAAAGAATCATTCCCAGAGAGAAATCATCCAGATGCCCTAAGCTTTATGGTCTCCCCAAGATACACAAAGAAGGAACCCCACTTAGACCCATAGTCAGCTCCATCGGCTCACCACTACAAAACCTAGCCAAATTTCTCGCCAAACAACTACAGCCCTATGCAGAATCCATCACCTCATACGTAAAAAACTCATTCCAGTTCATAGACATCATAAAGCAACAAAACTTACAGCCCAGTGACCTACTCGTGAGCTTCGATGTCATATCCCTCTTCACCCAAGTACCAATCAAAGAAGCCTTGACAGTTATCCAAAACAAATATAACCTCCCCAAGCACATCTTAGATCTGACCAACCACTGCCTATCCAACACATACTTCATCTATAATGGACAGAAATACAAACAAACAGAAGGAGCACCCATGGGATCACCCCTCTCACCTGTCATTGCCAACCTCTATATGGAATACTTTGAAACCCAAGCTCTAGAAAAATCGGATCACAAACCAAAACTCTGGCTCAGATATGTGGATGACACCTTCATAATCTGGCCACATGGGAAAGAAAAACTGGACAACTTCCTCACACACCTCAACAGCCTACACCCCAAAATACAGTTCACCATGGAAACAGAAGCGAACAACCAACTTCCCTTCCTGGATGTCTTAGTCTACAGAAAATCCAATGGCTCCCTAGGACACACTATCTACCAGAAGAAAACACACACAAACCGCTATCTGCACGCACTCTCACACCACCACCCTGCCCAGATCAACTCTGTAGCCAAGACACTCATTTCCAGAACAAAACGCTTAGCTGACGAACAACACCTAAAAACCGAACTACACACCCTCACTAACGTACTAACATCCAATGGATTCCAAAGAAATAAGATCACCAACCTAATCCAAAAAGAAACCCCCACTAAAATCCAAGACAGAGAACAAGAAAACGGCAAAGCCCTCCTCCCATACATAAAAGGCACCACAGACAGAATAAGCAAAATCCTCCACAAACATAACATCAAGACAGCATTCTGCACAAACCGAAAAATATCCACCATCCTAAGGAACCCCAAAGACAAAATTGAGTTAGAAAATCAAGGAGTATATGAAATCCCATGCACCACCTGCCCCACCACATACATCGGACAAACCAACAGACGAATAAGTGCACGCATAGAAGAACACAAGAACTCAGTCAGAAAAGAAGAACCAACTTCTTCCCTGGTCCAACACCTTAAAGCCACAGGACATGATATTGACTTTAAAAAGACCAGAACTATCGCCAAAACTGAACACTTTAACAACAGAATAATCAGAGAAGCCATCGAGATAGAAAAACGCCCACACAGCATGAACAAACGAGACGATACCTCCCGCCTACCAGCCATTTGGAAACCCGCCCTTATTGACAAACGAGTCCCTAACACGACGAATGACACCAGACCCACACTCACGAGAGCCACACAGGATGTCACCACCACACATCCACGCAGAAAGCAGACTCAAACCCACACTGATAATGAGCCACGACCAAGGACCAGAAGCCAGACCGCAGCTGCATCATTAGCCACTTTAAACCCCTCCAATCCATACATGAAGCAGACTGACACCCACCATGAAGAGCTCGCACGGCCACAAACACGAAGCCAAACAACAACAACGCAGCTCACCAGCTCAAATCCCCCTGCAACTCAGACTAAGCTGAGCACAACCAAGCCCCCACCCAAACAGAACACACCCCCAGCCAATCAGAGCACAACCAACCCCCCATCCAATCAGAGCACAGCCAAACCCCTAACCAATCAGAACACGCCTCCACCCAATCCGAACACAGCCAAGTTCCCACCCAATCAGCTCACACCCCCACTAGCAGTTAAAAGGAAGAGACAGCTGCGATCTCACATTGCTCCTGGAAGCACGAAGCCGAGAACACCAGCCTGAAGATGACGAATGAGACTTCGTCGAAACGTCGCCAAGACACTTCCAATTTTACGTGGGAGAAGACCCGAATAACCAAAGACCTACATATATATATATATATATATATATATATATATATATATATATATATATATATATAATTTGATTTATATGCCGCCCTTCTCCGGAGACTCAGGGCGGCTTACAATGCGTTAAGCAATAGCCTTCATCCTTTTGTATATTTTATACAAAGTCAGCTTATTGCCCCCACAAACTGGGTCCTCATTTCACCTACCTTAGAAAGGATGGAAGGCTGAGTCAACCTTGAGCCTTGGAGAGATTCGAACCAGCAGAAATTGCAGGCAGCTGTGTTAATAACAGGGTGCGTATACCACTGTACTATCAAGGCTCTTTCATGTGTGTGTGTGTGTGTGTGTGTGTGTGTGTGTGTGTGTGTCTTTCTTCTAGCCAGGTTTTTCCTACGTAATCAAGTTTTTTCTGCAGCCCTAGAAAAACCTGGCTAGAGGAAAAACACACATAAATCCTATGAAGAAGTAAGAAAATAGATATTGTACCTTTACAGGGAGGATACATGAGATGTGGTTGTGGCTTACTGATGATGGCTAATGAGCCAGAAATAAATCTATATAAGTCTCTCACCAGGCAACAAGAGCTTGCTGGCTGCCAGAAAGAAAAAAGTCCAGAATCGAGTAGATGTGATTCCACTGAGCTAGGGCTGCAGAAAAACCTTGGTTACGTAGGAAAAACCTGGCTAGAGGAAACACACACACACACACACACACACATATACAATTTATCCAATCCTCACAAAGTTAGATTCACAACATATTCTTCCACAGTATCTCATTTCCACTCCAAACAAAATGTAATTGCTTGAATGTTTAAGATAATACATTTCAAAATACAAATAAGAAACAAATTAAGAAAAAGTGGATGGCAAAGATTTATATGTGTTTTTTCTCCAAAAGATTAAAAACATTCCCCTTAAAAGTGATGCTGTGTAACAAATACCAAGATGAAAAAAGGCGGAACTTCAATATGCTTTGAATACATGTCTATAATCCAGTTTGGAAATTATTTGCCAAAATAAAGCATATTTTCATAGTAAGAGACCTCTTGCCATGAGAGGGAAGGATGGGAGTGAGGAATAGCACAACTTTTATTTATTCCTGATACAGGAGATTACATTCTTATAAATATGCTAACAGGGGCAGAACATATAACTTTAACTCCTTTACTGTATCCTTTTTCTAGTACATGCTTAGGTTTATGAAGCCATTAAATAAGCAAAAAAGTAAAATTAAAAATAAAATGAAAATAAATACTTAAAGAACCTAGCTATGTGTTCTGAGATTATTCCTCCTTAGCAAATATTGAAAGTTGACTTACTGCTGTATGAGACAAGGCCTATTGAGACAACCCTGTTGAGACAGCCAAGAAACAAAAACAGTGTAGCTTTTTTGATATCTAGTTGTAAGTTTCCCCCCCACACACACACCTTTCTTTCCATTTTTAGTGGGAAGTGTGACCCCCTCATTTTATCTATTAAGAATGTCAGAATGAAATAGTTGGTTATCTATTAACAAATTCATCTTCCTGAAACAAACAAGCAATATATGTTGAACAAGTAGTTAAAATGCATCAATAATGAAATACATCTATACAATTTATCCTTGCCATTCCTTTGAATAAAAAAAATGCTAATGCTGGGAACAAGACCATGGAATCAATCTGATATGACAACTCTTCCCTGTAAAATGCTAAATTCAGGAACTGAATAGGCACATGAGAACTGTCTTTGAGAATTACTGTTTTTTTAAAATGGAATGGAAAAAGAAAAAGACAAATATATAGGTGACAGAGATGCATGAAGTCATGCTCCTATTTTGTCAGTTTCACTATAAAGGGTAAAAAGCAGTACATGAGATATTTACAAGACAATCTATACTGGGTCCCTCACTCAGCAACTTTATTCTATTTTTATTACAGTTATATCCTACTTCAATTTGTTGATTCTTGGAATGTAAACTTTCACAGAGTCTATTTAATGTGCTAGAGAAATTCAATATAGGTGCATATTACATTCCCTCAAGTCTAGGGCATTTAAATGTATTTGCAAGTATGATGGGCAAAGAATGAAAAAAAAAAGAGCACACTGGAAATGAATGTATCCTTATTATTTCTTCCTTACTATGATGCTAGTTTAGTTTTATTTAGAGTCATGGATCAGCTGCCAGAGAATTCCAAAGGAAAAGACAATACAGAGAATAGAGACAAAAAATTGAAGTTTTTTTTTTTTTAAATGCTACATAATGTTAACATGTAAAATTTACAAAGGATCAAGGAAGCTTATTAATCACATAGTGTGAAAGTAATTGGACTGTGTAGATTATTAATATTTAAAAATTGCAAGGCCTAAATTGTTCCCTTTACACTTCGCAATAGCAATTGATCAACTATTTTCTACCTCAATGGAACCTTTACAGAAGCAACTGCTGATTCCTGGTGTAACTAGAAATTGTATATATTATAAGAGACTCAGAGTACAGAAATTGAAAATGTTGATTGGACTATATTGGTCTTGGTCTTGAGTCTTTATAGGAGCAATTCTGGGAATCACAAAACAAAAAAGTAATCTCTTTAGCATCAAGGAAAACTAAAATGGATTTGTTAGTCAAATTTAGCAAGATGGAATTTATTATTTTCCACAATATAAAAATTAAAAATTAAAAAAGAATTTAGCCAATGCACTTGTTTAACTTCTTTCTAGATGGGAAGTGACTCAGAAAGACAAACAGGAGCGCTTATAATTTCATTGAAGGTTTTTTTTGGGGGGGAGGAATTCATGGTCAAAATAAACAGCAGATATTGTCAGCATCATCCAAAAGCTCCAAAAGGTCTGATATCACTAGATTGTATATTGTTGTCCCCTGAGATACTTGAAAACTAATGTTGAAGTGATTAAACAAATTAATGTAATATTAAATATAATGTAATATTCCTAGCCTGAGAACAAACTTGGCTATTCCCACCTGCTAGGAAAGCTGCAAGTACAGTCATAATTGATTATACTCAAACTTTTTATGTATACTGAGAGCATATGCACCAAAGACAAATTCCTTGTGTGTCCAATCACAATTGGCCAATAAAGAATTCTATTCTATTCTATTCTATTCTATTCTATTCTATTCTATTCTATTCTATTCTATTCTATTCTATTCTATTCTATTATGGAACACCATATAGTGCATGCCATATATGTGATCTGGATTGTTCTATGGATTTTCATACTCTGTTTAACATTAAAATTTGCATACATATTTTGTGATTAATTTTTTATTATTTCTGAATGGTTTCTAGCTTTTTTTTTTACCATTATCAATCTAACATTTACTATCAGCATATTGGACATGGCACAAAATCCAAAAGTGATACAGTTCTCATCCACTCAATATATGGATGAGGATTTAGAGCAGGGAAGAATGTATTATTAGATTATTAGGCTTGATTTCCCATTTGCAATACAAAAGAGTGCAAGAGTCATATTGGGGATAGGCTCCAATGTAAACTTACCCCTCTGCCCATCAGGCCATTGTTGAAAGGAAGGCCAATAAAGCTGAAGGCTGCCTCCTGTATAAAATATGGATTCAGGATTCGGATCTCATTGGGCTCTCTTGGAACATGGGTTGCCACAGACTTCCAGAAGCCATCAGAAGCACTCTATAAAAATGCAAAGGACCATTGCAGATAGTTAGAGAACCCAAGTCCTGATTTCCTTTTGAACTCACCAGCACTGCTGAAAGGAAATACAAATTAGGAACTGCATCCAGAATCTAACAGTTAATTGTGAGAAAAATTGGGAAACAATGTAAGAAATTAAAATAATGGGTTTTTAAAAACTATTCTTATTTGGAACTTTAAGATAGGTTCTATCCATAGATTCAAATATCTTTGGAAATTTACATCTGATTTATAATCCAGGCCTTCTTAATGAACACAACTGTTTAGAAAACAGAGGGGGCAATGCATATTAAGAGGGAAAAAAAATCACTAATGGTGTACCTTGGCTAATCTCACATACTAAGCACATTTGGTTAGAGGATTCTCTGGGAATTCAAGGGCTAGACATGAATTAAGAAAAAAAAACCCGGAAAGACTCACTTTCAGAATACTAACAAATAAACTACAATCACGAGAAATCGAATTCAGATTAAGGGCATTTTAATTTTGATTGAAATACTGTACACAATAGCTACAATAAATAATTTACACAGAGAGCTTTCATACTTTTATTTCAAATTCATATTTCAAAAATTTTACACAAGACATGGAACACAACTCTTTATGGAGAAGAACAGTGGAAAGAAAAGATGCATTCAAGAATTGCATGGATATGAACATATATCCATATCCATGCAAACTTTTTGCTTTTCTGGAAAAATGAGAAAGATGAAACTTAATGCAAGATGTGCTTAGAAGAAAAAAATATGATCCTGCTGGGCTGTTCCCTAGGCCGACCAACAAGATTGGTAGTATATTCTTTTGTTTTCACAGTGGGCTATATAGACAGTGTGCTCTTTGCACTGGTGGGCTGTAGGGAAAACAGAATGTCTAGAGAAAAAAAAACACCTCATAAATCCAGGACAGGGAGAACTCTGACATATTAGGAAACTAGGCTCTCAGCTCATGTCTAAAATGGATTACATATCTTTATTTACTATAGTTTGGTCTCTGCTTCTTATGGTGCCCATGGGAAAAAGAATTATTTGAAAATCTACAACTGAGGAAAGATTAGTTGAGACACATCAAGTAGTTACAGAGTGTCTGCTGTAGCATTGATCTCTTCCAAAACAATCCATTAAAAAAAAAACTTGTTAAAAATACACTAGTCCTGGAACTTAATGAGCCATGTAAGATTGGGATCATATTTCCAATGAACTCCACCAACACAATCCTCAGTGGATCTAGAAACATACCAATTTCACAACACAGTAAAATGAGAAATTGCTCGCGGCTGTATCTGTTTCAAATTAAAACATGCAAACGTACTGTTTTTAATAATTCCCATGAGTCATTTATTATTTACCTGCTTCCAAAAAGAGTTACAAAATATATTGGAATTTAATGATCAGCTAACAAAATGATCCAGTGGGCACTGTACTGATTCCTATTCTTCCTTTCCTTTTGTCTTCTTTCCCCTCACTATCCACTGAGACTGTTTTCCACTTTAAACCTTTATGATTATCTATCAATGGTTAAAATGTACAGTACATGGGAAAAATCTTCTTGATAGATGCATTGAACCAGGAGAATATAATATGTAGTCCTTGTTTTACAACCACAATTGAATTTCTGTTGCTAAACAAGAGTTGTTTGCGCTGTTGGAGAAGCCTGCTATAACTTCCCATATACATTCAAATACTTACATTAAAAACTTCTGCATAAGGCTGAGGCCAATCTCTATCGGGTGACATGGGAGAAGATCATGGTATATAAAGCAAATGATTCATTTATATAGTAATATTTGCATAAGCTACATTGTAATAACACTTGAATAAATTGTATATGACCTAGGTCAGCAAGATTCATATGTGTGTGTGTGTTTATGAAAAAATGTTCTTACTGATGTACATGACTTATTACTTTAAAGATGAAACACTTGCCTCTCCAGCACAAAAGAAATATTAAAAATATGCACATTTTGGGGAATCAGAGTTCAAAGAGATATATTCTACAGATCAGCAAGTATTTGAGTATACCGATATGGAAATAAATGTAAATGAAAACTGGATGGAAGAAATGTTGCAGTCTCCTGGGGGGGGGGGGGGCGGCAAACCCTCATTTGTTTTTACTCTTAAAATTTAATTAATGCATTTTATTTAATAAATGTAATCACATTAGGTCTATTCCCGTAACTAATATGCATTCTCTGATAGGGTAACATAATTTATGTGGCTATTTGAGAAAGCAGGAAGAAGTAGGCTGTGTTCTTGGAAGCATAGATTCCAGTTGAAGAATATGTTGGGTGTGGTTTGTCTTAATTCAGGCTTTATCAGGTCAAAAAAAATTAGTAACTTTGATTTAAAACTATTAAAGACTTCTTAATAATGAATTTGCAAAATTTATGGCCCTGAGCCACATGAAGTCCCTCAAAGCCTTGAGCATGATTCCTTTGTGGTCTCAATGATCAAACCTGGAGGTGATAATATCAAGATTTGGTGGTTCTTTGCTCTTTCAGAGCCGGACAACTTGCCATCATGGAAGGAAGCATGAATTCTGCTTTGCATCAGAGAATTCTGTATCGGAATATCAGGCTATGTGCCCATCAGCTGAACAGTAAGACAATAATCCAAAATACACAAGCAAGTTTAAAAGAGAATGAATTAAGAAGAGCAAATACAATGTTTTGGAATGCCAAAGTCAAAGTCCATACCTAAATGCCACAATCCTCAAATATTACTGAGCTGAAGCAGTTCACCATGGAGGAATGGAACAAAAGTCCTATACAGTGACATAAAAGACTGATTACTAGTTATAATAGTAATAACCTTTATTGTCACTGCACTGCACTGTAACATATGTACAATGAGATTGGTGGAGCTCCTCTGTGCACCCCCCCAACACAATACAACTCACAGTGAAGACAGAAAATCCCAAAGCCAATAAATCATATTAACAAACACCCAGTCCTATTGAACCAGTGTGAACATGTTACACGTTGTGTCAGCTCTGCAAGCCCATCGTACTACATAGTTATGATATTTTGCATTCAGGAGTCTGACAGCCCATGGATAAAACTGTTCTTCAGCCTGTTTGTGTGGCTGGCTATGCTTCTATATTTCCTTCCTGATGTTAGGAAGGGAAAGAAGTACTGACCAGGGTGTAAGTCATCCCTGAGGATTTTCCTTACTCTTCTAAGGCAGCGAACCCTAGCAATCTTGTCTATTGATATCAGGGGACAGCCCACGATATTTTGTGCTGTGCTCACCACACTCTGTAATGTTTTTTTATCTGCGGCTGTCAAGCCGGCATGCTATACTGTGATGCTTAAACTACTGTTAAAGTAGTATTTAGCTGCCAGCTGCTTGCAATTACTGCGAGTTCAGTTCTCACCAGTCTCAAGGTTGACTCAGCCTTCCATCCTTCCGACGTAGGTAAAATGAGGACCCGGTTTGTGGGGGCAATAAGCTGACTTTGTATAAAATAGAACACCGCTTAGGGCGGGCCAAAAAGCCCTACTAAGCAGGTATATACAAAAGTATGAAGGCTATTGCTTAAAAGCATTGTAAGCTGCCCTGAGTCTCTGGAGAAGGGCGGCATATAAATAATAAATAAATGCAATAAGTGAGGATGCTTTCTATTATAGGAACCAAATTGCATTTGGTTGCAATTACTGCAACTAGATATAAATAATTGTTTTTTAAAAAATATTCTCCCCCCCGCTCTCTCTCATATATATACACACACACCAACACACATGAAATTCTGATAACATTCAGATCTGCAAAAATTCAAACAATCCAAAATAAAGCAAATATTTTTCTATGCATGAAATTATAAATTTCTTTCTTATTGGGATGAGGACACTCTTCAGGATAGGGAGCGGGAAACATCCCAACTGCTGTGCAGTTAATCTGACTCCCAAGAAGCAGAAGATAAGAAGATTAAAGAATAGATCTGCAAGACTCATAGATTTATCTTCCATTTTATCCTGAATCAAAATGATAACAGTTTTTATTCTCAGTGCATTTTGAAGATACAATAAATATTTTTTAGCCAGGAGGCACATTTTGAATTCTAATAATAAATTATAAAATTTATAAAATCTATAAAATTATATTTACTCATGTACAATAGCTATCAGGACAGAGGCTCATCTTTTCAGTGGCATGGAAAATGTGACCAGTCTCAAAATATCCATTTCCTTAAAAGTAAACTGATAAGGAAACCTCTCTCGAGCTTTCCAAAATGCTCTTTATCCTTCAACTTAGCTTCATTGCTTTTTTTCCAAGAAAGGCTAACATGACCTTGGGCCAGTCATTCTTTCTCATCTTAACTCATCTCACAGAGTTGTGGTGGGGAAAACAGGAGGAGAAAGTTGTGTTGACTATGTTCTCTGCCTTGAGTTATTTGTAAAAATAATAAAGGTAGTAAATCTGTCAAATAAACAATGTTTGGAAAGCATCACTGTTTCAATGAACTGAAGAGGAAAGTTTCAGCTCTGCCTAGAATTTGGCTAAAGTGGGCAAAAGACTGGAATCTGGAACACCATTGCTCTCTCCCACAAGAAGTCACATGTGTATCAGAGTTTTGTTTACAGAAAAAAATGAGTCAAACTTCTAAAAAGTACTTGAATCAAGAAAGAGCCAGAGATGTTTTAGTTATGAGCTAAAGCTTATAAAATAGATTTGGGAAAATGGAATCATTTTATCTAAGGAAGTAGGCATCAAGGCAGGACACATACAAACTGAGTTTACTTACGCCTTCTCCAGATTCTCCCTATGTCCAACCCAGAGTGGAATGTATTCTGTCACTTCAGCAAAGACATGATACATGGAAGAGTATGTACAATATAAACAGAAGAGCAATTAGAAGATGGAATACCTGGTTAGTATCTTAGCTTGCAAGTGAATGAATGTATTTCCCTCTCCTTTGAACTTGTCAACATTTAGCCTTCTTTTTCTACAGGATATTAAAATTGCCCTTCATTATCGGATGGGGAGTTGCATTCTTAGAGCTATTTGTTTTTCTGGCAAATGCATGTGCCAACAGTAGTTGAACAGGATAGGATTAAGTTGGGAAATTTTAGGGAACCCTTCTTGATGTTAGCCAAATGCCTGAACCTGACAGAACTAAGGAAAAGCTCTACTGAGAGTGTTTAAAGAAAGAAAGGTATTTCAAGAATTTGTGGAGGATGATATTAGCACTGCTAGTTTTTCTAATCCTTTGCATTAATGTGTTGGATATACTCAGAAAGAAAATGCTTATCTATTTTTCATCACAGAAAGCCAAAGAAAAAAGCCTAAAAAAGTACTGTTGCTAAATTCTTTCCAAGCACTTTGTTTACTGATATCCCATTAAGTCACTTCCCAGAAAACTAATTTTTATACAATTATTTGCAGGAAGGAACTATTTCCTTCAGTGAACAGTGAACTCTCACAACAAAAAATATTTGTAATCAAAGAGAGTTATATTCTGAAAATAAAACCTGAGCAAAACAAACACGATAGAAATTTCCTTGGACATTCCCACGCTTGATTGCAAAATGATCAGAACACTTTGGATAGCACCATTCCAACTAATTGATTGTATTAAAAGGTATCAGCAGCAGCTCACTTCATCTTGAGAGAAAAATATCCAAAAGAAAGGAGAGCGAGAGAGAAATAAAATTATCCCCAAATACATAAAAAGTCAAATGATCATTAGAAATAACTTTGTGGGTTTTTTTGTTTTTTGTTTTTTGGATTATCAATTGGTCTGTTGGCAGTTGGTCAGTTTTCCAATATTGGGCGAGCGCCAATCTGGCTGCAGTGACTATGTGTAATATTAAATACTTTATTTCTTTCCTACAGTTTTTTCTTTCCAAGAAATCTATAATTGCGCGGAAATGGACAACCTAACATTTGGAATGAAGGACAAGGTAGACTCAAAATGTTATATAGCGTGGAATAGGTGGTATGATTGGATAACTCGTAGAAATGAGACTAAATGAAAAATTTTGTATGATAATAATAATTAACAAATATGCACCATTAATAAGATAATGGACGTGTGACCAAAGTCACTTTTTCTTTTTATGTATTGTCGTTTGTATTATTATGTATGTATTTTGTATATACATAGTATAGTATTTTACTTTTATATGTTTAATAAAGTTTTGTTTTTAAAACCAAAAAGAAAAAAGAAAAAAAGGAATAACTTTGTAATATTGGGCACTAGTATCTAAATTGTTATTCTTCCCTCTTCGTCACTATTTCCTTTCATGTCATGTCATTTTACTATAAGAATATTGGCAATGATTATGACAACTGAGGTGCTTTTTTAGCTGAGGAGGAGAGTAAAGATATTTTAGAAATATTTTTGTTAATAAATAAATGAAAGTTGGGCAAAAGAGTGAAAGAACATAGCATTGCTCTTGGATATTGTACACTTTTAGTCTAGTGTGCAATAATATCTAGCACTAATCAATTTGCTAAAGTGAATACAAATTCACTATGATCTTACTTTATTAATAAGTTTTAAGCAGAAAATACTGTATGTGGAAACAGAGAAAAAAATTCTAAACCTAGTGCCAAGGAGAAAAAAACGTTATGTAACAAAATAGAAAAATGGGCAGAAGATCAACAATGTGTTACTTTCTGTCACAGATAAGTGCCAAATGAAAATTGTCACCTGTTGTATCTATAGCAGTCACAAAGTGATTAGGAGCAAAAGAATTCTGCTAAGGATGAAATACAAAACTTCTAGGTGATATTAACAGAGTAAACAATCTTTATAGGATTAGAGTTTGTAGGCGTCATTGTCATGTTAAAAACAAGAAGCAGGTGATTGACAGTATGAAAGTAGGAAACAGCAGAGAACTAGGGTTGCAAATTGATCAGCTAAGCAGAAGGTATGAATGTACAATTGTTTCAATGAGTACCTAGCTTCCAGGGAGCAGATCTGCTCCCTAAGCCATTATGATAATGGCACTGGATAAACTGGCTGATTATCCATACATATCCCACCAACAAGAAGACAAGTACAAAAATAGGGGAAAGAAGTCCTCAATACATTTATACAAGAATATTTTTTTGGGGGGGAGTTGTGTCTATGTAAGCCAAACTCATCTATAACATCTTGGCTATATTTGTTCTTCAAAAGTTATATTGTCCCCAATTTAGTGCTCACCAGATGTGTAGGATGTGGGAATAGATCTGGGAATTAAAGGTCAACATATCAGAAAGACACTAAATTAAAGAAGGCATGCTTATGATGCTCCCTCAGGCAAGCTTTACTTATTTGAATTGCATTTTCCCCTTGAGATGCATTGATGAAGTTATCAACTACCTCTCTGGATGAAAATATATTTAGTGGGAAAATCTCAGAAAAATGGATTCCTGAAGCTATGCAAAAATGCCATTAACCAACAAGGAAAGACACAGAGAAAGGTCTTCTAGGCTTATCCATAATTACAGAAATTAAAGAGATGTCTATGAATATTTTGTTCCTCTGTATATTAAAGGATAATAGTACATTACATACAAATATATATATTAAAATCCTATTGCGTTTTTTTAAATGTTGCATTTTATTGTATTTTAAAACAACTTTTCAGATAGTTATTGCTTCTAAAACCAACTCAAATTTTCAAGTTTCGAAGCACTTCATAATCAGCACTGTAGAATAAGTCAGCTTTGCAGGAGGGAGGATTATGGATGAGACAGTAGCTTGGTTAAGGCCTTCCAGTGAGACCCTGGACAGAAGCTTCATCCAGACCAGGGGCTTATTTGCAGCTCAATCTCTTATCTACAACACTAATCTTATATGAAGAGAGCATTCTCAGGTTACCACTTCTGTGCTCTAAATCACTTCTCTCAACCCCTGCCCCCATATGTTCCAGTTATGCCTCTGCAAGGACAAACATGCACACAGAGCTTTCCCCCAGGCTGTGGAGATCCTAAGCAAAGAAGTGGAAGACAGATAAAGTGTTAAGCATCCTTGCTACCACCTTACTCAAATGGAAAAATTAAGCAGTTGTCAAGTTCTAGAAATAATGTAGGGTTTCTATTACAACTACTTATGTGTAAGATGCAGTTAATCTTCTGGGTGGTAAAGCATAGAGATTTCTTTAACTAAGTTTTAGAAGTTTTCACTCAGAGCTGTGTTGTGCATTATGATAAACTGTGCTTACAAACAAATTTGTTATGTTTTATTACTTTTTATACCAGAGATCAATACTCACATACAGTATTATATACCCAGAATGCACACTTAAAAACCAGAATGGTTGGATCAACAAGAAAAGAACAAACTTTGAATATAAAAGCTGCTGTAAGAGGAGATTTCTGCACTCTATGCTCCAGGAACAAGTATGTGAAAATTACAAAGAACAACAAGAATTTGAATGGAGACCTGCCCAGAAGCTTGGAATGTATTGGGGCAAGTAATTTGGGTTTTTCTTCTTTGTAAGAAGAAAGCAAGGGCCACAGACCCCCCAACCCTCCAGAAGTACATGTGCTTGTTTTGCCCCACCCAATGAGGAATGCAGTTATTCAATCCGTGTCACCACTGCACAAGGATAGGTAGAATTAACATAATGACAACTAGGAAGTTTTCTGCCCAAACACAGCTTGGTTAAATCTGAGATAAGCACTTCCACTGAACCACTTGAGACCCATCAGGTTACATTTGTTCCCAAGGAGTACAGAAAAGGAAGAATAGCAAAAAATAAAATAAAAATAAAATAATGAGATTCTCAGTGTACTGGCAAAATGTTATGAGTATGTGTTCTGCATAATTTTCAAGTGCATGCAATAAGTGGTTCCCGAACTTTCAATTTCACCTATCTTAAAGTCCCTCAAACAAATGTAAGGTCTGAGAATTAGAGTGTAGAATTTATTTTGGGGCCAGAAAGAAAATAGGAAAGTTTTAAAGGCGAAATTTACAGGTAATCTTGAGGTTACAATGTCAGTTGTGACTAGGATTACCTTTTCTAAGTGATGCTACATAAAGTGTGATGTCACATGACACATCACTTAGCAAGATCAATTTTGGTAGCTGTCCCAGGAGCATGTGCATTATTAAGCAGGAAGCAACAGGAGTCCCAAGCAAGAAGTGTAGGGGTGGGCAGAGTTTTGATCCACCATCGCTACCAGATCGCTGAACCAACAGCCAAGATCGCTACCAGACTGGGAAATCCAGTCCGATCCGGGAGCATTTCATCCTTGATTTGTAGGGTACGGTGTCAACATATATCATCCACAACTACTGATAATTTCTATGACTGATATATGAAATATTTTATATTTGCACAAATATGATATATGAAATAAAACATGTTTAAAATTGTTAATGATCAGCATGGATATGCAGCGTATTTTTATTGTGGTAAATAATAAATAAAGTGTCATTTATGCATGAAGTTATTGCACAGTTTATATTTTAGATAATATTTACATACATTTTTAGATAATATTTACATACATTTTTAGATAATATTTGGGTATCAATCAAAACAAACCATGAATTTGGCTGTTAAGCATGGTATTTTTTAATGTGAAATAACTAATTCTTTGAGTTTCAGAGAAGTCTCCATAGTTCCAGTATATTAACATAAAAAGCTTTGGATCACTTCTGCACTGTCATGGCTGCAATCTCGACTTTTTTTGAGCACTTAGTGCAGACATCCTTGTTTGGAGATTAAGTGCAACACAGACTAGAAACTAAACCTGCATACGTATCTTAAGATAAGAAAACCTATGGTAGTCAGGAGATAAGAACTTTTTTGAAATGCAACTATTGTACAGGTACTCCTAAACGTACGGGCATTTGTTTAACAATGGTCCAAAATTAAGACGATCTCAGAAAGAGTGCTTTTCAATCTGTAAAGTACTTCCAACTGTCAAAAACGTGACCCCCAGAGTCACATGGTCCTGATCCAAATAACCCACAATTATATAATCACCATTTGCAATCTTCTCTGCTTCATTTTTAAAGAATAGAATAGAATAGAATTCTTTATTGGCCAAGTGTGATTGGACACACAAGGAATTTGTCTTGTTGCATACGCTCTCGATGTACATAAAAGAAAAGATGCATTCGTCAAAAATCATAATGATACGGAACATAACTTAATGATACGGAACAAATAAGCAATCAAATCAAGACCCTTGGTGGCGCAGCAGACTAAAGTGCTATTAAGTAGCACCAGCTGCCTGAAATTACTGCAAGTTCAAATCTCACCAGGCTCAAGGTTGACTCAGCCTTCCACCCTTTTGAGGTAGGTAAAATGAGGACTTGGATTGTGGGGGCAATAAGCTGATTTTGTATAAAAAAGAACATCGTGGGGGGGGGGGCGAAAGCCCTACTAAACAGGTATATACAAAAGTATGAAGGCTATTGCTTAACACATTGTAAGCCGCCCTGAGTCTCCGGAGAAGGTGGCATATAAATCGAACCAACCAACCAACCAATCAATCAATCAATATTAGGAAACAGTCAATATAAATCTTAAGGATACCAGCAATAAGGTTATAGTCATACAGTCATCAGTGGGACTTAGTAAAAAGTTTGACAGTGCTGAGGGAATTATTTGTTCAGCAGCGTGACGGCATTTGGGAAAAAATGTTCTTGTGTCTAGTTGTTCTGGTGTGCAATGCTCTATAGCGTCGTTTTAAGGGTAGGAGTTGAAACAGGATGTGAGGGGACTTCCTTAGGAGTTCAGTGGTGAAGCCGGTTGGGAAGGTTGCATGCTATTACTGCTTGCTGAGATAACTTCCTTTTGTCTCTGGGGGCTGGCTGAAAGAGCGAGGGCTGAAACTTTCTGACAGGCAGCCCATTTGCCCTGAAAGAGCTACTTGCCAAAGGATATCAGCTCTTTTGCTCTACCCTCTTAATGACTCAGAAGATTGCTTAATGACCAGAACTGGGAGTGCCAGGATTGTGGTTGTTGGATGAAGGAGTCTTATGATGTATTCCTAACAACCGTGTTGCTTTCAAAGATTAAGATACTGATCCCAATTGTAGTCACCTGTAATCTGATTCAAGCATTTACCTATATGGGGAATTTCCCAGAAACATATGCAGATTGCCTGCAGTTTCATTATAAAGATATAATTTTCAATTACATATATATTGAAAAGTGCTAGGTGTAATTTGATTTTTTCACAACATCCCCATTTGCCATTCCAGTGTTCTCCAAGGGCTTTCTCCCTCCAGGGAAGAAGACGGTTCATCTGTCGCCAGCAGAACCAGTCAGCCCTGCCTTACCAGCATCCCAGTTAATCCCTCATCCTTCTTCTTTCCACATGCAATAAAGACGTATGCTGTTTCACCTCCTTTTAAGAGAGCCCTGATAAAGCCTCCTCCTTTCCCCCAGCTGACCTGTGGAACTGCCTGCCACTTTGCTGTAGGGAAGGGGAATCAAGGGAGATACAGACCATAAGGAAAACTGCATCCTCCACCACTCTGCCATGTCCCTAAGGGACTCCTCCCTCCAGGGAGGAAGATGGCTCATCTGACTGCCTGTGCCCCCAGCCAGCCCCACTTTTTTAGCAGGCATTGAAGTTATTCCTTCATTCGTCCCTTATCAGTCACTATTCATTAAGAGATTACAAATTTCAGCCTTGGTTCCAGAGCAGCCAATGGCTACTCACTTAGTCAGGTTTTGCTGCCAGCTGACTAGATGCAGGAGCCAGAGGAGGTGGGAAAGAGAACAGGGATATACCCTATCTGCCTACTCTTACTTCATGGAACCTACAACTGCATCCAAGTGTGGTTAGATGCTGAAAGAACAACAAATTTGCCAAACTTCGATCCCATGTAAGCCATGGGTCCTGAATTTTGGATGCATTCAGTAAGTTAGCCCATTTGAAGTAAATTAACTTCAAATTTGTTGCTCTACCTCACCCAATTGACAATCACAAAATATCAAAGAGACATGAACATTTTAGTAGTATACTTAACAACCCAGGAGTTGTTGGGTCCTCCTTTCAGAAAGAGTAAAGAATAAGAGTAAATAAGAGTAAGACAATGATCATGGGTAAGCAAAATAAAAGCAGTGAGATGGGAACAACTTCTGACTTCCTGATAGCTTCTCTTTGACGTTGCTTGTGGGAAGCTGGCAGGGGGCATCAGAAATCCTGGGGAACTATTTGTTGCTTTGATGGGGAGAGAGTGATTGTGAAAAAAACTGCACACTTACTCACCATCCCAGTGTGTGTCCAAGGGCCCCTTCCTTCAGGGAAAAAGAAGACTTACCTGTCGACTGCTGGCACCCCCCACTCAGCCTTATTTCACCAGCAGGCATCCAAATTGTTCCCTTCTCTCCCTTTCATCCCTTATTGCCCACTACCATTGAGATACAGGTAGTCCTTGACTTACAAATATTCGTTTAGTGACAATTAAAAAAATTGGCACTGAAAAAAGTAACTTATGACCCCTTTTCACACTTAACAACTGTTGCAGCATCCCCATGGTCATGTGATCAAAATATGGATGCTTGGCAACTACTTCATATTTATGACAGTTTCCATGTCCTGAGGTCATGTGATCAACTTTTGTGACCTTCTGACAAGCAAAGTCAATGGGCAAGCCGGATTCACTTAACAATTGTATTACTAATTTAACTGCAAAAGTTCACTTAACAACTGTATCAAGAAAGGTCATAAAATGGGGGAAAACTCGCTAACAAATGTCTCACTTAACAACATAAATTTTGGGCTCAATTGTGGTTTTAAGTCGAGCACTACCTGTATTTCAAATTTCAGCCTCGATTCTGAAGCAGACAATCCCTGCTTACCTGTTAGATCTTGCCACCGGCTGAGGAGGTGCAGGGGCCAGAGGGAGGTAGGTAAGAGGGTAGGGATACACCCCTCTCCTTTTCCCTTGTATCACGGGACCTATGGGTTTTGGGGAAATGTAGTTGAATGGAGCAGTGGAGCTGAAGGGGCCAAATTTCTCTCCTGTAGGAGTCATAGTTGTCAGATTTTGGATGGATTCTTTAAGTTAGCCATCTGAAGTATGCTGATTCAAAAACTGTTACCCTATAATACACCATTATACCTAATGGTAGATTGCACTTGAAGGTTTCAAAATATCAAAGATATACAGTTTTAGTAGTATATAAAGAGACAGATTGCAGTAGGATGAAATAAGCCTTTTTTTTTTAATCTTCCAAGAATGTTTCTCGACATATATTGTAATGCCTCTAGATGTATCTGGCAAAATTAGCTCACAAAAACAAGAAAAGGGAGGTGAAGTAAAGGGAAATTTATGTTCTAGTCCCCGTGTGTATTAATACCTTCTGGAAATAGTCGGCTTGACAGATCTGCTTTCTGCCTCTCCCTCTGCTTTTCCCTCATGACTGTGACTCATTCTTAAGCATCTAGAGAGCCCATTTCCTCTTTGGTGCAAGATGGATTAGTTTTAACCTATTTGGATTGTGCATCAGCTTTCAGGGTGAAAGTGCATGTTTTTGTGTAGCTTTTGTCTAATGGTAGTAAGGAATTCAGATGTGTGATGACAAACAATAGTGAATGAGGAAGTACCAGAGGTCATAATAAGCTATTCAACAAGAAAAGGTTACTACTTCATACTGCATTATACCCTAGTCCACCTCTTTACAAATACTGAAAGGTCTATATGACTCTAAAGTAAACTCAGCCAATAATCCCTCTGAAAATTATATAAGCGGAAATAAGAAATATGGGGGCAGCAATATTTTCCTCCAATAAATATGGAATTTGTGTTCACATGATCACTTTGTATCTCACATTTCAAATACAAATCATGATTAGTCTCCTATATTATATGAAATGGGGAATTTCTCTCATATCTTCTTCCACTAAAGGATGTCTAGAAGGAGTATTTTGACTAACACTACACCTTGTTTTCTTTCCTAAGCTATGCAACTTTGAACAATAATTATTCATATTCCCAAAATACATTGGTCACTAAACTGATGCACATAAAGATTGAGAGGGCAAGGAAGCACACCTATTCTCATTCCCTTGATGAAATACAACTGAACCCTACTTGATCCTCAATGCCTTCCCTGCACCATGTGACTCACAGATGCCTGTGCAACAAGCAGGATTTTAACGTGGCTGCACTTGCAGGCAAGTGTTCACTCACTATCAGACTTCCACAAATTAAGACTATACCTTGATGCCACTGGCGCTTCCTCTATAAATTCATGTTTGGGCAGCTTATTGGTGAAATTGGGTATATTCAAGTAAGAGAAAATTACCAATATGCAAATAAACATTTGCCCTTGCTTGACTTCTTGGCCAACACAAAGCAAATGTTGAAGGAGAATCTGCAGATGAAATCTTTTTTCTGAAGCAAGGAATTATATTTGAATCAACCAACTAAATAGCTTGTTTACATAAACCGAGCTAATCTTGGCAGGATCTGTATTTCTGAAATATATTTCTGCTGGATATATCCTAATAAAACAGATGTAAAAAGGACAATAATTCCCAACTAAAAGCACAGTTGTTCCCTGCATTTGCTATTAAGCTAACACAACATGCTCTACTAACACAGCATAGTATACGTTTCAAATAATTGACAAAGAACAGAATGTAACTTGCAAGAATAAAAATAACCTACAAAGATTGAGAACATAAATAAAAATAGTTTCATCATTTTATATTCAAGTACAAATGAAAACCTCTATAAAAATCTATTTACATATGGTTTCTAAAAACTGTATTGCTTAGGATGCATGATGTAGTCAATCACCAAATATATTGTCCAGTCTTTAGTCTGAATTTATTACTCGTGGCTATTTGTATTCATTTATCAATCTGATTATTGACTTTTATCAGCAGGTAATTTGCAGAAATATGGTCTTTTCGGTCTATCATTATCAATTATTTGTTATGTGTTACCACTCCAGCTTTCTTATTTCTTCATAAATAACTTCAATTGAATTTAATAAACTCTAACGGCCAGGTTATTTGGGGAAGAACTCAAGACCTAATGTTAAAACAGATGCAATTCCATAGAAATAAGTGTACAAGAAGCATAAATAGTGAGCCGATAACTCAGAGGCTTCTGCAGAAAACTGAGATTATATCAAAGTAACAGCACATGTGAGGTGATGTCATAATACAAATTCTGTCCTTACATGTAAACAACTTCTAATGCAAGCTGCAGCTTTTGTTGTCACTGTAATCACATATATTTTATCATTTCATTTCTTTGGACCTCAATGTTGTAATTATAAGTGAATAACCCTGAAAAATCTGAGGGAAAAAAAAACACCTTATCTTACCACTTTTTCCTTATAAACAATGTACTTTAGCCACTTGAAATCCTGCCACTTAAATCCTGCCAGCACAAACAGGGAATCCTTCTCATACTGCTCCGGTTTCTGGATAGCCCCTTCTGGATATGTTATCCGCATTGTTGTCTTGCCACCAACATCTTTTTCAAAGCCTTTCACTGGAGCAGAATTCAGCCTTCCGGGAGATAAGAGAAAAATTATGAACTGTATTTATACTAGAGTTCAATTTTTTGTGTAGCAAAAATCAATGTCAGGAACTCCACTACAGTAAAAATTGCAAAGGCATCACACTCAAGTTATTGAGGATTGTTACTGCCAATAAAGCAGTAAGCGGTAAATAAAGTAAAAAACAGAACTTCCTGATACTGCCATTAGTTTACACTATAAATGGTCTATTCTTTGGAGACAAGATATGTGATTATGTGTTGTATGGAGAAAGGATTACCGATAATATTGGCAGAATAGGTTTATTTTTTATTTATTTATATTTCACATTCCTGAACTGCCTTTCCCTCAAAGAAGGACTCTGGGCAGTGTATAATAAAACCTCAAAATATGAAACAGCATATAAAAATTAAAATGTTAGAATTAAAAATTTAAAGCGGTATAAAAATTTTAAGGAGGCAAGAATAACTAAACCTTGTTAAAGTCATGTTATTTCGGGAGTTTTCAATTAAACCAGGGAAGAAGCAACAAATTCCTTTAGCAACTTGATACTTCCCAGCTATTACTACTAAAAAAACCAGCAGGTTCTGATAGGTTCTGGAGAACCGGTAGTGGAAAGTTTGAGCAATTTGGAGAACTGGTAGTGAAAATTTTGAGTAGTTTGGAGAATCGGCAAATACCACCTCTGGCTGGCCCCAGAATGGGGTGGGAATGGAGATTTTGCAATATTCTTCCTCCAGGGGTGGGGAGGGAATGGGGATTTTGCAGTATCCTTCTCTTGGGCTGGGATGGGAATGGAGATTTTGCAGTATCCTTCCCCTGCCACGCCCACCAAGCTACATCATGCCCACCAAGCCACGCCCACAGAACCCGTAGTAAAAAAAATTGGATTTCACCACTGGTGTGAATGTGCTTTTGAAGAATATATTTAAAAAACTGGAATCTATCACCATATGAATTATAGAGTTATCAGGCATAGGAGGTAGTAAAAGGCCATTAATTACTGAATCCTGGCAAGGCACTCCAGAACTTACAATTTTGGATGACTGATACATATTCACTTTTTGTTTATGTACTGGTGCTCTATTGTCATAAGTGAAAAAACAATACAACTTTGAGTGGCCAAGATTTAATTTATTTAAAAATTACATTGAGTATTTTCTATAAATGGAACTCTGGAATATAACCTCTGCAAATAATAAGGTTCACTTGTATCATTACTGCCTATATTGAAACAAACAAATTGCAAGTCAGGTACAAAAACATTAAATGCAAGATCACATCAAATGCAAAGTATTGTGACATAAGCTCCAGAAGAAAGCTATTTCTATCTTCCTTGCCAAGAATCCTATTTTGAAATAATTTTGGAAAAGAGTTTCTTTCATTTGAGTGCATTGGAAAAGCCTTGAAGCCTTTCCTTTTATTACCTTCTAAACTGTTCCTAATCCTCAGCAGTTGTGGTGCAGTAAACAAATTTGGTGTAGGAGGGCTGGGCCTTTTAACCCTTTAATCATTCTTTCTGCAGTGTAGCAACTGCTCCTTAGAATTAACAACTGCATGTATAATGCAATATCTTCAACAGCATGTTGGCTATCAATTATGCCTAATATTAAGCAAAATAGGTTAATACATCCTATTTTGGGTTGGGAATTAGGGAAGCTTGAAATTGATCACATCTGGGAGGCACCAGACTAGGAAGATGGAACTAATATGAGAATCATATCATTAGGATTGTTTCAATGAAGATAGAATAATGGATTCTAATCAACAGATCATTTCAAATGCTGAAAAAAGAATCAAGTATTCAAACGTTGAATAATGGATGGCTGTTATTTTTGTTAATTTCACTTTTTCTGCTATTTATAACAATATGAATGGTCATCTAGGTGTTGATTTTATATCAACACCTAGATGACCAATGATTGATTTTATCTAGATTGTATATATATAAACACCTAGATGACCAATGTGTAGCTGTCATTCATATTACTATAAATTGGAAAATAACCCGTATAATATTTTCTCTTCTCTTTTGCTGAAACAACTCACCTGATAACAATGTCATAGTCATCAATTTTCAAGCCCAGAGATTTGTTTGCTAGAATGCCACCGTTTCCCACAATAATACATCGTCTGCAGCTAAGACTGGAAAGGAAACAAAAGAACAGCTGTTAAACATCAAAATGCATAAGCACATAAATATTTCTGGTCCAGATCTGAGCCAGTCTCTCCGAAAAGAATCAAAAAGTAGTTAATTCACAATTAAGAGAATGACCTTTGATAGTAATACACTGAAGGAATTGGTATTGGAAGATGATAGACATAAGGTTATGTAAATAGACATTCTAGAATTCTAGAAATTGGTTGGCCCCGTTTATCTGTTTTAGTCTAACTCTGAACTTGCACATGAACAGTTTATGATCTCTTCTACAGTTAGCCCTTGGCCAATAGCCAGGTCTTGATTTATAACTGAGCCCTTCCATCTCCTTGTGGCAATACAAGTAGTCCTTGACTTACAACTGTTTGTCTAGTGACCATTCAATGTTACAATGGGGCTGAAAAAAGTGACACCACCATTTCTCACACTACAACTGTTACAGCATTCCATGGTCATATGATCAAAATTTGGACACTTGACAACTGATTTGTATTTATGACAGTTGCCGTATCCCAGGGTCACATCCAGCTGCCTGCAATTACTGCGAGTTCAATTCTCACCAGGCTCAAGGTCGACTCAGCCTTTCATCCTTTCTAAGGTGGGTAAAATGAGGACCCGGTTTGTGGGGGCAATAAACTGACTTTGTATAAAAATATACCAAGTATGAAGGCTATTGCTTAATGCGTTGCAAGCCGCCCTGAGTCTCCGGAGAAGGGCGGCATATAAAACTAAATAAATAAATAAAATATGATCACTTTTTGCCACCTTGGTGACAAGCAAAGTCAATGCTACTAACTTAACAACTGCAGTGATTCACTTAACAACTCTGGCAAGCAAGGTCGTAAAATGGGGCAAATCCACTTAACAAATGTCTCTCTTAGCAACATCAATTGTGACTACCTGTAAGTTGAGGACTATCTGTAATAGGATCAATTTGGTTTCTGTGTACTCCATGGATGTCTTTTTGCAACATTTTACAAAATTTACAGGACTGTCGAAGTTACTTTCAAATGATTGTAGCTTGTCAAGGATACCGATAAAGGAGAATATTTGTAGTTCAGGGTTGAAATGAGGGATCCTTGGTGCTTTCTGAGCTTAGTTGATTTCTTGCAGACATTTTATCACTTTAACTACCGGTAGGTAACACCATCAGTGCTAATGATGATATTACTAGTTTGGATAATGAAACGTTTGCAAGAAAACAACCAAGTTCAGAGGGCACCAAGTACCCCTCATTTCAAAGATACATGTTTTTCTTGGCAACATATTGCTACAGATCAAATGTAAAAGCCACTGTAAATTACTGTAAATAATAATATACATTTGATTTTTAGCAATGGATTGCTGTACATTTGAATTTGTCTGTTTTTACAAATTCTGGACAAATGTTCTGATTTTCCCTCCCTCAATTTATATATCAATAACAGACTCTCTCAACACAGAGACACCTATTTTATCAAAACATAAATAAAGTAAGAAAGGAGGAAATAAAATACTGTAGGATGATCTAAATTAGACAGTTCATATGCCATATATACCTTCAGCACAAGTAGATTATTCCACACCAAAATTTGGCAGCAAAATGTTTGAAATATGGTGATGATTTTTTGATCTGTAATACCAATTCTGCTACAATCCCTGACAAAAGGCCATACATTTCCCAACATTGCAATTTCAGACTGTTTTTTGGGTTTGAAAAGAACTGGAAATTAAGTGGCTTTCTTTCTTGAAGGTCTACTCCCATTCTCATTCTTAAAATCTGCTACCCTGCCTACAAAATAATTTGCCTTCTGTAACTTTACTGAAGATCAGATGGATGGACTGCAGTCCCTGATCTCTCAAATATCGACTATACCTGCCATAAATATAAAGATATGTGGGAAAACATTGTAATTAGTCTTAAAAGAGCATGATCATAAAGCAAAAAGTACAAAATAACAGTAGACTGCCAATTATCAAGCTATAGTTACATAAAAACATTAGAAATATTTGGGAGCACCTAATATAGTGCCTGAATTTGCCTCTTGTACTTTACTAAATCTCAATATGTATTGTGATTTCTTTTTATTGATTGAATCATTAATTCATTTAAGTATATGCTGCTTCATTAATGATCCTAGCCAACTTAAACTCATGAAAATAATAAGGCATAGAATTAAAATCACCTTTAAAAAACCATAATCACTACCCTATCTTACATTGCCACCAATGAAATGAAACCCTCTTCTGAAAAGCAGTGCCTTAATGGATTTTTTGAATGCAACGGAGAGGAAGGCAATGTGACCATGAGGCCACAATCTGTTTCTTGTCTCCTATTCCCTTAATGTGATTTATTTCATCCCTATTCTCAGTCAAAATTTTTCTTCAATTTTAGGATGAGAAAATGGTTTTACTTCAATCCTACAACTGGAAAAAGTTGAAAACAGCATTTGATTATCTGACTATAGAACAGGGGTTAGCAACCTAGAGTTCATGGGCTGTATTACCCATTACCCAAAGTCATCCAGCCCACAATCTCAATAAAAAATATGAACCACGAAGGAGGAGACAGCAACTACCTGTTCATCTGCTGATGTGTGCACTCTCTACCTCCTTGGCTATGAAGTTGATTTGGTGATGATTTCACTAGCCACCCTTAGTGCAGATGGAGCAACAAGTCCTCTGCCTGGTACCAGTGAGAGTGAATTGTGAAGTGGAGAAGGAAAAGGAAATCGTGATGGTGGCATGGCCTCTGATCCTAACCAAGGGAATGTTGCCAATTCCTGTCCTGTAGTAATAACCTCTCAATGTGATGAATTAATGGGAAGAATATTCATATATCTATTACATGTGAATCAGATTTTTTTGCATGTGTGAAATAACCTAATGCATAAATGGTGATGGGATTTAGCATATCCATAAAATGGTGGAAGGGGTTTTGTCCAATCAATAAAATGATTGTTTACTGAGCTTGTGAGAAAGCTAGTTTCATAAATTTCACTATTGTTGTTGATAAGTCACTTACAGTATTGCTATTTGTACAACCTTCATTTCTCACCTGTATATATACTTCCTGATCTCTTCTATTTCTTTCTCTCTCAATTTCATTGCAAATATACCCCAGCTGCAGTAAATCAATCCCAGTGCTTTATGCAGTGGATTGTTCACTAATCAGAATGTTGATTTTTCAGTGTCTTTGGCAATGCAAGATAAGTCATGAACATTTGCTTTAGAAAATGAGGAACATCTGATGAAGAAGAGAAAATCTGACAGAACAATGATTAATGGAAAATACAGAAAAGTGTAAAAACTTGGTACAAAGTTAAATTCAGAGAACACTAGAAGGTAGTGTTCTATTTAACCATGTGGAAGTAGGACTTATTACAACTATGAAATTGAAACATGTTTGATATTAAATGTAAAACAGCATTCTTCAACCTGTCAGATGTATCCCATTGTAACTTCCATAATATCTAACAGCAGGACCATAATGGAGTTGAGGTACCAATGTAACTGAAGGCTGCAAAGAAATCTGGGCATATAGCATTCGGAAAAATATTTAATGCACATAATCTAACTACACATCACCAACTCAACCCTGGGGGTCTGTAGTAAGAAATCCAATAATTACCCCATGTTGCTGCCTAAAAACCAGATTGTTAGTTTGTTAGAGGGTTGGTTAATGAGAACGCGATAAACTATCAAATAAAATATTGTAAAATGTTACAAATTCATAGATGGGGAATTGTGGCAAGTTAATCCATTTAAAAGAATACATCGAAAAAAAGTTCTTGAAAGAACATGGGCTTATATTTTGAAAGGAATGCAATCAAGCAGATTGAATTGCCATTACAAAAAGCTGTGAGCCTTAGCAGGTAAACCAGTCAGGAAATCCATCCAGAACAGTTAATTTTACTTTATTGTAAGGCAACATTTACAAAACCTTATAAGTCTGAAAGTACAATGCCCAGTCCATCTCCTTTACATCCCAAGAAATTATGAAGGGCCTCTTCTGAGCTTCTTGCCCACCTACTATCCAGCTGTGGACTATGTTGTCTCTTATCTGACCATTCCCTAGACAGCCTCTCTGGGCCCATTCTCCCAATGTCATTCCCAAATGCCATTATATCAGCTGTAGAAAAGTATCTATTTTATTAACCCCAAGAGCTGTAATAGGAACTCTTCTTTAATCCTTATTTATTCAGAATCAATACATACTGTATATCTCACAGGCCAGAACTAGCAAATCTACTCACCTGTCAAGGGTTGGAGTAATGTGGTAATTCTTTGTTACTGACAAGATAGCTTTGATTAGATTATCTGTAGAGAAAGAAAGAATACTTTAAAGTGAACCCATTTCAAGGATTTTGTAAAATTTGTAAGTGGGGTGGATAAAAACTTCAAGATCAAAGTGAATGCTGAATAAATCTGCACCGTAGGTTTAATTTATAACCCTACAAGAAATCAGAAAAGGAATAGCCAATATAAAATACAGATAGTCCTTAACTTACAACCACAATTGAGCCCAAAATTTATGTTGCTAAATGAGTCATTTGTTAAGTGAGTTTTGCCCCATTTCATGACCTTTCTTGCTACAGTTAAGTGAATTACTGTAATTGTTAAATTAGTAATACAGTTGTTAAATGAATTTGGCTGCCCTACTGTCTTTCTTTCTTTCTTTCTTTCTTTCTTTCTTTCTTTCTTTCTTTCTTTCTTTCTTTCTTTCTTTCTTTCTTTCTTATTGAATTTATATTGGACTCAAGGAGGCTTACAGAATATAAAACCACATTTAAAAGAATAAAAACTAACAAAAAGAATCAAATAAATTAATATAGTACAATATAACAATATCATCCCCCACCTCCCACCATCCGCCCCAGTGACAGTAGATCACATGAGCCATTTAATGGGCTCCATCCTGCTCTGGGTTCCCCAGGCCCGCTGGAAGAACCAGGTCTTCAGTGCCTTCTGGAAGAGTATTAGAGTGGGGGCCATTCTAATCTCTGGGGGAATGATGTTCCAGAGAGAGGGACCCTTCTTCTGGGTTTCACCAAGTGTACCTCCCTCGGGGATGGGACCCGCAACATTCCCTGCCTCCCCGCTCTGATGGGTTGAGTAGATGTGACTGGCAAGAGACCTCAGATAACCTGGTCCCAAGCCATGAAGGGCTTTAAAGGTGACAACCAGCACCTTGAATTGCACCTGGAAGCAAATCGGCAACCAATGCAGCTCCTGCAGGAGAGGTGATACATGTGCACACCGGGGTCTGCACAAAACCATGTGGGCCACTGCATTTTGAACCAACTGGAGCTTCCAGATGCTCTTCAAGGGCAGTCCCATGTAGAGCACATTGCAATAGGGCATGAGTGTCTGTGGCATGAGTGACTGTGAGTAGGACTGTTGCTTCAGAAAAAGACGTAACTGGTGTATAACCCGCAGTTGCGCAAAGGTCCTCCTGGCCACAACTGCCACCTGCTCTTCAAGCAGGAGTCGTGAGTCCAGGAAAATTCCAGATTACGCATGGGGGTAGTGCCACCCCATCCAAAACCAAAGGTGGCAATTCTCCCTGAGCCAATGAACCCCAAACCCAGAGCCATTCGATCTTGCAAGGATTTAGTTTCAACCCATTGCTCCCCACCCAGTCCCTAACAGCCTCTAGGCACTGTGAGAGGGAGGAGATGGCATTACTTAACTCACTTAACTTTGTTTGTTAGAAGGAAACAAAAGCTGATCAAATGACCCCGGGACACTGCAATTGTCATAAAATGAGTTAGTTGCCAAGCATCTGAATTTTGATCACTTGACTATGGGGGTGCTGCAATGGTTGTAAGTGTGAAAAATAGTCATAAGTCATTTTTTTCAGTGTTGTTGTAACTTTGCATGGTCACTAAATGAACTCTTGTAAGGACTATCTTTATTTTGTGAAGTATTTCCTCACATTTTTCTCAGACATACACCAGCTGGAATTAATTGAATAATAAACTATCTTTCTCTGTGTACTGTGAGTTGAAACACAATACAAAAAGAGATATTTAATCTGTAAATCTGTTTAGCTAGGAGAGCAATACAAATGAAATTATTTATATTGTAATCATTGGCAGCCATTATTATAATAAGGGGAAAAAACTGCAAACACACTGTATTCAATGTCACCATAGTATGCATTTCTAATAATCCCACAGGTATATTTAGCCTCTAGTATATTGGTATGGCTTATCTCTACCAAGCAAAAGAGCAAGCAACAACATATACCTGGAGATGTGTTGATACCCACCTCTATGCCACAAGTAGATATTTCTGGAGAAAACCGTTTTTCAAAAAAGTGTTTTTATAAGAACTACACAATTTTAGATGATGCATATCATCTCTATAAATGATAAGCAGGATTCACCCAAGCTGCATGACAAGGAAGAGCAGATGCTATGCCTCCTCCTCAATCACGATACCAACACACAAGGCAAGCCAAGTTATTACTGGTATTTGAGCAGAAAATCCCAGAAATATTCCCTCACTGTCTTGTCAGTAAAAAATACAGAAATAATGCATTAAGTAGCCAGTAACTTGTTCTTTTTTTGAACCCAAATTCAGTGGTAAAGCCAGTTTAGTTAAGAACAATCATACAGTATATTAGCTTGTTGTGACATTATTTTTTATTTTATGTCTCAAAATAATTTTATTATAAAATTAAGTTTCCTTAACAGAATAATATTTTAAAGTCATATTTGGAGAACATATTGGTTTACAACAGAAAGTTAGACCCATTGTTCATACAATATCATCTTAAATATTCCGTATTTACTGTAGAGGGACATTGAATATTCAATGTAAAATTCAAGTATAGAGACCTATTTAAATGCCTATATGAGGTTGGGCATGATGCTCATTTGCAAAGAACATATTTTGTATGTCTAATGTCCCAATCCTTAGGCCCTTAAGAACCAGAACTTGAAAAGTACCTCTGCCTGAGACTGGGGAAATATTGCTGGTCTAATATAAATTGAAATAATATTTTGTGCCAAATAAGACAGTATTAGAATAGAATAGAATAACAGAGTTGGAAGGGACCTTGGAGGTCTTCTAGTCCAACCCCCTGCTTAGGCAGGAAACCCTAAACTACTTCAGACAAATGGTTATCCAACATCTTCTTTAAAACTTCCGGTGTTGGAGCATTCACAACTTCTGGAGGCAAGTTGTCCCACTGAATAATTGTTCTAACTGTCAGGAAATTTCTCCTTAGTTCCAAATTGCTTCTCTCCTTGATTACTTTCCACCAATTGCTTCTTGTCCTACCCTCAGGTGCTTTGACTCCCTCTTCTTTGTGGCAGCCCCTGAGATAGTGGAACACTGCTATCATGTCTCCGCTAGTCCTTCTTTTCATTAAACTAGACATATCCAGTTCTTGCAACCGTTCCTCATATGTTTTAACCTCCAGTCCCCTAATCATCTTTTTTGCTCTTCTCTGCACTCTTTCTAGAGTCTCAACATCTTTTTTACATCATGGCGACCAAAACTGAATGCAGTATTCCAAGTGTGGCCTTACCAAGGCATTATAAAGTGGTATTAACACTTCACATGATCTTAATTCTATCCCTCTGTTTATGCAGCCCAGAACTGTGTTGGCTTTTTTGGCAGCTGCTGCATACTGCTGCTGATATTTAAATGGTTGTCAACTAGGACTCCAAGATCCCTCTCACAGTTACTACTATTGAGCAAGGTACCACATATATTGTACCTGTGCATTTTGTTTTTCTTGCCTAAATGTAGAACCTTGCTTTTTTCACCATTGAATTTCATTTTGTTACATAGCACCCAATGTTCAAATCTGTCAAGATCCTTCTGTAACTTAAGCCTATCTTCTGGAGTGTTGGCTATTCCTGCCAGCTTGGTGTCATCTGCAAATTTGATGAGTTCCCTATCTATCCCCTCGTTCAAGTCATTGATGAAGATGTGGAAGAGTACTGGGCCTAAAACAGAGCCTTGGGGTACTCCACTGCATACTTCCCTCCATGTAGATGCAGTTCCACTGAGGACAACACGTTGAGTGTGATTGGTCAGCCAGTTATGAATTCATCTGGTGGTGATGCTGTCTAACCTACATTTTTCTACTTTAACTAGTAGTAAGTTATGGTCTGCTTTATCAAATGCCTTACTGAAGTCCAAGTAAATTATATCTACAGTATTCCTCTGGTCCACTAATTTTGTCACTTTGCCAAAGAATGCAATATCATCTGGCATGATCTGTTTTTGACATACCCATGTTGGCTTTTGGTTATTACTTTGTTTGCTGCTAGGTGTTCACTTATTAGTTGCTTGATTATCTTTTCCAGAATCTTTCCTGGTATTGAGGTCAGGATGATAGGTCTGTAGTTTCCTGGATCTATTTTTTTTCCTTTTTTGAAGATGGGAACTATATCAGCTCTTTTCTAATCCTCTGGCAGTTCCCTAGTGCTCCAGGATCTTTGAAAGATATAGTTCAGTGGTTCTGAGATCTCATCTGCCAGTTCCTTCAGAACCTTGGGGTAATCCATCCAGTCCTGGTGATTTGAACTCGTCTAGCATAGACAGGTGTTCACTTACCATTTTCTTTCCTATTTTAACTTGTGTTCCTAATCTGTTTTTTGTGTGCTGTTTTTGGTAGGTTGGACTGTTTTTTCCCTTTGTATAAAGATAGATCGAGTTAAGTAGTTCTGCTTTCTCCCTTTTGCTTGTCACCTTCTTGCCACCTTCTCCCAGCAATGGACCAATTGTTTCCTTGACTTTTTTCTTGTTTTTAACATGTTGGAAGATTTTTTTGTTATTTTTTACTTTGGTCACAAGCCTTGGTTCATTGTAAGCCTTAGCTTTCCTCACTTCATCTTTACAGGCTCGGGCTATTTGCTGATATTCTGCCTTAGTTATTTGCCCCTCTTTCCACTTTTTATACTTGTCCTTTTTGTCTTTCAATTTGTCAGAGAGTTTGTTATGCAGCCATGCTGGTTTCTTTTGAGAACAGTTATTTTTCTTCTTCATTAGTATTGTGCTAGACTGGGCTTTCAATCTCACTTTTCAAAATTTCCCAAGCTTCTTGAATTGTTTTCCTCTTGAGGATTCTCATCCATGGAATCCTTCCCAAGCTCTCTCTAAGTTCATTGAAATTAGCTCTCTTAAAGTCCAAGACTCTAGTTTGGCTTTGATCTACTACTTGTGCTTGCATAATATTGAATTCCAATATTGCATGATCACTTGCCCCCAAGGTTCCTGTAGCTTCAATACCTTCTATCATTTCATCTCCTTTAGTGAGAATTAATATTACATATTCATATCTACTTCCTTTGCTCTCATTACAAATACCATGCTCATTTTCACTTATTAATAGCTATAATTAAGAAAGAAGATTGAAGGCGTCAAGTTTCTTAGCAAGTTAAAGAATGCATTTTTTTTCTAAGTAGTTGCCTAGCAGGAGGATGATAGGTAAAGGGAAATATCATTTTCTCTTAAATACTAAAACTTCAAAAATTCAAGAGTGGGAATATATTTAGAAAGCTCTATACAAATACAATGGGACCTAGCTACTGTGTGTGCAAATGTGTGCATATGTGTGAAACAGACAGTCAAGAAGAAAAAGAGAAACAGAGAAAAGACAAGAAAGAAGTACAAGTTCTACTCTTCTCCATATTTAGTTTTGCCTCACTTTAGCAACGATGACAAATATATCCAATCCTCGCATCCCAAATGATTTCCTCAAAGCAAATAAAGTCATCATTATAAACATTGCTCCTTATTTGTGACCCAGAGATTTTCAATAGCTATATCATCTACTTAAACTTTCTCAAATTTAGTAACTCCAGCTTTTATAATGTATGAATTAGGGTTGATGGGGATCTTGGCAACAAAAATGTTATAAATAATTGTGGTATATTTAAGAATAGTCACAGTGGTATTCAGGAAGTAAGTAAATAATGCAAAGACAATAATGGAGCATATTTATGTCTCAGATGACCCAACTCACACAGATGCTACTTAGTTTGAATCATCCCTACGTATGTGATGAATGTTGACTCATGGGATCTTAGTTCAGCGTTCAACCTATAAAGACCCATATGAAATTCTGTAGCATATGTAGCTACAGACACTAGGAAGATCCTGGCAAAGCTGTTTGATTATCCTCCTGCACTAATTTAAGCCAATCATTCCTGAGACAGTACAAAGATTCTTTCAGAGACCCAACTTACTTTCTGTAATATACTGCTGTTGCTCTGTTTTATATAAAGATTGGATAAACACCTACTAGGCTTAATGATTCAGCGCTCACTTCTAAGGAACAACAATATGGTGTTCCAAGCCTGGTCTGCAAGCAGAATGAGTCAACTCCCCTTAAGTTTACACAGAGTGTCTTTTATATAAAACATTCCACAACAATATACAATAAAAATAGCAAATTTTAGCATTGTAACTTCCAACAGGCTCCATTTGAAGAATTAGCTTAGCTTAGTATGGTAAATAAACACACTTTTTATCTGCTATGGATTAATTCAAAGAGAGCAAATATATTCCTTCCATGGAGGGCTTCAGGAACAAGCCTTATGAGATACTAGGAAAATTAATCACATTTGGAGCAGGAAAAATCAAGGAAAACTATTTGTCCTATAATATTGACCCCAATATTATTTTTAGAATTTTTATGTGCTTCTACTTTAGATTTGAAATGTTTATTTATGACATTTGTATACTGCTGTATCTTTCAGGGTGTCCCCCCCTTAGTTTACAAGACCACAACAAACAATAAAACATCCTCATCCATGATAATAAATAAAGCTAAAATACCAAAACATAATAAATGATTCCACAGAGCTGAACAGAATTATCATTCAACCAAGTAATAATAAACAACAGTAATAAATAAATAAACAGTAATAAACAATAATAAATAAATAAACAGTAATAAACAATGAACTTATGGCAAATGAACTACTAAATACCTTATGGAAGACTTCTGTTTTCACTACTTTCTACAATGCAATTAAAGAATATGTGAGTCTGACTTTTGGGAGGCCATTCTATGAGATCAGGTACCAAAAAGCAGTGCTTTCTATACACCTGACAAATTTGCACAGATTCATTCTTAATTGGAGTCCTCACAGAGTGCATGTGAGATGCCGGGGGAAAGGTCTTACCCGCTTATCTGGGAACAGTTCGATTCTGTTAGACTTGATGAAATGGACAGGGTCCTCAATGCTGTAAGTTAGTTAATTAGATCCCTGTCCCTCCTGGTTGATAAAAGCTTCCAGGATGGTGACAGCCAGGTGGGTTTGGGAAGTGGTAAATACCTCACTGCAGGAGGGGACATTTCTGGGACCTTTTAGGGAGGCCCTAGTTTGCCCCCTCCTTAAAATAACTCTCTCTTGATCCCACCTGCCTGGAGAATTTCCATCCAGTCTCCCACATTTCCTTTTTAAGGAGGAGGGTAGACAAAGTGGTTGCTTGGCAGCTTCAGAGGGTCCTGGATGAAACATATTATATAGACCCCCTTCCAATCAGGTTTTAGCTCAGTTATGGGACAGAAACAGCATTGGTCATACTTGTGGATAATTTCTGGCAAGATTACATATATTTCTGGACTTAAGAATTAAGAAACTGAAGAGATAGCTGAGATGAACTATTGTGCTCTAATTATAACAATGGATCTAAAATACCCTTTCAATCATTAAATAAGTTTTAACTACGATAAATCTTTAGAAGGATTTCAGTACCGTGTTTCCCCGAAAATAAGACCCTGTTTTGTATTTTTTTGAACCCCAAAATAAGCACTTGGCCTTATTTTTGGGGAGGTTTTATTTTTGGAGGGGCGTGGAGCGAGACGGGGATCCTCTTGCCGTCTTACCTGATTTCCAACTCTGTCTCCCTAACCCTAACCAGAGGAAATGGTGGGGACCGGCTGCACATGCGGTTAAATATTTTGGGGGGAGGTCTTATTTTCGGGGGTACTATCTAGAACAGAACAAAATCATTTTTCCAAACAGGTAATCATGCGTTATCCCTATCTCTCTTTAAGAGAGCCTTATTCTTTTGCCTTGGTTCAGTCCATTATCTTGCCCAGGTTCAAGTTCTAAATGCAATTAATGTACAACCTTTTACGATTTTGAAGCATGCAAGCTGTTTATGAAAATGTGGGCATTAAGAAACTATCAAAAGAATTTCCAAAGAAATATGAAATCCATCCGTGAATATTTATGGGTAATGATGACTTCATCTAAAAGTGTTATTATAATTAAAAGAAGAGAAATTCTTGCATAAATGAGATGTATTTATTTTCCTTCAACTCTTTGACTGACATTTTTAGAACACTCTCTTTTCTCTCTAGGGAAGTTTCAATCAGTATTCATGAGAATTCAAGTCACAATAAAATTAACCTTTAATATATCCTAGGTTATTGGGCCACTTGACTTAGTCCAAGAGCTCCTTAACCTTGTACATTAACTGTATGTGAGCTTATTCTTATTATATGATGTGGATGAAAATACTTCGAATGATCTTAGTTGCACAATTCCTCCTTGAAAAACAGGAAGGGGAGGATATCATATAATAAAGGAAATGAGAAACGAACAAAAATCATATTGGTTAGCTCTGTGTTCAGGCTGTGAATGCAGCAAAACTAATTGGTACGTGAACACTGAAAACAAATGATAATGCCAGTATCATTTCCATCCCCATAGCAGTTGTATTAATTTTTGCATATATCAATTTATATTACCAATGTGATTCTGGACAGCAAAAAATAATTAAAATGCATGTATATTAAAAATAAATAAAAAACACCCTTCTGACAACTTAATACAAAGGGGTTCCCAAGCATACAATTCACCAATAGTGTGGGCCCAATTACTCAAATCCCCATGTCTGTGTAAACAGACAGATGCTCTTTGGCATTCTGAAAACAGAGCCAGAAAAGGATGGGAAGAAATAATGTTAAAAGACAAGAGGAATACAAATTTGTCAGAAACATGACTTGTGAGGGCAGAATGATAAATAAGGATATTTCCCTCAAACATAGAATAGAAAGTTGGAACATAATGAACAGAAACAAATGTTTACATATCACAGAGAAACTCTCTACACTTACACTTCAGAAACAGAGAAAGACTTTGCTTTCTGTGTGGTCATTGCTTGCTTTTTCTCTAATGTTTATCCCTTTCCCAGAACATCACAAATTTCAAGGTCAGCCTAAAGTCAAGATCTAAATATAAAAATTCATAGAAAAGAAGCAGTGAAAAATGCCTCTTGATTTTCCCAGTTCTGGAACATGCAAAGCTAAATATATCCCCATAACACGATACTTAGAATGTAATATAACACACGCGCAGACCACACTTTTTGTTGGCATATAGGCCAATCTTCCTACATCTGGAGACTTGAGACTCCTATAATTGCTATTTTAACATTTCTGGAGGATACTCAATTGGATGAGTCTGCTTATTAATGTTATTATCATAGCAAAATCACACCATTTCCTTAGTGATCCCTTTTCTTTACACATGTAGTCCTCAACTCACAATCATCCATTTGAAGCTACACCGGCACTGAAAAAAGTGATTTACAACTGGTCCTTATATTTACAACTTACACAGCATCCCCTTGATCACATGAGTGTTTGGCAACTGGCATATTTCTGATGTTGTGTCCAGGGTTGTGTAATTGTCTTTCCCTTCCCAACTGGCTTTCGACAAGCAAAGTCAATGGGAGAAGCTGAATTCACTTAATGACTGCATGATTCATTTAGCAACTGCAATGATTCTCTTAACCATGGCAAGAAAGATCATTACATTGGGTTTGACTCACTTAATAACTGCCTTGCTTAGCTTGCTTAGAAAATCTGCTCCCAACTGTCGTTATAAGTAGATGACTACCTGTACTTATCTTGAGGAGAAAATTCCTACAATGTCAAAATTATCAAAAGGAAGCCTCATGGCTAACATTTGAAGACTGTTCCTAGGTACTAATTAGGATTCAGGTTTGATATTATTAATATCAAGTTCAGTAATTTCTTATTTGTTGCTGAACTATAGCTGCTCTCCGTATCTTTGACCAAACCATCTTAATTCCAGAAAATTTATACAATAAAGAATTCCAGTATGATATTTTTCATATGTAAGTTTAATAAACACGATGGCAATGTCTAGTTAACAAACATCCCCATTACCTGGAGCAATCTGGAGAATGGAAAGCAATGAAGTACACTTCAATGTAGTACATAGCAAAGTACACTTCATTGCTCCAAATGATATATCACAGAGGGCATCATCTCCCATTTTAGAAAATAAGATGCATGGGAAAACAAAACCAGGAAAATAATTTAGAAAAAAACAATAAAAGCACAATTATCACTAAATAGTCAGAGGTTGGGAAAAAACAAATCATGGGAAATCTCCGGTTTGCATCCAGATCATAAATACTCCAGTTGAATGCTCTTCCCATGCCATTCTGGAGCACAAGATCAGGGGGAAAAAAGAAGCTTACACATGAAAAATAACTATATATGTATTTAAGACTTAGGCTGAATTGTATGTAATATTAAACTTTAGAAATGTACTAGGGTTTATTTATTTGCTTTTGATGTCCCAAAATGGATGATGAAATTATGTGGCCTCTTTTTTCCTGGCACCAACCTCTCCATTAAAAGTCTGATAAGGCATGTCATTTTCTATAAAGACTTCTAAAATCTATTTACAGAAAAAAAAATCTCTAAAATTATTCTGACCTACTAGTTTGAAATTTTGAAATGTAAAGCTAGCTGACCTTCAAGTTGACAGAATTATGCCAGTCAATTTTCATCTGAATTTCAAGCAAACACTTGATGACACAAATGCCCAAAGTCCTAAACATCTGCACAAAGCATTTCCCAAGATATATACTATGTTGTGAATCTCCCTTGACAATATCCAGATTTTACACTCAGACCTCAGATTTTTGATGCTCAACTGAATATTATTCTCTAGAAAGTTGCTCAATCTCCCAGGTGCTCTGATTCTGGCAGTCATCATCAGCAGCTTTCTCCTGCTATCCTGTTTCAACCAGTATCAGACTAGTCTTGACTGAAAACCTTAATGAGGTTTTGATCCCATCAACAAGTCACAATAATTCATCCCCAGTGCCTACCCTGGGATAAGGAAAAAGGCTGACGCAAGAATTTCAAGTGATATGTGCTTGAGAGTGTGATGCGAGAAGGGTGCCATTTGCTTCACTCACGCTCTAGTCTTTCAGCACTGTCATTAGATCTACTAGTTTCCTGAGAACAATAATTCTTTCCTCCCACAAGTACAAACTGCTTTAGACTGAATCCTGGCACAAAGTTTGGTCCCAAGAGGACACTATACAAGCCATTCATTTGATTTGCTCCCACTGCTTCAGCTCCCAGCCATTTCAAGAATAGTCGTTTCTGGTTTTAACTGAAGAAAATCCAACATAAAACCCTAGATTAACATAGCTCTATAGTGATGATACAAATTGACAACAACTTGGAAATACAAAACAAAGACTGCCCAAAGACATTCAGTCATCCTGTACTACAATTCTCCATGCTGATATTTCTTGGCTAAAATACTCAGCCTATGAAAATAAAATAACCCACATAGAGATCCATAATCTACCCTCTGCAGAAAAGTGATCCTGTAAATCTACTATTAGTGAGTAATCCTGTTTCCATCTGTACTTCCAATCACTTTCACAGTCAATATTTCTTAAAAAAAAAAGAAGGAGCACAGCAATTATTTGTCACCTTTCTAGGAAGGTTGCCTCTCCAATAGGAAGGCAAATATATATAAAAGGTGAGGTACCAGTGGTGGGTTTCAAAATTTTTACCACCGGTTCTGTGGGTGTGGCTTGGTGGGTGTGGCAGGGGAAGGATACTGTAAAATCTCCCTTCCCACCCCACTCCAGGGGAAGGATACTGCAAAGTTCCCATTTCCTCTCGATCAGCTGGGACTCGGGAGGCAGAGAATAGATGGGGGCAGGGCCAATCAGAATTTTTACTACCGGTTCTCCAAACTACTTAAAATTTCCGCTACCGGTTCTCCAGAACTGGTCAGAACCTGCTGAAACCCACCTCTGTGAGGTACCTACATATCTTGGCCATGGTTAAAGAATGTGGACTAATTATGTGCAAGGATAGAATAGAATAGACTTTTTTATTGGCCAAGCATGATTGGACACACAAGGAATTTGTCTTGATGCATATGCACTCAGTGTACATAAAAGAAAAGATACGTTATGGGATTTGGGAATAGCACGCTCATACTTCAGTGAGTCTCCTTTCAATACAACTAAATATTGTACTATATAAATAATAAAATATTTCACCTTTTATGGAACTTTTATATTTAATTACATTCTACTCTGTTCCTTTTTGTGGTATGAAGACAGATAGACTGCATTTATCTACTAAACACTGTCTTAAATATCATGTTTAACAAGGCAGACTTCATGGAGAACCATTCCAGCATTTTTTATGGAATACTAAAACAAAGGATACTATCACCTGAATTGGTATACTTTGTGTTGAATAATTTCCTGTCTTCAAGTTCCTTCCATAAATTACAACTTTTATGAGAGGCAAATTTGTTTCCAATTATGTCATTGTCAACATCCTTTTTACTCACCTTTCTTAAGTGGCTACAGAAGGTTGAAAATATAAAATAGTGCTCTGTTTAGGACAATTTTGTATTACTTTACACAAATTCTGTAAAAGAAAGAAATTTAAAATATGCCCAAAAAGGAGAATTCAGATTTCTTTAATATACAAGTCCATAAATTCTAAAGGTAATATGCAGAACACAAACATAGTGGATTAACATGTCATCCTACCTTGTCCTTTAATCCCAAAAGGTGGAAGAAAATCCCGAATCCTTGTCCATTTCCTGAAGGAATCATCCAAAAACATCGGTGCTGGCTTGGAGAATCTATAAATATAATGAACAGAATGCTTTTATAAAAGAAAAGAAAATGAAAACCAAAGCTTCAAGGAAAAGAAAGAGTTTTACAATCTTAGTGTTGTATAAAATAAAAAATCCAGAACAAAAGGAATTTATAGCTCTATTCAACATTATCCTGGAAATGAGTGTGAGTAAGCATTTTAATATTATTTAGAGCAAATAGGCAATTCAAAGTCTATAATGGTGGTACTCATCTAATCAGGACCAATACAGAGTATGTAATCACATCATTCTATTACACCATGTTATTTTAACTACAATTTGTTGAGCAAGCTATAGTGATCTGTTTCACAGATAATGCTCACAATTGTTCTAAGCTAAGATAAAATTCTATTATCACTTATCATATTTGAAGTTAGCCAGAAATTAAAAGTGTGTAAGAAAGTGTACTGCTTAGAATACAAAGCATTCTTATGTATTAAGTGTACTTACCAGTTTGAATACAAATAAAAGAGTGGAGCACATAACAGACTACCCAGCTGTATCAGGACACATTAAAAGGTCAACACCCATCCCCCATCATGTTTCCAAATCTATGTGTATGAGAAGTGCCTGCTTCCAACTTTTACCTCTACTATGATATCCACTGTGTAGTCATAAACAAACAACTACCACTCAATCTCCCATCTGTAGGAATGCTATTTCAAGATTCTGGTTAGGTTTATAACAAGATAATGAATCACATACTTTCAACATAGCGAAATACTATACACATGGAAAATATTAGTATTTTAAAATTTCTGACAACAGTAGCCATTTTTTATGTTTACTGAATTTAGAAGGAAAAAAATCAACAGTTTCTATATCACATCACTATAAAATGACTAAAAGAAAACTATACTTTATATAATGTACTTGGGAAATATTTTCCTCAGGATATAATTGTACATGTTAAACTTTGTTATCTCCAGCAGTGGCGTGCTCTTCTTCATTCTCTCTCATTCCCACACACACATGCTATCTACAGTATCCTGTTTTTGCTGCTCACATCCTTTCATTTCTTCTTTTTATATAAATAAAAATGTGTCAGACTAATTGAAGCTTTTTAGAAACAAACTTCAGGGCATGTGTTCCAATCATACTATGCAATACATGCAATCCATTGCCCAGATTTTATCTTTTAATTTCAGAATTGAGATGTTCTCATCATTGTAGATACTACAAGGATTTCTGTGCTGTGTGACTGCAATGTTTGCTGAAACCCAACAGTTAATATGTAACTGGTCAATTACTGCTCAATGATTAGTCATCGAACCAGTATATTATTCTGCCCACTCACTTACTCCAGTTTCCCTTCCAACCCATGAAAACTAAATGAAGTAACTTAACAATATTTTACTTGGCACTAGGTTGGTATTCCTCTTGGTAGAGCAAACCTGTATTTTGGCTCCTTTTTCTAGACCTGTGATTAGATCAGGACTGCAACATGCAAACTTCTAAAGGAAAGTACAGCCAATGCAATTATACTGCTTACTGTTGAAGGTAGTTCAGGAAAAAAAAAACCCTTTGAAACAACAGAACTAAGAGGATGTGGCAAAGTCCAATGGCAATGATATATCAATGCACTGAATGATTGCTAGGAAGTTCCAGATTTAGTGATGTCCTAAGAAAGAGATCTGATCAGAAGTGCCTCATTTTCCACAATGTTAAATAATCCATTTCAAAGTAATATGTAATGCTGAGTCATTAATAGAACAGCAGGATAACTAACTATATGCTAAGTTCAAATTGTTAGAAATTCCAGGGATCCTTCTGGAAAAGTTAGTTCAAATTTGAGTGAAGCAGATGACAACAGCACTAGTGAGGATGATATATCTATTCTTGCTCATATATGTTAATATTTAAAATAGCATTTTCAGGTTGACAGAAAAAAAATAATTAATGATCAGTATGCCTGCATGAGAAAAAGGATTCCCCTCACTATTTTTCTTCCGAACAGCTGTCTCACCCTTTCCCATCTTAAATCTTATATCAATAATATAAAAGAACCTGAATAGAAAGTTATATTCTGCCAGAATGCACCTTTCCCCACTCCTTTTTTACAATAGAGATATATTTACAGCATCCTCTCCAAGAGTCACATTTTTCTATTACATTATTTATTTATGTTAATCAAATCTATATGTCTGCCCACTTATCCAACAAGAGTGAACATAAATTATAAAACATCAATAACTATAAAACACACAATAACCCTTAGAAATTTATAATGCTCTATTGACAAAATATAGTATAACTAAAGTAATAAGTAAGATTTCACTGGAACCAAAGCAATGTTTATTATTATGGGAACAAATTTCCCCTAGGTTCAAATCAATAAATAGACCATGAGTAGTATGTGTATCTACTGTTGAAGACACAATCTTGAAGCAATGTTTCTAAAACTTTTTTCTCACAGGACCCCTTTCCACTTCTAAAAAATGATAGAGGACCTCAAAACAGCTTTTGTTTATAGGAGTTACATTTATCAATATTTGTCATATTAAAATTTAAGACTGATACAATGTTTGCAACTACTGCTTCTCACAATAGTTAGATCGGATTTTAATATTATATTATTTTTCATCATAGGCTGACAAATTTAGATTTTGCAGATCCATGTGAGGGTCTTCGATCACCCCCTAGGGGACTTCAGACCACACCTTGAGAAGCATTGATCTAAAAGACAGAATGATCAGAGGGGAAAAATTCTTTTTGTATTTCTAAAACAATATATGGAGACAGGAAACTTGTTCTCTTGGTTTAAGTTAATCAGCAACAGATAAAACAGTGGGAAATTAGGGAAATATGCACATAAAAAAGAGCTTTTTTAAAAAAAATCAATAACATTTATTGTTATCTGAACGGTTGCCTAAGCAGTTTTATCTAAAATCTTAAATTGAGTTATAAAAAAGGAAACACAGAAGGGAGAAGATAAAAATATGATGCGTGAGACTGGCAAACATATATACAGAACAAATCTGAATCTTTAATATAATCTCAAAAATCAAGCAACAAAAAGAATCCATCTCAAATCATATTCAGGATTAGATTGATTTTTACCAAAACAATCACAAGAGCAACAGATTTATCAGTAAAATGGCTGGTGAGGAATAGATGGGCATAGTGAGCAGTTATTGACAGCACACTCATTTATACCTCAGGAGATATTATGTGGAATGAGAAAGAAAAAGATTAATTTTGAAAGGGGTTAATATTACGTTATACTTTTCAAGGAGAAAAATAGATCCTTAATGTTTTGTTAAATATATTTATTCAATAGAAATATCTTTCATTTCACTAAAAAGCTTTTAATCAGTTTTTATTAAACAAATCTTGTTATTATTACTAATGCATTTTCTTTGAGTAAAAAGCTATTTACTGTCTTGAACAGAACACTGGATTTTTTTCTTTTGCAATATCGGTTTGTGGCATGACATCAGTGATAATATCTAAGCAAACCACCAGCGTTTAGCCAAATAATCGAGAATCATTCATGTTCTTTATTTTTCTGACGATTAAGAAGGAAAAAATGTTCCACAAATGTCTGGCTTGAAAGATCTAAAAGCATATTGAAATTTAATAATAATAATAATAATAATAATAATAATAATAATAATAATAATAATAATAATAATATAAATAAATAAATAAATGGTTTTATCTCGGAGCAGTGGCGTAATGAGTTTGGTGGGGGCATGCTAGTTACCCATGGACCGATCACTATCTCCTTAGGCTGGGCTTCCATTATGCCGCCCCCCACCACTGGGAGGTGGAACCGACTATATGGTTCCAGGCGCCAGATGGACCCTGAGCGGTTCCAGATGGAGTTTGGGACTATACCTCTCTCTCTTTCCCATGCCCCAGTCGAATCTCTGGTGGGTGCCTGGGAAGAGGCGGCTGCCGGGGCTCTCGACCGGGTTGTGCCTTTGCGACCTCTGACCCGATGCAGATCCCGGTTGGCCCCTTGGTTCACTGAGGAGCTCCGGGAGATGAAGCGTCGCAGGAGAGGTCTGGAGAGCCGTTGGAGGTCCAGTCGTTCCGAATCGGACCGATCACAGTTGAGATCTTTTACCCAGTCTTATCTGGTGGCAATGAGGGTGGCGAAGCGTGCTTACTTCTCCGCCCTCATCGCGTCCGTAAATAATCGCCCGGCCGCCCTGTTCAGGGTATCCCACTCCCTTTTGAACCAGAGAGCGGGAGATAACCCTATGCGGGGGCGGGTCAAGGAATTTAGTGAACATCTACGGGATAAGATCGCTCAGATTCGGGATGGACTGGACTCCGACTGGGCAGGATCGGTGGGGGAGGTGGCGACGGGTCTGGTTATTTGGGATGAGTTTGATCCTGTTACTCCCGAGGAAGTGGACAGGATCATGGTGAAGCTGAGTACTACCATGTGTGTGTTGGACCCATGTCCCTCCTGGCTATTTTATTCGGCCTGGGAGGTTACACGTGGCTGGATCCAGGCAGTGATAGCTGCTTCTTTGAGTGAGGGGAGTTTCCCGGCCGTCTTGAAGGAGGCGGTGGTGAGACCCCGCCTCAAGAAGCTGAACCTGAATCCAGCTATTTGAATAACTTTCGTCCTGTTTCCAACCTTCGCTTCATCGCGAAGGTTGTTGAGAGCGTGGTGGCACATCAGCTCCCATTGGCCCTGGATGAAACATTATATCTGGACCCATACCAGTCAGGTTTCAGGCCCGGGTACAGCAAGGAGACGGCATTGGTCGTGCTGGTGATGATCTCTGAAGGACTCGGACAGGAGTTATTCCTCTGTCCTGGTCCTATTAGATCTCTTGGCGGCTTTTGATACCATTGACCATGGTATCCTGCTGCGGCGCCTTGAGGGGTTGGGTGGGAGGCACTGTTTTATGGTGGTTCTCCTCCTACCTCTCTGGGCTTTCGCAAGCGGTGTTGGTGGGGGGGCAGAGGTCTGCCCCGAGGCCCCTTACGTGTGGGGTCCCTCAGGGGTCGGTCCTCTCTCCCCTTTTGTTCAACATCTATATGAAGCCGCTGGGGGAGATCATCTGTGGTTTCGGGGTGAGGTATCATCAGTATGCTGATGATACCCAACTTTTTATATCCACCCCGAATCAACCCAGTGATGCCCTCGATGTGATGTCCTGGTGCGGCTCTGGATGGGGAGGAACAGGCTTCAGCTCAACCCTGCCAAGACGGAATGGCTGTGGGTACCGGCATCTCGGTTCTGGGAGAATATTCCATCGTTAGCTATAGTTGGTGAAGTGTTGCCCCCTGTAGAAAGGGTGTGCAATTTAGGCGTCCTCCTGGATTCACAGTTAACTCTGGACCATCATGTAACGACCGTGACCAGGGGGGCATTTGCACAGATTTATCTGGTGCGCCAGTTGTGCCCCTATCTGGACCGCGATGACTTATGCACAGTCACTCATGCGCTCGTCACCTCCCGGATCAACTACTGCAATGCTCTCTACATGGGGCTGCCCTTGAAGACCATTCGGAGGCTTCAGCTGGTGCAGAATGCAGAATGTGGGTAGTGATGGGAATGTCCCGACACTCTCATGTTACACCCCTCCTGCGGGACCTGCGTTAGCTACCGGTTGCCCTCCGGGTAAGATTCAAGGTGCTGGTAATTACCTATAAAGCCCTACATGGCTTAGGCCCAGGATACCTGGCGGACCATCTGCGGCCAGCGACAGCTCCCCATCGCCTGGTGCATTCTCACAGGGAGGGCCTCCTTGGGGTCTCGTCAGCCAGAGAGTGTCGACTGGTAACTCCCAGGGAGCGGGCCTTCTTTGTGGGCGCGCCTACTCTGTGGAATCAGCTCTCCCTGGAGCTCCGGGTGGCTCCTGACCTTCGCTCCTTCCGCCGTGATCTTAAAACATGGTTATTTGGCCTGGCTGGATTGGATTGAAGGGGTTTTAAATGTGATTTTAACGGGTTCTTATATTTGTTATATTTTATAATTGAACTTGTGTATTTATTGTTGTGAGCCGCCCTGAGTCCTTTGGAGAGAGAGCGGCATACAAGCCCAAATAATAAATAAATAAATTATTAATAATAATAATAATAATAATAATACAGTGAAATGCTTTTTCTTTCTACTACAGAAATGAGCCTCTATTTGCAGAGGCTTTTTCTTTGTAAATGGCTGCTAAGAAGCAACACTTTAAAGTTATTTATGAGAAGAAAAAGCAGTTGTTTGGTCTGATCAGATCCAAATAACATATTGTACATTTTATCATGTTAGTGTGAGTAGCACTGGATAATGTCAGCTGGGTTAATTACAAAGCTTGTTTTTCAGAGATTTATGGTTACAAAGGAGAAATATCCTTTGGACCTCAGTTTGACCCAAAAGCTATTTCTGTTTAGACTTTAATGTGGGAGTCAGTACTCTCTACCAAGTGCCAGAGTAATTGAGTGTTTAACCACATCCTTGCCCTGGATTTATCCATGACAAGGGAAAAGCTCACCACTTGACTGTTTAATTTTCAGCCGCAAAATAACTAAATATCGTTACATACAAGCATGCATATTCAGCATGCTACTTCCTTCAGAGGTAAGCAAAATTAGGCAAAACACAAAAAGGGATAAGAAATAGTAAACCAAAGAAATTAGGGCCTGAAAAAAATAAAATAAAATAAAGCTAAATCTGCAATACTTCAAATTCATTCACTATATCTCTTATTTCTACCATATCCATTCATTGTGATTTGCTCTTTAAGCTTCTCACTTTCTTTTGAGGATATCATTATCTTCACCCAGCCATGACTTTCTTGATCTTCCCCTTCACTTCAGTCAATTCACATTTCCTTCCTAGATTTGTTCTGTAATTCTCTTTATATGAATGAATCATGAATACTTCATTTTCACTCATCATCCGCTATTGTATTCAATCTACATTGATTTCAACACCCATACATTTCTTCTTGTTTTACCACACACAATTAAGCACCCCATTTCCACTGCATCCAATTTAATTTGTTTCTCCTGGATATCCAATCCTCACTATCATAAAGCAAGCAGAAGCATGCTCTTATACACAACCATTTTTGTTTCTTACAACAAATATTCATTTTTCACAGTAGACCAAATGCTACACACTACTTCTTTCCATCATACTATCATATATGTATACCAATCATACATATATTCACATCCCCAAAAACACACCTTTAAACATTTCTTATACTTTATCAATAAACACTTCAAACTATCAAGGGAATATTACATATCCTTGTCTCCTTCCCTGCTACATTTGAATCATTCTGTCATATACCATTCTTATGGCATTCAAATAATTCCATATTTGCACCCAACATTCCATACTTGAAGCTATTCAATTTATCATGCAACTTTTTAACATCAAGACTTGTATGCTGCGTCTTTCTCACATTGGTTTTTTTTCTTAACAACCTACTGAAAAGTAAAAATCTGATCTGTACATATATTATTTTATAATTGGAACTATGTTCATTTCAAATCAAATCTTTACATCATCATTTCTTTCAATGTTATCTTTGATGTGTAATATATTTTTCTACAAGGGGCTGAGCTGGAAACTGCTATAAGAGGTTGTACCATAAGCCACCTGGAGCAAAAGAATCCACAGAAATTCAGGCAATCTCTCCAGTTGTTAACTATCAGAGGAAATATTTTTCTGAAAATATCCTGGTATCAAAAGCTTATCCTTCTGGCAGATAGGAGAAGCCCTTCATTGGTACTGTTTACACTCTCTTGGAGTTGTGCTTGGCTCTTACTCTTACACTCTTAGAAAATTCAAAGTATCTTCAAGGGGAACCTTATATAGAACATGCTATAACAATATAAGATCAAATTATTAGAGTATGGATTATTATAGGCAGTCCATTCTGGTACTAGAACCATTTCAGAAGTCATTCTATCAGTAAGATGGTGCCATAAAAATTTAATATAAACAAACAAACAATTTAATCTGGTAAACCAACTGGAGCTGGGGGAAAAAACATTCCTAGACAAGGTAGCCTTAACTCCAAGAACTACACAGCCATCTCAGGGAACAGATCCTCTTCTCATTTTATGTGTAGTTGGAATTTGAAAAAGTCTCAAGGGGTTAAAAAAAAACCTTAAGAAGAAACCTTTCTTTTTCATATCACTCTAATTCCAGATGGCATGAAACAATATTGCGAGTCATAACAGAATTCTACTCCTGGTCAATGGGCTATGTTTGTTCCTTTGTGAACTAGATAAAGTATAATTAAAGAAGGGGATCATTCTGCTCAGCTTTATTATTTCAAAAACAGCCGTGTAGCTCTTGTTTATAGCTTGTACACTGTGTACTTGAATTCTTCCCCAAAACAACAGAAACAAAGTCATTATTGGAGAATAGCAAACTCTATACTAATGACCCCGTAGCCATTAGAACTGGAAACTATTGCAGATAACACTCTTCCGTTACACGTAACAGGGATTCCATTTGCATTGCGTGAACCAAAGTCTACTGATGTTATTTCATGACATGCCTTTTCCACTTTCAACTCAGCCTATAAATATGAACATCAAGCAAAAAAGAAATACTGATTCTTTTCTGAATATACTTCTGAATTCATACCAACTGTTTTCTGCAATTTGGTGATAACTTACAAACAAGGAACCACACCAGGGTATATATTCTATATCTTTTATATGTTTTTTTTCTGAACTGACTCCATTTTAGGGACAGCCCAGAAAGTGATTGTGTATGCATTGCTAACTGAGAAAATAATCCCCCATTCCTTGCAATATTGTAGAAGTTGCTAGAATACATGCTAGCTTATGGATTGTGATCATATCATAACAATGTGAATTACTGCATTTTCTGTTGGTGAGCAGGGATCAAGTGCGAAAAAAGATATATAAGCTACAACATATTGCAACTTGTTGATTTTTATCTGGTTTGTTCTTTAATTAAGGCAGCTTTCAGAACATTGCTACTTACTTGATAAAAGATAACAAAAGTAATACATCTGATTATCATTTGTGTATTGGTGGCAGATGTTAGGCACAAAGAACCAGGACCATCCATTAGATTACAGCATAGATTTATTCAAGCCTATACACAAGAATCTACTCAACTGAAGTTCAATATGAAACTGACGCTACATAATGGCCAATGGAATTCAGGAGGGGTTCGATTTGGACCAATGGTGAAATCTGAACCGGTTTGCTACTGGTTTGCTGGCTGCACGTGTGCACTGAGCATGCGCACACGCGATTGCGATCGTCGGAACCTCTTTTTTTTTACTTTTCTAAAGCATTTTTTTTACTACCTATTTGCCCGAACCGGTAGTGAAAAAATGCTTCAAAAAAGTAAAAAAAAGAAGGTTCCAACGATCACGCGCGGCACAGCTGTGATCTTGGGAACCGTTTTTTTTTTTAAACCTTTTTAAAGCATTTTTTTACTACTGGTTCTAAATTCTTAAATCCTTAATTTAATACCTATTCGCCTGAACTGGTAGTAAAAAAATGCTTAAAAAGTAAAAAAAATAAAAATAAAAATGAGGGGGAGCTGTCACCTATAAAGATATTTTGAATGGGAACATTTTTTTAAACATTTTTTTTACTACTGGTTCAACGAACTGGTAGCATTTTTTACTATTGGTTTGGGTGAACCGGCCCAAACCGGTAGTATTTCACCCCTGATTTGGACTGTTTGTAATGACTCTAAGCTTATTAAGCGCTTAACTCCCGGCCCCAGCCGATCCCATCTGGCATCGCCGGGTTAAGACCTGGTGGGGTCCACATAAGACTGTTATCATTTTAAGAGGTAAAATTAAAATTGTGCCTGATTTTATTATGTTTAACATGGTCATTAAGTGAATCACTACAGTTAAGTAATATACATAGTCGCTAAGTGAATCTGGCTTCCTCCATTGACTCTACTTGTTGTGAGCTGGCAGAGCAGGTCGCAAATGGTGATCACATGATGCAATATGGGATGATGCAATAATCATAAATCCAAGCCAATTGCCAAGGACCCAAATTTTGATCATGTGATGGCCGAGATGCTGCAATAGCTGTACATGCAAAGACTGATCATAAGTCACTGTTTCAGTGGTGTTGTTGCTTTGAATGATTGCTAAAAAAATGGTTGTAATTTGAGGACTATCTATAAGAGACTAGATGTGTCTTTCCGACTCAGGGGGAGGTTGAAAAACTGAGTCATGTCCTATTTTAATGATGCATTTGTGCTTTTGAGTAGTAAACCAAGTAAGTCTGCTATATTTTATATTTCTATTCTTTCGAAAGATTCTTAATATGGGCAAATTCTGCAGTGAGGCTTATTGCACCAAAAAATGATCAGGTGAGGGATTAATTACTTAGGTTGTGAGTTTATCTAGATCTTGCTAACATGTTTTTCATACTGATCTTTTGTTTGCTTTGCTATTATCTGGATTGGTTTGTGACCATAATAAAGAACATGACTGATCGTTTTAGTTGTTGATAGCAGTGCCATAATGTTTTTAAAAGATCCTTTATTTTGCATTGGAATGAAGGAAAAAGAGGTTCATAGATTTGACTGCACCTAAAGCAAATATTTAAAAGACCTGCATCAAAAGTTGTAATAATTCATTTGCAGTCATAACTTTTTGAAACATTCCAGAATTCTTATTTGATTAAAAAGGAAAAAAAAAGAAACAGAAATGGCAAATAGTGGTACTTTAAAGGAATAATTGTAAATCCTCTTCAATAAGCAAACATTCTTATATTTTCAAAACAAAAAATTCACAAACCTTGAATATCTAATAGCATCGACCATTTCTCTTATTGCAAATAAAAGATATTATTTCTCTAATAAATAAATAAAGGATATTAATTCTATTTCAAAGAATTATCAGAAATTTAAAGTACATTCTAAGGCTTTATTAGTGATCATTAGTAAACAAATACTTGTCCAATAAATCAAGCAATGCCTTGGTATGTTTATAGTTTTGACTATCATCATAGCAAAGTACTATGTACTTTGCGAAGTACTATACCATTCCAGGTGGCATCTCTCACATATAGTTTAACATATTTGCTTATTTCCACTGATAATATATATTTCATTAATATCTGCTCTGAAATGAATTAAGTAATATGAAAAAATAAGTAAAATTAACAATATTCTAGATTTTATATGTTAAAATTTGTAAAAATTAAAAACCAGATAAAATCAAAATTATTTTAGAATCTAACATGCATACAAATCTTAACTGGCCATCTGAATTTAATGCCACTTATTCTTAAAGCTTTTGAACACCATAAAATGTTCTTGTGGTCCAGAATTCTTTGGAATACAGGTAGTCCTCATTTAATGATTGTAAATAGGGTCAGAATTTCCATGGCTAAGTGATGCAGTTGTAAAATGCACAAGTGGAAGCCCTCCTTCTCTTCTCACCAATCCACTCCCATCCATAGAAGAAAAACCAGTTACATATAGGAAAATGTGTACTGACTGTAATGGCAATCATGTGACTTTGAAAAGGCCATAGTTGCAAAGTTATTTTTTCAGTATTGTCGTAACTTCAAACAGTGGCTAAATGAGTCACTAAATGAGTGATTGGTAAGAAAAGACTACCTATCAGAAACTGGTAAGAGACTGCAGTATAAAACCTAAAGACTAAACTACCTTGGTATGATAGGATTTGGTATAAAAACTCTTTTAAGTCCTAAAACTGTTGGTAAAATAATTGCACTACTGATGACAGTCTCGTATTATATACACCAAAGCATAGAGTTGAGGTCAACATTTGACTTGAGACAGAATCAATAACAGGAGTGCGCACATAAAAATAAAGCATTAAGATTTGCTCCCCTGTGAATACACACTTACCAAAGAAATAATAAAATATCTAACGGTCTACTTGTCACTAGAAATTCCATTTACTATGGTATTCTTTTTCATAATTTCTCAGCTTGATGTGCAAAAGGATTAACTAACCTAACTTTTAAGAATGCATAAAATAAAAACACAAAAATCAAGGAATCGTTAAAGAAAAATAATAATATAACAATAAAGAGAAGGATTATTTTCGTTTTGTTGTTAATTTGAGAAAATTATATAACTTTCTTGAGGAAAGACCCAATTTGAGCAGATATTTTTCAAGGTATCTAATTAGATAGAACCACACTTGAAGCTTAAGACCCCCAACAGCTAAGAAGTAGGGAGAAAAAAGGTGCTGGAATAATAGGTGAGCGTGTTGGCCTACAACCTGCGGAAAGAAGGAAAGAGAGGGCCAAAGCAGATTACTCCTTTTAACCTTTTAACCTCTTTTAGAAGTCTTTTAACCTCTTCTGGATTTTGTTTCAGCAAGAACAACCAAAATATTCTAGGATTCAGAACAAAACACACATTATCTGTCATGCATATTCTCAAATTTTCATTCATTTTAAGAAATGTTATCTTGACTTTCAGAATCTGGACAAGAGTCTTAATTAAACAAAACTTTGTTGACAAATGACCCATCTAAGACAGGGGTGTCAAACTGGCGGCCTGTGGGCTGGATGAGTCACGCATAGGTCACGCCCACCCCAGCTTCGCAAAGGGGAAAAAGTCACAAAAGTTACATGTCGGCAACATGACACCGCAAGTTTGACACCCATGATCTAAGACCATTTCCAATTAAATTAACTGGCACACATATTTTAAAATATGATGCATTATGACTCCTATCTTTCTTCCTAAAATTTCATATCTATCTAATGGCATCATTTATTATCACCTCTAAGTATTTGTTTTCAGTTCCCACTATTTCTATATCTTACCTCTTTCCAAGTGACTTTCAGAACAGTTCATTTTCTACATCTCATTAAAATTGAACTTGTTTATACATATACCTGGTCTACCAAGCTTTTTCCTTAAGACATGCATAGGAACATAATTCCTCCTCGCAATTTATTTCCTCTAAGTCTAAACTCTTCAATTTCAGCCATGTTCCAGACTTCTCTCAATACTTCAGCACCACAACAACTTTCAATATTGTCATTAATACCAACATTCCCCCAAAATTGTAACAGACAGGAATGGCATGCCAGCAGTTCCATCTGCTAACCGTGTTGCATTCCAGGAGTTAAAAATAAGCCTAATAGTGGGAATTGCTTAAATCACATTTCCCACTGTGATAACTTTAACAGTCTATTTCAGGCTTCGGAGCCAGTTTAAGGCAGTTTGTCAACCTGAAGGAATACTAAAACGGTTATGCCATCATAAGATCTTTTTACTTTCCAAACCTGGCTATCACTATTACCTCATGGCTGCCGCCAATATAAATATTAAATGATATACCTACAGATCTAAGCTTTTCTTTCTTATAACAGAATTACTAGTTTCTCGGTACTATGATATAAGTAAATTTGGGCTGAACACATCTATTGCCTTCTTGCAGTAAAGTGCATGTTCCAATGCACTGAATAGAAACAACAATTTTCCAGGTCCACATAATCCTGGACAATGTTTCCTTGGATAAGTAACAAAAATATATCTGAAACACAGAGCAACATAGACACTATTTTAATTGGGTTGAAATGAGATGCTACAACTGATATTCAATGCATGCAAATAATAGAATAATGCATAATTTGATTTAATCTTGTACTATAGCTTTTTATGCAACCAGGCAATTGAACTACTGCTTGTTGATATATGGCTTTAAATAAATCTGTTGATACAGTTCCAAATAGAATAGACCAAGGGCTGCAGAAAAGATAAATAATATGAAAGGGGGAAAAATCTTACTTCTTGATCCGATAGAAGAACACAGCCTCTCACAGCTCCAAAGGGCAAAAGATTTCCAAGAAAATGGACGTTGGTCTTACCTGATATCTCTGTTCTCAGCGTGGGGAAAGACGTCAGTCAGGATGGGGAATTCGCCCAGTCTAGCCAATGACCGAGCCCTTCCAAAGCTAAGCTCCGCCCCTTTTGAGGCTGCCCCAGTTCTTCGGCGAGGCGGAGTGATGGACTCGAAAGACGTGTACTCCTGCAATGATAGACAGTTAATATAACCCCCCCCAAACCCCCACCTGCACCATTCCAAGGGTGGGACTGACTGACGTCTTTCCCCACGCTGAAAACAGACGTATCAGGTAAGACCAACGTCCATTCTCCAGCTAGAGGGAAAGACGTCAGTCAGGATGGGGACATACCAAAGATCGATGTCACCAGGGAGGGAAAAGGCAGGTCCGGCAAAACTTCAAACGGGGTGGACCGACTGCAGCACCCTTCTGCCGAAAGCAGCATCCGAGGAAGCGAAGGAATCCACCTTGTAATGTCTGATGAATGGACTGATAGTTGTCCATGTGGCAGCTCGACAAACTTCCTCGATGGACGCCTGAGTAGCCCAGGCTGCCGATGTCAAGGCGCTTCGCATTGAGTGCGCTGTGATTGGCTGAGGAACCGGAGAGTTGGATTGACGATAAACTAGGGCGATAGTGGATCTGATCCAGCGACCCAAGGTAGAACTGGAAACCTTAGACCCCATGGAAGCCGGATGGAAGGCTACAAAAAGGGCTTCCGTCTTGCGGAGAGCCGCTGTACGAGATATGTAAATCTTTAACGCCCGGCGGACATCTAAAGTGTGCCATGACCTTTCCAGTCGATGGGCAGGACGAGGGCAGAAATCCGGGAGAACGAGTTCCTGGGCCCTATGAAATGGCAAACTAACCTTGGGCACAAATGCAGGGTCCAGCCGGAGTACCACCCTGTCGGTATGGAAGATGCATAAGTCCGCTCTCACCGACAAGGCTGCTAGCTCAGAAATCCTGCAGGCGGAAGTAATTGCTATTAGGAACGTAACTTTCAGAGAAAGGAAACGTAAGGACACCGAACGGAGAGGTTCGAAGGGAGGAGACATCAGGGCGGTAAGAACCTTATTCAGGTTCCACGTCGGAAAACGATGTATGGTAGGTGGCATCAGATTCGAAGCACCACGAAGAAACGTTGTAATGACGGGATGATGAGAGATGGAATCCTTTGAGCCGCAGGAGAGCACTGAAGCAATGGCCGCCACCTGGCGACGTAGAGTGTTAGGACGGAGCCCCCGTTTTAGACCAGCCTGGAGAAAGGAGAGCACATCGATGATTGAAGCCGAAGTAGGAACAACTTGTACCGTGGAACACCAAGAAACAAAGGATCGCCATGTGGCCCCGTATATTCGGAGTGTAGAAGGCCGGCGGGCCACTTGCATGATGGACACAATCTCTGGCGGTATCCTGGACCTTGTCAGGAGGAGCCGCTCAACCGCCAGACGGTCAAGCGAAGCCAAGCTGGGTTCGGATGAAGAAGAGGACCCTGCGATAATTGGACCTTGGAGGCAGGGATCTGCCAAGGAGGAGCCACGGAGAGATTCATCAAATCCGCGAACCAAGGGCGCATGGGCCAGAACGGAGCCACCAGAAGAAGCTGGGCTCTCTCTTCCAGAAGCTTCCGTATTACCTTGGGGATCACTGGCAAGGGAGGGAAAGCGTAAAGCAGTCCCGAAGGCCACGGGCTGCGGAGGGCGTCCGTGGCTTCCGCCCGGAGGTCCAGGAATCTGGAAAAATAACGGGGAAGGTGATGATTAACCCGGGAAGCAAATAAATCCAGAACTGGGCATCCAAATCTGGAGATAATGTCCTGAAAAAGAGCTGGGGAAATAGCCCACTCGCCCTGATCCACTTGCGCACGGCTCAGAGAATCCACCTGTATATTCTCGGATCCCGAAATGTGAGCCGCCCGAATGGAAGCAAGATGCTCTTCCGCCCAGAGACCAAGTCGAAGAGTCTCGTCCATCAGATTCCGAGACCTAGTGCCCCCTAAACGGTTAACATGGGCCTTAGCTGTAGTGTTATCTGTAAGTACCAGAATGTGTTTGCCCTCCACCACATCCTGGAAATGCAGCAAGGCGAGTCGAATGGCCCGTAACTTCAACAAATTGATGCTAAGTTGAGACTCCTGGGGAGACCATCGACCCTGGGCCATGTGATGTAGAAGGTGGGCACCCCATCCGGACAGACTCGCATCCGTGGTAAGTTGGAGGAAGAGGGGATCTCTGAAGCCAGATCCCCGGGCCAAAGCAGGGGAAGTCCACCATCGAAGGGAATGGATAACCTGAGGTGGAAGTCGAATCCGACGGGACGAGCTCTCCAGACGCGCCCGTTGATAGGGGAGCAAGAGCCACTGAAGGCTTCTACTATGTAGGCGGGACCAAGGGGTGATACCGAACGTAGACACCATCATACCCAAAAGACGGAAGAGTGTAGCCACAGTAGCTGAACCAGAAGACAGGCATTTGAGAGTCAAAGTACGTAGGTTGGCCCGGCATTCAGGAGAAAGGCTGACCATAGATGAATCTGTATCAATAATAGCCCCCAAATGCAGGATACTGCTGGAGGGCGTCAAGTGACTCTTAGTCCAGTTTATTGAAAAGCCATGAGCTTGGAGAGAGGACAGGACAAAGGCCAAGTCCACCTGGGCTGAACTCAGAGACGAGGACATGACCAAAATATCATCTAAATAAAATTGAATTCGAATAGGGCGGGAGCGAATATGTCCAATTAATGCCGTCATAACCTTAGTAAATACCCTAGGGGCCGAAGACAGACCAAAGGGCAAGGCCCTATACTGGTAGTGAGCTCCCCTAAAAGCAAAACGGAGGAATCGGCGATGGGATGGGCAGACAGGTACATGCAAATAAGCCTCCGTTAAGTCGATGGAGGCAAGGAAATCGTGGGGTCGAATAGATTCAAGGATTGATGCCAGAGACTGCATCTTGAACCGGCGATACTTAATGTGCCGGTTCAAAGATTTCAAGTCTAAAATGGGACGCCAACCCCCTGAAGCTTTCTGTACAACAAATAAACGGGAGTAAAAACCGTGCCCTTGCTGAGAGACAGGAACCCGTTCAATGGCGGCAATTTGTAAGAGGTGTAAAATAGCCTCCAATACCCTCCTTGCCTTAACAGGATCCCGAGACACAGGACACGGGATGAACCGGGATGGGGGAGAAGAAGAAAACTCCAAAGATAAACCCACGGAAATGGTGGAAAGAACCCAACTATCCGAAATGGAGGAAGCCCACTGATCCTTAAACAAAGCCAGGCGACCCCCAATCGGAGACTCAAATTTACCTCTATCTAGACCTGCGGTTCCAGCAGCCCCCTCTACCCCCTCCCCGAGGTGGTCTACGAGGTGGGAATCTGGAACCCTGTCTAACCTGGGAATCAGGCAAAGGTCTGGAGGAGAAGGGATGCTGAACTCGAGGCTGGAAGCTGGGAGAATCCGAGACTCGAAAGGACTGAAACCGTGGAGACGGAAAACGAGGATCATAGCGGCGAGAAGCTGGAGGTAGAATCTTTCGCCGATCTCTGGTTTCCACGAGGAGAGGATCTAAGGAAGATCCGAAGAGAGAGCCGCCTGCGTACGGAGAAGAGGCCAGCTGCCATTTACTGCGCATGTCGGCTTGCCAGTTTCTGAGCCACAGGAGGTGGCGAGATGTCACGTTGGATCCAAGGGCCCTGGCAGAAAAACGTGCTGAATTTAAAGTGGTGTCCGCCGAATATTCTAGAGCCGCAGCGATCTTATTCAGATCTTGATGAGATCTTGTATCAGAGAGGGGAAGTCTGGCCTGTAGCTGTTTAATCCAGAGCAATACCGCTCTGTTGAAAAAAGAGGCCAACGTAGAGGCCCGTATAGACCAGGTCGTAGCATGATGCCCTTTTAGAAGGGTCTTTTCCGCTTTTTTGTCCTCCGGCCTGAGGGAGTCCTCAGGGGGCCCCGTGGGATGTGATGAATCAGTCAATGCCACTATGGGGGGGTCCACAGTTGGTACTTGTAACATATCCGCCAACGAGGAAGCGGAATTGTACAGCCTCTTATCTAAGCCATTGGGGCTAGGGCCAGCCCCTGGCAGGGCCCACTGCCGTTGTAGTACGTCGGTAAACAACTTAGGAGCCGGGATAGTCTCCGGGTCATTAGCGGGCTCCGCAAACATGGCAGCTGCAGGGTCAGATGCGGCAGAAGAAGAAGGAGCTGATGGCGGAGATCCCAAACGAGTGATTGAAATGGCTTTGAACAGAAGAGAACGAAAAAGATGAAGTTTGAACAAACCAATAAAAGCCGGTTGGTCAGGCCCCAATCCTTCATCATCTGACCAGGCTTGATCTTGATAATCCTCCCCTTCGGAAATCGAAGCTTGGTCCAAAGACACCTGAAGATCAGCTTGGCCATGGCCCTGAGGAGCCCTTTCCTGCCCAGTTGAGGGGGCGATTACAGGAGTCTCTGAAGAAGGATGAGTAGGTGTCTGGTTCAGGCATTCAGTAAGTCTGGCGTATAGCCCTAGCAATAAATGCCTCCAAGGAATCAGCCATGGGAGTAGGAGGCCAGGAGACGGAGGAGGTTGCACAGGCAGAGGAGCCACAGTTGGAGATGAAATGACCTCTGGGAAGGGTTGAAAAAGCCTCTGGGGCTCAGAAGGAGACACCTCATGTGCAATCCCAACAATATCTGGAGAAAGCTCCCTCACAGATCTAGGGGAGCGAGCCAGGGATTGAGGTTGAGAAACCGGCCGTTCAGGAATAGAGGCTTGGGATTGGGCCCTCTGGAAGGCTTTTTCCAAGGCCTTATTTCTTCTTTGCTCCTCTCGAGAAACCCCGGGCGCAGGAGCCTGAGAAACCTTATCTCTCTTGGATCGGGACTTCTTGGTGGGAGGAGGGATGGAAGCAGAGGACCCTTCCAGTGGGTCACTAAGATGGCGCCGTCGTGAATCTGAGGTGGATGAGGGATGGCCCTGACAGCTCCGCATGGCGTCCGCCATCTTAGGAGACTTAAAATTGCAATCGGGGCTAGAAGGGCGCCGAAGAGATCCCAGCTATCTCTGAAAGCGGCGAAAAGCTATCCCTGATGGCCAGCAAACCCTTTCTATGTCCAAAGGGTCCAAAGGAAGCTTTAATGAGGCCAGCCGAAAGCGCTGCCAGTCGCTAGCTCAAACGGCACTAAACGCGACAAAAGGCTAAGCGCAGCCGCAGTGCACAGAAAAAAAAGCTGCTGGGCCAAGGCCGTTTAAAAGCAGCCACCGAAATCGCCGAAACAACGCCCCCAGCTCCAGCTGACAGGCGCGAGCCTGCCGCTCGCAATTACTTGCCGAAAATGCTCAGATAGGTAATTTCCAGTCCTTTGGTCAGGAACTAAGCTCTCGTCGAGATGAAAAGCAGTCTTTCAGATGGGGACACGTCCAGTCAGGCGAAGACCGAGACGAAGAACTGGGGCAGCCTCAAAAGGGGCGGAGCCTTAGCTTTGGAAGGGCTCGGTCATTGGCTAGACTGGGCGAATTCCCCATCCTGACTGACGTCTTTCCCTCTAGCTGGAGAACATGGAAAAAACAGAAAAAAAGCAGCCTTTGTTTTTGTTGTTGGGAAGAAGAAAGTGGTGCTTTAATACTCTCTGAAGTTTGCCAGAATAGATGACAACTATACTACAACTGCCATAACAAAACATAATGCTTCTTAGTTGCTGAGACTGAGAAACATGGTTCTAGATTTTTAGATGAAAAGCAAAGGGCCTGGTAGCTCAGCAGACTAAAAGCATTGATTAACACCAGCTGTCTGCAATTACTGTAAGTTCGAATCTCACCAGGCTCAAGGTTGACTCAGCCTTCCATCCTTTCTAAGGTAGGTAAAATGAGGACCCAGTTTGTGGGGGCAATAAGCTGACTTTGTATAAATATACAAAAGTATGAAGGCTATTGCTTAACACATTGTAAGCTGCCCTGAGTCTCCGGAGAAGGGCGGCATATAAATCAAATTTAAAAAAAGAAAGATATCATGTTTGCAGATCTTAGCAAATTAATAGAGTGATAAAAACAATATTTCACTGGGTTAATTTAAAAAAAACTTCTCCAAATGAGAAATCTGTGCAACAAAGAGGTAAATGTAATTATAAAATGAAACATACTGGAGCAAAACATTGTAACTTCACATATAGTACTGATTGATTAGGGGAAAAAACCTTAGTCTCACATGGATAGTTCAGTAAAAATACTGATGTAGTAACCCTGGAAATAACAAATTTATAATAATGATTATTATGAAAGAGTTTGAAAATAAAGTACAAATACAATAAAATGTATCATATCATTATATTTGAAATATTGTCTAGAATTCTGGTTTGATGGCCTGAAAAGTGATATTAAAGAAAGGGTATACAAAAGAAGAACTAAAATAATTAAATGCTGGTGCTGGCACTCTATACAGGAAGATAATTATATCTGGAAAATATTAGTTTTGATGAAAGGCTTGAAAGGAGAAATATTCTAAGTGTACCCATTAAGAAAAGGATCACTTTTTATCATAATTCTGGGATTCATAGCCAAATCAAACTGAATGGAGAAAGAGTAATTGTTTCTTTAAAATATATTTACTTTCGTGCAGAATTCTGTCTAAGGTAATCAATTATGCTTTCATCATGCTGAATATATTTTGCCATCTCTCTGAAACTACTAAAAAAACCTTTCTCATTTAAGAAAGCAACTACTAATCTTCAGGTCTGATTGCCCGGATTGACTAAATAAACAGGTTTCTATGGATCATATCACAGTTACTAATGTGATTCCATTTTTGAATGGCTTTGATTTGATTTGATTTGATTTCTATAACCATCCATCTGAATAAGTGACTCTGGGTGTCACTTAATAATTTATTAAGTAAATTAAAGTAATATTATTAAGTAATAAAATTATTACATAATTTTATTTTTACTCTTAACAAGTATTTTAATTTTAAGAATAATATGAAAAATAATCTCAAGCTCCTTTCTCTCCAGATACATCAGGTTATTTTATCCAGAATGTCTACAAACACCCTAAGAAATCTATTTATGTTCTCTCAGGTAGAAATTCTGCCAAGTATTTTATTATCTTCCATACTATGCACCGAAACTTTAGTCCCTAGAATGTTAAATCTGACAAACATTAAGCTGTCTCTCTCAATCATTTTGGGAAGATTTCTCTCACCATTCCAGAAGTTTCTAAGAAAGATCCAAGAATTTTTCAAAAGCAAACTAGATTTCATTATTAAGTGGTCATATTTTTAAAGATCAAACATTTCACATGGAAATATGGAATTCATTTCCATGTGAAAAGGACAGTTGATTAATGTGGCTGCATCCTCTTTTTCTTCAGTCAGTGTGGGAACCAACATTGGTAAGGAAACTGCAGATGATAATGTCCAGAAACTGTCAACAAGCTGGCACACATGCAAATCTTCAACATGGGAAAGAGAATAAAACATGGCAGAACTGGGACTTCGTTGCATCTAGTAACAAAGAGATGACTTAATGTAAATTTTGTTTAATTGTTTCACTTGGGTCCTGTTGATATATTCTAGTACAGAAAATACTATAAATTAACTGGGAAGCAGGATAAAAGCTTACGATATTAACATATCCCAAAACTCTGATGCTAATTTGATATTATAATAATTTACATGTGAATAAATATATTAAAACTGGATGTACAATGTTAAGGACCCTAAGTTCTATCCGCCCTTATCCAGGATTTTCTTCCAAAAGAGTTTCACTATCTTCTCCTCTCCTGAAATGACCTACTCTTGGTTGAGTCACCATTCAACAGTACAAGTCTACACAGGCTGGTAGGGGAGTAGAAAGTCTTAGTACAATATTTAGCCTGTGGCCTTGATACTGTTTATCTTTCACAGATAATATATGAAGACATGCATATGCTCAACAGGCAAATCTGAGATCCATCTGAATAAAAACTTTCTTGATTTAATTTGTCCAAAAATGGCCTTTTTATACAGAAAATATAAAACTGTTTCTGCTTAACTGACCTAACTGCCAGATACTTATTGCCACAGATGCTGAAACTTTTAATGGATGCGTTTCCATTCAAATCAGACGAAACAATATTAAATGTGCTTTTGTGATTTCATTTATATGTTTTATAACTCCCAGATAGCATCTAAGATTTACCTTTAAATACCTCAATGCTTTTCAATTTTAACAAAAGCTACTTTTGAAGAATATAAACAACAGTTATACCACAATTTCATTCCATAGTGAGGAACTGTTTTTGCTAAGGAGAAATCAATCTAAATTAATCCTATTGAAATTGAACATGTGAAAAAAAAAAAGATGGCAAGAGGAGCTCATATTCAAGATGCTGAAATGAAAATATCTACTAGAGTGCTCTGGTAATTTTTTTTTTATTTATACTAACAGATTTATCTTTTATTAATTACTGGTCTCTGGGTACACTTGTATACAACTAATTTTCAAACAAGAAACGGAAAAGAGAACAAAGGAATAAAGAATGAATTCTGGCAGGCAGACATTGTTTAAACAATTTAAGCAACAAATAATAGATGATCTCATAGAATTTAAAAAGAAGGTGGCTGAAACAGATAATGTAAGTAATGACAGCATCAGAATTATTAACAAACCAAGTTCCAGGTACAGTCCAAATAGACATGATGGTTTGAATTGGGACTCAACAGATGAAAGTCTAGCAGACCACCCCACCTACAACAACGGAGAGCCAAATTCTCTGAGGACATTAAGTATAAGGGTTTCCTTTATAAGGGTTTCCAGATGCAGCATGCTGGCTTATAGCGTTTACTATGAAAGTTGTCAGGAAGAAATTTCTAACAATGAAATTACTGATTTTGTGCCTAGGCAAAACTTATTGACTGGGACTGTTTTTTTAAAATTATTATTTAACAAAAAATAAAAGTGAAAATGAATTCATTGAAAGAGTCCATTGATATAGTCCCGTGATAGCAAACCTATGGCACGGGTGCCACAGGTGGCACACGGAGCCATATTGGTGGGCACACGAGTGTTGCCCTAGCTCAGCTCCAGCACGCATGCGCACACTGGCCAACTGATTTTCAGGCCTTTCGGTCCCACCAGAAGTTGGGAAACTGGCTGTTTCTGGCCTCCAGAAGGCCTCCAGGGGGATAGGGAAGGCTGTTTTTGCCCTCCCCAGGCTCCTAGAAAGCCTCTGGAGTCTGGGGAGGGGAAAAAAATGGGCCTACCGGGCCCACCAGGCCATCATGTGCCAAAAGCGGAGAAGTGTGTGTGGGGGTCACGTGCGCATGAGCGGGAGAGTGGGGCGCATTGAATTATGGATGTGGGCACACACACCCGCGACCCCCCACGCTCCCCCCGCTTTTGGCACATGACGGCAAAAAGGTTAGCCATCACTGATATAGTCACTCCATTCTTTCATATTAAATTAACTCAGATTCCTAAAGCAGAAACCTGAGTCCAAAAATGACTAAGCTGTTGTAACCCAAAGAATCTATAGCTGAATCTACTAAGAAAATGAAACAAATCCACCAAAACCCTTCCCCTTCGACTTTTACGACACAGAAGGGTTGAAAATCAAAACAACGGTATTTTGCAAAGTAATAATTTACAAATCACCTAAAGAGTACCTAAAATCATCCTTAATAAACTCAAGAGTCAACGATGGAGTTCAGTGAAAACAGCTATTCCCTAAATCAGTTATTTCAATGTCATTACTATGCAATTGACTTACATTCAGGGGAGTGGCTTCCTAGTAAAATGGGCAGTAAGCGAATCCTACTGACATTCAAGCAGTCTATAATTCCAAGAATGCTTTTTAAAATGAAGCCTATGCTGGCCACTTCTCTGACATTGCCAAGGCATGTATTTTGTGAGACACAGAGCTTCCTGCTTTTTGAGTTAAGATGCTGCCAGTACTTTAAATGGGAACCAAGGAGTGGATGCTGCTGCTTCTGCTAGTTGCAAAGATAACAAACCAGCCCTGCACTTGAGAGAAACTTATTCAGATAAGCAATTTCAGGCAGAGAGAGGAGGACAGATTGCAGCTGAGCGGCTGGAGGCAGAATTAACTGACACCTTTGGAGCCTCGCCAAATTGTGAGCAGGAAGATTTATTGAAGAAGCTAGATTATTTTATGCAAACTTTAACCACAATGCTCAAGACGGCTGCCCCATTAATTGACTTGGTTTCTGTGTCCTATACAGAGGCTGCAAAAGCAGTATTAATATGACTTCATCTCCAACACTCCTGGAACATAGGCAACTAGACAACCAGCTTATATCACCACTGAAGATTTGAATACACTACCAGGAGATGCAAATTCAATCCCACAAAATGCAAAGATTGTAGATCAGCATTTACTGGACTCTAGATTAATTTTATAAAAAGGCAGTTGGATGCCTAACATAGGCTGTTCCAATGCAGCAGCTGGCAGCACAGAAGCTCTATCCCTGGTTATACCACACACACACACCCTAGTGTTTCCCAGGAAGTGTCCATAACAATACTCTGACATTCAACTAATATTACTTCCCTAGTCTTCATTTCCTTCAGTGTAGTTTGATTCTTTTCTCAGGACTTATCCATTTTCTTTTCTTAAATTATCATATTGCCTTATGAGTAAAATGATCCGATTATCTTGCTCATTCAAAAAAAAAAAAAAGTGACAACATCTTGCAAAGTATTTGTTGAATAAAAATCTGGCTCCTATATATGTTACAGTATAGGTTTCTTTCTCTCACTTTTGGTGTTTCACACATAAATATGCCTACAAAGCTGGGTTTTCTGACCAATAGCTGTGACAGTTTTATTATCACTTACCATGTTTTATCCACTTAACTGCATGTGGTTCTGCAGTAATTTAATAATAATTGACCCACAATTTAATTTTTGCTAGAAACTGCTGTGCTGGAACCTCTTTTGGATATAACATCTTGTAATTGTTTCAAACAGTAATCTTCTTATGCCCTTGATCAGCCTGAGGCTTTTTATGCATTTTTGAATCAAAATCAAAATGATCATTTCCCCAATCTCTTTCAATATCTCTCTGCTACAATTATTATAATGTTTGTCGATATGTTGGAAGGTAGATGTCAATCTGTTTCACTATAAATATATGAGATTTCTAGAGGAGTTGCAGAGTTTGGAATCTGAAATTAGAAGAAGCAAAGTAAAAGACAAGAGCATATAAGACAAAGGCTTGTCAAAATATCTGTAAGAATAAAGCAAAAAATATGGAGAATGGAGCAAATTTAAAGTGCTTGTAAAATTACTGGACGAGAATAGAATCCAAATTCTAGTAAAGAAAAGGCAAAACCTCAAAATAGCTGAGTTTTAAAATGTATTTATTTAAAACACTTATATGATCAACCATCTTATAACAAACTCTGGACAGTTCCCAATCAAATTATTAGGCTTAACTCTATAAAGGGGTATAAAGGATCTATAATTTCATCTCCTGTAAATCTTCTGCAGTTTCAAAAACATTGATGGTGCTGTTTCCTAACATGCCGTTATAGTCTATTTGTATAACACTATGTTACTACGATAATCCAAGTGTAGGTAACTGAAAAACTCTTAAGAAGTAAAGTTTGTTTATAATGTTATTAATGATCATTACGCCACTGTCATTTAGCCCATTCTCATTTCTACTGATGAAGAAGAAAAACCAATATCTCCCTCCCAACCTCCTGCATATGAGAAGACTTACTTATGTGCAACAAAGATGGTTAAAAAATTAGATCCTTGCAAGTAGATCTCATCAGAATGCAAAAAACCACACAGTTTCTAACATCTTCTGATGGGAGTATAGATATACATGCTCAGCAGCAGCATATTCACATAGCTCAATATTATTACTGCTAGCTATATTAGTAGATGTAGCAACTGTCCCTTAACATGACAAATTTAATGCAGTATTCATTTAGAAAGAAACATAAAAGGACCTCTTTTCTTTTGATGTGAAGCCCAAGAATATTCAGAAAACAAAGCTCTGATCTTTATAAGATCACTCTTATCCTCTATTATTCTTTTCCTGCACACAAAGACATAGCATGAGCTGAATACTATGTTCCTTCAGGGCAAGATAAACCTTCCTTCAACAAATTGAGATGGTAACCAAGATAGGATGTTAAGCTATGATCAAACGTAAGAACATTTACAGTGCTCCACAATTATTTTTATTTCCTGAAGACACCCTCCAAAATATCTCTTTAATGAGTTTCATTCAAACTTCAAAGCATTGTGCAATATAAATATAGAAAATTAATAAGTGAAATCCAGAAATAAAGGACTTTTCTCCATGGCCATCTTTGCACTGTCAAGAAAAACAATACGTACTGACATATTTTAAAAGTGAGAAAAATTACACTATAGTATTCAAAAACTCATGGACAAACATTAAAACATTTTAGTCAACATTGGAAATAAACCTCTTCTAAATTCTTCTGTTACATCTCCTATGCCACAACTGGAGTTATCAGTGTCCCAATTAACATTTGTGATAATGAGTACTGTACCATTTTTATAATGTTACTGTAGTTGGGTATTTCACAAGTTCTTTGGACAGCAGTGGGAAGTAAGCTTAAATAATGGTATGGCTGAACAATGGATTTCAGAAATTTTATTTTATTTTATTTATTTTATTTATTTTCATCAAGCATGTATTAGATAACAGAAATAAGTATAAACATGATTATGAATATATGAAATGGATACCAATAAAAGGGAGGATTAGGACAGGGTACACCCCTTAAAAACCTCTTAGGAATGGGGTTTGTCAACAGTAGACAGTCTAAGGTTAATGTTTTGGAGGTTTGGGGAAGAAACCACAGAGTCAGGTACTGCATTCCAGGCATTGACCACTCTGTTGCTGAAGTCATATTTTCTGCAATCAAGTTTGGAGTGGTTTACCTTAAGTTTGCATCTATTGTGTGCTTGTGTATTGTTGTGGTTGAAGCTGAAGTAGTCATTGACAGGTAGGACATAGTAGCAGAAAATTTTATGTACTACGCTTATGTCAGACCAAAGGCAGTGAAGTTCAAAGTTGTCTAAGCCCAAAATTTCGAGTTTGGTGGCATAGGGTATTCTGTTGCGAGCAGATGAGTGGAGGACTCTTCTCGTGAAATATCTGGACTCGTTCAATTGTATTAATGTCCGATATGCAGTGCAGGTTCCAGACAGATGAGCTGTATTCAAGAATTGGTCTAGCAAATGTTTTGTATGCCCTAGTTTGCAGTACAATATTACCGGAGAAGAAACTACACAAGATTAGGTTAACAACTCTTAATGCCTTTTTGGCAATGCTGTTACAGTGAGCTTTGGCACTTAGATGAGTATTCCAAGGTCCTTGACAGAGTGACAGTCATCTACGAGGTTGTATCCTCCCAACTTGAATTTTGTGTTCTGATTTTTTTTTGCCAATGTGTAAGACAGAGCATTTGTTGGTTGAGATTTGGAGTTGACAATTGTTTGACCATTCTGACACATAGTCAAGGTCTCTTTGTAGGATAGCAGCATTGTCAGTGGTATTGAATAGTTTTCCATCATCAGCGAAGAGAACACAGTTACTTATAATATGATATAAAATGGGAAGGTACATCATATAGCTTTAAGGCTAAGCCATTCCAATATTAGATAAGTCATTACCTCTCATTATTTTTCCTTCCTGCTTATCTTCCAAGTAGTCCTTGACTTATGAACACAAATTTATGTTGCTAAGTGAGACAGTTGTTAAGTGAATTTTGCCCCACTTTACGACCTTCTTGCCAAAATTATTAAGTGAATCACTGCAGTTGTTCAGTCAATGACACAGTTGTTAAGTGAATCTGGCTTCCCCATTGATTTTGCTTGTCAGAAGGTCACAAAAGTGGATCACATGAACCCCAGGACACTGCAACTGTCATAAATATGAGTCAGTTGCCAATCATCTGAATTTTGATCACATAACCAGGGGGATGCTGCAACAGTCCTAAGTGTGAAAAATGATCATAAGTCACTTTCTTCAGTGCTTCGAATGGTCTTTCTTCAGTGACTTCGAATGGTCACTAAATGAACTGTTGTTAAGTCAAGGACTTTTCTGAAACAACGATCTGAGCCGATGGTTAGCTTTCACTCTGCTTTATATCAAGATTCTGCTAAGGAAGAACCTACTTTCATTAAGAGTCACTGCATGCTTTTATCTTTAGCCTTTAGCCTTTAATGTCATCTGTTTTAACTCCTTTGGCTAGTTCCCCTGCACTGTGGCCTATCTTCCTCATTATTAGTTTGATGTTGGCCCACATTCCATGCCATGGCTGATATATTGTGATGCTCTTGTTTGCAGCAAGATTAATGGTGTGTGTAGAAACTCTCCTCATAAAAAAAATTGAATTAATTGGAATTAACAAAGAACTATTCATAAATTGCCTTAACCATTCCAAAGGTTTTAGCTAATGGAAGTGGACAATTTTCCTCTTCTTAATTGGGCCTGTGCAGCCCGTTGCACTCATAAAGAAAAAAAGTACATTGTATGGTAGAGTATGGGCTTTTCCACAGGAATTCTCAGTAAAGTAACTGCAACTTTTCCTTCAGTTGCATAGGTACCCTCTACAGCTGCAGAGCAATTCCGAGGAAAGATGAATTTGGTTTCAGGAGTTGCCAAAAGCTGTTCTATGCATGTCCAGAAGCCACCTTTTTCATTTTCAATCCAAAGAGCTGTATAGGCCTATTTTTATTTATACATATTAGTTACTTTTTCTAAATTCAGTGAGAATTGGCTTAATATTATCCATAATTTCAACTTCAGACCTACCAGGTAAATTACAGAATATACAAGATTTTCTTCCATAGAAGAACACATATGAAAAACATTAAGCCAGAATACAAAACGCATGAATCCTTTGCATTCCAGCATAATTCATTTCATATGTATTTCTCCATGAATGAGAAAATATCAGCATCAGATCTAAAATACCTGTCTCATTTTAAAGCTGTGCCAACATATCCCCTGCAAAGCAAATCTGAAGAATTGGACTCTTTTCCTTACTAAATTATTTTGAAAATTTTGAAAACGGATTCAATTTTCTAGATAACACTTGTTATTTATTGACTGTTTGATTACATGATATAGGTGTAGTGAAGCTAAGGGCTATTTCTAGCATTTCCAAGGGACATGCCTAAGCAATGGAAGGAAGGGTAAAGAGAGATGAAATGTCTGTTAACTAGAATAGGAGGTCCAAAGTGAAAAGTAGCAAGTTTGCATGCTTTTCAAGTTGAAGTTATTTTCACTATGAAAATAGATTTCAACCATAATGGGGGATAGTATTCATGATTCAAAGGGCTTTCTGGTTAAACTAAAGACAGCAGTAGAAAGGACCAAATCATCATTAGCAGGGACCCTGTTACAGAGTGAACATGCAACCAGTATCATTCCACATGATCTTGGTTACCATCCAAAGCAGGAGGGGTATGTGAGAAAAGAGGAAGAATGATTTGTCTCATCAGATAAAAAGAAAGACATCTGTCAGAGAATGTCTGCTATAGGCTATCTCTTTCCAATGACATAGCAGCTTTTGCACTGGTGACTGGAGTACAAGGCGCTGTAGGATGTTTGTACTGATTGTCAATGTCTAGGAATGGTTGAATTATCATTTATGGATGACCAAGAGCAAGTAAGTGAGGGCATCTACCAATGTAGGGTCATTGTCAGGAGGTAAATGACTGTGAAGGGTATGCTGTGCAGAAAGTACCAGTCCCAAATCAAGGTTGAAGAATAAGTTAGATGTCATTACAAAATTGGGTGGCTTTATTAAACTAATAAAAGAAATAAAAAGAATTCCCATATTCTTTGTTTACATAGGTAATAAAATGCTGATCATTAGGTGAACACTTCTATTGCTAAACACTGGGTGATGAATAGCTGGGAAGCATTGTCTCTGAGATGAAGCTTGCTAGTTCTTATAGTTCCAATAATTAAGTAGAGTGATAATCAGAATTCAATCGTAATTATCTTCCAAGTAGAAGCAGTAAGATTGCTAATAGGGGTATAGTGCAATTTCTTCAGCTATAATTTTAAAGTTTTGAACTCTGCCCACTAGATTATCTGTTTTTGTATATATTAAAGAGGACTTTGCCCTGAAAAGCTAGGTCTTTAATCCTCTTTTGCTTCTTGGTTTAAGCTGGAAGAGCAGACTCAAGTTTCAGAAGGGGCATAGCAATCACTATAGTTTTTCTCCACATTCATCATTGTGTCTAGCAGTGCTGATCTGTTGCTTGGCCATCTGGTGGCTTTGCCAAGCAACATAAGTACAACTTTCTTTTTATGCTCAGCAAGAACGATGACAATAGGGGCTAATGTTTCCCCTTATGAATTGCTGATATTAGGCAAGGTCCTAATGGGTAAAGGTTTCTATCCATGCTACCTCCCTTCTTTATCAATTGGTACCAATTTATCAATTGGTATATGATGGACCTGGGTGATGATGTTCCCACTACTGGAGGATTTGAAAGATGACAAACAAATAAATTCCACCTACTATCCCCAACCATGAAGTAAGACAAATAAGACTCACCAATATTTCATTATAACCAAATGAGAACCAGCCAGGGAATAAGGCAAAAGGGTCTTACCAAAAGCCCAAGAATCAACTGACATAGCAAAAGGGTTTCACACATGAAAGGGTTCAAAAAGCAAGGTTAGAAACCAGACCTAGGTTCAGATAGTGACTGCTAGAGAACAAGACAAGAGTTGTGAGTGCAGATCATAGGAGCATACAGTACCTGGCAAAACCACTGTTTCCAGCACTCTTTCCAAATAATCAGTTTTATATGTCAGGCTTCAAGCACCCACCCTAACTAGCTGAGTTCAGCCTATAGAAACCAAAATAGCTCCCAAATGTATCTTTATTTGCAAGGATCCTTTATCTGAAGTTTCACATTTATTGTGTATTCTCACTTCTATGCTTTTGTGGATCTGTTAGATTCGGGTAGGTCAATAATGTACTCCTTCCTCAAAGCCCAGTTTAAAATGTTCTTTTGGAAGCAAGGCACTCCATGATTAGCCACGCAGCAACGAATTTATTTAATAAGAAGTTTATTATGGTGTGTGATGAATTTTGTGGTTATTCTTTTCAGTATATGGATTCATTTGTTTGTTTATGAATTTATTTAGAAAATTTATATAGGCACCCAACTACCAGAATGTCCATATTGAAGTAAAGTCGTGAGATCAAGTTTATCTGAGAGCAGAAAGAACATCTATTTTTCCTTTAGTGAGAACTAAACAAAAAGGAAATACAATCAAATATTGAAATAATATACAGAATAGCTATCAGCAGGCTTTGAATCTGAATACCAACAAGTAAATTCTATTTTTAAGTTTCAATTTAATCCTACATCAATATGCTAATTACCCAAATTAGCACAGCTGCAATGAAAGAGTCACTTTCTATGTGTGGCTTTCTCCTTTTGTGTCCCTATAGTGTGCATGAGCAGTCTTAGTGGAAGCTTTTGGACACCTGTCATTTGTTTCTTCTGCATGCAGAGATAAAAGAGGAACAAACATCTTCTGGCTAGGTATCTTTCTAAAATGGTTGCAGAGGCACAAGAGGGTGTTGTCTTCTTGAAAAAATGTGCTAAGAAAGGGTATGGTGAAAAAATGCAAATCTAGAGCCACCATGCCTTCCTAGCACATTTAGTTGTAGCTGATAAATTGTATCTTTAATGTGGTCTCCTCACAAACTTGGGATATATTTTCTGAAATCTTAATCAAGATTTAGGACTATATGTGGAACCAGGGGCAGGTGATAGTTTCCCTTCACTTCACCTATGGGGACTGGGCCCCTGCCCCACATTTGGCGTAAACATTGTGCATTTCCCTGACATAATTCAAACATAAAAGTGCCTATTTGAGGGGGGGGTGTCTTTCACTTACAAACAGCCATTTTAGATGCTACACAGCAAAAGTAAAAAGCCCTGAAAAGCACAAAGGAACATCACCAAAGACAACAAGTGAAATTCTTCTAACTTTTTGGGGGAATGAGTACTCTAGCAGTCAAAAATAATCTCTGTTTCTGTTTCCTTCTTTATTCAGTTAACAGTAAAGAATAACATTTCTGTAATTAAACCACAAAATATCTAATTCGTTAGATATGACTCATTTCAAATAATTTTATTGTTTTGCCTTATTTATAGGTAGTGACAATTGTTTATGAAATGTGTATATCATGTGAATAGCTGCCAATTTGAAAATAAATGCATAATTATATACATGAATACCCATATTCATGTACAGGTGCACATAAATTATCTTAAGTAATAACTGATGATAGAATTGCTGTAAGTGGTTTTGGCTAATCCTTTCTAAAACTTATGTACTTTAGTTGCCAAAACCACACTTGGCAGCAGTGAATTCAGTGATAAGAAAGCATTGCATGAAGCTATATATAGAACATTACTTTCTGAATGACTTTTTTAATGCTATGAACAAAGAAACATGAGGATGATTGAAGCAATCCAGTTCAGTCTGTTTCCAAACAGAGCCAGGTAAATATTTATAGAACTTTCTAAGGCGAGGATGATGGCAATACGATTTTCGCAACTGTTTATCCCCTAGAGATCACATGATGCAAGCTGATATACTTGCATCAAACTTAATTTTTAGAAGTGCTATCCACCTCTTGCTTATAAGTTTAAAAAAATCTTACAATTTATGTAATTTGCTTTGCTGTAAAGACTTCATCTACAATATGGATTTATTATACAGTTTTAGCATGATTTTGGAAAAAAACCCATAAATACATGTATCCCAATCTGGATTAATAAAACAACATTCCCACCAATTAAGGAACATACTCACAGTTAAGGAAATGTGCCAGAAATTACCTAGGAACATACTAAAAGTCTGAGTCACTGTGGAATGAAAAATACAGAACTACAGGAATTGGAATAATATGTCTTATATTTTTTTAAAAATAGCAGATTACCTTCTCTCCCTCATGATCTTTTCTTTCTTCCACATTTACTCAATTTTCAATCTCTTTTATGTTCTGGTACCTTGGAATGTGGGGGGGGGGGGAATGATTTACAAAGACACAAGCCTTGTACGCTTACATACAGGATGGCCAACTACAGAGGACAAAAAATGGAATATCAGAGTGGAAGGCTAAAAAGAAAAAAATGGGGAATAATGTTTTCTTTACGAAAGAAAGGCAAGAATTCTGTAATTATGGATCACAGACATTCCTTTTTATCACTGATGGGATACACTAAGTATATAAAAATGATTGTCTAAAATTGTGAAGTTTATCAAAATCTATGATATTTATTTATTTATGTGTCACTTGATCAAGCAAACATGTAGAAATTATCTAAACTATACAAACAGGCAGAGAAACTGAAATAGTAATAGATTTTATTCTCCTAGGCTCATAAATTGAGAGGGAAGGTGATTGTAGCCATGAAATAAAGAGACATGCCACTTAGGCATGTGAAAGACTGTGACTGATCTAGATAAAATATTACACTGCAATGGCATCATATTGACAGCAAAGATTTCTGTCATTTAACTGTATCATATAGCTCTAAAACATGGACCATGAACAAAAAAAGTCTTTGAATTGTGGTGCTGCAGGAAGAGAATAACCTGGACTGCAATAAGAATAAATTATTCAATACTAATTCCTATAAAACCTAGACTGTTGATTGCAAGTACTAATAATGAAAATTATTTCATTAAAAAACTTAAGCATAAATATTGTAAAGGCAAGGAACATTGTAGAAGTCACTTGATTAAATGACTAAAGGCAATCAAAAAAGCCAATAAAGACAACATGGAACTAATGACATTACTATGTGTTTATTAAGAACTAAAAGACACAGTTATTGACAGACAATTCTGCAAAATAATGTTTATGGGTCATAAAGATTGAAAGTGACTGAACAGCTGAACAACAAGGGAAGTCATACAGACTGTCTAAACATCAAAACAATAAAATGTTTAACAAAATGTACAGGGTGGAAATCATGCTTAGACTTATCATGAAGATTTAGCAACTAAGATGTCTACAATGATAAACATGAGAATCTAACAGAGAAACAATAACTTGAGTAAAGATGTCAAAAATGACTTCAAAGTCATTTTTGACCTGAGAAGACAAAAGTTCAGTCAATGAACTCTGAAAAGAGGCAAAATATTCAGCCCAACCACCTAATGGACTTTCAGGGGATCATTTGGATCTATTTTTAATGGTGAGGCTCTTTAAATATTTCTAAACCATGGTGACCTTGAAAAATAAAATTTGAAAAAACTGCCAACACATATTAACATATCCTAAAACACAATGTCGGGAACAAACTGTACTCAGAAAAGGAGGAAAAACTCTAGGTCAAGAAAATAATTATTTTTGCTGGTAAAAACTGGATATTTCAATTCAAAGGGTCAAGAGAAAAGGGATAATTTGGTACATGGTGGCAATGACTTAAGAGCATGTCTGACCTAGGAATGAAATAAGTTACTAGAGCAGAAACTATATGTTCATACTTTTGCTGATAACCGGGATGCTAGCATTTTTCATAAAGATAGATAAATCCACAATCCAAAACTGTGTTACAATTATGGCAGAACTGAAGCATAAATAGTACATATCTATACTCATATGCTTAAAGGTTTCAAGGAAGATAGAATCTATCCTATTATTTCAAAGAGATCATTATGAATTGCAGAAACACAAGTAGGTAGTTTAATAAAAATCTTTAACAGAATCTTTCCTTAAACCATGCTTTCATACAAACACAATTTTATTTCCCAGAAATATAGCAATGTGAATCATCTGACTATTTATGGCAACTATCGTAAGTGTGCTTCTTAAGTCTTATTTATAGCTTCAATTTTCTTGTAGTTTCTTACAATGGCATAAAGAAAACAAGGCTCTGATTTTTCCAAGCAATATTTATTTTTATTAAGAAAGATGCAAGATATTTCCAAAAAAGGCAAAAAAAGGAAGAGAGGTGTTTACCTTTTCTCCCTTAGTCCAGTATTTGCAAATGTGTGCATTTTCTAGGAGTTTCTGATAACTTGCCTGACAGCTAGAATATGAATGCTTCAAATATATATTTAAAAACAAAACAGTACAGAACTGTGGCCAAAACCATATAGAACACTGTATACAAATGAAGATAAAATTTTCTCACAGTGTCTAATCTGAAAACATGATGTATCAGGTCACTTTTAGGAGCCAGGAAGAATACATTTAAGAAACTATTCTACTTCTGAGAAGAAACAGAGAAAACAAAACATCCATGAAAACCAAGAGGCAAAATCAGGTTCTGCTTGAAAAGGAAACAACCACAAATGCTTTCAGTCCTGTTTTCACTGTGTGAGAAATGACCCCAATTACAAAATCACAATCCAAAAGTAATTTTCTATCTTCTTTTCCCCACCCGACAGTTTTGTGAGACTTTTAAGTTGCTGTCCAAAGTACTTGAGCTGCAATGAAAGAACAGACAGACGAGATCTGAATGGAATCTGGAGCATTCAACCAACAAAGCCTTCAACGCATACATGAAGAGGACAACTCAATTTTCTTCTACCAGATCAACTCATTGCAACTCTCTCTGGGAAAGATCTGCAATATTTATACAATGAGAAACATTTTCTTCCCACCCAAAAATATATATTTCACGATTTAATAAATATTTGATTAAAGCAAATGCATATATGATACGTTATTAACTGACTGTATTTCTATTGACAAACCAGGTGCCCACATTTGTTTGTTTATTAGATTTCTATCCCACTTTTATAACTTTATAAGTAACCCAAGGTAACAAACATGCATAATATTCCTTCCTCCTCCTATTTTCCTCACAACAAAAGTCAGTGAGATTTGCTGGGCTGAGACAGAAAGTAACTGGTCCAAAATTTCAGCTGGCTTTCAGGCTAAAGTGGGACTGGAACTAATAGTCTGCTGGCTTCTAAGCCACATCTTAAATCACTCACTGGCTCTCTTAAGAACCAAGCCTACACACATACATTCATGTATAACTTAAAGTCATCACAGAGCAACAGCTTTCCCTAATTCTCCAGGACAAAATAATAATAATAGGGTTTTTGGACCAATACAGCATAGTAGAAATAAAGTTCCTTTAACCATGAAATATTCCTGCTTCCATTTTTTCATTCATACAAGATCCCTTTCACTCACTATATGAATCCTCCAGACTCTAAATAATTTGAGGGAGAATACAATCATTATTGATTAGCAGTAATAGTTTGCCATATCTATGTTATATTCATCCCCAAATGATTATCTTCCCTATATCTCTGACATAAGAGCATATATCACAGTAACAGATTGTACTCTTAGAACTAGAACCTAACAGTTAGAAATTAGGTGGAAAATGTTAGCTAGTGAAATAAGTGTACAAATCCTGAAACTCTGAGGTGTTATGAATTTCCCCTTCCCCTTCTACAACCATATACATGCAGGCATGGCTGTGAAAGAGGGAGAGGAAAATAAACATGGATTTCCTCTGTCACATCTAGCATTTTCCAAGGTCTGGAAATCCCAATTTTTAGTATTGTGTATAGCTGGAACTGGATGAAACAAACTCAGGGCCTAAAGGAGATTATCTCCCCTCTAGAGAATCTTTCAAGTGCCCAACCAGGGACTTACACCAGGCATTTCACTGATCTAACCTTTTCTCCTGTTGAAACATCAGAGAAAATTAAACTTGAAAATCATCTAGAAAGTATGGGCACAAATATCCTTTAAACTTTGTTCCCACCCTGCTAGGATGTAGCTAATGGAATATTTAGTTTGAGTACTGTTCTATTAGAGTACTCCATACTGAATGAGATTTTGGGGCCTGTTCATACTTATTTTGAATATGAATTTCACAATGCCTAGAAGCTTTGAAACAGATCCTGGTTAAGTGCAGTTCACCCAAAAGAAAAATATAAGATTTTTGTTCTAACACTCAGAAATACATCTAAATGGAGATCAAAATCTCCACTGCCCACCGTTCGTATTTCTGATTTATGTATCCACAGCTTCCATCCAGAATATACAGGATGACGTGAGCTTGTACAGTGTTAATTAAATTTTATATTATTGTTCCTTAAAAAAGCACATTCATCTTGGTTATCTCTTTTTAGTTCATTTTAATCTATTGGACTCTTTCCCCAATAAACACCTTATAAAGAAAAACTTGAGACAAATCAATTCCTTGTAAGTTTTTCCATGAATAAACAAGTCAAAATGATAACTGCATAAAAATCATAGTATGAAATATTCAAATATGAAAAAACAGAAGATGCAATTGGCCATATTTTCAGCTATAGCCACATGTTAACATCCCTGCAATTTTCTTGGCAAGTTTTTCAGAAGTGGTTTGCCACTGTCTCCTTCTTAGGGCTAGGAGAAAGTGATTGGCCCAAGTTCACCCAGCTGGCTTTATGCCGAAGGAGCAGCGGTGAAATCCACTTACCTTTGCTACCGGTTCGGGTGCACTCCCACACAGGAGCACAAGCATGCTATGTGCACACACCTCTTCTGCGCATATGTGCAGATGGTTAAAAAATGAGACGTAATGACATCCCAGTGGGTGGGCGGAGCCTCCCACCACTAGCGCTACCGGTTCAGTGAGCCGGATAGAACCGGGGGGATTTCACCACTGCCAAGGAGGTACTAGAATAAATAATTTCCTGATTTCTAGCCTGATGCCTTAACCACTACACCAAACAGTCTCATTTAACAGTTTAGGTAAAGAAAAATCTCTGAATCAATGACCCAATGGATCAGGGGTTGTCTAGTCAACATTAAAAGCCATGTGTTTATCACCTCAGCAATTTCACAGTATTTCATCTTTTACAGTATATGCACAGTGAATGTCGGATGAACATAATTGATGAATGTATTGTACTTTGACTTTATAGTGTTTTAGAAAACAATTCCTGATGTACTGAACTGCATACTCAGTGTTGATAGTTTCTTAAAAGGGGAGGAATGTATCTGAACACAAGCACATTGCACATTATTTTGGTATTCCACTGGCTTCTATTTATTTCCACCTGCAATTCAAAATGCTTTATTTTGAATTCATTTGTGTTTTTTTTTAATTTTAAATGTAGTGCTGGCCACCAGCTTTGCTGGCTTCAAAACAAGTCTTGTATCAACTCATAAAAATCATGTACTTATTTGTACTGTGACTGCTTCTGAAAGCCATTGGTTGGGAGACTGGTTGACTAGCTTGTGCAGTTGGCTACCACTGTGAGAAAAGACTGCTTTTCTCTAGATGGGCCAGGGATCTGATCCAGCAAGGTACTATTTACGTGTTTATGTTGTTATGTACCATGAACATTTTATTATTATGATTACAACCCAATAAGAGTTTCTCTTGTGAAGCAGGCAAAGTATTATTTAGTTACTTTAGATATTATTCTAGGAGCCACTTCAATGTTTCATTTAGAAATTTCAAGTATATTTCAAAATCTTTTATATTCATAGTCAGGATATCTAAACTTTTCTACTTTTATATGGAGAAGAGAAAACTGAAATCTAAGAGAAATATCTAGATCATTCAGAGTACACAAGAAAGAAACATATGTGTTCTGAGGACAGGGTGCTATAGACCAAATTGTAAATTATTATCAAACTGTCAAAATTGATGAGAGGCCTATTTTTCCATGGAACAACTCAATGTCACACAAATCAAGATAAAGTTAGAATTTAGGAGTAGGTGGTAGGTGAGATGAAATGCTTATAAACAGTTTATAACATCTCACAGCAACAACATGGAGTTTTGAGAATATGAGTTTCCATTTGTCATAACAAAGCAGAGTGTATTTTAAATACATCAAACCATGATTGGTATCTTTTGTCTAAGAATGTCATTTAATAAGCTTGACTGAATATATAGAACAATACAAGAAGTTTCTGGCCATAAAAGCCATAAAATGAAGAAAACATGTCTGTATTAAATTTCACTTTTAGGATATAATGATTCAGAATCTGAGAAAATTCCTTTCCAAGTTAAAATTTTAGTTCAAATGAGGCATGTTTTTCTACTTGTTATGCATGCATTTCTGTTACAATCACAACCATCAATGAAAAGCACAATAATATCACAGTTTCTTTTAGTTTCTCATTCATGATATGCCTTCCAGACTAAACAAACCCTGACAGGCATTTCATAGAACATCCACATAGTCTAATATTTGCTGTAAAGAAATATTTTGCAAGAGGCTTTTGCAAGCTTCTTGCAAAAGACCAGTAGGAAACTTCTACATTGCAACTAATACATGACACATAAACACATAAATGTAGGTCTCAGATGCCTGTATTTGTTTGAATACTATGTAATATATATATATTCCAATCTTGAAATATGGCATAGACATACCAATCAATTTATAACAAGCATTTATCTCTATGTACTTAAAATCACTTAGCCGGTTCTAAATCCTCCAAATATTATGAGGATAAATTATAACCAAGAATTTGGTTGCTCTTTTCTTCTAAATCTATAATATTTTTTTCAAAAATGAAGTGATCATAAATTTATAAAAAGTCTTTCCATATAATTATAAGCCTATGTTTTGACAGATTTATTTTCAATTCCCTTTCTAATGGCTGTATGCAGGAATTTGCATATGTTATAGCAGTTGAACACTAAACTTCGTTTTCATTTTTTCATAAAGCCATACATCATGATTCCAATTGCTATCAGCGTAGATTCTTATAGCATAGAAATCTACACTATATTCCAATTAAACTGGGAATGAGGAAGAGTTCCCACATACACTATAAAATGAATATACCATATCCAGATTCAGTTGATTAAGTAATGTTCTTTTAACATTAATATGTAACTTTCCAATGATATACCATTTTCTAGATCTTGCAATCTTTGCTGTTGAGGATCTTGAGAAAACCAATTAATGTGGGAGACAGAAAGCTTATTTCTATTCTCTGCCCTTGAAAAGCTTATATACTTGCTGGATAAGACCACTGTGGCAAATTTAGATAAACAGAGTTGTAAAACATCACCATCAAAATATTAATTGATTATCCCAAGGGATCTTTTACTACCATTAAAAAATAGTTAAGATTCTGCAAGTCAACTCTATTTATTCATTTTGTGAATCTGGTAAATCTTCAACTTTCTAATAATTTATCAGCCAGTAAAAGATAATATTTTACACTGCCTACTTTTCCTTCTGCCATAGTCATCAAATAAGAACATAATGCACTTACGGTTAAGGGGTCACCACTATTAATTCAATCTTCCCCCAAATTACTATGTAGGAAATGAGAAAACAGAAAGCAAGAAAAGCTTATGAATGGCTGCGCTTCTTTTTAAAGATATTTGAGACTTTGACAAGGGTAACAATATAACAAGCTGGCACTTTCATCTTAACCAAAATAAGGAATAGCTGTAACAAATTCTGCTAGTTCAGTGAGGAGGTGTTGAGTTAATCTGTGTGGACAACAGGAGTCTTTGAATTTAAAGAGCGTTTATACCAACACAGCTGTCATCTCATGCTTATGAAGAATATTTGCTGAAGTTGAACTAAAGAAAAAAATCAGATTCATGAAGTTGCACAAAGCTCATGACAAGGAATATAAGAATAAATAAATATAATTTAGAATAGATTCTGCATAACTTAATATGGTACATCAAATTGCAACTCTAATAGTATAATGTTCTATTATGATCTTATACGTCATTTGTCTTGTCCACTATATATCCATCTATAAAAGGAACAGCTATTACAGTCAGATCAGAGAAGGATTGCAGGGCATATAATAGAATCTTTTATGATTCAGAAATTGTAGTCTACAAAGTGGTACTCATGGTTCTCCGTAATAACTGTTGTTGTAGTCCTCAGAAATATTGTTGTTATCAACCTTAATCTCTCCACTTTAAAGGTAAAGGTTCCCCTCGCACATATGTGCTAGTCATTTCCAGCTCTAGTGGGTGGTGTTCATCTCCGTTTCTAAGCCAAAGCGCCAGCGCTGTCCGAAGACGTCTCCATGGTCATGTGGCCAGCATGACTAAACGCCAAAGGTGCACAGAATGCTGTTACCTTCTCACCAAAGGTGGTCCCTATTTTTCTACTTGCATTTTTTAAGTGCTTTCGAACTGCTAGATTGGCAGAACCTGGAGCAAGTAACGGGAGTTCACCCTGTTATGCGGCACTAGGGATTTGAACCGCTGAACTGCCAACCTTTCGATCGATAAGCTCAGCATCTTAGCCACTGAGCCACCACATACCCAAGTTATATTAACTAATAGCTATTATAGCCACAAGTATTAGTGTGAAGAATTACTTTCTTTCCCCATTCATTTAAGAATGACATATATGGAACATTCAACTGAGGTGGAGAACAGCCTAAGATTATCCAATTTCTTTTGTGATTGTCCAGTCAAATAAATAGGATAGGAAGGTGGGTTCTCTCATACAATTGCATATAAGGTGACTTATGAATTATGTGGCACTAGGAATTCGAACAGCTGAACTGTTGACCTTTCGATTGACAAAACTCAGCGTCTTAGCCACTGAGCCACCGTGCCCCTTATAATAATAAATATCATATTTTAGTAAATCCCTCTTTATTAAAGTATATGGGCGATAGTCTCCCACACTGTTCAACTTTGGGCTGATAGCTAGATGTTTTCAACTTCTCCGTTTAGGGACAAAAGACAGTGACTAATCCTAAATCACCCTGACTGCTTTTGTGTACTGTACAAGGAGAACTACAACCTGGATCTCCCTTATCCTAACCAGCACCTTAATCACTACACCACACTGGCTCTCAATTGTGTTATATGAATGTGCAAACAAAGCAAAGCAACAAGGAAGGCACAGTAAAAATCTCTAGATATCGCTAAATAGATTTATTTAGATTCTAGAGAACCAAAAGGGCTTTTGTTGTCAGCGGATCCAAATGTTTCTATGTTCACTAGGAAAACTAGGAAACTGACAAAAAATCCAAAAGAAATAAAACTACAAAATATAATGTGCTCCTATCTTAGCCCAGAAATGCCACATCAAAAAGTGGTTATACTGCAAATGTTAATCTAAGGAAACTATATGTTGGAAAACATCACCAGCTGAGAATTGTTTACTGGTATGTAATGGTTTCAGGCTCTTTCTTTCAAGTTCGAAGAAGGGCAAAAGATCCTTATCATGCTTGGTCCCTTACACTGCAGAATAACCACATAGGCCTGGAGGTTCTCATAAAGCACAGAAAGCCAGACTTATTTTCAGACAAAGGTCAAAAGCTGCTCTGTCACAGCTGTTCTTAATCACCCAAAACTACCAATTAAAAAAAAAATTCAATTCAACAAATGGAAACATAGTAACTCCATTAAAATTTCACTGATTTCTGACACAACCCATTCAATGAATGAAAAAACTTTTTCTGCCTTATCAGTTCCAATTTTTTCACATAATAACTGGTATCATACAAAAAAAAATCATTGAAAAAAACATTGCATATGATCTTATAGCATTGTTGAATTAAATGGAGACTTTAGAAACATTTAAAATGGTCTGTGAAAATGTCAATTTTTACTTCTAGCAACCCCACAGATTCAGCCATACAATTTTCCTTCAAAAATATGAAATGTTTTGCCATTGCCTTCTATCATAAATTTTTGTTTAAAATATTCCCAAACTTGATCTAACTCTAGCTAACATTTTCAAGATCAGCAGAGGATGCTATAACCTGCTGTGATTAATCATGGTATACAATACAGTTTAAAGTTATATGATAAAATCTAAAATTCCCATATGATTAGAAAATATGGGCATGTAAGGATAAAATGAAAAAAATATCTCATTTAGTTGTAGTAATTATGTACATATATTGTTCCTTGTTTATTTTTGCATCATTAAAACAGCATTGCATAATTCTGAAATTCATTTTAATTAAGGTAAATATTTCATCACATATTTAGAACATTATAGTAAGAGAACAGAATTAGGTATTACAAATGATCAGTCACTTACTTTGGAAAGATGGCAGTCATCAAAGCAGAAGCATACCCAGGCTTGCAAACGCCCTCTGAGATATTAGCGTATTTTGATACTAGCTCTGGAGGCCTGTGAAAAATAGTAAGTGTTATGATCATCCTAAGAAAAAAATGAAAAGTGGATCAATTAAATCCTTTTATCATTAGTTTTTCTGAACAGAAAATAGGATGTCATCAAATTATACCATGTGGCTTCAGGTATGTAGCATATTTCCTTGTAATTACATAAGTTTGGACTCCAAAAATATAAAGAAAAATATTCCTAACTTTTTGTTCTGGTATTAATATATAATACTATATTACTATGTAATTTTATTACCATGTAAACCAGTAAACTATTACTATGTTACATTTACTACTATGTAAATGTTATAATGTAATAGTAGTACCGTACAGTAAATCTAACGAAATTACTATAAATTTCTTCCACCTACTATGAAAATGGAGAGATGGTATACCATAACTCCAATGTGATTTCCTTTTTTCATTTTCTAAGAGCTCAGTCTTGTGCAATCAATGAATATACAGATAGTCCTCGACTTACAAGTACAATGGAGTCCAAAAATTTTTGTTCCTAAGTGAGATATTTGTTAAGTGAATTTTGCCTCATTTTTTGACCTTTCTTGCCACAGTTGTTAAGTGAACCACTGCAATTGTTAAGTTAGTAACATAATTGTTAAATGAATCTGGCTTCCCCATTGACTTTACTTGTCAGAAGGTTGCAAAAGGTGATCACATGACCCCAGGACACTGCAACCATTATAAATATGAGTCAATTGCTAACTGTCCAAATTTTGATCACGTGACCATGGGGATGCTGCAACAGTCATAAGTAGAAAAATGGTGATAAGTCACTTTTTTCAGTGTTGCAACTTTGAATGGTCACTAAATGAACTGTTGTAAGTCGATGCTACCTGTGTAAAAGACTGAATTTATATTCCAAATGAGTACAGTTACTATGGTGAAAACACAGCTATTTCTGTCAGCTTCTTTTTCTACCTGTAGTCTTCATATAGTCAAAGATCTATGAACAAAGGATGTATAATTTTCCCCAAATTTCAGTGCAAAAGTTGAGTATTAACAGGGGTGACAGTATTATTCATAGAGGATACTGTGTAGAGAAAATCTGTTTCTTCACAGTATTCATGCATGACAAAGGAGCCTGCATTTCCCAAACTGATGCTCTCCAGATATTCCAGCACATCTAAACCACATTTGGACAATGGAAATGCAAGTAATGAGAAAGTCTGAAGTTAAAATTTAATTCATTCTTAAGATAGTATTCTTCTTTAAGATTTGGCTTTGGATACTTCTTTTAGCTACTATACGGTATCCTGAGGATACCGTTTAGACTTAAGCAAATGAATTTAAGATATTGGCTAAAAAAAATATATCTCTTTTGTTTCCTTTCATTCATATTTTCTGGCAAATAAAGACACAATTATATCCAAAGTCTCAAGATAGGTAGAGGTAGACTTATTTAACTTTTCTAAGTATAATAAATAGTTCATATTTTGAGGTGTCACAAGCAAAAATAGGTTTGCAGCCAACAAACTTGTAGTGGAGACCTTTCTAAGGAATAAAATGAAGCAGTTTGTCTGGTGGCCACCCTTTTGTTTCCTCCCCCCCATTTGTGGGCAGGGACAAAATGGTCACTGCTGCATGGCCCAGCAGTGCTTTGTTTTGCTGCAGAACCTTTCAGAAGATCAGCTATTGTTGAATTCCAATGAAAAACTGATTAAGAAACTGTATAACTTTCTACTAACTTTGAAAATGGAAGATGAACAAGTAAAAGAAACAATGATACAGTGGTCAAAAAACTTTGGACATAACATAGAACTAGAGAAGTGGCAAAATAAACGGGAAAGAAATTATAAAGTAACAATGGCAACTTCGTATCAAGAAAACTTACATAAAATGTTTTATAGATGGTATCTACCACCTGCTAGGTTAGCCAAAATGTTCAAAAATAAGTCTAGTAAATGTTGGAAATGTAACAAAAAATCTGGTTTCTGTGGCACTGTGCACATCTCTCTAAGGCAGTAAAATGAAGCAGTTTCTCTGGCAGCTGCCATTATGTCCCCTCCCATAAGGGGGTAGACAAAATGGGAACCACATTTAGATTGCCACCACGTAGCTCAGAGACACGTGGCCTATCCTGCTTTCCCAACATGAAGTCCAGAGAGCTTCAGAAGAAAGTGTGGGGCATGATGGACGTGTGAGGAGCAAGCCCAAATGCTGCAGGGCCCTGGCAGAGTGGGATGTGGGGAGACAAACGGGAGGGCACTGCAGCAACCCTGTGGTGGGTCATAAGGGTGAATGATTGCAGGGATGCTGCAGCCATCATAACTTTGAAGTAATATGTAGCTTTTGGGGGCGGGGGGGAAGGGTCTATCATAATTTCAAATATTTGTTAAACGGCCTGTCGTACCTTGAGGATTATCTGTATGGAACTAATAAAATTATTATAGAAATCCTATCACTTCTAAGATCTGACCATAAACTCTAACCCAAAAACATTGGTAGAACTGCTTATATCATAATTTAGGGCTGTCATATAATTTTTCAGAATACCTCTGCTTTTTGTGTTATTTGATTTTCATTTTGCCTAAAAATTGAAGCTTTTGACAACAGAAAAAATTGCTAAAGGAGTTGAATTTTCTACAGAACGATTAGAAAGCTTAACTTTTGAACCACAACAATTTTTAAATTTTTGCTTCATAAAATAAGATTTAAAAAATGCTATATTAAAGTACAGTGATATAACATTTTTTTTACCAGTACAGGAAATCTGCTGCTAGTACAACCAGCCTCTTCTTTAAAAACTTAATGTGAAAGCTAAAGTTCATCATTTAAAATCAGGTTTTACGATTACTGTAAATTCATATTGTCATTCATTTTTTAAAAAGAAGTTTAGAACAAAAAAGCTTGTTTTGCATATACTTGATATATGCATACACTGCATATACTTCAATATAAAGAAAAACTAACAACATTCCTACAATAGATCCACTCTGTTTCCAAATTAAAAATTAAAAAATAAACAAAATCCCTTAAAACTTGTGAGATAGATTTCTATTTTCTTATATCATGGGATTTTAATTTAATTATTTATTAAAGAGTTTTGACAGGAAAAATGCCCACAATAACATGTGAACTCATTCAGGGGACTCCATCACGAGCTATGAATACTTTGATGCGGGGGGTGAAATGCTCCCGGTTCGGACCGGATCGCCCGATCTGGTAGGAATGGAGGCGGGTGGTTCGGAGAACCAGTAGCAAAAATCCCTGCCCCCCGACCATGTCCAGCTGAACCGCACAATCATCAGAGGCTTTTTTTTACTTTTAAAAGCAGTTTTTCTACAACTTCTTCGGCCGAAAAAATGCTTGATGATCGCGCAGCTCAGCTGGGATCGTCAAAGGCTTTTAAAAGAAAAAAAAACCTTTTTTTCTTTTAAATGCTTCTGACGATCCCAGCTAAGTTGCCTAATCGGCAAAGGCTTTTTTAAAACGCCTCTGCCGATCAGGCAACTCAGCTGGGATCGTCAGCCTTTTGAAAGCATTTTTTTACAACCTCTTCACCTAAGAGGTTGTAGAAAAAATGGTTTTAAAAGTTAAAAAAAAAAGGCCACGCCCACCCAGTCACATTACCCCACCACCAAGCCATGCCCACAGAACTGGTAGTAACAAATTTTAGATTTCACCACTGCTTTGATGTGCTTCAGAACTCTCATGAGTGCAGCTCCATCCTACTACTTATTGAAATAAATATACCTTTTTTCAGGTTTTTGCCTGAAAAAAGACATAACTGCTTTAAGAGATATACTAATCTGTAATTAATTCTCATTGATCTAGTTATTCATAAAACTTTGAATAAATTCTAACTGTACCTTGTTACATCATTGTAGGAAAGTTCATGTTTCCTTATTATTTACAATTGTTACAGTAGGATATTTTTACCCCCCAACAAAATTAAGAGCAGTATCTTGTTCCTGACTTTCTGCCCTGCCCTCTGAAAGTTAATCTGCTATTGTGGGAATCTACCGTAGCAGTTGTATTAAAATGTTGTGTGAACAAGTCATCTTTTAAACCCAAATAGTTTGGCTGACTGGATTTAAACATGTTAACTGAACATAGCAATTGCATTCTATTAATTCAGATTTATGATTTAGCATGTTATATGAACTCAGCCAATATTTATTTGCATCAGTGGGAATATCATAGTAGAAGAATGTGCAGTTATGTATAAATGTATCCAAATATTTCTATTGTTCATTAACTTTTCATTTATATAACTTGGTTCTACTGTCAATTTATGGTCTCTATATATTTTCTTCCTTTTTAAAAATTAAACACTAGTTATCGCCTAGCTCCCTAAAATAGATAAAGCACATGATATGTCACATGCCATTTTGAATATTACTACATCTCAGACAAGGTATTTCTCCACTGGGATGATGTTACCTTTGTGTAATTTAGGAATTCCAAAGAAAGTTGCCTAATAGGCCATCTCCAGTTACTCAAGGTTTTATATGTCTTATCTCCATTCTTCACTGGCTTCCAGAAAACAAACCTGTTCTAAACCTAGATTAGGATAATTACATCCAAACATTTTGGGAAATAGAATTTTGGGCAGTAGCTTCAAAGATATTTCATTATTCCAGCACATTTTCGAATTCTAGCTCATTTAAGTGATACCATATTGAAAGAAATCTGCCCTATCACAACTGTACTTCAACAATGAAACAAGGCTTAACAAAGACACGAGCCATCACTGATACTAATTCTCATTAATTGTTGTTTTCAATTCAATGGACTTTTAAAATGCTCCACCAGCAAGTCATATTGCTATGCTGGTACAAAAGTCAGCCAACAGTATGTTTTATTAATCTTTTCCATTTTCTGTCAAACATAAGTCTACAATCCATAAACTTCATCTCACGATTAAAATGATGTATATTCAACCTATTTAAAGTAGTTAAGATTTCCATTGTTATCACAACTTACATTTTTATTACATCTTTATCCTCTATTTCTGTCATGCCATGCCTCCAATTTAAGCTACTATGAAAATAATATAGCCATATTTATATACAAACCCATAATCTAGAGAGAAGTCAGACACTGATTTAAGTTACTTTGGCGTAAATAAAAGGATGAAAAGAAATATTTTGGTTGTTTATGCATACCATGAGTAAATTTAGATACTCATGAAACCCAAAGACATATGGAGGACAAAACAGACATTAAAATTTTCAGCATTAATTAATAAGTAAATGCATCTAGAATAGAATAATTAAGCATATTTTAATAGCAGCTTGACCTGTTTTTCACAAGTTAAATCCAAAATCTCTTTTCAAATAAAGAGGAATAAAGTCATGGATGTGACAAAATTGTTTAACTGTGCATTGGTGAACAGTTAAACAATTGAATATTTGCATAATCTAACTATTAAAAAAAACTATTTTAAAAAATCAAAAGATTTAATTCTTCCAACATGGATTCTTCATCTTTAATTTGAGACTGTTCCATAAAGAACATTCTGTGCAAACATAAAGATATCTCAAGTGAATTATTCTGCATATACTATAACCTAACAGGCATTTCCTCGTCTATATTTTATTTTCCCTCACCTCGATCTCATTCCTCCTTTCCTCCTTTTACAAGTGCAAGCCTCCATTCTATCTGCTCTTTTGCTGTTTGGGATGTTGACCCATCCCCTTGTCAGCATTTCTCTAGTTTGATATAAAGGAAAAAATAAAGATGTTAAACACATCACATAGTTTTATTTGGTGAGTTTTAGTACTGGCTCTGGGTGCTCTAGAGTTTCATGAGGATGTCAAGGTATCATCCTTCACTGGTAACCCTTCCATATTTTTCTACCACTTCTTTTTTCTTACCACCATAACATCAGGAATTGCAAAATACCAGCCCTATGAGTGGTCTATCTGAAATGCACTTATGCAACCTGGTATTTCCAGTTCAAATGTTCTTTAATGGCAAAGTGTTGTGGGAAGATGTCAGTAAATCACAGCTCTCTCGATGTATAACTCTGATTTCCATTCCCAGCCAGATTTGGAAGCTGATTCCAAGCCACAACTCAACTAGATTCAAAATTTTACTGCAGACAAGAATGAAGCCAAATTGCCCACAGCATGGCAAAGAAAGGCAGGCAAAAGTATAGGTATTGGCATTGGGACAGAAACAGCAAAACAGACAGGGATATGGTTTGTTGGATGCATCAAGAAGGCTGGATAAGGCAAAGAATTTTGGTTTTATTGCTTTAATGTGTGTGTGTGTGTGTGTGTGTGTGTGTGTTTCCTCTAGCCAGGTTTTTCCTACGTAACCAAGGTTTTTCTGCAGCCCTAGCCCTCGATTCTGGGTTTTTTTCTTTCTGGCAGCCAGCAAGTTCTTGCTGCCAGGTGAGAGACTTATATAGATCTATTTCTGGCTCGTTAGCCATCATCAGTAAGCCACACCCACATCTCATGTATCCTCCCTGTAAAGGTACAATATCTATTTTCTTACTTCTTCGTAGGATTTATGTGTATTTCTCTTTAGCCAGGTTCTACCTATGTAAACCAAGATATTATGCAACCCTAGTTTAGTGAAATCACAATTCACTAGTTTCTGGGCTTTTTTTTTTCTTTTTTCTTTTTTTCTTCTGGCAGCCAGCAGATCCTTTGCTGCCCATTGGGAGACTAAGATAGATCTATTTCGGCCTTATCTATCTATCTTATTCTATCTATCTATCTATCTATCTATCTATCTATCTATCTATCTATCATCTATGAGAATGTTTGACAAATCCAAATTTAAAATTCTCTATTTTGATGAGAAATTATTAATTGGATGATGATAATTCCTGCTCCCCCATTTTGGAATTGACTTCTGGAAGGTATAGATGCACACATAGAGATATTCTGTATATGCCCACTGTAGTGATTTAGACGCATGCATTTATCAGAAAGAAGAAGGGCTTATTTCCAGTGAAGATACAAACCTAAGTTGACAAAATGGGGAAGTGAAGCATCATTTTTGAGCTATCAATTGCTTTGATATTTTAGATGGAAAGATCAATCAATAAAATCAATTATCAATCAATTATCAATCAAATAATCAATAAACAAATAAAGAGAACACAATAATCTGTCAACAACATTAAAAGCAGTCATATTCAAAGTTGACATTGGCTATATGTCAACTTGTTCATAATGTTCCACCTAATTTCCAGTTTATGTCAGAAAAGAATTCAGATGTAAATATATCTTCTACTCCAGATAATTGTACTCCTCCCAAGAAAGCTTTCCACCCTATTCTGAAATTCTTCAGTATTTTAACCTGGGGCACCTTATTTTGGAACCCAAACTAGCAATACATTGAGCTGAAGTGAACTGTACCCTCTTTAAGTACACACTCTGTGTGTGTACATATATACATATACATGTATATATGTATACATATATACATATACATGTACATATACATATCTCTACTTAATGGCAGTTACAGCAAAAGACCCTTCACATAAGCCTGATGATGGCAGATGAGATTCGGTCGAAACGTCGCTTCTACCCTTTTAGGGATATATCCACAATTACACGGGAAGAAACCCAAAATATTAACTATACACACATCTCTACTTATATATATACATATGACTTACGACCACAACTGAGCCCAACATTTTTGTTGCTAAATGAAACATTTGTTAAGTGAATTTTACCCCATTTTACGAACTTTTGTGCCACGGTTATTAAGTGAATCACTGCAATTGTTAAATGAATACAGGTGTTGTTAAGTGAATCTGGCTTCCACATTGACTTAGCTCGTAAGAAGGTAGCAAAAGATGATCACATGACTCTGGGACACTGCAACATTCATAAATATGAGCCAGTTGCCAAGCATCCAAATTTTGATCATGTGACGGTGGAGACACAGCAACAGTTATCAGTCAATTTTTTCATTGCTGTTATAACTTTGAACGGTCACTAAATGAACCGTTATAAAAGGACTCTGTGTGTGTGTGTATCTACACACACACACACACACACACACAAAGAAGCCAAATGCTTGATAACATATCCTAACACTGATAGATATTTCTTTATAAGAGACTGTATGTACAAGTAGCATCTGAATGCAGACTGCAGGTTAATAATGCAATAGTTTATTTTCTTTCCCCTCCCCACAAAATGAGTGTTTTACTAGATCCTTCTTAAAGATTTCTGTGCTTTAGAGTGCATGCTACAGTAATTCTGCCATCTGCAATTATTTATGGGTTTGATTAATCCCAGACTGTTGATATGACACTATTCTTCCAGCAACAGCTTGAAGTAAAGGAATTATTGCCAAGTATTTTTATATGGGTCAAGACATAGATCTACAGTCTATAGCTTGCCATAATTTACACACAGTACCTAAAACATCCAGAGAAGTTCAGGGAAGTTGAGTTTACAATCTGCCTATCGACATGCAAAGCAGTCCTGAGTTCATTAAAGCTTTATATTCAAGATGCCACCTACATTTTGAAACCCTCCAACTGACCGTTTTTTGCATTCCAACTCTTTTATTTCATGTAGGAATGCAACCTATTTGACAGCACTTCAGCAATTTCAGAGTGTTCCCTTTTATTTTTTTTCTTTCATACAGTCTTGACCTCCTCTTCTCTTTTCTCATCGCCTTTCAATTTTCATGAATCCTTGAAAATAATACCAAGCATTCATTACTAGTTTGACTACACAGCCAGTGTGTGACTATTATTTCCACAAAACATGGGCATCAACAATGTAGCCAGAAATCACAAGAAGATCGTGTCAAATTCTTAATACCAGTAGAGTAATTTTTCAAACATATTCGTCTCTTAGCCATTAGCCAAGGAATATGAGGTAGTCAAAGTCTGGTTTAAACAATATAGCTTATGACTTTCTTTTATCTTTTATTGATATTTTCTCTTTTATTGATAAAATAATAATTTCCTATCAGTTTATTAAAATATATGGTCATAGGCCCAAAACACCATTATATATAAATTCACTAAGGATGCATGTTGTTCTATCACCAATAAATGCAAAACGAAACAAAATGAAATCTGTTCCTCATTTCAAGCAAATATAAAATCCTATGATCTATAAAATATAAAATTCTATGATTAATAATTTAATTAGAGTTCATCTGTAGAAGCAACAGTTTTTGGATGGGTAAATGTCCAAGCATTTAGAAATGTGTATATCAAGCTGGAATATTATCAATAACAAGCTTCAAATTAAGAAAATACTATAAGTTAATATGGAACCAGTCCTCAAGACAAGCTTAGATCAAAATAAATAATAAAACTAATCAATAAAATTAATATTGCAGCTTGTTTTATTAAGACACTTGTATGAAACTTTCCAAAATATCTATTTTTATAAATATTCTCTTTTTTGTTGTTAACAATGTTTAAAACAATATACCATAATTTTAAAAATGAGATGATGAAACTTTATACCAGTGATGGCTAACCTTTTTGCCATCGCATGCCAAAAGCGGGGGGAGCATGGTGGGGTCACACGCACATGTGCCCACATCCATAATTCTATGCGCCCTGCCCCGCCCCTGTGCTCCCCCCACTTTTGGCATGTGATGGCACGGTGGGCTCGGTAGGCCCATTTTTTGCTCTCCCTAGGTTCCAGAGCCTTTCTAGGAGCCTGGGGAGGGCAAAAACAGCCTTCCCCACCCACCTACCCCTGAGGCCCTTTGGAGGCTGGAAACAGTGTGTTTCCTGACTTCTGGTGGGCCCAGAAGGCCCGAAAACCAGCTGGCTGGCGCATGCATGCATGTCGAAGCTGAGCTTGTGTGCCCACCGATATTGCTCCACGTGCTACCTGTGGCACCCGTGCCATAGGTTCGCCATCACGGCTTTATACTATCAGCAGACCATCTACACAAAATTAACTAGGGTTGGGTTTACCGCCTCCTTACTAATGTTTAGGAAATGGTTTATCTACACTTGTTACAATGTGTTTGTTTGCCAACTTTGCAGAATAAACATGAGTACTATAAATAGATCAACATAAAATGCTAATTTTACTATTTCTGTAAACTACCCAATCCATTTGATAGGATATTCATTTATCTAATAACTAAATAAATGATCTACAATCAACATTATCTCCTGAAGTAAAAAATTTAAATTCCAGTTCCTGACATCTGTACTATAATTTGAGTTAAATCTTTCATAACAATAGATGTTCAGTTTTTACACGGTCAGGCAAGTTACTGGTGGCAACTAGTTTTATTTCAATATAAAACATATCTGGAGATAACACTTTGAACCGTAGTTAGAAGGATTAATGATTTTAGAAGCAAAGACATTTCTATGATCTCCAGCAAAGTTTCTCTGCTGAAGGCGGCTTTTTAAAATTTGCACTGCAAATTACAGGAGCACCAAACATGCCAGCAGCCTTCTTACAAGCAGTTGCATACCTAACATATTTGGGGCCTGCAGGAAATCATTATTTAACACCCTCTTCTCTGTTACCGAGAGCAAGTTTAGGCTAGTGATTAAGGCACCAAACTAGAAATTGGGTGTGTGTGTGTGCTCTGTGAGTTTTAGTCCTGCACAGACAAAAAATCAGCTAGGTGATTTTGGACCAATCATTCTCTCTCAGCAGTAGAAAGGATGCATGGGCCAAACACTTCCGAAAAAATCTTGCCAAGGAATCTTCAGAGGGAAGTTACCAGGAGTCAAATTATCTTGAAAGCTTGAATTCTCTTCCCTTAATTGTTACTGTGCTGTATTGATCAACACAACTGATTCTTGCAGCCACCTTGTCATCTTTGGCAGCAGTCCCCCTTATTGCTTGTCCTCAGCGTAAATTGTCCTTACCTCCCAAGTATGCCATTCCTTAAACGGGTTACTCAAGTCTCTCCACTTCTATATCAGAAGACGAAAATGTTTGACTTGTGGGGTTTACTTTTTCCCCCTTCAGAGCCTTGAGATGCATTTTCCAGATTGAAGCACAATAAGCCAGTAGGGAGGGAGAAACTGGGAGTCTGGTTGCACACAGCCTATGCATTTTGCCTTCTGTGTCCCATTCCTTTCTGCATATGCCTTCTCAAAACATTTCACAAGCCCAAATAAAGTCTTCAAGCAAAAAGATTGTGTCACAATACTGTGTATGACTACAGAAGGTGGCAACACATAACTGACTCTGAGTCATCTTGAAAAATCTAAACAGCGAGCATTTGGATGAAAAATCTCAAGGCTGCAGTTGAAATGGAAACTGAGAAGAAATCCCCCCAAATTCCATTTCCAACTTGTTGTCAAGAAACAAGAGTCATCTAGAGCCAAGCTCAAGTTGAATAATCTATACCCAAAGTCTGGGTCCTAGCTTTGATATTTTACTAGACCTAAGTAATGAGACCTAAAAAGAGTATATGTGCATTAAAAATGATATGAAAACCATTGAAGGACACTAATGTAATAGTGATTATTGAAGGACATTAATATAATAGAAAGAATGACTAAATCAAGAATTGAAATGTACAATCACAAATCACAAGAATACAGACTTTCTTAACCTTTTTATCATAGAGCAGGGGTATCAAACTCATGGTGTCACGTTGTCGTCACGTGACCTATCACGACTTTTTCCCCTTCACTAAACCGGAGGTGGGGGTGGCCAGCACGTGACACATCCAGCCTGCGGGCCACGAGTTTGACACACCTGCCCTATAGGATTTTTTCTTCAAGGAATCCTTGAATTTTGAGGGCACTGACAATCCCTGCATTAAGATCGGCACTGAGTGACAGCGCATAAAAATTCCCACATTTTGTCTACTAGGATTATATGGCATGTGAAGTTTAAAGTATTTTTTCTAGTCACAACACTTATGGAACCCCAGAGGTTCTGCAGAACCTCAGATGAGAAAGGCAGCCTCAGACAAATGTGTCTAACTAACCAGCAAAGCTCACAATACCACGGTTTCTGTTTTGCTGCTGTGAAGTAATACAAGTTTGCTGCTGTGAAGTAATACAGTTAATTTTTTCTGAAGCTTATCACTCTCCATTACTTATTCCAATCTAGTCTTCATTTCATAATTACTTTATCTGTATACTATCTATTAATAGTACCTGAAATGTGGTAATAAGCATAATATTATGCCCAATATTATGCCAGTAGTTACAATGTAGCCACTATTGCACACTGCCTTGAACATAGGACATATACTTACAACTTGGGAAATCTAATAACATTCAGAAATTGCTTGAGCAAGTTTAATTCTGCCATTTCTCTTGTATCTATTTTTTCATTTTTTTCAGCTACTTGGTATGTCCTTATTACTTTTGCTTTTTCCCACGGCGTACACATGTGATTTAGGGTGTTTAAAAAATTTAAACTTTAAATTTAAACTAAAAAGTAGTTTAAATTAAAGTTAAAAAACTTTAAACTAAAAAATTTAAACTTTAAAATTTAGAGAATTTAAAAAATTCAAGATGGAAGCCACAACCATTTGATAAAAGTCTTACTGCTTTGTTAATATGAGATGCACATTAAAAAAAAAAGGAGTGAGGCTTCAACCACGCAAGTACAATCACCTTTGTTTCATCATCTCTGAATTTTTTTACAAATTACTTCAAATAATTCTATCCTGCATTTTCTATTTTATTAAGATCAATCAAAATGGCTATTAAAAGTTACAGCCGTTGCAGCATCCCTGCTGTCACGTTATTAAAATTCATTGGCAGTCAGCCCACACTTACAAAACTTCCCAAGCTACTGCGACAGCTGTAACTTCATGCATGGGTTATAAGGCCCTTTGTTCAGCACCGCAGTAATTTCAAATGGTCACTACAGGTAGTGGTGGGTTGCCCCCGGTTTGGACCGGTTCTATAGAACCAGTAGTAAAACCAGAGGCAGGCTCCGCCCACTGACCCTGATGTCATCAGAAGCAATCTGTGCATGCGCAGAAGCAAGGCGCGCGAGCAAAGCAAACACACGTGCGCGATCCTGTTGCGAACCAGTAGTAAAGGTAAGTAGAACCCACCCCTGAATACAGGGCTACCTGTAAATCAATGCACAGAAAAAACCCTGATTTTATCTAACAGTGAAAACCTGTAAATGTGAGGGTCAGGCAAATATCACGTAATAAAGGATTTAGCAATATGATAGCAGGAATATTTTGTCAGCAAAATAATTTATTTATAAATGTATAAAGGTTATAATGTATGCACAATAGACTATATTAATTCATCACCAGTAAGTTACAATGTAGTTCTGTCTTAGGGTGATGCATGAACATAGATACTGTAGTTCACAAATCAAGCTAATGCAATATGTGGACAGATTACCTTATTTTCCCTGTACACCAGAAGTGGGTTTCAGCAGGTTCTGACCAGTTCTGGAGAAACGGTAGTGGAAATTTTGAGTAGTTCAGAGAACCGGTAGTAAAAATTCTGACTGGCTCTGCCTCCATCTATTCTGCCTCCCAAGTCCCAGCTGATCAGGAGGAAATGGGGATTTTGCAGTAACCTTCCCCTGGAGTGGGGAGGGAATGGAGATTTTACAGTATCCTTCCCCTGCCATGCCCACCAGGCCATGCCCACCAAGCCTCACCACACCCACCAAGCCACGCCACGTCTACCAAACCACGCCCACATAACTGGTAGTAAAAAAATTTGAAACGCACCACTGCTGTACACTGATGTTAAGAAAACCCTTAAGTATGCACAGGTTTGAAATTCATATAAGCTCACCCAGTAATGCTCTATTTAATTAAATTGACTTTATTTCTTAATTTCAGTAGTCTGAAATGGTCTATGATGAAAATTCTCACATGATGTTCTTGATGGTTTATTTTGAATCTTTTTTGTTGATAAACATTAAAATCATATTGAGAAGCCACTATTTTTATAATAAATTTTAGTCCTGGCTATTGAATAACACTGCTTATTGGCATAATGTTATAGTAATATGATTTGAAAGCCAGGACCAAAATTTATTTTGTCTCTAAAAGAAGCTGATAATGCCAGATCAAAATAAAGTCCTTTCATCATTCTACTCACAGTTTGGAATCCAACTTCAGAAGAAATCCCAGTTTGTCATATTCTGAAAGACAAAAGCAGATTTCATGGAATTTAGTAGACCCATCAGTTTCCCAGCAGAGAAAGAGAGCCTTTCATAAACAATATATACATTTCTAAACTGGAAATGACAGCATTGCTAATAAAGTGAAAAAAAAAAATAATTAATACACGATCTTGTTAAATAGAGTTCTGTAAATTCCATTATTGAATTCCTAAAATAAAAACATCCTGTTTTTGAAATATACCATCCTCAATTTAATCTAGAACAGTGCTTTTCAACCCCAGCAACTTTGAGATATGTGGACTGGAAATTCCAGAATTCTTGAAGTCCACACATCTTAAAGTTCCTGAGGATAATATTCTATATTGTATATCAGGGGTGTCAAACTGGTAGCCCACAGGCCGAATGCATCACACATATGCCATGCCCACCCCAGCTCTGCGAAGGGAAAAAAAAACATTGTGATATGTCATGTGAAGGCAATGTGATTCTGCGAGTTTGACACACATGATGTATATCTTAATAGTTCTCTTCATTGTGTGGTAACATATTTTGCAATTCCTACTATAATTATAGGCCAAGAGATAATTTTAAAATAATAAAAAGTACAAAATATGTTTCCTCAAGAATATACTGCAAGACTTCCTAAAAGGGTTTTGAGAGAATGGATATTATTCAATAATAAAGCAGAAGTATGAAGCCATTGTTTTTCAACTCAGAAAAGATACAAGTTTACTGACAGTTTTTCACCTTGTTCCAAATGGCAGAGTTTAATTTAACAAATATTTTAAATTGAATTCTGGACACATATAAATGGAAGAAGTCCAGCTCTTTTTTTTCCAGTTTCTTTAAGTGTTGATGCATATTTGACAGAATATATTTATATTTCCTCATCAACTCTCCAAACTCAGCTTTCAAATGAATTCCAGCACCCATCCAAAACAAATGAACTTATGATTTATGGTTTTAATGATTGGACAGCATTGATTATAGAAAGAAAAGAGTTGTACTTATAAATGTTGTAAACATCAGAAGCTACTTCTTTATGTTTTTTCTTTCTTTTCCATTTTTCTTTTTATTTATTTCTCATGCTTTTAGCTTTCTTTTATTTATTTCTTTTTCTTTGTTCCAGACACTCACACTAGATGATAGATAGATGGATGGATGGATGGATGGATGGATGGATGGATGGATGAGGAGGGGAGCTGGAAGGGACCTTGGAGGTCTTCTAGTCCAACCCACTGCTCAAGCAGGAAACTCTATACCAGTGATGGCTAACCTTTTCTGGACCGAGTGCATGCCCACACCCAAACCCTCAAAATGCAATGTGCGTGGGGGGCCGCACATGCACCCTGGGCCCCGCACAGGGGCCCTGCACACGCCCTGCCCTCTGCATGAATCCCACCGCCCTGTGCATGCGCATGTGCCCCACCTCCTCTGAACACACCACGGCCCCCATGCACGTACACACACCCCTGCATGGGCACACGTCCCCCCCACATGTGTGGCAGAGACCCGAAGACCAGCTGGCCATGCACAGCAGAGCTGAACTGGGGTGACAGCTCACATGCCGTCAGAGAGGGTGCTGCGTACCATCTCTGGTACGCGTGCCATAGGTTTACCATCATGCCTCTACACCATTTCAGACAAATGGTTGCCCAATCTCTTCTTAAAAACTTAAGATATGTTGTGATTGTTATCAGTTGAAGAATTGTTGCTATACCTGATGCTAAACTTATGGGAACCCAAAGGTTAAATAGTCTAAATTTGTTATTCCAGAACAGTAGCTGACCAAGGAAGAATTTTAGCCAAATAATCTGTGAAAGAGACACGAGCCAGAACTAACCCAAATGAAAGTAAACTAGTAGAGCTGATCATTTAAACAGCACAGGCTTTTTCCAAATTATTACTTGTAGTTGTGACTACAATTCCATTATCGCAGCTAGCATAAACTGAATTAAGGGGAAACAGTGTGGCAAAAAGCATATTTCACTGATTTGGTAGTGAATGAAGCAAAACTTCATCTTTTGCAAGAAAAAAACCCTTCCATTTCAGAAATTACATCAGCCCTTAGGTCAAAAGAGGTAATATATGCAACATTATTCAGCTTTGTAGAAAAGTAACTCAAAAAAGCTCACGATCACTGATAACAATTTAATAATAAATGTACAATAGAAACAGAGAGACTAATAGCTAAACCATCATGAGCTAAATAAACTATACATTCTTTGTGCCAAACTAAACACTGGCATAATTATGTTTTCCTCTGAGTATCTAGCATCAACCTAGCTGCTGGACAACTAAGTGAAAAATGCTCAGACTTATTGCTGTGTTCCCAACAGACCACCCAAAGAGTCAAGAGAGCAGAAAGAGTAGATATATGGGTAATCTGTCCACCTTCACATATTCCAGCTGGATCCATATATTTATACAGAGAGAAGAAAACTAAATCTTCTCTCAGTGCATTCCTCAAAGGATAAACCACAAAAACAATGACACTTTTTAAGAATAATTATGAAGCACTGTGTACATAAGTTAAGCCAACGCATCAATATAACAGTTTCAGTGCTAGCCTGACAACATTCTTTCTTGAGAAGCCACTCACTTCTACCCATAGTAAAGGAAGAAAAGATGCTTGCTTTTTGATACTCAGAAACTATCTGTATACAGGTAGTCAGTCCTCAGCTTACAACAGTTTCATTTAGCGATCGTTTGAAGTTACAACAGCACTGAAAAGAATGACTTATTACCATTTTTCACACGTACAACCATAGCAGCATCTCCACGGTGATGTGATAAAAATTTAAATGCTTGGCAACTGATGGATATTTATGACAGTTGCAATGTCCGGGGATCATGTGATAACCTTTGCTTGCTTCTGACAAGCAAAGGCAAAGGCCGAAATTATTTAATTGTTTTTTAAACTGTTTTTAAATTTTATATGCAATGTTTTATCTCGGCTGTACACCGCCCTGAGTCCCGCAGAAGAAGGGCGGTATAGAAATAAAATAAATAAAAATAAATAAATAAATAGGGGAACCAGATTTGCTTAATAACCATGTTACTAGTGATTTCCGAGATGGCAAGAAAAGTTGTAAAAATGGGTCAAAACTCACTTAACAACTGTTTTGCTTAGCAACAGAAATTTTAAGCTCAATTGGGGTCATAAGTCAAGGACTATCTGAAGCATATAAATATACAATATAGATAAGTCTAGAAATAATTACAGGTAGTCCTGGACATACAACCATTTGTTTAGCAACTGTTCAAAGTTATAAGAACTTTTTTTAAAAAACAACTTGCCAAAATGTCCTCTCATTTACAAGTATTGTAGCATTCCCACGGTCACATGATCAAAATTTGGGTGCTTGGCAACCAGCATGTATTGATAATAGTTGCAGCATCCCAAGGTCATGTGGTCACCATTTGCAACCTTCTCAGCCAGTGTCTAACAAGCAAAAACAATAAGAAGAAGCTGGATTCACCTGATTCACTTAACAACTGCAGTGATTTACTTAACAACCATGGCAAAAAGGTCATGAAATTGAGTGCAACTCATTTAACAACCACCTTGCTTAGCAATGGACATTCCAGACCCAAATGTGGTTGCATGTTGGGGACTACCTGTAATATGGAACATATTTGACCTGTTGTATAACATTGATCTATTTGTTTGATATTTTCAAGTTTGCAAAAGCAATTGTGTACATTTTGACTATTTGGTTTATTGATAGGCGTTTTGGCAGGGAAACTACAAAAATTATGGATTTTAGATAAAGATTACAGGAGTTATTCAAGCACAAGATAGCCATAGCTGAAAAGCATCAAGGTAAATGGAAGATGAGTAGAACTGCAAATTAAGCAACAGTGTGAATCTGGCAATAAAGTCAAGGGTTCAAAATTGCTTCACTTCCATCCCTTTTAGATACTCTAAATCACATTGATGTTCAGATAGATATTATTTATTACTGAAATAAACTTTTAATTAAGCTGTGCAATGCTTTGAATTGGATTTCGAAGAGGGGCTTTGGAACATATGGAAATGCAAGCACAAATCCTCTATGCAAGTTGTTCAAGCCTTAATCCATTTTTTTTTTCAGAACCATGTAGCAGTAGGCTCTGGGAACAGATTTGGCTGCTTTAATGAATCACAGAGAGATGCTGTTTTCTATCTATTTGAAACAGCCCTTTGCAATTGAATCTGAAGCATAGCACATCCCTGTTTGTTATATCACTAATTACTGAAGTCTCCTAGTGGTTTATAATAAAATATGAGCATGGTATCAAACATTATGCAGATCAAACTAAAAAATAACCAAAATTTAAAAGCCAATTGACAAAGATATATTTCAATATGGTTTTTAAGCCAACAAAGAAAACAAATCTGTACAACTAAGCAGGGACTGCATTCCAAAGACCTGGGATGGCAACAGAAAAGGTTTATCTCCAAGTCATTAATGACCCAATGGCAATAGAGGCCACTCTTCCTCAAAAAGTTCAGTGAATGGTTCATTGCAGGAAAACCACATAAAAGCTCCTTTCTCAGTTAAGAACTATATACCAACCCAAATTGTACTTTAAAAGTAACAACCATAACTTTGTATTTGACCCCTAAACAAACTGGCAGTCTTGGAACACTTATAAATAATTTCTGGGCCTGGGAGTAAACAGGCAATAAAGAATGCAAAAGGACACTATGAGCTTTTTCTGGAAGGAAATAAATTTTGGGTCATTGGATGACAGATTAGTTAAATACACTTGAGTACACCTTAAATCCTAATGAGTGGACAAATGCTCACCATCTCAGTGTGCCTCTAGTAATAATTTATAGCACTCCCATAGGCAGCTCTATAATTTCTTTGACGCTGTCCATCCATCTTATTTTATCTTTTCCTTCTTCCTTTAATTGGGTCAAACTTTTTTCCCCACTTCATTGATTGCTTGCATCAAAAATGCAAAGTTGGTACACGTTCATCATTGCTTCAGGGGAGAAGTTAGTCTTTATTTGATTCAAGCTTATTGGTTCTTCTTATGATTCATGCTGGAGAATCATCTCCAAATACATAATTCAAATGAATCACCTTTCTCTTGCTTCTTCTTAATGTCAACTTTTTGTAACTGTGCACACATCACCCTGGAAAGATCACTCCATTAATCAATGTTGTCCCACAAATACTTATATCCTTCATAATCTTATTTGCCTTCCTGTCTAGGATGGATTCATTTCTTCTTTATTTCTATACACATCACCTATTTTTATCATTCTTGAGCCCACTTTTGCTTCTTTGCTCAAATCACAAGCATTGTCTTCCTAATTAACTCCATTTCCGCTTTCATACATTTTCATTAATTTTAGCTACAAAAGTGATGCTGTGAACATATCCCAGATTTTTAATGCTTTAACCTCTTAGTTTGTTTACACATCTTCCAAGGCTGTCATTCTTAGAATATTATTCATTTTGGAGATTAAAAAACTACAGGAAAAATGCATATTTGAGCTTTGTCCCCCTTTTATTACTTTATAAGTAACGCAACGTGGTGAACATACATAATACTTCTTCCTCCTATTTTCCCCACAACCACCAGCCTGTAAGGTGGGTTGGGCAGAGAGAGAACAACTGGCCCAAGTCACTCAGCCTGCTTTCATGTCTAAGGCAAGATTAGAATCTAGTCTCCTGATATCTGGCTCAGCACCTTACATTAAACTGGGTCTCCATAACCTTTCCCCTCTACCTTTCCTATTCTGAACCAAACTGTTTCTCCAAAACCAGTTTTTAGAGTAGCTTCTTGTCCACTTCAAATGATCTTCAGGTTTCTGGTTCATACATTGCCTTGATATATTTTCACTCATTGGCTTGATGTAGAAACTATTGTTGCAATCAGTATATTTCTTGCCCTTTCCATTATCCATCTTAATTATCCAATCTTGTGTCTTTGTTCCATTTCATTTTTCTCTGTCTAAGTTCTCTATTTAAAACTTTCTCTAAAGAATTAGCTCAATGACTTAGTTTTACTCGCACATCTCCTTTATTTGGTACAGATACATACACCTATCTTTCTAATCTCTAGGCTACACAATCTTGTTCCATGTTTGTTGACACAGAACTGTTTAACTACCTTTTCCCCAAGTTTAAAACAGTTCAATCAGTACTTCATCTATGCCTGGTACTTTCTTATTTGACAGCTGGTCTACCACAGCTACAACATTTCAATCCCTAATGGAATCAGTTCCTAAATATATTTTTTCTGCAAATGTTTCTGTCATACTATTATCCCATTTGTAAAGAGTTTCGCTGTAGTTTTTCTATCTTCCTTTAACCTTATTTGCTTATATTAAATCTCTTCCATTCGGAGTACCACCTTAGATATAAATTTTTGTGTGATTTCAGTGATCTTGAAAAGTATTTGTTGACATTTTTGACTGAAAACCTTTTCCTCATTCTTTTCGTATTTCACAATAGTGGTCTACATTCAGTTATCACACACTCTTTCTGCTACCCAATTGTTTCAACTTCCATCTTTTTTTTTTTTTTTTGCTACCATGATACCTTGTTCTAAAGGCCACTTGAATTTCCCCCCCTTCTAGTTTTATACTGCATTTATTTATGTTACAATTTTCACAATGTCTTCTGTCTCTTTTCCCAGCACCAGAATCGTTTTCATGCATGTTAAGTATATTTAATCTGTTTTCTACATTTATGTTATAATCTGACTGTACATCCTCTAAGTCAGACCTTGTTGACAGTCCCATTCTTTTTAATTTTCTATGTTAATCCATAAATTTGGCTACCAATATTCACAGAATGATCCATACTCTACACCTGGAAGTCATCCGAATCCTGCATTCCATGGTGACTGTATGTGGGGTCAACATAAAGAGTCTGTATTTATGCTATTTGACTTAACAAAATATTTTGGCAAAATTCTATTAGCCTGGCTCCTATGGCAAGAGATGATGATATAAGTTTTCTGACAAGTTGAAAATAAAAAAGTGATCGGGTCTAGATGTCACCCATTTAGCAGAATTTAAAGAATTCTAATGTGAGATTTTACTTCTAAAAAAAGAACAGTCCCCAGGGATTGAAGCATATTCAGTATAACTCTGATTTATAAAAAGGGTTGGGGAGGATACAGAAAAATATAATTCAGTTACTTTAATCATTCTTCTAACAGAAGAACAAGTCTTACTGAAGTATTGCAAAAAGTATTTGCAATGCAATTCCAAAGTTCTAATGGCCGTTCTTCCCACAGGCCACATAATTGCATTTTGGGCGCTTGGCCAACCGGACCCCATAGTCACAAGACCACGATCTATGATTTTGCCAAAAACCATCATTAACCTCCAGGTTTTGGCAAAAATGTCCCATGGGAAACAATGGGTTCATTTTATGATCACGGTGTTCATTTATGCTTAATGACAGCAGCAAAAAAAGTCATAAAATTGGGTCAGTCACTTGAAGCCACTTATGGTCATAACCTATGACCATAATTACCAGGCTCAATTACATTCATAAACTGAGGACTACCTGTAATCAAATTAAGTCTCCTACTAAAATGGGCTCTTACTGTGCTTCCCCAAAACATGTCTCCATGCGTGTCAACTGTATAAATAAAATCTTCATTGAGGCAATAAGTTCTTGCAGAGCATGAGTGCCTACTACTCCCCATTACATCCCTGGCTCTACTTCACTAAAGGCTGATGATCCCTGTTCAGTAGAACTGATCCAAAATGTACATTCATTGAAGCATACAAAAGCACAGGGTGTCTTCCCAAGAAGGAACAATAAAGACCACATGTTTTCTAGAAAGAATTTAAGAAAGCCAGTAAAATAGTAATTTATCCCAAAGGTAAATTGGGAGGATGAGGAAGAGTCAGTGTGCAACAGCACCTATTTTAGCACTCAAAGCTAGAAATTCAGGATCAACCAGACTGTGTTTACCCCAAGAAAACCTTTTACATTCAGCAATTCAGGGTCAAATTGCACTTCATATTAGATACATAGCCCACAACTGACCCTCATTTTTTTTTTAATTCTAAAATAAGCATGGGGTGTTAGTCTGTAACAGGTCCACTGTAAAAAAACTAGAGAAAGATTAAATCACTTCCTGGAATTTACAACTTTACCTCCCCACCCCATCCTACTCCTCTTTCTTGAACAGGGTTAGAAAAAAGAAAAAAGACTTGACTTTACCTAAGGATTTCCCCCATCCCGTATCTCCCTCCAAAAGCAAAGAAGAAAAATTTGGAAATACAAATAACCAAAGGTAGAAATTTTCTTCCATTCTTTCATTTGCATTAACAAATCGTCTTTATTTCTAACATGGTGCACATTTCAGTGATTATGAATTAGCCTCCTGAAGGTCCTGAGATATGCAGTGATCTGTCCAACATAAAGTAGGAGATGCTGACTATTTTGACCTTGGCCAAGTCTCTGGACCAGGGGAGCACTCTTCATGACTATGCTGAAACTTCACCTACAGACCCCTAATACAAAGACAGTTTTGGGCTTCCTAAACACTACATGTTTTCTCAGCACCAGCAAGGGAGCTGATGTTTCATATTAACACCCATGTAAATCTGCCTCTCTAATAGAAGTCAGCCTGGTATTTAATACTTTGTCACTGCACTTTCTTCCTTGACACTTGTTCCAATCCAGATCAATCCAATCTTTTGTGCTTTCTTAGAGTAAAATAAGTATAGTCAATTCCATGCTACATTTTAAACATAATATTATTATAGTTTCAAGGTGTCAGTTATTATTTTCTGAAATGTCTATTGCTTATTTCACAGGATCACATATATCATAAATATTTGGAGGCATTAAGAATTTTAGAAATGAAATATTCTAGGTACAAAAAAACTTGCTGTCTACACTCTTTGTTTATATTGTACCATACTACCCATCCCATTTCCTTGTTTTCTGTCCCTGCCTTCGGTTAAAAACAGATAGTCCTCAGCTTACAACTATTCATTCAGCAATCATTCAAAGTTGAAAGCACTGAACAAAGGGACTTATGACCCAAACCTGAAGTGGCCATTGCAGTGTCCCATGGTCAAATAATCAGAATTCAAGTCCATCCTCACTTATGACCACAGGAATGCTTTAAACCTTGAGCCTGAGTCACCAGGCTCAAGGTTGACTCATCCTTCTATCCTTCCGAGGTAGGTAAAATGAGGACCCGGATTGTGGGGGCAATAAGATGACTTTGTATAAAAAAGAAAAGGGAGGCCAAAAGTCCTACTAAGCAGGTATATACAAAAGTATGAAGGCTATTGCTTAACGCATTGTAAGCCGCCCTGAGTCTCCGGAGAAGGGCGGCATATAAATCGAACCAATAAATAAATAAATAAATTTACCCCACCTGCCTATCCCTCCTCCAATCTATGTCCTTTTGGAACCCCTGGATGATGTCCTGCCTGATGGGATGAAGGTTATCCATCCATCCATGCCCATTTAACATCTTAGCAGCTTTCAATATCATTGATCATGGTATTCTTCTGGATTGACTCAGAGAATTGCATGTGCAGCACAGTGTTTTGCTGGTTTGCCTCTTTTCTCCAGGATCAATTCTAGTTGGTAGTGATAGGGAAAAAGAGGATTCATCCTTTGCCCCTACTGTGCTGTAGGGGTTGGTGTTTCCACTTCTATGCAACAACCAGATGAAGCCACTGGATGAGCTCATCTGTCACTATGAAGTAAGATATCACCAGTGTACTCAGCTATATTCCTGGCAAATTAAGCAATACTCTAGAACAGGGGTCTTAAACTACGGACTGGGGGCCAGATATGGCCTGCCAAAGCCATTAATCCGGCCCTCACAGGACCACAAGGCTGCCCCACTCACATCATTCCATCCACCTGCTGGCCCTCACCCTTTGGCCAAGCGCAGGACTTACCTCTGTGAGCCCTGAAGGCTGGAACTGGAAGGTAAGGCTAACATTTTTGGCCTCTAGAGTGATACTGGAGGTGGGGGCAGCCAAAAACGGGGTGAGCGGACATCCTGGGAGGCCAAAAACAGGCTTGTTTTTGGCTTCCCCCGCCTCCAGAAACACACTGCAGGGCAAAAATGGGGCACACAGAGGCCTCCCGGGGAATCTACGTGCCCCGTTTTTTACCTCCCCCATTTTGACCTCCAGAAGAGAGCGAGAGAAAGGGAGGGAGGGAGGGAGGAACTTGTTGATTGTAAGCTCCTTGGGGCTGAGAAGAATTGCTGCAAAACTGAGTTTCCTGAAATGGACCCCTAGACTCCTAAACAACTTAAAAATGATCTAGTAAAAAGAAAAGTCAATCAAAAGAGCAACATGCAAACAAAAGTAAATAAAACACCCCCAGGAGAAAAACAAATTAAAGTTTAATTTTTGTGTACTGCTTAATGGACTGTTAAATTGGCCATGCCCACCCAGTCACATGACTACCTAGGGCGCACCCAGCTGGTCTGGGGCCCCAACAGTCTGAGGGACCATGAATTGGCCCCATTTAAAAAGTTTGAGGACCCCTGATGTAGAAGACTTGTCCCAGTGCTTGGAACTTGTCCCAGTGCTTGGAACTGTGTGCAGAATAACAAGTTACAGCTGAACCTTGGCAAGGCTAGGTGGCTTTAGGTTTGGGCCCACTGGTTCTAGGCTCATACCATCTTTGATGCTGGATGAGTGGCACTGCTCCATACAGATCATGTCTGCAATATGGAGGACTTCCTACACAACTCCTGCTGGAAGACCAGGTGGCAGGATCTTCGCAGAGCTTCGTGTTGTGTGCCAATTGCACCCATTCGTAGATCAGGAAGCTCTATTCAAGAATTACTCATGTCCTAATCACCTCCAGTGCCTCAAGTGGTTGGAGAGGACTTGGGAGACTTGGTGTTAAGCCCAGGCTTGCACTTTTTTCATGCCTAGGCCTGCAGTACTTTCTCAGTTCACACATGGCCTGTGCTGGCCTCCCAGGATCTCCTTCATTTCCTGAGGCACCTCTTGCATATCTTCTGCCCAACTAGATTCCCACAGGCCTTGGCCTGCTTCTCCCCCAGCTCGGTCTCCACAATTCCTCAGTGGGTTCCCTTCCCATCCAGACCCAGCAGTGCAGGAAGGAAACATAAATGGGTGGGAAACAGATCCAGATCCTGTGGGACACAGCCAGATGGGAAGGAGACTCAAGAGATCCAGCGGATGGGATGAGGGAAAGTTGTGGGAGGCAGTTGCAGTATTCCTGAAGTCAATGTTAAGAGAAGGCAATTGCCAAGCACCATATTTTCATCATGTAACCACAGGGGTGCTGCAGCTGTATATCCCTTCATTCAGCACTGCTGTAATTTCAAACAGTTGCTGAACAAATGGTCATAAATTGAGGACCACCTTTAGCTGCTTCAAAATGCAGCAGTGCAAGCAATAACAAGTGCTTGTAATTACGCCCATGTGTCATGGCCCCTCTGCAAATTGCACTGGTTACCAATTGGCTTCTGGGTATAATTTAACGACAAAGCTCTTCATGGCATAGGGCCCGGAAATCGATGACTGCCTGTCTACTGTTTTTTTCTGCCCATCCAATGCATTCAGGCAGGGTGGATGCTGTCCAGGTTATATTGGTTAGATGCCATCATTTTTTTCTAGTTGTGTTTTTAACACATGTATCGGATTTACAAGTAATTCTTAGTTTACATTGGCAATTCGGACTAGAATTGCCTTTACAATCGGTCATAAAGTGCAATGTCACATGACCACATTGCTTAACAATGGCAATTCCAGAAGTTCAGGTTGCCACTGATAAATGAGGAATACACAGTTCATTAAGTGAGGGCCTCATGTGATTGTGACTTCTAACTTCCTGGCAGGGAATATTGGAAATCATGAGCACTGTGATGTTGTAATCACAAGATGGGTGCTGACTGCCCAAGTCATAATCATGTAGCCTTAGGGATGCTGTGATAGCCAGAATTCTGAGAACCAGTCACAACTACACTTGTTCAGCACTGTTATAAGTTTAAACAAGGCCTGAGTGACTGGTCAAAATCTGAAGACCACCTGTACTGTACACCACCCAGAGTCTTCACAGAGTTGGGTGGCCTTAAAAAAAATCCAAAATAAATAAATAAGCAAGCCAGGATCATGGACCTTGGGAAGCTTTATGGCCCCAACTATTTGTTCCCTTTTTCTGGGTCTGATTTAGATGTCACTGCTATTCCATTTAGGGAAACATATATCATATATGCACATAATTAAACATTCCTAAGTGAAAGCACAAAAGGTACTTTCACTCCATTTCAGAAGTTGTATTATATTTCCTAATAAAAGTCAAAGATAATAAAGTAATATACACAAGTTCTTGGTGACCTCTAGTGTAAGTCATCTTGATCTGCAAAAGATGTCAAATAATTAAGATAAAGGCTAGGGATTATTCTACTGCAAATACAAACAGATTAAAGGCTTCTTCTAGAAAGATTCTCACTCAGAGAGGTTCCCATCCCATAGATACAGATGGGCAATAGAAAAAAGGGCTAATAATAAAAATTGCTGCTGTATTTGACAATCAAGGCTTTGTCAATTCAGTTTGCATTCATCAACTATCCCAACTATCTTTTTCACAAGTAGTGTTGCTAAACCTCCCCTGAGAAGTCCATAATGCCAGGAAAAATGGAAAGAGAACAAGGTGACCAGCAGCAAGCAAGACTGACTTAATTATAACAGCAATGAATGTACATTTGAGAAAACTCAAATGTCAGGTTGAGGATAAGCCATACTAGATATTAACACCAACTTGATGGCACATCATCACCACTGCTAATATAGCAACCCTCATCCTACTGCTAGGCATTTATTTCTGATTCCAAAGATAATTTATATGGGGGGAAAAACATTAAAAAAAATATTTGTAGCATTCTCTGTCAACATCAGCTTATTTTTGTCAAGCGTTAGAACTGACTCCCCACTCCCTTTTCCTAAATAGCTACAGAGAATTCAAAGGCCTTCTTTTTCATTTTAAACTAATTATTCATTGTGTCAAGACTCAAATGAACAGTTTTGTGTTAGCTATATCTCAAAGATAAAAAAAGATCAAACTGTTGTTTGTCACATGGAGAGTCACATAGAAGACCTTTATAGTATCTCCAGTGCCATTTAGCCATATGTAGGCCCAAATACAGGTTTAGAATTTTTTTTAACTAAAAGCTTCAATATCCTTCCCTCCCTCCTTCATGCACCCATACAAACCACAAAATTCAAAATCCAGTGGATATCTACTTTTGAGAGCAAAAAGAATTGAGGAGGGAAATCCACTGTGTACCTTTTTCAATGTGATGGCTTCAAAGTATTAGAGAGCTCATCCAATTTCAATAAGGATTTACAATCCACACTTGGTACTCTTCTTACACATCCTTTCCCCCTTTAGTGTTATTGCTTTGCCCAGTTCACGCAAGAACCTTCCTTTGTTTTGAAAACCACTTATTGTTATCTCAAAGGTCCAACTAGACTTTTGAAAAAGCACCTTTGGGACAACCATGATCTGGATGACTGAGACATTTTTTGTAATACTTTAAGGCAAGGGTGTCAAACTCATGGCCTGCGGGCTGAATACATCATGCACTGGCCACGCCCACCCGTTTTCACGAAGTGGGGGAAAGTCGCGATACTCGTGATAAATTTATGGAGAACTGGTAAGGTCCCGGAAGACTGGGAGGAGGTCTTAAAGAGAGTCAAAGATGTCTCTGCTTCAAAAAGAGAAGGATTTCAGAAATTGCAGATTTCTCAGCTTGACATCTATACTATATATACTACTATACAAGCCTCTTAGTAAACACCATGTTACTGAGTACTTACCGTAGATAGAAATGGAACAATTAAAAATCAGCAAGGGTTTCTCAATTAGCAATCATATTAGACTAACCTAATATTTTCTGATAGTCAGAATTCCATGGACATAGTGTATTTTGTCTCAACAAATCAATATACTTATTAATAACACATTAGATGATACAGCTGTTAGATGGACTTATAACTAGTTAAGACATGGTACACAGAGAGTACTCTGTATTGGCTTGGAGAATCATTTTTATTAATGACTTTTTGAAGGCACTAAGGGGATAATCATTAAATATGATTATTAAATTATTAAATATGTAAATTACAGAAAACTAACTTTAGTATTCTTTTTACCAAGAGAAAAAAATTCAGACAGCATGTAATAATGAACAGGACTGAAATCAAAGGTTGAAATGTAAAAGAAAGAAAAATTCAGTTATGTGTATAGAGAGAAAAAAAGGAAGGCATAATTATGGGATGAGGGGGATTTAACTTGGCATTAATACATATGAAAAATACATATTAATAAGATATCAATGTTCTCAATTAATACAAATAAATCAACAATGCAATGTAATCACTAAAAAGGCAAATGCTATTTCAAGATAGCATTTCTTGATATTTAGAGTCAAAACTACCCATCGATCTAAAACGGGTTAACATATTCCACATGAAGCAGGCTTTGGATTAGATTATTTTTTAATATTTCTTCTGACTCTTAAGATTCTACAAAATACTTTATGTTGTTCATTTAGAATTGTTTCTTGCTAGACATGAAATCAATGTTAGGTGATTCATTTATAGTTAATGCCCCCAATACATTTCTTCAGTTGGTGGCTGGTTGATTAACTGATTGATTGTGACAGATTATGTTCCATCAAGTTGGTGTAGACACTTAGAAACTACACAGACAGAGACCTCCAGATCTTTGGTCAACTACCATGCATTCAAGTCTTCCAAAATTGCACCCAACAGCTTTGTATTCCACTTTGTTGGTGGTTATCCTCTTTTCTTCCCTCCTTTCTCATATTATAATTTTCATAAACTTGCAAAAGATTGCAAATAATAATCTCCATGTGAAAACTCTTGAATGCTTCGTTCTATTATCCTTTGTTTTTGGGGCTACCCACAGTGTTCCCCCAAGTCTTTCTTAACACCAACATTCAAAAACATCCCCACACTTTCTTTCAGGCTTCTTCAAGGTCCAAATTTTGTCTCCATAGCATTTCACAGGGAAAATCAGTTATTGCATGATTCTTATCTTTGTGAGTATAAACACATCTTGACATCTGAATATATTTTCTAAGGCTTCACTGTTCTCCTACTATAAATGCTAGTCTGCAGAATCTGAGAATTGGTTCCTTTAATAAATTCATACTTGATCCTGAAAGGCAGAAGCTATCCACTACTTCAGTTATCTGCATTGTCAAATTATATCTCTGAAGTGATATTAATATTTTGAAGACCAATTACAATACTCAGAAAGCCAGTCTGTGGCAGAATTATTTTTACTGACTATGCTATGTATAAGGAAATTGCAGATTGATGTATTTGACTGACACATAATCAAACAATGGAAACTTTAATGGTGAAGGCAGAGAATGTTAAATCAGCTGATTGTAAAATTCTCAATATTGCTGTTGAAAGACGTTAGCATGCAGATCATAAATGTAATTTTACACCAAGGCACATACTATGAGGGGTGTTGCAGATTGGGATACAATTCTTCTTGACACTAAGTGCTCTTAGCTTTATTTTATCTTCAACTGCAAGAACACAATGCTTGTAAAAGTCTATGGTAATTTTGTGGAGAGTATCAGTCCAAAAGAAATCTATTTAAAACTGTCCTTCATGGAAGATTCTTCTTCTTTAAAGATTATTCCGTTCTTGATATTCACACTTGTCCTCTCTAGATCAATTTAACAAATAAAATTGGTGCCAAAGTTCCTTAATTGCATATGCTTCAGAAATTTGTTAATAAAGTATATTCAGATTTGGTTATATTTTCTCCTGTGCTTACTCCACAAGATGAGATCATCATAGTTATTACTGGAACCATGGCAATTATGAATGCAAAGTAGATAACTTTGATATCTTTGATATCTCAGGTGTTATCACTTACACAATCCTTTCATGAATCTGCTCTATTAAGTCATCTTTTTCTAAACATCTTATATGGCTGTGTTTTCTTATTATGCAACACACATACACAAGACACACAAATGTCCCTTATAAAGTAACAACTATGTTACACTTATTTCAGAAATGTTATAAAAGTAACTATTTGGTACAAATGACATTAGATCTAATTCTATCTAGATGGATATTGCAATTTTCTATTGCTATTTGTCCATATAAAGAGAGAGATAATATTATTTAGCTGGTGTTCTTAAACATCCCATGTTTTCAAATTATTTGCATACTCACTCTCTACTGCTTGTACCTTTTTGAAAATTTTGGTGCATTTAAGTAAGTCTTGACTGCTGACAACTACATGGACAAGTCCATGCAGTTTTCTTGACAACATTTTTGGAAATTGTTTGCCACAGCCTTCTTCCTAGGGATAAAAGAAAGTCACCCAGCCGGCTTTATAACTACAGCAGGTCTATCCTGATTTCTTCAATCATTAAATGAAATTATCTCTTCCTCTAGTCTATTATTTTATTCTCATTTCTTGTAATTTCAAATAAAAATAGGCATCACTGTGGAAAAAGATTTCTTAATTGCCACTAATTAATTATCATGCCATTAATTGTCACATAGTATGTGCCATTCTTGCGACTCTTAGGAAGCCTCAGAAACTTTCCAAAGGCTTTCTGAAGCATTGTGAGAACTGTGTGTGTGGAGATTGGTAGTCAGAAACCTCAGGGGTTTGAGGTAGCACTCAGCAGCGGCAGCACCACTGGGTCTCAAGTAAAGGCTCAGGGATGGGGGTGGGCAGCTAGCTGAGACTGCTGGATGCTATAGATCTCTACTTCAGCTCCAATGCCATCAACAAGTACCATTATGCAGCATGGCCAAAAGGGAAGAGATGGGTGGAATGAGAAAGGGGTGGGTGGAAGGAGCTGGAGGCAGAGGAGGTAGTCTCTTGCATTTCTGTGGTCCAGAGCAGGGAGGAATGGCTTAGATTGGGATGGATCCCTGCTTAACAACCGATAGGATTGCCTAACAAAGGCAAAGGGGATTGTCAAGACTGTCATGACTAACATACAAGTAACATCATGCTTTATGATTGTAGTGCTTAGCAAAGGAGATTCCGGTACCTATTATCATCATGACTCAAGGCTACCTGTACTAACAATGGCTGAGTGTGAAAGGTGAAAGGTTCCTTTTTCGTTTTATCTGTTCCAGGGGTGAAATGCTCCCGGTTCGGACCGGATCACCCGATCCGGTAGCGATGGCGGCGGGTGGTTCGGAGAACGGTAGCAAAAATCCCTGCCCCCCCCCCAATGCCCAGCTGAGCCGCACAATCATCAGAGGCTTTTTTTTTATTTTTAAAAGCATTTTTTCTACAACCTCTTCGGCCAAAAAAATGTTTTTAAACGTTTTTTAAAAAGAGGTTGTAGAAAAAAATGCTTTTAAAAGCCTCTGACAATCGCAGTTGAGTTGCCTGATCGTCAGAGGCTTTTAAAAGCATTTTTTTCTACAATCCCTTCGGCCGAAGAGGTTGTAGAAAATATGTTTTTAAAAGAAAAAAAAGCCTCTGATGATCAGGCAACTCAGCAGGGATCGTCAGAGGCTTTAAAAAAAAAAGTTGGCCACACCCACCCAGTCACATTACCACACCACCACCAAGCCACGCCCACAGAACCAGTAGTAACAAATTTTACATTTCACCACTGATCTGTTCCCAGATTTGCAGCAAATTGTGAAGGGAGTATTGCAAGAAGCACAAGAGATCTGGATTTCTTCTCAGCCCCTTCTTTCAACAAGGAAAGCTATCCCTCAATTTAGCAATAGATCGCACAACTCAAACCTTGTTACAGAGACTTTTTTTCACTAGCAGAGCTTGAAGCACATTAAAGCCAACAGCAGTCTTAAACCTAAATTACTTTCAGCATGCAGAAATATCATAAACTGCAGCCATTTTCAAGGTTCTTCTGGCTACTTGGCCACTGATACAAAAAGAGAATAGTTCAAATCTGTTAAAACAAAGGAAATAAATTATTTTCTTTTAATTGTATTTTAGCACTTCTGAGGCTTTGGTGCTACATGAGAATCTACTGGAGAGGTTTTATAGGATGGAGAGATGAACCCACTTGCTTTCTCTTTAAAATTCCAGCATATATCCCTTCACCAGGCAAGGCTAGGCAATCAGGGAGAAGATCATGCATCCAGTTCAATTACCTTTAGATTTGCAGACAGAGAGCAGAAGCAGCCTCTACTTATAAAAGACTAAAGTCCAAGGTTAGTAACCGAGCAACACCCTTTCAATTAGGTGTCCCTGTTGGGGTTAGGCAGCAAGCTATATTTGATTACTTTCTAGCAGGGCTGTGTATATTTCAAAAGTTATTTGGAGAAAGTGCTTTGGACCTCATATGAATGAAATACCTCTATAATATTCATTGAAATTTGGACTTCTTTCAGGCTTCTGTGCTTTCAGCTGCGGCATCATTTCTTTCAGGCTAACAATGCCACCTTAATAGTTGATCTACTTTACTGGACAGCAAAAAGAGGAGGTGAACTCATGTGAAGTCCAAAGCTCTTTTTTCAAATAATTTTCAGTGAGTGCACAGCAGGCAAAAAGCCAGGGGCCATGTTGGAAGGCAGTAAATATTCTTATCACAATATAATTGGTTAATCGGTATACTGAAAAGAGATTTTTCATAAGAAAAGAGCTAACTGACTTTAAAGAGAAGGTGGTTCAGAACTTCTTTTAGGCCACATATTTACATAGATTAAAGCTGACCAAGGATAAATCTACTCCTATTTTTCCAAGCTATACTCCCTTGCTGAAAATTCTTTAATTGGGGTCTTAGTGCAACCTTTTAAGAACTCTATCTTGTGATTTTTAGCTAAATCATTCATCGATCACAATTTACAGCTACACCTTATGTGTCACACTGGTTCATAGGTATTCTAACACAAAATGAGCACACTGCTTTTAAATTCAAATCAATAACATTCCAAAAATTAAGAAGAAGAAAAAAGTGTCTCCCTGAACTCATTATTTCCAGCTGCAGAAAAAACATTGGAGTTATATGTAAGGAAGAACATAGTTCCATCTTCTCTCAAGAAGCATCATCTGCATTTTCTTCTGCATTTGGAAAGATAAATTGGTTGATATAACCTCTTTTGGAATATCATTTTTCTCTAATTACAGGCATTTCTATGGCTACTTTAATAAAGAGGTATAACATGAACCAAAGCACTCAAGCCTACCTGAATCTTTTTGCTGCTAATTATTAGCAAACTCACAAAACAGACAAGGAAAGTGGCCAGGGATTTACTAATTTAAATTACAAATCCTGTTCTGCTTTGTTGCTATAAACCATTGTCAATTATCATGTTAAACTTCTCTACTTGTTTTGTTTATCTAATGCAGCTTGCTGATATTACAGTTTAAATTTTATGTATAAGGGTTTTTTTATTTGCAATGTGACCTTCTATTTAGAATAGCCTTCTCCAATATAGTACCTTCCAGATGAGTTGAGACTATAACTTCCAGATTCCCAACCAATAGAATCAAAAGCACAATTTAAGTAATAAAAATGTAGCAACAGGAAAAGAGTATAAAGACTATATTCTCTTTAATTACTTATTTGCAAAGGACTCATCAAATTTCCTTCAAAGACTATCATGAAGGGTTATCTTGAATTGGGATTAACAGCTGCTTATCTGCCTCCCAACATGGCTGTCACACATAAATTGGCAATCTTATTTATGAGAGAGAAGAGGGGACGGGAAGTTGTACCTGAGCCTATTGAACGTCCAACGGAGTCAGAGGAAAGAACCACTGAATCTGTAACACAAGAGTACAAGTTCATTTTTCCCTTGTCATATAAACTTACTTATTAATAAGAAACTCCTATTTCCTATTCCTCAAAAAATCAATCTATTGGTTAAACATGAAGCAGAGAAATTTTATCCCAATATTAATCTAGCTTTGACTGACTAATCTAGTCAGTCAAAGTGGAATGGCCTAGACTTATATCCTTTCCTGAAAAGTGAAAACTACAATAAGAGATAAACCCCTACAAAAACTTGTTGGCTCACAACAGAAAGTCAGTGTTTGCCATTACCTTTGAGGAGCTATAAATATTTAAAGTGAATTCCAGAAGTCCCAAAGGTATTTTTTTCAAGAGGCAACTGGACTTTCTGGTTTTTCTTTGAAGACGTTTTACTTCTCATCCAAGTTGCTTCTTCAACTCTCCAAACATCTTCAAAAAAACCCAGAAAATCCAGTTGCTTCTTGAAAAAAGTACCTTTGGGACAACCATGACGTGGATGATTGAGAATCTCCATAGAAGATGGAGATAACTGCAGTTATTTTAGTTGTATATATGTTTATCTTGTAACAGAGAACATAGATTGTATTAAATTACTGTGTTATAGAATGTATAAATATGTATAATACCTAAACATGAAAATATAAATAAATATATAAATTATATAAATATAAACAATAATAATAATGAAAATATAAAAGGTATGATGCCTTTTCATTACACATCTCTCCATTCTTATTTTCTAGTACGTAAGTGGTTTGCTTGTCCAATTCTACCAACAGCTGTCCAAGACATAACTAGGACTTTTCCATTTTTCCCCTTGATGTTCTAATGCCAGAAACTGGACTTCAAAATGCACATATAAGGTCATATTTCTACATTGGTAAATCTCTTTTAAAAATCACCTTTTAGTACAGACTCCAAGTTCCAATATCCACCAATAAACAAACTTAAATACATGTAAATGAAATTATTATTGTTGCTGTTATTTTAAAATCTTCTTAGTGCAATCATAATTCTAATTTCTCAAATTACATAATAACAAAGTGAAAATTTAATTTTTCGTGATTTCCTTTTAAAAGGTTATATTTATATTGTGCTTTTCCTTTATACCTTGAGGCTCCCAATTCCCCCATTTAAACTTGTTTATTTAATCTTAAAGAAGTAGATATTTAAAAATCTACAAGCGATGACACAATCTGAAGGCCTTGTATTAGCCACATGGGTAGACCAGATTATGAAATCAACTCCACAAGATTTTCACAATTACTTTTGTTGAGACCGGCTATTAAAGCAAAATTTCACTTGTTTTGATTTTGTTGTGTCTCCTTCTTATAGTTCCACAAATTAGTTTTGAGTCACTTCCAAATGTTATCTGGATATTCTGGGCTTTAAAAATCTTTAGCCTTTGTTGCCTTGTAATGAAATCAGCTTATCTCCATCAATTTTTCCTTCCTCTCTGCACCTTGCTTGTTATAAATAAATACTAACAACAATCCTTTTGCTATATTCTGACCTGTTGCCTCTTTTTAAATGCAGCTACTACATCAGCTTTATCAGAAGACTACTAGAGGCTCCGTTTGTGCAACCTAATTTTGAAAGGCAGCCATCTTTTCTTCAACCGGCCACAGAAATGAACACGGCTGAACCAATCAGAATGCACCATTCAAAAACTCTGGTGCGAAAAAACACAAAAAATAGCAAAAAATATATTTATTCTTCTGAAGAGTCAGAAACAGATACAGAAGAATCATTCACCGAACAAGAAATCGAAACACCCATGAGAAAACTATTTAAAACGTTTGGCACAAGTCTAACAATTTCAAAAGAATCGATAAAAGCCAATAATGCAAAAATACAAAAGAGACGAAGAAATAAACAGACACCTCAAAGCCTGCACGACTCGATCCGGACAACGATGATGACGACGCCTGAACCCAGAGGGCCCTGCGAAATTTCCCCCACACCACAAACGATCCAAAGAACAAAATACTCCAAGCAAGAAAGCTCCAAAGAAAAGAGACGAACCACAGCTGCCAGCAGAACACCCAAGATCGAGCCGGAGACCGAATCATCAGAAGGAGAGCACTACGAGGGAGCTACAGCAAAGAGTACCTCTCCCAGCGGCTTCAGCAAAGAAATGACCAACGCGCATGCGCAGATGAACACAGAGAACTACAATGAACTTTATGAAGAAGGAGAACCTTTCAAGCTCATCAGCAGAATACCCACACCATTCTGCAATTTTCAACATCTACAGGACCATGGACTACCCACAGTTGTAAGTAGTGGGAATAGTAATATTGGGAATCTACCTAGTGATTTCCCAAAACTTAGAATTGATGGCATCAATTTACAGGAATGGTGTCAACAAATTCAGGTTGTCTTTATGAAAGAAAATTTATTATTTTTTATAACCAATCCTCCCAAAAGACCGTGGACTCTAAAAATAGACTGCCTGCATCACAGAGCATTCTATTTAATAATTTCTAGCATATCACCTGCCATGTACTACAGTATTAAGCATAATCTTACTGTTTCAGAAATAATTCAATGCATGTTTAAATTGTTTCATAGTGAAAGTGTAGCAACAACCACTAGAATGTCTAAAGATTTCTTTTCAGCCAAATTAAGATCTGGAACCACCATAAGTGAACATTTAATATCCTTAAACAAAACCAGAGCAGAATTACATCTAAGAGGAGAAATAATATCAGAACAGACAATGAAAAGCGTTATCCTTAACTCATTAGATTCATCATGGGATAATTACATATCACACTTAGACTCAATCAATCTAGGATACTTATCCATAGAAAGTCTGTCAAATAAGTTAATAGCTGAAGATAATTTGAGGAAAAGTAGATACAATGCATACACAGAACACAGACAGGCAAAAGGGGTAACCTTCCAAGAGAATCACCAAAAACAATTGAATGTTACAATTGTGGATCCAGAAAACACTCTAAGGGAGATTGCCCCATGTTTCATAGGGAAAGACAAAACCGTGATTATAGGGGTAGATATCAAGACAGGCAATCATCTATTGATAGATACAGATATAGAGACTCCCCAAACTACAGAGAACGCAGAGGATAGAGATAATTCAAGGGACAGAAAATCAGGATCATTAAATGGATTAGATAAACATAACGATGTCATCACACAAAAATCAAAAAACAATGCTTGGCTCATAGATTCAGGGGCGACTAATCATACAACAAATAACAAGAAAATACTGTCTTCATTCACAAATGATAAATTTATGATAAGAGTAGCCAATCAAGAAAATGTTCAAGTCATAGGGAAAGGAGATGTAAATACACCTGGTTTAGGTAAAGTAGAGGGGGTATTGTTGATACCAGAAATATCACATAACATACTTAGTGCAGTGAAATTAAGCCAAGATTCCAACATAAATATAATCTTCTCTGGGGGAAAAGCAATACTAGAAAAGGATGGGACTAAATTGAATAGTGTAGTTATCGAAGGGGGCCTACCCTTCCTTGTAACAGAAGATAAATGGTTGCATAACATTAATACAAACACTGATGACGACATCAACATAGACAGTGAACATAGTAACAACAATGACAATGAAGAACCCAATACACACTGTAATCACAAAGACACACCCACTAGTGATACACACAATAACAAAAGACCCAATATAGGCAAACCAATTCATGATGAATGTGCACACATGTTGCATAGAAAATTGGGACATGCAAGTTTCCCTGTAATACAAAAAATGATTGAACATGCTGATGGCGTTAAAATAAAGGATTGTAAAAACTATTTGGAATGCTCAGTATGTAAATCCTCAAAACTCAGAACAAACCCAAAACCAAAGAGGGCAACAAGGACCTCTAACCAAATTTTTGATCTGGTACATATGGATCTGGTTGGTCCATTAACACCATCCATCACATACAAAAAAAGATATTTCCTAACTATTGTAGACGACTATAGCCGTTATGGATTTGTTTATACTTTAAAACACAAAGATGAAACTTTCCAAAAATTCAAAGAATTTTACAAACGTGTAGAAACACAACACAATATCAAAATAAAACAAATCATGACAGATAGGGGATCCGAGTTCATGTCAAAAGAATTCTCACAATGGATAAAAGACAAAGGAATGCTACACTTCACGACTAGCCCATTTTCTGCTTTTCAGAATGGTACAGCAGAACGAAAGAACTCGACACTGCAAACCATGATTAGATGTACATTAGAAGATGCTGGTTTAGGAAAACAATTCTGGTCAGAAGCATTACTATATTCAAACTATACCCAAAATAGGACCTGGTCTAGCATCCTAAATAAAATACCATACGAAGTGATGTACAATAGGAAACCAAAAATATCACACATGCACATATTTGGAGTTACAGCAGACGTACAAATACCAAAACAATTAAGACGTAAGGGAGATAACGTATCCAGAAGGCTCAGATTCATGGGATACGAAACAGGCACAAAAGGATATAGATTCATTGACAGTAATAACAAATTCATAGTCTCAAGAACAGCAGTATTTCATGAACAGGCCAACTGGTCTAAGATACATCTTAACGAGATAATCCAAAATACAAAACCAAATATTGAACAACAAGACAGAATAGAAAGAGAGAAACATGAACATAACACACATGATGACAAAAACAAAACATGGACAGGTAACCATACCAGGATAAAAACAGATTCATTAACCAAAAAGGAAGCAAGGTATCTACACGATAATGAGAGCATTCCAATAAGAACAATCAGGTGTAACAGAAAACAATTACCCAATAAGTATAAGGATTATATAATGTGTGTGAATGACGAGACACCAACACCTAACACATACGAGGAAGTGTTGAAACTTCCCATGGAAGAAAGAGAGAAATGGGAATTAGCCATAACAAAAGAAATGAACAGCTTGCGTGAATTAGGTGTATTTACACCAGTCCCTGCCCCTGAGAACAAGACAATTATAGGCACCAGATGGATATTCAAAATCAAAGATTTAGAAGAGGGTAATAAATTATATAAAGCTAGATTAGTCGCACAAGGTTACGCTCAAAAATATCCTGAGGATTACACTGACACATACTCTCCCACTGTAAGAACCGAAAGTGTTAAAACAGCTTTAGTCATAGCGGCTATACTCAATCTTGATGTCTTTCAATATGATGTGTAGACCGCATACTTACATGCAAAGCTCGACAAAGAGATATATGTAAGGGCACCTCATAGCCAATGTACAAATAGTAATGAGACCTGGTTACTTAACAAAAGCTTGTACGGATTAAAACAATCCGGCAAGCGTTGGTATGAATGTCTAGTCAGCGTGCTTAAAAATATGGATTTCAAAGCCACAACTGCAGACAATTGCTTTTTTGTTAGAAAGGAAGGTGAATCATTAGAATTTGTGTTAATCTATGTGGATGATATTTTGTATATAGGCAAACATAAAGAAAAGAAAGACTTATTTGTATCCAAGCTAAGTGAACATTTCTCTTTAAAATCGCTAGGAAGGGTAAACAAATACCTTGGAGTTCAAATCAATAAAACAAGAAAGGGATTCAAATTATCCCAGAGAGATAAAATTATAGAACTTCTGGAAAAATGCAATTTAAGAGATGCCAAACCTTGCGATACTCCTATGCAGACTGATTTTCTAAGGAATATGGATGAATCTTCACCTGAGTTCGAGAACAATAGATTATATAGATCAATTATTGGTTCTCTCTTGTATATATCTAATTGGACCAGGCCTGATATAGCTCTGCCACTTAATTTATTATCTAGACATGTAAGTAAACCACTTATGTATCATTGGGAAGCAGTTAAACGAATACTAAGATATCTAAAACACAGCATGGATTTCTGCCTACTCTTAGAACCCAATAATATTAAAGAACCTATTATCACCAGTTACGCTGATGCAGACTGGGCAGGTGACATCAAATGTAGAAAGAGCACCTCAGGTTATGTATTATTTTTAAATGATTGCCCAATATTCTGGTACACTGGGAAGCAAGATTTAGTAGCGACTTCCACAACAGAGGCAGAATACGTCTGTTTATCTAAAGCCTCAAATAATTTAGTGTGGTTTAATGATTTATTATCTGATATTTGGAAGAATCCAACACTACCATTTGTCATACATGAAGATAATAAGGCGGCTATAGAAATATCAAGATCTGACGCCATTGGTCAAAGGTCCAGACATATAGATATCAAATTTAAACACGTGAGACAATTATCTCAGGATGGATTCATTAAAGCAATCCACTGCGAAACCTCAGAACAAATAGCTGATATATTAACTAAACCTTTACCTTCTAAACAACACAAATACTTGACATCAAAATTACAAGTACTATATAGTTCTGAATCCGAATGCAATCATTGTTATATGTCGAATCGGCATTTAGAGGGGGATTTGTCATAAGTAAATGCCTTATTCTATAACAAGAGATATGTATATATGTACAGGATATAAAGGGTTAATTTATTCCTCCTCCTTTAATGTATTCATGTGTAATCACCCCCTTCCTTGACTCCTCCCCTTTGATATAAATAGAGAGTGCTTTTACCTCATGCTGGCTTCTCACTGTAAATCTGACAAGAATAAGTAGAATGCCTAATATGAATAAACACTTCTTTAACTGAAGAAATTGCTTCTGAATTCATCATTGAGTCTGATCCTCAAAATATTGTAACAGTTTGCCACTGCCTCCTCCCTAGGGCTGAGTGACCTACCTAGAGTCACCCAGCTGGCTTTGGGCCTAGCAGGACTAAACACCCAGTTTCTAGCTTGATGCTTTAACCAGCATATCAGATTGGCTGTCTTCCTTTCCTCCTAGTCCGCATTGTATTCTACATATTTTACTCAATGATTATATTAATTAGACTGTGATCTATTGATAAGGAAGGACATCCCATAAATAGTCATAAGAAACAGGTATAATAAAAGTTGTTTAATCTGTATTAACTAACGATCTGAAACTCATCCTATTCTTATTCACTAATTTTAAATACACAGGACAGAATTTCAAGTTACGTTCCCTACAGAGGTTTATGAAAATAAAGTTCTCTTTTCCATTCACTTTCCAGTCACTCAGGCTTTTAAAAATAATTAAAAATTATGTCATGGAGGCTCTCCTTAACCATAGGAAAAGGGATGTTAAGATTTACAGGAGGAAAGATGCAAGCAACTGCCCAATTCATGGCAATTTTTCAGTCCAGCCTTTCATATCACGTCATCATCTGGATAGGCTTCAGGTTTGTCACAGTATAAAGAAACTATGCACTTGTCACTGACCTTTGATCTTTGGCAGAGCTGGGACACTGGTGAATTAATCATTCAGCAAAATAAGCATATCCTTAGGGTGCCGAGGAAAGGGGAGTGCCACATTCAACTTTAAGTGAATTTTTAAAATTGTCCTTATCTGCCATATTCAAATTTAATCTTCATTGTTAAAAACATATGTTCTTTGGCGTGGTGATTGACTAACGTTTAAAAGTTCGTTTTGAAGGTACCATCAGATATCACATTTGTTTCTGTCTCATCACATACATTTTGCTTCCATCGAAGGGCATAACTGCTGGGCAGTGTATGGGGCATTAGTTGGCTTTAATCTACCCGGGGATAGTGCATCTGTCATAGGTGTTTTTAATCTCTCAATGAGGTTTCAATATCATTGATCATGCTATCCTTCCAGACTGACTTGCAAGGACTGAGAGTGGAACGTTATGTGTTGCAACACAATTTCCCTCTTCTGTGTTTGATTTTAGTCATTGACTGGAGGCGGAGGAAGTGTTGCACCCAAAATCCCTGCACCCAAAATCCAAGTACCATAGAGCTTGATGCTCTTTTCTCTTCTGTTTAATTTCTATGTAAGGTATCAGTTACTGATGATATTCATTTGTATATTTTCAGATTGACCAAGTAATGCTGTCAAGATCTCATACCATTGTCTGAAGACTAGGAAGAGTCTGGATCAGGATGTACGTGTTTAGGTTCAACCTTGAGAGGTTCATTGGGATTTTTGCTATGCACTCTGCAGGAGTTGTCTTGGAAGAGTACTTGAAAACTTCAGCTATCTAGAATGCTGCAGCAGCACAAACAATTAATGGGCAATGTCTCAATATGCCCATATAATATTTTTGTTTTATGTTTCCAGGTGTAATTCAAGCTGTTGGTTGTCAACCAAAAATGCCATTCCAGACACTGATTATTTGAAGGTTCATTTTTCTCCTGTGATATCTGTAGATCCAGAATTATCTGACAGAGTTAGCATGCTTTGGGATCTATCTATCGAATAATGCTATCTAATGAGGTCTGGGAGGTGTACCTTTTCCATCATGACTCTTATCCTTTGTAACAGCACACCCTCAGATACATAAACAGCCTCAACTTCCCCAGGTGTTGGACTCACTGTGGGTTGTTTTGCTCTTATTGTGTTTGTTGTCTCCCTGTTCATACATCTATTCTCTTTTTTTATGGTGTTTGATTGTTGTTTTTGTTTTAATCGGTATACCACTCAGAATTGTCTCCATTGGCCAGCCTACAAATATGACAGAAAGACAGATAGATAAAGTCGGTCCTGAGATAATCCAGAGTCTTTTCAGGAGGCTGGGAGAAGAGAGAGGGGGATAATTTTCTTTCTATTACCTTCCTTCAGTTAACTTATCTTGGACTCTAAATTATTACCTTGTAAGAAGTCATTTCCCACTTTCTTTTTCATCATTAAATTCAAAAGCAGAAAAATAATTGTTTGTGACCAGAAAAATATAGTGTTTAGAATTGAATGTATAGATTGTATGCTATATTTTGAACAGAGTTCTGAGAAATCACAAAAGAGACCACAGGTCCCACAGGAATAATATACATTTAATAAGGGTTAGATACAGTTCTTGCTTTACATACCACAGGAATAGTATTCTCCAGAATCCAAACCAAACATAGAGAGGCCCTGACATTTATCTGGCAGCTTCTCTCCTTTAAAATAGTGCAGACCTTGAACGTCATTTCAAAGAACTATTATTTCAAAACTGGAAAAAAAAACATCAAAACAGCTCCAATTTTTAGTGTATACCTAAAATATTCCCAATTGGATGTTGGCTTGCGATCAAAATATCATATAAATTGAACTAATTAATAATGAATAAATAATAACAGTAAGTAAAAATTATTGCCAGCTTCTGATTACCAGGGGGAAAAGTTCAACAGCAGATATTTTTAGTGCTCCTTCAGGTCATGTATAAATAAATAAAGTGTGCTGTTTGAGGACATTCCAATTCTCAGAGGCATTTAAAGGTTTAACACCTATAAATTGCTATCTTATTTTTTATTGTTCTTTCAGTTGTCTGTGATCACAGCCCCACAGCCATTTATTCTGATGTAAGTACTAGTGGAGAGCCAGTCTGGTATAGTGGTTAAAGCATCAGGCTAGGAACGAGAAATCCATGAGTTTGAATCCTGCCTTAGGCACAAAGCCAGCTAGGTGATTTTAGGCCAGTCACTTTCTCTCAGTCTTAGGAAGAAAGTAAATTACATCTGAAAAACCCTATGAAGAAAACAGCCGACACCCGCCCAAGCAGTTTCCAAAAATTGACACAACAAAATAATAATAATAATAATAATAATAATAATAATAATAATAATAATGATGATGATGATGATGATGATGTATCTGTGAGGGAGAGTTAGTGTTGGGGGCAAAGACCTCTGGATTCAAACTGGATGGTTAAAAAAAAACCATGTTTTATTTTGAAAGGTGTCATGAATCCAGTGGCATCCAATGCTGAGGTTTACACTAGAAAGAGGAGCGTAAGAAAGATATTTGGGGCCTCAACAGGTATTCAGTTTAGTAGTTTTCACGCTACCTTTCTTCGGATATTCAGCTAAACTCAAACTGGGCAGAAAAAAGGGAAACATATGCTACTCCTGACTCCTCCCCCTCTCTAAACTTTCTGCCAGAGTTCTGAAGAACAGCTGCACTGTGCTCACATTTGTATGAACTTAAGTCTCTGCACAATCTTGGAACCAGCTTTATTGCATGAAGGGGAATATTTGCATTCAAATATATTGCCTCTTCTAATCTCCAAGCATGTAGGAGATATTGGAACTGTGCGAGATACTTCCTTCACTGCCGACTTTAAATACCTCCATATATTCACAGGTCAAAGCAGGGCTAAACAGCTTCCTAGTGAGTTCAGCCTTAGTCTACTGAGCAAACACTAAACGAAGCTGCCACATGGATGAGGCCTCTCCTCCAGTAGCTAGTTTTCCTACAGTGACTTCCCTCGAGTGGCACAAGTGGCTCATTCTTGCTGTGCAACACATCCCTTGGGGTTTTCTCTCCCTCCCTTCCTCCCTCCCTCCCTCTCTCTCTCTCTCTCTCTCTCACACACACACACACACACACACACACAGAGAGAGAGAGAGAGAGAGCAAGAGCAATGGCCAAAGAACTCACAAGGCACTTGAAAGTTTCTCAATCAAAATAAAGCCACCAGGCAAACTTAAATCCACAACACAAGAGAGTTTCCAAGGCATGATCCAAATCAAGGCACAGTGTCAATCCAAAGCAAGGCAGGAATCACAATGACCAGAAAACACACAGCTAAGAAACAAACACATTGTTCCCAGCAGCGCCTCCATCTGTCTGCTGTGCTAAATAGCCAGCTGCTGGTGCATCCCATAAAGAAGGGCAAGGTTTCTCCTCAAGAATAGTCTGGCTGAGCTTCTCTGCTCCTGCCTTTTCTCTGCACTATGTGTTCTTGAGTCGGGTGCAGAAGGCAGTTCCTCTTCCTCACCACTGATGGGCTGCAGCTGCATGCTTTCCCCACCTGGCACTGTCAGGACTTTTCTGCTGCAGCTTTGCTTCAGCCAAATCCCTCACAGACAGCTGCTCAGAGCCACCAATCAACTCAGCTTCTGATAAAGTAGAATATTTGTAGCTTCAGGGTTGAAATGAGAGGTCCTTGGGGCTCTCTGAGTTTGCTTGTTTTCTTGCAGACTGTTGTGATCTAGGCTTCCTGAGTCATTAAAACACACGAGTAGACCCAAAAACCTCTTTTATTGCAACAGCTGTGAATTACATTCATTCACAGCTGAGTCCCAATTAGTTGCAAAAAGTCTTTCGGGAGAAGTCCTTCGGGATAATCACCAACCTTTATCTCCCTTGACACACTGCCAAAGACCTACTTGGCAAAGTCACATGGAGTCTAGAATTAAACAGAGATGCCAACTGGGAACAGAATTAACAACGTTGCTTTCCTGCAAAGGGCCCAGGTGCCTTTGCTCCTCTTTTAACCCTTATGGGAGTGGCCAATCATCTCCAGGCCTTACTCCCAAGTCGTCCATTTTGTTTTAACTGTTCTTGCCTTCTGGCAGTTCTGCACATGCATGCACTAGGAACAGGCTCCTCCTGTTCCTCTGCCTCTCTGATGTCTGACTCTGGAGGCTCTGGAGTCTGTGCATAACTCCCAGATGGCCCTGGCCCTATCTCTGCCTCTGATGCAGAGCCCTCGTCCAAGCCTTCCCCAGACTCCAGGACTGGTCCATGGTCCTCCCCAGACTCCTCACTGTCCGACTCCTCTGCCAGCTCCGTAGGCTGCTGGCAGACCACAACACAGACCAACAATCAAGTAAGCCTTTGACTTTGTATAAAAAAGAACACTGGTTGTGGGGGCCGAACACCCTACTAAGCAGGTATATACAAAAATATGAAGGCTATTGCTTAAAGCATTGTAAGCCACCCTGAGTCTCCGGAGAAGGGCGGCATATAAATTGAACCAATAAATAAATAAACAATAAGTAAGCCATACCCCAATCAAGGAACTGCCAAAGATCCATAAGTAAACAGCCCAAGCAAAGAATCTTTAATACCGCCCCCACCCACACAGACAGGCAAGACGCCAGAATATAAACTGACCGCAAACAGCACTCTTTACTAGCACTGATGATGTTACCTAGTTAGGGTAATGAAATGTCTGCAAGAAAACAAACAAGCTCAGAGAGCACCAAGGAGCCCTCATTCAGCTTCTGATGTGCCAGGAACTGGTTCATCTTCCTGAGCTGACATCTAGAGAGGTATCTGGGGAAGCATCCGGGAGAATCCTCACAGGGTTGAGTTGCTTTGTAATACCGTTGAGCCAACAGGAAACAGAAAAGGAGGCAACCAAGACCACAAAGCAAGACCTGCCTGTTCAATCCCTATTGTGCTAATTATCCCCACCTAGTTTTTTCTCCTCCCCCTCCCCTCCCCAGCAAATATTCCTAGCAGGAACTTGGGTTTCATAAACCCCAACCTGAAATATTTGGCTGGACCAGGGGTAGGTTCTAAATTTTTTTACTACCGGTTCTGTGGGCATGGCTTATTTTGTGGGTGTGGCTTGGAGGTCATGTGACTAGGTGGGCGTGGCTAGCTGATCAGAGTCATTTCTGGAAGGTCCTCGCACTTACGACCAGTCCTCGTACTTACGACCCGACTCATTTGTTTGCTTTTAACACTGATTAGCTGTAGGACGGCCCTTTGAAGCCCCATGGCAAGAGTTTAAAGTTTTTTTCCCTCTAGTCATCAGCTGGGACTCAGGAGGCAGCAATAAATTGGGGGTGGGACCAAATAAAAGGTAAGAATAATGTGGGAGATGGGGGGTGGGAGGGCGGGGGGGAGAACCGGTTCGGTGACGTCATATCGTCACCGCTACCGGCTCGGCCGAACCAGACCGAACCGGGAGGAACCTACCACTGGGCTGGATGCACTATACTGAGCATAAACTAGAATCTCAAACTTCCCAGAATAAGTGTGCAGGCTCAGTGACAATATGCAGCATGATGTCTCCCAGAAAAGTTCAGGAAAAGCCACTCTTGTAAGAATGGGATGATGAGTCTAGGCCAAAATGCCTTGATCCTGGATAGCGCTCAGGAGGAAATTGGAATTGATGAAGCACTCATTGCTGAAAACACAAAGGCCATCAACAGAGAGCCCCCAGCCACAAGAACATGTTCTAATAATAATCCAATTTTAGATATGCAAGTCTAATTTGCACAAGCATTGCTCCTATGTTCCCACTCTGCCACCACAAGCTAATAAAGCAGGAGCTCTGCCTGACAGTGGAAGCCCTCTCTGAGCACAGCTTTACAATTTTATACATGAAGAGATCACACAAATCAATTAAGAGTCATAGCACCACAAAGTTTGAGAACCCTTGGCTTCAGTAATTTTTTGTTTATTGAACATGCAACAGTCTAACTCATCTGATTTCTTTAATTTGAGAATAACTTGTATTTTGCTTTCCTTTGCATACAATCAAGAAGGCTGCATGTTATGGCACCAGTTTTGCAAAAACTATGTTGGAAAGAAAATATAATGAAGGCAGAGATCTACTTGTAATGTGGGAGTCACTTCTACAGTTAGCTTTTCTTTTCTTAACAAAAAAAAATGAGCTTTTATTTTGTAAGCAAGAGTAAGATATACTTTTTAACCATATTTATATTTCTTTCTATACCTTTGTCTTTTTCTTTTTTTTTCTTCTCTTTATTTTACATTTTCTTTATTTTGTATTTGTTCTTGTAAGTTTTTATTTCCTCTTTTAATAAAAATTTATTAAAAAAGCCTGACCAGACATGAAGCTTAAGGGATCTACATTTCTCATAAGAGTCTCAATATTCAGAAGTATAAGAAGCATGAGTAGCATTGGTATATTGCAGGAGTCCCCAGTCCATGGCATGCCAGAAATGGGGCCGTGCAAACAAGTGAAGCCCCATCTGCAGGATGCAGGCAGCATACAAAATCACACCCCATCCGGTCCACGGAAAAACTTCTCTCCGTGGAACGTGTCCCTAGTGTCCAAAAAGCTAGGGTCTGCTGGTATACTGGTATTTTATAGACAGTATAAATAAAATGTATATACATACACACACAATCCCTGCTATATTACTCACTCCCACAGAGTCAGATAGCTTACTGTTTATGAGCTTGAAGCAAGAAAATCATGTAAAATAAAATGATCAACTCAACAGATTTAATTGTGGAGAGAAGAAGGGAATTATTTGTTGTTGCTACCTTTGAACAGTTGGGGATCAAACGTTGGCAATCTACTTTTAGCCACACAGAGATCTACCACCAGAAACAGCCCTGCTTTTGTACTATTCATCCTATATCACTACCCTCAATTCCTTAGAAAATTAAGCACTTAGTAACTGCCATTTCCATTTCTTTTTCCCACTGATAACATGATAATCGCTTTTTCAACGTCCTTCCTCCTTCCAGTATCACCAGACCTGAAGGTTGTGTATATGGTATTTATTTGTAAAATGTATGTAGCCTAGATAATGGTAGGAGCAGTGATAGCACACAGAAACAAATGCATATCAGGTTTACAACTGAAATGCCAATCAAGAATATAAAACTCACCTGTGCAGGCTTGCTCCAAAACTCAAATGAAGTAACTTTTCATAAAAAGAAAAGATCAGGACTTAAACATTTTGAAATGTTATGGAGTATATAACAAATTGTGTAAATTGTAATTTCCAGGAAAAACTAAAAAAAAAAAAAAAATCATGCTAGCAGTCTATCATGAAAAGGTAGTTTCCATCAGTTTACATGTACCTCAGGAGCATCTAACAAGGCATAAAGAAATATAATTAACATTTTTGCATCATCAATATTTTTGTAGACATAGAACCTACTTGGTTCAGCAAGAGATGTTGTCTGTGATCGTTCCTACACCAATACACTACAATGTATATAAATTCTTTAAAAGGCATGGTTAACACATGATGCAGTATTTTTTTGGAACTGTGCCTTACTATTTAATGCAGTCAAGGCTGAATCAACTGACAGATCGTGTTCTCAGCTCCAAGTTGGAGTCTGTTCAGAGAAACACCAAGGCTAAAATATGCAGGAAACATACGTGCATTCACATATCTTTGAAATGGTGCTATACCAAACCAAACATCATTAGCAGATGTATAAAATAAGACTTTAACCCTTACTTTCCATGATACAGGTAAGCCTTAACTTATGACCACAATTGAGTCCAAAATTTCTATGGCTAAGCAAAACAGTTGTTAAATTAGTTTTGCCCCATTTTACGACCTTCCTTGCCACAGTTGTTAAGTGAATCACTGCAGTTGTTAAGCTAGGACCATGATGGCGAACCTATGGCACGGATGCCACAGGTGGCACACGGAGCCATATCTGTGGGCATGCGAGCGTTGCCCTACCTCAGTCCAGCACACATGTGCGTGCTGGCCAGCTGATTTTCAGGCCTTCCGGGCCCTGGAAGCCAGGAAACGGGCTGTTTCTGGACCTCTGGAGTGGCTCCAGGGGGGTGGGGAAGGCCGTTTTCGCTCTCCCCAGGCTCCTAGAAAGCCTCTGGAGCCTGGGGAGGGCAAAAAAATGAGCCTACTGGGCCCACCATGGCATCGTGTGCCAAAAGCGGGGGGTGGTGGTCACGCACGCATGCATGGGGGGATGAGGCATATTGAATTATGGGTGTGGGCACGCGCGTGCGCAATCCCCCCGCTTTTGGCAAGCGACGGCAAAAAGGTTAGCCATCACTGAGCTAGGAACATGGTTGTTAAGCGAATCTGGCTTCCCCATTGACTTTGCTTGTCAGAAGGTCACAAAAGGTGATCACGTGATCCCTGGACATTGCAACCATCATAAATATGAACCAGTTGCCAAGTGTCTGAATTTTGATCACATGACCATGGGGATGTTGCAATGATCATAAGTGTGAAAAATTGTCATAAGTCAATTTTTCAGTACTGTACTGTTGTAACTTCGAATGGTCAACTAAACGAATCGTAAGTCAATAACTACTTGAATATGATTATAGTTTAAGCTAACACCATTACCTCCATGAATGAATTGCTATTACATACAAAAGCATCAACAGGAGAACAAGTTACAATCAGAAAATACCAAACATCTTACAATCAGCTTTGGCTGAAAAATCCTTATCTCCAGAGACTGCATTATTGAGCCTAACAGAGGAGACAAATAGCAGTCTATTGTGCTTAGATTTGGGCTATCAGATCTAGGTTGCAAAACTTCAGATGACCATGAGACAGCAGCAAAGAGCAAACCCCTTCATTTCCCTAAGCAGTCATCTGGAGTTTGTCAGTCAAGACCTAATAGTCCTAGTTTGGATCTAGCTATATCATCTATTAAATCACAGACTGCTGCTGAATTCTTGAAACAATAATCTAGAACATATGTTTATTTTCCCTCCCACCAATACCCTCTTTCTTTTATGCCTTATCATTTTAGACTGTAATGCTGTGGGCAAGAACAGACTATTCTCTGATCTTTGTAATATGTTTCTCTGAACAGCAGGATAAAAAATCCTTTAAATAATTTAAAAATAAGGCTTCCATTAGCTTACTATTCTAGAAATCACACATCTTTGTACAATAGTGTGGATAAGAGAAATTGATTCACACCAAACTAGCTCTGCATGTGTCATAGATTCAAGGTCTGCTTTAAATAAAAGTCTGCTTGATGATGCTTCTTTCCAAATGATTTCTTTTGCTAGCAGATGATACGGAAATAATGAAAAGCAGACTTCCAAGTAACAGTTACCGAACATCTTAAAAAGCAGAGATATTGAAATTGCTGCCACAGTCATTAATAAGTTGCTTTCCCAGTCTGAAATACAATTCTTTATTGGACCAAATGTGATTTTTATTCATTCATTAACAGCTGTTTAATAAAAGTTGCAGGCCACTCTGCATATTAGCATATAATGAAGAAATATATCAAGAAACAGCATTCTATTAATCACTTCAACCTTATAAAAACACTTTTGCCCATCTCATCATACCTCACAAGTTGGACACCTGTTGTTCTCCAGATGTTACTGAATGAAATCTCCCAGCTCTCCCCATCATTGGCATGTTGTGTTGGCTGCACAAGGTTCACCTCGCTCCCCTAGAAATTTAGGTTCAATCATATGTACAAATATAGTCTGATTCCTTAGATCAGATCTAGAGTTATTAGCACATTTCTGAACTTTGGTTAAATGTTCTTCATTAAGAAATGAACATTGCCAATTACAATTAAGTGTATTTTCATTATTATTTTAGTAATTCCATTCCTAAGGTGATTCAATTGCAAAAGGACTCATGGTAGTGTGAAAAATAAGCTTAAAAGCATATAATACCAAAAAAAAACCTAATGGCCTCTATCAAGTGACTCTTTATTGATATTACTGTGTATAATGCTCCAATTTAAAAATAAATTTTAACATGCAACCTAAACGTTCCAGAATTTGTCAGGATGCCACAGCCAAGGCTTTTCTACAATTCCAATTACCTCAGGAGTTGGTGATTTTAATCCACCACATTTGGAGGGCACCATTCTGGGAAGAGAAACCTAAAATTAATTCAATTGTTTTAGTTATATTACTAGTGTTATGTCAGACCAATCCAAAAGAATCTGCCAGGTTATAATAAGTTTAAATTATAAATACAATAAATAGATCCACATGATAAAAACAACACTATATATAAGAACATAAGCAGTAGCTTGCTAAATTAGACTCCTAGCAGTCTGTTCTCACAGTGGCCCACTAACTGCTCAAGGAAGATCACTAGTCTCTCAGAAGATGGACTTCAGAGGCAGTCACTCATCACTTCCATGAATTACCACCTTTAGAGCCCTCCATGGCTTAGGACTGGGGTATTTACGAGACCGCCTTCTGCCACCAGTAGCCTCTCACCGACCAGTACGCTCCCGTAGAGAAGGGCTCCTCAGGGTGCTGTCGGCCAAACAATGTCGACTGGCAGCCCCCAGGGGTAGAGCCTTCTCTGTGGGGGCACCCGCCATCTGGAACAAGCTCCCCCCGGAGATACGGAGGATCCCGGACCTGTGCGCTTTTCGCCGTGCCATCAAAACATTTCTTTTCCAGCAGGCCGGCCTGGCCTAACCTCTCTTTTAAACTTTTTAAAATTTTAAAATTTTTCCATTTTAAATTTGTCTTATGAATTTGGGGTGTTTTAAATTTCGTTTTCCAGGCCAATTATTTAATTGTATTTTAATGCTTTTTTAACATTTGTATTATATGTATTTTATCTGGCTGTTCACCGCCCTGAGTCCTTCGGGAGTAGGGCAGTATACAAATTCAATAAATAATAATAATAATAATTAGTCTAACCCTGTTTGGAAGCCAGCAAATCTGGTAGCCAGCACCACTTCTCATAGTAGAATAATTATTAATAATAAATCAAAATAGCAAATATACCCTCCCTCAAGATGGATCCCAATAAAACCTAGCTAGGAATGAAGATTCAGCAAACAAAGATATATTCAAAGATATTCTAAAACATATGAGTAAGAGAGCTTTATGGACCTCATGTCATTTGCAGTAACTGAGATTGACAAAAATGCAACTTTAAAAAGTCTTTAACATTTTTGTTAAAGTCTTCTGGTCTTTAACAAGTCTTTTAACAAGACCAGAAGGTCTTGTTCTGGATTTTTTACTTTAATAAATTTCCTCATTAAATGAGATTGCTTTATGAAGTTTTCCTCTGTGTGTTCTTTCTTTGTTAAATACTAACCCTGATAGAAAAATAAACAAAGTGTTCACTTGTGTGGCCTGATCAAGAAACATATGCATTTTTTTCTGTTGAAGAATTATTCTATTTTCAAGATAAAATAGAAAGATGATAGCTTTCTATCTATTCTCTTTCTATCCTATTTAGTTGCAACGTCAGAGAATAACACCTAAGTCATGTGTGTCCAAACTTTTGACTTGCCTGAACCGCATTGTATGAAGAGGTATTGTCTTTGGCCACATATAAAATATATAATATAGTTTTATAACATAAAATCACATAATGTTAAAAGTTTACAATCTTGTAATCTAGTTATAACTACAATCTAGTTATTTAGGGCCACATGCAACCTTCAGGCCACAAGTTGGACATGCCTGATGTAAACAATTAAACCTCCCAAAAGCATATTTAGGTCCCAAAATATTACAATTTTGGGAGGATACTGGGCAGGAGAACACAAGAAAACATACCTTAAGTGAAGTGATCAAAAAAACTGATATACAAAACTAAATTTAAGATTTGTTCACCTATTAAACAGATTTTAAGTCAAGGGTATGCAAATACAGCTGATCCAAGGCCTGTTTCAACATTTCTACAAGAGGCTAATGACCAAATTCCAAAACTACTTGGTGGCACTTTTTTTCTAGTATTCATATTATTATTTTTTTAAAAAAATATTATTTTATTTTAAATAGAAAAATCATCACCACATAAACCTACAATCTTTTTTACTGGTACAGATACTGAAATTTTCTGTGATACATTTCTTCCTATTGAGAAAAAAAATGCTGCTGACTTCTGCTAAGGATATTGTTGAGTTAATTGTGGTTTATAAAGCAGAGTACCGTTAGAGTTTTACGCACTGAAACATTTTGAGAGTAATTGTGAATAACATACAAACTGAGTTTTATACTATTTTACTTTTAGGGAAAAGCAAAATCATAGTCCTTTAACATAATCCAAGTCTTAGCCATATAAAGTGCAATATAAGATCAATCCAGGGATATAAAATCTTCTTACCAGTAGAAAAATAAAAGGAACAATCAGGAACAATATAAAAACAGTTCAATAAATATCAGAAAGCAGTAATCATGATCAAACAGTTGACCATAGAGAGCTCAAAAAGAGTTACAGCATAGCAGCAGGTAAAAATGGTGTAGTGTTCCCAACTAACCATAATTTAGCTTAGCTCTCCTTAAATACATTGGCCAATACATTGGCTGCAGAGCTCAGCCAATCAGGATGCAGAATGACTCAGCACAGTTCTTAAAGCTACATAATACATTCACATAATACAAACATACAATGTTGGCTTATATATTTCCTGGCCAACCAATTAGGCAATACCCATTTCCTAACAACTTCTGTTGAATGAATGAAAATACAAATTGAAGAAGTGAAAACAGGGATGAATAGTTGTGGGTTTATTTCTTAGTTTTGAGAATGGGGCTGCCACCCAGAGTTCACAGCTCAAACCACTCAAATACACTATATAAGTTACAGTCTATTCTAGACAATAATACTGTTTCACAGGCACTAGGTGGCAAACCCATACTTACAGAGTCAATGGAGAAACCAGAAGAACCACAAGTTGCAGTCACATAATGTCTGTGTTAATGACCATGTGTGATTTGCTTAATGACCATGATGGAAGTGAGGTCATAAATCTATTGTGGTCATGTGATATCTTGCTGAGCAATGGAGTTGCTGGTCCCAATTATGGTCATTATGTAAGGACTATATGCAATTGGTTAAATGGAAAAGATGTTATCAACTCCTCTTGATTTTTTGGGTACCAGAGCTGGTTCTTGAAGAGAAGGAAGAATTATATCCATTGATCGGGATTTATAGTAAGTAATTATTAATCAAAGATTTGCTGAGCAAACCACAATAGCATGGGTCACATAATATAGTGAGCTGTAAACCATGTTTTATAATATAGCTTTCCAGACAACACATTAAATCAAAACAACAACCATATAATTATTTAACTTGATTTGTGAATTTACACTTTCTCAGATTTCATAGCCAAGTCATTTCCTGCATAATCACTTGAAAAGATCCCCTTATGAATAGAGTGAAATCACTGGAAAATTACATCCCCAATTGTCTGCCAAAAAAACCCCAAGTTTATTTTGTTACCCTTAATTGGTGCATTTGTACATCTTAATAAATTAATGGGCATGGTGTTTATTATGGCCAATGCTAGACAGAAGCAAAAGGCCAGATTTTAAAGTTAAAACAATATTTTCTATCTCTCTGGATACCCCTGGCTGTCACTCCAAATCAAGTTAAGGGAGTGTCACTTTAAAAACAGACATGATTTCTGAATTAATAAATTAAAATATTGCAATTAAAAAACAGATAAAATACTCCTAAAAATATTTTCAAAAGAGTTTTTGTCAAACTAAACATAAATAATTGAGGCAAATTAATATACCAATTAGCATTCTACACAAATGTGTTACAAATGCATATAAAAATAAAGATGGGGAAATCATTAAAATCCTCCATCCAAACCTCCTTCAAACCATAACATTTATCTCAACTATAACTTTTTTGTTATGAATCAAACTGGATTTCCTTTAAACTAAGCAATGTTCATTATTTCTAAAATAAAATGTTTGTCACAAGGAGAATGACAACTGGTTACTAAGAAAGAAGTTGTATAATCAAAACCCTTGCATATATAATCAAAATTGCCATTTCAGTGTTATAAGTTTCGCACAGATTAAGACTTGGTTGTCTCAGTTTTTGCAGCATAAACCATCAAGGGTAAAGCAGGAGGAATGACAGAGAGGCTGGAGAGATAAGCTAAACTATCTTGTGATTAAGAGCTCTTCCAGACACCCCTTCTGGATGAAGTGGCACTGCCCCACTTCTCTCTTCATTGCAAAGTTCTGAAGGAGACAGTTATTCAATGGAAACTGACACTGAACAGATACAGCCAATGCTTCTGGTTTTCCACTCCTGTCTTCATGGCTGCAGGTCTTGGCTGGCAGACTCTCAAAAACTGTAATTTTAGATAGTAAGTCCAGAAATGGTTTTGGCCTTCAGCTGCCTTACATGATCATTGACCCCAGCTGGGAGAGAATATAATATAAAATTCTTTAAAAGAAAAACAACATTTTTAAGAAGTCAGATTAGGTTTCTCCTTCAGATAACTCCAGCAATCTCTATAATTTCACTAGGTTAAGCAGTATCACTTGCCTTTTAGAGATAAATATAGAGGAAGAAAAAGCCAGGTCAATGCAACCAGTCTTTTCTGTTCAGGAGTTCCACAAAATTCTTTTTTTGGGGCGGGGAGAATTCTAAAAAACGAAGAAACCAAGAAATGTGAACGAAAGATTCCACAGATGTGAGAATGATCTCAAGCACTAAGAAATACGTTTTGTGGAAAAGTTTTTCTGTAAGTTACCGTATTTTCCGGCATATAAGACGACTTTTTAACACATGAAAATCTTCTCAAAAGTCGGGGGTCGTCTTATACGCCGGATGTCGTTCTCCTGTAACCAGGCAGACCAGCCTGAAAGGCTCTGATGAGCCTTAAATGGCTCTGGCGATCCAAGCTCTGATGATCCCAGCTGCGTTGCCTGCTAATCAGGCAACGCAGCTGGGATCGCCAGAGCCATGTAAAAGAAAAAAGTTTTCCCCCTCCAGTTTGCTTACCTTAGCTGCTAGTCGCAACGCTTGCCTTGCTTCGCTTGCCTGAATCCATTCCATCAGCAAGCCACTCCCTGCCTGCAATCAAGCAGGCAGGGAGTTGTGGACTTCAACTCCCAGAATTCCTCACCAGCAAAACAAAGCTGGCTGAGGAATTCTGGGAGTTGAAGTCTACAAGTTTTAAAGTTGCCAAGGTTGGAGACTCCTGTTCTATTGGGTAAGGTTTTTTCCCCTTTGGGAGCTTTAAAAAAAATAGTTAATTGGGTTTTTTTTAGTTGTTCTTTTTTAGACCTAGCCATTTAAAGTTTAGGAAGTTTTAAATTTAGTTTTCATATAAAAATAAAATAAAATAAAATAATATTTGTGCAGCTTTCTGAGATTTAGTGTGTTTCTGTAGTGTTTCACTCTAACTATACAAACACACAAAATCTCACAAAGCTATATGTGGAATTTTGTGTGTGTAAAGTGTGAAAGTTGTTTTTTGGGGCTTTTTGTGGCTGTGTGAGGTTCCTGCTTGTTGCAGGGGCCATTTTGGGTCTAGCACAGCTGCTTTTAGATTGTGGGTGAGCCAGTTGATGTTTTTTTAATTTTTATTTGGTGTGCGTTGGAAGAGGGGTAGTCTTATACGGCAAGTATAGCTCAAACCCTATATTTTAATAGGAAAAGTCAGGGGTCGTCTTATATGCCCAGTCGTCTTATACGCCGGAAAATACGGTACCCATCAGAAATAAGAAGAAAGCTGTCTAACTGTGAAAACTATTAAAAAGAGAGCAGTTGATAAGGAAACAGACTTCTCCAGCCCTGGACAAATAGAGCTGGCACATTTTCAAAAAGAAAAGCATTCCATGCACCATGTGTCAAATTAAAACCAAACCACAATGAGGCCTTTCTAATTAGCACTTGGGAAAGAGAAAACCTAATGACAGAAAGATGGCCTGACCCCAAGCAGTATAAGTGCATAGAAATATTTTACACAGTTAGAGAAGAGAAGGACTAGTCCCATATGGAACAATACTAGTTTAGTTTAGTTTACTTTATTGTCATTGCACCTCGTACAACAAAATTAAATGCCATATTCAGTGTACATTATAACTATAAAAATAAAACACAAACACACATCCTTCACATTCTATACAATTGAACTGAAAACCTGATATTGCATTAATATTGCACTATACAGTAGAATTAAATATAGTTACTGCCCTGGGATAGAAGCTGTTTTTCAGCCTATTTGTCCTTGTTTTTATTATCCTATACCACCTGCCAGATGGTAATAGTTCAAAAAAAGGGTGCCTGGGATGAGATGGATCTTTAAAAATGTTTTGAACTTTCTTAAGGCAATGGAAGCTATAAAGCTCTTCCAAAGAGGGGAGAGGGCAACCAATAATCCTCTGGGCAACGATGTTAACCCTCTGGAGTGCTGTCCTATCTGCCACTGTGCAACTGGCAAACCATACACAGATGCAGTAAGTTAAAATCATCTCTATGGTGCAGAGGTAGAAGGTCACCAGCAGTTTTTCATTCACTTGTTGTTTCCTGATAAGGTATTATACTACAATGAAGAGTTATAATAATATGACATTCTATATAAGATGAATAGCAAATTCCAACAAAAAAACCAACATTTTTTAAAGTTGTTGTTTCCACCACTTATTCTTAACTGTTGGGAAACCTTTGCAATAGCAAGCCATTCGTTTGGGGATATCACAAATGTATTGATAATTATTGAAAAATTAGAATAATAGTTGAAAAACTAGCATAATTATCAAAAACCTAGCATATAATTTACTATTTATGTTTATTTACATCTCAGTGGAAAGGGACTGTAGATGAGATTAAAAATACAAATCCATCACTAAATGGATATTAATAATAATAGTAATAATGTCTTGTACTATAAGGTATAGTAACTTGTTATTAACAAAATCATTTCCAACACTGAATATATCAATGTCCAAACACCTTCTGGAAAAACTAGAGCAGTATTTTTCAACCTTGGCAACTTTAAGATGTGCGGAGTTCAACTCAGCCAGGTTGCCAAGAATGAAAAACACAACTATAGTTTTATAAGCCTCTACATGGCATGAGAGTTAGTTATTCCATAGATAAAGCACATGTTGACAAACCTCCTCCCATCTCTCTTTGAGCACCTTCTGCAGTTCTTGGCCACTTCAACTGGGCAGGCAGAATTCAACTGAGAAAGGCTGTCTCTTATACACCCAGACCCCAAGCCATAGGGGTTTGACAGGTGATAGTACCCTATATTGCACTTGAAATACAGTAGTACCTAATGCAGGTATGTGATATGAGAGTTGCAAAACTGAATATTAAGTGCACAAGTCACCATATTTGTCCTCTAGTAATCAGTGCTTCTCAATCATCTAAGGTCAGCCCTCATAAAGCAAATTACAGTAGCCCAACTATAAATTTAATACAATGTATAATTTTATTCTTTGACAATTCCTATAGAGAGCATCTATTGTTATTTAACATCAATTTTTATACATGCTCTAGACATATCTGCCACTTAACATATGCAGTGTATTCAAGTTTTGCTCAATAGAGAAAAATATGGACTTGTGTAAATCTCTCTCCATTTCTGGAAATATTCTCATTTTTTTTAAAAAAAAAAAAAATCCCCTCCCACTCCAAATCACCTATTATGTTAGTTAAACAGATCAGACATCGGGCGTTTGTAGGATGGGCAAAATTTAAATAATGATTAACAAATTTTTGAAGTGACAAAGCAAACACATAAATTACAAAATATTAGAATTTAATCAGATAATCATCTGTGGAATTTTGGAACTCTCGTTGCTTTCTCACATGAGAAAGCCAATTTTTTGAGAGACATGATTTGTCATGAAGATGAAATACAATATTGACTAAATGTTTTCAAATATATAATTTCTGACCATTTTGCAAAAATGTGAATAAACAATATTTTCATAAACATTAAAGACAGAAGAAGAATAAAATAAGAGATGGAGGAACAGATCTAGAAGGCTTTTGCCATACTGGATTGATTATTCTGACCTCAGAATACATTTTAAGAAGGGTTTTTTTCAGCAGTTGTATGGTCTAGGGACTGGCCAAAATTATTTGTTTAATTCAGATGAAATATTACTGGAATGGTCATCTTTCAACCTGTCATCAAGAAGCAAATCTCTACTCAGTTTTAATGTAAATCAGCAACCTTATGGAAATGGCAGCTTAGTTTATAATTCATTTATGGTCAAATAGCAGACATTTGAAAATAGAAACTAGGCTGAATCAAGTTTGGAGTTTCTAGGAGTATTATCTAGCAAGTTTGGTCCAGTTCCTGTGAACTGGTTGTTCATTTTTTTTTTCCCTCCACAAATTGGAAAACAATGATCTACAATCTCGTGGCCTACAAGTAGAAACCAGATATCCACACAGTGGATGTGGCGGGCAGTTTATTTTAAAGGACAAAGGGACAATGGAAGAATTATGTTAAAGATCCTGGTAATGTTCACCCATAAACACAGAAACTAAACCCAGAGAACTGAGAAGGAAGTGAGAATTACCCCTATCCCCACCCTCGAAGCTCTTTTTGAGTATGTTGGTTCAGCTAGTCCTGTTTCCCAGTTTCCCGAACGGCTTACCATGCCCTTTATCTGCTCAGGAACCAATTGTTCCCTAATTTAGACAGCACACCTGGCAGCATCATTTGACATTACACAATAAATTATTATATTTATTTTATTTTTAAGAATATATGCTACCAATCTCACACAGTGGCTCAAAGCAACCAATGTAAACAGTAAACATATGTCAATACAGAGGAGAAAAAAGTATGTACCCTGTTTCCCCCAAAATAAGACATCCCCTGATAATAAGCCCAATCGGGCTTTTGAGCGCATGGCAATAAGGCCAAGCACTTGTTTCAGGGTTCAAAAAAAATATAAGACAGGGTCTTATTTTCGGGGAAACACGGTAAATAATGATTTATCCAGATGTTAAATTTTCTGGCAGATATCTAATTGCATATCTTGGCTATGCAGCTTTGGTACATGTGAAGTTCACTACTCTTAAGCTTAATTCTCTTGTCTAAAGGAAACCTAAAGTTTATCCTGTACAACAACAATACAAGCAAAAACTTTTTTTGTCTCAGTAACTGCAATCTAAAACAGAAATACAACAAACCTCAACTTTTTTGGCTCTGATAACTCACCAGCTGACAGGAATGAAAAGAACTCCATATTTATCATATCCCTTGAACTCAGCATAGACTGCAAAAATGCTTTTAAACTAGTATTTGGCTGAACAGATCCAAAAACACAAATCCTGACGAAAACTCTGCATGTACCATTGGAGATATGATAAAACATTAGTATTGTTGAGCTCAGTGTAGATGCAAGAATGACACATCATAAAGTTTATCTTATGTTTACAACTAAACTGAGTCCAACTCCTCCAAATTTCAGAGTGGGACAGAACATTCATAATAAAACTAATTAAAAATGGTTCTCTGGTTTCATTGTTTTGTAGTCAGCATCAGTGACATATAAATACACTTTCTTGAAGGAAACCTTGACTAGCCCCCAAAATAAAAAAAAAACAGACTCTGGGAAATATCTGAAGTGATGGAAGCCAACCCCATAACAGAATCCAGTAATATGAAAACAGTACAAAAAAAAGGCCTCAATACAGTTAGAAAGTGTAAAACTGGACATAGGTAAGATACTGTTCTAACCAGCAAAAAGCAAATGAAACACATATTTTGGTCTTACTTATGGTCTTGTATGGCCTTGTAAGGTTGCTTTATGGATCTGTAGAGATCCACTTCCTCTTAGTTAGAAGGTTCTAGCAACTATAGTAATTCTTTAAACTTTTCTTTACAGATTTTATATTCATAATAACATAGCAACAGTGACACCTACTGGCAAATAGAATAAACAGATGAATTTTTGCTGACTTAATGAAACATCATAGGAAACTTCTAATTTGTCTCTAACCTTTATCATCTTTAACCAATTGCAAAAATGATAGAAGACATAGACTAAAACTTTTGAAGAGAATCTTGTTAGGAGAACTGTTTTTAAGTAGACAAGAGTCCCTACAAAGATCTTGACCACTTGGTTTTATGTTACATTTGATATAACTTTGAACCCAGTCTTTCATTTAGACCTTTGTCCAGGTTCATAATATCAGCAAAATAAACACATTTTTCTCTGGTAGACCATCACCATAAAGAACAAAAATAAAAACCCACATCTGGCTTAAAATTTTGTTTTAATGCAAAATAAATGTTGACTTAATTTTTAAAAAGCAACACCATTTAATTAAAATGCCAAATAATCTGTTTTCCTATCCAAAGCCATTTTTACCCAAATGAAACAGTATGGTCACATTATTATAATATCTGGATTCACTGTATAATCAGTAAATACATATTATGGGTAGACTTCAATTTACAACCACAACTGAGTCCAAAATTTATATTGCTAAGCAAGACAGTGGTTAAATGAATTTTGCCCCATTTTACAACCTTTCTTGCTACAGTTATTAAGTACATCACCACAATTAAATCAGTAACATGGTTGTTAAGTAAAATCTGGCTTCCCCACTGACTTTGTTTGTCAGAAGGTTGCAAAAGGTGATCACATGACCCTGGGACACTGTTGTTGTCTTAAATATGTGCCAGTTGCCAAGCATCCCAATTTTGATCACATGAGCAAGAGTTACATGTGTGAAAAATGGTTAAGTCATTTTTTCAGTGCCATTGTAACTTTGAATAGCCACTAATTGAATGGTTGTAAATTGAGGATTACCTGTATATTATGACATTGTGCAGAATGGCTGTGTTGCTCAAACAACAGTCTTAGTCTAGTTACTGAATTAATTCATTTTACCATAGAGGGTTGAATAATAGGAGCCTGGTGGCGCAATGGTTAAAGTGCAGTATTGCAGGCTAAGTCTGCCACAGTCTGGAGTTCGATACTGACATGCTCAGGATTGACTCAGCCTTCCATCCTTCCAAGGTCAGTAAAATGAGGACCCAGATTGTTGGGGGCAATATGCTGACTTTATAAACCACTCAGAGAGTGCTATATAGCACTATGGAGCAGTATATAAATCTAAGTGCTACTGATATATTTACTGAATCATAAATCAACCAAAGAAATCAATCAGAGAGAAAAAAACTGATAAAACTAACTAAACTGAGCATGTGCCAAACAGAAATTTTATTCCTAAATTACATTTTTATATATACATGTAATGACTTTTTCATTAAAATTGTAAGCGGGCAAATTAATCTTGACTCCAGAGACCCCAGTATTGCTATTAAAGGTTTTAGAATTACTCGCTCCATTAATAAGTTTAACAAAACCCCAAACTGATTCTGAAAGGAAGGCATCAAAAAGATTCTTTAGAATATGACAAAACTTCTGAACTTTCTCCAAAGTTTGACATGAGCACTTGAGTATGTATCTGCATGCACAAGACACTTCCTGTGGGATTTCCTTGGAAGCTAACACAACATTTTAGATATTCACATGATTTCCATATAAGTATAAATGGAATAAAGTATATAAATAAGAAGAGGTCCGCACTTTGTCTGGAATTATCCATTCAAAAATACTGATTCCCATCATGCTCCATGCATCCTTCAATAAAAGTTTTTATACGCCCATTTTATTTTTTCTGAGACATTTGATATATAGTTAAATTTTGGAAACAAAAATCTAGGTGCTACATATATTGATCAATCCAAAAAGGATTGATTGAATTGTCAGAGGTGAAATGTTTCTAAATTACCATATTTATTCAAAAATAAATATGAATTCTTCCAAGTTATTATATCACAGTTATCATTCAGTTAAAAGTCTTTACTGTTAAAGTTTTTAAAAAATCTTAAAAGGGACTATTCAGAAATATTGTGCCAAATAGGCAGCAGATTAATTCTTCAAACACCAATAGTAATGTGGCTTCATCAAAAAAACTGGCAGTACTCAATTACTCTACTAATCAATATGTTAATTTTGTTGCATATTCAATAAATAATATTTAGGTTCATTTTTAGAATAAAAAGGTGCTCAAAATTTTGATACAGGAAAAAGGGCCAACCAATCCTCAAAATACTGTATTAGTTATAGATACCAGAAGTTGTCTTTTACAACATTGGTTCTCTAACCAATGTTATAAAAGACAACTTCTGATATCTATAACTAATACAGTTATAGATACAGACAATACATATATAATTTAGTCTTCAGAGTTATTTATTTAGGCAGCTAGTATGTGGGTGGTTACCTTTTTGGCTTGTTGATAGGCCCTGAAATCAAGGTTTAGGCTTAAAATAAATAAGTTTCTGGAATATACTAGTCTTTCAATCTCATTACTGACCAGATATTTTTGCCTAAGGAATATTAAATAAACTCTTTACTGAGCATAAGAATTGATTATTCACTTGAGGAACACTTCAAAATCATGTCAATAATTATTTAATATTGACTGGTTCCATATGATAAATATTTATTTAATTAAGCCTGTAGGAGGCAAAATCTTAACTGTATTTAACGATGACTCATGAGGAGAAAACTGGAACCAAATGCTTAGTCTGTAAAGTAGTTAGACGACACTGATTGAAAGAAAATAAAACAGACCCGATGGGGAAAAAAGCCTACTGAATTTATACTCCTGTTTTAATTTTTTTTTTTTAGATAAATATTCTCCAGATTGCAGGAGTGAGGCCCAGCTTGGAAAATTCTGCATAAGATATAATATTTGAATTTCAGCTCCTATTTCCTTCTACAGTTCCAGAAACATATTGCAAATGATTACAAAATGCAATTTGCTCGAATATTTCCTCCACATGCACAGTCCCAGTACAGTAGAATCTCTGGTCATGAATGCTTCTGACCACAACCAAATCAGGTTCTGATAAAAAAAAATCACTTTTTTTTTCCTCAGCTGATTTCCCCTTCCCCATTTTTTTTTTGTAAGCACCAAATTTCCAAAATTAAGTTCAGGTCATGACCAAATCACTTTGAGACCAAAGTTATGAAACGAATTATGGTCGTGACCAGAGGTTCTACTGTATTTTGCTATCAACAACATTAAGAACAATACATGTAAATATATCATCCAAAAATTTTATGAAAGGCCTAAGGCAGTTTCAAACGAAAACTGAGTATACTGTACCAGCTAACAACTGGGCAAGAATCATCCTAAATTAAGCAAAATGAAAGACCTTTGGTTTTGTAAATTCAAATAGACAGAAAAAAGTTGAAATCGTTAAACATGACATTTTCAAACACGTTTCCAACAAATAAGAAAATTGCTTAATTTCCAATATTGAATTGACCATTTAATGTGCTGTTTTCTACATTATTCTCTGAAATTTTTCCATAATAAAAACATTTTAATTACTATTCTTTGAAATAACATTTCCAAAAATAGAAAGGCTGACACTTTCCTCCTCACCCTCTCAAATTATTTAGAGAGGAAAAAAATATTTTCTCTAGGTTCCCAAAGAAAGAAGACTACTGCCCTCAAGTGGTTAACGAATTATGTACTTTGCATTACAACACTGATTTCAAAGATCGCTTGTTACTTGGTAATCTACAAAGACCTGCCTCTGCATGATTATGCCACAATATTGCCACAATATTCTGCAAGCACACAGAAAAAGCTCATAATCTGTATATAATTACAAAAATTACATAAAAATCTCACATATCAAGTAAGAAAGAAATACCCCCACATAAAGCTACTAACCTTTCTGGCTAACTTAACATGTTTTAAAGTATATTCAATATTGTTCAATTTCAGATGTCCCAGATATAGCTAAATAATGCTTTCACTATTACAAACGAACCTTCAGGGCTACCTTTCCCAAACAATTTTGACCCCTGCGAAGTGGTGCTCTTATAATACACTGTTTGTGATAGCCCAATTTTATGAATTGAGGGAGCTCAGGACAGGATGTACTGTTTTTTTAATCACAGTACCCTGTTTCCCCGAAAATAAGACATCCCCTGAATGCACTAAAATAAGCCTTCCCCTGAAAATAAGCCCACCCCGAAAATATTTAAACACAGAGCTGGAAATCAGATAAGATGGCAAGAGGAGCCCCATCTTGCTCCACATGCCCCAAAATAATAAGACCTCCCCAAAAATAAGGCCAAGAGCTTATTTCCGGCTTCAAAAAAATATAAGGCAGGATCTTATTTTCGGGGAAACACGGTACTTCTATTCTGGGACTTTGGAAGCTACAATGGGAATTAGACATGAGAGAAATCTGCATTTTCTCTGGAGAGAAGAAGGGAGGATCCAGCACCACAATCCTCCAATCAAATACTCTCCCCAAGCTGTGGCAGATGGGTTCAGAGTATCCTTCTCATCAAACCCAATTTAGTAAGTAGATTTATTGAGAAAAGTTATTACAAAAGAATACTATCTCAAACGCATGCTCAAACGCAAGCTCTATTTACAATGGAATCAAGGTTTGAATCCTGTCTGTACAGTGTAAGTGGCTACTCTCTTTTGAAAGGATGAGATAGTTTCTATCTACCTTTGGTAACAGTTTCAGGCTTGCTAACTCCTATAGAAGTTTGGATATGATAGTGCTGTTTTTGAAAGCATATGGAGTTGCAATTAGGGATCCTTTGGAATAATTAATTAGGAAAAATTAGTTCAGCAATATTCATTCTCAAAGGAGTTGAAATGCAATTCAAACAAAGCTAGTATAAACAATGTTTGTGAGAATATTGAAAATACTGTAATTTCCAAAATGGTTAATATATTTTTTAAAAATAAATGAACATGAAAGAGGCCAGTTGTTCTACCAAGACACATAAGAAATTATCTGAACATGCTGCTCTGGGAATTCAGTATTTACAAGTTTGCTTAAAAATACTGCATTTTGTCCATGCAGTATTTTAGGAATGTAATGATGGCTAGGATCCAAATAATTTCCTGAGTAGGCAAAAGGGAATTATGATGGTATAAAAAAGTCAGAGGGCACCTGAATTTCTTCCAATTCACTTTCTTTAGGATTTAGTCCTTTATATATCCATTCCTACCATAACATCCCAGATGTCTTAAATGTGAATAGTGACTTTGGAAGGATGAGAGAGACTCTAGTAAATATTATGCAAGGAGAATCATGAAATAAAATCCATGTATACATCTCTTGTTCCAATTGGTTTATGCTACAAATTTTTGGTTGCTTCTGGAGTGAAAAATCAATGACTTGCATATTTTTAATTTTAGTGAGGTAATCAGTTCTACTACTAGAGCATAGCTTTCAAACCCATTTCCATGTAAATACTTTTTAAAAAGCAAATTATCCATTACAATAGATGTGGCATGAAATGGTTTATGGCTTCTTTAAATCCCATGCATCATCACATCAGAGTGATAGCCTCCTTGGAAATAGTTCATTTTGGAAAAGTTCCCCATAATATATTTTTTAAAAATAGTTAGTTGTATGAATTAAATAGAGAAAAGTATGATATACAACATATATCTTACGCTGTACTATTAAAGGCACTAGGTTTTGGGGTTTTTTTTTTTGAAAAAAACATTATTTATTTTTAAACATAAAACATAAAACAGCATCTTTTTAGAGCAAGGGTTTGATCTGGTATAAAATAAGTATAAATTCCACATTTCATCAGTTAACATCTTAAAGGGGAAAAAAAAGAAAGAAAAAAATCTAAACCCAATTTTTATCATTCAATCTAACATCTTATTCTAACATTTAATATTTTATTATGTAATCACCCTAAATCTTAAACTTCAAATCTAAACTGCTCTTTATAATATTCATTTATCATTTTAACAATCAGTATTTCATATATTTTCCTTACTTCAAAGACCCAAATCAAATCAATGTTTCTTTTAACTCACATCTAATAATCAACATAAAGTATTTTATTCCTCTCTTAAGAACATTTCAAAATCAGTAACTGTTCTTCAAAAATATCTCCTTCACTCCTCCTAGGTTTATTTTTAGCTGGATTGCAGCTTAATTAGCTGGTTTCCAGGGATGCTTTCCTCCGCTCCTAACCTTATTTGTTGGCTGGATCACAGTTTAGTTGTAACTGCTTTCCAACATTTTCTCCTTCACTCCTCCTAGGTTTATTTTTGGCTGGATAACAGCTTTTCAGCTGTTTCCAGGGATGCTTCCCTCCACTCCTAACCTATATTTCGCTGGTACACAGTTTAGCTTTAACTGCTCCCCAGTATTGTCTCCTAGTCTCCTCCTAAGTTTATTTTTAGCTGGTTCACAGCATAATTTGCTGTTTTCCAGGGATGCTTTCCTCTACTCCTTACCTTATATTTAGCTGGTTCACAGTTTAGCTTTAACTGGTCCCCAGCATTGTCTCCTCTACTCCTCCTAAGTTTACTTTTGGCTGGTTCACAGCTTAATTAGCTGTCTTCCAGGGATGCTTCCCTCCATTCCTTACCCTATATTTGACTGGTTCGCAGTTTGGCTCTCACTGCTCTCCAACATTGCCTCCTCCACTCCTCCTAGGTTTATTTTTGGCTGGTTCACAGCCTAATCAGCTGTTCTCCAGAAATGTTTTCCTCCGCGCCTAAACTTATATTTGACTAATTCACAATTTAGCTTTAATCATCTGATCCCCAAAATCATACTTCTTTGCCAATTTAAACTAATAATGTGTTTTAGTATATATCTTCTCTCCTACTCTCTCCTGGACTATTAATTTTCTTTAAATTTCTCCCATTTCTTATTTGTTTCTTTTTTTCTATGTAAAACAACATTTTAAACCATTTTAAAAACCCATTTACTATAGTTATAAAATCTATAAACAAGTCTTATTAATATTCAACAATTCATTCCCATTCTCTTATTTATTGTAGAAAAACATCATTTTAAACCACTTTCAAATCCATTTTCTGCAACCATTGGAACGCTTATTAATATTTTTTTGGAGAAATTCTTTCAAAATATCCACATTTTTTGTAGTTTTTTCTATAATGACATTTCTCACTTTAAAATAGTCATAAAGTCTATAAACAATTCTTGGTAATATTCAAAGCTTCATTCATGTTTTCTTATTTTCTATAAAGAACAATATTTTAAAGCATTTTAAAGAAACAATTTTCTGTAATCATTGAATCTATCAATTCTTATTAATAATCAAAAATTCATTCATAATCTTCATATTTCTTGTAGTTTTTCTATAATCACATTTTCCCCACCTTGAAAATCACTTCTCTTAATAATAGTAATGAAAGGTAAAAGTAGGAAAGAGAAAGGGAGAAGAAAAAAGGAATAAAAGTATAGCAGAAAAAATCAAACAGAAAGATTCAAAAAGAGAAAGGGGAAAAAAAGGAAAACAAAAAGAGAGGAATATAATAAGAGGATATTAAAAAAAGGAAAGAAAAAGTAGAAAAGGGAAAGAAGCAGGAGGAACGCTCCTCCTTACATTATTTAGACATCAATTACATAGAAAGTATTTACATCCATTTTAATCAAACTGTGGTACTTTTCTCATCTTGCTACCCAGTGTATTCCGGTTTTCTTTCTCCAATCTGTCCAAACTTTCTTTTTTTTTTCTTTTCAGTTCCAATATCAATAAAGTTATAAAGACTAAAGGATTTAGTTCTTTTGTATTCCATATATGGTATCATCATGTCTTCTTGTGGGGCTCCGCCCTTCCCTTATGTTAAAACATCATTAATCAACTATTTTAATTGTTCCAATTAATTTCTTCTTTCCAACTGTCCATAAGTAGTCCAAAGACAGTTTAAGTACATCTAAAATCAAGCCTCCTTAATTTTTCCTCAAAATAATCCAATTCTGGAAGCAAGCGACAAAGTTTCTTCTTTAAACAACAAACTTTCCACAGTTGCAATTTGCACTTTCATTCTCTCAGCCATTTTAACTTCCTCCGCTTGTTATTCTCATAGCTTTAAAAAAACATTCTGCTTGTTTCCTCTTCTCCTTCTTCCCCTTCCAAGCTAGTCCATTCTCATTAAAGACCAAGAAAATATCAAATTTTAAATCCATCCAAAGGGACGTTAAATTCCAAAAGCAATCAATTGGTGCTATTGTCCTTTAATGGGTCTTCTCCTTGTTAATTGTTTAAATTCTTTGCCCAAATAGTTCTTAGCAGCTGTTAGAGCCAGGGCATTATTAGTATTTAAATCTTTGAAGACTGTTCTCGCCTGGGCTAATCCTACTCACCCGGCATTCAAACAACTTGCTCCTGTGTCTTTTCCTGCACTTTGCTTGTCCCGGCTGCCGAAGCTTTGGGGCAGCCACCATGGCTGCCTCTCCCACCACTGCTGGCACAGAGGGCAATCCTCCGAGGAACCTGCCCGTTCCTCTCGGCCATCCAAGAGGTCCCTCTCTAATCCCCTGTCCCTCCAGGACAGGGTAGGTCCGCAGACCTGCTGGTGGTGGCTTAAAAGATGGGGTTTTCACGGGGCTCCAAAGAGCCCCGGTATTTCCCGACCGCTCGCTGTGGTGCCAACTGGAAGTCACCCAAGGCACTAGGTATTTGATTTTCAATATTTGCCCAATTGAATCAACTACTGTGTTTCCCCCAAAATAAGACCCTGTCTTATATTTTTTTGAACCCCGAAATAAGCACTTGGCCTTATTTTTGGAGAGGTCTTATTATTTTGGGGCACATGGAGCAAGATGGGCTCCTCTTGCCATCTTACCTGATTTCCAGCTCTGCGTTTAAATATTTTTGGGGAAGGCTTATTTTTGGGGACAGGCTTATTTTAGGGTTGCACTCAAAAGCCCGATTGGGCTTATTATCAGGGGATGCCTTATTTTCAAGGAAACAGGGTAATTATTTTATGTGCTGTCAACATAAAACTGATCATACAACATTTGCTTATTTTTAAGTTTCATATCAGTAATCAATCCTTTGTGTTTTACGATTTGTTTTTCAATTTCTTCAGCTAAATTAAGCTAAATAATACATTGAAATAAATAAATATTCCTAATGTTTTGTCTTGAAAGGCTGAGCACTTTATGTCCTTACATTGTGAAGTGGGATTTCCTGATGAGAAAAATCTTTCAGAAAATGTTTCATTACTATCGTGACTTTTAATAAAAGTTTTATATGTTGATATTCTTAATTTCACACTTATTATTCTTTTGTCATAAGTCTAGAATTGAAGAGGAGGGATATCTATTACTCAGGTTAAATTAACCTGGTAAATATATTTTCCGTTTATTTATCTCTCTTATATTTGTACCTTAGAGCAGGTATCTTGCACAACTTATGTTACATTACTTTTATATTTTAGCTGTCAAGCTTTGAAGCTTGACATTAGCTCTCTAATGCTACTCAAGCCTTGGTATGTTTTCTCTTCTTTTTGAACTCCTGAACTTTTTTGGAATTTGCACCTTTAATTGCCACTTATCAAAATTGTTCAGGTCTGGAAAGATTACCCTAAGTAATTGATTTACAGAAATAATATTTACCTTTAGCAATCACCATTCTCAGTTGGCATTGATGATATAAACTGAAGTTCAAAACAATACTATCATAAATAATATGAGAATATGAAGATCTTCTGAATGCTGGGCATTTTAAATTTATTAAAAGAAATTTCTGGAGCTCCAAATCTTGAATCATTAGATTTTTTAACATATTTCTGATGCTTTAATAGTCATCCTATCTGCAACACTAGTGTGTTATATACTGAACTGGAGTATACAAAGTATTCTAACAAGGTCTTGGGTTTGTTGCAAACTGTTAGTTTCCCAGAGCCCATCGTATATTTTGACAGGAAACAACCAACAAATAATCAAAGAACTATACTTTTTACAATAATTCCAACTGATTGTGTATTTCTGATATTTACAGAAGTATAGATGAATATTTTAAACTTCTTTAAGTTTACTTTCATTTTTTTTAAGTTTTCCAACATTTATGATACAGGTTGCAAAAATTGCTTATTTGTGGTTAAATAGCCAAATTCCAGTAATAAAGTATTTTCTTGTCAGCAGCTAAAGCAAGAAAGAGAATATACCCAGATTTTTTTTTTTAAATCCCCAAAGACTTTAAAGGGAAAGAACATTATCAGTTTTACAATATGCCTGAATGTTTTAAAATGCTGAATTGTCCAGAATAAGCAAACATGGCTACAGCATATTGGTAAATCACTTCCACTTGGCAGAAAAACTAAACAAATCATGAACCTTTCATCCTTTGTTTGTTTAGCATTTTTTCCAAACCAGCTTCTCTGGTTTATTTCTCAATTAACAAGTCAGAATAAAACCAGACAAATTAAAAAGTTTATCTTATCATGACTAAAGTGTTCCATCATTTTTTCAAGAATTTATATTCAGGTTGTTTCTCCATGAGACTTGCTGCCACAGATATGGAAACAAAATCAGAAACAACCAGCAGCAGCAAAGCAAGTCAGACCATTTTCTTATACGTCTACTTTCTGTTTCCATGGAAATGGAAAGACACAGGGAAAAATGATAAGAACGATATCCAGTTTTTTCCTATCTCAAACTGCCATGCTATACAATCACTGGGGGGGGGGGGGCAGTGGGAAGCAGCCACTGAAAGGAACAAGAAGGAATGAATATGGGATCATATTTCAGCAGAAAACTGACCTGGGCTAGAAAAAAAAGTTATTGAACAATTTCCAAGAAGGGAAATTGAAGGGATTCTCAATCTGTGGATTGCAATCCTTCAACAAATGTGTGGCAGGTTACACTCACTCCTAATCCGCTGGTACTGGGCTGGGCCAAATGAATTATTCACATATTGAGTTTCTTATCTGACAGCTTTTGTGAAAGAAAAGAGTGTTACCATGAGTATAAAGGACACTGAAGAGAGGCCCAGCCCTGGGATCAAATTCTGACAGAAATCCAGTTGTAGTTGGAAAGCTTGGCTTGCCCAGACACACTAAATCACTGCCACAATTCACCAGGACCAACCAACAGCTGTCTTGTCCAGGCAAACAGAAGTTTTGTCAGAGAGCACGTTCCAAGAGTTTTTGTTATGGGAGAGGAAGGTCACACAAATTTATTTCTTATTTTAGGAAATTGAGGCACCACAAGGCTTGAGGATCTTTGACTTAGTAATTTGTAGATTTCAGAGCTGTAGTGTTTAGGAAGCCTGATCTATATTTGCCAACAAGCAGAAGGTGTGAAGAACTTTGCAAGAACTTCTACAACAGATGCTAACAGAGAGCAGATATTACAATTTGATTACACAAATAATCTATTGCTACAAATCAGATATGAAGAGTCCCAAATCCAGTCCCCAGTTTTTTATTTATAGGCTCTCAGATGAGGGATTGAGAAAGTCTACTGCCTTAGGCCATGGAGACCTGTTATCAAATCAATTCATAAATATACTAATGATGTGGTTCCAAATATGCCATTCTTATAGTCTAATAATAATAAGTATTCAAATATTTTTTCTAATTTATTTAGAACAAAATGTTCTCTTTTCAATTATGCTTTACATTCAATCTTTAGGAGACATATTTAAAATTTAGATACACAAGTATACCTATTGTTTGATGTGTTAGATTTTCATCATAACCAATTAAGTCTTTTCCATTTAATATCTAAGCTGCCTCTGCTGTTTATTCTTCATTAGCTGCTTATTGAAAAAGTTGCAGAGAGGAAGTTAACCAAACAATAATCTAAAAAAAGGGGACACACTTCTTTTCTTTGTTTTGACCTGTTCCCCAATGATAAGAAGCATCTGTATTATACAGGTTCAGATACATTTGTTGCTTGGAAAAAGAAATGGTAGGTGGAAAGAAAAAAACAAAAAACATTTTAATTTCTGCTGTCTAACTTTCCTGAAATGGGCGTTGGTCTTAACTGATACGCCCTTTCTGTGATAGGTGGGCACAGCAGTCATGCCTGGGAGTGACACTGCTTTGCTCCAATGAGACCGAGTCTGCTGTAAAGTTCTTATGTCCCGCCCCTTCCTGTATAGTCCAGTTTTGAGACGAAGTAGATCAGCAGACAGTCGTGTCTGGAAAATTAAAATATACATGAGACTGCCAATCACCCCCATGCCCGGGGAACGGCCCAACAGGGAGGGGCTGCCTGCCGTGCCCACCTGTCACAGAAAGGGCTATCAGGTAAGACCAACGCCCATTCTCATGACAGTGGGCACGGCAGTCATGCCTGGGATATACCAAAGCCAATGTCCTATAGGGTGGGATCAGGCCGGATCCAGGAAGCAGTTTCCAGATGCACTCCTTGCAACACCCTCCTTCCAAATGCCGCATCAACCGGTAATGCCGGATAAACAGAGTAGGAGAGGACCAGTTGGCCGCCCTGCAAACTTCCTCCAGGGGGGCCCTAGTGGACCAGGCCGCTGATGTGGCTACACTCCTTGTGGAGTGGGCCGTAATATTCTGGGGAACCGGCAAGGCCTGGACTGAATACGCCGTAGCTATGGTAGCTCTGATCCACTGGCCAATGGCCAAAGAAGACAGCTTGGCGCCCATGGACGAGAGCTGGAAGGCGACAAATAGGGCTTCCATGCGACGGAAAGAAGATGTGCGGGCAATGTAGATCTTGAGGGCTCTGCGAACGTTAGAGTGTGCCATGCCCTTTCTAGTCGGTGCTGAGGAGAAGGGCAGAAATTGGGAAGAACAAGTTCCTGCGATCTGTGAAAGACTGAGTTGATCTTGGGAATAAACGCCGGATCCAGATGCAGGACAACCTTGTCCGCATGAAAAATACACAGATCTTGGCGGCCCGACAGGGCCGCCAACTCCAAAATCCGGCAGGCTGAGGTTATGGCTACCAGGAAAGAGACCTTGAATAATAGAAATTTGAGGTCCACCTCCCGAAGAGGTTCAAAAGGGTGTCTAGTGAGTGCTGACAATACCTTGGTAAGGTCCCATGTAGGGAACCTGTGTATGACTGGAGGCCTGAGGTTTGTAGCTCCACGTAAAAAAACTGTGAATCAAAGGCTCTTTAGACAGTGTGACAGCTGACGAGTAAGACAGAATAGATGAAATTGCAGATACCTGGCACCATAGAGTATTCGGAGGGAGACCTGAAGAGAAACCATCTTGTAGGAAACCAAGGATCTGAACTGATGCTGACATGGGAACGATACTGCGTCGTCTACACCATTTGGAGAAAGCAGTGGTAGATCCGCGTCGAGAGGCTTGAATGGTTGCAATGACATCCGGCGGAACCTGAGCTTCCGTCAAGAGGAACCGCTCAATCTCCAGACAGCTAGCTGGAAGGACTGAGGATCTGGATAAACTAGCCATCCTTGTAGCAGCGACACTTGACTGTCGGGAATCCTCCAGGGAGGGGCCACTGACAGGGATACTAGGTCCGCGAACCAAGGATGGCCAGGCCAATAGAGGGCCACCAGCACCAGTTCTGCCCTCTCTCTGATGAGTTTCCGGACCACTTTGGCTACAAGAGGGAAGGGAGGAAAGGCGTAGAGAAGGATTCCCTTTGGCCCCGGGTTGCGTAAGGTGTCGACTGTTTCCGCTTCCTGAGCAGGGAAATGGGAAAAGAAACGGGGTAGTTGATGGTTGACTGCTGAGGCGAACAGATCCACTTGAGGATGGCCGAACTGTCTGGAAAGCTCCTGGAATAGCCGAGGGTGTAGGCTCCACTCTGCCAGGTCGATTGGATTGCGGCTGAGGGAGTCTGCTAGAACATTCGACACCCCCGAAATGTGTTCTGCTCAGAGAGATATTAGGTAGGACTCGGCCCAGAACCCCAGCCGAAGAGACTCCTGTAGGAGAGCTCGGGAACGGGTCCCCCCGTCTGTTTATGTGTGCTTTGGCAGCGATGTTGTCTGTGAGGACTAGGACATCCCTGCCCTCGACCTGGGCCAGGAATCCCTGAAGGAAGAGGAAGATCGCCCTGAGTTCTAGGAGATTTATGTTGAAGTCGCATTCCGGAGGGGTCCACCTGCCCTTAATCATGTGCATTTCCAGATGAGCTCCCCAACCTACAAGGCTGGCATCCGTCATGATGACTATCAGTTGAGGTTCCAGAAATGAGCAGCCCTTGGAGACATTCTCTGGTGTCCACCATTTGAGAGACTCGACGGCATTCGTGGTTAGGAAAACTTTAGCTGACACTGTATCAATTACAGAGCCTAGGTGCTGAAGACAGGTAGAAGGAGTCAAATGACTCTTCTTCCAGTTAATGCAAAACCCATGAGTCTTTAAGATATCAAGAGATGTGGCAACAAGATGTGGATAACAAGAGAGTGATCAAACACAAAGAAATACATAGTATATGTTTATCAAAATGACAGAAAAGTTAAGCATACAGTCTAGTCTCTTTCTGTAACATTAGCAGAAGTAGAAAAATTTTAAAAGGATGCTATTTAATTTATATATGTCATAAATTGAGATGTTAACAAACCAAACAGAACATCATATGACCTTCCAATCATTAAGATCACATACAAAATATACTATTCAAATACTATTAGTTATACCGATTGTAGAACATCTTTTTATTTCCTATCAGGCTACATTGAAAGATGTCAGCTTAGGGTGTGCCCAAGTACCTGGGAATACATCTCACCAAGTCACATGAGACTAACTTCTTAAAAAGTACACATTATATCATGGTTGTTATAGTCCACTATAATTCTATTTTCATACATTCACCCTTATTTTTAACTCCCTTGAAATAATTTGGCATACTATTATTTAGATACCTCATATCACAATAATGAGATTATAGTAATAATTAAATTGAGATGTTATAGACAGTTTTATAACTGAGCAGGATGCTCAGAATCTGCACCCTTAAAAAATAGACTATTTTAACATTAACCCCTGAGAAAATGCTGCCACAAAAGTGATAGTAGACGAAAGCCAGTAAACCATCTTAATTTATCTTGATCAAATCATTACCTTTAAGTTCAGCTACAAAAAAAACCAAAAAAACCCCACTAACATCACTTTAACAATATCCAAGATATGAAAACTATTTATATAATATTCATATATCGGGAAAGTTTATGTGACTAATACAGACATGGAATTTATTAGCTCATCATCATGCAATAAAATTGTATTAAACCCAGGAAATATAGAAAGGTGATACATTCAAATAAAGCAAAAAAGAAGTAAAGCTAATGCTGAAAGAGATTGTTCTCAGATTAATTCTGAATTAACTGTATTCCCTGTCTATAGTCGTATTCAGGATTTAATGAATTATTTAATAATCAAATACTATCTCCAAACTTAATGAAATACTGGAAAAGCAAAAACGAATTCTCCAATTGTGACAAGACTAGTCAAATCTTCCTGGATGTGGTAACCTCTCTATGTGCTGGGATACTCTTCTCTGAATTGTTTCTAAATTCATGCAACGTTGATGCATTCATTGTATCTAAGTAGTTATGAATTATACATTATAATGTATATAATGTACTCATAAATATCAAATAATTCATCTATACAACCAATTCAAAACAATCTGACAAGTTACATAGATATGTAATAAGTTTGTGTAATGGTTCAGTTTTTAAAGCAAAAAAGCTACTTTGGACCATGTATGTAGCAACTCCTCTTTAAAGCAGGCACCATATTTCTGATTACAAGGTAATCAGCAGCGCCATCCTAGGAAAAAGATACATTTAAGAATTCGCATACAAATGTTGCATGTGTGTGCCTGCATAGCCTTTGAATACAAAGTGCTGCACAGCTTTAATACGTAAACTAAAGAAAAGAGGAAATGACAACAACATACCTCTCTACACATAGAATAAAAGTCCACTTGAAACAAAGGCAGAGGACATATAGAACTCCCAAATACCTATGCACAATTTTTAATAGCATGAATTATAGCCATAACCATGAAAATGCCTTTATGTATCAAAAGTAGAAAATGTACAATTTGTTTAAATGTTCAAATAATTAGTTTTATAACAAAAATATTGAAAAAAGAGCTGTAATTTAATATTATAGCTCATGAAACACCACAACAGTTGTTTGAGTTTTCCTTAGGTTATTCTAAAGAGATAAAACTTTTAAAAATATGAAAATTATTTAGCTACAAATCAACAGATTCTTGGCTGGATTACGCAATCACTATACTTACTTGAATCCTCCCATCGGAGCAGATGCAGTTTCCAAGCTGAGTAATACAGAAACCCCAAGACCAGGAAGAGGCAGAGAGCAAGTAGCACGTTACGCATAAACACCAGAAGTCCCATCTTCATAGGGAATAGCTTTTCTATAAAATCTGGGTGGAAAAAAAAAAGGGGGGTATTCTCAAATAGGTTATACAGCATAAGATTAAGATGTTTGACTAGGACTGGAGAGACCAAGGTTCTGGTCTCACCGGGTGACTTTGAGCAAATTACTTTCATTCAATCCAGCCAACTTTGCATGGATGTTGTTATGGGGACTAATTGAAGGAAAGAACCTTATGTAGATCAACTTGAGTAGATCAACGTGAGCCAAGGTGATGCAGTGGTTAGAGTGCAGTACTGCAAGCTACTTCAGCTGACTGCTAGCTGCAGTTCGGCAATTCAAATCTCACTGGCTCAAGGTTGACTCAGCCTTCCATCCTTCCAAGGTGGGTAAAATGAGGACCCAGATTGTTGGGGGCAATATGCTGACTCTGTAAACCACTTAGAGAAAGCTATAAAAGCACTATGAAGCGGTATATAAGTCTAAGTGCTATTGTTATTGAGTTCCTAGACAAAAGTTGGGATATACAGTAATTCTAATAAAGAAATAAATTAAAAAACCAACTATGTTTAAGTTATCTAAGCATGTGCCATTCCCAACACATATAATATCCAGACATACTTATTCATGACACCCGAGTGGAAGTAAGTTTTATGAAATAAACAGGATGCATTTCTCAGTAATTTGCTGCTTTTTCAGAAATGCTGCTGCTAGGTGTTATTAGAAAGCTTAATCTGAAGGACCTGTTCGCTATTGAATTGTTTCTCAGGAACATACTGTTTTGGTTACTTAAAACAATACCCAAAGTGAATTGTCATGCCAAAAAAATATTTCACAGAACTAAGAAATGACACTTGAAAAGACAGTATAACCAATACCTCTTAATTATATAAGTAACTACTTAAACATAATTATTTTAATATAAAGTTGTAACAACCCATTTTTCCTCTACTGTAAATATATCACAGTATGTATGAAGGTGATCCACATTTTTTATAATAGTAACAATAGGATAGGTACTATAAACTAATATTAAGCTACACTGACTTGTATGGTGGTTGCAAAGTATTTCTCATTAGACCCTGGGAAATTAGCATCATGTGGTCTCATGTCATGATGTAACAAGAATAATTGCTTGCTGAGATATGGAAGATGCAAATTTGCTATTCTAGAATGGACTACTAACTTTATGCATGAGTCACTGTGGTTAAATTGGTAAGTTGTGTAAGAATCACAAGAACGAATATTTTGGAGGAATTGTTCATTTGCATTATTTTGGACCAGCAACATACAGACGTAGATCAAGAGACAGAACTGAACCACAAGCTTAGTCACATGTCTGTCCTTCCTCTGTCTTCCCTTTAACAAGAGCAGTTTGAGTAATCAATCAGAATAGAGCTGGGAGAGACCTTGGGGAGGTCTTCTAGTCCAACCCCCTGTTCAAGCATGAGACCCTATACCTGGTACCATTTCAGATAGGTGGCTGTTCAGTCTTTTCTTAAAAATCTCCAGTGATGGAGCACTCACAACTTCTGAAGGCAAGCTATTCCACTGATTAATTGTCCTCACTGTTAGGAAGTTTCTCCTTAATTCCAGATTGTTTTTCTCCTTGATTAGTTTCCATTCATTGTTTCTTGTCTTGCCTTTTGGTGCTTTGGAAAATAAGTTGACCCCCCTCTGTCAACATTGAACCACTTTGTGAATCTTTTTGCAGCAGCCCCTCAAATACTGCAATACTGCTACCATGTCACCCCCTAATTCTTCTTTTCTCTAGACTGGCTATATTCCTGCAACCATTCTTCAAACATTTTTGTGTCCATGCCCTTAATCATCTTAGTTGCTCTTCTTTGCAATTTTTCCAAAGTCTCAACATCTTTTTTGCAATGTGGTGACCAAAACTGGATGCAGTATTCCAGGTGTGGTCCGACTAAGGATTTATCAAGCGGTACTTAGCTAACTATTTCCTGTTTTGATCCAACACCATTCTAGAAAACTAGCTTAGTCAGGAAACTACAAAAATCCTAAAAGAACTCATGGTTAAATGCACACTCATCAATGAAAGGACAGTGAGAAGAGGAAGCGCTCAATCCTGTTTTCAGCTCACTATCCCCTGCAGCAAAACTCCATCAGAGATTATATCTTGTTAAATTACAGATTAAAACTGCCTGGATGGGTACAGTATAATCTATACTTCGTTGTGTCCAATTTAGCTTCGCAATTTTATTAAAACATTTTAACAGAATACTGGCCAAACTGTTCTGAATTCCACAATAATCCCAGGCAAGCTGAAGCAATTATGGTGATAGTCATAATTTTTTGAACCGGATGTGAAATTTAGATAGACAATATGAACTGATTTCAGGGTAATTTGGCTAGATGTATACACACAGTAATGCTAAACCAAAATGAGGTTGTTTGGATTCAGTTTAACATGTTCTTTCATACATTTTGATTTATGACTTAGTATGTTCTCAAGCCCAAACACAACGCTCGAGCAAACCATGGGAACAAAATATATGGCTAAAGTCACTAGACTGAGGCAATTGTTCTTTGCCCCACTTCACTTAGTCTTTGTTTACAGACTACGTGACGTAGGAGAATACAAGTAGGAATGAGAGCACTTTAGGAATTAAAAGATAGGTGTCTTTTGATCTTTCAGCAACGAAATAAAAGCACCACTACCACTTCAGCCATGACTACACACAAGAACCCTGAAAAAGGCAACTTCATCAGCTGAATTCCAGCAGGTTGCCAAATCATGGCTTCAACTTTCCATAGTCTGTTTTCAAATACCTTCTCCAAACATGTGGCAAGTGAAAATGTCATGGGCTGGCTTTTCTGAGAGCACTCTGGTAGGAAAAAAAGAACATGTTCCATAAATAAATAAGCAATGCTGAAAGTTTCCTCCAACATCAAAGAACAGGACTGATGGTACCCCTCACCAAGATGCTATGAATGAGCAATTATATGAGCTCCCCCCTGAGTTCTGCTCCCTGATAAGTATTTCCCCTGAACTTCAATATTCCATTTGACCAAATAACTAGGAAAAGCCATACCTTGAATGTCTCTATGCATCGTGCTATTGCACTGTTTGTTGCTTCCTTCTCACCAATTTGCTGTGAAGATATTTCATCTGACAGTCAGATGAAGCTCTAAAGTTGCAACTGGACAAATTAGAAATCTAAATTTTCCATGGATCAGCTTCAGAAAGATACAGGTAGTCCTCAACTTACAACCCTTCTTTTAGTGACCATTCAAAGTTACAATGGCACGGACGTCCGGTGGCTCCGCGAAACGCTGATGGAGCTCCTTTTAGGAACCCCCAGCCCCGTGACTCCATATAGCCGCTAGAACAGCAAAAATCAGCTATCTAGCGGCTTAAAAACTCTCCCCCAGGGAAAAGAGGGAGAGAAGAGCAGAAGGGTCTGGGTAGAGCTCCCCTAGACCCCCAGGCTTTTTTTTTAAGCCTGGGGTTTGCAGGGTGAGAGCTCCCTGAAAGCCTTTTAAGAGCTCCGGAGCCGGGACGAGTCTGCTTAAAAATAAGCAGACCGAAGCGTCGCGACCACACCAGCAAAGCAACTAGAAGGATTATAAAGACTATGGATTTTGGATGCTGGCAGAGTTAATACAGGAGACTAAAAATGCAAGTATTGTATGTTAACTCCGTTTAAAAAGAGAAAGATGACGCCTTAGGGCGTGAAAACAAAACTTATAAGTGAAGTGAAAGTCCTTGTTAACATCAGTAACATTGTTAAAGCTATCGGGTTATTCAAGAAAAAGATTTAAAGTGGAAGTGGAATGGAAAAGACTGTGGTATTGATTTTAACTAACTTACATCCTTAATTTGCGTGGAAAATAATTGGATTTAATGACCTGATAGCCAAATTAATACAAACAGAGTATAGTCCTTGACATACAGTCACAATTAGGACCAGAATTTCTGATGCTAAGCAAGCTGGTTAAGTGAGTCATGCCCAATTTTACCACCTTTTTGCTATGCTTGTTAAGTGAATTTGGTTTCTCCCATTGATTTTTTTTTTATTTTTATTTTTTTGTAGAAGGCTGCAAATGACAATCATGGATGCTGCAACTATCATAAATACATGCTGGTTGCCAAATGCCAGATTTTGATCACATCATTGTGACAGTCGTAACTGTGAGGATTAGTTGTAAGTCACTTTTTTCAGTGCAATTGTAACTATGGACAGTCATAAAAGAATGGTTTTAAGTCAAGGATTACTTGTATTAGAAACTTCATCTTGTCCATTGCTTAATGAAAGAGCCACATCTTAACTTCTCTTCAACCTTGTCTTGCTTGAGCCATTATGCTGTTTGTATGTGGCTTGAGCCTGACAAAGTTCTAACTGGATTTTTTTGGCCCAAAAAAGTGGCCTGTAATCCTTGATCATTACAATAAGAGAGAATACCAGCCAATTATGATTGGAGAGTATTTGTCACTTCACTCAAAGGTCAAAGAGGACACACTAACTTTACATCCTGTACTCAATATGTTCGATTTTGCTCTTCAAGAGACCCATAAAAAGTATAAGGTCCCTTAGAATTTACCAAGGATAGAGCATATAGATCTATTTGTAGTGATATGAACACGTACATCATGTGCTCAGCCATACATTTATTGATAAATAAATAGTACCACAGAAACACAGACTCCAGTGGTCTTCCAGTTTAGTCAAGCAAACATTCTTTGGCACAGCATCTTCCCTTTTAAAACCTTACACAACCACCACCATGTTGAGATTTGTTTGGCCCCCAATCCTATTGGCATTTCACAACTGTTTGAAAACCAGTAAGTTCCCCCAACCACATAGGTTGGATGAGGTCATCACTGAGGTTTTCCTTGACATGATTGTGATTCTGTCTGAGTTTGATTGTCCTTGAGTGCAATTGTACTATTCTTGTATTATTCTTGGGTACTGTTATATTGTTTTTATTCCATTGATTTTAATTCTAAATTCACCACCCAGAGTCACAATTGCAAGATAGACTATTCTGTAAATCGAAGTACAGGTAACCCTCAATTTACAACAGTTTGTTTAAAAGTTTAAAAGTTACACTGGCAGTCAAGAAAGTGACATTGCTGGTTTTCACACCTATGACCATCACAGTATCCCCATAGTCATGTGATCAAAATTCAGATGCTTGGCAAATGATTCATATTTATGTTGGTTACAGTGTCCTGGGATCATGGATCACCTTTTGCAACCTCCTGACAAGCAAAGTCAATGTGGAAGCCAGATTCACTTAAGAACTGTGTTACTAAGTTAACAGCTGCAGTGATTCAGTTAAGAGCTGTGGCAAGGTTGTAAAATGAGGGAAATGTCTTGTTTAATGTCTCACCTAGCAACATAAATTTTGGGCTCAATTGTGATAAATGTCTCACCTAGCAACATAAATAAATGTCTCACCTAGCAACATAAATTTTGGGCTCAATTGGGGTTGTAAATAGAGGACCACTCATAATAAATAACTAAATAAACAAGTTCTGTGTGTGTCATGACATCTCTGAAACTTCTCATAGCTTAGATATGGAGTCCATACACATGTCAGCATCCAAAGCAAACTCAAACTTCTAAAAGCAATAACAAAATCCATTTGCAACTGAAACTTGTTCCTCTTTATAAGTAATTATTATCAAAGCCTCTCCATATTCTTTTTGGGTACAAAATGGCTACAGTCACATTGTAAATTCAACTCCTAGTCTAGATCATTTATGGGAATTCATCATGAGGAAGTGCAAATGATTGCAAATAGGCCCCAAGAAATACAATTGCTTGTGGCTGAACTGCAAGACGTCAAAACATAGCTGGAGGTTAAATGTCTGAATTGCCTTGTAAAAAATCTTCACCTCAGTTGTAAAAACGATGTGAAAACATTACACCAAAGCTTTTTCTGACATCATACTCTAGTGTAGGTGTCCATGTACATTCTATTTTGTGTTTAACAAAGATGCAAGTGAGATTACACAGACCTTCATAAAATTAGAACAAGTTGATGAAACCCATAAGGAAAATTATGGGTTAGAAGAAGAAAATGATCAGATCCTTCTAGATACACTCTGACCAAAACTATTCTAAACTCTATTAGCAATGGGTTTCCTGTCAGCTTATCTTCATCTGGACAAATGCCACTCTGAGTAGAAATAATGACTAAAAATGTTAGAATTGTTTCTACTTCTTAATATCACATAAGGTGTGGTGGTGCATATTCTCAAGTTACTTTTACATTTTGGGTCCTACTCCTGGCTCTTTAAACAAAACAGCTTGCTTTACAATTCAAATTGGCATTCTTTCACTTTGGGATCATTCAATAATACAGCTGGAGAATTTCTTTGGCTACTCAGTTATAGAGGCAAATAGTTCACCCAAGCAGTGGAAACACAAATGGAGAAAACCTTAGGCATCAACAAATTAAATCAGTGTTGGGACACTCATTTTCCTTCATGCTTCCTGCTCCTTCACTTCAACATACTCTACTAGCTTAGAATACAGGCAAATAACGTGCACAGCCCCAGATATTGTAATCCAATAGTTCCAGCAAACATTGCACAATATTAAGTGATGCAGGCTGTTAAAGCCAAATAGTTGGAGGATCATGAGTTGATGACCCCTATCGAAGTGGAACCACCTCTGGATATTTCAGAAGAAAGGACCCTCTGTTTAAAACATAAAAACTGGTCTCAGTCAAACCACCATCCCTCTTACTTAATATGGACTACCTTACCCATTTCTTTCACTCCCGTTTTATTCCTTCCAAGCTGTCAATTTCAACCAATTCCACCCAGCAATTAATTCCAGGACCTCTGCGGGTTAAAAAAACAAATACACAAACCACACACACAAATCCTACCACAAATAAATAAGAATGGCTGATGGGGTGAGCAGGAACTATCAGCCTGGTGAAATCGAGACCACATCCTAGATGGAATAACGAAACAAAGCGCCACGCAACTAGGATGACAAGGGCACTCATCTCGCCAAATGGGAACGAGCTGAACTACAAGACCATCTGAATAGCCGGGACGGGGGAGGCGGAAAGGGTTATATTCTGAAGGAAGGCATGGATCTTCAGGGCCCTGGCAGGAAAGCAAGTTTTAGGAAGGAAATAGGCCATGGAAGCGCAACGCGAAAAATCTCAGCGAGACGGGCATCTGACCAGGACCTAAATGGAGCGAAAGGCAGAAGGACGCAGAAGCGGAGCACTCTCTCATTTCTTCCTTCTTTACCGATTTTGAGATCGCATCCCTCCTCCGCGTTCTCTTGCTTACCAGAGTAGCGGGCCGATTCCGGCCACCTTTCCTGCGGGCTCGAGTTCTGTACGCCTTGCAACCCGCCATGCCGGGCCGAGCAACGGCGACAGTGGCCCTCACCGGCCTCTAGGGCAGGGGTCGATCGCCAATCACACAGCAAGGCGGATCTTCTGACGGCCAATGGGGGAAGGCGAGGGGCGCTCTTCGCTGCAAGCCCCACGATTGCGGGAGAGCGGTGGGATTCACGCTGCCCAATCAGACACAAGAAGGACTCTCCCCCCCCCCCACCACCACCACTCAACTCAATCTTACCAAGAAGGCGCGCGGCTGTCCAATCAATGGAGACAAGGAGCGGAGGGAGCTAACAGGACGTCCAATCAGTTGGGCCACATTTTCTCTCCCCCGCCGCTCATTTCAGTCCTGGACTGGGCGTTAAACGGCTTTTTAAGCCAATTGCGACATAGTGTAGGAGGGCGGCTGTTCCCGGCAGAGTTTGGAACGGCCGGGAGGGCATAAGTAAGGATTGGAATCTCAGATCTCAACCCATCTGCTCTAATGGAAATTGCTACCGCTGCTACCCTCTAAAAGACAAAACGTATCATTTAAATGCGGTATCTAATGTAGATGGGTGGCATATAGCGAAGCGCCGTTGGCATGCCTCCATCTTCAAGGTCAAATTATGCTTTTGCAAAGAGTTCTCTAGTGCCAGCTAGAATAACTTGGGTGGCCATGGTCCTCTTTGAGCTTGGTTGTTTTCTTCCAGATGTTTCATTACCCAATTAGGTAACATCCTCAGTGTACGGTGTTACATCTTCAAGTAATATCAAAGCGTAACTTTATTAGAACAATGAGCTTATCCATGTTTAACAACCATGGTTTAATCAGTTAAACACTCCATCTGGATTTTGCTACTGAAATCATAGTTTTTAGTTTATAACTTAAGTGTTTTCTGCAAACTCAGGAAATACTTTACATCAGCCAGTACATTATGAGGATCCAGAAGGCTTAGTTACTCATTGTGCAAATACTGCCAATACTGTCATCCAACAGGGTTTCCCTCAGGGATAGGAGCCCCTGTAGAAAACATCATTGCAGACCTGCAAAACAGTCCAGAAGCACTTTTAAGCAACCATTCTAGCAGGAAGAGCTAGAATAACCTTCCAGTGTAGAAAACCAAACCAAGGAATGACTGTAAACCCAGTGAGACTGGGCTAACACACTCCTACAATAGATGGATGGGCCCAGGGATTATTTATTTATTTATTTATTTATTTATTAGTTCAATTTATATGCCGCCCTTCTCCGGAGACTCAGGGCGGCTTACAATTGCATTAAGCAATAGCCTTCATACTTTTGTATATACTGAAAGTAGGGCTTTCGGCCCACCCTAAGCGGTGTTCTTTTTTATACAGTCAGCTTATTGCCCCCACAATCCAGGTCCTCACTTTACCTACCTCAAAAGGATGGGAGGCTGAGTCAACCTTGAGCCTGGTGAGATTCGAACTTGAAGTAATTGCAGGCAGCTGGTGCTAGTTAACAGCACTTTAGTCTGCTGCACCACTAAGACTCGATAATAACAGCCCTCCCAGTGGAATGACTGGATGGATGAGAGAATGGTGTCTCTGATAACGAGAACCAGGAGTGCAATGGCTGCTTGCAGACATTCCAGAATTAGGAACTGAAAGTATTCCAGGATTAGGAACTGAAAGGGCTACCAGAGATGACTAACTCTGGATCCCTGATGTCATATACCACACTCATAAATCAATTTAAAGAAGCATCAGCACTGTAGCTTTTAACGTCCTCCACCTTCTTGGCTCACCAGATTAATCGGTACGATTGTCACATCTTTGAAAAGACATTGTCAGGGTCTGACAGATTTACGACTTAACAGTAAGCATAAATAGTCTTCCGTTCTTTAATATGCCTCCCACGGTAGAGATCCTGAATCTTTTTTTTTTCCTCCTCTGACGTAGTTCATACTTTAAGAGACTTCAAAAACAGAGCAGACGGAATACACAAAGTAACGTTCGAGCAGTGTTTCTCAACCTTGGAAGCTTGAAGAGGGGTGGACTTCAACTCCCAGAATCCCCCAGCCAGCGCTGCTGGCTGGGGGATTCTGGGAATTGAAGTCCACCCCTCTTCAAGCTACCAAGGTTGAGAAACACTGCGTTAGAGCAATGGTTTAAAATAACGTAAGAGAAAAATAGCGTGATTCACGTCCCTTTCTTTTAGCATCCATTCCATCCACTTTAGCTGTAATTTCCTATCACCCAGCGTTCTATGTGCCGTGATTTTTTTTTTTTGACACCTTCTCATTTTTTCCATCCTCCTTAAGTTTTGCAGGTCCCGCTTTGAACGAGCCATAGAGACGCCGGGGAATCAGGCGCGTCGTTTCCCGTCTCGTATAAATGGCTGCATTCTCTCTGACTCTTCCCAAATCTGCTGGCGTCTCTCGCAGCGCTCTCCCTGGTTTGCTAACCTTGCTACACGAAGTCGTGATTGATTCACCGGATCTGGAAAAGCAAAACTAGCTCCCCGAAGAAAGCGATACGGATGAGTTAAGGCGGCGCTGAGACTTGATAGCGGAACTTCGCTCGAGGAGAGCTCGCAAGCCGGTAGTCCTCTGGGAGTAAAACCGGCTCCCCTCTCGTAGTCAGAACGTACGAAGAAGAAGAAAGAAGAAGAAGGAGGAGGAGGAGGAGGAGGAGGAGGAGGAGGAGGAGGAGGAGGAGGAGGAGAAGGAGAAGGAGAAGGAGAAGGAGAAGAAGAAGAAGAAGAAGAAGAAGAAGAAGAAGAAGAAGAAGAAGAAGAAGAAGAAGAAGAAGAAGAAGAAGAAGAAAAAGAAAAAGAAAAAGAAAAAGAAAAAGAAAAAGAAAAAGAAAAAGAAAAAGAAAAAGAAAAAGAAAAAGAAAAAGAAAAAGAAAAAGAAAAAGAAGAAGAAGAAGAAGAAGAAGAAGAAGAAGAAGAAGAAGAAGAAGAAGAAGAAGAAGAAGAAGAAGAAGAAGAAGAAGAAGAAGAAGAAGAAGAAGAAGAAGAAGAAGAAGAAGAAGAAGAAGAAGAAGAAGAAATAAAGAGAAAATGCGAAGGGAAATTTGCTGAGGCAATCTTTTTCAATTCCCTTTGGGCGTGTAGCAGCGTTTTTCCTTTTCAAAGCAAAAGATTGTCAGCTGCAGGTGTCAGCAACGCAGTTCTGTAGGAAGGGGAAAAAAAATGCCTTGGACAATTGGGACCCGCCTCAAAAATTTTGATTAGGGTTATGAATCTTATCTGGATCAGTGGTGAAATCCAATTTTTTTTTTTTTACTACCGGTTCTGTGGGCGTGGCGTGGCTTGGTGGGCGTGGTTTGGTGGGCATGGCAGGGGAAGGATCCTGCAAAATCTCCATTCTCACCCCACTCTGGAGCCAGCCAGAGGTGGTATTTGCCAGTTCTCTGAACTACTCAAAATTTCCACTATTGGTTCTCCAGAACCTGTCAAAACCTGCTGGATTTCACCCCTGATCTGGATTGAAAGCAGCTATGGGTGTGGGTATCTCGTGGTGGCAGCTTCTTGGGGGAAAAAAGCTGCATCTTAGAAAGGACCCATCTGATTATGGTTTCTGAGGCCAACCATTGTGTTGATTCAGCAAACTAAGATTAACCCTGACAAAATGCAATGCATGTGTAAACCAAATCATTTATAAGGTTGGAGTGAACCCAGGGGTGAAATCCAGCAGCTTCTGACAGGTTCTGGAGAAATGGTAGCGGAAATTTTGAGTAGTTCGGAGAACTGGCAAATACCACCTCTGGCTGGCTCCAGAGTGGGGTGGGAATGGAGATTTTGCAATATCCTTCCCCCAGAAATGAGGTGGGAATGGGGATTTTTCAGTATCCTTCCCCAGGAGTGGGGTGGGAATGGAGATTTTGCAGTATCCTTCTCCTGCCATTCCCACCAAGCCACACCCACCAAGCCACGCCCACAGAACTGGTAGTAAAAAAATTTAGATTTCACCACTGAGTAAACCTCACTAGAGTGCATGTGTAAAGGCACCTTTATGGATTCACATCACTTTTGCCGCACAATTCAAAAGGTCTCTTTTTGTCCATGAAGCTGTGTCAGAAGAGTGAGGACACTCCAAAAGCAACAGTGTGATTCATACATTTGGAAGTAATCAGTGGAATATATATTACCACTGAGGAGGAAGACCTATGATGTAAGGTGGTTCTGTTCAGGTTCTAAAACAGCTTCCTGAGGTTTTCTGATAATATATTTGACCATATTCAGTGGGAATCCTGAGAGCTGTAGCTGCTGCATACAGATAGTCCTCGACTTACAACATTCATTTAGTGATCATTCAAAGTAACAACAGCACTGAAAAAAGTAACTTATGAACAGTTTTTCACAGTTACAATCTTTGTAGCATTCCCATGATCATGTGATCAAAATTCGGATGCTTGCCAGCTGGTTCATACTTATGACTGTTGCTGTGTCCCAAGATCATGTGATCACCTTTTGCAACTTTTTGACAAGCAAAGTCAACAGGGAAGCCGGATTACTAATTTATCAACTGCGGTGATTCACTTAACAACTGTGGCAAGAAAGGTCGTGAAATTGGGCAAAACTCACTTAACAAATGTCTCACTTAAGAGAAATTTTGGGCTCAATTGTGGTTCCTAAGTGAAGGACTGCCTGTATCTGGAAGACACTGGGGGGATAAAAAAGCTAGATATGGTTAGTTCAGCCTTCTGACTACAACACTGATTATGTTTCTACAAGAATTTTCTGCATATACTCTTTTGCCCTCTTCAGTTGCCTGCAAAAGTGTACTGCTTGGCCCAACCACATTACAATGTTGCCTTGTGAAATGTCCTACTACTAATTGTGCAGTAGCTGTTTTGAATCTCTACTTTTAGTAACACCAAATAGAAGTAGAGGCAAGAAAGGTACCGTGTTTTGTAGTATCATCCTGTGACCTGTCAAATGCTATTTATTGCAAAACAAAATAATATTTTTAGAGTACCTATCAAAATTACCAGCTGTATATAAACAGGCATCAGACGATAAGTACCACAAAGGTAGGCACAATTTGAGCAAAATAGTTAATGTGCGGAAGATTGTGTACTCCCCAAGAAGATAAAAGCACAAAGACAATAGAGAAAACGATTCAGTGGAAGCAATAGAATGGAGACCGAAGAACAAAGTTGAAAGTGAGTACATGAAGAAAATAAGCAAGGATATCCAGAGGTTATGGTCAAAGATAACCTACCAGCTAAACTAAAATCACAGCATTGTGGCCACCATCTTGACTTTTCTTTGACCATATCCTGTTAAACATGAGTTATAAATTTCAAAAAGTTCAAAACAAGCTATAATACATTTAACAGACCAGGCTTTAGCTGAAGAATATGGATCAGAAGCAGAAGTTGCAAGAGATTCCTGTCAAAAGGAGCCTGGGTGGAGCAGCGGACTAAAGCGCTGTTAAATAGCACTTAGCTGCCAGCTGCCTGCAATTACTGCAAGTTCAAATCTCACCAAGCTCAAGGTTGACTCAGCCTTCCATCCTTTCGAGGTAGGTAAAATGAGGACCCAGATTATGAGGGCAATAAGATGACTTTGCATAAAAAAAGAACACCGCTTGGGGGGGGCGAAAGCCCTACTAAGCAGGTATATACAAAAGTATGAAGGCTATTGCTTAACGCATTGTAAGCTGCCCTGAGTCTCCGGAGAAGGGCAGCATATAAATCAAACCAATAAATAAATAAATAAAAGATAAAGAAGAGGAATAGTATAATTACAAAGAAAACGCATTATATCAGCTAAAAAGTTGAAAAAGTACACATCCCCTTTCATCTGCTGCAAATACCACAGAATATGCTGACGTCTTCCTCAATTTACAAGAAGTATACAATTCTGCAAGGCTGACATCTAAAAATAGCTATCAGCCACAACTTCTCTTTTGTTCTGATTTTGCCTGGTATCCTTATATATTTGTAATAGTGGCGAACCTCCACCCTCATCCTTACATATTCTCTGAAAACTTCCTGGGATTGGATAAATCCAGCAAGGCTGCAGCAGAAAGAAATCTTAACAGGACCTGTCCCAAAGGTGCTTTTTCAGGAAGCAACGGGAGTTTCTTGTTCTTCTATGAAGATGTTTTGCTTCTCGTCCAAGAAAGTCCAGTTACCTCTTGAAAAAGTACCTTTTGGGCAACCATGACATGGTCCTGAATGATTGAGAATCCATCCATAGACATTTAACAGGACTTGTTTCATAATAGAAATGGATAAGATCACAGAATAAATGTCAACAGAATCTTTTTTATGTTAAAGGAAATGATAAAAAAGAAATATAGAAGAGAATATTAACATATTAACAAGAGTTAATATTAACTCTTGTTAAATATTAACAAGAGAATTAAAATAAAATATTTAATGGCAATATTAAATCATAGTGATAATAGCTGTTTTAAAAATAGATTTAAAAGCAATAAGCCACAGCAAAGCCATAGATAATTGAATCAGATGTTTAAAAAAAGCCACAAGCTAGGGTATAGCCAAGCTAATAAAAGGCATTTTTGCTTAATTTGGGCATTTAGAAAATAAAAAGATACATGCAAACTGAATTCCAGCTGGGAGAGAAGACAATTATATTCAGATAGTATTGGTAGAACTTCAATACAGCTGATTTATACAGCTGCTCTTTTTAGTTTTACACTGTGAAGGAGTTTTTGTCTCCCTTCAGTATCAACACCATCTTTTTCGATTTTAAGTTCTGAAAGAAAGTCAACCTGTCATTAAGTACTGCCTTGCAGCAAGTTGGCAACCTAAACATGGAGTTGATCAGATCTGGTGATAAGCTAAGACTTTTTGCCTCGATTGTTGAGTTCAACAAATTACTTGTGCTTAATCAAATGATTTTAACTAGGATGTCTTGGTAGTAATTGAACTTTAGATCTGCAGCCCCCTTGAAAGTGCCTCACTAAATAAGTATCAAATCAGCAATATAACAATATTTTTATTTGCAAAAAAAGCTCTGCCTTAACATTGTTTTTATTTTCTTATTATCTGTCATTTTAATAACTGCTGTCGTTTTGAGTAGCTATAATTTATACATAATTTAACAAAGCACAATCCAACCAAAATGAATATTTCTGCCAGAAATACCCTGACTTAAGAGGATGGGGAAAGCTGTTGATTTGCATAGAATTTTTTTGGACTTTGTTGAAAGTGTATAAAGATCATGAGGGGATTGAATGAGGGGTCCTTGGTGCTCTCTGAGCTTGGTTGTTTTCTTGCAGACATTTCATTACTCAAACTAGATAACATCTTCAGTTGTTGTGGCCCGCCAGTGGCCTGCATGGATTGCTGATCCCGATGAAGAGGAGGCTGGTGTGGTGTCGCGCCAGGAGCCTGCGCAGCCAGCACTCGCGTCGGACAGTGAGGAGGCTGAAGAGGATGTGGTGCCAGAGGCAGAGACTCAGCCAGAGCCTTCAGAACCTCCAGAGGTTCCTTCAAGTGGAGAGATGAAGTGGAAGAGCCTCTCCTCAATGCTCGAGCACACAGGGCTGCCAAAAGGCAGGAGTGGCTACTCAGGAGGAGGAGGTCTACTCGAGAGTAGGGCTTGAGGATAATTGCCCACTCCCTTAGCCTATTTAAGTCACACGCAGCTAGTGCTTTCTTGCTGGAAACAACTCGTATTTATTATCAGAGTATTTTAGTTTATCATAACTTGTTTTCTGGGCTGGTTGCCAACCTTTGCTGGTCTTGTTTATTCTTGCTACTTAATAAATTTGATAAGGACCGTTGGCGTGTGTCAATATCCTCGGAAATCCATGGCTGGGGCAGAAGGTCAGTGTACTGATGATGTTACCTAGTTTGTGTAATGAAATGACTAAAACAGGGGTGTCAAACTCAATTTCATTGAGGGTCACATCAGGATTGTATTTAACCTTGGGGGGCTGGGGTGGACGTGGCCAGGGTGGGCATGACCAGCTCAACATCATTCATGTCGGGGGCACTTGTGGTGGCCCGAGCACTTTGCCAGCAAAAACGAGCTCACGAGCTCCGTTTTCAGTTGCGATACCCTCCTGCAACCTCTGCCAGTGAAAACAGAGCTTAGGAGTGCCGTACACAGCCCTCCTGAGCTCCGTTTTCACTGGCAGAGGCACTGTGGGCTGGTCCTTCGATGTTTCCAGGGCAGCTCCCGGGGCCAGATCTAAGCACCCAGTGGGCCAGATCCGGCCACCAGGCCTTGAGTTTGATACCCGTGATCTAAAAGAGCCAAGTTCAGAGAGCACCAAGGACTCATCATTTCAAGCCTGAGCTCCAAATATTCTCCTTTATTGGTTAACTGAATAATATAATCTTGTATAGGTAATAGCCTTTTTCAACAAGCCTTTTTAAACTAAGACATTTAAGTGAACCAAAGAAAAAGTTGGCACTAAGTCTCTCATCCCATTTCCAAAAGAAGAAATGAAATAAAAAAATAGCCATGAATGCAAAACTAATCCTGGTGATGAGAAAGAATGAACTATCCTGTGTGAAGATAACATGTTAGTTTAGGAGGCACCAAGTAGGCCATATAGCAATAGTTCTGTCCTCAGATATCCTCTGATCAGTGGTGGGTTTCAATTTTTTTTACTACCGGTTGTGTGGGTGTGGCTTGGTGGGCGTGGCGTGGCTTGGTGGGCGTGGCTTGGTGGGTGTGGCAAGGGAAGGTTACTGCAAAATCCCCATTTCCTCCCAATTAGCTGGGACTTGGGAGGCAGAGAATAGATGAGGACGGGGTCAGCCAGAATTTTTACTACCGGTTCTCCGAACTACTGAAAATTTCCACTATTGGTTCTCCAGAACTGGTCAGAACCTGCTGAAACCCATCTCTGCCCCTGATGTGACTTCCTCTCTGCCCTATAGTTTTGGAAATCCATTGAGCTGGTCAATTGCTCAAGTAATCCTACTACTCATACCTTTTCCTGTTAGATAAGTGGGTGTTCACAGAGATTGGAACTAAAAAGGCCATTGATAAAGGCATGACCTGCTTCCATCAAAAGGTGAGGGAAACAATTATCTGGATAGTTAAGTCAGAGAGCAGCAAGATTGTAATTTGTTAGCTTGTGTTTTGTGCCTCTAGAAACACTGTAACATGTTCTCAGGTGTCTTTGTGCTGGAAAGACTTCATATAAAACCAGTTTGTGTAATGCAGTAAATCCTGAAATAGGATCCCTGCAAACCTAATCCACTGGTGGTGGGGAGGATGCTTCCTTGACACAGAGTTCCTTCTCAATGAAAAGGTAGCAGCTAGGGAGGCCTTTGCACAGTTTCATTTAATATGCTGGTTGTATCCTCTCCTAAATTGAGAGGCTCTTCCATCAGTCAGTAATGATCTGGTTAGTTGCATGGCTTGACTACTGCAATGCCTCTACATAGAGCTGCCTTGGAAGCTTAAACTGATCCAGAATGCAGTAACTTAGACCCAGAATGCAGCAACATCAGTGGTGAGTTCCTCCTGGTTCCGCTGAGCCGGTAACGGTGACGATATGATGTCATCGAACCAGTTCTGCCCCCACCCGCCTGCCCCCCACCCCCCACATTATTCTTACCTTTTATTTGGCCCGACCCCCAATCTATTGCTGCCTTCTGAGTCCCAGCTGATCGGCTAGAAGGAAAAAACTGTTTAAACTCTTGCTGCGGGGCTTCAAAGGGCCGCCCTACAGCTGATCAGTGTTAAAATCAGTGGTGGGTTCCTCCTGGTTCCGCCGAGCCGGTAGTGGTGACGATATGATGTCATCGAACTGGTTCTGCCCTCCCGCCCCCCGTCCCCCCTCACGTTATTCTTGCCTTTTTATTTGGCCCCACCCCCAATCTATTGCTGCCTCCTGAGTCCCAGCTGATGGCTAGAGGGAAAAAACTGTTTAAACTCTTGCCACGGGGCTTCAAAGGGCTGCCCTACAGCTGATCAGTGTTGAAAGAAAACAAATGAGTAGACCGATGCCTACAAAAATAAATAGGTAGACCAGTGCCTGCAAAAATACATGAGTAGACCAGTGCCTGCAAAAATACATGAGTAGACTGATGCCTGCAAAAATAAATAGGTAGACCAATGCCTGCAAAAATACATGAGTAGACCGATGCCTACAAAAATAAATGGGTAGACCAGTGCCTGCAAAAATACATGAGTAGACCGGTGCCTGCAAAAATAAATGGGTAGACCAGTGCCTGCAAAAATACATGAGTAGACTGATGCCTGCAAAAATAAATAGGTAGACCAATGCCTGCAAAAATACATGAGTAGACTGGTGCCTGCAAAAATAAATGGGTAGACCAGTGCCTGCAAAAATACATGAGTAGACCGGTGCCTGCAAAAATAAATGGGTAGACCAGTGCCTGCAAAAATACATGAGTAGACTGATGCCTGCAAAAATAAATAGGTAGACCAATGCCTGCAAAAATACATGAGTAGACTGGTGCCTGCAAAAATAAATGGGTAGACCAGTGCCTGCAAAAATAAATGGGTAGATTGGTACAACTCTGCAAGCAGTTAAAAGCCTGGTAGACCAGTATCTCTGCTAAATCCTAAAGAATTGTCACATGACCATCAAGCCACGCCCACAGAACCGATAGTAAAAAAATTTAGAACCTACCCCTGGTTAAAAGGCAGTGTAGTGGTAGACCGGTGCCTCCAAAAACAAATGAGTACACTGGTGCCTGCAAAAGAATAAGAATAAGAATAATTTTATTTCTATATCGCCCTTCTCCCGAAGGACTCAGGGCGGTGTAGACCAGTGCCCGCAAAAACAAATGGGTAGACCAGTACAGCTCTGCAAGCAGTTAAAAGCCTGGTAGACCAGTACCTCTGCTAAATCCTAAATAATTGTCACATGACCATCAAGCCACGCCCACAAAATAAGCCACGCCCACAGAACTGGTAGTAAAAAATTTTAGAACCCACCCCTGAGTAACATAGGCAGTGATGGCATAACTGGGTATGCCCAATAATTGCCCATGGAACACCTCTGCTCTGCTAGCTGCACTGATTCTCAGTATGCTTTTGGGGGCAATCCAAGGTGCTAGTCATTAGCTATGAAGTCCAAATGGCATAGGGCCTCTTTACCTGTCTCTAATATGATCTGCCTGGACAATTCAATCCAGTAAGGTTACTGCATTTCAGGTTCCTTTGATTAAATAATTCATTCTATCAGGATCCTGGAAGTGCACCAGGGATGAGTTCTACTTACCTTTACTACTGGTTCGCATCGTGCTTCAAAGTCTTTCTTGAGCTATTTGCTTATCTTTATACCATTCAAACAATTCTGTAGTTATTCTGGTATATTTTTCTAGTTTTAGTCTATAGGTTTATACTTGTACTGTTGGTAACCCCTTTGACCAAATACAAGGGATCACAATGTATAGCAACTAGTAAGGTTCAGTAAACCACTTTATATATTACATATATCCATAAATAAGAACTGTCAGATATTTGACAGATTGTATACATAGCAAGTGGACAGATGCATTCAGTCTGGTAGATCATAAGTTGTGCAATCAATAGAAATGTAGTTTCCCAGTTTCACATTAAGCTCCAGGCAATGCTATGATATATTGAATGGTGGGTGGGGCATTTTTGCTTTTTATTCGGGCAACAGAATATTATGGACTTACTTTACTACTTTCTGGTACTATAATGCACACATTATGATTCAGGGAGTAGGTTACATTCTTCCTAAGTATCATCCCAACATCTGCCAGGACATTACTTTAAAATTTAATTGCACTCTTATAGCTAGTATTGACACTTACATATGACTTTGTTTCATCTGGTGGTTCTTTGTATCTTTACATTGGTATTTTTAGGAGTACTTTCTAAAGAAGACTACACATTTTGCCCAGCAAATCTCTAAATGACAATAAAGGGGATAATTAAAGTAAATTTAACTGAACAGATGAAGGAAAGAAGATGAATCAATGAGCAAAGAGATTAGTTACATTTTCTTACCTATCTTGCTGCTAATGGAATTCATCTATAGAAATACATCAAGTGTATTTCTAAGAAAAACATCCAAAGCTAAGGCCTTAAAAGAAAATGAGTACAGGCTCTTCCGCCAAGTAATAAGCCAAGGCTTTGCCTGATCAGTTAACAAACTGACAGAATCTGTGGCAGACACATCCAGGAAGTAAGCATTTCAACTAATCTTAGCAAGTTCACAGTGGTAAGGAGGAAAAATATTTGCCCATTCTAGTTGCTGTTTATTAGCTGCAAAGCCATTTATGGTGCAGCTCTGATCTTTATCAGGATATGTGTCCTCCAAAATATTTTTGCCATCCTAGCAGGTGATGTGAAGAGGATCTGCTCAAGATCCTGGTCCTCAAGAAATAAGGGAGATATTAATAATAAGGCAGGTCTTATGCTATCTAGAAGAGGTGACACCTGACTCAATAGCAGTAACTGTGAGAGGGATCTAGGAATTTTAGTGGATAACTACTTAAGTATGAGCCAGCAGCATGCTGCAGCTGCCAAAAAAGCCAACACAATCCTTGGCTGCCTTAACAGAGATCACATGAAGTGTTAGTGCCGCTTTATAATGCCTTGGTAAGTTCATACTTGGAATATTGCACCCAGTTTTGGTCGCCACAATACAAAAAATACATTGAGACTCTAGAAAGATTACAGGAAAGAGCAACAAAAATTATTAGGGGACTGGAGGGTAAAACATGAAGAATGGTTCCAGTGACTGGACATGTCTAATCTAATGAAGAGAAGGACCAGGAATGACATGATACAGTAGAGCCAATATCTAAGGGGTTGCTATAAAGAAAAGAAGGGTCACCTTGTTCTCCAAAGCACCTGAGGGCAGGACAAGAAGCAAAAGATAGACACTTATAAAGGAGAGATCCAACCCAGAAATAAAGAGAAATTTCCTGACACTGAGAACAATAAACCAGTGGAATTGCTTGCCTCCAAAAATTGTGGATGCTCCCCACAAACTGGAGGTTTTTATGAAGAGGTTGTCTCAAATGGTATAAAGTCATCTGCTTGAGCAAGGGTTGGACTAGAAAACCTCCAAAATCCCTTCCAAAATATTCTGTTCTGTTCATATAATCCAAAACTGGAGAAAGTTGTTAAATGTTGTAACTATAAATATTGCCATTGAGTTATATCTGGTAGAAGATATTTGTCTCAACACGAAATATGTTAAAAATTCATCTTCATGATTTATCAGCTGGTCCAAAGTCAATATCCTCACTTCCATCCAATTATTTCCACTTCATCATCTTTCCCCGCTCCCCCTATATTTAAAGGTGGCTTTCCTCATAGTCAATTTAGCATGGAAAAAAATGTTGACATTCCATTCCATAGTTTTCTAATTGATGTAAATGTTTCCAGAGGTACTAGGGTTTTAGTACATTTAGATCCTAATACTATCCATTCAACCAAATAAAAAAGTAATATCAACCGTTGCTTTCCAGTATTTGACAATAGGTAAGCATGAAAATATAGCTCAGTTCAGAAAACCAAATCCTCCCTCATTATTTAGTAGCTGCATTTTCTATGCAAGTATCTTCAGAATTTAAGAAGCCCATAAAATTTTTCTAAACAATTTATTTTCTGAAAGTTTTTCCATATGTTTTTTGAAGAACACTTTCTATGTATTTTTTTTCTTTTCTTTGACAATGTTACATATTTTTATCTGTTTCTTTTTTGTCAGTACTGAAAAAGCAATAAAAATGCTTTTTAGGAAGACTTGTGTCTAAATCCCCATCCTTGAAGCTCCTTAGGTAATCTGTTAGTCCTGTATTCACAATATTACCTCTGAAATAAAGGAGAGAGGTGTGAACATTTTGAAAAGGAAGAATCTAAATATAAGTGGAAACATACTTTATGCTTATATCCAAGCAAGGAGAAAATCATGTTAAGTTATATAAATGAGAACAGAAACATATAGGACTTAACTGAAAAAAAAAAGATGCATGAGCTTCATATAACAAGAGTTTTCTCCCTGATGAAAATGAAAAAAAAAATCATACAAGATATTGCTGAAACTCAGCAGCAGTTCAAATTTCTAACATAGGAGAAATTATCTTCAGTCTGCTACATTCCAGAAATGTTGGGAATTGCAGTTCCAATGTAGTTGGAGGCCACCCAATTTGCTGGCTTTCTATTACGAAAATGATAAATAGCTAACATTCCAAGCTCAGTTCTCCTACAGTGCACTCTTACTTCCTGCAAATTTTCTTTCTCCGCTGTCAGTCTTGACTAAAACAGGTTAAACCATATACCATATCAAAACTGAAAAAGATAGTTTGGCTCGCTTTATAAATAAATAACATACAGTACTCTGCAAATCTAATAGGGCTTGTATGGATGAATGGTATGCACTGTATTGTTTTGCATGCTCCTGACTCTTGATGATGTCTGGTAAAATAGTTCAATAATTGGAGCTTTAAGAAACTAAGTCACTTTCAACTTCCTGCTGTGTGTCCAAGTGTCTGGAAACAAGACCCAGTTAGTAAAAGTTAACAAACAAATAGAAGATCAGCTCAGCTGCAGTGAACATGATTTCCTGTCCAGCCCAAAAATCCACTTCATCTTTATAGCAGTTCCTGCTGGCTTTCCTCCCTTTTCTCTAGTACAAGCCAAGTACAAGAGCATTACTGTGCTAATCTCCCTTCAGCCCAGTTTGGGCCTCTCACAGGATGGCTGATCTTAGCTAGTTCCTAGGCAAGATATTAAAAGTTTCTAGCCTTTTAGAAACTTTTTAGCATTTTTAGTAAGGTCTAGTCTAGTCACTGTCCACACAATCCTTGTAGCAAAATAAATGATTCAGTCTGTTTGATTTCTTTTAAATAAAAGTTGACAAACATGCAGAAACATGCCACTGCATAAATAACAGTATTGAGAAGAAATGTTATTCTGATGACTAATATGCAGTTTTAATACGAGTCTGGACCTCAGCAAAGGATATTGTTGTAGTTATTAGATGAAAAGTCTCATCTTCCTTTTCCGTAAACGTTTCATTTCCTGATTTTAAAAAACAAAATACATACACCGTTTTGTAGGACTGATCAATAATCTTGAAGAGGGAAGGTTGATTTGTAGTATATGGGGATGCTCAGGCATCTAGTTTTGCAAATAAGAAACCAAAAATCCTTATTTTTGTTTTTAAGTGCTCTCAGAAAAAAAAATAAAAAATTCCAAGAATGGTGTTTCAGCATTTTCAAGAAATAATTTGATGAGTTCATTAATTAGTTAAAGCCAAGGAATTGTAAAAGCTTTCTATACTATTTTACACATGGAAACTCTGAAGGAAATTTCATTAATTTTGATGCAATTAATTCTTAAGGTTTCAACCTTAATCGAAGCTGAAATTGTTCACATTATGAGATGAAGTGGTCACAACAACCATTTGTTTTTGGATGCTATGCCAAGAGATCTGACATAGAGTAAAAAGCAGCTCACCTTACTAGGTATGTTGTATGTTGTGTTGTCAGAATTTTTTTGGATTTAAATACATAAAATCATAATAATAATGCAGACTAGGATCCAAATGACTATAATTTTGTTCATGAAAAATTGTTATGTATTTTGCATTTGTTTAAACAAAAGTAATCTGTGATAACTTCTCAGTATAGATACATCATGCTACATCTCAAAGTCAGTTTGTTGTAATGGTTAAGGTGCTGGCCTAGCACTCTCTTCTTAGGAGTTTCACTTTCCATTTTTATTTCCCTGATCAGGAGCTGTGAACCTAAATATAATGAACTTCCAAATACACACCCAAATATGAACACTTATTCTAACTAAATAAAAGCTAGAAATATTAATAACTGAAGAAAATCTAGAATAATTCCTGACTCGGGGTAGGTAGCTGATCATGTACCGGTTACTGAGACTGAATAGATGTAACTTGTTTAAAAGAAGAAAGAACCTAGGAGAGATGTTGAATGAAACCCAGCAGTATAACTGAAGACGCACAGGCTTTCATGTTAAAGTGTTTCAGATTTAATCAGTTGAGTCTAGTCCAAAATTATATTACTAGATCAGAAAAACAATACATAAAGCTGCCTGTCTTGTATACATCTCACACTGGCATCCTAAAACCAGCACAACTTCCAGTAGGTCAGAAATTATTGAGTCCTTCTTGAAGGAATCATAATAGATCATATTTAGATCACATATTTCATCTCGTTCTTTTCTGTACATATAAAGCCTGCTGCAACCTTATACAGAGGTGTGTGCATATATTAAATGACAGGGGCAAACTAAGAAAATGGTGCTTATATTTTCAAAAGCTTGTTAAACCATCAATAGGAAGAAGTTTATCCCAATTATGTGTCAAATTTATAAAATTAATCAACAATTTTATTACAATGATTTAAGATAAAACAATTGCAGTTTGACTGGATGAGAGCAACAGACACATTTGTAAGAATAAAATAGGATATAATGATTAAAAGGGCTCTTAGAATTCTTACTGCCTGCTCAATGATAAGCAGACATATTAAAATCCTTTACAAATCCTATAAAACCATCTTCTGGATTTTGAAATGAATTAAACCAATTTGCAGATATACTCAAGACATATTTGATTATGATGTGAATTCATTTTTAAGAATTCAGAAAGATTTTGAACAGTTCAAGCTACAGTTCAAAAATATTTTTAAAATCCATTGATACGTATCATCAAGAGTTTATTTTCAATCTAAAAGCAGAAAAAGACTTAAGGAAAAGTACCTATGCCTGTTGAATGAACCTTTGGCATCATGATTCAGTTTTAATATTGATACAGAAAAGCCTAATTATATCTGGGACAACAGTAATCTCCAGGTTAAGAGGTAAGAAAAGAGAGAGGGAATCTCTGTTTCGTACTAAAAACATTCCTGGGGAATCAAAAGAATACTGACATAGAGAATGTATTGCCCAGAATGACTTTTGCTTAATACACAAGGGTCAAAAAGAAAAGGCTGCCAATCTTGCTAGGTAGTACAAACCATTTAAATAAATACTAGCGCAACATCTATTCAAGACCCAAAAGGAGACATGACACTTTTTAAAAGGCAGCAACTGAGAACAGCAAGATATTCTCATGAACTATATAATTACCAATCTTACTTCCAAATTGAGGGGCAGTGTCCAATTGCAAATATTTCAAAAGTTGCTCCTTTGTACATATTTATATATATATATTTTGTGCTTATGAAGGGAGCCAATCTCTGTAATACAGATTTAAATTCTAAAGTAATACAGAAAGGAGATCAATACTGTATACTGAAATGTACATCTCTCCACTTCTTTTAGGTTTCTTCCAAAATGCATTCAGGATCCTATAATTAATAAAGGAAGGAGAGAGTCAGAAAAGGCTTTGAGATTTTGTTCACCTGAACTTTGAAGAATTTTGCTACTATAGGTAGTCCTCAATTTACAATCACAATTAGGATTAGAATTTCTGTTGTAAGTTGGTGCAGTCATAAAATGAATCATGTGACTGGACCTATTTTACAACCATGTTAACATGGTCATTAAGTGAAACGTGGTCATTAAATGAATCACAGTTAAGTGAACCTGGTTTCCAGCTGACTTTGCTTGTTGGAAAATCACAAATCACAACCGTCATGTGACTGCAAGATGCTGCAACTACATCCCACATGTGAGTCGACTGTCAAGCACCTGAATTCTGATCACCTGACTGAGTGGGGTATGCAACAAGTTGTAACTTTGAGGAGAGTTTGCAAGTCACTTTTTCTGAGGCTGTCATAACTCTGAATCACTTTTAAATGAACGGATGTAAATATAGGACTACCTATATGTTGTGTGAACTTTATGCAGCAAGATAAACAGATAAATAAAGGGAAGGAATACTACACTGTATTACTACAGTACAATATTAGAGTATTACTATAGTCTTCCCTGGAGCCTCTACCGTAGTAAACATGAGCACATTTATCTTTCAAGATTAGATGATATGGGCATGTTCCAGGTACTATAGACACAGACTACAAGGGCATGTTTATAACTAGACAAGTAGCTTTTCTTTTCTTGCAATATATCTGGATGAAAATTGCCCCAATGACTGCATGGCAAAATAATGAGACACCTCTTGAAAATGTACCTTCAGCTTCCTTTTCTCTGTCCCACAAAAGATAAATCTAAATATACGTGAGCCCTTCCATTAGTCTTACCTGTATAGGTTTGGGCAAAAACAGTGCAAAGCTTCCAAACGGAAATACCAATAATGCTGACCTCTGGCATAATTTAATGAATATTCAAACTGGATTCAAATACCCTACAATTTGGGGTCACTGCCAGTGAGATGAAAGAATGCTAATTTTCCCAAGCAATCTTGTTGCAAACCTGGGCCCAATTTGTGGCCATTCCAAGCCAAACAGGAATGGGAATCCTTGTAGTCCTTATTGCCTTAATTGAGGATATTTCCCAGGATTCTCTTGCCTGAGGAATGCACAGCGTTGAATGGCTCAAAACCTTTTCCTATTACATAGGCACAAACTATAACAATTAAACATGAGTAAATAAGTCTCTGAATATAAAATAGGGACAAAAGCTTCAAAGGTTCAAGAAGTTGGGAATAAAGAGAGTTAATAAATTTCATTCTCCATTCTTCAACTCACTTAGTTCTGTTCTCAGAGAGGTGATGCTTAAAAAAAAAAAGATGCGTGCTCATGACAAAAAATCAGGGTTATAAATATAAAAAGGAATTCATTGTCAAGCACCAGTAACATCACCAGTTTTGTGCAGGCAGGATGAGCTCAGAATTTTCCCCAGAAATAGACATTTAATCCAGGAAAAAGGGAGAAAGTCATTTTTAGCACTGTGACTGTCTGGGCTACTCCTTGGATGGTAATGGAAAGTTATCCTTCTGGCAAAGAACAGTTTATTGAATGAAGAAACTCACAGCTAATAGCGAAGACATCAAAGCTGGTATGAACCAAATGCTTCACAAACTCAAAGATGTGCTCCTGAATGATAGCCTTGGAGTTTGCCAGTAAAGCCAAATCCATACCTTCAAGGTGCTACAGAGTCAGATAAGCTTATCTCATTTCTTTTTTTAAAAAAAAGTGGAATATGAAGACTGTCTGTTTGGCTTCTGCTGCGCTGGACTGCTAGGATCCATTTTGGGGTGGTCATTGCAATCCTGCTGTAAGCTATTACTCCATAATGGCCCGGTATAGTGCAGGCTCGATGTAATCCTCACGATAACGCGAGTTGATCACCCTCTGTCTTTTTCTCTCTTGCTTGACTTCTTTCTCTGTGAAGATCTCTGTGAAGCGCATGTCAGAGGCAACAGACTGCAAATCAAGTAAAGGCAAGAAATGTTAAAAGGACAAAGAAGAAAACTGGACTATAAGTGGTAATGATTCTTCATAATTTTCCTCTTGCATAATAAAAATCATATTATTTTACTGGAAAACAACAGAGTGTAGATTTTGGGAATCTAACTATCCCATTTAGAGTAAACTACTTACTGTAGATCCACCTCAGCTCTTGAGACTCCAAGTGGTTGTTTACCATTAATCTACAAATTTGCAGAGTTCAATAATGGGCTCAACAAACAGTATTCTGAAAATCTATTTTTTCTTTTCTTTCAAATGGCTTTTGGAACTTTTAGTTTAATAATTTTATTATATCCTTGAAGCATCTGGAAGTGTCCTAGTGACAGAAGAAATGTTCCTTATATGGGAACTGATGCTCTCTTGTGTGAGAAGAATTTCACGCATCAAAATCTATCGCTGTTTGACTTACCAGCCTTGACTTGACTCTTTTAGGAAGTTCTTCATCAAGTGTGTACACATCATCCCTTTTTGCCATCAGTTGGGATCCATCTTCAAACTCCACCTAGAATCAGAACAATCAGGTGGCTGTGAGATGAACATAAGCATCAATTGCTATTTCTGATTCATGCAATTCAGTACAGAATGTTTTATGGAGCAGGACCCCAGCCAACTGGCATACAATTTCATGTACTCATCATGAAGGGGTTGGCAGACCAGCTGCTAATAACAGAAGAGAATATCTAGAAATTAGTTTACAGTATATAGCCACAATTACAATGCATGAGAATTAACACCTCTTTACACAAATGTTAATATATCAATCAATATATCTTTTGGAACAGTCAATTACATGTTATCTTGCTTCAGAGATTTCAGAACTCCCAAATTAACAATACACAGAGAGTTAAAAAGAGAGAAAATGAGAAGATCGATCCCATTTCTCTCACTCACCTGGTACATCTGGATGATATGAGAAGCCACAAACGTAGCTCCATAGACCTGTCCATCTGTCCATCTGACTTGAACAACTTCTCCTGGAGGTGGAGGACCAAGCTGGAGGCAATCTCGACTCTGTCCACATTGGAGAAAGTTTGAGAAATATAATCATCTACTGAATAGCAAACAGAAGAAACATTGCCTAAAATAATGAACCCTGGAGAAGCTTAACAATTGAGCTGGTAGATGGCAATGAGGAGAGCAGGAAAGTGTCTAAGTACAATTCTGTTAAGATCAGGAGGTAGTTGCAATGAGCTTAATCTTATAATCAGAATATTCCTGTCATGAACAGATTACAAGATGTACAAAACTAACCTTGTTCTACAACTACTCGTTTGTTATACAGATATCTGTATGAACATAAAACAAGTAAAAATCTGATAATAGAATAGAATCTTCATCTGGAATTATTTTTTTCTCTAACGAAAGCTTCTAAAAGGTACTGAAGAGAGGGAAGGAGAAAGGGAAGAGATTTCTAATTTAGGAGTCAAATAATCTATGCTATATTTAGCTTTGCATTATGCAGCTCAAAAATATTTTTATTTAGAGATCTGACCCACTTCAGCAATCTGAGACTTTATGTTTCTTAGGACTGTATATTTTCTGGTGCAATATTTTTTTTTACTGCAAAGCATACCACAATATCTTCTGGATATAGATTATCACTGAAGGAGCCATCATCAAAGTTGACTTCATAAAATGTTTCCTTCGTCAGATTGATCACTTCACATTGATAGAAACGTCCATTCTTGTGCTTGCTTATCACTGGCTGTCCCACAGCAAGATCCTGTAGACCAGCCTTAGCTCGCTGAAGGAATAAAGGAGCTATAATCAATGTTATATTCAAAAGATAAAACTCGATGGTTTAACTACATGAAATACTTTGAAGGTTGTGGAAAGTTGCACAAAATACAAGTGCTTCCTATGCATTATCTGGAAAGCACAGAAAGATTATTTTTACATCTCTTTTGAAAAGCTTTTTAATTTAAGATTTTTATTATGTCTTTATATTTTTATTGCTGAGGCAAACTCTTTACCATCAACTTTTAATGAAGGTATAAATAGAAGGTTCAGTAATATTAACAATAGCAACAAAACTAGCAGTTGCTTTGAGCAGATAAACATTTTAAAATAAAGGACAAAGCAAGCATTTTCATAATATGGTGTATATGCGTGGGCCTCCTGAACACTTTTATTACTGCCTTTCCAAACTGATTAAGAAGTTCAAAAGTAATGTGTCAAATACAAATGTTAAGTTAGGCTGAACCAAATATTAAGCCTCTATTGCTTACCTCTGCTTGAGATGGAATTTTATGTCGAAAGCAGGTAATGAAGACCACAAACGGCCAGTCGTCTGGCTGCATCATGACTCCAGCTGCTTGAGCGCAGCTGACGTGGAAAGATGTAGGACAGCGGCCATGAGAGCACTGCACGCAACAACCAGCTATTCTCTTCCGCCTCTTCTTGCAGAAGACACATTTCTGTAAAGATAAATTTTCAGACAAACCTGCATTCCATGTGTATTTCAATGGCACTTACAATCTGCTTCAATGGACAGGCATTTTCCCTACATCACTAATATATAATTACTCAATGCTACAAGTAATTGCTAAGTTACACTGATTATTATACTGCATACAATGGCTTTTCGGATTCTGTCACCTTCCAGATATGCTGGGGTCCAACTTCCATAATTTTTGGTCACTGTGACCTTTGCCCACCCAGTCTTAAAATAAAAGTAGTTTTGTCCAATACTTTTGAACGGGAACGAGTTGGTAAACGCTAGGTACAATCATCCAAATTTCCACCACTTGCATTATCACAAATTATGTAATTTGAAAAGATTGTTTCCTACGTTCTCAGGGTTCTGATTTAAGAATCTCATAAAAGTATAAAATAAGCATGTATTAATCAATTCAAACTACCATTTATTTTCTTACCAGTCGGAAGCGTTGCAGTGGAATTTTGCTGACATCAACTGGACTACGCTGTGCAATGTTTATAAATTTGGCCTCCAGAACTGCCACAGCACACATAACATGAACCCATCTGAGAAAAATCAGAAGTTTACTTAAGTATTTAATAGATGTTTGTTAAAAATTGGCTGCAGGTTATGGATAATCAAAACTGATAATGGTAAAACAGCTCAAAAACAAACATATAGGCCACAGTGTAAAGAATAGTAACCTTATGAATAATATGATCTCCTACACTCTCAATACAGCTGCATAATATATTTGAAAAAAGTGCTTTGCCAAAACATTCAGTACAAAAACAGCCACATATTCTGGAAGGTTCACAACTGCTTCAAAGATTCTCTCTATTGTATGCATGAAGAGATAATAGACTATTGGCAATTTGGCTTTCTCTGCATGATACATATATGTGCATCAACAGTCTTTGCAGCAGTTTATGAAAACTTCATAGAATGTGGTTGCTTAAAGTATCTGAGGAGGGGATTTTTGCTTCCAACAATAAACTTTGCAAAACATGAATGAATGATTAATACAGTACTTTGCACAACCATAGCTTCAACTAGCATTGTATCAGACCAGGGAAACATCACTAATTTGTTGCTTAACAGAGTTGATGAATCCAGGGGTCTTCCGTACTTAATTATCACAAAAACTCACTTGTTATCATTGGCTTTTTGAAGTGCACCTCCACGAAGTGAGCATAAGCAGCAATCCTGAAGGCCAAAAGAAAACCACGTTTTATTTATTTGTATTTATTTTGTATCTTGCTTTTATTATTTTTACTCAAGGCAGTATTTTTATTCAAGGCAGCGGACATATTCAACACACCTTCCTTCTCTTTATTTTCCCCACAAGAAGTACCCTGTGAGGTGAGTTGGGCTGAGAGAAAGTGACTGGCCCAAAGTGATCCAGATGGCTTTCATGACTAAGGTAGGACTAGAACTCATGGTCTCCTGCTTTCTAGCTTGGTGCCTTAATCACTAGACCAAACTGGCTTTCATGTTGTTGAAATCACACCAATTAACACTGTACTATTATTATTATAGCACTACATTTTATACAATTTTTCTGAAATACATAAATATTCTGCAATGAGAACCATACAAGTTAAATAATTATTTTGTGCATTAATTGTTTTTGTCTTATAGAAAATGAAATACAAGAAACTAAGCTGGCTCTATAACCATGATGGAGAACCTATGGCATGCATGCTGGAAGTAGCACGCAGAGCCATCTCTCCAGACATGCGAGCCGTCGCCCGTTGCTCTTCTGGTTTCTGGTGCGCCAGCCAGCTACTTTTCACGCATGCAGGAGCGCTGGAAACTGGAAGAGCAGCCACCCAGTGGGAAGATGATCTTCTGGTTTCCGGCGTGCACATGCGCACTGGCCAGAAACTAGAAGACCAGTTGCTGCGTGCCAGAAACCGGAAGACCAGGTGGCCGGTGTGCATGCGTGCACCAGAAACCAGAAGATAATCTTTCCAGCGTGCACATGCACGCTGGGCGGCTGCTCTTCCAGTTTCTGGCATGCATGCGTGTGCAGGGGCCCCCGTTTTGGCACTCAGTGCTGAAAATGTTTGCCAACATTGATCTATAGGAAACGAAAGGCTAGTGCTAGGAAGAATGCATTTTATTAAGTCCTGTTAGGGACACACATAGCAGAAAACTATCCACACCTATGCGGAAGTGATGCTTAGATGATTGTTGAAAAGCCTATTCTATCCTATCTGGCTAGGTGATACTTCACTAGACATGCATGACAGTAGAGTTGCACATAAATATGTCTGCAACATATGAGCCAAATAAACCTGGAAAACATCTCCTAGCAGTATTCAATTTCCTAAACTAAGTTTCTAAAACAATGATAAACATTTTAAAAATTTAAAAAGTAATCTCAATATCTGCGTAAATGTTTGATTTAGAAGAGATTCAGGGAAGCTACCTCCATTAGGGATTGCTAATTAAGCCAGCTTGAAGAGGAGGTTTAGTACCCCAGGACTAGATTCTGGAATACTGATGAATACATTTAATAATGGATGATACTGAATCAACCAAACAAACTATTCATTTAAAATATTCCATGAAGTCCTATCAGAAACTAGATCTTCTTTACAATTTAATAAATCTTTTTTATACAAATAAATCTATTTCAATAACTATCTCACAACTGCAAACTTTCCAGTGCCACCGAACTAAGGCTCATGCATGAACACAAAAGAATTTTGGCAGACCTCTTCTAAAGCATTGGCTTTGCATCGAGAGCACTTCCAGTCTTCAGTTGCCTTCTCAGGGGCTACTCCATAACAACCTACATAAAAAAAAAAAAAATAGATGATTTGTAGGCTAAGCAATAAAAATCAGCAATGTTTCAATTTTCATATCCCTTCTTATTTTAACAAATATTAATAATGAATTTATAACCACAAAATAAGTTTGACCAATCTTGGAAGACCCACTTGAAACACATGAACAAAAAAACAATACTAATCTATCCATAATCTGATCTCTCATTTAAAAATATAAATTTCAAACCTGTGTTTCTTTATTATTTACTCAAGCCATAAAAATGGTCATGATGGGTCAAATCTATCTCTGGGCCCTGTCAATTCAATGAATTTTAGAACAGTAAAAATGAACTCCAGTCGTTAACTATCACAGTGCCTTATGTCTTTGAGGTTTTTTTGATTGTTTTAAAGTATTAGTGATATCCAAAGCATTAGGATAGGAATTCATCCAACCTGCTTAGTAAATGGCATTCCACTAAGATTTTCCCCTCTGAATTCTTATATTGTGGGATAGTTTTCCTGAGACAGTATCTTAATCTTCACATAGCATGAAAAGTACAGTGCTACCTTGATACTCAATGCTTTGAAATTCATCGAATTTGGTACTCAACAAAAATTTTGTCCCAATACTCATCATTTGTTTGGTACTCAGCGCATAAACTACAACTTGTCAGTGTCGCCTTGTAACTCACTGCATTATTCCTTATGGGACAAATTTGGTACTCATCATTTTTGGTACTCATTATGCCTCCCGGAATCAATTAACGTTGAGTACCAAGGCACCACTGTATCTGAAAGGATATATTTTGTTTATTGCACTTTAATTGTAGTCTATACCCATGGTATTTTCAGATCATTTTGTTCATATGAATCTGATGGGCATTAAAGTGCAATTCCTTGACTTTTTTCTGTGCTCTTCCTTACAGGTAGATATAAGCAGGAATAAGATGCTCATACTTACATTGCTTCTTTATAAACTTGGGAAAATGGAGGGGTAAATAGTAATATTTTATTTTGGGTATCAATGGACAATCAGACCTAAGTTATACAATACTCACTGGCATGGACCTGGACCTGACAGTGCATGCATGTGATCAAAATACTGGTGCCATCTTCCTCCAGATATGGGGTAGAGAGGCTGACATCTGTGCTACAACCAGTGGTAGTAAAACACATCTCAGGGATAAGGGGCTTAGTTCTCATCTTTCCATTAGCAGCATTTGGAACTGCTTGTAAGCTCTGACTTCCGCAATCTGCCTGCCAGTGAGAAATTACACATTTTAGAAAAGAACAACACTGATAAAATAAAAATAAATATATGATCAGAAAAGCATTCCATTTTTGTTTGCATACTGAAAGAATTGAAATTAATATCATTTCACTATGTTATGCTTTAGGTACAATGATTCTGAATTAAATTTTATATTTTTCTTTCCAAAGAGATAAATATTTCTGCCAAACAAACAAATCAATACATCCTTTTTTCATGTCAGAATAAAGGAAAAAATATGCTTGACAAAATTGATATAAAATACTCTAAATCTTTGAAGATAAGTTACATACTATCTTCATCTCAGGCACCTTTCTGCAAATATGACTCTAGCTCTAAGATTTTATTTTTTAATTTTTAAATATGTTACTCCTAATATAACAATTCATCAAAAATATTTTGGGTTAGTTTTAAGACTTCCTTGTTCTACTAAAGAACCAAAAAATAAATTATAAATTCCTTAAATGTTTTAAAAAAAGGGTTAAAATATCACACTAAACAGTTTCTGTGTTGCATTATTTAGTGAGGGAAAAATGAACAGTAAACCTTTTTGAAAAAATATTCACACCTTAACCACCATGCCATACAGACTCTCAAGAGACCTTTCCCACCTGAGATGAATGTGGCAACTACTATGGCATACAGCATTCATTATTACCAGGCAGTTTCCCATCTATGTATAAACCATGCTGAATCTTGCTTAGCTTCCGTAATCAGGCACTAGACTATGTATGGTTTATTTTTTAAGAAAGTATGCATTTGTCAGGGTAATATGAAAGATGCTGTAGGAAATCAGTTCTACTTACTATGGAAACATTGGAAGCAGGATTATTCTAACAATAATCAGTCTTAAAACTGAAATCACATTATTAACACGGTGCTTCCACAAACCACATTTTATCAGTGCTTCTGTACTATACAGGCCAGGAGAAAGAATAATCTGCTCACCTGGTAGGTTTGGAAGAGCATGCACACTGCACAATAGGGAGTCTGCTGAGCCATGGCAATATTATACTCCTTTTCCGCTTCAAAGTTTGGAGGACGATTCTGCCACAGTTGGCTAAGAGGTTTGGCCCATGCGTCCATCTCTTCAGTTTCTTCTTCAGGTGTCAACTGCTCTGACATTTCTGCAGTAAGAATCACACCATCAATCAAAATTTAGATAAACAATTTTCCCTTTTTTGCAGGCTGTCAAAAGAATAACAGATTTAAACTACTGGAAAGGTAATTATGTCCCTCACTTTTCAGCCATGCCTGCCAATGCTCTCTATGCCTCTATTAGCAACCTTTACAAATGCTGCCTTTTACACTGTACAAACATTCAGCTCCAGATGGCTGCTAAGCCCATACAATTTGTGAGACCATTAATTTGGAAATAATACAGCACCTCACAATTATAAAATTATGTTTGAAATATGTACACTCTTTCTTTTGCCTTAGAGATCAAAGTGCTGCATTGGATCCTAACTTGGTAACTGAAAATTCAGCATCAAAGTGTATCAAGTTCACACTGCCAAGTATACAACCTTCAAAAATTGTGAATCAGACTGTGATTAATGTATTCAGGTATATGTTGTACAAGAGATTGCTTTAAAGATGTAAAGGATGAGTTTAGACATACAAAGATGCTTATTGCTACAGGCAATCCTTGACTTACAATCATTCATTTAGTGACCATTCAAAGCTACAACAGCACTGAAAAAGGGACTTGTGACTAGTTTTTACACTTACAACCATTGTAACATTTCCCATAGTCACATAATCAAAATTCAATTGCTTAGCATGTATTTATGATGGTTGTAGTGTCACAGGGTCATGTGATCATCTTTTGCAACCTTCTGTCAACTAAAGTCAGATTCACTTAACAACTGTGTTACTAACTTAACAACTGCACTGATTTACTTAATAGCTATGGCAAGAGAGATCATAAAATGGGGCAAAATTTACAATTGTGTTGCTTAGCAATAGAAATTTTCAGTGGTAAGTCAAGGACTAGCTGTCATTCAGTATCGCTATTGGGCAAATACCTCTATTACAAAAAAAAGGAAGAAATTTAGAACTTACCATCATCACTAAGGCCGTCTTTAACCAAGAGTGGGTGATGACGTGGGAGTTTGGTCAAGGGCTGGCGACGGCCTTTTGATTGCTTATGATCCTTTACAGATCTGATGTAATCCTTTGCCATCTGCAGAAATCAAGACAGGGTCAGAGAGACAGCTTGGTCTAGTGGTGAAGGCAACATGCTAGAAAAGCAGGAGACTATGAGTTCAAGTCTCACCTTAGCCATGAAAACCAGCTAGATGACGTTGGGCTAGTCAATCTTTCTCAGCCCAATTCACCTCACAGGGTTGTTGTTGTGTGATAAATAGGAGGAGGATGGTATGCTAGGTATGTTTGCTGCCTTGAATGATTTTTTTATTTGTAAAAATAATAAAAACGGGATACAAATAAATATATAAATAAAATCAGTAACCACAGCTTTATAGTAGCACTGTATAGTACTACTGGATGAATTCAAAAACTGAAAAATTACTTGTACTTTCTACACTGCTTAAGCTCCAGGGTGTGCAAGATGTGTATTATGGATAAAATAGTGTATTTCAGTATGCAGAACTACATTGACAATAGATTTACTTGGCATCTAATGCAGCAAATACAGTTCTAGAAATATTCTTTGCAAATTGCACATCAGCTGATAAGGTTGTCAGAAAGTGAAAATCAGATAGAAGATTAGATATTACAATATTCCATGATAAGTGTCTATTGAGAACCCATTCTATATATTGCTTTATCATTTAAATGTATCCCACACATGCTATACAAGATAGATTGTAAGTATACCATTTGATGTAATCTTACTTTTGCAAGCTCCTGTTCATCCACACGAGCTGTGGAACTGGTTTTCTTCCTGGAAGGCTGTTCAATCTCCATGACATTCACCTCTTCCTTAGCATAACTATGAACTGTGAGCACCTCAGTTTGCTCAACCAACTGCCTGGAAAGATCAGGGGGTTCAGAATCTGAAGAGCCAGAACAAAAAGATGAGCTAGACTGAAGGCTGGAGACTGGGCTTGGTTTCATGGTAGATTGGGTCAAAACTGAAGACATAGAATGTGAAATGGAAAGATCTAGAACAGCTGCTTCTGGTTCCTCTTCCTCTTCTTCTTCTTCCTCCTCCTCCTCCTCCTCATCTAGTTTAACATTTTTCAGTTCTTCAAATTTTACTTCAGAGGAATCTGCATACTCTGCATCAAAAACAATATTTGAAATACTCTTTAGTAACTGCTGCCAAATAAAACGCTCAATTTTATTAAAGCCTAAAAATTAATTTGAAACTAGGACTTCAAATTGTGAAATATTAAATGGCCCAGTCTAGCTAGAAGTTTAATGTATTTTTAAAAAATACTCCTATAATTGGAATTTCCTCTAGAACTTCATTAACACATAACACAATGTTATATCTTTAATTTCTCACTAATCAGGCATTTATTCAATTTCTAGAATTTTTGTTAACTTATTTGCTCCAATCCTGCCCTTTGGTGTTGTATTCACTTTCTGAGACACATCTCCAAATCTTTTCAAGCTAAAAAAAATACAAATTAAAATATTCTAATGATTTCATATTTTATTTCATAACTGAAAGTCTTGTGGCTTCCATAACAGTCCTTGAGCAATTTTTGGATAAATGTCTCCAAACCTGGAAGCTACTTTTCAATTTATGAATTTCTTCTGTTTTACTGACACAATTCTGTTAGTTTCTTATTTTATACTGCTAAAATCAAAAGAACATTACTTTAAGAAATTCATCTGAGACGTTTGCAGATGCCCCAATTTCTTCAGCATATCTTTCATATTCCTAATGAGGCATTATATCAGTTTTCAACCTGATGTTTTGCTCCCAATGTTTTTATGTCTGTTGAAAGCAGAAGTTGGGTTCACACTAAACCTCACATAGATTGGGAACATTCAGACAACAAACTAGACAAAACTAAACAAATTTCATTATGGCTAGGCCAAAATAAAGTTCCAGTAAGATAGGCCACCATGAACACAAGCATCCAAGAAGTTACCTGGAGGTGCAAGGCCTTCATCTCCTTGTGGTACAGGCTCTCTAGCAGGTCCAACTGGAGGGGCTGCTTCCTCCATCTCAAACTGCATTGGGACCACCTCCTCCTTGGGAAAGGACTCACTTTGACTCACTTCATGAGGAACTTCTAAGCAGACTCGGTGCCGCTTGCTTCCAATGCGATGCTTTGGGACACTGCAAAAAGAAATAACCATGTCATCTTTTTAAATCAGGAATATCCAATCCATAGTCTATGGGCAGCATGCAACTCTAGATAGCTAGTAATGCAACAAGATTGTAAACTTCTAACATTATTATGTGATTTATATACAGGACATTAGCCCTATTATATATTTTATATGCGGCTGAAGATAATTCCTCATAATTCAATGCAGCCCAGACACCAAAAGGTTGGACACTTATGTTTTAAACAGAACCCAACACAACTTTAATATCAGATTCCTCTCTCTGAAAAAATCAACTGGTTTTATGACTTTTCTGAAGTACCTGAGAAAGCACAGCTCTAAAAAGAGATATATTTACCACTAGGAGAAAAAATAAAAAAAATTATTGGAAAAAATATTTCTTATCAGTTTGTCAAAAAATGATAGAATGCACAAGCTTTCTATTCATATTAATACGTGAAAATGGTTTCTTCTCATTGTAAGAAATCACATTTAACCCAAGGATTCGAATGAAACATACTTGCTATTAGATAATAAATATTTCGAACACAAAGTATCTATCATTAATATAAATTTACAGCAGGGTAGAAGACAGTTATTTAACTTAAGTCAAGTCAGAAAAATTCTTTGAAATGCTTTATCCAATTCTTTGGTGAACAGACTGGTTCCAACCATTAATTTAATTTCTGTTCCATAGCCTACTGACAACTAAAAATCACATATCCATTTTCTAAAACTTACTGAATTTGATTATGAAACAAAACAAGGAGAAAGGAAGAAGAAACAAGTCCCAATATAATTGGCAGCCACTTAACATGGACAATAGAAGAAGCTCCACAGATGCAACTGATTAATAAGTGAGTTATTAATAAGTGAGTGACACTGGCTAAGTCATGATTTATATAAAAAAAGAAAACATACCTTTTTTTCTCCATATCTTCATCTGCTTTGCATTCTTCATCTGTTTCAGTTTCTTCAGACCACTGCTTCTCATTCTTAACTTTTTGAAGGAGTTCACCCTTAAAGAACTCAGATGCTTCTGGTGTAGGAAGAGTATGATCAATTACTGTCACATCTTTCCCAACTTTCCATAGCTTGTAACGATCAGGCTGATATTTCCTCACAAAGACATCCATGGAGATTTTGACCATGTCCTTTCGGCAGGAGCACTGCATGGAATAACAAAACAGCTAAGGCCACTTATGTTTTCATTTCAATTCAGTAATAACTTCACTCTGCAACTATGCCTCCTTATGAGAGCACTATACCGTTTCCTAATAAGAATGAATGATGACCTCAAACATTGGAGGCTAAAAGTAATTACTTGAAAAAAGGCAGAGAAGAACAAAACAACAGCTATTTAATGTCTGATATCACCAGATACATATCTGTTGTGAGCTTTCTTTCTGACAAAGCATTTGTTGTTGAACTGAGTACTCTGAAATATTATTAATAAATAAATAAAACAACAGTGCACAGAGTGGGCTCTAGAAAACTGAGGCTACAGCAGTGCGTGGGTTGCTACCGGTTTAGTGCGGATCTTGCAAACCAGTAGTAACTGTGGCGGGAGGCTCCGCCCACCTGCCCGGACATCATCATGGACGCTCTGCACATGTGCAGAAGCGCTGCCCGTGCTCCCGATGCACTACATGCTTCACATGTAGTGAAGGTAAGTGGAACCCACCCCAGGGCTACAGCTATATGTCTGAAGCAGACATGAACCTGATGAATTAACAGAAAAAACATTGGGATATAAACAAGTATTATCCTATTTCCATTTCACAAGCCTTATTGTTTAAATATCTAATGGGAAAAAAAAAGATCTTGAGAATTGTACGAACAGGCATACCTTATCCTTAATTAAATATATATGGATGTCCACCGTGACATTTATATCAAAAACAGTAGTCCTACATAACTAATCAGAGTTCTACATTTTTCCATTTTTCCTTAAACTGTCTTAGAGGCTTTATTTGTATGAATTAATACATTTTTATGGATGTCCAAAGTTAAAATGGTGAGATCTACTTCATTGCGCATTTTTAGCAGCAAAAAGTTGTACGATGTAGGATGCATTCCATCAACCATAAAATATTGAATTGATAAATGTTAATTTATAATTCTGTTTGATAAACGTTTAGGAATAAGCAACAATTCTTACTAAAATAGACTGCTTTCCATACTCAATCCAACGAAGTGTGGCAAAATTAGTAGATTCAGCGCAGTTGAAGCCATGATTAAAACCAGCATGATATCCATAAGGAAAAGTTATCATGAATTCACCTGCTTCCTGAGTCACCTGAAAGAGAAGCAATCAGTATGGATTTCTATAGTTTATATAAACTCTAAAATTCCTTTGATAATTATTTTATAATTTTCAGTACTACCAAGCTGGAAAGAGCCCATATTTCTAGCTTTTCCTAAGAATTACTTAATGAAAATATATCCCAGAATTACATGAAAAATGTATACACAGGGAATATTCTCAGTGTGAAGAAGAAATGACACAATTCCTGTTTTTTAAAATTCTATTTCTCTCTTCCCACATTCTCAGTTCTCATTAGCTGTATCAGAGTGCTCCCCACACTCAAGATTCTTTCTCTAAAGATGTTTTGAATATCTGTAAAAATAGGAGGGAGTGTTCTAAACTGATACCTCCCTACTATGTGTAACTATTGAAAAGTTAGAGAGGTGAAAACAAAATATAGGATGTTTTCCTATCTGGCCTTTCTATTTTCAGTTCCTATAATCTTATAAGAATATCTGCCTTCCTAGATTTGTGTAAAATGCCATCAATTTTTCCTTACTTTGTCAAATGGGATGCCATATTTCTTTAATATTGATGGTGAGATCAAGGTCATTTTGTGACGGAGAAAAGCTTCACAACTCTGAGCACTTCCAGGAAAGAATCCTATTTAAGAAACAGATATTCAGCAAGTATTGTTGAAAAGGACTGCTTGTACAACATTCATTGGATGCAGAAATGAATACTTTGATATGGCTTTTTCCAAGGTTGACAATGCATGAAAGATAGATAAAGTAACCAAAAAGCTTAGAGGTAACTTTCAGACAAAAGTTCCAAATGGAGAAAAGAGAAGTACACTTTTCTTATTCCCTCTTAACACATAATGAAGCATCAGAGACATAATTAAAAAAGAAAGTCTTATTTTTTTTCACATGTAGAGAGCTTTAAGAAAGTTCTCACATCCTGAAATTCAGTAAATGTTATATTTGTTGGACTTTTATAAATAAAATGAAATAATGGAACAAGATTTTCATAATTTTTCAAAATTATTGCTGTTATTTTAAACATAGTCCTTGACTTACGACCACAATTGGGACCAGAATTTCAGTTGCTATGCAAGGCAGCTGTTAAGTGAGTCATGCCCAATTTTATCACTTTTTTGGCACGGTTGTTAAGTGAATCACACAATTATTAAGAGAATCTGGCTTTTCCCATTGACTTTGCTTGTCCGAAGATCCCTGGAAAAATTGCAAAGGGCAATCATGTGATCCTGGGATGCTGCAACTTTGTAAATATATTCTGGTGCCAACTGTCCAATTTTTGATTATACGACCACAGGTATGCTGTAACAATCGTTAAGAGCAAGAACTGGTCTTAACTCTCTTTTTTTCAGTACTGTTGTAGCTTCAGTCACTAAATGAATGGTTATAAATCCAGAACTACCTGTAGTAAAGTCAGATTAGGGTTACAATTAAGTTAAAAAAAAAGCTGTCACTGTTTTTTAGAAACTATACAGACTGATTTAGAGAGAGAGGGATGTTTACCTTTAGCAAGACGTTCCAATCGCTTCCCATGCTCTGGAGGAATAGAGTACCTGTGATTGCACATAAACAAATTACAAATATAATCACAAAAAAAAAAAAAAATAAGCTGCTTTAGGCTTGTTATATAACAATGCTGATATATAATAAGCAAGTTTAATCATTTCCCATCTTCACATCATTCCTATACTGAGAAAATCAGCTTATTAAATATGATCCTCAATTAAAAATGGATGCACATCTTGATACAGATACACACACATATATATATATATACACACACACACACACACACACAGAGGATATCTCACCAGGACTTGGGTTCCCCAAAATGCAGATAATTTATACTGTACAGGTCCATGTCCTCCGTGTGCCAGGCAAAGGAAGTTTTCCACATCCCAAAGTAGAGATAAGGTGTATTCACTCCCTCAATTGTAATACCACTTTCATTTTCTACTATATCCAGAATTGTATTCAGATGACCAATATTCCACTCATCTATATGCTAAAAATAGATCATATATATTTTTTAAAAAACAATAAGCTAGTAACATATATTCCAATATCTGTATAAAAAATCAGAGGGTACTCAAATAATTTTATTTTATGAATATTGTAGATTAATTTTGCCTCATATATTCCATCTATATACACATTAAACATATTTCAATTTTCAGAGATCAACCTAGGAAATTCAATAACACTGATGCTGAAAATTTAGATGAATCTTGAATCAATGCAAAAAAAAAAAAGTTAACATTAACAGATAGGGAAGCTGTTAATTATATCTCATTATTCCTCTTTTACCGTGTCATAGAGTGTGCCATTAACATCTGCCCCATAGATGGGAGCATTGAAAGTGAGATTCTTCCAGTACTTGCGTTCAAGATCTTCAAAATCTGTATACCGAGGAGTACAGTACCTAAGGGAACACAGGTTCACTGTCTTAATATAAATTGTCCATTCACTTTTTTTATTCACTGACAAATGTCATGAATTAGCACCAATTTTAAATAACACATTACTGTAGACAAGCATCCTGGAAATCAGACTTTAAGAAGATAGTCATGTACAAACATCCTAGATGAAAGAGCCAACTTCTCCATCATTTAAAATTTGTAATAGAATTAACTAAGATTTCAACTAAATCATGCTCAAAGGCTGAAATTGTTCACATATAAAGATGCTGTAACTTTTATCATTATTTTAATGTAATTTCATTCTCTTGGTTTTAGTAATGGTGGACAGCAAAAACAGGTGTCAGTCCAGCAGTATCTTACAGAAATCCATTAAAAAAACCTAGGTTTTGATCTAGAAACTATCACATACATATGGAGCTTCTCAGAGATGACCCATTCAAATATTTACTATTGAAATAGTGCAGTCCATTCATAAGAAATTTCTTTGGAGCTCTAAGAGTAAGATACAGAAGCAAGTATTCTCAAGAAAGTATATTCCAATTTGGAATACACTTATGCCAACTGACATGGACTTTGTTAAATTAAGATGCTTTTAGATTCGAACCATTACAAACTTATATTCCCTATACAAATACATTTATATAAATACAGATATTTAGAATCTTTCATGTTTAGATCATCTTTTCTTACTTGTCGCTATTTGCTATCCTCCTGAATTCTCGGACTGACATAGCTTTCTTCTGGATGTTATACTGAGTGAAGAGGCCTGATTGGCCTGTAACCACTTGCTGAATGGGAGCAGGGATGACCAGATCATCAATATCATCATACCATTTACGTGGCTTCCATTCCTTAGGAGGAACAATCTAGAAATTATAATTTTTATATGAGTAATTGGAAAACTCAGCACAAGAATAAAACATTCAAAGGCTATATAAAATTTTAATACTTCAAATAGACTGACTCTTCAGCTACACACAGTAGCAGAATTATGCCTCAGCATCATATAGTAATAATCCACAAACAACACTGTTAATACTCGACTAGAAGTTGGCATTTTATAAAATTAAGCACATAGTAAATTAATATTCATAATCAAGAAATCTGTTTCAAATTGTTATAATGTATTTGGCTCAGTGATTAGTTTAGAAGTATATATGCCAAAATGGCTCCTGATTTACTAAATATCCAAAATTAATTAAATCTAAAGGAAAATGCCTACTTAAATGGTACATGATCTTTTTACTGCAAACAATAAGTATGCGCAAATCCTTTGAAAGCAGTGTCCCGCAATGTGTTAATGTCATATCTTTGAAATAATAAAGCACCTAAGGCAGGCTTGCTTACTGTATATACAGTAAGTATATACATGTTTACTGAAAAAGATGCAGCTGCTTTATTGATTCAACAGAGATGCCTTGCATACGCTACTTTGTGTTGTGAAGAACAACTTTCAACAGATTGGCACAAACCTAATAAACAATTATTACTGCAGTTTTCTTTTTAGAATTCTGCATATCCAAAGTAGTAGATCGGTTTGTTTAGAAATTAATCCTCATGATAGTGCATACCATAAAAACAAAACTTTTAATAAAGTTACACAGGTCTCCCAGAAACATTTAGGCTTCATTTCAAATCCTATGTCAAACAATTAGTTAAACTAATGTGCAACAAAAGAAAAATCTAGAACTTCAGAATTTTCATTAAATGCTTGATTCCCCCCAGCAAAAATAGGTACTTTTTCCTCATCAATGGGATCTAATAAAATCTCACAATACAACTTGCTCATTTGTATGCTGATTACCAACCAAATATGTTACATTTTCTGAATCAAATTTAATTATACTACCCTGTTTGCCTGAAAATAAGACATCCCCGGATAATAAGCCCAATCAGGCTTTTTAACACATGCATTAGAATACGACCTCCCTGAAAATATTTAATCGCATGCGCAGCCGGTCCCCATTTCCTCTGATTAGGGTTAGGGAGACAGAGCTGGAAATCAGGTAAGATGGCAAGAGAAGCCCCGTCTTGCTTCACTTGCCCCAAAATAATAAGACCTCCTCGAAAATAAGGCCAAGCACTTACTTTGGGGTTCAAAAAAATATAAGACAGGGTCTTATTTTCGGGGAAACATGGTAAATATGAATGAATAAATTGCAACATTATCATCACTGTTCCCACCACTTCTTACCTTTGCCAATCCAGCTCTATGGGCTCCTTGAGACTCTATATAGGCAATATAACGGCTGAAATTTTTAAATTCTTCCACAGTTGGATGGAATGTCATTATTCTGGCACTTGGATTTAGGTTCTCCAATTCGGACCCCATGTTTTTTTCCCGACAATCTTCTCATATGTGAACCAGAACTACTTCACTAATACAAATAATTATAAGGATTAGAAATTAATAATTATTATACAGTTATTGAGCACATAATAAAGAATGAGGAATAGCATCAAAATATGTCTACTTTCTTAATTACAACTATATCAGACCCAACCCTTCTCAATTTTTATTGTGACTATTTTACACCTTTATACTCCTAAAAATAAATGTCATACTCAGATTTACAGAAGAAACCCGGTAAAGTACATGTACCAATTCTATTGTTTGATAATAAAAAAAAGCCTCAACCTTAAATAACAGAGATAATTTGACACTAGTTACAGAATAAGTCTCAATAGCCATTGATAAATCAAAACTGACCAATGTGAACTTCTCTCGATAAAAAGTTCTGTCTTAGTAATATAACTTTTCCTCTTCTTGGAGGCTAGCTTCATATTAAAGAGAACAGGTTTGTTTTCCATAGAGAAAAGCAAGTTCCTACTCTGAAATCTGTTTAAGACAGCAAGTATCCCAGATAACTATCCTGTTAAATGACTATCACTTATTAGACCTATCCAGGTCCTGAATTTTCTTCTCCCACAGCCAACTGAGGCCACAGGTATTTGTTTCTGAAAAGAATGCTTCTCCAAAATGTCTATATCCTTGCTTTGCTTACTAGGCCCTTAAGAAAATGGAGAAAAGAAAGGTGACAGATAAAACTAATTTATGTGGGTTTGTTTACTGAAATAGAGGAGCTAAGAGAGGAATGAAATTTATAGTTACTTTTTAAATATTGAAACTCTTTTCAAAGCTTTTTTTTTAAAAAAAAACTGGAACTAAGGGGGGAAAAAGATTATCAGGGTTTCCCCAAAATTCTTTGTAATCTTTTTCTTCCCCCTTTTTTTTGTTTACTTTCAATTTATCTGGTTCTAAATACATCATCTGCATGATGTTAAAAGCAGTTGTACTGGTTTACCTGGTGCTCTAAGAGCCCCAGCATTTAGAGGTGTTCCCCCACCCCCACAAATTCCTCATTTTATTTCCCTGCCCTCTACTCTTCTGTACCGGCCCTCATTCAATTCTTTTCTTCCGTTTGTCGTTTTTCTTTGCCACGCGCTGGTGCTGAACCAGAAAAATGTGTTATCTAAGCACGGTCTTTGTGCTAAATGGAGAGGAGAGGAGAGCCTCTTTCATCTCAAAATTTCGAAACTGTTCCTCGAAGTTCTTCCGCCTATTGTGATCCTAAGCCTTCTTTTATACAGTAATCGCCCCGAGCGAGCTCCGGCGGGCAACAGCTGATCTTGGCATCCCTCGCTCTCTTGTGGCTGGGAAGAGGCACGGAGGAAGCAATCCAGATCGACCTCCTCTCGGAAAAAAAGCCCAGAAGGCCCGGCGTTGACATAGCAACTTTCGAGCCCTCGAATGTTTCGCTGGATGGAAGGGCGCTGAAATACGGAGAGCATCCAGCCCTCACCTCCATCCCTTCCCCGGTTTCAAGGAAGTCCACCCTCCCCTCGGTTTTCGGTTCTCCACAGCGCGATCTAGGTCGACCGAGGAGCCCCGCCCGGATGAGGCTTTCCTTCCTCCCTGTCCATAACACTCCAGGACTTAACTCTACCCCGCGGTCTCCCTTTACCGCATTTTCACTCACCGAAGGCCTCACAGGACCCACCTGCACTTCTGACAGGGCCCGAAATAGAGTTCTGTATTAAGCTTGGGGCCAACCCCGTCTTTGGTCCCGCCCCCCTTCCACGGTCACGTTCTTGACGTTTCCCGGCCACGATCCAATCCCCAAGAGTTCCCGCATCCGTTTTACCGTCTCATGGGTTAGGGGAAGTGCCAATCACGCCCCTTGCATTCGTTTCGTAAGCGTCGCGACGGCGGATCGAATGAGGACTCCCCGCTGCGAAAGTAGTTCCGTAGCGATGCACGGATTGAGCGCGACGCGGTTACGCCACTATGCGTTTTTAAACGAAGTTAGACGGATCCCTCCGCTGGAGTCGCTTAGTCGTCTCTTTCTCTCGGCATTTTACTCCTTTTATTCGCCGTTCCCCTCCTCGGTTTCCCAAGTTTCGCATAATTATTGCTCAGGTCCAGTCAGTAAGAAGTGCCTGAACTGGCCAACCAATCAGCGAGAAAGGATCGGTGTTACTAAGCAGATACTGTTTTGATTAGCGTTAGAAGGGGCGGGTAGAAAAAGCGAGATAGGAGAAACTGATGGTGCTCAGGCTGTTACCTAACCGTTGTGAATGCGTTGCTAGTATCACGTAGGATTGGAGGAGAGCGGTTACGTTTGTTGTTGTTTTTCCCCCCTCAGCTTTTATTTCGAATGCTAAACAAATGTAATACTAGATTCCTTCTCTCCTGCAGAGGAAAATGGCTGATAAGCCCCCTATAAATGTTCAGTTGACGCACTTTCAAATTTTTCAGGACTAAGCTTGAAGCTCAAATCGGATCAGGTTCAGGTGAAATAAGACGGGTGGAAATCTTTGATCAAAGAAGGCGATTGAAGGAGGATGGTAAAGCTGTATCGGGAGAGGAGGTTTAAACGTCTGAGGTTCTCCGACTTTGGATAATCTGGTCCTTGAGGCAAAATGCCCAGTGCTTTTTTGCCATTATCTTTCAAGCGCTGAGTAACTTTTATTGGCCTTGCCATTCTTTTATAAGCTCCCCCCCCCCCATGTCTTTTAAAAATTTTATTGGTACTCTGATAAATTTATTATGGAGTATGTTGAAAATATGGATCCTACACCTGAGAAATAAAATAAATCGTAAAACTGATTAATAGGAAATCCTGAGAGGACCCTCTATACTTTTAAAATTTGAATGGCATTAGGTTGCTGAAACATTATGCTTCTGTAAACTCCTCAATGGTGCATTTAGCAGTCCTAAAATAATATTTGCTCAACCTACAAATATTTCCATAGATAGTTTATTTTTGTCTTATCCATAGGGAGCCACCTCTGTGGGGTATGATGTAAGATATTGCTTTGAAATATAGCACACTGCAGTATAAATCCTGGTTTACAAGTAATGAGACAGGATTTGTCAGATACTGTATATTTCTCCCACCCTGAGAGTGCTTATGATTCAGTCATGGCAACATTTAGTCTATGTTGATTTAGAAGGAAGTCCTATTAGGCTCAAATATATATACTCAGTCATAAATTAACTTGGCATCTGATACTTTGGCAGCACAAATTTGTTCTGGATTTCTGCCCTGATTGTTTGTTTGGTCAGTCTGGAAAAATACAGTTGTGTGTAGAACTAGAAACAACTGAATGCCGGTTGTGAATCTGACTAAGACTATTTCATACTACAAAAGGCTAATATGCTTTTTGCCTGTGCCTTAGTATGTGGTATGGGAAAAATCCAAAATTGATAGTTTTCAATTGTTATATTTAATTACTTCAATATTTAAGTTTATAATTTAGAAGTTAGTAGGTGGTATCAAAGTAACCATTGTCTATTAGAAGCTTCAACATTGTAATAATTGTAAAACAGGGATTCGTGTAATTAAGGTTTTTTTCTGGTAGAAGTCCTACATTCTCATTATACTTAAAATAACTGGGTATTTGGTTCAATACTGGTAGATGTATTTCAACTCGTACAAACACACACAGACAAGTTTATGTTGGATAATTTGACTTTAGAATGATGCTTGGAAGAAGGAAAAGGAAAAAAGATGAGCACGTGCCTCACACTGAACTTGAGCTCCTCCAGTTGTAAGAAAAAAAAGTAATGCTTCCTACCTTGTCATATTTATTTATTGCATTTGTAGGTCATCAAATCAAGAAAGGACTTGAAGCAGCATTTACAGCAGTAATAACAGTAGCTGTGTCTTTTTTGAATTGAGTTCCATTCTTGTGAAATTGGAGAGCCAACCATAGTTTCATTTCAATAATATGAAAATGGTTTATAGCAGGGCTGTCAAACTCGAGGCGTCACATTGTCGTCACATGACGTATCATATACTTTTCCCCCTTCACTAAACCAGGTGTGGGCGTGGCCAGTGTGTGATACATCCAGCCTGTGGACCATGAGTTTCACACCCCTGGTTTACAACATACACACCCCATCCAACTATTAATCCCAAATCAATTTAGTGTCTAAACTCAGATGTGGGAACTAAGTACTGCCATCTGTTGAACCATATTTATTTATAGGAGGTGTTGGGTCATAGTTCACTACCCCAATATGTCATTGCTGAAATTAAACTACCCCAACAGGCTGCCAGCAGGAATAGTCACATGCAGGTAGTCCTTATTTAGCAACCACAATTGAGCCCAGCAACTTGGTCATTAAGCAAAGCAGTTGCTAAACAAAACTGTCATTGTTCTTACGATCTTCAGAGTTTACAGACCTGTAAAGGTCATAAATATAAGGACTGATCACAAATTTATTTTTCATCACTATTATAACTGCGAACAGTCGCTAAGCAAGTAATTTTATACTAATAAATACACTGAGAGCGTATGTATCATGACAAATTCTTGTGTGTCCAATCACACTTGGCTAATAAAGAATTCTATTCTATTTACTAAATAGAGACTACTTGTATGTTACAAGCTCTTTAAAATGGGGATTCATGTACACATTTTAAAAATTTTATCCTGAGCCACTGGTGTCATTTGGTACAGAAATCAAATGCATGTTTATAACTGTATATTCCAATAAGCAGATATATACTTCGTATCCCAGACCAAAGATCTTCTGAGCAAAATTCCTTTTTCCAGTCATATACAAAAGATGGTCTTATTGAATCTTTCCAGAACAAATCTAGAAGAGAATGGATTTTTTTTCTTCAGCAACTGATGAGAAATGTAAGTTATTTTCAAGATTCCTTAATGCTCGGGAGAGTGGCACAAACAAGTTTTAGCTCAGAAAAAGATGGCAAGAAAATATTGTGAGTTGGTCTGCGCAGACTTCTAGAGATATGGGTTAAAAAAATTTGTGATATTGAAAGAGCAAGCTGATGACTGAGGAGTAGCTGGGAGGGAAATGCTGTTTCCATCTTCATAGGTTACCAGGCATATTGTTTCAATTCCAAAGTCCTGGAGCAACTTTTAATATTGTGCAAGATGACATGAACCATTTTTTAGAGTGATAAATAGTCTAGAATCTGCAAAGGAAGTATGTGATGTTGCTGACACTTATTGTTACCATGGCTATAGAGCCTGCTTATTAAAAAAAACAGTGAGAGGGCAGCAGTAGACAGTTGTTGGAAGGACTCAGAATCATTCTTGTACTCAAAAACTATTACAACTGGGCTGAGTAAAAGGAACTGCCTTTAAGGAACTCATAAATGAAAATAAGTGAAAGAAAAAAATATGACCCTTCTTTGATTTGGTTTCCTCTATAAACCTTCCCATGTGGAGCAGACTTAATAGATTGCAATTTAAATTTACAATAATGCTTTCTTTATTGAAATAATCACACATTTCAGCAATACCAAATAAATTTAAATAGTTTATATTTGGGGTATTTTTTTTTCTTAAGGCAATATTATATGGGCCGTATCTCTCTTATTTCTCTTTTTATGTGATGCATTTTTCAGTTTTCCCTCATCTGAATTTTAACTCTGAACAAACTAGTTTGTAACTGCTGGGCGATTCATTGGTAATTTTGATGGTGAGAGGAAAATCTTTGGTTCCTATTGGTTGAGCTGATGGGCCTTATCATGGCTGTGAATATGCCATCTGCTGAAGGAAATGATCAGCCATGCCTTTGGTTTCACCAGATGAGGTAAATGTTTTTCACAAGAAAAAAAGTGATGAGTGAAAAACTTGATGGAAAGAGGACCCAGGAGGTAGAAAAGCTGAAAGGCAAATTCTGAAATACAGGGAAGCTGAAGAAAAGTGATATAGAAGCTGATGAAAGAGGAGATAGTGACAAATGAGAAAATTTATTATCAGTTCCTTGCCTGTCTTTCAAGAAAGGGAGGGGAGGCAAGATTAAAGAAAGGAATGGCAGTGCAAAAAGATAATAATCATGCAAGCGTTTTACATGAAAAAGGAGTCAAAGGCTCAAAGTAGTGAGTAGGGCCCTCAGAAAATGCATGATAAAGAAGGCTTGAGAAGGGTAACAGCCAAATATATGTTTTCTGATTTAGCTATAAAGTAGGATTAATCTTTACACTTAAAGGGGTGGGGAGGATGCATATCCATCAATGTATGTCCATTCCACTCCTTAGAAAGGCTGTAATATAATGCAATACTACAAAGATATTAGTTACTTTGTAATAAAAAAATCATAAGAAATATTAAAAACAAGACTTTGATATGGTCTTATATGGTTTGAAAGAAATGATCAAACATGAGGGAGAGAGTAGCCTTTCCAAAACTAGGACCATCCAGAATCCAGGAATCAGGATTCCAGATGTATTGATCTTTTTGCATAATTCATATAAGTTTCACCCAAAAGGTTGGGAGACTTCCAGGATAGAACATACAGCAGACTTCTCCAGTCAGACACCTCCTGATGAGTTTGATTTGAAATTCTGTGAAATTTAGCCAGCAGTACCAATCTAGGGTGTTGTACTTCTCCTTAAAGTGAAGCAAAATCTGTAGTTTTATTTTTTCGCAGCCTCTTAAGAGAGTTTTTCATAATACCATCATTTTGACTTCCAGACCTCAAAAACCATTTTAAAATGACCCCACTAACATCTTCACTTTGGCTTCTGTCTATAGCTAGACAGAATCACTTCCATCTACTATCATTGAAAGAGAGAACCAGGAGCCACAACATTCAAAGTGATTTCAGGAAATAAATTACACTTCTTTGAATTTACATTTTTTCTATTCCAATAATCTATTCCACAGAAAAAGATGAAGCAAATAATTTCAATATAATGCTATGTTTGCACAATGTACTAAACGAACTATATTTTAGCCTAGTGTCAACCAACATTGAGCCTGTTTGGGCAGTTTATGATTCATTCATACAAGAGTACAGAAGATTGTCTCAATTGAATAAATCATTGTTATATCAACAATGGATAAGCATCATGCAAACGATCTATGAGAGTAAATGTAAATCAAGATTACTTTTGAAAAGAAAACACTGCAAGGTATTGAGAACTTTTGAAACAATCCAAATAATACCATATTTTCCTGATTTTCCTAGGGAACTTTTAACTAAAAGCACTTTAAGTTCCCCCCCAAATGTGGAGTCCCCCAATCTCCAAATACATTTCCTTTTCTGTAATCATACAAATAGATGTCAGATCATCAGACATTATTTCTTGATTTATATAAACCTGTTTTAGTAAATGCATCATTTTCTGGATTTGCATAATACATGAATTGTATAGTAAATGAGTCACATAATATACTGAACTATAATCAAAGTCCCTCCATTAGCTTCTCCCGTAAGATTTGGCTGAGATTTACAACCTGCCAATAGTCAACTGAGATTCCTTGTCTGAATCTGGACATAAATCCCTCCGGTTTTAAGTTTGTTGCCCAAACATGCCTTAGCAACATACTGTATATACTTGTTAGAAGAAATGTCCTTCTGGGTTCAGTTCCAAGTGGGGAAAAAGACACTGGAAACATGGAGACCGCTTGGAAAGATGGTTTTTAATGGTGGATAGGACCTCATGGCTTGAGTTCTTGAGTAAAATCACATGGCTTGAGGTCCTGGCAGAAAAGATTGATCACATGCTTCAAGATGTTGGGTGAAGAAAAAAAGGACCGAGGTACTGAGAGTGCCTGAGTTTATAAGTGCCTGACCCTCTGTTGGGTCCCACCTCAAGAGTTTTCTGTTCCTGTATAAGAAATGCACTCTGATTGGTGGTCAGACTCCCAAGGGGCATGGGTTCCAGGCTTGTTTGAGTGCTGGCTGGTGTAATCTTTCCAGGTGTCATGTGGTGAGTTTCTGTTGCTTGATGGGTCCTATTATGTCTTTTGTGATGCAGATGAGCTGGCTCAGGCCTTAATGGCCCATTGACAAAGGTGCGGGAATGAGTTTCTGCCTCCCTTTTAGGGGGAAATATTCTGCCCTTTTTAATATTTCCCAAAATATTTCATTTTCTAGGAGAGGTTTACTTCCTACATATTGTATTTTGACATTGACTTCATCCCATCCCTAGTTCATGGGTGAGAACAAACATACAAATCCCTTATTCTTTACTATCCAGGACAGCTTTTAGCAAAACATAAAAATCTGTTAGGTTTGTCACTATTTTTCCTGTGGGAAAGTCAGGCATCTCTGATGACGTGAAATAGAAGCAAAATGGGGATCAGCAATAGGGACAGCAGACTTCACACTGATACAGTTTTCTGCCTCTTCAAGATGGCTGGACAGCAATAGTGAAAGGGCTAATTAAAGATGTAAACCAATGCATTACACCAGCTCACATTTACTAAGGAAAATGATAGTGATAATGATGGAATGATTCTAATATTCAGAAACAAACTTGTATTGGCTCTGGAAAAATGAGAAAATCCTCCTACATTTGAAATCCATGAGACTTCAAGAAAGATTTTAGGTGCAATTGACAGATGTCAAGGAGCAGACTTAAAGACCGTAAGTCTCAGCTAGCATTATCTCAACCTCTCCAGCTAATACTGTACTATCACTCCTGGAATGAGAGGGGGGAAAGCTTCATAATCACGTTTGATTACATTTTTTCTGAAGGAAGAGTAAAACAAGGAGTTTGTTTGCAATTCCATCCTCAGTAAAATTTAACCCATAGATGACAATAAACCTGAAAAAAACATTCTTGACTGAATTGGGCATTCTTAATAACTTAAATATGGCACTGAGAAACTAATGGATATCGGTAGTGAAATAAAATTGTATTTTATTTAGTGCAGAGTTGAAAGCCCTTTGTTAGACACCTCCTCCCACGAGCCTCCTTTTGAATTTTTTTTCAAGAATAACCACTTTAAGAGATAAATTGTTTTTCTACCGTTATAATTTTTTTATTCGTTAGATATCGTTAAATTATACTGTATATTAAAGAGTTCTTTTTTATGTAGAAGTTGCATTTGAGCTTGATGTACAATCTATGTTTGCATATCTGGTGTTTAGCCTTTAATTAATATCCTACCTTTATTATTTTTATAAATTCATTCAAGTCGGTGAATGTAAGTAATATTCCTATTTCCCCCCAAAAAACTAACCTGTGAAGTAAGTTGGACTGAGAGAGAGTGACTGGCCCAGAGTCACCCTGCTGGCTTTCAAGTATCAGCTGGGACTAACACTCAATCTTGTTGTTTCTGGCCTGATACCTTAAACACTAGACCAAACTGGCGAGTTGTTAGTGGGTATATTAGATTATGGATTTCAAGAAGTCCTCAAACAAAAGTCCACTTAAACAAAAGTGTTTTGTATAATATTCCTATTGAGCCATAGAATATTTCATGGTCACTCTTCCAGAAACTGCCACAAATGCCTCCTCCTCTTCCTCCTCTTCCTCTTCCTCCTCCTCCTCCTCCTCTTCTTTAAACATGAAACTCAGTCAACTGAACATTTAAAAATATATCACAAATATCATTGACTGGCTCTGATGGTTGATAAGGGTTGCTGCCAGCATCCTAGGTATTGACCAAGTATCTTCTTAAAATGTATGTTGTTCTGAGTAGCGCAGTATTTTGCAATTCCACTGGTTTTATTGCAAGAAGCTGCAGTTTCTTCATGTGCTTCGTAAAATTCTTGGACATGGTGCCAAGTACCCCGATGACAATGAGTATCAGTTCTCTTTCTTCGACTCTGGCATAGAAGAAAATTGTACGCTTCGGTTTTTGACAACTCTGATATCTAGCGTGTTGTGTTCCAAACGATCCGTCTGTATTCGAAAGTCCCACAAGATCTTCACCTTATTTTCAACCATTTATGTTCCCATGACTTTTCAGATACAGATAAGTCATATTTTTTACATAATGACCAGTGGATTAATTTAGCAACTTGGTTGTGTCTAGTTTTGTAATCAGTTTGTGCGATTTTGCTGCATTCACATATTAAATGTGATAACAGTTTCGACTTTGTTGTTGCAAAGTCGGCACTTTGGATTGTTGGTGGATTTTTGTATCTTTGCTTTCATGGCATTAGTTTGTAGTGCTTGTTCTTGAGCAGCCAGTATTAAACCTTCCGTTTCTTTCTTGATGGTTCCCATCTTAAGTCATGCCCATGTAAAGTTGTCATCATATTTTCCTTCAATGTTTTTCAAGTGCTATCCATGCAAAGCTTTGGTTTTCTATCTATTTAATCTGTCATCCAGCTGTTTTTCCTTATATTCTGCCTTTGTTTCTGTTGTTTTTATAAAGTTCTCTGTTTTCACAGCCTGCAGCAATTTTTCTGTACTTTGATTCACATAATCATTCAAACTTCATTTTTCTTCTCCTACAATTTAATGGATTTGCAATAGTCCTCTGCCCCCTATTTTTCTTAGCAGGTACAACCTGTCGATATCACTTCGTGGATGTAAAGCGTGGTACATATTGAAAAGTTTGTGCATTTTCTGGTCAAAGTTTTCCAGTTCAGCCAAAGTCCAGTTGATAATTCCAGCTGAGTAGCGTATCATTGGAACTGCCCATGTATTAATGCCTGTAATTATGTTTCTGGCATTCAATTTTGATTTTAATATTTTGCGGACCCTCCTGATGTATTCCTTTTGCGTTGACTCTTTGACTTTTCCATTCAAGATGTTATCTGCTTCCAATATGCCTAGGTATTTGTAACCATCATCCTTTGCTAATGCTTTTACTATGTTTCCATTTCCCAGTTCTATTCCTTCTATTTTTTCATTTTTTCTTGCTGCATGGATATTATTATTATTATTATTATTATTATTATTATTATTATTATTATTATTATTATTTGTTGATGATGTTGATGTTGTTTTCTTACATTACCAGAAAAATTCAAATTTCTACAAACATCTATATCAGAATAACTTTTGCTCTTCCCTCTCCACAAAGTAGAATGCTAAATTAGTTTGGAAAGGAAAGGACTGATTTTACTTGTTCATGAGTATTTATTCAGTATAATAATAGCAAAGGCTTTTAAAGTCCCTGGGGTCCTTGCTTTATATCTGTAATTTACTTTCATTGTATTTTACAGATGCCTGTTAGAGCAAATTCGTGAAGTGCAATTGCATCAGATGGGAATGCAGAAGAAAAATTACAGACAAATATGAAATACATTAAGAGAATCAAGAAGTGGGATAAAACTCATACAAAAAGGAATAAACCCTGAATACATTAGAGCTAATGATTGTCTGGGGGAAACAGACCAAAGGAAGGACTTGCGAAAAGGTTTAGCTAAAACTTGTTGGAAGAGGTGACACCCTAGAAAAGAAGAGAAGGTGACATTTTAGTGGCAGTTGAATAATGGGGAATGTGCACTTAATAAATTTATACAATAATGTTAAATGAAGAGGGTTAATTATTTAATGGTATTTTTTCTTGTTTAAATAAGAATGGAATGTTAAAAACTATTCAGTACAAAAAGAATTTATGAGACTTGGGCTTGTCCAGGTTTGATATTTTCCCTTATCCCATATAGCTTGTGCAATGAAGTCTCTATGCTACATGACAGATTTTCATTGTCTGGTTTGTCACTGTCTGACTCTGATGACATAATGAGTCACAACTAAGAGCCACAATCCAATCTTCCTTTCCCTACAGTTATTCTTCCCCCAGTCCCTTTATCTCTCTTCCTTTGTACCAAAACAGAACTTGAATGGTGCACTATAGGAGTTGGAGATGCACTTGGGGTATATAAGCAGCCTCTCCTCTTTTGGTGCCTCAGGAAGGTGTCTTTCCCTCTTGACCTCTCTCCTGAAAAATCACATTTTCTCCCTTTTACTTCTTTACCAAAGAACAAATTCACAAAGGCTTTGATTTGGTCTTGTCCAGTGTAGATCAAGGGAATGTAGAGGAATATATGTTTTGTTAGTTTCTGTCATTAGGAAACTAACACTAGGTAGTGTTAGAAAAGGACTGCAAGTGAAGAGTGCATGTATACATTTTTTTTTAATGAAGGTGATTGCTTCAAGTAAAGCTCTAAGATGAATTCTGAACATTGTCCTCCTTATTCTGTTAGATCTTTATTTTAAATGACAGTAATGAGCTTGAAAATTCACATCTTCATTAGATGTGTTCATAGTTCATGCTACCAATGTTAAAGCAATATATATACCCCACATTCTCTCCCTTTAGACTGAGCTATGAGTATGGTTATGAGCTGTGTAATGATAAGAAGAAAAATTGGTATGAAACATGCTTCTCAAGCAAGCTTCTTCCTTAATGAATTGTGTATAATAGTACTGAAACTCCACTTCCAGCTGGCTTCTTCAGCATCCTGTTATTTTCTTCTACCAAATAGCTTTAAGTTTTGGAGCAAAATTACTGTCTGACTAAAAAACAATTCTTCCTATTCATATGTAAGGCTAGCCCAAGCGGAATAGCTTGGATTATAGTTTTGTGATGTTGTAATGGTTTTTCTTTGGCCACAAGTAGTTTTTTGATCTGCCTGAACAGGGATGAGAAGTATGTAGCATTTTGGATTTTGCTGAATTGCAGCATATAACAGCTGAAAGCTAGAGTGATAGTCCAGTGGCATCTGGAAAAACACAAGTTTATCAACTGTACTCCAGAAAGAGGTAGACTACTGGACTAGATCAATCAAGAAACCACTGAAAGGAATGCAATCATCTAATTTACTCAATTTTAAAAAGAAGAAATAGTTGGAGTTGCATATTAGACACAGAAAACACTCTACTTTCAGAATCCAAAAGTAAGTACTTTATTTTAGTTGGTTTTAGTTTGTTATTTATAAGTATCTTAAGCCACAAAGCAATGAACTTCATAATTTCCCCTATAATTATTAAATTATTTGTGTTATTTGTGAAAATAAACTTCAGTTACCTTATGTTTTATTCTTGGTTGTAAAACAATTGTTTTCTTTTAGGAACTTTTTTCAATAAGTTCTAAAGTTCACAGGAGGTCCCAAAAATCCTCTTTGGAAAGTGAAACTTAGAAGATGGATAGCCTACTTACAAGGAGAACTGGAAACATAAGAAAGTTATGCTGCCTTATTTATTTATTTTTTAAATTGGTTGCCACCCATCTCGCCACAAGGTGATAACTTAAGAGACTGGTAGAAAGAATTAAATGATGTGCATATGTGTAATTATATCAGAACTACTATGATATAATGGTTAAAGTGCTGGAGTGAAGACAGGTTCCAGTGCTGTCTTGCAAACTGAACCTGGCTTTGGGTCAGTCAGTCTCTCTCAATTCTCTCCCTGTTTTGAGATAGTGGGTTTAGTTGTTTATGTTGATATGACCTATCTGCTCTCTGTGTGTATCTGTGTCTGTATTAGTGTGAAAAAGGGCTTTCTCATCCTGACCTGTCTTTCTGATGATTAAAGGGCAAAACAATTGCAGAAATACTTTCTCTTTGACCATGCAGTGTAGTGATATGATAGCTAAAGGATTCAGCCCTTCTTTTCCTTACCTCCTAACCTTTCATTTGGGAGATAAACCAGTCAGGCTAGTTAAACAAAGCCACATTTTAAAAAAGACAAAACATTCTTTTTCACTCTAAATTTATTTAGCATGAAAGGAAAAGGTTACAGAGCTGCCAGAACAGGGAAATACAGCAGCTTGGAAATTAGAAGAGAAAAAAGCCATACCTTGGAATAACACAAATAAAAAAAAACTTTGTCCAAGACTGGAGAGAGTTAAAAATATTAGATCCATGTCAGATTTAATAAAAAAAATACATCTTCATGCACAGCCTAAAATTAAGCACTGATTATTATAACTTGTGCAGACATGAAAAAAATAAGACCTATTACAATGTCAAACTATAAATTAAAAACCTAGCAAACAGGTTCCTTGCTCTAGGTATTCTGTATTTCTGTAGGAATTTACCCATTCCTATAGAAATAGAAGGCTTCCTGAAGAATATTGCCATCTGCTTCAACTTCCTGGACTTTTCCAGTTCCTTGGAGATTCTCAATGATGATCAGAGGCTGCTGGGAATTACTGAAACCCTGTAGTATATTCAGCCTCTCATCACTCCATTTTTTTTCTCTGTCCCTCTTTTTAACAAAGACCATTTTTTCTTATATCCAGCAGAGGGAGTGGTTGAGGTAATTAGAATCTGAATCCATGAACATGGCAGAGAATCATAGATCACTTGTAGGATGCACAGCAAATGGCATTAAAATTAATATCTGGTGGTAGATAGTTTGTCAGCTTTTAGACAGATGAAGTTTTGAGCTGCGTTTTGGGCATATGGAGGGTTTTTGCTTACCTTGGTTATATCCACAAATATTCTCTCAACAGTTTGTGGTTTCTGGATGATAAGGTTGAGAACTAATGTATATATATATGATAAAAAACATCTTTTCAGGATTTCTAGCCTATCAGCTTCTTAAACATAAAGTATATTATAACTTTTCAGAGTCTAGAATTGTGTGCATTTTCCCACTTGGTCTGGGTTACTAAAACTCTTCTAATTATATTTGGGGAAATACGTTAGGGGTGATACTGAATATGTTGATACTGAATATGCTAATTTCTTAATTTGGAACACTTAGAATGGTTCAGACTCCTACAGCATCCTTATTTGGTTTCTACAAGTTAACTGTTTAATAATATTTATGTATACACATATACATACAAATACTACAAACTACACATATACAGTCATGGCCGTAAATGTTGGTACCCCTGAAATTTTTCCAGAAAATGAAGTATTTCTCACAGAAAAGTATTGCAGTAACACATGTTTTGCTATACACATGTTTATTTCCTTTGTATGTATTGGAACAAAACCAAAAAAGGGAGGAAAAAAAGCAAATTGGACATAACGTCACACAAAACTCCAAAAATGGGCTGGACAAAATCATTGGCACTCTTTATTTAATATTTTGTTGCACACCCTTTGAAATAAATAACTGAAATCAGTCGCTTCCAATAACCATCAATAAGCTTCTTACACCTCTCACCCGGAATTTTGGACCACTCTTCCTTTGCAAACTGCTCCAGGTCTCTCTTATTGGAAGGGCGCCTCTTCCCAACAGCAATTTTAAGATCTCTCCACAAGTGTTCAATGGGATTGAGATCTGGACTCATTGCTGGCCACTTCAGAACTCTCCAGCGCTTTGTTGCCATCCATTTCTGGGTGCTTTTTGACGTATGTTTGGGGTCATTGTCCTGCTGGAAGACCCAAGATCTCCGACACAAACCCAGCTTTCTGACACTGGGCTCTATAGTGCAACCCAAAATCCGTTGGTAATCCTCAGATTTCATGATGCCTTGCACACATTCAAGGCACCCAGTGCCAGAGGCAGCAAAACAACCCCAAAACATCAGTGAACCTCCACCATATTTCATTGTAGATACTGTGTTCTTTTCTTTGTAGGCCTCATTCCGTTTGCGGTAAACAGTAGAATGATGTGCTTTACCAAAAAGCTCTATCTTGGTCTCTGTCCACAAGACGTTTGCCCAGAAGGATTTTGGCTTACTCAAGTACATGCTGGCAAACTGTGGTCTTGCTTTGTTATGTCTCTGTGTCAGCAGTGGGGTCCTCCTGGGTTTCCTGCCATAGCATTTCATTTCATTTAAATGTCGACGGATAGTTCGCGCTGACACTGATGCTCCCTGAGCCTGCAGGACAGCTTGAATTGCTTTGGAACTTGTTTGGGGCTGCTTATCCACCATCTGGACTATCCTGCGTTGGCACCTTTCATCAATTTTTCTCTTCCGTCCACACCCAGAGAGATTAGCTACAGTGCCATGGGTTGCAGACTTCTTGATAATGTTGTGCACTGTGGACAAAGGCAAATCTAGATCTCTGGAGATGGACTTGTAACCTTGAGATTGGTGATATTTTTCCACAATTTTGGTTCTCAAGTCCTCAGACAGTTCTCTTCTCTTTCTGTTGTCCATGCTTAGTGTGGCACACACAGACACACAATGCAAAGACTAAGTGAACTTCTCTCCTTTTGATCTGCTTTCAGGTGTGAGTTTTATATTGCCCACACCTGTTACTTGCCCCAGGTGAGTTTAAAGGAGCATCACATGCTTGAAACAATCTTATTTATCCACAATTTTGAAAGGGTACAAATGATTTTGTCCAGCTCATTTTTGGAGTTTTGTGTGACATTATGTCCAATTTGCTTTTTTTCCTCCCTTTTTTGGTTTTGTTCCAATACACACAAAGGGAATAAACATGTGTATAGCAAAACGTGTTACTGCAATACTTTTCTGTGAGAAATACTTCATTTTCTGGAAAAATTTCAGGGGTGCCAACATTTACGGCCATGACTGTACATACACATAATATATAGCAGCGGTCCCCAACCTTTCTAGTTCTGAGGAGCTGTAGCAATGGCAATGCGGGGGGGGGGGGGGAGAGAGGGGATGGTTTCATGTGTGTGCATACCACTTGCACAAATGCAGCTTTGCACTTTTGACTGCTGCTTCTGCAACCTGGTTTCAAATGGGTGGCAGACTAGAGGTTAGAGACCGCTGATATACAGTTTATGTAATACTGTATACACACATTATATGTCTCTGTCTTCATCTCCATCAATTTCATCTCTTATCTATCTGTTTATCATCCATCCATCCATCTATCTATCTATCTATCTATCTATCTATCTATCTATCTATCTCTTCTACACACACACACACACAAACACACAGTGTATGGTGTCTTTGATACTCTCTGAGCTTGATTGGTTGCATATATTACGTTACCCAAATAGCTAACATCATCAGTGCTAGTGAGTGAGAGGTTTGCTCCCTACTTATGTACAGTAGCTTGCCCTGCCAATATTGGTGGAGATGTGGTTTTCTTGATAGTTCCTTAGTTAGGATATTGTCTGATGTTAAAATCTCCTTATCTGGGTATAGATATATATTCTATCTTAACTGTCTTTAGTTCAAACTGTCCACTTCCGCATGTATCCAGTAATAATTCCAGAAATGTACTACAAGTTGGGCCAAGATATTAATGATTTTGATGATGTTTCTCACTCTTTGGATGTATTCACTAATCATATTTTTAACTTGGCAATGCTTGATGTTATCCAACTATCAAATGCCCAGATACCTTTAGGCTTGATTCTGATAGCTTCTGATGGTTTCATTACTTGATATTTCAATTCCATTATTGTTTTTGATTTGATCCCAATTTATTGCTACTGTAGCACATTCCTCTATTAGGCCAGATTCTATTGCGGTAAAATAGAATTTGTGGTAAATTTTTTATGGTATTTATTAATGACTGGAATTTGATTTTTGATTTTCCATAAAGCTTCAGATTATCCATATAAAGCAAGTGTGAGATTTCATTAGCTTTTTTTGCTGTTTAGTAGCCAAGATTTGTTTTCTTCAAATCACTTAAAGTGAATTCATAGTAATGACAATTAAGGATAATAATGAGTCACCTGGATACGCTGATAAGCCTGTATTTTTCATTTCCAATCACCAATTCTGTCTTCAACTGCTTCTCATTATTTTTTTTCTATAACCATTCTAATGTTTTACTGTTGTTTCCAAACATTTGATGAGCCAACTATTCCTTTTTATAATGAACCAGACATATATAAATAGGTTTTTTATCTTTTACAATACTCCAAAACCGTTTTATCAATTGTAAGTTGATCTTGTTTTCATATGCATTTTTATAAAATACCTCTAAGGCAGTGTTTCCCAAACTTGACCCTTTGAAGATGTATGGACTTCAACTCCCAGAATTCCTCAACCAGGCATACTATTCCTCAACCAGGCATACTGGCTGGGGAATTCTGGGAGTCCATGCATCTTAAAATAGCCAACTTTGGGAAACACTGCTCTAAGGTATGGCTGATTAGAAAGCTTAGTTTGTAGAAGGCAAATATGATATTGTTACTTTTCTCTCTGTAGCCCCTCTAAATGTTCTTAGTGTTCTAATGTTCTTCCTGAATAGGTAGGCAGATATTTGCTAGAAATTTCCACAGGGAATACGTGAGGCCCGGAAACATTTTATAAATAAAGATTATGATACAATGCCAGCTTTCCATTTATTTTCAATTTTAAAAAAGGAAGGAAGTGAACGTGGCAGATAACTAAGGAAGTCTCTGCAGGGACCTTGTTACCCTTGGGCATAACATTACTTGTCCCTGAGGAAGGGAATGGCAGAATATAGATATTCCCAAGGTATAAAACTATAAAACTGTACGCCAGGGAGATTTAAGATTGCTTCAATAAATTTAATTTTTCCTATTGCTTTTATAAATCTGACTTAATTAATATAAACAAGGCTTGTATGTTACACTATTGTTTCATTATACGGTAAATGGTTTGCTAAGTCATAGCTGGCTGGACTTATATAATATGCTAAACCAATTGCCATGGTTTACAATAAGTATGTTTACATGTATTAAATCATAATGTAATTGACTTATATGTAGCTTAATGTGATATGTGAACCCTGCCATTACGTTTAAATAAGTCATGCTTTAAAGCTTAAGAGTTCTTTTTAGATTTAATAAGCAAATCATGATTTACATTATCATAGCTTTCGGTAATGTATGATTCATATCCTGACAACATTGTTTTAAGATTTTAATGAATATATGTAAGTTGTTGAAGTAAAACTCTGACACAAATAGAATTGTTAAACAGTGACTAATATCTGGGTTTGTGACAATTTCCCACTTTTATTACCCAGCAGATTTTCTTAGAAAGTACAGTTGGAATCAGAAGCTAACATTTTAACAGATAGCACATTTAGTTTTGAATTGTGGACTAAGAGTGGAGAGGCCTAGATCCAAGTCTAGATTCAGCTGTTGAATTTCTTCAGATACATGTTCTCCTTTGTAGTATGTAAAGTTGCACCATGCAGATAATTCTTGAATTATAAACATAATGGACCCTTCCCATTACAGTTGTCAGTTGTAATGGCCATAAAACAGATTGGTCCCATGACAGACCCAATTTTACAAAGTTTTTTGCAGCGGTTATCAAGCAAATATGGTGGTCAGAAGTGCGAATGTTATAGATGTTGAGAAAATGCCACATCTGTTAAGCAAACCCATCGTTCACTATGATGCATTTTTGCCAAACCTGAAGTATCTGATTTTCAGCAGAATTGTTACTAGGCAACCAATTGTGAATTGAGGACTACCTGTAAATTTATATGTAACAAAGTGCAATAAATTTTGATGACCAGGAATATCAGATTGTTTAAAATATGAATGAAATTTTAAATAGAATATTAACTATTAAAAGTTGCCAGTGCTCATATAAGAATGACAGTGTCGGTTTCACTTAACATATTATATATAAAGTGAAATAAATTGACATTAATTGATTAATGCTTTCAGATTGTCATCAGATTATTCTTTTTGCTAAAAAATTGTCAACTTTCTAAAATTTGATGGTTTTATATTCATTATGTCAAGATGGTATAATTGTCATATTTTGATGAGGAAGCACACACTAAGTTCCACTCAGTCATAACATTCAGAATTACCATAAAATAAATTGGACTAAGAGATCTTGTCCAATGTATTTTATGGTAATGCTTTGAGGAGAAAATGAGATTCTAATGCTAGTCTCAAGGATTTTTTTAAGGGAAGCCAAGATATAAATTATATGTCTTTGTTACTACCAAAAAAAAAAAAAAAAACAGCATGGATTATCCATGTATTTTAAGAGTATTTAATTAAAAGCATTGTTGCAATTTTTCTGTTGGTGATAGGGAAATAAAACATCCTTCTATTTATTCCTTTAATTTTATAGCTATTGCTATAAACTATGTTGTATATACTAGGAGCTATTGGTACATCTGAACCTAACAGTGCTGTTTTGGTAAACTAAGAAAACTGAAGGAATTATTTATAACGTATATTGTAATAAGGAACCTATTTACTAATTTGGAAATTTAATCAATTTTTTTTTTTTTTTTTTTGGTAAAACATGACCTATGGGATTCAATTTAAATTTTCTTACTTTAGGATTTCTTTAGAGCTCTTAGCCTTTTTTTCTCAGAAACCCTTTAAAAATTATGGAGGAATGCAAAACAGCTTTTGTTTTTATGGCTTTGTGTGACTTATTTATATGAAAATACTTCATCAATACATACTTATCAATACTTATATTTATCAATATTTAATTAAAAATTAAAAATGATGTATTCACTGCTACTACTGCTTCTCGCTATTGTTTAATGGGATTTTATTATTGTATTATTTTTCAAAATAGACTGACAAATGATTTTGATTTTGCAGTTCCCTTAGAGAGTCTTGGGGAATCCCAGGGATTTGGGGCCACATTTTGAAAACCACCACTTTAGAATGTCCTGAGGCACACCTTGATTTCTTACTTCTTTTAAAGTTATTAGTTAAAATTTTTATTGGAATTTTAATCTGAAATGATAATTATTGGGTACTTTATGAGATTGCTTGGAGTTTCCCAAGAGCAGCCCCAGTTCCCTATGTTGTGATGAGATTTATTATTTTTATTCCTCCTTTATTATTTGTATAAATAACTTAAGGCAGCAAACATACCCAATACTCCTTTGTCCTCCTATTTTCCCCACAACAATCTTGTCAGGTAGATTGGGTTGAGGGAGAGCGGCTAGCCTAAAGTTACCCTGCCAGTTTTCATGTCTAAAGTGGGACTAGAATTCATTGTAGCCTGGTTTCTAGCTCGGTGTCATAGACCAAACTGGCTTTCTAGAGATTACCAAAATTGGGGATTATAGCTACAGATGTTAACATGCAATCAGTTCAATTGCTTGAGTAAAAGAATTTAGGATTCCCCCCCCTCCCCAAGTATCTCTTTTAGCAAGATAGAAGAAGGGTAGGATTTAGCACTGCTTTGCTTGAACTGGAGGTTGGTTTGAGATCCTTCCTGTACAGCCTTCCGGCTTTATGACGAGCCTGCCTGAGAGATTTTCTGGAGTAGCAATAAGAAATGGGTACAGGAGAAGGAATTAGCAATGGTTGGGTTTTCTTCCTGTTTCTCCAAAAAGGGAGCCTCATCTGGATTTGGTGCCTTCCTTGAACAGGAGGAATATCCAGTTCAGACCCAAAAGCCACTTTTTCTCACAAAGGACAGGAATTACTTCCCAGGAATCATAGCACTGGTTAAGTGTTCTTACTCATATGGGAATATAATTAAGTAATTGCAAATAGTTCAGAAACTTCATCTGTTAATGAGATGCTCCAGGCTGCAATTGTATGCTCAAAACCACCAGTCAGCATTCTTGACTATATTTACCTATTTATTAATTATATTTGTAATATGCTAAATGGTCATTTACTGTATGTGAATGCTATCATTTAGATTTTCTTCTTGAAATCAGTAGGAACTTACTGCAAAAACGCAGAGAACAGCAGAATGAAGAATACTGCAGTCACACTTTTTTTTTTTTGTATTACCCAGGGTCAGCTTTTGCTTTGGCAAGTTTTCAGAATGGCATCCTTCTTTGCCTGAAAATACAAGCTCATTGGATTATGCTTGTGCCAGACTTCTGGAGAGAACAAGTAACGTTTAAGTATAATGAAACTTAGTGAGTTGTATAACATGTATCATCTCCTTCTCTTTGGTCCTTTATGAGACTACTGCATGTTCCACTGCTGCCCCCAACAGGTATCCTACATTTAATGGAGGTACATATATTAGCACAGTAGGCATTCAGATATGTTTATTTGGCTCTTAGTTGCTTCAGTATTCAACCAGGAAATCATGTGTGACTGGCATATTAGTTATCACTGTTTGGCCTCATTTTTATTTGTCCACTGAGTGTTTAATTAGCATGTTAGAATGATCTCTCTCTTTTATTTTATGTTTTTCTAAAAAAAAAATGGGGGAGAGTTGATTGGATTCACAAGCTAGTTGATTGTTTTGGATGCCACTCTGTGCGCGAGCCTTTAATGGGCTGCAGCATTTCTACAGCCTGAATAACAATAACACTTTATCCTAATGGTATACAAAAATTACCTCATTCTGTTTGAGGTCATTCTCCCAAAACCCTGTACTACTGAAATTATTGCAAATATTTCACAGAACAAAGGCCATGTTTGTTATATGCTGTGCAGAAAATAAAGTGGCCCAGTGAACTAAAAGTCTATAGTGAAAGGGAAAAGGAGAGGTCAAAGACCCACCATTGTGGTAGAACTAGTAGAAAATTGAACAGCAATAGACGAGGCTGCAGTAGTTCTAAATGAAAGGGCTGCCTTTACAAAGGAAACAGTGATGACTTTGGCTGTTACTGAAATAATCATATGGAAATAGGAAATTTTCTTCCAGTAGCAAAGGCTGTGGAAATTCTGGGGCAAATTAGCACAAAAGATGGGCAAGTACAAAAGGATAAAATCCTTTCCTTTCCCGAGCAGCTTAGTGATCCAGAATAAAAAAGTGATTGGACAAAGAACAGATGTTAATTAGAGAGGATCCATCTCAATATTTCACCAATCCCCAGAGTTCCCAGGCCTGCTGATAGAACTAGGTCATGAGAAACCTCTGGAAAATTAAGAGATGAAGCCCTTCTGGTAGGTAGGTCCATTCCTCATACTACTGGTAAATGAGAGAATCTTTGTTCCTCTCAGTTCCTGGAATAGCTAATTATAGCTAAATTCTTCTTACCAAACTTTAGACTTTGTCAAGAAGGGATGCTATTACCTTGCATGTTCCAGCATTACCCATGCCCCATGCTTTGTTCAGGGACCAGTTTCAAAACTTTTCTAGTTTAGGAGGATGGTTCATCTTTTCGTGCAGTGCATTTCTGAATTATAGTTGCTAGTTTCTACTATTTGTGGAAGAATCCCAAATGAAGCTCCCAGTACACATATTTGACCTTTCATCTGCTGTTTTAGTAAGCAAGAGGATAAGTTGTCAGGCATCACTTTGAATTTCCAAATAAACTATTGTCTCAAAGTTTTACTAGGATGAGAGGAATGTGCAAGGAGCACAAAACTAAAATTCTTATCCATTGTAGAACAATCACCACAGGATTAGTTTACAAATAATTTAACTGTGTAGTATATGTATGGCATGGATATTCCAAGCCATTCACTTAGGTTTAGGTACATTAAGTAAAGCAATGAAAACATGAAGTTCATTTTCTTGTAGGAATCACTTTGTAGTATTCTCATGCTTTTTCTAGAGCATTGTTGAGAGTTTCTAGATGGGTAAAGGGTCTTATTTAATTATAAATACATTCATTGGGAATAATCATTGCTGGCCAATGAAAGCTGCATAGAGGTTTGCAAATACATCTTACTGGTATTGGCACAATAATACATGACCCAAATCTTCATCATTGCAGAAGTAGCGGAATGGGCATTATGCCAAATGCAGCCACCTCATTTCACACCTCAATATGGTGCTCATAAGAAAAGGAAAATTAACAGGAAAGCCCTTTTTATGTCTAGTGTACAACTAGATATTAAATTTCAAATAAAGCATGCTAATTTATTGTGGCTATTTAATAATAGCCACAATAAATGAATAATAATAATAATAATAAAAAACAATATAATGATACTATCATTCCAGATATTCTTCTAACTAAACTAAGTCAGCTAGCTGTACCTGACCACACTTGTAAATAGATCATAAGCTTCCTAACAGATAGAAAGCAGCTGGTGAAGCTAGGCAAAATCACATCTGATACCTGTACAATTAGCACAGGAGCCCCCCAAGGCTGTGTGCTCTCTCCACTTCTCTTTCTATACCAATGATTACATCTCAAAAGATCCCTCTGTTAAAGTACTGAAGTTTGCAGTTGATACAACAGTGATCGGTCCATTCGAGACAACAATGAATCTGCATACAGACGGGAGGCCTTGTGGTGCAAACAGAACAATCTTGAACTAAATACACTCAAAACTGTAGAAATGGTGGTAGATTTTAGGAGGAACCCTCCTATACTACCACCTCTTAACAATACTAGACAACACAGTATCAACAGTAGAGCCCTTCAAGTTTCTAGGTTCTTATCATATCTAAAGATTTAAAATGGACACCTAACATCAAAAACATCATCAAAAAAGCACAAGAAAGAATATTCTTTATGTACCAACTCAGAAAGCTCAAATTGCCCAAAGAGCTGCTGATTCAGTTCTATAGAGGAATTATTGAGTCTGTCATCTGCACCTCTATAACTGTCTGGTTTGGCTCTGCAACCAAACAAGACAGACACAGACTTCAACGAATAGTTAGAACTGCACAAAAAACAATTGATACAAACTTGCCTTCCATTGAGGACCTGTATGCTGCATGAGTCAAAAAGAGGGCTGTGAAAATATCTACAGACCCCTCACATCCTGGACATATTGTTTCAACTTCTACCCTCAAAATGATACTATAGGGCACTGCACACCAGAACAAGAAGACACAAGGACAGTTTTCCCCAGAATGCTATCACTCTGCTAAACAACTATTTCCCACAACACTGTCAAATTAACTACTAAGACGTATTACTATTCTTCTCATCCTTACTAGTACCTATCTCTTCCCACTAAATGGCTATACCCATGTTGCTTGTATCTTTACAACTTATATTTTTATTGTTTCCTAGTATGATTTGATAGCTTATTAATATCTTATGATTATCACTAAGTGTTGTATCTTATGACTCTTGATGAATATATTTTATTTTTTCTTTATGTACACTGAGAGCATATGCACCAAAGACAAATTCCTTGGCATACTTGGCCAATAAAAATTTCTATTCTATTCTAATGGTCTAAAATAGAAGCTTCTAAAGTCATATGCAGCTGACTGTTCCTTTTTTATTTCCCCCCCAAAAAGTAGTATTGGTTTCTCCTGTATTGATGGGGCTTACCAGGAAAACCAGGGAGGTAACTTTTATTCATGTTGTACTACTATCTGACTGGACAGCCTGGAATAAGAAAGGGTAATTCTAAGTAGCAAATGCTGAATATGTAAAATTCAGTTGACCTTATGAAATCTTGGGACTATGGCCTGGTAGACAACGAGTGACATTTTGGTATTTGCTTTTTACCGTTTGAGGAAACCCGCCCCCCAGAAAATAACTTCTGTATCTAGATGAAGACAAATATTTTATCAACAGACCCACAAGCTACGAATGTCGAGACCCTGATGCCATTATTGTTGACAATTCTGCCACTCCAAGTTCTATAAATAAAACAGCAGGCATAATAAATACAATGCTGCTGGCTACTAATGAAGTCATTGCTCACTGCTTATATTGCTTGGCATTCGATAGTGCCATGCAACAATTCCTGGTCTACCTCAATATGGTGCCTTGGTTTGTGCAAATCAATGTAGCTTCAGACTCTTTAACAGAGCTGCCTCTTCTTTTGCATTGGTGTAAAAGGGAGATCATCAGTTCTGGAAAAAGATGCAGCTGCTTCAAAGAGCTGTAAACAGATGCTGAAATATTTAAACACTTTTGAAATCAAGCCTAAAGTGCTGCACAACTATAACATTTTATTTTACATTGTACAGAGTGGAAAACTAATCTGCAAAGTGTTTTGTTTCTTCAGCATACTTCTATTATTACGTATGCAGTGTGCTTGTGTATTGATCTCTGTAAAAATTATGCTAGATAATAAGTCATCCATCTTTTAAAAAAAATTACTTAGGGCTTAAACAGGCACTCTGCTTGCTCTGGTCCTGAAATATTCTGCTTACTAATAGTTGAGGATAGGCCCTCACAACATAGCCTCCATCTTGGTGGCAACCTTTGCTCCAATAGAAAAGTGGTGTTTTTCATTGAAAAATATAATAAAACCTCCTATGCAAACATTCTGTGTCAAGTGAAGAAGCTCCAATGTAAATTATAGTAAAAGAGTAAAGAAAAAAATGGTTGTAATTAGTTTTCAGAAAAATCGCTTATTTATGTATTCCTGCAACAATAACCAAGTATTTTGTGACACTTCAAAAATTAACCAATTTATTTTTGCATAAACTTTGTGGTATGGTCTATTTAATCAGATGCAAGCAGTATAGTCCTGTGAGAGATTATATACTTGCACAGTTGTTGCTAGATATTCCCTTCGTATGTATAAGAAAGCCAAGTAGTCTTTGCTTCTAAACAACTATTAGCAAATGAAAATATCACATACTACATTTATACAGGCATGACATCCAAACCTTGTGGCTGAACCAAATGCCAGTTCTTCCTTTGGGTCTATGCTGTCAATATGTAGGACCAAATAATGCTACTTTCAGAGACATAAATACTTGCTCATTCTCCAATATATGATCATTGGCTCTTGCCCTGTACACTACTTAATATTTATGCAAAAGGAAGGGACAAAAATCAGGAAAGGCAATAGCCCAAAGCTATTGGGAGAACATTTCAAAAGTTCCTAGGCCACTTTATCTTAAATTTCAATAGCAATTATTGAGAAGTTATGGGGATTAATTTTGCCATAAAACAAGTGAGACGGAATTAATAGTTTTGATGCAATTTCTCCACAGATCAAAGAAAGAGATGTTAACTATGTATTAAATAGGAGTTTATTTGATGCTTATTTTGTGCATGGAAACCTTTCTCATCTTTCTTTCATCATTCTCCATTTTTCTTTCACTCTGCTCTCTCACCTTAGCTCTATGTTTATGCAGTGCTTCACAAGACTTTGTCTGATGAAGGGAATTGTGATTCACAAATAGTTTTGTGAAAATGTTGCTAGCCTTCAAGATGCTAGAAGATTGGTTGTCATTATAACATTCAAGCCAGTATTTCTCTTGAAATAACATTTTTAGTTTTAATCACTTTACTCAAAACCCTGGGAAAATATAAAAGTGTGATACAAATAAATAAAAATATAAACTGAACAAGAAAAATAATGGTGAAAGAAATATGGCTAGTTTTTGCAAAAAGTCTGATCACAGTGAGCTGGATCTGTTAAACTAGTTTACTAGAAAAGAGGTTAGGAAATATTGCTGAAATACTGTTAGGACACAAAGCTGCTTGAAAATCAAATTCTAAAAAGAAGTTTCTCCCTTTGGTTTAAAAAAACAAGCATTTATATGCTGTTTTAAAGGGTACAACTTCTCAGAATTATTTACAAAACAGCAAATAAAAAGGAAACTTCAAAAGTCAGATCAAAATCATTGATTTAGACCAGGCATCCTTTTTGTCCTTCTGAGTGGGTGGAGGCAACAATTTCAGCCCCGCCCACTTTTGGTAGGTAACACTTTACAAGCTGTGTAAAGACTTGTGTGGTTTTTGAACCAAGAGAAATGGTAGATTCTAGTATATTAAAGATAGGCCTTGGAAAGAGATCAAAAGCAGTGTCAATAGTGCTTCCCAGGGAAGCAAATTCCAAAGGATGAATGCAGCTCACCTTTTATAGTGCAGGTGGTATTTCCGGTGGTAATCTCATTCCCAGGTTTTGTCATTTTGAAAGTTAAACATAACCCTGGGATTCAGGAGCCTCTAATCTTTATAACTTTATTCTAGATTTGGGGAGTTGGGGGAGCCGGCTAATCATGGATATATAGGGATCAGAAAAATAAATTCTGTAAATGCTCACAATCTAAACAATATAGATTTATTTCATAAATTTCAGGATTATGAGTTCTGATTAAAGTTGGCACTAATAATTATGAATGCTAATGGAGAAGAAAAATGTATTTAAAGTACATCTGCCTGCTAAAGCAAATCTAGGGCAACTACATAAATATAACAATAAGGAAATTAAGTACTTAACTACTCAAGTCTCAAAATCATTAAGTAGCTTTTTTAGAAATCTTGCAAGCATAACAAATCTGTTTCAAATCAGTATTTTTGCAGTGTTGGTGGATTCTTGTGGCATTTGAATGTCCCAACTCCTGTATTAAGCTCACTTTCTTAGATTGGGTTTTATTGAAAAAGTTCAACTGCATGGATTCTGTGCATTTAAGTGATATGTACTGATTAACAACCTAGTGATAGGTTAATAAATATAAAGGATTTTGCCTAGGAGGGACAAAGGATTTTTTTCCCCTGGGAACAGCCCAATCAATAAGAATGCATCCCTTTTTTTTGTTCCACTTCCTCTTTGTATGATAAGAACACATCCAATTAATTCTACCACAACTACAGTTTTGGAGAGTTCCTTCCTGAGAGTTATATCTTTTTACTTATTTCCAAATAAAAGACAGCATAACAAATATGTAGGAAACCTGATTATTCAAATTTATTAACATCAAGAATTATGCAATGATGCTGTAGAACTTTATTAACAAATAGAAAACAGACTGTATACAACAGTGACCCCTACAGCACTATGCTATCACAAGGTAAAAATGAATGTTTTCTCCAACATCACCACCCAGGATTGTTGATTTCAATGCAGTTTGGATACATTGGATAATACAGTTAGAGACCTTTCCACCACCTTTATTTTTAGAGCTATGCACCTGGGAGAAGGCTGTAATCTTCCTGCCTTTAGTGCAAGTGTAAGTTAATAAAGAGGAATAATATATAGTACCATTAAATTAATCCCAGTAGTCTTGCCACATTGGTTAATTAAACCATCTTTACATTGTTGAAAATAACAGCATTCTAATGACTTTTAAATGTTTACAGGATAGCAAGATTTAGACCCAAACCCAGCCTCTAAGAAGTGATTTCCTTACTTGAAAACCCCCAATCCTTCTCCCCCTCCTATATCCAAGGCACCCCCATTCGGGAGCTGTTTGTGCAGGAAGGCTGGCCTTCCAGAGTTGTGCTCTTTTACCTTGGAAAATACTCTGATACACTTTGTTGGTCACATTTTCTATGTAACCACTTCAGGATGGTATTGGCACAAAAAGGACTAAATAAAGGAATGTTATGGTGAGGTCCCTTTTTAGAACTTGACTTTTAGAACTTGTGGCAACAATGCCACATTTCCTCCCATCTCAACAAGACAAGCTCTGAGGGCAGTGGGTCTCTCTTTCCATTAGAAATTTTACATGGAATCTGTTGAAATATATGAGGTCACTGGACACATGTCAATAGGATCAAGCATCTGATCTAGCTGCTAGAGCCCCATCTGACAGACAAGCCTATGGAAAAAAAAAGTCTTTAGAAGTAATCATTAGGTTGGCTCCAACTCTGTGGAAATGAATACGGTATTCTACAAAGGACTGAAGAGGGAGTTGGAGGATCCCAGAGCTATGAGCCAGGTGCTAATATTAACCTGGGAGTGCCCGAAAATGGGCAGCGCCACTATGGTTGAGACAACATAAAAAGGGGGGGGGGGGGGGAAGCAAAGGAAAATTTAAACCCCACCACCTCTATTCTCCTGTTTTGCCTGAGCAAAACATTAAGACTTGCAAAAGAATTTTTTAAAAAAGAAAAGATATAAAAGGCTAGTTAACTATTTTACATATATAAAAAATTCTGTCCCTTCCACCTAGTGACCCTCACCATGAAATGTTATTGGGGTGGTGGAGGGAGGAGGAGGAGGAGGAGGAGGAAAAGGAGTGTAGGCATTAACGTAAATCCATCTGGTGCATGGAAATGTGAGAAGATGGTCCCATTTTTAGCATGATGGCAATGTACCTAATACTGTGGTCAAAACTGGTTGGTCATGGGGAGGCTGTTGCCGCAACAGCAGCATCTGCACAGAAGGACTAACAAATGGGCGGCTGGCTGGGAAGAACCCGTCTCTGCACTTAGACATTCCTGCTGCAACTTGTTGAAAGCATTAGTTACGTTGCATAGTGATCAAAGCTGCCAAGATACTCCAGAGCAGCCCGATAACACAACTGATACTGGTCCTGGAAAAAGGAGAAAAATAAAAATCAGTGCTAAGTTGTAAAGGTAGCTGTCAACTGTTCTATTACATCATAGTTCAGAAATTAAGAATAGGAGGTCTTGCTCTGCACTTCGTATTACAGGTTTTGCTCTGCACTTCAACCTGATATAATTGTGGCCATTTCTGGACTGGGGGGCCTTGCTCACAGTCACATATGCTTAGTCACCTTCTAATTGGATTACTGCAATGTGCTTACATGGGGCTGGCCTTTAAGACCATCCAGAAGCTGCAACTAGTCCAGAATGAAGTGCAATTTTGGGTATTCTGTGGTTCACTCAAGTAACATCATTGTTGTGTGAGCTGCACAGGTTTTCAGTTGCTTTCTGGGTACAAGTCAAGATGCTGTTTATAATCTTTAAAGCCCTACATGGCACAGGTGGAACTGTCTTTCCCTAAGGGGTACCCCATCATACTAGATTAGGATGGGTGGGTGTGCTCCATGTCTCATCCCTTAAATATTGCTATCTGATGGACATTGGAGGCATACCTCTTTGGTGGCCACTCTAATCCTTTGGAATAATCTCCCACTAGAGATTGAGAAAGACTCCTAATCTTTTAGCCTTCCGAAGATGGTGAAGACCTGTCTCTTCCCCCAAACATTGGGCCAGGACGAGAAGGTTGAGCTTAAGGATGTTTGGTCTTGTGCCTGGGGGGAAATTATGTTTTAACTAAGTTCTATGGATTTCTGTAAGTCACGTAGAGTCATTGGATGAGACAGGTGGCCATATAAGCCCTGTAACTAACTAAGTAAATAAATACAGGAGGTGACTAACTAGTACCAAGCAGATGCTAGATCTTATACCAAATGAAAAGAAATATCAGACTCATCTTTTTATATATCACACTTCAACGTGCCAAGCAATAAGACTATGGTGGGAGCTAAGTCCCAATAGAATCTGTAGATTTAATGACAAGCAACTGGTTGTTTTGATATACAGAAAACTCAATTATGCAGAATTTGTGGCTGCGTTTACACTTACCTCACATTAAAAATACAGACTGGAAGATCTATTCTCTCCCATCCAACCCATTGAAAAGGAAGGATTGTCTTGATATCAAGAGTAGCAATTGGGAATAAGGTGTGTAATCAGAAGCAAACTGTCTTACAAAAACAGTTTAGTCTTTCTGGACTAAATACTGGATTCTCTTGCTGTTTTCCTGTAAAGGGGCAAAGGTACTTGACTGGTTTTTGGGGCTCCAGCTGTCCTTTAAATCTGGCAGGCTGATTGGATATCATTGAATTATTCATACGGAATGGTATTCATGTTGCCTTTCAAGATGAACTTACAGAGGGCTGGTTTATCCCTTCTAAATATCTGCTAGAGCTGTTTTTTTAAAATTCTGTTTGTATCTCTTGTTCCAGCTTTTGCAGATTATGAAGTCAGTTTGGGATTTGTGAATGCTTCAAAAAGGACTTGGAAAGAATGTCCTGCTATTTATTAAAGTACCCTTTTTTCAAGCACAAGATTAAGAAAAATTGTGATTCTTTAAAGAATGAATTCATTAAGTTAATTAACCTCTTACAACAGGAACATCTTTTCTCAGTCTTGTGCAGAATATGAAGAAACTTACTTTGAAGCAGGCACTATCTGGTAACACTCCTGCATCATGTGATCCCTGAAAACTTTGGGTATTTATTTATTTAAATTTAAATCCAATTCTAGTGGACTTTGGGTGGCATATTGCCCTCTTCACTGGAAGCCGCCCTCTAACTATTACATAATTGTAGTTTTAGAATGATAGGAACTATCATGTTGCTTGTATCCTTACGATTTATATTGATACTGTTTCCTGAATGCTTGTTTGTAGCCTATGTCTATCATTAAGTGTTGTACCTTATGATTTTTGATGAATGCATCTTTTCTTTTATGTACACTGACAGCGTATGCACCAAGACAAATTCCTTGTGTGTCAAATCACACTTGGCCAATAAAAAAATCTATTCTATTCTATTCTATTCTATTCTATTCTATTCTATTCTATTCTATTCTATTATTAATTTTCTATTCTATTCTATTCCTTACCTGAAAAATAACTGCATTATTAATTATAATTAAATTTGAAATTAGTAAAATCAAATTATATATTTGTCCTATTTTCCAGTGTATTATTCAAAGACCAGTTGGCAGATCTTCAGACAAAAAAAGGTGGGGACTATTTCTGTTTTTTGTAATAGTTCACATAGTGCTCCAGTAGCTTTCTTCTATCTAGCACCTGAATAACTGGCCAAATCAGCTGCTTTCTCTCACTGTGCCTCTTATATGCTTAGAAAATAGACTACCAATATTTTGTCGAAACATTTTTTAACTAACCTTACTGTCTATATTCTAAATCTCATGTTTCATATAACACTATACATATAATTATGGAAACAAAAACAAGGCCAATAGTGGTCAATTAGCAGCTAAGTTAGGCTAGGGCTGTCAAACTCCCAGCACATGGGCAGGATGGGTCATGCTCTGGGGAAAAAAGTCCCAATACGTCATGTGATGCCGCCGTGACGACGTGCGTTTGACACCCCTGAGTTAGACACTCCTATTTTTAAAATTAGCTTTCTCATATTGGAAGGCAGAGCTTCATTCCACTTTCATCTAATGAATGCTCAAGTTTCACCCTCTTCCATTATAAGGCAGGAAATAGCATGGCAAGTAGGTTTACCTCTGTCTGCACCATGGCTGGTCGCTGTGTTCTCAGGGTCTTCACTGTCTGGAACATGTCAACTACACCTTCATAGCGCATACGCTCCAGTACAATACTCAATGTGATGAACACCCCTGTGCGTCCGACCCCCGCACTATATACATGGAAAAGAGTAAATGAGTAACAATCCCAGCTTGGATTATGTGCAAGCAATTGACACACCAGAAGCTCACAACTTCACACAAACCCTCCCGCATTCTAAACAGTTTCAGTTCAAATACCATGCTACACTTTTATGATTAAAACAGCAATTTGCTTGTCTTCATTCTTAAGATGCTTCTGTGTACAGAACAGTGACATCAGAAGCTCCCTAGCTTTCCTGGCAACCTTATTTACCTCACCGTTAGCCTATCCCTAAATGAGCTTTCAGAGATAGCTTAATGCCCAAACTCACCTGCAGTGTACTGTGATGGGCCCATCCTGTCCAAACTGCTCCTTAGTTTTATGTACTTGGCCAATGAAGTCAATAAAGCCTTCGCCTGTTTTTGGTACGCCCTGCTCTGGCCAGTCAGTGAACTGGAATTGCCGGATAGTTCTTGATTGACCATCCTAGTTGTGGAAAAGAGAGTAAAGTCACTGCACCCTGCTTTCATCTTATAGTGTTGCTTGCTAGTTCCTGGGAAGACTGAGGGGAGTAAGTTAAATCAGAGCATATTAGCTACAGTATTTTATCCCAAAATGTCACTGGCTGTTAGGACAATAAAGCAATGCTTTTCTGTACCAGGGAACTGCAGTTTGTGATGGAAACAACATTGAGGAATTTAGAATATGCTGGGTAATACTCACTCTAGCATCAGTGACTTTAAACTCACGAAGGATATATTGAGGCATGTTATATTCAGCCATAGGATCTACTACAAAGTACTGGTACCGAGCAGAGCGTTCTGCTGGCCAGTACTGGTGGCATTTTTCCTGAAAAGAAAAAAAGAAAAAGAAAAAATTCATTAGTGGCCAACAATATAGTATTACTTGCACAAAAGCTATCATATTCAAAAGTGACAAAGTAAGACTTTTCTTAATAAATGGCTCCTCCCTTCCAGCTGGAAATGACTGATGAGCTTTACCTTGAATAGCTCTTCCTCCCTCCACCCCCCAACACTTTCCAATAAGCAATCAGGTTGTACTCTCATTTATCTTCCCAGTTCAATGTTTGATAGGCTTTATTGCTTCAATTGAACCTTCTCATTGTGTGGTCCTCAGTAGTGTCAGAAAGGGTATTTTCAGGCTTTAAAACTTCCCGTAAATGAGTTGATACAGAGAAAAATAACATTTTACATTTAAAAATTCAGATGTCTCATATGCCTTAGGTAGTAATGCATCATCACTGACCACAAAATTCAATGAATGAGAACTACAATGAACAAAATAGCTTGAAGGTTTAAGGTTCAAATCTGTATCTCCCTCCTGTTATTTCTATTCATGTTGGCACCAGTATTGTTTCTCTTTTAAGAAACATGATTGTCATACCCACTTGCTCAAATAAATTCTAAAAAAATTCCAGACTGATAGTCATTATTTGCAGGGAAACGTTCACGAGTTTCTGTTGTTGTTACAAAATGTACCACTGAAGTCATTTCTTCCATATGGCTGGTGTCAAGTGTGCTGTCTGGCATACCAACAATATTTTCTTGACTTTAGATCTGCCACAATCTTCGGTTTCACTTTTCCTGCCAGTAACAGTATGACCTCATTTAGAATTGTTTTCCAAGATAGTGCTATGTATATATTTCTTTGGTTGTGACTTTTCTTAGCTACTCCTAATCCACAGCATCAAATTCAACTGTCATATCTACAGTTTTAAGGAAGTTTCCAGTTTTTGGCATATTTAGCTGAACTGAAGAACCACTCAAAAGCTAGAGTTGCTCAACATTCTTACAATAATGGTAAGCCTTTTCAGAATGTTTTGGCAGGAATGAGACTGATTCAATCTTCTCTTGATGCTGTTCATTCGTGATGGCCTTTAACCTTGGTCAAGCTCTTCCCACTTATGGGGCATTAATGATTTGATGCCTTCTCAAGTGGCAAGATTTTTGCAGTCCTTTATTCCTCTAGGACCCAGTGTAGCTTGAACTTTAGAAGAGTTTACCATAAAAGCAACATTCAAGCCATGGTTTTTCCACTTTTTAACCCAATGCCAATAATGTGTTAGATGAAAAACTTCTGAATTCATTGTGGTTGGGAGCTTATTGTGATCCATGTAGTACAAGAAGTTCTCTAAACCACTGAATCAACAGTCCTGGATCATACAGACTTAAGAGAATTGAAGAGCAACTTAAAAAGCAGTGTTTGCAACTTAACCACATTTTTCTCTGATCAATACTTTTTTCAGTAATGTGCATGACTATATCCATTTGAAATTGAGACACTGACAGAGTAGTAGCTGCTAAGTCAAGAATATCCTGACTAACTAGAAGATCAGGCATCACCTCACTTCTCTGTATGTCTGAGAAGATCTCCTTCCTGCTTAAATACAAAAGCCTCCTCTACTTGTTTGCTTTTTCTGAATGCTGCCCCAAAGGGTTATTGTCTTTCACTTATGGTATAGGATATAGCCACTTTTCTCTGCCAGCTTTGGAGGCTCTCAATGCTCAGTTTAATGATACAAATACACAGAATGGTAGCAGAGGCTGACAAGAGAAGATATCATCATCCTAAGGGCCTAAGTGGCTCCTAGTATTATTTTGTCTTGTTTGTGATCAAGTTGACTGTCTGTTTTCTTCAAGCGGATTTGGAGAAGTAGGAGTTCCACAAGAGGATCCCTCACAAAGTGGTGTTAAATCAATCCAAGCTCTTGGAGAAAGTGTTAGGTAAGTACTAGAGGCTTTCTCGCACCTCCTTTCTCCAGCAGCTCCTAATACTTACTATTACTCCCTCTCATCTCCTCCTCTATCTAACAGTTTATGCTCCTTTAGTAACTATGCATCAATAATAGGCACAATTTTATTTACTTGGTTGGTTTTATTTACTTTACACAATAGTAAGGTTTCCAAGATCTAGTACTTGAGACAATTTCCATAGATTGAGGCCAGCCCTGACAAATGCTGGCTGAGAGGTTGCTCAGATGGTTTCAGGGGACAGATCTTTTGGACACCCAGACATGGGTGGGAATCCAGCAGAATCTATCAGCCATAAAGGCTTTGTGTCACATTCTCTACTTTTTATTGATTCACCTGTACTCTGTTCTAATGAGGGAAAGCATGTTTGGCTGTATTATCTGTCCATGAATCCACCAGGACTGGAACGCAGGGTATGTTGTGGGTCCTATTTATTAGAAATGTATATCTGGTGGCATTATGAAAAAGGGCCTTCTCAGGCCCTTGTGGGGTTCCTTCCCTATGAAATATAATTCTGATGGAGTATGATTGGCCCCTTGTTGCTTTTTCAAAAGGCATCTGAAGATGTGGTTTTATCACTAGGCCTGGGGACTCTGAACAGAGATGGAGCCGATCAAGTGATTCGTTTGTTTTCCTGCTGCCATGGAGGATGAATTGGGTTTTATGGTTTTATATTGCAGATTTTTAATGTTGCAAGCCACCCAGAGTCCCTTGTGTGTAAATTGGGAAGCCTTATAAATTTGTTAAATAAAATCTAATAAGTAAATAAACCCGGAATCAGGTTTTGCAGTTCAAATCTCCCCCTAGAACATAGGATGCTTACTAACCCGTCCCATTTCTCGCAGTTTTGTCAGCATCACTACAATGGTGGAGTTGTGTTCCCACAGCATTCTCCAGAAATCCTCTGTAGTCTCAGCCAAAGGTCCCTGTGTGGCGATGTAAGCCTTCTGTTGTCTGCAAGATATCAAAAGTTCAGATTAGTGACCACTCTGGTACTTCTGACATGGGAAGGAGACTGTAACATACATCATATGTTGTAATTAGTTTCATTTATTGCTTCAAAACGGCAGGAAACCTGTACTACTAATCTGGTGAAATCATGCTGCCAAAATTTTTGTCACGTAGTTGGAGATCTAACATCACAAAATCTAGGTTCAAAAAAACCTAGAAATCATTGAACATCTGCATGCATAGGGAATTCCCTGTTAAAGCATCCCAAAATCTAAGTCTTGTGAAGTCAGGGATAGAGATCTATATTCCATGGTGACATTAAGAAAGAATGCAAATCCAACCAAATCTATAATTGAGGCTGTGATACCTTTATTTTACCACTATGGGGCACTACAGATCCTTGTATATATAACCTTAGGCACCTCACTCATTTAATCTCTCCAGCGGTGCTAAAAATTAATGAAACTGGTATAGGACAGCTGTAATGATGCAGGACAGAGATGCAAGCTGCTCCACAGTGGATTTATAAGACATCATAAAAAGTGAGAGCACAGCGAGGGTGAGGGGAGGAGAAACAAATAAAAATGCAGCTTCAATAGCACCTTGGGCCAGTTGATCCCTTTTGATAAGGTGGAGAATGATTGCTCACTTCAAAGAGAAGGATGAGAAGAGATAAATGGGAGCCCTCAGGGATGGTTTAGGTAAGACATGAAATGTTATCTCCTCCAGTTTGGCAGGCACTCAATAGTCCTCTCTCAATAGCATTTCTATTTTAGCAGTATATACATGAAAGTGTATCATACTACCTACAGTTGCTTTATTGATGAGAGGGGAGCATATAAACTTAATAAATTAATAAAACTAAGGTGGCATCTCATAGGGTTAATGGCAGGTTATGAAGCTGAGTCATCATCAGCAACTCTTCTGCTTTTCTTCTGCTCAGAGGTCTGCTGAAGTTCTTTACTCTTGTGGGGTGAAAACGTCTTTCATGTTCCTAGCTCTCTGCCCACCATGTCTTTTTTTAAGTCATCCTTCATATTGCCAATTCATTTATGCTTTTGCAGCTCATAAGATATAGGGCGGGGGGGAGGGGAAGAGGGAGATAATAAAATAAAGGTCAGTGCTTCCCCTCACGCAGAAATGATTATCCCATGAAATATCTCTGAATCCACTACTGTAGGTAAACTGCTCTGCAGCCTGATTTTTTCCTTGGGCCACATGTACTGCATCAAACCTTTCAAGTGATAGTAAGGGGCTCATCTGTTTGTATTGCAGTGCTGGAAGGAGATCTGACAAATAAGATGTGCATGTGTTGGTGAATGAATTATACAGCAAGATGCTTACAGTGGGTTGACTGCAGGGAAACTAAGAATGCTGAAACCAGTATTTTTCAGTTAACTAGATAATAAAGCTTGAAATGAAAAGGTAGGAAGAGAAAAACCATTAAGAAAAAGTAGTTTAATATATGTGCCATGAACCTGACTGATTATGCTTGCTCTTCCTGTCTTAGCATTGCTTGACAGAAGTGTCCAAATTAAAGAAGCAGGAACGAACATCACAAAAGAAAGTCAGACTTTGAGCAGGATGGCATACTTTACCTGTAACCATCTACAAAGCTAGCATTGATATAATCTGAACCTTCAACACCCCGGATTGGCTGCAGGCAAACCCGTGTCAATTCATAGGGCATGATATTCACTAGGCGGTTTTTGAATTTGTTGCATGGAAGATTGGCACTGATGAATCGTGAGGTATGTGCTTTGGAATTGGCAAGGAGCTGTAAAGAGAAGTGACAAATTGGCAGGAGAAATTGGATTCAACACTCCAGGAGTAACACGTCCCTCAACATTAGGTACAATTTTTCACACTTAATACAGAAAAGAAGATTACCTGAAGAGAGGCTAGAACTTGTTTAGGTAAGAATCACTAACATGCATTCCTGCAGGGAGAATATTGTTGCTCATACTGGAAAGTTTCTAAAAATTTGTTGCTGAGCTACTGTACCATTAAGACTGGAAAGCACAACCATCGCATTTCCACTTTATATTTTTTAGATGAGCATCTCAACACATCTTGCTCATCTAAAAATTCACGAAAACAGGCCCAAATTTGATCTACATACATATCAGCACTGCACAATATTGTTATTTGGCAATATGGTCCGATACTGATTGTGCAATGCCCTCCAAACAGCCCAAAGCCTCCTATCCATTATTTTCACAGGTTTCCCAATCCTTACACTAAACAGGTCCAGGAAGATCTATGAATATCCACATGCCTGGCTGCTCCTGCTCCGAGTTCTGTGGAAATTTATTTGGCAGAAAACTACTCATGTGCTCCATCACAAAGGAAATGCCCGGAAAGCAGACAAGAGAAATTCTATTGCTTTTTAACTAGTGCAAAGTCAAACTGAGATTTTGGATTAGATTTTAGAAGCATTCTCCTCCATCCTTCTGTTATTTTTGAGCCTAAGACCAAGTCACTTTTAGTGGTAGGGGTGGTATTTGTATTGTATTCCTGGCAGTTGTTGAAATCTACTGTCAAGTCCCTGGTTTTATGTTCCTGCTCTTATCACTGCTAACTGCTAATAGCAGGAGTCACTTAGAAATGGTAGACTGACTTTAAGATCAATTCTTATCATAATAGAAAGGCAAATGGTATAAAAATGTTCATACTTGCGCTCTCCTTTTCTGCTCTCTGGGAATGGTAGTAATGGAAGGAAGAAGAAACTTTGCTGAATCTTGCACCCGTCTCCTAACTCATTAAAGCAGAATCAGACACCCAACAGTGCTGATGGCGCTAGCTCCTGCTAATCTTTCATAGGAATAGTATTTATAGGAAAAAAGAACAACTGCTGTTAGCCATCATCCATTCACTCCTTCCTCTGGCTATAGAAAGGATTAAGCCCAGAAACAGAGGGGTGAGTAAATGGAGCTACAGTGAGGAGAATCAAGTTAGCAATGTTCCTAATTCGGCATTGGTTTTGCATTTTGCTGCTTGCACAATGAATAATTCTGTTGACTTTAAAACTATATCTAAATCTAAAACTATATCTGCCACCTAGTTTTTTCTGAGCAAATACACATGTTAAAGCTGTAAGAAATACTGGCATGAAACTACAGATGCAATAAATGCTAACAAGCACCGACACTTGTGACCATCAAGGAAAGAGGCATTGGAACTGCTTGATTTCTCAAGGGCTTAAAGTAAAAAGTATGTCCAGGTAAGCTTTTCTTAGTGATATCATGAACACCCCAATTTTCATGGGTTCTGTTCTGGATATACTGTAGCTCCAGCTGGTAGTGATGCTGAGAACTTCATTTTAATCTGCCTGCCTATATACCAGGGATGTCAAACATGACATATCACAACTTTTTCCCCCTTCGCCAAACTGGGTGTCGGCGTGGCCAGTGCGTGATGCATCTGGCCCATGGGCTGCTAGTTTTAACAGCCCTGATATATACTTTGCTAGAAGCTTATCAGTACAGGACATATATGTTGAAGATACAGAACTCTGTATCCAAATGTATACTCTACAGGTTTAGATATATACCAAAGGACCATTATACTTAGAAAACTATCTTCCTTCAATCCAGGAATAAACTATCAGTGAGAAATGGCAAACAAACATCTCATCTAATCCTAAAATTGCTCTGTAGAGTTTGCATGCACAGGTACACATTGAAAATAATCTTTTACTCACCTTAAACTCCAGTTCCATTGCTGTGACACTTTCACCTGGAGGTACCTGACTTAGTTTCTGGATGTGGGCAAAGAGATTGCGGGCAGGCACCTCGGTGTTTCCACAAGTGGCTGCTTCGAGCAAGGCTTCGTGGATGAAGATATATTGATCCTCAGTCTGCACCATATAGTTTCTTTGTGAGCGCATGCATGTCACATGCCCATAAATGTCCACTGTCTTTTCATGCTTCATCCTCTCAAGCATGGCATCAATTACAATGAAGCAGCCTGTTCTGCCTACACCAGCACTGTAAAAGCAAGGCATAGAGCATGAAATTGGGCTTCTGCACAGTGGCAAAGCTCTAGATATTCTGAATCTTTTTCTAGTATGATGCAAGAATAGTTTATTTTCAAGGTCACCTTTATGAGGTACTGGTATTGTTAGAAGTTCCGATAGGAAACAGATTGACCTTTGGAAAGTGTAACCTGCTAGGATGCTGAACTTCTGAACAACTCTATGTCCTATCTTATATAAGCATCTCTTACCGTGGAAGGCCAATGTAACCCAATCTTACTTAGTGATGGCAGTCCATATGGGATAAACAACTGACAACCCATCAAAAGCAACAGATATGGTATCTGACAGGAAAGAATTCCGCAGCAGGACATTTCCTTGCAGCTGCCCATGTGCAATTCTTTACAGGATTTTAATAGGGAGAGAGTATCTGTTAATTATACATGACTCCCATCTGAACCAGAGCATGAAGAGAGAACATTAAATACCGTTTCTAAGGAGTTTGTGAAAGCTGCAATGATGAAGAGGTTTGTTCAGTAATAGTTCCCCACTCAGCTGCAAGAAATAAATCATTGGCTGGATAAGATGCCAATTCCTAGTGAACTAAAGTTTATGGCTGAAGCACTTTTTTAGCTCCAGACTGCAGCATAAGAATTTACCACTATGCATGCAAATAGTGTGTATCTATATACTTAGACAATACCTGCAGTTTTGTGTTTTTGTATACATGCAAAATGATGCCAATATGTTTTTCTGTTGTCACAAACATTTTACCACCATGTACATGTCTGCTTTTGAGATAGTTCACATCGTTTTAGTGAGATTTTTATTTGTTTTCATGTTTCAATTTTAAATAAGAACTGGAAGAAACTCAGTAACACTAATAATGGCATGTTTTGTGAAAATTCACATGCGCACACGTTCAGTGAGATTTTTTTTTTTTTAAATTTGATTTATATGCCGCCCTTCTCCGAAGACTCAGGGCGGCTTACAATATGCTCAGCAATAGCCTTCATCCTTTTGTATATTTATACAAAGTCAGCTTATTGCCCCCACAACTGGGTCCTCATTTCACCTACCTTAGAAAGGATGGAAGGCTGAGTCAACCTTGAGCCTTGGCGAGATTCGAACCCTGCAGTAATTGCAGGCAGCTGGTCTTAATAACCAGCTTAATAACAGGGTGCCTTAAACCCCTGTACCACCAAGGCTCTTTATGATGTAGTTGTGCTATTGGATGCATAAGTAGAATTTTATTCTAAAGTTCCAATATTAATACTTGTTTCTATTGTGATTGTTTCTTAAAGGAAACAGTGGATTAAGAACTTTTGACTATAAAATGCTGTTTATATTAGCAGAGGAATTATAATGCCAATACTATTGTTGCTGCAGCAGTAGGTTGCCTATAAATCCTCAAATATGCAACACTCCCAAAATACAGAGATTTATAATTTTTCTTTATCACATTATCCTGATAGTTCATCATTACAGACTTACATGTGTAGGAATTAGCCTTACCTGCAATGTACAACCACTGGGCCAGCATCTGGAGGATTGCATGCTTTCACTCGTCTTAAGAATGCTAAAATAGGAGTAGGATATTCTGGCACACCATGGTCAGGCCAAGCCATAAACTGAAACTGTCGCAGTTCCCGTTTTTCGCTGGAGCCATTCTGCAGATAAAGCCGAAATACTTTAGCTGGAATTAATGGGCAGCAGATGAATTCCTTGATTTGGTACTCATGTACCATAGTAAGGTCTTTTCAACAGGCAAGATGATTGCACATCTTCTCTTAACTACATGCTTATTTACTGTATCATTTAGTTCTATTTTTAAATAATATTCTTACAGATCCATGCTGTGATTTATTGTTCAATGAATTTTCTTGTGTCTGTAATATGAATCCTTATGCAATTCTGAATACTGTATGTACAGACAGTAAGGAATATGACCTTAACAGAGATGTGCAGGAATTGTTACTAAGGCAAAAGGGGCTGAAACATTTTAGAAGTCAAGACCAAAGTCATAACATTCAGAAGTAGTTCAGGCACAGGACTCCCTAATTCACTGAAGCATAAATAGGATGAAGTATAGCACTATCAGAGTTATAAGATTCTGTTATTATAGTCAATCTCATTAAAAATAATTTCAGTCTTCCAGTGGAATTGATTTCCTGGTCTACCTAGTAGGACTGAAAATATCTGAGGAACTGCTTTTAAATATTTAAAAACAATATTCCTCAGGCTATTTACATATTTAATTACAGATAGTCCTCATTTACCGATTGATGTTTTAGTGACCATTTGCAGTTACTACTATGCTGAAAAAAGAAACTTATGACCAGTTTTTAAACTTTGGGCTGAAGCATATCCACAATCTCTTGATTGTGAATCGGATATTTGGCAATTGGCATATTTATCATTGTCACAGCAATCTGTGGTCAACATGATCCCCCTTTGAGACCTTCAAGCCAGTTTCCAACAAGCAAAATCAATAGGGTAGCTGGCAGGAAGTTGCAGTCACATGGTATGATGAGCAGCTGGAACTGACACAATGAGCAGCTGGAACTGCATGGTCATGTGATGTTTCACTTTATGGCCGTGTCATTTAGTGATGGAATTGCTGGTCTTAATTGCAGTGGGTAAGAGATCTGTACAATATATTGTTATTATAAGTCATGAGCCATTTTATTTTATTTTATGATGCTATAACTGATTGTACCATGTTGTTTTAAATCTATACTTCACTTAGTTGTAAACATGTAATTCCTTCTCCTCTTTCTTCAAAATCCATCCATTATAACTTATTCCTCCCTTTTTCCAGTACCTTGTACAGGGCAAATGTTCGGACTGTATAAGTTGCAAGTTCAACCGTATCCAGCAAAGTCACTTGGATCAACCCATAGGTCTCTGTACCACGTCCAGGCCAGTACTGATCACATTTCACCTGCAATAAAACCTCCAAATTAATGGATAATCCCTGGAATGTACCTTTCATTGGGTTCCACAACATAGATTGATACTTTTCTCCTATTGTAATTCTCAAATTTTACCTGTATCTACTAGAATTTATTGGTTGACAGAAGAGGACTTATTTGGGAATAAAATACAGAAACACAAAACACCCAGATTGCATTTGGCCAAGACATACAGAGAAATTGAATACTTTTTGTCGTATCTTGCACCTCATTTTATGAGACCAATATGACTAAATGACCAGGCAGGGAGCAAAGAAAGATACTTGATGTTCAGAGGCAGGGCTAAGAAGCAAGGATGCTAATAGCTATAAAAGAAAGAAACAGAGAGAAATCGTCAATTCAAAAGCAATTTCTTTCCATATAATTTTCTGTCCTTTCCCTGCTCTTTGGAAAGATTGATATCTGTAGACAAGCATACTTATTTATCCTCTTCTTAGGGTGAATACAGGAAGCCTGTCTCCAACCTGTAATCCTCTGCTTGGGATTCTGCTCAGGTTCCTTGCATAAGGTCGCCAGCCTTACTTTTCCTAGGTATCAGTTGTGAGAGGAAGGGCAGTGCTTTACATGGGCAGGATACTCCAGCTGTGTAACAGAGACTCACAGCAAGAGACCTTGACTGAGGGAAACTTAAGAAGCTGAGCAAGAGCAACAAGTTCAGGTGTGGAATGGGTTTCATCCCTTTGCTACAAGGCAGCCCAGTGCATGTCTGGTCTATGTGCACACAGGGAGAAGTTCTTTCAAGGGATAGCTGAAAAGGCTACTCTTGCCTGAGGTCATTAGTCTCCTTAGTTGGGAAGGGCCAAAAAATAGGAAATTAACCAGGCTGTAGTGCCCATTTTATTCTGTTTTTCATTCTTATCTCCACAGCTGCAATTACTGATAGTCAAAGCCAAAGACTAAAGTGGAACTAGCAGCATCTTTTTTGTTCGTAGCACAACTATGGATTTGCCCCTCTAAATTCCCGTCTTTTCTAATGAGAAGAACTAGCAGTAGTAGGCTTTTGTATGCACAACCCATTCCAGGTCAGGTGGAAGTAGCAAAACATGGACTATATTTCTCCGTATCCAACTGTCACATTTCAAAACATTCATGCATGCTAAAATTTCCCCAATCATATCTGGCCCTCTGGTTTCTATTCTACATCGCTCTCTGTCTTGTCCATTTACACAATGAATCAATGTTTGATTAAAACAGGATAAAATACTCTACCCAAGAAACAAACGAAATTATATAGAACGTGTGGAGAAAGTTAACAACAGACTAATTGGAAATCAATGATGTTCTGCTTTTTAATAATCAACATTTTTAACGGGTGAGCCTTGTAATCATTCCTGGATGAAAAACGAAAGGGCATCCTAGAACTTAGAACACTACTGAAGTGTACCTTGTTTTTTTGTGGTTATCTGGAATTCTATGTTCAACCTGGATGGTGAAGAATTTTTTACATATGTAACGATATAACACAGGAAGGCAAAAGTCGGGCTAGCAATAATTTGAGCAAGGACCTTCTTTTCCACTCTTTCTCCAGGGAAATTGTATTACTGTGTATATACAAGCATAAAACAAACTTTGAAGTAATCTATCCCAGGGTTTAATAGAGAGTCCTAGCTGGTAATTGAAAATTATTTATTCATGACCAGATAAGAGTCACTCACATTTTCTGCCAAATTTACCCATAATGTTTATGCCCCATTTTCAAGCTCTGTAAATTTTATGCTGAAGCTGATGCAGGATGGCACTAAACCAGATAAGAGAGCCTTTCTTCTGGCACTGCTCACTTCTCATTAATGTCAGGAACGCTCACAACCTGGAAATTCATTTACTGCTGGCAGCCCAGTGGTCCCTCAGTTGCTGGGAGAATAAGGAGGCTTCCATACAGAGTTTTAACAATGGGAGAAGAGCTAGTTTGATATACAACTCTACCTAGACTCATTCTAAAGCTCGCAGTCTGCAAATCAGGGAAAAATCTCTAATTTATTTGGACTTGTGTATTTATTAAATGATAGAGAAACTGGAAGTGAGAAAAGGGATGAAAGATAGCCTGGATTAATTTTGCATTTAAAAGAGCCTTAGAGATGGCATATACTGTACTGCTGATTTGGTTGACAACTGCAAAGGCATTGGATGTAGAAAGTGATCTGCTCTTTGTAGCTCTTATGTAGTATACATGATAACTAAAAATGATGCACCTACCATCAGGCTAGGATTTCCAAGTCATAAATACCAAGCAGCTCACAGATCTTTTTCCAAGACTGTTGCTATTTCACAAGATTTGGAAAGCATTTGAAGCACTGAACTCCAGAAATCCCAGATGTCAAATGTTTAAGGCAACAATTCAAGGACAAAGCATTACTAGGATTGAGAAAGTGACTGCACCTGTTAGCATTTGTCTGAAACAGCTTTTAAAACTCCTGGACTGGGAAGAAGCCCTCATGCTTGGAGATAAGAAAAAGGTCAAGCTTGAATGAGCATTGAAAAGATGCTCAAAAGATGTTTAAATGCGCATCCTCTCATTAGAAAGCTCCCAGGAGCAGGGATTAGGCTTTTAGTTCATGCTTTACTTCTAGCTCTTCAATGCCTCTTTGAACGATTCCATTCTAAGCCTATTATGACTCCTCAGAGACAGGGTCCCCTAGGTGGGAGTTTCTGTTCTATAGGAACCGTATTGTATCTGTAACTGTTAGCAAAGGCAAGCAGGCCTCTAATGAATACTAGTGTGAACTCCGTTAAGTGCAGAGGAACAACTGGGTAAGCACTCTCCCCCTACTATACTTGGCTCAGTGGGTGGGCAGGTTAACCTGGTGGAGTATGTCACCTCAAGGGTGCTACGGCATCCCCCATCTCCTAGGAAGTAATTAGGAGAGCGAAGGATGGGAAATGTGCTACCAGAAGATAATGTGCATTTCAACAGCAGCAAGGCAGGAGGCAGAGACAGGTGCCCAAAGAATCTTATAAACCATGTTATCTTGGAGAAACATACTCTGTGGGGCATCTTCTATAGCTGGGCAGCCCCAAACAAAACTAACTGGACTTTGGATATTCACATATTTTGACACACACCAAAAGAGGGGAGGGGACGATTTCTCTTTTAACTCATCTGCAAATATTATTCTAAACACAAAGCCCTCTTCTAGACTAATAAAGCCTAATTAATAAAGTGCAAGCAAATAATATGGCTACTGCTTAAATGCAATTACCAGCAACAGCAACTGAAAAGTGCTTAAATTATTGGAGCTTGTGGGGCATTTACTTCATACCTCAAACTTTTTAAGCCACAAAGCTACCGTGTTTCCCTGAAAATAAGACCCTGTCTTATATTTTTTTGAACCCCGAAATAAGTGCTTGGCCTTATTTTTGGGGATGTCTTATTATTTTGGGGTGCATGGAGCAAGACGGGGCTCCTCTTGCTGTCTTACCTGATTTCCAGCTCTGTCTCCCTAACCCTAACCAGAGGAAATGGTGGGGATCGGCTGTGCATGGGTTTAAATATTTTCAGGGAGGGCTTATCTTCGGGGGGGGGGGCGTGCTTATTTTAGCGCATGTGATTGGGCTTATTATCAGGGGATGTCTTATTTTAGGGGAAACAGTATCAGCATTTTGATGTTTAAAACACAACCGGATGTCACATCAAAAAACTGGGTCTTATTTTTTATGTTTGTAATCTATTTCTTGCCACTGTTTTGCTAGAATAGGCTTATTACAATGCTTTTTCTCTTCCCACCCCTTTCATCTTCACCATACGCACAGTAGCGTTCTGGATGACCGCATATCATTCTGCTTGCCCCACGTTAAAAAAGCAAAGGGTACCACTGCAGAACATGCATAAAAGATGAGAAGAAAAACAACAGCATATAAGGACTATCTTTAGTTGAATAAAGCTTTAAAAATAGGGGGTATTTATCTTGGAACAAAAGATTACTAATGTGGGAGACATTTATGAGATTGTGAGTGATAGAGCAGGAATAATTAGAAAAAAAAATTCACAAAAACTTGAAGTTACCTATTAAAGATGAAAGTTATGCATTTATATACTTAAGTCAATTTAAAACATTTTTTCAAAAACGCATATCTAACTTATTAGAATACCCACATTAGAATGTAATGATGCAACATGTACAAATTCTTTTTAAAATTAGGGTATATTAACACATGAAGGAACTGAACAATAAATGGCACTAGTCATGACACCCCAAAGTATATTCTTTTGAGTAGTGTTTGCTATTCATGAGGACAAACACTTTTTCAACCTGAAAAAGAAATACAGGCCCTTTCCAATGTACTCTTTCGGGTTCTGTAGTATTTTTGTGACACAAAGTGGCATTCTTCCTTCAGTATTAATTCAGCAAAGCTTAAAATATATGGTTGCATGCATTGCTCTCCTTCCACATATATCCCCCACCTTTATTTAGCTGTTCCCTGAATATTCCCTATCTCTATTGCCGTACTCAAATGTATTTGACTAAAGAAATGAGTGCACCACAATCCTGTGGTTGGCATGGAAACATAATGTATTCTGTGCTCATTACAAGAGATGCTATCTTCTGAAGAACTCTTTGCCCAGGATCTCCAAGCGAGCTCCATATTTTGCAAGGATATTCTGAAACATAGGTGTCTCCCATTCAGAGACCTTAAGGCAAATAAATCCTTTTTACACATTCAAACTGTGCACGAAAGTCAGAATTTAATATGGCTATAATTTTTGGGTGCCAGACACAGCAGAAGACATTTGCAGAATGGCTTATACATGGAGATTGCTTCTCTCTCCCACAAATTTCCATCTATAGATTATATATAACTGATATACACAACCCTACTCTGATGATATGCTTCTCAGTGTATGGGGTCAATTATGCCAAAAGTGTGTGATTTGCTACTGTACTCTCTTTTGAATGCTTTTGAATTTCACAAGGAGTGAGATGAACTCAAGCCATTAATTCCCACAATTATTCATGTTGTGATTTTATCACTTATATGGTATTCCATAAATAAGATAAATAAGATAATCTGAAGGGCCATAAATGGCCCTTCATATTATGAATTAGACATAGGATAGGTGACAAATTAATCTCATAAAACTATTTATAAATAATTCACTTAAGAATTAGATGGAAAAAGAAATTCCCTGATGGACATGTTGGTAGCAGTGGTGGGTTTCAAAATTTTTTACTACCGGTTCTGTGGGCGTGGCTTGGTGGGTGTGGCATGGCTTGGTGGGCTTGGCAGGGGAAGGATACTGTAAAATCTCCATTCCAACCCCACTCCAGGGGAAGGTTATTGCAAAATCCCTATTTCCTCCCAATCAGCTGGGACTTGGGAGGCAGAGAATAGATGGAGGCGGGGCCAATCAGAATTTTTACTACCGGTTCTCCGAACTTCTCAAAATTTCCGCTACTGGTTCTCCAGAACTGGTCAGAACCTGCTGAAACCCACCACTGGTTGGTACCATACATTATTCCCCCCTTTTTCCTGCAATGTTGTACAATTGTGATTTTCCTAAAGATTTGCCATTAGAGTCCTATATATAAAGCTGCTGATATTCTTGGTAGCACTGCATTCCCAATATCAACATGGACTACAACTCCCTGAAGCTCTTACGGTCAGTGGGAAAGACTAAGTTTGTCCATACCCGAGACTTTTCCTCCAGTCGTGTCATCATGACGATTGTTGCTGTACGTTGCTCCCATACCATTCGCCAGAAGTCACTGAGTGTCTCAGGCAGTGGCCCCTGTGTAGCAATGTAGGCGTTCTGTTTGCGGTAGCCATCAATATAATTGGCATTGATGTAGTCACTTCCAGGGACTCCTGCATGACAGAAAAAGGGCAGGAATGTGTAAGGAAAGGGACAGCCAGAACCCTGAGCCATTCAGAGAGAGGATAAAGATTATAAGGATGCTGATGCTAACATTTGATTTTAATTTTATTTGTGCTGTTTTGATATTGGTATATTATCTTACAGAACTCCTATAGGAGTGCAGCGGTTTATAAATGCAGTAAATAAGTAAGTAAGTAGCCCTTGACAGAATGCAAATTGATGAGGAATACATTTTAATGGACACTTAAACATTATACAAGAAGGAAATAGTGTGGAATAGGACACATATCCTCAATCATTCTGGAGGCAATCATGGCCAAAGAAAGATTTATGCCATTATTTTTGTGCCTTGTTAATGCAACAGCATAAAATCAAAGATTAGTTATTAGATGTTAGGACAGCTGTGCAATCCAAGTCTCTTAAACAACAATATTTCTAGAAATCCATCTGGAAGAAATGAATAAATAGCTCTTTCAAATAAAGGCAGTTAGTTTTGGAAGATCACAATTTTGTAAGCTGACATTCGTTTTGGAATTATTGGCTTTAAATATAAAATAATTAGGACACTTATTAGAAGTAGAAAATAACCTAGTGAGTCACATCTCTTTCCTTTCCCCAATCCAGTTATTGTTTTGTCAAATACAATGTTACAACAGATTGAATGGATCAAATGATTTGGGACTTGAGTGGTATAAATTTAAGAAATAAATTCGTTGGAAAAATATACATTGGAAGACTTTAATTCCTGTCCTTAACATAAATTCATGATAGTGAAAATATGACAAGGGTTACTGTACTTGGGAAATCATAGCGTTGCTCAGACATCTGGATCTAAAACTTCTAGTTATGGCAATAGGAATAGCTGTCTACTTATTCTCTCATATACTAGATGTGGTTAAGAAAGCAATGCACACTCTGAAAAATGCATTTTTTGGATTGACAAGATAATGTCCATTGAAACCACATATATACACTGATCGATTCAATAGTGAACAATCTTTGGATCAAAGACCTATACTTTAACACACTGCTATAAAATAACCCAAATGCTAGAGAATGTAAGAGAAAAGCACAGTATATATACACTTTCTTTCAGCCTCATGTAAATTTTTCAGGTGAGTCTTGAGAAATGTGATTAGTAATCTTCAAAAAGTATGTGTTATGGAGTCCTAGTGTCCATTCATTCAGCTGCATCAGCTGATCAACTAGATTCTTGACAGTGTTGCAGATGTATTGCTGTCTTATATTTTGTAGTCAAAGCTGGGCAGATTATAATTGATTCCACACAACACCGCAGAAACTTCAAAACCTCTGATGCTGCAGTTTATTAGTGAAAGCAGCTGTTAATAATCTTACCATCAATGGAGGTCAAGATGACCCGAGAGTGATCATAGGCAATCACATTTGCATAGCGATTCTTTGGTTTGTTCACTTCCAAGTTGGAGTTCTCCCAGGTGAACTGCTGCCCAGGATCAATGGACTGCAAGATAAATGATTTAAAAAATGGAAGAATAAGTATCCTTTCTCCTCTCTTTCTCTCTCACACACACACAGCATATTTATTATCTTTCCAACTCTCACACAGTTTCTCAATGTTGAAACAGTATAGAATATTACACTGAGTAAACATAAGTTTCACATGAGTTACCTGATTGATGATTAGAGAATTTACTTGGTGCATGGGATATCCAATCTTGTTACCACTTCCATTTATGTTACAGACAATACCCAACAGTAATTTTAAGAACAGGCCCTTTGCCAGTTAAATACAACATTTAATGTTTCTGTCACATGAATTCTCTAACCCTGAAACACAGATGTGATATGAATTGCTGAATACTGTCTCATATCAGTAAATTTTCATATACAATATACCTGAAAATATTGTACGATTAGCATTTTTTGATGCCTAAAGGCTAATTTTCCAAATTTCTTTTTTTTTTTTTACAAGTGTAGAAGCTTGTATGCACACAGGCCACACACATACTCTACACACCAAGAATCTCTCAGGAATGAAATGAGGATGTGATGACTGAATTTAGGAATACAGATCAGTGGACACAAAAATGGATTGTTTGTGTGTATGTATTTATGCATACATGGAAAATGAACTGCTCCCTTGCAACCTCTCTCATAGCTATACCTAACTTGGCATGGCAAACATTCGCTATTCATCCTGGAATAAGCATCTTGGAATGTACTATTGAGTGGGTAAATCATCTCTCCCAACTGCTATTCTTTCCCCACAAATCATTTCTCGCACTACTTGGCAGCAAAGAAATGGCAATCCAGGTCTTTAGATCAATATTTGCTGTTCAACATTTATACCAGAACCAAATCCCTCATTTGCTTACCTCAGCTACTATAAAAGAAAAGTATCAGTCATTTTTCCAATAAGCCAGAAGATTATATGCCAGGAAACTAAACAGCAAAGAAATGACAGCAGAAATGCTAAGGTAGAACCCCGAGTAACAAAATCAACTACCAAAGTCTACATTTAGGTTATTTCCAGTATATTGAGGGAGGTCTGTAGGTTGTGTACAATTCCCCAGCACAATCTGTAGTCCTCCAACACTGCATGGCCAAATTCGATGGCAAAGTGTCTACTTTGTGGCAGTGCAACTTTGTGTTCCCTTGCTTAAAGAAAGAAAGGGAGGTTTCTGTGAGATTTCTGCTCCCATTTCCATTTTACAAAGCCTAAGCCTCTGACCAATTCTGAAGTCTTTAAAGATAGAAATAGGGGTAAATCTCTTCTTCTTTAAAGGCCTGATGTTCCCTTAACATACACACACATGAAGGTTTATAAGTCCCCTGAAAGCAAAACTTTATTAACAAACAGCACACGTATCGGTATCAACCATGATGGCCAAGTTCAAGATATTAAAGATGCCTTTCTGGAAAAATTGAACATCTCCACATCAATTGTAAAGGATTTCCATTTCAAGGAACAGCAATTGAACATATAAAAGGAATTTTCACAACTTCAACAGGAAGGATAGGACATCACAATGTGACTAATAAACGGTAATAAACGGTTTGGGAAATGCAAGAGGAAAATAAACTATTATCAGCATAATAAGCACGTAGTGCAAAGTGACAGACCAATTTTTATAGCTGACTGTAGTCGTATTAAGCACATCTCCCAACTGATAGAGGCAGGTCCAGGGGTGGTTCTAGATAAAACTTTTATAGAAAAAGCTGTATTTCATCCATGGAGTTTTATGAAGAATCAACCAGGTCATCCTTCTATACTCAGCCAATATTTCCCTGTTGTCTCTTTCTAACTCTTCTAATCCTCAAAGGGGGGAGGGGAAAGAGTAGAATAACAATGCAGTTTTTCAGCCAACATGATGAGAAAATAAACAGCCACGATATGGTTAGATGAACTGTGGCAAAAATGGATTTATTGGATAAGTATCTCCCAGCCCTAATATCTGGCCTGGCTTTTTCGTGAATCTGACCACGAAAAATCATAGCTATTTCTATTATTTACACACCTATCACGCTATTCCTTTTAATGGTAATCAACATTATGTAAAGTACAGATATCTTGAATCCACATATTTTTTTGCCTATGCCATTTTTAGTTTATAACAAAATGGCAGTGTTTGACAGCACTACGGAAAGCAGCAAACCTCTTAGTCCAAAGTTACTTGGGGCTATTCATCTTACGTTTAGGTAGGTTTGCTTTGTCCCAGGAAAAAGGAATCTATTTGGGTTCCTCATAAAAGGAAGTTTCCAATTTGCAATAAATCTAGATCTAATAATCTAAATCTAAATAAAGAAAGCTTTTGCTCTGGGCAGGTATTTCAACCTCCAAATTAGCACAAAAAATGGAGGCCATCTGCAATCTGACATTATAAAGAATGATGGACAGTTTAAAATAAACGAATAAACACAATTATGTCTCAAACTACATTTCAGTAGATGTGATATACTATATAATATGCTCTAATTCAGAACTTTTGTTATTTCATCACATTTCCTAGATGTCAAAAAACTTCTGCAGACACGTAACTTTGTGTCATAGAAAATACCTGGTATAACTGAATTTCATTATTTTCAAGTATGTAAGAAGTGAAAACATCCCTCAGAGCCATTTCACAGGCCTTTTTCAAACCCAGAAAGGTTAGGATAGAAGTACAAAACTCACCTCTGTACTAAGTCACACTAAAATTGCTGCAATGTGTTGAAAAAGAAAGGGAAAGGTGGCACAAATTAACCATCCGTTCCCAATTCCCAGGAATGCCATTACAGCAATTGTCTTGCTGTAGAGAAAGTGTAAAATCCTTGACTATGCTGTCATTAACAAGCCCATAAGAAGGCAAACAGGTGAGAAAGGCAGGAGAAGGAATCCACCTGGCTGCGAAGAGGTGCTAATTAAATACGCCTGCAAATGAGTGACTCATTTAGTAGTGAAATGATTTAAACTCTGATGAATTAATGTGCACCTGTTTTCCCCTTAACACAAACAAATGAGTAAATAAGCCAGAGAAGGAGGGGTGCATCTGCATCTGAAGACCATTATATGCTTCTTTTACAGACGGACCACACCAAGTAACTTCCCATCCATCAAACTATCTTTTGTTTGGTGGAATATTCAAATTTTTTTTTTGAACATTTGAACACACATTTGAACATGTCCAACAATCCAGCAATTTATATATAATTGAATAAATGTACGGGGGGGGGGGGGGGGATTGAATCCAGACACCTGCATGCAAAATTCAACTGAGGATTTCACAACCCCAAATGCTCCTTGTCATAAAAGTTCGTTGCTACTGGTGTATTTGCCCATCAATTTTCCCAAATGAGATCTGCCTGTCTGCCGTGGACTGAAGCTCATGTCCTGTATGCAAAGCAGAAAGAAGAGATGGATAGAATAACAGACTTGTACTCTGGTAATACAGATCTGCTCTCCGATGTGCTGAATTCTTCAAGTGACAAGCAGCATCTGAGGGAGCTCTAAGAAATGCCAGAGACCTTGTTCTGCTGTCAAAAGAGGTCTAAGGAAAGTCTGGAAAGGGAGGTCGGAGGCTGCTAGGGCAGAAGGTAGAGAGCTGTAGTGAGGCACAGGCCACATTTCTCTTTCTTGTCTGTAGCTGTCACCACAAAACTACGTATTTTCACCTTGCCAGAGCTCTGAAGGGCTCCTAATGCTGTGGCAGATGGTTGCAAGGGAAGGGTTAGAAAATAATAACAGGGCAGATTCACAGGTGCATTTGATAGTGTTATATGAACATTCAAGGGGTAATTATAAACATATTGTCTCAGCAGGTGGTTGGGAAGTGGAACAGGTAGGGCTTCCTATTGCCTTCACAGTGTTATCTCAGAAAGAATGAAGCATGCAGGACATACTTGGAGTTACAATTAAGAGCTTCCACTGTAATGGTATTAAAAAAAGGGAAGAGACTGCTCAGAAATATCCTACCTTATTTTCCCTCCTGTTCCATGGTGGCAGGAAATTAGAACTAGCAACAGAAGCAGTGATTTTCAGGAATTCATCCAGTGCAAGCAGTGCTCTTTCATAGACAAAAGACTGCTGGGATTTGGTTTAAAAATTCTTATGACAATGTATGCGCATTCCATTACACAGGAATATGTAATACTACGGAGATTGCCCGTGTCTGTGTATATTTATAAGCAGATTGTACCTGCATTTAATGAATATCATTTGGTGTCTCAGAGTAAGGGCATATAAAGAAAACATTCAAATCTAAGCCCAGGGCACTTTCTCTATTTCCATAGGGAGGAAGTGCAGCTATTTGGAATTTTGAGATCATATTGTACTGTAGTATTCTCACGAAAAGGCTACTGTTGTGGGCACTATGAAAACACCCAATTGCTAGGCATTAAACTGAGAAAGATGCTTTCTGCTACAGCTATTTATTCTTCCTACACTCAGGATCCATTTCCTTCTCTACACCAGCCGTAGCTGCCCCCCCCACAACCCACTTTCTCATTTTCTAAGATTTTCTACAGCATGTGGAACACAGAGGTGTGCTTTTATAGGTATTTAGTTAATTTATACCCTACATGTCTGCTCTGACAAGTGGTCAAGGTGGCCAACAAAAATTAGAACTAAAATTTTAATATAACGGTTTAAAACATTTCAATTAGAATAAATTGAATAAATTCAAAAATCATCGAACAGTTGAAAGCCTAGCCACAAAGATCACCTTTACAGATTTCCTATATAACTAAGGGAGGGGCAATGTAATTCCAGTGCCTGCATTTGATAGCTTTGGATCAACACAGATTGTCTTTTCTCTCATTCAAGAAAAAAGTGTTTCTGATAATCAGGGCAGGGCTGGAAATGCTTCTTCTGCTGTTCTTATCAGGACAAGTTTAGTGGTTCCTAGATAGTCAGATTTTAAGTTGTTTAGGGCTTTAAAGGTCAACATCAACTTTTCATTGTATTATGGTAAGCAAATGGCAGCCAGTGCTGATCTTTTCTGTTTTTTTTCTTTCAGTCTTGTTCCACATTTACTGACGTATAGTTGCCAATACAGTACTTATTTCCTTTTCTGCAACTTACACTGTTCAATGTCTGCATTCTATACTTTCTATTGCATAGCTGTCCTACTCCTTGTTACTTTCAAGCAAGTCACTTCCTCTGTTCAGTCTTTCAATCACATTTGTAAAGGGTTTCCATACAATTTTCCATCTGCCTTAAACTCACTTGCCTCTATTGGCTCTCTTCTATTATTTATTCTTAAGATCTACTTACTTATACATTTTCTTGTTATTTTTCTGATCTTAAAAAAGATTTTCCTTTTGTTAAAATTTTCTTTTTGCTGACATTTTTGATTGAGGTGCTTCTCATTCTTTCTTGTTTGACCCTGAAAGTCTGCTTTCAGTTGTTGAAACATCTTTTTTGCTGCTTAAAGCTTTCATTTTTTAATTTCTGTTGGGCTATCATGACAGTTTGTGCTGAAAGCCACTAAGATTTATGTTAAATTTTAATCCTCTGCTTCAGTTCTCCATAGTGAAGACACTCCACACTTTCTTCCCATAGCACTCACAGATCTCCTTTAAATGTACAGAATCTTTCCTTATATGGATAACATATATGTTTTCCAGGTGAAAGTTTGTGGGTTAACAATTGTAGAAATTTAACTTATATATTAATTCTTAATGATGGAATTTTATTTATTGTTTAAGATATTTTTTACTTATATGAATTACCCAGAGTTTGTATAAATTAAGCAGGATACATGTAAGGTTTTAAAAGTTTAAAGTTTTTGCCTGTCCAAGTCACGATGCTTAACTCTGATTCTTAGCTGAAGGAGCCTGCATTGTCCAAGAGATGATTCTGTCATCTATTTCTGTGGCCAGCATGAAAATACAGAATGCAGTAACCTTTCCCACCAAAGCGGTACCTATTTATCTACTTGCATTTGCATGCTTTCAAACTGCTAGGTTGGCAGGAGCCGGGGCGAGTAACGGGAACTCATCCCATCGCATGGAGCCTGGGTCTCAAACCTGGGCTGTCAGTTTTCCAGATGACAATCTCAGCATCTTTAACTGCTGAGTTATTGTGTCCCCTTAATGCAAGTATTTTTATATCAGTATTTCATGTTTTTACCCCGCAATCTGCACTGGGGGATATTCTGGCTGATTATACTGCATTTTGCTATAGGAAACAGAATCCTGAAGCAAATAATAAAAGTACATTACTCCACTAAAAAATAAATAACCACAATAGAAGACTAAGGCAGAGAAACTGCATTTGTTTTCCTATCTGTTTCCATTTACCGTATTTTTCGGAGTATAAGATGCACCTTTTTACCCCCCAAAAGGGGGTAAAAATTTAGGTGCGTCTTATACACTGAATGCAGCCCTGCCCACCCACTGGCTCCCACCCTTTGGCCTGTGCCTCGCAGCACTTACCTTCTTGCAAGCAAACAGCAAGAAAAAACAGCCCCTTTCAGCTTCAGCATAGGTTAATTAGCACAAGTTGACTAGATCGGCCTCCCGACTCTCAGATGATTTGCTCTCAGCTGTTTTGCGCAGGGCTTTCCTGCTTGCTGCAAAAAGTGCTGGAGCAGATTTTCCCCCCCCTAGCTATGCTGAAAAAACGAAACTGAAAGTAAAGCAGATTCTTTGCTGCAATGTGAAAATGAGGCAGAAAGAGATTTCTTTTTCTTTTTTCTCACCAAAAAAGGTAGGTGCAAACAATGGGAAATTTAGGGCAAAAGAGGAGAGTTCAAGATTTTAAAACACAAAAGAAAAAAAGCTCTATTTAACTAGGGAATTGTAATAATTGAGATACTATTAATTGTATATTGTGTTGAAAGCAGAAATGGTTAAGTTGTGGTTTGGAGGAATATATGGGGAAAATTATTTGGTTTATTATTATTGGTAAATATAATTAACTGATTTGTAAGAAATTGGATTGCATGGAAATAATTGGAATATTCATGTTCATATTGATTAATATACAAAAAACTTAGTTATAACTAATTGATTTATATAAAAATGTTGAATTTGTATTAAACAATTGTAATATTAAATAATTAACCAATGTGAGGATGGATATAAAAATAGATGACAATGGGAAGGAGTATAATATAGAATAGAAGGGAAAAATTGAATTTGATTAAGATTAGAGATGAGAATGAAGGGTAATATTGGTTTTTTTTAAAAAAATAGATGAGGAATAAATATGGCAAAAAGGAAATATAGAAATTGTAAATTTAATTGAAATGACTAAACACTGTTTAAATTTGTGAACCAGCCAAACACTCTGTTCAAAGAAAATACATTGTATGTTTGTATGTGTGTTTGTCTAAAAAATTAAAAAAAAACTTTTTTAAAAAAACAACCAAAAAAGGTAGGTGCGTCTTATACTCCGGTGCGTCTTATACTCCGAAAAATACGGTAATTCTCTGTGCATTTATGTGGTTAATTAGAAGATGGCCACTGGATGCAGACAAATGTCACATATTTCACTGTATAATCATCTCTCTACTGTCTACAGCTTCCCATATTTTACTTAATTCTTATGGCAAGATATCATGAGGAAACTCTCCATGGACCTTTTGGGTAGCGAATCCTACTGTTACTACTAATAAAGAGACCTGTCCTTAGAAATTGTTGGAGATGTCAAAAGAAATAGTCTATTCATTTTCTTTAGACATAAATTTGTTGGACATTTTTAAATGTCATTTATTTCCAGTTCTAATAATGTCATAAGTAAATGCCTTATTCTATAACAAGAGATATGTATATATATGTACAGGATATAAAGGGTTAATTTATTCCTCCTCCTTTAATGTATTCATGTGTGATCACCCCCTTCCTTGACTCCTCCCCTTTGATATAAATAGAGAGTGCTTTTACCTCATGCTTGCTTCTCACTGTAAATCTGACAAGAATAAGTAGAATGCCTAATATGAATAAACTCTTCTTTAATTGAAGAAATTGCTTCTGAATTCATCATTGAGTCTGATCCTCAAAATATTGTAACAAGCTGGTAGCAGAGGATGGTTGAACTGACTCAATAAAATCCAACATGCCTAAGAAAGAAAACCTCAAGAATAAAAAAGAAAGACCCAATGCCAGGGCAAATGATAAAGAAACAAAAACAGATCAAGAAATGATCAACGAACCAATAAATACAACAATCAAAGAATCTGAAGATAACACCACAGACATCGAAGAAACAGCAGATGAAACCGACAACCAAGAAGAGAACAAAATAAAAGACAAAGACCTCAGATCGGAGATACTGAGGCTAATAAAAGGTCAAAAAGATGACCACAAACTCATCGCGGAACTCCGAGGCTTCTTGGAAGAAAACGGAGCAGCGAGAGAAAAAGACATTGAAAAAGCCAAACCCGAAAATACAAAAATGGTGAGCGAACCTACAACGAAAGAAAAAATAACCAGAAGCAAGACCAGAGGTCCCGCTCAAAATTTTGAAAGGCAGCCATCTTTTCTTCAACCGGCCACAGAAATGAACACGGCTGAACCAATCAGAATGCACCATTCAAAAACTCTGGCACGAAAAAACACAAAAAATAGCAAAAAATATATTTATTCTTCTGAAGAGTCAGAAACAGATACAGAAGAATCATCCACCGAACAAGAAATCGAAACACCCATGAGAAAACTATTTAAAACGTTTGGCACAAGTCTAACAATTTCAAAAGAATCGATAAAAGCCAATAATGCAAAAATACAAAAGAGACGAAGAAATAAACAGACACCTCAAAGCCTGCACGACTCGATCCGGACAACGATGATGATGACGCCTGAACCCAGAGGGCCCTGCGAAATTTCCCCCACACCACAAACGATCCAAAGAACAAAATACTCCAAGCAAGAAAGCTCCAAAGAAAAGAGACGAACCACAGCTGCCAGCAGAACACCCAAGATCGAGCCGGAGACCGAATCATCAGAAGGAGAGCACTACGAGGGAGCTACAGCAAAGAGTACCTCTCCCAGCGGCTTCAGCAGAGAAATGACCAACGCGCATGCGCAGATGAACACAGAGAACTACAATGAACTTTATGAAGAAGGAGAACCTTTCAAGCTCATCAGCAGAATACCCACACCATTCTGCAATTTTCAACATCTACAAGACCATGGACTACCCACAGTTGTAAGTAGTGGGAATAGTAATATTGGGAATCTACCTAGTGATTTCCCAAAACTTAGAATTGATGGCATCAATTTACAGGAATGGTGTCAACAAATTCAGGTTGTCTTTATGAAAGAAAATTTATTATTTTTCATAACCAATCCTCCCAAAAGACCTTGGACTCTAAAAATAGACTGCCTGCATCACAGAGCATTCTATTTAATAATTTCTAGCATATCACCTGCCATGTACTACAGTATTAAGCATAATCTTACTGTTTCAGAAATAATTCAATGCATGTTTAAATTGTTTCATAGTGAAAGTGTAGCAACAACCACTAGAATGTCTAAAGATTTCTTTTCAGCCAAATTAAGATCTGGAACCACCATAAGTGAACATTTAATATCCTTAAACAAAACCAGAGCAGAATTACATCTAAGAGGAGAAATAATATCAGAACAGACAATGAAAAGCGTTATCCTTAACTCATTAGATTCATCATGGGATAACTACATATCACACTTAGACTCAATCAATCTAGGATACTTATCCATAGAAAGTCTGTCAAATAAGTTAATAGCTGAAGATAATTTGAGGAAAAGTAGATACAATGCATACACAGAACACAGACAGGCAAAAGGGGTAACCTTCCAAGAGAATCACCAAAAACAATTGAATGTCACAATTGTGGATCCAGAAAACACTCTAAGGGAGATTGCCCCATGTTTCATAGGGAAAGACAAAACCGTGATTATAGGGGTAGATATCAAGACAGGCAATCATCTATTGATAGATACAGATATAGAGGCTCCCCAAACTACAGAGAACGCAGAAAGGATAGAGATAATTCAAGGGACAGAAAATCAGGATCATTAAATGGATTAGATAAACATAATGATGTCGTCACACAAAAATCAAAAAACAATACTTGGCTCATAGATTCAGGGGCGACTAATCATACAACAAATAACAAGAAAATACTGTCTTCATTCACAAATGATAAATTTATGATAAGAGTAGCCGATCAAGAAAATGTTCAAGTCATAGGGAAAGGAGATGTAAATATACCTGGTTTAGGTAAAGTAGAGGGGGTATTGTTGATACCAGGAATATCACATAACATACTTAGTGCAGTGAAATTAAGCCAAGATTTCAACATAAATATAATCTTCTCTGGGGGAAAAGCAATACTAGAAAAGGATGGGACAAAATTGAATAGTGTAGTTATCGAAGGGGGCCTACCCTTCCTTGTAACAGAAGATAAATGGTTGCATAACATTAATACAAACACTGATGACGACATCAACATAGACAGTGAACATAGTAACAACAATGACAATGAAGAACCCAATACACACTGTAATCACAAAGACACACCCACTAGTGATACACACAATAACAAAAGACCCAATATAGGCAAACCAATTCATGATGAATGTGCACACATGTTGCATAGAAAATTGGGACATGCAAGTTTCCCTGTAATACAAAAAATGATTGAACATGCTGATGGCGTTAAAATAAAGGATTGTAAAAACTATTTGGAATGCTCAGTATGTAAATCCTCAAAACTCAGAACAAACCCAAAACCAAAGAGGGCAACAAGGACCTCTAACCAAATTTTTGATCTGGTACATATGGATCTGGTTGGTCCATTAACACCATCCATCACATACAAAAAAAGATATTTCCTAACTATTGTAGACGACTATAGCCGTTATGGATTTGTTTATACTTTAAAACACAAAGATGAAACTTTCCAAAAATTCAAAGAATTTTACAAACGTGTAGAAACACAACACAATATCAAAATAAAACAAATCATGACAGATAGGGGATCCGAATTCATGTCAAAAGAATTCTCACAATGGATAAAAGACAAAGGAATGCTACACTTCACGACTAGCCCATTTTCTGCTTTTCAGAATGGTACAGCAGAACGAAAGAACTCGACACTGCAAACCATGATTAGATGTACATTAGAAGATGCTGGTTTAGGAAAACAATTCTGGTCAGAAGCATTACTATATTCAAACTATACCCAAAATAGGACCTGGTCTAGCATCATAAATAAAACACCATACGAAGTGATGTACAATAGGAAACCAAAAGTATCACACATGCATATATTTGGAGTTACAGCGGACGTACACATACCAAAACAATTAAGACGTAAGGGAGATAACGTATCCAGAAGGCTCAGATTCATGGGATACGAAACAGGCACAAAAGGATATAGATTCATTGACAGTAATAACAAATTCATAGTCTCAAGAACAGCAGTATTTCATGAACAGGCCAACTGGTCTAAGATACATCTTAACGAGATAATCCAAAATACAAAACCAAATATTGAACAACAAGACAGAATAGAAAGAGAGAAACATGAACATAACACACATGATGACAAAAACAAAACATGGACAGGTAACCATACCAGGATAAAAACAGATTCATTAACCAAAAAGGAAGCAAGGTACCTACACGATAATGAGAGCATTCCAATAAGAACAATCAGGTGTAACAGAAAACAATTACCCAATAAGTATAAGGATTATATAATGTGTGTGAATGACGAGACACCAACACCTAACACATACGAGGAAGTGTTGAAACTTCCCATGGAAGAAAGAGAAAAATGGGAATTAGCCATAACAAAAGAAATGAACAGCTTGCGTGAATTAGGTGTATTTACACCAGTCCCTGCCCCTAAGAACAAGACAATTATAGGCACCAGATGGATATTCAAAATCAAAGATTTAGAAGAGGGTAATAAATTATATAAAGCTAGATTAGTCGCACAAGGTTACGCTCAAAAATATCCTGAGGATTACACTGACACATACTCTCCCACTGTAAGAACCGAAAGTGTTAAGACAGCTTTAGTCATAGCGGCTATACTCAATCTTGATGTCTTTCAATATGATGTGCAGACCGCATACTTACATGCAAAGCTCGACAAAGAGATATATGTAAGGGCACCTCATAGCCAATGTACAAATAGTAATGAGACCTGGTTACTTAACAAAAGCTTGTACGGATTAAAACAATCCGGCAAGCGTTGGTATGAATGTCTAGTCAGCGTGCTTAAAAATATGGATTTCAAAGCCACAACTGCAGACAATTGCTTTTTTGTTAGAAAGGAAGGTGAATCATTAGAATTTGTGTTAATCTATGTGGATGATATTTTGTATATAGGCAAACATAAAGAAAAGAAAGACTTATTTGTATCCAAGCTAAGTGAACATTTCTCTTTAAAGTCGCTAGGAAGGGTAAACAAATACCTTGGAGTTCAAATCAATAAAACAAGAAAGGGATTCAAATTATCCCAGAGAGATAAAATTATAGAACTTCTGGAAAAATGCAATTTAAGAGATGCCAAACCTGCATACTCCTATGCAGACTGATTTTCTAAGGAATATGGATGAATCTTCACCTGAGTTCGAGAACAATACATTATATAGATCAATTATTGGTTCTCTCTTGTATATATCTAATTGGACCAGGCCTGATATAGCTCTGCCACTTAATTTATTATCTAGACATGTAAGTAAACCACTTATGTATCATTGGGAAGCAGTTAAACGAATACTAAGATATCTAAAACACAGCATGGATTTCTGCCTACTCTTAGAACCCAATAATATTAAAGAACCTATTATCACCAGTTACGCTGATGCAGACTGGGCAGGTGACATCAAATGTAGAAAGAGCACCTCAGGTTATGTATTATTTTTAAATGATTGCCCAATATTCTGGTACACTGGGAAGCAAGATTTAGTAGCGACTTCCACAACAGAGGCAGAATACGTCTGTTTATCTAAAGCCTCAAATAATTTAGTGTGGTTTAATGATTTATTATCTGATATTTGGAAGAATCCAATACTACCATTTGTCATACATGAAGATAATAAGGCGGCTATAGAAATATCAAGATCTGACGCCATTGGTCAAAGGTCCAGACATATAGATATCAAATTTAAACACGTGAGACAATTATCTCAGGATGGATTCATTAAAGCAATCCACTGCGAAACCTCAGAACAAATAGCTGATATATTAACTAAACCTTTACCTTTTAAACAACACAAATACTTGACATCAAAATTACAAGTACTATATAGTTCTGAATCCGAATGCAATCATTGTTATATGTCGAATCGGCATTTAGAGGGGGATTTGTCATAAGTAAATGCCTTATTCTATAACAAGAGATATGTATATATATGTACAGGATATAAAGGGTTAATTTATTCCTCCTCCTTTAATGTATTCATGTGTGATCACCCCCTTCCTTGACTCCTCCCCTTTGATATAAATAGAGAGTGCTTTTACCTCATGCTTGCTTCTCACTGTAAATCTGACAAGAATAAGTAGAATGCCTAATATGAATAAACTCTTCTTTAATTGAAGAAATTGCTTCTGAATTCATCATTGAGTCTGATCCTCAAAATATTGTAACAAATAAATATAGCCAATATTTGCTTGAGCTCAAATTAGAAAGACTGGAGCTGGGAAGCCGCAGATCACAAATATATAAAATGCTAATTTTGAGAGATACTGTATTATTTTACACTATCATTAATGTCTCTTGTAAAAGTCATACTCCTCCCCACCCACCCACCCGGACATATTCCTGTCGCAGTATCACTGTGCCCATGTAAAATAGGCTGTGTCCAATTATAATGGGTTTGTATGCAGGCATATAACAGAAGATAATCCCAGATTGTTTTTCATTCAGCCATTTGAAGTGACACCCCTTTTCTTAATAAAGGTGGATCAGCAATGTAAGCATCACAGTTCTCCCAGAATGCCTAGATTTTGCTCCCGCTTTTGATCACTAACCTTTAAATAGCTAGTGCTTCTCTAGAACTTCTTGGTCCATATACAAAAGTATAGGGACCAAGAATTTGAATTCAGCATGTAAAGTGTCTTCTGAATCAAGGGAGATATACTATAGCAAGGGGAGATGAGAAGCAGAAGACAGCAGGAACTATAGTACATATAAAAACCTTCTCCATTTATTTTCTGCCTCTCCCCATATGAATGTTTGCTCACAATTTAAACCTTCTGCAGCCGAAGAAGATCCTACAGAGTTTGATGCAAGCACAGGAAAACATTTATCTTGCAATAGAATTTCCTCCAACACAGCAATTTTTCAAATTAACATTTCCCCAATAAATGCTTAATCATAGACAAACTAGCTACCAAACAAGACTCATGACAATTCCTGGGCTCCTAATATCATTATTTTGGACTCCATCACAGCAGTAAGAGCACTGCAGTGACTACTGCCAAGTTTCACCATCGAAATATAGTTATTCAGAACTGCAGGAGATAACAGAAAATGTAATGTGAGAATGATCAGATTAGTATGTGTAGGCTTCAGAGAACACCATCAGAAAGCTGCTGTATATAATTTTTATGTTATGGAATTTTATAGAATTTATTAGCATGACAGATGTTTTGATCTTTATAATTGTTGTGATTTGTTGTAAACCACCTGGAATCTATGGTATAAACTGTAGCAAAGGGGGAAAAGTCATATTTAAAAGGGTTCAAATATGAAAGAGTTAAAGAGAGATCTAAATCTGATGTGTCAATCTAAATTGTGGGTAGAAACAAAGCCTAGGGCAGGGGTGTCAAACTCGATTCCATTGAGGGCTGCATCAGGGTTGTGTTTGACCTCGGGGGTGGGGGTGTATGACCAGGGTGGGCGTGGCCAACTCAGCATCACTCGTGTTTGGGGTGCCTGTGGTGGCCCGAGCGCTCTGGCAGCAAAAACGGGCTCCTGAGCTCCATTTTCACTAGCAGAGGGTTGCAGAAGGCCGTGACAGTTGAAAACGGAGCTCGGGAGTCCATTTTCACTGGCAGAAGCATCGTAAGCCAGTCCGTCGCTATTTCCAGGGCGGTCCCGGGCCAGATCTAAGCACCCGTGGGTTGGATCTGGTCCCTGGGCCTTGAGTTTGACACCCCTGGTCTAGGGAAATGAAAACTAAGCAGCCAATCAGGAAAAGGAAGATTTCTCTGTCAGGTGAACTACTGAAAAAAGGAAATGAGGCAGCTCAATTTTGTCTTTCTCATTGCTTTTTTTCTCACAGGAGGAATTGAAGCACGTCTTTCCAGGACTTCTCTGACTGGAGTAATACTTTGCAATGTCACCTGGGATTCATTTATGTTTTCAGAAACTAAGAGAGTGAATCACGTTCTTTGTACTGTTATGTGTAATTTGGACTCTTGTCCCATTTGGTTCCTTCAGGCAGCAAGGAAGACACGAGTGACTGGTGGTTAAATGCTACTTTGAGAGAAGCGATAATGCTGCTCACCTTGAAAGAGTGATGTGCCTTGTTTCAAAAAAGCCATCTGTTGAACCATCCTTATTTGAAAACTCTTGTCTTGTGTTTAATTTCTCCTCTTGGAGAAAGCTTATTAAGTATGAAGTAGCTCAACTGCAGTCAACCCTAGAGGTTTAAGGTTGGTATGGGATGGAAATAACATTGGTCACTCTGTTGGATGATCTATGCCAAATTCTGGAGGCTGATATGTACCTGTCTTGGTCCTATTAGAATTTTTAATACCAGAAACCAGGGTATCTTTTAGACCATAGGAACTGAAGTTGGAAGCACTGATTTCCAATTGTTCTGCCTTTATTTCAGTGGTTGGTTCAAATCAGAAGTGGTGACATCATTCAAATTGTTGGGTACCACAAGCTTTTATTCTCTCCCTTCATCTCTTTAATATTTATGTAATGCTGCTGAAAAAGGTCATCTGTCAGACTGGTATGCGTTATCAGCAATTATAGAATAAAAAGGATGACTAACAGACACAGGCAAGATCCATTACCAAAGTAACAAGGTGAAAAAATATGACTTAAGATATACAGAAGATACCCAAAAAACGTTTCAGACACCTTACTTTACAGGAATATAAGATGGGGAGGAGGTAAAACAGTTAGATTTGCAAGATTGATATTAGTTCCAGACCAGAAAGCAAATCCACTGGAAGACTAAACCACCTTTATTAGGATTGTTTATAGTAACAGAGTCTTGAATTTAATCCACATTTTTTGCCTCATTGCTTAGGTAAAGAATCTTACTTATCTCTTCTCAAGGTCACCCTTTTTATTCTGTATAGCAATACTCTTGATGATTATCAGCTTTACACTGCCACCCTAGGCTGAATCAGAGATATTGTGGAAATCTTCTCATATCTAAACGTTGTGATGTTCCAGATGGGTAAAAGCTCAAACTAGATCCTAGCAAGAGAAAATTGCTTCTTCTCCAGAACTTTTCTTGTCCAAGGTGTATTCTTGATGAGATTACCCATTCCCTAAAGAAGATAGTTTGCAATCTGAATTCCACAGGAAACTTCTCTAACACCAAAGTTTAGAAGCATCAATACTCTTCCTTGTCCTGCATTTTCAGAATAAAACTTCTGCTTCTATTGAATGCACCAGGAAAGTAATATCTGTATCATTCTGATCCTTATAGGTATAGGTACATTTCAGCACTGAAATAGCTTTTCCAAGGCCTTCGTTGCTATTCTACCACTTGCTAATGTGCGGTATATTTCTTGACTGATGATTCCTTTGTTGTTAATACAGTAGTCAATCCTAAAAGGCAAAAACAATCTACTAGGTCGATATCATTGTCGATTCTAAGGCTGGTTGCTCTACTTGTGATCATTAATTTGGTCTGTATACTTAAGTTGCATGTTTTCACTGTGCTCCTTGAATTTCATTACTAGAGCTTGCAGATTATTTCAATTTTCAGCTATCAGGGTAGTGTCATCAGCATAATACAGGCTATTGATTTTTCTTTCTCTAGTTTTAAAACCACACTCAACTTCTTCTAAGCTACCTTCAGTATACATTTTGCAAAGAAGCTAAATGAGCATATTGCTTTGCTCACTCCTGTTGCCAACCTAAAACTAGAGTGTTTGCCATGTTCCTTCCATACCAAAGTTTCCTATGTATAGGTTTTCTGTCCATACTGTGGTTTCCTAACCTGTTTACAGAAAATTGAGATGTTCTAGAATTGCCATTTTTAAGTATTTTTCTGGTCTTTTAAAAAGCCAGCTTGGATAGCTGGCATCTACTTTTTCATGTTGGGCTCTAATCACACTGGATGAGCCTAAGCATTATTTTGCTAACTTGTGGAATTAAGGATATTGCACAAATAGTTGGCAGATTGATTTCTGTGGGCTACAATTGGTTCTTTGGGTTTGCTGGTAAAACATAATTAGGACTTTTACTGAATCTTTTGTTACTTGCCATAATGCTGTAGATATTCCATTAATTCCTGTAGATTTCCAACGTGGTAACGACTGAAATGCTGATCTAGCTAGAATTTTTCAGAACCTTCTTGCAAGTACAGAACATCTTATAGTATAACTTGGATGATGACATCTATATTGTACAGAATTTCAGTATGTACCTTCCATCTTTGTTCAGTCACCTTTAATTCAAGTATTATCTGTCTGTAAGCGTCCTTTAGCATACCAATTCAAGGTTGCAACTTTGTTCTGAGTTCAGAGATTTTTTGGAAGATGTTCCTTGTTTTTCCATCTTTTATGTCTTTTACAGGTGGTGTTGTAATACTGCTTCTTGTCTCTTCTAAAGGGTCTCTGAAATTCCTTCCTGAGAGCTTTGCCTTTCTTGCTTTTGGCTTCTCTTTTCTTCATGACAATTTCTGCTGTTTCTTGTAACATCCATTATGCTTTCTTCTCTTTCTTGATCTTTGGCAGTCTCTTCTCAGATTCATCCTTAATCATTTCTTTCCGTTTGTTTTAAGGTTCCCCTGATTTTCAACAAAGAGGTTCAGGACTTCAAAGCAATTCCTGATTTTAAGTACTATATGTACCTGTTCTTTAATTACAGCACTGATTGCTAATAGATTCCCAGCTCCAATTCAATTAGCTTTTTTTTTCACCTTTAAGACTTTACATATGTTTGCTCCAGGATAGATTACTGATGACCTCCTCCAAGTGAAATCTGCCTATTCATTGCATAACTGCGAGGATGTATTCCTACAACAATTCAGAAGGACAAAAGCTTGAAGACAGCTCTTCTCTGTGGAAGCCCTCATGGGTTGGAATATAATGACCCAGGAGTTTTACCCTTACCCCACTTTGGTAAGAAAACTCTTTTGTGGCCATTTAGAATTTAGTGAAGTAGTTTGGGACTATTTTAAAACTATTTTTGGGAGATATTTTTTTTTTTAAAAATCAATTCAGCTTTTGTTTTGTATCATTGTGTTATTTTTATTCTTCTATTTTATGTAAAATAGAGTCAGGAGTCATGACTGAGCTAAGAGTAAATAAGTAGATGTTAGAAGACTTGAGAGTGAAGTAATTGGTAATCAAACAGTAGAATTTCATAAATTGTGAATATGGATATGATTATGTTATTACACAGTCAACTACAGCATAGACAGTTACTCTTTTTTAGTATAAAAGATAACCAGTTTTGTCTGGAGAACCGATCTGTTCTAGAGGTTAAGGCACTAAACTAAAAAGCAAGAGACCCTGAGTTCAAGTCTTGCCCTAACCATGAAAGTCAGTTGGGTGATCTTGGGCCAATCACTCTCTGTCAGCCCAACCCAACTCACAGAGTTGTTGTGAGGAAAATAGGAAGGTGAAGGAGAGTTGGATATGGTTGCTGCCTTGAGTTATTTGTAAAACTAGTGGTATAAATATAAATAAAATAAAATAAAAACACCAAACTATTCCCTCTCTCGCCAACCCCGCCCCCAGTCTTCTCACCTCATATTCCTGGGAGAATTTCAGTCCATCGTTGGCTTTCAGTCTGTCAATATTGTCAGCAAGGTCTGTCACTGGAATGGGAGGATGGTCACGCATGCCTGTCAGATCAAACAAAACATAGTATCAGGAAGAATCATTCTTTAGCTAAAGGGAGAGGTCGTCTTTCATATGTGCATAGTGGAGCTGATGGCAATGAATAGCAGTAGCACAGAGAACGGACCATGAAGAAGTCAATGTGGCATGCGGTGCCTGTAAAAAGGCAGAAAGTATCTGTTCATGCTTAGATGACACAACAATCAACCAGGTGGTTTCCAAATATAACAACATCCTAGAAAAGGTGAAAAGTCTTGAAGCGATGCCCCTACATGTCCTTAGGCTAAAATAAGGTTGCAGGGATAGCAATGAAGCTCCTGAAGAATGGGACTGTGTCTTCATTTCATATCAGCAATATGCAGTACAGTGCAGAAACAGAAATTGTGAACAGATGCTTGAGGAACAGTTTGAATTTCTCTCAACAGCTTATTTGTCATAAAGTGACAGGGGCAGGCAAGTCATAAGTTGTACGTCTACTAAAGAAGCATCAATAAACCTTATCATTTAGAAAGACTGTATATTAACTTTCTTGAATATGCATTCTGGATGAGAATATACAGCCAAACAAAACAAACTTGCAGAATTCAGTAAAACCCTATTTAATCATTTGAAGAGAGATGATATCCTATCCATTTATAATATGAAAATATCTCACTAGGACAGTTTGCACCATTTGCAGCAAGTTTTGTCATTTGCCAAATGACATTGTTTATAGGTAATGTTGTCACCCTGCAAATAATCTAAATGGACATAAATGATAAAAATTGATACAAAGGATATCATTTGTGTCATTTTCATACTGACAAATTATGCAAACAGTCTCGATGATAAAAGATGTAAAATCATGGTAGAATCAACATAAATTTAACTGCTTCATTGGACTACTTTGGGTGCAATGCACTTGGCATTTTTTTACACCGGAGTGGGGTGTGGGGAAGAGAATTCCTGGGTAGAAATTTGGTCCACTGTATCTGAAATGTACAAAATAGGAGTCTGCTAACCTGTGGTCTCACTATAATACTAAGCTTTGTTTCCGCCTCTGACATCTAATTTTGCCTTTGTTCTTTGATAATTCTTCAAGCATCAACATTCATTTCCTCTTCCTCCTTAGAACATGAGCACCAAATTCTATAACCCTATGGGGCCAATCAATTCACAAATGTTACTTTGCCTGCAAAATATCATAATATTACTAAAAAAATGCTTGTTTTATTTGAAGCTCTGTAAGATGGAAGGAAGGAAAGAAAGAAAAGGAGAGCAAGGAAACATGGACTGAAAATATTTCAGCAAGGTACGGGTAGTCCTCGATTTACAACAGTTCATTTAGTGACCATTCTAAATTATAATGGCACTGAAAATAGTGACTTAGGACCATTTTTCATACATGATCCTTGCAGCATTCCCATGCTCACATGATTTACACTCGGATACTTGACAACTGACTCATATTTATGACAGTTGCAGTGTTCAGAAGTCATATGACCCCTTTTGCGACCTTATGACAAGCAAAGACAATGGAGAAACCAGATTCATTTAACAATCATGTTACTAATTTAACAACTGCAGTGATTCACTTAACAAATGTGGCAAAAAAAGGTCATAAAATAGGGCAAAACCCACTTAACAACATAAATGTGGGGCTCAATTGTGGTTGTAAGTTGAGGACTACCTGTATTGCCAAGAGAATAAAAGTTGAAGTGCAATTCAGAGGATGATTAAGTCTAAACCTACTGGACCAATTTTGGGTAGTGAGCATTTCCACAAAATATTACAAATTAGCTCCTCATAGCCTTATGCAAGGACTACAATTTCATGTTTCAGCCCAGCTGGGAACTTCAAGATTTCTGATTGGAACTGCTTAGAAGATTGTGTACCTTTAAACTCTTTTTCTTTCTTCCTGTGCAAGCTGGAGCATCTTACATGAGAAGCACCAAAAGCTTGTATTGATGAAACATCCTGGCTTACTAGAAAAGTGATCATGATATTACTAAATCTGTGGTGAGTGAGGTCGGCCTTCATGATACTCAACAAAAGGAAATGGGAAAGAAGGAGTTGCGTGGAGTGAGGAAAAAAGCAAAGCAGGTGGAAAGAAAACTAACTTGATATATTCGGGCAACTGGGGCCACTGGTACCTGTAAGAACAGAAATCCCATTACTGTTGCTGAGGAAAAGTCAAGGAGCAAGAGAAGGTCAAAAGGTAACACAAAAGTCCTCATCACCACCTTCAAAACCAAGTTTGAGGATAACAATTTTAGCTCCACACTAGTTACACATATGGAAGTATAGTAGGTACAGTATTAAAACAGTATCAGTTACAACAAGGATTATTTTACAGGTAATTTTATCACCAATATTATCTTGTCTCAGGTAACAATAGTTAGGATTGTCTCAAATCTTATCATAAATGATCTGGCCTTTTCTCAAGACCATGCATTCTTTGTTACAGGAATTTTATGACCAAAGTGGAGTCAGGTAACAGCAATATGTTATCAAATTTGCCTCAGCTGAAAATGAAAATGAATATAAAGAAACTGACAACTCATGTAAGAACTGTTTGTGAAGGAGAAATTATTAAGGTAGAAAGCTTTATAATGAATTAGAGCAGTTTAATTAATTATGTACTAAGCAAGACTTTAGAACAATCTTCAAGAGTTGCTACCAAAGATAACAAACTACCAGTCTGCTGAAGATTTAGTGGTTGTTTGGTTCCAGATATTATTCAACTCAGCCTAAGGTGAGATTAGATGGAGGCAACTGATAGTTCAGATTGTAACGAAAGTATCAGTCTTGAAAATCAACTGATAAACTAAAATGGTGCAAAGAATGGGAGCAAATTCTGGACATAAAAACTAATCTGCTTTCCTCAAGCTGTATCTTTTAACACAGACATGGGCATTTTATGGTGTCTGGGACACATTTGGCCCTTTGGCTGTCCCTATCCAGTCTGCCTGAGGTCGATCAGAGATCAGAAATCAAATGTAGATAAGTCTACATCATGCATGCGATACAACTACATTACTTCTATTTTGAAGGCGACTGCTACGATTTTCAATTTATGTATGTATTTGAGTGTAGGCCTACGCTTTGGGCCAGCCCTCCACTACAGTCCCAGTTTTCATATGGCCTCTTAGGAAAATTAACTGCCCATCGCCCACCATATATATACACACACAACCTGAATAGCCCTAACCTCTACTCTGTTTCTAAGATGACCTGAGTGGAATAATCATGTCCAGCTGTAGAGTAAGAAAAGGCTACATGCAGCCATAAACAAACTTGCAGATCTAACCTTGAAATGCTTCCCTGCCCCCATATCATTTAGGAAAAAAATGTCCCAACTTGATGTGTAGACCTCAGAAGCCAAATATGTCCTTTTTTAATTACTAAAATGGCTTAAATGCTTTGTAAAGTCCGCCACCTAAGGAAGGCAGGATGGCAAGTTATTTCGCATAAACAAGTGAGAAAACAAATCAAGTCTGTTCAGATGAGAGGGAAATAACCTCCAAAAAGCAATAAATCTAGAAAATGCTGCCTTATGAAGAGGGTCAGCAGCGACTAATAATTTAACATGTCATAAGAACCAGAAGGTAGGGAGCACTTCAGAAACCCAATCAGGAGCCAGCCTACTAAACCTGCCAACTTGACATCTGATCTATCAGCAGATTGGACTTTTATTTGGCTGATTAATTTGAACCAAGTATGATAGGTACACCCAGCGAAGAGTTACACATAACATGAGAGATAAGTATCCCTGGACAATATAACTATAGCCCACCTGGTGTTTGGTAGTTAAGTCGCCTCATTTCAACAGGGTCAGAGGAGTGGGCCAGCAAGGAGTCCTTCAGGCCAATGGAATGTTCATCCTTGGATGAGGGTGAATTGGCCCTTTTCCTAAGGAAAAGAAAGAAAAGCTTATACAAGATAAATTTGGGAAACAATAACAAAATCCCGGCAACAGTCTCAGAAACATACATAGCAGCAAGCAAAAGGACTATTAAAGCTCTCTATCTGACAGGAACACAATGACAAAACCTTGACATTCCTCTTTCTCTTCATATTTATTTGTAAGGGACTATTTTCTACGGTGGAAGAATACAGAGGATTCTCTGTATTAAAAATTATTTAAAATGTGAAGAGTTGTAATGTACAAGGATAAAGGGTCTTTAGGGTAAATTTTATTGGTCCATTAATACTTGTCTTGAATGGCTGAAGGCCCTCCAGGCATTTGTTAATAGCATAATAAAATACATTGTTGTCTCTTCATGTTATATTTATGTCCATAGTTTTGCCACCCTAGGCTCTTATCCCGGTAGATTTCACTAACTAAGCAGAGAAGAACCTATCCAGAAATTAAATGGGATAGATTTGCAGGAAATTTTGGAATGGCAAGAAATATTATTGGTGAGGTCACTGATTACCATTAAACCACATGACTCCATATGGTTCTGTTGCTTCTTAGCATTCACCTAATGCATGTTACAAAAGGTTTCTTTTTCAGCCAACCCAACTGTTACATATGTGCGTATGTTTGTGTGCATAGGCGTGCATCAGTGGTGGGTTGCTCCCAGTTATGACCGGATCTTGAACACCGGTAGTAAAAGCAGTGGGAGGCTCCACCTACCCTCCTGGACGTCATAAGGTCGATCTGCGCATGCGCAGAAGTGTGTGCGTGCTCCCATTGCTAACCAGTAGTAAAGGTAAGTAGAACCCACCCCTGGTGTGCATGCATGCAAGTGCACATGACTGGCTGTTCAAATCTCTTGAATATAGGTAAAGGCATTTTGATGCACTCCTAGACAAGGTAAATGGGACATTTTGGTAAGTGAATGTCTTCCTGGTGACAAAAGGCCATTTTTTAAAAGGAAAAAAAGTACCACAAAATTGCATGATAGGAAACTACTTGCAACTTATAGGAATTAGTGCGAGTCAGGTTGCTCCAGCAGATGCACTGCTGTTAATATGTTTTTCAAATCATTTTCTATGACATTTCAGGAGTGGAATCTGTTCAACATATTTATTATATATGTTTATATATTTGTAGCGTAGATTGGGAGGAGATCATTTATAAAGCAACCACATGTCAGAAAAAAAGTATGTCATCAATCTGAATTCATTACTCAAACAAAAGTATATAGAAAAATGCCAAGATACTTTGTTTTGGCCTCTAATTTCTGTTAAAAGTCAATTGTGCTCTTCTATAATAGCATTACTTTGTTTTACCAATGATCAGTTATGTAACAAAGTTAGCAGTCAAGTGAGAAGAAATCTGGTTGATAACAGGAAAAAGGAATCATTCAGAACAAGGCTTATGGAACTGATTAATAGAACATGCCACATTCTTAGCCAAACTTTCTCATTGTAGACATGTAAACAGACAAATCCTAAAACATGGTAATCTTAATTGTGAAGTTATTTATTTATTCTAACAATGACACGAGGTAGGTAAAGGATGAGGAAGTATGGTACAGTAGCAAAAAAGGCAGAGAATTATCAAAAACCAGTCTGGTTTGAGCGGTACATATTTTGGTTTTAACAAGATGAAATTCTGGATCTCAGCATATACAACAAAAAGAGAAAGATGCTAACTACCTTTCCTGTTTGCTAGATCCACGGAGAGCAGAAATAAAGAGGAAACCAGGATTATTCAAAGATACTAACCATATATGCAATAACCCAGTCACTTTCTTTCCCTCCACCTTGGAACCATTTATTTACAGCAAAGTTATGATAGGTTGTTTAGGTAAGAGATGGAAGGCTTTGCATTTGCTGTAAATAAATAAGTTGTTACTACTTTAATATCACAGGCAGATGACACTGGACATTCTTGCCAAGAACATGGTCGCAACTAACATGATAGGACCTCCTTCTGCCCCACACTGAATTCTATATTTTCATGGATTAAAGCACCAAGACGTTCACTAAAGTAATGGGGGGGGGGGGGAGGAAGAGGAGAGACACTACTTGGCATAGATATTATATAATTTAAGCAATAGTAATCTATGAAATTTAACCAAGCACTTATATGAAGTTGCTCATTCCTATTATAGATAGGAACCATGTATAATCATTTGTTTAGCTACTGTTCAAATTTACATCATTGAAAAACGTATTGAAAAAAGTGACTTACGACTGGCCTTCTACTTATAAATGCTGCAGCATGCCCATAATCATGAAACCAAAATTTGAGTGCTTGGCAACCAGTATATATTTACAGGGGTTGTAGCGCAACAGGATCATGTGATCGCAAGCTTCCGACAAAGCATAGTCAATGGGGGAAGCTGAATTTGCTTAAGAATTGCACGATTCACTCAATGGCAGTGATTCACTTAACAACTTTGCAAAATTGGGCACGACTCATTTAACAACCACCTTGCCTAACAACAAAAATCTGGTCCTAATCGTGGTCATAATTCAAAGACTACTTGTATACACAAAAAGCTTATCAAATGTTGGCAGGTTCATTCATTCCATTCCAAAATGAAATGCATGGACTGTTATCTCCCATCTGCCTTTGCCCTACAAGTGAGCAAAGCTTTGGGTAGAATCAAACTATCTTAGAGATGGCTGACTTTCATCTTAGATTCAACATTATGTTAGTCGCTGTGAAGAACTTAAGCCCCTTTAAGCTGCCATAATATGGGACCGTAGTCACCACATCTTCTGTAAGTATAGGCTGCTGCTTACCTTTTGAAGAGTAGGATAGCAATAACAATAATGATAATCAAGATGACCGCAAGGACAGGCCCCATCACCCACAGCATCTCTGGTTCATCTTGCTGCTTTGGTGATACCTCCATCACAATCTCATCTGAGTAGGGACTGGCTGCATACTTCTTCTAGAGAATGGGAGAGAAGAGTAGACAAAGACAATGGAAGTGAAGAACTTCTTCCATTATTCTTTTGTTATCCTCTGCCCAATAACCCCATGAGGTCTATCTGCAATTTTCTTGAGCAACAACCCTGGAACCATCAGCTACTAAGACCAAAATCAATTGTCTCCCCTTTGGTAAGCAAAAATTTACAACAGCCAGGAAGTATTTCAATTGCAGAATGAAATGGTCCAGTTTAGAGCAAGTTGCCAGTCTCAAATGCCCAGAGTCAAATTACAGTCTTTGGTATTGCAGCTAAGTGAACATGGTTGCTTATAGGTAATGACTAGGTAGTTTAGTTTATTAGCCGTTTTAAAGCATGAAAATGTGAGTAGGTACCACTTCGATGGCAAGACATTCTCTGTGCCTTGACGTATAGTCATGCTGACTACATAACCACGGAAATGTCTTCAGACAATGTCGGCTCCCTCAACTAAGAAATGGAGATGAGCACCGCCCCCTAGGGTGGGACACGACTGGACAGGGGAAACATTTACCTTTATAAACAGACCACCAAGCTTGATAAGTTAGGGAACACCCACTGGGCAAACTACTGCATGTTAAAAGTCATTGGCAGGCAACAATCTAAGCCTTGAAAATAACATGTTCACCTATGGTTTCCCACATATACATCTGCATTCAAATGGTTATCTATAAAACTAGAGATGTTCTTGCCTGGTGCATTCACAGATCAGCACTTACGTATGCTATTCTCAAGTCAAAATAGAAACCATCTGTACATTGCCTTTTCAGATTTACCTTACAGGTCAGGAAGAGACACAAGAACGAACACGATTACCCTTTTTATAAATAATAATAATTGCCGTGACCAAGGAAGCAGCATGCATTGACCTCTTTTGAGCCAGTGAAGACTCCTGCTGATCTAAAGTTGGGCAGCTGGAGGATGAAACTTTAAACAGCCTCTTTGATTATTTTTTTGGCAAGCACAAAACACTTATATCAGTCTCTTTTTGTGGGTTCTCTGCAGGATGCATATATAGGGCTTAATTTGAGCCATATTTCAACTCTGGCTCCTGATTCAGTGGCAGACCTTAATGCAAAAACTTGAGAAATAGGTAATCAATAGTTAAGAGTCCATTTTAATACTGTTGAGAATAAATTCCAAATGTTCTGGGATTGAAGGAAGGAGCTACAGAGATTTTGAACACCTGACCATTCTCATTTTAGAAAGAACATATGCTAAATGATAATATCCCCTGTAATGTTTGCACGGTTCTTCAGCCAACATTACTTAATATAATGAGAATCATAAGGGAAGCTTTAGTTTATAGCAAGTAGGATTAACCAAGCTCAATATTAGAAGGGGCAAGCAAAGTACTAGAGCTTAGAGTAGCCAAGAAGAAACTCTAAGAGCATTGGAGCTTAGCTATAGAATAGCAGTAGCTGGATCACTTCCAGGGAAGAATGGAGGACTGAAAAAGTGGAGCTGATAATGTACTAAGAATAGGGAGCTGACAAGCAGATTGGTTCCTTTGACCCTCACTGGGCAAGGAGAGGATGCAAGATTGCCTAAGTTGCACTCCATAGGGTTGCCTCTCACAAGGAGGAGGGAAAACTGGGAGCCATGAAAACATGTCATACTTGCTCCTGCCACAGTCAGAGTCTTGCAAAAGACACTAATTTCACACTTTTTTTGGGCTAATCGCTGTTTTAGAAATTGCCTATTAACTACTTTAAAGAGATTAGACACCTTCAAAATGACAAGGCAGTGCCTTCAATCCTTAATATAAGAAATTGAAACTTCCTTTAAAAAGCTTTAGAAATTCAAAAGAAATAGCAAAAAGGAACACAGAGTTTTGAGCATAGAAAGTTTTAAATGGATTAAAGGGTCTGAAAACATCAGAACATTTGATCTCGAATATTAAGACTTTGAAATTAATTCTAGAGAATTAAATATTTTTGTGGGAAAATGTTTTAGATATTGGAGACATAACGAGATATAAAAAGTTAAGCAACTTATAAAGGGTTTCAAGACATTTTTTAAGGAATTGCATCGGGATACTGAATCACTGTATCAGCAGTGTTGTCTATTCTTAGGAGCAGTCTGTTCCCAGATGAAACTGTTATAGAAAAAAAAACTGCAACAAAATCTGAGAATGTGAACAAGAATTTGTCATTAGGCGTGCAAAAAATAAAATCACCTAAGGCTTTAAAAATTAAGAAGAAAATAAGAATGCCAATTTCAGAAAGTAATTTATATAATTTCACCTTGCTGGAATTTCAAGAGGCTTTTTAAAGTTTTTTTAAAATTACAGATGAGTATCAACAATAATATAAATGGATTAAAGAGCAAGATTGTTTTACCTCAAAAGAAGGAACACAAAGTGGCTTTATTTAATCAGGGTTAAAATGGGGACATGTTTTTACTTTGAGTGGTTGTTTTTGGACTTGCTGACACCCAGACTGGAAAAATGTTGTGTATTGGATTTGCTTACAGTTAACATTATGTTTAAGGCTTTTTTCCCATGTACATGTATATTGTATCCTAACTGGACAGCATTTAAATTAGTTTTGTGTTTAATTGACTTTTTATTTAAAGTATGGGATCTTTGTGAGCTCGTTCTCTTTAAAGGACATAATGTTCTTTTTTGCCATGTTAAATTTCAGCCTTTTGTTTATATCAGGATACTGGGACCACTTTATGCCTTCTAAATGCGGACTTGCTTATAGTTGAGATATGGAATAATTAATTTTATATTTGCTAATCAATATATTTATTTTAGGGATCTGTTTAACCTTTTTGGTGATAGCTGGATTGGAGAAGACATCACTTATTAGATTTGCCTACAGTTTAAGAGTTGACTTATGGGATTAAGAGTTTTATTATCTATTATTTAAGGGAATAAAAATAGTGAAATTGTTTATACTTACTATGATGAGGTGGGAAACTGCAATTTTTAGTTGTTGCTTTTATTTCTTTCATGTTTTCTTGCACCTTTTATTCTCTTATGTTTTTCCTTTCTTTTTTTAGTGTGCATTTTACTATTTAATTAAATTTTTAAATAAAATTTTTAACAAAAAATAGCTGTAGCATAACATATCAAATACCTGGAAAGTGCACTCCGCTAGCCATGAGTGCCTTAGCACATTCACTCTTGTATACTGTAATACACAACTTGTCCTCAGCTGGCTGCTCAGAGTCCTCACCCTCCCAACTTGGTTGCACATTTGCTATGTCCGTCACTGAAGTGTTCAGACTGGGTGACTAATGGAGCATTTGAGCCATTACAAGTAAATGAGGCTGAAAGTAAGAGCCACAGTATGGGACAGGATAGAACAGAACAGAAAGACCCAAATATCTCCATTATGCTAGACATTACTTAAACATTTCACGCAGTAGCAGCACTCTATTACTCTTCCTTTTCTCTCGCTCATCCATACCAGTGTGCAACAAAATATAATGCAAATGCTTATATGGACAGGCAAGTGGAAGGAAAAACTTCCACAACCTCCCCTATGCCAATCATCCAACAATGCTAACTTTGTAACTGTCCTTTTTTCTTTCAAGTGTTCTTACCGTATCACCATCCTCCAGTGAAGCCAGCACAAAACAACGGTAGCTCAAATCTTCTGAAAGTGGCTTATTAAAGAAGCCTTTATAATTCTTTTCATCTCCCAAAACAAATGTTTCTGGCAGTTCTTCCACTTGGGCTGCAATATAAGGCTTGAGGCGTTCTGCTTGTCGACGTTGGCGTCTTTCTGTGGCCCCTTGGTTTATGGCCTCAAGTAGCTGGAGAGCCAAAGAAAGCTTATGTAAGAAAAAGTTCTGCCAGATACCTTTGTGAACTGCACTTCACAAAAACTTATGCTTTTAATAACATTCGTTAATCGAAAAAGGTGCTGCTGACTTTGTGCCACCATAGACCAACATGGCTCACCTCCTTTAGAAGACAAGGATAATCCTAACCCTAACCCTTTCATTATATGAAGAAAAAGGAAGAAGAATAGGTGAAAAGAGTTTAGGGCAGTAAGCGATTGACAATATCCAATGCAAATATTTATTTATTGGATTTCAAGAGCATTCAACTCCAAAAAAGATTCTGGAGGGCTTACAACATTTAAAACAATTATTTAGAGAAACATACATAACTACATAAATATTTTCCAGAAAAAAAAATGGACTGGAAACAGAACCAAGAGTTGTGGAAGACTTGGGAGACTTGAAGAATGGGAGCAGTTATGTATGTCACACAGAATGCATTGTAGTAGTCCAAATGTGAGGCGAATAGGATATGAGTGACCATCTGAATTTCTTCCTGATTGAGGAAAAGGTGCAAATGGAACACAAATACTATTTATTTATTAGTTAGACTTCTATACCGCTTCAAAGTGCTTTACAGCCCTCTCTAAGCGGTTTACAAAGTTAGCATATAGCATATTGCATATTAACATATTGCATTAGCATATTGCCCCCAACAATCTGGGTCCTCATTTTACCTACCTCAGAAGGATGGAAGGCTGAGTCAACCTTGAGCCGGTGAGATTTGATCTGCTGATCTGCTGAACTAGCAGTCAGCTGAAGTAGCTGCAGTACTGCACTCTAACCACTGCGCCACCTCGGCTCATATTTACTGTTTGAGCATTACTTGTGAATCCTAGAGGATTTCCAGACTGCATACTAGTCTCAAATGGGGAAGTCTGACCCCACCTAAGACCAAAGATTAAAATATCTGAGATGGGGAAGTGTTAGGGTGCTAAAGAGGCACATCCACTTTTGTTTTTCAGTCTTGAGTCTTGATAGGGTGCCTTACCCAGCAATTTGATGTGCATATTAAACAGGAGGGACGAGAGCATTGAACTTTGAGGGACCCTCCTTTCAACACCAAATGGTACTGACCACTGAGGAAGGAGGTGAACTCCTGTAGCACAGTACCCCCACTTCTAATCTGCCTAACTAGTCCACAAGGATATTGATAAACAGTATTGAAAGAAATCAAGGTGCATGAGGATGGATGCAGCACCTCCATCCCAAATCTGCTAAAGGCCAATGACAAGCACAATTAGTACTACTAGAGTACTATATCCTGGCCTGAAACTCCACTGAAATTGGTCCAGAACCCTTTATAACTTCTATCCAACTTTAACCAAAAAGGGGAGGTTGGAAACTAGATAATTGCTTCCAAAATATCTATTGTGGAAGCCCATGAATTTGAACTTTCAGAGAAAAATAATAGTTTGGCAAGCTTTGAGATGGGTTTATTTTACCCAACAAGCATACTTTGCAGTCTGGAGTACTGTCAGACACATTATAATTTTCCATATTGTATGTCTGCATTATAGCAAAGTTGTTGTTTTTTTAATAAAATTCCATATGGTACTAACAGATTTCATAGGGGATCCAGATTTTTAAAAATGAAGATCATAGTCACCCATAAATTCATAAGAATGATATAAACATATTAAGAATTTAATTACATTGCTTGGAGATACTCTCAGATATTTAAGTGTGCTTTTCTAATGAATACAAATGATTGCCAGAGTTTGAAACGGAAATTCTAATTTAAAGTGAAGGAAGGCATAACATATATTTCACACAAAATGGTAAAAACAAACATACAGCAGAAGAGCAAATATGATGCCCAAAAGACAGACGTTATATAAAACCATGCTGTTATTCAGTATTAGGGACAGAGGCTGTTGACTTTTGGTCTCCAGAATGATATTGTTGCTTTACATCTATACACTGGGTCTTCAAGTCCTATCTGTTGAGGTCAAATACAGACACTTCCAGAGTGCAATCTTTTTGCTTGGAAGAGAGTGTGTGAAATAGAATGCAGAAGGAAATGAAGTGTGATCCATAAATGCAGTAACACCTCTGGGAATTCTAGCATAATGACTTCTTTCAAGTTAAAATTGCAGGCAATTTTTAGATTTAGTTGGAGTTAATGGGCATTTGAGGAAGTTAGTGCTTCTAAGAACATTAAGAGATGGTGATAAACTCTGCTGTCCTAGGGGAATAATCTCACACATGCAAAAACAAGGATATCCAGCTTCAAAAAATGCCAAATTCTTTATCAATACTACTATCCTCAGCACACAGGATAAATATGACTGCTGGTGAATATGACTGCTATAATCTTCTCAGTTTAGTATATGGGCTGTGGATAATGCTCAAAGGCCTTTTGGAAAAGATGGGTCTTTACAAGTTTGTAGAAGACCACTGGAATAGGGAGTACTCGAACCTTGGAGGGTAGGCCCTCAACCATTGATGTCCTGAGCAGATATTGTCTGCGTTGTATGGGTAGCTTTTATCAGGCAAAAGTGGCCTTTTTAGATACCTTCATGCCAATAAGGTTTTAAAGGTATTAACAGCATTTTGAATTGTACTTGGAAACCTACTTCCAACTAATGCAGTTATTCAATTATTGTGTTGTTTTATTCATGAGGGGAATCACACATATTTATCATTTAGGTCAGGGGTGTCAAACTCACGTCGTCACAGCGGTGTCACATGACATATTGTGATTTTCCCCCTTCACTAAACTGGGCATGGGCATGGCCAGTGCGTGATGCATCCGAATTTGACAGCCCTGATTTAGGTGCACGGTTGTCCAATCCTTTGGCTTGCCTGAGCAATACTGAATGAAAAGGAAGAGTCTTGGGCCACATATAAAAAATATAATATAGTTAATGTATCTAAATAACAAACTTCCTTTAAAAATATTTTTATTATCTTGTGGGACTGCATTACTAGCTATCCAGGGCTGTGTGTGGTCAGCGGGCCGTGGGTTGGATACACCTGACTTAGGAGGTCACAGATTCAACGCTCAACTAAGAAATCTGAAAACCCCTGCAGTAGCATATATCTTTCTTCTCATACCTGGTCCAGTTCCATCTCATCTGGACTCTTCAGTCTGGAGGCAAGTATACTGCTTGTGTGCTCTATTGGTACTACCACAATGTAGTACGACCTGGAGGAAGAAGAAGAAAGAAAAGGTGAGTTCTAGATATAATGGAATGCCCTCCATAAAATCCTTGTAACAGTCCCTCACTGCTTCACTTTCTTTGCATTCTTCAGACTGTCATGAATTAGAGAAATAATGTTGTAAAGCCTAATTATTTTATAGCTGAGTACCAATTTCAGCGGTATGTTATGGAACCATAAACACGAATGAGACTTCAACAAGCTTTGCAAGGGATTTGCATTCTTTACTCAAGTAATTGGGCAGATAAGGTCATCTTGGGTCCTTTAAGAGGAAAGAAAGGGAGATAATGGCTTTATGGCCTTAATTACCATAAAGAATATATAACTTAAAGTAGCAATATGCAGTACAAAAAAATAATTGTCCAAAATCAGAATCCTAATAGGCTGCTGCTTCAAATCCTATATATTAATCTCTTGTATTTTGTCCTTGCTATTGTGATATATTTTGGAGCATTTTGTAGTTGAATAATTAATCAGTCTCTATGAAATCAGACGTGATTCCCAGTGATACCATCTTACTGCCCATACAAAAACCTATTCACTTTGCAGGAATTTCTATTCTGAGTAGGAAAATACAGTACTAATTCTACTATATTGTTTTTTTGGAGAACATAGTGACAGATCAATATCAGAATGGAATCAGAGATGTGGACAGAGTATACCTGACTGGCACAGAAGTCTTCACTTTGGGGAGGGTGAAGGTGAATTGTCCATTATGGATATATTTGTATGTGGAAACAGGCTTTGTTTGGAAAACATCAGGTGATGTCCTGATGAAGACCCGATGTTGCAATGCGCCTGCACTACTTCCCCGGTTTGTAAGTGCAAAGGAATAATTTGTGTCTGGCTGCAAGTCATTAATCAGCTTCTTCATAGAATGTCCATCTACCTCCACAGTCTGCCCATTGTATAGAATCTGAAAGCAAAATAAATAAAGCATTGGATTTCACACTTAGAAATTTTGTCCTAGGAAAGAAATTAATTTTGTCACCAAATTTCTATTTCCAAGTTGGGTCTTTGCTGTGATCTTCTGGTAATATGTGAAAACTGATTTTAACTGTAATCACTACTAAAATGAGGTATTTATCTTGGGAGTTTCTCAATATTCAGATAGCACTCGTTTTCTAATTCCACTTCAACTGGGCTCTAGACATAGTGCTTAAACTGCAATTATCTTGATTCTGTGGGAACATTGTTGTCCAAAATGATACCTTGTGGATTACTTTGGAATTTAAAGCACGTTTTGTTTCCGTAGACTGCAATATATTCTTGATGATTCCTATTTGAATGGATGATTTCAGAAGGTGGCACTCAGAATCTTCCTTGTGCTAGTCTTTGGAAGAAACAGCAATTCATGGTGCCTCACAGTTTTGTTACTGATTTTTAAATATAATTTTTATTGCAGAAAATCTTAAGAATAAAAACAAAAGAAATATTAGAAAAAATAAGGACTAAATAAGAAAGAAAAGAGAAAAAGAAAGAGAAAAAAAAGAAAATTAAATCTAAAGGGTTTGTTACTGATTTTTTAATGTTTTAATTTTATGTTGTTAAGAGAAAGACAGATATATAGAGAGAATAAAAATTCCTTTTCTTTCATGGCTGATGCAGACTTGCTCAGACATTTGGAATATAGTGAGCATCTCTGCTTTAACAACCAAACTTTGATTCCATCTTTAACTTTAGTCTACTATGGCAAAGCAACAAAAGCAATCAAAAACCCCTCCTCTGTTTCTTAAATAAACATCTAATACTTGCTAAAAACTAAGATCGTGGATGGTAAGCCAATACTCTATACGAGTGGTCCTCAACCTCCGATCTGTGGACCAGCGCCGGTCCGTAGCAGGCCATGCAAACAAGCAGAGCCCCATCGGTGGGATGCAGGCAGCATCAAAACTGCGCCCCCTCCAGTCTGCGGAAAAACCTTTCTCCACAGAACCGTTCCCTGGTGCCCAAAAGATTGGGGGCTGTTGCACTATATATCCAGGAATATTCTACTTACAATCTCATGAAAATGTGTAAAGTCAGTCACATTTCAGAAGAAAACATACATCTAATACTCCTTGAAGAAATAGGGAAGAAGCACTCTTATACCATGGACATCAGGTTCAACATCAAACAGCCCAATGAAGCATGAATGCAACAACAGACCATCACAGTAAAATGTGAAGAAGGAGGGGGGCAGGTATATGCCAGATGAGGTCTGGGGGCCTACCATAGCTATACATAGATGGGCTCTGGTGTGGAGCCAGAGCCAGCCAGCTGACTGCAACAGGCACCTCATCATAATGCCACTACTACTCACTCCACCAGACCAGTCATATTTTTTTTGCAGGGAATTTATCTCCTGGTCCAGATGAAATAATGATTGTTGCTGGAAGAAACTGAAAGCCTCTCTATTGATTTTCAGTGAAGAATTTCCAAAGGTCCCAGTTCTCCCCCATTAAAAGAAAGAAAAAAAAATCCATGAGATTTATCGTACACCTCCATGCTATCATCTAGACAATATACGCTTTAATTAAAACTGTTAAAGGGAAAGAGGACACTCTTTGGGCTGTAGATTTAGTATGCAACTGTTTATCAAGTGGAGATGATGCTAATTGTTCCCATGGAGATTTATCAGCAGTGCTTATTAGATTATTAGGCTTTGGCATGGCATTCTACATGTGTGAATTAAACAGTTGGGCACACGGGGAGCCTTGTTTGGAATATTCCTGCTTCACAGATCATATCCAGGCCAGTTATTCCTTCGGTACCTAACCCTGCACATAACCTGCACAGCTAGAATCAGCAATAGGTATAAGGAAGCTCATTTACACTTCTTATAATTGCATGGCTGCTCTACAGTTAGCAACCCAATAGCATCACCTGCTCCCAAGTCTCCATATGGCCAGCTTGCAGGTGAAATTGATGTCAACTCTAACTTAACCCTCATCAGCAGCCTAAGCTATATTAACCTAGCCAGACCTTCTGAACTTTACACACTGTAGTATCTTGATAATTCATTAGTTCTATTAAGAACACATTGGATCTGTTGAACTGGAAATGAGGAAATCCCAGCACAGAATCCACTATTAATAAACTTGTCAGGCTTCCCTGTCCAGGACTCAGCTGTAAATCTTTAAATCCTGATTTTAACATGCTTGGTTAGGCAACAGAAGTTACATATCTCTGTCAAGGTCATCTTCCCTACTCCCTCCAGGAAGCTTAATCTACAGCAGTGGTTCCCTGTACATTCAACATAGTGTGACTAAATACAAATCTTTACTGCAACCTAGAAGGCTTATTAAACAGTTGATTCTTGTCTGTCACGGTGAAGGTACAGTTCCTTTCTTATACTCCTGGAACTTTACATCTGTTGATGCTTCCTTGTGCCTTTTCCATGCTTCCATGGATTCTTTGCTCTGTACTTCAAGGCCCTGAACCTGAATATTGCTGACTGTTGACATAATTTGCACCTCTGTTCTGAGAACCTTTTGGCTTAACTCTCACAGTATATCCACTCACTGCTAGCAAGGTCAGCAGGCACAACTTCGTACCAAGATGTTTTTAGTTTGCTCTAAGGCATTGTTTAGAGTGGTCAGATGTCCAGAATTATGCCAGACAGTCTGGATTTTGTAAATATTTTCCCTGTCTACGCTCTGGTGGCTTCCGTTTTGACTGCCATTTTCATCGGTTCCTGTACATGTACATATTTGGGTTGTAAAATTCCAGGCATCCAAAAAAATGGCATCTCTGTTGCCATCCAATGAAAGTCCAGACTTTTGTAGCCCAAATATGATAGTTGTGTTCTGATTTTTTGCAGGAAATTTGGAGGAAGTGAAAGTACATCCAGACATGAGACTGACTTGGCTGTCCTCCAAGGAGTCTGCATGATGATGGCAGAATGATCTGGGTGGAAAGGAAGTGGGAGACATAAATACAACATTTGGTGCAAGATTCTGACTCTTTATCTATTCCCTGGAGGCTTTCAATACAAAATTAAATAGTTTGCTACAGGCACCTGATGCTGCTAGGGTCTGCTAGTGAATAGAATAGAATAGAATAGAATAGAATAGAATAGAATAGAATAGAATAGAATAGAATAGAATAGAATAGAACAGAACTCTTTATTGGCCAAGTGTGATTTGATACAAAAGGAATTTGTCTTTGGTGCATATGCTTTCAGTGTACATAAAAAGAAAAAAATGTATTCATCAAGAATCATAAGATACAACACTTAGTGATAGTCATAGGTTCCTAATAAGCAATCAAACCATACTAGGAAACAAACAGAACAATATAAATCGTAAAAATACTAGCAACATGGTTATAGTCATAAGTGGGAGGAGGTAGGTAATAGGAAGGATGAGAAAAATAATAGTAATACAGTCTTAGTAAATAATTTGACAGTGTTGTAAGAATTAGTTATTTAGCAGAGAGATGGCATTAGGGGAAAAACTGTCCTTGTGTCTAATTGTTCTGGTGTGCAGTGCCCTATAGCGTCGTTTTGAGGGTAGAAGTTGAAACAATTTATGTCCCGGATGTGAAAGGTCTGTAGATATTTTCACAGCTCTCTTTTTGACTCGTGCAGTATACTGTACAGGTCCTCAATGGAAGGCAGGTTGGTAGCAATTGCTTTTTCTGCCCGTTCTAATTATCCGTTGAAGTCTGTGTCTGTCTTGTCTGTATAAAGGCAACTCCCATCCCAGGTCTCCTTGTGTGTATCAGTAAGAGACAGAAAGCACAAAAATACAAATGTGCATGTGGGAGGGTAGGGTTAACTTGTATCAATCTAGTAGGTACTCATCTAATATTTCCCTCTATCGTTACATTTTTTATAGGTGAAGGTACAGTTTGTTCTATCATCACAATCTTTCTTTTGCTTATAATTTTATAGGGTTGCTATCTTCCTTTTAAAAAAGTATTTTAATAGGCATGTTTAAATATTACCTTAGCTAAATGAATTACTCTGAATAAACTCCCACGGTACTAAGTTTATGTTTCTATGCCCTTTACTAATACAGTAAAGGGAGCATTTAGGATATGCAAGGAATTTGGAGGGTCTGCCTAGCAGCTGATTACTACACTTTAGTGATTGAGACTTAAAAGAGGTAGAAATGAGAAAGTGTAAGTAACTCTGCAGCAGCTAAGACAAAGCATTCTGCTGCCAAACTCCTGATGTGTCTGTCTGGGTTTTAAACGCTTAGGTGGTTTCAACAAATAGTGACCTGGTGGCAGCAAAACAACTGTTTTCAGATAAATAGTCTGATCCCTTATCACTTTTATCAAATCAAAGTCAGATTTAGGACTGCAAGGAAGACTCTACAGTAATTACTACACTTAGATAAGGTTTCTATCTTGGATGTTGATAGTACCTTACCTTGAATGGTACTGCCGATTTATAAGAATCAGGCACTTCCCAACTAAGTAGCACTGAGGTTTTCATCACTGCGCTGACACGGAAGTTCTTTGCGAACACTGTAATTAAAAAGACTTCTCTTGAACATTGTCAGGGGAACAACTAAAGGCAACTGTTATCCAATCCTGCCCTTCCACATCTTAGATTTAAACTAACACAGATTTTTTCACTTCGTCCTTTGGCTCTTCATCACAAAAAGTCAAAAGAGAATAGTTACTGGGTACTGGTTCCTTAAAGAAATTCCTTTTTTGAAGTTTACATGACATCAGTTGTGAAATCTTAATCTGTTCACTGCCCTGAGTCCTTCGGGACAAGGGCGGTATAGAAATTCAATAAATAAATAAATAAATAAATAAATAAATAAATAAATAAATAAATAAATACAATGTTCATGCCTGTTCCTCCCCTCCCCTATTATAAGGTATAGTAAGACTGAACAAGATAAGGTAAGACTAAATGGGATGTTTTTCACCCATTTTCTATCATAGAAATTCAGAATTTGACCACAGCAAGAGGTGCCTACCTTGTTCCATTGGCATCGTTCTTGATTGAATGCTGGGGCTGAGAGGTCCCGCCCCCTTGCTAGTGTGGGCTCTAACTTTGATGTCATAAGTTGTATCCGATTTGAGATTGGTCAGAGTGATACTTTGTTCCTTAGTAACATTGGTCAGGTTTTGTTGGCTGTTTATGTCTCTGTATACAACTGTATAGTTGGTAATTTTTCCATTCCTCTCAGCCAGCAGTGGTGGATTCCATGTCACTTTAGTGGTGGAGGTGGTAAGCCCAACCACCTCCAGGTTCTGAGGGAAGCCATTTGGTGGCTCCTCTGGAGTACTTATTTCCTTCTCAAACTCCTCCCCAGGGCCTGCCCTATTCTTTGCAGACAATTTGAAGATGTAAGTGGCACCCTTGTAAAGTTTGGTCACGGTGTAGTGATCGTCATCTTTTCCAAACTGAATTACTATCATCTTCTCTTCATCAGCACATTTGTATCGCAGCATGTAGCCCAAGAGCTCTCCAACCATCTCTTTGGGTGGCAGCCAATTGATTAGGGCAGTGTTCATAGATGTTGTACTGATCATCATAGTAGGTTTGCCTGGGACTGTGGAACAAAAACAGGGTATTAGGCTATGAATGGAAGCAAACTTAAGATCTTGAAGCACTCAAATAGCATTAGAGCTGAACTACAAACTGAATCCCAGCATCTACACAGGTTTTTCTGAGATTATGCTTCATCAGATTGCAGATAAATGATCCCATATCTAAATGAATTAGAATGTTAAAAGCATTTTGCGCACCCAGGATGGCACATGTGAACTTCCAAAGTGCCCTGAAGTGGTTGAGCCTAGGAAGAGCTGTTCTTCATTGTAATTCTGAATGGGTAGCTCAGTTTTTATTACTTTCTGTATTCCATACTTAAATAAAAACAAATAATTTGTCCAAGTCTTTATTTTATGGGATGGTGGACCCTTTAACTCCAGAAAAAAGGAATAACGATTAATCTAGCATGTTATTAAGTGATGTAGCAACACGCAGAAGAAACCAAATTGTAAGACAAATCATTTAAAATGCAGAAGATACAAGTTTGGTTTTTAGCTTTATAAATATATCCAAATTTAACAATTATCCACATTGCAACCAAAATCGGCATCTATGGATTCCTTATCCAGCTCTGTCTTAAATGTCAGTGCATCTATTCAAGCATTCCTTGGACCCCAACATTTTTCAAAATGTCAGATAATGCAATCTTGGATAGTTTGAACAAGGGAGAAAGTATAATTATAACATAGTTATTTGGATACTAGTATAAGTTATAGAGGACATGTCCAGACTCGGCTTTGGAATCCCTCCTAGTTTGATGCAGAGAAATTTCATAGTAGCAGTTATAATTTCACCACCTGTGTGAGCTCTCGAGAGAGTGTAGCATGCTGCTTGCAATCAAAATACACTGTGTTTAAGCTGATGAACTGGTTCCTGCTAGGAATGCTGATGTGATGGCTGTGCAAAAACCTGATTCCAAATTTTGTATGTGCAGTACAAATTAAGGGCTGCTCCCATCAAAGCTTAACACCTGCTGTATAAAATGGATGGTTTCATATCTCAGTTACACCCACAATAGATACATCTCTTTCCCCCACATCAGGTGAAATTGATGTGTAAATCCAACTGCAGCAGAACTATTCAGAGCCTGTTTACTGCCAAAATAAGCATTAGCCTATGTTGGATTGTGGCACCCAGAGACAAATCACAACAGCACAGTAATATTCCACATATGGTTTGAGTAGGTTTAGCTAAATTATGATGATGATGCTCCTCTGTGAAAGCCATTCAGATTATGGAAAATGTTTTAACAAACTTTTTACTTATTTCATTGGATACTCTGGTGGTTAGGGTGAACAGAATTGATATGACAAAGAAACTAAGAGATGGCAGCACTAAGAATGGCACAAGGAGAAATCATTCCCGTATCTATGGAATGATTTTGAAGAACTTGGAACTAATCTAAAATTTTGTCAGACTACCTGGCATATATTAGATCAGAAGAGATTAACTCACACTTTTTATATAACAACAAAGCTCCAAAGATATTCCCCATCTCATTTGTTCTCCAGATACCTGGCTTCTCTTTCTACCATTGCATTAACATTTCTGGAATGAGTATATTCTTCAATGAAAAAGGTTTTAAGAATGTCTGTTGAAATTTGGCAAATACCAAGACAGAGTAGATAATTTTTTCATTCGTTTTAAAAAAAAAAATAGTTTACAGTCTTAAAAAATGAGCAAAATCTGAAGCCAACGGAGATTAGCATACTGTAAACAACCAGGCATCATTCCAAAACAAGAGACTACTACAGAAAGTCATTTAAAAAGCTCTGCTTTGTTTCATTTGATATACTTGGATAAGACTGTAACTACAAATCCTGAATATAGCAGGCAGTTTCAATTGAATCCTAGTGTGCTTTCTATTGAGGAACTTTGTGTGTCCCCAAGTACATTTCCATCATCTGTTTGTTTGTGCTTATTTAGCAGGAAGAAGGAACAGGCATAAGAAATGCAGCATTTTCTTAATCAAGGGTAATAATTTCTGTACTGCAACTAATTTCAATGCTCTTCTGTTTTTGTAGTTTTATCTTCGTTTCAAATATCATTTCCAAACAGGTCAATAGAGCTAAGTAATTATTCAGAAACACAGCTCAGAAGATATGATTGAGTCCTAGACATCATTTAATTCATTACAATTGTACACTTCAGTGGTTTCCAATCTAAGGCATCACTGGTGGATTGAGAGTTTAATATGGGTAGTTACTGATACAGGTACTAAAAGATCTTTTTTTTAAATTAAAAGTCTCAGGAAGTCACTAAATCTGATACAATTTTATTCATGCTTGATGTTGGCAATTTCAGTATTTTTTAAAAGTTGATAATTTTTTTTTTTATTTTGGATATCTGAAGTATGGCATCAGGCAAAAATTATCTGTGCTGCATGTTGTATATAAACACAATGTTGTCAATTCTTGACCATATTATCTGGATTAAAAGCTGTTGTCCTGATCCAGATAAAGGAAAGATTAAGAATGACAGACACAAAAAGGCATCTAAATGAAAATATATGTTTCCCACCCATGTACCTTGTAAGGACATATAATTTCTTCTTTGTTTGGTATACTAAAGTTGAGATAATTCAATGAATTATAGATAGGATCAGAACAGACAACACAGTTTATAAGAACATCAATATCAAGTGATGACTATATGCCTGAGATAGACAATTTAGAGCCTATCCGTGCCATGAAATGTGGTAATGGCCATCAGTATAGATGGGTTTTTGAAAAAAGGCAATCCATGGCAAATAAATCTACAAAAAATTGTTAATCATATGTGCTAATAAGTTCCGGTTCTGCTTGAGACATCTCCTGTTGCTAATACCTGTAGATTAGAAAGGATGAAATGGACCTTGGGGAACAGAGGTCTGTATTCAGTTCCATTTACTACCAACAGTCTACAGACCAGGTTAAAGGGGTAGAACTCTCAAATATTCCCAATTTTTTTGAAGATTTACATTTCTGCCATGACTTCAACTACATCAATGATTCAGCAGCTCAAAAAAGTTAGTAAAGTAGGCCTGTCCATCAAGATGTATTGTAGAACAAATGGTTTACCTGCTCCAGTTGTAGCAATCACTCTGGCCTTGCTGCGGGCTCCATCCCCTTTAGTGGTATAGGCTGCGATGCTGACAGAATAGGTAGTTTCTGGTAAAAGGCCCCCTATGATGGTTTCCTGTAAGGAGAAAAAAGATATCATATATATCAAGCAAATAGAAAAGGAAATGAGTAGCAGAGCATTTCTGACTCTCAGATCTACTCTGGAGTTTTCCTTTAACCAGTTTAAAAGTGTGTTTGGTTTCAAGCTCTTTTAATTCTCACAGCTAATACATCTCTTCGCTGAAACTATAGAGTTAAAATTACAAATTGGAAAGGCACGTTTTTAAAGATTATAAATATAGGTCAAGAAATGTCTCTTTTCTCAAATCAGGTACACAGATATTTAACTTTTTTCCTCTAATTTGGGCAGAAAGCAGAAAAAATCTGGAGAAGTTTGTAGAACTTTATAATTATAATGCAACATGACAGAAGTTACTTGTGGTCTGATAAGTGAAGAGTGTAATTTAATCAATAAACAACAAAATAATATCTTTTAACTGAATGTCACCAGTGAAGAACCAAATGCTGTTGAGTAGCTAATAAAAATAATCAATCATCCCTTGGTGAGGCACTACCTTGTCATGGTTTATTTATTTATTTATTTATTTTTCATATTTGTATACCGCCCTACTCCCGAAGGACTCAGGGCAGTGAACAGCCATAATAAATACAAATGCATATAGAAATTAAAAACTATTAAGAAAGTTGTGCTGCTACCATGTTTCCCTGAAAATAAGACCCTGTCTTATATTTTTTTGAACCCTGAAATAAGCGCTTGGCCTTATTGCCATGCACTCAAAAGCCCGATTGGGTTTATTATCAGGGGATGTCTTATTTTGGGGGAAACAGGGTAGCATGTTCTGAGAAATGTGAGAGCTATGCTAGACCTTCAAGCATTCTGGACAGATGTCATCAGAAGAAGCAGATGAAGAGTGTCTCTCCCATAAACAATATGGTGAGACATAACTTACAGAAACCTATATTGGATCAGTTATTACTTGGGTCAATAAGACCATGCTAGGTGTTGGAGTTTCTGGACATCTGGTGACAAGTGGATTACAGGATTCAGGACTGCTGGCTGAGCAACCAGGGCCAGCATCTGAAGAACTACTGGAAGAAAAAAAATTCTTACCCATTGCAAATATAAAAAGACTGAAAACAAAGAAATAATGATTTGCTATTACAAATCCAATAAAAAGAGGTTATCTGAATAAGAATCCACCAGTTCTGGAAAGAACAACATCAGAATCAGAAATAACAGAATAGCAGCTAGCAGATCAGCATCAATTTATAATATGAAATAAAATACTCAGAAAAGTAGAATTAGGAGAATTGCAAAGGTCTATCCAGGCCAAAGAAACTAAGCCTTGCCAGAAGTAGCTAAGACAATAGAGACAAACCAGAGAGAGTTGATGGTAGAGGAAGCCAGCGTAGCTATTAAGCCATTTTCGTTTCCAAACCAGGCACCCTCTCCTCTAACTTCTCAGAAACAAAGAAACCCCTAACTGAAAAAACAGGAGGAACTGAAATGAAGAATTACGGAGCACCTAGAATAGCACAAAAGCATCAGAATAAGTTTGCCTGATTGAAGCTTATTAAAAAAGCAGCTTGCACAAGCATTAAAAGATGCCAATACTGTAATATCAAACGTAAGCACCAGCTCATTGCAAGAAATAAATCAGCTGATGTACAGCATGGTTGCAATTATAACTGAACACCTGGGATGCAAAATCAACGAAGAAGAAAATAAGTCAAATAGTGTACCACCAAGATGGAAGATTAGACTGGAAAACAAGAGCACCAAGATAGAATAAATGAAAGAAAAGAAGCTGAAGAACAAAAAGACCTAATCAAGAAACATCTCCTAGAAAGAAGTGAAACTAAGGAAGCACTGGAAATAATAAAGCAGCAAATAACAGCTTTGGCCAAGATGATCAGCAGATATGCTCATATTGCACACTGCAGAATCTTCAATTTCAATTGAATCTGAAAGGTTTCTACCAATCCATCAATGGAGCCTGCAGTAAATCAATCAACATCTGACAAACAAAAAACCAGCTCAGTTCCAGGAGCAGCTATGGAACAATCCAAAGAAATATAATTTGTATGCACCTTAGACAAAAGGAGGTGGATAAGAATAAAAAGAAGCTGAACTAAAATAACTTGTACTAACTGCAGAAATAGTACAAGAGAAAATAGCAAGGAAGATCAAGAAATGGTCAGCACCAAGTAAAGATAAATTGCATGGTTTTTGATTGAAACATGTCATTGGTCTACAATGACTCATTGCCAAGCAGTTAACAACATACTGCAAAGATATGAAATGGAAGATTGGTTAACATCTGGCAAAACCTATCTGATAATGAAAGATCCAACAAAAGAATCGAATAGAATGGAATCGAATCGAATTGAATCGAATCGAATAGAACAGAATTCTTTATTGGCCAATTGTGATTGGGCACACAAGGAATTTGTCTTGGTGCATATGCTCGGTGTACATAAAAGAAAAGATACATTTGTCAAGAATCATAAGGTACAACACTTAATGTTAGTCATAGGGAAACAGTCAATTTAAATCTTAAGGATACCAGCAACAAGGTTACAATCATACAGTCATAAGTGGGAGGAGATGAGTGATAGGAATGATGAGAAAATTAAAAATATGGGTTCAGAATGTTAAATTTACACAGTCGCAGAATTTGAGGGAAAATTTTTATAAAATGTTTTATAGGTGGCATTTAGATCCTAAGAAATTGTCGTGCATGTATCCTAATGTTCAACCAAAATGTTGGAGATGTGACTGCTTAGATGCTACATATTATCATATATGGTGGACCTGCAAGAAAGCAAAGGCTTTCTGGATAAAAATTTGGTGGGTTATGCAAAATGTTTTAAAGAAAAAAATTCAATTTTCTCCTCAATTGTTTTTACTGGGTATAGTTAAGGGCTTTTCAGTGGGTGAAACAAAATTGATATTGTATATGGTGACAGCAGCTAGGTTATTGATTGGTAAATATTGGAAAAGGGATGTTATGCCTACAATTCAAGAATGGACTTTGAAGATGGCCAGTTTTGCAGAAATGGCAAAGATATCAGCATACTTAAAAGACCAGACTCAAGAGACTCATGCATGGGAGTGGAAGAAATGGATAGATTATGTGCAGAATAAATATCAAACTAGGAAGTACCAGATAGCTTTTAGCTGAATGTTGTGTAGAAATGTATAGTATATAGGGGGTAAAATAGCTTATTGTTATGTAGAAATGTATAGTACACGGGGGGAGAATAGAAGGGTGGTAAAGTATGATATAATATAATGTGGACAGATTTCACCTTGGGGAAGTCATGGGAGGAGGGGAGGGTTAGGGAGGGAAGGGGGGTGGAAATGGGAAAATTTGTATTTGTAAAACTTTTTCAATTTTAAAAAAAAGGAATGATGAGAAGATTAATAGTAATGCAGACTTAGTAACTAGTTTGACAGTGTTGAGGGAATTATTTGTTTAGCAGAGTGATGGCGTTTGGGAAAAAAATGTTCTTGTGTCTAGTTGTTCTGGTGTGCAGTGCTCTATAGCATGATTTTGTGAGGGTAGGAGTTGAAACAGTTTACAGTATGTCCAGGATGCGAGGGGTCTGTAAATATTTTCACAGCCCTCTTTTTGACTCCAGCAGTATACAGGTCCTCAATGGAAGGCAGGTTGGTAGCAATTGTTTTTTCTGCAGTTCTAATTATCCTCTGAAGTCTGTGTCTGCCTGGTTGGGTTGCAGAACCAAACCAGGGATAGCACCAAGCAACTAGAGGCCAATTACCTGCTTACCAACAACGTTCAAATTGCTAACCAGTGTGACAGCTGATGCAGCCCAACAGCATCTAGTTGAAAACAAACTCTTTCCACCTTAGTAGAAAGGAAACTACCCAAACAGCTAAGGAACAAAAGATCAGTTCCTAATTGACAAGATGGTACTGGAAAACTGTAAGAGAATGAAGACCAACTTAACTGTAGTTTGGATTGATTTACAAGAAGGCATTTGACTCCCTGCCACATGACTAGATATTCAAGTGCATAAAAATAGCAGGATCAGTAGAAACATCAGCAGCTTTGTGCAAAGAGCAATGGCACAATGGAAGACACAGTTAATATCAAGAGAGAAACCTTTCAAAGAGTCTGGCTATCACCACTACTGTTTGTCATTACACTGATTCCTCTGTCAACAATACTGAACAAGTTAGGCCATAGCTATCAAGCATCAAAAATATCTGCCAGACTATCCCACCTTTTTTACATGGATGTGGAAAAACATCATTTGAAATAGAATTGCTGCTTAACAGTGACCAACTAAACAGTAAAGATATTGCAAGTAAGTTTGGACTGGACATATATGGCCATCCTCTTCATCAACCAAAGAAAGGTAGTAAAAACTAAGGAAGCAAGATGCCCTATGGAAATAACATCAAGAGTTTGGATGAAGACCATGACTTCAAACTGATAACATTAGACGTGAATACAATATGAGAGTGAAGAGGATCTCAAAGTTCAAACTCAGCAGCAGAAATACCATCAAAACAATTAACACTTTGGCAGTTTCAGTTGTTAGATACATAGCTGGAATAATGGACTGGACTCGACCAAAACTAAAAGCCCTGGATAGGAATCCCCAAATATAATGAGAATGAATCATGCCCTTCATCCGGGCAGCAACAAATTCTACTAACCAAGGAAAAATAAGCAGGCGGGGAAGGTTGCAGGTACATGAGACAGGTGAAGAAGAAAAAAGGGCACCGGAAGAATATTTGAAGGATAATAAAGAAGATGCACTGAAGCTAGCATACCATGAAGGCTTACTGTCTCTTTCCAAGACCGAACTGGCCTACAAGAAAGACCAAATGAAGAACAGAAAAGCAATATGGAAAGATAAAGTATTGCATAGTCAGTACAATAAAAGAAATGGCAGGCAAATCACATAACAAGAAGACCTGGCAATGGCTAAGAGCAAGAAAATTGAAGAAAAAGACTGCACAAGATCATGCCTGAAGAACAAATGCATACAAAGCCAAAGCTGAAAAGAAAGCAACAGACCGCAAATGCCATCTCTGCAAAAAAGCTGAAGATATAATGGACCACCTAGTTAGTTCTGCAAGAAGAGCACAAGCTAATTACAAACAGGATGACAAGGAAGCAACAATGGTGCATTGGAATATCTGCAAGAAAGACCATTGGCCTGCAGGCAAGAACTAGTGGGACCACAAAATAGAGAAAGTCATAGAAAATGAAAATGCTAAAGTGCCTTGGGCCTTTAGAATTCAAACAGACAGGCATCTGCCACATAACCCCCCAGACTAAACAACTGTCAATAAGAAAGACAAAAGAGTCTGGTTAGTGGATGTTGCAGTATCTGGAGACAGCAGAATGGAAGAGGAAGAAGTGGAGAAACACAACAAAGACTTGCAAACAGAAGTAGAATGACTGTGGCAAAAGGAAGCAAAGATAATAATAGTAAATGCCTTGAGTGCAACCCTAAAACATCTGGAGCACCACTTGAATATCATTGGCATTGACAAAATCACCACTAGTCAATTGCAAAGGGCAACTTTACTTGAAACATCTTGGGATGATACCTTCAATACCAGCAAACATCTGCCTGTCCCAGATCCTTGGGAAGGATTTGGTAGGTAGATTAAAATGCCAAATCCAGTCTAAACATCTGGCTGACTGTGTAACCAACCATAATTTATTATAGCCGTCCATCCCACTAAACTTTGGGCAGTATACACAATGCAAATACAGAGTTAAAGTGGACAGCCCAAATAAACAATAACAATAAAGACATGATTAGCCTCACAGACACATTAACCCCAGACCTGGAAACAGAGCCAATTCTTAAAGGCTTTTTGGAATTCCTGGGGCCTGGGTATCATCCGTATCTCTGGAAGGATGCTGTCTCAGAGGCCAGAAGGAGCAACAGAGATGGCACAGTTCCTGGGTCCCGCAATATAACAATGTTTAATTGAGGGGTCCTAGAGCATAGTCATTCTGCCAAAAGTATTGGGCAGGCAGAAATAATCAGAGTAGCAATAAGGAAAGATTAGTTTGGTTCCATCTAATTAGTATGATAATTTATCTGTTTGGTCTGAAATTGTTAATCTCTCCCCTCAATCTTTCCACTTTATTTGCTTTAACTTTCAAAGCTTTTCTTTCAGTTTATAAGTCTAAATTTTACTATGTCTTATTTTCATTTATATAAAATGCTTTCCAGCATCACTGGAATTTTAATTGCTATATGAACCACTTACAGGAGACAATTTTTATTTTTAGAAATGGAGTCAAAATTTAACAGAAAGGTTCCTCAAATCAACAGGTCATGCATGCTATGTTATATGCATGTGGTGATAGGAAAAATTTCTGTGTTGCAATGTATTGCTTGGATACATGGCAAAAACAAAAAACAAAGAACTCCACCATCAAACCCCAGGGCAGGGCAGGAAGCTAATATGACTGTGATTATAAAAAGAGCAGTAGCTCAAATTGGCAAGAAAATTTTCCTACAGAAGTCTGCAACACAGACCAAACTTACCCAAAAAAATAAAATAAATTGGGATGGGCAATAAGATTGTGGGTGAGGCTACCAAGTTAGATCATTTGCCATTATATGCCCAGGTGTTCAATAAAATACCCATCCCATAAATGGAGAAAATAGGTTATAACAACAACCAAAGGAAGTTGCAAACTCCATAGAAAAGAAAGGCATGGGATGCTAGTTTTCCTTTCTCATTGATGTACTCACAGTTTTAAAGAAGTGTCTAATCGCATTTGAGTGAGTGGAATTGGCTTTGTAGACTGTGGCTAGGGAAAACAATTTCTGAGGTAGTTCATGTGTTTTTTTAAACAGAAGCCTTGTTTTAGCCTTGAATACATGAGCTAATGAGCAGTCTGCAGCTTGATTCATCAAAGTCAGTTGATGTGTGAATGCAAGACCCTTATTTAATTCATCTCAAGAATGAAGGCAATCAAAAACCAGAGCAAATTTTCCTATTTTTTTTATCCTGCATGGAGAAAGCCTTGTGTTCATATAGCAGGCTAACCAAACCCCAGATACCCTATTAGTTGCACCTGTTTGCAGGTAAAGCCCTTGTGTGAAATAGAGTTCACTTGCAAATCAACAAGTTGTATGATTTAGTATGCTATGCAAAAACATTCTGACATATTTATTTATTCTGTGGCCAAACTGAGATTCTGTCACAGAATTCTATTGGGAGCAACCTGTTTAAAAGGGATCAAAAGGTTTTCAAGCAGAATTTAAACATATTAACCCTGTACATGAGAACTCTGTACAATTGAATATCCAGGCACCGAATTTCACCAAATCTGTACTATAATGGATAGAGCAGGACACTTGCTTGATTTCTCAGAATTGTTAGCATTTCTTCATTGTTTTCATTTGGAAATCCAAATTAAGAAATACCAATCAGACAGGAATTAGAATAGGAAAAGATTCCCCTTTCCCTGGAAGTTTGCATCAGTGACCTGAATCAATCAACCCACATTAATCATGTCAATTAAAATAACATGGAAAGGGAAACTAAAATATATAGCACTACAGGCTATAAACATCGCCCAAAGAAATAGCGAATACCACAGTGCACACAAAAGACATACTCTTACATGCTATTGGAGAAAGTGAAGTAGAAAGAGGGAGGAAAGAAAGAAAAAAACATGGACTGGGAGAAAAGACAGGTACCATTCCAATGATTGTAGGCATAGGGCTGTCACTGCAAACCCCCTCTAACATAGCCCTTCTGTTTAAGAAGGAATGGAAGTCACACCAGCTAGTTTAAGCATTCTCTTTCTCTCTTAGTTCCCCTGTCCCCAAAGGCAATGTTCAAACTTCTTCCTTCAAATTTATATTTCAAAATTACTTCCCCAAAATTGAATTTGACTGTTTGAATATGATTGCTTTTGTATTGTAGCCCGTGTTTCTACCAAAGGTCATAGCTGAGAGAGCACAGTATATTTCATGATTGGGAACAATGAAGTTTAAAGATTAAATAGAACTGATTTTGCCATGTAACCAGTTGGGCAAGGACAGTAAAGAGGGGCTGCTCTCCCTTTATCTGTCTTAAATTGCATTGCAACAAGCAGGGAATAAAGATGCGAGAAATGTCAATTGCTTTTCTGCATTATTTGCAATCTAAATGCCAATTTGTTCAGGATTTGTAGCTGGTTGAAGCTTCGGAGTAACTCTTCAAAATATCTGAGAATTGATGGGGATGTTCTGACAGCACTATGCACAAAGATTTAAAGATTTCACAAGATGATCCTCAGAACCTTTTGATCCAAGCAAACACACTAATAAATGGTACTTACGTGGTCAGCAGAGTCCTTAAACCTCAACTGACGAGAAGGAGGAAAGAAAATGGAGATAGAATAAGGGAATGGTGATGCAGATTAACACATTCATACGTGAGGTTTGGCACTAGCAAGATCCCAATAATATATACAGTTCTTCACAAATGTATTCTAAAAACGTAAAACGTGTTAGAACCTGATATTTAACTTGCTTTCAACTGTCTAATTCCCATCACAAAGCTAAGCAAGAGAGCTTGTCTTTTCAACTTGTGCAGAATGACGACAACTGCAAACCTAAGTATACCTAGGCATACTCCATCAAAACGAACTGGAATTTAGGACAAACTAGCCACATATCTGGTGGCTTAAGGCATTTATTATATCTAGTGCAGAGGTAGCTATCTTGGTGTTCCTTTGATGCTTCAAACAAACCTCAGAATCTTTCACTATTTACTGAGGAATTGTGGGGAGACGAAATGGGTGAAGAGGGCACTCATAAGCAGGTCATGACATATCACTGATGATGAAATATCACTATTTGTATGGCTCTTCAGTGCCCATGTGTTCAGAGGCCTTGTTTAGGATGACCCAGGTCCTTTTGAATAGAGCAGGCTCAGAGGTCTACCCGTAGGACCATTTGTAGGAATATGTTGGGCATTTATCTGACAAAATCCTTCAGATCTGCTCCAATTAGACTCCGGCCTTGGGCCAGGGTACAGTTTTGCTTTATTATCTGGGAAGGGTCTGATCCTGTTGGGGCTGAGGAAGTGGACAAGTCCTCGTGATTGAGCCTGCCCACATGTATATTAAATCCATGCCTATATGCAAACTTCTTATCCTGTTTCTTTCTTTCTAGCAAAATGTATTAATCTTTATTCATTTCCATTCCTAAATCAAAGACGTAAGGACTGTTGGTTTTCAGCTGCTGTATTATATAATGATGATTATTTTAATATCTATAGACAAATATTCTTTAGTTTATTACATGCTTTGGATTATTTCCAAAAAGTGGGTTTTAGGATATTGACATTGCAAGCAATAACAATCCTCCCCCAAAGAACATTATGGAATAAATATATTAAAATATGACACATACATCACCACTGTTAAAGATAATGTATATCTATTAGTAAAACATTCAAAACCGCCTCACAATTATACAATTACTGTATTTCTTAAAAGAACAGGGTAGAAATATGTAAAATGAGCCAGTAAAATAGTGGTGCATATTCAATTTTAAGTTTGGCTTTTTTAAATGGTTACACTGTCAACTTCAACATACTATAATCTTTCCCTTTCATCAGAGAAACCTCTGTTTTAGGAGCATCTCTGTGATGAAATCAGCTACAGGTAAATGTTGGAATTTATAAAACTGCTACCTACCAGATAAAACAGTTCTCTGCTAAAATAGCCCAATTGCTTCTTAAGTATTTAGTGTCACTGAATAAGATAAATGGCTTTGAGGGAACCAAAGGCCTTGATAAAAAAAATCTGCTGCTGTTACTGCTTAGAGAGAGTAACCAATGTAAGCAGAGCTAATGTTGGCAGTTGATATCACCAAATCTACAGTTCTAGTAAGAGCACCAAATAGATTAGACCAAGTCTAATCTATTACTAGAGTAACTACAGTTCTAGTAAGAGCACCAAATAGGTTTGATCAAGACTAGTCTGAGATTTATTTTCTGCCCTGTTTACAAACTGTTGCAAAGAAGGCCTGCCCTAGCACTACACACACGATTGTTGAATGCACATTCTTTACTTTAGCTGTCTGATTAAAGAATTACTGTGTGTGAGTTGGGCAGTCATATAAATGAAATAAAATTCTTTTAAGAGCAGTGAATCTCATGTGGATCTTGTTAATGAAGCCAAACCAAATAGTCAAATAACTCTCTTTCCAGAAGAATAGTTGCTACCCAGGACCCACTTCTCAAGAAAGCAACAGCTATTTTGAAGTCTTATTTCTGAGTTTATTTTATAAGTTGTCAATCAGTGTGGACACAAGGTAGACAATTAAATATCCTCCAGATTTTTTGGACAATTCTCATAAATTTCAGTCAATCTGGCTTATCGCAAGAGTTGTGGAAGTCATATTCAGAATCAGGAAGATGCATCACGTTGCCTACTGTATGTTCTTATTTTATCCTAAGTAAAATGCTTTTCTAACTTGACAATTAAAATGAATACAGTACGGTCAAGTATCAAAATATTATGTGTCTTGGAATCTTGAAATCACAAAATATATTGGCACACAAAGCCCAGAGTAGAATTGAAATGTGTATATACAGGATGGAACACAGCAGTGTGATTTCTCTGATACTGGGAATCCAAAGTTACTGTCAGATTAGTACCTTTAATTATTGTATTAGAAAAGGGCTGTTGCAGCTTTATACTTAGAAAAGCAGAATATGTTTATGTGGTAAACTATACAGTGGAGAGTACTGTCTCCTGAACTCTGCTGAAGTAATACATACAGGCAAATTCTTGAGATAAAGTCATGCTTGTCTGTCCATGTAGGACACAATGATTGATGCTGTCCTGCTAGCTACTTTTCAGCTGGAGGCAGAGACACAGCACAGAAATTTACTTAAGTATAAAGTTCTCTTACAGAGCAATCAGTTACTAAATTCGAATGAAAGAAGGAATATGTAGCACATTTTAAATTTCCCTTCTATTAGTTTTAAATACAAAATGAAGAACAGTATTTTATATATGACAAAATGTTCCTCTAAATAATCTTGACCAATGTGTAATAGGGAGATGAAGGGAAAAGAGGAACTAAATGACAGCAGTATTATTTATCAACACAATGTGAAAAGCTCAGTGCATTTCTGATAGTCTTCCCAAAATTTTAGAAGGCAATATTATCTGAATGGTCAATATGAAATGCTGACTGCATTTCTGATGATAAAGTCCCTAACATTTTAGATGGTGGTATTATCTGAATGGTTTTCTGGCTTTATGACTGTTCTCAGGCAGCTGGATCAAGTGCATGATACATTGCTACACCTTTAGCCTTCAAGCCTTTCACCTGACTGTGCTTGCAGCTTTTCCATCTGTCTGGTTATCATCCAAGAACACCCACCCATATAACAAAAATGGCAAGTGCCTCCAGGAAGGACAGATCATTGTAATTCCCATTCACACTGACTGATTCCTTGGATGAGATCCAGAATTAGCCTGCACAAGTAGTTGACTTATTAATTTCCTAGGAATCCCTTGCTGTTTAAATGTATCCCCAGTTTAGCGCTTATGTTTCTACAAGAAACAATGACTGGAGACCAACTGAAAAATATCCCAACAAATATATGTGTGAACAGTAAGAATGAAGCCTCTTTCTAGCAGAGAATAAATACAAATCTTATCTGGCAAATAAGACAAATAGAAAGCTTTGCAAGGCATGGTCTTAGAGTATTATACTGCACTTCCATTTGTTGAAGGATAGGATATTTCTTTCAAGAAATAAAAGGCAAGTCATATCCATGAAGGATAATCAGAGGAACACACACACACACAGAGTGTGTTTTACATCAAAGTTAAAGATATCTGTTCTACTGTGGCTGTTTCTGCATAGACTCTTTTACTTTCTTATACAAAATGTGGTGGTTCAATGGGTTTAATTACATTATTTCATCTATAGGAGATTAACCATATAGTTTATTGAAGAGCAAATCTTTAGCCCTAGAGAAAGATAGCAAACGGATGAATTTTACCAGCTAAAAGGACAACTTTCTCAAAAACACTATGTATCTTCCCAGATATGAAAATTTTGAAAAGATTCATATAAATTCTGATGATCTAATCCAAGAAATATAATCCTGTGCTAATAGGTTCTTATTTTATTTCTTCTTCATTCTTAGGCTGGGCTTTATTTTCTAGTGTATGAAAGGTGTGTGTGATTTATTTTATTTTCTTATTGTTTGCTGTGCTTTGCTCCCTTTTGAGAGAGAGATAAATAATTCAACTATACTTAGGAAGCAAATCAATTAGTCTGTGCACTTGTCTTGTAATTCTACTGGGTGCCATTAAAAAATCTAGCTCACAACTGATCACCCCAGCTTGCAACCGTAGAAACCTCAGGAACTACAGATTTTTTTTCCAGCATGAATCCTCCCCCCGCCCCCCACTAATCTCTCCTGAATCCAAAAGGTATTCTGTCTTAGTAAGCAGAAAAACTACAACAAAAGGTTCAAAACTAAGACTTAGTTTCTTATTTATTTCAGTGACATTATGAGTATACTACTTACACTAAGCAACTCCTGACAAGATACTCAGCTCCAAAGAGATGATAGGCAATGCTTATATTATCTTGCTCCCTAGATTACATTAAGAAGGATTTTAGATTTCTCAAAAACTATTTTATTCTATTCAACCCTTTCCCTACTGTTTTCATTTCAGAAAGTTTTTTGATTTGACAAATCATGTCAATCAAATATAACAAAACCTTATTAACACTTGTAGTAAAATACAGAACCATCAATAAAGCATAAATTTATTTCCAGCATACTACTGAAGAATCCAAGACTTTCCATTTAGGACGACTTAATTAACATTAGAAGCTAATTCTGAAACTCATTTAATCCATTTTTAGCGAAATTAGCAACATTTAATAACACTTAACCTTTTGGATGTGTTATTCAAAAAGCCCATTTAGTTGTATTTTCCTTAAACCTATTCCAACAAATTGATTCCTTTAGATTAATTCTATCTTTTCATTCATTACTTGAATTTCATTATATGAGTTTATACTTGCAATCTCTAGTTATATGGTGTTGTATACCACATACTGTGCAGTTGGCCTTAAATTCCAAATTTATTTATTTAGAGTAAACCTAATGAATCTGTGGCCTTCTAGATGTATTTGGACTGTAGCTTCCATTAACCATGCCCAATGACTCTGTGGATTAATTCAAAGGGGATCAGTTCAACACCATTTGGGATCATAGATTTCCCACCTGTGTTAGAATTTTAACCAGTCCTATGAACCAAAAAAGTAATAATAATCACTGACATGCAGATAATTCTGCAAATAAGTATGCATATTCATCAACAGCGGGCTATACCTGGGATTCAGCTACCATGACATCTTTGATGACATGTGGTCCAACTGGTTCATTGTTCTCCATTTTTACATAGGTGACTTGGTAACCTCGAATTTGGCCATGCTGTTTGTTGGAGATGGGTGACTTCCAGGAAACACGAATTGCTGTTGAGTTCACTGACTCTACCTCCACTTTCCGTGGGGGAGCACTGGGCACTGCAATGCACATAGGAAAACTTAGTTAGAGAGAAATCATCATGTTGCATCTAACACTGGTATCTTAATTGTGATTGCTTTCTCTAATGCCCACTCTTCAAATAGTTTTCTCAGGAACAAGTATTTCTGTACATGCATGTCTGTATATATAGACATGTCAGATTTCAAAGATTAACAGTGTATGGCATACATGTACAGCATCTTCAATGGTCTAAGATATCCTGTTATTATAAGAAGATGCAAAGCTTTCCTCAGAAAACTAATCCCCCCCTCTCTTTGCATTAAAGAGTGAGCAGAGAAGAGAAGCAGATTTATTAAAGAGGAAAGAAGCATTTAGAACAATGGCTTACAGTCAGTTGCTCCACTGCTACAGCAAAAGGCTGTTCTGAAGATTGAGATGCCTGCTTAGGCTTCCAGGTTATAGAGTGCTTTTTAATAAAAAGTGAAAAATGGCAGTTGCCTGAAAAATTTCAATTTTCTTACAAGGAGGTACTTTCTCATAAGGCAGTGTACAACCTATTTACTATTTGGCAAAATTGCATTCTTATTATTCTGGGTTCTTACACCGAGAGACAAAAATATCAATGCAAATTTAAAAAGAGCACAGAGGGAAGGGATGGAGGAATGCTTTCTCAAAGAAGCTTTTCCTTCCCTATATGAATGGGGCAATGTGTTCATTTTAGAGTCCCCCTTGCCATACGGCTATTCAGCCTTAGCTTGGAAAACCAAAACAGCATTCAACTTTTGCAAAAGCAATCCAGGGCATTCAAAAGCACACAGTGCCTCAATTGTCAATACAAGAGGAGGTTAATTGGAGGCTGGGAAGTGGGTGAAATCTGCAAGCATGATTCCAGAAAAAAAAGATATGGCTGGCTGACAGTTGCTCAGCTTTAGGCAACACATTATTTTCCATAGATTTCATTCCTAATTGTAAATAGTTATTTGAAGAGGAGCATCGAGGGAAATCATGATTTAGCAAAGGAAAGGAGGACAGAATGGGGAATGATGTATGTTCTTCAGCCTTTCCAAAAAGCAAGTGGAAAGTAAATGTAACAGTGTCTTAACAAATTGATCCCTTTTCTTATTAGAGTCAGCTATGCCTTGAATGTTACTTGTGACAGCTCTGCAGGGCCCAGCTACCATGAATCTTACCTGCTACAGAGCCTTATGCTAATGGCAACTACTCAGGAATTGACTTATGTTGGGTTAGTACGTGTCACTCCAATTATAAAAAGAATGTATTAACTAACAAATATATTTTAAGATACAAAAAAGGATTTCATTCACCTTAGCTGCTATTTATGAAACTTCAGTGTTATTGGAAGCTTTCAAAGTCACGCCTGACAAAGCCTACCTGGGAGAGCCAACTCTGCAGCCCTCAGACTAATGTTTCAAGTTTGCCAAGACATTTCTAGGGTAGTAGCTTCCCTCTAGCTAAGGCTTTGCTAAATGAGAACTAAAGCAAACAAATCAAGTAGCAGAGCCCACAGACATGTTTCTTTTCCTGGGAAACAGTCCCTGAACATAGCTATGCATCACTTCCTAGAATTTCAGCAATGCAAGGAGTAATACAGCAGAGGCAATAAAACCAAAGAATGCCTGCTCTCAGTTTAAGAGTGGCTCGCTTCCTCCTATGTTTACTTATGGCTTCTCCAGTGTTTTGAGGCCAGAGTGTAACATAACAAGTGCCAGTCACTCTGAGTACTGTCACTCTCTAGACAGGAAACTTAAGTTGAGACCTAACAGACTTGTCTACCTAATGCAATACATTGTTTTACTTCAATGTGTCCCTGATAGAGAGTTAAGAAGCAGATCAGTATAGGCAGCAGCATTCTACGCAACTTATCTATGAACCTCACATGGACAAGACTCTTATTACTTATTGATTGACTCTGACTCACATTCTAACTGAATATGATTATAAAGGAGCTGCCCTATTTTTTAAAAAAATGAACACATTGTTGTTTATATATTGTAGAATAAGATCCACGGTGCATTCCCAAGAAACAAACTTGTAACAATCAATAGAGTCCCTGTTACCTTTGACCATGTGTCAAAACCTACCGTCTTCATCAGTGCGAACAGAGACAGGGATGCTCTCCGGTCCAGGACCAACATCTGTGTGAGCCCTCACCCACACTTTATACTCTGTCCATTTCTCCAAGTTGCTGATCTCCCAGCTGGAGTGCTCATGTCCAATGCCCTCAACCACATGCTTGGTGCTGTCCTCTCCTTCCACTGCCTGGTACGCGATGGAATATTGTGTGATGACTCCATTGCGGCTCTGAGCCGGTGGTGGTACCCAACTTACCCGGATGGTGGTAGAGCTGATGCTTACACATGCGACCTCTTGGGGTGGGGCAGAAGGGGCTAGGTATAAATAAATGAAGTGGGAAGATGTAGGGAAATGGTTGGGCAAAACATACCAAGCACAGTGAGATCTTACCCAACCAACAGAGATTCTCCTAATACAGAACAAAGTTTGTATTTCTTTTTATTTAAAAATATATATGCATAGGAATTAGGTCTATGTGTGCCATTCACAGGATCACCAGTTGTGGTTACCATAAGATAAGTGTGCCATATATAGGAAAGAAAATTAGAAATCATAGATCTTAGAAAATACTTAGAAAAGAACAGAAGAGCAGAAGTTCTCAAGAAAGAATGTGTGATCTAAAAAAGATAACAAACCAACTAAGAATAATGTGTCACATTTAAATAATTCAGTTATATTCTTTCTGAGGAGTGGTATTTGAGCAGTAGTTTGCATGGATACATTTTGCTTAAACCGCTTAGAACAGAATCCTAGAATACAAAGTCTACTGAATGTGACATATAATGCCATAGCTTTTAAATTCCTGAGAAGGAGTTGAAATATAAAGGCCACGAAGAAAGTTTTTAAAGAGATAAAAACATGATTTGCAGGATGGAAATATCACTAAGTAGTGAAGGAAACTTAAAACATCATTTTTTAATTTGGTAAGCAGAACAAAAATAAACTAGCAAACATCAGAACAGGAATATTTCGTATACTAAACTGGAGAAAAGGCAGATCAAGACAGTTATTAAGAAAAACATAAGAATTATGTGAAAATTAAACTTAAAGCTACACTTTAGATTGCAAGGACCAACATCAAACTCAGAGTTACCTGAGGATGCTAAAGCGGGGGTGAAATGCTCCTGGTTCGGCTGAATTGTAGTGATGGTGGCCGATGGTTTGGAAAACCGGTAGCGATGGCAGCGCAAGGCTCCACCCTCCCGCCCGGTCGTCTTACTTCCTGGTTTTAACCGGGAAGTAATCTGTTTTTTACCCTCTGCGCATGCGCAGAAGGGCTTGCGCATACACAGAGGATCTGCGCGTGCATGTCATGTGCGCGCACACACTTCCGAACCTGTTGGGATACTAAGCTGGCAGGAATAGTTAACACCCTAGAAACGGGTGAAATCTACATTTCTGCTGTGGGCAGCAGAAGGATACTGCAAAAATCTCCATTCCTACCCACTCTAGGGGAGAATACTGCAAAATCCCCATTCCCTCCCCACTCCTGGGGAAAGGATATTGCAAAATCTCCATTCCCACCCCACTCTGGGGCCAGCCAGAGGTGGCATTTGCCGGTTCTCCGAACTACTCAAAATTTCCACTACCGGTTCTCCAGAACCTGTCAGAACCTGCTGGATTTCACCCCTGCCTAGAAGATAGGTTCAAGATCCAGATGGATCTTGACAGACTTGAACACTGGGCCCTATCTAACAAAATGAAATTCAATGTAGAGAAAAGTAAAGTCTTACACTCAGGTAAGAAAAACCAAAAGCACACATATAAACTGGGAGAAACCAGGTTTAATAGCAGTGACTGAGAGAGGGATCTTGGAGTCTTAGTGGACAATCAGCTAAATATGAACCAGCAGTGTGCTGCGGTAGCTTAAAAAGCCAATGCAATCCTAAATTGCATTAACAGAGGGATACAATCAAGATCAAGTGAGGTACTAATACCACTCTATAAAGCCTAGTAAGACCACACCTAGAGTACTGCATCCAGTTTTGGTCACCACACTATAAAAAAGATGTTGAGACTCTAGAAAAAGTGCAGAGGAGAGCAACTAGGATGATTAGAGGACTGGAGACTAAAACATATGAAGAACGGTTACATGAACTGGGTATGGCTAATCTAATGAAGAGAAGGACCAGGGGAGACATGATAGCTGTCTTCCAATACTTGAGGGGTTGCCATAGAGAGGAGGGGGTCAAGCTGTTTTCCAAAGCACCTGAAGGCCAGACAAGGAATAATGGATGGAAACTGACCAAGGAGAGATTCAACCTAGAAATGAGGAAGAACTTTCTGACAGTGAGAACAATCAACCAATGGAACAACTTGCCTTCAGAAGTGGTGGGAGCTTCATCACTTGAGACTTTCAAGAAAAGATTGGACTGCCATTTGTCAGAAATGGTGTAGGGTCTCCTGCTTGAGTGGGGGGGGGGGGCTGGACTGGATGACCTATAAGGTCCTTCCAACTCTGTTAATCTGTTAAAGATGTAAAACAGTTGCTATTCAATCATTCTCTTCTCAACCAGATCAAATTATGGGAAACCTTTTATGATTGATTATTTCTGTTTATTAGCTGGTTATGTTAGGTCCACTATTGTTATTGTCACTGTAAAAAAGTAATTAAAATGAAATAGTAAATGATTATAAAATTCTCTTAGGAATCTCACAAAAAGTTCCAAAGTATTCATATTAAAAGATTAAGCAGTATGTGGGTATCAAAGATATGACACAGCAGACAAATAGCAAATGGTTTAGATGCCATTTTATAGTATGGATATTGTCCAATATCATGGTAGGTTATGCTAATTTTGATGATCAGAGGGCAGGTAAAGCTAATGAAACTCACCAACTTTGAACTTCTAGTATTAATTATAAGCAAAAGCTGATTAACATCATAGCTTTATTGAAAACATACTCTATATTTGAGAGTTAAGAAGTATAAAAGAAATTTATAGAAAACTGAGGAACTAAAGGAAGCAATATGAGATGAAGTGTCTTCAATCAATGTTTGAAACATCAAAGTGCAACTCCATCAAAAATGATTTATTTCTGATACCCCAGTCCTCTCAAAACGGCTGCTATCTACAATATATCTTCACCAGTCTACCAGTGAGGTATGATACTGGCACATATATGTGGCTATGCTAGGAATATCCAGCAGTAGAAGCTTTCTGGAAACAAGAACAAATTGAGTATATTTTCTTTTCTTTTTTTTTCTTTAAAAAAACCCGCTGAACATCAATACAAGTTGAATTTACAGCTCGGCCTGTGCACTGATTCCAATAGAGTTCCTAATTATTTACTTGTTCTAGGTGCCAGAATTTTTTTTAACAAAACTTGAAAAAAATATGGGATCCTGTCACTAGACCTATGCTGCCATGATAATCCTGTTTCATTAGATGAAAAATAATTGTAGATGTATCTTATGCTTTCTGGAATATATTTATTGCTATTAGAACTGTACAACAATGCTTCAAAAACAATTGGGGAGGTTATATATAGGTCCCACACAAGCATAGCATTTCTCTGCTCTTCATTAAAATGGCTTGGATTTTTAAGGATGTTGTTTAAACTAAAAAAGGGTGCCACTTCTTTAAGAATTATATTAACTTTAAAGAGTGGGCTTCTGAAAGCAGTATCATCTTTAATCCAGACTCACATGGAATCCTAAATAAAGTTGTACATCTATTATTTATTGAAAACACACACACACACACACACACACACACACAAATAAGGAATAGCTAAGAGCTGCTGTGCCTGTGAAATTTGCAAGCACTTTTTCCTAATCATTTTGAAACATTCTACTACTTATTGTTTATACAACAAAAAGAAGAAAAGAAGAAGAATCCTCCATAATCATGAATGTGATCAAATGATACTCTCTGCTATATGCATTTTCCACTGTAAAATGGAGAAACATTTAGGCTGTTTTGTATGATGTTTGATGTCCTGGGATTCCAAGTTATGATATTTCTCTTTTGATGTTTCTTTTGTTATGCATGTAAAATAAAATTATTTTAAAATGATAAAGCAGGCTTGCAAGCTCAATTTGCCTAGAAATTTGACTAGTAAAGGAAGAAAGTCAAGACCACAAAAGTCAAAGATAAAGAGAAACACGAGGTACCAAAAAACAGGTAGTAAACATGTAGGTTTCCTGGGTACAAATAGCTAAGCAGTTCCTTCCACACTTGACTCATAAACATTTTGGAAATTGGGATTCACTGAGACAATTTTTTTTATGCTACTTGACAAAACTCATGGCAATTAGAAAAAGGAGAAATGAAAGATGTTTAACAAAGTACAGTAAGTGAACCATGTGAGGCACAAAATTATTTTTGACTGCTGATAGCTAATGGCTGGGTAAGAATCTCATCTGTGAGAGTGCCAATATACAAACAGCAAATTAACATTAGAAGAGGTTAAAATAAAATTAAACAATGGAAACATAAAAAAACCTGAATGAGATAAAAATATATGCCAACATGTATCTAGATATTATGCACAGTCAATGTCATAACGTTCACCATGTTCATACAGGCAACATGATCACATTTGCAATGCCTTGATTAAAATTTCCTTGCAAGGTACAAAGGCCAGCAGTTCATGCTGATATGATGAATACCAGGACCTTAATAATGTAATTCCAATGTATTTTTAAAGGATTGAATGAATAGATCATTCTCATAATGCTGGAAGCAGTATCACTTTGTACAAGGGCAACATAACTACATCCAGAATTAAGAGAACGTTTGGCAAGTAGTTTTCTTTGTAATATTTACATTTATCTAAGTTCTAGATATTTTCTTTTAGCCTTCCATTTGATCCAGGCTTGATCTGAAGTTGGTATACAGGCGTGTAATGCCAGTTCCTCAAAATGACCACCTAGTTTTAAGTGTATAATCTTTCTCATCATATTCCATTGCTTTTCTCTTGCCAGATTCCCGATAGTTTAATTATTCAAATCTTTACTTATAACCTTGAATCCCATGGATCAGCTACTGGAAGAGTAAAACATCTACTTCCTCTATCAGTTCTATATTCTGAAGGATCCTCTATAGTGAGTGCTTTACAGTGGTTGATGGGCCATTGGCTTAAACATCTGGTACATGTATGTGTACATGTGTAAAATAATGTGTACCATTATGCAAAACCACAACTTAAGTTCTTGTATCAGATGTTGGGATACAAGTGCAAATAACAGCCCTCATCACGACATTACTGCACATATGTCATTTTAATATAATCCCAGTTTGCTGTAGATGACTATAGACACTGAAGTAATATTAAATGTGATTGAAGTGAATGTGTAGACTGACTAGAATATCTGAAATGATTTCCTCATAATTTATCATTACAGAAATCTTACACACTTGGACTTGCAATATAGAGCAGGACTGGAAAATCCTTAATGACTAGAAATGAGGGAGAACAAGAAGTGCTGTGGATTAGTTAATGATGCAGAATGTCATATAATGGGTGTGGAGGGGGTAAATATATTTTTCATTATTTTACTTTTTAAGCTGTTTTAAATCTATTTTCTGACTGACACTATAGTCCTGTGATTTTTCTTGCCTCAAAATGATGAAGTATCTTACTACTGGTTTTCAGCAGTTTGTCCATCCTACATCCTGTTTTGGCACATAGATATGAGCATTATTTAGAAAAATTAATATCAGAGACCTATCAACTAAGTTCAGGGACTTCTTCCTTATTTCTATCTTCAGTGGCAACTTAACATGCAATCTTCAGCTGCAGACTGGGATCTACAACTGCACACTATCAGAATTATCCTCCCTTATTACAGGGTAGGCAAAATAGCTCCTCTGGGAGTCACACACATTTCTTTCTGCTGCTAATTCTGGATGTATTTTAATTTGCAAGCGGATGGAAATGTTTTTAAATGAAAGAGTCTTGAGACGCCTAATCACATCTTATTTCCTAGAATGTTTCTATGCAACATCAACTCAGAAACAGTATTAGGAAGGTAATATAACATGAAATAACAGGCAGTGCTTTATTCTGATATTGACTCTAGTGGACCTGAAGTAAGAGATGAACCTCTCTGCCAAATCTAGCAAGGCAGCCAAAGAGGACTTCAAAGGTTCTAGGGAACAGTCCACGAAATCACCAGGACTAGGGTAAGAATGGTGTTTTGATAGGTTTGAAAAACCAAGTTAGGAGTCTACAGACAATAAGAGAGAATGCGAGGCAACACTGAAGATAGAGTAAGGAAGGTCTGTTTATAAATATGCATGTGAGTTTTTAAATACATATGTACTGTAACAGAGAGTATAAATTATCTGGAGACATTCTACGAGGGAGGGAATCACACGAATGGTTCAAGAGTGGTATGTGTGATAGAAGTGTGGGGTTAACAGAAAGAGTGGGAGGAAGTAGATCCTAAACTGGGGAAGCTATAAGTTCAAAGGAGTGGCTGCATATTTTGATTTAAATTATGTGATAAAGCTGGAGCAATCACAGCGGCTATTTAAAGAATGGACTACACCATTATATACTTTTGTGATAGCACCTATCATACTCTACTCTCTCAAAACGCAAATGTGCTTAACAAGCCAAAATATTGCACTCTAACTGCAGAGGCATCATATATTGCTCAGTTACACACAGCCTTGCATCACAATTCACATCTATCATACTTCACATCTGAATTACTCTTTGTTTCTGAGATCTGTCCTTTTGGCTTAAGTACAATGATTGAGAAAGTACCCAATTGCTCCCTATCGATTCATGGATTTCTTCAGTAGCTGCTACCAGTTCTATAAATATTCCCATCCAATATGTTCTTCAATATCTAATATTTATAATATCTACATTTGGGTATCATTTGATCTAATTTATTGGTTTGGCATTTCATTAGTTTGACACTACGATTTCACAAACAGGACTGCTGTAGTCCTTATAAGTGATATGCTGCTAATGAGAAAATGAACCGTAATTTCAATCACAAGTAGAGCAGTTCCACCCTGAGCTGATTCTACTTGGGAAGGCATTGGCTGCACACAGAAAGCTCTGCTGTTATTGCCTTCATTTGTTGCCCCATGGAGTCACTAAACTCTTGACAGATGGCACAAACAGAAATGTCTCACTTCCACCCTGAATGTTTTCATAAAAGCAAGCCCTCAAATCACCAGTGAAAACAAGCTTATCTCAGAGCTTTTTGATAGCCTTAATCTGCTTACGTGCTACATTCTGAGCTGCCAATAAGTGAACTGAGCTTATACTTCACCAGCACATGGGCTGAGAAGAGAATAAAAAGCAATCCAGTGTCAGTCATCTTTTCATCTGGCCATCTGATTAATTTTACTGTTGCCTGGTATAGTATATAGTATGAACATGCAACATGGCATACCAGACTACTTAATTCAGCATTCATTCTCTGCAAAATGTGTTAATGATTTTCTCTTCTTATAGAGATTGGAATTCCTCTTTTCCAAGTGAATTCATAGAAATTTCCAACGGCAATAACATAATGTGTATAGCACATAGACAGCTGGATGTCCTGGGATGTATGGGTAAGGGTATTTCTCAAAGGGATATGAGCACATGCAGAGCAGGGATATGCATGCACAAGGTTCAGAGATTGAGTATCTTGTTTGCAATGGAATGGAGAGTGGGAGAGGATGCAGTAAAACTCACAGAGATAGGGAATATATCCTATTTGCTTTTCCCTGTAAATCTGTGAGTCTACCTGTTGAAAGGGCATGATCTGAAAGAGAAACAAGACTTACCCTGGCCAAATGGGCTCCTACTTCAGAACTATAGCTGGCTTGTCATTCCTCATTCCTCTAGACAATGGTTCTAACTCCCCATCAATTAGCACAGTGGCAACAGCATTTCCCTTGCTTACATTCCCATAGCCATTCAGAGACACTTACTGGACTGTGCTGTCCGAGCTTCCAAAATTGGTGTAAGGACTCCTAGTCCCTGCTCAGACCGGGCTCCTAGTTGAAATTTGTAGAGTGTGTCTGGCTTGAGCCCTTCAACTGCATAAGATGAAGTCTGGTCGAATTCCACCTTATGCTGGAAAAGATAAAGAGTCGTTTTCTTTTTATTTGGAGGGGAAATAAGGAAAGCCAACCTTTAATGCTTTTTTTTGTTCTTAAATAATTTGCCCATCAATACTTGCAGATTAATCAAGTCAATAATACAACCCAAGTTACCGAACCCAAGTTACTGAATTTGCATAACAGTAGGAAAATCATTATCTTCAAATTGAGGACACTAACAAAGCACAGTCTTGTGCTCTTCAGAAACAAAATATCTATTAGAAATGCAACCACAGCATTCTGTAACATGTCAGTGTAAAAATGTGAGGAAAGCAAAAAGAATGAATTTTTCCTCCCAGAATTTTGCTATGTTAAGTAGCTTTTAAATCAGAGTTTGAGCAATTGTAATATAGAAACTTTATACACAATCACATACACAGAGACACTACTCTCTTGGGTGTAGCCAAAGAAGGGGTCTTGGATAGTATTGTGCATTCCACAATTTTATACAGGTAGTTCTCAACTTACAACAGTTCATTTAGTGACCATTCAAGGTTACAATGGCACTGAAGTGATGTATGACCATTTTTCACACTTATGACCATTGCAGCATCTCCATGGTCACATGATGAAAATTCAGATGCTTGGCAACTGACTTATATTTATGACATTTGCAGTGTCCTGGGGTAATGTGATCCCCTTTTATGACCTTCTGACAAGCAAAGTCAATGAGGAAGCCAGATACACTTAACAACTGTGTTAACACTGCAGTGATTCATTTAACAACTGTGGCAAGGAAGGTCATAAAATGGGGCAAAACTCACTTAACAAATGCTTCATTTATCAACAGAAATTTGGGACTCAGTTGTGGTTTTAAGTCGAGGATTACTTGTATAATCATTGAAAAGTCACAGAAGTTAATGTTGGTCACAAGCAAGTCAGCAAACAGAGTATTTCATTGCCTCTAAGTGTTAATGTATAAAATTGCAAAGAAAAGATATGAAAGATAAGAGTCATGCCTACCGAAAATTCAGTCAGAAAGGTACTTAATAGAATTTCTAGTGAATATATCAGCTGGGCTTCAGCTTTATCCCATCAGCAGCAGAAACTAACAGGCACATCCAGATTTGTTTTCATTTGTATAATTCATATCACAAAATCCAGTATTACAGAATTCCAGTAATTTTAAGGCACAGAGAACACAGAGCCTTAGTCTAGTATTATCCCACATAACCCTTTAAGTCTTTATTTCAGATATTAATTAATTGACAATTAAAAAGCACTTTCAGATACTGAAGACCCCAAAACATTTCTTAATGCAAAACAGCCTATATACGAGACAAGCTATGGCTAAATTTCACTTCCAAGTCATCATAAGGACTAGATGGACAACCTTTGAAGCTTCATCTACGCATTCATGACAAAGGGAATGCTTTCAGTAATTATTCCTTATGGACAGGAATCCAAGTGATTGCAGGAGTTCTTGATTCTCCTTCTCACACAGAAATATGTACAAAGGTTTACAACCACATGACACCTTCTTTTTTAGAAGCTGTTTTCAACAACAATCTTCTGTATTTACCTATATTTTGACAAGAATCTAACTGGCAATATAGAAAAACCTGCCTCACTTCCATAGGAAACTATAGTATAGCAATCAATTATTATTATTTCTTACCTGGATCCCATTTGTTCCCTCCCAGTATATCAGCTCATACTTGGTGATGCGCTCTTGAGAGGCTGGCAGCCAAGTCAACATGATCCGTGTGTCTGATTCGGCCTCGGCTTGGAAGTCTGTTGGTTGGGCTGGAACTAGGGACCAATGAAGTATGAGTCAGTGGAGGTAGATCTGAGGAGCTTTAGGAAGTGCCCAAGTCTTATCACTAATGTAAAACTTTACAGCATTTTCATAACTCTGTTCAGTACCTTCCCTTTCTTGTAGATTCCAAGTTCAACAGTTTTCTGTTTAACCTTGTTAGCTAAGCAGATGTCCATTCTTGACAAACATAAAATGATGATAAAACAACATGGTATTTATAATCTGAAGAAGATCATATTTTCCTCAATCTTAATTAAGAAGCATAAGCTTGCTTCTCAATGAACAAACCCCATGTCTGAACCATACCATGATCATGATCTTTGCCTCAGATGTCTGAAAGTGTTAGAGCAGACTAAGACATAGAGGGGACAATTTTAATTCTGGCTTTTTCCAATCTATTCCTCCCTGAAAGGGTTGAAACTGCAACTCCCAGAATTCTGTATCATGCAATCTCAACTCACCTGAGGGGTTATCAGATTGGGGGAAAGCTAACTTATACCAAATATATGGTACTTACCGCCCTGCTGGGTCTTGACTTGAATAACATCAGAAGGGGGGCCATCTCCTACTGAGGTGAAAGCCAAGACACGGATACTATATGTAGTCTCAGTTATCAAACTACCCACAGTGGTAAGATGACTATCATCAGTGTTGTGCTTCTGCCACATGCTAAGTGGTAGATGGGGATCAGTGGTGTAGTATACACGGTAGCCTCGAATCAGTCCATTAGGCTCTTCAGGTTGTTCCCACTGGACCAGCATAGTGCTAGCACTCAGCATCCGTGCCTGCACTTTCAGAGGTGGGCTTGATGGAGCTTGTTCTCCTGTCCGCGCCTCAACCAGTTCACTAGGAAGGCTCCTTCCAATGTTGTTTACAGCAATAATGCGGAACTCATATTCTGAGAAGGGGCTTAGGCCACCAATACTATAGCGGGTGGTGGCCACACCATCTACTTCTTGGAATGTTCCTTCCAAAGATTTCGACTTATATTGAATGACATAATAGGAGATGGGGTCTGCATTTCCAGAATCCCAAGTGAGAGTAACACTGGTGGCTGTTGTTTCAGTCACTAATGGCTCTGTTGGGGGCTTTGGCAGAGCTGAAAATATGAAAACAAAATCATACTATTAATGCAATTGATAGAATGCATAAAAATATAAATGAGGTTCAAAATTTCCTTAACCTTCTTCTTTAAAGGCAGAAATAATTTTACCGAAACATACATTTTACATTACACACTACCACATATTACTTGGAGTGCTTTTAATGAAAGGATAAACATAGCAATCATGTTATTAGATGTGTTCACAGAACTTGTTGGTGGCTGGTTAAATAACCATAATTTAGACATGAATCCAAGTCAGCTTTCAAATGGAAAAAAAGGTTCTTCAGCTGGAGTACCCTTCAGGAACTTTTGTTCAGGGCCAATTCACCAAGACAATAATACTTATATTGTACTACTATTACAAGAACAACATTCTTATGGCATGCAAAAATTGGTGGGAGGTACATTTGGGTGATGGGATAGTACAGCATCCTGGCCATAATAACTCCAAGCATTTGAACAAAATGTCACAATCTTCCTGTACTACTATATAAGAAAATCTAAGGCCAGTATTGTGATCTGGGATTATTTTATATATTTATTTTATGGTAGGACTATATATAAATAAATCAATATATAGGTACAAATAAGAGAAGAGTTACATCAGAGAAATTAATACCCAAAACACCTGTAGGTTTGTTTGAGAGTTGTTCTCCATTCTGGGAGATGTTGGGTATCTGTTTTGTGAAGTAAAAAATAATTAGATAACCAAATGAGAAGAGACATGTTACGTGTCTGGGACAGAATCTGCTCTAATTCCACATTTTATATTATATATAAAGCATTATTTGGCCAGTCTCCCTCAGGAAAAAAATAAGAATGTAAAATCTGAATAAAAACTAGGAAAAGACAGCTGCAACTGTATATATCTATCATAATTTCTTTGGACATAATCTGGAATTTCTTACCTTTGACAGTAATCTGTGCTGTTGCATGGATTACTCCCAGTGACGACATGGCTTCACATGTATAGTTGGCTGATTGTGTAATATTGATCAGTTCTAGAACATTCCTGCCCATTGGCATGTCATCTTCTTTTGTTAATTCCACATCTCCAACAATCCACTTCACATACGGCATTGGAGACCCCACTGCTACACATGTGAGGTTCACACTCCCTCCAGGCATTACCTCATGGTTGCTTGGAGGGATTGAAAATCGAGGAGATACTCGCCGCACTGAAATAAGAAACAGAGAACTAGTAGGGTCACAGCTTCAATGTGTGTATTCATTTTTGCTTTCAAAGTCGATGGGCGGTGGGGACATCAACACTCATCCTATTAAATTGTGGTAAATCACTCTGGAAAAAGAAAATTCTGTGCAATACGTGTTTACTGAATTTCATGTCTACATGCCTCCTTTTTAAGTCACACTGGCATTATTTTCATCAAGAGGTCTGGCATGTTACATCATGTCACTAGTATGAATCTTCATTTCCACTGCATCCCGTTAATTAGAAAATAAGTTCATTTTCCAATCCATAAAGTACACTAAAATTCTGCCAGATGGGTTTATTTAAGTAGTATCATTGCAAAGTGGTCTGTCTGCAGGCCAAATCTATGTTATAATGGCAGGTACAAATTTCCTTTCAAAATTATTCTATATATTATAACGGGCTAAAACAGCATTCCCAGAGAAAATGTAAAGAGGCCTAGGCCATATGCAAACCTAGTTAGAATTTCTTTTTTGGAAAGGAGTTCAGATCCACCTTGACATAAAAGCACTTGGACAATGGATCCTCCCTGCCTTTGGAAAGCATTCCAAGGACAAATAACACCCCGTATTCACTCATGCAGTATTTTTCTCTTGGTTTGGTGGCAAGCCTTCAGATGTACTAAAGTTTTCCGGCTATTAGCTGACCCACTTCATCTAGGGAAATGGTACATAAATGATGCTCTTCTCTAAGGCCAGTGTTACAGGCCAATTTAAACAAGGACAAAAAACGTAACTGAGCAGAGTAAATCTTTGTTTCCTCTGGAAACAAATTAATTCCAGGTTTTAAAAAGGCTTGTGTTGTATCTCCTCTGGGAAACCTGTATCTCCAAAATGAAGTCAGTGCTTATATATGTGGAATCCTCTCTTTCTTAATAATACAGCCTCTCCAATTCATACCTCCTGATTGTTAAGCAAATAGCTAAAGGGCAGAGAATCTATAGAAAAGACCCATTGGGAGTGAGATTGCTGAGCAAAGCTTGCTCAAAGGGCTACAGTCTACTGCAGGGGTGTCAAACTTGATTTCATCAGGTTTGTGTTTGAACTCGGAGGGCCGGGTGGGGGCATGGCCATGGTGGACGTGGCCATGGTGAGCATTTGACACAGGCTTAAGATGCATTTTTCCTTCTATCGTTTTTGTCCTGCAGAGTGCTGCTGGAGGCAGTGGAGGCCAAAAACGAGCCATGCGGGGGCCTCCGCGTGGCCCTTTTTTGGCTGGCAGATTGCTGCTGGAGGCTATGGAGGCCAAAAAAGGGCAGCAGGGGGGCTGCATGCACCCCCCTGTGGCCTGTTTTGGCTGACAGAGGCACTGCAGGCCAGTCCTTTGATATTTCCAGGCTGGCCCCATGGGCCAGATTTAAGCACCCTATAGCCTGAATCTGGCCCGCGGGCCTTGAGTTTGACACTTTTGGTCTACTGGGTGTGTTTTATACCAGACTTCTTCCTGTGCTGGTTCTAGCATCATAAAATCATGTTAGAAAGGTGCAGCTACTACCATATGAGTACAATGGTAGTATTGATGAGACTCGGCTTCCGGTTGACAGGCTAACAATACCCCTAATAAAGTTTTGCTTGAGTTCTTTTTGATGATTTATCAGTCCAGTGGATTCACAGAAAGAAAACTGGCACTGAAGGCCTCACATTACTATGAACAACAGAATGAAGATTTGAGGATAAATGAAACAATATGCATACTATATATGAAGTATTTTTGGGGGACAAAAAGGGGACACTTTAGCTTCATAACAGCTGGAGGAATAATAATGTGCATATTTTCAAATGTGTAAAAACAGGTTGGTGTTTTGTTTTTTTTTAAATCAATCTCAAATCAACAGTTACATGCATGGTTGCCAGTGAGAAACTTGTTACCCAACTGAAAGGAAGTACTTTATAAACACAAATTAAAGCAAATAAAAAGGGGTCACATTAGCTCTAACATAATTATCCAGATATTTGATGGACATGGCAATGGGTCAACATGATGGGGTGGTTGTCCAACATAGCCTGGATCTGATCGGCAAGAAGCAGGACTCTTCTCTTTCCCATCCCCTACCCAATGAACATGAAGCTGAGCCAATAGAGAAGTTTGCTTATATATTAGGATTTCAGTTCAGTAGACCAACCAACTTCCCACCCCTTCACCAACTAAACTGGTCTCAAACAAAAACAAGCTTTAGGAATAATGCTACAAACTCGTGCATGGCAATTATTCACTGACTTGACATGCACCAGACAGACAAAAGACCAAAAAGGGAAAGGAACTAATATATAAAATCTGAACAAAAAAAACAACAACAACCAGCGGGAGTGGTGGAAATGCACAAAAATGCAATTACTGAAGTCATAAATGAAACTGGGAGAAATTCATGCAGAAGGATCAAACACAATCAGTAGCATGCCTTTGCCGTATCTACTTCTGTAAAAACCAAGCAAGATAACTCCTACCTCCCATTCAGATTATTTAAACCACATTCAAACATATGCATGCATACTCAGTAGTTAAAATTAAGTTAGTTTTGACAGAGCAGAATTTCATGACTTATCCCTCAAATATCAGTCCTCGGTTATCTCCTTTGTTGCCATAAAAGAACCTGTCAGGACTACGCAAGGAAGAAAGAACACAGCTTGTGAATCTGCAGATAAGAGCTTAAGTTCATTCAGCAAAGTGCTATCGAGAAAACCTCTCGCCCTTTTTGAAAGCTGCTGTTTACTATTCTAGTGGAAGGGGATGAGAAAAGGTTATTTGACAATATATCAGACATGGGGCTCTTCTAGCCTAGTCCCAGGATGAATGGCAATGAAAATCACCCCCCTCCTTCAATTTCTGCAAACAAAACAAAATAAGGGGGAAAAAAGATTTTTAAAAAAAAAGCCTATAGGCAAGCCTTTACTTCATAGGTTTTGTTACCCAAAGATAGGATCTAGGGACAGAAAAAAACATTTTCCCAAACAACTCAGCCAAATGCCAATCTCGTGACTGAAATCAGATACACATCTCCCTAAGGCCAATACTGACACTAAGCGGATGATCTCTTTCTTCTTCTTGTGGTAACCCGATTTTGTGGTAGTCCCCTCACATTTGGGCTTAAAAGTGTGGGAATAAGGTCGTCTTAGATTTTTTTTCATAGTCTATTCTGTTCTGAGCCTTTGGCTAAAGGAATACATTATTTTTTCCATTATGATATTAATAATCCATATGCTGGCCTCCATCTATCCTAACAGAGAAGGGAATGGTTCCTCTGTTGCCCAAAAGGAGAAAATGAGAATGAAAGGAACTGCTAGGTAAAAAATTCAAGCTGTCAGATGTCAAGCTCTGTTGCCTTCCTTAGCATCTCCTCAGTAGTTTTGTTCCTCCCAGTTTGATTATAAATAACCATTAAAAGTGCAGCAAATCAAACTTTAGTTCTCAGCATGCACAAGGGAAGAACAGGGGCAAGGCAATCAATAGAAGCTCAGGTTCTTCCTTATTAAATAAGGATCAGGGGAAAGCTACCCTTCTTTCCCATTTTTAAAATTTATCTTAAACCTTACACTGAGGTCTTCAAGCATATAAAAGAGCAAAAAATGGGCCCAGTGATGCTATGGATTGGATCAGAGATGCTATAGTCAATCCAAGTTGAAATTCTCAAACTCGGAATGTAACGCTAGTGCAACTGGCAACTTTATTTCCTTGAGTTCAATAGGACATGAAGTAAGATTGTCGATTAGCTCTACAATTCTCTGGCAGCACATAGCAGAGCTGTGGAATGTCACTTATGCAACATCCATCCACATGTGCTGATGTTCTTCCAGGCTCTAATCTCTTGTTCTTCCCTACTACTAGTGTGGGAAGTGAAGCAGAGCTGTCAATCAGTGTTACAACATTTTGACAGGCAATAGTACAGCTTATGAAAGTCACTTACACAATGTCCACATATGTGTATAATTCCTGCCAGGATCTAGTTCTTGGCCCTTCCTGCCAATGAAATCAGTTACTTAAGGAAATTCCAATGTGCCAATTACAGAAATCTTCATCCAATTTACAAGGTACCAAATTGGTTTTAAACATATTTTAAAAATATCTTTCCTTGACCTATCACGATTTGCTACAGGTTGGGGTTTTTTTAAATAAATAAATAAATAAATTAAAAGCAAGTAACAATTTCACATTTTGTAAGAAGCATATTTGTGAAATGCTACTGTAGGATAATAATATTCAGGATTTCGTTTAGCACATTTTCAGAGAATAAATGCACTGCCAGTCCTCCCAGGTTATGGAACAACATATAGCTTGCAAAAGGTGGACATTCCCTACTGAGCTGAACATGTAGTGTGGGCAATAATTTATAAAATTATTAAGTAAGTGAAATGGTCTATCTCAACCTACCACAAAGCAATATAGGTAGGAAAAATACCCCAGCAGAGGCCAGATTACCATTCTGAGAGGTTGGGATGAAGCAAACAATACTACAGAGTATTAATAATTCAGCATGCAATAATGTGCACTTTTCCTGCATCCAGGGCCAATGAGCATGTCTCTCACATCACAGTAGTGGCTTCTCAAATTTAATCAAACACTGAGGTCATTCTATTAAAAGTCCTCTTCCCAGCAGTTTCTAGCTTCCTTTTGCGAATTTCCAGGTACAAAGCAATTGCTTAGTACTGAGATGTTGTAACAATAATTAAATGGTTATAACAAAACTAAAATAAGTGGGCTTCCTAGAAAAGAACAGTGAGGATGGCCGGTTTAAACAGAATGTAAAGACCATTAGCCAGGCTACTTATATGTGCTAAGGTTAAATTCAGACAACTTTCCTGCAATGCGTATTTACTAATGCTATGAAAAAAACCAAAGTCTCTGCTGTATTATTTGCAAGACCATTTAAAAGCAGTCGATATCAGTGCAGCAGAGACAGAGCTTTTCTTATATCATGGGCTTTAAATTTTGAATCATACAGATTGGTTCTGCAGGAAATATATTTACTGGTACTATGTCTCCTAGTCCATAACTTACTGGGTCAGAAATAAGGGTTGTAAATTAAAGCTCAAGTTACATAAGTCTTTATTTTATGCGTCCTAGTTGTGGTAAAAAAAAAAAAGAAGCCAGGATTAGTCTCTAGATAGTCCAGAAAGAATGGCAAAATTGTTATCACCAGGCCTTCAAATGCAAATTTTAAACAAATCTTTGTTTAAATTAAAGCTATTGTTAACAAATTAAAGCTATCATTTAATTAATTACAACTACAACCAAATTTTGAGGGGGGGAAACATGCAAATTAATCCTCCATTCATTATTTAGGGTTAAAAACGGTAGAGCAGCTTTCAAGTTGAGCTTGATTTCAGGTGACTACTGTATTTTGCTATTAGCTTTGGTATTTTTTTAAAAAAATAGATTCCAGGTCTAACCTAGAGTCATGGATTTCTCAGGAGGCTTTATCTCCTATTATAGTAATCAAATTTGGCCATATTTAGTGTCCAAGGTCAATTAAGGTTAGCTCACTGACGGAGGCTCACTTAGGAGGAATGGTTATATAAATCATCCACTGAAAATGTTATATGGTTATAACATTCTTGATTTTTGTACAACCCCCACCCCTTCTTTTACTTGTTTCAGCTTACACATAGGGAATTTGCTTTATAAGAAAGCTGGGCTAGATCAAGAGAACTGGGATGTTTGCTATTTCCTTTTATTGCCTAATGCCCATTGCATTTACTTATTTTGTTAAATGAATTTGCTTTTGGAAGTTGGAGAAAGTATAGACTGAAAATATTATTTGGGCAATTCTTTTACTCTTTTTCTCCTCCTTACCACAATGATCTTAAAACAAAATCTTCTTGTGGTATGGTGGTACCTGGGGCTTTTCCAACTATTGACAGAATTATCAGCAGGAGAGAAAAATGGAAGCAGAAAAAGTGCATTTAGACGTCTATCTTTTGCTCAAATAGTGCTGTACTATTTATATTTTTTAATGCATCCCTGAGTGCTGACATTTTATATTCCAATTTCCAAACCAGGGCCGAAACATTGTTGGATTATATTTCAGCTATAACTTTTAAGGCTAATTATTTGCACTGACAACCCCATATAACAGAGCGTCTATCATTACAGCAGTACAATGCCAAGGACCCATCACAGTTCAGTCTGGTGACATGGTAATAGCAAAGAAAGAGAAAATCAAACTGCTGTTTTGAAATTTGCATTCATTTACTTTTAAAATAACACAGCATTAAAGATGGAGAGAGAGAGAGAGAGAGAGAGAGAGAGAGAGAGAGAGAGAGAGAGAGAGAGAGAGAGAGAGGGAGAGATGAAATGCTTTATCAACATTTAACTTTTTAATATATAACCTGGTAGCAATTGCAGAGCAATAATTAAATGCCTGGATGAATCCTTCATAATTGAAAATAAAGGACAAAAAAAGTCTAAGATGTATTTATTTAAATAAATAAATTTAGAAAGCTGCTTTAATCCTGAATTACTTTAGGTAGCTTACAAATTTAAACATTCAGTGCCAAACAAATTATAAAGCCAGGAAACATCCCATAGGAATATTTAACACCTTCTCTATTTCACCCTATTATATAATTGAACTGTAAAACATTTATGGGTGATAGACCTTAATGAGATCCATTCTTGTTTGTTGAAGGGCTGTTACAAATTCAACATTTTTTCTTCAAGGGTGGTAAAATATATCCATTTGAGAATAATTTTACATTTGAAATCATGGGGTTTATTCTGTCAAATGGTTTCAAACGTATGCACTTGAAAAATTGATTACTGCTAGGTAAACATTGTTCCTGTAGCTGAAACTGGAACATGGAACTACTTTCAAACATGAAATAGTTCTTAAGTGTCCATCCCTCAGCCAAGGGTGTTGGCATTGATATATATTTCTAAGAACTCATGGAAGAAATACTGCTATTTGATCTTGCACAACAGACCACTAGGTATGAAGAATCTATGCAGCTTTATGATCTTCCTCCTATTTCTCAATTTCCATCTCTGCCAAGATGTCATGGAATACCGCCTTCAATAAATTTCAGTTTAAGACTGGAAATAAGAAAACTTTTTTATTCCATTGTTGGTTAAGGGAGCGTGTTAAAAAAAGAATACTGAGAACAAAAGCTACTGCCTCAGGACAACTGCAACAGCAGCTCATTAAACATACTCTAATTATAATCTTAATGAAGTATGGCTTGAGGGGCCTCAGTTTAAAGCAAGTACAAACAGCAGCTTTACACAATTTAGGGCTATTATGCTATACATGGAGCGCAAGAAACCGAAGAAAGCAGGAACCTTTTAGTGCAGACTGCAAACATGAGATCCTTTTAAATATATGAAACAAGTCAGGGGAACAATATAGGAAACAATATAGGAAAAATACTGGGATGGGTGAACTGCAGGATGTACATGACTTCGACCACAAAACTGATGTGTAAACAGACTGCAATTCCTAATATTATTTGCTCCATTATAACCGAGGCATAAAAAAATAACAAGAATTTTCTTATTCACAAAAGAAGAAATACCCTGAGTAAGAAAAAGTTCCTATTATATTAGCATTAGAGTTGGCTGAAGCAGTAGCAACTCAAAAACAATTTCTCTCTCATCCCAATGCATAGTACCATTTTGGAACTATTTGGCTTGACATTGTACTGCAGCAAAAATACTAGACTTGCTTATTTCTGTCATCCATGTTACTCCTGTCCTCTCTAAAATACATGGATGCCCCAAAGCACCACCAGCAATAGATAAAAAATAAAACAGGGGCACATTTTTCTTTCTCTAGCACACAGCACAGTGGGAAAGACTAACAGCCCTGAGATTCAGAGATACTGTACAAAATGAAAACTTGAGAACGTTCATAATTACCTACAGCTTTCTGTATATAAATTCAGCATTTGAAAGAGATAGGGGAGTATTAAATGAAGCTGGAAGCCATGTTATTCTTTGGGGTGGGACAAATGTGTTTTAGCTATACTGCCAAAATTAAGTTACTTCTATTATTCTGTCCAATGCTTATACTGTATTATTTGCCCCCTCACATCACAAGACAGTCTAATAAAGTCAATACCGTCTCTGCTATCTAATAATTTAATTGCATGCAATTCATTCCCCCTCCCCAGCCCAAAACAAGGGAAAAATTGCAAGGGGATTGCATGCAGATAAAAGTCTGTGCATATAACACATCAAGCAACAAAGGCATGCAACCATGGATCAATGCTATCAGCAGGGTCATAGCAAGTTGGAAGCAGATTCCATCAGGGCTGCAGGACAGGGCCTGGCATGGAGCCAGCAGCCATCAGATCCCCTTTCTGCAGGGATGACTCTCAATCCCCTACTGGAAAAATCCCATCTGAGGTGGCATACTGTAGGTGGATAATAAGTGAAAAGGACCAACCTTCTCGCTGATCTGAGAGATGAAAGTTTGTTTTGTTTGATGACATTGTGCGATGAAGATGAGAAGGGAATAAAAAAAGACAAGGAAAAACACAGAGAGTAAAAACAGGCCAAGCTGCATGTGTCTGCACAGCACTGAAACAAAACATGATGATTGAGACCGGCCAGGACTACAAATTCTGCAAATTCACATACAAACATCCTCCCACCCACATCCACTCACAGGTACACAAATTGACCATTCTTGTTTCAAAACAGCAGATCCAGCTTTTCTTCGTTTTCCAGATCCACATAACCCTCAACATGCAGTAAACTGCTTCATCCCTGGCCAAGTGTAGATAAGGGTGTGCACACATTCAATCCAAAGGTACGTATGCACCAAATTTCATTCAACTCAGGATCTCAAAGCCAACCACTGCTATAATATCAGCAGAGCTACTTAAATCCCACCTATCCCATTCGCAGTTTTAATATAAGCACACCCACTCCCCCGCCCCCCCAAATCGTCGCAGGAAGAGTCTTGGTGAACAGTGGCAATTCTTCTAGCACGAAAAGCCTCTTGCTCTCTCTTCCCAATCTCAGCTAGAAACAGCAGAGAAACATTAGTGCAATACGAACCAAGAGCTGAATATGAATATATATATATATATATATATATATATTTGGTTTATATATATATATATATAAACCAAAAAAAAAAAAAAGGGAGGGCAAGAGTGAAAATAACAGCCACCCCAAATTGGCAGGGCAATCCAGTACATTTCCTGCTTTTGTTCCTGCAGGAGAGACAGTAAGAGGTTAGTTCTGTTTTCCAGAAGGGCGTGAAATATCTCATTTCATCTGCAGGAATGACCTTACAGAAACTAGATATTTGTTGTGCTCTGTCTGAAACCGTACCTTTACTGAAAGAATGTAGAGGCTGCCCTCTACATTAAAAACTGCTTGTGATTAAAAACTGCTTGTGAGTCACATTTTAAAACTGGAGAGAAGAGGGAAAAGCAGGCCATCCATTTAAAAAACTTCATGGGACAAGAGATATTGTAGAGGGTACCATAAATAAATAATTTCCAAGGATAAAATAGAATGAGGCTTCTACTACTTGGTCCATCTGTATCTAGATTCCATCAAATTTTGGTACAACAATCCATGGAATTTATCTTCAGTGTTGACAGTGCGAGCTGAGATACAGGCATTATAAAGAAAGGGTCTTTTCTTTATAGAGAACAGACTAAATAATTACTGAATGAAATGTCAACAAAAATATAATAGCCATTAATAATAGATATTAGGAATGTGCTGTGCTTTGGATTTGAGCTCAAAAAGGTATTCCAGAATGTGTCCCTGGGCATGTATAACTCACTTGCTTCTGCCACCTTCAATAAGTCAAGTGATTCAAGGAAAATGTATGTTTAAGTGGCAACAGGGTGTGATTGGATGGTTTGGAATGGACTTGGATAGACAGAAGTACCTTCTTAATTTAATGTTTACTTTCCTGGGATTGATGTGTTACTGTGCAAGCCTAGGAAAAGACACAGCTTGTTTAATGAGGCACTGGCCAGTGGGACATCTACGCCTATGCCTGTCCTTATATACCTTTTGGGCTTCAGATCTGAAATGTGGCATATCAATAAATTACAGTAGAAATAATACCACTGTTCACTTTAGGAATGAATGGAGTTGCCTGATTTGTTTTCTGGTGTGAATGTATGTCTGAGCATGTAAGAAGGAGGAGTGCATATGTTAAGAGTATACTTTTTCATTTTGATAGGACTACATCACTTTAAAATCTCAGTTGTTTCCAAGGCACTATGTGAAGGAACTAAATGTTGAGTTTCTGAATATGTAGCCAAAGAAACCATTGTTGAAACAAGGTCTGTTCTCATTGAACTTCAGTTTTCATACAGTTTGGGAGATATTTTATATTAAGATATATTTAATAACAAGAGAATAATATAAATTGATGTTATTGGGTATTTTACACAAAAAATGGAATTATAAAATACCAGCTCACCTTTCTTTCTGTAGTTGAAGATTTTACCACTGGGAGTCATGGCTGGAGGACTATTGAGGAATTAGGGCTGCATATACAAGTTTACATGCGTAACTCTCTGTTCTTTTCTATTGTTAGGTAAACCGACTTCTATATTAATACTGTTAGTTATATATGACACGGATATATATTTAAAACTAGTTTTGTTTAACACATTAGAGATGCATGCTTTTGTGATGCTTTTGTGCATGCTTTTGTGCTCTCCGTTGCCATTATTGTTATTCAAGAAATAAAATCAACCATTTTATTTGGTGCCACCCACAAGCAAATTTACTATCAGCTTAAGGGTCTACTTTGTTCAGAATTATCCATTTTCTATGAAAAGGACCTCTAGGACTGAGGTGAGCAATATAAAAAGAAAACTGTGATGCTCAAAATATTACAGTGGAATAATACTGTTCAATATTGAACTGCCTGGCTTCACCCTGGAGGCCAAAGTGCTTTGGATTACAATAAGGAAGAGGTACTTATGAAACACACTAATATAAATAGTTACCTTGCTGGACTGTCAGTCAAGAATAAGCTCTGGGCCTGTAATTTACTACTGATGGATTATCTCTTAATCTCTGCTGATACTAATGGACTATAGGGAATAAACATTAGAGCTGATTCCACTCTGGAAAGACTGAAGAATGGGAGAAACTATAGTTTTTCATATCTAATATTGAAATTGCCTTTGTTTCATCAGTAAATATTTCAGGACCTACTAAATTGTAATGCTTATTTTCTCTCTTCTGAGCCTATCATTTCACCCCTTATCTCTGGCACTCTCCCCTCTTTTTAGAATCCTGACATACTAAGAATTGCAGTAAATTACATTGGACCTAGGAAGAGCAACATTAAGATGCAATAACCATATAAATAAATAAAAGCAACCATAAGCTTTTGTCCTACAAGATGCAAAATTGGCTTTTATGGACATTATTTGCTAAAAATAGCCATTAAGTCTGCCTCACTTGATGAGGGCCAATAGCATCAGTATTATAAAGGAGAAGCAATAACAGGACATTCTTCTCAGTGTAGAAATAAACAACAAAATAGAAGATGAATCAAATCAGAACAATAGATGGTTATTGTAAAATCCAACAACAAGAATATTAAACTCATAATTTAGGAACTATGCAAACAAATGCCAACCTTTCCATTTTTAAAATTCTCTTCCTAAAACATGACACAGCTGGCCTTAGATGTTTATTACAGTTGAAATAAGGATGTTTCTTTCTTTCACATAATCATTTTCTCAGTTACATTTCTCTGATTTATTTAGAAGAAAGCTAGGCAATCATTTTGCCCTGAGGGATGCATCTGGTGCTGGGTTCAATTTTTGGAGCGGTATCCTTTCCCATATTAAAAGTAAACAACTCAGTAGTAGATTGGCTATTACCAAAACTAGGAAGTGATGGAAATAATAACTCCTGCCCTAAAGGGAATTTGCATTGGTGGATTCCAAAGCCAAACCCTCTCTATTTAGAACATTCGTGTTCTACATTTCTTCTTTTCAATAAATAGTTGTTTTACTACAAAGAGAACTGAGGCTTTTAAAAATTACATTTATAGATTGCTGTACTTCTGAAAGATTCTCAGAGTTTACAAAGACAAAATACACAGTCAATCAATATGCAGTTTTAAAAATGCAGCAATAAAAGATCCAGAAATCAGTGAGGTTGGGAGCCAACTTGTACTCCATTGGTAATGGTTACCACCAAAGCCTCCTGCACCTCTCTAATGTGGGGAATTATTAACTATTATTAGTTTTGAAGTGCAGATGTTTGCATATGTATTCAAAGATAAACCAAGACCATTTATGCCCTAAATAAATAAGACTAGGTTTCTAGTCTGTGCTAAAGTATTCCACTGATTATATGCCTACTGTGTATAAAGTCCCCTTTATTCATTATAAATCTGTAACACCATACAAAATGCATTTTATGCTATTCAACTGTACATTCAGTAATGTTTGTTTATAAGTTATATAAAAATGTTCCATTCAACATTATTTTATTTTTTATTTCTGTCAGTTTTATCTTTAATTCATTAACTATCCAAGAATAAATTTGGCATTAAAGGAAAAACAGAAGCTATAATCATTATGTGAAATCAGAATGTATTTGAATAAAGTACAATTATTTTTCCAAATTTATTTTTGAAGATAAAAAACTATTCCTCTAAGATCTCACTGCTACAAAATGTTAAAACTCATTGAGATTTGAATTTACATGGTCTCTAAGACATTGTGGGGGTGGGGGGTGTAGGATGTTACTGTTCTATTTACTCAGAAGACCAGGTCATCATTAAAACTTTACTACTTAACAATAACAGCTCAGCAGACAGAGTATGATATAAATTGTTTCCTTTTGGGAGACTGACCAATAAATCTATTCCTCCATGTTTAATTACTCGCTGACTTGTCATAAATTATTATAGTCTCTTTTTTCCCTTTTCTTTCCCCTCTTTATTTTGTGCAATTGTCAACTCTCATTTATCTTACAGTTTCTTCCTCAGGGTTATCTTAGCTTTCTGATTGCCTTCATTATAAATCAATTTATCCTGAACTTGCATTCTATAGAGTAACAAGTTACTTTTTAATCACATGTGCTATTTCAGGGAGTTGGCCAATAATATGAAATGGAAAGGAAGTGATTTAATTTCATATCATCTCATATTATCAATAATGGACATCTAATGTAACTTTAAGGTAAGGCCAGTTTCTAATTCTAAATATATGTTGGCTATGTGCTTTAAAATGTCTGTACAGACTGTTCAAGTTATTACAAATCTCCCCAGAGCTACTTTTGACCCATTTTTGGTGTTATAATAACTACACACACACCACACAGTTACGATATCACATTTTGGGTTCTTGGTCATCAGCTCTCTTTTATGGCCATTTACAGCTTTCTGAGATGATATGACCACATTTCTAATTTTTTTTGCTAGTTTCTGGCATTTACTTCCAGTTTCCAGCAAAAAATGCCCATTGGGAAAAATGGATTTGCTTAATGACTGTGGTGTTAACAACCATCTGCCCCCCCCGAAAAGGGTCACAAAAATACAAATCCAATCACATGATGCTTCGATTATAACTGTAATTCCAGGCTCAACTATGGTCATAAATCAAGGACTACCTGTACTGTTCTTTGTAAACTTAAGTCATATCACTAGTTACTACAATTAGTCCTTGAGTTATGACCATAATTGACCCCAAAATTTATGCTGCTAAGTGAAACATTTGTTAAGCGAGTTTGTCCCATTTTATGACTTTTCTTACCACAGGTAACTGAATCATTGCGTTTGTGAAGTTAGTAACATGGTTTTTAAGTGAATCTAGATTTCTCATTGATTTTGCTTGACAGAAAATTGCAAAAGCTGATCACATGACCCTGGGACACTGCAGCCATCATATATATGAATCAGCTGCCAAGCATCTGAATTTTGATTGTGTGACCATGGTGGTGCTTCAATGGTCATAAGTGTGGAAAAACAGTTATAAGTCTGAACTTATACTTTTTCCAGTGCCATTGTAACTCTGAATGGTCACTAAATGAACTGTTGTAAGTCGAGGACTACCTGTATACCTATGTGGAAGAAAGGAACAAAAGGAAAACCTATGAAAGAAATTGGCAAAAAAATAAATAAATGTGGAGGCAATATGCTGACTCTGTAAATTGCTTAGAGCCCTATGAAGCGGTATATAAGCCTAAGTGCTATTGCTATCTTTAAATATTTTTTTTCTTATTAAAGTTCTGTTTGAGAAAGAAATTTGATACTGATCATTCAGGCCATAGGCCTACATGCAGTGGTGTGATTCAGCCAGTTTGCACCATTTTGGGAGAACCGGTTGTTAACTTTATGAGCAGTTTGGTGAACTGGTTGTTGGAAGAAATCATTAGGGCAGAGAACCGGTTGTTAAATTACTTGAATCCCACCACTGCCTACATGTGTATTTCAATACCCAAGGAAACTGTCCTCCCCTTACCCCATGGGTACATGATTATGGCTTCTTGCAGGGGGTGTCTTCCCTGCTTTTATCTGTGGAAGTGGCAGCTCACACAGGGCCTTCTCAAGAGCCCAGGGTTTCTTCAGCAACTGACTGCATTATGCCATGGATGAACCATTATTCCGAGATCACAGCATGACACAGAAAAGAGGAGGGACTGTTCGCCAGTCCTTGTGTGTTGAGATCCACATGTGACTGAATCATCGGAACAGAGCTATGTCTCGTGTGCTTATCTTAGTCTTCTTTTTAACCTTATTAGACTTATTCTTAATTATGCCTCCTTGCAGGAATGTGCTGGCAAATACTTAAAAGAATTTAGCTATATTTCTGCATATCAAGCAATTCTGAAAAGAGTTACGTTTGCACCAAAGGATTTTTATCTTGGGCCAGTTCTTTCCCAACAGTTTCAGCTATTAGAGCATGAGTGGATCATACTCAAGCTTGACCTGTCTAGTAAAATTAGCTTAACTGATTTTACACAGAGAATCTCTGCAGCAAAACTCTGACAGAGCGCCAGTTCTTCGTGTGAAGGATCAAGTAATAAGTGATATGAAAGATGCCAAGAGGCCACCTGGCAGAGCAGACACCTTGGTGCTAAGAAACAGGTTCATATAAAATACCTTCTTATATCTCTTCAGAAAGGAAGGAAGACATTTCTTTCTTTCTGCAGACTTGTGCTTGTCCTTCGTGCTAGGACAATCACATCCACAGTAATATAAGGATTTTGGTTATGGTACCAGAAACAAGCTGACTGGTTTGAATTAATCCTTTCCAAATACAGGTATTCTCAACCAACAACTCTTACTTTAGCAACTGCTTCAAGTTACAGCAGCATCGAATAAAGTGACTTAAGACTGCTTCTCACGCTTATGACAGTCACAGCATTCCCACGGTCACGTAATTTGGATGCTTGGCAACTGGTATGTATTTACAACGGTTGCAGTACCCCATGGTCGTGTGATTGCCATTTGCAATCTTCCCAGCAGGCTTCTGACAAGGAAAGACAATGGGGGATTTGTTTAATATCTGTGTGATTCACCTAACAGATGCAGTGATTCGCTTAACAACCATGGCAAAAAGGGTTGTAAAATTAGGCATGACTCACTTAACAACTGTCTTGCTTAGCAGTGGGAATTATGGTCCCAACTGTGGTCGTAAATCAAGGAATACCTACACAGTTTTCACCACAGTTGAAAAATTACACATTGGTTAAAGTTATCCTTAAATCCATGGAACTCAGGCATAACTGGGTTTTAGAAAGACAATATGCATTTTTAGAATTACTGTTTGCTCATATTTAAGAATAACAGGCTGAAGTAACAACTAACTCTTATTGACCTTTTGAATTATTGTGCAACCTCTATTTGATTCTATTGAACGAAGTATTTGCAGGTCTTAATTCAAATGTGTCTCTTCCAATAAAGTCTGTACCAGTGGTGACATCTAAAATTTGTTACTACCGGTTCTGTGGGCGTGGCTTGGTGTGTGTGTGTGGGGGGGGGTAATGTGACTGGGTGGGCATGGCCATTTTTTTTTAATTTTTAAAACCATTTTTTCTACAACCTCTTCGGTAAAGAAGTTGTAAAAAAATGCTTTCAAAAGGCTCTGACGATCCCAACTGAGTTGCCTGATCGGCAGAGGCTTTTTTAAAAAGCCTCTGCCAATCAGGCAACTCAGCTGGGATCGTCAGAGGCATTTAAAAGAAAAAAAGGGTTTTTTTCTTTTAAAAGCCTTTGACGATCCCAGCTGAGCCGCACGATAATCAGAGGCTTTTTTTTTACTTTTAAAGCATTTTTTGGCCGAAAAGGTTGTAGAAAAAATGCTTTTAAAAGTAAAAAAAAAAAAAAAAACCCTCTGATGATTGTGCGGCTCAGCTGGGCATGTAGCGGGGGGCAGGGATTTTTGCTACGGGTTCTCCGAACCACCTGCCTCCATCGCTATTGGATCGGGCGATCCGGTCCGAACCGGGAACATTTCACCCCTGGTCTGTACCCACAGAATCTGTTACATTAAAGGCCAGTATGGTAGTGGAAAGTTTGGATAGTCCAATGCTTCACTACCACTGGTTATCTATGGAGATTCTCAAGATATCCAGGTCATGGTTGTCCCAAAGGTGCTTTTTTTCCAAAAGGCAACTGGACTTTGTTTTTCCTTGAAGACGTTTCACTTCTTGTCCAAGAAGCTTCTTCTGTTCTGACTGAATGGTGGAGGGTGGAAGGATTTATACAGGTAGTCCTTGACTTACAACAGCTCATTTAGTGACCGTTCGAAGTTACAACAGCACTGAAAAAAGCGACTTATGACCATTGTTCACACTTATGACCACTGTAGCATTCCCCAAGGTCACATGATTTACATTTGGATGCTTGACAACTGATTCATGTTTATGATGGTTGCCTGGGGTCATGTGAACCCCTTTTGCAATCTTCTGACAAGCAGAGTCAATGGGGAAGCCAGATTCACTTAATAACTGTGTTAGTAATTTAACAACTGCAGTGATTCACTTAACAAATGTGGCAGGAAAAGTCGTAAAATGGGGCAAATTTCTTAACACTTAACAAATTTCTCACATAACAACATAGATTTGTGGTTGTAAATTGAGGATTACCTGTATTCCTTGCACCTTGTTCGTTAGCACTCTGAGAGTTGTGGAGGCCACTTGGAGGTGTATCTGTGCACTCAGAGTCAGCTGAATAGTGCAAATGGGTGTGGAACCTTCTTGGAACTTCTGAAAGGACTGTGTGTTGTAAACAGGGGATAGGTGGTATCAATTCCTTCTCCTGTTGAGCGAGGGCTATTCAATCATAATGTAGATGGTCTCTTTGATCCTTCTTTCAAACCAGCAGTCCTCTCTGTCCACAATGTGGACTTTGCTTTCTTCAGAAGTGTGGCCTTTGTCTTTCAAATGCAGATGGACTGTTGAATCTGGTCCTGATGGGTTCATTCTCCTTTGTTGTGCCATGTGTTTGTGAAGTAGTTGTTTTGTTTCTTCAATGTACAGATCTGTACAGGTCTCATTGCACTGTACTGCATATATCGTATTGCTCAGTTTGTGTCTGGGTGTTTTACACAAACTTCTGCCTTTAGTGCATTTTTAGGTTTAAAGTATGTATGTATATTGTGTTGGTTGAAAATCCTCCTGAGCTTTTCAGATATTTCTCCAATGTATGGAATGACATCATTGCTTCATTTGTTATTCATTTCAGGTGACCCCCGCTCCCCATGTGGCCTCCACAACTATCAGAAAGAGTATTAATGACCAGATGACTGCAAGGAATATAAATCCTTTCATCCTTCATCATTCAGTCAGAACTGAAGAAGCTTCTTGGATAACAAGCAAAACTTCTTCAAGGAAAAAGTTTCTAATTGCCTTTTGAAAAAAAGCATCTTTGGGACTACCATTGATTATTGTGTTTTTGTTTTTCTTGGAGGAACTTTGAGTCAGTGTTGACTACTGGCAAGTTCCTAGACAAGTCCATACAGTTTTCTTATCAAGATATTCAGAAGTGGCTTACTACTGCCCCTTTCTTAGGACTGAGAAAGTGGTTGGCTCAAGATCAACCAGTTGGCTTTGTGCCTAATGGTCTCTTGGTTCTAGTCTGGTGACTTAAACTACTATATCAAACTGGGCTCTTTATCACTGATATGCTACAGCACTATTCCCATTGCAATTATTAAAGACCAGGCAAACTAATTACCAGAAATTAAATTTATCGTATTGTAAATTTATTTTACAAAAATATAAAAATTCCTCTTTGGATTGCAGTGTCAAAGAAGGGTTGAAAATGTCGGGCAATTTAGCAAAAGTAATTTTTAAAGGAGACAGGCATTTTCTATATTACATTCCACTGCTAAAAAACTTCCCAAGGCAACATTAAAGAATTATGTGCCATGAAAAACAAATAGTATCAGAATTACGGTGCAATACTAGACCTTTCAGTCAGAAGAACAGTGATTTTGCTCCCCACCAAAATCTCATCTAGACACCCTTGGAGAAGAATTCCTTTAAATCAGTTTCTTTTGCAGAAAAATTTTAATTTTGCATTCTGACCAGCCTTTTTTATTGATAAGAAGTATAGCAGGACCTTGAAGAGTATTACGCTTTACAGATAATTTCATGTAAGAGAAAGCAGTGATACAGATTATTGTTTAAGTATCTTTACTTTTGGGGTTGTTAAGATCTATTTTTTGGGGACAAAAGAGGCACAAAAACAAATATATGTATATATGTGCAGAAATCACAGGGAAAAATAAGCATTTCTTTCCTTCCCTTCCCCTCCCTTAATCACTACTGATGCCAAGCAGAAAACCACTATCATGGCAGAAGTATCATGTGCTCCCAAGCAATTAAATTATAAGGTAATTATATGGCTACAGTAATATGTACAATGATCTTACACATCCCTTATTTTGCTTACTCAGATGTAAGAAGCCAAAGAAAACAACTTCCTAATTGTATATAAAACAGACATAAAAATGGTCTGGAAGTTAGAGAATTGCAAAAAAAAATATTGGTCAATTGGTTTTGTTTTGCAAAACAAAAGCATCTGCCTAAATATTGTCTGGCTAACAGTACCTGTGGCAAACTTCCACAGGAGACAATTTAAGTAGTAACCTGTCTTTTATATACAATGGGCTTTATCACAATTATGCAGCTTGGAATCCAACCTTGTAAAGATTATGTGCAATAAAATGGAGTTTTATTCCAAAATTTATGCTTTAGAAGCACAATGGTTAAATAGAAAATGAGCCATACATGCAGGGCTGAAAAATCTTCCTAGCAGAAGCTGGGCTCATGTCACCTTATCTGCAGACGCAGCCAACCAGTCAGCTAGATGAACAACCTGCTTTTCACATCAAGACTTGAGGCCACAGTTTACTGCACTACTTAAAATCCAAAGGGAGTTCTCTATCTAAATAAAGACTCAGCAAACAGGGAATCAGGCTGGTTTTGAGAAGTTCCTTTGGCTTGGCAAGCTGGGCATTCAGGTGAAACATTAGCTTTCCTAAGTCTGTTTGCAAGCCTGGACAAAGGGAAAAGCACTTAAAAGAGAACGTGGCTGAAAATGTGCAATTGTTTTTCCAACAGTATAAGAGTGACATACATTCAAATAAACATTTCTGCCCCTCCTGCTCTCTAGAGACAGAGTATTCGTTTTACTAGATTTGGTCTGAATTTTTTTTTTTATAATAATACAAAAAGTATGAGATCAAGCATGATCACATTACAGTTGTGAAATGGGTGTTTACATTGAGCTCTAAGCATATTTTAAACTTCAGCTTTTTGTAAGTTTGTCAAAATTGTTTTGTAAAATGGAAAAGCAGTTGTAGAAAATGAGGTCTAAACACTATGAGAGCAACTGAGAAAGTGAGAAGCAATCTTCTAGCATGTCATTTGTGTCTTTCCTTAGAATAACCATTCCTGGGCTCGGTTAATGCAGCTTTCTGTCATAAATGGTCTATGTATGTATGTTCAGAAGTGGCTGGGAGTGAGAATGGGAAGGAAGGAAGGGAGGGAAGAAAGGAGGGAGGAAATGTTCTATTTAAACAAGCAGTTGTTACAATCTAGACTCTGGGTAAAAATAAAATATGGATTTAACTGCCCATCAAAGGCTACTACACTGCGGGCTTCCTTCCCCCCGCCCCTTTTAGACAAGTGTCAGACCTTTAACCGTGAAGGGTCTCTAACATAACTTTTTCTTGGCTGATGCAAAATTTTATCTCCTTGTAAAACACCCTAGAAAAAAGCATGCTCTTAATGAAGTACTGGATTCTTTGACCTACAAACAGAAATCAAGGCTCTTCCTATTTTGAGCACAGGAACGAAATAAGAGATTTGAAAATAGTCTGGCAAAATGGCTTTATGAAACAAACTGCAGCTGGATCGCAGCAGGAATTGCAACTATTCTAATAGGTTCAGCAATTATCCTTGTTGTAGAGGAGGTGTTGATCAATAGAACACATGAAAGCTACATCTATTCCTGGGCCAATGTAGTATAGTGCTCACCTGCCAGAGAACAGATCAAACCTAGGAAGAAAAACTTTACAGACCCCCAAAACTCTTTCTATCGTTTACTTTTTCTCCCCCCTCCCCACCATGAATGAATGATGAAAAGACAGATTCTGACGTTGACTGTTTCAATCTTACCATCACTCATATTACCCTCAAAGGAAAGGAAGGGTCTTCCAGGGCTTGAATTCATGGGTTAGGGATTTTAGTTTCATCACTCACAAAGCATCACTGAAGTATTCTCTTGCTGCAATGTTGAATGGGTGATTTGAGAGGCAATGACTATGGAAGAGAAGGGGGAAAGGGATGGAAGCTTGCCTTCTCAAACTTTACCTCGCACATAAAGGTTTGCTGGAGCAGAGTAACGGGTCCCTGCACTGTTTGTAGCGACACATTCATATTTGCCTTGATCCGACTCCTCGCTGTTTTCAATTTGGAGAGCCCCTATGTAGAAACAAAACACAAACGACACTGGTTATAACAAGATGTATCTTACTGTTCTGTACCCTTATTCCAAACGTGAACACAAGAGGACAGATGATGCCTGTTGCTTCTTGTAGGGTATCCATGCTTGTTACTATAAAGCATCTGTTGTGACCAGTCTTCACAGCTTCATAGTCAAACAAATTATTGATACCTTTTCAGTTGCTTTTTATCTACCAAATAAATTTCTCCCATATGGGGAAACCATCAAAGGAATCCAGACTTAAAATAATTATGCTGAATATTTTTCCCAAAGCAAAATATTATACAATATTTTAAATTGTTGTAGATAGTTCTATGTGTTATATGAACACAAAAACAAAATACAACCCCAATAAACGCACAGTAATTAAATAAATCCAAAGGAATCTAATCTTAGTTCACTATCTTCCTTTAACTATCTTAATCTATAAAATACACTTCATTCCACAACAAAGTATCATTAATTTACCCTTAAGCCTAGCAATAAAAAGGACCACAACTTTTTCACCTCGAAAAATCCCTTGTTTCTATTGTATTTTACATATAATTATACTGTTCTGCCTACTAACAACATCAACAAGTAACAACATCAGTAAATAGTACAACCAGAACCTTTGAAAGGCCCAGATATATAATCTGAAGATTTTCCAGGGCATACATTTTTTACTCACTATATCCTGTGCCATTGGTTTTTTGTTCAATGTACTTAATAGTAACATAACTCTTGATATTTCATTGGTTTTGCTGCTTTGAATTTTAAGCTACTTCAAATTTTAAAATACATCTTGGATGAGACCCCTTCCATTCCCTTTCTTTAAAAAGAGCCCAAACAGCAATCATATCAATCTAAGCAACCGGGCTGAATACTAAACTCTGCCTAATTCACATTAATTCACATTACAGATAAATATATTGAAACAGTATCCCTTTTCCTTCTTATCTTGCCACTGTGTATGAACTAAGTCCTATTCTGTTATCTTCCAGATTATGGGAGATGTAGGTATAGAAAGATAAAGGCAAAAAAATAAGTAAACAATGAACATTTTAAGCAGCCCTGATACTGCTATTCCAAGAATGGGACCTGGTACTTCTCAGGGAATAAATACTTCATTTGTGATTCCAGAAGTTGAGATTCCATAGATTGTAGAAGGCAGCTTTCACTCACAAAAATTATGTAGACTCTTGAACCAAGAAAAAAGGCATTAACCTGTCTGCTTGTCAGAGTCCGAATCCATTTCTGTTTGCCAAAGAAAACAGTGCCATGAACAGAAATTGCTGTTTCTGGCCTCCCACTCCAAGGCATGGAGGTTAAATTCATGTTTTCATATTATTGGAATAGAAGGGAAAATAATGTGAATCAACTACTGTCCCCTAAATCATTTACAACAATAAACTGAGACCACAGTATAAGTCTGTATCTCAGGAGAACTAATGAAGTTCATTATGTTCTGCTATTTCATAAAAATGATATAGAGAGCCCTCTCTATTGTTGTATCAGGTCTGGAAAATAAAAATAAACTGATCAGAAAAGTCTGGCTCCTACTACCTTCTAGGTGGCATTTCATACTTTGTACTTTTAAACATGGCCTTCTCCAATTCGAAGAGACACTTGTTCGATAGGCTGAGGCAAAGAGGCAGTCCTGGAATCAGTGAAATCTGGGGGCTGGGCAGGGGACAGAGTATATCTGCCCTCAGTGTGGAAGGGATTGCCACTCTCGAATTGGCCTTTAGTCACACTAGATGCTATTTTAGGACCTCTTTCCAGAGCACGATACCATAGCCTCTTGAGACTGAAGGATGCCAATGACTTTTAAACAGCCTGAAAGTTTATACCTTTGCTGTTTAGGTATTTGGATGAAGTGTGGCAGAAACAATTTAGTGACTTAAACGATGTGGCCCAGAAAACTGTTTTTGCCAGTGGTGAAATGCACTTACTTTCACTACTGGTTCGAGAATGTGAGCGCACGCACGCCTCTTTTACACTTGCGCAGAACATTCTGCGCATGTGCAGAGGGTCAAAAACGGGATGTAATGATGTCCCGGCAGGTGGGTGGAGCCTCCCACCCGCCGGCACTACTGGTTCACGTGAGCTGGATAGATCAGGCCACTGGTTTTTGCATGTTGGAACAGTGGACAGTGGACAGTGAAGACTTAATGGTACTTTCTTGAGACTAAAGAAAGAATGGTACTTTCTTTCTCTAAATTTAGGAGATCTGTAAATTTATGTCCCCTCTATAAAATTTATATAATAGTTAATCTTAATATTAATTATATTTTATACTTTTTGTATTTTAATTATTGTTAGACATTCTAAGTATAAAACAAATATATTATTTAAACAGTGTGCCAATAACAATTGGAGGGAAGCACCAGAAAAAGGACTTCTGATCACTTATTCCTTGACTGGGGATAGATACATATATCCAAGCTGTGGGTAGGTGAGTGCATATATGGATGATTACAATATTGAGTCCTCTCTCTAGTGTAGGTACATGTGCTCTATCCTAGGGTGTAAATGGCAGAGGAAAATCATTTGAGTGGGAACGAGGAAGGCTTTATAAAAAAGGGTTAGAGGAAAAAAACTGTGGATTTTCCTTTGCTCTCTATTTTTCTAGGTAGGGGCTAGGCTATAAATTATACATATCCTGGCTTTTACTGAATCTGCTTCCATTTTAACACAATGTTTGGAAAGTAAGACATCTGAATAGCAGAAACTGGAAATCTTTTGCACGACTTCATTTCATATATGAGTGCAGGATTACAAGAAGCATGTATTAATTCTGGGCAAATGCTATTTTTTTTATTTCTGAGTGGATCAAAGTAGCAATTCTGTACAGAGTTATAGGAGAATAAAATTAGCTGCACACAAATGCGAGCCATGTCTGTGTTGCTCTGTAAATATGCATTTCTAATAATCACATAGACCTCACAGAATGACAGCCAAACATCTCCAAGCCCAATTTATTGGCAATTAGGCAAGAAAGGGAATCAACCCAGCAATTTTCCTATTGAAGCTCATTATGATCCTGCTTAATTGTTTCCTCTCTGAGGCTGATGATTGGCATGTCAGATCTGGACTGAAACTGAGTTTCTGTGATTTATGCAAGGACTGCAGTCACTGCAAGATCTTTGAACTGAGCAGTTCACAAGGCAAATATAGGAATACAATTCAGCCACCAATTTGCTTTTTTAGATATATTATACATCTAGACTTCAAACACCCTTTCTTTTTTATTCCACTTTAGAAAGGAGGGAGGAAGGGAGATTTGCAAGCTTTGCAGGAAGCAGAATTGCAAAACTGCCAAAGGGTGGCAGTCTCTTAGCAGCGTTAAGCAGTATTAAATTTGTATAACATCAGAAGAATTAGATGAAAGATTTATCAGCTTTTCTCTGTCAGTTTTTAGGTATTTGTATTTTAAATTCATGTTCCTTTTGCTTTGAACATATAAAATTCACATTAGGGCAGAGAAAAGTGTTAAGTACCTATTTTAACTGTTTCCCATGTATCTGTTATGACACAGCATCATAGAAACATTATCATTGAGTCACTAGACAACTACAGTGGCATTTGGCTGTATCACCAATTTTGGAAGCTAACAGTGCTATCAAATATTGAATGAGTGAGTGCCCTGGTGACTACACAGAAGCTTTTGGTGAGGAGGATGGGCTGCCTGCACCAAGTCTGACATGACAGCACTAACTGCTCCAAGAGAATAGAAGATCAGAATATCTAATTTTCCATTGTGCTTATTTTGTTCCACTTTATGGCAATAGAGGAAGCGGCATTTGATAAAAGAGAAACAAATAACTTCTTCTAAAGGTTCATTTGTTGCAATCTAATGATCATCCCTGAAAACCCATGTCCATTCATCTATCCTCTTCTCTAATCTGCCAATCAGCAACTAGAGCCATATATCTCTGAACAATCTATCAAAACTCACCCTGACCTTTCAGCCTGGGTCTCACCTGAAAGGCAAAGGGGGAATGTTAAAAGTGACAACATGCCTCACAAATACAGAGCTCTTAGAAAAATGACAGCATCTCTGCAGAGGAAAAGTAGGACTCATGCCTGCAAGGCCAACAGAAAGGTTTTCAAAACAGAACACTCTGCTTCTCCAGCTACTTTATCTGATTTCCTTCACACCTTTGCTCAAGAGAGATTAGATTGCCTGGTTTCCTCATCCAATGTACCGAGCAACTATGCATAATTGAAAATAAACATCCAACTAATTGCAGGCACAATAATCCATTAGTCTAGTCTCATTTCGATCAAATTAATACATCATGGAAATGCAGCAACTTACCTTTAGGAAGACCTCAGAACATTATCATTATGTGAGCATAACCTCCCTTCATAAAAATGCTTTCCTCTACCCCTGCTAGAGATTCAGTAGCCTGTATGTTTAACAAAAGGTGTCAGTCTGACAGAAATCCCATATGAGATGCCAAGAGGTGGCTCTTGGCACTTAGAAAAATGTCGGCTTTGACATTCAAACAGGACACATGCGTTTTAAATAATGTCAGGCAAACTCTTAAAATACCTCATTAGAACTCAGATAGAGAGATTTATGTTTTATGAGATGGATGATTCTCATTATAGCAGTAAGTCAATTCTCTCAAAAAGGATATACCGAACATATGGCGGTTCTGGTGCCAAGTTGTTAATGTTCTCACTTGTTGGTAAGAAACACATGACAGTTAAATGCAGGAAAAGCCTCAGTCTGGTATGAGTAAAGATGGGGCTAGAAACAGGCATAGCTTGGTTACTTAACATGTGGTTTATTGTTTTGCTTCAAGATGTTTTGTAATTTTACATAAATAGCTTAAGAACTTATAACATTACAGCTGATAGTCTTGAATCATTCCAAAGATTGGATGACAATTAGGCCTATACCATTTGGTCACATGACTCAGATTTTCTACTAAATTCAATTCAAACATTTTTGAAATAACAATCTACATTTGTTCTAAAAATATTAACACAACTGAGAACATTAACACCCAGAAACCGAACCAGAACCAAAGACCGCATTATTAATTTGAAACAATGATTTAATGAAGAAAGACAAGGAAGAAAAAAAAAAAGTAGCACTGGACAATTGAGAGAATACAGTTTAGCAGAGGTAATAAATTTCAGAGAATTCAGGGATCAGTCAACAGTAGCAGTTACTGAAATCACAAGAGATCAGAATCACTATACATAGTACTGCTTACAATTTTAGGATTACTTCCAGAAATCACTTTGATTCAAATTACAAAAATTACTCTAGCAGGCTTGGGACTATGTAGCTGCTACTCTGGAGGTATGCTGAACAACATAAGATTTAAGATGACCAGATATATATGTCAGATTCCTTTACTCTCAACAAATCTTTGAACCATAGCCACAACAGGGCTGTATTAAGTTTCAGAGAGAATGGAGCTGGCTGATTATATCTCTTCCCTCTGTCTTCATATTGAAAGGTCTGGCAAGCTGGACAGACGCACTTATAACTCTCAAAGAAAGTCCATGCTTCCTAAACGACCCTTCAAGAATTATTTTATTTTTAGTTGTTCAGCTTCTGTCAGCCGTAGTACAGAAGAAAGAACATTACTGTTCTCTTGTGAAAATACCCTAACCCCAACCCTTCAGACAGAAACCACAGTGGATATTTCAACCCTCCTTGGACTCAATACTCCAGACAGTAACTGAATTGGAAAGATCAAAGAACCGTCTGTGGCATGAGCCAGAATTGCACCTTCCAATTCACAAATATTCCATTGAATAACCCCTTTTGACCTATGTACGCCTGCAATGAATGATTCTACAAGGTGCCAGACACTAAAAATAAACAAAAACAAACATGTGTGTGAAGGAATGGCAGATGAGCTTGTGTACTGACAGAGTTGGAATGAAATCATAGCTGGAGATGGCATACTGCTGAAACGTGTCATGGCAAGAAGAAATGTAGTGATACGAACATTTGAGGCACAGTTTAGCATTCTTACCTCTAATTGGTGTACCACCTGGTGAGGTAATTTGAATGCAAATAAGATTAAAGAGAAGCGTTAGTACAACGAGAAAAGGGAGAAAATTGAAACTAAAAAGTTTTTCAAAGCTAGAATCCGTATTAGAAAAACAGGTATAATAATATATAAAAAAGGAATGTTCAGTAACATTGCCCTAGATTGGTTAGTAAAGCTCCACCAAGAACACAAAGTTTGATCTCAATTTACATATCCCTGGTTCCCCCCAACCCCCCCAACAAGGATGTTGGCAAACCACTATCATTCATTGTCACAACTGAAATGGAGCAGCAACTGGGAAATGGGAGCCATGCCCTTTTATTTTGCCAGAAGATGGGGCTGTGGGAGCATCAGTGTCAGTGAAGTACAATAAGAATGTGTGTATGCACACATGTGTTTGTGAGTAAAGAGAAAAAAATATATGGTAGTAGTTGGCAGACTGTTTCTTGATTTAAGGTTACCTGGACCACTGGAGGCAAAAATCTGATTACATAACTGAAACTGGAAGACTAATCAATGAATGTAAGTTAACTCCTGCAGCAGGTTCTTCCTGAGCGTAAACTATTGTCTTGCACCATTCAGTTTTAAAATATAAATGCAGAGAACATTCTTTTAGCTTTCACTTGGACTAATGGCTGAGGCATGTTTTTGCATAGTTGTGCAGCAGGCCAAGGAGAGAATTGGTACCCTTTTTACAAGGGAGTTGAAAGTAGTTTCACATGCTATGAACAAATCTTACAAAAAAGGGTTTTTAATAGAAGGGTTTGCTCAGTCTTGGTCCTTATCAACAGCATTGCCTAGAGGTGCAGAAAGAATTGCATATGTAAACTGACAACAACTCCCCTTTGGTCCCCGATTTTGTCCCCTTGGTTTTATTTTGTGCAAATGAAATCTGTTAGTAAGGGCAGGGAAATTCATGCAGATCTAATTTCTAGGCAGTTTATGGTATGTGTTGGTTTAATGCAGATTTTGCACATCTGAACACCAAGCACTTACCCCCCCCAAAAAAAACAAACCAAAAAACAAACAAACAAACTGGGGAGTTTAAACAGACAGAGAGGGTTAAACAGGACACAAAGCCTCAAATCATGTTCTGTGTATTGATCAATAAATACCAGTAATCATAGAAATGCTGTGTATCTGAGATTAACTGCTTCCCACATTCCATTATCCACAGCACTGATCACCCAATGGGTGACAAAGACAGACACTCAAAGAGTTTCTGTAAATACAAAGAAGGCAGATTTTAAGCGCATTAAACTTGCTTCTTAAAGAATGGTTAAATTATTTACACTTATTATTTCTTTCCCTTGCTCTTTTCTAGTGCCTTTTCCTCTGGGCAGTATAGTTGCCGCTTTTAATCAGTGGAAACCGTTCCAGCTGCTTTGACTGGCATTCTCCACAGCCAAGATGATGTTATTCCAGCTCCACTTTACGATGAGATTGTTTTTGCCAGTGCTTTTGTTCACGGATAGGTGAAAAAAAGGAAAGCCCTTATTGCCCGCTGTAAAGGTGAATATTCTCTTACATAATAAATCTGCCTATTTATCTGTTTTTCTAACTACTATCCTATTCACCTCAAAGGAACAGTTCACATCACAAAAGCCTGCATGGCTTCCAAATCTTATCAACAGGAAAAAAGAGGATTATTGCTTCATTCACGCACAACAGAAAAACTGCTGAGTACTCACTTTTCTTCCCAGTCTGCCAATTATTACTGTAATTAAACACTCTAAACCCTATCTTCTTCCTACCTGCAGTTAACTGACATTGAGACTTTCCACAACAGAGCGCAGCAATCAGTCTCCCAGTCAGTGAAACAGCACCTGTTTTAAGTTGCCCTCACTTGGATGTGATGCTGATTTTGGAATGCACTCACATAGCCATTGAAAAGTCTGGAATTAACTGTCTACACAAACACACTGAAAAGGGATTCCCTACAGTGCAGTTGGTTCATCTTTCTTCAGGTCTGAAGAATTTTAGATTTTTCTTGCCAAATCCCACATCACAATGGTTAAGCCATTTAAAAAGATGTTCTTATTTCCACAGAAGTCTCCAGATTTTTCTTACTGGTCAGGATTACCACATAGATATCTGAACCACAAGCCACCAAAGCAAAAACCCAGGCATTTTCTTAGAAACCATAGAGTTGAAAGATATTTAAGAAGTTGTCTAATCTAAGCCAGCTGTCCCCAACCTTTGCGGCATAGTGGCCTGCTGTGTGTGTGTTTGGGGGGGGCGAGGGGATGGTTCCATGTGTGTGGCAGGTGTGTGCGTGAATGCGCCTGCCCACCACTCAAACAAATGGAGCTTTGCATGTGAGTGTTGAGCACAAATGGAGCTTTGCATGTGAGTGCCTGCGGCTTGCATTAGTGGAGCTGCATGCGTGCTCATCCACCACTTGTGTGGCCTGGTTCCAAATGGGGCATAGAATAGAATAGAATTTTTTTTATTGGCCAAGTGTGATTGGACACACAAGGAATTTGTCTTGATGCATATGCTCTCAGTGTACATAAAAGAAAAGATACGTTCATCAAGAATCATAAGGAACAACACTTAATGATAGTCATAGGGTACAAATAAGCAATCAGGAAACAATATCAATATAAATTGTAAGGATACAAGCAACAAAGTTACAGTCATACAGTCATAAGTGGAAGGAGATGGGTGGTGGGAACGATGAGAAGATTAATAGTAGTGCAGACTTAGTAAATAGTTTGACAGTGTTGAGGGAATTATTTGTTTAGCAGAGTGATGGCGTTTGGGAAAAAACTGTTCTTGTGTCTAGTTGTTCTGGTGTGCAGTGCTCTATAGCGTCGTTTTGAGGGTAGGAGTTGAAACAGTTTATGTCCAGGATGTGAGGGGTCTGTAAATATTTTCACGGCCCTCTTTTTGACTCGTGCAGTATACAGGTCCTCAATGGAAGGCAGGTTGGTAGCAGTTGTTTTTTCTGCAGTTCTAATTATCCTCTGAAGTCTGTGTCTGTCTTGTTGGGTTGCATGGTACAATAGTAGGCAATGGCCTGGAAATTGGTCTAGCCCTTTGCTCAATACAGGATATACTAAAAACTCTCTAACAAATGGTTTCTGTTTCAAGTGAAGATCTCACAACTTTGGTAGCATCCTGCTTGATAGCTTGTATCTAGTCACAGAATTCCTCCTGACTGTATGTACTTATAATTTATTGGCTTTGGCTATAATTTATTGGCATTGGCTTTGATCCTTCCCTCTGGAGTAATGAAGAATAACTTCATTCCTTCTGTGAGACAATTCTTCAGATATCTGAAGATTGCTATTGTATTTCCCTTCAATCATCTTTTTTTGTAGGCTAGTCATATCCAGGTTCTTTAAGTATTGATCCTTCATTGTCTTGATAGCCTTTCTTGGAATTTGCTCCAATTTGTCATTGTCCAATTTGCACGGTGATGTGGGTTATGGTAGGGAACACTGAACTAAATGGATCAATTATCTGACACAATAAACATACTTTCTTGCATCCTATTAAAATAACATTCCACTTCTGGCCTGATTTTCATAAGTGCTTACGGTAGTATTTATTGTACTGCTCTAATACATTAGCAATATTTATTTGTTTAACCAATGTATTAGTCACCTCCAGAGCAATTCCAGGAATTCTATTTCACATTTACAGTGGATCTAAAGCTAAACATCTTGTACAGCATAGAGTACAATGGTGCTGCCCACAATAATAATCATACCAGTTCTTACTTATTATTATGGGGCAGACAAGAAAGCGTTCATATTCAAATCTTGTCCAGTTTGCTGCTTAGCAAAATGAATGCAACTCACAGATACATATTATGCACTCACTGCTCTATTAAAATATTACCCAGAACAAGTCATAATCCAGGATTTCCTTTCCATGTTGTTATGGAATGAAGCCATTTAAATACATAGCCTTCAAACTTTGTACAGTCCATGTGTTAACTCAACAATACTTTATTCCAAAGAATCTACCAAGCCAGTATCAAGTTATTTCTAACGGGATACTGTCCCAAAAAAAAAAAAAAGATTTTGAGGCAATATATATGAGCTTACTTTTTAGTTTACACTTTTAAAACTATTTCTGGGATGGGTTTTTTTTGCCCTGTATTAATATGACTAATTTTTCTCAAATATCATTTAATCTACTATTTTGAGATAAAAGCTGGTTTGCCCTTTTTCTCCTCTGAGATGTATGCAATGTTTGTTCTAGAACAGGGAATGTCACTTTCAGACTGATTGTGTGTGATTCTTAATAAGAGTCAGCTGGGTGACCTTGGGCTGGTCACTCTTTCTCAGTGAAACCCACCTCATGGGATTGTTATTGTAGGAAAAATAGGAGGAAAAGGGAGTATTATATATGATGCAGGGGTGGATTCTAAATTTTTTTTTACTACTGGTTCTGTGAGCGTGACTTATTTTGTGGGTGTGGCTTGATGGTCATGTGACAATTATTTAGGATTTAGCAGAGGTACTGGTCTACCACGCTTTTAACTGCTTGCAGAGCTGTACCGATCCACCCATTTATTTTTGCAGGCACTGATCTACCATGTATTTTTGCAGACACTGGTCTACCCATTTATTTTTGCAGGCACTGATCTACTCATTTGTTTTCTTTTAACACTGATCAGCTGTAGGGCGGCCCTTTGAAGTCCTGCGGCAAGAGTTTAAACAGGTTTTTTCCCTCTAGCCATCAGCTGGGGCTCAGGAGGCAGCAATAGATTGGAGGTGGGGCCAAATAAAAGATAAGAATAACGCGGGGGGTGGGGGGGCCCCAGAACTGGTTTGGTGACATCATATCGTCACTGCTACCGGCTCGGCAGAACCGGGCCAAACCGGGAGGAACCCACCACTGATATGATGGATTAAAATTCTAAAAGTAAATTTATAAATATAAAGTAAACAAGATGTGCCATTTTAAATTTATTAATCAATTGTCTTCTTTTACTAGTGGCTACTGGCTGATCCACACAATACATTAAGTCCTGTTTATTTAGTTTTAGTTTAGTACAAGACACAGCTAAAACACTATGATTTATAAAACATGTTTATGGCTTAATATATTAATTCAAGCATACTGCTTATTCTTATCTATTGCTGATAAGTGCAGGTGTTGTTCATATCTCAGTTTATTAAATTCTAATTTAGCTATAAGGTCATGAAGTATATGGTTTTGATTGCAGCATTACCCCATATCTTGTCTCTGGATCAGCACCTATTCTTATTTTGACATGATGTTCAAGAGCAACATCCCAGTAGGGAAGAGGGCTCAAGCAGGAAATTAGCATGGACTCACTATGTAAACACAAAGTTCTAACCCCCAGTGAACCCCCCCTTTAAACCTCACCTAATCTTTTCCAAGTGAAAGTTGCCAGGCTGGGGAGATTCCTGTACTATAGGCAGACAACAATAAAGTAGCTAGTTTGAACTCTACATTTATGGGTCTGATTGTTCGTGCCTGACACATTCATTTTTTTAGTCAAGTTCACTGTGTTTTCTCTATCATGATGGTCCATTAATATTATTACTGTGATAGGGTTATTGCCACAATTTTCTCTTTGGTATTAAAATGTTTAATATGATTTTATTGTTCTTCAAAACATTATTTTATGAACAATAGTGAACACTGAATGATAGAGGCCTGTGATAAAAATACAACTATAATCATTGAAGTTTTATACCACCAATCAATTTGGAGCAGAGGGATACTATTGCTAGTCTTTTAAAATCCCTCTTCCTATTTTATTTTCCTTTCCTTGCAGATCAAGAAATAAAATGGGAAACTATGCATATATAGCAATCCTTCCACAATTGGCCTACGTTTTGAAACCAAGATCCCAAATAGCTATTTAATCACATATCTATAATCAAATGTAAACTGAATGTACAAGTTATAGCAATCTGCCGTTCCTACCTTTTCTGAAAATATATAGTTATTGTATTTTGGAAAGTAGGCTTCTTTTTAAATATTGTCCTGTTTGGATCTCTGCAATCCATACAAAAGTGCAGGGGAATTTCGATCCAGTCGTAGTTTGAATAATGTAGTAAATGCATGAAAGAAAACTGAAAGCTTATTGAGATGATATTTAAAATATAAATGTACTTTTAAGTACTGTGATACCATCTTCTCCCTTAAATTTCAGTTGTGGAATATGGATAGCCCTTGATTTATGACCAGTCATTTAGCAAACATTCGAAGTTACAATTAATTTCCCAAGGCTATTTATGAGCTATTTTTGAAGTTAGGACAGCTGCACCTTCTCCTGGTTATGTGACCACATTTTGGATGCTTGCAACTGGTTCACTTTAGGACTGTTTGCAGCACCCCATGGTCACATGACCACACTGTGACCTTTTTTTACTGGTTTCTGGCATTTACCTCTGGTTTCTGGCAAAAAACAGCCATCAGGGGTAAATTGACGTTTGTTAAACAATTGCCACATTTACTTAATGTGAATGACACAAAAAAGTCAAAAAATCAGAACTGATCATGTGATGCCTCGACTTACAATGGCAATGACTTACAACTGTAATTCTAGGCTCAATTATGATTATAAGTTGAGGACTACCTTATACATTATCTTTGTATATGATTATGGGAAGCTGAACAGTTCTGTTAGAGTGGAACATAATTGCTATTAACTAAAATTGTATTTACCCTGTTTCCCCCATAATAAGGCATCCCCTGATAATAAGCCCAATCGGGCTTTTGAACGCATGGCAATAAGGCCAAGCTCTTATTTCAGGGTTCAAAAAAATGTAAGACAGGGTCTTATTTTTGGGGAAACATGATATTACCTCACTTTAGATTAAATAATTCAATGGACAGCATAATTATAGTCTATAACATGCAGGATCCCAGAGAGCTCTGCCCACTTTACCCCAAAGATGAGTCATTTAACCATTAATTTAATGGTCAGAAAATTATTACTAAGAGTACTGGACAGCAGCATTGATTAGAATTATTATATGGTCATTGCACAAATCCAATTTCATACTGGATTTGACATTTTTATCCACCTATCAGGTCTTTCCCAGGGAGCTGGGATAGGCAGATGTTTAAATTTGATGATGTTGGAAGTATCAGCACAGGATGTCAACTGTTGTGTGTAAAGCTGCCTTTTGCAACTGACTGGGGGTGAATTTGTCAATGCTGATGGTGTTCAAGGGGTGTCCTAGTTGTTTTGGGATTGCATACAAAGCACCTATTACTGTTGGAATAATCTTTGCTTTCTTTTACCAGTTGTTCAATTTCTATTTGCAGATCTTTATATTTTGTTATCTTCTTCAGTTCCTTCTCTACTATTCTGCTGTTCTGATTTTTTGCACAGTCAACCAGATGCTCAGACTGGATTTGGCATTATTATCAACCTATTCCCAAGGACCTGGGACAGGCAAATATTGATATTTGATAGTATTTGATAGCTTACATTGCAGGATGTAAGCTCTTCTGAGCAAAGCTGCCCTTTGCAATTAATTGATGGTGAATTTGTCAATGGCGATGGTATTCAAGTGGTGTTCCACTTGTTTTATGATATTATTATGGTCTATTCCACAGCCAGCCAGATGCTCAGACTGGATGTGGCATTTTTGTCCACCTATCAAATTATTATTTGGTTTATCTGTATCCCACCTTCACTATTTTGCTGGAGGGTTAGGGTTAAGGCTGGTGGTAGCAACTCTGAATTCATATGAAGCAAAATCATTTGTTGACATAGGGGACACTCAAATCTATTTGTTAATCAAGACTGAACAGAAAATGCTCTCCAGCTATTGTCCATGTTCCTGGAGGATGTTAGATTCTGGATGAGGAGGAACAAGATGATGTGACTTTGGAAATGACACAATTCCAGGAAGATACTATCTTTAGTTCTGAATAGGGTTGTAATGTTCCTGCTGTTTATGATGATAGTCTGTGCACTGAGATGTTCTGATCTTTATTCTACATAGTTAGCCTGATTTACAAATCTCAGATACATATACTACTCAGAATTATCAATGATTCTATTGGCCTATTGGCCTAGTAAATAAATAAACTTTACCCATCAATAGTCTTAGACCACTGGGATACATTTCCCTGTTGTTATTAATGAACTTGATGAGATCTGCTGAAGAGGGGCCAATATTGAAGTATAAACCTGATATGCTGTGCTTCTCATAATCCTGTGTGCTGGAACATATTTTCTTCACAATAATCCTATGTGTGTGTTTGTGCATATGTGTGAATGTGTGAGTGAAGATAAGAAAGATAATATGGATATAATATGTATGCTTTCTAGGCCTATCCACACACAAGGACAAGTCTGGGCACATTCCAGAGTGTTTCCTTGATACTTAGAAAATGTTACTCCATAGTGTAAATCCTATTGATTCTGCAAACTGGAAGAAGAAACATATTTTTCCATTGTGTCTGAAGAAACCAGAGTCTTCAGTAGCTAAGCAGGTACAGTATTGCTGCCTATATTACAAGTTTCAGACTTAGAACTCTTTTTCTTCCTGAGGGACTTTATGAGGGAAACTTAACACACATTTCTTTTAAATCTGCTAATGTCTCCTTCAGAAATTAAATAACTAGGGACTAGGGTGGTCTAAGACTATTGATGGGTAAAGTTTATTTATTTACTAGGCCAATAGGGAAAATTAGAGTAGTGTGTGAATACCAAATGAAATTCTTTGGAAATATACTTGCAATATAGAAGGAAAAAAGACCAGTCCAAATTTAGGACATGATGGCAATGTTAAACGTGCTTTGTTTTTAAACTTAGGTTTTCCTCTTAAGCTTGCTTACCAGCAATGGAATTACGTGAAATGAATTTTGCTAAGAGCCTACCATGTGCTCAAGTGCTGCCCTACTCATTTGCAATTCCAGATATAGAAATATATTTAAAAGCATGGAAAATAAGTATCCAATGGCATGCTTTCCTAATGCTGCCTGTGTAGCACCTTTCAAATTAAATTAATGAGGGTGTTATTTCCTTTCACCACACGCATCTTGAGAAAAAGGTAAAGGTCACTGTGAAATTACATAAAATGTAAATGTATCAGTGTAATTATTGCTCACTGTTTTATATGGAAAGATCTCAGAGTCTAACAATTGTCAGCAAGAGGCTAAATATAAACTTGTAACTGCGGAATATACTTTAGGATATAGGTATTGATCACACTGGTTATGGGTATGCATGATTTCTTGATTGAGGCAGAAACTCCACTTACAACTGTAGCAACCTTCCCTTTGCTTCCCTCCCTCCCCAGCACCACTGATACAGCTTTTCATTACCAATGGACAGAGATAACAGCATCCTTGAAATGTTGAATTCCTTTTAGTACAATCAGACTAAAATATTTAAATCATTAATAATATACATAGCATGATTTTAAGGTGCTGTGTGATTTACAACTCATTCTTGCAGAATCTTATAACGTCTTTCAGCTGAAAAGGATTTTCAGTGCTGAGGATAAGATTTTATAGCCAGTGGACATGGTTGTTCAGAATTTAAAACTGCAAATTTCAATGTCAAAGCTTAGTCTCTGAATCCAAAACAAGTTTCAAAATTACAATAAATATTTCAAAACTGACTAGATGCTCTTAATTGCCTCTGTCCATGGACTAACTGAGCAACCATTTGTTTTTCAACCTGTAATTTTAAGTGCTGCTGCTAGTGTTCTTCTTTCCTGAAAGCAGAATCCAATAATGGAGTCGGAGAGACACATAACATAACAGAGGTTCAGGATATGAAAATTTTTTTTACCTGAACGAAGCTGTTTGATTCTGCCATTGCTAGCAGCTGTGTCCACCGGAAGGAAATCTTTGTACCAGGAGATTTCGGGGTCAGGATTGCCACTGGCAGCACAGAGCATTGTAGCTGTGCGGGCCTTCTCTACTACCTTGAGCTGGGGGCCCATATCTATAGTTGGAAAGCCAGGAGGAAGTTGATTCTCTGAAAGAAAAACAAATCCCATTAAAAGTCAGTGATGGGAAAACTGGAGGAGAGTTTCCCATACTCCAAGCACTAGACAATCAAGACTTCGACACAACCATGTCTGGTTAATTGGCAGACGACATTTCCTCTACTTTGGATTCTGAACAGTAAATTGGTTATTAGTACAGAATAAAGCAATTCAAATGTTCTACGTATGTTTCTGGGTGAACTCTTACGCAACATGCATGGATAAAACAAGCAAGTATCTTGTACTGAACTCTTCTGATTTATGTTCTACGTTCCAGCAAAGGTTGATTATTTAAAAACCCAAAGAACAAATGAATATTAACAAACCAAACTAACTGCAGGGCTGGTTAGCCAAATGAATACTGTATTAACAAACCAAAGTAACTGCAAGGCTGGATAGCCATCTCTCTTGGATGGTGTAATGAATTCGGAAGTGTGCATGGAGTTAGATTTGAATGTTCTCTTAGTTCCCTTCTAAACCTATGTTTCTAGGATGCACACTAGGAAATTACCAAAAACTCTTCCTGACAGTTGAAGATACCTGAGGAAAATGTGTAATCTATCTCCTTGCCTTGTATCGCATTGGTGAACATTTTTTTTTAAAAAAATATCTAGAATAGAGAGAGAAAGAAATAATTCTACTGATAGTGGCTGCATTATATTCTCACAGATAAACATAGCTAAGTTAATTATGAGGATTCTCTTAGAAAAAGTCCCCAAGTGCTCTAGAGTAGCTTTTGATAACAACTGCCAAAATCAGCTCATACTTCCAAGGTAAGAGAACTATTCTCTTCTAAACATGAATTGCAATCAAGATAGGCAAATATAAGGGAAAAGAGCCAGAACTTAAGGGCTTTTTAAAACACTAAAACCTCAAAATCTTTCTTTGAAAATGCTTAAGCAAAATAAGACAGTTTTCCTTTTTACCTTTAGCAGATATGCTAATTTGAATAAAGACAAATATATGCTTCTATGGCAAAAGCCTTGGATTATTACAACTTTTGAATACAGCACTCCTTTCTAGATTTTCTAAAATAACAAAATATTCATTTATGTAATTGATTAATTGAATAAGGGAAAAAATTGTGCTCATAAATAGATATGCCAAATGCTCAGCCACTACTTTTAGGTAACTTTGACTTCTCTAGTACCATCTGCAATTGAAAATGATGGATTATTTACTTCCCTCTAGAGCAGTGGTTCTCAACCTTCCTAATGTCGCGACCCTTTAATACAGTTCCTCATGTTGTGGTGACCCCCAACCAGGGGTGGGTTCTAAATATTTTTACTACCGGCTCTGTGGGCGTGGCTTATTTTGTGGGCGTGGCTAGCTGGTCATGTGACTGGGTGGGCGTGGCTAGCTGGTCATGTAACTGTGTGGCCATGGCTATGTGTATAGGGACTACTCAGAGGGCTGAAAAAAGTCATTTCTGACAGGTCCTCGGACTTTTGACTTGTCCTCACACTTATGACCATCCTCAAAAGTGCAAGGACCAGTCAAAAATAACTTTTTCAGCCCTCTGAGTAGTCCCTGTGCACTAAAGGACTACCCAGAGGGCTGAAAAATGTGATTTCTGACAGGTCCTCGCACTTTTGACCGGTCTTCGCAGTTATGACTGGTCATCATTTATGCCCATTGTACCATTCTTAACAACCGTGTCACTCATTTCACAACTGCTTCTCTTCACCATGGTGACAAGATAGGGCAAAAACGTAAATTGTGAGGACAGTCGTAAGTTCGAGGACTGGTCAAAAGTGCGAGGACCAGTCAAAAATAACTTTTTCAGCCCTCTGAGTAGTCCATATGCATAAAAGGATACAGCAATAGAGAGGGATGAAGGAAGGGAAGGGAAATTAGAGTAGGAGTGAAGGTAAGAGAGGGAGGAAAAGAGGAGGAGAAGGAGAAAGGAAGAGGAAGTAGGGAGAAGAATAAGGGGGGGGAGAGAAAGTAAGAAGGAAAGAAAAGAGAGAGGTGGTAGGTTTGAGGAGAAAGATTGCTGTACAATAAAAAAGATGAAAGGGAAGAAAGCCAACCCCAAACAAATATAAAGATATTAAGATAAAGAATGAATTGTTAAACTTTAAAGAATAAAAGAGAACAAATAGCAATAAATAGCAATAATTAGAAACACATATACAAACATACAACGTATTTTTTTTGAACAGAGTATTTGGCCGGTTCACAAATTTAAACAGTTGTAGGAGGCACCCACCCCTTTCCTAGAAGAAGTAAATATTTTGGGAACTATTAAAAAGGCAGAATATTATATTTCCCTGGATGAGAAATGGAGAAGCATATTTTACAGACAAAGCAGCTCCCACCTTCCTGCCCCCCACCCTTTGTTAATGGGCCAGAGGCAGAAAGTCAATCCTTTGTCAAAGGACATTTGCAACACAATAGCAACAGAAACTAACACAATGGGCCCCATCTAGCAACCGAAACTCACCATACGTGACCTGGGAAGCATGTGACCTGGGAAGCACATGTGACCATCAGCCAGCAAGGCTAGCTAAGACCCCCACCCCCTGGGAGTCTGACAACCAATCAGGATACGCTTTTGGGGCCCCAAGAAATGCAAAGCCAGAGAGAGCATAAAAACCCGAGGATTTACTGTATCTGCCCCTTTTCTGTTGAGGAACTCAAGCCATGTGATCCTGTCCACCATTAAACCATCTTTCCAAGTAGTCTCCATGTTTCCAATGTCTTTTTCCCCACTTGGAGCAGAACCCAGAAGGATATTTCTTCCAACACAGTGTTTAGTGATTTCAATTAAATTTACAATTTCTATATTTCCTTTTTACCATATTTATTCCTCATCTATTTTTTTAAAAAACCAATATTACCCTTCATCCTCATCTCTAATCTTAATCAAATTCAATTTTTCCCTTCTATTCTATATTATACCCCTTCGCATTGTCATCTATTTTTATATCCATCCTCACATTGGTTAATTATGTAATTATGTAATACAGTTGTTTAATAGAAATTCAACATTTTAATATAAATCAATTAGTTATATAACTATCTTTTTTGTATATTAATCAATATGAACATGAATATTCCAATTATTTCCATGCAATCCAATTTCTTACAAATCAATTAATTATATTTACCAATAATAATAAACCAAATAATTTCCCCCATATATTCCTCCAAACCACAACTTAACCATTTCTGCTTTCAACACAATATACAATTAATAGTATCTCAATTATTACAATTCCCTAGTTAAATAGAGCTTTTTTTCTTTTGTGTTTTAAAATCTTGAACCTCCTCTTTTGCCCTAAATTTCCCATTGTTTGCAGTTTTGCACCTACCTTTTTTGGTGAGGAAAAAGAAAAAGAAATCTCTCTGCCTCATTTTGTCATGTTGCAGCAAAGACCGTTCTTTACTTTCAATTTCGCTTTTTCAGCATAGCTAGGGGGAAAAAAAATTGCTCCAAGAATTTACCTCTTTGCAGCTAGCTCTTTGAAGCCCCGTGGCAAGAATTTAAAGTTTTTTTCCCTCTAGCCATCAGCTGGGACTCTGGAGGCAGCAATAGATTGGGAGTGGGCGGGGTAAGCAAACGGCGACCGGGCGATCCAACAGAGGCAGAGGGTGAGGGTGAGTGAAGGCGTGGGGGGGGCGAGAGAGGGCTTTGGCGACCCCTGTGAAATGACCATTCGACCTCCAAAGGGGTCACGACCCCCAGGTTGAGAACCACTGCTCTAGAGTCCCAACACCATATCTTAAACAAGGATCTTAGCATCCTAAATTTAAAGATTCTACATTACAGAGATCAAGACTGACTGAATATACTTCATTTGCATCAAACTCCCATGTCTAATGTGCATATACATAATCTTCATATTTTCAGTTAGTTAAAATTTTGGTCCTGGCCTTGTCTTGTCTTGTATTTTCGAAATCTCTAAATCAGTAGTTCTTTGAACAGAGCCTTCTCTGTGGGGGCACCTGCCCTTTGGAACGAGCTCCCTCCGGAGATACGAGGATCCCGGATTTAAGCACTTTGCGCCATGCCCTCAAGACTTTTTTATTTCAACAAGCGGGGCTGGCCTAACTCTTTTTAATTGTTTAATTTTAATTTGTTTTTAAAAACAGGGGTGTTTTAATTAGTATGGGCCAAATTTATTTAATATGTTTTTAAATTGTTTTTTAAATTTTATACTGTATCTGTTTTATCTTTGGCTGTTCACCGCCCTGAGTCCTTCGGGAGTAGGCCGGTATATAAATCTAAATAAACTCAAACTCAAACTCAAAATACCTTCCCATCACATCTATCAAAAATCCAGACACGGCCTCCCCATATCAGTGTTAGATTTTATAGCATAAGACAACATAAATGGGCTGCAACCTGGCTTTGGTGTTCAGAAGGTAAAGGGTTTGGGGAAGAGCTACATTTTTTTAAAAGGATATCAAAAAAAAAAAAAAATGATTGGAATTTAGTAAGAGCTTGAGCCATTTTGAATCTCCCAGTCCACCCTCTCCAGAAATCTCTTCTTTACCACCAAACAAAAAAAGTCTCTTTGTATAAAAGGTATCACTGAAAATGAAAGGTTTTTTCTTCTTCTTTAAATTGCTTTCTCTTTATTTTCAAAGACAAAAGGTACACACAGCTTAACTGGAAAGACACCAGAGCTAGCATTCATTGACAAGAAGCAGCAGCAGCACTGATTTAACCAGAACACACATGCCTCAAATTTTAACAAAAGCAGGGATATACAAAAGTATCACAAGACACAGCTTAGCTTGCAAGGCAAGACACAAAGAAGAACAAACAAAAACTCTCTTCAAACTAGCCAACTGTGCCTGATTTACCTTGCTGCTGGCAATATAAAGTAGGCGGTTAAGCCAGGGAGGACAAACACTCTAAGTGATCAAATGTAATCCCTAAACCTTCTATATTATTTCTCAGTTTTTGTGAGATAATATTCTAAGCAAAGAGCCAGTCAATTCATGTTTCTCCGTGTATCTACACAATTGTTAATAAAAAAAAAACACAATATAAATATCCATTATTTATGTATATGATTATTTATTTGAAGTATTTGCATATTATGCCTCAGTGAAAAACCCACAAAGTAGTTTACAAATTCAACAAAACCATTATAAAAATAATGCAGTATATGCATTGGTGAAATTAATGGCAGGAAAAGCCAAATTAAGTATAGGGCCTGGAATAAACAGAAGAAAAGCCTTTCCAGAGGACAGATGCTATTGTCACTGTCAAACTGAAGTCTCTGAGACAGAGCAGACATCTTCTGAAAATCACAGATCCCTGGGAGGCTGATATACAGTAAGTGGAGTCATTCTATGAGGCTACCTTGTCCTGTGTTATTTACTCTGTAAACTGCTTAGAGAAGACTGTAAAGCACTATGAAGCGGTATGTAAGTCTAAGTGCTATTGCTACTTGGGGCTTGAAACCATGAAGCTGTATTCAAGTTATTCCTGTCTTGAAAAAAGGGCAGTTGATGTAATGACCTCAGTTAATACTAGTTATTGAAAGCAAAAAGCTAGTAGTAGGTCACCTGGATCCTCAGTGCTACGGATGGATAAAGAGCATCTTCAAATCAAGAATATGTGATTTGATAGGGAGCGCAACTTCATCTAGAACAGCCAATTTTTCAACAACCTAGACCTAGGAACTATTCATCCATAGCACTTCCATCTTCTCAGAATTCATATTCATCTCATTAGCCCTTATCCTGTTTATCACTGCAATCAAGCAATCTTAACCATGGCATCCACAGCTCTAGGAAAAAAGTTTGAAGTTTGCAGATGATACCATGGTCACTGGCTTCATCTGAGATGGTGATGAATCACCATATAGATGGGAGGTTGAACAATTGGCCCTGTGCTGCAGCCCAAACAATCTGGAGCTGAACATGTTTAAAACTGTAGAGATGATAGTAAATTTTAGAAGAAATTCTCCTTTTCTACCCCCTCTTACTATATTTGACAGCACAGTATCAGCAATAGCATCCTTCAAGGTTTTTGGTTCTATAATCTCCCAAGACATGAAATGGATGCTTAACATTAGACCTATCATTAAAAACACACAACAAAAATGTTTCTCCTGCATCAAATCAGGAAGTTCAGACTGCCCTAGGAGCTGTTGATACACTTTTACAGAGGAATTACTGAGTCTGCTATTTGTATTTCTATAACTCTCTGGTTTGAAACAGCAAGCAAACAGGATAGGTACAGACTCCAATGAATAGTTAAGATTGCAGAAAGAACAATTGCAATCCCGCCTGCCTTCCACAAAAGATTTGTATGTTGCATAGGTCTGAAGGAGGTCTAAACCTCATATTCTAGATATAAACTGTTTCAACTCTTTTTCTCAGTACAGTGCATTATATGCTATAACAATTAGATATAGGGACAGTTTTTTCCCCTTGTGCCATCACTCTGCTGAACATCTAATTCTCACAGTGCTTCTTAATGTCTTTATATACTTATCCATGTAGTATGGCTGTAGTATTATTATTTATCCTTCTTATTATCTTCTTTACTTCCCTCTTTTATTGGTATTATTATTATTATTACTCTGTGACTTTGCATGTATACTGCTTCTATATCGGAGACAAATTCCTTGTGTATCGAACCACATTCGGCCAAATAAAGTATTCAATTCAATTCAATTCAAGTACAATGCAAAATAAATCTTTTAAATGTTTATTGATTAATTTTAGAGTATTTTTGTTCCTGAAAATATTTCACACTAGTATGTTAGTAAGAAAGTACAGATGCAGTGAGACCCATCACATTGAGCTCTTCCTTATCAGCTATTGTATCAAAACTTAATAATAATGATCTTTGTAGTTATCTTATTATGACAACAGCACAGATGTAATGGAAGCATTTCTATTTGCTGAAACTGTAAACAATCTAGCACTACTCCCATATAAAAGGGGAGAAAGTATTTCACTCTGTTTTCTGAGATTCTTTACAACTTTTCATAAGTAGTCTTCTTTCTTAGACCAGGTTCCTGAAATAAATAGAAATAAATAACTCCTAAAATACCTTTTTTAGGTTTTCCTGAAATGAGAAATGAAAGGTAAGAGTTGGGTCTCTGACATGGATCCAGAGGCATATGTTTGCCAAAAGACATCTCCCTTGATATAGTATAGCTTTGTCCTGTGACTTATTTACATTTTAAAGAAATCATTGCAATTTTTAAAAAGCAAAAACCTGGTCTGCTCAAAGCCTCCAGTGTTATATTTCTTTCCAAGATAATTTCTGAACCCACATGGGCCTCAGATTATTGAAGATAATAAACATTATGGTGGCTAAAGCCCAGTTGTTTATTTGGAAAGGTACCTATTTGTTGTAAAATAAAACAAAAGGACAAAGGTAAGCAGGGTTAATGCTCAGCATTGTTCAGGAGGAGATGGTGGCAGAAGGTAACATGTGCTAAATCATTTTTTTATAATTGGGTTTGTTCCCATAGCAGCCGTTTTAGATATTTTAAGCACCCCAAATAGGATTTTTTGAAATCTGTCTACATTTCTCATAATTTCAGGTACATCCATCTGCTAGGGGATCCTAAACCTAGAGGGATCTGATTCATTTTTATCATTCACAACTAATAACACTGAAAACAAACTTATTCTTACTCCTAAATATTTATCTTTTATTTTGTTTTTACTTTCCCAAATAACATGTTTTACAGTATTTTTAGACTTATATATAGATAGACAGAAAGAAAAGGCATTAAATATTTGATGGATGGCAATTCTATACCATTACTCTGGTATTATAGAATCTGAGAGAAAATTTAAAGTATATTATAAGGGAAATACAAAGGAAATTAATGTGCTAACTAACAGACCCAACAGTAGAAGGATTGTTGCTTAAAAGACTAAATATAAACAATTAAGAATATTCAAGGTAATAAAAATTCTAATGGTAAAGGTAATTGTTTCCTCTGTCTAGTCATATCTGACTCTAGAGGGCAGGTGGTCATCTCTGTTTCTTAGCTTAGGGAGCCAACATTGTCTGAAGACACTTCTGTGGTCATGTGGCTAGAAAGACTACATACCAAAGTGCACAGTAGGCTGTTACCTTCCCACCAAAGTGCTACCTATTTATCTATTTGTATTTGCATGCTTTCAAACTGCTAGGTAGGCAGGAATGGAAGCTCACCCTGTTGTGCAGCATTCAGGTCTCAACCCCAGACTAAATGGCAAAAAATAAAACAGCATCTCTCTCTGAAATTTCTGAGGGAAGAATATTTCCCATTTACAGAAGAAGAGGAAAAAACCTCTACTGTGCTGGTCCAATTCACGTTTAGTTAACAACAACATCAAAAAAGACCACTTATTTATTATGTTATATCCATGCTGTAGCTCTCACAACAAATTGCAAACATGAGCCATAAAGATTGAGACTGTAAATTATTAGTGATTCCTAAAGGACAAGGGAAGGTCTTAAGGACCCAAGATAGATAAATATGGAAAGGATTGGTAGCTAGCAAATGAAAGTGTCATTGTGAAACGGCAGATGTGGAAAAAAGAATATGGATCTTAAGAAACAGAATGGTGAAGGCCACAGATAGGATTGCTATCTTTTTTTTTCCTGTCACGTACTCCAGCCTTTTAACAACAGAACAACAGGCACTTGACAGTTGCACTTCTTCCCTTTTCATTCCATGCCGAGGAGGTGGGGAAAACTGCCCTGTTTCTTTTTGCCTGGCACACAGCTGTCAAGATATTCCCTCAGGCACCGTCTGTATGCTTCAAAGTTCTTGAGTAATTCAATACTGTATTATATATCATATTGATCCCATAAGAATACGAAAACGTAAGAAGAACCATGCTGAATCATTGTAAAGGACCATCTTGTCTGGCAATGGCACAGGCATGCTGTCTCAAGATTTCTGAATTAACATTCATATAATATATACTATCATGGATATTATTCTAACAATAATGCAATATAAACTATACATTATTGTATTAATGTGCTGAATTTTGAAATAAAATTTTATCATACTGTAAGATCAGAGGCTTCTTAAACCCCGTTTGATGATGGATCAAAACCAGAAAAAACACAGCCACAGACAGACAGCCACAGTCGCAGGCTTGTAGTAACACAGTGGCAGAATTATGGACTATACAAAACAGTAAACTTTTCAAGAGAAATAATTTCTGGCAAATAAAAGTAGTCCTCGACTTACGACCACAATTGAGCCCAAAATTTCCGTTGTTAAGTGAGACATCTGTTAAGCGAGTTATGACCTTTCTTGCCTCCATTGTTAAGTGAATCACTGAAGCTTGATAAGTTAAGTCACCCAGTTGTTAAGTGAATCTGGCTTTCCAATTGACTTTGCTTGTCAGAAGGTCGCAAAATTGGATCACACGACCTTGGGACACAGCAACAGTCATAAATATGAACCAGTTGCCAAGTATCTGACTTTTGATGACATGACCATGGGGATGCTTCAAAGGTCGTAACTGTGAAAAATGGTCATAGGTCACTTTTTTCACTGCTGTTTTAACCTTGAACAGTCACTAATGAACTGTTGTAAGTCGAGGATTACCTCGCAATGCGAAGTATATGTACAGCCTTCTGACTCATCCCAAAGACTATAAGTTTAAACTAAGTTGGCTGCTAACATTCCAAAGATCTCAGATCTCAGAATGGCATTAATTTAGGATTCCTTTACAACAGTGGTCCCCAACCTTTCTGGCACCAGGGATCAGTTATGTGGAAGATATATTTTCCAACGTCCGGCGGCGGCAGGGGGGATGGTTTCATATGCAGCCTAGATCCTGTGCATATACAGATGAAGCTTTGCTCGCTTGCCCACCACTTACATGGTCTGCTTCCTAATAGGCCACGGACTGGGACCAGTCTGTGGCCTGGGAATCCCTGCTTTACAAGTTTCAACTTTATCTCCTATAAATACATATTTATTTATTGTACGGCAACCTAAACCATACAATAACTCATAAACATACAGACACACCCGATACTGTATCACTGCAATAAAATTAGCTCGAACTGCCTGACATAGAGCATATATCTGGAGAGAGAAAATCTTACCACCTGTATGATCGGGGAAAGCATGTTGAGAATTTGCACTGCTAGTGAGGGCTGGATGGCACTTTCCTCAAGAGGGAGAACTATCCCTCCAGGTTTAGAAGCTATAATTAGAACACTCCTGAGGCATGATTAATCACTAAAATTAAATAACAAATTTGTTCTTTTTCACTAAATAAATATTGATAGCTCAGTTCCAAGGATTTTCCAGATCAATCCCAGTCAGGATTTATGTTTCAGTTCAGAACAGAAATGACTTCAGTTGTTCTGGTGCATGATCTATGACTAGACACAGATAGAGAAAAGTATGGTTCTACTGATTTTTTTTCTGGATGTCTCAGCAGCTTTTGTTATTACTGCATAGTTTATTATCAAATTACCTCTTCTTCAGTTACAGTTGACACCAAGGCTTGAGAGCTTTTTATATTAACTTAATGCATATTTGTCAGATGTTAGACACTAAATCTATAATGTTCTTTCAGTTTCATTCTCCTATTAATGTTTTGTATTACTGTATTTTTAGCTAAGTTCAAGAAATGTAGTTCAATTTTGTTTTTATCATTATCGTCACCACCATCTTATTGAAATATTCTTTTAATTGTCTTTTGCCCCTTTCAAGAATGCTGCACTCTAGAAAGAGTACAGGTAAGAGCAACAAAGATGATTAGAGGACCGGAAGCTAAAACATATGAAGAACAATTGCAGGAATTGGGTATATCTAGTTTAATGAAAAGAAGGACTAGGGGTGATATGACGGCATTGTTCCAATATCTGAGTAGCTTCCACAAAGAAGAGGAAGTCAATCTAATCCAAAGCCCCTGAAGACAGGACAAGAAGCGATGGATGGAAACTAATCAAGGAGAGAAGCAACCTAGAACTAAGAAGAAACTTCCTGACAGTTAGAACAATTAATCGGGTCTATGACAATTCGATAAGGCCCACTCGCCACAGTCAACTCACCATAGCCAACTTGCTGCAGCCAATTCACTCGCCAAAGCCAACTCACTGCAGGACAACTCACTGAGGGACAAGAGTTACACTAATATCAAAGAAATAATAGTGCAATAGAATCATTAAAGAAAGGATGCAAAAGAGGTGGCAGAATGAAATGTGAATTGCAAAAAAATAAAATATTTTTTTAATATTTTAAATAATTAAATAGAATTGTTAAATTGTCCCGCAGCAAGTTGTCCCATGGTGAATTGGCTGTAGCAAGTTGTCGCATTCCACAGTTAATCAGTGGAACGACTTGCCTCCAGAAGTTGTGGGTACTCCAACACTGGAGGTTTTTAAGAAGAGATTGGACAACCATTTGTTTGAAATGGTATGGTTTCCTGCTTGATCAGGGGGTTGGACTAGAAGACTCCAAGATCCCTTCCAACTCTGTTATTCTGATTGCTATTTAGCTTCTGAATTCAATCACTCAGAATCTATTTTGTCATCTTTTTCATTCATGTCATGCCACTTTCAACATTTCAATGAAAACACATTGCATTTTAAAAATAAACTGTCAGATTTTGGGTAAGAAGAAGTCTTTTTAATGAAACATTTACATTTCTGGAGATTGCAACACATAACAAAAGTCAGTGATTCTGCCTTCTGAATATATATTTGTAACTGTTTTTATGTTTTTAATTACTGTGATATTGTTTCTTGCCCAGAGTAAATTGGATTGAGATGGGCAGCTATAGAAACTGAATAAACCAACAAACAAATAAATCTTTTATCTAGTAACATGATGCTGGAGTTCAATTAAGGCCATATGATCAAGAATGGAATAGCAATTCAACAGCCAGAAAAAAGTCTGTTGTTTATGTTAAGTCATTTAGATGTAACTACAACGCCAGTATAAGTTATATATAGGCAACTATCTCTGTGTATTGTGCATTTACAAAGCACATTCTTAAAACATATTTCCAAAAAAGGAAATAAATTGAACAATTTGTGGAGAGTGATGTAATAACTATGGTGGAACAAGTGATGACCTGCATATCCCAACAGAAACTATGTGCCAGGTACACAAAGAAAGGGCTTCAAAGCCATTTTACATATATGATAAAGAAAGCAAAAGATTCAGGTTACTGTTAGCAACAGAAAACAACACAAATAGGTAGTAGTTTATAACAGCCCTGCCAGCAGACTGTGGTGTGGCACTTTGAAGAAACATACTGAAAGTGCACTTTTAAAATGCTCCATTCCGAGTGGAATGCTTTTAAGAGGCTATTCTCTAGGGACATGAAACAACAGACAATAGCAGAACATAAACAAATAGCAAAATACAAACAACAGACAATAGCAGAATATAAACAAAGTGTTCACAGAGACATACATGATCAAATGTCTAAGCCTATCTGATTTTTTTTTTAAAAAAGGAAAAGGTACCAATAAAAAGACTAGCAACCATATTTTTCAGAGCGCTCAAGAACAAATTTGTTAGATGAATTATTCCAAGATGATTCACATTATAATTCTTCTGTGCTTTCTTTCTGCTATATGCAGTCCTATTCATCTTATAAGAACAATTTAATTGAAAAGTTAGAATATTGGTGCGTCTGATACAGAACTCATTTATATATTATACACACTGACTGAAAAGAAAGAGATCAAGAATCTTGGGATATATCCAAAAAAAGTGGTTTGACAGAGAAAACAAAATGAATAAATACAAGTTCTACATAAAGAACAAAAATAGAGTAAATAGATGAATTTATGTACTGTGATAAGAGTATATTTAGTAAAGTCAGGAAAACTGATGGAATAATGGTAAGACATGTTAATGTCACACTTCCCAATCAAACAAATTACTGGTAATTCCTGAAAAGAATTCTTTTTCTTTCAATATTTCAAGTGGAAAGACTTGAACATGTGATATTGAATATTTTTATTTATCTTTTAAAATTTATTTTGTGGTTTCATGGATGCCATAAGGAATGGTTGAGTATGCCACGCTGCCTGCATAATATGTATGACATATTATCGTCTTTGGCTAATATAGCAATCTTCAAAGTACTCAAAAAATCAATCAATCAATCATATAATTGTCTGCATAAAGTAAGAAACTGAGAACTGATAAGAACATTTATTGATGCATCCAATATTTCAGCTGGCTATTTGAGCAAAAAAAGATAGATCCAAATCTTGTTTCAGTCCTTGGAGATGTTTTTCACAAAGAAACATTTGGCATTCTACAGAACCACCCCTCAACTCCACAACTGACAATCTGAAGAAACTGGTGGTAGACCAAGTGTAGCCTGTAATCCTGTCTTAAGTCTTGCCGTGATCCTTGATTTTCTGCTTTTCTCTCTTGGCTGTTAAAAGCCAATTCAGAGAACAGGAATAGCTACTGTTGAAGTATCTGTCAGATATATTCTCCAGAGATTTATCCATCAGAAAAGTTCCATTTGTGAAACAAGAAAATATTCAGCTACAAGTAATGAACAGTAAAGGATTAGAAAGAGGAGGAGCTAACAGGATAAATATACTATCCTAAAACACATCTGCCTCTCTATGGGTTAACAACTCTTTTTCTGAACCCACTAAGTTTTAAATCCTTGTTTGGACTCAGGCTTTCTTAAATAAATCAAGATTCAGTTTACTTACCATGAATGAGCTGTTCAATCATCATAATGAGCTGTAAAATTTTGACTAAATTGCAATCTAGTTTCTGGAAAAACTATTATTATAAGCCTGACAGAGCTTTATAAAAAAATAAACACCTTAGTTTAAAAAAAATCAGATAAAAGCACGCTAGCAGGAAATCACACCATAGCCTCAGGATCAGAATATTTATATTCCTTTTTCTGTGTTTGCATCAATATAAACTAAATACAGTAGATTAGCCAAATACCTGTTCCTGAAACTAAGGTGATGCATGTATTAAGATCCCCGTTTCCTGGATGTATTGCTATCTGGCTGAATTTCTCGGCTGCTATGGATATTTAATTTAAATGTTTTTTTATTGTGTTAAAAGGTTTTTAGAGTTTTCATTGTAATATTTTTTGAATTGCATGTCGCCCAGAATCAGTGACTTAGATGGGCAGCCATAGAATTGAAAACAAACAAAATAAATACCTATGTAAACCTATGTAAATTTGCAAATGTTGCACATGCTTATTATTCATGGAAGAAAAGTATTGATATAAATCTTACACATATATATTCAGCAAATGATAACATAATTTGCATCAGCAAAGCATTGGACCCTTCTCATATTAACACCCAGATAGTACATGGTTTCTTTGTTGTTGGAGATACTTCTGAAGCATTATTCAATAATAAAATGGCCCCTAAGTTTTAAAATTTAGTATGTATACTTGGAAAGGATCTGCAAGCTCCAGTAATAAAAGTTAAAGAATGCACTGAAAAATTGGAACTAAAATTAAACATAAAAATCACCAAATTAATGATAACAGATAAAAGTATCAGCCAAGACAGATAGTCTTTGGGTTATAACTATTTGTCAGCAACCATTCAAAGTTTTGACAGCACTGAAGAAATACTATTTATGTTGGCTTCTCATATTTCTGGCCATTGCAGTTTTTTCTGCAGTCATGTGATTGAGATTTCTGATGTTCCCTGTTGGCTTCCTATAAGCAAAGTCAATAACGAAGCTGGCAGGAAGTCAGAAGTTACGGTTAAAAGAGGTCCTTGCTTAATGACCTGTGTCCTTCTTGCTTAATGATGGTAACTAGGGCTGCTGGAAATGTGTTGCTAAGTTATGAGATCTTGCTTTACAATGGAGTCATTTAGCTACAGAGATTGCTCATTAACTGAGGACTACCTCTAGTACCATTGGTAGATCTGAAGGATCAGGTTAGGGACAGATTATCATAGAAAAAAAAATCTACCTATGTGGTTGCTAAGAGACAACAGCAACTTGATGGTACATAATCAAATGTATCTTCGGCTCCACAAAGGGGAAAGAAATACAATCCCTGAGCTTTACAACAGTTTAATATGTAATTTCTCGAAATAAATCTAGTAGTAAATCTTGGACATGAATGTAATTTATCAGGGCTTTTGGAATATAGATAGTCCTTGACTTACGGCCACAATTGAGACCAGAACTTCCACTATTAAGCGAGGTGGTTGTTAAGTGAGTCACACCCAATTTTAACTTTTTTTGCCATAGTTGTTAAATGAACAATTGCAGTTGTTAAGTGAATCATTAGGTCATTAAATGAGTCCGGCTTCCACCATGGACTTTGCTTGTCAGAAGCCAGTAGGTGGCGATCACATGATCCCAGAATGCTGTGACTGTCCTAAATACATGTCTGTTGCCAAGTGCCCAAATTTTGATCATGTGACCATGAGAACACTGCAACGATTTAAGCATAAGGATCAGTCTTAAGTCACTTTTTTCAGTGTTGTTGTAACTTTGACGGTCGCTAAATGAATGATTTTAAGTTGACAATGACTACCTGTAATAAGATTTCACAGGCATGCATATTGTTTCCCTAATTTGTTTGCCAAATAGATGAAGGTTGGGAAGAATAATAGAAATATTATTTCTGATATGATTTCTTTTAACATACTATATCATGCTAACTATATATAGCTATTTCTCAGACAACTATTTCACTGCTCAGAAAAATACTATTGCATACAAGCTAAGGATTTTTCTGTTGTGGCCAAATGCTTCAGCAACAGATGAAATTGTTCAAAGTAAGCAACATTTAATAATGTTTACAAGTGGAAAAAAATATATTAGTTCTGTTAATTTTGCACAATATTTTCCCATACTGGTCTCAATAAATTAAAATAAAATGTATTAGGCTATTTAAAGATATTTTCTTGTTTTCTGCCTCAGCATCAGACTTACGGCCATCTTATTAATATTATAGCATTAATATCATCCCAATTTTTTTAAAAAAATGTTCTAGTAACAATAAATCCTCAATTTAATAAACCATCAAGGAGAATAGGCATCTGTTCTGCATGGGTAAAATGGAAATAGGATTACATATATGAATTTTTGCAATTTTATGCCTTTTATGTATGTGTATATACAATTCCAGGATGGGATTTTATACATGTGTAGAAATATATAGTATAAAGACATTTTTTGCATCCAAAGTCTGCTAAATTGAAGTTATTAAATTGGGATTCATTGTAGCAGTTTCTCCTGTTTCATCTTAGTATTTCGTAGAAAATAGCCCAGAGTTGCTATGCAGAATTCACTGTCCCATCGTATTTACGATGAATAAATATGTTAATACATTTTCTTACAATGCTAAGGCGGAATTTTCTGCCTGCCACACACCATAGATGTTTCCTTTCCTGATACACTTGAAATCCCAACTCTTAACATGGATTAGCATTATCTTGTGTTGCCACATCTACAGTAACTAGATTTTGGTTAAACAATTTGCTCAGTTACTCTGTTTACATTCAGCACGGCTAAAGTAGCAAGCTGGAAAACCAATTTTACCATCAGGTAGTATCAATACTGAATCTATAGACAAGTCATAGTTATCATCATGTCCAAAGTGATTTTGGACTTCAATCTCTTAAAAACAAGTAACACCAATTACATACTGTGCAGAAGTGTTTCTGTATCAATTCACCGTAGTATATATTGGTCCCAAAGCACTCAACCCAGTTAAGATTTTTGGTTGGTAAAATGTGGTTTTATATTTGGCAGCATCATTCAAACAAGAAACACAGAACCTCTCTGGAAACCAGTGTATTCTAAGGCCTGGCTAATTATAAATAGGTGCATAATTCCTAATTACCAAAGCAGTAGGGATTTATGTCAAATTAAAGATAATTAATTTTTTCTTTCAATTATTTCATAGTTTAATTGCTCTGTCTGTGACTTAAGTTCATCCTTCATGCGTTTAGCCATTTGTGGTATATTCCAAACCTAATTATTACATACCTTAATAGTTCTTTCCTTTATTCAGCTTAATCTGTGATGTGCAAGCAATTTTAGGTGAAATGTAAACTTTGATGTGCATGAAGAACAGTTAAGAAGAAAGTTCCGAATCAAAACCAAACTGCCTGTAGAGTAAGTAATCAGATCCTCAGCTGGTTCCAGATCTCAGATTAGAGGGGAGACTGTCTCACATCCTTTTTTCCCCTAGTATTTAAAGGCATGAATCACTACCAATCTTCCATTTCAGATACTTATTTGATGTATAGCACGGCAGAATACAGATAATCATGGTGGCTTTCATTAGCACACTGAGTGAAGTTTGTTAGTACTGATATACAAAAGACTATTTGAACTGCTACTGAACTAGTGCAGTGACATGTGTAAGAGCCACACACTCAAAAGATTTTCCCAGTGATAACACAGCAAGAGGGAATAGTGTTCTCTGCCACAAAAGGTATATCATAATGTATGAGAAAATTACTTCAGAATGTCTGTACTTCTATTTAAAAGGAATAGCTTTGTGGGGATGATTTGCCAACAGCTATTCCTGAAAAAAAAAAAAAGACTAAATTAAGCACTAATAAAATAAAAGTTATAAATAGCAACAACAGACACTGTAGAATACCTGGAAAAACATTACAAAATAGAATCACTGGGATGGTGTTACACATTGAATATAGTCTATGCCAGAGGTGGGCAACTATGGCCCTTTTATGCCTTGTGGATTTCAATTCCCAGAATTCCTGAGCTAACATGGCTGGCTCAGGAATTCTGGGAGTTGAAGACCACAAGGCATAAAAGGGCCATAGTTGCCCACCTCTGGTCTATGCAAAGCCAGCATAATTCATAGAAGGGAAAGGGCCATACAGATACTTTGAAAATAATTGTGAGTTGCAAATGAATAGTTGGTGTGTTGAACTGGCGGCTAACAATGCAGCAGCAGTGCTGCAGCTGACAGTGTTGGTAAGGCTTGAGGGTATTGGAAATACTTGGCAGTGCGTCTTTCAGGGAGAAAGTGACTATGAAAAAAATAGGTGGTATCAAATTCTTCCTGGATATGACAATGTTTGGTGACAGAGAATTTAAGTTTCTTTTTTAAAAAAGCTGATGGGCTGCTTGGTAGATCACATGCAACTGGTGGGCCATACGCTGTGCAAGTCTCATTTATATTATATTATGAAGTAGCTCAGATGGTTACCCTACTCCAGAAGTGTCAAACTCAAGGTGCTTAGATCTGGTCCATGGGGCCGCCCTCGAAACAGCGAAGGATCAGCCCACAGTGCTTCTGCCAGCAAAAACAGAGCTTGGGAGGACCGCATCTTATAGCCCTCCCGAGCTCCGTTTTCATTGGCAGAGGGTTGCAGAAGACCATCACAGCCGAAAATGGAGCTCACAAGGGCCACGCATGGGTGTCCCAAGGTCTGTTTTCGCTGGCAGAGGGTTACAGGAGACCGTCACAGCCGAAAATGGAACTCGCAAAGGCTGCGCATGGTCCTCCCGAGCTCAGTGTTGCTGGCAGAGGGTTGCAGGAGGCTGTTGCAGTTGAAAAGGGAGCTCACAAGGGCCTCATGCGGCCCTCCTGAGCTCCATTTTTGCTGGCAGAGGGTTCCAGGAAGCCATCATAGCTGAAAACAGAGCTGTTTTCACTGGCAGAGTGCTCCGGCCACCACAGGCACCTATGACACAAGTGATGTTGAGCTGGCTATGCCCACCCTGGCCAAGCCCACCCTAGCCCCCAAGGTCAAACACAATCCTGATACGGCCCTCAATGAAATAGAGTTTGATACTCGTGCCCTACTCTGTTTTTCTCAGTTCAATCCACTTTCCTGATAATGTCTAAAAGCATTCAGATTTAGCAGTATATATGAAAGCCCGCAATCAGATTTTTTTTAAAAAAAAATAACAAATACCTATATTTTTAAAAATCCTGATGTTGTGTCTATATGTACTACTTGAGACCAAGAGAAAAATCTCCAGCACAGAACTACAGCTATCACATTTTTTAAAACTATGTCTGGAATAGCTTAGGAAGACTAGGTAGTATTTGTTACTGTTAGATCTATGACAGCACTTTTCTATCTGATCTGATTGGGTGCAGTAGTACAGCATTGCTGTATGAGAATCATAACTTCAGTAAAGATAGAAGAGAATATTTGTAGCTCAAGGCTGAACTGTGTGGTCCTTGGTGCTCTCTGAGCTTGGTTGTTTTCTTGCAGAGTTTTCATTGTCAAATTGCACCGTGCACTGAAGGCAACCAAGCTCTGAGACCATGAAGGACCCCACATAACTTCAGTTCTTGACAGATAGCTATAATTTAAAAACTTGGTGTCTTATTTAAGAAAGGGGGAAGAATTTAAAAAAAGGAAAAGACTGAATAGAAGAAAAAGTAGGGAAGGAAAATGGGAATGGACAGGACCAAGGAAGAGATAAAACTAAATTACAGAGAAACAATCCAGCTCCCAAACACTGATTGGACTCTATAGTCAGTTATGGCCTTGATCTGGCTTTGGAATTCCTTTCATTCATTGAAACAGTCTCTGATAAACTCCAGAGAATGCCTGAGATTGACCATAGACACTTTTTTAAAAAAGCACTGTAGAAATGTATTAGATGTTAATCAGAAATGTATCCATCCAGAAAATAGAAGCATAGCCCAAAGGCACATGGATCAGTGACCTGGTGAGGAATGAGCACATCTCTATTAACTTCACTCCCTAAGCTGACTTCCCAAATACTTTGGAAGAGATGAACATACATTCAACTTAAAAGATAGTATCACAGAGCTCAGTTGATTGCCTTAGAACATTTGTTGCTTTTTAAATTCATATCAGCAGAGCTACAAAAGCAGAAAAATTATCAGCAAAAGTCAAAGAAAACACAGTCATCAATACTGAGACAAGTATATTAAGCAAAAGGCCTTTAATCTTCCTTGCAAAAGACCTGGATAAAGAACCAGGTTTTTAAGGTTCTTGTAAATAACACCAGGGCAAAGGCTATCCAGATTTTTGTGGAGGTGGGGGGGACGGGACGGGATGGAGGACACCTCTATCTAGAGGGCAGACACTGGTACTTAAAAGACATGCTTCCAGAGTCTTGATAAATGGCACTGTAAAATCAAGGGAACCGGAGCAAACCAATGCTCTAAGATTGGTCGGGAAAATACTATGGGAGTGAGGTAGCCTTCCCTCAGGTACCAAGCCCTATGCCTTGCAGGACTTAATAGGTAACAATCAGAACTTGAACTGCACTCAGAAGCAAACAGGTAACCAGTACAGGTTGAGAAGCAAATGTGTTACATGAGTGTACTTAGGCTTGCCATAACTGCTCAAGCTGCTGGTTTCTGGATCAACTGATGTTCCAGCTGGTTTTCAAGGGGAGCACAGACAGAGTGCATTGCAGTAGTCAAGTTGTTAGATGAGCAGGGCATGGGCAACTATCTGAAGGGCCCCAATCTAGAAATGAGTGCAACTGATAGCCAAAATGAAATTTTGCAAAAAGCTTCCTGACCACTGCTGTCGCCAGTTGTTTGAGCAGAAGTTTTAAGTCCAGGAAGACCCTCAGATTGTGCATCACCCTGGAATGGGGAAGTGCAACTCCTTCCAAAGTCAAAGATGGAATATCCCCAGATCTGAAGGAAAATGACCAAGAAAGTAACTCTTTGGAAATTTATCAAAATGTTTGCACTATTATACATGCAAATTGAACATACACTCAGAATAAAATCTTTGCCAAGGGAAATGAATGCAGAACAATGGATAGAGAAATAGAGCTGTAAATTAAATGAAGGAATAGGTTTTGATCAATAAGATTTAAAGAAAAAGGACCTGGCCAGTTCTATTTGTCCTTAAAATTAGCCACATGTGCATAATTTTATTTATTTTCAAGATAGGTTTCAACATTTATGTTGATGGATATGTACTTTCGTTTCCTGAGGTAAGCTTTATTTTTTCTTTGTAAATTGGCAAATTGAGATAAATACTGTAGCTGGATTAAAAAGGACTGGACAATTTTATGATATTTAATAAGATTTGTATCTGTAAAAGTTAAGAACAATAACAATAATGAAATCAAATGCTGTAGGGCATATGCATTTCTCCTATTCCCATTCCACATAAAGAAATATTTGATAGCCACCAACAGCTAACGAAAGTACCGTAAACATTTCTCCAAGTCATAAAAAAGGCTGTTTCGCTTCTTGTATATACAGCCTCCATCTCTCATGTAAATAAATGCACTTATTTCACAAGCAATTCTTCTTAATATTACAGTTGAGAGACTCAGCTTTCACTGTTTCCCTTAGTCACATTGCAATTGCCAGATTCAGTGCTTCCTATACATATCCACTAGCTTGCTTGTTCTTTTCTACTGTTGGATCAACCATGATATCAAATAGGCCCACACTGAATACCAGATTAATTTTACAAGTCTTGAAATAGAATTAGCATATGTAGAACTCAATTTTCCCAGTTTGTCCCTTTGTACAACATATGAAGAAATGATACTGCCCATATCATAGCCCCAAAAAAGAACTTGCAGCTTTAAATCCAATATGGAGAAAACTGTTGATTCCAGAAGCTAGCTGATCAATGTACTTTTATGGCAGTTATCATTTTGAAATACTGAACCGTATTTCCCTGTTCAGTAGAAAAAGGGAAAGCTCCCTGTAGCTTGGCAGAAAAATAATTTATGGTTACAACTTTACACACACTAGCTTTCTGCAATGAAAAAAAAATCTGTAGCAGTAAGTTTGCCCTAGGGCTGTCCCTGTGCAAGTCCTAGCTATCTGCTTCACATAAACTACACTTCAGAAGGTGGGGTATAAGAGGAAAGCAGAGGAATGGCTTTTTTGGGGGGGGGAAATAGTGTGGGAGAGTGGGGGGAGAAGGCTAGGTAATCCTCAATTTACGACCATTCATTTAATAATGGCCTGGAATTTTGATTGCCACAGAATTGGTGCTTTATGGGCTGTAAAGTACTTCTACAACCACAAAACATTGCACACAACCCCCACAGTCACAGGATCCTGATCTGAGTGCTTGGCAACCTATTTGCACTTAGTGATTGATTAGCAATTGCCCCATGATCATGTGACTGCCATTTGCAATTTTCTTTTGTTACTTCCTCAGAAAGTCAATGGGGAAGCTGGTAGGGAAGGTTGCAAGTTGCTGCAGTCATCTACCATAGAGCCAAGATTCCCTCCTGGCAGACAGCTCTATGAGCTCAAAAGGGCTACCAGCTGAAGGGAGGAGAAATCCTCTAGCATGCTGCAGAAACTCAACTGAGAGCACAAAGATCTGAGCTCTGTTCCTGTAACTTTCCAGAAAAGTTCTCTGCCATGCATGGAGGGGAGTGGAACTCAGCAGGCATCCCTTTCGCTCTGTCTGCTTAACGACGTGGAAAATTGCTTAATAACTGCAACCAGGAACCAGGATTGCAATCATTAAACAAAACAGTCACGTGGTCAAATTGCTTAACAACTGATTGACTCAACAACTGAGATTCAGGTCCCATTTATGGTCGAGGACTACCTGAATCCTGGAAAACCATTTCTGATCTTTCAGGTCCATTCTTTCACTTTGTAGCTTTTTATCGCAACTCAATAGATGGATTGCATTAACTTTGTGCATTTTGAAGGCTTCCCAGAAACTCTCTGCAGCATGCTCTAATAAACAGAATATTTTCTTCCTCCACAAAACATGTTGATCCCTTCTCCTGATCCTACTGATGAATGAAGGACAGTTATGCTGAAGTGCATTTACAGTTTTGTAGAATCTGGGCAAAATACAAGTATAAAGACAGAGTTTCTGAAATTGTAGGCTGACTCTCCCTGAGTCTTGCATGCAAACTTGAGAGGGACTGATTCCCCCACCCCCCAATCCCCTTTCTTGATATGCACTCTCAAATGCTTATTCAGGCAGAGTGGAAACGTGATCTGACAGGACTGTAAGTATACTCAATCCGCTTGCTACACTTGATCAACTTGGGCCTTCAACAGCTGACACATGCTTGATTACATACCCACAGTGCTTCATTCGCAACCTTCACTTCCATGAACAGTTTTCAGTGGGAGGGGGTCTGCAGATAAGGCAGGGATCAGATACAAGAAAGGGAGGTGGTTTGAATGAAAGAGACCCTGATATAGCTTTGAAGGCTTCCATGAGAGGCAAAGGTCAGATCAGAAGGCTGTTCTTGCAAGAAAAGTGCTGGAACCATCAATGGGACTAAGGAGCAAAAGGAGTAAACTGCAATAATCACACTGTTTCTATCAAAAACCGCGTGAGGCTGAATCCTACATTCAGTCTTCCTTTGCTTCCAGTGGAGAAATAACTTGGAAACTGACCAGAGGTATTTGTGCTGGTGGCATTATACATGTCTTCCTTAAGACAGTCAGCACTACACAGCACAGCAACCCTATAACCCGGGTGTTGGCAACCCACGGCTCCAGAGCTCCTTGTGACTCTTTAGGCCCTCTGCTGCACTCCCTGTCCCATCACTGGTTGGCCCCACCTCTTGTCCTCCCCTCCCAGATACTCCTCACCTGGCCTGAGAAGGTACAGGTGACGGTGGGGTTGGAGAAGCAGCTGGGGTGGATTCTTTGGTGCCTCATTCTTGCTGAAGCTTCTTCTGGCCCTTGCTGGTACTGGGCATGCCTCAATTGCTTGGGGAGATGTTCAATCTGCTCTCTGCCCTGAGACATTGCCCCGACCAGGCCGCAACTGATGCTGGCCTTGCTAACACGAGGGCTGGTGGAGTGGGAATGGGATCCAGGAGGACGGGACAACAGAAAGGGGAATGGGCCTGCAGCGCCCAGCCATGGCTTTAAGAAGCTCAGGGCAGCGGGAAAAGGGGGCTGGCCCTGCCGAACCTCGCATGCCCACCCCGGGGGTCAGGAAAGCTGAGGCTGGGCCAAGCTGTTGAGCGCTCCTTGGGGCTCTTCGCTACTGCTTTTCTTTCTTCTTTTTGGAAATCTGGGCTGGCTGAGGAATGAGTGTGAAGCATAGTGAAGGCTTCCCTTGGGCGACTCTCTTCCTCCTTCTCCTCTGTGAGTGAGTGACGTCGAGTTGGCCATGCCCACCTAGATTTTGTGGCTCCCGATGTTTTTTTTTTTCTGTGGGAAACGGGTCCAAATGGCTCTTTGAGTGACTCCTGCTATAACCCTTCACTAGACTTGTTAGAGTCGCTGTAAGTTGTAATTCAGTGATATTTGGGGGCTGCACGGTACAATTAAAAGTTGATTATCAGTTGAATTTTTAATTCTTGCCTATCCTAATACCAATGAAGTAATTAAGTTTTGTTCATGAGGGGTGAGAATCACACACACTGATTTATAATTTTAAGAGTTCATAGTATCATAAAATTTGAGAACCCCTGAATTAAGGTCTTCAGTGCTGCCTCCTAATGGTGATTTATGGAAGCACAGAAGAATCTGACCAAGAAAAAAACCAACCTTAAAAAGTCCCATAAAAAGAGTTCTCAGCTTGCTCTTAGTTCTAATGTGGCCAATGGCTTCTGGTCCTCTTTGCTTTTTACCATTATTTCTGTAGTTGTTATTTTATGAAGAATATGATTGATATATGAGACATTGCCCTACCCAAATAAATCACTTCTTTTAATATTAAACAATTATTCAAAAAATTACTAAAATTTGATAAGCAAAAATCATACACTTGCTGAGGTTTTTCTCTCTCTCACTTGGTGTTAAAAGGAAAATGGGAGAATAATTACTTGCGCAGTAATAAATTATGCAAGCAACACAACATTAATATGATGCAAGTAAAACCAAGAATAAACATAAATAAGATACTCATAAGCCAGGGAAAAGAGGCACAATGCAGCACCTGAGGGAGAAGTTGGGCAGGTGAATATGTTTCCTGAGTGGTACACCTTAGACACTTAGACTCATCTATCAGGGGCACGTAAGTATGGAAAGACAACCTGTAAGCTACCTGTACTGTGAAAAACCAATATCAGGTAACCTTGGCAACCAAAAGGTCTAGCAATGATGGAAGAGAATGTTTCCTGAAATATTCATAGGACCATGACAAAACATACATTAGTGCTCTTAATAACAGAAAGAATCAGTGGCCTGGATTGCAATCTACATTTCCCCAGTTCTCCCCTCGTTTATGAGATATATACATCCTTCACTGTTATGAGGCCATGAAAGTGAGGCAAGCACAGTTCAAAGCGCAGAGACAAAAATGACTGAGTAAGAAAAGAAAACAAAAAAGCAATTTTTCCTGCTTTTCCAAGGCGTGAAATGCACAGGGCTCAGCATGGGAAGTGAATAAACTAAGCAGGTGTTCCATTAACTCAAGTTCACAGTGCGTGCATGTACATATAAACACACCAATACCAATATTCAAGATCCTTCTGAAGAAGCATCCAATTATTCAGTGTTCAAACTGCATCAAGCCTTTATCGTTAGGCTATCCTTAAAGTGTATTTGTGTTACTGCTTTATTGCTTGAAAACTGCCAGATAGATCCCATACCACTTGAACATTTGCACTTCCTCAGTGCAATACTACTAAATTTAGTATAAAACATCAGTTTAACTAACACTTAGCCAAAACATTAGCACTTTTAACCAGATGAAGGAGCAAACATTTAAAGACCAGGTCAAAATGGGTTAGAAGTTTTGCAATCATTCATATGGTATTGCAGATTTGAGCAGCAACCTATATTCAAAGACAAGAGGAAAGGGAAATCATAATGTGTATAAATTCCAGCAAGAGTAATACTGGAAAAACCAAAACAACATTGTGGAGTTCTTGGTGTTCTTTGAGCTTGATTGTTTGCTTGCAGATGTTTCATTATCCAACCAGGTAACATAATCAGAACACTGTAATGAAACATCTGCAAGCAAACAACCAAGCTCAGAGAATACCAAGAACTCCCTAGATCAACTTGAAGTTACATATATTTTCTTCTATTGGGAAAGCAACACTGTCATATTTCAAGTTAAAAAAACTCAATTCATGTAAAGGCGTCCAAATATTACATAAGTTTAATGGGTGAAATCTACTTACCTTCCTTACCGGTTCGGAAGCACAAGCGCCGCACACACAGACCTTCTGTGCATGCACAAAACCTTCTGCGCATGTGCAGAAGGTAAAAAACACATTACTTCCTGGTTAAAACCAGGAAATAATGATACCCAGACAGGTGGGCGGAGCGAACACCAGCCAAGATCGCTACCGGATCGGGCAATCCGGTCTGATCCGGGAGCATTTCACCCCTGATAGGTTTGCAATATTTTTATTCTGCAGCCAGAAAAAGAGTGGGTATATGAAAGGAGCCCCTCTTTTCCTATGCTAACCTCAATATGAAACAGTTATTTATTATTTAAATTTTATTTCTAGTTGGCCATCAGCCGACACTGTCTGGAAGGGGCAGTCAGTGTATTCAGTCATTTATTATCATACATTCACTTTCTGACATTCAAAGGATAGTGATCACTGTTATACCAAATGGACAGCATCAATCCAAGAGAGGCAGAAAGTTAAGGAAAGAGAAGAAAACTAGGGAAAGCTCCAAAGAGATTATACAGCATAGAATCTGTCCATGTGCATATATGTGTGTACAGTCTATTTACCTATCTATCAGTGGACTGATGGAAGAAAAAATGTACAGTACAGGTAGTCCTTGACTTATGACTGTTTACTTAATGACAGTTTGAATTAATGACGATCTTGAAAAGGTACTATCCTTTTCTTTCAGTTGTTGGATATTCATGTTTGTACCAGTTTTGACTGGTGCTTTGCAGACTATAAAGTGCTTCCAACCACTGCAAATTGTCACACGTGCACACACACCACCTCTGTGGTCATGGGATTAGGATGTGGGTGCTTGGCAATCTGTATGCATTTATGACCTGTTGTCCTGCAATCATGTGATTGCCATTTTTTTTAAAATTTGATTTATATGCCACCCTTCTCCGAAGACTCAGGGCAGCTTACAATGTGCTCAGCAATAGCCTTCATCCTTTTGTATATTTATACAAAATCAGCTTATTGCCCCCACAACTGGGTCCTCAATTTACCTACCTTAGAAAGGATGGAAGGCTGAGTCAACCTTGAGCCTTGGCGAGATTCGAACCCTGCAGTAATTGCAGACAGCTGGTCTTAATAACCAGCTTAATAACAGGGTGCCTTAAACCACTGTACTACCAAGGCTCTTTTCAATCTTGTCTGTTGGCTTCCCTAGAAAGTCAGTGGGGAAGCTGGAAAGGAAGGTTGCAAGCTGTTGCCACCTTCTGAGAAAGTCTTCCTTGTCTCTGGGTGCTAGCTGAAAGAGCTCCTGCCAAAGGATTTCAGCTCCACACAAGCAGGCATGGAGCTGAAATCCTTCAGCAGTGAGCTCTTTCAGCCAGTTCCCAGAGATGAAAGGGCACCAAAATCCAAAGAGGAGGGGAAATGCGGTAAGGAAAAGAGTATGGGTACCTCGTGGGGGATGAGGTTCAGGGAAGGCAGCACACAAGTGTTTCCCTACTCAGGCACTGAAAAATTTGTTTGAATTTTGGCAGGAAGGATTTTCAGCTCTTGAGCATATGGGCAACACAGTTATGATAAGAAGGACAGGCTGCTTGGGGAGGGGGGGTGTCTCTCCACTCAGGAGCTAAAAATGCTGTGTGTCTTCCCCCAACTATTTGAGGAACCCCACATGTCAACCCACAAGATCACGTAACAACTACAATCAGGAGTGCTGAGATTGCAGTAGTTGAGCAAAGCAGTCATATGACATCTCATTTAATGATTGCCTTGCCCAATGACAGAGATTCTGGTCCCAAATTGAGGACAAGCTTTAAACCATCTTGGCAAAAAAATGAAAAAGCAGAAGATACAAAAAAAATAAAATAATGATTATTTGGATAGGTGATTTCCTAGTTTTCATTTGAAAAGCAATTTTAATTTTTTTGGGAGAACAGATCTGAAAATTGCCCTAAAAATCTAAAAAAATAGTGGAGAAAGCCAATTACCTTAGAGCTAAGTCCTCATTTAGCAACTGTTTCAGGCAGTGACTATTCAATGAAGACAGGGCTCCCTCCTCTAGCTAGACTATCACCAGATCTTTGCTCAGATCAAATCAAGCCATAAATACTCCAATGAACTGCATACTGACTGATACGTATTTTAGTTAATTAATGCACTCATGCATTCAATTTGAATGGCCACATATCTCAGCAAGAGACTCTAGGCGGTATGGAAAAGAATATGCTTCTAAAACATTCAAAAATGAATATATTTGTACATTAAACTAGATCCAATTTGAATAAGGAGCTATAATCTTTGATGCTAACTTTCTTCTTCATCTTCATCATCATCGTCAAATTTAAGTACCACCCAACTCCTAATGGCCCTGGATAATTTACAAGTAAAAACATTAAAAACAAGAAAAATATACATTATAACAAAAATGAAGAATGGAAGATGGTAAGAATGACAAAAATCCAGACAGGAATGAAAAAGAAATGAACCAACACAACAAAGGAAACTCCAATCACCCTTGTCAAAGTCTGGGCGAAGAACAAAATGGAAGGTTGGGGGCCATTCACATTCCAGAAGACAGGCATTGCTACAGAGAAAGCGTGCTTCCAGGTTCCCAATAAATGGCATTATTTAATCAAAAGATTTCAGAAAGCACCCTGCCAGATCAAATCAGCTGTGCTGATAACTAGAGGAGATAAGATTTTTTACTAATTTTCTCAAATGCATACTCAGGTAATAATAGTCATAGTGGATAAGCGGCCTCATTTTCTTGTTGCATGTACATGAAGATCCCCCAATATCTCAAGAGTGATTTCAGTAGCCATCTTTTTTGTTTAATAAATAATAATTGTATTTGTTGCCGCCTCAAAGGCGAGGGAGTGGGATTATATGGGTTTAATGCTTTGAATGTTCTAATATAGTAATGTGCCCAGAGTCACCATGTGTGAGTTGGACAGCCATATAATTTGGGTGATCAAAAAAGCAGATCCTAAAGAGAAGGTAAACAACACATTTCATCCAATAACATGATCTCCGTAGAAAGTACCATAAAAAACAGTATTTACAGTGATAATCTGAAGTTGAGATTGAATGGAGAAAAGAAATATAGTTTTTCATACACCAAGAGTTTCTCACAGTAAAGAGAAGTTACAATGAGGTAAGAAGCTGGCTGGTAGTCAGCAGTGTTACGAGTTGGATTCGGGGCTGAAGAAAAAGAAATATGGTTAGCAAAAAAGTTCAGGTTGTTAAGAAAGGCAGGATCCTTAAGACAGGGTTCTCCAAACTTGGCAACTCCCAGAGTTGGAGTCCACAAGTCTTAAAGTTGCCAAGTTTGGAGACCCCTAACTTAAGATCATCAAATAGGAGTGTGACACAGAGAATCATCTGTCAACCCAGCATATACAGTACATTCAGAGGGAGAAGAACTAAAGATAGCAGAAAGAAGCCCAAGTTTGGCTAGTTCTAAAAGGTTGCCAGCTAAGCTTCACAAAAAGCCTGTGATTAACTCTTTGGAGAATTTAAGAAGAACTATATTGTCATTTTAGCAGAAGCCATACTATTGCTAGCAAAGAGATAATTAATTTCAGTATGGTAGATCAATTAGACCATAAAGTAATTTAGTAGTTTCCTTTGAAAGCATAAAGGAGGGGGAATTGAAGCTCTCTATGCGTTACTTGAATGTCAGTTGCATAATTAACCAACTGAAATTCAATCTTGTAGAGAAACTAATGTCTTTCTATTCTTTTTATTCTAAGACTAAAGCAAAAACAATCTAAACAGTTCACAAGAAAGACTTTGCAAGCTGGGTCATGTCTGAACAAAAGGCAATGTCTATATATTTTACATAATAAATGTATCTCAGCCTGATATGCTGCATTAATGTCTTTTATATAGTTTTGTAAGGAACATGAAGACATTATTGAAAATATATATTTTTAAATGCAGGGTTGCATTTAACAAGCTTGAATAGAAGGATTAAGTCAACAAGAATTCACAGAGCTCTACAATGCACTAGGTATGAATTGTGAACATCTGAATGAAACCTAGCTGCTCCCTTTACAGTCTTCTTTTCCTTCTAGAATTTGCATCAGTTGAGCAATTAAAGGCCAACTGAAGTGTTATGTACTATACATTACAAATACTAACATACTGTTTAGTTATCAATTTTAAAAGTAATTCTTTCCAGATAAGAAAATCTTTATGTTGATGCTACAGCTGTTAGAAATTTTTCAATTTTCCAAAAGTATAAAACCCAGTTAATAAAAATATAAAACATAAGCTGGTGAATGAGCCAATTCAACTCTATGTAAAAAACCGAACTGGAATTTTGGCAGTCCCAAAATTAGTTGGCATGTATTCAAGAAACAATGAAAATGTGCAATCAGATCTGAAATTAGATTATCACAAAAGTGATGCATTTATGGTGGTACCTATGCATAGAAATACAAAAACTTCCTTATCAATTCTACCTCAAAATTTACCCAATACAATCATGTCACATGAAAAAGTAACTTTTTTCAGCTTTTGTTACTTGTGGTTCAAGCCACAGAAGTTTAAATGCCCTCAATATTTTAAATAGTGTGGGCAAAATAGATAGTGTGATTTTCTGAAGGCAATGTTGCAGGAAGGAATTAAAAGCACCATATCCTCACCGCCATCTGACAAAGCTGGTAGAGAAAATGCTAATGATATCTTCAGTAAATGCCATAAGACAGGGGTATCAAACTCGCATTGTCACATAACATATCGTGATTTTCCTCCCCTTCGCTAAACTGGGAGTGGACATGGACAGCGTGTGACATAACGCGGCTCGCGAGTTTGACAGCCCTGACATAAGCTATCCACCAAGGTAACCAAGATAGATACAAACCAAACCCTGTGTGAAGTCAGAATTGAAGAGGTATCATAGCAAAAGAAATCCATTGCTAGTACCTATTACCTCTTATAGACACCAATTTCCTTCCTTCCCTCCTTGCAACCCATCCAAAAAGGGTGTGTCGCAGAGGGAAAAACATAATTTTTGTGTGTGATATTCCTTAAACAACTTATCCTATTTCCCGCTTCCTTCTCCATTTTCATGTCTTCGTCACCACAGCAGAGAGCATAAGGAAAGCCTATTGTCCCCACCTGTTGTATAAAGTGTAATTTCTTCTGCTATATTTACAAAAGCATTAAATGATAGTAATTACTACGATTATGCCAATGTAGCTGTTTTACATGGCACCTGGTGGAAACTGCAGACATTGCAGAAATGTATCAGTGTAACAGAATATTTGTGGCACTAGCAATTCAGGACATATATATCAGGAGCTTCCCTAGGCTATAGTTGGCATTTGCTTTTCATTACAAGCAGTCACACCATTGTGCAGCCAGATATATAAACTGGACTCTGGTGAATATAGTGGGAGAAAAAGAAGTGACAGTCAACTATAACAGATGCTCTTATTTAATCACCCAAGTGGCTTTCATCTTAAAGTAACGTCTGAATCATGGACATTCACTATAGAAAGCTGGAGTCTAAATACATTGCTCTCTCATCTAATTATGACTGTTCTGTGGAATAATACCTGATTGCAAGCAATGATCTCTACTAGGACAATTACCCAGCTTTCCTATACTTAAAATCTAGCAAGAGAAATAATTTGGGATTGGAAAATACATAATGCAGAGGGAGGCATACCAAGTCTTTATATGAAACCATAATCTTCAGGCTTTATAATTCCATTTATTTCACTGTGGAGGCACTTTTCTTGCTAGTTCCTGCGCAATTTGCTTCTAATCATCAGAAGAGTCTTTAAAATCTATTGTTCACAGTTGCTCCATTGTACATATTGCACTACATTCTGGCAATTTTGCCTTCAGAGTTATGTTGAAACATTAAAAATAGATTACTCCAGTATTTCTTTTGATAATAAATCTTTTCTAATTTGAAAGGCTGTTTTGCCATTGACATGCATATGATTGATTAGAACCATATTTACATGGGGATGAAAAATTTTAAGCATCTTTGGTTATATGTTTTAATGAATTTTCGAGTGAACAGAAGATCACACAATCTCTACATGGTACAAAGTTAATGTGATAGCTTTCTGAAAATTTGATTGCCTGCTTGCTATTTATGCGCAACTGTTTATAGATTCAACATTAAAAAAGAAAATGGCAGGTGCAAGAAGTGTGGACACTTTTTCAGTTAGTAGAGTTAGTAACATATCCTTTGGCAAAATACACAGCTTCCAAAAGCTTACTATATCCAGCTACGAATCTCTTGCTTTTGGTTTCAGAATATTTTCTGAGCTCAGAACTTCCTAAATTAAGAAACATTCTTATTTGCATGCATTTCATGTTTACAATTCCTCTACAGATGGCAAGGGCAAGGTGTTTTTCTTCAAATGCTTCACATATTCTTTCTCAAAATGTATTTAGTATGGTTCTGGTTGATCAGTTCAATTTTTATTTGATCACTCCAAAGCACTTCATTCTGAAAAATTTAAGGATTATCAAGATTTTTTTCTGCATACTTTAGATGATGACTTTTATAATGAGGAAAGGAAAAAGGATCTCCTTCAGCTCTCCCATTCGGTATAAGCTATATTGGATTTGCATTTGTGAACAACTATCCCAGTGTCAACTAAATTTTCCAACTGAGTATTTTGCAGTGATCTGGGGATTTGGTTTTGCAAATCTGACCAGTGTTCAGATACTTCTAGCAGATTCTTTTTAGATTTTGGAGACCAGCCTAAACCAACCTGCCTGAAATGGAAACCAGCTCAATAAAGGTTAAGGGCCAATCAGGATTCAAGACACCTAGTTCTAAAGACAGGAGCCCAGTCATTCCCTGCTTAGTTACCTTGCCTCTGAGGATGCCAGCCACAGCTGCTAGCAAAAAAAATCAGGAAATCTGTTGTCTAGACCACTGTCATTAAACCAAAAAGCCTAACACTGCCCAATGTTTCTCACTGCTAGTTCAAAGCTTTTCAGCTATTTTCAGAAATTCTTTTAATAGCTTTGTAAGAGTGAATAATCTTCCTTTTCAAATGCTGGGGCAGCTGCTTAGAGGAACCTATGGTTTTTGAAATTAAGACAGAACAACAATTTCATAACTGTGAAATTGGCTTTGCCTGACTAACAGTAGGCCTAAAAATATCTAAACTTCTACATGGTTTTCTTACTTTGAATCTGTAAACAACTGCACATAAAATGCAGGCCTTCAAATATGCAAAAATATGCTATCTTTAACTTCATACCAGGTAGAGGCTGTGTTTGGTTCTGTTCAGTTAGGGGCTCAGTGAAACATAAAATTTGACAACGGTAAACTTTTATCCTCAATTGTAGGCCTATATTTTTTGTAGGCCTGTACAATCTTGTCTAATTCTCAGAGACTTCCTGGACAAATCCTTGCAGTTTTCTGCAGGATCTGGCCAACTGATTGTGTTTCTCCTTGAGTACATGTTCATTAATTAAACAATATTCCAAATCTGATCAACAGAAATACTACTAAATTTCTCCTCCCGTAGGGGTGAGGGTCAAGCATTAAGCTGTGCTAAAGACAAGTCTATTCTTTGGTTAGCATGAGTGAGATTAAACAGATAAATAGCTAGCTGGTAAGGAACCTCTCAGATCAACATAGTTACAGTAAAATAAAGTACTGAGAAGAGAATTTGGAGTTGTGGATATTCACGTCAATAATTTTTTGCAGAGACTTCCGGTTTCCTCGTCTTCGGCGGCGACGGTGCCTTCTTTTAGCACCGCCACCCCCGCCGCTTGTAGAGCCGCTTCCCGATCGTGAAGCGGCTTGGAATCTTCAAAATCCCTAGGATTTATGAAGAAGAGGCAGCAGGGTACAGGTAGAGCCCCTGCAACCTCCCCAGGGAATTGTTTCTGGGGAGGAAACAGGCGCGGCTCCCTTACAACCTGCTGAGACTCCGGGCGGCGTGGGACGTCTTCTGCCCTCGCAGAACAAGCCGACTTCAGGAAACCTTTAAAGAGCGAGGAAATAAGCCAAATAAACACTTGAAATCCACTTGAACCCTGAAACTCTGAACTGCAAGTATTAGCCCTTTGCTGATTTTTTATGCTGAAGTGAAAGTTTCGGAATGAGTGAAAGTGACTGAAAAAATATGGCGCTCAGCAAATGAATCAGTGGGTGTGGATTGGTGAAGTTATCTTGTCTTCTATAAAGTTAAAAAGTTGCTACAAAGTTGCTCCGGCTGTAACAGAAATAAGAGGAAAATCTCTCCCTTTTACTTGTTTTTGCTGCATTATAGCTTTGCCCTGAGTAAATCTGGGGGACTTTCTTAGAAGGTATTGTGGAGGTGGCAGAAGAGGCGGAACCTCCCTTTTTAGAAAAGCCAGCTTACGTGGCAGGATGGCTTCAAAGAAGCAGGAAGGCAAAACAGGGGGGGGGATCCCCCCCACGTAAACAGGACACGCAGTCACAAGCTCAAAAAAAAGATCTGGATATGGGAGACTTAAAAGGAGTCATTTCAAATATTTTGGATGAGAAATTTCAAGACATGGATGATAAAATAAATAAAATAGATGAAAAAATCCAAAAGTCACAACAGGAAATTATGCAGGAAATGCAGCAGAACCAAAAGATGGTGACCAAAAAAATAACGGATGTGGCGTCTGGCCTGGCAGGATTTATTATGAAAGTTGAGTCAAAAGTGGATGAATTTAAATTAGAAGTTAATGCTAAGATGAAAAATAATGATCATAAATTTTTTGATGTTGATGATAAGATGCAGAGAGTTGAGAATGACATTGTTATGATGCAATTCCGGGCAATGGAATTTGCTATACGGCTTCGAGGAATTAGAGAAGAGGAGAGACAAGATTTGAGACAGATTTGTGCTGAAGCCCTAGCTGTGATTTTAAAAACTGATCCTGAGATGGTCTTTTGCAAAATAGATAAAATCTACAGAGTTAACTCGTGGGTGGCCAGACAAAGACAATTGCCCAGAGATGTGGTCATATATTTTACAGACAGAGCAATAAGAAATGATATCCTGCAAAAATCTTTTCTCACTTCTGTGCAAGTGAGCGGATCCAAGGTTACAGTCTACAAGGAGCTCCCACCTAAGATGTTGAAATCCAGAAAAGAATATGGTTTTCTTGTTAAAGAACTGCAGAATAATCAAATCCCATTTCGTTGGGACGCTCCAACTGGCATAATTTTGAGATATAAGGGAGAGAAACACCGTTTGAATACTGTGGAGAAGGCGGAGCAATTTTATACTGACATCTTTAAAGAAAGAACACCATCCCCACGCACATCTACAGTTTTGGAGATTAAAGAGAGTGATAAGAAGCAACCTCAAGAATTGCAACAACAATCTAAGCAGGAATCAGAGGAGCTGAAGGGCGCTGAAGGAGGTTTTCTGGATGAGCCCTTGCTGGAACCTTCTCCAATCTTGGAGCTGGCTTGGGCGGCTGAAGTTAAGGACCAGCGTATAACCCGAGCAAAAGCCAAGGAACTTAAACAAAAGTTACAGCAGGAAAGACAAGATGAAGCTGGGGCTGTGGGGAATGCAGGACAGAAGATTTCGGATGAAATCCTAAGGTTCTGCGCTTCGCTCCAGAAAGAGAATGATGATGATTAAATGTTTATCTTGGAACGTGAATGGGTTGAATGTAACACAAAAAAGGAAGAAAGTATTTACATATTTAAAACAACATAATAATGATATAATTTGCTTACAAGAAATGCATATTACAGCTCAAGATCAAAACTATTTGAAAAATTCCAAATTAGGAACACATTTTATATCTTCAACTAACCAAAAAAAGAATGGTGTGGTTATTTATGTAAATAAAAAACTAACAGCCAAACTTATAGAAGCTGATCAAGATGGTAGGTTTGTAGCAATTGAATTACTTTCTGCTAATAATCAAATTCTTTTGATAGGAATTTATGCTCCTAACCAACAACAGGACTATTTTTATAAAATGCTGCATACTAAAATACTCCAATGGGATTACAGATCTATTTTAATTATGGGAGATTGGAATGGAGTAATTGACTCTAAATTAGACAAAAAGACTTTGGCAAAGTCAAGAATTAGATTACCACAGACTTTTTTTGATATGAAAGAAGACCTGGAATTAAAAGATATTTGGAGAATACATAATCCAAAAGAACTGGACTATACTTTCTTCTCTGACAGACATAGATCCTTTTCCAGGATTGATTTTATCTTGTTGTCTGATGATCTACTTGTTAGGACAAAAAGAACAAAGATTCTGCCAAGAACTTTGATCATAGCCCAGTGTGGATAGAAATTGAGACATGCAAGAATGAGAGACGCTCTTGGAGATTAAATGAAAACTTGTTCAGATATGAGAAAAATATAATAGAACTTAAAAAGTATTTGAAAGAGTTTTTTGAAATGAATTTGAATAAAGGCACCCCAATGGAAATTGTGTGGGACGCAAGCAAAGCTTATATGAGAGGGATGCTTATATATATGAACTCTAAACATAGGTTGATTCGACAAAAGAAAAGACTTGAATTGGAAACAGAAATAAAGAACAAAGAACAGTTACTTATTAAAAATCCAACAGATGAAAGAATACTTAGTGTTATAAAACTTTTGAAAGACCAATTCCAAATGCTTATAGCGGAACAAGTTGCAACAAATTTACAATATGCGAAGCATAATACATTCTGCAACGCTAATAAACCAGGCAGGTGGTTGGCTTACACATTAAGGAAGAAACAGAGCACACGGACTATTGATAGTGTTGATATTGGGGGGAAAGAAGTTTTTCAACAGAATTTAATAAAAGAAGCTTTTCTTCAATATTACACTAAACTATATGCCAGAGAGGAGGTGCAGAATGGACTTATAGAAAAATACTTAGACAACAAAAGAGTTACAAAAATTACTGAGCAACAAAAGGAAAGAATGGATTATCCTATAACAGAGGAGGAGATAATAGCAGCAATAAAACAATTAAAAACAGCCAAAGCTCCTGGAACGGATGGTCTGACAGCAGTGTACTATAAAACTTTGCAGGCAGAAATGGTGGAACAACTCAGAGACTTATTTTGTAATATACAACAAGGGGGAAAAGTACCCCCATCATGGACTACAGCTTATATCTCTTTGATACCAAAAGAGCAAGCAGGTCCCAAAAAACCGGAGAATTACAGACCAATATCTCTTTTGAATACGGATTATAAAATTTATGCAAAAGTATTAGCCAACAGACTGATGCCAGTAATTCAAAAGGTGATTCATGATGACCAAGCGGGATTTATTGAGGGTAGGTACATGAAGGACAATGTAAGGCAAGTAATAGACTTATTGGAATATCTTGAGAAGAATAAACAGATCCCTGCAGTGCTGGTTTTTTTGGATGCGGAGAAGGCCTTTGATAGAGTGGATTGGAATTTTCTATTAAAGACTTTAAAAAAGATGGACTTTGGGGACCAATTTATACAGGCGGTTTCAGCAATTTACCAAGAGCAAAAGGCACAGATCATTATCAATGGAAGCTTGACAACAGAGTTTAAAATCGAAAAAGGAACAAGACAGGGATGTCCACTGTCCCCATTGTTGTTTATTCTAACACTAGAAGTCTTGTTAAATATAATAAGGGACTCTAACACTTTGAAAGGTATAATGATAAGGCAAGAGGATTACAGAATAAAGGCATTTGCAGACGATCTGGTTGTTACCCTAGCACAGCCAATGGAATCGATAATCCAGATGAAGGACATTATACAAGACTATGGTAAAGTTTCAGGTTTCAGATTGAATCAGAAAAAAACTAAGATGGTAGTTAAAAATATGACACAAGATCGTAAACTGGAGTTAGAAAGGAGGGCAGGTTTTGAGATTGTACCAAAGGTAAAATATCTAGGAGTTCAGGTTGCAGAATCAAATATGAAATTGTTTCAAAATAACTATGAGGTGTTGTGGCGAGAGGTGCAAAAAGATATGGAGATCTGGAAAAAACTGCAGCTGTCTTTACTTGGAAGAATAGCAGCAGTTAAGATGAACATTTTGCCAAGATTTCTTTTTTTGTTTCAAATGATCCCGGTGCTCAGAAATGATAAACAATTAAAAGTATGGCAAATTGGTGTGAACAAGTTTGTCTGGAACGAGAAAAAGCCAAGAGTAAAAATGAAAATTATGCAAGACGTTCCAGAAAGGGGAGGTCTCAAACTTCCAAACCTACAATTATATTATGATGCAACAGCTTTGACTTTAGTAAGTGATTGGTTTGGAGGAAAAAAGACTGGAATATTAAATGCAGAAAGTTTCGATTTGGAATTTGGATGGCACGCTTACTTATTTTATGACAGTAAAGTGGATAAAGTATTTAAAAGCCATATACTTAGAGATTCTTTGTTGAGAGTTTGGAAGAAGCACCGAAACAAATGGAATTATAAAATACCGCTATGGCTGGATCTTGGTCATACCTTGTGGAATACAAATATAATGTCACTCGGGGGGTTTTTATATAAAGAGGTTCTTTTTACAGATGCGGGCAGATGGCAGCTGAAGACATTACAGACATTGTTGGCTGAAGGGATCAATTTAACCTGGTTACAATATAATCAATTGCAATTGAGATGGAAAGAGGACCAAAAAACTGGTATTATGATGTATGAGGAAGAATTAGTTAGACATATAAAAGAGAAAGGCCCAATGCATATTAAAAGACTTTATAATGTTTTGTTAGAAAGGGATTCAGAAACTGAATTAGTTAAAGACTGCATGATTAAGTGGGCACAAAATTTTGAGGAACCAGTGATGTTGGAAACATGGGAAAAAATTTGGGTTCAGAATGTTAAATTTACACAGTCGCAGAATCTGAGGGAAAATTTCTATAAAATGTTTTATAGATGGCATTTAGACCCCAAAAAATTGTCGTGTATGTACCCTAATGTGCAGCCTAAATGTTGGAGACGTGATTGCCTAGACGCTACATATTATCATGTTTGGTGGACCTGTAAGAAAGTTAAGGCTTTTTGGATAAAAATTTGGTGGGTCATGCAGAATGTTTTGAAGAAAAAAATTCAATTTTCTCCACAACTGTTTTTATTGGGTATAGTTAAGGGTTTTACATTGGGTGAAACAAAATTGATATTGTATATGATAACTGCAGCAAGATTGTTGATAGGTAAATACTGGAAAAATGAAGCGCTGCCTACGATTGAGGAATGGACTTTGAAGATGGCCAGTTTTGCAGAGATGGCGAAGATTTCAGCATATTTAAAAGATTGTTCTCAAGAGATTTATGAATGGGAATGGAAGAAGTGGATAAATTATGTTCAGCATAAATACCAAACTAGGAAGTATCAAATAGCTTTTATTTGAAAATGTTATATCAAGATAGAAATATTTTAAGGTTGAGGGTGAAAATTTGTTAGAAAATGTTATATTAAGACAGAAATATTTTTAAGGTTGAGGGTGAAAATTTGTTAGAAAATGCTAAAATATCTTTAAGGTAATCAGGATGAAAATTTATTTGAAAATGTTATACTAAGATAGAAATAGGTTAATGTTAATGTAAGGAAGATGAAAATTTGTAAGGGGGAGGGAAGGGTTCAAGTTTTATATACAAAGGAGGGTTTTTTCCTTTTATTTGACATGAGTATACTAGGAAGTCTGGGGGGAGGGGAGGGTTAGGGTGGGTTAGGGAGGTTGAGAAGATTGGGGGGGTTGTGGGGGGGGGGGAAAGGGGTGAAAATGTAACTGTAAAACTTTTGCAATAAAAAAAAATAATAATAATTTTTTGCAGAATTAATTAAAACCATCTTGAAAAGTTAGACGTGCCAGAGATCCATGAGAAAAGATTAAAAGATTAGTTCTGGCCTTAGTAGATAAAATAACATGCATTATGGGAGGCATCTGAAACATAACATGACACCCTACATATTGTAGGAGGAGGGCATACAGTATTAGACCTTGGTATCCAAAAATCTGAAGGAATCTGATAGTAACTTCTAACTAACAAAGTTTATTAAAAAGCATATGCTTTTTGTGAGTTGCAACTCACGTCATTAGATGCACAGCATTTTAAACTGACATAGGATTTAAAATAGGATGAGGTGGGGGGAACACAGGGGAGACAGATTAGATATATTAATAATTAAAATGTAACTGAACCCACAAAAATGAGTATCTCGTGAAATTATATCATGACTTAACAATTTTTACCACTCTATCAACTTCAGCCTTGACAGGACAAGTCTCCTAACCCTAGTTAACAATTAAAAGCTACATACAACCAGGAATCATATAAATAAAATGCGTAGAACAGCCCAGTGCATATATTATGGAGAAAGAGAAGTTCCCTGATGATGGGCTCCAACAAAAGCTGAAAGCTTGGAAGAATAAATTTTTGATCTCAGTGACTGACTCAGATTGGATCCTGCAACATTATCCTGAGACATATATGTTAACTTTTATTCACAAATCTCCTAACTTAATGTGATGGTAAAACTACATAATCGATACAGAACACCATGTTGTGCAGAAAAACATATAGATTGCCACATAAACCTATTTATTTCTTAGGGTCCTTATCTGATTGTTGTATGTCATAAGGTTAGTACAGACATGCTTCCATCTTCCATCCAGAATACGTCATTGAATCTATATCACCAGGCTTTATGTTACAAATGTGTTTGTTCTAACCCCATTGACAGAGATTCTGAATTAAACCAGGGATTCAGATCACTTAGAAAGATTAGTGTACATATTGATAGTGCCTGATCTATTCCCAGGGAGAAAGGCAGACTACAAAACAAAACACTATTGGTTGTCCCCTTTATCTCAAACCACTCAAATGTATTATTAATCCATACTTGAATATACTTTCAAGATTAGAGAGATGCTTTTCCTCCAACATATGTGCCATCATCAGCCAGAAATGCTTCTTTTGTTTTTACATACAGTAGGATAAATCAGACAAACTTTATGAAAGAGAATTCATGGATACAGGTTTGACACTAAGACTCAAAACAAGAACAAAGTAGTATCGAAGCATTTCAATCTCCCAGTGTACAGTACCACAAATCTCAAAATGACTATTTTTGAAAAAACAAGACATCAACAGCATAACCGAAGCAGTGCCGAACACACATACATGAAATGGTTTTAATGTATTACAGCTGTTAATTGATAAAATACTTGTAATCTGCTTTACATGTAACCTGCACCTTCATAATTTACCTGACTTCTCCTCACTTCCCTCAATCTCACCCCAAGCTAAAAATACATCTATTTAGCCACTCTATACATTCTTTATTCACCAAAATTTATGTCTTTTAATAAAATTTGTAAGTCATAAAAAATGCTACCAGACTTCTGATTTTTAATATTGCATTCTAAAAATTGTTCTTATGAATTTGTAGTGGACAATTTGCATGGATCTATACTTCTTATAAACACAAATTTATTATTCACTGCCAAGTTCTTAAAGTAGAATCGTCTGTAGAGCTATGCAAACAAGTGCATTCACATTTTTCTCCTAAACATATTCAATAAATACGTCTAAAATAATGCACAAGGGTAGCATAACATATGCAAAAATACTACTGTCAATGGACACCTGTTCTTATATAATTTTGATATGTTTATCCTGCAGTTATTGAGTTTCTGCTGAATGTGTGATAGACAGTGAACTGATTTTAGATTAGATGAATCACAGATCAGTTCTGCTTTATCCACAGACAAATCTAATTTTGGTCAATCTGGTGTGAATACTGAACCAACTGCACTGTCACTACAGGAAGTACTTGGAGACATAAACATATTACACAAAATAAACCTCAGCCAGCTTCTTATAATTGAGGATATAGTCATTCACCAAAGGATATCTGACTGACAATGACATCAGTGTAACTAAGTTATGGACTTTTTCATAGCATCTGGCATGTGTCTATTTCTAACAATCTGTTCTTGCCTAAGATGTAGCTAGACAATTGGAGGACCTTTAGTTTCTGCCAGATGTGCTGAGAGTTTAGTGCTATAGTTTCTTCTTCATTACTACTGAAAACTTTCCACCACTGAAAAGTGACAACTATTTTTTGTCACCAGTTACATCAGTCACTGTCATTTCTGTTTTTAGGACTGCCAATTTCTTTCTATTTTATTTTTTAAAATAAATTAAATTTTTAAGGCTGCTCACCTGCCAACAACAGTGCACACATATTGGTCACAGGAAAGCTGTCACCTTATCTAGATATGGTGAATTAGCAGAGCTTGGCTTACAGGTGGAACACATAGTCCCATGTCTTCTAGATTTTTATGATAGGAGGAACAGAAGGAATGTAAATGTTACAGAAAGCTTCAGCCAAAATTGTTTCTCTATGCTTGTCTGACAGATAATTCTCCACCCCACAAAATTATTGTTTAAACAAGGAAATTTCATTGACCTGTGCATATTTCAGCCTGACACGATACCTATATTTTGAAATTATTTAGTAAATGCAATGGCATGTGGTTCACATATGCGGTATTCTGTCAATATAGCTTTACAATGAAGTAGAATTAGATCATCTAGTCATGAATCCTATTTGGTTTATACCAAAAAGCCAGCTCAATCTTGCAAGTCTCAAAAGTACAATCTTTTACCACCCCATCTCCTTTACAGTTCCAGGAATTAGGGAGGGTCTCTTCTGAGCCTCTTTGTCCTACCCTCTATCCAGTTGTGGGCTATGCTGTCTCTTATCTGACCATTCTCTTAATAGGCTCTCTGCAAAGTCTACCGAGGTCGTCCCTAGTAAGGAACCAGTGCCTAGACAGGTACATTAGCAGGTAACTTGAGGGGAGACTGGCGCACAGGGATTGGAAAGTGATGGAAAGAACGGAGGGCAGGATGGCTAGTGGTAAATGATGCACCGGCATATCAGTGGCTGAGCTCAGGCATGGGGGTTGGGGAAGGTGCTAGGGAGAAAAGAAAGTGGATCTATTAATGTACAGGGCATAAATGTAGTCTTCATGTAAATGTTGGAGGGCCCCTGGAGATTATCTAGTCAGACTCCTTATTGAATGCACATATTCTTTAGTATAGCATCATTAACACATCAATCCAGGCTTTGTTTTAAAAAAGAGAGTCTGCCACTTCTCAAGATAGTCTGTTTAATTGATGAATATAATTCACTCATATATGTTTAAAAACCATCTAGCTTCAGATGACTCTGGGTGGTTTATACTTTGAGAACAAGAAACAACAAAATGAAGAAACAGATAATTATGTCCAAAGGGGGCGGGGTGGGAAACCAAAGACAAAAATCTACAGGTGCTCACCACTACCCTACCCCAAGGCATGGGAACATGTAACCATGTTTTTGATGGCTTCCAGAACATCATCGGGGTGGAACCATAAGGATCTCAGGGTGTGTTTGTATATGATGTTCCAGAGGACAGGTGCTATGCCAGGCCAGCACAATTAACATTAGAAAAAATTATTAATGTTCAATTGAAATCCTTGTAGCTTCAATCTCTTCTTACTCTGTTTTTCTGCCCTGACTTCTACATTGTAGCCCTTCACATATTTGAAGACGGCTATCATGTCTTCCAGCAATCTTCTCTTCCCAAAGCAAAACATAACAGATGCTTTGAATTGTTCTGATAAGTTTTTTCTTCTAGGTCCCTTAGAAGAACAGACAAGAAGGGAAAATATGTACTGCTTTTGTCTTATTTTTTATAGATCCTTTCAGGTTTTGTCCTACATTTTGTTTCTGCTGACCTGAAACAGCCTACCATAAGCTCTGGAGCCTGCTGCTTTGTTCCCAGTTTACAACAAAAAATATTGGTCATTTTATGCATATCCCTTTGCATTTTCTGGGCTATTGTGATAGATCACATATACTTTAGCTGCACTGGGTCTTAAATTCTATGGTTCTCGACATGTGGCTTGGGGAAGCATATTTAACATGTAAGCCAACCTGAAAGTCAGCTAGCAACCTGACAATTTCCTCACAGTGAATGCTCAACTAATTTTAAGAAAACTGCATATTTCTATGTCAAAATTTTAAAAGAGAAAAAGTAAATTGAAGCATTTATTTATGGTAGCCATATTTGCTACAATGCTTTCTGTGACAGAAAGTGGGAAAGCTCCCACTTCAGTTCTAAAAATTTGTTGTAAAGAATAGCTTTTTTTATTTTTATGCTTAAATCTTAAATTGCAATTTGTAGAAGCAGGGAAAGAAGTAATCATGTTTATCATTAGTTATCATTAGTGGCCATCAAATATTCTTCATGTAGGAAAAAGTGCTCCCAGGGCACGGATCAGTAATCTGGGAAAGACCATCTGGTTGAATCCATAGGTAATAATACACTGGAGAAAAGAAGCAACAAGTCTTCAGTGGAGTCCTGAAAGGTGTAGCACACTTCTCCAAATGCCATTCTCTCAGGAGAGCATGAAGACTGACAAGCAGTTGTGCTCAGGTATGTGCAAACTTCTTTGCACTGTGAAAAGGAATAAGCACAGAGAAGCACAGAGCTCTCTTGGTTGCAGAATATGTATTTACTGTTGAAAGCCTCCCTCTTCTTTCATCCATTCACGAGGATTACGAATGGCTTGTATTCTCCAAAGAGGATGTGATTATTAAATGCTGAAATGCTCACATTGCCATACATGGCACAAATGAAAGAGAAGGCTCAGCTCTTAGCAGCTTGCCAATTAAACAGGCAGGCAATACAATCCTCTGGTAGCCCAAGAGGATATCACTAACTTACTCTGGCTTTTACTGACACATGCCAGCATTTGTGGTCTTCATAAAGACAGCTGTGTATAGAGGGCAACTACATGTCTAGGGACAAGGATATAGGACTGCCTGGTAAATAATAGGATCAGAACAATATGACAATCCTAATGGCAACACTATAAATCAATATTTTGCAAGCAAGAAGCATTGAAAAGGTAGAATGCAGCAATACTGCTTCAAGAATACAGCTACAATAACAGTGAACAAACCTGAATCTTACGGAAGCTATTTTAGTTAATTTTTTTCATTAATACAGAGATGCAAACAAACAAACAAATCATGTAAAATAATTGTTAAAATACTGACAACAATATTGACAAAATATTGAGCACAAAGGGTCCACCGAAATAGTTGGTATTCACACCCTTCAAAGTGCATTTACACTCTTTGCTGGTAGAATCATTTTACCTGAGGACTGAATGTATTTTTAAAAAATGGTCATTAACAATGAGGCTGGCACAGCATCACTTGAATAACATTGCATTTCATATCTGGCCTTTTATTAGCTGTGTACTGTAATGTGTCTGAACTTTTAAAGAGAGTCCTTCAAAATAATGATAATCAACATATTTTAGTGGTAATTTATGGAAAGAAGAGCTATCTGCTCAAATGATTTACATTTCATGTTTAGCACTTCTTTAAGAAGAAACTCCAAAATCAGTATGTCAAATGTTTGTCACTCAGAACCTATACTTGTATTGATTTTCAGCAGGGATAACAAATAAAACTGTGATTAAAAAAATATAGTTTACTGATCAGTGTTCTGAAATATTGGAAGGCACTTTCCCTGTTATGATTTTATACTGTTACCTGTAGAATATTTTTTAAGACATGGAGAGTTAAGTGAAAATTAAATCAGCAATCATTAAAGGATATATTCACACAGGATATATATATTCATGGCAAAGTATATCAAGTGTATAATATAAATAAATACAATGTTACGAGAAAATTGGGATTTGAAAACTGAGTTCAAAATTAATTACTTTAAAAAATGAAACAAAAAGTTAAAATATAGTGAACGGTTGAGAATTAGCACCTTTCCCGCTTATCATGGTTCTCTTGACAGGGTTACATATCAATAACCAGAATGCTATAATATTCTGGAATTTTTTTTCTTGAATAGTTTTTATTTCTGTAGAGAAAAAAAGCACTTTTGGTTCTTAAACAAAAAAGATTTAAGCATATAATTCAAAGACATATCTAATTATAACAATGTGGAAATTTATGCAATTTCCACACTGTTATCGTTAGATATTTTTATATAATTGGGTATTTCAGTTTATTACTGAATTCTGCCTATTCCCCAGAAAGCATATATACAGGTTCTCCTATTGTTTGCCAAAAGACATAAACAACGGAAGCAGCTTGAATATCTATTAGTGAGTTTGCTAGATATGACGAGCTAAATAGTACTGAAAATAAATGCTGCATTAGATGTATCTGAATCTCAATCCCTCATAGCTCTTCTGAATTATTTAATTTGAACATCAGTGAAAACAAGTATAAGATCAATGTAGAGTCCAGCCAGCTAAATGCATTTTTGATTGACTATCACAGGAGACCAAAGTAAAATTGTCTTTAAGTGGAGCTTAAGGATACCAACACATAAGAGGCAAACCAGATTTGTTTGTTTATTTTTAATTCCTACTCCAGTTTCTGGCCCTGGAATTTTCCAGCAGTATTCACCCAAGTACTGTATAAGCCAGGGATCATCCCTGTTTAGCTTTCTAGATCAGCAAAACTGATTTAGGAGATGCTATCAGTTGAGGTTCCTTAAGATATGCAAATGACTATGTAAATAACATTTATCATATAGAACATTCAACATAAAGGTACAATTCACAAATATTTTGACTAAAAGTGGCATTGAACAATAACCTTAAAATATAAAGCAACAAGGAAGCACCCATTTCTCATGGATTAGATTTTCCTTCCAAAATTGCCCTTTTAAGAGAGTCAGCTTGGTGTAGTGGTTAAGCCAAAGGCTAGAAACTGGTAGACTGAGTTCTAACTTCACCTTAGGCACAAATTCAGCTGGATGAACTTGGGCCAGTCACTCTCTCTCAGCCCTAGAAAGCAGACAATGGCAAATTCTGAAACCTTGCTAAGAAAACTGAAAGGACTTGTCTAGGCAGTAGCCAAAAGTAAACACTGATTTGAAGGCACACACAGAAGCCCTTTTATAAGGTAATTAGAAAACTGTCAAAAAAACCCTTTTATAAGGCAATTAGAAAGCTGTCAAAAAACCAGGGGCATTCTGACCCTACTTAGCCACTATGGACTCTTTTTTTTTTAAAAAAAAATAGTAAACAACTAATTAGATTGACTTCAATTGTATCATTTATGAGCTAAACCAATCTAATTATATACTCTTGGGATGGGCAATTTTTATTGCTAATCAGCTTTTTAAAAAATCTGTTTGCGGGGCATTAAGCTTGACATTCTTTAAATAACTGAGGGAGACTGCATGGCATAGATAATGTCTTAATTGTTCTACGTAAAGGTTTGCTGTGGCTTGTAGAAGAAATTATAAGTTGGTCTCAGTCCTTTTGTACATGGATAGCAGAGATTTGTCGGCCCAGCGACTGATGGACCTGGGAATTTTCAGAGGGTGTACATGTGTTCTTTTATTCTTTTTAATCAGGATTTAGACCAGAGTATGAGATGGAAATGGCATTGGACACATTTTTGGATGCTCACTGGTGTGCGTGGGATGGGGATTCTGTGTCTACCTTTGACCTCTTGGCAGATTTCAATACCGTTAACCATGGGACCATTCTGGTCTGAGAGAATTAGGATGGGCAATATGGTGTTGTTCTGATTCACTTTCTTTCTCCATGATCAATTCTACTCAGTGGTGACTGGGGAGTGGTGTGAGATGTCACAGGCAACTGTGTGGGATGCTGCAAGGATCAGTGCTTTCTCCTCTCCTATTTATCATATACAAGAAACTGTTGGATGAGCTCATCTATCATCATGGAGTGAGGTATGATTCCTCACATTAATTCTTGGCAAATTAAGCAATGCTGTGGACATCTTATCCTGGTGTCTGGAGGCTGTCTGGATGAGGTGTCTGGATTAGGAACAGCAAGTTCAACTAAACCAAGACAATTCTTAGTGGCTTGGTGTTTTGGGCCCCTCTGGTACTAGGACTACGCCACCTTAGGTGCTGGATGGATTACACTGCTGGTGTAATCAGTGGTGAAATCTGAACCGTTTTACTACTGGTTCGCTGGCTGTGCATGCATGCTGAGCGCACGCGCAGTGCATGTGCAGTGCATGCGCAGTGCACGCCAAAAGGAGGCATGGGGTAAGTAGAACTGCAATCTGGGAGTCCTCCTAGACCTGTGATGGTGAACCTATGGTATGTGTGCCAGAGGTGGCACACAAAGCCCTCTCTGCTGGCATGCACATTGTTGCCCCAGGACAGATCTCTGTGGTGTTTCTTTCCTGAGCTTCTGTTTCCCTGCAAACGATGAAACAAAAGCTCATGAAAGAAAAAAATCTTACCTCTTGCTGCGCTGCCAGTGTTGGGATGCCCTGCCTCCTGCCGGCCAGCTGGTCTTAGGATCTCTGTGCAGACATGTGTGCATGTCAGCACATGTGTGTGCATGTCCATGTGTGTGCATGTTTGCACATGCGCATGTTTGTGCATGTCAGTGCATGTGCATGTTTGCACATATGCACATTTGTGCATGTCTGTGGATGCACATGTCCATGCATGCACATGTCCGCACATGCGTGCATTTGTGCACATCAGTTTGGGCATGCGCACGCTCATAGTTTGGGCACTTGGTGTCTAAAAGGTTCGCCATCACTGTCCTAAACTCACAACTTTTGCTTGATGAGGAGTGACAACCATAGCTAGAAGAGTCTCTGGACAACTTTATATTGTGCACCGGCTAGGTCTGTTCCTAGACTGAGAGGCCCAATCACGATTAGTCATGCTCTAGTCACCTCCAGACTAGCTCTACAATGGGGCTACCCTTGAAGAATATCTGGAAACTTTAGCTGGTGCAAAATGCAGAGGCACAGGCATGTCCTGGTAGAACATATGTTAGAACTCTACTCTGCAAGCTACATTGGTTACCAATTTGTTTCTGGGACCAATTGAAAAATGCAGGTTTTGACCTTTAAACTCAAAGGGGCTAGATTCTCTGAGGAATGATCACTCCGTGATTATATTTTCCCATCTCACCAGATCCAGCAGAGAAAGCATACTACGGGTTCCGTCATCTAGCGAATTACATTTGGCCAAGACATTGCAATCAAGCTGGCCAAGACACTGCAAATCAAGCTGTTGATGGTGCCCTCGTCACCATCAACAGGGGAATATCAGTGAACCCTGAAGGAATGAAGATGCCTATTTAGTGGGCCACTAGTTAGTTACTACGAGAAGATTGTACACACTGACTACAAGCAGCAGCATGACCAAGTTGCAACAAAGGTGCTCTGGAGTATCTGCAAGAAATACCATTTGCCAACAAACAAGAATTGGTGGGATTATAAAATAGATAAGGTAATAGAAAATGAAGCAGCTAAAGTGATTTGGGACTTCAGAATTCAAACAGACCTGCCACATAACACCCCAGACTTAACAATTGTCAATAAGAAAGACAAAAGAGTTTTAACAGTAGATATTGCAATACCAGACAAAGCAGAATATAAGAGAAAGCACTGGAGAAAATCACAAAATCAAAGACCAGTACATACTAGAAGTAGAATGACTATGGCATAAGAAAGCAAAGATAATACCAACAATAATAGGAATCTTGGGTGCTATCCCAAAACATAAGGAACACCACATGAATATCATCAGGATTGACAAAAATCACCATCAGTCAGTTGCAAAAGGCAGCTTTACTTCGAATAGCTTACATCAGGGGTCCCCAATCCCCAGGCCGTGTCCCACTACTGGGCTGTGGCCTATTCGGAATTAGGCCATGTGAGTGGTTGGCTGGAATGTGAGCTGTGCATGTACACTGGCCCTCCACTTGTGCAAGGCCTGCGTGTGCATGTGCATGCACGCATGGTGGCCTGCCATTCATGCAGTCCAGTCCCCCCTGCCCGAGCCGGGCCGCTAAGCCATAAAGGTTGGGGACCGCTCGCTTACATCTTGTGACAATATCTTTAGTACCATTAAACAACAACATCTGCCTATCCCAGGTCCTTGGGAAAAACTCCATAGGTGAATAAAAATGCCAAATTCAGTCTAAACATCTAGCTGACCCTGTGACATAATAATAATAATGTTAATAATAATAAATTAATTAATAACAACAACAACAATAGTTGTTGTTTTGGGTATCTACTGACTCTTTTCAAGTTTTCTTGCATGCTATCCAGTCTCACTACTTTTTGTGAGATGGATAATTATATAGATGTGATAAACAAGTAAACTGACTGGGTTTACATAGTGCATGAAAATAGTGCATAGTGCATAAAAATGTAAAAAAAAAACTGCTTACAAACTACAATGGCTGAATTCATATAAATTGCTAAGCCAAAATTGAATACACCAAATTTTGGTTCTGTGCAATGGGTAAATCCAGTCAGTCATTGTCTACACACAGTAACTGAATGATGCAACTTATTCCAATGACAACAGCAGGAATTGGCAATGAAGCAGCTGATAGGAATGTAATACTGTTTAAGAGTTTAATTACTTTAGAAATTAAGTAATTAAAGTAATGGCGTTAACAGTGAATTTGTTAAGCTACAGAGTCAGTACAATCTGCAATTTATTCCTGCTGTATTGCTTCTCTGCCAAAGACTGACAAGAATTAAAATTCTACTGTCAAAGGCTATGTTTTACATGATTACACACTTTAAAGTTGGTCAGAAAAAAATAAATATATTCAGTTGTGCATTTGTCAGAAACAGTAAAGATCTGCCACAAATCTCGTACTCTAATAATGGGTCACTTTGAGTGCTTATTTTGTGTTATTTCCCTCCTCTCCAAACTTGTTCTAATAAATATTAGGGAGCAATATTTAAACTTTGTATTCTAAGCAGAACTTCCTTTCCTCTTATCAGGGTGATCTAGGGACTCTCTCTTGTCCCTATCTGATTCTATTTCCTTCCTTTTGCTGTTTTATATCCCTCCTTTTGCTGTTTTATATCCCAAAATATTTACTAATTCTCTCACTTTTATTGCTTAAAATTGACATTCTCTTCATTATCTTTCAAGGCAGTTTTCCTTTCTTTCTTTTTTCTTTTTTGGTCTTCAATGCAAAGAGAATTCTTGATTCACTTTCCTTTCTCCTGTCTCTGCTAACTCATCTTTGCTCCCTATTGTATAAGGGCTTGGTTCTCTTATCCAAATCTGAAAGCATTCTTTCAAGTGTTTATATCTGATATTCTGATGTGAAACAGAAGCTACAAAAGAACTATTACAGTGGCATCTTTTGTTTTCCCACCTCTACCTAACAGAATATTCAGTAAACACATTTAATTTTTTATAAAGATCTGTAAATAATCCTTTGTCTTTTACAGAACAGCAAAGGGAAGAAAAGTTACTACACGATAACTGTGGTTTATTTAGCAATTTTATTCTCTATGTGCATTCAGTCACATCTATGAACTTTATTGAAACAATTACAGCTTACATTTCCAATTTACTCATTAGCTCTGCATATAGAGGATATTGCACTGGCTGTGAGAGCAGGAAATGGAATCCATTCTGATTTTGCGTATATTAGCGGAATACTTTGAAAATTTCTCAATGGAGAACCTGTGAACAAGAATGTTGGTTTCATTTTTCCATCAAATATACCTATTAAAATAAGGCAAAAAGTCATCATAAATCTATACAGGCCTTTCTCCAATTAGGCCTTTGCCAGATATATTGGACTGTAATTCACAGACTTCCAGTCAGAATGACTAACAGCTGTTAGATAATTGTAAGCAAATGCACTTTGAAAGCCAACTAGAAAGCCTTTGGGGGGAAGAAGTCTTGGATGGTATCAGCTAAACATCATGATGATCACAATTGTACTTATCACATGGTTAATACAGGACATGACCACAAAATAACCAAAGTGAAGAAAACCTGTTGTTGACCTGGATGATGACAAAGAGCAGACCTTATGATGCCTTATTACTTGTAGCCCAATAATTATCCTTCAAATAGTATGAAGCCTAAAATGATAGTATATGTCCCAGGCTGCTTTCCCAGCTGTTGAGGAATTCAGTCTGCTTCTGAAGTATGTTGACTCTCTTTCATATTAGAATGAAACATTTGCAGTACACTAGAGATTTTGAATGTCCACTAAAATTGGACCTTCTCTTATATCAGACTTCATCTAAAGCTGTATTCATTTGTTCGTTCACTCACTCACTAACTCACATCTTTGTCTTTGAATAAGAAGTTAAAAGAAAGTTACTGCTCCATGTAATGCCTGAACAAAGTTGATGTGATTTACTGGTAGTGACCTCAGGGGAATACATGAAGAAGGAAGTTGCAGCTTATTTTAAAAAGGTAAAAAGCCCTTATAGACAAATAGAGTCCTATTGTTGGATAGATTTGAAAAAGGAGTTTAAAGAACCGTGTCTTCCCTAGGAAAGGTGCTAATTTTGAATGCATTGTCTCTGGATTTGAGAGAATTAACCTGTTTTTTTTTAAATAAAAGTATTATCTTTTATTTCTTCAGATGAAAACTAGCACCACTTATTCTCCACCTTGGTTATATCAAACTTGGCATTTTAAAAGCTTATTTTGTTTTTTAATCTCAGTGCTATTCCAAATTGGCTTTAAGATGAATGTTTTTTTTTTCCATTCCGATCATGGATTTCAAAATGTACATTTTGGTCTCTCTGCTGCATTTTCTTTACATGTAGCACTTACTAAAGTATTATAAACTGCATCTTATCACTGCATTTTTACAACTTTGCCTTTTGGAGAACTTCTTTTTAAATTCCATATTGTACAGACAGGAATGCCACTAGCTCTCCACCAAGATGCTCTGTTGTCACACATGTCATTGTCAGAAAACATTTTTGATCACGGTTGCTGAATTGGTAATAAAGCTTATTTTATTCTGTTACAACCTAATTATACGTTGCCCATTTAGAATATTAACAAGCAGGCATTGAATCTATATGGTGTAACTGATTGATTGATTATATGCCATCAAATTGTTGTCAACTCCTAGTCACCACATAGATAGATTTTCTCCATGTTTATCTGTCCTTAACCTGATCTTTCAAGACTTCCAATTGTGTCCTCATTACCATTGTAACTGAGTAGTATCATTGTAGCCATCTACCTTGCTGTTGGCCATTCTTGTCTTTTTTATTCTACCTTTCCCAGCATTAGAGCCTTCTCCAAGAGAAATGATTTAAACTCACCTTCAAGTTAAACTTGCTTCCTGATAACTTCATGGATAGGTCCATTAAGCTTTATTTGCAGTCCTAAATTGCAGTTGCCTTCTTTTAGGATATTTCTTTTCCACCTCTCAATTCTAGTATTCCTGGACTTCTCCCATGCAAACAATAACTAGGTCTGATATAGCTTAGCTTCCTAGCACAGACAATAAAACTGTTGAGATAAGCATACATTGTTTCTTGAATGCATGTAGAGGATGCATTCAGAGGATTTAGATGCAACCATTTTATGTTCAGTAGGTGAGATACTTGAAATAGAGGTACCGTAGAAGAGATGGAGAAAACCTTTGGCATCTTAAATATTAATTAGTTTCCAAGTCTTCCCCATTGGCCACTGCAGCTGATGTGACAGGAACTGGAACAGGTATACTAATTTATTGAGAAATTAAAACCAAATCCAACTATTTACTGTATAATAATCATCCTTCTAGCTGAATTAACATTCGGAATATTTGCAGCATGATGAATCTGGTTAAACTTTTCCTATGAAAGATCAACAATGGATAACAGGCCTTTTCTTTTTTGCAAAAGACTAGTGGTTTTAATGAAAATATTCTCTTAATACTTTTGAAAACATGTATCCACAATTCCTTCTAATGCTTTTTGAGATCAGTCCAAATGCTTGTGTGGATTTCTTGGGAATATGCTAAAGTTTTTAAATAAATTTCTTTCTAAATCTAAATGCAGATCCTAACAAATTCAGGCTACTTTAATGCTCCTCTTGCATGACCCCATTACATTACTGTCAGTGAATAAGAAATAGAGGTATATAAAAAGGAATTTCAAAGCTTGGATTTGGTGCTATAATGTGAACTGATGATGGGAAATTATTTTAAAAGAGATCTATTATTACGCATTAGGATGCCTAAATAAAAGAGCAACTACTGGCATTACTTTGCTGAAAAGGGAAATTACAAAGGACCAGGTTCTAACACTGGTACTTATCAGGGCTTTATGGAATTGTTTTTTGCATCTTTCTTGTTTAGTACCATTTATCTTTCTTCCATTTTAGACTAAATGAGTCTCTGCTATGTTTGGCAGCCATGTTGTGGAGCAAAGAGAGGGAAGAGTATGGACATCAAAAGCTGCTTTATATCAATTCTGACCATTGCTTCACTTAACTGAAGATAGCAATAGCGCTTATATACCGCTTCATAGTGCTTTACAGCCCTCTCTAAACCAGAGGTCCCCAACCTGTGGACTGCGGCCCACTAATGGGACACAGTCTATTCGTAACTAGGCCACATGAGTGGTGGGCAGCCCCACTCACATGAGCGGTACACGATGCATGTCTGCTGTTCACACAAATGAAGCTGTACACAGGCACGTACACCTGCCCCTCACACAAAAACATCCCCTCTTCTGCCCCCCGTCCCCTGGGCTGCCAATCCAGAAAGGTTGAGGAAAGCTGCTCTAAACAGTTTACAGAGTCAGCATATTGGCCCCAACAATCTGGGTCCTCATTTTATTGAGTCAATCTTGAGCTGGTGAGAATTGAATTGCTGGCGGTCAACAGAATTAGCCTGAAATACTGCATTCTAACATCTGTCACCATGGCACAGATGGGGTGCATCAATTTTCCATAGTTTCAGAGATATTAAGAAACACATCTGGAATCTTTATATGTAAGAAATTGCTCTGTCATTGAGCCAAGTTATATCTTTTTCATCATTAAGTCTGAATAGTCTTTATAGCGTTGTCTTTATAATAGTAGTACTTTACCAGGCTGTTTCCCTCATAATTTCCCTTTCCCTTAAATTCTGAAGACAAATAATAAACGTTTTCCTTTTGAGATCAAGAGAGTTCAATTTGTAATTCACAGATTAGCATATATAGAAAGAGATTTACAGTATGCTATATAAGGATAAGACTAGAACTGACAATTGTATAATCTCAAAATAGCCTTTTAGATATTTTTCTGAGCCTGGTTAAAGTTCTAAATCAATAAACATTAGAGAATTTTTAGGTATATATTAATGAATATTCTGATATTCTCAACTGCTGAGGATACATTTTTATCACAGACTACGGACAATTGTGTGTGGAACTTTTAAAGTATAATAAATACTTAGTGAAAAAAAGAAAAAGGCTTATAATGTGACAAATGTTCAAACTCAGAAAGGACAAGTTTGCAAACATTCACCAGAAGCAGACAGATTACAGACAACATCCATGATGAAGGAATAGCATTATCAGAGACACATAATGAACACTAAAGGGTTAAAATTTGCAAAATGTTTGGTAATAAGGACTGACGTGAACCATGCTGTAGAAATTTCTTATGGTCACTGTGAAGGTACAAAGAACTCTCTGTTGTAGTACATGGACACAGAGCTTGAGGGCATGCCAGAGTAGCTCCTTAAAGTTTTAAGAGAAAAACAAAAAAAACTGGTCTTCAACTGAAGAAGGTAGGGACATAAAGAGAATCAAGAACAGGAAAGAACATACAAAGAGAATAGTTACAGGAAAAAGATAATGGCAATTATAAAGAAGAGGTGAATTAATATGTCAAATAAGAGCTTCAACATGGAACCTATCACTGTTATAAATGAAAAGTCAATTTATTAAGCAAAACTGAAGAGTACTGGTGTTTTCAAGAAACCTAAAATAAATTTTAAGAAAAAAAATGTTTATATTTGTTTATATTAGTTCTGCACAGCTCTGGATAGTGAAAGGAAGGCAGGACGGTAATAACTATTACCATCACATTGAACTTGTCTGATTTGAGAAACAAAGTACAATTTGAATCAAATAAAGCATGGTATTATATGAAGACCTAGCTCTCTGGAAAATGTTCTATGATAGGGAAGATGAAAGGGAAGAGAAGCAAAGGACAACCAACAGAAAGGCAGATGGACTCAGTTTGGGCGGCCATTGGAGACTTAAAGATCAGCTAGGGATAGATCATCATGGAGAAAATGTAACTGTGTGGTCTAGGAGTTGAAACACCTTGATGGCGACTTCCGGTTGGTGATTTGAGGCGACAGGGTGTCGGGTGAGTGATCGCTGCTCCCTTACACCCTTTATCACCGCGTTTTGGGGACCCCTTAGGGGCGCAGGTCCCGGAGAGACCTGCGGACAAGAGAGAGAGCTGGGCGAGCGAGAGTGTGGGACGCAACCCCCCCCCGCTGGACCCGGCAGCTCTGTCAAACCAACGCGGCGAGCCGGCCTTTCAATGGCGGGCCTGAAGCCGCAATAGCCAGCAAAAAGACGGGAGCTAAGAGGAAGATCTGAGGTGACGTGTCAGATCGGTTACCACCGTTCCATACTTGGAAGCGTTTGGCGTGGAGAGAGGGGCCGGCGGAGTCGGGTGAGGAGAGATCGATCGTGTGAGGCGGCGGCGAGAGTGGGAGCGGATTGCATCGGCGGAGACCCGACAAGCCGACCAGGAATACGCAAAGAGCAGTTTTACCGTTATAAAGAGCTCTGGAGATCGTGTCGAGAGGGAGAGGAGGGCGAGAGCTAACGCGGCTGGCGCTGTGATTGGAAGCGGAGTGGAAAGCAAATAAGAGCTAGTGCCTCGTTTCTTCTAAATCTTTTTTTATTCCTGTGAGCACCGTAAAGAAGCAGGAAGCGCGGCCATTATTGAGTGGAAGGAGGGAGGGAGTTGGCAGAAGATTGACAGGAGGCCGATCTAGCAGAAGGATACACCATAGAGAACTGCCGGAACGCATTGGAAACAGGGGGTGAGCGGAGAGAAGAAGATCGAATTGCCTTCCATCACTCCTCTAAAACTAAGATACATACAATTGGTGACATTTTGATCCTCACTGCCTACGTTTTGTGATCAATTGATTATCTATTTCCAATATTGGAACTTTGATTGTGCTTTGAATAATAGTATTAATGGGAATTAATGATAAATGGTTAAGAAATATAGAGTATAGAATTTAAACACTGATCTTATCTTATTGTGATTGAATATATTTCCATGTCTATTTATGTATATATAAGGGTTTAGGGTTAAAATTAGCAAATTAATTAATTAATTATATAACTATAATTATTATATTTATATTTCCATATATAGTTAGTTAAAGCTTTCTAGATATATTTACTTACACTTATTTATTATATAACATTTATCTCTATAGACAACATTAATTAATTTATTTATCTATTAATCTATTTATATCTATTTATATCAACGGCATATATTAGCTTCGAACATTGATATTTAAGATTTATATTGATTGTTATATTAAGATCTGAATTTAGCTATATAAATTACAATATACATATCTATAAGGCTGGATTTAAGGAAGATAGTTTACTGAAGTGAGGAATTGATCCAAATTAAATAAGATAGTAAACCTCTCAATAGACTTAAGAAGAGGAATTGCTAAAGCAAGTAAGGTAATACCATTGAATGGTCATTTGGAAAAACATTGAGAAAATTATAAAAGAACAAAAGTTAACGCTGAAAGAAATGGCAACAATGACATCGACAGTCCTAAAATCAGTCAAAAAAGTTCCATCTAACCCTGTATTAACAACATTATCCCCGGTAATTCAGAAACCCTTGGAAGGCCTACAAAAGACAGATAAGCCACCGCAAACCCCAACCCTCCAAACAGTACAATCCTCTCTATTCCTGATTCAAGAGACCATGCTTGCAATGCAGGAGAAATTACTAAATAGCCACTCCGAGCTAAAAACAGATATTCATGTCTTGGACGCAAAAATGACTGAGATCCAGGCCTCTATCGCAAATAATGAAAGGAGAATACAAGATGTAGAACAGAGGATGGATCAAAGCGAGAAAAAACTAGACATGGTAGACCGGACTTACGCGCTACAACATAAAGAAATTGAAGACTCCCTGCTACAGCTGGAAATGGATAAGGCCTCATACTATATCCGTCTTCAAAATATTTCAGAGGAGAAGGAGGAGGACTTAAGTGATAAAATAGCCGGGCTGATAGCTGATGTCCTCCAGCAGGACAAACAAGATATTATTAAAGAACTTGATGAGGTCTACAGGGTCCAAACGAATTATGTTAGAAGAAACAGACTACCCAGGGAGGTCCATGTGAAGTTCGCCAGGAAGAAAGTGAGGGATGTTCTCCTCAATATAGCGAGAGAAGAAAAGATTGAATTCCAAGGAAAGGAGGTGAATATTCTAAAACAGATTCCTAGGAGAGTGAGGGAGGTGAGGAAAAATTATAGGTTCCTGGCGAGCTACTTAAACAGAAGAAATCTCGTATTCCGATGGATTCTACCAGAGGGGATGATTGTATCATGGCATGGAAGAAAAGTTAAAATCGACAGCCTGTCTGAAGCACAAGACTTTTTAGATCAAATAAGAGGAGGAGAAGAAGAACAGATCAGCAAAGGAGAGCTTGATACAGTAAACACGGAAGAAGAGACTTCGCAAGAGCAAACCACAAAAGAAGATATAGAGGAGGAGAAGAAAAAAGAAGAAGCGGAAGGACAAGGAAAAAAGACCAGACCAGTAAGAGTGGTTACCCTAAAGACAAACAAGTACTAGAACCCGGACTCGAAATAAGAAATGGACGGCCTAAAAATCCTATCATTAAATGTCAATGGCCTGAATGACCATAAAAAGAGAAAAATAATCCTATCAAAACTGGCAAAACAGAATCCAGATATAATCTGCTTACAGGAGGTCCATATAAAAGAAAATGAGGCAAACTTCTTAGAATTCACTAAATTTGGCAAGCTATTTGTGTCATTAGCGGAGAAAAAGAAAAGGGGTGTGGCGATTTATGTGAAAAAGGGAATCGAGGCAGAATTAAAACATAAGGATTCTAAAGGGAGAATCTTAATGGTAGAAATTAGGAGGGCCGATGCAAAAATGTTGTTGGTGGGAGTATACGCTCCAAACAAGAAACAGGGGCAATTCTATAAAAAATTACACGAACAACTAGGGAATTGGGCCCAGGTGGAAATATGTATGCTAGGCGATTTCAATGGAATTGTTAATCCCCTGAAAGATTACAAAAGTGGAGAAAAAAAAAGGAATAAAAGGTTACCCCTGCCAAAAAGTTTCTTTGATCTTGTTGATGAAATTAATTTAATAGATATATGGCGTACTCTACACCCCCACGACTCTCATTACACCTTTTTCTCAAATCCACAGAATTCATGGTCCAGAATTGACATGATTTGGACTACTAGAAAACTTGGTTTAGAAATTAAGAAAGCAGACATAAGTACAAACACGTGGACTGATCATAAACTTTTGGAAATACATTGGTATTATACCAACAAGAGACGACAACAAAGGTGGAGTCTAAGATCCAATCTCTTGTATGACAAAGAATTTATAACAAAATTAAATGAAGAAATTAAACGTTTCTTTATCGAGAATGGTAGGCAAGATACGGCGAAGGAAATTGTTTGGGACACCATGAAGGCGTATTTGAGAGGAGTAGCGATTTCGTACATGGCATATAAAAATAAGAAAGAAAGGAAAGTTAGAGACGACCATATGAAGAACTTAGAGGAAGCAGATAGTAAACTCCAACAAAACCCGGGAGATGAAATGGCCAAACAAAAATGGATGATGGCAAGACATAATCTTAACGTCCTGGACCAAAAAGAACTGGCACAAAAAATTAAGAGGATGAAACACTATCACTTTGAAAATGCCAACAAGTCGGGGAGATGGCTAGCCTATAGATTAAAAAAAGAACAGGAAAAAAATCAGATTCTCATATTAGAAGGTAGTAATGGGGACATTCTGACAAAAGAAACAGATAAGCTAGAAAGAGCGAGAAAGTTCTACGAAGCCTTATATAAAGAGGAAGTGATTGACCCGGACAAAATCGTACAATATTTGATGGAAGCCAAATTGCCACAGATAGCAGAAGAAGAGAGAGAAATGTTGAACAATAAAATCACAATGGAAGAACTCAAATCTGCGCTTGCCAAAATAAAGAAAAATAAAACACCAGGCCCAGATGGCCTCCCGGGGGAAATCTATGTGAAATTCGAGGAAGAACTATTATTAGAATTGTTGGACATATATAATGAGGTGCTAGCGGGTACAAGAATCCCAGATTCCTGGAAGGAAACTTATATTACCCTCATTTTGAAAGAAGGTGCTGACCCAAAGCAGATAGTAAACTACAGGCCGATTTCTCTATTAAATTCGGATTATAAATTATTCACTAGTATAATTGCGGAGAGATTAAAAAAAATTTTAAATGGCTGGATTCATAGTGATCAGAAAGGATTCCTCCCTGGGAGGCAAATGAGGGACAATGTGAGGACAATAATAGACGTCATAGAATATTATGAACAACATCCGGAAAAACAGCTGGCACTGGCGTTCCTGGACGCCCAAAAGGCGTTTGATAATCTAAATTGGAAATTTATGATTAATCAAATTGATTTGATGGGATTTGGCACAAATTTTAGAAAGATGATCGAAAATATATACAACAAACAGAGAGCAAGTATATTAATAAATGGGGATAAGACACGGATATTCTGGATACAAAAGGGAGTTAGACAGGGATGCCCCCTGTCCCCCTTACTCTTTATAATGGCGCTGGAAACTTTACTGAGAAAGATTAGAGACAACAAAGAAATTAAAGGATTACAAATTAAGAAGGAAATTTTTAAAACACAAGCCTTTGCGGATGACGTGGCCTTAATAATGGAAGATCCCTTAACATCTGGTCCCAAGGTGCTCCAGGAAATACAACAGTATGGTGAAGTCGCTGGCTTTAAAATCAATAAAACTAAAACTAAAATTTTAGTAAGAAATATGGCGGAGACAAACAAGAAACAATTAGAGAAGTCCTTGGAACTCCAAATAGTAAAGAAGGTAAAGTATTTGGGAATTTGGATTACTGTAAGATACTCCTCTTTAAAAGAGGATAACTATAGTCCATTACTACAAAAAATAAAACAGGACATAGATAGATGGAAGAAACTAAGACTATCCCTTACAGGTAAGATTTCAGCAATTAAAATGAATATTCTCCCCAAAATCATATTTCTGTTTCAGACTATTCCGGTGAATCTGGATAAAAAATATTTTCTAGAGATGGAAAGGAAGGTGCGAGATTTTTTGTGGGAAGGGAAGAAGGCAAGAATTGCTTATAAAACGCTGCAAGGGAAAAGGAATATGGGTGGCTTCGGATTACCGGATTGGCAATTATACCAGAAAGCGGCCAAATTAGTATGGATCAAAGACTGGGTCACACTACAAAATAAGAGAATTCTGACATTAGAAGGCCACGATCTACAGGCAGGCTGGCACGCTTATTTATGGAGCCCAAAGAATAAAAAGAAATCATATTTCCACAGACACAAATTAAGGGAGACTCTGTTTCAAACATGGGAAGAAATTAGACAAAGGTTTTACACCAAAATTCCGATTTGGCTTTCAATTATGGAGGCGTTGATCGCTACTAACAAAAGAGATATTGGAAAATTTGGCACATACAAAGACATATTGGACGGAAATGGTACTCTTAGATCTCGAGAGCTACTAAATAATCAAGGCTTTAACTTGGACTGGTGGAGTTACACGCAGTTAAGCTCTAGATATCAAAAAGATAGGGACCAATTTGGGATAGAAACGAAGTATAACAACTTGGATAAAATCATGTGGGGGATGGAAAAGAAAATGCTAGCTAGATTCTATAACTTTCTATTAGGAGAAGACAGAGCAGAAGGGATAGCTAGGAACCAACTTAGCATATGGGAAAAGAATATCGGCCACAGACTAAACTTCAATGATTGGGAGGAGGCTTGGAATAGAAATTACAATTTTACTAAATCAGCGACTTATAGGGAGAATCATTACAAAATATTCCATAGATGGTATCTAGCTCCAGCTAGATTAGCAAAAATATTTCCGAATGCCTCACGAATTTGTTGGAAGTGTGGAAAGGAGATTGGCACCTTCTTTCATATGTGGTGGTCCTGCTCAGAGACAAAAAAGTTCTGGACGAAAATACAAACTTGGCTACAGGAAATAATGGAAGAGGATATAAAATTATCCCCAGAAACCTTCTTACTGGGAATGACGGGAGAAGGGCTCCATAAAGACAAAATACAATTAACGATTCACATCATAACAGCGGCCAGATTAACTTTTGCAAAACATTGGAAGGACAAACAAATACCTCCAGAGACGACAATAATAAGTAAAATCTTGGAATGTGCAGAGATGGTGAAATTAACCAGTATGCTTAAAGATGAGGAGAACTCAAAATTTAAGGCAGTATGGGAAAGGTGGTATATATGGTGGAATAATAGAACATGACTATAAGGATATACTTACGTCTTAATAGTGATAGTTTTGAAGATACTCATTGTATAAGCACTGTATATATGTAATTACACGACACCTCAGATGTCACCTGAGATTTGATATTTTCTCTTTTTATTTTGTAAAAAACTTTTTAAAAACCAATAAAGTATTTATAAAAAAAAAAAAAAAGAAACACCTTGATGGCACATAATCAACCAACCAACCATCTGTACTCTATATAAATCTAACCAAAGTGTAACGAAAAACCAATAAAGAAAGACTTCTTTTGTGGAGGAGCCATGCTCATTTTTCTCTCAGCAAGAATTATACATCTATATGTGTATAATCATTTTGACTTAATAGCACATTCTAGAAATTTACATAAGGTAACATTTTAACTGCCTCTATTCCCATAAAATATTAATTAAAATTGCCAATGACTTGGCTATTATTCTGTCCTCTGGAACAGAATACAATATTACTGACACGCTTTGCTAGAGAATCAGCAAATTCCAATTTGATTTAGGAACTTTTGTATGTAATCTCACCCATACTTAATGACACTGAGCTTTAATTAGACTTGATGCACCTCCTTTATGTTAACCTCCTTCAAATTGCTAGTGTAGGTCCAGGATTTTTCACTATGAAGGTTGATGCAAATTATTAAAATAGCTTCTCTACAATTCCCCCATCCTCATTCAATAATTTTTTCACACCTTTTTGTCTTAACAGTCTTGTTTAAACAAGAAAAAAAATTTAACAAAAGATTGAATATACATCTGTAATTAGCACATTCAGGTCTCTGAGAAACAGTTACCAACCAAACAGAAAAACAGATGTTTGACATCTGAGACCCAGAAAATGGCTTGAGCTCTGCAATTAAATCTCCAGTAAGCCCCAAGCCACTTATTACAAATTATACAATAAATGGATACAATGCTAATCCAAATTGTGGAATAGATTTTTGAATCAACACTACAATTCACAAAAGTCTTTTTATTGCTCTGAGAATTAGCTATTACTTGCTGCCCTTTTCCCTATTTCTGTCTAAAACGTTCTGAAAGGACAGCCCTGGGGACTAAAACGTGTTATCTTTTTTTAATTTCATATCTACGCAACCTGCAGAGTATGAATTACATGTGGACCTCACAGCAATATTCTTTCTTTTTTTTTTTTACCTTGGAAGCCCGCCAATCCATGGAATTGTATTGGGAAAAGAGGACATGCAGGAACGACTTATCTCATATATTCTCTACTCTAAATCAGGATAAATAAAGCCTCATCTTTTCTCCTAGTGATCCTTAAAGGAAACATGGTAGTTGAAAAGTCAGAGATAGAATACTGGTATGTGTTTGTATATGTATGAAACAAGAGTGAACAGTGAATGTGAAAATGTGAATAGTGTAAAATAAGTATGAATATTGAACAACATGAACATGTATAGGTCAATGGAATTGGATTTGACTATATGTGAGATTCTCTAATAGGACATGTGGGACTGAGTTAAAGTGGTGATGTATGTTCATACATTTATCAGAGACAATATGTATGAAAGTTGAAGCAGGTGTGTAGATGTACATGTACAAATAACATGGGCATATTGCGGCTTCAACATACTCTATGCATTTATATAGTTCTCAATCCCTGCTATACTGAAAGTATCAAAAAACATTTGGACACAAGTCTTTTACTTTCTCCTTTCCTAAGCAATCACTTGCACTCATTTTATCACTTTTCCCCAATAATGTACAGGAAGGTCTCCTCACCACTTTCCAAATTACCGTTTCTGTTTGCTGATCATAGTCTGATCTTGATCTATTGGTCAGGCTCTTATTAATCATGATTTCAAAATGAGAACTAGACCAGCAGAAGGGAGAACCAGATAAACACACATTGCGATGAAAGTCACAACTTTAATTCATCAAACATTTGGAACATATTAAATTAATCTGACATAATCAACAAATTAAAAATGGCTAGTTGAAAAGGCAGCAAGGTAGCAAACAGATCACCTCTCTGCAAAGAGTACTAAGAAAAAAGAAGTTACTCTTTAAATCATAGGTGATATGGCCTGAGAAATGATTCAGTCTGAATAATCATGGATATCTCAACAACCTGATCTTTTACAGTTTCAGGTGGGCTGAGAGAAAGCTTTCATCTTATGCTTTAAAAAGTGCTCCAAGATCCATAAAACAAAAGCTACAATGAATGTATAGAACTGATAAGCAGGAATAAAATATTTAGGGTGAGGTGTTGCCTCATCTCAAAATTCTCACTACAGTACAACAGCAGAATCTTTTACAGAAGTATAATCTTATTAGTCTGTTGCAGCAAAGTAAGTCTTGTAGCTTTTTAAAGATGAACAGATAACTACATAAAATTTCATGAAATAAGACTTTAATTCATTGCATGCCTAAAATATTTTGACTAGAGTATTTGCATATACATACATACATAGACTACAGAAGAAAGTAAATGAGGTTAGGAAGAAATTAAATACAAAAAATATAGACTGTAATAAGTGCATTAAAGCTTAAATACATTTAAACTCCCAATTAGCTGACTAATGAGGGAAGGGGTGTTTGTTAAAGCAGAATGCCCATTAAATCTAAATAAGATTTTGTGTATTTTACAAGCTTAATGCATTATGTATACATAGAATGGTGAACAGGATTTTATACATGTGCAACAATGTACAGTGTATGGATGCACCTCATGTACACTAAATCAAGATCCATTAAATTACTGGATACACACACACACACACACACACATCACAGTTCCATAAAGAGTTTTGATGAAAATGGCTCTGAAAAGATCATTTCATAAACTGATGCAGCTTGAGATAAATAAGGGAAAAATGTTAATGATCTTATATTTTTTAAAACTCTAGTTGAGGTGTGCACGATTTAACACAATTTTTAAAAAGTACTTTTATATACGTTCTCCAGAAGATTCCATTGCCATCTCATAAAATCCAAGGGAATTCTTAATCTGACTTAAATTCATAGACTTTGAAAACTCTGTAATTCTACAGTAAAATGTAGAATCTGCCAGGATGACCAATTCCCACAACCTACCCATCAATTTCCAATGAATATTCTGTGAGAAGAACAGAAAACATCTGAAAACAATCAAATGAGTGGAAGTGCAAATCAATCAGACATCCTGATCTCAACATTACATATTTTTGACAATAAATTTGAAGATGAGCTGTTTGCTTAATGAATTTAAAACCTTTTTGTAATGCCTAAACCAGGGGTGTCAAACTTGTGGCCCGCGGGCTGCATGTGTCATATGCTGGCCCCGCCGCGGTCTGGTTTAGCGAAGGGGAAAAAGTCCTGACATGTCACATGATGCCGCAAGTTTGACACCCCTGGCCTAAACTGTTCTTTCCTAACCTCTATTTCTTTTCCACCCCAAAGCAGGTAGGTTTCCATCTCCTTTATGCCACCTCAAGCCTGGTTCCCCCCCACCCCCTTTTTAGCCATTCCTATTAGAAAGAATAGCCTCTCTGTGTATATGTGTCTAACTTGGAACTCTCATGAAATTATGACAAAGCTGGGGGTTTCTCTCTCTGTTTGCAAAGTCATTTTTCTTTACTCCAGAACACAAATTTGTTTACTCATAAATTGAGGTTCACGTCCAGTTCTTCTTAGGACACAGTATAAAATAATTTTGTGTTCTATCGTGTTCCATGTGTAGATGTACATTCACTGAGAAATCTTTTTTATTCAATAGCTAAGAAACCACACAAGCACAGTGCCTCTTTTCTAATCCAAAGAGTGGTTCCAAAGACAGAGCTGATCAAGGAAACCATCATGACTGAGGAAGGAGAAATAAATATAGAACATGGAGCAGACAACCTAACCTCATGTTTCCCAAACTATGTTAATCAAAATCTTGATTACATAAACCAGTATATCCCAAACTATGTGCTGCAATGCCATGACACCACAACAAACTACAGAAGCACCATGGGATATTTTAATGTCTGTGACATCAATTTGTAGAGCTGTAATTTTAGCAATCTTTTGGCTTCAAGGTGACATGAAAAAAAATTCTGAGATATAAAGGGGTGCTGTGAACTGAGAAAATTTGGCAACCTCTTACCTAATTGTTAAAAAAAATATTACTTTACATATGGGCAAATACTCATGAGTACACATGGAGTAGAGATTGCAAACAATAAGACCCCAGGTATCCATCAACAAAAATATTTATACAAATATTTATACAAATGTCTACCCAAGGTCTGGTATGTATGTCATGACACTTCTATGTTATTCTGAGTAAAAATAAAACTTTTTAGGTAAAAAGAAAAATATATAAGGGTGAAGGTTTGTTTTCCAAGCTTGTGGGTTGGTTTTTGAACATTTCATTACCAGACCAGGTAACATCTTCAGAACAGTTTAGGGGATGTCAGTGTTTTTCTATTTATAAGGGCTTTGTGTGGTCAGTAGGTCTTGTGATTGGTCAGGTGTGGGTGTGTCAAGAGAAGTTCTTGTGATTGGTCGGGCATGAGTAATCAATGAGAATCTTGTGATGGGTCTTGTGATGGGTTGGTTACATCAGGTGAGGGTCACTGGGAGGTAAAGTGCTAGTGTGGGTTGGTTGAGGATCGGTACTATCTCTGGTTGGCTGTGTGGTTGATTTGGATTCTGGGGGGTTTGTAGGTTGGTTGTAGGTCAATCTCTGTCTGTTAATGGAATTGTTTGTGGACTGCCAGGCTTTGATGAACTCATGAGCATGGCCGGTGGTAAAATGGCTGATGGTTTTTGTGTTGCTCCAATCAAACCGGTGCTGTTTGGTGTCGGTAGAGATTAAGAATTTGGGGTTGTAGTGTTTGACTGCAAGCTGGTGTTTGTGGATCCTGGTTTTTAATTGACATAATGTTTGTCCTTCATAGAATTGGTTGCAATTGTTACACTTGATTTTGGAGATTACATTATTTCTTTCATCCTTCTGTATCTTGCCTTTGGTTTTGGATAATTCCTGCCAGAGTGTGGTTGTGGGCTATTGCTATTGGATAGCAGTTGGATAATTCTGGCTGTCATTTCTGACACACCTTTTGTGTATGGTAGGGTTAGTTGTTGCGTGGTGGTTGGCTATGTGGTGTGTTGTGGTTTGGGTGCTGTGTATCGGAATATGAAGTGTTTTTTTTTTTAAAGAAAAATATATTTTTAAATAAAGATTTGCAAGAATGAGTGAGCATCCTATGCGGCTTCCAAATTAAACTGGAGAAACTTTGCCTAGAATTATTTGAAAATCCATAATAGGATATATCTTAATTAGCCTAAAAGGTCACAATATAGTGACAGATTTCTTGAATACACATGGATTTTATTTTATTTTTTTAATAGGTAGCAAAGTTATCCACATATCTTCTGTATCACTAATAACCTGTAAAGAAATAAGCCAGAATGAGAGCTAAATTACCATGATTATTTTCTATTTTACCAAAATGTATAATCTACTGTTAGCTATTAAGATCATCTCCCTTAAATTGTTATAAAATATTTTGCCAGCCAAGAAGATTTAAAAATCTAAGGCTCTGAGAAAACAATGATCAATTATTGTTTCAAATGAAATAAGGTGTATGATATGATTTTTTAAAAATGTACATTTTGTACATATTAGGGGCAGAAATTTCTCCAAATATTAATCAGTAACACCTATTTATGGACAGTACAAAATAAATTATGCAGTGGCAAAACAACCTCATATTCATACTAACATAATACTATGCCTGCTTTAGAGAGAAAAGAACAGCACATTCTCTTCAGATGCAGAAGCAAGCTAATGTTCCAGCTGACAAATACATTATTTCTCTGTCTTTCCCACAGTATATAATTGACTAGCTCTCCCTGGCCTTGATGTCTGCAGTACTGCATTTCTACATCCCATACAAAAGACCTGCTTCATTCTCAAAACCAAATTCTCTGGAATAGCTGTAAGTCTAAAAATTCTCATCTTCTGAGACCTTTTCTGTTAAAGTACTGTGAATAATTCTCTTTGCTTTTTGGCAATGTCTGTTGCAGACCTCCTCCTTCAAGCACGAAACATTTTTCTTTTTCAAATTTTCACATCATTTCTCTTAGGTTCACAGCAAAACAGACCCATGATGGGCTGGGCAAAGTTACAAGCTGATTATGCTTTTTCTCAGGGAAAAAGGGCTATGGTTTCACCAGAAGGGCGAAACCTCAGGTAGTCTATTCACTTCCCAATGTAGAAAAATAGCTCAAAGAATCATTCAGAGCACTTCTAAAAGGAAAGCTTTCACTGACAAACTCAGACTCGCAGCTTTAACAAACAGTTACAATTTTAAGAGATCCAAATCCTCAACCTTTCCTAACAAATCCATTTTGAAGAGCCATTACCAGAGCTTAGTTTGGAAAAAATAACTTCTTCTGCTTCAGATGACAACAGCTAATGGATGTGGGTTCCTACAGCTTGTCTATCCAATTACAATGAGGAAGGAGCAAAATGAGGAAATTAGTAAAAATCCAGGACCTCAACTTCCTTGCCAAAGTTCATTGGAAAGGGTCTTCCTGTCTTCTTTCCAAGGAATTGCAAAAATATCCTGATCCCTGAATGCAGTACTTTTTGCACTATGTGAGAGAAATTAGAAGATCTGTTGCCATGCACCTGAAGTGGACTAAGAACTGCACTTTATAACCAAACATCATTATAGCCACAGTTAATGGATAGTGAGATGAAGGATAAATGACCCACATAGGTGGGGTGAAGAATAAATGATGCACAGCATTAGACAAACAAGCAAACAATGTGATTTTCACTTGTATTCTTTGTGAAGACAGCAATGACTAAGAAGATGTCACTTGCATATTCCACATTTCTCTTCAATTAAAGCAGTAACAGATTTATGACTGTTAGATTAGGGGTGGGTTTCACTTACCTTTGCTACTGGTTTGCTTGTGCGCATGCGTGAGCTCTGGGTGGTGGGCGGAGCATCCCACCGCCGCTACCGGTTCACCCAGGCGAATCGGTAGCAATCCACCATTTTAGATTAAATGTACAAATAATGGTATCTTTTATAAATATTAATTTTAATTAATGAATTTTAATATACAATGCCTCATCTTCATTTAGCCAACTGTTCAATAAGAACCCATCTCCATGCACAGCAGGTTGGTGGTATACCCATCAACAACCTTCAGTTGTAGTATTTCATTTATTTTCAATGGCTTGCCAATCAAACTATTTCTATGTTTAACATTAAAGGCTGTTCTAAAATACTTTTATATACATGAGCAACTTTTTTTTTGCTCTGAGGCTTGCTTGCTTATTTTATTTATTTATTTAATTTACTGTATATAACCACCCATCTTTATCTCTCCACAGAACAATAGTGAAAGTATAAAAACTATTAAAAAATTCCTGCTTCCCCAAAAGCAATTCATCTCCGTACTTCCACATTCACATCCCAACACTTATGAGAAGAAACAGCTTTTCAGAGTATTCTAGAAGCAAGGAGGGTGGGATCCTGCTGGATCTCATGGAGAAGAATGTTCATAGGTTAGGGGCTACCATAGAGCAGGGTCACTGCCTAAGTCCTGTGCCATTACAACACTTATGGAAGGGACCTGGAATATACGTATTCTATCAATACTATTCTCTTCTGGTGGATTAATATAAGTGATAAATTAAACAGGATGAACTCCTCTCTGCTTGGATTTGTAAATCACCCTTCTGAAGATCTGAGCAGGTTTCCTAAAGTAAATGTAGAGTAAGAATATATGTTATTTCCAAACTTTATGGTCACATTTGAGATCTTCAAAAGTTGATTTTTTTCCTGAATTGAGATTGTAGAAAATCCATGGAATTTATTAACTACATAACTTGATCTTAAATTCTACTGTCTGTTTGGCCAGTGCTTAGCTACTATGGTTTTATTTTCCTTTATATACTACGGTAAGTATCTGAATATACAATATAAATCTCACTCTGTTCTCTTGGTAAACATTCAGACTATGCTTTTGAGATTTATTACAACCTGCCATTGTATCTTCTGCTTCTTTATTATATTCTGCATATTATAACAAGGTATTTTTATTGGATGAGGAACATTTAAAGCTTGGCTTATGTGTATATGGGAAATGGATTTTATGTCAGTGCAAGAAACATAGGCATTATTATTTACTTAATTGTAAAAAATGTGGGTGGCGGCTATTTAAGATTAAGCGTAAATTGATTTGAGTTTGACAGAATGATCCTCCGCTCTGCAATTATTCTAATTCAACTTGCCCTCCTATGTTAAAAATGTCCAAATAAGGAACTGGTACTCCAGATGACTAATCACAGATTTATTTCATTGTTAATATTCCTATCACTATCATTCATGCTATTTATTCCTTTATAAAGAATCCCTCTTGCAGAGTGTAAGCATGTAGACTCATTTTATTACTGTTAAATCTGTTCAACCTCTTCAGCTCATCTCTACCACTGAAAAGCCTTGTGTATGTGGCTGGATATCTCTATCTTCCTTCTATAGGCAATACCTACTTTACAAACAGCTGTGGGATTTTGCTGTGTCAATCTGATTACTCTGCCATTTCCTAATAAATTGATTGGCTCAATAGATTTTCTGAATGTAGCCTCTTTGAAAATGTGGCTTTCAAAAATATGCATGATTTCTAATTTAAACTGCTTTGAATATTTCAGAAAGTTAATTTTATATGTTACAGTCAATCACATTAATTGCATGTAGGATGGGTAATAATTATATCACATACACACACATAAACAGTTTCAGGCAGTTCAACTCACAGCTATGTCAAAATATTTTAGTTACTAAATACTGTAATTAATGTGGGCAACAATGCTTCAAGCCATAATTTATAATGAAATATTTTGCAGATATAGTTATCTAATGTAATAGCACAGGACTAGGCCCTTATCACCTTGATAACACATCCTAGCTATTTAGTTGAGAAGTTCTACCTGCTCAAATCTGGCCTGTTGGATAAAATTCTTATTTTATTCAGCAAATGCTTATATTATTCACAGAATTGGTCATACTTTTTTTTTGGGGTGGGGGGGAGATTGTGCTGGATTTCTTCCTCTCTCCAAGGTCAGTTCCAGTTGGTGTTGACTGAGGGTGAGAGGTCCCATCACAGGGCTCAGTACTCTCTCCACTTCTATTTAACATCTACATTAAGCCACTGCTGAAGTCCTCAATCATCATGGGGTGAGGTATTAGCAGTACTGATAATACCCAGTTGTATAACTCTGCCCAGGGGTGAAATCTAAAATTTTTCCCTACCGGTTCTGTGGGCGTGGCTTGGTGGTGGTGGGTGTCCTGTGACTGAGTGGGCGTGCCACGGCCACTCAGTCACAAGACCCCTCCCACCAAGCCACGTGCACAAAACCCGGTAGGAAAACTTTTTAAATTTCTACTCTGCTGGTGTGACCTTACCTTTCTCCCGCAGCTCCGCCCATCCACCCCATTCCCCGACTCCGTCCTTGCCGCGGAGCCGCTGCCTTCTCACCCTTCACCACGTGGCTCTGCCCACCAGCCCCATTCCCCGGAGTCGGGGAATGCACCATTCCCAACTCCTACTGCTCACCTTTCTCCCGCAGCTGGCTGTCAGGGAAGGCAAGCGGCCGAAAGTTACCGGAGTCGCTCACTCTCCTTCTTGAATGAGCCGCTCTGGTTCACGCACCGGCTGCACAAGCGCACACCCAACCTGCCGCTGATGAGTGAATTAAATAAACGGTGTGCGCTTGCGCAGCCGGTGCGTGAACCAGAGCGGCTCATTCAAGAAGAAGAGTGAGCGACTCCGGTAACTTTCAGCCACTTGCCTTCCCTGACAGCAGCTGCGGGAGTAGAAAGGTGAGCAGTAGGAGTCGGGAAATGGTGCATTCCCCGACTCTGGGGAATGGGGTGGCTGGGCGAAGCCACGTGGCGAAGGGAGAGCAGGCAGCAGCTCCTCAGCAAGGCCGGAATCGAGGAATAGTGCATTCCCCGACTCCGGGGAATGGGGCGGGTGGGCGGAGCCTCCAGCTGCTATTGCTACCGGTTCTCCGAACCACCGGCCATCATCACTACGTACTCGCCCGAGCCAGTCCAAACCGGGAGCATTTCACCCGACTCTGCCCCAGGCAAGCTTAGTGACACTATTGATATTCTGTCTTGGTGTCTGGAGGCTGTAGAGATTTGGATGGGCAACAACAGACTCTGGCTCAACCCTGAAAAGACTAAATAGCTTTATGTTTTGGGGTCTTCTAGATCTACCATCTTTGTCTTAGATAGGTGGCACTGCCTCAGACAGACCTGGTCCTGCTGGACTCACCACTTCTACTCAAAGAGCAAGTAGCAGTCCTGGCCAGGAGAGCTTTTGTACAATTTCATGTTGTGAACCCATTTCCCCATCAGGAGGCTCTACTCTCAGCCAGTCACGCCCAAGTCACCTCCCAATTAGATCATTGTAATATGCTCTACACACGGCTGCCCCTGAAGAGTACCTGGAAGCTTCAGCTGATGCAAAATGTAGCAATGTGATCAGTTATGTGTGTTCCTAGAACTAAAGGTAACATTTCTCCTTCAGTGGTTGCCAGTTTCCTTTCAGGTCAAATTTGTCATGACCCACAACTCAGATTCTGATGACACTACTCCAGCTGAAAGTGGAATATTAGCCTCAGGAATCATCTGATTAAGCTAGGAATCACCTGAGAACCATCAAACACAAGACACCATTAGAATAGCTGGAACCTGTAGAGCAAAGATGCTCAATGAAGCTCCTTCCCAGCCACGGGGATACCTCTTAATTAAAGATAGCTGGTTGCAGCCTGGTTTAAGAGGTAGCCCTGATTATGTTTCTCCATTGGAAACAACCATCTGATCTCCTGCTTTGCTATGTAGTTCCTGTTATTCTGTCTGTGATTTTTGAAACCCTGAACTTGGCCTGACTGACAAAACTGACTTGGCTGTCTGAACTTTGGACTGGATTTACCTTCTCTTCTGCATGTTTTTACTGAAAATAAAACAACTGAAGACACATTTTCTTTTTTAGAAATTCTGGATTTACATTTCTTTCTTTGTCTGCCATTATCCACAGAGCCTTGACTAATTTGCTACTGGTTGAGTGTTGTCAGGCCCAATCCAATAACAACATAGGACAATCCAGCTAAAGTTCAACTCTTTATTTGTTCACACCGAATACACAGAGTCACGTCAGTCGATATATACCTTTACTACTTTCACCCTAACAGATATACCCTAGGAGCTTCTGGGAATGGCTACCCTAACTCTCTTCCTCTGCCTTCTATCCAATGTTAAATTTCAAAACTAAGATTTTTTTCTAACAGCATATTCTATACACACACAAAAAATAAATTGAAACACTGGAAATTATTTGTTGCGTCTAAGCTCTTAATCACAATTTTATTTGCTGGCAATTTTTCAGAATGAAACGAGAAGCATTTTTAAATGAATCATAGCACAGCATAAAAACCGTAAAATATTCCTTATGATATAACATCGCTGAACAAAATGGTATTTTCAGCATGAACAGCACATCAATAATAGGAAGTTTTTATTTTGTATTTTATTTTAATATTAATTTAAGTAATTACAGATAATATGTATGACAAGAAAGGATACAGAGAGAGAGTGTTGCTGACAGTGTCAAAGAAGCCATAATTGTAAAATTAGAAAGGGAATTATCATGACTAAAAGAACCAGGCCCCAATGTAATTTAGCACTGAGAGCTTCCTATTGCCATTCTAGCCAAAATGCTTAGGATAATCTTGAGACTGAATATAACAATAGGGGTGCAACAAAAGAAGAAAAAGTTATAATGAATGACTCACCTTAGACCAGGCTACTGCATATTTCAACAGTTAACAATTTTGCATACTCTAAAATATAATTTGTTGTTAATTTTTTACTTTGTTCTTAAACATACCCAGACCTAATGCAAAAAGTGGCACTGAATTGATTGCAAATGGTGACAAACACTATCTATTGTGATTTATTTATGTTTATAAATAAATGTTATTTATAAATAAATAAATAAATAAATAAGTAAATAACATAACATAACATAACATAACATAACATAACATAACATAACATAACATAACATAACATAAATATGAAACTTATTTCCAGTAAATTTCAAGTATACCCAAAATTATAAAGATGAAATGTATGTTAAAGATCAGAAAATGTATTTCCAGATTTAAGAGGTAACCAAAGTAGTTAACTAGAAACATCACTGCAAAGTTTGTTTTTTAGGCTTCCTTCAGAAGATGGAAGTCTTGCCTGAAATGTGAAAAGGAACAGAGATTTGCATCAAAATGAATGCAAGTAGATAACAAAAGATGGTCAAAAAGAAAACTGAGGAGCCTAATACTAAAAGCATTAAGATCAATAGTAAACATTTCTTTATTATGCAATAGTAGTTAAAGAGATTATATGAAAACTAAGTTAATTATGGTATGACCCTTTCCTCTAATTTCAGGAATCCATTCCACTGCCCAATTTCTACTTTCATGTGGTTCAACAATGCATGATTGTCAATCACCCTTCTGTGATTAGTATGAAAGAAGCAATTTAAGGAAATGTTCACTGCAAGATTCACTTCTGCATGAGCAGGGGGGAAAAAACCCTATTTTAAGGAATCTGTTCATTAAAGTTAAGATAATTTAACAGAGACTGATGGGGTTCTATCATCCTGTGACCAGAAGAATACTTTACATTAAATCCAAATGCCATTCTGAGTCACCAGGAAAATAGTATCCCTGAAAGAGCTCGTCCAACTGAGAACACTTTTTGTACAGCCAACAACCATGTCTGCAAAATGAATTAGTCTATCTTGTAGTGTCTGATAATATGGAAATGGTAACCTGTGTAGCTTTTCTGCCATTGTCTTTCAGAAGCAGCAGCCCTGCTCCTTCACTTACAGCAGTAATTGCTACCCTTTTCCGGACCGAGTGCCCAAAGTGTCTGCGAATGCACACACACAAACCCCCAAAATGCAATGCCCGCGTGGCTCCCCGCACATGCACTCCACCCCCATGCATGCGCACATGGCCCCCCGCACACGCTCCTCCCCTGCAATATGTGTGGCAGAGACACAAAGGCCAGCTGGCCAGCGGTACGCATGTGTGGCGGAGATAAACTGGGCTGACGGCTTGTGTGCCCACAGAGAGGGCACTGTGTGTCATCTTTGGCACGCATGCCATAGGTTCGCCATTACGGACTTACATCATTCCTTCAGGGATTTGCTTCTTGCTTACAGGTCAGTGCAATCTTTCTTTCAGCAGCTTTTCCTGATTTACTGGAAATAGATAGGACGACTGATGACATTACAGTATATATTATAAGCTTCCTGCATAAATCTAGTTTATATCACATATACCTGAGTGGGATGAGTTTAAATAAATCCTATTTACTATGAAAGTCAAAATGTACTTCAGGTGTGAAGTAGGGAAGTATTTATTAGGCCATCTTATCATGATGATAAATATTCCTAACTCCACAACTTCACCTTATTGTAGTCATTTCATTTAATGCTACCCATCTTTCAGATCAAAATCTAGGTAAGGAAATTGTGCTGCAACAACTAAATTAATTGGCTCCTCCACTTTTAATACTGTCCTAAAAATGGGGAATATTGCCAAGAAAATGGAAAATCTAATATTGATGAGGATAATAAAGCAACAATGAAAAGTTGACCTACGTCATTTGTGACAGCAGAAAATACTACAAACTATAATTCAATGGCTTCTGGTTCAACAATGGCTGATACATAATTAGTTGATCATGGTATATCAGGATTGCTATGCTATAAATACTTCAGATCGCTGCCAAAAAATCAGAAGGCCACCATTCATGGATTTTTGCCCAATCCTATTATTTAAATTGTGTGGAATTTTGTTTGCAATTGATGCTTGTAAATTACTGTAGTCTGTTGAGTTTACACTTGTTAGTAAACTGAAAGATTGCCTGAAATCTCTTGGGAGCAGCTTTCTGTATTGGGAAACATGTAGAAAGACAACTCTTTATCAAGACTCAAAGCATAACTTTGATATAAATCAACAATCAAGTACAATAGCACACAGGGAATGTGCCACACACTGCAAAGCTTTGTAATAAATACATTCTGAAAGCTAATGCCGGATTTGATCCATGCTATCCCTGTGGCTGTTTATCATCATTATCATCATATAATAATGTGCCTTGTTTTAGAGGAAACTAGCTAAAGATGGCTGTTAAAACTATTTCCAATAATGGATTATATGTCCTGTACTTACACTGCTATTTCAACTTCAATTCTGACCAGTTTTTGTTGATTTACAATGTTGTTGCTCACTTTAAGCAGCAGTAGTCATTTTCAATAAACAGGATGTAATGAACAGTTTCAACACCTCCCGATCAAAAGTAAATTATGCTATGAAATTATACTATGAAATACCGTTAAACATGGAGGGGGTTCTGGATGTACTTTTTCTATGTACTCCATATTAATGGATTCTGATGGAATCTTTCATTTTAAACAAAAGCCTTCATACACAGAATAATCTTATTGTCTTGACTGGTTCTGAACTGTCAAATCTGAGTAGTAGCTCTCCAGAATTTCAGGCAGGAATTTTTTGAGCCTAAATGTAAATGCCAGGGATTGAAACTAGGACCTGTATGTGTAATAAACCGATCACTGACCATGCAGCCAAAGTAAGACTTGTGTTTTCTGCAGACAAAACTCAGCAGGTACCTTCAGAATTTTAATAAATGTTATTAATTATGATGACAATACACTTTTCATATGAATAATTGAAGTGCCAGAAAGTTTCTGCCTTTTAGTCAACCATTAATAGCCAAAGAACAAGCAGTTAAGAAACCTGCTGCAGATTAGAACTTTGTAAAGCAACTTTGAAGGCCTTGCTAATGATGTGTCTACAGATAGACCTCGACTTACAACCATTCATTTAATGTCCGTTCAAAATTATAATGGTACTGAAAAAAGTGACATATGACCAGGTTTTACATTTATGACCATTTCAGCATCCCTACAGTCACATGATCAAATTTTGGGTGCTTGGCAATTGGCATGGATTTACAATGGTTGCAGTGTTCCAGAATCCTGGGACTGACATTTACAATCTTCTTAGAGATTTCTGACAAGCAAAATCAATGGGAAAAGCCAGATTTACTTAATGGCCGCATGATTCACTTAACACTTTCAGTGATTTGCTTAACAACCATGGCAAAAAAGTTGTACGACTCATTTATCAACTGTCTTGCTTAGTAATGGAAATTTGAGGCTCAATTGTGTCATAAGTTGAGGACCACCTGTATGCTAAAAGATTAAAATAGGTAATGCAATGGCACTCTCTCTGACACTCTATGGAAGTGAAAGTTGAATTTTAAAGAAGCAGGACAGGAAGTGTATTGATGTCTTTGAACTTTGGTGTTGGAGAAGACTGAACATCAAGAAAACAAACAAATGGATCATCAAGCAAATAACTGTGGAATTCCAACTCAAGGACAAATGACTGGGCTCAAATTATCCTAGTGTGGAAATCTTATTCATATTATCACTTGATGGTCACCGAATATAGACTACCTAGAATGGATATTAAGGATTACTATGTACAATGGATGACCATGTATATATAAAGTACTGGGTGAAAGAATAAGAGTACAATATGTTCATAAAGTAATTTATGGTATTGACAATCTCTTTTTGACAAAAATGGAATTTACATAGAAAAATGCATCAGGTAAAGTTCTTTCTAGCTATAAACTGATAATTGTCAATGAGATCAAGAAAGGGACCAGCAAATTATTTAGTTAAGCCTTATTACCTCAACTATAGTCTTATTTTTTATGCAGTAGGCAAAAAATGTTTATTCCAGTGGAAAGATGAGTCTGCATCCACAAAAAACATACAAATCTGATGCTTAGTCCAGGCTTCACAAGCAGCTTGCATATTTGAGCAACTCCCATTCTACTAATTTATTCAGAGGGTTTTTTTAATTAATCCCAAAGTTCCATGTTTTTCTCCTTAAATTGTCTTCCTATTGTTTTTCATTGCTGTTTTGCTCCCATTATTGACCATAGAACACATTTATAATAATACTTAATAGTGTAAGTAAGAATTAATATTGCATCTATACTGATAGATGTACTGTACTGTACTGTAATAGTTAATGGCAGATACGACTGCTTAGCGTTCTATCACTAATAGGCATCACATATGTAACTACTACAATAGACAAATATTATGCCATTATGTCTGAAGGTTTAGAATTTTAGAATCTCAGCTAAAAATGTGATAGCAAGACAAACCAGAGGTGAAATGCTACCGAACTGGTTCGCACTGGTTTGGGTGAACCGGTAGTAATAAAAGCTACCGGTTCCTCCGAACTGGTATTTCCGACGATCAGCTGTGCCGCACAGTTTATATTCACTAGAAAGCAGGAAATCTTGCTTTCTAGTGAATCCAAATCACACGGCACAGCTGTTCCCCTCCCTCGCTGTTCTACTTACCTTCATAAGCCTCCTTTCTCCACATGGAGTGTGCATTTGGTGCGCACTGCACATGTGCACAGCATCTTTGGTGTGCACTGCACATGCACACAGCGTGCATTTGGTGTGCAGTGCGCATGCATGCAGCGTGCATTTCCCACGCACTGTGCAAGCACGCGCACAGCATGTGCTTCCCACACATTTCTGTATTGTACTCTGGTGAAAGAATAGAGAAAGTATCTGTATATTTTATACTTTCAAGCAGATGAGAGGAAATTTCAGTAAAGGCTAGTTAGATAACAGAGTTGGCCCTTGGACAGGACAGGTTATATCATTTATCAAAACTGTCCTAAGGAAGAACAACATTATTTTCAGTAAGTGGAATGAATTTCCATCACGACCAAAGGCTGGGCGCAGCGTGCATTTGGCACACACTGAGCATGTGTACCAATGGTGGCTTGCCCCCGGTTTGGACCGGTTCTATAGAACCGGTAGTAAAAGCGGCGGGAGGCTCTGACATCATCAGAATGCTTCTGTGCATGCCAAGAAGAGCGCGCGTGCACATGAGTGAAATAAGCACGCACGGCCCGGTTGAGAACCGGTAGTAAAGGTAAGTAGAACTCACCCCTAATGTGCACACGGTGAACCAGTGGCAAACCTCAGAGGATCTCACCACTGGGAGAAACTGATATAAAATGAAAGTATACTAAGTCACTTGTGGAACTACAATTTCTATGAAAAAGTTTACTGGAAAGTCACTTAGCTAGAAGTATGAATTTAATTTACTCACAGATGTAGTAGTCTATAGTTATGTGAATCTTATGGGACTAAAAACTATTTTAAGAGTTACTGAAGTTTACTAATGACAATATAGCAAATCATTCTGTTTGTGAGCAAATCTTTGAAGACTAAAATTATTATCATGAAAGAGTTTTTCTGTATTGTACTCTGGTGAAAGAATAGAGAAAGTATCTGGGTATTTTATACTTTCAAGCAGATGAGAGGAAATTTCAGTAAAGGCTACTTAGATAACAGAATTGGCCCTTGGACAGGTCAGGTTATATCATTTATCAAAAGTGTCCTAAGGAAGAACAATATTATTTTCAGTAAGTGGAATGAATTTCCATCACGACCAAAGGCTGGGCCTTTAAATAAATGTTGAATCAGTGGTGAAATGTAAAATTTGTTACTACCGGTTCTGTGGGCGTGGCTTGGTGGTGGTGGTGGTGATGGTAATGTGACTGGGTGGGCATGGCCAACTTTTTTTAAAAAAAACTTTTAAAACCATTTTTTCTACAACCTCTTTGGCCGAAGAGGTTGTAGAAAAAATGCTTTTAAAGGCCTCTGACGATCCCAGCTGAGCCGCAGGATCATCAGAGGCTTTTTTCTTTTTACTTTTAAAAGCATTTTTTCAGCCGAAGAGGTTGTAGAAAAAATGCTTTTAAAAATAAAAATAAAAAAGCTTCTGATGATTGTGCGGCTCAGCTGGGCATGAGGGGGGGCAGGGATGTTTGCTACCGGTTCTCCAAACCACCTGGTGCCATCGCTACTGGATCGGGCGATCCGGTCCGAACCGGGAGTATTTCACCCCTGTGTTGAATCATGTATGTTTGCTTATGGTTTAGAATGCCACAGATATGTGTAGGGAAAGTTCTGGTAAGTATTTCCCAAACATCCTTCAACATTTACTGAACTGTTAAATTTTAATCACATTGTGCTTTTTTCAACATATTTTTATGATGCCAAATAGCATTGCTCTGTTTAGTTTATAAATTTCACAAATTATTTCTAAAGAAATCCCAACATGACTCAACCAAATGCAACAAAAATAGCCACATAGCAACAACATGGTCCCCAACTACCACAGATAGCATCGGAATAGAAAAATATAAAAATTACAGTCCAGTTTTGACATAAAATCAAAAGGCCAAATATAAAATTCCAAAATAAAACAGTTCAATCAATTAACCACTGACAAACCAGTTCAAACAAAATAACCTTGAAAGACTTGGTAAAAGCCATTAGAGAAGGTACCAGAAAAGCTCAAGACAATTTAAGTTTGTGGTCCTCATAAAAAAGGACCATCCCTGGGCCAATTTTCCTTTAATTTTTCTCACTTTTCTGGAAACAGGCCAGGGATGAGAAAATCACTTTGGAGGACATAGTCCCTAAGGTGCACTGGTGCTGGCCAAAAAACGTTTTATAGGTCAAAACCAGCAGTCTAAATTGGGTTCAAATTCATATTAATAATCAACAAGTGACTACAGAACAGGTATTATATTACAATAGCCTCTGCATTTTATTTATTTATTTATTTATTTATTTATTTATTTATTATATTTCTATACCGCCTTTCTCCCGTAGGACTCAAGGCGGTGTACAGTCAAGAAAAATATAGACACACAAACATCATAAAATTGCTAATTAAAATTATTACTTAGTTTGGTCAATTAAATAAAACCCAGAATTAGATAACATTTAAAAAAAAAAAAATTCAATTATATGCCACCCATCTCACTGTACCAGTACTCTGGATGACGTATAATATAATAAGAGCAGGGGTATAAAATCATTCAAAACAATTTTGTAATTATTCCTGTTTCCAAGTCTTCAAAGTCAGCCCCATCTAGAATGCATTACTTAGTACTATAACTTCAAGGATATAAAGGTCAGTCCAGAAAAGACTACAACTTCTGTACCAGCTTAAGCAGGGCAAAGGTTCAACCAGGGCCTCCAGCTCCTGCTTTTGTAGCAGCCATTAGTTTATAACAACCCCAATGGACAGCAAGGAATGTCCAGTGCAATTACTGATTAAAAGTTAAGCCCTGATATTTTGAGATAATCAGCAATTCCATCTTACTAGAACTCGGTCCAAACTTATTTTTTCTCTCTCCAATTCCTGAAAGCCTCCAAGCACTGGATGAAGACTATATATGGTCTAGTCTGGGACAATAATACAAAACTGGCTATAGGTAGTCCTTGCTTAATGACCACTTGTGCAGCAACCATTTGAAATTATAATAGTACTGAACAAGACTTATGACTGACCCTTGAAGTTGTGCTCGTTGCAACATCTCAACAATCAGACGATAATAATTCACACATTTGGCAACTGGCTTTAATTACAATAGTTATGGCATCCCATTGTCATTTGCGGTTTTCACTTCCAACTTCCAGCAAACAAGGGCAATGGGGAAAGCAGCAGACAGATACAAATGGCAAGCGTGATATTATACTTAATGACTGCATGGGACTCACTTAACAACTGCAAGTGGAACTGCTGCAACTGTAAATTAGCACAATCACTTTACAAACATGTTGCTTAATGATGGAGTTGCCAATCCCAATTACTGTTGTTAAACCAGGAATACTGTATCATCAGCATACTGATGATGATACCTCAGCCCAAAGAGGGATGGATATCTTGCTTCAACAACTTTATATACATATTAAAAAGCATGAAGATTGCTATAAAAATAGGTTTAATAGGAGAAAAAGGGATATACTGTTCCAAAACCAAGTCCTAATGAAGGTAATCAATCAAGGCAACCAATGTAGGTTTGGTGTTATGTAGAGATCTGAATTCTAGATGAAAGGTAGTCAGATAATTTAATTCATCTAAGATTTCATTTGTACCTAAAATCCTTCCTTCAGTACCTTTCACCACTGAGATGGGTGAAGATTGGACAGATATTGTGTAAAGCAGATAGCTCAAGAGATGACTTCTTTACAACTTCCCTCAAAGAAGTCTCCCACATCCAGTCACTTATGCTTCCAATGGCTACTTTAAGTAGTCTTGAGATATAGGTCCAGTTCACAGATGACTGAGTTATTATCACAGAGAACCCTATCCATTTCCCCCGACTCAAAATATTCAAATGTGTTGGAGGTAACCTTACAAGAAATTGCGGCAGTTATCGCAATAGAGATTGTCCAAATGGTACCCTACTAGGTAAATATGAATGATTTTATTCATGGAGAATCTTCAAACATGTCATAACAGCATAAAGGCATAATAATTCCCCAATAAGGAGTATATCTTTTTAGCTCTTGCTAGTAAATAACAATTTTATAGAAGACTGCTATATCACAATAAGATCAGATATGGACTTATATCTCTCTGCTTGGTCATATTTACTCTTAGAATTCCACCACAGTTACTCTAAGCATCTTTTCAAATGCTTCATTCCATGGAACTTCTTGTTAACCAAGGAAGCTCCTTTGGATTGGCAACTGTGTGAGGGTGTTCAGAAATAATCTGATCCAATCTCCTCCCCATGCCTGTATTGGAGAGATCAGTACTGCACTGTGGAATTACTTGCCAGATCACTGGGAAACTTCCCAAATACCACCTGGAATGTTTAATCTACCAGATATTTTATAGAACCGATGAATGGTGATACTCTACAGCTGAACCAGGAAGTCAACCAACTCTGCTAAAGGACTGATAGTAACATCCTTTATATCCAGATCATTCGCCTGCTTCAATGTAAACTCCAGGTTCAACATATGGCTACTTACATGATTGGAATTTGGGTTAGATATATAGTTATCAAATCATGAATTCCTGGGTACATCTAGACCATACTATGGAAGAGTAGGCTACTTGGAAAAAATTGCAGGCACCCCTGTTTCCCTCTTTCCCTTCCATTTGGATTTTATTTCCAGTGTCAGTACAGCAGTAATAGCAAACAGGTAATAGTTTTGAATATAGTAATCTTAGCAATAGTGATAGTATAGAGATAGCAATACAGTAGATTATAGGAAGCATTCACATATCATTTTTATATATCTGTTTTTACAAAGTAAAAGATCTTCCCAACCCTTTATGGAAGAGGTAAGGAAACCACCCATTCAGTGTCTGTTCTTGTGTCTGTGGTGAGTGTGGGTCTATCCAGTTGGGCATGGTTTAAAAAAGAACCAGAGCACAGGTTAATAATCCCAGTATTAAAATCCTGGGAAACTCTACCCATAAACCTTAAAATCTAGGACTCCAGGAAAGGCTGTTGCCAGGCAATATACTAACAAATGGACAATATACCATCAATAACCCTAGTATGCCCCAACAGCCAATAGAGATACACTCACATCATAAAACTCTAAAAGCAGCATAGTTGGTTATTACTGAAGTCTGTCTAATAATCACCCCCACCTATCCCCAGTTACGGCATCTGACGGAAGACCTGAGATCCAGGAGGCAAACCTCAAACAAGAGTACATCTTCATCCAATAGATTTCAGTTAGCTTTAGTACCACAATTAAGTGGCACTGAATTTTGTAGCAAAACTGATTCAAATGTCCTTCACCGTATTTTTATTTTGTGGTTCTGTAACACCTGTCTGACAATGAACTGCCCAAAATGTTATCACTATGGATATACTATATAATACCTGAATCTGATATCCAGTTACAGCATTTGACATTGGAATTAGATGAAGGGGGGAGGGGATATCTTTTAATGTCAGTCAGTGAAGTCTGAAGGCCTGGCAAATCTTTAATTTTCTCCCCATTGTAAAATCAATCTCCAAAGCTTTACCAACATCCATTCATTTTTGACAACATGTTCCTTCCTCAAAGTACCATATTATTTTAAAATAGAACATTTATAAACAGAAACTGTGTGTCAATATATAAATATATTTAGCATGCATGGTTACAAAGGGCCTATCTATTTCATATACCATCTAAGATTCAAAGGCTTACTATCAAACCTATGCTCAACAGTAAGCAATTTTAGTTTTGTGACAAATCTATTTATATGATGCTTACACTTTTCAATTTTAAATATCACCTACAATGTAATATGTTAAAGGGGTCAGTGAATTCTTCTTTCTAGATGCATAATCGAAGCAGATGCTGATGGAATTGAATATATATATATATATATATATGCTTTTTTTTCTGGAACTGATGGTTTGTATTAGATGAAAATAAACATGCATATGGATATGTATCCCTCTTTAGCATTTTCCATTTAAAAGGTATCAGATAAGATTAAAAACCGAAATAGAAAAGCAAGATAAGTCAAACAACTAGATGCTGGGGGATCATAGACACCAATAACATTTAAATCCAGACTACACCTGACAAGAACTGAATTTTGAATTTTGCAGTGGAAAGATTTTGTGTGAGACTATTTTCTATTATTTATTTAGTGCATGGCGATGTTATATTAGCCAGGAGACTACAGAGATATTGCAAAGTAGTTGTTTGCCTGCCAATGATTGCCAGTTCAAAGTGTTCACACTTGCATTATCCAGAGCACACCACAGGAGGAAGATTAGTTCCACACTCATAAGGCTTGAAGGTATTCCGAAGCATTATCTGGGGCTTTTCTCACCACCAATGTCATCTTTTATTCAGGTGTTGCATTCAGGTAGGTCTGGCACTGACTGAATTTGTACTGCTGCTCGAAGTAGTGTCTTTTCCTATCAAAGTGGTACCTATTTATCTACTTGCATCAGGTGAAATCCAGGAGGTTCTGACAGGTTCTGGAGAACTGGTAGCAGAAATTTTGAGTAGTTTGGAGAACTGGCAAATACCACCTCTGGCTGGTCCCAGAGTGGGGTGGGAATGGACGTTGCTCACCTGAACGTCCATTTTCAGGGCGCTGCGACTCCAATCCAAGGACGGGTAGTATCTTCTAGTTGCTGGGTAGAACTGAGTGCAGATATCTTCCAATTGGCTGGCCACTCCCACAGCGTCCAATCATCTCCAGTCTTTCTTCACGAACAGATAGAACTAAGAAATAATACAAATCAACGAAAACTCAAGCAAATCAACAGTAAAACAGGCAGGCCCAGGGCGGGTATGGATTGGAGTCGCAGTGCCCTGAAAATGGATGTTCAGGTGAGCAACGTCCGTTTTCCATTGCGCTGGTCCTCCAATCCAAGGACGGGATGTACCCGAGTTCAATTGCCCTGGGCGGGGGACTGACTGTCGTTTTCTCCTTGGGTCGTGGCCACCTGTTGTAGAACCCTACGCCCAAAGGCAGCATCAGCTGACGCATACTTGTCGATCTTATAGTGTCTAATAAACGAGGAAGTTGAGGCCCACAATGCCGCTCGACAGACCTCCAAGATTGAAGCATTTGTGGCCCAGGCAGCTGAAGCTGCTGCACTGCGTGTTGAATGTGCATAAATCTTAGATGGCCGAGTACGGGCCTGGGTGTCGTAGGCGATCGAAATGCATGCTTTGATCCACCTGGCTACTGTAGCCGATGACACTTTACGTCCCATTGAGGAAGGGGTGAACAAAACCAGTAAGGACTCTGTCTGACGGAATGATTCGGTGCGTCTGATATAGCGGCGAAGGGCCCTTCTATCATCCAAAGTATGCCAGAGAGACTCAGACTGATGATGAGGATTCGGGCAAAAGTTAGGAAAGACTAAGTCTTGCGCCCTGTGAAAATGTGAATTTATCTTAGTCAAGAAAGTCGGATCCAAGCGCATCACCACCCTGTCGCTGTAAAAGGTACACAAGTCCTTCCTTACTGAAAGAGCAGTGAGTTCAGAAACACGCCTCGCAGACGTAATGGCCAGAAGAAAGGTGACCTTCAGTGTCAGAAATTTCAGAGATACAGAGGCCAACGGTTCGAAGGGCGCGATGGTAAGAGCCTGAAGGACAAGAGGAAGGTCCCACGACGGGTACCGATGAACAACTGGTGGTGAGAGATTGGTGGCCCCGTGCAAGAATGATTTAATTCGTGGATTTTGTGAAAGGGTGCGGTGGTTTTCACATGCGAGGACCGTTGAAAGAGCTGCCACCTGGCGTCGAAGTGTAGCGGGGGCTAGGCCTTTGGCCAGACCTCCATGCAGGAAGTCCAGGACGTCTGGGATATCCGCTGAAGTCGGATCCACATGATGCGCAGAGCACCAGGTAGAGAATGTTCTCCACGATGCCTCATAAATCCTAGTGGTCGACGGCCGCCTGGCAGACTGAATCACATGGATGACGTCATCCGACAGTCTGTCCTTCCGCAGTTGGAGCTGCTCAAGCGCCAGGCGGTCAATCGGAGCCACTGCGGATCTGGGTGGTAGATGACCCCCTGGCTGAGGAGGTCTTTTATGGGAGGAATTGTCCATGCTGGCACAAGGGACAGGTCCATGAGGTCGGCATACCAGGGCCTGCGAGGCCAATGGGGAGCAATGAGGATCAGTTCGGCCTTCTCGAGTAGAAGTTTCCGAATGAGCCGTGGAATCAGGGAATCAGGGAAGGGAGGGAACGCATATAGGAGTCCTGGAGGCCATTGACAATGAAGAGCGTCGAAGTCTTCCGTTCCAGCGGTTGGGTAGCGTGTGAAATATCTTGGAAGCTGTGCATTCTCGGGAGTCGCAAACAGGTCCGCTTGTGGAAGGCCGAACCGTCGAACTATCTGTTGGAATATGGTTGGATTCAGTGACCACTCTGCAGGGTCGATGTGTTCCCTGCTGAGCCAATCCGCAGTGATATTGGCGTGTCCCGAGATGTGATCCGCCACTAGAGATGCCGTGTGGCGCTCCGCCCAAGCTAGCAGCCTTTCTGATTCCAGCATCAGGAGTCTGGATCGTGTGCCCCCCTCCCGATTTATGTGCGCCTTGGTTGTAACGTTGTCCGTTCGGACTAGCACATGTTGTCCCTCCAGAACCTTGCTGAAATGGCACAGAGCAAGACGAACCGCCCTCAACTCCAGCCAGTTGATGCTGTTCGACTGTTCCGCCATGGACCACTGACCTTGTACCACGTCGTTCTGGAGGTGGGCCCCCCAACCCACAAGGCTTGCATCGGTGGTCAGCACCAGACGGTGAGTCTCGACAAAGAAGCACCCTTTCTGAATCGCGGGGGACCTCCACCACGTGAGGGACAGGCGTGTCTGCGGAGGTAGCCGAATCTGAAAAGTGGATGTACTGCGGTTTGTCTTTTGAAAGGGTAGTAACAGCCATTGAAGGGGCCGGGAGTGCCTGCGAGCCCAAGGTACCACGGATATGCACGATATCAACTTCCCTAACAATTGTGTCAGCAGGAGGAGTGATACTTTCCTCCGGGTTTGAACCTGTCCCACCAATGTCTTTATATCTAGGATGCGATCTGGGGAGAGGAACACCTGGCCCAGTCTTGAGTCGATCACTGTTCCCAAATGCTGGAGGCGGGTCGTGGGGGTTAAGTGGCTCTTCTGATGGTTGATAGAGAAACCATGGGCCTGGAATGTCTGTAGGACTACCCCTATGTCGTTCCTCGCTTGGGAAGGGGACGGAGACAAGACAAGAATATCGTCTAGATAACACAGTAGACGTATCGAGCGAGTTCTGATGGTGGCTGCTATCACTGCTACCAGTTTCGTGAATGTCCTGGGTGCAGAGGAAAGGCCAAAGGGCATCGCGCAATATTGAAAATGCATGTTGTTGTATTCGAATCTGAGATAGCGACGATGCAGGGGGTGTATCGGGACATGGAGGTAAGCCTCCCAGAGATCCACCGATTGAAGATAGTCCCCTTGTCTGATGGAAGACAGAATCGACCTGAGCGATTGCATTTTGAACCTTCGATACAGTACAAATTGATTGAGTCGTTTTAGGTTCAGTATTCCTCTGTGGCCCCCGGATGACTTGGGCACCAGAAACAAGGTAGCGTAGAATCCTGTACGCTCTTGACCCTTGGGAACAGGTTCCACCGTGTTGATCGAGAGTAGGTGTGAAATCTCTGCCTCCATGAGACGTCTTTGAGCTGGGCATTGAGGGACAGGGCAACGTCGAAATCTGTTCGGTGGAATGGTATGAAACTCGATGCAGAGGCCGTGACGTATTAAGTTGCGGATCCAAGCATCCGTTGTCGAGAGGTCCCACTGGAGATGGAAGTGCTGGAGAGGACCTCCAATGGGACCCGGACTTGGTGAGTCACTTGCCTCTACGGGCCTGGCGGTACCCGGCTCCCCTGAAGGGACGCTTGGATTGAGCCGGGAACCTACCTCTGTCCCGAAAGGACTGTCTGTCCGAGGTTGCATCAGCGTTCTGGGTATATGATCTTGGAAAGTATTGGCCGCCACCAGTCGAGAATGGACGAAAGGGCTGGCGCGGAGTATAAGGTTGAAACCTTCTCTCAGGCTTACGGAAAGAGGAAGAAGAGGAAGGCAAGACCTTGCGTTTGTCCTTATCCTCAATCAGAATTGGGTCCAAACAAGCGCCAAAGAGAGACGGGGCAGAGAAGGGTGCCGCCTCTAGCTTCCACTTTGCCTTGTTATCAGCCTTCCAACTGCGAAGCCAGAAGAGCCGTCTATTTGTCACCGTTGCTGCCATGGCTCGTGAAGCAAACTTGGCTGCTGTTAGTGAGGCATCTGCCGAATATTCAGTGGCGGCCACCAATTTGTTAATATCTTGGTGTAGTCTCGTATCAGTGGGAGGCAACCTCTCCTGAAGCTGGCGGAGCCAGATCAGGGAGGCCCTGTTGAAAAATGAGGTAGCTGTGGCTGCCCTGATGGCCCAGGCCACCGCTTGGTGAGCCTTACGGTACCCCAGTTCCATCTTTCGGTCTTCTGCTTTGAGGCCATCGACTACATCCGAAGTCATCAGGGCAGAAGAAGACAAGTTGGCGACCGGAGGATCCACCGAAGGCATGGCAAGAATGTCCTCCAACTCCTTGTCCGCGGCATAAAGCCGTTTGTCTAGGCCACTGGGAGAGGTAAGCGAACCCGGTTGGCCCAATGCAGAGGTTACGACATTGGAGAACAGTGGAGGGCAAGGGATCACGTCCCTGTCCTGTTCAGACACCTGGAACAGAGAGTCAATGGGTGCTGAAGACTGGGTCTTATCTGAGTCAGTGGCACTGATACCAAAATTGGTGGCCCTCTTGGCCTTATGAAGTAAGGATTTGAAAAGAGAAGGACGGAAAAGATTCTTGAAAGCTGGCTTCTCAGGTGGGAGGTCGTCATCGTCAGAGAATTCGATATCCTCCTGGGCAAATTTCCCCCTCTTCCACTTCCTCAGAAGAAGAATCTTGGGCCTGGTGTCTGGTGGAAGTGGCTACCTGGGTTGAGGCCTGAGCTGGAACCTGCGAGGGGCCAGCTTCAGCAATGAGATCCGCCTTCTCCTGTTGTATACCCGCCGCCAAAATTTTGGCTAACGCGTCAGATAACAGGGATTGAAGACTCACAGAATTGGCCTGCACCTCTGGTCGAAGCCCCGCAGCCGTAGGAGTAAAGGTAGCCTCTGGAGCATTGCGGCTTGCAAGTCTATCTGATCTCGGGGGAATGGAGACATCAGGCAGTGACATAGAGACCCCCTTGGAGCGATGTAAGTTAGAAGTGGGCCTAACTTGAAATTCTCTGGAGACACCAGGTCGTTCATCTGAACCACAGAGTTGCTCTGGCAACGATGTTTGTTGTTGCTGCTGAGCCCGTTCAAATTGCCTTTCCAAGGCTTGATGCCTCCTCTGCTCCGCCTTGTTAGATGTAGGTGCTTTAGAAGCAGTCGAGGTCTTATGTGACTTTGACTTCGCCTTTTTTGGCCGTGATTTATGCTCAGGAGGAGGATAATTGTTAGGGCTCTCTGAATCAGATGATAATTCCAAATCCGCCATTTCTGCAATTGGATAAGTGCAGGCAGTCAAAGAAATAAACAACACCGAGGCTCACTAAATAGACTTCTGCCCACAGTAAAGACAAAGAAGAATCGGGATCAACTGGCTCAGAAGCTGCTGAGCTCAACCCAATCAATAAAGTTTTGGTCTGGTGAGATTCAAACTTACAGTAGTTTCCGGCAGAAGTTGCTTTAGCCCACTGTACTACAGGCCCTGATTGTGGTTAAGTCAGCCTGACTATCCAGATGAGGTGATAGGAGGGCTAGCCTGATGGTAAAGACAAGGTATCCCCAAGAGTCCTGGCTTGAAAGGGGATGCAGGAGACAAAAGGCGCTTTACTGAGGCCCCAGAAAGGCCTGCAGTTGAAAACGCGCCCTCAAAATGGCGGCCCCTCGCCGATTGAAGTCCAAGATGGCAGCCCTCGGCCCTGACACTACCTTATGAGGTGAAGCTGTCCCGGTGGTGGATAGGGCCTCCCAGAACGAGCGAAGACAGGTCGCGTGGCTCAGAAAGGTGAAAATTGCCCTCCTTGTCGGCGCTTGCAGCGGAGGCCGCGGAAAGGCACGCCGCGCCTCTCAGCTGTTCAGCGCAAGTCTCGGAGGCCGCCTCCAGGTCAGGCAAGCGCTCCGGAGCCGCTAATCGACGATCTGAGGGGTCGGTGGTCAGGACACCCCCAGGCAGGCAAACACGTTGCCAGCGGCTATATGCACCACGGATCCGCCCAGCCGGGTCGGAATCCGGTGCGCTGCAGTCTCGATGGGAGAGGAGACCAGATGGAAGGTTTGAAGTCGCAAACTCTTCCCCTTGCAGCAGCAATCAGACAGATGGTAGAAAATCAGAAAAATAAGAAATTAAAATAATAAAATGATGGAAGGATCAATGAAATAAGAGAGCACTCAAATTCTCCAGTTCTCACAGCAACTGAGTGAGAAAGACTGGGGATGATTGGACGCTGTGGGCGTGGCCAGCCAATTGGAAGTGATCTGCACTCAGTTCTACCCAGCAACTAGAAGATACTACCCGTCCTTGGATTGGAGGAGCAGCGCAATGGAAAATGGAGATTTTGCAATATCCTTCCCCCAGGAGTGGGGAGGGAATGGGGATTTTGCAGTATCCTTCCCCTGCCAAGCCCACCAAGCCACACCCACCAAGCCACACCACGCCTACCAAGCCACGCCCACAGAACCGGTAGTAAAAAAAATTGAATTTCATCACTGACTGGCATGTAACATGCTTTCAAACTGCTAGGAGGATAAAAGCAGAGGCAAGTGATAAGAACTCACTCCGCTTTTTTCCGTATAGTGGGAGAACACAACTATTTATATTTTGTGCATTATTTTACAAGCACTGTTTCTCTTCTGTTTATTCAGCACTTCTCCCTGCTGTGCTCTAGCTTTTCACATCCTTCATTTATTTTCTTCTCTCCACTGAATGATAGGAAGATGTTAAGCCAATGAACTAAGCACATATCTATAGCTGAATTATAATCTATCACTTCCATGATAAATTCTTAATTCTGGGCCCCTGAGAATTTTAAATAGGGAATATTACTTTGCTCTATGTTTTTAGTGTAAAATTAGAAAGCTCTGAACAGCTCTGAAGTGTTGCCTTAATCATCAGATCCAGATGATGCCTCTTTAGTATAAAGAAACATTCAGATCAGGTATAAATTAGTCTTATTTTTAATAAATCCTGAGCAGAGCTACAGGGATAAGCAAGCAGTTCTCTAAGGAGAAGCCTTATTGGAAGTAGGCAAGAGCAGCTCCACTGGAGAGTGAAACGCAGAACTCACAGGTCTTATGCATAGGATTTAATGAATAACACTATTTGTTTCAACACTCAGGACCAGCATCCAGAAATAAATCTTAAGGTACAAATTTGTAAATAATAATAATTTACAGAATATTATGTTTATCTGATTTATTTTTTGTTTCTATGTTATTTCCTTGCACTCTTCCAAACGCCATTACCCTATGACTATTAGTAATCTGAATTTACATATTTTTGAGCTTACAAAAATTATTTGCAGAAGAGGAAAGGATCTTATGAATATTAGTTCCTAATTTTCTGCCTGACAGGAAACAAGGCTCTTGCTGCCTCCTTCCCTATCACGTCACATTGCTGATGGTTTGGAGTCATTAGTTAGTTTAAGTATATTTAGTTAGTCAGTCCTTTAAATGAATCTTGGCTGGACTTCAAAAGCAGCATGTACCATGGCAAGCTTTTTCTGGCATCAGTTTATTCTTGTAATGTAAGCTTCAGCCAGAGGAACCTGGCCAGATGTACTTTCTCTTCATTTCTGATTGATCTCGGGGTGAGAAGAAAATGGAGCTCCCAGAAAGAAGATGACATGTAAATGACATGCTCCTTTGAGGCCTAACTTTATTTTCTTTGTTTTATAATTTACTAGGTAAAGCTGTATTATTCATAATGGAGCTCAGATGTTCCTTGAAATGAAACCTCAAACTAAAAATGTACCAGATCCTTGAGTTACCATAAATTTTCCAGTATCTTCCTTCTGTCAAATATTTGTCAGAGACAGTCTTACTTTTAAATTATTATTATAAAAAAGTTACATACTTATGAGCATGTTACATATAAACACATAAATGGTGCGCAAAATAAACTTTGCTAGGCTATACCCATTTGAAATGAGAGTTTATAACTTCCAAAGCAAGAGGGCCATTTGAGAAAATAATGAGCTTTTTAATATATGACATTAAGTGTTAGGTCCAAAGCAAAGAAAAGAGCACCATCTCTCCGCTTGACATGAAATAGGTTAGGAGAAGGGAAGATAAGGTTGCAGTCATCTCCACAATTTGTTGAAATTAAGTGTAACAGTAGTGATGTAGAGACAAGTTTTCTTTGGAGATAATAACAAGTAATAAAATTCATTATGTGAGCAATGGTGACCAGTCAATTCTAACCCCAGAAGTCTCAATAGAGATGTCACTCAAAGGTGAATGTTTCCTTGCATCTGTGAATGCCTGTTCCATGGACGTTTTTGAACATATAATTGTACACATATAGGCCTTCGTGCAATTTTGAATGCTGAATAATCTGATATAACCATATAATTTATATGGAAACCAACTTCAGCTACACATGAGAAGACCTTTGCATTTCAGACTGCTTATTGTATCCACAAATTGGATATATGGTGCACTTTGGATCTGAAGCTGAATAGGTGCTTGACATCTATCAATACCTCCTTAGAGAAATATTTTTTACCCTGGGTGTGTCCAGTAGCCACAAAAAGCCAGAAAACAGATATTAAGTGAGATAAGAATATGCTAATAGGGTGCTTTGTTCATTTGAACATGTTATTTTTCTGGAACTGTATAGCTACCATGTGAACACAGAAAAATACACACCTTTTTAAAAAACAAAAAATGTGGCATGTGCATCCATACCTACTTACTCTAAAGCTTCATTTCAACTTCAGATCAGAAGCACAGCACATGCTAAATGCAGACATATACCTTCAATGAAACTTGCATGTACAGTGTTGTAACAATCAGGGCTGTTTGCATGATGAACATGACTAGTTAAAATGAGGCATTTACTTTCCGTAGATACAAAATTTCTATTGCAAAATCATAACAGCTAAAATTATAGACTCTCTGGGGAAGAAAAGGGAGAAGGCATCGCTGATCTGCTCCTCTAGTAATTGTGTGGTTTATGTAGGAAAATTATGAATACTGAATTTGGGAAGGCAGGTTGTAATCATGCTTCAGGTAGTCTTTTGTTACCTGTCGGTTCCTAAACCAATATTTTCATAAGTCTTAACACATACATTTACAGTAATTTTCAGTTTTTCATGAGACATTTTACAATCCCCCTTACAGTGACAATCCTACAGAGAAACCTGCACACTAGAAATTCAGTGAAGTTTTGTCTAATATTACCACTGCACTGAAACTTCTTAGCAGTTTTAGCACATTTTGTATTTCTGCTTACTATAAACATAAAACTTTGAATATATATAACTTCTACCCTCATCAATACAGTACTATCTTATAATCCATTTGCACCCTCAAGCAATTGTCCCTGTTTTCGTCAAGCCAACCAACTTAAAACTAGCCTGTAAGTACTGTATACATTGTATTTTGGGAATAATTGTGTGGCCAACATTTCACTATGGTGAACTCTGTATCTTCCATATTCTCATTTATTTTATAAACATCTGCATTTATATTCATGTTGTAGAATAAAAGGAGGCCAATTTGCTGTGCAACCAGCTTCCATTTTCTTATCTGCTGAGTGTTCCTTTGAACACAGTCCACCTGGGGACAAAAGGCAAAGAAATGCAATCTTAATATAGCCTATTCAGTAACAACCTTAATAAATCAACAACATGGAAAGGAATTGTATATATCTTAACTGTTTCTCCTTTTCTAAGTTAACGTCAAATGCTGCTTAAGACTTATTGTGACATAAATAGAGAAAGTAGATGCTATTATTTGCTCTTTATTTCTTTAAATGTATTGTATGGCTGTCCATTTCACTAATGTGACTCTGGATGGCTAACAAAAGTTTATAAATTCAGTACAAAAATTGGTATCAATGGCATAAAGTGGTTCTCGAAGAAACCTTATGCAAGCAATTGGTGTCCTAACCTTCATGCCTGGGAAAATAGTCTTCAAGATTTTCAGGGGTGAATGAGATGAGGACCATTAAAGCCAAGTATTATGTACAATAGGTGCAGGTACAGCCACAGAAAAGACACACTTCCTAGTTTTTGCTACATTTCATCCCTAATCAATGGGACCCAAAGCATGTCCTTCTTGCCCAATCTAATGGGATAGGGAGAGACGAAAGGAGTTGTGTGGTTTCTGAGATACCCTCTGCCCATCATCCTGTTATGTGATTAGCCATACATATAAACAGTACCTGTGTTGATTACTTGAGTCTAGAAACAAGCCGCCCCCTGCCCCCCGTTTTGGGCCTAGGAGGCCTGTCTGCATTATCTGGGAGCCAAAATGGGGTGCGTGGGGACTCCTGGAAGGAGCGGGGCAGGGCCAGCCAGCAATTTAATTACCGGTTCGCTCAAACCAGTCCGAACCGGCTGAATCACACCACTGCATGTAACAAATCAGTATATACTACAGGGAAGCTTCTTGCTACAAAATCTTTTCTTGCATAAAAGCCACCACTCATTTCAGTCATCTTTCAAGAGTACATGCAAGGGATAAAAATGTTTACCTACTTCATATTTTTAAAGGAGGCATTTTCCTGAAGCAGAATTAATTGTTAATATTGTGAAAGGCCGCTTTTCTGGAAGAAAGTATCATGGACCCCAAAATAACACATTTTGCATAGAATAATGAACCCCACATTGTTTCTCAAAGTAACAAACAATATTTTCCTGAGTTTGGCATTTAGGTAGCAAAATCTCTCCTACTACTACCTGCCATATTTTATGGCAGCAATTTAAATGCTAGAGAACCTATGAAGAAATTCAGTCGCATCTGAATATACCAGAAATCCAAAACTGGAAACCCCTTAAAAAAATCACTGGCAAGCTCCTTCCATACAGATACCAAGTGAAATTCAGTAAAACAATATTTATTTTTCTACTCAAGTACCGCTGTCATCCTGGCATGGGTTGTAGCTAATTCAAAGGTAGAGTATACTGACTATTATATAACCATGTTTTACACTAAACAAGATTTTTCTGGGGCATTCATATCCAATGAAAAAAGGCCTTTCTAGATTCCTCTTCAACAATAACTCTCTACTCTGGCCTCATCTAGAAGAATTAAAAACAAACATACCAACCTATATATTTTTCCTTGACTGATTTCTAGATACAACAATAAGCTTCTAAATACAACAATAAACCACAAACCACACACTATTGCTTATTGGTCTTTTGAACTATTATGGGTGAAGTTCCTTGAATATCAGTACTGCTTATATCAGCCTGAGGGGGAAAATGCTCCTGAAATCAAGACTACCTCAATAAGTTCAGACTTAGATATGTAAAGAAAAGCTGTGAGGATCAAATATATTTTAGCTTCTAAGCACGAATAAGAAAAGCACAGTTGGTTAAGGTTTTTGTTGTTACCATTGCTAATGTTGTATAGTTTCAAGAAAAAAACAACACTTTTACATTATTTATTGTAAATTATGAATAAGACTGCACTATGCTTCTGTAGGAGTGTATAGAATCAGATTCAACTCACCATCTATAAACACAGATGTGTTTATATGTATTCTGAATGTTCAGGGACTCACACTCTTAAGTACAAATTCTTCCCATTAGTATTTTAAAGGTTCTTATTAATTTTGTATAAAATGTGGGTATCGTCTCAGAAGAGTATCATAATATTAATAAATTCCATTTTAATTTATGGAGATGTTGAGCTAAATGTAGTATTTACTTTAAATATATGTGTTTCAATCATTCTATTTACAAGAGTAAAGGATATATTTACTCTGCACAGCCCATTAAATCTATTTCCACCTTTCCATCCCCCTCATTAGGAACCCTGAACTCCATAAATATAGACTAGAAAATACAGTACCATTTGCTGGTGAACTGCTGAGAAAAGGTTTCAACATGACTGGTATTAACTGTGGAGATCTGCAACCTTCTATTTATATATAAAATAATTGGTAAGTAGAAATATTTGCATTGCTAATTTTCCTCTATTAAGAACAAATCCAAGGTCTCCATAATAAAGCTTAATGGTTGCGCTTAAGTTGTTGTCACCTCCCATCTCTTTCTTCCGACAGAATGTTTCATCCCAACAGCTTACTAAATTCTCAAAAAGCTTACTATGTCATTGCTTCATTATTACAGAGGTTGGTGCAACAACAACAGGATGCTGACATCCTGTGAACAGAGTCCACAAAGAATAATACCCCTTTCAAAAAACACCAAACCTCACTTTTGTGGATTGCTATCTTCTCATTAGGAATTAGTGTTTCCAATTAATACAGTTAAGGACAGAAATTCTGGTGTTTGATACTTCAGTTGAGTAAGATCTGTAGCCATATATTTTAAGATTTTGAATTGGTCAGATAAATTGTACTTTTTGGTTCTATTAAATATAATAATCCTTAATGGTTATTCCAGGGGTGTCAAACTCGATTTCATTGAGGGCAGCATCTGGGTTGTGTTTGTCCTTGGGGGCAAGGGGGCCATGGCCATGGTGGGCATGCCCTGGTGCCTGGTGGGCGTGGGCACCTGGGATGGCCGAATGCTAAGGCAGAACTTCTCTCAGACCCTCCCTCCCTCTCATTATAATCTCTCTCCTTCCTTCCTTCCTTCCTTCCTTCCTTCCTTCCTTCCTTCCTTCCTTCCTTCCTTCCTTTTTTCCTTCTCTCTTCATTCTCCTTTCTTCTTCCTTCCCCTCTTTCCTTATTTTTCCTTCCTTGCTCTCTTCCCATCTTTCCTTCTTTTTCTTTGTCTTTCCTCTTTCCCTTTCTCCTTTCCTGTCCCTTCTTGGATGCTCAACTGCAAAAAGAGAAACATTTCTCCTTTTGTTTTGTTTTATTTTTAATTTGTTTTGCTAGCCCTCTGCCAGGAAAAATCAAGCTTGGGGGGGGGGGGGGCTTGAGGTTGACACTCCTGGATTCTCTACGACAGCTTTCCCTAATAGATGCCACTCAGACATATGTCAGGTATGGTAATAAATCTTAACTTTCTTATAGAAGAAGCTCAAAGATACATTTGGATTAGCTTCCTTTATTGCAAATAAGAAGCCATGTGCATGCAGAAGAGATGCCTACCACAATACACAAGACTGAAGGCTAATATATGTCTGCCTCCGAGTTTAAATTATAGGACTCCCTTCTGTCTTTTTGAATCAACTGAAATCTTCAGGGCCTTGAAACAGAAAGACACTGCTCACAGTTTATTTATTGCTTCTGTCTTGCCATGGGTTTTTGCCTGCCAATCTCAATCCCTGCAATATGTTGGAACTACGTGTCACTCATTATATTGGCTGCGGATTCATTAAGTTACAGTTCAAGAATATCCAGAAGTATTGGAGAGTTCACTAAGTCATGAATCCCAATCTCCATTTGTGTTATGAATGCCGTAGGCAAAACATTATTGCCATCTACCACCTTACAGTATAAAGTTAACATGTATTTTATAAATCCTGAGAAAGCCAATAGTAAATAGTGACCAATACATATACTGTATACTAGTTGATTTGAAGACTTTATCAAAGAAAGCAATTCTTCAGTGCAATTCTTCTCCTCTGCAGCTTCCTATCATAACATCCTTCCTCTGCAGGATGTGACCATTGCACTTACCATGCAAGAATGGCATACTCTTTCTCTGACAAGAGGTGACTTTTAAACTCCTAAACTATAAAAATACAAGAAACATGTTAACAGTGTGGTTTAGTTAATTGTCTTGAGAAATATTTAATTGTGATCTGCATTCTAAAAAGGCTCCTTCTCATCCTGCTTGCCCCAAGTTATATTGCTTTTCAAAAGGAAGTAAATTTCATCTTTTGCACCTCACAATGTTGTATTTGTATATATGACAACCGATTTCAGAATCTCTATATGAAGTTAGCCTTTTCATTTAAAATACACATTAAAGCTGAGCTCACTTTCTAGTGACTTGATGAATATGTTTGTGTAGTTTTTGTGGCAACAACATGCAAATAATTTGCCTCTTCCTTAGTTTGGAATAGTTTTTCAATTTTCCAGTCTAAAGTATCTAGAAGGCCACTCAGCAATGATATCAATGTAACACATGTTGCTCTTCTAGCTATTTTTCATGGAAGCTTAAAACAAAAAGAAAAAATACAATACAAAATAACACCAGCTGCAATAATAATAAAACAGTAATGTCTTCGTTGAGTTTAATTTGATTGTATGTTTTTTTTGGCAACTACGTGGAAGAGATTTGCCATAGCATGTTTCCTATATGTCCCTCCCCCAAAAACAAACAAACAAACAAACTTTTCAGTTTAGTCTACAGCTGTGGTTTCCTGGTTATCTCAAGCTGGATGCAGGTTCAGACCTATTTAAAATTTTCTGAGATCATCTTCAATGTACTTAGTGCTTCCAAGTGAGCTGGGTACTGATATGGAATCAAATGCAATATAGGTTTTACTTTTATGAACAATATGAAAATACCTATAAGAAGATATGTTTGCCACTTCGTTAACATCTTAATACAAGTGTCAAGTTCGCAACAATTGTATAGAAACAAAGGCATATAACCTGGAGAGTACAAAACAATGGCAAAACAGTATATATTTACAACAGAACTTTAACCAAATTTAAGCAAGAATGGTTCCCATACATACAATGAATTATGCAGCATGGCAAATGCTGCCACTTGACTATAAGCATTGTAAATCAACCGATCAGCTGTAGGATTTATGAGGAAAAAAGAACAAAACAAGAAAAGCAAACCGTAAGATACAAATGAAGACACCGTAAGATATTATGAAGACACAAAATGATTATCTGTATACAAAGATGGCAAGAGCAAGTATAATAGATATATGCCAGAGGGCAACAGTATTTAAGATGTTACTCTACTTACAGCCAAAATAATTGCAGGGATGCTGAGATGGCTGGAACTTTGAGGACTGGTTGCATGTCCATTTCTTTTCAGCATTGCTGGAACTTTGAACAATTACTGAATGAGCTAGGACTATCTGTATCCCTCTTACTGCATTATTTGAGTCCTAAGTGTTTCCCCCCCCCCCCTTTCGTTCTACTAGTTAAGAAAACAAGAATTTACTTAATTTCTGAATTTTTTTTTCTTTATTGATTTGGAAACATGTATGTGCCACAAACTGATCCTACTCTCTTTCTATTAGCTTTGGAAAGGGCAGGGCAGTAGGGCAAGAGATACATTAAGTCATAGGTTAATCCACTTTTCTCAGATGCTCTGAAATTACATATGTTTTAGTTGATTCTTGTACCTGCGGCATGTTCTACAAAACTTTCCTGGTTCAATTAGGACATGTAAAAATGTACTTTTACAAATACTAGCTGTTACAGACAATTGTATAGTTAAAGTATGGGCTTTTATTATTTTGGTAACAGCAAAATGGAACAAAGAAAAGACAATTAAAGACCAAATTTGCAGGAGAAAAAAAACACCCCTCCCTCAAAGCCCTAACCAAAATGCTTTATCATTTAATATACAATATAAAATATCCAAAGCATTGAATACCTTTATATTGGTTCACAAAAAAATATTACAGGTTTTTTCTACTACTATGAATGACATAAAATAGGGCTTTTCAATTATAGCACAGTACTTGAGAATAGTCCCTCTCTCTCTCTCTCTCTCTCTCTCTCCCTCCCTCCCTCGAGATTTGCCTTACTCCAGTATCACTGGAACAATTATCTTCCTAGGCTTTTAAGTTCTAATGAATTTTTCCTGCTATTTTTCCTGCATTGTGTTTATATAAATTGTAAAGACAATTGTTTGTGGGATATCTTTGGTTTTTACAAACATTTTTGATTGATTAAAAACACACTCTGATTATTCTCTAAATAAATTTTTGTCATGCCTCTCAGAGAGAACATCCACAGAAGACAAGGAAGAATCAAGAGATGCCTTGGTTCTCTTCTGCTAGAGGACATATTTCTATTTTTGTCATATTGTGTTATAATAAAAATTTAAAAATATAAAAAAAGAAAAGAAAAGTGATACAGTTGCACCCAAGTACCCTCTTCTCCTTAACTATTTTTGTATCTCAAACCCAAAGGCAATTAAACAAAAAGAGACAATAGCTAGAGCACCATGGAGGAAGACCCACCACAAATTTCAATGAATACAAGTGAGAATTCACTATGAAGTTTACTACATGGTAGTGAGAGCAATAAAGAAAGTTATTTCCTATCTCCCGTGCATCTTCATAAACAATTTTAGGGAGATAAGGGCTTGTTACACTCTGATTCTAAAATGGAATTCATAGAACCACAGAATTGTAGATTCTGAAATGATACTAGAAGTTATCTGGTAACTGCACAATGCAGGATACAATGCAGTTCACCTCTGACAGATGGCTATCCACCCTCAGTTTCAAGACCTATAGTGATCGAGAACTCTCCATTTCATATGGCAGCCTGCTCTCTTAGTTATTTAAATTATTTATCAAATATTTTAAACCACCCATCTTGCTCACAGATGGTTAGTAGCCAGTATATAAGTAAATTCTAGGAGAATTCAATTTTATCCTACCACATTATTTAACATCTAAATAAAAATGGTGGTGATGTTATTCAGAGTTAGGAGCCACATTGTCATTAATATGCAAATAATATTCATCTTTTAATCTAAGCCAAAGGATGAATGAACATTATAAAAGACTAGATCGTATCTGAAAAACTGAAGCTCAATCATACAGGACAATACTTTTTTGACTCTTGCCCATATCAGAGATGCCTCCCCCTTTAAAGATCAGATGTATACCCTGTTTCCCCCAAAATAAGACAGCCCCAATCGGGCTTTTGAGTGCATGGCAATAAAGCCAAGTGCTTATTTCAGGGTTCAAAAAATATAAGACAGGGTCTTATTTTCAGGGAAACATGGTAGTTTTGGGGAACCATATGGTTTATTTATGGATCCATCCATTGCTGGAAGCAAAGGTGGTTTCAGTAGAATAACTTTTTATTACACTACATGCAAGCTCCTGTAGAGAGATAGTCTGGCATCTCTTATATATGAGATAATAATTTCTGGATTACATTGGTGCAGTACATTGTATGTTCAATACTTCTAAAGACAATTTAGAAACCTTAGTTACTCTCAAACACAGCTTTAGGTTATCAACTTAAACTGATCAATACAAGCAACACTAGCCTCCAGTCAGTTTTTAGGGGCAGTTTAAAGTGTTGATGTCAAATTGTAAAGCTCTGAATGGCTTGGGGCCAAAGTATATAAAAACATCACCTCTTGTACTACCTGTCTGGGCACGTTTGTAATCTTTGGAGGCTTTTTTTCTAAAACATCATACCCTAATATTAGACAGGTGGCTGCTGCAAAAAATGTTCACAATTGTGGGATTCCATTTATGAAATCCTGACTAAAATGGTCAGCCTGTTGCTTATACTGTTCTCCTTTTGACATACTAGGGTATTTCCTTCTCCTAGGTATTTCTGATAGTTTAATATTATTTTAATTGTGTCTAAATTATACTTGGATAGAATTTTAATCTTTATGGGTGTATAAACGAGTGTGTATATATTTCCTGCAATATGAATTGATAGTTATTTTATTGTTTTTACTTAGAGTATGTGTTATTATTACTGATATATCAAAGAATATTCGTTGCTGCATCAGAAAGTCTAATAACAAACAAATTGTGATAAAGAATGCAAAGCATCGAACAGAAACGAATACTTATATGCTATTAACCTGGTGAAAAATAGATATATCTGCAAGAAGATTCTCCTACCCAAGAGAAGTGAAACAAAAAGCCTTTCTAGGGAATGGATTGGCAGGTGAGGCCCCCAGGCAAATGCTTATCTGAGCAGGTTTTAAAACATTACCAGATAAGCCTATTATCTTTTGTGGCTGCCAAGAGAGGGTCCAAGGGCCAGAAGTGGAAATCCAGGGAGGATATTTTATTTCAAGAACATTTATGCAGACTATCAATATGTCTTGTGATTACTTAAAGGTCATCTGACAAGTGCTGGTGAGCTTTTAGAATTAAATGAAGCCCAGTCTTTGATTTAGTAGAACTTGCTATATGCAATTACTTAAAACGTTAATTTCTTACATTGACACTATCCAACACCGGTCTGCCTTTCTTCAGCAATGTCTGCGAATGTGTTGAACTCATTATGTCAAATGTTTTAGTGCTAATATCTTCTGCAGTTGTAATGAAAAATTGCATTTAATTCTGGGGTCTTAAAGATGAAGAATAAATTGAACAGAGAGAAACTGATTGCGGTTGGTCAAAGAAAGTCAGGTGTTATGAGATAAAGTTTAGTTTATATGAAGATGGACTTTTAAGTGATTGTGATAGTCCACCAACATAGGGAAACAATGTTGGACGTTCAAAATTCATTTGTGTACACATCTTCATCTTCTGTGATTGAGGCCATAATATCTGGTGTGCCTGCTTTTTTGCTGCCTATCACTGATAGATATGCAAAGAAATCCATATTTTACAGAAACTCCTAAGCATAGTTGCTGCCTTTGCTCCTTCTTCTTCTAAGTAAATTGCAGCCAATTATGCACTAAGTGGAAAATCCTCCCTCTCTTTGGGTTATAAATTCACAATACATATGTAATTGCTCTAATTTTTCCCACCTCCTTTAGGGAGAAAGGCTATTTCTTTGTTAAAGGATATTACTAACCCTCTGGCAATTCCATTTTTCTCTCTGGCACAATGATTCTGAATATATCAGTTCTCTTTCACATACACATAGACAGAAAAAGAAAAGGAAAAAAAAGGCCAAGGAATACCTTCTGAGACAATGGGAACAGCTACTGTACATTGCACGCATGCACAAAGACAATATTTCCCCTCTCTCTGTTACAGAAACTGTGATGAGGCTAACACAAAACAACAGATGACACTTTCATAAATACTGAAGTGCAGATACCCTGTAATAATGCAGAGTTAACAATGTGCATATTTTATTTATGCAATAGACAGCAGGGATCTGCTGATTTATTTGCTAGAACTAAAAGCTTTGGAGGCATTATTGGTGCAACTAAGCAGGAGGGGTTAAAACTAAATTTTAAAATAAAATCCAACAGGAATCAGCATTGCTCCCTTGTCCCATTTTCATAAATCCTGCCTGTTGCCTTCTCCTAAATATAGAAATTTCAAGACTTTAACCCCCTTATATTTTACTCTTATGCATAATTAGTAACTATGTCAGCAGATTCCTAGGAATTAAAAAGCCATTCTGAAAAGCCACCAGTCTGCCACTCTGCATGTTTCGCTTCCTATCTTGGAGCCTGAATGAAATAATCCTCAGGAACAGCCAGGAATTATGCTACTCTTGATTTATTATTATCTTCAGGTTCTTCCAAGACAGCAGTATTTTTCTCATTTAGGCCACAAGATTCTGCTTCCCATATTCATTCACATTCTGGAACTTGGAATACAGCATAATAATACTGCACTTATTTGCACACACAAGATTATTTTTTAATGTCACACAGTAACATTTTATTTTATTTCTTGTTATTTCAAGGAATCAAAGTCAGCTGACAGCCTAAAATGTTATATAGAAGAATTCTGGCATGTTTTTAAACTTTATGTCACCAGGATATTTTCTTTTCATGTTTTACCTCCACCCCTTTTATTCAGAAAACACATGGAGCTATCGTGTTGGATTTATATCACACACTCAATGGCTACAGGGCGCTTGTCTATTTCTCTTTGCTACCTAATCACCAGGAGAGGAAAGATGCAGTACGGCATTCAGAGTATGCCCTGAACATCTGAGACCAAGACCATTATAAATTCTGATTTTCTAGTAAAAAGTACTCTGACAAACTGTCTTAAGACAACCTAGAAGTTATAATATGGACAAAAACTTGAATATATGCACTATCTGGATCCAGAAATTCTGAAGCAAGCCAGACTGTCTTCTCTATAACAGCTTAATTCCCCACTGAATTAGTAGAGAAGTTAATCTATAATAGCATAATATGTTGCAGCATTTCCACAGTTAGTGTTGTCAGCACTTCTCAGTTTCATTCTTTACTTCCAATATCACTCTTCAATCTGGCTCTTTTTTCCGTTTGCAATATACAAAAAATCTGCAGGAGCAGGGAGCATCCCTTATGCCTCACTGTTGACTGGGATATGACTCATTAGAATTTGGACTGGGTCTAAAGTTTTATACAGATGGAATATCTAGTGGGTACAATGATTTGGTTGCTAAATGTTTTGTGGAGTTCATCAAGCACTAGAAGTGCAACTGGCTAGCAATCAAGAGGCAACTAGGCCAAATGTTTGTCTAATAATCTCTGTAAGTGAAGCTGCAGATAAATTGCTACACAGGATATTACAGAAATATGATATTCTCTCTTTCTCTCTGACAAATGTCTATGCTTGCCCATCTACCACAGGAACTCTGGGCAATGAACAAGAATAAAAGCTGAATCCAAACCTAATTTTATTTTTTAAATTAGGAAGGCTGCCTGACTCTAAAGTGACTTTGAATAGCTTTAAATAATCAAAAATTAAAAATAATATAAAGGGAAAGGAATGTGTACACAACTCACTGAACAGATAACAAAAGAAAATCTGCCAACCTAATCAGGTCTGGGAGCAAAGGCAAGTTTTTAAAGACTTGCAGAACCCTTGTAGAGTCAGAGCTATGCCAATAGTCAGGGAGATGCTGTTCTAGACGGCAGGTGCTGCAACACAGAAGATGTAATTCCAGACCATAGATTACATTGATTAATTTAAGGAACTTGGAGCGCCCCATACTATCCAATCTTACTGGCAGGCAAAGACCACTAAAGACAAGCAGTCCCTCAAATAACAAGGCCCAATGTCATAAAGGGCTTCATAAGTTACAATCACTATATTGAATTGGAACTAATAGCCAACCAGCAACCAGTGCAGCTCATAGATCAGTAATGTCACACGACTGTATCAGAGTACTCCCATTACTTACCATTGCTACTCTACCTGTAGTTTCCAGAGGTCTACAGGTGCAGCACGTTGCAGTAATCCAATAAGAAGGGGACTAGGCATAAGCAACCATTTGAATGATCTTCTTTTTAGGAACGGATATAACTGATGCGCAGGAGGGACCCATGCAAAGGCCCTTCGGGCCATAGCTGCCACCTGCTCTTTGTGTTGTACCTGTGAATCCAGCAGGATCCCCAAGGTGCATACTATCTCAAATGGCAAGTGTCACCCCATCTGAGATCAGATAAAAAAAAGTTACCTGATCTAAGAGGCCCTGAATAGCCAGAGCCACTTGGTCTTGGCAGAATTGACCCTTTGTCAGGATATTAACAGCATTCCTAGACAGCCCAAGGATGTACAATTGACTATCATTTGCACACTGAACTACCACCATGACCAGTGCACTTTTCCTACTGGTTGGAGGGCTGACTAGATCTGGTTCAACTAATGTCTTAATTCCAGAACCCTGTGCAATTTTTGTTTGACGATACTTTCAGCAAACTTCCCAAGAAAAAAAGTTGAGACAGGATTATTACCATCCAAAAGGGTTGGATTCAGTGATGTCCACAAAAGAGCGTAAGAAAGATGACATTGACAGAAAATGTCACATCGACTACCAAAATAATGAAAATAAAAGCATTAAATAAGTCCAAAATAAACATGAAGTATAAGTGTAAGTGGTTCACACAGAAAATCTACCTAGTTCATATGGTTATAACAAAGGAAAGAGGCACAATGTAATCAAGACTTGCAAGATTTTGTCATAATAGCTACAGTACTCTTAATAAAAAGTAATTTTAGTTTTCCTGTAGAGTTGTTTCTTAGTCTGCTCCACCTGGTGGGGCTGACAATTCTTGTAGCAATTACCACAGCTTCTTTCAAGGCAAGAGAGACTTCCTTCAAAGAAGTCAACAATGGCACATGGAGCCAACTACATGAGTTATTCCTGGGCTGCTTTAACAATCCAGGGAACTCCTCAAAAAGAGGAGTTACAAAGGGTAACGGGATGTGAAATAGTCAAAAAAGTTAAATACCTAGGAGTTTATATTGCATCTTCTAATGGTAAATTGTATAAGTATAATTATGAATTGATATGGCATAAAATACAAGCTGAAATGGATAAATGGAAAAAATTACAACTGTCCTTGTTGGGTAGAATAGCAGTTATAAAAATGAATGTTTTACCTAGGTTTTTATTCCTCTTTCAAATGATACTAATACTAAAAAAGGATGCCAACCTGGAAGAATGGCAAAAAGGTATTAATATGTTCGTACGGCAAGGTAAGAAACCAAGGATAAAACTGAAAATAATGCAGGATATACGAGAAAGAGGATTGAAAATGCCAAATTTAAAATTGTATTATGAAGCAGCTGTTTTATCAGCAATTAGTGATTGGATTAATCTAACAAATGGAAGGATATTGAATATTGAAGGGCATGACCTGGTCTATGGTTGGCATGCTTATTTAGTGTATGAAAAAAGGGTGGATAGAGCATTTAAGAGTCATATACTGAGAAATGCTTTACTGCGAGTCTGGAAGAAATATCAATATAAGTTAAATGAAAAGATACCTATATGGACAGCAACCAGGCACGCAATAGAGAATACGAGTAAAGAAAGTAGACAGGATGTAATTACATATAAAGATATTCTTATTATGGAGGGAGTTATATTAAAATTAAAATCTGTGAATGTGTTGAAAGAGGAGAAAATAATTCAAACTTGGTTTCAATATGTACAATTACAAGCCAGATGGAGAAAAGACCAGAAAATTGGTGTCATACAAAGTGATGAAAATTTAATTAAACAAATTAGAGACCAAAGTCCAATGCACATAAAAAGATTGTATAATATATTGATAGAGATGGACTCGGAAACAGAGTTAGTTAAGGACTGCATGATAAAATGGGCGCAGAATTTTGAACAGCCAATAATGATGGAAACTTGGGAAAAAATATGGGTGACAAATGTGAAATTTACTAAAGCGCAAAATTTAAGGGACAACTTTTATAAAATGTTTTACAGATGGCATCTAGATCCAAAAAAGTTATCTCGTATGTATCCGAATGTACAACCAAAATGTTGGAGATGTAATTGTGAGGATGCCATTTATTTTCACATTTGGTGGACATGTAAAAAGGTTAAAGCGTTTTGGATAAAAATTTGGTGGATTTTACAAAATATTCTTAAAAAGAATATTTTGAAATTTACACCACAGCTGTTTCTGCTGGGTATAGTTACGGATTGTACAGTTATAGAGACTAAATTGATTTTGAATTTAATAACTGCAGCAAGACTGTTGGTGGCACAATATTGGAAGAAGCAAGATTTACCTACAATCCAAGAGTGGACAATGAAAGTTACAAACCTAGCGGAAATGGCAAAAATCTCGGCGTACTTGAAGGATCATTCAAATGAAAGATATTTAAGAGACTGGAGAAGATGGATAGATTATATTCGAAATAAATACCGGAATAAGAAATTGCAGATAGGTTATGAATGACTATATAGATATTTGTGTCTTTAAATAATCAAGTTAGGCGTGTAATTAGGGAATTGAAGGAACAAGAGATGTGGAATGTTATAATTATTTAGACTAGGATTGATCATGATTGTTGAAGGTTATACCCTGTAATTTGTTCTGGGAAGAGGAGGGGGGAGGGGGGAGGTTGGGGTAGGGAAGAGGGGGGGGGGATATGTAAACTTTTTGTAAAACTTTTCAATAATAATAAAAAAATAATCCAGGGAAGACCTGGATCTAATAAACAAAGAGCTGAACTCAGTTTGAAGATCCCTGTGACTCAGTCCAGCCAACCCCACAAGACCATGTCCCAGGCATCTCACTTACAACTGCCCAGTCAAAGTTCAACTCCAAACAAATCTGAGTGATTTTATCTGCCAATTAGAATGGATATTCCTCACAGCTGCCTTTTAGATGATCCTATGGCTGGTCCCTAATGGATCAACCTACCATATTTTTCGGACTATAAGATGCACCAAGATTTCGAAGAAAAAAAAAAGTTTTGCCCTCCCTGGCCCTCAGGAGCACTCTGCAGGCCTCCCAAACCCTCTGTGCGCCCTATTTTTTGCAAAAATGAGAGCATTTTTGCCCTTCCCCAGCCCCCAGGAGCACTTTGCAGGCCTCCCAAACCCTCTGCGCGCCCTATTTTTTGCAAAAATGGGAGCATTTTTGCCCTTCCCCAGCCCCCAGGAGCACTTTGCAGGCCTCCCAAACCCTCTGCGCATTCCGTTTTTCGCAAAAACGGGCAAAAAATGAGGCACACAGAGGGTTTGGGAGACCTGCAGAGTGCTCCTGGGGGCTGGGGGAAGGGCAAAAATGCCCTTGTTTTTGCAAAAAACAGGGCACGCAGAGGGTTTGGGAGGCTTGCAGAGTGCTTCTGGGAGCTGGGAGAGGGCAAAAACGCTCCCGTTTTTGCGAAAATTGGGCAAAAAACAGGCTGTCATGGTTCCAAACGGAAGGAAATAAAAGGAGACAAACCTGGATTGCTGCTACCTTAGTTTAATCACTTCTTGGCACTCACTGACAATCGCAGATGAAAATCTTGTTAGGGCTACTGCCCTGTGCTTCCCACCACCATTTATCCATTAGTTATCACCACCCACCCAATCACACTGCTGCTGCTCCCTCCAATGTGACCTGGAAGTTGGCTTATGTTTAATTCTTGAGTATTTACAACCAGCATCTAAACAGTTAATCCACTTGTTATTTCCGGCTGGCCATGATGATGTCATCCCCCAGCTATTCCCTCCCGTCAATCCTATCAGTTCCTGGGAGGCTTGACGATGCAGATGCTGGGCTGAAACGAGGTTTGTGCGTTCCTCCCCGCAAGAATGGCAGCTCCATGCCGACAGCACGCTGGAGCTAACACAGGCCTGTTTTTTCGCAAAAATGAAATGAGCAGGGCGGGGCTTTGGGAGGCCAAAAATGGTTGTATTCCGTGTATAAAATGCACCAACATTCTCACCCTCTTTTAGGTAATGGCTGTTGATGGATGCATTAAGGTTGAAATAACAATGATTCACTGTCCTCATCACCTTGATATAATCCCAGATATAATTTATTCATGTTAGTATTGCCAAAAGATAAGAAAGACTTGTCATTATTAATTACTCAATTTCTAGTCAGATTCACAATTTATGTAAAAAATATCTTTGCTTAATTTCTCTACCTATAAACAATATGGAACAAAATCTTGTCCTTTCCAGCTACTTGTACCTCTAAAAGCCAGCAACAGAAATTGTAAGATCTGAGTAACCACATAATATAAGCTGTTAAGACTCTAATGAATCTTCAAAAGGTTCAGATACTAGTTTTCTTTGCTAAAATAGTTTTGTTTTAGAATGCTAATGTTTACAGTTCTGCAATGAAGTGGACTTTTAACATTTTTAAAACAGAAGATATCTGCAGTTTGTTTGAAAGGGCCCTCATGTTGCATATCTTTATCTTAATTCATGCCTTTAAACTTTTTGGAAATCCAATGTGTCCTTGAAAACATTTTTGTGTGTGCCACCCATTCACACATTCAATGGTGAAACAGCTACAATCACCATCATTATTATTGTCTATGGATTTGACATTTATACATATTCTATGTGGTACACTGCATATAAGAGATTTGAATGTGCATGGGTATTGTGTATGAAAAAAACAGAAGTTATAGAATAAGAAATAACTAAAGGGAATCTCTTTATATCATATAGATTCAGTTGTTCAGAAGGAGCTGTATACCTACAAACATCATCAAATTCTTCAAGGGGCATTAAAATATGAGATATATATATATTAATAATATTCTTAGATACAATGTAGAAAATAAAAAATAGAACTTCTACTCTTACCATTCCTGGAGGAAACTGGCACCTCAACTGATGCTCTAAATCAAAGCAGATCACGCACACACACTATTTCAGTAGGTGAGCCTCTTTTGTGTATAATATCTAAATTATTATCTTAGGAATACTATTATCCCTAAAGTATTCTTCTGCCAAATGGCACATTATAAAGAATCAAGTGCCAACAGAATCCTTTTGGGGCTATTTAACCTAATATGAAAATTAGTCTTCTATATTTCAGATTATTCATCGAGGGAGCTAAATTATAGTTGCCTCTAATAGCAAGGATGTCTTCATACACACAAAAGAAAGATACCTGCATCTGTAGTAAATTCACAGTGTAACATAAAATGGTATTTCATATTTCTTTATTGGTATTCCAAAGTCCATGTAATCACACAAATCCTTCTGGGGAGTCAATAAAACAAGAACTGAACACATATTAAGCAAACACTTAATTGTGTTTGTTTGCTCAAATGTGACTTTTTTGAAATGCAGATCAGCAGAAAATTGACTTGATTTTGTCAGTATGAATTCTGTATGAAAACATGACATCTATTAAAATAAATGACCAAACAAATATATCGTGAAGTAATAGCAGTTTTTGGTATATCATTTTTTTCTCTTCCCGGATCCTCCCAAATCAAATTAAACATAAACCAACTTAGTGTGATAATTTTCTGATATAAAGCTTATTGATGTCTTCATAATTGTTTCCATACAGTATAGTACTTGAAGTGTATGCATTTTGATAACCTCATATCAGTCTGTTACCATTTCTCAGGAAGTGCATTTTAAATCAAAATACCACGTACAATAAGAAAAAAAGCTTAAGACCTCTTTGTGCTTTTTGCAACACTTCAAATTATTTCCATATGACAAATAACTGACTCAGACCATTTTATATGTCATGTTTCTGGCTTAAATTGCTTCAATAACTTCTAAATTTTATAGGATGAAAAAAGCTCGATTTCCTCAGTGCCACACTGTGCAATACAACTAACTCAGGCAGGCTATTATTTTGGCCATTTTTCAGCAACACAGAAAAGTGTGTACTGAAAGAAAATAATGCATAATTTTTTCCCATGCCTTGATATCTATTACATTTATCATTACAAAATAAAATCCACTACCACTTTAAAATGAAACAAAAAGATTCTGTTTTCTAAATATTAGGAGGATTTTAATTCACTTCATCATTCCTGATTTTGTATTCATATCAGAGATATGAGGAACATTTGATATATTTCTTATAGAACTTGGATTTGGTCTAAAAAGCAACCTCATATGCTTCTACTATAAAGGAAGAGTAAAAATGTAATAGTGAGGCATATGATTAATTTTTAAATGTGCAATCTGAATTCTCTTCCATATCTCAAACATGTACATGCAATTATCATTATACAAATATATATGAAAGAAGGAGTCATTAACTTTTAGCATGTAGAGGAAAGTCAGGAAAATATGCTATATGCTCTGTCTCAACTAGGCAGGCAAAGCCATGTGAATAAAAGAACATTCTCTTATTTTCTGTTTATTTCAGCAGCAAGTCATTCATGGAAGCAATTACTTAAAAAGTAATCACCACTGGTTAAAGTGAACTCTGGAGTTTTGTACATATTGTCTACTATGGACAATACTGGTAATCCTTGGTTTATGACTGGTTGCTTAATGACTGAAGTTATGATGAAGTTGAAAAAAGTTACTTATGACCTGTCCTCAAAGTTATGACTACCGCACCACCCTCATAGTCATGTGATGGCATTTCAGGCTCTAAACAGTGGCAGCATCACGTGATCATGCTTTGCTACTTTTTTTTTCATTTTCTGGCCAAAAACTAACCCTTGGACAAGCTGGATTCGGACTTAATAATCATGTGATTTGCTTAATGTTGTAAAATTGAGACCAGTCATGTGGTTACTCAATTTATGACCGAAATGATTTACAACCCAAATTCTGGGCTCAACTGTGGTTGTAAGTCAAGGACCATCTATAAGGTCTGCCCAACAATTCTGCCCAACAATATTTTCATTTTTCTGATTCAAACAGTATTATTATGTCAAGTCAAATTAGCTACAAAAATTACTTTGAATGAGCAAATATATAATATAACATACATTATAACATCATTTGTATTGTTCCAGGTTGGAATGTGAGTCTCTATACAGGCTGAGTCGCTCATCAGTCTCAGCCAGTATAACCAATGGTAAGATATGCTAGAAGTTAAAGCTCAATATTACATCTGAGAAATGACAATAAAGAAGTCCAGCTTTGTGTGTGTGTCTGATATACATTATGATATTTGAATAAGGCTAATAATGTTATTGTTCTACTAGAAATTTTCATTTAGATTGGTATAGATGGTCTGATTCTTGAAGAATCTGGAGTTTGGATGAAATATACATCTGAGTAAGAGAAAAAGATCGCTGACTGGTATTGCATTTTTCAGATACATTGGTAGAAAGCAAGATTAAAGATAGAATTATTAAACACAGATGAGATCGAAAATACCTTAAAGATTTAAAAAAATCCCCAACACAAAAAAAGAAAAACCCAATGTACAATTTTGATGTTTTAGTTCATCATTTAATGGCAATATAAATAAAGACAAGGAAGGCACCTAACAATTTATGCCATACTGGTTGTCAAGGCAACAAGGTAAACGTATAATAAAAAGCAGAAATGGTCAGCTGAAATGAGTCGACATCAGAGAAGGGATTTAAGAAGTGGGGCTTAAAAAAGACTTTAAAGATACACTATTAAGATGGAAAACACATTGAACATGTAGCATACTATGTTATCAGTGAATGAAAGAGGAAAAAATAAATTCACAGATCCTTATCTTGTTCTGGCTCATTGTATAAACATTCTAACTATCTCATCACATTCATTATAAATCTCAATTAGCAACAAAACCAAAAACATGCAGTTGTATAAATGGCAATATAATATAATATAATATAATATAATATAATATAATATAATATAATATAATATAATATAATATAATATAATATAATATAATATAATATAATATAATATAATATAATATAATATAATATAATATAATATAAAATAAAATATATAATATAATAAATATAACATTTATTATATTATTGTATGTATATAGTTGTTTCACCATATTCTTGCATGTTGAAATTTTTCCAAATTTGAATCAATGGTTTACTAATTGATAGAATTTAATGGCAGATTCTCTCTGTCTCTGTCTCTCTCTCCATATGTATGTATGTATGTATGTATGTATGTATGTATGTATAAAGAATTGTCCTAAAGATGCGAGTTCCAGGTATAGTTATAGAAGAGGCGATAGACATCACGATCTCCGGAATGTTTAAAAGTTTAAAATTTTTTATTTTAAAACTTGTGCTAAGCTTTCGTCGGCCCCTACCGACTTCGTCAGAGTATAAAATCCCCACCAAGGAGCTGCTTGCTTTTATGTAATGCTGATCAATTTAGTCATTGCGCGTGTAACAGGCCCCCATCCTTGCGTTCCCCCTGTAATTATCTTTTTTTCTGCCTTAGTCATGCTAACAGATGATGATGCACTTCCCCCTGCCTCCTTCCCCTTTGTGTGTTGCCTCTTTCTCTCCCTGGGGGGTAACGCAGGGTTATCAGGCATTGCTTTGAAGGTATTTCTCCCAGCTCTCTCTCCCTCATTGTTATGCCTTTCCTTTTTAGGCATACACGTTGCCTCCTCTAAACCCATTTGTTTTGCCCATGATCTTGTGATGGGTCTGCATTGTTCTTCCTTATCCCCCCATCCACTATCCTCATTCTGCTGTTTCCCTAACCTACTCTCTTGCCCTCTATCAGGGCTTATCACACCTTCGTTGGGCCAATCTTCATGCCTAAAGGAGGAAATTTGTCCCCGATCTCCATTCAGTCTTAATGATCGGTCCTCCTTAAGTCTTTCCTGGTGCCGTAAAGCCTGGTATGCCAGTGGTATGTCAATATGTCTATTGAGGGAGTTGTTGTTAGAGAACCAGGCTTCTTTCAAGAGGTGCCCTCCTTTTGTTTCATCGTGGGCAACGACTTCGGTCTCTTGGAAGTTGAACTCGTGACCATGCTCCTCCATATGCATCCAAATCTGGAAGCGCTGTTCCTTACATCTGACCGCTAGTTTGTGCTCATGCACCCTCGTTTTCAGTCGTTTTGATGTTTCTCCTATGTAATGACCTGCACAATTGCTGCAGTTAATACGGTAGATTATTGAGGAAGTCTCCTCCTTCGGCAAAGCTTCTTTCGGGAGCATTACTCTCTTCCTCAGTGTTTGGTCAGGTCTGTGTGCCACTTTAACCCCATGTGGTGCAAGGATGCGTGCCGCAGTTTCGGACACCCCCTCTATGTATGGGAGCACCCTCCACGTTGATGGGCTTTTTTTTTTCCTTCTGGCAACCAGCAGACCCTTTGCTCCCCATTGGGAGATTCACTAGTTGAGAAAGAAAAACAAATATTGTACCTTTACAGGGAGGATACATGAGATGAGGGTGTGGCTAACTGATGAGGCCTTATAAGGCCGAAATAGATCTATCTTAGTCTCCCAATGGGCAGCAAAGGGTCTGCTGGCTGCCAGAAGGAAAAAAAAAAAAGCCCAGAAACTAGTGAATTTCACTGAACTAGGGCTGCATAATATCTTGGTATACATAGGTAGAACCTCTCTCCCTCTCCCTCTCTCTCTCTCTCTCTCTCTCTCTCTCTCTCTCTCTCTCTCTCTCTCTCCATATATATATATATATATATATATATATATATATATATATATATATATATATCACATTATATAAAGATTGAAATTCAAAACTATTGATCACTTAGCTTGTATCTATAACATAAATTTATTAACGTTTTGGCGGAACTTAATGTAATAAGGATTTAACTTTTTTAAAAAAAAAACATGGTATGTCTGCGTACAGACTTACAATCTAATGATTATCAAAATATTTTCCCTTTAGAATAGTAAATGAATCTACCATTAAATTCTATCAATTAGTAAATCACTGATTCCAATTTGGAAACATTTCAACATGCAAGAATATGGTGAAGCAACGATGCACACATAAAATGTGTCCTCAAGAATCTCATATATCCACATCATAATGGATTATTCCACACTGAGTATAATTATCTGTAGAGGAATTCATTGTAAACACTTTCAATTTAATGAACTTAAAACCTCCTACTGATTAAAAAACATGAAAGGCAGAATGCCTGAAATCTAAGGATGTTATGAGAATGCATTTATCCTCATCATCTTTTTAATACTCATGTGTGTACTCTAACACTGCATAGGATTTATGCATTTTTGGTTTCCTGACAGCCAGCAATAACAGAAGCAGCATGTTTAATTTTCTTTTGATATAAGAATGCTGCAGACTTATATTTTGTTGTGTATATAAGAAATTGTACACCAGGTTATGAATCTTACATCAGATTTGCAAGACCCATCTATACAACTTCACTCCTATTCCCACATATGGATTGCATGCGGCTGTGGGTGGGGGCCTCTTCTGTATCTGGAGGTTTACCATCTTAAATGGTATTGCACTGTCCTAGACAATCCCTGTGTAAACTGGGGATCCTCCTAGGCAGATGGGTAAGAGGCTCTTTACTCAATTTCATGTTGTGTGCCAGTTACACCTTTAACTGGATGGGAAGGCCCTTCTCTCAGTTACTCATGCTCTGATCATCTCCTGTAAGTATTTCTGCAATACACTGTTTATGGTGCTACCCTTGAAAAGCATATGGAAACTTCAGCTGGTGCAGAACAAGGTGGTGTGAGCAGTTTTGGGAGCACCTATGAGGGTATATATATATATTAATTTGATTTATATGCCGCCCTTCTCCGAAGACTCAGGGCGGCTTACAATGTGCTCAGCAATATTAACTCCTCTGCTGTATGAGCTGCATTGGGTACCAGTTTGTTTCCAGGTCCAACTAAAGGGATTGGTTATGTAACTGTTATGTCTTTCATGATATGGGCCCAGGTTACCTGAGGAATTTTCTTATCCCAGTCACATCAACTTGTTCCATCCAGTTAGGTAGGAGGGACACGTTACTGATTCCATCAGTTAAAGAATTTCAATAGGCAGGGTCTAGGAAGAGGGTCTTCTCAGTCATTGACCCTGCCCTATGGAACATCCTTCCCCCTGAGGTTTGATTGGCTCCCACTCTGCTGGCTCTGTCAACCAGCACATGGGTTATAAATCTGGGGGTGATTGGTGGCTTAAGGGCATTCTCTCTGTCTTTTAAACGTGTTTATTTTTGTATGGACTTTTATGTGTATTGTATCATTTTTTACTTGCAAACTGTTCAGAGTTACTTAGTGTGATGGCAGTGTATAAATTTATTTATAAATTAATTAAATTTATTTTTAATAAGTAATTTACAGATTCTACCAATTTTAAAGAGAAATCTATGCATCCAAAATTTTGAACAGCAAGTTTATGCAAAACTATTTTTCTCTGTTCATTCATTTGAAGGCTGACATGTGTGGATTTCAGAATATCAGAGTACAACTCTCTAAAGCACTACCTCCATTAAAGGATTATGTTGAAAACTAGCAGTTCCTGCTTACTGATCATGGTAGTCAAACTCAAGAATTTAGACATTTCTCAGAGGAAAGTTCTAAGAAATAGCAAAAGAATATGAACAATGTTAGATGCCATCAAAACCAATTATATATAAATCAGAAAATATACATAAGCCTTGGAATATGGGCTGGGGAACATTTTAACCTCCGTCAGCATGCTGCTCCCATGTTCCTTGCATCATCCTCAAAGTTTAGGGCAAACTGGGTTTCCTCCTTTCTGAGATCTTCAACCCCAGGCCAAACATTTCTGCTATAGCTCTCACTGTATCCCCAGTTTTCTGCTATGTGTGTTTATATGATCTTACTAAACTTAATCAGAGAAATTTGACCTAAATGTAATTGTTATGATATACAATCTGCTTTAATTCTTGTATTTGAAGTTTTTAAGAAAGTTTGCTTGAATTTTTACAGGTATTAGTTATTAAGGAGCTCTTTGGGTGTATATGAAAACCAAGGGAAATCTAGTGTAAGGGAAACAGTAGCTTGGGGGAAATTATTTCTCTTAATAAAAGAGAAAGGAAATTAATGAAAATTTGAAAAAAGTTGTGAGGGTGCATTTAAAAATATCAGGTTTCAACAAGAAGAATGCAATGATTAGTAAGAAAGAATGAAAATATATAACTGAATAGGTGTGGAAAAATTGTAATGTGTAGGTTAACTGAATTCTCAGAGGAAAAGTAGGATAGGAAATAGGAAGGACTGCACTCCAAAGAGATCACTGCATACATGATCTGTCAGCTGCCAGCTTAAAACCCTGCCATTTTATCAAGAGGAAGGAAAAAAGCTTACTAACTTAAAAAGGGACTTCAGATAAGCCGAATCAAAATTGATTATTTTCAGAGTCACCATTACAAACTAAGGAAATGCAAAAATGGCTGTTTAAAAACCAACACACATCAAGGTCAAAAGTATAAACTACATATGCACAGGAGGAACATGAGGCAGGAGGAACTGAGAGGAAGGCACATGAAGCAATAATGCCAAATAACTAAACATATTGAATGGAAGCAAATTTCACATGAGAATGCAGCCCAGAGGAGGTAAAAAGGAGAAAGAGAATAAGCATTACAGTGCTGAGTTATTTTTTATCTAGCGATCTCATCTCAACATACACACCTTCCTTGTACTGTAACTGATTGACATTTTGATAAGTGGTTCTCTTTTGTTTTCCTATTTGCAAAGTGAATGGGTAATCTGCAATGCTTTCAACAAAAGATAAATGTCCTGCAAAGTAAACATTCTAGCATTACAAAGTTAAAGCAACTAGCCTATTCAAAATGAGGTTACATTTTCAAGGACTTATTTAGGATAAACACAATCAGAGTAAATAAAAAGAATGATAAAAGAATTTATAGGAGCACTGCTAATCACTAGGCACTGGCAATCATAGTCACAGTCCTCTATTATTCTGGAATTTCTTAGAAATATGCGCCAGAAGGCTGTTCTGCATCAAAAATCTGTTTTGAAAATAACTGGCTTTGTTCAATCATCTTCAGGTTGGTTTGTTGCTTTGAAAGCAACACCTGTCCCTCTAATACTTTTGCATTGTGTTGCAAAGCATATGTAATGTGTTTATGATAGCAAACAGAAGGAGTGTGGAAGAGCTTTCCTAGCTCTAATTAAAACAAGCTGCATCCTACAATTTTATCCATGTAGAACAGAGCTAACTTATTTGTTTAAATACACAAGCTTCATTTGTTACTGCTAAATACAAGAATAGTTATGCTAAGATGGGAGGTTTTTGCTAATTTTTAAAAGATGGATGACACACAATATAGACCCCAGGTATCAAACTCATCATGTCACATTGCCGTCATGTAATGTTTTGTAACGTTTCCCCTTTTGCGGAGCTGGAGTGGCCGTGGCCTGCGCATGACGCATCCGGCCCACAGGCTGCCAGTTTGACACCCCTGATATAGACTATCCTTTCTATTAAACTGGGGGAGGAGTAGTTATGATTATTTCTACAATAAATCTCTTTATCAGAGCTTGTGTCACTGGACACAATTTGATTCAATTTAGGTTCAGGCCAGAATTCAGCATTGAAAGAGCTGCTAGTCTGTCTGACAAATGATTTGATCCACAGATTGGGAGAGAAATTGGAGGTACAAGTAAACAGCTTACCAAAATCAATAATGGAAGATGACTCTGGGAGATTTCAGTTTGGCCCCAAAGCTGTCAAGCTGAAGTAGGCCAGAAGCTTCCATTTATTTTTCCCACTGTTTAATATGTAACTCTTCTATATCTGAAGCTGCACTGGCTGTAGAAATCACATCATCTAGTCTGTATTTTTGCTTTGTTTTATTTTTGCTATTACGTTATTCTTTTATATTCCAAACTTAAAATGTAACCACAACATTCCTTAGGATATAGAATCTCTCTTTTAACTAAGCTTTGGGAAGAAAAATTATCTGTTTTACAATTTTAAATACAATTCAGATTTAGATTTGTTTGAAGGAAATGCATTAAATGGAATCACACTGCTGCTGCAGGCCTGATGACAATGGAATGTTGGCTATAGGGCACTTTTTTTAAAAAAAAAATGGATTTATATACCGCCCTACTCCCAAAGGGCGATGAACAGCCACAGAATAAAACACATAAATACAAAAATTTAAAATAGAATAAAAACGAATTAAATAATTTGGCTGAGACAAATTTAAAATACCCAATAATTTAAAAACAAATTAAAATTTACATTTAAAAGGGGAAAAGATTTAGGCCAGGCCAACTTGATGAAATAAGAAAGTCTTGAGTGTGTGACGGAAGGTGCGCAGATCTGGGATCCTCCGTATCTCCGTATGAACTTAGGAAGTTCATAAGAAAAGGAGATTTGAACCAAAGCCTTTTCCTTCACTATCACACTAGTCAACCTACTAAACCTTTGGAAAGCTTTTCTTGACCAATTACAATTTACTGGATGAGTTAATCCATACTCCATATAACAATCAACCCACCCATCCCCATGATTTGATATGTGAGTCTATAAATATCCGTAGGAGAACCTTAAATCCGAAGACCTAGCTTTATGAGTAATGAACAGTTTCAAGGACAGTATACCAATTCCTCATAGCTGAAATCCCAATTAAGAGCTATACTCTATAGATGTCTTAGGAATTAGGACAAGTCTATTACTTGTTTTATAGACACCAGGCTAGTAGGACAGTTGGAAGTAAAAAAAAGAAACAATGTTCAATGTTCTTTATTGTCTTAGAGAGATTCTAAAGCAGATGGAAATCAGTCAGCGATTCACTCTCAATTTTGTATTTTATCTTGACAACACTCTGGCATCTTTTCAAACATTAGGGATACTGAATGTTTTCATACAGAATAATGTTATTGCATTTTCCAAGCACACATATATTCACAGTGTTTTAAGGGCATTAATGCTTTTTAGAGGGATTATTCCCCCGATTAACTAAGAAGATCAGTATAGATGAGGTTTGTGACAAGGCAGGCAGTGATAGAAAGGACCTCCAGCTCCAATGAAGTCTACCCCCAGACGATCTGGGAGGCAACTGCTCTCTGTAACGGCCGCTGATATGCGGGAAGCTCAAACAGCTCAGGGAGCCTCCAGCCTGGGTGTACCGCAGTGCGGTCTTCAATGGGCTCAGGCGCGAAGACCTTCATGCTGGTAAACCTAGGAAGGTTGACCCAGGTCAACCTAGGAAGAGGGAGCAACAAAATCTCAACCGATGTGAGAGTCGAGCAGTCAAAACAGGCAGCTCAGAAAAGTGTGTCTGATCCAAATCAGACCGAGACTGAAGACTCGAAGAGGAAGACTCAAAAAGGAAGACGTCACAGGAAGAGGAGGAGCTTCTCAACTTGCAGACTCAGTCCATAAAGATCAGACAGGAGTTAACCCATTCCTGACCACTGGCACCACGCTCAATGAGAATAGATTACAAGTAGTTGTACCAAATGTGTCCACCTAATCACTCCCAATATCAGTGAAGTCCTGATTTTTTAAAGAATGAAGATTGGTATTTCGTGTTGGAGACATTTGTCATTAGACAAAAATAAATAAATATAAGAAGTAGTACAATGGTGGTACGTTACATCAGGCTAAATTACTTTATTCTCCTATATCTATGACTTTGTAAGAGAATCTATAAGTAGATGCATCCTATCTCAAAATGTTAAAGAAATATATCTTCTGAGAAGGAAATGAATTCCAAGAAAAGTTAATGTTACACAGTCATTCTGGGCACTACTTATTTTAGTAGTATGAAGAACATATGCAAACCATATTTATATATACCTCATGACTATTCATTTTTTCTTTAGAAAAAAAATCAGTGCGCCCAACTCACTTCACAAGGTTGTTGTGGAAAAAATAGGAGGTGAAAAAGTGTGTTTGCTACCTTGAATTATTTGTAAACATAATAAAGGTGGGATATATATAAATAAGTAAAACAAACTCACATTTGAGCATGAAAAATTGGGCATACTATTTCAATTTGAGATAAATGAAAGCAAACAGATTAGAGTAGCAATCTGGTAGAATCCAATCATAAACAACTGATTTTGGCTGCTTCTTCTTTGCCTCCTCCTTATATCCCTCCTACAGACATAAGCTTTCATTCAGATGTATGCAACGAGCTAGCTACAGTTAGCTGGGTTAACTAGATTTAGTCAGATTTTACTAGTGTACAATATACATGAGAATAGTGAATACATTATTGCTGTAAACTGAGGAAACTGGTTAATTAAATATTTACATAAATTTATAATAAATGCATTCATTCATTAATTTAAAGTAAAAGGAAGATAAAAAGGAAGTTAGTTTATTGTGATATCTCTATCCCTACTTTATTCATGACGTATACTCTGAAATAGTAAGGACAATTTATCAATTTCTACTACAATTTATTCAGCTTTTCTCTTCTCAGTCCAACAACACTTACGTATTCAGATCAGACACAATCTAATTCCGTGCTCCTAGGAATGAAGCTAAAAGGATTTCAGGCCCTGGAGACTCCGGTGCACAGAATCAGAGTCTCACAAACACTACTGTACTATCAAATATAAGGAATTCGTTACAGGTGTTAAAACATTCGTCCCCTGAATTTCACATTGATGGACCCTCTCCTTCTCCCCTTCAGCTTGATCTTCTTAAGACTGGAAGTTATATCTTTATCTGCTGTGAAAATATTTTATCAGGGTAATCTGGTTACGAATATTTACACAATTTGCCCAAAATTCTCTCATTACAGCTGTCATTCTCAATTATTCACAGGTAAATGATACATGCAGTTTCCGTGGAAACCAGCTGCTCACAGCTAACAGATGCACAATCTATTGCAAGCAATGGCCACTCAAGCAGAACTGGTGGACTTTACAATTATATTGATGCTTGACTATCTTAAATCTACTGATAACAAAAAGCTGCTTTTCATTTCTACCTTTTATTAGCAGATCTTGGGAGAGAGTCTTAACAAAAGCTGTAAAGAAATGCTATTTCATTTGCTAGCTATCTCAGAAACATGCAATGCATTTAATGACAGAATTGAAATAGTTATGATGTATCACATTTCACAACCATTTCCAAGATTTAGAACAGCAAATATTACACCAACTCTAAATCAGTTGTAAGTGATTCATTCAAATTTTATAAGTTGGGAGGCAATTAATTAGTTAAGGCTCCCAAACCAATGGCTTGAACTGCTACGAAAGAAGCTTCAGAGACACTAAAATCACACAGTTCATCCTACAGGGTCTATGATTTTACCCAATGCAGAAAGGAAAGGAACAAATCACATATTTTACGTTTCAGTCAATGATAGAAACTCAAAACTAGTTAGTAGCTTAATTAAAAGAAGCCATCTAGTTATAGTAAACTGGTTTTCAATCTTAAGTATTTTTTCCTTTGGGAGAAAGGTGCTTCTTTTTTATATTGTCAATGTTACAGTACCAGAAATCCTGAAATCCTTGATAACTTTGGGTGGCTTACAACAATAAGTAACAATGCAACAAATTATACTACAGTATATATCATCTTTAAACTGAACAAGGAATGTATGTGATATAATTGTACACTAACTTTATTTATTCCTTCATTTAATTTCACTGTGTTTTCCAGATGTCCCTAAAAACTGAATTAGTCTGGATATAATAGGGTAATCATGCCATTGAATTCAAAATAATTGCTGACTTTTGCATCCTGTAAAGAAATTTGTTTGCTTAAATCTTCCAAGGAAGTGCATAAACCTCTAGGAAAATATCTTTATTTCGTCAAGAAATTATACAATTGATAATTAGGCCTATGACAGCTGAGGAAAGACGGTTTCATACAATTAATCCATGATTTATACATACACTGCTTACCAAATGGGGAACCTGGATTTATCATTTAAGACATATTTTTTTAAAATAGAATTCTTTAACATAGGAGCTGGTACTGGGGCTGTGGCTGGTTGGGAACTGGGCTGCACAATCAGCTGCCGAGTGTGTGAAAAAGGGCGTTGTACTTACCTGATACGCCTCTTCTCTGCGCTGGCGCCCACGGCAGTCATGCCTGGGTATTGACACGGCTGTCATCCAATGACCGAGTCTCCTGGAACTTTTAGCACCGCCCCTTCCTTCTGTATCCCAGTTTGAGGCGAGGCTGTCCAGAAGACTGGCGTGTCTGTAGAGATAAAACATATGGTAAAAGGTTCCCCCACCCCAGAACAAAATCTCCCAGGGACGGCCGAAAAACGGGTGGGGCTGTCTGCCGTGGGCGCCAGCGCAGAGAAGAGGCGTATCAGGTAAGTACAATGCCCTTTCTCCTGCAGGGCGCCCACGGCAGTCATGCCTGGGACATACCAAAGCCTGATGTCTCCTAGGGAGGGATAGGCCGGACCTGCTGTAGAACTCTCCTGCCAAATGCCGCATCTGCCGACGCGTAGGTATCCAAACGGTAGTGCCGTATGAAAGGGGAGACAGATGACCACGTGGCGGCGCGGCAAATCTCATCCAAGGGGGCTTGCGTGGACCATGCAGCCGAGGTGGAGGCGCTCCTTGTAGAATGTGCCGTAATATTAGCAGGAATCGGTAGAGAATGAGTCTCGTAGGCCAGTGCGATGGTAGCTCTCAGCCATCGACCAATGGTAACCGAGGAAACACGGGAGCCCATAGTTGAAGGCTGGAAAGACAGGAAAAGCGCTTCCGACCTACGAAAGGTAGCAGTACGAGCCACATAAATCTTAAGCGCCCTGCGGACGTCCAGTTTATGCCACACAAACTCCTGGCGATGACGAGGCGACGGGCAAAAGTTCGGGAGCGTGAGCTCTTGAGACCTGTGAAAGATGGTATTGATCTTCGGCACGAATGCCGGGTCGAGGCGGAGAACCACCCTGTCAGTGTGAAATATGCATAGATCGGAACGCACTGATAAGGCAGCAAGCTCAGATATCCGCCTGGCGGAGGTAATAGCAACCAAGAACGAAACTTTGAACGATAAAAACTTAAGGCCAACATCTCGTAAGGGCTCGAAAGGAGGACATGTCAAGGCCAACAGAACTTTGTTCAGGTCCCAAGTAGGGAACCGATGGACCGTGGGAGGGCGGAGATTGGTAGCACCTCTCAAAAAGGAACGAATGAGGGGATCAGTGGTGATAGAAGCAGAGGAGAAGCAGGAAAGGATTGACGATAAGGCGTCTTAAAGTGTTGGGAGCCAGGCCCGCATCGAAACCCTGATGAAGGAAATCCAGCAGATGAGAAATAGATGCTTCCGTAGGAGAAATCCCCTTTTTACGACACCATGAGGAAAACACACGCCAAGTGGAACTGTAGATCCGGAGCGTCGATGGACGGCGTGCGGCTTGAACGATAGGGATTGCCCCTGGAGGAACCTGAGCCCGTACTAAAAGGAGCCGCTCAGTCGCCATGCGGTCAGTTGGAAGGACCGAGGATCCGGATGGAGAAGAGGACCCTGGTGGAGGGAGATCCGGTTGTCGGGAATCCTCCAATGTGGGGCGACAGACAGGTCCAAGAGGTCGGCAAACCACGGTTGGCGAGGCCAGTGTGGTGCCAATAGGAGGACCTCCACCTGCTCCGCCACCATCTTGCGTAAGACTCTGGGAACCAGGGGAAGAGGAGGGAAGGCATAGAGCAGTTGGTTCCTCGGCCAAGGGCTCCGAAGAGCATCCACCGCCTCCGCTCCCGGGCTGGGGAAGCGAGAGAAGAAGCAGGGGAGCTGCTGATTGCCGGGAGCCGCAAACAGGTCCACTGATGGAAGGCCGAACCTGGTGCATAGATCAGCGAACAAGAGAGGATTTAGGCTCTATTCGGCCGGATCGATGAGGGAGCGGCTGAGGGAGTCCGCTTGGGTGTTTGCGGATCCCGAGATGTGCTCGGCCCGAATCGACGTCAGATGTTCTTCCGCCCAGAGACCCAGCCGAATAGACTCTTCCAGTAGGGTCCGGGAACGAGTCCCCCCGGCGGTTGACATGCGCCTTGGCTGAGACGTTGTCCGTGAGGACGAGGACATCCCGACCCATGACCTGAGTCTCGAATTTGAGGAGAGCCAGACGGATAGCCCTCAATTCCAGGACATTGATGTTCATGGCTTGTTCCTCTCGGGACCAGAGACCCTGCGCCAGGAACGAATCCAGATGAGCCCCCCAGCCCGAAAGGCTGGCATCCGTGGTCACAACAATCCTGTGCTGGTCTCCGATCGAAGAGCCCCGGGAAATGGCTGACGACGTCCACCAAGTCAGAGAGTCTAGAACCGGAGGAGGAAGGACAATCCTGGTTGCTGAGGCGCTGGAAAGGTGACGTTGGTAAGGAAGTAACAGCCACTGCAGCTCCCTGCTGTGAAGACGAGACCACGGCACGATGTCGTAAGTGGACACCATCTTACCTAGCAGGCTAGAGAGATCCAGTAAAGAAGCGGAGCCCCGCCTCCGAATCTTGGAAGCCATGTCAGAAAGACTCATTTGGCGATCTTGCGACAGGGTTACCAGGAGGTTGGCTGAATCAATGACGGCCCCAAGATGTTGCAGGGACGTCGAAGGTGACAGATGGCTTTTGGACCAGTTAATAGAAAAGCCATGCTTTTGTAATATTGACACCACAGAATCTAAGTCCTTGTGGGCTGAACTTAGAGATTTGGAAAGGATGAGGATATCATCCAAATAAAAAAGGGTACGAATAGGGATAGAACTAATGTGGGCCATAAGGGCCGCCATCACCTTGGTAAATACCCTGGGGGCGGAGGAAAGCCCAAAGGGCAAGGCAGCATACTGAAAATGCTGACCATTATACGAAAACCTAAGAAACTTGCGATGGGATGGGAAGATGGGGATGTGGAGGTAGGCCTCCGTTAAGTCAATGGAGGACATAAGGTCCCCTTTTCTAATGCAAAGCAGGATAGTTCGGAGTGACTGCATTTTAAAACGGTGGTATTTAATGTGCCGATTCAGTGACTTCAAATCAAGGATGGCCCTCCAACCTCCCGAGGATTTGGGGACGAGAAAAAGGCGGGAATAAAAACCCCGCCCCCTCTCATGACATGGAACAGGCTGAATGGCCCTAATGGCCTGAAGATGTTGAATAGCCTGAGACATTCTAGCCCGTTTGACGGGGTCCAGAGAAGGAGGACAACGGATATAGTGGATGGGAGGGGGGGAATGAAATTCAAGCTTGAGGCCAAATTTAATGGTCTCTCTGACCCAGACATCGGAGACTGATAAATCCCACTGATCAGAAAATCGAGATAATCGACCACCCAGCGAGGAATCAGGGAAATCCCTAACGGGTCCGTCTAAAGGGATGACCCCTCCCACCTCTAAAGGAGGGTCTCGCAGTAAAACGAGGCCCCTGTCTGACCTGATTTCCGAATTGTTGGGGGGCCCTTGAGGCCGAGGAGCAGTGAACGCGGTGCTGGAAATAATTGGAATCGGAGCCTCGAAAGGAGGAAGGACGAAAGGATCCTTGAAAGCGGTGGTCAGAACGACGGGTTATGGAGGGAAGGATCTTACGATGGTCCTTTGTCTCAATTAACAGTGGATCCAGCGGAGCACCAAATAATTTGTCAGCTGCATAAGGAGAAGAGGCCAGGCGCCACTTATTTCTGGCATCCGCCTACCAATTCCGGAGCCACAGGAGTCGTCTCGAAGTTATGGAGGTGCCGATGGCCTTGGCAGAGAATCGGGTGGCATTGAGCGTCGCGTCCGCGGAAAACTCGGTTGCCGCGATTTTATTAATGTCCTGGTGAGAACGGTGGTCCGAGGCAGGGATGCGTTCTTGCAGCTGACATAACCACAAGATGGACGCACGATTAAAGAAAGATGCAGCCGAGGAAGCCTGGATAGACCAAGCAGACGCTTGGTGGCCCTTTATGAGGGTCCTTTCAGCTTTCTTTTCTTCAGGTCACAAATACTCTTCCGGAGGACCAGTGGCCGGAGACGAAGTAGATAAGGCGACAATGGGAGAGTCCACGGCAGGAATCTGCAGGAGACTGGAGAAGTCAGATGCCATGTTGTAGAACTTTTTATCTAAATTATTCGGGATTGGTCCGGAGCTGGGAGCGGACCACTGGCGTTTCAAGACCTCTGAAAACATTCTAGGAGCCAGAACCGTATCAGACTGCACCTTGGGCTCTTGAAACAGGACAGATGTAGGATCAGCCAGCCCAGGAAGGGAGGAAGAAGAAGAAGACGAAGGCTCCTCGATCCCTAGGCGAGTGGTTGTTTTAGCTTTATAGAGCAGAGAACGAAACATATGGGGCTTGAAGAGCCCCACAAACGCTGGCTGATCAGGTTCTAGACCTTCGTCTTCTGACAGGTCTTGCTCCGGTAACTCCCCTTCCTCAGACAGAGAATCTTGATTGGCAGAATCTCGGTCAGAAGCATCTGCAGCGGATTCTTCAAGGGACGATTGAAGACGGGAGCGAGAGGCCTTACTATCAGCTTTCTTGCTGACTGATGGATGTTGTTGAAGGCCCTGGGCAATGCCCTGACGAATAGCCTCTGAAATGAGATCAGCCAGGGAAGCTTGCATGCCCTGAGGTAAATTCGCTGCTTGCAGTGAATGATGAGAGTTGGCGCTTGACAGGCACTGACCCTGCAGCTCTTGAGCAGGATTCGAAGGCTGCTGTTCCTGAGCCTGATTCTGTTCTTGAGCCTGATCCTCTCTATGATCAGAGGGAAAAACTGACGCCACCTCCGCTGGATAGGTGTTATCCCCCTGAATAGACCTGTCAGGGGACAGGTCACGGGAAAGCCCAGATTGAGTAGAACGGGCGGGGGAGGGAGGGGCAGGCTGAGCTGGAATAGTCTTGGATTGCGCCCTCTCAAAGGCCTTCTCTATGGCCTTATGGGGCCTACCTTCATCCCTGGAAAGAGCAGATGTCTTAGGAGGCGCAGGATGGTGAGGGGAGGTAGCCCTGCCCTTGCCCCTGTGGCTGGTTGAAGAGCCCTCCCCAGGATCCTCAGCATGGCGACGTTTGCCCTTGGATTTTGAACGGGAAGGAACGTCCGCCATTTTGTAGAAGGAGGCTCTAAAATGGCGCCCAGACAGCTCAGAGAGAAAGTTTTTTTAAGGGCCTGGCTGCTTGCTAGCCTTACGGCTTGAGCGCGAGCTAAATAAGCAGCGCGGAATTTGACCTCGCGCTGAGCAGCTGGAAAACGGAGATAAGAGCGATAGAAGGGCAGCCGATACCTGGAGAGCTGCCTGCCTTGCCGCTGCGCGCTGAGCAGCTGGGGAGCGGAGATAAGGGCGATAGAAGGGCAGCCGATACCTGGAGAGCTGCCTGCCTTGCCGCTGAGTGGTCCGCGACGAGAATGAGGAGCAGGAAGCGCGGAAAAAACCGCTCACGCGCTGGCCAGCTGGGAGGCTGCTCGCTGCTATGAGGAGCGGTAAAATGGTGCGAGAGGGCCTCGCGCCCGTCAGCTGTGAGGTGGAGCGACGGGGGGCGCTTCAATTGCGGCGGAACAAGCTTTGCGAGCCCGTGCGCAAATAATCAAAAGGAACTGCCAGCAGACAGTCCTAGCAGCCCAAGTCACAGCAGCAGAAGAAAACGATCTAATTTTGCTAGCAGTAATCAGAGAAACCTACAGACACGACTGTCATCCACAGACCGAGTCGAAAAACTGGGATACAGAAGGAAGGGGCGGTGCTAAAAGTTCCAGGAGACTCGGTCATTGGATGACAGCCGTGTCAATACCCAGGCATGACTGCCGTGGGCGCCCTGCAGGAGAATTTATTTGCGCATGTCCGGGATTAGGTTGTATTTGTGAAACTATCCCCTCCCCTTCGCCATCACCAGTTTGCAGAGCCAAAAAGGTTGGGGGAACCACCACATGCCAAAGAGATTTATGCAACCAGTTTGTCCAAGGAGAGATACCTTTTCTTGTAGGCTTTTGCCAAATATCCCTTTCCACTTAATAATTTAGTTGTCTATTACTTTGCTGAAGTTGCCCTAGATTGTCCCCTATAATATGCAAACAATCAACAAATAAAATTATTCTAATTAAATTTCTATAGTTTGTTGACATAACAGAATTGTAAGGACACAGACATAAATCTCATGTATAATGTAACAATATTGTCTGTGCAAAACACACACAAATAAATACACAATGCATTATTTTTTTCTCTATGAATCAGAATGAACATTTTCTGATTCCTTACAAAACAAACATGTTCACTATGGTAGCTTAAAAAAGCATCCTCATTTAGCATATATTAAACTCAGTATATTATAGTATTGTTGGGATAGCTAGCAAAAAGAAGCCCAATGCATGTAAGAAGTGACTGCCATTTGCCTCAGACCACAGATATGATAAAAATGCACACAAATAAAATTATGTTACATCTCAACCTACATTCTCTCTTTCTGTCTCTCTCTGAGAAATTATCCTTTGTCTGTTTTAAATTATATGTAGATTGCTTGGTTTGAATTGTAGTAAGCAGAAAACAGCAATGGTTGCCACTTGTAAACAAATACTGCTGTATTTGTTCATCCACATGCAGGTTAAAACAAATGCAGAGATCCAAGCCTTGAGATCATTATCTTCAATGTAGCCACAATACAACTGTGACATGATACAGCCTCTCGCTATAAGTCAAAAACTTTTGCACTCATCTGTCATTCTGTTATCACTCATATGAAATGGCTGGCTGCCAAAAATAATCACCTTTGTAAGATTGAACATGTCAGAGATTTGGATACCATAATGGAAGTATTCCATGCTGTCTTTATCATTATGATTTTTGGCAATGAAATGGGAATATTACAAGATTAGGCAAATAAAAAAGAATTTATTTATACATACAGCTGAGTTGGTCCTGAAAATGTTTTAGTTTTGAAATATCAAGTTTCCAGAGTGGTGATGCCATTAGTGCCTTTTTAAAAAAGGAAAAAATGTTGAACAAACTGACTTTTTAAAATGGCATATATTGTACACTTTTGCTATTCTTTGTATTTGATTTACCTTTTAATTTACCTTAATAACCCTTTAAGCTAATTAAGCTTATTTTAGTCTTTAAAAAGTGACAAACTTTTTCTGCCGGCTTCCAGAGAAGAGATATTAAACTATTTGCAGAAGAAATTTTTTGAAAAATATATGACAAATAAAAATTATAGACAGACACAATGTAGGGAGGCAGATCTTTGCTCTACTTGTTCCTTCATGTATTATGACAATAAGACTTAAATATTAAACTAAAAATCACAAAAGTAAAATCCTTTCACATTATTACTTTTCAAGAAGAATTGAAATTAAGTAATTATGGGAATTTTAAATATTTTATTTAGATTACAGTGGAATAAAAATAAGTGTTTGGAACAAATTTTATTTGCCAATAAGCTTTATGTTCAACAAACAATAACCATACTTCCTTGACAAATATATGTCTGTGATACATAAAATTGTACTCCAGGTTGGTTCTTATTACAAAATGTGATGACTGAAATTACCACAAGCTACACATTTTTTTTAGTGAGTATAATTTCTATACCCAAATATATAAAGTAAATACTGTGTAAATCTGACTTATGTTAGCTGATACTGAAAAAGACATAGTACATAATATAGAGCAGTGGATATTATTAACACATAAGATACACATTAAGGCAGGGTGGCCTCCCATATGGATCAAGGAGGTTTAGCCATTAGGTCAGTGGTGGGTTCCTCCCGGTTCTGCCGAGCTCGTAGTGGTGACGATATGACGTTACCGAATCGGTTCTGACCCCCCCGCCCCATGCCCCCCCGCCCACCCCCCGTGTTATTCTTACCTTTTATTTGGCCCCATTCCCAATCTATTGCTGCCTCCTGAGTTCCAGTTGATGGCTAGAGGGAAAAAAACTGTTTAAACTCTTGCCACGGGGCTTCAAAGGGCCGCCCTACAGCTGATCAGTGTTAAAATAAAACAAATGAGGAGACCGGTGCCTGCAAAAATAAATGGGTAGACCAGTGCCTGCAAAAATAAATGGGTAGATCGGTACACCTCTGCAAGCAGTTAAAAGCCTGGTAGACCAGTACCTCTGCTAAATCCTAAATAATTGTCACATAACCATCAAGCCACACCCACAAAATAAGCCACACCCACAGAACCGGTAGTAAAAAAATTTAGAACCCACCCCTGATTAGGGTGTGCAGTATATCTAATACAAAATATACAGGATAATTTAAATCCTTTTTAGAAAACATCTGTAAAGAAAATTTTAGCTTAAATTATTATGTTTTCATTTTTCAATAGTAATCAAATTTTTGTATCATTTCATTTAATAAACTCTACATTATAAAACCCTTCAGCCATTCATTAGATAAATGTGGGTATACTGAACGTATTATTTAAATGTCTGTGGTACATATCTGATTCCAGGGAATTGGCTAAATGTCACCTCTTGATAAAGACAGAAAAATGATCAATGGATTGATCTCAAGTGCAATGATATTATTGTTTGCATGCATTTAACTTTGTCATCATTTTCATGAGTAAATGAAAGAAGACAAGAGGAATTCTAAACAATCTGGAATCTGATGCTACATCACTAAAGTCTCTGACCATTAAGTGTGACTGTAAACTTCATACAAATGATATACTTGAGATTAATTAGTTCCAAGGCAGATTGTGAGGAAGAAAAGCGACATCAGTGGAGCAGAAACTGCTATGCAGAATATGATGTTACCTAAGTGAACTATTTCTACAGCTTTTCAAATAAAATGTGGTAAATTGTTCATATGTCTAGCAACATTTTGCAGTGTAAAGCAACTGATTCCTTCAAGGTACCTTTTATGCCAATCCCCTGTATATATCCGTCATCTTTTGTGTCCAAGTGCCTATAGTCTGATACTTTGCAATTTTTAGAGCTTTTAAGTTCCATAATAAATATCTGAAATTTATAATCTAAATAATTTATTAAAGTTGCTCAAATAAATGAAATCTAGGTATATCCATTTTTTTATTGTTTGATCTGAACAATTGATTTCAGATTTTGAGCATCTAAAAGTTGCTAGTTTGAAGAGCAATTCAAATTTAAGGCAACTTGTTGATAAGGATTTGTGTCATAAATCAATTTTAAAAAGGAAAATATTTGAGAAAATTTAATTTCCATGTTACAATGACAAAGAAGGAGGTTAGGCATAAAGTTATGTAACAAATTATACTATAAGCAGGGATGTTAATCATTTGGAATATTCATCTTCAATTCCAATCTTCGTGTCTGATACGTTTTTTCTCCCTAGAAAATAACTAAATTAATTTTTTTATGCGTACAAAATGGCCAAATGAAAATGTTTCAATTAGAAATAAGTGGTAGAAATTAACAACTGCTTAAATCACCTCCTGTGTTATTAAGATTAGCTTCCTCTTTCATAAACTCTAAAGCAAGGGTGTCAAACTTGATTTCATTGACGGCCGCATCAGGGGTGTGTCTGACCTCAGGGTGGGCATGGCCAGGGTGTGTGTGCCAGCTCAATGTCACTTGTGTTGGGGGCGCCTTTGGTGACCTGAGCACAGAGCCAGTGAAAATGGGCTCCTGAGCTCCATTTCCAGCTGTGATGGCCTCCTGCAACCCTCTGCCAGGGAAAACAGAACTTGGGAGGACTGCATGTGGCCCACACGAGCTCCATTTCTGCTGGCAGAGGCACTGTGGGCGGGTCCTGCAGTTTCCAGGGCAGCCCTGTGGGCTAGATTTAAGCACCCCAAAAGCCAGATCTGGCCCCTGGGCCTTGAGTTTGACACCCCTGCTCTAAAGTCTTCTATTTTACTTAATGAAATAATTGTCTGGGTAGCCATCAGGATATAAGGTAAAGATATATTTATGTATTTAATCAAGAAAAAGCATCTTGGGTACATCTACTATTGGTACACATTCGTCACTTTTTTCAAGTATGTTAGGAATATTTTACTTCCCCATATAAGAATCCCTAGCATTTGCCCTGAAAAGTGGTTTAGTTCAAAATCTAAATCAAAAAATATGAAATCGTAAAAAGATATATAGACCTATAAAACCTTCCTAATTGAAAAAGAAATACTACAGTGAAAGAAGTTATAAAGCAGCCAAATACTCAGTTCTTTGGGAAGAAAAAAACTCTCCAACAATAATTTAAGATATACTTTAGAAGCAACTAGTCCTTAAATGCTACATTATTACCACCCACGGTCCATAAACTGAGAATTTAGAATGACAATTGGCACTTGGTGTGCAGCACATGCCTGCTACCAAGAGCCTTTCCTAAATAATTAACACTTGGAGAGTGCTCAGATATGTCCTTCTGATTCATCTGCATATTGTAATTTCTACACAGATCACAACTTAATGAATCATCAATTGTGACAAGATCAATGAACCAAACCTAACAACAAACTAAAGTTAGTAAATTCATGCCTCAGGCAGGAGGCTGGTTTAAAAAAGCTTCCATCATATGTAGAGTCTAATTAGCAAAGACAAGACTTCTCCTGCTGCTTTCTCCTCTTGCTTCCTCTTGAGAGAGGAGGGTGAAGGTGGAGAGGGGCAGTTGTTCAATTTTTCTGCATGCAAATCTTGACATGGCTTCTTTGATCAATAACAATGTCTGCAGCAGTAAGACAAGCAGGAGTTTGCAACATGAGAAACAGATTCCCTACTCACCAAATGAATTCAAGTCATGTAGTGGACACAGTAATAGTTCTCAGTGGATCCTTGTGGAAGGGACAAAAGCTATCTTTTCAAATATAGCAGTATTATTCCAGATAGGATAGTAGATCAAAGACTAGTTGGATAATAAGATATTTTTAGACTGCAGGATACACATTAACTTATTCAGTTGGAATATTCAAAGACTTTGCACACAGAGTGATCATCTATTTTATAAATGAGAATTCATGGAGGGTGGAAGAATCCTCTCTGGATTTGATAGTAATAAAAACAATACAGTCCCTTTTTAACAAGGCTTTACATTTCATTTTTGCATCTCATAAAATTGGGCCTCTCATGAAACATAGAACTAATTAGAGTTAAATCAGCTAAATGCTTAATGGAGTAGATTATACTATATAGGCTGGGCTATACTGTAATTACAGGTACCAGTATTTGCAGGGCTAGTCCTGTGCCCTGCCATAATGAGGTCCAGACTTTCTCACCCACCAAAATTATATTATTGTAAGCATAGCACTGTAAATATTTGTCTGGGAATACCCTTAACATAGAGGAGGAACAAGTCCAAAATGAAAGAATGCCCAGCATGTACTAATAATTTCAGTTTATGCAATATTAGCACTGTGAAGCAACCAAATTCCTGCTAGCTAAACAAAACCAAAGTTAAGGCCTGACCATACCACAGAAATCCCAAAATCTAAAACTAGAGAGCAAAGGAAGACTAAATTAAAGTGCAAGAAAAATGTTTCTCTGAAGAAACTTTGTATCCTCCTAGATCAGTAATGGCAAACCTATGAGATGCATCTCAAAGGTAACTCACCACAATGTTCTAAGTGGCATGCTATTGTTCACCTGAAAACTTCTATTCTTGAAAGCATGCCCTGTTCTTGTGTGATTTTTAGAGGCTGCAGAGGCTGCACAAAATAGGGTGAGATCTTGTATGATCTCTGGATCCTTTGAAATCACGCAAGAGGACTGTACTCTTGCATGACTTCTGGAGCTTCTAAAGAGCTTTCAGAGGCCGCGGAAGAGCATTCTTCAAAGCCACTTCAAGAACAAAGGCAGTATACAATCCGGAGCATCCTCGGGGAAGCTGCAGAGGCCTGTCAAAAGAAAAAGAGAGCACTGCCTCTGGCTGCACAGATCCTGGGAAGCCCTGCTATAAGGGCAATTGTGCCTTGGAGAATGGCATGAGGTGGCCTTTTTGAGTGGCAGCAGTGGCACTGTGGTGGAAGTTGAGACTCAGGCCTCTATTCAGGATGGCCTAGATATGGGATGGTGGTGGGGGGGGAGTAGGGGAAAGATAAGATAAGTGCTTCACTTTTGTTTGGGGAATGTGTCAGGGGTGAAATGCCAGTTCGCCTGAACCGGTAGTAACAAATGTGACTGGTTCGCCAAACCGGTAGTAAAAATGCTTTAAAAAGTAAAAAAAAGTTCCAAAGATGGCGTGGCATGGCTGATCATATGATCATTTTTTTACTTTTTTTAAACATTTTTTTACTACCCATTTGGGCAATATGTAGTAAAAAATTGCTTTAAAAATGTAAAAAAAGGTTCTGACAATCAGCTGTGACAACCAAATGTGCCGTGTAATCCTCAGAACTTTTTTTTTACTATTTAAAGCATTTTTACTACCTATTGGGGGAAGTCCGTTTTTGCTCCCAGGAGGATTCCCTGAAGCCTGCTAGGCCAAAAACAGGGTGTGGGGGGTGCTGCCACGCCCATCAAGCCACGCCCACAGAACCTGTAGGGGGAAAAAAAGATTTCACCACTGGGATGTGTATGTGACATGTTAGCAGGGTCAAGTGAGGTATTTTCCTAATTTTTGACATGCCAAACACAAAAGGCTTGCCATCACTGTCCTGGAAAAAATAAACCTCTTTTGAAATCTGTTGTGAAGGGTCTCCTCTTTTCCTAACTATATTTGTGTTGTGTATATGCTACATTGCTACTTCTTGTTTAGTTTTTTTATAAAATTACTGTATTGTTTTATCTTCTATTGTCAGAGACCTTGAAAGATGAACAGCATATAAATTTAATTAAGTAAATAAATAAAGTATACTTAATAATAAATACACAAACTTTACCTCAAAAACCTGGAACTCCCTCTCCGTAGACCCTGACAAAATGTTATCACATTTTCTAGTAGTTTTAAGGCTGAAAACACAAATGACTATTCCTGAATTTGGTATGATTTCTATATAAAGGAATGTCTCCCTTTAAAATTTGATAGTTTAATGTTTTGGGGTTGTAAAGATTTTCCTGTACATTTTATCAAATTTACACAGCTTAGATACTTACAAATATTCTTAGTATCAGTGATGTTTTATTTTCTAATCTATTTTAAATATGTTATAGTTTTTTTAAAGAAAACTTTAGCTTATTGTTTGAATTTCAGACTTACATTTATTTTGAATCCTCCACTGCATTCATAATATTGGGGAGGTGGACATTTATGAATTATATATTGAGGTTTTATGCTATTATCTTATTCTACTGTGCCAAAGGAATCGGAAGTCAACACTATTTCTTTTTTTTTTCCTTCTGGCCCAGATTTTCCCCCTTCCCTTTCCCCTCTCTTATTTTCTTACTATTCTCTTTTGTATTTTTGTATTTTATATTATACTTTGATAAATTACTAAATTTTTGGAAACAAATTATATATTTAGTCAGTCTATGAAGCCACAAACTTTTGACTAGCTTCATATGGATATAAGAACTGGGTAACTGAAAATATGTAAGAAAATTTCCCAAAGAGTCTTTTGCTGCTCTCACAACCTCCCTCCCTGAAATATTTTCCCAACTGATGGCTGGGTAGAAAGGAATTAGAAAATAAAGTATCAAGTTTTTGATGTTGTAAAAAAACCACTATAACAAGTTGTGGAGGCATTTCTTATGCAGAAAGGACTTGGATGTGTACTTTTTATTACTGCAGTAAAAAAGAGTGATTGTCCTGCATGTATTTTGGAGCCCCTCATGCGGTATCCTCGAACCTTCCCTAGATCATTTTTTCCAGTTAACATACAGTGTTTCTTTGTAATCGTAGCTAAATTTGAAAAGTTAACCAAGTTCTGGCTTGAGTAATACTTGGATGGAATATCAGAAAATCCCAAGTCTTTACACTAGAGTAGGATACTGAAGTCTTACAGAATAAGCAGTGCCTGAACACTTTTGTATCACTACCAATAAATTTAGATGCCTGTGTGAAATCAGCAGAAAGTTAAGGAAGACTTTATCTTTTACACTGATACTGGCAAGGTTTGTTTGGGTATCAAATTTTTTGGGGACAAAAGCCTGTCTCTATATCTCTTTATTCATTACTTAGAAAATATTACATATTAGGTGTATGTTTTGCCCCAGCTACGGACCCCAAGGAATGTAGCACACACAAACTATGAACAAAGCTCAATTTACTTCCAAACATAGTTTTCTACAAATGCAGGCTGTTAATTAAAACGTCCTTAACAACCTGCCAGAAAGTCCACAGATAAGATAAAGTCTTACGAGAGTTGGCAGAAAGCCCAGAAGCAAGGTTTGCAAAGACAACCCACATTCAATGACCAACGAGTGAACATGCGTTGTTTCCTGCAACGTTTACAAGCTGTGTGCAAACTTAAATAGGCTAAGGGAGTGGCCAATTAGTCCCAAGCCTTACTCTTGAGGAGACCTCCTCCTGAGGAACAACTCCTGCCTTTTGGCAGCTCTGCGTGCTCGTGCATTGAGAAGAGGCTCCTCCACTTCATCCTCTTCACTTGAAGGAGCCTCTGGAGGTTCTGAAGGCCTTGGCTGAATATCTGCCTCTGGCACCACATCTTCTTCAGCCTCCTAGCTGTCCGACTCGAGCGCCGGCTGCATTGGTTGCTGGCACAACACCACACCAGCCTCCTCGTCGTTGGGATCAGCAACAATCTGTGCAGGCTGCTGGCGGGCCACAACAGTGTATGACAGTTTTGGGCATAGTTATATTTCATAAATGCATTTTTAGTTTGGAGGGAAATGTGAACCTCCAATTCAGAACTTTTCCCTTTCATATTTGTTTATAATATACGTATTCTACTCTTATCTAATTTATGGCTCTCCCATGCACAAACAAGCTAGAAAAGGAGTCAAATTAAGAACTCTTCATAAATTTCAATGTTGAGAATATATGAGTGAGATTACAAATACATAGATATTAAAATATGCTTAAATATTAGGAAACTTATTTCCTTTCTGAGACACACACACACATACATATATGTCCATGAAAGAAATTTGATACTTATTTTGCAAGATTTTTTATTGACCAAAAGGAAGGAAAAATACTAAGAAGTATTTCTAAGAAGATGGTATACTAAAAAGTTACCATCTATTTCCTGAGATTGCATAAGAATAATAAAAAAGAAAAAAAGGTGGATATGATGTACAGGTATCCTAATATTGTCAAACTAGATTGTTCTTAATTCAGAGATCTTACAATACCACTTTTCCATAATGTAGCTAAGTCTGTAAGCTATTACCGTGTTTCCCCCAAAATAAGACATCCCCTGATAATAAACCAAATCTGGCTGAGCACATGGCAATAAGGCCAAGCGCCAATGGTGCGATTCAGCCAATTCGCACCATTTCGGGAGAACCAGTTGTTAACTTTCTGAACAGTTCGGCAAACTGGTTGTTGGAAGAAATCACTAGGGCAGAGAACCGGTTGTTAAATTACTTGAATCCCACCACTGCCAAGCGCTTATTTCACGGTTCAAAAAAATATAAGACAGGATCTTATTTTTGGGGAAACACAGTATTTTTAAAAAATATTAAAAGTTTTAAAGGGTTTTTTTTAAAGAACTTAAAACCTAGCACGAACTAATATGAACTAGAAAGAAGAAAAGGGAAAAAACCAAAAGCATAGTGAAAGAGAAGGAAAAGAAGGAAGCTTCCTATTTCCTCTGCAGAAAATATAATTACAAAAAAACTCCTTTTTTTCCTATTATCCATTTTTTTCCTAATCATCAAAATCAGTTGTAAGTGTATTTCTTCCATCTCATGCAAAAAGTCAATAAGGGGTTTCCAGTCAGCCATAAATGTAGATACTGTTTTTTCTGTGACAAAGGAAGTTAATTGAGACATCCCCAGACTATCATCTGGATAGAAAGTTTATTTTTCTGCACTATTTACTTTGTATGCAATTATTTCATTACCTTGTTCATTTAAAATAAATGTGTAATAATTTATGTCTTGAGAATCAAGGGAATTTGCACACCTGTTGTGAGACTTCCACCATCACTGAAGCAGTTTAAAGTTGATTCTCAAACTCTAATAGCCTCAGCTGATAGGAGAAAAAAATTGTTTGCTTGAGGCTTGTATGTTTGTCCAGTGGACATTCTCTAACATTCAACCAGACCAAACAATTGAAGCTGTCATCCATTGCTTATTTTTAGCATTTATGACATTAGTTTTCTTGCTGCCAATAAAAAGATCTAAAATTCTTCTGGCCATGTGAAACTGGATACAGATTACAGACATTTTGACCTTTTACAATGAAATACGGTGACTTATCCTTATGGTTCAGGAAATTTTCACAGGACAGAAACCACTTCAACCATTATACCTGCAAGTATTTACTTAATTACTTATTTATGTTTGCAAACTGCACTGATAAAGCTAAAGGCATGCTATAGTTAGAGAAAATATGGTTATTACTTGACATATAAATTGATGTTTTTCTTCACTTAAACTTGGTAAGCAGAACTTGGGAGAGATTTTAGTCCAGCTGGACTAAAATGATAAATGGATTGAAGCCAGAGAGGAAAGGATTAGCATGACAAATAAAACAGTGCAATTTTCCATGTTTAAAATTAACATAACTCAATAAAAAGGGCATAGAGATCTTGAAGAATGGAAGGAAGATCATACACTGCTCTGGATTTTTCTTAATATACACCTTATTTACTGAGACAAAGGGAGATTAAATTCTAGCTCTCTAATTAAAGAAACTGAATTGGTAAGAAATATCCAGAATCATTATCAGACAGTAGTGTATATAAATGCATAGCATTAGTTTTAGTGTTTTGCTAGAAAATTACCTGTAGTTTGTATTCACTGATGCACTTAATGCATTCAAAAAACAGAATGCTGGGTTTTCAGCTTTTTACACAGAGCATATGCTTAATGTTGAAAAAGTACACTTAATGTAAAACCTGGTTTGAACTTTGATTATACACTCTTCCTAATTATCCAAATTAAATGCACATTCACCCCCTGGCAATGCATATAAATAGTATCCCTATGAAACCAGCAGTCTAATCAAATAAACGAAGTAATAGAATTATTCTTTGTATCTCTGTTACCTCTGACTTGCCACATGCATAAGGGAGTCTAGGCTCTATTATTAATACTTTAATTTCTGGGAGAAATTCCAGAGTTTATTGCATTATCTTATTGCTAACATATTCAAAAATAGGTCTTCTCATACTGAACTACTTCTATATGTATAATGACTGAAGATATTTTATTAACACATTATCAGATTATTAATATAAGTATTAATATTATTTATAGTATTTATATTATAATATTTATATTAATATAATACAAAGAGAGAATTGATTCATGGTTATAGGCTCTTTCAGATTTATTTTCTTATACTAGTTGATTCTAGTTTCTAATCTGAAACTTCATGGCACATTATTCTTTTCCTCTTTTTTTATTTTTAGAAACATATACCGGTAGGTAAGATTTACTTGCTTATATCTATCTATCTATCTATCTATCTATCTATCTATCTATCTATCTATCTATCTATCTGTCTATCTATCATCTATCTATCTTTGGGGTGAAATTTTACTTTACTCTTGGCACAAATCAACTGTTGCACAGAACTATTAATGAGTTCTTATATTTGTTACTAAACTAGAATTGATTAAACACAGGAAAACAAGAGGGAAAATTATTTGGTTTACTTCTGCAATTCTGGAAATCCTATGTTTAATATTTAACACAATTGACGATTATTGTTCATAGAGATAGAGCCTCCATAAAGACTTTTTTAAGCATTCAAATACCATCCTATTATGTGTATATATAGAACCTATATTTAAAAGAAAAAAAGAAAAAGGTGATTAGGTGCATAAAAATAAAAGAACAAGCAAGTGACATTATTAAAGAGAAAGAATGATAAAAAAGATTTAGGAAGGAAAAACAAGGGAAAGTTGATAACTTTCCAAAGTTGTGGTCTCAGCTCTCTTTTTATAATGAAAATTACAAACAGTTCTAAACATTACTACCTGAAGGAAAAGTAATGTGTATTAAAAATAAACAGTAAACTTGGCAATATGCCCAGACTGTCTATCTTGAAAATAACCAAAACATAAAACAAAAAAGAGTACAGAAAAATTCAAGGGTAGAAACTTTTAGACTGAGACTTATGACTGAACTGTAGGTAAACTCTTCCACAGCAGAGTTTATGGAATATAATGAAATACAATCAGGCTTGTCTATCAACAGATTTTTAAAGATAAGATAAAGACCTCTACATTCAGAGGGTTAACAAATCTGCGAATATTATCTTGATGATTAATGCAGAATATAGCTAGAAAATATATGAAATATTGAAATTGTACTGATTTTTTGAAACTTTAATAAAATAAAGATAAATTGATATCTTGCTTTTACTAGAACACTGATTTAAAAGAGATAATATCTCATATTTTGTGGTAACATGGAGGAACTACACAATAATAATACTGGAACCCATTATGCTTTTCTCACTAAAGGAATTTTAATCCCATGATCAGTGTCAGATGGAAAATCTGTTCCCAAAGTAAGAAGCTTTCTGAAAAAAAAAAAATTCCATAAATACAGCCAAGTTTGATTGGCTTGGGAGATACTGAATACTAATGATATATAGCTTTTTCTTATGCAATTGTGATTCCAAATAAATAATTTGTTTTTCAAAAACATTATAAGTGGCTTGAGTAATGGTCTCATGAGCATGTAAATGATTCTGATATCAAGCTCCTTTTTTTAATCAGTTTTAAATCACATTTAAGCTCTTGTTGGATCTTGTTTCTTCAAGATTTGTATCTGAGCCAGGAGTTCTTTTAACAAAGTAGTAGAGGAATCCTCCTTTGCATCTTACCTGGCTTTGCAAATCAGACACAGTGAAACTGAGACTGCTGTTGGCATGCTTAGATTTATGGCATTATGCCATAACTCATTAAAAACAAGATAACAAGTAATGAAAAGTTATATTTACCCAATAATGAAAGTCCTTATCCTCACAATCCAATTTAGAAGTTTGAAATCAACTTCTGAAAATCAACTTTTTTTAAATCATGAGAGAAGTGAAAGATGCGCACTCACAGAAGCATCCCAAACAAGAAATACTGAAAATTCAGGCATTATTATTATTATTATTTTTTGTATTTGCCTGATACAAACCAAACAAACACACTAACAAAATGACTTTCTCCTTGGAAATATGCCTGCCATCAAATTTGGCAAATTTATGTTTTCATTAAAGTTTTTAATCTTTTAAATTTTAAATTAATATTTTCCCTTTCTAGTTCATTTCTGACATGAGATGAGTCCAGCAAAAAACAATTTCAGATGGGAGGGAAAGGATGGTTTTCTTAACCAAAATGCAGTCATTGATTTAAACCAGTCTCTATCCATGGATCACACCTGAAGTCAAACTGTATTCAAAGTCATAAAATATCTCTCCTTAAAAAAAGATTCAGACAATGAAACTAAGAGTGTCATATGTTCTGACTACACAATAATTTCTTCTACAAGAACAATTAATGTTAGATACATGCAACAAGGTTTATTGCATTGATACCAACAAAGTACTGTAATCACTTCTGTTAAACACTGCCACAAATCTTTCATTTTTACAGTATAGTTTATGCCACAGGCAGGAATCAAGAAGTGGTTGATCAATAATAATGATATGACTTTGTTTTAGCTTGAAGAAAGGAGAGAAAGAAATGTCTGGGTGAAATTCCATCTTCTATCAAAATTGCAGATAAGACTTAAGTGAAAATACTTTTTTCTTCTGAACTGGTTTCCAAATAGTAGTTGAATCTCTTTCAGAGGACTTCTTCTCTCACTTCTACAAGTAGAGAGACTGCTAGAACATTTGTGTGAACTTCAGTTATAAAGCTGGCCCATTCTCTTTTGGGAATGGTGAAATTCCACCCTTATCTCCAGATGCTCCATCACCATTATAGCTGATTTAGGACCAACACATTTACCTTTGAAGGATTAAAACATTTGTTTTCTCCATAACAAATGTACATATAAAATAAAAGAAAATGCACACTTATGGCCATTATGCATCATTAAAGCGTAAACCTATATTAAAGCGTAAAGCTATATTTTTTAACTTTTGCTTGATATTTGCTGATTTGGTACAACCAAACAGGACAGGTACCGACTTCAACGGATAGTTAGGACTGCAGAAAAAATAACTGCAACCAGCCTACCTTCCATAGAGGACTACATATTGTACAGGTCAGAAGGAGGACTGAGAAAATATCTACAGACCACTCACACCCTGGACATAAATTGTTTCAACTCCTCCCCTCAGGATAGCAATAGCACTTAGACTTATATATCACTTCACACTGTTTTACAGCTTTCTCTAAGTGGTTTAGAGTCAGCATATTGCCCCCAATAATCTGGATCCTCATTTTATCGACCTTGGAAGGATGGAAGGCTGAGTCAACCTTGTGCTGGTGAGAATCGAATTGCTGAATTGCTGGTAGCTGACAGTCAGAAGAGGTAGCCTGCAGTACTGCTTTCTAACGACTGGATGCTACTATAGAACACTGCATGCCAAAACAACTAGACACAAAGACAGTTTTTTCCCTCATGCCATCACTCTGTTGAATACCTAATTACCACAATACTATCTTATGTCTAAGGATATTTACCTTAGTATGGCTATATTATTATTATTATTGGTTACTCTTTAGTGAGATTCACAGCCTTTGAGGCTGGTTAATACCTCAGCAGCTCGAGTCCTAACCAAGGACCTAGGAACTGTTAAGGTTTTGTCGGAGGATGTAAGCTGTTCCGAGTAAGGTGGTTTTTTGTAGAGTCAAAATGTTCAAGTCTGGCAAATTTAGAATTTCTAAATAGCGGGGTAGCCCTTTGGGTATTGCTCCAAGGGCTCCAATTACAATCGGGACAACACATGATTTCTTTTTCCACAATCGCTCAACTTCAATTTGTAAGTCCCGGTACTTTGTGATATTATTATTATTATTATTATTATTATTACTACTACTACTACTACTATTATCATCATCATCATCATCATCAACAACAACAACTTTTCTACTACCTTCTCCTTTTGGTATCTTATGATTATATTGTTATTTGTACATTTGGTGTTAGTATGTACATGTTGTTTGTATGTACACTGATTAAATTACTTTATTTGTAAGTACCCTGAGAGCTTATGTACTGGAGACAAATTCCGTGTGTGTCCAATCACACTTGGCCAATATTCTGTTCTGTTCTGCTCTGCTTTACTCTACTCCCACATGTTTCTTTTCAAAGGCATTATTTATGCAGAGTTGTGCAGAAAACGTGGAACTATGGAACTATCTCTTGTCATTACTCATTCTTCCTAGTTATAAGGAATCACTGTTTCTCTATATCCTTTAAATTGCAGCAGTATCTAGATGTTAGACACAGGCTGAAAACAGGGCTGCAAAAACAAGCAAACATTAATGGAATTAATTAATTAATTGAATTAATGGAAAGGATAAATAGATCCTATCAAGGTATAAAGTGAGATTAATAGCTCGAAAAGGAAGCTACCTTCTCTCCAGCCATTAGCCTTGTTTTAGAAGTATAGAGATGTTGATTATTTATTTATTTATTTATTTATTTATTTATTTATTTATTTATTTATTTATATTTCAATGTATATGCTAATTGTATCAGGAAATGACTCTAAGCATCTTACAGAATAAGATTAAAACATCCTTATTAAAACATCCTTACTGTACTGCTTTCCATTGTGGTATTTTTTATTATTTCAAATTTAATTTTTCAGCACCAAATAAAAGGAAAGTTTTGATTTTCTTAATTTTTAAATTATGATAAATAAATAAGCAGCCTTGACCTCTCTCTTGCTCTTGAGTAATATCTCAATAGATACTGGTAGTTGTTATCTGTAGTGATAGAGGATACTTCCTACCCAAAATATTGATTCAAAATTGTCATAAATTAACATTTTTGCTTTCCTGAAATAAATGCTTTGCTTTATTAAGCTTATGCTAAATTTGAAGATTCACCCATATCCTGAATTTATATATAATAAGTTTTTTTCCTAAGACCACTTTAAGTTCAAAGACTATATCTGAAACAAAATGAAGGAACTATTATTGGATGAAAAGTAATATCAACATTTAGAGAGCAATTATTAGGTCTTCTATCTCTAGTTCAGGATTTTCACAGGGCTTCTCTTTAATTTTTTAAAGATTAATTTTAAAACTTTCCAGAAGTGACATTTCCTGCTTTAAATATCTTGCAAGATGAACTTCAGTTGATAACACTATGTATAAAAATCTTCTTGCTGGAACTAGTCATTGTGGAAATGTTACATTTTCATATGTCATTGGTCACTTATTTAAACTGTGATAAGACACACAGAAACTGATAAATTGTACACATTCACTAACACTATCCTTTTCAGGAGAGACTGATAAATCAAAACCTTCAAAACCTATGTTGAGAAACTTGCTTAAATTATCTATTTCCTATAGAAACCAATACTGATAATGCATAAAAAGACACATCAAAATTAAGTTATATAGATATAGGAGCTTGGCATAAGTAAGAGAATTAAAGAATAGAGATGCCAAGATCATAGATACTATGTAAATTCTTAAAGATGAAAACCTGAAAGCAAAATGTTAAACTTCTTTGGAAGCTCTTAAGGACTGGAAAGCAGAATACGATATGCCTAACAATTATTTCATGCATTGTATTTCCTGTGAGTTGGATAGTTTTTATGCTGAAAAGGTAAAATAAAAGCTTCAGAACCAAAAGAAAAGTAAAATGAGAGCACTGCTTACAATAGCTAGTTTTTTGGGCTGACCTGACGATATAAATGATTCAAACATTTTAATTTTAACATTTTAGAGATATTTTACTTTAGAGGGAACATTTTCACATATAAATGATCTGTAATGTTCATTTATATGCTTGGGTTAAGAGGCAATATTCAAATGTAATCTCCTTTCCTTTAATTTTTCTGATTTCTAATGAAAAGTCATTTCTTGGCAGAAACATATAATAGAGTGAGACAAATATGAACAAACCTCCTTTTTTTTTCAAACTGATGCTTGTGTAACTAATGAGATGTGGGTATATGGGCAAAACAAAGTTAACAACTGTTTGCCGTAGAAACAGAGAAGTTGGTGTTAGATGCGTATTGTCTCAGGTTTTGGGAGATGCAGCTTTCTGCACAAATAATTTGTAACTGTCAAATATTTATCATTTACTGCATTTCATATTGGGTAACTCCAGGAACTGGGATGAAGCCAGCAGATGGTGATAGAATTTAAACTTATGATACAGTTCAGTAATCAATAAGCCTTTGAAACACAGATATGCTCTTTCATCCTTATATAATCTCCTCTCTAAATTCCAAGCTAAACTTGATAAATACATTCTACGCTCTGCTCCATTTTCAGTCTGCTATATCCTGTCTTCCTAAGCAAAGACAACTAGCAAATTTGGATTGACTAAAAGGCTAATCCATCTGAAGAGCCACCTTTGATAGCATTAAAGAGCAGAACTAGAAATCATGAACATATTTGAACAAATCACAGAGGAGCCATTGTTCAGCTAACACATAATTGTGGAGCCACATTTTAAGGAAGCCTTACAAAAATAACTTAGATTGGGGGAGGGAAAGAGGATAAAAATTTAACTCTCATTAAAACAGCATAAAACAAAAGAATTAAGTCATATATTTATTGCCTCCAGACTGCTTTGATGTGGTATAAATTGCTTAAGGCTACTGTGGGAATAAAATCTTTCCACACTGAATTGAAGTTCCAATTGTGAAATCCATTGTTTGACACCACTAATATACTTACAAGAAATTAAATTTATATTAATATATTATATTTTATATTATAATATATTATATTATATTAAATTATATTTATATTAATTTATATTAATTTATTACATAAATCCAAAAGCCTAAGAAAAAAGTAGATTAATTCCCTATTCTTTCTAGTGTTCCTTCTGGATCCCATTTTGCCAGGAGATGAGCACAGAAAGAATACAGATTACGGTATACAGAAGTGGCTGCCAATCTGATCTTGCCTCTATCGTACCCAGAAGAGCCGCTAAAAAGGAAGATAAGACATGTCACTCATTTCGATGCAGTACAGGAAATACTGCAACATTCTTCCCTCTCTACATTCTGTATGATGCCGCTGTTTAAAATGCTCTGTAATGCAAACTGTAATCCTCAGTCTTACAACTCAATCAGATATTTATTAATTTGTGACATCATGCCCACTAACTGTCCCTAAAGCTTCTATTGTCTCTCTCTCTGTGTGAGTGAGAGATAGAGAGAGGGACGGAGGGAGAAGGAGGAGAGAGAAAGAGAGAGAATGAGAATGAGAATTGATTCTACTCCTTTTCTGCTTGCTTTGCTCAAACCTTTCTTCTGCTGGGCATGCAAGAGTATTTCACTGTTGCAAGCCATAATTGAAAAAGACAGAAATGCTCAATATGACTCATACATTATTCAACTTATCATCTGCCCAAGAGAAAAAGAAAAGGTTTGCATATCTACCTCTTCTCCTATCAACAGAAAAAAATAATTTTCAATTACATTATATGTATGCAATTCTGTTCATCAAGAGAATCTGGAGCCAGAGAGACAGAAACGCAGACAAAAAGATAGGCCAGGGAAGCAACTGCAACAAATTCACTTATGCGTGGATTCTTGGCTCCAGTTTGCTTCTTTATGATGTATCAAATTGAGAATGTTACCAAATAAAACAAATGTCAAAATCCAGGGCGAAAATATAAATCAAATCCTGTATTAGCTATCTGAAATGACACCAATGAAACTAAATAAATCCTGACTGAATGTGAAGTTCTGTTTTAATGTAAAGTCTTATAGAACCTCTGTTAATACTTTTGTAGCATATATTTATGATAAAACACACAAGACTTTCTTGACAATTATTAAAAAAATACATAACAGAGGATTTCTATATTCCATTATTACTTAAAAAAAAAACAAGAACAACCTGAGGACTCTTGAGGCCATTTTTGCAGGGTTGCCACCAGCATCCACAATCAGATAGAATTTTAAAACATCAACAAACCTAACAGCATTGTATAGGATGGTCAAAATTTTCACAGCAATCCTTTAAGAAGCTGTCCCAAGCCAATTGTTCTTGATTAATAAAATGGACTTGAAATATCATTTTCTTGAACTTCAGTCTCAATTGCTTACATTTATAAAGGTCCTAATGACAAGGAAGTCTGAGGAATCAAAATATTCTGTGCTATTGTTTTATTCATATAAAAAAATTCCTCAGTCATGAACTTAGTTACTTGGGAAATAATCATATAGGACCAACCAAAATCCCACATCAAAAAGTAATTGTCCTCTTGGAAGAACCCAAATAGCATTCATGAACTGGCCTGCAATCCTAGTCAAGGCTCAAACCAGGACAGAGTTATTACCCTTTCAAGTTCCTGAAAATATATTTATTTGTATAAAATGATGACAAGGGTAATAAATTCACAAAACCAGTCAGTTACAGCCAAAATCCTGGCACTCCACTCCTTTCTTTTTCTTTTTTTGCTTTCCAATTGCATCTTTTGTTTCTAATATATATGCCAGAGGAAAAAGACACCAGAGGTTTTCAGATAGGATAGTATAATATTCCTGGTCAGACCGTATCTGATCCATATCACTGACTCTCTACCAGAAGAAATAAAAACAGAAATGTATACAGATATCTATCTGATTCTGTACATTTACAAACATAAAACAAGTTGAACAATATTTATACATTGAAGAAAATCCATTAAAACCACAAGAAAAATAAACAGAAACTGCTGGTCTCACACACATATATGATATAGCCCATTTTACAGTATTAAACTATGTTATCACCAAAATATTAAGCAAAGTTGTCACCAAACAGTAAATTGCCCATTTTTGCTATCACATATAGTATTTAAATGCAACACAGCAATTAAGCAAGTTACCTACCTTCTAATACTGTAAGTTTGGCACTAGTGTTTATCTCGCCAACACTGCTGGTAGCCATGCACTCATAAATTGCTTCATCCCGAAGGACACGGAGTGGTTGAATCCGCAGAACTGATCCAGAACCATCATCAAATTCAATAACCTTTTTCAAGAGAGAGAAAAGTTATTATCAATTCATTAGTACAATTGATCCATAGAAGACCACTACCTCTGCACGTGTTAGTATTTTAAATTTTTTATCTATAATTGTGAAATTATGAAGTGCTAGGGAAATCATATATTCCTCTATGCACAACTCCTTCACTGTCACAGTGGTTAAAACTTACATCAACAGACATAACCAGATGGCTATGGCTTCAGATAATATAAAATCCTACTCTTATAATATATCATGTTTGCAGATGTATGGATAGATTTGGTATTATCCAAGACAAACAAAAAACAAAATTACTATATTAGGTATAGATAAAATGCCAAATGTGGCAGGCAGGAAGACAGGCAGGCAGGCAGGGGTGGCTGCAACTGATGTTCAATTCAATATTTATTAATATTAAAGATTTAAGATGAAATATGCTCATAATATGCTGGATCTGACCGAACACTAGTGAGGTCTTATATCAAGACCTACTTAGTGGCGATAAAAGCGGCGAAGTGTAATTATTTCTCCGCTCTTATCGCGTCGGCAGATAATCGCCCAGCCGCCTTGTTTAGGGTGACCCGCTCCCTCCTCCATCTGGGAGCGCGGGAAGACCCCTTGCAAGGGCGTGCTGAGGATTTTGCATGTTATCTGCACGATAAAATCGGTCAGATTCGGGACGGCTTGGACTCTGACTGGGTGGGTTCAGGCGATGTGTCTGAGGCGGGTCTTGAGAATGTCATCTGGGAGGAGTTCGATTCTGTGACTCCTGAGGACGTGGACAGGATGCTGGGGAGCTTGAACGCAACCACATGTTTATTGGACCCGTGTCCCTCCTGGCTGGTGCTGGCTACCCGGGAGGTTACACGAGGCTGGCTCCAGAGGATTATTAACGCTTCTTTAAGCGAGGGTGTCTTGCCTCCCGCCTTGAAAGAGGCGGTGGTGAGGCCCCTCCTCAAGAAGCCTTCTCTGGATCCGGCTGTTTTGGCAAACTATCGTCCTGTCTCCAACCTTCGCTTTGTGGCGAAGGTTGTTGAGAGTGTGGTTGCGCGACAGCTCCCACAGTACCTGGATGAAGCTGTCTATCTGGATCCGTTCCAGTCCGGCTTCCGGCCTGGGTACAGCACGGAAACGGCATTGGTCGCGTTGGTTGATGATCTCTGGAGGGCTCGGGACAGGGGTTGTTCCTCTGTCCTGGTCCTATTAGATCTCTCAGCGGCTTTTGATACCATCGACCATGGTATCATGCTGCGCCGGCTGGAGGGGTTGGGAGTGGGAGGCACCATTTTACGGTGGTTCTCCTCTTATCTCTCCGACCGGTCGCAGTCCGTGTTGGCAGGGGGGCAGGGGTCGACCCCGAGGCACCTTGTTTGTGGGGTGCTGCAAGGGTCGGTCCTCTCGCCTCTCCTGTTCAACATTTATGTGAAGCCGCTGGGCGAGATCATCTGTGGATTTGGGGTGCGATGCCATCTGTACGCTGATGATACTCAGCTGTACATCTCCACCCCAGACCACCCCAACGATGCCCTTGAAGTGATGTCCCGGTGCCTGGAGGCCGTGCGGGTCTGGATGGGGAGGAACAGGCTTCGACTCAACCCTTCCAAGACCGAGTGGCTGTGGATGCCGGCGTCCCGATATAGCCAGCTGGTGCCAACTCTGGCTATTGGGGGCGAGTCAGTGGCCCCCACGGAGAGGGCTCGCAACTTGGGCGTCCTCCTGGATGCACGGCTGTCTTTAGAAGAACATATGACGGCCGTGGCCAGGGGGGCTTTTTATCAGGTTCGCCTGATACGCCAGTTGCGTCCCTTTCTGGATCGGGACTCCCTATGCACGGTCACTCATGCCCTCGTCACCTCTCGCCTGGACTACTGCAATGCTCTCTACATGGGGCTCCCCTTGAGGAGCACTCGGAAGCTCCAGCTGGTCCAGAATGCGGCCGCGCGGGTGATTACGGGAGCGACTTGGCGCTCCCATGTGACACCTTGCCTGCGCGAGCTGCACTGGCTCCCGGTGGTCTTCCGGGTGCGCTTCAAGGTATTGGTTCTCACCTTTAAAGTGCTCCATGGCTTAGGACCTGGCTATCTGCGAGACCACCTTCTGCCACCGATAACCTCCCACCGGCCAATTCGGTCCCACAGAGAGGGCCTCCTTAGGGTGCCGTCGGTCAAGCAATGCCGACTGGCGGCCCCCAGGGGGAGGGCCTTCTCTGTGGGGGCACCCGCCCTCTGGAACGAGCTCCCCCCAGGAATACGACTAATCCCAGACCTCCGTACCTTCCGTCGAGCTTTGAAGACCTTCCTATTCCAGCAAGCTGGCCTGGCTTAAAATTTTTTAAAGGGTTTTTAAGGGTAATGGGTTTTAATACTTCGGGAAGCCAATTGGATTTAATTTTGTTTTAAATTATTTTAAATTTTGTATTGTATGTATTTTAATTTGGCTATGCACCGCCCTGAGTCCTTCGGGAGAAGGGCGGTATACAAATTTAATAAATAATAATAATAATAATAAATTTCCAGAAGTATTTAAGGCCCTCCAAAGATAACTGGAATAAAGTTTGCCATACTACTGAACTTCAAATTTAATTAAACCAACATTTTTAACGTTCAGTGAGTGAATTATTACACTAAAATTTGGCTAGTGTAACAAAACACCATTTGCTCAAATTAGAATAGGAGTGAGTAGTTGGAGGAGGGATGAGTAAAGGAAAAGGGAGCATAAACACTCAAAGAGATATAGAGGTATAGAGACCCATTTGTGAATTTCCTGAGAGAAACAGAAATAATTAAATAGAGTCTTTATATGTCTGTTCCACTGAAATTAAAATAGTGTTTACCAATCCTAAAACAAAGGGTTTTTATTTTACTCTAAAACCATCTATAAATTGATCTTTAATAGCAAAAAGTAGAATAGTTTAATTTTATTTTAGTTCGCTGAAGAAAGTGCTTCTGTAAATGAAACTGGGTGGAGTTGATAGCATCAATCTCTTGCAGTCACCAGGTATTCCATACATTCTGCTCAGTAGTGCTGGGATTTCTTTAGAACCATCTGGGAGAGCAAGAAGAAACCATGGAAAGCAATGCAGAAAAGCATGCTTTTTTCCACTCCTTTGCTACTGAATTCCACCCAAAGGCTCCATATTAGTAGACATAGGAATTAAATGACTTTGCATTAATCTAATTTCAATTCATCAGCAGAAAGAAATGATCACATCACTGAAATGATACAATGATCATACATGGAAGTTATACCAAAATGGGATGAAATTTACTTCCTCTAAATAAGAATAATTAAGTCTTGTTAACTGAGAACTTGACAAGCAGGACATAACTATAATAGCATTCTCTTCTCCTTCTCCAACAATTAATACCCGGAAGCATAGTGCTTCTGAGCTGAAAGCAGTTATATACCCATTTTAACCAACAGTAGTAAACTGTTTTGTTTTCATCTTCTTTTAGATTTGCATATCGTAAACCCCACAGTTAACTGTGCAGCGTAAAAAGTAAAATGTAGTCCTACTCAAGGATGTACATATAAAAATACACCTTCCAGTCCTCAGGTTTCATATTACTTAATTCCATTCAATATATGAGCATTCTTCCAAAATTACAAGCAAATGTTCATTCTCTACATACCTCAAATCGCTGGGAGCTGACCTTTTTTCCTTTCTTCATCCAAGTGATGCGTGGCTTTGGCTCTCCTGTTGCTTGGCATACAAAGGAGGCCACGCCACCAGAAATCCCAATCTGATCTTCAGGGGTTTTCATAAAGTTTGGTTTGCCTATAAGAAAAAATATACGAACTGGTGAGATATAGCACCTAAAATATATAGCATTTCAAATTAGGAGTAAGTACAAATTAAGTACAACCAAATTGAGCCTTGGTGACGCAGCAGACTAAAGCACTGTTAAGTAACACCAGCTGCCTGCAATTACTGCAAGTTCAAATCTCACCAGGCTCAAGGTTGACTCAGTCTTCCATCCTTTCGAGGTAGGTAAAATGAGGACCCGGTTTGTGGGGGCAATAAGCTGACTTTGTATAAAAAAAAGAACACCGCTTGGGGGGGTCCGAAAGCCCTACTAAGCAGGTATATATAAAAGTATGAAGGCTATTGCTTAACGCATTGTAAGCCGCCCTGAGTCTCCAGAAAAGGGCGGCATATAAATCGAACCAATAAATAAATAAATAAACAAACAAACAAACAAACAAACAAACAAACAAACAAAAAATAAAATAAAATAAAATAAAATAAGATAAAATAAAATAAAATAAAATAAAATAAAATAAAATAAAATAAAAACAACTTCAACAGCACAAAGCTGCCTTACGCAACTGTCTCATGACAACATGTTATTTTTCCTAGGAAAGATATCGGAAGTTAAGAACTTGGGAAGGAATTTGAGAATGTTTTTTTGGAATATTTCTATCTCAAATAATCTATTAATATTACACACATACTTGCATAAATATTACACACACACACACACACACACACACACACACACACACATTTCCTTTGAATTAGTCTTGACTCCTGGGTCCCTACAGTTATCTTGGCATAGTTTTTCAGAAGTGGTTTGCCACTGCCTGTTTGCTAGGGCTGAGAGATAGTGACTGGTTCATGGTCACACAGCTGGCTTCATGCCAAGAGAGACACTAGAACTCACGCTCTCCTAGTTTCTATCTAGATGTCTTAACAATTATATCAAACTGGCTCTCATGTCTGTCTATATCCATCCATCCATCCATGGCTGATTTTGCTTTGTTGAGTTGTAAAACACAAAAACCGTTTAATAGAGACTTGCTACTTTTTTAAAAAAAATCAAACTCCTGGTAATGCCAATCCCCAATAAGTGTATACTATTAAAAAAGAGTGAGTGAGTGAGTGAGTGTGAGTGAGTGAGTGAGTGAGTGAGAGAGAGAGAGAGAGAAAGAGAGAGAGATTGCTCTTTTCCGTAAAGAGTTGAGAAGTGATGACTTGCTGACTCTGCAAACTGTTCTCAGACTGAGAAGGGAGGAAATGTCAATCTAGCCAGTCTTTTTACTCAATATAAATACCTTTCTTTAAAAAATGTTTTCACGTGATGCAGTGTATTAAAATGACAGGATCATAATCCCAAATTTAGCTGATCATTGAAAAAAATGGATCAGAAAAATACAACTAAAAAGTTCATGGAATAATACAGTCATTTTATTTACCAGCAGATCATTTGAATACTAAAATTAGAAAGTGATATTAGATATTAATCAGAACTGAGGCCATCACACTGCAAGGTCTTTAGAGAAATATTTAGGAATCGGTAGATTAGAAACAATTTAAAACCTTATTTAAGTATGCAGGAAAAAAGAGACCAGGGAAGAAAAAAGTGTGCAATTGTACAACTGAACTATTTAAACTTGCAAGCCACCTAGGACTTGCAACTTCCTGCTGGCTTCCCCCACTGACTTTCTTTGTTGGGAGTTGACAAGAAGTCACAAGTCATGATCACATGCAGTTTAGATTTAACAATCTGTTATCCACACTTAGCAAAGGTAACAGGGACTTACAAGATTGTTGTTGCTAAGCAATGTGGTCACATGATGTCATCCATTACAACCACATCATTTTGTGACAAAAACTCTGGTCCCAATGATCATTGTTAAGTGAGGACTACCTCTAATCAGATTGTATATTATTCTAAACAATGATTTAATATTCAGTGAATAGATCTGAAAAACATGAGCAAGACTTATGCTCATAAACTTTCTCTCCACCATAGCTGCCTGAACTTAATGTGACTGAAAAAAATATTTCCCCTTTTTGGGAGCAAGAATCCTCCAGAATCCACTGGAATTAGGCAGCCAATAAATTTAAATAAATACTGTTTAGAAAAATTCATTGAAAGTGTTAAGTAAGTGCCTGGCTTCCCAGTCTTCTTCTGTAATCCAACATGATTTTACTTTATTTCATTATTTCATTACTTATTTTTCACATTTCTCTACTGCCCATCTCCCTCAAAGAATAACCCTTTGGGTTACTAATTATGTCCTTTTAGAACAGCGGAACTCTTTAAAAAAAATGTTTTGAAGGCAGAACAAGAAATTGTATTTCGGAATTTCTGCTATAGTGTTCTAGATCCGGGATGGCGAACCTATGGCACGCAAGCCACAGGTGGCACGCGTAGCCATATCAGTGGGCACGCCAGCTCAGCTCTGGCACGCATGTGCGTGCCGGCCAGCTGATTTTCGGGCTTTCTGGGCCCACCAGAAGTAGGGAAACAGGCTGTTTCCTGCTTCCGGAGGGCCTGGGGGGGTGGGGAAGGCTCTTTTTTCTTTCTCACCTGGCTCCAGATCCTGTCTGTGCATCTGGGGAGGGCGAAAACAGCCTTTCCCGCTCCCTCGGAGCCCTCCGGAGGCCTGAAACAGCCCATTTCCCAACTCCCGGTGGGACAGGAAGTGATGTTTTTTGCTGTCCCCAGCCTCCAGGGATTCCTAGACAGGCTCTGGAGGCTGGAGACAGCAAAAAATGTCACTCCTGTCCCACTGGGAGTTGGGAAATGGGCCACTTTAGGCCTCTGGAGGGCCTCCGAGGGAGTGGGAAAGGCTGTTTTACCCTCCCCAGATGCACAGACAGGATCTGGAGCCAGGTGAGAAAGAAAAACGGGCCTACCAGGCCATTGCGTGCCAGGAGCAGGGGGGGAAAGGGGTTGCACACGCATGCACAGGGCGCATAGAATTATTGTGTGGGCACACGCACGCGCAAACCTGCCCTACCCCACCTCCTCCTGGCACGCGATGGCAAAAAGATTAGCCATCACTGCTCTAGATCAACCAAGGGTCAAAAAAGTCAAAATCTGGTATCAAATCTCTTTGCAGAAGAAGATGATCAACAAAATGAATTTGACACAAACTTTCTTTAGTAAATTTAAATGTCAAGGAATAGAATTTAGAGTACAGAATTTTAAGAATTATAATAGAAACCCTGTAGCCATCCTATATTATGAATTTATTACAGCATGTTCTCTTTGAAGCTTTTCCATTTCTTTTACTCAGGTAGTTTTCATTTCAGGCAAAGAATCCAATAATTCACTAATGAATGCTCCTGTCTATTATATGTCTCTGTGTGACTGCATTCGATTTCACTTTTAGCACAAATGCTACAACTGCCTTTGGAATTAAGCAAAAGATATATTTGTTTAATTGTAAAATATTTCATATAATATATAATTTAGGATGTCTAGATCTGGGGAATGTGGCATCCTTATTAAAGGACAGCAATGTGTTACGTCAAATCTATACATTTTAAAATTTCAAGTGCACAAAGAAAACATCTAAACTTTTTCCTTGTAGATTCTTCTTTATAATTCCAGAACAAATGAGTGGAAGAGCAATTGCTTTCTATAATATACACAATTAGTCAAGTTTTTATCAAAATGTGTTTTCAATTTATAGCATGCACTGTCAGTATGCTATTAAAATGTTTTGCAGGCTACTAACTTTGAGTTTATTTGCAAAATGAGTCTATTATTGCATTAACTGGATTTTAATGGATTCTTACAGGGCACTTACATTTCAACTTAGAGTTCTAATTTACAATTGTCTTTAAACTATCAAAATAATCAAATTGCAGAAAAAATATATGAAAAGCTGAAAACATACCAGGTCAAGAGAAAAAGTAGTACAAAACCTACTGCCTGGAAAGAAAATGGAGGTGAATACTTATGCTTCCAAAATACAAACATAAACATTGCTTTTCTTCACACATTTGATATATAAGATTACTAAAAAAAAGACTAAAATGTTTTCAGCTTCCTTTGCAATCAGTTGGTTATTAATACAGCAACTTTATATGTCTCATCAGTCTAATCCCATTCCATTTCAAGGAATTAAGATGAGCTCATCTTTCTTTTATAGATAAATGTAAGGCACATACTTGGGTTTGTCTTCCAAGCTCAGCAAACAATTTCAATTGGTTTCTCAATTGGCGATACAGATAAAAGCAGAGCTCATTTAATGATTATATGTATTATTCATTGAACTGGATCTTGACCTGGTGAGGACAGCATCCACATTGGTAATGAGCACGCTCTGCAATTCACATTATATCAACCATTTTTTTTTAAAAAAAATCCTTTGAATTTTTATATAGAGAATTCAGAACAGAGCAGCAGCAAAACAAAAAATAGGATTACACATAAGTACTAAAATATTAAATTTCATTTCTTGGGAAGGAATTAAAAATATTGTAACACACATTCATAGAATAATTATTGCTCAGCTTTCAAGAAAAATGAAAATAGCAGTTTACAACCTGTCCACGTGCATAATGTTAACCTCATTCCCAAACCCTGATTTTAATAGATTTAAAGATATTCTTTTTATGTGGATCAAACAGAAGATTGCCTAGTTTCAAGCGCACCTCAGTGGTTTAATTAGAATCATCTCTTTTGGAAGGCTCATAGATCGAACTTAATAATGTTATTTTCTACAAGCTATTGAAAAAGCTAATTATCTTTACTATTATGGTTCTAATTTGTCATATTCTTGCACCCACTTTGTATGGATGTTGTGTGCAATCACTAGAAGTCAAGCTCATCTTGAGGGAATCTACTTTTCTGAGAATAGATTTGTATTTCAATTTTCAATTAACTCTCATTTAAGTTCAGATCCAAAACATGAACTTTTTCCTTTAGTAGAAGGGTGTCACTATCTGCTGTGAATAAAACAGGAGAAGATGAAACTGCATGTTTTTTCAGTTATCTTTTCCCAGTCATTCCTCATGTATTGTATTAGTAAATTTGATGCATGAACCAGCTACTTGGCCTGTGGGAGAAGTTATTGAATTGCAAATTCACCAGTCATAAAAGATCTTCAAATCAAGAACCTAACTTAATACAGGCAGAAATAAAAAGATAATTTAAGTCTCATAAAACAAAATAAAACCATTTATTTTAAACTTTCGATTGAATTTATTTATTTAAGCTGTACTAACTATTGGCATTCTCAACTGCTTACAATAAAAAACATAAAAGGAGACTTAAAACCAGAGATATTAAAATCAAAGTTAAAATAATCAACTTTTAAAGTCCTATTTTAAAAAAATGTTTTTCTAATATCTTTTAAAAGTCAACCAGGAATATCCCTACTCCTCAACACCTTTCCAGGTCACGAGACAGCATATTCCATAGACCCCGGGCAATTACCCCTAGTCGACCCAAGTCAAGCTGCTGGCATCTCAGGTAACCTCTTTACATGATCTCAGTAAAGAAAGAGGAAAGGAGTTATCAAAAATTGCCTGGATCTAAACTATGTAGAACTTTAAAGGTCATAGTCAACACTTTGTATTTTGCACAGAAATAATGCTTTTCTCTCTGGGATCTGGTTCTCAAAAATAAATAGGTTGTCATTATATGTGGCCTTTACCAAAAAAAGGAACTGATGGAAACTGCCCCCCCCACTATAGAGTTACTTCTAGATGTTAACATGGAGTGAGTAGGAGAAAGAAGAACAATTATTTGAACAATGATCAAGGCACTCACATTTAATATACTGCAGTTCCTGAAAGTATATGCTTTTCAAAGTTTTCTACAATAAACCAAAAGTTCCTGATTCTTTGTGTCCGATTTGTGTGCTAGATTATTCCAGTCTAGCTCGCTAGGGGAAATCTGACAGGTAAATTACCTCCTACACAGGAGGCAAGCTTATTTTGTCAGGCTACTGATCACTGAAGACGTCACTAATATTGCTCCAATACATGACCCAAGGAGACTAGCAACAGAATCTGGTAAACACTGTGCATAGTTGAACCAAGTAATTAACCTAATGACACAAAAGATTGTCCAAATCCAGCAACCACAAGCCACTACACTGTTTCCTAATGCCAAGTTCCTTCAGTCTCAGAGTTAATGACAGATAAATATAAGAAACTCCGGACAGGTTTAAGGCATATTTTATTCAATGTGAATTTTAAATCTCCTTGAGATATGGAGAAGAATTTAAAACTATTAAATTGATTTACAGTGAATAAAGTTTATGCTTCTTTGGTAGATTTATGTGACAATATTTCCCAAGTCAGCAATTGTTGACATTTTTTTTTAAAATGCACAATTATCCTTTATCCTTTATAAAGAGACCATGAGGGAATCCCAATTATATTGGGAAATCAACTTCAAGTAGCCGGAATATGGATTCACATCTTAATAACTTTTCTTGGAAAGTCTGTATAACAAAAAATATACATAACCACTATAAAATTAGGAAATTTAAATAAAAATGTTGTTACTAGTCCTTTATTTTTTAAAAATAATTTTTATTAAACAGTTTGTCTTTAAAAACACAAAAAACAATCACACACATATAAAAACAAAACATGTCAAAACATAACGTATTGAACATTACATAATATTAATGGTAATTTTACACCATTTCGTATCAATTTACATACTTTGCTTTTGTAGTTCTCTATTCTATCATTTTTATTTACTACTCAATAGTAGAGTAATCGCATTACTCCAACATACACACACAGACCCACACACACACACACAATTATAATATTCACTTGTTCTTATCTACACATTTATATTCATTTATATTTACCTCTCTTTATTTAACGTTGTTCAGTAAAATCAATATTAAGTTAAACATTTCTTGTTCTGATTTCTATTTTCGAGCCAACTGTACATTTTATTCCATATTTCATAATAGTCCGAATCCTCTCTCTCTTACTAGTCCTTTAAATCACATACAAAGAGCACTAGAGATAGCTAAGGATTGTCAAATCTGATTTTTTAAAAATTGTATAAAATATTGTCTATAAAACAGAATCTAAACAGACTTTATGTCTATCTATGACAGCCCTGTTTAGCATGTAAATTGACTTTAATGAAGATCACTCATGTTAAGCCTATTTTAGAGTACAAAAGTGCTTTATGGATAACAGTAAGAGTTGGAAGGGACCTTGGAGGTCATCTAGTCCAACCCCCTACTCACGCAGGACACCCGTACTAGGGATTCGAACCGCCGAACTACCGATCTTTCTGATCGACAAGCTCAGCGTCTTAGCCACTTGAGCCACCTAGTCAGGCTGATAAATGAACATTTTTTGCTTGATATGTATGTTATCATTTGTAATTTTTGTAATTTGTAATTTTTTGAAGTAATAACAGAACAGACTCCTATACTAGATCTTTTACATGTGTTTTATTGCACACAGTGACTGTAAGATCTTAAACTATAAGAAAGAAAGTGGCATCTATTTAGAATAGAGGAAAATATATTGAAATAAGTGAAATTGCTTTAATTTGAGGATGGTGGAGCCTTTGAACTCCTGATAATACTGAACCAGCTAGTTGCTAGTTCTACAATTCTGAGAAAAAATAGTTCTGTTAAAGCCATCTATTACCCCACTCTTAAAAAGCAGATTTCTAAATAAATCTTTGAGATACTTTTATAGGATGAACCTCAATGAAACTCCTCTCTTTATTTCCTTCTGATGAGAAATACAATTTTGTCATCTTGTTAAAAATATGGTCAATGCAGAGAGAAGTATTTTGGCTAGCCCTACTGTATGACTTCTGTCTCTAAATGACGAGAAAGAAAATCCCACCAATATAAAGATGAAATTGAAAACCAGTATCACCTCTAGCTTCCTGACTTCCTTTACGTAAAAATTAAAGTGATTGCCCCTTAAAAAATTCTTTTCCAGGATTTGTCCATTGTACAATGCACTGTTCTGGATTTTGATTTGCCGTCACCAATGGAACATTTTTACATTATTTATTCTTGTCTTGCAGATTGAGAGAGAGAGAGAGAGAGAGAGAGAGAGAGAGAGAGAGAGAGAGAGAGAGAGAGAGAGAACAAAGAAGACAAGACACTGTTAATTCTATACTATTTTCAGCTTTAAAACAGTTGTGCATTTGATTTGGAAACTGAACTGCTGGGCTGTCCTTTACTACAAGAAGGAAACTGAGTTAAGAGCTATTTATATTTGCACATTGTGAATAACATTTGGAAGACACTAAAATCCTGCTGCGTAAACTCTTCAATTTCAATACACTCTGAATTCAATAGCATCATAGCAGCCAGAGTCTGGAATCTATCTTGCAGATTTCTGTAATAATTATTAATAATGTCACCAGCCACTTTTGTTTTGCTAATTTGGTGCTTTACCTACGAATAAGTGAACTTCATGGAATAAATTACATACACAAGGTAAGTGCTGTTTTTATGTATGTAATCCATCCACTATGATTTCAGAGTATATCCACATTGTACTTAAGTACATTACACAATGGGTTGGCATTCAACCAAGCAAATTTATCAGATAAACTGAATTCATCAAGATAGATGTGTGTGTGTGTGTGTGTGTGTGTGTGTGTGTGTGAGAGAGAGAGAGAGAGAGAGAGAGGGAGGGAGGGAGGGAGGGAGGGAGAAACTCTACAAAGAAAAATAATATATTGGCATTTAATCAAAAAATTGTACAAGTTTACATTGAACGTAAGAATACAATTTCTCAAACAACTCATTTCTGTTGTCTAATTCAAAGGTTCCCAACCCCTGGGCCATGGCCCACTACCAGCCATGGCCTATTTGCAACCAGACCACCCGAGTAGCGCGCTGGCGCACACGTAGCTTGACTTGTGCAAGTGGCAAGCTAGTGCATACACACACGCAACTCAACTTGCAATTGAGCTGTGTGTGCCTGAGCATGTATGTTGTGAGTTGAGCTGTGTGCACGCATGTGCACTGGCCTGATACTCACGCTGCTTGGTTCCCCCCTCTGTCCCCCCAACAAGCCGGACTGCCAAGCTGCAAAGGTTGGGGACCGCTGATCTAACCTATATTTTTACATCTTAAATTCATCTTAATCTTGTCTTGAGTTCAACCAAGAGAAGTCTGGATAAAACATAATCATTTTAATTAACATTTGACTACCAAAAAAAAAATCTTTTCAAAATTTGCTTTTTTAAAAATAAAGATATTGCACTGTAAAAAAAGACTGCAATTATTTATTGGACAGGAAGTATTCGACAAAGTAAATATTCAAACTGCAAGATGAAGAATGAATTTAAGCCCACTCATATTCTTTCTTATTTATATAAAAGATTTATTTAAAAAAAGAATAGGAGATAGATTTCTAACTTAGGTACAATATGAACAATACTGGAGATCTGATGTCAGCTGAAAACTAAAAGGATGGGAACAAAATTGTTTAATATTTGTACAAAATGAGTGGCGTTGCTACAGCAACACTTCTCCAAGCAGAACATGAATAGTCTATAACCTTATGAGCCAGAAAAATAACTTTAGCAGTTGGGGATAGAGTAAGTTTTTACTGGGAGTCCTTCATCTTGCACACATTCAATTCAAGACTATACTATAAAAAAAATCTCAATCTGTTTTCTTGCTCATTTAATAACTGAAATATAGACTTGCTATCAGGAAAAGGGCCAATAGGACAGCATTTGATAGTATCAACAACCTTGCTCCTACTCTCTTCTACTAGAGTGTCTTTTTGAGGCAAAGAGTGGAAACCAAGCACTGGATGTATTCAAAAGGTTATTGTCTATAGCCGTGATGGCGAACCTTTGGCACGTGTGCTATAGGTGGCACACAGCAGCCTCTATGATGGCACACGAGCCGTTGGCACAGTTCAGCTCCGCTGTGCATGTGTCTCCCGCCAGCCAGCTGGTCTTTGGGTCTCTGCCGCGCATGCACAGAGGGTGGGGTGGGTGCGGGGGCCCACATGCACATGAGCAGGCAGCAGGGGCATGCAGGGGATTGTGCGTACATGCATGGAGGGCAGGGGGCATGCATGGGACTGTGCATGCATGCATAGGGGGCACATGCGTGGGGCCTGCACACGCATTGCATTTTGGGGGTTCGGGTGCATGCATGAGCATTTGCATGCACACTTTTGGCACTTGGTCCAGAAAACGTTAGCTATCACTGGTCTATAGGAAATGTTAGTAAGGTAAAAATTGGCTTATTTTCCCCCCTCATATTCTGGTTTTCCTTCTTATTAACCTGAAATAGAATCCTTAAGAAATAGTGTCTTTTGTCAGCTACCATTACTCCAGAGGTAAAGATTTTGTCTGCTTTTCTGGAAGAACAGTAATAAAGTAGATAGTGAATTAGCTCTACATAACCTTTAACCCTCAAATCTCCTGAAGAAAATGAAAAAGAAAATGATTTGTTACCAATTCATGACATCTCCTTTAAATATCAAAGACTCACATTAATGGCTGAGGAAGGCTATGCAAGATACCTGCTCCCTAAAGACCTTATTATATTAAGAGCCTATTAAAATTATGAATTAGAATGGTAATACATCTACTTGGGTTGTTAGAACTGAATGCCCAGTAAAATGGTCAATTCTCTTCCTTCTGTTCTAACCTCTTTATGTATCTCCTGATAGAGTTGTGAGCTGGAATGCATATTTTTTATGTATTTGCTTGTCAGGTTTATATCCTGACATTTTTTTTCAGGTAGTGAAATTAATGTATCGAGCTCTCCAATCTTCCTCTTATCCTTGTGCGCTAAATACAGCAAAGAGGGAATGGGTGGCCAAAAGTAATTTGGTGAACTTCTATGATTGAGGGTGGATTTGAATATTCTAACCACTCTCCTCATTTTTTGCACTATATCTGACAAGGAAACATGTTAATAAAATAACTATAATTTGTAATTCAGCTATATAAAGGTAGAACTTCATAATTGTTTCCTGACCTCCAAGTAGAGAGGTAGTATGTTAATATAATAAAAGAATTGACTTTCTATTAGTGCCCTGCAATAAGATGAACATTTTTTTAAAAAAATTCTGCAAATTTATTTGGCTTTCACACATAATTATTGCTATATTACATGTTCCGAGTCAACATTATCTTTCCTTCTCTATATAATCTATTTCTGATGCACTTGGGGCTTTAATTGGGAATGCTTGCAATTACTGTATACAACTCATTTGCAATCCAATTTAGTTTGTAGGATGTACCCGCAGTATTATTTATTTCTAATAATGTACATAAGGTTTGGTTTCCAACATTGTTTACATGTATTTATTTATACACTTTTTACACATTTACATCTGTTTATTTATACAGATTTATGCCCTCATTCTCAAGAATGTTATTTCTCTGTATTTATAGGTACTCCCAAGTAGGTTATACTCGATTAAAAACTTGCAAGCAAGCTAGGAAGTCAAGCTGCTTTGATTTTAAAAGATATAGATCAAGAGGTTGAGTTATGTCCAAGTAGGTGCACAATGCTCAAGAAATATGTACACTTAGGAAATATCCCTATCTGTATGGAAGTACACAAATAAGATTTCACTGCTCAATAGCTATGCTCCTTTCCCTCAGGAAAAGAAGGCATGATTTCAAACATCACAAAATCTTTTAATGAGACACAGAAAAATAATGAAGAGACTGCAGAAGAAATTGTGCATTTGAGACAGGCAAACAGCAAACAGTACTATTTATATATTTATACTCCAGTATATGGGCATACCTCGCCATGTGAGTCTAAACTGAGTAATGCTAAATAAAAAGGCTTCATATTAGAAAGTCATGTTTTTCAAACATTATTTGTTCTGAAGATGATGAAATGCAGCATAATTTAGCCAAGGGCCAACTGTACACAGAGAAGCAATTCTGCATGCAGAGGGGAAAACCAGGTCAGTAGGAAAGCACAGTGTGCTGCCAATTACTTTTGAATCAGCTGCTTCACATGAAGAAGTCTTGCCATGCAGAAATTCAAGAGAATATGTTTTTCCCATTTCCTAAGCTCTTTGGACAATAAAAGTTGTAAAGAATGGCTGTAGGATAGAAAAGATTCTTAGAGAGGATGTTAAACACTCTTTCAGATAAAGTTCTGAAATACAGTTTGTTACTAACATTTAAAAGAAATGTAGAACTTTCCTTCACCATAGGAGGTAGGCTTTTCTAACCTTCAACATTACTTTAATCTGCTTTTAATAGTTCTGATGACAGGTCTGAGATTTTATTGTAGGAGATTTTAGAATATGAAAGCCATTCTAAACAGTGTAGAACAGGAAAGTTATAAATTCTTAAATAAATAAAAGTAGCTGAAAGAATCCAAAACAAACAAAAGTGAAAAAAAACCCTGTATGTACTACTAGTGTGGCAAATAAATTCAGATTTTTATAATAGAGGTGCCTATTGAATACATCTATAAACCATGGACATTAAAAAAATTCTATGTAGAGCTATTTTCTCAAAAGAAAACAAAATTAATCTTTATTAGAGAAAGTCAAATATAAGCTGCTTGGGAGTTAACAATAAAATGACAAACTTTCATTTAACAATTTATCCAGAACCCAACTTATGAAGCATTTACATTAATTTTCAAAACAAAATTAGCTTAACCCCTTCATATCTGGAATATTACACAGTCTGATGTGTGGCTTTTCCTTTGTAGATCATTACTATATCAATCTTGAATTTGATGATCATGTTAAATTAGGATTTGTTTAACAATCATTTAACAACAAACAACTAGAGTCAAATTTTATATAACATGTTAAATTAAAAGTAATGGCTTATACCACGGGTGTCAAACTTGCAATGTCATGTTGCCGTCACATGACATTTTGTGACATTTTCCCCCTTCGCAGAGCTGGGGTTGGCATGGCCTGCCTGTGACACATCCGGCTTGCGGGCCACCAGTTTAACACCACTGGCTTATACCATTAGCCCAGTTGTAAATCTCGTTTCCCAAGTTCATAAGAACCTCAGAACCCTGACCTATTGATTTTATCACAGGAAGAGTAAGTTGTTGTCCTCTATCATATTACTCCACTTCATTGATCTTCAGGTTTTTCAGCTTTCAAATGGAGTAAGGATGACACTTAAAAAACCCCATAGCCAGTTTGGTCTACTGGTTAAGGCACTGGATAAAAGTTCTAGTCATACCTCCGGGAGCCAGCTAGGTGATTTTGGGTCAAGCAATTCCTTTTAGCCCAACCTACCTTACAAAGAAAAATGGGGAAAGTGCATTATATACACTACCTTAAGTAAGTGCAACAGGGGCTAAAGCATGTTTTAAGTCCAGGTTATCCATATAGTATTCTGAAGCAGCTCAGATAGCACCTTTCTAATTCAATGAACTACAGGGAGACTAGTTATGACTGGTCATTTAATGACTGGTCAAAGTTATGACAGGCTTTTAAAGTGCTACTTACGACTTGTCTTCAAAATTAGTTTTTTTATTACATTAGTGTTAAAATCTTATTTTCAAAATTATACTAAGGATAAGCAAATCAGGGTGTTTTTTTAAAACAAAATAAATTAGATAGTACACATCCTAAGGGAAAGTTTCTATACCACTTTTTCCAATTTATTGGGCTGGAGATAGGACAAATTGCTTCCTAATATGCAGTAATCAAGTGTCTAAATGATGCCTCTGTAGACCTACTTCATGGAAGCTGATGAAATCTATACAAATTCATTTTAATATTGGAAGATGTGCGCTTTGCTCATGTTCAATACATTTAGCCATATCAGTGATAAGATGGCAACTGGGGATGAATGAATGAAGAAAAGAAGTGGAATGGGGATAGTTCATCCCTCCTTGCTCTATTTGACCTATTGGCGGTCTTTGATACCATTGAACATGATATCCTTCTGGAGCAGCTTTGGGGAGTGTGAGTGGGCTCGATGACTCTGTGTTGTCCTGGTTCACTTCCTTCCTCTGTGGTTGCTTTGACTTGCTGCCTTTCATCCTCAGCTTTCAAGGGTCCTGCAGGGCTTAGTATTTTCTCCACTGGATGAAATCATCCACCACCATGAATTGCGATATTATCAATACACTGATGATATTCAGCTATATGTCTTGATCCATGGTGAGTTAAGTGACTCCGTGACCTTCTTCTCCCAATGCTTGGCGGCTGTTGAGGTCTGGATGGGAAGCAATGGGCTGAAACTGAACCCTGACAAGATTAAAATAGTTCTGGTTCTTTGGTCCATAGAGAATTGCCACCTCTGGTCTTGGTTGGCTCAGCCATACCCAGTACATAATCTGGGGCTTCTGCTGGATTCACAACTGCTGCTTGAGGTGCAAGTGGCGATCGTGGCCAGGAGGACCTTTGAACAACTGTGTGTTGTGCATCACTTACACTCTTCCTGGACCAACAATCCCTGCTTACAGTCACTCATGTCCTAGTCACTTCCTGTCTTGACTATGGCAACAAGTTCTATATGAGGCTGCCCTGGAAACTTCAACTGGTTCAAAATGCAGTGGCCCACATGGTTTTGTGCAGACCTATATGTGCACCTGTGACATCTCTCCTGTGGGACCTGCATTGGCTGCCAATTTGCTTCTAGATACAAAGTGCTGGTTGTCACCTTTATAGCTCTACATGGCTTGGGACCAAATTATTTGAAAGACCGTCTTTTCCTGATCCACTGAAGCGGGGATATAGCTAATGCTAAGGGTCCCCGCTCCTGAGGTCATATAAGCGGGCCTTCTCACGGTGGCTCCCTTCCTGTGGAACATTATCTCCACAAAGATAAGACTGCCCCCCCCCCAGCCCCAACACTTTTTCGCAAGGCCTTGATGCCCTGGTTTTGCCAATGGTCCAGGGGAACCCAGAGTGGAATGGGTCCCATGAAATGGGTTATTTCAGTGGTTCTCAACCAGTGGTCTGTGGACCACTGGGGGGACTGCAATGTCATAACAGGGGGTCTGCAAAGGCTATAAGAAATGTTATGATTTAAATATTGAGTTAAATCTTGGGGGTCCATGGCCACAAAAGGTATTTAAAGGGGACCAGAAGAAAGGTTGAAGAACCACTGGCTTATTTGAATGACTGTTGTTGTCATAATGGGAGTGGGAGGTTACTGTTTTTCATTGTTTTTATATTGATTTTTTAGCTGTGTAAGCCACTAGAGTGAATTAGGTAGCTATATAAATTTTCTTTTAATAAAACAAAACAAATAAACAAACTGGGGATGAAGAAGTTTCTCTTTTTCTGCACTCTCCTTTAAAAAAAAGTATAAATATAAACTGTATTTGTTATATTCTGTAGCTGTATGAGTTTTACTTGTACAATATAATCTTTAATAAAATTATTGGGAAAAAGAACCCTTAAAGGAATATAAAAATCAGATATGCAGCTTATGCATACTTTCACTTTCTGTACAGAAATAAATATTTTTATGAATTCTGTAAGCATCTGTATCTGGAGTGATGGTAATTTTTCAATGTTTCACTATAATTATTCACAGCAAAAATCATTTCTCATCCTATAATAACATACTTACATGTATCCCAAAGTCAATTTGGTTTATATAAACACACATGCACAACTCATTTTGTTATAGCAATAATAAAGATTTAGAATCCCACTTCATGTAAAATCACTTACGCTCACAGGCTTGATTTATATTCAAGAAAGAAACCAACTATCTCTTTATTTGCAGTCATGCTTAAATAAGCTTACTAACTCCAGTAAGTCCCTCTGCAGCAATAACGTCTATAAGCAAAATTTGCTTTAGAAAGAAAACAAAAAACACTGTATGCATTTATGTACTTTCTTACTAATAAGTACTTTATATGAAGAGCAAATCTGTTCCCCAAAGAGACAAATATCTAAACCACAATTTTCCATAAAAATTAATTTAACAATAGCACAAAAAGATCAGTATTTTATTCCTCTTCCTTTAAAGAACATCATACTGATGAAAAACAAGCAACGTCCTTTTTATCTGATGATTTATGGGAAGTCCTGGCATGTACCTTTAGGGTCTTAAAAAGAGCAGGAGACTACGCAGCAGCGTGTAACTATCTCCAGGGAAATCTAGCACATCTGAGACATAGTAATAAAGAACCACTATGATAACATTTCCATATGTCATGCAGCATTGAGCCACCGCTCAATGTTTAACTTTGAATACTAGCAATGGAGCTACTGACAGATAAATGTCAACAGGAAAATAGCTGGACACTTAAAATTTTAACCTGCATCTGGCACTATCATATAGATTTTAGGAGTCCAATAGCTACATACATGCACAGTTACAACAGAAGATGCTTCCAGGAAAGCAACTCAACCAAAGGATACTGTAACCAAAAGTTAAAACTGAAAAAAATCCCTTTGAATGTGCTAAGGTTTGCATGCATGAATGACAATTTCCACCTTCTTCTCCATTGCAAAAGCAAATCGTCATGCTGAATGAGAATCTATGATAGCTTTCTCTTATGTTTCAAGGACAGTGCAGGGCAGTGCAAATAGCTGATTTTAGGAAATCAGTAATGTCTGCTTTATGCAAAGCACAAACCACTCAGCATATTTGGAACATGCACGAGAGAAGGCATGCTTAAAACAGGGGAAGAGAGACAATTTTAATCTATTCTTCTTTATGCCTTGTAAATTGTTCCAGCGTAGGAAATGCCTACAAAGTGACACAGAATGCTGCAAAAAAGTAAAACAAGGATTATCAACACACATTACGCAGTCTCTAAAAATAATCCTTCTCTTCCCGTATCACTGGTAGAAGATGCCACTTCTGAACTCCACTGAAGAGGAAACGCACAGGACATATGACAGCTGCCATGGCCACCTTCCTAAATTCTCTGGTAGTTTTATAAATCAAATGGGGAGCTTCCACCTGACTGGAGAAAAGGAGGCTACACTAAGGCAGGGATGAAGCCATCAGCCTTCCCAGGTATGAGCTAATTCTGTTTTATTGTAAGGCTATATATAGTAAAAGAATCTTGCAGATTTGAAAGTACAAATCTCCCACCATCTCTTTTTGCATTCTGGCGAGTTTTTTTCTCTGCCCTTATACAGCTATGGGCTCCCCTCTCTTATCTGATCATTCCCTAAGTAAAATCTCCCCCTCCTCTCAGCTCATTTCCACACACCTTTACAAGAGCACAGAGAAAAGGTGAAACTTCGCCTTCATAAAGCTTTATTCCTAACATATTAATCAATTAATTAACCTAGCCTCTGGGTTATCCTGGGGAGGAGTGGGGAATTAATATAGCCCTTGAGCGCAATTCATTTCCCCACACCTGCTTTAACTTGCATTTCTCTAATGCACCCCATGGAGCATTTGAAAGAATTAAAAATAAACACCTTAAAGGAAACACATTTAGGAAAATAAACTGAAAATATTCCCAATCCAAAGCAGAACAACATTTTTTCTTGGCATATTATTACTTTTTCATGTTAAAATCTTATGCAATAATTCTATTAGAATTTGCTCCTTTTTGAAGAGCTGTTTTTATTTCTTTCCTTCACAAGTTTATAAATCAGTTGTGCCATACAGGATTGTTACACATATATAAAATTGAGTCAAATATAACTAGTATGAAACTAAAGTGGAAAACAAATGCTAGAATAGTTGAAATAATGTTATTTACCGCTCACCCTACTTTTTTTTTTTTAATTTGATTTATATGCCGCCCTTCTCCGAAGACTCAGGGCGGCTTACAATGTGCTCAGCAATAGCCTTCATCCTTTTGTATATTTATACAAAGTCAGCTTATTGCCCCCACAACTGGGTCCTCATTTCACCTACCTTAGAAAGGATGGAAGGCTGAGTCAACCTTGAGCCTTGGCGAGATTCGAACCCTGCAGTAATTGCAGGCAGCTGGTCTTAATAACCAGCTTAATAACAGGGTGCCTTAAACCCCTGTACTACCAAGGCTCTTACTTAATTGTGTAAGTCTGCATTTGCAATTATACTTAATGATAAAATAGAAATATTCCCTCCTGCATCCATGATTATGGTTATAACAATACAACTCACACTCTGGAGAACAGTACCTAATTTTTTCAGAAATCAGCAGAATATCTGGAAGGTAGTTGGAAAAGATGTCTTGTTAAATTGGATATGAATGAAAATTCTTGTTCCTTATTTTGACTTTTCTAAATTGCTTCATGTATTTTTACTGCATGTAACGACACATGGGAAAACGTAGCTTGTAAACAGTCTTTCACTCCTCTTACCTATACTGGTACTTCAGGAATTAATTTCTTAACATTGAACTAGGGAATGGCTCTCTTATTACTATTGTTTCCAAGTATGTCTGGCTTTAAGGCAGCTTTAACTGCATCTGCACACCATGGCTTGGAAAGTTTCCAGAAGAGTTAAGAGCTCATTTCTTTTGAAACTCAGGGATGGTACTGTATGAACCCAGAGATATTTCTGTTTAAAAAGCATTAATTTCAAACAGTTAACCTCTCTTTGTTTCCAGGTACAGAATTATTTCAACACAATTGCCAAAGGAAATATTGCTAATATTAAATATATTTCAGTCAAGATAAGAAGTCAAAGTTGGTGAGGAAAAATTAATTAAGATTCTTGACCCTATTCATACCCTAATGAATAGAACTACAGAACAGCTATTTGCAAGTGGCATTATCAAGTAGTGGTTCCAGAGAATCAACATCCTAGACAGAAGCTTTTCTTCTAAAAGAATAGATTTTATTCCAAAGGAAAAAAAATTAGGACCAATTATTTTCTGTCCTTGACTTTAGTTTTGTATAACCTGCATACATTAGCAGTGTTACAGATTAATTTGCCTTTTTTCCCCACACCTTCAGGGCATAATTCAACCTGTTGACATCAATGTTTAAAGCTGCAATTTTAATGCACAGATATACAATAACTTTAATAGTATCATTCATGTCCCATTTCTTACAATGTATACTGTTCCATGTTTTAATGCTAGCTTATTATTATCAGAAAGATCAACATGCAAAATATTGGGCAAAAGAGATGAACACAGAACAGTTGTTATATAATCTAAGAGTTTAAACTCAGAGCCAGTTTATGTTATGGTTAAGGCACCAGGCTAGAAACTAGAAAGTTGAATTTAATCCCACCTCAGGCAGGAAAACCAGCATGATGATTTTGGGCCAGTCACTCTCTTTCAGCCCAGCTCACCTCACAGGAAGAAGAAAGAAGGAGTATCAGGTATGTCACTGCGTTTTTTTATTTCCCAGCTGAACTTCATTATTTTTGGGCTAATAGACTTACTGTAGTTTGCCAAGTTCCTTATCAGTATTTTACTACGCATGTCCGCATTCTTTCACTTGCTTCACACACTCTTTCCTTTGTTCTCTTTCCAGAAAGGTCCAGCTGAGAAACAGCCGGCAAAAGCTATTTCAAAAATGTAGCAATTACTTTTCTTAGTTAGTGAGGTGTTTTATTTTCTTTATAACAAATAAATGAGTTTTATTAGAGAACTTTTCTTTGCGTTTCTTTTCAGAATATTGCAAACAAGGAGGAGCCACGGTCCATCCTCTAATTAACCAGGGTGATTTGTCCCAGAGCCAAACATGGGATTAATCAATGCCCTGACATCGTATGCTTACTGCCTTGAATTATTTCTGAAAATAATAATGGCAGGATAAAAAAAATATCTTTAAATAAATAAATAGGAAATGGAACATTCACCTTTTCCAAAATGTGCTACAAATCTTCAGAAGAGACTAGGCAGAAAGTGAAATAAGTATAGTTATTTGTTTGGTGCCTGTCAATTCCACTCAATAGCCTAATGCAAGAAATCTATAACTATGGGATTATTATTTACTGGTTTTATTTGCAAATAAAGAATCTAACACTGAATACATGCAGTTATGCAAGACATAACGTAAAACAGAATAGAAACATAAGTCATGATGACCATCAAGCAGTGTCATGAGTGACCCAATTTTGCAGCAGTCGTTAAGCAAATGCTACAGTCATGCAACAAACCCATTGCTTGCTCTGGAATGCTTTTGATGAAAGTAAAATGCCAGTTCTTGACAAAAACATTATAAAACATGGTCACATAACTGCAAATTGCTGCAAACAGCCATAAATGTGGGCTGGTTGCCAAGCAGCTGACATCCAATCATATGACTATTAGAACCCAGTTGCAGGTAATCCTGGGGAAGTCAGTTATAATTTTGAACGGTCGCTAAGCAAACCAGTCATAAGACAATTACTATCTGTAAGAACACCTTAAACTGTTTCATTCAACGTATTAATATTATGGTCACAATCCATAAAGTAATATAGGGTGGGAATACTATTTATAATGCTAATAGATGGAGTTTGCTAAAATATGTTTTGACTAAAGAATATTCAAAAAAATTACAACTGGAAAAGAAATGAATCTATAAATTGCATAATGTTCACAGAAATCCAGTTTACTAAGGAAGAAGGATCGCTTTGAGTAGTGTTAAAATTTCTATTAAATTTTAAATTTCTATTTAATATTTTATTATCATCATTAAAAATAGATGGAAATCTCCAAATGTAGGATCCATTCTTATTGACACAATCCAGTTGACTCAGTTGTAGTGTTCAGTGATGTACCACATTTACGCTTTGTGTTAAAATGGAAAATAGGTGCTTCTCTGAAAATGTTACTTAGTCATTTGATCTCTATCTGAAGTTTCGATCTAGTTCCACTCCATTCTAACAATATTCTGTCTTGGAACCTGAAGAAAGCAACCAATTATAAACTTAGAACTGCTTAGACGCCATGACTATAATGTTGCTGAAGACAAGGTGTATCTGTACTGTCTTTGGTGACTGATCATTGAAAAATGTCACAACTAAACAATCTCTAATGTCAGAGCGAGGACTATAAGAAGTCATTATCTGAAAACTATTCTTTCTCTCAATAGGCCTTGGACACATCATATGACTCCTTCCTTTGCTTCTTCATCAGACATGACCATTTTCCTTCATAATTTAGCATTATCATGGTAGGTCTGGGCCAAACAGTGAAAGATTAGAGATCTCAAACCCTCTGTGTCCCAGAAGCTGGATGATATGGTCCTCCAGGCTCTGTTGATATAGCTGCTTGGAAGTTAGCACTCTACCACCTATCTTACAAGGCAACACTTTTACCTATCATCTCCATCAATCATCATGTGTGAGAGAGGAGCCTCCTCTCACCGTCCATGCTTTTATTGAGAAATAAAAGGGGGAATGATAAAAATTATTGAGTGCTATCTCCTGACTTTAGAATGTTGAAGCAAAGGAGATAAAAATATAGAATTGCACATACAGGACTACACAGAACTCTGGACAAAACAAGATGGCACTGGCCTATCCTAATTTAGAAGAACTCTGTGCCCAGGGAAAATCCAAATTTAATGGAAATATGCAGTATGCCGAGTGTGTACAGAGAACCTATGTATCAGAGGCCACGACAGATTTATTAGCAGACACAGAAAATAATCATAGAACAATTCTTAAATTTTTCCTATTCCTCTAGAGACTAGTCTAAAGAATATGGTAATTCTATGCCAAGCTGTTACCTGGACAAACAGCATCCTACAAATCCCAGTTCTAATATGAGACAGAGGGGAGATGCTAAATGTTGCCCTTTCCAGTTTCTTTACCTTATTTTATAATGAGAAAACATTTTCCTCTATTGCAGAGGCTAGTTGGATAGATCTGCTTGTTTCAAATATGCCCAAATCCATGAGCTTCGGCTAGAGCCTGAGAAAAAGTATTAATTCAAATGTTTGACCTTGTAGCTTGCCATCTGGAATATTGGGAAGGCAGGCTGGCTTTATACCTTGAATTTTGAAATGTCCTGCTCTTCTCTCCGTCTCTAATAGTACTGGAATAGTTAACTATCTCCCCTTTGCATGTCTGCTCTTTGTGTTTCTTTAGGTATGTCATTCTCATTCATTCTCTCTCTCTCTCTCTCCCTCCATCCCTCCCCCCGCCTCTCTCTCTTTGCATGAGCATGAAGAAAATTGCAAATAGGCAGAGGACAAGAAAAACAGAGTCCATTTCATGAGCTGGGGAACTAAAGTGATGGGTTCCCCGCTGTTCCTCCTTGCTCTGGTTCACCTCTCAAGACAGAACCAAGAGAAAGGCTATTGCTTCTCTTTATGAGGCAGAAGAAGGACTGAAAGACTTTCCTCCTTAGGATAGGAAGGTATACAACTCCTGCCTTGAAGCCAAAACTAAAGGCATTCACCCTTGCCTATAGTTTTCAATAATTTATAAAATGCTCTCTTCATTCCGGTATTACATTCTTTTTTGTTAAAATGAATACAATATTGTAAATATTCAGGCAGCCCTTGACTTACAGTGACAACTGAATTTTTATGGTTAAACGAGACATTTGAGTTTTGCCCCATTTTACCACCTTCCTTGCCACAGTTGTTAAATGAATAACTGCAGTTGTTCATTTACTAACATGGTTGTTAAGTGAATCTGGCTTTCCCATTGACTCTATTTATCAGAAGGTCACAAAAGGTGATCACATGACCCCAGGTCACGGCAACCATCAGAAATATGAGTCCGTTGTCAAGTGTCTGAATTTTGAGCATGTGACCACGGAGATGCTGTGATAGTTGTAAGTGCGAAAAACAGTCATAATTCAATCTTCAGTGTCTTTATAACTTTGAACAGTCACTAAAGCAGGGGTCCTCAAACTTTTTAAACAGGGGGACAATTCATGGTCCCTCAGACTGTTGGGGGACCAAACAGGCTGGGTGGGTGTGGCTAGGTGGGCATGTGACTGGGTGGGCATGGCTAGGTCATGTGACTAGGTGGATGTGGCCAATTTAACAGTCCATTAAACGATGCACACAAATTAAACTTTAATTTGTTTTGCTCCTGGGGGTGTTTTATTTGCTTTTGTTTGCATGTTGCTCTTTTGATTGACTTTTCTTTTTACTAGATCGTTTAGGAGTCTAGTGGTCCAATTCAGGAAACTCAGTTTTGCAGCAATTCTTCTCAGCCCCAAGTAGCTTACAATCAACAAGTCTCTCTCTTTCTCTGTCTCTCTCTCCCTCTCTTTCAGACTCTCTCTCTCCCTCTCTTTCAGTCCATCTCTCTCTCTCTATCTTCTGGAGATGGAGGAGGTGAAAAACGCACCCATTTGTGGCCTCCTAGGACGTCCGCACACAACATTTTTCACTCCCCCCATCTCCAGAATAACTCTGGCCTGACCTTCCAGTTCCAGTCTGCGGGGCTCACGAAGTCCTACAGTTGCCGAAGGGTGGGGCGATGTGGGCGGGACAGCCTCGTAGTCCTGTGCAGGCCAGATTAATGGCTTCGATGGATCATATGCGCACCATGGGCTGTAGTTTGAGGACCCTTGCACTAAAGGAATTGACATGCCTCTGAATCTGCGGGGGAAGATGAACTGGAATAAGAACTGACAGAGACGGAGAGGCTCCTTGGCCTTGGAGGAAACTGGGGAAGGGCAGAGTCATTCCAGGCAAGGCTTTTCTGAATTAGTAAGGCCTGCAGACAGGAGAGCTCAGACAAGCAAAGACTACCCCGTCCTGATCCAAGAGCAAGGAGGGAAGAGAGATAGTGAGATCAGCGCAGATTGAGCTGGCTATAAGGGAGAAGAGTGCCCCGCACCTTTTCACAAGGCACACTTGGGGACTGAGATGTAAGGAGGTGCCAGTGGGAGAGACATTTATAAGGAACAAGCGTTGAATCGGTAGAGCCTTGGGTGCACTTGCCAAAGCCTGGAGATTGCTGTACTCTGTCTTGTGGGGCTTGCCAGTTTGCCTGCTTTGCTGAACTTCTTCTCGGGTTACTGTTTAGCTAACCTGGCTTATTGTACTGCTGATCCTGGTTGCTGTTTTATTAACCTGGCTTAGTGGACTGCTGGCCCTGGTTGCTGTTTTATTAACCTGGCTTAGTGGACTGCTGGCCCTGGTTGCTGTTTGGTTAACCTGACTTACTGGAGTACTTGCAGAGGTTTCTGAAGGTGCATGTGAGAGCTTTGCTCCAGGACTTGTAGTGAATGTGAAAATGTTTGGGGGCACAGTTGGAGCAATAAAGGACCTGTTTTCTGGTTGTGTTGCTTTCGTGCCATGCCCCAGGTCATCACAGGAATGGTTGTAAATTGAGGATTACTTGTATTTGGCAGTAGAGGCAGGAAATACAGGTTTCTTTAGACCAAACATAAGAAGACAGTCACTACAAACAGAAATCTCTCAGGTTGCTATCTCATAGCACTGCAGTAGATACTGATGAATTACTGCCCAAGCTAAGGACTTTGCATTTCAGTTTCTTGGTATGAAATTGAAGGATTTCCTGCTCCATATGGGTATGGTTTCCCAGCCAACCATTTTCTACAATTCAATTCCCTACTCAGGATTGGTGAGACATTTGGGGTGAAGTTTAGAGTTTATTTTCTGTAAGCTGCAAAATTTACTGACACAACTGTAAACATGTTAATATCAGCTCATATTTACTTCACATATTCTTTATCAAGATACATGACAAAATGCTTGGGGAAGAGAAGGTATGATTATAAAATTAATGTACGATTAACAGAATGGTTTTTGGGGAGGTGTCTAAAAAGACTGATGAAAGATCAACATCTGGAAGACTGGAAGATATCAATATGAACAAGCACATTATAACAGTGTTCAGAGGAGGAATCAGTTGCACTTTAATACTGACAATTACTCAATTATCTACTTAAACTTCATTCATGTAAACTTTTACCATAAGGGATGCTGTGTGGCCTTATATTAGAATCAACTTACTAACAGTAGCTCATTATATTTAAAGAAGCCTGAGGTGAAAATTAATCTTTCTCTTTGAGTGCAGCACAGAGGGCAAGGAGAGACATCCTTTGCAGATCACATAAAAGTCCCACTTCAGAAACCATAAAATGCTGTAAAGACCCCATACCCTAAGCTCAGGAGAAATTGGATCGTCAGCAAGATAATGCTATCACCTAATCTGATTAGCCCCAGAGACAGGAGATAAACATAACAAAGAACAGTCGGACACCAGCTGTAAATCCAATTCAGTCAAGTAAATCAGGCAGCTGTCCTAAGAAGCTCAGCATCTGGGGCCTGTCACATACAATGCTTTTAGGGAAATGACAACCGCTCAGTTCTCATGTTAGACATGGAAAAATGTGTTAATCTGTTTACCTTAAATAGATTTACCTCAGCTCGTGTTAGAAGGGATTGATGTTGGAAAACACTGCCAAAGCAGTGGCTGAACAGGGAAAGAAGAGTTCTGTTAAGGATGTTGGATTTATTGCCCCAAAGAATCACATACGGCACCTAAATTATAATACAATTTAATTCAATAGTAAATTTTAATAAAAGGTATAAATTCTTATACCTGATTCTTATAACTATGGCTGTGTTTTACTAATCTGTGGTTTTGCATGCTCCCATCTGGAACCTTTACAAGCGGACATGCATGAAAGCATTCTTCCCTGAACAGGAACAATACTGCAGAATTCCTGCTAAGGTAGCTACTACGTTCATTATTCTAATATTATAATTGCAACAATCTGCCAAGCAAAAATTGAGCGCAACTCAATTCAGGATAAAATAAAATTCAAATATGGGATTGGACAGCATTCATAGAACATTCAATGTGTTGTACAACATACACTTCCATTCCCACCCCACTTAGATGCGGGTGGGGTTTGGGAAATAATCTCGCAATTTTTCATCACAAGTGTTTAAAATTATGTTCCAGTGGTACTGTATTATCTTCCATTTTCTAAAAGCCAGAATCAGCTTGGAAACTGAGCTCATTGGGATGAATAGAAGAGAAGTTCCTAACACATGAGAGCTTTCTTTAGATTATTTTTTCCCAACTAGGTGCCCACTAAATATGTTGGGTCTACATGTGTTGGTTAAAAATTCTAAAAGTTGTCAGCTGATATAGTGTAAGATTTGAGGCCAGCGAAGCCAAAAATGTTCCTTTATGCCTAGATGATTAGCTTCAAACCCTACATTTAAAGGGATTTTGCACTGTATACTTAAGATTATTTCAGTACTCCACAGCTGTAAAGTAAAAATAGCATTCATGATACTTAAGAGGGTTAGAACGAAGAAAACTTTCATTATGTATTCATTTAGTTAACAGAATCTTTACTACATTTGTAAAAATGCATGCTGAGGCATCTACTTTACATTTGATATTTGTTTAAAGTCCCTGAAAACTAATTACATGGCCCAGCATATTCAATTCCACTTTTTTCCTATCAGTTATTTAACCTATCAGTTTATGTTGGTAAAAATTCCCTGAGATCAGGGAAGCCATAGAGAAAATAACTGAAACAATGATAATTGATGTGTGTGCAAAATTGGGGATGAGGGAGAAAAGATGGGGGGGGGGGAGTACAAGTTTCTTACAGATCTTTGAACGGTGTCTAGGTGTCTGTACAGAGATAATCTAGCAAATGAAGGTTTTTAGTGGGTATCTTCCTCCACCTTTAGACCCTGTCCCAGTATTATCTGGGAAGAGTTTGATTCTGTGATGCCCGAAGACGTGGACAGGATATTGGGCAGACTGAGCGCAGCCACATGTTTACTGGACCCGTGTCCCTCCTGGTTGGTGCTGGCCTCTCGGGAGGTTACACGAGGCTGGCTCCAGGGGATTATAAATGCTTCCTTGAGTGAGGGTGTCTTCCCTGCCGCCTTGAAAGAGGTGGTGGTGAGGCCTCTCCTCAAGAAGCCTTCCCTGGATCCGGCAGTGTTGGCAAATTATCGTCCAGTCTCCAACCTTCGCTTCATTGCGAAGGTTGTTGAGAGTGTGGTAGCGCGACAGCTCCCCCAGTACCTGGATGAATCGTCGTATCTGGATCCGTTCCAGTCGGGCTTCAGGCCTGGGTACAGCACGGAAACGGCATTGGTCGCGTTGGTTGATGATCTCTGGAGGGCTCAGGACAGCGGTTGTTCCTCTGTCCTGGTCCTATTAGACCTCTCAGCGGCTTTTGATACCATCGACCATGGTATCATGCTGCACCGGCTAGAGGAGTTGGGGTGGGGGGCACTGTTCTACGGTGGTTCTCCTCCTTTCTCTCTGACCGGTCGCAGTCTGTGTTGACAGGGGGGGCAGAGGTCAACCCCGAGGCCCCTTGTATGTGGGGTGCCACAGGGGTCGGTCCTCTCGCCCCTTCTGTTCAACATTTATGTGAAGCCGCTGGGTGAGATCATCCGTGGTTTCGGGGTGAAGTACCACCAGTACGCTGATGATACTCAGCTGTACATCTCCACCCCGGACCACCCCAATGATGCCCTTGAAGTGATGTCCTGGTGCCTGGAGGCCGTGCGGATCTGGATGGGGAGAAACAGACTCAGGCTCAACCCATCCAAGACCGAGTGGCTGTGGTTTCCGACATCCCGATATAGTCAGTTAGTGCCATCACTGACTATTGGGGGCAAGTCATTGGCCCCCACGGAGAGGGTTCGCAACTTGGGTGTCCTCCTGGACTCACGGTTGTCTTTAGAAGAGCACATGACGGCCGTGGCCAGGGGGACTTTTTATCAGGTCCGCCTGATTCGCCAGTTGCGTCCCTTTCTGGATCGGGACTCGTTAAATACGGTCACTCATGCTCTCGTTACTTCCCGCTTGGACTACTGCAATGCTCTCTACATGGGGCTCCCCTTGAGGAGCACCCGGAGGCTCCAGCTGGTCCAGAATGCGGCCGCGCGGGTGGTTATGGGAGCGACGTGGCGCTCCCATGTGACCCCCCTCCTGCGCGAGCTGCACTGGCTCCTGGTGGTCTTCCGGGTGCGCTTCAAGGTTTTGGTTACCACCTTTAGAGCGCTCCATGGCATCGGACTGGGGTATCTACGAGACCGCCTTCTGCTACCAATAGCCTCTCACCGACCAGTACGCTCTGATAGAGAGGGGCTCCTCAGGGTGCCGTCGGCCAAACAGTGTCGACTGGCGGCCCCCAGGGTGAAAGCCTTCTCTGTGGGGGCACCTACCATCTGGAATGAGCTCCCCCCAGAGATACGGAGGATCCCGGACCTGCGCACATTTCGCCGTGCTCTCAAAACTTTTCTATTTCAGCAAGCTGGCCTGGCCTAACTCCCCTCTTTTAAATTTTTAAATTTTTTAATTCGTGATTTTATAAATTGGGTGTCTTAATCTGTGTTTCGGCCAAAATATTTAATAATTTTAAGGGATTTTTAATATTTGTATTATCTGTATTTTATCTTGGCTGTTCACCGCCCTGAGTCCTTCGGGAGTAGGGCGGTATAGAAATTTGATTAATAAATAAGTAAATAAATAATAAATAAGGAAATATGACTTTAAAAAAGAGTATAAATGACTCTGACCACTGATAAAGCCTCAGCAGTTTTGTCTTACTCCCATCTGCTTTGATATAAGTTGCACTGTTTGTTGGAGCATGTGGTAAAGGCAGCTCCAGGGGATTCTCCAATGACAGAACAGATGAAACTAATATTTTTTTTTCTGTTCAGAAGGTCAGACAACAGAAAGCTACCATTGCAATGTAAATCTCAACTAGAATCACCCTGTGTACCACTGTTACCAGCACTATATTATTAGTTGTTCAAGAAGAATATGCCCTTTCTCTTCAATGTACTGTAGTCTATAAATGGTATGTTACAATCTTCTAGATGATCTGTTGTAAGAGATATAACAAGACCACAGCTAAAAAAAATTCAAGTTTTCTCTACAGGGAGCATTGATGTCAAGGCTTCACAATATGCTCTTCATAGCTGTTCCATCAATAATGTAATAGAAATTGTAAAGTATAAAAATATAAAGTATAAACTAAAGGAAATTTAAAACAATGCATTGAGTTCTTTATTTCAGGAGAATAGGGAATCACAGCCTCAAGTCCTTTCCAACGTTGTCTTATAAGGACTTGACTCTCAGAGAGTTCTTGCTCAAATACATTAGATAATGGCTCTCTTAGCCATTTGATTCTGTTCTCTTTGTTGCAACTGGGTTTTGGAGTGCCCAGTCACATTTCACAGTCACACGGCCCCTCATTAGGGTATCAAACAATCACAATAAACCTTTAATAGTTTAACTCCAAGATACAAAACACATTATTTTTATTAAACCCAGAATACTCATAGGACAATTACTAGCCCCTACATATCAAACACAACTTATCCAACCACTCTTCTCAGTCTACTTCCCCATTGTATGGTCAGAACACTACATTCAAACTATATCCCATTCTTTAGGTGAGCAGTAATATGAACCAATTGAGCTTAGGCTGTTTTGTCTTTTTACATGATTAAAAGCATTTACACAGTCACAAAGTTAAGCATCCTAATCTAAAGGTGGGGGAAGAGAGAAGAAAAGGAAGAAATGGGAAGAACAGGAAACATGGATAAGGGAAAATTCTGATGCCTTCCTCCTTATAGCACTGTCATTCTTTTAACATTCAAAATTTCTTAGAGTACATTATCTTCACTTGTCAGTTTCTCCCTCTCACTGACTCTTTCAACCCAATTCACCATATTTGGCCAAGACCGTTTAATCTCCTATTTTTCTGACTTCCTCTTTGTTGCAATCCAGACCAAATTATGAGCTTCTTCAACAGACTATGTGGCAGTGTTTCTCCAATAACTTTCCACTTAACTTTTTGTGGTTAGCTAAAATCAAGAGCTATAATCTGGAATTCAAGCAGCATTAATTACCTGCACATTCTGATAATACATAGAAGAGAAAGGATGAGAGAAGAAGTGGAGGTTGTTCTAAAATGTCAGCATTTTATGATACAACCTTCTGGCTTACTTCCTCAAGTTTTAATGGGGTCACTTAGGTCAAGCCAGGGAAGCAGAAAATTGAATTTCTTGCATATTAATTTTTCTGTTTCTCGTAAGAAGAAATGCCTTTGCATACAACTACTATCTTTTGGAATATAGAACTTTGAGAATGATTAAAAATGCCAAATACACCAAAGATATTAAGGAAAAAGAAACTAATTCATCAAAACAATAAAGTATAAATTAGAAGGAAATGACAAACAGAACAAACTAATAAAGAAAAAGCACGTGGAAAAATCCATTGTTCTTTCTTCCTTTATTTGAGAACAGTTTCTGATGCTTCCCCTGTTGCCATCAAAAACTGAGTGGATATGCTGAAAACATGTAGCTTTCTGTGATTGGGAGAGGTGCTTAGAATGCCAAAACTCTTTTTCAGCTTTAGAAGCTTCCTGAATTACATTATTTGCAGGCACGGAATTCAGAGCTGAACAGACCACAAAGAAGGACTGGGAGCTCTAATATTACAAGAGAAGAGACATACAAAAAATGTCTGGGTGAATGTGGGCAGAGAATAATGAGGTGATATGTCTGGGATATATGAATCTCAAATATCGATCTGGCTCAAACATTCAGATGTACAGTATACCTTGTTAGGAATTATTCATGGGCTTCCAAAGACATTATACTAAGTATAATAACAAAAGCAGAATAAAATACAACTCTCTTACGGGGGGGGGGGAGAGAGAGAGAGAGACAGAGACAGAGAGAGACAGAGACAGAGAGACAGAGGGGGAGGTCAGGGTCAGGAACAGGGACAGGGACAAGGACAGAGAAAGAGACTGAGTCTGAGTCTGAGTCTGAGTCAGAGAGACAGACAGACACAGACAGACAGCTATCTATGACCAAGAGTTCAAGATGATCTGGTATTCATGAAAGATATATTCCAAAACAGCTGGATGTAGGAATCAGCAAGAATTAGAAAAGAACAGCACAAATCACTGACAAGTTGTTTAGAGTTTACGTGTCCTGCTACATAGCAATTGTATAATTATTCTCAATAGAATTCATTCTGGAGATGGATGGGATTTACAGAACTGATGTTTAAAATCTTCACTTTTCATGTTACAATAGTTACTTTTGTACATGCAAATCCACTTTGTTTCCTAGAAATTCGTGCACGTGCAATGAATCAGTGTTTAAAGATCATGCAGTTCAAGTACAACTTCAGGTTTACATATATAAAGTTATATACAACTTACAACAATTCATTTAGTGACTGTTCGAAGTTACAATGGCGCTGGAAAAATGATTTATAACTGTTTTTCACACTTACGACTGTTACAGCATCCCCACTGTCACATAATCAAAATTCAGACACTTGGCAACTGGCTCATATTTATGACAGTTGCAGTGTCGTGGGGTCATGTGATCATCTTTTACAATCTCCTGACAAGCAAAGTCAATGTTTGTGTCAGGGTTCCAACCGATGCCCTAATTAAATCATGAGCCTCAAGCCAAGCTTCAAAAGAAATCCAGTTATTTATTAGGGGCTTCATGTCAGCACCTTCCAAGTGAAGCCAACTCTGATCTCACTTAATTCATGCCCTGCCTCTGACTCCGTTTCCCCCTCCCATCAGTCACATTCCCCAATGAAGCAATTTTGTGGTTGTAGAGTCCCTTTCTCTGGCCACTGTGGGTATCCGTGGAGATGGCCTTGACAGAGAGATGGCTGGAATGTGCTTTTGTTTTGACTGAAGTGGATTCCCTCGCTATAGCTTTGAGGCTCGGTTCCCCATGCCCCTGCCTATGGCAACTTGAGAGCAGGACAGGAATGCTTCGTGAGTTGACAGTTGTTTATTTGTGTAAGAAACATCATCGCATAGCCAGCAAAGTCAATGGGGAAGTCAGATTCACTTTACAATTGTGTTACTAAATTAACAACTGCAATGCTTCACTTAACAACTACAATTGCAGAAAGATTGTAAAATGAGGCAAAACTCACTTAACTGTCTCACTTAGCAATAGAAAATTTGGGCTGAATTGTGCTTGTAAGACAAGGACTACCTGTAATGTGTAAGGATTTAGAAACAATATTTGGTATAAGATTTAAAACATCAATATTTAACCTAAAGTTTTTGTATGTATGTATGTATTTGTGTGTGTGTGTATCTATATCTATATCTATCTATATCAATGCATATCTATCTCTATATCTATCTATCTATCTATCTATCTATCTATCTATCTATGCATGATTTAGTAAAATACTGTCATTTTTTTCTCTCAAAGCTTGGTTTCAAAATTTGATATTTTATTTGTTTTGATCAGATCAACTTAATAAAATTACAATTAAAAAATTAGATGTAGGATACTGATAACATAATAAACTTAGAGTATTACTAAAATAGAATTATAGGTTACGTTTAGCCTAATATATCTTTAGAATTAAATTTATAAAGTATGTGAAGATAAGAGTAAAATATATATATATTTCATAGATTTTCGTAGATTTTCACTGGTAGAGGTATGCAAGTTTTGGTGTATTCGGGTCTTTACCCGTGTAAGATTGAGAATATCTTGGCGACGTTTCGACGAGATCCCACTAGTGCGAGGAAAGCCTTTCCTCGCACTAGCATGAAGCCAAAGACAACCTGAAGATGACATATATAAAATCTGTAATTGGAATACAAGTGAAAAAATTGGTATCACTAAGAAGCTATTCTTAGTGCATTTACAGTACTAAAATCTGTAAATGTTTATTAGGCTAAACTAGCTTCTTAGTCTAAGGAAAAGGTCTAGTAGTAGTTTTCCTATTTCCTAAAAAATGTTTAAAACATCAAACCAATAAAAGGAGAGAAACATTAAGATAGTAAAGTAGATCAGAATTAAATAAATTTGTTTTATTTTTAAGTAATATGCTAAAATGAAAGGAAGATTTGTACTAACCTAAAACAAGTTTGAGGTCACCTTAGTTCTAGCAGTTGTTTACATTCAATCTCAGCTAGTGTGCAAAATCTAATTACAATAACCGAAACCTCCACTTTCTGATCAGCTAAAAGGCGATTAAGATAATCAGCTTCCATCCTACCAGGGAATCATTTTATGAAAGGGAAGATGAATAAAGCCCGGAGATCCCTTTAAAAGAGGCAGCAAAGCAACACTTTTCTTAATGTCTCAATTTCCCCCATACCATAAGGACTAGCCCAGCTGTAATAAGCCAATGTAAAAGGTCTTTTGATGTTTTAGGACACTGTCATGAACATGTATGGAGCAGGCCCAACTCTTTTTGTTGTCTTCCTGGGATTATGTAGAATGGAGCGTGATTGAGGCCTCTTTATATTCCTGGCACTTTGCTTGAACAATGTTCTAATCTGTTCATAGTCCATTGGGATTAGTGCATTAGAGGACAAATTTAAGGTGGCACAAAGTGATTCCCACCAAGAATGGAATTTGTCTTGATGTGTCAAAACAATCATATTGTCCGAGTTACAAATTAGTTTGAGTGACAAACGCTACCTGTACATGGATTCTAATTGATAAACAAAGCAAAACCTTATTTTTAAAAGGAGAAAACTATAATAGCTTCATAACTTCAAATATTAAAATGCCAGCATTTTCTATTAAAAGAGATAAATATAGAGCTCTTAAATTACCAGAAAGTGTCAATTTTAAAAGGGGAATTTCATGTAAATACAATGCTCCAGGCAGATCACAAGATGGTGCTAGTCTGCTATGAACAATTGCCACAACCACAATAATCAGTCAGCCTCAATCCAGAAGTTCTTCCTTGATTTCAAAAGGAGAGAAAGAGAAAACTTCTTTAATCCCTACAACGGAAGGAAGGGCTACAGTATCTAAGACCTGCATAACTCACTAAGTTATAGAACCTCTGGTCATGAACGCTTCTGACCATGAACAAATTGGGTTCCGACCAAAAAATTCACATTTTCCCCCCTACAGCCGATTTCCCCTTCCGTGCCATTTTTTGTTGTAAGCTCCAAATTTCCAAAATTAGGTTCGGGTCACACCCAAATCGGTTTGCAACCAAAGTTATGGAACTAATTATGGTCGTAACCAGAGATTCTACTGTATCTGACCAACAGCAACTCTCCCTGACAAAGATGTGAATTCTACGTTTTCTCCTGGCTGGCATGTAGGATGCCCGACGGTAAATTTTAGGTTTCCAGATTGTCATTCATAAAACTCCCAAAATATTATCTTGCGTAAGGGATTTGCTAGTAATATATTATTGTAATCCATATTAGAATTCAGCTATCAACTATTTTTTACTAGAGAACACCTATCATGACTGGGTTTCCTAAAATAAGAATTTGATTGCAAAAACAAGTTTTGCTATATTACCCAAACCTTTATTAAACTCAACCTGAAATCTCAACTGCTGCATTTGCTATTGAAAAAAGGGCTTGTTGATACTACTTCTCTTAAAACCATCTGTCAGATTTTAGCTGCTGAACTTGTGAACAAAATAACAGGGGCAGTGTCAGAACACTGTCAGTTTCAACACAGAGGCTGCCTTACAAAGTTTGTTTTGCTTGCATTATTTTAAATTGGCTTTTGTTTTTGCTTTGGGAACGCAATATCATTGTAAGCTTAATACACTAAACCAAGTATTTTTAATAGCACTATGATTTGTATATTTTTACCTCCAGATAAAAAAATTAACTTTTCCAAACTGATAAATGTACTTTTAAAAATATGTATTAGGTAAATTACCATGGCTCTTAAATGGTTTTGTATAAATCACACTTTTTAGCATATAATCATGAGAAATAAACTAACTATCCTGTTTCCCCAAAAATAAGACATCCCCTGATAATAAGCCCAATCGGGCTTTTGAGCGCATGGCAATAAGGACAAGCACTTATTTCAATGTTCAAAAAAATATAAGACAGGGTCTTATTTTTGGGGAAACATGGTATATATTGTTGTAAAATGCAAAATTCTAGAACATATGGATGTTTATTTTGAGTAAAAGAAATTATCTGAGTAAAAAAAAATACTATCACCCAAGAATGAAAAACAAAACTTGAAGTAGACAAATTAAAGAAAAAATGTATATGTTCCTTCTGCTGAAAAGATATTTTATCAAGTGTTTTTTTTTCTTGTCACTATTTATCTGTAGTATACCTGTCTAGTTCCTTTCCAAATTGCCCTTAAATTGTAATCCTTGGCATTTTTTCCCTTCTGCCTCCTGCCCCTAGTGGACTGAGTTTAATATTTCAACAAAATTTCATTTACTTTGAAGAATGAGTTCTGTGATGAATGACTAAAGATATAAATATAAAAATAAATTTTGAAGTAGGAGTTACCTATAAAAGACATTTCTAGAGACTGAGGAGCAAGAAAAAATGTTATTCAGCATTGCTGAAGATGCTATGCTGGCAGATTTCCTGGGGCAAATATAATTCATATTCGTGTGAAAGGCTGTTACTGTAGCTGCCCTGCTTTTTGTTTGTTCCTAGAACTATAGGGTGAAGAGATGGTCATAGAGATATGGTTCTCTATTGGCCAGAACAGATTCAAGGTTACACAGATAATCAGTAAGTGTTTATCCCCAAAGAGAGAAGGAGAACAGAGAAATATTGGGTCACTATAATGAGATCACTGTTCCACCCAACCTTACTGAGTCATCTATTGCCAAAAATATGTCTTTCAACACAGACTCACAATTAGATGTTTTCTAACATTAGGATACACATACAAATATTCTAGAAGATAGTCTTAGGTTCTGTTTAAAAGAATCATTTCTATTGTGTCATGATTCCTGAGATTAAGGAGCTGAGGTATTCAGGCATTTTCTGAAGCTCTTCGTGTCATACATAGACTCTAAGCCTTTCTAAAGCATCAAACATATACAGGCCATTTATGCAAGAGCTTCACAAAATATTTTACCAGCGTAATCCACCTTAATAGTATAGCCTTTGGGTTTGCGAGAAGCTTACAGTTATACCTTTATAACTGCTATAGCAATTGCTATAGATGGGAATAGTCGCATTTTATAGCGTTTCAAAAACCAGTACCTATGACAAGTTGAATCCCTTTATAGGGATATATAAAGCTTTCATTAGCAATTGAATTAATCATGGTGAATTAAAATACAGAAACTGAAAACAAAGCAATAGCTGTAGAGGCAAGGATAAATGGCTAAATCTAAAGACTGCTTGGTTTGTATTAGCAGAGGAAAAAAAGCTGAGTCTTTTCCCTCATTATTCTCTTTTCCAGCTGTGTTTGTTACTTTTCCTCCCCAGTAGGAGTATATATCCAGCGGTACACATGATTTCTAGAAGCACATCAGCATAATTAGAAGAATTTTGATCTAAAGTCTTTTCTGATCTATCTCTTCTTTCTGTTTCTGCTATCTTAATATCAGCAGTGGAATCATGGAACAACAGAAGTTTCACTGCCTGTATTATGAAGAATTATGACCAGAAAGAATGTTCTCTCAGGGTATTGTTCAGTGGGTTGTTCTTAAAGCAACTGTCTCATACAATCTTTAAAATGTTCAGGAAACCTAGCTTTAATACTTTATTTATAAAAATTGTTGCTTTCATTTTACTAGCAGCATATTAATCCCAAAGCAGGGATGGATTTCCCTCTATAAGGAGTACACAGCACTGTAATACACTCCATATCATCTGGAACATGTGTTCATTGGAATACATTTTCATTAAGAACATCTTAATTAAATGTTGATACCTTAATTAAATGTTGATAGTCTCCTTAGGGTTTCTGAATTACAGGTAGTCCTCAGTTAACAATCACTTGTGCAGCAACCATTCAAAATTATGATGGCGCTGAATATGTGGTACTTATGATGGGCCTTCAAAGTTCTAGCCATCGCATGATTGCAATCTGGATGTTTGGCAACTGGCTTGCAGTTATGACATTTCAGCATTCCATGGTTGCATACCATCACTTGAAATCTGACGCTTTCCTACAAGCAAAATCAATGGGGAAACTAGTAGGGAAAGTTGTCAAAAGTTTCTCTAAGTCTATCTTGCTCTTGCCACTTTTCCTTCTGAGGAAGTCTGGCAATGGAAAACAAGTACCCGGGAATCTTATAATCTGTACCATGTGCATACCACAGCCCCCCGTACACTCGGTAGCACACACCTGCCTACACACTTGTGCTCACACCAGAAGCTGCCATTTCTGTACCTCCCAACACTCTGCAGGACATACCCCTACCTGGTCATTCTCACATCACCTACAACAGCCACCCATCTATTCAGAGACACATCATAGTACTCCCCCACACACTGGGCTTCTTGCGAACCACCCAGGATTTATGATTTCCTGCCAGTTTCCCCATTAACTTTGGTTGTTGGAAGCCAGCAAAAAGTCAGAAGTTGAAGTCATGTGAGGTTCTTTGGTTATCCTTGCTTTATAACAGCAATGAGACTTCTGGCATTGCCATCAATATTGATGCAGTAACATGATGTTGCACTTTACAACTGCACTGTTTAGTGATGTAAATTCCATTCCCATTTACTAAGTGAGGACTACCTTATATGATGATAAATTCTGTCTATTAGCAAGATAAAATTATCTAAACAGATTTTTGTAAAATTCTTTACTGACTATGAAAAGTCTTCTCAATTATTCAAATAATAAGATTAACAGCTGGAACAGTTAGTCTAATTCTTCCTCCATAATTTTATGATTGGATTAAATTTTCAGTAATCTTGCACCTGGTTCATACCTGGGCTGCAGACCAGATTGGGAAGTAAAAGAAGAAAAAGCATCTCATAAAAAGACAATAGCATATGTTCACCAGTGTCAAGCTCACACTTATATCATCACACGGTCACAAGATCAAAATTTGGGCACTTGACAACCGGCATATATTTATAAAAGTTGCAGCATTCTGGAGGTCATGTAATCTCTATTTCCAACTTTCTGAGCTGGCTTCCAACAAGCAAAGTCAATGGGAAAGCGAGATTTGGTTAACATTATGTGTTTCACTTAATTGGCATGTCTCATTTAAGAACTGTGGCAAAAAAAAAGGCTGTAAAATTGTACACAACTCAGTTAACTGCCTCATTTAATAACAGAAGTTCCCACTTGTGGTTGTAAATTGAGGACTACCTTTATACCAAGCAGGCTCTTACCTGGCTAAATCTTGGTTGAAAAGAATGATCTAGCATGTATCAGAGCAAACTGACTGACAGAAGAGGGAGTGCATTACAGGCAGTTCTCGAATTGCAACCATAGTTGCGACCAGAGGTTCTGTTGCTAAGTGAGGTAGTTATTAAGTCACAACCCCTTTTACAACTTTTGCCACAGTTGTTAAGCGAATCACATGGTTGTTAAACAACTCTGGATTCCCTCATTGACTTTGCTTGTTGGAAGCAAGTTGGAAGGTCACAAATGGCGACCATGTGATTTCGGGATGCTGCAATCATTGTAAATATATGCCTGTTACCAAGTGCCAAAATTTTGATCATGTGATCATGGGGACACTGCAATGGTCTTATGTCTGAGGACTAGTCGTAAGTCACTTTCTCAGTGCCCCACTGTAACTTCAAACAGTCACTAAACAAATGGCTGTAAGGTGAGGACTACCTGTACTCTCACTGTACCCTATGACTATAGAAATTTCATCTTTCAGACCACATGCTCCATACATATTTGAATATTTAGTGTTTGCTGTTTCAGTGATCCAAAGACCATAGGGATGTCTATTGGTCTCTTTTTGTCATGAAATAGCTGAGGTGAGTGATGGACTACAGTGTTAATGCTGACATTCCTCAGACAGGGGCAGATGAGGATTTCACGTTCTCCATGATGATTATGAACCTGTGTCAGTTAATATCTCCCCTCCACCCATGCGTACACAAAACACACATACACACACTCAAAGAATCCCAATTAAAAGGGATATACAAATAACAAACCAAGAGAGTGACCTGGATAATATTCTTCTATTGGGTTTACACAGAAGAGACTTGTTAAAGCTTTGAAGAATTTTATGAGACAGCACAAAATAAAAATGAAAAGAAATCAAATTCTAAGACATTATTCGCAGATGACACAACAGTGATCGGTCTCATTCAAGACAATGATGAATCCGCATACAGACGGGAGGTTGAACAACTAGCCTCGTGGTGCGACTAGAACAAATTGGAACTGATCACACTCAAAACCGTAGAAATGGTGGTGGACTTTAGGAGAAAAACTCCCATACTACCATCTCTTACAATACTAGACAACTCAGTATCAACAGTAGAGATCTTCAAATTTCTAGGTTCTACCATATTTCAAGACCTAAAAAGGACACCTAACATCAAAAACGTCATCAAAAAAGTACAACGAAGAATGTTCTTTCTACACCAACTCAGAAAGCGCAAACTGCCCAAAGAGCTGCTGATACAGTTCTACAGAGGAATTATTGAGTCTGTCATCTGCACCTCTATAACTGTCTGGTTTGGTTTCTGCAACCCAACAAGACAGACACAGACTTCAGAGGATAATTAGAACTGCAGAAAAAACAATTACTACCAATCTGCCTTCCATTGAGGACCTGTATACTGCACGAGTCAAAAAGAGGGCTGTGAAAATATTTACAGACCCCTCGCATCCTGGATATAAACTGTTTCAACTCCTATCCTCAAAATGACGCTATAGAGCACTGCACACCAGAACAACTAGACACAAGAACAGTTTTTCCCCCCGAACACTATCACTCTGCTAAACAAATAATTCCCTCAACACTGTCAAACTAGTTACTAAGTCTGCATTACTATTAATCTTCTCATCATTCCTATCACCCATCTCCTCCCACATATGACTGTATGACTGTAACCTTGTTGCTGGTATCCTTACGATTTATATTGACTGTTTCCTAATATGATTTGATTGCTTATTTGTTCTCTATGTATCATTAAGTGTTGTACCTTATGATTCTTGACGAATGTATCTTTTCTTTTATGTACACTGAGAGCGTATGCACCAAGACAAACTCCTTGTGTATCCAATCACACTTGGCCAATAAAGAATTCTATTGTATTCCATTTGAAGGGATTAAAGATCAAGATTGTTAAAAGTGAAAGGAAGAAATATAAAGTAAGTTTATTTGATAAAGGTTAGAATAGAAGTTGTTATCTAATCCTTAATGGACTTCTGCTTATCAGGACTAAACATGGAGGCTTTTATGATCTGTTTATAGATAAAACATGGAATGTGGAAATAAGAGGTCATCTGCTGTATTTTAAGAGCCGATGTTACTAAAATTGTTTATACTTGTTGGGATGAAGGGAGAAGTTATCTCTTTATATATTTCTTTTCTTTTTGTTTACTATATTCTTATTTTTTTTCCCCTTTCTTTTCTATTTTTCTTTCATTTCTGCACTTTTTTCTTTTTCTTTTACTTAGCAAAGGTTTTTTTTTTTTACCTTTTCAACTGTAACTTTTCATAAAATTACTATTTAACAACTATAGATCCTGAATTCTTTTTAATGAGGCAACCATCAATTCTTCTAGCAAGGACTTTTTTAGAATATTCTTTCTCTAGAGTGTGTGTAGATCAATAATTGTTTAGAATGTTGAGTTACTGGCTAACAATTCAGAAATGCAAAAATCTGCCTTGTTTCTAGAAAGGCTAGTGACTAGTAGTCACTGTGGTTTAAATAAGTAACAGCCAGGAACCTGACGTCACTTCTTAATAGGACAGAGGGAAATAAGTGAGGTACTACAAGGTTCTGTCTTAGGCCCAGTAGTCTTCGATATCTTCATAAACTACTTAGATGAGAGAATAGAACAGGAACTTACCAAATTTGCAGATAATACTAAGCTGGCAGGAATAGCTAACACCCTAGAAGATAGGCTGAAGATCCAGATGGATCTTGACAGACTTGAACACTGGGCCCTATCTAATAAAATGAAATTCAATGTAGAGAAATGTAAAGTCCTACACTTAGGCAAGAAAAACCAAAAGTACACATATAGACTGGGTGAAACCAGGCTTAATAGCAGTAACTATGAGAGGGATCTTGGAGCCTTAGTGGACAACCAGCTAAATATGAGCCAGCAGTGTGCAGTAGCAGCCAAAAAAGCCAATGCAATCCTAAATTGCATTAACAGAGGGATACAGTTAAGATCAAGTGAGGTATTAATACCACTCTATAAAGCCTTAGTAAGACCACACCTAGAGTCCTGCATCCAGTTTTGGTCACCACACTATAAAAAAGACCACACTCTAGAAAAAGTGCAGAGAAGAGCAACCAGTATGATTAGGGGACTGGAGACTAAAACATATGAAGAACGATTACAGGAACTGGGCACGGCTAGTCTAGTGAAGAGAAGGACCAGGGGAGACATGATAGCAGTCTTCCAATTTTTGAGGGGCTGCCACAGAGAGGAAGGGGTCAAGCTATTTTCCAAAGCACCTATAGGCCAGACAAGGAATAATGGATGGAAACAGAACAAGGAGAGATTTAACCTGGAAATTAAGGAGAAATTTTCTGACAGTGAGAACCCCAAAGGAACAGTTTGCCGTCAGAAGTTGTGGAAGCTTATCACTTGAGACTTTCAAGAAGAGATTGGACGGATGGTTGAACTCAATGACCTACAAGGTCCCTTCCAACTCTTTTAATTTGTAATTCTGATTTCCTGTCATTTTCAATACCCATGAAAACTATCTACCTAATGAAACTGCATCTTTAGGAGACCATTCTGGACTAAAAATAACATGTGGGGAAGCATTGACATCAATGTTTCCCCACATAGGGACACGTTAGATAGTGATACATATATTCAGCTCCATCAGCTGGTAATCCTCAATTTACAACTATTCATTTTATGACCATTCAAAGTTACAACGGCACTGAAAAAAGTAACACGGCAAGTCCTCACCCCTACTATGGTCGAAGAATCCCCATGGTCACATGATTAAAATTTGGGTGTTTGGCAATTGGCATGAAAGTTGCAGCATACCAGGGTCATGTGATCACCATTTACAACCTTCCCAATTGACTTCCAATGAGCAAAATCAATGGGAAAAGCTGGATTCACGTAATGGCAGTGTGATTCACTTAGCAACCATAGCAAAAAAAAGATTATGACTTTAAGACGTTAAGAATTTATACTTAACAGAATTTCTGGTCCTAATCGTGATTGTAAGTTGAGGACTATCTGTAGACCAGGCTGGTCACCAGGATCTTCAGGGCAGGACCTGTTGCACATTTTGGTAGCCATACATTCTCTAAGGTGATGCTTACTGTCTAGAACAGGGGTCCTCAACCTGAGGGCCATGGCCCACTACTGGGCTGTGTGAGTGGTTGGCCAATGCATGCACACACACCCCACTCGCGCTAGCAATGTTGTGAATGCACATATTTTTACTCTCAATAGTGTCACAGGATTGCATGGGCATTCATGGCCATTTTGCATCATGCACGCAATTGAGGCCCCATTCGTGCACACGCTTGCAGCTCCATTCGTGTGCATGTGCATAAAGGCGCCTCCCCTGGGCCGCCAACCCAGAAACGTTGAGGACCCCTGCTCTAAAAGGCAACCCATCTGAAATTTAGGAGATTCCCATTATTACATTTTTATGTCCCTACTGAAACCTGACTTTGTCAACCAGGCCTTCCCAACATGAATGTTGGAAGTATGTTCGTTTCCCCACCTGTTTTTAATAAGTATATTTTGGTTTTTTAATAGTAGATTGTTTTATAATACTTTAATGAATTATTATGCACTTTACTGCTGTTTTTATTGGAAACGGCTTTGAGATGTTTCAGCACAAGAAAACAGTCCAGAAATATATAATAAAACAAGTTTGCATACTTGTGATAAATTTGATTGATTGGAAATCATCACTATTTATCAGGCTTGTTTATAGATCCAGAAAGACAGAGAAATCCTGGAAGAAGATAGAAAGTTAAATCCAATTTTTCAGTATATGAGCATCTAGTCATAAATCCTAGTAACTTGATTCTGTCTAATTCTGTCAAAAGTAATTCTGTCTAAATGTGGACAAAAAAGTTAATGTTTGCTACATGCACAGGCCACCTTTAAAAATTGCTATATTTCAAAGAAAATAACGTATGCAGAAAGCTATAAAGCACTATATATTAAATTAAATTTGGGATTGTCTGTCTGTCTGTCTGTCTAACTATCTATCTATGTTACATTTATATGGCTCCCCATCTCACAAAAACATGACTCTGGATAGCATACAATAAAAACGATTAAACAGCGATATAAAAATGATTATTTTATATATGAAAATATTACCATTGTATTTCAATAACAAACATAACTATTTCCACTAAACCTAATTAAAAGGTTCTTAACATCACTGGCTATGCACTTTATCAGCCTTCTCATCGCAATTTATCATTGCCTTCTCATCGCAATTATATTTTCTCGTGTGTAAAATACTGCTTTGCTCTCCTTTAGAGGGGGGAGTTACAGCAGTTTGGTGTGATCCTCAATGAATTGTCCTCAGATGTTCTGTATTCTTTGTATTTTGTTCCTTTTGCCTTCTGGGATTAAATACAGATATTTGAAATGGAGGCATATCAAGATATTACTTGCTTCAAACTTGTAGAATTTTTTTTCAGAGGGAAGCAAGTCTATTTCAATGCAAAACCACCTGGATGATGATATTATGAGAGAGGCAACAAATATTTCAAGATTACAAACTGCAGTATCAGAAAATAAGACCAAAATACAAATCTTTTCTTAGTGCAATCCAATTATTTCATATAGGCTTTGCTATTAGGAACAGCCAGAATTTCCTATAACTGATTATTTTTCTCCCCTTGATTAAGAGCTCAATAGTGGCAGATGGAAAGGTAAATCCACCTTCCCTCCTTTAGAAAGATACAAGTCTCTCCTGGTGGGATTTTACCAAACAAATTCAACATCTCCAAAATAATCAAGGATGTTAATAATGAAGTGTGAGTTTGCCACCTTCAATTTAGAAATTCACTGAGGATAAACAATGGAGGGAGGCTTCTCACATTTTTCCAATGTGATAATTTAAGTAACAAATTAAATCTAACTTACAAGCTAATACAGCACTATTCATAATGTGTGATGAGCGAGAAGCTTAAAGGGTTGAACGACTTAACCAATTATTTTCAGAATGTGTTAAATATATTCTTGAGGAAGAGTCCCTGATATTTCGGAAACACCACTGTCACTCCTTCCACTTTTAGTTTTGTTTATCACTTCCTTCAATAACAATTTACTTGTTTCTTTATGTCTTAATTTCCTGCAGCAATACATCTGCAATGAATAATTAAGCAATGCATTTTCTGTTGGCTTGAAAGCCAACGAAATGCTATAATTCATATGTGGGATCCCTGGCCAAGTATGGAGACACAATCAGGGGAACAGCTTCTGTACAGATTATTTATGCCGACAGGAAATCAAGAATCAGCAAGCAAGGTCCTCGGCCTCTGTCAACAAAAAATAGTACCCAAACGCCAATTGTGACATTTCTACTTACCTCTTTCAACATTCTAGGATTATATTCTAGACATTTTAAAAAGTATAGTCCATCAAGGTATCTGATATGTATCCTTTGTATTTTACAATTATTTTTATCTGCAAGTTCTCTTCGTTGCTATGATATCTTTGCTACAATTAGGGTGTTCTACAAAGAAAACAAGCTGATATGCATGAAAAGAATAATTGTTTTACCTGTGGGACAATGCTATCTTTAATAGTTCTGTCCTATTTTGGAAGCAAAACATTTCTGGCTGTCATAAACTTCTCAGTAATGCATGGGATGCTTTGCTGATCAGTGTTTTCTGTCACCCAAGTCATCTCAACACATAAGAGATTACTTTCATTTTTTAAGATTAATATTTGCTATAGAAAATAAAAAGCTGTAAAAATGCAAATTATATCACTTTCTTAAAATTACTATTTCCATGGATGTCAAGGGATGGGAGCAATAAAACAACTTTCCATTACCTGAATACCATCACCTTTTAATTGGAAAGAGGTTTGCAGTGCAATCACTTCACTTCACACAAAACTAAACTACAATGATCACTGGTGTCTTGGGCTCAGCAAAGCGAGCCCATTAGAAAACTAATCAAGTTCAGGTACTCAACCAGCAAGGTTTAGCAAAATGTCAGTTTGGCCATTAAGATTCTGCATGTCTTAATTTGAGAATCTCACCAATTCACTAGAAGATGGAAAACTTGGAATATTTACAAAAGGTCAAAATGCAGAACAGTTTTTCATTACATTTCTCTAGAAAATTCTCTCATGCAGAAATAATCCATGAAAAAAGCTTGTTCTTAACTCTGATGGCATATTTTAAAATCATCTCTTTAACTGCTGTGCTGTTAAGTCTGCTGAGCTGTTTTATGCTGCAGTATTATCATATGGTGTTATTCATAACAGGGCTGTGGTATTTTGTTCCTACTTTTGTAAAGATATATTCTTCGACATTCCACAGAAAAATATCAAGTAAAACTTGATTGCTAACTATACCGTATTATATTTTTAATATACAGTATCTTCAACTGGCATCACTTATTACTGCTCAATCTGGTTGTAAGAAATAAGCACTTCTGGAAAGTAAAGTAAACATCAAAGTTATACAGGTCAATGCTATTCTAGCAGCAACAACTACATTATTATGCTTTCCTGTTGCAATATTTGACAAAACTGATTTTTTTGGTGTGCTATTTAAAAAAAACCACACACACACAATTGAGCTGACAGCAATAGTATAGAAGCAAATTCCACCTTGTAAAATGAAAACATAAAATAAGGGCCAGCCTTAAATACATTCATACCTGAAATAAAGAAACAAAATGTACTTAATTATTTTTAAATTAGAATGCTTAAATTGGAAAAAGAAAAACTGAACACATCCATACTTGATTGTACTCCCTATGCAGTGATGGCTAACCTTTTTGCCGTTGCGTGCCAAAAGTGGGGGGAGCGCGGGGGGTTTGTGCACCTGTGTGCCCACAACCATAATTCAATGCGCCCTGTCTCCCCACACATGTGTGATCCCCTCCCTGCGTTCCCCCCGCTTTTGGCATGCTGGGCCCGGTAGGCCCGTTTTTCACCCTCCCCAGGCTCCAGAGGCTTTCTAGGAGCCTGGGGAGGGTGAAAACTGCCTTCCCCATCCCTCTGAAGGCCCTCTGGAGGCTGGAAACAGCCTCTTTCCTGATTTCCGGTGGGCTCGGAAGGGCCAAAAATCAGGTGGCCGCCATGTGCATGCATGCTGGAGCTGAGCTAGGGCCGCCATGTGCATGCGTGCCCACAGATACGGCTCCGTGTGCCACCTGTGGCACCCGTGCCATAGGTTCGCCATCACGGCTCTATAGCAACCCATAATAAAACCTACCATGGGGAACTCCCATTAATCAGAACCATAATGGTAGTCTTTGACTTACAATAACAAATGAGACCATAGCCCTCTGTCGCTAAGTGATGGGTCATTAAATGAACCACACCTGATTTTACAATCTTTTTTGCTCAGACCCATAAGCAAATCACTGCTGTCATTAAGCAAATCACACAATTCAGGAAATCTGGTTTCTTCTCCTGTTGACTGTGCTTGTTGAGAGTCCCCTGGAAAGGTTGAAATAATGTTACTCTGGGATACCGCAATCACTGTAAATACACACAAGCCGACAAGCACCCAAATTTTGATTATGTGACCATGGGGAAGATACAACAGTCGTAAGTCACTTTTTTCAGCTTTGGCGTAACTTCAAGCAGTGGTTAAACAAATGGTCATAGATTGACAATTACACATACAAACATATTATAGAACATTTCTCCTCCAGTCTTTCTAGAAGTAGTTTAGCAAGCCAATTCTTCAAGACATTCACTGAGCACACAACAGAATTGTTTCAGAAAATATCTCTAAATTTTTTTAAAAATTCAGTAGATAATTTTTACAAACTCAACAAGATCGTTTTTTTCCCAGACAAAAATATTGTTGAATGTATTACAGCAGAAAGATTTTCTATATTTAAGGCCATAATTAAATGCATCTTGTTTTAAATCTGTAGAAATTATTTCAAACTAGTGCAGGACAGGAAAATTCTGATAATTTTTATTTACTTTTTTAAAAAATTCTGCCTTCATTATTTTAACAAATAACTCAAGGCAGCAAACATATCCAACACACCTTCCTCTCCTATTTTCCCTACAACAATCTTGTAAGGTAAGTTGGGGGCACTGATTTTTTTTTTTTCTCTAAAGAAAAAATGAATAGTCATGAGGTATGTATAAATATGGTTTGCATACGTTCTTTATACTACTAAAATTAGTAGTGCCCAGAATGACTCTTGGAATTCATTTCCTTTTCAGAAGTTATATTTCTTTAACTTTCTGAGATAGGATGCATCTACTAATAGTCTTAGAAAGTCACAAATACATGAGTCCAACTGTACCTTATGTGCAGTGGTGGGTTGCCCCCGGTTCGCACTGGTTCTATAGAACCAATAGTAAAACTGGTGGGAGGCTCCGCCCACCAACCCTGATGTCATCAAAATGCTTCTGCGCTTGCGCAGAGCGCACACAGTCCCGTTGCAAACCGGTAGTAAATGTAACTAGAAGCCACCCCTGCTTATGTGGCATAGTTGTTGACAATAATTATACTTTCACCTTTCTCAAGCCTATACTAATTCAGACAACAATTAGAAAACAAACGTTTGCTTCTATTCTAGAAGTCAGTAGCTCTTTAATGCTGTAAAGAAAAAAGAAACCTATATAAATAAATTTGATTAGAAATTCAAAACATGTAAATTAATAAAAATACCCACACAAAACGAACGTTGTCTTACCTGAACGTTCCTTTTCAGCTCTCTGCGACTGCAATCCACCTCTGGGTTTCTTCCTTCTCGCTTCTCCTTTGACTGGGTGAAATCTTTTTGCTGTCTCTCCGTGCTGTGGCCACGCCCACTTCCCCATGATGCACCAGTCTTTGAACGAAGGCGTGACCACCTGGCAAAGAAATCCAAAGGGATCAGGACAAGCCTTACGAACTCTGAAACCTGGAACCAGGAACAAAAAAACAACACAAGAAAGACAACCAACAGGGCGGGTGTGGATTGCAGTCGCAGAGAGCTGAAAAGGAACGTTCAGGTAAGACAACGTTCGTTTTCCAGCCCTCTGCTCCTGCAATCCACCTCTGGGATATACCAAAGTTCAAATCCCAGGGCGGGAAATCAGTTGGACCCACACTCCTGGACCTCAACAACGCTTTGTAAAACACGTCGTCCAAAAGACGCTTCGGCTGAAGCATAGGTGTCGATCCTGTAGTGCCTGATGAAAGGTGTCACAGAAGACCAAGTAGCGGCCCGGCAAATGTCTGAGACTGAAGCCTGCGTAGCCCATGCGGCCGACGCAGCCGCACTATGAGTCGAGTGAGGTAAAATGCGACTTGGTACAGGACGAGAACGTTGCTTATAAGCTGTAGCTATGCATGTCTTGATCCACCTGCCCACTGTAGACGGAGAAACCTTTTGGCCCAAGGAGGGTGGATGAAACGACACCAGAAGAGCCTCAGTTTTACGGATGGACTCCGTTCTTCGAATGTAACGACGTAGAGCCCTACGGACATCAAGGGTATGCCAGTCCTTTTCGCGTTGATGTTTCGGCGACGGGCAAAAGTCCGGGAGGATAAGCTCCTGAGCCCGATGAAAATATGAATTTACTTTAGGTAAGAAAGCAGGATCCAGACGCAGTATCACTGTATTAGGTTGAAAAATACAGAGATCCTTCCTAATGGATAGGGCAGAAAGCTCAGACACGCATCTGGCCGAAGTGATCGCCAATAGAAAGGCCACCTTGAAAGACAAACATCGTAAAGGAATCGACCCCAAAGGTTCAAAAGGAGGATACATCAAAGCTTGAAGAACAAGGGGAAGATCCCAGGTCGGGTACCTATGAACCACAGGTGGGCAAAGATTCACAGCTCCGTGAAGAAAACCCTTAAGCAGCGGATGCATAGACAAAGACGAGTATGGGGGGCACCGAATGACCGTAGACAAGGCAGCTGTCTGACGACGAAGAGTAGAAGGCGACAACCCCTTGTCCAATCCGGATTGCAGAAAACAAAGGACGTCCTCTATACTGGCTGAAGTAGGGTCCACCAAATGTGCCGCACACCAGCGACAGAAAGCCCTCCAGGATGACTCGTATATTCGCGACGTCGAAGGCCTACGGGACGCTTGAATTGTACTTATGACGGAGTTGGGAAGCCGGTCTTTACTCAAGATGAGCCGCTCAAACGCCAAACGGCCAATTGGAGCCATCCTGGCTCTGGGTGGTCGATGGCCCCTTGGCGTAGAGCGATGCGATCCCGCGGAATCCGCCAAGGTGGACGAGATGACAGGGCCACAAGATCGGCGTACCACTGCCGACGAGGCCAATCGGGAGCCACCAGGATCATTTCGGCCCTTTCCTCCAGGAGCCTCCGAATCACCTGAGGAATCAAGGGGATCGGGGGGGAGGCATATAAGAGTCCTGGAGGCCAACGGCATCGGAGTGCGTCGTGATCCATCGCTGAATGGCACGGGTAACGAGTTACGTAGAGTGGAAGCTGGGCATTCGACGGGCTGGCAAACAAGTCCACGACGGGCGTGCCGAACTGAAGAATGGCTTCGTGGAAGAGCCCTGGATGTAGTTGCCATTCCGAGTGATGGAGACTCTGTCTGCTGAGCCAATCTGCCCGCACATTGTCCACGCCGGAGATATGATCGGCTCTCAATGACAAAAGGTGACGTTCCGCCCATCGGAATAGACTCTCCGCTTCCAACATCAGTAGCCTCGAATGTGTCCCGCCTTCTTTGTTTACATGGGCCTTGGCTGTAATGTTGTCCGTTAGCACAAGGACGTAGTGACCTTCCAACTGAGACTGAAAATGCCTGAGGGCTAGGCGAATTGCCCTGAGTTCCAACAGATTGATGTTGTGGTCTCTTTCTGGGGCGGACCAACGGCCCTGCACCACCTGATTTTGTAGGTGGGCTCCCCAGCCGCGGAGGCTGGCGTCCGAAGTTAGAGTCAGTCTGTCCTGAATTAGAAAGTGCGAACCCTTGAGGATGGACGGCCCTATCCACCAGTGCAACGACAGACGAAGTTGAGGTGGGAGAAGTACTTTGCGAAGGGAATCGCTGTGTCCCGAGCGCTGGTAAGGGAGCAGGAACCATTGCAACAGTCTCGCGTGGCGTCGTGCCCATGGCACAATCGAGAAGCACGACACCATCTTCCCCAGCAGTTGTGAGAGCTGGAGAAGAGGAATGGATCGATGAGCCAGAATGAGACATATCAGGTCTCGAATGCTCGAAATTCTGTCTGGAGAGAGAAAGACCTGACCCCGCACAGAATCTATCACCGCCCCCAGGTGCAGCAGTGACGTGGCCGGGTAAAGGTGACTTTTCGGAAAATTTATTGAGAATCCGTGATTCTGAAAGGCCATGATGACAAGCTGAAGGTCTCGAGCTGCCTGGGTCCTGGACGATGACAGCACCAGGATGTCGTCGAGGTAACAGAGTACGCGTACCGGGATCTTTCGGAGCGACGCCGCTACTACAGCTACCAATTTGGTGAAAGTTCGTGGGGCAGATGATAAACCAAAAGGCATTGCGCAATATTGATAATGATTGACCCCAATTTGGAAGCGCAGAAATTTCCTGTGTGAATGTGATATTGGGACGTGCAGATATGCCTCCCTGAGGTCGACCGATTGCAGGAGGTCGCCACGGCGAACCCCCCCCAAGATGGACCCCAAGGAGTGCATTTTGAATCTGCGATAGCGAATGAAGAGGTTCAGCTGTTTCAAGTTCAGGATGGCTCGACAACCTCCGGAATGTTTCGGGACGAGAAAGAGTGTCGAATAGAATCCCAAACCGTGTTGATCCGTCGGGACCCTCTCTATCGCCTTGATGCTGAGAAGATGGAGGACTTGTTCCTGAAGCAAGCGTCCCTGTTCTGGGGAATGTGGCGCAGGGCAGCAGATGTGGCGAGAGGGAGGGCATCCCAGGAACTTGATCGACAGGCCGGAGGACACCGTATGAAGAATCCAAGGATCCGTGGTCGACTGCTCCCATTGGTGGTAGAAAAGGTGCAGACGACCGCCAATGGGATCCTGCGATCTGTAGTCATTTCCCCCTGCGGAATTGACGATATCCAGATCCCCGAAAGGGACGCTTGGAGACAGTGGGGTTCCTAGCTCTGTCACGAAACCGTTGTCGATCGGAGGACCGGTCGGAACCAAAGAACTGCGGACGTTGCGAGTAGACACCGCCTGAACCCGTCGCTGCCCGAAAGGACTGTCTTTGATAATAAGGCGTATAACGTCGCTCAGGCCTGCGATATGAGGAAGTTGGCATAATCTTCCTCTTGTCCTTATCCTCGATAAGGACAGGATCAAGAGCGGAGCCGAACAGGTTCGGGGCCTTGTAGGGCGCTGCCGCTAAGCGCCATTTGGCCTTGGCATCGGCCCTCCAGTTTCTAAGCCAAAATAAACGACGGGATGTAATAGATGAGGCCAATGTCCTAGATGTAAATTTCACAGAATTCAATGATGCATCGGCTGAATATTCTGTGGCCGCCACAATTTTATTTATGTCCTGGTGGAGGCGTGTGTCTTCTGGAGGTAGCCTATCCTGTAGTTGCCGCAACCAAAGCAGAGTCGCCCGGTTAAAAAAGGAAGTGGCGGTAGCGGTTTTGATCGCCCACGCCAGGGCTTGATGTTCCTTACGAAAGGAAAGCTCAGACTTCCTGTCTTCTGATTTCAGTCCGTCCAGCGCATCTGTTGATAGTAAAGATGAGGAAGAGAGGTTGGCAACAGGCGTGTCCACCACAGGTAGGGACAGCATGGCATCCAATTCTGGCGCCGCACAATACAATTTCTTATCAATGCTAGTGGGGCCCGTGGACGAAGCAGGTTGAGACCAAGGAGATTGAAAAACGTCAGAGAAAAGTTGAGGGCAGGGGACGAAATCCCTGCCCGGCTTGGAAGACGAAAATAAGGCCTCGTGGGGGGTCGCCGCGGAAGCGGCCTCAGATGAAGTAGGTGCAGAAACAGTCATGTTTGTGATTTGACGTGCCTTATGTAGAAGAGATTTAAACAACGAGGGCCTGAACAGCCCGATAAAGGCAGGCGCATCTGGAGTAAGGCCTTCGTCCTCTGAGAATTCCAAGTCCTCAACCGTATAGTCCCCATGATTGGAATCATCCGAAGAGTCGGGCGCTAAATGGTGAGAGGGCTCCCGAGTCGGTGCCGTAGGTGGTTGAGGCACCTGATGGGAGGTCGTCGGAACTGGAGGCATGGGCGGTGGTTGGAGTCCCGCAGCCCATAAAGAGGACAAGGCATTAGATAATAACAACTGTAAGTCCATTTGGGGAGACGAGAATTGACCTTCAGCCCCACGAAGACCAGCGGCGATTGGAGTGAAAGTCGCCTCAGGGCGAAGGGAGGGAGAAGGGGCGGAGTTGAGCAAGCCCACCGACGAAACGTCAGGCAATGAGATAGAAGCTCTCTTGGACAGGCGTCCGGAAGTGTTTGGCTGCGGTGGATCTGGCACCTGAGCCCTGCTGGGCGACGAAGGCAAGGGTGCTGGATTCAAGCCAGTTGGAAAAACCGAGGCCAAGGCGGCCTGCCTGGCCTTGTCATATTGGCGTTCCAAGGCCCTGTGGCGGCGTTGCGCGTCTTTATCCACCGCTGCCGATGACCTGGGCTGACGGGAGTCCTCAGAAGCAGATAAGACCCTGCTACGAGATTTAGACTTGTGCTTGGCTGGAGCTCTAGGAGGGCTGGGCTCATGCTCCTCATCGGATGAAAAATAAGCATCCGCCATGACAAATCCGAATATAGTTCAATTTTCTTATAATTATTATTATGTATTTATCTTTTTTTTAATTTTATTTTATTTTTATTATTATTATTTATAAACCAACAAATTTGAACTATATACACGTAGGCACCCCAGTCGTTGAGGGTAGCCTAAGCAGCCCAGCCAAGCCAACTCTAACAGAAGGACAAGAGGCTGGCTAAGGTGCCCAAAAGGAAAAATGCCAAGCACTGCCCAGGCTGCACTTACGGGACAACAAGCAACTGGTCCACTTCACTGGGAGCCAGACATAGAGGCACACCCCAAAAAAACACCTGGAGGTGTAGATAGAGTGGGGTAACCCAGTAACACAACGGCCCTTAAATTGCGATCCCAAAATGGCGCCCGCTAAAATTGCCGCCAAGAATAACAACAAAATGGCGGCCGCTGGAATGTCCGAAATCCGGCGGCAGCGCAGGCCGCGAAAAAAACGTCCAAAATGGGCCAAGGGCTCCCCTCACCAGACGCCGCCCGAGGGATGGGCGTCAGCGAAACCTTACCACCGCAGTGGGAGACACCTTCCGGAGCGCTGCGGGCTGAAGCGAAGCCTCCAACTTCGACTAGGCAGCTGAAGCCCCGAGCGGCAACTTTGAAGGCTGATAAGTATAGCGCAACGTGGACGAGTCGCAGCGGCGGGAAACTCAGCAGAAAAACATCAGAGGCCGCAGGGCGAACCGTGCGGAGCACTCCGGAGCCGCCCTAAGAGAGCCAAACTCAAATCGCAGAGAAGAGGTGTGGGGGGAAAAAGACGATCGTAAAAAAACCCCGCGCTCCACACCGGCGGCTTGAAGGAAGGCAGGGAACCGCCCCGTAGGGCCGGTAACCCACGCTGCTGTCAAAGGGAGCAATTCCCTGGGCGGAGGGTGGGCTGAGTCCCCAGGCACCTTACACACGCCCTGCAGCTGACCGATAGAAGGCTCTCACCGAAATAGGAAAAAAATACTAATCAAAATAAAGAAAAAACCTAACGCAATGTAATAAGGTCTTTAGACTAAGCACGAAGAGAAATTCACACCAGTCAGTCAGCGACTGAGTGAAAAGACTGGTGCATCATGGGGAAGTGGGCGTGGCCACAGCACGGAGAGACAGCAAAAAGATTTCACCCAGTCAAAGGAGAAGCGAGAAGGAAGAAACCCAGAGGTGGATTGCAGGAGCAGAGGGCTGGAAAAATAGAATGGTTGAAATCATATTTGTTTCTTTAATTATTAAATATTGTTGAATGTATTACAGCAGAAAGATTTTCTATATTTAAGGCCATAATTAAATGCATCTTGTTTTAAATCTGTAGAAATTATTTCAAACTAGTGCAGGACAGGAAAATTCTGATAATTTTTATTTACTTTTTAAAAAAATTCTGCCTTCATTATTTTAACAAATAACTCAAGGCAGCAAACATATCCAATACACCTTCCTCTCCTATTTTCCCTACAACAATCTTGTAAGGTAAGTTGGGGGCACTGATTTTTTTTTTTCTCTAAAGAAAAAATGAATAGTCATGAGGTATGTATAAATATGGTTTGCATACGTTCTTTATACTACTAAAATTAGTAGTGCCCAGAATGACTCTTGGAATTCATTTCCTTTTCAGAAGTTATATTTCTTTAACTTTCTGAGATAGGATGCATCTACTAATAGTCTTAGAAAGTCAGAAATACATGAGTCCAACTGTACCTGCAGTGGTGGGTTGCCCCCGGTTCGCACTGGTTCTATAGAACCAATAGTAAAACTGGTGGGAGGCTCCGCCCACCAACCCTGATGTCATCAAAATGCTTCTGCGCTTGCGCAGAGTGCACACAGTCCCGTTGCAAACCGGTAGTAAATGTAACTAGAAGCCACCCCTGCTTATGTGGCATAGTTGTTGACAATAATTATACTTTTACCTTTCTCAAGCCTATACTAATTCAGACAACAATTAGAAAACAAACGTTTGCTTCTATTCTAGAAGTCAGTAGCTCTTTAATGCTGTAAAGAAAAAAGAAACCTATATAAATAAATTTGATTAGAAATTCAAAACATGTAAATTAATAAAAATACCCACACAAAAATAGAATGGTTGAAATCATATTTGTTTCTTTAATTATTAATTAATTATTAAAGTACTCAGTTTTTAAATTAATATTAATTTCAGTAAATTTAATAAAATTCTGTTAAAACTCTGTTAAAATTCACAATTAACTCTGTTAAATTCACAATGAGGAAAAAAGCAGTCAACACTATTTGGGGAAGGAAGAGAATTATATCACCAAGAGGAAAAGTATAATCGGGAACTTTTTTTCAGATGAGATGGATAACTATTTTCTAAATTGGACTATGTCAAGATGAAATTTAACACTTTTTGCCCCTCCCACTCAGAATGGCTGGGAAGAAGACCCAATTTAATCTCTTTAATGTTTAAAAAGATTATTTTTTCACCACAGCTATTAGCAACATGGAAACAATTATCTTGATTATCTTACAATCACTAGGGGACAAACAAAATTAAAGTCTTTTCTCAATATTAGGGGCATAATAAAACATTAATCTCACACTTTCAAAGTAACCATGATTGCAGGAAAAAAATGTCTTTAATCCAGCTCTTCCCTTGCAATTCCAATAATTATTACTCGATCCATCTGTTCACTGTAGTCCTTCAATCAATGTAATTTATTTGAAATAAAGGAAGTCCACACTTAGTTAACAATATATTTCAACTGCTGGATTATGTCCCTCCCTACATTGTACAGCAAGGGTGTTTAACTCACAGCCTTCAAACTAATGCCATACTAAGACATCAGTTTTTCCTCCCAACCCTCTTAGAGCAAGGCTGAAATTAATACAGATATAAGAGGCAAATGGACTTTGAAGAAGAAAGATAGAACAATATTGACTCTTTGGAATTTTGGTACTGTTGAAGAACCTGAGAATATCTACATATCTAGAAAAGTCAATAAAACAAACAGATGCATCATCAAACAATTCAGTCAAGACACAAATAATCAGCTCTGTGGAGAAGTCTATAATGCTGGCAAAAGTGAAGGAAAGAGAAGACCAAGCAAGCAGCAAGGTAAATGGATTCAGTTACAGTGGTTTTGGTTACACCACAGAAAGACCTAAAGAACCAAGTTGGCTGCAGATAACCATGAAGACAATCAATCTATGTGGTTGCTAAGAGTTAACCAATTGCTTTTCAATATCTCTGGGCCCAGTGCTCTTTAACATCTTCATAAATGACTTAGATGAAGGGACTGAATCAAGTTTGATGATCTAGATATTTATATGATCTAGTGTTTCTTAAAGACAAACAGATATGGATAGATATAGTACAATATGTATTTTGAATAATTTATGATTTTTCAATTCTGGCCTTGATTGCATTGGTTTGAATAATTTGCTCTTGAGCAGCCAAAATAGTTTTCAGGGTTTGTTTATTTTTATAATGTCTCAAGTGTAAGCCATTGATGAGTGTTATCTTTATCCAATTTTCCATGATCTTCTGTGAAAATTGATCATGTAATGCTTTTCCTTGCCAGCACATTGTTTGTATTCTTATTATATTATTTTGATATTCATGTTTACTTTGCTATACTTACAATATGTTGCTTTCTGTACATTTGGTGTGCTAGTTCCTATATGTTTAGTAAGTTATTGTTGTTATTGCTACTATTACAACAAATTATTTAATTTATACCATGATGAGTTAGATTTGGTGCCAAGAGTTTTTTCTATACAACAGGCTATGAAGTACATTATGGGATCTCATCAGAGGTGAAATACAGCAGATTCTGGAGAACCGGTAGTGGAAATTTTCAGTAGTTCAGAGAACCAGCAAATACCATCTCTGGCTGGCCCCAGAGTGGGGTGGGAATGGAGATTTTGCAATATCCTTCCTCCAGGAGTGGGGAGAGAATGGAAATTTTGCAGTATCCCTCCCCTGCCACGCCACCAAACCACACTAAGCCTACCAAGCCATGCCCACAGAACTGGTAGTAAAAAAAATTGGATTTCACCACTGGATCTCATCTTTAGACATCTCAGTGTTAGAAAGTAGGCTGTGCACGCTCTAGAAGGTGCCAGTTTGCCAAACTATGATAAACAGAAATTATGTGATGCTGAACAAAGGTGCATCAGTGTATCTTTCGGCAATGGAGAACATTCCTGGAAGTATTTAGGTGAATTCTGGTTTCTGTTTCCAAGGAATGGGCTGACTTCCAAATTTAGGTATGTTTTTTATAAGTATGGGAGAGAGAGCTATCCAGGTATAAGAACTGAAAATTGTCAGTTTTATAAAGATCTGTCACTACCTGCTTTGCATCTTTTCTGAACTATGCTTCCTGGTAAAAAAAATATCAATATTCTAGTTTAAAAAACAAAACAAAACTTACTAAATATTCCTTGACAGTTGAAAGTATTTTCAAATTCTGAGTTTAGACGAAAAAGGAGACTATTTTTTAAGACCATGTATTTCTACATTCTTCCTTATGAGCAAACCCCATAGTTTTATGCAAAACATTCACAGGAAAGAGGTGAAAATAACAACTGATGCCTAAAGACTACTATCGTAATACTGTTGCTCATTCAAAATGAATGTTTAAGTAATGTTTCTACCCCATTCTGAAATCCAGAAACACATACGGTACATTGTTCCATCTATGCATCTTTAAAGTTAAATTAAAAATGGAACAAAATGCAGATGTAACTTACTATTATCTAACCATATACTATTAATCTATTAATATTCATTAAATTTAGCATATAAGCAATACTTTTTTTTTTTGCATTATTTGCTTCTTGACATGCTGCTTTACTGATATTCTGCTCTTCAAAAAGTTTTAACAAGTGGCAGCACCAGGTCAAACCTTTCTAGACTGGGAATCTAAATAGGTTGAGACCTGGTTAGGGGATTAATCAGGAAATACTAGGACCATAAACTAGAGTTAGAAATTAAAGAAATGTCCCAGAAGAAGCCAATGGAAAACCACTTTTGTATTGTTGACACCAGGCTTTGAGCAAAATTTACCACTACTGCTTCTTCCCAAAGAAGCAGCATATATGCTAGATGGTGTCTAATGATGTCACTTAATCTCATTGATTTTATGCAGTAGAAATGTTTGTAATTAGCCTTATAGGTAATCATCAATTTAAAACCACTATTGGAACTGGAATTTGGGGTCATATGTTGGTGCAGTTGTACAATACCTCGGCACCATGTGCCAATCCAATTTTATAACCATTTTTACAGTAATTGCTATGTGAATCACCACAGTTGTTAAATAAATCACTTGCTTATTCATGTGGTTGTTAAGCAAATCCAGTTTCCCAATGAATTTTCGTTTGCTGAAGACCAGCAACAAAGTCACAAATTGCAATCATATGACCACAGTATGTTGCAACTGATCATAAATATGAGTCAGTTGTCAAGCACCCAAGCTGCAATCAAGTGAGGTGGTGCACCAGTCATAAGTGCAAGTACAGGTAACAAATCACATTTTTCTGAGGCTGTTGTAACTTCAAACCATCATTAAATGAATGGTTATAAGTAGAGGACTACTTGTATGGATAAAGCTTTAGGAGAGAAAAATGCAACCATCCATGTTAAGAATGTAACACTAAAAAAGAAAATGGAAAAAACTGGATAAATGGAAGGGAATAGAATTCTAATCAAGATATTCTCTCTGTACAGATATAAAATATTATTGTTACAAATGCCTAATTATGAAGATATTAGATGACACATTAAAAGAAATGATGATTAGAGCAAAACTATCAATAGTTTATCAAAAAAATTATATATGCACAGAGATGAATAAATTAACTTCTTTGATTAGGGAAAAGACATTTATTGGTGACTGGAAACCTCTTATGGGCTTTTTGTGTAAAAATGAAAAAAGTAAAATTGTGATTTATGGCTTTGATGATTAGACAAGATAAATTGTAGAAAGAAGAGTTTAATGATGTAACTTTAGAGAGAAGTTAAAATATAACTGTACTTATAACTTATAACTTATAACTCTTTTGAAGAATGAAAGACACTCCCCCCCTATTTTTCTTAAATCTTTTTTTTCCTGCTTTTTTTGCTTCTCCTTGATTTTTTCCTTTTTCTTTTTTTCCCTTACATTATATTGCTTTGAATTATATTTTTAGCTGTTTTTTTAAAAAAAAGTTTCACTGAAAAATCTTATAAAAATAGTTTGTCAAAAGAAGATGGCATTTATCAGTAAGAGTTATGCATTCGATAAGAAATATTTGAAATATTCAATCAAAGATTTACTAGAGAGATAACATAAGAAATTTCAGAGTCAGTTTTGTGGGATATGATATTGCAGGGGTTTGTTAAAATTCAAGGCAATTCCATGTCCTTAATCTGAAATATGATTGATGTCTGAAGACTGAGGGTAATTCATTGTTATTTTCAGAAAGAAGTACTATGTGTTCAGTAGGATTTAACTTCTAATAAATGTGCATTACATTTATGCCTTACCTAATTGTATCTTTTTAAAATTCGCCCTTGCTTTTCCATGTAACTTCTAATGACTGCAATCAAATTAAGAAAAAAATGACACATATCCCCACCACCACCACATATACACAAGCAAGCCAAGATTTTAAAGAATCCTAATTTACTGTGTTAATCATTGTAGTCAGCATGATCAATGGTAAAGGAAAATAGGAGTTGTAGTCCAAAACCTAAAGCACATCTGGTTCCCACCTCTAGTTTAGTTTATTATGCTAACAGAACGGACGTTGTCTGGTCTGAACGTCCATTTTCTGGGCGCTGCGACCACAATCCATAGATGGGTTCTATTCCACTTGTCCTGACAGTTACAGAGTGAAAAAAAAAAAATTCTTCCTTCATGCTATGGCCACACCCACCTTTCCCAAGAACCTCCAGTCTTTTTGTCACGCAGACACTGGAACCTAACAATAAACCGTAAGAAACAACAACTCAGAAAGGCCCAACTCAACTCCCAACAACTGAGCAGTAAGCCCAGAAGAACACAAGGGTGGGAATGGATTGTGGGAATGGACGCAGAAACCTTCTGCCCCATCGAAGTCGGGTGGAATGACACCAACATGGCCTCAGTACGACGAAAGGAGGCGGTACGATGAATATAGTGCTTCAGAGCCCGTCTAACGTCCAGACGATGCCAGCGACGCTCTTGACGATGCCGAGGTGAAGGACAAAAATCCGGTAACACCAGTTCCTGAGACCGGTGAAACAGGGAGTTCACCTTGGGTGTGAAGGCAGGATCCAACCTCAAGACGACCGTGTTGCTGTGAAAGATGCAGAGATCCTTCCTGATCGACAATGCTGACAACTCAGACACCCTCCTCGCAGATGTAATGGCGAGGAGGAAGGCCACCTTAAACGATAAATGTTTAAGAGAGATGGAGTTCAGCGGCTCGAATGGAGGCTCCACAAGTGTCTGTAATACAAAAGGAAGGTCCCAGGAAGGGAACCGGTGTACCGTGGGTGGAGAAAGATTAGACACCCCATGAAGAAAACCCTTAATCCGAGGGTGCTGCGACAACATCGGATAGGGCGCGCAAGTAAGTACAGTAGACAATGCGGCGGTTTGTCTGCGCAACGTGGACGGTGCAAGACCCCTCCTTAGGCCTGCTTGGAGAAATTCAAGAATTGCAGGAACATCCGCTGACGTCGGATCCAGGTGCCGCTCGCCACACCAAATGCAGAACGCTTTCCAAGTTGCCTGATAAATTCTGGAAGTCGATGGTCTGCGAGAGGCTTGGATGACCCCTATCACCTCATCTGAGAGGCGATCCCTCCTCATGATGGCCCTCTCAAGTGCCAAACGGTCAACCTGAGCCACTGAGGGTCCGGATGACGGATGGCACCCTGGCACAGGGAGAGCCGATGAGGAGGAATCACTCATGAGGGAGATGCCGACAGCGCCACCAGATCCGCGTACCACTGTCTCCGGGGCCAGTTGGGCGCCACCAGAAGGAGCTCTGCATTCTCGGCTAACAGTTTTCGTATCACTCTGGAGATCAGGGGTATCGGAGGAAACGCGTACAGTAGCCCCTCCGGCCATGGGCATCTGAGTGCGTCGCAGTCCTCCGCTCTCGGGTGCGGATACCTGGAAAAGAAACGTGGAAGGTGGGAGTTCAGATGACTGGCGAACAGATCTATAACTGGCGTTCCGAATCGGGCGGTGATTTCCAGGAACAGTTGAGGATGTAGTTGCCATTCGGCAGGGTCTATTTGCTTCCTGCTGAGCCAGTCCGCCTGTACATTGTCCACCCCTGATATGTGGTCCGCTCTGATGGAAGCAGGTGACGTTCTGCCCACTGGAACAACCTTTCCGACTCGACCATGAGCGCCTTTGATCTCGTGCCTCCCTGTCGGTTGACATGCGCCTTGGCGGATACATTGTCTGTTAGAATCAGCACGTGGGCTCCCTCGAGGGCGGACTGGAATTGCAGAAGGGCCAGCCGAATCGCCCGAAGCTCCAATAGGTTGATGTTCTTCTGTCTCTCCGCCGGAGACCACTGGCCCTGAGCTACCAGGTGCAAGAGATGGGCGCCCCAACCTTGGAGACTGGCATCCGAGGTAAGGACCAGACGAGCTGGCTCCAGGAAGCAGCAGCCCCGAGTGATCGCTGGTGAGATCCACCACCGTAGGGAGAGACGAACCCTCGGCGGTAAGGCCACCTTGCGAGTCGATGCGCTGCGCCCCGACCTCTGAAAGGGGAGGAGGTACCACTGCAGCGGACGATAATGACTTCTGGCCCACGGTACAATGTCGAAGGCCGACACCATCTTCCCTAAAATCTGTGACAGTGAGAGCAGGGGGACCCGGCGTTGGCTCAAGCATTGCGTGATGGAGTCCCTGATACTTTCGATCCTGTCGGTAGACAAGGAAACCTGCCCCTGTGCCGAGTCTATCACCGCCCCGAGATGTAAGATGCGCGTGGACGGGACCAAGTGACTCTTCGCGACGTTGATGGTGAACCCATGTCATTGGAAGGTATCGATCACACAGGTAATGTCGCTGCAGGCCGACGTAGGTGAGGTGGACAGGACCAGGATGTCGTTCAGGTAACACAATACTCGAACAGGGACGGTCCGCAGGGAGGCCGCCACCACCGCTACCAATTTTGTGAATGTCCTGGGGGCAGAGGAGAGACCAAAGGGCATTGCACAATACTGGTAGTGACAGCCCGAAAACTCGAACCGGAGGAAGCGACGGTGGGCAGGGTGCACCGGGACATGAAGGTACGCCTCCCGGAGGTCCACGGACTGTAGGAGATCCCCTTGCCTGACGCAGCCCAGTATCGAGCGGAGGGAGTGCATCTTGAACCTGCGATAGCGCACCGACAGGTTCAATGATTTCAGATTGAGGATGCCCCTCCAGCCCCCCGAGGTTTTGGGGACCAAAAATAGTCCGGAATAGAAACCGTGGCCCTGATGTTCCACTGGGACCGGTTCTATGGCACTGATGGACAGTAGATGGCGGATCTCCTCTTCCATCAGCGCTCTCTTGTCTGGGGAAGATGGAATCGGGCAACGTAAAAAACGATGAGGGGGTTGTCTGGTGAATTCTATCAGCAGACCCTGGGAAATGGTTCGTAACACCCAAGTGTCCGCAGTTGATGCTTCCCATTGGCGAAAAAACTTCTGGAGTCGACCGCCGATGGGAGCGGGTGTCTGGGCGTCACTTGCCTCTGCGAAAAGGCTTGTAACCGGATCCGCGGCCCGGTTTTCTAGCTGGGGGTTGGAACCTCCCCCGATCTCTGGACTGCTGTCGATCCTGGTAGCGGTCCCCGCCGAAGGCCGTGAAACGTTGAGAAGAGGATCCCCCTGATCCCGAATAGGCCCGAAAGGGCTGCCGTTGGGTGTACGGGACGTAACGACGCTCAGGTCGCCGAAAGGACGAGGGGAGGACTTTCCTCTTGTCCTTATCCTCTATCAAAAGGGGGTCCAAGGCCGCCCCGAACAGCTTCGCACTTTCATAGGGGGCAGCCGCCAGCTTCCACTTTGCCTTGGCCTCCGCTTTCCAGTTGCGGAGCCAAAACAAGCGGCGAGATGTAACAGTCGAGGCCAGCATACGGGAAGTGAATTTCGCTGATGTCAAAGAGGCATCCGCCGAATATTCAGTGGCAGCTACTATTTTATTGATATCTTGGTGCCACCTAGTTTCTTCCGGAGGTAGACGCTCTTGTAGCTGTCTGAGCCAGATCAACGTCGCTCTGTTAAAAAACGACGTTGCTGTGGCGGTCTTAATTGCCCAGGCGGCCGCCTGGTGAGCCTTCCGAAAGGATAGTTCAGTCTTGCGGTCCTCCGACTTAAGGTTATCCAATGGGTCTGTAGAGACCGCAGAGGTAGACGAGAGGCTGGCCACCGGGGTGTCTATAGCCGGCAATTCCAGAAGAGACTCGAGTTCGGGGGCCGCGCAGAAGAGCTTTTTGTCCAGATTACTGGGCGCTGTAAGGGAGCCAGGTTGTACCCACGGAGAGCGAACGACCTCCGTAAACAATTGAGGGCAGGGGACGAAATCCTTGTTCGGTGTGGACATGCGAAACAGCGCGTCATGAGGCCCCGCCGCAGTTTGGGATTCGGCAACAGACGAGGATGTTTTCTCAAAGTTAGTGGCCAAATGGGCTTTGTGCAACAGCGATTTAAACATTGACGGCTTAAACAGTCCCGTGAAGGTCGGGGTATCTGGGGGAAGATCCTCGTCCTCCGACAACTCCATGTCCTCAGGAAACTCCTCCTCCTGTTCAGACTCAGGCGGGGAGACATTGTCTTTGGAATGAGACACCTGGGCCTTCGTAGGAGGAGGTGGAGGTGGAACGGGAAGTTGTTGCTGGATAGGGACAATTCCCTGTTGCATACTCGCGGCCCATAGAGATGACAGGGCCGATGAGAAAAAAGACTGAAAGTCAATTTGGTTCCCCATCAAGCTGCCGTCGGTGGAACGTATGCCAGCAGCCGTGGGCGTGAAGGTTGCCTCTGGCTGGCGTCGGAGCCTGGAGGTAGATGTCGCTCCGCCAATTGATGATACATCCGGCAAGGACATGGAAACTCCCCTGGACAGGCCCCACGGAGAAGCTGTGGTAGCCTGACCGCCCGAAGACTGTGGCTGGAGAAATGCGGTAGGCTGGTCTTGGGTAATGCCCGGACTAGGCGACCGTTGACGGGAGCCTTGGTCACCTGATACCCTCGAGGCTTGGGTAGCTCTCTTTGCCTTATCATACTGTTTCTCCAATGCCCTATGGCGCCGCAAAGCGTCCTTATCCTGGGCAACGGAAGACCTGGCCTGAGATGAGGAATGGCCAGATGACACTGCCCTCTTGTCGGTCTTCTGCCTATGAGAAGTGGAAGGCATAACCGGGCTGACTTCAGTTTCAGAGTCCGAGGACAGGGGTGTGTCAGCCATGATAGCTAAAGGTGCTACAAGGCCCGATGAATAATGCCTCCAGATGGCGCTGTCCCACCAAGCAAGCAGGGAAACTCGCCTCACCTCTTGCGATCTAACGGCACTTCACAGAGTCCACAACCCACCAAAACGCCAACCGGCGAAAGGACTTATCTGGTGAAGATCGTGTCCAGGTAGGTAAGGCTCCCCTCTCCGCTGACGAAAAAACCCCCAGCCGCCTCCCAGACGCACACGCAGTAGGGAGGCTGTAAGGCAGCGATCGGGCCAGGCGGAAAATGGCGGTTGTCGCGATCACAAAATGGTGCCCGCAACAGCAGGGCGGCAAAAAGGGCGGTCGACAGAAGTCCGACGCGCCCGCTGGCGATCGTAGGGGCAGGTGTGCTTCCGCCCCTCACAGATACCCTGCCCAGCGAAGGAAAAGCGACGGGGAGCACGTCGGAGCCTGCTCAATCCCGTGCAGAAGCTCCGGAGCCGCCTGCTAATGAGAGCTCAAACTGAGGTGCGGGAAAGCAGGCCAGCTCACCAGCTGCTCTCCCTCGGCACCGGCGGCTAAAGAGGCCGTTCGGCTCCGCCCCGTAGGGTCAGAACGCCGAAAGCTGCGGTCCGACCTTGACGGAGATGAAACAAGGCGTGGGGCGGCCTGGAGCCCCAGGGCCGCCCTTCGCGCCTCCGCAGCGGCCAGCGATCTTCTGCTCTCAACCCGAACACACCGGTAATCAAAAATAAAAGAAAATACCTAAAATAGCAACTAATCACCGCAATCAGATAGCACGAGGAAACACTGCAGTCCTGTCAGGGACAGAGTGAAAAAAAGAATGGAGGTTCTTGGGAAAGATGGGTGTGGCCATAGCACGAAGGAAGAATTTTTTTTTTTCACTCTGTAACTGTCAGGACAAGTGGAATAGAACCCATCCATGGATTGTGGGAGCAGCGCACTGGAAAAAAGGCCAAGCATAATTAATCAGCCTATACTGATTAACATGCAGTTTGTTTGAGCAGCGGTCCCCAACCTTTGTGGTTTGACATCCTGACTGGGGAGAGGGGAACTGGGCAGCGCAAGCAGAGTGCCAATGCATGCACACACAACTCTTGCATGAGTTGTCGGACAGGGTGAATGTGTGCATCTCGACTTGTTTGAGTGGCGGGCCAGCATGTGTGCAAGCCTGCCGGCCTAAGCTGTGTGCGTGCTCTGGCCAGCCACTCATGTGGCCCAATTCACTACTGGCCATGGGTCAGTAATGGAGCCCAGCCCGGGGATTGGGGTCCCCTGATTTACTGAATACCAAAATTTTCCAGAATGCTGACTGCTGTGTGGAAAATAATATATTGTGTATAGATGTGTATATGTATACATATATGGATGTATTATGCATTTATGTACATGCATTCATATACCTTTGAATGTACGCATAATGTTCTATGAAAAACCTATACTGTGATACAAAATATGAAGATAAAAAAACATTTGTTTTCAATTTTAGGAAAAATAAGGATAGGAGAATATTAACTATAGACAATTGATTTTTAAAAAGCAAGTATGATATTAAAGATTTTGAAGGATCAGTTTGCAAAATTATATTACACATTCAGTGGTATTAGTCAGCATATTAGCAATAATTTATCACATACATATCCTTTCCAAAGAACCAGCAACAACAAATAGTCCTTAATTTATGACAGCAATTGGGAATGGAATTTTCATTACTAAGCAACGTTATCACATAAAGCATGACTGCAGTGCTTAGCGAAAGCAATCCTGTTGTTGTCATTAACTAAATATCATGGTTGTTGGACCAATTTCTCCCAGCTTCCTACAACCAAAGTTAGCAAGGAAGCTAGTAGAAAGTTGCAAGCCCTAGGCCTGCAGGCAGGTAAGTGGTTTCTGGTGAGTGGAGAAGGATGAAAGAGTGTGTTCAAGAGATACTACACAGGTTAGGGAGGGTGCACAAGGATATATGAAAGGCACAGCATGGGTTGGGTGTGTGAGAGGCACCACATGGGTCCAAGAAAGTCTGTGAGGATATAAAGGATGCACAAGAGGCATTGTGTGGATTGGCAAGAGGCACCATGTGGGTTGGTGAGAATGTGCAACGAAGTGCATGAGAGGCACTACATGGCTTGATGAGGATGTTGGAGGTGTACAAGAGGTGTGAGGTTTGGGGAAGGGGTGCGTGTGGCCAGTGCAGGTGCAGAGGGACTGCTGGGGAAGGGGGGTAAGGGTGTGCAGCTAGGCAAAACTTACTTCAGCAACTTGTGATTTTCCCCTAGTGACTTTCTCAAATCTTCTAAATACTCACATTTTGGTCTGAGGCTAGCAGGGTATTGATAAAATAAATAAGAGCCTCGATAGAAAAAAAGTGACTAAAAGTACAATCAAGATCTACAGAAGACATTTTCAATTCCCACCTCAACTCCAACCCTTTTTGAAGCTTGAAGTTTACACAAGATTTTTCCTTGAGATTCCTGTTTAAAATGATTAACCAAGAATAAATGAACAAAAGTTAATTACAATATGAAGGATTTTAGGATAGGAAGCTTAATTATGTAATTACATGTGATGCTCAAGCACATCAGTGATTAACACATGCAAATTCCTAATACAAGCTTATCCATGAAAACAGAAATTTCACAATGTAAACAAGAACAAAAACTACCTTAAGCAATGCAAGAATAATTATTTGTCAGAAATGCAATCAATAACTCAATCAGTCATGTGGCTCCAGCTAACATAATGAATGAATCACCCAAAATATAAATCCTAGGTGTTACTAAATAAAATGACATGACGAGCCTTCCCTCTGGATAGTAAAGCAGCAGAGCAAGAATTCTTACATTGCAATATATCATTTGCATGCATTGTAATGGCATTACTACTATATTCCATTATATTAATCCCCCCTTTGAGCTATGTATACTCTGAAGACAGGCTAATAGTTGTGACTAAAAGCCCCCTGTTTACAGGGGATAACAGCAAGATTAAAAGAATGCACAGCTACATGTTAAATTTTATTTATTCATTTTTATCTTCAATTAACTTACTTGTTGAACGTTCTTAATATTTAAATTTTAAGGCCTCACGTTTTGCTCACTGAATGACATATATCAGAAAATATTATTGGAAAGTAGTAAGATAAAAAAATAAACTATCAGTCAAGATTGATGAATTGTCATATGCAAGGTCTATTAAGGCTTTGGCAGCAGTAACGAGAATCTCTAATAGACATTCTTGAAAAGTTTGCAGCATTTTAATTGGATCCCAATAAGATATTAACATGAATGGATAAAAAGAATGTATGGATACAGGTAATCCCCGAGTTATGACAGTTCATTTAGTGACGGTTCAAAGTTAGGACGTAACCCCAAGTATTTACGACACAGTCAGAAATGACAAAAGTTGCAGCACCACGGCAGTCCTTCGCGCTTACAAACAACTGCAGCGGCTCTGCAACATTTGCCCTGCCTATTCCTACCACCCCAAGCAGTAGGTCTGTGGCTACTCACAATGCAAAGATCTAGTGAGCCTTCAGTTTCTTGGCTTACTTTGGTGCTTCAGCACACCACTCCTGGGCTCCTTTCTCATCAGCAATGGCTTTTTACAAAAATGACTGGAGCCTATAGGGACGCAGTCTCTCGTCCCTGTAGGCCTCAGCAAGCCTTTGCTCAAGGCACAACCGCGGCAGAGAGACTGGAGAGGAGAAAGCTCCATTGATCATCAGATATAAGTAAGGTAAGTGACCCAGTCGGCAGGATGGTGGTGGTGGCGGTAAGCATGAGATATCTCAGTGGGTCAGAGAAAACACTAGCACCCCCCCCCATGGCCTTCCCCATCCTGAGACATCTTGTGCACTTAACAACTTGCACATTCAATTAGCGAATGAATGGGCGAAAACAGGGAGTGATCACATTCAAGTTACGGGATTAATTCCTATGAATTTTTGTATTACAAATGTAATTGGCAGGCTCCATACTCTATTTTTCAATATTAGTGTAACTCTTGTCCTGAGGCAAGTTGTCTTGTGGTAAGTAGGCAATGGCGAGTTGTCCCACAGCAAAGTGGTTGCATAAGTTGACCATGGTGAGTTGGCTATGGCAAATTGGCCATGGTGAGCTGTTGTAGACCCTAATGTTTTAGGATAGTAAATTATGATTTGCTATGGGTTTCCTAAATGCAGTAACAAGGTTTTCTTTTTGTATTCAACAGTAGCTTAACATGATGTGCAAATGAAAATCCTGGTCAGTTTGTGGTCTCCTAGTTTATTTGTTTGTGTTTCTGCCTTAAGTCTATAAGCAATCCATGAAGCAGGAAACTGCTGGTAAATTGTGGGTAAAAAAAGAAAAAACCAACCAGAAAGGCAGACTACAAAGTAACTTGGCAGCTTGTAAGGCATTAACTATTTAGACAACATGGGTTAAAACAGCCAAGTAGCCAAGAATAAATTAGGACCACAGATCATGATTAAGGCTAAAAAACGTAAACTACTCTGTAGCCAAACCCAAGTGACACCTTAAAGCTAACTACAATATTTATTTACATTTAAACAACATGCCTTGTATTATTGTGCAAATGTGCTCTGATGTATTTTCTGGATTCTTCAGCAAGCTATTGTTGAAACAAACCTTGATTTAATTTGGAATTAGCTCATCAATAAACTGCAGAGAGTTCCTTTTGAAAGGACACAAATGTAATTGTGTTTGTTTATAAAGGAAAAGGGAAAACCTTTACTTAAACTTCAGCAATAACCACAGAGCAGAAACATTAAACTCTAAAAACAACCTTTGTGTGGAAGAAATTACATTTCTTATATAGAATACATAAACAAGGGTACATCAATTTTAGTAGCATTTAATGGAATTGTACAGAGTGTAGACCTATGTACTGCTTGATTTACATGTATGAATTCTATGTATTCAACTTTAACAATATAAGGTACTATTAATTTTAATTCACTGTGTGCTCTTGAAAAATGGATTTCATGATATTCAATGAATCAGGGAGTCAGACAATAGTATTAACAGGTTATTAAGAATTAAAATGAGTGGGGAAATGAACAGTTTATTCTAAAAGCATTACAATGAGAATGGGTATTCACTGATTTAAAAGAAAATAAAAAGCACATATACATTAGATATCATAGTATAATCAAAACAATATATAAGGAAATAGAACATACACAATATGATAGTCCAATGAATTTATGAGTCTAATCTAAAATAAAAAGGGGAAAGCAAAGAAATAAAGTCCACTTATCAGTGTTCAAACCAAGGACTTTATCCTTGGCCATGCTTGATCATTTTAATTAGAACTGGGATATGCTTAGAAAGATGAAAGAAAAATTAGATAAAGAGCGCAAGAAGAGAGGATTTCCTCTTAATTCAGCAAGCTTCTCAAAACTTAAGACAAATAAGAAAATACATTCATCTTATGGATGAATCAGAACATTTTGAGAGATGAAGATTTTGAACAGTATCATGATATAATGGTTAGAGATAATAGTAGATGAGAAAGTTCAGGGCAAAAAGAAAACAAGAAGAGGGATAATGGCAGAAAGTGAACACTCTCAGGGGAAAAAAATTCTTACAGTTTAGGGACTTTCTATACCAAGTCAGGTCTGATATACTATGGGATGACTCAGCAGTGGTATGAACCCTATTATGGTCCATAAATGTCAATGATTTTAGCATGCTTTCTTCAGAAAAATGTGATCAAGAGGAACAGACAGCAGTAACTGGATGCTTGACTATTTCTGATGGCACGATTCAGCCTTCCATACCAAGAGAAAAGATGCAATGAACTTGCTTTGTACACGTCCAGGTGTACACTGATGTTATCTAGTTAAGTAATGAAACATCTACAAGCAAATAATCAAATTCAAGAACTAATGAGGACTCCACAATTCAGCTCTGAGTTACATATATTTATTTTGTTCTGTTGGAACTTCCAAGTTTCCAAAAGTGGAAGAGAACGGACGTTGCTTACCTGAACGTCCCTTCTCGACGCGCAGCTGGAGAATCCAAAGCTTCGGGGTAGTTCAGTAGTTGGGTAGCCTACACTGAGTGTGCTCCTTTAAGAGATTTCTCTTCAGACACGCCCACTTGCTCAACAGAGTCCCAGTTTTGTTCACGAAGTAAGGAGCAGTAGAGCGTAAGAAGAAAGGTTCAGCAGCCAAGTTGGGTGGGTTGGATTCTCCAGCTGCGCGTCGAGAAGGGACGTTCAGGTAAGCAACGTCCGTTCTCCAACGCGCAGCTTGGAGAATCCAAAGCTTCGGGATTTACCCAAGCAAGTCTACACAGGGAGGGTGAGTGGCTGCTGCGCATCGTCTGAAGAGTTGCATACAGCTTGGAGCACCCGGCGGCCAAAGGATGCCTCCGCCGAGGCAAAGGAGTCCACCTTGTAGTGCCGGATGAAGGGATTCAAGGATGACCAGGTGGCCGCTCTGCAGATGTCAGAGATGGAGGCATTTGTGGCCCAGGCGGCCGTCGTGGCGGCACTCCTGGTAGAATGTGGAAGAATCCTCTGCGGAATTGGTCTGTTCCGAGCTGAATAAGCCTTGGAGATGCAGGACTTAATCCACCTCCCAATTGTTGTGGAAGATACCTTCCGGCCCATGGAGGAGGGCAGAAAGGAAATGAAGAGCGATTCGGATTTCCGGAAATGTTGTGTTCGTTTAATATACCTGCGCAGGGCCCGTCGGACATCTAAGAGGTGCCAGTCTGCTTCCCGAGGATGTCGAGGATCGGGGCAGAAGTCCGGAAGGATCAATTCCTGGGCTCGATGGAATGTGGAATTTACTTTAGGCAGGAAGGAGAGGTCTAGTCTCAGTACCACGCGATTTGTGTGGAAGACACAGAGGTCGCTTCTCACGGACAGAGCAGCTAGTTCGGATATACGGCGAGCCGAAGTAATCGCGACCAGAAACGCCACCTTAAGTGTTAGAAAACGGAGGCCGATGGAAGCGAGCGGCTCAAATGGAGGGTGCATGAGGGCTTGAAGGACCAGAGTCAAATCCCAGGTCGGGTATCGATGTATAACAGGAGGGCGCAGGTTGGATGCCCCCCGCAGAAAGTCGCGAATCGTAGGGTCTTGGGAGAGAGGAAGCGTTGCAGAAGCCGAAAGCACCGTACTCAGTGCAGCAACCTGGCGACGAAGAGTGTTAGGCGCAAGGTGCTTGTCCATGCCCTGCTGAAGGAATCCCAGCACTTCGGGGACAGAAGCAGATGTCGGATCCAGGTGGGATTTAGCACACCAGGAGCAGAAAGAGATCCAGGTTGCATTATAAATGCGGCATGTTGATGGCCGTCTCGACGCCTGAATCGTGGGGATGGCATTGCTAGGAACGTTGGCTCTCCTTAGCAAGATCCGTTCAAGCGCCAGGCGGTCAACTGCAACCACTGCGGGTCTGGGTGCAGAATGACCCCCTGGCTGAGGGTGATCCTGTCCCCTGGAATCCTCCACGGTCGTGCCACCGACAGGTCCATCAGATCCGCAAACCAAGGCCTCCGAGGCCAGTGGGGTGCGACCAGAACGACGTCTGCCCTGTCTGCTACTATTCGGCGTATCAGACGAGGAAGGAGCGGTAGAGGGGGAAAGGCATAGAGGAGACCCCTGGGCCAGGGAGAGACGAGGGCGTCGACTCCCTCTGCCTGAGGGCACCGGTACCGGGTGAAGAATCTGGGGAGGTGCGTGTTGTCGCGGCTGGCAAATAGGTCGACTAGAGGCGTGCCGAATCTGCGGACGATCTCGGCGAACAGATCTGGGTGAAGTCGCCACTCGGCGTGGTCCAAGTGTTGTCTGCTGAGCCAGTCCGCTGTGATGTTCGTGGTCCCGGCGATGTGCTCCGCCACAAGGGACAGGACGTGCGTCTCCGCCCAGATCAGCAGTAGGGTCGTTTCCTCCATCAATGGACCCGAGCGAGTCCCCCCCTGGCGGTTCACGTGCGCCTTTGCTGTTACATTGTCCGTGCGTATCAGGACATGGTGCCCCGATACCAGCTGCTGGAACCGTTGGAGGGAGAGGCGGATCGCACGGAGTTCCAACCAGTTGATCCCGTTGTGACTCTCCTCTGTTGACCACGTTCCCTGGGCAACGTGGGATAGAAGATGACCACCCCATCCCGTCAGGCTGGCGTCCGTTGTCACTACCAGGCGCTGTAGATTCTGGAAGTAGCTGCCCTGATGAAGGCTCTGGGAGGACCACCAGAGGAGAGACCTTGAGACTTCTGGCGGAAGGGAAACTTGTGCGGAAGAGGTGCTCCTCCTGGCTCTCTGAAAGGGGAGGAGGAACCATTGAAGCTGGCGGGAATGGAATCTCGCCCAAGGGACGACAGACAGGCAGGAAATCATTTTGCCGAGCAGGCGGGACAGGAGCAGCAAGGTCACCTTCCGAGAGGAGAGGACCTGGGATGTTAATGACTGGAGACTGGAACACCGGTCCGTTGACAGGAACACCTGGCCCCTTATGGAATCTATTATTGTCCCTAGGTGAAGGATGCGAGTAGTGGGCTGCAGTTGGCTCTTCGGAATGTTGAGGGAGAAGCCATGATGATGAAGGCAGCGACACACCACTTCTAGGTCCTGGGATGCCCGGGCCGGAGAAGGGGAGAGCAGGAGGATATCGTCCAGGTAGCAGTGGAGCCGGACAGGATGTTGGCGTAGATGGGCCGCCACTGCTGCCAGGAGCTTTGTAAAGGTCCTTGGGGCGGAGGAGAGGCCGAAGGGCATTGCTCTGTATTGGTAATGCCTGTTGTTGTATGCGAAGCGTAGAAAACGACGATGGGACAGCCGTATGGGTACGTGGAGGTACGCTTCTTTCAAATCGATAGAGGTCATCCAGTCCGTTGGCCGAATGGAAGCCAGAATCGAACGGAGGGACTCCATCTTGAACCGATGGTATACTATAAATTCGTTCAGCCTCTTGAGGTCCAAAATGCCCCTGTGGCCCCCGGACGCCTTGGGGACCAGGAAGAAAATTGAATAGAAACCGGTCCCTCGTTGATGGTGGGGAACCGGTTCGATGGCTTGAATTTGAAGCAGGTGATGGATTTCTGCCTCCATTAGCTGGCGCTTGTCCAGGTTGGGGGAAATAGGGCATTGTACGAAGTGAGAGGGAGGTCTTGAACGAAACTCCAGAGTGAGTCCCAGACGAATTGTCTGGAGCACCCAGGCGTCCGACGTCGAGATCTCCCACTGGGGAAGAAAATGAGTCAGACGGCCGCCAATGGGGAGAAGGATGTAGTCACTTCCCTCTTCGAAAGGTACGGGAGCCCGTACCTCGAAATGGCCGTTTGGGTGCTGGGGCCTTTCGACCGCGGTCCCTGAAGGAGGATCTATCGAGGGAACGGTCGAAACCTTGAGAATAGGGCCTTGAGGAGAAGGATCCCGAAGGACCGGAGTCGTTCCGAAAGGGCTGCCTGGTGAAGTAAGACGATGGTCTACGATCTGCCCTCTTATACGAAGATGGCATCACCTTCCGTTTATCCTTGTCCTCGACAAGGATGGGGTCTAAGGCTTCTCCAAAAAGGCGGGAACCCTTATACGGAGTCGAGGCAAGCCGCCACCTAGACTTGGCATCAGCTCTCCAATTTTTAAGCCATAATAGACGGCGGGATGTGACGGACGACACCAGGGCGCGTGAAGCGAACTTCGCGGCGTTGAGCGAAGCATCTGCCGTATATTCAGTAGCCGCCACCAGTTTGTTGACATCCTGGCGGAGGCGTGAATCCGCAGGAGGAAGACGCTCCTGAAGATGGCGGAGCCAGATTAAGCAGGCACGGCTGAAGAAGGAAGCCGAGGTAGCTGCCCTAACTGCCCAGGCGGCCGCGTTGTGAGTGCGCCGGAAGTTAAACTCGGCTTTCCGGTCCTCAGAGCGCAAACCGTCGGCGACGTCGTTGGAAATTACAGAGGATGCCGTCAGATTGGCCACTGGCGCGTCTACAGTTGGTAACTGAAGAAGATCTTGGAGACTAGGCGCCGAACAATAAAGTTTCTTGTCTAGACCCGAAGGGGCGGGTAAGGAGGAAGGCGTGGACCAGGATCGCTGGACCACCTCGGAAAAAAGCTGTGGACACGGAATAAAGTCCACTTCCGCCTTAGGTGCCGTAAACAAGGCCTCATGTTGTTGAGAGGTACCAGGCTGATCGACCTGAGGGACTGGGTCAGCCATATTCGTGGCCAACTTGGCCTTGCGCAGGAGTGATTTGAACAACGAGGGTTTGAAGAGCCCTGAGAAGGCTGGCTTCTCGGGTGGCATATCGGCGTCATCAGATAAGTCCATATCCGAGGGGTCGCACTCGCCCTCCTCCGAAGATGACTCCTCGTGGTGACCATGGTCCAGATAGGGATCGGACCCATGCGCCATAGCCTGATACTGGATAGGGGCCTGTTGAGAGTCCCGGGCCCGAGGAGGAGGAGGAAGAAAACGTGACTGAGGCCAAGCCCCATATGGTGCAGCATGTTGAGAAGTTGCTGCCAGTGTCCTGGTAACCGTGTCAGAGATGATCTGCTGGATATCATACTGAAACGGTGGAGGGGCTGTCTCCGAGGCGCGCAAACCCGCAGCCGTGGGAGTAAAAGTTGCTTCCGGTTGAGATCGCCGAGGGAGAGTGGCATTGCACGAGAGGTCCACCGGTTCCAAGCAGTGTGTCGACATCGGCTCAGGGAAAACTTCCATGTTTGGCGTTTGATACAACGGTTGCAGAGGAGCCTGATGGACGGGCTGGACCGTAGCTGCGACAACGGGCGAGAGCGGAGCTGGTAAGTGTGCGCAGGCAGCTTGTGTTGACTGGCTGCGTGCTTTCTCAAACTGACGCTCCAGGGCCTTGTGTCTCCTGGAGGCGTCCTTGTCTGCCGCTGATGAGTGCTTTGTCTTTTTAGAGCGTGGAGCAGCCGATGAAGACGAATGTGGAGCGCGTTTACGGGACCGTTTACGTTGCTCGGTCTGGTCGTGAATGCGCTCGGGAGAGCTGTTGTTGTCCTCCAGGTCGGATGAGAGAGCACGTTCTGCCATGTTGTGACCTTTGTCACCCCCTTTATAGATATATATAGTTCAATGGAAAGGAGAAAGATGAAGACTCAGTAAATATTCAATTGATGTGGTTATGCAGATAGGTACAGAGGAATAGCTACTGATTATTATTATTATTATTTTTACAGGAAGCTGTTGAAGATCCACGGATTAAATGAACATAGCCAAGGGCTAGCAGGTAAGTCCAGGAATAGAGGGTTGGGGGGGGGTATAGAAGTGGTGCAACTAGCCGATTGCTCCAAAGAGACAGGCTAGTTAGGTCACCCAATTGCAGAAAACTAGAAGATCGGCCTCTACGAATCACTGCGCATGCGTGAGGCTGTCACCAGGCAGAATTTGACAGCCGTTGGAAGTCTTTTCCCCTTCAGGCCCTGAAATGGCGCCGAGCAGGGCTGCAGAGCGAGGGCGACAGTGAAGGATAGGAGGGCTGCTCCCCCTTTAAAAGGACCTTGAGCGGGCGATTGACTCAGGCAGACCAGAGTCCCAGCGGCAAGGAGAGAACTTGTGGGGGGAGGAGGAAAGCCGAGGAGCGCGAGCTGCGCTGATCGCAGCTCCCAGCGCTGAGGCGAGCAGAAAAAAAGGCGCGCGCTTTGAAAGGCAGTTCCAGCGTCGCCGCCTAGAGTCCCTAGCAAACTGGAACACCGAGGGAGAATAGCCGAAGGCTCAGAAGCGCTTCCCCGGCTGCCTAGATCGATGGAGAGCGCTCTGGCAAATAAGGGCGCACGAGGGGCGCTCCGGCGCTCGAGGATCACTCCTGCGATGAGGGCGTCCGTGGGGGAGGAGGCCGTAACGATCGCTGCGAGGGCGATGGTGTGCGATCACTCAAAAGTGATCCGGACGCCAGGAAGCTCTCAAGGCAATTAGGGGGAGAGGGAGAGAGAGACGCCGCTGAGCGCAGGGCGTCAATCTCAAGCCGCCAAGGTGAGATACAGTCCAGATGGTCAGAGCGGCAGTGTGGGCAAGGCTGATTCTACCACACACGCCTGCGGCTGTTTAAAGAGGGAAGTCCATAGGTCAGGCTTCAGTAAGATGGGAAGACACTGACAGCTTGCCAGAAGCAGCAGGCAGACTCACCCCCCGGCCAAAATTATCGAAGGAAAGAGGACTGGAGTTGGAGAATCCAAAGTTTCTGGAATAGTCCAGTAGAAGTCAGAGAAATTTTCAGACAGTGTCACAGGCTCAACTGAGTGAACTAAACTGGGACTCTGTTGAGCAAGTGGGCGTGTCTGAAGAGAAATCTCTTAAAGGAGCACACTCAGTGTAGGCTACCCAACTACTGAACTACCCCGAAGCTTTGGATTCTCCAAGCTGCGCGTTGGAGAATGTAGGAGTCTGATCACATACATTCATCAACATGTTTCCATGCTACAGCGGCTAGTCCAAGAGAGAAAAGGCTGAAAAGGATTTTAATAAGCAGTTATAATATGCAAATCTTATCCAGAAATGTAAGGGTGGATGCTAAATAAAGTAGTCTGCAGACATATATCTTTATTACCTAATCAAGCCACAAAGACTTCAACCATCCTGTTTTTGCAAGTTAGTATTCTTCTGCATGGTTGCTTCAGTTCTTTATCTTAAAAAAGCTTTAGCTACTTAAATATATTGTTGCTAGCTGCACTTGATCACTTGCAATTCAGAAATGTTAGTAAGCAAACGTCATCCATCTTAATAAAACTGTTAGCATGCCTGCACACAGTTTAGGAAGATAAAGTATAAGGAAGTAGAATGGGATAAAGGAGTTCTTTTTTTTTAAAAAAAAGGCTACCCTGTGTTAGTCACTTCTGAGCCTTTTCAAATAAACTATCACTGTTAGTGAAGTACTAGAAAAACCAATGAGTGAAAGAACTGCAATGAGTAATTAGTTTAAGTACAGAATGTTAGAGCTGTATTTAAAAATGGGTTATGTTTTCCCTCCAGATGCAAATTCTGAACACAGCTGCTTGCAACATGCTATAAGTGACAAGTTACAAGGGTTACTTTATTCTGCCAGTTAAAACTCTGGCTGGCCTCCAGCAAAATTGGATGGCAGAAATATTGAGACTCTCAGAACATTTCACATGGCTATCAAGAAGACCCCAGATGTGAAGCTCAAAGGAAAAGGGAATCCAGAAATGACAAAATATTATGAAAAAAACAAACCACCTTATTTACTGGGAGCTGGGAGCACAAAATCACAGCAATGTAAAGTGAAGACCTTACACCTTTCAAGGAAGAAATGCCCATCTACCTATATATATAAAAGTGAAATGCCATCCATGCATCATCACAAAATCTCCAGAACCATAAAGCCTATAAACTTGAAATTTGGCACGGGAGAGAAGGGGATAGGATAGGGGAGGCTTCTGTGGGGTAAGGCTGAGGGAGATAAGGGGATAGGATAGGGGAGGCTTCTGTGGGGCAAGGCTGAGGGAGAGAAGGGGCAAGGAGAGGCCGATCATAACTACTCATAATTTTCAACCTGTAAGTGTTGATTTATCAAGCCCGATCACATAGTTTCGTAGCAGAGCACGGGTATTCAGCTAGTTGTGTATATGCACATATCCTGATAGTTAATACTTTCAATAAGAAGAGGTCATGTACACTCCAATAGCTGTAAGAGAAATGGTAATGCCTCCTGAATAGAAAAGCTGCTGCTATAATCTCTTGAAATGATGCTATTTATTACAGGTTTCCATTTGCTGGAATTAATTAAAGGCACATATCTGTATGTTGGAGAAGCTATTAGTTATAAGATTGAAAGACCCATGAAAGGGATAACCATATAAATCCCAGATTCATCAGTGCAAGTGTCAGACAACAGGACAGGTCCCCTTACTGAAAACATATCCCTGGTCTTTCAGTGAAGAAACAGAGTTCCTCTCAAATGTCAATATGTCAAGTGTAGGTAATTGAGCATATCCTCTATTGGCTAACACCTCCATTTAGTACTTTTGTTCTTCCATCAGACAAGGTGATTTCTGATCCCTGCCATCCCCACCCCCATCTCTTTCCAAAGGCTTGGAAATTGTGTTTCAGATAAACTGAAACTCACCTGCCATGGAAACAGAGCTATGGCAGGTCATTCAGACCTAGCCTTGGCTAATGGAAGCCTTGCTCCAAACGCCAAACACAAAGCCTAATAAAGGGACTAAAATCATGCAACAGCCTCCCTGGGAAGAACTAATTTTCAGTTCCCCATTTTCAGAATTTTAATTTTTGCAGTGTTTGGGATTTTAGTAAGAAATAGATTCCAGGAACCTGGTAAAAGCATTTTTTTTCTTTGACAACTGAAATTAACATTAAGTGAAATCTGAAAGCTGTTTTCCATTGCACAGTAAAAAGCTGATAGAAGGGGAAAAACAGAGGTCACATAAAAGAAACAAAAAGAAGCAGACATCAGTGCAAGAAAATGTACAGCAATCATTCTGATTCACTTCTAAAAATAGAAGCTATAATACCATTACGGTTATCTTTATAAAACCAATGAGAAGAAATTCAGTAAATAAATAAATGTAAAATTAGCCAAAATTAACATATGTGCATTAAAAAGCCCAGATATCACTCCTATTTTTGTTAGCACCAGCAAGTCTATGCCATCTCCACAGAAATGTTTGACTTATATGTTTTTTACAGCAGAGAAATCTGGACACTCCCTGCATTCAAATACTGAAAAGTGACTACTTTTAAGGCTACCATATAACCTAACTAGAGGAAAACCTGCATTTTCTCATTTTTAGTATAAACTCCTAAATGGCATTTCATTCATCTAAAAAGCTTCACTCTAGGCCCAGCTGACTACTTATCCAGAAGCTGGAGCATCAGCAGCTGCATAAAAATTGCCACTGCAACAATAAACAGGTTTTGAAGTGAGAAACCTAAGGCTATATGCTTTCAGATACATACAGCACAAATGCTCCATACATATCCTGCTGCATTATTAATTATGCTCCATTTCTACATATAATTATCTTACAAAGCCCAGGTCAATTATAGCTCTAATCTGTACCATCGCCTTAGAACAGAGGCATACAAAACATTTAGCAGATCTTAATTGGGTCTGACATTCTTATGGTACTTTTCTGTGACTTCAGAACAGTAGGGGAAATGGCTGTGTATAAACTGAGGAGAAGGGTTATGTACATAATTATACCTTCTCAGCTACAAGGAAATTACCTGAACACAGTTTAAAAATATAAATGAAAGAAGTCATCGATAAGTCTTTCTCCTGACTCCATTTTTTGAGTAACCATTTTAATGCTATTCACCAGCATTCAGTTTCTCCACAAAATCAATAGGGACACCTGCATACATGGAGTTCACATACCCATACCGGATCAGCACTTTACATTCCACTACTTTGATTTCTACCTGTTGCACTGACTTCAGGGAAAAATGAAATCGGACGTTGCTTACCTGAACGTCCCTTCTCGACGCGCAGCTGGAGAATCCAAAGCTTCGGGTTGTTCAGTAGTTGCATAGCCTACACTGAGTGTTCCTTTAAGAGATTTCTCTTCAGACACGCCCACTTGCTCAACTAGAGTCCAGTTTTGTTCACGAAGTCAAAGACAGTAGAGCGTAAGGAAGAAGGTTCAGCAGCCAAACTGGGTGGGTTGGATTCTCCAGCTGCGCGTCGAGAAGGGACGTTCAGGTAAGCAATGTCCATTCTCCAACGCGCAGCTTGGAGAATCCAAAGCTTCGGGATTTACCCAAGCAAGTTCAGACAGGGGGGGAAACTGGCTGCTGCACGTCGTCTGAAGAGTTGCAAACGGCTTGGAGCACACGGCGACCAAAGGATGCCTCCGCCGAGGCAAAGGAGTCCACCTTGTAGTGCCTGATGAAGGGATTCAAGGATGACCAGGTAGCTGCTCTGCAGATGTCGGAGACGGAGGCATTAGTGGCCCAGGCGGCCGTGGTAGCGGCGCTCCTGGTGGAGTGTGGAAGGATTCTGTGCGGAATTGGCCTGTTCCGCGCCGAATAGGCCCTGGAGATGCAGGATTTAATCCATCTCCCAATTGTCGTGGAAGAAACCTTCCGGCCCATGGAAGCAGGCAGAAAGGAAATGAAGAGCGATTCTGATCTCCGGAAATGTTCGGTCCGTTTAATATACCTGCGCAGAGCCCGTCGGACATCTAGCAGATGCCAGTCCGCTTCTCGAGGATGTCGAGGCTGGGGGCAGAAGTCCGGTAGGATTAATTCCTCGGTTCGATGGAATGCGGAATTTACTTTAGGCAGAAACGAGGGGTCTAGTCTCAGTACCACGCGATTGGTGTGAAAGACGCAGAGATCGCTTCTCACCGATAGAGCTGCAAGTTCGGATATACAGCGAGCTGAAGTAACTGCGACAAGGAACGCTACCTTAAGCGTCAGGAAACGGAGACTGACGGAAGCAAGAGGTTCGAATGGGGGATGCATGAGGGCCTGAAGGACCAAGGTCAAATCCCAGGTCGGGTAGCGATGTATAACGGGTGGGCGCAGGTTGGTTGCCCCTCGCAGAAAGGCTCGTATCGTAGGGTCCTGAGAGAGGGGAAGCGTAGCAGAGGCAGAAAGGACAGTACTTAGAGCCGCGACATGGCGGCGAAGAGTGTTAGGCGCAAGCTGCTTGTCCATGCCCTCCTGAAGGAAGCCCAACACTTCAGGAACAGAAGCAGACGTTGGATCTAGGTGAGATTTAGCACACCAGGTACAGAAGGAGATCCACGTTGCGTTGTAAATGCGGCATGTTGACGGCCGCCGTGATGCCTGAATCGTGGGAATCGCCTTGCTGGGCACGTTGACTCTCCTTAGCAAGATCCTCTCAAGCGCCAGGCAGTCAACTGCAACCACTGCGGATCTGGGTGCAGAATGACCCCCTGGCTGAGGACGACCCTGTCCCCTGGAATCCTCCACGGCCGTGCCACCGACAGGTCCATCAAATCCGCAAACCAAGGCCTCCGAGGCCAGTGAGGAGTGACCAGAACGACGTCGGCCCTGTCCGCTATTATCCTGCGGATTAGACGAGGAAGGGGTGGTAGAGGGGAAAAGGCATAGAGAAGACCCCTGGGCCAGGGAGAGGCGAGGGCGTCGATTCCCTCCGCCAGAGGGCACTGGTACCGGCTGAAGAATCTGGGAAGGTGTGTGTTGTCGCGGCTGGCAAAGAGATTGACTAGAGGCATGCCGAATCTGCGAACGATCTCGGCGAACAGATCCGGGTGAAGGCACCACTCGGCGTGGTCCAGGTGTTGCCTGCTGAGCCAGTCCGCTGTGGTGTTCGTGGTCCCTGCGATGTGCTCCGCTACAAGTGACAGGACATGTGCCTCCGCCCAGATCAGAAGCAGAGTCGTTTCCTCCATCAGTGGGCCCGAGCGGGTCCCCCCTTGGCGGTTCACGTGCGCCTTTGCTGTTACATTGTCTGTGCGTATCAGGACATGGTGCCCCGACACAATCTGCTGGAATCGTTGGAGAGAGAGGCGGATCACACGGAGCTCCAACCAGTTGATCCCCTTGCAACTCTCCTCTGTTGACCACGTTCCCTGGGTAACGTGAGACAGAAGATGACCTCCCCATCCCGACAGGCTGGCGTCCGTTGTCACTACCAGTCGCTGTAGGTTTTGGAAGTGGCAACCCTGCTTCAGACTCTGGGAGGCCCACCAGAGGAGAGACCTGGAGACCTCTGGCGAGAGGGATACCTGCGCGGAAGAGTTGCTTCTCCTGGCCCTCTGAAAGGGGAGGAGGAACCATTGGAGCTGGCGTGAATGAAACCTCACCCAAGGGACCACTGACAGGCAGGATATCATTTTGCCCAGTAGGCGGGACAGAAGCAGCAAGGACACCCTCCGAGAGGAGAGGACCTGAGATACCAATGACTGGAGGCTGGAGCACCGGTCCGAGGACAGGAACACCTGACCCGTTACTGAATCTATTACTGTCCTGAGGTGAAGAATACGAGTAGTAGGCTGCAACTGGCTCTTCGGGATGTTGAGAGAGAACCCATGCTGATGAAGGCAGCGACACACTACTCCCAGGTCTTGAGACGCCCGGACCGGGGAAGGAGAGAGCACCAGAATATCGTCCAAGTAGCAGTGGAGCCGTACCGGATGTTGACGTAGATGGGCCGCCACTGCTGCCAGGAGCTTCGTAAAGGTCCTGGGGGCGGAGGAGAGTCCGAAGGGCATAGCCCTGTACTGGTAATGCCTGTTGTTGTAGGCAAAACGTAGAAAACGACGATGGGATAGTCGTATGGGAACGTGGAGATACGCCTCTTTCAAATCCACGGAGGTCATCCAGTCCTTTGGTAGAATGGAGGCCAGAATCGAACGGAGGGACTCCATTTTGAACTGATGGTATATGATAAATTCGTTCAGCCTCTTGAGGTCTAGGATGCCCCTGTGACCCCCCGACGCTTTGGGGACCAGGAAGAAAATTGAATAGAATCCGGTCCCGCGATGATGGTGGGGAACCGGTTCGATGGCTTGAATTTGAAGCAGGTGGTGGATCTCTGCCTCCATTAGCTGGCGTTGTCCAGGTTGGGAGAAATAGGGCATTGGACGAAGCGTGAGGGAGGTCTGGAGCGGAACTCCAGGGTAAGGCCCAGACGAATTGTTTGGAGTACCCAGGCATCCGATGTCGAAAGCTCCCACTGGGGAAGAAAATGAGCCAGACGGCCGCCAATAGGAAGATGGGCATAGTCATTTCCCTCTTCTAAAGGTGCGGGATCCAGTACCCCGAAAGGGCCGTTTAGGTGCTGGGGCCTTTCGACCACGGTCTCTGAAGGAGGGTCTATCGAAGGGGCGGTCGAATCCCTGAGAGTAGACCCTTGAAGAGAAGGACCCCGAGGGTCCGGCGTCGTTCCGAAAGGGCTGTCTGGTGGAGTAGGATGACGGTTTCCGGTCCGTCCTTTTATAAGATGATGGCATTACCTTCCGTTTATCCTTGTCCTCAACAAGGATGGGGTCTAAGGCTTCTCCAAAGAGACGGGAACCTTTATACGGAGTAGAAGCAAGGCGCCATCTAGATTTGGCATCAGCTCTCCAATTTTTAAGCCACAATAGGCGGCGAGATGTGACAGACGACACCAGGGCGCGCGAGGCGAACTTCGCGGCGTTGAGCGAAGCGTCCGCCGTATATTCAGTCGCTGCCACCAGTTTATTGACGTCCTGGCGGAGGCGTGAATCCGCAGGGGGAAGGCGCTCGTGCAGTTGGCGGAGCCAGATCAAGCAAGCGCGGCTGAAGAAGGAAGCTGAGGTGGCTGCCTTAACCGCCCAGGCGGCCACATTGTGGGTACGCCGAAAGGTAAACTCGGCTTTTCGGTCTTCAGAGCGCAAACCGTCGGCCACATCGTTGGAAATTACGGAGGAAGCCGTCAAATTAGCCACCGGTGCGTCCACAGTTGGTAATTGAAGAAGGTCCTGGAGACTAGGCGCCGAGCAATACAGCTTCTTGTCTAACCCCGATGGTGCGGGCAAAGAGGAAGGCGTGGACCAGGATCGTTGGACCACCTCGGAAAAGAGCTGTGGGCACGGAATGAAGTCCGTTGCCGGCTTAGGCGCCGTAAACAAGTCCTCGTGTTGTTGAGAGGGGCCAGGCTGATCAACCTGAGGGGCTGGATCCACCATATTTGTGGCCAGCTTGGCCTTGTGCAGGAGCGACTTGAATAACGAGGGTCTAAAAAGGCCAGAGAAGGCTGGCTTGTCAGGTGGCATATCGGCATCATCGGATAGGTCCATATCCGAGGGGTCGGCCTCTCCCTCCTCCGGGGACGAGCCCTCACCTTGTTCATAGCCTTGTCCATAGTCTGAATGAGAAACTGACCCCAGGATCCTAGGCTGGTACTGGATAGGGACCTGTTGCGAGCCCTGAGTCAGAGGCGGAGGAGGAGGAAATCGCGGCTGAGTCCAAGCCCCATACGGTGCTGCCTGATGAGAAGTTGCTGCCAGGGTCCGGGTAACGGTGTCAGAGATGACCTGCTGGATGTCGTACTGAAAGGGCGGGGGGGCCGACTCAGTGGCCCGTAACCCCGCAGCCGTGGGGGTAAAGGTTGCCTCCGGCTGAGGCCGCCTAGAAGGGGGGGCGTTGCACGAGAGGTCCACTGGTTCCATGCAGTGAGTCGGCATCGCCTCAGGGAAAACTTCCATGACCGGCGGCTGATACAATGGCTGTAGAGGTTGCTGAGGAGTTTGGTGGAAGGGCTGAGCAGTAGCTTCAGCCACAGGTGAGAGTGGGGTTGGTAAGTGTGAGAATGCAGCCTGGGTTGACAGGCTGCGCGCCTTCTCAAACTGACGCTCCAGAGCTTTGTGTCTCCTGGAGGCGTCCTTGTCCGCTGCTGACGAATGTTTGGTCTTTTTTGGAAATGTAGCAGTAGATGAAGACGACTGTGAAGATCGTTTTCGGGATTTTGTACGTTGCTTGGTTCGTTCGCGAGGGCGCTCGTGGGAGCTGACGTTGTCTTCTAATTCTGAAGAGAGAGCCTGGTCTGCCATGGTAGGACCTGTTGTTCACCCCCTTATTACTATTATTGGTAATGTATATTTTTGGTTATTGATTCTAGGCTTTTTTTTTTTTTTAAAAACAGGAAGCAGCTAAAGAACTGACTGTGGTGAAAAAACAGAGCCAAGGAATTCAACAGGTAAGTCCAGGAGTAGAGGGGGGCAGTAGATGGGGGGGGTGGAAGAACAGTAACTAGCCAATTGCTCCACAGAGGCAAGCTAGTGAGACAGTCAATGCCAGTAGACAGAAATAATGGCCTCCAGAATTTAACTGCACATGTGCGAGCCAGTTGCTAGGCAGAATTCGCGACCGTTGGGAACCCTTTCCTTCAGGACAAAGGGAATAACTTCAGGCAAGGCTACAAACTGAAGGCAACAGAGTCAATTGAAGGGCTACTCCTTTAAGCCCTGTTTGAATGGCAGTAGAATAATAAGCCAGGCCAGGTAAAGTCCAGTCAGCAAGGGAGGCTTGGTGGGGGGGGGGAAGGAAAAGGGCGCGAGCTGCCTCTAAGCGCAGCTCCCAGCGCTGAGGTGGTTAAAAATGGCACGTACTCTCAAACTGACTAGTGCCGCCGCCTAGCACCCCCGTGGCAAGAGGAACGCAGCCAAGACACCGGAGGGGAGAACGAAGGCTCAAAAGCACCTCCCCGGCTGGGTAGAAACCAGGGAGCGCTCCGACGCTGGAGGGGCGGACGAGGGGCGCTCCGACACTCAAGGGGTGCTCCGACGATCTGCGCGGCTGCCCTGGACGGCTGTAACTCGATCTCCGTGACAACGAGGCGTGCGATCACTCAGAAGTGATCCCGACGTTCTACTTGCTCGTGAGAGAGAGAGAGACGCCGCTGAGATCAGGGCGTCAATCTCAAGCCGCTTTTTTTAAAACTGTAGTCCAAACGGCGAGGGCGGTATTGCCGGTAAGCCGGGGAACCTACCACACGCCTGCGGCTATTATAATTATGAGGCAAACAGTCAATTGGCCGGGCTTCAAAAAGGCAGAAAATATTCGCTGATAGCCTGTCTGGAGGAACAGGCAACTCACCCCCAGCAGAATTTAGCGAAGAGCAAGGAATTGATGAAAAAATGTGGGCAAAGGCCTTGAAGAATCCAAAGCTTCAGGAATTAGTTTAGTAGAGAAATTTTTTGACAGTGTCACAGGCTCAACTGAGTGAACTAAACTGGACTCTAGCTGAGCAAGTGGGCGTGTCTGAAGAGAAATCTCTTAAAGGAACACTCAGTGTAGGCTATGCAACTACTGAACAACCCGAAGCTTTGGATTCTCCAAGCTGCGCGTTGGAGAATGCCAATATTCAAGACTGCTATCATTTGTAGCTGATCTATTTGGCCAATTTGCTCTGAACAGTATCACTTTGTTATCATAAGTCCCAGTAAGAAGGTATAAGAAAAAATCTGTATTTTAGAGTCATTGCTCAAGTGCAAATCCATCCGTCACGTGCAACAAGGCCATTCATTAATTTATATGCAATTAGAAGCAAGTATGTAAGATATTCTGGGTTCCAGCACTTAAATGTTTTGTGCATTTCTATGACCCTGTGCATAATCTGGGGGTTCTCTTGGATTCACAACTCCTGCTCGAAAAGCAGGTGACGGTTGCGGCCAGGACGGCCTTTGCACAACTGAGACTTGTGTGCCAGTTACACCCTTTCCTGGACCGGCAATCCCTACTCAGTCGTGCCTTAGTCACTTTCCGTCTTGAGTATTGCAACGCGCTCTACATAGGGTTGCCCTTCAAAAGCATCTGGAAGCTCCAGTTGTGCAAAATACAACGGCCCACATGGTTTTGTGCAGACCCCGGGGTGCACATATATTATCTCTCCTGCGGGAGCTGCATTGGCTGCCAATTTACTTCCAGGTGCAATTCAAGGTGCTGGTTGTCACCTTTAAAGCCCTTCATGGCTTGGGACCAGGTTAACTGAGGGACCGTCTCTTGCTGGTTACATCTATCCGACCCATTAGAATGGGGAGGAAGGGAATGTTGCGGGTCCCATCCCTGAGGGAGAGACACCTGGTGGGACCCAGAAGAAGGGCCTTCTCTGTGGTGGCCCCTCTCTCTCTGGAACATCATTCCCCCAGAGATTAAAACGGCTCCCACCCTAATTCTCTTCCAGAAGGTGCTGAAGATCTGGTTCTGCTAGCGGGCCTCAGGAACCCAGAGCAGGATTGAGCCTATTAAATGGTTTGAGTGATCGGCTGTTGCTGGGGCGGGAGGTGGGGGTCGGGGTGATTTTATTACATTAACTTATTTGATTTTTTTATGAGTTTTACTGTTTTTTAAATGTGGTTTTTTATATTCTGTAAACCGCCTTAAATCACGATGGGCGAATAGGCGGCAATATAAATCAAATAAATAAATAAATCAAATAAGTAAGTAGGTAAATAAATAGTACACTAGGGACATTTTGCACTAAAAACAGTCCTTAAACATTTATCTTGTACTCCCTCAGACAGGTAGCAGAGTTATGGGGTCCCAAGTGGGCCCAAATAAAACACTATATGAAAGTCTGCTGAAAAATAGGTTATCTAAATAGTGGCCCTCCAGAATGATCACAGGGCAGTAGTGGATTTGGGGGCATTTTGAACAGTATAATCCTAAAAGACTCCCAAATTACTAGTTCCAAATATTTAAAGATTTTAATTTGCTCAATTTTATATCCATCCAGCTAAGTAGGCAGTTTAGGACATTTAGCAAACCCCAGGATCTTAATTTCAGAATAATTTATCTCTAATGTTTCATCTTGACAATAGTCAGATAAAGTGGACAGTTTCTTTTAAACCAACTGGTGTATCAAGTAGCAACGCTGCATCATTCACACACAAAATATCACAATGTGTTTATTGGTTAACTTTAGAGGGTGGTTTGCAAGGCTCTTTAACCTAATCACTACAGAGTTAATATACAAATTATATAATAAGGGTGAAGGATGCACTCATGCTTAACCCCTCTGTGAATAGTGATTTCTCTGTTGTAATCTCCCTGGATACGGCAATGAATGTTTAATCTCGAATTTACTCAGCAGCAGGAGCAAGCATCTATCTACAATGGAATTTTAAAATTTGCATCAACCCGTGATCTAGGAACACATTCAAACACACAATTGAAATCAATGAACACAGCAAATAATGTGAATCCAACTTTTGGTATATATATTTTTTTCACCGCATGCAGTAAATGCAGGCTCGAAAGCAGGAGACTATAAGTTGTAGACCTGCCTTAGCTATAAAAGCCAGCTGGGTGACTTTGAGTAGGTCACTCTTTCTCATCCCAACTGATCTCACAGAGTTGTTGGGAAAATCGGAGGAGAAAGGGGTGTTGGATATTTTCCCCATCTTGAGATAGATGATAGATCGATAGATAGGACTGATATAGAGATTCATTCCATTACTAAACAATTCTCATCACGAGGATATACTTTCTTATATTAAGCCTACATTTCAATTATTTTCAGTACATCCCATTGGTCCTTATCCTGCTCTTAGTTTCAGCAAAGAAGAACTCTGCTTCCTCTTGTACCTGATAGCTTGGCAAGCTGAATGTATGTAGTTCCATTAACTGTTCTTCATAAGATTTGGTTTCCAAATCCTTTTTATCTTGGTAATGTTTATGAGACAGTTCCTTTATGTCCATTTAAACTGCAGTGCCCAGAACTGGAGACTGTATTCCAAGTACAAACTATCTAGCACAGAGTACAAAGTATTATTTTTCATGATCGAGAAGATGTAGTTATTTTGTTATACAAGTAAAGATTGCATTAGTCTTTCTAGTTGCTCCATGACATTGCCTGTTCACATTCATCTAGTCATCAGTCAGTCCTCCTCAATCCATGTCACACACATTGTCACTAAACAGAACTGTCCAATTCTGTATCTTTTGATTTTTCCTAATCAGATGCATGTCATTATATTTGTTGCAGATGAACATCATAAAATATTATCATCTGATTCATATTAATGGAGATTAGTGATTAGAAATTCCACAACATCTTCTGAGACTGAGCTATTGCATGAAATTCTGGTCATTATAAACATCTATAAATTAGTGCAATCCCCAACTTTCTCAGATCCTGTCAATAGTCTCAAAGTCTTCCCTATTCTTAGGGGGCACATGCAGATTTTCTGTAGTTAGTCAAACACTGAATAGTAATTTAACTGTATATATAAATTGTATGTGTAGGTACATATATGTAAATATGCAGTTGGTATATGTATTCATAAGCCATTCAGTGCATAAAGTAAAAGGCTTTAAGAACACATGTACTACTATATAAACCCAATTACTTACATGATTGGTGATTAAAATGTGCTTATAACCAATTTCCTAAACAGATAATGCAATATATAATTACCATTCAAAAGAAAAAGTGTTACTAAAATGTGTAAAGATTTCTATATTGTAGCTAACTATGAAAAAATATATTTTTCTTTCTTTTCTTTCTCAAAGTCAATAAATCCTAAGTGGGAGCACAAAAACTATATAAAAGACAAGAATACACTGCATGTGAAAAATTTATAACATTACCAAGAAAAGAAACAACGTTAACATTAAAGGAATGAAAACATGATATTGGACAAAATATGCAATCAACAATTGTCCTGGTATCCATGCAGAACAATGCATGGACAATGCAATTTCAGTCATGAGCTGAAATTTAGTAATGAAAGACTATGAAGGAATTCAATATACTTATGGTAAGTTTATGATTTGTTTGCTAGCATCATACAAACTAAAAATTGATGATTTACCTTTACATTCTATCATTTGAAAGCTAACATTTTATGAAACAATCTTACAATGATCCTAATCATAATATAGTTCCATCAGGAAATTACTTACTATCTGCCTCTGTTGACGACATCAAGGAGCACAAAATTGCTGCTACCACAACAAATGTTGAGATGCTGAAGTTAGGCTTCATATTCCAAAGTAGAAAAAGTGGTCAATACATCCAGTATCACACATGCAAATTTATTCCTGTAACCAAAGAAAAAACAAATTAATTACACTCTTAAAAAACTCCAGTTTTTGAAAAAGCTAGGGGCATTTCTCATTTCAACGAGAAGATGCCTTGTTCCATAGAATTTATGTTAACTGTAAATGTTGTCTATTTACTAGGCTTTGTAGGTCTTTTATAGTTCTTTATTTCAAGGTAACTACTACAGTTCACAACCACTGGCTTTTGTAATCATTACAGATATTTTCAGATATGTTTTCTCATGTAGGTAGCAGGAATGATATCCATGCTACTTCTCAAAAGTGAATGGAGATAGAGTATTTACAGATAGTTCTGGAGGATAAACTGCAATTTTTAAATCAATAGGAACAATGATATGTAAAGAAATGACAGAGAATTATACTGAAATCAAAGCAAATGATGTGCTGTTTAAATGTATTGCTCCCTACTATTATTTGTCCATAGTGAAAAGTATATGGCTCTCCAGTTTTCTCCTACACAACAAATAGTTTTGAGACGATTGAAAATCAATGAAATAATATGGCGAAGAGTACAATGTCTTTACCCGTGAGACTGAGCTCTGGAAAGTCATTTTATTTCTCCTATTAATTGTTTTAGAGATGAAAGAAGGTTTAATCATAGATCACTATATCATAGATATCTTTGTAAAATATGGTTCTTGCAAGTATGGCCAATTAACTATCTACTAGCAATATCTATCTTCAGATAATAATAATCAAATTTTGCACAGATGACAATCGAATCTTCAGCAGTAACATCTGAAAAATACTTCCATATTTTATGACACCCTCATAAAATAAATTCAATTTTGATCTTCAGCCAAACAGATTTATGATTTTCTTTCAGCATCAAGATGGCTATAACATCTACTAAAAAACAACTAATGAACTGCAAGTTACCTAAATGTCATTCCCTAGTTCTGCTCTCTCAAACACCATTTATTGCTTTCTATGTGAGCTCTAGGAGTATGTGTTTTATTCAATTTAATTTAGAGATCTATCAACTACAGCTTTAATAGCAGATTAAAGTTTACCCTCCACAAATTAGTCAATGGAGCTAAAATTGAAGACTATCATGCACGCCTCACAAATATTCTGGCACTTTCTTCCTTGTACTAAATTTAATTTAATATAACTTTTAAAGGATTCTGCCTTAATCAAGCGAAGTTTTTTTAACACACAGTAAGTTATGAACATTAGACCAACTATATATTTTTCCTCCACTGTTGGCTAGAAACTTTCATTTTGTTAACAGATTTTTTTAAATTAAAACTGCATTCCCAAAGGTAGAATGGATCCCTTGCCATTCAGCATCAACAATATTGGACTAGATCAGGGGTTGGCAGCCTTAAACACTCAAAGAGCCATTTGGACCTGTTTCCCACAGAAAACACCACAAAACCTGGGTGGGCGTGGCCAACTTGACATCACTCCCACCCAGTCACCCAAGCCCCATCTGCCCTCACCTCACCCCTCCCCTCCCAGCCACCTCTTGTCACACCTGGCCTCACCTTGCCTCCCACCTCAAAATATCTACAGTTCTGTACAAATGTTGTTCTCCCCGCCCACTGTCTCTGTCTTTGTCTCTGATTCTGAGGCACCTCATCTCTAGCTGGGTCTCACTGCCCGACAGATTGCAGCAGGAAACGGCGGATGGCTACTTTATTAATATGGATTTTTATGTTTTACATCTATAGTTTTTATATAGTGCTATCTCATTGTTGTGTGCTACCCAGAATCACCTTTGGTGAGCTGAGTGGCTATTTGGATTTGATAACTGCTTCTGCCTTGAGATATTGGCCTGACCCACGCCACAGCCAATGCCGCTGCTGTTGCCAGGGGCAAGTGGGTCAGGGTTGCATTGTGACTCCGCATCATAATGGGCTCCAGGAGGAGGGGATCCCGTCTCCTCCATTGTGAAGCACGCTAAATTTCACTGTGCTGCGCAAGGCGCTGCAAAAACAGCAGGCAGGCCATGGAGGTAGCAACAGCTCCGAGCCCAAAGTGGGGGGAGGCAAGGCCTGCCTTGAGCACAAATGTACCACAACAAAGGTTGAATGCTATTGCTGTGCAAAGGCAAGTATGGGGGTACTTTGCTTCCGCTCTGGAATATGGAGCGAGTTTCGATCCCCACCGCTGCCTTTACCTTCTCAGGCCAGGCAAGGAGTAACTGAGATGGATGAGGTGAGGCCAGCTAGTGATGGGATCAGCCTAGAGGGAGCCGCAGCAGAGGGCTGTGAGTTGCCGACCCCTGGATTAGATAGATTGCTGGCTAAAGCAGTCTATTAAGTAATGTATCTTCTAAAAGCACAGAATGATATATTACAATGATAGTTGAGTTTTCATTCTGCTTTCAATTCTTCTGGAGTATCAATTATATAGAAAAATTAAAAATATAGTATCAATCAGAATTAATTCTCCTAATGTATTAAGGAAGCTATCATAGTTTAAAAAGTATTTAGTAACAAAAAAAAAATGCACAAATTTGTTTGAAATTCTACCAACTTTTTGCTAAAGAAAAAGAAACAATTGGATAGATTGGAGAATTTTGGAATCATTTAAAAAAAACCTCACAAAGATGAAAATGGAAAAAATATGTAGAAACTATTTGTTTATTCAAACAAAACAGAAGAAATAGAATTTACTATTTACACCTTGAATTACATAAATGTGACAGCATATACAATGTTGAATGAATTATTGAGTGAATAGATAAATTAGGTAGATAGATGTATGTGTTTGCTTAGTAATCAACCTTATGAGAATCTTTAAAAACAGCCTTTCATAACCTAGTGCCATTCAATTTTTCTATAAAATAATAATCCATCCAATTTGAGGATGATAGAAGTTATATTTCAAAACTATGAGAAACAGCAGATTGAAAATTATGTCTAATATGAAGACTTGAAGTATCTCTTTAAATGGTCCAGTAAATAAGTTACCCAACTGAGTAACAGGTAGAAAAACTAAATGTAATATCAGAAAAAAATGTAAGGAACAGAGTGCTTGCACAAAGGTTAAAATACATAGCTCTTATCTTGCACACAGTGATGGATGGGATAGTTCAGCATGGCAATATGGGAAGAAAGAAAGGATAAGGATTGTTTTAGATGGTAAAATCAGAGGAAGATAGAGAATTATTGTGGCAGTAGTGACACAGTAGTATCAACTACTTAAACCATTGCACAGTTTATTAGCTATATTAAAGCTGTATTTGATACACAAATCAGGCCTGGGTATCTTTGAAGATACTACCTCTATATTGTACTGTGTTGTGTTGCATAATTATGTATTATATTACATAACATTATGTCCATTCCATTATTACCAGACAATTTTTCTTCACCAAATCTCAAATACACATTATTAATATTTTCTTCCTTTTTCTTGTTTTATTTGGAAACATATAGCATAATAAATAATAAAATAAGTAATTTCCAAAAAAAGTGATAGAATCAAAATTGCAATTCCACTCTCAATGAACTTATCACATATTCACTGGCCATAGTTGCTGGAAAACCAATATAACAGCAACATCTTAAGTGGGAATACAGCAATCCTGGCATGATGTTACTAGAGACCAGAAACATTGATATGAACATTAAATATATCAGAACCTCCCTTAAGAAAAAGTAATTCCAAGTAGATCTCCAAGCTATATCTGTAGCTATTCTATTCAACAACTTAGGATATAAGTCATAATTTATATACCATATTTTTCGGAGTATAAGACATACCTTTTTACCCCCCAAAAGGGGGTGAAAATCTGGGCGCATCTTATACTCCGAATGTAGCCCCACCCACCCGCTGGCCCCACCCTTGGGTGGTTGTCAGCCTCCGTGCGTCGCATTTTCCAGTGGTTTCAGGCAGAGGGGTTCCTCACATGGCCAAAAATGAGCATCGCATTTTCAGTCTCCGCACGCTGGGAAATAGGTGGCAGAAACAGTTAGGGTGCTGCTTGGAAGGTGTGCAGCTGTGCGAATTGCATTGGGGAATCAGGGAGGAAAACGCCAGAAAACTCAATGTATGGAGGCGATGCTCTTGCGAAGTAGGTGCTTCTGCGTGAGAGGTGTAAGGCTCACTGCTCAGCCTGCCCCTTCTCCAGACAACCCAGGCTGAGGGCGGTCAGCTTCTGCTCCTGGCCCAGGAGACGGATCTGGCCAGGAGGGAAGAGAAAGTGAGACTGCCAAAAAGGAGGAGGAGGATATGTGGCTTTGCGAATTGCTTTGGGGAATTGGGGAGAAAAACACCGGAAAACGTGATGCATGGAGGCAATGCTCTTCCTCAATTCCCCGAAGCGATTCGCAAAGCCGCCCACCCTCCTCCTTTTCGGCAGTCTCACTTTCTCTTTCCTCCTGGCCAGATCCGTCTCCCAGGCCAGGAGCAGAAGCTGACCACCCTCAACCTGAGTAGTCTGGAGAAGGGGCAGACAGGGCGGCAAGCACCTTGCCTTACGCCTCTCTATGCAGAAGCATCTGCTTTGCAAGAGCATTGCTTCCATGCATCGCATTTTCTGGCGTTTTCCTCCCTGATTCTCCAATGCTATTTGCAGAGCTGTGCACCCACCTTCTTCTCGGTGGCTAAAGGGGAACAAGAAAACTCTGGGCACGTTGAGAAAGCACACACTCCTGTTGCTGGAAGAAGATCGAAGTTGGTTCCCCGCTCTTGCTTTCTTAAACTGAACTGCACTGCTTTTCTGACTTGTTGATAAATAATCATGGGAGAAAGCAGCAGCCGGTGCTGATCCATTTCGGGTGGTCAAAATGCCAAGTGGCTGTGGGGAGCTGAGACATTTCTCCTTCACACCGACCCCTCCCCAGCTGCTCAATGCAGTTCAGTTTAAGAGAACAAGGGGGGAGGAAACCAACCCCGACTGCGGATAGAGTCCCTCTGGGCATGAAGACTGTTTGGGAGGAGAAGGTGGCTGAGGAGGGAGGAGTGTAGGCGCAAGGACAGGGGGTGGGGGTAGGGGAGACTTCAGGAGAAGCAGCCCATCTCCCCTTCTTCCAGCAACAGGAGAGTTTTCTTCTTCCCCTTTAGCCACTGAGAGCTCCGAGTTCTCCCAGGGTCTGCCTGGAAGCAGCTCCAGCAGTTCTGACGGCTGCCTTCACAACAGCTGACTTCTCCTTAACCTCCTGAGATTTCTGCCCCCATGAAAATCATCCCCCACCCCACCCTATCTAGTCCAGTTAAATAGATAGGATTTGTTTAAAACTGATAAAAATATCTGCGCTACTCATTATCAAAATCCAAATGGAAGTGAGGATGCCGGTGATTCTGATGCTGGTAGGCAGAGGCAGAATTCTTGTTTTCTTGTTTTCCTCCCCCAAAATTAAGGTGCGTCTTATACTCCGGTGCGTCTTATACTCCGAAAAATTCGGTATCTGTGAAGTTCCCCATCAAAGACATAACAAACAGTAACAAATAATTATTGTTGCCCAAATGTTCCTGCATATAAACATGTTATAAAGATTGCACTTTCTACCTCATAGCGTATTTCTACCATTGTTATCACTATAACAATTCAAAGTGCATCAATATCAGGAAAAAGCAAGCATTCTGCCATGGAATGAGAGGAAAAATAGGAATTAAGCCTAATGAAGTTATACTAAGAAGTATCATTCATTGCTTACATGTGAACTGTTTATTCATCATGTAGGATCAAGGTGAGAGAGGCAGCTCTAGGACATTTTAAAGTATTGTTCCATAACAAAGCTTCTTCTTCTCTCTGCTAGAGCTGTGATTTTGTACCAATCAATCAAACAAGCCCTCATGAGATTTCAGATTACTCCTATAAACACTTTGTGCATTTCAATTAAGGGGGCGTGATATACAGAACAGTTGGGTGACAAAGAGAAACCTCTGGGTTTTTTATGCGCATTGTTGATGATGAGAAGATTTGGATGCACAAAGACAGGCATACTTTTTAGTCCAAGGTTTCAGTTGTTTCAAAATCCAACTCTTTCTTTTTTTTTTTTTAATAAACTTTTATTAATAATAAAAAGAAAAAACAAAACCAACATAAATACATTAAACAGCATACAAGACAAACAAACATCAATTCAGTCCAATGACTGACTCTTAGAAGTTACTACAACGGTGGGTTATTTTTCATGTTTCTATTTGTATCAATATCTACAATCACCTGTTTACATGGTTATATATGTATATATATAATTGATTCCTTATTTACTTCTATGCATTTCTATTAAATAGTCAAAAAATTATCTTTGTATTCCTATTTTTCCCTCCAGCCAGCTGTACCATCCTTGCCATACTAAATAGTAATCAGTATCGTCTTTCTCTTGTATTTCTTTTGTAAGCTTATCCAATTCTGCACATTCTGTAATTTTAGCTATTATTTTGTCTTCTGTGGGTAACTGTTCAGATTTCCAATGTTGGGCAAATAGTATACGTGCTGCTGTGAGGATATGAATGATCAGGTATTTTATTTCTTTGGTATAGTTTGCTGTGATTATTCCCAATAAGAAGGTTTCCGGTCTCATTTCAAGTTTTTGTTTTGTGATTTCTTCAATCATTGTTTTAATTTGTTGCCTGTATTGTTTTGCCCTTCGGCATAGCCACCAGAGATGATAATATGTCCCTTTCTGTGATTTACATTTCCAGCACATCGGAGATGTATTTGGGAACATCTTGGCTAGGCGCGCCGGCGGGAGGTGCCATCGGTAGAACATTTTGTAAAGGTTTTCCTTGTAGGGTATGGACAATGTCATCTTATAATTTATCTTCCACAGATTCTCCCACTTATCCAATTCAATAGTATATCCTATGTTTTTGGCCCATGTTATCATATTCTCTTTGACAACCTCTTCCAATTTGTATTTTAATAAGTACTTATAAATTTTGGTAATCATTTTCTCATCTGTACTTTGTAATATTTTATCCAATTCATTTGGTTCATTTTGGAATCCGAATTGTGCCCGATCAGTTTTATATCTTGATTCTATTTGCATGTATGGCCACCAATCAATGTCTATACCCTGATTTTGTAGTTCTTGTCTTGTTTGTAATTCTCCTTCACTGTTCAGTAATTCTTTATAAGTCCTCATTTTCTCTATATCCATGGCATTGGGATATATTTGTGCTTCCATTGTCGATAGCCATCGTGGGATCTTGGTATAATGTTTCCTAACCTCTTGCCATGATTTGTACAATGATTCTCTGATAATATGTTGCTGAAAGTATCCATGGTGCTTGTCCTTTCCCTCCCACAGAAAGGCGTGCCATCCGCGTTGTAATTCAAAGCCCTCTAGTGATAGCATTCTTTTATTCTTAAGGTCTATCCCGTCCCTTATCCAGTTTAGCGACGCTGCTTTGTAGTATAGCTCCCAGCTATACTACAAAATCCAACTCTTTCTAATGAACAAGTATATCTGCTGAACAAAAGTATTTTAATAAGACTCTTTTTACAGAGTTTTGAATAAATAGTCTTGAAGAGAGCCTCAGCATCACAGATACCATATCTTTCTTACAATAATATCTCTACGTTATTTGTGATGTATTTTATGAAAGAACTTTTCCGTATCTTTGAAAATACTAAAGTATTCATGGGTTTAGGAACAATGGAGGGACCTGAACTGTGTTTCATGTCAGACTATGGTTTAAAAAAAAGGAATGAATGAAAGAAAGAATCATTATGGTTATTACTTTATCTCTGAAGGCTAATGCAGTTAGGACCATTTAATAGAAGTTCCCTAGAATGAAGTGGTGCCTCACTGACATAGTTTAGAATCTTGTAAATTGACTCTCTATAAAAAAATTAACTATTCAAATATTCTATATAATAAGCCACAGAGGGCCAAGGGGATATAAAATTTGATATAAGAAGTCAGAACTGTATGAAATAAACACCGTGACCACTTAATTCTTCTTTTTAATATATGTATTCGATATACTTTACAATATGTTTCCTGATTTTTTAATGTACAAACAAGTGCTTGAAAATGGTTTAACAGGTATTGCAAAATGTACCAAATTCTCCTACATCAGTCACAGCATATACTCAATTAACATCAATTAAAACAATACAGACCAATTTCAGGGAGCAATAAATCAGGCTTTAGAAATAATTAAACCAGATTTTTATTATCTAAGATCTTTTATGTTCACAAGATTCTATTCACACCAAGAAAAAACAAACCGCTGAAAATTCAAGATTGTCCTTTTTTGCCTTTGCATGCTGGACGATATTATAAGAAAGAAATTATGGTTTATTAATCACAGTGGGCAAATTTGCACCTCACGAAGAATAAAAAGTAAATAAGCCACATTATGGCTTTATTAATTGGTGCTCTCTCCCTTGTCTCTTGTAAAATACACATATAAATGGATAAAATAATTTAGTAAGTAAGTGGTTTAGCTATGACAATGCAATTTTTAGTACAACTGCTAATACTTATCCCATCTTCCTGGAAGGATGCAAAATCATTAAAGAAATGGTTCAGGAAATAATTTTAACTGAGAATTAAGGTCTTGACTCATTCATCTTGATGGTTTTCTGAATATTACAGGATAGCAGAAAGAAGCAGACTTTTCATGTAATGACTTATATTTAAAGTTTCTACAGTTTTCTGGTGTATATGCATAATCAATATCTATTTGAGTAGAATTTTTAAAACATTTCCAGCTCAGAAGAGAGAATGGGCAGCTTGAAATATCCTATTAATTAATTAATTAATTAATTAATTAATTAATTATATTTATATACCGTCCTTCTCCCAAAGGACTCAGGGCGGTGAACAGCCAAGATCAAATACATAAATATAAAAGTTAAAAACAATTTAAAACCAGATTAAATACTTTGGCCCACAATTAAAAACATCTCATTAAAATCCAATTTAAAATTTAAAACCATTAAAATTAGGCTAGCCCGGCTTGCTGGAATAACAAAGTCTTCAGGGCATGGCGGAAGGTGCGCAAGTCCGGGATCCTCCGTACCTCCGGGGGCAGCTCGTTCCAGAGGGCAGGAGCCCCCACTGAGAAGGCTCTCCCCGGGGGTTGCCAGTCAACATTGTCTGACCGACGGCACCCCGAGGAGCCCCGCCCTGTGGGAGCATACTGGCCGGTGGGAGGCTGTCGGTACCAGAAGGCAGTCCCCTAAGTACCCATGTCCTAAACCATGGAGCGCTTTAAAGATGTTAATCAACATCTTGAATCGCACCCGGAAGACCACTGGGAGCCAATGCAGCTTGCGCAGGAGACATGTTACATGGGAGCGCCCTACTGCTCCCATAATCACCTGCGCGGCCGCATTTTGGACCAGGTGGAGCCTCCAGATGCTCTTCAAGGGGATGCTCTTACATAAATATGTTGCAGTTTTCCAGCATGTCCTCAGTTCATTCTAACAATACAAAAGATTTATGCAAACAGGTAATATAATAACAGTGACAAGCATAAATCGCAGTTCATTCATTTTCATTGACTTGCAATTCTTCAGTCTATTATTATTCTTGGTTATTGATTATAAATGTGGTTGAACAAAAGAACAAAATCCTTGGGAGGGAGAAACTTTGCTAACTGATGTTCAGTTATGTGATATACCAGTTTCTCTTGAACTGTATCAGTTGTTGTCTCTTTGAAATTATTATTTCCTCTGCATCTTTCCTCTGTATTGTCATAGAAACAAATAAAGAGCAGTATGTGCCCCAACTGAAAACTTAATCTTTTAAAAGAGAAAATCAAGAGAGAACCATAATTATTTTCAACAATACCAGAGAACTTCTGAGAGATGGTAGTTCCATATGTTTAAAAGTTGGGAAATGAAATCAATAAAAAATCTCCATAGATTTTAAGAAATAAGTCAGAAAATGAAATTTTAGAATGAATACACAAGACTCCTAAAAGATGAAACCGGTTCATAATTTCATGTTGTCCTTAAAGTTTTTGTCTTTAAATAATTTGAGAGTGTGTTACTATAGAAAACCTGTAACAAATGTTCCTGTTTCATCTGTGACATATGGAAATCCAGGACCAACATATTTTGATTCAACTTAATAGTCAAGCTATTATAGTTTGACTATAGCTATTACAGCAAGTATATTATAGTCATATTACTTGTGACCATTACCTCTCCTTTCCCAGTTTGGTGGCCTGAGCAGAGAGTGGAGGGAAGACAGGGCTATTAGTCCTTGAACTGGACGTTTGCAGCAGACCCATAGTAAGGCAGAAGAATCATACCATTTCAGGAAGATTAGTTTCTTTCTATTCTCTCTGATTCTTCTGAGAAGCAAAAGCAGCACAAAACAAATACTAACAATTTCTGCCAAATGCCTGCTTGTAGGAGAAAAATTGGGCATTTTTCACTCCTGTACTTTTGGATTCTGCCACAAATAAAGTAGAAAAATAACTTCTCCTCACCATTCCTATATTATTCATGGAAGTATTTCTACCACTTGTCACCAATTGCATTGATGAGATACTTCTCTCTTATCTCATGGAAACTCTCTCTCTCTCTCTCTCTCTCTCTCTCTCTCTCTCTCTCTCTCTCTCTCTCTCTCTCTCTCTCTGTGTGTGTGTGTGTGTGTGTGTGTATGTAAGTAATATCCTCTTTCTGATGGGCCTTTTGTAAAAGGCAGCAACAAAAGACAGCAACAAAAATAAGGATTTCTCCCACAAGGAAGTTTTACAAAATTTTAATTACCATATTTTTCGGACTATAAGACGCACCAAAATTTCGAAGAAGTAAACAAGAAAAAAAAGAAGTTTTTGCCCTCCCCAGCTCCCAGGAGCATTCTGCAGGCCTCCCAAATCCTCTGCATGCCCCTCCCCCTTTTTTTTTTGCAAAAACAGGATGCGCAGAGGGTTTGGGAGGCTTGCAGAGTGCTCCTGGGAGCTGGGGAGGGCAAAAATGTGACGCATGGGGGGGTTTGAGAGGCCAAAAATGGGCCCATTTTTCGCAAAAACAGGGCACGCAGAGGGTTTGGGAGGCCTGCAGAGTGTTCCTGGGGGCTGGGGAGGGCAAAAATACCTCTGTTGTTGCCAAAAAATGGGCCCAATTTTGGCCTCCCAAAGCCCCGTGTCGCGTTTTTGCTCTCTCCAGCCCCCAGGAGCATTCTGCAGGCCTCCCAAACCCTCTGCGCATTCCGTTTTTGAGGAAAAAGTTTGGCCTCCCAAACCCCTCATGCATCGCATTTTTGGCCCCCCCAACCTCCCATGCATTGCGGTTTTGCCCTCCCCAGCCCCCAGGAGCACTCTGCATATTCCATTTTTGGGGCTGTTTTTGGGGAAAATGGGACGCACGGGGAAGGGTTTTGGGAGGACAAAAATGTCTGTATTCAGTGTATAAGATGCACCAACATTGCCACCAGGGGTGGTATTCTCTTACTTTCGCTACCGGTTCACAAATGGGTGCGCACGCACCACCTATGTGCATGTGCATGTGCACATTCGCAGAATGTCAAAAATGGGATGTGATGACATCCGGGCGGGTGGGTGGAGCCTCCCACAGCTGCCGCTACCGGTTCACCCAAACCGGCTGAATAGCACCACTGATTGCTACCCTCTTTTGGGAGGGGGCGTGTTTCTTATACGCCGAAAAGTACGGTAACCCACGACAACAGAACAAGAATACAGAAAATATACAAAAAAGCACATTTTGAAAGACTCTGTATGCAGTTGTATTATTTGTCCTTATAATGTGTATCCTGTCCCAATTCAGTAGATAATAGATGGCTCACATTCTTATAGCAGCATATGTACTACAAGTGAAATAAGATGTACTTGAAAAAAAAATCTGTTCCTTTTTTCCCCCAAGTCATCTGTGCTGAGATGAAAGAGAAGCTATCTACAAAACACAAAACCTGAGTATAGCTTTTAAAAAGCATATTATTGAAGGTCCTACTGCCACATATTATAAGTGGTTTTCCTTATATCTCAATTATAGCTCACAATTTTTATATCTACTTCAGCAAGGGAATTGTTCGCTATTAACAGAGTGATTAGAGATAAATCTAGATTATAAGAGAAGATCAACCTCAACGAGTTATGTACCTTACAAAAGAAAGTAGCCTTTTATAATGAAGATTTTTGCTGACGGTAAATGGAAAGACCTCTCATAAGTAGCGCTTTCCATCTGCTCTCCAAGAAAGTCAGTGATTTGCTATTTATGTTTTCACTTTCTTACCAGACTGCTGTCTTTAACTGACCTTGTAAGATATCTAAAGGGAATGCAGAATATTCAGTCCCTTGAGAGGGCCTTCAGTAAAATAAAGTATTTACTGAATCTGCTACCTGATTTTTCAATCCATTCAGGCATTAATGTGCTGAAATGTACACACCAAGTTATTATGAGATTCAAACACACACCACTTAGCAAAAAAGCCATAATAATTACATTTGTTACCAAAATTTACATTTCTGAAGGCAAAAGCTTTATGGAAGGAGGGAAAGGCCAATAAAGTGAATATAACGCTGCAAGAGACACCTAGCAAATGTTACATTTCAGCCTGTTTATGACTCAAAGTAATCTAAATAATAATAATAATCAATACATCACAAATACATCTCTTCCAGCTGCAGAAAATAATTAATCCCCCAACATATATATACACACACACACACTTCACCTGCCCAATTTGTGCATATAGTATGGTACTACCTTTACATATATGTTACTTTGCAGTTCTCAACCTTTATGGTTAATTAAACATAAAGCAATTTTCTGCCATTTCAACAATTTCCTCATAGTTTGGAACCTATAAATGTAGATTTACAACACTGTCACTGACGGTGCTTTCAATTCAACCTTCAAATGACTTTTGTTCATACAACGGGGCTAAAGGCAATGCTATGCCTAGATTCAATGTGCTATACAGTGTCATGGAAAATTTAATTTTTCCAAATTGCCTTTTATAAAGGGATGTGTGCGAAAGAGAGAGGAGGGGAGGGGGAGAGAGAGGGAGAGAGGGGAGAGGGAGGGAGGGAGATGAGGAAGAAATGGAAAAAGATTTTCAGGAAGCTAACAGAACTAAAATTCCAGTCTTAATGTTTCCTTAAACTCCCCCATTCACAATTAAACTCATTAAATGCAACTATGCATATGTGAAGAGAAATAAAAAAGAAGCAGAGGTTTAATATTGGTGTTTGTTTAGAGTAATATGCATAATCTGGAACAGAAAGTATATTAAGATTCCAGAAGGGAAAAGGTAATAATTATCACGAAGCTTCTTCTATTGTCAAGCTATTCATTAGATCTCTTTCATTTCAGTCTCTGTGGCTTTTAATAGTGCACGTTAATCAGAAACTACTATAGGCATATTTTAACAATCTTGCAAATTAACATTTCAAACCGCAAACTTTTTTTTTTCATTTTAATTATTGCTTATTAGCTGCAACCAATCAACTTATTACTACTCCCTTGTAATAATTCAGCATAACCCCTGCAATAGTCTTTGTCTTAGAGTGGATTAACTACTACTTCATTCATTAAAAAAAGTGAATAAGAATTACAAAGTAATAAATCCAAAATCCATACAAGTTTTCACTATAGACTAACTCAAGTTTCTAAAATAGTACATGTGTTCAATTTCCAACATGAAAAGAATCTAAACCTAGAAAATTGATAAATGTCTGTGTATGCCTGTAGCGGAGGGGAAAAAAAGAAATATATAAAGTAATCCGTTTTCCTTACAAGTTTTGTAACAACTTATCATCTCTTAAACTAGAACAAGATATTCTTCAGCCCATATCTCTATCATATTTATAAATAGATCCTTGCAAACTAGTTTATCAGTCCTAGCCAGCAAAAGTCTATTAGGAGTAACCAGAATAAATGTAGAAAAAAATAACAAGATATTTTATCCTTGATCAAATAAAGCCACTTTATATTCTTTCCTTTTACTTTTAATTATCTTGCTAATTAATCCCCTTATATAATGTCCTAGAGTTCTCATTTTCTCTTAGCCCCTTCTCACAAAATTCCTCACTCGAGAGTTACTCTAACAGCTCTCTTTTCTAGATCTAATGATAGAAATTTATCCAAATTTGTCAGTTGTATATCACTTTCTATTAATAAGACATCAGCCGGTTTCATTTGTATATCCAGTGTAAAATCTTTTTCTGTATCACTCTTGCAATGTCCCATTTATAAATTCTCTTTCAGATCACTCCCAATCCTGTCTGGCAAAACTGGCTCATCTTCCACAATATCTCTTAACAGTTATCTATAACGGCAGACATTTTTAAGCTTAACCTCTGACTCCATTACTCACAAATATCCAAAAAATACAACCAGTGTTAAAATATTTTGTTCCACACTGTATAAGTCAAATTTAAATGCTCTTTTCCTGGAAGTGTAATCTTTAGTTTCCTCAGGTTTCTTCTAGCATCCAGTGTTCAAATTCCCATTCTATCATATTTGCTCTCAAAAATTCAAAACACCATTTTCCCACAGGAAGGATTCTCACAATCAATTTTAAAATCTTATTCCAAATCCATCTGGATTCCTAATCCATTTATAACTTTCCAAAATCAATATACTAATAACACCTTTGTCTCTTATTACAAATACAAAAGAAAACACTTTTTAAAATATCCTTAAACTTATCTTTAAAACTTCTTTCATTATATTTTACAACTTTTTGTTTGGTCTGGATGATGATAGAATGGGTATTACTGAGGAACAAGACAATTTTAGAGTTAGAACTACACAACTTTAGGTTTAGATGACATGGATACTTATGATAACACAAAATTAAATTAATATGTTTTTTAAATCACTTTATTAAATGTACCATATTGAGAATATGTAATAGATTTAGACTCTAGATTTAGGCTGTGCTCAAAATTATCTCTGTTGATGTCAGCACAAGAAACATTCCATAGAACAGAAATAGCAGCCAGAGATAAATGGTTTAAGTACCAGGAATTATTGGAAAATTATCAAGAAGACTATAAAATTAAATCAAGAAAACAACTAATGACAGAAGTATATAATTGTCTGTAGTTTTCTCATTTAGAATTATTAAAGATTCAAATGGATAAAAAAACCAAAATAAGACAGAATTTGAAGTACAATTATATACTGATTATGAATATATAATTTCTAAAACATAAAAACATTTGTTGAAATTTGAAAGAGGAAGAATTGGTTAAATAATATATGATAAGGTGGGCTAGGAATGTTGGTTATAATATACAGAGGCATCAATGGGAAATTATTTAAGAGGACTGAAAGATATAATACTATACAATACAATACACAATAAATACAATACAATACAATACAATACAATACAATACAATACAATACAATACAATACAATACAATACAATACAATACAATACAATACAATACAATACATCAAGGCCGGGCTATTGCATGTTGCATGCTTTTCACTCCAAGCAGCCTAGGTTTGAAAACGCATGGCTGGAGCGGAGGAGCAGTCCTCCTTAACAAGCTCCAAAACTGCTCCAAGCTTGGGTTTCTCATGGGCGCTGGAAGTACCGGCCTTCCACGCTCAGTCAGCCCGCACTCCCCTCTCACTCCAGGCACTGATTCCCCCAGCGGCCCAAGCACGCAACCCCCCAGAATTTTCCACAGGGAGGAAAGGAGCACTGAGGCTACCAGTGGGCTTGTTAAGGCAAGCCTTGGTGGTGCAGCAGACTAAAGTGCTGTTAAGTAGAACCAACTGCCTGCAATTACTGCAAGTTCAAATCTAACCAGGCTCAAGGTTGACTCAGCCTTCCATCCTTTCAAGGTAGGTAAAATGAGGACCCAATTTGTGGGGGCAATAAGCTGACTTTGTATAAAAAAGAACACCGCTTAGGGGCCTCGAAAGCCCTACTAAGCAGGTATATACAAAAGTATGAAGGCTATTGCTTAACGCATTGTAAGCTGCCCTGAGTCTCCGGAGAAGGGCGGCATATAAATCAATCAATCAAACAAACAAACAAACAAACAAATAAATAAATATGCTGCTGCTAAGCTCCCTGGCTTCTTCGCATGAACATGGAAGAAAATTGGGTGCTGCAGCCAGAGCCAGGCTTGGAGCAGCGCAGCAGCAAGTCCGGGTGCTCAATCTACTCCTCAAACTCCCAATGCCCAAACTGGTGAGCTGGAAGAGAGATTCTTTGTTTTGCTGGTGAGTATGTATGATACGGACCAAGTGGGCTTTTTCCCTTTTTCCCCCCACCTCCCCATCACGATCCAGCATGGCGCAGACAGCCGAATGAAGGCAAGAAATGGGGCATTTCCATCGGCCCTTCTCTTTTCCCCCCCCCAGCCTCCTTTTGCCAGCATGCGCCAGGCAGGCTCGGCAGGCAGTTGCGCTTTTTAGATGGGCTTTTATTTTGTCAGCCCAAGAGGCTGGGGGGAAAGGGGCTCAAAATCACTCTGTCTCTGCAGCATCGGCCCGCCTGCGCAGCCCGATCTTGCCATGACTGATGTTGAGTTGGCCACGCCCACTCAATCACATGATCACCAAGCCACTCCCACCAAGCCACACCCACAGAACCTGTAATAAAAAAAATTGAATCCCACCATTGGTTTTGATGATCAGATAGGATAGATTTATAGAAAGAAGAAAGTCACGATGTAACTTTAGGTAGATAGGTCAAAATACAATTGTACTTATAACTGGCATTAAGTATATCAGAAGCCAATACTTTAAACTTTATATCTTTCTCTTTTTTAAGTATCTTCTACTTTTTTTATTGCAACATTATTTTTTATTTGTTTTGTTTCTTCTGTTCTATTTACTTTGTGTTAGTTCTTACCATTGCTGTTAATAATATTATATTATTATTACTTTTAATAAAAATGGAAGGATGGAAGGATGATAGACAGACAGGCAGGCAGGCAGGCAGGCAGGCAGGCAGACAGACAGACAGACAGACAGACAGACAGACAGACAGACAGACAGACAAAGAAACCTTTCATCAAGGATTTAAAGAAACACATCCAGTATATCTTATCAAAAGTATCAATTGAAAGGTTTTTAATAGTTGAAAATCAATTAATTAACAATTTCCAAAACTGATTAAGAAATGAGGTTTCTCAGAAGTTTGTGTCCATAAAGCCGTATTGCGGTTGTGAGTTTGGTGGGAATCCCTTGACTTCCAGGTATTCATCTCATGAGCCAGCTGCAGAAATCTCAGTTCCTACAGTTTACTCATGAAGAACAGCTGCCCAAAGTGGACAATTTCATTATCTCTCCTTTACCTGGAGAGATTTGGCTAGTCAGAAAAATGCTCTTTGGTCCTAAGCTATTATACATAACCACCATTTTGAATTGGATTTAATAACAATAGACAGCCAACATTGTTATAGAATATACTGTAGAACATGGTTCTGTTTAGATAGGAATGTGGGCAAACCATGTCAGATTCACTTATAATAACTTAACTTCTATTTGGTCAATATCTAAGTGTCATAATCCAGAGATAAATGGATTATGGAGATAAATGAATCCCTCTTTTATTCAATATTAAGGTGAAATAGTCCCCCTCCCCACCATTTAAAACTTTTGTACTTTTTACAGTGTTTTTTTTTAAAAAAAAATTTGATTTATATGCCGCCCTTCTCCGGAGACTCAGGGCGGTTTACAATGCGTTAAGCAATAGCCTTCATACTTTTGTATATTTATACAAAGTCAGCTTATTGCCCTCACAAACTGGGTCCTCATTTAACCTACCTTAGAAAGGATGGAAGGCTGAGTCAACCTTGAGCCTGGTAAGATTCGAACCTGCAGAAATTGCAGGCAGCTGTGTTAATAACAGGGTGCATTAAACCACTATACTACCAGTGTTTCTCACAAATAGCAACAATCACCTCACAATCCATTTGTATTTTGTACAAGAGATTCTGAAATCAAAACATTACTTTTGTGCCTTGGATGAACCATAACACGTTTTTTTTAAAGTTTGCTGGATAAGTGGGGCAGATATGTTCTTTTTCACCCAAATTTCTGACAACTAAAAATTGCAAAGATTTGTAACATTAATTCAGCAGCATGTAGATTCTGAAGAAAGGGTTAAATTTTTAAACATTCTAATTGTATATTGTTTTTCCTAATAAAATGCTAGGCTTTGTGGGGAAAATGGTCAAAATCCAACTAAGGCATAAAGTATTGAAATATTTATTAAATGATGATCTTCAAACACTTCTAGTTAACACTAATGCAACAACATTTATGGCATGAATCTACAATTTAGAAGGTACTTTTTAGCAGAGTTTAAGCTACTATTGCCAAGAGAACATATCTGAATATGCAATTGTTTTTTATAGGAAAGTTTTTAAAAATCCTCTGCCATCTATTATTTACTTTGATAGAATCTTTCATTTTTCTAGACAGATGAAAGCTTTAGAAAACTACAGAAAATACAGCAAAATAGTTATGTTTTTGTTTATTAGAAACCTAGATTTATCCATGTAGCTATAAGAATCTTGAACTATGGGAGAATTTTTTTAACCAATAATGCTAAGTCACTTGGACTGCAAGAATGAAAACAAAGTCTTAAATCTTTATATGTAAAATGCACACACAGACACAAATTCACAACTCATTGATGTCTTGAGAATTTGCATTTATCATAAATTTAAGTCTTAGACAAGATTATTTTGGTCAGTCCGTCTTCAATATGAAAAAAATGCTACAGTAAGTATTAAATATACTTTTTGCTGAATTTATTGCACTGCAATGCTGCCCATCTTATGGAACATTCTCCCACCCAATCCAAATGAGGACAGCACCATCCCACCTTGATTTCCAGAAGTCCCTCAAGATCTAGATTTGTCATCAGGCTTGAGGTCCCAGAGGACAGGTGAGATTTTGAGGGGGCTGCCTTGCTAATCTCCCTTGCTCCCTTGCTATGCCTTATGCTTTTTGCATTCCTCAATAATGGTTTCAAACCCATGTATTTTTTATATCTTTGTTGTACGCTGCCCAGTCACTTCTTGTGAGATAGGTGGCCATATAAATTTGAAATAAATAATTATTATGTTTGTAAGGCATAGTGATAAACAGCAGTCTGTGGAAAGCTGGAGACAGATAAAATTTCAAGTGGCTAACTTTAATTCAGTCAGCTAATACAATGCTAAGGAAGTGATATCCATGTACCAAATTATGCAGGCCATTAAAAAAACTTAGAAATTTAAGGCAACTAATTGGTCTCACAATTCACTTAATGCTGAAGGAAACAGAGTCTTCCTTGCAAGTAATTCCACTCAGCATGAAACAAGTAGCTCAGGTAATTGATTTCATGGAATTTTCACTGAATATAGCAGCCCAACACAGAAGAAGGGGTGGCAGAGAAATACTGAATGAATCCGTGGTATTTCATTTACTAAATGACTGCTGACAGCTGGGCAGCCCAATTCTTTGCTCATGACATTCTGCCAGAAGGCCCAACAGCATTTTATAGTGGGGACAACTGGGACATTTTTTTACTGCATTACTTTATTGCTTTCCCCCCCAGGAACTCTTAGTAGATGAAATAGGTACTGAATACCATTATAGTACTCCATATCTGAATGTGCCTCTGCAGACAGATACAAGACACAGATTTGATGCTAATATCAAATATCTGCTATACTGATAATTAAACTAGAAAATACAATGCAATCTTCCTTAAATTAAATTACCTGTAGGATTGAACAGGTTATTCAGTTGCAAGTGCTGCTGTAAGGTTCACTGGTGTCATGATATATTTTTCATGGAATAAATGCATTTTTAGTCAAATGAATATATGTGGTAATAATATATAGATCAGAATTAGATCCAGGATTAGACAATTATTTTGCAGGATCTACATCAGCTTGAAAGCTTTTGCTGCTCACATAATAGGAGAAAAGTGATAAGCAGTCTTCCTGTAATTGAGATCATGTTTAATTACCGGTAAATCCATTCTCTGGCCAACTCATTGGTGCTATATAACAACTTGATATTTTATAGAGCTTTAAAGATCAATAAAATATTACATGCCAAAAGCACAAATATTTTGCTTATAAAATGCATTGGGTGAATGGCCAGGCATCAGTTTCAAAGCAGTTTTACAAAAATTAAATGTTTTTTAAAGCTACAATAAATACTTGTATTATGTGTTTATCGCTCTTTAGATATCATATTTTTCTATTCTTCCATTCCACATAAGAATATAAAATGTTACAAGTATGGAATAAAGAAAGGGGTGTTTTAAGCAAGATAGAATAATTTTTCTGAATAAAGTATTCTATCTTTTGGGAGAAAGTCTTCTTAAGGAAACAGTATTGCAACAGAATGGTTGAGCCCCTGAATAGAAGGCTGGAGTTTTCAAATTGCCTCCCACAAAACCTCTCTGGATTTTCACATCTTCGTCTTATTTGCTTCTTTGCATTAGTAGCTTAATAGTCCCTTCTGCTACTAGAGGAATCTCATTCGGCATTGTCTTCCTATTGTGTGTGTGTGTGTGTGTGTGTGTGTGTGTGTGTGTGTGTGTGTGTGAGAGAGAGAGAGAGAGAGAGAGAGAGAGAGAGAGAGAGAGAGAGAGACAGAGACGGACGGAGGGAGAGTCGGGGGGGGGGAGAGAGAGAGAGAGAGAGAGAGAGAGAGAGAGAGAGAGAGAGAGAGAGTGTTTTCTCACAACCTGGCTGTCATTCAAGAAATTAAAAAAAAAAAGGTGGAATATGATTTACACAAGCCTACTTCTTGACCATGTAGGACATAAGGGTGTCACTAAATGTTTCAATACTTATTTTCCTTCTTGGAAGATAAATCAATTCCAACATGCATAAACAAAATCCAACTTTAATTACAATCAAGAAAACTTAATATAGCACTCCTTAAAACTATAAAATCAAATATAATGTTCCAAACAAACTACACAATGGAATTTGTCTGCTACAAATAACCACCTTCTCCTGACCTGGGAGATAATGAAATTTAGTTTGCAGACTGCCAGACATTTATAAATAAAATTAATACTTTCCAACCTAGCCAGTAGAATGGTATGCAAAGCTGGGGAACATACTCAATCCCCTTAAATTATAGAGAAATAAGAATTTTTAACTCCATGTAGAATAAAGAAAAAAAAAAACATCTAATGTAATTTACTGTTAAATGTTCTTTGCTGGGTTACTTATCATTTCTGGGGTTAACTCCAATGGGTTAATTCTGAGTCTACTGGGGATATGTAAAGTGATTCTTCTAGCTTCAATCCAGCCACTTCTCTGGTTTCTTCTGTTGTTTCTGCTTCAATGTTTGAAGGGTTGGAGTGTCTATCTGAAAGAGCATTTCTTCTCTATGAACAGGGGTAGGTTTCACTTACCTTTGCTACCGGCTCGCGCCACTTCTGATCATATTTGATGACATCCGGGAGGGTGGGCAGAGTCTCCCACTGTCACTGCTACCGGTTCGCCCAAACCGGGGTGAACCGGTAGCAACCCACCACTGCCTATGAAGATATGGGTTCTGTGTCAAGCAGGTTGCCTTAACTCTTGTGCAGTTAGTATACAAACCAACGAAGATTCAAGGACACAGTTGGTATAAACAGCCACTTGTATTTTCCCTTCTTATCAGTGAAAAAAGAGCTGCCTTCTCATCAGTTCATAAGCAAGTTGTAAGAAGGAACCTAAGAAAGTTCCTGCCTAGAGTTTTGGGGAATAAATTGGTTCTAAATTGGAAATAATTCAGTTGCTGAATTTTTTATAACCCTATCACTTTAATCTCAATACATCCTGTTGAAGACTTTTAAAGAGAAAAATATCTGGCAAGAGGAGCTATATTTGCTCCATATATTCAAGCATAAATTGCAATTCTAAACAATTTTCACCCATTTCACCCATTACTGCAATATGGCAATCATGGGTCTATCCCAACTTCTTACTTGTCCAACACATGCAACATAACACTCTCCAGATCTGTACTTTTTCCTACTGGGGAGGAGGAAAGAGATCTAAAAGCTATTATACTTATCATGGTTTAACTGCTTTCCACTAAATTGTACACTTGCATCAACTATTCCTCAGGGTAGGACAGGGGTTAGCCCCAGAGGTTAATGGATTTCAAATGATATTCCAGCTAGTATGGTGGGAGTTTCTGTTGTCACAGGTGGCTATGGAAAACTGCAATGGCTCAAGAAACTGTCACAATTACTTCTGAATACCGAGCAGACTCATTGGTAACTCTTGGAGGCAAAGAAGTAAATTTTGTTCTCCATTATTGAATACATCCAATGTCATACAACAACACTTTTCTTAGTAGTTCAGTAGCTTTTGGATTTAGCTTGGCATAGAACCATGTTCAACCTCTGAGAACTTGCTATGGCACACTGATTAAACTGAGAACAATAGTGTTCATATTTGCTATGACACAGGTTGCAGTTTGGGCAGTTCAATCTGATAAAAGCATCAGGATAGGTTCTTGGGGTAAGTGTCAGTTTTTGAAGACTTGAGCAAGTAGATAAGGAACACAGATACTTAATGTCCAGTGAAAGAGTGAAAGAGTAAGTGCCAAATTCATATACAAGAAAGTACTTGTCCAATTCAAGAATGTACATAACATAAGAAAAGCAGGGGGCAGTAGTTCATCAAAATAGACAGCTGCTTCTATTACCTGAACATTAATGTACATACCATTGTACTCAATAATAAATAAACCTGAACTACAGCCAACTGCTTCTAAACTGATCCATTACTAGCTAGTCAATGAAAAATATAATGTTTCTTCACAGAGTCTTCTATTACAACTTTGCAAGAAAGAGTAATTAATCAAAGCCCCATCGTAACATATAAAATGAAAATGGGTTTAAAATGTGCCTGTACACATCAATTAATTATTTAAAAGACATTAGCTAAAGCTTTACACCCATCATTTACAAAATTAGAAGTTGGATGACATACCATTCATTCAGCTAATGCACTAATATTCATCAATCCAAACCATCCTTTTTGAAACACACAGCTGCATTTCTGTAGTGAAGCCAGTTCCAGCTACAAACAGCTCGCCAAACATATCCACAGGAATAAATTCCAATAATTAACACTCAACAGAAATGTGACAACCAAACAGCTAGAGTGAGAGGAGAAAAATCCTAGACATAATTCAGTAAACTGAGAAACATACCTTTTAATGTTTTAATAAATGATAGGATATCATGAAAATCTAACCTGGAATCACTGTAAGGTAGACTCTGATCTAGACCCAGAGTTAGATTAAATCTTTCAGAAGAAATGAAATTATGCATCAGGAGACCCTAAGTTTTACTCTAATTGCTTAAACCTAAGATTTAATAAATAAAAATATAGAATATTTTCCTTATGTGACAATGTCCTTAGCAATATAAACTCAGTATAAGGTTTTAATATTAGAATACAGATAATCCTTGCCTTACAATCATAATGGAGCTTGCCTATTACGATCATAAGTTATGACACAGCTATTAAATAAGATGGCCTCACTTAATGACCCCTCCTGCTCTCCTAGATGCAGTAATTAAATAATGGGGTGCCTCAGGGATGGGGTAGATCCCAGGAAGCTTAATACAGGTTCAATTCAATATGTCCTAGACCTCCCAAGGCCTCCCGCACCTCCTGAGACACCCCGTGCTTCACTTCATGCCCCTGGATCATAAATAGCTTTTGGGGGATTTGCCGAAATTTGAAAAATTGCCTAGCAAACAGTGGTGAAATGTAAAATTTGTTACTACTGGTTCTGTGGGCGTCGCTTGGTAGTGGTGGGGGTAATGTGACTGGGTGGGCGTAGCCCACTTTTTTTTTTTTTACTTTTAAAAGCATTTTTTTTACAACCTTAAGAGATTGCAGAAAAAAATGCTTTTAAAAGCCTCTGACAATCAGGCAGCTCAGCTGGGATGGTCAGAGGCTTTTAAAGGCATTTTTTTTCCTACAACCTATTCAGCCGAACAGGTTGCAGAAAAAAACATTTTTAAAAGCCTCTGATGATCAGGCAACTCAGCTGAGATCATTAGCTTTTTTTTTTTTTTTTTAACTTTTAAAAACATTTTTTTTTGGCTGAAGAGGTTATAGAAAAAATGCTTTTAAAAGTTTTTAAAAAGCCTCTGATGATCACCCGGCTCATCTGGGCATGGGGGGTGGGGCAGGGATTTTTGCTACCGGTTCTCCGAACCACCCGCCGCCATCGCTACCGGATCGGGTGATCTGGTCCGAACCAGGAGCATTTCACCCCATAGCAAAGATTACCTGTTTTGAGAAATATAAAACTTGAAATATTTCTATTGGAATATCATAAAAGTATCATTCTAAGTGAACAAGCAAGAAGATAACGAATTATAAGTACTTACTTTATATTTGCAATATTTATATTTACTGTACTTACTTTATACTTACTTATATTTACTATATATAGTAAATATATTTACTTTCTATTTACTCTAATGACTGATTAGAAGCAATGAAGAAGGAACCTTTTGCAAATATCAGGCATGACAACAGGGCACAAAAATAAAGTGGCATGCAATATTAAAATATAAAAGATATTTCTTCTGTTTCTACCTTTGCTTATCACAGCAATTTCATGATACTGATTACCATCAATTTAGGATATTCCTAGTAATATGTGTCAGTAGCTTACTCTCATGTATCATAGGACCATTGGGCTGGAAAGAACCTTGAGGATCTTCTAGTCTAACCTCCTGCATAAAGCAGGAGTCCTCATACCATCTTGGACAAATGGTTGTCCAATCTTTTCTTGAAAACCTCCAGTAGTGGAGCACCTACAATTGCAGGTGGCTAGCTGTTCCATTGTTCAATAGTTCTTACTGTCAGAAAATTCCTCCTTATTTCTAGATTGGATCTCCTCCCAGTGAGCTTTCACACACTGCATCTTATTGTACCCTCAGGTGTTATGGACAATAAATCAAAGTCCTCTTCCTTGTGGCAGCCCTTTAACTATTGGAAGGCTGCTATCATGTCTCCCATCAGCCTTCTCTTTGTTAAGCTAAACATTCTTAGTTCCTTCAGCTAATAACTAAATATACTTAGTTCCTTCATAGGATTTAACTTCCAGGCTCCTTAGCATCTTTATTGCTCTTCTCTGCAGCAGTGCAGGTAGTAATGGACACACCTTAGTACACACGTATGACATCACTATTTTGCAAGCTGCAGTGGTTCCCAGTAGGCTTTTATGCATGATTGAAGATGCTGGTTATCGCCTATAAAATGCCACATGCCAAGTTATTTGTGGTGCTGTCCATCTCTGGTTGCTGTGGGTCTCATAGAGCGGTCATGCTCCAATTCCTACCTTAAGCAGCATCAGCTAAAGAGAGAAGTGCCCTTTCTGTTGCTGTACCTTCCCTTTATGACAAACTTTGGAATTAAAGTTCAATTGGCTCAAATTATATTAGGTTTCCATAGAGCTGTGGAAATGTACAACTGAGCATCACCAGCATATAACCCAAAATCCTGCTGAAATCTAATAAGAGTCATCAGGCACTTGGGAGGGCAATTGAAACTGATTCTTTCTCCCTAAAACACAGCTAGCCACATTTCTGAGCTGGGAAATCCTCCCCCCTCCCTGAAAAAAAGTTGTCCTCCCTTCACTTTCCTTGAAGAGCCCTGTTTTCAAGGAAACTAGCCCAGGCCCCAGCTTTAATTTTCCCTGGCATTAGGATTTTGCAATGCAGTTACTGTGCTCCAAACTAAGTTCAAAAAGAAATCTATAACCTATTTCATTAGAGAGCCTCTCCAAATCTAACACAGATGTTCATTTTCAGCCCTGGCTTCAAGGAAGCCTAATCCTAACCCTAGTTTTAATTTTCACTGGGAATAGATTTTCCTAATGCCCAGCCATGTCTCACTCTCAGTAACATGTTATAGTTAATTATTACCATTGTTTTACTATAGTTAGCTATAAATTCATTTTTATAATATTTCCAGCTAACTTCCAAAGACTCAAAAATCACACAGTTGAATTAGCTTTCTTACATTCATCCTAGAATTTAGAATTCAAAACAGGGACGCATTATACAGGGCTTAAATCGCAATATTATAACGGAAATGCCACTGAATTATCTGCAATATGAATAGAAGATTAATAGTTTTCAATATTTTCTATTGCAATCACCTCATCACTAGGCTGCACAACTGTTGTCTGTACAGCATTCCTACTCAATTGTGCACAGACACATGAGCTAAATTCTCTGTGGGCCGAGTATTTCACCTGTTAATGGAAACACATTGGAAAAAAACTAAAATGAGACATGGCAGATGGAGCCATATATTCTGCCCATCTCCCGAGACCAGATTTGTAATGCAAAATACTAGATTCAAGATGCAACCCATGGATACTAGGAAGCAATCAAGAACCAAAATGATTAAACAAGGCCCAGTACTCAGTATGGCACACAGAATGCTAAACAGAAAGAAGGATGCCCTGGAGGGGAATAAATCACACAGTAAACTGCAGGCCAGAAAAGGTTTCATTTTCAAGATTATGGTCCTCTTCTAAAGATTGCAGCACTTCAAATAATTCACTGCATGCAAATAGATCCATATCTAAAAACACAGTTTTAAATAAAATAAACTCCTGCAATCTTTACTAATTTCAAATAGAACAATTTACATAGGGGCAGTTTAATGGCTGAGTGAGCTGGGCTTGTACTCAGGACCCCCAGCCGAACACTGTGCTTTACTGATTTGTTGAAATAATTACTCCAGTAAGCTAGGAAACCAAAAGAAATAAACAGAACAACTGCAGTCGTAATGGTTCCCATATATATCTGCATAAGATCCAACTCAAAATGTCTTTAAATTTCCCTAACCCAAAAGCATATCAGATTAAATTTTGAAGCTTATTTCTTTAATCTCCTCCTCCCACCCACCACCTAAGATCTACAGATTTTTTCAGTACAAACTGAATTTTTAAATTAGTGCCTTAAGACTTGCTTCTTTTCCCATTTCAAGTTTGATACAATTTATTCTGCATCATAAAACTCACTGGAAATGCCCTTTAAAGCAAAAGTCCTACAACTATTGCCAATAGTTAATGTTAACGTTAAGCTAGAAGAATATTTGCAAAATGTAAAAGTCTTGTTTTGTTCACAAGCAGCAATGACCCAAGACGATAAACTGCTCAAGGCAGCTAGCAAGTCTCCATTACCTCCCTCTCTCATCTTCCTTACCCACTGTCTGCCTCTGAGAGATCCTCAGTACAAGGAATGTTGAGTGCAGAGGCTCTACAGATACCCTATGACAGGGCAACATTGCTACCTATGTTGATGGAAGTATTTCATTTTTAGGATTTCTTACAATAAGAAACTGAATTAAACAACTATGCTAAAGCTCTATACTCGTGATGGCGAACCTATGGCACGGGTGGCACACGGAGCCATATCAGTGGGCACGCGAGCGTTGCCGTAGCTCAGCTCCGGTATATATGCGTGCGCTGGCCAGCTGATTTTTGGGCCTTCCAGTCCCACTGGAAGTTGGAAAATGGACTATTTCTGGCCTCTGGAGGGCCTCCAGGAGGGTGGGGAAGGCTGTTTTCGCTCCCCAGGCTTCTAGAAAGCCTCTGGAACCTGGGGAGTGTGAAAAACGGGCCTACTGGGCCCACTGTGCCATCGCATGCTAAAAGCGGAGAGGGGGGCACGGGGGTGGGATGCATTGAATTATGGGTGTGGGCATGTACGTGGGCGACCTCCCCGTGCTCCCCCCACTTTTGGTACGCAACGGCAAAAAGGTTAGCCATCACTGCTCTATATTCATCTGCAGAGAAGTGTATGTCAAGAAAGTATGATCCCAATCAATCATCTGTAGTAGAATATTCACTCTGTTTTACCAGTGAACTTGTCTTAACTAACAATAAAAGCCGAATAAGTTGGATTTCCTAAACAACTGTGGTGATTTGATGAATGAACTCCATAAAAAAATTTCATAAAATCGTGTCTTACTTAGGGCCACAATGTCTTACATTGCAAATTCCAGCTCCAATTGTAATCGTAAGTAGAAGACTACCTGCACTCCAGCAGCGGGTTTCAAAACTTGTTGCTACTGGTTCGCTTATGGACATGCGTGCACAGAAGCTTCTGCGCATGCACAGAAGCATCTGGGCGGGTGGGCGGAGCCTCCCGCTGCCGCCACTACCGGTTCACCCAATTCGGGGCAAACTGGTAGCAACCCACCATTGCTGTACTCCAACATAATAAGCATTTTAAATACACATAAATAATGTCAGATTTAATACATGTTTGTTAAACTCTCTTAACAACTAAATAAAATGATGGGACTAGAACGTTGGTGTAGAGAGAGCTGGAAAGGATTGATTAAAGAATATTTGTGGTCTTTTTTCTCAATTTGTTTCCTTACTAGGGAAGAATTAAAGTGAAAGAAGGGAAAGACCTGAGAAACTTCAGATACTGAAATCCTATTGAAGTATAATTCAGTATCAACTTAACAGTTCTGGACTTTTTCAAAAGAACATGGAACTGTTACATGGATAGATTTCACAATTCTGCATAAGGATTATATTCAGAAGCTGTGTTGCAGAACTGACCTACCAAAGAAGGCCAGTGTAAGTATTCGTAGACCAGAACTTCATTCGTTCTAAAACAGATGATTCTACAAGGGTACTGCAAGGAACTCTTATGAGCTTTGAGCTTCTGTGTCAAGAATCTATTCTTCCAAGCTCTCAATCTTAAGGTTTTCCATTTTAATGACATTATAACTTTGGATCTGAATCTTTTATTCGGGATTTATTTTTTTGACCAATTCTTTCTTTCAGCTTTTATTTTGAAAGAATGTTGACCAAACTCACAATACTGTAATGCAATATTCTTTCTGCCTACATCTCTTACCAAATGTCCAGCCACTTGTCAGACTTAATCAATTTCTAACCTTTCAGTCTAAGACTTCTTTCCATTTACATCTAGAGATGATTTCTGATAGAAACTCTTCTTTTCCATATCAGTACTGAACAGATTCCACCCCCAGTGAGTCACCAATTAACGGAAATCTCTATAAGAGCCATCTTAGTTGTGACAATTACTTTCCCAGTTATGCTACACAATTTAGCTGTCCTTTTTGCAACAGCCACCAGAAAAAAAGATAATAATTTATATTTCCAATACCATCTTGGAGAAACATAAAAACAAGATATCACAAAACTGTATTATTCTGCTCATACTCAGCAGAAAACAGGAATCCAAACTACAGAAATTAGCTCGTTATTTATCTGAAAAATCTCACAATTATCTGCAGAACAGATAAAATCACAATACAATCCTGTAACAGAAGGATCTTATATGCAAGAACGAATTAATCAAACTCTGCTAAACCCTAAACTGGACAGGTTTTTTATTACTCCCATGATATTCTGGTAGGTATTCTTCAGGCTATATATGAATCATCTCTCCAATTCAGCATTTGTAATTCAGCCTGCCAATAAAACAACTAACCTTTTAAAACAAAGAATGTGATTAACTGTCTCACAAAATATAGGAAAGAGACATAGAAACATTTTATACATCTAATTTACTTAATTTACACTAGTACAGAAAAAGACTTCATTTCTTCTCCCAAAAAGTTTATTCTTTGTATTTGGCTAACACAACAGTTCTAGGGTCTTTGGTTTTAAATAAAAAGCCATTACAATGTTTTAGATTCTTGAGAGTTCATGAAAATTCCATGTATAAAAATTTGCAAGTCACGTCAAGAAAGAACCATCCAGTAAAAGTTGTCCTTGATTTACTAACATATAAATTGGAAATTAAATTAAATTAAATTAAATTTGTTTAAAGACGATTTAAAGTTACAACACTACTGAAAAAATGACTTATGACTTGCCCTCATGCTTATAACCATTACAGCATTCCCAGGGTCATGTGATCAAAATTCAAGCACTTGATAACTGGCATGTATTTATGATATTTGTTGGGATCATGTGATTACTATTTGCAATCTTTTAGGGAGAAGGCTTCTGACAAGTAAAGTCAATGTGGGAAGCTGGATCCCACTTAACTGCTGTGTGGTTCACTTAAAAACTGTGGCAAAAAAAAAGGTAAAATCAAATGTAGCTCACTTAACGAATTCATTGCTTAATGATGGAAGTCCCTGTCCCAATAATGTTCATAAATTGAGAACTACCTGTAATCTAAAATGCAGTCCAAGTGGAATTTAAATTCCATATTTTCTGTAACTGGGTGTAAGATGAAGGCATATACTGGTCCTGTATCTGATTTTTAAAAAATATAAACAATAATGCGCTTCAATGGTTAGATGGCCTAGACATTGATATAGAAGAACATAGATCTTCTTAACAGTTAAATTTTACTCAGTTCTACTAATCTAGTGGAAACGTTCTGTACATTGCTAGTCCATGTATGAGGTGCCATATGCTAAATAAAAAAAATAAATATTATTTACAATGTACATTTTGTAGAAATATAGTGGAATCTAAGAATGTAAGGCAATTAATTCAAATATATTATATCCAGTAGAAAGTATCACAGAACTATATAACATTCAGTCAGTTATTTAATTCCTAATTTTCTAAGCAAGTACAAAACATCAATCGATGATTTTTAAAAAAAATTTAAATCAGATTTTTAAATTTAAATCAAATTTTTATCAAATTTATTTTAATAAAATGCTTTTGGAGTAAATATCTATCTAAAGATAGTTTTCTATTTAAGATAGATAAATAATTTAGTTTATTCAGCATGAAATGGAATTTAGTTATGTAGCGTGAGGCTGTATATTCTGCAACATTGGGACTGTCAGTAAGTCAACAGCAGGTCAAAGGTATAGCAGAGATGACAGTTGCTGTTTAAAAATTATGATTTAAATCAAGTTGATTTAAAGCAAGCCTTTTTACTAGTGATTTAAATCATGATTTAAATCGATTTAAATCAAATCCACCCTGATAGTCAGACAGTAATACATTTTAAATCAACATTATACATTCTAATATAAAACTTATCAGGATTAAGAAATCTCAATGTAAACTATCAAAATTACAATACTAACCAATTACAATTGTAAAACACCTGACTCCAACCAGCAATTTGAAGCTGATCTGAATACTAAAGTCATTACAATCTGTTGAAAGGCAAAGTAAGGGAGCTAGACCCACATTTTATAGGATAGAGCTCACAATCACAACTGAGAAGGTCCTATTTTTTGTATTCTTAAGAAACACTACCATAGCAACATATACAAGATGATTAAAATTAAAATTTAATAGTATATGCATCTGCAGATCTCTGAATATTTTTATGTTAAAAAATAATAATAATTTATTCAAGCCCAGACTCACTGGAAAATCTACTTCTCAAAGGTCACCTTGAGCATGACTATTGCATATATTTGCTAATTGAAACTTCAACTGCATATTGTGACCTATACAAATGAATGTGCAAAATCAAGTTCAACTTAAAAATACAGAAAGGTTATCTGCAGTATGTCAAGTAGAGTAATGTTACTTGAAATAATATACGGTTTCTTGTGACAAAACTTGACCAATAAACAGTTGTTTCTAACTATGTTGATCAAAATAACAAATGTGTGCCAAGATGTCACAATCCAAGCTCCATTTTTTAAAATTAAATTAATCAAGATGCCCAATGGAAATAACATCAAGAGTCTACATGAAGATGCTTGATACAACTATTTGGGCACCCTTCAGGCTGACAACATCAAGGGGCCTAAAGTCACAAAGTAAGTTTGAAATGAACATACCATGAAAGCTAAGATGATCTTAAAAGTCCAAACTTTTTGTACTTTTCGAATGGAGGAAGAAATGCCATCAAAGCAATTAATACCTGGGCAATTCCAGTCATTAGATTCATAGTTGGAATAGTGGACTGGGCTCAAGCACAACTAAAAGCCCTAGATAGTAACGTCAGAAATATAATGACAATGAATTATGCCCTTCATCCATACAGGGATGTTGACAAATTCTTCTTACCAAGAAAAATAGGTGGGTGTGGAAGAATATCTGAAGGACAGTGAAGAAAATGTACTAAAGCTATGATACCATGAAAGCTTACAGAGGAAAAGCAGATAACAAGGAGACCTGGAAATAGCTAAGAACAGGAAAGTTGAAGTAAGAGACAGAGAAGCTAACTCTGGCTGCAAAAGACAAAGCCTTAAGATCCAAAGTCAGAATTTAAAAGATAGCAACAGAAAGTCTGCAAAGAAGCTGAAGAAATGGTGGACTGCTAGTTAGCTGCTGCAAGAAGATTGCACTAAGTACCCATGTTTCCTTGAAAATAAGACCGGGTATTATTTTCTTTTGGGCCCCAAAATAAACACTAGGGCTTATTTGGGGGAGAGGGGTGTCTAATTCTCCCCCCCCGTACGGGAGGCTCACTTTTTCTGCTTCTTCGCGGTGGTGCAGGAAGCCGTGTGACGCATAAGTGATGCTGCCACGAGGCCCTCACAGCTAGGCCATGCCCCGACACCTGCCTTGCCTCACGGCCGGCAGCCATGTGGGTTCCTGTTGCACATGGTTGCCGGTGCTGTCACCATGAGGCAGGTGTTGGGGTATGGATGGCCTGACTGTGGGGTGCGTGGGGCAGCTCCACCACCATCCTATCTCGTCACCACGGGCAACCATATGGAATGGACAGCCAGGTGACTGCACAAACTCTTAAGTAGGGCTTATTTTGGGGGGTAGGGCGTATATTAGGCACATGTGTAAAAACATATAGGGCCTATTTTCGGGATAGGGCTTATTTGCAGGGAAACAGGTACAAACAATGGCATGGACAAGTAGCAACAATGATGCATTGTCTGTGAGAAATACAATTTGCCTGCGAGCAAGAACTTGTGGGACCACAAGTTTCTGTATTCCCAATGGTCTGGGACTTTAGAATACAAATAGTCAAGCACCTGCCACTCAACACTCCAGACTTAACAATTGTTGATACGAAAGAAAAACATGTCTGGATAGTGGATATTGTAGTGTCCACTATCCAGACATGTTTTTCTGTATCTGGAGACAGAGGCATAGACAAGAGAAATTAACCAAATATAAACACCTGCAAATACAAATAGTCCTCGACTTACAACCATTCATTTGATGACTGTTAAAAATTACAACAGCACTGAAAAAGGTGACATTACCTGTCCTCGCACTCATAATTGGCCTAACTCTCCAATGGTGTAATTTTAATTTTAATTTTAAATGGGGGATGTTAACTGTTGGGCCAAATTGTTTAATATATTTTAAATTGTTTTTAAATTTTGTATTCTATGTTTTTTACCTATGGCTGTTCACTGCCCTGAGTCCTTCGGGAGAAGGGCGATATATAAATTTAAATATTAAATTATTAAATTAAATTAACAATTGATGCAGCATTTACACAGTCATAATTTTAGTACTTGGTAACCAGCATGTATATACAGTGGCTGCAACATCTCAGGGTCATGGGATAGCCATTTGTGACCTTCCCAGCTGGCTTGTGACAAGCAAAGTCAATGGTAGTCAATGGAAAGCCACATTTGCTTAACAATCTCATGATTCAATTAACAACTGCAGTGATTCTCTTAACAACCCAGACATAAAGGTTGTACAATTGCGTGCAACTCACTTAATAACCATCTTGCTTTACAACAGAAATTCTGTTCTTAATTGTGGTTCTAAACGACTGTGGGAAAAGAAAGCAAAGCTGGTATCAATATTAATAGGTGTCTTGGATGCAATTCTAAAATACCTGGAGCACCACTTGAATATCATTGGCATTGACAAAATCACCACCAGTTAGTTAATTGCAAAAGGCAGCTTTACTTGGAATAGCATTTTGTGACAATACTTTTAACACTGTCAAACAACATCTTTCTATCCCAAAACCTAGGGAAGAACTTGATAAATGGCTAAAAATGTCAAACCCAGTCAAAAGATCTGATTTGTGTAAGTAAGTAAGTAAGTAAGTAAGTAAGTAAGTAAGTAAGTAAGTAAAGAAGGAAGGAAGGAAGGAAGGAAGGAAGGAAGGAAGGAAGGAAGGAAGGAAGGAAGGAAGGAAGGAAGGAAGGAGCAGCCATGAATCCTTTGAGAGGACATTGTTGTTTTAATACTAGAGATGGTTTGCTTATGCTAACACACTTTGCAAAGCATCCCTTTCAAATCATTTAATCAAAACTACAATAAAAAATATATTAAACCCCCCCCCAATAACATTCTGGACAGAGAGGACCACTGGTTTGAAAGAAGGGTCAAAGAGACCATCTACCGTATTTTTCAGAGTATAAGACGCACCTTTTCCCCCCAAAAAAGAGAGTGAAAATCTGGGTGCGTCTTATACTCCAAATGTAGCCGCCCGCCCCCCAGCCTCGCAAATGGAGAATTCAGAGGCTGAAAGAAGCCTCTGAAAGAAGCTTCAGCAAAAAAAGCCTCTGAAAGGCTTTTATCTAAAATAATATGGCAAGCAACAAAAGAAGAATCAGTAAAGATTCTAACCAAACTATGCTAACAAATCTGGAGAATGATACAATAACCAACAGATTGGAAGAGGTTAATCTATATACCAATACCAATACCAAAGAAAGGAGACTGAACAGAGTACAGAAAGTCCTTCAGAATAAAAGCCTCGGAAAGAAGCTTCGGAAAAAAAGCCTCCAAACAGAGCTTCAGAAAAAAAGTCTTTTTTTCTGAAGTTCTGTTTCGGAGGCTTTCGGAGGCAGGAAAAAAAAGTTTTTCCCGAAACTGAGTTTCAGAAGTTTCAGAGGAAGAAAAAAAAAGCAAGGCACAGAGCTCATAACCCAAGAACCTGTTGCTAAAATTCACCTCTGGGAACAGCTAATTGGGGGTATTCCGGGAGGCCAATCCACCCACCAATCAGTTTTTTTTCTTATTTTCCTCCCCAAAAACTAAAGTGCGTCTTATACTTCGAAAAATATGGTATGTTAAAATTGAACAGCCCACTTTCAAGGGCTCAAGAATGAGGTCCCCACCAAGATCCAGAAGGCACCCCCACTCTGTTGTTGTTTTCAAGAACCGTGAAGATCTGGCTCTTCATTCAGGCCTTTGGTGAGGGAGACTGAGACCCCCTTGTTTCATCACACTTGCCATCTTTTATCTTTATCTCTTATGTCTGATTGATTTGATTGTAATTATTTATTATTTTGAGCCTCCCAGAGTCAATTGAAAATCAGGCATCATATAAATTTAATAAATTATATTATTCAATTTAATCTAATTTGATATAGTTCCAAAATTCCATATATTTTAGTATTTGGGAATCCAAACTTATAGTGCATGTATAGTTGTTTGGAAACTGAGAATCTTTTCTGTTATACTTTATTTGACTTTTCTTATTTAATTTCTTCTTTTCTTAATATAATACCTAAACAACTATGTTTAATTCTTCACTTTTAGATTGAAAGGCAGTAAAAAATGACAAGCAAATGCAGATTTTCTAGTTTAAAAGCAATTTCAGATCTGAAAAATATGCAATTATTCAGATGATTATTACTTAGCACTGCAGAAAGAGGTCATTACATTGTTTCCAGCATAGTACAGTATGCTATTAAACCTTAATTAAATCCCCTCTGTGAACATACCAGGTAGTATGATGACTACATACAATAATTAATGTTTAATTAATGTCAAAATCATCATGAATTCCTAGAAATAGATCTAGATATTCTACATATCTGTGAATTATAAAGGCTAGGTTGAGAAAGATCCAAAATAAAGGATATGAGACTCATTTATTATAATCTTCTCACAAAAAAAAAACTCATTAGGATTTGGGTGAGAGTGTCAGGTATATGGTTGTAAGTAAAGACGGTGGTTTTCTTTTATACTAGCAGGTTTTTTTAACTACCTATAACAAACTACTTTCTCAAGAGCTATGTACTTGAATTCCAGTGTATGAGCTTTCTAGTTCAAGTAAAATCAATTTACATGTGGCAACTTGTATTTGCATGTCTCAAATATAAGGCTTAGAAATAACATTTCAGATTTATTTAGCCTTATGATAATTTAATAGCTACAAAAAAGAAAAATGTACCCTTAATTGAATTTTTAAAAAAACAAACCAGTATCAACCACACAAAATTTGATAAGCTAACTGCTTTTGCTACTAAATAAATATATACATCTACCCTTAAGTTTGAAAGATGGCATATCATATACATTTAGAATTCAAATTGAATCTCAGTAAGGTGCTCCTTGTGAAAAGAGAAAGATTCTTACCGTTTTTTTGGCTATTCCCACATTTTCTAAATTGCTTTCCTAGCTACCATAGAGAAGACACATTGATGCTATGCTGATAAACAAGTGAGTTCATATGCTTCTCTCCATTTATTCTGCAGGTAGTCCTCACTTAATGATCATTCACTCAGTCATTTGAAATTATGATGGCACTGAAAAAACTGATTCTTTACCTGTTCTTGCAGTTATGGCTGTTGCAGTGGCCCTGCAATCAACTTGTTTGCACTAATGGTTGGCTGCCAAGCGCCCCTCGTTCATTTACAATATTTCCTGTTGCCTTCCTCAGAAAGTCAATGGGGAAGCCAGCAGGGAAGGTCACAAGCTGCTGCCACCCAGTCAAAGTGGAGAGACAGTGAGGTACTGTAAACTAAGAAGTGAAGGTGCCTCAACAGGAGTGGAGGGGACCCGGGAAGGCTCAACATAACTATAAATGAGTATCTCCCTAATCAGGTCTAAAAAAATCTTGGATTGAGTGGAGAGTGGAGAGACGTTCAGACATGGCCGGTGCTAAGCCTCCCACAGTCTCCCCCATTCCCCTGAGGCACTCTGCACTCTTTATATGAGACACTATCTGCTTAACAACCCATAAGATTGCTTAACCCCTGCAGTGCTAAGATTGCTGCTATTGAGGGAAACAATCATGTGACATTTCGCTTAATAACTTCTTCATTCAACAATCAAGATTCTGGTCCCAACTGTGGTCATTAGGTGAGGATTCAAATTATTACACTGATGTTACTGTAAAGTTAAAAGATTAAGCCATGTATCAGCAAGTCCCTAGTTGAAATATCTACATTGTCATAAGTAACTCTACTTTTATACCAAGCAGCCTTGTGAAAGCCAAACCAAAAATGACTCTTGTAAACATATAAATGATTAATTTTTTAATCCCAAACCCATCACATCACCATTTTTCTTTGGAATTACAACATGACAGCTGGTTTAATCTTCCCTTCCTAGCCTTGATCCCAATTAAAATTGTACCTATGCTACCAATATCTTTGGGAAAAGAAATTCTAAAGAGCTGCAAAGTTAGAAACAGCTGTTCAGAGCACAGCTTGGGAGAGAAAGTTTAAACATATCTGTTTGTGCTTTATTTTATTTTTCAAACAGTATGCCACTCTTCAAAATCAGACTTCAAGATAAGATAAAATATCTCTCCACTTTATGCCTATATTTTTTTAAAAAATGAAATCCTTCCAAATATTATGTTTAGTGTCACATGCTCTACTTAAAAGCACTCTTTCCACTCATCAAATAAGAATGTATATTTTTGTAATTGAGTAATATGCAACAAATGACTTAGTCAGTATTTAATACGTCCATTCAAACTATACAAACAGTGCAAAACATTCTTGTTAGCAATAGTGACAACTTTACTATATATTTACTAATTAACATTTGACTAGGAATAAAGGCCAGACATACACTATTATCAAAGAAAAGCCATAAGGTATGATCCGTAAACAAACCTAATAATCTAGCTGATTATAACAGACCTTTAGACTTAAATATCTTATTGACAGTTGTATGCAGAAAGATAGCATTAAATTTGATTAAAACTGCTATTTAGACAAATTGCTTACCTAATGGCTGAGGAAAACAAGTATGATACAATTTCTTCTTCAAAATAAACAATGAATTGGACTTTGCCCACCCTAAATTTCAATTGCAAAAGATCACATTGCTAATCCAAGTCTTCAAAATTAGTTTTTTAAAAAAGGCAATTGGATGATCACAGTGCTAAATTTAACTGGACATCATAAAAAAGAATGAATAAAAATCAGAAAAAATATGGATTGAAGTAAGAACCTGTTCTCTGTATTCCTAGGACAATACAAAATATTAATATCCTTCTATCCTAATCCTAATTACTATCCTAAGCACAACTGATTCTGCTTAAAGCAGGCAACTCCCAGACTCTTTCCCTTCTTTTCCCTCAAAATCACTGCAAAAGTAACATGAAACAGCAGTGACAGATGCCTCTCCTTTCCTCCTGAAAAGGACTTTATCCTGGCATTGGCCTTGCCCACAAATTAAACTGTAGAGAATTATCAGACACTTTGCACTTCAGTCTTTGAACAGTAAAAAATCTAATTGTTTCAGAGAAAAAAGTGGGGGCTGGTAAATGTTTCCCAGAAAAGAAAAGTTTACTTAGTAAGGTATGGTTCCAATGACTTTTGTCTCCACCTGACAAACCAGCAGGATTATAGGATGAGTAAAATTTGGCTTTTCAGGTATTCTGAATTGCCCCAGTCTGTTCCATTCTTTCAGCAGACTTTTCACTCAGTGGTTATAGTTGATATATCACACTACATTTATAGGAACAGTTTGAGACAAAGTGACTGATGGAGGCACAGGAAGGAACCCTTTCCACAACCTCAAATGTTTGAAGGATATAGACAGAATCGCAATATGTGACAAATCTGTAGAACAGTAATCTTTTATCATTATATAATGATAAGTTATACAATGCTTGATTGCAATTTTCAAGATGACTCTTAACAGAACATTTAAAATCTGCATTGAAGAACAAATGACTTGCCTATAGAAAATCCCAGGATTGATTCCTGACATCTCCTGCCAATGTACTCAAAAAGCATATCACATTTAACACTCACCTAGATTAAATGTTAGGTCTTGGCAAGAGAAAAGAACAGAGCAAAAGACAAAGATCACACATTGCTCTGAGACATGGATCTGCCTACAGGCACGCTCTCCTTTTGCAATGGTCAACCTCCAACAGAAGTCTACTGTTTTTCCCCCCCACACCTCGACTCACCTTCCTGCTTTGGTGTTATGCTTAGTTGTTTTGGCTGTCATCGCCTATTTTCTCGGGGTGATTACTTTATCGGGCATCTTTCCCCTTAATAGTAGCCCATGAGAAAAATAGTAACCCATACACTATGGCCTTACAAAGAAGGGAGGGAGAAGGAATGTGACATCACCTCTTGGCCCTTGAAGTTTTGAGGTGTGTGGATAGGGAAAAGAGTGCTCGTCTGGTGAGAATTGGATCAAAAAAGCATAATCTGTTATTTTAAAATAGAGGAAAATGAAATACTTCTTTTTACAATACTGTAGTTCACAAAAGGTTATGCCTATTTATGAAATGTGTTAGCTGGAAAAAGTGCCACCTGATTCCTAATACATCAGTACAAACATCCTTGCAAGAAGTACATTCAACTCAGATACCATCTGGCTTCTGAATGATTTAGTAAATGTGTGAGGTTTGCCCATTCACTTCACTCTGTTTAAAGGCAATCAACTGCCTAGAATACCGTATTGACAGTAGACAGGAATCTAGCAAACCTTGACTGGTCTGGAAAAAATACATATACAGAATTGGAACTGGTTATTCCTGGGATAGAAGATCAACAGGAAAGCCCAAGTCAGAAGACAGCAATGGCAAACCATTTCTGAATTGTTATCAAAGGAAATGACGTGAATTTGTTCTTATGACTGCTAAGACTTGAGCCTAATAGGAAGAAGTCCCTACTATCTCAATATAATGCAGCTTCATACAGTCCAACTAAAATATTAGCATATATTATATATTAGCCATTAATTGCCTTTAAAATGACAACAAAATAGATGATGATAGACCAACAAATAGGGGATCTATTTTTGCATAAACCAGAGGTTGGCACAGTGACAATATGATGTTAAATGACACTATATCGCACAAGGAAGGAAATAAAAATAAACTCTTACCCTGGAAAGGGTATGACAGGCAGTCACATTGGAAGGGTTCTACCAGGAAGCTCTGCTAATACTTAATGGTATTTGGTTTCACTAGAGTGAACTAGAATTTAAGATATTAACAACTGAGTTGAGTAAATAGTGGAAGAAAAAGACTGCCAGCAGCAAGATGGATGGATCTAATTACAGCAGCAATGAATGCTGTTCTGTGAGACCTAAGAGTTGACACCAGCTTGATGGATCTTAATCAATCTATCTATCATTCAATCAATCACCCTTTTCCATCTCCTATCTGTATAAGAACAAAGGAGTCCTGTAGCAGTCTTATCTATCACCAGACTGGCTTAAGGACTATATTTCTTTTAAGGAAATTATTACCTTATACTTCTCTGGCCCACAACTCCCTCCACATAGTGTGCTTTCCACATTAAAGAAGGAGTATTAGTGCACCTTGCCCAACATTTACAAGAGATATTCCTCAGTGCATGATCCATATACAGTGGAAATCTTACTATATTCTTAGAAAAATGTAACTGTTTTATGACATCTGAATTTAAAGCAGTGTAGGTTGATATCCTCCGCACAGGTTTTCCTGAAACAGCAATAACAACAGCACTTTACAGCCCTCTCTAAGCAGTTTACAGTGTTGGTATACTGCCCCCAACAATCTGAGTCCTCATTTTATCAACTTCAGATGGATGGAAGTCTGACTCAACCTTGAGCTGGTCAAGATTGAACTCCTGACACTGGGCAGAGTTAGCCCTGCAATCCTGCATTCTAACCATTGCATCATCATGCTTTTTTCTCAATAAGAATCCTGTATTATTGTAAATTTAATCTAGTTCTGGTGAAGCAAAAGGTTATGAGCCTAAGAAGATTACAAAAACAAAAGTTAAATTTATGGTTTATATAAAATTTATATAAATGTTTACAAAATTATCTGAAAATTGTATAAATATAAAATTATATAAAATTGTATAAATTCTTACCTTTAAAGTGCTCCATGGCTTAGGACCTGAGTACTTACGAGACCACCTGCTGCAACCGATAACCTCCCACCAACCAATACGCTCTCACAGAGTAGGCCTACTCATAGTACCATAGTACCATCATTAAAACAATGTCATCTAGTAGTTCCAAGGGAGAGAGCCTTCCACCTACTCTTTGGAACAAAATACCCCCTGGAATACGAATAATCCCAGATCTTCGCACTTCCCGACGTGCCCTGAAGACCTTTCTGTTTCAACAAGCAGGGCTAGCATAAACATCTAAATTCTATGCCAAGGTCCTAGTAGATACACTAAGTTGTCTCAATTTATTATTTACTGTTTATAAAAAAAAAATTATATGTATATGAAATCTTAATCTATTCACCGCCCTGAGTCCTTCGGGAGAAGGGCGGTATAGAAATTCAATGAATGAATGAATGAATGAATGAATGAATAAATAAATAAATAAATAAATACACACATTAATTGTACTCTAACTGAAAACCCTATCCTATTTCTATGAAACCTGATTTATTTTCTCTACTTACAATGTTTTATTCTTTCTGCAATGTCAATCCATTGTAGTAATATACAAATCAGAACGAAGAAATATAATATTATCCTTGACATTTAAATAGGGAGTAGGTGGGGATTTGACTGATCACGATCATATACTCCACTATCATTACATATACACATACAAAAAAGACGGCAAAAGAAGTCACCAATCAACATATTTTATATACAGTACTGATTCAGGATAGATATGGCATCCAGGATTAAATAATTTAAAGGATTAAACAGATCTTGGACTGGGATACCATCAAAGTGCGAACTGAATTCCAAAAATCTATCACATAAAGAAGAACTTCAAACAGGGCAACATACTTCCTTCCAGATAGATAGGTAGGTAAGTAGGCAGGCTGACTGACTGACTGTTTTTTAGCACAGGGAGTGTTTTTTTAATACCCTCTGTGGTTTGCTTAGTCATCTTTGGATACTGTTAAATAAGAAAACAGGTATTGATATTGAACCATAGATGTATAAAGGCACAAACCAGAAGATGTGGAGATAGCATGTTCTATTATGCAAATGGTTTTAACTCTGATGTTCTACTTTTTAACATTTGTTTTGAAGTACTATTTTTCTGGAATCATGTGCCATGCACACTATCATTTAGTAAATATCAATAAGCACATAACAGTCTTCCCACATACTGAAATGACAAACCATCCCAATTCACAACCAGTTGCTTAGCCCCCGCAAACAGAAAAATAAAATCCCAGGCTGAATGTATCATTCCTTTTGTTTGCTAAATTTGTTCATTTTGGGCCTTCTCCTCAATTCCCCTTTTCTTCCTCGACATTCATATCCCAGTTTAATTCATGGGCAGCTATGGTACCCAAAACAAATATTTAAACCCCTTTAAGTTACTGCATCCTTCCCCAGCAACATGTGGCTACCATCTGCAGTTGCCTTATGATCCTTAATTGGTTTAAAGCATGGCCAAGAAGTGATATGTCTGTGCCTAGGCATAGTCTAAGATACATTTATCCTATCATATTCAAAGTGCCTTAATAACTAGACTGTGGACTTACATGAAGGGATAAAAAGAGAATATTCAGTTATGTTGCACTTATTCCTGGCTGTTCAAATATGATTTAACAAGTCTGGTATGGGGCCTCTGAATTAGATCAAACATGTCAAACTTAACAAGTCTTCTACTATAGTAACAATGTAGAGCTGCAATGGTAAATTAGAAGTGACTAGAAAACACAGCATGAAGGGTCAGTTCAAATACAATAGAATTTCTTGGAAATGGAACAGAATTAATTGTAGGTAAGGAATAAAGTAAGTAGGAAAAATGAAAAATGTTTTAGAAGGATTAGCTGAAAAGTGTTGGCAGCAATCCGAACACCTAAGACTTGGTGAGGTAAGAGAAGGCAGCAAGTCAAACTAAGAAGGAATTCAAGTGCTAGGTTTTAATTCAATTTAAGATTGCATTTACTACCTGGATTGCCCACCATTAATAATAATATAGCAGTGGAACATTAAGAATGCTAGCATCTCTCAGCTTCCTGTACAATTATATAACAATGTGTGAACTACTTATCTTTTACAGAAACAGATTTCAACATTTTTCCCTTTCCACTTTGTAGACCAGGTGGACTGAACATACTACAACAATCAAATGCAGTATTCCTCCGCTTCTGTAAAACTATATCAAGAGGGCGCAATCTTTGTTGGAGTGAAGACTATCTAGTCTTTGAATAAAAAGTCCAAAGCCATACCGTAAATGGAAGCAATGTCATAGTAAAATATTTAACAGCAGAGAAGAAAAAATGAACACTGAATGTAATAGTGTTATAAACATTTAAACTTTAATGCCAACACAAATAGTGAACTCCATCTCACTTGCTGTTTGCCAATTATCAAATGAATGGAGAACTACATGAGCAAAAGACTAAAAATAACCACACAGAAATATTTTCTCACAATTTTATGTACACCAAATTGTAATTTGGAGATAAGGCAAGAAAAATCAGAGTGGCACTTCTGTGATAAGGGTAACAGGATGCTTCCATAGTAAAGGGATGTGCCACAATGGACTATAGAGCTGCTTCTTTCAATATGCATAATTTTGTCCACCTATCAGTGGTGGGTTGCCCCCGGTTCGGACCGGTTCTCAAGAACTGGTAGTAAAACCAGCGGGAGGCCCAGCCCACCACCCCGGATGTCGTCATTCGCAATCTGCGCATGCGCAAAAGCAAGGTGCAAAAGCGAAGCGAGCGCACGCACACGCGCACAATCCTGTTGTGAACTGGTAGTAAAGATAAACAGAATCCTCCCTGCCACCTATGCCTTAGTTTCATTGAGCCCAGATGTTACTGACCATATTTGTATCCTTTCAGAAACAATACTGTCACAAAGGAATGTAACCATAGGCAGATGGTAAATGTTCCTAAAAGGACTTAACTTTATTTCGTAACATTATTTCATCATGGCTTCTTAAAAAGGGAGAAGACAAAGTGGGCAGAATAATTAAAGTTTGGAGGCAAGACGGGATACAAGTCCAAAATAAGCCATGGCTGCTGAGATGAGTTCAGGCATAGAGCAGTATTAACCTGAAAACATAAAGCTTGGAAACAAACTGCAGTTCCCTTTTCTGGGCATAATTCCAAACCTATCATTTTCAGACCCTTCTCCCCTTGGAGGAAATATCTGTAACTCATTAAAATACATGAAGTACAGGGTGAGAATTTAAAAATGCCCATATTATGTTCTCTATGGTTCCATTCCTTGAAAAAAGTCAGAGATGTATGGTAGGTATGGCAGACTGTTGCTGTTTGAAAGTCTATTTCCAACTTCTTCAAAATCTGATTATATATTGTATTAAGAAGTGCTGCTTTTGTTAATCCTAAATCTTTCCACATTTAGTTTTAAAGGATGTAGAAAAACCTCTGACCATATTTTCTACACCATAATATAAATATAATTTTACACTACTCTCATAGTTTGCTAATCTCCCTCCCCTCTCCTGCTGATATTGCCATCTTTCCTTCTGCAGGAATTAACTCCATACATTTATTTTTGTTTGTCTACACGTTCTTGTCTCTCTACAAGTTCCACAAATAATGTAAGAGCATGGTTCTCCCCCCCGCTTTTTTTTTTTTAAAGACAAGTAACCCTCAGATTACACATCATTTATCTATTCTGGAGAGCAATGATTTTTCAACATATTCAACATATGCTTCTATTGTTTCCTGTTATTTCTTCTTGTATTAGGCAATATAATCAGGGGTTCTCACAAATGTAAGGAATGTCAAGCATGCATGATATAGCAGAATATATCGAAATATAGACAAAGAGGTATCACTGCTATATATTTCACCATTGTCTTTCCGCAGGGAAATATCGCTTCAAACATCTCAAAACATAATAATTACTATTTATATTTTTCCATTAAATATATACATGTGTCAACACTTCCACATACTCTCAGAAGAAACAATAATTTTTTAAACATACAAATGATTTATTTGTACTTTGTAAGGTTACAAATATTTAGATGTCTATCCTGAGGCTCATGAAACAAATTGTCTAAGAATGATTGCTGAGGCAAATACACTGAGAATTATGCTACTACTGTTTGTTTTCTACAGTATTTTTTTCACAGCTGTCCAATCTCCTTTGTCAGATCATATTTAATATATACATACAGGCTATGGGAATAGGAATTAGGAATGCTATCTTGTTATCTCTCTTACAGACTCTCAAGTGGCAATATATTGCTTCTGAGTATCTCAGAATCCTTCTTGAATAAAGGAACCTGGTTTGGATTCTAAAACCATCATTTAATTTAAATCAGTGTTTTTCAAACTTGTTACCTTTAAGATGTGTGGACTTCAACTTCCAGAATTCCACAGCTAACCAATCATTGTTTACAAAATAGAGTAACAGGATCTATTTGACCCTAAATACAGAATCTACCTCAGACAATATTAGAAAATTGAAATAAAGGCAGGATACAGTACCTGATTGATAAAATAAAATGTAACTGCATTAAAGGGGCAGCCATCCATGCCTGGTTTTACCATGTACCATTTTCTTAATGCAACATTTGAATAGTGCATCATCATACAAGGTTATTTCTTTCAAATTCATTTTTGACTTTTTTTTTTTACCCTTTATCATACTTGCTTGCTTTTAGGCCCTCACACTGTCATGTAGCAGAGCAGTAATTTTCCTAAAGTACCTGTTCATTTGTTGCGAGCAGAAGTGAAAATGCTGCTGATAAACAATTGCTACAACTGAGATAAAAACCTTCAGAAGGTTTCAACATATTGGAACCCCAATACATATTCTTCCTCACTTAAGTTACATTGTCAAGCTTCACAAACTAATTGCTGATTTCCATTCTTATAATCCATCTGATGGTTCCACAAGTGCCAACTGTGCATGCATTTCCAAATCTCTGCAATTTTCCCTGGACAACTAGATGAAACCTATTTCAAAATCCACAACTTTCTATTGTGCTCACTAAGGGATAGGTAATTTTAATCAACTTTTTCTTGCTTCAATAATGTGCCCTGGTTCGCAGGGGAAGAGGTTCTCCTCTTCTCTGCCATACCTGCTGGACTGAAAGGCTTTTATAAATAGAAAAACTAAACTCTTTTCAGAAGGCTCACCCAGTATCAACACCACAATCTGGAGGTGACAAACCTGTGAAGCGAAGTGGGACAGAACCTATATAGTCAGTAGAAACAGTTGCCACTGTGCCCCCATTTCTAGCCATTTATTCTATGCACATGTTGTTAAGATGCCCCTAAGAGAATATATTATTATTAGCTACTGCAGGTAGTCCTTGACTTACAACGGTTCATTTAGTGATCATTTGAAGTTACAATGGCACTGAAAAAAGTGACTTATAAATTTTTTTTGCAACTGACGACCACTGTAGCCTCACCATATTCACTTGGTCAAAATTTGGACACTTGGCAACTGACTCATATTTATGACTGTTGCCGTGTCCCAAGCTCATGTGACCACCTTTTGTGACCTACTAACAACCAAAGACAATGGGGAAGCCAGATTCACTTAACAACTGTGTACCTAACTTAACAACTGCAGTGATTCACTTAATAAACTGTGTAAGAAAGGTCATGAAATGGGGCAAAATCCACAATGAATGTCTCACTTAGCAACAGAAATGTTGGGCTCAATTATGGTTGTAAGTTGAGGAGTACCTGTATTCAGCTTAATTTTGACAATCCTATACATTTCCTTTTCAATCAATTCTGTCCAGCCTGTATCTAAAGCATTGTGCTTTAGTTTTTTGAGGAGGATATAAGAGTTTAGGGCAGCTTTTCCCTGATATTTGTACCAAGCTTCTGCGACTGTAAATTCATGAGTAAAGATTTACTGCCCTAGACAGAGAAAAATGGACAAAAAAAATCAGAGGTGTTGGGTTCCCTGGTTGGTGGACAGCATTTATCATTGTGCCCAGCAGCTTTGCATTAATTGACCAATTTACACCTGCTGGTGGGAAGCCAGTAATGTATTTTACAGAGTAGCAAGAACCCCACTCCTGCATCATTGATGGATAGTATATTTTACCCTTGGGTCTGAATTTAAAATAAGTGCTAATATAATAGGGCTCTCTATTTCAGGCAGGCAGTGTCACCCATCCGTGGCGGAAATCAGTGCGGCTGCCATTACCAGATTATTTAATTACTATTGTTGCCACATTGTGCAATCAATCCCAGCATTTTAAACAGTACATTAAATGTGTAAATATGTCCACATTTTCTAAAAGACAAAAACTGTTTTATGTGCTCAGTAAATATTTCATGGTTTATACTATTTGTATCTTGTCTTATGCACAAGAGGGGAAAAAACTGAAAACAAACATAGACAAAAATCAAGACTACAATATCCCTCAAATTCTCACTACAATTAAAAGCCTTATTTTTATTAATGAGTCTGTATGCTGTGTTTATCACCAAGAGGCATAAAAGTTGATAAATAGCAGACAGCCACTCTCTCACGTGGATATATTTCATTTTGGGATTGAGGGACAGATGATTTTAGGTGACAGGCCAGATCCAATCCATTAGGTTTACCCACTTGATAGGGGGATAAAAATGACAAAGCTAGTTAAACATCTGGCCTGCTTTGAGATGAACCATAATAATAATAGCAGTTTTACTTGGAACAGCTTACATTCTGATACCTTTAACACCATCAAACATCCATATCTGCCTATCCCAGGTTCTTGGAAAGATAGGTGCATAAAAATGCTAAATTCAGTCTAAATATCTGGCTCACTGTGTGATTTACCATAATAATAATCTCTTTTTTTCTTAAAACTGTTCCAAATTAGGTCAACAAAAAAATGTTGATTAGGTTTTATGGTTATATTAATATTAGTTGTCCCTAAGGGTAACACAAGACATTTTGCTGCTTGAAGCAAAGGAAACAATGACTTTCACCACTTATGTCACAAGGTTAATCCTAAAGTTAGGCAGTTAATCCTTAATTCAAGGGTGAGAACTACATGTTTTCTTAAAATGGTCTGAAAAAATTGTAGGGAAATAGACATTTACCGAAGCAAACTTCCTCACTTTGTCTAGGGCCGTGATGGCGAACCTATGGCACGCGTGCCAGAGGTGGCACACGGAGCCATATCTGAGGGAACGTGACCGTTGCCCTAGCTCAGCTCCAGCACGTGCCAGCCAGCTGATTTTTGGGCCTTCCGGGCCGACTAGAAGTCAGGAAATGGGCTATTTCTGGCCTTGGGAAGGCTGTTTTTGTCCTCCCCAGGCTCCTAGAAAGGCTTTGGAGCCTGGGGAGAGTGAAAAACAGGCCAACCATGCCATTGCGTGCCAAAAGCAGGGGGAGTGCGGGGGGGAGCACGTGCACATGCATGGGAGGTAGGGCGCGGGGGGCATTGAATTATGGGTGCGGGCATGCACGCACACAATTCCCCCCGTGCTCCCCCCCCGCTTTTGGCATGCGATGGCCAAGGTTAGCCATCACTGGTCTAGGGATATGACTGGTCCTTGATTTCATTATGATGACCTTGTCATTAGTGTTTAATATGCTGATATTTTAAGAGGACTGAAGTAGAGGCTTTTCAAGAAATTGCATAATTTTTCTTTCAAAAGGTAAATTATCATACTTAAAGAAAAGGCTAAGCCATTTTGAAGGGACCCAGAAAATGGAAGCATAATATTAATGCTGTCACTCTTTCTGCATTGCCTTTAATATACAGTTATTTAGTTATTTTCAGAAAATCTCCCAGTGTACAAACTATCATGGATTATTAGCAAAGTAATTCTTAGGATCATCCCCCACAGGAGAGCATCACATGGAAATGAAGACGCCAGATGTTGAAGCTGGCTTTAGAAAAGGCCAAAAAACAAAGGATATTGAAAGATGGTGGACAACTGAGCATATGGGAAAGCCTTTGATTGTGTTCACCATGTCAGATTGTGCAATGAACATAGGAAAATGAAAATCCCAGAACATTTCATTAACCTTATGCAAAATATTACACAGCATAGGAAGACACAATCCTAATGGAATGTAGCTCCAGGTTAGTTAATAATTTAGACCAGACTACCATATTTTCTGGCGTTTAAGACGACTGGGTGTATAAGATGACCCCCAACTTTTCCTGTTAAAATATAGGGTTTGGGCTATACTCGCCGTATAAGACTACCCCTCTTCCAACGCACACCAAATAAAAATTAAAAAACATCAACTGGCTCACCCACATTGTAAAAGCAGCTGTGCTAGACCCAAAATGGCCCCTGAAACAAGCAGGAACCTCACACAGCCACAAAAAGCCCAAAAAAAACAACTTTCACACTTTACACACACACAACACAACACAACTGGCTCACCCACAATGTAAAAGCAACTGTGCTAGACCCAGATGGCCCCTGAAACAAGCAGGAACCTCACACAGCCACAAAAAGCCCAAAAAAACAACTTTCACACTTTACACACACAAAATTCCACATACAGCTTTGTGAGATTTTGTGTGTTTGTGTAGTTAGAGTGAAACACTACAGAAACACACTAAATCTCAGAAAGCTGCACAAATATTATTTTATTTTATTTTTATTTTTATATGAAAGCTAAATTTAAAACTTCCTAAACTTTAAATGGCTAGGTCTAAAAAAGAACAACTAAAAAAAAAATCCAATTAACTATTTTTTTTAAATCTCCCAAAGGGGGAAAAAACTTATCTAATAGAACAGGTCTCCAACCTTGGCAACTTTAAGACTTGTAGACTTCAACTCCCAGAATTCCTCAGCCAGCTTTGCTTGATTGCAGGCAGGGAGTGGCTTGCTGATGGAATGGATTCAGGCAAGCGAAGCAAGGCAAGCGTTGCAACTAGCAGCTAAGGTAAGCAAGCTGGAGGGGGAAAACTTTTTTCCTTTTACATGGCTCTGGAGATCCCAGCTGCATTGCCTGATTAGCAGGCAACTCAGCTGGGATCGTCAGAGCTTGGATTGTCAGAGCCATGTAAAAGGAAAAAACTTTTTTCCTTTTACATGACTCTGGCGATTCAAGCTGAGTTGCCTGATTAGCAGGCAACTCAGCTGGGATCATCAGAGCTTGGATCGCCAGAGCCATTTAAGGCTCATCAGAGCCTTTCGGGCTGGTCTGCCTGGTTACAGGAGAACGACACCCGGTGTATAAGACGAGCCCCTGACTTTTGAGAAGATTTTCATGTGTTAAAAAGTCATCTTATACGCCGGAAAATACGGTTTATACTTTCTCCAGTTTTATTCAACCAATATACTAAATATATATACTGAAAGAGGTTGGATTGGAAGATGAATATGGTTTTAAAAACTAGAAAAAGAAACATTGGTACCCCATTAATAACACTATTCTGATAGCCGCAAATGCAAACGAACTGAAAATCTAGTAATAAAAATCAAGGAATAGTGAAAAAATGGAACTAAGTGTAAAAAAAGAACATACTAATGATAGCACATATAGCAACCAATCTTGGAATTGATAATGAGATATTGATTCAAATTCTGCCTTTATGACTGACAAATAACAGTAAAGGAACAAGCAGTCAAAAAATATCTGCAAAGTAGGACTTGGCGGAGTAGCAAGGAAGGCCTTGGAATAGATATTCAGATTTTATGACATGTCTATACCTATAAAGTTCAAAATAGGGCAGGCAATGGTTTTCCCTGTGGCACTTTACAGAAGTGGGAGTTCACTGTGAAAAAGCAGAATGAAAAGAATACTGACACTATTGAACTCTGGTCTTGGAGATGACTCCAGAAAATACCATGGACTGTTAAGAAAACTAACAAATCGATCATAGAACAAATCAATTCACAGTTTTTATTCAAGGCAGAAATGACCAGGCTCAAATTTTTATATTTTGGACAGATATGTGAAAACCCAGTTCCCGTGAGAAGTTTATAATGCTGGAAAAGGTTAAAGGAAAGAGAAAAATGATCATCAGCAAGTTGGTTAGACTTCATTACAACAATAATGGGTATATAACTGGAAGATCTGAAAGAACAGACTGGGGATAGATCATCCTGGAAAAGATCAATCTTTGCTAAGTTTCAGCACCAGCTTGATACTAAAAATTCAAGAACTAATTTTTAAATTTGACATATATTTGGGCAAGGGAATTTACAAACTACGGTTAAGTCAGACTATAGATAGTTGTTAAGTCTTTTAAGTCACTTTTCAATTATTAGCTTTAGAAATTGTTTCCTACAATGTTTGTAACTATAAAGGTAGGCTATCTTAAAAAATAAGCACTCTTCTCAGTCAGACGCCCTCATTAGTTTAATGGAACTGACTGAAAAAAGGGCAGCTATGTGATTTAATTCATAGACCAGACAAAAGTGAAGCACACAATTACTCTTTCACAGTGGCCAAATTGGTCCCCTAGTAAGTAGCAGAGTTAATATTTTTGGGAAATTAAAAAAAATTCCAAGAAGACTCTTTACACTAAATTCTTCAATATTGGGAGTAAAAAAAAAATCTTTCAAGATACACATTTTCATTTAATTGTTTATATAGTTCATGAAAGAGTGACTGCCTTTGAAAATAAGAACTTGCTGCATTAAGAATTCTCATTATGAAACTTTCAAAAGAGCTTTCAAATTTCATCATCTGTAAGATTCATTCTTGAGCTTTAAACATTCCCTATGCATATTAATATTTAACCACCACACATAATGTATTGTGTTTCACTGCATCCATTACAAGCCATTACTTTGGCTAGATACTCTCTCTTGCAACTGATATGTTCAACTGAAAGATTTATTGAGCTCCATTTATACAGAACCTTATGTTGACTGCATGGCCCATTGTAGACTATGCACAAAAACAAATTGCAGAAGATTCTAGCACTTCAGTACTTATAGCATACGCAGATCATATAAGAACAAAAGAAGGCACAATACAGTATTGCCCGAAGATCCCAAGTTACTAAAAGGAGATATATTCAATATTTCCATAGCTCTAAATAACTTTAAAAAGTATGGGGTAGTATATAGGGTAATGCACTAAAGGACTTTGCGGTTGTGATTATTGCTTTTTTTCAGTTATTGCCATTGATTGAAAACTAAAATAGTTCAAAAAAGGAATTCCATACTTATAACAAATTATTCTGATCAATATTTATTCCAAATTACAAATGATCTCCATTAGTAATCAGCATTTTGTTTCATCCTAGAAAGAGGACAAAACAAGTTCTTGAAAAAGCACTGGAAAACTGATAAGTCCAATAAGTATTTTTTTAAATAAACTGCTTAATTTTTAATGAAGAGTACTTAAAATATTTGTTAGCCAGTCATGTGAAAAATTACTTATCAGTTTTAATTCTTTTAAAAAATTGTTGCCTGTGTTAAAGTGTGCCCTCATTGCCCTCCAACTTCAGTGGTGGGTTGCCCTCGGTTCGCACCAGTTCTATAGAACCGGTAGTAAAACCGGCGGGAGGCTCTGCCCACCAACCCTGATGTCACCAAAACGCTTCTGTGCATGCGCAGAAGAGCATGCGGCCCAGCTGCGAACCGGTAGTAAAGGTAAGTAGAACCCACCCCTGTCCATCTTACCAATTATGTTTCAATTAATGTTTTCTAAATGAACTTTTGTAAGTCGGGGACTACCTATTTTTTATTTACTTAGGTAATTTGATCAATTGATTTTATCAAAGGATATCAGGCATGCCTTGGATGAATTCTTGGATGAGGAGAAGGGACAGCTTTCACTGGTATAGGACCTGGAAGAAATGGTTTAGAAATAACCAATAATAAATTGATTAAGGTGAAGTAATGCTCCCGGATGCATCTCCTGCTGTCTAAAATGTGGTGTTACCTTAGACCAGGACCATCAAACTTGTGGCCAACGAGCCAGTGTGTAACACACTGGCCACACCCATGCCCAGGTTAGCGAAGGGGGGGAAGTTGCAATAAGTCACATGATGCCGCCGTGACGATGCAAATTTGACACCTTAGACTAAAGAATGGGGAGGAAGAAGGCAGCTGATTATCTTACATCTCTAGGAGTGCTGTTTGGCCTTTATCTGGCTAAAGACTTTATTACAGACTCAGGCAGCAAAGGAGATCAAAATTGTTCATTGGACTGTTTAGGAATTAAATATATACAAACATAGAATTTAGTGTAAGTATAAAATAATACAGCATAGATGTAGCGTTAAGTGTTGAAATAGAGGTTAGGAGAATAAACTTCTTAAATATTTATCTATCTATCTACCTATCTACCTACCTACCTACCTACCTACCTATCCTGAACTCTTGAATTTCTATAAACTTTAACTGGCAAGACGGTGCACTAAAGGGCAAAGTTTTTGAACTATGTTATCTCAAATGGGCTAATTTTAGAATGCATCAAAAATCCCATGACTCCCACAGAACTGAAATTTGGCAATTTTATAAAACATTTTATAACATACATGATCATAAAGCAATTTAAGATATACCATATTTTTCGGAGTATAAGACGCACCATTTTACCCCCAAAAAGGGGTGAAAATCTGGGTGCTTCTTATACTCCGAATGTAGCCCCACCCGCCGGCAGGCCCCCACCCTTGGGACATTTTCAGGCAGTTCCAGGCGGCGGGGATCTGGGTCGGGGCACAGCCTAAGGAACAAACCTCTTCGGGACAGTCAGAGGGGGGAATCTGCCCAGCAGCTTCGGGGAGGGCAGCTCAGGGCAGACAATGGTCGCGATGACTTCACTCCCCTGCAGTGTGAAGAGCTGCTGCCGCCTAAGCCCTATCCGCACCCAGGAGCTGAGTTGAGCCGAACGGGAGCCCCTAAAGTGAAATGTCCCTCCTTTCCAGCCACCGCTGCCCGTTGGCCGGATTCTCCAATCCAATTCTCAGAGCCGCATTTCAGGTGGAGACCAGTTCCCCTGCAATGTACAGCGGGGAACCGGGAACTGTTTTGGATTCGGGGAGGGGATCGCACCACTGCCACCTGAAAAGGCTTTCTTCCCATTGCCCATTGCCCATTGCAAAGCTGCGTGCCCTCATCCTCTTCTCAGCAGACTCACCTTTCCTGACATCAGGATTCCATCCTGATTCCAAAGGAAAGCATTTTCAGGCGGCAGCCCTGCAATCCCCTCCCCGAATCCAAAATGGTTCCCAGTTCCCCGCTGCAAATTACAGGAGAGCTGACCACCACCTGAAATGCGGCTCTGAGAATTGGATTAGGGAATCTGGCCAACGGGCAGCAGTGACTGGAAAGGAGGGACATTTCACTTTAGGGGCTCCCGTTTGGCTCGGTTTGGGTTCTGGGTATGGAGAGGCTTGGGTGGCAGTGGCGGTTCCTCACATTGCTGGGGAGTGAAGTCATTGCGACCATTGTGTGCCCTGAGCTGCCTGCTGAGCGGCCAGAAGGGTGACCAGCTGCAAATCGTGGGGCCCACCTTGTTCCCCAAAGCTGCCGGGCAGATTCCGCCCCCCCCACGACAGTCCCGAAGAGGTTTGTTCCTCAGGCTGTGCTCTGACCCTCCCCCCAGAGCATGCGAGGGGGGAAAGTGAGTAGCCCCTGCGGATCGCAGGAGCATCCCGATAAGTTTTCTGGAAAAGAACTTATCAGTAATCAACACCCTCTTTCCCAGCCAAGTCTCTGAGGCACCTCTCGTTTGCAGGAGGAGGAGGAGGACAGAGTAAAGCAGCGCCACCTTAAATGCTGGTAGGCAGAGGTACAATTCTTTTTTTCTTGTTTTCCTCCCCAAAATTAAGGTACGTCTTATACTCCGGTGCATCTTATACTCTGAAAAATACAGTCATACAAATAGTCACAAAACATTTCCTATAGTAATGTTTTTGCTATACAGTTGAACATGGACTATTTTCAAGGAGCTACATCTCTGAATGTATCCCAACTTTTCCAGCAAAAGCAGTGCTCTGTTACTGTTGAGGGCACTGAGGAATTTGGTAAGAAATCTCTCTGAAACGATGACCCAGCAGGGCACGAGTTGTCTAGTATATTGCAAAAGCCTCATTGGAAACACAGGGAAATTAACAACAGTCCTTTTGTTGAAGGTCTATACATTAAAGAAAAATGTCACAGATATAAATATGACAAATACTTTATTTTAGTGAAAGCTGCTTAAGAAACACCCCCCCTTTTTTTTTGCCTGAAAACTAAGGCATAAATGTTTCTGTCCACCAATCAGACAGCCAATGATGTCTTGAAAGAATCATGAATAAGAGTCTCAAACATACATCCATAAAATAAAGGTGGGATAAAAATCTAATGATGATGATTAATTTTAAAACAAAGATTACAAAGAAAGCAGCAGTATTTATTTCCAAATACAGTACCCATGGAAATCTGGAACAGCCAGCCTGCTCTAATAAACAGATACTGTACTGCTCAGAGGTTCAAAATTCAGATCATTTTCAAAACATGCTCAGCCAAAAGACAGCTGATCTGTCTAATTTAATCATGTGCAATGTGTCTTGTTTTGGTAGTCTTTAGTACTACATACTTTTAGCAATATATGTTTTTATTATATTGAATTCATATATTGAGCTTATTTGTATATTTCTGTTTATTCACATATACATTCATATTTCAATATTGGAAAAATAAAATGAAAAATAATAAAAATTGAACACATTGGTCTCTTGACTTAAAAAAGTATCAAAGAGAAAATTAATTCAATTTTTTACTTAATAATTATCTATTATCTATTATCACATTACTTTCTTTTGTGCTAAAATTATAATTTATTCTTCAACAAAGCATCACGTCTTTAGATGCTATTTCTTCCTAATAACACATGAATTAGATTTGTGTGCCCAGTAATCTATTAAACTATTCTGTAATCATAATTACATTTATCCAAATGAAACATCATCATTATGATTATTATGGCTGGTCGCACAGTCAGATGTTTAGACTGGATTTGGTATTTTTGTCCACCTACTGAGTCCTTCCCATGACCTGGAATAGGTAATGTGTAATAATATTAAAGGTATTGTTGCAGTATGTTCCAAATGAGAGGTGTAGTGGCCTAAGATTGAGAATTCAATCCTAAGTAGTGGCAGAAGTTTCTCTCCTTGGGCGCGAAGAAAAAAAATTGCTGTGAACTCCATGTGGCATCAGGAAGGGCATCAGTTCCATCCAGTTGCTCCAATTCTACCCCAAATTAAGGGATTACAGGATCATAAAAAGGGAGGTTGCAGGATGTTCCAAGTAAAGTTGTATTTTGCAATTGACTGATAGTGATTTTGTCAAGGCTGATGATGTTCAAGTGATGCTCCATTTCTTTTGGGATTGCAACCAAAGTGCAGAGACAGCATTTGCTTTCTGTTGTTCTATTCTCAATACTAGCTTTGTATGCATTTGTTCTTACGGCTTGCTGTTGTGAACTTGAAGGATCCCAAGGTATTTGTGGTGTTCATCCTCATGCAGACTCTTGATGTTATTTTTATAAGCATCTTGATTTCTTCAGTTTTCACTATTATTCCCCAGTTGATTGTCATTTCTCTAAATCCAAACTCCATTGCAATATCTTGGCTGTTCTCTTCTAGTTTTCCAAAATCATCTTGTCTTTTAGGTGATGATCTTTTGTCCCTCTACTGTTTGGACAGTTTCATTTACATTTTTATTTTGTCTTTTTATATTGAATTCTAAGTGGCAAACATACCTAATGCTCCTGCCTCCTATTTTTCTTCTAACAACCCTGTGATATGGGTTGGGCCAAGCGAGCATAAGTGGTCCAAAGTTGCCTAGCACCCTTCATGTCTAAGACAGACTCAGTACTCAATCTTCAGGTGTCAAGGCCAATACTTTAACACTACATCACAACAATTTGTCTTTAAAAAAACACCTTGTACCTTGGAAGATGTAACAGATCTGAAACCCCTAACAATATCTTAGAATTACTATAGTAAGTTCTCTTCTCTTTGAATATTGACATTTGAATTTGCAAAAAATATTAATTAAAAAGTAATAATCTTTTTGTGCAATTCAATTCAGTTCAATTCTTCAGTATGTTCTCATAAATAATACAACCTATTTTTTTTTAACATTTAAACACCTTAATACAAACCATTTATATGTCTTTTGAACATTATTTTTACAACAGTCTACTCTGACCAACAGTTTCTTCACCGTTGGTGTTATTTTCAATTTCAGACAGAATCTTTACTGACATCTGTTATTTTACAACTCCAAATTACCAGGTTTGAAATGGGATCCTGGCACATGGGAAATCATGGTAGAATCTCACTTTCTATTTTGCTGTTCCAATTGGAATAATTAAAATACAGCCACACAAAATTAACCACTGACAAATTCTTAGAGACGCTACAGATACCCCTATTTTTTACATTTCACACATTTAAATATTTCCTTTTGTTACAAATGTTTTGTTCTTTTGTTCTTCATATTATTCATTGGGAACTGCAAGATTGTTCAAGTGCAGCATAACAAATTATATTGAATGCATGTGAATTCTTGAATCTTTTGTTTCCAACCATAAAAACTGCCATAGTTCCAACAATTCTTAGAATATAACTAGAAGTGAAAGAAGGTTTTCTTTAGTATCTATGGTATCAAATATACCATGGATGAAAAATGTAGATCCATGGCCATTAAACAGCTGGCAAAATGTTACATAGTATCTAAGTTAATTTAACAGATATAATAAAATCAATTTTATTACATAAGCTTCAGACACCTGAATTAATTTAGGATTTGACAATGAAAAAATAAAAAATGCCTAAGCATATATTAACAGTAGAAAGAAATCAAAACAAAGCAGAGAATGTTATACAGGATATTTCAGTCCAACAAATTATACAAACTGTAGAAAAGCTACAAAACTTGTTGAGGACCAAATCGTTACTGATTGATATTAAGAAGCTTGCAATATTTTTATGCTACAAGCCAGACATTCGGAATGAATTTTGAGAAAACACAGGGAGTGGATATGGGCAGAGTGATCTGTGGATATCTAAATGCAACAACAACACATCCCAATGATCAAAGCACTTGACATACTGCGATTTTACTTCTTCCTCACTGTGAGCAGTTCTAGTCAGAAGCAAACAGAGAAGAAAGGTCAACCCAGTGGCCATTCATGGGTGCAATACCACAGTATCTGGGCTTCCCACCATATACTGTTTAATATTTACATGAAGCTGCTGGAAGAAGTAATCCTGAGGTTGTGACTGAGTTGATCATTACTATATTAATAATACTAAATTATACATTTACAAGCTAGACCTAGATGAAGATGTATGGAAAACTTGTCCTACAGGCTGTTAATAGTCTAGATGGGGGAAAACTTATTAAGCTTGAACTCTAGCAAGATAAAGTTGCTGTTTACAACTCCCTGTCAGTTCTGGGGGAACCTCAAGAGTAACACTGCTCAAGAAATATTTCCTTACTTAATCAGAGAAAAAGAATGACCACAGGCAGGCAAAAAATCAATGGGAGTTAGAGTAACTTCCAACTTGCTGTCAGCTTTCCCACTGAATTTCCTTGTGGGAAACTGGCAGTGAATGTCAGAAACCTCCCTCGCTCCCTTTTCCTCTCTGCTTCCCTGTTCCTCCTCTCTTCTTTCCTTCCTTCCTTTCTCCCTACCTTTTTTCCCTCCCTCCTCACTTCCTTCCTTCTTTCCCTCCCTCCCTCCTTTCTTCCTTCTCCTTTCCTTCTCTCTCTTCCTTTCTCCCTGTTCCCCCCTCTCCTTTTTCCCCAGAAAGCAGGCAAGTAGCACAAGGAATTGCTGTGAAATGGCTGGGGAGTTATCAGGGAACACTGAAACTACGGATGACATGACTCAGCAGATCTGAAGGAGCCAAAAGTTTTCCAAATTGCATTCCCTCATGAGTAATAGATCCTGGCATCCTGAAATTTAGCTCATTTGAGGTATCTTGGTTCAAAAATTGTTTCAGCATTTCGCCCAGTTGAAGACTTCAGACATGGGAATGTTAGTAGTATATAGATTATATATGTCTCTTCCAACTAAAATATGTAAAATGCAAATATTATGTAAGAATAGATTTAGAAGGTAGATGTAAGTTTGAACAGAAATTATAAGCAAGCACATTCTTTTCCCTTCTAATCGTATGTTTATGACAGGAGTAGAAAGCCTCACCATAATACTGATTAAGCAATTATCTGACCCAGAATACTGAAACTACTGTACATTCACATTGGCAAAACTGTTTAGCACTATGTTTGTTAACTATGCTGCCATTTATTTATGGACTGTATTTCCTTCTTGAAGAAAAGTTGTAATTCAAACTAGATCTATAGTAACTCAACCTATAATAATTACCTATTATACCTTATTTCTCAAATTACATGTGAACACATTGTAATTTATATCTGAATTATGCTCTGTTTTTATTTTTTTTAGCCTCTCTCTTGGTTTTAATAGATTTCTAGATTTTATTTTGGGTGTTCAGAATATTTGACTTAGTGGTCAAGGCAAGGAATCTGAGATGCTAGTATTTGATGGCTGATAGTTGTTTCTCAGAAGTTATTTCCAAGTTTGGCTCTACCAATAGTTCACTAGCAATTTCCAGAAAATCAAGATGAAGTTCCCGATGAGAGCTGGCTGAACTGCAAGGGATGTAGTGCAATCAGAAATCTACACACCTTTCAGGCAACATTCATTTCATTTCAGACAACATTCATACAATTTGTATGCTTCTCTTTAAGCTAGGCAAAAGGACAAATCACTAGGTCCGCTGAGCAGCATTCGCACTGGTGTGGACAAACATGGGTCAAGGGGGCAATTCGGAAAGAACACAGCTCTAGTATTTCTTTCCAGTCTTCAAACTTTAAAAGCCACAGGAAAGGAAGATTACTGGTTTCTTCCTCTAGACAGATGAAATTGGAGTTAATCCCAGGAAAATCAAAAAGACAAACTTCAAAAGCCCTGGTTGCATATGAGGCAGTGTGCTTTTAGATTCCATTTCTCACAGGAAGTGGAGATGCATCCTGATGCATTTGACCATCACCACCCTTTTGACAGTTCAGAGGTCACCAATTCCATTAGTATCCATTTTCTCATTGACTCACTACCTTCCCTCATTTGTTCATATTTGCACATTTTCTGGGTCAGCTTTGTCAAGAAATTAAGTCGCATTGCACAGCCACATATATGCACAACATAGAGGATGTGGTTTCAGGCCCTGCAGTAGTTAAAATATCAAAGTGGAGGAAGAAAGGCCTGTCAGGATTATCTGGGTGATATTTGAAGTGATGAGCATTGCCTGAAGTGATGGGCTCCTAGTGCCTGTGCATGAAACAGAGTCACATTGACAAGGAATGACTGCTGCTCATCTTTTAGGCAGCCCTCCATAAACTTCTAGACCTTGTCTCAGTGCTGGTGTTGGAGATCATAAGCTTTTTATCTTAGCCTACTTGAATCCTCAAGCTCTGGGAAAGAAGGTTAGTGAGTTCATGTCCTCTACGGCAACCCACAAATTTGCTCCAAATAACTGCAGCCTAGAACACTTTGAGAGATACATGCTAGATCTGGTCCAGATGAGGTGTGATCTGAAAATGGAGCACATTAACATATTTCACTACCATTGTCACATCACTTCCTTCCTTGTTAAACCATGGGACACAGAAGTTTGGGTCATTATTGGTTGATTTGCCCAAGGTGCTTAATAGACCTAGATGATTTCCAGAGAACTGGAAGAATCCTGGGAGAATGCTGACAATTTGGCAAGCACTTCTGTCTTACATCTTATCAATCTGTAGAAATCAGAGATGACCAGACCACTGAATGAGATTGTCCCAGCGTGGTTCTGCAGTCACTGATCCTGAGAGGCTTCTCAGTTTATTGAAGACTGTGGGAAATGAAATGACTGGAAAGATAGTGGCATAAAACTAAAACTGGACGCAGCTGAAAATTAGAAGAAGTTCAGCTGGAACAGTGAAGCATTAATATTTCCTCTATGCTTCCTGCATCTAAAGATTGTTTTGTGACTCTACTGAGAATAAACCTTTTTTAAAAAAAGAAAAGAATGGGTAAGATAAAATTCCCGCCGACACAGTAGATAAAACTGCAAACTTCTTAGTAGGTAAAGACAAATGATATTCACTCAGGTCTGGAAGCCAATAGGACATGAGCCATTGAATCTGGGACTCCGTCAATGTTAGTGCACTTTGCAGAGAAAAGTGTGCCTTCTCCCAAAAATATCCTTCCTAGGTTCAGCTATGTTTGATAACTTCTAATCAGATTCTAACCTGAGCAGTCAGTGTTCATTGGAGGGTGGGTGGGTAGAAAGTTTGAACCTCTGAGAACTTCAAGGTAGAGCTCTCCAGGGCTTTGCCCTTTCTCCTGTGTTATTTAACATTTACACGGAACTGATGGGTTGATTTGGAATGAGATGTTATCAAAATGCTGATAGCACACCAGGGGTGGGTTTTACTTACCTTTACTACTGGTTCGCAACGGGGCCGCTTGCGCAGAAGCATTTTGATGACATCGGGATTGGTGGGCGGAGCCTCCCACTGGTTTTACTGCCAGTTCTATAGAACTGGTGCGAACCGGGGGCAACCCACCACTGTAGCACACACTCATTCCAGTGTCTGGAAGCTATAAGGTACTACATTGGGAAAGCTCACTCAGATTAGATCTTTCATAGATGGATGTGCTAGTACCGTGATGGCGAACCTATGGCATGGGTGCCACAGGTGGCACGCGGAGCCATATCTGTGGGCACTCAAGTGTTGCCCTAGCTCAGCTCCAGCACGCATGCGCGCGCCGACCACCTGATTTTCGGCCCTCCAGGCGCACCGGAAATCAGGAAACAGGCCGTTTCCAGCCTCCAGAGGGCCTTCGGGGGGATGGGGAAGGCAGTTTTCACCCTCCCCAGGCTCCTAGAAAGCTTCTGGAGCCTGGGGAGGCCGAAAAAATGGGCCTACCGGCCCACCGTGCCTAAAGAGGGGGGAGCGCAGGAGGGTCACACATGTGCAGGGGGACAGGGCTCATTGAATTATGGGTGTGGGCACACATGCGCACAAACCCCCCACGCTCCCCCCCACTTTTGGCACGCGACGGCAAAAACGTTAGCCATCACTGTGCTAGTAAATAGCTGGGCAACCCAATAGCATTGATCCCAACAGCCAGATTTGTTCATTAACAGGGGGGCCTTCCTGAAGTTTCAGCTTCTGCTGAAAGAGCAGGTGGAAACTATGGCCAGGTTTTCTGAGCTTCAACAGGTGCCCTTAATAGGATATCAAGCTGTGGTAAAATACTGGAAGAGGATATGCTATGTTTGCTATCAGGAACTCTTGGATGAAAGGTAGAATATTAATCTAATAATTAAATGAAATAAGTAACATTTCAATTGCTTTCAACTTCTCAAGAAAATGCAAAACATAAACCCAGTAATAAGTAATAAATAAATAATTTAATCAAAATATTTAGCTTTCCTGTTGCTTTTTATGTAAAGTTTATTGTGTTCTGAAATTGTTTCTAACATAATCAGATTAATAATTTCTTGGAATTATTTTTTTAACAAAATACTTATTAAGGAAGTAGAATATAGTAGATTGAAGCAGCATTTAAATTATGTTTATGCCTTGCCTTTCTGCTTAAATGAACACTAGAGGTGGCAACAGTGAGAGCACCGTACCTGTAGGTATCTTACACATTATTCACATTTATATTAGCATCAAAAGAGAATTCCTTTCACATAAGTATATTTTACCGTGATGCTGGGCACTGAAGCCTACTTATTCGCTTTCTTATTTATCTGCCTACATCGAAGAATAAAAAGGTACTTCTGCTATGTAGCAGAAGTAGAATTCCCAAGCCATCCAACAGAATTACCCTATTATTTACATAAGCGTTTAGGAAAGGACACAGTCTAAAATAAAGAAAAATCTCTTCTCTCAGCAACACTATTTTTCTTCTATTATTAGAATTAAAGAATGGAAATTTATGAAGTTAATGCAGATAAACATATTTTTCATCTTCCTAGTATTTTAATTAAACCCTTTGTCGTGTGAGCTGAGCCAGTTTGAAATGTTGCAATGCAGTAACAAAGAAAACACAGAAGCCTCATTATGTCTGAAGAAAGAAATGTTTTCAACTTACCCCAAATCAACGACTATAATTACAATAAAAAATAAATCAAATTTATAACAGGCAAACGCAGGGTATAATCCTTTTTCTGCAGCAGTAATTGAGTTTATTTTTGTTGAATGCAAAAAAAATGTACTGTTTTTTGCACGTCAGACAGAAAATTCTGATAATATTCCTTGCATTTCCTTATTAATGGAACGAGAAATTTATTATTAAGATATTCAAGTTACCACAATCTGTCTTCTTAATGGAAAAGCTTCAAGAAGATTTAAAAAATACTTTTCAGAAGTGCTAATATAATATAGCCACAAAATTGCCATAAATGTTATACAATATTCTTTCAAACATATCAATAGCTGAAATTTAACAGCATGGTAATTTAGTTAGGTTGCTTTTGTTTCAGAATACTGCACAGAAAATAAGGAAGTTCTAATTTTCATTGTTTTCATGCTGTTTTTTTCCAACCATGATCATTTTAACAAAATGTGTACAACACGTTGCTTTTTACCATGCTGCAGACTACAGATGTTTTTAAAAAGCACATATAGCCCCTGCCCTCAATTTCCAAGCAATTTATCATTTGCCTGTTCTATCCACAATAATGAAGTGCAAGGTGGCAGGTTCTGGAAATTATCATATAGTTTGAATAGTTTGCATTCATACAACTGATTATTCCTTTAAAGAAACTAAACATAATGTCAACATGTGATCACTTGTATACAAAGGTAAAGCTCACTGCAGAAGAGCGGTAAAAACGTGGATAAGTGGAAACATTCCCTTCAGCAGAACTGCATTGCATGCATTAAAAAAAACCTGTGCCTGGTTAAGAAACCACTTTTAATATGTATATTCATCCACTTATACCTGATACACAATATGATTTTATATCTGAAAATGTATTTATTCCTAGGAGCCAACAGACATACATGCAGAAGCTTACTCCAAAGCCATAATCTACAACTGCCAGTAAATTCTGAACACCCAACCATTAGGGAAGCCTGCCTCAACCGTGTGCTATTCAGATAGCTAGGAGTGATGGGCTGTAGTCCAATGCATCTTGCAGGGTTAAGTTTATGGTAATATAACTGCTCCTTAAGGTACGTCATTTAGTAACACCCATCAGCAGGTTCAACAGAGTAGTTCAAACAAAAATTCTAACACCTTCAGCAAACCAATCTTTCTTAATGCAAATTTTATTCCAGAGCTAAGGTACTGCAATTATTGAAAATAAACAAAAAAGCTATCTTCTCTTAACTAGTTAAAAAAAATTGAATCAAGAGTTATTGAGATTGATTACAGATCAAATATGACAACATGAAACAGTACTTTTTAATGGAATAATTTTACATATTAAGTTGTAAAAAATTAAGTGTTAAACATTTTCACTGGTCAAAAATTTATTGGTTTTAACAAAGCATAAAATACACAACTATAAAGAAAGGCAAAGCTAAATTAATGGAGGAAAAGGGGAAGAGAGAAAAGTGTGGGGTAGAGGGAAAAAGAAAGAAAAAAAGTATTGATTCCTACCCTGTTTCCCCTAAAATAAGACATCCCTGATAATAAACCCAGGGGGCTTTTGAGCGCATGCAATAAAATAAGCCCCCCCCCCTGAAAATAAGCCCTTCCCGAAAATATTTAAACGCATGCGCAGCCAGTCCCCGCCATTTTCTCTGGTTTCCTTCATGCGCCCCAAAATAATAAAACCTCCCCGAAAATAAGGCCAAACGCTTATTTCGGGGTTCAAAAAAAATATAAAACGGGTCTTATTTTCGGGAAAACACGGACTCTTTTTGGTGTAGTAGAATAAGAAAATAACATGAAACTGCAACTTTTTACTTTTATATAATAGTATGTACTAGTCATTTCTATCATACCAAACCTATTTAATCAGCAAAACCCAAAATCAAAGTTTCATTTTTTTCCACCTCAAGCACAAAGTCCAAAAGTGGATTCCTAGTAGAAACAAAATTGTGTTTTCTTTAATCAAAGCAGTCAATTTAGTCATCTCTGCTAAAAGCCACCAAACTTTTGCAGCCACAAAAATGTTATGTATTTGTGAATGGTTCTTGAGACTTCCAAGTTGATGTTTCAATCATTTCCTAATAAATAAGAGTAATTTCATTTCAAAAGCCACTATCTCTCCTTATCTCTTAACTGGAAAACCACTACAGGAAAGCAGAACAGAATTTTTTTTCATGTAGACAGCAACCTTCTGCTAAACAATTACCAACTTAAAAGAAATGCTGATTCTGAAAACATTTCTGGAAGACCTCTGCCTTTATCAGGTAGTGATATAAATCTATTTTCCACCAAGGAGCCTTCAGGTATAATGTGTCAAAAGAAGATGTAAAAAGCAATTCATCAGTGCAAACAGAAATGGTAATCTGAAAGTAACACCAGATGAGAACATTGTTGAATTATGTAGATTGGTCACCTAAGCCCTGTGATCAGATGCTATTACTGTGCGTTTCATATTGATAATCTTTGTGTCTGAATATCAACCAAAACATGCTACTCAGCCTAAATCAGAAAGCCTAGGATTTGGAAGACTGCAACTTTAAATAACTTAGAATGTCCATATAAGACTTAATGGAATAAAGCTCAGTAATTACTTGAGAAAAAGGATTGCACTTATGTTTACAGCATAATAGAAATGGTACTATATAGATGAAGGATATATTAGTTCAAGAAATATTTGCAATATTCCACTTTACATCTTTAAAAAGTATCAATTGAAAATTTACCTACAGAAGGGAAAGAACAGGAATATTTCCATTTGTTTTTTCTTCAGCATCATATTTATCTCTCAAATTCTGGTTTGGACTTTAAATCCTTCTAAAGTTTTCTAAACATTTAGATTCCAAAAAGAAAAACCACAGGGTATCTGCAATGTAAAATTTTAGAATAGTCAAAATAAATCCATAAACACTAAATAAAGATTCTGAACATGCTGTACTAAAAACATGATCGGAGACTGACTCCTATTAAGACAAAAGATGCTTTGGCTTAGTAGTTTACTAGTCCAGGAAATAGTTAATTCAGGAAATAGAAAATCTCTAATTCTGTGTTTCACTTTATTTTAAGTTCACCAGAAATGTGATGTGATTCTTGAATATGATGGCCTAGAAGTTGATCCACAAATTACCGGTAGAAGAAAAGCTACTATCTGGAATACCTTTAAGAGGCAACATAATTCTGGTCCTAAAGAAAATACAATGGTGGCCTATATAATACCAGCTGGACTTTAATATTTTGATACTGTTTAAGATACTAAAAATATTTGCGGACCCCCCAATACATGAGAAAGCACATCCCTGATGTTGTACCTCCCAACATTCAGATCTAGAAAGCAGTTTGATATCAAATGAAGGCCAGATTAAGCTTAACTACAAAGTCTGGACTTTTCTTGCCCCTTTTTTCTTGTCTCTACTGTTTGTATTATAATTATTGTTTTAATCCTTTGAACATGTTTTCTGTTTTACTGTTCAGTATTCTATGAATTGTAACATATTTCAGTTTTGGGAGAGAGTTGATGGGCCAGAAATAAATATATACATTTTCTTCTTTATATTCCCTAGATGATCTCTTCCCTATAACATTATAACAAAGACTACCTCACACAGGGGTGAAATTTAGCAGGTTCTAACAGGTTCTGGATAAATTTTGAGTAGTTTGGAGAACTGGCAAATACCACCTCTAGCTGGCCCCAGAGTGGGGAGGGAATTGGGATTTTGTAGTATCCTTTCCCTGGAGTGGGGTAGGAATCGAGATTCTGCAGTATCCTTCCCCTGCCACGCCTACCAAGCCACACCCACCAAGCCACGCCCCACAGAACCACTAGTAAAAAAATTTGAATTCCCCCACTGACTTCACACTTCATATATTTCTTTTTATCCATATGCATTATAATTACATTTTTACACTGTACAGAGCCTGGATAAAGTAAACATATAATATAAATGGAATGTACAGATTTTAGGAGCTGCAATGTCTTGTTTGATGAACATAACATGTTGAGGAAGTTGTTCGGCTGGAAGTATTACTTGAGCTTGGCTGAAAATATTATTTGAGCTTGGGGCTGGGCATAGTTTTTACTTTTACTTTTTTATTGACTTTCATTTTGTTCCTATCGCACTAGTTCCCCCATTTATGAAGAATATTTTCATGGGTTTTTTCCAATCGCATTTTCTTAAAATGTCATTATTTCTTTCCAGTTCAATATTAAATATTTAGATTGAATAAATATTTTGTTTAGTTATTTCCCCTATCTTGGGATGAAGTATCATCAATACACTGATGACTGAATACAATATGCTGATGAGCCTCAATTATAATTGCCACCTCAGGACATGTTGCAGGGGGCTCACATGGTGAATGTGAGGTTTTTCCTGGGGATCTGTTAGGCAGTTAGTAGGCTTCTAGATGCAAATCAAGCTGCTGCTGGTCACTACAATGTCCCTTATAGCGTAGGATTCAAATATTTGAGGGACCTATCTTTCTCCAATTGTTTATCTATACCCTAAAATCTGACAGGGTTGGTATACTTGAGGCCCTTTTTGTTAAGCAGTGCCCTCTTGTGGACTCCCAGAGGCATGCCTTCTGGGAAGGTGTCTGTTCTCTGAGATCTGAACAGAACTGACCCTGCAGTCCTTCAAGAAAGCCCTAGAGACCTATCTCCCCCACCCCCCAGGCTCTGGGCGACGATTGGGTTGCACGTGCTATGCTGACAATGGTTCAATGGTTGGAGTGTTTCCTTTGGTACAACTGTACTTTATCTTACAAATGAAGGCGAATGTCCCAAGATAATGTTGCAGGAGTCAATCTGGGTTAGTCATTGGGTTAGTAGGACCAGCGGTTTTGTCTTCCGAGTTTTCGGAATCGTACTGGAGCCCATCTTCAGGGAACTTTTCTCTGCTAGGAAGACAAAACTGCTGGTCCCAGTGACCAACTCATATTGGATCCTGTATTTTATCTTGTTTTTAATGTATTCATTATTTGTTTTAATTGAAATGTCTTTGAACATTAGTAGCTTAGTTTGGTAGTTGTGTTCTTGGTTTGAGCTCTGAGCCACATCACACACAGCCGATCAAATAAACCCAAAACCAGACCATGACATCAGAAGACATACAAACAACATCAGCACAATTTACATCACACAGACGGTACTTAAAACCAAGTACCGTCTACAGCAACTACAGCCAGCTACAACTACAGCAACTACAGCCAGCTACAACTACATAACCCGAAATCAGACCAGGACTCAGAAAGGTATTTAAAGGCCAGTGCTCCCCCAGACAAGAACAATCCAAAGTGCACTGAATATGTCTCCTCGAATGGGGATGAAACGTTTGCAACCAGTTTGGAGTTCAAACCAACAACATTTGTTTTAATCCCAGTATGCCACCCAGAGTTGATGAGAGGGTAGTCTCAGAAGTTTAACTTATAAATAAATAAATAAAATGGGCGTTGACTTACCTGAACGCTTCATCTGGTTGCTCTGGGTCCAGTGGTCAGGAACGGGTTACTTCTCACTTCAATATACTTGATTGAGTCTGCTTAGCTGAGAAGCTCCACCCTTCCGCCTTGCTTCCCAGCTTTCTGATGAGAGACGATAAGCAGACCGACACGTAGAGCTGTATGAGACACAAACAACAGGAGGCCGAAACGGGCCGAACCGACGAGGATCGGAACAGGGAGGGGCTGACCACTGGACCCAGAGCAACCAGATGAAGCGTTCAGGTAAGTCAACGCCCAATCTCGTTGCTCCTGGGTCCAGTGGTCAGGAACGGGACATGCCAAAGCATAGACCTTATAGGGAGGGACCCGCCCGAGTAGTGGAGGCCCGTTCCCCGTGAACCTGTTGAAGCACTCTGCGGCCGAAAGCCGCGTCGGCTGAGGCAAAGCGGTCTAAACGGTAATGTCTGATGAAAGGGGTAGGGGATGCCCAAGCGGCAGCCCTACAAATCTCCTCAATAGAAGCCTGAGTGGCCCAGGCCACCGAGGTCGCTGCACTACGGGTGGAATGGGCCGTGATGCGTCTAGGAACAGGAAGAGATTGTGCCTCGTACGCCTTGGCGATGGTAGCCCTGATCCAGCGACCCAGGATAGGCGAAGAGACCTTCCTGCCCAAGGAGGAAGGTTGGAAGGAAACTAGGAGAGACTCTTGATTGTCTGATGGGGGCAGTCCTCCGAAGGTAAATACGGAGGGCTCGCCTTACATCGAGAGTGTGCCAGGCCCGTTCTAAGGTATGGGAAGGGTGAGGACAGAAATTGGGAAGAACAATTTCTAGGGACCGGTGGAAAGTAGAGTTTATCTTAGGAAGAAAGGTGGGGTCCAACCTCAGCACAACTCTATCTGGATGAAACACACACAGGTCAGCCCGCATGGAAAGAGCTGCTAATTCCGATATCCTCCTGGCCGAAGTGATGGCAATGAGGAAGGTCACCTTGTAGGAAAGAAAACGTAACCCCACCTCCCTGAGGGGTTCAAAGGGCGCCCTCGTGAGGGCATCCAACACCTTGGGCAGGTCCCATGTAGGGTATCTATGTAGGGTGGGAGGACGAATGTTAGACGCCCCTTTGAGAAATTGTCGAATGAGGGGACGGTTGGAAAGGGATCCCCTGGACCCACAGCAAAGGATAGAAGACAGGGCGGCTACTTGCCTGCGGAGTGTGCTTGGAGCGAGACCCCCATCCAGTCGATCCTGAAGGTACACCAGTACTTGTTCCGTGGAGGCTTCCGTGGCGACGATGGCGTTCTTTTGGCACCAGACAGAGAAAGACCGCCAGGTTGAGTCATAAATACGAGTCGTCGATGGGCGACGAGCTGCCTGGATGGTCGCAATAACCTTGGTTGGAAGTTTCCGGTCTCTTAGCAGTTGCCGCTCAACCGCCAGGCGGTTAGTTGTAACCATTCGACGTCCGGATGGTGTAGAGATCCCTGACGAAGCATGAACTTGTCCGGAGGTAGACGCCACGGCTGGCGGACGGAGAGAGCCCTCAGGTCCGCGAACCAGGGTCGTCGAGGCCAGTGGGGCCGGATCAGAACCAGTTCTGCCCTCTCCAGAAGCATCTTGCGAATGACCCTGGCTATGAGAGGAAGAGGGGGAAAGGCATACAGGAGGCCGGGGGGCCAGTTGCTGAGCAGGGCATCCACGCCCTCCGCTGCTGGATCCGGGAACCGGGAGAAGAATCTCTGCATTTGAGTGTTCTCTCGAGTGGCAAAGAGATCCACGACAGGAGTCCCGAACCGGGAAGCAATCCCTGCGAACAGGTCTGGGTCCAGAGTCCATTCCCCGGGATCCACCGTGGCGCGACTGAGCCAATCTGCCTGACAATTCGCCACACCTGATATATGCTCGGCTCTCAAGGACCTCAGGTAATTCTCCGCCCAGGCCCCCAACCTCTCGGCCTCCTCCATGAGGGGCTGAGATCGAGTCCCCCCTAAGCGATTCACATGGGCTTTGGCAGCCACGTTGTCTGTTCTCACCAGCACATGTTTGTCCTGGACCTCGTTGACAAACACGCGGAGGGCTAGGTAAATAGCCCAGAGCTCTAACCAGTTTATGTTGTGCTTCAGGTCGATTCGGGACCAGCGACCCTGGGCGAAGGAAGACGCTAGATGTGCCCCCCAGCCGTGAAGGCTGGCATCTGTGGTCAGGACCAGGAAATGGGGCACCCTGAACTCCCTCCCCTTGAGGAGGGCATTGGAGATCCACCATTTGAGAGAATTGAGGACTGCCGGGGGAAGACGGACCTTCCGTTGGGAAGTCCCCAGAAGGCGTTTCTGGTAAGGGAGGAGGAACCACTGCAGGTGCCTGCAGTGGAGACGAGCCCAGGGAACAATCCCGATGCATGAAACCATCTTCCCTAGTAGCTGGGACAACGTCGCCAGAGAAGGGGCTTTCCCCTTCAACACTGACCTGACTAAGGATCGTATGCTGTCCAGTCGATCCTGGGACAGGTACACCTTGCACTCCCTTGTGTCTATGATGGAACCCAGGTGATGGATGCGAGTGGAAGGCCTCATGTGACTCTTGGACAAGTTGATCGAAAACCCATGGTTCCTGAGGACCCGGAGTGTGGTGTCTAGGTCCTGGAGTGCTAGCTGCTCTGAGGAGGATTGTATGAGGAGATCGTCTAGGTAGAATTGGATTCTTACCGGAATGGATCTGAGGTGAGCCGCCAGAGCGGACATCAACTTTGTGAACACCCGAGGGGCCGAGGAAAGGCCGAACGGAAGGGCCCTGTATTGGTAATGATCGTTCTGAAAACAGAACCTGAGGAATCGACGGTAACCAGGGTGAATGAGAACATGAAGGTAGGCTTCCGTCAGGTCTATGGAGGTGAGGAAGTCCCCCAACCTGATCCCTTCCAGGATGGACTGAAGGGATTGCATCTTGAACCGCCGATATGAGATACGACGGTTCAGGGACTTTAGGTCGAGAATTGCTCTCCAACCCCCTGATGATTTCTGGATGACGAAAAGGCGTGAATAGAAACCTAGTCCGCGCTGCTCCAGGGGAACAGGTTCTATGGCTTGAATTTCGAGAAGATGGCGAATGGCGGAGATCATAAGAAGACGGGATGCCCTGACTCGAGAGAGTGGGCAGGACCGGAATCGATCTGGGGGGGTGGAGAGGAATTCCAGAGAGAGACCAAACCTGGTAGTCTCTCTGACCCATGCGTCCGACGAGGTAGCCTCCCACTGGTCGGCAAAGGCTGCCAGACGACCTCCAATGGGAAGCCCACCCGGACCGTCAACGTGACCTGCGGAACCCCCGCCCCCGTCCCCCTCTAAAGGGACGTCTAGATAGACCTCGGGAAGAGGAAGAGAGCTGACGGTCCTGGAACCGTGACTGGCGGGGTGGAAAGGACCTCTGTCTACGGGAACCCGTGAAACCTCCCTCCTGGTTACGAAAGGGCCGAAAGGACGACTGAGAACGAATCTCAGACCGACGGGACAAGGATGGAAGGATGCGGCGTTTGTCTTTGGATTCCACCAGAAGTGGTTCCAGAGCCGCTCCAAAAAGCTTAGGGCCCTCAAAGGCGGAGGACGCTAGACGCCATTTAGATTTGGAGTCGGCCTGCCATTGGCGGAGCCAAAGAAGGCGACGGGAGACCACGGTCGAACCGATGGACTTGGCAGCAAAACGGGACGAATTTAATGTGGCATCCGCTGAATACTCTAGAGCCACAATGATCTTGCTAATGTCCTGTTGCGCCCGAACGTCTGAAATAGGGAGTCTAGCCTGAAGTTGCTTTAACCAAAGAATGGAGGCCCTATTAAAAAATGAAGCGGCCATGCTAGATTTAATAGACCAGGCCGTAGCTTGATGAGACCTAACCAGGGAATGTTCCAAACGCCTGTCTTCAGGTCGGAGGTTGTCCTCTGGGGGCCCAGCTAGGTTGGAAGAAGCAGACAACTCCGCAACTGGCTGGTCAACCGAAGGGACCTGCAATAGAGATGTTAATTCAGGAGCCAAACTATATATGCGTTTGTCTACGGCATTGGGGCTAGGCCCAGAGGCTGGAGAGGACCATTGACGTTGTAGAACATCTTTGAAAAGCTTAGGACCTGGAATTTCCTCTGATTCTATTACCGGTTCCTCAAAGAGAGGGACTGATGTGGAAGGGCCTTCCTTAGGAGGAACCTCTGCAGGACGGGAAACCCCCAACCCGGTGGTTATTTTGGCCTTGTGTAAGAGGGACCTGAATAACTGGGGTTTGAAGAGGCCCACAAAGGCTGGCTGATCGGGAGCCAAACCTTCATCCTCAGACATCTCCTGGTCCAGAAGGTCCGCCCCAGTGAAGGAACCCTGCTCAGAATGACAGGAAGAGGGAGCTATGGTCTGCCCTGCATCCCGGAGTTCCCCATATTGAGTGGCCACACCTGTTGCAGAAACCACAGAACCCTCAACATCTAACTGAGAACCCTCCTGTTCAGATACCCAGGAGGCAGTTCTTTGGTTCAATTCCTGTCTGACCCCTTCTCGAATAGCCTCCCGAATGTAGGAAGCTAGTATAGGGGTTAAGAGGGTCCCTGGGGCCACAGGGGCTGGATTCGAGGTAGTCCCCGGTTGATCAGGCGAAGGCCTGATGATAGGAGGGGTAGGATTGGGGTTAGACTCAGGTTGTTCCCCAAACAAGGTGACATTGACTTCTGCCTGAGCCTCAGGTAAAGGTGGAATCCCATCAGGAGATAAGGCAGGGCCAGAATCTTGTGGTACCGGAGAAGCCTCCCTCGGTTGAGGAGTTGCACTAAGAATGGCTGAGGGCGGTGGGCTCAAGGGAACACCTTCCTGCAGTGAAGCAGCCTTCGTGGCCTTCTGGATAACTTTCTCTATGGCTTTGTGGAGTTTGAGCTCCTCTTTAGCCAAGGATGCAGAAGACTGTGCAGGTTTAGCAGTTCCAGCAGTATGATGGGTCTTTTTGGTTCGTTTAGCAGGAACAGTTTCTGGTCCTTGTTGTTCCTCGCCTAGAAGGCGCTGTTTAGTGGGCCTGGAGGACCTTTTAGAGGCCATCTCGAGCTAGGGTAAATATACATTAATGATCATAAGGAATAAGCCCAAAGAGGCCCCATCCAGCTGCCTCTACCCCCAAGCCTTGTATTAGGAAGGCTTCGTTAATTGACGCTGGGATAAGGCCTCTAAAGGCCATGCAGTCGTTTAAAATGGCCGCCAGGCGAAAACGAAACAGTCCCAGGTTGCCCAGGAAAGAACAGGGCCTTTAACGGCCATGCGGTGCTTAAAAATGGCCGCCGGGTGACTAAGGGACCGCCGGGGGGGAGGGGGGGGACGCGACCCACACCCCCTACTCCATACCTTCAGAAGAGATGGAAGCCGCAGATCGGGAGGAGACCAGTGAAACTGATCCACCCAAGGAGCCCGGAGCCGTCCTCGAAGCTTCCCCACGTGCACGAAACGCCGCTCGATGAAACCGCGGCTACAGGGAAGCCTCCGGAGTCGCTAGCTCCCACGTGGGAGCAATCGCACTCACCAGCGGCAAATTCTTCCTGCGGGAGGACAGGCGGCTCTCAAGGACAGGAGAAGGCAAAGGACTCCGTAGGAAACCCTCGCAAGGGATTCCCAGCAACGAAACGTTGCCAGCGGTCTCGGGTGTTACCCCATCGCGCTGTTGTGGGGCCAGGCTCAACCAAAAGGGAACCTACAGCCCCCACCAAGCAGGATAATTCCTCAGCGGATTTGGGTGCAAAGCCCTTCTCGCTGGTAAAACTCACCAAAGCTCTGGGAGAAGCTGTAGAAAAATCCTGCAATATTTATATTCAGGAGCTCAGCTCAAACGTGTCTTCTCAATCGGATTGAGTCAGAAAGCTGGGAAGCAAGGCGGAAGGGCGGAGCTTCTCAGCTAAGCAGACTCAATCAAGTATATTGAAGTGAGAAGTAACCCGTTCCTGACCACTGGACCCAGGAGCAACGAGATTACAAAATGACAATAGAATCAAATTAGGAATTCAAGCAGAACATTATTCTTCCCACATTTTTCCAGTTGCAACCTGCCTATTCTTATTTGAATACCAGATCAAGGACTACATATTAGGAAACCTTGGTTGACAGCAGCTCTTGCCCAATGTAAAACAGGCACAAAAAGATTCATCAGATACTACTGTCTATGCAACCTTTGGTTATTCTGTCTTATTACTCTCATTACTCTGTGCTTTAAAATATCATCTCAGAAATTAAATTAACTTTGTACAGTATTGACATGACATTTTGAAATGAAATCTCCATCAAAATTAATCAGCTAACTAGTTCTGAACTTGCAAACAAATTAAATTAAATCATGATATATTCACAATTATGAATTATTCCAAGTTACAGGTAAAATTTAAAGTATGTTATATAATTGCTTGCTTAAAAATAAGCCAAGAGAAATAAAGAAAAGCAAGTTTTATTAGGACTTCAAAACATTTTCTACTCATCAAAACTGATACAAAAATTTATAGAATATGGAATAAGAGCCCCCGTTTTATTTCTTCCCCAACTCTTTGTCCATCCATCTATATGACACAATTATTTTATAGAAGACTCACTTTATACATGAAGGGGCTGATGTCATTTACCCTCCAGCATGTTAATATGGATACATCATGCAACTACAATATATCTGTGTTTTGATTGACAAGTTACCTTAATTCTTCTTATAGACTTCCTAGTGGGTTGAAATCAATCAGGGATTTTCTCTTTTTGAACACATATCCCAAGTATGGGTTTTATTAGAATATGCATCCTCCTTTCAACATTACAAAGCCCCTCCTCTCATCACAAATTTTCCATGCACTGCTTCTACTCTCACTTTCTTCTTGTTCTCTCTACCACCTGCAGTCTCTTCTCTTCCTTGTCCTCCCTGTCTGTTTTTGAAATCCAAAATTAACTTTTTGCCATCCTGATCTGCTTTCCCATTGGGAATTCCGAGTCCTCATAAGTAACATTTTATTATGTTCAACTTCCAGTTTTTTTGTAGTAATGTCTTTTTTGTATATTACTTTTTTCCTGATTAACACATACATTTTATTTAAAAGGGGGAAAATAGTTGCTAGATCTCTATTTCTGTTTTCAGTCTATATTCGCATTTACTTTGCTTTGTTTACAAATGTTGTTAATGACTACCATTAAAAAAGTACTCTAACTGGTTTTTAATTGTATTATACATACTTCCAGCTGATAATTTTGTATTAACAAGAAATGATGCGTGCACATTTATTGCTTTATTATATAATTAGTCACAAGTATAGCTTTTTCTTCTTGAAATGTGACTGACCCAGATTGAGACGGACATAAAAACACTTATGCTGCTTTTTTTAAAAAATGATTTTACATAAAATTGAAAACAAATGTGAGAACACCACATGTGGAACATCAAAATACATATACACGAAAAATCAGTGGGAAGTAATATTTCAGGAATTACATATTGAACCACCACACAAAGAACATGTGACTACCAGTAAAGGTTATTTATGTAACATGTTTTGCATTATCCACACATTAAACATCAATGAATTTATCTCAAACCAACTGCATTTGTTCAAAAGGGAGACTGGTTTTAGAGAAATAAATAAATTCTATTAGTGTAGCAGCATCTGTTTTATACAAAGGGTATTAACAGACCATAGAATTAATTTTTAATGAACAGAAAATTCACTTCCTCATTGCAAAAATATTCAAGTTTTCATAGGTCAAAATTAAAAGTCTGAAATGTACTTAAAAGAATAAGTGAACTCCATGAAATCCTGGACTAACTGCATAATGTGCTCTCAATGGCTCATTCAGCTTGTAAGACATCACTGCCTGTACCAGTTGCATTTTTCACATGTTTTAAAAACTAATCCATGTAGATGGCATTACAATATTTAAGATGTGATAGTAGTAATTTATGCACCCAAAAAAGGCATCCATGTATGAGATTCCATGGAAAGAATTCCTGGTTGCCATTGCAATCTGAATTTAAATAATTTCTATGAACCATCGCAAAGTCAGGAAATTATTCCAATTAGTTCAAAACAAAGGAACTTCTACTGTCCATAGAAACGGTCTCACCAACATTCTTCAATAAATTGACAGTAACAAGTAAGAGAAATGTCTATCTTTAGACAAGAATCCACTGAGTTTTAATGTAGGAAACTGTAAATTGATATAGGACATGATAATTTTGAAAACAAAGAAGCCACAGACAATTTCAATACTTTACTGGCATAATCATTCTCCATTCCCCAAAGTACAGATAAAATGTATTATCCAGTGATGTGAAACAGTATGTCGCAATACGATCCAAAGCCAATCAGTTCCAATAACTTTTATTTCTTACTATAAAACTACATAGTGTAAATGCTTCAGCAATCAAACACCAGCTTCCTTCACTGCAGATTCTCAAGGATGAGGCAATCCATTACAGAACTAATTTAACTGCACACACATGCAGGCAGCAATCGCTCTTAACAACAGTTCAGGGAATGATGCAGTTATCGCAAAGCTAAGTTAGCTACAAATTTACACTAGCTATATATGCCTATAAAATGTTGTATTTACAGCAGTTTATTATCTTAAACAAAAACAATGTGTTAGTATGCTTCTTGGAATACATCATAGCTTCAGCTCAAATCATCCTTGCATACAAAGTAAGATTGTATGAAAGGAACAAGAGCAGTCAATACAAAACAGTGTGGAGTATATGTAGTCCTCGACTTATGACCACAATTGAGCCCAAAGTTTCTGTTATTAAGTGAAACATTTATTAAGTGAGTTTTGCCCCATTTTACAACCTTTCGTTCCACAGTTGTTAAGTGAATCACTGTAGTTGATAAATTAGTAACCCGATTGCTAAGTGAATCTGCTTCCTCATTGAGTTTGCTTGTCAGGAGGTTGCAAAATGGGATCATGTGACCTCAGGATTGTTAGGGTGTGTGTAAAAAGTATTTGTTGCTTGTGCAACGAGCAGAGCAGAAACACACAGGGAAGGAGATAAACGTGCAGCTCGTGTGAGAAAAATACTTTATATACAAGATAATAAGCGGTCTCGGTGTAGGTAAAACAGTCCAAGGTCATAAACAGTAATATCAGTCCAGTAAGTATCTTCCCTTACCAAAGCAAACAGACTTTAGTAACTCTCGGTATACAGTACCATATAACAATCCAGTCTAACACCAATCAGCAGCAAAACGCAGGAAGCAACAGGAACAATCAGGAACAAAGAACGCTTCTCTGCGCTGCTTATTTATGCACTGTAGCCTAATTACAGGGTTCAGCAAACCCTGATTACGTGGCTCAGTTGTTTCTTAAAGAAACAAATATATTGCCTGACCAACAAGTTAGGAGTAAGCTACAAGCTGAACCTAACAAAGATATTGCAAACGTCATAAATATGAATGAGCTGCTAAGCATCTGAATTTTGATCACATGACCATGGATATGCTGCAAAGGTCCTACCTATAAAAAATGGTCGTACGTCACTTTTTTCATTGCCATTGTAACTTTGAAAGAGCACTAAACAAACTGTTGTAAGTTGAGGACTACCTGTACTTCATATTGCAATACTGATTAATAACTGGAAATATTAAAGATATTGTCAAGCTTAGAACAAGAAGTTAAAACTTTTATGTATCTGCCAAAGCCCAGAAAAAAAGATGGCAGGCAATTTTTAATACCGTGTTTCCCTGAAACTAAGACCCTGTCTTATATTTTTTTGAACCCTGAAATAAGCGCTTGGCCTTATTGCCATGCGCTCGAAAGCCCAATTGGGCTTATTATCAGGGGATGTCTTACTTTGGGAGAAACAAGGTACATAAAGGATATACATCTTTCCAAATAAATTTTATTTCATCCTGAGAAGAAGTCTGGATTATTGTGAGCAAAGTTACCTGCAGGGAAGCTCTAGCTTTTTTTTTTTTTTTTTTTTTTTTTGTAATTATAATTAAAAAATTAGTGATCCAGAGACTTGGTACTAGAGGATTTCTTAAAGAATCTACCATCATTTCCCAGCAGGAGAAATATCTCATGTTACTTCAGGGCAGCGGTGAAATCCACTTACCTTTGCTACCAGTTTAGGAATGGGTGCGCGCACCTCTTCTGCACATGTGCAGAGGGTAAAAAACAGATGTAATGATGTCCCAGTGGGTAGGCAGAGCCTCCCACTGCCGGCGCTACCGGTTCGCGTGAGCTGGATAGATCCAGCTGGATTTCACCACTGCTTCAGGGTTGTTTTCTGAGGCTCTCATGTGATACAATGTCATTAATGCAGAGATATTAAGAGGAGATATAGCAAAGCAATGTGTAAATCTAACTATATGCTTTTACACAAGCAGTGACTGATGACACTGGAAAGAATATAAAAGCAGCTTATTTTTAGAAGGCCGTAAACTTGCACAGTGTTTCAAGAAAATTATATGGATGTCTTCATGAAGCTAACAGGAGTCAAGGTGACTCAAAGCAAACTTTCCATCTAACCAAAGTTCCTATATTTTATAAACGCCAAATTTCATCATCATGTATTCCAAAGGTGCCTTCTTTTTCTAGGCCAAATATATGTGAGGCTACTATGTATCTTAACTCAACTATGTTCAATAAAATGAGAGACTAATCTCTTGAAAAGCTTACAATGCATTATAATGTACATTATCTGACCTGTTGTTGATAACACTATATCTTTCAGTTATTGGCTCCCCTCACGTTTCTTACTTTTTTTTTTTTTTTGAGTTTTTGCCATGCCATCCTAAATGAATTTACTTTTTCAGATTACAAAGATTCTATACAATATGTAGAAGTCTATCTGAAGCATTTTCCATCACAAATTAATATATCCATTATTTTACTAGCATACCTTTAAGATAGTATTACTGAAAAGATGAATTTGTGGATAAATATGGGATTCAATTAACTTAATTGTCTCCTGTAACACATTTTAGTTTGTTTATTTTTGGCACGTAACAGTGCATTATGATGGGTATATTATAACAGGGATATCAATGTCATATGATACAGTACCTAAGTCAGATGCTAAGTATTAAATCAATATTAAACCATCATAATTGGCTCTGGATTGAAGGAAGTCAATTGAAATGAATTTAAACTGTAATTTTAAAAAAGGAGTTCTGAAATCAATAGAGATGAGGATAACAGGAAGGGTTAACTGCAAAGGAAAAGATGGGAAATGGAGGGAGAAAATTGAATGCAGATAAGGCAAGGAAGTGGTTATTGTATAAAGAAGAAAGAAAAGCCATTTCTTGGGCATAACAAAAGGGTTTTAGAATATTTCATACCTGTACAGCCAATTAACAGTTACTAAAATTAATTAAAATAATTAGGATACCTGCAAACTAAATGAAGATGGTAGGCCTGAATATTTACTTCATGGAAGAAAAAAGTAAATAGATAATACAGCTCGTCAATAGGCCTTTATCTGTTTTTCCTGGTATTATCACAGTGACAGGTTGTTGAAGACACAATAAAGCAACTTTAACCAAATATGCATTCCAAGTCCAATCACCTTGCATTTTACAGTATAATCCTAATGGAAACTATGTTGAGGAAACAGCAGCCACTAAAGGAGAGGTGTCAAACTTGATTTCATTAAGGGCCACATCAGGGTTGTGTTTGACCTTGGGGGGGGCTGGGGGGGAGTGGTCAGCATGACATCACTTGTGTCACTTGGTTGTGACGGTTTCCTGCAGCCCTCTGCCAGTGAAAACAGAGCTTGGGGGTGCACATATGATCCTCCCAGGCCCCGTTTTCGGCCATGACTGCCTGCTGCAGCCCTCTGCCAGAGAAAATGGAGCTCGGGGGCCACACACGGCTCTTCCAGGCCCTGTTTTCAGCCACGACGGCCTCCTGCAGCCCTATCCAGGAAAAATGGAGCTCGGAGGAGAGCTCTGTTTTCGCTGGCAGAGGAACTGAGGCATGGTCCTTTGCTGTTTGCAGAGTGGCCCCACGGGCCAGATGTAAGAAACCCATGGGCCAGATCTGGTCCACAGATGTTGAGTTTGACATCCCTGCACTAAAGCAACCACATGAGAATAGCTGAAATAGGACAACTTGACGCAGCCAACTTGCCACAACCAATTCACCATGGCCAACTCATCATGGCCAACTCTCCCCGTGACAACTTGCCACGGGACAATTTAACAATTCACTTTAATAATTAAAATAAATTAAAAAATATTTTAATTTTTGTCATTCCCATTTCATTCTGTCCCTCTTTTTGCATCCTGTCTTTAATGATTCTATTCCACCACATCTTTGATATTAGTATAATTCTTGTCCTGCAGGGAGTTGTCCCACAGCAATTTAGCTATGGCGAGTGGTCCCCTGGCAAGTTGGCCGTGGTGAATTGGCTGTAGCGAGATGGCTGCAGAGAATTGCCATAGAACTGAAGACAATTTCCACCTAAAAGCCTGGAAACTGAACAGAGACAAGTAATTCTACATCAGGAGAATAATATTGGTAACCAGTTTACTCTCATTTCTTTTTTTTTTCACTCCTTCATTTTTCTCTTATTTTTTGCCAAGTCAGCTGGTTTATTGTTTACGTCAGAAAACAACTTCTATAGCATTTAGAAAAGCACTTTTCTCTAAAAGATACATTCTCTTAATTAAAACTTATCTGCTCATGTTCTACTACCTGACCTGAATATTGCAAAGTGAATGGTGTACACAAGTAAGACTCTAAAAATAAAGAAGAAAAGCTACTATTTGCATTTAAATAATAAATCCACTGGTGAACAGAAAACCCAAATTACATTATGAATGTATTTAATTATAATAATGTCTCAGCTAAAGATTTCAAATGGGGCAAATCATAACAATATAGGCAGTCCTCAACTTACGACCACAATTGAGCCAAAAAGTTATGTTGCTAAGTGAGAAATTTGTTAAGTGAGTTTTGCCCCATTTTACGACTTTTCTTACCCATTTATTAAATGAATCACTGCGGCTGTTAAATTAGTGACATACTTGTTAAGTGAATCTGGTTTTCCCCTTGACTTTACGTCAGAAGGTTGCAAAAGGTGATCATATGATACTGGGAGTCAAGCATCATAAATGTAAGTCAATTGTCCAGCACTGCCCTGAGTCTCCGGAGAAAGGCAGCATATAAATTGAACTAATAAATAAATAAAATAAATAATAAATTGCAAACCACATGACCATGGGGCTGCTGCAACGGTCGTAATTGTGAAAAATCATCATAAGTCACTTTTTTCAGTGCCATTGTAACTTCAAACGGTTATTAAGCGAATTGTTGTAAATCGAGGACTACTTGTATACTGCCTCAATGAAGAGATACAGTTAATATCTGATGATTTATTAAATGAATCACTGCGGCTGTTAAATTAGTGACATACTTGTTAAGTGAATCTGGTTTTCCCCTTGACTTTACGTCAGAAGGTTGCAAAAGGTGATCATATGATACTGGGAGTCAAGCATCATAAATGTAAGTCAATTGTCCAGCACTGCCCTGAGTCTCCGGAGAAAGGCAGCATATAAATTGAACTAATAAATAAATAAAATAAATAATAAATTGCAAACCACATGACCATGGGGCTGCTGCAACGGTCGTAATTGTGAAAAATCATCGTAAGTCACTTTTTTCAGTGCCATTGTAACTTCAAACGGTTATTAAGCGAATTGTTGTAAATCGAGGACTACTTGTATACTGCCTCAATGAAGAGATACAGTTAATATCTGATGATGTATGATAGAAATGTGGGCAAAGGACAGTATTAAATCATGTCAATAAAATACATGTTAAAATTGCTGTTTATAACTCAATTTTTCTAAAAGCTACATTTTGTTTTGATTTATTTACCTTTCTTACAAAGGAGGTATTTTATCTAAAGTCTCATGGTATCATTTATCATATAAGTCTCCCATAAATACTTTCAAACAGCTTGGTCAAGGCTCACTTTTTGAATTTAAAACTCTTTTGAATAGTATACTTAAAATGATCACCAAACAAAAGTGACTAATGGTGACAGGCAGCCTTGGAATCAAGAATGGAAGTAGGAAATTATTTTTTTCTTCTTAGTAAAACTGCTTAATATCAGAGATCAAATAATAACAATTGCATTTAACTCAACTGAAGAAAATTATATCCTTTACAGGATCATAAATCAAAATATTCGCAAGTAATATTTAACTATGTTTCGGATGTGAGTATACAACTGATTCATTTCCAGAAGCATAAATCTGCCTGTTGTTGAAAGAGACATTTTAAATAGAAATACAAACAATTCAAGTACATATTGTTGTAACTGTTTACCCAGGTTAAAAAGGCTGATAATATACACACACTGCAATATTCAAAGTGATCTTAAAAATAACTTCTGGGTGGGTGTTTAGCAATCTGTTTGCACTTACGGCCAGTTGCCAAGTGCCCCATGATCATGTGATTTCTATTTGCAATCTTCTCTTTCAGCAGAGACAGGACCCCCACTTGTCTATGGGGCTGGCTGAAGGAGCTCTGTTTCTGCAGCCTGCAGTTCTCTTCTGCGGAGGGGAAGATTAATTCCTACAGCAGGATGCAGAAACAGAGTTCAGATCCAAAGATCCAAGGTCCATTGATGCAGCCCACCAAAGCAGTTCCCGTCTTCACATGGAGGAGAGCTGAACTTGACAGGCAGTTTTTTCATTCCATCCACTAGCAACCTAGGAGCTTGCTTAATGACTCCAATTGAGAGTGCTGAGATTGAGCAAAGCAGTCATGTGGGTGTCTTGCTTAACAATCACTTGGTTCAATGACCAAGATTCCAATCCCAATGTTGGTCTTAAATTAGGAACTCGCCCTCCCCCCCAATCTTTTGCAGTACCTCTTTTGAACAAAGGGTGCCATGGTTGTTTTTATTAAAGTATCTGATAGAGATTGATGCTTTGATACCAACATCCTAAAGTTTTCATGGTTAAGTGGATCAGGACCTCTAGTTGGCACCAAAGAAAATATCCGCAGGACTCTACCTACTGTACATGTCCTCTATGACCGCCACCAACTATTAGGGATATCAAATTGTTTGTCTTTTATTCTCCCCTTGACACATATTGCTCTCTTACCACAATCGTTTAGTCCAAGCAGTGGGATTTGATGAATATCTAGCACACTGTAGAGTATATGAAGGATTAATTTACACTATTTCTAAAGCAGACTATTCAGACTGTAGGAGCAGGAATCCTATAGAAAACAGAATTCAACTAATTTTGCATCAAAACTTAACATATTTTAAGCAGTAATACAACTTAAGGTCTACAAGAGACACTTCTTAGTCTAACCTGAACATCAGTGTACAAGCTGATTAAAAGAAGGTAATTTGAGAACTAATAGCTAAAATTACATCTGCTTGTTCAGATTGCTAATGATGCCTAATTAACAACACAGCTGAATATTTTGCTTACTGCATGAAAACCAGAAGGGAATTGTTCTTGGCAGATGAGTCAATGCATCTTTCAGGTTGATACGCCTGATCATTTGAGTGCTTTTTATTTTAGTGTGACTTGTGAACTTATTAGCCAGTTGTAACAACAGATATGACTATTTTACTGTCTCACAAAGGTTTAAAACAATCTATAAAAGGGCAATCTTCCAAGCGTTAGCCAAAATGTAGCCATGGTTGCACAGAGAATAACAATTTGATGTATATGCCATGTATTAATCTAAATATAGCCCATGTCTCACTACAATTAATAGCTATTGCTATTTGCTGTTAAATTTGCACCTATAGCAGCTGCAAAGTCTGAGTCTGCTAAATGAACCTCTGCTGTTCATTTAATGCTTGCAGTTTTGACACATTTCTCATGAAACACAGAAGACACAGTATATTGCCTGTTGAATCCCTACTGATGTTCAAATAGACAGCCACTCCCAATTGCATATCCTAGAAAAATAGCTCAGATTAGATATATATTCTCCCTTCAAAATTAATCTAAATATAGCCATATGTTATATTGATTTTGGGAAAGGGTGGAATCAGGCAAGATAAGCATCTGGGGAGGAGGAGATATGAAAAAGGTAGAAGTCTCATAGCTATTAAAATCAAAAAATAAGCCTGAGTTGAGCAATTTTACTGGGATAATTTAGGAAGAAGTTTCTTTGATCATTTGCAGTACCTCCTTTGAACAAGGGAGCACAGAAACAATCTCTCACTAAAATTCTTAAAACCCGCATTTCAAGATTTAACAAGATTTCAATTTTGACCTCACCTGGTAAAAAACTACCATACCGTCTTTATACTGGAATGATTTTAAACATAAGTATATTGCTTACTTTAAGTCATGATAGCCTGTAATATGCTGATACAAAACTAAATGCAGAAATGGATTGTACTACTTTTTTTCAAGTGAAGTAATATGCACTGCTAAAGTATATATTCCTTTGTTTTTTTCCCCCTTTCGATTTTCCGTCCAAAGCATGTCAAGTATGGTGAAGATACTCTATATATATATATACACACACACACACACACATATATATGACATTACAACATGACATCATATATCCCCTGAACATCTATAAATCTGGTGAATAAAAAATTCTTGTTGAATATAAAAGGATAGCATCTGGATGCTCATTAACTATAGCTTCTTTTAACATTTATTTCCAGGATAGGCATCTGATTCTCAAAATTCCATTAATTCCATTGTTAAGGAAGCTAATGAAATGAATGTTAAAGAACTTTTTTTTTAAAAAAAAAGAATCAATTACTGTCCATGACAACAAGAAAATTCACTTTCCAATTATCCTGTCCTTATAAATGAAATACATCGAATACATGCTACCAAAGCGTTGCATATTATATATTACAGGGGAAAAATCCTGCATTAATTAGTTGTGTCATTTTTGTACTATAGCTTCTAGTTAAAATAAAAATGACAACACCATTTAAACAGAAGGACAATTTGTTTTTTATTATTCCAGTGGTCATTTGGAAACTAAAAGTGTTCTATTTTCAAGAAACAGTGAGGAAGCACACAGGAGATAGGAACTGGGAATGAGAAACCTTGAATCAGGCTGTTCACGGTGACTCTGCTTCATACTTGCATGAATTAATTTCTCCAAAGCTTCCACAAACTGCAGGTAAATGGATAAAAGAATTTCATTTTGTAAACGTTTACTGCTTTTTCAACCACTGCACCCCGCCGCAGGGAGGCGGGACCGACCAGGTGGTTCCGCCTCAGGCGCCTGATGGACCCTGATAGGTTCCAGATGGAGCTTGGGCCATTTCCTGAGACTCTGGCTCATGACTCGGCTGAGGACCTGGTGGCCGCCTGGGATAGTGCGGCTGCTGGGGCCTTGGACCGTGTCGTGCCTTTGCGGCCTCTGACCCGGCACCGAACTCACCTAGCTCCTTGGTTCTCCGAGGAGCTCAGGGAGATGAAGCGCTGGAAAAGACGCCTGGAGAGTAGTTGGAGGACCAGCCGCTCCGAATCCGACCGAACACTGGTGAGGTCTCATATTAAGACCTACCTAGTGGCGATAAAAGCGGCGAAATCTAGCTATTTTGCCGCTCTTATCGCGTCATCAGATAATCGCCCGGCCGCCCTGTTTAGGGTGACCCGCTCCCTCCTCCATCTGGAAGCGCGGGATGACCCCTTGCAGGGCCGAGCTGAGGACTTTGTGCAGTATCTGTATGACAAAATCGCTCAGATTCGGGAAGGGCTGGCCTCTGACTGGGTATGTCCGGACGGGATGACTGAGGCAGGTCTTGAGAGTGTTATCTGGGGGGAGTTCGATCCTGTGGCTCCCGAGGACATGGACAGGGTCCTGGGACGGCTGAACACGACCACATGTTTATTGGACCCGTGTCCCTCCTGGTTGGTACTGGCTTCCCGGGAGGTGACACGAGGCTGGCTCCAGAAGATTGTTAATGCTTCTTTGAGTGAGGGGGTCCTGCCGGCCGCTTTGAAAGAAGCGGTTGTGAGGCCCCTCCTCAAGAAGCCCTCTCTGGATCCGGCTGTTTTGGCTAACTATCGTCCAGTCTCCAACCTTCGCTTCGTTGCGAAGGTTGTTGAGAGTGTGGTAGCGCAACAGCTTCCCCGGTACTTGGATGAAGCTGTCTATCTAGACCCACTCCAGTTCCGGCCTGGGCACAGCATGGAAATGGCATTGATCGCGTTGGAGGATGATCTCTGGAGGGCTCGGGATAGGGGTTGCTCCTCTATCCTGGTCCTGTTAGACCTCTCAGCGGCTTTTGATAACATCGACCATGGTATCATGTTGCACCAGTTGGCGGGGTTGAGGGTGGGAGGCACCGTTCTGCGGTGGTTCTCCTCCTACCTCTCTGACCGGTCGCAATCTGTGTTGACGGAGGGGCAGCGGTCGACCCCGAGGCACCTTGCTTGTGGGGTGCCACAAGGGTCGGTCCTCTCGCCCCTTTTGTTCAACATTTATGTAAAGCTGCTGGGTGAGATCATCCATGGCTTCGGGGTGGAGTTCCATCAGTACGCTGATGACACCCAGCTGTACATCTCCACCCCAGGCCACCCCAACGATGCCCTTGAAGTGATGTCCCAGTGCCTGGAGGCCGTGCGGGCCTGGATGGGGAGAAACAGGCTCCGACTCAACCCTCCAAGACTGAGTGGCTGTGGCTTCCAGCGTCCCGATATAGCCAGCTGACGCCATCGCTGGCTATTGGGGGCGAATCACTCGCCCCCACGGAGAGGGCTCGCAACTTGGGCGTCCTCCTGGACGCATGGCTGCCTTTAGAAGATCATTTGACGGCCATGGCCAGGGGGGCTTTTTATCAGGTTCGCCTGATACGCCAGTTGCGCCCCTTTCTAGATCGGGACTCTCTACGCACAGTCACTCAGGCACTAGTCACTTCCCGCCTGGACTACTGCAACGCTCTCTACATGGGGCTCCCCCTGGGGTGCACCCGGAGGCTCCAGCTGGTCCAGAACGCGGCCGCGTGGGGGATTATGGGGGCGATGAGGCGCTCCCATGTGACACCTCTCCTGCACGAGCTGCACTGGCTCCCGGTGGTCTTCCGGGTGCGCTTCAAGGTGTTGGTGACCACCTTTAAAGCGCTCCATGGCTTAGGGCCGGGGTACTTACGAGACCGCCTTCTGCCACCAATAGCCTCCCACCGGCCAGTACGCTCGCACAGAGTGGGCCTCTTCAGGGTGCCGTCCGCCAGACAATGTCGGCTGGCGACCCCCAGGGGGAAAGCCTTCTCTGTGACGGCGCCCACCCTCTGGAACAACCTTCCCCCAGAGTTACGTATAATAACAGACCTCCGGATTTTTCATCGGGCCCTGAAAACCTATTTATTTCAACTAGCTGGGCTGGCTTGAGCTAAATTTTAAATTGATTTTAAATTGGGTTGTTTTAATTTATTTAAACAAAATATTTAATTATTTTAATACTGTTTTTTAAATTTTGTATGCTCTGTTTTTACTTTGGCTGTGCACCGCCCTGAGTCCTACTGGAGAAGAGCGGTATAGAAATTTAATTAATAATAATAATAATAATTTATTTATTGTAACAAAATCAAACACAGGCCAGTAGAATCATTAAGCGAGAGATCCCAGAAGTGTCATAGTCTTCCAAATTACGAAAAGGATTGCCCCACCCCGACCCACCCCCAGAAAAAGGCAGGAAAAACCTCAGATCTTTAGCTATATTGGACATAGCTTTTAACATGACTTCTGTTTAAAAAAAAAATCATTGTCACCAGCAGTGGTGGGTTTCTACTGGTTCGCTCTGGTTTGGGCGAACTGATGGTAGCGGTGGCAGGAGGCTCCGCCCATGCACCCGGATGTCATCACGGACGCTCTGCGCATGTGCAGAAGTGCTGCGTGCGAGTGCGTTCCCGATTCTGAGCCAGTAGCAAAGTTAAGTGGAACCCACTACTGGTCACCAGCACATTTGTTCTTTTAGGCTTGTCACCATTTCTGTACAAAGCAGTTTTCTGAAGGAGGAATTTTTAGTATTTCACACTGTATTTAAAAGTTGGAAAGTAATCCTGAAAACTACTACCAAACACTGCTGTAAGACATGTCGGTGGCAGGCATGAGTCTGCCACCGACAGCCATTCTCTTCACTTCATGTGGCTCAAGCAATGTAAAATGGAAACAATAACACTACCTTTTAAAAAAAGAGAAGAAAAGCAGAACACTGCTACATCTTTCTCCATTTCTTATATTGTGATTAATGCATGTACATATTTTTTAATATGCGTTTCTCCAGCAAAACTGGCTTTAAACTTTTAAAAATATTAACATTATTTTGCTCCTTTCTTCTACATGGGCAGCTTCAAGAGAAAAGGCTCAACTATTCTGTTAGAAACGTCTCTAAATTACTCTAAACATTGCCCTCAATTTGTTCTAAATTCAGGTACTGGATTAGGCATGTTGCCCCTTTATTTTATTACATGTAATTACTCATAGATCAACATGTCAGGGTTTCTGATTATTGGTAAGGAGATTTTAAAATGTCTGTACTTTTCAAAGATTTCTACTGTTGAATAGAATACAGTACTGAATGTAGAATGAAAAAAGAAAGCAGGAATGGGCAACAATAGAAAGAAATGCAGCTGATATAATTTTGTGTTTATGTGTGTCTCTTTATGTGCTTGGTTAATAGCAGGATTGAAACATATCAACTGTTTTAACTAGCATGCTTCTAGAATAAAGATATTTTATTTGGGAGATATGATGTACATATTGTATTGATACCATGTTAGTTTGAACAGTTTGAGGGAGAACCTATGGCTATCTTAAAGAAAAGAGAATTCTTTATGAAGCAACTAGACCTGAAAGGCACTGTTTTGGCAACATGTTATTTTGCTAGCTGTTTTCTATATACCAATGACAACAGGGTGGAGAGAGAAGAGGAGACATGAGTGACTGACATACCTTCCTTCTAATCAGAGAATTTTCTGATCAGAAAACAGATAAAGTTGGTGTCAAGAGGTCAACAGGATCTTGATTAGGAGCAAGTGCTTAAATTAGATGTCTTAATTCAGAGGAAGACTTTAGCATTACCTGCTATGATTTCCTGGATTTAGGATGCAGCCTATAGGATACAAGACCTAAAATACAAATTCTTTCTATAATTTTTATAATTTTTTTTTTAAACAACACAAAAATCCTCAGCTCCAGAAAGATTAAAGGGCTCTAAACCCAGATTTAAGAGTCAAGAGCAATCAGGAATGATGCTAAGGAATCACCTGGTTCTTAATCCTTCTTAAGCAAAAGAAAGTGTTTCAGTAATGGTCCTTACAAGTGGCTTTGTAAGACTTTGTTTAAGGATGCGAATGGCAATTGCATGGCCACAAGACACTGCAACCATTGTGAGTGCAAGCCAATTGTCAAGGGCCCAGTTTATGATCACACAAACGGAGGGATGCTGGGGTAGCTGGAACTTCCTGGACTGGTCATAAGTAGCATACATTCCGTGCTGTTGTAATTTCAGTTGCCAAACAAGTAGTTTTTGAACAAGTACTATATGTATACTGAACATCAGTCCAATCTGAATTTCTTAAACTGAGCTTTCTACTGCCTTTCTTTCTGCTGGGGAGCACACCTACGTTAGCTATTCACTTTAAGTACCTGGAGTCATAGGAGACTGAAGAGCCATTTAGACCACTGAATTCAACCTTCTGCTCAGTGCAGTAATGAAAAGTGAAGCATCCTCAGCTATGTAACTATATGCATCTCTGCTTGAACACATCACTATGAGAACCATCACTAATTAGTTACACTGTCAAAAGCTGTGCTGTTAAGAAGTTTCTCTTAACAAGAAATTTAACAAGACCTTAGCTGATCTTGCAAAAAAAGATAAGCAGATATGGTCATAATTAGCCTTTCTGTGGGAAACTACTAAAGAATCCCAGATCTTTAAGGCTGGATTGGGACTTAAATAAATTTTTAAAAATCTGAGCTTTCGGATTCGTGCTGAAGCCCATCTTCAGGGAACTTTTCTCTAGCTTCTGGCTAGAGAGAAGTTCCCTGAAGATGGGCTCCAGAGTCCAAAAGCTCTAAAGACAACCTCTGGTTCTGGGGACTGACCCATACTGGACCCTGAAACATTGTCCCGGGACACATATAACCCTTCATTCATGAAAAATAAATCACCAACAATCACCAGAAGTTGAGCTTGGCTTGAGGAAATATTTATCAAATTTATATTAATTTATATAATTAATATATAAAGATTTGTCCAATTGTCAGGCTCCCATGTACTTGTTTTCAGATCTTCATGGAGCTATGTTTTTTGTTTTGTTTTTTTGCTGTGATACATTTTTTTGTTTATTATTTGATCACTGGAATTGTTTATACTTTTAATTTTGGTCGGTCATTCATTCATTGCCATCTATTCTGAGCTCCTAATAGCTCTTTACATGGAATCCTACAGAACTGCTCTTAGCTAATTAAAAGCAGGTTTTTTTTATCCAAGATATCTATTTCTACTATACTTGGCTTTAATTTTCCTTATAATCAAGTCTAGCATTTCATGGTCATTTTCCCCCAATGCTCTGTTACTTCACTTTCTTGACTAATGTCCTCTTTGTTAGATATTATTGATAATTGCTGATCTCTTTTTCCATCAACTAAAGGAGAAAAATGTCAGCAACATTTTTGTTGGCAAGATCATGTTTGATGGTGTTTGTCTCCCAACACACTTTGGGACAATTCAAATCCATATCATTATTACTTCATGTTTATTTGAAAAATCTGTAATTTACATTGTAAGCTATTACATTTACATATCCTCTCTTTAGTTGGAAGGCAGTATTAGTGTAGCCTGCTCTATCATTAATTTTTTTTTCCCATCTCACAGATTCACAAAATAGATTTACAACTCCTGCTGTTGGTTTGTCTGATTGAGCTGTCCAGTATTTCTATATAGGGAAAAACTTCTGGGACCGGTTGCAAAACAGCTGGTCTCCAATAGACCAGTCAGCCAATGTTCTTTAACTAACTGTTGCACGACAGTTTCCACAATTCCTGGAGGAAACGTCCTATCTTGATCCGTCCCAGTCGGGTTTCAGGCTTGGGCACAGCACGGAAACGGCATTGGTCGCGTTGGTTGATGATCTCTGGAGGGCTCGGGACAGGGGTTGCTCCTCTGTTCTGGTCCTATTAGATCTCTCAGCAGCTTTTGATACCATCGACCATGGTATCATGCTGCACCAGCTAGAAGAGTTGGGGATGTGGAGCAACGTGTTACGGTGGTTCTCCTCCTTTATCTTCGACTGGTCGCAGTTTGTGTTGACAGGGGGGCAGAGGTCGACCTCGAGGCCTCTCATCTGTGGAGTGCCGCAAGGGTCGGTCCTCTCGCCCCTTCTGTTCAACATTTATGTGAAGCCGTTGGGCGAGATCATCCGTGGCTTTGGGGTGAGATACCACCAGTACGCTGACGACACCCAGCTGTACATCTCCACCCCAGGCCACCTCAGCGATACCCTTGAAGTGATGGCCCAGTGCCTGGAGGCTGTACAGATCTGGATGGGGACGAACAGGCTCAAGCTCAACCCTTCCAAGACTGAGTGGCTGTGGTTCCCAGCATCCCAATATAGCCAGCTGACTCCATCACTGACTATCGGGACGAGTCTTTGGCCCCCATGGAGAGGGCGCGCAATCTGGGTGTCCTCCTGGATACACAGCTGTCCTTGGAGGAACATCTGACGGCTGTTGCCAGGGGGACCTTTTGTCAGGTTCGTCTGATTCGCCAGTTGCGCCCCTTTCTTGATCGGGATTCCGTGTGCACAGTCACTCATGCCCTCGTCACCTCTCGCCTGGACTACTGCAACGCTTTCTACATGGGGCTCACCTTGAGGAGCACCCGGAGGCTCCAACTGGTCCAGAATTCGGCCGCGCAAGTAATTACGGGAGCTGCATGGCGCTCCCGCATAACACCGCTCCTGTGCGAGCTGCACTGGCTCCCAGTGGTCTTCTGGATGTGCTTCAAGGTGTTGGTTATCACCTTTAAAGCGCTCCATGGCATAGGACCTAGTTATCTTCGAGACCGCTTCTGCCACCGACGACCTCCCATCGACCTGTGCGCTCCCACAGAGAGGGCCTCCTCGGGGTGCCATCAGCCAAGCAATGCAGGCTGGTGACCCCCAGGAGGAGGGCCTTCTCTGTGGGGGCTTCCACCCTCTGGAATCAACTGCCCCCAGAGATAAGGAGAATCCAAGACCTTTGTGCCTTCCGCCGTTCCCTTAAAACTTTCCTTTTTCAACAAGCCGGGCTGGCCTAACAAATCCTTTTAAATGATTTTAAATTCGTTTGTCTTTTTAAATTTTGGGCCAAATTGAGATATTTCCTTTTAATCTGTTCTTAATCTATGTATTATGTATTTATGTGTTTTTATTTGGCTGTACACTGCCCTGAGTCCCTAGGGAGAAGGATGGTATATAAATCTGAAGTAAAAAAAATAAAAACAAAACTGTCTGACTGGCACTTTCCCCCTTGAACTCTAAACAGGCAGTGGATTTCTGAGAAATGTAATCTCTAAAAGTGACGGTGTGTATCAAATCAAAGTGCCCGGGAGTAGAACTACAGGCCCCAGTAGCCCAAAGTGAAGAAAGGGAAAGGGAAATTGAAAAAGGATGCAGGGAAGTGGAGGGTTAGCTGCCAAGTCTTTTGGCTTCTTCTGAGGGAGACAGTACTGTGGTTGTAAGTGTGAACAGTTTGCAAAGCACAGAGCATGATCATGTGATCATGGGACTGTGGATGCAATGTTTTGCAACAGGCCAGAAGTGCTTTAGAGGCCATAAAACACATTATTCAAATCCATTGTAATTCCGGACTGTCATTAAATCAACAGTTGTAAATCAAGGAGTACCTGTTTCTATCTACTCTGATAGCATACAGGGCCAGTTACAACAATACTGTAAATGGCTGGCTGGCAGGCTGGCTGGATATCTATCTTATTGTATGTTCACAAGTATGAAATCTAGTTAGCCATGTATTATCAGAATATTCGTGACATCACATAAACTTCTTTTTAATTCAGTATCACTAAGGAACACCACTATAACAATATCTAAATTTTGCACAATATATATTCTGAATAGATAGTAGGAATTGATTTTATAGTAGAAATATATTACAATTCACCATGATTTTCCTATTCTAGAATTTTAAGGATTGTTAATAGCAGAGTGCCCGTTTTAGTAAATTATTCCTCTGATAATTTTCCACCAAACACACTGAAAATAAATGTACAAAATCATTATTTTAAGTCTGATGCATCAAATTTAATCTAAGACCTGTATAAAACTTGGCAGTCAGACTGAATACCCAGTTTTAACCAGGATGTACTAGTGACTGAATATTCCAGCATGAAGTTTCTCTATCTCATCACAGTGTTCCACTACTCAATATATACCATTTGCTAGCAAAATACTGAGCAAAATATACTCAATACAAGATTGGTTTACGGTAATTGCAAAATCACTCTCTAGAACCACTAAGCCATTTTACTTGCACGCAGAACAGTTTAAAAGTAGTCATTCTTCCATTATTAGAAACATTTCTTATTGAAGTGATTTCAATATATTACATCTTCTAAAGAAATCAGAGGGGAAAATATGCTGCAGAACTACCTCATTTATTTGTTTAATATTCCAACTTTATTATTTTTATAAATAACTCAAGGCAATGAACATACATAATATTCCTTTCTCCTATTATAGAATAGAATAGAATAGAATAGAATAGAATAGAATAGAATAGAATAGAATAGAATAGAATAGAATAGAATAGAATAGAATAGAATAGAATTCTTTATTGGCCAAGTGTGATTGGACACACAAGGAATTTGTCTTGGTGCATACACTCTAGGAGTACATAAAAGAAAAGATACATTTGTCAAGAATCATATGGTACAACACTTAATGATAGTCATAGGGAAATAGTTAATATAAATCTTAAGGATACCAGCAACAAGGTTACAATCATAAGTGGGAGGAGATGGGCGATAGGTCCGATGAGAAGATTAATAGTAATGCAGACTTAGTAACTAGTTTGACAGTGTTAAGTGAATTATTTGTTTAGCAGAGTGATGGCATTTGGGAAAAAACTGTTCTTGTGTCTAGTTGTTTTGGTGTGCAGTGCTCTATAGCGTCGTTTTGAGGATAGGAGTTGAAACAGTTTGTGTCCAGGATGCGAGGGGTCTGTAAATATTTTCACAGCCCTCTTTTTGACTCGTGCAGTATACAGATCCTCAATGGAAGGCAGCTTAGTAGCAACTGTTTTTTCTGCAGTTCTAATTATCCTCTGAAGTTTGTGTCTGTCTTGTTGGGTTGCGGAACCAAACCAAACAGTTATAGACTCAATAATTCCTCTGTAGAACTGTATCAGCAGCTCTTTGAGCAGTTTGAGCTTTCTGAGTTGGCGCAGAAAGAACATTCTTTGTTGTACTTTTTGATGACGTTTTTGATGTTGGGGTGTCCATTTTAGGTTGTGAGATACGTTAGAACCTCGAAATTTAAAGGTCTCTACTGTTGATACTGTGTTGTCTAGTATTGTACGTGGTGGTAGTATGGGAGGGTTTCTCCTTAAGTCCACCACCATTTCTACAGTTTTGAATGTGTTCAGTTCCAGATCGTTCTGTTTGCACCAGGAGGCTAGTTGTTCAACCTCCCGTCTGTATGCGGATTCATCATTGTCTTGAATGATATTTTTCCCGCAACATATTTTCCCCACAACAACAATCTTATGGCCCAAAGTCACCCATGGCTTTGATGTTTAAGGTGGACTAGCACTGACAGTGCACTGATTTCTAGCCTAGTATCTTAACCACTAGACCAAACTGACTCTCATATGTTTGTATGTTGGTTAAAGCTTTACTTTCCAGCAACACACACACACACACACACACACACACACACACACACTATAAATCATAGAACCTCACACTGATGATCAGTTGCAGGAATAATTTACAAGAAGATTATTAACACTTGCAAAAGTGATTTTATCGAAAATCTGAAAGCCACAGGAGAGAACATGTGCTTCTCAATTCACCCTCTACTGGAATTCTGCAAACAACAGCTCTAAGTTACAGAAGTGCATCTTATCTGGCAACTCATCTGTACTTCATCTCTAGTGTACTACACTTAATAACACTGGATATAATCTTTTAAAGGCATGCAAATAATACTATATCCTGTATTACCTAGTAAATCAAATGCTGCCTTCTTCTTTATCTTGTTAGCAAAACTCATTACTGTATACCTCTTTTCATAAGACAAGATAAACTTAACACAAAATCATTTTAGGGGACCTAGAATCAAATAGTATATAAAATGCAGTTAATTTTTCTCAGTTTTTCAAGCTGTATGGAACAATGTTATATTTAGTGTTCAGCGTGTCAGGTTTACTTTTCTAATACTAGAATTAATGCTTTCTCTGGTACATTGTCTGCTTTTTTATAACTGTGTATTACGATTAATTTGGCAGTCTTGTTTCTTAACTGCAACTTTTGTTAAACTTGAGGGGAAACTGGATTCATGTTTTAGGTTATTTGTTAACCTAAAAAGTTTAACCCATTGAATGTCTCTATATATTTGTTTTCTTGGCTTAAAGAACCAAATTATCTAATAAGCCAACAGAAAATGATGTCCTTTTTCATTCAGTACATTTCTTTAAAGTAGTCTTAAATATGCAGACCACTGATTGATTTTTAAAAGAGAGAAGAAAAGGCTTTTTTCAAAATGTAAAGGTCAAATCAGAGGAAAAAAATCTATATTACTCCATCATAAAACCTTCATGATTCTTGACGAATGTATCTTTTCTTTTATGTACACTGAGAACGTATGCACCAAGACAAATTCCTTGTGTGTTCAATCACACTTGGCCAATAAAGAATTCTATTCTATTCTATTCATGCTTCAGACCAGCTGGCAAATCTTATATTAATACCTTGGATGTATTTTTTTTTCCCAGCAACTCAATGAAAGATGTTGATGTTTTTGTAACAACAGATACATGTAACAAATACACTCACAATTTTATTGCCTTATGAAGGCAAGGACAATTAGGCTCAGAAGTGGGAAATATAGCAGAGGAAGAGATACAAATTGCAGGATGTACCAATTATTCCAAGTGACTTCAAAATGTACACAATTTATTTTTAAAAGTTTTTTAATTGTCAATAACAGTTTTTGATATTCTATCAAAAAAATGAATAATAACAGGAGAAGATAAGAAACTGTGATCATGGTGTCTCCCCTGCCAGGTACAATAGTAAATACAGTATGATATCTGATTTTGTTATTTATTCATGGGATAATGAAACTATTATAGATAGGTTGTGATAATTTTATCCTTTACCTTACCCCCCAAAATAGAATCTTGAAACAATATTTAAAATTTATTATAACAGTACACAGAGAAAACTGAAAATAAATGCAGATTTAGACATGATTAATTTTTAGAATGAGCACTCACAGCATTTCTAATTTAAAATATAAACACAAATTTATTTATACAATCATATAGAAGAACTTAATCACTCCAGACAAGAACAGAATTCTTAGTATCATATTTTTAACTTCAATTTTCAAATAAATATAAAACGTGATAAAATCAAAACTGTGTGTAAATATAGTTTATTTCTATGTGTCTATTAATGACACTCAAAACAGACAATACAAAAGCTAAGAAGAACATGAAAAAAACCAAAGCACATCCCTTCCAACAGCCTATACCCAGAAAAGCAGGGATTAACACTAGAAAATACAATGCCCTAATAAAGAATTACCAAGGAGAAAACCATGTCCCCACCAAAAATGGCGGGCAAGCTACTATGTTTCCCTGAAAATAAGACCCTATCTTTTTTTTAACCTCAAAATAAGCGCTTGGCCTTATTTTCGGGGAGGTCTTATTATTTGGGGGCGTGTGGAGCAAGATGGGGATCCTCTTGCCATTTTACCTGATTTCCAGCTCTGCATTTAAATATTTTCAGGAAGGCTTATTTTCGGGGGGAGGCTTATTTCAGCGCATGTGCTCAAAAGCCCGATTGGGCTTATTATCATGGAATGTCTTATTTTCGGGGAAACAGGGTACTATATATAAAGAGAGAGCAAACCTTACACTCACTAGCACTGATGATGTTACCTAGTTGGATAATGAAACATCTGCAAGCAAACAACCAAGCTCAGGGGAAGGGCTTCTTTCTACATTGAGTTACATCAAAGAATAATAAACATGATAAGCATGTTGGGTGACAAAAAAACCTCTATCTCTGAGATGCTCTATATTCTCACAGATGTATGCTACTGATTTACAGTAGGACTTTTAGAAATAAGTTTAATTTGGCCAGACAATATTACAAAGAGATTTAGATCTATGATGCATAAAATCTAAACGTACTGATTAAGCATTAATTATTCATTGCTCAGGCTGAAATCCTACATTTTTCCATCTCAGTCTGACCTGTGAAGTGCCTTTTGTTCTCTGCATCATCTGCAAAATATATGGCCAAAATTTACAATTGTATCTATACATGTCTTATAATTATAATTAAGACATGTACAGATACAACATGGTTTGGATGCTTTAGCATCTGAAATATTTGCATGCATTCTGTATTTTAAAAAAACTATTTTATATGAAACTAAGAAACAGAATGATAGTTCATATTCAAATTAGATTATAGAAAATCATTGTATCCAAGTTTTACAAAATAAATATATACTTCATCTAAGAATGAAGTGAATTCATCAGACGATCTTTCATTTTTATTGGATTCCTTGAAAAATATTTTTAAAAGGTTGGATATCAGATTTTGTTGTTATTGTTGGCACTGCTGTTGCTATTGCCACTGCAAGAAATCTGTCAGTTCTCTGACTCATATGGTTATGTCCATCAAGTCAAATTATATTCTTAAATTTGGAAATGAGTGTTTTATGAAGAATTTAGTTTATATATTTAGAGCTACCAGTATTATCTATAGAATTATTCTTTTAGTTTAATTCACTTTAATAATTGCTATGAATCAAATTCTTTTTGAGTGCATTTTTTTAAAATTTCCCCAAAAATATTTCATCAAAAATACTTTTTGATTTAATGTGCAAGAAAACAAAATACAGCTCAGTATATAACTGTTACACAAAACTTTTTGGTGCACATTTAAATTTGGTAGTTTTGCATTTTGATTTATGGATGCCTTATGTATATAATGTTATGTTATAGAAAGTTATTGTTCCGTTTTATCCATAAGGAATGAAGAAGAACCAATTATGCAAGATAGCTTTATTAAAACAACTTTTAATGTAGATTTTAGATGGCTTTTATTGATTATTTTTCTCATTTTACTATCATTTCAGAGAGTTTTATTGATGTTTTCATTTATATCTGCTTTTGTTTTGCTTTTTCTCCACCGGAAAAATGTCGTACTGAATTGTGAGCTTTTTTTTTTTTAAAAAAAGAACAACATAATTTCTGCAGATGAATATACAATATTATATACAATAGTTAATTTTATGCAGATTTGAAGTTCTCATTTTAAGCACTAAAGCGCCTTGTAGACTTTAGATACATAATATTTAAAGAAATTACAGCTTTATACTAACTACAATAGCATGCTTTCTGTTCATTTCCCATAGTCATGCTTTTTTGTGATCCATTTTTTCAAACAGCTGTTGCCAAAGGCACCTAATTACAAGGAGATAGTGGACGGCCTTGTTTTAGACTCTGAATAGTACATAATTTGTGAATGCATGGAAATTACACATTTCAGATACTCGTTGTTTAAAGCAACTACAATTCTTTTTAATAAGATTAGCTAGGCAACTAAACAGTTAGGAAATAAATCTCTCATCCTGAATATTAGATACATAGATCATGTTTTAATCTTATTGCTCTTCAACAACGTATCTCACTATGATCAATAGTGTTGAAAAATCAGATTATATTTTACAACTGTGTACCAAATAATGTATATACCCTGTTTCCCCCAAAATAAGACATCCCCTGATAATAAGGCCAATTGGGCTTTTGAACGTATGGCATTAAGGCTAAGCGCTTATTTCAGGGTTCAAAAAATATAAAACAGGGTCTTATTTTGGGGGAAACACGGTACATATATTTAAATTGATGTTCTGCATTTTAAGAAAATATATTCTGGACCAAGAGGAAATATATAAATCTATTCCTGTATCTCAGCACTATTCCTTTTATAATTTGGCTTTCTCAAATACAAATATGCAAATTTGCAAAGTACAAATATGATGGAGTCTCCCTTGAGTCACAAAGAAGGAACTTTATAAACATATCCATATTGTGTTTCACAGTCATATGAAATGTGAAATTTCTCAGTCATATGAAACTAATCAAGGAGAAAAGCAACCTGAAATTAAGGAGAAACTTGCAACAGTGAAAACAATTAACAGTGGAAGAGCTTGCCTTTAGAAGTTGTGGATGCTTCATCATTGGAGGTTTTTAAGAAGAGAATGGACAGTCACTTGTCTGAAATGGTATAAGGCACAGGTGTCAAACTCATGGCATCACGTTGCTGTCACATGACATATCACGACATTTTTCCCCTTCATGGAGCTGGGGTGGGCATGGCCTGCATGTGACACATCTGGCCCGCAGGCCACCAGTTTGACATTCTTGGTATATGGTCTCCTGATTGAACATGGGGTTGGACTAGGAGACCTCCAAGGTCTCTTCCAGCTCTATTCTGATTGATTGATTGATTAATGTTTCACCACTGCCTTCTTCCAAGCAAAGTTTCACATGGCAATTAATTCTAGTATAGAATGAACCACCCTTACCTACATTTCAGTGGTGGGTTGCCCCCGGTTTGCACCGGTTCTATAGAACCAGTAGTAAAACCAGCGGGAGGCTCCGCCCACTGACCCTGATGTCATCAAAACGCTTCTGCACATGTGCATGCGCAAAAGGAACCTTGGTGGCGCAGCGGATTAAAGTGCTGTTAAGTACCACGTAGCTGCCAGCTGCTTGCAATTACTGCAAGTTCAAATCTCACCAGGCTCAAAATTGACTCAGCCTTCCATCCTTCCGAGGTAGGTAAAATGAGGACCTGGATTGTAGGGGCAATAAACTGACTTTGTATAAAAAGAACACTGCTAAGGGGAGGCTGAAAGCCCTACTAAGCAGGTATATACAAAAGTATGAAGGTTATTGCTTAACGCATTGTAAGCCGCCCTGAGTCTCCGGAGAAGGGCAGCATGTAAATCGAACCAACCAACCAACCAACCAACCAACCAACCAACCAATAAATAAATAAATAAATGCGCGACCCCATTGTGAACTGGTAGTAAGGGTAAGTAGAACCCACCCCTGCTACATTTCCATATTTTTTCTCAGACCAATTGGCAATTATAGTAAATATAGTAAATTATAGTAAATCTGGTCACATATTTCTCTAACTACTCTTTACTCACTCCCAGAGAAGTGAAAAAGTGCCTAAACATGCTTTTCTATTTATTTTCTCGATCAACTCAATTTCAATAAACATGTCTTAAACAAATAAGCTTCAGATAGAACCTTCATCTCCATCATCTGTTTTTTGGGGGTGAGAGAAAAGGAAAATATTCCAATTAAAAGTCATACGTAATATATGTTTGCAAGCCCTAATGAACCAAAGTTTTAAACTAACATAATTGCAAAATGTACTAAAAATTTTTTTAATGTGCTGATTTGTGTGATATGTTTCTGCAAAGTATGTACTTGTACGGAGATATTTAGAACAGAAAGAATGAAATCGGTGGAAATGAGGAACTGAAAGTAATAAATGGCTGAGTGCTTCAAATGTACACGGGTGTTTACATAAAGTGATGATCAGTAAGAAAGTAAGAAAGAACAAGGAAGTGAAACTGTAGAATGTGTATGTCAGTAAAAAGAAAGATATAAGAAATGTGGCTTGAGATGAGAATGGTGTCCTTTGTCCAATAGTAATCCTAGAAGGAACTGCTGTATCTCTGGATCCCATTGCAATGGTTTGATAATGTGAGTTTTCTATTGTTATTATAACTTTTGCTTCTTTCTTTGTTCCAAATTATTAGAAACAATAAACCTTTGATTTTAAAGTAAGAGTTATTGTCTGTGTTGCTGTCCTTTGTTTCTTTATTTGAATTTTCCTATGACAGTGGGAATGAGGATAACTACACCACAATATCCTGCAGTTGTGCCATGACAGCCTTTGGGCAGAAGATTTTGGAATATGTAAAACTTAACAACTTTTGTGTTACAGCCTATTTTTTCACACCTTTTGCAAGGTCAAATTATTCACTGCCAATTCAGCTGGACTGTTGCATACACACCCCTGCAGAAACTATTGGAGACAAATTCTTTTAAGTATTACAACCTGGTTTTGGTTGCATTTGACCTTTTCTCTAAAATAACTCATTTTATCAAACCATTCAAGAAAGCTCATTTATCTACTGCACATGTTTTCCAAGTCTGAGACAATCATCTCTTTTCAGAATGAGGCCCATGGCTCATGGGATATTTTTTTTTTTTTGAATAGTTCTTTTCAATTGTTGAATGTTAAAAGTTCACTTCTTCTCTGCAAATTAATCCAGTAATGAAAGGAGAGAGGACAAATCATACCTTGAAGCAATACCTCACTATGATCAAGCCTGAGTTTATCCTTATGTATGGTCAGGTTTATTTATAATAATTCAATTTTTCTACTCAAATGTCACTCTTCCAGGCTACATTAAGGCTACAAACATGTCATTTTGCTGACACTTCCCAAACATTTCCCATTTCTGGGGGCTCCATTTTCTCTAAGAATCACAATCACACACAACATCTCCTCAAGGAGCAACTGGATTATGCCAACATCTCCTACAAGTGCAGTACTGACAATTATTGTTAAGGAAGGTTCCCCCACTGCTGTTTGAAATCACATCTGGCTTTCAGCCAGGCTTCCTTCCTCAATATGATTCTCAAAGAAGCTGGAGGCCAATTTTATTGGTGTCAGCCTCCACTTTTGCTGCTTTGGCTGCCATAGGAACCGGGAGGGGGGAGAGCTGGGGAGTTTGGGGGGGGAGCGTGCTGGAGGAGGGGCGTGGCTTCGGAAGAAATGAAACTGAATCCTTGAAGTGGCTATCGGGTCAACCGTCGTGGCATTCCTGATTGATGACGCTGCCAGACGTGCTTCCACCTGACCCTGGGAGACCTTTGGATTGGATGATTTATGATGTACAGTGGGAGGGGATTCTTTCTATATGCACTTTTCGCGCCTATTGCTTTAATTTCAGCTTAGCCATGGTTGCGTTCACTTCATTTCTAGTAAAACATGGAGGTTGGGTCATTCTTTCCTGGACTTTGAAGCACACCTGACAATTGGCCTGTTTTCTATTGACCTGCATAGGTCAATCACACTGTTTTTCATCTGTAACTCCCAATCACACTGAAAATGCAACCAGTTTTTTCCCATTGCCTCTTGCTCATCCCTCCTTTTCTGTGCTGGTACTACTGACTGGCAGCCAACAAGCTAGCAGGCTGGATGCCTGCCATAGTCCAGCAACATAGGAATTCATGCAGAAGAGTATTTTGGAAGCAAAAAATTACCCTCTTTATTATCAGTATCATAGGACTGTATCAATAAGTTTGGCATGCGTCAGGACCAGGAATCTGATAATCAAGCAATGAAATCACCTGCTTAAGGACTATTGTTACTAGATATCTTTGATTCCGCTTCCTCACCCTCTTCCTTTGTGAAAATGTATCTAGCAGGACAGACTATAAAAGCTCCTACTCACTTGTCCATGGTCTCCCTACTCATTTCAGTGGAGGGGGTAAAAGAGGAAAGTATTTCAGATACTTGCTCTGTAGGCTAATTTATTCCTCTTAAATTCCAAGTCACATTCTTCTATATGCCATGGATGGTTACCAGACAGATCCACAACTATTGATCTTCACTTGGTCTATTAAGTCTCATAACACTTTTTATAATATATTTTCTGCTACGGTTAAGGACAGTACTAATCAGTTTTGTCATGTTTGGTTCAGTACATTACAATCATAGCCAAAGCCAAATTTTATTTCAATCATATTCACTTTATTCCAGAGATTCCCAAATTTTCTCGGTTCACAGTCTTTTAGTCCCATTTTAGGCATGAAAGACAGGGTTGTCATTGTTGGGAAAACAAGGGCAAGAAGGAATATTGGTATTTTGCCATCTTGAGTTATTTATAAAAGTAATAAAGGCTAGATTAAAAAAAATATTTTTAAAATGGAGTTTGCAAAATATAATATTCTGCAGTACCCCTATACATTTGCTGTGGTGTCCCTGTGAGTTTTCCTTCAACATAGTAACAACCATAACTCTACTATAGAAACCAGAATTTCTACTGTTGCCTACTTCCCAAGTTTGGACGTATATATACAGGTAATCCTCGATTTACAACCATCCGTTTAGTGACTGTTTGAAGTTACAATAGCAATGAAAAAAGTGACTTATAACCATTTTAAACACCTTACAACAGTGGTGGGACTCAAGTAATTTAACAACCGGTTCTCTGCCCAAATGATTTCTTCCAACAACCAGTTTGCCAAACTGCTCAGAAAGTTAACAATTGGTTCTCCCGAAGTGGTGCGAACTGGCTGAATCCCACCACTGCCTTACAACCATTGCAGTATTCCCATGATCACATGATTAAAATTCAAACACTTGGTTCATATTTATGACAGTTGCAGTGTCCTGAGGTCATGTGATCACCTTTTGCAACCTTCTGACAAGCAAAGTCAATGGGAAAGCCAGATTCACTTAACAACCGTTTAATAACTGACAAATTGCAGATTCGTTTAACAACTGTGGCAAGAAAGGTTGTAAAATGGGACAAAACTCACTTAACAACCGTTGTGCTTAGCAACAGAAATCTTGGGGTCAACTGTGCCCGAGTAGAGTAGAGGACTACCTGTAGTACCTATATTGAGTAACATTTAGGATGAAGGATAAAAACTGTTATAATCCAGCAATATCAGAAGGGTGCAGACTTCCCTTTGAGATGTTTTATGCAGAATTAGCACCAATAAATACATTAGCTTTTTGAGAATCGGAATTGCTTTTAACTCCTTTTTCATGATTTGTTGTAGAATTTTAGTCTTAGCAGATGTCTAGTTCTAATCAAATTTGTAAAAAACTATGGACACATGTACTTTGCAATTATTAAGTATGAATTATATAACAAATATTACAAGTGATTCAACTGTAATACTATTTTATGTCATACACTGGTCTAAGACCATAATAAAGTCATTTGCTTTCTATTTTATGTCTTCAGGAGTTAATTGATATCAGTTTTTGTTTCCTCTACAAATAATTGGCCTGTATATGCAGTGTTTATAGTAGAACAATGAACACAAGGACATTTACAAGTCATTTGCTTTGTTAGTTGTGTCATTTAGTTGTTTTTCATACAAAATATATATTTACTAACTCCAGCCTGAAATGTTTGAACGGAGATCTCAATAATACAGACTCCAATTTTAAGCTGAGCATTATAAATATAATTGTTATTAGACTGAAAGCATAAATTAGCAATTATTAAATACATAATGTAGGCAAGACCAAAATCAACTGTCCCCTTCCTAAATTTAACTAAATGAGATCCATTATAAGTTTAAGATATCTCCGCAGCATTAGCATACTTTGTCATTTCAGATACAAGAAAGAAATGAAGCAGCAAGGATATTGTATGAACAAAAGGTACTGCTTTAAAAAAATAATACTGTAGTAGATGTTTAAGAACAATAATGAATCTTCTATCCTTTGTTTTATTGCTGAGTATATACAGTTTGCCTTCTACATCTTTATGAAACCCTAGCAATCTAGTTAAAAAATATTACACGGGGATGAAACCTTAATTTTGAACCCCATACACATGATAAATTTGCAGTGTGAAGTTGCAGTGGCAGAATAAGCCCATAATGTAAAAAAGATTCTTGTCTACACACCCTACCTCTGTCACTCTGCTTGGTGTAGCAACTTGGCAATTAGTGCTACCACCACCTATGGACAGGGAGTATCTTTTCCTGGTGCCCTCTCCTAATGCTGCCATGTGAGAGAGATAGGCCCCACACCCTATTTTCGTAAAAGGACGAAATAAATTAATAAAAGAGAAAAAATTCTACAGCACTACCTTCTGGTCCTTCTTAGGCATGTAACTAGGGAAATCAGCTCCCTTTAAAAGACTGATTAATCTCATAAAGTATCACTAAAATCAAATGTTTATCAAAAATAAAAGGCATTGAAGTAGCAAAAGTTTTAAAAAAAGGAATGATATTTATTTACTTATTTATTTAACACCATGTCATTCAAAATAATTAATCTTTCTGTATCAATCTTATTATATGATGTGATATTTAAATTTCTTCATCCATCTTGGGAGGGGTGTGGTCAGGCACCTATCTAATAATGTTTGCAAATTTGCTGTGGAATACTTAGGAGTGAAATTTTCATTTGATTTGCCTAAAACAAGCTATCTGAAATAGGCAGTGTGAAAAGTTAGAATAGTAAAACCAGAGTGGATAAAAATCAATGATTTTTTTAAAAAAATTAAAAAATCAGATTTTTTTTGATTTAAATGGGATTTTTTGATTTAAATCGGATTTTTTTATTCAAATCAGATTTTGTTTTATTTTTATTGAATTTATTTTAATAAAAAACTTTTGGGGTAAAAATCTATCATAAGATAGTTTTCTATTTAAGATACATAAATAATTTAGTTTATTCAGCATGAAATGGAGCTTAGTTATGTAGCATGAGGCTGTATATTCTGCAACACTGGGACTATCGGTGAGTCAACACCGGGTCAAAGGAGTAGCAGAGATGACAGTTGCTCTTTAAAAATTATGATTTAAATCAAGTCGATTTAAATCAAGTCTTTTTACAAGTGATTTAAATCATGATTTAAATCGACTTGATTAAATCAAATCCACCCTGAGTAAAACTACTTTATATACCGAATGTTGTAGAAATTAGTAACTTAAGGTCATTTGACGCACAATTTTGTGTCGATTCGTTTTTTTTGTGTTTGTTTGTTTTCTTTTCTTTCTTTCTTTCTTTTTTTTTTTGCTTGTTCCACACAATCAGAACTTACTGTAGATCAGGGAAATATAAAGGACAAAGTTATGTTAAATCCTAATCATAACACTTCCCTTCCCTTTCCATGGCTTGATGAAAAGCGCAATAGCAAATTCAAAAAACATACTGGACTCTGGTCTGCTTTAGAAAGCACCTAAAAATATTTTTGTTTGTCATTCTATAAAGACAGCAAAAATGAACTAATAAACATAATACAGAATACATAATCTGCTCATAACAATCAATGATTCTAAATTAATTATTTATTTTTACTGGAAACTGTAACATATGCTCAAAACCAAGAAAGGCATTTATTTGCACACTACATTCTTGTATTAACACATTTTGTTTCAAATAATTAATAATGAGCAACCTAGAAAAACAGTGACAAATTTATAGTGGCAGAAGCAGGAAAAAAGAAAGATAAAAATAATATATAAACACCATCTGTAACACAGTGCTGTGGGAGAAATTCTCCTGACAAAGCAATCCCACTTTGGATTTTGAATACGGTAACTTTGAATTATTTTACTGCATCTCATACAAGAGATTACACTTTGAGAACCAGCCAAACCTACCTGAATATTCTACATTTCTAGAAGACTTACAACAGTTCATTTAGTAACCATTCAAAGTTACAACAGCTCTGAAAAAAGTGACTTGTGACTGTTTTTCACACTTACAACCATTGCAGCATCCCTATGATCATATGTTCAAAATTCAGACGCTTGGCAACTGGTTCATATTTATGACAGCTGCAGTGTCCTGGGGTCACGTGATCAGCTTTTGCAACCTTCCGACAAGCAAAGTCAATGGGGAATCCAGATTCACTTAACAGCCATGTTAACAAATGCAATGCTTCACTTAACAACTGTGGGAAGAAAAGTCATAAAATGGGATAAACTCACTTAACAAATGTTTCATTTAGCAACATCAGTTTTTGGCTCACTTGTAGTCATAACTCGAGGATTTACTGTACTGTATTAAGGCAAACATCTTCCCTAGAAAATGATATTTAGAGACATGCTTTCTTTCGCTCTAGAGGTCCTATGTAGCCATCGTGACAAGAGGTTTTCCCTCCACAAGTAAATCTAATTATGTTTTTAAAAACACATGCACACAGGACATCTTGTAGCAATGAATTAAAGAAAACACATGTATCAAGCGCAGGAATCAATGGAGAAGAAAGACAATTTATGTTTTGGATCAGAGCCCTTCTGCACATTTATGCTGACAAAAATTAGCATATACAGTATGAAGATGAGGAAAACCTGTTATTCTCCTGTGTCCATTACTGATCCTGAATATCACATATTCTTGATAAAGAATTTCAGTTCTTTGAATTATTCATTTTAATGTTTGCACAGATAGCAATTTTGAAGCTTTGCAGGCAATTTCCAAAATTTTATGGATTAAGGAAGATGGGTTGGGAAGAAAGAAAAATTTAGGTAGAGTATAATGTTTTAGAATTGTTATCCTTGTACTTACTTAAAATCTTGTACAAGTTTCCTCAAAAGCCAAAGGAGATGTCCCAGCAGTTTAAATGCCTATACTTCAACAGTTTCTTTTCACACATGCTTCCTTTCTTAAGAGTCATGTTCGTACCAGCTTATTTTAATCATGACTGCAAATCCACTTTAACAAAAGTTGCAAAATATAATCTGAAATTCAACTAAAATTGGGAAATAAACATTAGGAGTAAAAATAACAAAGGTGTTGAGAACTGCATATCTGAAAAGGGGATTGCTATTTTTTCAGTAAAATTGTTATTTTATGCGTTTTACATGAATTTGATTTTTTAATGCAAATAAGTATCATTCTAATTATTATTTCCATCTCAATAGTCACAATTCATACTTTTATATTCAATTCATATTTTAACATGAATGAAAAGAGTCATATGAATGCCTGTATTTCTATTTTTCAAAAGTTTATCCTGAAAGGAGTAGGTTCATCTAAAATGGAAAAAAAATTGGGTCATATCTCTGATTTTGAGACAAAATTTTTATTTTATCACCTCAGGGTCAGAGTCAGTCTCTGCCTTGTATTCAGTTTATGGAGTGAGTTGCCTTTACTTATGGATGTAAAAAAGGATGTTTTATAGTCCTTATGACAGCCAAATGTATTTGGTATTTGAGATTTAAGATTATAATTTAACAAATGAATGTTTTCTATAGAGTTCTACAGTAATTCACAAATATATACATCATCTTCTTGCATCATCATCACTAATATGTAGTATGCCTTTTATTTATCAATGCATTTATTACTATTTGAAAATTATCAGAGCAATTATCATTCCTATTTTGGCAGATCATGAGAGTAGAATTTAATTTTGATATCTTAAAATCATGTCCAACGGATAGAAGCCAGACCTGTTCACATAATGAAAATCTGCCTGAACACACAAAACATGTATCTGCTACTGGAAGGATTAGCTGGTCTTCCTTTGCAGGGAATTCCAAAGCTCAAAAGCACCCACAAAAATATCCTTTATCATTTCTGTGTAAGCATGGATGTGGGAACTGCCAAAAAAAGAACCTTACTCACAGTTCCTAAAATCTAAGCAGATTTTGGAATAACATCCTTACCTGGAATAACATTATCGCCCAGAGCCCCACTCTGAGAGAGATAGGAAATAAGAAATATAATTACATAAAAAAAAAACATGGTTCAATGTAGCTTCTGGTTTATGCATTGTATCATAATGAATTGTGCCTGGAAACAGACAGTCGCCAGTAGCACAATTTTAATAAAGCACTCATATATACTCCACAACCATAAGAATTTCACTGGGGAGAATTAAGCTTGTCATTTCCAGCATATTGGACAGAAGAAAGAGAAAGAAATCTATTTAATAATATAAGGAAGACCACTTAACCACAAAAGCTTCCACGCTGCATTATGAAGTGATAAAGCAAGACACACTGTTCACTGTCCCTTTAAAATTCGAAACAATGGCATATTGTTCAGATCAACACAAATTAACTCTTAACTTTGTCTACAAATTGAACTCTAATCTGAACTAATTAAAAACTCTAAACCAAATAACAAAATGAAGAAGAAAAATCAGCAGAGGATTCTCATTAACTTGTCCCTAATACTTGCAATCAACTTTGTTCAGTGAAGAATTAATCCTGCATAGCCAGGGAAAACTTTAAGAGTTATTTATGATGCTGCATCTTGTTCTTAAGATGAAAGTCATTTTCTAATTGCTGAAAATTAGCTGTGTCTTATTTCTAGGCCACAAATATTCTCATAACTTGTGGGCTATGCATTACATCATTATCCACTTTCAGAGCAGACATTTAATTGGAATTTCTGACAATCCATCTCCAGCTGTGCTCTCAACCCCTAATGATTTATGTCTTCTGATGAAATATATATAATGACTTTACGTGCCCTGTGAAAACATTAGCATTAAACTCTGTAGCTGTGGCTATTTGAATAGGCTTTTATCCTTTGCCAGTAACTACTCCAGGTGCAGACTGATTTAAAGATGTGCTATACTTTTGCTTGGTTGTACCACACAGAAATACAAAAGCTGAGGAATTATATCACAGAATGTAAACATCAGCAAGTACATCTCACCAATTGTCCAAGCTCACAGGGATCTGTACATGTTAGCATAGTCGTTCAAGGTTGCTAGCATGCAAGGATGTTTTTATTCTTCCTTGCCCAACAGTTTCATTGATTAATTAATTAATGATTAATTGATTGATTAATGAACTTTCTGTTGACCTAAACTGAAAAATACTAGCAACTAAACATCTGAATTAGTTTAAAATCCACAAGTATGTAGTTTCACTTAATTAAGTCAGGTAGGTCATAGTAAGTCATAGTAGGTTTCAATATTTCTTTTTTTAAAAAACCATAGTTTTCTTCAAATAGTTCTAAAAGTATTTTCTTCCCGTTTTATTTAAGGAACTTAATATTTAAACTGGTGATGTGATTACAACTCTAAAGTTTACTATTGCTAATAGCAAGAGAGACATTTTTCTTCAGTGAGGTAATAGTGATAAAAGTTCTGCTAAATGTTAGTATTTGCTTATCTGAAGTCAATGATTCACCCATGGTTTCTTGCATTTAGCCTTAAAGAAATTTCTGGTCCAAGGGTATGGTCTGCCAATAAATAGAGCTTGGGATGAATAATTATACTTTCCCATTAATCAGAAATTCAGTAAAGACTTATATAATACCGTAGCTATTTTGTTTCCTATAGTATTGACATACATTTCCATAGCATTTCTACTTTACTTCATTTGCTGCTATATACATTATTTGGAGAACAGGAAGAAATTCAATATTTCCTACTTAGAATCTAGATCATAAATATGTAAGTGAAATCTAAGTAGAATATATTTATGATGAAAAGGTTTTATTGTTCAGTAAGACTCAAGAATTCAGGATTTTCCTAATGTTTTAGAAGATAGGGTAGTAAAATAAAATTAAATTTCAGCATTTTTTTTAATCTGCCAAGAAGGTTGTGATTGTTGTTTCTGTCTTCTAGGTATTAGCTATCCCATCCATTTTTTAAAATGATTTTCAGATATGATTAGCATATCCTCTTCATTGAAGTTATTACAACAAATTGAAAAGAAGCATCAGAACTATACATCGTGGCACCCACCCACCAGAGGTTGGCAAATGGGCCATTTCTGGCCTCTGGAGGGCCTCGGGGCAGGGGGAAGCCGTTTTTGCCCTCCTCAGACTCCCAGAAAGGCTCTGGAGCTAGGTGAGAGAGAAAAATGGGCCTACTGGGCCATCACATGCCAATCAGCTAGCAGACGAGGTCAACCCATTCCTGAATGCTATCTCCACCGCAATGGGAAAAAAATCAATTTTCATTTCAATACACTACTTAAAAAACAAAATAATTATATTCAAGTTATACATTTTTAAAGGCATTAGTTGCTACACTTCTTATTCCCTAAAGTATCATCTTTATCAATATAAGTAAATGTACTTTCATGTGCTTTATTTGCTCTAAATTATCTTTTTGAATACTTTCAAGACAAAAGCATTGTTAAAATTAATATGCACCAAATATTTCCCTGTAACTGGTAAAAATACTTTTATTATCTTTGCCAAAAAAAGATTACTGACAGATTTTAATAATACATAACTATCTTCTTACTAGTAGATGCTTCAGAGACTATTCCCTCCTTTTTGAATAAAGTAGAAAATCCACAAATTACTAAACAAAAGGGGGAAGAAAAGGAATTGTAAAAAGATTTTTCCCCTGAAGAATCTCCAATGCACTGCAGCTGTTTCAGGCTTTAAAGAACACAGGACAATTTTTATTTTGAGGTCTTATTTCTCTTTTCTGAGGCTATGATCATATAAACATAAGCAAACTGTGTAATTTACTTCTCCCACAGCTATTCAGAGGGAGTTTCTTACTGATGCTTTCTTCATACATATTTGAAATACAAATATTTTAAACTGCAACAAATTTTTCTAGCATAACCAAATACCATTGCCTACCCCAAGATATTCCATTACATTCCCCTACTGACAGACTTAATTCAATAATCCTTATCAGTTCTATTAAAATTTTATAAGATTCTCATTGCACTTGGTTTTTCTTGAAACTAAGAAAAGTCTTAGTTTCATATTGCAACAAACTTCAAAGCTGTGGAGGTTTATAAGCAGTTTAATGCCTGAAAATTTGAATTAGGGTATTATATTATTATCTTCTCCCAATATTAATACATGAATATCATTGTGGCTAAAATAAACATATAGAACAGAAAATAAAATGACTGAAGACAAAATTTCCTGGTCCAATAAATGAAACCTTCATCTCAAGGGACCATAATAAATAAATAAGGCCAAGGATTCATAGCATCTTGTGTTAATAATCATTACATAACCTCCAAACATAGTGATTTTGAAATATTTAACTTCATTCAGACTGCATACCACCTTAGAATTGTCTGCCAAGTCGGTGAATTTTTCTTATCAAAATCAAAATTCTTCGTGTACTCTTCTGCTATCTAGTCTTTTTAATAGTATTAAGAATTAAGTTAAAGATTGCTTTGCATATTTGTTAAGTGAACTCCAACATTCCTCCAACATTCCTCACCTGATTGTCAGAATATTTTTCGAAAACTGAATATTGTTAGCAGTATTCAAAAATTCAAATCTTCCTTTCTTGGAAGACTTTTGTTATATAAAATGGCCATCAATGCCCCGTATAAAAGGCTGTTTAGATTTGTTCTCTTGGTGGCACGTAAGTTCTAAAATATACACTTCTTTAAAAAGGTACATAAAGAGGATGTGATCTAGACAAAGTTAAATGAAAATATTTTACTATTTCTTGTATTATCTTTCAATCTTTATAATGCACATATACAAATATATTCTTTTATAAAAAGTTCAAGAACGATGTATACGGTAAGCTCCAAACCAATTTAAATGTCTGAACATTGTATAGATCTAAGAAAGGTAGGTCTGTTGGCTGTTAAAAGTTATATTTCAACTTTCTTTCAGGAGCTCAAGATAACATATCTACCCCCTATAATTGTTATTTTTCTACATAATAACAATTGGCCACTATGGGGTAGGCTGAGGTGGGAGACAAATGACCCAAATTGATCTAGCAAGTTCAAGATTACTGTAAGAAGATTCCTCTGTACAGTGAAAAACAACTAATGAATGTTTATCTTTAGTCTCCCATCTACCTGCAAGAATTACTAGACTGAATCTGGTATGTTAATCCCACCTCTTCTAGTCAAAAGGCAGGTTTACATATATATCATTTAGCGGAAGAAAGCTCTATTGCTTTTTGCATGCATTGATTTCATCTGAGAGTAATTTACCAGCATTTATCAACCAGTTTCTGCAAATAGGTACTGACATATGGAAAAATGAAATACAACAGAATGGTGAAAAAACAGTTATAGAAACAAGCCATATTCATGAGTTGGTGTTTTAATTCTTAAGTCTTTTATACAGTCAGAAATATTAAAGCCTATTGTTGGATATGACTGTTGGGTGACCAGAATGGTACTTCATGATAAGTTCAAGTATTATTTTCTGTCACCATCAATGGTGCCAACAGGAAAAAGATATAGTACAGCAGTATCCCAGGGAGATTAAATCATCGTCTGCAGAAAGAAGTACCTGAAGGTCCCATTTGTAGAGCAAAATGTGTTTATTTTATAATGCATAAATAGGAGCTAATTTCATCCAAAGATGCCTATCAGTAGAATCCCTATTGATAGAGCTGCTTGGAGTACAATGATGAATGGAAGTTGGTTGTTGCTAGCAGAGTATTGGTAGGTACCATCCTTGATCACTTTTACTATAGTGGAAAACCTGGGTCTCTTGGAGCAGAAAGAGATGACTGGAAACACTTATGGTTTGAGCATCACTGTTTTGCGAGTTAATTGGACAATGTTGGTGCTAATGAAAAAGCTTGCTGGCTGTGGTGTTACTCGTGAATCAATTCCTTCTTTTTTTGTTACTTTGGAATTGGGAAAGAAAATGTCTCACTTGTATGATGTCCACTGATATGAACAGGTCAAAAAGAGGGCCATGATGCAGTCCCACTGGAATGAGGCCCTCTGGCTCTTCGCACACCAACAGTGCTTCCACCCAGCCTTCGCCCAAAGCCCTGCACCAGGAGGCTGAAGCAGACCCAGGAGGCTGAAGTCAGAATTTCTGCCCCCTTCCGACCCTCACAAAAAGACCCCAAAGGGGGAGACTCTCTGCAGCAACATAAATGTTCATTGCATGTATCCAGCCCAGGGCCCGTAGTTTGAGGACCCCTGATTTAGTGCAATATTAAAAATGCAAATAATTTTTCTGCGGACCACCAGTTGGTAACCGCTGGTCTATACATACATACATACATACATACATACATACGTATTTGTATGTGTGTATGTGTGTGTGAATGTATACACATATATACATATACATATATACATATATGTCAGCGTCTCAGCACTGACATAGAAAAGGGAGATAAAGCCTGAACTTTTGCCTGCTAAATCCCTTTGAAGCTCGGTCTCCTTGGAAATGAAGAGGAGGGAAACATTCCTGTGAGCTGACAAGAAAAGGAGTCAGGAGAGTGACTTGGAAGATAGCCAATGAGAAGCAGAGAATTGGGAATCGGAAAGGGAGGGATTGGGGGGCAAAGGTCAGTCCTGACCGCACGAGCCATGATCCAGTTGCTGTACTCGAATAAAGAGAAAATTTCCTTAAAGATTGGCAGTTTAGAAATTCATTTATTTTGAGATAGCATCAAAGTCTGACAATATACATATACATATACATATACATATACATATACATATACATATACATATACATATACATATACATATACATACACATACACATACACATACATATATATGAGGTTCACTACTTCCTCATGTAAGGGAGCCCTGAAGAACATGTTGCCAAGTAGATACAGAATTGTACCACAGCCATTATACTTGGTGAACACTTTGGGTGTTGAGACTAATCCAAAGAGAAGTGATTTGAACTGGAATTGCTTCTTTTCATACATGAATCTGAGGAACCTCTGATTTTCCGGTCTGAATTTGCAGATGAGCTTCCAACAAGCCTACCAAGATTGTTCGATATAATAGTTTTTCCCATGCATTTCTTTATCCCCAATCTGAAGGTTAAATTTTTGATGAACTTGTTCAATGGTTTGAGGTTTAGGATAGTTCTAAAATTCAATAATAACTAAATAAATAATGGCACAATGAACAAAACACTAAAAACACTAAAGATATTGTCCTGTGCACAAATCCTTTTCATTTTGTCAATGCCCAATAGCACTCCCTTCAATCTTTGATGATATATCTTATTCCTGCAGATGCAGAACAGCAAGATCTCTTGGCTTTCATTTCAATTTTAGTTCCATGAGACAGTCTCTAGCATATTTGTCTCTGCATACTTATACACAAGTGTGCCAGAACCTCTGCAGTCCAATCACAGGAATTTGATGCTATCAGTTTGAGGAGCATTGTCCTTGAATCATGGTTCTTCAAATCTCTATTTTCCTTATCTACTTCCAATGTCATGGTCAGTTCAGACTTTGAGGAGGAAACTAACAGTAAACAGCTATTTTTAAGAGTTGCCAGGTAAATCGCTTCCTGAGGAACTGCAGGCAGAGGAGGCTGCGCTGCCTGATAAACAAGAGACACAGGTCTCTTGGGAATTAGAACTCCGAGCTGCCATTGTCTCCCAGTGCAAGAGCTTTCCATGTGGAGAGGAAAATAGAGCAAAGATGCTCTTTGCAAGAAAAGAATCCTTCTAATTGTGACACTGGACTTGAACTGGTTGGTGACCCTTTTATGATGTTTTGCTTGGACTTCACTTGACCACTCTACCTGCTATTTTGTATCTGGAATTTCTCAAGGCAAGTTTGCTGGACTTTGGAGGACTTGATTTATTATTTGTATGTGCATGTGCATTTTACTCTCATTTCCTTTACCACTTGTTTCCTAAACTTCCCAAATAAAGCCTGAGATAGGACATCCTGTTCAAAAGAAACATGGCATCTTGAGAAATCAGTGCTACCATCACATCTTGAAAAGAAGAAAGGACTAACCACTGCATAGTCTCATAAAAATTGTTTATTTTATGGAGTTTTCTCATTTATTCTTTCCTTGGCTCAAATAGCACTGGGCTCAAATTATTCAGAACTGGATATGTGTTGTACAAATGAGGCACAGGTATATTCTACCAAGATTATTTTTCAAAAGAAAGAGTGAGCAATTTTATACACACATTTATTTTCCTCAAGGAAAGAAAATCAATGTTGCAACTCTTCCAAGGAAATCCTCTTTTTTTTTTCCATAACAGACCCACTGAATTTGCTCTCTTCAACTTGATTTCTCTTAAACATTTTAGATAGTCTCACCATTGAGCTGTTCAGACAGTGCAGATACAGAGGAAACAGCCTTGTCAGTAAAGATGTAATAAAACGGGCTGAAAATCCTTTGCACAAAAATGCTAGAAGTAGAGTACAACATGCCCTACTATTACAAAACTGATAGGGAAAGAGGTCACAAAGTAAGTGACCTGAAAACTCAGCATTATGCAAAATACGTACATGTATTAAGAACTCATCCAAATTACTTGAAGTTTTACACCATGTGACCTCACTGAAAAAAAATTACCTTGTTTGAACTATGCCAGTAACTGAGGATATTGCAATGCATTTTAGATATTCTACAAAAAGAATAAAGTGCTTTCATTTAACATATAAAACAGATGATGCACCTTTGGTTTGGTTAGAGTAAATTCTGTAGGGCAAAACATCAATACTCTTATTGTCAACTTATCTAGAAATGTAAAAGATGTATAGACATAATGTGATTTTTATTTACTTATTTTATTATTGGTTAAATTTATTTGCCGTCTATTTCTCTGCAAGGCTACTCTAGGCAGCTAACAACAATAAAAAGGAAGAGAAACTAAAGGTGTGTAAGCAAAATAATAGAGCAATAAAATAAACAATAACAAAGAAACACATTGAGAATAAATACATCAATATGATAAACAAAAAAGATGGAGGGGGGAATGGAGTCTGCCATCAATCTAGAAACCACCTCCAGTATGGAACTCCTCCATCCAATCCCCAGGCCAACCTTTTTATTATCTTTAGCTTATATCATTCTGCTCTGTTCAATAAAGCAAAAAATAAAAAGCAAAAAACTATTCAATAAAACGTTCTAGAGGCGGCCTGCAAAAACTGTAGCAGGAAAAGGGATAGATTGATAAATTAAAAATCACCACAACCTCCAAAATAATACCTCACACACTGAGTAGCTGATCCAGAGCTAGCAGAGTGGCACTCTGAACGTGCTTGGCAGCACATCTTTCCACAAAGTGGCAGTGAATTTATTTGCCTTTTTAAAAGTACTCATGGGGTGCAGGCCTGTTCTAGACTGTAGCTACAACTTGCCAAATAAAACATGAAGTCGATATAAATAAAATTAAATAAAACATAGTATAAACCTGCTTTAGCCAATTTTTACAATTACTCATTAAAAGATCTGTTCTTGACCTAGAAACCATTTTCTGAAAATGCTATTTCTACAGATTTCACCAGGCAATTCACTATACCCCCACCTAAAAAAAAAGCATCTTAATTTAGCATGCAAACAAACTCAATAGCATGCTAATTCAATAACAATATAGTGTTATGCATCTGACAGGTTTATTTCTGTAACAGTTTATGTTTTCATTATGTTCTGTCATCTGCTACATGGATTTTGTATTTAAGAGGATCTTATTGCATCTACCATGTTTACTATGAATTTAAAATAATGAATTTACAAAAGATACCTTGTTTAGAAAGTGTTCAAAATTACTTTTTTATTTGTAGCAATAGGTAAAACATCAGTTACTTGATGTTCAAATCCAGACAAATCAATAATACATTATAATTAGTCTAGATAAAATTGAAAAGACCAAAAAAAAAAAAAAACCACCCCAAATGATAACGCTATTTATATTTTCTTGCTAATGTGCAGAATTTGTCAAGCTCCTACCTGAGACTAGCTGGATCAGAACAGGCACTCAAAATTCTAACTGTAGAATTAAGAAGCTATTAGAAAAGAATTCCAGCAACTATTGTGTATCAAGTGTGAATTCTATTTATACTGTAAACATTGTTCAAATTCTTTTTCTTTTGCCATATTATGTAAAGAACACAAAGCCACTCTCTTTTGGATGGTCTGTTTCCATTTGTTCCTTGTTTTAGAAACGGTTAGATCCAGTACCAGTTGAGGAGTAACTAACACAGTACTTATAGTTTCTTTAAACATTCCTGTTCATATAATTATTTTAATATCATTGGCTAGCAATCTTAAAAGCCATTAACAAAAATTGTCTGAAAAAGGACACGGTCTTCTTCTTCCAGCTCATTAGCAGGACAGACACTACTCAGGACAGATGCAAATGTTACAATATCTAATATCTGACTCTTTATCACTGCTAATGAAAAAAAAACTTCAGTAATACAAATAGAACTGTTAGCTGTCACAGTAAAAATAGGAAAAATTTAAGACAGATAATAGAACATTCGGAATTGAGCAAAGTAAGGCAGAATTTGAAATTGAACTATGTACAAATGATGAACATGTAATTGCTAGAAAGGAAAGACTTTTATTGAAATTTGAAATGAAAAAGAAATAGTAAAGGATTGTATAATAAAATGGGCTAAGAACTTTGGATCTAATATACTGATGGAACAGTAGGAAAATACATCATTAAAAGGACTGAAATTTACCTTATATCTTACCTTAGAATTTTTATAAAATGATGTACCATTAGTTGTCTAGATTATATAGTTACTTCAAATTTATGTTAGGAATGTGGACCAAATGAAGGATAATTTGATCATACCAGATGAACTTGTAAAAAACAAGAAATTTCTGGATTGAAATATATATAATACAAAGAATTTTAAAGATCAACATTCAAATGAAACCAGAAATTTTCTTTTTGGGATTAGTGGCAATCAATTAGAAAAGAGCCATGAAAGACAATATTTATATACAATTACTGCTGCAAGGTTATATGCACAAAAATGGAAAGACTAAAGACGCTACAACAGCAGAATGATTGGGAAAGGTGAAAGAACTAGTAGAGATGGCAAAATTAATTTGTTTGATTAGAGAAACATCAAAAACTATATTTACCAATGCCTGGAAACCTCTTGTGGCATTGCTTCCCAAACCTTTTCCTTCATTACCCAAAACCAAGTATTCTATCAGAAAGTCCTTTTTACCGCTTATTAGAAAGTCCTTATTTACATTTCCCTGTTGTGATTGGATAACGGATTCATAATTTACCCAGGGGTTTGGGAAAAAGTACCTTGCGGATCTTTTGCTGAAAAAAGGGGGAAAATGAACCTGTGATTTATGGGTTCGAAGATTAAAAACGGTAGCTAAAAATAAAATAAAAAATAAATGCCATTCATAACTGTTGTCAAAAAGATCAGAAGCTGCTTCTTTGTAACCTTTTCTTTTTATTTTCTATTTCTATTTCTTTTCTTACTTATTCACTATGGTAGTCTTTTCTAATGTTTGTATTGTTTTTATTCCCTCTAAAAATCTCTTCAATAAAAATTATATTTTAAAAAAGAAGGGTTTTGTGATACCTTACATTTATCAGTAAGATCATTAAAATCGAAATTCTTTAATCCGCTTGCTGATTTTTTCTTGAAGCAGTGGGAAAGTTGCTGTATATAGTTCCCTGATATAGAAGGAATGTACAGATGTTCCAAGCCCTATAATATATTAAAAGCCACATCTTCCTTTCCCAGCCTCTGAGAAGTTCAGTACATCTTATGCTTTAGCCTCACTATCACTTACAACAAAACAAACTCCTAGGCATTCTTTTTCAAATGTTCTTTTCCTTTTGGAGTCAAGATTTCTAGGTGTGCAGATCCACAGATTACATGATCCAACTATCCATTATGTTCATAAATTCTCCTTGATCCTCTCATTCACAGTGAAGTGTTTTTTTTAATTGTTTAAAAATGGAATTTATAACTATCGATGTGATGATGCCATTTTAATCCAGTAGTACAATAAAAACAGATTAACAAAATTTCTTTCAATGCTTCCACTGATATAATTGCAAGCTCCCAAGTTGGGAGAATATAAAATAGAATGAAGCTAACTAAAGAAGTAAATGGATTTAAGATTAAGACAAATAACTTTTCTAACTTGCAATTAAGCACTATCTAAGGAAATCAGGCTTGAAGATAAGTATCAGAGATTAAAGGTGACACAGTATAATTCATACAGCTATTATAAACCAGGTCAGAGATAATAGAAGAAAAATTTTAAATGAATCATAGTCTAGTTCCTTCAAATAGACCCAATGATTTAAAAAAAATCACATTCATCTGTATTTGCTTTTTAAAAGACAGCATGTTAATAAATATGCAGTAATTTTAATTCTAACAATTCAAAAGGATTGAATTATCTATTTTCCTTAGCTAATATTTCTTCAAGTTCAAACTTTATAAAATGAAGCAGACACTCTGAATCAAAATTTCTTTCCTCTCAGAAAAAAATTTGTGACCTGGAACACCACAACTGTAGCTTTTTCCCAGCATCACCTTATCCTGGAGAACAAATACTGAAACAGCGTTCTCTAGTGTGCATGATTCCTCAACACTAGTTAATCCTATCTGTTTTGGTTTCTATTGACTCTAAATATAATACATTGTAAATTGCCTCCAGCTTTGTTAAAATAAATGCTACTTATTTTTTATGCATTTATTAGATTTAGAAAGCTGTTCCATTCTGCATTGATTCTGGGTAGAGGTACAGTTAAAATTGTTATACCGTATTTTTCAGAGTATATGACACACTTTTTTCCCTCCTAAAAGCGGATGAAAATTTGGGTGTGTCTTATACTCTGAATGTAGCCCTGCCCACCCGCCCCACCCTGTCCTCCGCGCATCCTCTTCCTGGCTGCAGAGATTGCCACCAACAATGGCTTATGTTTTTGGGCTCTGTGCATCACAGCTTCCAAACGCTCCGTTTGAGAGCCTTTCAAGGCTGTGGGGATTGCCAAAGCGTATCGCCACCGAAAAACGCAATGTGTTTGGAGGCTGAAAACACAACGTGCGGTGCCCAAAATGGCTACCTGGAAAAGCTTCTGCCTTCTCTTACCTCTTCCCGCTTCACCTGCTTTAGTCACTGGAGCTCCCTCTGACGATCAGCTGTGCTTTTGAAGCTGTTTTTCAGCCCCAACGTGAGCGAAGCGATCTTCCAGGCTTTGCTTGCTTTCCTAATTGCTGCTCACTCCAACAATCAGCTGTGTTTTAGAAACTGTCTTTTTAGCTCCAACCAGTCCCAACATCAAAACCAGTGAACGAACTAATGTGCTGAAGCTGACCAGGCTAAGGATACTAGCCAAATGAATACCTGGTAAGCAGATTTTTTTTCCCCCTATTTCCCTCCCCAAAAACTATACTCTTATACTCTGAAAAATACAGTAATTTTATTTTACACTTTTAATATTCTGTAAATCAAGAAAGAAACAAGAATACAGACCACAACAATATTTCAACATTCGAACTATTACATTTATCGAAGGAAACTTCGATAAATAACTTTCCAGATCTGATAAAAATGTGAGTCATCGCTCTGAGATCTGACTGTGACAAAAGACTGATGGTAATCTGAACCAAGACAAAAGCCAGATGAAATATGTAATGACGTGGATCAAGATTACCATTCTGAGCCACATTACACTACACATTACACACACACTACACACATGGGGATAGGTTAGACTCTCCAAAAGCTATGAGACTCAGAGTCTCTGCTTCCAATTTAAGAGACTGAATCAAGCAGCTCAGTCAAGGAGATAGCCTATACAGCAGGGAAATCAATACAGTAAAAACAAACACAACTGCTCCCTAGTGCCTTCAGATCTCACATCTGGTTATTTCTAGTGCCATGGGAATGGGCCATGCATGGGGAAGGTGTGGTAGATATTAGATACTGATTTTGCATTCCAGTTCCTCAATTTTGTATTCTAGCTCTGGAATGGGACAACTCAGTGCAGCCAACTAACCGCAGATATTTTTGTCAATGGAAATCATGTTGCAGAAACAGTGGTGGATAACATTTATCATGTTGAATTATCCCATGTGGAATTGTCTGTCCTGTGGCATGATGACCATGGCAGGTTGGTCACTGAAGGTTGCCAGGGGCAAGTTCAGTAAACGCAAGGAAATTAAGTTCTCTTGCAGGCTGCCTGTGTAACACCTCCCACCCAACTCATTCATACCTGTAGTACTCCAAAGCCAATGGGGTTAGCTCAGGGGTCTGCAACCCACGGCTCTGGAGCCACACGTGGCTCTTTCATCCCTTTGCTGTGGCTCCCTGTTGCTCAAAAGATGCATCACAATGTGTGATACCCATCAGCACACAATTTATTGAGCTTTTCGACCCATCTTTTATTTTTATTTGGAGTTCAAAATGATTTTGTTGCATGCAGAAATAAAGAATTGTTTTCTCTGTAGCAATTCATTGATTATATAAATGCAACACACTATAGTTTTTTTATACATAGCATAAAGGTAAAAAATGACATATGCAGTGTTATCTTCATTTAGAATAGAACAGAATTTTTTATTGGCTAAGTGTGATTGGACACACAAAGAATTTGTCTTGGTGCATATGCTCTCAGTGTACATAAAAGAAAAGATATGTTCATCAAGAATCATAAGGTACAACACTTAATGATTGTTATGGGATACAAATAAGCAATCAGGAAAAGATATCAATATAAATCGTAAGGATAGGTTTTTGTGGCTCTCGGTGTTTTCTTTTCTGTGGGAAACGGGTCCAAATGGCTCTTTGAGTGTTTAAGGTTGCCGACCCCTGGGTTAGCTGCTGATAGAATACTAAAACCTCATACTCAGATCTCCAATATAAAAGCAATCCAAGATTTTAAATCTTCAGTAATCAATCATATGAGTAATCCCAGAAGCCATTCTGCAAGTAATGGCTTGCATCACAAACAGTCAAACGAAGAGTATCCTTGGAATGATGGTAGGAAACAGAGATCATAATCCACATTTAGGAAATCAACGCTCAGGCAGCTTCAAGTTTCAGATGAATTCAATACTCACAGCCTTCCCACTCTGGTTCCCACTGCCCATTTCTCAGCTTAACCTCAAAAAGTCTCTGCTCACTAAAGAAGCAACTTCCCAGCTGCCACATCACCTTCCAATTGATTATGCAACCCAAAGCAGCAGAATTTTTAGTTGGTTGCCAACACTGGGCTAAATGAGAGTTTTCCTCCCTGACATGGAGAGAAACATACTATGTGGCCAAGACACCTACACAAAGACCTGTAGTTTGCACTGGGATGAAATGCTCCTGGTTCGGAGTAGCGATGGAGGCGGGTGGTTCGGAGAACCGGTAGCAAAAATCCCTGCCCCCCCCCCCCCATGCCCAGCTGAGCCACACAATCATCAGAGGCTTTTTTTTAACTTTTAAAAGCATTTTTTCTACAACCTCTTCGGCTGAAAAAATGCTTTTAAAAGTTAAAAAAAAAGCCTATGATGATCGCATGGGTCAGCTGGGATCGTCAAAGGCTTTTAAAAGAAAAAAAGCCTCTGCCGATCAGGCAACTCAGCTTGGATCGGCAGAGGCATTTAAAAGAAAAAAACTCTTTTTTTCTTTTAAATGCCTCTGACGATCCAAGCTGAGTTGCCTGATCGGCAGAGGCTTTTTAAAAAAGCCTCTGCCGATCAGGCAACTCAGCTTGGATCGTCAGAGGCATTTAAAAAGAAAAAAGCCTCTGCCAATCAGGCAACTCAGCTGGGATCGACAAAGGCTTTTGAAAGCATTTTTTTACAACCTCTTCGCTGAAATTTAAAAATGCTTTTAAAAGTTTTTTTAAAAATTGGCCATGCCCACCCAATCACATTACCCTCCCCCTGCCCCCCACCAAGCCACATCCACAGAACCAGTAGTAACAAATTTTAGATTTCACCACTGGTTTGCACCACTGAGACACTATAGACACATTTCTCAATTTTTCCACATTGTCACTCTGCAGTGTTCCAAATCTAACACTACAATCAGAGCAGTCAAAAACCACAGGAAACAAAATCTTCAAAAATCCATCCAAGTTCTCCCAAAATAGAAGCATTTGACATTTAATTTCTCCCTGATTACCACCTTGGGAGAGAACAAAGGGATGGACAAAACTTAATTGTTTAATTTATATTTTCAGAAATAGATAGCCAATAATTATTTGCTTATTTATTCTATTCAACAATCTTTGGAAGATTCCTTACTACATCTGATATGACTTTTAATTAGTCTTCAGACTATTCTCAAGCTTGCAGTATAGACATGAGTAAAATATCAGCTACTTATTCTTATCACTCTTCATTTTTCTTGGATTATTTTTACCATCTTGTCTGATTAAAGAGTTCCTGGAAGTTTTCTAATTTCTTTTTTTCTCCTTGTTGTTAATATTCATATGTGTGCTTTTGGTTTTTAACATCTTATGTACTTAATTAAAATCCTTTCCACTTCTTCTTTCTTTTGAACAATACTTTAAGCTATCCTAAGTAATCCAGTTAAAAACAAATACATACATTCCCCAACTGGCCTGCTCACAAATTACATTCATTGAGAAATTTTCAACAAATCCCTGGCAAGCAAAATTATCCACTTTAAGACTAGAACCCAACTACATAGAGTAAACCTCCCAAGTATTCTCTTCTACCAGTATAAAGATGTTTTTTTAATAGGAAGCTATCCCCATTCCTATGTGTTTTTATTTACCATATTAACTAGAAAACATTCTTAGAACAATTCAAAACTTTTAATTCTTGGTATTTTATACCAAGTCAAGTTTTCTTTTAAAAATAACACACTGAACTATTGTGCCCTTCTGCCTATTATAAGTCAGAAATCACAGTTTACAATTGTCAATGATTTAAATTGAAGATTAAGCCAAAATGAAAGCTAATTTGTTTATTACTGCAATTTTCCATGCTCGCTCTATTTTTCTGCCATGATTTTTCCTTGACAACTGTACATCATTTACTTAAAAATTTTAAGAGTACTTGAAAATACTTTATATACAAAGACATCTTTAATTAGCAATCCCAAAAACATGATTGTCTGCCTATTGTAAGTTAATACTCACCTCTGTGCAGCAAAACTCCTCACACCTTTTGCAAGCAAATGTTCAAGGTCCCTTTCACACTGATCAGCCCATTCAAGTGGTACCCTATAAAATACAAAAGAGAAAAAGATCTCAGTATGTATGTAAAACCATCATAAAATTATATATTCAACCCATCTGCAGGAGAGCATTACTTAAGTCCGTTATAGCTCCACATGCACAATTAGCACATATCTGCCAAAGGAATACTAAACACCGATTTGCTTTTATGGCTAAAAGATGTTACAAGCTTTCTTGGAGGTTTCCAGAATGCTAGGATGTAGGTGGGGAGACAAATAAGTGAAGCACAAATTGGAAACTAGTCTAATTGTAGTATACCAATGGGGATCTCACTTGAACAAACACTAGAGACAAAAAAAAAAAAACCAGTTTCATAACACTTTTGACCAATTCATCCACTGGCATTTCTTTAAGTATATTCAGAAATCCAACATTGCTCTTTTTTTATTGCTGATTCTAAAATTTACAAGATTCCAACCATGCCAGTAATATAGTAATGGCTGAAAGGAGACGCAGCTGTATGTTTTCTGTTATGTTTAATATCAGCTCATAATTATTTAGAACCAATAATTAAAAGACTCCAGAAAAAAACTGAAATTTAATCAACTTATATATTGTATCTCATATGCTACCCCTTTTGCTTGTATTCAAAGAAAAGATCCAAGGAACATTAATACATAACATCAAATTTGGACTAGAATTAGCAGATAACTGTTTTATTCAACACTTGATTATTTAACAATCTGAATGTCATTCATTCAGATTCATTATATTTACAATTAAAGCATTCTTTTTTAAAAAAAATAGCTTGAATAATACCTACAAAACCTACATTAAAATAGTAAACAACAATAATACAATCGCCACATAGCAATAACTTCCATTTCTACCAATGAATTAAGATACTTAATACACCAGTCTTATAACAGTTGCATAGGGATTCACAGCCTTCAATCACCATAAGCAGCCAAGGCGGGGACTAGAACTAAAGTTTCAGATGCTGCTGAGAAGCCCAACAGGACTAGAAGGGGGGACACTAACATGTAAGTTGTGACACAAATCATCAAATAGCATGAATACTACTTCCATCCTATGCACACTTTATCATTTTTTTTTATTTATTTATATGCCACCCTTCTCTGAAGACTCAGGGTGGCTTACAATGCATAAGGGCGCCCTTCTCCATAGACTCAGGGCAGCTTACAATTTGTCCATCCCTTCCATACTCCCTCTGTGGTTACCCTTGGTACACCTCTCTGAAATGAATTCCCACCAAAATAAAATATAATTTGTTACAATTTGGGGTTCAGAGTGAATAAGATTCTCTTCACCACAGTATTTTAGGGTTTATAACATTATTTTAGTCGTATTTTATTTATAATATGTACTTGTGTATGAATAATCTGGTTGTTCTCATTTGTTCAGAGTTCAAAACACAACTTCCTTTGGAAATCCTTGCAAGAATTATGGTAGAACTTCACAAAGTATTACATTAATTTCAGCAAAAGGAACTGTTACCTAGTTTTGTAGTCCTGAATCTGCATCAACAGGGATCAATTACTTCCTATATTTATGGTCTCCGAAGAAAATGAGATCCAGATTTAGTAGCAAGAATCACTGATGATCTTATCTAGATTTATTCAATTCTTCTCCATATAATTCAAGTTTGAAGATGTTATATTTTCATATTTTCGGGGCTAAAGTATATATTTTTGATACTGATTAAAATATTTAAGAAATGTCAAAACTATTTTTCTACAAACAGTCTAGTACAACACTAAAATTACAGTGACCATATACTTTACATGATACTTGAAAACCATCTATTTTGTTATTTGGTGAAATGCAGGTTTAGGAATTGAAGCAACACTTCCTTTAGAAGGAACTGGTATAATACCGATACATGTTTCATGCTTCCATATTTTTCAGGTTTACTCTAAAAGTTGTTAAAATGCATTAGGATTAACTTTTACATACTGCATAATAAATATACATTAAAATTATATTTAAACACCACATTAAAATGTTCTTTTTCTGTGTCTAACTCAGTGCATTACCACCTTCTCCAAATATATTCTAATATTTTGTTAATTTAAACCAAAATAAAATTCTCAGAAATCATGATTTATGATCTACATACAACTATGGTTTCCAAGTCAGCTATAAAGCATAATTGAAACAAATACTTCTAATATCCTCCTTATAATTAATTAAGAGGAAAACATGGGAAGAGGAGGTTCATCCATACTCCGCTAAAACCATGTTTAAAATTAATATCTCAAATCTCTTATTATGCCTGATATAATATTTTTGGATCAGTAGAAGAAACTCAATCCCCTCCTGACTTTACTGCAACTTTTTTTAGCACAAGAGAGATATTCACTATTAATATGGCTATCATCAATAATGTAGTTAAAACAGATACCATCTATTAATTCGACGGAAGTCTAGTGTTTTTTGGAAGGGAGAACATTTCAGCACATTCTTCAGCCAAATAAATGACCAATGACTTTTTGAAATTTAGGTTTCTATATGAAAGAACAAGATTCTCTTGCTTTATGAAATCATAGTTGAACTTCACTGTTATTAATAAAAATAATGCAGGCCAAAATAATGCAAGTTAAGAGCACTGCCAAAGAGACATGTTATCACAATTCACCCTGAAAAATGGGACCAAAGAAAGAAAGGAAAAGGGTGAAAGATGGCCAATTCTCAATTCTTATAGTCTGGTTGAATGATCACAAAAATAATGTATCCTTCAGTTTTAAGGTTAATTAATTCTTTTATCTGAAAAAAATAGTGTTGATAAACTTTAGTTCAAAATACTATTTATGTCATATAAGTAAATGCAGGCCATTTTAAATATGCCTTCATATTGCTTTATTCAGTTATTCTATTTAAATGGTTTATTAAATGTAATGTGGCTAGGTGAACAAGATTAAAAACAATAATAAAATGATCTTACACATGTATCTGCGATTACAAGGAAGCAACACATGATACTAAAATTAAATGCAGAAATCATGTTTTCTGGATTGCAGAAAACATGATTTCATTCTTGAAATCAATGATTTTATGCTACCCTATTTTTTTTCCCCAAATCTACAAACAACCTGTGAGATGTTATTTTGCTTTAATTTACCAGTTTTAGGCACTATTTAATTATAACTCTGGGTTAGAAAAATATCTGTTTAAAATGAAGTGCAGATCATGACCTGCAGAGATAATGTATTTGTTGTACTCCCCCCTCTTCAAGACATCTATTCCTAATTGGCACTTCTAGCACAAGTAAAATAACAAGAGAATCCCTATGAAAAATGTGAAGTTGCAAAGAATTATGTGAGGCTAACAGACAGTTTGAAATCAGTAACAATTTCATAATTTGACAAAGGAGATTAAATGATGCTGTGCAAAATCTATCAACATTCTTCTAGCAAATTCAATGAGGTGATAAAGACAGAATATTAAACTGATAGATGCCAAATGCTTTACATTAAAATATTGACACATCAAATATAGCCTTCAATTCTCATTATATTTTAATAGATGACTAAAATCAGTTCTTAATTGGACTGATAAATGGAAATACTAAGATTATGCCTCAAGCTACAAGCTTAAATATTTCATAGTTAGCATCTGTTGTCTCCTTTTATTTTTAGCCTTTTAGATTTTTTTAAGCCAAAACACCATCAAAAAAGAAACAATATTTTCTATTCCTGACTCTAATATCTCTACCCAAAACAAATTATAAAAACAATAAAAATTACTGGCACACTGAGGACTACACTGAGATTTTTTTAAAAAAAATAGTTACAAAACTGTTGATACAAACCCAACTCAAAAATTGAATTGCAATTTCAGGTAATTAAACTGTGAAATAAAAGTAACTGTTGTCATATGAAAACAGAGTTTAGTAGAATATTTTACTGGCTTCCATAAATTATCCTTGCTATACTCTTTTAAAGTAGTATGTCATAAAATTTAACACTGAAAAAGAAGAACACAGAATCAATGGCAATGTAATGGAAAAGAGCATCAGCACCATAAATTCTGTAATATATAGATACTACCTAGGTAATTTATGATAATGATAGAATATTATGAAAGTGACTATATAAACTGCAGTAACAAATAAACATTCAAAATGTTAAAGATCAACATAGACCATTTATTTCTGCATTTACAATTCTACACTGCAGGTCTTCCAGACTGTAGTGCTGGTGATTCATCATAATTAAATTAACTTCTCTATATAGTTTTTATGTGTCTTCATTTTTTAGAATTTACTAAAGCAAAATTATTTTCTTTAGAACAGAACTGGCATTTACTGTGAATAGATCATTTCAGTAAACGTTCAGAAATTTGTGCTAACCATTAGGAGGTTTTTGGGGAGGGGGAATGTTTCACACATTTGAAATTTTCACACATTTGAAGGATTTCTAAGCCATCCCTAAGTATGCAAAAATAAATACAGTCTGACAGAAGTTTCTCCCATCCAAAGATATGTATATATAAAAATAAGTCTAAATAAATGGATTAAACTTAAGACTTCTCCAAAATTGGATGATGATGACGATGAAGGCACTAAGGTGCAATTATAAAATCCATCCATCCAAAGTCACAACTTCCAGTAAGCACTATATCAAACCATCATCACTTTCAATCCAATGCCCATGCTCCTTTAGGAAGGAAATCAACTGGATGCAGAACTGACGATCTACTTTTCACTGGAGTGTTATAAAATAGTATCCTCTTTGTAATATTAGAGGGTCATCAGGATACATTAAATACTGCATTGCTATAACTCTGCTGCTTTAGATCTTGAAATCCTTCCCTTCCAAAAATGAGTAAGTGGCTTTCGTAATCCATTCCAAAATTTATTAGAACTACAGTAAGTGGTTCCATCCCACTCTATGCCAAAACTCTTTGGAATGCAAGATGAGGGGAAAAGCAGAACCATCTATTTCTGCCCAGTCTTATCCACGATTATTCAGCAGAGTTCATCTCAGTGGGAGGACATAAAGGAAAGTGTTTTCTGAATTCACTTTTGTTCTGCTAGTGAATTCATTATCACAGCTAAAATTCAGATTCTTAGTTTCTGACTGAGCCCACTCCAACCCCAAGCTGTTGAGAGGACCTTTATTTATCTTTGCCAAAAGGTGATAAAGATTTCATACTAAAAGTTTAAGGATGCCGAACTTACCAACTCTTTAATTCCAATGAAGAACAACACAAAAATCTTATTTAATTAATATCTTATTTAATTATAACTAAAAATATTTCACTTTGGCTATGAGTTATTTAAAATAATAAATCAGAGATCATATTCAAAGAAACAAGGGTTTTTGGAAATAAGATGAAATTTATGATGGCAAAAATATTCCTTTATTATTCAGTTGGACTGAACTAATTATTACAATAGTATAAATTTGACCAATAAACCTAAACTACCATTCTCTTTACTTTTCCAGTTTTGAAGTCAAAGTCTAGACGTTCAACAAAAAGTATTTAGTAATAAAACTCTTCACTTGTGATCTTTGTTCTTCACCTCTTTTGTTGACCTTGTTTTTCTTTCTTTCATTGATAGTATTTCCTTTAAATATCAGAATTTATATAAGACCTTGCAAAACCATTCCTTAACATAGTATATCAGCCTGAGTCAAGCACCTTTTCCAAAGTATTCAAGAATCCATGTTCTTTGGATGGCTTGCATGGCTACTACAAAGGTTGTCCAACTGTCTACACTTTATATATGCCCAGCCATGGTGTCAGAGGAAGGTCCTGATGTTTGTGCATACAAGTACAGAAGCTACTGAAATCTTTGAATAATAAACAAATCAACATCTACTCAGATTTTGGGATGTTAGAAGAATACAAAACGAATTCATTTTTTCTCTAAAGTGTAAAATATTTTCCTTTCACTAATATTTTTCCATAAGCCCTAGAACTGTATGTATTCTTAATACATTTCTGATTTATTTTATTTTATTTATTTTATTTTATTTATTGAATTTATATACCACCGTACTCCCGAAGGACTCAGGGAGGTCAACAGCCAAAAGATTTAGCCAAAACCTTATTCACATATATTGATATAAGGATTATATTGATATAAGGATAGTATAAGTCAAAGCGGGGAGGAGCAAAGACGAAAATTATCATGGAAATTCTATACTGAAGATCAAGGAGCAACATTCTTTATCTGCTCATCAGGTGTCAAATAAATTATTGTATTCTAGGAATTTTTAAAATTATTATTAATATGCAGAGAGGGAGGGATAGAAATGCACTCTGCTCAAATCTGTCAGGTGATCCAAACTGTTGTGAATGTAGGATTTCCCTTAAGTTTTTCTAATTCTCAGTGTCCTCTAGCTAATCATATTAATTTATCAAGTTGGTCAACTCTGAGAGGAAAGCATTTACCCTCACAAAAGTTGACCTGCTCTCTCAAGGGCAGATACTATATTCTTTTCACAGCCATTTGCAAAATACTAACTAGATGGTAATAGCTTTTTGTTTAATTTAAAAGCCCATCAACATTTCATTAAAACTACTGATTTAGCATCAATTAACAAACCGCAATTTTATCTCACCCCTGCCTCTTACTCATAGTATTTCTTAACTCTGTCCTATAATCTTTCAATCACAGCTATCTGTCATTTGGCAATTGCTGCATTAAACTAATTTTCTTTTAGTTATTCATACTAACCCAGCCAGAAACAAGAGCAGAATGGAGGTCTAGACATCTGCTCTCATAGGATGTGATGCAGAGACATACAAATAGCATGGGAGCTTTTTAAAAGTTGATTTTGAGAAACCCTGTCTCTGATACAGTAAAAATACAAAGGGTTCCAAGGACAATTAGAAGCCTAGAGAGGCTTATATATGGGAAAACATTTTGAAAGATCTGCACCCTTCAGCTTGCTGAGATAAAAGAGTTACCAAAGATAATCAAAACAATGAAGGATAGAGGAAGGTCATTTCCTTTTTTTAATACACATATTTCTGCTAGGGAAACAAGACATTATTTTGGGTATCTTTTTTTTTTTTTTGTTCTCAAGCAGTATGTTTTAGAAAACAGTGGTTTTGACATAATAGCAATCTTTAAAGTCTGCTACCAGTAATTACCCATGACAAACAATTCATGCTGGTCATTTGGGGGGAAAATACTAGCTATTACGCTTTTCTGTGATCTTGAATTGGCCTAATAAAAACATTCTGACAACGTGGATTGTATTCATCATAGCCCCACATATTCATAAAATACTGTTACATACCTAATAGGCAAATGTCTCTGAATTCACTGGAGAGAGTCAAGTGGACAATTCATCCGCCCTAGTAAGGCAGGAGCTAGTACAACAATAGCTATGTTTCCAAAATGAAGTTAATGGAATTTTGCAGGAAGAACAGAACATATGGAAGAACTTTATTTTAAAGAACAGTAACAGGGAAATCTGCTTCCTTTCTCTCACCTCACAAACCATGAAAAGAAATGTAGGTTTATTACTACACCAGAAGACTACAGCAAATCATAAATTAATATTAAATATGTTTCCATAAAACATGTTTAACAAACATTACACAATAATTCTGTGTATCTACTTGAAACACTTTACAGGTGGTCCTCGCTTACTGACTGCCTCATTTAACAACAGCTCAAAATTTAAGATACTGTTTCGTCATGTCTGTCACTATCACTACTACTAATGAAACATCAGCCTATATTCCTTGTTTCATACAGTACTGTCCAGAAGTTATTCCAGCAATACATACCAGCCTTGAAACCCCACACCAATGAATGTCTATCACTCTTTCTAACCATACTTGGATATTATAACTTCTAATAGGTTTATTGTAGTGGTGAAATCCAATTTTTTTTACTACTGGTTCTGTGGGCATGGCTTGGTGGGTGTGGTGTGACTTAGTGGGCGTGGCAGGGGAAGGATACTGCAAAATCTCTATTCCCACCCACTCCAGGGAAAGGATATTGCAAAATCTCCATTCCCACCGCACTCTAGGGCCAGTCAGAAGTGGTATTTGCCGATTCTCCAAACTACTCAAAATTTCCATTGCTTTCATTCTTTCTTTCTTTCTTTTTCACTATCAAGCCAAAGCAAAGCTTAAGAGCTTGACATGTCCACGATAAATTCCATAACATTTTATGGAATATAATTTCCTTTCAATTTCTTCTACATTAAATTTTCTATTGTATTTATGGCTAGAAAATAATGATTTTAATATTATTTTCATTTATAATTCTTAATAAAATTATTTGCAAAAAAAAAAAAAACAGAAAGAAAGTGATTTTAAGGAAAAGAGGATAGTTCATTTACAATAGCCATTGGACGCTCCAGCATTACTCTTGTTCTTGCTAACTAAATCAGTAGCACAGATGTTAACATGTAGAATTGGCAATTCACCAGCAATTATAGCCAAAAGACAGATATGTGGATTGTTATAACTGGGTTCTAAATTAATGAGTAGAAATCTTTTTGTTATAAACGATAACTGACCTAGGAAAGGCCAATCAATGATGGATGAATCCCAATCTGATAATGAAGAGAATCATATTCTGGCAATCAAGCAGGCACCGTGTTGTGAAGATCAGACTTTTATCATCTATACCCAGAAATTTGTTTTATTAATAGGGCAAGTCCTCCCATATTCACACTTGATACTAATTCCATTTATTGAAACACCTGGCCCTAATTTCCTGCTTATATGAATTGATAGTCCTAGAGGTTCACATGTTTCTTTAGCTTTCAATCATTTTTCCCAATAAATAAATGAGCAGGTATAATTTTTTGACTGATTTATTTAATTGGGCTCTCTTTATCTAGCTTTAGATCTTGTGTGCAGATAAGTCACATTTTAGGTAATATTTGTGCAAAAATGTCCAAAACTTTACAAACTTCTAAGAATCTCCATATGCTTAAACAAAAGCTAATACAACTTCCACATAGTACCAAATAAACGTAAAAGCATGGTCATTATTTATGTATAATTGTTTACAGATTCAAAATATGAAAACAAGACAATGTTTACAATACAATAGTGTTTAGCTTTATATCACATGTAATTTGTATCTGCTTGTTTTGTAAAGCTACAGATTTATTGAAAGATAAAGCTTGACAGATTTTCCTGCAGATATTTCTTTATCAGAACTAGATAATATAGAAGACTGTTAAAACCAGTTCTTTCTTTCCAGAGTGCTGAACACAGCATAATAGATTTAAATTACAGAAAAGGATATTAGGAGGGGGGGAATCAATTATCTATGATATGCTGGCCTGGCTCCCCTAGATGGGATATGTTCAAGTGGAGACTAGATAGTTTTCAGTCTCATATTCTATAATTGGCTTCCTGCATTGAGCGAGAAGTTAAACATGATGGCTTAAAAGATGTTATCCAATTCTAAGATTCAGTAGCACTGCTTAGCTCTTCGCAAATATCATATCTCTCTCTGTCTCTGTCTCTGTCTCTGTCTCTCTCTCCCTCTCTCTCTCCATCTAATTCAAACTAAATTTAAAGAAAGAAAAGAAAATAGAAAGAAGTAAACAGTGAAAGGAGTAAACAGTGCAGGGAAAAAGAAATAAAAAGAAAAGGAGAATAAAGTAAGAATATAATAAAAAAAAAAGAAAAAAGTATTTAAATAACATACTTCCAACCTTCATCAGAAATATAAACAAATTTAGTAACTCTTCACCAGCTCATAATGTTATAAACATTTATCTTTTCATCCCATATCTCATCTCTAAACAAATTCATAAAACATCATCTTTTCAGTCCTGGTGTCAACTGAAAGTCCAGAAAGTGGATCACTTATTTTAACCTTGACCAAATAAACCAACCTTATATTTCATTTTATGTTACTTCTAACAATCTTAATCTTTAGTTTGCTCAAATATTATTGTAGGATTTTATTTCTCTTCACTTCTTCTTTTTCCCTTGGTTTCAAACATTTCAAAAACTTAGCCGATTTCTTTTGTCATCCAGTGAAATATCCTTTTCTAAATCATTCTTTTGGCCTGTCAGTTGTAAATCCAATTTTGATGCCATCTTTATCTTGTCAGATAAAATTTGTTACACATCTGACAATTCTTCAGTAACATCTTTGGAGATAGACTAGCCATAGAAACAAAGATCATTACTTTGTTGATATTGTGGCTACTATTTTCTGATTTCATTCTTCAAGTCTCCTTCAGTATATTTATTGTCATAAACATCTTGTAGGCCTGTATATCATCTCGCTACCTAAAATCTTTAGAGTCCAGTTTTTGGAATCATGAAATTATTTCTCTGTGTTGTGTCTTGTAAAAACCAGGATCTAAACCAGGATCTATTTCCTATATGAGAAGCTCTTTGTACTTTATAATTACTTCCAAAATTTTATTGTGAAAGTTTCAATATTCCAATTTTATCTAGACCTTTAGTCCATTTATAACTTTCTAAGATCAAAATCTTATTTACCATAACTTTTTGCTGTTTACTTCAAATTCTTTAAATTCTTAAGCTTATAATTAGAGTTTTCTTTTGTTCAGGATTAAAGGCAGACTCACCCGACATTTTCAAACTTGTCATTCCAAAGGTCTCTAATATCTCAGAAGTAGCTAATGAGCAATTTCCAAAAGGGATTAGAAGGTAAGCTTTGAAAACTTAGTGTCCTTTAAAAGTCTCCCCAGTGGTTGTAAGATGGCTAATTCTGTCATCTCCTGTCACTCACGCCCATAGAAAACCACTGCTGTGTAGTCTCCTCACAGAGAAAACCATTCAGAGCATATGTATGTGATGTTCTGTCCTGTCCCCTTCTTATCCAAAGAGGTTCCAAGGAACCAGTGTACTCACCAGTTCTTTGCCACAGTTCTCAGTTCAGTCTTCAATTTGCCATGCGTCCCCTAGGAATTATCCCTTCTCTACTTCTACCTCATGTACACAGATATAAAATGAAAGCAATTTCCAAAGGTACAATCAGAAGTAGAAAAATGGAGCAATCCATCTAAATGGGAGGAGTCAATTCATTAAAACAACCTTTTTTCAGGTTTGTTAAGTAGTTCTGAATTTGTATTCCTATGTCTTCTGAAGTACCTTTTTTGAGTCACTTTTGAAGCATGTATACGCCTATTATATATTAATGGTACCTGATTCTGCATATTCTCAATTATATAATACTTTAGGCTGCTTTTGGAGAAGAAACAACATAGACCATTCTGGGACTGTTTAGAAAACTGAAGAAAAATAATATTAAAATACCAGAAGCCTAATATATCAGCTATTCATTTATGGTACCTTGCACATTCCACTTCACATCTAACAGATCTCTTTCCATATAACAAATCCATAAAACAAATCTGCCTACTGGCTTATAAATCACCCCACTCTTCTTATACACACACAGCTGTTAAATTTTGACTGCCAGCTTCAGCAAAAATTACAAGAATTCTTTGTTAACACTGCAGGCCACTGATACTTATTCCTTGATCCCAAGCACATTCTTAATAAAAAGAAAGGATAAGAAATAATAAACATTTATTGTTTTCAATTGTTTTTACACTTGTGACTAATCACTGAATTTGTTTAACAGGTATGGAAATGTTTAAAAACTGGTTAGCAACAAAAAATAGAATCATTAAGAATATTTAATGAAGAGAGCTCAAATTCTTCAACATTTTGATACTACTTCCAAGAGTGGTCTATTTCTACTTTATGGGGAAAATCTTAAAGGAGCACTAATACAAGTAATTGTTGAAGTAGAAGTAATTGTTTGCAAATTGTAATTTCACAATGTGAAATTCAAGTTTATGCCTGGCAAGTTTTCCTTCTCTCTTTTGATCGTTTGCATTTTATATACTGAAATAGAAAACCTTATATTTAAACTGGTTCACATTTTTAAAAATACATTACTTTTTTGGGATTTATCCTTCTTGCCAACATTGAAGGAGCAACACATGTTTAATATAGCATTTTGGAAACTATTACTACATCATACATAATCATGCTATTGGGAATCTCTTACTCAAACCTGAGAGAACAGCAAGAATGCTTTCTTTTTCCTTATGCTGCCAGAGCAAAAAGAGCTGGTGATAATCCCCTTCCAATGCAGTATTTAACACCTATCAGGCAGGTGACAAGTACTGCAGTGTAAGGAGGATTAGCACAGTGAAGCCCTTTACAGTGAAGTGAAATTCTCAGCAAGCACCAGTGTGAAGATACTATGCCCTGATCAATACTTCACAGTTTTTTTTAAAAAAAGCTGTGTCCCACAAGACTCTGAAATCAAATAAAGAATAACACAGCAAAGCACACTATAGAATTTCCATGAAATCTATTTTTAGTTAATGAAAACAATGCAGAAAATTATTATTAATACAAATTTAAACAGAAATATTTTTCAGATATGTTTTCACATGTGTTGATAATACCAACCCTAGATTTAGCAACTACGGAATACCTATAACCGTAATCAATATACTCCAATTCAGCAGCACAGATATTTCTAGCAGCACAATGCAACTGACAGTGAACTTTGACATTTCCTTGAGGGTAGACTGCTGAAGCTCAATAATGTGAGAGGGCATATCAACAATCCCTATGTGTCAGTCCTGGAAGTCAACTTTTACTTTGGATCCTCAGGACTGCCACATTTAGTGCTGTGGGAAACTGGGAGGGGGAATTGTATGGAGTGAAGTGATATCTAGCCATAATAACATTCTTTTCTTTGAGAGTCAAGGACATCTTGCCCTGCACCTGGAGTGGTGTGACTGGAAGGCATCTCGAGTAGGGATGGTGCATTGATTGGACCATGTGATGTGGGTACTGGGGCAAGGATTGGACTTTTTTTGGGTGGGGAAAACCTGCAAGTTTTCAGATTCAGCTTTTCCCAGATGTGCCAATATCTCTATTAGGACATCTCTAATAAAATGGAACTTTGAGGAACTTCTAGCCTCAGAGTCTTTTTTCATAGGGGGTATTACTTGGAACCCTGACACCCATGATACAAATTTCTAGGAAACAAAGTCTTATTATTATAATACAGGAGGTATCACCAATGTCGAGGCATAAAATAAAACCCATTGGCCATAAATGACTAACATGAATCAGGAAGAAGCAACTGTTCTTCCCCAAATTTCCTGGCATTTAGCTTTTCTAGAACTTGTATTTTTGAAACTAGATTTATATAATCTATAATTCTGAAATTATCAGAATGATAATGGCAGCAGCTGTAATGAATAAGTCAGTAGCTGTAATGGCACTACTGCCATTACACCAAGACTGGCACCCCAAGACTGAGACTATAGACAGCAGATAGTTTTTCATCATCTTGCAAACGGTTGCTGCTGCTCTTTGTAAATTGATCTCTGCAAATAAGATTAAATGCTAGAAGGAATGGTAAAAAGTCAGCATGATGTCTCTCCAAACTGCAATTGACAATACTGGCACTTTATTCTGCCATTCTTTCACATTTGAATTTTCTGTTAGTGCAGGAAGAGCCAAAAGACAAATAAATTTGGATGGAGAAACAGAAGACAATGCTTCATGAACTGTGGGTTAACTGTACCATCAAGATAGCCAGTTTGGTTTAGTGCAAGGGTATCAAACTGGTGGTCCTGCGGGCCAGATGCATCACACGCAGGCCACGCCCACTCCAGCTCTGCAAAGGGAGAAAACATTGTAATACGTCACATGACGGCAATGTGACGCCACAAGTTTGACACCCGTGGTCTAGTGGTTAAGCACCTCGCTAAAAAGTGGGAGGCCGGGTGACTTTAGGCCAGTCACTCTCTCTCACCTCATAGGATTGTTGCTGAAATAAAATAGGAGCAAGGAGCAAGGTGTGTTGGATATATTTGTCTTGATTTATTTGTAAATATAATAAAGGTGGCATACACATAATAAATAATAAAAGTTTGAACAAAGGGAAGTTTTGGTTTTTCCCATCTCAGTGAATCAGCCTGATTTTACAGTTATGCATGCTGCTGAGTTATTTCTCCCTATTCCTCCTATATGGACACGTACAGTTCTTTACATTGGCACAAAGCCTAGATTCAGATGCAGTTCAAAAGTTAAGGCATCCCTAAACCAAGACAGCCTATTTTGGAATAATTTGAATCACCTCGAAACTGAGGCCACTTTAATCCAGCATTCCAAAATGAAATTGACTCATTATAAAGCTCTGGACTTTGAAGGTTTAAATAATAATATTTTGTTTTGCTTGTTAAATATGTTTGATGCACTTCCTCCAAATTGTACATAAAAGTATAATGCAAAATCAGGTTAACACATAGAGAAAAGTGGATGTATTGACAATTCTATCTCCATTTTGTAACCAAACTGAAGGACCTGAACAAAAACACCGTTCTGATTCATCTGAAATAGCAATCACAGATTAAAACCATATCTATAACTGTACCTTTAAAATAGCTGTCAAAGATGCAGAGTAATAAAGATGGAAGAAGAAAAATGCAGAAGGAAATGGGAATTTGATTGCACATTTCTTTAAGATGAATTGTGGATGTCAAAATACCACCTTTTCAAAACTCTGGGGGGCACTCTTCACAAAGCCAAGGCAGTGGGGTAAAAGCATACCTTGCAGGATTTGTTTGATTTATCAATAAAGTTTTATAGTTATGATTTCTGTTGCCTAAACAGATTCTCTAGAGCAAAATGACAGGTGAGTGCTTGCACGCTCGTGCTTAATATAGATTATTGTATCAAGTTTCCCATATCATTTTTTCTCTACTCAAGGAGCAATTTTCAGTGCTTAAATATCTGGATATATTTGTTGATTCTGCTCTGCTCTTTTGCACCCTCTCTACATCTGGAACAAAAAGCAATTTAACTACTTTATTCAGAACTATAAATTCAGAATTCAAAATAAGGAATACTATTTGTCATGTGTAGGGAGTAAGTTTAAGGTTGGAAAAGAAATGCTCTGCACTTATCATAATAGGACTTCAGGATGGTCACCCATCTGGTGTCATTAGCATTCACCTAATATGCATTCAATTTTACCCAAACAAGTTTCATAAATACTTGTTTATCAATATTTTGTTACTTGAAAATTGATGCTTCATTGCATTTTTAAAATATTATCCAAACAAGCATAAGTGATCAATTCTTATACTTTCATTCTAATTATAATTTGAGGCGCCTGGGATTACCATTTCTATGTCACCATTGCTATTAATATCCCTTCAACAGCTTCTATTTGCAAAAGCATGAACTGAAAAGACAATATTGTTTTACTGCTTTTACAGATTTTAAAAATACGTACTTTGAAAATCTTGCTGTTTTCTAATGATCTTTAAGCATAATATCATCATCAATATCCTCCTGCTATATTATATTATATATTAATTAGAGGATGGTTAACCATCCAACTTTAAGAGCCTACAAATTTCCAACTTTAAGAGCCTACAAATTCTTGTGGAGTTCACTCTACACAGTTTAACTATTACTGTAGCCAAAATTATTATCAATAGTTAATTATAGCTGAAAGAATATCAGTAGCTGTCATTATTATTGACTGAAGCTTTATTACACAATTTTCCTTAGTCTGTTGATGATCAATTTAGAATAAATTGAAATAGAACCAACAATAGCAGATCATCATTAATATACATACCTTATAATTGACATTTTAAAGTTAATTAAAGTTAATTAAACAAGTGGCATATCATCCCTACTGTTCTGAATAGATGCTATTAGAATTAAGCGAAGTTGCATCACAGCTCAGTTTACTTTAGCAACCAAAACTAGAAATGTACTAGTTCACTGTTTAGCATAAAAGTCTAAGTTATCATCCCCCCAAATGTCTTTGCTTTTATATATTTCAATTATATTTTTCTTGTGCATAAATATAGCAGCAACACCACCAATAAACCTTAGTGATACTCCAGCTGTCCGTTTTGACAAAGTGAAAAAAAGAACAAAGTTCACACAGTTCCAACTTTCTTTTACGTAATAAAATATCACAATGCAGAAGCACAATTTTATTCTGACAATTGCTTCTATATGTAATATATTGAAAACTATTTACTATTTACTGTCCACCTCCTTAATTTTCTTGACTTAGTAGAGAAGATATAAGGGTATTTATAGTATGAGTAAATTCATCATTTTTAAGCAAAATTTGGTAAAACTTATCATATTACTCAGTAAAACTAACCATATCAGTGTGATAATGGTACCTAATTTATATTGGTTTTATTCCAGTTTAATTATCGGAATACCCTCTCAAATAATTGACACAATATAGTTGACAAGCAAATACAACCTCCTAGAACAATGCAACACCTTTGATCTGAAGGCAAAAATGTACTTCAGAGAACCGGGGGTGTGAACTTGGTAAATTCTTAAATTAAAATTTCAAATTGTTCCTGGGATGCAGCAGCAACTAGAGAAGGCAGACATATGATTCAAAAGAACAATTCAGTTAATTTAAGCAATTGGAGTTAGGTATGCTTCAAAGCATCTTTTTGCCTTCAGTATGAATGCCACTAACTATACTGTTTAATTTCATTTTAAGTAGTAGTAGTTTGAAAACAAGCAAATGCGAGTAGATAAATAGGTACCACTTAGGTAGGAAGATAACAGCATTCTGTGCACCTCTGGCATACAGTAATGCTGGGTACATGGCCATGGCAATGTCTTTGGACAACGCTGGATTCCTCGGTCAAGAAACTGAGATGTGCACTACACCCTAGAGTCAGACATCACAGGGAAACTTTTATCTTTAGTATACTTTGCTACCACTAATTTCATCTTTAGAAATGGTCCGTTCAGTTTAGTTCCTTTAAGAAGCTGAAGTTAAGGATCTTTCCAAAAGCATATTTTTGCCTTCAAATCTGAATACCACCAATTATACCCTCTAGTTCCTTCTCCTTCTTCTGAACTGGAACCTACAAGTTTTCCCAGGAGGAATTATTGCTAAACCAACCCTTGGAATCCAAACATTGTTCAAATCTTTCAATTCAATCTTAACTGCTACCAGAATAAAAAACATAAATGCATTAAAAATGAGCAAAGTCCTCAAAAGACTTTGGAACATGAGGGAGCATGTATAATCCACCTCTTTTCAAATAAGTAAAGCAGCTGCAATTTCTTCCAGACTCCTGAGGGTGCTTTGTACACTGCTTCCAGCTGTCTCAGCACGAATGCATAGGTGCAACTTCTGAAGCAGTCACAAGTTCATGGAAAATGACCCAGATACTGAAACAATTTAGGGAGTTTTTGCTGAAAACCAAAAAATGAACTTGTGATTTATAGGTTTGACTATCAGAAAGAGTAGAATATAAGGAAGTTACAATATAACTTTAGAAAGGAAAGATAAAATACAGTGCATTTATAACTGCTGTAAAGAAAACCGAAAGTCGTTTCTTTATTTCTTTTTCTTTTTTCTTTCTATTTATTTATCACTTTTATTTTACTTTTTTTCCTTAAATTTGTATTTTTACTTTATAAAAACCTTTTAAATAAAAATTAATAAAGAAAATGACACAGCTGCTTTAAAGATTACAAAAAAGTACTTCCAGATGCTTTCATACAATCTGAAGCACACCTTTCAAAGGATTTGAAGCCATAGTAGATAATGATGCTACTTTTGATATGTAATTATTTTAAAAGCTAAAATAAGAAAGTTCTATACCCTACAGTAAAGAATTATTACAAAGTGATACATGCAATATTCTATATGTTGTCACTGGCTCATATCAGCCATGGATTTGTGCATTAGGGTGCATGCATTTTTACTGCCCTTCCCAAAGGTAAAAAGGACATTCTAGTGTCCTGTTTTGTTTTGTTTTTGTATATGTTTTCCCATATGGCCATCTTGATCATCTGTTTCCATATAGTTTTCTTAATATATTTTGCTCAACCCTTTTTAGTGGTCTAAAGTATTTGACTATAGAATAACTCTTCTTGTTTAATATACAGTACAACAAACATGTCAGTATAGCTGAGCAAAAAAAAATATATGTACATAAAAATCCTGGACAGAGCTACATGATAAATCAAAAGAGAAAATAAACTGAATATTGTTTTATACCAGTGTGATAAAATATGTAAAGAATTTTGTTGGAAAATTTTGTTCAAAAGCAAATAATCTAGTTTTCCATCATAAGAAATCCTCTTACTTATAAAACAGATTAATAATTACAAAATATTCATATATACCTTACGAATCTCATCAGTAAACCATTCTATTGCAAATCATTTTCAACAGAGGATTGTACTTAATCATGCATGTCTATTTCTGTTATACAATAAATTGTTTAAATATTAAATTAGCACAGACTTATTTATTGTTCTATAGGAAACAAATTAAATAATATACAGAGCTTTGTACAGGAAAGAGGTTTTTAGTAATAGGTTGATTTGCTGCCATTGTAAAGTATCTCAAAGGAGACTTTACATTTATGGTATTTGCAGTTATATTTAAAATGCATCAAGGTTTTGATGACATCTCTTCCTGCAAAGTTGAGAGTATAAAGCTTAACTAGAGGGTGGCTATGGCAACAGCAGTGGGAATAAAGAAAGTGATGTTCAGAAGCTTATGCAGATAGTCAGGATTTTCTTTGTTTTCATTCATAAGGGGACCGATAGCAATATCCACAAAGATGTCAGGAGGTGTATAAAAAGAAACTATTGTGCTAAGAAAATATTTTAAACAGTCAACGCTTTTTCAATATTATACTGTTTAAATAAAAACACAGAATGTCCCACTGTATAATATACAATTAAAAACTTTAGTGAAAAAGACTACACAATACCCATATGTCTTTCCACATCTATGCACTATGGAATTATTACTTTCATATTTTAACTGTCTTACTCTGTAATGTGTTTTCGTTAAGCAAAGACTACACCATTATTTCACTTTTCTCAAACATGGTTTGGATCTCAACCCCATGCAAAACCATTATGAGCCAGGGTGATGCAGTTGTTAGAATGCAGTATTTTATAAACTCATCTACAAAGGCAAATCCAGAAAGATCAATGTTGGAAATTTCACACTTTACTTCAAAACTCTCAACTGCAGTGAATACAATACAACCTGCAGTATTACAGGTTACTTGACTTACGACCACAATTAAACCCAAAATTTATGTTGCTAAGTGAGACATCTATAAAGTGGGTTTTGTCCTATTTTATGACCCTTCTTGCCACAGTTGTTAAGTCAATCATCACAGCTGTTAAGTTAGTGACACGGAATCTGGCTTCCCCATTGACTTTGCTTTTCAGAGGGTCGCAAAAGCTAATCACATCACCCAGGACACTGCAATTGTCATAAATATAAATCAGTTGTCAAGCAGTTGAATTTTGATCATGTGACCATGGGGATGCTACAATGGTCATAAGCATGAAAAATGGACGTCACTTTTTCCAGTGCCAATGTAATGTTGAAAATTCACTAAGTGAAAGAGGACTACCTGTATATAATAGCATTTCTCAACCTTCACAATTTTAAGATATGTAAAACTCCTAGAATTTTCCAGTCATCCATGCCATCCAGTCTATCCATCTTAAAATTGCTGAGGTTGAGAAACAATTGCATGCAAATTCTCCAAGAATAAAGACTGAAGTTTACACTATGTATATCCTTACTGTATCACTTAAAATAAAATCAAATAAAATCCCTTGAGCAGATTTAGAGATAACTCCTCCTCCTCCTGGCCTTCAAAAAATAACTACCATAGCTTTATGTTCATGAAACTGTAAATATGCTATCAGTTCTACTTTAAATTTCTGAAAACACTCTACAAAGTTTTCAAATCCAGAGAAATTTGATGCTCTTCCTAATAAATTGCAATGAGTAAATAACTTCTGAGCTACTGCTTAATAAACTGTTAACAGAAATTGGAATTTGTGCTTACTTATGACAAATGACACAATTACTGTATATTTAATAAAATATGTTTATAATAAGTAAAAAAGAATTATTTTTCAAATGCAAATAATTTGATAAATATACAGTGCTAACAAAAGTATAAAAATATGAAAAAAGTATAAACACATTTACTGATTACTGTGCAATCAATAAATGAAACTGCATAAATGACCATGGAGATCTGGTAAAGCAGGTTAATCAAACTGGATTTATAAATAGAAATGATGAATCACTTCCTCAAGATATGCAAGTGGACTCAATACAAACTTCAAGTATGTCCAACTTTTCAAAAGTAAGCTTTCACAGTATTTGAAAAGTATCTGCATTTGGACATATCTCCCCATTTTGATGCCTTCCAGATGCATTGAAGTACTTTTCCCAGAATCCTCTTTCAAGGAATCTAAATTAGTGGCCATCCAATTGGATCCTAATATTATATAGGAGAAAATTTTCTATCCAGTTCCATCAGTTTGATCCAGCAGTAGCTCTTTTGTCCACTTTTTCTTCTTGTTATCTTCTTTGGAGGACGGGTGGGGGGGCTAAATGATGATTTTCTGTCATTCAGGAAGATGTCTCTTTGTTTGTCATTTCCAAAGTTTTTAATTCTGTATTGTAGTATTATTTGTAACATGAAATTATAAAGAGCTTTTAAGAATAGGCAAATATGGTCTATCCTAAAAATAATGGGAACAGAAATGTTTTTTTTTTTACATATGTCCCATATTTTTGCAAAAGCTAAACAGTTCTTACAGAAAGCTTTGTTAGGGGGAGAGGAATGGAAATGTTAATCCTAAATTTGCAAAGAATGTGCTGTTTTAATTCTCTAAATTGATTGTCAAAGAAGAAATATCAGCTAAGGAAGATGGCTTTCTATTGACTGCTGTTAGAGGAGCAACACTTAACCTTATTAAATTTGGTCCAACCAGAGTGAACATGTAATTTCTTTTAGCAATTATATACCATATGGACTACATACTAATTGAAGGGGATTTTTACCTAAAATACTTTCTAATTTGTTATTTGGCATTTAAAGTTAATGCATGCATTGTAGATGCTATTATTATTACCAACCATGCTTCCCATAAAGCTTAAAGCCTTCTTTGGTAATAAATTTAGCCATAAAATTTAAGTGGGCTCTGAATTCATCTCCGCTGAATGGTCAAGAATGATCATTCTTCCTTTCACTTCTGCGACTTTTCTTCATTCTGCAGTTGTAACTAGCTTGTCATTCATGGGTGTCTACAGGTGGTCAAATGATGCCAAAACATGATGTTCATTACATAAGGACGTTCAGATGCAACCATTTCTGTGATGACATCATATGTTGCATTTCAGCATTATAGCTTGTTGCAACACCATTATTGTTTCCACATCAGCAAGAAGTGACAAATTGGAGACCAATTTCCTTTGTTTTGTCCTCTGAAAGCTGATTAAAAGATTATGCATGGAGAAAATTACAAAAGAGGGAAAAAATGTCGAGAGAGACTTCTTTTAAAGAGAAATAATTATGCTATCTCTTACGCATTTTAAGACTGGTTTTATAGAGAGATCCTTTCTGAACTATATTGGAGTGTGACAAGGAAACAGGGCAATGTTTAATTTTCTGAGATAAATCTGTAGTATAGCCAGCTTAGAGGGAACAATGTGATTTTTGTAATTCCTCTAACTCATGTTAGAAAGGTAAAAATGCCCTGCATGTAATCAGAAGCACTTTCGCTATGGTCCCATGGGTTGGTAAAATGGGTTGCTGTTAAGTCTGGGCATAATTTATGGATGCTTGCTAGGATACAATTTATGGAAATGTAAAGACTAAGAAAGGCAAACAACATTATATCGCCTTAGTCCCAACCGCTGTGGCTGTAATTGCGCCCAGGCAGGCTGCATGCCGCTCCAGTTTAATTTTTAGAATGGGAAGTCAGTACACACTATAAAGTAAACTTGTAATCTTAAACATAATCCTTTTTTCCCCCAGAAAAAATGTTTTTGCATCCACGTTAAATATTTTCAGAAAACAAACACAAATTGTCAATTGGCTCAATGTACTCAGTTTGAAAATGTACTAGAGAGGATGATAGAGAAGAGCTCACTGTCCCCTGCTCTAGAGAATGAGTATTTTATTACTGATCATGCAGCCATTTTGTGATAGCAGGGAAGAACAGTGAAACTCCAACAATACGTTTTTTCCCCCTAATGAACAGCTGAAGTATAAATACAGTTCAGAGAGAGACAGATCCAAATGGAACTGGCCTCAAAATAAAACAGATGAAGTAGCAATAGCCTCATAAACTCATCTTCCATTTCAGCAACATGGATTACCTCATTAGAATTACACCCAAAATTTATTCACATGCCTAGAATAAATAGTTTAAAGCACCTATTAACAGATAATGGGAACTATTTTAAAATAAGACAATTGTAGCTAGAATCAGCCTTTGGTGCAATATAAAAAATGCCCTTTTCCACATAATAAAGTGAATTAGGATGGGAAGGTCAAAGGGTACGGGATTTGGAGTTAGTTGGGTTTTTTTGTGTGGTTTTTTTTGCTCTAAAGAGTAAAATTATTTTAAACTCATTTTTATTGGACAGAAAGTCAGTCTGCTAAAACTGAATCAGAAAAGGGACATTGGTCTTACCGTGATACGTTCCTTCTCGTAGTGTAAAATGGGAGGTGCCAGTCTGGGTATTCCTTGCTCTAGCTCTATGTCCTGAGCTGAAAAATTCTGAAGATCTGCCTCCCTGGTGACGTCTCTTCAGTTTTGCCAGCGAAGCCAAAGCGAATGTTACGCAGTCCATGCAAAAGGTACGCAGTCTGAAAGATAGAAACAACACGCTCCACCAGGGAAGCCGGTCCAGGCAGCCTCATACAGGGTGGGGCTGGCACCTCCCATTTTACACTACGAGAAGGAACGTATCACGGTAAGACCAACGTCCCTTCTCCATAGTGTAGAAATGGGAGGTGCCAGTCTGGGATATACCAAAGACCGGCCAGCCCTAAGGGTGGGAGCTGTCCTGGGCCGACGACCCCGGATCTTCAAGAACCCGCTGCAGAACTCTTCTCCCAAAGGCTGCCTCCGCCGAAGCGAAAGAGTCAATTCTATAGTGACGGATGAAGAGAGTGGAGGAAGTCCACGTGGCCGCCCTACAAATGTCTTCCACTGACGCCTGCGTAGACCAAGCCGCCGTCGTGGCAGCGCTGCGGGTAGAGTGGGCAGTAATCCCGAGGCACAGGAAGAGCCTGGAGCTCATAGGCCGATGAAATGCACGTCCTAAGCCAGCGTCCCACCGTGGAAGAGGTCACCCTGTGGCCAAGAGTCGACGGCTGAAACGAGACAAAGAGTGCCTCCGTCTTTCGGAAAGAAGAGGTTCTAAAAATGTAAATGCGGAGGGCCCTCCTCACATCCAGGGTGTGCCAGGTCTGCTCCAAGGCGTGCCTAGGCCGAGGGCAGAAGTCAGGCAGGACCAACTCCTGTGCTCGGTGGAACAAGGAGTTGACCTTAGGAAGAAAGGCAGGATCCAACCGCAGAACCACCCTGTTGTGGTGAAAAATGCACAGGTCTTTCCGCACCGATAAAGCCGCCAACTCTGAAATCCGTCGGGCCGACGTGACGGCCACAAGGAAGGCTACCTTACACGATAGGAGACGGAGACTAGTCTCCCTTAAAGGTTCGAAAGGTGTCTTTGTCAAGGCCTGGAGAACCTTAGCGAGGTCCCAAGTGGGGTAGCGGTGAAGAGGAGGCGGTTTTAAATTAGCCGCCCCCCTCAGAAAAATCTTCACCCTCGGATGGTTAGCGAGGGAGCCCCACTTCCTAAAAGTCAAGACAGTGCCTAGCGCAGCCACCTGTCGTCGTAGAGTGTTAGTGGAAAGTCCCAGGTCTAACCCGTCCTGTAGGAACTCCAGCACCTCCACCACCGATGCCGAAGTCGGGCTCAACTGTCTGGAGGCACACCACCCAGCAAACCTGTTCCACGTTGCCTCATAAATTCTCGTGGTGGAAGGCCTCCTGGCCGCCTGCATAGTCCTGATGACCCTAGTCGGAAAGTTCTCCCGCCTTAAGAGGCCCCGCTCAACCTCCAAGCGGCTAGCTGCAGTCTCTGCGGGTCCGGATGCAGAACCGGGCCCTGGCTGAGCGTGACTCTGTCCGGGGGAATCCGCCAGGGATGGGCGACCGACAGGTCGATCAGGTCGGCGAACCAAGGACGTCTGGGCCAATGAGGGGCCACTAACACCAGTTCCGCCCCCTCCAGCAGCAACTTCCGAATGACGGCTGGGATAAGGGGTAGGGGAGGGAAAGCGTAAAGGAGGCCCCTGGGCCACGGGGTCCGCAGAGCGTCCACCCCCGCCGCTCCCGGGGCAGGAAATCGGGAAAAGAAAAGGGGAAGTTAAGTGTTCGCTGGGGAGGCGAAGAGGTCCACTACCGGGCGACTGAACCGGTCGACTACCTCCGCAAACACGTTGGGATGGATTCTCCACTCCGAGGGGTCCCAATGGCTCGGCTCAGCCAGTCGGCTTCTATGTTGTCCGTCCCTGCGATGTAATCCGCTGTCAGGGATAAAAGGTGAGTCTCTGCCCAAAGGCAAAGGGTCTCCGCCTCTCGCATCAGAGGCCCGGAACGAGTCCCCCCTTGCCTGTTGATATGGGCTTTCGTCGTCGTATTGTCTGTGAGAAGGAGCACATGCTGCCCCTCACCTGCGGAAGAAAGGTCTGAAGAGACAGACGGGCCGCCCGGAGCTCCAACCAATTGATCTGATGGGATAGTTCTTGGTGGGACCAGCGGCCCTGGGCCACCTGAGACCCGCAATGGCCCCCCCAGCCCATCAGGCTGGCATCCGACGTTACTATCACCCTGTGGGGTTCCCTGAAGAAGCACCCCTTCTGGATGGCCCCTGACGTCCACCAGGTTAGGGATCGTAGGACCTGTGGTGGAACCTGAACTCTGACCTTGGACGAGCTCGTTCCTGCCTTCTGAAAGGGGAGCAAGAACCACTGTAGTGGTCTCGCATGGAACCTGGCCCAGGGAACTATGTTCATACAGGATATTTTTCCCAACAATTGGGATAGTAGGGCTACCTGAACTGTCCTGGTCCCCTGAAGAGACTGAATCAGCGCCCTGATACTGTCCTGTCTGTCCGGGGACAAGAAGACCTGCCCTGCTAGTGTGTCTATCAGGGCCCCTAAATGAACTAACCTTGTAGAAGGTATGAGATGACACTTCGCCAGATTCACCGAAAAACCGTGGTCCCTCAATACCTGAATTGTCGTGGTCAGGTCCTGTTCCACTCGCCGCTGGGAGGACCCTTGAATGAGCAGATCGTCGAGGTAACATTCAATTCTGATAGGAAGAGACCTGAGATATGCCGCCAATACAGAGAGAATCTTGGTAAATGTCCGGGGGGCGGATGCCAGCCCGAACGGCAGGGCAAGATATTGGTAGTGACGGCCTGAACAGCAAAACCTCAGGTATTGACGATGCTCCGGCCGAATTGGTATGTGGAGGTAGGCTTCGGTCAAATCTATTGAGGCTAGGAAGTCTCCCTCCCTGATCCCGGCTAAAATGGAATGCAGGGAGTGCATTTTGAACCTCTTGTAGACGATGAACTTGTTGAGGCCTTTCAAATTTAGAATTGCCCTCCACCCTCCCGAGGCCTTTGGGATGACAAAGAGGATGGAGTAGAACCCGCGCCCCCACTGTCCCAGTGGAACCGGCTGAATGGCCCTGATATCCAGCAAATGCTGGATAGCCGATTCCATGAGTTCCCGCCTGAATGGGTCTCCAGAAACGGGGCAGTGGAGGAAACGCCTCGGAGGGGGTGAAAGGAATTCGAGGGAGAGCCCTGCTCTTACTGTCTCCCTCACCCAATTGTCTGTAGTTAAGTCGTCCCAGCGGTCCGCAAACAGGCCGAGCCTGCCCCCAAGAGGGTCCAGCGACGGATAGTCACTTGGATCTCCTGGCCCCTCTGCCACCGGAGCCCCTGAAGGGCTTGTTGGATGACTGTTGTCGACCCCGGGAAAAGGCTGGCCTATCTGCCTGATAACTAGATCTGGAGAAGTGAAATGGCCGTTGCTGACGGGGAAAGCTTGGCCCGGCTCCCCCCTGGCGGAAGGAGGGCCGCCTATAGTAAGGGGATGAACGGAAGTCCGTTCGCCTACTCTAGGACGGGAGGACCTTCCTCTTATCCCTGGTCTCGATAAGTAGGGGATCTAAGGCTTGCCCAAAAAGAAACCCCCCTCCAAAGGGAGCGGAAGCCAACTTCCACTTGTTCTTCCCGTCCATTCGCCAATGACGCAGCCAGAGCATACATCTAGCAGTGACTGACGAAGCCATGGCCCTGGCCGAGAACCTGGCAGCTGCCAAGGTAGCGTCCGCCGTGTATTCAGCTGCTGCCAAAATCTTAGAAAGGTCTTGGTGGGCCCGAACATCATCTGGTGCCAGATGGCCTTGAAGCTGGCGGAGCCATCTGACCGACACTCTGGTGAGAAAGGATGCTGCCAAAGAAGCTCTTACAGCCCAGGCGTCCGCCTGGTGCGCACGACGAAGTGCCGTCTCCTCTCGCCTATCTTCAGCCTTTAGAGCGTCCTCTGCATCAGGTGGTAAAACAGAAGAAGATGTGAGAGCCGCCACCGGAGCGTCCACCTTTGGAACCTCCAACAACGCAAGCATGTCCGCATCCACCATAAACAACTGATTGTCCAGCCCTGACGCCCTGGAGGGGAGAGCTGGGGCCACCCACTGTCTACGGATCATGTCCAGAAACATTCCCGGAATAGGAACAGTATCTGCTTCCACTGCCTGCTCTGTAAAAAGATAATCATCTTGTTCTCCAGTACCCGAGGTACCAGAGAGGGCTGGGTCAGGGCCCAATCGAGCAGTGGCCCTGGCCTTTGTCAGAAGTGGTTTCAAAAGAGCGGGGTTAAATAAACCCTTGAAGGTGGGCCTAGGTGGCTGCATCTGATCCCCATCCGAAATCTCTCCTTCCTCCAGACAGTCTTCCGCATAGTCAACTAGATCAGAAGGAGAAGGGGAAACCTGCCCATGATAATCCTCTGAAGGGGCCATAAAGCCCTGGGACTCCACCTCAGGTCTAAGAGCATACATTTGGGCAAACATCTGTGACTGAAGTTGCATCCCCTCTGCAATGCCCTGCCTAATTGCCTGCTCCACCCAGGAGTTCATGGAATTCTGCACATCCAGCTCCCCCCCTTCATCCTGACGAAGGCCAGCCGCAGTGGGGGTATAGGTGGCCTCAGGACGCTTGTTGGCCCCAGAAGGCCCTGGGCGCTGATGGGGCTCGACCTGCAACTCAGGAGACCATGCCCTGGATGGCCCAGCCAAGGTGGGAGAGTGGACAGTCTGAGGGACAGAACATTCCTCAGTCTGAACTGATGTCTGAAGTACAGGCACAGAGGCTTGAGAGGCGTCAGCAGCCGTATTAATGGCAGCAGCCTTTGCAAATTCCCTGTCCAAGGCATGTTGTCTAACTTGAGCTGTCTTTTCCTCAGCCTTGGAACGCCCAGGGCGAGCTCTAGCCTTGGCCTTAATTTTATTAGCTGCAGCAATGCTGGCAGTTCGAGGCCTAGAAGCCCTGCCCTTGTCAGGTGGAGGAGACCAGGAGCCCTCAGCAGAGAAGGATGATTGCCTGTCAGCATCCTCCATGATATTAAGTCAGTTGGCAACACAGAGAAACCAAATTCCAAAGACTCTGCAAATAGATAACAAGGGAGATAAAATTAAAATAAATAAATAAATAAATAAATAAATAAATAAATAAATCAGACTTGAATTGAAAACAAAATGGCTCCCGGTTCTCAAAATGGCCGCTCATCAACTGACGCAGTTCAAATAAAGGCCCTCTCTGAATATCAGGAGCAGTATCAGGTCAGGCCGGCCATCAAACCCGCAGATAGAAATTACTCTGGTCAAAAATCCACTCTCTCTCCTCTGCTTCACAATTAGAAGAACAGCAGATGTAGTGCCCAAAGGCTGCCAGGGGAACAGAGCCGCCTGAGCCAATTCGCGCCCAAAATGCACGGGGACGAAGGCCGCCGCGACTTACAGGCCGCCATCACAATCAGGGGTGTAGCGTGGTCCTGGCTCCTGGCCAACACCCCTCCGCCATGCTTTCAGTTAACCCACCAGCCAAGTCCAAGCTGGTGGGGCTGCAGCCAGTCTCTCAAAACACAAAAAAAGGCAAAAAAAACGCCGCTCCGCCTCACAGCTGACGAGCGGTGATCAAAGGGACGCCGCGGCAATGCAAAATGGCGTGCGCGGCTCCCGCGGCCGTTTTGGAAGCCCTAGAGGCTTCAGGAGTGGATTTGAAGGGACCGGGGCGAAAGCCAGCCGGCTAGCCCTCCACCGCCGCCCAGCGGAAGGGGAGGGTGGGGGGGGAACAGCAGTCACCCTCCCCACGCTTAATCCAGGCACCGGAGAACTCCCCTTAGACCAGTACCTGCAATTCCAGCCACGCTGAGCAGAGAAACAGCAGCAACTTTCAAAAACAATCAAAGGAAAAATAAAGAAAGAAAGAAACTTGAAAATTCCAGACTAAATCCAGGGAAAAACCAACTATTTTTTCTCTGGCTCAAAGCTCAGGAGCTAAAACCTGCAACCATGAGCTGTGCTGAGCTGAAAAAAACTGAAGAGACGTCACCAGGGAGGCGGATCTTCAGAATTTTTCAGCTCAGGACATAGAGCTAGAGCAAGGAATACCCAGACTGGCACCTCCCATTTCTACACTATGGAGAAAAGGTAGATCAATAACAAACATCACACTGAGTTCTCCAGTGTCACCTGGCAAGTCATAAAGTGAATCTTTTTAAGCCTTCCAGTATTATTTGGTATTTTTATTTATCCAAAGATTCAAGACAGGTAGGAACCAATGCTTGTTTACAACTTTAATTCGATACCTTCACAAAAAAATGTCAAATCACACTCCATGCATAGTTAATCAGCTCAAAGCTATTTGAGAATTTCATCTACCATGCATTGTACCTCAGTCTATATAATGGTTCAAAAATAAAATATCCCCTCCAACAAGGCTTGGGCAGACCAAAATAGGTACTGTTGTCATATCTCTTGGAACTTTTATATTTGAGAAGCATCAACTTATCCACTTCATTTGGAGATTATGTTGTTGTTGTTGTTGCTCTTGTTGTTGTTGTGACATCATGCTCTTGTTTGATCTACTCCAAAATTTCAATTAGAGACCGAGTTTAGAATAATGGCTCTCTAGCCTAGAAACTAGGAAACTGAAAATTCAAGGCTTCCCTTAGGCATGAAAGCCAGTTGGACAACTCTGAATCAGTCTCTCCCTCTCTCTCAACCTACCCTACCCCAACCACAGGGTTGTTGCTGCAGAAGAAATACAAAGCAGGAGTATTGGGTACATTTGCCACCTTACAGTTATATTTTAAAACAGTAGGGCAAAAATCGAATAATTATTTTTATTATTTTTTTTTTTCATTTCTGCAGAAAGTAACATCTACTAAATCCTTTTGCTTTAGGACCTATTGATGTACTGTTCTTTATGTAAGTATACAACTAAAAGTTACAGATCAAAGCACATCACAACTTTAGAATGACATCAGTAAACTATAATAACATCAGAAAGTGTTTCTATAAGAACCACACAGAGACTTCAACCTCTTAAATCAAAAGACCAGAGAAATGTAGAATTCTTACAGCCACAAATTATTTACAAAGATAGCAACAATTTATTGGCCTTTGAACAGTAATTAGAATTGAAAATTATGCAAACTTTTTGTAATTTCTCTAACAAAAGTATCTGCTCCTTGGAGTTGTGATTACAATATTGTATAAAAATAATGGATCAGGATTAGCATACATGATCTCATTAATGCATTTTACATCCTGCTCCACATTGCTGGAACAATTAATGCTAAATTGCTTCAACTATAATTGAATATGTTAAAAAACAAAAGTAGTGTATTGTAAAGCAGCACTTAAAAACTACAAATATATTACCACATTTTTGTATCTATGATACAATTTACAGGGAGATTTCTTAAAGTCACAGGGTACATCTGGATGTCTGTGTTTGTATGTGTGTGTAAATAATACTTTTGCAAACAGCTCAGCAATAAACAGGAACTGAGTAAGACAAACTCATATTAAATTGAGGTTGGAGATGAATGTATATAATGTGATTTGTTGAAACTTTTTCAAATGGCTTCAAGTACAAAAGCTGTAGTATTCTGTTGAACCCTTATAATCTCAGGATGGATTTTAGGTAACAGATAACTTGTGGCATGTATGACAGCACGAAAGCTTTATAAAAGCAAATAAAGATTCAAAATCTCAAAGGTGTTAGTGATATGTAAGCAAATGTTCTGTCCTTTGCACCCCCAATTTTTCTGCACTGCCTTCAACCCCCACATTCCCCAATTATTCTAATAGAAATACCATTTGCCTGCCAAGAGCCCATTATTCCTAGTCCATCTTCAGGGATGGAACACTCCAGTACCCTGGTCACCAGTAGCAACCAGCTAATTAGGTCTGGTGCCTGGGAGAGAGAAAAGTATGCAATATTTTCCTTCCCCGACACAGAATGAAGGAGCAGGAAAAACTAAAGTAGCTAAGTTGCTCAGGGCAGTCTTGCCAATACACAACAGACTGTAAGCATGAAAAGGTCATAAGGTTACAGTCACCCTGGTGCTTTAATAGGAGGATAGATCGGTTTGGCAATTTATTTTCTTAAGGGTCAAGTTAAAGAGAGAGGCTGATACATGTGCCAAAATAAAAAATCAAAACAAAAAAGTAGCTTAGTACAACTTAGAATGACACAAAGTTATTAAATTGTGCACATTAGTTGATTATATGTGATAATATAAGTGTTATATAATAAAATTGATCAGCACTTCTGCTTACTTTTTACATGCAGGATGCAAATCTATTGTGAGACTTTTTAGATATTGGATGATATTGTGAGACTCATTAGATATTGTGAGATTCATTAGGTAATGAATGACAGCTGTATCCTTCCTAAATAAGGCCAACTTTTCATAAATGTTAATATACTAAAGAGAATGTAACAATACTGAAATCTCATAAAATTTGGCAGTATTATATAATCTGGGTGTGAAGGTTCTTTGCTTTCCAAGGACTGGATACATCACGGTATATCAAATCTGTACATAGTGTTTCATTGAAAACACACCTTTCCCAACAATAAGCTATTGTTCTGGGACAAGGCCACCCTTCTAGACTTTGTACGGTGATGTTTCCACATACAAGTGTCTTTAATAACTCACATTTTTATATCCAAGTCAAACAAAAGTCTCAAAGCCTATAAGGTAGCACAGAGTACAACCTTTGCCTTTTTCCAAAAGTTCTTACACTGATTGAATCACCGATGAATTGTTTCCTTTTCTGGTTGCTATCAAGCTCCTGGCAAAGCTCTAAGTACTCCAGACAGTACTCCCACCCAGATGTGCAGCTCACCATAGCTTGCGGTCCTGGCAGTTGAATGACAATCTTCTTGCCTGTTTGGAATAGCTCCCAATCTCCACGTGTCACCCATCTGTATGCCATTTCTTTATCATCTTTCCTCCTATACACACCCATTTTCCACTCTGTCTTAATGTTTGCTTTTCTAAGCTAAGAGCCTGTGTGGGATGAGGCTGCTTTTGGATGTCAGCAGGCAGGGTGTGGCTCAATTATCAGAGGCAGCTGCAACACTGGCTTAGATGCTGAGTAAAGTTGTCTATGAATGTGTGAACTGTACGAGGGAAGTAGAGATGGGAAGGATTTCTACATGACTGTAGCTACTTTTAAAAAAAAAAACTGGAGAAAAAATGGAGACAAAAACTCCATTTCCTCTATTATTTTTAAATTTTAATTTAATTTGGAGGAGGCCTGGCGGCATTCCAAACACTTACTTTACAAATACAAATAGATTACATGATGCAAACAGATTACATGATGCAAACCTGCTTAATATAATATATGGATGCATGATTCTCAACATAGAATGACTTAATCTTTTTGCAAGCAAAAATAAATAAAATTTAGAACAGCAGCACCATGCCGATACATGCATTCTGTAACTACCACATTGTCAATATACAATTCAGGATTCAGAATCCTCTGCTCAATGTCTTGTTTTTAATTATGCCGGGCTTGCAAAGACTGGCAAACTCTACAGTACGGATGCTCTCTTGGCTATCATGTGCAGGGCTATCCTGCCCTCACCACCAGCTTCCTCTCAGGCCACCTCAACTAAGTAATTGCCAAGAATCATTAATAGGCATCCTATCTACCCATGAGAAGACACCGTGGAAATGAAAGGATTTCCTTGGCTGGTAGTGGTTCACAGTACAGGGGACTTATGACCCTATCAAAGCAGCAGCAAAACACCCCCATCCACAGAGTCCGCCATCTGTGTTCCCTAGTTCCCACCCATGGCACCTCATCTGTGCTGGCACCTGCCCCCTCCCCCACCCATGACTGGCTTGCTTGCCTACATCTTCCACCTCTTCCCACATCATGGTCACAGAAGGTCCTCACTTAATGATCCATGCAGCCTTGCAGTTACAATGGAATCCCAGATTATTAGGATTGCCATCAACTAAGCAATGCAGTCATGTGACATTGCACTTAATGACCGCTTAGCAATTTTCTGTACAATGCTGAACTGGGCACCTATGTCCCAATTTTCCACAGCCTCAGACAACTTGGCCAATTGTGATGGTAGTATAACTTGTACTTCAACAATATTAGAGGTCCCCAAATTATCTTCCCTTAATATACATGTATATTAACCTTAAAAATTAACCTTTTTAATTTTATAACATTTTTAATAGACCTTGTTTACAACTGTAGATAGGCAGAAAAGATTGGATGAAATTCAACTGTGAAGATTTCAATCTAACAAAAACAAGTTTAGAAAGGTCTAAAAATAAAATTAATAAATAAATAAAATAAATAAATATTAAAGAGCTGCAGAAAGCAGCAAGGCCAGTTTCCAGTTACTGATGTTGTAGGAACATGATGAAAGAGTTTCTAGTCTAGACTGTAAATAGCAAAAGTCTTTGTCTCTCTAATACACTAGTTAGGGCATGTTATTCATTGCTTGTTTTCCCACCTTAGCTTGTCATTCAGGCTACAATGAATTCAAGACATGGACTTCCATAACTTTTCTCCAATGGCTCTTGCCATATATAATACCGTTTGTCCTATGGGATATATTAGAAACTAAATGATCTATGTGCCAAAATGATGCACCCACGGGGCAAGGCCAATGCTTCCTCTTGAGAAAAAATCTTGAAATTGTTAACAAGAATGTAGGGAAAAAAGGGAAATTATTGTAATTATTCGGCAAAATTTTGCTAAAAGGTTAAAGAAGAATATTTGAATGCAATTCCCAGTAGGGAAAATTTGCCAAAAAATACTTACAACAGTTTGTTTAGTGACTATTCAAAATTACAACAGCACTGAAAAAGTGACTTATGACTGTTTTTCACACTTTAGGACCATTGCAGCATCACCATGGTCATGTGATCAAAATTCAGACACTTGGCAACTGAGTCATATTTATGACGGGTTGCAGTGTCCCAAGATCATGTAATCACCTTTTGCAACCTTCTGACAAGCAAAGTCAAAGAGGAAGCCAAATTTCACAACCAAGTTACTAACATAACAACTACAGTGATTCACTAGGCAGGAAAGGTCATAAATTGAGGCAAAGCTCACTTAACAATTGTCTCATTAGCATCAGAAATTTTGGGCTCAATTGTCATAAATTTAGGACTACCTGTACTGTTAGCTAAACAATATATTAGAAGACTTTGGGGAACATACAGATTGGGTAATTTCTCCAAGATTAAAAAGAATAAAGATTTCTTGTTTAGAAATTAATTACTTTTTTTAACAGTATTTATTTGCCAAACAGAGATAAGACCACTTTCAGGTTTCTTCTACAGACTATTAATCATCAACATAACCCTTGAATTCCTACTACAATCCCATATCTAGCACAAAAATACATAAAGTAACTTGGGCACGAGGCCGCTACAATTATGGTTATATCATAAAGTCCCAGGTCACAGAGAAAAACCTATAGCTATCTGTGTAAAACAACTGTGTCACATTAAATTTTCTCAGCATAGGTACATGAACCAATAGAACTTACATCTATTATAAAGTATACCTTTTTTGACTCTAATGGATTTTATATCAAAGGTGAAATCAACTACTTATCTCAGTGTTATTTCACTAAGGGGGTAGTCACCAGGAAACTAGAAGGGTGGTAATAATTTGGACAAATCAATGGAGAATGAAAAATGGAAGTAGTGTTAGGGAGGTGTCACAAAAGGAATATTGCCATCCACTACTAACATTCTCCAAATTGCCTTTAGGACAAAAAAAAAAAAAAGATTTAAGATCAACTACTGTCCACTCCACATAGTTAAGTATGCATCTACTACATTCTACCTCTGCTTGCGTGGGAAAAGCAAGATTATGCTCAAGAGATCCACAAGTTTTCTTGTGCCTAATTAGCAACTTTCATTAATCTCTCTCACAGACAAATTCCTCTATGCTTTCATGTAATAAGACATGTTGAAATCTCTTTTCTTCAACAATATAGCAAAAGCCAGTTTTCATGAACAGTAGCTTTGGCTCAGCGTAAGACATCTTCCAACTTGATAGCAGGGAAAAGAGATTTCATGTCATAGCAATTAAGATCTGTAGAGACTTGCCCATTCTTTTGTCCTTCTGACTATGGTATTTGAATCCCGAACAATTTTTGTTGGAAGATTTTCAAAAGTCTTAAAAGTCTGAAATTTACAGAACAGAATGAGTATTCTGGAGTGTGATAACAGAAGCATTACTATTATATCAATTATGAAGTTACAGTTATTTTCAATTCACTGGTACAGTATTAAAAGAATAAATGCAGACCTCGAATACCTCAAAATTTAAGGTATCAATCAATAACTGAAAGAAAAAATGATTTCTATACTTAGTTCAACATGGAGCTTTCAGAAATATGAAAAACCTGGGCAATATTTACACCATGCTGTGACTACACATTTAAATATATCCATGTTCAGGAACAGTTGAAGAGTTGTATAAGTGAAAAAGTACTGGTGAGCTGAAAAAATATTCTTACAGATAGTAGCATCTTTCAATTTAAAGTAATGGGTTCCTATATTTGGATAGAGCAACAAATGAACCAATGATTACCAGTATACTGCACAAATCCTATCACAAATGGAAAATGAAATGTGTTTCATTTCCAGACCTTCTATTTAATACATTTTTATCCAATTCTTTCTTCCATGCAGCTGAAGACAGAGTAATTGTTTATCCTTCACAAAAAGGCTGCTCATTAGAATGCAAAAGAGAGACTAGCTCAGAGTCACTCAATGAACCACATTACTCAATGAGGATTTGAAATCAGGTCTGGTAGGTTCTTGCCCTGTATTTAACTGCAAGGTTAGGTTCTGACTTTGTATATAGAACAAAATCAGTCAGACCAAATTATTTTACACATCAGGTTCTAGAACACTGTTGGCTTACCAAGGTCCTATATTACATCTGAACTCTGAATGATTACAGAAAAAAAAACTGTGCATGTAATCATATACTATATTTTAAAATACCAATTTCTGCACTTCTTCAGAAAAATGAAACAAAAGGGGATGTCAAAAGTACTGTGAAACTCACATAGCATACATACAATTTCCAAACGGTTGGACAATGGAGAAAAAATAAGGTTGATTAGATCTTAGACTAGTATATAGTGCAGCAGCTGCAAGCTGCTTATAAATTACAATGAGCTGTATTGTGCAATACTGAACAATGATTTCACAAAAAGGGACATAACTTTCCATTTTCTCACTGCCCAAAAAAGCAGGCTGATTTTGACTGCGCTATTTTCCAAATCTTTTTGCTCTTTCTCATCAAGAAAGTTATGGAATAGGAAGTAAAGATCAAGCAAAGAGCAATGAATGAAGATGATTCATAAGCAGGTCTAATTGTCCTCTAAAATGTTTTAGTATTTGGTCAGTTGGTTTCAAATAGCAAGGCCCCTTAAAATCTGTTTTAACTAGAAAATATATACTTTTGAATAACTAATATATTACATACACTTGGAAAAAGGCAACATAGTTCAATAATCTTTTGGAAAAATAGAGGATGCTACTTTTATATACAGATAGTCCTTGGTTAACCATTCGTTCAGCAACCATTCAAAGTTAGGATTTATTTCATTTCATAGTATTTTTATTGGTTTATCCCTTTATTATTTATACAAATAACTCAAGGTGGCAAACAAATCCAACACACCTTCTTCCTCCTATTTTCCCCACAACAATAACTCTGTGAGGTATGTTAGTTGAGAGAGAGTGACTGGTTCAAGGTCACCTAGCTAATTTTCATGGCTAAGATCTGACTACAACTCACAGTCTCCCAGTTTCTAATCTAGTGCCTTAACCATTAGACAAAACTGGTTCTCATTCCATCTGTAACATATTTTAGAACATAAAATAATGACTTTTTCCCCTCAGATTTTCATACCAATAGACAGGAAAAAAAGGAGTTTTGTGATGTAATCACTTGCTAGTTGTTAATACTAAAATAAATGTTTTGTTATTTGATATTTCCTACTTGCCCCTTGCAGGAATAAGAACATGTCATCAATTCTAATTGTCTTTTATGAAGTTCTAGATGTGACATGATTGAAATATTATCAATCAAGACAGAAGGGTTCATATTAGCTGCTCTCATACTAATAATAATGATGGACCAAAACTCGATTAGGCAAGTCCCTAAGTAAAGAAACTGATGATCAAAGTAAAACTTGATACTCAAAAGACATTTTATAACCCAAATTACTACTGTTTTGAGTAATTCATATCTATAGTTTCAAAACCTACAAATCATGTTGTTTATTCAAGTATTAAAAAACAAACACAAGAATATTTAGAAAGGACGTTGCTTACCTGAACACTCGTTCTGCTGATGGGGGGCCAGCAGTCAGGAATGGGTTAACTCTGTCCGATGTCCTAGGACTGAGTCTGCAAGCTGTTAAGCTCCTCCTCTTCCTCTTGCTTCCCAGCTATCTGATAAGGGAGATGTGGCAGACTGACGTGCTGAACTGAAATGACAAGATTAGTGCCCATTTCAGAGCAAGAACCAGGAGAAACAGGGTGGGGCTTACTGCTGGCCCCCCACTCAACAGAACGGGCGTTCAGGTAAGGAAACACACTTTCAGGTAAATGTGGGGCCAGCAGTCAGGAATGGGACATGCCAAAGCAGCAGTCCTAATGGCAGGGTCCGGTCCAAAGCCCCCAAGCCTGTATGCACCCATTGTAAGACCCTGTGGCCAAATGCCACATCCACCGAGGCATAGATGTCCAATTTGTAATGGCGGATAAATGGGGAAGGAGACGACCAGGTGGTGGCTTGACAGACCTCCTCTAAGGAAGGTCTACCAGAAGCCTGGGAGCCCTCAGAAAAGCTTTGCCGACAAGCAACCTTCAGTGGGATCAGGAATACTCCCTTCATGTTGGAATGGCTCAACTAGATGTTTGAGGAAGCACGAGTGACTGTTCAAAAAGTCTCTGACTGACAGACAGAAACGGGCAGCTCAGCAAATTATATCCATCCAGATCGGACTGAGTCTGAAAACTGGGAAGCAAGAGGAAGAGGAGGAGCTTAACAGCTTGCAGACTCAGAGTTAACCCATTCCTGACTGCTGGCCCCACACTCAAGGAGAATATTTGGGAAAAAAACTGGACACAAGATTTGTCAAATGAGGAATACTTAGAATGGTGTTTCTAATGATATATTGCATGTAATAAAGAACTGTCTCTCTTTCATCTCAAAAGAGTTGGAACTAAAGAAGAGATAAATGAAAGAGAGGAAAAGAGGCATTGGATTTACCGTGAACGCCGTTTCTCCGGGGGCTGCGGAGTGGGTCAGGAGTGGGTTATCCCAGATGGTCTGACCAGATACTGAGTCTAATTGAATTGGCCACGCCTCCTCACGTGTCCCCTGCTTCCAGTTTATGAGACGAAGATGGATCTGAAAGATAAGCTCAGGCAAGTAATCATAGCAATACCCCTAATAACGCAGGCAGGGAGGGGCTGACCCACTCCGCAGCCCCCGGAGAAACGGCGTTCACGGTAAGTCCAACGCCTCTTCTCCCAGCAGGCTGCGGAGTGGGTCAGGAGTGGGATATGCCCAAGCTAGGTCGCCTTACGGGTGGGAAGCCTGCGAGGACGATGCCCCCGAGACTAGATGAACCTGTTGTAGGACCCTCCTGCCGAAGGATGCGTCCGCGGAGGCAAAAACATCCAAGCGGTAGTGTTTAATAAATGGCACTGGAGTGGTCCAGGTGGCGGCCCTGCAGATTTTGTCAAGGGAAGCTTGCGTGGCCCAAGCACCGTTGGTAGCTGCACTGCGTGTGGAATGTGCTGTGATGTTCCTAGGAATGGGAAGGGCCTGGGCCTCATAGGCCCTGGCAATGCAGGCCCGTATCCAGCGTCCGATGGTGGCCGAAGACACCTTACATCCTAAGGTATTAGGCTGGAAGGAAATGAATAGGGCCTCAGATCGCCTAGAGGTCGCTGTCTGTGAGATATAAATCTTAAGAGCCCTGCGGACATCTAGGGTGTGCCACTTACGCTCTAGCGGGTGGCAGGGCTTCGGACAGAAATTAGGTAGAATAACCTCTTGTTCCCTGTGAAATCGGGAATTCACTTTGGGAACAAAGGAGGGGTCTAATCTAAGGACAACTCTGTCCGAGTGAATGACACAGAGATCGGGCCGAGTGGAGAGGGCCGCGAGCTCGGAGATGCGCCTGGCTGATGTGACAGCCACCAAGAAGGCCACCTTGAAGGTGAGGAACCTGAGACTTGCTGAGCGCAGGCTCGAAAGGAGGTTCAGTAAGGGCCTTCAGAACCCGTGGTAGGTCCCAGGATGGATATCGGTGCACCACGGGCAGGCGAATGTTACGCACCCCTCTAAGGAACCGGTGAATGGAGGGATGATGCGAAAGAGGGGCCCCATCCCTGGGGGACAAAATCGTTGATAGCGCTGCGACATGTCGCTTGAGTGTGTTGAGAGCTAGACCTTTACAGAGCCCAGCATGCAGGAAATCCAGGACCTATGGGACAGAAGCTGAAACAGGGTTAATCTCGCGAGTTGAACACCAAGAGATAAATACCTGCCAGGTGATGTTGTAAAGCCTGATGGTTGAAGCCGTCTGTCAGCTTGCATGACCTGGATGACCCCTTCTGAGGAGTGTGCCTGTCTTAGGAGGATCCCTTCAAGGACCAGGCGGTTAGACGTAGCCAGTGTGGGTCCGGGTGTAGGAAGCTCCCTTGGCGGAGAGACGCCTTCCCCGGCGGAATCCTCCATGGACGAGCCGTTGAGAGATTGAGAAGATCAGAGAACCAAAGCCTCCGAGGCCAGTAAGGGGCGATGAGAATGATGGTCGCTTCCTCCGACACGACTCTGCGAATCACCCTGGAGATCAGAGCCGGGGGGGGGGAATACGTAGAGCAGGCCTTTTGGCCAAGGACACCGGAGGGCGTCCGTGTCTTCTGCTTCCGGCGTCGGAAAACGACTGAAGAATCTGGGGAGTTGTGTGCTTGTTGTTGTCGCAAAAAGATCTATCTGAGGTCGGCCGAAGCGACGACAGATGTCCCTGAAGATGTCGGGGTGTAGTTGCCATTCTGACGGATCCACTGTGGTGCGGCTGAAGAAGTCCGCGCGTAAGTTGTCCATCCCCGCAATGTGCTCGGCCCGTATCGAGGTGAGATGGGTCTCCGCCCATCGGCCCAGTTGAAGGGCCTCCCGCATGAGAGTCCTGGACCGGGTCCCGCCTTGACCGTTTATATGCGCTTTTGCCGCAGTGTTGTCGGTTAGAATTAGTACGTGACGGCCCTCTATCTCCTGATGGAATGAGCGTAGAGCGAGCCGTAATGCGCGAAGTTCCAGGAGATTGATGCTGGAACGTGTCTCGTTGGGAGACCAACGACCCTGAGCTACAAGAGCATTCAGGTGCGCGCCCCAGCCATAGAGGCTGGCGTCGGTTGTGATTACAACCCGTTGAACATCCAGGAAGAAGCATCCCTTGTCCAGAGCCCGAGAGGTCCACCAGCGGAGGGACCGCCGAACCGACTGGGACAGCCTGATTCTCTGAGAAGAGGCCGCTGTCCTCGAGCGTTGGTGAGGGAGGAGGAACCACTGCAGACTGCGCGCATGGAGGCGAGCCCAAGAGCCGATATTTATACAGGACGCGAGTTTCCCGAGCAATTGAGACAAGGTGAGTACCGTCGTCGTTGGGTTGCGGAGTAGTTTCAGTGTCATTGATCTGAGGTCGTCCCGTCGTTCTTGGGACAGGAAGACTTGTCCCAGTCTGGTGTCGATGATTGCCCTGAGATGCGTCAAATGAGTTTGGGGCTGCAGTTGACTCTTTGGAAAGTTTATGAGAAATCCGTGTTCTTGTAGCACCCGAATAGTCAGTTGGAGGTCAGACTTGGCTTGGGCCAGGGATGGAGCCTGGACTAGAATGTTGTCCAGGTAGGCCTGGAGACGTATTGGGACCGATCGTAGGTGGGCAATTAAGGCCGCAAGGACCTTGGTAAAGCTCCGCGGGGCTGACGCCAGGCCGAATGGGAGGGCACGATATTGCAGGTGACGGCCCGCGTAGCTGAACCTGAGGAAGCAGCGGTGAGATGGCAATATTGGTATGTGGAGATATGCCTCGGAGAGGTCGATGGAAGCTAGATAGTCTCCAGTCCGAATCCCTTCCAGAATGGTTCTGAGGGTGCTCATTTTGAACCTCCGATAGACTAGGTGGAGGTTGAGGGTCTTCAGGTCTAGGATCGCCCTCCAGCCCCCAGAACGCTTTGGCACCACGAAGAGGATCGAGTAGAATCCCTGTCTCCACTCGGCGGGAGGAACCTCCTCCACCGCCCTGATATCTAGCAGATGATGGATAGCAGATTCCACTAGTTGATGTTTTGCTCGGGAGTTGGAGACGGGGCATGGTACAAAGCGGTCCGGTGGACTGGAGTGGAACTCTAGAGGAAGACCCTCCGCTATGGTGTGTAGAACCCACTGATCGGATGTTATAAGTGTCCACCTGTCTAGGAAGAGGCTCAGCCTGCCCCCGATGGGGGCGGTGAGGCGAGAGTCATTTTTGTCGCCTGGGTTGGCAGCCGCCAGAAGCCCGACTGAAACGCTTTTGGGCCCCATAGTTGCGTGCCCTGTCTCGGAAGGAACCTCTGTCTTGGGGACGAAAGGAACCCTGAGTGAAAGGGCGCTGAAAGGAGGTCTCTTGGGGAGAGAAACAGGAAAGCTGTCTCCTGTAATAAGGAGTAGCTCTACGGTCTGCCCGCCTGGTAGACGATGGCAGCACCTTTTTCCTATCCTTGTCCTCGATTAGAAGTGGTTCGAGGGACTCGCCAAACAACTTAGGCCCCGAGTACAGGGATGTGGCGAGGCGCCATTTGGCCCTAATATCAGCAGGCCACTGTCGCAGCCACATTAGGCGTCTGGCAGTAACCGAGGAAGCCATCGCTCGGGAGGAATATTTAGCTGCATTGAGCGTGGCATCGGCAGCGAATTGGGAAGCAGCAATGATTTTATTGAGGTCCTGATGGATCCGGACCTCCTGAGCAGGAATACGAGATTCTAGCTGCTGGATCCACAACAAAGATGAACGGGAAAAGAATGAGGCCGCGGTAGCAGCCTGAATCGCCCAGGCTGAGGCCTGGTGGGTCTTTTTGAATGCGGATTCCAACTTTTTGTCCGCCGGCTTAAGGCCGTCGGAGGAATCTCCAGACAAATAAGGGGAAGGAGAGGAAAGAGCGGCGACTGGGCCATCGACAGAAGGTACCTGCAAAATGCTGGCGAGCGAGGGATCCATGTTATAGTTCCGACGATCGGTGCCACTGGGAGTGGGCAGAGATGACGGAGAGGCCCACTGCTTTTTCACTACATCGAGGAACAGTTTAGGGGCCGGAACGAAGAGCTGTTCGGTTATTGGTTCCGAGAAGATCCCTTGACCAGCAGCGGAGGTGGAAGCGGAAGTCTGGTCTGGAACAGGATCCACGAAGCCAGATGTGATTTTGGCTTTGTGCAGGAGAGATCTAAAGAGACCCTGCGGGAAAAGGCCTGTGAAGGCCGGAACATCAGAGGGGGCGCTGTCATCATCTGATAATTCGGTCTCTCTGTGAACATCATCATCTAGGCAGAGATCAGCACTCCCTCTAGAACGGGAAGGAGAGCGCTCCGGTGATTGATCAGGCGAGCCAGTGAGACTCGCAGAAGGTGAGACTCGGGAGCGGCGAGAGCGATGACCCTCGGAAGCGATGGAAGATGAACGATGCTCCTTGATACCTTCGGAAATGCCCTGCGAAATTGCCCGTGCAATTAGCTGTTGCACAGATTCAGGCAGGTTACCCAGGTCCAGGCCCTGGGACCTCTGACCCGAAGAAGGTGGTGGAGATGCCTGAGTAGGGGCAGAGCATGCAAAGGGATCTCCAGTTTTCTGCGCAGACACAGGAGGAGAATCAGCGAGAGAAGGGCGATCCGATACCTCAGGAGACAGTGCCCTCAAGAGGTCAAGGTCCTCATCTTCTGCTTGATCAGGAGAACCAGGAATGGCTTGGGCCGAGGGGGTCTCTTGATTGGCCCTGTCTTTTTCTGCATGAAATATCTGCCTCTCCAGAGCTTTATGGCGCCGCTGGAGGTCCCTTAATTCAGCCTGGGTGGGTTGATGGATTTTTTCCCCCGGAAGCAGATTTAGAAGCAGCCTTTCCGCCAGGTTCATCAGAACCATCCTTAATTTGATCCGCCATCAGGAGCTAACTGACTATTATTATTACTATTATTATTATTATTATTATTATTATTATTATTATTATTATTATTATTATTTAAATTTGCCCGTCAAATTTGTGGCTGGGATGGCCCGGATCAGCTGAGGAGGGCAGAAGGAGCTGTGACAGTCAATAGCCCCGTGTCAATATAATGGCCGCCGTTACACTAGGGATCAGAAATGGTCGCCGTCACAGCGGGATCCAAAATGGCCGCCGCATGAGGGATAACGGTCGCCGCGCTTTTAAAATGGCCGCGGGGCGAGGGAGAACCGTGTGATGACAGGCCGCCTCCCGAACTCTGAGGCAATCGCCAGCAGCCTCGAAGATATCCCCTTGTACCTGAGCAGCAGCTCCGATGGCAAAATGGCGAGCGGGAGCTCCCAACCGCTGCGGACTCTGTGGCGTCTGATCTCCGTCAGCTGGGCACTGGGGCGAAGACCGGAGAGCGAGGTGCGGCGTTGACAGAGCCGCTGGAGAGGGCGCCAAGCCAGGAAGCCTCTCAGCTGAGAGGCGGTGGCGGTGGCGGCGGCGGCAGTGCGTGGCTGCGGCGGTGGGGCGCAGCTGCGGCGGTGGGGCGCGGCTGCGGCGGCGCAGCGGCGGCGTTTCCAGCCGAGACTGGAGTTTCCAGCACGCTCAGCACAGGGATGATCCGAAAAAAACTTGTAGGCTGAAGATGAAGAGTGGGTGAGGAACGAGGTGACTCAGAACAGGTCTGGCCAGATCCACTGAGTCTAAAAAACTGGAAGCAGGGGACATGTGTGGAGGCGTGGCCAATTCAATTAGACTCAGTATCCGGTCAGACCATCTGGGATAACCCTCTCCTGACCCACTCCGCAGCCTGCTGGGAGAAGAATCAGATTTATCACGTCCATTTATTATCTTTCTAGAGGTTTTTAATATGACAGGGTTGTCAAGGGAAAAACATAAACTAAAGCAATTCCACTTAGTTCTTTTTAGGCATTTCCAATGCTTGTTTTCAGATCATATGATCAATTCTGACCTTTACATTTCTTTGTCTCTACCTCCCTACAGTGTCTTATTCAGACTATCAGATTCAATTAATGAAACTATACTATTCTTTCACACTTGACTTCTTTCACAGATGAACAGTTCATCTTCATGCAGTTCCACTTTCAACTTCAAAAGGTTTCTTTCCATCTTAGCCTCTTGTTTAAAATACTTTCAGATATAGAATTTAGGCAGTGGAGAGGATATAGCCGCTAGAAACTACTAGACAAATAATGAAATTCCATAATAACCACAGCAAGGCAGCAGACATTCAAAAACTCTCAACACTGTGCATAGTTGGTCTACACACAATCAAGGTCAGAGGGCAGATGCTTTGAAATCTAAATTTGCCACTAGAAAGCTGTGCTATTGCTCAGCTTCACTTTCATGAAGATGCTTGTCTGTACAATATTCACTTAGTGAGTTCACTTACACCCAGTCACCCTCTCACAAATTATTACTTATTACAGAACAAAGAGGAAGAATATCTGCTGGAAATGTGACACATTCCACAAATCAAAAAGGCAACTTACTCATGACAATTATATATTGGGACAAATATGAAACAACTTTCAATTTCCAAAAGTGAGAGAAACTGTTTCCTCTCTTCTTTAAACTGCCAAGGCAGAAATAGCGGCTGGGATTATTACTGTCAATTAACACTAACAGAGCAGTGAACAAGGGAGAGTTTAAAGACACTGTTTCTGCCCTGCAGGCATATAGCAGATGTAGAGGATAAGGGTGAATGGAAAGGTTGATAAGATGACTAAATGAAATCTTTCCAACCGGCCATTTTTTCTTGCTTTCTATGGCTTCAAGAATATACTACTACAGTAACTGGCAGTGCAAAAAATACTTCAGGTCAGGCTATATGTAATCAGACTGTGAAAATCTCGAAGAGGCATTTTGTTTTTATTTCCGCAAAGTGTCTCCCTAATGTATGTCTAAAAAGCCAAGTCTTGTTTCTAGGCACTGCAAAGAAGCTAACCAAACCGCTTTACTGGCTTTTAAGGGTCTTCTCTGCATTTATAGAAGACATTTCTGTCAGAGTCCACTTCAACACTTCGAGTGGAGAAGCTGAGACTGAGTGCCTCATTTTCCTGTGTTTTAGCATTACTTTACACCAGTAACTGAAATTAAAGTAGCTCCATAAAGAAAAGCAGTGGCCCTTTGCACACTTGAAAAATGTACTATGGTATCATCTGTTTCACAGAACCCCAAACCTGTAGGATTTTGATGATTAAACAAGCTGGATTATAAAAAGAAGAGTACTATGAAGAAGAGTTAAAATATAGTTGTACTTATAACTGCTGTGAAAAATATTGGAAGCTGTGCATCTTTTTGTTTTGTTTTTTTCTATTTTTCCATAACTTTTTTCTTTTTCTTACATCTTTTGGTTTTTCTCAGATTTCTTTTTTCTTTCTTTCTACTAGTTTGTGTATTATAGGATTGTAAAAAGAGAGCAAAGTCCATCTCTTACTTTCTTATGCGTAGGTGCTAAATCTATCAGTCAAGAAAGCTATTCATTCTTCCTTTCAAATTCTCAAACAGAGTTTCTTTCCCAGCTAAAAGTGGGTGATTGTTAACAAAGTTCCATTATAGAACAGTTTCTAATAAAATGCCATACCAAACTATGGGGGAAAAAACAGATTGAGTACGGTCTTAATATCCCTGCCAAAACTGTTGTAAGGATAAAATGAAACCACACAGGCCACAGAAAGTCTGCTTTCATTGCAGCGGCCAGGAAATATGTTTAATAAATAAATAAAGAACAGGCAAATCTTTCTTACCAACATTCATGTTTCTCAATGATTTTTGTTAATTTACAAAAATCTAGTCTCCACACCCTCTGTCCAATATAAAATAAATACTGCATTTCCCAAATATTGATCACTAAAAGAGTATAAGAAGTAGTAATCTTGGTTTCTGCCAAACATCTTGTCAGGAATGATTAAGAAATTAATCACACTCTATTTTTTCATTCATTTCCCTTTTTGAGGGGAGAGGGGGAGAGTATCTTTCAATTAGTCTTGAGTCATAACGTATGGACAAGCTATGCAATTTTCTTGCCAACATTTTTGGAAGCCCCTTGCTACTGCCTTCTTCCTAAGACTGGAAGAGAGTGACTGGCCCAAAAAGGAAATTGCTTTGAAGGACAGGAGGAAGAACCGCTGCCAAGGCAACAGTCAGATAAAAGGGGCGAGAGCAAGGTCAGAAAGTAACATGAGAAAATATCTCTGACAATATCCCCTCCCTAGTTCACAAAGATAAAGGGAGTGAAGAGAAACCACATTCAGACTTGCAAGATTCCATTACTACAGCTATTACCATAAAAGTAATGCTGACCTCACGGCATTGGTTTCTTAATCTCATCTGCCTTCTAGGACTGACATCAATCTTGCAAGTCTGAATATGCAATGCTATTTATTAGAGAAGAATGCTATTTTGTTACTGTTTGAATGCATATTTCCCTTTCTACTCAGAGGAGGTAGGTAGTAGTAATAGCAAAACTTCAGTTGTTTGTTCCTCTTCTAAACATTATAAGGATAATATGTGATGGTTAAACAGCTTCAAAAAACAGAAAGAAATGTTTTGCAAAAGTTTTTTGCTTGTTTACCCAATGGGAGTCAAGAAGTCTGTCTCGAAACCTTCCCTTGATGAAGTGTCAGAATGAACTCTATGAACTCCATAGTTAATATTAGTTTTTTGTCCAAGGGCTGTAAAATCAGGTTTGACTAAGAACTTCAGTGTTTCACCTCAAGCTCCTTCTCACCATTTAAAATTTGTTTTACTGAGAGGAAGGGAAAGAAGATTTCATTCCTGCACAGCTTGTGCCTAACCCTATCATTAAATACCTTTTCTGCTCTAATTAATATTCAGAGAAGTTGTGATTTCTACACAGTAAAATACTGTTTATCATCTTAAATTAAATTATCTAACCCCTCTGATCTACAATAGTTGCTCATTTTCAATTTTTCCACAACAGGGATGAATGTAAATATAAATGGCTTCCTGAAAATGTGTTTTATATTTGCAACTGGGTTGTCATTTTACTTCAATATTATAGGAAAGGGGGGGAGAACAAATTCTCCAAAAGTTTCCTAGAATTCCCCTATTGATAGGGGTACAAGGATAGGGTTGTTGTTTTTTCCATTTAAGGGATTTTTCAGATTTTGGATAATGCAGCAAGTACACAACTATGTCAGCCATTTTGCATTCTCTAAAGAAATGTTTCTCAACCTTGGCAATTGTAGGATGTGGGGACTTCAACTCAGAATTCCCCAGCCAGCATAGCTAGCTGGAAGTTGAAGTCACACATCTTACAGTTTCCAAGTTTGGGAAACCCTGCTCTAAAACATCAAGACCTAGAATCAATTCCAGTTGGTCAGAATAGACATAGATACAGGGTTGCTGGAATTTGATGCAGAACCATATCCGTTTCTATCTTGGTATATTACTCCCGAGAGACCATTATTCCTAGAGAACTCTTCAAACCAATCTAGCTTGCCTCTCGGGCTTTCATATTTCTATTTTATTCACCCATTCGTTCACAAAATGTATATAGCTGTCCATCTTAAGCAAATGACTTTGAGTAGTTCAGAATACAAAGCAATACACACAAAAAATTTACCAAATCAAAATCCAAAACTGAGGAATCTCAATTATAAATTTCAATTACAAATTCACCAACATCTGGCTCTACTAACATTCCAGCCCTTATAAGGGTGGGGATTGGGGAATAGGTTTTTACAGCCTTTTACAAGATTAGCAGGATCAGGGCATTTCAAATCTCCAGGCAAAGGCTGTTCAACAAGGCTGTTTCTCTATGTTGTAGTGGCAATGATCAGAATTTGTGGCACTTAGCTCTACCATAGTTCCAATGCTATATCTTGGCTCCCAAAATTAAGTGTGGCCAATGAATCCTCTACCGCTACACTTTTTCTCTTTCTTAGATGATGATCTTTCACTGACCCTTTTAATATGCTATGATTCTAACTTGTTCCTTCTAATTGTTCTGACAATGTTTATTCCAATATGGTATGTCAATATTTAACAATAATGTCTTGTGCATTTTCCATCAGGCAGATAGTCTAATCCATATGCAAAACAACAGATAAGTATCTGATGATAAAAATTACAATATTCAAAGACCAGTGGAGAACACTTAGTGTTTTAGAACTCCATCCCTGATTTTAAAGGGATTATTCCTGAACAAATAAAACCAAAACTAATAAATCATTCTATCACTTGTATTTTGAATTTAGATAAATTTGTTTTTGTTTACTTATTTAACATAATTACGTCTTTTAATTGGCTTATACAAAGTTGGATATCAATAACTGCTTTATGATTTGTGACTCTTACATGTTGCTTCTTGCTATCTGTACTAATGTTACTATTTATAAAGACCTGCCCCACAATTATGTATAATTTTAATTCAGCAAAGCAACCTGTGCATCTGATTTATTCATCTGCAACACACTAAACCTTAAACCATAATAAACTACTTGCTTTTGCTGAAACACATTAACACTGCTATCCATCTAAAAATCATTACAATAGAATTCAATAGTGGTAAGATAACAGTTATTAAAGTTTGGTAATATAGAAAGCAAAGATAAATACATTGTCAGCATAAGATGAAAGGTAAAATAACTATGTTATGAGCTTTACTTTTGGAAATAACAATAACCACAACATTTTAGCTGAGAAAGTTATAAATGAACTCTAGCCCCTAGAATGTTATTAGTTGGAAGATAGGTTTTCTTGTACACTTGACACTTCATTAATTGATAAGGTATTAGGTAATATGAGGTGGATTGGCATATTTTAGAATAATGATTTGCTATGCTTGGAGAAGAAAAGATGTCTATGAAGACTATTCTCCAGATTAATGGAAAGAAGATTAGGAAATTGCTACTTCCTGCTTTTTTCTCCAATCCAAAATTCAGGGTGATTGCAGAGAACAGCCGAGGAGTTGACAAATGGATAAGTACCCTGAAATTCCTCTCTGGATAAAGGGAAGGATCTGGGAATATGGAAAATCATACAGATGCTCCCCATAACAAAACCATAAAAAGTAGTGGGAATTTTAATGCTCTGGGAACTGGAAGAGTCAGTTTTGGCCAAGTTGCAGTTCACGGTCTTCAGAAGGACACTGGGTTTTTCCACTTCCATTCTTAATAACTTCTGGAAATGGCTTATAAATAGCCTTTTGGATATTGAGAACCTTCAGGAGGACAAGTGTCATCACACAGGTTTCATCTTCCCACTTACTTTGCTTATGGGAAACTTGCACTGGGTGTGGGAGGGAGGGAGGGATTCCCAGACAGGCTGGGAAACTCACAAAACAGTGAAAATGAAAATCACATGACTGCAGCAACAGCACTACAATACAACAGTTGTTGTAGAACTGAAGCAGCTGTAACGTCCCCAAATTTTATTCTCTTGGAAGACACTGGTCCTGGATTTCAGACACAGTCTGTAAGTTAGCCCATTTGAAGTGCCTTGGTTCCCTTATGGATGCGTTCCTTTGCCCAGCCATGACAACAAGATTTTTAGTGATCTATAGATATCAAAGGAGGTGATAAGTTACTGAAATTATTTGTACTTATCTAAATGAAGGGGAAAGCAATTTTTAATATATATTTTTACTTTATATTTTTTTCCTTTTCCCTCTTTTTAATTTTTTCCCTTTTCCTTCTCTTTTTTTATATTTCAGTTATAATACAGTTATATTTTAGTCTGTATTAGTTTTTGACCCTTGTTTTTACATTTCAATACAAATTATTATCATAAAAAGATCAGTATGATTCCCCGCCAACTCTATAACAGATTCTAAACTTAAATTGATCTTTAGGGCTTGTATGATATATTTATTAATCTTACAAATACAGGCCTCACATCATTACATATTGACCTAGATTTAACAGAAAATTGGGCTTTTCATCCTACGTTATTTCATGTATTCCAACAGTAAGAAATGGGAACTCAACCCATTATTCATTTTTCGCATACATTTTGGCACAATTTTTCACCTTTCACAGGTAAAGTGAAAATTAACTTACAGAGAACTTTGTGAAGGAAATTTTAAAAAAATAATTTATGTTAACATTTTGATTATAAACTATTTTTAAACATTTTAAAAAAATTCATAGCAAGAAGTGGTGGAACAAAACACTTGATGATCCTCAAGTAAGTAAAAGGTGATTAACTTTAGGTAGGGAGACAATGATAAACTCTTGACAAGATAATGAATAATAAGTGTATTTTATGATATCAAAGATCAGAATAGCTAAAGCAATGTTTCCCCACCCCCTCCAGGGAAAATGTATAGTTATGAAAGTTAGATTTTGTGAAAGATTCAGTAAAAAGTAGACAGATGCCTTCCTTCAAATTATGGGTTTGAAAGAGTTACCATGAAAACCAACCAATTAATCAATCCTGGACTAAATAAAGAATAACTGCTCTCCTGAGGCAATGATCAGCAAGCAGGTACTAACCTACTTTAGTTATGCAATAAGAGCAGATGATGATGGATTTTTAAAAAACTCTACTACTTGGAAAAGTTGAGGGAAATAAAAAGGAATAACAACAAACATGGATGTAAAGGATTAAAAGATACATTTTGAAAACATTACTAGTTATTACTTGAAGCCTGTCAAGATGTTAAGCAGTCATTGAAGACTGAACCTGACATGACAGCAACTAACTACTGATTATATTATAGGTAGCTCTCAGGTTAATTGGGCCTGGCATTTCCATCACTAAACAAAGCGGTCATTAAGCAAAACATGTGACCAAACCTCTTTGTAATGACAGTCCCAATTGTCATTAGGCAAGGACTACATAGTTGTTATTCTTGCCCTGCATTAACTCCATTAACTCTCCCATTTGTCTATCACCCTCCCACATCTTTGCCCTTTAGGCGACCTCTCACAGCTGAGATGAAGAGATCACTGTATTGCACCACTGTCTACCTACTGTTGCTCCTAAAGCCATTGCCATCCCCAGTTGATGTTCATTATCTTCTTTGCCTGCCTACCCTCTATCACCACTATGGGCCGGTTTCAAGTCCTGTGTCCCTAACTGCTGCCTTGCTAGTCAGTAGGTTCCTGGTGGTATGCCCCATTTCAGCAGTCTCAGCCACCTACCAGCCAGGAGGGCCCTGCATGCTCTGCACATTCCTGCCCCACACAAGGAAGTACCTCCACTGATGCCACCCCACACAAAGGAGAAAAAGGTCCAAAATGCTCCTTTTTAAAGTCCTCGTGCTGCACAATGCCCCATAATGCTCAAATGATGCACAAGGTTATGCAAATGAAGATGTAAAGGTGATCTTTCAATACTCCTTAACACTATATCTCTTATCTCTCCTGCTTGGCCAGGGCTGATCAAGGTCTTTAAAGCCAACTACAGTATGGGCATTGGTCCTACCTGAATGCCCTTTCTCTGCATTGTGGGACCGGCAGCCAGATATGGGTTAACTCCGTCTGATATCCAATAGGACCTAGTCTGCAAGTTGTTAAGCACCTCTCTTCCTCTTGCTTTCCAGCTTTCCGATGAGGATGATGCTGCAGATTGACGTGCTGAGCTGCAAAGACAAGGTTACGCCCCACCACAGGAAGGGAAATGCTGCCCCCACGAACCCATCCACACCAGACACGGGAGGCCAAGGGTAGGGCCGGCTGCCGGTCCCACAATGCAGAGAAAGGACAATCAGATAGGACCAATGTCCATTCTCCAGAACAGTGGGACCAGCAGCCAGGCATCAAAGCTGTCCTACTGGGAGGGAGCCGACCGGCCCGGTTTGTCCGGACAACGGACAAACAGGCTCGGGGGTGGGGGGAGAGAAATTCCAGGGAGAGGCCCGACCTGACAGTCTCCCTGACCCAAGCGTCGGTGGTGGTAACCTCCCATTGGCTGGTGAAAAGCGCCAGTCTGCCCCCCAATGGAAGGGTTGGATGAGCAGTCAATGGGAGCATCAGAATGGGTGACCCCTCCCGCCCCAAAAGGGACACTTGGGAAGGCCTCTCTGTCCCAGGCTTCCCTGTCTGTCCTGGGGTCTATCCTGCCTAAGGGAAAAGGACCATTGCGATCTCTGTGGCATAAAGCCAGTGTCTGAGCCCAAAAGGGATGAAAATAGGGTGCCGGTCTAGAATCTGACCTGCGGGACACATTAGGTAAAACCTTGTGCTTATCCCTGGAGCCATGCCTGAGGCCAGTGGCCGTGGGCATAAACGTGGCTTTGGCCTGTCTCACAGGCTGGGCCCATTGGGTAGTCATGGGGTCAGGGCCTGAGAGGGGACCAAACAGGAGATCGCTGGTCCCTGAAGATGTTGATTTGGGGCTCCAGCCTCATCCAGAGACCAGGTAGCCATGGCCTCTGCTGTGGGAGGACCAGTTGGTCCAACTGAAGTGAGGGGGGGGACTGGCTGAATAGGTTGGTCCCCCACATGTAGGCTCTGAGACCTTTTGTCAGCCTCCTTAATGGCCCGATCTATGGCCTTTTCAATCACCTTGTGGCGTTTACTGGCCTCTCTCTCCGAGGCCTTAGAAGCCTGTTTGGGAGGTTTGGCTGATGGAGGGTGGTTTGCCTTGCCCTGTGAGGAGACCCTGGTACCTGAAGGGCCTGCCTCTACCTGGGTGTGAGGCGCATCTGCTGTAGCTGCCTAAATGGCCCGCTTGCCAGACTGCTTGGAAGGAACAGCGGCCATCTTGGAAAGGGCCAAGGCCTGAAAGGCTAGGCCTCTAATCTGCACATGGCAGGGAGCCTCAAAAAGGACCATTACTGGGCCTGAAGCCTCTGGAGCCTTTGTATGGGGATGGACGCCGCACTCTGCCTTCCCGCCAAGGGAGCAGTCTTACCGGGGTCTTGTGGAGTCTCTGCGAAGCCAGGAATCCTGCGGCCTGTTGTTGTTGCGCGCTCCTGCACATGTGGTCCATTGCAGGGAAACCCTCAAACCCTGGCTCCAAGGCACAGCAATCAGGACACAGCCCGGGAGCGCCAGTCCAACACCCTGCCAATCGCAGGAGCGTCACCACGAAGCGGCCTTCAGCGGGCTACAGCAGAATGCCGTTCATGCTGGGAGAGAAGGGAGCAATCCAAGGCAGGCTCCCAAGCCGATTCGCATACCCCAAAGGTGGACTTCAGCGGATTCAGGCTGGATTGCCCTTCTCGCTGGCATGGGAAGCTCAACTAGCAGCTGGGAGCCTCCCCGGTGGTAATTGCTGTGAGGCAACCTTCAGTGGTGTCGGGCTGGATCACCCTTCACGCTGGAACTCGACACTTGGTAGGAATTTTTTTTTTCTGATAGCAAGGGAGCATCTCCAAAAGGCAATCTGTCCCAATCAGACAGAGTCCGAAAGCTAGGAAGCTAGAGGAAGAGGAGGTGCTTAACAACTTGCTTAATGGTCCTATTGGATATCAGACGGAGTTAACCCATGCCTGGCTGCCGGTCCCATTGTTCTGGAGAAAATATCCTCAAAGCCTTGGACAATGATCAGAATGTCAACATTATTACTAAATTATTACTGCCTTTTTAGATTATAGTATTTGGACAACTGTAGCTGTTTTTTCATAAAGTTGCTATCTAAAACAAGCTTTAGTTTAAATTACAATATTGGCCTGACGTATGTTTGCTGATAGAATTTTCAAAAAATTGAACAAGATATTCATTTATCAACCTTCAGGAATGTTTTAACAATTGTTAAAGATATGCTTACTAACATAATTCTGTCAAAATGCTATTTTATGTACCTTAAACAAACATCCTAGAAGGCAATAGCAAATCTATGTAGCTACCAAAAGTCAAGATTTGACTTTTTTGCTGTAACTCAAAACAATATGTCTCTGTGAATGTTTAAAGACAGTCATAAAATTGTAGAACTTTGTAAAGGACACTTTTTTATCTTAAAATATTATTTCAATTATATTGGTCTTTTTATATAATAAATTGACCTGTCAATGCAGAACAGAAATATTGGAAATAAAATATTGCACATTTTACAATTGTTTAATTTGTTCTCGCACCACAATGTGCAAGAAATCTCTCGTTTTACAACGAGAGAGTAGAAGCCAAGAGATTGAACATAAAATCTCAGTTACATGTACAACCAAGCACTCAGTCCAATTCTTCAAAACAAACCCTATCATTAAAAACCAAAAAGTTTACTAGTTTTTTAAACCACACTCCATTTAATCTCGCAGTGCTGGGCATCAGTAGGCAAATTCTATATCAATACGCCCAAACAGACAAATGGCTTCTGGTAGCGTTTAATGTTTTTCATTTCCATTCAAGCCCAAATATATACATGTTTCCCAGTCTTGAAAATAAATAAATAAATAATTAAGTATGTATGTATGTATGACAGGAACATTTTCTCATTTACAATAGGATGCAAAATTCTGTTGACTCAATATGGATAAACTTATTTAATCCCCTGTCCTGAAGTATTAGCTATAATATGCCTGTTAAAATTGCTACAATTATCTGTCAGTTCTAATGTGGCAATCCTGCTGAAATTGTTCTCTCTCCATTAATTCATTAGGATTATACCAAATAATGTTGATATAACATTGTTTAAACAGCATTTAATTCATATATTTGCAACTTAGCTACATTATGGGCAGTAAAAAGCTTACATAAATATTTTGAGGTAAGTGGCCTGAGCTGTTATCTAAAACTAGGAGAAATAAGATCATGATATAAGGCTGTGATGGCGAACCGGTGGCACGCGGAGCCATAACATTGGGCATGCCAGCATTGCCCTAACTCAGCTCCAGTGCGCATGCATGTGCCTGCCAGCTGATTTTCAGGCCCTCCAGGCCCACTAGAAGTCGGGAAACAGGCTGTTTCTGGCTTTCGGAGGGCTTCCTAGGGGGCGAAGGCCCATTTTTTCGCTCTCCAAAGGCTCCAGAGGCTTTCTAGGCACCTGGGGAGGGCAAAAACGACCTTCCCCACCCCACCCCCCGAGGCTGAAAACAGCCCATTTGCCGACTTCTGGGGGGGAGGCCATTTTTGCCCTTCCCAGGCTCCAAGAAAGCCTCTGGAGCCTTGGGAAAACGAAAAACAGGCCTACCGGGCCCACCGTGACATCATGTGCCAAAAGTGGGGGGAGCGTGGAGGGGTCACACACTCTTTTGCAGGGGATGGGGCGCATTGAATTATAGGTGTGGGCACACGTGCACGCAATCCCTCCCGTGCTCTCCCCACTTTTGGCACGCGGCAGCAAAAAGGTTAGCCATCACTCTTATAAGGTTTCTACCAATTTACCCACACACCATAAGAATCTGAATTTCATACAGAATTATCCAAAATGTTTCCTTTTTCTATTGCATTTTGCTGGAATTCAAAACAGTTTATCTGAAATATGGATGCAACAGTAAAATGTCCATTTTTAGCTGGTCTTTTGGTTATAAAGGTTAAAGCAGCAGGAGATATTTGAATCCTCTCCTTTTTTATAAAAATTTAGGGATTGCATTGGGGAAGTTATGAAATTTCTATCGCTAAGATATTTGTTAAGTGAGTTTTGCCCCATTTTACAAGTTTCCTTGCCATAGTTGTCAAGTGAATCACCACAATTATTGATGTAGTAGCAAGATGGTTAAGTGAATCTGGTTTCCCCATTGACTTTGCTTGTCAGAAGATCGCTTAAGGCATGGGTGTCAAACTCAATCGTGTCACATGACATCACATAGCACAACGTTTTTTACCTTTACGGAGCCGGGGTGGGCATGGCTTGCGTGTGATGCATCCAGCCTGCGTGACACCAGTTTGACACCTCTGACATAAGGTGATCACAGGACCCCTAGGACATAGCAACCATCATACATATGAGTCAGTTGCCAAGCATCTGAATTTTGATCACATGCTGGGGATGCTGCAAACCGTCTTAAGTGTGAAAAACGATCATAAATTAAATTAAATAAATCAAGTTTTATTCAGTGCTGTTATAACTTCAGACAGTCACTAAATGAACTGTTATAAGTTGAGGACTACTTATAGTTAAAAAATAATTTGTAGAAAAAAATTATACAGTCCAGAAACTGAAGCAGATGTTAAGAGAAAAGAAGTCTATTTCTAATTCTAGTTGCTTTGCAAAATAATCTGTCTCTAATAGTCTTTCTTCAAGTAACCACATGGGCCTTTTATTCCATCACAGTGACACCACTTTACTATCACGACACGTAGTAGGTGCTCCAACATATCCTCCTAATTCTATTTTTCTCTCAAAATTCGGTTTCTTTCCAAAACTTGTATTTTGACTGATCACAACTTCTGTGCATTGACATTATGAAGCAGACTACACCATATCTCTTTTGCAGGCCATAGAGAAGCAGGACAGAGATGTAAAGGAAAGGGAAGAAATAGTGAAGTAAAACAATTTATCCACTCAGTATGATCTAGACCAGCAAAATATTGTTTTCTAGGAGAATTATGCTGTAAGCAATCCTTGGAAAATAGAATTTGCAGGCAGAAAACTTACTGTTTTTGTTTACTTTTTTTCCAGTAATCAGCCTTTTTCCCACTGCATGACCATAATGCTACAAAGATGTGAATAAAATATTAATATATTAACATAATTTGTAGAGGTATATGTACAATAAATGGATATGGATAAATTTCTATACATTGCTACTTCTGCCTGGCTTAGAATATTCTATATTAGGGGGTGTTTGATACCCTCAATGCAAACAGTGGGAATAATGCAATGAATTAATTATGTTTCCACCAAACAGCAACTGCATTAGCTGCATATACCTGTATTACTTACTATTCCAGTGCCTTGAAATAGCCCTCTAAAATAGATGCCTCAATTAATAATACACATGGTTTTCTCTTGAAAAGAGTTAAAAAACTGCATCTTGTGCAAAATGCAACTGCCCACATATTAATTGCAAAACAAGGCTAGGCCAAAACAGTGCCTTAAAAATCTGTACTTACTGCCTATTTATCAGTTGGTCAAATTAAAGATTCTGATCCAATAAACCTCTAAATTGCCAATAATCTAGAGAAAAAGAAATCTACCTTCCCAACCATCCTGGCAATGATGTGAAATCTAGGGCTAATGCTCTAATGGTTATGCTATTAAGAAAGAAACCTGAACGTCTAAAGAACAGTTCCTCATAACTGCACACCAACCAGCTCCCACTGATTAGACACGTGAGAACGCTGGCTAATTTTCAGTGTTTCAAAAAGGCAACTTTTTCATGACAGATATACTGTTACTGTATACATTTATTACAGGCAATTCTGTAGGTGTTCTTTGTAAATCTCAGAACCACTGTACCCTATCTTTCAAAAATCCTGGAACAATGGGGAATTATTTGAGGATTGGAAAAGAGATGATATGGTTCCCATCTTCAAAAAAAGGGGGAAAATAGACCCAGGAAACTACAGACCAATCAGCCTAACATCAATATCTGGGAAGATACTAGAAAAGATAATAAAAAAACAGATCTGCGAACATCTAGAAACAAATAAAATTATAACTAAAAGCCAGCATGAGTTTGTTAACAACAGATCATGCCAATCCAATCTTATTTCATTCTTTGAGAAAGTGACTGAATTAGTATACCAGAGAAATGCTGTGGATATAATATACTTAGACTTCAGCAAGGCATTCAACAAAGTAGACCACAATGTACTTCTTGATAAGCTAGAAAAATGTGACATAGATAGCATCACCAACAGATGGATTTATAACTGGCTGACAAACTGTACTAAATCTCTCCAAGGCTCAAGGTTGACTCAGCCTTCCATCCTTTCTAAGGTAGGTGAAATGAGGACCCAGTTTGTGGGGGCAATAAGCTGACTTTGTATAAAATATACAAAAGAATGAAGGCTATTGCTTAACGCATTGTAAGCCGCCCTGAGTCTCCGGAGAAGGGCGGCATATAAATCAAATTAAAAAAAAAAAAAGAGTTGGCCTTAATGGTACTACATCTAGATGGAGGGAAATAAGCAGTGGGGTGCCACAGGGTTGCGTCTTAGGCCCAGTATTCTTCAATATCTTCACAAATGACTTAGGTGAGGCAATAGAAGGGGAACTCAACAAATTGACCATTTTCTTTTTTTCTTTTAAAATATTCTACATGATTATAAGTAGCAAAGATTATATTAGTGAAGAAGAAAACAAGACAATGACATTACATATCTTCAAATTACTTATTTGTACAGGGCTATTATAAATCTGAAAAAATCTAATTTTCAAAAACTATTTTATTACAGTGTTGCAGAATCTATACCTCTGATAAGGCGATGGGTTCAAAAAAAGCATCAGTATGCTGTTTTGAAGAGAAAATTAGAAAGTTACTTGGTTAGTGCCTTTAACAATCTTTTTTGATAAATAAAACTATATTTGCTTGACTCAGATAAAATAAATCTTCCTTCCAAATGCAAAATTAAAATTTAGCAAAGTTGTTCTAACAGATGGAAATCTCAGTAGCACTTTATTTTATTTAATTAGTTAGTCATCATATTTATATGGTATGATTCAAAGTCTAGTAACGCCTTCTATGTTTTATTTATAAAACATTGTGACGTTGAGTCTGTTTTTATTTTTATTAAAATGGGCAACAAAAGATATAGGATTCAAATTTTCAATCATGATTAAGACCTCCCAAGAACAACAAAAATTGGAGGAAATTCAGAACTGGGCCATTTTATCAAACACAGCATGGCTATAATTTACTTCTCCCTGTTCATATATGAGTAGTCCTCAATTTATGACCACATTTGAGCCCAAAATTTATGTTGCTAAGCAAGAAACTTGTTAAGTGAGCTTTGCCCCATTTATGACCTTTCTTGCCACAGCTGTTAAGCGAACTGCTGCATTTGTTAAGTTAGTAACATGGTTGTTAAGTCAGTTTGCCTTTCCCATTGACTTTGCTTGTCAGAAGGTTGCAAAAGGTGATCACATGACCCTGGAACACTGCAACTGTCAAAAATATGAGTCAGTTGTCAAGTGTCTGAATTTTGATCATGTGACCATGAGAATGCTGCAATAAATTGTTAAGTGTGAAAAATGATCACAAGTCACTTTTTTCAGTGCTGTAGTAACTTCCAACAGTCACTAAACAAACTCTTGAGGACAAACAAATTGAGGACTACCTGTACTACATTCATCTACTTTAGGTATACAATACAAGCAAACCAGGGAACGAAGTATCTAATCACAGAGTTATTAATTGATACTACTATATATTCACTGATATCTCAGATGAGTTGACAGATTATCTTCACTATAGTGTAGTCTGTTTGCTTTTGCCCAAATGACTATTGTATACCCAGTTGTATCATGATTTGTGACTTATCACATTAATCCAGTGAATATATATTTTGCTTGGTATTCATGTTTTTGACCAATTTTCTTGTTTTGTAGTACTATTTATTGTGCCTTACTTTACTATGAAGAGGATATATTATTACTAACTGCACTGACACTTAATGATAGGATTCATTAACATTCCAGATGTGCTTTCTAATTGAAAAAGATTGGAGACTTGACCTGATTTGAAAGGTATGCAGATCTGTATGATAGCAGAAATTATCATGAGTTACAAAACCATAGATTTGGAAGATGCTATCTAGATCATTGAGTCTAACTCTTTGCTCAGTACAGGAATCAAAATTACAGCATCTCATACAAACAACTATCCAGCCACTAGTTAGACATACCAAACCTTTAATTTAAACATAGATGAGTTTATCCAGCTGCACAAACTGATTTAATTAAATGTGTATGAAGCAGAGAATTATAAGCCAATCAATAAACAACATCTATGACTTCATAAATATTCTGATAACTAGATTCATAACAACTGAAGTCAAGCAATAAAATGGGTTATTAAAAAAAAGAAAGTGAGAGCAACATCTATATCCCCTTATTCTTGGAAAAAAAACTTTTCAGAATTATAAATAGGCAGTTGAATGGTGGAGAGAAGTTTCAACACTGCATCAAAAGTGTCTTTGAAGCAACACTGCTAGCAAATTGTTCCATTTGATCCATATTAATTCTGCGCTATTTCTTTATAAAAATAAAAACAGTAAGAATTTCTGATATCCACCCGTCCAATGTAATTGAAGCTTCCAAAAATATATTTCTAAATAAATGGTATCCAAGGAAGGCCTTGCATTGAGTTTTAATTGAATCAGATGTTTTAACTGATTTCTAATCATTTGTTTTGTTTTTATGCTTAGAAGCCTGAAAAACATCAAGCCATACTTTACACTTTCTTCAGTCTCTTTTTGTTACTATGCCGTTTATATCTAGTAATTCCTTCCTTTTAAATAATTGTTTTAATTTATCCAAACATTTTGTTCACACTAAGCAAACAAAAAGACATGTTTAAAACTGAGGTTGTAAGAGACAATTTCAACAGTTAAAAGGTTTACATTCACAGAATCTGTCCAAATCCACTTAAAAATGCCAAACTGAACTAAAACAATAATAAAATGCATCAACTGATACAGTCCTACTGTTTTAATAAAAATGGAAGAAATATCTGTGGAGAAATTCACATGAAGCATGTGTTAGAACAAATCCATGACTTTTACAGAAATTCAAAATGATCTGCTAATAAGGATATCAAGATACTTACTTTCTATGGGGGGAAAAGGGGGGGACATTTTTTCATGGATTTAAGTCATACAGATAGTTCTTTAAAACAGAAGATAAATAGGAGTAGTTTTGTTGTATTGTGTCACAGGTTTCTTTCACAGGCATCAACAAGAATTGAGTTAGCCAAGTAATTAAATAGATTAGCCTGTAAAATTCTAACCTGCCCAAAGCTTCTCATTGAGATTCAAAATTAGGCATGTAGCTTGGATATTCCACATTTTCCAAATTAAACTGTGTAGTGACTAAGTAGGAGGGAAAACTAATTTTGCATCATTAGGTTTCATTTGTTGAATTGTTATCAGTATTTTTTTGCTGTATGCAGCTGTTCTGTCATCTTGAGTTCACATTTAGATACCGTGTTTCCCCGAAAATAAGACCCTGTCTTATATTTTTTTGAACCCTGAAATAAGCACTTGGCCTTATTGCCATGTGCTCAAAAGCCCGGTTGGACTTATTATCAGGGGATGTCTTATTTTCGGGAAACAAGGTAGCAAAACAAAAACAAAACTTTGAGGCAAATTCAAGGACACTAGTACAACTTTTACAATTTTGGATTGTTGTTCCAATTGTTTATGAAAGCAATTTAAACAGGTTGCAAAGAAAAGTCTGTTCAAAAGGGAGGAAAAAAGCAATAATTCTAGGAAAAGTTTTATCTCTTAATGTCCTTCCTTCCTTCCTTCCTTCCCCCCTCCCTCCCTGTTTCCCTTTCCTTCCTTGCTTCTTTGCTTCCTTCCTTCCTTCCTTCCTTCCTTCCTCCCTCCCTCCTTCCCTTCCCCCCCTCTCTTCCCTTCCCTTCCTCCCTTCCTTCAGGAATAGCTAACAAAGACAAATAATAAAATATTTTTTTAAACAGAAAATGTTTTCCCTTGAATTTTTTTTCTGTGCACAAAAAATTAAGAAAAACAGAAAAACAAAACCTCTGCATAGCCATCATTAAGAAAAACATCTGGTAATGGTGATCTGGTTTTCAATAATAGACACTGAACAGAAATGAAACACTGCAGCCTTCCCCTTCTAAACTTAATACTTGAGTATTCCTATCTACACATAATTTGTAATTTATTTCCCTCATCAGCAGTTGCCTGAATCTGATATTATTGAGCACTCAAGTCAAGCAGATTTTGTTAAAAGCAATGATTACATTATTACTAGAATATACAATTAAATAATGAAAGAAGTAGAATGACATTGTGCAGTAATGTTTTGTGCCCTTTCAAAAATATCACTGGACTGAAAACCTACAGAATAATAGAAATAATAATGAAAACCTTCAACTGTACTGTGATAATGCTGAATTTAAAATTTCAGCCACAGGCAAAATATAAAAATGATTAGCATTATGTTGTTTATTTTAATTACACTCTATAATTACATCCAACAGGCTGTCAAATCATTTAGGATACTGAGAAAACGTAAGGATACAAGCAACAAAGTTACAGTCCTGCAGTCATAAGTGGGAGGAGATAGGTGATAGGAACGACAAGAAGATTAATAGTAATAGAAGACTAATAGTAATATAGTAATAGTAATATATGTTAACAGCAGAAGGTGATCATTCATACAATTATGAATACTAAGCATTGCATATTACCTTCTGGCTGGTATGAGCAAAAGTAGCAAAAGTAGACTGGCTTGCAAGGAACACACTACCCTCAAACCCTTTTCTTCCTCTTTCTCTGGAATATGACAAAAATGTAACTACTTTAGTTTCAAATTAAACAAAAATAGGTGGTTTGCAAAAATGTCCATAGCAGGACTTAAAAGCATCAAAATGTAGAATTAACTGGGCAATCAAAGACTAACCCCTTTGTTCATGTGCGCCACACACATATTTTAAAAAAAGCAGAGACTCCAGTCATACCCATCATTTTAATTTGATATCATCACCTTGCAGACGCCCCTGGATAGGACGCTAAGTTATTACAAAGATATAGTAAATTACACAGCTGTTTATTGATACAAGTATAAAGTATATTATCACAGAATTGTACAATGGTCTGAAATTGGATTTCAAAAACTAGAACTATAAATGATTCCCCCAAATTCCAACTCAGAAAGATATTAACTGGACTATACATAATATATAACTTTGGAAAAGGTTGATATAACAATAAAAGAGTTGGAAGGGACCTTGGAGGTCGTCTAGTCCAACCCCCTGCTCACGCAGGAGACCTATACTAGGGATTCGAACTGCCAAACTGCTGCCCTTTCTGATCGACAAGCTCAGTGTCTTAGTCACTGAGCCACCTAGCCATGTTTAAGAGGATCTGGAAAATTTTCCATGACCTTCCAGTTTATGCTATTTATCAACAAATTTGATAAATTGGCATAACCAGGCCTGAAGCCTATCTGAAACAGATCTAAATAATTTCATGGAGATCATTTAACAAAACAATTCCTTTCTTGAGCCTAAGGAGGAAATATAATAAACAAATATGAAAGAACCAAAAGTTTTTTTTCAGGATTATTATATATATAATATATTATACATAATATAATATATTATGTATATAATACATTATATATTATCACAGCTCTGTGCAACGATTCTCTATACTTACACACTAAAGGAAATGTGACATATATAATATGGATTAGAAGGGTTAACATTTAAGAAATATGAGAAACATTGCCTTGAGGGCTTATATAAGCAAAAGAGTAATCATTTATTAATTTTGTAAACTATAGTTTTAACTATATTCACTGCATTTCTTCTACCCAAGAGAATTGTTAGTTCCTCTGAAGAAACATACTAAAATAATTCTTTAGTTCTGGCAATTTACACATTGTGCCAGAAAAACTATAAAGCAAATCCTCTTCTAAATATTAAGAAAGGAAGTCAGAAAAAGACAGCCAATTATTAGCCTCCTTTCCTGAATTTTAATATACCAGGCATGCACACATGATCTTATGATCTAGGGAGGGAAACCAATTACTGTAAATAAGAAATGTAAAACTTGACAAAGGTATTTTGAAAGCTGCATAGCTATACTGTGAAAAAATTTAGATTACAGTAGTCACATTTCCCTGAAAGTCTTTTTTAAACGTGAGATGTGTTTAATGTCAGATTTGCGAGTTGACATTTGTCTTCCCTATACGCCTCACAATCCCAAAAACAGGGAGCCAGGGCACTTTTCAAGCCCTAATAGACTCAGGCTGCACTAGATGCCCAATTAATTTAGCTACAGTCCTATAACAGGGATTAGAGTGAAGAGACTGGCCCACCCAATCAGTTTCGAACCGGTCAATGGGTCCCTATTGGGGGAACCTACGGCACCCATCTGACTGAACCAGTGAAACTAGAGCAAGCGGACCACTGGGAAACAATTTGATTCATAATAGCCTCCGGTTCCGACCGATGCCTAATTACCCTATTTTTCGGAGTATAAAACGCACCGGAGTAAAAGACACACCTACCTTTTTTGGTGAGGAAAAGAAGAAAACGAAATCTCCTCTGCCTCTGCGCAATTTTGCTTAGTTGCAGCTAACAGCCTGCTTTACTTTCATTTTCATTTTCAGCATAGCTTGATCAGCACAAGGAAAAAAAATCTGCTCCAGCAACTTGCCTCTTTGTAGCAAGCAGCAGAGCCCTGCGCAAAACACTTGAGAGTCGGGGGGCCAATCTAATCAACTTGTGCTAATTAGGCTGTGCTGAAGCTGAAAGGAGCTTTTTTTTTTTTTGCTGTTTGCTTGCAAGGAGGTAACTGCTGTGAGGCAGAGGCCAAAGGGTGGGGGCCAGTGGGTGGGCGAGGCTACATTTGGTGTATAAGGCGCACCTAAATTTTCACCTCCTTTTAGTGGGGGGAAAGGTATGTCTTATACTCCGAAAAATACGGTAAATCATGAGCCTCAAGCCAAGCTTCAGAAGAAATCCAGTTATTTATTAGGAGCTTCATGTTGGCACAATCCAAGTGAAGCCAACTCTGACCTCACTTAATTCGCGCCTTGGCTCTGACCCTGTTTTCCCCTCCCCCCAAAGTGTGTCATCAGTCACATTTCCCAATGAAGCAATTTTGTGGGTTGTAGAAGTCACTCCCTCCGGCCAGTGTGGGTCCCCCTGGAGATTACTTTGATGTTGCTGCTGGATTGTGCTTTATTTTGACTGAAATGCATGTTCCCCGATGCAGCTGCAAGGATCGGTTTTCCCATCCCCCTGCCTAGGGCAATTTGAGAGCAGGTCAGGAATGCTTCGCAAGTTGACATATAACCTGACTAAAAAACAAACCAGTTAATATTGGTAAATATGGATAAATTGAAATATAGATGGTTGACATGTTTTTCCCTGCCTTTAAGGAAGCAGCTATAAAGCCATAAATAAAAACAGTCATCGTAAATTATAAAATCTGATTTTATGTCTCTAGGTAACTATGCTCTTTCATAAATGTATGATTTTCATTTTAACAACATTGATAAACAGTTGCTGAAATTCTTATTTCTATTGGCTTAATTCGTCTTTATACCTAGCACTACAAAACCCCCTGTAACAATATCTGAAGAAAAGACCAATTCAGCAACTAAATAATACTAAAGAAAAAAATGATTACAGATGATTCATATGATTGTGATTAATCACCCACTTAAAAATAAAAACAGCTGCTCTAAAAATATTGGTTCTAATAATAGTTATTTATAAATTTTAATAACTAATACATAAAGAGAAAAAACATAAAATCGGGAAAAGACTTTCACTCAGTAGTATGAACAAATTTATAAATTGTATTTTCATGTAAAATAACCCAAAAAAGTATAAACGTTAAATTCATAAGTTAAACTACCTGTATATAAACTTACTTGGATGTCTGTATGATTGCAGTACTAGGGCTATACATTATTTATAGACGATACTGTTCAAATCACTTCGTCACCAAAAATGTTCAGATATTTTATGTAGTTTAGGTTGATTTTGGTAGATCAACTCAGGTTTGCAGAGTAATATAATTACTGAAGGAAAAGAATATTACATGTATGTATATGTCATAAGTTGCATTATGTCAGAAAACAGCACAAGTTTACCGACTGTAACTTAATATACAGACACGTTTAAGATAACTGCACCTGTTTTCAGTATGCCTCTGGGATTCAACTCAAACTGCTAGAATTGGCTGCTATCTACATGACCTAGTTCCTGATATCTCAAGGACCTCCTCCTCCAATACAAGACAGTCCATGCCGTCGAGGTCACTCTCAGGGATCACCAGCAGCGCTCTGCACTGTTGCCCTTTCTCTGGGAGGGAGGGAGACATTCCTTCAATGCCAGGTTATTTTCTTTTTTTCCAATCCTTTAAAACCAGCAAGTATCGGTTCTCTAAACTGATTATCATGTTTCAAAGTTTCACAGAATTTGTGGTTGGTTTTAATTTAGCTTTGGGTTATACTTAAATGGGAAGTGCCTTAGGAACTCGACATAGTGCTCTGATATGAACTCCTTATTTAAGTTCACTATTCAAGCATCAAATCAAGACTGCAAGGTATATGGAAAACAATAGTTGAATAGTTCCTAAGATTAATTCAAATTACTGCAGGGTGGATAAAAATCAATGGTTTTTTTAAAAATTAAATCGGATTTTTTTTATTTTTATCGAATTTATTTTAATAAAAAACTTTTGGGGTAAAAATCTATCGTAAGATAGTTTTCTATTTAAGATACATAAATAATTTAAGTTTATTCAGCATGAAATGGAGCTTAGTTATGTAGCATGAGGCTGTATATTCTGCAACACTGGGACTATCGGTGAGTCAACAGTGGGTCAAAGGAGTAGCAGAGATGATAGTTGCTCTTTAAAAATTATGATTTAAATCGAGTTGATTTAAATCAAGCCTTTTTACTAGTGATTTAAATCATGATTTAAATTGTGATTTAAATCAACTCAATTTAAATCAAATCCACCCTGGATTTTATCAAATTTAATTTTACGTACCTTGTGGAGACACAGAACTAAACAATAATTGGGTTGTTGTTGTTTTTTTTACTTTTGACAGGTAATGGTTTAAAAACTGTATCTCTGTTAACACACACCAAAAGCCTTTAAATAGATGGGCCGTAAAATTAAGAAAATGACATTATTCGTATTATTTGTCCCACAATAATTCTTTTGACTCTCAAAGAGGCTTATCTGCTTTTCAAGTACTGTTAAACTTGTGCCAACATAAACAACAAAAAAGACAACAAAGGATGTAGATTACCAGTAGGGAAAAGACAGCATACTTATTGGCTCAGGGATAATTTGGCCCAGTGGAATGAAAATCTTTGGAAAGGGAACAGATGGCCCACAGCTATCAAAAAGCAGCTTTTTCTCAGTCTATTGACCTGTTACACTACACTTCTTGTCTCACAGAAAATACTTCTGCCTTTTTAAGAAATATGCTTTTTAGTCCATATCCTGTGAGAAGTCTTCCTAGTTTCCAATACGGAAAAGAAAAATTATTCTAACACTGGTCAGATAAGTCAACAAGCTGTGAGGCTTTAACTAGGGTATTTTTAAAAAATATTTCTTTATTTAGGCATTGTTCCTTATTAATCTACTTTAGGTTAGTTTTTTTTTTTTAACAAAAGCTTTTCATGAGTAGGCAAAAAAATATTTGCCTACTCATAAGAGATTAATTCTATTCTTCATTCTTTTCCAAGAGCACAGAATCAAGAAATATGTCTCATCATGAAGCAAGAAAGAAATGTTTTTGGTGTGTGGTGCAATATAACGGTTGAGTACTGAGGCCACAACACCTCATGTATAGTATATACCGTATTTTTCGGAGTATAAGACGCACCTTAGTGTTTTGGGAAGAAAATAAGAAAAAAGCTGATTGGCAGGTGGATCGACCTCCTGGAATATCCCCAATCAGCTGTTCCCAGAGTTGAATTTTAGCAACAGGTTCCTTGGCTGTGAGCTTTGTGTTTTTTTGTTTTTTTGTTTTTTTTTTGCTTTTTTTCCTGCCTCTGAACCTCCGAAACGGAGCTTCAGAAAAAAGGCCTCCAAAGCTCTGTTTGGGGGCTTCTTTTCTGAAGCTCTGTTTGGAGCTTCTTTTCTGAAGCTTCGTTTCTGATGCTTTTTTCAGCCTCTGAAACCTCCATTTGAGAAGCTGGGCAGGGCTACATTCAGAGTATAAGACGCACACAGATTTTCACCCTCTTTTTTTGGGGAAAAAGATGCATCTTATACTGTTGGAATAAATATCTTTCTGGGTTCAGCTCCAAGTGGGGAAAAAGACACTGGAAACATGGAGACTGTTTGGAAAGATGGTTTAATGGTGGACAGGATCACATGGTTTGAGTTCCTGAACAGAAAAGGGTCAAGATGCTGAGCGTGCCTTAGTTTTATGCCCGCTCTGAGCTTTGAACTTCCTGGGGGACAGGAAGAGTATCCTGATTGGTCGTCAAGACTCCCGGGGTGGGGGTGGGGGGTCTTAGCTAGCCTTGCTGGCTAATGTAATCTTCCCAGGTGCCATGTGGTGAGTTTCTGTTGCTAGATGGATCCTTTGTGTTGCAGATGATGGTCCATTGACAAAGGTGGGGGAAATGAGTGAGTTTGGCTGAGGCTTTAATGCCCCATTGACAAAGGTGGGGGGAGGCAGGAAGCTGATTTGTCTTTAAAACATATTTCTCCATTTCTCATCCAGGGAAATATAATATTCTTCCTTTTTAATATTTCCTAAAATATTTCATTCTTCTAGGAGAGGGGTGAGTGCTAACTTCCTACAATACTCCGAAAAATACGGTTTGTGTGTACAACTGCTTCAGTAGTTTTTAATCTTATTCATCATCACATTCCCCAGGAACCCAAAACAGGGATGCCACTGGGATAATAGTAGTAGAGACTCAATTTCAGGGCATAGGATAATTCAGGTACGTGTAGGTAGCAATTTAAGAGATAGAGATAACAGTATAGCTATCTACAACAGCACTAATTGTTAATGGAGATTTAACCAAATCACCTGAGATACAAAAAACAATAACACAAGGCTGCCCACTATCCCCTCTTTTATTTATTTTAAGTCTTGAAATACAGAATAGAGACATAAAATCACATGAGAGGATTATGGATGCAAAGATTATTAGAGTCATATAAGAGCTTTTGCGGATGATTGGTTCTAATTTTGGCAGACCCTTTAAAAAGAATTGAACTTAATGAGTAATTAGAAAAATTTAGGCATTAACAGATTTCAAGATTAGTAAACAGAAGACAAAGATGTTAACAAAAATTGGAAGATACAATATCAAACAAAATTGATGGATAAAATGGATTTTAAGATTGGGAAGCTGGTAAACACTTGGGTATAACTATGTTAAATATGAATTGTATGTTATTTCAAAATAATTATGTTAAAATATGGGATAAAGTTAAAGAAATGTCAAGGTTGAATAAAGTGCAATTGGCACTGTTGGCTAGAATTTCTGTGATTAAGATTAATGTTTTACCTAAAACATTATTTTTGTTTTAGAAAATACCTCTTTTGACAACTGAGCAACTATTTAAATAGCAGAAGGATATATCTAAATTTATATCGCATAATAAAAATATTATGAGTTAAATATTAGGAAAGGGGGCAATTGAGTCTACCAAACAGAAATTATATTTTGCTGCTTGTTGTTTAGCGTGGATAGAAGAAAAGGTATTGTTAAGAAACAGAAGGCTTTTGAAGTTAGGAGTTGATTTGAGATTTGAGTGGCATAAGTATCTATGGAATGACAAAGGTAAGGTTAATGTAGATTTCAAAAACCATTATGTCAGATGAGCTATTCTTAAAGAGTATGGAATAAATATAAATGTAGATTGTGCGCAAAAATATTTCTGTGGCCTTCAGAACAAGAAGCACTTTACAGATGAAAAATGATAAGAAAGCATACATTGCTAAAGTACTATGATGAATTAGAATTTCACAACAGGATTGTAAAATGGGTGGGTTAGTCAGCATCACCACCAGATGAATTCAGACCAATTGCACTCAATATGTAATCCTTAACGGAACTGTGTCTACATGGAGGAAATATGCAGGGGGGTTACCCCAAGGTTGTGTCTTAGGTCCACTACTTTTCAATATCTTCATCAATGATTTAGACAGAAAAGGAACTCATCAATTTGCAGATGACAGCAAGCTGGCCAACATTCCAGAAGATAGGCTCAATATACAGAAAGATTCAACAGCTGGGAACACTGGGCCCTATCTAACAAAATGAAATTCAGAGGTGAGAAAAGTAAGTTTCTACATACTGGGAAGAAAAACTGAATGTACAGATATAGAACAGGTTGTACCTGGCTCCATATTAGTAACTGCAGAAGGGTTTTTGGAGTCCTAGTGGACCATCACTTAAATATGAGCCAGCAGTATGCTGCAGCTGCCAAGAGGGCCAATGTGATCCTAACTTGCACTAACAGAGTGACAGAATCAAGATCACATGAAGTGTTAGTACCATTTTATAATGCCTTGGTAAAACCACACTTGGAATATTAGTTCGGTCGTCATGATATAAAAGGATGTTGAGACTCAAGGAAGAGTGAAGAAAATTGTAACAAAGATGATTAGGGGATTGAAGGCTACAACATATGAAAACAATTGCAGGAATTGGGTATGTCTAATTTAATGAAAAGAAGGACTAGGGATAACATGATAGCAGTGCTCTGATATCTAAGGGCTGCCACAAAGAAGAGGGGGTCAACCTATTCTCCAAAGCAGAGCAATGGATGGATGAAGGCAGAGCAATGGATGGAAACTAATCAAGGAGAGAAGCAACCTATAGAACTAAGGAGAAATTTCCTGACAGAATAATTAATCAATGGAATGACTTGCCTCCAGAAGTTGTGGGTGCCCCAACACTAGATATTTTTTAAATGATAGATTGGATAGACATTTGTCTGAAAAGTTATAGGGTTTCCTGCTTGAGCAGGGGGTTAGACTAGAAGACCCCCCAAGGTCCCTTCTAACTCTATTGTTCTGTTATTCTGTTAAAATCAAGAAAAGATTAACAGTAGGATATACTTGTCAATAGTTTTCTTATGTACAATTAGAAGATTTAAACTGAATAAAATATTTTATGGTTTTGAACAATGTAAGATTGAGTTTGAAACAGAACTACATACTAATAATGGAACATGTTATTGCTAAAATATATAAAATTTTGTTGAAGTATGAAACAGAAGAACATGTAAAATAATGTATGATAAAATGGCTAAGACACTGGTTACAATATACACATGGATCCATGTGAAAATATGTGGTTGAAAGGACTGGCATTCCATTGTGTTATATCTTTTGATTTTTTTAAATAAAATGATCTATTGATTTGTCAGTATTTGTCAGCAGAAAAGTTGTCTAAAATGTATAAAGCTAGTTCAAATCTTTGGTGGACATGTGAACGTGAGGAGACATTTTATCATTTTTGGTGGATTTATAAAAAAGTTAAAATATTTTAATATAAATATGTAATTTCAGAAGATTTTGAAGATTTGAGTACAATTGAAACCAGAGGCTTCTCCTTTGGGACTAATAGACAGGTGACTAGAAAAGTCATGGAACTTTATTTTTACATAAGATAACTGCAACAAAATTATGTGCTCAAAAGTGAAAAGGGTTGACACTATCCATAATGAAGAAATGGTTGGTAAAGATTGTGGAACTTGCAGGGATGTCTAAACTAACTTCGTTAGAGAACAGACTATCTACAGTAATAGTTGACTGGAAATCCCTAACAGAAAACTTTCAACTATGACCATAATTGAGCCCTGAATTAGTTGTGTGGCAGTAGTTAAGCAGGACACCATGTGACCTCACCCAATTTTATGATTTTTTTCCCATAAAAGTTGTTAAGTGAACATGAAAAAACTAAGAACTAAGATCCAAAACCTATTCCAAGATTCTAATGCATAAGGGTACCAAGATCTTGGGCTGCTTAGATGGAGAACATGCAACTACAGTGAAGGAATAATGTGAAAATTTCTTAACATTTAGGCCCTTTTATCTGACTGCAATGCTCACATGCTCTTATTACTGTCAATTAACCAGTTATAGTAAGAAAATTTCTTGAACGTTCCTCCTAAATAAGTTTGAGGTGTAAGAGAAAAGTCAGAGAATTGGATTTTATAAACTAAAACTATATAAACTTCCTCATCTTTCTCTGTAATTTGACTGTTTACTGGACAACTGATTACACTAGACAACATTTTTCCCCAAAAGTTTTCCTTCCTGAAATACCTTTAGTGATTATGATAGATCAATTCAAACTGTACACAAGTACAGTATATTCTCATTACTGATTGTATCACATTGGAATCCTGAAATATGAAATTAACTTTAAATGACTACGATGTATTTCATTGTATAATATTTCCAACATGCTGCATGAATTCAATAGGGCTAAGTGTTTTGCTGCTGATTTTTGTTTGCGCTTAGTGTCTGATGCATCTCGCTGCAGTGTCCAACAATAGTCAGCCAGCACTGATGGATTCCAATTGCCCTGATGACGTTTTTCCAATGGGGCCATGTCCTGGTGAAACCTTCACTATATATGCCATGAGCTGCACCTAGTTTTTCAGGGAAGAAATCCAAGTGTCAATGCAGAAAATGAATCTTCAGTGACATGTTGCACTTCATAGTATGCTATAAGAGAAGTTTGGTCAATCAGCTGAATGTAGTTTGGTGTTCTGCAGTTGCCAAGAAAATTCTTGATTACATTCTTGAATGCTTTCCGTACAATTTTCTCCACTAACAGACCTTTGAATTGCTTGTCATTGATGACATATCTGATATGTGAACCAACAAAAGTGCCTTCTTTAATCTTAGCATCAGTTATTCTTGGAAACATCTGTTTCAAATAGTGAAAATATTTGCTTTTTTATCACTTTCACAAAATTGTTCATCAGAGTTTTATGTAAAGTGGAGGCAAAAATATATTTGTCAAGTGAACAAGTGGATCATGTGCCAGGTATTTTGTCCTAGAACCAAATTCTTTCCGAGTAGCTACTTCTCTTTAAGGCAGGGCTATGAAACTCGTGGCCCATAGGCCAGATGCTCACGTGCTGGCCATGCCCACACTTGGTTTTGCGAAGGGGGAAAAAGTCCCAATACTTCATGTGACACTGCTGAAATTTTGACACCCCTGCTTTAAGGTAGTGTGACTCTTTTACACAACTGTCCCATTGGCATCAGTGTTTAATATATCCGAGGTGCATTCCAAGCAGTAGAACCACTACTTTTAGATCTCCAGTACTCCAGTTGGACTTGGTGTACTGGATGTATTTCAACAACAGTTCCATGTTTTTGTATGTTGTTTTTTCATTTGTGAAGAATAGCTAAGTGTTTTGCTGCTGATTTTTGTTTGCACTCACTGAAGAGTATACATTGTTATTGTGTAAAATCAGTAGATTTCTACAATACATGATAGGTTAAATTACAGGTTATTTTCATGATTAGCAGTGAAGTATCTGTAAGATACATCTGAGTGTTCAGGAAGCAAAATCTTTGCTGTCCAGTGTTATGTGGCACCAAGATGTTTTCATCTTCTAGTGGCCATATAGATTTTCTCCATGATCTGTAGTTTGGAATGAGGTTAATCTTTCCCCCTGGCTACCCTAGCTACTTTTTTCTTTAACCTTTAAATTTGTCTCAGTATTGCATCTGCTCATTTATGGGAATATATGTCCCACTTGTTCTTGGACTCCTTTTCAGACTTATGAATAGTGATGTCTGTAGAAATCCTATTATTGTTCCTATCTTTCTTCTCTCAAGGCCAAAGGAAAACCAAAAGAGGATAATGTTTTAATGAACTGGCAATATAGCCGCTACAAGATGTTATCGCAATGGATTCAGTAGTAGCAGTAGCATAAAAATATCGTAACTTATCTGAACTGTTAACAAGAGCCTCCTAAATAATATTGCTTCAATGGAAAGACCAAAGAAATACAAATGTTGTTCATCAACATCAACAAAAAATAAATTATTAAATAAACAGAGTCTATAGTAAGTATTGTCATACTCTGGTAAGTCTCGCATACAGACAAATAGGGGCATGGGCTGCATGGGCCTTTTTTTCCCACTTCACTACAGAACATGGGATAGTGGTGATGGAAAATAATCTAGCTCATGGAGGAAAATAAAAGTAATGGCTTTAGTTTTATTGATGCGGGCTCAATTTCCCACTGAGCAATTGCAATTATAAGAAAAATAACATCTGTGGGGTTGAATCACATCAGTGTTATTTCATCATGCGTATATCTAAAATTCCTATATTAAACAGAATTTTTTCCCTATAATGTAGAAAACCCCATAAGCAATTTCAATAAAACAATTCACTATCACCATTCTATTGGATTCAATATTACCATTTTATAAGGATTGTCTTCTATGTAAAGCTCCAATCATTTCGGGTATTAAACTGATATGAAACAACAAAGCCATTACATATATTATCCCATCATTACTTTCAAATGTTCCCTAATCAGTTTCCCTCCAGATTTGTTGAACCAAGGATTCCAGAATTCTCAGCCAATGTAGCCAGAAGTAGCAACTTATCTGGGGACATCAGACTGGCAATGTTTGTGAGAAATAACACCAAGAAATAGTGCTCCATGAGACCAATTAGTCATAAATACCATTTTTTCCAAGGTGCTGCTGTCATCTTTAAAGCCCTTTATGGCTTGGGACTGAATTATCTGAGGGATCATCTCTTCCCAGTTACATCCATCCGACGCACTAGAGAGGGAAGGCAAGGAATGTTGCAGGTCCTGTCTGCTAAGGCGATACATGTGGTGGCACCCAGGAGAAGGGCCTTGTTCATGGTGGCTCCCTCCATTTGTAATATCATTCCCACAGAGATTACCCTGCTTCCCACTTTGATACTCTTGCATAAAGACCTAAAGATCTGGTTTAGCTGCCAGGCCTGGGGAACCCAGAATAGGATGGAGCCCCATCAAGTGGCTCATTTGATTGTGTATTGCCACCAGGAAAGTGGGGGTCTACTTTTTTTTTATTCTTTTATATTGGGTTTTTATTCTTTGTAAGTTACTCAGAGTCACTGAGAGTAAGTGGGCGGCCATATTAACAAACAAACAAACGGATACATTTGGGCTCCAAAAATCCAAACAACCACTGCATAGCAGCAAACAAATGGCATTTTCTGCATCCCTTTGCTGCCATCTAGCTATTCTCTTGAATATTTCAGTCTAAAAAGTAACTTTTGAACCAGGCTTCATAATCCACACATAGCTAGCTACTGAAGTTTCTGAAATCATCATTAATAAGAACAATCTTGAGGGAACTTCACAATTTTGAAATTTCGGGGGGGGGGGCAGGATTATTATGGAAAAATTTTACAATAGGCCTACCAAGACTGACTGCCTTCAGGATCTCCAAAATGCTGACTGGAACTTGGGGTGGGAGGAACCATATTATCCTAGAAGTTGCTAGGGGTACTTGGTTGGAAAGCTCATATTAAATACTGCAACATTTTGCTGCTAGTTGATATTTAAAACAATGATTTAAAATGTTATGCAACCATGCTTTCTTTAAACTACAATTATATCCCCTTTTCCCTCTGAGATGCAGTCAGTGATTCAAGTAATATAATAGGAGGCTCTTGTCCAAAAGAGTCTTTAGAATATTCTAAGTAGCAATACCCATGATATCTTAGCTATTTTTTAAACAATTTTATAAATGCTTTACTGGTGCTAATCAGAAAAGCAAACCAGCCACAACCATTGAAGGCATATTATTTTAAAACATGTTATAAAAAGGTACATTGTTTTGGGGACAAGGCAGAGGTAATCACTGTTATCAATGCAAACGTATATTTATTTAATCTTAAAGCATTTGCATAGGAAACATTTTCTATTCAATTTCTCGCTCCATTGCATTTCTTCTCTATCCACTATTTCAAATGATCTAATCCAGTATTTCTTAAATGTGGTCTTACCACACATTGGGGGTGGGGGTGGGCGTCCTCCAAGACCTCCTCTGAGGTCTACAAAATCAAAATTATTTGTCAAAACGATTTTGATAAAGAGCCCATAAAACAATCATGGTAGAGGCAGTGCATTAGTCAATTTTAATTTTTAACATGCTAAATATTGGTAAATATAATCCATAAAACAAAAGCTATTTTGGGATTCCCAATTTTTAAAAACGGAAAGCAGTCCTGACAGAAAAAACTTTAAGAAACTTTGATCTAATTCATAAAGCCTTAATACCTCTGGAGTAGATTCTAAGAACACCTCAAAATTGTAAAGGGAAGAGAGAAATCATATCCTAGTCTACTCTGCACATAAATTATGTTCTGCAGCAAAGGTATTCAATCCAAGATACTAAATGACATTAGTCCTCTTTCTTATTCACCCCCAACATAAATGTCAGCTCATATAACCATTTTCAGGGGATATTCAACTGTTTTTGGAGAGCAACATACCGGTAAATGGCAGTACATTGTGTAGGCTGGATATGAATTCTGTAATTTCAGATATACAGGACCTAAAGTAATTGGCTAAACCTTTTACAGGTAGGAAGAATCAAGAGATTGGACGTTGGTCTTACCCGATACGTCCTTTCTCTATGAGGAGGAAAATACTCAATATTGGGCATATTGTAAAAAGGGTTTAAAATCATTATCAGCAGCAGATGTATTAATTTCAATTTATTAAATAATTTTCCAATCTTATGAGTATTAGCTATATATATTGCAAAGTTATAAACAATGGAAGTACTATATATTAGTATTATGGAAGAAGACTCACCCCACCAACATCCCCACAAAAAACTTTTTTTTTATTTTGATTACAAACCAGATTACTATGCTAAATAATACAATATAAAAGCTTGGTTCCTTAACACTTGCAAATTTTGTAATATCTTTGGAACAATTTTAAAAGATATTATAGTCTGCATTGTCTTCTGAATATGTTTTTAAAAATCTCCCATGCCATGTAAAAGAAAAAGAAATCTCAATGTGATAGCAGAATTATCGAGCCATTAAATTTTTGGTTCAGAACACTTGCACAAATATACAGGCTTCTAAGAACTTGTGCATAAATTATGCAATATGCAATTTTAAATACATACAATTTCAAGTTAAATTGTCAAACTATTTTGTTTTTCAATGTAATTGTCTCATTCTGCATTGTTCGAGAAACACTTATTTTTCTGTTGAATTAGTATTATACAGCAGCATTTTGCCCTAAGTATCTTAGATTTAAGTTTTTTATTACTACTTTAGATGTATAATGGGGATCAAGTAGTTTTAACTCAGCCTGTTCTAAAAAGCACTTTAGAAACCACTGTAAAACTGGAATGGAAGAACAGTTACTCTTATAATGTTTTGACAAGCACAAAACAGCACTGCACAATGATATTTAGCAGTCCAAGGCAACCTTGATGTTTCTATAAGTTTACAATCCAATTAACAATATGAAATATTAGTCCACACATAGTTTTTTTCATAATCATGCAAACTATATAAAAAGTTCAATCACAAACTATAAAACTACAGTCACATTAATTTCACCGCATTGGAGCAGTTTTCTACTTTTTATATCTTTCAATAGCAATAGAGGAATCAATTTCTATGAGGAACCATTGCATTTGTTAACCTCACTAAAAGGCTAACACCACACAATAATGCAGAACACAGAACATTTAAATATATTTAAATAAAGTTTTTGATCAACAATAATATATTCTTTATAGAAGCTTTATTAAATCTTTTAGAAATATTTCCTACAAATATAACACTAACATTGAAATGTATACCAGGATATATCTTGGTGTGTGTGTGATTAAAAAAAAACACCTAATAATTGTTGGATTTCCAAATACAAACTGATAGGGCCTTGGTGTACTAGATGTAACTGTGACAGAAAAGAAGAAAGTGTGAATAATTTATGTGGCAATATCAGGGGATAGTAGAATAGAAAACAAAGAATTAGAGAAGATCACACAGTGTCAAGATCTGAAAGTTGAAATTAAAGGATTATGACATGCACAATACTTAGAAATTCTGGGCATTGACAAAATTTCCATCAGTCAATTGCAAAAAGTCAGACTGCTTTGATCTGCGCATACACTATGTGTATATATTTTGACACCCAGGGTTTTTGGGAAGAACCTGATGCAAATGAAGGGCAATAATACCTAAAGAACTGGCAGCTGTGATTTTACATTGTTATGAAGAGTTGATGTAACAAATGGAAATACTAAATTTATAAAATCTAAACACTCTAATTTTCCCCACAAAAAAACTTATCCTACTTAGAACCGTCTCTATTCTCAGATGCTACTTTAATACAGGTAATCCTCAATTTATGACCACAATTGAGTCCAACATTTCTGTTGCTAAGTGAAACATTTAAGTGATTTTTCTCCATTTTACAATCTTGCTTGCCACACTTGTTAAGTGAATCACTCAGTTGTTAAGTTTGTAACACGGTTGTTAAGTGAATCTGGTTTCCCTATTGACTTTCCTTGTCAGAAGGTCATAAAAGGGAATCATATGACCCTAGGACTCTCCAACTGTCATAAATATGAGTCAATTGCCAAGTGTCCAAATTTTGATCACATGATCATGAGGATGGTTATAAGTATGAAAAAACGGTCATAAGTTACTTTTTGCAATGTCACTGTAACTTTAGAGTCACTAAATGAACTGTTGTAATTCAAAGACTACCTGTAATTCTTAAGTCTTTGGTTAGGACTTAATTTATTAAGTTTCCATCAGTGTTAAGACTGTGATTCTAACAGTAGATTACCCATACATAACCATAATAATAATATCCTAAGAACTGTAGGTTGTTTTTTTTAACAATATTGCATTTACAACCTTCATCACTGCTATATTTGGGTATATACCGGTATATTCCAAAGACAATGGAGAACTTGGTCTTTAAGGCACTAATAACTTAAAGCTAGATTGTATGTGGATTTGTAAAGACCATGACTTTAATATTTTTATATAAGCAATTATGATAATTAACCAGTATTATGCAAATACAGAAAACATAATGGTTTAGTTGCTCTAAACCATGATTTGTTTAACAGTGATTCATGCAATAAATGGTTAGACTACAAAAAGTCAAAACCAAACAAACCATATTATTTATTAGAGAGGATGTACTGAACTGATATGTATTGCTGTAATTTTATATGAATTTTGCTAAAATCTATGGTTACAATATTTTATATCTAAAATAAAACAAACAATATTAATGGCTTAAAGACCAAGTATTTCTTTTGTTACCACTTTTCTTCTTTGGAGGTGAAAATTCAACAACTCAGTCTAAAAGGCACAACAAGTACATAAGGATCAAAACAACCCAAGTCTCCACTCAGTAAAAATCAAGGGCATCAATCCAGAAATGTTCTTTTTTATCAAAATATTTGGAAAATAATTTGCTTTTATTTCTTTTACTGTTTCTGCCAAAAGTCACAGTGAAATCAGAGATAAGCAACATATAAACAGCAGAAAAGTGGAAAGTATTAATATGTAATGGACTTCTGCATCCCAAAAACCCCTTTGGATAACACCAATCATATACACATAGATTCATGAGAGAAGCCTGGATGAGGTGGGATTGACACTGTATGGTTAATTTTTTACTATACTGTAAATTGTTTTAACTTTTTGCTTTGAAAGAGTTTTCCAAGAAAGGAATTGGTTTCCCAAATTATCTAAATCAGATGTGGCTGAAGCACTTATTTTCTTTATTCATATGAAAATCCGAAAGGTAATTCAGTCAATAAAATATAAATATAAAGCTTATATAATATTAGACCTAAAATTAAGCACTGACCTAACACACATTGTATTCGTGTAATCAGGACATTCTGCCCTTCGAGATAAACAGCAACAGTATTCCATATAATAACTGCTTTTGCACAAGAAAAGGTAATGCAAGTTTATTCTATAATTAAAATTACAGATCTGAAAAGTTCTATCCCAATTAGCTTCACATTCTAAAAATCATACATATGTGTCCAGCATTGCCCAATATAATGTTGGGAATCTAATTATTCTATCTGAGTATAGCACTGGCTGCTTCTGGCAAAACGGGCTACCTTGTATGAACATTCAAAACATAGTATAACCCAAAAAAAATATCAATCCTCATTAATATGTCATTGAGAGCTGAAATTATAGAACTAAAACACATCATACACATTATATATTTTAAACCAAATACAACTTTTTATTTTCTTGAGATTATTCTTCAGCAACTGCGGGAGACAGCCATTGATCCCTAGAAAAGATGTGGTTGTTTTAAGAAGTTACTACTAAATGCTACATGGGACACTCATGCTCTTCCTAGCACCATATCCCCTTTGAATAAACAATGCTGTACAGTATTACTCATACTTCTCTAAGTGGAAAACTCTACCCTTCATGATAAATAGTAAACTGATATAATAAAAACAACCATATATGTAATACATACATGACAAGCCTATATAAACATTAAATTTAAAACCAAAAGTAGTGCACCGCACAATTAATTTGGTATAATTCGAATCATTCACACTGATATGCCTTACTTTTCAGACTACAAGACGCACTTCCCCCCACAAAAGTGGGTAGAAATGTCTGTGCGTCTTATAGAACAAATGTTGCTGAAGCCCCGCCCACCCACTGGCCCCCACCCTTCAACCTCTGCCTCCCAGCAATTTGTCTTCTTGCAGCAAACAGCCTCGTCAGCTTCAGCACAGCCTGATTTAGCTCAAGCAGCTGATTGGCGGTTGGATCAGCCTCCCGGAATACAGATGATCAGTTGTTCCAGGTTGCAGGGATCGCCACCACGTGCCCCATTTTCAGCCTCCATGTGCCCCACTTCCAGCATCTATGCATCCCTTTTTGACCTGTTCGAAAAACAGGCTGTGCATAGGCCGAAAATGGAGCGCACAGAGGCCAAAAATGGGGTGCACAGAGGCAGCAACAGCGATGGGTGGCAGCGATCCCTGCAGCCTGGAACAGCTGATTGTTGGTATTCTGGGAGGCCGTCAGCTGCTCGTGCTAAATCAGGCAGTGCTGAAGATGACCAAACTGCTTGCTGTTTGCTGCAAGGAGGCAAATTGCTGGGAGGCAGAGGCAGATTTTTTTCCCTGTTTTCCTCCCCAAAAGCTAGGTGCATTTTATAGTCCAGAGTATTTTATAGTCCGAAAAATATGGTAGTTCTTAATAGAAAGGGGTTGCAGCTTGTCCAGCCCAAAGATTTCTATATACACAAAATACCACCCCAATGGTGAATGACACCAAAAGGAATTTGGCATAATTATTCCATCTAACTCAGAATAGGTAGAAATAAATAGGCCTTTGCCATCTCAAAGCAACAGACAACTCGCATCCAAGCCCATATGTGCAAAAGACAATCCTGAATGTGACAGGAATGCAGATTAGCAGGCCTGCTTGACAAGCCCGAAACACAGTTTTTATACTGGGTTAGCATGCATTACATTACATGCTCTTCAAATAATATTGTTATATCAAATTAGAGGTTATCTTGAAGGGCACAGTGTCCTCATTACAAAGATTTAGGATAAGCATTAGTTCTATAATTAATTTCAGGCCCAATGTTATATATAAGGTTTATATTCATTTTACTGATTAAGCTGTCTTGAATTTTCATGCAAACGTGGATTTAGAAATTAGTAAAAAGTCTTAGTCTCCTCAAAATTTATGGATTAAAAACAAGGAAGAATTTAAATGTAACTATACTATTTTACAACTTGCTTTAAATATAAAGATTGCTGTAATGATACATTTATTTATTTCTTACTTAATAATGAGTTTGTTAATTGCATTTTTGAACATAAGAACTACGTATATGACAACTTGGCAAACTAATAAGCCAAAGATTAAAGTACACTGACAGCAATATAAACCAGCCATTGTGATGTAAGTATTGAGATAGTAAGTTATATGTAGATTTTCATATGATTTTTATAATGAAGTCACACTCCAAGATTCCAGTGATAAGGGGAAGTAAGGAGAACAACTCAACAACACTGGTAATTCAGTAAACATCTCCTTTGTGGAGATGGCATATATAGTGATATTGACATAAACAAAAGGTTATCAATCTTTGTAGAAGCTCCACATAAAAAATAACTTAAACTATGTTCATAGTTTCTTATTACTTTGCATAAGACTTCAGTGGGAAACATTCCTGTTGAATAAGATATTATTTGTTTATTTCTTTACCAAGATGTCCTTAACTCATATGTGTATTAGGTAGGCACTCATAATTTCACCTGAAATAAGCAAAAATCACATCCAAGAAATCAGGCAACTTTTAAAAAGTTATAGACACCCTTCTGGGCAAAGCCATTATTCATTTAGACATGCTAACTGAGGGCTATATTGGACAAGCGAAGTCTTTATTTCTCTTCCAGATATAGGAAGGCAGACACAGCCCAACATATGGAAACTATAATATCATTTTCTTTTGTCTTCTGAAAGTCTGTTTGGTAAGGGGGCAGCATGGCAATGGAAAAATACCAAAAGAATGAGCATCGATTAACAATCAACCTCTTATACTTTATCTAGAAGTATGAGTTAGCCATATTCAAAATCCTGCAAATACTAAAGCAGTTAATTTCTCAACCCTAATCATTTCATATTGAACAAGTGCAAATTAGGAATAATTTCCAGTTATTAGCACAAAAGAAAGGCCCATAATTTGCAGCTAACAATAACACTGAGGGAAAGGGGAGAACAGTAGTGAAAAGTGTACAAATCTGGTTATGGTCGCATAGTACTAGACTGATGGTTATGGTCACATAGTACTAGACTGAAGGCGAGCTTAGAGGCAACCAGATTCCTTAATTCTTTTTGTGTACATCCATCTGACCTGATTTTCACTTAGCTATAGTAGTGGATATCTGTACTCCAAAAGAAACAACATAGATCCTACAAACTGATTCAAATGACAAATGGATAGTTTGTTAGACAATATACAAAATTAGGATGCACTGTCAATGTTTCAGTATAATAGTAATTGATATAAATCACTGGAAATTGCAGTATTAAAGCTCCATGCTTTAAGAATTCAAAAATCAATATTCAGACTGCATTTTCAAAGTGATAAATTTATGGAAATGGTAAAAATAAGAACGCATCTCTGTGTTAAATAAATTAAATAAATAAATATTACAGTTATACTACCTTGCATAATAGTGAAGTAAAAAATAATGACAATGATTCTGTAATCCAAATTACCCCTATGTAAAGCTAGTATCGGAAAAAAATTTAAATTAACAAATAGGACACTGAAAATATTATAGTTCTCTCATTCCTGATATTCAGAAGTCCTCTTGGGATTTCATACAATCTACTAGTCATTCTTCAGTTAAAAAGAAACCAACAAGTTGAGTGGGAGTTGGTTGACAAAGTGCCTACACCATTTGCATTTTAAAAGGGTTCTTTCCTTCTCATCTAAAGTACTTCTGCCAGTCCAACAGGGGGCAAAAGTTTAAATCTTGCATACAAACATAACCCTCTTCCAGGACAAAGGACAAAATAGAATTTAAGGTGGCAGAATGCTCTATCACCTAATTCCAATAAGAAATCTTCCACTGTTTAACTCTATATTAAAATTCTGAGATATGCAAACGCGGTTTTGTCCACAACACCCTGGAATGCAGAGAAACTTCAGTTGTACTTAACATTCACTACAAAAAGCTATTTAAATGCTGTTAAAAGAACAGAAAACTATTTTTTGTCTAAAAAGGTATTTTAAGAAGTCAGTATTCCAAAAACAAAACATGCAATGCTAAGAGCACCCAAAGCTCTCCATGTTTTTTATGCAGCCTTTATTTTGAAGAAAATAAAATGATGAATACTAACAGCTAAATGTCAGAATAGAAACATTTATGAGTTAGTTTGGTAATCACCCATTTTACTTAAAAGCACAAAGTGCAAACTCCGAAGCAAGAAAGCACTACTCTAAAGCTGTCTGGAAGTGCAAAACCACAAATCTGTCTGCCAAAAGCCCCAAAAACTCATTGTTTATCTCAATCCTTTCCAATACGCATACATGCATAAATAAATAAAGCACACATGCATAAATAAATACATAAGTATTTAACTCAGCTCCTGGGTTGCGGATTGAAAAAAGCAGGCATTAGGAAAGCATTTGGTCTGCGGGCTACTGTTGCAGGGGTATTACTATTTCTCTTTTCCAGACTGTATTGTAAACCTGGGAGAAATCCAAAGATTTTGTTTCTGAACGTTTGTCTCTGGGTGGAGAAGCAGGCAAGGCAGCATTCCTGGCCGTGAGAGTCTTAAGCACCGCAGGTGAAGTCAGCAGATCTCTTCAAACCGCCATGGGGTGGGGGTGGGGGGGGATGGATATATACCCGGAGAACGATTTTCTTACAGACTTCGTTGACAATTCGTATATTATGTCGTGTGGAGGGAAAGGTCACCAGGCCATTTTCATTAATAAGGAAAACGTATTTCCAGGCAACATGAACATTCGGACACTTGATGCATCTCCTTTGATTCCTTCAGGTTTTAGGGAAATCCTTTTATTTATTTATTTATTTATTTATTTATTAAAAAAAAAAAAACACTCCGTGGACGCGCAATCGGGAAGAATCTCCTCAACCTTTAAACTGGATTTAAAAAAAGAAAAAGAAAAATATCCGCAACCGTCTCGTTACAAAACAGGAGGCGGCGGATTGCGCCCTACCGTATCCTAAAAACATACATCCCGAGCACAAATCACGGAAAAGAGAGAAGTGGAGAAAATGCAAATACCCTCTCGTGCAACAGTTCCCAAACAGTCACACCAACACAATACAGCGCAGCGCATTAAAAAAAAAAAGCAACCCAGAGGTGGTGCAGGTGGAAAAGAGGAAGACGGGAAACGGCCCACAATTGGATTCCGGAATAAAAAGAAAGAATCGACCGGAATGCCGGCAGCAGGTGAGAAGAGGAGGGCGGGTCGCGAGGAACATTCCACCCCCCCACCCACCGCCACCCAGAACTCCACATTCCGCGAGTAATCGGATGCAAAAGACCCCCCCCCCCCAACACACACACACCCGAGCGAGGGCGAGTTGCCGCCGCTGAGAAGATTCTCCGGAGGACATGGGAGGGTGTGGGGGGGGGGGAGGCTGCCTTCTGCGGAAAGCGGCGGAATGACCAGGAGAACTCTCTCCAGTGGGAAACCCCTACACGACGCGATGGGACAAGTTGAACGTGGCAAGCGGGGCTTTCAAAGCCACGGTAGAAGCCAGCCTTTCCTACTATGCTCAACAGGCAGCGAGGGACAGAACGAGCGAGCGAGCAGGGAAGGAGGCGAGACATTACTCACCACGCGCGCCCAGAGCGCCGCCACCCGCATGCTGCTTTTGCTCCGACCCGCTAACGAGTCTCGGGCTCCGCCACCGTCTCTCAACGCACGTAGATAAGACGCCGGCCGATCGCGGAGCCCTCCGATCGGTTTGCAAGCGCTACTCTCTCCGTGCGCGCGCGGGAACACGCATCCCGCGCGCCACCGCCCGCCCGGGGAGTTCCTTAGCGCAGCTGAGCCGCCTCAACTAGGCCCGCGCTGCGCGCGCCCGACGCCAAGTAGCCCGCCTGCCCGCCGAGCGTTACCTTGCACCCGCCCGCCGACCCCTCCTACTCTACGCGCGCCGCTCCTCCCGCTTTCTTCTCCTGTGGGCTGCCGCTCCGCTTGCTCTTCGTGCTCTCCACCACCACCACCACCACCCCCGGCGTCACATTCTGCGTGCCTGGCGCACCCCAGAAAGCCCTCTTCGTTCGTTCGTGCCACTCCTCCTCCCTCTCCCGTTCCGCATCCAGGCTTTCTTCGATCCCGCTCCTGGCCAAGGAGTCCTTGCCGTGCCCGTGTGAGGCTCTCACCTGCCCCTCCTCCCCCCCACCCACTCTGGAGCGAGACAATTCCCCAGGTAGCCGCCGAGCGCTCACCTCTCGGGGACGGTGCCCGAGGAAGTTCCCCTGGCGCCGCAGTGCTAAGCACGCACTACTTGGGAGTAAGACCGGTTTTAAAGGAGTGGGAAAGATTTCCCGGTAAAGCGTCTTAAAATGCCATCGGGATCCAGGCTTCCGTGAATTGAACTGAGGCACAGACACCCCAGGATACACTTTTCTCTCTCCTGCTCCTCCCCGTTTCTCGGTTCCTCCCTCAAAACCTGCTTCACCCTTTCCCGACGGCCTTTTCATAGACTCGCCACCATTAAAATCCATATTCCTTCCAAGTTCTGGGTGCCTCTCATCCTCTTTTCCGCCTTTCCTAACCTATGCAGCTTTCTGTTGCAATCCCCGCAGTACTTCTCCTCCTCCTCCCCCAACCAACCACCCCCGCTTCAACCTTTCCGTTTTATTACGCGCAGCGCCCCTTGAAACCCCCCCTCCCCTTCTGGCCCTTTCGTTCGCCCGTGGCTGTTGCAGGGAGGATATTTACACGCCAAGGGACGCGGGGCTCCCTCACAACAGCCAGATTGTTTGCACTCTTTTGTGTGACTGGCAATGTGCGGGCTTCGTTTCTCCACCCTCGAAATGGTTCGCTCCCTTTTCCATTGAAGCATGCCGTTTTCAGCAACAATAGGTGCGAACTTGCTTTGAGGCCGGAGGGCTAAAGGTTAGCGCCCAGCTACCTCCTGCAGGTTTTCTTTAGCAGGAGTTCATAGCTCCTCCTCCCCCTTCAAACCACAGATGGAGGTGGGGCTGCGTTTTGATTGGTGCCTGAACGCCCCGCCTGCAGAATCTCTTCCAGCCCCCACAGGTAACCAGGTAGGTAAGGTAGGCACTCTTTGTTGAGGATCCTGAAGAAGACCATGTTTCTCTCCAAACGTTTGGTCGGTTTTGATTAGCTTGCTCTTAGTACATTTTACCTTGCCCAAGAATTTGGAGTTCTTAACACTATGTAAATAAATACTTTTAACTATCTATCGTTGTCTAAAATTGTGCATTTAACCAAGTCTTTACAATTCTGACTTCTTTCAGTTATGTTGTGCTTGTTGGAGCCTGTTGCCTAGACTTGGGGCCAAAAGATGCTGCAGGCAATCACTTAGCTGCTACTTAACTTCTTTGAAATGAAGAAACTAATGCAACAAGAAAGGAGAGGTAGACAGAAACAAGAAGTAACAATCTAAATTAAGTGAAGCAGTTCCATTTCATTCCAATATACTGGCAAGCCCTTCATTCATCCACAATGTCAGGATAACTGAGCTGGTCTTCTGTATTTGTCCACTGCTGAAGTTAAGAGAGCAGAATGCTTTTGAAACATCCACTCAGAACAAAGCAACAATGGCAACTATGTCTCTGCACCCATAGCAACCTTACTGATTCACTACAGATTGTAAGAGGAGAAATACGCAAGACTTAAAGAGTTGTAACAGATTCACATCCATTGAAACTCTGACGAGAGTAAAAACAATAACATTGTTTTATGTATAGATCCTTGTGGAATGTATGCATACGTTATACCACGTCAGAAAAACATAGTCCATATTGGACATTGTCTACTGGGACATATTCTACTGTTGCCATAGTGTGATTAGAATAATGTTTGTACTGATGAAATCATGTTCCATCACAGTATAGTAGTTAGAAAAATATATGTAGTCTTGCAGTCCTGAGCTTATTTTGGATGGATTGTTGAAAATATCAGTGTATTGTGGAATTGCTAAGAAAGAAGTTTGCTAAGAAATTCGGCATTATTAGCAAGGGAAAAAAATAAAGCTGCCAATATCAAAAAAAAACTGTATATGGAACTATAATATGATATTTAAAATGCACTATACAATTCTAATTACTACATGTCAAAGTGAATGTTGTAGAGTGGGAGAAATTAAAGAAAATGATCAAACATAATTTGTTATGAGAGAAAATTACATTTGTGACTCTAACTAGAAAAATGTGTAAGAATGGAAGCTATGTATGGTACAGACAAAAATGGAGAATGACAAACTTTATTTTCTCTCTCATACTAGAATTAGAGTGGTCCAAGGTGTAGGATAGTCATAACGAAGTAATTCTTAACAGTACAGTGATAGTTGATATCTTGAATAGCTTTAAAACAGAATTAGACAAAACAGTTGAAAAAACTGCTAGTGTCTGTCCAGTATTAAAGGCAGTAAATGAACATGGTTAGAAAATGAGCAAAAGGCAGCAAAGAAACCAATTGCCACTTGTAATGAGAATGAAATGACTGCCCCCTCTTATTGACCAAATTGTCTTCATCTAAGATAAAGTCTGGTCAGGGAATGTTTTTTGAAGGGACACAGTGGCTCAGTGGCTAAGACTCTGCTTGTCGATTGAAAGGTCGGCTATTCAGAGGTTTGAATCCTTAGTGCCGCATAACGGGGTGAGCTCCCGTTACTTGTCCCAGCTTCTCCCAACCTAGCAGTTCGAAAGCACCCAAAAAATGCAAGTAGAAAAATAGGAACCACTTTGGTGGGAAGGTAACAGCACTCCGTGTGCCTTTGGCGTTTAGTCATGTCGGCCACATGTCAATGGAGACTTCTTCGGACAGTGCTAGCTGTTGTTTGAAACAGAGATGAACACTGCCCCCTAGACTCGGGAACAACTAGCACATATGTGCAAGGGGAACCATTACCTTTAAGATAAAGTCTGTGTGTGTGTAAAAATAAATCAATCATCTGGACTATAGTATGAAGATCTGTAATGTAACCTATAATCTTGCTTCATGGATCTGGTCATTGTATAAATGGAAAATAAAAATATTGCTTTGAATTTCAAGACAATAGAGGCATAGCATGTCAGAGTTGCTATTTATGTATGAAACTAAATGTCAAATTCAATTGTCTGGAATATTTGTATGGTACAAAGATTGTGTGTGTACATATACATATATATGTATGTATGTACATACATATGTATATGTACACACACACACATACATATGTATTTCTCTTTAGCCAGGTTCTACCTACGTAAACCAAGATATTATGCAGCTCTAGTTCAGTGAGATCACAATTCATTATTCTGACTGCCAGAAGAAGAAAAACTCAGAAACTAGTGAATTGTGATTTCACTGAACTAGGGCTGCATAATATCTTGGTTTACGTAGGTAGAACCTGAATAAACAGAAATACACATAAAACCTACGAAAAAGAAAGAAAAACATACATACATACATACATACATACATACATACATATATATATACATACATACATACATACAAACGCACATACATACATTTTATTTGCTATTTTTAACACTTTTATTCATTGTAACATATTTTAAAACAGCAAAATGCTGTTTTGTTTTAATTACACTTTCATGATTTTTGTTCGGTTTATTGTATACAGCATTTATATTCTGCCTTTCTACTACAAGAGCCTTGGTGGCGCAGCAGATTAAAGTGCTGTTAAGTAGCACCAGCTGCCTACAATTACTGCAAGTTCAAATCTCACCAGGCTCAAGGTTGACTCAGCTTTCCATCCTTTCGAGGTAGGTAAAATGACCCGGATTGTGGGGGCAATAAACTGACTTTGTATAAAAAAGAACACCGCTTAGGGGGGCCAAAAGCCCTACTAAGCAGGTATGTACAAAAGTATGAAGGCTATTGCTTAATGCATTGTAAGCCGTCCTGAGTCTCCGGAGAAGGGTGGCATATAAATCGAACCAATAAATAAATAAATAAATACAAAACCTTGTATTAAGTAGCTAACAAAAAAAAAAAAATAGAAAAAATATCTTTGTAGGTTTTTCTTCTGTATAGCTACTTGTCCTTAATGTGTGAATATTAACCCAAGATATTTATTGTTTATTTGCTTTAATAGGTAAGCTAAATAGCACAAAGTATTATAGTTTTAGTTAAAACTTTGATTATTACAGTGGAATTATGACAGTTAATATTTTTATTACCATTAATTGCAAAAAGTATTAGAATTTGCTTTGTAGTTTGTTTTTTTCTCCTTCCTCATTGATTGTGGATAGAGGAAGCTGGGCATAATATGAGTGAAATTAGACTTCTTTACAAACAAGTCAACCTTTTGCTTAGTGAATTGCAAAACAGCAATTATTAATTCACGAGGTCACTGTAATCATACAGTCTTTAAGCAATTAATGACAGTATACTTCTGTAAAATTGCTCATATTTGCAAGTCTCTGAAAATCTGGAAAAATAGTGTATAACAATTAGGTCCTTATGATCTCTTAAACTCACAAATAAGATTTCCAGTCTTTTTCCATGCTGTTCTAATACTGATATCTATACTAAGAAGATTGATTCTTCTGACAAAGTCAACTATAAATGTTTTTAAGACTTTGAATCAGCTGTGAATAGTAGACATTCTTGCACATTCTGCATCTAATGGTCTAAAGTGGCCTTCATGAAGTTTTTCTTGAAGCTTTCTTATCACTTCTTAGCTGGAAAAACAATGCTGTTAACTTTAGATAATTAGGTCTTAGAATGCTGTAAGTCTTCCCCTCTCTGCAACTATTTACTGAAGCAAATATTTGGAAATACTTTACCTCAGAAAGCTATTCTCTTGAAAAATGTCTTTTTCCATAATCAGTTTCAGTGTATTATCTGTTCAGCATCATTGTTTAATCTGTATGTTTTCATGAAAAAACAACCTGTAAATTGTTTTAAACTTATGAAAATGCAGACTTTGTAATCTCTGAAGTCAGTCACAAAAATATTGTAAATTATATGTGCATCTATCCCCATTGAGAATAGCCAGAATGTTCCAGAATAAATCGGAGAAATGTTGGAAATGTCATCAGACCTCAGGATCCTATTACCACATGTGGTGGATATGCGTAGAAGCAAGGAGATATTGGACTAAGATACACACGTGGTTGGAAAAAATGATAAAGAGACATATTGACTTTAAACCAGGTATATTTTTATTAGGGATTATACCGGAGACATATAATAAAGAACTGCAATATTTAATTGTGAATCTTTTGACAGCAGCTAGAATTGTATTTGCTAAAAATTGGAAAGGAGAAAAATTACCTAATGATGAGGAGATTATAAAGAAAATGATGGAATGTGCTGAAATGAGTAAACTGACATTTGAAATAAGAGAGCAGGAAGATAGACAATATTATTTGATATGGGATTTATTTTATCAATGGATAGAGAATAAGAATTGGAAATAATTATGATATAAATGGATGTTGAAACTTTTGGAAATAAGCTAGCATGTTTAGTGATAAATTGAAGAGAAGAGAAGCACAAAAATACCACCGACTGATACATTGTCTATAATTGTATGGAATGATAATGTTTTTATGTTTTGTTTTGTTTTGTTTGTGTCTTTGAAAATAAAAAAAAATTATCAAAAAAAACTATTGTAAATTATATGTGGGTTTCTTCCATACATGGAATTGTTAAAAATCAGGAAGTAGAGAAGAATAAATAATGGATAACTCTTAACTAGGAAACTAGCATGGATTCTCCATAAGATAAATTTGGGGACTGGGACTTTCCAATTCAGGGTTGAGTGAACAACCAGATTTGTGGAAGACATGACAAAAATAAAAATAAAGTACTAAGTGATGGCCAGTCACTTTGTAGAAAGTTGAAGATATTTGTAGCTCTGGATAAAAAGTAGTAACATTATGTATATGCTGAAGAAACTAATTACAAATAGATTTTGAAGTGCACAACACTACTTTTTGTAAGTCATCATTTCTAAAAGTTTAAGTGAGTTTAGATCAGAGAATTTTGATGGATATGAAAATAAAGTGTCTGCTTTTAAAAGTGCTCTGTATTCATCATGAAGGTAATCATCACCATAATTTATTTTACTTATATGCTTCCTGACTCTCAACAACTCTGGGGAGCTCACAATAATAGAATTTATTATCTGGAGGAAAAGACTAGGATGGATCATTAGTAACCAGTTTAAATCTTTTCAATTTATCAGGAGGATTGGAATGGAATTTATTTATTCATTATATTTATATAGCTACCACTTTCCCAAACAGGACTCTGGGCAATGTGCAATAAAAACAGACCATAAAAAACAAAATTATGCTACAATAAAAACTATTATAATTTTAAAAATAATTACAAAGACTAGGAGGGAGCATCTTAATATATGTACAGTTATGTATTTTATCAGTTCCCCATTTCTCTGAGATCCCCAAGCCACCTTTATTTATTTTTATTTTTATTTATTAAATTTTTATGTCACCCATCATGTTAAGGAACTTCCAGAAGATGGCAGAAATGGGGCTAATCTTATTCCATACCATCAAGGTACTTTAAGAACTATGTATATATTTACTGAATTTGATATATATTCATTATTCACAAATATATATTCAACTGACATTGCATGTGCAAGAATACGCTTGGATTCCTTTTAGAAAGGACTTCTTATTTCTGAAGAAGTATTAAGTTGTGGGGATTTGTTTCAATCTGCAAAATAATTTTATATTTCAAAAATAAATGTGAGATAGAATTTAATTCAACTTGGAAGTAATTTCTAGACTACAATTCTATAAATTAGATAAGATAATCTTTATTGTTATTTTTTACTGTGAGCACACTAGCACCCATTAAAAATGAAATTTTGTTGCCTGCTCTCAAAAGAAATTATATAGCTACCCATACACATATACACAAACATACACACACACACACAAGTGTGTGTGTGTGGGAAAAGGTGCTATCAGCCTACTCATCTGAAATATAAGTTTCTCTTAACATAAAAATTTAATTCCTATTTTTATAAAATCTGTTAAACCAGAGTAAATCTTCAGTAGCTTGGATAGAATTTACTGTAACTTCTAATCTTATAACCAAATAATATAATTCAATGATATTTATAAATTCCTTGTTTATTCACTTGTTTTATTTTTATTTATTTTTTCCCTCTTTTAAAAATATAATACAAAATTTTGAAACAACTATTTGCATATTGACAGTGCAGTTTGCTTCTGATCTTGTCGGAAGTGACAAAATGGATGAACAGAAGAGAGATTTAAAGTAATTACTATTTAATCTAAAATTTCAATACAATTCATTCTCAAATTTAATAAATAAATCTTAAACAATGATACCCCATGAAATCTTAAGTTATTGAGCAGACAGGCCATTGATGCATACATGTGCGCGCGCACACAATTTTTGTAATAATTGCCCTTTTAGAAAAATATATTGTATTTTTGGTGGTGCTAGCCAAGCACTTCACTGCAGTGTAGAAACTTCATTATGTGGAACATTCCCCCCAGGTAAGTTTTTACCTAGCTGTACATAAAATGTGATCTTACTGACCAATTGTCTTCTTTAACAGGTATGTCTTCTGATAAAACCCAGGAAGTTTGCAAACTGTGTGTCAAGACTCTTAACTGCAGAACACAATCAAGGAAGAAAGACTCATGCAGAATTTCCTTAATGCATTTTAATGCCAGGAATTAGATGTTACACCACAGATTTTTGAGAACTGAGAGGGGAACCCTCCAGCCCACCCTTATTACTGAGTTCATTAAGGCAGAGTCTCCTTGGAGCATTTGACTTTTTTCTCCCCAGGCTATTTGCATAACGCTACAAATCCATTTCTTTGATAAGTCAGTAGCAACCTCTCCCATCGGTTGATTGATTGTGTCTAAAGATTCTCTTCTTTCTCTCAGGCTCAGTACAATAGCTCACACTCTTTTTTGCTGCTGTGATATCCAAAGAACCCAATGACACAGTCACTTAGCACGGATCTCTATCATATTGGTCTCTATCAGAAGAGGCATTGTGATCTTTCTATTTACAGTTACTTCATTTAGCAACTGGATGTGAAGGATCTGGTATATGTTTAATCATAATGAAAGAGGCATTGTGCCATTATTGCTCATTAATTGGTGCCTATGCTACAAAGATGGTGTACGAGAGTAGCAGCAATCTAACTTGTTATTTCTTAAAAGCATCGGAATTATCAAGAGTGTGGTGTGAAAGTTTGCTAATATGTTAGTGTTTATTAGCTGTTAGTGAAGTTACAGTGACATTAGCTCTGATAAAGCAACATAGTATGGCCATACAATTCTCTTGCATGGTAAATGAATTTCATATTTCCCCCCCTAAATAGAGATCATGTTAATACAGAAAAATAGTGTGTGTGAAGTGGCCCTTCACTAACAGCTGTTCATCTTCCTATTTCCACTAATTAGTTTAGTCCCTACATTTGCACAGCAGCAAATAGAAAACAAGATAATGCCATCTGGATTCTGTCTACTCATTAAAAATGAAGAAAAATACTGTATCTAAGAATCTGGCATTTTAATGGTGATAGAAGTAATATATCTTAATGTCACCGACACAATAAAATGTAAAAGATAAATAGTCTAATGAAGTGGACCCCTTTCATTTAGGGCAAATAGTAAAAGAATCCTGTCAAGCTGAATTAAAATGAAATTGTTATGACATAAGCAACATCACTACATGCATTGCATAAGAATGAAAATGAAGAGGATGGCTACAGGGATCTGCATAAATCTAACAATGTGGAATTCTTAAATTCTTTCTCTACCCTTCTCATTACATGGAAAGTCTCACAAAAGTTCATACTATATTTAGAAGAAAAGACAAATACCAACACTGGCTTCAATTGTCCTAAAGTTGCAGTTGAGCTATGATAAGTAACTGTTATTATGAATATACATATATATCAGCATAAACATATTTATACATGCTTATGTAATCAGTCTCAAATGAGCACTGGGCTACACAGTAGTTGACCTTTTCACAATTGGGGAATAAGTCTTCCAACCTGTTCAAGGCTTCAATCTGTTTAGAAGGTGAGAAACTATCTTCATGGAAGTTGCATCCTTTGTAAGGAGGCCCTTGGTGTGCTGGATAGTTTTAGAATTTCAGTATTTTTATTTGGTATAAATAAAAGTGTGATATATCTAAGTGTGGTATAGGACCCATTTTTCTCCACAAAAACAAACTTATGAGCTAGGTTGGACTGAGGGAATGACTATCCAAAGTAATCCACTGGATTTGCATGGGTTAACAAGAACCACAACTTGGTTCCCCTTGTCCATAGCCACCACACCACATTGGCTCTTATTGTTTATTTAATGGCACAGGGAGACTGACATCCAGATATTTAAAAGTCTTTTAGAAGCAGTTGAAATTTATTGCTTAAGTATTAGTGGAAAAATTAAATACATGTCAAGATGTACTTATTTATTTAGAAATCTATCACATGTACTGGGCAGGCAGAATTCTACAGATCTTTCATTCATTGGAGTCCATCATCATTTTGATGTACACTATGTTGTTGTTTTTCTTGAACTACTGAAATATTCTTTCTGCAACTTTGGCTTCACCAGTTCTAATCATTTTTGTGTACTGAATTTGTTGCCATACTTTTCAGCGAATTATTATTTTAGCTTAGTTATGTTTCTTTATTCTGAATATACAAGTTCCAGAGAAACTAGAAATGAATTTATTTTAAGTAGATTACATAAATAAGGCTTATAATAATATCACTGTACAGCAGATCTAAAATTTCATGTGTTATGTTGGTCAGGAAAAGGAACTATAATACTAAAACTATCACTCAAAACAATATCATGTATATTTCGTGCCAGGAAGGCAAGTGTTTGTGCTCTCAAAGATACATCCATGAAATTTTTTTGCAACATTTTTGGAAGCAATTTGCTGTTGCCAGATGCTTCTTCCTATGACTGAGGGGGAGTGATTGTTCAAAGGTCTCCAATGGATTTTGTGCCCAAATCAGGACTGGAAGACACAGTCTCCCTGTTTTTAATCCAGAAACTTTAACCAGTACAGGTAGTTCTAGTTTAACTACTGCCTCATTTAACAATCATTTGGAGTTACAACAGTGATGAAAAAGGAACTTTGGGACCAATTCTCCCATTTATGACTTTTGCTGGTTGGTAAAGCAAAGGAAAGCTGAAATAAAATCATAAACGCAATTGCAGTTTCAGTTAGTGACCACTTTGCTTAATGGTCAAGTTTCCAGTCTCAACTCTGGTTGCTAAATGAGGACTGCCTGTACACCTAACTGACTGCAAATGCTAAAAAAAGGATAGAAATTACTATTAAGTCATCTTGTAATACCAGTTAACAGAATACTCTAACAAAGTTAAACTTAATTATGATATTAAGGAAGACTGTTAACCCATTTTAAATTAGTTTCTAAAAGTTAATTTGATTTCTTAATTTTTAAGTCTCTGTGCTATTGCGTTTTTTCCCATATTCCACCAAGTCATATTACCTCAAAGAGAGAGAAATTGATTTCCAATTGAGAAAAGGATTTGATAGTGGCAGCAAACCAAAATATTCTTTACAATTTAATTTTCAAAAAAGAAAAATAAGAAATGAACCTCCATGAGAGTACCCAACAGATAGAATACAACATTGTTGTACAGCAGGAATGTGAATTGTATGTTTGGCATACAATTGGCATACAAGGTCAATGGAAATACTCATTTGGCTAACTGTAGTGCTTCAAAATAACAAGAACCTTTTGAAGTATATCTTCCTGGAGAATTGGGAAAGTGATTACTATGAAATATTTATGATAGACATTTTCACTTTATAAAACAAGTAAATTGTTTTCTTAAAGCAAGAGCCAGTTTGGTATAATGGTGAGGGTGTCTAGAAACTAGGAGACTGTGAGTTCTAGCCCACTTTAGGCATAAACACTGGCTGGGTGATCTTGGGACAATCACTTTTTCTCAGCCCAATCACCTCACAAGATGGTGGTTGTGCGGAAAATGGGAGGAGGAAGAATATTGGGTATGTTTGCTGCCTTGAGTCACTTAAACAAGTAATAAAGACAGGATAAAAATCTAATAAATAAATCTTAGTATTCATTTTTTCCTCTCAATCATTTCTTATATTTACAAATAGAGTAATAGGTTATACTGCCAACACTGCTTTAAAGGCACCTTTGTTAATCCAATAAATGTTCCTCACATGGGTGTTCCATAAAATGATATTTTTCATTTTAAAATGATGCAATTCTAGAATTTCTATGTATAACTGCCAATGTGCAAACACTGGTTTTGCACATAGAACCCAACAGTGATGTTTGTAGTATTTATTGTCATCATAAATATCACCATTAAAGGAAATTATCATTTTTGCATTTTGACATAAATGAAGTGTCTGAAGAAAAGCCTTGGTGGTGCAGCAGACCAAACTACTGTTAAGTAACACCAGCTGCCTGCAATTACTGCAAGTTCAAATCTCACCAGGCTTAAGGTTGACTCAGCTTCCATCCTTTCGAGGTAGGTAAAATGAGGACCTGGTTTGTGGGGGCAATAAGCTGACTTTGTATAAAAAAGAACACCGCTTGGTGGGGGACAAAGCCCTACTAAGCAGGTATATACAAAAGTATGAAGGCTATTGCTTAATGCATTGTAAGCCGCCCTGAATCTCTGGAAAAGGGTGGCATATAAATCGAACCAATAAATAAATAAATAAATAAAAGAAATTTATTTATTTATTTTATTTTATTAGTCATATTTCTATGCTGCCCACTCTCTGAGGACTCTGGGCAGCTTACACCAAAGACAGTATACTAAATAACATATTGCCCCCTAACAATATGGGTCCTTATTTTACCCACCTCGGAAGGATGGAAGGCTGAGTCAACCTTGAACCAGTAAGATTTGATTCGCTGATCTGCTGAACTAGCAGTCATCTGAAGTAGCTGCAGTATTGCACCCTAACCACTGCGCCACCTCGGCTCTAAATCCATCATGGAAGTACTTCTTGATTCCTAGATTCTTCTGTTGTCATCCTCTTGATTTTCAATTGTTATGTGCATGTTCAGTAATGTTGGTCATATTTCATTTATTAATCATTTGTTTGACTTTCTTAGAAATACAAAAATCTTTGTAACAGAAATAACCTACTACTTTCTCATGAATTGGGTAATATTTGAATTCTTTATTCACATAACAGTTTCTTGTGTGATTATTCTACATGAAAAAGGGATTCCTATACTTTTTCCTCATCATACTCCCCTTTAGTCTTAATGTACACATTAAGTCCCCTAAAATTTCAAACATCAAAATAAACACAAATAAACAATGAAAACAATATAGTGAAACTTTGGAAACATGGATTTATTGTAACAATGTAACTAAAAGGTTCTTCACACCTCTTAGGAGAGCTACACGGGAGATACACCTCAACGTTGCAGAAACCCTAACATAGACATTTTGCTTGAATGCTTAAATTTTGAAAGGATATTATGTCATTAGTTATAACCCTGTGGTCATTGCTTTGAACCAAATGTCAGATATTTAACGTAAGCAATGATCCTACAAGTTTATCTTGCTGCCTCTCTGCCATATTTACTTTTGTCTATTATATAATTCCATTTGAATTTATTATCAATGGATAGAGGAAGGACATAGCCTTCAAAATTTATTTCAAGTAGTCTAGTAGTATATGTTCCATTTGCTTATTTACATGGAAGGAGTGTTTATTTTGTAGGAAAGGCCATGCTTTAACAATAAAATTTGAATGCATTTATTAAGATCCCTCAACAGTCATAAGGACCTTTCATTCTTAATGAGTCCTTGTGAAAGCTTGGTAACTTAGCAATATACACAGTAGGAAATACATTGGCATGTTTCCTCACATTCATTTCATTAAGATAATTCCAATGAATATAGTAAGTAATTACTTTATTAATTAGCAATAGACATTGCCAGTCCAGATGAACTATTAGGATTATTGAGAAGTAATGGCTTGTTTAACCATATGTATTTAATAAATCAGAATTGCTTGAGTTTGTTGCAATCTAAATGAGGAGTCACAGTGCTTAGGTTTTCTTAGATTACAGAGTGAACCTAACTTGTCCCAATCATTGTGAGAAGGCAAGTAGGTGATTGATTTAGGCAATCCAACCCAGAAAGAAGTAAACATTTCTGACACACATATAGGATTTACTGAGAATTTAGGATAAATAGTAAGTGGGACTCGGGAAGAATAGACAAGTATTCTGGCCTCTTACTCCAGCACCTGCCACTAAGAAGATGCCTTAACTGATAGAGTCAAACATCTTCCCTTGTTTTGTCAAGCCGCTCCATGTGCTAAAACAGCAGCAGTGCTTTGTGTTCTATTTAACATTTTTTGAATAATTTCCCCTTTCCTTCCAGTGCTGGCAGGAGTAACAATTTAAAAAAGACTAAAGATGTGTAATTTTTGTAACACCTACTGAATTAGTTCTCTATCAAGCTCCCTATCCAAATTATATTTTCAGCATTGTTTTTTGTGAATGAAGGTCAATATAGACCAGAGGTTTTGTCTTCTGAGCTTTCAGACTCATGCTGGAGTCCATCTTCAGGGAACTTCTCTCTAGCAAATGCTTTTTGTGTGTGTAAATGAGATTATCTACTTTTGTTTCATGTCTTTTCTGCTATTATTATTGAAAGAAATGCTCACAAAGAAGTAATTAACATCATTGGCCAGGAAAAACAGTAAGCACAAGGCTGTGTTTGTCTTGCAAGTTAACACTACAGCAGAAGTGTTATTGCTATTTGAATCTGAGATTGCGTGTGGTGCTTGCATAAGACACATGGTCCACATGCAAGTGAATTTGATTGATAGAGTGAAAGTTGTGGTTTATAGAGAGAGAAAAAATATACCTATATAATTATATTGGTATATAGAGGGGAAAAAGAACAGCCAATGCTATGAACGTATAAATACATTAGCAAGAGACAAGAGGGAGGTAACAATAGCACAATAGGCAGCTCAGCCGCAGTTGATAAAAGTTTATAGTGTGAGACATAAGTCACTATATATTTTTCACTTTGTTAAAGTGTCTTCTCCTGAAATATTTATTAACATACAATCTGGGGGAAAATATGATCAAATCATAAATTTACAAAGGAAGAGACGTACTTATCTTGCCCCATCATGCACTGATTCATGAAAAAGAAGAAAAAGCCCTTCATGAGCTAAGCTTTTATTTCAGAACCATAGGGTATGCATCTACAGTATAATGTATAGATTTGAATGAGTAACAGCTATTTAGGGATTTTATGACCCTTCAATATTATTCTAATGGATTGTTATTGTACAAATAATAATGTTATTGTATAGTTTCTAAGATGGCGTAAAACTCTTGGGTGGTTTTGCTACATGAAGTGAATATTTCTTTACATTGGCTGTATGCATGCATTGCAATGCAAAAGCCTACACTGAATGGTTAAACAAAGATGTATTCGTTTCATCAATTTTATCTTGCAAACATTTTGATGATAAAATAAAATAGATAATCGTTGAGAAAGTGTGAAAACAATGCGGCGATTAGAAACACCAAGCTTTTAAAATCAGTGACTCTCAGGCATGAAAGGCTAGGTCCATACTGTATGTGAAGGTTCAATTAAACTGATTTATTGCTAAAAGCCTATGCACAGGAATCTTCTCATCTAGCATTTGGCACCTACTTAGAGTTAGATAAGGGTCAACAACACTCAAAGGGGGTTGGACTTAAGTTTTTTTGAAGCTGCATAGGGATTCTAACCTGATCCCCCTTTTCACTTCACCCTCAATTTTCCACCCCGCTTACTTCTGGCATGAAGGCCAGAAATGGATGGTTGAGCATCATCAATCGCTCAGCCTCCACCTGGATGTGTACACAGAGTTAGGTTAAGACGTTCAGCTACAGATTCCTCAGGCAGCGCAAGGTGGGGTACCAGGAGCTTGGTTGGTCATGGCTTTTCAAGGAAACATTGGTGAAACTGACGAATCAATTCAGGGTCATGGACATACTCGGCATTCTCCTAAGAGCATTTAGTTTCTGGGTAGCTATTCCAAAGGATCAGATACTCTGTATCTTTGCACCTTCACCTAGAGTCCAGTATTTTTTCCATTTCGTATTCAGTTTCTCCTTCTACAATTACTGGTAGTGGGTGCAGGTACTTGTTCTGCTCCAGCTACGGATCCCAAAGAATGTAGCACACACAAACTCCGAACAAAACTCAGTTTATTTCAAAACACAGTCTTTTGGAAATGCAGGCTGTTAATAAAACGTTCTTAACAACCTGCCAGAAATTCCACAGATAAGATAGAGTCTTACTAGAGTTGGCAGAAAGCCCAGAAGCCAGGTTTGCAGAGAAAATTCAAACTCAATGATCAGGGAATGAATGAACGAACACACGTCGTTTCCTGCAGCTTTTTACAAGCTGTGTGCAAACTTAAATAGGCTAAGGGAGTGGCCAATTAGCCCCAAGCCTTACTCTCGAGGAGACCTTTTGGCAGCTCTGAGTGCTCTTGCATTGAGAAAAGGCTCCTCCACTTCATCCTCTTCCCTTAAAGGAGTCTCTGGAGGTTCTGAAGGCCCTGGCTGAATCCCTGCCTCTGGCACCACATCTTCTTCAGCCTCCTGGTTGTCCAACTCGAGCGCCGGCTGCACAGGCTGCTGGCGCGACACCACACCAGCCTCCTCCTCATCGGAATCAGCAACAATCTGCGCAGGCCGCTGGTGGGCCACAAGAGGACTGGACTGCCAGGCACTAGGGTTTTTTCTTTAATGTTAGCAATGAATGGTGAAAGACCTGATGCATTTGTTTTACTTGCATCAGAGTGCTCAAACTGACTGTAAGGATGTGTAATGCCTTAATCATTGTGAAGTCTATAAAGTTGGTCATTGCCTCCAAATCCACTACCATTTTTTCCCACTCGTGGGGTAGGACAAGGCAACATAAAACTTCGATGGAAATAGTGTTGAGCCTTGTTTAATGTTTGAATAGCCCCTCATGTGAGTTTTTGCAAGAGGAGCTGTTTCCCTTGCTTTGACCTCAGAATTCAGGGTAATGCTCTCTGGCACCATGACTTTCTCCTCTCTTGGGGTTTTTGGGAAGGAAGTATCTCACCATGTATCCATATTCTCAACAGTAAACCAGAGGCTGAATCTCGGCATCTATGTCTTTCTTCTGTGGCTGGTGAATATCTTTTCCTTCCTGTTTACATGGGTTCCTGTCCTCCATGCTTAGTCCCTGTTGGCAGCAGAGGAAAGAAGGTTGAATGTCAGCTGCCTCTGATGACCAAACCGGGTTTGAATCTCTTCCAAATGTGAGTAATGCAGATCTGGTAGGTTTGGTTTAGAGTCTCCTTGCCTGATGAGCTCAGCAGCAATTTGGTCATTCAGACCTTGTCTAAAGTGAACCATCAGGCCTGCCTCATTCTAATATGTCTGCTGTGATCAATATGAATACTGATATTGTGTTTCTTCAAAAATACAACCTACCCCAAAATTAAGTCCTAGCCTGATTTTTTGGGGGGTGGGCCTAATATAAACTCTACCCCAAAAAGAAGCCCTAGTGAAGGAGGTGAGCATGGCCAGCACATGAGGCAGCCTTTCCCTTCCCCGGTCACCTGATTCCCTGGGTATGTGCCACATGATTCTGTTACTCTGTTTAAGTTCATGAATTTGGCAGGTTTCTATAATCTCTTTTATTGGATCTCCAAAGTAGCCTCTGAAGTTAATAATGAAGTTTTGATAGTTATCCATAATCAAGTCATCACATTTGTTGATTGAGACTGTAAAATTGTGTTATTGTTTATTTAAAAAAAGCAAACTTTCAATAGATAAAATTCTAAGCATTTCAAGTCTACTTCAAAATAAAATTATGGATATTACTAAAATGTCTATATAAGGTTCAAAACTCATCCAAATATATTTAAAACATTTTGAACACCCTAGAACTGTATTAAATTCTAACACGGTGTCATTAAAAGGATTTTAATAGGACAATATTATTTGACAGAAGTCAATATATGATTTATGCATGTGATTTTTCTCCCAATGGTAGAAAAAGCATGTTGCGCGCACACACACACACACAAAGAGAGAGAGTGGGGAGAGGAAGAGAGAGACAGCGCCAATTAGAATTTTTCACATGCTGCTTGGATGATTAGCACAGTTTTGGACCATATCACAGAATTCTGATCCAATGTTTGAATTCATTCATGCTGATGCAAGGGAATCTTTCCATCTGTAGCTTTGCTTTGCAATACATGTTGAAGACCATATGGTTGTGTTTGGCATTTCCCAGCACCTTGTCAATGTTTTCCTGCAACTATCCTACCTCCTGCTGAATCTAAGTCTTCAAGAAATATCTTTGCTTCTCCTGAGTATAATGGAATAGCCTCGCACAATTAATGCTTTGTCCTTGAATCAGAAAAGATATAAGTTTGCAAAATTAGCTCTAAATATGAAAATTCAACCTCTATTGACCAGCATCAGAGATTTATCTTTGATTCTTTTCCCTAGATTAGCCTTAAAAATAAAATCTATACTTCAATTCATGACATCTTCTTTCTTTTTAATGAATGATCTGGATAAAGAATTAAACAGATATATAATTAGCTGATGAAACAAAACAGTTTGAAGTACGTACAATTTGAAGAAAACTATATAATTAAATCATATTAAAATCTGAGCTGAAAAGAGAAGCAAAATATAATTCAGTAAAATAATGACATTATTACACATGACTAAATATAGAAAATTGAACCGAGGGGATAAAACCTAGTAGATGAAAAGGACACAGGGCCAAATTCAACACTAACGTTTGCAGTATATTACAGGAATAAAAACTAAAGATATAAATTAGAAATGAGTTAGCATATATACTGAAATAAAGACAGAAAATGACAATATTATCTTTGTTTGCTATTGATTATCTCATTTGAAAACTTACCCCTAATTGAGATCTCATATTAGACAAATCAGTAACAAATAAATGAAAAGTCAAGAATATAACAATATAAATTACGTAAGTCATGGTTTGCTATCTCTAAATGGTCATCCAAGCCTTGTTACCTCACAGCAAGACTATTGCAATACACCAGAGGTGGGTTTCAGCAGGTTCTGACCAGTTCTGGAGAACTGGTAGCGGAAATTTTGAGTAGTTTGGAGGACTGATAAATACCACCTGTGACTGGCCCCGCCCCCATCTATTCTCTGCCTCCCGAGTCCCAGCTGATCGGGAGGAAATGCGGATTTTGCAGTAACCTTCCCCTGGAGTGGGGTGGGAATGGAGATTTTACAGTATCCTTCCCCTGCCACACTCACCAAGCCATGCCCACCAAGCCATGCCACACCCATCAAGGCACACCCACAGAACCAGTAGTAAAAAAATTTGAAACCCATCACTGCAATACACCCTACAAAAGGCTGCCCTTAAAGATCACTTGGAAGCTACAACTAGTGTACAATAAGCAGTGCAGGAAGCATGCCCATGTGAACCACTTTTCTGTGAACTGCACTAATTGCCAATCAATTTCTGGATACAATTCAAGGTGCTGGCTATTATTGATATAGCCATTCATCACATAGAGCCAGATTATCTATGAGGAAAGGCTCCTCCAACTCCCGGTGTTCAGCCTGATGCCAGACTATGGCCCTTTGGGAACCAGGTCATATAAACGGTGGGCAAGCATATGCACACACGCAAAGCTGTATTTGTGTAATGGTGCATGTGCACACACAAAATCATGCCGTCCCCCCGCTACTAACACCCATCCAAAGAACCGGAAAGGTAGAGGACCGATGCGGTAGGGGATTGTCTATCTCCCATTGATTCTTTCCATCTGGTAAGATTGGGCAGTCAGTATGCTTCAAGTACCTTTAATCAAATAATACCATCTCTCAGGACTCAATAAGTGCAATTTCTCTGTCTTCTGGAATGATTTCTCCCGGAGAAAGCAGCTACTCTGGTGAGGTTCTGAAAGTCTGGTCTGTTTTCCTAGGGTAGGATGTTTGTGGAACTGTATTATTTATGTTTTCTATTTGAGGAAGTATGTTTGTCCAGACAAATGGATTCTTCCAATTGGTTCTTTTTAAATTGTTTCTCACTTTTCATGTAGTCTGGTCAGAATTGTACTAGAGTCAGGTCACCTCTAAATTTCATAAATAAATACATATGACTTTTCATTTATTGGAAGAATGTTTAGATAACTTATCAAGAGGCAATACGTTAAATTTGCAGGCATATATTAATGCTGAATGTTAACAATCATCCTCTCACAGGGAGTTAATTGGGTAATAAGGTATTGCTTAGTGAAATAGAATTATGCTCCTTGTTGGAGGGTTTTTAAAAAACATTTTTTTTTTGTATTGGGGATACCAGGTGCTGAAAAAAATAATCCATGAAGTGTCTTCCAGTCTTATGATTCTTCTATTACTAGAAAAGAGGTTCATTGCTTCTAGAAGAGATATTGCTCCATGACTCTCCTCCAGCAGTGGCAGCTAGAATTAGATTTGGTTTGAAATATGACTTCTGTGAAAGAGTTACGGGGACCTATCTGACTTGCACCAATCAGCATGGGAGCTTGGAGTATGGAATGTGGTTGCCAGAGGGTAGTATTTGAAGGACACACCAGACATTAGGTATGTGCTACACTGAAGAAGTAGACTGTAGATCAACAGACCTGTAAAACAGTTCTCAGTTCAACAGTTCAGTAAGACAAATCCACAATACAACAGAAGATAAGAGCGCAAGTGATTGGTAAATTGCATCTTTACTGCAGGAAAATAGAATGATAAACTGCAGGGTCATTTCAGTACCAAACTGAATATTTTCAGATCATAAAGATATTAAAATTATTTAATCAAGATAGTGTACATAATTTGGCATAGATAGTGCAGTTATTCATAGATTTCACAGATTCTCTATATGATTAAAACCACTATAAATTATGCACTATGTTGACCATAATGATAGTAAATATAGGATTAAGAGCTGAACTAATTGCTTTAGATATTGTCCTCAGGCAATCAACATCCCTTGAGAAGTTTCTTGAATTCAACACTAGACAGATACTTGCTTTCCAACCAACCTTACCATGAACTCTATTGCTTAAGGCAACAGAGTTTGGCAAATTGGGAATTATGTGAGTTTTTAGTTCAGAATATCTGGAAGGGATCCAGGTATAAAAGGCTGTCATTTAAAGGCTAAATTACATTATTTTCAGTGCAAATGCAATTAGATTGTGACAATTGTGCCTGAAACACGGTGGTAATAGTAGAGTTGTGCTTCCTGATTTCTCCTGCCAAATTCTTCTTTTCACAACATTTATTAGTTATGTAAAACTCTGCATTTCACAGATTCAATTGGCTTTAGAAGCCTATTTTGCAGATTTGAGAGTTTAAACTTTCAAAAGAGCTCTATAAAACATAAAAATCCAAAATGTATGGCATTATTTTCATTTGTTTTCTGGCTCTCGAGATATAGCTTGACTTCTCAATCTCATCTCCCTATAGTAGCAACAAATAAAGGCCCTTCTCCATTAAATAGATAGTTCATTTATAAAAAAAGAAAAAACAACCTCCCCCCAAAAATAGTAATTACGCATTAGGATATTCTAGGATGGGGACATGACCAGTCCCTGCTTAAAAGACCATAAGGAAAAAAGTGGCTTTACCCACCCCCTCCATCCCTCTCTCTCCCTGCCATATAAGGCAAAAATGAATATTAAACCCATAAGATATGTACACATTGGATTATTCATGTTTACTGTAATCATCCCTATGCTGGTATGTCCTGCTGTGGGACAAATCCAATTATTATTGAATAAACTTTTCACTTACTGGCCTCTTCTACTTATTATTACAGTACAGTATTATGGAATTGTTATTCTACGCTACATCAGGAAACAAAAGTCAATTCTTTTATTCGTAATAATACTGTGAAGGTCCATGAAATTATTTGGGAAGCTGAAATTCCCCATTTTCTATGGTAAAATAGGTTATGCCAATAAGATAAAAAAATATAAGTAAATGTGTGATAATGCCAAAACTAATTTTGCCTAGAGTATTATCCCATATTAAAAATAATAATCTCACCTGCTGGAACAATTAGACAAAAGTATTAAGGTAAGTGTCCTTGCACCAGACTATCTGCACGCATGTTCTTTTCCTAATAGCAACTAAATTATTTTGACATCAAGAAAGATCATTCCATGAAATGATCTTTCATTTCAAAATGCATTTTGATCCTAGATAATAAAATAGAAGTAGAATAAAATAGAATAATAAAATAATTATTATTTTATTATTTGTTATTCACAGCATTCAAAATGGAGCTACTTGAGGTGACTGCTTTATTTTTCCTGATAGCATAATCTAAGACATTATGTTTGTGTAATCTAAGAACTATACAAACATAATGTTGCAGCAACCTGGCCAGATCAGAAAGGCTGTGTCGCAGTTGAGGGAAAATTTGGAGGACACGCCAGCTGAGAACATACGTGCATTGTGTGGGAAACAGGCTAAAACAGAATAGCTCTGTAAATAGTTGTTCCCCAAGAAGTAGTTAATTGTTAAGCGAGAGTTAAAGACGTATAATTATTAATCAACACATACTGCATGAAACATTCCTGCCACTAGAGTTTCCATCCCAGTTATACTTTGAGAAAGCAGGACTGAGATTAATAATTACCTCATGTTTAGATGCCCATGAACTCTCCTGTCTATCATGCAAAAATAATAATAATAACCCCATCACCGCAAACTACCAACATTCATCAATCCCAAACTCATTAGAGAAATAATCCAGGAAAACTAAGATTAAATCTACAAATTATGGATTTTTAAAAAATTTATTAGAGCAATAATTTGAATAACTAGTTCAAATTATCAGTTAAACACACAAAGAGTCATATTCCAGTCTCTGTGCAACTTTTACAGAATTGAAGCAAGCAGCTGTAATGAAAGGAACTGAGTACGTATTGCAAGCACCACAGCAGATGCAAAAGCCTGAAAGGCTCAAAAGAATCTTACATATTGAATAGAAAATATTAGTATCTGCCATGTACTAGCATTGATATGACAAATGCCTTCCTGTTAAAAGGATTAGAATTGACATGTTTATCCTGGATGGATTCTTAAAACTCCACTTTCTCTTACAGTAAACATTGGCAAAGTTTCCTTTTATGTACAAGAAACCTATAATATAACAATGGAACATTCATTACTCTAGTTGAAGAAAAATTATGGTACTATGAAATGCAGTTAATCTGGCATTTGTCACTCATTTAATCTTCTCTGTGACCTATGCTACTCCCATTTTGTTGTCTTCTTTAATAAAACTGGAATTTGTATGTTTTACCCCCTTCCCCCACCTTTCCACATCAGTAAAGAGATTTAAATTTCAGGTCTGCTTGTGTCATTATTGTGTCTTTTTGAACAATAGGGGCAACGTTTGGACAAATGTAGAAGCAAATAGATGTTTTTGAGACAGATTAGTGCTGTGACGCTTTATTTATTGCTCTAGCTTTTCTTTCAGATCCTAGAGCTAATTTACAGAACTGTCAATTAATTCTGTTTCTTTTTGTATTTAAGATGAACCGAGAAGATGTGACTCTGAAATTCAAAAACTCAATACATTTAGAATACACAAAGTAACATATTTACAAAGCCCTGCTCCTGGTAGAAATGCGTTCTGGATGTTTTTGCTGATACTACACAAAGGTAAGACAACCTAAGTTACCGTTCCCACAGCAACCGCCTCCCCAATCTCTTATATGCAGATAGCTCCCTGAATCCCACAATGGCTCCTGCTTTTAATTCTGGAGCTGGAAAGGTCACAGGAGTTTAAACTCATACCCATCATCCAAAGTAGCTCTAAGAAAGATACAAGGAAATTAAACGTTATGTTTTAGTGTCCTGTGAAAAGTCCTCTGACCTATGAAGGGCTGAGGAATGTTCTCGATCACATGATAAAATTAATATTGATGTGTTAGAATTATTGAAAAAAATAAACTACTATTCCACTCTCTGCCCCATTTAGAATGTAAGAAGTATCTGATATTCAGTGATACTGGAATGATGATTCATAGTGTTTTAAGTAAGCCTTGAAGAGGTTCCAAACACATACAGAGCAATCACTCCTAACTAATCTGCCTGCTTTCTAGGTTCCCTTAGAGAGAATTCTTCTATGCCGTACACATAATGAAGCACATTTATTTAATTCAGATTCAGAAGGCTCCACAACCTACGACTTCCAAAGGATTCTGGGTAGCTTGCAAAATTAAAAGGGGGAGGCTATGTATGCCTGGGCACAAAAATTCCCAGGGTCTCAACAAAAAACCGTCATCCAGACTTAGGAGCAAAGCCAAGTTTTCAACAACTTGTGGAACCCTTATAGAATTGTGCAGATTTCTGGGGGGGGGAGGGGGGAATGAATGCTGTTCTTCAGAGTCAAACCAAGAGAGGATATTTTGTGTAGTTATACTCACATCATGGAATACTATATTTGATGAGGTTATAGTACCTGCTCCTTTACTTCAATACCAATATTTGCTGGAAAAAAGTATTTCCCTTGGCATTTGAAATCTAACGGTGCTCTTCCAGTATTCATAGCCGCTAGTTTTGCATGTTATATACTTTAAGATATTTTAATATTTAAAATTATATATCTGTTAATTAAATTTTAAAACCTATCAAAATATTGTAATACAACACACATCCAGAGATGTGTAGCTAAACAGTTACTTAGAGCCTTTTGGGAACTGACTGGAATATAAATCTCAGAAATAAATAACAGGAAATCCATTATTCCTCTAAATAAATATTTCCCCCCTTTTTTCCCCAAGAGGACCTTGGGTCGGGACTGCAAATTTGTTAATTTGCAAATTACCAATAAGCAAATGACATAAACACACAACTGTAAATATATGGGGCAGAATAAGGAGAGTCAAAAGAAAAAAAATATTTCCTGATTCCAATTTAGATATTGGCTTAAAAGATACTATGCAGAACATCTTACATATTCATCCAAGTTAATTGGGTCTTGGGATGGAGCTGGTGGAAGCTATTCCAAAAATTTTCTTCCTCTCATAAGTAGCAGATTCTCTATTTTCCAGTGATTAGAACAGGGAGCAACAGTGAATTATCCTCAACTCTATTGGCTCTTGTCAACCAAAACAGAAGAGACGGGTGACAATTTCACTGTGCTTTGAAACCTGTTAGATTCTTCCACTATTATTTATAATTTAAAAACCCCCATCATTAAAACAAAATATCAATGCATTAACAGACAATGAGAAAGCTCTAAGACTGATGCAGCTCATCAAGGGCCCTGGCCTGGCTGTTGTGACCCGCCAGCGGCCTGCACAGATTGTGGCTGATCCCAACGACAAGGAGGCTGGTGTGGTGTCGCATTAGCAGCCTGTGCAGCCGGCGCTTGAGTCGGACAGCGAGGTTCAAATAAGCAACATTTCATATTCAAAAGTAGAACTCTTAAAAGGTTTAAATTCCTCATAGGATTTGTTTCCAGGGTCTTCTTTTTTCCCCTGTAGTATGAACAAGATAACTGGGGCCTTTGACTGTCGGTACCTGATTTAAGTCAAAGGTTACTAGTTACTGGTTGCCAACTACTGCCCCAAACCATTTTATTTGCTACACAAGCCTCATTTACAGACTGATCAACAGTCCACAATCTTGTGTTTTCTCCCATATATTTCTTTGTTTCTTCCATGTGGTTTGGCTGAGTATAGTAATTCCTTGGAACTTTTGGGGAACAACCCCAATGAAATGGAAAAGTTCAATTCCTGCTATTTTGTGAGATTTACAGCATGGATACAAGGACTCGTTAAATCAGTTATAGCTAATATTTTAGTGGCCCTTACATGAATGTTTCATTCACAACTGATTCACTTTAATCCCATTGCCACAGGTCTGCCTTTCTAAAGGAATAATCTACTTTACATATTATGCAAACCATATCCAGGTGATAACTGAATAAATAAGAATTGAAGATACAGTAACCATAGGATGAGCTCTCACTTTTAATTCTGTATGTCAAATGCCTTATCAGTAATGCATAACGGACAATGTGATACCTTATATAGTGATACACATCTTTGTCATGTAATGGGAAGTAAAGCCAACAATACTAGAAAGGAAGGTGATAAATATGAAATAGGGAGTTGTCAAGATGCATTGTGGACAGGTTAGAGCATGATTGGCAAACTGTACCAATAGAAGTGGTTTTTCTGCAAACACTCCCAAGTATGGCATTTTTTTTCTTGTTGATATCAAAGCATCTAAGGTGGCTTTTCTTCAAAATAAAAATGCATGGCATGCTCATTAAAGGCCATGACAGGATAATCAAGGACTATTTGTTTATTAAACCACATACTTTTGTTTCCTCAAACACAGTTTCTAGTTAAGTACCCTTCCCTCAACTCTACTTCTCTGAATTGAGATCTTTGTAGCCATGTAATTCCCAGTTTCTGAATTCTTAAACACTGAGGTCATAATTTGAACTTTCAGTTTTATATCTCTAATTAGTTCTTTATTAAGTTCTGGAAGATCAGTATTCCTGAAAGCACAGAGACATGAATTCTGTGTGTTTCTTTATTTCTTTGTTTACAACTTCCCCTTTTTGGGAACCAGTTTCTGTAATAGAAAGCAGCTCTTCTTTTTGAAAGCTGTTATAACTTATTATGAGCTGGAAATCCCATTTTTGGTTTTGAATGCTGATATTTCACACTGGTCTTGGGACCAAAGTACAGGCTGTGTAGAAAAGTTATTGATGGATCTCATATTTCATTTTTAAGTTAGAGCACCTGTAGTTCAAGATTTGGTTTATTAATATAGGAAGAGTTTGGGGTTTTTTTTTCTGCTCTACAATTTTCCTTATCTAAATCTCTCTTCCATGAAATCTTGGGGAAGAAAGCTATTTATATTTCAATAGGACAGAATACATGGAGCTCTGGGTTGAATGTGGATTGCTTGCAGATGTTTCATTACCAGACTAGGTAATATCATCAGTGCTAGTGAGTGTGGGGTTTTGCTCTCTATTTACATATAGTAGTTTGCCCTGCCAATTTAGTGGTGTGCTTTTCTCTTTATTAGTTCCTTGATTAGGGTATTGTTTTCTGTTTTTCTGTGTTAATCCCTGTTTATCTGGATGTTGGTTGCTGCAGAGGATGTGTTCTGGTCTTTTTGTTTTCTTCTTAGCTTTTTTATTGTCTCTTTTGAGTGGTGTATAAATATGGTTTATCTCTTTGTGTCCACTGATGACTGATACCTATATTTTCTCTATTTTCATGATTGATACCTATATTTCCTCTGTACCTCTTATAATTTCTCTAGGGAGACAGAATTTGATTAGATAAAGGATATAGTAAAGTCTATTTGAATTGAGTTCAACTTGGCAATTTCATGGACAATGTCCATTGGACATACAGTATTCATACAATTTAATTGACAAATGTTTTGCTATTGTTTTTTCAAGAATATATTTGCTTTCTTAGTCTAACCTACAGTCCTAATAGTTTCTGGTAGTTTCCTATCCAAATACTAACCAGACATGCACCTGCTTAACTTCTTTCAAATACATCTTTCTCAATTTTGCATTGTCCACAGCTGCGGTTAGGTAAGTTTTTTTTAAAAAAGTGAAATAAAATCACAGATATCCCACACAAGCTATAATAACTGGCTTTCAGACAAACTATTATCAAACTCAACTATTCCATTTTTGTTATGGAGATAATCCTGCCTTATGGGCTTGTTCCAAGGATTTCTGCACCGAGGGAGCTCAACCAATCTCATTGTACATATGTTGTGCACTGAGAATAAAGATTTGAATTTGAATTTCTGGGGTAATATATGTGTTAATGCAGCTGGAGCTCATGGAAAACACACTGTATAAATGCCAAGTATTATTATGCTGAAACTCTCAACTTGTACAAACTGTAGGAAATATAATTACTAAAATAGTAGAGGTAGTCCTTGATTTATGACCACAATTGAACCCAAAATTTCAGTTGCTAAGTAAGTAAATGTCTAAGTAAGACATTTGTTAATTGAGTTTTGTCCCATTTGCCACAATTGTTAAATGAATCATTGGTTGTTAAGTTAGTAACATGGTTTTTAAGTGAATCTGTCATAAATATGAGTCAATTGCCAAGCATCTGAATTTTGATCACATGACCATGGGGATGCTGCAATGTGAAAATGGGTTGTAAGTCACTTTTTCTCAGTGTTACTGTAACTTTGAGCAATCACTAAATGAACGGATGTAAGTTGAGGACTACTTGCATATGTCCTTAGTTTCATTAGTATTTTTAGTCATGGCTTTGGATGCTTAAGATAAATCATGCCCTTTGCTTCCAGGACATAGCTATGAACACACAGAAGCATTTTTTTATCTGCACCTCATATAAAATAAGCTACTCTTTAGGAAACATTATTATTTTCCTCTTTAAGGTGGGCAGATATGTAATTGCATTTGAGAATTTACTACTAAGAGTAGATATTTTTCTCTTTTCTCATAGACAACTGTCATAATATTTTGTCTAGGAAATTTCAAAGGAGAAAGCCCATACAAAAAAGCAAGAAAATAAAACTCTCAACAGTTGGGAGTTTCCAAATAATTATCTTCTCCTCCATACAGCCTTGGCTAAGAACCTATTTATATGTAGTTTCATTTCATGGCTTATATAACTCTATTATTGCTACCTCTTTAACACAAATGAATGCATTGTAGATGAATATATCTGTGCAGAAATTAATATTCAGGATGAAATTGTTCTGTTCTACACTTTTTGCTTGTCCTTCCCCATTTTTAATTACCCAAGGACAGCATCAGGGCCTTTTTTTTTTTTTACTGTATGCGTTAATCACAATAGTTGAATGATAAAACCATTATTGAAAAGAAACAATGCAATTATCAGATGCAAATCCATTTTAGAACAGCATCATATGTCTTTCCAAAGCATGACAATAAATCTTAGCTCTCTAGAAATTCTACTTCATATTCTGTAGCTAGCAAAGAGCAGATGTGTCAATGTTCCAATGGATAAATAAATGGCCAATGTTCCAATGGATAAAGAAATAAGTTATACTGTGTACTACAGAACATAAGATTTAAGTTTTACATATAGGCCAAGGTTTAAATCCTAGGCCTTTTCCTTCTGCCTTTTTCGAGGTATCAGATTTTTCGACATTCTTTTCTCTTCCTTGAATTTTGTAAATATTCCATATTTACACAGGCTTGCCTGGGCTGAGAATCAGAGCTTTCTGCCTTGCCAGTTTTAGCCCTTACAGATATCTAAACACTGCCATCAGTCTTCAGATGGAAAAGAAAAATGTCTACACAAGACTAATAGATAAACATGGAGTAAGTACCCCAATTGTTTCAAGTGCTCACAGATTATTAATAATCACATGGAGTCTAATAAACAGGTCAGTGTTCAAATAGACAAACAGCTACCGGTATTAGGATCTGGGGTTTTAAGAAATTTAGGAGGCCTAGTCTTCTACTGCTTTCAGTTTCAATAATAACTGGGAAATCTTCAGAATTCAAGGCTGGAGGAAGGACTATTTTCAGTCTAGAAATTATAGAAGTGCCCCTAAATTGAGCCTCTGAGTTAGAAGACAAAATACTGAATTAATACCATCACTGAAAACTAAGTACCATATAAAACCTGGCTTGTACAGAGGTGAGAAGATGTTTCCCTAGGAAAGCTGATATGCTGCCCAGGTTTTTATAATTGTAGAATAAATAAAATTGTAATAAATAAACACTTGTATTCCATAAGAAAGGGCCTTTTAATATAGAGTTTGAACAGTTTAAATAAATATTGCTATTGCACAGGAAAATATTTTCAGAGTGATAAGTGTGTAGCTACAGGTAGTCCTCAAGTTACGACCACAATTTAGCCCAAATCCAGTAAAATTGGCAGTTTTACATTTGGATAGCCTAAATGAATTAACGGGTATAGAAATGCCTTTTGGCCAGTGTGTTGTTTCTTGTCGGAGAAAGATAGCCTAGTACCGGTCTTATTTATTCTGCCTTTCTTCATATAGTCCAAGACAGAAATCAAAAACACTAAAAACAATAATACATAAAATAAATGATAGTTAGAACCAACCAATATAGTTTTTAAAAACAGCTGCAGTAACAGACATAATAAAATATAATAAAAAGGCAGAAAAAATTAAGAAAAGAAGGTTTGTGCATAATTACAATGGCAAGCAATACAAAAATCCACTTTTTAAAAATAAGTTCATGAAGCCACCCTGCAAAATTAGCTTCAAGGCAAAAAATATAGGAAACTTTTTTTTAAAAAAAAGCTTCTTTAAGGGTTAATCAGCCCCTGATGCAACTTTTGGGGGCAGGCTGATTATATAGTATAAATGATCTGATGACTCACAATGTTCTCTGATCCTTCTAGATCTCTAGATAAGTTCCAGAGAAGATTTATATGATGCTTGGTCCAAAAGAGACTGCAGTAGACTACAGACTTCTCCATCCTCTTTCCATTATCCCACAGGTATTTGAAAAAATAACAAGGGCCAATCTCCCTCCCTATCCTTCAGCAAATTACCATGATCTGTCTTTTGATCATGTATACTCAGAATGGTATGTCTCAGCCTTGTATATAGCTTCCATCAATGTTATCCTAATGCACGCCTATTCCTTATACAGGGAGCTGGATGGAACACGAGCAGGGAAGAGAACACATATGCCTATCTATGATTGGTCCTTTGCAAATGACTGGGCAGCAAGTAATAGGAAAATATGCTGATTCCATTGCCTGGCCATTTGAATGGTAAATAAGGGGGAGGTATTTTTCCTTGACAGCTGTTTCCTAATTACCCCAGGAACTTTCCCTCTAATGCAGATCCTTCTACGCATATTGGCAGGTGTCCCTTGAAAGATAACAGGTACATGATGTGTGAGGTGAAAATGAGATTGTGCAGAATGTGTATTGATATGAAAGAAACTGAAAGAACTGGGAAAGGACAAAATAACATACAGTACCTCACTTAAAAAGTGTCACAGCAACACCATTCCCCAAACACTGAAGAAGGGTTAAAGAAAGTCTGCATGTTGAAATGGTAGTACTATAGTAATGTTGCAAGTTCCTTGATGTATGAAAATCACAACATAGGAGCAAACAAATATTGGCTTGAATTTGTGTGTCCAAACATACTCGTGAGGTACAATGAAATATCTGAAAAGGTATGTGGTAACAGATATTCCTTTCTTGTCTCATATAAATCCATATAAGATGACCTTTGTAAAATAAAAGCTAATATACTACATGCCTTCGTCACTGTCTTTCATGGCAATAGTTCTAGTGATAGAGCAAATTGCATACAATTTACTTAAGGGGAATTGATGGAAGATAATTTTTTTTTTTCATGAACTGGATACATTTAGGTTCTAAGTGAGTTCCTAAACTTCTGACCCCAAAAGTCATGACTTGATAGTCGTGACTTCTGCAGTGCATACATATGACCTCAAGAAATAATCAACATTCAGCCAGCCTGTAGAGAGTGGAATTTCAGCAAACCTTTTCGTACATTATGCTATCAAAAATAATAATAATAAAAAATTGTTCGCAAAAGCAAGCTTCCCACTCAAAGTAATTTTGAACCATATAGGTTAGCCTGAAAAAGAAGATAAAATAGCATTTTCAATCATTTTTGTTTCCAGCGTTATGGACAACTCTGTAACAGCTGTTCTTAAATATCATCACCGTGGCTTGAATTTGTTAGCTGATTGTATGACAAGAGAGGCGGATTGCTTTGACTAGACTGGCAACAGCAAATCTCACTGTAACTTTAAGAGTCTTTAAGACATGGGGTGCAATCTGTGTTTCCCCAATTATAAGGCATTGGGGAGCTTTTTCACTTCACAGGATGCCAAGTGTGGTATTCAGAGTGCTATTGTGTTTATAATGGTGCTGCTAATAAAAGTTTTTGGCTTTTGTTAACTCACAAGCTTTTTATTTGTTTGGAATGTTGTTGCAGTTCTGGCAGAGCAAGGAAGCTAAATGCAAGAGAAGCTGGCATTTCCTTTATGTAATCAATTCAGTTTCTGCTAGTAAGAGTATATGCAAACTCTTAAACTCTCCTTTAGGAAGCCTGTACCCTCTTGTATCAATATGTAAATGGATTACAGTGCAACCTAATTTATCCAATTATAATTAAGCAGCTACTGTATCAAGAAATTAGAATGTTCTACACTCTAAAATTTCACATCTGAGACAGGACATCTCATGATAAAAGCTTCTTCAGGAAGTAGCCTGTAAAAGCAAATAGCCTAAAATTGAGACATACAGAGACAGAAAGGCAGAGATCTTAGTTTAAGTGGAGCTGTGAAATATTTGGGAGAATTTGTTGGATTATTTAGTTGTATACTTCGATCTATGCTCATGTTTATATCTGTAAATAAATATAAGCATCAAAACCTTTGAGGAAACTTATTCTAAAAGAAACAAGCTCAGGTAAGCACTGAGTTCCAGATTTTTTCTCCCAATACATGGAGAATTTGGATGTGCAAACCAATACTTACCCATGTCTGAAGGTCTCATGTCAGTATGAGACAGTTGTAGAAGATGCCAACCTATATAAGTAACGTGATTTTCCACTGTCCCCTCAATAGAGATGATAAATAGCAACATCCACAGTCTGTCTATTCACAGTATACATTTGGGATCCAAATTCCCATATCATCAACCTAGAAGGCAGAAGCTCCCAAGAAAGATCTCTGCAATGCACTATTCTATGTCTTGATTTTTAGTATGCCTCCTAAAGTGATGCTTGAAGCTAGTGTGTTTGCCTTTGCTATTAGAAAAGCCAGTGAGCAAATGTGTGGTATGCTTCCTTAGGAAGATGCTTGAGGAGCACCTAATCTTTTCAGTCAATTACAAAAAAAGAAGGATCCTTCTGCCTAATGTTAGTCATCTAATCTGTCAACTCTATGTGTATATACCAAGAATTTTGCTAAGAAAGCTCCGAAACTTTTTTCATTGGTCATTCTTGCCTGTGTTGATGGGCACTGATGTCCAAAATTTCTGGAGGACAGTAAATTGCCTAGCAGTTTATGGATTATGAGAACTTCCCCTTATTGCATTGCTAACTCTTGTTCTGGAAATGGAACAATGCCAATTCATCTCTGTCTAATATGTGTTGCATAGCACTTGGTACTTACAAAAAAATAGATTCCAGCAAACCAGTGATTGCAGGAGACAATTACAATCTTCTTTTCCTGTTACCATGCAGATATGATGAACCTGGACTATAAGACATTTTCCCATACAACGCAACCAAGGGCTACATTGGCTGAGAATGATAGAAGTTGTAATACAGCAAAACCAGCATCAAGCTAGGAAATTCAAGGCTGTACAGCTGGTGCCACTTCTCTGGTCCCAGAACTCAAAGCATTTAGGTTTTTCTTCAGCCTCTTACTCTAAAAAAGAACAAGGAAAGGCTTTTCTTTGTCTGCTTGCAGATCTGTTTGGCATGTTCTGCATATTAATTTTTTCAAGCTGCTCCATCTTTCAAAATGTGTCCCTCAAACTTTAATTTTCTTTCCTTTCTGATCCCTGATTTATTCTATCTATTGTACTTCGAGATAGTCTATATGAAGGATGCTTTGTAGTGCAACATATGCTACATCACATGATTTCTCAGATCTTATTAAGCGTAACCATTTATGACTATAGATATCTCCTAATCACAAAGGAACGACCTACCACACTTATATCATTTCATGCTGTATGAACTTACTGCAAACGTGGTTTATATTGGATAAATTCAAGTATCGTTTGCTGAATAAGTCTTGCAGTTTGATTCAGCTGTGATAACTCTGAACCTGCTGAAATAAATGATCTTTAGTTTAACCATTTATTTAACAACCAAAGCTTCTTTTATAAATTGAATTAGCTCCTGATTGCTCCTGATTTACCTACACAATTTCTAGGATATTATAAAAGGAACTCAGATTTAGAAAAAGACATGGGGAGAGGGGGGGTTGAGGTTGGGTCAGTGCTAACGTTGGTTCGTTTGCCACTTCTGTGGTTGATTTAGTTACACATATGCTATCAGTTCAATGCAGTTCAGAATCTGATTTCCACATAGTTCTTCCCCAATATGATGCCTTTGCAAGATAGCAAACTGCAACCTTTTACTAAACAGAATTGTAGGATCTGATATGCCTTTCATTTGCAGAAGACTAGGTTAACAAAGGCAGCTCTACAAATGCAAAGGAGAGCAGGTTAAAGATGTATATGTCTTTTTTTTTTTTTAACATTTTGAGAAAGTTTAGTTTTTGGTAATCTATTGCCAAACTCCCACACACACATATGCACACCACCAACAATCCAACCTACCACAACAAAAAATAAAGATGGTTGCATCATAACAGTACTTAGTTCAAAATAAAATTTGAATTCATCCTCAAGGCAGTACATGCTATTTTTACAATAAAACAAAATAAGAGAAATATGTAGTGAATTATTTTAATACATAAATACAAAGTATATTTGTATTTATTTTAGTATTCAGACAGTTTAAACAACCATTACATGGAATAAGCAAACAAACAAAAGGAACAGATGAAATGGGCTTGGTTTGCAACAATAAAAGAAACAGTTTTCACAGATAAATGTCAATTGTGGATTTGTCATGCATATAAATTGCAGCCAATCCAGAAAAGCCACCTGTGTTCCATAACATATGATAGTGGCAATGCAAAAGCAGAAATCTAACAGACAAAAGGCGTAATGGCTAAATAACTTATTATGCATCTTTTTAAAAGGAATATTTATACAGCAACTTCAATCATGCATAAACAATTTATTTGCAAACATGCTAATTAATAGTTTTTTCAATCAGGTAAACGCATAGTCACATTGGCATGCAAACCTGTTTTGTAAATTTGCCTGCTTTTGTGTTTACCCAAGGGACCAAAACCAACAGCAAATTCCATAACTATTTTAAAAATTCCTAAAAGATACAGAACAAAAGCATCTGGAAATATTATCTCAAGAGCTAGATACCTATCTCCCAGCTTTTCTGCTATACTATATAATGAATATATAAATTTAGCATACGTATTGGTTTACCAGTTTGTTTAATTGCATGCCTGTGAGAAGTTCCATTTAGTGCAATTAGATTGCTTACCATACATAATCAAAGGCTAATCTTTTGCAGGCTTATATTTGAATATGTTGACATTTTTTGAGTTATTGTGATAGCTGCACTTTTGTGAACGCAGAGCTAGAAATTCATTATACTGCACAGATCAGCAACCTTTTAAAGGCCAGGTAATTATACACAGTTGGGAGAATTGCCATTTCCCCCTAGGTGTCTTTTTAAACGCTTTCTTAAGCCTATTTCAGACTTATGCTGGTGTTCGTATGTTTTCTGCCTCAGAATGGTAGGAAATTAACTATAGTAGATAGGGGAAGTTAAATTCACAGATTATCCACTCTTATATCATAGATTAAGCTGAATGCCTGAAATAAAATATCAGATAGCTCTCCCTGCCCCCCACACATCCAGGTATTTCAGCATTGATCACACAACTGAGATCCATTTCTTGTTGAAGTATTTGTTTTAATCATAATTTACTTAATAAGCCACTATTGGTTCCATCATTGTTTTCTAGCACCATGGTTTGACATGGTGAGAGAACTCAACTATCTACCACTGCTCCAGATTTAGGGAATGCAGGTCAGATCATGTCTTCTTATTACTTTTCCCTTCATCCCATTACCTTCACCTGTTACCTAAGATGTCCCCTCAGAGTAAGAAGTATCAAAACAGTTGTGATTTTTTTCCCCTAAAACAAAATGACAGTATTCCACATTTTTTCAGTGCTTTTCAAATCTTTCATAAGGTTTAAATATTGTTGGGTATAAAGCCTGATCTGTTTTCAAAGTAAAGTTTCTAATGCAATAACATTAGATTGAAGCTTGCAGCCTGGATATTTTTAATGCTAAGAGTCATTGATTGAACTTGCATATTGCTGTAAGACTATGTATGGTTGTCTGGTTAGTTTGTAGCTTATTGTGTTCTGTGATTTAATGCCACTGTGGTGTATAAATCATGATATATAACTTAGTTGGATACGAATGAATGCAAAACTAGTTCTGGTTAATTCAATTAATTAGGGATAAAGAACTAATATCTTAGCACAATGTATGAGATGGTATAGCAGAAAATATAAAGTGAGATTAAAATTTAAATTCCAGTTCAGACATGAAATTCTCAGGCTAATCAGCCTAACCAGGCCATGCATGATTTTCTACATTTCAGCTATTTTTCCCTCCTAAGCTAAAGAGTCCCAAATATACAACCTTTATTGAAAGGGAAGATAAATGTGTTCCTAGTTGTCTTGTTCTGCACTTTTTTCAGCTCTATTTTCTTCAAGTATAATAACCAGAATTGTACACAATACTCTGATGTAGAGGTACTATAGATTTGTAGAAAATTAGAATATTAGCATTTATTTTCTAGTAATGGAATTTGGTTTTTTTGCAAGTGCCACACACACTGAATCAATATCTCCAGTGTATGATTCCAGTATCTTTATCCCAATTACAGTCAGTTTAGACTCCATTGTGTGTGCACATAAAGATTTGAGGAGGGTTACTTTTCCTTGACAATCGATCAGTTTACAATTGAGCTGAGTTATATATAGCCATATAGTTTAAAGGGATCCTTCAGAAGTTCTTCATTGTCACTTGACTTTTACCAAAAGTAGAGAAATGCTTGGATAGAACAATTTAGTAATGTTATCCACAAATGTGGCTTGCTCACTGGTTAAATCAACTTAGTTTATAATAGGGGTGTCAAACTTGTGTTGTCACGGCATTGTCATGTGACGTATCACGACTTCCCCCCTTCACTAAACCAGGTGTGGGCCTGGCCAGTGCGAGACGCATCTGGCCCATGGCCCGTGAGTTTGACACACCTGGTTTATAAGGTCCACTGCATCCAAAGCCAACTCAGTAGAGGCCTGTTAAATTAAGGTTCCACTATATTTCATGTAGCATCATATTGAAGAGAGATGTAATATTCTATCCAATCCCTTACAAAAAATCTGGCAGCAAAGGGAAAGTTCCATGGGGGATAAGGGGAGGGGCAGCTATATCCTGGGGATTAGGTTTCTAGCTTCTTTTATTGGCAAAATACTGATTGCCAGACAAGGACATCAGTTTAGATTTATTTTCTGTTGAAGAGTTATCCAGGATGTATCAACTTCTGTGCTTTGGTAGCAGAATAAAACCAAGAAAGATACCAAAACATGGGATTAAAAAAATGGAAAAATTGCTTTCAATCTATCAACCAGAAGTTTATGGAAATGCAGCAAAGTCTGCAACCTTGACATTATCTCTTTAAACCGTATCAGTTATGTAATGTGCTAGAAGAAATAGGGTAAATGAGAATTGGCCAACTCCAGCCTTAACTCATAGGGTACTTTCTTCATCTGCTTTATACATGCTCTCAAAATTTCAAGATGATAGCTTTATTTGACTGACTATTTGTTCTCTATGTTGTTCAAAAACAGAAGGGATGTGTCATTGCTTTTCTTCTGCTTATAATGTAGGTGTTAATATTGTTATGTATTGATACTTTTCAGCGGGAGTTTCAAACCTGCCTAAGTTCCCGATTGGTTGACAGTCCCTCCAGGATTGTATATAAGGAGGGCTGCAGCCTCTGAGTTTTTGCTGAAGTCTCACTGTATATTAAAGAGCTGTTGTCACTTGCTTGCTTGTGCCTCTCTTCATTCCCGAACCACTTCATTGGCGACGAAGGTGGGATTGAGGCCACAAGAAGCGAACCAGTGAGACCACGAGCTTCAGCTAGGTGACGAGGCAAACTACAGGAGGCATACCGAACATGTCTGCCTACGTTCCGCCCAAGCCTTTTGATCCGACCCGCGAAAAATGGGTCTCGTACCTAACGAGGTTTGAGTGCTCGCTTGAAGCCAGCGACATGCAGGGACTCTCCGCTAATCGGAAGAGAGCCCTCTTCCTAAGCCACTGCGGACCGGACGTGTTCAAGATGGCGGAGTCACTTTGTGAGCCAACGCTGGTCCAGACTGTCTCCTGGGACACCCTGATGGCAACTCACCAGGCTCACTACGGTCCCATGCCCTCCAAGTTCGTGCAACGATACAACTCAGACAGCGTGTACAACAAGAGGGAGAACCGGTCAACGCTTACATGGCGAGCCTGCGTAAAGCCGCAACTCATTGCGACTATAGGGACTTGGACGATGCGTTGCTAGAGCAACTAATCTGTGGCGTTCGGGACATAAGGCTACAACGGCATCTGCTCGCCAAGCCTGATTTAACGCTAGACGAGGCCAGGGCTCATGAAGCTTCCACAAAAGCTGCAGAAACGCTGCAGTGTCCGCTGACCAGCAAAGACAGTCCCAAGTCTGCACCCGTGCACAGGGAAGACGCCCGATCCAGCTCGGAGTCTGAGTCAGATGAGGACATCTTCCGAACAGAGCACCAAAGAAAAGACGCAGGCAGCCCCCGGCGAAGCTGCCCCAGCTGTGGCGGGCATCATAATAGACTGTCCTGCAAATACAGAGAGGCTATTTGCAGGCGTTGTGAGAAAAAAGGGCACTTGGCGCGAGTCTGTAGAGCCATTCTGCCCAGAAAACACCAACCACGTGAGCGCCGCAGCCAACCAGAATCGACGCGCCAGAAGCATCCAATGAGAGAAGGCGGTGCGAAGAAATGGCGCGAATTTGAACTGCGAGATGGCCACAGCATACACATAGACCAGGCCAGCACGGCGATCAAGGACAAAGTCAGCATGGTGGTCGAAATCAACGGCAAACCATGCTCGATGGAGATCGACACCGGATCAGCTCTCTCCATAATGTCGTGGGCAACCCTAAAGACCATCCTGCCGTCATTCCGGAAGGACCAGCTATCAGAGCAAAGACTGCGCATCCTAGACTACCAGGGGAACCGGGTCCCCCTCGAAGGCGTGGGCACGTTCCAAGTCACCTACGGAGACTTCGAAAAAGACCTGCCGCTGACAATCGTCACAAGGCAGCTGCCTAGCCTTCTAGGCATGGGGTGGTTCCGAGCCCTCGGCATGGGCTTCACCGGTGTCCACCGAATGTCCGAGCCGTCACTGAAGGACAGCCTCCTAAACGAGTTCCAGGACATTTTCGGGGACACGTTGGGCAAGTATGTGGGGACCCCTATCTCCCTAAATTTAGACCCCAACGTAGCCCAAATAAGACTTAAAGCTAGACGTGTGCCTTTCGCATTGAAACCAAAGATCGATGCGGAACTGAACAAATTGATTAAACAAGGGGTATTGGTCCCCGTCGACCATGCAAAATGGGAGACCCCCATAGTGACCCCAGTAAAGTCTGACGGCTCAATCAGGATTTGTGCCGACTACAAGTGCATGATCAACAAGGCTTTGCAGCCGAGCGCCTATCCGGTGCCGATCGTGCATCATCTACTACACTCCCTGGGGCCCGGAAAATTTTTTGCCAAATTAGACCTAGCTCAGGCCTATCAACAATTACCAGTCGACAACGCCACGGCAGAGGTGCAGACAATTGTAACTCATAGGGGTGCATTCAAATGCACCAGGCTCCAGTTTGGGGTGAGCGTCGCACCCGGCCTATTTCAAAGCACCATGGAGCGCCTCTTGCAAGATCTCCCGGGGGTGGTGCCTTATTTCGACGACGTTCTAGTCAGCGCTCAGGACGAACGTCAGCTAGGGGACAGAGTGAGGAACGTCCTTTCCCGATTTAGAGAAGCGGGACTTAAATTGAAGAAAAATAAGTGCATGATCGCTGTCCCTTCTGTGGAATTTCTGGGGTACAGGGTGGATGGCACAGGCATCCACCCTACCGAAAGCAAGGTGAGAGCTATTAGGAGCGCACCAGCCCCCAAAACCAAAGCGGAGCTCCAAGCCTTCCTTGGACTGCTCAATTTCTATTCAATGTTCTTAAAGGACAAAGCTACCGTCGCAGATCCCCTACACAAACTATTGGGGAAGAATGTACCATGGGTTTGGGGGAAACCACAAGCAGCCGCTTTTGAGGCGGTAAAGAGACTTCTATCTGAGGACAGTTTCCTAATCCTTCCGCTGCGCTGTGAAGACCTTTTTATTCCATCAAGCGGGCTTGGCCTAATCTCCTCCCTCTTTTAATATGTAAATTTTAATCTGTTTTTAAATTATTGCGGTGTTTTAATCTGTCTGGGCCAAAATGATTTAATTTGATTTTATCTGGTTTTAAATTTTGTGTATTTATGTATTTTATTGCTTGGCTGTTCACCGCCCTGAGTCCTTCGGGAGTAGGGTGGTATACAAATCAAATAAACTAAACTAAACTAAACTAAACTAATCCAATACAACTCAGCGCTACCGCTCGTACTGGTTTGTGACGCCTCCCCCGTAGGAGTTGGTGCTGTCCTAGGCCATAGACTGACGAACGGCATAGAGGCGCCCATTGTGTTTTACTCTCGCACCCTGTCAAGCGCAGAGCGGAACTATAGTCAGTTGGACAGAGAGGCTCTGGCTGCAATTGCGGGGGTTAAAACGTTCCACAAATACCTCTATGGCCGTCAATTTGAACTTGTGACTGACCACCGGCCCTTGCTGGGACTTTTGGCCGGTGATAAGCCCACCCCCGCTGCTCTGTCCCCACGTTTGACCAGGTGGGCCATTTTCCTGTCGGCCTACTTGTCCATCAACCCGGACGGACTTTGGGCCACGCGGACGCCCTCAGCCGCTGCCCCCTACCCAACCTACTTGCCAACCCCATGCCGGAAGCCCCCATCCTTCTGCTGGATGCTATGACTTTGGGACCTATCTCCTCTTGCGAGGTGGCAAAAGCCTCTGCTAGAGACTCTGTTATTCATACTGTAATGGGTTGGGTCCTCAAGGGGTGGCCGGTCAAAGTGGACGGTGGGAAGTACCAAGGTTATGTTAACAAATGTAATGAATTGTTTATGCAAGGGGGTTGCTTGTTGTGGGGTGACAGGGTGGTAGTACCAACGAAACTGAGAACGAGGGTTTTGGAATTACTGCACGAAGGGCACCCAGGCATTGTCAGAATGAAAAGCTTAGCCCGCAGTTATGTTTGGTGGCCCAACATGGATCAAGTCATCTCCGAGTGGGTGGGGAAGTGCAGACCCTGCCAGGAATCTCGCCCCGATCCCCCGGTAGCGCCCATCCGAGAGTGGGAGAAACCAAAAGGGCCATGGGGGAGGATCCACATTGATTTTGCCGGCCCCTTTCACGGGCAAACATTTTTAATTGTAGTCGATGCCTTTTCAAAATGGTTCGAAATAATTCTAATGCCTTCAACCACAGCTGAAGCAGTCATCAAAGTCCTGAGGAAGTTATTTGCCACTCATGGCCTACTGGATACTCTGGTATCTGACAACGGCCCTCAATTCACAGCAACCGTGTTTGAGGACTACCTGGCCGGACTGGGCATCCGCCATGCCCTATCGGCCCCTTTCCATCTGGCTTCTAACGGATTGGCCGAACGTTTCGTAAGAACGGCCAAAGAAGCATTGTCCAGGCTAGATAACGGGGACTGGCAGGCCAGGATAGACCAATTCTTAGCTGTCCAGCATGCCACACCATGCACAGTCACAGGGAGAAGCCCAGCCGAGCTCCTCATGGGCAGGAAGCTTCGGTGCGTGTTAGACAGGCTTCACCCTAACTACTCGCACAAAAATTTCAAGGGAGAGACCACCGGACTAAGGCAGTTTCAGGTTGGGTCCCCGGTGTTCGTTCGCAATTATGCTAGCGGACCTCTATGGGTTGCAGAACCATAGTGGGCATAACAGGCCCGAAATCATACACGGTAGACGTAGGGGTAGACAGACTCTGGAAGCACCACATAGACCAACTTAGAAAAAGAATAGTCGGCGAAGCAAACATCAATTTAGACATCTCCGAACCTAACTACAACAACTTTCCCAAAACAGCTAACTCAAGCCCGGGTTCGAGAGAATACTTAGCTGACAAGCCCTGGTTCCAGTGCTGCCCCAGCGAGTCGCCACTCCCAACCGGAGATAACCACGCCCCGGACAAAATCCAGGAGGTTCCATTGGCGGAGCCGGGAGAGACAGAAAGTCCCTCTGACCAGCTCGACGCCCCACCAAACACTGAACTGCGCAGGTCAACTAGAACGAGAACTCGTCCAGGGCACCTGCGAGATTTTGTGTGTACTTATGTAAATATTTGAATGTTAGTGCCTTCTGGGAAGGGAGGGGTGTTATGTATTGATACTTTTCAGCGGGAGTTTCAAACCTGCCTAAGTTTCCGATTGGCTGACAGTCCCTCCAGGATTGTATATAAGGAGGGCTGCAGCCTCTGAGTTTTTGCTGAAGTCTCACTGTATATTAAAGAGCTGTTGTCACTTGCTTGCTTGTGCCTCTCTTCATTCCCGAACCACTTCAGATATGTCTTCCAGATGGTTTTTTTTTATTTTTATATCAGTCAATACAAAAATATTATAAGAGTTGCAGACCAAAATAGGAGTGGTAGATATTAGGTTGCTAAAGTGCAAAAATGGACAACATTTGATGATTAAGATTCAAGATTTAGTTATTGGTAAGGCAACAGACTACAGCGGACTGATGATCAAGCAAAGAGGGTGGGGGCTGAGATGTTGTCAGGCCTGGAAGTCATCTTTTTTGTTGGATCTTCAGCCACATTTACTACTGTGGGAAACTGGGAGGGGGAATTGTATGGAGCCAGGGCGATATATAGTCGTAATAGCATTCCTTTCTCAGAAAGTCAAGGACATCTTGCCCTGCCCCTGGACGATTGAAGCTGGGAAGCATCTCCAGTTGGGACGGTGCTTTTATTGGACCATGTGATGGGCATGTGGGTATTGGGCAGGGACTTGAACTTTACTTTGGGTGGGGAAAACCTAGAAACTTTCAGATTCGGGTTTTCCCAGATGTGCCAGTATGACATCTCTAATAAAATGGAACTTTGAGGAAACTCAAGCCTCAGAGTTTTCTTTTGTTGGGGATGTTACTTGGAACCCTGACAGATGTCTTCTACAAAAGCAGGGCTTTGATTTTCAGAGGGATTTTCTTGATGGTTTGGGGTATTTTGGTGGGCTTATGCTAAAATATCCATTCTGTATCCGGTATCTGAAGCTCATGAACAGAAATTCAGTAGTGGTGTTGGACTCCAGAGACCAAAAGCAAGCAACCAAACAAAAAAAAAACAACAACACAAGTATTTCATAGGGTTCTGAAGCTGATTCTGATTGTTATCCATCACAACAGTGGTGGATACAGAACTTGGAGAAATTCAACAGGTACACTTACATAAGGCTAAACTATTTTAATGTTAATCTGTCATACTGTAGTTAAAGGAACAAAGGTTTTGTCAGGAGAAAAGGTGACCTGTCTAAAGCAGAAATCTGAGTCCTTTGTTTTTAAAGGGATCTTCTTACATTGACATTTAAAATGATGGCTTTGCTCCTTTATCTGGATTTTGCCATTAATAACTATAATGGAAGATGTCCATTAAACTGGGTCTCTTATGTTAAACAGAGATAGGTGGCTTATGGACACGAAGGGTTTTTTCCTTAGGTTATATGCAATTTTCTAGCTTGCACATTCTATTTATCACTCCATAGTTAAATCTGCAAACACAAGTGTAAAATTTCAAAGAACCTATATACATTCTGTAATGACTGCTAATTGCACATATAGAGAAGTATAGATATCAATACATTATTTGATAACCAGTTCTATGCTCAAATATACCATTAATGCAACAATTAGGCTGACAGATCATGTGCAATAGTATCAAAGTTATGTAAAATACTTAAAATTTTATTGTATTTCTGTTGCTTGGTACAGAGTCAAGTGGTTGTTCTAAAAATATATCAGATATTTGATGAACAATACAAAAAAAAGTCCCAGTTTACTAATTATCAGCACTGAATAAAGTATGTTAGTTAAATTTCATGTTGTAGCACTTACAAAAAATCTTAGTATTCTCTTAGCATTCTCTTCTCAGCTATGAAATCAAGCTAATTTAGAACTAAAAATACTGCCTTCATGAAATGGATGTAAATTGTTGGACTAGGAACTAGAAAAGCCTGGTTTTAATTCACTCTCAACCATATTTCATTGGTTCTTTCAACCAAAACTCATTGGGTGATTTGGGGGGCTGGTTGCTCTCTTTTAGTCCAACCTAAATCTCATGTTGTTTTTCGGAGTAAAAATAGGATGTATTTTTACTCCCATAGATATACATATATCTATGTATAGCACCTGGAACTCCTAAATGAAAAGTGGAATATAAATCCAATGGTAATCTAATCTGCAGCCTCTGATTTACAAACGGACAGAACAGACTTATCCTAATCTTGAATATTTTTAAAAAGACATACTGTAGTTGGACAGATGCCAAAAAAGATGTGATGTGACAAGCATTACTGCATGCAAACAGTCCTCCTGGTAAAGATAAAAGGACTTCAGCATTAAGGGAGTTGGAAATTCAGAAAGCAGCCACCTAGTAGCTTCTGCTCTAAATTGGTTGAGCCAGACAGATGGAAGGTTTTGTACAAACATGCAAAGATATGCTCAAAAACAGAACCTATTATGTGAGAACAATGTACACGCACAGAATTAGGATTGTATCTTATCGTGATTCAATAAGTGCAAATGGGTTTGATTCCTAATTTAAGGCACTTCTGAATCTGCATATATTCCTCAGAAAGACTACGCTATCTTTCCAAGAGTAAAGAGCATAATAATCACCAAGTTTTCCTTCATTGCTAATTTTCCGCAGATTTTTAAAAACGTTATCTTGCCTTTATTACTGTATATGTAAATCAAGGCAGCAGCAAACATAAATATTCCTTCTCCCTCCTCCCCAACAAGAACCCTGTGAGGGTGATGGGTTTGGGTTGAGAGAGACTGGACTAAAATCATCCAGCCAGCTTTCATGGCTAAAATGGGACTAGAACTCTCAATCTCCTAGTTTCTAACCTGTTGTTTTAACCACTAGACCAAACTAGCTCTCTAGATTGCTCAATTACATTGCTCAAGAACCTTATATTATTAGAAATTAACCTGAAACATTGCCTCTTCATGAAGAATGTGGGCAATATTCTTCATACAATTAAAAAAAAGTACATCTCTTAGCAGGTATGTCTATATGCAACCACTGCAGAACCAAATAATAATTCAGACATCCTGAACTTGCTGCCCTCCAGACATGCTTAGAAGTACATTTCTCTCTGAACTATTTATTTCAGTGTCCTACCATATTCCATAACCAGTTCTGATTTCTACAACTATACTCCCCAAACTGCCAATTCCAAAACTAACATCTTCAATAAAACAAGACGCTATTCAGACCAATAAGCTATCTTGCTCTCTCCAGACTTTTGTACTGAATTTCATTTTATAACAGGAAAGAAGGAAGAAAGAAAGAAAAGTTTCCACAAGAATATAAAGATAGGGATTTCTTTTTATTAAAAAAGTTCACAATTATCCTATCCTAAATAATACCCCCCCCTTCACGGATTACTGCCTTGTCGTAGCAAAGGGAGTTGCATAGCTCAATGAAGCTATGAGCTATGCCATGCAGGGCCACCCAAGACAGACAGTTCATAGCAGAGAGTTCTGACAAAACATGATCCACTGGAGAAGGAAATGGCAACCCACTCCAGTATCTTTGCCATGAAAACCCCATGGACAGCGTCAGAAAGAATGAAGCGACTAGGTCAAAGCCGAAAGGACGCTCAGCTGTGGATGCATCTGGTGGTGAAAGGAAAGTTTGATGCTGTAAAGATTTTTTCTCCATAGGAACCTGGAATGTAAGATCCACGAATCAAGTCAATCTGGACGTGGTCAAACAAGAGATGACAAGACTGAACACCGACATCTTAGGAATCAGCGAACTAAAATGGACAGGAATGGGTGAATTTAATTCAGATGACCATCAGGTATACTACTGCAGGCAAGAATCCCTCAGAAGAAATGGAGTAGCCTTCATAATCAATAAAAGAGTAGGAAAAGCAATACTGGGATACAATCCTCAAAATGACAGGATGATCTCAGTTCGAATCCAAGGCAAACCATTCAATATCACAGTAATCCAAGTCTATGCCCCAACCACTGGTGCTGAAGAGGATGAAATTGATTAGTTCTATGAAGCCCTACAGCACCTTATAGAATTAACACCAAAGAAATGATGTCCTTATCATGGTGGAGGATTGGAATGCTAAAGTAGGAAGCCAAAGATAACCAGAATAACAGGCAAATTTGGCCTTGGAGTACAAAATGAAGCAGGACACAGGCTGATAGAATTTTGTCAAGGGAATATGATGGTCATAGCAAACACTCTTCCAACAACCCAAGAGACAACTCTACACATGGACATCACTAGACGGTCAACACAGAAATCAGATTGACTATGTGCTCTGCAGCCAAAGATGGAGAAGTTCTATACAGTCAGTTAAAAACAAGACCAGGAGCTAACTGTGGCTCAGATCATGAGTTTCTCGTTGCAAAATTTAGACTTAAATTGAAGTAAGTAGGGAAAAGCACTAGGCCACTCAGGTATGAACTAAATCATATCCCTGATGAATATACAGTAGAGGTGACATATAGATTTAAGAAATTAGATCTGATAGACTGCCTGAAGAACTATGGATGGAGGTTCGCAACATTGTACAAGAGGTAGCAACTAAAACCATCCCAAAGAAAAAGAAATGCAAGAAAGCAAAATGGCTGTCTGAGGAAGCTTTGCAAATAGCTGAGGAAAGAAGGGAAGCAAAAGGCAAGGGAGAAAGAGAAAGATACACCCAATAGGAGCCTGGTGGCGCAGCAGACTAAAGCACTGTTATTAATATCAAGCTGTCTGCAATTACTGTAAGTTCAAATCTCACCAGGCTCAAGGTTGACTCATCCTTCCACCCTTTCTAAGGTAGGTAAAATGAGGACCCAGATTGTGGAGGCAATAAACTGACTTTGTATAAATATACAAAAGTATGAAGACTATTGCTTAATACATTGTAAACTGCCCTGAGTTTCTGGAGAAGGGCGGCATATAAATCAAAATAAAAAAAAAATTGAATGCAGAATTCCAGAGAATAGCTAGAAGAAATAAGAATACCTTCTTAAATGAACAATGGAAAGAAATAGAAGAAAACAATAAAATATGGAGGACCAGAGATCTCTTCAAAAAAATTAGAGATATGAAGGGAATGTTTCATGCAAAGATAGGCATGATAAAGGACCAAAATGGCAGGGACCTACAAGAGGCAGAAGAGATTAAGAAGAGGTGGCAAAATTACACAGAAGAACTATACAAGAACGAGCTTAGTGTCCCTGATAACCACGATGGGGTGGTCACTGACCTCGAGCCAGACATCCTAGAATGTGAAGTCAAATGGGTCTTAGGAAATCTGAGCAACAACAAAGCTAGCAGAGGTGACATATTCCAGCTGAGCTATTCAAAATCTTTTTTTTTATTGAAAAAGTTTTACAATTACATTTTCTCCCCAATTTCCCCCCACAACCCTCCCTAACCCCCCCTAGCCCTCCCCTCCCCCCCGGACTTCCACAAAATATAATCAAAATCAAAATCCCCTTTTTATAAAACTTGAACCCCTCCACCCCCTGTGTATTTTTCACATCTTCACAAAATTCAATTATTCTATCCCTATATAATACTTTCAGTTAAAAGCTATCTGATATTTCCTAGTTTGATATTTATTCTGCACATAGTCTATCCACTTTTTCCACTCCCATACATAAGTCTCTTGTGAGTGATCTTTTAAATATGCTGAAATCTTCGCCATCTCTGCGAAACTGGCCATCTTCAAAGTCCATTCTTCAATAGCAGGCATAGCTTCATTTTTCCAATATTGACCTATCAGTAATCTCGCTGCTGTTATCATGTACAATATCAACTTTGTTTCACCCAATGTAAAAGCCTTAACTATACCCAATAAAAACAATTGTGGAGAAAACTGATCTTTTTTCTTCAAAACATTCTGCATGACCCACCAAATTTTTATTCAAAAAGCCTTCACTTTCTTACAAGTTCACCACATATGATAATATGTGGCATCTAGGCAATCACATCTCCAGCATTTTGGTTGAACATTAGGGTACATACACGATAATTTCTTAGGATCTAAATGCCATCTATGAAACATTTTATAAAAATTTTCCCTCAAATTCTGCGATTGTGTAAATTTAACATTCTGAACCCATATTTTTTCCCATGTTTCCAACATCACTGGTTCTGCAAAATTTTGTGCCCACTTTATCATGCAATCTTTAACCAATTCAGTTTCTGAATCCCTTTCTAACAAAACATTATAAACCCTTTTAATATGCATTGGACCTTTCTTTTTTATATGTCTAACCAATTCTTCCTCATGCATCATTATACCAGTTTTTTGGTCCTCTTTCCATCTCAACTGAAGTTGATTATACTGTAACCAGGTTAAATTAATCCCTTCTTCCAACAACGTTTCTAAAGTCTTCAGTCGCCATCTGCCCGCATCTGCAAAAAGTACTTCTTTATATAAAACCCCCCGAGTGACATTATATTTGTATTCCACATGATATGACCAAGATCCAGCCATAACGATATTTTGTAATCCCATTTGAGTCGGTGCTTCTTCCAAACTCTAATCAAAGAGTTTCTAAGTATGTGGCTTTTGAGCTATTCAAAATCTTAAAAGACAATGCAGTAAAAGTGCTACACTCAATTTGCCAGCAAATTTGGAAAACTCAACAGTGGCCACAGGATTGGAAAAGGTCAGCTTACATTCCAATTCCAAAGAAAGGCAATGCCAAAGAATGTTCAAACTATCGCACCATTGCACCCATTTCTCATGCTAGTAAAGTTATGCTTAAAATCCTATAAGATAGGCTCCAGCAGTATGTGGATCGAGAACTACCAGAAGTACAGGCAGGAGTTCAAAGAGGCAGAAGAACTAGAGATCAAATTGCCAACATACACTTGATCATGGAGAAAGCTAGGGACTTCCAGAAAAACTTCTACTTCTGTTTCATTGACTATGCTAAAGCCTTTGATTGTGTGGATCACAACAAATTGTGGCAAGTTCTTAAAGAGATGGAAGTACCAGACCATCTGATTTGTCTCTTGAGAAACCTATATCCGGGTCAAGAAGCAACAGTGAGAACTGGACATGGAATCACTGATTGGTTCATAATTGGGAAAGGAGTCCGGCAAGGCTGTATACTGTTAACCTGCCTATTTAACTTATATGCAGAGCACATCATAAGAAAGGCGGGGCTAGATGAATCAAAAGTTGGAATTAAGATTGCCGGGAGAAATATCAACAACCTCAAATATGCAGATGATACCACTCTAATGGCAGAAAGTGAAAAAGAACTAAAGAGCCTGTTGAGGGTGAAGGAGGAGAGTGCAAAAGTTGACTTGAAACTCAACATTAAGATCATGGCATCTGGTCCTCTCAATTCCTGGTAAATAGATGAAGAAGAAATGGAAGTAGTGACAGATTTTATTTTCCTGGGCTCCAAGATCACCGCAGATGGGGACTGCAGCCAAGAAATTAAAAGATATTTGCTCCTGGGGAGGAAAGCTATGGCAAATCTCGACAGCACACTAAAAAGCAGAGACATCACCCTGCCAACAAAAGTGCGTATAGTCAAGGCTATGGTTTTCCTAGTTGCAATGTATGGCTGTGAAAGTTGGACCATAAGGAAGGCTGAGTGCCAAAGAACTGAGGCCTTTGAACTCTGGTGCTGAAGAAGACTCCTGCGAGTCTCTTGGACTGCAAGGTGATCAAACCTGTTAGTCCTAGAAGAGATCAACCCTGACTGCTCTTTAGAAGGCCAGATCCTGAAGATGAGACTCAAATACTTTGGCCACCTAATGAGAAGGAAGGATTCACTGGAGAAGAGCCTAATGCTGGGAAAGATTGAAGACAAAAGAAGAAAGGGACGATAGAGAATGAAGTGGCTGGATGGAGTCACTGAAGCAGTGGGCATGAGCTTAAATGGACTCCAGAGGATGGTAGAGGACAGGAAGGCCTGGAGGAACATTGTCCATGGGGTCGCAATGGGTCGGACACGGCTTCGCAACTAACAACAAGAAAATAATATCCATCTCCAACAGCTGCAGAAAATAGGCTTTAAAACAGGCCAAGCAGCAAATGGAATCAGCACACTCGCCACTTCAAGCCTCCCCCGCCTCCATTTCCCATCAGATAGCGCTGTCTCTTAGAGCTAAGAAAGATTGATCTGATTTTTCAGTCTCTCATATGAACGTTGGCTATCACCAATGCCCTAGCATTACCCACAGCACAGGGATATTTCTCAAAAACAAAGAGCCTTTTCGTCAGACTCCAACGATTCTCCAAGTGAAATCATTCTCATATATTTATTATCTTCTTACTGAGTAGGCAGGATTTGACCACAGGCAAAAATTATATCTCCCTTTTATTACAGATTCACTATCGGGTTTGCATCCATGCATGCATCCACCCCACCACAGCCACTGCCTATTCAGCTTCTCTTCTGCCAAAGAGGGCTTGGGGTCTGCCAAGAGAGCATCTTTCACAAGCAATAAATAAAACAAATAAAGCTGCTATGAGATGTAAAAGCTGACTGTGCCTACATTATGGATTCTTAGCTCACAACAGAGCCCTCCTTCGCCTGCTCTTATTTCCCAGAAACCCGTGCTTTTTTTTCAAAGCCAACAGCTGCATTAGATAAGCCTTTGTTTTACCCTTGGGAATGTAATTGAAACTAACCCTGGAGGAGGATCCCTCCCCTTTGCTTAAGAAGACAGGTCTCCCACATCTTCAAAAGCTACCTCTGCTGAAATTCCTGTTACACTAGTATAAAAAGCACTAGGACCCTCTCTTCTTCTTTGCTCATCAGGCACAGCTGGAACATGTGAAATAATAAAAGTTCCTCTGTACAGGTATGTCCACCACAAAGCTGTACTGAGTAACCATACTGCCACTCTGTAGTGCAGACTATGGGCCAGTGCAGAGCCTTGGTAGTACAGTGGTCTAAAGCACCCTGTTATTAAGACCAGCTGCCTGCAATTACTGCAGGTTCGAATCTCGCCAGGCTCAAGGTTGACTCAGCCTTCCATCCTTTCTAAGGTAGGTAAATTGAGGACCCAGTTGTGGGGGCAATAAGCTGACTTTGTATAAAATATACAAAAGGATGAAGGCTATTGCTTAGCGCATTGTAAGCCGCCCTGAGTCTCCGGAGAAGGGTGGCATATAAATCAAATTTTAAAAAAATAAAAAAATAAAAAAAAAATCTCTGAGGGAGATTTAAATTTGAGGAACGAATTTGTAGTTTTCACTCTATACTTTTTGGTGATTTTCTGACCTGTAATTAGAGCCAGCTTTCTTCTATGCCTCCTGAGCATTCACAGGGCTTGTCATGTGCTCTTTTCAAAACAGACTTAGTTTCTAATACTTTAGCTTGACACTCTCTGCTCAACTTGAGGTGATTATTCATTGTCCAGATACTCCCTAAGCTTGAGAATTAATTCCCTTCACTCATTTATACAATTACCTTGAAGGTATTTTTAGACAGAGAGTTTCCCCCATGATTTTTCTTTAGATAAATTATAAAACTGGATCCTTCAGCAATCTTCTCGCATATCCCTCTGCTTTGCTCCCTGAATGGTCCCTTGACCACTTTTCTTTGATTGTTTTAAATTCTGTTAGATAGAGGTTCTCTCCTCTTAAGTGGTTCGGCCAAATATTCTGACATAGATAATTTTAGTTAAAAGGGTTATATACAGTTATGTTCTATGCCTCTAAAATACAAAGGTGTATTGGGAAGATCTGCACTGCTATTTTCTTTTGGCTTCAGTCTCTTTTGGAGGGTTGGGGGGATTTACTGCAGCCACTTCTCCCATTTATGTACATATTTCCAACCACATTTTCTGATCTCTGTGAGAGCATTTCATGAATATCCCTTTATAGATTAATCTGATTAATGATTAATCACCAGCTTTTGGGTACATAGGCTAATCTCATGAGTCGTTTGACTCACTGAAGTGATGTGCATCCTAAATTCAGATTCATTTCAAGATTCAATTGTAATACAAATTGTTACATTTAGATTTGGTAGCAGCTGATTTTTACTTTATGCTTGATCTCATAAAAATAATAATGCAGTAATTTCAGATTACCTGGAATAAATACAGGCCTTCATATAAGTGACCTGCTTTGTACACTGCATTAAACCAGAATATCTTTGCGACTTAGCATAATAAGTAGTTCCTGCTATTATGATTTGTAAACCATGGTCAATAACTTAATGTGATGTGTTACTTGAGCCAATTATAGTTTAGTTAGCAATTCACTGAATGTCATGTGTGAACCCAACTAGTCTCCTAATATGTGTGTGTGTGTGTTTGTGTGTGTGTGTGTGTGTGTGTGTAAGTCTTGGCATAGACTTACATATATATTACATAACACATGACGCCACCACCAATCATCCTCACCAGATTCAAACCCAATCCCATTCCATAGACGAAATGCAAGGGCCGGACCATAGCGGCATCGCCAGCTGCTGCGCTCCCCTCCAATCCCCACACAAAGCCATGAGCACATGACAAGACCTCAGACTTGGAGCCAAACCAAAGCCTGGGATGTTGCATCACAGTCATCTGCTCAAGACAATATATCACAGAACTCAGGATGTTACAGCACTAAAGCTCAGGATGTTACAACACAGCCAAACTACCCAGGATGTTGCAGCACAGGACTCAGGATGTCACAACACTAGAGCTCAGGATGCTACCACACAACCCATTACCCAGGTCGTTACAACAAAAAAGGCTAATGGACACACACCTAGGACCTCGGCCACACAGGATGTTACAAAACAGCCGATTAATCTGCAAACATCGGCCATGGACCTTACTCAGTTAATTCATGACCCCACTCACACGGGGGGACACACTCTGGACTTAGTTTTTGTCTCTGGTCAGTGGTTGAGTGGCCTTGATATAGGGGATATAGCCATCGAACCCTTGTCATGGTCTGACCACTCGCTCCTTCGACTGGACTTTCTAACCGCTGCACCCCGCCGCAGGGAGGCGGGACCGACCAGGTGGTTCCGCCCCAGGCGCCTGATGGACCCCGATAGGTTCCAGATGGAGCTTGGGCCATTTCCTGAGACTCTAGCTCATGACTCGGCTGAAGACCTGGTGGCCGCCTGGGATAGTGCGGCTGCCGGGGCCTTGGACCGAGTCGTGCCTTTGCGGCCTCTGACCCGGCACCGAACTCACCTAGCTCCTTGGTTCTCCGAGGAGCTTAGGGAGATGAAGCGCCGGAAAAGACACCTGGAGAGTAGTTGGAGGACCAGCCGCTCCGAATCTGACCGAACACTGGTGAGGTCTCATATTAAGACCTACCTAGTGGCGATTTCGCCGCTCTTATCGCGTCATCAGATAATCGCCCAGCCGCCCTGTTTAGGGTGACCTGCTCCCTCCTCCATCTGGAGGTGCGGGATGACCCCTTGCAGGGCCGTGCTGAGGATTTTGTGCAGTATCTGTATGACAAAATCGCTCAGATTCGGGAAGGGCTGGCCTCTGACTGGGTATGTCCGGACGGGATGACTGAGGCAGGTCTTGAGAGTGTTACCTGGAGGGAGTTCGATCCTGTGGCTCCCGAGGACATGGACAGGGTCCTGGGACGGCTGAACGAGACCACATGTTTATTGGACCCGTGTCCCTCCTGGTTGGTACTGGCTTCCCGGGAGGTGACACGAGGCTGGCTCCAGAAGATTGTTAACGCTTCTTTGAGTGAGGGGGTCCTGCCGGCCGCTTTGAAAGAAGCGGTTGTGAGGCCCCTCCTCAAGAAGCCCTCTCTGGATCCGGCTGTTTTGGCTAACTATCGTCCAGTCTCCAACCTTCGCTTTGTTGCGAAGGTTGTTGAGAGTGTGGTGGCGCAACAGCTTCCCCGGTACCTGGATGAAGCTGTCTATCTAGACCCGCTCCAGTCCGGCTTCCGGCCTGGGCACAGCACGGAAACGGCATTGGTCGCATTGGTGGATGATCTCTGGAGGGCCCGGGATAGGGGCTGCTCCTCTATCCTGGTCCTGTTAGACCTCTCAGCGGCTTTTGATACCATCGACCATGGTATCATGTTGCACCGGTTGGCGGGGTTGGGGTGGGAGGCACTGTTCTGCGGTGGTTCTCCTCCTACCTCTCTGACCGGTCGCAATCTGTGTTGACAGGGGGGCAACGGTCGACCCCGAGGCACCTTGCTTGTGGGGTGCCACAAGGGTCGGTCCTTTCGCCCCTTCTGTTCAACATTTATGTAAAGCCGCTGGGTGAGATCATCCGTGGCTTTGGGGTGGAGTTCCATCAGTACGCTGATGACACCCAGCTGTACATCTCCACCCCAGGCCACCCCAATGATGCCCTTGAAGTGATGTCCCAGTGCCTGGAGGCCGTGCGGGCCTGGATGGGGAGAAACAGGCTCCGACTCAACCCCTCCAAGACCGAGTGGCTGTGGCTTCCGGCGTCCCGATATAGCCAGCTGATGCCATCGCTGGCTATTGGGGGTGAATCACTCGCCCCCACGGAGAGGGCTCGTAACTTGGGCGTCCTCCTGGACGCACGGCTGTCTTTAGAAGATCATTTGACGGCCGTGGCCAGGGGGGCTTTTTATCAGGTTCGCCTGATACGCCAGTTACGCCCCTTTCTAGATCGGGACTCCCTACGCACAGTCACTCAAGAACTCGTCACCTCCCGCCTGGACTACTGTAACGCTCTCTACATGGGGCTCCCCCTGAGGTGCACCCGGAGGCTCCAGCTGGTCCAGAACGCGGCCGCGCGGAGGATTATGGGGGCGACGAGGCGCTCCCATGTGACACCCCTCCTGCGCGAGCTGCACTGGCTCCCGGTGGTCTTCCGGGTGCGCTTCAAGGTGTTGGTGACCACCTTTAAAGCGCTCCATGGCTTAGGGCCGGGGTACTTACGAGACTGCCTTCTGCCACCAATAGCCTCCCTGTCTGGTTTTTACTTTGGCTGTGCACCGCCCTGAGTCCTATATTGGAGAAGGGCGGTATAGAAATTTAAATAAATAAATAAATAAATAAATAAAACATCAACTCCATCTACTAATCAAGATGTAACAACACAGCCAACCAACCCGCTTACAACAACAAAGCCAGCACTCCACACCTCCCCACTAGTATTTATAGAGAGACGGCATCTCCGATCACGCTTTGCTCGCACAAGCATGAAGCCGAAGACACCAGCCTGAAGATGACAAGTGGGACCTCACTGGAGATATATTTTGCTATGCAAGACTGGCAATTGTATAGAAAATCAAGACAGTGGAGGTTTTAATGCTCCTTACTATATATAGCGATGTTATTTACAATGGGTATTTACAACAGATACTGTATATACAAACAGTACCGGTGTCAGGTTTTCTCCAAGGTCTCCCTCCCAGAAACAATTCCCCCTCTATCTCTTCTGTTTTCTTTCCTTTTCTGCCTGTCTCTCTTCTGAGTTTGAGGACAGAAAACAAAGGAATGGGTTGGAAATTTACTGGGCTCAGCACAGTTTGACCTTCTCCTGGATCTACTCAGCCTAACCTCTATTGCTTGTCAACTTGGGGGAGTGGGGGCGGGGCAGGGAGAACTTCTATTCTAGACCTTCCCTGGAGACTACTACTGGCAACTGGTACCCTCTCTGTCCTCTCTTGTGTCTTATGGGAAACTGCTGCCTGCAACCAGGTGGGTTCTTTGTCCCATTCTTGGGCCTTGGATGGAGATCTTGTCTCTCTCTGTCTTCACTTCCTTTCTTCCATAGAAGCAATCTTTTTTTTTTTTTTTTTAAATTTGATTTATATGCCGCCCTTCTCCGGAGACTCAGGGCGGCTTACAATGCGTTAAGCAATAGCCTTCATTCTTTTGTATATTTTATACAAAGTCAGCTTATTGCCCCCACAAACTGGGTCCTCATTTCACCTACCTTAGAAAGGATGGAAGGCTGAGTCAACCTTGAGCCTTGGAGAGATTCAAACCAGCAGAAATTGCAGGCAGCTGTGTTAATAACAGGGTTCACTAAACCACTGTACTATCAAGGCTCTTCTCACATATCCTTCTGCTTTGCTCTCTGAATGGTCCCTTGACCACTTTTCTTTTATTGTTTTAAATTCTGTTAGATAGACATTCTCTCCTCTCATCCAAATATTCTGACACAGATAATTTTAGTTAAAATTCTTTCTTCTCCCTTTCCAACATGGAACCAATAACTGTTCTTCCCCCTTTACTTCTCTTCAACTTTTCTCTTCATCCACTCTGGTCACTTAGCCCACAGATCTTTTGTCTTTCTCTCCAATTTTTGATTAGATTGGTAGGATATCCCCCTCCAGGGTTCTAGTCCCCAGCACCTATTATGCCAAGCTGAATCAATGGAACTGCTGTCTCAACATCTCCCCACAACATCTTTGGCTAGCAGCTGGATATGCTCATCAGCCTTTGGACAGCACAGCTGCCCTTCAAGGCCAAAACTGAGCTGTTTTTCCTCTTTTACTCACTATAGTAGCTGGCTTAAACCAAAACCAAACCATATTAGTAAAACTTAGTGTGTAAACCCAAGATGTGTAATAGCACCACTAATATAAAGATGAAGACTATATAATTATGAAGGAAATCACATAAATCTCCCAAATTAAGAAGAAAAGGATAATTTCACTGGCATTTGATTTTTTATTTTTTTTTAGAGTTTATAAAACATTCTGCTTTTGACTTATGGCAAATGTTTAAATGCTATGAAAAGGGAAAAGATAACCTAAAATACATGCTTAACAAGTCATAATATCTGCAGTATGCTTTTTAGTATTGGTGTGGGTAGAGATAAAGGATTTGGGATCATGGCATTTGACTGCCAACCAGTCAAATGCCAACCAGGTATTTATGAATCCTGGTTTTTTAATTGATGTGATGTTTGTCCCACATATCTGCAGTAAAAAGGATATACAATGTTACAAATACATCAGATTATCTCTTCAGTCTATTCTCAGAAACTTGTTTATTCAATGATAGTTAGTCCTGGTAAGTATGTGAAGTGTTTTAGTTTTTTTCTGCCATCATATTCACTGTCACAGAAATATATAGAATCAATGCCATATTATGGCTGTAGACAATATGCCCACTACAGAAGCACCTTCTAAATGGAAGAGGGAGATCTAAATTTGTATTTACTGACTAACAAGCCCATTTCTTTCCTTACTGAAAGGAAACTGAAGAAGCATTAGAAGAAAATCTTAAAATGTAGACTTCAAAGGTAATATTTTGAGGGGTGGGGGAAGGGTTTCAATAATTTTGAGAATATTAATACCCTCTAAGAACTTTGTGAAAAGAAATCTAATGCTGTGTGCTTCAGCTATCACTAACTGATATTATTATGCTATGCAAAGTGCATCCTTTCAGAGTTCCTGTATAATTTTGGTGAAGGTACAGCTATCATCAAGATGCATTTGTATACTAATTCCATGTGCTATATATTATGGAACTGGCATTGTGACATATTTAATCCTAAAACAGCTATGAAAATGTTGAACACATTACTTTTTCTCCCTGATTAGCCAATCTCCCTATTCATCTCAAAACAGGAAGGATGTGTTGGTAAATCATAGGGCCAGCATGAGGGCTGGCACTTCTCACCATCAATAGTACTGTATTATGTCCTTCAGTCTTCCACAGTCTGGTGCCCTCTTGATGTACTGGAAATTCTGGGAAAGACATGTCGAAGGCACCAGTTTGAAGAAAGCTGCAAGTGCATTGCAAATTGGGATAAATTATTTGCACGTTCAGTTTCCTTGGTTTTGAAAGACTGCAGAAGAAATCTTGGGGAGGAATCACTGCTCGTTATATCATTTCTTGTCTGTATAATTCTTGCTTCCTATACTGTATCAACATGAGAAGAGATGAATGGTGCAAAGACAGCTCTGCTTTCCAGATAGAACTATTTATTTCTTTCCATTTAGTGTATGGATCTTCCAGTTATCAGCACAGGATACACTTTCCCACCTTGGATGCCTTGCTGCTGTCTCACTGTAATATCACCTCCATGCCTATATAGAAATGGCTAGATAGTGCATCTTATATTATCTTATGAAAATTTAAATTGCTTTCAGTATCTGCTTTCCCAGTGTGCTCATTGGAATGCTTCCCTCTTTCAGGAGCTTTATTGCTAATGGGTTGACTTACTATTCACCTTCCAGAATTGTCAATGCAGCTAAGACAATCTGAGATGAGGGTGAAATTCCATTCTCTGAGCTTGTGGGTTGATTTCCAAACTTTCATTAGCAGGCTGGGTAACATCTTCAACTGAGTTTAGAGGATGTCAGTGTTCTTCTGTTTATAAGGGCTTCATGTGTGGGTGTGTCAAGTGAGGGTTTCGTGATGGGTCTAGTGTGAGTCATCAGTGTGAGTCTTGTGATGGGTCTTGTGATGGGGAGGTTACATCAGGGTGCTTGGGAGGTGAACTGCTGGTGGTGTTGGTGGGGGCTTGTGTGGGTTGGTTGAGGATCGGTATTGTTTCTGGTTGGCTATGAGATTGACTTGGATTCTGAGGGGTTCATAGGCTGGTGGTAGGTCAATGTGTCTGTTGATGGAATTGTTTGTGGAATGCCAGGCTTCGATGAACACATGAATATCATTCATGGGTGAAAGCGTGACCAATGATTTTTGTGTTGCTCCAATCAAACTGGTGCTTTTTAGTGTTGGTGTGGGTAGAGATAAAGGATTTGGGATCATGGCATTTGACTGCCAACCAGTCAAATGCCAACCAGGTATTTATGAATCCTGGTTTTTTAATTGATGTGATGTTTGTCCCACATAGAATTGGTTGCAATGGTTACAGTTGATTTTGTAGATTATATTGTTTCTTTTATCCTTCTGTATCTTGTCCTTAGTTCTGGATAATTCCTGGTGGAGTGTGGCTATGGATCTGTGGCAGTGGTGGGTTTCAAATTTTTTTACTACCGGTTCTGTGGGTGTGGCTTGGTGGGCATGGCATGGCTTGGTGGGCATGGCTTGGTGGGCATGGTGGGGGAAGGATACTGTAAAATCTTCATTCCCTCCCCAATCCAGGGGAAGGTTACTGCAAAATCCCCATTTCCTCCCGATCAACTGGGACTTGGGAGGCAGAGAATAGGTGGGGGCAGGGCCAGTCAGAATTTTTACTACCGGTTCTCCAAACTACTCAAAATTTCCGCTACCGGTTCTCCAGAACTGGTCAGAACCTGCTGAAACCTACCTCTGGTCTGTGGGCTATTGCTATTCCTAGGAGTTGGAGAATTCTGACTGTCATTTCTGACACCCCTTTTGTGTATGGTAGGGTTAGTTTTTGAGTGGTGGTTGGCTGTGTGGTGTGTTGTGGTTTGGGTGCTGGGTGTCAGAATATGAAGTTACAGAGAAAGATGTCAAGCAGCTGTTTCTCTTCTGCTTTTCTTAGTGCTGTGGTGCTGCAGTGTGTCCTGGCCCTTCTGAAGAGATCTGAGATTATGGCGATATTAAAACCTGCCTTCATTCAGCTTCCCAAACAAAACTTACTGCAGGAAATCCCCTTGAACATGCTGTCACTTAGTCCATGTCCTAATAACATGGGTAGTAATAGTAGTACGTAACAGTAACAGTACATTTCTTTTATTATGGCAAAACAACTTGATTAAAACCCATTTAATCAATTGCATGAAGCATAACAAGTTGTTTTTTTCTAAAAATGTTACCCTATTGATAATATATGCATAAAAGGTATTCTAAGGATTCTAAGGATAGGCTGCAGGAATGGAATGGTATATGAATATTAGCAAATAAACAGCTGTCCTTTTTCCAAGTCTGAACACAGTACAGAGAATAACTAGTCCTTTAGAAGATACTGAATTGAAACTCCCAACCTCCTATGGCCTTTTGTCAGGGATTATGGGAACTGATGTTCAACAATGTTTGATGGTCAGAGGTTTCTACCCCTTTTGTAAAGTAAATGAGGATTGTCATTATCATCATTTACCTGATGATACCTCCCTATCATTGGGAACCTTTCTCCTAATACTGCAGATTCAAAGACTGGAGACAAAGGGGTTTGTTTTAGGGTTTATGTTTATGAAGGCCAGTTTTAATAAAGGGGGTTCCTGATCTGTTGTACAGTTTTAATTATTGATTATAGTACCACTCAAGAAAAGAGAAAACATCCTTACAGTATTATTAAGGCAGCTGATTTCATTAAACTAATTATTATTCCATTATTATCTGAGAAAATTGGGACATTCACACATTGTTATTAAAATTAATTCATAGGTAATCAATACAGAGCACACATAATTCTCCATGTTCTGGTAGACCACTCTGACATGATGCACTTGATTATAATTTCTAGGAATTCCCCTGCCTACAAAACACATAACACTTGCCTTGGAAACATGCATTTGACTATAATTCCTAGGAATTCCTCTGTCTTCTACTGTGTAATTTGGATGCAGAACCATTGCCAGATAAACAGCAGGCAAATGTATTTACCACAGAGCTGATTAATGTTAACTTTGAAAAAAGTCATATTGTTATATTCATGGGGAAAAAAATCCTATCTACCGTATTTTTCGGAGTATAAGAGGCTCCGGAGTATAAGACGCACCTTATTTTGTGGGGAGGAAAAGAAGAAAAAAAATTCTGCTTGAGAGGCTCTCCGTTTGAGAAGCTGCCTCCAAAAGCTTCAAAAACTCCATTTGCAAAGGAGCTTCTCTTTGCAAAGGCAGCCTTTCAAATGGATCTTTTGGAGGCTGTTTGAGAGGCTCTCTGTTTAGTTAGCTCCAAAAGCTCTGTTTGAGAGGACACCCAGAGGCCGAAGGGTGGGGGCCAGTGGGTGGGCGGGGCTACATTCAGTGTATAAGACTCACCCAAATTTTCACCCTCTTTTAGAGGGGAAAAAGTGCGACTATACTCCGAAAAATACGGTATGTCTTAAAGCTTGAAATTTATATTGTAGAAACACTACTTACAATACTGTACTTAACAGTGATAACTACGTGGTAGATACATACTCTGAAGTTTAGCTCATTCCATGTTCTAAACCATGATTTGTTTAATCATGATTGTGGACTAAACACAATGGTCAGAACTAATTTAACACACTAAACAATATACTGTGGTTTATAAATCTGGATAGTCAGGATCACACATCACATTAATCTAAAATAAACCTCACATCAAAGTTTAGTAGCTATGATATGTATCAGCTTTCCTCAACCTGGCAACCTCCCAGATGTTCAACCATTATTCCAGAATTGGGCATATTGAGTAGGAATTCTAGCCATTGTAATGCAGCATATTTAGAAATTACCATGTTTTGGAAGTCTGTCATGCAGTTTTAAATAGAACTTGCCAAGAAAGAAAGTTTGCAATTTCAAATCAAATAAGGGAGAGAACAATCACAGTTGGAAAAAGATGTAGAATGACAGAAATCAACAACACATTTTATTCTAAGGATGTAATGGTTATGGAATAGCATTCTCAAAGCTAAATTTTATTCTTATGTTTCATGTTTAAAAACTTCAGCAAATACTAAATTTGGTTGCCTTTTTCTGAGGCAAAAACAACATAACTTTAATATTGCTAGTGGGAAAAATAAGAGCGATGCTAAAAATGCACAACTGACAGGTTTAAGCCCAGCATCCAGGGGTGAAATATACTTACCATCCCAACCGGTTTCGGAAGTGCATGTGCGGACCCTTTGCACATGCGCAAACCCTTCTGCACATGCGCAGAGGGTAAAAAACTGGTTACTTCCTGATTAAAACTAGGAAGTAATGACAACCGGTGTGTGTGTGTGTGGAGCCTCACACCGGCATAGCTACCGGTTCTTCGAACCACCGGCTGCCATTGCTACCGGTTCGGCTGAACTGGTCTGAACTGGGAGCATTTCACCCCTGCCAGCATCCATATCTAGGGAGAGTACAGGAAAAAGATATTTCTGGAAAAAGTTAGAACCACACTGAGTACTTTGGCCTACTAGTTTGCCATTTATCAGTCCTTCTTTCCCACTAATAGGAAAAGTACAGAGATCAATTTTCAAAGTTCTTTTTTAAACTTGTTGGACTCTCCTGACTTAGGGATTCTTCCTTAATAAGAGATTGTATTGGATTGCAAAAATCCAAATGACCAGGAGGTAGCAGTAAAGTGTTAGATTTTTCTGCATATCTTTGCTGCCCTATAGTGGTTATCTGAGTTTTTGCAGTCCAGTCCTAAGGTTGAATTAGTTTGGACCGAGGTTGTTTAAACAATTGCAACCATTGCTTTTGGTTTTTTTCTAGCAACTATCGTACATATACAACTTCCAATACTAGTTTCCCTATTGTTCTATTTAGCAGTGAACAGTGAGCAATAATGGTTCACTCAAATTTTATTTCACACAGTCCTTTCTTCACATACACTCCTTTGGACTTTTTTCTCTTGTTTTTGTTGTTCTTTCTGAAATGTTACTTTAGTTTTTAAAATATATTTTTATTAATATATTTTCTTAATATAAAATACAGATAGAAATAAAGACAATGGAAAAAAGGGAAAGAAAGGGGATAGAGATGATAAACGTGAAGAAAAGGGGAAAAAGAAATTTTTTAAAAATCCAAAAAGTAGTAGGTTTCAACTTTTTTCGATGAAGATACCTAATTAAGTTATAGTATAAACTTTTTACTTAAATAGTAACCATTAACCATTTCTATAGCAATAACCCACTTAATCATCAAAACCTAAGTCGAAATTTCATTATTTCTCTCTTTCATAGAGAAAGCCCAGAAATGGTTTCCAAGTAACCACAAAATTATTTACATTCTCATCCCTAATTAGTGCAGTCAACTTCACCATCTCTGCTAGTTCCATCATTTTTTCAATCCATTCCTCCAATGTGAGAATTAATACTTCTTTCAATTTCTGGGCATACGGAAAATGAATTAACAAAATGTTATTCTGATAAATTAATGCTAGAAACTGTAGTTGAAATCCTAAACACATATACTGAAAAGTCTATTTAATCTTTATAGGACTTTCTTTTCAGGAATCTTGCATAGGGCTGGACTATGGGTGCATCTAAGCATATGGATGAAATCAGTGATGAAATACAATTTTTTTTACTACCGGTCCTGTGGGCGTGGCTTGGTGGGGCTTGATGGGAGTGGCCTGGTGGGAGTGGCAGGGGATACTGCAAAAATCCCCATTCCCACCCCACTCTGGGGCCAGCCAGAGTTGGTATTTGCCAGTTCTCTGAACTGCTCAAAATTTCCACTACCAGTTCTCCAGAACCTGTCAGAACCTGCTGGATTTCACCCCTGGATGAAATGCTATCATACTTAACAGGACATCTTCCTCACAGCCTTTTAACACTGATCTTCTCTGAAGCTTATCTAACAATCATTCAAACCTTTTTAGTCATCAGTCTATGAAACTAGCAACTCTAGCTAAAGCTATTTAGAAATGGCATTATACAAGCATATTGTGTTCTGACCCTTGTCTAAATTAGAGAAAGACAGGCAACAACTGGCTATGTTTTCCTTATATGTCTTCCACTACCAAAGTCATCAGGTTCCTGACAATGTCAAAATATAAAACAATGGCTCCAAAAAATCCAAAGTAAATATAAAACAATTTGAAAAGAAAAAAGTCCCAAGATACAAATGCTTGTGAGCCTGCAACCCTCTTTTCAGATTGCAACACATCTTCCTCTCATGGAAAATGGAAGATAGGCATTTAGTGCTTACCCAAAGAGGTCAAAGCAGAGTTAGGGGAGACTACTGAAAATATCTACTTCCAATGACCCATAAGGAGATATTCCCATAGGGATGGGACCTGGTAGGAGTTAACTCCTGGCTGGACTGGAAAATTTCTAAAGACTGGAATTGTCAGAACCACCAAACCAAAACCACTTTGTCTTGAAATAATTCAGTTGGATTTCATTCATTCTTATTCAGATCCTGACAACCTCCAGAAACTGGGTCAGCATTACCACGGCATTACCTCTTTGGCACAGAGTGGAGATCAGTGATGGCAAACCTTTTAGACACTGAGTGCCCAAACTGCACATGTGCATGCCCAAACTGAGAGGTGTGCATACATGGGTACATGGACATGTGCCCATTTGCAGCACAGACCCAAAGACCAGCTGGCCGGAGGGAGGCAGGGCATCCCAATACTGACAGCGCGGCAAGAGGTAAGATCTTTTTCTTTCATGACCTTCTGTTTCGTCATTCACAGGGAAACAGAAGCTCACGAAAGAAACACCACGGAGATCTAACCTGGGGCGACGGCGCATGTGCCAGCAGAGAGAGCTCTGCATGCCACCTCTGGCATGCTTGCCATAGGTTCACCATCACAGGTCTAGATATATAATTATCAGCATATTAATGATACTGAACCTCATGCTAATGGAATAGCTTCCTCCTATGGTTTCATGTAGATGTTTAAAAGAAGTAGAGAGGAGGGATTCCTGGGACATTCCACAGAGGTCTCTAGGTTGACCTTTCTCATCGTCACCAGGAAGATTCCCTCTTTGAGAAGGATAGAACCACTATAGTCCCTCAGATATGATTCAGGAGGATACCATACCTGATGGTGTTAAAAGCCATCAAGAAATTAAAGAGGACCAGGATGATTGCATTTCCCCTTGGTATAGCTAAATGTTACTCACAAGTGTGAGCAATGCAGTTGCCATGCTGAACCTTGATTGTCATGAGTCTAAACAATCCACTTCCTCTAGGGCTGTTTGTGGTTATAGGGACATCAATTTCTCTACAAACTTTCTAAGTAAAGGGAGTTTGGAGGCAAATCTAAAGTAGTCCAAAAATTGTTGGATTGAGTAAAGACTTCTTGACAAGGGGGCATTTTGCAGCCTCCTTCAGGGGCAATGGAAACACCCCCTCATTCAAAGAGGCATTGATTACTGCTCAGATCCAACTCCCTACAATCTCATGGGAGGCTTTAACCAGTAATGAAGAGCAGGATGAAGCTGAGAAGTGTAGAGTTAACGCTGCAGAAGCTCTATCCATTTCATCAGGGCTCACAGTTTGTTGCAAGCTAATTGCAGAAGTAGGAACACCCCTTTGACTGAGTCAGCTTCTTATGCTTTCCAACACCTTTCAAAGCTATCCTTTAGCATGAATTGTATTATAATACTTGCCTTGTAAATATAAGGCCTGAAAACTGGCAGAAGCATTCTTTTTTATTATTTTCTTTCCTTGAATTTCCTACCTTTTCTTTGCACTTAGAAAAAAATGGTTATCCTTTATTTTTCTAGTCAACTGAGCTAGAAGGTTTCCAAATAACTGTAATAACCAATGGATTATTGGGGAACTGGGAAATCCTTTTATCTTTGGCAATTGGAAAACCAACGGAATAGAGCATCACTGGACATTTTATTCTTTTAAAGCACTTTAAGGGAAAACTAAGAAGCTCAGAAGAAGGTCTGTTTATATATGCATTTTAAGGCTTTGAAGATGTAAGTCTAAAACCAGTTTAACCATGTACTCAGAAAAAACTGTCAGGTTTTGCAACAAACCGGTTGAAGAAGAAACTCCTTGCTGCATCTGCACTGATGGAATTGTGCAAGGAAAACAGAGAGGGAGGGAGGGAGAGGGAGAGAAGGAGGAAGGGAGAAAAAAAAGAGAGAGAGAGAGAGGGAGGGAGGTACATTAGGAAGTCCTATGTATAGGAAGGAAAATGATTGGCAGCTGTTCTCCTTGAAGAGAAAGATAGAAGGACAAAGCGGCAGGAGACTTTTCTGATTGAAGGACATGGTTGCCTGCTGTTTGGACTGAATACCTTGCAAGCCATAGTCAAAGTATCTCAATCTGGACAGACTTTCTTTTAAAGCTGGTTTAGAGTCAAGCCAGCATGAGAACAGGGCAGGACAGTAAGTACAAATATGACCAGAGGCATTTCCTTCCTGCAAAACTTCTAAGAGGCAAATATGCCCGCCACTTGAGGTCCCTTGAGCAGGCAAGCCAACTCAACACTGGAATGCAATATGGCAGCCCTGAGAAAAGTTTCCAACCTAAAACTTGTTTGCATGAACTTGAATCAAGCTAGTTAGATAAAATGCCTGGGCTAGTTAGATAAAGACCTTGCAGAAACCATCTCAAAATATGCTAAGCTTAATTGTTAACCCTGGTTAGATAGTGATTTAGCATATTGTACTAACTAAACCTAGTCTTTTTTATTTACTCCCAAAATACCTTAATTCAAAAACCAAGTTAAGGGTCTTATGGGAGTTTAATTACTCTGATGTTTTTTGACTGATTATACATGGATATCAGCGGTGAAATGCACTTACCTTCGCTACTGGTTCGGGGACGTGAGTGCGTGTGCCTCTTCCGCGCATGCACAGAGGGTCAAAAGTGGGATATAATGACATACCAGTGGGTGGGTGGAGCCTCCCACTGCTGGTGCTACCGGTTCGTGCGAGCCAGATAGATTCGGTCGGATTTCACCACTGATGGATATATCTGGTTCCCATATTGGACAAAGCCATTAAGTACTTGATTAGAGTTTATTTAGTATGTTGTGTGAACCTGGGAGGTCTGGTTTGTAAATAATGGTCCATGGGTTAGCATAATGTATAAGCCAAAGCATCTGTGGCTTATTCAACAAACATAGCTCAACATGATGTGCAAGTCTAATGTCAGCCTTAATTGCCTACCTGAGAGTCATTTAAACTTGCACACAACCCTATGAAAGTTATTGCTTTACTAATAGTTTTGTCTGACTTTTATCTTTCATGATGCTTGAAGGAAGAAGGAGGAAACATTTCTTTTTACAGTTTTAATTCCAGGCAACAGTTCATTTCCTGACTGCATAAATTTGCATTAATACAAATTTATTTTGGAAAAATACCCAGGGGAAAAAAATTAAATGTGAAATGTTGGAGAATTTGACAACAAATATTAGTTCTCCAATAGGGGATATTTTACCCCTTAACCTACTGGCAGAAAAAAAGAAAATATTTCCTTTGCCATATGAACCTCTATCCCTGTGGAGTTTGGAAACAATGTCCCCAAGATAGTACAAATAGCTTGCTTGTTAGTTCTTCACTTTTGTATGGATGTATGATGGCCTCAGCCTGGCTGCCCAATCAGCCATGGCTTTACTACTTGCAAATACACAACTCAGGCTATTTAGTACTGTCTTAGGGCCACAAGGGTCCTTTAGCCATGCCAGCTCATTAGTGCCTTGTTAGGCTTGTTAGCACATTGGCCCTTTCACCCTGCTGAGCTCCTGATGTGCAGACCACTGTGACAAAGTAATTGTACAGGCAGTTGATGGGCAGCAGGTGTGGAGCCATTTACTCAGATGTGTTGGTTAAATTGCTTGGTGGCAACAGCAGCAGCAGCAACAACAACAGTCAACTGTTTCCCTTTTCTGAAGCAATTGAGGAAGAGTGAGGGAATGAATAAAGAACTTTGCCCAGGGCAGGTGAATAATAGGAGAGAAGGGAATAAGAGGAAAAAGGATGCTTTTCTTAATCTTTGTTATTTGATTGCCCTCACACAGGTAGTAACTTATAATCATTGTGACTGCCTGTCCTTATTAACCAAAGAAAAAAAAGGGAACAAAACATGAGAAAAGGCTTCCTAAAAGTTTGAGCTGAATCACATCGATATGGGTAGCAGCCATATTTACCTGGTATATTTTTTATGTGCTTTGTTTTTCCCCAGTAGGTTCAACGAGTTATAGAAACTTCAAAACTTGAATTGATCATGAAAAAGAATTGCCTGTTTTCAGGACATGCTTGTCATACTGAAGTTCTGAACTAGTGCACCTCACCGGAACCTTAGCTACTGTACTAGGGCTGAGTTGTACAACACACTTTGCTAAAATATGATACACTATTTCACCTGAACAAACAGATAGCATCAACTAGGCTTTGAATTTTTCTTTTCCATGGCCAGCACAGTTGCTTATTTTACTTTATTATGCATACTTTTCTTCAGTTGTTTCACCTCTAAACTCTAAGTGCCTTTTGCTTTTCACATTACTTGGAAAAATGCTATACGATGTTTCCATGTAGTAGGCTTGCCATTAAGTTTTCAAGTTTTTGTTTGTTTGTTTGTTTCATTGTCTTTTGCAGCCTTGGGATTTGTTGGTGGGCCTTCCTCCAAGAACTAATGAGATCTAACCCTTTTTAGATTTCTTCCAGTCACAGTGCCAAGTTAAAAACCATGGTTTTGCAACTATAGTATCTGAGCTTAAATAATATTCTTAACTGAAACCAAATCATATTAAGGTATAACATGTCAGGCTAAAATACTTAAGGAGCTTATTAGAAAAATGATAAAATTAAAATATCTGAAAACAAACTAAGCGTTTTTAGAACACATTACACAGGTTTCTCCTTAAACAACCATGGCAAAAGTATAAGCAAAGAAGTGCATTTAGGTACCTATTTCTGGACTCTGCCTTTCCTTTGGCAACCTGATTTCTGAGTCTTTGTCCTACCGTTAGAAATCTGTTCCCTGTGGCAACAATGCCCATGTTTCTTCCCCATGTATTATCACATTCCCTGCTTCTAGAAGTGTGACTTCCTGAAGAATATAACTGGGCTCATAGTCACTCTTTATTGCTTTCTGCCTGTCTACTTCAAAACAAAATTAAAATTAAAGCTCACCTTTCTGGATGGATATTTTGTTTTATTGCTTTGTACCTCTGGTTTGCATGCATGTGTTTATATGCCTAATTCCTTGGTTTGGCTCCATGCCATTGCTACACCTATTGCAGTTGTGGGTTTCATCAGCTGCTGGCACATTCTTTCACAACTTCAAATCTCCCTTGTCCCTTAAGTACCTGCAGGCACATTGCAGTTTTTGCATTCTCGGATGCTATTTAAGAGATTATTTCTCACTCTGGTCTGGTGAGACTCAAGCAACAGAGAAGGAAAGAGGAGAAGATTATAGTGACAGGGAGGGGGCACAAGCAAGACAACATGACATTGTTGCTTGGATGTGAGGGGAGGACAAATGGGAGCCTTGACAAAGAAAAGCATCTGTTAGCCCCCTTGAGGGTCACAATAAAAGTGACTGCAGGGCTTTGACTGAATACTGATGCCCTCGCCTAGTCTAGTTCTGCCTGTAGAACAGTAGAAAGAAGTTGTTGGGAATTTATTCAAATATTTACCAGAGGCAAGTACTAAAGTCTTCTGGAGAGACTGCAAGTATGACTGCATCCCTCTTTTCTGCTCTTGCCTTAAACTCTTCCTGCATAAGTAAAGATAGCAGACTGGAGGGGAAGGCTTATTGTCTAGCTAAGTGTAAGAAACATTTGGACTAAAGCAGTCCCCCCCACCCCTTTTGGTAACTTTTAAGATATGTAGAATTGAATTGTGTGGAGTGGAATTCTGGGAGTTGAAGTCCACACATCTTAAAGTTGCCAAGTTTGAAAAACATTGGATTAAGGGCAGTGGTGTGATTCAGCCAGTTCGCACTACTTCGGGAGAACCCGTTATTAACTTTCTGAGCAGTTTGGCAAACTGGCTGTTGGAAGAAATCATTAGGGCAGAGAACTGGTTGTTGAATTATTTGAATCCCACCACTGATTAAGGGTGCCTTTTCAGATATAGTACACTATGAACCACCCATGTAGATATTGAAGTGTAGATATCCAGTCCTCTTCTGGAATGAAATGAATTGTTGAGTCATATTTTATGTTTATTTGTTTAAAATATCTCCTGGTACTGTGGCATAGTTAGCAAATTTTTTATGAAACTCTACCCAGATCAGGCCCAAACTTTCTTTTAGGTGTATTCTCCTAACTCATTTAAGGCATACAACTGTAGCTGGACTTGTTAGTTGGATCCACATATCATCATGTCAGTTGCATGTCCTAATTTCATATATTATATGGACCCAGAAATTGTAAACCATGATTTATGAGTTAATGTGTGAATCCAGGCCATCTATGTTGACTTTTTGATATATTAAGCTAGTATTATACACAGGTCACTTTGTGCTTGTTAACTTGGATGGTCCCAAAAGCAAGCTGAGAATAGCACATAAAAAGCCAATCTGTGCCAGACTGGCATGTCTTGTCTGCATTCACATAAACAGTTCATGATAGCACAGCTAAGGCTACCTCAGATTACTAAAAACCATGCAGGCAGGGGGTCATGAGAACAGGCCTAGAATAATGCAAATAGTGACTTGACCCTGTGGCCATGGTACAGTTGCTAGCAGGACAAATCAATTACCATATAAATGGCTCTGGGGCTCTGCCAAACAGGCAATGGGGGGAGGGGGGAGCAAAAAAAAATCCTGTTTACTGAAATTGAAAATGAGGAAAATAAGTGAAGAAAATCAACAAATATTAGTGAAGCAGCAGACTGGAGACAAATGTAGTTTTGTGTGAGGCGTGTCTAGGAAGACATTGCTAAACTATGTCTCTTCGCCTAGACTCCCTGCCACTCATGTTTTCTTGTTTCACAGTTTGATTAATAAAGCTGTAGTTGTATGCTACGCTGCTCTAAGCCACCTACTTCATCCCAATAAATTTTGTACGTTTACCTAAAAGTCATCCTTCTTGACTTGGCAGGTCCTGGCTTTAATCCCAGATCTATTAAGAGTGGTGGGTTGTTGTTGTTGTTTTTTTTTTTAGATTTTGCCCTCCTTTTCTCTCATGGCTAAATGTAGTTTACAAGATATTAAAACAATAAACAATGATGGTTCAATAAAATGTAAAAAAAAATTGACATACCGGTGTAAAACTAAGTAAACTAACTGGATTTGTGTGCAGTTTGGTATGGTTATTTATTGATAAAAGAAAGGCACTATTGTTATTTCCCACAGTTTCAGGCTAGCCCTTTCAGCATCCAGAGCAAGAAGAGGATATAGTTGCTAGGATTATCTGACAGGAGTTGACCTCACTTTCCATCATGCAAGAGGACCGAAGGGAATACTTGAACAGAAGATGAAGATATGACAGATGGTTGATTTTTCTGTCTTCAAGCATAATTATGTGATTATAACATCCATTTTGATACATAATACAATATAGGTTTCTTAGTTATAACACCTCTTTAAGTTAGCAAGAAAGCATCTTCTCCATGATTGCCTGCTGCATTTTAGAAGTGAGCAGGAAATTGTAAAGTTCTGGGCCCAATTGTAAATATGAGATTTTTCATATTTTAGGCCTAATATTGTTTTTTTTTACAAAAACCAAACTGGCAGCAATGGCAGATGCTTCAGATTAGGATTTAATGGAGGGAGGTTCATCTTTTGGGGCTTGCTATATCAAACCTTTGCATCAAGTTCCCCGCTTCAGGAAGTAGATCCCATTGGAATCAAGAGTAACAGAATTATCCCATTGCAAATAGTAAATGTGAGAGGAATAAAACCTAAAAATCCCTTTGCTCCATGCATGATGTTGAAGTGATCAATTGCTTCCTGACTTTTAAAAACTTAAAATAGCCATTCCAGTTCTAAGCATTTATTGTTTAGCCCAATATGCTTTAAAAATGAGCTGTCTCCTTTATAAAGGCTAGTATATTGGCTTAACTGGTGCCTAAATATATATTTAAGTTCATATATTAGCAGGCAAGTTGAAGAGTAGGAACATTTCTAAGAGGAAGAGCAGTTCAAATAAAGGTTGGACAGCTGCCTGTCAGGAATAATTTAATTCTGATTCCTGCATTGAGCAGGCAAGTATACCCTAATGGTCTAAATGGCGCCTTCCAACTCTGATTCCCACTCACTCACTGAGATGCTGCAATGTGCAATAGTGGTGATATTTAAAGTACTCCAATCAATATGGTTTATTACCACTACCTGACAGTTCTAATAGCAAAGAAAACCGAAAGCATTAGTAACTATTTCCTGGGCATCTTTCCTACTGCTTGATTATATTGTTTCATAGGTTTCTCTAATATTTATCTGTAACGGAGTGTACTTGTTGTGGCAGAAAATGAAATCCTATTAGTGAGGAGGACGAAAAACACAGCCTTGGTAAATTTTATGGGCCTTGCTGGTTATTCCTGCTCATGTTCCTTTCAACAGTGAGATGGACAGGCCAACAATGGTAATTGCTTGGCCATTACTGCTAATCCAGGTGGCAGTTTCTCATGTTCCCAGGTGGACAATGTATTATAGAAATAGATATTGGGGGTGGGGGGGGGGTGGGGGGAAGCTATTTCTGTCTTTTGAGCAGTGCTGAACTTGGTTGTTCAGCTGCAGGCACTGTTTTCACTTGATCTGCTCTTCCATTTCCCTTCTTTAGCAGCAATGTCTATGAAGGCATGACTACAGTTTCAGAAATCTGGGAAGAGATGCACCAATAAAACCCCAAACCCAAAACAAACAGATATGTCTTTTGTTTTCTTCCAAAGTACAAATATATACATGTTCTGCACACACACGGAGTTTTATAAGCAAATGTAATAATTTTAATAATAAAAATCAAGAATAAGATGCCTAAACACACAGTCCCCTGATTTAAATAAAAACAGCTGTCTGTCTGAATAATAAAGCATTCACATTTCTTATGAAGTCAGAAAGAGAGAATGAGAAAAAGAGAGACTGAGACCAAAAGTCTCTTCATGATACTCCATCAAATATTCTTTAGAAGTTGGTGGGACGCAGCGAAGAATATCTCTATTTCCAAACTCAGGCAGTCCATGTGGGATAAGGCATTTGTGACTGCAGATGGAGCAAAGTGCTTTGTACTAATGACTAAAAACAAACAAAAAAGAGATTTAATAAAACGAATTACAATAAGCTGTCACTATAGGTTGAAATTATCTGGAAAAAGAAGAAGCACAGTAGGGAAAAAGTAGACAATGCAATGGGACACAATGTTTTATATTTTTAAAAACGTTAATCTAATTTAACATACCGGTAGCTTTATTTTAGTGGTTAAGGCACCAGGCTAGAAAGCAGGAGACCATGAGTTCAAGTCCTGCCTTCTCCATGAAAGCCAGCTGGATGACTTTGGATCAGTCATTCACTCTCAGCCCAAACCATCTCACTGGGTTGCTTTTGTGAGGAAATATTCACCATTATTAGCTATTTGTAAAAATAATGAAGGTGAGATACAAATAAAGAAATAAATAAGAAAAGATGGCCTGAACAAGAGAAATCTGTGATGTACTTGGTCAATTCATTAGTGTGATGTCAAACAAGATACAGTATTAGGCTGATATCTCACATATTTATGAGAATTTGAGTCTGTTGGAAGCTGGATTTAATTTTGAAACAAATTATTCTTCAGGCCAATAACAAAATAAGATAATAATAAAAAAAGATTCTTCCAACATATAAATAACAAGAAAAAAAATCAAGGAAACAGTTGGACCCGCTAAAGAGAGAAGACGGCAAGACAGTAACAGGCAACAGAGAGAAAGCAGAGCTGCTTAACTCATTCTTTGCATCAGTCTTCACACAAAAAGAAACTATAGCCCAACCTATCAAAAACATAACTGTAAAAGACAGACTAGAAATAAAAGTTAAAATAAGCAAAAAAATAGTAAGAGAACACCTGTCTGATCTTGACAAACAAACAAACAAGAAAGCTAGGAGTTTCTCAGCAAGAATCAAAATCCAAAAGATTCTTGATAAGAGTCTTTTTCAGCAGATGTGTACGTAATATATTTGACATCATTTTAAACAGTTCCATTTCCCTTGCTACACTGCATTGCACTGCTAATTGTCAAACAGCTTACTGATGTTTTGGCAGCAGCAACCTGACTCTATACCTACCATTACCTTCCAGATAGTCTCCTTCTTATCTCCAAGTCACCAGACAATGCACCTTCTCATTGCTTCCACCAAAGCAAACTGCCCCATCCTCGGTTTGTCATTGCTTGTAAGTGTCAGAATGCAGAGATTTCTCATATATTATTTTAAATAACATGATGCTGATATATTTAGGCCTTTATATATCATAGCCAACTTATGTATAAGCAGGCAGCAGTTAATTAAAATGTTATAATGGTGGGAGTCAAATACTGCCAGTATTTGACCTCAGTCAGCAGTCTGGCTGCATAATCTGGACGAATGAGAAATTTTGAAGAATTTTCAGAGGTAGATCCAAGTATAATACAATTGAGAAGTAAAAATATGTGTTCCATAAAGACAAGACCAGGTGTTCTTGGATTGAGGTTAGATAGAACGCCAACATCAGTTCTAAAATAGCACTCTTGGCTGCCACTTCTCTCCCTCCACTCAGATAGCATTTAAAAGAAAGGAGTTTGGAATGTACTCAGACTATGAATCTGTGCTCAAAGAAAGTGGAACATATTCAAGGCAGGTTGAAGTATGATATCTCGATCTGCCATTCTACTTATCTGGAACAAAGCTGTTTTATTTGAATCAAGTTTCAAAGTACAGTATCTCAGAGATGCTACCCCTCTGTTATTACAGGAAGATTATGGAACTGATAAGATTAGGATCCAATAATGGTATATTCTAAAAGTATTTTAAGATTTACCTCCACTAAATTGTTCCTCAAGTTTGTTTGCTTATATGGAGCCATCATATCTTCTTATATTCAGGTTTATTTTTGTGTCCTTGCATTATGTAAAATGGCAAAAAAGGCAGCATGATCTGCCTTAAAGTATGGAAGGTATGGACTGAAAGCACTGCAACAAAAGCTTGTTTTCATACCATAAAACTCTTTGAATAAGTCCATAAAGGGGGAAGTTATGTCTCTGGTTAAACCTACAGCACTCTCTTCTGAGATTGCCTTGATAGCTTGCAGATAATGATGGCATTATAACATCTTGCAGTCTTTCTCTAGGTAACACCCACACACACTAGATATCAAGAATGTCTTTTATTATCACTCAGTACAGGCAACATCTAATGACAAATGACAAACACTAAACTCTCTACACTTTTGTATATAACCTGTTTGAGTTGCTCTTAAAGCAACAGCCATAAGTTGATTGTCATAGCCACAGAACATGTATTATTCTGTCCAGTATGTGTCCTCTGCACTCATGCATTACAACTGGCTTGCTAACTTCAATTCCTCAATTGTCTTAGAAATATTGGCAGTTGTAGGATGAATGAGCTGCAACTTTCCCCTCCTCAGCACCAGGATGTTATCAATTCCCAACAGTTACTGCCTGATAGAATTACAGTGAGACTTGGGGGGAAGTGGGGGCAAAGAGATAGACAAAAAAAATTGTCTCAGCAGTTTTTATATTATATCCTATGGCTCTCTGCTTCTTACTTACATTATGAACCAGTGCCTGTCTGAGGCAGAATCCACTTGTTAGCTGCATGAACATTTCTGTCAATCATAAACTTTCTGTCAATCATAAAAAATAAGAAATGAGGCAATTCAGCATTTACACCTGGGTGGGCAATTGCAGTTGGTTATACCTAATTCAGAATGCAAAGACATCTGTTGATCTGTCTGCATTTCTGACAGTCACATCTGGTCAATTTACACATTTTAGAGGGATGTTCAACACTGAAAAGCATTCTCCAATATGTAAGCTGATAAACCTATAATGATTTTTATGGGCAATTACCATTTTGAGTGGGAATATGCTGCACAGAATTACTGTTATGCAGGTAGAATATCACATGGTTGGCCTGCCAACCTAACATCTGATGTCAGGGCGAAAAACTGAGTTAAATATAAGGTATTACAAGATGCAAAAGAAAGAGGGGAATTGGGTCTACCAGATTTGAAATTTTATTTTGCTGCCCACTGTTTAGCTTAGATGAAAGAGTGGGTGTTGTTAAGGAATAGAAGGCTATTAGAAATAGAAGGATGATTTGAGATTTGATGGCAATGGATATTTATGATGTGACAAAGCTAAGGTTAATGTAGATTTCAAAAACCATTATGTCATTCAGGCCAATCTTAGAGTATGGAATAAATATAAATCTAGGTTGTGCCCGAAAACACCTGTATAGATTTCAGCCCAAGAAGCATTCTGTAGATGAGAAATAATAAGCAACGAAAAAATGGTTAACTTAATGTGATATACTAGAATTTTCTCAAGGGGATTGTAAAATAAAATCAAGAGAACATTTGACAATAGAAGAATAATTGAGAGCCAGTTTTGGCACCAGGCCAGAGAGCAGGAGACTATGAATTTAAGTCTGATCTTAGCCATGAAAACCAACTGGCCAGTCACTCTCTCTCAGCCCAACCCACTTCACAGGGCTGTTGTGGGGAAAATAGGTGGAGGAAGTGTGTTGGATGTTTGTTACCTTGAGTTATTTAAAATAATAAATAAATTGAAAATTTTAAAGTAGAAGGATATTCTTGTTATTGTTTTTCTTATGTATAATTTATCAGAAAAAATTAAGCTGGATGAAAGATTTTATGGTTTTGAAATAGAACCATATATCAATGATGAACAAGTCATTGCTAAAATGTATAAACATATGTTGAAATATGACACATAAGGAGAACAAGTGAAAGAATGTATGATAAAATTGGCTTAATTTTGCCTACAATATACAAATGCATCAATGGGAAAATATGTCTTTGAAAGGATTGAAATTTACATTGTTCTAATCTTAAAGAAAATTTTTATAAAATGATTTGTTGTAAAAACATTTTGGATACAACTAGAATGCATTAATTCAGAAGGTTTTAAAAACTAAAATACAATTGAAACCAGAGGCTTTTCTTTCTTTCTAATGGACAGGCAACTAGAAAAGTCATAAAACTTTGTTTTTATATATGACAACCGCAGCAAGATGACTATTCGCTCAAAAGTGAAAAGGCTGACCCACTATCCACAACAGAGGAGTGGTTGGTAAAGATGATTGGAATTGCAGAAATGGCTAAATTAACTAAGGTATTTTGAGAAATGACAGTATCTACATTTGTGGATGACTGGAAACTCCTTATAGACATTTTGCATGAAACAGAAAAAATGCATTTATGATTTGTGATTTTGATCATTAGAAAAATAAGGATAATAGAAAAATGTGAGCTTTTTTGGAGTCATAGAGCAGAGGTCTTCAAATTTGGCAGCTTTAAGACTTGTGGACTTCAACTCCCAAAATTCTCCAGCCAGCAATGCTATGCTATGCTGGCTGGAGAATTTTGGGAGTTGAAGTCCACAAGTCTTAAAGCTGCCAAGTTTGAAGACCTCTGTCATAGAGTAAGAGATAACTTTGTAATTATATAGCAAGAGCAAGAGCTCTTACACTTATATACTGCTTCATAGTGCTTTTACAGCCCTCTCTAAGCGGTTTACAGAGTTAGCAAATTGCCCCCAACAATCTGGGTCTTCATTTTACCCACCTCGGAAGGATAGAAGGCTGAGTCAACCTTGAACCAGTGAGATTTGAACTGCTGAACTGCAGCTAGGAGTCAGCTGAAGTAGACTGCAGTACTGCACTCTAACCATTGCGCCACCTTACAATTTTCTTTGCATTTACTGCAAAGAAAATCTGAATCTGGTTCTTTTTTTCTGTATCTCTCTCTCTCTCTCTCTCTCTCTCTCTCTCTCTCTCTCTCTCTCTCTCTCTCTCTCTCTCTCTCTCTCCTTTTCTCTCTCTCTCCTTCTCTCTCCCCTCTCCCCCCCCCTCTCCCTCTCCCCCCTTTATTCTATATTAGTTTCGGTTAGTTTTTATGTTTCTTTTAATTTTTTAAAATGAAATTTATATAAAACTCACAATTAAGTGCAGACACTGTCCTTGGAATAAAAAATAGTATTATCTCCCTTTGATATGCTTGTATGATCATTACATGAAGCCAGGTATTTGGACTGCAAAGTTCAGAGTCAGCCCAAGAAATTTTATTGCTGGAGGCAAAGAACACAATGACATGTTTTCCAATTCCATATTGAAAAGCCCAGTGGACTGGTACTGAATCTTTCTGCACGCAGGTAAAGGAACATCATCTTCCGCATTTGAAGGTGGCAAATTAGCTCTGGGAAACCCAGAATGGGTTATATAACATGTATCTCTCTTCCCTGAATCCTTATTGCCACTCCCCCAGAATTTGCCCCAGAATTTGCTCTGTTCAGCCCCAGAGTAAGGTTCCCCATATCTCTTTTGCTATTTGTGTGGATTGAGAGGGCACTTGCAACTACTAAAACACCAAACATATCTACATTGTTGAGACTGGACATACTTAAACCAAAAACACTGGAAACCTTCCTTTCATCAGAGATGTTGATAGGACATAGCAAAATATTCTTGACCCTTGACTAGGCAGCACCAACAAACTGCTCCACACCCAGTTTGTCATCCTCCCTCTGTGGTTTATCCGAAACTCTCAGAATTCATCTGGCTAGAAATTTTCAGAATTCTCACATCTGAAGAGTACCGCACTTGGGAAGGTTGGATGACAAAATGGTGATATGTGGAGAAAGAGGCAAAGAAAGAGCAAGCTGGTAGTTAGGGAATGAGAAATCATAAAATGTTTGAAGCTCATTAGGACAATTGATAGTCCTGATTTACTGTGTTGGGCTTAAGGTTGCACTCAGTAAATGAAAGTAAAGGTAACCAAAATTATGGGGAAGAAATTGATTTTAAATTTCAAAGGATAGAGGGGAAATCTTACCCTTTGTGTGAATGATGTTATTGGTAGCTTGCTAGGTTAGGCATCTTTTTATCTACACAAGAGAAATGCTGGAATCATTGCTGACTGAAAGCTAATTCAAGAATAACTTAAATATAATATGATATATTGTTGTTCAGGATGGTTACAGTACATAGAACTTCCATATTCAGAAGCAGCATGATACTAAATATTAATTACTGAGGACTATTCCTTCAAGCTCACCATTTGGTTTCCTAAATAAATCTACTTAAATGTTGCAGGAAACAGGATCCTGGACTAGAGAGACCTCTGCTCTAATACAGTAGGAGTCCTCTTATGTTTTTGAATCAGATTCCTTTTAAGGAAAAATGCCAATTGATTTTATCTGGTGGAGATGACAATTATAAGCAAGCCAGTTGAGCAAGAATGCTTGGAGCAAGAAGCAACAAAAAAAGAATACTTAATGACTCAGAATTGTTTATTTTTGTACATGATTCACTGCAGACCAGTTGTCCAAACTGATGTATGGAAAAATGGTAAGGAATTCTCAATTGGAGTAAAAAATATTCTGGATCTATTTTAGACTGTCTAAATTAGACTACTAGATTTGGCATGGAATAATTCTGTGCATTTTAAGGGATGACAGGATAAAGAAAAGGATTACTCCATTAATTATCTTTGACATCTTGATGGCTTTCAAGCCACCAAATACAACATGATACTTGGTGGATTATCTAGATGGGAATCATAAGGACATTGTTTCAGTAGTTCTGTTATGGATTTCTAGAAGATGGTTCTGCATAATTATTGCTCTTCCAAGTAGATTTTGTTATATGATATATTTTATTAGCTTTAGCTTATCTCCTATGTTGGTTAACACTTGCATAAATCTTCCAAGTCATACCAACCAGAAGATTTAGGCAGTTATCATTATAATTACAGGTAATCCTCAATTTACAACCACAATTGAGCCCAAAATTTATGTTGCTAAGTGAGACAATTGTTAAGTGAGTTTTGCCCCATTTTACGACTTTTCTTGCCACATGTGTTAAGTGACTCACTGCGGTTGTTAAATTAGTGACTTGGTTGTTAAGTAAATCTGGTTTCCCCATTGACTTTGCTTGTCAGCAGGTCACAAAAGGGGATCACATGACCCCGAGACACTGCAACTGTCATAAATATGAGTCAATTGTCAAACATCCAAATGCAAATCATGTGACCATGGGGATGCTGCAGTGGTCATAAGTGTGAAAAATGGTCATAATTCACTTTTTTCAGTGCCATGGTATCTCTGAACAGTTACTAAGCGAACTGTTGTAAATCGAGGACTACCCGTGTACCCAACTAGTCTTTCTTTTGATTTAATTTATGAAGATGTAGAATTAATCACAGGGTTCAATAACAGATTGGATAAAAAATGAATAAACTATAACTTGGTACAAACCAGTGATGAAATCCTCCGCGGATTGCCACCAGTTCGTTGCCTGTGCATGCGTGGTGTGTGCACACATGTGCAGTGCATGCCAAACACACGTTGCGCTTTTGCACGTGCACAGTGCACGTCAAATGCACATTGTGTGTGTGCACGCATGTGCAGTCCACGCCAAACGCGCTTCACACGGAAAAAGGAGGCTTAACAAGGTAAGTAGAATGGCGAGAGGGGGAACAGCTGTGCTGCGTGATTTAGCTTTGCTAGAAAGCAGGAAATCCTGCTTTCTAGCGAATGTAAATCACACTGCACAGCTGAAAGTCAGAAATACCGGTTCGGACCAACCAGTAGGTTTTTTTTACTAGTCATTTGTTTGAACCGGTACTTTTATTACTACCGGTGCGAACCAGTAGCATTTCACCTATGGTACAAACTCTTTATAATATTTGGTTCCCCCCCCCTCCAATTTTTAGTAAATTTGATAGAAATTGCTTTCCATTTTCCCCATGGGTGAGGTGTGCATAATTCTGGTACAAACCTTAATTACTAAGCAAATGTAGGGTGTGTTTCTCATCTTTTAGTATGTAATCATTTAATTAATGGTTTACAACCTCCCTGTCTTCGTCCTTTTTAATTAAAGTGCAGGAGAAGAGAAAAGGAAAGGAAACTCCTTCCACTGAGCTTTCACTCAAGATTTGTGGGAAGCCAGGGAAGCTGCAAAGTAATGAAGAAATTTATAATGCAACAAAAGAATAACAACAGCAAACTTTGTCAGAAGGCAATTTTTAAAAAAACTAATCTGAAAAAGTCACCAAAAGATATTCTAAAGAAATCCTTTTGTGTAAATGAGAGGACAGATTTTGACATCATATTAGCTAATATTGTTGGTGGCTGACTTGGGATTGTACTTCCTTGAAAAATTCACTTTTCTGATTAAGAATGACAATAGATGTAATTTTGTTTAAGTAGTTAGACACAAAGCATCATCTATCATTTGAGGCAAAGAACATAATAACTTCTCTTTGATAGCTGGCTACAGTACTCACATTTGGTAACATCCCATTTGAGTTGTTCAAAATTACATTTCTTAATCTACTTACTAAAATTAGAGAGGAACAAATTTATACAGCTGCATGGACTCCTGCTCAATATCTGATCACAGTAAGCTATGTGTCCTAAATGGAGTACTGTAGAAGCATGATAAAGACATTTCTTCTATACAGGTAGTCCTTGACTTATGACCACAACTGAGCCCAAAATTTATGTTGCTAAGTGAAATGTTCGTTAAGTGAGTTTTGCCCCATTTTATGACCTTTCTTGCTACAGTTGTTAAGTGAACCATTGCAATTGTTAAGTTAGTAACATGATTGTTAAGTGAATCTGGCTTTCCCATTGACTTTGCTTGTCAGAAGCTCACAAAAATTGATCACATGACCACGGGACACTGCAGCCATCATAAATATGAACCAGTTGCTAAGTATCCGAATTTTGATCATGTGACCAAGGGGATGCTGCAATAGTTGTGTGAAAAATGGTCAAAAGTCACTTTTTTCAGTATTGTTGTAAATTTGAATGGTCACTAAATGAACTGTTGTAAGTCAAGGACTACTTGTATTATCCTGGCTAATCAGGCAGATCATGCTTCTTTAGATCTATTAACTACTATTGGGAGTAAAGTAAGTACTAACTACAAAGAACACCTTTTCTATAGTAGTACCAGGACTTTGGAATTGTCTTCCCCAGGAGAATTGTCCGGCTCTAGTTTCATTTTTATTTGTAGATCTTTTAATTTCAGTCATATTTTATCAGTAAAACATTGCCTTGCTCTCCTGCTGGATGCCTTTGCCTTGTTCGGTAGCTTTTTCCATTGTTTATCATTTTTTTTTAAAAATTATAAGCTGCATTGAGACACTTTCTAACCTGAAAACTGGGATATCTATTACAATATAACAAAGGCTTTGGATCAGGGGTGTCAAGCTTGATTTCATTGAGGGCTGCATTACGTTTGTGGCCAGGCTGGGTGTGACCAGCTCAATATCACTTGGGTCAAGGGTGCCTGTGATGGCCCGAGCGCTATGCCAGGAAATACGGTCTCCCGAGCTCCGTTTTCTGCTGCGATAGCCTCCTGCAACCCTCTGCCAGAGAAAATGGAGCTTGAGAGTGCCATCCGCTGGCCTCCTGAGCTCTGTTTTCACTGGCAGAGGCACTGCGGTGCGATCCTTTGCTGTTTCCAGGACAGCCACGGGGGACAGATCTGTGCACCCTGTCTTGAGTTTGACACCCCTGCTTTGGAGCAATTAATGGTTCTTCCAACAATTCTAGGAATAGGGATATAAGTTGAGCTGGGACCATATTCTTTTACAGGACAATGCAGTTTAAGGATAAATGTTTGATGGAACTTGTGCTTCCAGTTCTAATAAATGATGCAACTCACTTTGTTTAACCACTTAGATATGAGAGTGGTTAAATCTAGCAAGTGTATTTTCAATGAGCCTTTCTCTGAGAATCCATATTCTTTTATGTCACGTGATGTATCATGACATTTTTTGCCTTTGCTGAGCCGGGGTGGGTGTGGCCTGTGCATGGCGCATCCGGCCATGGGCCGCCAGTTTGACAGGCCTGATCTACATAAAAGTTATTACAGCAGTAAAATTAATCTGTGTATTTAGATTAACCAGACTACAGAATATAATGGTGAATGGCTGAACATCATTCTGATTATTGCCAAGACACCATGTGGCACTTGGGGACATATTTATCTCAAAACACTGACATCCAGAGAGACACGCCTTAGTGACAGAGATAATGTAGCATAGAAAAGTTGCTGAGCACCAGAAAGTTTGCCTGGAATTGAATACAAGTGGATGGGTTTTCAGCTAATGCCTAGATATGAATAGGGCTCATCAGAAACCGCAGTCTTGATTAGGGCTTAAATTTTTCTGAGTAGGAAAATATTAGATATGCTTTTGGAAGCCGTTTAGTTATTAAGAAAATGAGAGGTATCCTGTAGGACTACCTAGCCCCTTCCTCTCAGAAAGTATAGAATATTTAGGATGGCCTTCATAGTAAACAGTTGAAGATGCATTATGTGGCTTGAGAAAAGCATTTAGCAAACTAGACATGGACATATTGCTGTTCTTTTGTATGGCAGGTGGGTTTCAAAAATTTTTAGTATTTGTTCTGTGGGTGTGGCTTGGTGGGCGTGGCTTGGTGGGCGTGGCAGGGGAAGGATACTGTAAAATCTCCATTCTGTCCCCAATCCAGGGGAGGGTTACTGCAAAATCCCCATTTCCTCCTGAACAGCTGGGACTTGGGAGGCAGAGAATAGATGGGGGTGGGGCCCATCAGAATTTTTACTACCAGTTCTCCGAACTACTCAAAATTTCCGCTACTGATTCTCCAGAACTGGTCAGAACCTAATGAAACCCACCTCTGGCAGAGATCCTTGTAGACAAGTGGAGAGTGGACTAATAAGTAACAAAGAGCAAACACTGGTCTCTCCAAAAATGTGAAAAACCTGCTGAAGTTTATTGTCCCTTTATTGACTCTTTGGCACTCAAAGACAGAAAGTGACAACAAAAACAGACTCTTTGGAGTCTCAGCAATCCAAGCCAAAAACTCAAAAGTTGATTCCTAGAAGTATGAAGCTGTTCACCATTGCCATAATTGTTCAGAGCCCTTTTCTTTAATCTTGGAGATCTGCTGCTGGAAGAATCAAAAGTAATTTCCAGAAAAAGTATCAAACCAAGGAAGTAATTGAGTCTGGCAGCAGAAGTTTGAGTTTTGTTCTCCTGTTCTTACACCAGCAATCTCAACAAGCCTTCTAGCCTTGACTGTGAGCAAATAGGCAGCTCTTTACTTGAGTAGTCTCTGATCCTTTCCTCCCCCTAAATAAGGCTTCCCAATATGAGAAACCAGCTCTCTTATCTGCCTGGGCAATGGGTTGAGCTTCAGACAGGCAGGATGGTGGGGGGTCTATTTAGGGAGCCTGATGAGGGTAATCCAGCAGGGTCCCATTCTGGCATCTGCTGGTCTCCCTCAACCTTCTCAAGCCCACATTTGTAGGCATATATTATTATTGAATTTTTATCGCACCTTTTTTCTAACTCTAACTCAAGGCAGGGAGCATACCTAATCCTCCTGCTTCCCATAACAACCTTCCTGGGTTGTTGGGTTGGGTTGAGAGAGAGTGAATGGCCCAGAATGGCCCAGAATCACCTAGCGGGGACTAGAACTCACAGCCTCCTGATTTCTAGGTCAGTACCCAAGGACTAGGCTGGCTCTCTTGCAGACTGGAGCTGTGGTTTTGTCACAAGGAGGCTGGTGTTTTTCCTTCATCCCATTCCAAAATAATGCTAGCTTTCCTGGATCCAGTGGAGGAGCTATGGAAAGTCTTCCTTCAAGACCAGGAGTTACAGAAATGCCATTCTCCAGATGTTCCTGAACTATAACTCCAAGCAATTTCATCCAGTATAGCCAACGGTAAAGGCCACAGTTATAATGCTATAACTCTGTTCTAGCTTTTATTGGAAAGGGGCCCCAGTCTAGCCTAGTCTAGCTTAGACCAGTGGTGGATTTCCCCCAGTTTGGACTGGTTTGCAAGAACCGGAAGTAAAACCGACGGGAGCCCCGCCCACCGCCCAGAATGTCATTATCAGCGATCTGTGCATGCGAAGCTAGTGCGCACGTGTGATCCCGTTGCAAACTGGTAATAAAGATAAGTAGAACCCACCCCTGGCTTAGACCCTGTGTGGTGGCAAACTTTGATGTTCTACTAGCACCTTTGGTATTGTGTGGGACTTTTAGCAATGCAGTATAGAAAGATTGAATAATTTTTGGGAAGCTTTACTTGTTGGCTTTATGATAAAATTGGACACCAGATATTTGCATGAAGGATCTAGATACTAGTGCTAACCTGTGTTAGTCTATTTTTCCATTGGATTTCCCTTTTGCTTCCTTTTCACCTTGGCTAATCAACCTTATTTCCATTCTCTTAATTACGCCTTACCCTTGTGCCCTCTTTTCTCATTGAAGCATTAGAAATTGTGTTCATTCCTCCTTCACATCCAATCTCACGATGCTAGCTTCCCATGTGTGGGAGATCCGTGAGGAAATTTTGCCCAGTGATATATTACTTAGAACGATCCCATTACATCCGATTCATAGCAATTTGTGGTGAATATTGTCAAACTAGGAAGATGAATTCCCACCTTGGCAACATCACAAAAAATTACAAAAGTTGCTCATTTTATAGCAATGTACATATAACAAGCACAATATATGCAAAGGAAAAGTAGTAGAGGAGAATAGAATAGAATAGAATAGAATAGAATAGAATAGAATAGAATAGAATAGAATAGAATAGAATAGAAGAATAGAATAGAATAGAATAGAATAGAACAGAACAGAACAGAACATAACAGAACAGAACAGAACAGAACAGAACAGAACAGAACAGAACAGAACAGAACAGAATAGAATAGAATAGAATTTTTTATTGGCCAAGTGTGATTGGACACACAAGGAATTTATCTTGGTGCATATGCTCTCAGTGTACATAAAATAAAAGATATGTTCATCAAGAATCATAAGGTACAACACTTAATGATAGTCATAGGGTACAAATGAGCAATCAGGAAACAATATTAATACAAATTTTAAGGATACAAGCAACAAAAGGGAAAGTAGTAGATTAAGGACTCTAAAAAAAAGTTCAAATCTACACTGTAACTCATATAGCAGTGATGGGGTTGGAGGTGGGATGACTAATGTTGTCTTCTGCATAATTTTGGTAGTAAAAATCCTTGAAGAGGGGAGCAAGCATAGCAGCAGGTCTCCATGATTAAAGAAAGAAGCTCTGAACAATTATGGCAATGGTGAACAGATGCATATTTCTAGGTATCTACTTGGGTTGTGGTTTGTTTGTTTTTTTACTAAAACCCCTGAGTTTGCCATTTATAACCAGGTGCTCAAGATCATATATTTCCTCATCAGAAGAGTTTTAGAAAGAAAACAACTCACCTGAATTTTGTTATTTCTACTGGAAAACCAATTTCCGCAGGAAGAAAATTGGAAAGGCTTATATATCTAGCAACAGTATTTCTCAAACCCAGCAACTTTAAGAAGTTCTTTGAGAATTCTTGAGAGTTGAATTCTCAGAGTTGAAATTTACACATCTTAAAGTTGCGGAGCTTGAGAAACATTGTCCTAAAGCAATAGGACTCCTGAAAACCCTACAATGTCTATTTCTTGTCCTGGCTTACCTGAAAGGGATGGCATTAGTATTGGAAGCCTATACAAGTTTCTCTTGTACTATCTTATATTAAACAAAATCAAGGGAGATTTATTTTGAATTTCTTTTTCACACTCCCTTCTGTCTCAGGACTGTGTAATCTCTTCCCAAAATCCCTACTTAATGGCTCAGTTGCTTTTCCTTTCAAGGACTTTCTTACACCTTCTCCAAGGTCAGCTCTAAACTACTTTGCGGTGTATCATGATGCTGTAGATACTCAGTAATACATCTGCTGCGTTGCAACCATAACTAATTAATTTCTAGGTAAAATTGAAGGTGTTGGTTATTGCGAGTGAAGGTCTTCAAAGAGAAGCTTATTCTGGCTTTTAAGAATATGTGGGAATATTATAACGAGAATGGCCTAAACCCTAATCCACCAAAAACGAATGTCTGTGCATTCCATCTTAAAAATAGGCAGGCCAGATGTAGGCTTGATATTATGGAGTGAGTCTGGTACACTGTGAGATGCAGGGGTGGGTTCTAAATTTTTTTACTCTGGATCTGTGGGCGTGGCTTATTTTGTGGATGTGGCTTGATGGTCATGTGACAATTATTTAGGATTTAGCAGAGATACTGGTCTACCAGGCTTTAACTGCTTGCAAAGCTGTACCGATCTACCCATTTATTTTTTGCAGGCACTGATCTACTCATGTATTTTTGCAGGCACTGGTCTACTCATTTGTTATATTTTAACTCTGATCAGCTGTAGGGCGGTCCTTTGAAGCCCCGCGGCAAGAGTTTAAACAGTTTTTTTCCTTCTAGCCAGCAGCTGGGACTCAGGAGGCAGCAATAGATTGGGGGTGGGGCCAAATAAACGCGGGGGGGCAGCGCAGGGAGAGCGGGGGGGGGGGCAGAATGGTGACATCATATCATCACCGCTACCGGCTCGGGAGAACCGGGCCGAACCGGGAGGAACCTACCACTGGTGAGATGCCACATTATCTTGGTGTTACATTGGATCAAACATTAACCTTGAAAGACAATTGCAATTTAAAGCAAAAGATCTCCACTCTTGATAATCTCCTTAGAAAGTTGCCTGCAACCATTTGGAGTGCCCACCACCCTACTACTCTGCGAATAGCTGCCCCTGCATTATATTATTCAGTAGGAGAGTACACTGTGAACTTTATACAGATGAATAGGGTGCTTAGTGATACGTTATTGGATGTTTGTGCCCCATCCCACTTGATAAACTATATATCACGGCAGAAATAGCCCTGACAGGCATCAGAAGGAGTGTGGCACAAGATGTGGAATATGGAAAAGTGTTAGATGATCCAGCACATCATTATTTGGCCAAATACCCCCTGCAAAAAGATTGAAATCAAGGAGGAGTTTTTTAGATTGCATGAAAGAGATTGTTACTACACCTCAAACACAGCGATTACAAAGATGGAAATCTTAAGTAAAATATTTTCATAATTAGAAACACTTGAGGAGCTGCCTGGAGGTGCGAAGGAGAAGTGGACAGTCTGAAGATGTTTAAACAGATTGTGCACTGGTCTGGCTAGAACTAAAGATTGCATGGGAAAATGGAGGTTTCTCCCTGAAGATAAGGATATTTACTATGAATGTGGCACTATTCAAACAACTATCCATCTTTTACAGTGCCCCCTGGGACTGATTTCCACACAGAATGACTTGCTAGTCAGAAATATCTCTGTCATTAATGTGGCCCAGAACTATATAAATCTATATTTTATTAAAGCTTTTAAATTTTTGAAATATTAAATTAATAATTTCCCCTTTTCTAGTGCCTGCATTTCTGACACTAGATGAGAATGCCACAATGCTGTAAGCATTCAGTAATACCTCTTCTGATTTACAACAGTAACTAATTAGCTAACAGGTGCAATTTAAGGTGTTGGTTATTACTAATGAAGCCTTTGTGGCTTTGGGGCCTGGCTATCTAATGGACTATTTGTTTCCTATAGATTCTGCCTATCCTGAAGATTGGCATGTTTTGGGTCCCATTGATTAAATTGTATAATCTGATGAGACCCTGAAATTGGGTCTTCTCTGTCACAGGGAAGGTAGTGTAGGAAGAAAAATCAGTCCGGTTCCAAGCCGGGAAAAAGACGCTGGAAATAAAATGGAGGCTGATTGGAAAGAAGGACTCTGTTTATTGATGAGCAGAACCAATAACAGCATGTAGTTCTGGGACAGCTGAAAAATTGGTTTGATGAGTACATGGATTTTTATAGGGTTCTGATATGCTGCAGGGGGTTATGCATTGTAGTGAGCCTGGTGTCTTTTGCTATTGTAATGGTGGTGGGATAATCCTATCATGTCCTAAAGGTCATGTCCTGTTCTTAGAATTTGAGTGGAGGATGTAAATTTTAATTCTATCACTGGAAGTGAATGTGTTTTGTTTGTGAACAGGCTGACCTGGATTTCTTAATGGGCACAAAATATCCATCTCTAAAGACTTCAGGCATTTGCTAGAGGCTGTTTTACTATGTAGGAAGACTGGGGTTGCCTTTAAGAACATGTTTTCTCCATTTCTCCTTTGGGGAAATATAATATTTTACCCCTTTTAATATTTCCCAGAATATTTCATTCTCTAGAAGGGAGGGGCTTCCCACAGTAGAGAATTGGATATTCTCTATCCTCTGGAATAGCATTCCTCCTACCCTAATATCACTTCAATGGCCCCTCAAAATCTGGAGTCGTCCCCCCCGCCAAGCCTTGGGCTAAGGTGTATGGTGGACTCAGGAATGTTGTGTGTCAGGTTAAGTGTTTTATATCTCTTCCTAGGTGCTGATTACTATATTTATTATTTTGAATCTGTTATTTAATATTGTATGTCTCCCAGAGTTGTTATGGAATCAGATGGCTTTAGAGAATGAATAAGTGAATATTTAAAACCACCCTATGAAAAGCTCAACCTCAGTCTGTCAGGCTCATTGTTAGAAACCATAGGAGACCACATATTCTTGCAACTTGTTTATTTATTGACATCTTCCCCATCAAAGAATGATGCTCTGACTGCTGAAAGGCACACATCGCTGGGGAATATTACACAGGCTTTTAGGTGTGAGCATAGCAACTAAAGGAGCCACAGGGTGTGGAAAATCAGGCCGGTGCGTCAGCTGCAAAAAAAAAAGGAGAGGCTTTCTTTACTTCAGTGCACTTTTGGCCATCCACCCCACTTCATGCTGTTGCCTGTAATAAAAGTTGCATTAAGAGTTCAACCATTATTGTTATCTGCCTTATTGCCATTAAAGCTACAGCTGCTAGCGTATTGATGATTAATTGGGGATCAGAAATCACTGCCTATCATTTTCAAATCACTTATATAACTTTAGGTTTTAAGCTTTTTCAGCTTATCGTGATTTGAAGAGAAGAGAGGTATTTTACTTCTGAATGTTTTATTCTTACCTTCATTAGCTATTAATGGAAGCCCATTTCCCTATTCACTTGAGATTCCAACCTGCGACTTGGCTCCCTTTGCCTTGGAAGCTCCCCTATCTGGCTTCCCCAATGTCATTGCATGTTCCCATGAAGGATATGAATGACAGGGTCGCAGAGCAAGACTACAGCAAACATTGCAGGCAAGGCCATTGGCAAATGTTATTTTAGAGAAGCTGAGAGATATTATTCATCAATCAGAATTCTTTCATCAGTTAACAGAATTAATTTTAAGCACCATTTGATTTTAAAGAGCTGGAGCCTGCTGCCACGAGAGATTCCAAATAGAGTGCAAATGCAGCTTTTAAGAAGCAGTTGATTGAGAGCTGAGAGTCTGCTAATAGGCTTCCACCTTCTTCTCTCTTCACCCCTCCCTGTTGTAAAGTACTTCCAAAATAGCAGCAGTATTTTGCTCTGGGTCCAGCTTTCTGGCAACTGCTGACACAGAAGACTCTTTGTGCCTTCCCTTTGCAAAGGGCCATAACACTGGGGGCAGGAGGAGGGGGGGACTGTTTTCCTCAACCCGTAGTTGCCAGGCAAATAGCTCACCTGATGCCTTGAGGCCGTAGCAGTTGCAAAGAAGATGTCAGGTGAAACGTTGGGCATGTTTGTTCCAGACACACAGCAAAACTCCCATGGGGGAGGGAGGGTGCTGCAGACAGGAGCTGTGTGTTTGACAGGCTTTCTACAATCCCAGGCCCAAATGCAGCTGGTATCGTGATCTGTGACCATTAATGAGCAATCCTCTTCTCCTGAGCAATGCATCCTGCATCCTTTCCTTCCCATCTTTTTAATTGCAAATTGTTACTGTTATTATTGCTTCAATGTTTTATTGGCTTTTAATGTTTGCAAGCCGCCCAGAGTTGCCTCTAGGCGAGATGAGTGGCAAACAAAGTCTAAATAATTAAATAAATAAATAACGCTAAACTCTGCTGTTTCCCAGAGGCAAGTCAAGCTGCATTTAGCTACTTACTTTTTAAATAAGTCCTGAATATTTCAAAATAACTGCAAGCAATTCCATGCAGATTCCTAAACTATTGTTTAAAGTGCTGACTGTCACTCTGTCCTGGGGACTAGAGTTTGTCCCTGCAAATCTCACTGGCACGAAAGGAACAGAATAATGCCAGAATTTAGGGGCAAATTGAAGGCTTAGATTTGCTACTTTTTTGTCTTACTGTGCTTACAAACCAAAAGTGTTGGTTTATCAAGGAATAGAGACTTACGTTCTGTTACGTTCTGCATGTACCTTGGATCTCAAGGTGCATGCAGCCCTCAGTCTAATGTCATAAGGCTTTCTACCCAACTACTCAGTATTTTCATGTGACCATCTCATACCTCTAGTCAAAGCATCTAAACTTTCCGTAATATCTCTCTCTCTCTAAAAAATAAATAAATGAAAGGAACGTTTTGAAGAAAGAAGGATTAGATAACCTCATCAGCTTTTGACACATCTTCAGCTTTTCTCACCATTGATGTGTGATGCTACCCACTATAGGAATATAATCCTCACCAGAAAACAATGTTGGCCAGCTTTGATCCAATATTGTGTGTCTTTCTTTCAGGTAGTTTCTTGAAAGAGGAGTGATTGGTCTAGGTTAATTTAATAAATCCTGAATTAAGACACAGCATTTATAAAAGGAGTTATAGGCATAACTCCTGAACTGACTGGTTCAAGGGCTGTGAATGGTTCATTAGCATTAGCATCCCTCTTGCAGTGCCAGGAAGCATGGGACTAGAAATGTTGTCGTTGATGATAATAAGAGGCAAAACGCAAAGGCTTAAGCTTCAAGACCTTTTACCAAAAACTTTTCCCTTCGAGGCCCCCAGCCCCATCTACATTTGGAGTACAGCCCTTGACATTCCGATAAAACTGAGCAGAGCCCTCAGGTTGCTGTAAATTACATTCTGCATACTGACATAGATTCTTACCCTTCCTTGAAGTGTATGAAGAGAATCAGAAGAGTCGAGAATTCTCTGGCATTGATATAGATTGTTAGCTTCTGGATAAGGTCACAGCCTGGTCAACTGAGTGAACAATTCAGCTCTGCCCAGGTCAGCAGACCTATTGGAACTTTCTGGGTAATGTCTTATTGCTTTTTTTTTTATATGGCCATTAATCAGTGGCATGCGACTTTTGATGTCTTTATTCAAGCTACTGTTGTGTCACACTGTAAAATTGTATTTTTATAAACGTTACTCTCGGTGGAAGAATCTGCTACTTGAAATAGCTCCTCTCAGATTTTGAGAGTTGCAGAATTGACCATAGTTGAATTCTGTGAGGTTTTGACTCAGATTTTGCGCTCACAGCATTTAGTAATAGTCCCAAGAGATGAATTCCAAACCTGGACAAAAACCTGATTATCAAAAAGAAATTGGTAGGATTAGCTAATTAAACTCAGGTGATTTTGTCTTATTTTTACACATAAGTAGTGCAATTTTGACCATGGTGCTTGACTTTTAATGAAGTCTCACTTTGTACATCAGAAGCAAAATCCATTCATGCAATTGGGCACAAATTGCCTGCATGGCTTTTTCTGCTGCGGTGCTGATGGTGGACCTGGCTTGTAAATCATTCAGTATTTTATGTAATAGTTTTTGCAAACGGCAAAACCTAAGAAAGTTGCTTGGCAGGTACTTAGAAATAAAGTGCTCCTAATAGTTAGAAAAAACCAATTATCTTGCATCAGTTGCAGAAGTGGGACTCCACAGAGACAGTGACTGGAATGTGGGGGGAGGAAAGCAAACGTCGCTGACTCTATTTGCTTCCTTTTGCTGCTCAACCTGTCCCCAGCTTCTCCTCTAAATGTGCCATTTTGGCAGCCCTTCCCTCCAACTACATGTTGGCTATGCTAGGTAGGAACACTGGAAATGATAGATGTTCTGTAGCATTAGACTGGGGAAGATTTTGCAAATGTTAAAGGTGAAAATGTTGAACGAGGACCAGAGAGATCAGATCCAGACCCTGTGCAGATATGGAGTTTATAGATTAATTTCATCCAGTAAGTTTCTATCAGTTGAATCTGCCCTGCAAACTTGATGGGAGGATATAATGGGAGGATGGGAAAACTCACTGGTGGGAGAATCAGATAAAAACAAAACAAAAAAAGCTTTGAGGTATTTCTCTTAGTCCTAAAATTATGTTTGGCTTAAATTCCAGACAATAGAACTGGCAGGTTCCAGGATTCCGGTTTAGATTAGGACACAGCAAATATTAAATACCTCTAAGCTCCTCCCCTCCCTTCCCCTCTAATTACTGTCTTCCTGCAAGACTTTGGTTGATGGACTCTCCGCTAACAACATACTGCTGAGGTGTAGCATGTGTAAATTCATTCTGCTAGTTTGTGTTTCACCAGTTCAGAGCTATTAAAAATTCTATCGATGTATTTTAGGGATATAGTTACTTTGCTCATTATTTTCTTAATGCCTTTATTGAAATGGATTGGGAAAATGTTCTGTGTCTTTTAAACTGTGATCATTTTAACATCCTGTAAGCTTAATTAGACTTACACTGGTACGTATTTGCTTTGTCAAATGCTTTGTTCTAATTTTTAATAAATTATATTGATAAATTAATAATACATACCAGCATTATCAGCATTATCAGTTCAGCATAGTGGGAAGCAGGTTCTTTTTCTCAGCTAGCTCCCTGTACTTTATGAAATTCTCCCCAGGTACAACTGCTATATAAAAGTTATGTGTATTTGTTTGTGCACATGTTGTGCGCAGAAGATGGTTGTAGTTTAATGATGGCTGCAGAGGCTGCGCAGCACAATGCAGATATGTGCAATAGTTTCCTTTCTGGCAATAAGCAGACTATTGGAAGCTGACATGGATAAGTTAGGAATGCAGTCTCTGAGTGCACCAAGATGTAAATATCCTGAGATATTTGGTATCTGTCCTCCTCCTTTCTGGCAGAATTACGATGCTTTCTCTGCCTTTGTTTGTGCTGAGTTGTAATGATACTATCAGGAAGATAGCTCCCTCTTGGGCTCCTCACTGATTGAGTGCTCTTGATGGGTAGAGCAAACATTCCTCCAGAGAAGGCACTGCAGGAATTTACTCAGATCTGAAGATGCTGGTCCTTTTGTCAGCGAGACTACATTCCACTGCCTTTATCTCTGCCCCTCCCTCCCTCCTCCTCCTCCTCCCTCCTCCACATGCCATTCCTAGGCAGAGCCCAAGTGAGCTGTGCTTGCTGGTCTGAGGGCTTGAGCAGGGGATACCCTGGGGATGTTTCTCCAGCTCCAAATCCCATTAGAGAAGACAGTGACTGATGGGAGAAGCAACCCAGCACCAAGAGAGAAAAATTGCTATAGTCTGCACATCTGCACTGATGAAAGGTGTCTCAGTTACTCATCTCTCTCTTGGGTGCTAGTTAGAAAGAGGCCTGAGTCTGTTTGGAAGAGTGGAAGGAACAAAGAAAGAATTAAATGTAGAATATCCTGCCTTTATTATTTTTTTCAAATAACTCAAGGTGGCGAACATCTCCAAAACACCTTCCCGCTCCTATTTTCTCCACAACAACAACTCTGAGTTGGGCTGAGTGAAAGTGCCTGGCCCAAGGTCACCCAGCTGGCTTTCGTGACTAAAGCAGAACTAGAACTCATTGCCTTCTTTCTAACCTTTCTAACCATTAAGAGAACCTAAACTGGTTCTCTTAATGCCTTTATTGAAAGGAATGAATATTAATATTTATTTAATGAGTTCATAAAATGCTGTTTGTAGGCAGGCCTTGCAACATCCTCTGACTAGATTTAAAGAGGTTTGATAGTTTGTGATTCAGCATATTTTGGGGAAATCCAGCCAGTACTTTGGAATGTTGTCTGAACCAAACTAACACGCTGAGTCCTAAGATGCTTGTATTGGAGAATACATGTGTGTGAGCTCTTGTCACAGGTTATCTCATTAAAATTTTCTCCCACCTGAAAGGGAGGACAGAACTGGGAAGTCAAGGAAATAATATAGTAGTTTGTTTAAGATTGTATGACAAGCTAATGGCCAAGATGGGATTTTAAGTGAGAACTCCCTATCAGTTATTGTTCAGAAACAGCTATGGAATAGAGTTGCATATTGCTAGGAAAATATGAGGCATTCATATTTTCTATTTGCCTTATAACTTAATACAGGGGCCAGGTGTATTTTCAGGGGAGAAAGTGGCTTCTTTCTTGTTACAACTTGGGAGGATGATAACTTAAAACCTCACTGGTTTTAAGGCCCTTTCTTCCAAGAGTTTCTCAGGAAAAAATAATCATGACAGACTGCTATCACTCAGACCAAAATATCTGAGGTGTCCTTGTCTATATCACTAGGAACTACTTTTGTTTTCCTTTGTTATACTTTTATAAGACATGGAAGATACAGGAGACCAGCCCTTTTGGAAGGGCTGATTGTTGCTTTGCCCAATCACGCAAAATGCCCCATCTGTGATGTCATAGGTCTACCCAGCAAATCAGAAAATTACCCAGCAGTTAGATTTTTCTTCCTAATGATCCTGTGGTTGAATAATAAAAACCGATGCTAGTTTTTTCCTGCATAAAAAGGATTATAATGGTAGAGGCTTTTAGCATTTTTGTTGTTGAAACACAAAAGATGAATTTTGTCTATTCAGACCTCTCAGTTTGGAATTGTTAATCAGATGCTTTAGATAGTTCTGTTGTGTCATTCTAAAACCAGGGATTTGTCATACTTCCATTAAACATTCTCCTCTGTAAATAACTTTTAGCTTTTAAAATGTTGGGTTTTAGATTTGTTTTTTGATTGAAGCACTTGCAATAAAATTGAGACATAAAAGCACTTGCAATAAAATAAAAAAATAAATCTTATTTTCCCTTGATATGAAATTGTACATCCCCACCCCAGTTTCAATAGTAGCCAGGTACAAAGGTTTACAATTGAAGGTTTTTGTTGAGGATTTAGGTTTGATTTTACAAGAGCCTCAATATGGGATCAAACACTTAATGAAGTCTTTGAAGGACTTTGGTGCATTAGCTGGCTTTAAAATAAATAAACACACACACCCAAATACATTGGGGGAGATGTTCATAATCATATAAAAATATGATTATACAAGATCAAGACACCTTGATGAAAAAGTCTGGCTTTAAAATTGAGAAGAAGGTTGATGAGATGAGGATGAGAAGCCCCATATCCCCTGCCGCTGCTCCGGGCTTTGGGAGACCTCTGCCTATGCAGAGCCAGGCGTCAAGAGCAAGCCTGTGAATCTAAAAGAATAATTAAAGAAATGAAGAACTGGACCCTTAATACTGAACCGCAAGTATCTCACCCTTTCAAAAACTATTTAAAAGAAAAGAGCAGAGGAAAAGAGGGAAAAAGAGCCTTCTAAAATGGCGTCTGCTGTGGCTGGAGAAGGGCTAAAAGGGAAAGTCCTTCCGTTTTTCATTATTACAATGTAGCGGAATAAATATCATTGGCTACATTTCTAGAGAAACCTCGCTCCTGTGCTGCTCAGAAGTTTTTTTTAATGAGGGAAAGTCTTTTTGTTTTCTATTTCTTCTCTTATTTTTGCTAAATCTTGTCTGTGTGGGAAATGGCATCAGGACTTATACAGCTGGACAAACGGGGGGGGGGGAATTTCCCCCCTTAAGAAATTGCGCCAACAAATTTCAACTCTCCAGCGTCAGAAACCCGATTTTAATATATTAGAATTTATCCTTGAAGAGATTGTAAGAAGGGATGAGATTGTGAATCAGCAACTTGAAAAATTTAAGCAGGAAATTAAAGAAATTGGTGAATTGGTGAAATCAGAGTCTGACTTCTTGAATAAAAAGATTTCAAAAGTTGCTAATGGTTTATCAGGCTTTCTGATTCGGATGGAGGCAAAGACTGAATTATTAGAGACTAAAATGAAGGAAGTCGAGGAGAATTTGGATGACATGACTCAAAAAATTAAAAAGGATTTGATAAACATTCAGGATAATAGCTTGGAAGACAAATCTAAAATGGAGACTGACCAAAAGATTGGTAATGAGGAAAATGTACAACAGAGGATTGAAAGAGAAGTTTTAATGATTCAATATAATTTTACAGAATATGCAATTAGATTGAGAGGTCTGCAGGAAAATAATAGAGATGATTTAAGGAAAGTATCTTCTGAAATTCTGGCTGGGATCTTAAAGGTTCAACCTGATGAAGTGTATTGCAGGATTGATAGAATTTATAGAATAAACTCCTGGTGGGCAAAGCAAAGGCAACTGCCTAGAGATGTGGTGATCTATTTTACAGATAAAGAAATTAGGAATAATATTGTGCAGAACTCTTTTAATTCCAATTTGCAATTTCATGGAAGAAAGATTTGGATTTTCAAGGAGCTCCCGCCCAAGATGTTAATGGAGAGGAAGAAATTTGGCTTTTTAGTGACTGAATTAAAAAAAAGAAATATCCTATTCAGGTGGGACATCCCAGCTGGTTTAATATTGAGATATCAAGGCGTAAGATATCAATTGCACACTGTTGAAAAAGCGGAAGATTTTTATCAAAAAATTCTAAAAATGAATTTAACACCTTTAGGCATAATACAGGATAAGCAAAAGGAGTTGGAAATAAAAGGGAAACATCAAATTACAGAGGCTGTGATGGATAAATTGTCTTTGGACTCCTTGGAGACCCCAGCTGGACTGTTTATAAATAAGAGAGCAGTGTCATCCGAACCCAAGGTGATGAATCATCAAGTCACAGACAAGTGCGCAAATCAATCAGTTGATATACAAGTGATGGAGAAGAAAGATGAGATGATAAAATTAACCCAACAAGAACAATCCACAAAGCAGAATGAAAATCAACCAGCAGATATACAATTGGTAAGCAAGAAAAGAGGATGGAAATTCAACCCGAAAAAGAAAAAGAAAAGAAACAGATCTTATAGAAACAGCAATTTCCAAACTAAGCAACAGTGAAGCCAGGCGCTTTAAAAAATGAATGAATATTAGAAAAGACAGTGGTGGCGAACAATTGTTTGATACTATCCTGAGGATTGTGGCAGATCTCTGCAAGGCCATGATTTTGGGAAGTGGAAAGAGCCTCACTTTGTTGGATTTGAATCATCTAATTTTTTCTTATTTACTTTTTTTTTCTCTTGGAAATATATTATAACTACTTTGAGTTATAAGGCAGGAGAGTTTTGCTGGGGCATGCAGAAGATCTGGATGTTACTCAGTAGGATGACGGGAATTAACAATCCTGATGAATACCACAACTATAACCATACGGATATATTCATAATTATAATGTCACTCGGGTGGTTGTTTTTACTTTTATACAGGTGTGAGGATATCTACTACTGATGGGGGCAGAAGATGACTGAAGATTTTGAACAAACTGTTGCACCAGCATGTTATTTTACCCTATTATGGGTGATGGATTTAACAATCTAGTGGAAAGACATCAAAGAAGATATTATATGGATCATAAACTTAAAGTTATTGTCTTTTCTTTTTTTACATAATGAAATGCATATATAGATATGTGTACATCTTAGTAAAGTGGGCAGTTGATTATATTTAGAATCGTATTGCATGATTTTGTAGGAATTGAAGGGCTGAAATAGGTTAGTTTATTGATTGTTATAAAATGGGATGCATATATAGATATGTGTATATTCTAGTAAAGTGGGTAGTGGATTATATTTAGAATTGTATTGTCTGATTTCAAGTCATATATTTAGAGGAGTGGAGGAAGTGGACAGAATTGAACAAATTTGGTTGCAGGGAGAAGGCCGATTTAAAATGTTATATTAATATATATAAAAGATTAAAGGTTAATTTGTAATAATACTCAATAAGTTTAGGGGAGGAGAAAAAGGGCAGATTACCGTAAAAATGGGAGTTATAAGATTAACAAGTTAAGGGTCAGTATTCCGAGAAGGGATTAAGGGAAAGGGAAGATATTATGTATGTAACTAGTTATGAAATAGCCTATTGTTGTGAAGAAGTCAAGGGGGGGGTTGGGTGGAAAGGGTGGGTTAGGGAAGAGGGGGGGGGGAAAGGGGGAAAAACTTGTATTTGAAAACTTTTTCAATAAAAAAAAAAAAATGGTCATGTCACTTTTTTCAGTGCCATTGGTTGTAAATCGAGGATTACCGGCATTAAAAAAAAGACTTATGGAAGTGGGACAGATTATAACTGTCATTGTTGGTTGGGATTTCAGTCATTAAGATGAATGTTTTGCTTAGAATATTGTTCTTATTTCAGACAATACCACTGTGCCATTTAACCAATGGCAAAAAAGATATTTCCAAGTTTGTATGGCAAGATAATAAAACCAAGAATTAAATATAAATTATTGCAAGATATTAAATAAAGCCATGGGCTAGGACCGCTTGACTTTAAAAACTATATTTTGCTGCTTGTTTTCTGGTATGGATGAAAGATTGGCTGACTTTGAGAAACAGGAAGTTGCTGGAGTTGGTAGGACACTATTTGAGATGTGGGTGGCACAGTTATTTATACTATGATAAAGTTAATATAGATTTTAATAATAATTTTGTTAGGTGTGTCATACTGAGGGTTTGGAATAGGCATAAAGTAATGTTTTTTTATGGTTGTCATTCCAGAAATGATAATTACACAAACTTGGTTGACATATGCTAATTTATTGACCTTTTTTTGAAGGAAAAGCCTAAAATTAAATAAAGAGAAGATTGGAAATGGGAGGTCATTCTTGTCAATGATTGGCTCATTTTCATTTGTTAGAAAGTTTAAACTGGATAAGAACAATTATATTTTTATAAGTATAATTATGAATTGTTATGGCATAAAATACAGACAGAGATGGATAATTGGAAAAAATTACAACTGTCTTTGTTGGGTAGAATAGCAGTAGTAAAAATGAATGTTTTGCCTAAGTTTTTATTCCTTTTTCAAATGATATCAATACTTTAAAAGGATGCGAACTTGGAAGAATGGCAGAAGGGCATTAATAATTTTGTTTGGGCAGGGAAGAAACCAAGGGTTAAATTAAAAATAATGCAAGACATATGTGAAAGAGGAGGTTTGAAAATGCCCAATTTAAAATTATACTATGAAGCAGCTGTTTTATCAGCAATCAGTGATTGGATTAATTTAACAAAAGAAAGAATATTGAATATAGAAGGATATGATTTGGTTTACGGCTGGCATGCTTACTTAGTATGGGATAAGAAGATTTGATCTGTCCCCGTCCCCACACACACACACAAACACAGCCAGCCGAGGGTTAAGGAAACACTTTGGAACGCACCCAGGTCTTATCTCCCACTTGGCAGCGATAGACACACCGTCTGCCAAGTGACTTTATTTTCACAGTAAAACAGAAAGATAAATACTCAAGAGTCCAAATGTCCGACACTATAAATCTTTCTCTCAGCAGTTCCGGACGAGGCTTTAGTGACTATCCAAGGTTTGCTTTGTTCATCACACGGATCACTGACCACTACCCTCTATTATATAGTCTCTGGGGTGTGGTCCAGTGACTCAGTTTTAATCCCTAGCACGCCTCCTAAGCTGCTGCAATCGTTTATCATGCCTTCGGAGGCGTGCGTCCAGGAATGATGTTTCTTCGTCACTCTGATCCGAATCAGCTGTCTCCCTACTAATCTCCTCTCCCTCGGCCGGCACCTGAGACAATGCCAGAGGGGAGGGGCCTGGAGAGGGAGGCCTGGCTGACTCCTCTTCCTCATGCTCGGAGCTTTCTTCCTCCGATGGGACAGGCTCAGAGGGCGGGGCCACAACAAGATTGATAGGATTTTTAAAAGTCACATATTAAGGAATGCTTTATTGCATGTCTGGAAGAAATATAAATATAAATTAAATGACAAGATACCTATATGGACAATACCCAGACACGTGATAGAGAATATAAGTATAGAACAAAGACAGGATGTAATTACATATAAAGAAATTCTTAACACAGAGAGAGGTATATTAAAGTTAAAGCCCTTGAGGGTATTAAGGGAAGAAAGGGTAATCCAAACTTGGTTTCAGTATGTACAATTACAAACTAGATGGAGAAAAGATCAGAACATTGGTATCATACAAAGTGAAGAAAATTTGGTAAAACAAATTAGAGACCAGAGTCAAATGCATATAAAAAGGTTGTATAATATATTGATAGAAACAGACTCGGAAACAGAGTTAGTTAAGGATTGTATAATAAAATGGGCACAAAACTTTGAACAACCAATGATGATGGAAACATGGTACAAGATATGGGTAAGAAATGTAAAATTTACACAAGCGCAAAACTTGAGAGAAAACTTTTACAAAATGTTTTACAGATGGCATTTAGATCCCAAAAAGTTAGCTTGTATGTATCCGAATTTACAATCTAAATGTTGGAGATGTGATTGTTATGACGCTACTTATTTTCATGTATGGTGGACTTGTAAAAAGGTTAAAGCATTCTGGATAAAAATTTGGTGGATTATTCAAAATATTTTTAAAAAGAGGATAAAGTTTACTCCACAGTTATTTTTGTTGGGTATAATCACGGATTGTACAGTTATAGAGACTAATTTGATCCTGAATTTAATAACTGCAGCAAGATTGTTGGTGGCGCAGTATTGGAAGAAGGAAGAGTTGCCAACTATTCAAGAATGGATATTAAAAGTAGCAAATTTAGCAGAGATGGCAAAGATCTCAACGTATTTGAAAGACTATTCAAATGAGAAATATATGATAGAATGGAGAAGATGGATAGATTATATTCAAAATCAATACCTGACTAAAACATTTCAAATAGTTTACGAATAGATAGAGAGATGTCATTATGTTTTCAAATTTAATCTGGTAAATGGAGAGTTAAAGTATTAGAGGGATGTAAGAGGTTATAATTAATTAGACTATGTTAGATTATGATTGTTGAAATGTTATACCCTGTATTTTGCTCTGGGAAGTAGGGCGGGGGATGGGTGGGAGCGGGAGGGTTGGGGAGGGTGGAGGGAAGGGGGGGATATATATGTAAACTTTTTAAAACTTTTCAATAAAAAAAAGAACAATTATATTTTTGCAAATGAGAAAACTGACTTTGAATTAGACCTGTGTACTAATGATGTGCAATTATTGTCAAGATGTATAAATTTTATTGAAAATGAATATGGAAAATGAACTTGTTAAAGATTATATGATTAAATGGGCAAAAATTGGATATAATACAATGCTCAATTGATAAAAAATTTGCAGAGCAAAGGATTGAAAATTACTTCGAATTGTATAGTGGTACCTTTGCACTCAACTCCTTCAAAACTTGTTGAATTTGGTACTCAATGCATTTTGATGCAAAAATGCTGTCCCGCTACTCATCATTTGTTTGGTACGCAATGTGCTGTGATAGAAAGAAAGGGACAGCTGTAGAAAATAGACAGGAAGCCAGCCATGCTAGGAAGCTCACTGCAAAAGGAAGTGGGGGACAGGCACAGTGGGCAGACAGGGAATTGGTCATGCTGGGAAAGTTGCTGACATAGGAAGAGCGACAGACAGGAAGTCCTTCCTGGCCAAAACAAAGGCTCACATAGTAAGTCACATGGTTTGTTTGGTACTTGTCATTTTTAATACTCGTGCCTCCTAGAACCAATTAATGACAAGTATTGAGGCACCACCGTAAGAGAATTTTATGTAAGATGATGTACCATTGATATTTAATACCTGATCCATTGTCAAAGGTGCATAAGAGAGTGTCAAATATATGTTGGAAATGCAACCAATGTGAAAAGTTGTTTCAATGTAAGACTTCTTGTTAGAAAGTGAAAAAAATAAAAAAAATAATTTTGGGATTTGAAGATTACAAGTATTTATGATTGTAGAAATACTGTGTATTATTGTTGGTTTTAGAGTAAGAAGTTAATGTCTTTTTGGAATTTCCACCAGAGAAAATGGGAAGTAATTTTCCCCCTTTCCCTTTATTTTTCTTGTTTTTATTTCCATTTGCTGAGTTTGCTTTTTCTTTAACCTTTCTTTTCCCTAGCCCCTCCCTTTTTGCCTTTTGTAGTTTACCCTTTGCTGACACTTAATAATTTAAAAAAAAAATAGCCAGGTACCATGGAAAATGGCATGGGCTATGATATTAGCCCATTAGAAGTCTATGAAGGACTGTTCTTTACACAGTAATTCTCTGTGTCAATAGGGGATTAATATTTTTGGTCTAGGACTATATAAATATATGTACATATCCCCATAGTAGAGGTTCACAGCACTTTATAAAGGAATACTTTTATTATGACTTGAATTCTATGAAGACTGGTCTCAATTTCATATTTCCTTTAGGCAACTATTTATTGCTTTTTAGTGCCCACTTCTTTTGCTAACTGGGTTGTCTATAAGCATGGCCAGGCTTCCCAATTTTAATTAGACAATCTCCAGCAGGAATGGGCCAACTAAGCCCTCAAGGACTAAAAGAAACCCAGATGCCAACCTGGTCCTCATTTCCATTCAGGAAGACTTCTTGCAGACTTCTTCAACCAAAACATCAAGGATTAACTATTTGTCTTATGATGATACGATCTTTATACCCAGAATTCTCTAACTGGATTCCTTCCCACTAGTATTGGACCAAGTATTTCCTCTCCCAGGGCATACTGCTTTCAGAGAAGTTTTACGTGGTCTGTCATCAGATGTTGCACAAAGAATAACTGGTCACAAATCTGATTTTTTAAAAATGGCAATGATCCAAAATATTTTTAAATATTTATGGGAGAGTTAAATGCTACTAGATTTGGAATTTTTCAGAAAATTCTTTATTTCCCCCCTCACTTTTGCATCCTTTCCATTGATGAATTCCTTTCCCTCATGTTGCCATTCTTTCCCTTGGCACCATTGAAGGTTTCACATATCGGATCAGTATTTAAAGGGGTATTGTTACTTCTGAAAAACCCCAGGCTAGAATCTCATCTGCTGTTTGAATATGGACTAAAAATACAATAATAAGTAAACTACAGAATTCATATTTTAAGTTGCTGAAACAATCCCAACTCTGAATTTCATAATAAGAGCAATTCAACCATAAATCATTCAAACATATTGCTGTGTGACAGTTTCCAAAAACAAGATTTCTGCTAACCATCTAATTATTTTTTTCATATATTGGCATGCATGGTTTATGGTTTTTTAAGGCAGTTGAGTCATGGTTGGTTCTTGACTACTTATGTCAGTTTGACATTTTCTCATGAAAAATTCTCATGTAACCCATAGGGGACAAATGTCTGTTAAATAGTATATTGGATTAGCATTCTTTTTTTTTTAGAAGAGAAGGCAATGGAAGTTGCTGATTTACAAAAATTAACATATGTTATCCTGAAACAGTGATACAACATGGGGGTAGCAGTATGGGTAAAAATCCAAACCAGAATTTTGGCTCCATCACTACTGATATGGCAGTATGCTATGAAGAACAGAATTTTACAGGTAGTCCTTGATTTGCAACCACAATTGGGACCAGAATTTTGGTTGCTAAGTAATGTGGTACTTAAGGCAGTCATTTATTTATTTATTTATAAAGTTTATTTGCCACTCATGTCATATCCAATGCCTCTGGGCCAGTGGTGGATTTCAAAATTTTTTACTACCGGTTCTGTGAGTGTGGCTTGGTGGGCGTGGTGTGGCTTGGTGGGCCTGGCAGGGGAAGGATACTGTAAAATCTCCATTCCCTCCCCAATCCAGGGGAAGGTTACTGCAAAATCCCCATTTCCACCCGATCAGCTGGGACTTGGGAGGCAGAGAATAGATGGGGGCGAGGCCAGTCAGAATTTTTACTACCGGTTCTCCAAACTACTCAAAATTTCCCCTACTGGTTCTCCAGAACTGGTCAGAACCTGCTGAAACCCACCTCTGCTCTGGGCATCTTATAACATTGTAGAATTCCCAGTTGTCATCATATTACTGGACCAGATTTTGTGATTGTTTTTATTGCAGTTGATAAGCAAATCAAATGGTCATTAAGTGAATCACTTTGTCATTAAGCAAATCCAGGTTTCCTAACTGACTTTGCTTATTGGAAGTCAGCTGGGAAAGTTGCAAATCACCATCACATGATTGACAGATGCCTCAACCATCGTATTTGCGAGCAAGTTGCCAAACGCCCACATTGCAATCATGTGACCGCAGGAATGTTGCAACAGTTGTAACTTTGAGGATGGGTTTTAACCCACTTTTTCTGAGGCCATCATAACTTCAAACTGTTGTTAAATGAACAGATGAGTTGCAGACTACCTGTAATTCATCACAGTTCAGGGGGAAAATATTGTATGAGCTGAATATCAAGGGCAGTGAGAAATGGTAAGTACAATTTTATGGTACTTACAATAAATAAAAAAAAAAAATCTGGACACCTGCAAGGAAGGGAAGCTTGCCAAAGGCTTTTGTATATCTGGAAACACCTTATAATTGCCAGAATAAAGTCCACCTTTACCAGGATGTTGGCAGAACAAAAAATATTATGGCGCAAGCCCCTAATACATTTCCCTAAGGGTTTAAATAAGAAAAGTGAAAACGAACAAGTAAGAGTATCAGAGAAATATTTCACCAGATTAGACATGTATCTCTGTCCCTTTCATATATGCAGTAGAATGAGTAGAACAATACACCAATTTCTTTGAGTTCTTCTTCCTCAATCCAGCCTTGATGTTGGAATAAATTGGGGTGGGATGGAAATAATGAAGGGTCTTCTCCAACCCATAATTCTTGGAATTCTCAGTTGCACAGATCCATAATTGCTACACAGCAGGGAGATTCTGAAATTTGTAGTCCAATATTGTGGGATTTCTCCAAGCAGACTAGTTTGGAGACAATTCAATCGAAGCATATTTTATCAAGATGAACTTCTGATAAAGTAGTTTGATTATTTTTTTGAAAAACAGCTAAGAAATCATTATAAAAGAATTCCAGTGATAATGATGTGTCAAATGCAAATGAAATCAGTGTCCAATTTCTTGTATCTCTTTCTCCCACTGAAGTTATGAAACATAATGGATGTCCCTCTCTGCCTTTTGGGTTTAATAATGGATGAATCTGATATTAGGTTGTTTACTTCTGATTGTATAAGAATCAACTCAGAGAACTATATTGGAGAGCTCCAGTTGGGAAAGTCTGGTGCAGATCATAAATCCTCTTCTATTTGTAAGCAATTGGGAGATACGTCCTTAAATATATATAATTTTCCCAATCACATCTAATTTGGCCTGAGCTGAAGTACTAATATAATATTATGGGAATTCAGAGACACTGTTCATGCCTGAAGTATAATTCAGTTTCATTAGTAGCGGGTTTATTCCTCATCTGGCACTAACTGAGAATCTGTTCCATGCCATAATATTCTTACTTCTTCCACAAGCATCCTCTGTGTAGCCGAGCATCAAAACAGATGAATGTGCACATAATAATGGGTGCATTTTTTGATACTCCTTCTGAAACATGTTTTGTATGGCAGACCACCTATTCTCATACAAGTCACCTGTTGTGTTCAGTCAAACCTGATCAGAAGGCATCTCTTGCATGAACATAGCAGCAACAGAACACCCTGCTGGGATCAAAGCAGACTTACCTAAGATGTCTGCAAGAGAGAGCAAGTACTTCCTCTGCCACCTGGACCCATGGCATAGTGTACTGTTAGCACATGGGAAAGACACATGCTCTATAACACAGGTGTCAAACTGACGGCCCGGCGGCCGGATGAATCATGTGTAGGCCACGCCCACCCAGCTCTGCGAAGGGGAAAAAAAACATCGCAATACGTCATGTGACGCTGCATGTTTGACACTCAGGCTCTATATTCTAGGATCATATTAATTGTGCCTACTATATTTTTGCATAATTATACTATATTTTTCTGTGTGAGGCACTGCTCTCCACAACAAAGCAATAACCTGAACTAGTAGCTTCATCCATTAGCATTCATTTAAGAGCTTTTTGTATTTAAATAGAAGCTGTGAGTCAAGGAGATTATGAAACAGGTCCAAATGAAAGAATGCGACCTTATCCAGAACCCTCAGGAATTTTAGGCCTTGCTGGGAGCAAACTGGGATCAAACGTGATGGGATTAACTCCAAGTCTGTTCCTCCCTGTCTAGACCCTAATAGCCTTGAGACACTAGAACTGTGCCTTGACAATACCATTTGCCCAGTTCAGAATCAAGTTGTAAAATTGAGTATCATGACCTTGATACATGGCATTGTGCCAACAGACAAACTCATTAAATGGTTTCTCCTAGATATTAAACAGAAATGGAACATTGAGTCTTATGGCACTCTGCAAAGAAAAAACCCTGGACTTGATCTCTTCTAAACCAATGTCCATTCAGGAAGGACAATCATTGCAAAACATTGGTCCTCACTCTTAACCCAGAGTTAACATATACCCAGGAATGAAACCAGACTGAAATGGATACAGATCATCCATTTTCTCCATAAGTCTTTGAGTTGTAGTCATATCATATATGCAACTATCTTCGTTAAAAAGAAAAGACTACAAGCAGATCAACGATTATCCAGCAATTCTGGGCTGAGTGAGGGCTTCTTGAGCAGTGATCATGTCACTCCTTCTTGCATAGCAGGCTATCTATCCTTCTCTCAAGAAAGCGTTTAACACTGTCATGATCCTGCCACCAATTACTTCTCTGGAAGTTTTCAGGAAGAGCAAAGATCTAAACTACAGACTACAGGTGTTAAAGCTGATGTCAGAGAGAACTGTTTCCAATTCCATGGTACTCACAGGAATAAATTCATGCCAGATGGTCTTGTAAGCATAGCTTTGGTCATTTCAGGAAGACCTACCCAGCTGGAAGCCAGGTGTGAGCAACTGGCTTTAGGTCACTTTAAAAAGGACTCCTGGCTTTGTTTTACGGACAGAATAAGAGTGGAAAAACGATGTCTTGCTACCATTACTGACATAATGTAGGATTGAATGTAAACTTACTTGTTAGCTTTTCATCTTTTTCTAGTGGTGTCCTAGAAATCTCCTTAATTGCGTCAACTACTCAATAAAGCAAAGATTTTTCTGACTTGGTGAACAGGGAGAGTCCCATAAATCAATCCAGGGGTAATCCCAATTTGTCCCCAGAGTCCATCTTCACATATACTATACAGCCTCATTTGTGTCAACAATTAATGCTATTAGAATTTCCTGTATGATGGTTACAATACCTCTTCCTTGCCTTGGCTTGTGGTTGATGCCAAGCTTCCAACCCAATTAGGCACTTCTCAATAATGCAGGAACTTCCTCTTCATCCATCTAGTTTTCATGATTAAAACATACCAGGATTGCTCTCATTCAAGACTGAATCATGTATTCATTACTGGGTATAACTACGGACTGTACAGTTGTAGAGACTAAACTGATTTTGAACTTGATAACAGCAGCAAGATTGTTGATAGCACAACATTGGAAGAAGGACTTTTTGCCTACTATTGATGACTGGATATTGAAAGTAAGTAATTTAGCTGAAATGGCTAAAATTTCAGCATATTTGAAGGATCACACACAAGAAAGGTATATACAGGACTGGAGAAGATGGATTGATTATATTCAAAATAAGTATCAGACTAAAAAATATCAAATAGCTTATGAATGATTTTTTTAACTGTATAAGCACTATATAAGTGATATTAGAAGTATTATGTCTAAGAAATAGGATTTTATCTATGGGGGGTTAAGAATTTTTTTTTAGGGGGTGTTAGTTTAATGGTTGGTTAAGCAATTTAGTTTATTGTTAAAAGTTAATAGAAATACCTTGTGTTCTGCTCTGGGAAGTCGGGGAGGGGGAGGGGGTTGGATGGGAGGGTTGTGGGAAAACTGTGGGTTTTTTTTTTCACCAATAAAACTTTTTCAATTTAAAAAAAAAAGACTGAATCATGTATTCATAATGTTCAGCAATAATATCCAGGGAGAAAACATTATAAAAATTTCTTAAAATCAGAAGATTTTAAAGGTTAAAGTACAACTGAAACCAGAAACATTGTTCTTGAAACTAATGGACAGACAACTAGAAAAAAAGTCATGGAACTTTGTTTTTATATATGATGTTGCAGCAAGAGTATTTATATACTCAAAAATGGAAAGGTCCAACATTACTTGCAATGAAGGGATGGCTGGTAAAGAAGATGGAACTTGCACAGTTGGTAAATTTACCACTGAATACAGAAAAAACAATATTTGTATTTAAGGCTGACTGAAAATCCTTTATAGATTTTTTTTTTGCATGAAACAGAAGAAAATGCACTCATGATTTATGTTTTTGATCATTAGAAAAAAATTAGATAATAGAAAAAGTGAGCTTTTTATCTATAATCTTAGAGTATGAGCCAATATTGTAATTGCACTTGTATTTGCATTTTCTACTCGATCCATCAAGTTTTTTGGCTAGATAAACAGAAATAGGTCACCAGATTTTTCTCCAGGCCAGAGCTGTGTTGGTCAGTAAAATAGGCTTATATTGTTCAAACCTCCACCCACAGCATGATAAGGTACAGTTGTACTTAGAGGGTTGTACTTACGACTTGTATTTGCTGCAGAAAAACCAAAAACTTATTTTTTTTCTATTTCTTTTGGTTGTCTTTTTCTGTACTCTCCCTTCCTTCCTTCCTTCCTTCCTTCCTTCCTTCCTTCCTTCCTTCCTTCCTTCCTTCCTTTTGCTTCCTTTACTAGTTTCTATTGATTTTCACATTCTTTGTAAAACTTTTAATAAAATTTAAACATTAAAAAAGCAATAATATCCAGCCATTCTGAAGAATTGGTTACCTGGCTCCTCCATTGAGGAGAGGAAGCCAGAAGTAGGAATGTGTCAATTCCCCTTATTATTCCACCTTCTTATATAATTCAAAGTGGTGAATATATATAATACTTCTGCCTCCTATTTTCTCCAGAACAATACTCCTTTAAGGTGGGTTGGACTGATAGAATGATTGGCTGAAAGTCAACCAGCCGGAGTTTATGCCTAAAGCAGGCCCACGACTCACAGTTTTTCTGGTTTCTAGGCCAGCACCAAACTGTGACACCAAACTGGCTGTCACCCTCCCTTTCCTCCCATTATACTTTTCTCAATGCATCATCATTCCCTCCAACGTATCATATGTCTACGGAGGTTCCCATTTACCATCTGATATAGTATTTATGGATATCCCCATCCAGAGCCAACCTATCCATTCTAATTTACTGTCCATCACCCCCTGGTCCATATACTACCTTTCTAAAGGGCTGCCCTTTAGAAATAATCCCCCCAATAAGAACTACAGTTAGTCCTCAATTTACTACCATTCATTTAACAACCAAATGAAGGGACTTAACAGTTGCCAACATGCATGCATTTATAATGATTACAGCATCCACAATCATTTGCGACCTTCCCAGAGGGCTTCCAAAAAGCAAAGTTAATTGGGAAAGCTGGATTTGCTTAATGACCACATTTGCTGCTTAATGACTGCAGCAAAAGAAGGTCATAAAATTGTGCACAACTCAATGACCATATTGCTTAGCTACAGATGCTCCAGTCCCTATAGTAGTCATAAACCAAGGTCTACCTGTACCATAAAAACCATGCTCATGATAAACCAGCCAACCCACACAATGCTTTCCAGCCACCTATGTGCACCACAATGTCTCCTAGTGTATGAATTGTCATCCCAGCTAGATTTCTCAAATCCTTTCCACTTCTCACATTAAAACTGACATTATTTTCTATCCTACTCTACTAGCTTCCAGAAAGTTAACTCTTGAAATCCACTTCCTCTCTTTCTTTCTTTTTTCTCTCCCCTTTTTCTTCATCTTTCTAACTGCCAGACCCACTTAGCACTCCTTATTTTGTTGTTCATTATGAAATCCTCTTCATAAAAAATATTTACTTTTGAAATCAAATATAATCAAAGGGCAGCTAGATGGCAGCTATTGTGGCATCAGAGGTTGCCACAATAAAATAGTGGGTGTTCCAGTGGGTACATCTGGCCACAATAGCCATTTGGCCGCCAGTGGATTAGCCAATCCCCAGCGGATGTCCTTATAAGGACATAACAGGTTCAGGCAAACAAACCAAATTTCCTGAGAAGCCCTTCTATAGTTCTGCAGCTTGTACGCAAAGGCTCAGAATTGCCCAACATTGCCAAAACCAAATTAACTAATTTTGTCTGGATTCTTCTCTCTCCTGCTTAATCTGCTCTTGATCACACTCTCTACTACAGGCTTCAGTCCATGGGTGAAATCCAGCAGGTTCTGACAGATTTTAGAGAACCGGTAGCGGAAATTTTGAGTAGTTCGGAGAACCAGCAAATACCACCTCTGGCTGGCACCAGAGTGAGGTGGGAATGGAAATTTTGCAGTATCCTTCTCCTGCCACACTCACCAAGCCACACCCACCAAGCCACACCATGCCCACCAAGCCATCCCCACAGAAACGGTAGTAAAAAAAATTGGATTTCACCACTGCTTCAGTCATGTGACCTCAGACTGTTCCCACCTCCAGGCTCTGATTTTACAGGCTGGATTGTCCCCTTCTTTTTTCACTCTGTTTCAGTTTCTTCTTCATTATTTCCACTAGTTCCTTCATCCTCTGCCACCATAATGTCTCTCACTGATCGCTTCTCAAAACCAAACTCATTACATTCAATTTATTCACTTCTCCTAACATTCCACTCACTTCTTCTCACTAGCTTTTACTGAAAGCTTTTGTATGACTGCAAGTTCCCGGGCACCATCACAAAAACATAGCTAATTTGATTGTTTCCATCATATGAAGTTCTCATCAGGGTATGATGGCAACATGACCTATGTCAGACATTAAATAATGTTCCCTAATCTGGAACTCTCCAGATATCTTGAAGTACAACACTTATAATTCTCATCTAGCAAGCTTTCTGCTATGGTCCAATTGGAAAAGACTATTTTAAAGTAGGGGCTACACTACCTGCACAACTATAAAGCATGATGAAGGGAATAATCCATTAAAACAAAACACTCTTTCAAGGTTTCACACAAGCCTATTATTTCTAGCCTATATTTAAAGCCTCTTAAAACAAATTATCTAAAGTTGTACAACAGAAAAAGAAAACACTAAAAAACACATTAAAAAGCAGCACAGCATAAACATCCAATACAAAGTTCACAAAAATAAACTATCAGGTATATGAGCTTAAAATTTAACACCATACAATTAAAATAGTTGTATTCTTGTGTCTGTTTACTGAGTCATGTTTCTTTTCACTTTTTGTACTTATTCAAATGCTTATAAGGGGATCTCAGCAACATTCCCTGGTGAGTAATAATATGCTCCTAACAAACGAAAAAACATAGATAGCCTCTGTCGATGGTTGCATGTCTACCATGAAGTGTGCCCATTTGATCATGGTGAGTCTTGAATCTCACTTTTGCACAAATATGATTTTCCAGTGATATTTTCTGCCCCTGATCCAACAGAGATCTGTTCCTTTACATTGTCTCCAATTCTAATTTTCTCTGAGAATCCCTTTTTCCTCTTTCTTTCTTTTTCTTTCTTCCCAGTTCTTTTTTTAATTAGCCCATCTGTATTTCTCCTCCTGTGGAGCTGGTATTTAGCTAGAAGGGATGGTAGATACTGTATAACCATTTGATATGATTATCATATCCATAACATATCTTGTTTGGTATCAATTGAAGGCTTTAACCAGTTTCATAGATTTGTGATTTGGTCTGATATCTTTTTGTGTTGTTTCAAGACAAACCCTGAAACTTTGCTAGTTAGCTTTGTTTTTAATTGAACCAGTGTCAGAAATACGTTTTCTTTTGAGGGAAATATTAGATGAATTTGAACAACAAAAGGCAATGATGGGACCATGAGTATAAGACCATCTTACTGGTTAGTGATGTAGTATTTGTGCTGACAAAAATCAAATGGATTATAGCCTCACTTTCCTAGAAGAGAATTAAAATAATTAAAAAATAATGGGTCAGACTTTATTTGTTTACTTTTGCCTGGATTTCTATGCTTGAAATGTTAACACTCATACATTTTTGCTCCAGTGCCAAAAATAACATGGATATTAAATGAACTTTCTGAGGGAGAATTTTCACTATTTCAGCAACTCTTCATCATTTGCCATGTTTAGACCACAAACCTAATGTTCACAATATCTTGTTTCAGTTTTTGGACTTCTAATTTCTTCCTATTTCCCCTTTTTGTATTAATTCATCCAATGAAGATTTCTAAAGAGCTCAGAAATGTGCACTTTTGGAGAAAGGTACTACTCAACTAAAGATTTGATATTCTTTTTTTTCTTTCATGGATCAACATGGCAACTCTTGTTTTGTTTTTAATCTTCGGTATGCAGAACAACTACATTTCAACACGCAGACTTACTCCGTCATATCTGGGTAATCCTATAGTAGCTAATTTCAATTCTGTATGTCATTGCTGTGAAAGGAGGAGCTCTTTATCCTCACTCTGTTTTTTCAGGGAAGAATGAGGAATTGTAGTGAAGAGACAGCAAGTTTTTTTTCTTATCTTCTCTGAAGAGGTGTAGCCAGACCCTGAGGCACTTCATTCATCACAGACTGTGTTTGCGTAAAGTTTGCAAGAGCATGTTAAAGGATCACTGTTAATTCCCGGTTTGGCCTTTTTGTGTGAAAGAAGATGAATTGAAGTTATTTCTGCACTAACAGTGCTTTTGTAAACAACAACAGGGACACTTTCTGTTAAATCAGCTAACGCTTTGTTTTGTTTTGTGGTTGTGACAGATTAACAATACATATTCCCATTCCCAAAAGTTGTTAGGATGGGGATCAGGAATTTTCAAACCTCAAAAGTGTGCATTTATTTATTTATTTAAATGTATAAGGTAAACCAACTTCATAACAACTCTGGCAGTGTACAATAATGTTTTTGCTAAAGCAAAATACAAGTAAAAACCTTTAATGCCCAAAAATAAGAAAACAACAAGGACCTTCTACTCAGTCTATGCCGAGCCAAATTTTCCAGACTCCATTAAAGATGGAGAGGAAGGGCCTGTTGGATCTCAGAATGTTGTTCTAAGAGGCAAATGCTGTGACAGAAAAGTGGCACTTCCGAGGTCCCATCAGATGGCACAGATTAATGGAGTAAACCTGGAATATGCCAATTGTTCAGGACAGGAATTATGGAAGATGGTCCTTTACATAGCCAGACTCTATAGAATAAATGGCTTTATAGGTGATAACATCCACCTTGTACTTCACCTGAAAGCCTACTGGTAACTACCGGTAGGTCTAGCTCATAGATTAAAGATTTTGCAAGGGCATGATGTGGCATACCCATAAAGCTGAATTCTGAATCAAATGCAGCTTTCATTTGGTTTTCAAGGACAGCCCCAGTAATGCATTACAATACTTTTGTCATGTGAGGTGAACAAATTATAAGTGACTGAAGCCTCTTTCCTGTCCCCAAATGGGGTAACAGTGCAATTTGGCACAAAAGATGGATTTGTGCAAAGGCTTTCTGGTCCTTAAACAGGAGCCCTAAATCCAGGAAAAGCCCCAAATTGCACCCCTATTTCCAAAGGGCCAAAAGATTCACATCCGTTTGTTTGGACAGGACTGATTTTGAGCCTGTTCCTCCTCATCCATGCCCCCAAAGTTTGGAGACAAGGCCTTGATAGCATCTTGGATTTCGTCTATACCATCCTATAAACACCAATAGAACATGATCACAGAACAAGGAGGAGAATCACAACCTCACTTTTAGCCCTTGCAATGGGCCAGAAGAAAAGCATAGTCAATAGTATTGAAAGCTGCTAATAGAACAGAATCAGGATGATTGTACTTCTCCTATCCCAGCTCATCCACAGGTTACCAACAAGCACCATCAATGCTGTCTCAGTATTATGTTATGGCCTAAGTGCTGGCTGAAAGGGATCTAGATAATCAGTTATCACAGCCCTCTGAAGCCATAGTGCAACCACCTTCTTAACAATCTTTCCTTACAGAAATAATAATTTGAAAAACCCCAAATAAAGGTAAATCTTTCCTTAAAAGTGGAGGTTGGGGACTAGATTAAAATTGTCCAGTGAAGCCTCTTGAGAAGGGGATGCACCAGTGCCTTTCTCAAGGCAGTGGGGATACCCTTCCCTCAAGAGTCAGACAGCGATGAGGCTGAGGAAGAGCATGGGCCTGGAGCAGGGGTGGATTCTAAATTTTTTTACTACTGGTTCTGTGGGCATGGCTTATTTTGTGGGCGTGGCTTGATGGTCATGTGACAATTATTTAGGATTTAGCAGAGATACTGGTCTACCAGGCTTTTAACTGCTTGCAGAGCTGTGCCAATCTACCCATTTATTTTTGCAGGCACTGGTCTACCCATTTATTTTTGCAGCCACTGATCTACTCATGTATTTTTGCAAGCACCGGTCTACCCATTTATTTTTGTAGGCACCGGTCTACCCATTTGTTTTCTTTTAACACTGATCAGCTGTAGGGCGGCCCTTTGAAGCCCCGCGGCAAGAGTTTAAACAGTTTTTTTCCCTCTAGCCATCAGCTGGAACTCAGGAGCCAGCAATAGATTGGGGGGTGGGACCAAATAAAAGGTAAGAATAATGCGGGAGTGGGTGGGGGAATGGGGGGACGGGGGGCCAGAACCGGTTCAGTGACATCATATCGTCACTGCTACCGGCTCGGCAGAACTGAGCCGAACTGGGAGGAACCCACCACTGGCCTGGAGGCTGGGGAAGGCCCGGATGAGAGCTCTGTGTTGGAGGCAGAGATGGGGCCAGGGCCATCGTGGAGTGATGTGTGGACTTCGGAGCCTCCAGAGGCTGACAGTAGAGAGGCAGAGGAACAGGAAGTACCTGCACGTATCAGAAGGCAGAAGCAGCTAAAGCAGAGAGGATGACTGGGGAGTAGGGCCAAGAGATGATTGGCCCCTCCCATAAGGTTTAAAAGACCAGCAACGGCTCTTGGCCTCTTTGCCGGAAAAGAACCGTTGAGAGAATTGCTTCTTGTTTGGCTGTAGTTATTTCTTCTGTTCCTGAACTGTTGCCAAGAAAAGCCTTTGGCAGTTTGCCTAATTATCCCAAGGTCAGGAATAAACTAAAGACTGGTATTTTGAGGACTTTGTTTTAATTTAATTTAGAATACACTGAGAATGAGTTAATTCTCAGCTGTTTTAATAAAATCTGTTTATTTTTTGGAACTGTTTTGCATTTAATATCAACTACATGGGCCTGGGTCACAACACAGAGGCTGTATATGAGCAATATACAGAGCCATGGTGGTGCAGTGGTTAGAATGCAGTACTGCAGGCTAACTCAATGCTCACTCCAGGAGTTTGATTCTGAATGGCTCAAGGTTGACTCAGCCTTCCATCCTTTCGAGGTCGGTAAAATAAATTATTGGGGGGCAATATGCTGACTCTGTAAACCACTTAGAGAGGGGCTGTAAAGCACTGTGAAGCAGTATATAAGTCTAAGTGCTAATAAGGCTCAGTGCTCTTGTGAACTCAAGCAAAGTATCTATTGGAGCCTCAGGAAAATCTCCAAGATTCAACATGGTCCATTAGTCATCAGACTGACTGACTAATATGTTTACCTCCCCCTGGGATAGGGGACCAACACTAGTAAGCTGAAAAGTAATCGGACAGTTATCTATCCAGGGCAATGGAGTGATTGGTAATGTTCTCCACGCCCATATCATGTCTGTACAGGCCCAAAGTAAAAATCAGATGTATATAAGACCTCCAGGTTCTCAATAACTTGATTCAAGCCATGGTGAAGATGAACTCCTGAGCTGTCCCAGCCTCAATACCACTCAAGGGATGCTTAAAGGATTGCAAGCCTTGGGAACTCCACTACTGATCCAGAGCAGAATCAAGCAATTGATGTCACTCCACAGCAGGGAGGCTGGTATAGCAGCACTGGTGCATAAAATGTGTCCTTTCTGTTATTTTAATTACAACATACTGAAGGAGAGAAGATGCCACTTGCCTAGCCAAGCAACACCCATGAGAACCTTGTTAAGCCTTTAGCTATTTCTGCTACTTAGTGAAGAAGCTTACAAATCCTGCTGTCCTTTTAATGCCAATATCCATCTATTGCTATGACAAATCTTTATAGTTATGTTAAGGCATCTATCTTATTATTTAGCTCATTGGATCCTTGAAAATGAATTCAAGCTGCGGTAAGTCTCAGGGATACATCATCCCCGTAATCTCCTTGCCTTTGCTTTGCATGTTTGAAGAGATCAAAAACTTTTAATCTTAATTTCCAATAGAACACAGTTTAATGTTTCATTAAAAGCTAACAAAAAATACTTGGCCCTTTTCAGACCAGGTTCCATAACTACAGATCGCCTTCAACTTACGACAGTTCATTTAGTGATCATTGAAAGTTACAATGGCACTGAAAAAAGTGACTTATGACCACATGGTCATGTGATCAAAATTCAGCTGCTTGGCCACTGGTTCATATTTATGACGGTTGCTGTGTCCCAGGGTCATGGGATCACCTTTTTCCACCTTCCAACAAGCAAAGTCAATGGGGAAGCCAGGTTCACTTAACAATCGTGTAACTAATTTAACAACTGCAGTGATTTACTTAACAAAGTTGGCAAGAAAGGTTGTAAAATGGGGCAAAACTCACTTAACAAATGTCTCACTTAGAAACAGAAATTTTGCATTCAATTGTGGTCATAAGTCGAGGACTACCTGTATTTTATTAGTCGCTGTTTTATAATATGGGCCTGGAATCAGATGCTGTGGAGGGAAGTGACCATCAAGCTGCCCTGAAAAGGGAAATTAAGGTTTTATTATGATAGGCTACTTTTTGGCTACCATCGCCAGCTCCCAAATAAGTTGCAGTGATATAGGTATTTTATTTATGCCATAGAGCAGGGGTGTCAAACTCGATTTCATTGAGGGCTGAATCAGGGTTCTGTTTGACCTTGGGGGGGGCGGGGAAGGATGGGCATAGCCAGGGTGGGTGTGGCCAGCTCAACGTTGCTCATGTCGGGGGTGAAAATGGGTTCCCGAGCTCCGTTTTTGTCTGCAATAGCCTTCTGCCACCCTCTGCCAGCAAAAATGGAACTCAGGAAGGCTGTGCGCGATCCTCCCCAGCTCCACTTTTACTGGCAGAAGCACTGTGGGCCGGTCCTTGGCTGTTTCTAGGTTGGCCCCACGGGCCAGATCTAAGCACCCTGTGGGCCAGATCCAGCCAGTGGGCCTTGAGTTTGACACCCTTGCCATAGAGCATTTAGATCCCAAGTTGCATGTCTGCCAGTTATTTTCTCTTTTGAAATAAAAAATATTTCATACATTTCATAGACTGGCTTTGCATAGCATCTCTACAGAACTGAACACAGGAGGTACTGTCCCTCAGCTGCTGCCTGCCAACATCCTCAACAGCTGATGATGGCATTGCTCATGTTTTTGTCCTTAGTCTTCCTGCAGGATACATTTGGAAACCCAGAGATCTCCTTCGGGGAAAGCAGCTGGATCCAAAGCTGCTATAGAACAGCTGCCTCCTTTTTCTTCTCCTGCAGTGGCTTAGCTAGTCATGTCAGGGAAGGATGCTTTATTCGGTATCTGTTAGATAAATCTGTAGGCTGAAGGAGCTCCAGGGAAGATTCTTCCTGCTGTCCCTAAGATCCCATCTGGCCCAGGCATTGGAATAAGAGCAACCAAGTGACTTTGTCCATGGGTATCCCTCTTATTAATGCTATGTATTTCCTCTAATAATTTCAAATCTGGGTGAATCCATTTCAGTCACATTAAGATGAAGAAGCTCTTAACACTTGCTTGTTTTTCATGTACTGCTGGCTAAACCAGTTAGGTATACATACCTCTGATACATTCAGTTCCTGCCATCTAACTTCTGGGTGTCTTGGCAAGAGCCCATCACTGTTCCACAGCTAGACAATTTGATGTAATGAGGGTCTCACCACACATTCCAGCATCTTACTTGATTCACAGCAATAAAATATGAGAGAATGATTGGCCTTTTTATATAGCAGCATCCATAACCAAGTCTGCAGATTAATTACTTAGAGAAGCTGTCAACAGAAGCTGGAAAAGATACAGAGGAAACACTGTGGGTAATACAAGGTTCACTCTAGGAGGTTGTCATGTGAGCAAAGATTGAAGTAACCAGGATATATTCAACCCAAACAAAAGAAAAGGGAGGGGGAGCAATTTTCAGCTATTTAAAGCTATCTCAGAAAGAGGATATATAATTCACCATATTCACTAAGGGCAGAAGAATCTAAGTTATAATCCATTGAAAGGGCAGGACATAAAATTTAATATAGATTGCAGATTTAATATAGACATTGGGGGCAAAATCTTCTAAAGAACAGACTCTTCAGAATCTCCTTGGAGAATTTCAAGATAAAGTTGGTCAAAGATCCAGTAGGGACATTTTGCATGTAAGGTGAAACTCTTTATTACAGGAAATTGCTCCCAATGGCCTTTGAAATGCTTTCCAATACTATGGTTTTCCAATTTTGAATTGACTGGCTGTTACATTTAACATAGAAAAAAGCTGGAGGTATGAAAATCATATGAGAATCATATCCATTAAATAACCTACCACAGCCTACAACACACTGCATTTGTCAAATTTTAGAGTCACATGGTGAGAACACAAATGCAAATATAATACATTTAGGACATTTATGGAAGGTTTTGTCTCTAACTCACAAAGAAAATGATTTAGAGAAACTGAACCTGTAAGGATCGATATACATTTTCTGGAAAAAAATGTGCATTTTAATTTGTTTTTAAAAATATTTCTTTCTTGGGTAAAACCTTTCTTCCTGGTAGAAAATTAATATGTCAGGGAAAAGAAATTTAATTCTGTCACCAGTGTGACAAGTTAGTTTTCTATTAACGTGGAAGTGTTGTTTTCAACTTGCAATCTCGGTTTTTCATTCTATATTGCTTATATTGAGTCAATCCCAACTCCTCATGATTCCATAGACAGATCCAAGCAGTTTTCTTCCTATTATTATAGAAGGAGTTTGCTCCTGCTTCCTCCTTGCTAGGGCTCAGAGAGAGTGGCTGGCCCAGTCACACAGCTGGCATCATGCTTAAGACAATTTAAGGTCCCCTGGTTTCTAATCCAGCTTCTTTAACAGGCTGTTTCGGAAACCATATCAGAGGGTAGATGTTTCTGTGTGGTGGTAAGACACAATGAGGCTTAGCTTTCAGTGAGCTGTGCTGGAGAACCTGGGTCTATCCCACTATAGGTTAGAAACAGAATTTTAACCCTGTGAATTATGAGTAGCCTTGAAACTCAAGTTAATGCCACAAGATGGCATTTTTTGGTGTTTCAAACAGTATACAGTTAATGAGTGGAGAGGGATTAGGACCATGGATGCTATCTCTAGATAAAACTTGTTCTCATCCATTATTTCTTTGTGAACTGAGTCTATGTGCTTACAAGTTGTGTGTGCACAAGCTCTCTACATGCACTCAGGGATTCTGCAAAATGGCTAGGCTTTGTTTGCAAAGGAATAATGAATGCATGGGGTCAGAGGCAAAGATAGTAGACAGATTTTTTTCTGCCCCCACCCCTCTTCATTGCATGCTGTTTCCTAATGTTGAAAGCTACTAATGTTCAGAGCTGCTGAGATGTCTTGTAAGCAGGAGCAGGACACCACTGGGGGCTGAAAAGAGAGCAACATGATTAATTGTGTTGGCTTGTTAAAATGTTTTAATTAAGGTAAGGAAATTTCCTGTCTGCAGAGAAGCCAGATATATGAAATCCAACTAAAACTTTCATGACTGGCAATTTGACACTGCTAGCAAAGTTACCAGATGCTGCTGTGGTAATTGATGGCCTTGTATAAATTTAAATTAGGGCTTCTGTTATTAATTTTATCCCTGGAAAACTTATTGGTTTTGGAATAAATTCTTGCCAAATCTTGTATAGTGCATAGAACCTCCGCCTGGGAGCACTTGCTGTCCTTTCTCTAATAATGGAATTAGTAATGCTCTTGCGGTGTGAGGTGGTCTCCTTGCTAAGTGTACCTTCCTATTTTAAAGCAGAGAAACATCCTTTTCCTTCTGTTTACTTCAGAATTTGAAAACTGGTGGTTGGCACAGCAATTAGCAGAGGATCAGCTTTGAATAGCCATGTATATTACAGTGAATGGAAGGGAGAATATTGCTACACAAGGAAGGCTTCCCCACCCTGTCCTAATTTAGTCCTTTTGACCCTAAATTAAAAGATTTCTCTTTTAAACTCCTTTGTGCTGTGATTTCCAAAGAATGAACCCTTCCCATCCTCATCCTGAAATAAATGAAATCTAAATGCAGATCCCCCTCTATATTTGCTCACATCTCTTCTTGTTCTTGTCATTCGTTTCCTTCCCTTTTTCCACTGATTATTCAACCATGCATCTCTCTCCTTTTTATTCATCTGTTCTCAGAGGCACCAAAACTTTGTACTGTCTTTTACATGAAACCATTGTTCAGCGTGCACATTTTCCTGCAGCTTCAGCTGCCAGGAAACGATGTCCTTTCCCTGTAATAGGGCATAGGGGCATCTGGCGTGATTTGGGCATTGTCATGATTGATTGAGTACACTACAGCAATGACTGTATCATTTGTTCGGGGTGCCTGGGAGTGTTGGAGAGACAGTGATTCTCCTCAAAGCAGAGCAGTGACCGTGTGCACATTGGGATAAAGCTGGGGCTCGTTGCAGGGGGTTCAAGTGAGGATCCCAATCTGTCAATTGCTTGGTCCTGGATTCTCCTGCTGTTGCTGTTGCTGCTTCAGAGGCAGTGACTTTATCAGCATTTGGGCAGAAAGCAAGAGAAATTTGGGAATGGAAAGCAGTGAATACATGTAGGTACGCATAATACTATACACGTAAAAAGATTGGGTCCCCAAATTTGCAGTAACTGATGTAATGGCAACCATGTATGGTTTGATAAGAGGTTACTCCTCACTGCTACTACATGTCCTGTAAAAATGGCATGAGAGGCATGGAGAGAAGACATCAGACCTGTCAAAGTTGACCAAGTTACCAAGGGCAACAGCTTCTCTGTTTCAGTGTTTCTCCTTTCTCCATATACTGCAAATTCAAGAGACGGTCTCCCTCACACTTGTTATCCAGGAGACATAAAGCTGTCCTAAGGCACTGGAGCAAAGGAAGAAGCTGAGTGGAGTTGTACCGTACTTCTTCTCTCCTTCTTCAAAGTCTGACAGGAAGATACTGTGAATAAAACATCCCATCACTTCTCCCTTCCACAAGTCCTCTCTAAGTGTCAGAAAAAGTGTGGACCGTGCAGCAAAGGCTTATTTTACTCCCCTTAGTTTTCTGCATTTCAAGCTTCCTTTTTGACTGGACAGGATAGTTGCTGTAACAATAATCTAAAGCCATGGAATTGTACAAAGCTTCAAAACTGTCTTTGCTTTCACAAGGCTTAAAGCAAAGCACCCCTTTGTAACTGTTTTGTAAAATAACATCACCCCTGCATCTCAAAAATGAAACATAGCTGCTAGGGCAACTCCTACCCTCCCCAGTTATCAAGGTCAGATCTGGGCATTGAGAGATGGCGTCCTAACAGGTCAGCCATATATCAAGTTGGAAAAGTCTTCCACGTGATTTCTTTATTGCAGCAAGAAAGCGCTTCATTAAGTAAATCTGTGCTGCTCAAGTTGTATCAATTGTGTTGTTTCCCAGGGTGCTTAAAGGTCCAGTTCAAGCAGCCTGTGCCCTGTCTATCTCATAACTTGCCTTTCCCTACAGCAGCCCCCATAACAACAGTGACAATCTTTGTATTCGTAACTATCTGGGAGTGAGACTGGGAATGAGGGGCAGGAGAAGACCCTCTTTGGGATAAAAGGAGGCCTTGGGAGCAGCTGCCCTCAGGCTCTGAAATCATCTCCCACCAAGAATATCACAGTCCTTCTTGCCGGCTCGCAAGGGGTGTGTGTGAGATGTCTCTTTTTTTGCTTGGCCTTTGGTCTTGCCAACTGGTCTTTAAAAGGAAGACTCTCTAATAGATGTGCTTTAATTTATGCACACATACAGACATGCACCTTGGAAAGGCAGTGTAGAGATTTTTTAAAAAAAGAAAAAGAATCAAAGAAATTGTGCTATCTTCCTGCCCCAGGCTGAATTTAGATCAGGACTCAGCGCCATTCACAGTGTCTTTCATTGGCAGGTCACACAGCTTTGAAGTATATGAAATAATAAGAATGTCAGAATCTCACAAGGGCCTTAGGACTGTCAGAACCAGTGTAGAGGCCTGGAAGAAGGGAAGAAAATTCTTCTGAACTAACATTTCCAGCCTACCAATGTACTGGATGCTCAGACATGTTCAGTCAGGATTTTCATTGTAAAAGTTGAACTAGCTCACAATTCCTTTTTTCCATGGAAATTGTATGCTTCCCTCTTTCTCCCCCTTTCTCTCATTGCTGCTAATTTCTCAGTCCATTTTTACTTCTTCATCACCCACTCAGGAAGTACTTTTTTATTTTCTAATATTTGATATTAAGGTTTATCAATATGCTTTATCATACTATTTCCATGTCTCTTTTTTATTTACTGACCTGGTTGCTGGGAAAAGAAATATGCTAGTTAATAAGTAATAGCATAAGGATGGGCAGCTACCAGGCATCTTCTGGCTGTTTTGGACTATGGTCTCCACAATGCTTTGCTAATTACAGTGTTCACATGGGCTATTAATGGTGGAATTCAAATATCTGGAGGCTAGTGGATTTGTATAAGAACAAAGCCTTTTCTAAAGAAAATCCAGAAATTGCAATTAATTTGTTACATTCGTTATAGCTGCTCACTCCATTAGACTCTGAGTGTCTTACAAAAATCCAGAAAACAATAAAAAATAAATGCACGTAAACAGGCAGCCTGGGTTAAAACAATTATAACAATAAACCGTACAAATACAACAGGGTCCCCCACAAATGCATCAAAAAACACATTGACCCCAGAAGGCCTGGATACAAATATTTTAATATAGATTTCTTTGCTTACCTCAGATCACATAAGCTATAATGGCAGCATCTATAATGGCAGTTTATTAAAGATATATTTGTCCCATTATAATCAGGGAATTGTCAAAGCTATAGGGCTGTACTTGCCATTTCCATGTTTCTAAGTTTTGTTATGGAAAATGCTTCAATGGAGAATTTTTTAGGGTGGCGGGACAGGACTTCAGTTTTAATTGTCATTGCCATGCCTAGCATATAGTAGTCTTCTGCAAATGTATAAAGCACCTTGTGATGTGCTGGATATCAATATTCATAAAAACACATTTAAAAGTATTATTTTCATGACGAAAAGGCCATGAGAAATATGGTAGCTCTGATTAAAAAGGGACAATTGGAAGGCAAGCAATGGGAAGAGGAAAAATAAGGGTGTGACTCACCATTCTCCAGATAGACCTTATATGGGTAGTCTTCTGCTTACTAGCATAACTGAGTCCACACTTTCAGTTGTAAGTTGTGATGGTTGTAAAGTGGGTCATTATCAGTGGTGGGTTCTGCCCAGTTCGCCCAGTTCCGCCGAGCTGATAGCAGTGACGATATGACGTCACCGAACTGGTTCTGGCCGCCCCGCCCCCCGCCGCCCCCCCACACCCCCCGCATTATTCTTATCTTTTATTTGGCCCCACCTCCAATCTATTGCTGCCTCCTGACTCCCAGCTGATGGCTAGAGGGAAAAAAACCATTTAAACTCTTGCCATGGGGCTTCAAAGGGCCGCCCTACAGCTGATCAATGTTAAAAGAAAACAAATGAGTAGACCAGTGCCTACAAAAATACATGAATAGATCAGTGCCTGCAAAAATACATGAGTAGATCAGTGCCTGCAAAAATAAATGGGTAGATCAGTGCCTGCAAAAATATTTATTTATTTATTTATTTATTAGTTTGATTTATATGCCACCCTTCTCCAGAGACTCAGGGTGGCTTACAATGCATTAAGCAATAGCCTTCATACTTTTGTATATACCTGCTTAGTAGGGCTTTTGCCCCCCCCCCAAGCGGTGTACTTTTTTATACAAAGTCAGCTTATTGCTCCCACAATCCGGGTCCTCATTTTACCTACCTCGAAAGGATGGAAGGCTGAGTCAACCTTGAGCCTGGTGAGATTTGAACTTGCAGTAATTGCAGGCAGCTGGCAACTATGTACTTCTTTAACAGCACTTAGTCCACTGCGCCACCAAGGCTCAGTATACATGAGTAGAGCAGTGCCTGCAAAAATACATGAGTAGATCGGTACAGCCTGGTAGACCAGTACCTCTGCTAAATCCTAAATAATTGTCACATGACCATCAAGCCATGCCCACAAAATAAGCCATGCCCACAGAACCGGTAATAAAAAAAATTAGAACCCACCCCTGTGACCACACCCGCTTTCAGGACCCTTTTTGTGGCAATCATTAAGGGAACCCATTGTTTGCTATTGGGTGGTTTTTGCCAGAAATTGGCAAAGTAAAAGTTCTGGTAAAAACATCATAAATCATAGTGATGTGATCCTGGGATGTTACAAATGGCCATAAATGCAGGCTGTTTGCCAAGTGTCAAAATGCAGTCATGTAATCATGGAGGGGCAAGGGTACCATTAGAAGGCTGAATCTGGGTCATAAGTAGCTTTTTCAGGCTCTCTCGTGAACTTCAAAATGTTGTTAAGTTGAGGATTACCTGTATCCAAGCTGGGAGTGAGGAGAGAAAGTGTACCTACAATACTTGTAGGTCCATATGCTTATTATCTTATGTACACCAAGAACCCGGTCATCAGGCTTTGCCTGTGGAAAAACCAATATATGCAGCTTTGAATTAATAGAGTTTTAATCCTTGTTTTCAGGAATGGTAGATGAGCCACCACATGGTACACTGATCTTCTCTCTATCATCTGATAGTCACATTTTACCTAATAGGAAGGCTGGCCTGGGTTTCAGGTATGTATACTTGAACCTATATATTCATTGCTTCCAAAGAATATATTATGACCTACAAGAAAGAAAATAAGAAATAAAAGTGGGAGAGAGGAGAGCAAAAAAAGTTCTCCCTTCTTTTCTGTTTTGCAGTTTCAATAATTTCTTACATGAAAAGAAGCTATTACTATTTTTGCAATCCCTCAGAAAGAAAGATAATAGACGTTTTCCTTTGTTGCCACTGGATTTTCCCTGAGAGTCCCAGAGAAACTGAGGGGAACAATCGTTTTCTTCTTTTTCTAGCTCATATTGAGACTAGAAGCTCAATTCTTCAGTTGATGATACTGACCTTGAGCTGCTTATGTACTATCGATTGCTGTGGTCAAGATGATGTTTCGAGACCATCAAGACAATCTCTACTAACAGCTTTCTCTCTGTCATTCATGGCTATCAAATCACTCCTTCCTCCTGTACTGAACTGGATGAATGCAAGTGACAGTGACTCATCCTTGCATTTTTCTGCAGGCTCAAGACATATTGTGTTTTGATTGTTCCAATTATTAGTGAATATTTTATTGTAGGGATCAGGAAACTGTCACATTTCTATTATCACTCTCTATTCATTTCTTTGGCATGCTTGGCAAGCTTCAGAAGCCATCAAACAATGACAAAGTGACGTTAAGTATAGGGATTGGTTTGTTGTACCCACTGTTGAAAGTAAATCACTTTGGGTGTGGGATGCAGCAGCCTCAAAACACCTTCAGCTCCAAATGTTCAGAATGAAAACCACGTTTTATATGGTTTATCATGTGAGGTTTTGCAATTTGTCGTAAAATGTCAAATCTATAATTGGGGTATGCTGTGGACACTTGAATTTTGATCTAAATTCTTGTAGCCCAAACTAAAAAATAGAATTCAAACCCCAGCAAATCTAAGCAGGTCAAGGCTGATGACCAGATCTTGGCATATACTTGATCATTAGGTAATCAATAAGTTTTATAACAGGAGATAGTAAGCCTAGAGACCTCCATGGAGATTCTCAGCCATCCAGGTCATGGTTGTCCCTTTTATTTCAAAAGGCAACTGACTGAAAGAAAGTCCAGTTGCCTCTTGAAAAAAAGCATCTTTGGGACCTAGAGACCTCCACATATTATTGTATACCATCTCTCTTCAGTCCCAGCCAAGGTATTAGGAACTTCAATCTGTCTGAACAACTATGGCTTTCATCCCTATTTTCCCTTTTCTGGTTGTTTCCCCTCAATGCCATGTTATTGCCAGAGTTCAAAACATAATTTATACCAATCCTGGAAGATTACATGTGGAGTTAGTGTAAGAAAAAATGATTCACTCACCCTAATTCCTCAGTACATCTTGATCTGATTTTACTGCATGCTGAAAGATCTTTATCCTGTATCTCATGTAACATGTCTGGTTATATCTCTACTGCTAGCAAAGGATGAAGCACTTCATTAAGTTTTGTTTAGCATCCATTTCCAACAGGAGGTCAGGAACCCTTATTTTAAATTTAATTCTCTGAAGTCCTTAATAGTCTCCATTAGAGTGTTGAATATGTCTATTGAACTGCATAGTTGTCCCTAGGGGTGTGGACTGCTTGTCTAGGTAAAGATTTCCAACCAGGATAGCTTCAGACTAGAGTTAAACACCAAAAACGGTTCTTGTTGCATTGTGACAATCTGACTACAAAGTAAACATGAGCCTTCATGAGCCTTCTGGGAAACCATCAACTTTACACAGATGGCAAGAGTTGCTATGATATTAAAAGGCCCCCTAAAGAAGACATTAGTGATGTTGCTGAATTTCACATTTCCAAGTGAGGAAATGCAAATCTCAGCAGCTCCTAATACACACCTGAGTTAGAAACCTCAGAGTCTTAATAATCTTTCTCTGTATCCATTTTAATTTGAGTTGAAGGATATTTTAAGTCTTCTCTCTGTCACTTATTCACTTACTGTGTCTACAGGACACAAAAAGATGATCAATGACAGTAGTAAAGTAATAAAGTTTCTTGTTTTATTATTTTAAAATGTGTTTAGTATTTTAACTGTAATATGTTTTTTTAATTGTATGCTGTCCACAGTCATTGACCAATTTAGCTTTAGAAATTGAATAAATAAATGAATACTATTACAAAACATGAAGAAGGGATTGCAGAACAGAATTTGCAGAAAAAAATGTTTGACAGGTTTCAGGCCTTGGAGAAAATGGATAGAATGGATGTTGTCATAGTCCTATTGCAATTTTTGAGAGTATGACCAAATGCTCAGAATTTATCTTAAACTAACCAAACTTCAAACTTCTTGAAACTTGGAGAAAATCACTATCAGTATAACTATCAAATTCTGCTTCCTAATATGAAGCCATATGCCAAGTGGCATATCTAACTTTGTATGGTAGACATAGGAAGCATTAGGATATTGTGCCAAAGTATCACCTCAAAGGCAACTACAACAGTCAATTTCTCCTGCTTCAGGTTTCAGCACGCATGTACAGACCGTTTCTTGGGAGATTATCAGTTTTACTTCAAGGCTGGAGAGTTAACAATGAAGCAAAGGAATGTAAATGAAGCAATTGACTTCCTGCAAAGTTTGTTTGAAATAGGAGCACACAGAAGAATTGTCTAAAGTCAGACCAAGCCTCAGAGCCAGATCAAGGTTGTCAGCTAGTCCAAAGGTCAGAAGCTGAAGACTAGAATTCATACTTAAGTGTCACACACAAGCCGGAAATCAGTCCGTCAAACATGGTGGTGGAGAAGTGATTAGAATGCAGTATTGCAGGCTAACTCTGCCCACAGGTCTGGAATTCGATCCTGACCAGCTCAAGGTTGACTCAGCCCTCCAACCTTCTGAGGTCAGTAAAATGAGGACCAGATTGTTAAGGGCAATATGCTGAGGCTATAAACTGCCCAGAGAGTGCTGTAAAGCATTATGGGGCAGTACATGAATCTAAGTGCTATTTCTGTTGTTTCCCACAGAGATGGACTCAGAGCTGTTTCTTAAAACAAGGCTATGACTGGTTGCCAACAATCACAAGGTCTACTCCTTTGAATAGTGAGAAGCTTAATAGATCTTCACTATTTTGCTCTCTTCTCTATTTGTCTGGTACGGGCACTGGGAGGCCTTAGGTCATCCTCACTTGACTTTTCCATTGACTCAGGTGGTGTCTGTGTTTAATCAATCTCATGTGATTCCTATCTCTGTCCTTCCTGAGGCTGACATTCCACAGGCTCAGCTAAAGCATCTTTTTCAGGGTCAGATTCAAACTCATAATCTGAGTCCTAAACCTGGACCATGAGGTAATTCTTGTTTCCATAAATTGATAGTTTGGCTCAGTCATTTTCTCTGAGCCCAATCTACCTGACAGGATTGCTGTTGTGGGAATAATGCCTCTTTGAATGTGTGGAGGAAAGCCAGGATATACATTTAATAAATAAATACGCTAATTAAATGATTGACACCCTGCACTGAGGTAAAAACGATGACAGATAGACACAGGTGACAATGAATTCAGCAGTAAGAGTTCCTGACTGTGATCAAAGCAGCATGTCTAGTGCTGCATTTTGTTGGCTTTGTAATGGCAAGAATTTTATTAGGACTATGAGGACATTGGCCTTTTTTATTGTGTATATTTGCATAGCCAGTGCATGCGTCAAATAACCTGGCAACAGTTTGCATTTTACTTTCTTCCCAGACTGGTATCCTAGCTAACTGGTGGCTAATTGGCATTCCTTTGTTTACTCTGTTGTAAGCAAAAGCTCAATAATCAAGCTTAAAGAACGATATGGTGAAGCTAATCCATCTCTTAGCCTTTATCAAGACCCACTTTACTAAAGGTCCAATTTGAAGGGGATGAGAAAGAACTGTGTAAATTAATGTTTACATGTGACTTCCACACATCTTATAGTTGCCAAGTTTGAAGAAGAGTGGTGTAAATGCTATGGCCAATGGTGCTTTGATTTAAAACTGTTCCTATTGCCTAGTTCTAGATTTGTAAACTGGAAGGGGGAATTCATCATTTATTAAGTGTCTGGTTCAGATTTAGATACTATGGAGCACCTGTACTAAATAGTTAATCCAAACAGTCTTTTAAGATTGTCTGTGTTTAGTCATGGATTTGAATTGTGTATTGTATATTTTATCTTGGGGTTAGCAAATTATGAAGAAAAAGAAGGAATACTAGTGAAGTGTTACGAGAAGTGAGACCATGATGCCTCTGATTATTTTGGAAATCACTTGGGTTGGGAGATCACAGTCGTCTTCGTAATGTGAAGTGTATCCTCATATCCTCAGTCCTAGAAGTGGGGGGAGGATACACAGCTACTACTGGTTGACTGAACAAATGTTAAACTATTACACTTTTTCCCCATCTTCCAGAAACTGAGAAGACTTCTATAATTGTGTGATAATTGAGGATAGGTGGAGAATGTGTGTGTGTGTGTGTGTATTTGAGAAACTAGTTTTCCCTCCCGTAAGAACCTTATTACTCACATTTTTCTATCCTTATGAAATCCTTATATGTGTTGTTACATATTGCTTTGTTGAGGTTAGTGTATATTTGTGAATCCCTAAGAAGAGTATATGCAAGGAATCCTCAAACAAATAATATATTTTGCCTTTCTTTTTAGCTGTAGATATTTGTTCTTGGGTACACAAAATATATCTCTCATACTAAGTAGTCCCTTCAACTAACATTTTCCATTCCCAAGTAACCACTTGATGGTCATTGCTCTATAAAGATAAGGATAAAATAATCTCTTGCCTTATGTTCTGTGAAATAAGACTTATTTCCTTGTGGGGATGTTTATTGTCCTGCTGTTATATTCTGATTAGCTTAGTAAGAAAAGTTAAAATTAGTAAGGACTTTATCCTACCATATAGCATGTTCCACATGGAATGGCCATTAGGATTTTCCTATGATTTTCCAGGATAGACAGAGTAATAAGGAGCTAGATCTTTTTGTTAATTTCACACTGCCTTCCTTAACCAGTTCCTAATATATTGGTTTGGTAATGATGGGCACCATGTTCCAATATGCCTATTAAAGGAGGCCACATGATTTCAGAAGGCAATGAGAGTGAGCCTTGAAAACCTAGCTATCTTACCAAATTTCATTCCTTCCCTACATCATAGTGCTCATTTCCCTCTTGTGTGTTCATAGTGTTTTTCAGGTCTCAAAGGCTCAGCAGCTCAATTTACCGCCAGCACAGTTATATTGTTTCATTGAAAATAATTCAAGAAGCCAGTATATTTTCTGTTCTCCTTGGTTTATAGCACTTTTGGTCATCAAGCTCTGCACTGATCAGTGAGCATAACGTTAAGAATGTTAGGTGGTCTCTGTTTTAGACACAATTGTACCGTAAACAAATTTAGATTAATATTCTACTCCGCACTTTTTTTCGTTTGCTTCAGAGATTCCTTCCAAAGATTCTATGATGTGAGACATGATTATGTGTCTTTGAGTTATGGAAATTCCATTTCAATTTTCTATATTAATTTCATACATCAGATCATACCAATCATCTCTTGATACTGACAGTATTTGCTGTGCACCAGTAATTATTTCTGTAACCTGGCCTGTTTGCAACAAGTGTTGTGTATATTTCCCAGGTCCCAAACCAACCTGGGTAATTAGAGATGTGATCTGACAATTCTAGAGCCTTCCAATCCTTTGGCTTGCAGAACTGGGAACTCTACTCTCCTATTCCTTTTCCATACAGATTAATCAATGGCATGCTCCAACTGCTGAAGCCTTTACTTGGAGACCATTGGGGCATATCCAGTGGTGGGATTCAGCCAGTTCGCACCACTTCGGGAGAATCGGTTGTTAACTTTCTGAGCAGTTTGGCAAACTGGTTGTTGGAAGAAATCATTAGGGCAGAGAACCGGTTGTTAAATTACTTGAATCCCACCACTGCGCATATCTATATGATAGTGTCTAATTGAGTTGAGGAATGATTAGCTTGATAAAGATCTGGACTTAAGTCCCATAATGCAATTTGCAATTGGTCTCAGACAGATGAGTTTCTATTTCCTTTATCCAGTAAGGCTCACTATGCTACATGCTGGCATGTTTATAAAGCTGGAATGAGCAGCTGAGGGATGCCTCCCAATTACACCTGTTGTTGAAGAATAATCATTTTTGTTTTAACCTATGCGGTTTTAGGGGGTGTTGTAGTACCCCCTAAATACTTGAGCATTTCTGCAACAGAACATCTAAAGTGTCTTGTAAAATTTGGAGGCTATTTTGACACTTACCTGCATTATTGTTTCCGGCAAATGTTCAAAATTTATTTTACTAAGGATCTCTGCTACTGTTGGTGCTATATAACATCATGGTCAGATTCACACATCGAGCTAATCCAGAATATGGCATGTCGAGTTTGATCTAACAATAAGAGAAAATAAACCAGAATTGAGCAAGGAGCCATGATTACTGTACTTCGCTCTTTAGTAACTGGTTCTGGATTCTTCAATAAACCCAGGTTAAAACTAACCACCATTTCATGAGATATGTGACCACAACCCATATACAACAATTAGTAATTAGAAAAGAGATTTATTTATTTATTTTGATTTTACTTATACCACAGCTCTTTATTTGATCAATATTGTCACAGAGCACTATTTCATTTTATATTAAAGATAGTGATATCAAATATGAAGTGCATACTTATCTAGTTTATTGTGTGCCTGATTTATGATAACATGAAATGGGGCTCAGTTAAACTGCTATGAAAGTTCCTATGGCAGTGGTTTCAGTGAATAGAAAAGGTTTTGGTTGGCGAATAAACTCTAGGAAAAGAAACCATGGCCAGTGATTGACTATTTGGTATTGCTTAATCTATTGCTTGTTGTTGATATGCCTTATTATTATTCTTGCATACAAGCCTACAGCTTGTATTGATTAAATCAGCATCAGAAAATAAGCCCTGAAGCCTCTTAATTAGGGAAATGAGGAAGAAATTGAACATCCAGCCCAAAAGCTCTGATTGTACCAGCACAAAACTCTGTGATGAGATGCTGGGACAAGACAATCTAGAGACTAGCCAAGGAACATTCATTTCATATCCTTCCTTCTTGCCCAGCCAGAGGATAGCAGGTCACCCAACATAGTTTAAAATGGAGCTGCTAAACGATCTATTTGCTAACAATTTTGACACACCCAGGGTCGACACATAATTCTAAACTATAATGGGTGCATTTGCAGATCATGCTAAACTAAAACAAACAAAGCCAATTATAATCTAGCTATATTATGTGCAAAGTCTTTCTGTTGTTACACTTGGCAGAAACTTTAAGATGTTCTAGTTTTCAAGTGGCATCTTGAAATTGATTTCATTCTTGCTGCTCTCCTTAGTTCTGATACAATAGAACTGCAGCTTTCAAAGGCATAGGGATCCTGCCAAAATACAAAGGCTGACAACCCAGTGCTTTGCAAAGCTGCCAGAATGGATGCTGTTCCGTTAAAAAAAAAACACCAAAAAAACCACCCCTCTGTTCTTAAGACAGTTGACCGATAAGTTGCTCTTCTAGTTATTCACTTCTATTTTCCTCTGTCTCATAATAGGATATAAAATTGGAGAGGAGGCAAGCATTCTCTGCTACAATACTCATCCAAAGCTAAGAGTCTGCCATTTGGCTATTGTTTTGCCAGGTCCCAACAGCTCATTGCCTTTCTTGGTTCTGGATACTGCTGCTGGGCTTAAAGGCAGAGAGAAAGTCATGATATCGTCTTCTGGGAAATAACTGGTACCTCCAGATAAGCATGCAAATGCACATTGGATGAGAATAGCTGCTTGAAAGGAATGGAAGGGCAAAATGACTAACAATTTAGGGCTGACTGGAGGCAGTCAAGAGGAAGCCACTGGCTCTTGGATTATTTATGCCAATTGGTACCATAGTGTACTTTACTCAAATAGGAATTTGTACCCTATTCTCTCTCCTTTCTTTTTAACAGAATAACAGAGTTGGGATGAACCTTGGAGGTCGTGTAGTCCAACCCCCTGCTCAAGCAGGAGACCCTATACCATTCCAGACAAATGGCAGTCCATCTCCCCTTGAAAGCCTCCAGTGGTGAAGTTCTCACTACTTCTGAAGGCAAGCCGTTCTACTGGTTAATCGTTCTCACAGTCAGGAAATTTCTCCTTAGTTCTGAGGTTGCTTCTCTCCTTGATTAGTTTCCATCTGTTGTTTCTTGTCTTGCCTTCTGGTGCTTTGGAAAATAAGTTGACCTTCTTTTCTTTGTGGCAGCCCCTCAAATATTCCATAGCAAACATGAGGAAAACTCTTAAAAATATCACCGGTTACAGCAAACCTCCTTCCCATGTTGAAGGAGATCAACAACTGACTTTTGAGAAAACTACTGCCACCCATCTCCACAATCCCCATCTCAAATACACCAACAACAGCCAAGCCTCTTACAACTGACCCCTCCCATTAGGCCCGCCACCTCTGGTGATTACAGAAAATGAGGTGCAAGGTCTATTTCACAGACAAAAGCCAGGAAAAGCACCAGGCTCAGAGAAGATAACTCCTTCTTGCTTAAAAGTTTGTGCTGACCAACTGGCCCCCATCTTCACCCACATCTTTAATAAATCACTGGAGATGTGCTATGTTCCTTCTTGCTTCAAACGCTCCAGTATCAGCCCAGTGCCGAAGAAACCCTCCATCAAAGAACTGAATGACTTCACACTGGTTGCTCTAACATCTGTAGTTATGAAAACCTTTGAAAGGCTAGTGTTGTCCCACCTGAAAACCATCACTGTTAGACCCCTTGCAATTTGCCTACCGAGCAAATAGATCAACAGATGATGTTGTTAATATGACTCTGCACTATATCCTACAACATCTTGAATCTCCAAAGACCTACACAAGGATCCTCTTTGTAGACTTCAGCTCAGCATTCAATAGCATCATTCCAGATATTCTTCTACCTAAACTAAATCAGCTAGCTCAGTAGTGGGTTTCAATTTTGGTCACTATCTGTTTGCTCGTGGGTGCACTCACACTCACACATGTGCATGATGCTTCTGCGTATGCACAGACACATGTGGATGGGTGGAGCCTCCCACCGTTGCTGTTACTGGTTCACCTGCTCCGGGGCGAACCGTTAGCAACCCACCATTGAGCTAGCTATACCTGACCACACTTGTAAATGGATCGTAAGCTTCCTAACAGACAAGAAGCAAAAAGCTTTGTGGTGCAACCGGAAAAATCTTGAACTAAACACACTCAAAACCATAGAAATGGTGGTAGATTTTAGGAGAAAACCTCATATACTACCACCTCTTACAATACTAGACAACACAGTATCAACAGTAGAGACCTTCAAGTTTCTAGGTTCTATCATATCTCAAGACTTAAAATGGACACCTAAAACCAAAATCTTTATCAAAAAAGCACAACAAAGAATGTTCTTTCTGCACCAACTTAGAAAGCTCAAACTACCCAAGGAGCTGCTGATTCAGTTCTACTGAGGAATTATTGAGTCTGTCATCTGCACCTCTATAACTGTCTGGTTTGGCTCTGCAACCAAACAAGACAGATACAGACTTCAACGGATAATTAGAATGGGCAGAAAAAACAATTGCTACCAACCTGCCTTCCATTGAGGACCTGTATACTGCACGAGTCAAAAAGAGGGCTGTGAAAATATCTACAGACCCTTCACATCCTGGACATAAATTGTTTCAACTTCTACCCTCAAAACGATGTTATAGGGCACTGCACACAAGAACAACTAGATACAAGGACAGTTTTTTTCCCGAATGCCATCACTCTGCTAAACAACTAATTCCCATAACACTCTCAAACTATTTACTAAGACTGTATTACTATTCTTCTTCTCATCCTTCCTATTACCTATCTCCTCCCACTTATGACTATAACCATGTTGCTTGTATCTTTCCAATTTATATTGTTTTATTTATGCTTTGATTGCTTATTAGTAACTTATGACTATCACCAAGTGTTCTATCTTATGATTCTTGATGAATGTATTTTTTTCCTTTTATATACACTGAAAGCATGTGCACCAAAAACAAATTCTTGTGTGTCGAATCACACTTGGCCAATAAAGAATTCTGTTCTGTTCTGTTCTAGTTTAGTCCATTCCATTCTAAATATTAGAATACTGCTTTCATGTCTCCCCTAGTCCTTCTTTTCACTAGAAATACCCAATTCCTGCAACCGTTCTTCATATGTTTTAGCCTCCAGCCCTCTAATAATCTTCATTGCTCTTTTCTGCACTCTTTCCAGAGACTCAACATCTTCTTATATGCAAAGCACAGAGCTCCAGCTCTGCATGAAGCCTTATTAATTCTAGTCCGTGTAGAATCCATAGACTGATCTCATGGGCCTCGGGGTCAAAACCAGAGTTTCACATCCTTGGTGGCCCAAAACCACCCAGAAATTGATCCTGAGGATGGAAGTTACTATAATAGAAGAATGTGAAATCATCTGTGAAATATAAGACAGGGGGGGAGAAGAGAAATATTTGTAATGTAATTGTATTGGCACACATGGCTGTGTAAAGGGAATACCTTCAAGCCTACTGTCCAGAGCATAAATGCATTGGATAGATGAAACAAAGATAAAAATATGTGCTATATTTATATCTTGCCTTTCACAGAGGTGCTCAAGATGGCATTTGTAGTGCTCCCTCCTTTCTCCTATTTTTCCCTACAACATACCTGTGAAGTCATTGAGAAAGAAGACCTAGGATGCATCTGAGGCTAGGAGCAATCTACATCTCCTTTGTGGCAGTCTAGCACATTAACCACTATCCCATCCATTCTCTAAGATCACACTAAGAACATTTTATCTGGGTGTGAAAAGAAGGCCAATTTCTATGTTTGTTTTCCGTTTATCGTAACTCTTTGGACTATAGTTTTGCTCCTCTTTGTTTTCCGTTTTCAGTTTATCGTAACTATTTGGAGTACAGTTTTGATCCTGTAGATAACTTCCTTTGCTCTAGAAAGGGAGATGAAGACTTTTACTTGATTATTGGCAACGGCAGGATGAGAACTGTGTTATAACTCCATTAGATCTGATGTACTAACTGCTAACATAACAAGGTTGGAGCATCAAACCATGCATTGATCTCAAGCAGAGTTTGAAGTTGTTTGTTGGGCTATGAATTCTTTTGCATGTCAGCTCAATCACTATGGAATAACATTCTTATTACTTCTGGGGTTTTTCTTCCAAGTATCTAGTCTCCTGGTATATGTCAGAAAATACTTCTCTACACAGTTTATCTGCTCTTATGTGTCACCAGTAGTAGGCAAACCTAACTCCTGAATTCATTTTCAGTATTACAGTAACTGAATTCTTTGGAGTTGGAGGGTTTTTTCCTCCTAACTTTGTTCTATAACAGGCCTGGAATATAATGTTTATATATATTTGCATTTGAAAAGAATTTCACAGCTAAGTATATACTCAGCACAGTGAAAATGATTTGCATACTACTTGCATAAATTCACATCTCAATAAATTACTGTCCAAAATCTAGTACAGACATATGTGCCACATACATTTAACAGTCATGAAATTCATAGCAGGCAAGAAGAGCAGTTCTGTACATTGTGGTGTTACATCTTCCACTAAATGCTCTCTCCCAGAATATATGCACAGTGCTGGAAATTCTGATGTAGCAAAAAATGGGATCAAGGATTAAGATACACATACAGAGTGCAGCTTATCAATAAAAGCACACTGACATTGCAAGCTTTATATAAACTGGATTTCTTAATCACAGCTTCTCATACTTGCAACCTACACAGAAAGTTTTAATGGCTACTAGTAAGCCATTATTTCATTCTCATCTGTCAGTATTTTAGGCAAGGTTGATTTCAGAGCTGCAAAACATTCAGTAGCAGTTATATAGGAATGTCAGCGCTGATAGCTTGGAAGAAAGCTGTGTTGATAGATACAGAGAAATTAAAGCGTTTCTTAAAGTGTTAGTTTAATAGGGTTGCCAGGTCTGCTTCCAAAAAATAGCAGACAAGCAGGGTGTGTGTGTGTGTGTGTGTGTGTTAAGTAGTAAAAAAATTAAAAAAAAATTTACAATTAAATTATATATTTTCTTACAAACATTTTAACACACCATTTTAGATCAGTCGACACAAGCTACAATACATTTTAAAAATGTGAACTGTACATAATTTTATAATATATTTTTATTTTAATCTCATCATTAATTTTTTCGGAGAATCAAGTTCAATGGATATTCGATCTTTGTCTCATTCTAACTTATGGAAAAAAAGACAAAACACGATTCTCCTATCCTTATTCTCTTAGACTGTACAGCTTTAGATTACGTACCATTTCATCATAAAGCTTTTGAATAAAAAAAATGTCCACTATTTTGTGAAAAAAAATAGTGAACATAATGTGAAAAAAGCAGACTGTCCGCTTAGATAGTGGACACCTGGCAAAGCTCAGTTAAACTTATTTAAAATAAGTTTAACTGAGCTACAATTACAGGAAAATTCTGGGCATCTGCATTTTTGGGATCAGTTCTGACTGATGTAGCCTCTGATATCTTGCCAGTCTTCCCAATGTGCCTTCTAGATGTGGTAAACTTTAGCTCCTATAATCCTCGATTAGCATTGCCTGTGCTGACGTGAATGTAATGAACAATTCTGTTGGAACAAGCCAAGATCCATCATTTTTTTTTCTTACAGTGGTCCAAAAAAATGTGTCTGGAATGCTTCCACAAGTAAGAGGGAAGCATGTCTCTCTCCCTTATTGTTCCCCTGTAATTAGTATTGAGAGATAACCCAATCAAAGGTAACACTAAGCTTTGATAGACATGTCAGTTTCGTCCAGTGGTTAAGGCACAAGGCTAGAAGCCAGAACATTGTGAGTTCTAGTCCCTTCTCAGGCATGAAAGCCAATTGGGTGACTCTGAGTCTGTCTCAGCCCAACTCACCTCACAGGGTTGTTGTTGTACGGAAAAATAGGAGGAGGAAGGAATATAATGTGTGTTTGTCACCTTGAGTTATTGATAAATAATAAATTAATATTTAAAAATTAATAAAGAGGCAGGTTATAAATAAATAAATGCCCTCCATGAATTTACCACATATTCTTTTAGAGCCATCCACATGAGTGACCCTCGTTTCTTCTGATGAATTCTACAAGTTTATTATGCATTATGTAAAGAAATACTTTATCTGTTTAAATTGTCCCATCAGGTTTATTAGAAAGTTCCTACTCCCACTATTTCAAGGGGAAGCCTTTTTGTTGTCCACTTTTTCCATTCTGTGCATGATTTTCTACATTAGTGCCAATAGCTAAATTTACTCTGATTCCTAGTTTATTTGGGTGTGTTCCTTTCCCAGCTAAATTACCTTGCAAAAATCTCAATGCATTTTTGGAGGGTACCATTTGCTCACTCTGGTTGTGAATTTCCAACTGCCTTCCCTTTTTCTGAAGCTTGCTGGTTAAGACCAATGTGAATTATAGATATTAATATCCAAATGTGCCTGAAGGACATTAGATGAAGATACGCTGAGTTGTGTGATGGTAGCAAAATAAAAAAAGAAATGGTTACTTGGGCTGCCCTGCAGGATAAAGCATTGCACTAAGTTGTAATAGTTTCCATCTACTGTGCAATCAACAGTTCAGCACAATCCAGTGTTTGATTAAGTTGTAGTCCAGACTGAGCCTCTCAATACGATCACAGTATATGGTAACAAAAAGCTATGTTCTGACCAAAGTAGTATTCAAAGCTGAAACCTAATCTAGGCAAATACAGACAAGCCCACTAGCTTGTTTTTCTTGTCTGAGTGATGTCATAAACCTGATTTTCCAGCTTCTCTGTTTATTTAGATATGGTATTAATGTCAGCATATTTTCTTGTAGTACAACCAGAACTATTTCAGCTCTTTGCAACCTGGTGCCCTCTAGCTGTATCTGATTAAAACTCCATCATTCTAACCAAGATGGCTAGCTGGGGAGTGACAGGATTGTAATTCACCAAATCTGGAAGATGCCATGCTGTGGAATGTTGAACTGTCCATGAATAGTACTCATCTGTCCTACTCTTGACCAGAGCTTCTATCCATAGATCTTTTTCCTTCTTTATTTGGCCGATAGCATGTGTCTGACCATGTCTTCTCTGAATGGGAATGTTATAAGTGGAAAAAATTTAAGAGCATTGCTATTTTTAATTTTGCATACAAGCTTCATAAATAAGTTGCTGTTTTTATTTTGAGTTCTCTCTTTCATATGTGCTACCCACTTCCCCCACCCCCTTTTCTGGCAAAGATTTCTTTTTCTGATATTCTTTTATTTAATACTTTTGCTGAATAGAATTTACATAAAACAAGTCACTAAACCATCAAGAACAGCAATGCTCAGACTTTGCCAAGAGTGCATTGGCCATACTTATTAGTATAGCTATTAGTACTGGTATAGTGCAATGGGCATAAAGAAGATTGCAGAAATTTAATCTTAGGCAACATTTTCAGAACAAGAGGAATTCCTCCATTTGTCTCAAGCTCTATTCTCTGTCTGTCTCAAGCCATTTACATGGAATCTGACCCGGTGGGCTTTTTATCCTACTCTCCAGTCCAAAGATGGGCCAGGCTGTTCTGTTTTCCTGCATTCAACACTTTTCAAAATTTCTGGACATCTTTCCACTGCTTGTGGACCTCCATAGCACCCTCTAGTGCAGCGTTTCTCTATCTTGACAACCTGAAGATGTGTGGACTTCAGCTCCCAGATATCCCCTGCCACGTTGCCTACAGAATTATGGGAGTTGAAGTCCATACATCTTCAAACTGCCAAGGTTGAGAAACACTGCCTGGCTTGAGTAAGAGGTGATAGTATTCTGGCCTGTAGTTCTGCCATATTTACTGCACCATCTTCTGGAAATAAGGGATGAGTGAGAAGTCTGAGCTATTCCTGTATGGGTGTGGATGAGATATGGCATCTGGTAGTTCCAGATGGGTTCAGCAATCCCTGGCCTATATCTAAACCCCTGGGTGAGTATTTTTTTTACCCCACTTAATACCAGAGTGTAACAATATTGCAAGAACCATGCCCTGGGGAGATGGGTGGACTGGCTGAGGTTTAAATAGCTGAGATCTAGTTAGCAAAGTAACTGATATATAAAGTAAATTAATTTGCTCCCTACGGCATGGGAATCACTGTCAAGAAAAGCCTTTATCTGAAGCTCCATTATCAAATTCTTTGTAGTGGCCGATCAAGAGCAATGCTGGTGTGAGAACATATGCATAATACAGTGCTGGTTTTCAGCAGTCAGTTCTGTTCACAGTGGCACTAGCTAGAAGTTGGATGGAGTCTTTGGTGGAGATATATGATACAGGCTGCATAATGCTGGCAGACTCTGTCAGATGGATTCCTCTTCCTTTTGATGTCTGTCTCAAGGTGGATTTCTTACTTTCAAAGGGTGATTGATATCAAATTTTCCACACATTCCCTCCAATTTTTCTTATAGGAGAGGACTGGGGTAAAATTGCAAGGAAAGTAGTTATTTCTGGAACTATATCAGGGTTGATACTTGAAACCAATTCTTCTTCTCCTTGGGGGCTGCCTGGGCCTTGTGAAGCCTCTGACTGTATTTCTAATATGTCACTCCAGAAATATTTTTGCCTTTCTTCTTCTTCTTTCTGTGTGTGGGATTGTGTCTGTATGCACACGTGTGCATACATGGTTTACTACTGTTCCAAATCTTTATTTCAGAATTGTTCATCTGGTATATATTACTGAAATGTTGATCTGCTCATTGTAAGATCACTATCATTCATATCCTTTTTCTTGCACTGTGGGGCAAGTTCATTTTCATCCCAGGCTGGCCAAGCCTTTTAGTAAAGCTTTTAGTTGTAAGTGGTCTTTGACTCCCTTTAACATTGATATTTGGACACAGAGATTGATGGCATTGTGAATTATTCATGGCAAGGTGGGATCCATTCCCATAACCAGATGGTAGGAAAGGGGGAAAAAACAGTCCTTCGCATTAAGAGCAGTTCTGAGACTGGATCCCTGTATTGCCAAGATGAATAGTTTCATTTCCTTTTTTTCCTGGGGGAGTGGGGGACCTCCAATATTTTGGCTGCAGTTTCTACCCTAGAGTCTTTGGCCCCAGCTAAACACAATTTTACATAGCCAGCTGCTATCATATTTAATTCTCAAAAAAGGCAACAAAGGAAATCAAGAGCTTTGGTAAAGAAGAAGAAAATGATAGTATTTGGCCATCATTTCTTTTTGGCTCTGATAATAAGTCCATAATTTCAAAGAGCTCAGGGCTCAGAAATCCTACTTTCTGTCAAAATGCTTGTTGGGTTTAGTGATGGGGAGCAATTGGAGTGCTCATTTTAATTAAACATTACAGCCTGTGGGAAGGACTGTATCCACCACAATACACAGTGTTAAAGGAATCAGAAAGGAGAGTCTTCTATAAACCTAGTTGAGTGCTTGGATCAGATGCAGAATTATTTTCTCATTCAATATATTCAATTTCAGTTTCCAGTGGAGATTTTCCACTCTTCTTCTTGGCTAGAATTGCCTTTCTGCTGGTCAACCTTCTTTCTGAGTTTCTGGGATTACCTGTCTGCCTAATTATTTCCTATGTAATTTGGAAACGATTCTTTGATAGGTTAAATATTGCTAGTTAACCTCCTGCCAAGAGACATTTTTCTGTTCATCCTTTTGTTAATTCTCTAACCTAGTGCCAATAAGTCAGTTCCTGTAGGATATTAGTTTTGGCTCAAATCATGCACTTAAAAATTAAACATTTGCCACCTAATCCTACAACCTCAGCAAAACTGATCTTTCTTATCCATTTAATGCTGGCACAGAGTAGACATGTCTAGCAGAGTAGGCATGTCTAGTAATATTAAGTCAGCAGAGCTACACAGCCACCAAAACTAATTGATAGTGTGACACTCCATGAATGAAAACCATGTAATTTGATGCCCTACTTTGGACACATTATAGAAAGAATTAGTTCTCTGGAGAAAACTCTAATGCTGGAAAAGATGGAAGGAAGGAGAAGAGGACAAGGGAAATGGACTCAGTTAAAGTGGCAATGAGTATACTGTTGGAAGACCTAAAAAACCAGGCTAGGGAGGAAATCTAGTTTTGCAGTCCCTAGGACCTAGGTATTGAGACTCACTTGATGGCATACAATCAATCAATCAATTTGGTGCCTGTCAGCACATCGTCAGGAAGCAAATTCCATAGTTCAAATTTCCATTGGATAAAGATACAGTTATAGAAAGTGCATTGGAATGGAACTAGGGTCTAAAATAAATAAAAATTGAGGAGACATGCTGCAGAGGAAAGAAAGCTCCCAAACTTTTGGAAGTGGTTGTTCACTGTGAATTCCGAAGGGAGTCACTCCCTTAACCCTGTGTGGACTTAATTTGACTCCAAACAAGACTGATCTTAAACTATCTCCACAGAGTTACTGTGTTTCCCTGCAAATAAGACCCTGTCTTATATTTTTCTGAACCCCGAAATAAGCCTTATTTTTGGGGGAGGTCTTATTATTTTGGGGTGCGAGGAGCAAGAAGGGCCTCCTCTTACCATCTTACTTGATTTCCACCTCTGTCTCCCTAACCTAAGGAAATGTGGTTAAATATTTTCAGGGAGGGCTTATTTTGGGGGAAGGCTTATTTTAGCGCATGTGCTCAAAAGCCCGATTGGGCTTATTATCCGGAGAGGTCTTATTTTTGGGGAAACAGGGTACATGATCGTCTAACTTGTACATGACATATAAACCCCTTACTTTAGCCTGCTTCTACGACTTAGGCTCAATCCTAAACAGACCTTGACAAAGTAGGACCACTGAAGCCACTTCTTCAACACAGATGTTTAGATGTTCATCTCTATTGCCACAAGATGGGATTGAAAATTGCTAGATAATTGGTCCCAAAAAGCAGAGGGGTGGGGATAGGTGGGAGCAGAAATGGCACTGAAAACTGTAGCTTCTTACCTGACAAATGGTGTTATAGAGATGGGAGGGCTGAATCATTTGTCTAGGCCGGTATTCAAAACTTATGCGAAACTTACTTGATTCAGGACTCACACATTACAGACATTATGATTTGGAGGGTAGAGCCGAGGACTTTGTGCAGTATCTGTATGACAAAATCGCTCAGATTCGGGAAGACTTGGACTCTGACTGGGTAGACTCAGGAGGGATGATGGGGGCAGGTCTTGAGAATGTTATCTGGGAAGAGTTTGATCCTGTGACTCCTGAAGACATGGACAGGATTCTGGATAGACTGAGTGCAGCAACATGTTTATTGGACTCGTGTCCCTCCTGGTTGGTGCTGACTTCTCGGGAGGTGACACGAGGCTGGCTCCAGGGGATTATAAATGCTTCATTGAGTGAAGGTGACTTTCCTGCCGCCTTGAAAGAGGTGGTGGTGAGGCCTCTCCTTAAGAAGCCTTCTCTGAACCCGGCAGTGTTAGCAAACTATAGTCCAGTCTCCAACCTTTACTTTGTGGCGAAGGTTGTTGAGAGTGTGGTAGCACGACAGCTTCCCCAGTACCTGGATGAACCGGTTTATCTGGATCCATTCCAGTCTGGCTTCAGGTCTGGGTACAGCACGGAAACAGCATTGGTCACATTGGTTGATGATCTCTGGAGGGCTCGGGACAGGGGTTGTTCCTCTGTTTTCTTTTTGGTTTTTTTTTGTTTTGTTTTAATTTGATTTATATGCCGCCCTTCTCCGAAGACTCAGGGCGGCTTACAATGTGCTCAGCAATAGCCTTCATCCTTTTGTATATTTATACAACGTCAGCTTATTGCCCCCACAACTGGGTCCTCAATTTACCTACCTTAGAAAGGATGGAAGGCTGAGTCAACCTTGAGCCTTGGCGAGATTCGAACCCTGCAGTAATTGCAGGCAGCTGGTCTTAATAACAGGGTGTCTTAAACCACTGTACTACCAAGGCCCTTTGACCTGGTCCTATTAGATCTCTCAGCGGCTTTTGATACCATCGACCATGGTATCATGCTGCACCGGTTGGAAGAGTTGGGGGTGGGGGGCACCGTGCTGTGGTGGTTCTCCTCCTTTCTCTCCGACCGGTCATAGTCTGTGTTGGCAGGGGGGCAGAGGTCGACCCCGAGGCACCTTATTTGTGGGGTGCCACAGGGGTCGGTCCTCTCGCCCCTTCTGTTCAACATTTATGTGAAGCCACTGGGCGAGATCATCCGTGGTTTTGGGGTGAAGTACCATCAGTACGCTGATGATACTCAGCTGTACATCTCCAACCCCAGACCACCCCAATGATGCCCTTGAAGTGATGTCCTGATGCCTGGAGGCCCTGCGGATCTGGATGGGGAGAAAGAGACTCAGGCTCAACCCATCCAAGACTGAGTGGCTGTGGTTTTTGGCGTCCTGATATAGTCAGTTGGTGCCATCACTGACTATTGGGGGCGAGTCATTGGCCCCCACAGAGAGGGCTCGCAACTTGGGCGTCCTCCTGGATTCACGGCTGTCTTTAGAAGAGCACTTGACGGCTGTGGCCAGGAGGACTTTCTATCAGGTCCGCCTGATACGCCAGTTGCGTCCCTTTCTGGGTCGGGACTCCTTATGCACGGTCACTCATGCCCTCGTCACTTCCTGCCTGGACTACTGTAATGCTCTCCAGGCTCCAGCTGGTTCAAAGTGCGGCTGCGCGGGTGGTTATGGGAGCGACGTGGCGTTCCCATGTGACACTTCTCCTGCGTGAGCTGCATTGGCTCCTGGTGGTCTTCCGGGTGCGCTTCAAGGTTTTGGTTACCACCTTTAGAGGGCTCCATGGCTTAGGACCAGGGTACTTACGGGACCGCCTTCTGCCACCAGTAGCCTCTCACCAGCCAGTACGCTCACATAGAGAGGGGCTCCTCAGGGTGCCGTCGGCCAAACAGTGTTGACTGGCGGCACCCAGGGGGAGAGCCTTCTCTGTGGGGGCACCTGCTATCTGGAATGAGCTCCCCCGGGAGCTACAGAGGATCCTGGATTTACGCACCTTCTGCCGTGCCCTCAAGACCTATTTATTTCAACAGGCTGGCCTGGCCTAACTTCCCTTTTAATTGTAATTTTTAAAATTGGTTTTAAAACATTAGGGGTATTTTAAATTGTTTTGGGCCAAATTATTTAATAGGCTTTTATATTGTCTTTTAAATTTTGTAGTTTGTGTGTTTTATCTTTCTGGCTGTTCACCGCCCTGAGTCCCTCGGGAGTAGGGCAGTATATAAATCTAATAAAATGAAAAAAAAAATGAAAAAATGATTTCAGTATAATCACGTCTTTTTCCACCATTCTTTCTACAACACCTTTCTGTTGAGGAGATCATAAACGTTTCCATGTTTTTTCAGCTTTTGAGTTGACTTAATAAAAACATTGGCCTGATAGGGTTTGGGATCTTTTCCTATGACCAACACGCTTCCCTTCACATTGTTTTATTCTTAATTCCCAAGAATTTGGAAAACGAAAGAGAAACAATAGATGGAAAGTAAAGGGACAGAGGAGCAAAGAGAAATAAAAGGACAAGAAATTACACAGTTGCATTTTACAAGAATGTGTTTCCAGAACATACCCAAGGTTAACAAGTATGGCTTGCTCAATAAATCCAATTCCTGAGCTTGCAGGATGCACTGAACCATAAATTAGCCACACACGGTGGATTGGCAGGACATACTGGGCTAAATGTATGCCACTACTTTGTGTTTTAGTGTGTTGTACGAACATAGGGAAGTTGGAGCTGAACCTCTCATGAAGCCATCTGTGGTTGTATGAAAGCCAGGGGACTGCTGTAATATTTAGAGAAAAATAAAGGCCTATTTTAATTTAGAAACGGTAGACTGCCAATTTTTTTTTCTGGCAGACTCGCTTTTCCTTTAACACGTATAGGACTAAAGGAAATCCAACAGTCTTTCTTTTTCCCTATTGTACCTCTTGAAATGCTGCTTTTCACACTTCAGTTAACAGTACAGGAATCCTCACCCCACCTCAACTCCCCACAATAAAAAAGGCAGAAACATTAATAATTCAAACTTCCATTTCCAGGTGCCTTTCCTTTTTTTGAAAGAAAGGTGGAAGAGAAGAGGAAACCTTTGATGAAACTAGAAATGCTACAACTCTCCTAGGACTTCGGCTCCTTTAAGGATGGCATGCTAACTCAAATTAAGCAGAGGAAGTTTTGACTTCTGCATCCTCACACTGTAGTTATTTGCAGCGTGTGTGTGTGTGTGTGTGTGTGTGTGTGAGACCAGCTTGCCTGCAGCTTCCTCCCTTGGGTGCATTTGGACCCCAGTTTGAAGAACAGAGTGCTGTTCTTCAAGGGTTACTTGATTAGGGTATCCAGATGAGAAAGAAAGCAAAGTTATTGTACCTTTATGAATTGTGCCAAAACAGAAATATTAGAAGTTATGCAGAAACCTTGTCTTTGCCATCTTACTCTAGTTGCAGGAAGAAAGTAGTACTGAAAATGTTGCCAAAAAGCTAGTAGAGAGAAAAATGGTTTGAAAAAGGTTGCGGGGGAGGGGGCTGTGTTTCTGTCGGCTGATGTGAGAGATTCCAGGAGGCAATATTTCCCTATGCCCCCCCTCCCATCCCAATACAGTACATTGCTAAAGTATACTTGCTCCTAAGGGACAGAATAAGTTGGAAGAACACGAGGCTGCCCTTTCGTTTGAAATGTTCCTTTCATTATGCTTCTCATTACGGAGAATTCTATGGGATAAAGGACACCTAGTGCTGGTAACTATGGCAACAGTTAAGAGGCTGTGTTGACAAGAAAGGGAGACTTGTCACCCCTGGGAAACAGGTACAGCTCCTTCAGTCAAGGGGACCATCCAGGCTGTGGGTAATGGTGTACATGGCTGATGATCCTCCAGCTTGGTGAAATCTCTGAATGACACACAGGCTGATGGAGGGCCTTGAGCAATGGCTACTGGGAAGGTGTAATGGCACAGAGAGAACTCCACATGACATTTGGATTCTATCCAGCTGTGATCTAGATGTATAAATATGTCAACACTGCAATGCCAGTGTATTTTCTACTGCCCCCCTCTCTCTTTCTTTTGAAAAGGTTGCCAGTTCATACCTATAACATCAACCTCATCTCGAAAAATTAAGCAAACAAGTGCTTTCCTTGGAAAAGAACATTAAAAAACAAGCATATGGGATCAGACCAAATGTCTGTCTAGTCCATCATTCTATAATGGCCAACCCCTGGGAAGATGACAAGGAGGAAGCCGCCGTAAGATTGCTCCTTTTCACCCAATATCTGATCCTGAGTGCCCCTACTGTAATACATGCTCATTAAGTTAATCACTAAGAATCTTCTCCTTCATTAACCTATCTTCCCCAGAAGCATTCGTGATCATTTTCAGCAGATTTCATTGTTTAATTATATAAACTATATAAAAAGGTATTTCATAAGATCATATAAAGTAAGAATTAAAAGTTATCCTTCAGATCACCTAGCCCACTATTTCTTGACAATAGCAATTTGAAAATGTCTGGACTTTAACTCCCAGAATTTACTACTGAGCATATCTAATCTCTTGCCCAGTGCAAAAATTCTGAATCTAATATTATTCAGCTTCCTTGGGTGAATCTTGAGTTCTGTACATCATACATAAAGATACACTGGAATAGCATTAACTTCTGAATAATTTTTGTATGTCAGGTTGCTGTATAAGAAATATTAGCAAGAAAAGCTGGCAACAATGGAGCTGAAGCATAAATTCAGTTTATGATTTTCTAATGAAAAGGGGGAGGGAGCCATTATTAGTGGCACCACTATGCTGTATAATTTGGGAAATGTTACATTTCTTCTGATCCCAGAAATTGGTAATATTATTGGTAGTAATATTAGAGTGACCTTCTCTGGATTTGGAAGCTTTCAAGATGAATGTTAACCTTGTGAGGCTGGGAAAGTCAGGAAACAAGAACCACTTAGATTTCTGGAAAGACCTTTATTCTTAATAGGGTAATGTAACAGAATCTTGAAAACCTACCAAAATGGTTCTCCCACACATCTCCCTAGTGTAATTACTGTAAGGCAGAGTTACTCTGAGTTCTCTTGTGCTTCAGCCCTTCCCTTGAACTCAAGAATAGTCCCGTTTCTTCCTGCCCTTTAACTGTCTTGCTACCCCTTCTGTGTTCACAAGGTCTGTGGGAGAATTCTATCACAGATTGGCAAATTGAAAAGATAACCCAGAAGAATCTGTGTGGAATTGAGAGTATGTATATATATAGCCTGTACCTTTATATTCATGTTGATCAGTTTTACGTTATACCATGGTTTGTACAGCTACAGTTACTTTTTTCTGGACTCATGCAACACATTATTGTTTAATGCAATGTGTGAATTCAGACTGTAAAACACTTATAATTGGAAACAGACTTGAAGCCAAGAGACTGGCAAGTCCACATCCTGAGCTTTAAATGCATTAGATAGCTGCTATAAAGGTTGAGGCTGCCAGCTAGTGCAAAAGCAGCCTGGCCTGATTCTTCAGGATTAGCAGCAACTTGATTTGCAGAGAGCTATAGCTAAAGCTTTTCATGGCATGAAGATAAGTATCATTGTTGGCAGATGCCATTAGAGCAATGAGCAGGGCCAAAAACATGGAAGTCCTGCTAACATTGCTTCAGTATCAAGCCAGTGATCTTCAGAAGCATATCTCATTGGCATGAAATGCATATTTTATGCAAATAATTTTGGATTCTATTCTTGAAACATCTGGTTAAATGTATTAGATGATGTAAGGGCATATATACCTATCTGGTAAGACATACTGAGCTGTCAATATGTTTGTTATGACCTACCTACCTACACATTATATGATTGATAGATGATAGTTAGACAGACAGATAGAGGGATATATATCATACTATCAAATATCAAATAGGTTAGCTTATGTGGAACTGTCAAACAATACCCAATCCAGTTGCCTGTATTAAAATGCATATTCATTGAAAAAATGTGAGTTAACAATACTCCTGGGTCAAGATATGCTTTGTTCTGTAGGTGGCAGCACAAAATGTTGCCATGTTGAGAGTCTTTGATGCTTCAGTTCTACCAAAAGAAAATATGTATGGGTTTTATGAAGTCTCTCTGATCAATTCATTAAAAGAGGGGCACAGAGTGGATTAGAACAGAATGAACAGTGCAAGAGGACATGACTCACTGTTTCAACTTCCCATATTCCATTTGGACAAAACTGGTCCCAAGGGAAATGCTACATTACCATTTCTTTGTAGAAATGCTGAGAGAAGAGCATTGAAATAAGTCAATGTGAATATACTACTTTATTTCAAGGTCACAGGGTTACTGGACAAATGGTAAGCTTGAAAAGTTTTGGAAAGCCTCCCAGAAAGTTGGTATGTGATGATGAACTCAAATCCAATTGCCATTAATTATTGAAGATTTTGCTGCCTGATAATTTGTTTGGTATTTTCTGATCCCTGGAAGATTAGAAAATTAGGAGGAAAAACATACAAACCTTATTTCTTCTCTAAATAGTTGTGCCGGTTTGATTGAATGTTGTCAAACAAGATAAGTGGGATGAGGACATTCCTGTCCCTCAAAACAGTTAACCAAGAATTTTAAAGTCGAGGGTGTCAGACCCAAAGAACTGTGGAATTATTTCTGAGGAGTTTCCTTTGTTGTTCCTCATCTATAGACAGAAATCCTACCAAACTAAAGCAAGTAGTTGCGTCATCATAGATACATTCAGAGAATTGCTAGGAAGGATCCTACCTAACTCTCTGCAGGATCCAATCCGAGTCAGTCACTGGAACCAGAGGTTTATTCTTCCAAACTTTTGGACTCATGCTGGAACCCATCCTCAGGGAATTTCTCTCTTTCCAGAATGTGTGCCCTGGGGTGTTCTATGTGTAGTATCTATACTGTGTCTGGCTGTGTGTGGCTTTTAGTTGTTGTTAAATGTCTTTCTTGCAGCCAAGCTATCTAAGCTTCACTGCCTCTTTGTCTTCTGAAGTGCAGATCCTCCCTCTATGGAAATGGAAATATGGAAATTCCCAGTCACTCAGGTCATGGTTGTCCCAAAGGTGCTTTTTCAAAAGGCAACTGAGCTTCCTTTATTTTTCCTTGGAGACATTTCACTTCTCATCCAAGAAGGTTTTGGATGAGAAGTGAAACGTCTTCAAGGAAAAACAAAAGAAGTCCAGTTGCCTCTTGAAAAAGCACCTTTGGGACAACCATGACCTGGATCACTTGAAAAAGCATCTTGGGACAGCCCCTCCCTTGTGGGAATGCAGACAACCACTTTGGTCAACTCTGGGTTCAGCTTTTTTAAGCCTGATTCCATCCGTAGAGGGCACCCACCCACAGAAATAACACTTCAAAGAAATGTAAGTTACACCCTTTCCAACTGTACAAAACTGTGGTATAGACAGATGTGAAAGCCATTCAGTGGCTGGGCCAAAGTTCAAATAATACATAATGGGTATATGTAAGTGATATCCCTTTTCAGAATGAAAGTCTTGGAGGATTACTATCATACTTTTTCCGGCATTAGCCACAGCGAAACCACCTAAGACTTTCAGAGGCCAGTATTCTAAAAAGCAACCTCTTAGACACTTACAGGTCTTCATTTACTCAGTTTCTTTTGCAAAAATTTACTATTTGCTATTTGGTTTACTAAAATGCAAAAATAGATTAAAGTTCAAATGGTTCTTTTCATTCCTCTAAAAGTCCCCAAAACAGCATAACAGTTTTGGCAATATATGGCAATATTGCTTTTGGTTTTGTTGTGGCTTGCTGGCAACCAGTGGTGAGGAGACTGGGGAGGAACTTGGGCCAGTCCTGGGGGCTGGGGAAAGCTCGGACGAGGGCTCTGCATCAGAGGCAGAGAGGGAGCTAGACAGCAGCGAGGCAGAGGAACATCTGGAGCCTGTTCCCAGTGTGCGCATGTGCAGAGCTGCCAGAAGACAAGAACAACTAAGAAAGCAGGGTCGATTTAGGAGTAAAGCCACACCTTGGAGGTGATTGGCCCCTCCCATAGGAAATAAAAGAGGAGCGAATGGGGAGTGGGCTTTTGCAGGAAACAATCTGGTTGGTTGGTCAAGTCAGTTCAAGAGTGGAAAGTTCTGTTCATGACTATAAGAGACTCTGTGCCAAGTTTTGTCTTGCACTGCATTTGGAAACTAGTTATCTGGCAGCTTTCCAAGCAAGATAAGGTTTGTGTTGATAAATATTCCTCTGAAAGACTGTTCATGCTTTTTAAGGAAGCCTAGGTCAGAACAGGTTTTCTGGCCAAAATATATTGATAGAAGTCTACATTATTGACAAATTTTTATCACTGAGTTTACATAGAAATCCAACAGTCAAAGACAGGCAAAAATGAATTCTTGCTTGGTACTTCTCTAGTTTAGCATATTGGACATCTACCAAAGTGGATTGCAACTTTACCCTACAGGCAACATTCTTATGTGGTTTTCAGAAGAACAGGAATAGGTTCTGATGGAGAAAAGAAGGCTCTACCTTAATGCAAAACTTGTCCTGGAAAATGGAGAGGTCATTTGATTGAGGCAGTCAACATATGGCTGAAAGAAGACTATTACCAACCTTTTTCTCTTATTTAAGACCTACTGCCTTTTCTCCTCTCCAATATAACTGCTATTCTTTCTGCCTGTTTTCCATAATACCAGCATAGAAGTCAACTGCAAAATTGATCTTTGTGCTGCATGGCTTCGTTCCATCTCACTACATTGTCTTTGAATAGACGCCTCTGAAAAGTGAGCTTGTTGCCCAAGCTTTGTGACATAGCTGGGCAGTCATGGGACCAATGAAGAAAAGGGGCAGATTTATAGAACTCACTCTACAAGAACTATCAGGGCAGTAAACGCTACGCATGAGTTCCCAATGTGGCTGGAACAAACATGCCGTTTCACACTGCCAACTGCAGTTTTTCCTGAGGTCTAGCAAAAAAAAAGTACAATGATGGAAGAAAATTGTTTCCTGTCCAGGCAGCCAAGGTTTAGACCGAATGAAATAAGAAAAGGAACTATATCCAGTATATGAGTTGGTTAGCTCATATACTGTTCCATATGGGTAAATGATTTATTTCCCCTCATTTGTCACCCCCCTCCTTTTATTATGAAACTATTCTTGCTTTGCCTCTTTGTGAATTGATTATATGCTTGGGTGGGGCAAATAAACCAGGAAGCTATAAACTGTACATCATACAAATCCTATCTGCAACCAGCAAGTTAGCAGCAAACTATAATTTCAGTTGTTTATTACCTAAAACCATGTTTTATTCACCAACTCCTTTCCTACATCACATTCTTCTAAAAATAACCCCTGCTATGGTTTAGAATGATTTACATACACTGTCAATGAGACATCCATTACATTATCTGTTGAAGTGATTTTTTTTTAAACAGTAAAATAACAACAACAATTGCAATGAGTTGTGCCTAAAGAATCACCTCCTTTGGGCTAGGAAGGTTGTAGCTGAATCCATCTTCTCTTCCATCTCTATTGTGAAATCTCTATTATAATATATCTTGGGCTGAGTGAAGATAGCATAATTCTTATTCTGGCGCACTCTAGGAAGAATGTCAGCATTTCACTGTTAGATTTTACTGCAATGCAGCCAGATAGCTGACCCAAGAGAGATGGTGATGCACTAGGCAGGTGAAGATTTTATTTTAAATGGCTGCAAAATTCAAGCCTTCATTTGACACAGTGACACCTGAGGGTTTCACCACAGAGACCCACCATCTTGTTTAACAAGAGAGATAAGCCTTACTTGCTTTCCTTTTCCAAGATAATCAATGTTGCACCTATCAGGAAACCCATGCCTCCAGCATCTCTCCCCACATAAGCTCAATTGATGCAGAAGGTCACCAGGCTAGAAAGCAGGAGACTGTGAGTTCTAGTTCTGCCTTAGTCATGAAAGCCAATGGGGAGACTTTGGACCAGTTACTTTCTCTCAGTCGAACCCACCTGACAGGGTGATTGTTGTGGGGAAAAGTGTGAGGAAGGTGTGTTGGATATGTTCGCCACTTTGAGTTACTTGTAAAAATAATAAGGGTGACACACAAATAAACAAAATGTCCTAAAAAATAATGCCTGATTCACATTACAATAAGAAATAGCTTCATCCAATAGATCAGAGGTCTTCAAACTTGGCAGCTGTAAGATTTATGGACTTCAACTCCCAGAATTCTCCAGCCAGCACAGCTACTATATGTTGGCTGGAGAATTCTGGGAGTTGAAGTCCACAAGTCTTACAGCTGCCAAGTATGAAGACCTCTGGAATAGATTAAAACTGAGATTTCCTCAAGAGCATCCTGCATTTTTCCTTCCTGTTTTTATCTCAAAAACAATCTTGTATGATAGATTAAACTGAGATGTGATGACAGGTTTAGGAAAGTCATATGTTGAGTTTCATGTCCAATCCAGTACATTAATCTTGCACCATAAGGGAAAAGTTGAGTTTGAATTCTCATTTCCAAAGTATCCAAGATGAGAAAAAAAGGGGGGATTCAGGATGATGCTGATATTCGATTTACCTAGTTTTATTAATGTTTAGAAACACCTGCTAGATCTTGTTGGATATTGGTGAAACCAGAGAATGATCCTGCCCATTGAAATAGGAAATAGGGACAAATTCCACCAAAGATTAAAATTGGGAATAAGATCTGAGAACCAAACCCAAGACATCTAATGTGCAGACTTTTTGAATTTTCAAGGATCAGAAGCAATATTCCGCTAACCGTATTTATTTTTTTCTCTGGCACAGTGGTTTCACATTTTATAATTTCATAATGAGCAAAAACATAGCAGCTGATTTGTTTCTAGGCCTAGAAATAAATTGCACTACATCGCTACCTTATTTCTTGCTGTCCGACAGATGTTTAAAGCCCAGGAGCCCTTCCTGAAAAGTTTGTCAACATCTCTCCTCCTGGTACCAGGCCTCAGAGCAAATGGGAGCAGAATGATTTGTTGTCCCAGTTGTGTGCTAAAGAAACAGCTTCGCTCTGGCCAGAGAAATTAGGATACTTTTCATCTCAGTAGTTCAGCCTTTATCAACTTGCTTCCTGGGAGCTTTGTGGTACTTCACTTCCATGATAGTCCCCAGCCAGCATAATTTAGTTGAAGATTATGGGAGTTGTAATCCAGACATGAAGTAAATACCCAGTTGGGAGGGATGGAGATTGTTTTACTGGAACATAATAATTAGCTTGAAGGCAGAAGCAGGCAGAAAGTTTCTCATGGCAGGCTTTAAAGTGAGGAATAAACAATCTCTCCAGTATGCAATGGACTTTAAAACTAGAAGATAAGACAACCAGAAATATGTTGGCTAGATACCAAAAGGACAGGGCTCCTGTAGCTTTAATAGTCGTGAGATATATCTCTATATGTGGATGGATGGATGGATATAAAACAGGATATAAATGGTTTTCATACCTGTCTTCTGGACCAAAGAATGTGAACCTTGGAGGAGGAGAGGGTGACTGTGAACTCAGACTGGTCTATTTTTGTTTCAGTATATTGCAAATATCCAGTTCAATTGGTGGAACATGTTATTTCACCCCAGTCACATAGTTGAAGTTACATTTCCATACATTCTAATCTGGAAATAAACCAACCAGGATTTATTTCTGAATAAAGGTACATAGCAATCTGGTAAGACAGATTTACAGTTCAAATCCTTGGTAGAAAAGTAACTGAATTAATCTAGCTGTATTCTTCCGTAAGCAGTTGTAGGGATGCATTTTTAGCAGCTGCTTAGGCTGGTTCATATATAACAATGATACAATTATCAATCCATCTGGGTAATTTGAAGAAAGCTAATTGTAGTGGTTCTTTTGTCTCTGCAATCACAAGTCAGAGTCTTAAGGTGCATTTGCTGAATCTTTGTATTTATATCAGAGTATTTTCTAATCGCTTTCCTCTGCCCTGTGGAAATAGACCCACAAAATGCTCTTGACATTCTTTTGTGTGTGCTTACAGGGTGAAATAAATGTGTGTGAAAAAGTGAGAAGAAATGAATGTAAACTACTTTGACACAAGAAAGTAAGATGTTTTCTTGTTGCTTGTTCAGTTACCATGGAGTGTTCCCGTAGAAGTCAGTTTATGAAATCTTTTGTATCTTTCAGCCTAAGAAATGATATCGCCGTAAACCACTTCAAGGGTGGGATCCATTGCTTAATGTTGGCAGCCTTTGCTTCACCTGGGACCGCCAGGTGACCTGGGAGGGAAGGTGTTCCTTGTATGCAAACGTAGAAGAGGGGAGAGAGAAAGAGGAAGGGACTATTATGCCTGGCATTTAGTTTTTGTCTGCATGGTGGTGTGTTTATTCTCTCATCCTGCCCCCTGAAGGGAGACGAGCAAGCAATAATTAGCACAAATTGGAGTTGAATGAAAACAGGTGGTAAGTTAGCCCATTGTTGCTAGAGAAAGGCCCGGAAAATAGCAGGATCATATGAATGGTGCTACTTCTCTGTGGGATTGATCAGGAATATTTGTTAAGCACTGGGAAATCCTTAATTTGCATATCAATACGTAAGTGAGCATACACATTAAAACTTGTCTAAATTTGATCTCACAAAGGAAGGCAAATATACGTGTCCCTCCCAGGATAATGTTGTAGGATCCAATCTGAGTCGGTCATCAGGATCAGAGGTGAGCTTTTAGACTTGTGCTGGAGCCCATCCTCAGGGAATTTCTCTTTATTGGAATGATCTTTTGATCGCTTAAGTTTGATCTTTTTAATCTGGATGAAGTGGTGGGCCTAGCTGGTAGACAATTATAGCTCACTAAGATGCAGTAGTAATAAGACTAGCTAACCACATTTTAGCCTAAGAAGTTGTACAAATCTGGTGTGTGTGGCTAGTTGATGATTCAAAATGCCGAATGACTCAGAAACCTAGGTAGTGTATTGAAAAAGAGGAAATTGTGCTCTGAAAACACAACCATTGAGGATTGAGCAGATGGTTCTTACCCTTGCCCTGTTATTGCATCTTGAATTGCAGTCGTAGATTTCAAAGCGATTAGTTCCAGAACGTTACCATCTAAGGTTGCAGCTCTCATAATTCCTACCGGAATGACCAAAAATTGTGCTGACTATGAAGTCTGAAAGTTGTAATAGAAATGAATCTGGCCAGCAGTAGATTGAGCAGGACTTGAGTCAGGAAGCTAGCCCATGGGTTACGAGAAAGCACAACAAAGCTACAGATTTAAATGGGAGGCACCCGGTATTTTCTCCTTTATGTGTGTCTGATCAAGCTAGTCTGTTGTCAATTCAAAGGAATGATAGTGAGCTACTGAAGCATGAGGACAAAAAAAGAAAAAGAAAAACCACTGAAGTAAGGATTGTAGAGTTATCTGTTGCAAGACTAGGCTCCCCACTTTTTCCCTGGTAGGATTTTTGAGCTGTTAATAGCCACAAGAGTACCCGCTTTCCATTCAAGGCAAAAGATTTTGCTTCTTTTACAGCTTTGAATGTATAAAGAAAAAATAAGACAGGAATGGCTTTCCTTACATAGCTATTTTATAAGCACCTCCCCAAGTCCTCTGCATATTCCTAAATGTGCATATTTTTATTATTATCTGATGTGTTCCAAGTCTAGATTTTGGCATTTAAAAAGTAGGACTTATGGCTAACCTGGGGGAAGAGGTATCTGCAGCAAGAGGTTATTGAATGTACATTAGAGCAAGATGATTCAGGAGTTCCCAGCAGTTCCAGTTCCAATTCCAGTTTTAACTGTTTATCTAGGCTGGTATACATTGGACATATGCAGGGGTCAGGTTATTGGGCTTCAGAGTGGCTTGTGCTGCTGAGTTTGACTCCATGTCATAGCAGTGCTGCATCTTCCTCTGTTGCCTGGTTACCTAATTCCCCAGCTCTGCAGAGCTGCTACAGCAGAGATGCTGTTGCTGATAGGAACCTCTTGTGTGATTCCCCTGTAATGTTTAATTGGAATGGAGATGGATGGTTTGCATTAAAGCACAGACAGCTTGGACCAGGCAGGACTGAAATGGAGCTGGCGCTTGGCTGAGATTAGGTAGCTTTATAAGCCAAAAAGGCAAAATGAAAGCAAATCCAGGGTCATGAAAGGAATTGAGAGAGAGGGTTTTTAACTGCAACTGTGGGATGGCCCTTCATGCAATGCCAAGCCAAGAGCAACCCACCTTTAATCCACCTTTGCTTCTTTAAAAAGGGTTAGTTGAAGTCAGTGAAAATATCAACATGTGTGGCAAGAGAAGGGGCCAAGGGGCAATTGTCTGTTTGTAAGCTTCACTGAGTCCCTAGAGAAGAAGGTGTAGGAGAGGTCTTGTTTCTAGATATATCTTACTCCATTTTACCCTTGTTCTTGCTACAGTAAAACAGAATGCAAACAGATTTCTGACTATTTAAATCTGCGAGCACATATAACATCTATAAGTGGCATATTAGCTCACCAATCCCAGCCAATTTCTCACATGGTAGGGCTGCTGCAAATGGTAGGGCTGCAAAACTCCTGATGACCATTAGATGGCACAAAAGAGGCAGAAATTAAAATTCATGGTCGCCATCTAGTAGTCATATAGATTTTTCAGCCTTTTCCCCATTTTTCCAGCTCAGTTATTGTACCCTACATATGGGTACACTGCCAAAGAAAACGGACAAAAAAACTCCATTCAGCTTTTGCATAGAGTTATCTTTAGGAGTAGAATAAAGCTTTCACTTTGTGCATTTTTACAAGAGAAAATTTCCTCTTTTTTTCCATCTAAAACCTTACCTCCTCCATGCAGTGTGTGGCTGTAGCTGGGGAGGGGGTTACTGCATCCTACAAGTATGCTGCTTTTATGTGGGGCAGCAATAGAGCTCAGAGTTCCCTGTATGCACAAAGAGAACACCTTGGAATACGTACACAATTCAATCCCCCAATCTTCCTTGTTGCTTGTGTGGATGAGGTTCCCTGGTAGAAAGTCTTAAAATTGTCCGCCTTCAGATATTTAAGTTTAAGTTTAAGCTTATTAGATTTCTATACCGCCCTTCTCCCGAAGGACTCAGGGCGGTGTACAGCCATATTAAAACATATAGATTTATAAAATTTAAAACCAATTAAAATTGAGTATAAAAATTTGGCCCGCGAATTAAAACACACATACACCCATTTTAAAATTCGTACTTGGCCAGTCCGACTTGCTGGAACAGAAGGGTCTTAAGGGCATGGCAAAAAGTACGCAGATCGGGGCTAAGACGAAGCTCTAGGGGCAGCTCATTCCAAAGGGCTGGTGCCCCCACAGAGAAGGCTCTCCCAACTGGTGTCGCCAGTCGGCATTGTTTGGCCGACGGCACCCTGAGGAGTCCCTCTCTCTGGGAGCGTATTGGCCGGTGGGAGGTTGTTGATGGCAGAAGGCGGTCTCGTATATACCCCGGTCCTAAGCCATGGAGCACTTTAAAGGTGGTAACCAACACCTTGAATCGCACCCGGAAGACCACCAGGAGCCAGTACAGCTCATGCAGGAGGGGGTGTTACATGGGTGTGCCAAGTCGCACCCATAGATCATATTAGACTTGCACTTTAAACAAATTCTTTTATTTAGATGAGCCAGGGGATTCTGTTTTCCCCTCCAAGGAAGGGACAAAATCCAGAGGGTTCCTTCCAACCCCCCTGCTAACTATAGTAGGAGCACCACCTACTGATTTATCAGAATAGAGCATCTCTAGATATCTGGGTGGCTTTTTGGACTACCTTGCAGCCCTTCTGACTTAACACAAATTATTGATTGGCCACTTGAGCAAACGTTATCATCATGACTATTGATTGGCTACTTCAGCTATAAATACAGTATGTGTTTTCATGAACAATATGACAGGAGTGGGTGATGCTCATGTTGGCTTCTGAAAGTAGAAGCAGCACATCCTTTATTCAATCTTATTTAAATCTTGATGAGAAATGATAGCATTCCAAGCTGAAATTTGAATCCAAATTAAAAGACTTATTCAGTCAGGGTAATTATAGGTAAGTTGTTCAAGGTAACTATGTGTACTGAATCTGTAAATTCTGTAACTATAAGCCTGAATGTAAAATACTTGCATTTTCCTTATTTGTCTTACTTCCATTTATTTGTAAAATCTAGAGTGTTGTAGATTTTGAAATTTTACAGCGGTGTTTTTAATTATTGTTATGAATATTCTCAAGGCAATGCTTGGGAAAGGAGATTAATACAGCAGCCAGTCTTATAAATGAACATGAGTAATGGGGAAATTAGCTATCAAACTTGGTAAAAAATTCAGGTAGGTATGCAAGATAAGAAATCTTATTTTGCTGGATACTACACCTAAATTCTTTTAGACATTCCCCTGATTTTCAGATTATGAAAAAAGCACTTCCCATGTATTTCCTAGCATTCATTAGAAACTGGAAAACCTCACATGCCTAATATTGCTGTCAGGCCCACTTTTTGAGAAAAGGTAGGACCTATATTCTACTTTTGGAACATGATGGGTCAAGAGCAAATGTGGGTGGCGCCTTCTCCCATGTGCCTTAGGGTTAGGACTAGGGTAGGAGCATGGGTAGGCTGATACATCAAGCAGCAGAAGAATACCAGACACCTCCCACTCAAGTCAATTTGGCCTTTAATACCAAGTGAATATACAACCAGTGAGTGAGGTGTTTCATGATGTCAAACAACTGGTACTCTTGCCTATGTTTTGCTTGACATCCTGGTTTATAACTGGGGATTCCAGAACAGCAAACTTATGTGTTATATAAATAGATTCCGCAGCACATTGCAAATGACTGCATCTCCCTGCTATGTTTATATTTGGTAGCAAACATCAGCCAGCCTATATCGCATAATGGGTGAGTTGGACTAAGATATTGCTGTGGATAAGGGGACAGATAGATCTCTGCTGAGCAGCCCTTTCTCCTTATCAGCACAGCTGCAGTACTCAGTCTATTAGTTATGAGGAAGGACGCATTGCCCAGGTTGCAGACATTCTTCCCATGCTTTAGCTGCCCTCACTACCTGGGCTTGCCTGCTCCTCTGGGAACTGCTCTCTGATTGGCCCCAGACCACTCAGCCAGCATGGAGCATCACTTGCCTGTGCCAGGCTTAGCCCTTCTAATGAGCAATGTTTAGCTTCTGCCTCTCCCGGGGAAAACACTAATTATGCATCTATAAATAAAATATGGGCTGTAGCTGCATGTGGCTGGCATGCCAGGCAATTCTGCAGAGGCCAAGGATTGTGTTTCTCCACCCTGCCCACGAGCAGTTCCAGAAGGCTGGTAAGTGACTTTCAGGAAGAAGAAACAAGCAGAGAAAGAGTAGACCATCTTTTTACCAGGGGTGAAATCCAGTAGGTTCTGACAGGTTCTGGAGAACCGGTAGGGGAAATTTTGAGCACTTCAGAGAACCGGCAAATGCCACCTCTGGCTGGCCCCAGAGTGGGGGGGTGGGAATGGAGATTTTGCAATATCCTTCCCCCAGGAGTAGGGAGAGAATGGAGATTTTGCAGTATCTTTCCCCTGCCACGCCCATCAAGCCACACCCACAGAACCAGTAGTAAAAAAAAAATTGGATTTCACCACTGCTTCTTTCCCCACCCCAAATGGCTGGTGTATTGAGCTGACCATAGGTCATAGCTGACTATCTTTCTGCCAGCCCCATTTGGTTCTGATATTATCCCTCCCCTTCCCCAGAAATATTGTGGCCCGCTAATTCAGGGGCCAAGAGTTAGTTGCCTAGACAAGGCTGATTTCCCAAGGTTAAGAGGGAATTGCTCTGAAGAGCAGCTCTTGCTACTTTAGAGAGGCTGAGCTCTCTCAGACCTCTTCTTTAGGACCTTTTCGGGGCTGAGCATTTACTTCTGACTATGGAAATAATGGATCTTTCCTTTTTAGGGAAAAAGGTCTGTGCTACTATTACTTTGGTTGGATAACTTGAGTTCTTGGGTTTTTTTGGGGAGGGGGGCTATTTATATGCCGCCCTTCTTCGGAGACTCAGGGCAGCTTACAAGGCGTTCATACTTTTGTATATTTTATACAAAGTCAGCTTATTGCCCCCACAAACCGGGTCCTCATTTTACCTACCTTAGAAAGGATGGAAGGCTGAGTCAACCTTGAGCCTGGTGAGAATTGAACTTATAGTAATTGCAGGCAGCTACTACCTTTAACAGTAGCATTAGTCTGCTGCGCCACTCAGACTCCTGTCTGAGTTTTTCATGGGGATGTAGTTGGTAAGGTTTTCCCTGGCATGGAGAGAAATGGTAGGATAGAAAAACTTGATTCTTGTATAGCAGAGCAACGCTAGTGGGAAGATTAAGGCAAAGTGACAATGCTATTTGTCCAAAAACCATAGCTTTTTGCGCAGCTAGAGATGACCAAAAAAAGGGCACAAAAATAGAGCTACCATATCTGAGCTATAAAAATATAGATGCCCACTAGAGGGCAGCAGAGAAACACAGAAGATGCAAAAACTTTGCTACCATCTAGCAGTCAACTTGGTTTTTGCAATCTTGATTCTGAAACACCTAACAAAAGTGCCCTAAAAGGCTAAGGAACACATACTTTCCTCCTTGTGATGTATGTCTTAATCATTCATCCCTACATCCTGCTTAGCTGTTCTGTACCTTTTGTTTTTCTCCACCAGCTATCAAATGCCCCTTGACCCTCACACCCCAATGTCCATCTGCCATTGCTAGATTGCTTTAGCTGATTTTTATCATTTGCCCATTTCCCATCATAAGTGCTGGTAATTAGATCATAATTGTAATATTTGCATATTCATAACAGCTGAAATTAATCACATTTGCATAACAGTCATGAAAGGGGCTTCATTAATTCCTGGGTTTTTTCTCGAATCTGTGCAGATAAATGGCAGCCCTGAGTTCTTCATCATTGGTGGCAGGTGACAGGTTTGGTGTGCAGATGGGAAGCGATAGGTTTCTACCGTGTTAAGTTAGTGGAGATGCCCCTTCAATCTGTCATGAAGACGGAAGGGGTAGAAATAACATATTTTTGGAGGGCCGTGATTCTGAATCTATTAAGTTTTGTAAATGTATGCAAACATATACAGATAACATTGACTTATTTGAGATTTGTTCAGCGCAAACACAGATTGCTGAACAGTACTCTTAAATATGGGGTCATAATAATAGCATTCAACCCTGCTAGCCAGTCTCTCTAAACAAAAGCAATCTTTTGCAATTTTCTTACGTACTGTTAGGATAACCTTCCCCAGCCATGTCTCTTCAGATATTTTAGGCTTTAGCTTCCCTGGGATAGTTTGCTTTAGGATTTTCCAGATGCAGCAGAGACTTGTGACATAGATCACAATGTCTTGCATCTGCTTTTGTTAAGGGGGAGCTATTATCCTCCAGTAGCTAAACTGTTAAGTTTGAATTGCTGGACAAAAAATGTTTCTCAAACAAAATTATTGGGCTCCATATGTTGTGGCAGTGGGTATTAATCTTGTGACATGATGTAGTGTCAATGGCATTTCTGCACAATTCCATACCTGTCTTCCCGTATCATTTTATGTTTGTGCCTCCTTTCTGTACAATGTTCACATACATATACTATATTTATGTGATATATATGGATTCTGTATAGCAAAGGTGAGAAACATGAGGCCCAAAGCTGCGTGGGGCCCCTGCTCTTTTTATGAGTCTTAGAACTCACATCCCCTGACTACAATAGTTAAAAATCAGCAGCAGCTATCCACCATTTTGAGGGCAGAAACACAAAAGACATAGTGAAAGCTTTAGAATAGGCCTAGCAATTAAACTAACAACAGTCCACCTCTAACCACAGGGGGAACCCCAGAAAATTCTGACTTACATCATTAGGGTTCCTGGGCCCTGAGGAATCAAGGTGTTTCAGAGTAAATGGTTTGCCTTAACCCAGCACACCAGGATGCCCGCAGCATTTAAAAGCTCAATTATGGGAATTTTCCACACAATCGCTTTATTTTATGAGTTGCAACCATTTGTATTTATGTAGGATACAATCATCCTTTCTTTAAATAGCAGTTTTGCTAAAGGGGGTAGGGAAGCACTTTTTTTTGAGAATTCGAAATGCAGGATCAAGTTATTCTAAGAAAAACGCAGTGGTTCTTTTAAAGAACACAATTGTTGTATTTTGGCACAAAATAAATACGTAATGTCTGTAGCATGATTGGAGATCGGCATCTCTATGCCTTCTGTTCGGTTATTCTGTTTTAGTTAGTTGTTTGTTAGCTATTTATTCTGCCTTTCTTCAAGGAAGTCAGTGAGACTTACCTCACTTCATTTTATCCCACAACAAACTTGTGGGGCAGATTGGGGTAAGAAATGGTGACTGGCCCAAAGTCAGCCAGGGTCTTTGCTTGATCAGTGTTTTGCACATGGGTCTTTGCTTGATCAGTGTTTTGCACATGGCAGTGGTCCTTTATACTTTTTTCCTAAAAGTTAGAATGCTATCCTGTCCACTGTAGAAAAATGTCAATTTGAACACCTTTATTGTTTCAGGTACAGTAATAAGTTTTACTCTCTATACTTCTACAGCACCTGTCACATGACTGTACAAGTAGTCCTCAATTTAACAACCATTCATTTAATAACCTTTCAAAGTTATAATAGCACTGAAAAAAATGACACATGACTGTTTTTCACACTTACAATATTGGAGCATCCCCATGGTCATGTGATCAAAATTCAGATACTTGGCAACTGACTAATATTTATGACAGTTGCAGTGTCCTGAGGTCATGTGATCACCTTTTGTGACCTCCTGAGAAGTAAAATCAATGGGGAAGCCAGACTCACTTAACAACTGTGTTACTAACTTAACAACTGCAGCGGTTCACTTAACAACTGTGGCAAGAAAGGACGTAAAATGGGACAAAACTCACTGAACTGTCTTGTCTAGCAACAGAAATTTTGGCCTCAATTGTAGTCGTAAGTTGAGGACTACCTGTATTGGATTTCCAGTATGCTGTATTGTTTGAGTAGGTCATGTTATTTATAAAAAAACATTCCAAACATAGACAGTGTTTTTGTAGTAAGTATTGGTTTGATTATCTGGAGTTTACTGAATAAAATCAATGTTTGCTAGGGTTGAACACAAGGCTAAATTTTTGAATGATAGGGTTGCATAAGATCCAAATATCGTACATTATAATTTAATGTGATGTGTGGACCAAACTAGTGTATGATTAAGGAAGATAAGTTTCAAGTACATAGATTTGTTTTTTTAGTCCTAAGAGAATCCGTCCAGGCCTCTGTCACCTCATAGATAAGCTAGCTTCAAATGGACAGGAGTGCCCAGAATTATTTCACCCACAAGAGTAGCTTGAACAGGTAACATTTGTTTCCACTGCGGTTTGCACCATGGATTTTCCATTCTTCTTTTTTCATAGTTCATTTCTACATCCAGACATGAGTGCCTGCTCCAGGGGTGGTATTCATTTATCTTCGCTACTGGTTCGCAAATGTGAGCATGTGCAGAGCGTCAAAAATGGGACGTGATGACATCCGGGCAGGTGGGCGGAGCCTCCAGTAGCCGCTGCTACTGGTTCGCCCAAATTGGATCGAACCGGCTTAATACCACCACTGGCCTGCTCCCTGCCATTGATGGACGTCTCCCTAGTGTTTTATAAAGTCTGTTTCCTAACCTGACCGGACAATCCAAAATGGCTTTCTTCACAAAATGCTTTTTCTTGATGTAGACTAATGAACTGATAGATTAATGAACAGATTAATTGATTCATGAATTGATTCTTGAATTGATCGGTATGCAGCACACTAATGAACTGGAAAAACAACTCGTGATATTCAGAAATGTTTCCTGAAAGAGATTCCAATGTTACGTTTTCTGTGCCAGTTCTGATTCTCAGGCATGACCATATTCACATAAAACGGACTATGTAATAACTCTTGTATAGGATACACCTTAAACACCTTTGCTAGTGAAATGCTAGACTCAAAGCAGTGCATTCCTATAGGTCAACCCAATTACATCCACTGAGACAAATATTATTCCTTGACACCTGAACCAAAAAACTGACCAAGCAGTAGGAGGAGGCATTTGCTCTGAACCTTCAGTACCCTTTTCATCATTGCCTTAATGTGAGAATAAACTCCAAGGGGAAGAAAAAAAGCAAAATGCTTCCTTAGTGATAGGATAAAATGATAAAATGCAGTGGAGAATAGAAAGCCCAGTGTTCCTTACTCTTTCACGTGGTGGTAGATGGCTGCCTTCCTAATAGGAGCTACTGGTTGTGCTCCCTAGGACAAAGCTAAAAGTAGCACTGCCTAAGAACAAGTGGCAGCAGTTTGGACGCTGTGGGCTGTTATGGGAAACAGATGGTCTCCTACTGCCTGCATGCTTGTTCCTACAGCATCTGCTGGCGCCATTGTCCTGATGCTTCCTCTCTTCTCCATAAACTGCAGAAGACCTCACTCCAAGGACAATTAAGATAAATATTTCAATATGTGCTGTGCTATCTGATCCCAAAGTTTGTGTGTAACAATGCCCTTAAAATAAAGAAGAGTAAAAAATAAATGAAGGCGAATATACATGTCCTACAGTGGTGGGTTTCTACTGGCTCGCCGCAGTTTGGGCGAACCGGTAGCGGCAGTGGCGGGAGGCTCCACCCACCAGCCCGGATGTCATCACGGATGCTCTGCGCATGCACAGAAGCACCGCACATGCATTCACAGCTCTGAACCGGTAGCGAAGGTAAGTGAAAACCACTACTGATGTCCTAGGATAATGTTGCAGGATCCAATCTGGATCAGTCACTGAGACCAGAGGTTTAGTCTTCCAAGCTTTCAGACTTATGTTGGAGCTCATCTTTAGGGAACTTCTCTCTGAAGTTGAGAACTTCTCTCTAGCAGAGTGTGACACTGAAGATCAGTTCCCTGAAGTTCCCTGAAGATAGGCTCCAGCACGAGTCCAAATGCTAGGAAGACTAAACCTCTGGTCCCGGTGACCAACCCAAGATTTGAATCCTATTCTCTCCAAACTTGAGAGGTTCTCATCAGCCAGGGGAAATGGATTCCAGATAGTTCAGACTTGAACCTTGTTGAAGACAATCTCTAGAAATTGAAGCATCTGCAGTTTCTGCATACCTCTAGCTAGATTATTGAGAGCCTTCCAGTCAATGGTTCCTTTTTATTCCCTGATGTCATCACTAATTTACTGTTATTTAGCTGACTGTGGGTAATGTCTTTCTCTTTAAAATATTCTTTTACCTGTTCTTTTAAAAAAAACAAAACCCAAAACACCTGTTTTAAGTAAATCAATGAGAGGCAATTAAAGATTCTAAACAAGATAATTGTTCCAGTGGTGACAGCAAAAGCTCTGATGCTGCAGATAAGTTAGTGCTTCAGCTGCTGCTATTCCACAGATCAAACTTGCTGCATCATGTTGCCGTCACGTGACATTTCACAATATTTTTCCCATTCGCAGAGCTGGAGTGGACATGGCCTATGTCACGTGTGACACATCCGGCCCACAGGCTGCCAGTTTGAGACCCCCTGATGGTGTTGGCTTGCTCTCTAAAGCAACTGTCACTCCCACAGAACACTGGAATTGGAGAGCAGGTTATTTATTATCCAGTTTTGGAAGCCCTGGATAAAAAAGAGGAGAGAAATGTCCTGAGGCTCAGATAGATAAAAATCTTGGTTTACGTAGGAAGAACCTGGCTAAAGATTATATATATATATATATATATATATATATATATATATATATATATATATATATATATATATATATATATATATATATATATATATGCATGTTCTTTCTAGCCAGGTTTTACCTACGTAAGCTAGGTTGTTCTGCAGCTCTGGCTGTGTGAAATCTCATTCACCATCCTCAGAGCTCCTCCTCTGTTGACAAACTGCAACTCTGCGTTGCTCTCTGGGAGACTCAGATAGCTATTTCTGCCTTATAAGGCTTCGTCAGTGAGCCACACCCACTTCTCAGATATTCCCCCTGTAAAGGTACAATGTGTCTTTTTCTGTTTTTCGTAGGCTTTTATGTGCATGTTCTTTCTAGCCAGGTTTTACCTACGTAAGCTAGGTTGTTCTGCAGCTCTGGCTGTGTGAAATCTCATTCACCATCCTCAGAGCTCCTCCTCTGTTGACAAACTGCAACTCTGCGTTGCTCTCTGGGAGACTCAGATAGCTATTTCTGCCTTATAAGGCTTCGTCAGTGAGCCACACCCACTTCTCAGATATTCCCCCTGTAAAGGTACAATGTGTCTTTTTCTGTTTTTCGTAGGCTTTTATGTGCATGTTCTTTCTAGCCAGGTTTTACCTACGTAAGCTAGGTTGTTCTGCAGCTCTGGCTGTGTGAAATCTCATTCACCATCCTCAGAGCTCCTCCTCTGTTGACAAACTGCAACTCTGCGTTGCTCTCTGGGAGACTCAGATAGCTATTTCTGCCTTATAAGGCTTCGTCAGTGAGCCACACCCACTTCTCAGATATTCCCCCTGTAAAGGTACAATGTGTCTTTTTCTGTTTTTCGTAGGCTTTTATGTGCATGTTCTTTCTAGCCAGGTTTTACCTACGTAAGCTAGGTTGTTCTGCAGCTCTGGCTGTGTGAAATCTCATTCACCATCCTCAGAGCTCCTCCTCTGTTGACAAACTGCAACTCTGCGTTGCTCTCTGGGAGACTCAGATAGCTATTTCTGCCTTATAAGGCTTCGTCAGTGAGCCACACCCACTTCTCAGATATTCCCCCTGTAAAGGTACAATGTGTCTTTTTCTGTTTTTCGTAGGCTTTTATGTGCATGTTCTTTCTAGCCAGGTTTTACCTACGTAAGCTAGGTTGTTCTGCAGCTCTGGCTGTGTGAAATCTCATTCACCATCCTCAGAGCTCCTCCTCTGTTGACAAACTGCAACTCTGCGTTGCTCTCTGGGAGACTCAGATAGCTATTTCTGCCTTATAAGGCTTCGTCAGTGAGCCACACCCACTTCTCAGATATTCCCCCTGTAAAGGTACAATGTGTCTTTTTCTGTTTTTCGTAGGCTTTTATGTGCATGTTCTTTCTAGCCAGGTTTTACCTACGTAAGCTAGGTTGTTCTGCAGCTCTGGCTGTGTGAAATCTCATTCACCATCCTCAGAGCTCCTCCTCTGTTGACAAACTGCAACTCTGCGTTGCTCTCTGGGAGACTCAGATAGCTATTTCTGCCTTATAAGGCTTCGTCAGTGAGCCACACCCACTTCTCAGATATTCCCCCTGTAAAGGTACAATGTGTCTTTTTCTGTTTTTCGTAGGCTTTTATGTGCATGTTCTTTCTAGCCAGGTTTTACCTACGTAAGCTAGGTTGTTCTGCAGCTCTGGCTGTGTGAAATCTCATTCACCATCCTCAGAGCTCCTCCTCTGTTGACAAACTGCAACTCTGCGTTGCTCTCTGGGAGACTCAGATAGCTATTTCTGCCTTATAAGGCTTCGTCAGTGAGCCACACCCACTTCTCAGATATTCCCCCTGTAAAGGTACAGTGTGTCTTTTTCTGTTTTTCGTAGGCTTTTATGTGCATGTTCTTTCTAGCCAGGTTTTACCTACGTAAGCTAGGTTGTTCTGCAGCTCTGGCTGTGTGAAATCTCATTCACCATCCTCAGAGCTCCTCCTCTGTTGACAAACTGCAACTCTGCGTTGCTCTCTGGGAGACTCAGATAGCTATTTCTGCCTTATAAGGCTTCGTCAGTGAGCCACACCCACTTCTCAGATATTCCCCCTGTAAAGGTACAATGTGTCTTTTTCTGTTTTTCGTAGGCTTTTATGTGCATGTTCTTTCTAGCCAGGTTTTACCTACGTAAGCTAGGTTGTTCTGCAGCTCTGGCTGTGTGAAATCTCATTCACCATCCTCAGAGCTCCTCCTCTGTTGACAAACTGCAACTCTGCGTTGCTCTCTGGGAGACTCAGATAGCTATTTCTGCCTTATAAGGCTTCGTCAGTGAGCCACACCCACTTCTCAGATATTCCCCCTGTAAAGGTACAATGTGTCTTTTTCTGTTTTTCGTAGGCTTTTATGTGCATGTTCTTTCTAGCCAGGTTTTACCTACGTAAGCTAGGTTGTTCTGCAGCTCTGGCTGTGTGAAATCTCATTCACCATCCTCAGAGCTCCTCCTCTGTTGACAAACTGCAACTCTGCGTTGCTCTCTGGGAGACTCAGATAGCTATTTCTGCCTTATAAGGCTTCGTCAGTGAGCCACACCCACTTCTCAGATATTCCCCCTGTAAAGGTACAATGTGTCTTTTTCTGTTTTTCGTAGGCTTTTATGTGCATGTTCTTTCTAGCCAGGTTTTACCTACGTAAGCTAGGTTGTTCTGCAGCTCTGGCTGTGTGAAATCTCATTCACCATCCTCAGAGCTCCTCCTCTGTTGACAAACTGCAACTCTGCGTTGCTCTCTGGGAGACTCAGATAGCTATTTCTGCCTTATAAGGCTTCGTCAGTGAGCCACACCCACTTCTCAGATATTCCCCCTGTAAAGGTACAATGTGTCTTTTTCTGTTTTTCGTAGGCTTTTATGTGCATGTTCTTTCTAGCCAGGTTTTACCTACGTAAGCTAGGTTGTTCTGCAGCTCTGGCTGTGTGAAATCTCATTCACCATCCTCAGAGCTCCTCCTCTGTTGACAAACTGCAACTCTGCGTTGCTCTCTGGGAGACTCAGATAGCTATTTCTGCCTTATAAGGCTTCGTCAGTGAGCCACACCCACTTCTCAGATATTCCCCCTGTAAAGGTACAATGTGTCTTTTTCTGTTTTTCGTAGGCTTTTATGTGCATGTTCTTTCTAGCCAGGTTTTACCTACGTAAGCTAGGTTGTTCTGCAGCTCTGGCTGTGTGAAATCTCATTCACCATCCTCAGAGCTCCTCCTCTGTTGACAAACTGCAACTCTGCGTTGCTCTCTGGGAGACTCAGATAGCTATTTCTGCCTTATAAGGCTTCGTCAGTGAGCCACACCCACTTCTCAGATATTCCCCCTGTAAAGGTACAATGTGTCTTTTTCTGTTTTTCGTAGGCTTTTATGTGCATGTTCTTTCTAGCCAGGTTTTACCTACGTAAGCTAGGTTGTTCTGCAGCTCTGGCTGTGTGAAATCTCATTCACCATCCTCAGAGCTCCTCCTCTGTTGACAAACTGCAACTCTGCGTTGCTCTCTGGGAGACTCAGATAGCTATTTCTGCCTTATAAGGCTTCGTCAGTGAGCCACACCCACTTCTCAGATATTCCCCCTGTAAAGGTACAATGTGTCTTTTTCTGTTTTTCGTAGGCTTTTATGTGCATGTTCTTTCTAGCCAGGTTTTACCTACGTAAGCTAGGTTGTTCTGCAGCTCTGGCTGTGTGAAATCTCATTCACCATCCTCAGAGCTCCTCCTCTGTTGACAAACTGCAACTCTGCGTTGCTCTCTGGGAGACTCAGATAGCTATTTCTGCCTTATAAGGCTTCGTCAGTGAGCCACACCCACTTCTCAGATATTCCCCCTGTAAAGGTACAATGTGTCTTTTTCTGTTTTTCGTAGGCTTTTATGTGCATGTTCTTTCTAGCCAGGTTTTACCTACGTAAGCTAGGTTGTTCTGCAGCTCTGGCTGTGTGAAATCTCATTCACCATCCTCAGAGCTCCTCCTCTGTTGACAAACTGCAACTCTGCGTTGCTCTCTGGGAGACTCAGATAGCTATTTCTGCCTTATAAGGCTTCGTCAGTGAGCCACACCCACTTCTCAGATATTCCCCCTGTAAAGGTACAATGTGTCTTTTTCTGTTTTTCGTAGGCTTTTATGTGCATGTTCTTTCTAGCCAGGTTTTACCTACGTAAGCTAGGTTGTTCTGCAGCTCTGGCTGTGTGAAATCTCATTCACCATCCTCAGAGCTCCTCCTCTGTTGACAAACTGCAACTCTGCGTTGCTCTCTGGGAGACTCAGATAGCTATTTCTGCCTTATAAGGCTTCGTCAGTGAGCCACACCCACTTCTCAGATATTCCCCCTGTAAAGGTACAATGTGTCTTTTTCTGTTTTTCGTAGGCTTTTATGTGCATGTTCTTTCTAGCCAGGTTTTACCTACGTAAGCTAGGTTGTTCTGCAGCTCTGGCTGTGTGAAATCTCATTCACCATCCTCAGAGCTCCTCCTCTGTTGACAAACTGCAACTCTGCGTTGCTCTGAGGATGGTGAATGAGATTTCACACAGCCAGAGCTGCAGAACAACCTAGCTTACGTAGGTAAAACCTGGCTAGAAAGAACATGCACATAAAAGCCTACGAAAAACAGAAAAAGACACATTGTACCTTTACAGGGGGAATATCTGAGAAGTGGGTGTGGCTCACTGACGAAGCCTTATAAGGCAGAAATAGCTATCTGAGTCTCCCAGAGAGCAACGCAGAGTTGCAGTTTGTCAACAGAGGAGGAGCTCTGAGGATGGTGAATGAGATTTCACACAGCCAGAGCTGCAGAACAACCTAGCTTACGTAGGTAAAACCTGGCTAGAAAGAACATGCACATAAAAGCCTACGAAAAACAGAAAAAGACACATTGTACCTTTACAGGGGGAATATCTGAGAAGTGGGTGTGGCTCACTGACGAAGCCTTATAAGGCAGAAATAGCTATCTGAGTCTCCCAGAGAGCAACGCAGAGTTGCAGTTTGTCAACAGAGGAGGAGCTCTGAGGATGGTGAATGAGATTTCACACAGCCAGAGCTGCAGAACAACCTAGCTTACGTAGGTAAAACCTGGCTAGAAAGAACATGCACATAAAAGCCTACGAAAAACAGAAAAAGACACATTGTACCTTTACAGGGGGAATATCTGAGAAGTGGGTGTGGCTCACTGACGAAGCCTTATAAGGCAGAAATAGCTATCTGAGTCTCCCAGAGAGCAACGCAGAGTTGCAGTTTGTCAACAGAGGAGGAGCTCTGAGGATGGTGAATGAGATTTCACACAGCCAGAGCTGCAGAACAACCTAGCTTACGTAGGTAAAACCTGGCTAGAAAGAACATGCACATAAAAGCCTACGAAAAACAGAAAAAGACACATTGTACCTTTACAGGGGGAATATCTGAGAAGTGGGTGTGGCTCACTGACGAAGCCTTATAAGGCAGAAATAGCTATCTGAGTCTCCCAGAGAGCAACGCAGAGTTGCAGTTTGTCAACAGAGGAGGAGCTCTGAGGATGGTGAATGAGATTTCACACAGCCAGAGCTGCAGAACAACCTAGCTTACGTAGGTAAAACCTGGCTAGAAAGAACATGCACATAAAAGCCTACGAAAAACAGAAAAAGACACATTGTACCTTTACAGGGGGAATATCTGAGAAGTGGGTGTGGCTCACTGACGAAGCCTTATAAGGCAGAAATAGCTATCTGAGTCTCCCAGAGAGCAACGCAGAGTTGCAGTTTGTCAACAGAGGAGGAGCTCTGAGGATGGTGAATGAGATTTCACACAGCCAGAGCTGCAGAACAACCTAGCTTACGTAGGTAAAACCTGGCTAGAAAGAACATGCACATAAAAGCCTACGAAAAACAGAAAAAGACACATTGTACCTTTACAGGGGGAATATCTGAGAAGTGGGTGTGGCTCACTGACGAAGCCTTATAAGGCAGAAATAGCTATCTGAGTCTCCCAGAGAGCAACGCAGAGTTGCAGTTTGTCAACAGAGGAGGAGCTCTGAGGATGGTGAATGAGATTTCACACAGCCAGAGCTGCAGAACAACCTAGCTTACGTAGGTAAAACCTGGCTAGAAAGAACATGCACATAAAAGCCTACGAAAAACAGAAAAAGACACATTGTACCTTTACAGGGGGAATATCTGAGAAGTGGGTGTGGCTCACTGACGAAGCCTTATAAGGCAGAAATAGCTATCTGAGTCTCCCAGAGAGCAACGCAGAGTTGCAGTTTGTCAACAGAGGAGGAGCTCTGAGGATGGTGAATGAGATTTCACACAGCCAGAGCTGCAGAACAACCTAGCTTACGTAGGTAAAACCTGGCTAGAAAGAACATGCACATAAAAGCCTACGAAAAACAGAAAAAGACACATTGTACCTTTACAGGGGGAATATCTGAGAAGTGGGTGTGGCTCACTGACGAAGCCTTATAAGGCAGAAATAGCTATCTGAGTCTCCCAGAGAGCAACGCAGAGTTGCAGTTTGTCAACAGAGGAGGAGCTCTGAGGATGGTGAATGAGATTTCACACAGCCAGAGCTGCAGAACAACCTAGCTTACGTAGGTAAAACCTGGCTAGAAAGAACATGCACATAAAAGCCTACGAAAAACAGAAAAAGACACATTGTACCTTTACAGGGGGAATATCTGAGAAGTGGGTGTGGCTCACTGACGAAGCCTTATAAGGCAGAAATAGCTATCTGAGTCTCCCAGAGAGCAACGCAGAGTTGCAGTTTGTCAACAGAGGAGGAGCTCTGAGGATGGTGAATGAGATTTCACACAGCCAGAGCTGCAGAACAACCTAGCTTACGTAGGTAAAACCTGGCTAGAAAGAACATGCACATAAAAGCCTACGAAAAACAGAAAAAGACACATTGTACCTTTACAGGGGGAATATCTGAGAAGTGGGTGTGGCTCACTGACGAAGCCTTATAAGGCAGAAATAGCTATCTGAGTCTCCCAGAGAGCAACGCAGAGTTGCAGTTTGTCAACAGAGGAGGAGCTCTGAGGATGGTGAATGAGATTTCACACAGCCAGAGCTGCAGAACAACCTAGCTTACGTAGGTAAAACCTGGCTAGAAAGAACATGCACATAAAAGCCTACGAAAAACAGAAAAAGACACATTGTACCTTTACAGGGGGAATATCTGAGAAGTGGGTGTGGCTCACTGACGAAGCCTTATAAGGCAAAAATAGCTATCTGAGTCTCCCAGAGAGCAACGCAGAGTTGCAGTTTGTCAACAGAGGAGGAGCTCTGAGGATGGTGAATGAGATTTCACACAGCCAGAGCTGCAGAACAACCTAGCTTACGTAGGTAAAACCTGGCTAGAAAGAACATGCACATAAAAGCCTACGAAAAACAGAAAAAGACACATTGTACCTTTACAGGGGGAATATCTGAGAAGTGGGTGTGGCTCACTGACGAAGCCTTATAAGGCAGAAATAGCTATCTGAGTCTCCCAGAGAGCAATGCAGAGTTGCAGTTTGTCAACAGAGGAGGAGCTCTGAGGATGGTGAATGAGATTTCACACAGCCAGAGCTGCAGAACAACCTAGCTTACGTAGGTAAAACCTGGCTAGAAAGAACATGCACATAAAAGCCTACGAAAAACAGAAAAAGACACATTGTACCTTTACAGGGGGAATATCTGAGAAGTGGGTGTGGCTCACTGACGAAGCCTTATAAGGCAGAAATAGCTATCTGAGTCTCCCAGAGAGCAACGCAGAGTTGCAGTTTGTCAACAGAGGAGGAGCTCTGAGGATGGTGAATGAGATTTCACACAGCCAGAGCTGCAGAACAACCTAGCTTACGTAGGTAAAACCTGGCTAGAAAGAACATGCACATAAAAGCCTACGAAAAACAGAAAAAGACACATTGTACCTTTACAGGGGGAATATCTGAGAAGTGGGTGTGGCTCACTGACGAAGCCTTATAAGGCAGAAATAGCTATCTGAGTCTCCCAGAGAGCAACGCAGAGTTGCAGTTTGTCAACAGAGGAGGAGCTCTGAGGATGGTGAATGAGATTTCACACAGCCAGAGCTGCAGAACAACCTAGCTTACGTAGGTAAAACCTGGCTAGAAAGAACATGCACATAAAAGCCTACGAAAAACAGAAAAAGACACATTGTACCTTTACAGGGGGAATATCTGAGAAGTGGGTGTGGCTCACTGACGAAGCCTTATAAGGCAGAAATAGCTATCTGAGTCTCCCAGAGAGCAACGCAGAGTTGCAGTTTGTCAACAGAGGAGGAGCTCTGAGGATGGTGAATGAGATTTCACACAGCCAGAGCTGCAGAACAACCTAGCTTACGTAGGTAAAACCTGGCTAGAAAGAACATGCACATAAAAGCCTACGAAAAACAGAAAAAGACACATTGTACCTTTACAGGGGGAATATCTGAGAAGTGGGTGTGGCTCACTGACGAAGCCTTATAAGGCAGAAATAGCTATCTGAGTCTCCCAGAGAGCAACGCAGAGTTGCAGTTTGTCAACAGAGGAGGAGCTCTGAGGATGGTGAATGAGATTTCACACAGCCAGAGCTGCAGAACAACCTAGCTTACGTAGGTAAAACCTGGCTAGAAAGAACATGCACATAAAAGCCTACGAAAAACAGAAAAAGACACATTGTACCTTTACAGGGGGAATATCTGAGAAGTGGGTGTGGCTCACTGACGAAGCCTTATAAGGCAGAAATAGCTATCTGAGTCTCCCAGAGAGCAACGCAGAGTTGCAGTTTGTCAACAGAGGAGGAGCTCTGAGGATGGTGAATGAGATTTCACACAGCCAGAGCTGCAGAACAACCTAGCTTACGTAGGTAAAACCTGGCTAGAAAGAACATGCACATAAAAGCCTACGAAAAACAGAAAAAGACACATTGTACCTTTACAGGGGGAATATCTGAGAAGTGGGTGTGGCTCACTGACGAAGCCTTATAAGGCAGAAATAGCTATCTGAGTCTCCCAGAGAGCAACGCAGAGTTGCAGTTTGTCAACAGAGGAGGAGCTCTGAGGATGGTGAATGAGATTTCACACAGCCAGAGCTGCAGAACAACCTAGCTTACGTAGGTAAAACCTGGCTAGAAAGAACATGCACATAAAAGCCTACGAAAAACAGAAAAAGACACATTGTACCTTTACAGGGGGAATATCTGAGAAGTGGGTGTGGCTCACTGACGAAGCCTTATAAGGCAGAAATAGCTATCTGAGTCTCCCAGAGAGCAACGCAGAGTTGCAGTTTGTCAACAGAGGAGGAGCTCTGAGGATGGTGAATGAGATTTCACACAGCCAGAGCTGCAGAACAACCTAGCTTACGTAGGTAAAACCTGGCTAGAAAGAACATGCACATAAAAGCCTACGAAAAACAGAAAAAGACACATTGTACCTTTACAGGGGGAATATCTGAGAAGTGGGTGTGGCTCACTGACGAAGCCTTATAAGGCAGAAATAGCTATCTGAGTCTCCCAGAGAGCAACGCAGAGTTGCAGTTTGTCAACAGAGGAGGAGCTCTGAGGATGGTGAATGAGATTTCACACAGCCAGAGCTGCAGAACAACCTAGCTTACGTAGGTAAAACCTGGCTAGAAAGAACATGCACATAAAAGCCTACGAAAAACAGAAAAAGACACATTGTACCTTTACAGGGGGAATATCTGAGAAGTGGGTGTGGCTCACTGACGAAGCCTTATAAGGCAGAAATAGCTATCTGAGTCTCCCAGAGAGCAACGCAGAGTTGCAGTTTGTCAACAGAGGAGGAGCTCTGAGGATGGTGAATGAGATTTCACACAGCCAGAGCTGCAGAACAACCTAGCTTACGTAGGTAAAACCTGGCTAGAAAGAACATGCACATAAAAGCCTACGAAAAACAGAAAAAGACACATTGTACCTTTACAGGGGGAATATCTGAGAAGTGGGTGTGGCTCACTGACGAAGCCTTATAAGGCAGAAATAGCTATCTGAGTCTCCCAGAGAGCAACGCAGAGTTGCAGTTTGTCAACAGAGGAGGAGCTCTGAGGATGGTGAATGAGATTTCACACAGCCAGAGCTGCAGAACAACCTAGCTTACGTAGGTAAAACCTGGCTAGAAAGAACATGCACATAAAAGCCTACGAAAAACAGAAAAAGACACATTGTACCTTTACAGGGGGAATATCTGAGAAGTGGGTGTGGCTCACTGACGAAGCCTTATAAGGCAGAAATAGCTATCTGAGTCTCCCAGAGAGCAACGCAGAGTTGCAGTTTGTCAACAGAGGAGGAGCTCTGAGGATGGTGAATGAGATTTCACACAGCCAGAGCTGCAGAACAACCTAGCTTACGTAGGTAAAACCTGGCTAGAAAGAACATGCACATAAAAGCCTACGAAAAACAGAAAAAGACACATTGTACCTTTACAGGGGGAATATCTGAGAAGTGGGTGTGGCTCACTGACGAAGCCTTATAAGGCAAAAATAGCTATCTGAGTCTCCCAGAGAGCAACGCAGAGTTGCAGTTTGTCAACAGAGGAGGAGCTCTGAGGATGGTGAATGAGATTTCACACAGCCAGAGCTGCAGAACAACCTAGCTTACGTAGGTAAAACCTGGCTAGAAAGAACATGCACATAAAAGCCTACGAAAAACAGAAAAAGACACATTGTACCTTTACAGGGGGAATATCTGAGAAGTGGGTGTGGCTCACTGACGAAGCCTTATAAGGCAGAAATAGCTATCTGAGTCTCCCAGAGAGCAACGCAGAGTTGCAGTTTGTCAACAGAGGAGGAGCTCTGAGGATGGTGAATGAGATTTCACACAGCCAGAGCTGCAGAACAACCTAGCTTACGTAGGTAAAACCTGGCTAGAAAGAACATGCACATAAAAGCCTACGAAAAACAGAAAAAGACACATTGTACCTTTACAGGGGGAATATCTGAGAAGTGGGTGTGGCTCACTGACGAAGCCTTATAAGGCAGAAATAGCTATCTGAGTCTCCCAGAGAGCAACGCAGAGTTGCAGTTTGTCAACAGAGGAGGAGCTCTGAGGATGGTGAATGAGATTTCACACAGCCAGAGCTGCAGAACAACCTAGCTTACGTAGGTAAAACCTGGCTAGAAAGAACATGCACATAAAAGCCTACGAAAAACAGAAAAAGACACATTGTACCTTTACAGGGGGAATATCTGAGAAGTGGGTGTGGCTCACTGACGAAGCCTTATAAGGCAGAAATAGCTATCTGAGTCTCCCAGAGAGCAACGCAGAGTTGCAGTTTGTCAACAGAGGAGGAGCTCTGAGGATGGTGAATGAGATTTCACACAGCCAGAGCTGCAGAACAACCTAGCTTACGTAGGTAAAACCTGGCTAGAAAGAACATGCACATAAAAGCCTACGAAAAACAGAAAAAGACACATTGTACCTTTACAGGGGGAATATCTGAGAAGTGGGTGTGGCTCACTGACGAAGCCTTATAAGGCAGAAATAGCTATCTGAGTCTCCCAGAGAGCAACGCAGAGTTGCAGTTTGTCAACAGAGGAGGAGCTCTGAGGATGGTGAATGAGATTTCACACAGCCAGAGCTGCAGAACAACCTAGCTTACGTAGGTAAAACCTGGCTAGAAAGAACATGCACATAAAAGCCTACGAAAAACAGAAAAAGACACATTGTACCTTTACAGGGGGAATATCTGAGAAGTGGGTGTGGCTCACTGACGAAGCCTTATAAGGCAGAAATAGCTATCTGAGTCTCCCAGAGAGCAACGCAGAGTTGCAGTTTGTCAACAGAGGAGGAGCTCTGAGGATGGTGAATGAGATTTCACACAGCCAGAGCTGCAGAACAACCTAGCTTACGTAGGTAAAACCTGGCTAGAAAGAACATGCACATAAAAGCCTACGAAAAACAGAAAAAGACACATTGTACCTTTACAGGGGGAATATCTGAGAAGTGGGTGTGGCTCACTGACGAAGCCTTATAAGGCAGAAATAGCTATCTGAGTCTCCCAGAGAGCAACGCAGAGTTGCAGTTTGTCAACAGAGGAGGAGCTCTGAGGATGGTGAATGAGATTTCACACAGCCAGAGCTGCAGAACAACCTAGCTTACGTAGGTAAAACCTGGCTAGAAAGAACATGCACATAAAAGCCTACGAAAAACAGAAAAAGACACATTGTACCTTTACAGGGGGAATATCTGAGAAGTGGGTGTGGCTCACTGACGAAGCCTTATAAGGCAGAAATAGCTATCTGAGTCTCCCAGAGAGCAACGCAGAGTTGCAGTTTGTCAACAGAGGAGGAGCTCTGAGGATGGTGAATGAGATTTCACACAGCCAGAGCTGCAGAACAACCTAGCTTACGTAGGTAAAACCTGGCTAGAAAGAACATGCACATAAAAGCCTACGAAAAACAGAAAAAGACACATTGTACCTTTACAGGGGGAATATCTGAGAAGTGGGTGTGGCTCACTGACGAAGCCTTATAAGGCAGAAATAGCTATCTGAGTCTCCCAGAGAGCAACGCAGAGTTGCAGTTTGTCAACAGAGGAGGAGCTCTGAGGATGGTGAATGAGATTTCACACAGCCAGAGCTGCAGAACAACCTAGCTTACGTAGGTAAAACCTGGCTAGAAAGAACATGCACATAAAAGCCTACGAAAAACAGAAAAAGACACATTGTACCTTTACAGGGGGAATATCTGAGAAGTGGGTGTGGCTCACTGACGAAGCCTTATAAGGCAGAAATAGCTATCTGAGTCTCCCAGAGAGCAACGCAGAGTTGCAGTTTGTCAACAGAGGAGGAGCTCTGAGGATGGTGAATGAGATTTCACACAGCCAGAGCTGCAGAACAACCTAGCTTACGTAGGTAAAACCTGGCTAGAAAGAACATGCACATAAAAGCCTACGAAAAACAGAAAAAGACACATTGTACCTTTACAGGGGGAATATCTGAGAAGTGGGTGTGGCTCACTGACGAAGCCTTATAAGGCAGAAATAGCTATCTGAGTCTCCCAGAGAGCAACGCAGAGTTGCAGTTTGTCAACAGAGGAGGAGCTCTGAGGATGGTGAATGAGATTTCACACAGCCAGAGCTGCAGAACAACCTAGCTTACGTAGGTAAAACCTGGCTAGAAAGAACATGCACATAAAAGCCTACGAAAAACAGAAAAAGACACATTGTACCTTTACAGGGGGAATATCTGAGAAGTGGGTGTGGCTCACTGACGAAGCCTTATAAGGCAGAAATAGCTATCTGAGTCTCCCAGAGAGCAACGCAGAGTTGCAGTTTGTCAACAGAGGAGGAGCTCTGAGGATGGTGAATGAGATTTCACACAGCCAGAGCTGCAGAACAACCTAGCTTACGTAGGTAAAACCTGGCTAGAAAGAACATGCACATAAAAGCCTACGAAAAACAGAAAAAGACACATTGTACCTTTACAGGGGGAATATCTGAGAAGTGGGTGTGGCTCACTGACGAAGCCTTATAAGGCAGAAATAGCTATCTGAGTCTCCCAGAGAGCAACGCAGAGTTGCAGTTTGTCAACAGAGGAGGAGCTCTGAGGATGGTGAATGAGATTTCACACAGCCAGAGCCGCAGAACAACCTAGCTTACGTAGGTAAAACCTGGCTAGAAAGAACATGCACATAAAAGCCTACGAAAAACAGAAAAAGACACATTGTACCTTTACAGGGGGAATATCTGAGAAGTGGGTGTGGCTCACTGACGAAGCCTTATAAGGCAGAAATAGCTATCTGAGTCTCCCAGAGAGCAACGCAGAGTTGCAGTTTGTCAACAGAGGAGGAGCTCTGAGGATGGTGAATGAGATTTCACACAGCCAGAGCTGCAGAACAACCTAGCTTACGTAGGTAAAACCTGGCTAGAAAGAACATGCACATAAAAGCCTACGAAAAACAGAAAAAGACACATTGTACCTTTACAGGGGGAATATCTGAGAAGTGGGTGTGGCTCACTGACGAAGCCTTATAAGGCAGAAATAGCTATCTGAGTCTCCCAGAGAGCAACGCAGAGTTGCAGTTTGTCAACAGAGGAGGAGCTCTGAGGATGGTGAATGAGATTTCACACAGCCAGAGCTGCAGAACAACCTAGCTTACGTAGGTAAAACCTGGCTAGAAAGAACATGCACATAAAAGCCTACGAAAAACAGAAAAAGACACATTGTACCTTTACAGGGGGAATATCTGAGAAGTGGGTGTGGCTCACTGACGAAGCCTTATAAGGCAGAAATAGCTATCTGAGTCTCCCAGAGAGCAACGCAGAGTTGCAGTTTGTCAACAGAGGAGGAGCTCTGAGGATGGTGAATGAGATTTCACACAGCCAGAGCTGCAGAACAACCTAGCTTACGTAGGTAAAACCTGGCTAGAAAGAACATGCACATAAAAGCCTACGAAAAACAGAAAAAGACATATATATATATATATATATATATATGTTTTCTCAGGGTTTCGCGGGTGTTTGTATGTAGGTCTTTGGTTATTCGGGTCTTCTCCCACGTAAAATTGGAAGTGTCTTGGCGACGTTTCGACGAAGTCTCATTCGTCATCTTCAGGCTGGTGTTCTCGGCTTCGTGCTTCCAGGAGCAATGTGGTTCCAGGAGCTTCGTGCTTCCAGGATTGCTCCTGGAAGCACGAAGCCGAGAACACCAGCCTGAAGATGACGAATGAGACTTCGTCGAAACGTCGCCAAGACACTTCCAATTTTACGTGGGAGAAGACCCGAATAACCAAAGACCTATATATATATATATATATATATATATATATATATATATATATATATATATCAATTTTCTTACTTATATATAATATATATGTATGTATATATCTCACTCTCCATCTTGAATACATATCAGAAAGAGGAAGCTTGAGAGTTCACAAGGTTGATATGTATAGAACAAAACTTTGACTGAATCTGGATGTTCTGCTTTGGATACCAAGAAGCCTCCTCCCAGATGGTAACAAGAAAAACAGGTCATGAAGTGTCCCAGACAATATTGTGGACCCTGGTTAATCATCACTAATATGCTATGTCCTGGATAGATGGAAGTGAACAAAATAATCTTCTCTGCCATCCTCACCACTCTTGACACCGCCTTCCTGTCCAAAGCAGGAATACTTCCAAACCAGACTGTAATGCAATATGACAGGATGCTCTCGATCATCCCTTTACAGAAAGTGGTAAGGACAGGGGAAGGAAGTTGTACTGTTCTCATGTGACACAGAAAATGTAGGCACTGCTTTGCCCCCTTCACCAGTGTCTCCCTGTTGATGGAAAGCGTAACAGTGCAATAGCTTCTGCGGATTTTTTCTAAGAATTCTGGATCATGTGGTTGGGAAATTATGATGTACCGAGTTTTTATTTATTAGTTTACAAGTCCAATGGGAGATAAGGTGCAAGTTTGGGGGGAAAAACTAGGCCTAAAGGACAAGTCTTGCCAAACATTTTAATGGGTCTGGCCTTCTTTTGCTATAGCTAGCTGTAGTTCCAGATAATCAGAATCTTTTAAAATGTCTTGGACCCTATAAAAACAAAATGGTAGGGGCAATGCCTTTCAAATGTGCTGACAGAAGTTTAGCATATTTTAATACATTGGAAGGTACCAGACATATCTGTGTTCCTATCACCATCCAGTTGTTGCTCAACTACAACTTCAAGTAATCCTGATCAGCAGCTATTTGGAAGAAATGCTGGAAGCTGTGGTTCCACATCATGTGGGGAATCACTAGGGGTGAAATCCAGCAGGTTCTGGAGAACTGGTAGCGGAAATTTTGAATAGTTCAGAGAACTGGCAAATACCACCTCTGGCTGACCTCAGAGTGGGGTGGGAATGAGGATTTTGCAGTATCCTTCCCCTGCCACGCCCACCAAGCCATGCCCATCAAGCCACACCCACAGAACCGGTAGTAAAAAAAATTGGATTTCACCACTGGGAATCACTACTACAGAAAAACAATTACATAGGTATTATATGAGACACACTATTCAGTTTCCTCTTGATCACAATATACACCCAGACTTTGCAAACCGATACGTGGTGTTTTTAGCTATACTCCAGTAGTAGCTTATTCAGGCCAGAGCTTTGGAGTTTGAAGTCCACGGCCCTTCTTAGCAGTACGGCCCCTAAACACAGCAAGGCTGGCTTATCACATTTTGCAGTAAGTGGAGCAATTCGCATTGCCATGTAAAGAATCCCCAATTCAGTAAGAGTATTATGCTCAGGTAGGCCCCAGAAGACTATTAAATTCAGAATCTAAAATTACCTAAGTGCTGCACTGTACTCAGGCTGAGCTTCCAAGGTCGTGCAGGGAATAATAGTAGACCTTCTAGAGCCAAAGGATTCTTTCAAGATCTTAATGACTCAGCACAAACGCAGAGCAAAGTGAGACTATCTAATATTCATATCCTATTTTTTCTACTCACTGGGGGATGGGAGCGTGTGTGAGATTGTATTCAGCAATTGGACTTATGACAGCTGGCCAGACTAGAATTCATTCAGGTTGGATCTTTGGGGGAGTGATATTGGTCACTAGGGGAAGGCATCAAGATGCATTTATCACCCACCAGTTTTGGGTAGTAAATTTTATGAAGAAAAAAAAAAGCATGAGGCAAAGTAAATATCACTGCTATACCTCCAAATAGTCATTTAATATGCCCATTTTATTATCATTATTACTGATTCTTAAAAGCGTTATGATTTGTGGTGAACTAATAAATCAGAGTGCCTGGCATTTAGGAGAGATCAAATCTGGAAATTACTTGGGAATTTGGCACCAGAGTCTGGCCATAATTGGGATGACAGGCCAAGAAATGGTGGCAAATATATCAGCTGCCTATTCTTTGTGCTTTATTGGTTGCTATCCTTATTAAACTGTAGATTCCTTAATGCTGCTGACTTGGGTAAGTAAGTGACAGTCATTTCTCTCTCTCTCTCTCTCTCTCTCTCTCTCTCTCTCTCTGCATTTCAGAGCACAGTGTCATAATAATGAGGAGAAAATGTTCCATAGTGCATTCCCTATGCAGATCTCACCCAAGGACATGGACTGCCACAGGACTGAGAAAGGATTAGCAACTCAGTGCCATCCAGGGTGTCTCCCTTCCTTTAGTGATTTTCAACGATGGCAGAAGGAGCACCACCTGCTGTGTTGTTTGTTGCTAACAATCTTGGTTGATTGTTCAAATGACTTCCAGGACTTGCTAATGATCATGTTTGTTTCAGGAATTGACTACTAGCCAGGGTTGTCAGACTCTTTACAGATCTTGGCATAGCCTAGATGAAAATGCAGAAACCAGGAAATTCCTGAAATAAATGCAGCAGGGGAACTATTTCAAAGGAAACAAACTATTATCCCCCAACTGCCCGTAGTAATGGGCTAAGCTCCCTGCTTCCATCTCTCCTGCAGTCTATCAATTGCATCAGTGTGTGCTAAGCCTGCCCTCTTCGGTTTAGTAAAGGAAGTGCAGGCCATCTTCTCACAGACATCTCAGTCTAAAATAATTAGAGGAGAGAGATCATATAGCTGTGCTTCTCAACTTTGGTGAGATGTGTAGACTTCAGTTCCCAGAATTCTCCAGCCAGCATGTTGGCTGAGGAATCCTGAGTGTTGAAGTCCACACATTTTTAAAGTTGCCACGTTGAGAAACACCGCTCTATAGATATTGGGACTAGGTCTGTTTAGCCATTATGCAGGTGATGGCTGCATAGGACAAAAACCTTTGTCTAGATTCTGAGCCATTGAAAGATCAATGATCATCATGTTGGCTTGAAAATGTGTGTTTCAAGGATCCCAACATGAGTTTTATAGATTCAGAAATATGCTTTAAATATATTCTCAACTTATACAATATTTCTTTCTCATAGCATGGGGGGTTATAGTAAAATAAATTCCATGAGGCACTCAAAAATGAAGTAACTAATTTCTGAGGAGAAATCAGCCATAAAAATTGAATCTAGGCTTCTCTTCAGTTTGAAGGTATCTGTCCAGGACCTGACAGCTTTGGCTACATTTTTTAACGTTCTTGCCATTTTCTCCATCCCACTGAGATGGGAGCCCTTCCAAGCAATATAGGACATGGCTTTTGATTTGCAATTGTTCTTTCCCTTTCAGATAATTGTTTTAGAGCATTGGATGAGGAAATGAAGATTAAAACTCTCATCTCTTACCTGCAACCCTACTTTGTTTTTCCATTCTTTATTTTCCTTACATTACAAAAAGTGCTTGAGAATGAAAAGATATCAGGTTTTTTTTTTTAATTGGTAGCACTTGGAGCCATTGGTCTAGATTCTAGAAGAGCGTTATTGCCAGAAAGGTCCTTGTTTGGTGGCCTGAGATGAAGATGCTATTTTAAGGCTTTATCTCTTTTTGTGCTGAATTCACATGCAGTGTCCATAAGCATTACATGTATCCTCATCATGCCCACTCTGCCATAAAAAAGTTTAAATAAAGAACATCTTTGAGATTTTAAAAAAAGAAAGGTAGCTATATTAATCCCATTATATATATAATTATACTGTGTGTTATGTACCTGGGGAATATAAAAGAAAAAAATTCTAAGGAAAAATCTACAGCAAAGCATTTCCTTCCACACACAGTCTTCCAATCTTCCTGAATTCTGGCATATTCCTCAGTCATAGTGAATTGAAATTACCACCATAGCTAACCAATGTGATCATTCTGTATTGGTTGAAGATGATGAGAAATGCAGTTTATTTGGAGGGAAAAATCCAGCTTGGGGAACAAGATTTTGAACCACAGTTTCTCTCACATCTGTGTAACAGACCTTTCGTCCCCTATCCTACCATTCAGATAGAGCAACGGAAGAGCGCTCTTTCCATTTTCATCAAAAAGCTTTGAGACTTCCAAGCTTATCTACACCAGAGAACCATCCTCTACAGGGTCCTGACACTGAAGAAAAAATTCAGTCGTATCTGTGCAGCTCCAAGATCTTGGAAGTCAGCTTCAAATTTCCCTTTTAAATGGTATTGTTGCAGATTAAGGCTGATAAGTTATTTCATGACACTAATGCAGTTAAATCGGTGGCAACTGTTGTGAAAGGAAAAAGAGTGAGAGGTCAAGATGACACTACAATTGATGGGATCCTAACTCACTCCCATCACTTTATCAATCATTTTATGGCCGTCTCTCTCTTTTTTTTATTTAGCATTTTTTTTGAAGTTAGGTTTAGTGATGGATGTTTCCAACACATTCCTTTGACATATGACTTATGTATTGCACTGAGCTACAGTTGTTTTAATTATGTTTGCTGAATAATTCTCAATTGACAGAGTTTAACATATTTGACAAAACAGTATGCCAAAATCAGACAAGCCAATCTATATGAATCTGTGTAACACACATTCAAAAGGGCCTGTGGCCATGATGCCATTTTGACTTTTTTGACCCATTCGGACAATCCTTTTGTTATATGTCAATTTCCATGTATTCCTAGCCATTTGAAATGCACTGGATAACGGTGATTTAATGTTATAATATACTGGATCAGCAAGTCTAGTTACTCTGGGGATGATTATACACTGATGAAATACCATCTGAAGTCTGGACTGAAGTCATTGTAGCCAGTAGTGGGTTCCACTTACCTTTGCTACCGGTTCGGAACTGTGAATGTGCACGTGTGCGCATTTGCTTTGCCCTCGCGGGGCGCTTCTGCACATGCACAGAGCGTCTGTGATGATGTCCGGGTTGGTGGGCGGAGCCTCCCGTCGCTGCCACTACTGGTTCGCCCGAACCGAGGCGAATCTGTAGAAACCCACCACTGATTGTAGCTCATATCATCAGCAAAGCCTTTAGGACAAGAAGAGGAAGAGCACTCAAAAGATTGTCATTAGATAACTCCTGGAGATCCCATGGATTTTTTTTTTTTCATCTCTTAGAAGAGAAAACAAAAAACAAAAACCCAAGATCATTTATCTGAACTCTTTAGATATAAATGTTTGCAATGAATAGATACAAGCACACAGGACTGTATATTTAGACGACTATGTAAGTCTAAGGAGGAAGAGAAAGCGTTCAGAGTTTTCCCTCGGGATTCCCACTACTTTCAAGAGCAAGCCATGTGTTGTTGATTGTGAGTTTTCTATAAATTTATTACTTCGCTCATCCTCTGGAGACATCCACAACTGATTTCATAAAGCTGCTACATCCCTTGATCAATCTCTATTCCTACTTTTGAGTGATAGCCTGACTTTTCTTGCCTTCTATTACATTACATATACTTTCTGTATCACCTGTAAATCCCACGAGAAGTCGCTGAATGAAGATGTTGATCTGTGTCATTTCCTAAGTGACTGGGCAATACAGAGTGTTCTGCCACTGACAATCTCATTCATTACTTGTTGTTACCTAATGATGGTTAATATGGCTTTGGCCCATTTAAATATAATTAGGAAAAACTGACCTCATGCACGCATATTATTTCTGCTATTCAATAAAGCATGTGCATCCTTTTTCAGGCTTCCATGGGAGCCTGAATAAAGATGCTGCTGCTTTAAGAATCAATTAAATAGTTTTTAATGACTTGATTCATTAAAGCTTGAAAAGGTTCAGTATGATTTGAAGAACAGCCGAGTGGTGCAGTGCTTGCATTTAGTCCAAAACACTCCTGAATAAATTTTGAAGGGTGACCAGCCCTAACAATTAACAAAGCCAAAATTTCAAGTTGCATTTTAACTGTTGTGGTCCGCCAGCAGCCTGCAGAGCTGGCAGCAGAGTCGGACAATGAGGAGGCTGGGGAGGAACATGGGCCAGTCTTGGAGTCTGGGGAAGACTTGGACGAGGGCTCTGCGTTGGAGACAGAGAAAGGGCCATCTGGGAGGTACGTGCTGCCTCCAGAGCCTCCAGAGTTGGACCTCAGCGATAGGAACAGGGATAGCCTGTTCCCAGTGCGCGCATGCGCAGAGCTGCCAGAAGGCAAAAGGGACGACTGAGGAGTAGGGCTTGGAGATGATTGGCCCCTCCCATAAGACTTAAAAGAGGAGCAAAGGCACGTGGGCCTTTGCAGGAAGCAACGTTGTTAATTCTGTGCAGTTTAAAGTCTGAAGCTCTGTTTGATTCTGGACTCCATGTGGCTTTGGCAGCGTGTCAAAGGAGATAAAGGTGGGTGATTATCAGCCTTATCCCAAAGGACTCTTTACAACTCATCTGTGAATGAACAGAATTCACAACTGTTAAAATAAAACAGGTTTTTGGGACTACTCGTGTGTTTTACTGACTCAGGAAGCCTGGGTCAGAACATAAACAGTGAAGTAATGCATGCAGAATTCAAGGTGATTCATGTAGGTTATGCCAAAAGGCATAAATCAATGGTTCTCAATGGTCATGTATACAAACATACCATACAGATGGCATTCAAATCTGAAGTAAGTCACTGGAAAAGTTTCTGTCATGGTGGAATTCAGGTCTTTAACAAAATGAGGAATCACACGTGAGATAACCATTTGCAGACCACTTATATACAGGGTATGCCACAGTATACATCAGTATTGGTGAACATTTTCGTCACCGAGTACCGAAATGGGAGCATGCCTGAGCCTGTGTGAGTGCCAGAAACCGGAAGAGCAGCCACCCGGCAGGCGCATGTATACCAGGCAGCTACTCTTCCGGTTTCCGGTGCTCCCACGCACATGAAGACCAGCTGGCTGGTGTGCCGGAACCTGGAAGAGCAACAGGTGGCGGCTCGCATGCCCGGAGAGATGGCTCTGCCATGACAGGTATATATGCAGCATATAAGAACCGTGGTGGCATAGTGGTTAAAATGCAGTACTGCAGGCTAATTCTGCTGATTGCCAGCAGTTCTATTCTCACCGGCTCAAGGTTGACTCAGCCTTCCATCCTTCTGAGGTCAGTAAAATGAGAACATTGATGGGGGCAATATGCTGACTCTGTAAACCGCTTAGAGAGGGCTATAAAGCACTCTGAAGTAGTATATAAGTCTAATTGCTATTGCTATTTAGATTGACCTGACTGACCAAAAATTTGGTTAATAGTTGGATAAGAAACCAGGAAGAAATTCCAGGATAGAATGCTAACAATGCTTAAAAAAAATATAATAGAAGTGGTGGCAATAGCAAACCTGTTTTGTGATATTGTCAACAAAACTATATGGATTTGTCTATGTGGTTAGAAGTAGTCAAGACTCCCTGAGGAAGTCTTTATCTTTATTGGTAAACCTCAGGACTAGGACTCATTAGTTGGTACCCTGTACCCTATTAGTCGTAATGAATGTTTGGCTTTAAGAAGAACACGCTTAATTGTCAATGTTTCTATTGACTTCAGAGAATCCAACACTATGTTCTTTCTACACACTAAATAGGACACAATCAGATGAGGAATTCTATTCCACTCTTATTCTTCAGCTTTGCCTTATCCAGGTTTTTACAACATATTGTAGAAACGGATGTTTTTCTGCAGTATTTTAAAACCTTGTTGTTGCTATTTTTAATGTATAATATTTTTTGTAATAAGTTTAACATCCTGACAGAAAGACTGCAGAATTTCCTTAAATCCTCACACCTTCTCCCACACTGGCATTTATACTACATGTTACAGCGGGGAGGGGGGGGGTGTTTCCATTTGATTCACTGTTTTCAAGTGTTACTTCTTTAAAGAAGGAAAGGAACGTTGATTTAAAACATAAAAATGACTGGATTTATACAATATATTGAACTCTAAACCTGAAATAATAAAATGCAATTGCTATGTCTGCATAAAAGATTAGGCACAAAGAAATATAGCTCTCCCCCCCTTAATGGCAATGAGATGGATGTCTATTGATGAGATCACTTTGTCGGAAATTTTGAGGATTTGGATGGTTGTGGAGGTGTTTGGTAGTCCTGGTCCACCAATCAGATAACAGTACCCATTATCTGGGGCAGTGGGAGAAAAGGGGAAAGCAAGCAGCAGTGAAGGTAGACAGTATGATAGCAGCAGAAAAGGCAGTTGGAAGGGGCCAAGGGGCCTGTCAACATTTCCCTGGGTGGTAGCTGAATGGGACTGTGTCAAGTGGTGGCTTCTCCATTGCAAAGGCTCTTCAGTCAGGCAGCAGGCAATAGAACTCAGCAGTGCTGTGTATCAAGTGCCTTTGCCCAAGCTGACAGGCAGTGCAGAATGGACGCCAGAGGATGCAATGGCATGGCAGAGCAAGCGGTGACAGACTAGGGCAGTGATGGGAAAACTTTTTGCTGTTGCGTGCCAAAAGTGGGGGGAGGGCGGGGGTCTTTCTCACACGTGCCCACACCCATAATTCAATGTGTCCCACCCCCCGTGCATGTGCATGTGACTCCCCCCTCCCGCTCTTGGCACGTGATGGCACGATGGGCCACGTAGGCCCATTATTCCTATAAAGCTTCTGGAGCCTGGGGAGGATGAAAACAGCCTTCCCCATCTCCCCGGAAGGCTCGAAAATCAAATTGCTGGCGCACGCATGTGCGCTGGAGCTGAGCTAGGGCAATGCTCGTGTGCCCACAGATATGGCTCTGCAGGCCACCTGTGGCATGTGTGCCATAGGTTTGCCATCACGGGACTAGGGGCTTAGCTCTTGTCCTTCATCTTGGAATCCCCATGGAATGGAGGGAACAGGTGACCATGAGGTTTGCAGCAATGGCAGAAATACCAAAGTAACAGACCTGTTGGGGAACTGCCTTGTGTCTTGCAGCTTCTGCCACATAGTAAAGCAGGCATTTCAGTGCATTCCTTTGCCTGTTTGGCAGTAGTGGGTTTCAAACCCTGTTGCTACTGGTTTGCTCGTGGGTGCTCGCGTGCTTGCACACGATGCTTCTGTGCATGCACAGAGACGTCCAGGCAGGTGGGTGGAGCCTCTCACCACCACCACTACCGGTTCGCTCAATCTGGTAGCAAACCACCACTGCTGTTTGGGGACCTGGGCCTAGAGTTACTGGCACCTGGATTAAGGACATTTGTATGGACCAGGGGCTTTTATATAGTTTAGTACTTGACGTGGGGCCTGGATGTGGCTGGGGCTTTCTTCTCCCCTCATGTGAGAGGCAGGAGAGTGCTGGGGGGAGGGTCTTGCTACCAAGTCCTTGTGGGAATGAGTGATTTTGGTGCCCATCTCCAAGGGACAAAGGAGGCAGAAAAATGAAAGAGGAAAGCTTGGTTCTAAGTGCTGGAGAGTGGTGTGAATAAACGGTTGGATGAAGTGTTTGGATGGAGGACCTGCTCTGTGTCTCAACTAGCAGTGGAGTTCCTCAGGCTTATAGTTCTGATGAATTTCAAGTGCCATCTCTGTCTTTAAGGGGAAAATTTGGGTTTTCCTGAAGCTCTGGCATGTAGTTCAATTGATGCCTTCAATCAGGGGTGAAACTACTGGTTCTGTGGGCATGGCTTGTTGGGGGAGGTCATGTGACTGGGTGGGCGTGGCCAACTTGACATCACTCTCATTGGGGGGCTCCTCATCAGGCCCTCCCCTCCCAGCCACTCCTTGTCGTGAATTTCAGGAAAATGGGGCCAAGGCAGGGTAATTACTACCGGTTTGGCAAACTGATGCCCATAATCCCTAGCGGATTGCCTGAACCGGTCTGAACCGGTAGGATTTCACCCCTGCCTTCAATGCTTTGAAAAATTTTGGTCACCACAATGCAATAAGATGTTGACACTCTAGAAAGAGTGCAGAGAAGACCAACACAGATGATTAGGGGGCTAGAGGTTAAAATATATGATGAATGGTTGCAGAAAAGAAGTATATCTAAGTCTAAAAAAGAGAAGGACTAGGAGTGACATGATAGCAGTCTTCCAATATTTGAGGGGCTGTCACAGAGAAGAGGAGTTAACCTACTGTATCTCCAAAGCACCTGAGGGTAGGTCACAAAGTGACAGATGAAAACAGATAGAAAGTTATCAAGGAGAGATCCAATCTAGAATTAAGGAGAAATTTCCTGATAGTACAATTAATCAGTGAAACGGCTTGCCTCCAGAAGTTGTTAGTGCTCTATCATTGGAGGCTTTTAAGAAGAAATTGGACAGCTATTTATTCAGAATGGTATAGGATCTCCTGCTTGAGCAGATGGTTCGACTAGAAGACCTCCAAAGTCCCTTCCAACTCTGTTATTCTGTATTCTTCTGTTTGGAATGAGAAGGCAACAGGAGCACCGAACCAAATTGTGTCTGTGTGAATTGTCTGTGCACACGGATATTTTAGAGTGCCTTGGTTTTATCTGTGAGAGATGAAGCGACACAATAGGAGTTTGAGCTGGTTGATCCTGAGGAAAGGCACAGGATCTTCACAACTGTGAGCTTGGCCCAGGATTGATGCCTGACCGCCACTGGTATCTCCACAATATATACTCATCCACTATCACCAAATGAGTCACAAATAAGTGAAGTTCTGCTTCAGTACATTTCTGTGGCCAATCTTTTATGATGTAATGCAATATCCTGAAAATTATAGAAATCTATTTAGTCCACATTCTTATCTTGGATATGGCCACAATAATATTATCTACCAGCCAACAAGCGTAGTCCTTCCTGATGGTGCTTTGGAGGTGCGGTTGAATGAAAAATGGATGTTTACTTACAACATCTGCCCTTCCATGCTGTCTGCCTTGTAAACAATCTTATAAGTCAATGACCAGCACAGTCAGGTACCTGCCATGAAGGAGATTGCTTTATTTCCTAAATAATCCTACAATAATGGTAGTCCATAGCAATGATGAAAGGGCTTCTATGGAGAGGCCAGTAACACTTCTGAAAATCAAATATTGTATGTAGGTCATTCTTCCTTCATACTTGTTATACAAAACAACACAGAATCCAGTTCTGCTCATAAAACATAAACTGAAGGCTCAACTCCTTCCTAGGGTCAAAGTAAACCAGCTCTGAGGATTGGAGTATCTCCTTAGAGTCCTGAAAAGCTTTTTCTTCTCTGTATTGTTGCTGCCACTTACCTTTTCTTCTTATCAAGTGCAAAGGTTCTAAAAGGATTGAAAGATTCAGGAAGAAACTACAATAGCAATTTAATTTCCCTAGATATGCCTGAAGCTCTGCTTTGTGGTCATGGTATCTCTACACTAAAAGTGTCTTTGTCTGCTGCTGATGCACCCTTCTTTGTCAATATAATACCCTATAAAATATGTGCTATTCATATTTTATTTCAAAAAGTAATTCTGCTTCTTCCAGTCTTTGAAGCACTTTCTTTAATGTGAAAAGGTGCTTCTGTTGACTTTGGCCAATGATAAGAATGTCATCAATCCTTAACATGACACCTGAACTTCCTTTTCAGAGGCTTTCCGTGGCTTTTGTAATATGCCTGGAACTCCTAAAACTCCAAATAACAATATCTTATACTGATTCAACCCTTTCTAGGTTTATAGCAAACTTCTAACAGTCCTCTTCAAGCTCCACCTGTTGGTAAGCCTGAGACATGTCAACTCCTACTCAATATTGCTGACAAATTTTCTGTCTATTGAATGAAACCGTTGTCTAACTGAAATGCTTAACTGAGGGTTATGATGTAGTCTCCATAGAAATAAATGGTTCCCTGTGATCTAAGAAAATTTGTGATGAGTGTTCCCATTCAGAAAACTGCATCAGATATCTTTTTTTCTAACCCTTTTCCTAACCCTTTTCAATTTTCTGTTAAAGAGCATATGGAATTGTTCTGGCTTTGGTTTATTCTGTCTGAAAGTAAATTGTGCCCTTTATCTCTCCCAAGGTACATAGCCCCTCTTGGAATACTGTATGGTAGCCTTCCGAAGTTTCTGTAGGGTTTATACTTACTGTACTCTTAATTTATAGATTTCATTTCAGTCTAATCTGAGTTCTTCAGCCATGATCAGCTGAACCAGTTTGGCTGATTTCCCCCCCCCCCTTTATCACAATTTATTCTGATACAGAATCACCAAACCACTATTGTAGTTGTGGAATTTAAAGTGTTCCACATCATATCTGTTTTTCATGTAGAATGACTAGACAAGAACATTTACAAGCCTATCATACTTTTGCCTTATAGCTGTTTTGGTTGCTACAAACTCACAAGAAGCTCTGTCAGCTTCCATATAAGAACGTTAGCACCCACCCCCCTCCTAGAAGAATGAAATATTTTAGGAAATATTAAAAAGGCAGAATATTATATTTCCCTGGATGAGAAAAGGAGAAACATGTTTTAAAGACAAAGCAGCTCCCCCCCCCCCTTCAGCTACAGGGTGATGGGATTAAGACATGGCCCTCAGGACATGATAGGATCAGCCCTCCACCCATCTAGCAACAGAACTCAACACATGGCACCTGGGGAGATTGCATTACTCAGCAAGATTCAACCAAGCCTGGGATTCAAGTCAACCTACAAAGCTACCCCTCCATGGCCCCATGGGAGTCTGACAACCAATCAGAATACATTTCTTACACAGGAACAGGAAGCTCCAAGGTGGGGCCCAAGAGAGGGTATAAATCTCTGTCTGTCTCTCACCCATGTGCTCATTTTGCTCAGCACCCAAAAAACTCATGTGGTCCTGTCCACCATTAAACCATCTTTCCAAGCAGTCTCCATGTTTCCAGTGCCTTTCTTCCCACTTGGAACTGAACCCAGATGGATATTTCTTCCAACACATATGTACTGAGAAATCCATTTTTTGTATACCTCCATCAGTAATTTTAGGCCGAAAATAGTAGTCCAATCATCCAAGATTTGGTTGGTACCCACATGGATACTTTTTTAAGAAAGCAAAAAAATATATGCTATTCCACTGAACATTTGAATTTTAAATATTATTAGCATTGAGTGCCTCTGAGTATTATTATTTAACTTGTTTTATTCCTTGTTGGTTGTGTTTGATGGTTTGTTTGTGAAAAAGACCAGAATATGGTATATGGTGTTATAAAAATATTATAAATTTAAAAAATGCTAGCTCCAAATGATGATGCAATGCTATCAAATGACAGCCTTATCTAGTATGGCACTTTGTCCCCATTTTCTTTTTAAGGGTAGGCACTGTTTGCCAAAATGTTGCCCATCTGTGCTATTATTATCTGTATGCATTTCTGGTTTCAGAGCCAATCTGCACAGTAACCATCTTGTGTGCCAATTCCTGGACTGGTAGGTCTTACTCATAGTCCCTCACATCTTGGTCACTTATGTTTGGATTACTACAATATGCTTTACATGGGGCTGCCATTGATGGGAAATTAAAACTGGTCCACAATGCAGTGACACCCACACGCATACACACAGTATATCTCAACTTACAAAGCTTATAGAAAAATCCCACAGAACAAAGCAATATTGCATGTAAATAGATGTGTGGAAGCATGCATAAAGTTGGAAATCCTCTTGCTGGTGTTCAGACAGGTTTTATTTGAAATGCGAGCACAGCGGCATTCTGAAATTGTTCTAGAAATGGCCTGTTTTTACTTTCCTTTAGAAAGGGAGGGGGCAAGGAAGGAAATCTGCCACATATTAACTGAATTTACACAACACACTACATTTGGGGGGTGAGTAATTTATGACTCAGCATGTTGTGAGAATCCAATCCAGCCTCTCTGAGCAAGTTGAATTTGATGCATTATTTATTTATTTATTTATTTGAAAGATTTATATATCCACCCATCTTAAACAACTCTGGATGGCTCACAACAACAGTAAAACCAGTAACTATAAAACAACCATAAAACAATAAAATAGTAAAACGATCAAACAAAAACTGAAAACCCTGTACCTTAATCATCCCCTTAGGATGCCATGCAGCAAGCTGCAATTACCCTTATTCTATTCTTTTTGCTCTATTCTAGCCTATCCCAGCACCTCAGTAAAAAGCCAGGTTCTTGATGGCCTTCCAAAAGACTAAATTGGGGGTGGGGCATCTCTGGCTACAGAATCGCTGAGGGGAGGGTGTTCCATAGGGTAAGGGCACCACAGAAAGTGCAATACTTCCAAGGTCTCACTAGGTGGCAGGATTTCAAGGAAATGATCTAGAGCAGGGGTCTGCACAGTGGTGGGTTCCTCCCGGTTCGGCCCGGTTTGGGCGATCGCGTGCGAAACGTGTGCACAAAGAGAACCGGTAGTAAAGCCGGTTGGAATCCACCACTGATTTCCCACAGAAAAGAAAACACTGGGAGCCACAAAACCTGAGTGGCCGTGGCCAACTCGATGTCACTCACTTCCACCAGTCACATGACCCCCTCCCCAGCCACGCCTACCAAGCCAGTCATTAGGGCAAAGAACCAGTTGTTAAAAAACACTGGGAACCACAAAATCCTTTTGACATATTTCTCTCCCTTCCTTCCCTCCCTGCCCCTCTCTCTCCCCCTCTCTCTGTATCTCTCTGCCTCTGCCCTGGCTGCTTCTCCATCCCCCGCCATTGCCCTTACCTTCTCAGGCCTGGCGAGGAATGACTGGGAGGCGAGGGCGAGGGGCGGGGCCAGCCAGTGGTGGGATCACCTGACAGGGAGCCACAGCAAAGGGCTCAAAGAGCCGCATGCGGCTCCGGAGCCACAGGTTGCTGACCTCTGATCTAGAGCGAATAACCAGGTCCCGTGCCATGTAGGACTTTAAAGGTGCTAGCCAGCATTTTGAATTACACACAGAAGGAAACGGAGAACCAGTGCACCACAATCGAGATAGAACAGAGGGAATCTATGAACACCCAATACTGTGTGTGTGTCACTGCATTCTGGACCAGGTGGTGGTCATCACCAAAGTAGTCATCAATGGCAGCCCCATATAAACCATATTGCAATAATCCAAACATAAGTGACTATGATGTGAGTGACCATGTGAGCAAGACCTCTCAGTCTAGGAAAGGGTGTAATTGGCACATGAGATGGATCTATACAAATGACCCCCTTACCCACAGCTGCCACCTGCTCATCAAACAGGAGCTGTGAGTTTCCCAAAGGGTCCCCCGTGAGGACCCCCCAAAATTTGTACCAGCTCAGTCAGGAAAAACACACTCCCATCCAGAGTGAAAGATGGCAATGCATCAGACCCTGGGGACCAAAAAGTCAGAGCTCCATCTTGCCAGGGTTGGGATTAGGTTGCTTCATCCCGATCCAAGTTTTCAGGCACTTAGACAACACTACAACAGAATCACCTACCTGGCCAGGGGTAGAGATGTATAGCTGGGTATCATCAGCATACTGATACTCTACCTGTGCCATTGGTTGACGTCACCCAGAGGTTTCGTGTAGATATTAAAGAGGAGAAAGGAGAGGCTTGAGCTCTTCAGTACCCCACACTGGAGGGGCTCAGAGCTTGACTACCCACAACACTGAATGGAACCAGCCATGGAGAAAGGGGGAGAAAGGAGGAGAAAGGAGGAGAACTATTACAAATTAGCACCTCCCACTCCCAAGCCCCAAAGCTGGTCTAGAAGAATACCATACTTGATGGTATCATACCATCATACCCAGTGGTGAAATTCAATTTTTTTTACTACCGGTTCTGTAGGCGTGGCTTGATGGGCATGGCAGGGGAAGGATACTGCAAAATCCCCATTCCCTCCCCACTCCTGGGGGAAGGATATTGCAAAATCTCCATTCCCACCCCACTCTGGGAACAGCCAGAGGTGATATTTGCTGATTCTCTGAACTATTCAAAATTTCTGCTACCGCGGGAGAGAATAGTGGGGGCCGGGCGATTGGGCCCGGCGTCGAGAGGAAGCTCCGTCCTCCTCGCTCCCCACCTCCTGCGGCAGGTTTGGGGGAGGGAAGGAAGCCGATTCACGCTTCGACACTCCAGAACCTGTCAGAACCAGAGGTGGGTTTCAGCAGGTTCTGACCAGTTCTGGAGAACTGGTAGCGGAAATTTTGAATAGTTCAGAGAATTGGTAAATACCACCTCTGACTGGTCCCGCCCCCATCTATTCTCTGCCTCCCGAGTTCCAGCTGATTGGGAGGAAATGGGGATTTTGCAGTAACCTTCCCCTGGAGTGGGGTGGGAATGGAGATTTTAATGTATCCTTCCCCTGCCATGCCCACCAAGCCACGCCCACCAAGCCACATCCACAGAACCAGTAGTAAACATTTTTGAAACCCACCAGTGGTCAGAACCTGCTGGATTTCACCCCTGATCATACCTCCCCATGCAATGCTCTTCCCTATCATCTCCCCTCTCTCCCTATCTGGCTTCCTGCTCCCCAGCTTCCAATTCCCAAGGCATCGGGGACTATCCACATCCAACATAAACAATCTAGACATATAGATTGTAATACATTCACACCATCACCTGATCAGACCCTCCACCCAAGCACCTGATCCAAACCTTTCTTCACACAACTCTCCAACACTCAGAAACAAATCTTCTTTTAACCTCCTGCTCCTCGCCTCCCTGCCCCCTCACTTATCCCCAGAGGGACTGGACAGTGGCACCCCCTTTCTCTCACACCCCAGCCATACTGTGGCTCCAATTATTAAACCACATAAAATCTCCTGGTTCATAATGCAGGTGCCAGTAACTCCAGGCTCAGGTCTTCCCAAACAGGTGAGGCACTGAAAATGCCCAAACAGGTCTTCCCAAACAGGCACTGAAATGTCTGCTTTACTATGTGTGTTTTTCTATGAGCAGCAGCTGCAAGATATAAGGCAGCTGTCCCAAGTCCTGATGAAGTTACATGAGGCATATTGATATGAGTGGTTGCCATGGTGGGAAAAAAATGGACAATGTACACTAGTATCCCCAATGTGTCCAGCACAGCCCTCTCTGTGGTCCAGGATCATTTGCATTGTGATCAGGCAGACCCCTATGTAGGAAGAATGATTGTAGCTCTAATGACAATTAGAATCTTCTAATGAACAAATGTTCATTCAAAATTATTGGAACTTTGCAGCTTAAGAGGCGAGAAGCAACCTAGAACTAAGGAGAAATTTCTAGACAGTTAGGACAATTAATCAGTGGAACAACTTGCCTCCAGAAGTTGTGAATGCTCCAAAACTGGAAGTTTTTAAGAAGAGATTGGACAGCCATTTGCCTGAAATGGTACAGAGTTTCCTACCCGAGCAGTGGGTGGGACTAGAAGACCTCCAAGATCCCTTCCGGCTCTGTTATTCTGTTTCTGTTCTATGAGGGTTTTTTTGCCATATATGAACTGCCTCTTATAATAATCAAAGATATTTATAAACCTTCCCTGATAGACAAGACAGTAAACACATCAGATGAGCTGCATTCTAAAAGAATTAATTGTAAGACTACATTAACAGAATCTTACAAGTCTGATCGTACAAATCTCCCATCTCTTTTACTAACCTGATAAACCAGAGAGGATCCTTTCTGAGTATCATTATGCAACTGTGGGCTCCCCCCCCCCACAATATGATTGTTCACTAGGCAGCATCTTTCCCACTATATCTTCCAAGGCCATTTCCACATGCCAAGTGTCAAACTTCACAAGCCATGAATCAAAAATGGAATCAAATACTTTGAAACACCTCAACTCAGTGTCAAAAAGGTTGCTATAGGGAACAATGAGATCCTTTAGAGAACATAGAAAGAAAATGTGTGCAGAGACTTTGCCAAATAGCCCCTGTCCTGCAAAACTTTTGTTAGGGAGGGGGATTTTGTCTTTTAAAGTGAGACTTGATAATAATTGAATGGTAAGGTGACATCAGAATGATATCTCACTTTATACTCACATCCTCTTGCAACAACTCAGGAGCAATGACATTTCATCAGAACTGAACTATAAATCTAGAGACTAGGGACTTTGAAGCCAGTGATTTGGGTCCTTCACCCATTATTCCTAGTCAAGGTCTCAGAGATGCTGCTAGCCCTATGCCAGAAAGGGAAATTCTCCTGAAGAGAGGTGGAATTCAATGTAAGAAAATGTAAGGGGGAAAAAAAACACTTCTAGTCATTTGAGGAATTTTCAACAGAGTTGAAAATTAAGAGGGAAACAATGGAAGGGAAATAAAGGGTGACATTTAAAGTTTCTCTAATATGAGTTGAAGCTTTAAGTTGCCCTTCTGACAAATCCTATGTGTTAGTTTTCTTGTTTGATCTCCAGGAAACAGTTAGGAGGTTTGGGTTACTAATGTGAGTAAATGTAGTTCTTGTTAGAAGCAGAGATCTTAACAAAGAGTTGTGTTTAGTTCCCTGTTGATCAATTATTGTTTTTAATGAAGCCCTGGTTTACATGGCAAGTCCTTTTGGGACCGTTTAAAGATATCTAATGAGGTTCTATCTTTGCAGTCTTGTGTGTATCCGATTCCTTGACTTCTGGGAGTTTCCTGAATCCATTAGGGCAGTGTTTCTCAACTTTGGCAAATTGATGTGCAGACTCCAACTCCCAGAATATGTCAGCCAACTTGATGGCTGGGAATTTTCTGGGAGTTGAAATCCGCACATCTTCAAGCTGCCAAGGCTGAGAAATACTGCATTAGGGACATGTCTCCAGAGCATAATACAGGAAAGTAAGCAAGTATAGAACCTCTTGGTTAGATAAAGATCTGGCTGCTGCCTCAAGCAACAATATTAACACTTCATCCAACCTTTCCCATCCTATCGCCCTTCTGTTAGGTTGGGATTATAATTCATAGAAAACCCAAGCAGCATAACTAATGGAAGCTCTAGCTTTAAAAAGTCAGTTTTTGGAAGTTATATTCCCAGACATCTGAAGGGGATGAAGTAGGGAAAGAGGAGTTAATCTCATTCCTGAACTTTTTCTTCTTTCAGTATGCTAAAACTATTGTAGGTTCTCTTTCCAATCTGTAAACAGTGCATGTCATAATAATGTTTAGATTCAGAAACTTGTTCTGCATTATTATTATGTCTAATAGTATAATTAATATGATTCATATTCCCTCCCAGAGACCAAACTCTCCAGTTAAGCATAAGAACGATGGAGAAAAAGTATAATTTTTCATGGGCCTGTTTGCTTTAATATTTGCAGCATCTCTAAGGCACAGCCTTTCCAATCCAGAGGTAACTCCTTGCTGATACAGAGGTTTCCAGCTGTTAGACCTTTTGCAATAGCATGCCCAAAAAATGTTTTTGCAAGTTGCCAAACTAATGAGACTCCTTTGCGATTTTCATAGATCACTTGTGTTTCAGTTTTAATATAATGAATGACAACATAATTGTAATAAGATTCTGTATTTGATAACTGCCATGGGATTTGATAATAAGCAGCCTCTGCTGAAATGAGATAGACTAATGGGTATCTTCTCAGCATGCTCAGCAGTAGGCTGGATCATATTGGGATGCGTGTGTGTAGATTTAGAAAGGGAAATCCTTTAATCTAAGCTAGGGATGGGCAACTATGGGCCCCTTTACAACTCATGGACTTCAACTCCCAGAACTCCTGAGCCAGCTATGCTCATGCTGAGCATTCTCCGAGCCATGATGGCTGAGAAATTCTGGGAGTTGAAGTCCACAGGTTGTAAAGTGGCCATAGTTGCTTATCCCTGATCTAAGCCTTGCTCCTAGAACTGATTCTGTTCCTATCATTTATCTCTCCACACTGAGAAAGCCAATCCTTTTACTCTATAGAACCCAGAATGGGAAAACGCCTTGAGCAGTTGGCAGTAGGGCAATTTTGAGAGCTAAGAAAATGAAAAGCAGCATATTTCATAGTGTAGGACTTCTTATCTCCAGCCAACTGTTCTCTGGGCACTGAGAGAACATTTGGAAAGATGCATCCAGCCAAGGTAAAAAGGAAGATTGTGGCAGGCAGAGATTTCCCAAAGTCCGCCTTACCCCTTTAATCCCTGATCATTGCAATCAGGGACTCAACTTTAGCTCAGGTTCAGATTTGATACAAAGAGCAGCTATCTTGCTGGCTTGAATGGAGAGGGGGAGAAATGAGGAACTGCTGTAGCCTCCTTAAAAATTGTGCCTTAAAATGACTGAATATAGAATGCAGTGCAACTCAGTATATCATTATTAAATAGTATTGTATCAATTCTATATATGGGGATAATAACCTGGACATATAACATACAGCATTGTCTTTAGATGAAGGTTGCTCAACCTCAGCAATTTTAAAATGTGTGAACTTCAACTCCCAGAATTCCCCAGCCAGCATGTCTTCCGAGATGTCTGGATTTCATTGCATCTGAGGAATGACTTGGTATTTAATTATATTTGCACATCAGGCTAAGCCTTTAAAAATTATTAGGACAAATTTGTTTATTCTGTTTGTATATAGCTGAATCCACCAAAGTCTATAATTGTAAATCAACAATTAAAACATTCATATTAATATAATAATATAATGCAAACATAATACAGATAATAAAATCATAAAAACATTGATGGAATAGTTAATACACCAATCATAATAAACAATGGCAAAAAGATACTGCATCAGCTATTCAATATTCATGAGAGGAACTCAGTTCTTACATCTGGAAAAAGTAAAAAAGCGTCTCATTTCTAAGAGAAGAAGACTGTTTGCAATCATTGTCTTTTTCCTTGGCTAGCAAGTTATTCGTTTATGGTTTGTAGAGACAACTACAGAGTGCTTGCTGCATCTGTTCTACATTAGCCACAGAATTCAACCTAAAACAAAACATGCTTAGCTTGGAAAGAAGTAGCCTCTCTTCTGCAGTAAGAGAGGATATACTTAGTCTTAAGCAACCACAGAGAGTTGATTTGCTAGTCATGGAGTGTAGAAGAGGAAGTACCATCTTTGAGAAAGCATACTCAATGGAACTATTTTCAACAGCTTGGTGTGATGTGTAAACACCACCGTTGAGAAGTTAAGTTGGTTGAATTCAGAAGTTTAAGAACAGGATGAGGGGAGACATGCAAGGAAAAGTAGTGTGGGCATCTTAGTCCAGTCCCTTCATTGTATCACTTTGTTGAGTTCTGCAACTTTGCAAGCGATATAGGTAAAAATTCTCCAGAGAAAAGCTTACTGTCATCTAGGAAATTCCCTGTGTGATTTACAGCAGATTGGGATAGAGCAAGTTCTCCACTGCTCAAATTTGCTGGCAATGTATGCAGAGCTCTGGAGCCAAGGATGGCAGTATGACAGCAGAGCAGGATTAACAACCATGTCCTTGCTTTTCATGCATTCTCTTTTCCTAATTTTAAAAACCCTTAACAAGCCTGATCTTTTGTACAATGCTTCATTCACTTACAACCAATCAACCCTTTTGACATGTAATTTCAGAGTCATTAAACAAGTGGACCTAGTCACTATATAACTTTTTGATTGCCTGACTACAGCATTGACATCGTAGATGGAACAAGCTGCGCATCTGACAAGCAATGGCCCCTCTTCTCTAAGTTACTATTTTAATAGGAATTTTTAAGCAGATCATAGAGTCCCAGAAACACAAATTTTGCTCTGTCTGGATCTACCTAGAAACATCTGTCTAAAACCAATAGTCTACTTAGATAGACATACAGCTAGCTAATAGAATGTATTGATTTCCATCAATACTGTTTTCTCTTGTTCTTCATTTCCATATAAACTTTTCTATGTGCAAAATTGCAACCTTCTAAGATATCTCAGGAAATTTCATAGGATTTCCCTGTTGACTTTGGGAAATCCAAAATACCTTTCCTTTTATCGCATTGTCCCCTTGATGCTGTGTTGAAAGGAATCTTGGAAACGGGCCTTAGAAGCTAGCCAAATAAGTCGGACAGACTGTTCACATAAGAATCAAGCTGGGTTGATCTTTCTTTTTGGTAACTAAAAGTAATATTTCCTTTGAGTTGAGCCCAATTCCCAGTGATCACCAAATCCATGCATTTTCTTGGCATTGAAGTAGTTTATCAAGGCCAATTACCGGCATGTGTTTTTTTAAACTTCCCAGCTTAGGCTACAACCCAGGCATGTTCTTCCAGGGCCTGCTTAGTTTTTGAGCTGAGACAAGATGAACCAAGTGCTACCATTAACATGGCAATTCTTTGGGTGACACTTTCCACCCTCCCCCAGCTCCACTAATAGGAAAGTTCATCCCTCCTTTGGATTAGAATTTAAGTATATTAATAACTTTTCTTGAACTAGAATGGTACCTCCTTGAGGGACTTCAGATACAAACTCCAATAGCCAAATTCAACAAGTCCAGGAAATGAGGATGGGAGAAAAAAGAAGTAGAAAGAGAGATTCCTTCATGCCGGACAATAGAACAACTGCTATCATACACCCCTGTTAGGGCCGGATTTTCCTATAGGCTAACTAGGCTTCAGCCTAGGGCCTCAAGATCAAGAGGGGCCTACATTCAAATTGTTAGCAAAATTAAAATTACACTTTCACTATAGGTGAAAGGGCCTCATAAGTGGAATAGCCTAGGGCCTCTTTTCATCTAAATCCGGCCCTGACCCCTGTACATTTGCATGTTTCCCCCTGCATGTTTTCTTTGTGGGATAACAATCAGGATGCAGGAAGTCAAACCAACAGCTATTCCACCCCCATTGACAGTTTCATGCATACATTAAACCATGCTGTGTTGATAATGGTCCCTTCCTCACAACAGGCTAAAAGACAGGCTGTGCAGCAATTTGAAATCAAAGATGGTTTGGGACACACAGGATCCTCCCATCACAATTCTTGGCAATAACTTGAAGAAGCTGCATTTTTTCCCCAAGGAGGTGCCAACTGGTGTTATAAGTGCACTTGTCTGCTGTCCAAATTGACTTTTCCCTTTCAAGTCTAGATTGCTGCACCTCCTTACTAAAGGATAAGCCACTGTGACTAAGCTAAAGCAATACCAAATATCTTTCTAATAAGGAATACTTTGTGAACTTGGCCAATATTTCACACAAGCTTTAGTGGGGAGAAGGAAGTAAGAGTGTTGCTCTGCGGATCTATGACAATTTGCCATGGCCAACTTTCTGTGGCCAACTCGCCGTGACCAATTCACTGCAGGAGAAGGGCTACACTAATATCAAAGAAATAGAATAGAATAATTAAAGAAAGGATGCAGAAGGAGGGGCAGAAGGAAATATGAATGCCAAAAATTAAAATAATTTTTATTTATTTTAAATAATTAAATTGAATTGTTAAATTGTCCCATGGCAAGTTGTCGCACGGCGAGTTGGCCGTGGTGAGTTGTCTCACATCAAGTTGGCCATGCTGAGTTGGCCACGATAGGTTGGCCATGATGAGTTGGCCACAGTGAGTTGGCTGTGGCAAGTTATCCCATTCTGCTGTCCTGCTGTCTCTTTGTATGTTGGCTAAGCAGCCTTAGGAGACAAAAGTGGCTTTCTTCCCTCACGAACACTATTCTATATTTTAGCCTGTTCAAGAGCTTTTTCTCTCACAAATTCTGGATCTACCTCACTTCCCTTCCTTGTGAATCACAGGGAGACCACCCTCACAACTGGCAATAACAACTGTGAGGTTGTGAGGCAAAGGCAGGTTGGAGGCTGCTTTCCCTCCTGTTCCAAGTAATTTTGCCCTGGCAGAGCTCGTGAGTATCTTGTGATCTTCTCCACATCCCTGAAGCCCTCTTAACTGTGCCTGCCGCTTATTTATGTAAATGACTTACATAGCCACTCGTCTTGCTTCCGGGACTCTAGATGACTGACAGGGGATTAAAGCATCTGTATATTCCATAGAGCAAGCCCTGGAACAGAAAAGGTGAGCATAGTGATTGCACTATTCACATTAATAGCTGTAACTTCTCACTTCAGTCACTTACAGCCTAAAATCATCTGAAATTGATAAAAATTGGTAAACATTAGTTGTTTTACAATATTTAATTTTGTCACACTCTGTTATCACATCAAAATAAACATATGAAGGAGAGATTCAGGTTGGGAATGGCTTATTTCATAAAGAAATAGAACAAGATTTAGTAGCCCAGGCTCATCAGAATAAGCATTAGCCAAGCTAATCCCAAAATCTCCCAGAGTGCTTTGCATGGACTGGCATCCTGGGATCCTCCATTATGTAAAAGTGGTAACCAAGTATCAATAACTATTCTATACCAACGAAACTACAACTTATTTTTAACTTATCATTTCTTGCCATTTTATTATCTCTGGCTGCCTTCTCATCTGAAACAACTAACAACTTTTATTGTGATGCACATAAAAATAGGTAGTGCTTCAATCACACCATCATGGCGGCCATTCTAAATTTTTTTACAACATCCCATGAACACCCAGGATGGGGAATATGCATTTGTCTTGATGCTACTGTATATGTGAATCAGAATCCCTCCTGTTCACAATAACATCTCTGTAATACAACAAAACATCCTTGACTTAAGAAAACCATGAAATAATGATATGAATGTAATGATGTCAGATCAGTTGGACTTCTGAATGAGATCAGAAATAAGCTTTCCTTTCTAGGTATGTGGTTGTCTCCCATGGAACCTGTGCTACAGGTATAGCAGCAGCAGCAACAACTTGCTCCGTGACTAGAGAACAAGGGTGTCCATTATAAGTCAGAAGATGCTTAATAATGTTGCCAGTTTTGCTAACTCAGAGCTGTTTATGCATTCACATCATGGTACTGGCACCTGTTGAATTGGAGTGAATCGCAAACATTAGCTCTGTTAGCCAAATCATCTCTCTTCCTCTGCCAGACAATACTGTCTGCAGATTCCCAAACAAGCCAATAACTAAACTGAGCATTTTTTAAAAGGGAACTTATTGCAATGGAGAGTTATGTATTTGAGGAGACAATCTATTTGCCCAAATAATTTACTCCAATATTACTTTCTATTACTGAGCTGTGATGGCACAGTGGTTAGAATGCAGTATTTCAGGCTGACTCTGTTCACCGCCAGCAGTTTGATCTGAACTTGCTCAAGGTTGACTCAGCCTTCCATCCTTCTGAGGTCGGTAAAATGAGAACCCAGATTGTTGGGAGCAACAACTAACTCCGTAAATATACTGACTCCATAAATCACTTAGAGAGGGCTACAAAGTACTATGAAGCGGCATATAAATGTTATTTCTATTGCTATTCTACTCTGGATTGTCCCAGTACAAACAATGCCAATCAATTCCACCTTCAATAAGTGGAAAAGCTTTGGGTGAAACCAATATAAGACAAGAACAATAATTTGCATGTCACTGACACATGAGAACCAAGAACATTTTTGGATAAAGGACAGTATTCTATTGTGTGTCTGAAGATATTAAGGCATGGTTTTTTTGAAGCCACTTGAGACAGTAATCAAATAAGAGTTAATTGGATCTTCCAGAAGTGAGGTTGGCATAGCTAAAGCATAAAATATAGGTAACATTCATTTTAAATTTGCAAATGTGGTTAAGATATTCCTTTCCTGTCTAATTAAAAAAAGCAGGCAACTTGAAAGTGGAGCTGAAAGCATTATTCCATTAATTGGCACAATGATTAATCAAATGTATTAACCACAGTTTAAATGTGTGAATTTTTAAAATCACACATTAATTGGAACAATCCCCTTTGAAAATGTTTCATGGCTGGCAGCATTATTTCAAACAACCTTCGCATATTCCTTGATTGTGGTGGCTTATGCAAGTGGATTTGCCCAAAACCCATAAGGTTCTGCAATGAATTATTGAAATCTACCATTAAACCCAAACATAAACACATAGGTATTTGATTATAATTAATTGATCAAACAAACATGTCATGTCTATATATGTGTGTTTTACTTGAGACATATATGATTGTAATAGTTTTTTCTTTGATGCACTGTTATGTATTTCAAGTTAGGAATGTTTTTGGAACAAATTCTAGAGAAATAGTGTTTCATGGATTATCTTGTTTGTAAAATACATTCCCTGCAAAGGAAAGGAAAATATTTGTTCTCTTATTTATTCAGTTTCCCATTAAGTAATGTGAATCTTAATGGGAAATCTCTCTTGCACCCCAATTTGAAACAACTGAGCCCATACAGAAAATTATTCTCCTATTTGTTACGTTAGCTTTTGCAGCAGATGGGTATTCTACAATAGTCTTCTTATGAGTTCCCTCTGGATATTTTGGATTAACTTCCTGAATTTGCAGCCCAACTGATCTAAAGTTAGAAAAGACTGACCTGCTTAAAATATAATGACAATGACAATATACTTTGCATCTTCTCTCATAGTACAAGGCCATGTGGTCTCAGGGCTTCTCTCAGAACAAGTGAGTCTTGCTTTGGTGACCACTTGAATTCTGTTTCCCACTTATCCTTCTCTTTTTTGAACACAGCCATTCAAAATACACCAAGCAGAAAAGAGGAGATAAAAAAACTGTTGTTATCCCATAGTCATTTGAAATACACTAAGGCAGCCTTTCCCATTCTGCTGACTTCCAAATATGTTGAATACATGTCCTATTACCCAACTGTAGGAAACTTCATGAGATCCTTTGCTTATCACCCGCACCCGCCAGTTTTTACACTTCCAACCTACAGTCCTCCTCCATCTGAAAGTTATAATCTTTTGTTGAGTGGAGAGCTGGAAGCTATTACCACACCTAGGAAATCCTGTAGCCACATCTCTGCTTTCTGGAGGCAGAAATGCAATGGGTTTGCCAAGATTGCATCCATGATCACTACAAATCGGATTAGAGGATTTTTGCTCTTTGCCTTTTGCCCCTGCCCATCTGCCTTGTTTCTGTCAGCTAAAGGGCTTGTGGCCATCCTGACTATTCTGCAAAGAGAAAGAAAGGGGGGAAAAGGGAAAGAATTTTTATATAAGAAAAACGTATTTTCCAATCTCAAAGAATGCTGCAGAAGTCTTCTTCAACCTGATGCCTTCAACCTTGGCTCATAGCCAAAACATGGCTGGTTGAAAATGATGGTCTCACACCAGGGTTGCATAACATGTGGCAACCATCCCTCTTTTTTTTTTTTTTTTTTTGCAAATCTTGAAGAGAGATGGTGACCACCTGAATTGTGTTTCCCACTTATCTGTCTCTTTTTTCAACACAGCTGTTCAAAGTGCACTAAGAAAATTCCCAAGTAGAAAAGATGAGAGAAAAAACTGTTGTACAAAGTCATTTGAGATAGACTACTGCCTCAAAGTTTTTTGGCAAACCACAAAATAACAGTAATCTCTCACTGTATTTTTACATTAAGAAAAGATACACAATAGCGTCCTACTTGAAACAGAAAAAAATCCACACAGAGAAAAAATTAAATGGGGATTGAAAATAAAGGGTATGACACCTTCGATTAAAGCATTTAAAAATATGTTGGCCCTATTGTCTTATCATGTGAAGACCACCATAGCATACTAATTTCTAACAAAATAGTAAAGAAGAACCTCTAGCAATTTGCTTCTCAAAGTTACTGTTTCAATGTGAGTGTTTTTCAGCAAAGGAGCGGTAGAAATGTTACATGGGGAAAGTGAGTGAGGGGTTCAGATCTCCATTCTAACTACTGAAAATTGCTCCATTTTCAGCCAAACAGCAAACTCTTGAGGATGCTTTCTTATGTCTAGTTTGGGGTAACACATACTTTGTCCCTCAGCTGTTTGAAAAAAAGCAACAGCATTGTGTCCTGTCCTCTTGTTCCTCAACCATGCAAGGTTTTTTCTGGCTTCTTCTATCAGATCCTGAAGATGAAACTCAAATACTTTGGCCACCTAATGAGAAGGAAGGATTCACTGGAGAAGAGCCTAATGCTGGAAAAGATTGAGGGCAAAAGAAGAAGGGGGCGACAGAAAATGAGGTGGCTGGATGGAGCTTAAATGGCAGGGGACAGGAAGGCCTGGAGGAATGTTGTCCATGGGGTCATGATGGGTCAGACACGACTTCACAACTAACAATAACAAACCAGTATACTGGAATCAGTTCTTTACCAAACCTATTATTTGCATAATAGGAAAAAGGGGGGGAGTGGGAGTAGGACCCAAATTATGTTGCATAAACAGAGATCTCCCAAACTAGGATTCACTACCACTGTCTAATTGGGAGCTCAGGGCAACCTGACCATTTCTTTTTAATATTCTTCTTAAAGAGAGAAGAGCTAAGTTGGAACACAAACAATATCATTCAGCTAATAAAAAGGTTTGCTGAGAGCCCCAAAAAATATAGTCAAAGGAAACCAAGGTCTGGAGCAAGATCTTTTGCTTTTGGGCCTTTTACAACCTGGTAAACTCCAGATGTCTTGGGCTTCAGCTCCCATAATTCCTTGCCAGCATGACCAAAGTGTTAGTGGACTTTTCATCTTCAGCTAAAGCTGTCATTTATTTCTGCTTCCAGAATTTTGCAGCCTAGTACTATGCAAAGTTAAAAAGCCCATTGATGTCAGCTGGCTTAGAAACGTCTAGCTGTATGTTGGATTAGGCTCTTGGATCAGGCATCTACTGAGCATCACCTTGGGTTCATGGCCATAGCTTTACCGTTTCCGTCCCACCATTTCAGAAGCTATTTAAAATCCAAGATCTCAAGACACATTCTGGAAGAGTAAGAATTCCTGGAAAGTTTTAATGTAACAGGTGGCTTCAGCATCAGCAGGGGAAGTAAAGCAGATAAACTCTCAGGTCTAGGTAGCAGATGGCAAAGAAACAGAGCCCCAAATTGCCTACTTTGAGCCAACTCATGCTATGCTAGAAATACTCATACAATTTGTGCTAGGGTGAGAATCCCTTATGTGTATGCCATTTCATTGCTATTCTGTATGAATTTGGGAGTCTGACATTAGTCAATGTGCATTATAAAAGTTACTTGAATACAAAAGTTACCTTGTAGGGATCTACCTCTAAAAATGCAGGACTGAAATTGTAAGAATAAATATGAGGAAAAAGAGAACCATCAACAGGAGGGCTAACAGGAGTACCAGGTAAGGAATAGGACAGAAAGCACACATTCTTGTCTTGCATCTTTGAACATTGTTACATTTCTAAATCATCATTCAGATTTGGGCTGTGGAACAGTGGTGGAATTCAGCTGGTTATATCCGGTTTGGTAGAACTGGTAGCGGTGGCTGCAGGAGGCTCCGCCCACCCACCCGGATGTAATCACGTCCCATTTATCCACATTTTTGATGCTTTGTGCATGTGCGGAAGGCCCTGCGCAGGCACGGCAGTAGCATGTGCGCTCACATTTGCAAACCGGTAGCGAAGGTAAATGAATACCACCCCTGGACTGCAATCCTAAATACAAATAAAGCTAACGAGAAGTACTGTATGCTGAAACGAATGAACCTGATGTTTGAACAAACCTGGCTTAGGATAATTGCTTGTTTGTAATTTCCAAATTGAGAATTTTTCCATGAAGGCAAGCAAAAGAAGGGCACCTTTATGGATTGGACTGCTGGTGAGATCAGTTGAAGCCTTTCTTTGATGTTTCTATCTGTCTTTCGTTGGCACTTGTCACTGTCAGCCGGTTTAACCAAATAATCAGCACTAAGGATAAAATGCTTCCTCTGTTTCCACAGAGAAATTCTAGACCCGTGATGGTGAACCTATGGCATGTGTACCACAGATGGTACGCAGAGCCATATCGGTGGGCATGCGAGCTCAGCTCCAGCGTGCATGTGTGTGCTGGCCAGCTGATTTTCGGGCCTTTTGGGCCCTCCGGAAGTCAGGGAAAAGGCTGTTTCCAGCCTCTAGAAGGCCTCTAGGGTGGTGAGGAAGCTGTTTTCACCCTCCCCAGCCTCCTAGAAAGGTTCTGGAGCCTTGGGAGAGCGAAAAAACGGTCCTACCTTGCCATCAAATGTCAAAAGTGGGGGGAGCACGGGGTGGGTGGGTCGCATGCGCATTAACGGGGGTAGAGCGCATAGAATTGTGGTGTGGGCACATGCACAAACAACCCCCTCGCACTCCCCCCCACTTTTGGCACATGATGGCAAAAAAGTTAGCTATCACTGTTCTAAACCATTGTAGATGGTAAATGGCAACAATAACCAGAATCAATTAATATGTATGTTTCTTGTCCTGGGATTTGCTTAATCATTAAATTTTTCCAATATCTTTCCTCTAAGAGATAGCAGGAAAATCACATTTTTCACATTAATGCATTTTAATGCTGAAGAGCCAGCCTGAGTATCCCTAAACAATTACAAGAATATTCATTGCATGCCACAATTTGTAAACTCTTGCAAGCCAGAAAGTGACATTTCTGGGCAACAATTCCTTTCCAATTTGATAGTATGACTGGCAAGGGTCTGTCATGCTAACTATACCCTTGGTGATCTTCAATGGATCCTTTTTACCACCATTCATGTTTTGCCTGAAATACAGCTTCTCTTTCTGTAATTTGCAAATGTCCGTCACTAGCCAAGATTTTTATTATTGCTGAGGAATAGAGTCATGCTTAGTCTCATTGATTAATCAATAGCCTTAATTGAGTTGCAGCTCTTTAATGGATAGCCCACTGGCTCTTGTTTTTTAATCTCCTTCCACACATTGACCCAAGCCACTCACCTGCCGAAAACTGCTTATGCAGTAGAAAGAGCTGCCGAGATCATGAAGGTCAGGCATTGGCCTCAGCCCAAGTTCAAGATAAAAAACAAGAAAATATTTCTCAAAAGCCAGGCATTTTTCCAAACCCTCACAAATAGAGGGCTATAACCACATTTTAAAAGAGCAATAGTAAGGGTCAAGGTTCATTCTAGTCATTTATAAATCACTGGTCAAACTGTCTCAGTTCAGTTTCTGGTCAACTTTTTAAAAAAGGCTATAGTTCTATTTACTTTGGATAAGATCCTACTGAACTCAGTGGATTTACTTGGAGTAGAATAAGACAACATCATTAGAGAAGAACAGAAAGAGAAATTCCTTGACTTGGCCCTGATGAACAGCCAGGCTAGAAGAAAATGATATTTCAGACCAAGTTTACTGAGTAGCTAAGAATGCAATTGGATAAAGATTAACTATTACAAGCTTTTATTGTGGTGTTCTGGTACCATCCAATGTGAGCTTTTAAAGCCCTAGTCATCTGTGGACATCAGTCTATTCAACTGGGTTTCCAATCCTCAGCTGCTCATTCTGATATTAACAAAGATAAGATTACATCAAAGGTAGCTCTAGAATACTCTTCCACCACCTATTGACTTCAAGATGTTTAGGATTGCAGATACTTGTGTCCCCAGAACAGGGGTCAGCAACCTGCGGCTCTGGAGTCGCATGTGGCTCTTTCACCCCTCTGCTGCGGCTCCCTGTCACTCAAAATATGCATTACAACAGCCAATGTGCGACACCCGCCGGCATGCAATTTATTGAAGCTTGTCAAAGTTTCAGAAGAAAACAGAACGTTTAATTCAACTATATATGCTAGTTTTGTGGCTGCTCAAGAAATAGTCAGGCACGGGAAGGGTTTTGTGGCTCCTGGTGTTTTCTTTTCTATGGGAAATGGGTCCAAATGGCTTTCTGAGTGTTTAAGGTTGCAGACCCCTGCCCCAGAAGGTAGTAAATTATGAGAAATATGGAGGGTGCCTGGGTAGAGAGATTTGTTTCTGATAAGTGAAAACCCCAAGGAACCCATATGTGTGTATCCCGAGAACTCAGTCAGTGATCTCACAACAAAATTAGTGTCCTTTGCTCCTAAAGTTCTTCTTTCTTCCATTGCTAAGATAGGCACTTCCTCCCTCATAGGACACTTATATCCAGTCATCTCTTTTATCCCCAGCCATCAGAAATATTGTTGCATTGTTCCCCAAGTGCCTTCAACACTGCTGTACTTGGTGATCCCAGAGCTTTCTGTCAGCTAACGGGTACTCTCCCAGTGGACCAACCAGGAAATGCAAAACCGAAATCTAGCCATCAGTGTGGAAGAAAAAGCTGTCTTCTGTTCGGTTTAAGCCCAGTGTAAATGTGTCAAGGTGTTATGGTATCTTGGTTTCAGCAGGGAGAGGAAGGATCTGAGGAGCCTGTAGGCAGGATAAAGTCATAATTCCTGCCAATGGGACCCACTGCCCTGTGACTCAGGAATCAAGTGGTATTTTTTGCAGTATTTACTCCCGCACTAAAGATCTGCAAGAAGTTGATCAGTTGAGCTATAGACACCACAAAATGTCATGGAAACCCCTGAGCATGGTACCAATTCCAAGTAAGTGCACATTTAGGAAAGGGTCTGTACTTTGGTCATTGCAAAACAAATAAACCCAACCTTTCCATTGTGAGGATCAACATGTGCTGCTTTTGAGTGGGACCAGAAGGGAGCTAAAGGGTTAAAGATATGCCTACCCTTCACACCAGAATACCGACTAGATTAAATACACCAATAGAGACTTTTTAATTGAACTCTAAATTACTTGACACATGGTGACAAAAGTCACATATATCGTGAACCTTGGTTTCTGGCTTATGCTGCATGACATAAAAAAGGTTTTCTCTTTTTTTCCTGCTCATCACTACAATTTATAGGGCTACTGCTGAATGTGCTATGTCATGTCTTTCAAATTATTTATGATCAGACACTATTCAGTGTAATGAAACATACATTATTATATATAGCTTTGTTCAGCACAATGGAAATTTGGGCTGGCCTCATTTTACATTTTTCAATAATGGATAATAAGTGTAGAAAGACATTAGGCAAAATGTGTATGCTTCTTTTGTTGTATTTTCTTACAATTTTTTTAAAAAAACCCAGTATTTAATAGATGTGTTGTGGCTGGGGACTCTGATAACTTTACAAGCTAGTGGAGCGCCCGGCTTCCCCTTCCACGAGAGTTCACCTCCTCTTCTGAGGGTCGATTACAATCAATGATGACTGTGGAAAAGAAATTCTGCCCCCAGTCCCTACTATGTGAGGGGTTCAGTGTTCTCCCCCCTTCTATTCAACATCTGCATGAGGCTGCTGAGTGAATTCATCTGTCACCATGGCTGAGATTCCTCAGTACACTAATCAGTAGTGGGTTGCCCCTGGTTCGGACCGGTTCACAAGAACCGGTAGGAAGAACCCGTGGGAGGCTCCGCCCACTGACCTGAACGTCATCAGGAAGCTTCTGCGCATACATGCGCGGCCTCATTGCGAACCAGTAGTAAAGGTAAGTAGAACCCATCTCTGACACTAATGATACCCAATTATGTATCTCTACTCTGTGTGAATTAAATGATGCCAGGAATGACTTATCCCGGTGCTATAAGCTATGGGGTCTGGAGGGAGAACAACAGGTTTCAATTGAACCCTAGTGAGACTGAATGGCTGAGTGGCTTTGGGGCCTGCTGACTCTAGGACTATGCCATCTTTGGTGCTTGATGAGGTTGCACTGGACCAGAAATAAATGATGTGCAATCTAGGGACCCACCTAGACTCACAACTCTTGCTTAAAGATCATGTGGCAGTTCTGGTTGGGATCCTTTGCACAACTTTTGGTTGTGCACCCTATCGGGGTGGGTGGGCAAGGATTACTTTAATGGGGTCTACTTGGACCTGCTCTTGAAGATTATCCAAAAGTTTTAACTGCTGCAGAACGCAGCAGTTTTCTTGTTTAAATTAATTCTATGCGGTCTAAAGTCACTTTTTGTGGCCACATAAGTTTGATAAAAACAAATAAATTGGTTTCATTCCAATTAAAGGGTCTAATTCCAATATAGAAAAAAGTAGAATGGAATCTGATATGCAACTATTCTTCTATGTTGGTCTAATAAGGAAGGAGTTCTGCATTACTGAAAGGTTTGCATACTTGCAAAGAAACAACTTTCATGCACACGTTCATTTTATGTTGTTCGAGGCACTTCATTCCATGCTAAAATATGCAGTGCTAAAATAAAAAGAGCATTTTTTCCATTAATGTGAATGTTGCTTTGAACTTGCTCCCTAGGAAACTAATTAATATATCTCTCTTTGGAGACAACTGCCTAACACCTGGCTGACAATGCCTGTTGCAGAAATACAGTTCTTTCCAATATGCTGTGCTCCTCTTATAGTCCTTAATCGGACAAACTCTTGTGAGAAAATGTAGGCATCAGTGAGAACTATAAAAGTTTAATAGATAAATAAAACCTGGCCCTGCCTGGGTCACGTTACTGTATGACCTTTTTCAATGGTGGGTTTCAAAAATTTTTACTACTGGTTTTGTGGGTGTGGCTTGGTGGGCGTGGCATGGCTTGGTGGATGTGGCTTGGTGGGCATGGCAGGGGAAGGATACTGTAAAATCTCCATTCCCTCCCCAATCCAGGGGAAGATTACTGCAAAATCCTCATTTCCTCCCAATCAGTTGGGACTTGGGAGGCAGAGAATAGATGGGGGCGGGGCCAGTCAGAATTTTTACTACCAATTCTCTGTACTACTAAAAATTTCTGCTGCCGGTTCTCCAGAACTGGTCAGAACCTGCTGGAACCCATCTCTGACCTTTTCACAGAGATGATTCTACCACTGATAATGTAGACTGAAGATAACTGCAAAATGGTCAGAGTTTACTATCTTACATGGACTCCAGATAAGTCAGAGGCAGCAATGCATTCTCAGTCTTCCTGGGGACTGTCATAATGAAAGATGCTGCCACCTACAATCTCTTCTGCAATGCATTGAATATTTGGAAAAGAAGTCACAATGTCCTCCCAATGTACTAACATTTCACAAGCAGATTTAATATCCCCTTTTCTATTTTTCATCTTCCTAGATAGCTTTGATACTGATATCATGCTCTTCAGAATCATGTGGAAAGGTAATGTGAGAACCTAGTAGAATACGAGTGGAATTAAGGACAGAAATATCAGATTAGGAGATGGAGGTGATGGAGACAGAGATAATAGGACTGAGATAATGGAGGAGAAGGAGAAGAAGAAGAAGGAGATAAACTGAAAGCAGAACCTGTAATGACATCTCAGGAGACATTACCAAAGTGCTATTAATAAAAATGGAAATATTGGGAGAAAGTATATACAAGAAAGACAGGAAGGGTTTATGATGCTAGTGCTAATGGGAAAATGAAGTCTTCTCTGAAAGTGCTGTGAAAAGCAGCCTCTCTAGTCATGTGGATTTCTCCCATCTTGGTGCCCTTCAGATGAAATAATTCTCAGCCTGGATTTTGTGGAAACTGGTCCAGCCCAAGTGAAGAACTCTTAAATGTGGGAGGCTGTTACTTATCTCCTATAGACTGAGGTATATAAGGAAAAGGTGATCCAGATCCACCTTTATGTTGGTCTCTCCTAAGGAACTGTCCCTGACTGGAGTTTCTTGCCAACTGCTTGGTAAGATTTTTTTCGTGTGCCTGTGTGTGCCAAGTGATCTCGTTTCATACAATTTTGAAAGAGGTCTTCCTTAGTGATGGAGCCAAAAGTCAGACTAATTGGAATGCTGGCATTTATGGGCTACTGCCTATTACTGAAGATAAACTAGATGGCATGGATCAGCCAGCTGTCCTGGAGACTCTGCCGAGTCTTTTGTTATCTCCACCTTTCTTTGCTTGGTTGTCAGGTGTTGCTGTAATGAGCTGACAAAGGCCAAAGTGGGTTATTTCAGTCTTCCTCATCTTTGATGGACAGGGCTAAGCTACAGTATCTCATAGCAGGCAGTAGTATAATTAGTGCTATGAGTGGCAGAGTTTGTCTAACCTTAATAATGATTGGAGTCACAGGTTCTTTCATTTATTTCTAGAACCTGGAATCTACGAATACAAATATGACCTGCTTGAACAGGAGGCAGGAAGAGAGTAGGACCACTAACATATTTTAAAGGAAACATTGACTTGTTGAAAGGGTTGTGATTAGGTTTGGAAAATTTTTAATGCAGCCTATTCTAACATCCTCAATATGATTGTGTATCTTGCATGTTCAAAATTAATACCGCAGACTCGTATGCACTTACACACACACACACACACAAATATAAACAAACAGTCTGAGATGGCCAGGTAGGTAGTGCAACAAGCAATGCAAAAAAATAATATCACAAATAGTATTTTGGAGCAAATAAGTATCCTTGTTTTCAGTTATGAAGCTTTTCTATATTGTTGCATTGTGTAAAATCATGTGATTAATACATTTTTCCCTTTCTGTCTTCTTTCCAAGTCTCTATATCTTTCCATTCCACATTCTAACCAGTTACTGTCTTTCCCACCATATTGCACCCGATGGCCTTTAATTTCTTTTAGTACCCCAACACTTATTTTAGTCTTCTCTTTTGGTGGTTCATTTATTTTTTTTTTGCCCTCCACAAGGAAGTATACTTAAGGAATGCTTTCCTTTTACAGCTTTTAAGTTATTTCATCGCCAGTAAACTGACAAGCTTACAATCTTCTCTCTAAGTCCCCAATATTAAAGAACAATATTGCAGCTTTTTTTGTAGTGTTGAAAGCAACCAGCAACCTTATGAAATCAGTTCAAACAATATCTTCTAATTTCAGCGAGCTTTTACCCTAGTTACATAATTATAGAGCAGTTACCCTTTCGCGGCAGGGTTCTCATACAATGTGCAATGAACCTCCCTAAGTCAGAAAGGAAATTGCTTTCACCTCTCTGAGGGCAACACAATCAAAGGAATGGCTGATTACCTGTGTATCAGCAAATCCAGAGAAAAGGAGGGCAGGCCCATGGAGCAACTAAGGTTTTTAAGGGTACCAGAACAGAAAACAAAGGCTTGCCATGAGACAGAAGTCAGTTCCTTAATTAGCTGATGAATTCCATCAAGGGCCAAGCATTGGACAAATGGGCTATATCCATCTACAGAGAACAGCAGACGAAGTCTGTCTCGTGGAAACAAAATTCATCCTTGTAACTTACGCAACATTATTCTGCTTTTCCTTCTCCTTTATAACTGGCTGATATATGTTAAACTGTTAAAGGGGGGAGTTGATGGGACAGCACAAGTGGTTCTTGGCAATTATCCACATGTTTGCTGCCAAGAGAGAGGAAGAGCCAACAGAGAGCAACTGATCAGCAAGTCACCACAACGGAGTTCAGAAATTACCAGATGCCAACACATGCACGTAAAATCCCTATGTAGTTAATTAACACAACAATAGAAAGTCAACATAAACTCAACTGTACAGATATGTGTTTATGAACTGTCAAATTATAATCTAATTACATTGATGAATCTTCCCTGTTATAAACAGTATTTCAACAATCTTTCTGTGCAAGATGTGCAGTTAAAGCCTAAATCTGCCTCCCCCAGCAACTTTGGCATCTTTGATTTTGCTAGCAGAATTTGTTGTCAGTGCAGTCCCAATGCAACCGGAAGGTGACAGGTTGAAGAAACTGGCTTAAATAAATCTCAACTATATTTTAAATCCTGTTTTTGTGATATAATAATGCAAATATTTTCACTTAGAAGCAAAATATCAGCTTACACAAGTAACATTCATTTAGAATATTTCTTGCTTCAGGTTACAGAAAGTTAACATTGTGTACAGGAGATATCAGAAATAAGTAGAAATTGAATATATCAAAGTAGGAAATGCTTGTCTCTGGAATAGCAAAAATCATTTTAAGTACTTGCCTCCCAGTATTACTGTATATTGAGGATTCAGTATGAATCCGTAAAATTGTAAAGCAGAGGGAATATTAATTAGTTTAAAGGTTACGAGGAAAATTAATGTATCCATGCATAGATCAAGTTTCTGGGAATGTTGTCATTAATATATATAGAGAGATTGTTTAAATTCAGATGCCCTAATCGGGCTCCAAAGGTCACTCTAGCACATTCCATAGCATGACATGATCAACATGATTATACTATCAACTACTCAAGACATTAAAAATAAAATGTATATATAGAAATTGATAAAAATTGGGGTTTTATTTGATGTTGAATTCCTTCTTGCAATAATTATTCCAAGAAAATATCTTTGTGAGGTAAATATTTCAAATTGTCTCACAGATATTAATATTGATAAATGAATTCCTAAAATTCCGTTTTGGAGGAAAGGAAAATGCAAATGTAGGGCACAATAAGGAAGTTTTTACATAACCCTCGTAGACAACATGGTAGAGGGCTCATTTCTGCTTTTAGTCAAAAAGATCTAGACAGATTTTAAAAGCTCTACACAGCTTGAGAAGTGGGAAAAAGTGAATAGGATTTAATTAATAGGGAGAAATGCAAAATTCTCATTTGGGTAGGAAAATGCAAGGTCCATCTATAAGATGGGGAGATGTGTCTTGGCCGCATAATACACATGAAAGTGTCTAATTGCCCTTGTCAATCACAGATTAAGCAAGAGTGATGCAACTACTAAAAAGGTAAATGCTAGCTTGGGGTACATTAAAAGGAATATAGAGTGCTAATCTATCTATTGTTCCACTCTACTCTGCTCAGGGCAGACCCATATGTTCAATCCTGACCACTGCAGTTAAAAAGGATAGCAAAAAATTTAAAGAAGTTCAGAAGAGCACTTTGAAGTGCTCTTCAAAGAGCACTTTGAGCACAGAACACAAAGTCTGGAAATCATGCCCTGTAAGAAGTGGTTAAAGGCTCTTAATAAAATAACAGAGGTGGAAGGGACCTTGGAGGTCTTCTAGTCCAGCGGTCACCATGGACCACTGGTGGTCTGTGAGAAAATTTTTGTGGTTCCCAGAAAAATTATTTGCTTTTTTTATATTGCACTAAATCAGGGGTCCTCAAACTATGGCCCCTGGGCCGGATATGTGCAATAAACATTTGTGTTGCTGCAGAGTCACCCCCTTCGGGGTCTTTTTGTGTGAGTCAGAGGGGGGCAGAAATTCTGAATTGGGGTCTGCTTCAGCCTCCTGGTGCAGAGCTTTGGGTGAAGGCTGGAGGGAAGCACCATTGATGGCGAAGAGCTGGAGGATCTTGTTCCAGTGGGACTGCATCATGGCCTGGAACTGGCTGACTATCTCAGCCTGCTGAGCCTCCAAGCGCTGCTACCTGGCCTTGCACTCCCGCAGGTCTTCCCTCTGTTTGGAAAGCCTATGCTCATAGTCCTTAGTGAGGTGCTTCTGCTAAACCTCCTTCTCGGTCAGATCCAATTTGAACTGAGCCAGCTGTTTTGCCAACACTTTCTCATGGTGACTGCTTAACTCCAGCAATTGCTTTCTGTTGGGACTCTAAAGAGCCTGGGTGGACAGGTGAGGAGTAGTGAGTAGAAGCTGGAAAGGCTTCCCTCGATGTGAGTGACATTGAGTTGGCCACGCCCACCTAGTCACATGACCACCTTGCCACGCACACCCAGCCAGTCATTAGGCAGATCATATTAGTAGTCTGCGGGATTTAAAGTTATGAATTTAGTGGTCCCTAAGGTCCGAAAGGTTGGTGACCCCTGTTCTAATCCAACCCCCTGCTCAGGCAGCAAACCCTATACCATTTCAGGCAAATGGTTGTCCAATTTTTTCTTAAAAACTTGCAGTGTTGGAGCATTCACAACTTCTGGAGGCAAGCCATTCTACTGGCCTAGAACCTTAGTTCTAGGTTGCTTCTCTCCTTGATTAGTTTATACCCTTACTTCTTGTCCTGCCTTCAGGTGCTTTGCAGAATAGCATGACTCCCTCTTCTTTGGGGCAACTCCTGAGATATCTTATTATATTTAATCTACAAAAAATACAACTAAGTGCAGATATTTTATCATATTTCCAAAATCTGAAGGGTTGTCGCACAGAAGAGGAGTGATGGATTCTATTGCTCCTAGAGCAGGAGTAGAAACAGTGGGTTAAAATTATAAAGAAGGAGGCACAGGATCAGAAAGAGCTTCCTTCAGTGGTGGGATTCAGCCAGTTCGCACCACTTCGGGAGAACCGGTTGTTAACTTTCTGAGCAGTTTGGTGAACTGGTTGTTGAAAGAAATCATTAGGGCAGAGAACCGGTTGTTAAATTATTTGAATCCCACCACTGGCTTCCTTCCTGCATGAAATATCAGCCAGTGAAAGAGGCTGCCATGTAACAGGGTAAATTCTCCTTCTCCAGAAGTCCGGAAATGGAGGTTAGAGGGTCGTCTGTCAGGAATGCTTTGGTGGCTCCTGCAGGGAGCTGAAGGTTGGACTAGAACAGGGCTCTCCAACCTTAGCAACTTTAAGCCTGGCAGACTTCAACTCCCAGAATTCCCCAGCCAGCAAAGGTTTGCCTGTATCCTGATTTTGTTTAATAATCATAAACTTAAAATGAACCTTAATAGAAGAAAGAATGGTAATTTTAAACATTTGTGAATGCGATTTTGAATTATTTCATCAGAAATTAGAAAGTACAGTTTTCAATATGTGGAGCTATGTGTTGAGAGTGGAATGTGGCAATACTGTAAAGGTCATTCAGTTACTATGGAAAGAGTATTGCAGCCCTGATTTATCATTTTAGATTGATGTATTGGGTTTATTCTTTACTTTTGAATTAGTCTCTTTATGGCAAAATTGACAGATCCATCAATATTATTTTTTGTGACTGAAGTTTCATGTTCTGTTTAAAATTTGAGTTATTATAGGTATGATAATTATTTCGTATTTTTCATCTCCTTTTTTCTTTCAATATTTCTAATTGCTGGGTATTAAAACAATAAAAAATATTTTTAATTAAAGCCTATAGGAAATGCTGTTTTGTACTTTGAAAAACAAAGATGCTAGACTTTTGATCTAACCCAGAAAGGTGGTATATTTGTTGCCTATTTTAAATTGTGTATGTCATTCTGGAGAAAACAGAAAGATGTGGCTATGGGTAAATAAGAAGCAAAAGTTCTGTAGTTTGAAGTTGACCTGGTGACTTTGTGTATAAATCCAGAAAGATTCCTTAGCAACTGAATGCTAGTGGTCAGTGTTGCCTTCATTTTGGATTTGGGATTGGGGGGGGCAGCTAATTTTGGGAATTGAGGTGCTCTTCTAGCCAAATACTAACCAAATCCAACTCCACTTAAACTTGTGTGATAAGGCTGGCTTATCAGCTACTAGATAAACAATAACCAGCCTTATATTGAAGGCCGGTGTTTTGCCCCCTTTTGCTATCCAAGAGCCCCCTGGGTTTTAAAACTGCAGTGGCCGAATAATAAATAAAAATCGACACAATAATTTCATGAATTATGTTTTCCCTTCTACGATAATCACAGTAGCAAACAATGACAACAATCAGAGTAACAGAAAAGAACATCAGACACCACACCACACTTATCATCAATCCATTGTAGATGCCCTGTGGCCAGCAGAATTAGGTGCCATCTAAGCTTGCTGCTCAGATTGTTGTCCGATTAATTAGTGCGTAAGATCTGCATAAGATCCAGCTGGAAGCATGGGGTGGGAGAAGTCTGCAAAACTGTGCAGTCTAGTTTAAGGGCAATTACATGCTGCAACTGTTTTTTGCCAGTAGAACTATGAATTCTTGGCCAGTTCTGAGTTAGTCCAAAAAAACAGATCTGAGAATTCATAGTTCATCTGGCAAAAACTGGTCCTCTATGATCGCTAGAGTTGGCAGATACATAGACTTAGCAGACATTACCTTAGAAAATTTTAGTCTAGATGCCTCCTAATCTCGAAAAATGGCATGTTCTGATTTTCAAATCGTAATCTTACTGACGTGCCAATATATGCTACACTGCAATAACAAAGCCTCACTCTTGTCCCAGTCCCATTTGAATTTGAACTGCAGCCTTTCTACCCAAAACTTCAATGAAGGAAGTAAAGGTGGCTGTTATGCAGGCAGAGAACAAGAGCCAATGCCCCCAAAGCCTGTCCTGTCATTTAGGTAATGAAAACAAGGTCTCTTGGAATGGAGCAATTCACCAGGGATTTCAATGGATGGTTGGAGCTTGATGTATGAGGCGAGTTAAATTGGTATCAATAAATACTAACCCTGGAATGACGTTCTTTAATTATCAGCGCAGATTATACATCACTTCAAAGCAAACAAACAGCATGCATCAGGCCACAGAGGAGTCGTGTGCATAATGCTAAGCAGAGGCTAGCGCTAGCAGTGCCGCAGAGCAGCGGAGAACTGCAACCTGCAGAGACAGGAAAGTGCGTAGTCTGTGTATGTGCACAAAACTGAGCAAAAAGCCTTCGATTTGGTCTCTTAAAAGTATTTGATTTCTGTAAATGCTTAAGAAAAGATGGGGAAGAGGGCAAGCAAGATGGGGGCACTAAGAGCTGCAACATCTTGTAAAAGAAAATTGACATTTATTTTCCCTTTTGGTTGGCTTTACATACATGATGTATGCAGGGCTCTTTATCCTAATCCGTACTTCCTTCCTGCTTGAATTGTATTCCGAGGTACAACAGTTGCTCTTAAACATCTCTGATTGGTCTCAGAATAGATTTTAGATAGGTTTTAGTATAACTTTTCATACCCGACACACTCCAGACGTGCTAGGCTACAATACTACCCATTCAATTATTCATTAACCACGTGTGCATATTTGGTAGAAATAAGGGTTGCAGGGGAAAACATCTGGACTGTAGCAGGTTGGGAGATTTCAGAGTTATGAACATAGGGACCACATTGTCTCTGCCAGTCGAGTTTGGTCCACCAGGATAGGTGCACTCCGATTCTATCAATCAAGCATTCATCTTGCGGGATCAAGGAAACATACATCATCTCATGCAATTCCTGCCCTCTGGAATGATCCGCCCCTCCCCCAGAGATTGTGTGGTTCCAGCCTTATATCATTCAGGAAATTATTGAAGACCTGGCTGTTGTAGGCTTTGGAAACACAGTGATTGTGGAGCCCCATTTTTGTTTTGTTTATTCTGCATTGTTTTGATCTTGTTTCAATTATTTTGGTCTTTTTTGCATCTTTCACATGCTTATATACACTTGATATAGAAAGTCTACACACTCCTGATAAAATGCCAGGTTTTTGATATGTAAAAAAAATTAGTCCAAGATAGTATTTTTTCCACCTTTAATATAACATATAAACTGCACACTTATTTTATTTAGCCTATGGCAACGGCACATTAGCCAGGAGACTACAGTGTTAATACAGAGTTTTATTACAGCCAGGGTTTGGCTGCCCAAGGATGCTAGTCCATTCGGTTGACACATCTGGCCTTTTTTCCCACGACTGATGTCATCTCACCTTCGAGTGTGGCATTCGGGCAGGTCCAGCATCGGTTGGATTTGTAGTTCCACATGAAGCACCATTATTTTCTCATCGAAATGGTACCTATTTATCTACTTGCATGTAGCATGCTTTCAAACTGCTAGGTTGGCGGAAGCTGAGGCAACTGATGGGAGCTCACCCTGTCAAAAGTTATTTGCATCCCTGTAAAGCAGGACCAGCTCCTCCATTGGAGAAGCAACATATGAAGTGAAATGAAAACCAGAACAAGCAGGTAGATGCAAAGACCATGGAGAATGGTCCCCAGAAAACAATGGGAGAAAAATACAGCACCAGAGAAGAGGACAAGAAATAATGGTTGGAAACTGATCAAAGAGAGAAGCAACCTGGAATTAAGGAGAAACTTCCTAACAGTAAGGACAATTAACCAACGGAACAGCTTGCCTTCAGAAATCGTGGGCACTCCATCACTGGAGGTTTTTAAAAAGAGACTGGACAGTCACTTGTCTGAGATTGTATATGTTCTCCTGCTTGAGAAGGGGGTTGGACTAGAAGACCTCCAAGGTCCCTTCCAGCTCTATTCTATTCAACTAACCCCTGGGCTCTGACAGAATGAATGCCCATTATCTATGACCAACAAGGCTAAACAGCATCCAGGCAGATTGCTGTGGTCACTGGCAAAGGAAGTCTAATAGCACTTTTTAAGCATCTAAAAGGTCACATGGAAGGAAGTCAAGCTCTGGTTATCTATTTTTCCAGAATGCAGTACATGGAAAAATGTCTTTAAGATGGTATGAGGTGGCAGAAATCAATTGAATCCAGGAAAAAAATATCCTCCTATTATAAATAGTCTGAGAAAAGCAGCTAATTATTCCGAGAAGTGATCCCTGTGTTCAAGTAGAGGCTAAATAGCCATAGACTCTACTCGGGATGCTTCCATTTGAATTTCTGAAATGAGCAAGGAGGTCGATTCAATAACCTATAACTGATCTCAGCCAACCGTGGGATTCTAGCTTTTGTCTGGGATTGGTATTGTAGGAAGTTAGCACCCACCCCTTTCCTAGAAGAATGAAATATTTTGGGAAATATTAAAAAGGCAGAATATTATGTTTCCCTGGATGAGAAATAGAGAAGCATGTTTTAAAGACAAAGCAGCTCTCACCTTCCTGCCCCCACACCCTTTGTTAATGGGCCAGAGGCAGAAACCCAATCCTTTGTCAAAGGACATCTGCAACACAATGGGGCCCATCTACCAACAGAAACTCACCACATGGCACCTGGGAAGATTACATCAGCCAGCAAGGCTACCTAAGACCCCCACCCCCTGGGAGTCTGACAACCAATCAGGATACTCTTTTGGGGCCCCAGAAAGTTCAAAGCCAGAGAGAGCATAAAACCTGGGCTCTCGCTTTATCTCGGCCCTTTTCTGTTCAGGAACTCAAGCCATGTGATCCTATCCACCATTAAACCATCTTTCCAAGCAGTCTCCGTGTTTCCAGTGTCTTTTTCCCCACTTGGAGCTGAACCCAGAAGAATATTTCTTCCTACAGTATAATACCCCTATTTAAGAGCTGACTTGCCCAGGCTTCACTCAATTATCGGTGGATTTCCTGCGGTCGCACAACACACGGGAACGCAACTGAGGTGCCAGAACACGCTGAAGTCCTTTGTTGTTCAGTTTCAGTTGTGTGAAACGTTGTGTGGGGCATCTCTGCGCAGATTGATTTAGGAACGCAGAGTGACGATTATTTACTAAATAACGAGGTCTTTTTTCCCCCCGTCCTTCCCGGGAAGGGAAAATGCCTTGTCGCTACGATTTGCAGCTGAGGAAGAAGCTCTTGGACTCAATTACCCGTGGTGTGTGGCCTCCCATTGCGCCGAGAAGCAACCGAGGAACCTGCCTCGAGATTCCCGCATAGACAACAACCCCCCCCCCCCCCACCTCACGCGATTCCCCCACCCAGCTGCGGCTGCTCCTTCCCGGAACAGCGAAAACTCCTCCTCCCGGGCTTAGTGTGCGCTGGGCCGCAGACGCCGCTTCACCGCTTGTGCCATGGCCCCGCTGCGCTTTGCGGCGAACCTGGCCTGGCTCTTCCAGGAGGAGCCGACGCTAGTTCAGCGCATGGAGTCGGCTTCTCGGGTCGGATTCCGAGCAGTTGAGCTGGGCTTCCCTTACGCCTCCGGCGCCCCAGAACTGCGCGCGGCTGCAGAACGGGACGGGCTGGAAGTGGTCCTGCTCAATACTCCGCCGGGTAGCCGATTGCCTTGTTAATTGCTTTTCGGAGAGTTCGCCTGCTCTCTTCGCCTGCCTCCCCCGATCTCCCCTTTCTCTTCCCCGACTTTGGGTAGCGGCGGCTGAAATCTCAGTGGGCTCCTTAGAATGCGGGTAGTAGACCTGTGCCGCCCGTGTTGATCGGGCGAAAATTGGAGGTGGTCTTCGCTTTGCATCTCATACAACCAAAATAATTTAGTGTTCCTTCTTTGTGAAGCCACCCAACTATTAAAGGCACCGGGTTGTTAAACAAAAGGGGGGTGGGGGGATCACCAGCACATTTGTTACGTGCTTCATCAACTGGGAAACAAACATCTGTCAGTTCTGTTGTATGGATCAATACCACTTATACTCCAAGCTTTTTGAAGGGTCTGGAATTTGTACTTTAGCTGACCATCTGTCTTCTAAAAAAAAAACCCTCACTTCAAAATAGTGGCAGATCAGAGGAAAAGCTGATAAATTTGCCCCGTCAAAGAACTCTTTTCTCAATGGTCCTTGCCAATATGTAGAGATCAATTTGTGCTGTCCTTTTTTCCAGGGAACCAAGAGAAAGGTGATATGGGTTTAGGAGCAGTGCCTGGACGCCAGCCTGAATTCCGGGAAGCTGTGGCTTTGGCTGTGAAGTATGCCAAAGAACTGAAATGTCCAAGGTAATAATGAAGATAAACCTTGAACCAATGATAGATGTGTCCCTTTACCACTGGGTACCCTCCAGATGTACAATAGCAATAGCAATAGCATTTAGCCTTATATATCGCTTTACAGTGCTTTACAGCCCTCTCTAAGTGGTTTACACAGACAGCATATTGTCCCCAACAATCTGGGTCCTCATTTTACCCACCTCGGAAGGATGGAAGGCTGAGTCAACCTTGAGCCTGGTGAGATTTGAACTGCCAAATTGCAGGTAGCCAGCAGTCAGCAGAAGTAGCCTGCACTGCTGCATTCTAACCACTGCGCCACTGTGGCGCATAATACTGGCTACTATAATACTCTCACCATATTTTGTCAGGGAGCATGATGACTAAGTCTGGACTTTCAGAAGATGTCCAGTTGGGGAAGTCTGGGCAAATTTCTTTATATGTGGTCATCACTTAATAACCATTTATTTAGCAACTGTTCAAAGTTATGACAGTGCTGAAAAAAGTGACTTATGACTGATGGTTGCACTTCGGATGGTCCCAGCACCCCACAACCCCCCATGATAGCCATTTGTAAGCTTCCAGCCAGCTTCCAATAAGCAAAATCAATAGGGAAGCCGGCAGAAGGTTGCAAGTTGTAGTCACGTGACAATGCACTTAAAACCACAAATGGGACTGCTAGAAACTGCTGACATAAGGTCGCTGTGGTCATGTGATGTTTTGTTTAGTGAGCACATAGCTTAGCAACGGAGTTGCCTGTCTTCCCAGGGCTGAGAGTGACTGACCCAAGGTCATCCAGCTGGTTTGGTGCCCAATGTGGGACTAGAACTCACAGTCTCCTGATTCCTAGCCTGACCACTACAGCAAACTCTCTCTTACATCTCTCCCATAGTCTGTTATAAAATATATTTTTCTATGCAGGAAACAATCGTACATTTCCTTTTGGCTTGATGCTCTGTTATCGAAGAGGGAATTTTTATAAATCTCACTGACACATTAGAAGGGAATGATACAGGCAGGTGCAGCCTTGCTCCTCCCAGATCCAAGCAAAAGTGTATCCTTTTTAACTGGGAAAGAATCAGAGAATAAATGGATGTGTCTGTTACTTACTGAGTCTGGCAGCAGCCTTGATGGATGTTGTAAGAGACAGATTTACTTGCTTTTATCTTGCTTCTTGGAAGTGGGGGAAGGGGGAATCTGGAGCTTTCCATGTCCCATAATGGAAAGGGAAGAAGAGACCTTGGAGATCATCTAGTGTGAATCCTCTACCTAAAGCAGGAATCCACTAATAAATAGACATCCAGCCTCTGCTCATGCATTTCCAGTGAAGGGAAGTTCAATTCCTTGCGGCAATCTGTTCCATTGTTGAATAGTTTTTGATTTAGACTTTTTTTCTTTTATGTCTCACCCCAAACTCCTTCCTAGTGGTTAAACCTTTTTTTTAAAAAAAATCTGTCTTCTGGAACAACTCTGAGCAATGTTACCTTGTCTTCAATCTGACAGCCCTTCAGATGCTCAAGAGATAGCTATGGTATTTCTCTGCAGTGTTCTCCTAGGTAAACATTCCCAATGCTTCTATCCATTCCTCATAAATTTACAGGCATTTTATTAAATTGGGTAGCTTTTCACCAGGCAAGTTCCAATGTCCTTATTAAATGAGGTTGACCAGTACTGAATATAATATTCTGTTTGACCAGTTAAGAATTAGCAGGAACAATTACTTTTTATAGTGAACATAGGAATGCATTTTTTTTCAAACTGCATCACACTGTTGGCTCATTTCAGTTTATAATCCATTAAAATATTCAGATTCTTTTCACATGTACCAATTTACATGCAGCAAAAATATTTCCAAGGTACTGGAATTTATCAGGATTACATTGTTACCAATCTCAATAGCACCATTTTGAGAAGGCTGCAGTAGGGAAATTACCCGATTAAAGTAATTGGCTATGTTTCCACAACACACTGAACTACCACTGCATTTTAGACTAGCATGCTGTGCCAAACTAGCACGTGTAGTTTTCTGAATATCACATAAACTCAAATAATGGGATTGGGTGAACCACTGTTGACTGTACCACAGTTGCACTGAGCCAACTCCCTAAGCAAAGCATCTTTTTCAGATTGATGGGCTGCTTTAATGTTTAACAGAGAAGTACGGTACTCGTGTACGGTCCAATGCAATTCTTCTGAAGGATTTTGAAAGACACTCTTTTAAGTACATCACAGGGATGACCTAAAGGAGGCAGTTCTGTTTAGGTTGACTGTATACAGGCTTTAAAGTAGATAAATTGCAGCGGCTGCAATGATCCAGAGGAACCAATATATATTGAGTTTCAAAATTGATAGAAGAAAACCTGGATAACAACATATACCGGTAACCATGTCAGTAGTGATTAGTGGTGCAATGCCCAAGGTTAAAACAATAACTGCAAAAAAAGCACATCAGCAGCACCAATGCCCACCTAACTCCTTCAAATGCTTGGGGAAAATAACCCCACCTTGATTTTTCTTGACACAGGATGAAGCGAAGAGTTGCACTGGTAGGCTTCCAAGTTTCTGGATTCTACCCTACAGCAATAAAGAGCATTCTGAATCCCTATCCCACCTGTTTCTTGACTCTGCCCGTCTTGAAGGGTTGACAGCAGGATTATTGGTAGTTTTATTAAAAGCAAAGGCCTATTCTTTTTATTAAATGTACTTCCTACCATTTCTTCCTCCAGGTTTTCCTCATAGTTACCACATTGTGAGATAAGTTGGGCTCAAGAGATTGGCGCAAGTGGGCTTCCACAGCTCAGCCTCCCCTGTATCACACTGGTGGCTTTTAAGTTGTCTGTTTTGTATTAATAGAAAAGCCAGAAATATGTACTCATATGACTTATAAGTAGAAATCCCATTTGGGGAACAGGGATATATGGCATCTGTCATTGATAATGACAGATTCCCAAGTTTAGTGCTCTTCACACTATATTTCTTTTTTCTTTGCTGCTTGAGAAGGAAAAAAAAAAGTAGTGAAGCACATATAGCTTCATCCTTTTATATTATTTTAATTGATTGGGAAAAATGAATACCAATCATTACAAAGCAAAGTCTCTGATCAGCATTGCCACATATGATTACACAAGCATAATCTTATATAGCATTGTTGATTAGTACCTATTCTTCATCTGTAAAGCAAGGAATGAAAATGGTGAGGGAGAAAAACAGTCTTTCTTACGCAATTGTATATGTCCCACTTGCTTGTTAAATGGCCCAAAGGTACATTAATCTTCCTATAGTGAGCTTGTATGTACAGTTCAGGGTATCTATGCGCCAATCTAAGTGAAGCCAGGCGATCTTACATTAAATAAACTAACTGCATCTTGTATAGTTCTGAATTACATGATTCAAGAGGGAGTGGATTCACTCACAGAAAGTCCGCATGCAATGATATATGCTAACTGTTTAATGCACTTCATGGATCATTGCTTCTTAGGGCATAATTAAACTGGAATAAAAGAGCTTTTACCATAGTCACATTGTAGCAGCAGCCGAGATATCTTGATCCAAGTACAAAAAGACACAACTTCCCTCATTCCTACCCCTGCTAGTTTGTACAAGAAACAGTTGATTGAGCTTTCTTCTGCACTGATGCAGCTCTATGCTTTTAGGATACATCTTATGGCTGGCCGATTTCCTACAGGTGCTAAAAGGGATGCTGCGTCAACTGAGATGGAAGCCACCTTTATTGAAAACCTCAAGTACGCTGCTGACATCTTGAAACAAGTATGGACTGAGTGGAAATGGGAGAATTACCAGATTGCCCTGCTTCTCCCAGAAAGGGAAAGGATTCTATTTAATATTGGTTTTATTGGTGTGGGTGTGGGGGTGGGGGGGTTGAGACTATTACTCTCCAGATGTTGCTGAACTGCAACTCTTCCCCCTGTGAGAGCCAGACTGGCTACCGGGGATTGTTAGTTAAACTTTCCTGAACTCAAATTTCCAAGAATTCCATAGAATCAAAAGAACAGCAAGAACAGACTGCTCAGAAAAGCTATAATCCAATTACAGGTAGACCTCACTTACTACCTTGTGCAATGTTTAAAGTTACAGTAGTGCTGCAAAAAACCCTTTGCAACAAAGGCACACATTTACAACCTTTGCAGCCTTTCTCTCAGTCATGTATTTGTAATTACAATCAGTCAGTAGACAGTACTAGACACTGTCTTGTCTCTCATTCGTTTCCCCCCACCCACCCACCTTGCAGAGGGGGGACATTGCCTAAACAAGTGATCTGTTTAGGCAATTTCTCCTTTGTCTGAACCATTTTTCCTTCCTCCCCTCATACTAAGTTGTTTGCATAGTAAGCTAGTGCATTCCTTTCAAAATGTATTCCCCACTGTGTGCCTTACTCTCTTGTAATCCTTTCTTCTCCAAAGAATGTAAATACAAATGTGATTTCCCTTTTGCTAATTATCTCAGCATTCCAAAAGGTGAGGGTGTGGGGAAAAAGTGTAAGTAAAATTGTAAGCGGTCTCAGTCTTGTGATTTTCCACTTCATTGCTGTGTCACCTAGCAACCAAGCTGGCAGTCTCAATTGCGGTTGCTAAATGAGGACTATCTGTAATTCCCAAGTTTATGTTACTAACTCCAGGGTGACAGGCAGCAAGGTAAAATTGTTGTACACAAGGGATATGGAACTACCCGTGAGATTAGGCAGAACTGAAACACAAGGGCTGAAGCCCAAAAGCAAACTTTCCATGATATGCTATTCTTAAAACTTCCAAATTACAATTCCCTTCCTGTGTGTATTCCTGCAGGAAAATCTGATTGGATTACTGGAGCCTATTAATAACCGGATTAGTGATCCCAATTATTTTTTGACCACACCACAGCAAGGTAAGACAACGTGTGAAACTTCCCTTTCATAGGCAGAGAACTGCATAAAAAGAGTAGAAATTCTCTTTCCTCAACATTTCTCGATTGCACTGAGAAAATAGAGATTAAAACCCTTCCCAACTTCCATCCCACTTTGCTAATTCCCAGTGAATCCTTTAAGACAGAACTATCAAACTCAATTTCATTGGGGTTGTGTTTGATCTCAGGGGTTTGGGCGTGGTCATCTTTACATTGCTCATGTCGGGGGTGTCTGTGGTGGCCCAAGCACTCTGCCAGCAAAAACGGGCTCCCGAGCTCCGTTTTCAGCCATGACGGCCTCCTGTAGCCCTCTGCCACTGAAAACGGAAAGTGCACCCTCCTGAGCTCTGTTTTTGTTGGCAGAGGGTGGCAGGAGGCTGTCCCTGGGAGGGCTCTGCACAGCCCTCCCGAGCTCCGTTTTCGATGGCAGAGGCACCGTGGGCCAGTCCTTCGCTGTTTCCAGGGTGGCCCCATGGGCCAGATCTAAGCACCCTGTGGGCCAGATTCAGCCCGCAGGCCTTGAGTTTGACACCCCTGCTATAAGGGCAGAAAGTAGACGTACTGTAATGAATAATTTTGTGGTTACTTGGATCTTGGTAACAGCAGACAATAAAACAGAATGAGGGTCATTAGGATGTTTGGATTGGCTACATCAACAAACACATGGCCCATAGGTTCCTCTTTGTTTTAGAGTTGGCTGTAGTAGTGCTAAGATATGTAGAGGATAAAATCAGTTGATAACCTGTATTCTTTCAGCTGCTGCCATTTTGGAAAAGGTGGGAAGACCCAATTTGAAGCTACAGCTGGTGAGTGCCATTAGATATGTTTTTTAAGGGAATGTTGGGCTAGGTAACTCAGAATAGCCTGCTCACTGGTTAGGCCTGTTCACTGCCCAGTAATTCGAGAGTCACTTGGGAAGCCAGCAGAGGGCACAAGTTGCTCCGATAACTCAGACTTTTTCTTCCTCCTGCAGCCCACTCCTACCAGCATGCATTGTCCCCCTCCCCAGGCCTTCCCCCTCTCCAGGCCTTCCCCCCCCCCCACACACATGTAGCCTGAGCTGGCCCTCCCCGGGCCTCTCTGACTCACATGGACCCTATGGCAGTCTTTCAGGACCTCTTTCAATTCCTCCCCCCCCCTCCAGCACTCCTTACCTGGGGTTTCCTCTTCTTGCGTAATGGCCCACATCTCTTGGCATTATGATGGCGATGGGGATTGCCATTGCTAAATGATGTATGTGGTCATCTGACATTGCATTTTACAACCGTATGACAGTCACAGCAATCCCAGTCACAATTACCATTATAATGAGAGGATTACCTGAATTTAAAATAAAAACTTAGATGGGGTTCCTTGGTGCCACTTTGGACTGGCAGGGTGTAGAGGTAGTCCTTGACTTACAAGTTCATTTAGTGACCGTTCAAAGTTACAACGGCACTGGGAAATGTGACTTTTGACTGTTTTTCACACTTATGACCTTTGCAGCATCCTCACGATCATGTGATCAAAATTCAGATGCTTGGCAACTAGTTCTTATTTATGACCGCTGTGGTGGTGATCACCTTCTGCGACCTTCTGACAAGCAAAGTCAATGGAAAAGCCACATTCACTTAACAACTGGGTTACTAACTTATCAACTGCAGTGATTCACTTAACAACTGTGGCAAGAAAGGTCATAAAATGGGGCAAATTAAATGTCTCAATAACAGAAACTTTGGGCTCAATTGTGGTTGTAAGTTGAGGACTACCTGCATTATGTAATGTGCAAAAATTAAACTGCTGGATTCTAATACCATGTGAGAACAGTCTTAAGGGGTGTCTAACTGGCGGCCCACGGGCCAGATGTGTCACACACAGGCCACATACACACACCCCAGCTCCACAAAGGGAAAATAACATCATGATACATCACGTGACAGCAACGTGACGCGGCGAGTTTGACACCCGTGGTCTTAATAGATCAGGGCAAAGCCCATTTTACACAATGTTGTTTTTCATGCTGACTGTGATCAGATACTTCCATTCACAGTCAGAAATATACACTTCTCCTATTGTTCCCCTATTTGAGAGTTTCTGCCCCCCAACCCAATTCAGAGGTAATACTGAATTTGAAAAAGGAGAGAGATTATGACTTGAGCTGAAGATCTACTTTTTGCTTTACAGGATATTTTCCATTGCCAGATCATGAATGGTAATCTGACACAGAATTTAAAGACATATTTCCCAATTATTGGTAAGCTAGAAAGAGTGATATGCTCTGTTGCTTGTTTCAGTTTTTTTTAATTAAGGGGACAAGGCTAGAATCAGGTAAAGCAAATAAGAAATGTCTGATATTTACTGTCTTCTTCTGTAGGACATATTCAAATTGCCCAAGTACCAGAACGACATGAGCCTGATAGCCCTGGAGAATTGAACTTCCCTTACTTATTCCAGTTACTGGAGTCAATGAATTATAGTGGTTACATAGGCTGCGAATATAAACCAAAAGGCAAGTTTTATTTTATGCGAACGGGAAAAATCTTGTTATATGAAATAGATTATTGCATGTTGGAAGCGTTGGCCAGCCAGCTCTGCAATCTCAGAGACTGGAGGTTAGCTGTCAAAATATTATTTTTGCATAATATAAGTCTTTATGGTTCCTCTGCAGGTAACACACTGGATGGATTAAACTGGCTGTACACATACTGGGAAGATCATTGTATGTGAAAAGTTGGAAAAAAATGAAATAAAAGACCATTATAGATGGGGTAACCAACAGCAACAATTGCTGTATTCCCCCCAGAGGGAACCACCACTCTTTTGCTACTGCCTGAGCTACCAAAAGCACCCCATTCTTTTACATTAATAGGATGATATTTCTTAGTAAAGTAAGATGCTCAGTATGTTTGTTTTTATCTGGATTAAAGCTGAAAATCATATCACTCAGTGTTCCATGATAAAATGATATTCCTGCTAGGAGTTTTCTTAATTACATATTCTACTTTGATTTTTTTTTTAAGATGCAAAGCATTTGCACCCCCACATTCTGAATACAATAACAAAGACTGGCCAAAGGAGTGCAAAATTATGGTGAGCACTCCCAAAGATGTTGGCATCCCTTTTTCTTCCTGCTAACAATCAATGGGAAACAGTTTGGTCCAAAGAAAAGAAAGTCATGTCACTCCAGATGTAGCTCAACAGTGCCACTTGGTGGGTCTAGAAAAAGAAATCTTTGATTTTTTTAGATTTGCCTTTTCCTTGCATGATGTCCTGTTTCTACTCAGAAAAACAGCTGGATCCACTATGTAACATTAAAATCTGTTAAGTGTTTGACAGAACTCTTGGGAATCCAGGCCAGCTGTCTTAGAGAATACATCAGCATATTCTATAACAACAGGATAAGAATCTGACAGTGCTTCCACCTATCTTGACACAAAGTTGTTTGGGCAAGTAAACAGAAATTTACTCTGCTTCTCCTTAAAGATCAGTGCAACAGCCTGTTAGGCAATCTGTAACAAAGTCCTTAGTAAGCCATTTAATTTATTTAATAAATAAATTCATGTAATCCATTTATTTAATTTACATTCACTTCATATAAAACATTCCCACCATTGTGCAGAACCCTTCCCATATGCTTTAATAGTGTCAGTCTAGCCAATCGCCCAGGTCAGCGACTCCAGTAGTCTTTTGGCCTTTCATCTCAAAGAGGCCCCAGAAACATGGGCCATCCTTCAGATGCCTCCTAGAGTAATTTCTTTGAATAAGCATATCCTGCTCTTTTAAGTGGGCCAGCCATGTTGTTTTCTCTTCATGATTCCCGCTCTTGGCCTGGTCAGATTCAATGTTCTGACTTCTTATCTAGCAAGCTACAGCCTCAGATCGTAGTCCTGTCAGGGGACCTCCATTCTAGGCGTGTTGTAGATGCCTGTGGAGCAGTCAGAAGGTCCAGCTGATTCTAGAGCAGCCCTGTCCAGAGGTTGAAGCAAGCTGTGTTGATAACGGATTCCAGGTGGTGGTATGTGGACACAAGTTGTGGCAGAGGGCTTTCACTGTCCTGGGGTTGAACTGGGAACAGCTCTCGAAAGACCACCGTCAGGCTCTGCAAGGCAAAACCAACAAGATCTAGATCTTCTATTGTTACACATATTTTCTGAATTGTAAGCCACCCTAAGTCATTGACTGAGAAGGGTGGCTATAGAAATTGATTGGATGGATGGATGGATGGACAGACAAACTTGCCAAGATACTTCTTTAAGACTAGTGCCCAAAAATATCCAAATATTATATATTTGTTTTTCAGTCCCTATTAGGGGTGGAGAACAGATTCAGATGTGACTGCATAATTATGGTCAAGACAGGCCATAGAGAAAATCAGAGCTGTTAAAGGCAATTGTTCCAATCCAGAAGAATAAACCCAAAACTCTTGGATTAGGATCTACAATTCTGAGTACAATAAATCTCTGTGGTTAAAACATTCAAGCTGATAGTTACTCTAACACTATTGCTTTCCCCTTAACCTTCAGATTTACAGAGGATAAAGCTCTTACTGTTTTTCCTGAATGCGAATCAAGGAATACAAGCACAAAACAGTCTGTGAATTTCTGATTCAGAACCACCTGTAGACAAAATGCAATAGTGCTACATTACAGTCACGACATACAAAGAGGCTCTAGTCAATGGAAGGATAGGGAAACAGAGAATATGGTTAAGATATTAGGGATTATCTAGAAAACCTAAACACTGATTTATCTATATACACATATACAAACTGGCCTAAAACCACATTGTGTACTGTGCTAGAAAAGCAACAAATACAAATTTCTAATTCTAGTAGTGAAAATACTACCAGTTCATAAGGGTACATAATCAGGAATTATTTTTGGTTGAACTTTAGCAAGCTAATTAGAAAGGTCCAGCAGGGTACAATTCAGCTGGAAATGTCTTACCAGGTACTGGGTACCAGCATCAGCATTCTGGAAATGGCGACAACTCTGTGGGAAACGACTGAGTAGGACTTTGATAAGACTCTGGTACCAGGAGGCAGTCATAGTGAGGAAGCAGCTCTGCCAGGGAGAGGAAAAACGGGTAAACTGAGGGCAGATCCTTTGCAGCATGGAGAGAATGCGAAATAGGCAGACAAAGTAAGATTTCTGGAATTCTTTCCAACATCTTTACTAGCAGTGGCCATAAAAAGTGTTATGTTTCCCCATGTAAGGAAATAATGTGTTTGTGGGGAGGTGTTTGGATGAGTGCATATGTATTACTATTTTTGTATTTAGGATGGGCTATATACATTCACTCTGGCTCATTTTGCCAAAAAGAAGAGAGGGAAACCTAGCATGGCCCAAGCCACTGCCCAGCTCCAGCTCCTTCCCACACTTTTCTGAGGTGTTCTCTCTATCTGCAAGATGTATCTAACTCATTTTTGAACTTGGATCTTTTGCTACATACTTTCTTCTAACATATCACATTTGGTCTTAGTTTGCTCCGTTTCTGGATGACTATCATGCTTTTGGCCAGAGTTCTGACTCCATCCTTTCCAACGTTTCACTGGGTTGGAAAAGGGGTCTTTCTCGTTATAATAGTATTATTAGCATTTTCTTCCTTTTGAGTTTTCTGTAAGGTGAAGTATTTGTATGAATACGGAATTTGGGAGCCCAATACGACACCATGTTCAAAGGCTCTCCACCAGCCCTAGATTAATTTTGGCAGATAGATTCCTGCAAAGGGAGATGTTAAAACCATGCATTCAGAAAGGAATACTCCAAGAATCATAACTAAAATTTAAAGTTGTATATAGAAAAATATATTGGACAAAAGCCACCTCACAGTAAAATTCTTACCCTGTTAGTTCTGTCTACTTGTTGGGCAGATCAATCAGCCTATTGGTGGACCTGGCCATCCAAAACTGCATTGTCCCAATCTACCTTTTGACTAACACAGACCTTCTTAAGCCAATGGGTAAACTTATCCAGCCTAAATCCACTGGTGTTCTCAGTCTCTGTTTGTAATGGAGACAGGGGCCCAACACAAATGCATACACAGTAGCACCATTAAACTGAGTACCCTAGATTGAGTTCAGCCACTTACCAACTGGGGATCAATGTCAGCAATGGACTTCTTATGCACAGCATCCAATAGCTCCTCCAGCTCACTTAGAGACAGCTTGCCCAGCTTAAGCTTGTCAGAAGCCAGAGGCTCCAGCAAGAAAAGCCTCTTCCAGAGGTTGTCCCGGCGACAGTGGCCCTTGGCACATTGTACCATAGTGCTGAGCTGTTTCTGGGCAGCAGCAACCTCAGAAGCAAGTAATGGAAACAGTGGGGAGCTGTAGAAGAGTCCCGGGCCCACCTTGACTTGGGGGCCACCTGCATAGAACTCGCCATGATCGTCTACCTCCTCCCAAGGATCTAGAACTTCCTTTCGCTGCCGGCCACCCTCTGCTGTCTCCCATGCTGAGCGTCCCAGGACAGGTTCTAGTGCCTCTCGCTGTAGGCGTGGCAGTTTTTTGAAGCGCCGCATGTCCGCTGTTAGTCGAGGGAAGAGCTCCCGTTGGCTTGTCATGATTACGTAATATTGCAACCTGGAAAAGGGTAAACAATTGTCATGCCTTTCGCAGATGATCTTGTTTACCAACAGCCTTATGCACAGCATCCAATAGTAACATTTGAAGAAAGGCGTCTTCCCTGCTCTCTGACTTGTCCATAATCTGTCTAACCCAATAATCTTATGTCAACCCAACAAGGTAGGCCAGACTAAGAAACCAATGCTACATATGTCAGGACTACTTTCATTGCACTTAGAGATAGCATTAGAGTCTTGCAAGTCCGAATATGCTTCTTCCCTCCCTCGCTTTACCTTTATGTGAACTAAGGAAAGGCCTGTCTGAGATATTAGTTTCTTAACTTAGATGCCACCCAGCTTTTCTGACCATTGCTTTAGTAGCAGTTCTTTCTCTTGTCCTTCAAGGCCATTCCCTGCACCTTCTGTATCTTATGGTCTTCCCCTGGATAGTCCTGGGCCATCTATCCACTAATGTACTACAGCTAAACTGTATCTCTGCTTACCTTTTGTCTAACATTGTAAGCACCCCCCCCCAGCCTTCTAAATTGGAAGCCTGAAAAGTTGTCCAACTTGTTAGTCTTCCCTGCCTGCCTTCACTCTTACCGCAACATGTGTCGGTCTGCCTCACTCTGATCTTCAAAGGGCACAGCACTGTGGCACACAAGCAGAGACACATCAAAATCATCATGATGATGCAATCCCTCTGAATCTTTGTAGGAACCAGAGCTGTGAGCAGAGAGAAGTGTGGGAATTCTTTCAGTAGTGGGAAAAAAGCAGTTGCAGTTCTTTCCTCCACAATGTTTACTATTAATGGATTCGCTACTATTGCAATAGGCTGCTTGACATAACTAAAAGCAGAAAGACAAGAAATTAACCCTCAACTGGAGTGTTGGTATGCCTTTAACTCAACTCTAGAACTATGGGTTTTTCCTATAGACATAGGAAATATTTGAAGTTGTAACATTATTTGTGCATTGTTTAGCTTGAATTAAAAGACATTCACTAGGAACAGTTCAATAAGAATGGAGTTACACAGGAAAAGACTAATTGGAAAATCTTAAGTGAATCTAATGCAAAGGATAAATTAGGAGTGTGGGCCTGTTCTGTTGCTGCACCTTGAAACTATCCAACTAGCAGGATAAACTTTGTATTTATGTTCTCATGAAGTCGTATCTGTTATTGTGCATACATTAAACTCAGTTATAACATCCTCGAGTGCCGGAAGAGATGTGAGCCTACTAATATGCTTTGTAAAAGACGACTGGCTTCCCTTCTTGACTCAATCCTGAATAATCAAAATTCTTAATCACATGTCACTATCATTAATATAAACATTAGCATTTCAAAAGGGTGCAGATCTTTGCTAGACTTGTTAGAAGCAGGACAATATGAACTACTGCAAAGCAAATTCAGGGCATTATGTGTTAAGGATTAGGCAACAAAGGAATACAACCATAAAGACTCAGCACTTCAGTTACACAGGTGCTTGACTCACCTATTAGAAATCAAAGCAATTGACAACTTGGAAAAGACTGCCTGGTGCTTTGAAGCGAGAGCTTAAAATGCAGGCAGCAAGAACTGGGCTTTACCCTGTGCCACAACCGGAGGGGGAGGCAGAAGGCCTTGTTTTATTATAAAGAAAGTGGACGAGACAGGTTTTGAACAGAATAAAGCACCCTGTGGGTATTTAGACTCCAGCAGAAGCAATAAAGAAGTCAACCAAAAGACAGAAGTAGGAAGAATGTGAGGGTGGAAAGCAATCGTTGCAAGCAATCTGAAAATCATGCTGCTCTTCTGGGATTTTCAAAAGGATCAGAGATTATTAGTTTAGGAAAGAAAGCAAATGTTTTATCTTTCTCTCTTCAGCTATTTGCAATAGTAAGCAGAGAATGATAGGTTAAACTTTTTATTATTATTTTAGACTCACGGAGGACATATCAAATGTAAAATATAAGGACCAGGATTAAAGCAACTTTCTAAATAAATTATGTGTGGGGTTTTTTTTGAGGATTTTTAAAAAAACAAAAATAAGGGTTCTGTTGCTGAAATTGTGGAGGGTGAATTAAGTAAGAAGTGTCATAAAGTTGCCATTACTCACCAATAGAGTTTATAACAGTAACTATAGTAAGCTTTCATTTAAATATAAATGAAATCCAATTCCACCTAACTACTTTTGTAAATGTGATTCTAGCATACCACTTAGAAATCAAGGGTATCTTTTTTGTCGGCCTGCAAAAAATTGCATGTTCCTGATGTTATTTCAGGAATAACCTGAATTCTAACAGAATTCTAATTCTAATAGAATAAATAATGCTTCAAAATTATGATACATTCATATTGTCTCAAATATGTATTTTTTACCTAGTCAATTAGTTCCAAGAAAACCCAAGAATCTACACTGTAAGTTATAGGCATGGCTTGGCGTTATTGTAGTCGTACTAGGTCCCTGATAAATGTAAAGATAAATTGCCTTTTACATGACTGCACTGGAAAATTCACTGCCCAAACATTGCAGGTGGAATTCTGAGAGCAAATAAGTGATAGCAACTTTTACCAAATCCTTAGAAGTGCATTAGACTCACACACCTGTTCCAAATGGAGACCAGCGCATATTCATTTTGCTCAGAGCTAGGAGTCCCTTTCTTGCTCTCATTGGTAGTTCCTGGCCGGGCCATGCGCAGGGGTTTCATATGGTAGGTGCTGGCATGATCAGTTATATAATTATAGAGTTGATGGGCTGTGATGGTGTTGGTAGGCAAAGCTAGTGTACCTGTTGAAAAAGAGAAAAGAGATGGTGGATTGTTTATCAGCATGAAAGAAAAGTAAAATAAAATATTCCCCCATCATCAGGGTTGGGAGGAATACGTGAGAATGCAAGGCTTCTCTAATCTAAATAATTCTAACCTTCAGAGCGAAGCTATTTTGCTTTATATTTTATGTTATGGCTGACAGAACTGTGGTGGCATAGTGGTTAGAATGCAGCATTGTAGGCTAATTCTGCCGACTGCCGGCAGTTTGATTCTCACCGGCTCAAGGTTGACTCAGTCTTCCATCCTTCTGAGGTCGGTAATATGAGGACTCAGATTGTTGTGAGCAATATGCTGGCTCTGTAAACCACTTAGAGAGGGCTGTAAAGCATTATGAGGCTGTATATAAGTCTATGTGCTATTGCTATGTCGTCATCATTTACTCACTTGCTTTTTTTATGTTCTTTAATTAGATGTGACAACAATGCAGTTGTTCCTATTGCTTGTTTCTTAGCTATCTTTTGTAGGGGACTTGTAAGAGAGTGCCTCCCAGATTTCTTGTACCACCTGGATTTTATATAAACTGTATTGTTTTATTTAAAAAATGATTTGATGGAAAACTAGCATGATGAAAAGAAATTACCAGTCTTCGACATAATTCTGAAGTGTAAACCCATTAGGTTGTCTTATAAATAAAAATGTTGGATGGCTGCATAGTTCTAAACTATATTTAGAACTGTTCTACTTGCCGTGGAAAAGCCAACATAGAAGTTGTTGGAAATATTCTGAAGATTAAAAGTACATTGAGCAACCTCAATATACTTTTTGTGACTAAGGGCCTTGGTCTTTTAATACAAATGAGAGATGATACTACAAGACATAAGGGCAATTATAAAGTTTTATGTATTGGTATAGTCCTGTTTATATGATGTATTGATTTATGTAAAATTACTTTAGTAGCTACCTAGAAATGAGACACAAAATAAATGTGGATTGTTTCTTATCCATTTGTAAACTGTCCTCAGACAATTGGCTAAAAAGACAGTGCATCACAAAACATAAATAGCAATAAAAATATTGATAGTGCCCTTGTGATATTCCACCCATTTGCCTTGAACTATAAACCTGAAGAATGACACAGAACTATTCAGATGGGCTTGTTCCTTCTGAAAGATCTCTCAAAATTCTCTGCTGGAATCCTTACCCTGAAAAATGTGGTTGCGTCCAAACTTGGGGATGTCAGGATGTTGTGTGATGAAGTCTTCCAGGAAGCTTGTGAGGTGATAACCTTGCCGTAATGCCATGTGAGATCCAAGTAGATACTGGTGCACAATACGCAGGTGAAAATCATAACTGAACGAATGCACATGCATAAGATCACGTACTTTGTCACACTCCTCTGTGAAGAGCATGGAAAGCTGAGGAGAGAGCAATTGGAAGTGAGAGCCTAGCAAAAGCGGTATATCACTAGACAGTTTGGGTGCAATGGATCCAAACAGTACTGAGAAAGATATAATGATGGCAGATACCTGAGTGAATACTCATTTCATTACCAAGCTAAGCAACATATAATCATAGTAGAAATGTGTTTTGAACAGAAAGTAGTTTGATCAGTAGTCCTAGTATACTGAATTCTGGGGCTGAAATGCTAGGTAAGATTGTGTGCTTTTGCTCATCTACCAACAGAAACCTCTGTGATTCAAACTGTACAATCTTTATCCAGCCAGTAATCTAGCTTGGTTCATAAATTGTCCATTTTGCAAAAGCAGTACAGACAAATTATGCTGGGAAAAATATCTACAATGTAAATAGAAATTCTCAATCAATAATCATAAAGGATACATTCGGAAGGAAAAAGTGAATTGTACAGAATAAATCTGTTCTAAACTCTGCTTTAGGAGAATTAGGCAGGATTTTTTACTTACTAGACCTGGAAGAATTCTGGTACAGGTCATATTCCATATCATGAGAATGCATCAAGCAAGTATGAAAACTGAAAGGCCTCTGATATATACGCTGCTCCATAAGAAAGAAGGACTGTGATTTTTAAGTTACTACCAAGTAATTTACCAGAAGAAACATTTTAACTAGTCACAGCAGTGGTTGAAGCCACCGAAGGTTTAAACTGTCAAAGATAACAAACGTATGAGGACCTAGTCTTATTTCAAATGTGCATATAGCAAAATCTGTATGAGGATGAGAGGAAAAGCATGCTGGGAGTTGCTGGCTTGATTTAATTCATCAGGAAAATATTAATAGCAGTAGATGCCACTTTTAGGAAAACAGAAATGATCTGAGGGATTTGCCTTTTCTCAAGATGAATGAATTGTGAATAGAGAAGGTTGTGAACAGATTCAACTAATAAGTGCAGCATCTCCAAATGCAAATAGGCATTTGCATTTCACAAAATGCAAGTGCTGTCATCATTACATCTTTTAAAATTACCCTTCACTACTTAAAACTTTCCAACTTAAAACAACTATAGTGTAGTTTCTTTTATGAAGAGGACCAAGCTTTGAATTTTTGACTGGAAGGATAATTTCGAAACTGGACAGGTGGCAGCATCTCCTAAATGCTCAGAAAATGTGTGCCTTTAAGTAACTTTTCTGTTCATTTTTATGGTTCCTAATCCCAATTCCTACAATTAATGTCCCATGAGTGCCATTCGTCTTCTTCTTCCTCCTCTATCCCAAATTTACTACTGAGACTAAGGAAAAATAAACATTGCAACCAATATTTATTTGGTTTCTTCACTATCCCAGAAATTGGTTACGTTTAGTTTCAAATTAAAGAACATCAGTTTCTGACTTGCAATTAATGAGCAGATTCAAAGATGGAAACCTTTACTTGGGAACAGGAAAGTCCCTCTAGATATTACTGAGCCAATTCCTCAGTCATTAGCTATGGTTGTTGAGACTTATGAAATTGTAATCCAACAAGAAATGGAGAATCGAAGCTCCACCCATCTATAGAAAGGAACTTGCAAAAATATTTTTTTTTACATTTTGATCCCTCATGCAGTGGACACACGATATAAACATTATTTCCTGGATTCAAAGGAAGGAGTGTCACTCAGTTGGATCTATATTCTGTGCTCACACTATTCTGGCAGACCAACTTTCCCAGTGCAGTAAGAGACCCTGTAATAACTAGGTGTAAACATGACCAAACAAAGAACCAACCCAAAGGAGGAATCGCATCCTGTAAAACTCAGCCCACGTCTGTACCTAATGAGATAATGAGAGGTGGTCTATAACTCTGCACTCTGTGAAGTGCTGGTACAGAATTTTTTTTTCCAGCAAAAACCACAGCATAATAGAGGAACCAAGATGCAACTGAGATGCACTCCATTCTGGAAATCAAAGCAAAGGACTACTGAACAGATTGTCAGTGTAACATAAGAGGAGAAAAAAAACCCTCTGCATTTATAAAAATTAGAGAAAATCAGCAGCAACAAATCAAGTTTGCTGAATGCTGAAAAGGTGGAGCGGTCAGGCCTTTCAATATCATAGAATCCCAGGCCTGAAAGAATGTAAGAAACAGGAATTTAAAAAATAGTGGGATATAGGAGGATGGTCCCTCATGCTCTGCTATGTTTTTTCATTGTGGAGGGGGTATTCCTGGGAGGGAAGAGCAAAGAGTGTCAGGAGTATATATCCCAGCTAGGTCAAAGTCTGCAAATAATCCCAGTTACCTAGCTAAAGCAACTATTATACAACAGCAGCAATATAGGAAACTGCTGGAGGTAGATTTTATGCATTTTAGTGAAAATGGCAAAGGCATAATTTCATACTGTGAGGGAGATCGCAAACCGTTTTGTATTTTATCATAAAACCATGTGGATGGACAACCTAAGTGGATTAATGATATAGTGCTGGTTGACAGACCTCTCAGGTTGAATGGTGCTTAACATGGAGCAGATGATCAACAATTAGGCAATTACAAAACTGAAAAACAACTACCGTATTTTCCGGCGTATAAGACAACCGGGCGTATAAGACAACCCCCGACTTTTCCTGTTAAAATATAGGGTTTGGGCTATACTCGCTGTATAAGACTACCCCTCTTCCAATGCACACCGAATAAAAATTAAAAAACATCAACTGGCTCACCCACAATCTAAAAGCAGCTGTGCTAGACTCAAAATGGCCCCTGCAACAAGCAGGAACCTCACACAGCCACAAAAAACCCAAAAAAACAACTTTCACACTTCACACACACAAAATTCCACATACAGCTTTGTGAGACTTTGTGTGTTTGTGTAGTTAGAGTGAAACACTACAGAAACACACTAAATCTCAGAAAGCTGCACAAATATTATTTTATTTTTATTTTTATATGAAAACTAAATTTAAAACTTCCTAAACTTTAAATGGCTAGGTCTAAAAAAGAACAACTAAATAAAACCCCAATTAACTATTTTTTTTAAAGCTCCCAAAGGGGAAAAAATCTTACCCAATAGAACAGGGGTCTCCAACCTTGGCAACTTTAAGACTTGTAGACTTCAACTCCCAGAATTCCTCAGCCAGCTTTGTTTTGCTGGCTGAGGAATTCTGGGAGTTGAAGTCCACAACTCCCTGCCTGTTTGATTACAGGCAGGGAGTGGCTTGCTGATGGAATGGATTCAGGCAAGCGAAGCAAGGCAAGCGTTGCGATTAGCAGCTAAGGTAAGCAAGCTGGAGGGGGAAAACTTTTTTCCTTTTACAGGGCTCTGGCGATCCCAGCTGCGTTGCCTGATTGGCAGGCAACGCAGCTGGAATCGTCAGAGCTTGCAGAGCCACGTAAAAGGAAAAAAGTTTTTTTCCTTTTACATGGCTCTGGCATCCCAGCTGAGTTGCCTGATTAGCAGGCAAAGCTGGGATCGTCAGAGCTTGGATCACCATAGCCATTTAAGGCTCGTCAGAGTCTTTCGGGCTGGTCTGCCTGGTTACAGGAGAACGACACCTGGCGTATAAGACGACCCCTGACTTTTGAGAAGATTTTCATGTGTTAAAAAGTCATCTTATATGCCAGAAAATACGGTACTAATGTATAGAATAGAATAGAATAGAATAGAATAGAATAGAATAGAATAGAATAGAATAGAATAGAATAGAATAGAATAGAATAGAACAGAACAGAATTCTTTAATGGCCAAGTGTGATTGGGTACACAAGGAATTTGCCTTTGGTGCATATGCTCTCAGTGTACATAAAAAGACAAGATACACTCGTCAAGAATCACAAGGCACAACATCCAGTGACAGCCATACGGTACAATAAGCAATCAAATCATACTAGGAAATAATATCAATATAAATCGCAAGGATACAAGCAACAAAGTTACAGTCATACAGTCACAAGTGGGAGGAGACAGGCGACAGGAACGATGAGAAGACCAATAGCAATAGTAATGCCGCCTAATGTGAATAGTTTGACAGTGTTGAGGGAATGTGGCTTATGTTTATGATGTGGCTATACTGAAGCTTTCCATATTGCCATACAAGAAATCTAAAGCTGAAAAGAAAATTACAATAGGAACATGGAAGATAAGAAGCAAGAACAGTGAAAAATAAAATGACTTGATTACACATTAATATCTTAAAACATCAGTGAATAGAAATGGATTGGAATTTGACTCTTTCAAGTGATTGTACCGTTTGCTACTCAATACACAAAAACAAGGGAAAAGTAGCATGGATTTCATTTTTCAGGATGGTTATAGCAACAAGAGTTAATGGACACAATGCCATCAATGATCAAATAATATCAGTGAGATTTTGCAGACAACTCTTTTATATGACAATACAGAAGAAAAGGATTTTATGGTCAAGTTCAATAAAAATCAACAAAACATGAAAGCAAGGTGGGATGCTTTTGGTTGCAAGAAGGAGGAAAATGTATTTGGAAAATGTATAGCCTAGGAACAGAAATGAAGCAGGAGAATGACTTATTCATTGGTAAACAAAACCATGCCTATATATATCATTAGCAAATGATTTATACAGAAATCAATTCACTATATTATTATATAAATAGTTGGAAGACCTCAGTAACAACAGTCAAGGTATGGCTAAGAACTGACACAAACAGCTCATGTACAATTTGAAGTGGAAGAAGTAACCCACCAGTTTCCACAATATGAACTTGAGCATCTGCCCACTATTTTTAATGAGAACACTGGGAATCACTTTGAAGTCCTTTGAACCTCAATGGTAGACAACCAGAGGAACTGTGGAATTAAATCAAGTAACTTGTTTAGGATGAAGGTGAAAAGAGACTGCCAAAAACCAACAAACAGAAGAAAGCAAACTAGATGTCAGAACAAATAGTGACATTGCCAAGAGAAGACAAACTGAAGCCAAGAAAGAGAATGATTTCAAGAAGGAATTTCAAGAATTTCAGAGATCTGTCAGAAGATAAAAGAAGCAATACAATGCCATCTACAAAGACACTGAAAAATGGAAACAGACATAGAACAAAGATAGTCCTCCTAAAGCTCTCCATAATTAGGAGAAGGTTCTAATCTTGAACTTGTCTACTAAAGGACGCCAATGGACAGATAACAATTATTCAAAAAGGATCAAACAATTATTTTTCCACACTTCCTCCACTGTACAGTAGAGATATCAACAGCTAAGTTATCTTAGAATATATTCCTGTTTTATAAGAATCTCTACTACTAGAAGATGAATTCAGATCAACATTCCAGTCATAGCTAAGTCAGAAAACTGTAGGAATTGATGGAAAATCTACAGAAATATAGCAAGCAACAGAAAAAAGAATCAGTAAATGTTTTAACAGGACCATATCAGCAAATCTAGAGAATGACATACTGACCACAAAGTAGAGGAAGTCAATATACACAATAGCAAAGAAAAAAAAGCAGAATGGGCAAACTATTGCACAATGTGATAAAATTTCACAGGCCAACAAAATATGATCATCCAATGTAAATTAAAACCATATATGGGAAGAGAGAGACCAGAGACTCAAGATGGCTTTAGAAAACATTGATGAACAAGAAATATAATTGCTGATAATTGAGTAAACTGAGAATATAAAAAAGAAATCAGTTCATTGAATATAGACTTATGCTTATATTGACCATATCAAGCTGCACGATATGCTTAGGAAAATGGGAATTCTGGAACTTTCCATTGTCCTCTTGTGACAACCTTATACACAGGTTGGGAACCCAAAGACTGAATTAAGAAGGGTGAAACACAAAAAAATTGGCTTCAGCTAGGCAAAGGAGAAAAGGCTGCACACCCACTTCTCATTTATTCAACCAAAAGCAGAATATATAATGAGGGAGACTGGATTGGAAGAAGATAAATGTGGTTTTAAAACTTCAGTGAAAAACATTAATAATCTGTGCTATGCAAATGACATTACCCTAGTAGCTGAAAATGCAAATAACCTGAAAATTCTGGTAATAAAAGTCAAGGAGCAAAGTAAAAAATAGAACCAATATTGAATATATAGTACAAAAGAACAAACTAATGACTGCAGGTAGAGCAAACAGTTTTAGAACCGACAATAAAGATTCTGAATGGTGGTTAATGTCTGCTTTTTAGGACCGAATATCAACAAATAGCAAATAAGGCCTTGGAAATGATATTCAGATGCAGTGACCCATCTAGATATTATGCAGGGAATGATTTTCCCTGTGACACTTGAAGGATGGAAAAGTTGGGCTTTGGAGAAGCAGGATAGAAAGACTGTTGATGCTTTTGAACTTTGATATTGGAGAAGACCCTTGAGAATAAAATAGATAGCCAAGAAAACCATACAATGGATCATAGTACAATCTGAGCTATTGTATTTTGGTCACATTATATAACTTTGTTCTCTGAAGAAGTCTGTAATGCTGGAAAAGGTGGAAAGAAAGACACGAAAAAGACAACCAGCCGCAAGGTGGATGGTCTCAATTATATCAACAATGGGTGCACCGTTAGGAGGCCTGAAAAACTAGGTTGCAGACAGTCCCAGAGAAGTTTTACCTATGTGGCCATTAAGACTTGCCACTGAAAACATAATCAATCAATCAATCAATCACAGGAAAATGATCACTTGATGAGCAGGATTCTGAATGCCTAAGATGCAAAAATCAAGAAAACAGACAGCCTACAAGGTTTAAGCCTCTTATGCATATATTTTGATGACATTTTCTATATCCACTGAGTTTTACCTGTTAGGGAAACCCTAATCTTGGCAGTATTACCTGTGAGTTGACAGTCTGGCCCATGGGGATTCGTGAGCATTCCAGTGCATATTGTTTGACACAAAAATAGCATCCCTAAGAGGAGCAAAAGATGAAATATCAATTTTCATCTGTTCATAACAGCCGTATATTGCAGTTACCTTTATTAACTATCACACTCTGAAAACTGTCCTTGGAGTTTATCCTATTTGCTTCTTGTAGTATTGCAACATTTATTTAGAAACTGTGAGGCAGAGACACAGAGTGTGTACGTAAAATCTATGAAAACAGAAATCGTATTTTCAAATCTGTTCAAATTCCGAAGGGAATTTGTATTCAACAACAAAAAGATATAGTTATATGCCATATAAACCTTAAAGAAGGTTAAAAAAAATAAAGGGGCATAAAAGCATCTAAGTCTAAGTAAAACAAAATAATTATTCTTCCTTAAAACAGCTAATTCACTGATATTGCTTCCATCTATGATGGTTATCTCAACTCTATTTTTCGCTCTATAGTTCAACTGCTGCACATGGCCCCAGAGCATTCCAAAACTTGTTACAAAAGATAATGTTTAATCTGATATTAAGGGAAAATGGCTGAATATGTAACTGAAGGCATCATAACAATATATTTGATTAAATTACATTTTAATATAAATTTAAATGAAATAAAATCAAGATTAGTTTGTCTCAGATTCAAACCATACTTTTTAGCGTGCCAATCCAAAAAAACAAACAAACAAACACTTAACCGAAACACGGCCTAGGAAGATTACACACACAGACACACAGACAGACTCACAGACACACACACCACCAGCAATTCTAGTCCGTACCATCCCACAATAGTTGGCTATACTCTTAGTTTCCCCATTATACTTGCAATTCATCTGGAGAAAGTGCTGACCTAGGAACCTTGACTGTTGTTAAGCCATATGGTCTGATCATGACAAAAGGCAATTTCCACTCACCTGGAAAGCCAATTCCATTAGTACAATGCCCCCAGGCAAAGCTCTTTGCAAATGGTATGCTGTGACAGGAGGGTTCGTGGTCTAGAAAATCAATACATTTTTTTTTTCAGGAGTACACCTCCAAGTTGGTTACCTAGAAAATATGCTTCCAAAGGGATCATTGGCTAGGAAACATGAAGTCCAATCTCTCTGTTGGACGGCCCATCCTCCCTCCAGCTAAGCACCTATCTATGATGAAACAACAATGCTAACAGAGCCTGCTAGCAATCTGCCCATAATTAGCATTCTTACCTTTGGACTCCCATCCACCTTTGGCCTGGAGTATGAGAAGGAGCCCCGTGTCTCACCAGCCATTGATGCCAGAGCTCTAATCCGGCTGGTGCTGCTGGAAATCCAGAATAATGCAGAAAGAAGTTCAAAGACCTACCAGGATATCCTCTCTTTTTTATTCAATATATCGTAAACAAAACTTAAAATCTTGCATGTCTACTTTTAACAATAATAGTTGTTAAAATTGTTACTTTTAACCTGATAATTTTTCAACCACATTTTGCAGGAAGTTCTCTCCCAAAGAAAGCATGTCTCTGCCATATGCTTTGGTGCAACCTAGAACAGTTAAAAAAAACCAACAACCCTCTTCCCACCTCACTTGTAAATCACCTGTCCTTGCTAAATCATACTAACCTGCGAGCAGGTGAGGCTGGGCGCACCTGTACTAAGATGAAGCCCATGCTCTGCAGATACTGTATGTACTGCTGGAGAAAGGCATGACATAGTTCCAGCAGCCAGGCCTCATCCTTGGATCGACATGGTAACCCTTCTGCAGAGTCACAACTGTGGCTACGGTCCCTACCAGATGCTGTGGAGTCATTGGAGCGATGGCGCTTCTGAATGCGAGCAAATAATCAGACAATGATATTTTTCTCAGAAAAAAGTTGAACTTATGTAATGTAAATAACCTTACAGTGATATCTGGGCTTCAGTCTTGCAGTGAGCCCTCAAAACTACTTTGATATTTAGGAGAGAATCAGACCATATAAATTCAGCCCTTCCTTGTTAAGAATATAAAGTAATAATGGGATTTAATGGACCTTCATGGAAAGGATTTTGGATACAATGGACAATGGGATTTTAAGGATCACCCTCCACCAATGACTCTTTAAATAGAACTTTTACTCTAATCTCGTTTATCGGGCTCTTATCAAATCGTTTACTCAATTAGTTCAACCTGAGAAAAAAAGAAATCCTCTTATGAGCCACCCTGGTAAGACTTGAGGATGAAAGGGATTACAAAAGGTGCTTCCCTTTCCCCCTTGTTTCACCTTGCCTTCCAGCTTGCTTTGTTGGTCTGCCTGAATCTGCTGCCGGAAGCCTGGATCAAAGAGCAGGGGCGTAGCACAGTAATGGACCAAGCGTGATGACTGCTTCAGGGTGTCTAGGTCTGCAAGCTGCACACATACACACAGGAGAAAACTTTTGCATGTTGCTAAGCCTATTTCATGTATTAACACCCCACTGATATAACATTCCTGGAGAACAAAGGGGAAGCTTTCAAAGGGAAAGGTGCCATAATCTCCCTCTTAAGCATTTTTCTCTGGACAATAGGCAACCTAAGGAGGTATGGCATACCACTGACCTTATGTGAATGTCTGCTCTATTAAATATATGCAGACAACCAAACAGGAACATGAAATAAATTTATCTGCTGCTTTAAACTTACTTATCTTGCCAAAAGGGGCTGTTTCAAATGGAAAGAAAAACTATCAACGATGATCAGACCTGCTCTGACATAGCCAAGACAATGTATGAAAATTAATTTTCCTTTTGCACTAATGGCGAATATATGTAAGCTCAGGGTTGAATTGCTGGGCTCTTGGTGTTCTATAAGCTACATAAAAACAGCCACCGAACTCTACTGTATATTAATCTGCTGATGGCGTTACTAAGTAAGATAACTAAACATCTGCAAAATGAGAACAAGCTCAGAGAGTGCTAAGAACCCAACAAGTAACAATCTGTCAATATTTAATGAAAAACTAAATTCTTGCACTATAAGATTTAATAATGGAGCCTTAATCGGGGATACTATTCTGGCTTTTCTTAAATCTTTTGTCTTTTAAATATATTCAGAGCAGTTGAAAGCCATTTCATTTGTTCTTCTGAACATAGTTGTTCTTGCTGGCTTCTAGACTGCAAACATAACTAAAGTCTATTGTGGCTCTTGGACAGAGAGACGGTGACCTCCTGGTATGCTATACTTTCTGGTAGGCTGCCCTTAATATTTTATTTTGTGCTTTTCAGTCAGTATTGACTTCTGGTGAATGCAGAAGTCCTGTAGTTTTGTTGGCAAGGTTATTCAGATGTTCTTTGCCACAGCGTCCTTCCTAAGTGTGAGTGACTCATTTCTACATTTGTACAGTATTATTATTTGCATAAAAATACTTGCACTTTTTAAAACCACTATTGATCACACAATTTACAAGAGAAGCACAAGAATCATAAGCTCCACACAATGCCCACACCTAGAAACAGTATAAGAGGCAGGAGAGGAGAGCATTCCTATGGGTGAACTAGTTTATAGTCTATCAGCTAATAATGTCCAAACAAGTGATGAACACTGGTAATTAATAAAAATGAATTTATACCAACATGAGAACAGCAGTAATGTAAGTGATCCTCAGAGATCTATAATTCAAGATTCCACTGGTTTAATTTACAGTCTTTCCTTATAGTGAAAAGCATTTTATGGGATTATCATCATTATTCTTGTAGTTTATCACAACCCAGCCCCATGTCCCAGCCCCAAACTCACACTGATGGGCATGTTGGATTGAGCAGAACGCTGTTGCCATGTCACAAAAAGGTTCTCAATCTTCATCTGTTTCTCCAGCTCTGTGGAACGGGAACAGGAGCAGGAGCTGAAGACAGCAGGGCTCTGAGATTCTTGGACTATCAGGTTCTCCTTTGCCAGAGAGCATTCCCAACTGAAAACTTATGCTTTTAAGAATTCATACACATTTGCCTGTACTATAGATTTGATATCTTCAAAAATGTGAACTAATCTGGCTCTATAGCATTCTATAGCTTTATTTTTATTGCCTTGGTTAATTCTTCCTTGGCCAGTTTTCACACAGGGATTCTCAGGATAGCCCCAGACCTGTAATAATGCCAGATCCTCTTTATCACTCCCCTTATATTTAACTTTGCACTTACCTTTCCTCTCTGTGTTCTTGATCTCTAGGAACTGAGCTCCATGCTGGGTTACAGGGTCATGAACACCCTGTTCTGGGTTGTGAACAATAGGCTGGATGACTGAAACATCTCGAAGAGCTTCGTCAAAGGGCACCATGTCTGGAGGAAAGTGCAAAGGCTGCAAAATGCGTGCAGAACTGCTGAGACGTCCTTGCTCCTTGCTTGGAGGAACACTGGGGCTCCGGATCAGGGCATCAATTTCCAGGGTAGAGTTTAGGAAGGGATTTTGCTCCTGGACAAAGCGAGATGCAGCATTAGTTTAGAGGCAGCAGAACATCATGAAAACAGAAGCAAAGAATGTAAATACCTGCTTGCTGTCCTCGTGCCAGGGGGTGTCCATATAACAGTAATGATGGAACAGCCCAAGCTTCTGGCTAAGCAGGCAATGTACTACGTGGGCTCGGGCATTTTGCCACTGTAGTAAGCGAGTGAGAGAGTTATTCAGGGCACTGCCCAAGTCCATGGACCAATTGTAAGTGTACAGCACCAACTGGAAAGAAAAACGGGACAAGAAAAACTCATTTTCAGCATTGCTGGATCAGACCTCAGACCACCAAATTATTATTTCCCAACTTTCACACCTAAACATATACCTTTTTGTCAATGATTTCCATGAAGAGGAATCTTTGTCGGGGAGCGACATCACAACCCTTATCTGTAGAGCTAAGCTCAGTACTCTCGAAACGCTGGAATCCTTTGACAGCTAGAAAGATTGCATTATGAAATATAGTTTCTGAACCCCAAAGGCAGTAAAGGAATCAGGCTACTTTTTTAAAAAAATTTCCCTACGATGCGCTACTCACCTTGTTCTGTGCTGCAGCGCCACTGGTGGAAGCTCCGTCCGAGCAGAATAAATTGTCGAATAACAGCCGGTCGGGCACTGGTACCTGGGGTCAGAGAATATGGCACAAAGGACATGCCTTGAGGACCACTGCAGGAAAGGATAAGATGTTATGTGTTGGTATGCAAATATCCATCTGGTAATTCCAGCTTCCTCTCCCATATACATTATTCCCATCTTCATAAAGGAGCTTCCTAAAACCTTAAGCATTTCCCTATTATCTGGGCAGTAGAGTCTCAGCACTTACCTGACTTTTTCAAACACTTTGACAGTGGTGTCGCTTGCTAAAGTAGTGACGAGATTCACTACTTGCAGCATGATAGAAGGCAGCAGGAAGCGGGAGACACTTTCTAGGACACACTGTTGCACTGATGGACACCCTGTACAGAGAAGAAACCAACATATATCTGAACATAAATTACCCAGAACATTTTTCAAAAAACTAAGATGCTTTGTGGCCGGTAGTAAGTGCCATTTATTATTTAACCTTATTCTGGGTGTTAAGTTTTTATCATCCACATGACAGCAAGCTATTTTTTCCCCAACTAGGGGAGTTGGACTCAAGGAACAATATCAGAGATTTATATTTTGTTCCTATTGGGGAGTTTTTTCCCTTGTATGGAGTTCCAGATTTAAAATACTGTATCAACACAGAAAGAAAAGCAGAATCTGCCCACACTAAGCTAAGCTGAAACCAGGGAAAAGAGAAATGATCAGGAAATGAAACTAGAAACATACCCAAACGGTTCATGAAAGCCATCCAGGACTGGCAAGTCTGACTGAAAACTGGGTGCAAAATTCCAACATCTCCCTCCTCTAGCTGGAAAGTCCGACGTCTATGAAGAGAAAATATCAAAGTCCAAGTGGTTGAAGGATAAAACAGATCCCAGGGAGGAGAAATCATTGAATGAGGGAGAAGCGGATCTCTTGCTCACCGTCATCTCAATTGCCTAAGGTTGACACTATTATCTGTATCTATCTGTATCTGTATCTACTAGCACCTGGTGATACTATTACTTATCAGATGAAGCCCCTTTTGAGGATGTGAGAGTTTCATGCATCCCAGTACATAAAAAAGTGAAGGATTTGACATGGAAGAAAGAACCCCTCCCACAATTTCCTAGAATATAATGTGGGTGGAAGCTATTAAAAGAGCCATGGTGGCGCAGTGGTTATAATACAGACTACTTCTGCTGGCTGCCTGCAATTTGGCAGATCGAATGTCACCAGACTCAGGGTTGATTCAGCCTTCCATCCTTCCAAGGTGGGTAAAATGAGGAGAAAGATTGTTGGGGACAATATGCTGACTCTGTAAACCACTTAGAGAGGGCTGTAAAGCACTGGTTTTTTTTTTGTTTTTTTTTTTAATTTGATTTATATGCCGCCCTTCTCTGGAGACTCAGGGCGGCTTACAATGTGCTCAGCAATAGCCTTCATCCTTTTGTATATTTATACAAAGTCAGCTTATTGCCCCCACAACTGGGTCCTCAATTTACCTACCTTAGAAAGGATGGAAGGCTGAGTCAACCTTGAGTCTTGGCGAGATTCGAACCTGCAGTAATTGCAGGCAGCTGGTCTTAATAACCAGCTTAATAACAGGGTGCCTTAGACCACTGTACTACCAAGGCTCTTGGTAGTAAAGCAATATATAAGTCTAAGTGCTATTGCTATCATGCTTGCCTTTGGTTCTGCTCCTGCTCAGAAGCAGCACGTTCCTGGCTTGAATGCTGCTTTACACTTTCAGTCTTATGGCGACGGCGACTACGAGTCTCTTCAGGTCGCTCCAACACAATGTCATCTGTAGTCTTGGGGCTTCCTTGGTCTGCCATTTCTGGTTTGCTCTGACAATTAAAACAGCACAGGAAAACATGTCCATTAAGCTTCTGTATTAGACAAGCTTTGATACTGCCATTCTGCTTTGATATGATCTTTTTCAAAAATCAAAGAGCATTCTAATAATCCTCACATAATATGATATAAATATATTATTCTATAATATAGCACTCAACAAATATTGTTGGTCTAACTTGAAGCAGGTATACAATTATGCCATCAGGCCAGAGACCTTTTCTAGAGTTCCTTTATGGCAGAAGTGGGCAACTAAGTCAACTTTATGACCTGTAGACTTCAACTCCCAGAATTCCTGAGCCAGCATGGAGCAGTTAAAGTCCAGAGTTGCCATACTTGCACACACCTGCTTTATGGGGTAAATTTTAAAGTATTTCCTGGAACTGTGAGACATTAGGCTGAAAAGTACCTCTTAAAGTCTGGGGCTGAAAAATTATAATATTGAATTATAAAGCATGTAGTGGATAATAACCTTGTGGCTAGAATACTGACTATCTTAAGAAGTTCTTAGGTTTGCATTCTTCTGTAACAGTTCTTCGGTTTAATTTCTGTTTGTGATTTTTGACCCTTCCCCTTCGCACTCAAAACAGCTTCCCCTTCCATTTTCCATAGTCATTACCAGCTTATCCCAGAAGCTCCGTCGTCCCATCTTGCTTGTAGGTGTGACAGATTCACCCAAACTTGTGGTAGGCACTGAGAAGGGCAGAGGCGGAGGGCATGCTCTGCCTCTGGCATTGTGAGTCAGTCCTTTTGATTCAGACATTGTCCGGCGCAGGCCTCCTGAAAGTACAGTCTCTATTACTGCTAGTGAAAATCCCACACTACTCAAACCAGAAACTCCCTCTTTTTCCAGTCACAACTCTTCTTCATAGGAAGAACTGTCTGAAGCCACATGATTTTCTAAGTCTTTTAGAAGCTGCTTTAGCTTTAACGAATCTCTTGTTTTATGTGGCAGCCAGTGAAAAAGAACTCCACAAAAGGCAATCATAAATCTTCGAAAAGAGCTATAACACCATGGTAAGCTGTGTGCCTTTCCACGTGACTACTCCTAAACTCAAGCCCTGCTATATTCAATAAAGTTCAGAAATGGCTTCTGCTTCTGCCATTTCTTATCTGAAGCCTCAAGAACACTTAGATAATACAGAATTAAATTCACAAAGGCAACTTCCTTTGCTCCTAAGAACAGTCATATGAGAGCCAGGAAACCCTTGGTTGCAATAATTTTGCAGAATTTAGCAGCAGGGTAACCAAAAGATCTTACCAACATTATCCGGATCCTCCAGTTCAGTGGATGTCTCAACACACAACGGATTGGGGAGCACATGAAATTCCATGAGGGCATCACAGAGGGCATGGCGCAAGGCATGGCGCAGTCTTTCAGACAGTTGCAGCAAGCTGATGTTTCCCTTCTCCCAGATGTCAAAGCGTACTAGAGGAGAGAGAGCTGTAAAGAAAAAGTCTGTTTCAAGAGAATGCCTCTTAGAAAAAGCTACAGCAATTCCCAAATGAACCCTGAACTTGGACTGTGCACCTGGTCTCATTTTGGTCTCATTATTTTGCTTATGAATTCTTTTGGAAAACAGAAATTTTGCCTTCCTACCTGACTGTGACTTGCCAGGTTCACACTCATGCTTGTTGGCTGTAGTCAAGCTCTCAAAGTCCGCCTCTGGAAGAAATGAAGTGCTCAGCAGGACAGTGGAGGGCCTCACCCAGCGAGCCAGTGAAATGGGATTTCCGCAGTTATCCACAAAGGACAGGGCAATGCATGCAACACCTGCAGGAAAATAGAAGGCCTGCTTGAGCCCATTCACCTTAGTACTTGCTACAGAAACTCAGCATCCTTGGGATGCTACTTGGGAAGGTTAAAAAAAAAGTATGTGCAGAGAGAAAGGGTGAAACAAATGTGGACAAGGAAATCAACATACATGTGGATAACAAAGAGACCTGCTCCCACTAGGAATGGGCTTTCACCTACAAAACAGTGGCATTCATTGCAGGTTTAGCAAAATTCAGCCAGCAAAAGCATCAGACAACAGATCAGCCCTCTCTAGATTACTTTTACTTATTCCAGCAAACAGCAGCAAGCAAGCAAGCAAACAGCTCCTTTCCTGTACTGCGTCAGGATCCCTTGAAAACTGGGGATCAAGGTTTGTGGTGGTAACTTTTTTAGTTCTTCTAACCTTCTTCTGGCCTGTAATGCACTACATTAATTAGTACCCATGGAGAAAAAAAACAAGATAATGACAAATGGTAATTCTATAGGAATCACACTTTGCCAAGCAAAATCTCTTACTAATATCTGCATGCCAAAGTTCCTAAGAAGGGTGTGCAAAAAGATAAGGACACACTCTACAGATAGCATCAGTAGACACTAGCAGTCTAGGTTTTTAAAATGACATCAATTATAGACAGAAGTAGTGAGTTTCCTTCATGCAGAAGGTGCATGATGGCAGAGACACTGTAGATGCTATCTCAATCATGCACCCTATTGTCAAAGGTAATCATAACATGCTCAGCACCTCCTATTAGCATGACCTTGGCCTGATGTAGCCTTTGCATGGAAGAAATAGATCGCATGGAGATATGTCTCCTAAACCATGCCTAGGAAAGAGAAAGAGAGCCTATTCCAGGCATGCAATAAGCCCTCTTATGGAAGCAAACTGATCCGTTAAGTTTATACTGACTCCCAGCATGGCTGAAACATAATCCTGTCATTGACTCAACAACCGTGTGAGAACAAAGATAAAGGAAGAGCTAGTAGTGTCATCTATTCTATTAGGTATAGAACCATAAAGCTCAAAGTTGCCAAAAATATTTAGAAATCCATCTGACAAGCTACATGTAAAGAACCTGCTTCAAAGATGCACAATACTAAAGGCACTCAAGTGTTCCAGTCCCATTTCCACTGATCCAGCAGTTTTAAGATCCTGAACAAACATGTCACCAGGAAAATTTCTTGCCCAAGCTCAGCATTTATTCTGATTTTGAGTATAAAATCCATTCAGTTAGGGCTGTTTCTAAATGCATTGCAGGGTCAGGCGTCTCCAGCTCTCCGTCAACCTACTATCAGTTGCATAGTTTTACACCTTTATTCCAGAGTATCATGGAATCCCACTTCACAATTCCAGGATTACAGAAGAAAATTGTCTATTGCTCTGCGTTGCAAAATAAACCCTACAGCAGTATATGCTTCACAGAGTTATACAGATCTTCTGAAATGTGCCTGATGTTTTACTCCCATTTTGGTTTCAAGATGAAAGGTTGAAATGCGAACAGAAAAATAATTATTCTATCTCCATCTGAAGCCACCAAATATGCCAATATTTCCTATTTTTGTTGTGGATTCTTTAACTTTGACAAATAATCCTTACTTGGAAAAAAAAAGCTTTTTCTTGGAACCAAGAAGAAAGGATAAGAGCTGGAAAAAAGGTCTGGATGACAACACTGAAGAGGAAACATGGGTGACACAGTAAACAACAGAGCAAAAGCCAACAGCACAGCAGGCATAGGATCAAAAATGAGGATGGGAAGCAGCACTGGAAAAAAATTCAGTGGCCCACTGGAATCTACAGGAAGCTACCTTGAAACTGGGAAGGTGGAAACAGGTGCTGCACAAGATCCAACATGGAACCTACACGACAGAAGAATGGTCAGACACACTTTGAAGTGATGCATTACCCACACAACCAAACCACAGTGCAGGTGGAAAAGGAGGCAAGAGTATGTAAAAGTACATGCATTATTCTCTCTGCATTTGGCAACACCAATCAACACCAATCAACATTACCAGCTAAATGAATGGGCCAAAACCCAAAATGTCTTGTTTCAAGCAGATATTTTAATCTCTAGTTATTCTGGCTCCCTATTCAAGAATACAGTATCGAGTCCTATATGTCATTTCATTTTAATCACCATGGATCAGAAAATGTGCAGTCAATACTGAACAACAAATTTCACTGAATTACAACCCACAAATGGCAGAGAGGGATTTTTAAAAAATGTAGTGCCTCTCCATCATACTGGGGACATAGCATTAGAGCTGCCTTTACTAATCCTCCAGTTACACTATACTTCTTTTCTGACAATAACCCAGATAACCAACATGGCTACAGACTCTGCTGGTTTAAAAGAATGGGTAACACATCTAGAGAAAAAACAGATTTGGAAAGGCGGCAAGATACAGTATATAGATGCATGGATGTTTCATAATTTGGTTCACATGGACCAAACAAAAGACAGATGGCTCTTCACAGAATCTTCTATTTTTTTGGTAGCCCAACTCGCCTTTATTCTCATGTATCTAAGACTGTCCAAAAGTGCTCTAGTTTATTACTAGAGTGTTCTAGTCTTTATCCTGTTGCAACAGAGCAGAGATGCTTAGTACCTTTGCCACCAGTGCCTTGACCTCCTGGCTTATTATATAAATAGAGATCCAATTCAGGACTGCTGCTGCTGCTATTCTGGTTTAGGCAGTGCTGAAAAGCAAGAAAAGAGTGTGGTTACTTTAAGCTAGTGTCCAGAAATGCCTCCTTAGAAAAGAAAGCTGAAAATAACAGAACAGAACAGAACAGAACAGATAGACTTTGGAGATCTTCTAGTCCAAGCCCATGCTCAGGCAGGATACCCTGTACCATTTAGGCAAATGGTTGTTCAATCTCTTCTTAAAAACTTCCGGTGTTGGAGCATTCAGAACTTCTGGAGGCAAGTTGTTCCACTGATTAATTGTTATAACTGTCAGGAAATTTCTCCTTAGTTCTAGGGTGCTTCTCTCCTTGATTAGCTTCCATCCATTGCTTCTTGTCCTGCCTTCAGGTGCTTTGGAGAATAGATTGACTCCCTCTTCTTTGTGGCAACCCCTGAGATATGCTATCATGCTAGTCCTTCTTTTCATTAAACTAGACATACCCAATTCCAGCAACATTTCTTTATATGTTTTAGCCTCCAGTCCCCTCATCAACTTTATTGTTCTTCTCCATACTCTTTCTAGAGTCTCAACATCTTTTTTACATCGTGGCGATCAAAACTGGATGCAGTTTTCCAAGGGTAGCCTTACCAAGGCATTATAAAGTGGTATTTACACTTCATGTGATCTTGATTCTATCCCTCTGCTTATGCAGCTATCTGTGTATTTAAAGACTTCAGAAGTAAAATGGCAACACTTAAAAGTATAATAATATATAATTGTAGCTTTTTTTAATACAATAGTATTACCAGATCACAGGGATGATTTTCAGTCTAATGTGAGATTATATAGTAGTGAAGCAAACATTTCCTTTTAGACCTAAAATTACCTTCCAGCGTAACTGTTTGCAGTGACTGGAACCAAAATAACCTGGCAACCTAAAAAGGTCCACTCAGCTCCAAAAACTGAACATGCAGTTCAAGGTAACCACACACTCACCTTGAAGTGGTTCTCCACATTACTATCTGTGTATTTGGGTGTGTGCAGAAAGATCAGCAGATTCTGTCGCAGATAGCAGGCTACAGCTGGAAGCCAAGGCAGACATGAAGTAGGAAGAGTAAATTGCAGTACTTCAGTGGGCAGGCTCCCAGGAGGTTGTATGAACTGCAGAAGAGATAGGGTATCAATAGTTTGATATTTCTGAGACCACAAAGTCCCCAAGATGGGAGATTTTAGTCAAGGAGTAAAGTTCTTATTTTAGGGGGGGAGTGGGGGAGAATTATTTCAGCCGGAAGTTAGAACAATCTCAGGAACGAGTTCAGTACTTCCTTCAGCCAATACCTCCACATCAGCTGGAGTGAGTTTGCAGTTCCGCACAAGCATAACTGTGATGATATCCAGGGTAGCTTCATCCAGACGCCTACGCAGAACCTTCACCAGCTCGTCTGTGATCTCAGGTCCTATGAAAGGAGTAGTAGTCTGAGCTTCTTATACCTGAACTCCACTACAGCTCTTAGGTCTGCTATAGTGCCTGCCAATTAACCTATTTAGGATACTGTTTTTGAGAGCTGCTCTGCCATTCCTCTGCTCTTTCACCTGCTGTTGCTATGTAAATTGTTAATTCCAGACCAAATAGTTGCATATATTAGAGTGAGTTGTGACTTGTGACATGATCCCCAAAGTGCCTTTATAGGATGGCTAGAGGAAATGTTGAGGAAACAAAGAAGCTACAATGGAAATATGCACAAGAGGTTATTAAATTAAGGAGAAATATAAAAGAATGTAACTTCTATAGTTGTGTCTTTTATTCTGCCAGCAACAGCAGCATCTCCACAGACATTCCTTCCTTCTGTCTTATCCATTACCCAGCCATCCATTACACCAGTGTGTGCCCAGCCTACCTGCTGGTGCCACTCCATGAACCACTAGTTGGATGTGTCTATCAATTTGGCTTATAGGACGAGCTGAATCCACGCTGCGGAAAGAGGCTGTTCCCAAGGATGAGTTAGAGCCCTATTAAAGAAAAGCAACATCACAATCCCTGGGTGGGAAGAGAGCAAAGCTCCCACTGTAAGCATTTAGTATAGAGGCAGTCCTCGACCTACAACCATTTGGCCACTGACCATTCCAAGTTACAATGCTGTTGAACAAATGTTGGTTATAACCAGTCCTCAGAGTTACAACTAGATGCCAAGGGCACCGCTTTTCAAGTGATTGCCATTTGTCAGCTTCCCTGCTACCTTCCCCAGAAAGTCAGTTGGAAAGCTGGCAGGAAAAGTCACGTGCAGGGGTGAAATTCACTTACCTTCCCTATCGGTTCGCCAATGTACGTGCACTGCTCACGCTTGCTCCGCTTGCACATGCCGTCATCCACACATGCACAAAGCCTTGTGTGTATGCACAGAGGCTTAAAATGTTGCAAAAAAGCAACGTCATGATGTCCGTTAGGGTGGGCGGAGCCTCTGCAGCCACCACTACCAGTTTGCCCGAGCTGGATAGAACTGGCTGGATTTCACCCCTGGTCACATGTCTCTCCCACCTGTGCACCCTTCCATAGCCGTTCTGTGCTTGTTCTGTGCTGGCCACCCTCACACCCCCTCCCAAACCTGCATGGTGTTATTTTGCACACTCTCACCAACCTCCGCGATGGTGCCTCTTGTGCAATCCCTTACAACCCTGTGCACCCACCCCATACTTCTCACATACCTCCTCACACCTTTGTGCAACCTCCCTGACCTGTAAGATGCCTCTTGCACACCCCCTTGCACCCTGACTGACCTTCCCCTGTACTCTTGTGCCATGCCACCCCACCTTGTGCTCTCCTCCATCTGGTAGCAGTCATCTACCTGCCAGCAAGATTGCAACTTCCTTCTCTACTGACTTTGGCTGTGGGAAATTGCCTTGCCTAATGACCATTCAGTCATTAGATTCAGTTAACAGCAACAATCATAACTGTAAGGATTGTTGTCACTAAGCAAGAGGATTGCAATTTACAACAGTATTGCTTAGAAAGAGAGATTTGGGTCCCAATTACAATCATAAATCAAGGACTAGCTGTATTCTGTTTTAGCACCAAGGACACACAGGTTCCATGTAAATGTAACAGATACTTACACTCATGTCTTCAGTGTACATGGGCTCCTGGCTGCGTGAAAGTGCCAGCGAACGGCACACAAGACTTTGGATTTCATTTTCCCCAGCCTTCCCACCAGAAGTGGTTTCGGAGAGCCTGGGTTAGAATAACAAAACAAAAAAAGTGTGTTGTAATGAATGAAAAACATTATGAGAGGCAAAAGGAAGGCAGCACCCAAGTCAGTAATAAGCTATGGTTCGAGTAGGCTCCTCTGAACTTTGAGAGCAATGTGGTGGGCATGTCCAAGGACATACTGAACTTACCGTAAATAAAAAACAGACTTGGTTGCACGCTCCTGGTAAACAAACATATTTTTCCTGTTCACAACTGAGAAGGCATTGAGCACAGAGCGCAGGGCTTGGATAGCTGCCGGAGAGAGAGTGAGAAGCACAAGTTTATGAAGAGACAGATTTAGTTTAATGCCCAATTAATCTGTAGCAATTTTCAGAAGCCAACCCACCAGTCTCTCAGGGTTACAGCCCGCTCATTAAACCCACCTGCCTAATTACCAATCTCCTGGATGCGTCCAAATATTTGAAAACAGTCTTAATTTGATATTATTAATAGGCATGAAGCAATATGTGAAAAAATATTAAATGCTAGCAGAGTTTCCATTAAGGTATTATGTATCAGAGAATATTTGGACAAAATTCTTCACTAGAATTTTGCTAGTGAAGCAAAATTCTTCATTAAAATACATGCTAACTACATCTATAGTATTTAGCAGATACGATTTTAAAAACAGAAGTTATTTCTTAAAAAGTAGTACTTTAACATATCTCTTTTAATTACTGTGGAGGTACAACCTCATCTCACTGCTTGGATTTCTTCCAATTGCTTTGCTCAAATCATGATACTAAAACATTTTAGTTCTAATGTCAGAATCCCCTCCTATAAAGTTCTCTCATTTTTTTAAATTATATGATGCATTCTCCCAGATACCACTTACCACCATCCCCACATTCCATATCAGCAGCCCACTCTTTTCAAGAGACTGCTGTATCGCTGCCTGATCTTGTCTGGCATGAAGTTCTATCCTGTTTGGGTCTACCCTATCAATACCTTTCCTATCTCCTAGGGACTGCCAACTAACAAGGAGAGAATTATTATGTTAGGGCACAAGGCCTCGTCCAAGAATGGACAGTCTAGAACTAGCTTTCTTTCAAATACCTACCACGTGCAACACCCATATTGGGCCCCATCTTGAGCCTTGAATGCACATGAATGGTGGTACTCCAGACTGCATCACAGGCAAAATGTCCAGGTATAAACTGCATAGTGGCTGCAAGATAGTCACGGGGCTGGTAGCTTTCTTCTCCAGGATAATCTGAAAGGGGGGGAGAGATTATTTCACAGATTTGCTCTCCCTCACTTTTCAACAGATAGCCCAAAAATCAAGCACAAATATTTTCTATACATACGCCCATCCCAATCGAAACCCAAACTTACAATAGATACTGTTAGCTTTGCACAAAAGTATGGAAATATATAACCAGTAATGGAAACAAACAAGGAGATTTTCAATTCAAGATACTGCCATAAATCTGAATAAAAGGTGAGCGGGGGGGACTTACGTTCTTCTGTTATTGATGAGAAGCATCATTGTTGATGTAAGCAACTAGAATACAGGTAGAATATAGGTAATCCTAGCTTAATATCCATAATGGGGACCACCAAATTTGTCATTAAGCTCAAATGCAAGACATCATGTGACCAGAACAGAGTTACAACCTCACTTCCGCTGTGGTTATTAAACTAATCACCTGCAATAATTTAAATCAGCTGTCACACGACCACAACTTCCAGTGCTACTGCTGGCTTCTTTATTCAGTCGGCTTGTTGGAAGCTAGCTGTAAACGGTGCAAATGGCAAATGTGACTGTGAGATACTGGGATGGTCATAAATGTCTGTTGGTTTCAAAGTGCCAGAATCTCAATCAGGTGACTTGCTGCAAGGGTTGTTAAGAAGGAGGACTCCTCATAAAAGCTTCTTTTTCAGCATTGTTATAACTCTGAATGGTTGCTAAACAGGGCAGTCATTAAGCAAGAATCATCTTTAAGCTCCTACCATCAGGCCCAGTGCGCTGCCGATAGGTATAAGGTGTTTCACTTTTCCAGATATCCTCCTCACTCTCAGCGACCAACAGAGAATTACAAATGTGGCTATCGTGCAGATCTTGCAGCAGCAACCGCTTTAAAGAGAAGGGGGCAGGAAGCATTAATTTAATTGTTTCCTCACATCAGGAACAGTTTTTGGGTCCCCCACCCCACCCCGGTGTTGTTTGTTAAAAACCGCTCAAAGAAGTAGGAGTTTGTAATTAAAAAAATGTAAAGTTTTCTTTAAATTGAATTCAATTCTTGGTGACTCTACATGTAGCTTCCTTGGTAAGAATATAAAAGTAGTTTGCACTGTCTTCTTCCTCAATGTATTTTTTTAACCTCTCCATCTGTTCTATATTTATTTATTTGATTTATAAGGCTGCCCATTTTACACACTACTCTAGGTAGTTTACAATAAAATACGTAACATATGTGATATAAAAATAAAATGCATAGTAGCTGGGCATCATCCAAGAAAGTACCACATAGCCAAAAGATGGACTCTATCACATGCTCAGGGTCCCGGGCTCAGGCCAAACCTGTATTCCGGTAGAGTCCATTGGGGAGGGTTGGACCCATAGATAACCTGGTCAAAAGTCACAAAGGGACTTAAAGTGACAACTAATATCTAGAATGACACCTGGAGGCACACAGGAAGCCAATGCACTCATGAACTAGTATTGTCACATGCACTAAGTAACTCGTGTCAGTAACTGTCCATGCCAGTGCATTCTGCACTAGGTGAAGTGTCTTCAGCTCCATATAAATTGCACTGCAACAGTCCAATCTTGAGATCACAAGGGCATAAGTGACTATGAGCCAAGCCAATCCCCACCAATCCAGGAATATGTACAACAGATGCACAATCTAAGTACACAGTGTCAATAGGGCCATTCCCCAATGGGATTTGTTCTTGCAGAATCTATGCTGAATTCCCTTTCCTCTACCTGAGAAAAAGCATTAAGGTGATTGGCCTACAATTTCTCAATTTGGTTAGTTTCTAACTGATTTGTGGGACAATTTTTTAAAAAAGAAGCTTGTAGTTGCATTTTCTTACTCACAAGAAAGCACTATTCCTCCAGGAAACTACAGGATAGCTTGTTATCATTTAAGGAGCAGGCTTTATAGCTTGAATGTGCCATACTTACCTGGTTAACAACACGACAAATCTCTCCAACCTTCTTTATCATTGCCCGGTGAAGTTGTATGCATTCTCCTTCCTCAATCTGTGTTGCTTTTACTGCATTGTAGCTGCTATAGAAAGAAAAAAGAGAAGTCTCAGAACCTGACTCATGAGGAAACTTTCATTTCCAAGCATAAAGTGCTATTATCTTCCACTTCGGTGTCCTCTAGATGCACTAGACTAGTGTTTCTCAACTTACAATACTTTCAGAAGTGTGGGCTTCAGCTCCCAGAATTCCCCAGTCAGCAGAACTCCACTAAACTATACTATTTAATTTTCTGGCCCAGTAGAATTATAGGAATTGCAATCTATCCAAGGTAATATATAGTTGGTACAGATTGGGCAATACACACATAAAGTTTGGGCAACACCCACTTTCTTTCTTTCATTGCATCACTGAATGAATATGATAAATGTAAAACAAGGATGAGAGGAAAGCAGCACACTGACAGATGCTTATATTATAATTGATTTTGGGTGTGAAATTCACAGCCAATAAGAGCTGTATCTCCTCTTCTCTTTCCCAATTTGAGCTCCCCAAATCACGCATTCACAGATCATCCAATTCCATTTCAGAAAAATCATTCAGGGGAATCACTTTCTCATCTCTGCTTAGGGAGCCATGAGAATTAGGATCTTACCGCGTATGGGAATAAACTTCAACCCGATCCTGGTGGATCTTGATGATCAGCCAGAAGTCAGGTATCAGAGGGCATCTGGATTCTAGGTCACTCATCACTGCCTCCTCACCTTCAGAATCACTGCTACCTCCATCATATCCTGGGAAATGAAAATGTATCTTGCTATCTGTGAAGGGTTCAGTCAATTCATCCTAAAAATATCAGAAGATTCCTGGGGAGTCCAATGGTTCTATGATAGTCCACATCTATGATGTTGTCAGGAAATCCTAGACAGATATTTCCCCAGTTCTCCAAAACTGACTTTCCCCAAAAATACAACCCATCCACTCACCAAGAAGATCAGAATCCATGCTTCCCTGGCTTGACACCAAACTTTGCACTTGACTAAGCTGTTGCTTCCTATAACAACCTGTAAAGAAAAAAGTCAGATGCCCTTAAGAGACTTCTCCCAAGGTGAAAGATTACACACATCCTGACGATAAACTTTGGTTTAAGCATCAAAATTGACAATCTGGCATCAAGCATCAAGAACTGAGCCTGAAAAGAAAAGGATGCAAGCATACTAAAAGTACACAAAGTATTATTTTTTAAAAATCCTGACTGCTGCACAGATTGTGTAATTTCAGAAATTAAGCAAGAGTCACTGTCAGGGTTCTAAGGAACACCCCAACGAAATAAAGCTCTGAGGCCTGAGGTTCCTCAAAGTTCCAATTTTGACTGACAGTCACTTCATACCGAAACTGAAATGCAAAGACATCCAGTAGCTTTCTAGAACTGCAGTCTCATGAGCTCAATGGTACTAAAATGATCTTGATTATAAAAAAAATCAATCTTGGAGTAACGCTATGAAGAAAAGCATTTTAACAGACACCTACTGAAGATCACAACTTTTGGTGTAAGTCAGGGCTAAGGAAAAGATAATGACCTGAATATGGAGTTTTTATAAGCGTGAAATGCTACATTTTTGTTCAGAGTTCCAGTAAGTCATATAAAATACTAGGGAGAAATGCAGACATGCAAAGGCAAATGAATGCAAAACATAAAGATGTTAGATCCTTTCTCACACACACACAAAAGTAGATTTGACTTGAAAATTGAATTTCAGTGAATAAAATTTAAAAATAGTTCAAACAAATAAAAGCCTTCCAGATCTGTAATGTTAATTGTCATTCATAAAGTAGTACATCAAGAATAAAGTCAACTGATAAAGATTTACTATACTTTAAAATCAAAGTAACCCCAAAGTAACATTGATTATAATTAGTTTTATTGAAGTAAGCAGAACAAAAGCAGCCAATTTGGTCTAGTGGTTAAGGCACCTGGCTAGAAAGCAGGAGACCATGAGTTCAAGTCCTGCCTTAGCCATGAAAGTCAACTGAGTGACTTTGGGCCAGTCAATTTCTTTCAGCCCAACCCACCTCACAAGGTTGCTGTTGTGAAGAAAATAGGAGGAAAGTGTGTTGGATAAGTAAAAATATTATTTGTAAAAATAATAAATGGTACAAATAAATGAAATCAGTAAAAGAGCAGCTGCAAGAGTTCAGCACTATGACAATTTCAAAAGACTACATTTCATTTTGAAAAAAGCTTAGGAACTCATTTTATATTTCATAATTGTGAATACTTGATGACAGTTTCTCACCTTCCTTGCTGGGGAACACAGATTCTGTTAGATTTGGTAGAGATGGTGTAGCTAACGGAGATTGCTCACTGCTCCATTTGTCTGAAAAGGAAGCCTGAGGTTGCGTCTGCATCAAAGTAGTTTCCTCACCTGGACAACCCTGCTCCAAAATACTGGTCTGCTGATTCACAGATGTTAATTGGACTGACACCTGCATCATTGAAAAGATGCAAGGTTCTATTAATAAGATAGTCCAGGATGTTTCCTCAATAGTCACCCTTGTGGTCCCATATCAATGACCATTAAATCTCTCATCTGTTTCAATCATGTTTGACACCTACCTCAACAGGTACTTGGTTACTTATGCCCAGACATTCTCCAGTCTTGTTTTCATTTGCTGGCCATGCCCAGAGACTTTGAGCTTCATCAGGGGGAGTAGAACAGGGTAGGGAGCCTTCTGTTTTGCTGCTGCTGTCACATCTGCCTCCTGTCATAGTGCTCTCAAGAGTAACAGAAGGGCTGGGTCCATTGACTGAGGCATGTAGGCGACTGACGGATGCATAGTAGAAATCACTCCCCTCAGCATTGAGGACATAGCCAGGCAAGGGCATTTTCTGGAACTCCTAGAAGCACCCAAACAAAGAAGAGAGAGCCGGAGGGGAATCTACTTTGTAGGCCAAAACTAAGTGAAGGAAGGGCATAATTGGGTGGATGGTTGGGAAACCAGTTTTGTCAAACTGCTGGTACTGCCAGTTGCCAAACTGCTGTGGCTATTGAGGTTATGGCACAAATAGCAAAATCTCTGGGAATATATTGAGGGAAGTGAGGAGTCACTTCCAGGGATCCAGACAGTTTTGTAGGGCTCATTATGGGAGAAAGTGATGCTGCAATTTCGAAAGAGTTTGTAGTAAGTTCCAGTTCTTTTCTAGGTGTGTCCATATTCACTAAAGTGGCTCTGGGCAGCTAACAAAACCTTGGCAAAACAGGCTTTGTACAGTGCACTGAGGCACTGTTACAATTGCAGTGTTGTCTCTAGATAGAGCACCACTACCCTTGAGAGAGCAGAGTATGACAGTCCTCCTGAACTTATTACCACATGACAGATGGAGGTTTTCATTCAGCTGCTTGGTATGACAGTTGCAACCATAAAGGACCTTACAAAAGTTGCTTGTGTTTTCAGTATTATTTGTGTATCCTACAATAATGTAGTCCATGTGAGGCTATTTCTGAAGACAATTCAGAAGCTACAACTAATTCAGAAGATTAGCTCTTGGTAATTGGCATTCTTTTTCATATATTGGCATGAGAGTACTAGATGGTTGGTTCAGGGCTTGCATTGGCTTGTGGGCATAATTCAAAAAGCTGATTTTAAACTATATGCTACTTGCAGAATTATCTTCTCCAGACAGAGTCAACCTGCCAGACTCCTATATCCCAGGAGACTCCTCACTTCTCTGAAGTGAAGCAGGGAGCTGAAATTTACAGGTGCAGCTTTTCAGTGGGTACGCTGTTATGGAACAGCATTCCCCTGGAAATCTGTGCTCCATTTTGTTGGCTCTTTATAAGTTAATAAAAACAGATCTATTTTACAGATTCTTTGAATGAAGTAATGCCATCAGGTTGTTGTTGTTGTTGTTGTTTGGTTGCAGTTAAGTTTGGGTTTTTGTTTTATTTTTATTACTCAGTAATTTTAATTTTGGCCTGGGATGTTTCATTGTATTATTTTTTATAGTTGCAATATGTGCTGTTGATTTTTTTTATTGTGAAATGACAACCATGGTCTGGTTTAATATCCAAGGCAGAGATTTACAACTTTTCCAGACCGAAGGCTGCGTTTAAAATTTGGCATCCAAATCCGAAATAAGCAGGGCTGGGATAAAAGAAAAAGAAGAAGTCCCTAAATTTGACTTAATTTAATTTACAATTCATTGAAACAAAATACTCCAGCCTCCCATGTATTTGATCTTTATTCTCTTCTCTTGTATACAACTTAATTATTTTCCTGAACACATGCAACTATTATGCATGCCCTGGAAAAGGGAAAGTTTCTTCTAGCAGCAGTCAGCGGGCAGAGAGAAGGAACTGCAGGTGGATTCAAGTGCCCCTGCTTGCTTCAGATCTTAATATTGTGCATCATTTGCTGGTGAACATTTTGGAGTTTTCTTAGGATCCTAGCTCAGGCTTTTAGGGATTATGTATAATAACAGAGCCTGTTCAATCGTTATTTAGGGATTGTAAACTATAGAAATCACATGAAATCTATCCAAAAAACTATGAAAAGGCAAAGGGATAGAATCCTGTTTACCTCACGAAACCTTTCCAGAGAATTCTCAGGTCCAAATACAAATTGCAGAGGGACCACCTCACAATGGCAGCTTGGACGGCCCTGGGAACTATAGATGTGAGAAGCTGCTTGACTCAAGATGCTAGCAGTAACAGGCTGTGAGTAACGCAATGCTGACACAATCTCATCATCCAGGAGCCAACGGATCTGAGAAAGAAGAGAGGAAAGTCCAGGTCATGGAATGGAATACTCTCCAATAAGCGTCTGTTTCTAGCAACTGCATTCCTACCAAGAATGGTTTGTAGCCAGGCCATGCTCTAATACAGAAGAGCAGAGGAAGGCAGAGGAAGAAGGATAATGCCCAAAGTTTCCAGATGCCCCAATCCCAAGGGCAGATAGACTCACTTCTGTCATAGTGGCTTCAACAGCTTGCCTGTGCACTGCAGGAAGATTGGAGAGTGCTGGATGCCTTGAAAATAAGATGAGAATGCACATTCTAACCTAAGAGTCTTCAATTCATACATCCCAGCACAGACATTTGATAGAAAAAGATTAATACCAATCAGTGGAGGAGGATGGCATTCTGTCCAAGGTGTGCATAAGCTCATCATCTGAACGGAAAGAAGAGGGCTGTCCTGGGGAACGGGTGAAGGAGACGCTGCTCTCAGAGGTGTATCTGTGGAAAGAGAGGAAATATGTCTGAACTTTTTTCCAAGGCTTCAAACCTCCCCAACCCTTTGATAATCATGAGTTCCCACCTATTGTGATGTAAATCGTTCACCATTTCGATCTCCAGAGGAACAGTCAAGACAAAAATGTCAAGGGTCACACAAAGGTCAGAAAGGTCAATTGTGTGAAGTGTCTTAGAGCTTTCAAGGCCGCCCAGCACATCTCCTATAGAAAGCAGCAGATATTAATCACAGAGACCCCCCTCTTTATGCTTCTTTGCCAAATGCTCAGGGAGAAGTTGGATCTCAGTCATAGGACTCCATCAATCCACATTTCCTTTGGGAGTTTCTACCTGGCCATATGCAATGTCTCCCATACTAGAGTTCCATCATTCCCACCCCAAACCTTCATTTTGTTCCTTTTTATTCACCTAGGCAGGTGGGCAGCGAGCGAACAGGCATGGAACAGTGCTGGCTGCGTAGCTTCACAGAACAGGTCAAGTGCATAAAGAGGGGAGGCATGTCTTGCTCCAGCAGTTCCTGTTCTGCCAGGGAGTCTCCCAGGACACTGAAGGAGTCATCATCCTGGTTAACAGTATTGGAGTCTGACAAGGAGCCGGCTTCTAAAAATTCTTGGTCCAAGCGCTCCCGATATTCTACCTCCAGTTCTGGGTCACTCTCAGTGCCAATGGCATAGCTGGATGTGTTCCCTATTTAAAAATAAATCATTTATCAATTTCAAGAGATGTTGTCAAAGTACCAAAAGAGATTTCTTCTATAAAAGTCCTCTTTTAAAAGTGTAGCCTAAACCAGGGGTGGGGAACAGTGGCCCTTTTACAACCTGTGGACTTCAACTCCCAGAATTCCTGAGCCAGCTTGGCTATCTCAGGAATTCTGGGAGTTGAAGTCCACAAGTCATGAAAGGGCCACAGTTGCCCACCCCCGGCCTAAAAGGATTACCGGTAAATGAACAGTGTATATTAGCAAGATAAATTGGCTTTGGATAAAAAAGGACAGCACTAACAACCACATGTAAAAGTACATAACAGTAATTTGTATCAAAAATATAAAATTGTAAGTGGATATGAACTAAAATCGTTACAGTGATTGATTAAACAATGGCCCAGCAGTGTCTGTATGGTTGGCCAATCAGTGATTGATAACATGGCAGGTAATTCTGTTACAAATGAGATTAACATGCTTTTGATGAGTCCAGAGAGTTTGTATTTCCCAGTGTAATATAATACAGTACAGTACAGTACAGTACAGCTGGTCATATAGGCTATTATTTGTTTCCCTGCAAAACTATCCTCTCTTTACTATTTTGCCCACTTCATATTACATTGGCTCTAGCACAACTTTTAGTTTTCTTATAAACCAACAGGTATATGGCCGGATGTGTACAGGACTCTCTATGGAGAGTATGTGTCCCAGAAAATCAGTTATGACTGACATTTGTTCTCTGGACTCATCAAAAGCACCCTTGCAAGTCTATGGATATACACAAATAATTGCTTCAGAGGAACAGGAGCCCTCTTACCTGTGTTCCAACCTTTAAGATAAGGACAGGGAATAGGTTGCTCCCTGGGTACTGTCATTGGCCATAAGCCATATTCAGCACAGCCAATAGCAGAGAATGATGAGCTCTGCAACCCCATCTGCAAGGCTACAGATTCTCACTATTAATATAAGGTTATGTTGGACAATGTTTCTGCTAGAGGTTTCCAAGGTAATTTAGGTGTGTTAAATGAACTAGGAATCTTCCTTTCAGAAACAAATTAGTCTAGGAAAACTGAAACACACAGCTATCTTGACTGACCATATCGTGGCCAAAAGCAAGAAACATAAGTATAGCTGGGGAGACAAAGAAAACAGTCAGGTAGGGAACCGTACTCCTACTGACTCTCTGCCTTCAGTCTTCCAAAGCACTGCTCAGCTAGGATCCTTCTCTCTGCAGCTAATATGCTTACCCAAACAAAAATATGATTCAGCAATGTTGGGTAGTCAGACATTCTCTCGCAGCAATTTTCATTCAATCAAGGGGGTTATGGGAAATCCCATATTTATTTTTAGTTGTTTAATTTAGATTCCATCTCTCTTCTGTTAACTCTTCCACAGTTTTTTCCCATAATGACCACACTGTGATGTAACTTGGGCTGTGAGTAGTGACCGATGCAAAATGAGCTTCTGTGACTGAAAGGTACACTTAAGTCTGGCAGCCCCTGCCCTAGTTCACATTTCCACGACTGCAATATTCTTGATCAAATTATCAAAGTGCACCAAACTCCACACCATCTCCAGCTCCAAATCTCACATCAGTGAGTACAGAGTACAGTTTAATACCTTCATCAGTTGCCAGATCATTTTCTGAACTCTCAACGTCTTCACTGCCTTTTCGGTCTTGATGGTCCCGTGAAACCTCTTCCTAAAATTATATTTTTTTAAAAAAATGTCCATGTAACATATCCAAAGTCTTCGTACTGAATTCTTCTTTCAAGTCCACTCCCAGAATAGGGGATGATGACAAAGTTATAAACATATGTTCCTACCTCTTTTTTGGTGGAAGGCGGGCAATAGAAATAGTAATGGGGGTTGGATGGCACTGGCTTAAAATATAAGCTGCTAATTTCCAAGAATTTCTCCTGGGTGGAAAAGAAGAAAGCAATAAAAGTAGTGATCTCAATTTTTAAAAAGCTTTAAATATTACCTCCCTCAAAATGAACCAGCCTTCTGCTTACCTGGATGATCCCTTGTAAGTCAGGTTGCACTTGGCAAGGTTGCTTGCTGTCTAGTAGCGAGAGAGGGAATTCTGAGTCACAGCTCTGGTGGGGCTCTTGGGAAGGACAGGTAGAGCCGTGGGAATCTGCTTCACTGAAATCCTCTGTTTCAACACTATGGCAGGTTTCAGAAGAACAAACCTGGTCACCAGCATGTCTGAATTACCCCTTCTTAAAAACTTTCCCCCAGCATAATTTTTCTTAGTAGTTAGACATAACAGATTGCTTTAAGGGAGACAATTTTGCTGGAAGAGGCACTCATGCTTTGATTAGTTCCTGGTTAGAATTCAGCAATATCTTCTACAACCCCAATACAACCCCATTGTATTGGGGTTGCCCTTCAATACAACGCAGAAGCTCTAATTGGTCCAGAAGCAGGGGTGAAATGCTCCCGGATCAGACCAGATCACCCGATCCGGTAGCGATTTTTCCCTGTGGTTCAGCGATCTGGTAGCGATCGCCACCCGGGTGTCATTACTTCCTGGTTTTAACCAGGAAGTAATGTTTTTTTACCTTCTGCCATGCACAGAAGGTGTGGGCGTGTGGCGCATGCACTTCCGAACCAGTAAGGAAGGTAAGTAGATTTCACCCCTGTCCAGAATGCAGCAGTGTGGGTAGTAATGGGCATAGGCAATGAGAGCTGTACAGTGTTATTATTCTGAAATAATAGTAGAAGTATACAAATGCTACTATTTGTATAAACAGTATAAAAATACTCATATTTATTTTAATTTCTTTCCTATTCAGACAAAGAAAGCCATTTTTCTTCACGTTTTCAAGAATCCTTCATTATTGAGTTTCTCTTTCTCTCTAGATATGTGTTTTATTTTTTTCTATTCCTTATTAATTTGTTCTAAGTGTCAGTATTTTAATGGTTTCATGATCTATTTGTAATAATTCCCTAAACCAGAACTTGCTTGTAGTATTTAGAAAACTGTTATCTTAACCGTAGCCCTGAAAATATCATTTATTTATTTGTTTGTTTGTTTGTTTGTCATATTTCTATGCCGCCCACTCTCCGAGGACTCTGGGCAGCTTACACCAAAGACAGTATACTAAATAACATATTGCCCCCTAACAATCTGGGTCCTCATTTTACCCACTTCAGAAGGATGGAAGGCTGAGTCAACCTTGAGCGGGTGAGATTTGATCCGCTGATCTGCTGAACTAGCAGTTAGCTGAAATAGCTGCAGTACTGCACTCTAACCACTGCGCCACCTTGACTCTTATTATGTGAGCCAGCTGCCTATTCGGTGTCAGAAAAGGAACATTACAATGTTGTAATATTGCTTCTAACACTATATTCCTTATACTGTATCTCAAATATAGTATCAAATAGATTGTCATAAATAATAAGAGATTGGGAATCCATAATTAGAAAAAAATTCTGTACTACAGTTGCATGTGTTGTTCTATTAGCTATTAAGATATAAAGGTAGAACAAGCACATGCTTGTGTTGTCACAGCTGTCAGACAAACACATGGTAAATTATTTGCTTACTTTAATACAAACCAAATAGAAATTCAACTCTTCTTAATCTTAATTTGGTCCTCATAAGACATAAACAAGCAGATCACATGAAAGCTTAGCACAAGACGTGAACCTTAGAAAGTCCATCCATGCAGGTGTTAATCAAATAAATCAAAGGTATAAAATAATACAACTAAAATATATATATTCCCATGACCAAAGATATATTTCTAGAATCTTTCTAAAAAGGCTTAGAAAGTTATCATTGGTAATGAAATATGAATTTTAGAAGCTCAATTTACATGAAATCTATTTCTCTGTTTTGTTGATAAAAGGCATGACATCCTGAAATTTCTGATCAGAAATTATAAATGACAGGGGCACTTCCTTTTACTTCTCATAAAATAAAGTTTTGTCCCAGAAAGTTTGATTTATCCACATCATGTCACACCTATAATCTTCAATCATTTTAAAAACCCTCAAATGTGCAGTTTAGGCATGAGAGCTAGATAGGAGACTTTGGGCCAGTCACTCTCTCTCAGCCCAACCTACTGCATAGGGTTGTTGTTGTAGGAAAAATAGGAGGAGTAAGGAGTATTAAGTATGTCCACCCCCTTGAGTTACAGTACCTATAAGGAATAAAGGTGGGATAAAAATCTAATAAATAAAACTTACTATATTTTTCTAAGATAACTTGAAAACCATCCATATTTGCATGTAACACTAAATCAAAACCTATTTTATGGAGCCTAGAAACCAGCCTGTGCAAAGCCTGGGTTCATGCATTTTTTTTTTTAATTTGATTTATATACCGCCCTTCTCCGGAGACTCAGGGCGACTTAAAATGCGCTAAGCAATAGCCTTCATATTTTTGTATATTTATACAAAGTCAGCTTATTGCCCCCACAAACTGGGTCCTCAATTTACCTACCTTAGAAAGGATGGAAGGTTGAGTCAACCTTGAGCCTTGGCGAAATTCGAACCTGCAGTAATTGCAGGCAGCTGGTCTTAATAACCAGCTTAATAACAGGGTGCCTTAGACCATTGTACTACCAAGGCTCTTTTTCCATATTCCAGAACTCGGAGGAGGAATAAACAAGCACTTGGTCAAACTCTAACTTATTAAATAAAAGAACATAACAGTGTTTATTTCTGGCTTATTTATCAACATGCAACATGGATTTACAGATCTGCTATAGGGAAATTCACTTCTGCAATATTCCTCTTCTTGGCACAATAAAGAAGAGAAACGTGAAAAGTACATGGACTCTTTGCTCTGCATACAGTGCTAAACCATAGTTAAGGAATGTAGCAATGAAACAATTTTTCCTAATAAAGATTAGGTTTCAATTAAAAAAATAATTATCTTTCACAAAGTTCTGAATAATTTTTACCCTTGGCAATTTGAAAATACAGACTACCTGATTTCCACATAAAAATGTCCAAATTATAAATTAGTTTCATTCAAATATTAAAGTAAAAAGCTATGCATACATGTATTTTAATAATTGATGCTATTTCTGTAAGCAATATAGTGCTTTAAAATTCTGTCCTTTGCTAGATTTTGTGTTAAACCCCATATTTCCTCATGAGATTAACCTGCCTTGTTAAATTTTTTAGCACGCTAAATTTTCTATAGGCAAAAAGTTACAAAATATGAAGGGTGGAGCATAAGATAAAGTTGCTAAGAGGCAGGGAAATGCAAATCTACAGTTTGAACAAAGAAATTACAAAAGTATATAGGATAAACAGTCACTGTTATTATAAGTGAAACAAAGAGTCTTCTGGCCCTTTAAGACTAACAAAAAAATCACGTTGCTTTCAAACCCTCTTCATTTATAAAAGCTTATGTGTTAGTCTTACAGTGTCACATGACCCTTTATTGTCCTTGCTACAAAAGACTACATCAACTAACCTTGAAAGCTAGCAAGTCAACCCAATGAATCATACCAACAATCTAACTTAACATTACAAAATGAAGTCATCAGTAATTCTCAAAATTGTTTTCCTGATTATTTCCAAGGTAAGGGCATTTTGGTGCTTTTAGATATTGGATGCACTTTTTTTTATTAAATCCAGATTAGTTACATGTTTATATTTATCTCTGAGCTTCTACATTTCATTTTCGGAACTATGATTTAACAACTGGATTACTTCCTCAGTTTGCAAAAACTAATCCCATCTTCTACTTACCAGCTCTTTTTTTCCCATTTCTCTTATACTTTCTTCTGACTTTTGGATTGCCCAAAGGGAAACAGAAGATAGGACTGTTGATCATTTAAAAAACCTGAGACAACAGTGTCAAAGCATTATTTAATTTAACCTGAAGTCCCTGTTTATCATGTACTATTGAAAGAGACATATTTATGTTTCTGATTTTATTTTTTTTTCTTTATTTTGTCATAAGTGATAAAATTCCAGTGAAAAGCCACTCCAAACTTTTTTTTAAAAAAGATAATTTCATTATTATGTGACGATTTGCAAATTCCTCCTATAGTTTTAGTATTGTTATTCATATATATATATTATACCTTCTTTTTCCTTATGTAAATCCTGAAAAGTCACAGAACCAACATGCTAAAAATAATTACCCTGGGTTATAAGTACAAAACTACAAGCAATTCCTTCTGCTTTTTTCCCCTTCTTTATGTCAAATGTTAATTCTACCTGGAAACCGAAGTTAGTACTCCACGTGGTTTGGATGCTTGATTTCCTTCTAGGCTGACAAACAGTTGCTGCTGGTGGCGCTCACAGAAGGAGCGCACATGATTACATAGTGTTAGCAGGAAGCGAGTGATATCAATCTCCTGCAGAAGTTCCTCACAATAATCCATGGCGATTAGCAGATCAGGAGAGCTAATGTTGTGACCCTGCTGAAGACTCCGAAATAGTCCTGTCAAACGAGGAACATAAATATTACATGTCCATGCAAATGTGCCTCTGATAGTTTTTCAACCAAGCAGCAGGAAGGGCAAAGAAGGCATCCCAGGGTTACTGTCTGAGGCTTACTGGGGTATAGATTTGTTATATTAATATAGCAATGTCCAGTATTTTCAGGTACCCCAGGCCTAGGACAAACATAAGGTGACTTTGTTACATAAAGTGCAACATCCCACTTTTTCCAGCCTCATCATTCCCAAGCAAAGTAATTCTGTCCCTTACCTTTCACATAACACTGGTGAGAATGTTCCTGTAGCAAAGTGCAGTAACTCACCACTTCCTTGTGCTTGGAATCTAGCCAAGGAGCACTAGTGGGGCGCTCCACAGACTGGCTTCTGGAAAAAAAAGTACCCAATAAGGCTAAGAAATTCATCATCTAAAGGAGGCCCCAAATGTCTACGGAGTGCTTGTGTTGAAGCCAGGACCATTAAAACATGAATGCAACACCTGGAGATACATTGATCTCCAGATGTTGTATTCATGCTTTAATGGTTCTGACTTCAACACAAGCACTCAGTTAACCGAACATAGTTTTATACATGCTTTTCTATCAACTGTTAGGCTACCGAGTCCTGATTACATCATCCTTTACCTCAGTCCAAGATCTACCTACTACATATACAGATGTTACTAAATTTCTTGCATGCTTCCTCACCTGAAAAAGATATCCCGTAGAGATTTCTCTGTCCTAGAATTTATCATCTGCTCCCGTAGCACCTCCAAGGAGCAACTGTAGACAAAGACAGGACAGCGAACTCGGCAGTTCTCACTCAGGTCAGGCTGAGATGCTTGGCGGCCGAAGGAGATGCGTCCTTCTTTTTTGGATCCAACATCTGGATCTCCTATAGTCTGGTCACTTACTGCAAATTAAACATATCATGGGGATGAAACAATTAAAATACAAATGATTTAAAAACCATTTTAGCAATGATTTAAAATACAAAAGAAAAGTGTTCTCACTTAACCTGGATACAACTCACATTGAACCTCGGGCATTCAGAGCAAAATGGCAGTCATGTATAGTTAATATTAAGGGGTGATGGTCACTTTCTAATTGTGACCTGACATGGCAGCCATGCAATCTCTTTATCCTGCCCAACATTCAACATCTGTTATCCACTGGAAAATACTAGGAGTAGCAGAGCAGATGCTTTCCAAGCATAAGGCCCTAGGTAAAATCTCTGACTATTCTATTCCAGAGAAGATCAAAGAAGTGATAGAGAAAACATCTCCTATGACCACAGAGAGCTATTTCTAGTCAGCCAATAAAGATCTAAACTGACAAATCATTGGAAGTTGCAGAAGCAACTTCTGCTCTTCAAATCATCATGTGTAGTGTCAAAGAGAAAGCTGAATCTTTAATTTGTACTTGGTCTGGTTGTCAACTAAGCATATGGATGAAAGAAGACTGAAAATGTGCCAGGCGTAGTTTGATCTCAGGCAGATTTCCTATTCTAAGTTTATTGCTTAATTATACTCATTAGTTAAATAGATGCCAAAATAAGTACTAGTATCTACAATTACCTGGAAGTTAAATTCACCTCCATAACATAACTATTGCTGGTGGTTGCTGTATAGCGCTAGAAAAAAACTACCCCTTGTAGCAGGAAGCACTCTTCATGTGCCATGCCTCTTGGGCAACAGTAGAGAATAGTATGCTAAACTACCACAAAGATTTATTCTGGCTTACTCTGAAAAGGTGACAACAAAGGTCTTTGCTATTAAACCACATGATAAAATCCATAATCGTTCTTGGCCAGAAATATATAGTTTCTATGGCAAATGACCGAGAACTGCAGAGGACCATCAATTCTGTTTCCAGTTCCTCTGAGGAACTGGAAGAAGGCTGATTTGTTGCTGTTTGTCCTACAGGAGGGAAGAAGAGAGAACTCTGAAGACTATTCCTCTTCCCTGAGCTGCTTACAATCTTTTTGGACTGTTGCCTTCTGGCAGAAGATACAGAACAATTAAAACTCGGACCACATATTTTCTGAATAGTTTTTATCCCAGAGCTATAATTGCACTCAACAATGAACTAAAGGGCCACCATCAGTGAGCTGTTGGACAGCATTACTTGGTGTGTTGTGTGGATGTTTGGAAGGTTTTAGGGGTGGGGAATTGTGGTGGGTGGGAATGTGTTTGGGGATTGTTATGTGTGTTGGACCTGGTCTTTGGGTGTTAAGTGAATTTCGTTGTATGAGTATACTGTGTATACATGTACAATGACAAAGTTATTTATTTATTTATTATTTGTAAATGTATATATGCATGTATGACTCAGTATATAAGAGAAATAAATAATTGGTCATTTCAGATCAGTAACTGGAAGTTCATGCCTAAATTGGTCTTAGACAAATAAGCCCAAGCATCAACACAGGTCAAAAGCATGATAGCTAGAAATGCTTAATTAAAGCATCTTTCTCTGCTTCAACATGATCTAGTCTAAATTCAGCTTTCCCAAAATGGCACCATGCCCTTGCACTGTCAGATTTTTTTTTGCCTTTGATGGTCTATTACTGTTTGCCTCATGGCAGCTAGTGTTTGCATGACTAGATTCCAGGACATGAAGAGCGAGGTTCCAAGCTCATATAAATAGCTGTACTAGTCTCTAGTATATAGTCATGAATGCTTATAATTTAATGTGCTTTCTCCACTCAACATTCCCAAGCCAGCATTTATAGCACAGTTAAACAAGGCAAAGAAGGTTCATACCATCCGCCGGTGTTATGCTGACAGCTGGAAGCAAGGCCATAGGCTTCAGCTCTTGTGCTTCTTGGGGCAATGTAAGGTCTGTCTCTTTTGAGGTTTGGTCTGGCCCAGGAGCCATCAATCTCTGTACATCTGCAAAACAAAGTAATTGTTAAGGATTGCAATACCAAAATACATCCATGGGATATAACTGATGTTTTGTCTTTGCCACCAGAAATGGATGAAATGAATGTCAATATTAGGCAGCTAGGAAATGTTAGCCACAAGAAAGTCCCTTTTCCCCATAGGGCTATCAGTGGGAAAGTAGTAACTCTGTGATACTTTTCTGGACAGGCTTTTAATTGGCATATTATTTAAACTTATAATTGCTTGGCAATTGGTATATATATGCTTTTCACATATCATTACTCATTTGTTAGGCAGCATAATGGATTCCATTTATATTGTAACTTATATTGCAAGGTATCATATACAAACACTTTTTGAGGGTGAATCAAAAGGGCAAGACACTGAACTCGTCTTTAAAAAACACGAACATTCAGACTTCCGGCGCTGACAGACGCTCCTTTTGGATCGTCAGTCCCGCAATTTTGTTAAAACCACTAAGTCAACGCAAATCAGCTGTCTGGCGGTTTGGAAACCTTCCCTTCGGGAGAAGAGAGGAAGGCGAGCAGCCGGACAAAGGTAGAGCTTCCCAAAAGCCCTAGGAGCAATGCTGGGACTTGGAGGGTGAGAGCTCCCTGGTAGTCCGACTGAGCTCCGAATCCGGGACTTCTCTGCTTCAAGCAAAACAAGATGCCGCGACCACCCCTGCAATCAACATTCAGATTCAAAATAATCTCAAAGCAGGCAGAACAAAAACAGGAGTAATAGCAACTGCAAGTACTGAACTTTAACTCTGTGTCTATACTTCTTCCTTCTAAGACTTTTAAAAAAGAAAGCAAAAATGGTGCCTGAACTGTAACAGGGCGTGAAAGTAAAAGTTATAGTGAAAGTGATAGTTAACATCGTTAGCGTTTCTAAGGCTGTTTAAGATTATTAGATTCTACACCAAAGAAAGAAAGATTTAAAGTGGAAAGACTACCGTTTGGACTTTAAATAAACTATAACACTTACAAAAGATTTAAAAACATTTGGACTTATTGATTTGGTTGCTGTAGGAAGTATAAATTGAAAGCTAAAAATGGCTTCTAAACAAATAAAATCTGGCTTTAAAAGTGCTGGAGGATCGCCAGCACAACCATCAAAACTACAATCTTTGTCTACTTCAAACCCATAAATATTGACTTTGGAAGTTTTACAGGAATCTCTGCAGGAGGCTTTGAAGCAACAAACTTCTTTTTTAGAGGGGAAAATTAAGGGAGTGTCTGAAGAGATGGCTGAAATTAAAGAAGTCATTCAAACTCGGAATAAGGAAATAAGAGAAGATATAGTAATGGCATTTCAGGGTCTGGCAAAACACATTGAATTATTGGATGAAAGAATAGAAGAAATTAATCAGTCTAATATGAATTTCGAAAATAAAATGGATGAAGTTCAGACCAAGGTGGATAGGGCAGACGATGAAGTGGTGATGCTACAATATAAAGCGATGGAGTTTGCCCTGAGAGTAAGAGGTCTGAGAGAACACAATCGAGAGAACTTGAGAGAGTTCTGGGGAGCAACCAGCAGATCTCTCATTGCAAATTGACAAAATATATCGTGGTAATTCCTGGTTTGCTAGACAGAATCAATTGCCAAGAGACATTATTTACTTTACAACGAGGAGGACCCGAAATGAAATTTTACAAGCTTTTTATAAAAATAAACTTCAAATTGCAGGACAAGAGGTTTTAGTGCTGAAAGAAATTCCTCCAAAAATGTTGAGAAGCAGAAAGGAGTTGCTTTTTTGGTGGATGAACTTAGAAATCGACAGATTCAGTTTAGATGGGATGTTCCACTTGGACTGGTGGTGAATTATATGGGAGAAATAATTAATACAATTTGGAAGGCAAGAGATTTTTATACTAACGTATTAAAGGCTGGATGCCCACCATCTCAGGAAATGAGGAAAAGAAAAGAAGAGCTGGAAATACAGGGACAGAAGGAAAGTAAACAGCCACAAGCTGCAGGAGAGACTTCGCTTATTGAAGAAGATTTATTGCAATTTTTTGGTACTGATCAACCTTTGGAAGTAGCAGAAAAAAGAGAAGAACCAAAAGATCAAAGGCAGACTTGTGCTGCAGCAAGGCGAAAAATAACAAGATTTAAAGATACAGCAAACCCAAATGAAAGCTCAAGAAGCTACAAAAACAGAAGCAGTGGGAGGAGCAAGGCCGAAGAGAAAGGTGCAGGAGGATCTTCAGCTGGCACTCTTAAAGCTTCAAGATGCCAAGAATGGTAACTAAATTTTTGACTTGGAATGTCAATGGTTTAAATTCACCACAAAAGAGAAAGAAAATATTTCATTATTTGAAGCAGTTTAAAAACGATGTAATTTGCCTACAAGAAACACATATTAGTGTGACAGATCAAAAATATTTGATAAATTCAAGATTGGGGACACATTTTGTTGCCTCTGCACCAGAGAAGAAAAATGGTATAGTTATATATCTAAAGACAGACTTAACAGCCAAATTAATTGAGGCAGATGCTCAAGGAAGATATATTGCAATTAAATTACTAATAGAAGGGAAGAAAACACTTTTAATTGGAGTATATGTTCCTAACCAACAGCAAGAAAAATTTTATAATCTTTTGCATACCAAAATAATACAATGGGATTATAAATCGTGTATATTAATGGGTGATTGGAATGGAGTATTGGATACCCAAAAGGACAAAAAAGGATTACTTCAAAATACCCAAAATCATGCAAGATTGCCCAAATCTTTTTTTGATATAATGGATGATATGGAGCTGAGAGATATCTGGCGGGAACGAAATGTTGAAGAAAAGAATTTTACTTTTTTTTCTGATAAACATCAATCCTTTTCTAGGATTGATTTTATATTAATCACAAATGATTTCTTTTCCAGGGTAAAGTAGACGAAGATATGTTCAAGAATTTAATCTGATCATAGTCCGGTGTGGATGGAATTAGAGCAGGAAAAGGGAGCTAGAAGGTCTTGGAGGCTAAATGAAAATTTGTTTAGATATGAGGAAAATGTGAAAGAATGTAAAAAACAAATGAAAGAATTTTTTGTTATGAATATGCACAAGGGTACACCTATGAAAATGATTTGGGATGCAAGTAAAGCATATATGAGAGGAACCTTAATACATTTGAATAATAAATATAGACGTAGACAAGAAAAGAAACGGAGGGACTTAGAAGAGGAAATAAAAAAGAAAGAGCAGGCACTTATATTAAATCCAACAGATAAGAAAATGAAGGAAACAATAAATTTGTTGCAAGGGCAGTTTAATATCTTGATGGCAGACGAAGTGGCAACTAATTTACAATATGCTAAACATAACACATTTTGTAATGCAAATAAACCAGGTAGATGGTTAGCCTACTTGTTAAGGAAAAAACAAAAGTTACGTACTATAGAAAAAATAGAATATAAAGGTAAAGAGGTATATCAACAAAATATGATTAAAAAAAGCCTTTTTAGAATTCTATACAAAGTTATATGCTAGTGATACAATTCAAGGCAAAGACATAGACAGATATTTACAGGAGGAGAATATCCCTGTAATTACACCAGAGCAAAGGGAAGGACTGAACCAACCAATAACTTCGGAAGAAATTATTTTAGCAATTAAACAGTTAAAGGGGGGTAAAGCTCCAGGCACAGATGGACTGACAGCTGTTTATTATAAAAATTTGCAGTTAGAAATGGTAGAACCGCTTAAGGAACTATTTTGTAAGATTCAAAACGGAGGAGATGTACCCCCTTCCTGGAGAACAGCTTTTATTTCATTGATTCCAAAGGAGGACTAAGATTGTAGCCAACCTAAGAATTATAGGCCAATATCGCTTTTAAATGCTGACTATAAGATTTTTGCTAAAATATTAGCAAATAGGTTAATGGTAATCATGCAACAAATGATTCATAATGACCAATCTGGATTTATAAGTGGGAGACAAATGAAATGTAATGTAAGACAAATTGTAAATTTATTGGAATATTTGGAAAGGAACAACTAAGTCCTGCAGCGCTTATCTTTTTGGATGTGGAGAAGGCATTTGATTGATTGAATTGGCAATTTTTATTGAAAATAATAGAAAAGATGCAGTTTGGAGAATACTTTACACAATCTATTAGAGCAATATATCAGAGACAAACAGCACAAATAATAATTAATGGTGGTTTAACAGAAACTTTTAAAATGGAAAAAGGAACAAGACAGGGATGCCCTTTATCACCATTATTATTTATTTTAACTTTGGAACCTTTATTGAATAAAATACAAGGGTCAAATAAAATAAAGGGAATTAAAATTAGACCTCATGATTATAGATTAAGAGCATTTGCAGATGACTTGGTTGTTACTTTAACTCAACCAGTACAATCAGCTATAGGTTTAATGGATATAATTAGCCAATATGGACAAATGTCTGGATTTAAAATAAACAAACAAAAAACAAAGATAATAACTAAAAACATGACGGTAAAGCAAAAAGAAGAACTAGAAAGACTAACAGGATTTGAAATAGTAAAAAAGGTTAAATATTTAGGGGTATATATTACAGCCTCAAATGTAAAATTATATAAAAATAATTATGAATTGTTATGGCAAAAAATACAGAAAGAGATGGAAAATTGGGGGAAACTACAATTATCTCTGTTGGGAAGAATAGCAGCAATAAAAATGAATGTTTTACCTAGGTTTCTATTTTTGTTTCAAATGATACCAATCTCAAGAAAGATGAAAATTTGAGGGAATGGCAGAAGGGTATTAATAATTTTGTTTGGTCAGGGAAAAGACCGAGAATAAAGTTAAAAATAATGCAAGATATACGTGAAAGAGGAGGTCTTAAAATGCCTAATTTAAGATTATACTATGAAACAGCTGTCCTAACAATAATTAGTGACTGGATTAATTCAACAGAAGAAAGAATATTGAATATTGAAGGATATGATTTGTTATATGGCTGGCATGCTTACTTATTATATGATAAAAAGGTGGACAAGACCTTTAAAAGCCATATATTAAGGAATGCTTTGTTACGAGTTTGGAAAAAGTATCAATATAAGTTAAATTATAAGATACCTATATGGGCGATACCCAGACATGCAATAGAGAATATAAGTGTAGAACAAAAGCAAGAGGTGATTACCTATAAAGAGCTTCTTAAAATGGAAGGGGGTGTATTGCAGTTAAAATCCTTAAATGCATTAAAAGAAGAAAGAATAATTCAAACTTGGTTTCAGTATGGTCAGTTGCAAGCTAGATGGAAAGAAGATCAGAGAATTGGTATCATGCAGAACGAGAAAAATTTGGTAAAACAAATTAGAGACCAAGGTCAAATGCATATAAAAAGATTATATAATATATTGATAGAAATAGATTCAGAAACGGAATTAGTTAAGGATTGTATGATAAAATGGGCACAAAACATTCAGGAACTAATAATGATGGAAACTTGGGAAAAAATATGGGTTAGAAATGTAAAATTTATGCAAGCACAAAATTTAAGAGAAAATTTTTATAAAATGTTCTATAGATGGCATTTAGATCCTAAAAAGTTGGCTTGTATGTATCCGAATTTGCAATCTAAGTGTTGGAGATGTGATTGTGATGATGCCACTTATTATCATAAATGGTGGACTTGTAAAAAAGTTAAAGCATTTTGGATTAAAATATGGTGGATTATCCAAAATATTCTTAAAAAGAAGATAAAGTTTACTCCACAATTGTTTTTGCTGGGTATAATTACAGATTGTACGGTTATAGAGACCAAATTGATTTTAAATTTAATAACTGCAGCTAGACTTTTGGTGGCGCAATATTGGAAGAAGGAAGATTTGCCTACTATTGAAGAATGGACATTAAAAGTGGTGAATCTGGCAGAAATGGCGAAAATTTCAGCATATTTGAAAGATCATTCACAAGAAAGATATATATCGGAATGGAGAAGATGGATTGATTATATTGAAAACAAATATCGGACTAAAAAGTATCAAATAGCTTATGAATGAATAGAAAAATTAAGAGTATTTATATTTAGTTAAGTAAAAGGGGAGTTAAAGTGTGAAGGGGGGATAGGAATCCTTAGTTAATTAGCTTAGTTTAGCATATGCTTGTTAATTGTTATACCCTGTATTTTGTTTTGGGAAGTTCGGGGGGGTAAGGAAGGGGGGGACGGGGAAATATTTGTAAAAAAATTTTTTTTTCTTTTTGTAAAACTCTTTAATAAAAAAAAACACCTTAGTTCCATTGCTGAAATGAAGAAAACTCAATGAAGTGAAAAGATAAGGAATGGACCGTTATTGCTGAGCTCTATGAGTCCAGTTTATATAAAAATAAAGTTATCTAGCCTCAATTTCTTTAATAAAAAGAATATCCTTTGTACTTGAAGCATTTTAGGCTTATAATTAAAAAGAAAAGTAGATCTTGCAAGCTTAACTTCTGTTCACATCATTCACTACAATATACAGGCAAATATCTGTCGCATTTCTTTACAACTGAAGAACCAACACCAAACTTCTCTTGCATTCCCTAGATAGCTTTAAAAGCAGAATCCTTTACCTGAGAACATAGCTGGCAAGAAGGTAAGGAAAAGATGCTGTGGATTTACCAGTTTGGCATAACATCTCCATTGGGGAAAGAGTGTAACAGATGTTGGCGAGATATCATTTTTTGACTCCTTTATATTAACTGGAGTCTAAAAGAGGAAACATAATTGGATTATGGCATAGCTTTCAGGTATGGCTGTCTCATTCCCCATCCTAATCAGGAAGCAAAATGTACTGTTATTTTTTGGTACTAGAAATTAATTGCTCCCATCATTTAGTCATTTAGACCTTAACCTTAGTCCATGAGTGAGAAACTTGTGGCTCTCCAGATGCTGAATTATACATTTAAATGTGACTTATAATTAGCTATTCTATTTGTTGCTGCAGGGAGCTGTGGTACAACAATATCCAAAGGTCACAAATTCTTCATCCCTCCTACATAATGAACATAGTAACTACTACATTCGCAGATCACATGAAGCTATCATGGTTCATTTTGGCTTAATATTGTATGAACTCAGTTGCTATAGATTGTAAATCACAAATGATTTAATATTATGCATGAAATATGAACCTGGCCTACAAAACCTTGGACACTGTGTTGAGGCTTTAATGGTAGATGAACCCATATACTGTCTTATAAAAACTAAGATATTACGTTGGAAAAAATTAAGGGATCACTTTCAACTAATACATAGCCTTCCCCAACCTGGGATACCTCCATAACTAAAATATGTCCATCTTGAAAAGGGCTAACCTGGAGAAGGTTAAGTCATCAAGGAACTGCCAGACTTCTACATATAAGTCAGACTCTTCCATTCACTTATCTCCCCAACCTTTGCGTGGCCAAGTAGAGGAGGGAAGAGGGGAACTGGGCTGTGCGAGCAGCAGGCCAGTGCACACATGCCCAGTTCAACTTGTGCAAATTGAGCTGCGCACGTGTGTGCACACGTGCCAGCCCACTCCTCACGCAAGTTGAGCTGCTGCTCACACAGCCTGGTTGCAAATAGTAGTGGGCCACAGCCCAGGGTTTGGGGACCCGTTTTAGATTACTTCAACCAAGCTCACCCACCCCACCCCACCCGCCAAATTTCAATTTGCAAGAAGCAAGGAAGTTTACAGGCCTAGAAATTCTGTGACATATTTGGAATGTTGACATTGAGCTCAAAAGATCATTGTACCTGATATGTACTTGCAGAGGTAGCTGTATCTTTGTTGCCAAAAGAGTGATAAGTATTTTTCCGATTCTGGCATTCAGAAGGAATGGAAGCCTTTGGGAGTTCTTCTGGGAAGAAACATGTTGGTGAGGAAACCATCAGAGGAACAGATCAAGGAAGAATTAGCTACTGTGTCTCTCTTACCTTGAACCATAGAGAGCTTAAATGGGGGTGGGTGGCCATCTCTGTCTCGCTGAAGCACCTGCTCCATGAAAGTTACATGATCTGTGTCCAATAGTGTGATTTCCCTGTCACTGAGGTCATGCTGGAGACAGCCATGAAAAAGGCCAAGAAGCATTTCATTGGGCAAGAAAGAAGAATCCTTTATGATTCCATCGTTTTCTACAAGACGATAAAAACTATGAGTAATTTTTTCTCCTGCTGCTAGAAAAACACAGCAATTCACATTATATAGATCTGATAGCCTGGATAGGCAAACAGTATCTAAAGTTTCCCTACCCAGTTAAAAATAAATCCCCCACAATAGAAATTGCACAGTAAGAAATATTGACTGGTAGAGATCTTCCCATCAAGCTCATTATTACATTTTCAACAACATCAAATTATGACAGCAATGTCAAGTTTGCTCAAGAAATGCATTTGAACAGAAAACTCTTATAAAGGCCAAATGTTGGTGACATGGGGATGTTCAAAAGAGGATGGCACACATTACAGATGTGCTCATGCTTAATGTGTTTCAGAGGTGGGAAGAAATAATGAACTGATATCCTTTCCTTGATGCATATACACACAACTTGCCTCTTGTCAGCATCAAAAAACCCATCTCAATTTGCTGGCATTTTGGTAGTAGTTTCATGAGGTCAAACTGGAAAGGAATCTCATGTACACGGGAGCCACTTCGAGCATCACGACCTACAGCAAAAAATAATAATAATAAAATGTCATATTCAGGATTAAGTCCATAGGACCTAATAATAAATGTCTAGAAAGCATTAAATAAATCTATTACCTTCAACCGCAGTGGGCCTTGAATCGCATGCTGGGAAAACCCAGTCCTTATTTTGGCAAAGTTGGCTGATATACTCAAAAGCAAGCACAGTATGGATGCAGGACAGATCTCGAGGATAGATCTGAAAAAGGAATCTGAAATAAAATAGACTGGAAAATCTGTTCAAAAGGATTCAAAAATGCATTCAAAATGATACAGTAATACAAGGATAATTCAGAGCCAATTATACAAATATAAGCCACGTCTCATTCCTCAGTGAGACAAAACCTTCCCAATCATTTGGCTGCATAGGTTGCTTTGGCAATTGTTTTACCTGCTGCCCATATACAAGAAACAGTCCCTGTCTTAATCCCTTTCAACAAAATGGAATCAGCAAAACCAGCAGATTGGTTGCCAGTCAAACATCCCTACAAATGTTGCCTCTCCCCAACACAAAAACATACCGCTTTGGGGATTTTCTGGTAGGATAAGCCGTGTAGGTACTGCCAACTCTCCTGAACACCATCCACATAGCCGCTTTGAGGTTCAACCCAGCATTCTGTGACAATGTTCAATTCCATGTCCACCTCAATTGCCTCCACTTCTGTATCATTATCTTCATCTGTAGAGAAACTTGAAAGCAGGCAAGTAATGTGAGAGACTCCTGAGAAAGGTTTGAATCACAAAAGGTTTTCCAGAAGTTGCTAAACATTGTTAAGTCTACAGGAAGGAGAAATTAGCATTAAATACAAGGAAATAGTTATAATAATTATATTTAATTACTTTAACGCAATTTAGATAAAATAAAATCTAGTATGCTCTAGCCTCACCCACATTTTCACCTGGCTGATTCAGGTATTTCTATTCCTTAGAAGTTAAAGATCCAAATCATCCTTAAATATTAAATATTTAGTTGGCTTTCCAGTTCAATTCCAACCCTCCTTGCCTCCAAGCTTGAGACTAAAATAAATTAACTTTAGCTGTCTTAGACTATATATCGAGGTTGCTTGGTTTATAGAACTCAAAACTAAAGCAATTGTGCTCCTGGACAAATTATTGGCAGCAGGATGAATATACAGTATATTAGTTATTACATATTCATTGTGAAATTTCTACAGAATTCTTTATTGCATCATGTTTTCCCAATTCATTTTATGGAATGGCATTCTATTTTAGCACAGAGTGCTATGCAGAGATAAAGCAAAACATGACAAGCCAATCAACAATTTTATACATGAATCCAATGATGATGTCATTTTTAAAGCACTTTGATTAATTTCAGATTTTGGAGAAATACAGCTGTGGGTCTTTGGCAAAGATTACCCAAGGGTATGCTTCAAGTTCAGGAGGCCTATAGAGTGTTAATCCATAGGTACAAAGAAACAGGTATTCATCTGTGCTCATTGTGGAGAAAAGTGAGGTGATCCAGAGTCTGGAATTCAGAAAGGCACATAACAAGCAAACACAACTTGATACAGTAATGTGAGTAAAATTGTAAATACCAAAACCTCAGATTTGCAACGAAGAGGGTGTCTTATTGATCAATAGAATAAAAACTAAGATGTGACTATTATCACACATTTATACTACATGATATACTCATAGACATTTACTGGTTTCAGAATGGATGATTTGAACACCTAAATATTATTTATTACAAGGATTATATGGTAATATTAATTCTGTAAGTCAGCACTGTTTTATATTAAATAAAAACAACAAATAAAGAACCATGGGATCTTCAAGTCAGTGTTATCTTTCTGGGGAGGAGTGAGGTGGAGAATCTTGTGTGCACCAAATGCTCCTTCACAGTAGTTAAAAGTTATTGGTTGGTACAGTTAGTTACCCTTTGGAAATTTTCTAGTCAGGCACATTCATATAATGGCTACAACAGAACCTGGATGACTCTACTCCTTGCGTGCTTTCTTTTACGGTCAGGACTTCTTACCTGTCTTTGGTAGATGTAGCATGTGGCGGGAATATCACATATTGGACAATGCAGGTGTGCTTCTCATTGCCACTCACTCTTGTGGAATCACTCTGTGGAAAAAAACTAATAGTAAATTTGTCATGCTCCGTTGCCACTTCTCTCCTAGCACAATGAGGTTCCAAGACTAGAGGTGAAGCAGTGCCAATTTGCCATAAAATTCTTGGTCAAATCAAGAACAGCTTTTTTTCAGAATGTAATTTAATATGCCTTTTTTGGATGAGAGACTGTGGAGAAAAAACAAAGGGCATGTTTATTTGATAATTATCTATGAATATCTGTCAGGATTCGGTGTTATCTCAAATAAACTTCATTCTCAAACGCAAAGTCTTTGATGAATCTTTTCTTTATTTGAGAATAAACTACAGCATTCCTGAACTCTTAGTGCAGCCAGAACTGGCATCTCCTTCCAAACTCCTCCTTTTCCGCTCTTTATTCCCCAATGTCTCATTGGCCATCGTGCAGATCCATCTCTCCATCCCAAGCACTTTCCATTCACAGGAATTCCCCCCTCCCTCTATCACCTAACTAACGTTATCTACCAAGGAGCAGGAAACTAAGTGAAAGTTCATCTCAGCATTAAAGCAAGGCTTCTCTCTCTCTCATTCATGTCAGCGCTGGGGAAAATCATAAATTGGAACGCTGACATCATCCCTTTCATAGTATTCCTCTATACCACAGGTGTCAAACTCGATTGCGTCCCGTGACATATTGTGATATATCACAATGTTTTTTGTCTTTGCACACCCGAGGTGTGCGTGGCCTGCGCGTGACCCATCCAGCCCTGCTCTACAGGCCTGCTCTACAGCCATTTGTTGCTAGGCTTCCCTCATCCTTTTCTTACCTTTATTGTACCTAAATAAATATTTTTTGTCATAGATCTTCTATGTATGGCAATCTTTATACCACTTTGGAAAGGATATACCATAATATATTTTGATATACCAAGTGCTAAGATTTTTATTAAAAGAGCCAAATTGATCAAATGGTTAAGACATCAGGCTAGAAACCGCAAAACTATGTTAAGTTCCATCTCAGGCACAAAGCCAGCTGGGTGACTTGGTCCCATCACTATCTCTCAACCCCAGGAAGGAGCCAATCATAAATCACTTCTGAAATCTTGCCAACGAAACTGCATGGACTTGAGCAGGAAGTTACCGGGAGTCAACACTGACGCAAAGGCACATATACCATATTTCTATGCACTCTGCTATTACCAATTTCCTCGTGAACAGGAAAATGTGGCACCACAGAAGATAAATAAACAAATAAATAAAACAAGCAACAAGCAAAATAAAAAATAAAACAAGCAACAGGATTTACCTTCATAGGTAATTCTTGGACCATACTGACAATCCCTTCACCACTGGAAGCAAAATGGAAGCCTTCAGACAAGCGTATCCTGCATCATTCCGAAGAGAAGAATAAATTACAAGGCTATTTTACATCCTGGTCTCCCATGAGACAGAACATTTTGTTCACACACCACAATGTTCTTTTCCCACAGTGAAAATGCAACGCCCCTCCCCTTCCCACTTTAACTCTCATACAGGTGGCTCTCGACTTACAACTGTTCATTTAGTGACCATTAGATTACAACAGCACTGAAAAAAGTGACTTATGGTCATTTTTCAGACTTATGACCATTGCAGCATCCCCATCACTGTCACGTGATTTACACTCAGATGCCTGAACTCACATTTATGATGGTTGCAGTGTTCCAGGGTTGGTCATGTCACCATCTTTTGCCACATTCTGACCAGCAAAGTCAATGGGGAAGCCAGATTCACTTAACAACTAGGTGACTAATGTATCAACTGCAGTGATTCACTTAGCAAATGTGGCAAGAAAAGTTGTAAAATGGGGCAAAACTCACTTAACAAATTTCTCACTTAGCAACATAGATTTTGGGCTCAATTGTGGTCATTAAGTTGAAGACTACCTGTACTGGCAAAGGCAACTGATCTTCAGAGAAAGAAGTGACTCAGGTATAAATGCTTTTTTTTTTTTTTTACTTTTATAGCTCCCCTATTTGCAGATTCCAACATATCTCAAGACGAAATAGGTACTTACTCAGTGAGAGTGGACAGTAGTTGGGCCACAGCTGTGATGGGCACTGCTGGGACCAGCCCTGACTGTACACACCAGATCCAGCGCTGGTGATAAAAATAGCGAGATAAAGAGGCCAGGGTAGAGGAAGCTGTGCGGTTGGCCACCATAGTAAGCGGACCTGACATGGGAGGATTCTCCAAGGGTAAAAGACATGGAACATGATAGTCAGAGGGCAGCTTTTCGTATCTGAAAATGAGAAAGAAGGATTGAGACAATAGGTGTTGGATTTCTCATTATAAGCTCAATACACTACCTGTGCAAGACTTTTGAGCTGGATGTTTCTAAATTATTCCCAGTATCTCTAACCAGCATGATCAGAAAATGATTTACTGGTTTGTTATAGTCATAAATTATACTATCTGTCCCTGTCTCTTCTTGCATATTCTCCTCCTTTTTATTATAAAATTTAAAAAGTACTTAGTGTCAGCGTTCCAGAAAAAACTCCAACTCCAAGTAAAAACTCTGACGCAAGCATTTTTCAAAGTTCTATTTACTAGAATAGGTAAACTGGCACATCTGGGAAAACCGGAATCTGAGAGGTCTGGGTTTTCCCTCAGTAAATAAATATTCCCAAAACCATCCCCTCACTCCTCAATCATATGCTCCAATCACCATCCGTTCCATCTCGAGACAGCACTCCGACCACTCCTTCTCCAGATGCAGGATCGGCCTGACCTTGACCGACAGGAAGAATGCTATTATGTCTAAAGACAACCTTTCTACAAAATCCTCCCTCCTACTTTTCCCACACATAAGAAGGTGGCAGCATGGAAGCTTCCGGCCTAATATGGCTTCCAAAGCACACTTAGCTTTCTAAGATTCAAGAATCAAAGGGACTATGCAGAGAAAACAAAATGTCCCTCTCTATGCATGCTTGAATCCAGATTCGCACGCCATATGTACAGGGAAATGTAGTACCCAAAACACATTTTATGAATTCGGAGACATGTTAAGTGGTCTATTTGCAGTGCATGCTGTATATAATTCTTTCAATAATATCTTGAGATACATTCATGTGAATGAATTAAGGTCAAGGCATAGAGGAAGCTCACAAACTTTTTGAACCGAGCAATGTTCCAAGACATTCCCATTACCCACAGCCATCCATTGTCCATTGGATAAAAGAATACAAAAACTACAGCCGAAGTCATCTGGAAAACAGCAGCTAGGCTAAAGCAACTGCATCTCTGTGAATTAACATTCTGCCCATAGGGATATAAGTAAATGAGCATGTACATATATCCATACATAATACCTGATAAGGAGTTTTTCCAGAGGTTTATGCAATACTATAAGGCAAGGTCTGTCTGAGAGGGGTGGCTGGGCCATAGGCAAACAAGATGATTTTGATGGGGAACTGCTGCCAAGGACCTTTCGCTTTACTTTTGGAGTTGCCTCTTTGCTCTGTACTCTGTGGGGGAAACGTAACTGAAGGATACAGTCTCTCAATTCTTCTACTATCTGTTGAAAGGTAAGTAGATAGGAAAAAATCATGTTTATGTAAGGAACTGGCACCACGCATAAGAACAGCAACTTTTGCAGACCCTGAACTCCTTTGCAGCACACATTCTCCTGCATTCCAACTTTTTACCACATATTTTAATGCATTACTATGTTATTCGCTTAATTTTTGTAACTGTCAGGTTTCGATGCTATCTCAAAATAAATGAACTTCCAAACTGCCGGTCTTTAAGGAAATTTTCTCTTTATTCGAGCACAGCAACCTGATCCTGACTCTTCGCGGTCAGTACTGACCTTTGCCCCCCAATCCCTCCCTTTCCGATCCCCAATTCTCTGCTTCTCATTGGCTATCTTCCAAGTCACTTTCCTGATTCCTTTCTTCGTCAGGTCACAGGAATGTCTCCCCCCTCCCCATCTCCGAGGAGACCGAATCTTCAAAGGGATTTAACAGGCAAAAGTTCAGGCTTCTCCTCCCTTTTCTATGTCAGTTCTGAGACGCTGACAGTAACATGTAAATGTATTTATTGTCTAGGCTTTCGTTATGTTATGAACTTTATTTTGCTTTTAAAAAGTTAAATTGTAGTTTGAATGTTGTAAAAATGAGAAAAATGCATATATTGAAAATAACTTTAAATAATAAAAACAATGTAGCCATATTCAGTCCCAGAATTCCCCCAGAGGAGCAAGACTGTTCTTTTCAACAACAATGCCTTAAATGTTTTGTTAATAAATTCATCAGTGCCATGATTCATCCAGTTACCTTCAGATAGTGATTCCTAAATACTATTTAACATCTTGAAGAGAAGCTTATAACGTGACCAGGGGTGGGATTCAAAAATTTTAGCAACCAGTTCTCTGCCCAGTTGCTGGATGGGTGTGGCCTACTTGGCCTCTTGCACCACAGGGTGGGGTGGCGTGGCATTTTCGTCCTCCCCAAGCTCCAGAGGGTTTCCTCGAGCCCCAGGGAGGGCGAAAACAGCCTCCCCTGGGCTCCGGAGACCGGAACTTCTGGGAGGCCCATCTTTCGCCCTCCCCAGGCTCCAGAGGTTTTCCTCGAGCCTCCGGGAGGATGAAAACGGCTTCCTCTGGGCTCTGGAGGCCCTCTGGAGGCCGGAAACAGGCCCATTTCCAGACTTCTGGAAGGCCCATTTTTCGCCCTCCCAGAGCCTCCACGTAGGCACTGCTTACCTGGCATCCAAAATGGGCCGTATGGAGGCTCCTGGGAGGGGCAGGATGGGAGGGGCCATCCAGTCCTTGCAACTACCAGTTTGGTGAACCAGATGTAAAATTAGTATCCGGTTCTCCTGAACCAGTCCGAACCGGCTGAATCCCACCCCTGAACGTGACCCCAAGTTTTTTATACGCAAGTTTTTTATATTTTTATACCTAAAAATACAGATGCAAAATGTGCTTCTTGGCAATCCTAAAACTTTATTCCAAGACTAACATCCACCAAGCACATTTTAGCTGTGCATTTTTTGCAATTCTAAATAATGTTCAGTGTGATTCAGGCAAACTTATTAAGCACTCACTTTATTCCTGAGTTTTGCAAGTGTCCCAATGGGGAAACCCAGCCGAAGAACCATGCAGGGAGCTTTGGAAATAATCCTCACCACATAAAATGAAAAAGGAGGCAGATCTTCAGAGCTACAGAACAAGAAAGAAATAGCAAACTGAATACATTTATTGTGGTACCAACAATAAGCGAAGGGACATTTTATCATAGTTGTTGGATACATGTAAAAAAGCCAAATACACGCACTAATTCAGAAGAATTTAAAGGTTAAAGTATAATTGAAACCAGGGGATTTTCCTTTGGGAAAATTCACTTAACAGCTGTGGCAAGAAAGGTGGTAAAACAGGGAAAAACTCACTTAACAAATGTCTTGTTTAGCCACAGAAATTTTGGGCTCAGTCATGGTTGCAAGTGTAGGACTATCTGTAGTAATAAATGAGTATGAAATGCTCGATGAGATTTTCCTCTTAAGAGTTATTTACTCAACACGACTGGCCCAATCCTATGCAAAAACTTTCTATCCCCATTGGATTTTACATCTTCATGGTCTTCAACAGCTCAGGCTCAGCTCTTTCTCCTCTCTGAATTCCCTCACCTGTGCATGAGCTTGACATAAGAGTAGCCTTCTACCAGCACAAAGCTACTCCAATCACGCAGCAAAGAAGTCAGGGCTGAATGGGAAATGCGACACTGGATGGTGCTGTAACGACCATTGTTGCCTGGGGTGTGCAAATGCTTTGGGACTGGCCTGTCAAACAGATCAAACAGTTAGTTAGTGCCTGTTATTAAGGTACCATCATTATCCCCCATTATCCCTACCCCATGAAAAGTTCACATGCAAGATCTTATTGCTCAACTTTTGCTGTGTCAGCCGTCAATAACAACACAATGGCTGGTAAGCTCTGAAACCTTGAAATCTTAAATACCATGCCATGATACATGTATGTTTTCTTGCACGTACATGTCGTGTTCCAAGAGGATAACAATGCGGTGCATGTGCAACCACCTCTGCCAGAGATTGGCATCCATCGACAAGATGGGCTTCCAATAGGCTGCAAACTGTGAGTGACTGGAGTCTGAGCTACTGTGCTGCAAGGATAGGACCTGAAAATGGCAGAAATCATATTTCATGAATCTGGTTACATCTGTGCAACTGATTGTTTAAACATTTTAGCTCAGAAAAACCATATTAGGCAGTTACAGTTAGTCCTCGATTTACAACAATTCATTTAGTGACCGTTCAAAGTTTCAACGGCACTGAAAAAAGTGACTTACGGCCATTTTTCACACTTATGACCTTTGTAGCATCCCCCTGATTATGTTATCAAAATTCGGATGCCTGGCAACTGGTTCATACTTACGATGGCTACAGTGTCCCAGGGTCGTGTGATCAACTTTTGCAACCTTCTGACAAGCAAAGTCAATGGGGAAGCCAGACTCACTTAACAACCATGTTACTAACTTATCAACTGCAGTGATTCACTTAACAACTGTGGCAAGAAAGGTGGTAAAATGGGGCAAAACTCACTTAACAACATAAATTTGGGGCTCCGTTGTGGTCATAGGTCAAGGACTACCTGTAATTAGTTCTACTGGCTTGGGTAGCCTATATTTAAGTTTTATTGTTATTAGTATCTTAATATTTTCAATGTATTTGTTTATGAGATTATATAAATCTGCTGGTTGAGAAATTCTAGAAGTTGAAGTCCACCCATTAAAAAAAAAGAATGTAAACTGAATAATCTCATTTCTCTCATTTTAACAAACGGCAATAGCCAGTCATGATAGATCTAATAAGCAACACAAAGAGCAGAGTAAATAAGTGGTACACAGAATATTTGTTTGGCATGTTACTTTAGCATAGCTGCTCTTACTGCAACGTTTGGCTACATTAACTTAAGGTAAAGCAAGTATGTTGAATCTCTTGCTTCTAACCTATTGCTGCCAAGGTATGATTCCAAATAATCAAGTATCTGAGCACCTTCATTAAATTATTACTGTAACAGCATATACATTTTCCTCCAGAAGTGAGAAAGCAGAGCTGAAGATATAGAATTGCTGAAGATTTAAGAGAGATAAATATAAAGCAAGTTTTAAACAGAAAAAGGAATGCAGCAACTTAGGCAGCAACTTAGATAAAGGCTGCTTAAAAGGCAGCAACTTAGTGCAAATTGGCTAGTAATATACAAATAATGTACCGGTGTAGTAGATCCTGGAGGAATATAGAACAGTGGCACGCCATTTCGAGTGCTTTCAGGAATGGTGAAATGCTCTGGGACACTGTCAAATGACTGCAGATGAACCAGCATCTGATCAGTTTGGTTGATACTGAAAAATGAAAAACAAACAACAACAACAAAATCCCTCTCAAGGATCTTTAAGTCACAATTTACATCCTGTTAGAGATCAATTCAAGACAATTCCTAACTCCCATTAAAGAGGTTTCTCTAGAAATAAAGAGGTATTTTATGCCTAACAGTGAAGTTCTTTCTAATGTCCAAATAGAAATGAGGAAAACAATCATGATCAACAACAGTTCCTAATTTATAAACATTGTTCACATTAACATTCCATATTGGGACTAAACAAACATTTAAACAAACTAAAGGGCAGTGTTACATATTGCCCATAGCCCTTGGGGGTGGGGTGGGGGGTGGGGAAGCCCCACTCAAAGGGCGCACCAAGCAAATCTTCACCTCTGCAGGGTGTTCCAGAAGCGGCGTATCACAGTGGTGCGATAGAGGCTGGTGATGGGCTTCCGTACAGTACAGCTGATGTCGTGCAAAATGTCATAACTGCCCTCCATAGTAACTTCCACCCATGTGCTACGTTTCGAAGGATCTAGGGGCCAGGGGGCCACAGCCAAATACTCAATTCTCATATTGTGCTTCCATAGCAAGATGAGCTTCACTTCCAGTTGAGTACCACCTGTAAATGTGCAAGAGGAATGAGCAATGTGTTTTAATAGAAAAACATTAGCCCCTCCTTAATAAAATCTGACTTTTTAAAATTTTGGCACAATTTGTGCCAAAATCAGCACATTTATGTGCCTGATTAATTTCTATATTCTGTTGCCTATTTCTGTTTTTGATGTCTATCTTACTGATTTATCTAGGTTGTTTTAATGTTATTGCTCCAGTGAATAGTGATGTTGGAAGAACCAGAGAAGACTCTGAAGGAATACACTCCATATTTACTTAATATTTCTATTTTTAATTGATCTCAGAACATGGAGTTCCAATATCTAGCTAATATTTATGAAATGCTTTTCTGAAAACAACCCATTAATATTTTCTGCAATGGGAAGCACAGCAATGGCAGTCATTTTTTATAAACCAGCTAAAGTAATAGTTTCAATCTCAGTGTAGCTGATGATCTATTTTGCTTGCCATCTTGAACGACTGTGAAATATTTTTAATGAAAAGTAGATAAAACAAGATTTCTCATTTTTTATGTTACACATTTATATACTATATTTGAAGAAATGCAGATCAACAATGGGGCTTTTAACAATTACAACTCAATACAGTAACTAATAAAGCTACCAATAAACAGGCCACTATATTACAGATGAATACTGCCTTTACGCAGAATACTACTAAATGCCATTTGTTGAACAAGATGATGGAATTTTGCCTACTCTACCCATATATCTTAAGTATAAATCAGGCACTACAAGCATTCAAAAACAAAATATGCATTTGACAGTCAGTCCCCATAAAGCAAAAAATTGTTTTGGCACATTTCTATCCCACTACTCTTTTATGGAACTCAAAGCACTGCTTGTATTCACAGTAATTTTTGAGTTGTTAGTTTAACATAAATTAATTGGGAGTTCCCAGATGAGATTTGACAATAAATTTTACAGACATAATTTTAAAAGCCACTCCACAAATGAGTTATATTCAAGATTAGAAGTAGGATCATGCACCAGCAATATTTCTACAACCTTCAGAATGCTTAATATTGTGAAATTCAGCAGATCACATGGTTCTTGCTAGATTTTGTTTTTGGGGGGTGTTGGATGCTTGAAGCCTCTGCAACACCCCCTAATTTACATTTTAAAAATTCTCAGTCCCAAAAAGAACAGTTATTTTCAGTCTTACTTTCTTCAATGACTTCTAGTGTGTTGCTAGCCATCCCTTATGGGTCTTAGAAGCCATTTTGCAAAAAGTGCAGCCCCCCGAGGGAAAATAATGCATGTCCATGATCACAATTGGCAACATACACTGCCTGAAACAGACTAAGAAAACACCGAATAATCACCTTTTGTAATATTGACTTCACGGATACTATAGCCTTCTCGTAGCCGCACAGAGATTATACTAATAAGATCAGCATGGACCTCCTTTTCTGTATGCTTCTTTCGCCTCAAGGCAAGGGCTGGGTTGCTGCTTGCAGAAACAAGATGTTCATTGAATAATCTGTGCTGGGAGACTGCAATGATAGCAAACACCATGCAAGTGTTATTTCCAAACTGATCTATCCTGCAAACTATTTCTTCCTCCTATGAGGCCATGAGCCATTTCAGGAATCTCAATGCAGGAATTCAAGCATTTTATTATGCCCCTTTGCACATGGGTGACAAATGTAGCTGTGTAAACAGTAAATATAGCATTATTTTTTCTTATCCTGCACATCACCACTTGCAGCAATAATGAAGGCCAGGCAAATCACTATAACCCTCAAAGCATCCAAAGAGAAAAATGAATTCCTTCAATCTGTTTATAGTTAACTACCATTTTTATTTAGCTTCTGTTAATATAGCTTTCAAAACTTGAAAGTGGTGAAGAGCTAACAGAATTATAGAGACCCATCTGTTCCTTTACCCCTTGCAAAACCCATTATTCTCACTAATATTGGCAAAAATGGACTACTCTTTGGTCCGACATTTCAATCTGACCCAAGATTCTTATCTTCTTGGCACAGGTGAAAATAGGGTAGATAAGACTGAGAAACTACATCTAAGTCCACGGAAGGTAAGCTTACCACAGTAATATTCAGGATTCAAGGATTCCCCACTGCGCAGAAAGGAATATGGGAGAAAAGCTTTATGGTAGACGTTCATGTCTAAACTAGAAGGCTCAACTTCAGGACATGTGGAAAGGTATGTGCCAAATGTTGCCATTGCAATGAACTTCATGAGCTCAACATTAGGAACATGACCAAAACTGCAGTCATAAGAATAGACTCCTCCCACCTACAAAAGAGAAAAAGAATGCACAATAACTTTGTCAAGAACAGATTCCTTCTCTTATGTTGAACTTAGCTCTATTTCAATGTAGATATTAGGGATATCTTCAATGCTGTAGGTGTAGTGACAGAAAATATTTCTAGACATAGCATACTTATACTCTGGTTTCTAAATGTATATGGAGATTCTCAGTCATCATCAGGTCATGACTGTCCCAAAGGTACTTTTTCAAGACGCAATTGGAATTTCTGGTTTTTCTTTGAAGATGGTTCACTTCTCATCCAAGAAGTCAGAGCTGAAGAAGCTTCTTGGATGAGAAGCGAAATGTCTTCAAAGAAAAATCAGAAAGTCCAGTTGCCTCTTGAAAAAGCATCTTTGGGTCTGGTCTCTAAACCAGAAAAACATGAAAGAGAGAAGCAAATCTAATCATCAGTATTTTTCCTCTACCATGAAATTGCCCTGCCACTGAAATGTGCAAAGGTTCCAATGGGTTTATATATTTGCATAAATCTAAATGCACGCCTTATCTGTAACTGATAAAAACTGAAGCTTCAACCAAATAATGTATATAAATGATTATACTGTACACATATCACATACACATGCAAATAAACATACACACATATGAACAAACAATATGCCAAGACTTGAGCTATTTCACTGTTTAAATTCAAAAGCATTATGTGCACTTCTACAGATATCCACTCAGAAGCAAATTTAACAGGAACTATTCCTGGTTAAGTAACTGTGGATTATAGCCTTAATAATCAAACCATGGATCAGCATTTGCTCATCGAACTAAGTACTACAACTAGACTCCTGGTATCACCATAAATAATTTCTCCTTCGGTTATAACCAAATACTGAAAAGGTCAATAAGCAAGCACTAGCTTTCATATTGCCATTAGAGGCAGATGGCTTCTGTCTTTAGTATTAGGATGGCCCTAACTGTAATACATTCACAAATATGCAAGCATGGGCCCACAGCCCATGTACTTCAACAGCACCTGAATAAAAGAGCAGGCCACAGTCCCACTGCGTAGTTGATTGAGCAGAGTCTCACAGACTGCTACATCTGGCACACTGGTGACACCATCTGTGATCACAATGATCCCTTCAAATAAGAACAACAATTATCAGCACTAAATAGACACGAACATTCCATCATGGAAGGCAAGAATTAAATTCTGAGAGAGTTTTGCAAGTGACAGTGCTGAGGAAAAATAACTAACTAGAAAACAGCAATGGCTCTTTTCCTGAATCTATGACAAGATACATATTAAATAAAACTGATGACAAGACCAATCTAAAATTAAAAAAAACAAACTTGTTGGTCCACTGTAATTGTTACATTTTAAATTAGATCCTATTATTAATTGCAAAACCCTTTTGCAATTAAATAAGGCTGATGGCACTGAAAGAATTATTTGCAGTAGTTTTTTCCCCAACTCTACTGATTTCCAGCATGCATTTTACAATACAACAACCATAGTTTTATTACTTTTATTTTACTTTTTCTTACTTTTACTTTTAGAACACCTACAATAACTACAAAGAGAAATTTCCTGACAGTCCGAATAATAATTGAAACGGCTTGACTCCAGAAGTTGTGGATGTTCCATCACTGGAGGTTTTCAAGAAAAAAACTGGACAGCCATTTGTCCAGAATGGCATAGTGCTGTGATGGCGAACCTATGGCACATATGCCGGAAGTGGCACGCAAAGCCATCTCTCCGGGCACGCAAGCCATCACCCGTTGCTCTTCCAGGTTCTGGCGCACCGGCCAGTTGGTCTTCACGCGCATGGCAGCGCCAGAAACCAGAAGAGCAGTTGCCCGGTGCGCATATGCGTGCCAGGCGGCTGCTCTTCTAGTTTCCGGTGTGCACATGCGCACCGGCCACCTGGTCTTCCAGTTTCTGGCATGCATGCACACACGAAGACCATGTGCACTGGAAACCGGAAGATCATCTTCCTGGCACACGCATGGGCACAGGCCAGCTGGTTTTGACGCACACATGTGCACCAGAAACCGGAAGACCAGGTGGCCAGTGTGCATGCGTATGCCAGAAACCAGAAGAGCAACTGCCTGGCTCGCGCATGCGCACCAGGCAGCTGCTCTTGTGGTTTCCAGCATGGACATGCATGGATTCGCCAACACTGGCATAGTGTTTCCTGCTTAAGCAGGGGATTAGACTAGAAGACCTCCAAGGTCCCTTCCAATTTTGTTAATATGTTAATTCATTCACAATTAGATCATTGTAGTTATAATCTGTACTGTGCTCAGAGCAAAAGGCTTGTTGCAGGTGGCTGAAAACTATAGAAAAACCCCAACAAGCATTCCTAAACAAAGAGCTCAACAACTCCCTATATTGGAGTTAATTTACTTCTAGGCTCAGGGAAGCAAAGCAAAACCTTGCAATGTTGCAAATGATGTAGTTATTACTACAGAGGAAAAACAGAAGAGTAAGCTATATATTCTGCTGCTCTTGGAGGAAAGATATGATATAAATTTAAGAGAACTGACTCCAGACAAGAGTACACAAGACTAACTTAATTTCCCTTCATTGTCTCCTTTTTTCTAATTAAACATAAGAGATGGACTCTGAAACAGTTTTTAAAAAGATCCCACTCACCTGCAGTGGAATTGGAAGGAAGCAGCTGCAATGCCAAAATTCCCTGTCGAATCATACTGACAAGTCCAACATCAGCTGTAACCATTGAAACTCCCAACTTCTTCCCTGGCATTTCCTGAGTATCACAAACATGCTCCTGGTTAAGGGATGACAAGTCCGCCTGCAAGAACAGAAGAAACTCTAATAACTATACCTCAGAAGTATATGTTTTTCATTACAGGTACCTCAAGCCTTTTTTATTAATTCCTCCCAAAAGTCAGTTTTCACTGATCCATTGGTCCATATAAATACAACTGGACTACTGGAATTCTCTCTACTTGGGGCTCTACCTGAGGCTGCCCTTGAAGATCATCTGACTAACTTAAATCTGATCAGCATTCATGGTCTAAATAATGATGGGTACATCTAGTTTTACTTACAAAACGTGTCTTCACCTATCTGTCAACTTCCAAGGATAATTTGAGATCCTAGTTATTATCTTTAAGCCTTTAAAACCAGGGTGGATTTGATTTAAATCACAATTTAAATCATGATTTAAATCACTAGAAAAAGGCTTGATTTAAATCAACTCGATTTAAATCATAATTTTTAAAGAGCAACTGTCATCTCTGCTACTCCTTTTACCCACTGTTGACTCACCGATAGTCCCAGTGTTGTAGAATATACAGCCTCATGCTACATAATTAAGCTCCATTTCATGCTGAATAAACTAAATTATTTATGTATCTTAAATAGAAAACTATCTTATGATAGATTTTTACCCCAAAAGTTTTTTATTAAAATAAATTCGATAAAAATAAAAAAAATCCAATTTAAATAAAAAAAATCTAATTTTTTTTGATTTTTTAAAAAAAATCATTGATTTTTATCCACCCTGTTTAAAACTCAAGGTCCGGCTTTTCAGTAAGAACTAGGAGACAGGTCCTGCCAAGGATCCTGTCCTCTACATAGTTCCATCAGCAGAACCTGATCAGAACAGCAGAACCAGACCTCTCAATGGTGATCTGTTCCTGTGCAACAGTTTGCCTTCTTATATACAGACCACGACTAATATTTTCTTGTATTTCTCAAGTGTTGGCTAGGATGACGGTATTATCAATAGAGATTAAATTTGTAATTATTGAACTGGATTAATACATAAGAGTGCCACCAGCATTTCCAGGCAATAAATTTTCCCAAAATATAATCCATGTGCATATTGAATAAAAGTAGCAAGATACCATCCTAATGGAGTTCAGTTTTAATGGAGAAATCTTGACTGTGGATTCCATATGTTGTCATTCAACCTAACAGTTTGCAGCATGATTAAACAAAGACCTTCAGCATATTTTAGGTGTAATTCCATATGCTAGAAGCTTGATCCAAGTTGCTGTCATAGTGCATGCCATCAACTGTTACTTTGAATAAATACTATGTAAATTTCTTGACAAAATTTAAACTGCAATTCTAATAGTTACTTGATCATTGCAACTACACATGCAGATCTAAACCCAACTTGATTTTTCTAGTTCTTTTATCATTTTCAAATGACAATTGAGAAATATTTTTCAATAATTTTGTAATTAATATAGCACCCAGCAGAGAAATAACTACCATGTTTTCCCGAAAATAAGACCCTGTCTTATATTTTTTTGAACCCTGAAATAAGCACTTTGCCTTATTGCCATGCACTCAAAAGCCCGATTGGGCTTATTATCAGGGGATGTCTTATTTTGGGGGAAACAGGGTATGTGGTTATGGTTTTTTTCTTTCTTGTGTAATCAGAAACCACCCTTTTTTATGTTTTTGACAAGATTTCAGCTTCCCATATTTTCCTGAATAAAACTTTAAATATAGAAATCAAGATACCAGGGCAGGATAACTTTTGAAGAAATATATTTCTGGACCAAGTTTATCTGATCTAATGTCTTTCCATATTTCAAACAATCTAATGGCTTTTTGGATTTTTCCAGTCTTGGTTAACCTTTATAGAATATATTGGTTTTTCTATTTATGAAGTTACAAATAATGCTAGCATTTAGAATAGTTGGGGCCAGATGACTTAAAATACTTCTGTTGTCCTAATTCGTCTTAGGACGAATTAGAAGTTTGCTATTTTAATCTGTCATAATATCACTAATCAAAACTATACACATCCTCTCATTTAGCAACCACATTGTTCCCTAAATTTGAAGTCAAATGACCGCTAAGCAAACATGTGACACACAGATGTGTTGCAAAGATTACTGGTTGCTGCCATCTCATTTAGATAAAGGTCTCTCGGACGCCTTTTCCAGCATTACTTTCACCCCAGCTTGTGTTTGTCAGGCAGACAAAATTTGGTTGCAAATGTGTGTAGTGGTCAGAAAATGTTTCATTACCTTCTTATTTGTGAATGGATACAAAACAGGGTAGCACTAAATGAGGACTGTATTTTCTCACTAGATTTTTCATCAGCTGAAATAGTTTTCAATTCTCCTTTTTCTCCTGATTGTTCTAACCGTTGCTTTGTGACTGCAATACAGTGTATTACACTGAGTAGCTTGCTTTTTCACTAAACCAGGCTTCTTGCCTTTAATTGATTTTAGGTGGCTAAAAGCTGGTTTCCTCTGAACTGATAACTGTTTCAGGACTTCCCCAGACTTTGCTTGTTTTCTTCAATAACCTTGTCTGCTGTACAATGAATAACATTTTCACTTTTAAAAAAAGATTTAGTAGCTGGGGGTTGGTATGTACTTATATTGTACAGCTAGTTTTCAGCAGCACCTATTTCCATTTATTTTGTTCAGCACTAAGAACATTGAGACAAAATTTTATAGTACACTATTCCGAAGAGGAAAGCTTGCCTGAGCCCAATGTTGGCTGGACCACAGTCTGTAGTTAAGACAGCCAAGTGTCTTTATACTAAGAAATGCTTAAGATACCTAAAAAAAATAGTATTGCCAAATATAAATATTAATAAAACCATACCTCTTGAAACCTCTTTGAACTAAGATGTCAGCAAAAAACAACAGCAATTATAGTAGGATTTCAGTTAGGAAATACTAGTCTCATCAACTTTTGCTAGCTACTGTTATAGTTCCTATCTGAGCTCATCTCCATCAAGCAGCTGTCTCCCGTTCACTATTACTGATCCTTTGCTGAGAAAGATTTTCAGCTTTCTAAACAAATATGGGGAAATGCTCTAGAAATTGCAAAGGAAAATCAACAATACAGAACAACAGTCAGCAGGAAAGAGTAAATACTTGCGAATATGCCATGAAACCCAGCTTTCTTTCTCCAAGTTCCTACCTGCTTTAAGAATGAAGGTACTAGTAGTCCTCATTCAGTGACTGCTTCAGACAACAACCATTTGCAAATTACAACAACGATGTAAAAGTAATTTTGCAACCAATGCCTGCATTTATAACCTTCACAGTATCTTTTAGTCACACATTTGCCATTAAGTTAGTACGTGTTGCCTGTGACTGACCCTTTTTTCCCCCTTCTCACAGACACATTGTCCAAATAAGTTCTCTCTTCCTGAGCTGTTTTTGTTCCCAGTGCAAATTATCAAACTCAGCTGTGACTCTAGTTGGTTAGATTCCCTGGCTGGCACAGCTTGCTGCCCCATTCTGACAAATATAATCAATTTCATAATGAAGGCTATTTTTGCCCAAATAGTTGTGACTCTCCAATGAGAATAGCTGAGCCTAGCACATTCTTTTCAATGTGCATTCTCCATTGTGTGCCTTATTTTTACAATCCCTCACCAATTAATGTGAACTCAAACATTAATTTCCTTCTTGCTAATTATCCTGCCCCTGGGATGAGCATTCCAAGGGGAGAGGGAGTTGGGAAAAAGCAGATTTGCCCTTTTAACTAGCTTCCTTGCCAGTCAAATTCTTGAAACTTTTCCTCAGTATATGGGCTCTGCCAGCTGTTTAAGACCATATCCTTCTGATGCTGTAAACTAAAGCTGAAGTAAATCACAAGCACAGTTGCAGTCACACAATTTTTCACTTAGCAACCACTTCATTTAATGACAGAGAAGTCCCAATTAATGTTGCTAAACTATGGCTACCCTATTATGTTTCTCATTAGTTCTCACAAAAGTAGGCATGCTACAAAAACTTGAAAAAGAAACTTTTGAAAGAAAATTTCAATTTGCTAAGCTAGCAAAATGTAGTGCTAGAATTATTCTGATCCTCAACAAGTGTGAAAGAGCTTCCCACTATCAGGATAATAATTGGGGTAATAATAATAAGACAATAAATCTCTATTTTAGAGCTCCAAATATGCCCTTATTATAGTTATTAGGTTCCTTCTAACATTCATGCGTCTTGCTCTTTCAGACAACTGTTTTATAAACTACTATTCAGTACGAACAATTATTACTTCCGAACTCCAGGGCGTACAAAGCACATTGTCATCCACTCCAGGTACCTTCAAGTTTTATATTCCAATAAAGTATTGAAATAATTAAAGCCAGTTTCTTTTACACAATTAGGACAATTTACATAAGTCATAAAAGATTTAATATTCTATAGTATTTAATACATTCACAGCATATTAAACATAGTATCTCAGCATTCCTTCTGCAAATGGCTAAAGCAGAACATGTCATCTGTGCATCACAGGCTTATAATTTGCATAAGAGGCTCTAGAATAGAATAAAATAGGAATAGAAGAGGAATAAGAAGAGTCTCAATTTATATAATGTATAATGAGAAATGTATTTTATAAACACATTTTACTATTATACTATTTTGTATATTATATAGTATATTATACTATTTATAATAGATTATTTATTAATTATACATTTCTAATTTGAGTCTGAATTTATATGTTGGTTTTATTCCCTTTCCTTTTTAGCTGATCAATTTGCCATGGATAGGCAAGCAAATTACGGTTAATTAGAACCATTTTTGCAAGCCTTATTAAGTCAACTTCAACAAAATCCCTGTGTGTAGAAAAATTAGTTTTTTTCCTCCCAGGGGAAGGTCCTAGCATGGACTGCTGAGAAAAAACAGAAAAAGCCCACAACAGGAAAGAATATGAAGAGATTTCCCACTGATTCAAGAAGAAAACAGTTACTATGGCTTCTCACCTGAGTTTTGGCTTCATATTGGTGTTGGAGTATCTCAGCCACTTTGTTTTCAAAGGCGCACAACTGTGTATAAACCTGGTTCAAAAAGGTTTCTGTCTTTGTTCCATTCGACAGGCAACCTTGGAACAGCACCTGGGCCATGGGGAAAAAAATCTGTCAGTTTTATTTGGCAATGAAATCCTGCAAATGCTATACCCGTGATGGTGAACTCATGGAACGCATGCCCAAAGTGGCACATGAAGCCATGTCCCCCAGCACAGGCGGTCTTGCCTGTTTGTCTTCTGGGTTTCTGGCACACATATGCATATGACGATCAGCTGTTGTCAGCTGATGATCGGCATGTGCACCGGCCAGCTGATTGTCAGGCATGCATGAGCGCTAGAACCCGGAAGTTCATCTTTTCTGGAATGTGGCCCCGATGAGCATGTGAGTGCACACGCGATGTTTCCACGCAACCTTTTCGGCATTTGGTGAAAAGGTTCGCCATCGCTGTGCTATACTAACGAAACCCCCAAAAATTATAAAAGGGAACTATATCAGTTCACTAACAAAGAACATTTTTAAAAAGCAGATTCAAACATACATACATACAAAAAAGTAACTAAAGTGTTAATTTCGTTGGCAAATTGTACCTCTTTATGGTTGGGTTTTTTGTTGTTTTTTTTTGCTATTTTGCACAAGTTACTCCCACACAAAGAACTCACATTTTATGTTAGATTAAACAACAAATATTTTTATTTTCAAAACATAAATTACATCTATGTTTGATATAATTAGACCAAAGATGTAAAGTTCACCTGGGTCAAACCAGCTGCATATAAAATGGTTACCCAGAGAATCCATATACATGCAACATGTTCTAGTCAACAAATGTTTTTTACAACACAGACAGGCAAATCGAATGTTTTAGACGATGTTTTTCATAAAACATACTGACTACTGTCAATGTTACAGATTATGGAAAATGAAGTCCAAAATGCCCGCAAGTAATTAAGGCTACCTAGCCCATTTTAAAATGCTGCAGATTACAGTCCATCGCTGTATTCATTGGCATCAAGTTGTTTTAATTCTAAACAGTTTAAGTAAATAATAATAATAATAATAATAATAATAATAATAATAATAATAATAATACTGTTATTTATATACCGCCCTCCTCCCGAAGGACTCGGGGCGTTGTACAGCCAAAATTAAAAACATAAACATACAATATCATAGTTAAAATTAATTAAAATCATTAGTTTTGGCCGAATTTTAAAATCCCAAGTTAAAACCCAATTTAAAATCATTCAATTAGACAGCCCCGCCTGTCAGAACAGTAGGGTCTTGAGGGCACAGTGAAAGACTCGGAGATCAGAGATGTTACGAATATCCAGGGGTAATTCATTCCAAAGGGCAGGGGCTCCGACAGAGAAGGCTCTCCTCCTGGGTGTCACCAGCCGGCATAACTTGGCTGACGGCACCCTAGGAGTCCCTCTCTGTGGGAGCGAACTGGTTGGTGGGAGGCTGTTGGTGGCAGAAGGCAGTCCCATAGATATCCTGGTTCTATGCCAAGGAGCGCTTTAAAGGTGGTAACCAAAACCTTGAATTGTACTCGGAAGACCACTGGGAGCCAGTCAGCTCGTGCAGGAGAGGTGTTACATGGGCGTAACGAGGTGCACCCATAACCACCCACGCGGCTGCATTCTGGACCAGTTGGAGCCTCCGAGTGCTCTTCAAGGGGAACCCATGTAGAGAGCATTAAAGCAGTCCACCTAAACATCTCAAAAGCATTTCACCTAAACATCTCAAAACTGAAGATATAAAAATTACCTGATGCATCTGTAGGCTAATGATAGAAGAATATGCTTGGATAGTGATGAAAATCTCAGGTTGAAATATAATATCAGAACCTGGGATTCTAAAGGGCTTTAACAATCCTCCTAAACACCTTGAGAGAGCATAGAACACTTCATCAAAAATTATCTCCCCAGGAGAGTCATCCTGGAAAAAAAAAGAGAGAGGATATGCAAGTTTTCCTTAATTTACCTCAGAGGTAATTATTTCCACTTACCTGGAAATATGTCTTAAGAATTTTACATTTTAAATATTCAGAACTCATAATAATTTTCATCAGTGAAGATATGCAGATTAAACATCTCCATAAATATAAGATAGATTTTTAAAAATAGGAGTTAGTAGGCAGGTTTCTCTTCAGAGGGGATATACAGTATTTGAGAGTTCTAAACAGGAAGCACTCTCAGCCAAAGAAAAAGGATGGAGAAACTCAAATTACAATTTGGAGAGAGTAATATACTTACTACAATCCCTGTAGATGGACTCAAATCCAGTTCAATCACAAAACGGTACTGGTGTGCAAGGAAAGTGACATGTGTTGAAGGCACTAGGAGGTACGGCTTAATTTGCAAAGGCTCATCAGGTTGCCAGCTGTTTGGCAGGATGCTGAGAATATCTAACTCACTGTCTGACTTTACCTTCAACAAAACAAAAAAAACCAAATAGAGACAAAGCTAAAAACAAAAATTGAAAGAAATCACAGAATTCCGTACATGAATTACTCTTCCTAAAATCACAAGAACTAACCCCTTTCTGCTTCTCTCACGTTACAAAAAAATGTTTAGAAGCTTTGCGATAAAATTTACTCACCAATTCAGCTTCAGACATTGAGCAGATAACCTGATGCAAACGACCAAGAAACCAGGATAGTCGCACATTACGTGAAATTCGATAGTCCTTCTTCATCAAGAGAAACACCTGTCCAGCCTCCTCTATCTGCAAATTTTAAAAAAATCATTAGCAATAGCACTTAGATTTATATACCGCTTCACAATGCTTTACAGCCCTCTCTAAGCAGTTTACAGAGTCAGCATATTGCTCCCAACAATCTGGGCCTTTGGAAAGGAAATATGCCCATGTGTTTTTTCAATCATTAAAAAGCTATTTGGTAATTAAATTGTTACCTGTATTCTATGACAAAACAGAAGTTATCACATTCACATTTAATTTCATGCTCTAAAGCTGAAAAGGGGGGGGGGGCTACTGAATATATAAAACAATGTATTTAACTGGACTTTTTTCTCCCACTTTATAGAGTAATTCTGACAGATCAAACAAAAAGCCACAGGTAAATTGCTGGATTAAAAAACGTGAAAAACATCGTTAGAAATGAAATGAGATTGAAATGATACCGTTTTTCCCAAAATAAGACATCCCCTGATAATAAGCCCAATCAGGCTTTTGAGTGCATGGCAATAAAATCAGGTGCTTATTTCAGGGTTCAAAAAATATAAGACAGGGTCTTATTTTTGGGGACACACAGTATCTACCATTAAATCTTAGAAAATTTGACAAAGATGGTAGTCTACTGCATGAGGAACCTGAGCATTCATGACCATGTATTATTTATTTATTTATTTACCTTTTTATTTACCGGTATATATGGTGAAGTGAAGAGAATGGAATGGACACATTGTAGCCAAAAAAAGAGCATCCAACTTCAGCAATTGGGTGGCTGAGTTAAAGATAGATTACCCACACAGCTGCATTTTTTTGGGAGGAGGCAGGAATTGTGTCTTTCCAATCAGCTTGTTAATCAGCTCAGAATCACAGAATTCCATTGTGCTTATAGTATTAAATTTGCCTATATGGACTCTTAAAGGGCTCATCTCTTAATCACTTTGGACCTTTTTATTCTTTGGCTTTCTTTAAAGATCAAGAACTTCTGGACTGGCAAGTTTTATTGAAATTGAGTGAATAAAAGAATTTAGCTATAAATTGGATTTGTATTTTTTATTTATTTATTTGTTTGTTTGTTCAACTTGTATGCCGCCTTTCTCCGAATTTGGGAATATACAAGAGGATTGTTGGCTTTGGAAAATTTCAGAGATTAGAGGCTTAAACAGATTTGACTGAAAACAAAAACATTTCCACAAGTAAGGTTGGATGAGAATCCACATTTCTCTAATCCTTGTCCAACACCAACCTTCTGTAACAGGCTGGCTCTTGGTATATTTAATTGGCTAATTGTGGTAAGTAATGGTTTCTACTGCTTTGCTATGTCAATGATTTAGAAAATCATTTCAATAATAATTTCTAAAATGCTAATAAAATGCTAATCATGTTAAATCTTTTTGCTGCAAACAGGTTTCCAGCAAGCATGTTCCTTGAAACGATCATTTGCACATGACAAGTGACAGAAGATGATCTAATGACATCAAGCAAATACATGCTAACTTTTTCTCAGACATACTGATTTAAATAAGACAATTTTATTCAAGGTCCATTTTTCCCCTTCACAGTAGTAAACTGAGACATAGACAAACTCACTTGAAAGTAAATTCTATTCTATTAGTGGGCTTTCCAAGTAAAGTTACATACAACTTTTTAGCTAATAAGAGCAGGAGCCCAAATGAGTGATATATACAACACCGTACTACGGAGAGCAAGACCCTGGGAAGATGGGCAGTTGGAAGTGACAGTTTCTGACTTTGGCAGGATAACATCTGCAGATAATGTCTATGGAGATTCTAAGTCATCCGGGTCATGGTTGTCCCAAAGGTGCTTTTTCCAAGAGGCAACTGGACTTTCTTTGGGACATCTGCAGTTAGTTTACCATCCGCTCATCTTTCGTGCCCAGATTAGGCTGAAAAGACCGTCTAATTTAACACTTCCTCTCAACAGGCTGTGTGTCAAACGCAGTTGCGTTCGGTTGCGGAACTATAGAAAACGGCATCACAACTCGTGTCTTACGAAAAGCTTTTCGCTTGGGAAAGCTGGAAACTGGATTTATTATTATTATTATTATTATTATTATTATTATTATTATTATTATTATTATTATTATTATTATTATTATTTTAAACGGACGTCCTCAAACCTTCTCCATGCAACAGGTGTGCAACTGCCTCACCATTCACCAGGTCTGGCGCTGGCACCAGTGGTGCCTGGGAAAAAAAAATGCAGCCCGCTGCAACCCTCCCGCCCTCGCTCGCTCTGCAAAACCGAGCGGCTACTCCCAGCGGCATCCTTCGCCTCCGCCACAAAAAAAGAACCAAAAAAAAACCCTGGCGAGGCGACCCCTCTTTTCATTGCGCGTCTCTACCAATTAGGCTCGGAGGTTCTTAAAGGAAGGCACGCCCCGCGGGCGCGCGGGCGAGCGCGCGCAGCCACCACCACCCTTTTCCACAACAAGCTCCCGCGGGCGCAGCACGTGCGAACCTGGCGTACGTACCTCAGCCTCCGGTTGCTCTGGAGCCGCCATCGCTGGCCCTCCGACCGCCCCTCCCTCCCTCCTCCTCCTCCTCCTGCCTCCTCTCCCTCCTTCTGCCCTCGCCTCGTGATGCTCTGACCCGGAAGAGGAAAAGAGGAAAAGGCGTGAACCGCCCGCGTTTGCTTTTTAATCGCTGACCTCGGATTTCGTTGCCATGCAGGTGAAGTCGCCGCGGCGGTTTTTTTTTTTGGGGGGGGGGGGAGGGAGGGGACGACGGGAACGCCGGACTTGTTGAAAGAGATTGCAAGATTGAGTTTGGCGTTGCTTTAAAAAAAATATTTAAAAGATCCGATCCGAGAGCGATCTAGGCTCCGGGATCTAGGCGCGGAAATCCGTGTTCAACACACGCACACTGATCACATGCTAAATTCTGCCAGGATAATTAGGGGACTGGAGAAGATGAAGAACGGTTACAGGAACTGGGCATGGCTAGTCTAGTGAAGAGAAGGACCAGGGGAGACATGATAGCAGTCTTTCAATATTTGAGAGACTGCCACAGAGAGGAGCGGGTCAAGCTGTTTTCCAAGGCACCTGAAGGCCAGACAAGGAATAATGGATGGAAACTGACCAAGGAGAGATTCAACCTAGAAATGAGGAGGAACTTTCTGACAGTGAGAACAATCAACCAATGGAACAACTTGCCTTCAGAAGTGGTGGGAGCTTCATCACTTGAGACTTTCAAGAAAAGATTGGACTGCCGTTTGTCAGAAATGGTGTAGGGTCTCCTTCTTGAGTGGGGGGGAGGTTGAACTGGATGACCTATAAGATCCCTTCCAACTCTGTTAATCTGAATGTACTAGGCTTTTGCCAGCCTAGTCGTAAATTAACAGGGTCGATCAGAAATGATGTAGGAACTTCCTGTAGCAGCAGATTGAGGTGGGGATTGGCAGGGGATTTGGGGGCTGGAACAAGACACAGGTCCCACCGTGCAAAGAGCGCACACTGATCAGAACTGGCGACCACACTGAACCTCAAAAGAGATCTGACAGTATAGCTGTTCAGAAAGCTGAAGTAATATGTCTTGCCTATTGGTTTGCTGCTACACTGTTGGCTGTGCTTTTCCTCGATTTAGTTAGTTAGTACATTGACCTTTTGGGTGATTTATTTTTTAATCTTCACCGTCCTTGTAATTAGTCTCATGCTAATTATGACGCCATGGCTAAGATGCTGACGTTGATCGAAAGGTCAGCAGTTCAGCGGTTCGAATCCTTACTGCCGTGTAATAGGGTGAGCTCCCGTTACTTGTCCCAGCTTCTGCCAACCTAGCAGTTCGAAAGCAGATAAAAAATGCAAGTAGAAAAATAGGGACCACCTTTGGTGGGAAGGTAACAGCGTTCCATGCGTGTTTGGCATTTAGTCATGCCGGACACATGACCATGGAGATGTTTTCAGACAGCGCTGGGTCTTTGGCTTTGATATGGAGATGAGCACCGCCCCCTAGAGTCAGGAACGACTAGCACATATGTGTGAGAGAACTTTTACCTTTAGTGTTACATGAATGGATCTAGGCTGCATTTCCTAACAGCGGATGAAAGTAAGAATCCCATGCAGACTAGAATAGTCAGTGTCTCTTCGCACTTCTACCATTGGGTAGAAGACATCGAAGCATAGCCAGCTGAACAAATAGGTTTAAAAATAGTTTCTATCCTTGGGCTGTCAAACTCTTAAATACAACCACAATCATTCCATGCACACACGGAAACCTATGACTAGTTTTTCTCTTTCTTTCTTTCTCTCCCCCCCCCCCAATTACTTGCATAGGGATTATTCTTTATACTATTTATGTTTGTATTTTTTGTCATAGATTGCACCAGTGAGGCTAAAACCAATTTTGTTGTATACATGATGTACAATGACAATAAAAGCTATACTATAATAATTTTCCTCAAACCCTTTGTGTGGCAATAGACAACTTTAAGAATGTCTAGTTAGCCTGGTCTTTTGTGATATCACTGATTGGTTTGCAGTTAACAGCTATTATCAGATTGAAGAAAGTTACAACAGGATTTGCTAACTGAATCCTAGAACATGTCTTTTGAAATAGACAATATAAAGAGCTATTTTAAGTCAGACATTTTGAATCTGTATGCCATCTGGGATGACTGAATATTAATACATTTTAGGTAACTGCAGGTGCCGGCAATGCTCAATTACGGTAGCAGGATTTTGACAGATGATGAGTAATGTAAAATGTGGGAAGAACTGCCTTAGAAAAATGACTGCAATTAAAATAATGTTAAACCCCAATTTCAAATTGTGCTTACAATATACTTTACTGTGTCTGAGGCATTATATACATTCTGTAAACTGACCTACCAGTACCTCTCCACACTCCACAATCCGGGCTGCAGAAATTTAGAGTACCACTAGATGGCACCCATTAATTACAGGAGTTATTTAATATAATCAGAAAAAGGCCTAGGGGTAGGGGCCACAATTGTCTCTGTTGCAATGGAGCTATCCCTATTGCTTTTTAATGTATAATAAAATAAAAAAGGAAAATAACTAGATACAAGAACAAATGATAATACAAGGAAGAAAAAAGAGAAGCCAAAAAATAAAGTACAAAGAAAAATAATTAAGCATTATTGCATCGTAGAATGTACATAGAAATACATAGAATGATAAAACATGCAAGAGTGTCTGGTCTTAAAGAATAAATTAAACTTTAACCCTATAGAAAAGCAGTTCATATATAAGTATATCTTCCATTCAGGATGTTGAGGTGTGCATTCTTTCTACTATAGTAGGACAATCATCATCATGCCAATAGAAGTAAATATTTAAAGGTTGCATTCAGGGTCCTTCGTGCTCTCTGAGCGTGTTGTTTTCTTCCAGACACTTCGTGATCCAACTAGGTAACATCATCAGATATTATCTTTAGAAGGTAATATTAGAAGGGAGTGAGTTTTAATTTCTGTTTATAAACAGAGATTGACATCAAGATTAATACTAGACCAACAATCAAGCAGTAAACAACAGCCTAATCAAGGAACCACCAAGAACACTCCCACCAACACTGATAGGATAAGCCACTCATATATAAAGAGAGCAAATCCCACTCCCTTTGACCACTGATGATATTACCTAGTTGGGTAAGGAAACATTTGCAAGAAAACAACCAAACTCATAGAACACCAAGAATCCCACAGTTATCTTAATTGCTGCCCATTCAATATTTATTAAAAGTTATATAGGGTTCAAATTTTCACAATATAATTCACCACATTTACATCTTTGACCTTTGTTTCTTTCCCCAACATCCTGTTTACAACCTTACTAACCCAACATATGCCAATGTGAGGGCAAGTCCAAAACACCCTAGAATTCCTTCTGGCATATGACATTTCCAAAATACAAAATTTGAAAGCCAATCATTATTGTACATCCCCTGAAGTGCCCAATAGTCCCAAAAACTATTTGTTGAATTTATCTCAAGATCATGCAATAATAATTTAATGTTGTTTAAAATCCTTGCTGATTTATTGAATATCCTACCTTATTTCAAATTTTAATGGCAGTTCATTCAGATGGACCTACCAATTCAACTTTTTCTAATTTGAACAAATTTAACTGTAATTAAGGTGATTAAAACATATTCTAGTGATATTAATAAGTAGAATAATGAATATGATGCAAAATATATAATAAAGAGATATTTTACTGCTTATATTATTGAGCAGTTTTGCATAGTCTATTTGTTTTTGCAAAGTCTCAAACATTTTGAAAAACTGACCAGCGGCATGCTAATCTAAATTATTAATGAAATTTTTGCCCTTTTTCAATTCAGAAATATGATTTGCAGGCATTTTAAAGTTCGTTTTCCCTATAAAGTCTGGTGAAAATTTAAATAAAATCTGATTTTTCCAGCATATTCCCAAAACATCTATGGTTTTATATATAGGAAAAGCAACTGAGTTGTTTGTAAAACTAGAGTCATATATCTAATTAAGTACCGATTATTTAATAATAATTTTCTAATTCTGCCCATAATGGCCTTTGAAGTAATTCTTTTGATTTCTAGGAAATAATAGATGTTAAAATAGAAGCCCAGTAGTATAGATGAAAATTAGGAAAATTAAAATCTCTGTCTTTTTATGAATGTCTTAACATCGTGGACGTGGACAGGATACTGGGCAGACTGAGCGCAGCCACATGTTTACTGGACCCGTGTCCCTTCTGGTTGGTGCTGGCCTCTCGGGAGGTTACACGAGGCTGGCTCCAGGGGATTATAAATGCTTCCTTGAATGAGGGTGTCTTCCCTGCCGCCTTGAAAGAGGCGGTGGTAAGGCCTCTCCTCAAGAAACCTTCCCTGGACCCGGCAGTGTTGGCAAATTATCGTCCAGTCTCCAACCTTCGCTTCGTTGCGAAGGTTGTTGAGAGTGTGGTAGCGCGACAGCTCCCCCAGTACCTGGATGAATCGTCGTATCTGGATCCGTTCCAGTTGGGCTTCAGGCCTGGGTACAGCACGGAAACGGCATTGGTCGCATTGGTTGATGATCTCTGGAGGGCTCGGGACAGGGATTGTTCCTCTGTCCTGGTCCTATTAGACCTCTCAGCGGCTTTTGATACCATCGACCATGGTATCATGCTGCACCGGCTAGAGGAGTTAGGGGTGGGGGGCACCATCCTACGGTGGTTCTCCTCCTTTCTCTCTGACCGGTCGCAGTCTGTGTTGACAGGGGGGCAGAGGTCGACCCCGAGGCCCCTTGTATGTGGGGTGCCACAAGGGTCGGTCCTCTCGCCCCTTCTGTTCAACATTTATGTGAAGCTGCTGGGTGAGATCATCCGTGGTTTCGGGGTGAAGTACCACCAGTACGCTGATGATACTCAGCTGTACATCTCCAGCCTGGACCACCCCAATGATGCCCTTGAAGTGATGTCCCGGTGCCTGGAGGCCGTGCGGATCTGGATGGGGAGAAACAGACTCAGGCTCAACCCATCCAAGACCGAGTGGCTGTGGTTTCCGACATCCCGATATAGTCAGTTGGTGCCATCACTGACTATTGGGGGCGAGTCATTGGCCCCCACGGAGAGGGTTCGCAACTTGGGTGTCCTCCTGGACTCACGGCTGTCTTTAGAAGAGCACATGACGGCCGTGGCCAGGGGGACTTTTTATCAGGTCCGCCTGATTCGCCAGTTGCGTCCCTTTCTGGATCGGGACTCGTTAAATACGGTCACTCATGCTCTCGTTACTTCCCGCTTGGACTACTGCAATGCTCTCTACATGGGGCTCCCCTTGAGGAGCACCCGGAGGCTCCAGCTGGTCCAGAATGCGGCCGCGCGGGTGGTTATGGGAGCGACGTGGCGCTCCCATGTGACCCCCCTCCTGCGCGAGCTGCACTGGCTCCCAGTGGTCTTCCGGGTGCGTTTCAAGGTTTTGGTTACCACCTTTAGAGCGCTCCATGGCATTGGACCGGGGTATCTACAAGACCGCCTTCTGCTACCAATAGCCTCTCACCGACCAGTACGCTCCCATAGAGAGGGGCTCCTCAGGGTGCCGTCGGCCAAACAGTGTCGACTGGCGGCCCCCAGGGGGAGAGCCTTCTCTGTGGGGGCACCTACCATCTGGAACGAGCTCCCCCCAGAGATACGGAAGATCCCGGACCCGCGCACGTTTCGCTGTGCTCTCAAAACTTTTCTATTTCAGCAAGCTGGCCTGGCCTAACTCCCATCTTTTAAATTTTTAATTTTTTTTTAATTCGTGATTTTATAAATTGGGTGTTTTAATCTGTGTTTCGGCCGAAATATTTAATAATTTTAAGGGATTTTTTAATATTTGTATTATCTGTATTTTATCCTGGCTGTTCACCACCCTGAGTCCTTCGGGAGTAGGGCGGTATAGAAATTTGATTAATAAATAAATAATAAATAAATAAATAAATAAATCTTAGTTCATTCACAGCTTTGTCATCTTACAGTATCCATTTGCTATAATTCTTTTTACATAGAACTGTCGTCGAATACCACTGAAAACTTTAGTATTTTTACTGCACAGTCCTATTACTGCCAATGACATTTTTGTTGTGGGAGCTGCACTAACGCATGAAATATTTCAAAATGAAAATTCAAGGGTCAAGTAGCCCTCCCCCTGGTGGGTATTTTCCATGGGGGTTCCCTTTTTGGAAAAAGGATATCTCCTACTTCTGGCTTTTTGGTAATTTGTAAAGAGCTTGGTTGTTCCAGAAAGTTTTGGGACTTGAATGCTGCATTATTTCCAGTGCCAGGAATATTCTTCTGGGGATAGATAATCAAGCAGTGGGTTTGCAAGTATTTGGAAATAAAGTGATGACCAGAAGTCAGGATGGTTCTCCAGCACGCTGCCTGGAGAATCCAAATAATGGGTAGATTCCTCAGCTTCCTTGCTGGACTGGGTGACTGTTTCTTTAAGAAACATCCTTGGCCACTCCTCCTTTGCCTGGCTAAGCCCCAGTTCATTCACTCAGTCAAGCGAGAGACTGGGTTTTTCCTTGGCTCTAGCAATTTGGCTGATGAACTATCTCATTATTTGGATTTTCCATCTATTCTTCTTCTGAGTCATTCTCCAGAGCGGTCTGGATTTATTGTGACAGTTGACGACCTGTTGTTACTGCGGCGGGTGAGTTAGCCTGGGGTTCTATCCAGGGGACTCCTCTCCGCTCCCTTTTTTATGTAACAGATTCCTCGGAGCTCTACCTCTGGGCAACTCCGAGTGATTGGCCTGCCGCCGGGGTGCTGCGTGGGGGCCTGAATAGCCGGATCCCCCCCCCTTTGCCTCCCACACCGCTCCAACGTTTTTCAGTGGCGGCCGGGGGTCCCTACATCGCTCCTGCAAACCCCCATTAATTAAATCTTTAAGCAACAAAACGGTTGAAATTAAAAAAGAGAAAGCCGATTCTTTATTATCTGCTGGCAGTGCTCGGCGGCTAAAGCTGAGCCGAGCGCGCCATTGCCACTGTGACAGCTTCCCCCTACGGCTTCGGCGCTCGACCGTTACGGCGTTGGCGGCGAAAATTCAAGCCACGTGCCATTTTAAACTGCTTTGTGAGTTTCTCCGGCTCCCAGCGAGTTCGGATGTTGGCGCCCTGCAAGCCGCGCGCCGTTTTTGAGTGGCTCAGCAACCTCCCTCGGTGGTTTCTTCGGCATTTTGGGAGCTGGATCACTATAGGGCAGTTTACCTCAGCAGTTTCTTTCGGCGCTTTGGGAGCTGAGGCGTTCAAGGGCTGTTTTCAGCCTAGCGCCCGCTTTACCGTCCCTGCAGTTTCCCGCCAATTTGGTTGCTGGGCGGGACCATTCTGCCACAGGGGGTAGATAACTATGACCTAATCCAATATTGTTTTGGTCTTCATATGCTGAGGGCAGAGCAGTAGCCAATCCTGGCCACTCAGCCTCTTCAATTTGGGTCTGATTTCCTAGGCTTGGGGTGTTGTGACACCTTTTTTTGACCTGATTGATTGGTTTTCTGGAGTTTGGTCTTCTCTTGTAAATTGTTTAGTGTTCCTGGATATAAAAATAAATAAATAAATAAATAAATAAATAAATAAATAAATAAATAAAACAAATTAATTAATTTTTCGCATCTCTGACTTGTTTTCAGCTACTTAACTTGTCTGCGTCTTCGTTATGGCGGATTCGGACATGTCTTCCGAAATTGAACAGGCTTACAGCCCTCCTGAGGCCAGGAAGAGAACTAGGACCTCCTCCAAGGGCCCGAAAAATCGTGAGGTCAGGGCTAGGTCTGCTAGTCCTCATCCTACTAAACGGTCCTCCGCTGCTGACCGGGCTGAGGAAAGGAAACGTAAGGCCTTTGAAAGGCAATATCTTCTTGCCCAACAAAGGGCTCAACCTTCTCATCGACAACTCTCTCCAAACAGGCCACTTCCTGTATCTCAAGCTCCAACTGGGTCGGCGCAATGCTCTTCTGATGTTCAGCATTTGAGAGCTGCGGCTTTCCTGTCTGTTGTCCCAGGACCCGGTGCACCGGCCACCCAACCTCCGGTAAAGGCACCTCCAGAGGCTACTTATACACCAACTGCAGCCGGTCTTCGTCCCTCTGAAGGCCTCCAACCTGCTCTGTCGCGGGACATCCAGGATCTCGTATCTCAGACGGTGTCTCGCATCCTGTCTTCTGATCCTCACCAGGTGCCTCACGTTCCTGTCCTGGCACAGCCCTTCTTGCCTCATGTGTGTGATGATCCGCGACTTGCCTATTCTTATCGTCAGGATCCCCTCTTCATGGAGGACTCTCCTTGGGAGGAAGAGGAGCTCGAGGAAGGGGAATTATCTGAGGATGATGACCTAGCTCCGGAAAGGCCAGCCTTTACGGGACTTTTCCGACCTTCCATGTTCAAATCCTTGCTCCACAAGGCCAAGGTTACAACTAACACGGGGATTGCTCCGTCTCAAGCATCTCAGGCCTCGGATCCTAATCCCCATGGTGACTTATTTCTCCTGCAGAAACCGGACCAGGACTTTATTCCATGCCCGGAGTTATTCACTGATGTAGTTCAAAGGCCCTGGTCTCAGCCGGCCTATATCTCGGCTCCCTCTGGTCTTGACAAACACTTGTATTGCTCTGATCCTTCCTTCCAGGACCTGATCCAACTACCCGCTGTGGACCCCCCTGTGGCCCACCTTACGTCTTCCTCGGTGATATCTAATGATATCCTTGATGGTCTTAAGGCCGAAGACAGGAAGTCTGAGCTGTCTCTCCGCAAGACACATCAAGCCGCCGCTTGGGCCATCAGGTCTTCTACCGCTACTTACTTCTTTGCCCACACATCACTAATTTGGATGCGCCAATTACAGGAGCGGCTTCCACATGAAGACAACAGGCTGCACCACGACATAAATAAAATCATTGCAGCCACTGAGTACTGTGCGGACGCATCCTTAAATTCAGCTAAATTTTCTTCCCGGGCACTTGTCTCCAATGTCACCACCCGGCGTCTTCTTTGGCTCCGCCACTGGAAAGCGGATCTCAAATCAAAGTGGAAGCTGGCATCTGCTCCCTACAAGAGTTCCCTCCTCTTTGGAGACACTTTAGACCCTATACTTGTGGAGGATAAGGATAAGCGTAAAATCATGCCATCCTCCTACAGACGCCACGATAGGCGGTTTGCCCCTTATGGCCAGCGCCAGCCATTTCGGACTGATTCCGGGCCCAGGGGGTCCTATTTTTCCAGACAACAATATTCCTATGGAGGAGATCGGGTCTTTGATCGCCCTGCCTACCGTGATCGAGGCAGAGGCCAACCCTCCTCCAGATGCCAGTACCGCGGAGCATCCAACCGACCTTTCCGAAGGGGCAAGTGACTATTCCGCAGAGCTACCTATCGGGGGTCGTCTTCTCCATTTCTTGCCCCAATGGACCTCTTCCACAACGGATGCTTGGGTCCTTCAGACTGTACACTTCGGTCTCACCTTGGACTTCCTCTCCAGCCCTCCGAGCCGCTTCCTGCGGTGCCCTCTTTTGAACAATCCGGCAAAGAGGGCATTAATGGAAGCAGAGGTACAACACCTACTCGACATCTGCGCTATCGAACCAGTGCCGGTAGAACAACGGGGCTCCGGGTTCTACTCGCGCCTGTTTCTCGTCCCCAAGTCCTCCGGGGACTGGAGAGGGATCTTGGACCTGAAGGCATTGAACAAGTTCGTCAGATACCACCATTTCAAGATGCACTCGCTCAAATCGATCCTGCAGGGCGTCCGACGAGGCGACTTTATGACATCAATCGATCTCAAAGAGGCTTACTTGCATGTCCCGATCTGTCCCTGTCATTGATGGTTTCTTCGATTTGCCTATGCCAGCAGGTACTTCCAGTATCGGGCCATGCCGTTCGGCCTCTCGTCCGCCCCTTGGACCTTCACGAAACTGCTGGCGACATTAGCAGCATCTCTGCGACAAGTCCCCATCAGGATTATGTGCTATCTGGACGACATCATTATCCTTTCTGCCTCTCGTCATCAGGCTGTCGTCAATCTGAAGGTCGTTTCTCGTGTCCTGCGACAACACAGATTCTCCCTGAACCTCAACAAAAGTCAAATCTCGCCTACCACTCGCATCCTCCACCTGGGTGCTCTTATAGACTCCATCAGCTGCCGGGTTTTCCTATCCCCCGACAGGATTCACAGCATTCAGTCATCAGTGACCAAGGTTCTTTCCCGCAGGTCAGTGCCCCTGATCACCTTGTCCCAATTACTCGGCAAGCTAATTTCGTGCATCTCCATTGTCCCGTGGGCTCGTCTACACACTCGCCCCCTCCAATGGTTCCTCCTGCCCTATCAGAGATCCCACCGGGCCTGTTCGAACATCATCGTCCTACCAGTTACAGTACGGCTGTCTCTGAGGTGATGGATCTCCCCGTCCATATGGAAGGCTCCTTCTTTCTGGAACCCAGTCTCTTAACCCTGACGACGGATGCGAGTCAATTCGGCTGGGGCGCCCATCTGCAGTCGTTAGTTGTCCAGGGCCGCTGGTCCATTCGGGACTTGCGGCATGACATAAATTGGCTGGAACTGCGAGCGGTCCACCTCGCTCTCCGTCATTTCAAAACAACTGTGAGAGGGCATCATGTTCTAGTCCTAACGGACAATACAACAACAAAAGCCCACATCAACAGAGAGGGGGGAACTCGTTCCAGACAACTGATGGAGGAGGTGACGAGGATGCTCCTTTGGGCAGAGAAGAACGTTCTCTCACTAACAGCCAAACACATCTCCGGGGTCGAAAACATCACCGCAGATTGGCTCAGCCGGACTCCAATAGATCAGGCAGAGTAGCGTCTAGCTCCGGCTCTGTTCGGGGAGCTGTCAAAGCAGTTCGGCCTTCCAACGGTCGACTTGTTCGCAACCCAGCTGAACACCCATCTTCCCCGATTCTTCTCCCGGTTCCCCTGTCCAGGAGCAGAGGGGTGCGACGCTCTTCGGAGCAGATGGCCACGAGGCTTTCTCTACACCTTTCCTCCTCTGCCTCTCATCCCTCGAGTGATTCGTAAGTTGTTGGAGGAGAAAGCGGACCTCATCCTGGTCGCCCCCAATTGGCCGCGTCGCTCTTGGTATGCGGACCTTCGGAGCCTCTCGGTGGAACGTCCTTGGCACATTCCCAACGACCGGATATCTCTCAGCCAGGGGGTCATACTGCACCCAGATCCTCAATGGTTGCAGTTGACCGTCTGGCGTTTGAGAGGATTAGATTGAGGAAGGACAACATTCCGGCCAGCGTGATCCACACTATGCAGCCGCCAGGCGTGCATCCACTAACCGTATATACGATGCCACCTGGCGTGCCTTTTGCACTTGGTGTTCCAAGTCTCATCAGGACCCTACTACTGCCTCTCCTTCTGATGTGCTTGTTTTTCTACAGGACGGTTTGGACCGTGGCCTTGCTCCTAACACCCTGAGGCGACAAGTGGCCGCCCTTAGCACGGTTCTGTCATCTGGGAACGATTGACCTTTGACCCAGAATTCCAGTATACGGACATTTTTACGGGGTGCATCCAATCTCCGTCCTCCGACTGTTCATAGATACCCAACTTGGGACTTGCCACTGGTTCTATCAGCCCTCATGTCACCTCCATTTGAGCCTCTGGATTCTATATCTCTACGATATCTAACTCTTAAGGTTGCTTTCTTAGTGGCGATTACTTCGGCGAGACGAGTGTCCGAGTTGGCGGCGCTTTCGGTACGGCCTGACCTTTGCGTGTTCCATCCCAATAAGGTGGTTCTTCGTACAGATCCTGCCTTCCTGCCAAAGATAAATTCTCTGTACCACCGTTCCCAGGAGTTAATTCTGCCTGACTTTTGTCCGGCTCCTAACCATCACCTTGAACAACAATGGCATACCTTGGACGTTAAACGAGCTCTCCGCCGCTACATCAAGCGGACTGTGCGTCCTTCCGTAAATCCGAAGCCTTGTTCCTGTCCTTCAATCCTTCTAACTTAGGCATGAAGGTTTCCTCATCCACGATAGGCCGTTGGATCAGGACCTGCATCGTCACGGTGTATCGCACCAGACGGACTCCTCTGCCAGGAAGGATACTTCGGCACTCTACACGTAGCGCAGCCACCTCAGCGGCTTGGGCTTCCCAGGCTTCCATCCTTGACGTCTGTAGGGCTGCCACATGGACTACCTTGACTTCCTTTGTTAGACATTACAAAATTGACTCCTTTGCCTCGGCTGAAGCTTCTTTTGGATGTCGAGTTCTGCAGTCTGTCCTGGCTGTTCCTTCCCGGGATGACGCAGCCTCCCACCCTTCTTCTAACTCATTATTTGGATTCTCCAGGCAGCGCGCTGGAGAACGAACGTTGTCTTACTGAACGTTCCTTCTCTGCACGCTGATGGAAAATCCAACCCACCCCATGGCTGCTTCCGGCCAGGACTTCCTTGTTTCTGTCTCCTTTTGTTGTTTCAGGACTACCATCCTCTATTGACTTCGCAAATGAACTGGGGCTTAGCCAGGCAAAGGAGGAGTGGCCAGGATGTTTCTTAAAGAAACAGCACCCAGTCCAGCAAGGAAGCTGAGGAATCTACCCATTATTTGGATTCTCCATCAGCGCGCAGAGAAGGAACGTTCAGGTAAGACAACGTTCGATTTGTTAAAAACAGGTCGTGCCAGTCTACTATTGCTTTGTTTGACAGTGTGATTAGATTAGTAGATGAGGATAATGCTGTGGATGAAGTAGACTTCAGTACACCATTATATAAAGTAGATCATAACCTTCTTTTTGATAAACTGGAAAGTTATGGGATGGATGGTCCCACTACCAGATGGATTCACAGTTAGCAGAAAAACTATAACCAACATATGATCCATAGTGGTCTATATCTCCATGGAGGGAGGTATGCAGTGGGGTACCTCAGGGTTATCTCCTGGATCCAATACTCGTCAATGTCTTCATAAATGACTTAAATGGAGGAATAGAGGAGATGCTCCTAAAATTTGTGGATGACACAAACCTGTGGGGTACTGCTGACAGAAGACAGCCTCAAGGTTCCAAAGGATCTCGATAGACTTGAATTTTGGCCCTATTCAACAACATGTTTTCAGTGATGAGAAATAAAAGATTCTGTAACTGAGGCAGGAAAAACCAGATGCACAAGTACAAGATAGACGGTATCTGGCTTAATAATAGTATTGATTATTGATTAAGTATAAGCACAAGAAAAGACAAATTTGTGTGAATCCCTCTCTTGCCAGGACTGTCTCCTGCTGATTGAGTAGTAGCTGTGAGTCTAGGAGAACCCCCAAAATGTACACCAGATATGTCCAGAGTAAAAAATGGCATCTTACCAGATTCTGGGAGATCAAAAGCCACTCTACCATGACAGCGTTCAGTTGAAGTCAGTTCAGCATCCCCTGTTCAGCCAGAAGATGGAGATGTATACCTTGCCTCGTACCAGTAAATGACCTTAGCCAGCAGTTTCATGTAAATGTTAAAGAGAGGATATACCGTAGATCTAAGCCCTAAGGGGCCTTGCATTGCAATGACTGAAATTGGCCACTGAGAAATGAGAACTGTTGCTAAACAGTGCCTCCTACTCCTAGCTTCCTAAGATGGCTCCAAAGGACATCATGTTTCATGGTATTGAAAACCCCTGAGAGATGAGGAGAATCAGGATAGTTGTACCTCCCTTGTCCTGAGACCAGAGGCCAGTACCAATTCCATTTCAGTATTGTATTTTGGCTGAATTAGATTGAAAAGGGTCCAGATAATCTGCTTTATCCAGGGCCCTTTATAGCTGGGTGCCAACCACCCTCTCAACAACCTTCCCTAAAAGACAAAGTTGGAAACTGGTTGAAAGTTGTCTAAAACTATTGGGCCCAAGGATAATCTTTTGAGATTATCCAGTCAAGTCAGTAACTCCCTCTAGCAAAGAGGTACTAACAACTGCTTAGGCCCAACTTGATGCCATCTTCCTGGAAGCCCTGACCAACCAAGTGGCATGTGTCCAGAATATAGCTAGTTGGACTTACAGTCACAAGAACTCCGTCCACTTCCTCCAGACCAATTGTTTGAACTCCCAGATAACAAAGCTCAGACATTTTTCATCCACTTCCAAAGGACCTGCCCAATAAAATCCAACTCTGAAATTCAGTAACTATGTCTAGTATATGTTGTGAATATTCCTACAGTGACACTGTAAGAGCTCCCCCATCTCCTCTCCATCTAGGAGGGACATGATCATGTGAAAAAGGACAATTGACATCTATCTGTAGATGCAATAATGGTAGAGAAATAAATGCACAGGGTAAATTCTAATGAAACTCTTACCTGTGCTTCTTGATTTCACTCTTTGTTCTTTTCCAGTGGCGCTCTAAGCCTCTCTTGTGAAACCAGATTTGAAATTAAGAGGAATTTCCTAACTTGTGACAGTTGTAAAGCAGTGGTACAACTTGTTTCTAAAGTTGGTTTGAAAAAAAAATTGGGATGGAACAGGTAGTCCTTGCTTAATGACATTTATTTAATGACCATTTGACGTTAGGACAGTGCTGAAAAATAGTGACTTACGATTGATCTTCACATTTAATACTGTTGCAGTGTCCCCATGGTCAAGGGATTGCACTCCTTATGACAGTGGCAGTACCCTGCAATCACCTGATCGCCATTTGAAAACTTCCCAGCTGGTTTCCAACAAGCAAAGTCACTGGGGAAGCCAGAAGGTCGCAAGTCATGATCATGTGATCTGTCACTGAACAATTATGGATGATTCATTTAACCTCATGGCAAAAATGATTGTAAAATTGAGTGTGATCACATGATGCCCCACTTAACAACTACACTCTTAACAACAAATTATCCAGTCCCTATTGATCATAAGTTGTTGTTTTTTTGTTTTGTTTTGTTTTGTTTTTTTGCTTTAATTTATATGCCGCCCTTCTCTGGAGACTCAGGGCAGCTTACATGCGTTAAGCAATAGCCTTCATACTTTTGTATATTTATACAAAGTCAGTTTATTGCCCCACAATCTGGGTCCTCATTTCACCTATCTTTGAAAGGATGGAAGGCTGAGTCAACCTTGAGCCTGGTGAGATTTGAACTTGCAGTAATTGCAAGCAGCAGATGTTAATAACAGTGCTTTAGACCACTGTACTACAGGCTCTTGTAATAATTGAGGACTATCTGTACGAGGATTGTTAAAAACTGGTTTTTAAAAGTTGAGTTCATCTACTCTGATTTTTCCTTTGCTCACAATGATAAAAATATCAGGCCTATAAAAATAATTGAGTTCCATTTTTACAGATTCTGTAAATATCAGTATCATAATTTTGTTATATGATTTTGATGAGTTATATAATTATTCAAGAAATGCTTAACTTTATTTTTCATTTTTTAGTCTGATCTTATTTTTTTAAATAAATTCTAAATGCGGTAGTTGCCCTGAGTTTCATAAAATTCCTAATTCTATGTTCAATATGTTTATTTAAAAAAAATTAATGACCTTTTTAATAATGGCATGTTTTAAGTATCTGCCTTCGTTCAATTTGTTATTCTTCACCTCAGAATTGTGCATATTTGGTCACATTCCTACCAATTCCAGACCTGTAAAAAAAAATCTGAACTTTTCCTTGTTTCTAATATGGCCATGTGGATGGTTATTTGCAAGCTTAAAATAGTCTGCAAAACCTGAGCATAACTAGCTGTCTCACTGTCTCTCTCTCTCTCACTCTCTTCCCTCTCCCTCTGTCCTTGTGAAAAAATACTCCTGATGCAACAGTCTCTTGTTTTTGATGAAATTCAAAATCTGAAATTGCCTAAGGAAGTGGGATTGCATTCCACCTTTTCCCAGATCATATACAGACTCTGCTGCTCTTCTTGCTCTGTCTTGAACTACTCTGTTGCAACTAAGGACAGTTTCTGGCATCTATGCAGATTTTCTTCCTTTTAGGGTGTCTGCTTCTTAGACAGCAACTTAGGTGGGCAAGTTTAGTACTTGCTTTTCCACCTCGTTAATTTGCTCAGAGCCTGGACCTGAACTTGATTCTGCTGCTTTATAGTAATTGTGTCTGCTATAGCTATGTCCCTGATTTCTACAGAAGACTTGGAAGAATTGCTTGCAGTCAGGAATAGCAGATGCATCTTTGTTAATCCTCTTTCATTCCTGATTTGTCTTCCATGTGTGTTCTGCTAGATCTTCTCTATGTAGCACAGCAGGCTTCCGCTTTCCATTTAAAATGTAGTTTTACGTGCACATTCTGTATGGCTTAGGCAAACAGCAGTTGTAAGTGTGATGCCTAAGCCAAGTGTTGGTCATTAAGGAATATGGCCTTTACAATGGAAATCATCACTTCAGTTTTCCTCCTGGCCCTTACTGAATATCCATTTACTATTACAATTATTTACTGCTTAGTAGAAAAGCATCCACATTCTCTTATTGGAAAATTCTTCATTTCATTTAGATTTGACCTGTTCACTTGGGTCTTCACTTGGGGATAGTCTTGAAATATTCAAAAAAAAAAAAAAAATGAATAGGGGTTTTTTTTGGCAAAACCTCTTTTTTGAAGGCTTACCACTACAATAGGTTGGGTCATATTTGAAATATTGCAGCTGGTGTTTGACATAATAGTGTTGTTGTTCACCATGCAGCAAAGTATTGTGGCTTACAGAATGAAACCGTGGAAGTTCCAAGTTTCTTCTTCCAGAAATCTTCTGGGTCTTTGTACCTTGATACCCATCTCCCAATACCCTTTCAAGACAGTTTAAATCTCTTAATAAATGGACAAATATCAGATTTGGGGATATAATTTAGCAGCATATTATATTTTTAAATCTAGTCTTCCTCTGGGAAAGTTGCTGCATATAAAAATAATATCTAAATAATATTAATAATAATAATAATATTCCTGTTTCAGTGTACTAAGTACGTTATTGTCCTGCTTGGAAAATCTTCTGAGCTTCTACATGGATAACAGTTATTTTATTTTATTTTATTTTTTTATTTATTTTGGTTTAATTTATATGCCACCCTTCTCCGGAGACTCAGGGCGGCTTACAATGAGTTAAGCAATTAGTTTTGACCTCCCCCACCCCCCCCCCCCCATCCTTCTCCTTTTTTCCTTAGAATTAGAGTTACACACTAACTCTGCATTAATTCATCTTAGTTGGCAATTCCTCAGGCTGGCAATATCAAGTCTTCATAAATCTTATTCCAGAACATAGTCCCACTCTGGACTATGGATCTTTTTCCCATTCTAAATAAGTTTTCACAATTCAATGATCTTGCCATACATCTTCATTGGGGTTTTTTTATAATTTTTTTTTATCCCGCCTTTCTTAAATCTGAAAAAGTGAAGACTCTCTTTTCCAGCAGGTTCATCACTGCTTGCTAGGAAGATTACATGACAGACAGCACTTATTGAAAATACTGTGACCCTGATTACAAGTATTTTTAAAATATATTCCTTGTGCATTAGAGGACATATTCCAAAACACAAATACTGACTGGGTTCATACTGTATATTGTGTACAGTTTGCTTAGTTACAGCTTAATATTTTCTGTTCACACAACTACTGAATGGGACTGATGGTGAGTCAACAGCAGGTAAGAGGAGGAGCCGCTATGGGACAGAGATGACAGTTGCTCTTTAAAAATTATGATATAAATCAACTTGATTTAAATCAAATCCACTCTGAACTATTGTAGTTTATGTATCATGATTTCTGGGAATTAACATAAATCAAATGCTCATGGCTACTTGAATTATGTATGATATATGTACTGCTATACTCCGTGTTTCCCTTTCCTACACATGGACCAAATATAACCATCTTATTTATTGTACTTTGCCTTCCCTGACCTGGGACATCAGATGTTTTGTAGTATATCCTGAATATCATTAGTATATGGTTGTTTATAGCATTGGCTAAATTAAAGAAAGAACATTAAAGGATGTCACATTCTGGTGTATGTAATTAAGATGAACACTTGAGTAAACTTCAGGCATAGTAATTTGAAAAATCCCAAAAGATCCTGAAAATAGATAAATCACTAGCTGATTTTTATTTTTACCTTTAACTCTCAGGATTTTAACAGAAATGTTGCCAATTACTTCATTTTTATCTAAACAAATTTACTTTTAATGTAAGATATAACAATAATAAAGCTTAAGAACAATTTTACTTATAGAAAATATTGGTGCTCAAACATAGAAAAATACAGAGTAAAGATTACACAGCTGCAAATGGAGGTGAAATGTTCTAACATCAATGTACCTCAGATGTGGGAAAGTACATTTAGAAGCAAAAAAAGAAACAAAATTAAATTAATTTCAACATTGCTACACATAGTTTACAAACTGCTGGTCTTTATAAAACTAAAGTTCCTTAATAATTACCGCTTGCGGATAATTGCTAAGACAGCTACTCAGCCTGTAACGTCTGCAAAGACTTATAACCTAACTACCAACGAAGCTGGATTTTATTGCTGAGTAATTTATTGCTTCATATTACTGAATTCCTGCTGTTTTTGCAATTGAATGTGATTGTGATAATTTGATCATGAATAACCATTGAAGTATAGAGAGGTACCTTACCAATTAGGGAGGAAGGGGCTGTGTGTTTGTGTTTATATGTGCATGTTGACTTGTGCACAAATACGCGCATGTCAACATTTTTTAATCACTTCATCTTCTCAGGGAATTTCCTTATTTTTCCAAATTTGGGCAAATTCTTGCTGCTATTATAATATGTATTATTAAATAAATTACCCCTTTACTATATTTCCCATTTATAATTCCCAATAGGAATAGTTCTGGTTAATATTCTATTTCTTCTCCAGTTAATTCTGCCAGCCATAAATGAATTTTCCACCAATACTCTTTTGCTTTTTTACATCACCACCACATATAGTAGTACGTGCTGTGGTTGCATTTCCAACGTTTTGGTGATAAATTTCTAAACATTTTTGCCAGTCTTGTTCTCCACTATTACTTTGGCTTCTTGCTTAGAATATATCGCCGAAAACATTATCGAATGCTTTTTGGGTGTCTAAAAATAGTGCCACCTGTCACTGTGTATCTCATAATATTCTAAAACATCTAGTATTATTCTTATATTATTTTTCTTTTGCCTTTTTGGTAAGAAACCGTTCTGATCGATATGAATATACTCATTTAGAAACTTTTTTAGACAATCGGCTATTATTGATGTGAATATTTTATAATCTGTATTTATAAGAGATATGGGCCTATAGTTTTTAATTAGCATCCTATCAGAGTTCTCCTTTGGTATCAGTGCAATATTTGCCTCCACCCATGATGATGGTATTTTTGCCTCTCCTAACACTACGTTATATACTTCAAGTAAGACTTGGACACAATGTTCTGATGGAACAGTGGCAAAATAAGTGGTTAAAAGAATTGAAATTTACATTATTTTACAACTTGAAGGATATTTTTTAATAAAATGATGTACCATCAGTAGGTGACTTCAGAAATATTATCTGGAGTGTATAAAGGTACTTCAAATTTATGTTAGAAATGTGGACACAATGAAGGGTCATTTTATCATATTTGATGAATTTGTAAAAAAAAAATCAGAAATTTCTGAATTCAAATATATAGAGTAATGTAACTTTAAAGATGAACCTTCAACTGAAACCATAACTTTTCTTGCAGGGATTAATGGACAATCAGAGCCTTGGAAGGTTATTTTTAATACAGTATATGATTACTGTATAAAATGAGACATGCACAAAATGGAGGCATTTTGAAATAACCACAACAGAAGAATGGTTGATGAAGATAGACAAAGCTAGCACAGTGGCAAAATTAATTTGATTAGAAAAAGATCAACAATTACATTTATCAATAATTGGAAACCCCTTATAAGATTTTTTTATGACAACAGAGAAAAATGAGCTTAAGATTTGAAGATTAGAAAGGGTAGTTTATGGAAAGGAAATTATAATGCAACCATAGGGAGAGGGAGTAAAATATAAGTGTATTTATAACTGCTGTCAAAAAGATCAAAAGCTGTTTCCCTAACAACTTTTCTTTTTTCTTTCTTATACTATTCTTCATTATTTCTTTTGTTACTTTTCTAATATTTATAGTTTTAAAAATTCATAAGAATTATTTTTTTTTAAAAAAAAGGAATGCTGTTTCAATGATTTCTGAAGGTTTTCTGAAAACCTTCAGAAAAAGGTTTTATGGGTCCCACTAGTTGACACTATTTAATGGGACCCAGAATATTCTTACTTTGTTATAATATAAAACAGACAGAAATTACAAGAGTAGGTGATCCCTCAAATAACCAGGTCTTGTGCTATGAAGTGCTTAGGTCAGTGATAGCTAACCTTTTCTAGACCGAGTCCCCAATTCATGCGCACATGCCCAAACCCCCAAAATGCAATGTGCCCTGCCCCCACACATGCGCATGCATACGCCCTGCCCCCGCACACACCCTGTTCCTGTGCATGCATGCGTGGCTCCCTGCACTCACCCCACACATGTGGACCCTGTGCACACACCCTGCACCCCCACATATGCACACATGGCCCCTTCACACATGCACCACCACCCACGCATGGACACGTGCCCCATGCATGCACCCCACGCATGTGCGGCAGAGACCCAAAGACCAGCTGGGCAGTGGGAGGTGCGCGGCAGAGCTGAACTGGGGCGATGGCTCGTATGCCCACAGAGGTATTAACCAGTACCTTGAACTGTATCTGGAAACATTACTGATAACATGGGATCCAAAAGCTACTCAAAACTATTAGATATAATTGGTCTGGTCTTAGAGATTTAAATTCAATCATGGTAGACAGGTAGCTTCTAACAATCATATTTATATGCCATGGATTGCCATTTCTTCCTTGTGTCAATTGTTCTGTTTAGATCTATTGGAACACAATTCCCCTTTGAAGGAAAACAAAGTAAGAACTGAAGAGTTCTGCCATCTCCTCAGCACCTATTATTATCTTGTCTTCCATTTTCTCCCATCACTGGGTCCACCATCCTTTTACTACTACAGTAATATAGCCAAAAAAGCTCTTTTTGTTGTTTTCATGGGGAAGCTACCTGTCATGACGTATCTGTAACTGAAAACAGCAGAGCGATTATTGTTTTAAAATATGCTCAATCTTACTGTATGTCCTTTCCAGAGAGAGGAAAAGCAGCTTGAGCTATCCTTGGAGGCTCTTATCAGTCAAGTGGCTGACCTGAAGAATTCCTTGGTCAGTTTCATTTACAAGCTGGAGAATGAATATGACCGTCTCACTTGGTAAGGTTTCATAGCCAGCTGGTATTGGTGGGAGGGGACAGTATTTCATGTAATATTTCATCTTATTTAGGGAACCTGTCAAAATACATTGAACTCAATTCAAAACTTAGTCCTTACTAGTTCCCAGTTTATTTGGAGAATGAGCAAATTTTCTGATTTTAGGATGTAACTGCCTATTATGTTTTTAGCAAAGCCTTCAGTCCCTTCCTTTTTCATCTTTGTGTGAGTTTCATGAAATTGAGTGGCAATTATTCTGGAATAAATCTATAAAGGTTCAGGCTGTAAAACAAATGATCTCTGTAACAAATATTCTTTGTTTTGGAACATTTTTTAAATATAACAATATAAAATCAGTATACTTACTCAGAATTCACTGGGCTTTGAACAAGTGTCATTTTTAATTTTTTGACCTAACAAGATGGTCAAAGTTAGATTTGTTTGGCTCTACCCAGTATTAACATTAAGATCTGTCTTTCTATTAAGATCCTTTTGAAAATTCCTTGGCTGTCAAAGGCTCATTTATCTGACACACAGAAGAAGGCATTCTCCTGTGTTGCAACAAGAAAAGCATAAAATGAACTCCCCCAGAAGCAGTGTTTGGTACACATGACTCTTTAAAAACTAGCCAAGATATATTTCTTCACCAAATTATCATTGGCAAGAGCAATAGCACTTAGACTTGTATACCGCTTCATAGTGCTTTCACAGCCCTCTCTAAGCGGTTTACAGAGTTAGCATATTGCCCCCAACAATCTGGGTCCTCAATGCTTTCATTGGTTTTAATTTGCCTTTGAGTTTCTAAATTTTGTGTTTTGAATTTAATCATTGGCTCCCTTGAATATGTAGAAACCAGAATATATATTGTATAATTAAATATTCCTTATAGGAAAATCTGTACATGGCATATGTTAGAATTAAAGTGGTTATGCTCAATGAGTTCTATTTCTTCGTTAGAGCATTCTGATCTAAAGATTAATTTAATTCCCTCAAATGTATCCCCAGATGTTTGTTTGATATAATTCACGTATTTCTATTTCCATCCTTCTGCCTTAGGCCCTCTGTGCTAGATAGTTTTGCTCTGCTCTCAGGGCAGCTTAATACTCTGAACAAAGTGCTGAAGCATGAGAAGACTCCACTGTTACGTAATCAGGTTATTATCCCTTTAGTGTTATCGCCAGATCGGGATGAAGAAATAATGGTAAGAATTTGACTCAGTGTGTAAGGGAAAAAATAAATTATAGGTAGTCCTCGATTTACAACCACAATTGAGTCAAAAAATTTCCCTTGCTAAGCAAGACAGTTGTTACGTAAGTTTTGCCTTTTCTTGTCAGAGCTGAATCACTGTAGTTGTTAAGTTAGTAACATGGTGGTTAAATGAATCTGGCTTTCCCATGGACTTTGCTTGTAAGAAAGTTGCAGAAAGTGATCACATGATCCCAGACACTGCATCCATCACAAACACATTCCGGTTGCTAAGCATCCAAATTTTGATAATGTGACTGGGGATGTATGAAGTATGAAAAATGGTTGTCACTTTTTTCCGTGCACTGTAACTTCAAACAATCACAAAACAAATAGCTATAAGTCGAGGACTATGTGTACTGAACAATGATTCTCTTATCAGTGAAGAAAAAGTTGAGTGAATAATGCAAAGCTTGCAAACTTTCACAAAGACAAATATATAGAAGGAGTAGGAAACCAAGAGAATTTTTCTTCTTCCTACAATCTAAAGTATTTGATTAATAGAAATAGGTGTTATGGATACTACTCTGTATGACAATAGAATAAAAAGACATAAATATGATATTATTGAATAGTAATAGTATGAAAAGTTTATTTTTGATCAGTGACAAGCTAAGTAGCTAAATATAATGCATAAAAGCAGGGTTAAATACCATAAAATTACTATATAACCTGCCAATTAAAATTTACAAGTATAGGAATTAAGCAAAAGAGAACAATATATAATAAAGCAAAAGTGAGTAAATAAGAATAAAATTTAGATAAAAGAATAAAAGGACTTCTTTGTAACATTATTCCAGGATTAGGATATCTAAAGACTTATTTTAGCAATAGCTACCAATAAGAATTTGACAACTCTGTAATAGGATGTTTGACCACATTTCCCTCCCTGAAAGTTTGATCTCTACTAGAATGTTGTATTGGTATGCCAACACATAGATGGAACAATTAAGAAATTCATGTCCCAGGTTCATTATGGCGAGAAGAACAATTTCTTTCATTAAATGGAATTTTATGAACCATCCATCCAATTTTGCTAAAGATAAAACATGAAGGCTTTACAGTATCCTGAGCAAACCAGATTGAACGGGTAGTTTGCAGATCTAAATGCAACTTTATATTTTGGAACCCACCCTTGTAGATTGCCTATAGCACTCAAGTCTGTCTGACAAGGAATATCATAATAATGGTAGACTTTAGACAGCAGTTAAAGAAATGCTTTGCAAAGCTTAAAAATAAGCTCTTACAGCCAAAAAGAAAGCATTAAAATTACAGGATTGGATTTTAAACTGGAAGCAATTATCAAATGCTATATAGCTCAAGATTCAGTTGCACAACAAAATTGTATATAGGGAATAGTTACCTTAAAAGAGAGGCCAGCATATGTTTATAGGTGAAGTCAAGCCATTTTGTTATTATATGGAGCAATATAATAGAAAAAGATATATGCATCTTTGTGTGTGTGTGCATACACACATTCATGTGATGAGTCTGTGAGTCATGTGGTGAGTCTGAGTCTATGCATGGGAAAAAGAGACATTAAATCCAGATCTTTACTAAATTAGCTCAGAATATAAGTTTTCCTGTATCATGTTTAAAAATTGCTTTTATATGTATTGCTTTACCTTTTAAATATCAAATATTTATTACGGTCAAAGACCATTACAATTAAAACTTCTCAAAGAGTATCTAGTTAAAAGTTCTAGAATCAAAGAAATCAAATCTATGTTGTAATCATAACCATATTTGTTAAACAAGTTAAGGATAGAGTACCTGCTTTTGAAGCTGCACCTGGGCTATGCACAGGTGACAGAATTATAAATGTGAATGAGAAAAGTGTCATAGGAAAGACATATACTCAAGTAATTGCTTTAATTCAGAACAGTATTTGAGGGGCTGCAAAGAAAAGGGGGTTGGAAATTAGAGTTAAGATTTAAGGAAATGTATGGTATAAAGTAACTTAGCTTATTATTATCATCTAATAAGAAAAGATTAACATATTTGAAAAAAACAAAGAAATGAATGATTGTAATGCTATATAATTAATTGATTTTTATTAAGATGTTGGGTTGTATTATTTGAAATACATATATTTGACAAAGTAATTGAAAATTAGAGTTAAGATTTAAGGAAATGTATTTAAAGTAATTTGGCTGATTATTGCTAAAGAAATGGATAATTATAATGCTACATAATTAATTGATTTCTATTAAGATGTTGGATTGTATTATTTTGAACAGTTGACAATGAAACATATTTGTGATCATAATAAGGGAATACAAGGAAATATTAGGAATTATGTTGTGAAATTTTAAATTTAAGGGGTTTAATTTAGAGATGAAGAGGGAAAAATTGAATTTTATGAAGATCAGAAGTTAGAAGAAGGATAATATTGGTCTACAAAAATTAGAATAAATACTATGGCAAAAAGGGAATATATAAATTGTGTTGGAAATGACTAAAATTGTTTAAATTTGTGAACCAGCCAATACTCTGTTCAGAAAAAATACATTGTATGTTTGTTTGTGTGTTTGTGTAAAACATAAAAAAAAACTTTAAAAAAGAAGAAGAAGAAGGAGTCGACTTATTTTCCAAAGCTTATTTCCAAAATGAACAAGGAGCTAATCAGAGAATGCTCATTCATTCTCTATATTTCGGTCAATATTATTTTCAGGATGAATCAAAACTCATCATACAGTAGTACAATGTACACTGATGTATGCTGTATATGGCAGTTTGGTATTATAGTTCAGGTTACAAGCTGTTCCTTCATAATGGCTGACTTACAGATGGTGAAGACGCTAACTCATTGAAATTTATTTTAATTGCTTAATTTTATTATATTAAGAAAGAGAAAAATTAAAAACTTGCAGAGGTACAAGTTTTTGTACCTCTGCAAGTTTTGATACATTTCCAATAATCTGAGGCCTGTGAGTTTAGCTTTGTATTGTTTGATTTTGTTGCAAGATATGAGTCCTAATAGACTGAATATTGCAGCGGCAGACAGAAGGACGAGTACCAGTGTTCAGCCATGAAGTTGTACCTGATCATCTGCGAACTAAGCCTGATCCTGAGGTAGAGGAGCAAGAGAAGCAGCTAAGCACTGATGCAGCTCGTATTGGCACTGATGTGGCACAGGTAGGACAATGACTGATTAACATGGACTGGGAGATAGTCACTGGTCTCAAATCCTACTATACCACATTTCCTTGCAGCAAAGGTTGCTTGAAATCATCAGCAGTACGCCTCTCTGTATGTCAGTAATTATCTGTTTTGTGGATGGATATGTATGTCTGTATATGCTAATTGCTCATTTATATAGGTTCATATACACTCTTAATAGGCATAATTTTTCCCACTCTCAGGTCTCATTGGTACCAATGAGTTCTCAGATCCAAAATGATGCCTACTTCTGATTTTGTCAAGGCAGTGTGGGGTTTCAAACTGTCTCCAGCTTCCAGAATATCTGGCTATAGGCTTTAATGAGTTTCTTCTGCATGAAGTCAGGCAACCTGAAGCACTTGTAAATTCTGACATTATATGATTTTTATGATTGCAGAAACAGATTCAAAGCCTAAACAAAATGTGTTCGAACTTGCTAGAGAAAATCAACAAAGAAGATCGAGAATCTGAAAGTGGAGGTATGATTCTAGATAAGGAGGGAGGACCAAATGAGCTTTAGTGGGGACAACACTATTGATAGACAGAAATCCCAGAAGCAGAGATTAAAGTATGGTAAGAAATAAAACCTACACCTTTGGAAAATTTGGAGACCAGTATGAATGCTTTTCTACCCTATAGGTTTACGCCAGAACAAGCAGACATTCAACCCTGCTGATACCAATGCCCTAGTTGCAGCTGTAGCCTTTGGAAAAGGATTGTCCAACAGACGTCCACCAGGAGTGGGAAGTTCTGTTCCAACCAGTCAGCAAGCTGCCAATGCCATCATAGCTGGTGCTTCTACCATGCAACAAGTACAAATGTCAGGTGCACCAAATCAGCCACAGCCTATGCTTGGAGGAGTGCAGATGCCACAAGCAGGGCAACCAGGTAAAAAGAATCACAGAGACAAATATATAGTCGTACTGTTAGGACAATAGGAAGTGTCCCACGAAAATTAAATTTTGTGTAAACAGACAGGCTTTAAAAAAGAACAGCTATTTGGGACAAGATATGCGATACCCATTTCTTCCACATCATTTTAGGAAGGGATATAGCAGCGTATGATTTATATTAACATTAGCCAGGTGTCTGTGATCCTGGAGATGAGATAGAATTGTATTAAATATAGGAATGTCCATTATACTGAGAATAAGTGGCTAGTGATCAAAATCAGGGAAAGGCTACTCTCATGTCCAGCTGGATGCCTTTAGTTACCATAGGAAAATAGGATAGTGGGGAAGTTAAGTCTTTTTTCTTATTCATCAGGTTTCTTATTTAGTGCATAAAACGCCTGAGAAACTTGCACAAAGTGATGTTAGAGTTTGAGTGAGTGATTAAATGTACTTCCCTCAAAAATATGTACAAGAAAGAGCTAGAGATAGTAATAAACATATTGCCTCCTAAATTGGTCAGATTCTTATTACATTACTAAACCCAGCTTTTTTCATCTCTCCAGGTAAGATGCCCAGTGGCATAAAAACCAATATCAAATCTGCTTCGATGCATCCCTATCAAAGATGAGTGGGAAGTATTCTGGTCTATTGCTGGTCCTGGATTTCATTTCCAAGTCAACACTTCTTCAAGTTGTTCTCAGCAATTAAACTTGGAGTCTTCCCTGAAGATCACTTGGATCATTTATTAATACAACTGCATTGATCCAGGATACAAGAATATAGACATGTATTTTTCATTCCAAATGATAGAGGCAATTTTGAGACAAGAGACTGGTTCTAAGTCAAGATGGTAAACAACTTTACTTTTTGTTTACTAATGTAAGCAGCCTGATTCCTTGAGTCGGTGCACCTGTTTTGGAACTGCCTGTTGGTGACTGAGATTATATGAGACATGCAAGTTATAACCTTTTTTTAAAAAAAGAATAATAAAGTTCAAGTGTTCTTTCTCATGTGGGGTTTGGGGGGTTTTTTTGTACTTTTAGGTGGTTCATGGGAAAATCTGTAGCTTTGTCTTGGCTGCACTTTTCATACAGTGCTTAAAACTTGTACCATTAGATAGGCCAACAAATAATCTACTTTGACTCCTCTCTGAGATTCTGCTGTTCAATCCCATTTTTCATTGACTGGGGGAGGGGTAATATTCTAGCTCTTGGTTTATTGTTATAGAAATTTTGTCGAATAATCAACTACTGGCCAGGCACAGTGGATAAAACATGTTCAAATTTTATTAATATGACCATATGAAAATGTTTTAAGTGTGATAGATGATTAATATTACAAAGGGTTTCTCAAATGGATGATAATAGTCCTGACACATCTTCCTTGTGTCAGTGACAAAGGAAAGGCACTACTTTTTTTTCTTTTCTTTTTTTTTTTTTGTTGTTGTTGTTGTTGAAATTGATGTGTGGGGGGACCTAGAAGTCGGAAACAACCTGATTACTCTGTGATTATTCAAAGCCATCACTTACAATCTATTAGTTGTCTCAGCCACTGGATTCAGGTTCTGGTTAAGAATAGTAACTTACTATTAAGTGACAACATGAGTATCTACTGCTGCTAGTAGTAGAAAGGATATTAGGTGATACCTAAACAGATGTTTAAATATTTTCAAGGTTGAAAGATAGTTAATGTTCTGTTCCTAGCAGTGGTTGAGCTCAAACTTGATCTTCAAGCTCAAGCTTTTAACTATTCCCACTGAATAACTGTAACTTGTTCCATTTAGTGTTGGTGATTGTGGTAGAGATAACCTGCTGGATCTTTTGGGCCAGCAGCAGGAGCAGCAAAAGCTGTGACTTTTAATTTGGCAGGAGCGTTGGATTCAACCTCTTGTGACTGGGAAATAGCCCTTCCTCAGCCTCAACTATCACAACAAGTGGAAAATTGCCACTATTACAGTGTTCTACAGAAATTAAAAGCATACAAGAAATACATTTACATCCATGGGAATTCAGTCTGCATTTATGGATAATGAATTTCATGTTTCAACGAATTGGAACAACTGTTAATTTTATGAAATTTCAATGTAACATAATTCCTGACTGATCATGAATGATCCTGGAATCAAATATAATTTTTCATAGGTTCTCATGGAATTTCCTGTGATTAAAAACTAATTTGAAATGGATAGCTGTATTATATTCTCATGAGGATCCCTTACTATAAAATATTTTTTACAGTGAAACAAGCCTTTTAATTTGAAAACATAGTTGTCCATCCCACTTTTATATTGCAAATTGTTATTTTTCAGTGTGCTTTTAAAAATAATTTTGTATCTTTAATTCAAAATGGGATGAATTAAATGGAGGGAAAATAAACTCAAATTTCATTCAGTTCCCATACCATTAAGGTTGCCTCATAAAATGACTTGACAATGTCTTTTATTAAAAATATAGTTTACAATTGTAAATGGCATATCTTCTATCCATAATCAAATCTGCTGTGACCCATTATGGTATACAAAATGAATTAACTATTTTACTTGATATGCATTTTATAAGACTTCAAAATTAGATACAACAATGTTTCCCTGTTGTTTCAATCTACATAACATGACAAATCTAAAATGGTTTACTATGTTAATGAATTTGTTTATATTTGCTATGGAGAAAGTTTGTCTGAAGATGGAGGAATCATCTTGTAGTAAAATAGTAATTTGGGAAAGATCATTTTAACTCTCTCCAATAGTTTAATGCATTTCCCCATTCTAACATTTTTCCTTTTGATTGCCATGACAAAGAGATACAATTCCAAATTAAAAGTTACAGTATATTGTATTTCTATTAGAAATTGAATAAAATGCTGTTTTAAATTAAACTTTTTGTACTTTTTTAAATAGTATTTTGAGTTTCAAGACATACATAATACAGAAAAAATCAGAATATTTTACATTACATCTGAATCTAGAGATAACCATTGCTTCACTTCATACTCTGAAGATAACCAGTTCAGTTTCTGAAGAAGCAAAGTCACATGGTGGAAGTAGAAAAAAAAGGAGTGGTCTCAGGTTTTATCTCCCTGCCCCCACCAGCTACTGGAAAAAGGAAGAGAATCACCGCTAGACTGTATTGTCCACATCCAGCCACCTGAGCCAGCCAGCATCATACTGTAATCAGTTGTATCAAAAGCTGCTAAGAGTTCAAGGAGGGCCAGACGGGCTATTCTTACTCCAAGCCCATTAAAGTTCATTGGCAAATTGATGTCGGTATTATGATCCAGCTTGAATGCAGATTGAATGAGGTTCAGATAATCAATGTCCTCCAAGGCTCTCGAGCTGTAGGGTGACCATCTTCATGGGATGAAATATGAAGAAATAGGTTTGCTTATTTGTTTGTATTACATACTTCTTAACTGCCTATCTCCGTTGGAAAATAACAGAACCGTTTCTCACCGACCTCCTTAATTAATTAGATGTATCTTAAATAGTACTAATAAATATATTCTACAAGAGCTGAATTAAGAGTAATATATTAATGCATTTAAAGCTCAATGTCCTTTATTTCACTTTAGCTGGCAAAAAACTTATGTTACATAACATGAAATGGAATGGAATCATGCAGTAAGTATTCATTAGTGTGCCATGATTGGATTTTGATGGCAAAGGAATGCCTCCATCTGAAATTCACCAGCAAATGTAGATTGTTTTGATGATTATGGTAACATGAGTAATGTGTTGCTATGCCAAAAATGTAAAAATAGAAAGGTAAATTCAGAAAAAACTGGTCTGTGTGATGAAAACAAAATGGATGACAGGAACCAATAAGTTTTACACTAGAAAAGTTGAACTATTAAGCACAATTGGCAGATCACCTGAAGGGAAATTACTGTCAAATTTGGCATGTCATATGAACATGTGGATTATATAATTGATGTTCTTCAAAAGGCTTATCCAAAGGTTTTTTTGTATGCTGATAGCAAAGATTAAAGCTTCAAGAGTTAAAATTTGACATCAATTGCCACACAAGAATAAAACTTAAGGTATCTATTGACAGCATCTTGATAGCTGATGAAACATGGGCTCATCATTATGACCTAGAAATGAAGAATCAATCCATGGAATATCAAAAAGCTTCACCTACAAAAGAAAAAAAATCAAAACCCAGGTAGGAAAATTCATGTTACATTTTGGGAATGCAGATTGTGTTATGGACAAGGATTTCTTGAACGTAGCATCACTAATACCTCAAAGCACAACACTGAAAAAGGAAAACGATAATTTAATGAGCATCTATTTGATTCAAATGAAGGGGTGAAAAGGACTGTCAGAAACTGAATGAAGAGACAAAGTTTGTTTTCATGTTGTGGAGACAATAACTTGACACCAATAAGACCAAGGAGCTTATAGTGGATTATAGAATAAATAGATCAGACATCCAGCCCTTGCTTATCAATGGAGACGGAGTGGAGAAAGTGGCCAGTTTTAAGTTTAAGTTTCTGGGTGTTATCATAAAAAAATGACCTGACCTGGGGCACTTATATTGCAACATTGGTTAAAAGGGCCCAGCAGAGATTATACTACCTGAGACTTCTCAGGAAACAACAACTGAATGAAAAACTGCTGGTGACCTTCTAATGCTGCACCATAGAGAGTATTTCAATTTACTGTACCTGTGTATGGTTTGCCAATTGCACAGTTCAGTTGTATAGAATATGAAGGATGTGTGTTTGTGTTTTATTTTTATAGTTATAATGTACACTGAAGATGGCATTTAATTTCATTGTACGAGGTGCAATGACAATAAAGTAAACTAAACTAAGGGTAGAGTTCTTGCCCATCATTGGTAGAAGAGGCTTATCCACTGGTTGAAATGTATAGAGCATGATGGTGATTATGTAGAAAAGTAAATACAAATAAAGAGCTCATTTAAAAGATTATTTTCTTACAGTATTTATTAAAATATCTAAGGCAATGGCATTACTTTTTATTCAGTTAAAATCTGGTAATGGGTGCTTTATTATTTCAATAACTGGCTATTGAAAATGGTATAACTTGTTTTAGTAATTATTTAATAAGACGTTTAGTTGAAGCTCTAATTATGAACTCAACCTTAGGGTAGCCATAATTGGTTTAAAAGTGTAGCAATTTCTCCAAGTTCCAGGTGACAATTGAAAGACTTGAATCCTTTCTACTCTTAGAATTGAATAGTTACTTAAGTTTCTCAGAATTTGAGGTTATTTTTAAATTATCTTTTTGTTGGACACCATATGATTAGGCTTTGCTAAAAGAAAACAAGTAGATTAGTTTAAGCTATCTCTTTCTTCAGCTCTGCTTTTCCACTGCATTTGCTCTTTTTCCCCTTGGTAAGAAATGCTTATGTGAAACGTAACGTTTATAATATTTGAATAATAAACAGTACAATTAATGTTGAGACATTCCTGGTTTTCTTCCTTTTGAGATTTAATCAACATTTTAATATTCCTTTGAAGGTTTATCAGCTTGCATTAAAAGATATGCCTCCATCTTCTTTTCTAAACCTTTAGTCATGTTCCTTTTTAATATCTTTACACCTTGCTTTGTTTGGGAAATTCTTGCCCAAAGCTGTACCCAACTTGGAATTTAAATCTGGTAATTAAGTTGTGGCTAGTGGGGAATTTCAAGTAATAGGAAAATACAAGGATGCCATTCCTCCTCTTCAGGAAATCTTACCAGAACCTAAGAATGAACCACTTCATTTGCTGCATGCCCTACTCAGACAGAAGCTCAGGAAATGGAGATTCAGGTTTGGATAACTACAGGACCGTCCCTAACTAGAGGGGAGGCTGAAATTGCAAAAACTTGCAGGTTTAGTTTATGTTTTAAGTAGAGGCCTCCTTAAGACCGAAACTAATAGTGAAGAATTTCTTCTGAGACCCTACTGACGATAGATGGAGTTGTGGGTTTTGTGACTGTTCACTTTTTATTTTAGCCACTGTCCTGGTGATTTATCTTAGTTGTTTCTGAATTGACTGATTGCTGCTTTTAGACATTGATACGTGTGCTCTTATTTCATGTTTTTGAATGTTGCATTGCATGCATAGCTTTGTTTTCTATTACTATAAAATAAATTGGCTCAAGAGAAAACAATGATTGCCGACTTGCAGTGTTATCTGGCCCATTCTCCCATCACCACAGTATATCTGCAATCTCAACACATCCCTGTAGTAACTTTGTGGACATAACTGAAACTCACTGAGTGAGTACCAACCAACCAACCTGTGTTGCTTGTTGAAGATGATCAAAAGAGGACCACTAAGTTTCAGGCCATGTGTTCATGAGATGGCAGGCTTAGTGGAGGTTTTGAGGCATTCATAATTCTACTTTGTATCCATCACTTCTTAATAATATTAGGATGATCTGATTAACATATTTTGATCTTCTACCATTATTGTCATCCATGAAAAGTAATCTGGCAAAATATTTAGACTTCCAGAATATGTTTACAAAATAGGAAATTAAACCAATTGATTTCCAATCAGTCATGTGCTTGTCCCATAGATTGCATGCCAGGAATATTTATTTATTTATAACTTTTATATGGCCACCCAGGTGCATTTGTTTATAATTACATGGCCACCTATCTGCATTTATTTGTTTGTTTACAACATTTATGTAATTATCCATCATATATCCATACAACATTTATGTAATCATCCATCTCTGGCAGTTCCCAATCAAGAATTAACTTAATATCAGTAATAAAACAACATAAGGATTGGTCAGTCAGATGTATTCATTATAGGAACTCCAGTTGGTTATTGGGCTTTTAAAATAACCACAGTGCACTGAGTGAAGAAAGGAAATATGGCAAATATATAGCAGCTTGTGTTCATTATATTATTAGACTATATTCATTCATGTTTATGACATAGGAAGGCATACAGAGCAATATGTTAGAACACTTAGTCCCTGTTCAAATTGTGATCTAAAATTTAGATGTCCTATTATTATTATTATTATTATTATTATTATTATTATTATTATTATTATTATTATTCTCTTTTAGGTGTGGCAGCATAACTTCCTGTTTTAAGAAAGCAATAACAAACCCTTTCTTAAGAAGCTTATATTGGATGCTTTAAAGATTAGCAATTATAGGCTCATCTTCCATGAATAAGGTGTTCAAGTGGGTGATCCGGCAGGGATCTGGAATAAATAAATTTCAATCTATTTCAATATAGATTGAAATCATATACTATACTGCTTTGATCATCTGAAAGAATGGTTGAACTTGGCACAGGAAATGTGACTCTTTGGTTCTAGATCTCTCGATGGTTTTCAAGACTATGAATTGTGAACATGGACTTCTAATCATACCATTCTGGATCACCCGAGAGGTTTGTGAATAAGAAACATGATTTTGCTCTAGTTTTTACTTTTTATTGATTTTAAATAGTGTTACTTTGAGATATTTGCCTCAAGATGTTATTTATTATATGATGTCCCTAATAGCTTCATTCTGTCTTCAGGGCTCTTTATATGACACCATACAAAGAGATCATTAAGAGATATTAACTGAATGTATTTGTCTGCACCGAATCGGTAACCCAATCGGTAACCGAATCTATTGCTTTATAATATCATGTAATAGTATTGACATAGACCTTGGGAGATGGGGCAGAAAGACGCTATCTAGGGTACAGTCAGATAAGAGGCAACATAGCCTATGACAGGATAGTGGGTGGGACAAGAGGCTCAGAAGGAACTTTCCTCAGTTTGTCAGGTTATAAAGGTGATAGCAGACTTGCAAGGTTCTGTTAATGTAGCTTTACAATAAAGTAGCTTATCTGTTTCCTTACAATTCACCAATATTGGTATCCACATTTTCATCTCCCCAAAATAAGGACAAGCAGCAGCCATTCTGAAGGGAAAGGTGGGAGCACCAATCCGAATCATTCATGACTACAAAGACTTGAACAGTAATAATTAGAGAGCATTATCACTGTCACTTATCTCAGCTCTACTAGACTGGCTACAAAAGACACATTTTTACAAAACTTGAAAAATTCTTACAACATGATCAGAATGAAAGACACAAGTATTTAACAGCTTTTGATACAAGAAATGAGACATTCAAATCCATAGTGATGTTTTTTGATCTGGCTAACAAGTTTTCTTTATATTCATGAATGAAATATTTTCAAAAATGTTACACAAGTACATGATAGTATACTTAGATGACATACTAATTTATTTCGAAAATTCCCTCCCTGCATGTCACCCATGTCAGAAATGTATTGCAAAAATTATGAGACAAGCTCTTTGCTAAATTAGAAATATTTACATTTCAGCTTCCACAATTAGACTATTTGGATTACAGAATCTCCAAAGAAGCCATACAGATGGATCCAGTAAAGGTACAATCTATTCTGTCATGACACCTGTCTCTTCCCCATAATGTGAAAGATGTGCAATGCTATCTAGGCTTTGCTAACTTCTATAGGAAAATGCATCCCTAATTTTGCTGACCACATCCCAACTCTTAAGAAAGCATCAGTGACTCTCCTGGCTGACCCAAGAGCAAGTGTTGTTTCCTTGCTTCTCATTCTCTTCACTGTCACTTCAATCCCTCCTGCCATTTTGTGGGGAAGACAAATCGGTGAAATCCAGCAGGTTCTAACAGATTCTGGACAACCAGTAGCGGAAATTTTGAGCAGTTCGGAGAACCAGTAGTGGAAATTTTGAGTAGTTCAGAGAACTGGCAAATACCACCTCTGGCTGGCCCCAGAGTGGGGTGGGAATGGAGATTTTGCAATATCCTTCCCCCAGGAATGGGGAGGGAATGGGGATTTTGCAGTATCCTTCCCCTACCACGCCCACCAAGCTATGCCCACAGAACCGGTAGGGAAAAATTTTGGATTTCACCCCTGAGACAAATGAATCAGATGTGGATGATAGAAGCAGTCCTGCTCCAAGTGGAAAAGTGGAAGAGGTAGATTTACTACTGTGTAGTAAATCCAGAGTATTCTTCCTAGCAGAAAGGAACTGTGGCATTTTTAATAAAGAGTTGCAGTGGTAAAAAAAAAATGCCTTTAAACAATGGAGACACCTAATGGAAGGAGCAATCCATTCTATACAAATTAGTATAGGCTCTTCTTTTTTTTGTTTGCATATGCCATAATTGGTGCTCTGCTTTCATGACCAATCTCCTAACAAACCCCGTCTAGGCAACTAGCAGCCTTACGTGTGTTACGTGTTGACCAAGATGAACAGGAATAGCTTTTCCATGGGGTAAAGGGCACCTCAAGGATAGCAAGAGACCAAGTAGGGGACAAAAGAAATAATATAGCTACTTCCATATCAGGCATTCAGGACTTGAGGAGGACACAGATTCCCAATGAAGGGGCGGCTACCATATCTACAGGCACAGTTCGTTTACAAGATACCTCGTATGATCTTGAGGAGTTACCAGCCAAAGAGGGGAGTGACACAGTTTCATTTTGTACATTTTGTCCACAATCATTTTCAGCTGGGGAAGATGAATCTGAAGGGGAGGGTGATGTAATGGTATTGGAAGACAGGGTGAAGATATGCTGTCTAGACTCTAGGGAATAGTCAGATAAAGGACAACATAGTCCATGACTGGATAGTGGGTAGGGAAAGAGGCTCAAAAGGGACTGTTTCTAGATTCTCAGGTTATAAAAGGCCATGTTTCTTGTCTGGTAAGGGTAATGCATCTTCAAATATTGGTAGGATTTACTTTAATGACTGCCAACAATCCAGATTAAATCGGATTAAAGATAATACCATATGTTGAAATTGAATGGAAATGCTTATTAGGAGGAATGATAGTTATAGGAAGGTAAAGTTACAGTTTCCCAAAGAGAGTAATATTTAAGCATATATTTTATCAATTCCTGCTGATATGCCAAATCTGTTCCTTTCTGGAAGAAAATGATCTTAAAACTATTGTGAACGAAAGCAAATATACATCTCCCAGGATAATACTGCAGGATCCAATCTGAGTTGATCACGGGGACCAGATATTTGTTCTTCCAAGCTTTCAGATTCATGCTGGAGCCCATCCTGAGGGTGCATTCTAGAGATTGAGAAGTTTCCTAAGGATGGGTTCCTGCATGAGTCTGAAAGCTTGGAAGAACAAACATCTGGTCCTGGTGACTGACTCAGATTATATCCTAAAACTATTGTACTCATGCTAATATCCTCCAGTTTAACTATTATTATATACTCTATGATAGACTATTTTTGGATCTACTCTAGAAACTTCACTTTGTCAACAGTTCAGGTCCCCTTTTTCAAGACTTTGCAGTCCAAATCACACCTTGACTGCTAATAGGTTTCCAGATAGAATTAAAGAGTTTGGGTTAAAGCCCTAATACCTCAGGCCCAGGTGATTTTTTAAAAATTAATTTTTTATGTGGTCTTTTCTGTGCACTGAAATAATTCAAGAGGTTTAACTAGAGATGCCATGGGTTCCTTACTCAGTTACTTAGTCTTTGCTGAATATACTCTGCTAAACTGAGGGAAGTGATCACTACCTGGCCATTAGGGGACCTTCCCAGATATCACTAGGTGTGAGACTTTCTTTGTAAAGTTGAGTCCAGTGGGGATTACTACCCACTTACCTTCCTCTCTGCAACCAGCAGTGGAGTTCCCCAGGCTCTTGGCCTTTGGACAGGGCAGGACTTCACTGATCTGAGCTGATGTGCAGTTTGGGGATCCTCCTAGATTCATGGATCCTTCTTGAGCAGGTGGCAGAGTGGCTGGGGGCAGGTTTTTGCACAGATTTGTCCTGATGCACCAATTGCACCCTTCCCTGGACCAGAAGACAATGCTCACACATGCTTTGGTCATCTCCCATCTGCATCACTGCAATGCACTCTATTTGGAGCTAACCCTTAAGACCATCCAGAAAATTAATCTGGTCCAGAATAGATTTGCCCCTGTAACACCTCTGTTACACAAGCTGCACTGGTTTCCAATTCCTTTCTGGGTACTGGTCATCACCTTTAAAGCTCCATATGGCACAGAGTCAGACTATCTGTGGGACCATCTTTCTCTAAGAACATCTTCCTGTCCTACCAAGTCAGATAGGATGGGCATTCTCCTAGTTCCTTCTCCTGAATATTATCAATTGATAGGTTCTAGGAAGTAGGCCTTTTCTGTGGCAGCCCTACTCTATGGAGTAATTTGCTCCCCGAAGTTCAGCAAATCTCCACCCTTTTAGTCTTCTGTGAGATTTTAAAAACCTGGCTTCCCCCCTCCCCCCAATCATTGGGAGATGATTAGAGGCACAGAACTGATTGGCACCAGATTTTTGTTACTTTTTAATGTGTTAATTAATTACGTTTTATAGTTTTAAATGCTTTTATGTTTGTTTGGTATTTTGATTGCCCAGAGTTGGTTGAAAGATGGGCAACCATATAAACATTTTAATTTTTTTTAAAAAATGAATGCTAGGTTTCAAAAAGGACCTCAAATATAACTTTGTAAACAGGCATTTATTTATTGCTAATACAATTAATGTTGATATTTAAAATTCTGATCTTAGATCAATAACTTTGAATCTGATTTAACTCTTGGTACAATAACAAATTTAAAAAACCATATAAAATATTTTGAGATATAATTCTCTTCCTCATTATCTCTGCAGAACATCTTATCCTCATAATTATCAGTTAGAAGAACAATACAGTGAATATAGAAAGTCTATATACTAGTGTTAAAATGGCATGTTTTTGACAAAAATTCGTACTTGCTTCAGAATTATTTCCCCTTGCAATTTATAGACCCCTTGCAATTTGTATACCGAGCAAATAGATAAACAGATGATGCTGTTAATATGGCTCTGCACTACATCCTACAACATCTTGAATCTCCAAAGACCTACGCAAGGATCCTCTTTGTAGGCTTTAGTACAGCATTCAATACCATCATTCCAGACAGTCTTCTAACTAAGCTAAACCAGCTACAGGTACCTGAACACACTTGTAAGTGAATCATAAGCTTCCTAACAAACAGGAAGCAGCAGGTGAAGCTAAGCAGAATCACATCAGATACCTGTACAGTTAGCACAGCCCCCCACCCCACCCCAAGGCTGTGTGCTCTCCCCACTTCTCTCTGTATACCAATGACTGCATCTCTAACAATCCATCTGTTAAACTACTGAAGTTCACAGATGACACAACAGTGATCGGTCTCATTCGAGACAATGATGAATCCACATACAGACGGGAGGTTGAACAACTAGCCTCGTAGTACGACAGGAACAATCTGGAACTGAACACACTCAAAGCTGTAGAAATGGTGGTAGACTTTAGGAGAAACCCTTCCATACTTCCACCTCTTACAATACTAGACAACACAGTATCAACAGTAGAGACCTTCAAATTTCTAGGTTCTACCATATCGCAAGATCTAAAATGGACAGCTGTTGTAAATCAGAGGTCCAGGCTTTTGCTCTGTTTCAAGATGTCTCCAAGATGTCTCTAAGATGTCTCGTCAGACTTCGTAGAGAACTTTATTTTTATACAGTTTTACACAAGCAGATAAAAGGTAGCACAGTAACAGTATTCTGATTGGATAGAAATTATTCACCCCCTCTCAAGTTGCCATCTTCTCTAGGTGAGCTTATATTAGATCATCCACATCCGAGCCAATTATGAAGTAATGCAGTAAGCAGGAAAGACCCACAGATCACCAGCCGGCAGTGTGCTACTACAGCCTGGCACTGAGACCTTTGACCTACTGACCTACAGACAGCTAACATCAAAAATGTCATCAAAAAAGCATAACAAAGAATGTTATTTCTACACCAACTCAGAAAGCTCAAACTGCCAAGGCGTGCGGCCCCGTTGCGAACCGGTAGAACCCATCCCAGCTCAGTTGCCTCTTACAGAAAAAGCCATGCTCTGCAAAGAGCTTATAAAAGCATCAAAGGGATCTCATTGGTGGAAGGTATCACTCCAGGGATGGGTTCTACTTACCTTTACTACCAGTTTGCAATGGGGCCGTGCGCTCGCGCACGCGTGCGCTCTTCTACACGTGCGCAGAAGCATTTTGGTGACATCGGGGTCGGTGGGTGGGGCCTCCCGCCGGTTTTACTACCAGTTCTATAGAACCGGTGCGAACCGGGGACAACCCACCACTGTATCACTCAGAAGAAGAGTACAAAACTTTTTCCAAGACATTGGATATACCATGGAGCACAGTGAAGACAGTCATTAACAAGTAAAGAATATATGGCACAATAATGACATTATCAAGAACTGGATGTCCCTCCAAAATTAATAAAACAAAAACAAACAAACAAAAAAGCAAGAAGAAAACTGGTCTAAGAGGCTGCCAAGAGGCTTAAGCAACAATAAAGGAGCTATGGGGATTTCTGGTAAGTACTGGTTGTGTATTACATATGACAACAATCTCCCATATTCTTCATATGTCTGGGCTGATCAAGTCTGACAAAAACATGTGGGAAAATGTGTCATGATCTGATGAGACCAAGATTCAGGGTTTTTTGGTCATAATTCCAAAGTGTATGTTTAGTGCAAAAACAATACTGTGCATTACCAAAAGAACATCACACCCATAATGAAGCAGGGTGGCAGCATTATGCTCTGGGACTGCTTTTCTTCACCTGGAACTGGGGCTTTAGTCAAGGTAGAGGAATTATGAACAGTTCTAAATTTTAATAAATTTTGGTACAAAACTTCCAGGTCTCTGCTAAAACGCTGAAAATAAAGAGGAATTTTAGCTTTCACCACACAACAACCCAAACCATACCTCCAACTCAATAAAAGAATGGCTTCATCAGAAGAGGATCCAAGTATTCGAATGGCCCAGCTAGAGCCCTGACCTGAATCGAATTGAAAATCCATGTGGTGACCTGAAGAGGGCTGTGCACAGGAGATGACCTTGCAAATCTGACCAGATTTGGAGTGCTTTTGCAAGGAAGAGTGGGCAAAGATTCCCAAGGCAAGATGTGTCATGCTGATAGGCTCCTGTCTCAAAAGACTTAATGCTGTATCAAAAGGTGATTCAATAAAGTATTAGTTTAAGGGTATGCATCTTTATGTAATCCTATTATTGTACATTTTTATTTCCCCTCCCCCTCAAAAGATTTCAGTTCACTTTTCAATTGAATTTAAAAGTTTATATGTATGTTATATTAAAGGTGGAAAGAATTCTGAAGTGATTTATCTATGTTTCTTTTACATCTCAAAAACCTGCCTTTTTAATAGGAGTTTCTATATCCACTGTATATCATTTCTTGTTGTGCATTTATTTTGAGGCAAGATATGATTCTGACAATATAAACCTGGAATTCTGAGCAGTGCCAGTAGCATCCATTATTTATTATTCTCCTTAAATATTTGTACATTTTAAAAATCTTTTATCATCAGTTTCAAGAATGTGTAGACATCATGAAGTAAAGTGATTAGAAACCCACCACCATATTAGGTTTCATATATTATACCATATGTGTCACATTTGATCACAGAATTAAGTCATAGAATGTTTTTTTAATTATTTTAAAACACAAATCATAAAAATAATAGTTTAAGCATTAAAATAAATTTATTATTGGAAAGGAGGGAACCATTAATGAAGGAAATGAAACTTGATGTTGTACACCCATTTGTGAAATAGTCCTATCTCCAAAATATTAAATGCAGCCCCAGCCACCTGGATTAGTTAATGTCTAGAAAACCAGTAGGGTGGTGAATACAGGTAGTCCTCAACCTACAGCAGTTTATTTAATGAAGCAAAGTCAATGGCAACAGATTCACTTAACAACTGTGCTATTAATTTAACAACTGCAGTGATACACTTAACTGTGGCAAGAAAGGTTATAAAATGGAGCAAAACTCATTTAACAAATGTCTCTCTTAGCAACAGAAATTATGGGCTCAATTGTGGTCATAAGTCAAGAACTACCTGTACTTCGGATATTAAACTCAAGATCATTCTTGGCCTTGAAAGTTCATTGGATAATTTTGAGATAATCATTAACTCACAGACTTATGGCACAAAACCCATGGAGGAAGATGCACTTTGTACATTGCCTTGACTTCTTGGAAGAAAGGTGGCATAGCTGTTGAACAAAGAAAGGTGAGTGCACATCCATGTGAAAGTCGGTATCCTGTTCTCCTGCTAGCACAGAGAATCCCATTCCCGCTTGTGATGTAGGCACATTTTAAGGCATTTCTGGGTTGCAAGTGACATCACTGTTGCCAATGGGATGCCTGTGGCGGCTCCTCTCATATCCCCATCAAGCAGCTGGAGCCAATGACAGGAGATCATTCCACCATGCAGCAGCACTTGGGTCTCAAACGCAGGCTTGCTAACCTCCAACCCAGAATCCAAAGGACATGTGCCACTGCGCTCCTTAGCATAGATATGATATCATCACTCTACAGGAAAAAAAGAGAGTTACTTTCTTAATGATAACAGCAAGGCAAGTATTATCTATTTAACAGAAATATATATATATATATTTGTCCAAGTACAATTTTTTTTTATTTTAAAAAATAATCTTTATTTACATTTTCCATTAAAAAAAAAAAATAACAACACACCATATAAATAACATACAAGACAACATAACAAATAACAAACATATCTGCAACTACATTATATTCCGAGGGAGACAGAACGACTTATATCTCTTTATGCATCAATTAGGTCTATCCGACCTCACTTTGTTAGTATAATATAGGTTTCTCAGTAAATACCTTTCCTCTTTTCAATTGGGTTGTGGTTTTCTCTTCGCTAGCCAAGTATATAATTTTTCTCAGGATAAACGTGTTTGAGTTTGATCTTTATCTTTTAATTTTTTAGTCAATTTATCTGCTTCCGTACAGTCCAAAATCTTTTTTATAATTGCTTCCTCCGATAGGATATTTTTATTTTTCCAAAATTGTGCATATATCAATCTCGCCGCTGTGATAATGTGTAGGGCTAGGTACCATAAGTCTTTTTTTATATTATCCGGTTTGGAGCCAAGCAAGCATGTCTCTGGTGCCCAATCAATCTTTTGGTTTAAAATCTCATTAAGCCATTTTTTTTATTTTTCCCCAGAACTTAACTGCTTCCGGGCATGTCCACCATTGATGATAATAGCTGCCTCGTTCCTGCCCACACTTCCAACATTCAGCCGCTTGTCCAGTGAACATTTTAGCCAATCTATCGGGGGAAAGGTGCCACCTGTATATCTTCTTATAAATATTCTCTTTGTATGCCGTGGATACTACTGACTTCATATTCTCCCACCAAATCCCTTGCCATTTGTCTAAATCAGTGGTTCTCAAACTTCCTAATGTCGCAACCCATTAATACAGTTCCTCATGTTGTGGTGACCCCCAACCAGGGGTGGGTTCTAAATTGTTTTACTATCGGTTCTGTGGGCGTGGCTTATTTTGTGGGCGTGGCTTGGAGGTCATGTGACTGGGTGGGCGTGGCTAGCTAGTCATGTGACCGGGTGGCCATGGCTATGTGTATAGGGACTACTCAGAGGGCTGAAAAAAGTCATTTCTGACAGATTCTCACACTTTTGACTGGTCCTCACACTTATGACCATCCTCATATTTATGCCCGTGCAGCATTCTTAACAACCATGTCACTGATTTCACAACTGCTTCTTTTCACCATGGTGATAAGATAGGGCAAAAAACGTAAAATGTGAGGACAGTCATAAATTCGAGGACTGGTCAAAAGTGCGAGGACCAGTCAAAAATAACTTTTTCAGCCCTCTGAGTAGTCCATGTGCACAAAAGGACTACCCAGAGGGCTGAAAAAAGTGATTTCTGACAGGTCCTCGCACTTTTGACCGGTCCTCACACTTATGACCATCCTCACATTTATGCCCATTGTGGCATTCTTAACAACCGTGTCAATCATTTCACCACTACTTCTCTTCACCATGGTGACAAGATAGGGCGCAAAACGTGAAATGTGAGGACGGTCGTAAGTTCAAGGACTGGTCAAAAGTGCGAGGACCGGTCAAAAATAACTTTTTCAGCCCTCTGAGTAGTCCATATGCACATAGGGACTATCCAGAGGGCTGAAAAAAGTAATTTCTGACAGGTCCTCGCACTTTTGACCGGTCATCATTTATGCCATCATTTATCTTCTAGTCCAGAGATCTCCAACCTTGGCAACTGGCAGACTTCAACTCTCTAGCCAGCATAGCTGGCTGGGGAATTCTGGGAGTTGAAGTCCACAAGTCTTAAAGCTGCCAAGTTTGAAGACCTCTGAGCTAGGGCTTTGGGGCCAGCCTTTTGGGGAGGGGGTCCCATTCGGAGAGACCCCCTGCCTCTCAGGAAGCATCAGGCCCAGGCAAAGAAAGTTGCCAAGGTTGGAGATCTCTGGACTAGAAACCTGAGAATCCAAGACCTCGGTGCCTTCCGCTGTGCCCTTAAAACCTTCTTTTTTCAGCAAGCCGGGCTGGTTGAACTTTTTTCTTAATTTTTTAAATGTTTTAAATGGGTTTGTTATTGTTCTTAAATTACGGGGCCAAATTTATATATATTCTTTTAATACTATTTTAATGTTTGTAATTTATGTTTTTATTCGGCTGTACACCGCCCTGAGTCCTCAGGGAGAAGGGCGGTATATAAATTGGAAAATAAATAAATAAATAAATAAATAAATAAATAAATAAATAAATAAATAAATAAAACCTCCAAAGGTCCCTTCCAACTCTGTAATTCTGGTATTGACAAGCAAGCACAGTTAAGCTACTTAAATCCTCCAGAGCAGGGGTCCCCAACCTTTTGGACCTCAGGGACCACCAAGTTCATAATTTTAAATTTCGCAGACCACTAATACGAATCCAGTGCGCCACTTGCTGAAGCACCTGGACTCCCAGTGACGGGATAGGGTCCTTCAGGCACTCTCCCCCCCTCTTTCTCTCTCTCTCCCCCCCCTCTCTCATTCTCTCTTTCTCTCCCCCCTCTTTCTCCCTCTCTCCCCCACTCTCTCTCTCTCATTCTCTCCCACCTCTTTCTCTCTCTCTCCCCCACTCTCTCTCTCTCTTTCTTTCTCTCCCTTCTCTCTCCTCCACTCTCTCTCTCTCATTCTCTCCCCCTTCTCTCTCTCCCCCTCTCTTTCTCTCTCCCCCCTTTCTCTCATTCTCTTTCTCTCTCCCCCTTCTCTCTCTCCCCCACTCTTTCTCTCGCTCTCTCCCCCTCTTTCTCTCATTCTCTTTCTCTCTTCCCCCCCTTTTCTTTCTCTCTCTCTCCCCCACTCTCCCCCACTTTCTCTCTCTCATTCTCTTGCAGGGGGCCGATCTGGTGTCTGCAATGGAGAGCAAAATCCAGCTTTTTCTCTCTGCTGTAAGTGCAGCATCAGGATTCCGCCTTGGTATATTTGCGGCGCAAGGCAGCCCTCGTTTCCTGCCGACTCGGAGCAGTAAATAGCGTCTGGTTCGGGGAGCAGCTGGATTTTGCTCTCCATTGCTCTCTCGGCCCCCTGCAAGCTCTCATCTCTCGAGAAGCCCAACCAAAGTTTCCCGCACCACTTCAGGGAGTGCTCCTCGAGAGACAAGAGCTTGCAGGGGGCTGAGAGAGCAATGGAGAGCAAAATCCGGCTGATCCCCAAACCGGATGCTGTTTACCACTCCAAGTCCCAAGCGGCAGGAGAGGAGGGCTGCCTTGTGCTGCAAATATACCAAGGTGGAATCCTGATGCCGAACTTACAGCGGAGAGAAGAAGCCGGATTTTGCTCTCCATTGCAGACACTAGATCGTATTGCACTACCTGCAAAAATGCAAAAATTTCCAAATGTAGCCCTGCCCTCTAACAGCCCTCTTGATGTTCAACTGTTGTCTCTCAAGGAGGATACTTGGCCATCTTCATGCTTGAAAGGATTCTACAGTGTAACAGCAGATGTCTCCCACCTTGGCAGCTTTAAAACTTGTGGACTTCAACTCTCAGAATTCTCCACAATTCCCCAGAATGGGCTAGGCGGGAGTTGAAGTCCACAAGTTGTAAAAGAGCCACAATTGCCCAGCCCTGGGCTAGGGTAGGCTGACGCTGCGCAGGTGGGAGGCGGGGCAAGGCGAGGGGCGGATGAGCCAGCAATTTAACAAATGGTTCGGTGTGCTGTGAGGCCAATAAATTGCAAAAAATCACCGAACCATTTGTTAAATTACTGGTTCGCCCACCCCTTGCCTTGCCCCACCCCCACTATTTATTGACAAGGGGCGGGGAAAGACAGCAATTTACCAAATGGTTCGGCCAAACCACCTAGAACCGGCAGAATCCCACCATGGTTTGTTTCCCTCTAGCCATCAGCTGGGACTCAAGAGGCAGCAATAGATTGGGAGTGGGCGGGGTAAGCGAATGGCAAACGGCGATCCAACAGAGGCAGAGAGTAAGGGTGAGTGAAGGCGTGGGGGGGCGAGAGAGGGCTTTGGCGACCCCTGTGAAATGGCTGTTCGACCCCCAAAGGGGTCGCGACCCCCAGGTTGAGAACCGCTGGTCTAAATGAATTGAGTAACCAAAGTTTTTCCCCCAAGCGATCATTTTATCTTTGATTATCTCATCACTTATCTCTAATCTCATTAACAATTTATAACTTTTCGAAATAATGCCTTTTTCTTGTCCCATCAAAATTTTATCTAATTCTTGTAGGTCCACATGTATACCTTTCCCATCTCTATCTTTCTTAAATTTAGATTGAATCTGTAGGTAGGTCCACCAGTCCACTTGTAGTCCTAGAGAATTCAATTCCTGTTTAGATTTTAAATTTCCCTGTGCGTTCAATAACTCCTTATATATTAATTTCTTTGTCGGATTGTAGATTTTAGGATATGTCTGCTTCCACCGGTGATATCCAGTACGGTGTTTTAATATAATATTTTTTGCTGACCTTTTCCTAGTTTTGAATTAAGATGTTTCTTATATAATGTCTGGTAAACCATTTACTTTGTGGGTTACTGTCAGAGAGCCATATGCCAGCCCTGTTGTAGGTCATAACCTTCTAATTTAAGAAGACGATTGTTACCTAGGGTAATCCATTCTTTTACCCATACTAACAGAGCTGCTGAATAATAATTCTCCCAACATAATAAGCCCAGGCCCCCTCTTTCTTTTATCTCCTGCATCATCTTTCTTTTAATCCGTGGCTTTTTCCCCTGCCAAATAAATTTAGTTATTATTTGATTTAATTCCATAAAGAATTTTTTGGATAGGTTCGCTGGAGCCATTTGAAATAAGAAATTAAATTTCGGTAGAATATAGGATTTAACTGTTGTTACTCGTCCCAAAAGTGAAAGTTGAATTTTACCCCATTTATCTAAATCTTTCCTTGTTTGAATTAATAGTTTATTATAGTTATCTTCTTGTATACTCGAGCATCTGCCACATAATCAAATTCCCAAGTATTTAATTTTGTTAACTACTTTCAATCCAATCACTTCCTGTAAGCTCCTCTAATCTTCCTCTGAAATATTTTTCGTTAATAAATTTGTTTTTTTTTTATTAAACAATAATCCTGCGACTGCTCCAAATTCCTCAATCAATTCTAATAAGTATGGGCTGGATTTTGTAGGGTCTTCTAAAATGAAAGCCATATCATCCGCAAAGGCCTGGGTTTTGTATACCTGTTGTCCAATTCTAAGGCCTTTTATTCTTTCCTCATTCCTTATTTTTTGTAATAAGGTTTCTAGTGATAGAATAAATAGTAAGGGGGATAGGGGACAATCCTGTCTTGTGCCTTTGCTAATAGAAAATTATTCCGTCAAATCCCCGTTTATCAATAGTCTGGCGGTTTGTTTGGAATAAATCGCTTTGATTGCGTTTATAAATCTCTGTCCAAAACCCATATATTCTAGCTGAAATAATATAAACTCCCAGTTGACCCTGTCAAATGCCTTCTGGGCGTCTATGAAAACTAGTGCGACCTGTTTACCAGGATGATCTTCGTAATATTCCAGTATATTTAACATAATTCTTAGGTTATCTCATAATTGGTGTGATGGTAAAAACCCATTTTGGCCAATATGTATAATTCATTCAGGAAGCCTTTTAATCTATTTGCTAAAATTGTTGTGAAGATTTTATAATCGGAGTTCAGGAGAGATATTGGTCTATAATTTTTTTATATCTGTCGAGTGGGGGTGTCTTCTTTTGGAATTAAGCTAATATCGGCCTCTCTCCATGAGTGGGGAATTTCTGCTTTCCCCAGAACTTCATTAAATAAATCTTTCATATGCTCTCCCATTACCGCAAACATTGTTTTATATAACTCCGCGGGGAGTCCATCTGTACCAGGTGTTTTCAGATTTCCCTGTTTCTTCACTGCTTTTTCAATCTCAGTTAAGGTAATTTCCTCTTCTAATAATTCTTTCGTTAGATTGGGTATTTTAGGTAAATCCGAATTCTCAATATAATTTTTTGTCACCTCTGTTAAGATTTCTTCTTTTTTGTATAATTCTTTATAAAAATCCACTGCAATTCTTTCCTTTCCTCCTTCATCTTTTATTAAATTTCCCTCCTTATCTTCTAACTGATCAATTTGTCTGTTCTGTTTTTCTTTTTTGAATCTATATGTAAGCCATCTTCCTAATTTATTAGCTGATTCAAAATGTTTTTGCTTTGCTGCTTTTATCTTATCTTTCAGTTTGTCCAACTCTAAAAGATTAAGATGATGTTTTAACAGTATTATCTGTTCCTTCGCCTCTCTAGCTAGTGGGTTATCTTGCAGCTGTTTCTCAGCCTTCGTTAGTTTATTTATTAGATCACCCCTTTCTTGTTCTTCTTTTTTATGTTTAATGGCCATATGTTTTATAATAAGACCTCTTATAAAGGCTTTAGCAGCATCCCAAATTGTTTGAAGTGGCATTCCCGGTGTCTTATTTTCTTGAAAGAAAAGGGTTATTTCTGTCTTAAGTTTTTGTGTGAATTCAATTTCGTTTAAAATCTCTGATCTCATCATCCACCTTCTTCTATTTTTCCCCTCTTTTTTTAATACAGCTAGTACTGGATTATGGTCCGCCCAATCTTTCGGTAAAATTCTAATTTCTTCTACTTGGGAATTAAGTTCTTGTGTCATCCAAATCATGTCCAATCTGGACCACGATTTGTGTCTGGGAGAATAATAAGTGAATTGCTTTACATTCCGATTATGTTCATGCCAGGTATCTTTCAGTCCTAATTCGTCTCTCATTTCCTCACAAATGGCTGGTAGAATCCTTTTATCTTGTCCTCTATTTCTTTTTGGGGAGTTTTCTCCTGTTTTATAATCCTGAGTCCTATTGCTAATTGCATTAAAATCACCCATGAGACATACTTGCTCGTATTCCAGTTCTTGAATTTCTCTTCGTAATCTTTGGAAGAATAATGTTTGTTTAGTATTGGGGGCATAATTCCAATCAATAAAATCTTATTTTGCAATAATTCCACCTCCAATATTAACATTCTTCCCTCTTCATCTGCGAATATTTGTTTCGGCGAGAGATATTCTTTTACAAATATTGCTACTCCTCTTTTTCTCTCATCTGAAGCCGCTACAAATAATTTCCCTGCTTTGGGGCATTTCAATAAATTTGTTTGTGTCAGTTTAATATGAGTCTCTTGTAAACATGTTATATCTGCTTTGGCTTTAGTAATTTTAGCTAAAATACATCTTCTTTTGGTTGGGGCATTGAGACCATTGACGTTCACCGTCAGTAATCTCACTCCTTGATTCATTTCTATCTATTAATCCCTTTAGTTTTAGCTGCTAATCTAGTCTCTACCCTGTATTCTTCTACTCCTCCTCCTTCCCCCTTCCCCCCATTTCGTTTCCCCTTTCCCTAATACGCTTGTGCTCCTCTCTCATTTCTCCACTCCTCTTTCTGATCTCTCTGAATCTCTCTGACTACTTCTTTGTCTCTTTCACTTTCGTCAGATTCAAAAAAGTTTTCGCAAAATTCCTGTGCATCGTGTATGTTCTCAATTTTAATTTTCTGCTCTTGCCATGTCACCAAAAATCCTTCTGGTAATAACCATCTGTACGGCACATTGTGTTTCCTCAGTTGTGAAGTTATGAATTGGTAATTATGTCTCTGCTCTCTCACTCTTCTAGGGATCTGTTTCAAAATTGTGATCTGATGTCCTTTGTATGTAACACTCTGATCCCTGGCTTTGTGGAGAATTTCATCTCTTAACGCCTTTTTAGTTAGCCTCACGTGTATTTCTCTGGGCAGGTTATGACGTCGCGCATAATTGGTATAGACACGATATGCTTCATCAATATCACCACAGACTTCTTCTTTTTTCCTCCCCACTACCTCTGCAATTACTTCTCCCACAATTTCATCCAGCTGTTCCTCTTTGTCTTCGACCACGTTTTGGAGACGTAAGAAAAAGACAGATTTCTCCATCTCTAAGAAGACTACTTCGTCCTAAAGTTTCCCCACCGCTTGCGCACATTTCCTTTCGCATTTATCAATCTGGGTTTCAACTCTTTCTGTAGTTTTTTCCACCTCTATCAATCGCTCCTCGTGTTCCGAAATAGTTGTTCTCATTTCTCCCAAAGTCTCTTTTATTTGTACAATTTCTCCTCTTAGTCCGCTCATCTCCACTTTCAAATCATCAAAGTTTTTAGAAATTGATTCTTGTTTTTTTCCCATTATTTCTTGGATATTTTGAAACATCGCCTGCATTCCTTGCATCGTGATTGGTTTTTCTGCTATTGGTAAATTTTCCGATGATTTCCTTAATCTTGGAGGCATTGTTATCGGAGAAGATGCCACAGTAGAGGCTATATGTTTCTTCACCACTTTTGTGGATGTCACTGTGGTAGACATATTGGCTAAGCAAAGAAGATTTTTCTAAATTATCATGCACAGATATTATTTAAATTACTTAAATTAACATTCCCCTTTAACTAAGCTCTTACTGTTATTCAATCACAATTCTATATAATTATTAATCAATTCTAATTTAACTTATCTATCCACAATTAAATACAATCTAAACGTATATATATGATACTAAATAGTAAATCAAAACAGAAAAAAGCAAGCAAAAAGGTGGTCCAAGTACAAAATTGAATGATATGATGCTTGTGGCAAGGAAGATGCCCGTAATCATTGCAATGTTGAATTTTATTTTTGCACTAAATGGTAAAGAATAAGGAAGCAACAACAGTCAGATTTAGTTGGATCCATTGCAAATGAGGTGATAAAGAATCAGTATCACTTAATATGCCAGATTCTCACCCACACATTATGCTCTTTCCCACTGGACTTGTAGTGTCAGTAATTTCTTATTAATCTCTATTGTACCTAGTTATACAATGTTGTGTTTGCCCATCCCTTTTACTTATGCAATATAATAGCTAAGTTGGAATAATGTGGAGGTTGCATCTCATATCAACTATTTCTACACAGCAATTTGCTGAGTGAGTACTGTGCTAGGTTAGACAACACTTGTTGAAGTTAAAAACTTCTTTGTCTGCATGTGAACATTGTCTGACAGCTGGAATCTAGCTACAGCAATATTTAATGATCCAGATTTTATAACCAAAAGAATATGTAGTTAAGGAAATACATTATTGAAAGAGGTGTACAACCAGTGGAATAATCAAAAAATATGTTTTTGGCTCATTTATCCCTGGAAAGAAAAACAAAAAAAAAATCACTTCCTCCTTTACAATCTGTTAGACAAGGAGCAAGGAGAATGATGATAAAGGTACAGAGGTGCAAATCCAGAGGTGGTATTCAGCAGGTTCTGACCAGTTCTGGAGAACTGGTAGTGGAAATTTTGAGTAGTTCGGAGAACCGGTAATACCACCGCTGACTGGCCCTCCCCCCATCTATTCTCTGCCTCCCTAGTCCCAGCTGATCGGGAGGAAATGGGGATTTTGCCTAAATGTAAAAACCTTGCTTTTCTCCAGATTAAATTTCATTTTGTTGGCTAGGGCCCATTGTTCAAGTATGTCAAAATCTTTTTAAATCCTGAGCTCGTCTTCTGGGTTGTTGGCTATTTCTGCCAGCTTAGTGTCATCTGCAAATTTGATGAGTTCCCCTTCTATTCCTTCAACTAAATCATTTATGAAGATATTGAAAAGTACTGGGCCTAAGACAGAACCTTGTGGTAGCCCATTGCATACTTCCCTCCATGTAGATGTAGTACCATTAAGTGGTAGTACCACTACTCATTGAGTATGGTTTGTCAGCCAATTATCATCTATCGTGGTGATGCTGTCTATCCCACATTTTTCTAGCTTACCAAGAAGTAGGCTGTGATCTACTTTGTCGAATGTCTTACTGACATCTAACTATATTATGTTCACAGCAGTTCGCTAGTCTACTAATTTAGTCACTTTGTCAAAAATGAAATAAGATTGCTTTGGCATGATCACTTTTTTAACAAAACCATTCGGACTTTTAGTTATAACTTTATTTTTTTCTAGATGTTCACAGATCTGTTTTTTTATTATCTTTTTCCAGGTATTATTGAATTTAAAAACAGATATTAAATTGGTGTTTTAGAAGAGCAGAACTCAGTAACATCACCTCAGCATACTAGCATTCTCTAATTGTCTTTCCTACACAACACCACAAGGCAAATAGCAATAGTCCACCACTTTGATCAAAAGCCATTTTGATTAAGTTAATCAGTTATTCGTTTCTCAAGAGATGAAGCTGCTTGCATATCATATCTGTTTTTAAAAAGGTGTTGTCAATAAGGATACCACCTATGTATTACATGATAAAACAATGACCTGAAAAAAACTTTGCTCCCTCCTTTCTCAAACTATATCTGATCTTTTAGGATACATTTATAAACGCATGCAGAAAAGAGTCTTTCAGGAAAGAAATGACAAACTGAAGACAGTGGAGCTGATTACCATAGCAGAATGAAGAAACTGGCTCTTCATTAATCCCACTCCATAGAAGGAGATGACTTGAGGTCACACAAAAGTGCTTCAGACAGCTACTTCTTGTCAGGAGACTGTAAGACATGATCTCTGGTGGGTTTAGAGCTGTAGAAGATGAGGGAATAGTAATCTTATTGCTCAAACCATGGTCGGTCCCTTCAAAAGGACACTGGTTTTCATACCTCCTCTTCTAATCACTTTCAGAAATTGCTTAACTGTTTTTCAGCTATTAGGATCCTTAGATCAACAGGTTCTACAGCACCAGGTAAGTTTCCTTCACTCCTTAGATAGAGAAGTTTTAAGTACAAATTTTAAGTACAAGGCCTTACTTACTTTTTCTTTTGGACTAAACTGCAAACGGGCCATTAGAACTTTGATTTTGGAAAGTTATAAACAGACTAAGGTACAAATGCCCAAGCAGGACCAAAGCAAAGATGGCATGCACAATTAACACAGACATGGATCCAGGTGATCCAAAAAGAAGGACCCTGCATCTGTGGTAAAATGCTAGGAAACGGAGGAGGAAGAGGAGGAGGAACAGGAAGAGCAGGAGAAGGAGGAAAACAAATAGACTAAGGGTTCAGATGGATTTGAAATAAAATGTTGGAATTAATTACAAGTATTCTTTCTGTGGCAAAAAGCTTTTGTTTTCAACTCTGTTTAAAACACACACACACACACACACACACACACACACACAATAGGATGAGATTTTGAAGGTTGGATACTAGATAGAAGATAAAAGATATAATCTTTTATTTGGCCAAATGTGATTAAACACACAAGGAATTTATCTCCAATGCAGACGCTCTCAGTGTACATGCAAAGCAATAGAGCAATAATAATCATAATAATGATACCACTAAGAAGAGGTATATATAATGTGAGAACAATAATAATACTATAGCTGTACAACATAGGTGAACATACTTAGACATAAGACAGTACTGTGAAGATTAGGTATTCAGCAGAGTGATGGCATGAGAGGGAAAAAAAGAGAGAACCAGAAAGAACTGAAAATTACATCTAATGGAGAAGAACAGTTAAATTTGATTTACTAATACAGAATACAGCAAAATATTTTAACATTAGACATATTGAAAGGGGTTTTTTTTTGTGAACAATAGACCAGAAGTTAATTTTAAGAGTGTCTACCTCTATAGATAGACTGTGTTTAAAAGATGTTATGGAAGAGAATAAAGTTTTGGAAGACAAGACTGAGACTAATCTGCAAGTGCATTTAAAAATGACTACAAGAATGATATGAAAGATGCTACACTGGATAGATAAATGAAACCAGCCAATATCTTAATACTTAAAAGGGATATACAAATAAGAAACCAAAAAGTGACCTGAGTAACTTTTCGATACTGCATTTACAAAAGAGCTTGTTAAAACTGTAGGAAGTTAGCACCCACCCCTCTCCTAGAAGAATGAAATATTTTAGGAAATATTTAAAAAGGCAGAATATTATACCTACCTGGATGAGAAAAGGAGAAACATGCTCTTGGAAAGCAGCCCTCACCTTTGCTAATAGTCCCAGAAAGGCTGGGCCAGCTTATCTACAACACAAAAGACCTTCACCCTCAGGACATAATAGGGTTAGCCCTCTACCCATCTCACCACATGGCATCTGGAAGATTACACCCAGCAAGATTCAACCAAACCTGGGACTCAAGACAACCTACAAAGCTACTACTGCATGGCCCCATGAGACAACCAATCAGGATACATTTCTGGCCACAGGAACAGGAGGCAAGTTCAAAGCCCAACAGAGGGTATAAATCTCTCTCCTTCTTTCACCCATGTTCTCTTTTTGCCCAGGACTTCAAACCATGTGGTCCTGTCTACCATTAAACCACCTTTCCAAGCAGTCTCCATGTTTCCAGTGTCTTTCTTCCCACTTGGAACTGAACCCAGATGGACATTTCTTCCAACAAAACTTTGAAAAAAATTGTGAGACAGGACAAATGAAAATAAATCAAGTTCTACAACTCAACTATTTGAAGGGACTAAACATCAAGATTGTTAAAAATAAAAGGAAGAATATAAAGTTAGGTTATTTCATGATCAAGGTTGAAATAGATATGTTATCACATAAGCATGGGAATTCTGATGTTTCATGTCTATGATTGATGTCATTCTAAATCAAACCTGTACAGAAGCATATGAATTCTAAGTCTGTAAGCCTTTTCTTTCTTGAAGCTCATCCTCTTACTTCATATGGTCCCACTGTGTCCTCGCCACAGATCCCATAATACTGTCCCACTGTTTTTCACTTGTTAGACTTCAAGTCTTATGTGCTAAGTAGAGTGATGCAGAATCCTTTACTATAATGCCACTATAGAAGTCATCACCTAAACAAGGAGCATGGAATTTCCATTTCTCCTTCTCACTTAAGGAGCATAACAGCAGGATTTGTTGGACCAACTTTTTCCTTTTTCTTTTTGCGTGGGAGAGGGGACAGTTATTGGGAGATGAAATGTTGTTTTAAGATTCTCATCTGGGATTCTTCTGGGGAGTTACATGCAGCCTTTGGAACAATATTTTGTATGTTTCTTCTGAACACTCATCAGAATTACAGCAATGCTGTATAGGCTGATTAAAGAAAAGCAAAGCTGCCAGAACTTGATTTCACAAAGAAACAAGCAATGTATCATGTGATCAAATTAATCAGTATGAGGACAATACTCCCTCTGTCTTTAGAAGCTACTTTCACATCCAGAATCATTTCACATCTGATTTTGCCTACAGTAACAGCAGCAAAAATGCAAAGCCCTTTCTCTTCCCAAGTTGATCCAAGACAGGAATGCTTAGCAGTGATTAGGTTTATTACTGATTTATCTAAGAAATCAAGCCACGACTTCATCTGCTAGGCCAATATTGAGACATTATACCACATTTATTTATTTATTTATTTAAATTTTAAACACTAATTTTAATTTTTTTAATCATGGGATATTTTTAAAATTGAGCCAAATTGTTTAATCTGTTTTAATCTGTTTTAAATTTTGTATTTCTGTGTTTTATCTTTTGGCTGTTCACCGCCCTGAGTCCTTCGGGAGAAGGATAATAAATAAAATAAAATAAATATACAAACTTCAAAAAAGGGGCCTTCTCTAGGCCTCATAAAGGCCTTTCGTAGGAAGAATTATTATTAATTTTATAAACAGGATTATTTTTTGGTATGAGATTAAACTACAATATACCCGGGGGCCATGGTGGCTCACGTGGTAAGATGTTGAGCCTGCACACCGCTGAGGTCAGCGGCTTGATTCCCATGAACAAATAAACCATGTAGGGACAAGAAAGGAGCCTCCCCCCGATTACCTACCAGCATTCAGGCATCCCGTGGGTAAAAGATAACACCACCCAAAAAAATTCTTTTCACAGAGGCAGTCAACCACCTCGGTGAACCCTGGTTAACATGGGCCATAATGCAAAAAACCCCCCCAAAAAAATCCAACTGCAATCAAAATGTACTCTATTATGCCAATGTATAGATTCTATTAAGATAATGTAGTACTATAAATGGCCTTGCTAAATCTACCAGTCATAATAACACAATGGAGGGAAGTCACCTTTTTCCCTTAAGAGTATGGAAATGAAAGATGGAAGTCCGAAGATGGACTTTGAAGAAGCAGGATTGAAAGAGTATCGGTATTTTGGTGTCGGTGTTGTAAGAATCCTGAGAACACAGTGGGCACCCAAGAAATCAATCAGATCATTGAACAAATCAATCCCAGAGTTCTGATTCAGGACACACACGATCGAGCTCAAATTATCATACTTTGGCTCCAGTATGTCAAGGCATGCCTCTCAGAAGGCTCTAATATTGGGTAAGGGGCAAGAAAAGAATGACCAAAGATAAGGTGGATGTACTTAGTTACAGAGACAATTAAAAAGACCTGTAAGCCAGGGTTGGGACATATCATCCAAGATTAAATTTATGTGGTTGCTATGAAGCTATGTAATAGCATATCATCAATCATCAATTCATCCATCTGCTATTAGAGAACAGATTGCTAAACAGGGTTGAATACTACAAACTTTATTATTTTAAAGTCATTTTCAGACAAGGTCACGTTTAGAGGCAGATTGGGAGGTAGGATTTCAACCAGGTCTCTGGCCTGAGAAGACAATTATTTGAAATTTAAGGACGGGAAACATTCATTTCACAATTCCCGTCACACTTCCACCCAAACGGCCCAGAATGGCGTGGTAGACCAAGAACTCTCGCGAGCCAATTCTAGAGTCAGGCAGATTTCTCCCATCCCTCCTCCGGAGCCTGGGCGAGACTCGGCGAAGAGGCCGACAGAAACCTCCCTCCAATCGGCAGCGCGGCCTCCCCACCATGCACCACGCGCCGGGAGCTATTGGCCTATCAACCTAGTCAGACCGCTCCCCTCCGGGGCAGTCCAACCACTGGCTCCTCCTCAGTGAGGTAAATCATAGTCAGCGTGGCTCTGCCAATCGCCGGCAGAGGAACGCTCGGGGCGGTCCTCTTTAACTCTGGGGTGACTCCGAAGAGGGTCCGCCGAGAAGGAAGACGTGCTCGAGCCGCTCTCAGGGACGCGCCGCTTTCCTCCCGTTTGCCCCAGCCATCGGCTGGTAAGTGCGGTGGTGCAGGGACGGGAGGGGGAGGAGATACTTTTTAGGTGGCTTTTCGGGGCCTGCAAGAGAGAGGCGCGCATCCCGTCCGGCTTCAGGCGGCTGCCTCCCTCCCGTTCTTGCATTCCCCGGCTGCCACACCCTATTCGCTGCGGGCTTGGGACCGATCTCGCCTCCTTCTCCCCCCTCCGCGTCCCCGGGAGCTTTTATATATATATATATATATATATATATATATATATATATATATATATATATATATATATATTCGCTCAGCCGGCGGGGAAGTGATTTCCTCTCCCGCCTGCCCGCAGCGCGCGTGACGCAGGCCGTCTTGACAGGAGCAGAACTCCCGGAGTCTTTTTAAGAGGCGGGAGCATTTCTGCTTGAAAGCAATGGGAGCTGGGCAAAGAGGCTATTTCCTTTTTTCTCAGCAGTACTCCAGCACGGGTTCGCTTACCGCAGTGATTTGAAAAATGGGGGCGAGAGGCGGCGGCGGGGAAGGCGACGACGGGGAGATGCTGTTTCAGAAAAGGCCGAGAGTACATTCGTTGTGAGAAATGGGGCCGGAGAGACTGAAGCGAGTTGGCGACTGTAGCGCCACTATTCGCCCCGTTCTTCGTAACGGATTAATCTGAGGCAAAACTGTCGAACCGTAATAGAAGGGAAGAAGGCACCGTTGCTAATCGAAATTCCCCCTCTTCCCCCCCTCAGCGTACACAAACTCAAGGGCTTCTGACGTCAGTTGACAGGCAGACATTCAATAGGGGAGGCTTTTTGTAATCTTGCAGTCTGATAATAAATAAAACAATCTGACGTCGGTATGTAGCTGTTAAAAGCTTAGGGATTTCGGTTTGGTGCCAGTGTCATCATTGACTTCCTTTAATCAATGATGACACTTCCTCGTGTCTCCCCCCCCTTTTAGGTGAATGCTGAAGTTGAATTTAACCATTTTTTGTACGTCCTTTTCTTCTCTTCCTTTTTTTTTCCTTTTTCATCCTTGTTTGCTATCCTTAGAAAAATCATTTCCCAAAATAGGATTAATTGTAAAAAGGAACAGAGCGTTTCTGCAGGAGAAATGGTCAAACTTGTATTGTGCCTGCTATAAGTTATTGTGCATAGTCTTCTGTATTTGCACAAACTCTTCAGTAAAAATAGAGGGTTTGGAGTAGCAATATCAGAATGTGTAAGCAATCGTTTATAGCTCACCATGCAGTTAGAAAGGGACATAAGGAAGTTAATCATCTGCTCCCCTTCCATCTTTGTTTTCCTTTCTTTTCAAATGTATGGTAATAAGAGAAAACCTCAATCTGAGCATTGTTCTCAAGGACTAGCGATAAGGAAGTAAGGAAATGATTTATTAATATGGTTGCACATCTATGTAACATGTTCTGAGCACCAAAAATAATAAAAACAGAATTTCATTAGAACAAAAAACCAACAACTATTGAGGCATGCATTTGACAAGAATTTGCAATGGTCAGTAATCTCTCATATCTATATGCACATTACCAGCTGTGTGTTAAACTTCTTGGCAAGTCATTACCCAAGTTGATTCCCTCAAAGTAGTGCTGAAATTTTCTGAGATTCTATAAAGATTAATAATATTTTGTGTCACAACCTTTATGGAGTAGAGACTCTTCATCATATCTGATCAAGGTACAGAAAAGTTATACCATAATAGATGTATTTGTTACATGCATAAGAATTAATTTTTATTGCAACACTATATTTTCATTGGAACAGAGCAAAAGGGCTACTCCCTTCTTAGTAGGCTGATGCTGATGTTTGAATTTGGGAAAAAAATAATCAGGCTCATGAAAAATTTATAGGAAATTTTTCCATTTTAAATTTTTTAACATTCTGTATTAAACATGTTTATGAAGCTTACATTTAGATATAATAACACTTCCCATCTTTCAGTTTAAAGTTATTCCTGCACTATTCAAACTATTGAATCAGAATCAAATGCACATTTTTTTGTGAGTTTTTAAAAAGTTCTAAGCAAAAGATTCATAGACTGCTTATTTTTTTTCCTCTGTTTTGGTCTGGTTAAATTTCTATTCTCTCCGCCATACAAAGTTAAAGGGACTTTCTGTTCCAAGGTTAGTTCCTGTTTATGCATATCAGGAATAGTGAAGATGAGACCTGAGAAAAATGTATGTGCATTAAATATATAATCAAATCTTTTAGATTCCGTAGGCAGAGGTATCACAGATTGTTTTACTCTATTTCAGTTATATATCAAGACAGTTGTACATTCAGAGATAAATTTGACTTCACAATAAATGCAGTATTTAAAATGGAGTATGTCACTGCTGTTGATTTGTTAGAACTATTTTACATCCACCCAAAGTCCCAACTAAGCACAATAGCAACTATTTTCTTTGCTGGGCTGCTTTTATCCTGCATTTGGAGTTGTTAAAGTTTCATGAAGATATCAGATCATGAGTGAAAGGATTGTGCAAGGAGAAGATACTCAGTTTTCTTCTGGATACAAAGAATGACTTGATTGAGGTGGCCTGTAAACCTTTTCTGCCCAGCTTGTATGCCTGATTCCTGACAAGAGCTGAGCATGTGGAATGTGGAATGTAGTTGTATGGGAGGGCACATTTCTGGCACATTACTGTGTTTAGCTGACACCTCAGTTATATCAAAGAAGTTGTATTCTATGGCGAAAGTATTTCAGGGACATGAAAATCAAGTTTGCATTTTAAATAAATAATTACCTAGTCTTCCACTGACTATTTTCATTCATTTCTTTTCTGCTAAACTCAAGTTATGCATCTTGCATTTTAAATGTCTCAATTCTATAGAAGATACTCTTCACCTGTCTGTCTAATATTGATGTAGGCACATTTTGCTGTTTAATAGTTTTGAATGCAGTTCCAGCTACTTCATTCTAATATGCCCTATCACCATTTCCTCCTTCACCATTCTGAAACATACAAAGTTGGGAGAAATGTGCTTCTTCCAGTCCCTTTATTATTTTACAGTGCTGTAGCATGTAGGAGCCTATTGAAGTAGTAGTAATGAAAGCCATGGAAAAGTATGGGCAAGAAAAATGGATATAATTTTTCCTCATTTGTTTATACTGTATGAAAAATAAGACAAAACCATGGCAGTGTGGGGGACAGGTGGAGAATAGTAGGCTTAAAATGTAACTTGCATAAAATGCATCTATTCCTAAGTGTCTTTCTGAAAGCTCAGAAAAATCAACATTCAGCTTTGTTTTGTTCTGTTTTGTTTTTGTTTTGTTTTTATTGGATTTATATACCGCCCTACTCCTGAAGGACTCAGGGCAGTGAACAGCCACAGAATAAAACACATAAATACAAAAATTTAAAATAGAATAAAAACGAATTAAATAATTTGGCTGAGACAAATTTAGCTGATAGGTATGTTAGTTTTTTGACCAAAAAATGTGTTTTATGTAAAGAGAGCAGATGAATATATGCATGTAATTTTTAAGTGATGTTTGTAATTGTGTAGTATTCACTGGGGAACTCTGTCACCTTCTGGTTTGGGTGATTGTCCAAGTGCAGATTTTGGAGCAAATGTTGAATTCTGCAAAATAAGTCTCTCAGGGTATCTCATAAGGGATATTTCCTTAATAGTTGAAATAATCTGCTATATGAATGTATAGATCCTAGCATGTATTTGGACTGTAAATGATTAAAGAAAGGGGCCAAGCATGCTTCCTGTCTAGGAGATTATGTGCTCAAGTGGTTTGTTGTCAAAATCATTATGTAATATGAATTGGCACGCTGGTAAATAAAAGCAGAAAAAATATTCTGTGTATCTTAGAGATTGTATCAATTGTTTAGGTTCTAAATTTCTCTCTCAGTCTAACTATGGCTTGTGCTTTGCTGGTTACCTGGAGTATATGCATTTTCTTTCAACCTGCCCATGAAAGACTCATATGACTACCCCATCAAGGCTGTCCTCTTTGAATCAAGGACCTACTTTTAATTGTCCTGGAGCAGTCATTAATAGGAAACTAACAATATGCACTGTGTTTATATACAGTGTTTTAGATGGCTTTCTAAATACTGCAGCCTTCTATTATTTACAAAATATTGCCTAGGATTTAGGTGGAAGTCATTAGTTTTACAGGAGGTGAATACATGGGATGAAGTTAGTGAATGGCTTTTTCTTTTTCTTTCCCCTGTCTAAAACATTAACTTAAAAAGAGACTCAGTGTTTTGAGAACTCAAAAGTTTTAATTGTTTTTTTTTTTTATTTAACCAACAGCAGTTCCATTACAATGAAATGTTGTTTGCCTTAAGGCAGATAGGATCACTGCCTGTTCAATTCTGGATTATCACTGATGAAATATATGTGACTTTTATTATTAAAACAATCTCTGTGATTTCTACCTGTAGAAGGCGTAGCAGGGTATAGCAATAGTTGTTGCTATAATAACGTTTAGTAAAGACTCTTGAAGTTAAATGAAACTAAATGGGCTAGTGGTTAAGGCACCAGACTAGAAAGCAAGAAACCATGAGTTTAAATTTTGCCTTAGCCATGACAGCAAGCTGGATGACCTTGGGCCAATCACTCTCTCTCAGTCAAACTCACCTTGCAGGGTTGCTGCTCTGGGGAAAATAGGAGAAAGGTGTGTTGGATATATTTGCCACTTTGTCTTATTTGCAAAAATCATAAAGGTGGGATACAAATAAACAAATAGAAATAAATAAATCAGGTTAGCTGGGTTTCTAATAATAAGCCAACACTAGTGATTCTTGCTCATATTTGATATTGTGACCTGATTATTATTGCAAATAATAGCTTATCTCTTATTTTTATTCAAATGTGATTACATTTTACTGAATTGGAAATATTTTTGTCTCCTTCACAAAAAGATATTTTAGATCCCCTTTCTGAGCCTATCTCACTAGATGTCACAACATGAACAAAATGTGGCCTGCAGGAGATTTGTAAGGATTTAACCTGTCATCTCAATATGGGGAGCTATGACTTACTAAGAACTGTTAATAGTGTAGGTTCCAGAGGAGAATATGATTGAAATAGAGCCCATTTACTTCTCCCTTTGGACATAACAGTCTTTCAAAGGGCAGCTGTATTCCAATTCTTTTGACTTGATCAGTTTGTTCATCTATTACAAACTTTAGATTCTATAATTTTATATGATTGTTAGAACCATGACGGCCCCTTTGTAATCGATTTTTACTGTTAAGGCAGTTCTGTTTTATTGTAGCCTACTGTATGGTACTTTACTGAACTAGGGAAAATATTTATTTTAAAAAACCCTGATTTATTCCAAAAGAAGTAGCTATCTAATGGATATACAGTTGAACTAATGGAAATTAGCATGTATGGTTTGTGGTCAACATAATGCTCTGAATATAAAATTGGAGTTGGAACTTCTGTTTTCAGTGTTGTCCTCCATTTCAAGGGTATTTTCCCCACTGATCTGGATGTTCTGCATAACCTCACTTGGCAGAGCAAGCATAGCAGGATTCCAATCCCCTCCTCCATCTCTATGCATCAATATGCTATTGAGAGATTCTTCTCTGCATCCACGTGCATGGCAGTACCAGGCACAACACTTCTATGCAAGCAACTCGTGGGTGTCGGGTTTTGTGCTGTTGACTTCAGAATGTCAGTGGGTTGGAGGTGTGGCCAAGGTAGGGGCTTGATGTGCCATGTTACAATTTTGCCAGAATACTGTTTGTACTGGTGGGTGGAACTGGAATTTGGGTATTAAATTACAATAATAGATGATGAAGCACAATTGAGCTTTATTTCAATATGTATTTCCAATTAACATTTCTGTGATTCCAGTTGAAAATGCATAGTGAATGTATTCCTACATAGATATTCAGATCTGCTCTATTGTATGTGATGGGAGGAGGAATGATTTTCTGACTCTTTTTACCCTCATGGTTTGAGTTCTATAGCACTAAAAATCTGATACATTATTTCTTCTACCTAAAGTTGATGGCTGTTTAATTTTAGTGAGCAGATGTCAACTAAAACATTTTTCTTGTCAAACCAGTGAGGGGTGGGGAAGGGCTTTCAATTGTAAAGCCATTTTAGCAACCTGTAGAATGTTGCTGGTGAAAATTCCTACTGCACTGTTCCAATTGACCTGTTAAATGCACTGCAGTGCTTTGGTATGCACTGGTGCCAGGGCAGAATGATATCTGGACAATATTATATGGCCCTATAGTGTTTAAGAGTAGGATTTTGAGAATATCACAGATTTCAGTTGCATTTTCTACTTTATTTAAGATATGAGAAAAAACTGTGCTGAATTCTTGGTCTGGGTGTTTGTATGGCATAATTGCACCATACACTAGACTATAGGGCTGGGCTGCTTATTTGGCAGAATGCTGAGCAGAACTCCCGCCAGCTCCCAAACAGGCTGAGCAGGTTTGGCCCATGTGGGGACAGTGACTGCTCCATCTCTGTATTCTACTGATTGTACAGGAAAGTGCATTGGACACTTCATTGCTCCCTCTTTCTCTCTGTACTATGTAAAAAAAGAATTATTTATACCTGATTAAATCTTAGCCTTTGAACAGAGATGCTCATGTAATCGTCTATAAGAAGGGGAATGTACATTATAGTACAGAATGTCCAGTGGGAAAATTAATGCTGGGAGTACTTATTACTGATATCTCAGTAATCAGTTTCCTATTAAATACAAAAGCATACAAATTCTGGTTCCTTAATCTCTCAAGGAACTAATATGCCTACAGTATTTGTGCAATATGTGCCCCTTAAGTGCTGTGCTCAGCTCTTATTCAGAAGGGTAAAGTGGCATTATACACCAGTGAGTCAACGAGTAGCTATTTCCTATTGCCCAGATCAGTTGCTTAAGTTTTGCCCTATTGCTTCAATGGAATACAGATGATCAGCCAGAAAGATAGGAAACTTGGTTTCTCTATATAAGAAACCACAATATTTCTCAAGATCAATTCAACAGCAATTGCCATAATTTGAATAGTGGGGAGAGTTTGCATTGCATTTTAGCCAGAGGCCACCTGGGAATGGATAGGATGGGAGGTTAGAAAAAATGTATCTTGGCTTAAAGGAATTTCATAATACTGCCAAGAAAATACATGGATGAATCATGAAAGAAAAAACCTAGTCTCATTTCCCATATTCATACCAAATCTATGATGTGCCTCTCATTTTAAAATAGGAGGAAAAGTTAAGTCTTCCTTTCATGTAGATATTATACTTTAGAGCAGGCATGTCCAACCCACAGCCTGTGGGACACATGTGGCCCTGGACAGGTAGTAATGCAACCCCACAACATTATTATGTGCATTTATATATATTAGCTATATTACATATTTTATATGTGGCTAAGACAATTCTTCATTCAATGTGGCTCAGACAAGCCAAAAGATTGGACATGCCTGCTGTAGATATTTTGAAGCAGCTTTATTTGTACTTCTATCTTAGTTTCACTGTCAGAGTATATTCTTATGTACCATATAATGATACCTATATACCTGTATAATGAGCTACCTATAATTGATGTGGACTGTTTATCTTAATCTTCTGTCTCTGTTGTACTTTTAGGACTGTTCTGTTCTTCCTGGTCTTGCCTGACAAATTTCTGAAACTCAAAGAAGACAAAAACAATTGGCAAGTTGACACCACCAGACTCCTGGTATGCTTTCCCAATTTTTTTCTTAGTCCTAAGCTTGTCTTGATCTTTCACTGTTCATTCCCTTATAAATTCTTTTTTTTTTTTAAAAAAAAAAAAGGCTGGATCCTTTTAAAGTGAGGCTGTTCTAAATTCCCTTGTTTGTTCTTGTTGCATGATGTATACCTGATGCCTGGTGGCGTGGCAGACTAAAGCACTGTTATTAACAGTAGCTGCCTGCAATTACTGCAAGTTCAAATCTCACCAGGCTCAAGGTTGACTCAGCCTTCCATCCTTTCTAAGGTAGGTAAAATGAGGACCCAGATTGTGGGGGCAATAAGCTGACTTTGTATAAAAATATACAAAAGTATGACGGCTATTGCTTAACGCATTATAAGCCGCCCTGAGTCTCCGGAGAAGGGCGGCATATAAATCAATTTTTTTTAAAAAATGTATACCAGTATTGTTGGTCCTTTCCCTATCAGTAACATCTTATTTTGAATTATCTGCATTCTGGTTGGATATATTAGTCTTTCTTGGCATCTTTCTAGGTTGAGTCACTATACCAAAAATAATATTTTAGAAAATGACTTGTGACTTTTCTTATTCTGCATGTCCTCTTTCTAAGGTTGGCTACTTAAATATATATTTTCAGTCATATTAGAATACTAATTAACATGCTGTCCTAAAAGCCTTAGTTGCTCTGATATGTAACTTGTTTGGTTGATCGATCAAATAAATTTCAGAAAGTAACAGTAACATTTTTTATTTTGGACTTACTGCTGCAACATCTAAGGTAACATATAGTTCCATTTATATAGCATGTATTATTTTCTGTTCATTTGAACAGAAGATTAGGGTATTATGCAGGGGTGAAATGCTAGGACTGGTTCGGGTGAACCAGTAGCAGATATTGGGTGTTCTGTCCCCTCCCACGAGTGGCCTTGCAGAGGCTCAAATAGCCCGGCAGTAACAAACGCAGGCTAGAGAGACTGAAGCTGGCCCTTTAATAAATAGTTCTCTTCCAAAGTGTATATCAGTCCAATAGTTACCTTGCAATGTTCCAAAGGTCTTGGCAGACAGCCAGCAAGCTAATGCAGGAATGCAGACCCTTGTCAAAAAACTCGAAACTAACAGTTGTACCTCCACTGCATCCAAAACGCCAACAAATTGTTCAGCATGCCTTTCCAGCCCGTCACACCCCTTTTATACTTTGTAGGGTGTGGCCCTATGTCTCCTGACCACACCTCTTAGGACGTGGCAATAGCTGTTCTCTACGACGTCTCCTACGTCTCTCTCTTGCATCCAATAGGGGCTCCCCCTTGTCGTTACCGGCCTCTGTTTCCTCCTCAATTTGGCTGGGGTCCATAGGCACATCAGCAACTGTCAGTTCTTGCTGACTCACCAGTGAAGATGACCCCTCTGGCACATAGCTAGTGACAGCTTCCTCCTCCTCCATATCATCCTCCGAATCAGCATGCGAAGATAAATCAGCCTCCGGGGCCGGGGTCACAACATTGGGGCTGGTTCACCGAACCAGTAGCAATCGCTGGCTGGCCATGTCCCTGAACCAGCCCGCAGTCCTGCCATGCTTCCCTGCCTTCCACACGGCCTTCCCGGCTTCCTGGTGGCCAGGGAGGCAAGCAGAAGGCCATGTGGAAGGCAGGCAAGCATGGCAGGGTTGCGGGGAAGGGAGCTAGCAACCTACTCTCTTCCCCACAGCCCTGCATGCTTGCCTGCCTTCCATGCTGCCTTCCCGGTGGTCCCCCATGCCTGCTTGCATTCCGAGGTTGGTGTCCAGCCCAGCCAGTGGGTGGATGAGCGGCCCTTGGTGGAGATACCACCGCTGCGCTGCCCTGGGACATGTGCAGCAGCCCCGGGGCTGGGACACCCGCCTGCACTCCCAGAGCACCACTGCAGAGGCGTCAGCCCCGGAACATCAGCTGCATCTCCACCAAGGGCCACCTGCCATCAGCTTTACTAAGGCGCTGGCTTCGTTGGGCATGCTGAATATGCTGATGGAAGATCTAGAAGATCCTCCCTCCCCCCCTCCGCTGGCAGTGGAGGGAGGAGGGAGATCTGCTGCGCTTGGCTCCTTGGAGGGACATGGCGAGGCTCGCTTGCCTTTTGGGCCTGGCACACACGGCTTCCGTGGGGCCTTTGGTCAACTGCCACCCGCTTGCCTTCTCCTGTGCCTTGGGACCGGCTTGCCCTCCCAGAGCACTGCCATGCTGCCGTCGTTCACTTTCTTCCTTCTCCCGCTGTGAAATGAAAGCAAACAGCGGCGGAGTTGCTTTGGGAGGTTGCTTCAGGAAGGCGGATGTCTGCAGCTAGGCGGGGAGGGAGGGCAGCGAGAACGGTGGCAGCAGGCAAGGGAGCACCAAGATGAAGGGCTACCTGCACTGGCCTGCCTGGGTAAGCGCTGCCGCCCAGGCTGAAGGGAAAGCACTGTGGGCTCTGTGGTGGCACGGCCAGGCCTGGCTCTCTCACCACGTAGGGGGCTTATGCCCCTCCCGCTCTGCTTCTTTGCCAGTGGGAAGTAGTGGCGCAGCTGAGCCTCCTTCCCTTGGAGCGTCGGACTCCATGAGCTGAGTTTATGGAATGGCACTGGCGGTTAAAGAGAGGCAGGTGGCTGAGTGGGAATCCAGTGGACTGCTTCAGAGCCCCAAGCTCCACGGAGCCGGCACGGGAGGCACGGGTCAAAGGCAGACTTTTCTGCAGCATCCCCCTCCCCTCTTTGGATCACCCTGCAGGTGGGAGCGCTCTGCCTTTGCAGAAATGGGGTGGGCAGTTTGTATGGAGGATTGGCAGGGGGATGCGCGGTCCTCCAGGATGGAGAGCGGGGCAAGAGAAGGCTTTGAGATTTGCTTGGGCTGTCAAGCCAGATGGCGGAGGTAAACTCAAAGCTTTGGGGGCTTCAGAAGGGCAGAATGTGCTTCAGAATGTGCAGCTCCTGGCTCTAACAGTGAGTGACATACGTGACGTCAAGTTGGCTATGCCCACCCGGTAACATGACCTCTAAGCCACACACCCCCAAGCCACGCCCACAGAACCCGTAGCAACAATTTTTAGATTTCATCACTGGTATTATGTGACCTCTACCTGTATATTATTAATAAACTGATTTTCTAGATGGGTTTGCATTCTTTAAAAAAGGATGTTTAGTTTAAAAATATTTGGTGCTTCATTTTTTGTTGTTGTTGTTGTTGTTGTTGTTGAAGGAGCCAAGGTGCCTAAATTGTTTTTGGTTGTCTTTTCTTACTCAGCTAGAAAATACTTTCTGTATGCAGTCAGTTTGATCTGAGAGATGTAACCCCTAATCCACAAAAAATAATTTGGGCTGCAATTTCAAATGTATCAATTGCAAATAAATAATTAAATCATTTATTTCATCCCAAAAATAATTATGCTTCATTGAGAATTGGGTAATAATACAGAATTATTCATTACTTTCATCCAAATAAAAGCATGATTTGCAGGTTGTCCAGTTCTAGTGCACTGACTAACACTTTAATTTCTTATGCAGAACAGCAACTAATACTGTTACCATGGATGTGTTGGTGAACAGGTATCGAAACTTCATGAAGGGAGCAGGTGAGAAGATCTTAGCTGAATGACTGAAACTATTTTTTGTTTTGTTTTTATTCCTTTTTCTCCCCCAAAAGGAATCAGGTTTAGCCTGATAATTGAATTTACTGAGGAAGATGATCTAAAACTACATATTTGTGTGTTGCAAAGGTTATGCTTTCAGTATTTCAATAATTGGAGTGTTCCCCTTGAGAAGCAATAATTACAAGTAAATGTTTCCAATAACTGTTGATCAATTCTGTATTTGTCGTGGAGGAATTTAGCCCATTCCTCCTTACAGAACAGTTTCAACTCAGGGATTTTAGTGGGCTCCCTTGCATGAACTGCTCATTTTAGGTCTTTCACAATATTTCTACAGGTTTAAGTTCAAGACTTTGACTTGACCATTCCAAAACATTAACTTTCTTCTGTACCCATTTTTTGGTTGTATGATTGAGTTTTTGGGGATTGTCTTGCTGAATGACCACTTCAGTGGTGGGTTGCCCCCGGTTCGCACTGGTTCTATAGCGGGAGGCCCCGCCCACTGACCCTGACGTCATGGAAACGCTTCTATGCATGCGCAGAACATGCGAGCAAAGCAAGCGCGTGTGCGCGGCCCTGTTGGGAACCAGTAGTAAAGGTAAGTAGAATCCACCCCTGGACCATTTCCTCTTGAGCTTCAGTTCACACACATATACCCTGACATTTTCCTGTAGAATTTGCCAGTACAATTCAAAATTCAAAATTCCATCAATGATGGCAAGCCAGAACCCAGAGTTAACAAAGCAAGCCCAAACTGTGGTATTATCAGCACCATATTTCACACATGGGATAAGGTTCTTAGGGTAGAATGCAGCATTTGTCTTTTGCAAAACTTAATACTTTTTATTCAAGCCCAAAAGTTCTATTTTAGTCTCATTTCTTCATAGACCATTCTTCCAATAGCCTTTTGGATTATCCATATGGTCTTTCACAAACTATAGATGAGCAACAACATATTTTTTAAGAGTAATTGTTATTTCCTTGCCACCCTACAATACATACCTTTTCTTTGAGGAAATTAAAACAACTTTCTGGCCAAAGTATTATGTGTAGAAAAATGAAGCCATGAAATGACATAGGAAAATGTGTTGGTTTTTAAAAACAATTTTCATACTAGATATGGTCCTGACTCATTCTGTGGGGAATGTCTCTTGAAATATCCATGAACAAAATAATGAAACAATCCAACCTGAACAATTAGCAGACCACCACAGGACCCCCTGTGCTGAGTAGCACAGCACAAGACAGGACCACCTTTAGGCTAAGGCTGATAGGTACTTGTCCTAGGTACACAAAGCGTAGAGGGAACCAATACTCTCCCTCTTTTTGAATCATTCTAAAAAAGCAAATCTTTGTAATAGCTGGAGCTGGCACTATCAGTCAGTGTGAGGAGGCCTTCTACACCCTTGAAGCAGCACTGGCACAAGACTTTTAGCTAGTTGTCCAGATGGCCTTCCCTTGGCAAAAACAGCATAGCAAAAAATTGTAGTCTACTACTAGTTGCATCAAAGCAATGTCTTTGGTACTGTATACTGTAGTGGCTGTCCAGAGTTTTGTGGTCTTATGAATGCTGACATTTAGTTCCTTAGACATTACTCTTGGGTTCTTTGAGATCTGTTGGCGTATTAGACACTTTGCTTTTAGTGTGAACTTGGCTAGTTGAACTTTCCTGGGGAAGGTAACTGTGGTAATGAACTACTTCCATTTGTACAATGACAATGTACATATTGTCACAATGGACTGGTGGAGTCCAAACTCTTTGGAAAGTTTGGTAAGCTCTTGTAGCCTGGTGAGCATCAACAACTATTTTTTAGAGGTCCTCAGTTACCACCTTTGTTTGATCCTTAACACATTTCCACATTCCTGTGTTGTGAAGATCAGACTTTGATAGTGAATATCCAGAATTCTGTTCTTTCAATAGACAAGAATTCCTACTCTAACACCTGATTATTGTCCCATTGACTGAAATGCCTGAATGAATCCTTCAAAAGTTCACATACTTTTGCCACATAGCTTTGGATCATTTTCCTCAATAAATCAATGAACAAGTATAATGTTTTTGACTTACTTGTTTTAATTTCTCTTATCAAGTTTTAAGACGTGTGTGGTTAAGCAATCATGTTTTAGGTCATATTTATACAGAAATGTTCAAAAGGATTCACAACTCTTTAAATACCACTATCCCTAAAAAAGCATCTAGTCCAGGTGCATTGGCTACTGAAAACAAAAGATTGAATGTGTTACAGAATCTTTATATATTTTTTTCCACAGACCCCCGGATTGCTTCATATCCACTTATGGATTCTCCTTGGCCTCTGACGGGTATCTTACTGGGTTATGTTTATTTTGTATTATCACTGGGGCCACGGCTCATGGCCAACAGGAAACCTCTGAACCTTAAGAAGTTCATGATACTTTATAATTCTTTTTTGATGGCACTATCAGTTTACATTGTTTATGAGGTAAGTTTCTCCCTGTATTAAATTTTATCTGTAGCTCTTAGATATACCATTGTTGCTTACACTGATTCTCCAACATCAGTTTCAAGGTCTCTTTATACCTTTGCGTATCTAAAACACTATGAGTTCAGAAAAGAGATATGAAACCTTTATCTTTCTAAAAGTTTTGCAAAAATGCAGCCCTGTATTTTTGTTTTGAAATATATAGCATACATTTAAATTGTCTATAATAATTATATTAAAAAACACAATTTCTGACTAAAAAGCACACTAGCTCACTATTGCATGTTCAAATTACATGCTTTAGCAATCAGTTGGAAAGATATTTATTCTTTCTTACTTAGACACAACCTATGAAAGAGCCAGATGCAACATTTTCACATGTAGGACCTATAAGCAAAAAGAAATAGAAATAGTTATACTTGCCCTCACTACTTTTCTGTAATATGTAAAAGTTACCCTAAGACATATAAATCAGTGAAGATTAGGTACAAGATTCAGTTCAACAGAACATTTCAGACTCTTCAAATTTATTAAAAATGTTTTCTCAAAATGAGAGTGTTTGTTTTATATTTGAAATAGTAGGTATTAAAATTTGATGCAATACAGAGGGCTTGTTTCCATGAATTTTGAATTTTTGTACTAGGAATGGTACAAATGACATTGTAAAAGTAAATGATTTATGAGTAGGCAATCTTACAAGCTCATTTTATAAGTTAGACAGCAGAATTTTTACTAATAGGCCACTATCATACAAGTTCACATATTTTTACCAGCTGTTATGCTGAATGACTTCTCTGAATCCTTTTTATGTTTTACTGTGAATGGACATTTTTCCCAAGTAGAATAACATGTAGGATTTGTCTTGATATGGAAGAATACAATGCTATTTCTGATATTTCATTTTCTTTTTTCAAAATTATATCAGTTAGTGTTATTCAGTGAGATAAATATAGTACATAACAATTGTATCTTAAAAACCTACTTTGGTGTTAATGCAGAATAAGTGTAATGCTTGCATTGTAGCACTATAATGTAAAAACATTGCTTCACTAAAAATATTTGAAGTAAAATTTCTCAAGTAAAAAGACATATGCATATTAGTTATTAAATGCAAAAATCATTGATATTTATTTGAAATTTTTGTAATGTTTGGTCTGACCCTGCTCACCATATGAGACCTAGAAGAGAAAGCTGTTATGAACTGTGATGTTATTGAAATGTAGTTTTAATGAAGAAGAGGTCTGGGAATGATGATTTCTAATAGCTTTTTTTTTTTTTTTGTAGTTTTTAATGTCAGGCTGGCTAAATGGTTATACATGGAGATGTGACCCTGTTGATACATCCCAGGATCCTAAGGCTCTTCGGGTAAGCTTGTTTTTCTTTTTACTGTCTTGTCCTTCTTTCATTCTCCCTATACTCTTATGTTTCTCTTATATGTTGTGTTTCTTTTCTTTAGTTTTTAATACAGCCTTTGGTGAAGGTGTTCTAAGAAGAGTGTTGAGAAGGGAGAGAAAAGTGGACAGAAAGATGGGATTTTAATTTTGTGATGGCTAGGATATTTAACTTTTTACCTTGTCTCTAGATGGTCCGTGTGGCATGGATCTTCATTTTCTCCAAAATCATCGAGCTGATGGATACAGTAAGTGACTCTGAACTTCTGACAATTGATCCTATTTTCTAGTTAAAGCATAGGTGTTTTTCATCCAGTATCTTTCCATAGTGGCCATTCAAGTCTACTTATTCTTCCAACATTTATATTCTCATAAAATTATAGTGGTCAATCTTCGCATGCTTTGCTGCATTTATGCAGCAGGATGTTCTGGGTGGGTCAGGCTATATGCTTTCTGATAAATACAGTTATATTTAAAAGATTCTCAAGCAGTAATTTGATGGCCATATTTTGAGGAGTGCATTGTGGATTTTTTTCTCTAATTTAGATTTGGTATAGATGGATCAGGTATAGATAGATGTATAAATATGCTACTAGCCAAAACCTGAAACCTACATCTCACAGTGTATTGTTGTTTCCAGGTGATCTTTATCCTAAGAAAAAAGAATGAACAAGTGACCTTTCTGCATGTCTTCCACCATTCAGTGCTACCCTGGAGCTGGTGGTGGGGTGTGAAATTTGGTCCAGGTGAGATTTTAAAGGAGGATTTACTCCAGAACTTGATTCCAAGATTTGAAAAAATTGTATCAATAATTATTTTCAGATATGTCTCATGAATACATGCAGTATATGTGTGTTCTCGTTATAGGTATATGTACTTGAACATATAGTTTATCTATCCAGGATATTATAGGAACAACAAGACAGTCTTGGACTTTCAACTATCTGCCTTCATCTGCTTCCTTTATTAAAGTCATGTTTGGATAGTAGAAGTCCTGGATCTTTTCAAACCTTTCTGTTTTCATATATGTAGATTTTAAAATAAAGTCTTTCTTCTTTTATTTTCCTGTCATCATTAAAGTCCTAGCTATTACATGTGTTTAAAGAGGTTGACTCAGCCTTCCATCCTTCCAAGGCCAATAAAATGGGGACCCAGATTGTTGGGGGTAATATGCTGACTCTGTAAACCGCTGAGAGAGGGCTGTAAGCCACTATGAGGCAGTATATAAATCTAAAAGTTATTGCTAATTCCATGCTTTAATTACCATGCTTCCAGGTGAAAGATCTCTCTGTATACATACATACACACACACAATCACAGAATTTTTCTTCAAATATTAGTATAATAGTTAGGCATATGATAAATGGTTATAGAAAATTCAAACAGAATCTTACATCATCAAAGATTTTAGCATTTTTATTTAAGATATTTTATGTTGCTTTTCTAGACTAAAATAAAGTCAGTGTGGTATAGGACTTAATGTTCTAGGGTTAAACCTATGTTTAACCATGAAAGTTCACTTGGTGACTTTAGGCCAGTCACTTACCCAATTTGCTTCACAGGGTTGTTCCAGCAAAAATTGAATATCCTAATACCTAACTTTTGACCTCCTGAAAAAAGGGCAGGAGATTCTCATAAATAAATAAAAGTAAATGTTCTTCCAAACTACTATTAATAAATATGCGACAATGCAATATCAAATCTAGAATATTAAAAAATATGAAAAAATTGTCTGAAGATTTAAAACAAATAGAACCTTATGCTTAGTGATATTACAAAATACATTTAACAGTTAAAAGAAGAATTTAAAAATGACCAAGTGAACTTTTCTCAAAGTAGCTTGAATGCTATCTCTGATATTCCCCCCCCCCCCCCCCAAAAAAAAAGTAATCTCAGGACAGGGAGTTCCACAAATAAGCAAACACCATCGGAAATTGGTTTTATTTATTTATATACTGTGTTTCCCTGGAAATAAGACCCTGTCTTATATTTTTTTGAACCCTGAAATAAGCGCTTTACCTTATTTTTGGGGAGGTCTTATTATTTTGGGGCACATGGAGCAAGATGGGGCTCCTCTTGCCATCTTACCTGATTTCTAGCTCTGTGTTTAAATATTTTTAGGGAGGGCTTATTTTCAGGGGGATGCTTATTTTAGCGCATGTGCTCAAAAGCCCGATTGGGGTTATTATCAGAGGATGTCTTATTTTCGGGAAAACAGGGTATTCATTCTGTTTATTCTAGCTGTCTCAATGGCATATCTATAAACAAGGTCTCTATGAGTCAGACCAATATATTTAACCAACTGTTTTCATTTTCAGAATTTGCATGCTCCGTTAGCTTTGTTTCAAGTGTTGTGAATGTATTTTGGTCGATATTTAGTTTTATCTTTTCAGAAATAAAACACTTACCATATTTTTTCGGAGTGTAAGATGCACCTTCCCCCCCAAAAAAAGAGGGTGAAAATCTGGGTGCGTCTTATACTCTGAATGTAGCCCCGCCCAGCTTCTCAAACAGAGGTTTCAGACGCTGAAAAAAGCATCAGAAGCTTTAGAAAAGAAGCCCCCAAACAGAGCTTCAGAAAAGAAGCTCCCAAACAGAGCTTCAGAGGCTTTTTTTCTGAAGCTCTGTTTTGGAGGCTTTCAGAGGCAGGAAAAAAAGTTTTTTCCGAAACGGAGTTTCAGAGGCAGAAAAAAAAAAGCAAAAAAAAAGCAAGGCACAGAGCTCACAACCAAGGAACCTGTTGCTAAAATTCACCTCTGGGAACAGCTGACGGGGTATTCTGGGAGGCTGATCCATTTGCCAATCAGCTTTTTTTTAAATTTTCCTCCCCAAAAACTAAGGTACGTCTTATACTCCGGTGTCTTATACTCCGAAAAATACGGTAAATGTCCTAAACTAGGTTACACTTACATGTAACACTAATAACAGGCAAAAATGTTTGACTGTATGTGCTGAATACAAATTACTGACATTTTTTCTCTCATACCATTTTGATCATGATCCCAGGTGCCCCAAATGAATTTTATTTGTTTTTCTAATATTTATATAGACCAGGGTTGTCAAACTCAAGGCCTGCGGGCAGCATCCGTGTGCTGTTTAGATCTGGCCCACAGGGCCGGTCTGGAAATAGCAAAGGACTGGTCCGTGGTGTCTCTGCTAGCAAAAATGGGCTGTGGGAGGGGCGTGTGCAACCCCCCCACCCTACCCCCGCAACCACTTTTGGCCTTCGGAGTCTTCCAGGAGGCCTTCCAGGCCCAAAATGGGACCTCCAGAGTGCTCCAGGAGACTGTTCTGGCCCAAAACGGGGCCTCCGGAGTGCTGCAGGAGACCGTTCTGGCCCAAAAAGGGGCCTCCAAAGTGCTGCAGGAGGCTGTCCAGGCCCAAAGCAGGGCTTCCAGAGTGCTCCAGGAGGCCTTTCAGGCGCAAAATGCGGCCTTCAGAGTGCTCCAGGAGGCCATCCTTGACTCAGGTTATGAAAGGGAGAAAAAGTAAAATATTTTACCTTTCAGGCTTGCAGGATTCTGCTACTATAGTCTATAATTTATAGTTCTAGTTTCCTACGGAATCAGTTTCTTGATCTGGTCTCTCATAAGGTGATCAAGTAGATCAAATAAGTATTAAAAAAAAATTACAGAAATGTATGCCTCCCTATTTATATAAGTTTATAAAACCATGTCTAAGGAGGTGCAGTCCTGTGTCACCATGGCCACACCCACGCCCACAACCCCACCCGGCCCTTCGAGGTCAAATCCAATCCTGATGTGGCCCTCAATGAAATTGAGTTTGACACCCCTGATATAGACTGTAAGGTTTAGTTATGTCATTCATCCTCACCGTCTGCCTTTCTCCTTTTCTCTGTTATTCTACAGGAGGAATGGGCTCCTTTCATGCTTTGGTGAATTGTATGGTACATGTTGTGATGTACTTCTATTATGCACTCTCAGCTGCAGGACCTGCTTTCCAAAAGTACCTCTGGTGGAAGAAGCATATCACTGCCATTCAACTGGTAAGTAACAAAGGGAAAAGGACAGGCAAATTATGCCAGCATTTTTGATTCAGTTATACAAACCACCTTTGGTCACTTCATCTGATTATGTTTCTTTTGAATAGCTTATTTATTTATTTATTTATTTATTTATTTATTTATTTATTTAAATTTGTATACCGCCCTTCTCTTAGTAGACTCAGGGTGGTACACAGCCAGAACTAAAACACATACCAATACAAAATTTAAAATTATTAAAAGAATTACATAGCTTTGGCCCAAATTTAAAACAATTCAAATTAAAACCCATTGACAAAAAACTAAAAACAGCTAATAAACTAAAAAGAGGGGTGGGGGTGTTTCACGCCAGCCCTGCTTGATGGAAAAGAAAAATTTTCAGGGCACGGCGAAAGACCCGGAGATCGGATATCCTCCGTATCTCCGGGGGCAAATCGTTCCAGAGGGCAGGAGCTGCTATAGAGAAGGCCCTCCCTCTGGGGGTCGCCAGCCGACATTGCCTGGCTGAGGGCACCCTGAGGAGTCCCTCTCTGTGGGAACCTACTGGTCAGTGGGAGGCTGTCGGCGGCAGAAGGCGGTCCCGCAAATACCCAGGTCATATGCCATGGAGCGCTTTAAAGGTGGTGACCAACACCTTGAAGCACACCCGGAAGACCACTGGAAGCCACGCAGGAGAGGTGTCACATGGGAGCGCCCCCTCGCTCCCATAATCCCCTGCGCGGGCACATTCTGCACCAGTTGGAGCCTCCAGGTGCTCCTCAAGGGGAGCCCCATGTAGAGAGCATTGCAGTAGTCCAGGCGGGAAGTGACGAGTGCCTGAGTGACTGTGCGTAAGGAGTCCCGATCCAGAAAGGGACACAACTGGCGAATCAGGCGAAAGTGATAAAAATTACAGAAACTTGATAACCTCATTTGATATTTGTTGCCTATGTTGAGCTTTCCCTTTTATTCCAAGGATTACTCATCGTTGCCTGTGAGTAGAATGAGCTCTACCTGTCACCTTTACTTATTTCATCTGTGCCTTGTTTCTGTTTCTAGCTGCAGTTTGTGCTTGTCTCCATCCACATCTCCCAGTACTACTTCATGCCTGACTGCAAATATCAATTCCCAATCTTCATCCACCTCATCTGGATTTATGGAGTTATCTTCTTCATTCTCTTCTCCAACTTCTGGTACCAGTCATATACCAAAGGCAAGCGTCTGCCCAAGTTCATGACACAACCTCAGCAAAATGGCTTCCATGAGAATGGTGCCATTGCTAATGGCAAAGTCAAAGCCAACTAGGAGTAGGTTCAACTAGCCCCATATCTGGGCTTCTTAACCAGATCAAGTGCCTACAGACTGTTAACTTGCAGTTCCAAACCACCTTCCCAACTGCCCTGTTTCCCTCATTGCCTCGCTTTCATCTTTCCCCAAGGGAGACAGGCTGCCTGGGCTGTCGGTGCTGAATCCAGCCCAAGGCCTCCAAAGTGCCTATGTCTGCCCTGGGCTGGGCTCCCTTCAGAGCTGGACCAAAGCAGAACCCTGACAGATGGGATACATTTATCCACTTAATTCTATGTACACAATGTGATCTAGGTGGGGATTTTTGTTACTTTGCTCTGCCTAAGTTTGTGTTGTCATTTATTAATTGTTTATTTACCATTGGTGTTCTGCCATTCCTACTCCTTTCCTACTTGAATGTAAGTAGTCCCTTTTTGCTGGGGGTGGGAAATAATTCCTCCTGGAGATAACTTTTCCTGCTCTGTTGCAGATGGGGTACTACTAGGCAAGTCTTATTGCCTTGGCTGTATTCCTCTCTTGGCATTGCTCCGCAGCTTTGGCTGCTTTGATCCCAGGACCTTAGCAATAACTCTGGACTTCAATCTCCATATGGCTTGATGACTGCAAGTTCTTATTGCACTGAGGCCCAGGGAGAAGAAATAAGACCCTATTGTCCAGCTTGTATGCCATTGCTCTGTGTGCCTTTTAAAACATTATTGGATCTGCCCCAAAAAACAGAGGCTCCCTATAATCTAAATTTTGGGGAGGACTTCACAAGAGGAGGTATATCCCTCCTGAATTTTCCATTTGTATTCACAGAAATAAATGGATAGAAAGAGAATAGTCATTCTGTTCTTGATTTCAAGGCCTTGATCATTGTTTGGTTGGGCCTGATATGCGAAAAGAACAACTTTACTGTAAGTAGTATGTTAATATTGATTTTCAGTTCCAATGACTACTGCTTCTTGCAGTGAATTGGTGTCTTAGTTGAAGTTGGTTTACTAGATGAGAAGAGCTGAAAAACTGAGATCAAAGTCCTCTGAAGCATTGTAATAGAGTGGTGGCTATGTTCTGGCTCATCCACAGTGCATTGTGTCAGGCATCAGATTATTTCTGCTCAAGAACACGGGAATTGACATTCACATTTTACTAGTTTTCTGGGTCTACAGAATACCTTCGCTCAAAGTTCAATACAGCATTTAAGTCCTTGGCTCCTGCTTGTCCTGTTTGCTATTCCAGGCAGGACAGTGTTAATTTCTTTCTCTCCTTATATGGACACTCCTTCAGGCCAGATGCTTTCCTCTTTTCACTGGCTTAGGTTCTTGGTGAAGCTCCAGCTACTGGGCATTATCCTCCTGGGCTTGAAAAGACCTGTAGTCCTTGGTGCTATTGCCTATGGTCTGGTTAAGTGTGATGAGTGGAAAAGCTACAGATACGGTGTGTGGGGCGTATAATATAATTCTGCAATAGAATAAATTGGAAAAGTAATCTTAGTAGCAGATTTGTATTGCATCCTAAATTCAGAGTGCCAAAATATGAAAGCAAGGATATATTGGCAAATATAAAAAGCTAAGGCACTAAGAATACCTTTTATGTTGTTAGAATAAACTTGTATTGGTCTCTCTACCTCAGTGCTAGGGGTAGACTAACCCAGAATCTAGATTATGTGCCATAAACAATGCTGTATATACTATTGGAGAGATTTGTATAACCCAGAATATTTTGATACATTCACTGGCCATTCTGATATAAGGCAATCTTGTTTAAAAGCCTTTAAGTTAAGTTCACTGTTAGGTTGAAATAGGTTTTGTAACACTACTTACCTTTCCACCGCTGATTATCCTGCTGTGTACTGTTTCCCCACCTGTGTCTGAGAAACCCTAAACCAATGCTAATGGCAACCTTTAAAACTGATACACTGTTTGACTGAGAAGCTTTTACAATGTAGAGGATACTTAGGGGTACAATTTGGAAAAAAGTAAAAGATACTTGTTTGTTCTCCTATATGTGTGCCTGCTCTCGACATTTTTTGCTGTACTTGGATCAATATTCGATGATAATCATGCAAGGGTGATGAAAAATCAATATGACACTGTTCCCAAATTAGGCAGTATAGCTTACCCATTCTAAAATGCTTTTTTTGGTAAACCTGAAGTAAATTTCTGTCCTATGAATCATTGGTTCGCATGAAATCTAATGACCAGGCATTTATGGAGTGTTATTATTTTCAGCGTTTTTTACAAGTACTGATTTTAGTACTTGTCTGTCAAATAACATTCATGTTGCCCTAGTGTCTTTCTGATGTGCATTTTTGAATAGCCATGTGCCTTCTAAATAGGATGTACAATTAACTGCTCTAAATTTTGAATGTGATTATCTGCAGTTTTCTGAATGAGTAGGTATCAGAATTGTTTGCTTAGACTAGATAAGGCTTCAATATAGTCTCCATTAGATTGCTACAGGACTGGTATTGTACATTCAGGTAGTCCTTAACTTACAAGTGCGATGTGGATTGATTTACAGTCATAAGTTGTCATGGTTGTAGGTGGAGGCACCCTGTGACTGGACCCAATTTTACATTTTTGTGGTCATTAAGTAAATCACCGTCATAATACAAATAGTTAGGCAAACAGTGTGGTCATGTGAACCTGTTCCTCTGAATGAGTGTTTTTGCAGGAAAAATTAGCAAACTGATCACATGACTGTGGGATATTGCAGTTAAATCATAAAGTTGAGCCAGTTGCCAAGTACCCAAATTATGGTCGTGTGACTGTAAGTCTGTATATGGCATATTTTATTATGGGCAGACATGCTTAACAGGCCGTACAGAACCCATTCCAGGCCCACTGTATTTTCAAATGATCCTAAATCAAGGACTACCTGTATGAAATCCAAAAGAGGACTCTATCACATATGGGAAGAGAAGTGTTTACACCTCCTTGGGCACAAGGAGCTTCACTTAGTTACAACTATGGATAGATTTCATAAGATAACTGTAATAGGCTACACTTCAAAATAAGCCTGAAATATTAATGCTTTATTTGCCCGACTGATGAATTGAAGGACCAACTCCTGAATATTAAAATGTATTTTATTCATGTAATATGAATTATCTTACTGCATCGTTTTATTTATTAAATTTGTACATTGCCCAGTTCCCAACCAGTTGTCAAAATAGTTACACTACAGATCTTATCTGCTAAAATGGCAATTGTCTAATAACTTCAACTGTCATTTTGATTACTTAGAACAGTTCATTTTCATCATTTTTTCCGTAACAGCCAAGAATCATGGAAAAGCGCCAGTGCTTGGCAAAGATGAGCTGAGGCTAATATTGGTCTTGATTAGGCTTGGCTTTTGACAATTTCCACTCAATCAGAAGGCAGTAAAATCATTTGTAGTATTGTTCAGGTTACAGTTGATTTGATTGAAGCTAAAAAAATCATAGAAGTGCTAGATTCACTCACCAGCATTTGGGATATTAGAATGCCTTGAGTTTAAAAGAAGTGCAAGAAATAACAAAGGAATGGAGGGATTAACTCAGGATAAACTATTCCATAACTGCTGAGGCTGATTTCAAAGAAAATAGTTTTGGAAGAACAGTCTTAAATATCAGCACACATAGTTCAGTAAAAACACTGGGTTCAGCTAAGCAATTTTGCAATATCTATCCGTTTGGTAAGGCAATAATAGTTGGCAAGCAAAATTCTTAGTTATGTATTTCCCAATAAAACCGTTGGTCTGTAATAGGATGTTGCATCATCTTGAGATAGACAAACTGTCAATCATCCTACATAGTATGCGGGTTTTGCATTGGTGCATGAGGGCACCAGCTTCAATTACAACTTGAAAACATATGGTACTTCAAATCCCAAACTAATATTTAAGGTTAATTCTCAATTCTGAAATCTACAGTAATCTGTCCCACAATTCAAGAGGGGTGGAGGAGGGAAGCTAAATTGTTCCTCGAAAGTCAAGAAAAGACCAAACCTAAGATAATTTGCCTAGTAATAAAGCTGCCAGAGAGATTTAGAAAAGGAACATTATCAGTTGCATCAGGAGGAGAGTCTGGTCTTTTATTTTTCTTCAATAGTTAGTTTATTTTTATTACAATGGTATACAAGCCAAGTCCTAGCAAACAGCCAATATCAATTAAAGTCATTCACACCATTTGTGATTCATATATCAATCCATATACCAACACTATTTCTAAAGGAGAGCGAAATATTTATTAATAGTTTAAAATTCTGTACATAAAGCAATAGATTGGAAGGGAGTTGGATGAAACTCAGCGAATTCCTTGATGGATAATGCTGGTTTTAGTACTGCTCTCTTTCTCCTTCTTACGTGCTGGGTCCAACTCAAAGCAGCGCCAAAGCCTCAGTGTTTCATCTGCTGCTGCTGAAGCAACTGTGGTTCCATCTGGGCTCATAGTTAAGCTTAGCACCCTAGCAGTGTGACCTAAGGAAAGATATTTTACAAATGACTGTAAACGATAGTTGGTAATCTATTCGAGTTGGCATAGGCATTTTTCTTTGTGGAATAGAGCACCATAACCTGTAGATTAAATTAATCCAACCCAGGAAAAGCAATCATTTTGGCCACTGTCACATTTGTATTTAGGAGCAAAACAAAAATCTCACACATTTACAAAAGAGCTGCTCCACTGAGGACAGCCAAATTTAAAACATCAATTTACCAGGCAAGAAAATAGCCCTTAGCATGCAGTCTATCCCTGTGGAAAGTTTGTTGGGCTCAAAGACAATTTTGTAAGTATGTTTAAGTTTTGTGCTGATGTCAGTGTCCTGTAATTACATAAAAAACTTTAAAAAGTGAGACAGGGATGTCATTGGGTGTCAGGAGGAATTGTTGGTACACATTGATGTTCGTGGGATTCTTTGTACCTTTGTTGATGTAATTGCAGTATTTATACAATGGGTCTTACCTTTCAGCTCAGTGACCTTTGACATAGATGGGTATTTCCACACTACCAGTTGGTTTTGAGCAAACCCGTGACCAGACACAAGTTCTTTATAGTTTGTAGACCATAGTACTGCACAGACCTATTAACACGAGAAAGTGTCCCAATAAGTAAAATATTGACTGGATATAACCTTATGTGGAAAAAAATGCAGCATGTTAAATTTAAAGTGTTGAAATAATCCTTACTATTCTTCGAAATGTATTAAGCAAACCTACCTGGGACTGTGCATCTACTGTGTTGAGGCAACTCCCAGAGCACACATTCCAGATCCTTATGTGGCGATCACTTGTTCCACCTCCTGTAGCCAGCACATTGGATTGCCATGGACTCCAAGCTACAGCCTGAGGGGGAAAGTGTACTGTTGTCACCATTCTCTGATTAGAAGTACTGTGTTTGCAAACTATAGATAGTCCTCATTTTTGCAGAGGCAACTGGGCCATTAAGCAAAGAGATTGCTAAGTGAAATTACAATTGTGCTTATGGTCTTACTTCAGTTTTCCTTTGTTTTACAGACCTGTGAAGGTCATAAAGTTACTTTTTCATTACAGTCATAACTACAAATGGTTGATAAATGAGGCAATTGCTAAACAAGGACTACCTATCATTTAAGAAGCTTTATTAAAATGCTATAATTTTAATTTGTCTTGATTATTTTACAAACTATTGTCACTCTTATGCTGTCGGAACTTAAAAGTGGCTACAATTTTGGACTTTAAAGATCACATCTACAATCAAGATTTCTTTACTGTATTGCAAATTCCAGTTTCCAAGAGAACCCAAATTGCCATGGTTTGGATTCGGACCATACTGCAAGCTATAGAACTTGATTAAAGAGCTACCCAAATGACCATTAATTGAACTTTATACCATATAATTTTGTGCCAAGATGTGTATGTCTACTCTCTAAATACAGATATGTACTCACCTTAACAGCTCCCTGATGTTGTGTAAAAGTTTGCACAGGACGTGGTGACCAGTTGTCCCCTTGAGCAACAGACCATATGTTTACAAGATTGTCATTGCCTCCACTGGCCAAGTAACGGCCATCAGGTGCCCATTTTAGCCCACATACTTCTTGTGTATGACCAGCAAGTGTTGCCACATGGTGTTCTGCCACACGAACATCATGATGATGTATGTGACCAGTCCGTGATCCACTGCAAGGGAAATTTAGAAAATTAGCATATTCTCTTATATCAAATGTACTATGAAAAATTATAAGCCACATGGCCTCTTCCCCATCAGTGCCCATGAGATATACCGATATTGGTTAGAAATTATTACCTGGACAGGATGTAGCTATTCCAACTTAAAGAACTCACACGGGATGAATGACTGACCATATTTCGTAGCCGCTTTTTCTGCTGGATGTCCCATAACTAAATCAATATAAACAGAGTCCAAATACCCAATCTTACTAATTTTTATTGTCTCATGGAATACAGCCCAAATGAGAAAATGCACAGGGCTGTCCCACTTGTTATGAACGTATTTCATCTCAGATATGTAGAAATGAGAAATCAATCAAATGGCCATAAGGACTATCAAAGGAAGCAGTTTATAGTTTTCCAATCCAAGTGGAACAAGCCCACGTTGGTTTAAAAATCAAATATCTCAGAGGTTTCCCTTTAAAAGAAATTTAACTTGCTTTAATATTTAAATATTTTTTTATTCTTCTCTGTCCCATTACCAGAATATTAGGTTATTAAATACAGCCTCAGTTGCCTCACCTGGACCTCGGCATTACTTGTGCCAATTGCAAGGTAATTTCCTTCTCTGATCCATGAAACAGAAGAGATGTAGTCATCAGGGTTTTCCATTTGCATGAGCTGGATTATTTCTCTGGAATCATAATTCCAGAGATACACTGATTTATCCAGAGCCACAGCCAAAAAGTTGAGGGAGCTCCAATCAACTAAGTTCAGATCTAAATGAGAACAATACACACTAGTTTGGAAACATAAAGCCAAGTCAAGTAAAGATACAATCCCTTCCTGCCTCTCCATGGTAGCCATATCTAATATAACTTCAGTTCAGCATTCAATACCATCATTTCAGACATTCTTCTACCTAAACTAAACCAGCTAGTGGTACCTGAACACACTTGTAAGTGGATCATAAACTTCCTAACACACAGGAAGCAGCAAGTGAAGCTAAGAATCACATTGGATACCTGTACAATTAGCACAGCCCCACCCCACTCCTCAGGATGTGTGTGCTCTCCGCTTTTCTCTACATACCAATGACTGCATCTCAAACGATCCATCTGTTAAACTTACAAAACACATTCAAGACGAATCTGCATACAGACGGGAGGGTTGAACAACTAGCCTCGTATTGCAACCAGAACAATTTGGAACTGAACATACACAAAACCGTAGACATGGTGGTAGACTTTAGGAGAAACCTTCCCATACTACCACCTCCTACATTACTAGACAACGCAGTATCAACAGTAGAGACCTTCAGATTTCTAGGTTCTATCATATCAAGACCTAAAATGGACACCTAACATCAAAAACGTCATCAAAAAAGCACAACAAATGTTCTTTTTGCACCAACTCAGGAAGCTCAAACTGTCCAAGGAGCTGCTGATCCAGTTCTACAGAGGAATTATTGAGTCTGTCATCTGTACCTCTATAAATGTCTGGTTCTGCAACCCAACAAGACAGACACAGACTTCAGAGGATAATTAGAACTGCAGAAAAAACGATTACAACCAACCTGCCTTCCATTGAGGACCTGTATACTGCACGAGTCAAAAAGGGGGCTGTGAAAATATTTACAGACCCCTCGCATCCTGGACATAAATTGTTTCAACTCCTACCCTCAAAATGACGCTATAGAGCACTGTACACCAGAACAAAAAGAACAGTTTTTCCCCAAACGCCATCACTTTGCTAAACAAATAATTCCCTCAACACTGTCAAACTATTCACTAAGTCTCCATTACTATTACCGTGTTTCCCCGAAAATAAGACCCTGTCTTATATTTTTTTGGACCCTGAAATAAGCACTTGGCCTTATTGCCATGTGCTCAAAAGCCCAATTGGGCTTATTATCAGGGGATGTCTTATTTTGGGGGAAACAGGGTACTATTAATCTCATCATTCCTATCACCCATCTCCTCACACTTATGACTGCATGACTGTAACTTTGTTGCTTGTATCCTTACGATTTTATATTGTTTCCTAGTATGATTTGATTGCTTATTTGTACTCTATGACTATCATTAAGTGTTGTACCTTATGATTCTTAACGAATGTATCTTTTCTTTTTATGTATACAGAGAGCATATTCACCAAAGACAAATTCCTTGTGTGTCCAATCACACTTAGCCAATAAAGAATTCTAATCTAATCTAATCTACGATATGGGGGCATAAAGAAGCTGTAATATGGCAGAAGAGATAGGTATCCTCTGCACTTTGGAACAAAGTCTCACTAAAATTAAATTCCAAACCCATGGCTACTTACAGTAATCATTTCGAATGTCTGGGGCATCTAGAATCCGCTCTGACACAGAGGCTATGTATCTGTTTAACTTCCTTGTGGAGCCTGGTGTGCTCTTCTGACTGTAGAGCACTTTGAGATTGTTCTGGTATCCTGGAAAAGAGGTAACATAATTATCAGCATAAATCAAGAAAAAACTCAATGTTCCTACAATTCTAAGATAACAGGGTCAATGAAAATTTTGGGAAATGGGAGTCTCCATTTAGAGGGCACTAGCTGGATTTCATTCAATATTTCAGACATCAATCTTAACATATCCAACAGGTAATATATTAGAGAATAATGTAAGAGATGCTATAGAGTTCATTTTCTAGGGCAGTGAAGGATTGCATTATGAGAAAGTCAAGTTTTGTTCTTTTTTTTTAAACAAGCTGAACATAAACTAATTCAAATTAGCATCACTGCTGTTATTCAGGAAATGCAAAAAAAAGTTTTTTCCAGTGTGGTTCTAAATAGCCGCTTGAAACAATAAAAAAATAAAAAAAACAAGTTTGTAAAAAAAAGTCTAGTTGTCAGCTTGCTAATTAAACATCCCTAGACTAATTCCCATTAAAACAAAACAGCAGAACAATGGAATCAATTTGAATGAACTGGATTATGGACCACTGCTGCAATACCAGTTTAGAAGCCAGCTATTATTGATAGAAGCTTTTATCCACAAGAGGTGCATCTGGAAACCCACCATGCACTTCATTTTTCAATTTACTTTTGTGTTGAATAAGCCCAATGTAGACTTACCTTCAGGGGCATTTTGAGGCTTCCCACTTAGTCGCAGGATTTTTGCCTCTTCCACATCAAAACCATTAAGATTCATTGCCCAGGCTTTCTGATGCTCCTTGGAGGGGGAGAAAACACTAAGAAATCAATAATACTGTACTTGATCACAGAATTCAGTAAGTACAAACTTGTGTGACCATCACTGTACCAGACATTTAAACTCTTTACCTTCTTGGTGGGTGTCTCCTCAGAGGATTCCTCTTTGGTTAAGAGAAAATTGGCCACGTCCATTTGCATAACACTACGATTAGGGATGTATCTATCACCTCCAGTTTTGTTTGGAGTATTTTGTGATTTGGAACCAGATTTGCCTGCAAAGCAGAAATTTCATTAATCTGTATCCCCTCAGATAATTACTAGCCTGAAAGCAAGATTCTTTTATTGCTTTCCTCACGGTGTCATTAAGATAAACTTCTTAATGTTTATCTCCAGCACTGGAAAACATTGGACAATAGAAGAGAACAAAGAATTGGCACAATGTCTGACTTCATCACATACAGTGAGGTTTATCCACTTACTGGTTATAACACACATCTTACCTGGTGTTTTGGAAGGAGTCTTGCTGGTACTATGAGGCCTGTTAGCTGGTTTCATAGGCGAAGGAGCTATGGCATCTGAGGCCGCTCCAGTGCTGGGAGCAGCACCATCCTTAGCCTTACGCTGCCATCGTGCAGGAGGTACATTTGGTATTGGGGCATCAAGTTTCAACAACCCGTGCAAATCACTCTCAAACAGAAATTGTGCCATAGGGATGCAGTGCTGTGAAATCAGAACCAGAGAAGAATAAGTAAGTTGATCTCGGATAAGGAGAGTAAAACAAGATCATCAGAAAAATGACTCATCTGTATCCACAGGATGGCTATAGGTTCACAAACCTTATTCCAGAATAACAAACCAGTTAAGATTCAGGTGACTAATGTGGCCCTTACAAGCAAAAGTGGCAAGAAAAGGTCACCTTCCTTTTAATATTTTGCTTTTCCCCTCCCGCAAAATAGCTCAACAGAGTGAAACTGTCTTTGTACTTAACGGTTTGATTTCTGGAGATTTAACCAGCAAACGTATCGCAATAAGACGAAATAGTGATTTTTTTTTTCTCTTACTGCGATACGTTTGCTGATTCAAAGCAGCACGCTTTCTTCATCATACAATTTCCGGGTCTGTTTCTGGCACTGGGGACCCGGGGGTGGTGGTGGCGGGGGGAACATCTCGTGCACCGCGGCAGAATATATTGCAAGAAATAATGGACAGAAAAGCTAAAAGAGGAGAAAAAATCGAGAACCAGAAGAAAAACAAAAGTGCTTTTATGATCCTAAAAAAATTCGGGTCGGCGGAACCTCTTACTTACCAATGCTCCGACTCCAACTTTCCCGGCTCCTTCCGCCATTCAGGATTTAAACTTCCCACTTTGATCAACTATTGGCCCATTTCGAACTTAACGTCCGTCTGATGACTTACGGCTTGCCCGCCTTCCTTTACTTTCATTGGCTCTTCCATGTAAATGGGTGTGGCTTTGCGACCCAAAGTTTCCCTGGATGGTTAAGTTGTCTTGGATGGTTCCTTTTATGATTTACATTGTCGTAACGGGGGAAGTGGCGTGCCGGATGTTCGGCGCGGGGTGGGGAGGGGAGGGGGAGCGTTTCCATGGTGCTTGACGCTGTTGTTAAAATATTCAACGTTCTAAATCTAAAGCAAACAGCTTCGGCTCGATGCTTAGGGAGAAGCAGGTCAAACGGAAGCCGCAAGAAATTACATTGGGATCGCTTTTTATTTGATTGCTGAGCTTACATTGGTGTAACTGTAAACCTTTCTGATAAGCATTCTAGTGGTAAAATCGAAGAAAAGGTTATATGACCAGAAAATAATGTTCTTAAAGATAATTGCAAGATTTATGGAAACAAACTTGTTTTCATGAGACGTTATACCAGAGGTCTTCAAACTTGGCAGCTTTAAGACTTGTGGACTTCAAATCCCAGAATTCTCCAGCCAGCTATGCTGAGAGAATTCCCAGAGAATTCTGGGATTTGAAGTCCATAAGTCTTAAAGCTGCCAAGTTTGAAGACCTCTGAGTTATACCATATGATACTGCACATCCTCTCATAAAATGAGCCTCCCTATGGATAGTGGAGCTCATCTGCACTCAAATTGTGGGTCTCCAGACTTAATCTGGTTGTAATCTACATTTTTTTTCAGTTTTCCAAGGAACGAAATAATGTCCTAAAATAGAGACCTATAATAGATTTTTAATTCAGAAAGTCAGTTTGTTCAACTCTACCTCACAATCTAATGCCTAGGTTTTTTTTGTTTTGTTTTGTTTTTTTGGTGACCAGTAACATCAGCATCTGCACCTTCTATTTGCAGGAAGGATCAAAATAGGTAGTACCACCAGGAAAGAAGCTGTTTAGCAAATACAGTTTTGAACTTGGCTATTTGAAAAATGGATCCTGAAAAAAAGTCCTCTGAGGCAGATGCCCTGCAGTCCTTCAGATGTTGCTGAATCATTTCTAGGGTGCTTTTGCTAGCAGGGTTGATAGAGATGCTGAAAGTTGTAGTTCACCAACTACAGATGAACAAGGCTTATTACTTGCTATATGTTACTTTTTAAAGCCTTATTCTGAATTCTCTTACAAAAATGTTCCATGTTCTGCCTTTTGTGCTTTGATTAGTATATTTGATGCTTCCCTTAATCTTGGATGCATTTTTCAAAATTCATTTTCAAAGATTTCAATATAATCTGGGAGTTCTGGACTCATGACTCCTGCTCAAAGAGCAGGTGGCAGTCTTGACCAGGAGACCCTTTGTACAAATGCAGGTTGTGTGCCAATTATGCCCTTTCCTGGACCAACAATCCCTGCTCATAGTCACATGTGCCCTAGTGGTCTCCCTCCCATCTTGACTATTGAAACACCCTTGAAAAATATCCAGAAGCTTCTCTAGCTGACATTTTATTATAAAAGTGATATAAAAGTGACACCTTCAAATAGTTGCCATTTGTATTTTTCCCTGTCAAAAGAGTTTTGCTTTCTTCATATATGTGGCAGGTGGCTGTATTCATCCCATTGGCTACAACACTGATTCAGCTGTCCCATTTGCTTCATTCAAAAACACCCTTTGCTTTGGTCCTTTCTGTGGACTTTCTAACAGCAGTAGAGCTTATGTAAGGCCCTCTGAGGCTTTATGTTAGTTTGATCCAAAGCACTTCTGAGGAGCCCAGGAATCTGTGCCATTAATTGCTGTGTTATACATCTCATGCACTTAATTTGCTTGCTACAAGGAAGCATCAGAACAGAAGTACCTCTTGTCCTGGCTAGAGTAAGCCAGGACACAATTTACTTATCCTTTACTCCATGTATGATTCCATTAAATATTGGGTCATCATTTTCCCACTTTTAAAGCAAAATGGATTTTAAAAGGTTGGTGAAACCTCTCTGGAGATGGTAAGAAGTGCTTTTATGACACTACAAACTGTAGTAAATCAGTGCTGTGTGAATACCTACATTTGATCTTCATGGAAAAAAAAAGTTCATTTAACTACCATGAATTACAGCAATTGCATTATTCAAATAACATTACATTTGTTTACAAGCAACCATGGCAATGCAAATAGTAACAGCGAATCCTAATCTGTACAAGTCAGTAGTAATGTGTGCCATATTTAAAATCAGTGAAATATATCTGATATTACAGTGACCTAACAGAGTGGTGTCTCACAAATTGTATTTTTGTGCTCAGCATGGTACATTTTCTATTTAGCTCTATTTCTGCTTATGCTAAGCAGTTGTATTACTACAATCCTTTCATCATTTCCATAAAACATACTTTGCATATTTCTTCAAAATGGAAAAAGTATTTAAATCTTGCTTTTTTTTAGCTGACATACAAATCAGCTGCATAAGAATCACTTTGCTTTTGGAGATCTGTGGTTACAAGATGCAATGCTGATATGTCTTGGGATAAAGTTCCATATTCAACTCTACCTCACAATCTAATGCCTAGGTTGGTAATTTGAGGCCACAGATCCTCAAATCCTTTTGCAGCAACCAAAGTACCCTTTGGCCATCAGAACCAGAATTTGGCAGTATGATTGCCTGCCATTCTGAAATGAGAAACACAGATACATTGTAGTGTAATTTTTTTCCCTTTCAAACCAAAATGAGTCCTGTGTAAGTACAGTTCTAGTCACTTTCCATCATTACCTTCCAAAAATTCAAGGTAGCTTTAGGCCATGAAAAATTGCCCAATCTGCTCTAGTACAATCAGCTGCTAATTTCAGTTGGTCCATAAGAAACAGATTTGAAGATATTGGCTAAACAGCTGCCTTACAATTGAAAATTGTATTGTATTACAAACTTGCACAGAGCCTAATAATGTCTCATAGTGCTATCCTCTAATGATAGACCCAATCAGCCCATTAGCAAATATGTCTGGTTTGAAATGTCAGTGACAGATGTGGTTTGGTCATCAGAAATTTCCTGCCTTCTTTCTTCTTTAATCTCTGATGGTATGTTCAACAAGGTAAAGGGAGTTATTTGGGTCATTGGCTCTGATGTTACGTGTAGATCATGTTCCAAGGACTGTGGGAAAGCATTTCCATTATCATTTGTGTCATCAAAATATTCATTTTCATGGTGGCTGCTTTGCGGATTGTTAGAACTCAGTACCATGTAGTGCTGGTGGGAAGAAGGCTGGCTGCCCCATTCTGTCTGTTCCGCTGAACTCATATCTAGCAAAGGGTCAAAGCTGGGTGTTTCCAGGGGTTTCTCAGATAGTACTTCCAACAAGCAAGTCAACGGCACATCCTCCAACATTTTGTTGCAAAATAAAGCGTTTACCTAAAAGTTCAGAAAGAAACAATCAGAAATTCAGAAGGGCCTCTGAATTATTCCCTCCCTCCCTGACATTCGCTTTATGGGAATCTGCATAAATAATAATGTAAAAGACAATAAAAGAGCACTGTGTGTACTCCAACTAGGAAGAGATAAAAACCACGAAAAGTTCCACCCAGGATTTAGCATGTACTATACTCAGAATAAGGGAGACTTCGAGGACAAGCTAACTTTACCTCATTTTATTTCTATAAAATGTAAAATATTTCTGTAATACTGTTTCTATCATCACAGTTCAAAAATGGGATGGAACTGAAAAAGTCTGCATCTTGGAAAAGTCAGGTGAGAAATGGTATTTGTTCATATTATTCCCGAAATCTGGAAAATATGCCCACCAGTGGTGGGTTTCAAACATTTTTACTACTGGTTCTGTGGGCGTGGCTTGGTGGGCATGACATGGCATGGCATGGCTTGGTGGGTATGGCTTGGTGGGCATGGCAGGGGAAGGATACTGTAAAATCTCCATTCCCTCCCCAATCCAGGGGAAGATTACTGCAAAATCCCCATTTCCTCCCGATCAGCTGGGACTTGGGAGGCAGAAAATAGATGGGGGCAGGGCCAGTCAAAGATGGTATTTACCGGTTCTCCGAACTACTAAAAATTTCCGCTACTGGTTCTTCAGAACTGGTCAGAACCTGCTGAAACCCATCTCTGATGCCCACCTCTGATGCAAGATTCTCACAAAAAAAGTATATCGGAAGGAGTTAAAAAAACAGGAATGTTCTTCTTTCCTAGTCAAAAGACAGCCTAATTCTGCTTCTACTGACTTGCTGCATTAGAAGTAATATAATAAAAATAAAGTCTCACCTGCTGCTGCTGCTGTTTGTCATTATCCTTAAAGAATCCATCTAGGACATGATGTAGGTCTGGAATGCGTGGCCAGAGCTTTTGTTTCACACTACTATTAACAAAGAAACACAGATGGTCGCAAAAGGATAACAACACCTGTGCCAAACTATGTTTTTCGTTCAACAGCCAGAACTCAAGTTACCTGTAGTTGGAGAGGCAGGTGAAGCCCAGTCCCAGCACAAGTCCTGCACACAGCAAGAGTGCAATGGCCACGATCATAATCACTGAATCTGAAGTAGAAGCATGTGGTGGTGAATTTGTGGCTCTTCTTTCCCTGAGGCTCAGCAGTCTTTGTTTCATTTGTCAAGTATTTTCTCTCCATATCTAGCAACCTCTCTCCAGTACACACCACTGATGTTGCTTACCTGCACCAGGTGGGACTTCAACACACACTAATTCTGACCAGGTGCTCCAGTCCCCACGGAACCTTTGGCCATCTGGCTGGGTACGCAGCTGAAGGCAGTAGCGATCCTGGGTGGCCAGATGAATTTCACTGGTGTTTGAGTACTGCACCTGTAGAATCTACCCAGAAAATGGTCCCATCATGTATACAGGTAATCCTCGACTTACAACAGTTCATTTAGTGACCATTTGAAATTACAAAAGTGGCTTATGACTATTTTTCACACTTATGACCATTGCAGTATCTCAATGGTCACGTGATTTACATTCAGACGCATGACAACAGACTCATATTTATGACGGTTGCAGTGTTCAGGAGTCATTTTGTGACCTTCTGACAAGCAAAATCAATCGGGGAACCCAGATTCATTTAACAACCGTGTTACTAATTTAACAACTGCAGTGATTCACTTGACAAATGTGGCAAGAAAAGTCGTAAAATGGGACAAATTCACTTAACAAATTTTTTACTTAACAACACATTTTGGGCTCAATTGTAGTCGTAGGTTGAGGACTACCTGTACTCTACTAATTAGGTTCCTGGGTTTTATACCCTCAAACTACAGAACAGGTTGTCCTCTACCTACAACCATTGGTTTAGCAATGGAAGTTACAATGAAAAGAGTGACATGTGACTAGTCCTCACGCTTACAATAATTGTAGCAGCCTCATGGTCATGTGACCAAATTCAGGTTCTTAGCAACTGGCATGTATTTCTAATAGTTGCACCATCTCACGGTCATGGGACCTTCCCAGTCAATGGAAAAATCAGATTTGCTTCACAACCACCTGAATTCACAACTGAATAATTTGTTTAACAACTGTAGCAAACAGGTCATGAAATCAGGTGCAATTCAGTTAACTATTGCCTTGCTTACTATTGAAAATTATGGTCCCAATTGTGCAATAACTTGAGGATCATTTGTACAGCAGTAACTAGCTATTATTCTACTGACTAGGTCATGGTTTTTCCTCTGTATGAGACACTCCCCATACTGTATTTCATTTACTATAGCATAAATTGTAGTAGTGTTGTCCCTTAGGTTATGGCATGTTTGAAAAAGGGGAGTAGTTTTTTTTTTATTCCTAAGCTTTTTAAAACCTCTTTTGTTAAGCTGTTATAGGTACATTTCTGGTTGCCTTAGTTGTGTCTTGAGCCAAATACAAAGTATGGCATGCATTCATCTCATTCTCTAGTAAAAATTCCATTTAGACATTATTGCTTGTGCCAGAAATTCAATCAGTTTTTCTATGCATTCTAAAGACTAGTAGATCAGCTTGTTTGGAGAGATTTAGTGTTCCGTTTCTGGAAATTGTCTTATTTATTTCTGCAAGTATTGTTTAGAACTTAGCAAAATGTATCTATTGTCATGGCTATTTGACCAAAGCACCTAGTTCAAAATTGGCAACATGCTAGTATTTCACCTATATACAGTATTTCATAGGATTTTTAAAATGTAATAGAGGAATGGCTCTAAAACAACTGAAAAACCTTTGAGAGAGTGGATTGAGGCCCCACCTCTTTTTATATGTGTTGTGCAAATAGAACACATAAAAAAGAGACAAGGTTTCAATCACAGAATTGTAGCCTTAATTGTGATTTTTTGGAACATCTCCCCCAGTGCCCCAAAATTTACTGTTTTTGATTTTCTTTTCATATCAACCTTCCATTGCAAATTAGCCTCGTAGCAAAAAAACCCTGTCAAAACCTTTCTGCAGTTCATTAGATAATTGCATAGAAATACCGGTACTGAAAAAAATGTGGATATGAGGGTGTGACAGTAATTTCCTTTATTTATGAAATGGGAGCAAGGCAGGGGTGAAATCTAAAATTTGTTACTACCAGTTCTGTGGGCATGGTTTGGGGGGGTTGTAATGTGGGCGTGGCCAATTATTATTATTATTATTATTATTATTATTATTATTATTATTATTATTATTATTACTTTTAAAACCATTTTTTCTACAACCTCTTCGGCTAAGAGGTTGTAAAAAATGCTTTCAAAAGGCTCTGATGATCCAAGCTGAATTCCCTGATTGGCAGGGGCTTTTTTAAAAAGCCTCTGCAGATCAGGGAACTCAGCTTGGATCGTCAGACCATTTAAAAGAAAAAAAGGGGTTTTTTTCTTTTAAATGCTCTGATGATCTGCCAATCAACTCAGCTGGGATCGTCAGAGCATTTAAAAGAAAAAAATCCTTTTTTTCTTTTAAATGCCTTTGACGAGCCACGCAATCATCAGAGGCTTTTTTTTTTTACTTTTAAAAGCAATTTTTCAGCCGAAGTTGTAGAAAAAATGGTTTTAAAAGTAAAAAAAAGCCTCTGATGATTGTACGGCTCAACTGGGCATGGGTGGGGGGGGTGGGGGCAGGGATTTTTGATACCGGTTCTCTGGACCACCCGCTTCCATCGCTACCAGATCGGGTGATGCGGTCCGAACCAAGAGCATTTCACCCCTGATCTACTGTATGAAGAATGCTCTTATATCCCCACTCTCCTTTTACTCTTCGTAACCTTTTTTTTTTTTTTTTGGTGATATAAGAAGGATATTATAGAGATTCCAGAATAGGACACAACATTCCAGATGATTCTTGCAGTGTAAAATAAATTTAGGGTAGCAATTTCTTATAGCTTGGAAGCCATAGTTCTAAATTTGCATTACAGAAGCATTTATTTGTAACTACAGTATCTGGCACTGCTAATTGGACATCACAAAACTATCTGCTGGGGAAAAAATACCTTCCATTTCAAGGTGTCCTGCACTGTATACCGTATCTGATATACCATGTGCTCAGCTAGTTCTTCTAGTGGGGAGGCCCACTCCAGCCTTAGTATATTTCTGTCTATTGAAGCCTCCAGGATTCTTGGGGGAGCCGTGTGCACTATAACAGGAGAAAGGGAGAGAGGTGGCTAGTTAGGTCAGCTTAGCTTCATGGGGAAGCAGAGGTCCACTGCAATATTAATACCGTATTTTCCGGCGTATAAGACAACTGGGCGTATAAGACAACCCCCGACTTTTCCTGTTAAAATATAGGGTTTGGGCTATACTCGCCGTATAAGACTACCCCTCTTCCAACGCACACCAAATAAAAATTAAAAAACATCAACTGGCTCACCCACAATGAAAAAGCAGTTGTGCTAGACCCAAAATGGCCCCTGCAACAAGCAGGAACCTCACACAGCCACAAAAAGCCCCAAAAAAACAACTTTCACACTTTACACACACAAAATTCCACATACAACTTTGTGAGATGTTGTGTGTTTGTGTAGTTAGAGTGAAACACTACAGAAACACACTAAATCTCAGAAAGCTGCACAAATATTATTTTATTTTATTTTATTTTTATATGAAAACTAAATTTAAAACTTCCTAAACTTTAAATGGCTAGATCTAAAAAAGAACAACTAAAAAAACTCCCAATTAACTATTTTTTTAAAGCTCCCAAAGGAGAAAAAAACTTACCCAATAGAACAGGGGTCTCCAACCTTGGCAACTTTAAGACTTATAGACTTCAACTCCCAGAATTCCTCAGCCAGCTTTGTTTTGCTGGCTGAGGAATTCTGGGAGTTGAAGTCCATAACTCCCTGCCTGCTTGATTGCAGGCAGGGAGTGGCTTGCTGATGAATGGATTCAGGCAAGCAAAGCAAGGCAAGCGTTGAGACTAGCAGCTAAGGTAAACAAGCTGGAGGGGGAAAACTTTTTTTCTTTTACATGGCTCTGGCGATCCCAGCTGCGTTGCCTGATTAGCAGGCAAAGCTGGGATCGTCAGAGCTTGGATCGCCAGAGCCATTTAAGGCTCGTCAGAACCTTTCGGGCTGGTCTGTCTGGTTACAGGAGAACGACACCCGGCGTATAAGACAACCCCCGACTTTTGAGAAGATTTTCATGTGTTTCCGTCTTATACGCCGGAAAATACGGTCGTATTGCATATTTTCTAATATTGATGTTCTTTTGATGCTAAACCAGCCCAGGGCAGCTCACTCCTTTGAGCTGAAAGTCCTGATGGTGCTGAGGCCAAGAGATGCTGAAGATTCTTACCCACATGGTACAGTTTGAATGGCTCTTCAAAGTAGCTGACCTCTTGCTCACTCTGGCTGATAGTCACCAGGATAGAAAGGTACTGAGTATTGCTAGGCTGGAAGGTGCATGTGCAGGAAGCAGGGTCTTCCTTCTTACATTTGTGCCAGATTTGCCCTCTGCAAATTAAAATGGACGATAGTGATATGATGTTGAGTTGTCTGCTAGAAATATCTGAAGTTGTCTTTAAACAGTTCTTAAATTATCAACCATACTTACACTTTCCTTGACAGTTAGTACTCCCAAGTTCTGTTTAGGCTTTCCCTCCAATTTAGACGATTCCCACTAACCATATTGGAATGAATATGATTAGTGAGATTCGTTAAGTTGTAAAAAAAAAAATCTAAAACGTGCTACCATCACTCCATCTATTCATCATTCCTGTTGTGTTATAATTCCCCATCATCCCCTTCTATTGATTGCCATAGGCCAGTGTTTCTCAACCTTGGTAGCTTGAAGATGGGTGGACTTCAACTCCCAGAATCCCCCAGCCAGCGCTGCTGGCTGGGGGAATTCTGGGAGTTGAAGTCCACCCATCTTCAAGCTACCAAGGTTGAGAAACACTGCCATAGGCCATTTGAAATATAGGCCCTGTGAAGAAGATGCATTACCAGAGCCGAGATTCAGAAATGAGAGATGAAAAAGAAGCAGGACTGATGTGATATCATTTTTAACTGCTGTGTTAGGACTGGAGAAACAGGTTCAAGTTGCCATTCAACTTGAATGAAATTCGCCCAGTAAGCCTTAGTCAGCTTCATCGTCTCAGCCTAACCTATTTCCCAGGGTTGCTGCTGTTAAATAGGTAACTTAGACAGGAGAACTATCTATCTCACCAAAACAATTCAAAAGCAGGGTGGGATTTGCATTCATTAAATGTTTGTAACCTTGCTTGGTAACCTAAGCTATCAAATATGACTCAGAGCAATGCCTACAAGTGTATGCCTAATTTTGGGTAGTGGTTAAAGCATCAGGCTAGAACCTAGGAGTTTGTGAGTTCTAGTTCCAACTTAGGCACGAAGCCAGCTTGGTGACTTTGGGTCGGTCACTTTCTCGTAGCCTTAGAAAGGAGGCAATGGCAAATCACTTCTGAAAAACATTGTCATGAAAATTGTAGGGACTTGTCTGAGCAATGCCCAAGAATCAGAAACAATTGAATGGAAGAAAAAGAAATGCTTGTATATGTATGTGAAAACTACTTGGAATGGTACCTGGAACAGGAGCAAAAACACAAATTATGGGACAGAACAGGAAAGAGAAGACTCGGTATTGTTCATTTGTCCATTTAATCACCTTGTGCTGCTGCTGTTGCTTTCCATCCAGTACAAGAGGCTGTGAAAAGGGCCAGAACTCAGGGGCTTCTTGTTCCACTGGCAGTGCAATTGATACAAGTCTGGAGTGAAGCAGTGCAGACCAATTGCCTCTGTCCAGAAAAGAGAACAGACATAGAACAATTTGACAGCAGCTTTTTTCAGTACTATTTTGTGTCCCCACATGCTAAATCTATGTTCTTTGTTTTATATACAGTACATGACCTTTGCAGAGAGTGCCAATCCACAGAAATATCTTCTAAAAACTCTATGCCACTAAACTACACTCCCCAAATCTCTCGCTATTAGTCATAGCGGGTGAGGCTGCTTGGGAATATGGCTCAGAACATCCGCAGAGCTCTGGCTATCTATCCTAAGGAGGTCCTTCATGCTTTTCAGAACATTTCTTGTATGCTCTAACTCAGGGGTGTCAAACTCACAGCCCGCACCCCGGATGCTGGCTCTGCCTCCGCCCGGTTTAGCAAAGGGGGGAAAAGTCCCAATACGTCATGTGATGATGCCATGACGACATGAGTTTGACACCCCTGCTAACTCCTTCCCCTTAGAAACATTTCATGAATTTATTATTTATAAATTATTTATTTATAAATTATTTATTCAAGGAGCCTGTAATACAGTGGACTAAAGCACTGTTATTAACATCTGCTGCTTGCAATTACTGCAAGTTCAAATCTCACCAGGCTTAAGGTTGACTCAGCCTTCCATCCTTTCAAAGGTAGATAAAATGAGGACCCAAATTGTGGGGGCAGTAAGCTGACTTTGTATAAATATATAAAAGTATGAAGGCTATTGCTTAATGCATTGTAAGATGCCCTGAGTCTCTGGAGAAGGGCAGCATATAAATTAAAGCAAAAAAAAGAAAAAAGTGAAAAAAAAAACTTCATTAACAAGAAAAATAATTATATTTAGATTGTTGTTGTTTTTTTGTTTTGTTTTGTTTTTGTTTTTTGTTTTTTTTGTTTTGTTTTGCTGTACCTTAGAAGCAAAACTCTTTCTGGAAAGGAAAGGACCAACCTGAATTTGTAGAAAGTTGGGGCACATCCAGATGGAAAATTCCTCCCACTCACCGTGTGTGTGTATGTGTGTGTGTGTGTGTGTGTGTGTGTGTGTGTGTGAATAAAGGAGTAAGATGTCCTGGTAGACAATCTTTTAAATATGAGCCAGCAGTATGCTGCAGCTGCCAAAGAAACCCAACACAGTTCTAGGCTGTATAAACACAGGGATAGAATCAAGATCATGTGAAATGTTAAGATCACTTTATAATGCCTTGCTTGATAAGACTACACTTGGGATATTGAATCCAGCTTTAGTCGCCATGATATAAAAAAGATGTTGAGATGTTGAGAATGCAGTGAACAACAACAAAGACGATTATGGGATTGGAGACTAAAATATGTGAAGAATGGTTGAAGCAATTGGATATGTATAGTCCAATGACAAGAAGAAGTGATGGGGTAACATGATAGCAGTGTTCCAATATCAAAGGGGCTGCTACAAAGAAGAGGGTCAACCTAGTCTCCAAAGAACCTGAAGGCAAAAGAAGAAGCAATGGATGGAAACTAATCAAGGACCGAAGCAACCTAGGAGAAATTTTGTGACACTTAGAACAATTAATCAGTAGAATGACTTGCCTCCAGACATTGTAGGTGCTCCAACACTGGAAGTTTTTAAGACAACCATTTGTCTGAAATGGTATAGGGTTTCCTGCTTGAGCAGAGGTTGGACTAGAAGACCTTCAAGGTCTCTTCCAATTCTATTATTCTGAAGGGATAGATTTTTAAAGTGAAAGATAATAAGGGATTTCTCATAAAATTCCATAAATGAGGCATGACATATTTAGAAGAATATTCAGACAAGGAAAAATACAATATACTCAACAGGGGCAGGAGAAGGGAATTAGATCAAAGGACCAACTGCTGCCTTTGGAGCCAGATTCAGCCTAAACCAGAGCTAGTTGTCTGTCCCATCACCATGTTTGGGAAACATAAAATTTGCTGTATTTTGCCTACATTATCTACCTTCCCAGGAAAAAAAGCTGGAGAGACAAAATGACTGGAAAAAATTATTGTCACAATTGGGTGGCATAAAATGTATTACACACTGATGAGCTGTTATATCTAAACTATGCCAACTGTTGTCTGCTTGCTCTGGACAATAGAAAAGGGAGTCGTAATGTTAAAAAGTCTACTAAGTCTTCTCCTGGCACAAGGACTCCTGTGACACTAGTTACATCTTTGAGAAGACAGGCAATAATTCTGAACAAGTGCCTTTTGATTCAGTTAATGTGATTGTGTATTGCTAGAATCATTGTAAGGAAATCGACTGAATTAATATCTAATTGGGTCACGTGTGTTATGCTAGCAGAACTGTTAGAAAGTAAACATCTAAATTGAGCAGGGAAGCAAATTTTGAACAGGAACACATGCAAAATTAATGAAAAGAAGTTAGTTCTTATGCCCTGGTTGAGTTTGCCTTCCGTATGCTCTCCAATAAAAGGGGGCATAATGGCTCGGCAGTTGAAGATGCTGAGCTTGTCAGCTGGAAAGCTGACATCCCAGATTAAAGACACAAGTGTCATGTGACAGTGTGACCTCCCATTACTTTCCCTAACTGCCCATCTAACAATTCAGAAGCATGCAAATAGATAAATAGGTACCACTTTGGTGAGAAGGTTATGGCATTCTGTGCACCTAGGCATAGAGTCATGCTTGGCCACATGACCACAGAAATGTCTTTGGACAACACTGAGGGGCTAAGGAATGGAGATGAGCACTGCCCTCTAGAGTTGGACATGAGAGACCTTTACCTTGCTCTCTGATGCTTTTTAATCATTCCCATATACAATAGCCAAACAGACTCCAGAACTGGAAATAAATATTCATGCCTATCTTTCCCTTCTTCTTTCAATCATGCTAGCTAAGCAAATGCAGATTTGAGTGCTCCCTTGTCGTGTCAGGATAATCGGTAGTTTCATGCAATGGTTCCATGAAGGAAATGCAGCATTGCATTTCCAGCATTTCAAATTCCTCAATACTGCATCTCCACAGAAGTTACTGAATTATTTAATAACAATATAGAATGAGAGAGTAAAATGTATTTGCAATTCATTGTTTCATGGGGCATGGTTTTTACATATGGGAAAATATCTACAGGCCAGAAAAATGTGCGAGTACTATAGCAGAAATACAGATTCCCAAGCCTTATATATCTACTGTCAGGCATAGACATGCCTCCTGAAGAGGAAAAATTGATTTTATAGGGAGTTATAGAATCCATGCTGGCAACAATTTCATTTTCTTTAATTTTTCATTTTGCAGTCGTAATGTTGATGCAATATAACTCTTGATGCACCCAATTGTAGTACCTGGGGATCCTACTTCCACATAGAAATGGTGTATCCTTCCATGCTATTGCCCTAAAGTTGCACCACTGACAGCTGCCTCCTACAGGCCACTTACCAGGAAGGTGGGGTGTTTCTGCTGTCACTGCTGGAGACCAGGGTCCCCAGATGCCATCAAGAGAGAGGCCATCAGGTTTGGAGCGAACTTGGATGTGATATTGCTGTCCTGGAAGTAGATTCTTGAGCTGGCACATATAGCTGTTTTTCACTTCAATCTACAATAAAATAGAATAAGAGTATAAATGTTTCTTCAGTTAGCAAAAAAGTAATAGAGCAAAAATATACCCCAGCCATTATAGCAAAGCCATTTTTTCCTATATTAACCATACCCTGAATGGTGGCTGAATGGAATCCTCAACACCATAAAGAACTTCATAAATCAGGAAGTCTGTGTAGCTGATAGATGGAGGCATCCAATTTACAAGCAACTGTTGGGCAAACCCTGGCCACTCAACTGTTACATTTGTTGGTGGAGCAATGAGACCTTAAAACAACAACAAAGCAAAATAAAAATTAATGCTCTTGCTTATCTTTATTCCATTCATGTGATGATTGAATAGGAAAAGACAGCCTTTTTAGATTGAACAGAAGGCAGTCTGATCAATAGAGCTAGCATTCTAATTTGCTAGAGCAGAAATTGGGAATGTCTATCACAAATGCACCTGTGCCTCTCTTAGAATTGATAGCTGAACTTTCTTACAAGACCTACTAATTAATTTATTGTCTCAATATATATGGCCTCTCATCCCAGGTTCATTACTCTGGGTGTTCAATAAATGAAATAATAATTTCATTAGTTTTCTGAAAAAATCTTAAAGGAAAGAACAACAACATACAAATGATCCCATTTCCACAGCTGAAAAAACCTTCACCATGAATAAATCAACGCAACCATTGTTCCCAGGTCCATTGATCGGGATTCCGTGTGCACAGTCACTCATGACCTCGTCACCTCTCGCCTGGACTACTGCAATGCTCTCTACATGGGGCTCCCCTTGAGGAGCACCCGGAGGCTCCAACTGGTCCAGAATGCGGCCGTGCGGGTAATTACAGGAGCTGCATGGCGCTCCCGCATAACACCGCTCCTGTGCGAGCTGCACTGGCTCCCAGTGGTCTTCCGGGTGTGCTTCAAGGTGTTGGTTACCACCTTTAAAGTGCTCCATGGCATAGGACCTAGTTATTTCCAAGACCGCCTTCTGCCACCTACGATGTCCCATCGACCTGTGCGCTCCCACAGAGAGGGCCTCCTCGGGGTGCCATCAGCCAAGCAATGCAGGCTGGTGACCCCCAGGGGGAAGGCCTTTTCTGTGGGGCCACCTACCCTCTGGAATCAGCTGCCCCCAGAGATAAGAAGAATCCAAGACCTCCGTGCCTTCCGCCGTTCCCTTAAAACTTTCCTTTTCCAACAAGCCGGGCTGGCCTAACAATGCCTTTTAAATGATTTTAAATTTGTATGTTTCTTAAATTTTTGGCCAAATTGAGATATTTCCTTTTAATTTGTTCTTAATGTTTATATTATGTGTTTTTATCTGGCTGTACACCGCCCTGAGTTCCCAGGAAGAAGGGCGGTATATAAATTCGAAGTAAAATAAAAATAAAAAATAAATAAATTGACAGAAGAAATACCGTGAAGTGTACAACTGTACAATTGTAATCACATTCTACAGATGAAGCCCTTTCTTTTACCACCTTCCTCTTTGTTTCTGCCGTATCTTTACACAGTTACATTTTAGGATAAATGGCAACCTTTTCTCTGTATTTCACCAGCAAGAGTTGTTAGGCTGTTGGGAATACTAGGAGCAGGGCTTTCTTAGTCTTCTCCTCATTTTTGGACCTCCTTTTCCCAAGGAGAAAAATAAAGCCTTGTTACTGCTTTTTTTTAAAAAAAGAAAAACACAAATCATTTGTATTGTACTATAGTTGAATTGTTTTTAATAAAGGTAGGTTTTTTTTAAAAAAATGTTTAATTCATTGGTGGGTAAATGCTGTCTTAGCCGCATGCTATCCTCCAACCTTTTTTCCCCAACCTTTGCATGTTGTAGAAAACCCATCAGATCATATTGAAAAGACTGTGAACAGCAATATTTAATACGATTGTTTTCTACCTCTGTGCTACATTAGATGCAAAGCAGGTGTGGTGTGTTAAACTTTTGAAGGCCCATTGTGCCTGTTTTGAGTTTAACCATTTTCTCAGGTTCCATGCAAAAATTTTACCCTCTCTTCTGGGGACAGATTGCTGTGAAAAATGTTATCTTGTCTTCTGAGGACATCAGTAGGATCAGTCACACCTCTTGGAAACTGATAACTCTATGCCCTGAAAGATGGATTGAAATAAAAGCCTGCATATTGCTTATGTCATGAAAATAAATAAATAAATAAATAAATAAATAAATAAATAAATAAATAAATAAATAAATACTGTCTATTATTAACTTCAAACAAGAATCTGTCAGTGCCAAATTAGTCATAGCGGTAATTAAATTCAATTAAATCCATCAGTCTAGTGTCTGTGTGATTCGCAGATTCATTCCAGCAATCATCAAAATTATAATATAGAAATCATGTTTGTACATGACTTGGCTAAAATTGTTGGGCCAAAGGAAGGTCATATTATGTGTTTTAGGATGCTGGACTCGTCAAAGCTTTACCCAGTCCTCTTTTCTCTGCTTCACATATAGTTTATACCCTGTTGGAAGAAACTTACCGACAGTGTTCACTCTGAGATACTGTGAGAATATGGTGTGATTACTAACACTATCCAACACTTCAACATTGAGTTCAATAAAGAGCTGAATGCCATAATTGTTTTCGGGAAATGTGCAGATGTGGCGCCAACTTCCATCTGTATTTTTCATAGAGATTAGAGCACATTCTTGGCTTTTGTCTCTGCAGGAGTAAAATAGAATAATTAGGATTGTGATACTTCCCCAGTGTGACTTAACCTAATCTTTTTCTGAAATGGCAACTGTGACTTTCAGTCATCCCTTTCCTATAGTTCCTAGTAAAAACATGTAGTAAAAACACACAGGTAAAGGTAAAAGTTTCTCCGTTCCAATTCTATGGGGCAGTGCTCATCTTCATTGCTTCATTGAGGGAGCCAACATTGTCCAAAAACACTTCTGTGGTCATGTGACCAACATGACTATACACCAAGGTACATGGAATGCTGTTACTTTCCCAACGAAGTGGTACCTATTCATCTACTTGCATTTGCACACTTTGAATTGCTAGGGTAGACAGGAGCTGGAGCAGGTAACAGGAGCTCACTCTGTCATGTGATACTTAGGTCTCAAACCCATATCACAAAAGCCAACATCTTTAACTACTAAGCCATCATGCCCACATATTTCCTAGACGCCAAAGTAAGTTGCTTAGAATTAGCATTTAAGTTTATAAGTACTTGGGCAAACCCTCCACCTCAGACAATTTGGCCAGTCTATGTGGAAAATAACTTCCTACCCTTCATAGGTATAGAAGAATCGATAGGTTCCTTTCACATGTGTTGGCTCATCCCAGAAACAGGTGAGATCCTCAAAGGTTCGAGAAAAGCAGAAGACATCTTGAGCTGTTTTGGCCAGTAGAATAGTTTCTATAAGGGGAGAGGTGTTTTTTTTAAAAAATAAAATAAAAAAATAAATTGAATTCCTGGTACTTTTTTAGATGAAAAGAACAACAGCTATAACCCTAAATTTATCAAGGATACTGTAGTAATCAAGATTATGACATCCTTGACAAAATGTTTTTTAGGAGCATGCTGCTATTTTTAAAGAGATCAAGCAGCTTAAAATAGGAGTTGTAGACTTTGGCTGTGCATTACACTAAGCCAATCTTTTAAAACATAGTTTGTTAAACATGCCCTAAGGCCTGATTTACACATAAGCACTAAAGTGAGTTCACATATTCAGTTAAACATACGCAAGCAAAATATATCACAACTTTGCAGGATTTATTGTTATATATAAAATTTTATTAAAACTTTAAATACAAAATAAAAATTAGCAAAGGCTAATATTTAGAAAGAAAAAAGGGAAGGAAAAAAGAACAAAAAGTATGGAAATCAAATAAAAGAAAAAGCATTATAAAGAAGTGACTTTTGATTCTCTTTTATAGCACTTATAAATATAAATATAAAATAATGTTTCCCACAAAAAGTTAATAAGGTGTTTCCAATCATCATTAAATTTAGACAATGTTCTATCTGTTCATCCTAATGAAAGCAGTTAATTTAGCCATTTCAGAAGTTCCATCATCTTCATTATCCATTCCTCCATTGTCAGTAAAGTCTAATCTTTCCACCTTTGTGCATATAATAATATTGTTGCATCATATATAAAAACAGTTCCCTAATTTTTGAGTTTTAAAGTATTCTATATTATGGTATGTAACTGAGTCCAAAATTTTCTGGCTTTTTTATGTGTCCAAATTTATTTAGCAGGATTTGTGAACACAGTATTCATGCCTATTTCCACAGGGGAAGGTAATGAGTTACAGGAAGACAAACATTACTCTTTCTGTTTCCCATTTTACGTAGTCCTTTTGCATTTATGTGAAAAGATGTGAAAACCCTTTTCCAACCTGATGCTGGCTGTGGAAAGTTGGCTGCAGTGAGTTGTCCCATTCTGGCTGTAGGTCTATAACAACTTGCCACAGCCAACTTGCTATGGCCAACTAACCATGGCCAACTTGCTGCACCCAACTTGCTGTGACCAACTCGCCATGGGACAAGAGTTACATTACAAAGAAATGATAGAATAGAATCATTAAAGTCAGATAAAACTCTGAGTAATATATATATATAACTGAAAGCTTCAGAAACTTTTCTGATAACTGTTTTACTCATTTTAGAGTTTGTTTATATTGTTTTAAAGCAGGGATCTCCAAACTTGGCAACTTGGCAAGACTTGTGGACTTCAACTCTCAGAATTCCCCAGCCACAAGTCTTAAAGTTGCCAAGTTTGGAGATCCCTGTTTTAAAGGGGAAAAAAGAATGGTGGCATTCAGCAGTGTTGAAAATGTTAAGAGCATTTGGCAGCATCAGAACAGTATATTAATATTGTTGCATTTGTGATGTAGTGAAATGACATATATGTACTTGGCATCACTTTCTTTTTCTGGTTGTAAATCTGTGCTTTGTATGATTTTAATTTCTATTGACCACTTGTCCATTTATAAACCTAACTGTCATTGGTCTTATGGTATACTTGCTCTCTTTTTCAGGTAGAAATCTGAATTAAATAAATAATTATGATGATGAACTTAGAGAACGTGAAACAAAGGAGCTGCTTATTAGACCCTCGTGGTCTGTAGTGAGGGCCTTTGTTCATAAACAAAACATTCTAAAATAACCATGTGGTTTTGCGATAAGCGTTTGTTGAGGGCTTGGGGATGAAAGCTTCCTGCATGAGGGAGATAGAGCTCTCAAGGAAGTGGGGAAGAAACAAGAGGATCCATTTTGAATCCAATTTTGAAAATAGAAAAACAGTCTTAGAAAGCAGAGAAAACAGATTCCTTTCTCATTAGCAGAGCTGCCTGGAATCATTTTGCTGCTTGAACTGAAAGACAAGATCATCTCTCTCCTCCGCCCTACTGATTGAGAGTATGAACTTAGATTCATGTTGATGATGAGACAGTGTTTTATTCTTCTAGTGTCTATTATATATCTGAGGACAGGTGAGTAATTTAGGAAGACCAGGGCAAAAGAGAAAGGGCGGAAGCAGCAAGAAATCTGGTACAATTCCAGCATCTTTTGCCAGAGGCAAATTGGTGGGGCTACATAAACAATAAGGAATATATTTGTTGCCATCCAACATATGATGGAAATACAGCATTTCAAAGTAGGATTAAAAATATAGCTGTTTAACTGATAAACTAAAGCATTTAGAACAGGGGTGTCAAATTCATGGCCCAGGGGCCGGATCCAGCCTGCGGGGTACTTAGATCTGTCCTGCGGGGCTGCCCTGGAAACAGTGAAGGACCAGCCCACAGTGCCTCTGCCAGCAAAAATGGAGCTTGGGAGGGTTGTGAGTGCTTGGCCTACCACAAGCGTCCCTGACATGAGTGACATCGAGCTGGCCACATCCACCCTGGCCATGCCCACCTGGCCCTCTGAGGTCAAACACAATCCTGATGTGACCCTCAATGAAATTGAGTTTGACACCCCTGATTTAGAGCATTCTAGTATAGGGATTCCTCTCAATAACAAGTTTGCAACCTCTGATTTATGCAGAAAACCAGAAAGGAATCATCAAGGCACTTAATAGCAAAAGTAGAGTGAAAAAGCTTATTTTCACTCTAAGCTTTAATGTATTTCATTACATATATAACCACAAGCCACACATACCAAATTGTACTCAGGCTCTTTTACAAAATCTGTACAGTATCTAATTTGCAGACTCAATATCTATGTGAATCTTTCTTTTGTTAGCATTTTTATAGAAGCAACACACATTTTTTAAAATAAGGACTGGATTTAAAGAAAAAGAAACACATGTATTTACTTGTTTCAGAGTAGACAGTGCTGTAGCCTAAAGAATCCTTGCTTTTGATTACAATATGAAATAATCAGGATTATGATGGGGAAAATTTGTTTACTTGCCATTAGTACATTATGTTTCATATTCCAGACACTACTCTAAAACACTTTAGCCAATTGACTTTAATAGAAATATCAGCCATTAGCTCCAAGTTGCATTGTCCTAGCCCATATCTTTATCTTAATAAACAGACAGTATATTTACCTTCATTTGCGAAATAGATTTTCCTTTGGACTAAAGAAAGAGAGCCTTGTGGCATAAGTAAGGAAGGGCCTCTGGAATTGATTTCTCTTGCTCAGTGTCCAACTCTGAATTGTTATCTCTGAATTGCTTTCTCTAAACACAGGCCACAGCTGGACAAATACGTCACTTCACATAAATGCAGAAGAGAACAATTCAAAAGCCTAAAAATGCTGCCTCGATACATATTCAGACATAACCTTTTTGCACTTACAGTATTCATTTGTTTCCTCTCTGGGCAGCTGCTTTGTTACCCTTTCCTTCCAGCATCACTTCTTTTGCAAGTTATCTCTAATTCTCAGAGTGGAACAAGGACATGTTGATGATGTCGTAAAATTGGAAAGAGAGCTAAATTATATTAAATGATGGAGTTTTGTTTTCAGTTCTCTCACATTGCTGAAAGGATATAGAGACCCCTCTTTCCCAGATACAGATATGTTTGAAAAGTGAGTGTGCCTAAGTTCAGTTTACAATTAATAGACTGTTTATCCAGAAAAATTCTCTCAAATGGATTTCCTAATTTCAGAGTTATGTCCAGAAATTAGCAATGTCAAATAAACTGAGTGAGATGTTTCCAGAAATTTTCATCCCCTTTTCCAGGCACTATAGTCCAATAGTTATTCACCCACCTGGGCTATATTCACATTTCGATTTGCAGAATCCCAGAAAAGCAGCAAAAATCATGATCTTCTCATAAACAAAGGGAAGTATAACAAATGTTTATCCTTACCTTCATCTGTAACAAGGACAAAATGGAGCATACGTAAAATGGTGAGCAGGAGCATAACAAGGAAAGGAAGTGGTGTCATTGAGCACAAATTGACTGCCATTCTAAAGGTGACCAACCATCACTGGTTTAGGTATCTAAACTGTGGCTGAGTATGGTCACATAACCTGATTATGTGGTTATGGACATCTGAATGCACAGGAGGTCTTGACACTTGCTCAGCATGGTGGGAGCAGTAACTGTTCAATCTGATGTTCCAGTTAAGAAGGCTGAACTCCAAAACTCTGAGTCTCTGTTGTTGGACCTCTGTAGCGGAAACTTATCTGTAGAGTGTCAGCCCAGCTGTGTAGAGGAAACTTTGGTAAAAAACTTCTATAGTTCCAGTCTTTTGCCACTTCCCCAGCCCCAAACCACCATGCCATGGTCTGCAAGAGGGGAAACCCTGCCTAGAGGCTGTTGCTATCAGATAGGGTGAATGTCCTGCCCTTGTGGTGGTGCCTTGGAGGATAGGTCCTTGTACAGGAAATAAACATCCTCTGATCCCACATGGGATAGTATGAGGGGCAGGCAAGTGTTGGTGATGGTCTTGAAATAGAAATAATCCATATAGACCATCAACCCTCATTAGTGAAACGGGACACTCTTTCTAATACATCTAATACACTGTTAAGAATATTTAAGGATGGGAAGCAATGTGATAGAATCATATGAATAAGCAAGAGCCAGATTTCTGGAGAACCAAGAAAAGTAGTTGGCTGGCATTGACCACCATTTTCAGGAACATCTGAAGATGCTCCATCACTGGAGGTTTTCAAGAAAAGATTTATTTTATTTTATTTTATTTATTTTATTAGGCTTATATGCCGCCCTATCTCCAACAGACTCAGGGCGGCTCACAACAATAAAACCACAATCCATAATGCACTTTAAAATGCCTAATTAAATCAGATACAATTAAAAACCCATAAAAAACCCCATCAGTCCAGGCCAAAAGATTGGACAACCATTTGTCTGGGATGGAATAAGTACTCCTGTCTTGGGCAGAGGGTTGGACTAGAAGACCTCTAAAGTGCCTTCCAGCCCTATGAGTCTATGAAGAGGAAACCCCAGTCCACTGGTGGGATTCAGCCAGTTTGCACTACTTCGGGAGAACTGGTTGTTAACTTTCTGAGCAGCTTGGTGAACTGATTGTTGGAAGAAATCATTAGGGCAGAGAACCGGTTGTTAAATTATTTGAATCCCACCACTGCCCCAGTCTATTCTCTATGTTACTCATTAACATATGACAGTGGTATTATTACTTTGTTTTTTATTGTTGCTTTCATATTTAGTACTGATATAATCTGCTGTCATCATCATCATCACCATCTTCATTGCAGTAGAAAAGTGATGGGGGAATATCATCCCCCATAGTCCATATCCCATCACAACAGATACCCCAAAACCTTGAATGCAAAGACAACTTTTAGAGAACTTTTGGGGTTGGGAAGATAAAAGCCATTAACTACTGACTCTTTTTGGAACAGTTGCATCTTTTCCTGGGATTTTTTCTTCTCTAGGCAATTATATTGTATAAAATAATTCTTAATAATTGCTTTGCTAGCATGCCAAACAGTTATTAAATTTGTTTCTTTGCCCAGATTATTATTAAAGTATTCATTTAATTTCTTTTTACAGTGCTTTACAATTATTTCCTTTTGTAAAATAGTTTCATTTAATCTCCATCTATAACTCAGACTCTTTTTTCTAAAAGCAGATGAACTAGGTTGGGATCAGAAAAAGATTTAGGTAAAATATTAACTTTTAGAATTTTATTTGCAAATTTTTAGAAATCCATAACATGACAATCCTTGAAAAAGATTTATGTCATTCTGAAAAAAAAGTATATTGTCTAGCAGAGCCTCCATGAATCTATCAGTGCTAAATTATCCATCTTTAAAAAAAATATTTGGTAGTTTATCCTGGGAGGATGTAATCCCTTTGGTATATGTGCTATCAAAAACTGGGGAAATCATTCCATTTCAATCCCCTGAAATAAGATAATTTTCATGAAAAGGGTAGTAACTGATCCATAAAATATTCAAAAAGTTTATTTTTATTATCATTTGGCACGTAAAGTCCAGCTACTATTGATTTTATTCCATTAAATTCAATTTGGTACAAATCTACTATGTTTTTTTTTTTTTTTAATTTGATTTATATGCCGCCCTTCTCCGAAGACTCAGGGCGGCTTACAATGTGCTCAGCAATACATCTAATCATCTAATAAAAGTAACTTAAGTTTAAATTTGAGTTTTATATATAGAACAACTCCATTAATCTTTTTTATATCAGCAGATTCCTTCTCTAATCTTTTATTTATTAAATACTTCTTGTCTTGTTCCTTAATATGAGTTTCTTGAAGACATGTTATATCAACATTAAATTTTCTTAATGGTCTTAATGAGGATTTCTTGAAACATCATGATATGTTTAAATCAGCCTATGGTAGCTGGGGAATTCTAGAAATCCACACATCTTACGGTTGCCAAGTTTGAAAAACCCTCGGTTAAATGTAACTCTAACATCCAAAATGATAATAGACTTTGGATCATTTCTAGGGAAAGGGAATTCACATAACAAACAATAGTGAGTAATTAGGTCATAACTATCTTGAATGATTTTCTAATATGTATCTGTAGCTAGTGAGAAGAAACCACTTAAATGCCTCAGTTTTGACAGGGCATAATACCTGATTCTAAATGGGGCTGGTAATACAAAATAAACTTTGTAGACAGAGTCAAAGGGTGGGAAATAGTAGGTCAGTGCAAATAAATCAAATAATTCTCCATCAGCCTGTCCTGAAATAGCCCAAAGAAAGTTTATAATTAAAAAAATAGTTTACTAACAGTGGTTCAGAAGAGTTGGGTGCTGTGACTCAGGGTTTCGTTGGGAGTGTGTCATTTATAATCCCTTGGAAGCATGACTTAATATTTGAAGTATAATTTGTCCAGCGTTTGAAACAAAATTTGTTAGGAAAAACTCATTTATGAAAAAGGTGTTTGAAATAATTTTTGTATGGAACAGAAGAAAAGTTTTGGTAAGGAAGAAGAGATCCACATAACAATGTCTGAAGCACAGTTCTGAATTCACAGCCGCTACTAGTTCTAAGGCAAACAAGATTAAGATTCAGGATACAAAGTAGGAAGGGAGAACCAGCAAAGAAATGAACTTACATTTCTGCAAAAACATAACAGAGGGGAAAAACTGATTTACATGCGTGCATTGATTTTTCCATTTTTTTCTTTTACTTTCCTATTTTGCATCTTAAACTATTTAAAAATATCCTAGGAAGAAAGCTAAAAGTAGGCCAACTCTCAATATTATGTCATAATAAAGAGGAGTGCTAAAGACATAGTTTAATCTGCACAATTGCCCCATCTGCTCTGTGTGATCTAAATGGACATCAATTTCATTTGCTAAATAGCTGTTCCATATCAGGTTTAACAGTTAATTGGTGTAACCATAATGAAGTAAAAGGGAGTGTTCTGTATATCCTACTCTTTCCTGCTTCATCTTCTGTTCTGAGTACTTATAAATGTAATTGAAAAAGAGACACTGGGACAGTGTTTCTTAATGAGGAAGATATGTAGACTTCAACTCCCAGGATTCCACTCCTACAAATTGCCAACGTTGAGAAACACAACACTTTTCAGTAAACATCTCACAATGGCAACTACACTTATTGTATATCATGGTAATGAATAGATAGGCTTTTACTGAAATAGGAATATGGAGATTTCTGGATTGTCACTACTACCTTCTGCCTTTATTATAAAATCATCTCTACTGACACACAATAAAATCTGATATGATAATGACTCAATAATACAAGAAACCTTTTCCACCACAAATCCAAATTAGTCTTCTCTGTCCTGGTATCCTAAGAAGATGCATTTGATTTCATTTCCTATTATTTGTATGCATTAATACTAACCAGCAGAGCCATTTTCGTATAATGGTTATAACTACTGGTTCACAACGCACGCAATCCCGTTGCGAACCAATAGTAAAGATAAGTAGAACCCACCCAAGATCTGAACCTTTGTCCAGCGCATATCATTTACCTCTTAATGGCTAAGACATTTTTGGAATGTCAGTATTAGGAATCCTGGAAGTTATAGGAATGTGTTGTGTAAGTTGCAGTCTTTAAGCTGAATATTATCCTGGCTCATTTTCCCAATCGCTTTGGCCATATCCCTCTTTAAAGAGTTAAAATATATGTTATAATAGCCATCTCCCAACTCTTCAGCTTTGGGGGGGGGGAGATGAAAATATTATTCTTTTCCACTCTAATAATGTCATCCCTGTGGCTCATGGAGCCTAAAAATAATAATAATGAAATAATTTTTTGAGATAAAAACCAATAATCATTTAATTTTAAGAGCAATTAAAATGGGATATGTTATGACTAGAAAACATTGCATACTGGACTTTATCAGTGGTGGGTGGCCCCTGGTTCGGACCGGCTCTATAGAACCAGTAGTAAAACCAGCAGGAAGCTCCACCCACTGACCTTGACATCATCAGGAAGCTTCTGTGTATGCGCAGAATGTGCATGCGTGCATGCGCGGCCCCGTTGCAAACAGGTAGTAAAGGTAAGTAGAACCCACCCCTGAACTTTATTTCATCTAGACTGATGACCTCTAAACTGGCTTTTAGTTAATTGTTTTGAGTACAAAATAATTGTAAGTACTGTAATTTTACTTGGACAAAATAATTGTCCAAAGTAATGGTTCAAATAAGAGATCTTTGTGAGTTTGTTCTCTTTAAAAGATAATTTTTTTTGTCATGTTAAATTTTACTCTTGCTCATATTAGGTTACTGGAACCCTAGGTTACTGGGATTGCTTTATGCCTTCTAAATGTGGATTTGCTTATAGTTAAGTATTGAAAGTTGATTTGTTAGCTAATTATTTTAGGACTTTGGATTTTTTGTTGATACCTGGATTGAAAAATATATTGCTTATTGGATTTGCCTGTAATTAAGAGTTCATTTATCAGATAAAAAGTTTAATATCTCAAAATTAAAATAAAGTGAAGAGATAATGACTTTATTTATACTTATTGTGATAAGGGTAAGAAGTTATTTACTTATTTTTTTTCTTTTCTTTTTTGCAGCTTTTATTCTCTCTTTTCATTTTTTGAGTTTGTGTTATTTTTTATTAATTCAACTAAAACTTTTAATAACAAGCCTTTAAAAAAGTTACGTACCCATGGAAAATAGTTTGAATTAGTTTTCTCTAAAGTAATAATAAGGCTTTTTAATTTTCTTGCATTTGGTTTTGTTTAAATTGTAGCTGCCTGGAGGAGCTAATAAATGCCTCTCTATTTTCCTGGTAACTTATTTTTCAAAGTTCTAATGATTCTGGGGAACCATTAGGAACGGTGAGGCACAGAAGTCTTCAGTTTGAAAGGAATTCCCTTACTATGGCACAATAAGTTCAGGATCCTTTTTGTTCCTAAGCAAGTAGATGTGTAAAATTTTATAGATAAAAGTTTCTGTAATTCTTTACAGTGCTTTCCTTACTGATGGCTTCAACTGATCTAATAATTTCCACCAATCACCGCCTTCTCCAAGTCCTAGTGGAACTCATAGATTTCCTCACTAGAAAACTGTCAGAAGAGAGGGCCGACAGTCAACTCTTAGGTGTATTATGTATCTTGATCTGGTTAACATGTTTACTATCAAAAAAATTTATTAGTTTATCAACATATAAAATACAGGAATACAAAGAAAAATGAAAATAATGATAAAATAAGGGAGGATATATATTCACTTTCAGAATTTTCTGTATTAAGACATTTCTTTGGTTTATCACATGTCTCCCATAAATGGTAAAACATTCCTTCTTTACATTTACATTTCCAACATTAATTTGAAATACTTTTATACATTCCTGACAACTTATCCGGTGTTAAATATCAACGATATATCATCTTGTAAAATTTTTCTTTTATGTTATAATTTAATGTGAATTTCAAACTTTTCATTCACATATTCTCCCATAGTTCACGCATTACATTATATCCAAAGTTGATATAATGTTCATTGTTTAAATTCAAATTCAATAACAATTTATAAACCTGAGTAATAATATGTTCATCACTACTATGCAGTAGTATATCCAATTCATTTTTCAGAAAATCAAATCCATAACTCTTTTTGTCTAGTTTCAATCTTTCATTCAATTGTAAAAATATAAACCAATGGCAAACACCTCCTTCTAATTCTAACTCCTCTTTAGATTTCAGAATAAAGTCACCATAATTGAAATAATGTTATTTGGCCATAATCCACCAGTCTGGCTTTGCTACCATTTCTTTTCTTAAAAAAGGCTTCCTGGGGAGACACTGAAAGAGGCATTTTCACAGAGAACCTTATTTTATATTTATTCCAAACTCTTAGGATTGCATGTCTAACAAAGTGATTGTTAAAATTAACATTTATCTTAACCTTAAAGGTAATGGTTCCCCTCGCACATATGTGCTAGTTGTTCCCGACTCTAGGGGGCGGTGTTCATCTCTGTTTCAAAGCCAAAGAGCCAGCGCTGTCTGAAGACATCTCCGTGATCATGTGGCCAGCATGACTAAACGCCACAGGTGCAAGGAACACTGTTACCTCCCCACCAAAGGTGATCCCTATTTTTCTACTTGCATTTTTTATGTGCTTTCAAACTGCTTAGATTGGCAGAAGCTGGGACAAGTAACAGAAGCTCACTCCGTTACGCGACAACCATAATTGGCTGTGCCATCCAAAATTTAATTCATGGCCTTCTAGCTCGAGTAACCTTTTATTTTGGAGTCATCCACTCTTTTAGTCAGATCGAACAACAAGCATCAAAATACCATTTCAAATCTGGTAAGCCCAGACCTCCTCCTTCCTTAACATCTTGCAATAGTTTGTATCTAATTCTTGGTTATTTCCCTTGCCATATAAATTTAGAGGTATCTATCTGCCATTGTTTACTTGAAGTATAAGTTACAAGCATTGGTAAAGTCATGAAACAAAAAAAAGCATCTTTGATAAAATATTCATCTTAATTACAGAGTTTTTAATCCAGTAATGATAGTTACAGTTTGTCCTAACTTAATAAGTATTTTTTAATATAATTCTGAAGAGACAAAATATTATTTTGAGATCTGTTTAACATCTGGTAATTTGAAGGAGATTTCTGTGTAATTCCCTAACTGTATGGGAATATTATGAGTTTGTGGTTTAGAAATGAAATGAGAAAAATGGTATAGAGAGTAAGCAAATAAAGTTATGGCAAGGTATGCATTCCTAATATGCAGGAATCATTACTTAGGCAAAAAGGGTTGAAACATTTTTTAAGTCAAGAGTGAGGGGGAAACATTTGGAAGCAGCTCAGACAGATGCCTCCAAAATTCACAATGAGTGTCAGACCTCTCGCAGATTGTTTAGGAAAGAAAGGTGTTTAGGAAAGAAAGAATCTGAACTCCATTCGTAGTGAAAGGTGTAGTATTATTAAAGCCAAGTGGTTACAGCGTAGGAAAAGCCAGATCTGAAAGTTTCTGCATAAACCTGGTAAGTTTCCCTTCTCCCAGATCCTCCCCCTTGGTCATCTTGCTAGTGTCCAATAAAATTCAAATTAGTTGTTTTGGTAAGAGTTCTACAGTTTGGCACCTCTTTGGTGGGCATTCATATTCCTTTCCCACGCGCATGTCCTTGGATCATTCAACTGTTGTCTCTGATTGGCACTTCTGGTTCCTGTCATCCCCCTCCCCATCTGTTATGGTAGGCTGCCATCGAAGTGAAGCAGAGCCCAAGCGGTGTGATGGCAGATCTGACAGTGAGATACAATACAATCAGACTCACAAGATTCCATAATTATCGTCAGTCTCAATAAAAGAAGCTTTAGTTTTCCTGTGGAGTTGCTTTCCTGATCTGAACTAGTTCGTGGGGCTGATGAAATGGATCATTATGGATAGAATGTTATTCTGTGGAAAATTGGGTTCTGGAATGAATTGCATTGTTTGCCAACAGCCCCACCTTTTCAGTAATACTGGCCAAGGAATTTTGCAGTAATGTAAGCCTATCTTTTCTTGTATGGTGTGCATTATAATCATGGTATCCTTGACTGGATCCCAAACTTCTTAGATCTTTTTCTTCAGTATGGTGGAGCACTTTACACAATGTTCTCCCTTGGAGTGAGGGCCTTCTCTCTTACACAGGAAATATCTTTAAAGTTTTATTTTCAGAAGCTCCACATTTTGGAACAATCCATTCAAGGGTACTCTCCTTCACTCTAGGGAAAGTTGACATGTTAAGATTTCTGCAGGATCTTCTAAACTAACAGCATCCATCTGTACACTGTGCCCAGCACAGTCTGTATGGTAAGTTGTTGACATCACCAGGAGGCAAATGCACAAGAAAGGCCCAATCATCTGGGCTCTATTTATTGCCAAAGTTGAAAGTTAAGTCCTCATGCTTCCTCAGCCGTTGCATCAATTCCTGCATACGTAAAGTTCTCAAATAATGCCATGTTCACATATGCCTGGCAAAGGAGAAACATATTAATATTAATCATATTAAAGACTACTCGGAAGGGAGATTTCTTCTCATCCTTTGTTTGAAATAATGTTTTCCTTCTAGTTTTGATTACAGACTAAATGATAATAGTAATTCACCTTATACTGAGATAGCGCTAAAAGTAAATTCTATATCATGCCTTGGGACAATTGCTTGATATAATCCTATTGGTTTATATCTCTAAGAGCTACTTGTATCCCATCATTTTGAAGTAAAGTGAGAGATACAGTTGACATGGTGACTTTTTCAACTGAAGGCCATGAAAATAGTGCCTTGGCTATTCTACCGGTAACATTGGGCAATGGTATCTAATTATAAATACTCTAGAGGTCACAGTAATTGTTTGGATCACAGTAGGATTATCTTTTGATATCAATACCTTCCTAGCTTCTAGCATACGGATGAGCTGCACTGAGATCTGAGCAAATGGTGGACGTTCATATGGCCGGTCCCGCCAGCATTGACGCATTAATTCATACCTGCAGGAGGAAATGATGAATTAAAAACAACAACAACAACATCAAAACATTGAGGGAAGAGGAAATGCCAGGGTGGTCTACTCTGAAAGGCTAGTGCAGGTAGTCCTTGACTTACAACCACAGTTGAGTCCAACATTTCTGTTGTTAAGTGAGACATTTGTTAAGTGAGTTTTGCCCCATTTTATGACATTTTTTTTGCCACCATTGTTAAGTGAATGATAAGTAATAGTAAGTTGTTAAGTGAATCTGGCTTCCCCATTGAGTTTGCTTGTCAAAAGATTGCAAGAGGTGATCATCTGACTACAGGACACAGCAATGGTCATAAGTATAAACCAGTTGCCAAGCATCTGAATTTTGATTACATGATCATGGGGCTGCTACAAAGGTTGTGTGAAAAATGGTCATAAGTCACTTTTTTCAGTGCCATTGTAACTTTGAACAGTCACTAAAAGAACTGTTGTAAATTGAGGAGTACCTGTAGTCTGTTTTCACTTCCCTTTATCATTTCCACCAGAATGAAATAACGGGAATATGTGAAAACCTAGTCCTAGTCTGCCAGTTACCATCAATGGAATATGGTTAAATATGTAATATACATTAGACGGTAGAGAATGAAATATGCAGAAAGTGGATATTTGAACAGGGCCTCTACTTACACTTCATCATCACAATTGAGAGGCTTCTCCATGCGATATCCTTGCGGCAGCTTTTCATAAAGTTCGGCACATGTCATGCCACAATATGGTGTCCCTCCTAGCAAGAGGAAAGACAGAGCAGACAAAATGCCATATTTACCCATTTGGGGGTATGATGCATATATATAGCAGCCTTTAATTATCAGGACAAAGCTGGTATCTGAATGCTACCATCTCTTCCAGAACTGTGCATTTCTATATTAGTACCATCTTATCTTTTGTCTCCATCCAGTGAAAAGTGCAACATTGTTGAAAATATCAAAGCAACAAGCATGAGATGGAATGCTAAATAGGAACTTATGTAAACTTTATCTTCTCCCTCAAGAGAATCCTCAAATTATTCACATTTTGTGCTTGCTTCCAAAATGAATATTTTAATCTGATTACTTCATCTTGCTGAGACAAAATGAAAGAAGTTTTCTTGCCACAGAGAAAAGTCTGAGGAAGCAGAACTTATGAGAAGAACAAGCTGTACAGTACAGTGTGGGCCCCAAGTAGGATGCAGACTATGGAAGGACAATTGAGGGAACAAAGTCCAACCTGTTCCCACTAGATAGGAGCTTACCCAGGCTCACAATTTCCCACAAAAGGACTCCAAAAGACCACCTGCAACAGAAAGATAAGTTAGGATGTGGGCTGTGGGCCTTTAGTACATTTAGCCTAGTAATAGAATGTGTTGGGTTTTTTACGTTTTATTTTGGTTTTGGTTCCTTACTTAATCTACAAAGAAAAAGAAAATATTAAAAAGTCAGTACCTTCTGTTTACGAATTGCAAGTCATTTTATATGTCTTTCAACATCCAAAAACTTGCTGGATGTCAGCTCCTATAAGTTCTAGCTAGCATGAACAATCTACCTAGAATACAGCTAGCTGGAAATGCTTGACTCAAACATTGGCCACAACATACTTTCCTTATTATGTCAGCTGAGAAAAGGATCAAAAGACTTTCTGAAAGATTAAGCGTTGCCTACCATTTGAAATCTGAACCCTGTTCCCAAAGGATAGGATACTCACACATCACTCTTAGTTGTGTATACACTGTAATTCAAGGATTCAATGGCCATCCAACGAACTGGTAAACGTCCCTGAATCAGAAACAGGGGAAGAAGGAGAGACAACAAAGACAAAGATATGGAACACTCTTTTCTTCAAAATGGAAAAGAAGCAGGGGTGCTATTCAGCAGGTTCTGGAGAACTGGTAGCAGAAATTTTGAGTAGTTAGGAGAACTGGCAAATACCACCTCTGGCTCACCCAAGAGTGGGGTGGGAATGGAGATTTTGCAATATCTTTCCCCCAGGAGTGGGGAGGGAATGGAGATTTTGCAGTATCCTTCCCCTGCCACACCCACCAAGCCACATCATGCCCACCAAGCCCACTCAGAGAACTGGTAGTGAAAAAAATTGAATTCCACCACTGAAAAGAAGCTTGCAGAATGTGGGAGAGTGTTTTTCAAGGAATATTCTAGTTGATCTAATTCCCACTTTGCTGTGATTCTCTACCAAACTTACCATTGTCTTCTTTACATAAACTTCTTCTCCTCGGGACAAACCAAAATCAGCAATCTTGGAGGTCAAGTTTTCACCAACCAGTATATTTCTGGCAGCCAGGTCTCGATGGATAAACTAGGGAAGAGGCAACAATAATAAGTCATATAGCTAGTGGCAGAGAATGCCACTGTTTTACAGGCAATGACAACATTCACATGTTCTACTATGAATGGACTGGAATTCCTTGGTGCATCTCATACCTAAATTTCTCAAGGATTTCTTTGAAAATGCAAGACCATCTGTGATTCAAAATTCTAGTTCATTCAGTTCTAATTCATACTAGAACAATACCCAGTTGCTTCTAGCTCTTAAAATTCCCAATAATTCCTTCTGAAAACACTTGTACTATTTTAGTCCTGTGAAGTCATTCCCTACAATGGTCACAGTTCTACCATTCTTTGTTTGTGAAACACAGCAGAAACAGAAACTAGATACGCAAATAACTGATCAGTGAGTCCAGAGACTCGGGCTGCTTGGCATACAGACCTGTTTTTCACTCAGATACTGCATGCCTTTGGCTACATCAGATGCAAACTGCAAGAGCTGCTGGGATGTGAGGGTTGAGGCTGTCCCATGCTCTCTGGCAAAGGCAGGATCTGTCTCCAACACTCGGCTTTTGCGTAGGAAGTCTAGCAAATTCCCATAGGGTGCATATTCAATAGCGATGTATAGGTAACCTAGAAGGTTAAGCCAAAGCCTGTCAAACTGTATCATCTTAATACCTCAAGCACTTGTGATTATAATAATACATGTATGGTTGATCCTTTTATTAATGTTTCCTAATAGGAATAGACTTTGAGCACCACTCAGAGATTCTTTGATTGAGCCAGCTGCTGTAACCTCAACTGCTTTTCTTGATAACCAGCTTAGACCCCATCACAGTTAAACAAAGTTTCAGCACTCCATTCAAATCACATTTCAATGAATTAGGAAGGGAACAAAAAGTGATCCAACCACTAAATGGTGCCAAGTGAAACATGATCTCTTTTTGCAAATTTGATTATTTGTGTTCGGCTGTGTACAGATTCAAAATAACAGTGAATATGACAGGTGGAGAGGTTTATAGCCCTTCCTTCCAATTGTTTACCTCTTTCTCTCCCCACCCTTCACCCCAAATATAAAGACAGGAAATGTTTGAAAAGTGTAACTTTTGCCAAAGTATTGGCTAAAAGGGGTTGAAACTTCTGCACCTAAGATATTCAGTTTTCTTACTTTGAATATGTAAACAGCATAGCTAGTTTGTATAACATTTACAAAATTCACTTATCTTTTGATAGTACTTATATACAGTTCTATATATTTGGCTGAGTGCCAAAGAATTGAGGCCTTTGAACTATGGTGCAGTCCCTTGGACTGCAAGGCGAACAAACAAGTCAGTCCTAAAGGAGATCAACCCTGATTGCTCTTTAGAAGGCCAGGTCCTGAAATTGAAACTCAAATACTTTGGCCACCTAATGAGAAGGAAGGACTCTCTGGAGAAGAGCCTAATGCTGGGAAGATTGAGGGCAAAAGAACAAGGGGACAGCAGAGAATGAGGTGGCTGGATATGGAATCACTGAAGCAGCTGACATGAGCTTAAATGCACTCCAGGGGATGGTAGAGGACAGGAAGGCCTGGAGGAACGTTGTCCATGGGGTCACGATGGGTCAGACACGACTTCGCAACTAACAACAACAACAACATATACAGTTCATCTTCCTTTATGCTTTTAGAGGAGAGAGAGAGGGAGGGAGGGAGGGAGGGAGAGAGAGAGAGGGAGAGAGATGCTAACTGATCATGTGCTGCTCCCTTGTGGTCAGTATATTTGTGATTGTTTCAGCTTCTGTTCACTTAGAAATTTATTGAATAAAAAGTTTGGACATGGATGCTGTGCATAGACTTGTTTGCTCTAACATACTTCATTGTATACATTAAAATGCATTTGCGGTTTTAATGCCATTTAATGCCAGTGTGGAGAGACAGTTTGGACAATCTGTTTTCCTTTGCTGGTCTATCAATTCTATGCAGCAGGACTTGTGTGGAAGGTATTTGCTTCAGCAGACACATCCTTCTGCCTTGTCATATCAATTAAATATTGGACAGTGCCATTCTGGGCCAATCAGTTGATCTTCCTCAGGTAGAATTTTGCTCGTACTAACACTGTCTATATTGTAACATCATTTAGGGAGGTCCTACTTAAGAACCACCCTCGTGTGAGATGAGAGGGATGTAGGTTAGAAGGCTGGTTTTCCTGAATCAGGGTTCTGGGGGAAGAATGGTAGACTGAAGGCATCTTTGTGAAAGCAGGGCTGAAGACCATGTGAAGAATGAGAAATCATTTTTCTTTCCTCTCCTCTTTTGTGCATTTTCTATTTTCTGTTTTTATTCTTTTGGATTTTCAGTTTATATTAATTTTTATCTGTTTAATTGTAATGTTTAAATAAAAATAATATAAAAAGAGAAGAAGACAGAAAGAAATATTAATGGCCATGTTAAGAGTTGTTTTTTTAAAAATCATTATTTTTGTCTCTTCAGCCATAGATAGCATTATCAACCAATATGCTCTATTTTAGGAGAAAAAAAGCAGACAAATGGAAATAATGAAAATAATGTGGTTTTTTTCCTTAATTTTCTCTTAATCTAAGTAAAGGGGTGATTTAGGGTGACTTTGGCTGTGCATGGCTGGCTCAGGAATTCTGGGAGTTGAAGCCCACAAATCATCAAAGTCACAAAGTCATAAAGTCATAAAGAGCCATGGTTCCCAATCCCTGATCTAAATGCAGAGATTATTTTATCTTGAGTCACTGGCACTCACCCTTGTTCTCACAAGCTCCCAGCAAATTGATGATATTGGGATGATGGCCCAGCTTGCAAAGAACTTCAAGTTCTCCAGCAAAATCCCGGTGATCATTCTCAGAGGCAAATTCTGAAATATAGATGAGGATGCCAATTTTGTCAAATTCAATTAGGAAAGGTATTATGAGGATTATAACAGAGGACCTTTTTTTATTGATGTGGTCGTAAATTTGCACATTTGGTGGAAAAGATTCTCAGCACATTGGCCCTGGTATCTTCAGGTGTAAATAGTCACAACTATTCCTCCTGTCTCAGAATCAGCAGAAAATATGCGTGCATAAATTGTACTACTCCCATGGTTCACTGCTGAGCTTACTCAGTAAAGATTTCTGCAAGTGGTACTTTAAGGTAACTCATAGTTTAAAGTAGAATAAGTTAAGAAAACATATTGGTGGATTTCCTGCCAATAGGAAAAAAAAGCAATTATTGTTAATAACATAAGTTGGGGGTGAGGAAGAAGGAAAATTCTAACCAGAAGGTTTGGTCATCTGTCAAAACTTGATCAATGAGTGGGTGGAAGCATCATAGTAAACCAGGAAAGGAGTTTCTTGGTTTACTAAAAAGAAGCCCCATCCCATAAATTAAAACCCTTCATTTGTTAGGTTTACTGGTGTTAGGGATGGGAAGCTGAGTCTTTCCCTGCCAGGTTTCTGACCACGTTAGTAAATTCTGGGAAACTAGAGATCTGGCCGGGAGGTGGGGGGGAATCTCACCACTGCCATTCCTCTTAAGCCATGGCAACTTGCTAAACAGCTGCTTGGGCTGGGAAAGTTGGCAGTAGAAGTGGGAAGAGAAGGCTTTTTACTTGCCAGGTCTCCAATCCCACAGTTCCATGCTGTATAATCAGAAATGTGGCAGATACGGGCTTGGGGTGGGGGAGCCTGAAAGAGGGAGGCTCTTTCACTGACACATAATAATAATAATAATAATAATAATAATAATAATAATAATAATAATAATAATAATAATAATAATAATAATAATAATTTTATTTCTATACCGCCCTTCTCCCGAAGGACTCAGGGCAGTGTACAGCCAATTTAAAAACACAAGACATAACAATGATTAAAAATTAAAATAATTAAATAGATTTGGCCGATTTAAAACCCTAAAAATTTAAAATACCCCAATTTAAAATTATTATGTTGATAGCCCAGCCTGGCGGAACAACAGGGTCTTCAATGCGCAGCGAAACACCCGGAGGTCGGAGATCTTACGTATTTCCGGGGGCAGTTCATTCCACAGGGCTGGGGCTCCCACAGGGAAGGCCCTCCCCCTGGGTGTCTCCAGCCGACATAACTTGGCCGATGGCACCCTGAGGAGACCCTCTCTGTGGGAGCGGACTGGTCGGTAGGAGGCTATTGGTGGTACCCTCACTCGAAGGTACCTGGGTCCTATGCCATGGAGCGCTTTAAAGGTGGTAACCAACACCTTGAATCGCACCCGGAAGACCACTGGGAGCCAGTGCAGCTCGCGCAGGAGGGGTGTCACACGGGCACAACGAGTTGCGCCCATAACCACCCGCGCGGCCGCATTCTGGACCAGTTGGAGCCTCCGAGTGCTCTTCAAGGGGAGCCCCATGTAGAGAGCATTACAATAGTCCAGCTGGGAGGTGACAAGGGCATGAGTGACCGTGCGCAAGGCGTCCCGGTCCAGAAAGGGCTGCAACTGGCGGCTCAGGCGAACCTGATAAAAGGCCCCCCTGGCCACGGCCATCATATGCTCTTCTAAAGACAGCCGTGCATCCAGGAGGACACCCAGATTGCGAGCCCTCTCTGTGGGGGGCAAAGATTCACCTCCAATAGTCAGCGATGGCACCTGCTGACTATATCGGGACGCCGGCAGCCACAGCCACTTGGTCTTGGACAGGTTGAGTCTGAGCCTGTTCCTCCCCATCCAGACCCGCACGGCCTCCAGGCAGTGAGACATCACATCAAGGGCATCGTTGGGGTGGTCTGGGGTGGAGATGTACAGCTGAGTATCATCAGCGTACAGATGACACTTCACCCCAAAACCACGGATGATCTCACCCAGTGGCTTCACATAAATGTTGAACAGAAGGGGCGAGAGGACCGACCCTTGTGGCACTCCCCATGCGAGACGCCTCGAGGTCGACCTCTGCCCCCCTGCCAACACGAACTGCGAGCGGTCGGAGAGGAAGGAGGAGAACCACCGCAGAACGGTGTCCCCTATTCCTAACCCCCTCAACCGCCGCAGCATGATACCATGGTCGATGGTATCAAAAGCCGCTGAGAGATCTAATAGGACTAGGACAGAGGAGCAACCCCTGTCCCGAGCCCTCCAGAAATCATCCACCAATGCAACCAATGCCGTTTCTGTGCTGTGCCCCTGCCTGAAGCCCGACTGGCACAGGTCTAGATAGATAGCTTCATCCAGGTGCCCGGGCAGTTGTCGTGCCACCACACTCTCAACAACCTTCGCCACAAAATGAAGGTTGGAGACCGGACGGTAGTTAGCTAATTCAGCCGGGTCCAGGGAAGGCTTCTTGAGGAGGGGCCTCACCACCGCCTCTTTCAAGGCGGCGGGAAAGGCACCCTCACTCAGAGAAACAGTTATAATCCCCTGGAGCCAGCCTCGTGTAACCTCCTGGGAGGCCAGTACCAACCAGGAGGGACATGGGTCCAATAAACATGTGGCGGCACTAATCCTACCCAGAACCCTGTCCACATCCTCGGGAGCCACATGCAGAATAGCTCTGCAAAAATGCACTTGCAAGAGGGGAGTGGGTGTGCCTATAGCAGTCCTGGGCAGATCCCAGCCCCTGATCACATCATCAACTGCATCATCAATGAAGCACTTAAAATTATTTTTACAGTACCACAGATCATTGGGAGAAGAGAGAAAACATAGTACTGCTGAATTTAAGCTGCCTTCATTAGGCTGTGGAATGAAATAAAGGTTGTCAGAATATGTCCTTCGAAAACAACTAGCAATGCTCCATTGTGTCATGATGTGCATTGGAGGATGTGAAGATGAGCCCATTCCTATCAGAATTATCAGGACTGAGCTAGCTCAACATAGCTGGTATCTGATTTGATATAAAGCACTTCATATATTATCTTAAGACCAATTACATGATATAGCCTTGGTGGCGCAGCAGACTAAAGTGCTGTTAAGTAGCACCAGCTGCCTGCAATTACTGCAAGTACAAATCTCACCAGGCTCAAGGCTGACTCAGCCTTCCATCCTTTCAAGGTAGGTAAAATGAGGACCCGGATTGTGGGGGCAATAAGATGACTTTGTATAAAAAAGAACACCGCTTAGGGCCCCCCGAAAGCCCTACTAAGCAGGTATATACAAAAATATGAAGGCTATTGCTTAATGCATTGTAAGCCACCCTGAGTCTCCAGAGAAGGGCGGCATATAAATCGAACCAATAAATAAATAATAAATAAATAAATAAAAATGCATGTTATCTAATCTTTCTTTGATGTATCTTTACCTAATGTACAATTAAATCTAGATCATAATAAGGGGTGATGATAACCTTATGCTTTCCCCATCCCCTTATTTACAACTATTACACACATCCTACATTGGTAGGCTTTTCCGATTTTTTACAACTCTGCTCTTTTCCAGGTAAGGTTAATCTAGAAGACATTTTTTTAAATGACCCATTTTTATATTGAGTATTTTCCACCTTCTTTTATTTTCAGCTATGGAGGTTGGGTTAGAACATTCCTTGGACTGCTATGAAAATAGAAAAACTTTGGCAATATTAGTTACAATCATTCAAGGGAACAAAGACTTGTTGCATTCAGGTGTTGTATCCATATGTTTACATTTTACAATGCAATGTATGAAATCAGCTGCGACTGAGTGGCTTCCTAAGCTTGTCATTCTGTGAGAGCAAAGAAACAAATGTGTTTCCATACTACTGTCAGTCTTTGAGGGAGGCCAGATCAGGAAACAGACATTTCCTGAACTATTGGAACTCCATTGTTATGGGGGTAGTGTTTCTCAACTTTGACAACTTCAAGAAGTGTGGATTTCAACCCCCAGCATACTGGTTGGAGAATTCTGGGAGCTAAAGTTCACACACCTTAAAATTGTGAAGGCTGTTGTTATAGGGTATAATAATAGGATCTTGAAAGTCTTGCAGTGTCTCTCTTTCTCTCCTATAGCAAAGACTCAGAAAATGGTGGCTGTTCTTAGGTGACAGAGTCTGAAGGTTAAAGCCTTGGAAAAAGGCTGAAAGTTTGATCTTTTACTATCCAGCTGTCTTTCAGGAGGGCAGTAAACACTGTTTTATTCTATAGGGTCTTTTGAAAATAATAGATAATCCTCATTTAGGCACAGCTATTGAGGATTTTGCTTTTTAATCTTGTGTTCTGAGAGAATTTTGAGGGAATTGTTTTTTCATAGTGTTGTGGTAATTGTTCTGTTTTGCTTGTTTTATCTTTACCTTTCTATAATTATTAAGCCCTTTATGGAATAGGACTGTATTTAAAAATGGTTAATAATTAAATGAATAATTAATAACTAAACAATTCTCTAGTTTCGTACATAGATTTAGATTTGAAGAGAAGAATTGTTAGGAAACTAGTTTCATCTATTTAACTATGTGATGCAAATATATTCTAAATATCCATGATTTTTAGATTTTCAGATACCCTTTAATTTATCCTCTGAGCAAGCACCCTTGGCTTCTTCTGTGCAAGGAGAGGTTGGTGCATCTGCTATCTGCTAGAGGAGAATCTTGCATTGTACAGGAAGAATTTGTATGTATGTTGTTGTTAATAACATTTCTCCCATGACCTCCAGTTAAGAGGTCAGGAATCAGAGCTGGTGGTCTAATCATTCAACTATTCCGCTAGAGAGGGAAGGTCCCAAAGGTGCTTTTTCAAGAGGCAGCTGAACTTCCTGGTTTTTCTTTGAAGAAGTTTCCTTCTTATCCAAGAAGCTTCTTCAGCTGAAAAAGAAATGTCTTCAAAGAAAAACCAGAAAGTCCAATTGCCTTCTGAAAAAAGCACCTTTGGGACAACTTTGACCTGGATGACTGAGAATCTCCATAGACATTTAGAGAGGAAAGGATTATCCAATAGCCTTAATAGTCATCTCACCTTTCAGCATCTTGATGGCAGCATTCATTCTCAGGCCATCTTTCTTGATCATGGCTCGGATGACTTGTCCAAAGTTCCCTTCCCCTATCATGTCCTCAAACTTGATGTCTTCCCACTCCAGGATGGGATAGCTGAGTGGCTCAGGCTGTGGTTTGGGCCGACGGGTCAGGGTCAGGGTGCCTGAGTTGAATTGCAGAATAGTTTCTTCTCCCTGCAAGAGAATTTGGGGAGAGAATAGTTGCAGGTAACCCCGTGGACCAGACAGGTCAGCAGCATGGGGACACAAGTACCAGAGTGCCAAAGAAAGAGGATGCTGATGGAAAGGAGTCAAGTTCATTGGAGAAGTGAAGGGGAATGGGCCAGGGACAATTGCACTTACTGAGCCAGACTGGTAGGTAAAGGTGCGGCGGCGATGAAAACAATTCTTCTTGATGAGGAAAAGGGCCAGGAGAGCAAACAATATGGTCAGGCAGGTGACAGAGACAGAGCCTACAATGGCTAATATCAATTGCTGATCCATGAGAGTTGGAGGCAAGTTTTTACTTTCTAGGGTAGGCACTTGGCTCAGGGCTCCTGTAGGACAGAAATAAAATCACTGCATTTGTGGTACACACCCAGCATACAGTACAATAAAGATGGCTTTTTGCTGCTTGCGGGTTCTTAAGCTATCCTGCCTCCAGGCTAAATTTGCCAAGCTCTTTGCCATTGCTTGTTTGGAGAACAAACTTTCCCTGCCAATATTCTCCCCCTTCCAATTTTTCATTGCACCATCCAACCAAATAAGCTTTTGGCCCACTCACCATCGCCCAGGATTTCAGCTCTAGCAGGCTGGCTCCATTCGCCCAGTACGTAAGACTTGGCTCGCACCCGAAACTGGTAGATTGTGCTGTCATTAAGCCCTGTGATAATCTTTGTGGTATCCCTGCCATTTTCTGTGTCTATCCATTGTGGATCACTGCTGCCTCCCAGCTGCTGCACCTCTACAATGTATTTGTTGATGCCCCCATTAGAATATTCAGGAGCTAGCCAGGATAGCCTGATGGAGTTATCAGCGAGGGGATTCACCAAGAGAGAGCGTGGCGATGAGGGTCCTGAGAGAGGAGGCAAATGGCACAGCTGTTAGCTCTGCAATCGATTTTTTTGGCCTGGAATATATGCCCATGCTGTGCCATAATCATCTTCTCGGCACTTGGGACCTTCTGTTAGGGATTAGCATACATGTAGTTCTCGACTTACGACATTTGTTTAGTGCCATTCGAAGTTACAACAGCACTGAAAAAAGTGCTTATGACAAGTTTTCACACTTATGACCTTTGCAGCATCCCCAAGATCAGGTAATCAAAATTTGAGCGCTGAGCAACTGGCATGTATTTATCACAGTTGTACTTGTCCTGGGGTCATGTGATCACCTTTTCTAACCTTCCCAGCTTGTTTCTGACAAGCAAAGTCAATGGGGGAAGCCAGATTCAGTTAATAACCACATGATTCACTTAACAACTGTGGCAAAAAGGTCATTAAAATGGGGCAAAAATCACATAACAATTGCCTTGCTTAGGGACTGAAGTTTTGGGTGCAATTGTGGTTGTAAATCGAGCACTATTTGTATGAGGAAGAGTTTCCTTTAAGAATTTACTTTTGTAGTTGACTCTCCAATCCACCATGAGTTTTTTGCTATTTTTAAACACTACTAAAAATATGTAGAATAATCTTCAGATCAAATCCAAAGATAATATAAGAGTTATCTAAAGTGTCTAAATTGGCTGAGATATGTCATTTATCCTTTTATTTTTAAAGGCCTGGGGTGCTTCTGAAAGCTCTGAGCTTTTTGCCATGTAGTGACTTGTTTCCCAGCAATTCTTGAAATGGAACCAGGCAACAGTCCTGCATCAGTCTTCCAGTCTTTGAAGAGCCAGAGTTGCTGTAAGCACATCAGGCTTTTGAAAATATTTAAAAGTGTTTAAAAAGGTATAAAATTTAAGTATTAAGGGCAATCTTTATATGTTCTTATTACAGACTATATCTGCTAGTCCAAATAACTGGAGAGATGGATAGACAGACAGATAGACAGACATCAGTGGGAAGAAATTTGGATTTTTAAAAAGGCCATCTATAGTCAAAGTCTGGCATATTTTAAAACCCTGTGATATAATGCTTATTGTATAAGAGATCACTTGGATTATATTGAGTACCCCACTCCAGAGCCATCCTGTTCATTTTAGAAGTGATAGATTTGTTACCTTTACTGTTGATCTTGAATGTGTGGAGATCAGATGGTGGTCCCAAGCTGGTACAATGATAGACCATTACTTCTAGGCTATAGTCCTCCTTAAACTTGAGATTTGGAATATATGCTGACTGCACAATCATGGAAGTAACATTTTCTTGATGAACAAGCTCTTTGGCTGCATCATAGAGCCGGACAAGAAATCCCGACCCCACATTGTCAGTTTTGGGCAAATTCCAGTTTACACGTAGATTGTTGCTCCCTTCAACAAATGAACGTTCAATTACAGGTTTGGCTGTTGGCTCTATATGAAATAGAGAAATATATAAATACATCAGTCTGATTCCTTTCTAAATAGCACAAAGGAGCAAGAAATTCTTGATTCCTCTATTTGAACTTTGTGTAGAATTCCTCTGTCAATGGTTTGTAATACAGTACACAATTACACTTGCTATTTCTACAATGTCAACAATATATTAGTTGCTGTACCAAACTTCAGGAAGCCACTATTCCTACCCTGAAGATGATCAAAGATAGCACCACCAGCTGCAAGGCATTTTCTTTTCCAGCAATTAGAGAAAGTAATGCTAGCTGAGGTGAGCAGTTCTCCTTGTATAAAGCACAAGTGCCATGTGGAAGTGTCTTCCCTTCCTGTCCCTTTCACTAATTTTGAGGATGACATTTCATCTTCTCTTGCTCAAAATGTAACATCCTGCAGATACAATCAGATTCACGCAGAAATTCATTCCACAACTTAAAATGAAGAAGATAGCAGAATTGGAACAATTAGCCAGTGGCTGACTTCGTTATAGTGACTTACTAAATTGCTCCATTTCTTCTCTGCTATCATTCTCCTCTGAGTTACAATTTTCTGGGCAATAACGTGGAACTGGTTTTCTATTACCTTCTTCCAGATTTTTTTTAAAAATTCCCAGGTTATCCTATTGATCAATCAAAGTATTGTACCAGTTGTATCGATAGATAATATTTGCAGTTCAAGGTTGAAATGAGTAGTCCTTGGTGCTGTTTCAGCTTGGTTGTTTTCTTGAAGATGTTTCATTGATGATGTTACCTAGTTTGAGTAATAAAATGTCTGCAAGGAAACAATCAAGCTCAGAGAGCACCAAGGACCCCTCAAATACCAGTTGTATCTGATTCTGTAAAACTTTTCAAAATTAGCCAATTTGAGTAGGTGCCAAGTTGCCAAACTGAAAATGCTAGCATGTTATATTCATATGATTATGGGGGCAACACGGTGCACCATGTAACACCTCTCCTGTGCAAGCTGCACTGGCTCCCGGTGGTCTTCCGGGTGCGATTCAAGGTGTTGGTCACCACCTTTAAAGTGCTCCATGGCTTAGGACCAGGGTATATACGAGACCACCTTCTGCCATCGATAGCCTCCCACCGGCCAATACGCTCCCACAGAGAGGGGCTCCTCAGGGTGCCATCGGCCAAACAATGCCGACTGGCGACACCCAGGGGGAGAGCCTTCTCTGTGGGGGCACTAGCCCTCTGGAATGAGCTGCCCCTAGAGGTTCGTATGATCCCCGACCAGCATACCTTTTGCCACGCCTTTTGTTCCAAGAAGCCGGGCTGGCCTAATATGAATTTTAAAATGGGTGTATGTTAGTTTTTAATTTTGTGGGACAAATTTTTATATATTCGTTTTTAAATTATTTTTTAAATTTTGTAAGTTTATACGTGTTTTAATATGGCTGTACACCGCCCTGAGTCCTTTGGGAGAAGGGCGGTATAGAAGTTCAATCAAATCAAATCAAATCAAATCAAATATTAAAAGGAGGATTAAAGCAAATTCAAAGAGCTTAGATTGACATTAAGAAAAAAATTGGTTCCAAGCCAGAACAAATAGATCCTTTTTTCCCCTCACAATCTGCTCAGGATTGCTCCTAAAACGTATTGTAGAGAAAATAAAATGCAAAATAAAACTGACACCCATTGGTAAATTGGATTTTTTTCTCTTTGTCTTCCATTTCTTCTTTGCTTTATCTTTAATCTTTAATCTCTAATCTCATAATCTCATAATCTTTCTCCCTCTTCCCCACCCTAAAACTATAGATCTGAGGAACAAATGCTAAGCACTTACCTTTGCAATCTGTTGCCATGATAGCACTTGGGCCCGTGGCACCTTCTCCTCCCTCTCCAGGGCGTGTTAGCTGAACCTTTACAATATAGGCTGTGACAGGTCGCAGGTTCATGAGTGTGATGTTCTGGATGTTATCAACTGCTGATCAATATAGAAGCCATTAATTCAAGGGCTCTGCTTTATTATTTTCTATTATGAAAGCTCCATGGGCAGAACCCTGTAACTGGGATTAATAGCTCTCTGTTCCACCTAACAATAATTAATTTTCTGTTACAATCTACTGCAGAGACAAACATCAATAGTCTAGGTCAGGGATGTCAAACTTGTGTCGTCACGGCGTCATCACATGATGTATTGGGACTTTTTCCCCCTTCGCTAAACTGGGTGTGGGTGTGGCCAGTGCGTGATGCATCTGGCCCGCAGGCCGTGAGTTTGACAGCCCTGGTCTAGGTTCTTTGAAGTATTCCCTCAGGAATAATATATATTATTCAGTTCTTGTTTATATTGCTAAATATAACTTGTAATTTCATGACTGGCTGAGCAAACACCCTAGGAATCTAGAACTTGGAATCTCCTAGGTTTTTTGTCTGGATGGCTAGGAAGAAGTATAGCCAAAGTAGATACAGGATTAAATCCAAAGGAATATTTAGTAGGCATTTGTAGTGAAGAAAAAGGGTGAGGAAGCTATTTTATGATTCTTCCAGTCCACTCCAAGAAATGCTTTGGCTGAAGAACCATCTTCAGAATTAATGCAAAAAGCTGCTGGGAAACAGATTAGCGATAATATTCTCCATATTGTTTTTCTTCACTGGAAAAGAACCTGTGCTAGTTCCAAGGAAACCCAGGGATGTTTTGATGTTTAGCAACTTGCTGCTTTGAATTGACTTGAGACTACAGATAGTCCTCAACTTACAACCATTCAGTTAGTGACCATTTGAAGTTACAAATGCACTGAAAAAAGTAACTTACAACTGTTTTTCACACATATGACTGTTGTAGCATCCCCATGCTTACGTGATCCAAATCTGGATGCTTGTCAACTGGTTCACATTTGTGACAGTTGCAGTGTCCTGGGATCGTGTGATCATCTTTTGTGACCTTCTGAGAGGCAAAGTCAATGGGGAAGCCAAATTCACTTAACAGACAAGTTACTAATTTAACAAACTGCAGTGTTTCACTTAACAACTGCGACAAAAAAAAGTATTAAAACGGGGCAAAATTCACGTAACTGTCTATTTAGCAACCGAAATTTTGGGTTCAATTGTGGCCGTAAGTTGAGGACTACCTGTATTTGCATGTTTGAGCTCTATGGTGAAACAGGATACTGAGATGCTAGTCTTTACAGAAGATTCCTTTCTCCAGTAGAAGCGATCTATGAAATCAAGGCCAGAAGCAATCCCCCACATAAACATAAACATGTCCATAATGTAACCTTAGGGAATTGAAAATCTCTTTAATTAGAATAAGGAGAGATAATTAACAGAATGGAAGGATTGGAAGGGATCTGAAAGTCCAGTTCAGCCAACATATTGAAGAGCCATGGTGGTGTAGTGATTAGAATGCAGTACTGCAGGCTACTTCTGCTGACTGCCATCTGCCTGCAGTTTGGCAGATCAAATCTCACCAGGCTTAAGATTGACTCAGCCTTTCATCCTTCAGAAATCGGTAAAATGAGGACCCAGATTGTTGGGGGCAATATGCTGACTCTATAAACCTCTTAGAGAGGGCTGTAAAAGCACTGTGAAGCAGTATGTAAGCGCTATTGCTATATGCCATAAAAAGTCATTCCAGATACAACAAATTCCTTACCTTCAATAGATGACCAGCTACTTCCGATTTGGGGTTTATATAGGACTTTGATGGAGATGAGGGGTCCATCACCTGCAATAGGCCCCACAGGGGAGATCACCAGCTGTTGGCTCTTCTTGGCCAGAAGTTTGGGAGGGCCTAATGGCACTGGAGGCACTAAAGGAGAGAATGGTTGGAGAATTCATTACAAATGAGTACAAAAAGGATAAGATTGTATCTCCTGCTTTGATGGAAAAATCGTTTGATCAAAAAAGACTTTTGATCAGTAATTTCTCAAATCACTGTTCCCTGGACTGGACTTGGCACAATCCTTCTAACAATCTTTACCTTGATTAAAAATCCAATAATAATTTCCTTTGTTTGAGAACTAATGCTTCAATAAAACAACAACCTTTCCTTAATAACCAACCTTTGCCTGAATAAATGTTAGTTGAAAGAAGCTACAGATAGAGTTTCCTCTTAAATAGAGAACAATCAGAATAGAACAACGCTTAGAAACTCTGGAAAAAAATCTGTTGTCTTTCTGCATCTCAGAAACAGAGAATGAGCATCAGCTGTGATGTCCTGCCTTCTCACCTTTTACAGTAACTTTGAACTTGCCACTGTCCTGTCCCCCAGTAGTAGAGACACGGCATTCCCAGAGGCCAGAGTCAGAAGAGACCACTTGTGACACTTGAAACTCACAGGTTGTCATATCCTTTTCCATAATGGCTTTTGTGGGCTAAGGGGAGACAATAACACCATCATATCTTGCCAGAATCTGCTAACAAACATTTGTGAAAAAAACAACCATATTGTTGAAGTTCCATTCAAACGTGGGACATCCTGAAATACCAATGTAGAAAAATAATGCATAGAAACTAGATGCACTCTGGGAAATTGATGATCTGGTCTAATTTTTATGAACTCATCTGGAATTATACAGGGCCCCCAGAATTTGCCATTTTTGCAATTCATGACACAGGTATGACCATGGGAGAGGAAGTGGTAGTGTATGTGTGTGCATGCCAGAGGGGAGGAGGAGCCACCAGTACCTGGTCAGAATTCAGAGGCAGGGAATCTTCCCAGCCTTGGTCACTGTTTGTTGCAGTACTCAGAGAAAAGTTTAGTTAGCCAGACAAAAATGAAAAAGAGGTAGACTTCATAGGACAGAATCAGACAGAAAGTAAAACACATAAATGGGCAAATTCTTACTATTATCACTGTTCCATCGGGCTTGCGTAGTTCAATGTTATCACGCACAGGAGGTGGATTGCCTGTTGCTATGCAGGTAGCCGTGATCTGAGAGCCTAGGTTAAACTCCAAGTGAGATGCCAAGTGGATGATCTGGGGTATACGGTCTTGGCAGAAAAATACCATAATAAGGTTAAATCATTAAATTGCACTGAGAAAACCTTTTAACGTACTTTATGATGTTTACCCACTCTCGCCATTCACATCTAATGACATGTATTAGAGATATACTCATAATGATTTAATGTAATGTATGAATTATTACTTATTTTGATATATATAAACCACTAGGATTATGGCAATAGATAAAATGCATGCATGCGTGAAGAAATAAATAAAATAATTACCAAGCTAGATGATAGAACCTAATGAACCTTGGTTGATACAAAAAACAGAATATTTGCTTCTAGTTAGTACTTGAATAAGAAATATTAGAAAATTCCAGGACTAGACTTGGAAGTTGAAAACACATCCCAGAATAAATAAATGGAAAACCATTTCCATTTCCATAGTGTTTTCAAGAAAATGTCACATATAAGTCCATGAAATCACTAAGAGGCAAACTTGATACAAAAGGGAAATGTTTTATATTCACTAAACAGTGAACCCTATATGTGTACTTGTGTGGGGATATCTCTATGGGTCTCTCACCAAGATCACAATCATTCATTAGTATTTCCTGCTAAAAATGTATGTCTTGGTATTCATAAGCATGTGCCTTTCTAGAAGTGGGGAGAGAGGATTTATAAATATTAAACAGGCAGGTAAGAGCCTACAGTTTAGAAAAGCTGTTATTTAGAAACACTGGGAGAATATAAAAAAGGCATGCCGAAGACAGAATGGGACAATTTACTGTAGCCAACTCGCTGCGGGACAACTCACCACAGGACAATTCAATTTAATTATTTAAAAAAATAAAAAATATATTTTAATTTGATCATTCACATTTCATTCTGTCCCTTCTTTTGCATCCTTCCTTTAATCATTCTATTCCACTATTTGTTTGATATTAGTGTAACTCTTGTCCTGCAGCGAGTTGATTGTGGCAAGTTGTCCCGCAGCGAGTTGGCTGTAGCAAGTTGGCTATGGTGAGTTGGCCGCAGCGAATTGTCATAGATCCTGCTGGGCATGGCTGGAGAGAGGAAAAAGGGAAAAAAGAGAAGGAAAGGAGAGGAAAATCAGAAGTCAGAGAGCACTTAGAATAGTTCACCAAGAATTATGACAGAAAAAGGAGGAGGAGCCACTCTTGTGGAATCCAGAGGGCTGGAAGAAGGCTGGCAAAAATGAGCCAGACATACTGGTAGTATAGGGTTTGCTGCTTGAGCAGGGAATTGGACTAGAAGACCTCCAAGTCCCTTCCAACTCACTCAAAGGAAAATTTCCACTAGCAGAAGAGTGAGGTCTGAGATAGAGGAATAGAGTCATCTCAACAAGAGAAGATGAGTGACAGCTGTACTTTTTGAGAGAAACTGGAGCCATACCCAGCTGCTTCCTGAGAGAAGCAAAACAAGTCTTTCTGGGGAAATAAAGAGGAAATAGGGCGGGAGGAATAGAGAGAAGATAGAGTAAAGTAATAGAAATCTAGGAGCTATGCTGTAAAGCGATACGAGTCAAAAAAGTCTTAACAGTAAATCAATGAGGAGTAAGAACAGGATGGGTGAAATGCACTTACAGTCTGAGAGGAGAAAGTTTGAAGGTTAAAAGTGGGTGTGTAACCATAAGAAATCAAAAATATAAAGGGGTTTGAACTGAAATAAGAAAATGTTCTTTTTAGTATGTGAATATCTGATATATTTATATATAATTGTGTACAATTAACTTTTTGGCACTAAAAATCTAATAATAAAAGAACCAACAGTTGAATCTTCAGCAAAGGGTACAAAACAGGGATTTCCAAACTTGGCAATTTTAAGACTTGTGGACTTCAACTCCCAGAATTCCTCAACCAGTCATGCTGGCTGTGGAATTCTAGGAGTTGAAGTCCACAAGTTTTAAAGTTGCCAAGTTTGGAGACCCCTGGTCCAAAAGATCAAGATGGCAGCCCTGATCATGTAATCAAACCCTACAATTTCTCATGTGCATAGCTGTCATCCTGACTTCTTTTTAACACCTCCTCCTCCTTCCCCAGAACCTAAATCATTACTTCATTTTTTTTAATTTGATTTATATGCCGCCCTTCTCCGGAGACTCAGGGCGGCTTACAATGCATTAAGCAATAGCCTTCATACTTTTGTATATTTATACAAAGTCAGTTTATTGCCCCCACAAACTGGGCCCTCAATTTACCACCTTAGAAAGGATAGAAGGCTGAGTTGACCTTGAGCCTGGGGAGAATTGAACTCGCAGTAATTGCAGGCAGCTGGATGTTAAATGCTGCCTTAGGAGGTATTAGCCTCCTACGCCACTCAGGCTTCTATTGGGAAGATCTGGGATATCATTCATGTTCTTATCACTCTTGTTTTACCTGACTTTTCACAATGCTGTCCATGCCAACCAGATGAACAGATACAGCCACTGAATCGATTGCAGGTGCCTCCATTCTGGCAATTACACTCTAAGGTACAGTCAGGGCCATATTTCCCAAGCGAACAAGCTGTGGGAAGAACAGAGGGATTAGGGCCTCAACAATTTTACCCATTTAAAAGACCGAGCTTATTGATCAAAGATAACATGACAGATTACATTTGTTTTAGTTAGAGCATTTATTAATCTTTCTCCTTCCTATTGGATATACAGATACATGAGTGTATTTTACATGTAGTTTATCTAGTTCTGTAACTGATGCAGTACAATCAGAAAGAAGGATTTACAATAGGCTTCTTTCCTTCCTAAACATGATTTTTGAAAGGACACTTTTAACTTCCTACCCAGAAATTTTCCATACAATTTCCCTTGCTGCAGAACACAGCGAGAAGTGGCTTTTTCTATTTTAAATTATTACAGAAGCCTATCAACATATCTTTTCTTGTTCCGGTCTGGCTTCCGTCGCCGCCAGATGGTCCTCTGTGACCGCCAGCCCCGTTGCCTGTAAAGAGCCGCCTTTACATCTGAAAGGCGGCTCAAAAAACTCCATTTCCTGAAGGAAATGTGAGACAGAGCAGGCGAGGGCAGGTAGAGCCCTCTGCGAAGTCCCCAGAGTTCTTTTTTTACTCTTGGGGACGAGCAGGTTGTGGCTCCCTATTTCCGCTCGCCGCTGCTCCGGGCTTCGGGAGAACTCTGCCTTTTTGCAGAGCCAGGTGCTGGGACCGGACCAATCAACGAAATTAACAGATAGTTTAATTAAAGACAACGAGATTTGGACTTGGGACCCTAAATCGCAAGTATTTTTAATGATTTTACAAGCGTTTTTAAGTGGAGGGAAAAAAAAGTTTAAAATGGCGACAGCTGAGGCTTGAGAAGAAGAAGAAAGCTGAAAGTGAGAGTCCTTCCGTAACAAGCTACAAAGTAGCGGAATACACAGTGCTGGCTAGAATCTAGAAGAAAAATATCTATTTTAAGTTTCTTTTGTCTTGGAGATTTGTACTTGATCTTGTTTGGGGAAAAGTTCTCTTTTTTTAAAAAGAGTTTGTTTGTGTGGCAGGATGGTGTTAAAACTAATAAAGCCTGACAAACAAGCAGTGGGGGGGGGGGTGTTCCCCTATTTACAACTACGTGAACAAGTTCTGAGCTTACAGACTCAGCAGAATGGCTTTAATTTAAAAGAATTTGTCTTGGAGGAAATGGCAAGATATCACGAGACTGTGAAACAGAAACTTGAAAAATTTAGGCAGGAAATTAAAAAAATGATACAACTAAAGTATGATAATCTGCAACGAAAGATTGTAACAGTGACTAATGCTTTTTCAGAAATTGTTATAAAGATGGATACAAATATCAAGTTATTAGAGTCTAAAATGGAGGAAGTTGATGATAAGATTTATAATTTGAACAATAAAATACAAAGAATTGAAAATGATTTGATAAATATTCAAGACAATAGTTTAGAAATAAAGTCTAAAAAGGAAACTGGTCACGAGACTTACAATGCAGAAGATATAAAGCAAGGGATTGAAAAAGAAGTTACAATGATGCAATACAGGCTCACAGAATTTGCGGTTAGAATGAGAGGGTTACAGGAAAATAATAGAGATGATTTAAGAAAAATATCTGCTCAAGTTCTGGCCGGGATTTTAAAGGTTCATCCTGAGGTGGTATCTTGTAAGATTGACAAGGCCTATAGAGTAAATTCTTGGATTGCAAAGCAAAGGCAATTGCCTAGAGATGTGGTGATTTACTTCACGGATAAAGAAATAAGAAATGATATTGTGCAAAAATCCTTTAATTCTACTCTACAATTGTATGGAAGAAAGATCTGGATATATAAAGAGTTGCCGCCTAAGATGCTAAAAGATAGAAAGAAATTTGGATTTTTGGTGACTGAGCTAAAGAAACAAAACATCTCATTCAGGTGGGACGTTCCAGTTGGAATAATATTGAGATATCAAGGAGAAAGATATCAGCTAAATACTGTTGAAAAAGCGGAAGAATTTTACTACAAGGTTCTCAAAAAGTAAAATCAACAAGAGATAGAAATTCAAGATAAGCAGAAGGAGGTGGAAGTAATGGAAAAACAACAAGTTACAGAGGTCTTTGCAGATGAGCCGCTTCTGGATTCTCCTTCAGAGGTCTCAGCTGGACTATTTATAAATACAAGAGAGGCGGCTCTGGATTCTAAGTGATGACTTATCAAGTTACAGACCAGCATGGAAATCAATCAGTTGATATACAACTCATAGAACCAGAATGGAGATTTAAGCCACAAAAGCAAAACCAACAAGATCAAGTTATAGATCAGCATGAAAATCAAACAGTTGATATACAATTTATAGAAAGGAAATCAGGATGGAGATCCAACCCACAAAAAGTCAAGAAAAGAAGAAGCAGGTCTCACAAAAACAAAAACTTTTAAACTAAACAACAGCATAATGCCAGTTATTTAAGAGATGATTGAATATATGAAAAGATAGTTGGGGCAAAGTATTGGTTTATATTATCCTGAGGAGAGTGACAGACCTCTGCAGTGCTGTACTTTTGGGATGTGAAAAGGGCCTTAAACTGAATGGATTGAAACTATCTTTTTTTGGATTCTTTGACAAATGTACTACGTTTATGCTGAGCTACAAGGCGAGACAGTTATGGAATTGGGGCACGCAGATGATCTGGCTGTTACCCTATTACAGTGGTTGGAATTAATAATTTGGATGAAAGACACCACTACAGACACTATATGGAATATAAATATAAAGTCACTCGGGTGGTTTTTTTTTTTTTCCAGAAGATATTTGTTATTGATGGGGGCAGATGGTAATTGAAGATACTGAATATACTGTTGGAATTAGGATGTGATGTTACCCTAACATGGGTGTTGGAGTTAACAATCCAGTTGAAAGACATTACAGAAGATATCATATGGATTACAAGCTTAAAGTATTTTTTAAGAGGATTTTATTTACATAAGGGAATATTTTTTAATGGTGTGGGCAGAAGAATAAAGATATTAAGAATTATTAAGTATGGTAGTCTTGTAGGAAAGTGGGTGGGGCGAGGTTAGCTTATTGATTGTTTAGTTTAAGAAAACGGATATTATGTTTAGATATGAATATATGTAAAAGATTTGAGTTAAGATATATATCGATGGGGTGGAGGAAATGGGTAGACTATGAATTGAATAAATGTTAAATTAGGTTTTATTATATAGTCTTATAGTGGAAGGTTGCTTTGAAATGTTATATTAATATACATAAAAGATTTGATTTAAGAGATACATGTATGGGGGGGCAGAAAAAGGATAGATTATGAGCAGAAATTGCTAAATTGGGAGATATAATAATATTATTATGCTAAATTAGGAGTTATATAATGTTATAGTAGAATGTTATTTTGAAATGTATAGTATAAGGGGGATATAATAATATTATTAGAAAGAAAGGGTCAGTATATGGGGGATGGAGTAAGGGGATGATAAAGTATTATATAATCTGTTATGAATTTGGGTTTTATTTTGAAGAAGCCACAGGGGGAGGGGAGGGGGAGGGGGGGTTAGGGAGGAGGAGGGGGAAAAGGGGGAAAAATTGTATTTGAAAAACTTTTTCAATAAAAAAAAACATATCTTTTCTTTTATACACTGAGAGCATATGCACCAAGACAAATTCCTTGTATGTCCAATCACACTTAGCCAATAAAAAAATTCTATTCTATTCTATTCTATTTTTTTTATTCTATTTTTTATTGTTAAAGAATAACAAAAAGGAAAAAAAAATCAATACAAAAAATCAATAGTAAGGAAAGAAAATTTTTTTTCCCCCAACGTGCTATACAAACGGAAAGGAAGTTTTAGGAACTTGAAGTCTTCAATTCTCCCAGAAATCTCTTTGATAAGGTACTGGTGCCGATTCATCCAATCTCCCAAGTGCAAAGTCCACGTGCAATAGTCTATTCTATTCTATCAATATGTATGTGTTGCTTGGAAGAGGAAAGAGTTAATTTTATCAATATAGAATTCCTAAACTATTGCTGGGCCGTGAGGATAGGGTTACTTTTAAAACATTTTTTTCACCTAGTAGAATTTCCTGCTTACAAGCATCTTTCTTTTTCTGTCTCTATCCTGGGGCCAAGCAGGAGAGAAACTATTTTGAAGTAACAAAAGGAGGAAGCTACTCTCTCCTGGCTATGAGCCAAATGTGGCCCAAACGGAGAAAGCAACAAAGCTTCTGCACCATCCTGTGTCTGTGATGAAGCAGAAAGTCTTGTACTTCTTTTCCATATCCAGATTTTCCAGGGAACATGTGATTGTTCTGCTGATGGTGACAATGAAATCAAAAGTGTACATGCACTAAGCATAATATCAACAGCCCTTGCTGTTCATCCTTTGTTTTTGTCAAATATAATTCTTGTTTTCTCCTGTTTTGCTCCAGTTAGAACGAGTTTCTTAAAAAAATGATCTTGATAAATATTATTTTGCCTGAATACAAAACAATATAAATATTGTTTTATTTTAACTTACTGAAAAAATCAAATTCTAATATCTGAACATTTATCTATCAGTGGTAAAATATTACCTTTATGTTACACTAGCTGAATACCCATGCTCCGCTATGAAACTATGTGATCGGGCTTGATTAATCAATACTTAGTTGATTAATCTAATCTCTCCTCTCCCCTTCTCTCCCTTAGGCTTGCCCCACAGAAGCTTCTCCTGTCCCCTCCTGTCCCCTCCTCTCCCTTGGGCTGGCCCCATAGACCCTCTCCTCTCCCCTTGTCTCCCTCAGGCTGGCCCCATAGACACTGTCCTCTCCCCTTTTCTCCCTCAGGCTGGCCCCACAAAAGCCTCTCCTCTCCTCTGTCTCAGGCTGGCTCCACAGAAGCCTCTCTTATCCTACCCTCTTCTCTCCCTCAGGCTGGCCCCATAGACCCTCTCCTCTCCCCTTTTCTCCCTCAGGTTGGCCCCATAGATCCTCTCCATTCCCCTTCTCACCCTCAGGCTGGCCCCATAGATCCACTCCTATCCCCTTCTCTCCCTCAGGCTGGCCCCATATTTTCTCTCCTATCCCCTTCTCTGCCTCAGGCTGGCCCCATAGATCCCCTCCTATCCTCTTCTCTCCCTCAGGTTGGCCCCATATTTCCTCTCCTATCCCCCTTCTCTCCATCAGGCTTGGCCCCATAGATCCTCTCCTATCCCCTTCTCTCCATGAGGCTTGCCCCACAGAAGCCTGTCCTATGCTATCCCATTCTCTCCAGAGTTATTTTCAAGTTGGGAGGGGGAGTAGAACATCTAACTAATTAGCATCAGAGCGTGTTATAATAATATAGGAAATACTAATGCTCTGATGGTCATTTCGAAAAGTCCTTTCTTAGTAAGCACCTAGAAGCCAAGAGGAAGATACATGGCAAATTTCAAGTTTGTAGGCTTTACAGTTCTGGAGATTCGTGATTAATGCATGAGTAGTTTTTGCTTTTATATACTGTATATAGATTTTCTACATATTATTCTCAAAGCATTTCAGATAGTTGGTTCTTTATTAAGTGAGATTCTAAAATATAATAAACTGGGTGCCATTAGTTCTGATGCTATTTAGTAATTCGGTAAAACTGAAAAATGTAAGGAACAACCTTTGATATCTTTGGGGAAATTTCCTGGATAAAAAAAGGACCAAACTTTACCGAGAATAATACAACAAAGAAATTAATAGAGCAGTGGTTTTATCTATTTATTTGGGAATTTTTGTTTAGTGGTCCAGTGCTTTCTTTTTGCCTTTTGAAAAGTAACTCAGCTCTGTACTTTCCTTCCTCATTCCATCCATTTGATCATGTTTGCTACCTGGGTAAGTATGACAGTATTACCATGCTACAATAAATCAATTGCAAATAGACATACCTGAGTTGCATTGTACTCCACTCCACCCAGCAGCACAGGAACAGCCATATGGGTCAGGCAAACAGAAGGATAAGCCTCTGCAGCCCTGCTCACTGGGACACCTCTCTTGGCAATTTCGCCCAAACCGGCCTTCTCTACATGCTGGAAAAACAAGAAGATTCCTGTCAGAGAACTTCTTTCACTTCAGCAATTGTATAATCCTGTTCCCATATCTCCTAGAACTAATCTCACAATTATACCTTTGCTCACAGGACACTCATTAATCTCTCTGCTGAGTTTCAGGGAGGCTATAAATTTAAGGTGACCAGATTTTAACATTGGTAAAGAGGGACATTGTGGGCGTGGCTTATTTTGTGGGCGTGGCTAGCTGGTCATGTGACTGGGTGGGCGTGGCTAGCTGGTCATGTGACCGGGTGGCCATGGCTATGTGTATAGGGTAAGGTGTACAGATTTTAACATTGGTAAGAAGGACACCATTGTGGGCATGACTTATTGTGTGGGCGTGGCTTGGAGGCCATGTGACTGGGTGGGCGTGGCTAGCTGGTCATGTGACCGGGTGGCCATGGCTATGTGTATAGGGACTACTCAGAGGGCTGAAAAGTCATTTCTGACAGGTCCTCACACTTTTGACTGGTCCTCACACTTATGACCATCCTCACATTTATGCCCGTGCAGTATTCTTAACAACCATGTCACTCATTTCACAACTGCTTCTCTTCACCATGGTGACAAGATAGGGCAAAAATGTAAAATGTGAGGACAGTCGTAAGTTCGAGGACTGGTCAAAAGTGTGAGGACCAGTCAAAAATAACTTTTTCAGCCCTCTGAGTAGTCCATATGCACAAAAGGATTAACCAGAGGGCTGAAAAAAGTCATTTCTGACAGGTCCTCGCACTTTTGACTGGTCCTCACACTTATGACCATCCTCACATTTATGCCCATGCAGCATTCTTAACAACCATGTCACTCATTTCACAACTGCTTCTCTTCAACATGGTGACAAGATAGGGCAAAAATGTAAAATGTGAGGACAGTCGTAAGTTCGAGGACTGGTCAAAAGTGTGAGGACCAGTCAAAAATAACTTTTTCAGCCCTCTGAGTAGTCCATATGCATTAAAGGATACAGCAATAGAGAGGGATGAAGGAATGGAAATTAGAGTAGGAGTGAGGGTAAGAGAGGGAGGAAGAGAGGAGGAGAAGGAGAAAGGAAGAGGAAGTAGGGAGGAGAAAAAGAGGGTGGGGGAAGAGAAAGTAAGAAGGAAAAAAAAGAGAGTGGTGGTAGGTTTGAGGAGAAAGATTGCTGTACAATAAAAAAGATGAAAGGGAAGAAAGCCAACCCCAAGCAAATATAAAGATATTAAGATTAAGAATGAATTGTTAAACTTTAAAGAATAAAAGAGAACAAATATGAATAAATAGCAATAATTAGAAACACAAATACAAACATACAATGTATTTTCTTTGAACAGAATATTTAGCTAGTTCACAAATTTAAACAGCGTTTAGTCATTTCAATTAAATTTACAATTTCTATATTTCCTTTTTGCCATATTTATTCCTCATCTATTTTTTTAAAAAAACAATATTACCCTTCATCCTCATCTCTAATCTTAATCAAATTCAATTTTTCCCTTCTATTCTATATTATACCCCTTCCCATTGTCATCTATTTTTATATCCTTCCTCACATTGGTTAATTATGTAATTATGTAATACAGTTGTTTAATACAAATTCAACATTTTAATATAAATCAATTAGTTATATAACTATCTTTTTTGTATATTAATCAATATGAACATGAATATTCCAATTATTTCCATGCAATCCAATTTCTTACAAATCAATTAATTATATTTACCAATAATAATAAACCAAATAATTTCCCCCATATATTCCTCCAAACCACAACTTAACCATTTCTGCTTTCAACACAATATACAATTATTAATAGTAACTCAATTATTACAATTCCCTCGTTAAATAGAGCTTTTTTTCTTTTGTGTTTTAAAATCTTGAACTCTCCTCTTTTGCCCAAAATTTCCCATTGTTTGCAGTTTTGTACCTACCTTTTTTGGTGAGGAAAAAGAAAAAGAAAAAGAAAGAAATCTCTCTCTGCCTCATTTTGTCACCTTGCAGGTTTAGTTTCGCTTTCGCCTTTGTTTTCAGTATAGCTGGGGGGGGGGAATCTGCTCCAGGAACTTTTTGCAGCTTTTTGCAGCTAATTAACCTAGCGGAAGCTGTTAACAGGGGCTGTTTTTTCTATTTTTGCAGACAGGGGTCTATTTATTTTTTTTTTAACACTGATCAGCTGTAGGTCGGCCCTTTGAAGCCCCGCGGCAAGAGTTTAAAGAGTTTTTTTTCCCTCTAGCCATCAGCGGGGATTCAGGAGACAGAATGAAAAATCGGGACTTTTTTAAAACGCCGCGGGACACGGGACAAATTGCTCAAAAGCGGGACTGTCCCGCCAAAAGCGGGACGTCTGGTCACCTTATATAAATTGCATGATTTTCTACCCATAACCAGGGCCAGATTTTCCTATAGGCTAACTAGGCTTCAGCCTAGGGCTTCAAGATCAAGAGGGGCCTACATTCAAATTGTTAGCAAAATTAAAATTACACTTTCACTATAGGTGAAAGGGCCTCATAAGTGGAATAGCTTAGGGCCTCTTTTCATCTAAATCCAGCCCTGCCCATAACTAATTGAAAAGAGCATGTGTAAATCTGGTAATCTCTGTAGGATGCCAGAGCATGGACATGGAATTAGCATTTCACAATTAGATTACAGTAGTGGGACTATCTGACCCTCAGCTTCCTCTTCTTTGCTTTGTAAATGACAAAAAGAAAAATCTAAAGATGAATAACTTCCAACATCTGCATCCATGCAGTTTCCTTTGCAGAGTTACAGAATGGTTTGCCATTGCCTTCTTCTGGGATTTTTTTTTTTAATCTTACCAGACAACCCATGTCCTGTTGGGTTATCATTTCAGAGATATTTCCTTCCTAAACTGAGAAACAGAATGACCACAGGTGGGTAAAAAAGCAATGGGTGCAGGAGTGACTTCCGACTTCCTGTTGGCTTTCCAACTGAGTTGTGAGAAGCTTTCCCATCCTTGTGGGAAGCTGCAGAAAGCATTGGAAACCAACTTTCCTTCCTTCCTTCCTTCCTTCCTTCCTTCCTTCCTTCCTTCCTTCCTTCCTTCCTTCCTTCCTTCTTGCATATACATACAGTGATATACATAACACACACTATATACTTTCTCTCTCTGTATCTGTGTATATGTATATATATGTATTAGGTATACCGTGTTTCCACGAAAATAAGACCCTGTCTTATATTTTTTTGAACCCTGAAATAAGTGCTTAGCCTTATTGTCATGCAGTCAAAAGCCCGATTGGGCTTATTATCAGGGGATATCTTATTTTGGGGAAACAGGGTAGGTATAGGTATAGGTATTTGTGTTCAGCAAATATTGCGGGCCCAATTGGCAAAATAACACTTTTGCCATATTGGTTGGAAACATACAGAACAGGCCTTCATTATGCAGTGGATAAACAATGGCTAAAATGATGATGATCGCCTCTCTCTCTCTCTCTCTCTCTCTCTCTGTGTGTGTGTGTGTGTGTGTATACCCATGCGCACACACAGCCAGACACCCACCCATGAGTCTTTATATCCTTCTCTTGCGATTCATTTTTCCCCAACTGCAAACAGTCCAGAAGGGAATAAGAACAGAGGAGATCAGGGTATTCTGTCTATGATATCACTGATTCAGATTTTCTACAGTCTGCAAAATGTACCAAAAAAAAAAAAAAAAAGACAGGAAATCACTCAATTTTTGGCCCCTCATCAATTTTCCAGTGAAGATCCTTCAAAGATGGCCACTTCCTTTGACTGGGCCATTGGTGATCATATGCTGTTGATGCAAAAAGGAATGTTTATCCTGATGTAATTGCAGATTGGGTCCTGTGAGTCACATTTTATCAAGGATGCTGTATGTAGGATCCTCCTCCATTTTTTATATAGCACAGGGCAGGCCACAGATCAGGTTTGGGCAGTAAATATAATTTTGGACTTTCAGTGGCAACGTGTAGTCATTTGGGATCATTTAAAATTCAAAAGCGAATGAGTTAGTCTTGGTACATATATTTTTGGATTTCATACTCTCTTAAATCTGGGAAAAAGGGGAGGAAACAGACACAAAACTCTCAAACTTGGTCCCCACTATTGTATTTAATCACCAGATATATTCCTTGCAGCCCATGAAAACTACTATAGTAAAGAAGCTCCTGATTTTCAAGTTCAGTTCATGGTCCAGGAACATCCATTTACACTAGAACAACGACATGTGGCTCCTGACCTCTTTCACAGCGGGTACCCATGAATCCTGGAGGACAGATACATTCTCCCACAATGTGATGGCAGATGCCCCCATTCAGGCAATCAGGACAGTATTTGTCACAAAATGAGCCCCATTTCTTGGCTGCACAACCTGGAGAGACAGGAAGAAGAATAATATGACGTTTCCAGACAACACTAGAGAGGAAAAACTATAGTAGTCACTCACAACATTCAAGTATAATTTCATACATTGTGTGCTCTGTCTCTAGCAACAACCTCAGGAAATGGCTTGTGTGTTAAAAACAGGCCTTCAGATTAGCCTAACAATAATTTTTATTCAAATTTCTTTACATCAGTGTTTCCTAAATGAATGTCCTTCATTGGCTATGCTGTTTGGGAATGGTAGGTGCAATCCCAGCATATCTGGAACACATCCCACAGGGAAAGACAGTTTTGTGGTCACTTGTTGTGAGTCATCAAATCATAAGACTCTGAGTGATGTGTATTTATTTGTGAATAGCATATCTATAATAACAAAATACAGGTACTCCTCGACTTATGCCCAAAATTGACCCCAAAATTTCTGTTGCCAAGCAAGACAATTGTTAAGTGAATGTTGCTCCATTTTATGATCTTTCTTGCCACTGTTGTTAAGTGAGTCACTGCAGTTATTCAGTTGATAACACGATTGTAAAATGAATCTGGCTTCCCCATTGACTTTGCTTGTCAGGAGGGGATCATATGATCCTGGGACAACTGCAACTGTCATAAATATGAACCAGTTGCCAAGCATCCAATTTTGATCACGTGACCTTTGGGATGCTGCAACAATCATAAGTGTGAAAAGTGGTCATAGGTCACATATTTCAATGCTGTTGTAACTTCGAATAGCCACTAAACAAATGATTGTAAATCGAGGACTACCTGTAGGCTGCAATTCTTACTGACTGCTTTGATAAATGTTACAAAAAACATGGTAATCCCATTCAGCTTCGTCCTGCTTGATTTTATAAGCAACTACTTGAAGGGGCTGGAGAAAATAAAAAAAATTCTAAAAATAGTTATGTCATATCATGCATTAAATAAAAATAGGACAAGATTTATTTCCCATCAAGTACCCTTCATTCATTCATTCATTCATTCATTGCATTTCAACTCCAACAATCATTGGCTGCAGAATATAGTATCAGGCATTTCTGGAAAAATGGGCGAGTTGAATTTTTCCTTATCTCTGTTGCATACAAAAGGGCATTTCTGCAAGTGAAGATGATCAAACCATTAAAATATTTTTTCTGAACAATTAGTAAAAAGAGAAAAGCATTATTCTTTTTAGGAATACCCATTTGAGAATAATTTTTCTTAGTCTGGAAAACGTGTGATGTTTAGAACTATGCTTTCAACATTCTTCACTAGTAGAAGAGATTGGTTTGTGCAGTTCTTGAGCAGTAGGTTGGGAGATGCAGTTTTAAAAAGAGGCATTCTTCTCTTTAAGAAGCAGCATCCACAAAAATATGTTAGGAAGCATTAAATGGTTGCCTTAGGGATGCACAATCTCACCTCGCACAATCAGTCTGAAAAAGGCACTTGACAAAGGGCTGTCCTCTATAAATGTGGCGCTGTAAATCCCACCATCAGCCATGGTAACAGATGACAGGACCAGAATGGACTTATTCTCCTTTAATTCACCCTGGTGCATCGTGTCATAGTAAGTCCCTGCACAAAAAAAAAGAAAGAAAGAAAGAAAAAGAAACAAGCAAGAAAAATATAAAAAGCCAAGGCTAGTGAACAAAGAAATACTACTGAAATAGAAATACATCTTTTGGAATATGATTTGCATGCAAAGGTATGAGAAGTTCATGAAGTTGGATTTTGCTATTAGGAAAGCAGATAGAATAGTAGAGGAACTAAGCAAATCCAAGGCTCCCATTTTGAAGCCAATAAATAGTCTTGTGTGTGGATGACCATTCAGAATGGATCAATGGCTTCTATAGCACAGTGGTTTTTAAAGAGTGGTCTGGGAACTCCTGGGGTGGTAAGTGCACCTGAAACCCTTTCAGGGTCTCCATTGTAGATAGATAGATAGATAGATAGATAGATAGATAGATAGATAGATAGAGTTAACATTTCTCAGTTTTAATTCCTAATTCAGTGAATATCAATAGATATAACCTCCACAAACCAAAATTCTTTGGGGTCTTGAATCATTATTAAAAATATAAAAGTTGTATATCAGCAGAGAAACTCAAGCTTTAAGAGGTTTTTCCTAAGAAGGAGTTGGATGTCTTGGAAAAAGATCAGATTTTATCCCAGACATGCAGTTAGATGATGGGAGCACTTGCCATTCCTTTTCCACCAGATATCTGTTTTCTTCCCATTCTTTATCTTGGCAACCAGTATGGCTGATTGGGAAAGACTGATTGTGTGGGTTACTTTCTCTGGAACCAGGTTGGCTGAAACATTGAACAGGAAAAAAGGAATTGGGTTACAGAATATATTCTGAAATATTTTGTCTTCCTTGTTCATTACAGGAACATGGTCTTGATATTTGAAAGAAGACCTCAGATCACTGTCATGGCACTTATATCTGAGTTTTCTACCATTTCCCAGACCGCATTCTGCTTTATGCAACATATAAAGGACTCGATCCATTGTCAGGAAGAAAGGAACATATATAGAAAAAGCATTCACACTTCACTATGTGGGAGGAAGATACAATACTAATTTTGGGGAACTTTTTTCTCCCTATTGATAAATGTCTTTCCTTGGGAAAGCTATTAATTTGGAGGCTGCAGTCTGTAGAAGTGGACAGACTGAAGCAAGAAGTTGGATGAGAAGAACAGTCAAAGGTGACCCAGAAAATATTTCACTCAAATCAATTATCCCAACCACATTACCATTTTAATCTGTCTATCTGCCGCATATACCTTTCTTCCTTTCCATGATGCAATCATCAAATCAGCAGTAACGTATTGTAAAGCAGAAATACTTTGCTTCTGTGCTGACTGTGCTTCTACTATGAAGAAACATATGTTACTACATCCTCCTACTGCTTGGAAACTTCACAGAATGCAGAATGAGCTACCACTCAAATTCTTTAGGGATTAGTTTCATTGTGAGACCTAGGCTTACCGAGTTCTGCACCTACTATTTTAAAAATATTTTTCAAAGATGCCATCCTCAAATACTGCTGAAAGGGAATAGTAGTTCTTGCTATGAATGTCATGGCTAGCAGTATCTGAAAATAGTCCATAGAGAGATAATTCAACATATGAACAAGCAAAAAGGTGACAACCCCACTCCCAGGAATAAAAATTCCTTGTGGGGAAAAAACAGAAAATTTGTAATCTCCTCACTTTGGATAACACCAGCGACAGACATCTGTAAGAACCTGGCTATATTTCCTTGTTTAAATCAATATATTGTACAACACAGAATTCATGCTTTTCAAGGGTACATCTATACACAGGCATTTCAAAAGTTACCAATCAAGCAACTACAGAAATCAGATGTCCATTTTTTTCTGCAGCCTAAGCTAAAATGCCATGGAGGATAGCCTCTAGCCTTGTGGAATCACAGTGTAGCATGGCATTGGAAAGAATTAGAAGTTTCATCTAGTTCAACCCTCTGTAAAAGTATAAGAAAGCTAATTTTCCTTTGGAAGGTTTATTCTTGCTGCTGCCTAAAATAGCTACAGCTGAACAGATTGTAGCCCCTGTCAATGTCAACAGCTACATGGTCGGTGAGTTGATCCATATCTTGTCCACAGCAAAAACTGGATTGAAAAAAGAGGAGAGAAGCTATCTTAAAATTGGAAAGCTAAAAGTGATAGCTAAAGTTGCCTCAATGTAGGTTAGGAGTGAGATGAAGGAAATATCATGAGATGTGGTATATAAAAAAGATTAATCAGCATGTTTGTGCCAAAGTGGAAGGCAGCTAAGAATCATAGGCATCCATGACAAGCCGCAATGAAATCAAAATGGTGACACTTATGTCAAGATGATATAATGCAAATGAGACAGATATATAATTTACATCACAAACTCTGATGAAATTATCAGTGTTACATCATTCACATGATAACATCATGATGCAGATCTACACACACATACACACATACACAGAAACACAAATACACATTATGGATATCTGTGAAAAGAAGAGCACTAAGGCTCTTCTGTTTTCAGTCTTGTTAGATAAGTTTATCATTGCTATTAAGTGAGTTATAAAGGAAAATCATTTACTGGCCCTGTGGATCTAAAATCAAAATGTTTAACCAATCCTAAGAAAAAAGGATCAGAAATGGCTAAAAGTGAGATTGCTGTGAGGCTTCAAGCCCCTTCATACATGATAATTTGTTGATTTCTCAAGAAATATTAAATCAATTAAAATTATTGGTCTGTACAAAATGTAACTACATCCAATGAAATATTGAATTTGTCATTTGTTGTACTGTCACTTTCTAAAAGTTTTATGAGATTGCAGCATTTACCCATAACAAATAAGGGTTTTCACTACCGGTATTGACTTATATTTAAATTTATATTGCTTGTACAATAGTAAAAGACATTTGGGCTTGACCAAAACATTTACTTTTGTTTGCACAATTTTTGGCTTACTTTCTATGTCTAATGTTGCCTATTTGTGCCTATTTTAATTCTTTTCTTAACTATATTCTTTTTATGTTTGTTTGCTGTGGTTCTGTGAATATTGGCTTTTGCCCTGCTACAGTGACATCTGCAATGCTTTTATTAGATCTGACATTTCACATGTCATTATGGGAAGGAAGAGATCGAAAAGGCATCGAAGGACAACATAAAAGTGCAATTTAAGATTGGGTGGGTTTGAAATAAGAAATGAAGAATTATAATCAGTCAGTTGTAGGGATGTTCTGATTTTGACCCACAGTGTAAGAGAGCAAAATTATTTGAGTTAGATTCTTATTAGTAGAATTTACACGTCAGAGAAGCTTATAAAAAGTTTAATAGAAATAAAACAACTAATTATAAAAGATTTTTGAGAACATTAAGGTCTCAAGACAGGAAGGAAGAGAGCTTAGTAAACCTCTTTGAGAGACAACATTACACCATCTAGAGGTTAACACAGAGATTTCTTTATTGTTGAAAGAAGTTGGGTTTTAAAATCTGTGAAGTATAGAAGCACACACACACACAATTTATACTGTTGTTATAGTTATATTCCAACTTTTATTTAGGTGCTCAAGGTGGCATACATAGTGTTTCTCTCAGTTGCCCTTTAGCTATAGCCCAGTACCAGTTTAACACTTCCACCATGACACCACATCGGCTGAGAGCATCAGTGCTATTGGTTATTATTTTCCTATTTGTTGACAGATGAATCTCTTGTTCTCTTAGCTATTTTTGTGTTTTTCAATCTGGGAGATCTGTGCCTCTCCTTACGTGAACATTGTGTTTGATGAACTGGACGAAGAGGTGGAAAGAATGCTTATTATCAAATTTGTAGATGATATAATTTTGATGGGATAGCTAATACCTTAATACCTTAAAAGGCAGAGATAAAATTCCAAATAGGAATTTGATAGGTTAAAGAAATGGGTTGCAAATAACACTGAGACATTTCACAGAAACAAATGGCAAGTAGAACAGTTAGGATAAAAGGTAAAAGGGATATTTGACTATGAATATGATATGGCTGCAGTACATACCCTGTTTCTCCCAAAATAAGACATCCCCTGATAATAATATTATCAGGGGATAATAAGCCCAATCGGGCTTATTTCAGGGTTCAAAAAAATATAAGACAGGGTCTTATTTTCAGGAAAATATGGTACATATATACAATTTTATACTGCAATGACAAAATTTCAATTTCAGCCTTTAAATTTCAGAAAGAAATGATTCCAACATACTTTATACTAATACAGCTTCCACTTTATGTATTGGGTCCAATTCAAGATATTGCTATTAGAGATAGATTTAGACAAAGTGGAATAGATTCAGAGAAGGGGCATGAGGATGAGCACAAATCCAGCAATGAAGGCTTATAAAAAGAAATTAAATAAACTGGAAATGTTGAATCTTAAAAACAAAAGACTCAGGGGGACAAGATGAAAAGAAATCGTAGAGAAGAAGATGTTCTCTATTAGCCCAGAATGCAACAAATAGGACAATGAATTTCAGTTGGATGATGCCAGATTTGATTATTTTTTTAAAAAAATAAATTGTGGAAAGGAATAGCAGTATGACAGAATTGCAAGTATTATCCAAAAATGTGATGAATTTCTCTTCACTGAATATGGTCAAGTGGAGATGGCTGTGGATCATGTCATCCACAAATTTAAAGATTGGACTTGCTGGTTTATTTCCACCTCAACTTATTTGCAAGGGGTGTGCGTGTGTGAACAGAAGTGTATTTGGTGCAGTAGGGGTACCTGAGATGAGTGAAAACAGGTTTCTAGGAATTAAAATATAAGCCATATAAGTTTTCTTCTATTACAGATGAAGTAGGTTCTTTGTCATACCCAACCCACCAGACATAGGATACATATGCTATGCTCAATTCCATACAAACAATAGAAAACCAACAACCTAATGTGTAAAAGGGATCATATCATGACAGAAAGCATTACATCATATGAGATAAGAAGTAAATGTTGAGAAATATTAACTTGAAAACATTAATTCTTGTTATTACTCAAGTGTAGATGTTGGTCTTTAGATACCACATATCAGTATATGGCTCGCTCTGTCACACTTACCGTTAATGTCGTTGTGTACATAAACAACTCTAGTTTGCTCTGACTGTGTCTTCCCCAGGCAGTATGTGATGCCCACGAGGCCTGCTCGGGAAAAACCTCGCATATGCACTTCCTTGCTGCTGTTCCTGTATATCTGGAACTTGGATGTGGTCTTGATCATGGCATTGTCTCTGTCAATCTGGAGGCTGATGTTCCGCTCGCCTGTCACACAGGACAGGTAGAAGTGGTTGTGTGAGGGACTCAGAACATTGGCCACCAGAGTGATATCCAGAATTGCACCTGCATCAAAAGAACCAAAGCAGCCATCTTATGGACATGAAGAGAGCAGATAATTATAAGCATGTTTGAAATGATTCAATGCTAAATCTTGCCTTGATTATGTCAGATAGTATGAGTCTTGCCTCTCTCTCCTAGAAAAGGGAAAGTTAGAGGAGGAAAGCCTCAAACTCAGAGAAAGACTTAGAACTCATAGAAGTCATAGAGCATAAGCAAACGAGTATAAAGAAAAATACTAAACAAATAATACTAACAGAAACTAATATTATTTAGTCCTCTGGTTTTTCAAAGTGGATGAGGCTTTTCAATACTCACAGCCACTTAGTTTTATAAAAAGAATGAATAATAAACAGACCAATAGAATAACGTAGTTTTATTACTATCATCATCATCATCATCATCATCATCATCATCATCATGCAAATACTATTTCTCAGTTATAAATAGGGAGTAAACATCACACTTACTAGCACTGTTACTTAGTCAGGTAATGAAATGTCTGCAAGCCAACAAGCAAGCTCAGAGAACACCAAGGACTCCATAGTTGATTCTATTCTGGTTTCATTTCTCTTAGCATCCATTCTCAGTCACTTTTTCTAACCTATACCAGGGCATTTTTCTGGACTTTTTTTTTTCTCCATAGTCTCTGCTCTTAACTGGTCCATTTTCATATTTGATTTTTTCTTTGCTGACCCCTTCCCCCAAACCAGCTTTGGTCCCATTAAGGTTTTTTGGAGAATTATTGTTCTGATGGACACCCTACTTACATAATTTCTGCCCAACGTTTTGTTATACTTGGAAAGTATAAAAAGAATCCTCAACCTTAGTTATAAAATTATACTGGGCAGACATGAAAATAATTGTAAATCTCTCGATGCATCCTGAAGACTTATTCATATGCATTTCCATGAGATACAGCTCCTCTTCATAATATATTATTGTGATCACTATTTGGAGTCCTGTTCCCAGCTCAGTTTTTAAATCCCTATAGTGGACAGCACAGTCCCAGCTAAACTAATTTCAAGCGTTCTATTTCTTTTTTGCAATCTTTGTGCCTCTGGTTGTGTTGTTTTTGTGCTGTTTCTTTGTTTCTAAATGGTTTTAAAAATGTAAACTGTCCTGGATTACTGGGAGTTGGATGTCTTATACATTTTAATAATATTTATATTATATAATAATAATAATAATAATAATAATAATAATAATAATAATAATAATAATAATAAATTATAATAATTAATTATAATAATTATTGAGTAGTTTTTAAAAAAATTATTGAATATGGATAATGATATTTTGTATCATTACAGAAAATAAAATTTTATAAAAATAAAAATATAAAATTTTATATTTTTTTACTAAAGGGTTTGAAAAATACAAGTGAGTTGGCATAGAGGAATCTAATTTGTAAAACACTATTTACACTCAGACCACATTCAGTGTAGCTTAAATCACTAATGTACTAATTTATTCCTGTATTTGTTCTGACTTGGAAAGCCAACTGAGAGTAGACTTGACGGTCAAAGTTAACTCTGATCCTTGTCAGGCTCTCACAAAATTACATGCATCAAAATACATGTTTGTAATTAGCACGTGTGAAATTCATCTATATATCAATTGTGTACTATTATGGAAATCTAGAAAATTATTTCCAAGTTTATTGCTAAACCTGTAAAAATTCTGGATAAGCTTTGGTTTTTCTTTAGGAAAAAAAACTAAAGTCAAATACAGTAAGAAATTAAAGGTAACAAATATACACCGTCATTAAGAAATCAAGGTTAATGTATATATATATTCACATGTTTAAATATTATAGATAGATAATCCTGTTTGTTAGTTTTAGTATATATGTAATTTGGAATTGTATTTTTTTTTTTAGAGTTAAGAACGTTTTGTACAATCTTTTATCTTTTTATATTGAATAAAGTTTGTTTTTAAAATTAAAAAAAAAATTCTGGATAACCATCTCTGCATATGAAATAATTCAACAATCGGAAAGACTTCTCGGGATGCTGGCCTTTTCCTGAAGGCTTAACTTTATTTTCAGTTAAGTGTTATATGACAGTCTGATGTTATTTCTCGTAAAAATGTTAACTTTAGTCTGATATTCTGCAGATGGGAATGCTGAAGTTTGCATTCTCCCATTCTAGTCAGTTAAATCACTTTGTAATAGAGAAAATAAATTATGGGCCCTTTATATTTGTTGTTCAAACAGCATTGGCAACAACATATGATATATCACATCCTCTCTGCCCCCCTCTCTCTCACACACACAAACACACTTACTTTCTGATAAAATTCTTCAAGTTTCTTTTTTTCTTATTAGTAAAAATTAGTAAGATTTTTTTAAAAAAAAAAGTTTAAATCCCAAATCCAGCTACTAGTTTCCTGATGAGTCCTCATCAAAACCTTATCCATCTTAAGACCTAAAGTTTTGGGTGGTGCCCTAGACTTACCCCTAGAAATTGCCATTGTTTAAAACTTTTAAGTTTTAAAAGTAAATGTAGATAGAAAGAATCTTTCGTAAAATACATAGAAACTGATTATATCAGTTATATCTGGTATTAAAATTTCAATAAAAATTAAGACAGATTTCGTTTTTGTCTCTTCACTTCTTAATACGGGTCACAATCTTATTGTGGAATTTTGCCTTCATCAAGGTACTCAAAGATTGTATACATGGCTCAAGAGAGGTAGCACTTTCCTAGGCTGACTAAGCAAGACTGAGTATCTTCCAAAGTGAGAAGCTGCTGATTATGTGTTTGATAGTGGCTACAACATCTAGATATAAATAAAAGCAACACAACAAAAGAGGACATAAAGAGATTTGTCTGTTTCACTGCATCTTTCAAAATTACTCATCATTCTGTTATCTTTTCTAAGTAACACATTTTATTAAGGGGCACAAACTTTTGCATGTGATAAAGTGAGCCACATGTCTTTTTACAATATCTGTTAATCCAAAACAGTGTAGCAGAGCCATATCGAGGCTTCTGATTTTTTTGCCACCATAGGTTAACCTGGCTCTGTTACACTGTCTTCTACTGTTGATTATTTTCACTGTAATTCCCCAGCTTTCAGACTAGGCTGGCAGATGCTATTGGTCTAGCTAATTGTGAATTAGAAAGAAGAAAATGCACACATGAATAGTTCTACCTAGAAATATCATTTTTCAAAGAAGTATCAGAAAGTTCTGTTCTCTGTGCCCCTAGCTATAAGGAATTTGGTGGGGGTTAAATTCTCTCCCCCCACCCATTAGTTCTAGAATCTCTTTTGGGTTGCCTTCTCCCAAAGTAAAGTTGTTGGGTATTACTTTCGATATGGATTCCAGTGATTATATTCTTTCTCCATTGGACTAGATTAATGACTCATCGTGTCCAAGGTTTGTATTTATTTATTTATTTTTATTTATTTAAATTTCTATACTGAACTGGCCATTGGGGTGCCAGTTCAAATACTTTTCTATTCCTCAATTTTTTTTATTGTTCATTTTTTAAACAATGCATGCATTGTATAACATTGGCTTCAGTCTGAATTGATTTGTTCTAATTTTTGCATTCCATTTTATTCCTTTTTTTCATTTCATGATTTTTTTTAACCCCAGCTTGTGAGCTACCCAGTTCACTTTGGTTCTTTGATAGAATAGTTGTCATAGAAATGTGGGTGATAGGTACGACATAGTTAGGTAAGACATAGGAAAAATAGTTTGCTTATTCATTTGTGTAATTTGTATAGCTGCCCATCTCAAATTAGTGAGTCAGAGGGGAGGGGTGAACCATCATAAAAATAATTAAAACAGATTTTACCTGTCAGGTGCCAGAAGAAGCTGAGAAGTCCAATTTTATCCAATCTCATTTTCAGGAACCGGCTCAATGTCAGGAGAATTGAAACATCACTATTTCAGAAGAAGAAGAGGTATTAAGAATTATTTCTGTTATTTCTCACTCGCCGTATGTATCTTTTAAGCTTATTGTTCTTGAATCCTCCATTCTTTCCCAGTGGTTAAACAGCCAAAATTGTCACTAGATCAAGCAGAATAAATGCATAGTTCTTCGGTTTGAAGGAACGCAGCAGAGTATCTTAGAAAAAACTCCACTTAGGTAGCCACAGAAATTGGATTTTTTTTTTATTCCAGAAACTTCATTCATTCAAGAGTTCACATTGGCATCCAAAGGCCTAGCCATGCATTTTAGCTTGTTGTTTATTGTCACATGTAGCTGCCAGGTGAATATAATCCTATTGCTTCTTCCATGCTGACTTGGAAACCTAACTGTAGAGTCTCAGCATGGCCACAAAAGAAAACTGGGCAGGACAGGAAACTGATTAAAAGTGGAAATGGACTGAGTACAACATGAGCGGTTGGGGCTCCGTCAGAAAAAAAAATTGGCTGGGGTTCAGGCAGGCAGGATGGAGGAATGCCTAGAGGCCCTTACAGACAGCTCAGCACTGACATGAAATCCTGTTTCTCATACAGCATTTCCTGCTCTCCACCCATTGTTCCATGTCTATCTCGGGATCCTTCCACAGAAGAGAGTAGTATAATAGGAAGTCATTGGCTAAAATACCAACTAAGAGAGGTGTGACAAATCTCTAGTTTGTGAAATGGCACAACTATGTCACCTGAAGCATCTGATAAGCTGACCCTGTGCTAAGCAGCATGCATACATGGAATTCCACTTTTCCCCAAAAAAAAAAGAAAAAGAAAAAGTCAGTCTGCTATGTAATCCATTTATTCAAAGCACAACTGATTAAAACTAGACTGTCCCTTATTATTCACTCAAAGATAATTTGGAAGTGAGGGGGATGGAATGGTTAGGTTTTACATCTGATTTGCTGTCTAGACTAAGATATCAAAGATGGAGAATTGGGCAAAGTCAATTTCCCTGGTTTTCACTTTTCTTCACATTCTATTAAAATGGGGAAGGAAAGAGGGAGGGAGGGAGGGAGGGAGGGAGGGAGGGAGGGAGGGAGGAAGGAAGGAAGGAAGGAAGGAAGGAAGGAAGGAAGGAAGGAAGGAAGGAGAATCTCCCTATCAATGTCCAAGCACAAACCAAGATGATCTCTTTCCCACCATCTTCTCTTCATTGTACTTTGAACATGCTGAAACTCCAGAGCTCAGGAAAGCAGGTAATATCTAACCAGTTTAGTTAGGCTGACTGCACTGAAGTTTTGGTTATTACACTTGAAGAAATCTTCCTTTGTACTACTTCAGTAAGTCCCTGTTCCAGTGTCCCTCTTTCTTGATCATCTTCCTCCCACCAAATCTAGAGGAAAAGTCCAGTCTTCAGCATTTTTTTCTAATGTCATTTCAATTCCAGGATGCGTGGAAAGGAGCAGGAGGAGTTAAAGGGACCAGGCTGGTGATGAAAAATTCAACTTTTAGCCTAGGGGTGGTCAAATTTCATTGAGGACCACATTAGGATTGTATTTGACCTTGGGGGGACGTGGCCAGGGTGGACATGGCCAGCTCAACTTCACTTGTGTCAGGGGTGCCTATGGTGGCCTAACCACTCGCCAGCAAAAATGGGCTCCAGAGCTCCATTTTCGGCTGCAACAGCCTCCTGCAACCCTCTGCCAGTAAAAATGGAGCTGGTTTTCATGGGCAGAACCCCAAAGGATCATGGGCCGGTCCTTTGCTGTTTCCAGGGCGGCCCCACGGACCAAATCTAAGCTAAGGTGACCAGATTTTAACATTGGTAAAGAGGGACATTGTGGGCGTGGCTTATTTTGTGGGCGTGGCTAGCTGGTCATGTGAGTGGGTGGGCGTGGCTAGCTGGTCATGTGACTGGGTGGGTGTGGCTAGCTGGTCATGTGACCGGGTGGCCATGGCTATGCGTATAGGGTAAGGTGAACAGATTTTAACATTGGTAAGAAGGACACCATTGTGGGCGTGACTTATTGTGTGGGCGTGGCTTGGAGGCCATGTGACTGGGTGGGCGTGGCTAGCTGGTCATGTGACCGGGTGGCCATGGCTATGTGTATAGGGACTACTCAGAGGGCTGAAAAGTCATTTCTGACAGGTCCTCACACTTTTGACTGGTCCTCACACTTATGATCATCCTCACATTTATGCCCATGCAGCATTCTTAACAACCATGTCACTCATTTCACAACTGCTTCTCTTCACCATGATGACAAGATAGGGCAAAAATGTAAAATGTGAGGACAGTCGTAAGTTCGAGGACTGGTCAAAAGTGTGAGGACCAGTCAAAAATAACTTTTTCAGCCCTCTGAGTAGTCCATATGCACAAAAGGACTAACCAGAGGGCTGAAAAAAGTCATTTCTGACAGGTCCTCGCACTTTTGACTGGTCCTCACACTTATGACCATCCTCACATTTATGCCCGTGCAGCATTCTTAACAACCATGTCACTCATTTCACAACTGCTTCTCTTCACCATGATGACAAGATAGGGCAAAAATGTAAAATGTGAGGACAGTTATAAATTCAAGGACTGGTCAAAAGTGTGAGGACCAGTCAAAAATAACTTTTTCAGCCCTCTGAGTAGTCCATATGCATTAAAGGATACAGCAATAGAGAGGGATGAAGGAATGGAAATTAGAGTAGGAGTGAGGGTAAGAGAGGGAGGAAGAGAGGAGGAGAAGGAGAAAGGAAGAGGAAGTAGGGAGGAGAAAAAGAGGGTGGGGGGAAGAGAAAGTAAGAAGGAAAGAAAAGAGAGTGGTGGTAGGTTTGAGGAGAAAGATTGCTGTACAATAAAAAAGATGAAAGGGAAGAAAGCCAACCCCAAGCAAATATAAAGATATTAAGATTAAGAATGAATTGTTAAACTTTAAAGAATAAAAGAGAACAAATATGAATAAATAGCAATAATTAGAAACACACATACAAACATGCAATGTATTTTCTTTGAACAGAATATTTGGCTGGTTCACAAATTTAAACAGCGTTTAGTCATTTCAATTAAATTTACAATTTCTATATTTCCTTTTTGCCATATTTATTCCTCATCTATTTTTTTAAAAAAACAATATTACCCTTCATCCTCATCTCTAATCTTAATCAAATTCAATTTTTCCCTTCTATTCTATATTATACCCCTTCCCATTGTCATCTATTTTTATATCCATCCTCACATTGGTTAATTATGTAATTATGTAATACAGTTGTTTAATACAAATTCAACATTTTAATATAAATCAATTAGTTATATAACTATCTTTTTTGTATATTAATCAATATGAACATGAATATTCCAATTATTTCCATGCAATCCAATTTCTTACAAATCAATTAATTATATTTACCAATAATAATAAACCAAATAATTTCCCCCATATATTCCTCCAAACCACAACTTAACCATTTCTGCTTTCAACACAATATACAATTATTAATAGTATCTCAATTATTACAATTCCCTAGTTAAATAGAGCTTTTTTTCTTTTGTGTTTTAAAATCTTGAACTCTCCTCTTTTGCCCAAAATTTCCCATTGTTTGTAGTTTTGTACCTACCTTTTTTGGTGAGGAAAAAGAAAAAGAAAGAAATCTCTCTCTGCCTCATTTTGTCATGTTGCAGGTTTAGTTTCGCTTTCGCCTTTGTTTTCAGTATAGCTGGGGGGGGGGAAATCTGCTCCAGGAACTTTTTGCAGCTTTTTGCAGCTAATTAACCTAGCGGAAGCTGTTAACAGGGGCTGTTTTTTCTATTTTTGCAGGCATGGGTCTATTCATTTTTTTTTTAACACTGATCAGCTGTAGGTCGGCCCTTTGAAGCCCCGCGGCAAGAGTTTAAAGAGTTTTTTTTCCCTCTAGCCATCAGCGGGGATTCAGGAGACAGAATGAAAAATCGGGACTTTTTTAAAACGCCGCGGGACGCGGGACAAATTGCTCAAAAGCGGGACTGTCCCGCCAAAAGCGGGACGTCTGGTCACCTTAATCTAAGCACCCCATGGACTGGATCTGGCCCCCGGGCCTTGAGTTTGACACCTCTCTTTTAGCCAAAACATACAAACCCTCAGCCAGGCCCTAAAGTTAATTATGCCCGTTTTAAGCATTGTGCTGCATTTAGAATGCCAGATAACAGAATAACAGAGCTGGGAGGGACCTTGGAGGTTTTCTTTTTTTTTTCTTTTCTTTTTTAAATTTATATGCCGCCCTTCTCCGGAGACTCAGGGTGGCTTACAATGCGTTAAGCAATAGCCTTCATACTTTTGTATATTTATACAAAGTCAGCTTATTGCCCCCACAATCTGGGTCCTCATTTCACCTTTGAAAGGATGGAAGGCTGAGTCAACCTTGAGCCTGGTGGGATTTGAACTTGCAGTAATTACAAGCAGCAGATGTTAATAACAGTGCTTTAGTCCACTGTACTACAGGCTCTTCTAGTTCAACCCTCTGCTCAAACAGGAGACCTTATATCATTACAGACAAGTGGCTGTCCAGTCTCTTCTTAAGCCCCACCCCCCACCCCACCCCAGTGATGAAGTACCCACAACTTCTTCTTAGTTCTAGGTTGCTTCTCTTCTTGACTAGTTTCCATACTCTGTTTCTTGTCTTGCCTTCTGGTGCTTTGAAAAATAGGTTGACCCCACTCTTCTTTGTGGCAGCCCCTCAAATATCAGAACACTGCTATCATGTCACCCAAACTCCTTTTCACTAGACTAGAAATATCACTTATTATATATCACTTGAAACTCTTTCCTTATGAATTTGGTCTCAGATACACTTACTTCCTGATCCTAATTTACTTCATAGAATAATTGACTGGAGGGTCAACCTAAAAAATACTTGATAGCAGTTTGAAAATATTGGGTTGTCCTTGGGTAGAAAAAGACTAACTACACTCATGCTTTTTTGAGGCTTCTGGGCTGCATATAAAAAGTGTGCATTTTAATTACCACATAAATGAAAAATCATCTCCAGATAGGGAAAGCAAACTGAATTGAATTTCATTGAATTTCAGCCCGTTCATTATCCAAGTCAGAACTTGGTAACTTTTTGAAAATACAACAATCTTTGTTTAATTGATGTTTGACTATAGCTGCTGCTCCCTTTGGAAGAATGATAGAAAACCAAATGCCTTTATTATCCCTATAGTTGTCGTGACAGGTTCTCATCATCTTCTGAATATATTAAGAATCTCTGCTGTGTGCCTTTCAGCAATCTTTGGTGGATGAAATTCTTTTTGGTTAACTTATCAACTACAGCATTAATGAAAAATTAACTTAAAAGTAGGTCAAGAATACAGACTTTAACATGTCTTCTAGAAGAACAGGATTAGAAAGGGGTCTGCTGCATTTCATCCTGTTTTAAGATTGGTGTTCTCCTATTTCTTATAGATAAAAATAAACAGTAAAAAATCAATTGTTGAACCTCTACATTCCCTCCCCCCCCATTTCTCAAGACATGATCAAATGCCTGTTTAAAATCAAGAAATGCAACTTGTTTTGCTTCATTTTTATTCACCAAGTAGGTGGCACAGAAATCTATTCTCCTTTGTAATTCTGCCAGCTCTGAAATCTGTCTGTTCATTCCCAACAATGATTTATTTATTTTAAAATGTGTAGGCTTTTTGAATTTAAATCATTTTATGTAGCTCACCAGCAAAGACACTTTTAAAAAGCATTTAACAAAAATAAGGAATAAAAAACAGCAAGATGACAGAAACTGGACTGGGCTGGAAAAATAACCCAAGAGGTCTTCCTTCACCCTCATTAAAAGCTTGGGAGAAAATACTAGAAGGGAAGGGTGTATATGGATCCCATTCTAGAGGGTAGACGCTGTTACAAGAAGGCATGTTTCTGAAGTGCCAATAGATCGTATTGTTTAATTTATCCAGTCCTAGTGGTTCAAATCAACTGAGCAGACTTTAAAAATCTATTATTTATATGTGTAAATAACGAGACCAAAATTGGTGCCAGCCATTCCAAGTTATTTTTGGAGGGAAGAGGCAGGAGAGAGAAGTCAAATATTTTCCAAGTGCCTTTGTGAATTTCAGCAGACTAATCAATTTGAAAAAATCTGACTTTGATATATGTGGTCAGCACAGCAGCATGTCACAGAGTTATCAATGGAAGATTTTTTACATACAATTAATCTGATATTATTGGAGCTGCATATATCCAAGGCAATAAATGAGGTCCAATAAATATAATTGAGCAATTGAGTTAGTTTGTCAATATGAAGTTAAACACTCATTAGAACATGTTGAAGCACTGATTTTTATATTAGTTAATATCTAATATAGAGAAACAGGCTCAGACTCAACCCATCCAAGACCAAGTGGCTGTGGTTTCTGACGTCCCGATATAGTCAGCTGGTGCCATCGCTGACTATTGGGGGCAAAGCATTGGCCCCCACGGAAAGGGCTCGCAACTTGGGTGTCCTCCTGGATTCACGGCTGTCTTTAGAAGAGCACTTGACGGCCGTTACCGGGAGGATTTTTCATCAGGTTCGCCTGATTCGCCAGTTGCGTCCCTTTCTGGATCAGGACTCGTTACGCACGGTCACTCATGCCCTCGTCACCTCCCGTCTGGACTATTGTAATGCTCTCTACATGGGGCTCCCCTTGAGGAGCACTCGGAGGCTCCAACTGGCGCAGAGTGCGGCCGCGCGGGTGGTGATGGGAGCAACGTGGCACTCCCATGTAACACCTCTCCTGCGCGAGCTGCACTGGCTCCCGGTGGTCTTCCGAGTGCACTTCAAGGTTTTGGTTATCACCTTCAGAGCGCTCCATGGCTTAGGACCTGGCTATTTGCGAGATCGCCTGCTACCACCAATAGCCTCCCACCGACCAGTACGCTCCCATAGAGAGGGGCTCCTCAGGGTGCCATTGGCCAAACAATGTCGACTGGCGGCCCCCAGGGGGAGAGCCTTCTCTGTAGGGGCACCTACTATCTGGAACGAGCTCCCCCCGAGATACGGAGGATTCCGGATCTGCGTACCTTCCGTCGCACGCTTAAGACATTCCTATTCCAACAAGCTGGCCTGACCTAAACTTCTCCTCTTTTAAATGGGAATTTTAAATTTGGTTTTAAATTATTGGGGTTTTAAAATGGTCAGCCAAATTTATTTAATTTGTTTTATCTCTATTTTAAATTTTGTATTTAATATGTTTTATTTTATGGCTGTTCACCGCCCTGAGTCCTTCGGGAGTAGGGCGGTATACAAATTTAATAAAATGAAATGAAAAAAATGAAAATCTCCTAGATTTGGCAAAATGTTGCTTGGAGTCAGGACTGCTGGCTTTTCCAGCAGTTTTCACCTCCCTATTCTTGGTCTGTGAGAGCTCGTGTTTTATTAGACATAAATAACATTAAGCCCAGGGTGGGGCTAGACAGAGAACAATAGAAGTCGCCTGTTTGGGTAAACACAATCTGGATGAAGTTTAGCATAATTGGCAAAACATCTTTCCTGAGTCACTTCCCACCCTTCTATGTAACCCTGGACCAACATATTTCTTCGGTACAACATTGCAAATACACAAACATCATCTATCCATTTTAGTTCTCATGATTTCTGGAACTACGCAGCTTTTCATACCTCTGTACACCGTTCCCTATTACCAAGTTTAAATGCTATCCATCAATCCTTGAGTTGCCAAAAAAGCATATAAGCATGAAATTGCTAATTGCTTTGTTGCCTTTGTTGCAAATCACTGCAAGCACTTAACTTCTTTCCAAAGTCGCGGAGAACAAAGCCTAGCAGACTTTATAAATTTGGAAACTTTGAAAGCATTGAAATAAAGGGGGAAATGCTATTTTAATACCATTTTAACGATGGATAATCTATGTTCGTTTCACTCATGGTTTGAGGACAATTGAAGGTAATGTTATGGAAAGTTTAAAAAAAGAAAAAGAAAAAGAAAAGATTTTCCCAGATCTGGCTCCAGTGGCACACGGCTGTGGTTAGATGCAGGTAAAAAAGGACTCTAGAGTGAAATTAATGTAGGAAAGTAAGAAAGTGCTTGAATCACATAAGTTTTCAAAATTTGGTCAAAGAATTTGTAAACAAATGACTCAGCCTCAGATTGCACTGCTTTAGTTGCAGATTAAGTTAGATTGACATCACAGAAGCTTCTGAACAGTGAAAACCTACATCTCAGACAAGTTTAAAGAATACAGGTAGTCCTTGACTTACGACCGGAATTGAGCCCAAAATTTCTGTTGCTAAGTGAGACAGCTGATAAGTGAATTTGCCCTATTTTACGACCTTTCTTGCCACAGTTAGGTGAACCACAGCAGTTGTGAAGTTAGTAACAGGCTTGTTAAGTGAATCTGGCTTCCCCATTGACTTTGCTTGTCAAAAGGTCACAAAAGATGTTTGCATGACTCCGGGACACTGCAACTGTCATAAATATGAGTCAGTTGCCAAGTGTCCAAATTTTGATCACGTGACCAAGGAGATGCTGCAATGGTCATAAGTGTGACAAATGGTCATAAGTCACTTTTTTCAGCGCTGTTGTAACTTCGAATGGTCACTAAATGAACTGTTGTAAGTCAAGGACTGCCTGTATAGCTATGGCTTAGACTAGAGAGTTCACACAAAAATATAAATCCCCAGAGCCTGGCATAATCTGAAACCACACATTATCTCTGTAAAATCAAAAGTAAGCATGGTCAGGAAGAGGAAACCCATTCATTGTTTCCGACTATTGACGTGCAACTCAGGAAACAGAGTGCCCTTGTGAAGCACAGAGTGGGTGAATTGTCATGGGCTCGGGTTCCCTCTCACAAATAAATGCCCAGACTGCCAGCGGCCTGCAAAGGAACCCTGCAGTAGCTCTCCCACACTCATTGCATCATAGGTATCTAGAAATAAACAGTGTGTAAATAATCAGCGAGCAACAGAGAGGTCTCTGGTTCTGGTTATAGAACATAGTACAGCAAGTATAAAGATGAGTTAACTCAGAAATTGCTTTTATATCCTTGATATTTTATCTAATTAATTGATGGGTGCCAATGGGAACTCCCTCACTATCAGCACTAGAGCAGAGAAAATAGATATTTTCAAGAGGGATATGGAGGTAAAAAACTGAAACATCCCTTCTCAGATTCTCAATTCTGCTAAAATACCTATGTAGCTGTTTTTTTCAATAGTATAAAAATGGGCACTAGTGGTGCTGCTCTTATGCATATGAAGAGGCCTTAGCCACCACTCGGAATGAGGGGATAATGTTGGCCTTGGAGTAGATTCTGCCTGGACAGCCTCTCCGTGTTTGTGGATCCCAAAGGTTTTCAGAAGTGTCTAAGAATCATATCAACAGAAGAAATGTCTGGAACATAGCAGGAGAAAATAAAAGTACAAGTTTCTCCAAACAGCCTATATTAAGTACTACATCATGATGATAAAAGTGGCAAAATATAATTATTTTTATTTTGGGTGATGGCCCTGTTCAAAGTGACCTGGTCCCTATTAGGAAAGACACAGAAACATTTGCAAGGCTGCTGTGAAGGTAATTTTGAGGTATCTGACAGGTAAACATGTTAGAGTTAGGAATGAAGTGTATTGGGTTATCTTGGTCAGGGGAAGAGATCCAGCCCTAGGCCCTGCTGTGTAGGATGCCTCAAGGCTCAACACTTTCCCTGAGCCTATTTAATATATACATAAAGCCCCTGGGTGAAGTAATCCGGCAGTATAACTGAACTAATAGTTTTGTCAGCATTCTCCTGGAAGGTTTTGGGAATCTAAATGGGGATGAACAAGCTTAGTCTCAAACCTAGCAAGACAGAACGGTCCTGGAGATTTTCCATTGTTAATTCTGGATGGGTGAGCATTTTCCTGACAAAAATGATACACATTTGGTGATCCATCTGGATTCCTAATTCCTGGAAGAAATATAGGTGGCAGTTGTGGCTGGGGAGTTCTTTGCACAAATTCATCTTGTGCACTAATTGGATCTGTTTCTGGATCGAGTAGGGTGCTACTCACCTGCAGTTGAGGCATGAGTCACTCATGCCTGCAGTTATCTCTTTTCTGGATTATTACAATGTGATCTATATGCAGTTCCTTTTAAGATCATTCAGAAGTTCCAACTAAGCCAGAATGTATTAGCTTTATGGGTACACTTTGGTATGCTCATGTATCACTACTACAAGAGCTGCACTGATTACCAACGGACGTCTGAATGCAACTGAAAGTGTCACCTAAAAAAACCCTCATGGGCAGTGCTTGGATATTTGAGGGATTGCCTAACTCTGCCCATTCTGTAATATTTAACAGCATTGGCATGTTTCTTATCCCTATAGTTTCACTTTATGGGATTCAGAAGACATGCCTTCTCCCGCATAGCAGCTACTTTACGCAGCAGCCACCCTGCCTCCAAAATTGATTGTCTCTGACTCTGCTGGACTTTACAAAGGCCCTGAAGATCTGGTTCTTCTTCTAGGGATTGGCCCATTTGCAACCTGTATGCTTTATTTTGCTTTATAAATTTATTATTTTCTTTTATATTTGATATTCTCGATCCATATAGTTTACCTAAATTGTCTGGTGCGTGGTTCATGATATACCGTATTTTTCAGAGTATAAAATACACTTTTTTCGATCCTAAAAGAGGCTGAAAATTTGGGTGCATTTTATACTCTGAATGTAGCTTTTTCGAAGCTTTTTTTCAGACCTAGCAAGTGAAGCAATCTATGCTTTGCCTGCTCCCTCTGACTCTCAGCTGTGAAGCTTTTTTTCAGACCTAATGAGGCGCTAGCGAGTGAAGCGATCTCCGTGGTTTGCCTGCTTTTCTCATTGCTTCTCTCTCCAAAGATCAGTTGTGCTTTAGAAGCTGTTTTTTTATCCCCATGCAAGGGATAAAAACAGCAAACTAATGTGCTAAAGCTGACCAGACTAAGGACACTAGCCAGATGAATACCTGGTAGGCAGATTCCCCCCCCCTATTTTCCTCCCCAAAAACTAAGCTGCATTTTATACTCCAGTGTGTCTTATACTCTGAAAAATACGGTAAATTGAATGAACAAATGACTCAGATAATCTCTGACTCTTAATTACAATGACGTATAAATTGCACTTAGTACAACTTAAGTTTTATTCCTAAGCAAGGAACATTTCTTACCTTCCTGGCCCAATAAACAAATGAAATGGGCTTTTCTCTCTTTCTTTTAGATTTTTAATTGTTTTAAGTATGAAAAGAAAGAAAAAGGGGAAAATTCAAGTAAGAAATAAGGAAAAAATACGTATTTAAATATATAGAAAACAGTCCAGTTTTTAAATACTGTATCGAACTTTGACCATATGGAGTAATATTGACCAGATATTTCATTATATTGAAAGATACCAAAATTCATAAGCAGAGAACAAACATATTTAATCAATAATGCATTGTGAGTCTGGAGTGGTATTATCTTTCCACAGTAATCAGTTAAACTTCTTTGCTCTACCTATCACATGATAAATTCAAAGTTCTTCATATATTGATACATTCCAAATTTTTGATATAAAAACCTACTTTAAAACCTACTTTTTTTCCCAAAAATATTTTATAAATTAAAGAGAGCCAAATCTATACTATATGTGTACTGCACATGTCCCTTCCATCATTTTACACATAATGACGTTGGTACTTAAAAATATTCTATAAAATGTCTGAGGTCCCCAATAACATGAAACACGTTCCATTAATGTCATCTTTAAATTAAAAGAAATGTTATTTTGAGACTCTTAATCACTTATTTGTAAATACAGTATGGTATTTTTTTCATTCAAATTTCTACTTCCAGGGAATATGAAGCCATTGTTTATTTAAATAGTCTTCAATCTTTCACTTTCCAGATATGTTGATGGATCAGGATAGAAGAAGGTATAGTCTAATGTACTTGGAAGCCAGCAATTTTGTGGAAATGGATTCTTCATGTTATTTATTTTATTTTCCACATTTTATACCACGTTTGAAATATTTACATGTACAACAGAAAATGTTGCATGTACTGCACACGTTCTATGTATAAAGACTACCGATAACTGTCTATGCTACAAAAGTTGCTGTCATTTGTAATTATTCCCCAAGGACGCCTCCTTTCTTTTCCTGTTTACTTTTATGTAAACATGGAGACAGTTGTCTTGAAAATAGAGTTTTGAAGAACCTAACTGCAATCTCACAATAGCCCTAGGGAAAGCAGGAACTGATCTCTCCTTGACCTAATTCCCCAATAGGACCCAGCAGGAACAGGGGTGAAATGCTACCGCTTCGGCCCAGTTGGGCCAAACCGGTAATGATGGTGGCAGGTGGTTCGGAGAACCGGTCCCAACGACAGCGCTAGGCTTTGCCCACCCAACCGCCCAGTCGTCGTTACTTCCTAGTTTTAACCAGGAAGTAACCTGTTTTTTACCCTCTGCGCATGCACAGAGGGTCTGCGTGCACACGTGACGCACGCACACGTGAGCGGTGCACGCACTTCCGAACTGGTGGGGAAGGTAAGTAGATTTCACTCCTGAGCAGGAACCTTGTGTTTCTTCACCAGAGTTTGCATTAATACTGTCTGAACACAGAACTACAAACACAGATGAGCAGGAACTGCTTTAGGGTATCTAGAAGCAGTGGTGAAATCTAAAATTAGTTACTACCGGTTCTGTGGGTGTGGCTTGGTGGGGGGGTAATGTGACTGGGTGGCCGTGGCCATTTTTTTTTTTACTTTTAAAACCATTTTTTCTACAATCTCTTCAGCGAAGAGGTTGTAAAAAAATGCTTTCAAAAGGCTCTGATGATCCCAGCTGAGTTGCCTGATCGGCAGAGACTCTTTTTGGTTTATATGTCTCTGACGATCAGGCAACTCAGTTTGGATCATCAGAGGCATTTAAAAGGGGAAAAAAAAATTCTTTTAAAAGACTTTGACAATCCCAGCTGAGCCGCGCGATCATCAGAGGCTTTTTTTTTTTACTTTTAAAAGCATTTTTTAGGCCGAAGAGTTTGTAGAAAAAATGCTTTTAAAAGTAAAAAAAAAGCCTCGGGTGATTGTGCGGCTCAGGTAGGCATGTGGGGGGGGCAGAGATTTTTGCTACCGGTTCTCCGAACCACCCGCCTCCATCGCTACCGGATCAGGTGATCTGGTCCGAACCGGGAGCATTTCACCCCTGCTTTAGGGTATCTAGAAGACTACTATAAATATAGCAGGGCAAAACCTTGAAATACTGTATCTTATTTTACTAAGTATCAGTCTTATGCAACACTAAAGCTTAACTTTTGGGATGGAAGACTTTGATTTGGGAATTTATACCCTAAATGAAGAGAAGTTATTTAATAAACAGAGAGATTAATATATTTTATTTATGAAAATTGGCGTTTGGTGCGGATTATAATGGCATGATCTCCCACAAAGGGACAGAACTTCTGAGAAAAAGATTAAAATCATTCAAAGCAAACATTTTCTTTGATTTGATGGACAATTTAAGACTGGATGATATGTGGAGACAGAAAGATGGCAATTAAGAGAGTATACTTGCTTTTCTGAAAGACAAAAGCCTTTTTTAAGAATAGACATCATTTGGATTTCAAAGAACCTGGCTACTGTGGTTTCTAAAGTAGAGATATTATCAAAGAGTTTGTCAGAATTTAGTTCCGTGAATTTGATTTATAAAGAAAAATCTATTTTTTTTAAAATGGAGGCTGAATGAAAGAAGCAGAATGGATGGTTTCCAGGACTGACAGGAGGATTGTAAAAAGATATTAAAGGGGTTTTTGAAAATAATTTAGATAAAGGTATTGATTTAAGAATGGTTTGGGATGCAAGTAATACTTTTATTAGAGGTTATTTTATGCAACAGAATGGTGAACTTAAAAAGAAGAGAAAATGGAAGCTATTTTAGATGAGCTCCCCCCAGAGATACGGAAGATCCCAGACCTGCGCACGTTTCGCTGTGCTCTCAAAACTTTTCTATTTCAGCAAGCTGGCCTGGCCTAACTCCCCTCTTTTAAATTTTTTAAATTTTTTAATTCGTGATTTTATAAATTGGGTGTTTTAATCTGTGTTTTGGCCAAAATATTTAATAATTTTAAGGGATTTTTAATATTTGTATTATCTGTATTTTATCTTGGCTGTTCACCGACCTGAGTCCTTCGGGAGTAGGGCGGTATAGAAATTTGATGAAAGAAAGAAAGAAAGAAAGAAAGAAAGAAAGAAAGAAAGAAAGAAAGAAAGAAAGAAAGAAAGAAAGAAAAAAACTAAGAAAATAATTTTTCAGAGAAGATAAAATATGTCTGAGCAAATTAAAATTCTATAATGGCAATTATCCATAAAGATAATTTTTAATTTTCCAAGAGAAATGGAAATAGAAAAAAAAAACCTGGATAACAGAAAAAGTGAGCTCTTTTTTATAATCATACAGTAAGAGTTAATGTTTTAAATGAACTTATTTTTGCTGCAGAAGAAAATTGAAGTTTCTTTTTTTATTTCTTTTCATTCTCTCTTTCTGAACTTGTTATCTTTTCTATCTTCTTTCTCAGTTTCTTTTGCTCTTCATTAGTTGGTGTTAGTTTTTATGGTTTTTTTGTAAAACTTTTAGTAAAGAAAGAAATGGAAATAAAAATGAATTATGGAAAACAAAAAATGTTATGCTATAACCATAGAGTAAGAAGTAAATTTATCATTTATAACAGTTACAAAGAAAATCAAAAACTATTGTTTGAATCTTTTTCTTTCTTTTCTTTTCTTTTCTCTTTTCTTTTTTCTTTTCTTTTTTTACTATTTTTCCCTTTCTTGCATATCTAGCTTTCTTTTTTTCTCACTTTATATTAGGTTGTATTAGTGTTTATTTTCCTTTTTAAACAGACTTAAACAAAAAAAGTATATAATACCAAAGCTGAATAATAAACTGAGACTAGAAATATGACAGAGATGGAGATGGAGGTGAGACGGAGGGCGGGGGTGGGGGGAGGTGAATAAAAATATACTTGCTAAAACAAACTGGTCTGCTCTCTGGATTGTGTAATTATTATTGACTCCAGAATGTATTTGAAAGAGGGCAGAATATGTTATCTTAGAATCTGGATAAGGCTTATCTGGTATGGTTACAGAACCCTCAAATGCCTGGTTCTAGAAGAGTGAAATATGGTATTTGCATTTACTTATTTCATGTATGCATTTCATTTACGTATGTTGTACAGCTAGCAGCCAGTCCTTGTCCGCAAGAAACCTTGGGAAGTGTGGTGTCATGAGATAGCAAGGCAAAAGGAAATCCCATTCTCAACACTCCAGGACAATTACAGTTGCCAGCTTTCTTACAACTAAATTATATGTAAATGTGACTTTTTAAAAAAATTAATTCCCACGCCCTTTTGTGAAACGTAGTATGTCTTTTAGAGTGTCTTTGTGATAAGAAAAAGGCTGGACAGGCTAAACCTGTTGGCTGCTGGGACAAGTTCAGACAGGAGAATTTGAGTAAAATATCCATGATAGTAGCAATCCTATGCAAGCAGACTATGAATAAATGAGTTTCTCAACTTTGGCAACTTTATGACATATGGAATTCAAATCCTAAGATTTCAAACCAATATGCAAAAAGTCCCAGAATGAGTCCTTGGCATTCCCAGTCTGAAAACTTGGACAACTGTCAACCAAAGCTGTCAACTATTCAAATAGTGTCAACAGTATTGGACCAGATGGAGTAATCAGTATGGCTATCTATGTTCCCATGATACTCTTAATCAGAGCTGTCAGATCTACAGCCCTCAATGACAGCAAAGGAATACAAAAACACCTTGCTGCCATCCAGTGGTTTCTGGAGTTTTTAAACCTAGATCAGATAAACATGCCCTTTACTGAATTAGTGGGGGGGGTGAGGTGTGGTTAGTATATTATAGAAACACCAAAAAGTGATCAACTGACCTCAGTCAACTATTCCTTTGGTGCTACAGGTATATGCAAAATGAATGAGTCTTCATCCACATAAATAAAATCAATCAAATGAACTATTTTGCTGACATAATCATGTAAGAAAAATGCTGAATAGAAAAACTGATTTGGAAAAAAGTTTTTTACAGGATCATAGAAGTCACTGCTGAAGGCAAACGTTGATTGGCTGCAGTGGCCAGGCAAGTTAGTGTTTCCTTAGTCCATGGTGAAAGTGGCTAATAATAAAATGAATATTACTTTTTGATCTATAATATATATATCAGTCAGTGGTGGGTTTCAAATTTTTTTACTAACAGTACTGTGGGTGTGGCTTGGTGGGCATGGCATGGCTTGGTGGGCGTGGCTTTGTGGGCATGACAAGGGAAGGATACTGTAAAATCTCCATTCCCACCCCACTCCAGAGGAAACTTACTGCAAAATCCCCATTTCCTCCTGATCAGCTGGGACTTGGGAGGCAGAGAATAGATGGGGGCGGGGACAGTCAGAATTTTTACTATCGGTTCTCCGAACTATTCAAAATTTCCACTACCGTTTCTCCAGAACTGGTCAGAACCTGCTGAAACCCACCTCTGACATCAGTCTGATACAAAGATTGCTGGCATAGTAGTTACTTCCTGCAGAAAGTTGGTTGAATCAGCTAGTTTTGACAGTGGGCTGCCAGCATCACAGCTAATGAAAATTCACAAAATCAATGGCTGTAGGTGTTACATATGTTATGAGAACAGAAAATAGCATGTTCCTGATTTGAGATTCACAATCTGACTGATTTAAGGTTTACTTTGCTCTCAAGAAAGAGCTAATTGAGAATGGTTACTTATCTCAGCCTTACTCTAATAAATGCAACAGTATGCTCACTCTTCCTAATTTTTAATTAAATGCAGTTGTTACGATTATATCTCATGCATTTTATTACTTCCTCATGTCACAAAAGACATATCTGGCTGCGCACAAAGCATTATAACAATAGAGTAAAAAGCATGGCCTGGAATTAAAAGTGTCTTGTCTCCTTCTCCTTCTCCTCCTGGCTAAGTGGTAGAACAGGTGACTTAAATCTATATAAGCCCCTTAAAATCTCTGGGCACCCCCCTCCCCATTCTGCCTCAGCTACAGATCCCAAAGAACAGAGCACACACAATGTTTGTACAAAACTTAATTTACTAAAATAACTCAGTCTTTTTCAAAACAAAGGCTGTTAATAAACTTTCTTAACAGCCTACAAGAAACCAAAGATAAAGTAATCACAATCTTACTAAGGTTGGCAGAAAACCCAGAAGCAATTCTGCAGAGAATCCAGACGCAAAGTAGAGTGAACTAAAGTTGTTTCCTACAAATTGCTTCAGTCGGTGTTCCTCCTTAAATAGGCTAAAGGAGTGGCCAATTAGCCCCAAGCCTTACTCTTGAGGATACCTCCTCCTGAGGAGCCACTCCTGCCTTTTGGCCGCTCTGTGCGCCTGTGCATCGAGAAAAGGCTCCTCCTCTTCATCTTCTTCACTTAAGGGAGCTTCTGGAGGTTCTGAAGGCCCTGGCTGAATCCCCGCTTCTGGCACCACATCTTCTCCAGCCTCCTCATTGTCTGACTCGAATGCCAGCTGCACAGGCTGCTAGCGCAACACCACACCAGCCTCCTCGCTGTCAGAGTCAGCTACAATCCGCACAGACTGCTGACGGGCCACAACACCCCCCAAAGATCCTGGCTTTGCTGATTTTCATAGCATGGTCCTCAACATGCCATTCATGCTGGGACATTTGAGTTTTGGAAATTACCCACTCCTGTGCTAGATCCTTCAACTTAGATTAACAAAACTCAATTGCTGTGCTCATTGCTGTGTTTTGAGATGTTAAGGCAGCACTAGAACTCAAGGTCTCCTGATTTTTAGCCTGGTGTCTTAACCACTACACTAAATTGGTTCTCTCTCCTTTCACTTACTTATCAGCAATAATTTCTCTATGCACATTTATATCCTCTCCTTCCTTCACGTGGTTGGCCTTGGACAATGTCTGGCCTGAATTTGTGCTGGGAAAAAACAAACACATAATGAGATCATGTAGTTTGGATCATGTAGTTGCTTTAGGCAGCAAGCTAGAAATTAGGAGGCCAGAATTCTAGGCCCACCATAATTACAAAGCCAGCTGGGTGACCTTGGATCAGTCACTTTTTCTCAGTGTTCCTTTCTAAGGAGGACAGCAATGGCAAACCACTTCTGAAATCTTGCCAAGAAAACTGTAGAGGCTAGTCCAGGCAGGTTTCCAGGAGTCAACATTGACTCAAAGGCGTGCATGTGTGTGCATGTGCACATTCACACACACACACAAATAAAACAACTCCCTCAGAAATGATTTACAGAGGCACACACTTTTTCCCCATGACAAATATACTAGCAACACAAACAGTATATAGATACACTAATGTACAGAATCATAATTCATAAATTGTGTAGAGTGGAGATGGAATGTATTATCATTAGATAGTTTTTGAAATGTTCTGGATATTGGTAAATCATACAACTGGATTTAGAAGACAGTAATCTTCACCAATTGTTATCATATCTGATCCATCTAGATCAGTGGTTCTCAACCTGTGGGTCGCGACCCCTTTGGGGGTCGAACAACCCTTTCACAGGGGTCGCCTAAGAACATCGGAAAACACATATTTTCAATGGTTTTAGGAATAATTTTATGGTTGGGGGTCACCACAACATGAGGAACTGTATTAAAGGGTCGCGGCATTAGGAAGGTTGAGAACCACTGATCTAGATCCATCAAGATTTGTTGCATGTTTTGGAGATGCATGTCAGGCCTACTTTATATGGTTTCCAATCATTAGCTTGCATCTGAGAAGTGCCATCAAATCTTTTGAAATGATAAACATTCCAAGTTCCTTTTGGATGTTTCTATTAAAGTGTGATCGTAGTATTTTTAATATGGATGGCACAGTATGGTAGAGCCCCATAGACTAGAGATGTTTTCTTCCATGGATACACATTTTCCACAATAGCTGAGTTTCTTATTGTAAAAGTTTGTGCCGTTTGCATCCTCATGTGCTGCTTTGTGCTGGTTCCCTGTACCTATAGTTGGCAACTAACAAATGTAGCAATTTAGTGTGCAGGAGATGCTCAAATAGAACGCAGGGAATACACCCACAGTAGTACATAGTGAAATTGCCTCTTGTAAACATTTTTGCTGTGCTTGGTTGGCATTTTGTCTTCAACCTCCACAATTTGTAGAACTTTCTGGATGAGTTCTGAGATAGGCTATAAGTTGAAAAGATGAACTCAAGATGAGCATTACAAAGCATTTATGGTGCTAGAAGCATCCAGCTGAATATAGCTGAATATCACTGATGAGGGACAGTGCAGAAATCAATTGATTCCTTGAATGGGGAAGGCAAAACAGGCATTTAAGCAAGTGACACTGTGTAATCCAACAGCACTGATTAACAAAGGAAACAAGACCCAATACAAATGCCTGCTTCCACATCTATAACTGGGAACCAGACATGCTCCATAGGAAGAAGTTTGATTTTACAATGCCTCGGTTTCTTTTTTGTGTGTTTGTTAAAGAAACCACATGTGCTCATGGATTATAAGGCATAATAGGTCCAATTTTCTTATTAGTTTGCAATCTGAGACTAGAGAGCTATAGATGTTTGTTTGGATCTCATACTAGAAGTCTCATGACCTCCCCCTTAAAGTTGGGGTGCATGTATATAACTTTGTATTACAATGGTTGTATTCATGTAATGTTAAATTGTTTTTATATTGTATTGTAAGCCACCCAGAATCACTTTGGATATACGTTTAATAATTAAATAAATTCATCACAGGCAATTGAGAGGCTAGTTCCAACAAGAACCAAATTAGTGAATATAACCACTGTAAATCATTTTCTAATTGCCCCAAAACTTCAACCATTACATCCATTAAGATATTTTCTGATATTATATTGCATTAGAAAAAGATTGTAGAAAAAGGGCTGGGTGTGGAGAGAGAAACAGCAGATGGTAAATGACATTCTGTGTATTAGAAATGAATGCATAAATGGTTCATTTATGTACTTGTGTTAGTTATCATGAGGTGGAGCCAAATTACATAAGTGCCTCACACTATTGGTTTAATGTAATTATGGATTATAGACAACAGCTATTGGAACAACATTACTATATTACTGTAGTCCTCAAATTATGACCACGGTTGTGCCCAAACTTTCCATTGATAGGAAAGGCAGTTGTTAAGTGAGCTTTGCCCCAGTTTACAACCTTTCTTGGAACAGTTGTTAAGTGAAACACTGCAATTGTTAAGTTAGTAACACAGTTGTTAAGTGAATCTGACTTCCCCATTGACTTTGCTTGTCAGAGGGTCACAAAAGGTGATCACTGCAACTGTCATAAATACCTGCCAGTTGCAGCTGCTGAGCGTCCAACTTATGATCATGTGACCACAGGATGCTGCAATGATTGTAGGTATGAAAAACAGTCATAAGTCATTTTAGCTTCAAATGGTAATTAAACAAATGATTGTACTGAAAAATAAACTAACCACAGCACCTGGATTTTTAGAACACTCACCTTCTGTTTATAATAACAAGTAAAAAAGATGGAGTCCCTGTGGATACCAGTATTATTCCACTAATTGTTGCCAACTGTAATGAGTGGTGCTCATCTCCATTTCAAGGCCATTGAGCCATCCCTGTTGGAAGACATTTCCACGGTCATGTGGCCAGAATGAAGTCAGGGAGCACTGTTATCTTCCAATTGAAGTGGTACCTATTTATCTACTCGCATTTGAATGCTTTCAATCTGCTAGGTTGGAAGGAGCTGGGGTGAGGTTGGAAGCTCATCTCTTTGGGTGGCACTTGGGTCTCAAACCTAGGCTTTCCAGCCAACAAGTTCAGCATCTTAACCAATGAGCCACCATGCTGCCCAGGATAATAACAGGAGTAAGTAATAGTCACAACAACAGTGATAAAACTAAAAAGTAAAGGGATTGCTTCCTCTAGGAATCCCTCCCCCCAAATTATCATTGGAGCCACTTGTTTCATAATTACCTCACAAGAGAGGCATGATAGGGATATTCAACCAACTTCATGCAACAAGAGTTTTCTGCTCCTAAAGAATGGTATCATAATCCAACTGGAGGGACAGGTGTACAGATATTTTCCCCATGGCTGTACATGGAGATGTTGGGAATAAACTTGGATTTTGGACCCCTGCACAAAAAAGATAAGCTCCATAGCTGAACTGTTATCCTTCAAGCATGCACATACATATGTTTTAGATTAGGAAACCAGAGTTAATACATAGGCTGGTGTAAACAAACATGGGCATTTTATACATAACCTCTCTCCAACTGTTCTATTTAAGTTGACCATGTTTGTCCAATCATTTCCAAAAAGACCAGAGAAGCCGATTCCAGTTAATGTGTAACTAGCTTCATTACCTTTCACTCTTTTCACATTTACCTTTCATTTTCTTAGGCACCTGCCACTCCCCTAGTGCACAGATCCAGGAAGGAAGAGCACCCGGGAGAAAGCAGAGGAGCACACCCAGAGAGAGCTTGGCATGAGCTCTGAGGTAAATAGTTTTCTTCCTGCAGGGAGCATTTGGAGAACAGTGAAAAGTATACAAGCAGGATAAATATTTCAGATTGAAACGTCCTGCCTCATGGCCATGCACAATTTTGGGTGAAACGGAGCAGGGGTAGGGTGTGCGGGTGTGCATGTAAACACGGGGGATGGGAGAATCCTCTCCAACAGGAAACTACACATTTGCTGCTCCGTTAAACTGGAGGCAGAGTGGCTCAGAATCAGGAAATCAGACTCCTTTTTTTTAGCAGAAGGTAAGCAATATGGAACTTCTTAAGTCTGTGTGTCTTGTATCTGAGGAAACCTGGGGCCAAGTTCTATATAGAGACAAGGACATCAGCACTGAGACCAGTCCTTAAAAACCTGAATGACCAATGAAGGTCAATGTAACTTTGCAAAGCCAGTAATGCCTCTTCAAAATCTAATTTATTGTGATTTTTTTAAACCTGAGTTAGCCAAATGCTTCTGCTTTTTTCAAAACTCATTTTTTCATTTTTTTCTTTTTCTTCTTGCAACTACCTTAGACCATTGAGCAGAAGTAAGAAAGAATTGTTTTAGTGTGCTAAATGCAACAATGATTGACAGGAAAGGCGGATAACCCCAGGAAGAACCATGTGGTTTGAATCTTAAAGCTCACATTATCAGATTCAATTAGTAAGAGACAATCTGTTGCCCTTCGGGGGTTATGGATTTCAATTTCTAGCAAAGGCAAGGATTTGTAGTATACAAATAACTTGTACTGCCTATAATAGAGACATCTGTTGTCAATCTGCCAAGGCCAATCCTACGGCAGCTCAAGAGATTAACTTCTTGAATTAGGACTAGACTTGCTAGATAGAGTGAGAATGATCTCAAACAACTCAGGTTGGTGGTTTAGAAGAAGCCATAGCAGCAAAGTTCTGTATAACAGCTCTATAGCAGTGTTTCTCAACTTCAACGACTTTAAGATGTGTGACTTCAACTCCCAGGATTCCCCTTCCATGTTAGGGAAATCCATACATCTTAAAGTCACTGACAACAACTTTAAAGTTGTTGTCCAGATTGTTGACTACCCAGCATCCCCTAAGCAGTTTTTGCCTTATAGCTTCTTTAATAACAACATTCTCAGGGATTGTTTTTCTTAAATGACTAATTTCTAGAATTGATTCTCTGACAGATATATCTTTCCCCCTGAATGTTTGAAATATTTCATTGTCTGTAAAATTCAGCCAGAGAGTTAAAGTAAGAGTACGTGTCATCTTATTGCTCTATTGTCTACCCTGTATGCTTTTTTGTTTTATGTTGGTTGGTCAATAATCATAATAAACAATATTTCCATTCCTTGCAATTCTTCTCAAACATACTGTCATCCCCATATAAACCAAGAATCACAATTAGCTGATGAGGCAGAAGGGCTTCTGTAAATATTTTATCCTTTATTATTTTTTTATAAACTCAAGGCAGCAAACACACCTAATGCTCCTTGCTCCTCCTGTTTTCCCCAACAACAACTCTGTGAGGTGAGTTAGGTTTAGAGAGTATGACTGGCCCAAAGTCACCCAGCCGGCTTTTATGTCTAAGGCATGAACTTACTTGTTCTGAAAGGGCTAAAGAAAACTCACTCTTTTCTTCAGCAGGGGAGAAGTTGACAGGAAAATTATGAAGCTGTTAGTGTTATTTGCTTTTATAGTTTGTCACTTTTGTGGAGAGCAATGTATTTAAAACAGAAGTTTCCCATTGACAAAAGCAATGAGATGCAGCAAAATTTCATGCAGGTGCCCCTCCTGAACACTATGTGGCTTAATTAGCAGGAGCTTCATTTTGAACCAAATTGCAACTGACTTTTCTTCTACCAATCCCTCCCGCTTCTTTGAAGTCAAACAATTGTCCTTTTCCAACTTGATTGTTCAGCATTTTAATGTTATTCAGATTTTGCTTTTATTCATTTATTTTTGTTTATCTTCCTTTCTGGCCTGAATTTTCTGTTTTACTTTTTTGATAATGCCTCCTTCAACATCAATCTAGTATCACGGGCTCCTCTTGCCGTCTTACCTGATTTCCGGCTCTGTCTCCCTAACCCTAACCAGAGGAAATGGCGGGGTCCGGCTGCATGCATTTAAATATTTTCGGGGAGGGCTTATTTTCAATATGTGCTTATTTTAGCACATGCGCTCAAAAGCCCGATTGGGCTTATTATCAGGGGATGTCTTATTTTTGGAGAAACACTGTATCTCAACTTGAATGGTAAATTTAAACAACCAGGATTGGATCATGGTATCAGATTAGCGCTCAAGATCAGATATTACAACCACCACAACCACAATCCTGTGGATGGTAGATACATGCCCATGTACACTATTTATATTATAAATGTAATGTCAGCATTCTGATGCTGCCATAAAAAGGAGGAGATGAGGCTTGACTTTTCACCTACTTATTTTCTCTGTAGATAATATCCCCTAGGAGATGGGATGGGGGGGGCATTCCTGTGGGGTGAGATCAGAAGCTGGGGAGACTGACTTGGAAGATGGCCAATGAGAAGATGAGAATTGGGGAATGGAAAGGGAAGGGTTTGGGGGTCAGACTTCGGCTACGACAACGTCGGGGCCAGATCTGTCGTACTCAATAACTGGAATATTTCAGCAAAGATTAATTGTTTGGGAATGCAATTTATTTGAGATGACATTGAAACCTGACATGTAAGTTGCACTCATGGTTTTTAACTGGATTTACATATAGTATTGTCTGTCTGAGGTTTGCATGAATATATTTTATGAAGTCTGATACTGTGGTTTCTAAATAATTTAAATAATCTAAATAATAGCAGCAATAGCACTTAGACTTATATATCCTCACAGTGCTTCACAGCCCTCGCTAAGCAGTTTTACAGAGTCAGCATAATGCCCCCAATAATCTGGGTCCTCATTTTACTGACCTCGGAAGGATGAAAGGCTGAGTCAACCCTGAGCCAGTCAGAATCGAACTCCTACAGTGAGCAGTCAGTTAGCTTGCAATACTGTATTCTAACTGTGTCACCACAGTTCTTAAATAACATGGGATATTGTGTCTATCAAGTGAGTGTGGTATGCTGGACAAACCATATTTAGCACTTATAGCAATAGCACTTAGACTTATATACCGCATCACAGTGCTTTCCAGCCCTCTCTATGCAGTTTACAGGGTCAGCATATTGCCCCCAACAATCAGGGCCCTCATTTTACCAACCTCGGAAGGATGGAAGGATGAGTCAACCTTGAACCTTGTGAAATTCGAACTGCCAAATTGCAGGCAGTCGGCAGTCAGCAGCAGTAGCCTGCAGTACTGCATTCTAACCACTGCACCACCAGGGCTCACAGAATTTATGAATCAGGTAATATGCGAGGTGTACAAGTTTTTTAGGAGGCTGAAAATAATCATGTTTTACTTTTCACATTGTCACCTTGTTACAATACTGTTAAGTTGAGGTCTGGCCCATAAGATTGTTGTATCACCAAACATGCATTGCATTCTTTTTCTCTCCTGCAGGGTTTTTTAAAGCAAAATGAAAAATATTTGGTACCTCTGGATCTCCAGCATCCTTTTGCCATGGTCTGTGATATCTGGACATCCTTGTAACATTGATAAAATGGTAAGCAAGGAATGATTTCTACAAATTGTAGACTAGATTAAATGTTCTTAATGGGAGAATATTAGACCGTGAGAAAGCCTGATGACTGGTTGAATACAGGTTTTGTAGATAAAGTTCAAATTTACATAATTACCATAATAAACATGGTAATTGAGATGATATGAACAAATCTCTATCTTCCTCAAATCTTGGCTATTTAGATTTCTTTAAATCTAGCTATCAGATGAGGTGTCCTGAAGCACACACTCTCAAGACTGCACAAGCAGATGGTTGATAACTACTACATCAAGTCTTCTTTCAAGAAAGCTGGATCCTAAACATGCACTGCCACCCTTGAAATAGCTTATTGCTCCAACCTGGGATGAACATGTGTATCAAAGAATGGTGAAAGCGAAGAGAGCTAAAGGGTGATGTGTAATTAACACATACTTTTTTTCCCACATATAAGTTCTGTGTAAAAGGTAAAAGTAGCTCAAGATATCATCTTTGACAAAAGTGAAGGATGGGGGAAATGTTACAAAATAAGTGTTGCCTGTTCAGTGTGAAAGTACTGTACTATACTAAGTAACTGAAAGTATTTAATTTTTTATTATAACATTTGGCAAAAAAGAAAAGGTTTCTAAAAACTTTATCTGTTTACAACCAGTAACATCAAAAACCACTTGTGAGGTAATATATCAAGGTTCCTGGCATTTAATCCAAATTTTATTTTAAACTCTGTTTTTAGTTTTACGTAAAAGAAGGGAACAATGTGATTTCACTCAATGATTCTTGTGGAAAGAAAAATTCCCAAGTTAGTTTGAAACATTAATTCCATTGAATTTCTTAATATTTCACATGTGGTTATATTTTTGTAGGGACAGGCTGTCTGCAGTGGAAAGAGCCTTCTCCATCCTCCCAGTTTTCTTCCCAGACATATTACCATTCTAGATCTATCTTTCAATTCTCTGACAATGCCCAAGCATGGACCTTTTCTGAGCAGCTTCCCTTCCTTACATTCCCTAAATCTTTCCAGCAACAGCATTCCTACTCTTTCCTCCTCCCTGTTCTGTAACCTTGGTGCTCTTCGCCTTTTGGATCTAAGCAGCTGTGACATTTCTTATGTGCACCGAATGAGCTTCCGAGGTTTGAAAAGCCTTCACTCTCTACATCTGAACAACAACAAACTTCAATCTCTGGACCTCTCCATTTTTCCTGTCTAATTCTAATTAATTCTCCATATTAAACTTCAGGGGAACCCTTCAGTGTGCAGTGATTCCTTAACTCCTTTCCAACAAGCAGTGCCAGAAAAAGAAGGTGAGGCTAAGATTATCCAAGAGAAGGGATTCAGTAATATGTTCTTCTATCAGGGTAAAAAAAAGCTACGCATGTTTCCCTGTCTTATTTTTTTTTTTTTGAACCCTGAAATAAGCGCTTGGCCTTATTGCCATGCGCACAAAAGCCCGACTGGGTTTAATATCAGGGGATGTCTTATTTTGGGGAAAACAGGGTATGTTGAATCAACTTTTGTGTTAGTACACAAATAATATTATTGCATGGCTGACTTTCTTGGTTGTGCGTAGGACTTAGTTTTGAGTTATGAAAAAATAATGACTGTGTGAATACATGCAACATCTGTGCATAACATCTTAAAAAGAGCACAAGACCAATCTTATAAATGTTTGACTCTTTCCAGTTTCATGGGGGGGGGGACCCACACAAACAACTCTCACTTTGCTTAAATGTGAGTGACTCAAGACACTAAGGCAAAATTTTCACTGATGGTTTATTGAATAATCAACAATTGCAGAGTTTACATATCACTGTGATTTAAAAATTATTGCAATTGAGGTTATACTTCATCCTAAAGCAAATATAAATTATAGTTTAATGCAATACATGAACTCAGTCAATATGTTCATGTATTATACATTAACAGTTAAATAGTGGACTGGAATGCAAATATAGTCAATTTAACAATTAAAACAAGGATATTTGAGCAACCTGAGTGTATAAATGAAAAAGTTTTCCTTATCTTTTTAAGTTTTGTAAAAGAATGTCTGCACGTTTTATCAATGAAATGTGAGAACCAACATATAGTAAATCAAGATGTAGAGCAACAGAAACTAACAAACAGTGAAGCTATTTCTTAAACAGATTGTCTATCATTTAAACATAGAACTCCAGACTCAAGAAATCAGAACTTCAGATTATGAGACTGTGAGCCACAGAAGAAAACTTCAGTTCCTTCATATTGTGGCTACGAAGAAGCCATCACCATTAGAAAATGCTAGTAAGTGAAGCAAAATATATGTTTCCAACCTTGTAGATTCAGAGTAACAACACAATTGTATGGTTTTTATTCCATGTGGCATTCCTCCCTCCAGTCCCAAAGCTATCACAAATTGTTCCCTAGAAAACTTTTCATTGAGATGAATTGGATTCCTAGTCATCACAAATCAGGATCCATTGCTGCCAACCAGGCCATTTGGCAGTGAGGAAGTTCCTACTTTGATAAAAGTGATGGGAGTCCTTTGAAACTATAATGATAAGAAATATCAGTTTTTCTCATCTTCCCCCTTTGAAGTGAGTGGGGTTTGCAAAATAGTTGCTTTGAAGAGAAAAAAAGAAAAAAATTGGGAAATCCTGTTCAGATTTTTTTGGGTATTTAATTCGATCTTTCTAAAGGGGTCTATTTAGTAGCTTTTTATTGGGGTAATCAGCCCACCCTAAACCCATACAACAGACACTCTCATGGATGCATACACAAAACAAAGGAGGAAAAACCCGATCAGAAATGGTTCAGTCTTAAAACAATCTGATAGCTGATGCCCTAATCAATGAACTAACCGATACACTTTTGATTTTTGTTGCTGTTCCTTATTTCTTCTTTAAGAAATTATTTCTAACACATTTTAATGACTATTATTTTAAACCAAGATTATGTGTGCTTGTCAAATATAAAGAAAAAGCACAAGGAATTTCAGTGTCATTTTTACTAAAGCCCACAACTCTATACATGAAATGGCTGTATTTTGAGTGGCATTGGCCTATTTGGGTGTGGTACAACCCTTGCTCCAAACCATGTTTTTTTAAAACATCACACTGAACTATTAACTAAAAACATAGGTTGGGCTTCTATACAATGTTGGGCGAAAATGTGGTTTGGTGTGTTATGTGATCCCAACCATATCTGCTTTTTATTTTCCAGTCTGTATCTCAGTGTATTCCTGTACCTCAGGCTATATTAAACAGACAATAAACTATATAACTGGGTGTGCATTTTGACTGCTCTGCTCACTCCGCAATAATATTTCATTTTCTAGAGAATGACATCCTTTGCAACAGAGAAGACAAATGGTGTTTTATTTCTTAATAATGGAAGCCAGGTCTTTCATGGAACTTTTCTTCTTTTTATTCCCTGTTTACATTTTGTAAGGGGAGAATACTGAGGCAGTCCTATTCATATTTATTCAGAAGTACATTCAGTGAATTCTATTGGATTTACTTCTACATAAAAGTTTTCATAGGATTTGCAAGCTTGGAAATGCAACTAAAAGAAAGTATTACTCAGATCACCCACAGAAGCATAAGGTGGCAAGTAGAGGCTAGTACCATGATGCAAATGCCACATCTCACGTATTTGCATCACATATCAGAACACAAGTAATGGTAATGGTACTATTTACATGATGGCATCACCACGCACACGTTATCATTTTGGCATAATTGTAGTTTGGTGCAGCCTTCCAGTACATTAATAGCTCTTGTATCTTATAACCTTTCTTTTCTTTGCAGCAGCAGCTATTACCACACCTTCTACTGTAACAGCTGGGAAAAACTGGATCTACTTTGCTGGTTTTGTGCTTTTGGCTATCATCATCTCTCTCCTGATTGCATTGATTGTCAAATGCAAATTGCTCCAGAAAAAGCATGCCAGCTATCATCATCAACGGTTGCCCGATTCTCGCTCCGTTGGAAGCAGCCATATTGAGGAAGGAGACATGGACATGATGTATGGGAGGAACCAACCAATAAGTGGAGCTTCTGAGTGCTATCCAGAGGATGATGATGGTTTCATAGAAGATAACTATATTGTGCCCAATCAAGACTTGAAGGAGGAAGAGGAGGATCTGGAGTTGGAACCTCATTTCAAAGTTGGAAGATCCTTTTAGGAACAGAGTTCAGTTTGTTATGTGTGCATAGAGCCTATTTTATTTTAGAGGTTCCTGATACTTTCATTATAGTAGGAAACTGATAATGACCCCAAATTTGACTCTGGGCAAAGAGGTCAGCTGCACGCCTGCAGTGGTTAGAGCTTAGTACTGCATGTTTTCCTAAATATTAGTCCACTGGAAGTCTGAGTTCTCTCTTACACACACTCAACCCGTTCTCTTGCTTATATCCAGACAGACACATACTTGGTTCATTCTTTTGTATTTGTTTTTCTTGTATACATACATCAACCACAATTTTTTAGAGCTTACATTATAACTGGTGGAGGTTTCGAAAGAGTCTGTTTGAAGCATAGCAGTTTGTCCTTTATGACTTTCCCCTAAAACCCCACATGTGCCTTGACATCAAATGATTGTTTTTTAAAAGCTTGATTGCTCTGTGGGTTAAGAAAAAACTGTTTCCAAGCAGCTGGTGGGAAGGACTTTGCCTCTGGGCCGCATTAACCACCTTCCATAAATGCTATGCATCTCATTGAAGAAGTTTCCTCAATCTTATCACAACTAGTGAGTGCTACCTGTGGGTGTGGGAAGCTTAAATGATTGCCACAAAATGATACAAAAAAAGAAAAAAATAGATCTAAACCGATGTTGCTATAATAACAGTTTGAGATTCTCCTTTTTCCTGAAAACTCACTGATTTATTAAAAGGAATTTGGAGCAAGCGCTTCATTGCTGTTACTAAGCCTTTCTTTATTACAGTAGTTATTACAGCATAATTGGGACATCCTGACAACTGTAGTTTTTACTTTTGCCCCTATGATGCTGGCCTTGCTTTATATTAAGGACAATAATTATGCTATCTGTCCTGGCCAGTGGTGGGATTCAGCCGGTTCTCTCTGGATTGCATGAACTGGTAGTGGCAACACTGGGAGGCTCCGCCCACCCGCTCAGACGTACTGTACAACTACTGCACATGCACAGAGGTAGCGCGTGGGCTCACATTTGCGAAGCAGTAGGGAAGGTAAGTGAATCCCACCTCTGGTCCTGGTGTTGGCTAGATAGGGAGTCCTTAACTTACAACCATTCATTTAGTGAGCATTCAAAGTTACAATGGCACTGAACAAAAATGACTTACGTTCCTTCCATTTATGACTGTCACAGCATTCCCACAATCATACAATCAAAATTCAGGTGCTTGGCAATCGGTACATATTTATAATGGTTGCAGCATCCCAGGGTGATGTGATCTCCATTAGCAACCTTTCCCAGCCAGTTTCTGCCAAGTAAAGTCAATGGGAGAAGCCAGATTCACTTAATGACAGCATGTTTCACTGCTGTTTAATTCCACTGATTTGTTTAAGGACCATGGCAAGCAAGGTTCTAAAATTGGGTGTGACTCATCTAACAATCGCCTTGCTTGGAAATTCTGGCCTCAATTGTGTTCGTAAGTCGAGGACTACCTGCATCACAAAATATCCACCAATTGCAAAAAACCAAGGAGTTAGGGTGCTCATGCCAGCATCATTCAAATGCTGTGCTATGTTAACAATTACTACTACAATAACCTCAGTGTTATTGCTTGACAGTATACGGAAACAAGCAAATTTCCCCTTGTGGAACATGTGCCACTGTTGGCCACATATTAGAATACTGTAGTAGACATTAAACAACAAAGAGAATGATGCAACTACAACAAGAAGAAAGTATCTAATGCCCTAAAATCATCAGGTTTGTCTTCTGATAGCCACAGTCTGTGGATTGAAATGGAGGTGTGGTTTTTTGTCTTGTTATCTAATCATATTTCAAAGTGATAGTAACCAGTAGATTTGCTTGGTGTGTAAAGAGCGTGGGAATTCTGCAACATTCACTGTATATTCTCTTCTCATTGTGTATGCAATAATTATGTCTGAGTAAATTTTCCCATGCATGGTTGGTAAGATTTAATTAAGCATCACCAATTTCTGTATGATGAAAAATCTGAAATAATGGGTTTGTACAAAAACTGCAGTAACCTTCTCATTAGTTTCTGTTTATATTTACCACAGATTATGCAATTTTGTTTGACTTCCTTTGACTTCCAACAATCTTAATCATTAATTAATTAAAATATTGTCATAATTTCTCATCATTTCTTCTTTGCCCCATTCCAGAGTTCTTCAAAGCTTTAAACAGCCTCTTTTGTAAATCCAATAAGAAAAAATTATCCAAGTCACATCTTTGGTTTGTCATTTGTACTTCCTTTTTAAATTTTAAAACCTCAGCTAGTTTCTTTGTAGATCCAATGAAACATCCTTTTATAAGGTGTCCTGTCAATTATACGTCCTGTCAATTGTAAATCCACTTTCAATACCATTTTTTATCTCATCAGATAAAATCTGTTCTACATCTTTCATTTTTTCAATAACATCCTTTAAACAGTCTATCCATAAAAGTAGATATCATTACTGACATTATTGATATTGCTGCTATTATTTTCTGATTCCATTCTTCAAAAGTTTCATTCAGTATTGTTATGGTTTACAAAATTTTATAGGCTTGTTAATCTTTCCTCTTTAGTTCCCTCTAGTGTCCAGTTTTTGAACTCATGAAATTGCTTATCTGTTTGCTGTTTATATCAGATATTTTAAATCATTATTTTTTTATTATTTATTGTTTGTGGTGGCCTAGTGATGAAGACACTTGCCTCCCACTTGGAAGGTTGAGAGTTCAATCCTAGTGAGTGGCAGATGTTTTTCTCCTAGAGCACAAAAAAAAAAAAAAAAACCTGGTATGGCATCAGGAAAGGTATCTGATCAGTAACACTCAGCTCCATCCAGCTGCCCTGAATCTACCTGAATTAAGGGATTATAGGGTCATAAAAAGGAAATTCATTATTTATTATTTACTAAATTTGTTTGTCACCCATCTCGCCACAAGGAGACTATGGGCGGCTTACAACATTAAATTCTTAAGGTTATGATTTCAATTTTTATTTTTTGGGGGGTTTGGGTTTGAAGATAGACTCAACAGTATTTTCCCACTTGTCATTTTGAAAGTCTCTAATAGCTTTAAAATAATTAATGACCAATTCCTGAAAGTGAGAAAGCAAGGCTTGAGAATTTAGTATCCTTTAAAAGTCTCTGCTGTGGTTGTGAAAAAAAATGACTAATCCCATTATCTCCTGGCACTCCTCCCAAAGGAGAACCACTGTCCTTGCAAAAAGCAGCTCCTCTCCTTATCTGGAGAGGTTCCAAGGAATTGGTCTATTCACCCATTCTTTGGTCTTTGCTGCAATTATCAGCAATATTTTCGTAGACCCATCTTCAGTTTGCCATCCAATTTGGAAATTCAAATTACACACAATAGTTCTGTCTTCTGTCTTCTTTGAAAGTAGCTTCTCTCAATGCCATAAAACAGAAGGAAGCAATGATTCATAAGCCTCCAAACCTTAAACTCTAAATCCTACTTAAGAGCAGATTAAACATAGTTATCTTATTTGTTAATGACCTGCTATGGTCATTACAATATTTTGTCCATGAAATGTATGGGATTTGGGGTTCTGAGGAGGCAGTACAGTTGTTCTTGAACGTGCAAATTATTAAGTGCTGTAATTTGTCATTTAGGAAGTATGAAATCTTTTCTATGAGACAGCTACTTAATACATGAATACAAATGTACAGAAATCTCAGTGGGTGAGACTATTATATAAATAAATACATACCTATCTATTTAAGCACATGTGGGAATTGTGATTTAGGACTTCCACATGATTGGACCAATCAAATTCCTCACTCAAAGTATTACCTCAAAGCATGTCATCAAACAGAATAACCCTTCTCCCTGGATCACATTCTTTCAGTGTTGCACAATTTTCATCTAAACTCATCTCTGGTTCTTCCATTATTATGATTCACTGGAACATAACATGCAACTATCACCATTCTATGGATTCCTCCTTTCATATGCATCCACAACAATCCAGATGACACATGTTCATACTTTCTGGCATGCATTTTAGTTCTTTCATTCATCATTAAATCTACACCAGGAATATTCATCAGTTCCATTCCACAAAATTAGAGCATCTTCACTGAGTTTTATTACATTCTATCCCTTTGTCTTAGATTTTTTTTTCAATACAAAAGATATATATTTACAATATATCTATTTTTCTTAAATGTGTTAGTTCATGCTCCTTACTATGTACTCCTCTTACATTCCAAGCCACAATCTTCCATATGCAAAACTTGTCTTACTGCCATAAGGATACTGACTTCTGCCACCTATCATTGCTTTTGTCAGTGTTTATATAAAACTTTTAGAAAAATAGAGACAATGCAGAATAGTTGATAGACCCAGCCAAAAACCCTGGTGAAATACTGAGCTGCAGGGTGAAAGGCGTGTCCTGTCCTCCCTGAAATCCTCCAGGACTTTACACCCTGGCCCTCCTCCTGCTTTGTGGTAATAGCTTGTAGTTCCTCCAGCCTTGTAATTCCTGCTCCTACTACGTATCTTACTTCCAGAGGGCACCAAAGCTGTTTGTGAGAGAAAGGACTTTCACAACTGTGACATTTTTGTCATGATTAAAAGTTTAAAATTCAAAAACTGAAGTAATTTCTAAAATACTACTTCCTGTCTATACCACATATAGATCTGTAGCTAGAGGATTCACCTCTTCCTGGGAGACAGACATAGGTGGGTTTCAGCAGGTTCTGACCAGTTCTGGAGGACCGGTAATGGAAATTTTGAGTAGTTCGGAGAACCGGTAGTAAAAATTCTGACTGACCCCACCCACATCTATTCTCTGCCTCCCAAGTCCCAGGTGATCGGGAGGAAATGGGGATTTTGCAGTAACCTTCCCATGGATTTTATTTATTTTTTTAAATTTGATTTATATGCCACCCTTCTCCGGAGACTCAGGGCGGCTTACAATGTGCTAAGCAATAGCCTTCATTCTTTTGTATATTCATATAAAGTCAGCTTATTGCCCCCACAACTGGGTCCTCAATTTACCTACCTTAGAAAGGATGGAAGGCTGAGTCAACCTTGAGCCTTGGCGAGATTTGAACCTGCAGTAATTGCAGGCAGCTGGTCTTAATAACAGGATGCTTTAGACCACTGTACTACAAGGCTCTTACAAGGATTGAGAAGGGAATGGAGATTTTACAGCATCCTTCCCTTGCCACGCCCACCAAACCACACCCACAGAATCGGTAGTAAAAAAATTTGAAACCCACCACTGGAGACAGACCAATCTCACAATCTCACTCTAAAATTAAGAGTTTGCGAAAAAATGATTTGAAGACCCTATTCATATATTCATAATATATCAAATTTAACACTGAAAGAATTACAAAACTGTCAATATACAGAATATAGCTCCCAGTAAATTAATTAAAAAAATAATCAACAAGAAAATACCAGGGCCTGTTTAAACCACAAGATGGTGCTAGTCTGCTTCAAAATTTGAAAAAAACTCTGGAAGGGATTGAGTTCAAATGATCAGTGATTAATATACCATATTGTTCTAAATAAATAAAAATATGTCTTCATATTCACTTTGTGTGAAAGATAAAGGCTTTTTAAATTAAATGCATTTCCTGGCTGGTCTTGTATTACCTATTTCTACAGAGATGGCAGCTTCTGAAGCAGAAGCCCCTTTGCATATTCTCTGGCACTCCAGCTTCTTGGAGATTTCAAACATTAATCAAATCCTGTCACTAAAGATGTTAGTGTGACACTTGCCCCAACCTTATTCACAGCCCTTTCAAGCTATGCTCTTAATTTTAAAAGGATCAACCTTTTTTTTTGCAGCACAGAGAGCACCATTATTGCCCATATAATTAAAAACAACCTGAAAACACCAAAATGCAGTAGCAAAAGTGGGAGAAAAGAAAACATTCGCTCTTCTGGTGACATTGTTTGTGACTCCTAAACCATAGTAAGAAAAATTGATCATTTGCCACTTGGTTTATAGCAGTTTTTTTCAAACCCGGCAATGTGTAAATGTTTAAGATGTGTGCGTCTATATTCTAAACTCTCAGAATTCTGAGAGTGGAAGTCTACAAGTCTTAAAAGTTACCGAATTTGAAAAATATTTTCAGTGTGAGAAACAGATTTCAGTAGATATAAGTGCCACACAAACAAAATTTAGTGTGTAATTCTGTGAACTCAGTAAATCAATAATTCGAAAAGCAAAAGTGTTTTGCAAATCCAGGCATATTATGTTGTGCATAGATTTTCTTGTCTTATCTTTCAGTAATACATGTAATACATTTAAAAAAAAACCTCTATGAATTAAAACAAGAAGACTACGTCGTCCCACAAGTCAAAAGTCGGCTAACACCTTAAGGCTCCGTATGGCAGCAATTTCAAGCCCCCTGAGAGCGTGAGCGACTCTTTGTCTAAGAGCGCTAGAAATCACTGCCGCAGATGACGTCATCGCATGGAAGTTTGTATTGGGATGTTTTCAAGAAGCGACTGAGTAGTAGTATGTGGACGGGGTGGTTTTGTGAGTTCGTGGCTGCTTGCAAAAACTTCTGGCAGTCAGGCAAATACAGAACAGATGTAGGTTGCAAAACTTCTGGCTGACCACCCTAGAGTAGAAGGAGAAAAAGTGGTTTCACTCTGAAACCATCAGGTACTTTCCTCCAGCACATCACTTACCTGGAAGGCAGATGCCTGGGAAGACTGGGATAGATCGTTGCATATAATACTCTCACTCATGGCCTTCATGTATACTGCATAGTGTTGTCGTGTATGTACTTGCACCTGCAGACAATCAAAGGCAGCCTTCTAAAGCAGGGGTCTCCAACCTTGGCCACTTTAAGACTTGTGGACTTCAACTCCCAGAATTCCTCAGCCAGCTTTGCTGTTCTAGAAGATGCTGCCACTTTAATGCATAGGGGAGAGATGCTCTGTTTGCCCTAACAATGCTTTGCCAAGTATCCCTTCAGTTGCTTTGCAAAGTCCTGTTTACTAATTTCATATGCGTAGCATCCTGGACTCTAAATTTCCTTCCATCAGGTATGACTCGGCAGAGATATTTCTCAGCACTTGCTGCCTGTGATCATATTAGCCAAAGATACCTGTAATTGAACTTGCAGGCTTTTGCAAGTCTAGGTTATGGCTACTATGGTTAAATTTACAATAATTCCTCTACAACATGTGCGTCCCAAGTTCTTTGGATCTGAAACCAGAAAGAAATTTGGCTTTTAGGATGTCTGCAGTTTTTCACTTGGAGGGAGAGAGAGACAGACCATATTAATATGGCAGTAAGATTAAGATGCTGACTAAAGGGTGGAGATATGCTTCCTCCCCTCAATTATATAAATCTTTTTATTCTAGAATTAGGCTTCAGTATTGTCTGAAATTGGAATTATGAATTTAAAGAAACTGGAAAGGGTTTACATTAAAATCCTAAACAGTCCCAAATGTCTAGCAGACATAGAAAACCTTGCTTAGAGCCACTCTGCTGGAAAGGTAAAAAGGGAATATAGTTGACTTTTGGCATAACAGGTGTCCAGAATGCTTTTAATTTTATATTCTTCCCACTAAATTCAGTGGAGCTAACCCCCAAGCAAATGTAGAAAGCATTAAAGAATTTTTTGAACTTTTAATGTTTATAGCAAGAAAAAAATGCATATTCTCTGGTTTTCGCATGTTTTGGTAAGATGCAAAGTGAGGATGATTTTGATGCCATAAATGTGAGGAAATTAATTGGCTAGCCAACTCCAGTAAACTTTTGAAATAGGAATGGTTGCCTCACAGTTTAATAGCTCACAATTATAGCCAGGTTTCTTGAAGATGTGTGAATGGATCCTGGGTTATGGCTGTCGAATGATACTTGGAAACTAGGAGCCACAGAAATGGGAATAGCAGCAGATTCCTCCACATGTTTTTTCATTTGAATTCCGGTAGAAATTGCTATAACATCTGAGAATAAGTGGATAAGCTTGTATGTGAGAACTTAAGTTTTAGTAATATGGTAATTGGATGTAAGCTATCCATAGGTAGAGGGGTACCTGGTGAAGCAACAAGCTGTTACATTATCTTATTTAATTTTGATTTTCAAGATACACACACTAATCAAATTACATTTCAAAAGGGCTTAGAAGCTGAACAAAGCAACATCTTTTTTCTTCCAGATCCAGTATTGTAGATAATGCTAAAATCATTTTAAAACAATAGAAATGTAGCTGTATTATAGTTTAGTTGAGATAAAAGGACCCCCTATCACTGCAAGCATCCTCACATTTCATAAACAACATATCATTCCATTCATCTCCTTTTGCACATATGATGGAAATCAAGAGTTCATAAGGTAGTCCTCGACGTATGACCACAATAGAGTGCAAAATTTATGTTGTTAAGTGAGACATGTGTTAAGTGACTTTTCCCCATTTTACAACCTTTCTCGTCACAGTTGTTAAGTGAAGCACTGCAGTTGTTAAGTTAGTAACGTTGTTCATAGGGCTTCCCCATCGACTTTGCATGTCAGGAGGTCACAAAAGTTGATCACATGACCCTGGGACACAACAACCATCATAAATACGAACCAGTTGTCAAGTATCTGAATTTTGATTACCTGACCATGGGGATACTGCAATGGTCGTAAGTAAAAAATGATCATAAGTCACTTTTTTCAGTGCCATTGTAACTTTGAACAGTCACTAAATGAGCTGTTGTAAGTTGAGGACTACCTGCACAGTACAATTTAAGTAAACTTTACTGACTTTCTTTGCTATTTTACTGCTGTTGAGAAAGCTGGCATTGCAGGAAGGGACAGATATTATAAAGCTCCTCATCTGCAGATGCTGTACATCCATTTTGCTCTTTGTCTGGAGCAAGATATTTCTTGAAATAATCAGACCTAGGGACTTCCATTATAAAGGTAAATCAAGTATTATTTCTTCATACACCAGCATACCTATACCACTTTTGTTTCCCATATATTGCATGAATTGATGCTTCCCTGGATTCACACAGTATGCTTCTCCTGTAAACTTCCTTTTATAATACTACTAATAAACATTCATGAAAATTACATGCCACCTGACTCCCAGTGACTGAGTGACTTTATCTTGTTTCCAGACTGAAGAACACCAAAATCTTAAGCCTGGAAAATATTATTCCTGTCCTTTATTTTCTATCAAGTGCCATTAGTCTGTGTTAAGATGGACGGCCAATAAATTTAATAAATAATAAATAAATAATAATGGCAAGTGGCATAATTGCCATCTCTGGGTTACAACATTCAGGATTGCTAGAAGATAGCAAAAAGAAATATACAAATATAACTTGTTGCTATCATCTTGTGATCACCTGGATTTTTATAGTCTACATCCAGTAGCCGTGGCAGCTGAATCTTAGGGTATTTTGCCATGATCCTCAGTGTTCTGGCTAGAAATATATACTTTGTTGGAAATATGCTCTATGTAGCATAATTATTCTTTAGCATTCATACGTTGGTTGTTCTAAATAGAACTTTGTGCATTTGGGGTTTCTCACTATTACATCGCATAAGCTTAAAACTGATTTAATTTCTACAGAGCTGTGGCTTTCCTTTTTGTAAAAGCAAACTTCTAGTCCTTTTGAAGGCAAAAAAGAAATAGGTAGTACAGTAATGCCTCAGAAACCAACGTCAGATTGAAATGGATTTTCAGTGGAACTGCTAAGAAAGAGAGATGCTTCTCTGCGTGTTCAAGTTGCCTTAGTTACTTAGGATCACACTTGAGAGTGATAGCCATTTCTTTTCCTTCATTTACATGTCTTTTGAATCTCTCAGTGCTCCAAAACAAACATCTTGCCAAGAAGCCAGGCCTCAATACTGACTGAGAATAACTGCTCTGTGGCGAAAAGTTCATCACATTGCTGAGTTTGGGTCAGATGACATGTAGGGCAAATCCAACCGTAAAGTCAGAGTAATCTCAGAAGTTGATGGCAGTCACCATTATGTCCTTGATGGTTAAATTAAGTTTGCCATGCTGGAGGTAGGAGGAAATTGCTGACTGGCCGAAATATGTCCTGATACAGTGAAAATTGCACTGTTGTTTGCCGCCCCCTGGTTCTGACGAGTGGCCGTACGGCAGGAAGTCCATGTCAAATAGAACAATAGGCTGAAGAGAATAATTGCTCCAGCGGCTGTGAGCACAATGCCACTGATAAACATGCTGGCAAAGGGGCGCGGGGTTGGGGGGTTAGTGCTGACACTGGTGGTAGAGATGGCTGTAAGCACTGTGCCACACACCAGCAGCACCAAGGCTGTCAGCAGAAGCACAGCACAATCCGAGGCGCCTCCGCTCTTCAGCAACTCCACCTGTTCCCGCCTGCGAATGCAGTTCATGTCCTGGATGGCAGAGCTCAACAGCTGCTTCAGTAGTACCAAGAGTGCCAGCAGACAGAGTGTTGTGCCCACTGCCAGCCTCCACTCTCCAGAGCGACTGCTAGTACTGTACAGCAAGGCAATACCACCCACCCCACAGGCTAGGATCAAGGCCACTGCTACTCCGTAGCAAATAAGGGATTTCTTGGGCTCCTGGAACCACCATAGCTCCACATGCTCTTCCAGGATGTTCCTTTGTATCCGGCTGGCATGAGCTGGGAGCCTGGGTTCATTCAGGTGCTCCAGTTCCGCCATAGTGGATGCTGAACTGGCTCATATACAGCAACAATGGGCCACAGGAACTGCTGCTTTCAATTGGCCCGGAGGATGGCAGCAAGGAGGCGTGTGGGTACTTGACACATTTTCCCTGGGATAGAGACAATGAACTTTTATTTGGTTCCTATTCAAATCACGTTTTTTTTTGGATGGAAATGATTGAAAGGGAACAGCAGAAATGGAAGACTTTTCTGGCTGAGGCTGAGGCTGAAACTTGCTTCGGTGTTTTGGAGCTCCCTTCTGAGCACGCCCAGATCCTGCCAGTTATCTGTAAAGGAAACAATGATAAAATATGAAAAGAGCTTTCTCGCCGAAAAGAAAGAGTGATGAGGACTGGGGTTAAATAGAAGGACTAGGGGAGACATGATAGCAGTGTTCCAATATCTCAGGGGTTGCCACAAAGAAGAGGGAGTCAAACTATTTTTCAAAGCACCTGAGGGTAGAACAAGAAGCAATGGGTGGAAACTAATCAAGGAGAGAAGCAATTTAGAACTAAGGAGAAATTTCCTGACAGTTAGAACAATTAATCAGTGGAACAACCTGCCTGCAGAAGTTGTGATTGCTCCAACACTGGAAATTTTTAAGAAGATGTTGGATAACCATTTGTCTGAAGTGGTGTAGGATTTCCTGCCTGGGCAGGGGGTTGGACTAGGAGACCTCCAAGGTCCCTTCCAACTCTGTTATTCTATTTCTAAATAGGGTTCATGCAAGTCAAATCAGTTTTTTATGGGCCAGGCTATATTCCTATATGCCTTGTCCAGGAAAGTTGAATCATAAGCTTTCCTTGTGGCAAAATGTTTGTGCCAGGAAAAGCAAGATTGTCTAATAATAAGTAACTTATAACTGATACTTGCCCCTATGAAACCTTCGGATGTATTTTCTCATTTACATGATTTCAGTAATTTTATAGCAAAATATAAACATGCAAGAAATACTTCTCTTATTTCTAGTCTCAGGTTTTAATGCTATTTTAGTAACATCTCTACCTCTTATCAATTTGACGATCATCTTAAAAATAGTTTATCTTTAATAACAGTAACAGTTGGAAGGTACCTTGGAGATCATCTAGTCCAACCCCCTGCTCACGCAGGAGACCTGTACTAGGGATTCGAACTGCCGAACTGCCGACCTTTCTGATCGAAAAGCTCAGTGTCTTAGCTACTGAGTCACTTAGTCATATACTTATACATAAGTATATACTTATATAAGCACAAATATATACTCATATACATATACTTATAATCTCTTCTTTAAGGAAAGATGGGTTTGATATTCTCAGGCTGCCAAACTCGGCTCTTTGTACTAGCTTTTGTCTTGATGGGAGGCAAAGAGAAATTATATTTGCTGCAAGCATGTCTCATGACATCAGGATGATAGAGGTTGTTGAAAGGGGGAGGGGAAGTTTTCCAGTGCGAAAAGGCAAAAACAGGTTCTATATTGAAATCCAGTTTACATCATGTTGGGGTTAGTTTTGCATTTGTTAACAATATTAAGAATATAAAATAGCCTGTTCTTTCACAGATATATTTTTCATAAAATAATTAGAATAATTATTCTGATCCTAGGGCTCAACCTCATGTCCCTCTAATTACAGTACAAAGATGATACTCTAATGATTATCAAAGGACACCCTCTCATGACATCACTTCTGTCTCCAGCCCACTGCAAAGGCATCCTGAAGACATTTGTAGTTGTTCTACTGTCAAGGTGGTATTTTCCATCTTATTTCAACACATTTTGCCATTCAGTGTAAAATGCCTTGGTGCAATTCCTAAAACATTTCACACTGCACATTAAAACAGTATAAAATTAGTCCTGAGTATCACAAAATCAAAACAGCATATTAAAACACAATCATAGTATCAAGGCCTCACAATCGTCCCAACAAAATGGGAAAAGCATAATTACATTTTTATCTACTACACGCTTGTGAAGTATCACCCTGAAAGAGCAAGCAGAAGACATGCAGTGTGCTCTTTAGGTACAAAGTTCTGTTAATTGCAGAAAAAAGGATGCGGCTATTATGGGTCCCATGAGAGCATCTTAATATTTTTGGGAAAAAAGGCAAAAACAGATTAGGAAAGATATAATGCAAAAAAATATCAGAATTGCTTCGGTTGAAGCAATAGCTCACCCTTATTCTGTAGTTTTGTAAATCTGATGAATCTAGAGCTATAAAGGCTTAATGATTATGTGAATAAAAACAATCAACATCAAAAGGAATAAATACCTATACAATATAAATTGAATGACATGCACTAGAAACCGACATATTTTGATTGATAACGGTTGAGAATAGTTTGATAAATCTAAATAGGAGAAATATTTTGTATCGTAATAGAATTAGTGGTCATCCAACAAAACTGAAACGTGATTTTAAAACAAGATGAATTTTCTTATAAAGCACATACTACATACAGGGTTGGGGGAATGGACGGAATATCCATAGCTACTTTTAAAATGCTTAGATTAGAAACAAACAGTCGTTGATTAGACACAAGCAACAATAGTAAAGTATTAATTTCCTTGACTGTTACACACCACCTTAGTACTTGATTATAAAGTTTACATTGATCTACTCCAGAAAGGTTGCACACATGCCTTGTAAAGAAGCTTCTTCCATGCAGGCCCTCAAGGACTGGTCTAAATTTCCTGTTACCTTCAATGTACTGTTCTTGTTATGACATCTTAGTTCCAGGGTGCTGGGTCAATGATTCCTTGCCTTTCAGGAATTCCACACATAGGTGTTGCAGTCTTGGCTATGTCTTCAACAGGTTGGCTCTTCTCTGGCATAAGGGTGTTCATGTCATGCACCAATTCTTAGACTCTTGGTACAAGTCTTCATTTTAGTAGCATTTGCTTCTTGTATTAGCAAAAGCTGATGATTGAAGCAGAGATCCCGCACAATAAGAAAGCTTCTTTCACTGTTCTAGTCTCACATGGTCCCTCATCAGCATCTGCCTCTTGTCACCAACTGGTTCTCTGTGTTGTGAGACAATAGAAGCTTGCATCTAAGCTGTCTTAACCCTTGATACACACTTTTTCTCTAAGAGCAATTGAGACCTGGGCTTATTATTAGCTTCTTTTCTTCATCCCCAGCTTAAGGTACAAATAACAGGATTTAACTTTTCTAACTTGATAAAGTCGTTGACCAGCGTTTAACTGTTTCATACTACTTTGCTCTTCTGGCTTTCCAACCCCCCTTTAGATATTCTGGAAATTAGGCAGGAATCTAGGTGGAAAGTGGATGCTGAATATATTGCAGTATTTAGGAAAAGTAGAAAAAGGTATTTCTGGTATCAAGATGGTGATTCCTCACTGGTCCATTTCAAAATCTTTTCAATATTTAATAAAGAATTTAGATTTTCTGTCTTAAATGGCTTTAAATTTTGTGGCTTGCAAATTCTATGTATCTACAGTCTTCCTCTGTAGAATATCAAAAGTATCGGAGACTAGAAAATGAAATTATTTTCATAGGCAAATATGACGATTATTAAATCTGGATGGCCTTCATCCTTTGAGGCCTATTTATTTTGCTGAGCTCTGAAACCAGAAAGTCCCTTTGTTTAAAAAGTTACAGTACAGTGTGAAATCTAAGATCAGAATCTGAATCTGAAGATGTTCAAGAGAAGCTCCTGAAATGTACAATCTGGCATAAAACCCTTTGCATTCTTTACTGAGTCTTAAAAGCAATTTACAATACTGTTTTTCTTGTTTTCTTTCTTCCTGCTTCCCTTGTATTTGTTCGCACATGAAATGGACATACAAGATATAACACTGCCTACCTGTCTTTGAAAGTAAACCTTCTGCCAACCTGGTGTTCAAGCGATATATTGAGCTACTACAACTTCCATGATTCTCTGAATAAAAATTGTCCCTCAACATATCTCCAAGTCAGGGAAAGTTGGCACTTCAAATGAACCCTGATTAGTTTAACATCTTCTTAACCAAAAATTGCAAAGAGGTCTGTAACGAAGGGGATTCATATCTGAGAGAGAGTGTTACTTTGCTTTGGCTCGGGGCTAAAATCATTGCCCTTTTTTGTATTTTGTCGAATTAAATAAGATAGAAACAGTACTTTTTTGTAACTTCACATATTGGCAATACATAGGGCATTGGAGTCAAAGCAATGGGGTGGTCATTTATAAAACCACTGGTAGTCAAAGGCCACAATTAATGCTTGTTTTTTTTTTTTTTAATCAGAAGGATGCTTTGAGAATAATTATGTATGGGGATCTAACAGCAGATAATGGTTTTAGAGGATATTTAGTACAGTACATAAGAATGAAAGAAGTATAATTAATCCTCCCCCACCGCTTCTCAAATAAGAGATCTCATTTATCCCAGGCAATTGTTTAATAATTTAATCAGAGGCTACTGGAGGTTTCCCTTGCAGAAGCAGTGAGCAGAAAGAAGAGGCTTCTGATCCAGACACAGCCTGACAGCATCAGCTCAAACCCTCCCCTCCAACCGGCATAGAACATGAGATCACTGTTAAAACTATATGGAGATCAGGCCTATTTAAGGCAGATTGCCAGCTAAGCTATATGATTGGAAAAACTAAAGTACTAAATCTAGTACTAAATCACTGGAAGGTGATCAAGATAGAAGATAAATCTCTCCCGCCCCCCCCTCCAAACACCCCCAAATCTTTTTCTGCTAGTATGATTGAAGCTTGAATTCTTGAAAAACAAACAGTTGAACCCCGTGGATGTTAAATTATGAGTACAATATTGACATGAAATCCATATCCACGGCTCCATCCACTTCATTTAAATAGTGAAAAAGAGTTACTATATACCTACTATTTGCCCTGTATGGATAGTGCTCACTAACTTGGGACAATGTTTGCTATGTTTTGCTGGAGTGCCTGTAGCTAGGAGAAGTTAGCACCCAGCTTGGCCTTAGCTATTCAGCATTAACCCATACGGGAAAAGACTTGTCCTCCTCACCATTTCCAACTGTTAGTGATTGAAGCTACTAAGTAAGGAAACCTAGAGGGGAAGAATGGTTTTAAGACTTAAAAAGCATGCCAATTCCACCACCTATTTTGTGAACTCCTGAAATTTAAATGAAAGTAAAAGAGAAACAGAAATACATGGCAATTCATATGGAAATAAATCTGTCTATATGTTGGTACAATATAGCTGAAGAAAGAATATGTCCGAGTGTACACTGTAATCATCTGAAAAGTTTTCAGAAGGCAGTTTCTTGATTGAAAAGAGAAATGATAGCATGTCAGGGAGGCACAGATATTTTCTGGGATGGGCTTCACTCACCTACAGTTGATTAATCACAGAAGATGCTGCTGCCAAAATCTTTTCCTGGGCCATGTTCTTTGGTTTCCTAGGATCCTTGTGCCATATTCCTCTTCCATTGTGGTTGCTTAATGGTCAGTTTTTAGGGTATGGTCCAAAGAGAAAATTGAAACCTGCCTTCTTCACTCTGCCTGCATATGCCTATCAAGTAACAGGTGCTAGTTCCACCTCCTTCCTCCGTCTAACACCAGATGCTTCATCTGATAGGCTTACAACAGTCACTGACCTTTGCCCAGGCAGGTACATTCTCTAGCAGGGTGGGGTTGGAGAGACAACCTGTTGTCCTTGGAAACATTCCAGCCTGATGACGGTGTGTGCACACGTGGGAAGTGGAAATAAGGCTGGTGAAGCCAAAAAAGAAGGATGTACATTACAGGTAGAAGTAAACAATACAGAATGATAGAGATTGATGGCTTCTTGCAAGTTAATTGACTTTTTTTCTTCTTCAAGGAACTGCACAGGGGTAGTAAGGAAATAGTACAGATTAGCATCATCTTTTGTCTCTGTTGAGAAATTGGGAACTTTTGGCAGACTTCTTTAGAGTAGGATTGGCTCTTGAGTCCTAATAGGAACTATTAAATCTGTTTGGAGAATGAACATATTAATTGAACAGATCACTGATGACCCCTAAAAAGACTAGAACAGCAGGCAATGGTCATTAGAAACTCTATAGACTGTTGGAGAAACATTGGCTAATTGGACTGGCTAGAAAGCTATACCAGCATAATATTTTCTGTCCCCACTGCCGGTATCTATTCTGCACTGCTTGCCTGTTTTGGCTGGAAGCCAAATAGTGGTGTCCTTATTTCATGCCTGCAGGTTGATTAAACAAAGTAATTGGTAAAACCTTATTTATGACTTTTCTGCCTTCTGACTTTTCACCAATCAGCAGCAGCCAATCATGGCAGTGAGGAGAAGATGGGTCTGGGACTGGTGGGAAGCTAACAAGTGGCTTGACCTGGTTTGATATATGTGCTACAGGAGGAAAGTACCTAGCGCATCTGTTCAGTGGGCTTCTGGAGATGCTGAGTTTTGACAAACAGCTAGATTCATGCACTCTGCAGGAGGGTTTGGATCTGTTTTTCAAAACTTAAAGCTGAACATGGCAGTGGCTTCAAAGCTATCTCCAGTTCTCCACGGACATAGGGAGAAGTGGGGAAACCCAGAAGATGGCGGTAGAGTGGGTCCAATAACTGACAGGCATGTCCCCAGATCAGCCTGAGCTGGCTACTAGTCCCAAATTGATCCTATCTCCCTATTGTTCCCTGACTCCGTTGCCAACAGAATGGTTGGTGAAGCACATTATATTTTAAGCACTTTGGAACAACTGCGGGTTGCTATTACTTTTAAGGGGAAACTATTACTTTAGTAATGAGATAGCTTACCCCTGCCTCATATATAGGCCGAGGACAATAGGAAAGCAATATAATGAGGATATAGTAGAAAAAAATGTTGCCACATATCAGGCAAATTTGTCCCATGGTTAGGTACAAATTGGGAAATGCCTTCTGAAGAGCATTCAACAAAGTTGGTAGATGCTCAGATCTGTTCTGTTCTGATGGCACAGGCAAGTGACAGGGAAAGTGTTGAAACTGAAGTTGAACTTGTCTGGAAGCCCACCATCAGGGGAAATTGTACTACCAGTTTCTTTCATAATATTTCTAAACTATGGCAAACTCTTGGATGTTTTCTGTTTCGGTATCTTGATTTCTTGTTTGTGATTTGCAGCAACATATTTCCCTCCAAATGGCAGTAGGGTTTTTTGATACAAGCACATAGACATTTTGGCACCTTGTTAAAATCCTCCTGTAATCTAACTCTCATCTAGTTGATATAATTATTAGTTTGATGAATATACTATAACTGAAGTTTCCAAGCTCAATTTAACCAATAGTGACTTCCTGGACTGAAGTTTCCTTGGCAATAATACTGAAGTTGGCCACCATATTTTCTTGTTGATTAATAACATACCCCCTCAGTAATTTTGTGGTATTGTTTTCAACACAAAGATTATGCTTTAAATCTTTTTTAGCTACCTCTCTCTTGAATGTTCTTGTTTAAATTACAATATGTTTTAGCAGGATATGTTGATATTTAGCTTACATTGATTCCTGTTTAAAATGTAACTGTTACTAGGACAATACTGACAATATGAATTGTACATTGTGTGCTCAATAATGGGAATTACGTTCCATATACCATGGATACAAAACATTAGCACCTGTTCATGTAGAGAAAATATCTTTTTGTGACATTGACATGCCTTGCGCACAAAGATTTGTTATTCTACTTTGAAATTCCAAGCAGAATTGTACATTTTGCAACAAATTTTATGAAGCCCACATTACAATTAAGCAGCAAGTTCATAAATATCTTATTTGAGAACTATCTTTTCTCTAATGCTAGAGAGAAATTATATGGCAAAGTGCTTCTTCAACATGAGTTGCTTGGCCCTTTTTTTCTTTTTTTTTCTTTCTTTTTTTTTTTAAAAAAAAATTGATTTATATGCCGCCCTTCTCCGGAGACTCAGGGCGGCTTACAATGCGTTAAGCAATAGCCTTCATTCTTTTGTATATTTTATACAAAGTCAGCTTATTGCCCCCACAAACTGGGTCCTCATTTCACCTACCTTAGAAAGGATGGAAGGCTGAGTCAACCTTGAGCCTTGGAGAGATTCGAACCAGCAGAAATTGCAGGCAGCTGTGTTAATGACAGGGTGCACCAAACCACTGTACTATCAAGGCTCTTTTTCTTTTTGAAAAAAGTTTTATTTTAGATTAAAATAAAAAAATAAAAAAACACAACAACATAAAAAATATCATCCTTACAAACAATTATAGACAGCATCTCAATCGGTTGAAATCATTTAGTGCTTACAATTCTCCAGATCTCCTCATATAACAATTATTCTTTACTTAAACTGAAGATAAATATTTAAACATTTCATATATGCTATCTCATCTCCATACTTTTTTGTCAAACCATTGATAAAATATCTCCCATATCAAATAATATTGTTTATCTTCCTGTTCTCTTATTTCAAATGTCAATCTACTCATTTCAGCACAGTCCAACATTTTTATAATAATTTCTTCACCAGTAATTATCTTCTCTCCTTTCCAGTTTTTGGCAAATACAATTCTGGCCGCTGTTAAAATGTTCACAATTAAGTATTGTAATTCTTTATTAAATGTCTCTGGTAAAATTCCTAATAAAAATATTTCTGGTTTAAAGTCAATATGTCTCTTTGTCATTTTTTCTAACCACGTATGTATTTTAGTCCAAAATCTCCTTGCTTCCATGCATGTCCACCACATATGGTAGAACGATCCTGGAGTTTGATGACACTTCCAACATTTCTCCGATTTATTCTTAAACATCCTGGCTATTCTCGTTGGGGGTAAATGCCACCTGTAAAACATCTTATACAAATTCTCTTTATATGCTGTTGACATTGTCATTTTATAATTATGTGACCACAATTTTTGCCATTTCTCTAAATCAATACTATCACCAAAATTTTTCCCCCATGCTGTCATTGATTCTTTAACTTGTTCTTCTTCCAGTTTTGCTTCAAGTAAATATCCATATAACTTTTTAATTACATGGTCATCTGAACCCATTAATATCTTGTCTAAACCAGTCGAAACACTATAAATACCTTCTTGTTTAAAGTCTTCTCGATATCTGGAAAGTATTTGCATGCATGAAAACCAATCTATCTTAATTCCCTGATCTTCTAAGTTTTGTTTCAATTTAAGTTCACCCTTTTCATCCAATAATTCATTATATCTAACAATTTGCTCCCCTTCCAATACCACTGGATAAGAAAAAGCTTCAATTGTAGATACCCAGACTGGAATCTTCAAATAATGGTATTTTTTGATCTTCTCCCATGTCAAAAACAAAGCTTCACGTATCTGGTGCCTTCTAAAATACCCCTGAATTTTAGTTCCTTTATACCATAAGAAAGGATGTCTTCCCATCAGCAAATCATGTCCCTCCAAATTTAATAATCTAGTGTTTTTCAATGTTACCCATTCTTTAATCCACATTAAACAAACCGCTTGATAGTATAATTCAAAATCCGGTAATCCAAAACCACCCCTCCTTTTAGCATCTTGTAATAGTTTGAGTTTTATTCTTGCCTTCTTTCCCTGCCAAACATATTTCAAAACCATTTTATTTAAGTCTGCAAAAAATTCCTTACCCAGCTTTACAGGAATTGTCTGAAAAAGATACAAGATTCTAAGTAAAATATTCATCTTAATAGTTGCAATTCTACCAATCAAAGATAACTGCAAGTTTCCCCATTTCACCAAATCCTGTCCTATCTGTTGCTTGAGCTTATTATAATTATTTTCTTTAAGAGAACTACATCTTGCTGCTAATTGAATCCCCAAATATTTTACCTTATTTGTGACCTGCATCTTAGAGATCTCCCTCAGTTTTGTTTTTTTAACATATTTTTAGTCATTATCTTCGTCTTCTCTTTATTAATTTTCAGACCAGCAACTTCCCCAAATTCACCTATTTTTTCTATCAATTTATTTATTGATATTAATGGTTCTTCAACAATAAAAACCAGGTCATCAGCAAAAGCTTGTAATTTATATTCTTCCTTTCTAATTTTCATTCCTTTTATCTCTTTTTCTTCTCTAACCTTTCTATTCAACACTTCCAATGTCAATATAAATAACAATGGGGATAAGGGACATCCTGGTCGAGTACCTTTTTCTATTTCAATAGCATCAGTCAATTCTCCATTAATCATTACCTTTGCCGTCTGTTTCATATATATAGCTTCAATTGCCTGAATAAATTTCCTTCCAAAGCCCATCTCTTCCATTTGTAACATCATAAATCGCCAGTTCACATTATCAAATGCTTTTTGTGTGTCTAAGAATACCAAAGCCATTTGTTTTTCAGGGTGCGCTTCATAATATTCTAGAGTATTCAAAATTATTCTTATATTGTCTCTGATTTGTCTTTTTGGAAGAAATCCATTTTAATCTGGATGAATAAAGTTATTCAAGTATCTCTTAAGTCTTTCTGCCAGTATTGAAGCAAAGATTTTATAATCCGAATTTAGCAGGGATATAGGCCTATAGTTTTTAACTTGCTGTGTGTCTGTGTCTTCTTTATGAATCAGTGCGATATAAGCCTCAGTCCATGATTGGGGTGCTTGGCCCTTTTTTTCTGTCAGGAACAATTAGCTGTTCTTGTTAGCTATTTTTAAAGAGGATCTTAGATTTCCTCTTTAAAAATTGTATATGCACATGTAAAGACATGTATTGAGAAAATATCTCACCTAATTGCAGCACCACAATTTAATGAAGCCAAAACTAAGCTATTTTAATATAAGCTATCGGAGGAGAATAATTAGCTAGTAATTATCAATGATATAGAGTTCAATTACATCCGCTTTCATTGCAGGAAATGATGATAGATGTACAGAAGAATGCTGAATATGAATGATGTAATTTGTAAAATATTATAAAGAGCAGTGACCAGGATCTTTCTGTATAAAGTCCTTTAGCTGGACTGGAACTCAGTCTTCTAGTTTTTAGACCAGCATCTTAACCAAACTGGCTTTACAGTGGGAGCATTTCACTGATATCCAGAGACCATAATACTCCAAGCATTTTATCAAATGTGCAGAATCAAAAATCAGCATGTAAGCTATGACAGAAAGTCAAGCAATAAAACCTAACACTTACAGGAAGATGAAGGAAATAGCATGAACCTTTAATTATTATTCAAAGTGGTCTCATCAATGTTATTATTCAAGTATTCCTTAGTATCTGGGTCAATGGGAAATTTATTATATACATAGAAGAAGCTAAAGGAAGTATAACCTTAAAATAGGGACTGTGTTAGAGAACAAAAATGGCAAGAAAGGAGGAGGGAAGGAAAGGGAAAGAGTTCTATGAGAGTGAAATAAAATTATTCTGGACAAATAACAAACAGTAACATTGAAAGTTTACATCCCTTAGCCTGTTTCCAATAATGCCACACACAAGGTTTCTTTATCTCCAATGGATTCTGCTTTAAGTTGAAGCCAGGTGACCAATTTCCTTCCTAAAGCTCTGTGTATGCTCTCACTTGATTTTCCAGTCCCGAGACTGGAAACATACCAACAGGAGGCAGGCAAATCCAGACTAGCTTGTTTACTGTTTCTTTAACATTCTGTCTCAAACAAAAAACTAGACATGCTAAAAAAAAAAAAAAAAGAACAGGAAAAAGCCATCCTCCAATCACACTTGGACAAGATTACAAGTGCAGAGAGCTACATTTAGGGAATGTTTAGAAATGCAGAGAGCTGCAGCATGGAGTTCTTTCTAGCCAGGTCAATGTGATTGTATGTCCCTAGTTTTGTCCATTTCCAGACTGGGGAGTTTTCCACTTGACAAAGGCCGGAGGGCAAGGGCTTTCTCTTGCCCCTGTGTTTGCTCTCGAAGGCCCTTGATTTCCAGTCGCTGCATTTGAATTATTCTCTCAGTTTCCTCTTCAAGATTCAAACGCAGAATGCCTGGACTTAGCTGCCGATCTGGGGAGGAACCTAGATGAAAAAAGAAGCCAAAAGTCAATAAAAGTCATAAACAACTGGTTTTTTTTTTTTGGTCAGAAATCAAGAAAGGTGGTACAGTATTTAGAAACTCAAGAGAAAACAGTGAAAAATACAGATGCTGCCATATATGAAATGATACAAGAAGAGGTGTACTTACATCATCTAATAAATTGTATTGATTGGTTATTAACTAATTTTTCATTTTTGGCATCTGGAATACTTGTACTTGTTGCATTCCAGAATATACCTTTATATATTCTGTAGCAGGGATGTCAAACTCAAGGCCCGGTGCCCAGATCTGGCCTACAGAGTGCTTAGATCTGGCCTGTGGAGCATCCCTAGAAACAGCAAAAGACCAGCTCGTGGTGTCTTTGCCAGTGAAAACAGAGCTCGGGAGGGCTGCGTGTGGCTCCCTCGAGCTCCGTTTTCACTGGCAGAGGGTGGCAGGAGGCCATCGTGGCTGAAAACAGAGCTCAGGAGCCCATTTTTGCTGACAGAATGCTTAGGCCATCACAGACGCCCCCAACATGAGTGACGTCAAACTGGCCACGTCCACCCCAGCCCCCAAGGTCAGACACAAGCCTGATGTGGCCCTCAATGAAATAGTTTGACACCCCTGTTCTATAGCATTAAGGTTCCAACATAACTGGCTCTGGGAGTGCTTCCAACTAGTAAAAATGTTAAATGATATCACATTATAATGTCTAATCCCTAGTGCCATGTAACGGGGTGAGCTCCTGTTACTTGTCCCAGCTTCTGCCAACCTAGCAGTTTGAAAGCACATAAAAATGCAAGTAGAAAAATTGGGACCACCTTTGGTGGGAAGGTAACAGCATTCCATGCACCTTTGGTGTTTAATCATGCCAGCCACATGACCACGGCTTTGAAATGGAGATGAGCACCGCTCTCTAGAGTTGGGAACCTTTACACATATGTGCGAGGGGAACCTTTACCTTTACCTTATAATGCCTAAACACACTAGAAATGCATAGCTGCTGAAAGACCTTAGAGCTGTAGACTGCTGGGTGACCCATGATTAATAAATCCTTTTGGATAACTTAAAATGAAAGAAGAGTCTAGTCTACTAAACGTCATGTTTTTACAGAACATGACAAATTGTCCTTCATGGATAAGAGCTGATTTCAGATACTTTTCTGTTGAAGTTGTAACTATAAAGGAAATTATTTTTCAACCAGAAATATTAAACTGTTTAAACAATTTTCAAGGGCACATCTTACTTAACGATGCAATTTAAGTAGTCATGGTAAAAATGATACTCTGGAGAACAAAAAGGTTGAAGTTGAGCGCCCTCACTTTCTGTCACAAGGGGCATTCTCTTCTTGATTTATGCAAGATGTCACATCACATATCCTGAGGGGAGAAAACTAATGAAGGAGATATGAGGATAAGAAAATTAGCCTACTGGCAGTAGCTTTTGTCCTTCATCTACATTGCCCTGACTACTTGACATAGCATCTGTTTTGAGGGCCCTGAAGGAATTCACTGGCATAATTTGAAGAACTGGATTCCTTCACTTGGGAAGTCAGAGAAACATGTGACTGTTTTGAAATAGCAATGAGAGAATTACAAAAAAAGTGAGAGTAGGAAAGTAACTAAGGTCATTTGAACCCTAAGGTCTTTTTCAATAGAACATAATGTTGCTGTTCTCTTAGACATGAGTCAGTGTATGTAGAAAACTGTTTGATTCTTGCCAAGACAGAGAGATTGGCCCTGAAGGGGTAACTAAGGTATGGCATTCATACACAAACCTTTTTTACCCTATTAAAAACTGTAGGTCCATAAATGAAAGCAACATAGAAATTGTATTGCAATGTGCAGAGAGAAAATGACTTCATTTTTAAAACTCCAAATATAGGCATGCCTAAACTGTTTGAAAAGATACCTACTGTATGTAGAATTTCCTATTAATAGTAGTAGTTGTTATTATTGTTGCTGTTATTTTTATTTGAGAACTTTTAGTAACTTCTGTTACTCCAATTTCAAGGAAAAAAAAGAAAGAGATAATTCTTCCTTCAATAAATGGACATGACTCAGAAGTACCGCTAAGAGTCATCTTATCTTGATTCTTGTCAGAGCCTCCTTTGAAGCTGCAGTAAGTATTTAATAGCATAACCAAACTTTCATGGGAGAATTGAAAGAGCGGGATCTGCTAAAAGGAAAAATACTTTTAATGGAGAGTCCAGGAGCTCTCATCCCTCTACTAGAGACACAGAAATTCTTAGCAAGCTATTAAACTCAGGGGATCCAGGGAAAACATTAATGTGTACTAAGATTCTAGACAGGTTCTATACTGGAAGAAAAAGGAAACAGCTTTCTTTAATCCACAGCTATTTGAGTTGAAAGGCTCCATCAATTGCTTATTATCGCCATCTGGTGGTCAATAAGTTAGATAGTACAAACTAAAAAGCCACTGAAACAGATGAGTACCCTCTGTCACCCATGACGATGCAATTCTCTTTTTACCATATACCCACTGTAATTTTAATTCTGTTGCTTCTTTCGCCTGTCCTTCCTATGACTAAATGGAGTTTTGCCTTGTATTGCTTAGCTTTGCAGCTCAGCCACCATTGAAACAATGGGCATGACTATTTGTTCACTCTCATATATGTGGTTTAATGGGAAAAAAATCCTTACAAAAAAAGTTGAATTATAAGAATATTGGCACACACAAATAGGAAATAGTTGAATCTTTGATTCTTAGTCATTTTGTGTTTATCACATTTACATTTTGTTTCTCCAAGAAACTAGGTAAGTCATACGCTGCATTTTCCTTATTTAAACCTTAGACCAAACCTTGGTTGGGCTGAACGATAATGGTTGGCTTAAACTTCATAAGCAGAGACTTTATTCCATCTCCTTGCTTGCCAGTCAGAACATCTACAGGGAAGTCCATAGTAATAGAAACTGGCTTCAAAATGGTAGATCTGAGTAATCAAAGCCCTGTTCCTCTTTAAAACATGTTACCTACAATATACCCAGATGAAGCAGGACGGTTCCACATACAACTTTGAAACCACTCCTTTTGGTGGTTAGAATGCTCATATATATTTAATCAATGAATTAATGCGTATATGTTTAACCTGAATCCTATCTACATAAAATTGTTACAAAGAATAATGCCAGGAGATTTACATTAGAGATTTAAACTAATTTTTCTTTCAGCAATTCAAAAATATCCAGTTGATAGCATTAATGAATAACCATCCAGGACAAATATGCATTTTTTTTAATTAGATTAGATTTTTTTAAAAAAATTTGATTTATATGCCACCCTTCTCCGGAGGCTCAGGGCGGCTTACAATGCTTTAAGCAATAGCCTTCATACTTTTGTATATTTATACAAAGTCAGCTTATTGCCTCCACAAACTGGGTCCTCATTTCACCTACCTTTGAAAGGAAGGAAGGCTGAGTCAACCTTGAGCCTGGTGAGATTCGAACTTACAGTAATTGCAAATTTTGCAGCAGATATACCTAATCTTTCTCCTCCGATGTTTTCCACAACAACAACCTGGTGGGGTGGGGTGGGCTTAGAGTGAAGAGAGTGGCCCAAAGTCACTCAACTGACTTTCATGCCTAAAATGGGACTAAAACTCAATCTCCAAGTTTTTAGACCAGGACCTTAACCACTATACCAAACTGGTTCTCATTACCTATTTCATGCTTCAGAGCCTCTGATGAAAAGCAGCAAGAAAAAGATAGAATATTACTTGCTGTGAAAAAGTAGAAGGAAGTGATAGTTAAAAAAACAGGAATCACCTGAGGGTTGTGCTCCTGATTTCTTGTGCTTCTTAAGCAGGCTCAGAGTTGACGTGAGGTCATGGACTTGTAAACGAGTGACCTTCAGTTCTCTCCGCAAATCATTGATTTCCTTAATAAGACTTACATTTTCCTATAGATTCAAGAACAACACAGTTTAAACTAGTACAGTTTTTGACTAGTATAGTGAATATGATCTTCGCTTACTTACTTACTGGACTTATAGGGCCATCTAACTCATATAATGGTTCTAGGGTGGCTTACAATAATCCATAAAAACATAGCTAAAATATATGCAAAATATCAAGCCTTAAACTTGATATACAATGGAGTATAGATCCATTTCACATCTACCAGCCTTTGCAGCCTTTTCTGCAACCAAATTTCAATGTATTCTTCTCCCTCCCTTCCAGTTACTTTTCATATTAATATATTTGGATATCATCATGAGACTCAAATATATCTTCTGGGTTTGGAAATAATGAATCTCTGTTTTGAGTTTGTATACAGAACACATTAAAATTTCCCTCAGTTGAAAAAAAACCTGCACTCCCCTTTTTAAATCTGAGTTTGTACCTGCATAATGCGCACATAATCTGCACGATGGATCTCACTTTCTTTTACCACTTTCTTTTTCAGTGTTGCTAGGTTGTGTTCAAGATGCTCTCGCTGCCGTGTATACTCTTGATGCAAGTCTGAATCAACCCCAACAATTTCCACCTGAAGAAACAAGAGCTCAAACAAGCTTGTGTTTAACTGCAAATGGGGGGCCCGGGGGGGGGAGGTATGACTCTCAATTATTAGGGATGTAAAAGAGATCTGCTGTACATAGCTGAACAGCAGGTCTGCTAGACTCTACACACAGTGCAATTTTGGCTTCCACTGGGGAAATATATATGACAATAAAATAATTTATATCAAAGATGCAACCATTAAAAAAAAATCAGTCAAGAAACTTATGTAAATAACCTAATACATCAGGAGAAATTGCATACAGCTTCTCTGTCAGTGTATTGAGGAGGAAATACCAAATATAGTAAAAATATGTCTGTATGCATGTTTTTTTTTTAAAAAAAAACAGATTTTACAAATATACTAATTTATTAAGAGGAGTAAATTGGACCAGATTTTTATTGATGTACATCCTTACTCACCCTATCTGCCTTCTGTACATACTTCTCATAGATATCTCTAATGGACTCCTTTAGTTTCTTAGGCTCCTGGATGAGGCCTACACAGTTGTGAATATCTGTTTTAAATCTCTTGACAAGTGCTTCCATATCTCGTTCCTGCAACCAAAAACCAAAAATTTAAGGCAATATGCAGAATGCTGCTCCCTTTGATACATTTCCTTGTTGTGACCCAAATAAAGGCATACATGTTTTTTGTAAAATTCGTATCAACCAAATGGCACCCAGTCAAAAGGAACATGGTAGATAACTAAATAAATATTTCAGCACATCACTTTGAATTGATTAATCCTTGGACCAATTCAAATAACCTTCCATCATTTAAAAATTCATCCCAGATAGCTTAATAATGATGAATAAATATGCAAACAATGTTTGTGAAAAGTATAATATGGACAAAATATGAAAATGTGAGAACTGGTTGTTTTTAAATTGTGATAATTGTTCCTCATGCAAAGGTACATATATAAGTCACCTATTCAATTGTTCATATTAGGGAACCAAAATTGATTTAACATTACTTCGTACTCATTAGAAAAAAAATGCAACTATAACAGAACTGTAAAGAAAGAAGGAAATTTCAAAATTCATTCACTCTTTGTATGGTGTTCAAACAAAGAATAATAATGGCCTGTACTGATAACTTGTACAGTCTTTAAAAAAAATCTGAAGGCTATTTTGTTACCTAAAGTGCATTTTTGCTTCATCACACAATAGAATAAAATAAATAATGTACTTAATGAAAATGATAAATTTAGGACAAAGAAACACCCAAATGGTAAGAAATTCTGTAATCTTATACTGCCAAGATTTAATAGTGATACGTCCGTAATACTGTAGGCACATGTAGATAATATCTCAGATTAACCTCTCCTGGGAAAATAAGATGCAAACATTTCATACTAACTGTAGTTTTCAGGAAGCAATTCTTGAATCTCCATCATTTCCAGTCCTTGGTGTGATTCAATGAACACTCTTTTTACTCTTAATATACTCACTTTCTGCATCTCTTTGTGCATCTCACGATCTGTAGCTCTCAGCTTTAGGCGCAGTTCAGCTATGTTAAGTTCCAATTGTGTGTTCTGTTTATGGAAATGTTCCAGCTCTCCCTCCATCTGAAGAGATAAGATGAGAAGCAATAAAAGATTACACAAAGTCTGATACCTGATATGGAGTGCTTTCAGACAGAGATCTCTTAATATTATTAATCTAAAGCTATTGAGCAATAGCATCATATATCTATATTAATATACAATGTGCGTATATACACACACACGTACACAGAGCCCATAAACAATTTATAAATTACATTAAATGATTGAATGGGTTGCCATTTTCTTCTCCATTTGTTTTTACACATATTGAATCTCTGGGTCAATAAGAACAAGTAGTACTGGAGGTAGTAAAATGATGCTTTTGATCTTCCTTTTGGCTTTTTCTTTCCTTCTTCATAACATATTTTATAGAAAGATAGAAATGGGAGAAAACAAAAAACGAACCATCCTGGAAAAGTAAAAACAAAAAAAGCATGGCAATGCTTGTCTAAAAGAGCAGCAAGTGGGTTGCATTGTTTATTTCTCACCTCCTGGATCTGTTCCTTCATGGCTTTGATATCATTCTCACGTGGCTCTATTTGTTTCTTCAGCTCCTTAATTTTGTAATCTAATACAAATTTGAATTTCTCCAGTTCCTGATTTTTCTTTTTTAGATCATAAATTCGTTTTTCCTAAATCACGCAAAGCAGGAAAAAAGGTAGTTAAGAAGCAGTAAGGACATTTTAGATTTCCATCAGATAAAGGCAATCCATTGTGATCTGAACAAGGACATTGTAGGAGAAAGGTGCTACCAAATCAGGAATATTAGAGAAACTATAAAGAACTCAGAGCAACGCCCCTTAGAATGGGATGAGTTGATCCTGAACAAAACTTTTCTTCAATTTGAGAACTAATTCTGTATGAGGACTACTGAGGATTTTATGTGAGGATCAACATCGTAAAAAGATCTTGGGATGTGAAAGCAGTTCAGATAAAACTACCCAGTCAACTTACTTTATCTTGGATGGTCTCATCTCTTTCTTGAATCTCTCTCTTGAGCCCCATAATGTCCTTCTCTAAAGCCTTAATAATCCCTTGCAGCTTTTGCTGCTCCAACTTCATTGCCTCAATATCGCTGCATCGCTCCTCAATCTCTTTTTGGAGACTATTAAACTGTTGAAAAAATGTGTTATCTTTCAAGCTGAAAACAATGAGTCAGTGTTTCCTGCAGTATTGTAACAGCAACAAAAGAATCATTTGCAACAATCAATTAAAATTATGGCAAACTGCACATTTTAATATCCTTTTAGAAAGCTATTGCACTAAAAATCATACTGTCTGCAAAAACATTCTGAACGTACTTTCGGTGACCACATAAAAGATCTGAAATTTAAACAATCTTATAGAAATAATTTCTTTAAAATGTAAATTGTAATATTTTTTGAAAAGCTTATGAAGAAAAAACAAGACAAATAAGAAATTCAGGTTCTTCCTCCTGATAGTAAATCCAGATTTAACATAGATCTTTGTGGTATGCTAACTTGGCATTCCCATTTGAGTCTTAAATTCAGGGAAGGGTTTGGGATATACTGATTTATCTGTAAATATTTTTCTAGAGATGGATAGAATGTAAAGGTCTATATTCTGCTGTAGATTTTTCCTGATGGCAATCTCCTAAGAGATTTAACTTCTGGAGAACAAGAGGATTCCAGTTTATCTTAATGGTTTGTAAAAATCTAATATGTAATAGAAGACTTGGGGAGAAAAGCAATCTGTAATATGTCATCAAAATACTAACAATACCCATTTTACTTTTCATTTTACTTCCTCAGGGAATACATCAACCTGGCTGAATGAGAACCACAAAATTTAGATTTAAGATAAGACATTTATTTATTTATTTATTTATTGATTCAATTTATATGCCGCCCTTCTCTGGAGACTCAGGGCAGCTTATAATGTGTTAAGCAATAGCCTTCATACTTTTGTATATACCTGCTTAGTAGGGCTTTCGGCCCCCCCTAAGTGGTGTTCTTTTTTATACAAAGTCAGCTTATTGCCCCCACAATCCGGGTCCTCATTTTACCTACCTCAGAAGGATGGAAGGCTGAGTCAACCTTGAGCCTGGTGAGATTTGAACTTGCAGTAATTGCAGGCAGCTGGCAGCTAAGTGCTACTTAACAGCACTTTAGTCTGCTGCACCACCAAGGCTCTGTAAGACAAGGGTAGTAATCAGCCTAATAACTATTACTGTGATTTTTGCTGATTCTTCTTTCAGTAAGTTTTTATTATAAATATTTTAACAGGTGCTTGGATCTTAAAAGTTATGGTGTTGTTGTAAATATGTTTTTTTATTTAGTCTTAAATAATTTATTCATGTGGTATGCTAATATCTTGATTGCCAAGTTAGCAGAGAAAACCATGTGCTTGCTATTGATTTTAAATACACACAAATACAATGCTCAAAAAAGCACAAAAAACAGAAAACACTGGGCAGACCTTCTTTCTCATGATTCCTGTTTCCCCCTTTAATCGTAGATTGGATTCCCTTTCTTCTCGAAGCCGTCTCTCATATTTAATTTTTATATCCTGAATTTCTCTATCCTCATCTTCTTCAATCTGCTTCTTAGTTTCCTCAAATTCCCTAAGTTGCTGTCTAGAATCATCTTGAGCCTGTTAGGCGAATAAAAAGAATAAAAGTAAAAGTAAGTGACGGGAAGAAAGAACCTAGGCAAAACTGCTTGGGGAAACAAATGAAGTCTTAAGAGTGGCCTGGAAAAGGCAAAATCCTGAAAAATATACGCTACAACAGGGTGTCAAACTGGCAGCCCACAGGCTGGATGCATCACATGCAGGCCACGCCCACCCCAGCTCCATGAAGGGGAAAAACGTCACAATACATCACATGACACTGCAAGTTTGACACCTGTGGGCTACAGTATTCTGGGGATGCCAAAGCAGCAGCATGGTGTTATGGGACTGAAGGCCTTATTTGCTAGTGCCTTCTGATACAGAGCTCAATTACTATCACTTACCTTGGCAGTCATTAGACATAGAAATCTTGAATGACGTGGGAGTTCAGTATTAATTTTAGTAAGACTAAAACTGAACACTCCTTTAATGTAGTTCAGCCAGTTCTTGTTAAGACATCTTTTTCTAGATATATGATTGGAAACACAACTGAAAATATTTAAATTAGCATTTTAAATTGTGGAATTTGCTGGTTAGCATCCCTTCTCAGGAGCTGGAATGCTTACAAGCCATGGTTTTAAAAAAGGAATATTTATAAAGGCAAAGCGATATAAATCAGAACTTAATTGGAGGATATCTATTTGGAAGAACTGTTATAAATATATATTTATAAGAGTTTTATACCACTTCAATCAACCAAAACCATGCAGTTGACAATAAAAGCATACAGTACATAGTACATAAATAAAATAATGAAGTGATTTGGTAATGACTATAAATATTTCTATGTCTTGTATGCTTACTGCCTTTCTCTTATTCTCAAAATAATTCAAGAATGAAGTCATACAAAATTGTGCCAAGATTAGCTAGGAATACAGGACATTGAAAGGTGTATTGTACTTTCTTCAATTCTGCTTTAAAAAGCAAAAAAAAAAAAAAAGTTATACCTCTTCCAGTAAAGTTGCTTTCTCAAGCAACTTTGCCTCATAATATTCTGTTAGTTCCTCAAGTGCTTGGCTTTTGTTCTCTTCCATTTCATGAAGTTGTTTCTCATACTCTTCCTGCATTCTTTGAGATTTCATTTGCAGTTCTTGGTACTTTTCATATTCCAGCAGCAGCTTTTGGTTATTGCCAGATTCTAAACACCGGAGTAATTTTTAAAAATGCGGTTTAAAAATAGCACTATAAAGTGGTAAAGAATGTCCTGCCCTTTCCTGCCTACAAATTAGTAATGAAGGGGCATTTTTAGTACTGTATCCTGTATCTTTTAGAACCTGTCTTTGTAAAGTCCATATTCTTACATTTTGCACTATTTCTAAATCACTATTAGATTTGAACTCTATTTCTGGCAATTTTATGTCTACATAAAACTTTCATATTCAGTTATTTTGTTTCTTTCAAGATAAGATCATAAATAAAAGTGGAAATCTCTTTTAATCCATTCCTTGAGCAGAAAATGAAGACAAGAATGATACATTAGAGGATTCTTAGGTAAATGTTTAGGTGCTTCAAGCTAAATGGTTATTACAGAAACTGCATAAATCTTAACAATTAGGGCAGGGAAGAAGGACAAAATAAATATGAGTGATTTTCAGGAATAGATGCTTTGAAAATATTCTTGAAAAATCTCAGCATATTATGCATAAGCAGTGATCCCTTTCACTATCAGGAAAACCAAGAAAGTTATAAAAATAAATGAAAAATAAAATCAACTACAATTACTTGTTTGGCATGATAAAGTTTAAACCCGAAAAATGTGCATGTGTAACATAAAATTGTTATCTTTTGTTATAAAGACTGAAACTTTCATTCAGTTATATCAGATTCTCCTAACCTAAATCTTGCACCTCTCTTGACTGTTTCTCTATTAATTCTGATAGCTGCTCCTGGTGTTGTATTTCCTGTTTTTCTTTTTCTGTTTGCAGAACCTGAAATATAGATAGATAATATTTTCATCTGAAATTTATTGACAACTATTAATTTATTTAATTGACTGCATTATTGGAAACAGAGTAATGCAATAATACAGAGAGAGATATGCAATTGATATTTGAGCCACACCTGGTTTTTAGTTTTCAATGATTCCATTTCCTGGATGAATTTCTCAGTTAATTCCTTTATTTTTTCATTGTAATTCATATCCTTGAGACGAAGCTGATATTCATTTTCCATCTTTAGTTCCTCTACCCGTGTTTTTAGTTCTAGCATGACCTGAGTCTGCAGGATAAGAAATTGTAAAATTGTTAGTAAAAGAAATCAATGTGTAAATATTTAAATTTATACATGGACATTAAAGTAATGATTGTGCATGTTATCTATCATAAGTATAACTTCTTTCCTATATTAATAGTGTGATCCTACTGTTACTTGTCCCAGCTTGTGCCAACCTAGGAGTTCGAAAGCACGTAAAAAATGCAAGTAGAAAAATAGGGACCACCTTTGATGGGAAAGTAACAGCGTTCCGTGCGCCTTTGGTATTTAGTCATGCCGGCCACATGACCACGGGAGATGTCTGGCTCTTCAGCTTTGAAATGGAGATGATTACTGCCCCCTAGAGTCGGGAACAGCTAGCACATATGTGCGAGGGAAACCTTTACCTTTACTTTTACTAGTATATTGTTATCCTGAATGGTAAAAAAACTAGCAGTCCAGAAATATGCCACAAACTAGCACAGTAGTTATGAAGGCTTTGGAAAAGACATTCAGGTGCCAGGATGTGTTTAACAAAGGTTAAAATGTAGGCAGTGATTTTTTCTGTAACACTCGATGGAAATCAGACTTTGAAAAGCAGGCTAGAAACAGGATTCACACTTTTGAACTCTGGTGTTGGAGAAGACACTTGAAAATACCATGGAGTCAATCATCAAAGCAATCAACCCAGAATTCTCACTTGAGGCACAGATGATCAAGCTCAGATTATCCTAGTGTGGGCACATGCACAGAACTAACTTTTGGAGAAATCTGTAATACTGGGAAAGGTGCAAAGAAAGAGAAAAAAAAAAAGAATGACAAGTAGCAATGTGGATAGACTCAATTATAGTGGTGTTGGCTGTAATGTTTGTAAATATGATAGACCAGATTTGGGACAGAGCCTCCTGAAGAAAATCTATATCTATCTAGACCGGTACCAGTCGGGCTTCAGGCAGGGGTACAGCACAGAAACGGCATTGATCGCGTTGGTGGATGTTCTCTGGACGGCTCAGGACAGGGGTTCCTCCTCTGTCCTAGTCCTATTAGACCTCTCAGCGGCTTTTGATACCATCAACCATGGTATCATGCTGCAGCGGTTGAGGGGGTTAGGAATAGGGGGCACCGTTCTGTGGTGGTTCTCCTCCTTCCTCTCCGACCGCTCACAGTTTGTGTTGGCAGGGGGACAGAGGTCGACCTCGAGGCATCTCGCATGGGGAGTGCCACAAGGGTCGGTCCTCTCGCCCCTCCTGTTCAACATTTATGTGAAACCGCTGGGTGAGATCATCGATGGTTTTGGGGTGAAGTGTTATCTGTACGCTGATGATACTCAGCTGTACATCTCCACCCCAGACCACCCCAACGATGCCCTTGATGTGATGTCCCGCTGCCTGGAGGCCGTGCAGGTCTGGGTGGGGAGGAACAGGCTCAGACTCAACCCCTCCAAGATCGAGTGGCTGTGGCTTCCGGCGCCCCGATATAGTCAGCAGGTGCCATCGCTGACTATTGGGGGTGAATCTTTGCCCTCCACAGAGAGGGCTCACAATCTGGGTGTCCTCCTGGACGCACGGCTGTCTTTAGAACAGCATATGACGGCCGTGGTCAGGGGGGCCTTTTATCAGGTTCGCCTGATTCGCCAGTTGCAGCCCTTTCTGGACTGGGACGCCCTGCGCACGGTCACTCACGCCCTTGTTACCTCCCGGTTGGACTATTGTAATGCTCTCTACATGGGGCTCCCCTTGAAGAGCACTCGGAGGCTCCAACTGGTCCAGAATGCGGCCGCGCGGGTGGTTATGGGTGCAACTTGTTGCGCCCACATGACACCCCTCCTGCGCGAGTTGCACTGGCTCCCAGTGGTCTTCCGGGTGTGATTCAAGGTGTTGGTTACCACCTTTAAAGCGCTCCATGGCATAGGACCCGGGTACCTTCGAGACCGACTTCTGCCACCAATAGCCTCCCACCGACCAGTCCGCTCCCACAGAGAGGGTCTCCTCAGGGTGCCATCGGCCAAGTTATGTCGGCTGGCGACACCCAGGGGGAGGGCCTTCTCTGTGGGAGCCCCAGCCCTGTGGAATGAACTGCCCCCGGAAATACGTAAGATCTCCGACCTCCGGGTGTTTCGCTGCGCACTGAAGACCCTGTTGTTCCGCCAGGCCGGGCTATCAACATAATAATTTTAAATTGAGGTATTTTAAATTTCTGGGATTTTAATTGGAGCCTAATTATTTAATGATTTTAAATTTTAATCATTGTTTTGTTTTGTGTTTTAAATAGGCTGTACACTGCCCTGAGTCCTTCGGGAGAAGGGCGGTATAGAAATAAAATTATTATTATTATTATTATTATTATTATTATTATTATTATTATTATTATTATTATTATTATTATATGGTTATTAAGAGTTGATACCAACTTGATGGCTCATCATTATCACATTGCTATCCTGTTGCTATGGTATATTGCAACTTGCTGTTAATACTTATATGGATTAACAGTACATCCTTTAGAGGTCCCACTGAAATTTGCTATACATGTTTCCAGGTTAATGATCTATCTAGTTACATATATACATACAGTTTTATGGGTTCCTGAAAACCTATGAATCAAGATATCATGTTTTTTGCAATTGCACATACATAGGCAAAAATAAACTTGGGTTTTCTCCAATACCTAAAACATTTCCTAAAAACATGGAGCAGTATGGCTTAGGAGTTAAGCTTTAGGTCATCAATGGCTAAATCTTACACTATAGACTCCATTTTAACTTCTGCTATATCTCTGCTATGGTTCAGAGTGCTGCTTATTGACTAACATTTGTTGATTCTCAGACTTATGATGATCTAAACTTTTCAATTTGAAATACATATAGTAATGATTCTCAAACCAATACCTTGCAGTTATACTGACCTTCTCTTCCATGTCTGTTCTAGTAATCAACACTTCATCAGAATATGGTACCTCTCTCTCTCTTTTCAATCCCCGTCCTTCTTTGTCATATACTTTCCAGATAATTATACATCCATCTTCTGCAGATGTTAACAAAAACTGATCATCAGATGTTATGGATAGCTGTAGAAGTTAAAAAAAAAGAAGCTTCCTTAACTGTGAGACAGCACTATTAAAGAGTGAGTGATGAAAAGGAAAGGCAGACAATAGTGATAATAAAATATGTCCTTGTTGATTTCACAAGGACTGCTATGAAAAATGATAATGAAGGTGGTTTTCTACTTATTTCTTTTCTTACCTCTGAATGGTTTTTCCACTGCAAGTAAGTACATAAAACAGGAATCATCACTGAATATCTTCTTGCACTTCTAGAATATTGTGCATCTTTTATATAATGAGATTCTGGATGTAGAGAAAGCTTAAGCAACTTAATGTCAGCTATGTCTGTGTTTAAAATATATACAATATTCACCAGAAATAACTGCTGCTAAAAGTCTGGAAGTCTGCGGTGACATGTGTACATTCTAGTTTAAAAGGTACATTCTACCAGATTCAATAGGGCCTTAATAAGTAAATCTGTATTATTCATGTTTAATGTTGGCTTTCTCAGAAATAAAATAACAACATGTTGTTATCATTGTGATCACTGACATCTGGATTCACACAGAGTGTTCTAATCCTATTATCATTTCCAAATCCCCAAGAAAAAGACTGTTAGTCTAGATGCATAATGTGGACATGAATTGCAGTATAAATGCATAGGCACTAGTGTGATAATAAAACATAGGATAGATATTTATTCTCACAGAATAAAACTGGCATTTTCCTATTCTTTGTCAAAGTTTTATTGCACTTTATAAAAATAAAAGCAACCTTCACTTAGGCTCTTCCTTTACTATCTAAGCAATATTCATTACACTGGCATTTTCTCTCATTGCTCAATATGTACAGCACAAACCTCTTCCCTTTCTTAAAATGCATTTTATATTAATTAGATTTTTTTCCTCACTCTAGCCAGTTTCACCTCATCCACTATCTACTCTATCACTTCTCATGAACAGTTTCTGAACATGTCCCCTTTCCCCTTCTTGCCTTTTTAATTAGGTACAATAACACCTAAGCAGAAAAGTGGAATACAAATCAGATCAAATCAATGCATCAGTTTTACAAAAGATAAACAGGTTCATGATATTTATATTGCATATACAGATGCTTAAACCTATTAAGGCAATCTGATAAAATACTGAAGTTTCTTTCTTGCATTCTCCAGATAAATGAGATCAGTATGGAGAATAGCAATAGCAATACCACTTATACTTATATACCACTTCATAGTGTTTTATAGCAGGGGTGAGTTCTACTTACCTTTACTACTGGTTCGCAGCGGGGCTGCCCGCGTGCGCGAGCTTTGATCGCACGCATGCTCATCTGCGCAAGCGCAGAAGCTTCTACACATGCGCAGAAGCGTTTTGATTACATCGGGGTCTGTGGGCAGCGACTCCTGCCGGTTTTACTACCGGTTCTATAGAACTGGTGTGAACCGGGGGAAACCCACCACTGCTTTATAGCCCTCTCTAAGTAGTTTACAGAGTCAGCATTTTGCTCCCAATAATCTGGGTCCTCATTTTACCAACCTTGGAAGGATGGAAGGCTGAGTCAACCTTGAGCTGGTGAGATTCGAACTGCCAAATTGCAGGCATCCGGCAGTCAGCAAGTAGCCTGCAGTACTGCATTCTAACCACTGCACCACCATGGCTCTTAGTAGCAATAATTCCAACTGTAGATTGATGATTCATATGCACACTTTCCTCCTCATTACTACAGAAATCTGTGGTGTAATGCCATTAAATGTATTGATATGATACATTGATGTACTATGTATATATATATATAAGAGGGAGAGAGACTACAGGTTATCTGGTAATTTAAATTATGCATAGTTGCATTATTAGGTGCTGTAGTACCTCAGCTCCATTCCTGGAGCCCCTAAAGCACCCCAGCTGATTTTCTTCTGATTTTTCTAAGGAGATTTAAGAACTTTTTGAACCTGCTTTAAAAATCCCAATGCAGAAGAAAACACAATACAAAACAAGCTGTTCGAATTCCTTAAAAGGCAAACAAATTTAAGTATAGGCCCCACCATATGAAAGCTACCTTCTGTTGCTTAAGGGAGGGGGGGGGGGTCCCAGGAAAACTCAGGCAGTCAAGGTAATTCAGAGACTTTACCTTGGTGACTGGACCAGCATGAGCTTGATACTCATTGAATTCCTTGTGCACAGGTAATGGGTATTTCATGGATCGGATGGTCCCAGCAGATGTTCCAGTGAATACCATCCGCCCATTATGAGCTATCACAATGCAAGTGTAGGTAACGTCAAAAGAGGGCACTTCTCTCAGTATCTGAAACATACATAGCATTCCTTTTAAGCATTACAACTTTTGGTAATTGTAATTTGTAGGTGTTTCTATGTGTAGTAATTCACAAAGTAAAGATTTATTCAGAACAGGATTCACTTTATACCAACCATATCCACCACAGTGAAAGCCTCATATCTACTTTCCTTCCCACCCCTCCCACCCTGGTCTGTGTGAAAAGACTGCACTACCTCCAGCAGTGATCTTTAGGAGGAAGACTCTAGGGTACCAAAAAATGATTTAATAACTGGATTGCCATAGAGAAAATTATGAAAACTAGCACCGCTTGATAGTCTCAACTACAGAAAATTATGTATACGAGGTTATTTCAGAGCATGACCCTAACTTCAAGAAATACAATTTCACTATTCCCCACTAGGTATGCATGTATTGTATGTATGCAATGGCTCACCGAAGAATCACAAATCTCCTTGATAGAATGATCAGAACCAACAGCGAAGATGACTTTTGCATCAGGTGATATTGCTACTCCACTATAGCTGCAAGACTTGAGTACGCACTCTGATTCTCTTTTGCCATTCTGGAGGTTCCATTCATATACTGCTCCATCTGTGCCACAGGATACCAGTTTATAATCATCCATGCTCCACACAACTGATCGTACCTGAAGACAGCATGGGGAAAGGGAAAGATAAAAGGGTGAGAATGCACAATATTTAGGCAATTAGTCTTAAGCAGTCTTCTGCTTTACATTATTCCCATTTATTTATGCCACTGTTGGTTCTGTTTTTAGTCTGGAATCATAGTATGGGTTTTTAACCCATGTGCTCACAGCTTATTTATGAGAAAGTCTGATGGGAACACAGCAGGCCCGAATAAAGATGGTCTGCCTTTATGTGAAAAGCCAAGGGCTGCTCTACAAAAAGCACTGTAGGAAACCAGACAAAAACCTTGATTAATTGGATTTCCATGTAAATATATTTACAATTAAGCAACTAATATTACTTTTCAGTCATGCATTCAATCATTTCCCCTTTTGTCACACTGAACGTTACAATATGCCATCACATTTTGGAGGGCTCTGAAAGGTTACACTGAAAAAATTTGAAGGCCATATTGTGCCTTGAATAGGGCACTTCTGCTGTAATCTGAATCCAAAGTTAGGGAGCTCTAGGCTTCACAATTATTCTATAAATTATGATTTATTATGGCAAAGTACTGTTTCTCAGTGAAATTTACATGATATATGTTTAATTTGACACATGCATTTCTAATTATATTATTTGGTTTGGTTTGATAATGTTTTTCACAATGTTCATATCTAAATTTATCCTCTATACAGTATTAGTGCTTTCTTCCTTCTACAGGGTTCTTGTCTGAAACAGAAAAGGAACTGAAGATCAAGCCCAGGAGGAACTTGGAAAGAAACTTACACATTCCAGTGGAAGGAGCCAGCCCCAATAGTTTAAAGAAAATACATTAACTGCTATTGATCAACTGGAAGATCTCTTTCCCTCCTGCCTGATTATAAAGAGAAAAGATTTATGGAAGTTCATATTCTTCACTTCCCACTTGGAGATAGGTTTCCTCTTTGTGTGCAATTAACTTGCATTTTACCTATCTTATAGCTCTAATCACTGACCTTACCATTGTGTCCTTTCAGATTTATGATATTGTCAAAACTTATGGTAGAGTAAATGTGAATCACATTTCCATTAACTGCTGCAAACAGATGACCACCTGTACTGAAGGTGCACTGAAGAAAGAAGCAGGAGAATATGAGAATCAGTAATATATACATAATTTGGAAATTATGCACAAAACAGTATCTAATAATCTTGTACCCCTTTGATTGACAGATAGAGCTATTCTTTCAGGGTCCCCCAACAAGCAATTTTGTCCAAAAAGCTAAATTGTGTCGAGGAACATCCAAAAATGTATTCAGAGTTTTATAAAACCTGTCAAAGAAATGACACTAACCTTTTGGCACATTAAATATTCAATACCACAAGTGCTTTCAAAACAGAACTTTTGAGTTCAGGACCCTATTCAAATTAGTAGAAGGGTTACCCACACCTGCAAGGCTTGCCTCCCTACTTAATATACATTATCATTAATTAGCTATACCATGACAAACTCTAATCAAATCAAAGCTTACTCGCTTACTAAGGATCTGGCTAGGATTTTGGCTGCCTTTCAAATAAAAGAAAGTTATCTAAAGCCTTCTGTCTTATCAGAAGATATTACCTCTCGGCATCCTCGTACAGTGAAGTCCTTAAAAGTCCGGATGTCATCAATAAGTAAATTCATCAGTCGAAGTTTGTCAGCAAAACCAACCAAAACACACAGACCACCAGGGTGAAAAGCAAGTGCATATGCCTCTTCTTGGTACTCTTTATATAAGTCGAGTGTGCTGTAGCAGGAGCAGCCATGGCAATTAATGTACAACACAGTTAATAAAAAACCCTACAGCTGGTGCTATTCTTGGCCATACTTTACGATGAAATACTGGGAAACCAAAGAGAAGGGCCACAGGGTCAAAGACTAAACTATCCAATTCAGTACATGTAAACAAGGTAGCAAAAATAATATAACCATAAAAGAAGGAATTCAGTACATCTGAGGATTTCATGCAGTTGGAAAACCAGTTATTTAGAGAATGATTAAAGCTCTATTCCTGAAACCAGCTCAGTTTTTTCCCATTTATATTTGCTTTTACATTTATATTTTAATAAATTGGCACATTTAGAACTGCCAGTACTATGTCTGACAAAAGTGATATAATTTAACAGATTCCATCTAATTGTTAAATTACCATACATTGATAGGCTTACGGGAGGCATTGTTGCCTTATATCCCCCATTCTGCTATGGCTTCTGAAAATATATTACAATATAAAGCAGGAGATGTATACTTAATTTCATATTTATTTGAGGAGTTTACTTGGTAAGAGAAGGGTTTTAAGAAGGCTACTTATTTAGATATGTGGCACCTTTTGACTGTAATAATTATAAAAGTTATGTAAGGTTTATTTATGCTCATTTGTAATGAAGTGGACGTCTGTAGAGATTCTCAGTCATCCAGGTTATGGTTGTCCCAAAGGTGCTTTTTCAGGAGGCAACCGGACTTTCTTGTTTTTCCTTTGAAGACGTTTCACTTCTTATCCAAGAAATTTCTTCAGCTCTGACAGAATAGTGAGAAATGCAAGGAATCCTTCCATTCCTCACTATCCTGTCAGAGCTGAAGAAATTTCTTGGATAAGAAGTGAAACGTCTTCTTGGATGAGAAGCGAAATGTCTTCAAAGGAAAAACAAGAAAGTCCAATTGCCTCCCGAAAAAGCACCTTTGGGATAGTGAATTAGACATAACCAGTTTTTAGCAGTCTAGCATTCTCTAACTTCCAAGAGAAGAATAACATTCAAAATAAAAAAGGAACAGAGGATAGTGATATGTGTCAGATGATGATTTTGTACAAACAAGGAATGCTTTCACCCTGTGTGGTGTAACCTAGGGTATGAGATTTTAACTGATCCCTTTATCTAGTGCTGTGTCAGAAGACTTAAGAACATTTTAATAATAATATGCAATACAACATAGGTATTATAAAACATTAAGTGGGAATGATCAGCTCTTTGAACAAATTCTTTCCATGAGCAAAAAATTAGGAATTAAGCTAACCCAATATTTTACATAATAGTTTTGAATATTTTATAACATTCTATTTGCATTATCTGACATAATGAGAAACAACATGAACATTTCACCATATTTATCTAAAAATAATTGTATTTGTTTCTAATTTGGACAGCTCAAAATACTACATGGATTTTTGCCCGGATTTAAAACCATTATACAGATAATAATTCTTTCCTAAGCTACCATCATAAAATTAAACATAGTGCCAGTGACCCAGTTGTATTGCAACCACATTATTGTAATGGGAATTTGTTTTCAGAACTATAGAATCATAGGGCTGAAAGGGACCTTGGAGGTCTTCTAGTCCAACCTCCTGCTCAAACAGGAGAGTCTATATAGGTAGTCCTTGATTTACAACAGTTCATTTAGTGACTGTTCAAAGTTACAACAGCACTAATAAAGTGACTTTGACTGTTTGCACATGACCATTAAGCATTCCCATGGTCATGTGATCAAAATTCTGATGCTTGGCAACTGACTCATGACACTTGTGGTATTTCAAGATCATGTGATCACCTTTTGCAACCTTCTTACAAGCAAAGTCTTGCAAGCAAAGCCTGGACTACTGTAATGCTCTCTACATGGGGCTCCCCTTGAGGAGCATCCGGAGGCTCCAACTGGTGCAGAGTGCGGCCACGCGGGTGGTTATGGGAGTGACGTGGCATTTCCATGTAACACCTCTCCAGCGCGAGCTGCACTGGCTCCCGGTGGTCTTCCGGGTGCACTTCAAGGTTTTGGTTACCACCTTTAGAGCGCTCCATGGCTTAGGACCTGGTTATTTACGGGACCACCTGCTGCCACCAGTAGCCTCCCACCAGCCAGTACACTCTCATACAGAGGGGCTCCTCCGGGTGCCTTCGGCCAAACATTATCGACTGGCGGCCCCTAGGAGGAGAGCCTTCTCTGTGGGAGCACCTGCTATCTGGAATGAGCTCCCCCCGGAGATACAGAGGATCCCGGATCTATGCACCTTTTGCCGCGCTCTCAAGACTTTCCTATTTCAACAGGCCAGCCTGGCCTAACTTTAACTTTTTCTTTTCCTTTTTAATTCCAATGATGAATTTTAAATTTGTCTTAAAAACATTGGGGTTGTTTAAATTGTCACGGGCCAAATTATTTAATCAGATTTTATATTGTTTTTAAATTTTTAAATTTATGTGTTTTATCTGGCTGTTCACCGCCCTGAGTCCTATGGGAGTAGGGCGGTATATAAATCTAATAATAATAATAATAATAATAATAATAATAATAAGTCAATGGGGAAGCAAGATTCACAACCATGTTACTAACTTAACAACTGCAGTGATTCACTTAACAACTGTGGTAAGAAAGGTCATAAAATGGGACATAAAACTCACTTAGCAAATGTCTCACTCAACAACATAACTTTTGGGCTCAATTGTGGTCATACCTGTACTATTCCAAATCTTTCTCATCTTTATTCTCTTCTCTTTTCTCTTCTGCTAATCTTTCCTACTATCTTCTCCTATTGGTATCTTATGATTTATCACATTGTTTGTATCTTATGATTAATGATGGTGACTATGACTTATGACTTATCACCTCATTGTTTTATTGTACACTGAGAGCTTATGCACCGGAGACAAATTCCTTATGTGTCCAGTCACACTTGACCAATAAAGAATTCTATTGTAGTCTAAAAAAATGGCTGTCCAACCCTAGCAAGTATATGAAATTTTCATGTTCTGTTATATTGCTCACTTAGTCAAAAGACACATGCAATAACCAAGAAATCATGCCTCCTTACTTTGTCTCGTAATTCCAGATACGGACAGATTTGTCCAGCGAACATGTAGCAACAAGTGGTTTGCGAATGCAGGTATCCAAGCCAGTAACAGAAGAAGAGTGTATTGGGAAGTTCAGGTATTCAAAATGAGCCGTCTCTCCCTTATGAAACATTGTATGTGTTATTGAACAAATACTTATATGATAGTCTAACACAGTGGTTCTCAACCTTCCTAATGCCGCGACCCTTTAATACAGTTCCTCATGTTGTGGTGACCCCCAACCAAGGGTGGGTTCTAAATTTTTTTACTACCGGTTCTGTGGGTGTGGCTTATTTTGTGGGTGTGGCTTGGAGGTCATGTGACTGGGTGGGCATGGCTAGCTGGTCATGTGACCGGGTGGCCATGGCTATATATACAGGGACTACTCAGAGGGCTGAAAAAAGTCATTTCTGACAGGTCCTCGCACTTTTGACTGGTCCTCACACTTACGACCATCCTCACATTTATGCCTGTGCAGCATTCTTAACAACCACGTCACTCATTTCACAACTGCTTCTCTTCAACATGGTATAAGATAGGGCAAAAAACGTAAAATGTGAGGACAGTCGTAAATTCGAGGATTGGTCAAAAGTGCGAGGACCAGTCAAAAATAACTTTTTCAGCCCTCCGAGTAGTCCCTGTGCACAAAAGGACTACCCAGAGGGCTGAAAAATGTAATTTCTGACAGGTCCTCGCACTTTTGACCGGTCTTCGCAGTTATGACTGGTCATCATTTATGCCCATTGTACCATTCTTAACAACCACGTCACTCATTTCACAACTGCTTCTCTTCACCATAGTGACAAAATAGCGCAAATACGTAAATTGTGAGGACAGTCGTAAGTTCGAGGACTGGTCAAAAGTGCAAGGACCAGTCAAAAATAACTTTTTCAGCCCTCTGAGTAGTTCATATGCATAAAAGGATACAGCAATAGAGAGGGATGAAGGAAGGGAAGGGAAATTAGAGTAGGAGTGAAGGTAAGAGAGGGAGGAAGAGAGGAATAAGAGAAAGAAAGAGGAAGTAGGGAGAAGAAGAAGAGGGGGGGAAGAGAAAGTAAGTAAGAAAGAAAAGACAGAGGTGGTAGGTTTGAGGAGAAAGATTGCTGTACAATAAAAAAGATGAAAGGGAAGAAAGCCAACCCCAAACAAATATTAAGATATTAAGATAAAGAATGAATTGTTAAACTTTAAAGAATAAAAGAGAACAAATAGCAATAAATAGCAATAATTAGAAACACACATACAAACATACAACGTATTTTCTTTGAACAGAGTATTTGGCTGGTTCACAAATTTAAACAGTTGTAGGAGGTTAGCACCCACCCCTTTCCTAGAAGAATGAAATATTTTGGGAAATATTAAAAAGGCAGAATATTATATTTCCCTACCTGGATGAGAAATGGAGAAGCATATTTTACAGACAAAGCAGCTCCCACCTTCCTGCCCCCCACCCTTTGTTAATGTGCCAGAGGCAGAAAGTCAATCCTTTGTCAAAGGACATTTGCAACACAATAGCAACAGAAACTAACACAATGGGCCCCATCAAGCCATGTGATCCTGTCCACCATTAAACCATCTTTCCAAGCAGTCTCCATGTTTCCAGTGTCTTTTTCCCTACCTCGAGCAGAACCCAGAAGGATATTTCTTCCAACACAGTATTTAGTCATTTCAATTAAATTTACAATTTCTACATTTCCTTTTTACCATATTTATTCCTCATCTATTTTTTTAAAAAAACAATATTACCCTTCATCCTCATCTCTAATCTTAATCAAATTCAATTTTTCCCTTCTATTCTATATTATACCCCTTCGCATTGTCATCTATTTTTATATCCATCCTCACATTGGTTAATTATGTAATACAGTTGTTTAATACAAATTCAACATTTTAATATAAATCAATTAGTTATATAACTATCTTTTTTGTATAGTAATCAATATGAACATGAATATTCCAATTATTTCCATGCAATCCAATTTCTTACAAATCAATTAATTATATTTACCAGTAATAATAAACCAAATAATTTCCCCCATATATTCCTCCAAACCACAACCATTTCTGCTTTCAGAAATATACAATTAATAGTATCTCAATTATTACAATTCCCTAGTTAAATAGAGCTTTTTTTCTTTTGTGTTTTAAAATCTTGGAACTCTCCTCTTTTGCCATTGTTTGCAGTTTTGTACCTACCTTTTTTGGTGAGGAAAAAGAAAAAGAAATCTCTCTGCCTCATTTTGTCACGTTGCAGCTAAGACCCTGCTTTTGTTTTCTCTTTTCAGCATAGCTAGAGGGAAAAAAATTTGCTCCAGGAATTTATCTCTTTGCAGCTAGCTCTTTGAAGTCCCGTGGCAAGAATTTAAAGTTTTTTTTCCCTCTAGCGATCAGCTGGGACTCCGGAGGCAGCAATAGATTGGGAGTCGGCGGGGTAAGCGAATGGTGACCGGGCGATCCAACAGAGGCAGAGGGTGAGGGTGAGTGAAGGCGTGGGGGGGGCGAGAGAGGGCTTTGGCGACCCCTGTGAAATGGCCGTTCGACCCCCAAAGGGGTCGTGACCCCCAGGTTGAGAACCACTGGTCTAACACTAAATCTACCAAACCTTCTCAATGGGAACAAATTCTCTATCAGAACAAAATGTGCAATGACCTTAGCTTTCAATTATCATCAAAAAGAAGAAAGCAAAGAGATTATATCAATGTACTTCAGCAGATAGCTAAACCTATCTGGATTTAGTTACTAGGTCCAGGATCAAATCTTGGTGGGGCACCAAAAGTGGTATTCAGGAGGTTCTGACCAGTTCTAGAGAACCGGTAGTGGAAATTTTGACTAGTTCAGAGAACCGGTAAATACTACCTCTCACTGGCCCTGCCCCCATCTATTCTCTGCCTCTCGAATCCCAGCTGATCGGGAGGAAATGGGGATTTTGCAGTAACCTTCCCCTGGAGTGGGGAGGAAATGGAGATTTTACAGTATCCTTCCCCTGGAATAGGGTGGGAATGGAGATTTTACAGTATCCTTTCCCTGCTACGCCCATTAAGCCACATCCACAGAACCGGTAGTAAAAAATTTTGAATCCCACCACTGTGAGGCACCTCTGGGAAATTCCAGGACTTGTGCTACAAGGGAAGTAAACATCCTTCCCCCCCCCCCCCCCCCCAAAAAAAAAGCCAATGCCAAACCATTTCTATCCCTTTGCCGAGAAGACTGCATGGGCATGTCCATAAAGTTGCCAGGTTGACTTGAAGGAGACTTCACATATTTATATTGTACCTGAATCTACACAAATTACCCTCAAGTAACTTAGCTAGAAATAGCCACTTCTAAAACATCTGCATGTTTTAAACAGATGAAATTACTCAAAAAAATGAAAAGAAAAAGGTTTTCAACAAATATCCAAGCACAGTATTAAAAGAATCCTAATAGATGTTCAAGCAGAAAGCATATTTCATAATAGCCCTCCTATTGGAAAAGTCTGGTTATGGATACCTGCCAATTTGTTCTTATATTGAAGAGCTGTCAACCTTAAAATGGAATCTATTACGAGTGGATGAATCCAGCTCAAAATGTTTAGGGCTTTAAAGACAAGAACTAGCAATTTAAGCTGAATTCAGAAATAAAATGCCGATGTATGAACAAAACAATATGCCCCAATTTCTGGATTGTAAAGAGTTATTTTATTGTTATACTGCCAATTACCTGAATTTCTGATCTTCTTTAAAAGCAGTGTGTCTAGCCATTTTTAAAAAGTTGCCTCTTGCCCTAACCTCATTCCATATTAAGGTATGATTGGTGGATATTTTTCTGCAAACTGGTAATACTTTGTGGGATGGGAGGGAAATCTGTGGAGGCTCTCTTAATATGCCCAGAACACTGTAATTATATTTGTTGGTACAATACCTGTAACAGGGTAGGGATCTTTAGTGGGAGCAGCAAATTTTCTGCTCACTGAAAGTGTAGTGAATAATATTTTAACTCAACCATGAGGATGTGTCTGATGCACACTTATTAAGAGTGTTTCTACATTGCAGAAATACAATTTTAAATGTTGCCTGTGTAGTACTTCTTTTCATTGTTTGAACTTACTATTTATTTATATTTATATTTCTAAACCTCCCATCTCCCTCAGAGGGGGGCTCTGAGATAACTTACTTTAGTTAACTCAGCTGATGACATGGAAAGATAATACACCTGATTTTTAGTTGTGCTGATAAGAAGTGTCTCTTCTGCAGGGCTGAAGGCAATACACACAACCTCTTGTTTATCTGATTGGTTTGGATCATTGCTGCATGGATCTTGAGGAATCTATAAAATAAAATAACCACATTAGACTTTGTTTCCTTAAATATATCCCTACAGCAATTCTGCAGAAAAATAGTAATTAAAAACACATCTTAAATAGCAATAGCACTTAGACTTATATAATGCCCCACAGTGCTGTTCAGCATTCTCTGAGTAGTTTACTATGCCAGCATATTGCTTTCAACAATCTGGGTCCCCATTTTACTGACCATTTTACCGAAGGATGGAAGGCTGAGTCAACTCTGAACCCCCTCAAGGATTGAACTCCGGGCTGTAGGTGGAGTTTGCCTGCAGTACTGCATTCTAACCACTGCACCATCATATTTAAAACTTGAATATTGATCTCTATGGGATGACTAATAATCACAGTGCACAATTCATTTGTGCTACAAATAAGCACAATTTTCTCTTAAGTGTGGCCCTATGACTAACCATATATGATGGACCGGAACTAGGTGAGAGGATTACATAACAACTTTGTCACTATCAAACACTATAGTATGTTTTTTGTTTGGTTTGGCAGCATCCCTTTCAGTCTTCTCTTTCCAAGCATCAGTTTTACTAGTCAGGTCTAGGAAATAGTGTTTCACAGTAGCAAAATGAAGGATTATACCCTTCATAACTTTTACGTACCCGAATCTCTCGACTTTCCCGGTAACCATCCTTCTCATCTGATTTCTCAAACAGTAAAATAATACCTGGACCAGCAGAGCAAGCAAATCCTTTGGAATATGCAGCAATAGCAGAGACTCGGGGCAGAGAGGTTTGCTGCTGCCCTTCAGTTTCAGAAACTGCCTCAGTAGAGTACTCAGGGGAATTAGTAACAGGAAATTCAATGAGGCTTGAAAAGTAAATGAGACAAAGAGAGCAATTAAGAATTTCAAATATTTGTTGTATAGTGTGTAAAAAATAATTGTCCTCCTTTATTTTAAGATAGTTGTTTTCCCAATATGTGATTTTAAAGTTGCTGTGCTGTATACATTTCTAAGATTTAAAGTATAAGATTTAAAGTAAAGTATTTCTGAATAAACACATTTTACAAACCAAGAATGTTTCCTGGAAGCAAAATACTCAAAGATAATAACTTGATCAAGGTCATCGTACAATAATAATCATATAGCTTTATCAGAAACTGGAGATTTAGTCCAATTGTTGAATTATGCTTATTTTTGATCTTTGATTAAACAATTTGCAGAAATCTCACCTTTCTGATTCTATAACTGGTTCTTCATTCAACATTTCAGTTGGCTCTTTCCGCTCAATACTTGTCTCCCACCGTAAATCACCAGAATCAAATAAATAGAGTTTGCCTATATCAGTACCCACAATCACTTTATCTTCAGATAGCCAGGCATGGGACAAGTAGTTTTGGGGCTCTCCCCGTAAGAAATTGGTCTGCTTTAAGGATCCTTCTGTGTATTTGTATAGCTTGAAAATACCATTTCCTATGACACAGACTTGAGTATTATCCTGAGGATTGAAGCTCACCTGAAAACAAACACACATACACAATCATTTGATAATTATTATTGTATGTGCAATTCAATTAATTGATTTAATTCATTAAAATCAAGGGCAACACAATTCTATTATATTTAGTGTATATATATATATATATACATACAGTATGTTAACCTTACTATGCAGTCCAGACCAAGAAATCCACAGGAAGGCTAAACTTATTTTTATTGGGATTGACTACCGGTATGTTAACAGAATCTTGCAAATGTAATTATTCAGTGCCCCCTTCTTCCTTCTTATACTCCACTGAATTAGGAAAGTACCAGTAACTACCTGAATCACTTCTGGATGTTAACTCATAGTTCTGGACCTAAAAATGTTTCAACCCACCTTTGCCTTGGTATAATTGTTCATTTTTTAAATAGTAATGTCATTAACATTATCAAATTAATTTATTTATAACAATTAAATATATAAACTGAAAAAGGCAGAAAAGTAAAAAAAGTAGAAGTGCAGAAGAGAGAAAGGGAAAAAGAGAAAAAGAAAATTAAAAATATAGCAAAAGAAAAAGTATTCATGTGACTTATCATCTCCATCACAAGTATAAACAATTTTGTAACACCTTGTCTTAAAATAAATTATTGAAGAACCAATCTATTCATCAGCTTTTCATTCTGCCAGAGTTGTTGATTCCACTTTACAAAGCCATCTACAGTCTGCTATTTCTTCCTTCAGATGCTGCCATGGTACCAGTTCCTGTATATTTCTGTCAAGGTCATTTTTCCTACTCTCTGTACCATGTATAGATATATTTATTAGATTTGTATGGCGCCAAATCCAGATTGATTCATGGCAGCTTTTTGTGTAATGATAGCTAAATAAAAAACCCATAAACAAAAATTAATATGGTTTAAATATTATAGACTTATAATGAGAGCCATTTGTTCCTAAAACATAGGAAAAAAACCAATTATTTAGAATTTTAAATTTTTAAACAATATAAGAAAGATGTTTGCCTGACCTCTTTTACAAAAGGAACAACTTTATGCAAATTTCCACTGCTAGGCCAGTTCCTAGTCTGGAAGCCAATTTCCTGCACATACTGAACCTCAAGATGCTATTAATTGGTGATAAGTCCAAGTGTAATAAGATCACATTCATACATGATATAGTGATGGATGAATGGGCAAACCTAACATTATCCCCGAGGAGTGGTTCAGCATAGGCTTCATACTCAGTCATGCAAGTTGATTACTTTATGTCATCAGACTTTTTTCTTTTTGTTCAGCATTTTTTTTTCTTAGCCTGAAATCTTTACACACTCATGAAAAGGATGTCTTTCAAATATTTAGACATTATTGTTCCCCATTTAGTTAAAAGCAAAATTGTAGCGGTCATTCTACATATAACTTAATTCAGTACTACATCATTAACATTTTGCACTACCCACCTCAAGTTAGAGGAGAGAGTTGTTCAGCTGTTCAAAAATGAAGAAAACTAATTTCGCACAACTTAAGTATAATGAATGCATTAAAATATTTTATTAATTATTTTAATAAAAAATAATGGCTTTTAATTAAATATTACAACAATGATAATAAAAATAATCATTTTTCTCCGAGTCCAATAGCATCTTGTGGGAGATAAAAAACTGATCCAAAAAATAATGACAAAAAGATGTGAACATAAGAATTTTAGGCTATAAAGATTTGACAACATTATCATCACAGAACGAACAAATTATAGTAATTAAAAAATAATAGATTGGTATATTGGAAATTTCAGATAAGTAGTATGATATTTATCCTACACTCCTTTATAGTTACATAATTCTCTGTCCATAAACTCAAATAAAACTCTTACTTTAATTGTGAGCACTATTAGTCACATAATTATATCATGTAAGGGCTGGAAGATATCTTAGAGATCATCTAGTTAAACTGACAGTCATGACTCCAAAACACAAGCAAGAATTTTTGGATTAGGGCAATACCATGTTTGGATTGTTATACAAGTGGCAGCAACAACAGAACAAGCTGTCCCAGGTTTGCCAATCTGCAAACTATTGAAATTTCTACCATTTTTGGATGTATCAAGACAAATACAGAATAGAGATAATTGGAATTGCACACTGAAGCTATCTTTACAGTAACAGATTTTTTTCAATACTGTATCCAGAGGGCCAACATCATTACTGACACTTAATTGTTCCCAAGATATTACTTATCTTCAACTTACTTGATAAAGAGGATTATTCTGAACATCAACCCTAATAATTGCCATTGTTCTTTGTTTTTCCCACATCCAATAGGCAAGCTGTGATTCAGGAGGCCCTGCCTGTGCCACTAAATATTTGGAATCGGGAGAAAAAGCCAGGCTGATAAATTCCTGCACAGCAAAATCAAAGGTATTCAGAATTTTCCGCTTCTTGCATGGGACGGATGACAGTTCATAAATTGTGATAGCTGGTTTATCTTGAAGTGTCTCTGAAATGGCCAGATAGCGTCGATTGGGACTTATTGCTAGTGCAAGCATCCCTTGGCTTTTTTCTGAGCCTACATAGTACATAGACAAAAATATGAAATTCCTGTAAGCTTAACATTGTAATGTTAAATTTTGATTAGGGACAAAATAGCACCAAATTACAATATTATGGTTATCCATATAAATCATCTGATTTTCTAATAAACACTTTAATACATCTACAAGTAATAATGCAATTAAGTAAATTATGAGAAATCCATAAAATGCTTAAATGCTAGTTCTGCAATATAATAGAGGTAGAAATTATTGACAGAATTCTTAATTTACTTGCTCATCATTGGCTCATATTTAATTGCATCATGCAAATCACTGCCTCATTTAGATTTAACTCTAGTGCCTTGCAATTCACATTACTCAAGTGAATTGAATTAGCTTGGCCTCAAACAATTTCTCCTGTCCTTTTTGGCATATTTACATGAAAACTGGAATAATTCATATAGGTTTTAAACTACTATAATCATATTATATACAGATCTATCAACTGTGGCTAGTTTTACAGTATTAACTATACTAATTTAAATCTAAGATTTAAGAATGTAACTATTTCCAATAAACAGTTATTTATCTGTGACAGTAAACAGAAGATAAACAGAAGCAAAAGCATCCAATCCTGAGTACATTAAACAAAAGCCAAAGCTTGGTAAACATTAAAAAGTAAACTGGAAGTTCATATTGCCTATATTTTTATTTAACCTGTAAAGTATATTGTAAAAGACAAAGATATTATTGTATTTTGTTTATTAGCACTGATGATAAACAAGCAGTATAGTGAAAACAAACTTTGTACCTCACATTTGGAAAGAATGAATCATGTAAAATAGCTATCTTCCCCCAAATTGTTATCTCAATATGCTACTTATGAGAGCCAGTATGATTAATGTGTTGAATTATGATGTTGGAGACCCATGTTGTAATCTATTCTCATCCATAGAAGCTCACTGGTGACTTAAGGTCAGTCACTTTCTCTGAGACCAACTAACATTGGACTTAACACCATACATAGTTTTAAAGTTTATGAGCTTATAGTGGTCCTTGACTTATGACCACAATTGAGCCCAATTGTTGTTAAATGGAACATTTGTTAAGTGACTTTGTCCCATTTTACAATCTTTCTTGCCTATAGTTATTAAGTGAATCACTGCAACCGAGAAGTTAGTAGCCTGGTTGCTAAATGAATCTGTTTTCCCCATTGACTTTGCTTGTCAGAAGTTTGCAAAAGGTGATCACATGACCTTGGGACACAACAATGGTCATAAATATGAACCAGTTGCCAAGTATCTGAATTTTGATCACACGATCATGGGGACACTACAAAGGTCGTAACTGAAAAATACTCATTAATCACATTGTTCAGTGCCATTGTAACTTTGAACCGTCGCTAAACGAACTGTTGTAAATTGAGGACCACCTGTATTTAAATCCTGCAAGTGAAGAGAGAAAACAACAAACAATATATAAGAACCATTATCTCTTTGTAAGAGTATTATAGTCAAAGGAAACAGTTTCAAGGGTGTAGAACTTTCCCCTTCAGAGCTGAAGAAGCTTCTTGGATGAGAAGTGAAACATCTTCAAAGAAAAACCAAAAAGTCCAGTTGCCTCTTGAAAAAGCACCTTTGGGTTTCTCCTTTCTTGTATCGGAATCAGAAATGATAGAGGGAAAAGGAGGGAGGGGGATTAGCTAATTTACCTGGGATGAACTTCTGCCATTTCTGTTCTATGTGGTATTTCACACAGCTATTTCCCGCGGGGTAGACTATTATCTGCTCATCAAAAAAGCAAATATTATTTGCTACACGAGACTGGAACCCAAAGATGTGGAGAGCCTGAGCCACAATCACTGACATGGCGACTGAATTCAGAAAGCTGTGTGAGAAAGAGGAGAGACAAACGGGAGAGGATTTATTAGGCGGAGGGGGTCTTTCCCTTCACGGATAAACCTCCCTGGGACGGGGCTCTTCGGCTACTCTCGGCGGTCTCGCTCCTTCTGTTCGTTGCTCGCTCCGATCCGTTTTCAAAAATTGCTACCAACTGCCCAGAATTCTCCCTCAGGACCTCAGCCCCGCTCGCGAAAAGAGTAGGAAGAAGATGCGCCCCTAAGGCTGAGCGCGAGGGAAGAGAAGGGGTTGCCATGGCGACAGCGTCCCCAGGACGAGGCTAACAATTTGGCGGAGCGGAACCGGAAATAGATGGAACAGCCACGGAAAGCGGAAGTCCCTTTTTTTTTTTTAACAATTCCTCGTGGTGGATGGCTGAAGGGGTTTTTTTCCGGGCTAAGTTGAATTCACCGGGGGACCGGTTGATCAAAGTGAGTAGGACGCCTTTAGAAATTTAAAAAGAAACATCTAAAGCTCGCAGACAACAAAAGCATCGATCATAGCTAATCTAAAATAGAGACCGCATCGAATTTCTTAAGCAGATAGTTAATGGAGTGGATTCCGAAGAATGGAAGGAATTTTAGATTTGGTTTAATGCAAAATTAATAATTGGAGAGAGAGGGGTAATTGGACATTCAATAGGCTGTAGATGATCATGTTTTATATTTTGTTTATTTTAAAAGCAAAAAAAAAAAGATGGAAATTACAAAATACCGATATGACATGGAATACCTTTGCATTTAATTTAAAGTGACTGTTCCAAGGGGAGGGGGATTTCCTTATATAGAGGCTTGGATTAAAACAAATATAAAGCAAAGTCATGATAAAAGGCGAAAGATTTATACGATCTGAAGAGAAACCAGAGTATGATAGTTAAAACACTTTAGTACTTTTCACAAATACTTTTAGTACTTCATGACAGTTAAACACTTTAGTGCGTTCAATAGTACTTTTTAACTATTAAATCAGGTTTTAGATTAGTTGAGAGTTATGTTTGATAAAGCATAATTATTTTATTTTTTATTTATTAATCATATTTCTATGCCACCCATTCTCCGAGGACTCTGGACAGTATGCTAAATAGCATATTGCCCCCAACAATCTGGGTCCTCATTTTACCCACCTTGGAAGGATGGAAGGCTGAGTCAACCTTGAACTAGAAGTCAGCTGAAGTAGCTGCAGTACAGCACTCTAACCACTGCGCCACCTCGGCTCTATAACTATAATCATAGTTAAAGAGTGTAGAATCCTTATTTTTAAAAGAGTCCAGGTCAAATGTAGTAACAGGTCATGTACAGAATTGTATTTGAAAAATATTTTCCAGGTTAAATTGAATTTGACATGTTGTTTTTCATGTATACAGTTATTTTAAACATTGATGCATAATAGCTCCTAATTTAATAGAGCTTATGTATGGATGGGGAAAACCTCATCAATTAACATTGTCTGTGCCTTGCTGAGGGAAGAATGAAGTTAGCAGTCCAATTCTGAATTTGTTCCATGGCTTGAATTTGCAGTATGTTGTCTGATTATTTTCTTGGTTTTGATGTAGCTTGGAGGCAAAATCCAAACATCTCAAAAAGCAGTCTAAGATGCCGCCCATAGCAATGGAGCAAGAATTGTCATTATCCTCTGATTCTGAAGAATCTGTTATAGCAGATCAAGAGGTATGTTTGGCACCTGAGAAATACCCCAATATTCTAGTAGTGTGTAAACTATAGGAATGAAACATTAAATTAACATTTAAGCTGAATTTTAAATGATCTTGTGTGAACTGATAAATGCAGGCTGATATGGAGCACTGCTGTTTTGGAACAGTGCTTTGGAGGTCTTTAAGCAGAGGTTGGACAACCATTTGCCTGAAATGATATAGGACCTGCCTGAGCAGGGGGTTGGACTAGAAAACCTCCAAGGTCCCTTCCAACTCTATTATTCTGCTTTAATTTGTCTAGGACAATTATACACAATTTCAATAATCTTAAAATTTATAGCTGCTTTAGATTACTTGTAGCTGCATTGTAATCAGAGATATGTGTTTATTTAAATAGCTAAAATAATTCTATTTAATATTTATACAAGGTGTTCCAAATATTCAAAACATGATTATCGTAAAGGTAGAGATATCTGTAAGGGAGATTCTATAGAGATTCTCAGTCATCCAGGTCATGGTTGTCCCAAAAGTGCTTTTTCAGGAGGCAACTGGACTTTCTTGGTTTTTCTTTGAAGATGTTTCACTTCTCCAGAAGTTGGAGGAGCTTCATCACTGGAAGCTTTCAAGAAGAGACTGGATTGCCATTTGTCAGAAATGGTGTAGGGTCTCCTGCTTGGGTGTGAGGGGGAGAGGGGGCAGGGTTGGACTAGAAGATCTACAAGGTCCCTTCCAACTCTGTTAATCTGTTAAAGCTTCTTCAGCTCTGACTAGATGGTGGGGAATGGAAAGATTTATATTCCTTGCGGACAGCTGGTCATTTGCATCCTTTTAGAGTAGCGGTCACCAACTGGTAGTCCTGAGGACCACTGGTGGTCCGTGAGAAAATTTTGGTGGTCTACAGAAAAATAATTTGCATTTTTTATATTGCACTAAATACTATTTATCTTTTTTTTAAAAAAATGATATTAGTGGTCTGTGGGATTTAAAATTATGAATTTAGTAGTCCCTGAGGTCTGAAAGATTGGCGACCCCTGTTTTAGAGGGTTGATGAAGCACTTGGAGGTTTATCGCTGACTCTGAGGATACAAAGAAAATGTCTTCAAAGAAAAAACAAAGTCTAGTTGCCTCCTGAAAAAGCACCTTTGGGACATCCGTAAGGGAGATAACTGACAATTAGACATTGGTATGCAAGTACTGTACATAAAGATGGTAATTGTGTTGTGATGTAACTATGCACATGTTTCCATTTTTGTATTATCATGACTTGCTATATTGTATTAAGATAATGATATCCTTGATTAGAACTTAACCCATGATGACTACATTAACTCAACCATGAATGCGTATAGAAGTGGTTTGTCATTGTCTTTCTGCAGGAATGTACCTGCAATCATAGAATTCCTTGATTGTCTCCCTGTAATCTTACCCTTTTTAGGGTCTGAGGCCAGATAAGGTTGACCAATTGTCACTAAGATGAGGCTGAATTATTTTAGTAATAATTAAAACAGTTTGTTATCCCAAATAGGTTAAGGGGCTGTGCCTGAAAGTATAGTGAGTTTAGGTTTGCATATTAACTGTGTTAATGACAGTATTAGTTACTGTGCCACACTTAAGAATTGCACAGTGCAATACATAGTATCTAATCTAAACGAGAAATGCTCATGTGGCATCAGGATAAATGCTGTAGCTTGGAAATCACTGACCAGGTGTTTCTTTTCCCTTGTGTGCTCATTTATGTGCTTTGATGTCACATGCTCACTTCTATTATCAATGGGATCAGTTTTATATTTGTGTATATTAATTTTGTAATGTGTTAACATAAATACTACCTTTTTTCAATGTAGCTTCAGGAAGCCTTTGCTAAAGGTTCATTGAAACCGGGCTTAAATATTGTGTTGGAGGGACGACCAAAAACCTTTAATAATGTGGTAAGTACTGCGATATCAGTTGTTTGCACTTTTTTGGTTGTTTTTGAACAACTCAGTGTTTACTTTGTATTTTTAAACATCAGCCTTTTAGTACACCGAATTGGAATTCTAAATTCAGCACCAAGCATTCAAGGGTTGGGTCTATTTATCTGACAGCTTGGTGGGTCCAGCCTTTTAGATTATGTGTCGTTGATTGGTTACAAGCTTTAACTCCTTGGTTTTTGGAAAAAAAAAGTTAAAAATGTTGGCAAATAAAATACTCCATTTATAAAGGTACAGTGTTTTCAGTTTGGTATATTATGAATGTACTATACCGTAATATGAGCGTAATACGAACGTAATACGAACGTAATAGGAGAGACTTATGGAGCATGCTGCCAGGGTAACAAAGCACTACATTTTCTATGTACTATGTACATTTTCTATGTCTTTGTTAAGAAGATCTTAAACTCAGAATACCTGACATTCATTGATTAGAATTTTTAAATATTGCACATTTTGTCTAATGGGCATGTAACTGGAATCTGGCTTTTTGAGAGAAATTGGTGTGTTAGTGCAAAATCATATTGCTTGCTTTAAAATGAATATCATCTGCAACCATTCTGAGTGGTAGTTTGGATAATATGATGTATTAACTGATATGGAGAAACATCTAAGCATTGAGGTTATGTAGAATCAATATGATCTTCCTAGGATGGATTGAAACGATGCTTGTCTGAATTCCAAAGAAACCTGTCCTGGGTCGAAAGGCTTGATATTACCTCTCCGCTGCAAACAAATGTCACCGGTGCAGCTTCTAAGAACATAGTTGAAAAGGATTCTGTTGACCCTGAAGATGACTTTAAAAGAGAAATGAACTTGTAAGTCTTAGTGTATAAGGCAAAAGTTTCTCTTATGCTGGGAGTCTTATATGCAGCATTTGTTTCATTCTCATGCACAATAGATGATACAGTGTGAGTTCACATGAAGTGCTAGACAGGTCGACATAGGGCACTAATCCATAATGAATGGATTCTTATATACGAAACAAAAGTAATATAGCTTAATAATGTGTGTTAACTGGTCCACCACACTATGTATAAGCTATATGTTGATATAATGTTAATAATAAGTTCTTTTACTTCCCACTGCACATGTAACAACTTATTAGCATATTGACACTATTTGTATAGCTGCAGTTGTTTGACAATGCATATTAAAAAGCTTACCTCTTGAGTGCCTCCATAGCAGCAATGATTTTAGCTGGAAAAGGCAGCTAGATTAGGTATTTTTTATTTCAGTGAAGTGTATGTTTAATAGGCCACAAATCCTGAATTTTTTGGACTATTTAGCCACTGATTAGAAATAGTAATGTTGGTTCTGATTTCCCCAGTTATCATCAAGCCCAAGCCTCTGTTCTGGAAGCGTTACCTCTGTTACATCAGTTTAAAATCCCCACAAGGCGGCCTGATGATTATTTTGCAGAGATGGCAAAAACTGATCAGCAGATGCAAAAAGTAAGATTTATAAGTCTTCAATTTCACACCTCTTCTAGCTGTCATTATTAATGAGCGTTGCTCTGTGGGAGAGAAACTTGTGTCACATCTGTTCTAGAATTTTGAAGATATTGGTTTCAAAGCTTGCACAGGAATGTAGAAGTGGGAATTAATGTGGTATGTTTACGTAATTGACAAGAGTAACATTAAGCCTCCTAATCTTCACATAACTAATAGTTAAAGTTATATACTGTAGCATAACTTATGTAGCTAAAAGTCCTGTAATATAGAAGGTCCTATTACCTTGCTATCCTGCAGTGCTCTTCCTTCACTTTCTTGATAAAAGATAATGGGACCAATAGTACATAGACCTGTATTGTTGTTTAGTTATTTTGAGATATGCTGCTTATTGTTTTAGCACAGAATATTACTAGGAATTTACTATTGGAGTCATATTTCCACTTCTCTAAATTCCTTTTTAGAACATACAGAATAAGTTATTAGATTTTATTACTTCTATGGAATTATATTGTATATAGTTATGCTGAATCCTCCTTAGTAACAATATTGAAATTAATATTGTACCTTTGGTCTTTTATTTATTCCATAGCTTTTAATCATCTACTTATCTTTCTATTTTATATGTACGCGAAATAATTTCATATGGAAATTTATAGTTAGTATTATTATGCCAGTGAATATCTAAAATAAAACAAGTGAACATCTACTGGAAAAAACAGGAAAAAGAGATATGTGAAAACAATGTTTAGTTTTCACAATATCTTAGATTATTAATTTTAAGACATAATGCATTAATGTTTCTGTTCATGCTTTTATGTTTTTTATCAACTTTTATCTGAGCTACCTGAAGTCTTGGCAACTTTGGTGGGCTATACATTTTAATAAATGAAACCTATCTCATTTCTTCATTTCCCCCTTATAATTCAGGCTGATCTTCTTCCCTGTGGGGAGTTTACCTCTCCTCCTTAGAAACATCCATTTGGTTTTTATTTATAGATTAGATTTTTATCCCACCTTTATTATTTTATATGTAATTCAAGGCAGCAAATACTATAGCATTTTTAGGGGAGATTTCTACAAAAAAGGGGGGGGATTCAGTCCTACAATGTCCCTTATTGATAAAGAAAAAGGACAGCTTTTATTTTATTTTCAAAAATTTTTAAAAGATTAAAATTAAGTTATGTCCTCTCCACCTCCCACTTTGGGATCTGGCTCCACTCAGTTTTGGAGTGATGTGCAGTATGAAGCGAGTGTGGTCCTTAAGTTAGTGAAAGTTGCCATCTAAAGTTATACATTTGGGGCATTGAATTGGGGCATTAAACAAATACATATTTGTTTAGCTTAGCTTTTTGCTTTGACTATTATGTGTTATGGTTGGATATGTATTCTGACATGGCTATCTTGCCTAGTGTGAAATGCTGGTGAACCTTGTCAGAATAGGCCCTGAAGATGCAAAGTGATGATAAAATTTAATAACATATTTAAAATGCTGTAGCATTGTTACAAAAACCTGAAAAAGTCTTTGTCATGTCTAAACAATAAGAGTGTGCTTTCATCTGCTAAAAAAACAACAACAAAAACCATATTCTTTTGCATTAGATTCGTGAGAAGCTGAAGAGCAAAAAAGAATCTATGGAAAAGTCTGAAAAGGCCAAACAACTCCGTGCCCTAAGAAAATACGGCAAACAGGTACACTTGCAATTGGATGACAAAAATCTTTTCAATTCATTCAAACTGTTTTGCTTGGAAGATTTTCAGTCAACAGACAGGATTCCTCAGAAGCTATATGAGAACCATATATATCTGCAAATCCATAAAATTGGAAAATTTTGGAAAAGTTCAGGTACAAGGGAGAGCAAGGCTCATGTTTGATTTTCTTGTTGATAGATTCAAATTGACGTGTTGCAGAAGAGACAGAAAGAGAAGTCCACAATGTTGAATGCAGTCAAAAAATATCAGAAGGGTGAGTCACTTCCTTCCCACCTCTCAATTTTAGAAAAAGAGTAAGAAGCTGTGATAACAAGAAAACATGAGTTTCAGCATCAGCTGCTTAATAAAGGCTTGTTGTGCCAGTAAATAGTCTGCTATGGCTGAATCATCGAACCAACTGTATGTTGGTAACAGTTTTATATTTACAACTGGACAATCAGCACCTATGTTAACTGATAAGGGATCCTCCATTAAATGTCAGCTATGGTCACTTGCTTCTGTTCATAGTTTTTCTGCAGACTTCTGATTTTCTGCAGACTTTCTCCTTTTGCCTACTTTTCTCCATTCTATTAATTCACTACAAAAAAAAGAAAAAGAAAAAATAGAATGTGGATCATAGCCACCGACATATTTCAGTGGCTCTGTAAGCCTTATTTAATAGCTGCATTAGTCAGCTGACCTTTTCATATAGACAGCTGAAATAAAGAAAATTTGAGGACAGAAGAGTGGCTATTTTGTGAATAATTGGCTTATGAACTTAAAACAAACTACCAGATTCAGAGATGCTCACCTCAAAATACTGTCTGATCCATTTTCTGGTTGATAGATTTGGGAATCTAGTAAGATCACTGTAAATTTAACAAGCTCAATGTTATGTCATTTGATAGTCAGTGATTGGATGTATTTGGGACTTTCTAAAAAATAAATGCTTCTTTATGTTAAGATAACCATAGAGTAACTTTCTTTAAATTTGGTTTGATATGCATAAAATATTACAGAACTTTGGGATCCAAGGGTTAAGAGCGCCAAAAGGCTGTAGCCACTTATTCCTTTTTTCATTTAAGGTCTCTTGGACAAGCTGGAATTCCTGGAAGGTGAAAAATCTTCCGAGCCTCAGAAGAAGAAGGAAGGAACAGAGAGGCAGCCAATAAAGAAGGGGTAAGAATAAAGTGCATCTTTGTTCTGAATATGAGTCTTTTGTAATAAAATGGAATGGAATAGAATAAAATAGAAGATTTGGAAGGGATCTTGGATGTCATGTAGTCCAACTCCCTACACGAGCAGGGGAGTCTATACCAGGGGTCTTCATGGTTGGAGACCTCTGGTCTATACCATTTCAGACAAGTGGCTGTCCACACAACCAAGAGCAAAGGTTGATCCACGAAGAAAGGTTATCATAATTTCTGAGGTGCAATTTCTTTATTTGGGGGACTGTCAGTGATTGTATGCACTCTCTATCATTTTCAAGACTTTTAAAAAGTGTCTTTTAGAAGCCTTAATAACTGAATGAAATAAAGGAGTGAGCATCATGTATAAAATCATCTAAAAGGAATTACTGTATTTTTTGGACTATAAGATGCTCCGGACTATTTTTGGGAAGGAAAACAAGAAAAAAAAGTCTGCCTCTGCCTTCCGAGCAATTTGCCTCCTTGCAGCAAACAGTCTGGTCAGCTTCAGCACAGCCTGGTTTAGCACAAGCAGCTGATTTGCGGTTGGATCTACCTCTCAGAATACCACCTATCAGCTGTTCCAGGCTGTGGGGATTGCCACTGTCGCCTCCATGCGCTCCATTTTCAGCCTCTGCGTTTCCTGTTTTTGGCCTCCGTGCACCCCATTTTCGACCCATTCCAGGCTGCGGGGATTGGTGGAGCAGCGGTAATCCCCGCCACTTGAAACAGGCTGAAAATGGGGCGTGCGGAGGCAGCAATAGGCAGCAGCAGTGGTGATCCCTGCAGCCTGAAACAGCTGATAGGCGGGATTCTGGGAGGCAGATCCAACCGCCAATCAGCTGCTCGTGCTAAATTAGGCTATGCTGAAACTGACCATGCTGTTTGCTGCTTGCTGCAAGGAAGCAAATTGCTGGGAGGCAGAGGCCAAAGGCTGGGGGCCGGCGGGTGGGTGGAGCTTCGGCAACATTTGCTGTGTAAGACACAGACATTTCCACCCACTTTTGGGGTGTGTGTGTGTGGAGTGCGTCTTATACACCGAAAAATACAGAATATCATAAATATGAACATTTAAAACCTGCATTTCCAAAATGCAAGAACTGTCTTATAAAACAGAACTAACTATGTTGCGACTTGTACATATGGAGAAAATTTAAATCAGGTGCTGACATCTAGCATTTAGAAAATGATCTTGAATAGAGATTGAATAGTCTTTTTGCTAGATTAAGAGGAATGTTTACTGAAACCGAGTCTGGCAGAAAGTGTAATATTTGGCTATTTTGAAGAAACAGAACATGTATGGGCCAAAGTTTCTTTTTTTATTTTATTTGTAGGAACAAAAACCTAGTCGTGACTGACATATTGTCTTTTCTTTCAGACCAAATGCAAAAAGACGCTACAAGAATCAGAAATTTGGCTTTGGTGGCAGAAAGAAAGGGTCCAAATGGAACACCAAGGAAAGCTACAATGATGTGTCCAGCTTCCGTGCTAGCAAAGCCCACAAGAAGGGAAGTGGAAAAGCAGGAAAAAAGGGTGCCAAAGTAAGTTACAGTTGGGTTATTACATGCTACAATTGGATCACTAGAGGAGCAAGTGTGACTATGCTGGTAAGACTAGTGAATTCTATATTTTTTTTCCTCTCTTTTCAGAAGAGGCCTGGCAAAAAGATGAGGCAGAAAATTAAGAGCCGTTCGTGATCAGGATTGGAAATGGAATGACATTTTGAGCCCAGCTCCATACACAATATTTGCATATAACCATGAACAGATATGGAACGTGAACCTCCCTGGTTATGGGTGTGCTGTGGCATGGCAGATGTTTCTGTTTGATCCTGAGCACAATACTATTCACACACAAATGACAAATAGATGCTTTTTGTTGCCTTTCCTTTCAGACTAGTTTGAAAATTCCTTAAATGAATTAAAAAGTATTGATGGGTTCATCCTCCTTCTTCAAGGTTTGGAAAGATGCATACTGGAATAATTGGGGAGGATATCAAAGTCTTCCAATTCTTTGCCTATCATGCAAAAGCAATGTAGGGCCTGCAAGTATGGCAGTAGCGCCCATGTTTGGCCTCTTCATTACTTCCTTTGCATAATGGCACTCGATTGCTCCCACCCTTTGAGTATCATTTATTATTATTTTATTATTATTCATATTTCTATGCTGCCCACTCTCCGAGGACTCTGGGCGGCTTACACCAAAGACAGTATATTAAATAGCATATTGCCCCCAACAATCTGGGTCCTCATTTTACCCACCTCGGAAGGATGGAAGGCTGAGTCAACCTTGAGCCGGTGAGATCTGATCCGCTGATCTGCTGAACTAGCAGTCAGCTGAAGTAGCTGCAGTACTGCACCACCTCATGAATTGTGCATTGATCACTCATGCATATAAGTACTCGGAGAGATGGTGTAGTTATGGATGAGATATTCATTGCCTAGGTATCTTATGAAACATACACACACAATTTGGGAACAAGTTTATTGCAACCGCTAAAAGTTCAAAGAGCAAAACAGCTTCCTTTCTTAAAATAACCAATTATAATGACAAGATGATAATCTTGCAGGGCAGAAATCCTAAATGAAAGTTTAACATCTTTACAGTAAGATCCCGCGATGTTACTATGCTCTTATTTACTTTTGGTCATCTGCTTCAGGCGCCACAGTGCAGCCATGTACCTGCTGATTTCAGTGCTCCGACTTGGGAAGTGCAGCCTAGTATCGTTCCGGTTGATACTGATCTGTGAAAGAGAATATGATTATAACGTAAGAGCATTGAAATAAAAGAAGGAACAAAGTGTTGGATGCTTCAATATAACTTCCTCTCATCTGATAACCCATTTGATGCTACATGAACCCTTTGAAGGCTTTCCTTATGATTTAAATGTTTCAAAATGGTATCGTTTTCCTGGGAAGGCTCATCTTAATCATGACAGTACTTCAAAATTTGGGGTGGCACTTGTCCCACAATATTTAGCTCTCCCTGAAATCCTACTTACCAGTGGTGTGGAAAACCAACCAATTTCCTGACTTTCACATTGTGGTTCTGTGTATTTCTTGGGTGGCTCAAGTGCAGCATGATGAATAAGCTTTAAGAATTTAGCTGTTGAGTTAAAGTATTGACAGTAATTATTAGGTAGTTTCAATTAGGTGGGTTGAAATAGTAGATGTGTGGAACTAGGTTACTTAGTTATATAAATAGTGAGTTTTACTTAGAGTTATGTAAATAGTGTGTTCTATTGAACATTTAATGGTATTTTGGTTTGCATGTTTTGCAGATCTGTATCCAGTATTAGGTATTTTTTTAACTTTGGAATACAGTATATAGTATGCTATTCAAGAAATACTGTCACAAGATGACTGACATAAAATAGAACACCAAAATGCATAAAATTTTAGTTTATTAAATTGCTTTAATTGTTCTTTCTGGGAAAAAGCTAAGCAGTTTTGGCAGGCATTTATATCTTGTATATTTAATGAAGCAAAAATGCAAGACATACATTCCTTTTGACAATACTTCAGTGTGAAACTATGCATTTAACCTTTTCCTGTTTTTAATGCAAAATTGTAGTTCATGAATAATTTCTATCCAATAACATGCTCATATTTTTGTGTCATGGATTCTCATTCTGATCTAGATTTTGCCCTTCTGAAAATTGATTTTGCTTGGCATCTGGTTCCCTTCCAATTCCAAGAAATCTATCCTGCTATTAAGTTTTAAACAATACTTTGTATAATTTATAGACATACAAAATATTGCAGAAGATACTTTTTTGAAAATGTTGGAGACAAAAAAAAGTTCCGCACTTAATCTTGGCCAAGAAGCAACTCTTACACCCATCTAAGGTGCTCACTTTTCGTTTTAGAGTACTTTTAGATTTGTGTTTGTGTTTTGTTTCACATTCTGATGAGAGAGATGTTCCCTGAGGATGGGCTCCAGCACGAGGCCAACAGCTTTGAAGACTAAACCTCTGGTCCCAGTGACCAACCCAGAGTGGATCCTGCAAAGTAGATTTAGTTATATTTCCTCTCCCCACCCCCACTCTTACCTCATGCCCTAATTTCTTTGCAGAATTTTACACAATGTTTAGTTAACCCAAAAGGGAATAATATGATTGAGATAGGCTTGTGTGAATAAAAGGGCTGAAGCCAAATTTCATGGCACCATTTTAAAGACAGGACATGTAAGCACTTTTTTGAACTTTTAAGAAAACAAAGGAAGTACCATTAATAATAGGTGCCTTGGGTGCAATCCTAAAACAACGAGCACCATTGGCATTGACAAATTCACCATAAATCAATTGAAAAACACAGCTTTACTTGGAACAACTTACATCTTGTGACAATGTCTGTAATATCACCAAATATCCACACTGCCTATCCCAGGTCCTTGGAAAGGGCTTAATAGGTGGACAAAAATGCCACATTCAATCTGAACATCTGGCTAATTACGATGAACCATAATAAAATTAAGACATCCTAGGTGCTTGCGAAAAACTGCATATGAAAGTTAAAGGACTGGCAGCTGTGACTTCACAGTTTTGTGAACGGATAGTAATACTGATACCAGTCTAAACATCTGGCTCACTTGCAACCAACCATAATAATAAAATATCAGTGGCATCCATAACAAACTGCAATTAAAAAAAATGTGTCTTACCATCTTCAGGTTCCTCTAAGTTATCATGCCAAGAGGCAGGTTTCCCAGTTAAGGCATGAACTGGAGAGCAAAAGGAAGATTATGAAATTAGCTATTGCTGATCTTCAAATTAAGGCACTCTTAAACTTTGCTTTAGACTACCATAAAAGAATGAGAAAGTTAATATTTTCTCCTTACCTTGCTTTGTTTGGGAACATTTAGTTTGAAATGCTGACTTTTGCAGAACCAAAAACATGCATAGAGAACCCATGATTTCAGCCAGATCTTTATCATTGTTTTGTCCCACTCCCTTTTTATATCAGTATGGCCTACATCAGGTGTTTATTACATTCAATGGCTAGGATACATTAAAAAAAGGAAGGGAAAGGGAGCAATACACGTAGTCGAGTTACGACCCAAAATTTATGTTGCCGAGTGAAATATTCATTAAGTGAGCTTTTCCCCATTTTACAATTTTTCTCACCACAGTTGTTAAGTGAACCACTGCTGTTGTTGAGAGTGCCACTCTCGAATTGGCCTTTTTAGTCACACTAGATGCTGTTTTAGGACCTCTTTCCAGAGGATGATACCATAGTCTCTTGAGATGAAGGATGCCAATGCAGTTGTTGGTATTGTGTTTGTTAAGTGACTCTGGTTTCCCTGTTGACTTTTGTTTGTTAGAAGGTCGCAAAAGCTGATCACATGCCCCCAGGACATTGCAAGTGTCATAAATACGAACCACATGCCAGGCACCTGGATTTTGAACATGTGAACGTGGGGAATCCTGCAGCGGTCCTTAAGTGTGAAAAATCACCACAAAACCACTTTTTCAGTGCCCTTGTTACTTTGAACGGTCACTAAATGAACCCTTGTAAATCGAGGACTACCTGTATTTGACAAAACCGCGCACTTACCTTTCATGAGTGGGTTTAACGCATACTCGGTATGCAGGCGCTGGCATCGCAGCTCTTTCTGGACCGTCTCAGTGAAGATCTTGTTCTGACTGACTGGGTCCAAAGGTTCCTTTACGACCCCTTTAATCCCAGCCATGCGGCGTTACTTGGATCACTAGTTCAATCGCTCCAGGATCTCCTCCGATGTTGTCTCTGGCCGGAGCGTATCCAAGGGCGGAGACCGTCGCTTTCTGGTCTCCCAGCTATTGACTTAAGAACGTCTCAAACCGGGAATCCTAACTCCGCCTCTCCTCTTTTCATTGGCTGAAAAATTAAAGCTTCCCAAGTGCTGATTGGTCGTTGCGGCCGGTCGAGAAATATTTGAATCTGCCTGCGTCTCGCAGCTCAAGCAAGGCAACTTTAAACGTGAGGATGTTTTTTTCAAAACCCGGCTCGGTCGACAGCGGGCTAGAGAAGCATCTGCTCCGCACCCGCCGCAGGCTTTGAGTGGGTCTCGATCTCGCTTTTTGTCATGTTGGTGTGTTTGCTCTCTCGGCTTCACCCCGCAGAATGCAAGACTCGGAGCTGGATGGGAGGATTCGCTGCACGGTGGCAGTGGAGCATCTGGGTGCAGCGGCGGCCCCGAATCGGTTGCTCCTACGGGATGCCTGGGTCAACCTCGGGCGAAACGAGTTTCGCGAACTGGTCTTACAGGTGACGAAAGCCTCGGGTCCGGACCGCCTCCAGAACTTCCCTTTGCGGCGGAACGAAATGCGCCTGTTCACACGTTTTGTGAAGGACGGGAAGAGCTCGATCCGGTTGGGTCCCTTAGGCTCCAATTATGTGCAGCTGCTGCTCTCGAACTGCCCTCCGGATCGCTTGCGTCGCTTCGTGCAGACTCTGCGCATCAAATTTGAAGCTACCCAGCACGGAGGGCGGCCGGTGCCTGAGCGGACAAGGCTCCTCTCTAGCTTGCCGCGCACATTCGACACGGTAAGCCCGGTGCAAGTCCGCGATTTGCAACAAGCAAATGCCCGAGAAGCTCTGGCTAACGTTACAGCCACCCCCACGAAAGGACAGACTCTACCCTGCAGGTCTAGGAAGCGTCCTCTGGAATCAGTGGATGGGAGGCAGGTAAGCTATCTTCTGCCTGAAAAGGTAACTACGGTATTTGCTTATACTATTAAGCATCAACAGATAATACTAAGCCCTAAAGAAAAGATGCAGAGAGATGGTGCTTTCCCCAAATCCAAAAAGGCCCATTCATCATGCTGAGTAGAGGATAACATGTTGGGAAGATAGATCTTGGCAATAATTTTATTAAAGCTTACAAAAATAAAGGATAAAAAATAATAGAAACTAAAAGGTAAAGGTTCCCTTCGCACATATGTGCTAGTTGTTCCTGACTCTAGGGGGCATTGCTCATCTCCGTTTCAAAGCCGAACAGCCAGCACTGCCCAAAGACATCTCAGTGGTCATGAGGCCGGCATGACTAAAAGCCAGAGGTGCAGGGAACACTGTTCCCTTCCCACCAAAGGTGGTCCCTATTTTTCTACTTGCATTTTTCAACAGGCTTTCGAACTGCTAGGTTGGCAGAAGCTGGGACAAGTAACGGGAGCTCACCCATGTTACACAGCACTAGGGATTCGAACTGCCCACCTTTCAACCGACAAGCTCAGCATCTAGCCACTGAGCCACCACGTCCCTTCCAATACAAACTAAAAAATATAAAGAAGAAAAGTAGAAAGAAAAAAAACAGAATATATACATTATATATATATATATATATATATATATATATATACACACACACACACACACACACACACACACACACACACACACACATATATGCAGGTAGTCCCCAATTTACAACACTTCATTTAGTGACCATTTAAAGTAACAGTGACACTGAAAAAAGCGACTTGTGACCGTTTTTCACACTTACTACCTTTGTAGCAGCCCCGTGATCATGGGATCAAAATTCAGATGCTTGGCAAAGTGTTCATACTTGTGACGGTTGCCATGTCCCAAGGTCATGCGATCACCTTTTGCAAACTTTTGGCGAGCAAAATCAATGGGGAAGCCAGATTCACTTACCAACCATATTACTAACTTATCCACTACAGTGATTCACTGTGGCAAGAAAGGTCATAAAATGACAGGGGAGGGGGGGGAAACTCACTTAACCAACGTTTCACTTAACAACAGAAATGTTGGGCTCAATTGTGATTGTAAGTCGAGGGCTGCCTGTATTCCCACCAGAACTGAACTTGCACTCCCAACTCCTCTTCCCTCGTCAGGAACTTTCTTTCCTTCCCTTTTTTGGCAAAGATATAAAAGTGTAAACCTTTAATGGCAGTCACTGTAATAACCAGTTCTGATTTCCTGAGATTCAAATGTATATCTTCTGCCTTTGGGATGTCAGTTAAATATGGATTGTCCCACCAGATGACTGAAGAAAAGCAGGTGAAGAAGCCTTGGTTGATGGGCTCCCGAGCAACACTTTCCCAGGAGCAGTCAAGAGTGCTGAATGCTGTGTTGAGTGGAAAGAATGTCTTCTTCACAGGGAGTGCTGGTAAATGAAAAGGGGTGGGAAGGGGGCATGATTAGGCATTTCAAATTAGGAATCCCAGATGTTTTCTATGACTGTTGGGGATTCAAGCTAAAGAACTCCCATGCTATTATTCATAAGAGATTTAACTAATGGTTTGGGATTTCTTTTGAGTGTGCATGAATAGATTACTTTCATTTTTTTTTTTTTTTGCGGAGTTCCTCAAGATAAACTGCCCTTTTTAATTGTCAAAACGATAACTCACAAGGTCACTTTGGTCAGTAAAAAGTCCAAAGGGTAAGAGTAAATGATGTTTATTTTTTATATATATATATATTTATTTTGATTTATATGCCACCCTTCTCGGGAGACTCAGGGCGGCTTACAATGCTTTAAGCAATAGCCTTCATACTTTTGTATATTTATACAAAGTCAGCTTATTGCCCCCACAAACTGGGTCCTCATTTTACCTACCTTAGAAAGGATGGAAAGCTGAGTCAACCTTGAGCCTGGTGAGATTTGAACTTGCATGTTAAGGTCATGCTGCAAATAAAAAATGAAGATCCCAATAGAAGTAAATAAATGTAGCTCAGGGTTGAACAATGGTGTCCTTGAAATCTCTGAGCTTCGTTGTCTGCTCACAGCCATTTCAAGGTTGACTCAGCCTTCTATCCTTTCGAGGTCGGTAAAACGAGGACTCAGATTGTTGGGGGCAGTATGCTGACTCTGTAAACCGCTTAGAGAGGGCTGTAAAGCACTGTAAAGTGGCATATAAGTCTAAGTGCTATTGCTATTACCTGCTACTTGGTGTTTGTAATACACCAATAATAGTTTGCTCTGCCAGTGTTGGTGGGGTTGTCATTTTCTCCTTGGTAGTTCCTTGATTAGGATATTGTAAAATCCTAATTCCAAGGATTATTGGGTATTGTAAAATCCTAAATCGAAACATTAGTGTATTGTAAACCAATATCATAATTAAGGAACTACCAAGAGGGAAAAAAACCCAAGACTGGTGAGGCAAGCTACTATATATAAACAGGGAGCAAGCCCGATTCTCACTAGCACTGATGATGTTACCTAATCAGGTAATGAAATGTCTGCAGGCAAATAACAAAGCTCAGAGATCATCAAGGACTCCATCATTTAACTCCGAGCTACATTTATTCACTTCCTATTGGAATCTTCATTTTTTATTTGCAGCATGACCTTAACTCTGTTTGCTCTTACCCTTTGGGCTTTTTACTGAGCAAAGTAACCTTGTGATTTATGAGTTTGACAATTAAAAAAGGGCAGTTTATGGAAAGAAGGAAGCTATGATGTAACCTTAGAGAGAGGATAAAATGTAAATGCATTTATAATTGCTGCAAAGAAGATCATAAGACGCTTCCTTATAATCTTTCCGCTTCTTTTTTCCTTTTTCTATTTTTTCTTTTTCTTTTTTACTATGCACTATTTCTCCTTAGGTACTCTATTTCTTTTTCAATGGTTTTTACTTTGTTAAAATTTCTTTAATACACACACACACACACACACACACACACACACAGAGTCCCTGGTTCAGTGGAATTGCTCTGCTTTAAACTGGCTCAGTGTTGCATCCTAAGTACCACTACTTAAGCACAGGAAACCTGATATTTGCCATTTAAATGCTCCCTAAATAATTCAAAAAATTGTAGAGAGGAAAATATGAGCAACTTTGAACGAATTGAGCTGAATGGCATTTCTCTAAAATTAACTTTTGTTTTCAAAGGAACTGGAAAATCTTATTTACTGAAAAAGATTGTGGCCTCCTTTCCTCCAAATGGCACTTATGTCACAGCCAGCACAGGAGTGGCAGCATGTCAGATTGGGGGCATCACCCTCCATGCTTTTGCAGGTAACGAGTTCAGATCCTGAGAAGGAGAGAAGTTGGAAAGAATTTGGGCCTGGTATGCCGCTGTCATGCCCTCTTAATTTCCCTTTTGTAGGTATTGGATCAGGAAAGGCCTCTCTGCATCAGTGTCTTGAGCTGGCCCAGAGACCTGGGGTTCGGCAGCAATGGCTGAATTGCCACTGTCTGATCATCGATGAGATCTCAATGGTGGAGGGGGAATTCTTTGATAAACTGGAAGCGGTGGCTAGGTATGTAGAACCTTCTTTTCTGGATGGTATTCCTATACTTGCATTGCTCCTAAGTAAATGGATCTAGAATACCACAGGAAGTGTTGCAGACTGCTAAGGAGCAGTCACCTTATGGATATTAGATTAGTTTCTTCCTGGAAGACATTTAGAAGTTTGTTGAAAACAGAGTATTTCCAGAGAAGGTTTGCGATGCTTAACCAATATGCCATCTTTTTTTTATTTTCTATTTTTGTTAGTTTTATTGTTAATCTCTACCTTGGTTATTAATTTTATGCTTTATTTACATCACTTTAATCATATTGTACCATAGATACATAGATTTTGTTTTACTTATATAAAGTGCTGAGAGTCATGAGATTTCAGCAAGATTCAACAAACAGTCATAAAATGACTACTTCTCTGCCACAATAATATAGTGTGAGTAACTAAAAGATTGGACATCTTGTTAACTCATGAACTGGCTTAGATTCTAGCGGTAACTCTCAATCTTAATTTCACTAACTCTTGAGTATACTATGAAGCATGTATTATATTCTCCAGTTTTTTACTACTTCCCCATGCACCCTATCAAAAGTGTCTGAAATACCTGGAACATTTTTCAGATTTTGGCAGGGAGCATGCCAATTCCCTTAGAGGAATTGTGGATTTTTGCAATAGACTGAGAGCCTGGAAGGAATCAGGATTGTAGCCAGTATTGTCACTGCTTTTAGGGAGAAGAGAGAGGAGGTGGGGGGAGGAGGGGAGGAAGGAAGGAAGAAAATAAAAGGAAAGGAAAGAAAGCCAGTTATTGAAAATGGGAGTATGACTTACTTTTAAGACATCCTTTCATAATTTGTTGTTTTTCCAGCTTGACTGGGAATCCTGGGATTGCAGAAGCACTAAAACAGATTATTGTTGGATACTGCACTCAATTTTCTTGGCCCAAAGCATTAAAAAAAACATTTTTGAATCTTTTTCTGTTTGCTTTCTGGCTAGAGATGTCAGGAAATGTGAGGATCCATTTGGAGGAATCCAGCTTATTATCTGTGGAGACTTCTTACAATTGCCGCCCGTTACCAAGGACCACAAACAGCCCAAGTTCTGTTTCCAGGTTTGTTATAGTTGCTGCTGCTGCTTCTAACACTGTGGTCAGTCACAGGCTGACCGGGAGTGTTCTTTAATAGGCAAAGAGCTGGAGAAAGTGCATCCATCTGAACATGGAGTTGACAGAGGTTCGGAGACAGACTGACAAGGAGTTCATTTCTCTTTTGAATGCTGTCCGTCTTGGCAGGTGAGATATCATCTTCTTGTTCATTAGAACCATCAGGTGGGAAAGGATGGGGATCTGTCCTCTTGGGATGAGATAACTGAAACTTAGAGAAATTTCTTTTTCCCATCTCTCCCTAATTTTATTTCTGAATGTTGACACTTGGTACATCTGCCAAGTTTGAATGCTGATTAAAATGTCATTTTCTTTTAATTGTTCACAAAACTTCAAATGTAACATTCTTTGAATGGTGGGATCCTAAGAGAAATGTTGGTTGATATTTGCCACCAATGAAATAATTTGTAACAATTGTTATGCCAATCTTCCTGATTTATTGGTTCAGCTATTCCTATCACTAGCCAGGCTGGTTGGAGTTGATGGAATTGTACTATAACATGCATGGAGTTAAGACAGGCATCTCAAACTGGCGGTCCATGGCCTGGATGCGTCACATGCAGGCCATGCCCACCCCAGCTCCGCAAATGGGAAAAACACCATGAAACGTCACATGATGGCAACATGACACGGCATGTTTGACACCCATGAGTTAAGTGGAATAGGAAGTTAGAGTGAGGAATGCTCTTCTTTCCTCAACAGGCAGAGAAACATACAGTACAATTTGTCAAATAGATAAATATTTAATGTTTTCTAGAGTTGCTGTGATGCCAGGATTTCTATACATCCATAGATCTCCATTACAGGTTTTAGCTCTTGTAATTTTAAATACCTCTACTGCAATCTGACAGGTGTACAGAGGAAGTCACCAGACTGCTGACTCAAACAGTAATGCAAAAAGTGGAGAGAAATGGAATATTGGCTACACGGTTGTGTACTCACAAGGATGATGTAGAGTTCACAAATACCATGCAGCTGCAGCAATTAGCTGGTAAGAATCATGCAGCAACTCCTAATGAGGTACAGTAAGTAGCTTTTTCTTTGCCTTTGAGAAAGAAGATGACTTCCAATATGAGTTGTAAAAACTTAGAACCAATAATAGGACTTATTTCATATCATTTTTGCTTTGAATGAAATGGCAAAATGTGATATACTGTCCTACCAATTGTAGAGATTATGAGTTTGTTGCATTTTGGGAATCCTGTGAACTCTTGATGTTCAAAATATTTCTGATTGTAGAAGGATAAACTGAGAGGCTTGCGGTCAGCTGCTGGAACATTATTTAGGAAGCTGCCAGTATTAAATTCAAATTAAATTTAGCCAGAAGTCCCCCACTCATTGCACCAATTGGATAAATTTGGAAATTTTAGAACATATTTTGGGGCAGCTTCATAAACTAGATGCAATATTGAGTTGTCTACTCATATAATTTTTTATATGAGTCACAGAACCTCCATTTCTCAGAAATTAACCAGATAGGCATGTTGCTTGTGAAATCTTTACTTTTCTGTTATTCCCCTATCCTCCCTCCCTCCCTGCTACTACTTTTATAGCAATTGCACTTATTTACAAATCCATGCTGAGTAGCCCTTTACCATATTATTTCTTCAAATACTTTAAAGGTCTTTTTTTCTAGAGGCTGGAACTTTAGTTTAAAGCATGCCAGTTTCCATTCCTATTTATTAATTTGAAAAAAATGTTAACAAGCTTAGTGTTGCAGGATGCCTGAGAGGATATAAGTTTGCAACACTGCAATTAGAACTCTAGTGAATAAAATGTTATTTCTTTTCCAGGGCAGCTAAGGTCTTTCAAGGCTGTTGACAGTGATCCAATGTTGGCAAAGACTCTTGATGCACAATGTCCTGTGAAGAGCATGATTGAACTCAAGGAAGGTGCCCAGGTGAACAAACAAAACAGCACTGCTTGGGACAGAGGTGTTGTGGCTGCTTCTGAGATCCTTCTCTTTCTTCACAACACATCAGATCTTGCCAAATGCTAGAGTTTCTTTGATGTTAACGCCTATATCCTAATCTCTAAGCACTTCTCTGCATGATACCTTTACCCACAAATGGGTGGAGGATGGTTTTGTTAGCATGCAGTGGAAGTAAATCTACTTTAGAAGGTGCCATGGAAAAATCCACAAAAGCATTCCTGTGACTTTCCTTTTTTAATAGGTGATGCTTACAAAGAATCTTGATGTTTCTCAAGGTCTGGTGAATGGGGCTCGTGGAGTTGTGATTGGATTTGAAAGTGAAGGAAAAGGTTGGTTTCTGACAGGCACACCTTGGATGATCTCCTCATGGGTAGTCATGTGGTTTGGTTTTGTTTTGCAATGAAGAAAATACATTCAACTGTTAAGATTGTAATGCAGCACTGGCATTAATATTAATAAAAATAGCAAGGAAAGCTATCAAAAAAGTTTTGTCATATACAGAAAAACTCCCACCCCTCTTCCATTGTCAAACTTGTTTGAAAGTGCTCTCCCTTTTCCTTTGTCCCAAACAATCTAGTTCAGTTCTAACAAACTCCATTGCTACAGATCAAGTCTAGATTTCACTTTCTAATGTAATTTTGTGCATTGTTCCTTTAGAAAAGTTTTACTATAGTCTTAGATTCCTCTGCTCTGTGCCACAACTTCTTTGCAGAAGCAGTTCTATTTTTGCTTCACAGAGAGTTGACAATCATTCTATATAAAATGAGAAAATGTAGGAAAATACTGTGATGTATGGAAGTTTGGCATATTACCTATACAGGTAACCCTCAACTTACAACTGGTTACATAGCAACCATTTGATACTTACAATCTGGTTTCAAAGTTCTAATGGCTGCCCCTGCCCCACCCCACTTCGTGTCACATGATCACAGTTAAGGCACTTGGCAACTAGATTTATTTATGGCCATTTGCAGTGTCCCCCATGACTGCAATTTTTGGCATTTTTTTAAAACTGGAAATTGCCATTTACTTCTATTTTCTGGCAAAAAGCAATGGCTTCATGTAATAACCACGAGAATTCATTTAACTTCAATATTTGCTTAACCACTGCAAAATAGGTAAAATCAGCCATGGTCATATGGTGTCCCCCCCTAAAAACATCCAGAACCTATGACCATAATTTCAGGCTAAATTATGGTTGTAAATTGAGAACTACCTGTAACCAGCAGTATATTGCAGTACCGAATAATAACTGTAGACTTGTGTTTTTTGCTACAGGCCTGCCCAAAGTGAGATTTCTTTGTGGTGTGACTAATATTATTGGCTTGGAAAGATGGGTTTTTAAGGGGCCAGCAGGCACTTACCTGAGTCGCCAGCAGCTGCCCCTGAAGCTTGCCTGGGCCATTTCTATCCACAAGAGCCAGGTTTGTAGTATATCTGATTTTTGTGGGAAATACACAGTAATAATGGTTTATCATTGGGCTTCTTTAAGTAACAGCAGAATTTTGATTTTTCTACTAGACTCTTTATCAATGTTAAAATCCTGGAATGTTATCAGCCAATTTGTTCTTTTTTGCCCATACCTGATGGAAATCCAACTTGTTTTGTTCCTATCAATGATTTATAAAACTGAGCAGACTAAAGTTGCACACTAAATGCCATTAAGGCACAGCTTTATCCCTAAACTTTAAAGTAGATATTCTAATACTAAAGAAATCATATACAGGTAATCCTCATTTTATTAACTACTTGTCCAGTGACAACTTACAACAATGGTGAAAAAATAACTTTACAGCCCATTTATGACCTCTGCAACATTCCTCAGTCTTGTGAGCACCATTACGGTCCATAGGCGTGGTTCTTTCCCCAATCTGTGTTTTTTTTTCCTCCCCCATCCCCACCACACAGATTAATTGAAGAGAAAGGGATTGGAAGAAAATAAGCTATTTGCTTTTCTAAAAACAATCCGATCATGTCAGGAGCCCAAGGCTGGGAACCTCAGGCATAGTACTCTCTAGAAATCTCTTTCCAATCTCTCTGCTTTGCATGGGGAGGGGATGAAAATGGCAAGCAATTTCTGTAAGTAAGCTCTTCTTTGTCTGACGTTTTCCTACTGCCACTTTCTATTGAAGTGTAGAAGAGCAACAATTTGTTCTCTTGAAATCTCTTTTTCTCCAATCTCTCTACTCTGTGGCAGGGAGGATAAATAAAGGTAGTGTTTCTGTAGGCAATGTTTCCTTTATCTGATGCACATGCACACGCACACACACACACACATAGATAATACCATCAGTGAGAGTCAGTGTGGGTTTCCTCCCTGTTTATATACAGTATAGGTAGTCCACAATTTACAAACAAAATTGGGACTAGAATTTGGGTCAGAAGTTGTCATTATAAATCAAGGTACTCATGAGATTGGACTTAAGTTTTTTTGCTGTTTTTACAGCAGTTGTTAAATCCAAATTACATAGTAATTGGAGTCCTAGTGGACAATCATTTAAATATGAGCCAGCAGTGTGCTGCAGCTGCCAAAAAAGCCAATACAGTTTTAGGCTGCATAAACAGAGGGATAGAATCAAGATCAAGGGAAGTGTTAATACCACTTTATAATGCTTTGGTAAGGCCACCTTTGGAATACCGCATCCAGTTTTGGTTGCCACGATGTAAAAAAAGATGTTGAGACTCTAGAAAGATTGCAGAGAAGAGCAACAAAGATGATTAGGGGACTGGAGGCTAAAACATAAAGAACAGTTGCTGGAATTGGGTATGTCTAATTTGATGAAAAGAGGGACTAGGGGTGACATGATAGCAGTGTTTTAAAATCTCAGAGGTTGCCACAAAGAAGAGGGAGTCAAGCTATTCTCCAAAGCACCTAAGGGCAGGACAAGAAGCAATGGGTGGAAACTAATCAAGGAGAGAAACAACTTAGAACTAAGGAAAAATTTCCTGACAGTTAGAACAATTAATCAATTAATCAGTGGAACAATTTGCCTCCAGAAGTTGTGAATGCTCCAACACTGGAAGTGTTTTAAGAAGGGATTTGGATAACCATTTGTCTGAAGTGGTATAGGGTTTCCTGCCTAAGCAGGGAGTTAGACTAGAAGACCTGCAAGGTATCTTCCAACTCTGTTATTCTAAATTCTAATTAATCGAAATACATAATGTTTAAGCAAAACCATTATCCCAAATGGATGGTGTTGGCTGGCAAGTGGCAAAAAAAAAAAAGCCATTGGAAAGGGGTGGGGGATAATAAATCATGGTTATGGGACTGTAGGATGCTGAACCTGGTCATAAATGAGAGCCAGTGGCCAAGCACCTAACATGCAATCACATAGTGGTATCACTGCAAAAATTATCTTTATAGGCTATTATATCTTCAAACGATCGTTCAGTGATCATAAGTCAAGAACTACCTGTAGCTTCCCCTGCCAATTTTGGTGGGAAACAAACCCCCCCCAAAACATATCATGTCCAGTAGCCAACATCCAGATAATCAGGGATTAACACTAAAAAAAGTAATCACACACTATACAATGCCCTAATCAAGGAACTGCCAAAGAGAAAACTATACCTCCACCAATGCTGGCAAGGCAAGCTACTGTATATAAACAGAAAGCAACCCCCCCACAGATCAGCACTAATGTTACCTGGTTAGGTATTGAAACATCTGTGAGAAACAACAAGCTCAGAGAGCACCAAGTTATCTGGGTGTTTGCAGCCCTAATCTGGTAACCCCAATATACCATTTAAAGTCCTATCCCCTAATTCTGGGGTCAGCAGAAAAGTACCCTGGCCTAAAATTTGCTTCCCCAATTTCTAAGGATATATTCTGCTATACAGTAATTAAGTTGATGATTGGTGCCCTCCTTTTTTGTTTTTATCTGGGACAAAGCAAGGAAAGAAATTGGTGGATTCCCTTGGTTTCTCTTTCCTTGACTTCCCTTCCTATCAAATATTGCTCACCAGCTGGAAAATAACTAACGACTTTTGCTAATGTGGGTTAGGACATGGTTAGGTGAGTGTAGGCAGGTACTCAGAATGGCATAATTAGCCTTCTGTCAAACTGTCCAATTAAAAGAATGCTAAATATATCCCAAAATAGCCCGGATGACAGGTCACAATCATGGAGGAGGACAGTAAGCTAAAGGGAGAAAAAGCAATTGAGAACATGTAAACTTCATCCTCAGGTAATCTTGCAAGGAATGGCAATGCCTCCAGGATTAATCCAATTCCGTCCTCCTGGCCATCAGCATCTGAAAGTAGCCTATGAATGCCCATGAAGCAGAAAAGAGTAGACCAAATAGTGCTATCAGCATAACTGTACAAAAATAGGTTGGTCAGAGCAGCAGAAAATCTGTAATGTATTGGAAATTAACAGAACAAGCAAAGATGTAGCTTGCAGAACCCAGATAAATGTCTGGGCAGCAAGACCTGCTATTTTTAATGCTGAGTGCTACTCATGTTAATAAGAAGCTTGCATAAAACCTGGTAAGCGCTTTAGAACAGGGGTCTCCAACCTTGGCAAGACTTGTGGACTTCAACTCCCAGAATTCCTCAATCAGCTTTGCTGAACTCTAGGAGTTGAAGTCCACAAGTCTTAAAGTTGCCAAGGTTAGAGATCTGTGCTTTAGAAAGCACCAATCAGACATTGCACCAGTAAATTTATCTGTAGAAGCCAGGCGTCTCGTATCTTCTGCTGCTGAAGCAAAAAAGGTCATGCAAGGCAGTTCTTCATTGGAGGAGAGTTGCGTTAGAAGTAGCAATAGAAGCTGAGCAGATCCAGCTTCTGATCATGTCAGCAATTATTCTGTAGAAGCAGTATGTTATGACAGTGTCCATAGCAAAACTTGTGCAGGGAGAATTACTTTAAAACTGGAACTAAATAGTTTAAGCTACGTTAAGAAGTACAATAAGTGGCGCTGGAAATAAGATCTTGAGGATACGGACATTAAAAAAATACGGTAGTTACTATATTTGTGCTGCAGTCAGAATACAGCAAGCTCATAGTTGTAATACCAGTTACTGAATGTTTTTCCATTATTATTCCAAAGATTAAATCTGGGATGTACATCGTAGCAGATGATTTATGTACATACTTCAATATACATTTAACTGTTGGTGTTGCTAGCTCAATCTTGTCTAGTAATAACTTTCTTCACTTATTTCTTTTTCTAGGGTATGTCTTTAGACTGTGCAGAGGTTTCTTTAGCTCGCGTCTTTGAAAGTGGACAGGCGTATGTAGCACTTTCTCGAGCTCGTAGTCTGGCAAGTCTCCGAGTTTTGGATTTTGAAGCCAAGGTAGTCAGAGCTAATCCATGTGTATTGCAATTTTACAAGGAGCTGAAGAGAGACCGATTTTTAAATCAGGTAATTTGTTATTAGGCTATTCCAGAGTAGCACAATTTGGAGACAATATATTCCTATACAGAGTGGATATTTGGGGGTGGGTGGATGAAAATTAGAAGAGACTAGAGCAAGGCCCTTAACTGATTAGTGGCGTTACTGAGGTTTCTGGGTAGAACAGTCCCTAATATTTTTGGTTGTAATTCTGTTTTTGCAAAAGGTATTTTCCATTTGCCCTCATCATCTTTAATAAATTGCGGGCCACAAATTTAGTACTTAAAAAAAAAGTTTTAACAGATCAAAGTAGATCTCAGTATAAGGGGCTGAACAGTATAAGGTGTTTAACAACTTGAGTCTGACTTTGTTTGCTTTTACTCTTTAGGTCTCTTTGCATTCCTATATTTACCCTGATAAAGAAAATGAAAAAGTTAAAGGAACATTTATTGGTTGAGAATCCTTGGTACCATTTTATTAATTAATTTTGGAACAGTTTTGGAACAACTGCTTCTACAAATTCAGTAATTCTATAAAGTATTGGAGCATTGTGAAGAAGAGAACAATTATGAGGCATCGTTTTTTATAAACACGGACAGTCCATCTGCCTAAAATGAACTCTGAAGTTTTAACCCAAATCATTCTGCTTCTGAGTTTGCACTGATCAGATCTTAAAAATTACTTGAAGCCACCTTTACGGAATAGTCAAATCTTGCTAGGATATTTACTTCAAATAGCACTTACACTATGTGTATTGTGAGTATTTGATATTACTGAATAAAACTTAACTTTAAGGACTCATATTACTTCCTTAATAAACCAAATGAGATTTTACTTAATGATCGTTATAAATGTATGATTGATAATTCTATACCCTGGACCATTTTGCTTCTCTTAAATGAGGAGAGTGAGTAGCAGCGTTGTGCCTGCTCTCCTTTTTACTCTCTATTTTTATCCCTTTTAAATCTTTTTAAAATACTCTTTTAACTTTTAAATCAATTTTAACCTTTATTTCCCCTTTTTACTTTTTATTCTCAATTTTTATTTTTAATTTTTAAATCTCAATTTTAATTTTAATTTTTAACTTTTTAACTTTTAGCTATCAATTTTACTATTCGAAAGGTTCACTTTTTATCCCGGCTTTTTACCTCAGCTTTTACTCCAGCTGGTGAAGCATTTAGTGAATGAGAGGAAGTAAGTCTTCCCTACTAAGCAAACCAGCTATCCATGGCAGCCATCCAGTGCTCAGACAACCTAAGATCCTGATTGTGGCTTATTCATATAGCGACTGATTTGCCCCAGGGAAGAACCTTTGCAGCCGTGTTTGACTGGAGTCCGGATGGCCTCTCCCAAGGGGAAGAAAAGAAAGACGGCATATTGCTCTCCAAACAGTAAGGAAGTTGGAACCAATTCTCAAAAGCAACAGAAGATTGACGGATTTTGCCAGCCTTTGCACTCAACAGTGGGTCGTGCATCCTCCCCCCTTTCCCTGCCGGTTAGCCGTGATGTTTTGGCATTGTTTGGGGATTCCCCCCTGGAGTGGGAATTGCAGGCAGAGGAGAATCAATCAGGAAGTCAGCTGGGAAGCTTGCGAACCCCTCTGCGTAATTTGATGACAAATGACTCAGCAACTTTGGGTGAATCGGCTCCAGGCCGGGACAAGGGCTTAGAGTCAGAGTTTTACAACCATAGTGAATTAGCTTTAGGACTTGAAAACCAGCTAAATGTTAGTACAAGGGATTTCATTAGCCGACACAGTATGCTCACTTCTCAGACAGTCTTGGCCATTTTTGACCAATTTGCAGAGGTGCGTTTAAAGTTGGACTCTGTGATCAATCTTATTGCTGCGGCACAGACGAAAAAGCCACAGGTATGTTCAACTGGCTGTCAGACAGAACGACCCGGCCAGATGGTGCAACTGAGGGAAAGAACAAGCGGACAATATATTGACTGTAAGCATGGAAAAAAAGCAAGAGATGGTGAGCTGGTTGGACCTGAAATCCCACGGTACAAGAGTGGGGTGGGAAACAGGCGATTATTGAAGGAGCAGATTGTATTGAATATATATAATTCTGAGATAAATGTGGGTAGATGGTCTTCAAAAAGACAGATAGTGACCTCTTTGTCACAGCTTACTTGGTGTGACAAGGGGGCAGTAGATTTGGCAGCATATGAACATCTTCCACAACGTGATAATTATTTCAGAATTCTTTTTAAGTTCAAACAACAGCTCTTCCCAAGCCTGCTTATGCGAATGAGAGGATTCTTGGCTTATTATCAAATTTTACCTACCCGAGTTTTTTCTAGTGGTGAGGCCATCCCGCTAATTCAGAGAGCCCCTAGGGAGAGTGTGGCAGTGCATGGGACAGCTGTTTGGGAAAGTGGACTGAATAGGGAAAGCAGGCTGGCCAAGGTAGGGAGGAGATTTAGCGTTACAGAGGAAATGTCGGTTAGGGTTTTGGACCCAGCTGAAGTGAAACTTCCTTCAATTGGCTTGGTACAAGATGAGACATTCGATTCTGCCTGTTTGGAAACTTTTTCCTCACTTTCACAAATGGAGCAGCAAGAAGTACTTAAAAAACTTAAAGAGACGAGGAAGCTGCTGAAGCAGACTATTTCTTCTGCCGCTCCTTTAGCGTCGATAGCTCTACCCCCTTCAAGGCACGAGGCAGCTCCGGAGAGTCAGCGGCCTATAAACCCAGGAAGCCTGATGCCCACGTCTATACAGCACAAGGCACCAGAGACAGTAGATTTGATAACACAAAGTGTTGTGGGACAAACATTGGAGATGGAAGGCACTCAGGAAGGAATCCCCCAATCCCCCTTAGTGGCAAAGATGATACCAAGAAATGACACAAATGCGGATTTGGTGAAAGCCGAACTAGGATGGAAGGGAAATGAGATATGCTTGGAGGATGGCCCTCTATTTTTTCAAGCAATCCATTTGGAATATGAAGGGAAGTCAATGATATTTGCAAATGTGTACGTCAACCCAGCAATGGGGGATTTGTGGGAGGCTCTAGAGGTAAAAATATTAGAAATACGGAAAAAATTCACAAAAACACCTCTAATTTTGGCAGGAGACTTTAATGCGCGTGTGGGTCCCTCGTTGGAACCTTTTATTGAAAACGGTACAATTCCTGAGGGATATTTACATAACTAACAATCATGGGTCTCCCAAGACAGGAAAAAGAACAAAGATGGGGGGAAATTTCTAACTATGGTATATAACTGTAACCTCCAAATTGTAGGCCAGTACTCGTAGCTCAGAAGGTACCCCATAACATTTTTTAGCCCCAAGGCATGTAGTTCTATTGATTATTTTTGTGTCTCTCACAGCCTAGTAGCAGGGGCAACTTCGGTCTTGACATTACCAAGGTCAGAAAGTGATCACCTTCCTATTGCGACGTCCCTGGCAATCCCTTCAGATTTAAGGAAAAGGAATCAATCAATCCAACAAATAGGCCTCAACTTAGAAATAGCCCAAGAGAAAAGATTAACATGGAAGAGGGTTGATAGCAAAGCAGTGACTGAATTCATGAATTCACCATGTATGGAAGCCTTAGCGCATATATGCGCAAACAGTATGAGTGAACAAGAGCCTATAGTTTGTTTTGCGGAAATATGCCATAAATTGAAGCATTTTTCCATGACTACCAAGCCAATGGGCCAGTCTGATTCTAGTAACTCATCATGGTTTGACAGTGACTGTAAGAAAAAGAAAAAACAGCTTAGGAAATCACTTAGGAGATACTTAAGCAGCCCAAACATGGAACTACAGAAGGAGTATATTACCATAAGGCAGAAATATAAGCAGCTACTGAAGAGAAAAAAGGCCTCCTATATTGACAACCTATGGGCTGGTCTAGAACAGGCAGCAAAGCTGGCCTCACCCACACTATTCTGGTTGGAGGTCTCAAAAATTATTAGAGATAGAAAACCAATAAGTGACCCAAACATTAGTGCAGAAAGATGGGAGAAGCATTTGGCCATGCCAGCAGCAGTGGAAAACTCTGATGAGCTTATATCCTCTCCGAGCTTGATACAGGAATATGAAGCCTTACCCCAGTGGGAAGAAGTGTCAATCACGGAGGTGAGGAGTTTAATCTCCTCCCTGAAGACCAACAAAGCTCCAGGACAGGATGCGCTCCCGGCATCATTATTTAAAGATAACATAGCCTGGTGGGCGCCCGTCCTGGCAGGTCTCTTTACTTTTATCAATAGAACAGGGCAAATTCCTGCTAGCTGGCGTTCATCAATAATTATCCCCTTACATAAAAAAGGTTCTAGAGATAATCCTGATAATTTTCGATTAATTAGTCTAATCGATATTTCAGCAAAAATTTATGCTAAGCACTTGCTTCATAAATTAGAGGACTGGATAATGAGAAATAACATCTTAGCTGAAGAGCAGTCAGGTTTCAGGAGCGGAAGATCTACTATGGATAATTGTTTTGTGCTGGACCATCTAATAACAAAGTTTAAGTCTTGGAAAAAACCTCTGTATGTGGCATTCATAGATTTGAAGGCAGCCTTTGATACAATTGATAGAAAAATTTTATGGGATAAATTAGAGGCTATGGGAATAGAAAAGAAATTGTTATATTTAATTCAACTGTTATACACGGAAACCTAAGTAAGAGTTCGAGTGAATAGGTCAGGATTGGTAACAAATGCAATCCCATTAAAAAAGGGCATCAGACAAGGTTGCATTTTAGCCCCAACACTTTTTAACTTATATTTAAATGACCTCCCAAAATGTCTGGAAGATACATCACTCCATGGGCCTAGTATAGGAACAAGACAGGTCAATTGCTTGTTATATGCCGATGATATAATTTTGTTGTCGGCCTCACAGGTGGGGCTATGAAGGTCACTTGGGAGGTTGGCAGCATATTGTATAAAAAATCGCCTGACAATTAATATAGAGAAATCAAAGGTAATGATATTTAGCAGTCAACAAAATATAAGGAGATGGGTTTTAAATGACAGAAGAATAGAACAAGTTCAGTCATTTACCTATTTAGGGCTAGTATTTCAGACAAATGGCAAATGGAATAAGCAGGTAAAAGCCGGAGCTCAGAAGGCCATGGCTCGGATGGCTCAATTAAACAAACTTATCTTAGAGAAAACTCCATCTTCATTAATCCCAGTGCTAAAGGTCTTCCAGGCGAAAATCGAACCAGTACTTACCTATGGGGCAGAAATATGGGGGTCAGTTAAGCTGCCTGGGCTGGAAACCCCTCAAAATAAGTTCCTGAGGAGAATTTTGGCAGTGTCCCCCGGAACCCCAGCATGTGTAGTAAGGGCAGAAACAGGAGTCCATGCGACTGGCACTAGGGCCTTGTTGAAGACTGTTTATTATTGGTTGAGAATAATCGAGATGGAGGAAGGGAGGTTACTAAAATTAGCGCTAATGGAGCAGATTATCTCAAGTAATAAAAATAACTGGTTATCAAGAGTTCTGAAGCAGGTATCTAGCTCTGGTATCCCTTTAAATTGGCAGCAGTACGACTATAGGCAGATCCGAAATTGGATTGCACAGAGATTTAAGGACATAAGTGCCCAATCGGATATTGCACAGGTGACAGCAGTAAAAGTTTGCCCCTGGTTATCAGCCAATAAACAAATTTTCAAAATAGAAAAATATTTAGCTGTGCCTTTGTTTCCCGTCCTGAGAAGATTCTTTACAAAACTGAGGTTGGACCAACTTGGAACAAATATGCTCTGGGGTAGATATAAGGGTATTCCTGTAAGGGAAAGGGTCTGTCTATGTGGGACGGGGGAAGTTGAAACAATGTCCCACGTAATTTTTGATTGCCCCCTATATTCAGACCTGAGGGAACATCAACTGGGCAGGATCTTTTATACCAGAACCCCTAAGCCTAAAGAGCACTTTTTGCGATATTGTTTGTTAGGTTCCAACTTGCAGTTGGTAAAATGGATTGCTAAATTTGTGGTAAAGTTGATGGGAAGGAGGACAAAGTTGGTGCAGCAAAATGCGGTAGATTGTAAGAATGATCACTTGATCTAACAATGTAATTTTAATAGCAGTTAACACTGATTGGGTAGATGCAGGGACGACATTATAATATAAATTTAATTATATTTAAATGGTACTTTAAATTATTGTATTTTATCCCGATTTTATTTTAGATCGTATTTTATTCTAATTGTATTTTAATTGCGAGTTATTCCAATCTTACTTAATTTGTTTTACCAAACCTTTGTAATGATTTATCTTTGTAATTCTGCACTTGATATGGCCCAAAGGGCTAATCAATAAATAAATTGATTGATTGACTCATATTACTTCCTTAATAAACCAAATGAGATTTTACTTAATGATCGTTATAAATGTATGATTGATAATTGTATACCCTGGACCATTTTGCTTCTCTTAAATGTACCAATTTTGAGAAAGGTCTTCGATTTTTTTAATTGAATTGAACAGACACTTTCGTTTTCTTTGTACTATACAGTATTGTATGCAGTATAGCTTCTCAAGTTTAAAAGAAAGCCAACCAGATAAGAGTAATCTGCATCACATCCTAGTGTCTACAAAGGTATTTTCTGTATACATTGCAATTTCAAGAATAGAATTTGTTCCCTTAGCAGAATTTGAAACAAAATCATTCAATTTAAAATCTGAACACCTTTTGAAGCAAAAATAATTTTGCTACTTAAATAACATTGCATATACTTGTTAAAATGCACTCTCCTACATGTACAGCAAGCAATGCTAGGTGAGATTTTCCGTTAACTATTTAAGAAAATAATTTAATGCTATGGTCTAGCGGTTAAGGCACCAGGCTAGAAAATGGGAGATTGTGAATTCTAGTCCTACCTGAGCTATGAAAGCCAGCTGGGTGACTTTCACTCTCAATCATTCTGTCTTAGCCCAACCCACCTTACAGGGTTGTTGTGAAGAAAATAGGAGGAAGGACTATTAGCTATGTTTGGTGCCTTGAGTTATTTGTAAAATAAGGCAGGATACAAGTAAATAAATAAAAACATTGCTTTTATATTGTATTGAAAGTATTAGAGCTACCCTTACGTTAATTATTCCCTATCTATGATCTGCAGACCAATCAAGCTACTGCAGGTTGACCATACTGCAGACATCCGATTAAATGAGATTCTGAAGTGTTCACTCAATTTGGAATTATCTTGTTTTTATGAAGTGATTGCATGAAATAAGAAACCAGAAATTTAACAGGAGCTTTGCCTCACCATCAGCTCACAGAAGTTGATTATTCAAAGTGATCTTGAATTAAAGGAACTTGGCCAATTATACCTAAAGGAGCATACAATCTTTTTCATAGCACTAAAAAAACATTTCAGCTCTATTATACTGCAGAAACACTTTAATAACACTGATTGCATTTGATACATCTGGAATAATCCATATCCTGACAACAAAGATGCATACTCAGAACATTAATTATGTAAGCACAAACTTTCCAAGATGAGACTGATTTCCCAGGAATAACCAGTAAACTTCAGAATTTTTGGAATTAAAATTCAAAACAGTCACATATCTTAATTTAAAAATACAAAGTAGACATTCATAAGTCCAGTGTTAAATACTGAACCAAATTAAGGGACCATGCTTGGCCAAAATATGACAGTTGTTTTTCCACTGTTACAGATACCAAGACACAACATTCATGACATGTAATAAAATAGTCTTTAATCCAAAATCTCTTTTTTTTGTGCTAGAATATCCAAAGGAAACCAAAATGAATTCAGTGGGCAAATACCCAGCGTCTTCCAATCCGTGGAAGATGTTGATGCTGTGCCACTTGTAGAAGCAGCAGCAGAACTAGTATCTTCTTGCTCTTGTGAAAAGCTATTTCCAACCGATGGCACGTTATAAAATGTTTCAGGAAGATCTTGATTATTGTTTACAAGCGGGCTGATCTTTGCTTTCCTTGTACTTTTTTCATTCTTATAGTGAGCATTTAAATCAATATAGCATTTGTACATATGCCCCTTAAGTTTCTTATAATCCAGATGACTCAGTTCTTCTGGTAATGACAAAAGCAGATCTAGTAGAACAGCTGACTCTGTAGAAAGCAATAAAGGAAGCAAAACATAAGTAGTGACTGGGAGCTAATTCATGCTGTATTTTATTTTCTAATTGACATTTTCACAAGTTTTTTCTCCTATACTTCCCCAAACAGCCTAGCAAAATAATTGTCATTCTTCACTCTTTCCTGCATCAACTTATTTGAATTTTAATTATCTCCAAGTCTTAGAGATTTATGGTAATTTCTAACATGTTTTTTTAATGAAAAGCTAAATGAAAACTGTGGTTCTCAGTTATAGAAATTCAGCTATAATTTCCCTACTATATATGTAGAAAATTGTCTTAGCTCACTTCTCATTATTTTCACGTGGAGAAATTTGCATTTGAAAATTTTTCCTACTCTCTAAAATTTCAACCATTGTTCCATAAACATTGCTAATAAACAAGCACAGGTTTTATTTTGAGCTCATGAGGAATAATTGGAACTTTAAACAAGCCTTTCCTTCATTTGTTATCCTAAAAGTGCAAAAGTAGGTGGCCCACAGAGCTGGGCCTAGAATATTGGATGGGAAATTATTTTAAAACATTGCAGTACAGACTAAATGTTTCATAACTGCTCTTTTGTTTACTGTAGTTTATAATGTATAATTTTTCTGTAGAATGCATTGTAGGTGGAGCCTTTATGGACTTTTTTTGGTATCTCTACAGCTGGGAAACTAGGGAACTGCTTTATTTTGAATTTCTACTGATTCCTATACTGAAAATTTTGAAACTGTACAGTGAAATAACTAGTTGAGTTTGTAAATTTATATGTGTGTGTAATTCACACCAACAACACAACCAAATCTCAAATGCTTATTCAACTGCCATATTCTTGCTTCCTTCACTGCAAATATTGCTCGTTTTATAGGTTTCACACATCAATATTGCAATTAAATATATATATAGTATCTCTCACCAGTCACACTTGGAATAAATAAGCTTTTGGGGATCCTTGGTGTTCTCATCTTGGTAGTTTTTCTGAAGATATTTCATTACCCAAATTAGGTGACATCACCAGTGCTAATATTTCTCTTGTCAATGTTAATGGATGTTGTCTTGGAGGTTCTACTGCCCTAATTAAGAACTGCCAAACAAGAAATCAGTCCAACCAAATGCCACTGGGAACAGCAGAACCTCCAAGACCACTCCCATTAACACTGACAGGGCAAGCACTAATGATGTTACCTAGTTTGGATAATGAAACGTCTAGATAAAAACTACTAAGCTCACAGATCACCAAGGATCCCTGATTTCAACTACAAATATTCTCCTTTATTGGTAAATAAGCTTTCAAATGTACTGAAAACTTTGGAGACGTTCAATATGTTCTTTTCAGTTCTAGGGCTTTTTCATTCTCCGCAGCTTTTAAGAGTCTTCCCTTCAATAAGAACCCGCAGCAGTTTACAGAAATGAAATTTATTATAAAGAACAACACAATATTAAAAACTAGATATAAGAGCAACTAAGATTTAAAGATAGAGTAAATAAAACAATTACTGACACAAAAAAATAAATAAATAGATATAACTCTAGATGCAGGAATAGTTCATCTTTTCATCTTGGTTTAAATCCTGACTTACCACCAGGTGGTAGCTCTGGTGCTTTAGATCCCCGTGAAATCACTGAAAGATACTTGTATATCTTTTCAAAGTCCACATGTAATTCACCATTTTCCGCAGGAGTCAACTGTTCTACATCTGATGATGTAGTTGCTTCCTCAGATTCTGTATTGGATTTCATATTCTTGCTAGGAACAGCTGGGGTCATGCATTGAGCAGCATTTACTTCTACAGTCTTTGGTGGCACAGAGTGAAGCAAAGAGAGTGGCTCTGCAGATGCAATTGTTAAAACCTAATTAAGATAATCAGAAGAAAAAATATCCAATAACTCAAGTGCCAGAAAACAGAAATTCTGTGTAGGGTATATTTTTGATTACTGCATCTTTGCTTGGAAAGATGAAAATCAAAGGAATGTATAGCTGTAGTTAGCAATGGTAGACATGCTTGTTTCAAGAGAACATTTGCATATCCAAAGTTAAAAATATCTGAAATTATAATATTCATAGAAATATTTATCTTAATAAGATTGTGTCATGGAGGGGATATCACTGTTACCTGGGAAAACGCAGCTGTTACTGCATCCTCAAGGCAACCTGTTAACTTCTTAGCTAAACGAATCCATACCTGGAATAGAGAGTATGACACAATAAATGAGTATCTTTTAGCCTACTTGTCTTATTTTTGAAACCATATTTTTAATAATTTCAGACCTCTATAGGTGCTGGAACTGGGGCATCCTTCTCTTTGCACTGGCGATATCGATACCGTGCCTTGACTGCTTCCCTTGCCACACGTTCTTTCAGCAGGTCTACAAATGCTAAGATCTGCAAAATATCACACATGAATGTTTAGAAGAAGGCACATTCTACTCTTAAAAACAGCACTGCATAATGGTTATTTTCAGAAAAAACTGCAGTTTATTCCTGGTGCAAAAGAGAAACATTACAAAGAATTATTTTGTTTTCTGTAACTTTCAGCTTTGTCAGTCATAGGAATAGTTATATCCAGCCCACTTCATGAAAGCCCCCGTTAGTTTTGCTGATTGCACAAACAATCTGAACTTTACATTTTCAAAAATGGAGAACTAGTGTCACCCATTAATGAAAATTCTTTAGCCACAAATACTAAGTGTAAAGTGAATCCTAAGAGCTGTGATGGCATAGTGTTTAGAATGCAGTATTGCAGGCAAACTTTGCCCACTGCCAAGAATTAGATCTTGACTGGCTCAAGGTTGACTCAGCCTTCCATCCTTCCGAGGTTGGTAAAATGAGGACCCAGATTGAAGGGGGCAATATGCTGACTCTGTAAACTGCTTAGAGAGGGCTGTAAAGCACCGTGAAGTGGTATATATATAAGTCTAAGTGCTATTGCTAAGTCTAACACTCAGGAGAATCTGATCCAGAGATTTTCAAACTGTTTTAGGCTATGTAACCTGCTAGTTAAACAAACTGGAACACCTTATTAAGAGACAAAACTTTACTAATAGAAAGCTGGTTGTATTTTGAGTATCTTTTTTTATCTCATGGAACCCATTTCATGGATATTTTGGACCTGAGAAATAATTAGTCCAAAGTCATATCTCAGAATTGTAATTTTGAGGATTAAAATGCGGGGAGACTCCATGTATGCTATTTAACCTCTTTGATAGACAGGCTGGATGGAAATATAATAAAAATACACACAAATAGGAAGTCAAACATTTTTCTATTAACATACTTCAGCTTTGATTTAAATTTGGCTTGATGATGAATTCTTAAACATGGGAAAACTTATTCATAGTGGTTCCATTTCTTTAGACATAAGAAAGTATTGCTGTTTGACATTTAGGTTTATTTTACAGTTCAAAAGGAAAACCCTTGTTTTACCGTCCAAAGGATATACACTCAGCTGACCACACTGCAAGACAGACTCTTAGTGTATGTTCCATATTCTTTATGATAGAGACAAGGGTTTGTAATTAGTCCTTCTCTCTCCTTGTTCTCAAAAGCTTGGGCCTCTTTCATTCCATCTTTAAATGGCGGGTTTGCATCACTCTAAGGCACTCGCCTATCACTTTCAAGCCCGCTTCCCAATTAGAAATATATTAATTTCCCATCTTCAAGCTAGATTATTGGTATTATTAATCTCGTATCTGGGCAGTTCAAACTCAAAATGGGCCATGTTAAAATGAAAGATATGAATGTCCAGATTAAATAGTGACTAGGATAACCGAAAACCATTCAACCCATAACAGTAATTATAGAACATAATATAAAGCAAGTACAATAGGGCAAAGACATAGATGTATAGCATGACCTGTTGATTTTTTTCGGCTGTACTGTTAGAAATAGATACTATGTTTTATACGTATATCCTGTGTACTTTGAGTGACCTTAAAAGTGGCTCAGTGGCTAAGACAGTGAGCTTGTTGATCGAAAGGTCGGCAGTTCACTGGTTTGAATCCCTAGTGCCCCGTTACTTGTCCCAGCTTCTGCCAACCTAGTAGCTCGTAAGCACATAAAAATGCAAGTAGAAAAATAGGGACCATCTTTGGTGGGAAGGTATCAGCGTTATGTGCACCTTTGGCATTTAATCATGCCGGCCACATGACCATGGAGACGTCTTCGGACAGTGCTGGCTCTTCAACTTTGAAACAGAGATGAGCACTGCCGCCCTAGAGTCGGGAACGACTGGCACGTATGTGCGAGGGGAACCTTTACCTTTACATCAGTGATTCTCAACCTTCCTAATGCCGCGACCCTTTAATACAGTTCCTCATGTTGTGGTGACCCCCAACCATAAAATTATTCCTAAAACCATTGAAAATATGTGTTTTCCGATGGTCTTAGGCAACCCCTGTGAAATCCCAGACCCAAAGGGGTCGCGACCCACAGGTTGAGAACCACTGCTTTATATCTATATCCTGTGTACTTCGAGTGATCTTATCACAGTCTAAACAGGGTAGCAGTTTCTCTGTCCCCACAAATTCTTCAGGTATTCCTGTCTTTCGTTTGAGGAGGATCCCATCGAGGCCTTTTAAGTTATCCCAACCCACAGACGGCGCCTCTAAACCCACCTCATCTTCATTTCTGGAAGGCAAATATTTCTTCAGCTGCTCCGGCCGAAGCGGGCCCGGAGTCTGGGCTTGAGCTCTCAAAGCCTGGAGAAGACGTCGCTTTTCTCGATCCGTCCAAACCCGGATTGCGGGGTCCAGGCGGAAGCGAGCGGGCGCCGATCGCAGCCTCGACGGGGGCTTCATAGCTCCCCACCCAGAAAAGCCCAGGCACCAAACTAAGAAAACACCAGGGGGAAAAAAAGCGTCTTCGCGTCCCCGCGCAGTAAATTTCGCCGCCCCCTTCCTTACTCCTCCCGCCCACAAAGCTTCGCAGCCCGCGCGGCTCAAGACCGCATTTCGTACACAAATTAACAACGCTTCTCCAAGGTACGATTTCCAAGACTCGCGTTCTGATGACGTAGGCAGAGTTACGCAATCACCGGCGACCAGAAGGAGGAGAGGGGGTTGGTGACGTAGCCGACGCTTCTAAAGGAGGGGCGGGGCTGGTAAACGGCCGCGGAGTCACAGAAGGCTTTGAGGGGTAACTAAGGGGGATGCGTAGAATGCCTTTCCTCCCGCTCGTTACCATGGTGATAGAGTGGGAACGCCCTCCGGAGCGGAGCAAATTATCCTCGAGTCTGGCTACATGTCCATGTCAGGTCGAGGGGTTGGAGTTGCTTTGGGTGTCATAATCGTCTTTCTTTGGGAGAGACCTGGTATGGGGATGGATTGCAGTGAGGTGGCTGGTTCTAGAAGGGTGGGAGCTTCACCACTGGAAGCTTTCAAGAAGAGACTGGGCTGCCATCTGTCAGAAATAGTGCAGGGTCTCCTGTTTAGGTGGGGTGGGGTGGGTGGGGTTGGACTAGATGACCTATAAGGTCCCTTCCAACACTGTTATTCTGGTTCCCATCGCTTGGAGGCTGGGATTCCGGGGGATGTATAAGAATAAGACAAATCTATCATAATTCTAAGTTTATTTGTCAAGCATATATAAGGTAACAGGTAAAAGTATAAACATTATTTGAATACATGAAAACAGTAAGTAAAAAGGAATATAATACAGGAACGGTAGGCACGCTGGTGCACTTATGCACTCCTTTGATAGATGCAACTATATAGGACTATTGTGTTGTAAAGATGTTGTATTTCTAGGCAAAAGATTAAAGATGCAGTTTTCCCCATGATGGCGCCTTCATACTGATGAGCAATATTTATCAGTAATTTAGTTCTGTTTGTTGGGAACATTCAAAAAACGATTTGATTTGGCCATTAGCAGATGAAATAGACCAACACTCATCTTGGCTCCCAGGCAAAATGGCTGGCTGTGTTATTTCATGAAAAAATTAAGTTTGGGTGAAATCCTAAATCACAAGATGTGCACGATTCATTTTATTTAGAAGTTTAAAACACGTCAAGTGAAGGCAAGGGCAAATAAATAATAAAAAATAATAAATAATAAATGGAAGGAAAGAGGTGGGAGGTGAGAAGAGTAAACAGGAGATAGAGCTAATAGGAGAATGCTAATTGTTTATTAAAATAAATATTCATTCATGAGTCATATTTTGAGCAAGCGCTCTAAGACATAACATAAAGACTTTCTATAAGGCCAATGTATTTGTAGTCCATTCAGTAAACATTTAGAAATTTGAGAGCTACCCAGTTATACAAATACCCATCTCTACATTTTCAATTTTAAGAGCATGGGAGTTCATACTACTTGAAAAATAATGATTATAGTTGGTTTACCACTCCTTCTGTCTTAAAAGACACTTTAATTGTGTACAAAAATATCGCCCAAACTAAATATTATTTGTTGAGTTACTTTAGGTTCCCTATGCCCTTATAGTGAAAATTATAAGCACAAGCTTCTTAAAAAAATTCTTATAAAGTGATCTTTGAATGTTAATAACTTGGGATGTATAGATTCATAATACAAAGAAATCTCACTTTACATACTCCCATTTACATTGGGGGGGGGGGTAAAAGATTGGTTATATGAGATCACAGTTATACTTGACAACACCTGAGAACTCAGTAACTATATTTCAGATCTGTTCATTACTCTCAGTTTTCTTAATACTCACATTGCTACTTATAGTATGTATTGCTATTAGTTTCAGTGAACCACTTTTCAGTCACTGATGTAACTTTGCCAAACAATGGATTGAAGGTAAATGCAGGAAGGCAGTGGTGGAAGCAGTACAGTAAATGCACTTATTGTAATTTGGCTACTTGATCTTCACTGATTATGAGGAAATTGGTGAGTTCAACTAGCTGTGAATCCTGATTTGAGACTCACTGTATTAGAAAAAGCCAACTGTAATGAATAAACTATATTGGTTGTTATTAAACAGAGAGTGAGAAATCCTTATAAAATCAGGTTGTGATCCAAAGATCTGATATTATATTCTGGTTTACTTTTACCTTACTCTTTGTTGGTAGGTGTGAGCTAGCTTTCTGGAGTTGCAGTGCACCTTTATACTGGAAAAGGCAGTTTTGTAAACATTGAAAGAAAAGTACTTTGAATGTAAAATAATTTCCAGTCATAGCAATTTGCTGAGGTTTTACCTTGTTTTTCAGGCTGTGCATTCTTCCTTGATTTGTACAAGTCTGATAATGAGACTTTTTCAGGGCAAGCACCTATTGAAGAGAAAGAGACAGGTAAAAAAATTAATAAAGTTGAATTACACTTTTCCAGGAAGACTTTGAAATTTCTAACAATAGATGGGGGTATTTAACTTTTCCACATGCGTAACCCCTGGATATTAAAGTCTTAAAATCTCTAGTCATGGCATCATGTCTGTCCAACTGATCTAGTCATAAATATAGGTATTATTTAGAACTATACATTAATACATCTGAAGAACCTTGTCATCCTACTCTCTTAGGACTCTACCTCGCTTTCATTTCTTTCAGAACTCATTTTTGTCCACATTGGTGCCAAGGAATTCACTGTACCATGCAAGCCTGAGAAAACAGATGTTGTGATTGGTATGAATCCTACATACAACTGGAACCTGGAAAATAGAGGTTCGGCTTTGTTGCTCAGGGCTGAAGATTTCTTTATAGAGAACAGATATATATATATATATATATATATATATATATATATATATATATATATATATATATATATATATATGATGCAGGAAATAGCATTTTTTCTTGTGGAAAGATACATGAATATATTCTGGCTTTCAGTGTTTCTTTAGATTACTCTGCCTAAGATTTTTGGAGAGCTGAATTCAAATACTTTATAAATATTTTATAAAAGGAATAAATTCCAAGTGTCTGTCAGACCTGCCCCAGTCTGATCTCCTAGGGAAATAAAACACTTGACTACATTTGCTTGAAGTGAAAAAGCACTTTTACTAAGAGATGCTGATTGCAGTAGAATCAAGTGGGATCTAAAGTTCCTGTGCACCAATACAGGACTAACCCCTTGGTTCCCTTTAGACCTGCCCCTCACCCCCATGGTCCATCTATGTGTAGCCAATCTGGCATCATCGAGATGTTTTGGGAAATACAGAGGTTGTTTGGGCTGGTGAAATTCCACTCTTAGGGTAAACTGCCTTGAAGATGCCAGCGCACTATCACAAACTGGATCCAAAACACTCTGTTCTTCCTCAACTGTCAGTCTCTCCTTCCAGTTTCCCATCACTAAGGTATACAGCTTTATTGCCCATTTGTTCCCCGTCCCTTCTCTGATTGATGGCAGAATGCCGGCAAGGCACCAAGCCGAAGCTAGTGGATCTGACAGTGTCTTGCATGTAGCTAAACCTTAGAGCAGCAGTAGTTACCTTGGTGTCCTTCAGATGTTTTGGTCTGTAACTCTTAAGATATCCAATAATTGGTCATGTTGGTTAGAACTTTTGGACTTCAGAGACTATCTGGAGGGCTCTTTTTTAAGACACTTAAAAGATTTGAACTTGCTAAGTTAAATTAGAACATAAACTTTCCTAACCTAGTTTAACAAGTTATTAAGAATTGACTATAAATACAAATTACAGGTGGCATCACACACCATTAAAATTATATTATTAAATTGGCCTTTAAATTTGTAGTTGGTTTCCAACATAATATTATTTCTGGATAATACTCAGTTACTCAATCTGGACAAAAGGTTTTGAAGAGATGGAAATATTGCACAACAACCTTTAATTTTTTTTAAAAAAATTGATTTATATGACGCCCTTCTCCGAAGACTCAGGGCGGCTTACAATGCATTAATATTTTTTCTAGTTTTATTTTTTGTAAAATGTGTAATATAATTTATTGCCAATTTACTGTAGCAAAAGATATGAGTTCACTATCAGGTTTCTACAAGAAAACAAACAAGAATTCAAGGATAAATTCAAGGAAAAACTATTAATTTATGGAAGTAGTCATATTAATTGTAATTAGGTTTAATTTATATCTAAATGGATTATAGATTGCTATTGGTTGAATCTGTGGACTGCCATTCTCAGGAAATTATTCTAACCCAAAAGAGGCCCTTTGCTCAAATAAATGTTACATGTTTTTTAAAAAAGGATAAATTCAGATAAGTAGATTTACTGTAATAGTTATGAAAGACTTCCTGCCTTTGCTGTGTATTAAATGAGAACCCTACTTATGGTGCATTCGAAGTTCAAATATTATTCTTGTAATATAATGCATTAAAGACTATTTTCTTTGGATGGGAGTGATGGTTTCTGTCTGTCTACTATTCTGATAGTAGGTGGATCAGGTACTAGGCTGTTTCCTTGTATTGCATAACTTGGTCTCGCATATGCTTTTTTTTTGTTGCATCAGTACATTTTAAAAGTGTAGAATATAACATCGGCTGAAAAAGTAAACCCAAGAAAGAATTAGTTAAAATTGCTAGTTTTACAATTGGTTTCAAATGTTTAGTTATATTAATAAAGTAATTCCCAACAGATAATCTTCATTTATATGCCTCCTTTTCTGAGCAGAAATATTGAATGTAGATGTTTAAAATGTTGTATCTCTCCAAAAGATTACAAATGTACAACTGCAAATATCTCTGAAATCATTTCTTATTGTATTGTATTTTATTCTTCATGATATTCCTTTCAATGTGTTGTTCATGTATTGCCTGTATAAATATATAACTTTTAAGTACTTGGAGGGTACATAGCTTACTTCTTCCTTAGGCAAAAAGATGAATGTATAATGTTTCATTTGCTAATAGTTATGTGTGTCTGAATGTGCACACACAGAGAGATGGAAATTACAGTCTAAAGAAAGAAATTTAGCTTGACAAGCCAATTTCTGCCTCCTGGATCCAAATCTTAAGAAGTGCTGATGGTAGTGCTGTAATTACATCGATGGCTTACTAATGGGCTGCCCTTACTAATGGGCTGCCCTCCCAGATGCTACTGATTGCAGACCAACATTGGTCTAAAGTAAGGAGGATTGAGACAGTGAGGCAAGTAGATTTAAGTAAGACCCCTATACCTGGGCTACAAAAACATACAAAAACTAGATGGCACTAAGAGATGCAAAAAATTCTAACTGCTGTCATTTAGTGGTCCTCCAGTTTTTTGCAGTTCAGATAGTCCTAATTATTTGACTCTTATCCAACTACAAACATACAATTTGAGCTCTAAGACAAATCCGCAAATGTGCTTTTCAACTTCCCAGGTAAAAAGCTAAGCTGATCAGAATTCTAATTTTAATAATAATTTCTCTACATTTATCTAGGCAATTCAATAGATTAGGCTTATTTTTTTCCTAGTATCTATTTTATAATGCAGAAAATATTGGAACAGCTGCTTTGAATGACATTACTGAATGTAACAATGCATTGACATAGCTATTTCTATTTTCTATTTAATTGAGAAACATACATTTTTATCTTTAAGACCCTTGACTATGCAAAATAATAATTGGAATAAGTCAATGAGAAAACCTAATATTTTTAAGCATGCAATTTAATTATATGATTAATGATATATTTATATTTAATTTTTAAATTTGTTCAGAAAGTACATTTTTAGTGAAGGGATGATATGAAAAAGTAAGGTTAATAACTGCTGTTATGTGGGATAGTCATAAAATCAGAAGAAATTAGGTTTCAAGGTTTCATGAACTGGGCAAAGAGAGAGAGCTCGTATCAGAGAAGATTCATTTCCAAAAGGACTGTTAAATGGTTGGGGAGTGGGTTATTGGTTCTTACACTGTGAAATTTTAATATTGTAAGCTGTCAGGAGTCACTTTTTGTGATTTGGGCAGCCATATAAATTTCTTTAATAAATGAATAAATAAAATTTCTAGTTCAGTGCAGGTGCTTTGGTTGATTGACTAAGATGAAGTTGCCATTCTCAAATAATGTAACTTTATTGTCTGCTTTCCAGAAAACCTAACTCTCCATTCTGGTGCCTCCCTGATTTTGCATGAATTTCGTGCTGAGGAGAGTGGACGCTATACCTGTTCTGTCTCTTTCACAGAGGAAGACCAGCTCCATACTATGACTTTCTCTCATACAGTGGTGGGTGAGTATATCCCTGCTGTTATGAAGGATAGCTAAACAACAGGAAACAAATGCTATGGATCAGAAGTGGGTTTCAGCAGGTTCTGACCAGTTCTGGAGAACTGGTAGTGGAAATTTTGAGTAGTTTGGAGAACCGGTAAATACCACCTCTGATTGGCCCCACCCCCATCTATTCTCTGCCTCCTGAGTCCCAGCTGATTGGGAGGAAATGGGGATTTTGCAGTAACCTTCTCCTGGAGTGGGGAGGGTATGGAGATTTTACAGTATCCTTCCCCTGCCACGCCCACCAAGCCATGCCACGCCCACCAAGCCACACCCACAGAACCGGTAGTAAAAACGTTTGAAACCCACCATTGCTATGGATGCTTGATAAGAGAACAACATTTGATTTGATTTATTTGATTATATGGAGACATTGTGGAAGAAAATGTTTTTCAGAAACAAGTATGAAGAAAACAGCTTTCCTATGACTGGATCCTCTAGCGTCTAGCCAAATGCCAACATATCTGTTCAATTTTCTAAGAATTCATTATTTTTTCCAGAATTAAGAGTCTGGTCTTTTCTTCATGATTGCTATGATATGGTGCATTCACTATCCTTGTAGTGGAATTTAAATTTAAATTTAATTTTGTTCCTTTTCTCAGGGTATCACATACGTGGAGAATTACAGGTCCTCCTGATTTTTCAGAGCAACTCATGTGATAAGTCACTGGCGCGTGAGTTTGTGAGGAGTCTACACACACAGCTGAGTCAATTGGTGTCTCACCTACATTGTGAGCTCCTTTCTGGGAGCACCACTTGCTTTCCTACTGTGGAGAAGCCTTTGGATGAGTTCAACCTCCAAGTAGAGCTAAAAGGTCAGAGCCAAAAAGGGATATGGTTTGGAAACTCCCTGATGAAATCAGGAAGATTCATGCAGAAAAGAAGATTTTTCTACTTTAAGTTCTTCAAGGAAGAACCTTAAGTTCTACTTCAAGGACTATTATATAAATATATTATGAAGTAGACAACTGTCTAAAGTTTAGCCACTGTAATCTTTATGCATGCAAACTGGGGGAAAGCAAGTAATATACTGTCAATTGATTTTACAGTGCACTTCTTCTCCAAAGAGCCTAGAACATTGTTCAAAAAAGATTGTAATAAAAATGTTTTGTGTATTATTATTTTGCAGTATTTCAGGATATTTGGATTCTGTGTGTGGTGGTAAAAAAGAGAATCTATTAGTTAGAGCAGATCACAAGAACAGTAATGTATTTTTGTTTTCCAGTAACTCCATTTGGAAAGGACTGGGATAAATCTTGCTACCCTCAGATTGATTCGATGGCATTAGAATGTTACCACTCAGCAGTCCAGAAAAATCTACAGGAGGTTTGTAATTTGTCCCACTAGGAAATGACTTGCTGGGTTTTGGAGCTAGTTACATTTTCACCAAATACCTGCTAGGAAGCTTGACTTTCAAAATGCAACAAGAGGTTTCATGTACTTGGATCAACTACATCTGGCAAAGGTCAATGGGATGCATAGCTTTTTTATTCTCCTCTTGTCACTACACTTACACCTAATCAGAATCTGTGAGTATGCATTTTGCATCCTCAAACTAATAGTTGATAACTTAATTGATCTTTGATGGTGGGGCTATTTACTGTGGGGTGGGAATCAAGCACATCAAACAGCAAGTCTGTTGAAGAAATTGATTCATGCTTTTAACCATAAGACATTTAGTATACAATTAACTAAGTTTTGCCTTCTCACTTTTATGGAATATACATGACATTACCAGCAATTGTTGACCACCTAAATTTTCTGTTCACTTATTTTTTTTACTTCTTTTTTCAACTACTCACAAATGTACAAACACAAACTCATGTGAAAAGTGGTTGTCTGTTTCACTTTGTGGCTCCAAAAGTTTTCTTTTCTTGGCCCATTGCTCTATACAGGCCAAAGAAGCCATGACTGAATTTATGGAGAAGAATAAAAACTTTTCTCTGGAAACATCAAATGGTTCGCATGTTTCTTTTGTCAACACCTTTTTCAACTTCTTAGAAGATGCAAAGTGTCAAGATGGTTATGGACAGACACAGGAGCTACAGTCACGCTGTCCCGACTGCTGTAGTGAGTTAAGCAGGTGATCCAAAAGCTACTGCCTCATCTGTCTTCAGACACTGTCTTTGGTCTATAAACTTCTGTTTCTCTCTATGTTGTGGGAAGTCTTTTACCCATTCTGTTCCTATCCATTTGTCTTGTCTTTTTCATATGTTTTCTGTAGCTCTTGTCAGGTGTATCTTGGAACCCATGCAGATTCTGTCCAAATGTAGGGACTTAACTATTTATCAGCCTGTACTGCATATGGTTCCTCCAAATCAAGACTCTAAAAAAAGTGTTTAGAAGAACTCAGATTTTCTAAAAAGATACTTTTGGTACGGATTGCCCTTATGTGGTCAACATTGAAATTCATCTTCTCTGCTCCCCACAAATTAGGCTAATAGAGAAATGACATTTGTTCTTTTCACTTTAGCCTTTCTTTTTTCCCTTTACCTACTAATTTTCTGAACAGCTTTGTGCCCTCCTGGAACATACAGTGTGACTACCAGTGACAGCTGTGTTCTCTGTCCAATTGGGAGCTATAGCTTGCATTATGGGACAGTCCTTTGTATTTCATGCGACAACAATTGGCTTACCTCTCACCCTGGGGCCAGAACATCTGCAGACTGCCTGAATATGAGAGGTATGTATTAGATTGAATATTTCCTTGGAGTCCCATTTTTGGCAGCAATTATTGGCAGTCAGTTTCTTATTATTTTCAAAAATACAAATACTACCTTCAGAAGGAATTTTCAGGACTTCAGCCGGAAAAGAATTCAATTTTTTCCTCTTGTTTCACTCATAATCATAAGCAAACCCATAGCCCTTCTAACATTACTTATACATGTTAAGAACTCCATGCTAAAAGCATAAATGCAGTTAATATTGGGCCTTCTTTGGCCTCCCAGTATTGTTCTTTCAGCGATATAAATTGAAGGAAGTGGTGAGATATTCCATAAGTCTATGAGTATGGTTAGGGAGGTATCTGAAAAATAGTTTCCAAGACTCTATTTCTTTCGTAATCCTGTTTGTAAATAAATATACAAACATCTAGTTTACTGTCCTAGTTGCGAATCTTAATACATGTGTAGTCTTAACACATGTCTTAACACATGGGAAGAACACTAGGTTTGGGAAGGTTTATATAGTAGTAAGTGGAAATGAAAAAGTAGCAGGTGAACATAGAAGAACACATATAGATTTACTGTAGTGCTATGTACTATGTATTATGTACTATGTACCCTAGTTTCCTGTTTTCCTTCCATATATAATACTTAATTGGGATAGGTGCTATAACTGTATAGGAGGCTTGACTTTGGATGCTGAGGATTCCTTAATCTGTCTTCATATAGTCCCTCCTTCACGTCGATTTTCTGTACTGATGATAGCCTTTGCTGTGCCTCCACTTGGTTGCCTCTGTCTCATTGTGATGTAAGTTCTGACTATTCACATTTCCTATCTTATTTCATTCTTGTAAAATTTCGTAGGCCCAGATAGATTTATGGGTAATCAGTTTAAATTAATCAGTCTAAAGAAGAATTATGATCTACGGTAGTTATAATTATCTAATTAGGTAATTTAGGTATAATTACCTAAAACTTTCTTTTAAGTTAGCAATTACAACACTTCTTTTCAGTATATGATATTTCTCACTATGATTTGTAAAAGGTTATACACAGTGGGTTCCTAGAGAATTGAAAAACACAACTCATGGGAAAGAGAATGTTGTTTTGGGAAAACAATGGTGTGGATATCTTTTGCAGTTCACATGTTACTAGTTAAGCGCTTCTCTGTCCATCTCTTGCAGCTGTTGCTATTGCTTTCGCCGTCGCTGGCAGAAACGCCGTTCCTCTGCTAAAGTTGATGGACAGACCAAAGTACAAGAAGAAGTTCCCGCTTCTACTACAGTTGATGAACAGACCAAAGTACAAGAAGAAGCTTCAGCTTCTGCTAATGACACTGCCCTTGTGGCCACTGAAGAACATCGTTCTGTCGCCTTGCCTTTTTCTAGTTCTGAACATCCCAACAAAGAAGGGGGCATGTCTCCACCTCCTTCCAAGCTACAACCACGGGCTCTTCCTGGGCTGGCAAATCCTGGTGCCAGAGACCTTTTATCATCATAGCTCTAACTTGCTTTGAATGATAATTCCCAATAAATTATTATCCAGGAAGTAGCTTTGGTCCTGTTGTTTCTACTGATAGGTTAGTCCCCACTAACTACCCTACTCAAACTTCATTTTCTATGGTTTTCTTCTGCTGTATTTTTTGCTAATTTATTTCTGTACCAAGAAAGTTAAAGGTTATATATTCCTTAGTAACCACAGCCCATTGTACCTTATTACATTAACATCATAGGCTAGCAGGTTGGATAAAATTTGAGCTGAGTGTTCATTTCTAGGATTCAAGAAAAAACACTTCAATTTAACATAAAGCTTGTGAAAAAAGCTGAAGAAAACAAAGGGATTGATAGAGCAAAATGCATGCTTATAAATACTAGAAAGAAGGTTTTTGCATTAAAATGTGAAGATGGCTCTATGTGTAAAAACAAGACAGGAAATATTAAAAATAATGGAAAATTCTATTCAGAGCTATACAAAGATTAAGATCACTCAAAAGTAATAATACCCACGAAAGAGGAAATGCCAGATATCCCAGTGGAGGAAGTATCAAGTGCATAAAATCAGTGAAAAATGGCAAAGCTCCAAGAAATGGCTGTTGAAATCTTGAAAGCTGATGGTCACAGTTTACTCAAGATACTAGAAAACTCTAGATGCCTCAGAGAAGAAAAAATAGCCAATGCATGAAAAAATGCTGAAGCGACTCTTACACACAAGAAAGGGCTCAAGATGAAAAGAACTATCGCCCAATAAGCCTTCTTTCAATCATCTATGAAGTTTTCACCAAGATGATGCACAGCCAAAGGAGCAGGCAGAGTTCAGAAGTGGCTACACCACAATGGATCACATCCAGATTGTTCAGCAAGTCATTGAAAGGCACAATGAGCACACCATGCTTTTGTGTATGGCTTTCATTGACTACGAAAAGGCGTTTGACTCAGTATTTCAGAAAGCAATAATTAACGCATTGCTCAACCAAGGCTTAGACACTGCTTACATAAACTTATTACAATCAATATATGAAAAAATGAAGACAATTTGCCTTAAAGTGAAAATCAACATAGAATCAGGTGTATGACAAGGCAATACAATATTACCTATCCTTTTCTCAGCCTGCCTTGAAAAAATATTTTGCAAACTAGACTGGGAAAAAGATGGAATAAAAATCAATGGCCCCTATTTAAATCACTTAAGATTTGCAGATGATGATGTTCTTTTCTCACAAGACCCAGAGAGCTACAAAGACACAAGAGCTGCACAAAGCAGGAGAACCATTTGTCTTAAAAATAAACCTGAAAAAGACCCAGGTTATGTTTAATAAATTCATCAAAGGAAATTTTTGCAATCAGGGTTTTTCCTATGTTTGAAAAAAGATGTTAAATGGCCATGGCGGGATGAAATCTCTATTCATCGCTTTCAGGCCTGTCAGACATTTTATGTTGTTTCTTCTGAGACTTATGGGAGACTGGGATAGAACTATTTCGGCCTTCTTGGACCTCTTCAGCCAGACACACCCATATTTTATGACTCCTCCCTGTAGAGGTCAAATATTTATTCCTTTTAATTCATAGGTATAAATGTGATATTTTTGCAATCAGGGTTTTTCCTATGTTTGAAAAAAGTTGTTAAATGGCCATGGTGGGATGAAATCTCTATTCATCGCTTTCAGGCCTGTCAGACATTTTATGTTGTTTCTTCTGAGACTTATGGGAGACTGGGATAGCACTATTTCGGCCTTCTTGGACCTCTTCAGCCAGACACACCCATATTTTATGACTCCTCCCTGTAGAGGTCAAATATTTATTCCTTTTAATTCATAGGTATAAATGTGATATTTTTGCAATCAAGGTTTTTCCTATGTTTGAAAAAAAGATGTTAAATGGCCATGGTGGGATGAAATCTCTATTCATCTTTTTTCAAACATAGGAAAAACCCTGATTGCAAAAATATCACACATTTATACCTATGAATTAAAAGGAATATATATATATATATATCTGGAGAAGAACTAGATACTTTGCAGATGGATCTCAGTGGCAGGTGATACAATAAAGAAAATTGAACAGCATGTTAAATGTGGTTGGCAAGTTAAGCATAATTTTGAAGAACAACTCTGCCTATGCCTGAAGAGAAAAGTTTCGATCAATGTGTGCTATATGCTCTAAAATACACCAGTGAAACATGGGCACTAACCTCACAATTGCTACAAAAGCAAAGAGTGGCACAGAGCCATGGAAAGATACATGCTCGGCATTCCAAGACAAGATAGACTTGCACATGGATTAGAGAACAAGCAAAAGTATATGATATCAATCAAGAGAGTAAAAGAATTGAAATGGAAATGGGCTGGTCACATAGCAAGAAGAACTGATGGCATGTGGGCCAAGGCAGTCATAGAATGGATCCCACTTGATAAAAAGTATCCACAAAAGAGACCTAAAACAAGATGGATCAACGTCATAAGCAGATATTGCGGGCTCAGTTGGCTCAGGACCATATGGGTTGGAAATGTGGAAGACGCTTTCATCCTGCAATGGATAGACAATGGCTTAAATGATGATGATGTATATTGCATTCATTTCATTTCACTTAATAGTTACGTAGAGCAAAATATCCATAAGAGGCAAAGGTTCCAGTCTTCTTGTGAGAAAGCCTGTTTTAGCCATCCAGGCAGAATTAGCTATTGATAAAGGTTCTAATAAGGCAGCCATATCTCTGGCTATTACTCAATAGTCAACCAGTCATTGCTTCATGAAAAGATCATGAAGTAAAAAACATGTTATCAAAAAGAGGACTACTTAGAGCAATGATTTTTTGGGTGCTAATGTATGGCTGAAAAATAGATTGAAAAAGATTGGGGGGAAAGTAGCTTCTAATTATGATATTTCAGAAAGTAAATTACTTCAGGAAGAATCAATCAGTCCTGCACCAAATAAAAAGTTATTGTTGTCTTGAGTCAGTAATCAGTAAGAAGAAACTCACATATTTGGGGCACTTGAAGAAAGATGATCATAATTTAGAAAAAAAAGCAAATGTGTAATATTGGTATTATTTGGTAATATGCCTGAATTTCTTTTCCTACCCATTAAAAAATAGGAAATTTCTGGAGCCTTCCATTTGTTGAATAGTAAGACGTTATTATTAAACTTGATGAAGTATAGATTCCAACATCCTTCACTGTTAGACATCTGAGTTTAATCTACTGGTATTTCTTTTAAGCAGCATCTGTCAGCATTTTCAGAGATACATCTATGGCAAGTGTGACTTATAAAGTCCAAATTAGCTTCACTCCAACCTTGAATGATAGGCTATCTTTAAGTACTAACGAACTGTATTGTATAGTGATATTCACATCACTTCGAATCCCAAATAAAAAACAGTCTAGGAAATACACACTTTTCACATAGCTACCATCTGGGTAAATGTCCTGTGCATAAGTATTATAGAAGCAGACATGCACAATGTCTGATGGAACCATGACATAGCTACAGGGCTGTGGAGTCGGGAGATAAATGTTCCGACTCCGACTCCTCAGTTTTTGTACTTCCGACTCCGACTCCGACTCCAGGTACCCAAAATTTCCTCCGACATCCGACTCCTCGACTCCGACTCCACAGCACTTTCAGGGCTATGGAGTCGGGAGATAAATGTTCCGACTCCGACTCCTCAGTTTTTTGTACTTCCGACTCCAACTCTGACTCCAGGTGCCCAAAATTTCCTCCGATTCCTCGACTCCGACTCCGACTCCACAGCACTGCATAGCTATAAGTCTGAAGTCCACATGCAACAGTAGATAGTCCTAGCTATGTCAGTAAAATCCTTTAAAGAATTTTAAATGTGTTAGCATTTTATCAGCATGGCCAGTTTCATTATGCAGGCACAAATAAAGTTAAAATACACATTAAATTTCTAAAAAAAGGATTTGATTGTTTATAACCAAATGGGTAATGTTAGGCCTGTGATCTTGGTGCATAGGTACCTAGTATGGCAGGCTTATATCCACATAATATGGTTGCAATCTTCTGTTCAACCAGAGGTGGAATCAATATCACTGCAGTTAGTTAGACAAACAAAAATTAAACATAGCAACAGACAATCTCTGCCGCAGAATCACTGGCAATGTTCAAACATAATATTTCTTATCATTGATATACCCTAAAGTACCAGGCAATGCAGAGCAATCTCTAAAGGGCACTTTGGGATCAAACACCAGACAGAATCAACAGTTATATATGTGAAATAGAATTTGGGCCGGTCATTGGGACCAGATTCCAGAAAGCTCAGAAGAGTAAATCTCTGGTCCCAGTGACCAACCCAAATTCGCTTTTGCATCATTATCCTGGGACACGTATGTTTGCCTTCATTTGTGAGTTATATATGTTCTTTTGCACAAGTTGCGGTTCTATGTGGATACAAAATTTTCATAAGAAATCTAGCAAATTCAAGTCCTGTCCTAGGGTTGGCGGACAAGAAAACTGGGTCTTAGATTCAAATTCAGATACTTGCTGGTTGTTGATTTATGAAAAAAAATCCTAGTACTGTATATTTAATTTGGATTAAATTGTAATCTGTTGTATGTTTAAGTTTACAAATTATGATTACAGCTCTAAATTTTTGAGATGCTGCAAGACAGTATATTTGTATTGCTTTCTGTAAGCTTTCTGTAAGAACTGCTAGTATTTTGCAAGAGAGAAACAGAGAGCCATATTCATGAAGAAGAGTAGAAATGCACCAATATGCAATTATCTCAAAAGGAAAGGACAATGAAATAGGAAAGAGAAAACGAGAAGTCAGTCCTGACTTAGTTAAAATGCAAGAAACCGGTGTAATCTCTAAAACAGGTTCAATATAATGAATGGATACCCAATTCCCCTCACCCCAAGTCATTCCACTGAAATTTAGCAGCAAATATTCCTGAATTTTGGCATGATTATAACTTATTATAAAGTGATTTTAAGAGTTGGAATAGGAGCAGTTTGCCTTTGGGAGGGCTCCTCTCCCCTTCGTTATTCTTAAGCCCCTCCCCCCTTGCTAAAGACAGAAATATCTGCATAACATACACCCAGCTACATTTCCTCAAATATAACAACCCTGAATGATTTCTGATCCTTCAGAAAACCAGGAGGATGAATTGTGGCCCTGGTTAAAAGAACAAAGACCTTATAGTTCCTTTAAAAAAATGCGGAAAAAAACCAAAAGTTTAGACACTGCTTTTTACACTTTATCTTCAACATCTCCTCAAAGATTTGTGTGGCCATCAGCTACCAAAAGGCTGCCCATTCCGGATTAAGGATACTTTATAGGCTCAAGGAAACAGAAGCATAATCTGTTAATTTTTCCAGGAACAGAAACTGGGCACACCTAGTTTATGTGTCTTGCATCTGACAGGCTCTGTTAATTTCCTCATTTCCTATGCAGCAGTGATAAATAGAGCACCCATCTGCCAGCTCTTGATAAAGAGCTTAAAGAATGTATTGCTAATGAGAAAGAAAATAAATGGGCCAGAACTGAGGCTGCATTTCCACAAAATAATGCCCAGTATTTATCTTGTTAGCAAGGGAGGCAGGTTAGATGAGTACACTGCTGGCAGAAATTAAGGTAAAAAATCCTGTTTTGTTCTGATAGGAAACTGATACAAATATTCATCTAAAGCACATGCTTGCTGGGGGATTCTGGGAGTTGAAGTTGACACTTCGTATGGTTGAGAAACTTCAATCTCAATTCTAAATTTTTATACAACAATGATCCAACGATCCATCAGCAATTTAGAAACGGAGAGTTTGTAATCTGGTGGCACATTTCTATTAACTGCTCAAGACCAAAGAATATATAATACATCTAGTGCCGTGATGGCAAACCTATGGCACGTGTGCCACAGGTGGCACGCAGAACCATATCTGTGGGCACATGAGCGTTGCCTAGCTCAGCTCCAGCACGCATGCATGCGCCGGCCAACTAATTTTCGGGCCTTCTGGACCAACCGGAAGTCAAAAAATGGGCCATTTCTGGCCTCTGGAGGGCCTCTGGGGAGTGGGGAAGGCCGTTTTCGCCCTCCCCAGGCTCCTAGAAAGCCTCTGGAGCCTGGGGAGGGTGAAAAACAGGTGTACCTGGCCCACCGTGCCATCGTGTGCCAAAAACGGGGGGGGGTCATGGGGGAGCATGGGCACATTTGAGGGGGGCAGGGCATATTGAATTATGGGTGTAGGCACACGCAAAAAACCCCTCACACACTCCCCCCTGCTTTTGGCATGCAATGGCAAAAAGGTTAGCCATCACTGATCTAATGTGTCCATTTGTTCATTGCTATTGTTCTGATTATATTTCTTTTACAGTAACTTACCTTTGCCTACAAACATTAGTTGATCCCATTTATTAATTCCTGTACAGCTTTATCTGGTGGTTTCAGTGGATCCAGAAGTTGCTAGAAGCACATAAGCAAACAAAAGTACTGTCCTCCTCTTTACCTGGAACCCTATATGGAATCTCAAATGAGTAAATACTACTCATTTCTAGTGAGAAAATAGTAGAAGCATTTCTAGGCATTTTTTTTATTTTTTTATTTTGATTTATATGCTGCCCTTCTCCAGAGACTCAGGGTGGTTTACAAGGTGTTAAGCAATAGCCTTCATACTTTTGTATATTTTATACAAAGTCAGCTTATTGCCCCCACAAACCGGGTCCTCATTTTACCTACCTTAGAAAGGATTGAAGTCTGAGTCAACCTTGAGCCTGGTGAGAATTGAACTCACAGTAATTGCAGGCAGCTGGAAGCTAAATACTACCTTTAACAGTAGCATTAATCTGCTGCACCACTCAGGCTCCTGAGAGCCTGAGATATGGCATTTAGCTGAGATATGGCTTCAGATAGAAAACATTGGAAACGAAATCACTATATGATTCGTGACAAAGTGATTTATTCCAACTTAATCAGATTAGAGTTCTTCAGTGATTCTTCTATTGCTCTTACGACTTGAGGCAATGCAAATCAGTTTTGGAATTATACTGTTGCTAGAGAAATATACTCATAAAGAGGTGCATTTTTTTCTAGGTTGAAATTTAGTCAGGAACAATTAAAGCAGAAACTTTCTAAAGTACTTGTAAAATGAAATGCTGTCTAGAAAGAACATCTGCTACATGCTACAAAACCCTTGGTGTTTTCGTTGTTGCAGAATAATCTATTCTTTTTGAATATTTATATTAACTAATATGGAGCTTGGTCGTTCATGAAAGGAAAAGCTCCTTCCATTTATAATCAAAACACCAGGATCCAGCATTGAAAGAAAGAGACAGGGTACAGACGTGCTCTCTGCTGATTCTCACTGTTGTCTCTCACTGTTCCAAAGAGTTCCCTTACTTGCCACAACAACAATTCATGGTATAACTTCTAGAAGGAAGAAAGGGACATTTTGCTGTTTCTTCCAGCATGAGAAGATGTCTGCTGTTGAGTTTTCAAACTGCTTAAATTTTCCATTTCTGCTCTTTGGACCATCTGATCAGGAATCTGGCAAGGAATCAGGAATCCGGCAAGCTCGTGGATTTCTAAGTGGACCAACATTCAACTTGGATCTTTATTCACATGTAGATCTGGTGAATGCACTTTAGAATTAGAGATTTCAAAATTCCTTCTCTGCCCCAAGTCTGAAACATAAACATAAACTCTCTGTTCCATGAGAGCTTTTTATGCAAGATGAACTTAGATGAACTGTGAAGTGGCTTCTGTTCTAAATACAGATTGTCCAAGCTAGACTTTTGGAGCTTTTGGAAGCCTTGCATGACTTTAGAAAGATGACCAGCATGACCTACGACCATAATCCCAGGCTCAATTGCAACCATAAATCAAAGACTACTTGTATTGAAAAAGTATAAAACAACAACTTCTAAAATATCTTCCAAAACCTGAAAAGAATATTTTAAAATTCAGGTCATGAATATGATGTATTTTATGTTTAGCATATTATAGTTCATTCTGCTGTGCCTTCAGTATACATTCATACCCAAAATAAAACCCCTTATTCCTTCTTTTTCCACCTAAGCCAGGGGTCTCAAACACAAGGCCCATGGGCCAGATCCGGACCACAGTGTGGTCAGATCCAGCCTGTGGGGCCATCCTGGAAAATGTAAGAGGTTGGCCAGCATGGCTTCAGCCCAGTCTACCCAGTGCAAAGAGGAAACATGCCAACAGTTTGGAAAGTGGCATCAAGCTGGCCACACCCATCCAGTTGACCACGTCCACCCAGTCGGCTACACCCAGTGAGTGGTGTCAAGCTGGCCACGGCCACCCAATTGGGCATACCCAACCAGTCGGTCACACCCACCTGGCCCCCCCAAGGTCAACCACAGCCCTGATGTGGCCCTCAATGAAATTGAGTTTGACACCCCTGACACCATTCAATAAGCAAAGTTTTCTGGGCAGATTAGAAAACTGCTAGAAAAATGAAGAGTTTCTAAAAAGAATTTTTAAAAAAGTGATGAAAACAAAAGATAGAATTAATAAGCAATACAGGATGGAATGAAAATGGGTAGAAATCCCTTTTCGTCATTCTAAATGAGTCTGCTTTCGTGGTGGCTCAAAAGGCCTCATGGGGAGGACACAGGGAAAATCAGTATTATTGAAGAATTCTCTTTTCTATATTTAGGTTTCTGGCATTAAGAAGAAGCTAGGGAGAAATAAATGTTAGCAGGACTGATAGTTCACATGGTTTGCCAAGGGAGGACAGTGTTGGAAAGATTAATTGGTCCAAGCAATGTAAATAATGCCTTCCTTCCGTTTGTGTGACATTGTGATCTAACAGGACAAACTTTTGCCTGTAGGGGTGCGGGAAATTCTCACCAACTCGATCATTGCTAACTGCATTCCAGAAGCTTGTGGCATCATCTGTATTTATGTAGGACAGGAAGCTATCCTGGGCTTAAAGTAGATCAACTTTGCAGGCAGGGAATTAGCTACCTTTTGTATCTGAGTTGTATGGCAGACGATTGCTATAATCGTCTAGAATGGGTGAACATTCTTTGCTTCAGATGTTAATGGGGTAGCTACATTGTGTCTTTGCCATCTTGGACTGGGTGAGTACAGGGTTTGGCAGCTGCTGGACTGGTGCAGGATAGTGGGTCTCCTGTCTTCCATCAGCACAAATGTTTCACAAAATTGCTAAGCTGCAGACTCATTATTTTCAATGAGAACCATAAGCATCTGCAGAATCTCACCCACTGAAGTCAAAAGAAATTAAAATGCTAGCAGCAAATGGAATCATTTACAATAACTCTAAAGAAGGCAGTTTACCCAGTGAATCAAGAGAAAAAGATTATCCCCATTGTTTTAAAACACATTGCCTCAATCATTTTTATTTTTTTGGTGCAATGTGATGAGAAATAGTCCACAATATGGAATCTAACAGCAAGGAAAGCAATTTATATGCATGTGACAATAATGTTAGTTTTCACAAGGCCTGAGGCGGCACAAGAATAGATTTTTTTCTCACTAAAGGTGCAGAACTGGGGTTATGGAAAGCTCAAAAAGAAACGGAAGGGAAAGGTGCTGGGCGGTCAATTTTAACATCAAATATTGGGATGTATCCAGGCAAATTTTTTATTAACATGAACTGTAATTAGGAATTCCTGAACAAGACTATTCAGCTCACACTGTGGAGTGATAATTGGCTGCATTCAGTCAAACTATTCATTATATAACAGATTCGTTATTGGTTATTCCAGTTTTTATATCACTTAAAAGCAAGTGCAAAATGGGCTGGAAGTGTACTCTCCTACATTGCAAGAAGTAGAAATATGTTAAAAACAGAGCCTGCCTTCCCAGTTTTACATTAAACCGGTATATCTTAATGTCTATATTTCAAAGGCAAATAGTTAGTGGGATTGGTATATTTTGGGGTCAACCAACCAGGCAGGGGTGTTTGTTGGTTTGAACATTTTTATTAGAATAACAAAAGCAGCACAAAATCATTGTGCTCCAAGTCCTGCGCCCTTTGTATATGTTTGTAAAGTCACAAAGTAGGTATCAAAGAGGCAGAATTGCACCATGATGCTGCCTTTATTATTTACCTTGGTTCCCTCAAAGTAGCCTCTGCCAGCTAGTCCTTTCTTTCATGCTTCAAAACTGATGAGATTCAGCTACAGATTGCCATGTAAAATGTTATAAAAGTCTTAAAGGCAGGTCAAACATGTTAGTATTGGGCATTTATAGTCTGCCAAGCTTCATGAAAATCTGCCAACTCTTTCTGGTAAAACCCCTACACTATTTTTGGCTGCCACACAATGGAAACCAGTCAACTGATATTTTTGGAAGGTGTTTGTCTATGACCATTCCTAAGAGTGGGAATCAACAGCTTACCTCTACTTCCCTCAGCTTTTCCACTTTCTTCAATGGGAAGCAAGCATCAGTCCTAAAGAGAATCAGTTTGGTGTAATGGTTAAGACATCGGACTTTAAACTGGGAGATTTTGAGTCCTGGTCCCACTTTCGGCATGAAACCAGCTGGATGATGTTGGGCTAGTCACTCTCTCTTTGCCTAGGAAGCAGACAATGGCAAATTACTTCTGAAAATGTTGCCAATAAAAATGCAGGGAGTTACCAGGAGTTAACACTGACTCAAAGATGTGCATGTGTGCGTGTACACATGTACAACCTAAAAAACTTACCAACTGCCTGATACTTAGGATGCAGTAATCCTGTATGTTTGGGACCCCAGAGGTGACCCTTTTTTCAGTGTCAGAATGCTGTGGGCAGCAGGCAGAATTACATGACTAACAATTGTAAATATCCAGAAATAATCTGGGAAGGCTGAAATCTCCTGGTTACAGAGCTTCTTGGGAGAGAATGGGGACATCCTCTTTCCTAGAAGGGTTCTATGTTGTAGTCAATCATTGTTCCAGGTGAGCCACAATTTTGCACCTCACTTCAGCTATTGGATGCCTCCCATTGGATCTGCACTTCATTTTTTTTTTTAAAAAAAATGATTTATATGCCGCCCTTCTCTGGAGACTCAGGGCGTCTTACAATGAGTTAAGCAATAGCCTTCATATTTTTGTATAGTTTATACAAAGTCAGCTTATTGCCCCCACAATCCAGGTCCTCATTTTACCTACATTAGAAAAGATGGAAGGCTGAGTCAACCTTGAGCCTGGTGAGATTTGAACTTGCAGTAATTGCAGGCAGCTGATGTTAATAACAGTGCTTTAGTCTGCTGCACCACCAGGGCTCAAAAGAGTCCAACCTGTCTGATGAGGATGCCCACTTGACAATTTCTGTTTCTACAATTTAAACTGGAAATCACCTATAATTCTTATAGAGAACAGGATGAGGTGACAAAATGGCTGGCATATATAAGCATTTGCTGAAAATTGTTGAAGTTACCTTACTAACTGCTTATTTAGCAGCATGCTTTGGGCCTGCCTAAATTCCATATTCTGTTTGCAGGTATAAGCTGCAGATCTAAAGGTATGATGAAAATGACAGAGGAAGAAGAGGGGTAGAAGAACCATGAGATATCGCTGGATATCACATGCCAGTAGGTTTCATCTGTGCTTAGGCCAGATGATCCTGAAAGGTTCTGCCATGTTAAATATTTCCCACAACTTTCCATGAGAGTGGGGTATAGTGGAAACCAGCCTTTTCTTTTGCTTTTCTGAAACTCTCTCTTGTTCAGTGCAAATGGAAGTTGGTATATTTGTCTCCGTTCATCCCGCTACTATCTATAGATGTTAGCATCTCCTTTCCTTCCCATCTTCTTAGATGATAGTATTCTTTCGGAAGATGGCTGAAGAAGTCACTTGTGATCCCCCTGGTTCCAGAAATTGCAATAGGTGCAGTGAAGTTGTGGAGCAGGTACTTGGGTACTGAAAGTCAAGGGTCACTGCCTAACTATCAGACCCCAGTGACAGAGAAGAATGTTCTGTCGGCCATTGCAGCATGTATTCTTCTCCTTACATATATGCAAGTGAGTTGAAGTAGTTTCTATGTTTTTGGAGAGAGAGGACACATCCCTGGCAGAAAATCAGTCCTATGTTCAGAACTTGCAGCACTGGGCCAAGGAGTCCAGACAACTTTGCAGTTCTGCTAATAGCATGTCCCTGAGCTGCTTTGTGCTCTGGGAGAATCCCAGTACTATGGGTGCAAGCATATGGTAATCTCTAAAATTACATGCATAACATTTCTCAGTTAATCTATCAGCATCTATGAGCTTAGAATAGAAATTACCCACAACGACTCACTTGTTATGTAAGGATTTACATTCATCAGACAAAGAACAAAAAGCACAGGGCAATGAACCTCTCTGCCCCCATGTTTTATCTTTGGCTTTTGTATGGTCAGAGGGACACAATGGCTCAGGGGCTAAGACGCTGAGCTTGTCGATCGAAAGGACGGCAGTTCAGTGGTTCGAATCCCTAGTGCCACGCAGTGGTGGGATTCAGCCAGTTCGCACCACTTCAGGAGAACCGGTTGTTAATTTTCTGAGCAGTTTGGCAAACTGGTTGTTGAAAGAAATCATTAGGGCAGAGAACCGGTTGTTAAATTATTTGAATCCCACCACTGGTGCCGCGTAACGGGGTGAGCTCCTGTTACTTGTCCCAGCTTCTGCCAACTTAGCAGTTTGAAAGCACTTAAAAAAATGCAAGTAGAAAAATAGGGACCACCTTTGGTGGGAAGATTACAGCGTACTGTGTGCCTTTGGCATTTAGTCATGCCGGCCACATGACCATGGAGACGTCTTTGGACAACGCTGGCTCTTCGTCTTTGAAACGGAGATGAGTACCGCCCCCTAGAGTTGGGAACGACTAGCACATATGTGTGAGGGGAACCTTTACCTATGGTCAGATGGGCATATGTCCCCCCTCAAAATCAATCAATCAATCAATCAAACAAACAAACAAACAAACAAACAAAAACCACTGGGTTTCACCACTCACCATTAATTTTTTAAGAAATCTGGTTATAAGGTCAGGAACACCCCTGGAAAAGTCAGCGATACTGGGAGATGGCCTTAGCTTTCCAGTATATGTGGTCCCCTTTCCTTCCTGCCTGCCTAAAAGAATTAAATCAGGTACAGGATGCTTAACCTGTGCCAAAGCAGATGACTGCAAATACATTAGTTCAAAAAAATATGTTGCTTACTTTTGAAGTAAGTCATCAATCCTTGGGTTTGCCTATATTGCTGTCAAATGTTGCTTCACAGAGTATCTGTTACTTAAAACAGCCTTGTCAGCCCTCCACTGTGAACTTAAGAGTTAGGGCTATCATTTTATCTAGACGCAACTCTTCATTATTTAAAATGGTTATTTAGAATATTGGCATCTCTGCAGTTGCCTAGGAATTTCCCTTTTAGAAAAAAATGAAATGCCATAATGGCATCTTAATTATGTTGGATTGTGCCATATTAAAGTGAATAATGTGAATAATATAATAACGTGAATAATGTGAATGGTATAGGGTCAGCTATATGAACACTGGAGGACCCTCTTTATTCACATTATTATAAGACAGAAAAGTGCTTGTTCAGAGATTACACTAAGTCAGCAAAATTCCATTCTTGGCAACATATCTTTTGAGGGGCCTATCTGTCAAAGATGCAAGGACCATATGTAATATATCTTCTAAAAGGCCTAGTTGGCAAGAATTCAAGGACATCTATATGAAACAAAAGTTACTTATTAATCCAAGGACAGCCATGGATCTATGCATAGTGATTACAGAAGAGGAGGATGTTTAGCTAAAATTATCTCATGTACTATAAATTAGGGCAGGAATTTAGTAATTAAAAAAGTGACAATTATCATGTAACAGATGTATGTTAACCATATATGGAAAACTGCTGTGCCAGCAAAGTCCTTTGTCTTGGATATGTATAAAAGCAGTTGTATCAGAACTCTTTCTTTGTTCAGAATTGCAGATATGAATCTGGTTCTGAAACTGCGCAATAAACTGACTCTGGCTGACCCAAGAATGTTGTTCAGTCTTCTCTTTCTACAACAATATTATCTATACTCACTTCCTGACTCTGAGATTGCCCACTAGTTTCCCATATGGTTTTGCAATGCCCACGTGCCCATTTATAAAAGTGATGTAAACATCCTACCTCTTCTCACAGAATGCACATTGGGAGACTGAAACTGGAAATAAAGAGCAAGACAAGGTTTGGGTGCTGCAACCGAGACACATGCTTCTCATATCAGAGCACTGTCAAGTTTTTTTTATTGGCCTCAGCCTAGGGAATCCAGTAAACCAAAGTGCAAATGGTAGAAATGAAAATATCAGAACCTTGTCTAAATCTAATAACTTTTCCTAGATACCTTTAACAGCATCCATCCCTAAACTAGAGGGTAAATGGCAATGGAATGCTTTTGTGAGAAGTTGGATCTATTTTTCACCCAATGTGGCACCATGTAATTTGACCTACATTCCAAAGCACACTCCTAATATGCCTAATACAATTGCTCTATTTTTCTTCTTACAAAGTACTCCCTAGTGTTAGGAAAATATTTTTAGTGCTCTTGCTGCCTACATAGCCTGAAGAAAATGTTGGAAAATTGAAAAACCATCTGCCTCCATTTGCAGTATTTCTGTTGGAGAAAACTTTAGTAAGATTTCAGAGTAAAGTCAAGCATTCCTAGAAAATGGCTAGCGGAGAGCCCAGTTGGGAATTCTTTTGACCAAAGGGCCTAATTATACAGCCCAAATGATCCTAGTAGCACCTTGAAAGTTCAAATTCATGAGCCAAGGTGGTGCGGTGGTTAAAGTGCAGCAATGCAGGCTACTTCAGCTGACTGCTAGCTGCAGTTCAAATCTCACCGGCTCAAGGTTGACTCAGCCTTTCATTCTTCCGAGGTAGGTAAAATGAGGACCCAGATTGTTGGGGGCAATATGCTGACTCTGTAAACCGCTTAGAGAGGGCTATAAAGCACTATGAAGCGGTATATAAATCTAAGTGCTATTCCTATTGCTAAATCTGGAAACACAACAAGCAAGCCAGAGATACATATTTCATGGATGTTTAAGTAACTCTCCCTTTGGGTACAATGATGAATCTGAAATGTAGACAGACTAGTCCTAAAACTAAAGCAACCAAAAACCCAAAGACTCTACACTCTAATATAATTAGACAAAATAGGAGGGTACATAGCTTTGAATAATTTTGATGTGATGTTTTATGTAACAATAAAATTAAGGATGTTGGCCACATGACCCCAGAGACGTCTTCAGATGGCGCTGGCTCTTCGGCTTTGAAACAGAGATGAGCACTGCCCCCTAGAGTCAGGAACGACTAGCACATATGTGCGAGGGGACATTTACCTTACACACACATACACACACACACTGTATATATAGGCACACTCCATAATATGTATGTATGAATGTATATATGTATGTACGTACGTACGTATGTAAGTATGAAGTATGGCAAGATTGTTTAATCAACAGGACCCAAAGTATGCCCATCAATGAAAATAGCTCAGGTGAACATCTGAAAGACTGGAGGGAACTATTGTTGGTAAAGCAGGAATTTCTCTTCCACTACATTGCTAAACATCCACTTTCTGTTGTTCAGTCAGGTATTTTTACACATGAACCTAATGCTCTTCCAAAATGATGACGAACATATGATTAGAAATAACCTGGCCAGGAAGCAGGTGGCATTGTCCTTCCTATTACACTGTGCAACCCTGCCATGCATCATTTATTCATTTAACAAATATAAAGCTGCCCATTACCAGTAGCAACTCTGAATAACGAACAAGAATAAAAACACAATACAAATATTTTAAAATGCAAACATACACATTAAAATCAGCACTATTAAAACACGGAATTCTTAAAGATTACTTACACTTGCTCTGAAGTAAGTTTTGACAGATGCCTAAATACACAATCTAACCTCCCCATTCCACATTAAAGAGGATTTCTGATAGCTCTACTTCTGCTGGTTGGTATTGGTTGGTGGGAGAGAAGAACATCCCCCTCCCCAGGGAAATTTAGGAATAACTTTCCTCAATGTGCCCTTCACCCAGTAAATAAGGATACCTCAATCTGTTGGATGACAGGTGTCTGTGGCAGAACAGACATCAACAGTGAGGACAGCAAATGTTATGCCTATTTAGTTTTCTCTTGGCTCACAGGTTAGGAGATGTCACTTTAACTTTGCATTGAGGGAGGGTGGAAAATGAATAAAAACTCTGTCATGTGGAAGTCCTTGAAGTCTAATTTGTTCTCCAAACATTCATGGGATAATTTTGTCAAACAAACAGGGCTTGACAAAAACCACTAAGACACAAGTTCAACTGTCAGATCATGTGGTCTTCTTTGTGTGAATCTTTGGCATTGCCAAGCTTAGGGAAGAAAGAAATAGTACAGGTAGTCCATGCTTAACAAACCACAATAGGGACTGGCAGTGAGACATGGCTGGGACAGACTTTTGACATGTGCATCTAATATGAGCGCTACCCCAAAAATAAGCCCTAGTTAAAACCCCGCCCACTCCGTTCCACTGTCTGATTGTACAAGGTGAGGTGAGGTGCATATGTAAAAATCAAGCTAGGGTGGGGGCTGGAGGTTAAAGCAGCAGCACGACAGGTGTCGAGGCATGGGAGGCCTGGCTGCAGTGATCCTAAGATAAGCAAGTGCAGGGTGTGTGTAGCAGCTCCACCACCCCCCGTCCTAGCTTGATTTTTACACATGCACCTCGCCCCACCTCATACAAGCAGATGGTGGGATGGAGTGGATGGAGTCTTAACTAGGGCTTATTTTTTGGGTAGGGCTTATATTAGGTGTAGATGTAAAAATTAACCTAGGGCTTATTTTCAGGATAGGGTTTATTTTTGGGGAAACATGATATCATAAACACCTGCTAATTGGAAAGCACCCCAATTTCAATCATGTAACCATGGGGAGGATGCAACGGTTGTAAGTGTGAAAGCTAGTCATAAAATTACTTTTTCAACTCCATCATAACTTTGAACGGTTGCTAAACAGTACAGTTGCTAAGCAAGGATTACCTGTACTACTTCTTTGTTCTGATTTCTGCAGATCTGGTTAAAGATCCAAGAGTAAACTAAGTTATGGGTTTTTTTCCTATGGCGAGTTGGCAGCTCACATATATTAAAAGAAAAAAAAAAGAGAGAAGCCTACTTTTAAGAATCTCAAACTATGCGTATTTCATGGCAGATGCCACAGTCCTTAAATGCACTGCTTGGACTTTTTCATACTGTATCTTAAGTATTGATAAACACTGAATGAAAATGAGTAATTTAACAATGCTGTCATAAGGCCGGTATGGCATTTTCAGAGCATCTGCTTCTACCTCTGTGAACTGCTGTCAAGTTGACATTTCTCAAAAAAAAAAAAAAAACACCATGACCTCTGCATGTATTACAAAGAATCCCAGGGAACAAAGCTTGATAGAGAGATGCTTAAAGGACACACTTTTATAGAAAGCGAGACAAGTACAACCATTCCTTTTGGATTCTTATTTCAGTGTCAGAGTAAAGCCAAGCATTCCTAGGAAGTGGTTAGTGGAGAGCCCAGTTGGGACTTCTTTTGACCGAAGGGCCTAATCATACAGTCCATATGATCCTAGTAGCACCTTGAAAGTTCAAACCTGGAAACACATCAAGCAAGCCAGAGATACATACTTCATGGATGTTAAGTCCAAATGCCTTTGGCGTTGAGCAAATGGAGTTCATTTAGAATTGTGCTTGTTTTATTCATTTGTCCATAAGAACCCTTCATAAGGTTGCTTAGAATACTTCGAGTGTAATTTTGCTATCGTCATGATCACGAATTCGATCATTTAAGAGGAACAAAGCAGGATGAAATATTTCGCTTTCCCTGCGTGCATGCGTACATTACATGCTTGCGAAAGTGACCCAAGCATCTACTACTTACATCTAGCATTTCAATTCAGTTTGTTATGATTGTATGGTGTCATACATGAAATTTTTGTGGGTTAAAATGCCATTAAAATAATGACCCAAGTTCTGTGCCAGTACCTTCACTCATTCCATAATGACATGAGTTAAGCTGCAAATTCTGCTTCTTTATCTGCTTGAAGTCAGCTCAATAAGGCTTATTTCTGAGAAGACAAGTGTACAATTGTGGTGTCACTGTTCACTTAATATCCTTCTCAAAACAATCTCCTTATGAATGGAATTAACACAAGTGTGTGGTTTTGTGGAATGAATCTTTCTAAGCTTATTTACTTGATAATGAATAGAAGGCAATATTCACACAGGCTATTACTGATGCTCAGACAACTCTTAGGGGCTTCTTCGCTTGTACCTAACAAGTACAACAGTAGCATTCTTGACAACAGGTTTTGCTTTTTCTGCAGCACCCACATAATACTGTCTTTATTTTGCCCTAAGACCACAAGTAAGACAGGCATCCTTAGACTACATTAAAATATTTTCTTCTTCATTCTGATGTAATTCAAGAGCAACCTCAATTTTATAAAAACTACTAGGACTTGTCACCCATTGCATTGGGAGGAAATCATGGTACTGGCACTGACTGCCAATAGAGGCAATAGGGACAGGTTAGGGGTTTGCAAGTGGACGGTAAATTTCACATCTGTTTCATTCAGCCTTGATAGTACAGTGGTTTGGTGCACCCTGTCATTAACACAGCTGCCTGCAATTTCTGCTGGTTCGAATCTCTCCAAGGCTCAAGATTGATTCAGCCTTCCATCCTTTCTAAAGTAGGTGAAATGAGGACCCAGTTTGTGGGGGCAATAAGCTGACTTTGTATAAAATATACAAAAGAATGAAGGCTATTGCTTAACGCATTGTAAGCCGCCCTGAGTCTCCGGAGAAGGGCGGCATATAAATCAAATAAATAAATAAATAAATAAATAAATAAATTTTCATGGAGGAAGACAATATTTTTCTCTACATATACTGCAATTTGCAGTAGTATTTAATGTACACAGTAGCCATAGCCATAGCACTTAGATTTATATACCACTTCACAATGGTTTACAGCCCTAAGCAGTTTACAGAGTCAGCATATTGCCCCCAACAATCTGGGTCCTCATTTTACTGAGTTCGGAAGAATGGAAGGCTGAGTCAACCTTGAACTGGTAAAGATCTAACAGTAGCTTTATCTTAACAAACTATAAACATTCAACTCTAAGCAGCCAATTTCAAAGAGCATTTTACAGTGTCTTATCTGTTTCATTCGCTTCCTCTCTTCCTCACAGTTTTCTTCTGTGCTTGTATTTATTCTAGGAAAATTAAAGGGAAGAGGGGGGAAATGCCACTTTTATTAAGTTGCCTTTGCTAACATCTGGTCTATTTTCTGAAAAGGGCAGACCTTTTCATCAGCCAGTTTGCTTGAAACTTTTTGGTGACTATCAGGCACAAAGCTTCTTGGTGACGATGTGATACTGAGACTGATTTTTATCCACAGGGAGAAAAAGTGTTTAACAAGGTGTGACATGCTGACTCAAATATTGCTGGAGAGCACTTCAGCTCAGAAATGGGGAGCTTGAGGAAGGAATAGAAAGGTAATGTTGAAGATGTGCAATAATAATAACATGGAGCAGTAGTATAGAGACAACAAGGTGAACAATGCAAATTCCCAAGTATTTTAAATATCTTTTCTATATGTCATCCCAGCCCTGGAGAGCGCAGACTGATACCGTGGAAATATGAATGTATATGATCAAAACGTGTAGAATTTGGGACAAATTATTCTGCCCAAGGAGATTAACTCTCTTGGTCTTCTAATATGTCAGATCACCTTTGGTAAGATTTCTTGAGGTGGTGTGAATCAACATTGTTCACATGAATTTAGCAAAGTGATACAAATAGATATCAGCTGGGATATAGCCTTCTTTATTTTGAAAAACTGCTATCTGCAAGTGTTTCTTTTGACATTTTAGTGATTCACTGCAAAGCATACAGAAAATAGAACTAGGGCAGGTTTATAGGTTGCCACATGACATTATCCTGTTGTTTTTGAAATATGTAGGACAACAATACTCTGAGGAGGTTTATCTTTCATTTATGGACAGACTTCACTGCATTTTATGTTCATTTAGTAATAATGAATTCACAGAAAGCAAAATATTCTTCACCTCTATCAGATGCAACAGAAATGAGAAACAATAAACAAAGAGCAGCTATTCTTAATGTTATTAAAATTCATCAGGCTTGGAAAGCACAGAATAATGATATTTTTTTTTACTGTCCATCAATAAAAGCGATCCATGTGTGCTTCATAAGAGTAAAAAAAACCCCAAAGGACAACTAGATTTGAGGGCTTCCCTGGGGCATGAGAAATGGCAAACAATGGGATGAAGCAAATGGCAAAAACCCCAATGGTTTTAGGCCACATTCTTAATCTCAAAACTAATGACTATATACTGTAGAAAGTGTGGACTAGAAATCCCACCAGCCCAATATGGTCAATGATCAGGTGAAATGATAGCTGTGAAGCAATTATCTTTTGCTATAATGATTAATGGGCGTGTGAACTCACACACGTGTTTGCGCATGTATGGGGGGTGGGTGGGAGGGAGAGAGAGAGCATGTCAGAGAGGGAGGGAGAGAGGGAGGGAGAGTCAGCCTTTCTCATCTAGAACAGTCCAAATGCAGTAGAACAACATTTTCATTAAGCATTGTTATGTTTTAAAGGTTGTTTCTTTAAGAAGAGCAACAAAGATGATTAGGGGACCGGAGGCTAAAACATATGAAGAATGGTTGCAGGAACTGGGTACATCTAGTTTAATGAAAAGAAGGACTAGGGGAGACATGATAGCAGTGTTCCAATATCTTAGGGGCTGCCACAAAGAAGAGAGAGTCAAGCTATTCTCCAAAGCACCTGAGGATAGGGCAAGAAGCAATGGGTGGAAACTAATCAAGGAGAGAAGCAATTTAGAACAAAGGAGAAATTTCCTGACAATTAGAACAATTACTCAGTGGAACAACTTGCCTCCAGAAGTTGTGAATGCTCCAACACTGGAAGTTTTTTAAGAAGAGATTTGGATAACCATTTGTCTGAAGTGGTGTAGGATTTCCTGCCTAAGCAAGGGGTTGGACTAGAAGACCTCCAAGGTCCCTTCCAACTCTGTTATTCTATTCTATTCTATTCTATTCTATTCTATTCTATTCTATTCTATTCTATTCTATTCTATTCTATTCTATTCTATTCTATTCTATTCTATTCACCAAGAGAGAGCAACACCTGATATAGATATATTGGTATTCAATCTCACTGTATTCAATTTTGGAATTCTATAATTTTGTATCTCTTGAATATTCTGTTCTTTGTCTCACAAAACCTTGTTATTAACTATTTTTTTGAAAATCAGATTGCTTTGGGTGGTCTCTAGGTTATACAAGTAATCTTGTCAATAGGGTCTTGGTCCTCCCCTTTTTCACTTTCTTGGCCACCTACTATTAAGGGATAATAAATCTTACAATGTGGGCAGCAAACTAATAATGTAAGATAAATTCAGTTAGGAACAGGATTGTTTGTGAGAAGGGGTAAAAACGTCAAGAGGGTGTAGAGGACTAGGCTGAGCCCGAGGGAGGGGTCAAATACATCATCAGTCAGTAATTGGGCCCACAAGATATCTAAATCCAGCCTTCCTTTAATTCCTTATCTACGGCCAAATAATTTTGACTGTTAGTAGTTCAGATTCTTGTAGAGAGCTTAAGCTTGCAATAAATCTTTATACCCATTTGAACCGCCTGGCTCTCCTGATTTCCCTGGTGCTTGACAGATGGTTGGTACAACCACCTTGAAGCACTGAAGCCATGCTGCCTTTTAACATGCATGTATAAATGGGGAATACGAAGGTAAAAATCTTCAGCTTTTTACCTTCTCTTTCTCACCCCAGACTGGGCTGATAGGAAAGAAAGTAGCTTGATGTCAGCTGGAGAGACATGACATGATCAGTCGTAAGTTTTCAGAGCCTGTGCAACACCCTACAGCAGGAATGCATCTTCTTTCCTGGAATTCAACTTAAATTAGGAAACATGGCAGACTGAATCTACCAAAGCTTTTATTGAAGACCAATTGGGTAGAATGGTATTGTTTAGGTATAAGGTACGGTATAATAATATACTACAAGTTATTTTAAAACTCTTCCTGCCCTGACAGTTTTGCAATTTCAATCATCCCAAATTAGCTATTAATTACGATGGAGTATTTGTACTTATTTGTACTTATATTTTTTCTTCCTATGCAGCCAATAGCAGCAGCTGCCAGGACAGAAGTTCTCTCTCTCTCTCTCTCTCTCTTTTTTTTATAATTACGGAAATAATTACGGGGAAAGGTAGAACATCTAACTATCTTCTCCCCAATCATCATGGGATCAAAATAAATGCTACCCCCTACAACTAATTGAAGCAAAGACATCAGGAGAACTGATCACTTGCCAAGTAGTTTGATTTTGGAACAGTCACAGTTTCAATCTTTGTTCAGTTCTAGAAGATATTATCTCACCTTGTAGCTCCATAAAGAGAGGATCAGGCTTCCACTTTTCATGAATAATCAATTCTACCTTGTGATGAACATAGCACAATTTTCAGTAAGCTGAAGAGAGATAAGCATATTTTTTTTTAAAGCAGGAAACCTCTTCCCCAAAGCGTTATATTTTTATATATGTCATCGTATACAAATAGCATATACTGTAATGCAGAAATTTAGTGCTGTTGATTTGCAGAAGAAAATGATAAAGTAATTGTTACTGGTCTTTGATAATAATTAAGAATATTCCATTCATTCATTCATTTTACATCTCATCTTTCCTCTAGGAAACTCAGTGTGACGGAACTGCTGCCTCAATTTTTTTCCTCACAACCACTGTGAGGGAGATTGAATTAAAGGGGAACGACTGGCTCAGACATCCAGCAAGCATCCATTATTGACAGTGGATTTTAACCTGTTTCTTCCCAATCTTAATCTAACCCTTTATCAGCATACGATATGGATATGTGAATTTTAATGAAAAACGGATATGCTTCAGGTTGATGAAAACCAAATAAATGATAATAGAATGCATCACAACACAACAATTGCTACAATGTTTAACATTTAATTAGCACAATCTGATGGAGTAAGGTGGAGGTACTGTTAATTCCTAGAAGAAATTGTTAAATAAAAATGTTATTGATGACTCTGCTTTAAACTGATTGTAGAAGTCCTGGAGAAAATCTAGAAGAGCATTTAATCTATTTTTTATAATAATTTTAATAAAGTTTATAATTACAAGAATAAAAAGAACCCAATTTAAGAAAATATAGGAGTAAAAAAGAGGAAAAAAATTAAAAAGTGCAAATAAAAAATATAGTACAAGTAGTCCTCAACTAATGGCCACAATTGAGCCCCAAATTTCCATTGCTAAGCAGGGTCATTAAGTGAGTTTTGCCCCATTTTACTACCTTTCCTACCACTGTTGTTAAATGAATCACTGCAGTTAATAACATGGTTGTTAAGTGAATTTGGCTTTCCCATTGACTTTGCTTGTCAGAAGGTCGCAAAAGGTGATCACCTGACCTCAGGACACTGCAGCGGTCATAAATATGTACCAATTTTCATCACGTGACCATGGGAATACTGCAATGGTTGCAAGTGTGAAAAATGGTCATAAATCGCTTTTTTCAGTGCTGTTGTAGCATCAAATGGTCACTAAATGAATGATTGTAAGTTGAGGACTACCTGTAAAGAAAAAAGATAAACGAATTACTTTCCTTTTAATCATGACAAATACAAACAATTTCAGTAATTTAACACTTTCTCTGATAGTACAACAAAAGCTCTCTTCTTCCCATCTCATATCTTGCTTATAAACCAATTCTTGAAGCCTTCTCATCTAAGTCTAATCAACAAAAGTCTATTAAGAGTTACCAGATATTTCAGCTTAATCAAATTGACTAACTTTACATTCCTTTAATTTACTGTTAACATAGTAACTTTACATTCCTTTTACTTTTAACATAATAATATTAGTTTTTTATTACAAAAGATCTCTTTTTATGTGTCATAAAAAGATCTTTTTCCGTGTCATATTTTATAAATATGTTGTTTATAAATATTTTATAAACAAATCTTAACTTTGTCATTTGATCCTGATTACAAAAAAAAATAAGAATTATCAGAAACAACATATATATTTAACCTTGATCAAATAAACCTGCTTTATATTTCTTTCCATTGCTTTTAACAATCTTGATCTATAATCCTTTTAAATAGTGTCTCAGAACTCAATTTCTTTTCAGTTTCCCTTTAAAGGTCCTTCAAAGCATTTAGTACATCTCTTCTGTAAATCTAAAAGGAAAAAGTTATATAAATCACTCTTCTGCTTTGGTATTTTTATATCCCTTTTAATTATTAAGACTCAGCCAGCTTCATTTGTATATCCAGTTTACCCATGTTATACTTTTATCTTGTCATTTTAGCATCCACATTCAAATCAGCCTGTCTCAGCCTTGTCTAGTAAAACATGCTCCTCTTTCAAAACCTCTTTTAAATCCAGTTTTATGATAGCAGACAAGATCCTGATTAGGATGTACCATTGACAGAAAAAGTTAACAAGCAATTTCCAAAAATGACTATGAAAAGATGTATGTGAGCCCAGTGTCTTTCTGAAGGCACCAACCCAAGGCTTCAGCAAAGATGATCATCCTTCAGCTTCTAGAGCTCTAAATGCACTGAAACCTGCTGTCTTGCAATATCCTAATGGGGAACTAATCCCTGGAGATTTCTGGGCAATCCCCTCTCCTTGTCTGGAGAGAAAACACAAGAAACTGGTCCACTAGCTGACTTCTTGTTCTGCCACATTCAATCACTATTGCTTCAATTTGTGATTGTTTTGTTCTTTTAGCTAAGATCAAGCAAAGAACATTTAATTGCATCTCTGACTAACTCACGACTCAAATGATGTTTATTCTGTATGATTATTGTTTTAGTGGGAACTTGTGACCCTCTGAGTCATCTCTTCAGAAAGTTGTGCGGGAGTGCATGTGGGCACACGAGAAATGCCATGTGGGTCACCGAGCACATGCTGTGCAGGTGAGGGAGGATGCACAGAGATGTGGCATGGGTTGGGAAGGGTGGAAGTGTGCAAGCAGAGCTGCACAGGTCGGGAAGGGCATGCAGGAGTCTGTGAGAGATGCTGTGCAAGTTATGAAGGGCACATTGGGGTGTGCAAGTGGCTGGTGCAGTGTGAGGCTGGGATGATTGTGTTGCTGTGGTAGACTTACCCAAGCAACTTGCCACTTATCCAACTGATTTATCCATTGATTTGTTGGAAGCTGTCAGGGAGTATTGGAAATGTGGATCATGTGACTGCTAGCAGTGCTGAAGCAGAAGCAGCATGGCAGCATATGGTACTGAAGCAGTCACTATCATTCAGCCCAACCTACCTAACAGGATTGCAGTTATGGAGAAAAGCAGCAATAGGAAGCACCATGCATACTATAAAGACAGGTCCAAACATGTTTCTTTGTTACAAGAGCCACTTTTACACTCATGAAGGAGACACGTGGCCTTGTTATATACTTTGAAGTATTCTTCAGAGGAGAACTGTGAGCTTGTCGATCAGAAAGGTCAGCAGTTTGGCGGTTCAAATCCCTAGTATAGGTCTCCTGCGTGAGCATAGCTGGCTGGAGAATTCTGGGAGTTGGAGTCCACAAGCCTTAAAGCTGCCAAGTTTTAGACCTCTGGACTAGACAACCACCAAGGTCCCTTCCAACTCTGTTACTGTTATAATAACTGGGACACTTTTGTGAAAAAAGGAGATTGTAAGTACTGGATCCCCCCCACTTTTTTAAAAAAGCAATTATCTCTGTGGGAAGAAAGGAAGGTAGGTATCACTGCTAGCTTTGTTACAATACTTTGCCTGGAAAGATGAGTTCAGTATGGTGGTTTAGTTGTGTGATATGCATTGCCATATTACTAGGTCCCTAAATGTATGAGAGACTGTCAATGTCTTAACCCAATGTTGGAAGCTGTAACAACCTAGATGGGATTATACAGGCTGATAACTTAATTCAAACAAGATGGAATTCTCATAGTTCACTGGTGTTCTCTATTGCCTCCAGTGTTGTTCCTTGCTGGAGTGGCACTGTCTCTGAAACAGTGGATACTCCTGAACGCATGGCTACTGCTATATAGCAGGTGGAAGGTGTATCCCCTGCCCTTTCTCAAGGCATAGGTAACGTGCCAATTGCAGCTGTCCATTCAGTATGTGTCAGTCCTTCAAAAACCAGCTATGAGTACTAATATTATTTTTATCACAAAGGTACAGAAACATAATCTTTCAAGTCTGGATATGCTTCTCCCTTCTATCTATGTAAGAAGGAGGGTCAAGTCTGAAATGCTTTCTTAAGTTACATTTCTGTCTCATGTATATATAAATAAAAATATGCCTTCATTGCCACTGGTTTGGACTATTGCAATGCACTTTATGTGGGTCTGTCATTGAACACAACCCAGAGGCTTCAATTAGTCCACAACACAGCTGACCCAGATGCTGGTTGTTAGATTTTGTCATAATTACTTTACTCCAGGGGTGACATGCTACTGTTTCGGACCGGTTCTCTTGAACCGGTAGTAAAAAATGCTACCGGTTCGGGCAAACTGGTATTTCTGACTATCAGCTGTGATGCACGATTTATATTAGCTAGAATTGTTGGATTTCCTGCTTTCTAGCTAATCTAAATCGCATGGCACAGTGGATCCCCCCCTTCGCTGTTATACTTACCTTTGCAGACTCTAAGGCTTCAAAATGTTCCTTTTTTAGCGCTGCACGGGTGCAACTCAGGCGTGTAAGTGCATGCAAAGCACGCACTCAGTAGCAGACTCACAGAACCGATAGCAGACTTCAGAGGATTTCACTGTTGCTTTACACCTTTACTCTGTATTTACTCTGTATGGACTGGCTCTGTATTTGTCTCTGAATACAATTCAGAGCACTGGTCTTAACCTCTAAAGCCTTACATGACTTGACCTTAAGGTACTTACAGGACCACCTGCTTCAACTACTCTCACCCTGCCCAAAACCTGTTGGACGTCTCCAATTCCATAAAGAAAGTGAGAGATAAGGCTTGCAGATTCTGTACTTTTGGTTGGTATGTCTGCACCTTGAAATAGCCCCTACCCAGGAATTTGATACACCTTTGTGCTATCAAATGTTCAATTGTTATAAAAATGGACGATGTTCAGAAATCCTTTGAAATATGAGTTGTAACCAATAGTCGTAATGCTGTGAATGTTAGGATTTATTTTGCTACTTTCTTTCATGGGTTTTTATCATGGACTTTTTTATTCTTTGTAATGATGGAGGATGTAAAGACCAACAACCCTGTGATGGGCATCAATCTAATCAATAAATGGAATGAATAATACTTTTATCTCTAGCCCTTATCTAATCCTAAAGCTAAAAACTTGCTTTATATAAGATGTTATTGCTTCCTTTGCTGCTGATATGTAATTAAAGTGTCTTTGCACTTACTAATCAGAATGTTGGGGGTGAAGAATGATCAGGACTGGCAAGTAGTGACATCAAGTCTCACCATTAATCTGCTGATCTGATCTGATCTGATTTATTATTTGGTTGAAACAAATATACTGTTCTCTGTTGTATACAGTTATGAAGCAATCAGATTTATTGTACATTTTAAATGAATAATGTGGATGAAACTGTTACCATCTGAAAAATCTTCTTACATGGACAAAATATTGAAGTTGTTCATTCCACCAAGGACATTTGTTCATTTTCAACAAGGCAACTTTGATTAAATCCAATTAAAATTCACAGTTCGCATCTACAAATAAGGTCCTCTGAATTAGATGATGTTTCCCATCCTCAAATATTATAAAAATATGAGAACTATTACTTACAACATTTGATTTATTAATTACAAAGGCTTACTAATATTTTAACTTTTTTGACTTATCTAATATTTGTTGTTCTTGACTGCATGATCATTTTTAAATTATTATATAAGACCGGTCCTTTGATTTCCTCTCCCTCCTTTTCTCATTTTACTGTCATTGTATGCAGAGATAAACAGTATAAATTATATTTGTTTGGATGCTGTTCATGCTTCATTTCTACTTGTGTAATCACCATCTGCAAACCAAGTCTTGTGACAGAAAAATGGTACATACAACATGAATAGCATTTATATATATATTGTTGGGAAGGAGACAGGCAGCATGTTAGAATGTCAAGAGGTCATGAGGATTACTTAAAGCCTCCTTTAGCAAAACAGTAATTAAAAATAACAAGATTTGTCTGCATAGACTAGTTGGTTGAAATAATGCTGATGAGAATCTCTTATCCATATGCAAATCCTGCTTCTATTTTCACTCCTGAAATTGTAAAAATATTTTAAATTCATCCACACTTATTCTCATCATTGCCAGCCAGAGATATCTGTAAGGTGTGGTAAAAAAAGATGTGGCATATGGATTTTTTTGGCTATGTTGGTATCATAGTTTCAGGAAAGTCCGCACAAATCAGAAGAATATACACTTGCTTAGTTCTATTGTATTACACAATATCATCTGCAAACGATGTTTGTTGTATCTTTATATTGAACAATGTGATCAATCTCTAGGTAGACGAATAAACAGGCACAAATCTAATTTTAAAAATGGTAATATTAAAAAAAATAATGAGGCAGCACCGCAGTTCTCCAAGACACTCTGCCTCTGACCTCAAGATGGACTTGAGATTCTTGAGAAAAGAAATGGCAAAGGCCACGTTTGTCACAAAATAGCAGATGTTGAAACCAATAACAGATGTTAAAAGGTTTCTCATGATTAATCAAAGTGCATTTTCTTATACGGCATTTGTACCATTCCCAAAGGGCTGCATGGCTCTGAAGTTTTCCATAGGACCACTAAATTATTTTACTTTTGGCTCAGCTGTGATTCAACAGGAAATTCACTCCATTTGACATATGCGGTGATAGATTGAGAGCTATAAAAGCTCAGCATTAAGGTACCACAATCATCTCCATTGCTTTATCTATATAAATGTTTTTCTGAAAGCATTTAGAATACCTTATCAAGAAACCCTTTTTTTTAGTGTTGAAATACATGTTGTTTTTCATGCAATGTGATCTCCACAATTTCTGTTTCCACAACTGTGTCTAATTTCAGTCATCAATCCCACAGACATAGGGTTATCAGATCTAGGCAGCAAAAATCAAAATGCAAAAATGTACAGAAAGCTCTACTATCCTTGACTGCCAACTAATGATCATCCAGATTTCTAAGGACCAGATGTGGTATTACAAAAGAAATGTGTTTGAATATTAGTATCTTGGGTTGGTAATTAGGCTGTTGGTTTGAGCTTGGCAATTTGGTTGCAAATCAGTGGTGGGTTGCCCCCAGTTCGCACTGGTTCTATAGAACCGGTAGTAAAACTGGCGGGAGGCTCCGACCCGATGGCATGCGCGCGGCCCCATTGCGAACCAGTAGTAAAGGTAAGTAGAACCCACCCCTGTTGCAAATGTTTCATTACCATTTGAGGAGACCTTACCAGTGCGTTTTGAATTGTACTCCTCTATCAGAACACAGGTCTTTAAATACCTTTTTATGAGATGCAAACAAATGTTGTTTGTTCAGATATTTCTGAGTCATGGTCTGATTTCTATAAAAGAAAGCTTACAAAGAAAAAGAAGTTGTTCATTATAAATGCTTTCAACTGTTTTAGAAATTAATATCTTATTACCAAATCTATAATATATTTAAATTATCTACAGGTAGTCCTTGACTTACAAGAGTTTGTTTAGTGACCATTCAAAGTTACAATGGAACTGAAAAAGTGACTCATGGCAGTTTTTCACACTTATGACTGTTGCAACATCCCCATGGTCACATGAGGGACTGAAGCTAATTCTAACAAGGTCGTAGCATGAAAAATTGAGAAGTTTTGTCCTGAGATAAAACAACTGAAGGCATGTAACACAGAACTAGGTCACATCCTATTTTCTGTTGTCCCAGTGTACAGAATAATGGTCATAGATGCATAAAGGCAGTATTTCCTAACAGTAATAGCGGTTCAACAAAGGAGATTGTCAGCTTTCCATTCCTAGATATATTTAAGTGGTAGCTCCACAGCCATTTGTTGGGGTTGCTTAATTTGGATTTCTGGACTGGACAAGGAGTTAGACCTGATGGCCCAAATAGGTCCTTCCATCTCTATGAAACTATGATTCACTACGATATTAGTTCACAATGCCTTCTCCAGTTGATTCTTGACATATCAACAAAACTTAGATAATTCTGGGACCTGTTATAGACATACGAGCATTGAGTCTCTCAAGGTTCTTGTCATTTCTGTACAAGTAAAATTTCTGTACAAGTAAAATTACAGGTATATTGTGAAATTTCTGTGGGCTAAAAAATGAGCTGTATTTGCTCTCCTTGCCATCCCAAGGTCATCCTCCTACTGCTCTATACAATCCTAACAAGGCAATTCCAATGACAGAAATAATTAAGTAAATTCCACTTCTAAGCTGCCAGTGTTACCATATAATTGAAAGAGCTTGATACATGGAAGTAAAGTCATGGCACTTCCTGAGCCTTCCTGACCCAGTTTAAGGCAACAGAAGTGAATAAGCAGTTCTTGTCAATGTTTTTATGTTCCCTTAGCAATGGATGGAATTTGTTGTATCAACTCCAAATTGGTATGGGGAGGAGATCCAATCTTGGGGCTTCTCCGGCCTTTATAGATGAAAGGAACACTCTGAATGCTCTTTGATGTTTATTTAGGCAAAAGCACAGTTAATGGGAGAGGAAGTGAAGAGATCACAGATATTGAAAGTGCAAATAAGAACATTCTATTCTGTCTATTTGCCTTCATGTGCTATTGTTCTTCTTACCCTTATTGTTTTGCTTCTAATGCTATATTCAGCAAGGCAGTGACTGGACTCAATGTTTAATTACTTGATTCCACCTTGCATTGTGAAGCTAGGCTGCAAATGGTGGTGTGGAAAGAGCAACTATTTTCAGAATAAGGGTAGGAGCTAACATCTGTGCTTAAAACAATATGCATATGCACACACAGTTTGATCAAATGAAAAAAAATGTAGAAACACATCATTGGCAATTAAAATACATGACTCTTATATATTTAGTCTAGTCACCTCTAGCGTTCCATGTCAGCTGATGGTGATGATTATGGGAATTGTACTGATTGTGCCAGTTGAAGACAATGGGACTCACATTCTAATAGATTATAAAAGCAGCCAGCTAGGAAAGCCTGGATTAATGTAAGTACGAGTTTGTAACTTCAGAACATACATCATTAACATGACAACCTTTAGAAAAAGTTCACTTTGCTTTCTGATTCCATCTTTGTCAGCTGGTGACACAATAAGATAGAAACAAAGAAGACAGGATGGTGGATAGATCTAAGGAAGGGTGAGTGTTGTTAGATAATGATGGTGCAGAATGAATGTGACAGTGGCAAACTACTCTGATATATGTGCAAGAACTACAAGTAGTCCTTGACTTACTACCACTAAACCAAATGGTTGTTAAGTGAGTTTTGCCCATTTTACGACCTTGCTACAGTTAAGAGAATCACTGCAGTTAGGTTAGTAACACAATTGTTAAGTGAATCTGACTTCCACATTGCTTGTTAGAAGGTCACAAAAGATGATCATGACATTGGCACACTGCAACTATCATAAATGAATGCCAGTTGCCAAGTGTCCGGAATTTGATCATGTGACCATGGGGATGCTGAATTGGTCATAAGTGTGAAAAATGGTTATAAGTCATTTTTTCAGTGCCGTTGTAACTTTGAATGGTCACTCAACAAATGATTGTAAGTCAAGGACTACCTGTATATGGATAAGAGTTGAACTTAACTCAGGAAAATGTTTAGCTTTTTCATTAATATAAAAGAAAAATTTCCAGTGGATTGAAGAATATGACTTTTCTACTTTTGCAAATGAAATGGGGTTCCTGGCAAAAAGTCCTGCAGTCCTGGGCAAAAGCACTCTGCAAAAATTAAAAAGGAGTGAGAAGCACTTCCTGCAATCTAGGATTTCTCCATTTCTTTTATTCCTCTTGTCTCCCCAATCCTAGAATAGCTTTAATGGATTTTAGAACAAGGTGATTGTTCCTGAATGAATGTTCTGGTTGCTGGCTATTCGTGCAAAGTCCCCTTTTTTTTTAAGTTTCCCAAAGGTCCATTAGTAGATTTATACAAATGTGTTGATTGAATAATGTAATCCCACGTTACATGAGGTATCTTTCTTAGTTGGGTCTTAGATATACTTAGTCTTAGTTAGGATTGTACTTGCCAAACACTGGAAAGAAAAAGAGATCCTGACTGTGGAAGAATGGATTTTGACATTGCCAGAATTAGCAGAGATGGTGACATTAACTACTTTGATTAGACAGCTTTATAAAAGACTGGAAACAGTTTGTGGACTTTCTATGTGCTAAATATAATAACAGATGTTTAACAGAGGGATTTGAAGTTTAGTGTTAGCTCAACCTGTTGACTGCTTTTTCTTCTTTTATATATACCTGTATATGTATTTGTAAAAGGGGCGGACAATTTATTGCCTTTTCTTTTCTTTCAGCATCCAGCCAGGGTTGATCCTACTTGTTAAATGTTAAATTTAATTGACCATTTTTTCCTCTTTTTTTGTACACTATTTTTTCTTTTTGTTATTGTTGTTGAATATATGTTTTTGTTTTGTTTTTTCATTTTATTTGTTTTACTGTTTTGTATTTGTATTTTATTTTCTATTATAAATTTAAATGATATTTTTAGTCTGGTTTCAGGACTATCTAGACCTGTGATCCTACCCTTCATTCTTTTTATTCAGTTGATTACTTCCCTAAATTTTCTAAACATGCTGCATAATGCAAATCTCATTAGCAAAATAAATAAAAGCTTATTACCATTTTTTTAAATGTGAGAAAATCTTTCTAAAAACAAGGCACCGTTTTCTTTTGCTTCTCTTTGAAGAGAGGATAATTACATTTCAGAGTCATGCTCTATTTTTGTATGTCATCTGAATGCCCTTGGTGATGACATGAAGGATACTGAAGGCACAATAAATCATTTGCTGTTGTGCACAATTGTCCAACTACAGATTGTATCAGGTTGTACACAAGAGAAAGAGGTGTTCATCTCACAAACTAGAATAAAGACAAAATAGTTATAGACAGGGAGTATGAAAATAATAAGGTGTTATTCTCTCTTTTTTTAATAGGTTATTCTCAAATACCCTGCATTCATACGACAATATCCTTTCTTTGTCTATGCACAGGAACAAACATTTTCCAAAGTGTTACAAGATGTATCAATATGGTTTAGACTTCTAAGTAAAAGTAAAATAATAAATATTTTAAAACAATTAGTAAATAACTTACTTATCAGTTATTTACACTATGGTTATAGTCCTTCCAGAACTGAGTGGGTTTCAAATCATCAAAAGAAAAGACATTGCAAATGAATGGTTTCATATAACCAATTGGTGAATTTGTCATTTATCTGATTCTTTGCCAGAGTAACATCAACTTTCAATCTGAACATTGTAATAACAGCCTAAACATACTGAAAAATACTTTGACAATTTTATACTGTTGTGGTCACACTTGAGAATCATTCCAATAAACTTTAAAAATATTTGTCTGAACATTGTTTCAAGGTCAACATAATCATTATATGAAATGTTTTTACATTAGACCGAATGCATAAACTATGGCAAAGCTGTGGATTAGTGATTAAATTGCTTTGCAAACATGATATTTTATCTTATGATAAAATAATGGTATGTAACAGGAGCTTTGCAGATGGGTAACTGTGTATCTTTTGTTGCTATTGTAATAGTTCCTACAACATGATCTCTATTATGGGGGAATATGAATTAACATTGTTTGGCAAGCATAATCCCATGCTTTAATCATACTTTTAAAGTATTAAAATAGATCTTCTTGTACTGTGAGTTGCAACTTTCTACATATCTACGGGATGGTTAGGATTTAGCTAGATGCTTCATCAATGTCAGTGGAGTCATTTAGCTTGAATAACCCAATGTAATTTGAGAGGAGTAAGGGCTGATCCTGTTTAGATGCCAAATCTCATTGTTCAGTGGTAAAGTATTACATTTACTGTTATATTCTTAGGATGATCCTTCAAAGCATTATGAAAAATAGTTGTTTTGCATTTAAAATACCAATTAAACTTTAAACTAAATGCTTCCAGTCTTTTAACCAGTTAAATGAATTTATTGTGCAATCTCTCTGACATAATAATAATGCTCATGCAGAGTGTATTTTGTATCTAATTAACATCAGTTTAATCCTATCCATATATATTCAGAAGTCCATTCTATGTATGTGTGTGTACACACACACACAAACACACAGAGGGAGGGAGGGAGGGAGAGGGAGAGGAGGAGAGAGGGAGAGAGAGAGAGAGGGAGAGGATGGGGGAATCTACACCTGAAGGAGTTTCCATTGATTTCTGCCCTATTGAAGATGCCATTGAAAATAAACAAATAATTTTTGATGACTCTTATTAATGGACAGATTAAGAGATTTACTCTATATTCAAGTATTATAAATGCAGCTAGATCTTTGCATTGAAAGCAGAACAACTTGTACGTGTGCATGGTTGTTTAATGGACATAATGATAAATGATGCTTTTATTTTCAGGTCTCTTTCCCATGGCTGGGAAGTTGTCTGCTGTGTGCAATCTATCACCCCATGTTGAATGTCTATCTAGAAATGTCCACATATGTGGCTTCTAATGCCAATTACCTGCTTCCCCCACCCCCCCAGTAAATTGAGGGAGGCTTTTCCAGCCTCTTATTTCTTTTCTTCTGAATTTTAAACTCATTTTGATCCTTCCTTGTGTGTTTTCCATCAGCTCTCTGCTCAGTGCAAAGTTTAGCTGTCCTAATGGATGGCCAAGGTCTGCTTGAAAATCTCCAAACAACAGAAGTCTCACTACTTTGCTAGATACTTGATTGTAACTGTTAAGATCCCCCCCCCGCCATAATGTTCAGGAGAAATCTACCTGATTATAAGGTAAGACTACTAGAACTTCTGCTGCCCCTTTCTAATTACAGCTATTTAAGTCCCTGGGCAGTGCTATCATGTTCTCTCTCAATCTTTTGATGTTGTCTAGTTTCTTCAATTTTTTCTTACGGGATTTATTCTTCATAGTTCTAGTAATCTTTGTTCCTGTCTTGTCATTAAGTGAATCTGATTTTCCCATTGACTTTGCTAGATGGAAACCACATGAGAAGATCGCCAATGGGCCTTCACAGGATACTGCAAACATTGTAAATATGTGTTGGCTGCCAAGTGTCCAAATTTTGATCAAGTGATCACAGGGATGGTGTCACAATGGTAAATGCAGAGGCTGGTCATAAGTCACTTTTTTTCAGTACCACTGTAACGTTGAACAGTTGCTAAACAAATGGCTGTAAATTGAGGACTACCTTTATTCAAATTACATGACTGTATCTTTATCTACAAGTCTGCAGGTTAAATGGGAATTAAAGTGATACGAGACTGTTCCTGCCCATTGTTTCTTATTTCCAGAGTGTAATTTACTGAAAACAATGACCTTTTTATATATTAACTTGTTCTTGTAATCAGAGTTAAGAATCTAGGCTCGTGATGGCAAACCTATGGCACGCGTGTAACAGGTGGCACATGGAGCCATATTTGTGGGCACTTGAATGTTGCCCTAGCTCAGCTCCAGCATGCATGCATGCACCGGCCAGCTGATTTTTGGGCCTTTCAGGCCCACTGTAAGTCAGGAAACAGGCCATTTCCAGCCTCTGGAGGGCCTCCGGGGGTGCGGTGCCTCTGGAGCCTGGGGAGGGCAAAAAGCAGGCCTACCGGGCCCACTGTGCTATCACGTGCCAAAAGCAGGGGGAGTGTGGGGGAGGGGGTCATGCGTGCATGTGCAGGGGGTGTGGGGCGCATTGAATTATGGGTATCGGCATGCACGGACGCAACCTTCCTGCGTTCCCCCCCACTTTTGGCACGTGGTGGCAAAAAGGTTAGCCATCAATGACCTAGGCTACAAAAAGAAGCTGGTATAATTCAGATGTATTGTTCATGGCAGTCATGGCAAATACTTATTCTACAATACTATTAGAAAAATATAATATAACCTATGATAGAGATACCCAATGCTGATAGTCCTTGATTAGTTTGTGTGCAGCGAAGAAGAGGGTCATATCTTCTCAAACTAAGCCAAAGGAAGAAACTGATTGTGGGAGAGTTCTCACTGAAGAAATAGTATCATCTTGAATCAATACAATTTGACCTGAATCAATACAATTCTTTTTTTTTTGTTTTTTTTTTGCCTCTGTATTAAAGTTTAGATGATGCTGAGTGTGATATCAGTTTTTAAAAGGTAATTAGGATGGGTCCAGAAAATTACAGATTGGCACACATACGGCTCGTTCTGAATTGCTATGACTGAAAAGTTTTATTAAAGACTGAATGATCAAACATACAGAAAAACAAATCTTATTGAAGAATCAACATGAATTTGCCAAGGTAAGACCTGCCCCAGTAGCCTTTTAGAGTTCTTTAAAATCCTAAGAAACAGAATAGCCTGTGATGATCCAATCCATTTTATTTATTTGAATTTTGATAACAGTATATCTGCTGGATAAAATCTTCAGCATCTTCCCTCCAGCGTTCTGTTGCCATGGGCGTCTAAGGGGCATCCATCAGTTGAACATAATTTCAATATTTCCTACCTACTTACAGTATATCAAGAGACCTTCAATTCTCATATTGGAGGTAATTTAGATTCATTCTGACCAATAGTAACTTCTAATCTTATTCGCCATGAATGTGTCTGATCCCCTCTTAAAAATAGCCCTGGTAGCAGCAATCATTATTATCTTGCAATAGGGACTTTTTCTGTTTAAGTAAAATTAAAATTGAATTAACATTGTTTTGAATTTGCTTTTCCCATTCTTCATATTTCAGTGTTATAAGAGAGAACCTTTCCTGATCCACTTTCTCCACACTTTATATAATTTATCTTGTTTCTTCTTATCTATCTTTCCTTATTAAGCTAAAACATATCTGGTAGTCATGGATATCATTATTTTTCTCCATGCTCTCAAATTAATAGTTCTGCCAGGTGTATAAATTTTCTTTTATCAGCAAGTTCTCACCAATTATAGATTAATCTAAAAAAACAGGAGAGGCCAGTGGGTCCTTATTTTTACCCCAAATGTGGAGAAGATGTAAGGAAAACATTTATTACAAAAGCTTTAGGCAAAAACCTCACACTAAATGATAGTTTCTAGCTCACGTTGTCTGATAGCTAAAAGGATCTGATTAATACTTTCTTTGGTGATTAAGAAAAGTAATCTGGAACAAGGCAATGGATTTTAAGACAGCTACATGGTTAGAAAAAATAGACCCTAAATCGGGGCAGTCTTTACCTTTAAGACAAGAGATGCACTTATTAATCATAAGTAAAATAGGATTCTGAATAGGCTGCCTTCCCATCACAACAATGTATTTTTAGCCTATCTACAATACGGTAACACAGGCACTGTGTTTGGACCATAAATTACCCACACAGCCTTGGTTCTTACAATAACAGGCTAGAATATCTTTGGCTGTTCTATTCTGATTCAATTCGCTGTGCAAACATAGCCAGACAGTCAGCCAACTCTGAGTCTTTTGAACCAATCCGTGTATCATTTAGAGATGATGGATCAGAGTCAGTAGCCCCACAAACCACGATGCTGATTGGAGGAAGCATATTTTTTGTAACAGGTGGGGACGAAAGAGCAATGTGCTGGGAGAGAGCCTGCAGTGCAAGACGGGTCCCCCCCCTCCCGTCCCCTCCTGGAGACTGTGTGACCTTGCAAGGGTCGTTGCCTGCCCATCCAGCTCTGACAAACCTTGCAAAGAAGCTGCCCCAAGGACAAACGCCTCATCGTCCTTGTCTCCAGCCAGATCCTATTGTGTTACAGCTGTTGGGCAGCAAGCAGACTTGGGCTAAGCTTCTTGTAGAAGACAACTCCGAGGAGGTGTGAACCGCTGTTCCTCAACCCGCCCGTTGTTTCCCACGTCCCCTAGATGGAAGGAAAGGGCGCGGGCTTTTGAGAAGCACCCAAGCCGATGCGCGGGAAGGGGACGCTTCCCCACTGCGCGATCCTGCGCGCCTATATTTGGACGCAACCCTTTCTGGGCACCGAGATTGAGAGGGGTTTACTGCAAAATAAGGATTACAATCGCAGTCGCCGCCCACGGAATGGACTCTTGCATTCTTCCCTCTTGCGCCTGCTCTCTCAGTAACGTGTTGCTCCTTTGCGTTGACCTGTATAGCAGCCAAGCGGGTGGCCGCGCCGGTTTTCCCTGTTGCTGCTAGCCCAGCAAGGCTACTTGCTCGGGGCTCTCACGAAGGGGAGACGCGGGGAAAGAGACCCCTCCTTCGTTCCAGAACAGCGCGCTCCCCTCGCTCGTCTCCTTCTCCTCGCTCCTGACAGGAGGGCAACCGCGTGGGCGATGGCGGCGCCGACGAACTGACTGGAAAGGCGGGAGAGGCGGCATCCAGCCTGAGAGAGGATGTTTTGAGCCAGGCGGTGGCCGTGGAGCTGGGCGGGTCGCTCTGGCCGTCCGCCTGGGGTCTCGCTTGGTCAGCCGCCGGGGAAACGGGCTCCCCTCCGCGCTCTTGTCACATTTATGGACGAGCACCTGAGCCTTCTGCGCTCGCCGGCCACCCCGTCTTCCTGCAAGCATTCAAGGGGCGGCGGCAGCAGCAGCAGCGTCGGCGGCGTCGTGGGAAGCAGCCACCATAACTTGGGCTACAGCGAGCAGCTCTTCCCCGAAGGCGCGCTTTCCGCCCCTGAGGAAGGGCAGGAAAAAGAGGAGGGCGACGCCGGCGACGAGGAAGAGGAAGAAAAGGAAGAAGAAGACGAGGAGGACGGGGAGCTGGAGGGTGGCATGACTGTAGTGGGTGGAGAGGACCCTCTTATCGATGAAAACCAACATCCCCATGCCCTGCTGGGCGGGGAGCGCTATGACCACCCTCTTGCCCATACCCTGCCTCCCCACAGTCATCACCAAGTGGGCACCAGTGGAGAGGAGCATGAGTGTTGTGAGAGGGTCATGATCAACATCTCAGGTCTACGCTTTGAGACCCAGCTCAAGACACTGGCCCAGTTCCCAGAGACGCTGCTGGGCGATCCCCGCAAGAGGATGCGCTACTTCGACCCTCTTCGCAACGAGTACTTTTTTGACCGCAATCGGCCCAGCTTTGATGCCATCCTTTACTATTACCAATCTGGAGGCCGTATCCGCCGCCCCGTTAATGTGCCCATTGATATCTTTTCGGAAGAAATCCGTTTCTATCAGTTAGGTGAAGAGGCCATGGAAAAATTTCGGGAAGATGAAGGTTTCATCCGTGAGGAGCAGAGACCTCTGCCTGAGAAGGAGTTTCAGCGCCAGGTGTGGCTCCTTTTCGAGTACCCAGAGAGTTCCGGACCAGCTCGGGGCATTGCTATTGTGTCTGTTTTAGTCATCCTCATCTCCATTGTCATATTTTGTCTAGAAACCTTACCTGAGTTCAGAGATGACCATGACTATGATAGTACTTCAGGAACGTTTGGTACTGGGAGTAGTCCTTTTGGGACTGATGTTTTCACCAATACTTCTTCCCCAGCTACATCTATGGTGTCATCCTTCACTGACCCTTTTTTTGTGGTGGAGACTCTGTGCATTATCTGGTTCTCCTTTGAGCTGCTTGTCCGCTTCTTTGCTTGTCCCAGCAAACCCACCTTCTCTAAGAACATTATGAACATAATTGACATTGTGGCCATTATACCTTACTTCATCACCTTGGGCACTGAACTGGCCGAGAGGCAGGGGAATGGTCAACAAGCAATGTCTCTGGCTATTCTCAGAGTCATCCGGCTAGTTAGAGTCTTCCGTATCTTCAAGCTCTCTCGGCACTCCAAAGGGCTGCAGATTTTGGGGCAAACTCTGAAGGCCAGTATGAGGGAACTGGGCTTGCTCATTTTTTTCCTTTTCATCGGTGTTATCCTCTTTTCTAGTGCCGTCTATTTTGCAGAAGCTGATGATCCCACTTCAAGTTTCAGCAGTATCCCTGATGCCTTTTGGTGGGCTGTGGTAACCATGACCACTGTGGGTTATGGGGACATGCATCCTGTCACTATTGGAGGCAAAATAGTAGGATCTCTCTGTGCCATCGCTGGTGTGCTGACTATTGCCTTACCTGTTCCAGTCATTGTCTCTAACTTCAACTACTTTTACCACCGGGAAACAGAAGGGGAAGAACAAGCTCAGTACATGCACGTAGGAAGCTGCCAGCATCTCTCCTCCACTGAGGAGCTGAAGAAAGCTCGTAGTAATTCCACTCTCAGCAAGTCAGAGTATATGGTGATAGAAGAGGGAGGCATCAGCAACAGTGCATTCAAACAGGCTGCATTTAAAACAAACAACTGCTCCGGCACAAACAATCCGAACTGTGTGACTATTAAAAAAATCTTTACGGATGTTTAAAAGACACTCTTTCGCAGAGATTGAAAGAAAATCACAGGAAGTCTGCGTAATCAGTATTTGTGAGGAACATGCATCATTGTCAGTCTTTGTGCTCTTGCTTAGTACATATACTTTTCTGGTCCTCCCTTCTGAAGATAGAATATTTTTTTAGAAGAACCAAGAACCAAGGAGATATTAAGAAAGAAGGTAGATAAGCTAAAGTGTTGCTGCTGCTCCCTTTGGAAACAGGTTTTTATTTTGCACAGGTTGTTGCAGGGCATTGGGATTTTAGTGAGAAACGTGTTTGTCTGATTTTATAAAGAGCAGCTACACTGTTGATTTGCTTTTCTTTTACGTATACACTTGTTGGATTGAAAGGAGCGGAATGTAAGGATAATGAATGTAACTGTGCTCCAGTGAATGAGAAATAAGGTGATATAAATGTCACAAACTATCTCACATTATAATAGGATGGCCACAATTGAAAATCTGATGTATGAGGTTGCAATCTTGATTTTTTTTAAAAAAAGGTTAGAGCCATGTGTATTCTGAATCTGCCCATGACATACACCGTATCACTTTAATACAACAAGGGAAACGCCTCCGTTGTGATTTTGGATTTCTTTGATCCCTGAATTCCCAAAGAATTGCAACTTTGAATCTGAAGTGCTACCTGGGTATTGTAGTATTACTTCTTCCTATACAGTGAGACTGAACAATTGACTGACTGACTCATCATATCCTGATGATCTGAATACGATGAATTATTTAGTTTTTAGTAAATTTCTATCAGGCTTTTATTTTGACTGCAGCTTCAAAATACAAAAAGCAAAAGAGGTATTTCCATAAATGTCCAATGCATGTAAGATAAGTGGTTGCATCTATCACAAGAAGATTAAAGTGACAAATATGCCTTGCAGCGGAAGTTACTAATTTGGACCTGAGTGGTACAGTTTCCATAGCAACTTTGGTTTCCTGGGAAACTCCCAAAGGTTGTCATAGCATCCGTTCTTTCCCTCCCTCAGTCTTCTGCTGTTTCTATAGTAACCATTCCAGATGGTTCTAACTTCTGTGGTTCCACAGAAAAGCTGCTGCTCTGATAAATCACACACATACACACACACACACATACAAGCACACAAATGTACACCATTAATCCCTAAGAGATTTAGTTGTGGAAGTTAAGCATTATTCTGTATGTATCATTTTTAGATGGGCAAGATTTGAGATGGCTGCACATCATGAAGAAAAGAGTTAATATGGATTTTTAAAATAACTGTACTTCACATTATAATATAATTAAACACCAAAAGCAAAGAATTTCTCCCCTGCCAATCTTCCACATCTGTTGCAATTTGATACCTGGAATTAATTCTAAATGAGTTACCCGAGTTACCTGTACAACTGCATAGAAGGTTTAAAAAGATGGCATTGCCCTCTACTTTTATCAGAATAAATCATATAATATTGATTTATAATAATTCTTTATTGCATATGACCTAGCATTATGCAAAAAAACCCTCTTTTCAAAGCATGTACTGCATTGAAGATCAAGACCAAAACTTTTATTACAAAAGGATGCAGATCTGGAAAATAATGGTGATGAAGTATTGGTTCAAAAATACTTAAAAGTCCTCTGGGAAGTGTATATCCATCTTCTCTCAAGTAAACATCTACGGCTATGGAATATCAGACAGACACAGGTGAGCTGTTTGCTAGTTCAAGGAGAATTGCTCTCCCTAAGATAATTTGTGAAGATTTCATCTTGTGATCAGTAAGGAAAAATAATGGAATTAAAACAATTGTGTGCCTTTTATAGATGACATATAGCTTTATTTAATTTTAATTTAATTTTAAGGATTTTATTATAATACTTTCAATTGATTTATTTAATATAGGTCTCTCACCTTTAATTTTAGAAGCACAGAAAAATAATGTGTTGAAAGATAGTTCTACTGGTTTAAGCACAAATAGCTTCTGGTATATCTGATTTCAGAATATATAATTGGCTGTACATCTCTACTGAAGTGCAGTTTGATTTGCTATATTAGCCCCTGAAGATTCTTAATATTCCTTTCCATAATACTTTATGATATTTAATGTTAGTTATTAATACCATTTTGTAGAATTAATTGCATGCTTTTGGAAGAAAATGGATTTTGTATGTGTTGGTCCCATGCAGTATTTATATCTACTTTCTTCTTTTTTTTTTTTATAAAATTCAGTTCACTGCAAGAAATCACTTGGCCATATCCTCAGCTATCTGTGGCATTATATGGAGCTTTGTAATTTCTGCTAGATGATAATATCTGTAGGGTCAGAGGAAGAGGTCACTTTGCTTATGTGTCTATGAATTTCATATTTTTATATATCAGGTTTGACAGGATAAATACAGTAAGGAATGACTATTTCATCATCATCAATCAAATTTATTAAATGTATACTATTAACACAACAAAATCTATTTGGGTAGGATCCATATTACACTAGCTGCATCCATACACATAGACACTTAATATGAGCTTTGACATTTTCCCGTGAACACTTTTCCCCACCATTCTGTTTCCTTTGTCCAAGTAAGTGTCCTGTTGCTTATTTAGCCAAAGTAGCATCATCAGTGAGGAAGAGATAGTACATTTTAAAAAGCCCATAGTTAAGAGAACTAAAAAAAATACTTCAGGAAAAAACTATGGGGACAAATACCACAAATTCTAAGGAAGACGTAATGTGAGTGGTAATCTCAGCTGACTATTGGGATGATAAAGTAAGATAATGAGAGGGATGAACAATGTATTCTGGAAAAGATCATTGCTTGCTGGTTAGAAACTTGAACAGAAACATTCCATACTTCATTTTGTGATAGGTTTTATTCATCACAACCTAATTTGAAGTTCTGATCTCCAAAGAAGCTAATCAGGCAGCAGAAGATCTAATGTTTAGCAGAATTATATAGCAGTGTTCTTTGAATCTAGTTCATTATAATGAATAGAAACTATCAGCTCAAGAAATGGATAATGTTCTGTATTTTGGTTTCTCCCCTTTATTCCAAAATATTGGGAGTGAGACTGCTTTGTTTTTTTTTTATTATTATTACTAGGACACATGAATTGAATTCAGATAAAATGTAAGAACCGAGAACTGCTTTTATTGAAGGTTCTATCCACAAATGAAACAGAAAAAGGTCACTAAATAGCTCACTAAAATGGCTCCTCCTTCTGTTCTTTAGTAGCAATATCTTTACAAAGATTGTCAGGTTGTTCAAGACAGTTTCCTTTTTGGTTCAGGTCATGTCATTTTATTTTTAAATTCATATTTATCATGAATATTAATGTTTTGTCAATACAAATGTTTAAGCTATCAAAATAATAATATACATTTCAATGCTAAATAATGAATAGTGAACAATATGTCTGTTAATGGGAGGTTTTGTCAACTATTCCAACAGAATATTATCTGGATTCATTAGAATAGGATAGGGTTATCTTTATTCTGTTAAAATTGTGAAACCAAGTACTCAGTGAAGCGGTGAACTATTTTTTCTGAATTGATTGAGGCAGAGATTAGATTATTGGGGATGCTTTAATTTGGATTAAACTTGACCTGAGACAGTGGTTGAACTTCATGGCCTAAATGCCCCCTAAATCATTCTGTTCTATTCAGTAATAAATCCATTATTTAAATTTCATTAGTGAAAGGTCAGATTGGCAATTACAAAAAAGAAAATCAAGGCAGGGACATTTCAACTGTTCAAGAAAGAAAATGAAGCATTTAGAAATGGGGGAAAGCAGACCTTAGGTTTACTAGAGTCAAAAGGATGGTATAATGCATTTTCTGCAGAGAAAATGCAAAACCTCTGTATTTATTAAATGGAAAAGCTCATAATTGTCTTTTTTTCATGCTACCACAAAAGCCAATCATAGTATATAATTTAAAAAGTACAACTGAGGGTCATCCATATATTGCCAAGGGTACTAATGATTGTGTTTACCTCGTGTAATACTTTCCTTCCATTGTTAATGCTGCAGTAAGGAATTGTCAGTTGCTTTCAATCAACCATAGCAATAAATTTTCCAAAATGTATTAGTTGTACATCCTAAATCACCCCTGATGTTTATCTGAGAAAAGAGTAAGGAGGCAATTAGATATTTTCCCTCTCTTATTGCCATTCTAAAGAAATTAATAATCCCTTCTTATGAGTGCATTTCACAAAGAGTAGAAAATCTGTTTCAGCTGTGTCTACATTATGTGCAATTTGGAATATAGCCAGTAAATGTAACTTGCATATATCAAAACTGTAGCATGAAACATCATCACTTTGTTGCCATGTCTAGAAATCAAGGACAAATATTTTGTTTTTGTTTAAACTGTAAGCCACTTTGTAGACTAGTTTTAAGGCCTAAAAAGTGCCATAGAAATAATATTGTAATTAAATAAAAAGGAGATATTTCACTCATAGCATGCAGTCGACACTGTAAAAACAAAAAATACCCAACAATGAGAAAAAATAAGAAATTAAGGGCTGACAAACACTTTTTTTCTCAGAGCTCTTGCAGAGTTTCTCAGCCTCAAGTTTTAACTCTACTTTTGCAATTGGAACTGCAACGATAAAAAACTTCACAAGGTAAGCAAGATATGGGACTTCATCAGAAACTTGTAAAGTATGCTTCACAATGTGACTCCTGCACCTCTTCCATCTTTCTTCTAATCAGTCTCCCCCAGGAAAATCCATGGCTGTATGGAGCGATAGATGCCCTTGTTTCTCCTTGTCCTTGCCATACAGTACTTACAAACTAATAACCCCCCCATCCCTCTGCTTCACTCCACTCATGATGCCGGGACTCTGGAGACCAATGAACCACAGAGAGGAATACTTTATCTATTCTAGACAAACTCCTAGGATCTGCTAGTGAAAGTAATGGAGACCACCACCTCTTTTCCTTGTAAAAATTAGCTATTTGATTTTCCCTGTTGTGACTGCTGACCAAACCTTCATTGTGTATTCCTTTGTATCAGATGAGAGCCAAAGTAAATGGAGCAGAACAAATTGAAACTGCAGACAACAGTTTCCTTCCTTACAGCAGATGGGTGAGTATCATTGTAATGACTACACTCTCAACCTCAACAGGGGGAGCTCTAAACATAAGGAGCATTGAACGGATCTTTTTCTCACTTTGGTCATTCACACCTCATTCTCAGGAGTTGCTACTTGCTTCTGTTCCCTCTTATTCATCACCATCCTCTGGGTTTGTTTGTTTTTTTTTAAATCTCCACAAGCTACCAGGCAGCCATTCAACATTCATAGAGGCATAATATTATGCAGACCACCAATAAGATTAACAATCAGAAGTGGAAATTACCAATGGGGATTCAACTGTGTGCCTCTGTGGAGTTGTTGGCTTCACATTCCCAGTGTTCATGTTTCCAGACCAATGTTTCTCAACTTTAGCAACCTTATTGTGTAGAGTTCAACTCCCAGAATTTCCCACGCTGGCTGAGGAATTCTGGGAGTTGAAGACCACACATTTTAAGATTATTAAGTTTGAGAAACATTGTTCTAGAATAATATAATAGGTACAATGTAGCCTAACATAGACATAACAGTTGTTACTATTACTTGTATGAATTGTATGAATTGGAAAGACATATTAACCACAAGTTGGGCAACTTGACAAATGAATATTTATGTACAGCGGTGGATTTGGTAAAATGAGAGATGGTGTGAATAATGTCTTAGATGCATATTTTGCTCTTCTGGGCCATTTCTGATCCAAGGGCCATGATTGAATCTGAGCTTTTTGGCTATCTATGTCTTTGCTACTTCATGTTGGCTTCATTTGGGAGTAGTACAGAATATGACACCTGTCCAAGAGCCCTCTCTTTGCTACAGGTTATGGAATTTGTAATCATATACCTGGAGGGTAGAGGATAGGAAGAAATGATAGCTCTGGCTACTGACCTGGATACCTATTGCTTTCTGAAAGTAGTAGTTTCCTATTAGATCTCCAGAATCTAAGGTGTGGTTTATGGACACCTCTTTGTGAGATGATTTTAAACCACATTTTGTGTTTCTCATTCCCCTACACACTGAACCAATGGACAGTTTACAGAAATTTCTGCTCTGCATTTTTTGTATTAACATTCTCTATTTCTTATATGCATGTCCCTTCATCTATCCATTGAAAAAGGATGGATTTCTTTCCAAAGAAATATGTTTCCTGAATACTGAATCATTTCTCTTTAGGCAACTTTTAAATACAGGTTTACAACATCATGGTGGCTTATGTAGGAAAAGGACCCTATAATATCCTAATGTGTAAAGATTATACAGCGACTGAATGCAATATTTACAGTGATTATGCAATATTTGGCCAACTCTAGTTGCTGGTTTATTTCTGTTTGCAAATGCTCAGATTTAACTTCAGAAAGATTTAGCTTTTTATAATATTTTGGGAAATTCATGTAGAAAAGGCATTTTATTGCTATTTTCCATGCATTAATAATGTGGAGCATTTTCCAATGCCATCTATGTCTTTCAGTGCTGGTATATTTGCATCATTTTCTTTAATTATTGCTGTGTTCTTGGCTATGATAGTTGAACATAAGATGGAGGCAATGTTACCCTGAGTTTGTTGTGATATAGTAGCCATTTGATTACTGTAATAAAGAATGATCAATATCAATCATGCCAATAGTATTTGAACTTTCTGGACAAACATGCAGATTCTGTACTACGTTTTACGTGTAGTTCAAAATTGCATGAACAATGCATATATTACAGATATTAGCAAAAGGGCATATATTAGGAAAGTTTGTAAATACATTGAGGGAGAGATATATATGATGAATTTGCTGTAGAAAAGGTGTATGAACATATATATATATATAAATTTTCATGCTTTAAAAAACAGTTTGCAGAGTAGTGTGGAAACTGAAAGATCGAATATTTCATGTTTCATAATATTTTGTGTGCATATTACTGTATGTATGTATATATGTATATGTACTGACATACACACATATACATATATATTTGTAAGCATACATATGTACATAAATAGTAATACAGTGCTTTATACAATAATAAAGGTAGAACTTACTAGCATGAGGATTCGTCTGGTTTTAATTATGCTTTGCTTACGGGAAAATTGCTATATGTAATATAGGTTAGTAGGAAAAAGAAATAGATATTGTGCTTTGCATTAAATACTGTACATATTTTTCTTACTGCCATGTTTTCTAATAGCTATATGTTAAACAGTAAGTAGGTTTCTTGAACAACAGTCACTGCTTCATATATTTAGTTTATTTAATTTATATCTTAAATGCACTAAGTTGACAGCAAAACGTTTTACAAACAAATATAAACTTTCATATGATCATAGTTAAGATACCCATGAAACCCAAGCTTTCATTAGCTCATATAAACATGCTTTTGGAAGATCCTCATGCCTTACAAAGTGCTTCTGGGGAAAGCTTTTATTGTATAATTAAATGCCTTCTTCACAACTTTTTATAGAGTTCAGATTAATTGTCTCCCATTTGTAACCTTTGTATTTTTCCTCATAATTTACGTTTTTTTTTCCTTGTACATAAAAGCCTCTGAAAGGAATAGAGAGACAGAATGCCTGCCAATGTCTTTTATATTAAAAGGACAAGGCGCTGTGCTAGAAGTGTCCATGGTGCTAGATTGATGAGATTTCATGGACGTGGAGAATATGAGCACACATTTAATGCTCATCTGACTATTAAAAGGCAGTAATTCTTAGAAATGACAATAGAAAACAGGAAATAGATGGACATTTAATAGTTTGTCCGAAACCTCTTAGACTTTTTGAAATGACCAGGTCTTGCAATTTGAATGGTACCTGGCATTGGTACATGCAGCAACTGCAAACTTTGTCACAAGGTTGAAATATGCATTGCAATATCACAATGCGTGCTCTGTCCTTTGTGTACTTATATGCAATATCATAATACAAATACAACAAAGTATGCACATTTTGCCATTAGCTTCTCCTGCTCCCCATGAATGCCTGTGGTGTGTGGACAACAATAAAAAGTTTCAACAGAGAATCTGGTACAATATGCCCTCCGGTGTTATTCCTGCTTTAATCAAATTTTACATTAGCTGAAATTTCTATGATTATAATTATAAAAGATAGTTGAACCAAATTCTCATTGTAAAGTCTTACCCAAAATTACAATGGCATGACTTTATAATGACTTTATAAGCAGGTGCCATGTTAATTTTCCACAGGAAGCACCACAATCTTATTGTCATCTACACGATTTTAATGATCATGCTATCAACCTTGTGACATAAAATAATTTATCTCAAGAATGAGCAATGCAAAACTTATAGTACCATGACTATGAATTGGGATTATTGACTTACTAGTGTTTCAGGTATCCTTGTCAAGTTACATAGGAATGCATCCAGAAATCAGATAATATCTAAAATAAAGGAAGATGGAGACAAATTATTTATTTGATGACACTTTTGATCCAAAAGTGTATTGTTAAAAGTGGAATAGTTATGGGCTTGAGAATTTGCACTTAGGTCTTATTTGCTGAATTGGACTCAAACAGCTATAAACTGTATTCCATTTGCTCTATATATATATATAAAAAGTTTTGTTTTCTGTTTTGTGTAATGGCTTCTTTCTTGTCCATTTAGTTTCTTTTCTGTTTCTTTTCTATGCTAGATATTATTAACATTAGCTGTCTCTGTCTTGAGGGAGCGGGAACAAGCAAGACCTGTCTCCCTCCCATTTCTATTTATGACATGAACTGCAGATGGATTGAAAAATATTATATGGGAATAAAACGTACAGGTAGTCCTCAGATCACAACAGTTAATTAAGTGACCGTACAAAGTTACAATGGCACTGAAAAATGTGACTTATGAGTGTTTTTCATAGTTACAACCTTTGCAGCATCCCCATGATCCTGTGATCAAAATTCAGATTCTTGGCAACTGGTTTATATGTATGACAATTGCAGTGTCTCAGATTCATGTGATCACGTTTTGCGACCTTCTGACAAGCAAAGTCAATGGGGAAGCCAGATTCACTTAACAACCAGGTTATTAACTTATCAACTACAGTAATTCACTTAACAACTGTGGAAAGAAAATTTGTAAAATGGGGCAAAAGTCACTTAACAAATTTCTCACTTAACTATAAATTTTGGGCTCAATTGTGGTCATATGTAGAGGACTACCTATATTTCATTACTGAAATACCTCCTTGAGGGCCTGCTACAAATGATCACACTCTAAATATTGGGGCTGATAGCAGATGGCAGGGATTTGCACTAGTCCTCTTTCACCTCAACGTAGGTAGACAATTCCCAATTTCAATAAAATTTGAAAGTGACTCCTTATTTCTTTTTTTTTAAAGTAAACTTCCCCACTCCAGGAATGAATATTAGCATCTGTTTAGAGCTCTTGGCTCTGCTTTCTTTTAATATAGTCTTCATTATTCTTTCTATGCAGATATTTGAGAAATAAAGTATTACATCTGTACTATTTGTCCGATTAGATCATCAACCTTCTTTGCATGTTCTCCATCTTCCAAGCTCTACCAGAAACTTAACAGACTAAAATGTATGGAATTTTTTTAGCCCTAGAACATTCTCAGAACATCAGATTGGAAAAAATGACCTGAGACATCAGATCAAATAACAAGCAACTCATGGGGTTCCTTGAGATCACATTAGTATGCCACCTGTTACTATTGTATTTAGGCATGTTAGTATCAGCAGGTCATTAGAGAAGGAGGAGAAAATGGTATGAATAGTTAATGTGCTTCGGAACAGTGCAGACCACTCTACACTGTTTTGCATCCTATACTACTGTATAGTCATTTGTAAATGTACAATAAAGAGATGTGATATGGGTGTAGGAAGAACAAAGAGAAACATCCGAGCTGCTTGCTCTTTTGAGTTAATCTTGCTCATTGTTAATTAGCCATTTTGATGCCAGGTTTCTACATCTCATTTTTTGTATCTTATTTGTTTGTCTGTTTGTTGTTTGTTTATATCACACAACTCCAGTTGTGGGGAAATGGGGCAAAATAGATTCTGTAAGGTTGAAATACAGTTGATAGGCTGTTCAGTTGGTAAAAGTACATTCAGAACTGTACACCAGTCTTTCCAAACCACTTCTTTGCTAATTCCTTTTATTTCATGATGGTGGTACAAGGAGGTGAATATAAATCTTTGGTTCATTAGAGGAATATGTCAAAATTTATTCAGTACAAGATCAAAGCTCATTGTACATATTTTTCCCTTGCCAAATATTCAAGTATGAAAATCCCCTCCAGCCTTCAATTCATCTTTCTTTTTTTATGAATGGCGCCATACTTTAGTAAATGTACCTTGACTTGTAACAGATGGTGGGAAATTTTTGACTGAAGCATGCCAGTGTAGTTCAGATTGCCTATTTTTCTCATCTGTTCTTTCCTTCCTGTTTTGATCAGCAGGATCTAAAGATTGAATTGTTTGGAAAGTTGCAGAAAATAGAATAGGCTGTGCAACTCATTCTTTTTTTTTTAAATGAACCAATCTTATTTGTTTTTGACTTTACTGTTTTCTTGACTGGCTGAGTAACCACGTCATACTAAATTTTGATTTATTTATTTATTTTACTAACAGTGGTTTGTAATGTGACTTACAAATTACAATTGGATGAGTTTGCAACACATTAAGGCATTAAAGAATTCATTTCATTGTGCTTTAGGATTGTATCTTTCTGCCTATAATAAAAAAGGGATTTTTTTTTAAAAAAAAAAAATTCCCAGGAAAATCAGGTTGCATATACAATATGGTTCCTCCTCCTGATATTTATTGTGTCCTATCAATGTTGTGAGAAAGGGCAGCCACAACCACATCCTCACCTTACCCAGTGTCAAGACCAGCTAACCATTTATGGAGGAACAATTATGCCCTTACAACAGATGCCAGCTTGCTGCTGAGGCAAACTGAAGCCAGGTCCAAGAAATCTGGCTAGAAATTACTGTTTTGCATCATCATAATTTGTGTGGATGAGAAGCATCAAAGACATTGGCAATCTTCAGGTCTTCAGTTGGCCTACTGCTGGATTATTTACTCCCATTTATCAAACCTGGTGGATCTGTACCTCCATGGACATTTTCATCTTGGCTGTGAGAAAATAGAACTTTCCTTTCCTTTCCTTTCCTTTCCTTTCCTTTCCTTTCCTTTCCTTTCCTTTCCTTTCCTTTCCTTTCCTTTCCTTTCCTTTCCTTTCCTTTCCTTTCCCTTTCCCTTTCCTTTTCCTTTTCCTTTTCCTTTCCTTTCCCTTTCTTTCCTTCCCTTCCCTTCCCTTTTTTCCCTTCCTTTCCTTTCCCTTTCCCTTTCTCTTTTCCTCTCTTCTCCTCTCCTCTCTCCTTTCCTTTCCTCTCCCCTTCCCTCCCAGCAGCCTCCAACAGCTGCAGCCCCATTCTCATGCAAAGATAGTAACTTTCATCACCTTGTTTTGAGATGCAGCAAGAGGAATTCTGTAGAGACAGTGATTTTTTTTTGAGAAGGGAATTAAAAAAAACATTGCTGGGAAAGGAGAAAAGCTCAGAGATTCCTATAAAAGTTGTTGGATCAAATTCTTGGATCAAGAGCTTGGTTCAAGTGGTTTGAACTGAAGATAAAATATGTCTTTTGAGCATTTTCAGCGCAGAAGAAAAAATACTAGTTTCGTTTCCAAGCTTAAGATGAAATAGGGCTATTTTAAGCGCTGTTGTTTCAAGTCTTCTGAGAATCTTAAATCCTGTAATAGGCTTTTTAAAAAACCAAGAAGCTGCAATGGGCTTAGTTTTTCAATTTTTCTATCCACATATCTACTAAAATAGCAAAGGAAATCTTCTTTTGCCAGGACTATAGGTCATGACGGAGAAGGGCGGTATAGAAGTTTAATTAACTATAACTATGACTGCATGAAGGATGGGGATGGTGAAGAACAAGCTAGCATTATTTAAGTCCATGTTCAAAGGCAATGATGGCAATGGAAGCAATTATTGCCCTGCCTGCATTCAACAGATTGTTGCATTTGTATTCAGGTATGATTGTAGATGGCTGATTGTGAATGTAAAAATAGAGGGAGATTGCTATCCGATGGCTGTGTAATTGATTGATTTGATGCTTTTACATAGTTAGAATTCAGGGGTTGAGTAATGTGTGCAATGTATTCCCTGCTATGCTTTCTTTCCTAGCTCAGGCATATGCAAAGATGTGTGCATTGCACTGGGAGCTCTACACAAGTATTGTTAGCAATGTTGATGAGATGTTCAAGAAATTGGAGTGCATTATGCAAAGATTATGTTCCTTTCATTTATTTGTTGAATGTGTGCATATTCTTGGTAATAAAACTTTCAGGCTGCCTGCTGAATGCAAATACTTTCTTCTTAAGTTTGTTGAGTGTCTTTGGCAGATTGCTAAGTGCAACAATGTGCATTATGTTTATGGATCGACAAAAGGAGAGAAGCTATCTTTTTGCTATTATTGCTCTTGAGCTGGGCCAAATCGAATTATGCTGTGTGTTATTCTTGGATGAGTTTCTGTGACTTTTTATAAAATGACAGGGCAAATAAGTGTCTTAAAAGCATAGTCTTCATACGTAATTTAAAAGAAATCAGTACATTGACTCGGCTTTTTTGTAGATTAGGTGATAGGTAACAGTCAAAATACCACCTAATATACAGGGTAAAAAGCAAGGAACTTTTTTCAGTTCTTCAAACCTGTTGATTTCACTAGTAATAAATATTAACAAGAACTGCAAAAGATATTTGAGCGTTCAAATTGCAGATAGAGAGGAAATTCATCTATGTTAGCCCATTGTATTTATTTCCAAATAAAAACTCATAGTATAAAACTCCTACCCCTACAACCCTATAACCCTATTTAAATTTTTATACACTTCACAATTATAATTGCAGAATAATAGAGAAACTTTTAAAGAGCTATTGCATAATCTCTTCAATGTTGTTTAATTTATTCATATATTTGGGATGTAGATTTATAACTTTAATTGTTCACTTTCTGAACAAATAAAAATTCAATAACTCATTCACATATCCATATGCACAGCAACAAACACATCTATATATGCCTGAGTTCAAAATTCAGCTGCCCAGCCTAAATTTCAGGTCAGTTGAGGTGGGGAACCTATCACAAATAGTACTTCAGTTTATGTGATTGTTTTGAAGCATTGCAGTTTCCATCCTTTTTAAAAATTTCTTCAGCTTCTTTGTATTTTTTTCTTGAGTGCAGATGCTTTATTCAGTTCACTTAGGAGCCCTCTCTTTTTAGGGAACCATCCCTAATTGAGTTTTAATCTTCATTCTGATCCTTTCCCACCTGCTGCATAAAATGAAGTCTGCCAGAATGAGCCATTCTACCTTTGCTTCTGGTTCTGTGTGGGTAATGTCCTTGATTTTTCATATATGTCTATTTTACTATAGCATAAATGTACATAATAACGCTGATAACAATACAATGACAAAACCCCTGAAGATTTATTAAAGGCCTGCTATCTTTCTCTTAGATATATTGTTGGCTCTTCTAGATTAAAGCAATTCCAGGATACTGAAGACATACATACTGTTCTGCTATATTTAAACAGAAACAGAATAACTGAGTTGGAAGGGACCTTGGAGGTCTTCTAGTCCAACCCCCTGCTCACGCAAGAGACCCTATACCATTTCCAACAAGTGGCTGTCCAGTCTCTTCTTAAAAGCCTCCAATGATGGGGCACTCACAACTTCTGAAGGCAAGCCATTCACTGGTTAATTGTTCTCACTGTTAGGAAATTTCTCTTTAGTCCTAGGTTGCTTCTCTCTTTGATTATTAATTTCCATCCATAGATTCTAGTCTTGCCTTCTGATACTTTGGAAAACAAGTTGATCCCTCCCCTCTTCTTTGTGGCAGTCCCTCAAATATTGGAACACTCCTATCATGTCACCCCTAGTCCTTCTTTTCACTAGACTAGCCATACCCAGTTCCTGAAACCGTTGTTCATATATTATGTTTCTCAGATTCTAGGGTAGTTCTAGACAACATGCAAAATAAATGGTAGAAGAAGTCTGCATTGATTAATAACCAAGAGTTTAACCAATAATTGAGCATGTAATTGTGATCCAGATCAGATCAGGTTTTCATGCATGTTTTTCTCTAGTGTAAAAGTGGCCAGTTTAGCAAAAGCTGAAAAGTGCATAAATAGTATGCCTCTAATGGGCAGATATTTTCCTACGTTTCAGGCAAAGGTATTTTCCAAAGTTGTTTGGAGATGATGGACATTTTATGGTTAATATCATTTTAATATTTTTTACTTGTTTATAAGGTATGTGTTTATAAACTTACAGAGTGTGCTGTATTTCACCTATACAAGATATATGCAAAGATGACATTGTCAGATTTGATGAAATATAGTGATAATGCAGGTCACCTGAATAAGTTGGAGTCTGGCTTGGAAACAAGTGCAATGTGAAACAGTGCAGTAGCTATCTTTCTAAGAGGAGGGGATTATAGTTTTGCAAAGCAGCTTTGGAGGTGCTTCAGTTTATGCATCATCAAAATGAACCACCAGTTTGAAGCTTTGCATTATATCGGTAGTTTTTGTTCTCTCAATCTCTCTCTATAGATCATCCACGTCTAACCATGTGCAGTACAGTACTGGCAGTAAGAGAAACAGACACAGTTTCTTTATTCACTGATAGATGGTGCTATAACAATTTGTGCTGGTAATCTAATTTCAGACTGCAAGAAGAGGAAAGGAAAGCCAAAAAAGGGGGAAAGGAATTCTTTCTTTCCTTCCTTCCTTCCTTCCTTCCTTCCTTCCTTCCTTCCTTCCTTCCTTCTTTCTTTCTTCCTTCCTTCCTTCCTTCCTTCCTTCCTTCCTTCCTTTCTTTCTTTCTTTCATTGTATTTGTATGATTTATATAGACACTCATTTCATACATGACTGGGTGTCTTAATGCAGATTAAAACAGAAACCCTATCATATGTAACACCTGGTCTCTAAGAAGAAACAAAAAACCCCACTCTTTGAAAATATTACATTATAAACAACAGAACTCATCTACTCACCTGACATACCTGCTGGGGAAGCAGCCAGGTCTTTGGTGCTTTGCAAAAATCTAATTAGTGCAAGGAGGGAAAAGCATCCCTGGACACTGAGATGCTGTACTTTTTTGGATTTTTATGTTTTGAATAAATCAAAGGTTCAAAAGCAAATTAAAAGTGCTACAAAAGTGATGGTAGGAAGCGGAAAATATGAAGTAGGGAGAAGTAGGTAGGGATTGGAGCAAGACAGTTTGGGGAGGCTAGAAAGGATTAGGAAAAGTAGAGGAAGAAAAGGAAGGTAATGCTGGAAAGGCAGAAGGAGATTAGTGGGGAAGGGAAGTGCAATGGAAAACAGGTGGGAAGTCTAGTGCTTGCTTGGCTAGCATGGAGAGGAGAAAACTTTAGGGGAATTGGGATTAGCTTTTGGGGCCATATCTGACATGCATTGGGCAGATGCACTTCTCCCCCAGAGAGAGCAGTGTCTTCAGAGGGGAACAAGGGAGATTAGGGTGACATAAACAATATTTTTTTCTTGTGATACAAGCCCCATCCTTTATCTACATGAGTTGTGATGTCACAAAGCAGTAGGAGTTTGCAAAGTTCTGTTTTGTCATTCGACAAAAGTAGAAAGACCCTGTAGATGCCACTGCTCAGAGATCAGGATTAAATCTCTGCTGTAATAGACACCATTACTTTAGGCATATTTTACAATGGAACCTTTTTATTAGAATGGGTTTTCCCCTAGAGATCTTCAAGAGGAACATCTGTGCATTGAGAGGGGGATGTGTGCTCTAACTTTGGATTTCCCATGCTGATCTTAGTTTAGATTGGATAGCCTGGAAAACACTTCTAGCTTAGATTCCATGAAGTGTTGCAGGTAATGGGGGGGGGGGGGGGGAATACAAGACTTATGCATTTTTAAAAAAAAAAAATTCCAGGACTGTAATGTATGTGGACACTCAAATTTCGTTAGCAAAATGAATGAATGAATATGATACTTTATTTGTCCAAGTGTGATTAGACACACAAGGAATTTGTCTCTGTTGCAGAAGCTCTCACTTGTACATGCAAAGCAACAGAGCAATAATAATCATAATAATGATATCAATAAGAGGGAGTCGTAGAGAAAATGAGAAGGATAATAATAATATTACAGCCATACAACATGAATAAATATACTAAGACATAAGTCAATACTGTGAGGATTAGGTGTTCAGAGGAGTAATGGCACAAAGGAAAAAAACGGGCTAGTGTTTAGTTGTTTTGGCATGCAGTGCCCTATAGGGGCATCCTGAGGGGAGGAGTTGAAACACTATGTCCAGGATGTGAAGGATCTGCAGATATTTTCTCAGCCCTCTTTCTGACCTGTACAATATATAGGTCTTCTGTGGAAGACAGGCTGGTTGCAGTTGTTTTTTCTGCAGTTCTAACTATCTGTTAGAGTCTGTACCTGTCCTGTTTAATTGGTGTACCAAATCAGACAGTTTATAGAAGTACAGATGACAGACTCAATAATTCCTCTGTAGAACTCTATCCTGGGTCAGTCTGAACTTCCTAAATTGATGCAGAAACATTCTTTGTTCTGCCTTTTTAATGATGGCTCTAATGTTAGGTGTCCATTTTAAATCATGGGAGATTATAGAACCAAAGAACTTGAAGGACTGTATTGCTAATACTGTGCTGTTGGTTCTAGTTGACTTTCTTAAATGGAAGCATTACAGTGCATAGTAATCCTCTGTGTTCTCAGTCCTCTCTACAACATCTCGTTTTCTTCTGGAATAAAGAGTGAAAAGTGGCTTTCTGCACGGTTTTTCATTATAACTGACTTCATGTGGTAGCTCTGAGGAAATGAGCTACAGAAGAAGTTATGAGCAGCATATGAAATGTAGAGTTCTACTGCTCTTTTGTAAATGCCAAACTTACTGATCCTGAAAGTTTACAGTCTTTTCTTTAGACTGATAGAGTTTAGCATGGGATAGTGCAAGCATTGATTTCCTTTCTCGATAGAAACGGGGCTATGTATAAGAATTAAGGGATCAATCAATATCAATGGAGAAAAAGAAAAAAAAATGATGTTGAGTTTGTACAGGTTGCATTACTCTCCACATTCATTGCAGTTGTTGATTGTTCTGGATATGTGAGGTGCAAGGGGAAAAAAAAATCACACATGCAATCTAGTAATTCTGATGTTCATATGAAAAGATGCAGAAAACCGAGAGGTAATTTGTTTTACTTGATTGAAAATAATCAACCAAAGATTTGATCTTGATCTACCACAATCTTGCTTAATAGTTCTGAAATATTTAGCTTATGTAAGAACACCGAAAAAACTACAAACAACATTACATATCTCCTCCTTACACTTTAATTTTAAATGCTGCTTGAATTATCTTAGCAGGATAACTTCTGCTTGATTGCAGCACATTTGGGAATGTTTTGCAATAACTCAGACCAGCCTACATCAACCTTTAGATGCATTAGCTAGATTTATCTCACCCCAGCCTCTCTGGCTGCTGGAAAAACTTAAACAGTAAAATATATACAGAAAGGAAATAACATGCTAAGAATGCAGTCTGTTTGTGTATGAATTGACTTTTAAATGGCAGAAATTTGACTTTAGCATTTGTATCCCAAAATATTCCTGCTTTAAAAATTGATGTGGGGGCTACAAAGCAAAGAAAAAAATATTGTTTACTTGGAGTCTGTAAAATATTTTCTGCATACATAATAAATATATTTGTGCCCTCACAATTGATTGGCAGTAAAATGGTGTTACCATATGAATGGCACGTATTTCAAGATATTTGCATGAGTGACCTGCATCATATAGCATTGAATTTAGATGGGCCCATTTTTATTTTTTCATCTTAGAAAATGAAAATGTAATTATTCTGTATCACAATAATTATGCAAAGGGGATTTTGTTCTGCCTTTACAAATGTGTCATTGTTCACTGCTTGAATATATAATAAATGCTCTAATTTATTCTACTCAACAGATAACAGAAGATGGCTCAGTAAGTGCCACAGAACTCCATCAACCTTTAAACTATTTATAAAAAAAGAATCAAAGACATCAGGAAGAAGTAACTAATTATACTATAGCATCATGCACAGAACTGAAGGATGGTCTTCCCTCTTATGCTCACTACGTTAATACTTAGCTCTGACTTTCTGTGTGTTTTGACAAGAGTATTATACAGAAATGAACATCTTTTATATTGTAACAGAAATCAAATGCAATATTACAAATATAATCACAGCTAAGGAAAAGGTGTTCAATTGTTTGGATGGTGTATCTGCCTTCTCATGCAAGCTTTGATAACTGGAACTTTACTACAGGTAGTCCTCGATTTACGACTACAATTGAGCCCAAAATTTCTGTTATTAAGTGAGACATTTGTTAAGCGAATTTTGTCCCATTTTATGAAATTTCTGGCCACATTTGTTAAGTGAATAACTGCAGCTGATAAGTGAGTAACCTGGTTGTTAAGTGAATCTGTCTTCCCCTTTGACTTTTGCTTGTCAGAAGGTTGCAAAAGAAGATGATCACATGATCCCAGGACATGCATAAGCATGAACCAGTTGCCAAGCAGACTGAATTTTGATCACGTGATATGGGGATGCTGCGAAGATTGTAACTGTGAAAAACGGTCATATGTCACTTTTTTCAGTACTGTTGTAACTTTGAACGGTCACTAAACGGACTGCTGTAAGTCAAGGACTACCTGTTTACATTGAACAGCTAATAAGCATTCCATATGCATTGACTGTTTTATACCAATTTATTGTAGGCTATACAGTAATGTGAAATGAATCATCATTCTGTGTTATTTTTAATGAATTTTTGTTCATGTAACGGTTATTTATAAAGTGATATATTTGTTATAAAAAGATATACCAATTATTTTAGTCTTTGTATACAAGGAGAAATCATAGTTAAATGAATCCCCAAAGGAATTTGAACAATAAGCTCAAAAATGTGTGCCTTGTTTTAAAGCCTTTATTTAAATAAGGAAACCAAAATCAACAGGCATGTATGTATTTATGGCTAGACTTAGCTGGAATCACCTTTTTCTTATAAAATACGTATTTCTTCCTAGATAGTGTAGTGTCTATGCAGTTCACTGCATGTTTACAGAAAAGTTAATCCTATTTTGTTCAGTGGGAAAAAGGCCAGTTCTTCATTAATGACCTTCTGGAATCGCCTTTATTGAGCCTTTATTGAGGTAAAATAAAGCTTGTCCTTGTTCCAGTTATTTGACAAAATAATAGTTGGATAATTGTAGAAGATGCCATCCCTAAGTAGAAAAAGGCTCGGTAAGAACCTGAGGATTGCAGTGTATATTTTTTTTTTTTTATTCCTGTAGAATGCTGTAATAAAAGAGAACCTGGGAATTGCTTAACCTCCATAGACATATCAATTCAAGAAGGATCAAGGGCACTTTGTTAAATCACAGTTTAAATTTCAAGAGTGACTTTCAGGATTATATCTTACTGGTTGCTTTAATGAAAATGAACTCCATTACTAAATGTTTTCAGCGATAACATATGGCTACGGTCAGCTGAGCCATAGTTGAACACATGCTTCATTGAAACAAGCGGAGCCTGGTGCATTGCAGCTGTAAGGAGAGGGAGCAAAAGCCATAGAGATTTGTTTATCTTGCTGTAGCATTATTCAAGGCATAACTGTAACCTTGTATAGGTAGATGGGGTTCCTTTTGCAAGGTATACTTTCTGAGGGATGGTTCTTGGCAATCCCGATCAAATAGTTTCAGTTATCTTTCCTCTGTAATCACTTTTCTCTAGCTAATTTTTTTTTAAATGGAAAGGAGAAGGAAGACATGGGAGTAATATAAATGGCAGAGGATGTCATCAGGACTTCATAAAATGCCATAAATGAGATACTGTGACTATATAATGAGGTATTCACTCAAAAGCGCCATTTATTCTAGCCTGCAATGCTGATTTATAAGTGGAAGTAATAAGTTGTGCCATAGGAATATATTGAACAAGAAATAAGAGCAAAACACTACATGGTTGAAATGTTCCAATATCAGAATAGAGGTTGGAATTGGCATTTTGCACAGACAATTTATGAGTATATTTTTGGTACATTTAAAATAATTTGTATTAAGATTGGAATATTTCAGTCATGACATTTTTTTGCACATTTTTGTTTCTTAACTAGGGTGAAAGTAGCAGTAGCACTTAGACTTATATACCACTTCACAATGCTTTACAGCTCTCTCTAAGTGGTTTACAGAATCAGCATATTGCCCCCAACAATCTGGGTCTGGCTAGAAAGTAGCAATTTAAGGAACTATTATTGTTGAGGGGAAGTGTATGTTCTATTTGTCTTTGGATCTTTCCAAATGATACTTTATCGGTAACCACTCAGCGTTCTCTTATCAAAGCCCAAAGTCCCCATATACCTGATGTAAAATAGATTGACCATCTTCCCATCATGGAATAGAAAAGGAGGGGTGGATATGGCTGCTATTAATGAGGCAATTCAGTAGAGGACAGAATATAAAAAAAAAGTATGGAACATTTAAAGATCACAAAATCTAGGACAAAATACAGGTAGTCTTCAATTTACAAGCAAAATTTATATTGCAAAGTGAGAAATTTGTTAAGTGAGTTTTGCCCCATTTTATGACCTTTCTTGCCACAGTTGTTAAGTGAATCACTGCAGTTGTTAAGTTAGTGACACAGTTGTTAAGTGAATCTGGCTTCCCCATTGACTTTGTTTCTTGGAAGATCGCAAAAGGGGATCACACAACTCTGGGACACAGCAACGGTCATAAGTATGAACCTGTTGCCAAGCATCTGAAGTTTGATCACATGGCCATGGCGATGCTTCAAAGGTCGTAACTGTGAAAAATGGTCATAAGTCACTGTTTTCAGTGCCATTGTAACTCTGAATGGTCGCTAAATGAACTGTTGTAAGCCAATGATTGTATGTTGAGGACTAACTCTAGAAGAAATGTAATTACTCGGTCATTATTCCAATACGAATAATGACCAAGGCAAAATCTAGCATAGCATAACATCAACCACAACCACAATTTTGTAATACAGGCAGTCCTCAACATACAATCATTTGTTTAAAACCATTCAAAGTTACAACAACGTAAAGTGACATAATCAAAATTCAAGCGCTTGGCCACCAGCGTGTACTGACAATGGTTGCAGTATCCTGAGGTCATGTGATTGTCATTTGTAACCTTCCCAGGAGGTAACAACCAAAGCAAATGGAGGAAGCAACACTGGCTTAACAACCATATGATTTGTTTAATGACCATAGCAAAAAAAAGATTGTAAAGTCAGGCATGACTTACAATGACCACATCACTTAGCAGCAGAAGTTCCAGTGATCGTTAAGTTGAGGACTACATGTAGTATCATTTTACTATGTAGAATTTGTATTATTAATAACATTGCTGTAAATATCAGCAGAAATAAATGATACCTTCAGCCTTTTCTAAGTAAACAAATTATCCCATTGACGTAATAATCAATCAATCATTAATCAAGTAAAGGAAGAAAACCTTTAAAGAAAGCAGCTGATAGAACATGGTGCGCAAACAGATTCTCAGTCATTATTTCATTTATTAGAATATTTATGCAACTCTTCAGCAAATATCACTAAGGTATTATGTAACATCAAAGAAAACCAACTAAAGCCAAATATAACAAAAACTTTAAAACAATGAATATATTAAAGCGATGATTCTCAACCTTATGAAATTTAAGATATTTTTCACAAGTGTAAGATACAGACAGGAACAGTTTAAATGCCTTCTAGAGATTATACTGCATTACATAAACCTTTCCATTGGTCTTACAACCATCTTACATCAGTTCTTAGGGCGAAAGTTCAAATGTAGATTGCATTTGTTAACAAATTTCAAAACTAGCTGCAAAACTAGCTGAGCAACATCAGTAAATGCAGAGCAGGTACTATTTTGTTTTGTGGGAGTGGATGCCATCTGCTTTAGTTGAGAAATTTGTTTTGCCCTTGCTTGAATATGACTCCCATAATAATATGCCTATGACTTTGTTGGGGATTTGTGTAGCAAGAAATAATTAGTTTTTTCTGGTCCCATTTCCAAGCATAGAGCCTAATTAAGTGCTACAATTTGTACATTTGTATTTATTAATTTCAAAATGCTACATAACAAAATAAGTATTGCTACGTATTTAAAAAGGAATTCTCAGACAAACATCTGCAAAATAGCCATGGATCATAGCAGACCTTAAATCAAAGCTTCCATATATACAGTATACTCTCTAACAGATCTATAAGGAGAGCATTATAAAAGACATTATAGATTTCATGAAAATAAATCTGATGTCTCTCAATTGTCCTTTTAATCTACCCACCTAAAAATAGAAATTAAAATAATATAGTTACAGAGAATAATTGATCTGCTGTACAATACATTCTTGTCTGCCACAATTCACTTTTCAAGAGTTAATATCGTGATTGGTATTAATATGTAAGACTGGCACTTTTTAATGCTTCAGGAGAACCCATCTAGTATTCCTGTGCTAGACTCTCTTAAATATTTATTAGTTCATCACTACAGGCATTGTTATTCTGCTGCTATTTTCATATCTTTACAGTTCTCCCAGTCAGCATCATTTTGGGGTGTTGTAAGAAATGAAATTAGAGGCTAGAGCTATCCATCTAGAATTGTTACCTCCAGTTAAGTCAACCAAGACAGGACAATGTGTTAATAATATTTTTAAAAATGCAGCTAGTACTGCCTAAGATTACATTTCTCAATGCAATGCAGAACTTTGCAATAGTTATTGAGCTATTCTTGTTATAGGCCACCAATCACAATCACTGGCACTTCGTAATCCAGTTAAATATATATAGAGCTAAAATATATAAAAGTACAACTAATAAAATTGCAGCTACTTAGTGTTCCTCATCTGAGAACCATCTAAATAGTTACAGACTCTACAAAAAAGTTCACTTTTAATAGATCTCTAAATATCCTGAGAGAAAAGGGCTACTTATATTCCTGGAGGAAAGCTATTCAAGGTGCATGAAATTAAGAAATAGGTTGGGATCATTGGATCCTGCCCCCCTCCCCCCTCCCCTTCCCCCCCACCAAACTTCAGTATCCATACTCAGGCCATATAGACTGGGTAGATTCGACTTGAAAGAGATGGTCCTGGATCTTCCTGGGTGCCTATCCTTGTAGAGTTTTAGAATGACACTTTGAATTCTACTCAGAAGTCTATCACTGTGCAGCACTGGTGTCATTTGATTATAATGGCTCTCATTTGCCAACAGGCAAGCTGTTGGATTGCATACCAGTTGTGGTCTTCAGAGGCAGCCCCATATAGAGAACATTGTAATAGTCTTTTCTATCATGCTGAGGGAATGAGTTGTTGCTAGAAAATAAACATCTGGGGAGATCTGGAATACAAAAATCTGGTCAATCATTAAACGGCAGCGAAGAAATCCTGATAGTTCTAACAAAATGTTGGCCCTACTAAATCTACAAGGGCCTCTCCATTCTGATATTGGCAGGCCCTCATTTTCACATCAGTGGGTGTACTTGTTTTGGTGTGACTGGCACATTTGAGAAGCTGAGAAAATCTGTGGGTGAGAGTTGCATAAAAGGTCAGAGGCCTCTTCCTGGGAATGAAGAAAAAAGGGTGAGAACACAGTACAGGCTGGAAAACAAAGCACAATGATGTTGCAAGTAATCATGAAATAAGGTACAAGATGGGCTACATGCATCCTAGGATAGCCCTGTTCCCAATCTTACATAAAAATTTGAGTGGTGGACAATTCCCCTACCTTCCCCTTCTGTCAAAAAATATTAAGAAAACTTGCACTGAATTTGATGCTGTGCTGATAAGACAATTCCTGATGGGTCCAAGACAGGAGAATTGATAGATTCAAATTTGAGGTCGCCATCCAACAAATACTAATGGAATGATCAACACCTTTCCTTTTTATTGAAAACTGCATAAATACATGACCAACTACCGTGTTTCCCCGAAAATAAGACCCTGTCTTATATTTTTTTGAACCCTGAAATAAGTGCTTGGCCTTATTGCCATGCGCTCAAAAGCCCGATTGGGCTTATTATCAGGGGATATCTTATTTTGGGGAAAACAGGGTAGTAGCAGAGTAAAGTGACTTTCACAGATTTCTCCCTGCTTTCTAATGTAGAGACAGATTGAATAAAATTAAAGGCACATCCAGTGGATGTAAATTAAACCTGGAAGGGGTAGGATGGAATCTGTGCCACTACAGGCATTAAAAACAGATGCTGTATATAATGCGACCAATACTAGAAATCTAAGCTTAGCTGTATAAGAAGCTTCTTAATGGCTGGATTTCCAAATCACACTAAGTCATAATAAGTTCAATTTACTTTTGATAGAATGGAATGTGTGGGGTCTACGATAACTTGCCATGGCCAACTCACCACAGCCACGGTCAACTTGCCATCACCAACTTGCCATGGCCAACTCACCATGGTCAACTCGCCACCACCAACTCATTGTGGCCAACTCACCACAGCCAACTCACCATGGTCAACTCGCCACCACTAACTTGTCGTGGCCAACTCGCCGCAGTCAACTTGCTGCAGCCAATTTGCCTTGGCCAACTTGCCGCAGCTTGCCGTGAGACATGAGTTACACTAACATTGACGAAATAATGGAATAGGATCATTAAGGAAAGGATGCCAAAGGAAGGGCAAAATGAAATGTGAATGACAAAAATTAAAATCTTTTAAAAATTATTTTAAATAATTAAATTGAATTGTTGAATTATCCCACAGCGAGCTGTTCTGTGGCGAGCTGACCATGGCAAGTTGTCCCGCGGTGAGATGGCTGTGGTGAGTTGGCTGTGGTGTATTGGCCATGGTGAGTTAACTGGTGAGTTGTCCCATTCCAAATGTGTGATTTCAGCCATTGTGGTCTGTCATGTTTTGTGATTCAGTGTGATATTTAAACTTAGCTATGGTGACTTGTTCAATAAACTGTCATTACAGCAAATAATAGCTTTAGTGTAATATGTGAACCCAACCATTATCAAAACTAGCTGTTAGGAAATCTGAGAAATTAGGGATAAAAGAGTCTAGAAATGGACATTATCAGGGTTTAAACTTCATTAAGTACTTTCCACATAATGGTGAAAGCTTAGCCTTGCCTTCCATTGCTCTCTGGAATGTAATAAAATTCCTACACTGTAAGCTGTATTGTAGCAAGTCATATTTTTTCCAGCCCTGCCTGGAAATAAGAAATGAAGGCTGTGACTTTATAGCCAATTGTATCATTTTCCCATCCTGATCACAAGTGCTCTACAGTATCACAGAATACAATCCAAGGGGAAAACAAGGAATTTTTTTCCCCTGACCAGTTCAAAACTACACTCAGCCATAGAAGTTTACTGGGTGATTTGGGGTTTATTTGTTTAAGCTCTACCTAGTCTAATGTTTACTGATGTAGACAAGAATTGGCAGAAGGACCACTGTATATGGAAAGTTGAGCTCCTAAGGGGAAAAAACAGGATAGAAATGAAATAAATTAATCAATGAACTTAATCATCTTTGAAAACTTTAAGGCATTGAAGAATATGACTGAGTTTATACAACATGTGCCTTGTGGTACTGTGCAATTTGAAACTTTGTGGTTAAACATGTTGTGTAAACCTAGAAAATTAAGCTAATTGCATAAATTATAATTAATTTAATTGTGGACAACTTTATTGTGAAAATAAAGTTACTGAGAAAATTTACTTCTCAAGTACTCTGATAGGTCTTTTACCCCATTCCTTCTCTTCTACTGGACATTTTTGTGACAGCAGGAAGGTGCTTTATATTAGGGTAGATTGAACAAGACCCATCTATTTAAAAAGATTCATAGCAAATGATTTACATGAATATTCTACATATTGAGTATTTGACTGAGTGATTTATCAGTTGCTCGTTAAAAATGTTGCACCATTAATCTTTAAAAATGTAAACATATAAACATCAAAACTGTTTAACTTCTAATCTTGTGTTAGCCACGAATCAAAATTTATACTTTTAAGACATAAAAGCCATAATAGAATTTGCTTGTGGTGGCTTAATATGTGGTGTGAATTCCACCGGTTCAGTTTGTAAAGCTTTATTGCTTTGGTTATATCCATAACCCAATCAAGATATGCTTTATTGGTAGATCAAAGCTGAAGAAACCGCAACCTATTGTATCAACACAGCCTTTAAAAAGTAGGTTATGGACATACAATCCTCTGTCTGATCAGGCTGAAGAGCCACTTATTCCCTTCTGTACCGTAGGGTCATGCATAAGTTTCTTTTAAGAAATATTTCCAGAAAGAGCAGAGAAAGCAAAGAGAGGAGGCAACCAGTATATGTCAATATGTAATGTGTAGCTTATCTGTCTGGCTTCTCAGGTTCTAACACTTCTAGTGACATGCTACTTCTGGTTTTCTTGTGAAACTACAGTATAATTGTTGTATGTTGAGGTCAATTTAATTCTTCCTCTATAAGCAATGTTTCCTTGGTGTCTATCAGGCAGAAAGCTTTGTTACCATAACTACATGTAGTGCTTGTGGACAGAGTGGCCCAAATTGGCATGTTACCATTGGCATTCTGGAGCATAGTGTGGGATCTTTTCAATCAAAAACTTGCTTCTTTCCTTGTATATCCTAGTTAAGCTGAAAAGGTACTTCAGCTCTGGAGCAAATATACTTATTTTAGCTCTCTTTTATGTCAATGGAAGAGATATATTTTTAAAGAGTCCAAATATGCTTTTTTTTATCATAACCACTATCATTTGTGCTTAAAAGGGGACACTTTCTCTACCACAGAAGTTCCTACTACCACTATTACTTTGGAACTGCTCTGCTCAGTAAAACCCATTTCAGTAGGAAAAAGAGCTATATGTATCTTCTGCTTGTATAAACTATATTAAAGGATGTAAATAACATGGAATTGCAAATTTTATCTCATAATTAGAATATTAATGTTATATTTATGAGAACATGCTCTTCTATTGCACAGTGGCTTTCTGAAGATCTGCAACTAATAGAGGAGAAAACTGTTCATGGCAAAATACCAACAAAACATTTTGGAAGATTATTATTGGGATTACAGTGTAAAATTAAACATTTCCTGGTGTGTGCTCTTGTACAACATCTTCCATTTTGACACTGTGGGTTAAATCTGTATTTCCAATGTTATATGAAAATAAAATGTGACATAATGCTCTATTTATCTGTACATACTGTTTTCCTGTAAATTCCATAGTGATATGGTCCTTGGTTAAATTACAGTAAATGCAAGTGAATTTTGGGGTTGTGCAATTTTTTTTAAACTCTAACATTGAATTTATTTTTTTAATGTTTTGCATTGAAATTTTAAATTGTCAAATAATTTCATATACAAAGCTCAATAAAAAAAAGTCTTAACATGCATCCTGTTCATTCATATGGTTAACTTTATTCTGTAAGTAGTTTCTAGGAAGAAAATTCAAGATAGGTAAAACATCAGATTTCATGTGATAATCATACCAAGTAAAACGGCAGCAATGGTTATATTGGAGACACACAAGAGCAAGGAACAGAGAATATTCCCATGACCCCACAACAGACTACAGTATGTAGCTGTATTGCCAACAAATCTTTTACTGGGGAAACTATTTGAGTCTAAAGCAGCCAATCATTTCTCTGTGCCTTTGAGCTGAGCCAGAGCAAATCAATATCAATGATCCGTAAGCTTAAGTTGATTCATTATTCATTATTTATTTATGATTAAATAAAATAAGACTGCCTATCTATCTAATGACACTCTGGGTTGCTAATATACCATCTAAAACATCAACAGCAATACATTTTCACAGAGAGAGAAAGATTACTAATACAGGAAGGAAGTCCTATGTCTGATGGCAATGTAGATATGTGTACCTTGGTCTTTACTATTTTCATGCCCCTCAAATGTATTAGGATCCATTCCCAAATTTTCCATTTGGCATATTCATTAGGAATTTATTAAGATGATCGAGATTTATGAAACACGGATAATTGTAGAAATCACTAGTGAAAAACTAGCCTTTGCTAAAAAGGCATACATTGTATGTTTGTAATATGATTAAACTCAGATGGGTATAGCAGTATCTATTTTCCTATATCTGACTCTGCTTATCTTTTTGAGACCAGATACTTTCATCTAGAAAAGTGTTTCTCAACCTCAGCAACTTTAAGATGTGTGAACTTCAATTCCCAAAGTTTTGGGAGTTGAAGTCCACACATCTTAAAAGTTGCCTAAATTGAGAAACACAGTCTAGGTGAAAGTGTCTGGCCTCAAAAAGAAAAGCAAGGTCAGACCTCGGAAAATAAATGGCTCTCAGCAAAACTGGGAATTTGAAAAAAACATCCCCAAAGAAGTAGTGACAAATCATTTCTGTATTGTTGCCAAGAAAAATACAGGGTTGTGTCCATGAAAACGATCAAGAATTGATTGGATTTGAAACATATTTTATAAGAGAGCAAAATTTTCTTAATTGAAAAACAACTTTTGAAGTTGTACCTCAGGATCAAAGAGCCAACAGGTTACTCAACTTTTTTTTTTTAAAAAAAAGAAAAGTCTGAAGGAAGAGAATGTGGGATATTTTTCTCTACAAGTTGAAATCTGCTTTGGAATGTGACTTTGAGGAGACAGAAAAGGAAAGAATGATGGGTACCTTGAATGGAGAAGAAGGGGGGATGAAGGCAGAGTTGCTGCCAATGGAAAAACCAGACTATCTATAAACCCAGTACTTCAACCACTGGAAACAAAAAACACTACTAGCTTTGCTGCAAATACTTTGTAGCTGATCCAAAAATAAATTAGTTCAAGCCTCATACATTGCTGATGTTATTAGATGAACAGCTACTTTCAAATTTGCACCGAACCTTCTTACAGAGATACATTTAATCCCAAGGGTGTAGTAATCCAAATGCCAGATTGAAGATACATAGGATAAGCATGAATGGAATAGAAAACAGAAAACCTCTGCCCCTAAATTTCGAGTTGGGGGTGAGAGATGGAAGGCATGAAGATGGAACAAAGCAAATACGACAAGTTGCAACAGTCAAGGTGAGGCTTAAAAGGGATGAACTGAAGTGAAGCATGTAGAGCAATGTTTCTGGAATTCTTCCCAACTCCTTAGCAGAATCTTGGCAGACTCTAGGTCAGTAGACCAAGAGGGAGCAGGATTGGGGGATTAGATTGGACCTGTCAGTCCCACTATAGGTGGACCAGACAGGAAATCAATTCCACAAGAAAGCTAAAAATTTTTTTTTTTTGATTGGCTATAATAACAGAATATTGCAAGTCTGATTGTGCTGTATCTTCTCCTCATTTCTATACTCTATATTTACCTCAGTCACTTTCAAATGTTATCTGGCTGTTGTAGACTTTGGTATTTTTGCCCAGGCAACAGCTCCTCTCAAGGTCATCTTCTTTACTTTCTAAAATAGCATTCCAGGGCTTTGCCAGCCCCCCCCCCAAATATGGATGCATTGGGGAACATTTTAGTGAAATGTTTTTCTCTAAGAGCTCAAGACAGATTCAGATCTTTTTTTTTTTATTGAAAAAGTTTTAAAACAAACACAATTTCCCCACAACCCTCCCTCCCAACCCCCCTCCCCCTCCCCGACTTCCCAGAGCAGAACACAAGGTATTTCTATTGACCTTTAACAATAAACTAAATTGCATAACCATTCATCAAACTAACACCCCCTAAAAAAAAAATTCTTAACCCCCCATATATAAAATCTTATTTCTTAAACATAATACTTCTAATATCACTTATATAGCGCTTATACAAATAAAAGAAATCATTCATAAGCTATTTGATAAAAAGCCTTTTTTATTAAATTCTGTTGATAAATTTCTTTACCTCTAAATTCTATCTTATCTATAACACGTGATTTTTGTTTTTTCCTCATCGTATAAGCCAACCATCTCCCAGGTTTATTAGCATTACAAAATGTATTATGTCTGGCATATTGTATGCTAGTTGCTACTTGCCCAGCCAATAACATATTAAATTGCTCTCTTAAAATATTAATCATATCTTTTGCCTTTTTATCTCCCGGGTTAGTTATAAGCGATTGTTCTTTCTTTTTAATTTCCTCCTCTATCTCTTTCCGTCTATTTTGTTGTTTTAGTCTATATTTATTGTTCAAAAAAATTAATGTTCCTCTCATATATGCCTTACTCGCATCCCATACCATCTCCATCGAGGTTCCTTTATTCATATTGTTAACAAAAAATTCTTTCATTTGTTTTTTAAGCTCAGACAAGTTATCTTCATATCTAAATAAATTCTCATTTAACCTCCAAGACCTCCTTTTCCCTCTTTCCTGCTCTAATTCCACCCAAACCGGGCTATGATCAGTTAAAGATCTTGGACATATCTTCGTGTTCTTCACCCTAGAAAAAAGATCATTTGTAGTTAATATAAAATCAATCCTAGAGAAAGATTGATGCCTATCTGAAAAAAAAGTAAAATCACTTTCTGATACATTCCTTTCTCTCCAAATATCTCTGAGCTCCATATCCTCCAGAATATCAAAAAAAGATTTAGGCAACTTAGCACGCATGGATATCTTAGATAGACTTTTTTTATCTTTCTGGGTATTTATTACCCCATTCCAATCACCCATTAGAAGTAAAGATCTATAATCCCATTGTAATATTTTAGTATGTAAAAATTTATAAAATTTATCTTGTTGTTGATTAGGTGCATATACTCCAATTACAAGCAGCTTCCCATTCTGTGTTGTTAATTCAATTGCAATATATCTACCTTGAGTATCAGCCTCAATTAAATTAGCCACTAAACCTCTTTTAATGTATATAACTAGGCCATTTTTCTTCTCTGGTGCTGATGCCATAAAATGTGTACCTAATTTCGAATTTATCAAATACTTTTGATCTGAAGATTTAATATGCGTTTCTTGCAAACAAATAACATCATTCTGAAATTGCTTCAAGTAGTGAAATATTTTCTTTCTTTTTTGTGGAGAATTTAAACCATTGACATTCCAAGATAAGAATTTATTTGCCATCTCTTGGCGCCCCAAGCTTTGAGAGCATCAGCTGAACCTCCTCCGCCATATTATACTTCGGCCTAGCTCCTCCCACTGCTTGTGTTTTTTGAACTTGTTGGGTTGAATCTTGAGGCTGTCGTGCCAGATGTTGTTTGGATCTTTTGGCAGCTGTATCATCGTTAATGACTCTAGGGTTGGTGGTGGACCCCCACTCAGCAGTAAATCTTCTTCCAAATTGGCTCCTCCAGCTAGAGCTTGAGCGTAAGTTTGTGGTTGCCCTCCATCTTTCTCTTGTTGTATCGTTTCCAATTGCTTTCTAGCACCCCCTGGTGAGGGTGGCCTTCCAGCCTTTAAAACATTGACATAAAAATCTTTTGCCTTTCCAACTGTGTTTAAACGATGTCTTTGCCCAGCATATGTCACTATTATCCCAAAGGGGACATCCCATCTGTACTGGAGCTGCTGATTTCTTAGTTCATTCACCAAAAAACCAAACTGCTTTCTATCTCTTAACATTTTAGGAGGAAGCTCTTTCAGGACCACCAGCTCTTGTCCATCCACTTTAATCTTGTTTCTATAAGAAGCTTGCAGAATTTCTAATTCTCCTTGTTGTGAAATAAATCACCACATCTCTTGGTAGCTGCTTTTGTTTTGCCAGCCAGGAATTAACCCTATAAATTTTATCCATTTGAAATGCCACGTCTTCTGGCCTTTCTGAAATCAGCTCTGCTAAAGCATTGGAACAAGCATCTTTTAAATTTTCACCAGTCTTTTCTTTCAAACCTCTCAGCCTGAGGGCAAATTCCATTGATCTGTATTGTAACAAAACCATTTCATCATCCACTTTCTCTGTTTGTATCATAACCTCTCCTACTTTAGTTGCAAGCTCCAAGTTAGCATCATCAATTTCCCGTACTCTCTCCTCAATCTTTAACATATGAGTGGCCAGTCCTGAAACTGCATAAACAATGTCATCTCTTATTTCATCATGTTTTTCCTCCACCACACTTTTAATTTTCTTTAACTCCTCTGAAAATTGTTTCATCATTTCTGTCTGATTGTTCAGGGCACCCATTATAAATTCTTTAAGGTCTTGTGACTGTGTATCAGCAGGAAGTTGTTGTTTTTGAGTCACTACAGGGGAACCTCCTCCCCCTTTTGAAGTTGGTGGCTTTAATTGTTTAGCAGCCATTTTATTTTAAAAAGAGTTTTTTCCTTTTGCAGCCACAAAATCTTGTAAACAGTCTTACAAAGTATGTTTGAAAGTTTTTTCAAAATAAACAATCCTCTCTTCAAGCTATACTCAGTCCCCAACAGTTTTCTCTTCAGGCAGAGGGCTCTTAACAAGCAGTTTCCTTTTAACTTTCACTTTCCCTTCCGCCCATAACAAAGGCTTCCTCTCCAGCCTCCAGCTCAAGAGAGCTCCGTTTGCAACAATGTATTCACGGAGTTAAGTTCTGTTTCTTTTAAGAAGCTTGCACTCTTGCTTCAGCTCTGTCTGCCTTGTTAAAAAATCATTAGAACTCACTGTTTGCCGGCAGAGTTGGACGCAGACGTCTTGCTCTGTTAAACAGAGGCACCAGCGATCCGGAGCAATGGGAGGGGTGAACTGGGGAGCTCTCACCCTCCTAGTCCCTGGAATTAATCCAGTGACTTTCGGGGAGCTCTACCCACCCCCTCCGACTCTCCTCTCCTTCTTTGCCCGAAGGAGAGTTTTTTCAAACCGCTGGACAGCAGTTTAACGCTGTCAGGGCGGTTTTAACCGATCGGGTGGCTGGCGGTCTATGGAGACCGTCCTCGTCGTCAGCGGAGCCAGCGGAAGTCCAGATTCAGATCTTTTTTAATCTTACTGTTACCCACTTTCCCCACCATAACAAATTTGGTTCTATTCCCTTTTTGGAAAGTTATCCTTATGGATATGGACAGTTATAGACACTTAGATGGCATTCTCTTTCCTTGAACAGCTATGGTGATGCAGTGATTAGAATGCAGTATTGGAGGCTAACTCTCCTGACTACCAGCAGTTCGATTCTGATCAGCCCAAAGTTGATTCAGCCTTCCATCCTTCTGAAGTCAGTAAAATGAGGACACAGATTGTTGACAATGTAAACAATGTAAACAGCTTAGAGAGGGTTGTAAACAGAGGTAGTATTCATTAGGTTCTGACCAGTTCTGAAGAACCAGTAGCAGAAATTTTGAGTAGTTCGGAGAACCAGTAAATACCACCTCTGACTACCCATCTATTTTCTGCCTCCTGAGTCCCAGCTGATCGGGAGGAAATGGGGAGTTTGCAGTAACCTTCCCCTGGAGTGGGGTGAGATTTTACAGTATCCTTCCCTGCCAGACCCACCAAGCCATGACATAGCCACTAAGACATTCCACGCCCACCAAGCCATGCCCACAGAACCAGTAGTAAAAAAAATTGAATCAACTGGTTGTAAAGCACTATCAAGTGGTATATAAGTCTAAGTGCTATTGTTATTCTGGTCCTATTTTCATAATTACTTTCCAATGTTCTCTTGGGAGGGAGTGATCTGCATTTCCTGAGATGGAAGGTTCAGTGTGTAATAATAAAAATCAATTGAATGGACACAGTAGAAAATAATATTATCATATAACAAAACTGGAACAGAAGCATGTCACAACTGCAATCCAATTGTTAAACAGTGGTATGCCCCTAGATCAGTGATGGCTAACCTTTTAGCCATCGCATGCGAAAAGCGGGGGGGGGGGGAGTGTGGAGGGGTTGTGCACGTGCGTGCCCAATTCAATGTGCCCCTCCCTCCCATGCATGCATGTGCAACTCCCCCTGCGCTCCCCCCGCTTTTGGCAAGCGATGGCACAGTGGGCCTCATAGGCCTGTTTTTTTGCCCTCCCCAGGCTCCAGAGGCTTTCTAGGAGCCTGAGGAGGGCGAAAATGGCTTTCCCCACTCCCCCGGAGTCCCTCCGGAGGCTGGAAACGGCCCGTTTGCCAACTTCCGGTGGGACAAGAAGGCTCGTTTTTCACTCTCCCCAGGCTCCTAGTAAGAGCCATAGGTTCCCCATCATGGCCCTAAGTCATATTAGAAAGAACTAGGTAAAATATTAAAACAAAAAGTAAAACATGAAGCACCAAATGCTTATTAAAATAAAGGAAAACATTTGGCATTCTACAAATTAACTTTTTGGGGGCATTTTCTGCATAACCATTCAGTTCAACATGTGGCAAAAGTTTATGTCAGTCTTCCCAAGTTATGTGCCTTCAAAATAATTTGGATGAAATTCTCAGGATTCATAGCCAAGAAGATATTTTATGATGGTAATTTAGGTCCAACTACACAACTATGTTAGCCTTTAATATGTCATAAGATCTCTTTTTTCTGTCACAGAACAATGTATTACATTAGTCATCTTTTAAACTTGACTCATAATTTCAAAGATACAATTAGCTTAGTTAAAGAATGGTAAACAAATTTTTAAATTTCCAAATAAAAAAAGTTCAAAGAAGACATACCAGATTCACGGAGATTCATATTAATAAGTATTATGTGTGCTATCAAAAACAGACAGAAAGGATACCCGGAAAATCAGAATCATACATTTTAAAATCCATTTCTGAACATCAATAAAATTCAACAAGAAATCTATAAATTATAACAATACACTTGCTAATATAAAGCAAATATAATGGTGTCTTGGAGCCTGTAAACATGAACTCTTGGCCGAGTCTTTAGTCTCTAAAAGAATCAGATCTGCTACAAAACTAGAATGGACCCATGAAGTAATGTAGGCATTTGCCTACAATGACATGCTGAGCAGAGACAAAGCAGTATGCAGAAGTGGACTGTTCCCCAGCAGCCAATTAATTGTGGCAAGGAAAGAAAGAACAAATTCATGCTTTTTGCTGCCATCTAGCAGGTCTCTAGATTTTTCAGCCCAATTCTGCTAACCATAATACTGACACAACTTGCTGTCTGTGTTCTGTCTCTGAAGCAGTTCCTGTGCCGAAGCAACTTTTGGTGTGCAATCTCCAGATATTGGAAAAACTCTGAACCTTTAAATTTAGTCATTAGCTTTTTAACTGACAATTAATGTTTGGATGGGAGCTCCAGCTGAACGATTCACCTAAGAATGTGGACACACCTATCTAAGGGCCCATAACAATCCATCCCACACAGCAAAAGTGCAATGTTTATATATTTCATAGTTCAGTGAGAAGCCTATTTATATGGACCATTTCATGGCAACATAACCTTTCAGCTAGGATGGTGCAACATGAAAGGCTTTTTTGTTCACATCCATGAGGTAGAGAGGGCTAAGCTTCCTAGCCTCAAAAGAAAGTAGTGTGGGTACAGTTGTCTGGAAGTCAGTAGTGTACCTATTCTAATTTGTAACAGAAAGTACTAATTTCATAAAAAGGGGCATACATTGTGGCATGCAAGAAAAGTGTATGCACATAGTGGAAAAAGTTCTAGCGTACACTTAGGAAGCTCACTGAGTGACTTGGGGGCAGTTACTCTCACAATATTGTTATGGCAAAAAATTGGAAGAAGGACTGCAGTGTTGCCTTCCAGAAGGACAGCAGGCTATCAGTCAAACAAATCATAATTAAGTAATAAACAACAGATGAAAAACTTAAGAATTTAAAAATACCTTCATCTGAAAGATCCATGCACAGTGATGAATTTTCTTCAGTGCCCTTTTGGTTGTCTATTTTTAATCTGAAAATAAAACTGAAAGTTTTTCAAAAGGCTTTTCTTTTCCCCTTAAGAAATGTAAGACCTTTCCCCTTCGTAGAAATATTCCCTAGCCACATCTTTTACTCTGCCAGGTTCCTATAATGTTGCCCTCATCTTGTTACTCAGCCCGTGGGTGAGGTAATCTTAAATTGCTCTTAGCCATGCCAGTCATGATTTTTTTCTGAAGCTGACAGCTTCAGCGTCAAAGTGTGTCAAATCTGATATGCTTCATTCTCTATGCTGTTGGCAGTCCAGTCAGGTGACCCATTAGAGATAGTAATGGCCTGATTCCAGTGGTGAAATCCTCCGCAGATTGCCACCGGTTTGCTGCCTGTGCATGTGTGGTGCCCGCCAAATGCGTGCTGTGCGCGTGCATGCACAGTGCACACCATAAGCACACTGCATGTGTGCTTTTGCCAAATGCAAAATTTGGCACATCCAGTGTGCACCAAATGCGTGCTTCGCGTGAAAAACGGAGGCTTAACAAGGGAAGTAGAACAGCGAGAGGGGGGAACAGCTGTGCTGCGTGATTTAGATTTGCTGGATATAGGTTTGCTGGATTTAGATTTGCAAATATAAATCGCGTGGCACAGCTGATCGTCGGAAATACCGGTTCGCCTGAACCGGTAGCTTTTATCACTACCGGTTCATCTGAACCGGTGCGAACCAGTAGCATTTCACCACGTCCTGGTTCCTATTGGCCATGTTAGGCTGGTATGGGCACAGGGAATTCTCCCTTGAGAATTCTCCTCCACAGCCATTCTCTTGTTCTGCTCCCCAGAAAGCGCTGGGTAGATGTTGAACTGTGAAGAGTGTTCTTCTGAAAGCAGGGCTGTTTCAAAACCTCGAATCATGGAAAACCCACTAAATAGTTTGCTCAGCAAACTTGCAAGATGGAGTTGAGATGGAGATGGAATAGGGAAGGCACTAGACATTTCACTTAATGAATAGAGAATGGAGGTCTTGCACTTCCTTTAATTGTGCAAAAATGAAATGATTACAGAAAAAGATCCTCACCTAAGACCCCACAAAACTAGGGGAAATTGACATATATGTACTTTATCCATTTAGATAATGGAGTTTGCATGTATGATTCAGCTCTTTTTCCCAGTGCTTGGTTTTCATTTATCTGGAAAAAGAGTACAGGTAGTCCTTGAGTTATGGCTACAATTGAGCCCAAAATTTCCATTGCTAAGTGAGAAATTTGTTAAGTGAGTTTTGCTCACTTTTTATGACTTTTCTTGCCACATTTGTTAAGTGGATCACTGCAGTTCTTAAATTAGTAACATTTGTTAAGTGAATCCGATTTCCCCATTTTGACTTTGCTTATTAGAAGGTCACAAAAAGGGATCACGTGACTCCAGGATGCTGCAAACAGTTATAAATGTGAGTCCATTGTCAAGCGTCCAAATGTAAATTACGTGACCATGCGAATAAATCTGAAAAATGGTCATACGTCACTTTTTTTCAGCGCTGTTGTAACTTTGAATGGTAACTAAGTGAACTATTTTAAGTTGAGGGCGATCTGTACAGAAGTTGAAAGATATTAGGCCGTGCACCATCACCGGATTGATTGGTGGATCAATCTTTTTTTTTTCCAGGTGGTGATGTTTCAAGGGTGGTGAGGGAACCGGTCTGAAGAAATCCTTTTACTTAATATGCCCTGCAAATGTTAAGTCAATGAACCATTGCTTAACAATACCCAGAACAGAGATTGTATAGGATCAGTAATGGGGACAACAAAGGTTGAATTAGAATGTTTTATGCCAGAGGTCTTCAAACGTGGCAGCTTTAAGACTTGTGGACTTCAACTCCCAGAATTCTCCAGCCAGCATAGCTTATCTGGCTGGAGAATTCTGGGAGTTGAAGTCCACAAGTCTTAAAGCTGCCAAGTTTGAAGACCTCTGTTTTATGCTGACTCAAGGATGGGTGGAGAGCACTTTAAGTCAGCTGTGGGGAAAGCCCTATCTCATCTGGGAAGTAGATGAATAATATTTCAGACAGTGAACCTGAGATGAGCTGACAGTTCATCTCACTCATGTGAGTGCAGTTAATCCTAAGAATGAATGGCAAATACTTCTAAGCTGCAGCAGCTCTGGATTTGAGAATTCTCTGCACATTATAAATATAAATAAGAAGCTAAACCACTGGCTCCTATCACAATGATATTCTTAATTTCTCCTTATACCTATTAAATCACCCTGAAAATTCATCAAAACTAAATTTGGAATGATTAGGTATTAATGTAAAGCTCAACTTTCTAAAAGTAGCTGGTGAATGGTGGAAAAACCCTGTACTTGGCACTTATTATTATTATCACTGCAGAGCGGATTTAATGAGAAATGATGTAACTATATATAGATAAGCCCTCAAAGAAATATATGAAAACATCTGGGCCAAGTGGGGGGGGGAGGGAGAAGGAGGTTACCATGACAATGAACATTTCTCCCATTGAGAGTAAGAAGGGAAAAAAGACAGTCATAATGCCGTGAAAATGAAATGGGAAAATATTAGAGCAAGATGAAGCTGGAAGAATCCTCAATTTTGTGTAGCTCAAGGGTTCCTGTGTATACTATCTACCGAGACCTGGCATAATAGATTTAAGCCATTTACACTGACTTATAGGAAAGCAGAACTGCAGGTATAGTAACCATCTGTCCTAATTTTCAGAGAACAGTCTGTCAGTAGAGTTTCCAACTCATCTGTTTTAAAGATGACAAACCATAAAAAGAAAATAGCAGGAGCCTTGAAATTGCCTTCTGGGCAGATCTTCAAAACAAGAATCGACTCATCTAATGACAAAATGCCCACCTCTCAATCAGGACTGTGTCAAAACACTGGAGTGAGAGGAAAAAACCTCATGCTGCTCTAGTGGTTGATTTATTTTATTAGACTTACAGTTTATACCTCTGTAATGCAGGTATGGAAAAGGTCTAACACCTGAAAAATTTAGAGTAGTAGAATAATAGTAATCGTAATAATACTATGACCAAAGGAGAGTTGTAGTTCTAAAACATCTAATAGGCATTGTCAGTAAAAGGGAATGTAGGGGTTCAAATATGCAACCTTTCTCTCATTGCCTTGTTCATAGATTGGTTTTTAATCTACCAATTCATTTTTGTCTCAAGGAAGGCAGTCATTTCACTGCTTTGCTGTTGCAGCTTTCCAAGACTGCTCTACAGCCTATATTTCCTTTTATTCCAATGAATTTTGAAGAGAGCTTAATTAATTATGCCCATGTGAAGTCACTGATATTAATGAAAATTAAACAACAGCACAATTACTCACTCATTACACTCACTAATTCACTTATACCAGGGTGTCAAACTCGTGGCCCATGACCGGATGTGTCACATGCTGGCCACGCCCAGCCCAATTTTAGCAAAGGGGGGAAAGTTGCAATACATCACATGACAACAATGTGATGACGCAAATTTGACACTCCTGACTTACACTTTAGTATTTTAGTATTCAAAATCTTTCTCTTGTCATGTGCAGACTGAAACATACGTCTAATACATTTTTTGGATCTGGGCTCAATATTATAGCCAAGTATTTAAACAAATACAGGCTTTTATTCTCATTTAGACTTCTGGTTTAATTCCACATAGTGTTTTTACAGATTGCTGAGGAAAAAAACCACAGTGTTTCCTGCTAAAAATAAATAGGTTTTGCTATTTTTATCATTTGTTTATGAAGTTGGTGAAAATAAATTTTAAAAAAGTTTTGTATATGAAAGCCATCTGCTGTATGCTAAAATAAATAGGAATGTTCCCCACTTCTGACTAACAAAAGAAGCCTTTAATAATTTAGATATCTCTTGTTAATCAGAACCCAAGACACACTGCAGATGTTTTAATTTGGATACCCAGGCTTCAAAGTTCATCTTATATCTTTTTTGTTGTGACCCAGGCCCAAGTAGGTATTATCTGATGCAATCAATTCTAAACAAACAGATTTTATTAGAACAGCTGAGAATTAACTAATTCTCAGTGTAGTCCAAACTAATTCAAAACAAATTCTTCATAATACAATTCTTCAGCCTTATCACCAACCTTGATCTACTTTGGCAAACTGCCAAAGGCTTTTCTTGGCAAAAGTTCAGAAGTAGAAGACGCTGACAAGAAATAAATGCAGCAAGACAAGAAACAAATCTATCAACATTGTTTTCCGACAAAGAGCCCAAGAGCCGTTGCTGGTCTTTTAAGCCTTATGGGAGGGGCCAATCATCTCTTGGCCTTACTCCCGAGTCATCCTTTTTGCTTTAGCTGCTCTTGCTTCTGGCAGCTCTTCTCATGCATGCACTAGGAACAGGCTCCTCCTGTTCCTCTGCCTCTCTGCTGTCAGCCTCTGGAGGCTCCGGAGTCTGCACATCACTCCCAGATGACCCTGGCCCCATCTCTGCCTTCGACGCAGAGCCCTCATCCGGGCCTTCTCCAGCCTCCAGGACTGGCCCATGTTCTTCCTCAGCCTCCTCACTGTCCGATTCCACTGCCAGCTCCATAGGCTGCTTGCGGACCATAACACTTTCCAGGCCAGCAAGTCAGTATAAGTACCATATGTTAAAAATGACCTCTGCCAAAAGTCCTGCCAGTTAAAATTTGTAGCATTGAGGAAGTCGGAGGAATAATCTGGTCTGGTACAGTGCAGCATCCTAATATTGTTATTGTTTTCTTTCAGTGCAAAAACAGCAACCAAGATTTGCTGTTAGATGAAATAGGGATCCCTTAATGACTACAGTTGGGATTGACAACTGTGCTGCTAAACTATGTGGCTGTGAAGTGAAACGTCATGCAAATATGCCCGACTTACAACATCTGTTCTGCTGTAGTCATTAAGGAAGTCATCATGGTTGTTAAAAGTAATGTCATGTGACTGTGAATTGTGACTTCTTGCCAGATTCCCCATTGACTTTGGTTGTTGAAATGACAAATGGTTCACAAATAACAATCATGTGACTATGGAATGCTGCAACTGTCATAATGCATGCCAATGGCCAAGCACCTTAATCAAGATTATGTGACCAGGAGGACATTGTGACCATTTTAAGTTTGAGGATCGGTTGTAAATCTACTTTTTCAGCACTGTTATAAGTTCACACAGCCACTAAACAGAGCAGTTGTTAAGCAACTGTGGGGTACCATAGGGGTCGGTTCTCTCCCCACTGCTCTTTAACATCTATATGAAGCCGCTGGGTGAGATCATTCGTAGTTTCAGGGTGAGGTATCATCAGTATGCTGATGATACCCAACTGTATATCTCCACCCCGGACCAACCCAGGGATGCCCTTTCCATGATGTCTAAGTGCCTGGAGGCGGTATGGGTCTAGATGGGTAGAAACAGGCTCAGACTCAACCCCTCCAAGACCGAGTGGCTGTGGATCCCGGCATCGCCTGATCTAGTTACCCCATCACTTTTGATGGGAGGGGAGTTATTACTCCCTCTGAAAAGGCTCGCAACCTTGGCGTCCTCCTTGATTCACAGCTGTCCCTGGTGGATCATCTAATGGCCGTGACAAGGGGGGCCTTTGCACAGGTTTGCCTAGTGCGCCAGTTGCGGCCTTTCCTAGACAGGGATGCCCTCTGTACAGTCACCCAAGCTCTCATTGTCTCTCGGTTGGATTACTGCAATGCCCTCTATATGGGGCTGCACCCGGAAGCTCCAACTGGTCCAGAATGCAGCCACGCAGGTTGTTACAGGAGCTTCCCATTACTCCCGTGCAACACCTCTCCTGCGCGAGCTACACTGGCTGCCGGTGGCCTTCCGGATCCACTTCAAGGTGCTGGTATTGACCTATAAAGCCCTACATGGCATGGGCCCGGGATACTTGCAGGACCACCTCCTACCAGCCTCCCACCACCCAGTGTGTTCACATAGAGCTGCCCTCCTCCGGGTGCCGTCGGCCAGACAATGTCGGCAGGAGACCCCTAGGATGAGGGCGTTCTCTGTGGCCGCACTGACCCTCTAGAATGGGTTACCCACTGAACTCCGGATGGCTCCCAATCTTCGCACTTTCCGTGTGGCCTGAAGACATGGCTGTTCCAGCAAATTCCCTGATCAATTACGAGGTTTTAATTTTGGGGATTTTAATTTTCAGATTGGTTTAGGTGTTATTGTTGTTGTTTTATTTGTGTGAGCCACCCAAGTCTTTCAGGAGAAGGGTGGCATATAAATTTTAATAATAAATAAATAAATAAATAAATAAATAAGACTACCTGTATTTCTTTGTCCATCTTCTATACAATAGCCCACCTTTGGATTATTGTAGAAGGTTATATTTTCTTTCTTCCAAGAACCTCATGATAGCATGTTATATGATATCTTTTGTCTCTGATAACCTTAAGCTAGTTCTGGATGGGAACAAATTGTTATATTTGCTGAAGCAGCATATGATTTTGTATCGTTCAGTAATTTTGATGTGGACCCATGGGGCATTTATTTATTGTTTAATTTGTCCCACAGCAGGTCAACCAGATTCTTATTGGTGATCATTTATACTATCTTTAAAGTTTGGGAGAAATGGTTTCATCAAGCATTTGTTTCTGCAGTTCATATTTCCCATAACTAAACATTCATTTACAAAATATAAAAGAATAAACCATCCAGAAACAAAATGTTTTCAAAAATAATATTGTGTCAGCTTTTCATGAGGGGAGAGAAACACTGAGAGAAAATCTCTTACCCCATCTTTTAATCTGAGGTATCTAATGAAATGTATAATTTGGATTTTTTCTTTATCCTCTTGCTGTGCAATATATGCCTGTAAGCATCTCTTGGCTCTTTCTTCTGCTTTATCACAGATAAATCTAATCTCAAAGTAAGTACATAATTTGGAAAAACTAAAACCAGCCTATATTTTTACTTATGAATGTACAAATTAGTAATAATATTTTCATTTGACAACCAAAATTGCAGGAAACTGATAGACATTAAAAAATTCCATTAACAGTGGCTGAGAAGGGGAAGCTGAGTTTATATAAAACACTCAGAAACAATATAAATGTGTCAGAATGGCCAAATCCAACACCTGTCCTATCACTTTATATAGAAAAAGGAATACAGTAGTACCTCAGTACTCATCATTAATTGGTTCCAGGAGGCATAATGAGGCATAATGAGTACCAATAACGATGAGTACCAAACAATTTCCCCCACATAATGAATAATGTAGTGAGTCACGAGGCAGCCGACACTGACCAGTTCTAGCTTGTGCATTGAGTACCAAACGATGAGCACCGGGACAAAATGTTTGTATCAAAATGTGTTGAGTAAGAAAATTGATCAGTTTCAAAGCAGTTGAGTATCAAGGCATCACTGTAAGTAGAATGCTAAATTCATTCATTCATTCATTCATTCATTCATTCATTCATTCATTCATTCAGTTTCTATACCCTCCCAACTAAACCAAGTGAGTTATAATTCTAAAATTCTAAAACAATTAAAAAACACCAAAACAATTAAAAATCCACAAAATAAAGAAGTACAAACAGCATCCATGATGATTAATCCACTAACAATAACCGATAGAAAAGAGTATTTGTAGCTCAGGGCTGAACTGTTATATTCTTGCAGCTGTTTCATTACCAAATTAGGTAACATCATCGGTGTACTCATTATCTGTTTGGTAATGAAACACCTGCAAGAAAACAACCAGGCTCAAAGAGCACTAAGGACCCCACAACTAATAGTAAAGCCAAATAATGGTGTCCTTAACACATTCCAAGCCCCAGGTCTGGGTACATAGCCAAGTTTTCAAAGCTTTGCGAAAAGCCAATAGGGTTGGGGCTATTCTAATTGTGGATTGGAAAACATTTCATAAGGCAGGGGCTATAGCAGAAAAACCTGCTCAGTCCAATGCTTTGGTACCAAGACCTCTTAAAAGCTTTTAAATCATAGAAGTGGTGTTCAGCTAATCAGATTGCTTAATAATGATTCCAGGAACTCAGGATAATCTCTTTTAAAATAACAACATGCACATTTAAGACTTGGAAAATTGTCATTTTATAAAAAATCATGCTCCTTATTCAGAGAGAGTGTTGATAACCTGAGCAAAAAACTCCAAATATGTATACCAGAATGGTTGGAGATAACTTGGAGATTCTTTAATTTGCTTCCCTTAAAATGTGTGGAAGTAACTTTCATAATTTCATGAATGAGCTTCAAGGTTTGAAGCAGATGGCCTGGGACTAGACAATTGTGTTACAATAACAATGCACAGATGGCAACCACTTCTCCCGCAGAGAAATAACCAGCTCCCGGTCCATAGGGAAACACAGGTGGAGGATGATTTTAACCTTGGGACTTTTATATACATATAAAAGTCGTAAGGTAGTCCTTGCCTTACGACCACAATTGAGCCCAACATTTCTGTTGCTAAGTGAGACATTTGTTATGTGAGTTTTGCCCCATTTTAAAACCTTTCTTGCCACAGTTATTAAACGAATCATTGCAATTGCTAAGATTGTAATGCAATTGATAAGTGAATCTGGCTTCCCCGTTGACCTTGCTTGTCAGAAGCTCACAAAAGGGGATGACCCTGACCCTGGGACACTGCAACCATCAGAATTATGATTCAGTTGACAAGTGTCTGAATTTTGATCATGTGTCCTTGGGGATGCTGCAATGGTCGTAGGTGTGAAAAATTGTCATAAGTCACAGATGATTTACCGTATTTTTCGGAGTATAAGATGCACCTTTTTCCCCAAAAAAAGAGGGTGAAAATCTGGGTACGTTTTATACTCCGAATGTAGCCCCGCCCAGCCTCACAAATGGAGATTTCAGAGGCTGAAAGAAGCCTCTGAAAGAAGCTTCAGAAAAAAAGCCTCTGAAAGGCTTTTATCTAAAATAATATGGCAAGCAACAAAAGAAAAATCAGTAAAGGTTCTAACCAAACTATGCTAACAAATCTGGCGAATGACACAATAACCAACAGATCAGAAGAGGTTAATCTACATACCAATACCAAAGAAAGGAGATTGAACAAAGTACAGATAGTCCTTCAGAAAAAAAGCCTCCAAACAGAGCTTCAGAAAAAAAAAACCTTTTTTCTGAAGCTCTGTTTCGGAGGCTTTCAGAGGCAGAAAAAAAGTTTTTTCTGGAACAGAGTTTAAGAAGTTTCAGAAGCTGAAAAAAAAGCAAAAAGCAAAAGAGCTCATAACCCAAGAACCTGTTGCTAAAATTCATCTCTGGGAACAGCTAATTGGGGGTATTCCGGGAGGCCGATCCATCCACCAATCAACTCTTTTCTTATTTTCCTCCCCCAAAACTAAACTTTTTGCACTGGCTCCTGGTGGTCTTCCGGCTGCGCTTCAAGGTTTTGGTTACCACCTTTAGAGCGCTCCATGGCTTAGGACCGGGGTACTTACGAGACTGCCTTCTGCCACCAGTAGCCTCTCATCGACCAGTACGCTCCCATAGAGAGGGTCTTCTCAGGGTGCCGTCGGTCAAACAATGTCGACTGGCAGCCCCCAGGGGGAGAGTTTTTTCTGTGGGGGCACCTGCCATCTGGAACGAGCTCCCCCCGGAGATACAGAGGATGCCAGATTTGTGCACTTTCCATCGTGCCCTCAAAACATTCTTATTCCAGCAGGCTGGTCTGGCCTAACCTCCCTTTTAATTGCTTTTAAATTTGTTTTATAAATTGGGGTGTTTTAAATTTGTTTTGGGCCAAAGTATTTAATGTATTTTTAAATGGTTTTTTTAACGTTTGTACTATGTGTATTTTATCTTTTGGCTGCTCACCGCCCTGAGTCCTTTGGGAGTAGGGCGGTATATAAATTTAATAAATAAATAAATAAATAAAGTGCATCTTATACTCCAAAAAATATGGTAATTCTACTTTATTGTAAGGTTAGATTAATAGAGTGTTGCAAGGCTGAAAGTACATTTCTCCCCTGGTGCCTTTACAGCCCAGGAAACTAGAGAAGGTCCCTTCTGGGACGTTTGCCATTCCCACATACCTTCTGCAGGCTAAGCCACCTCTTTCTTGACTAGTCACTTGGCTGTGGCTCTTCCCTATCTCTTAAGAACATTCTGACATACCATTAGACATGGCTCCATAATTTACCTAAATCCTATCCCTGGACTTCAAGTGAGAAAAACTTCACTTTATTTTTACTCGCATTGATGTTAAAGCACACCAGCAGTGCCCACAAGAGGTGGTGGGCTAGAGAAAGCAGAATGGTGAAACAATTTTGTGGAATTATGACCCAAGCTCCACCTCTTTGATACTTGCATTGCACTGTCCTATGGGTGTACCGATGGGGAAGATCTTGTAGCATGATACTATTAAGCTTATGCAGTTACTATTAGATTCCTCCCTCTTTCCAATACTGTCCAAGGATAGTCTGATGTTAGACTGTTGCATATGTCTTGGAGGAAAGTCAGGCGGCATTCAAGATTTGGGAACACAGCACGATGGGCAAGATGTGGCAATAGAGATAGGAGTCCTTGTGCTGCTACAGATTTCTGTCAACTGAAGGGTAGAAGGATAGCTCATCAATTCAACTTCAGAATTCGCAGGAGGCCAATTATTTTTATTGTACTTAAAGGCTGCAAAAATGTCAGATGGCCTCTTGCTACCCAGCATATGAATAATCTGAAATACCGAAAGTGATTGAGTGTAAAAGAGCAAAAGGCATTCCAGAAAAAAAAAAAAAGGTGGCAATTTTGAACACAAAAGGAAAGAAACCTCCTTTTCTTTGCTTGGCACATTTAGCAACTGATGTATGACCAGAGATACTTGTTTCCATGGGAATCTGCCCCTTAGCACTCTGGTGGATGTAAAGCCTTGAACAACACTAAAAAAAAAAACTGACAGAGATAAGGTTTGATTGCTATCATCCAGGAGAAGAAGGTTGCTATTATAACTGTAAATACTGCACTGGCAAATCCAGAAAGAGATGCATGGTGTAATTTTCTTTTCACCAGGTCATTACATTCCACAAGGGGGCAGCAAGACATGCTATCCTAAGCCTGGCAAGAATCTCCAAGTTAATTATTCACATGATGTTTTTGAATTCATTCACATGAACCTTGCAGCCAATGGCAGATGCATTTGAAAGTTAGCACTTTCCCCATCGCTTTCTGAATCATATCTTACATTATCTCCTGTGAGCAACTCTAAATCTGGACTGAAAAATAGAGAGAAATAACATCTAAATGGCTTGGGAAGCCAGGCTAACAGAAGGAGTGCAAATGACTACAAACAATGCTGAGGTTTATATGGCAATTAACCAGCACTGACAACTTTACTTTTCTCCTTCAGAGGTCTCTATGGCCCAGTTCAAATAAACACAAACAATCTAACAGATGTCGGAAATACCATCCATGTGTGTAAAAAGCAGCTGAGAGAGATATATAGGGTGTATATATACACCCGTATGCTAAGGGTGTGGATTTTTTTGAATAGTAGTTTTCTCATTTATGACAAAAACAACCTATATTTTTGTGCTCATCTTTTCTCCAGCTAAATAATGAGATTGTTTTTCAATTTTAAACAATATTTTAATGGGGAGAGTCCGATGCTGAGACATATACATTAAGGATATAATATCTTTACTGCATAGCCTGTCCTTCCAATTATGCCAACCATTCCTGCAAGTGGGCTATCGGTCGGTCTTTTAAGGAAGGCACCAAGGATTATGTCCGATTTTACACCAATGGGGTCATCACACATTAAAGAATATATGACACCCAAAAGAGCATTATTCAGGGTCAAAACACAGGTCACATGTTAGAGGTGGTATAATACTGATGTTTTAATTTGGGTGACTCCAGATCCTGATCTAAGGGTCTGCCACAAAGAAGAGGGGTCAACTTATTCTCCAAAGCACCTGATGGCAGGATAAGAAGCAATCGATGGAAACTAATCAAGGAGAAAACCAACCTAGAAGTAAGAAGAAATTCCCTAACAGTGAGAACTATTAGTCAGTGGAACAGCTTGCCTTCAGAAAATGTGGGTGCTCCATCACTGGAGGTGATATCTTCTTAAAGAGATTGGACAGCCATGTGTCTGGAATGATATAAGGTATCCTATTTGAGCAGAGGTTGGAATAAAAGACCTCCAATGTCCTTTTCAACTTCTGTTATTCTGTTAGATGCATTAGTTGGGGAGGCTTGCATGTTTCTTCTGATTTCATTTTAATATCCTATTCCCCCACTGTATGTGGGGTTAAAATAAACCGGCAGACAGATAGAAAGCAACCTCCAGTGGCTTTGGAATTGAAGAAGGCTAGTGGGCAGGGGGTGGGTAGTAACTGATTTCTTCATTAGGTTGGAGGAGGCAGATCTTTCTTACTCCAGGAGCTTCTGGCACTTGGGGGGCATGGCATTGATTGCAGAATGCTTTCTACTGCTGGCTGGCTGAAGAGAACATGACTTCCACATGCTGTTCCTCACCTGCTCTTGGCATCCTGAGTTTGGCAAGAATGGAGAGGATTGTGCAACTCATTTAGAAATCAATTGAAAGACTGAGGAGTAGAAATGGTGACATGTGGGTATACTATAACATGGACCAAGATGGAAAGGGTCAGTGGCTCTGCTACTATTTATTCAGCGCCACATATGCTTTGTCTCTCAGAAATCAGTGAGCAAACATTTCTGACTGATAAAATAAGCTTTTAATGACATTAAGGTTGTCACTGTTGAACAAAAGGACTTCAAGGGCAAAGCTATAGAGGTCATCTTGCAGCAGGACTACAGGGAACAGATTTCACAGTAAGGACATTGCCCATCACACACACCTGCAGAGTGTCATCTCTTGACAAAACAGGCATGGGTGCACAGTGCAAAATGAATTGTCATTTCCCTGGAGACCCTCTAGGCCAGTGTTTCTCAACCTTGGCAACTTTAAGACATGTGGACTTAAACTCCCAGAATTGGTAGCTGGCTGGGAATCACTATTTGTGTTTTTTTCTTCTTTTTACACACACACACTCACAAAGCTATTAATTTAGGAGTAAACATTTTATGTATGACAAAGGAGATAAATGAATACCATATTTACAAGTCTTTACATGATCAGAAAACTCGTTTTGGTTTTCAGTGAAGCAGATCAACATGACAATCCTAGAATGGATCAAGAATATTTTTTTTTCTAAAAGATAATTGATGATGTTCATGGTACTTAAAGTCAAGATGATTGGAATGCCTGGAAATAGCAATCTATTGATTAGTATGGTACCAAGAATGTCAACATTACTGGCCATTTATTTGGAGAGGAAATTATAGTGTGGAGCTCTAGCACCAGTGGTAGAGCGCTAGCACCAGTATTCTAGATCTGGAATACTGCATTTAATATTCCGTTCAGAGCTATAGTTTCCATCCAGAGATGTTTCTAGGATCTGGCAGCTGTTGGAAAATAAAACAATATAGAAATCTTCTACAGTTCAAGGCATTCTTTAAAAAAAGGACTCCTTAGGCTTCCGGTTTGCTGCTGGCCGCCGCCAGACGTTCCTTTGGGATCGTCAGCTTCCATTCCCTGTCAGAGCCGCCGTTACAGTGGATGGCGGCTCGAAAAAACTCCGTTTCCAAGAGGAAACGGAGATAGAGCCGGCAGGGGTGGGTAGAACTCTCCGCAGAGTCCCAAAAGTTTTTTTTTTAACTTTTGGGACGGAGCGGATGAGAAGCCCCATATCCCCTGCCGCTGCTCCGGGCTTTGGGAGACCTCTGCTTATGCAGAGCCAGGCGTCAAGATCAAGCCTGCGAATTCAACAGAATAATTAAAGAAATGACGAGCTGGACCCTTAATACTGAACCGCAAGTATTTCACCTTTCCAAAATCTATCTAAGAGAAAAGAGGAGAGGAAAAGAGGGAAAAAGAACCTTTTAAAATGGCGTCTGCTGTGGCTGGAGAAGGGCTAAAAGGGAAAGTCCTTCCGTTTCTTCTTACTGCAATGTAGCGGAATAAATATCACTGGCTACATTTGTAGATAAAACCTCGCTCCTGTGCTGCTGATTGAAAAGAAGTTTTTTTTTTCCTTTTTTAAGGGAAAGTTCTTTTGTTTTCTATTTCTTCTCTCTTTTTTGCAAAATCTTGTCTGTGTGGGAAATGGCATCGGGACTTACACAGCTGGATAAACGGGGGGGGGGGGAACTTCCCCTCTCAAGAAATTGCGCCAACAAATTTCAACTCTCCAGCGTCAGAAACCCGATTTTAATATATTAGAATTTATCCTTGAAGAGATTGTAAGAAGGGATGAGATTGTGAACCAGCAACTTGAAAAATTTAAGCAGGAAATTAAAGAAATTGGTGAATTGGTCAAATCAAAGTTTGACTTTTTGAATCAAAAGATTTTAAAAGCTGCTAATGGTTTATCAGGCTTTCTGATTCGGGTGGATGCAAAGACTAAATTATTAGAGTCTAAAATGAAGGAAATTGAGGAGAATTTGGATGACATGACTCAAAAAATTAAAAAGGATTTGATAAACACTCAGGATAATAGCTCGGAAGACAAATCTAAAATGGAGACTGACCAAAAGATTGGTAATGAAGAAAATGTACAACAGAGGATTGAAAGAGAAGTTTTAATGATTCAATATAATTTTACAGAATATGCAATTAGACTGAGAGGTTTGCAGGAAAATAATAGAGATGATCTAAGGAAAATATCTTCTGAAATTCTGGCTGGGATCTTAAAGGTTCAACCTGATGAAGTGTATTGTAGGATTGATAGAATTTACAGAATAAACTCCTGGTTGGCAAAGCAAAGGCAATTGCCCAGAGATGTGGTGATCTATTTTACAGATAAAGAAATTAGGAATAATATTGTGCAGAACTCTTTTAATTCTACCTTGCAATTTCATGGAAGAAAGATTTGGATTTTTAAGGAGCTCCCGCCCAAGATGTTAATGGAGAGGAAGAAATTTGGCTTTCTAGTGACTGAATTAAAAAAAAGAAATATCCTATTCAGGTGGGACACCCCAGTTGGCCTAATATTGAGATATCAAGGAATAAGATATCAATTGCATACTGTTGAAAAAGCGGAAGATTTTTATCAAAAAATTTTAAAAATGAATTTAACACCTTTAGGCATAATACAGGATAAGCAAAAGGAGTTGGAAACAAAAGGAAAACATCAAATTACAGAGGCTGTGATGGATAAATTGTCTTTGGACTCCCTGGATACCCCAGCTGGACTGTCTATAAATAAGAGAGCAGTGTCATCCGACTCCAATGTGATGAACCATCAAGTCACAGACAAGTGCGCAAATCAATCAGTTGATATACAAGCGATGGAGAAGAAAGATGAGATGATAAAACTAACCCAACAACAACAATACATAAAGCAGAATGAAAATCAACTAGCAGACACACAATTGGTAGGCAAGAAACGAGGATGGAAACTCAACGCGGAAAAGAAAAAGAAAAGAAATAGATCGCATAGAAACAGCAATTTCTAAACTATGCAACAGTGATGCCAGGGACTTTAAAAAATGAATGAATATTTGAAAAGATAGTGGAGGCGAACAATTGTCTGATACTATCCTGAGGATTGTGGCAGATCTCTGCAAGGCCATGATTTTGGGATGTGAAAAGAGCCTCACTTTGTTGGATTTGAATCATCTAAAAATTTTTTATTTTTTATTTTTTTTGGTAAATATATTATAATCATTTTGAGTTTTAAGGCAGGAGAGTCTCGCCGGGGCATGCAGAAGATCTGGATGTTACTCAGTAGGATGATGGGAATTAATAATCCTGATGAATACCACAACTATATCCATACGGATATAATTATAATTATAATGTCACTCGGGTGGTTGTTTTTGCTTTTATACAGATGCGAGGATATCTACTACTGATGGGGGCAGAAGATGACTGGAGATTTTGAACAAACTGTTGCACCAGCATGTTATTTTACCCTATTATGGGTGATGGATCTAACAATCCAGAGGAAAGACATCAAAGAAGATACTATATGGATTATAAATTTAAAGTTATTGTTTTTTCCTTTTTTACAAAATGGAATGCATATATAGATATGTGTATATCTTAGTAATGTGGGCAGTGGATTATATCTAGAATTGTACTGCATGATTTTGTAGGAATTGAAGGGTTGAAATAGGTTAGTTTACTGATTGATTAGTTTAAGAAAAAGGATTCTTAAGTCATATATTTAGGGGAGTGGAGGACTTAACAATTCAGTGGAAAGATACTAAAGAAGATATATATATTTTTTTCTCTTCTTTTTTTTTTTTCTTCTTTTTATAAAATGGGATGCATATATAGATATGTGTATATGTTAGTAAAGTGGGTAGTGGATTATATCTAGAATTGTACTGTATGATTTTAAGTCATATATTTAGAGGAGTGGAGGAATTGGACAGAATTGAATAAATGTTAAATTTGGATGCAGGGAGAAGGTTGATTTAAAATGTTATATTAATATATATAAAAGATTAAAGGTTAAATTGTAATAATACTCAATAAGCTTAACATGTTAAGGGTCAGTATTTCGAGAAGGGATTAAGGGAAAGGAAAGATATTATGTATGTAACTAGTTACGAAATAGCCTATTGTTGTGAAGAAATCACAGGGGGGGTTGGGTGGAAAGGGTGGGTTAGGGAAGAGGGGGGGGAAAAAGGGGGAAAAACTTGTATTTGAAAACTTTTTCAATAAAAAAAAAAAAAAGGACTCCTCAGACATTTATAGCCATTTTAATTAAGATAAATTTTACTAAAATTTATCTTAAAATTAAATGTAAAATTTAATTAAAATTAAATTTTACATTTAATTTTGAAAAATTATTTTATACATTGTAATTCATAATTAAAATAGTTGTATCCACATATGCAATTATTTCATATGAGGGGTTTCCAAGAATAATTGTATTGTTATTTGTGTTTATTCCAAAACTCTTGCAAATAAGCAACCTGAGTTTAATAAGCACAAATGTTAAGGTAGAAGACGTTATATAGTACAGGTAAGCAATAAGAGAGGATCAGGTTGCAATGAATTTCAATTGCTGCAACTCCATTTTAGTTCTGTCTCTCAGTTCTTTATTATATATTATATATGAATATTATGAATTGTCAGAAATGTCTTACTCTAGAGTTACCAGCACAGAATTGCAAAAACTGGCCACAACTTTACAACAAAGTTTTTGAATTTGTTCTGTTTCTTTGCTGCCGCATTGTGGTTTCTCAATAAAAATGCCTTAAAATGCTGCTGTGTTGATGACTTTGTGTGGAATTTGATAGCAGCTATTCAACAAACTGGACCAGAAAAGTAAATAAGAGGATGCACTGGTAAGCAATGTACCACTATCAAATGCAAGATGGACAAGAGACCTAAGGAGATGTTTAGAGAAGTTGTGGCAGTTTTGAGTTAAGAAAGAAATCTTAAAATGGAATTACAGCACCTGTGAGTAAGATGTCTTGCTGTATCAGAACTCTGTTTGAATTCTGTATCTGTAATTTGTAAACAAGTGGGGTTACAAACTGCAGTTGCTGAAGCAACATCTTTGGATCACCCACTACTACCTACTGCCTAGTGAATTTATCTGTTGGCAATGTCAATGGCAAGTAGTAACTCTGATCAGGGGTGGGCTGTTGGGGGTTCGCGAGAACCTCTAGCTAAGATTCTGGGCAGTTTGGAGAATCCCCAAATCCCACTCCTGGCTGGCCCCACCCCGCCTCTCCCCTCCCAGGAGTTCTCACGCGGCCCATTTTGAATGCAGGTAAGTGCAGGGTGTGCGCGTAGGCTCAGGGAGGGCGAAAAACGGGCCTACTGGAAGTTTGGGAAGACTGGAAATGGATCGGCCTCCAGAGGGCCTCCGGAGCCTGGGGAGGCTGTTTTTGCCTTCACAAAAAGCCTCCGGAGCCCAGGGAGGACAAAAACACCACCACCCCTGCCATGGTGCAGGAGGCCAACTAGGCCATGCCCACCATGGCCACGCCCACCCAGCAACTGGGCAGAGAACCCCTTGCTAAAATTTTTGAAGCCCACCCCTAACTCGCAGTTTACTTATTTCCTTACTGAAGTGATTATATCACTAACTACTGGAATCCTTTTACAGTTTAGAATAAAACATATTTGGTTTTAATGTATTAATTAACAAATAAGAATTGCTTTTAAAACCCTTTTAAAAAAACAAGTGTCCTTTTCATATGAATGGGCAATTCGGGTTTGGAAGTAATCACATCACTTTAGCGAATTGATTGAACTAGGCCTAGTTCAGACGTAGACAGACGTAGATCATTGAAATGCAGGAGTGCTTGCAAAGAATGTATCCAAATCTGTCTCAGTAGATTCAGATGTCTTTGATTGATTCAGTCAGTTTGATGCCTCTAATAGATGCAAATTGGTCTGAATCAATTCAATCTAAAATACTCACAAATGTCTATTTTTAGGATTTTTTTTTTAAAAGGCAAAAAGAAGAAGAGATAATTCCCTCAGCTCAAGCAGGAACAGCAGTTTGATGTGATAGTTAAGGTGCCGGCCTAGAAACCAGCAGGCTCTTCTGCCTTAAGCATTGAAAAACCAACTGGGTGACTTTGGGCCCGTCACACGTTCTCAGCTCAATTCATCTCACAGGGTTGTTGTCATGAGGGAGATAGGAGAAGGGAATATTAGGTATATTCACTACCTAGAGTTAATTATAAACATAATTATAAAGCTGGTTAAATCAATATTAAGCAAAAATCAAGAACACAGGAGCACAACCTCAAACTGATAGGAGGGAAGTTTAAAAGCAATGTTAGAAAGTATCACTTCACAGAAAGAGTAGTGGAAGCTTAGAACCAACTTCCAGCCGAAGTAGTGGATCAATCATTAGTAACAGAGTTTAAACATGTTTGGGATAAACACATGTCTACCATCTGACAAAAATTAGAATAAATAAATAATTTTTTTAAACAGCAAATTAAATAAATAAAAATAAATGATAAAGAAAGCAAAAACAAATAAAAACTCAAAGAGCAGACTTGATGGGTTATTGGGCTTTTTTTTTTTTCTGCTCTCAGTTTTCTGTTTCTATAAATAAAATAAAATATCAAAAGGTTGAGTGAGTTATTGAGAGGGCTTGATCCCCAGATACCAGGAGATGATATCATGGTCAGTGGTGTTTCTAGCCAAATCTCCTCAGAGAATCTCCATGAGTGAGAAGTGGTAGGGGTGAGGAAGAGTGGGAACTCTATGAAAAGAGGTATCCTCTCTAATAATCTGGAACTCACTTTGAAGGGCTTTAAAAGCACAGTAATAGCAAGCACTTCACATTTTGCCCAGAAACAAATTGGCATACAGTGCAGCATTTTAGTCAAAGGTAAAGTGATCTCTTTCACTTCTTCCAGAGACCAACTTGAGTACTTAATTTTGTATCATCTGAAATTTCTGGTCAAGATGAAAATGCAACCTCATGGAGAGAGCTTTACCGTTAAGCTTAGTAGTTATGAATTAGGGCTATGTTTTCAAATCTAATAATCTCCCCTATGTTTTCATGTAGATATTTTTTTAAAAAAATTGAGCCTACATAATACTTTCAAGGAGCAAAAATCTGCAAATGACACTACAGTATTTGGAATCTATCTAAAAGAAAACAACTGTAGAGCAGTGGGTTCTATTCCCAGTTTTCCCAAGCAGTCTAATTACATAGTTACACAGGCATTAAAAGCCCTTGAGAAATCAAGAAAAACTAACATACTTCTATAAATTCCCCCAATAAAGGTAATTTATTAGCCTAATCAAGGCAATCTCAACCCAATAAACTGCTCTGAAACATTTGAAACCGAAGCCTCTGTAACAGAAACACTACATGCTACACTATCATGGAAGTTTGGAAAAAGGTCTTTAATGGCCCATCTCTGGGGGAATCTAATGTAGAGGTTCTTTTAAAAAATATCTAATAATTGCCTCCTTTAAGCAATAAAGCCTCCTGACCACCATAGGGAGGCACTAATAATGTTAACTATTGTAAGACAAGTTCAAGAAGGATCCAGATAAATGTACTGGAACATACCTCTCCAAGTAGCTTGATTTATATATGAGGAGTTGCCAGGCAGCCTTATAAATGACTTTGCATCAGTGGTGGAATCTAGATTGCTATGAATATGATATTATCCACAATATAATTCATTAAAAACATCAAAACAAAACCAATGGAATTCTGCAAACACTGTGAAAGAAGGCAGTGGCAGGAGTACATCCTTCACAACTGAAGCATCTTAGCAGCCTTTGAATATGTGCAACTCTGCTTTTTTCATTGTGGTTAGCCATAATACGAGCTTTAAATGGGTTATATTCTATGGTTTAATCAGATTCAAATAAACTTTTTTCATTTCTGGTCTTGCAATTTAAGCTTTCACAGTTCATTCTGTGTACCATGCGATCATCTCTGGAGGAGATTGGAGGAAAAAAAAACACCCTAGGAGCAATTATGTCAGCAGCAAGTTGTCTATTCCATGTATCAAGTAGGCAATGAACAACTTACTGGAAAGACCAGTCAAAAACCCAAGATTCCTTGGGATCCAGTAGAAACCAGTAGATGGATCTTAATATATCCAATGCCTGTACAAAGATGAGTAGCAGTCCAGTGTTATTTAGATGCTAATTCTTTCATGACATTAAAGATCACCACTCATGGAACACCTCTTTGATCAAAACAAAATATCATATTCATCTTATGACTAACATCATACATTAGACATATGACTAATCAGAAAAGGTCCATGAGACTTATAGATTCCTGACCAGCTCTAGACAAACCAGTCCCAGAGTAAATACTGAAGTTTCCCCGCATCTTGAATTATATCAGATTATTAGACAGCATAGTGACTGGGATGCCAACCCAATCTGTTGCTGGCCTGAAGACTAGAGCACATGCATTAATTATGAATCAGTTCTGTCACAAATATATTAGTTCTTATTAATCACAGTTGCACCATCACCTTCCCACTCATACTACTACACTACATCTTGCCTAGTTGGGAGAAGCTGGGCCCATATGATCAATTATACAAGCCGGGTCGGGGTCTCATCTACTGTTAAATCATGAATGATCTCTGCTTTATTTCTCTCCGACATTACAGATACTTTGGAAGTTGGAATTACATCATATGGCATAACAACTGACAAGGTCACTGATAGGGGAAATAGCTCTCACATTTCTATCCTTCCTTCTCTTCTAACGGACTTCTGGCCTGCCAATGCCAAATCATTGATTGCTAATAATAAAGACTGCTGCCCTAGGTTTAATAGTTGCAGATTCTGCCTTCCCAACTGCTGAATAGTCACAACCCATATTTAACAGGTAAACCAAACCTTTAAAAGTACTTGCTCAATGTTGCAGTGTTGATGCTGTAGTGATGCTGAGCCTGTTCTTTCTTCTACTTGTTCTTCTCATCAGCTCAGTTCCCAGGGCTCTTCTTGGTGTTTTTACTATCTGGCAGTTGAGTGCTCAAGCCAGCTATAGCATCCTCTCCCTCTTTCAAAAATTATCTAAGTTAGGAAACCAGTAAGAAAAGAAATAATAATGCACTCAACTGGTGGGAAAGGGATGGTGGCCATGACAGTATGATTGGAGCTTCACCTGTGATACAAACAGAAAGCAGATAGATATTGATTGAAACTCCATGACATGTATACCTACTGTATGTATGAAAACTTCATTAAAATATTGCAAGAAGAATATAGAAAAACATCATTATAAATAAACCAAACAAAACTATGATTTCTAAATGGTTGAAGAATAAACTATCCATCTATTTTAAAGGTTGTGATTATGCAGTGGGCTTATAGTACTCCAAAGAGGGCAGATATTATCAGAAAGCAAAGAACAATATTTCCAGGATTTGTTATATGTCAGATTTTGCCATGTAGGAACATATTCAAAAAAAGAATACAAAGGGTAAAGATCATTTTATGGGGAAAGTCATTTTAGAAAAATGAACCCCCAAATTGTACTCCCAATATTTGACTGATAGAATCTGAGTCTACAATTTTTATATTTGCTTTATATGGTAAATTTTATTTGTAAAATTAAACAGAAGCAACTCATGGAAAAAAACACAGACATTTGTATTGAATAAAACAAAGATGGATACTATATTTATTGTTTGTTTGTTTGTTTATTTATTTATTTATTTATTTATTTATTTATTTATTTATTTATTGTTTATATTTATATACCACCTTTCTCCCGAAGGACTCGGGGCGGTGAACAGCCAACAGATAAAACACAAGAAATACAAAATTTAAAAACAGTATTAAAATCCGATTTATATCCATTTTGCCATCCATCCATGGTAAAAATCTAGATAAATATTTCTACTGAAAGTCAGCACCCACCCACCTTCCTAGAGAATGAAATATTTTGGGGGATATTAAAAAGGCAAGATAGAATATTTCCCCTAAAGGACAAATGGGAAAAAATATTAAGGGAGGCAGAAGCCAGCACCAGACTCCCTGCCCCAAGCAGAAACTGAGGAGGCAAGCTTTTAGAAATGCAGATTTGGTAATTCATTCAGAAAGACTGGGTCGGACAGAAACTCCGGATAAGCAAGTAGGCAAGACAGGATTAGCTCAGACAAACACCTAGAATTTGCATTTACCTTTTTGCCTATAGAGCCAGCCATGACCCCTACATGACTCCATAGAAATCAAAAAGGTATAAAAACCCACCCTACTCTCAATTCCATTTTGTCAGCTGTCCCAGAATTGCACGCTGTGTGTGTGTTGCTCTGTTTACCAATAAACAGACTCTTTCCTTCCAATCAGCCTCCATTTTATTCCTGGCTCAGAACTGGACCTGGATTTTTCATCCAACACCATGCTGCCTGTGGAATCCTGGGAGTTAAAGTCCACATATCTTAAAGTTGCTAAGATTGAGAAACACTGCTGTAGATGATTACTAGAAGACAGCAGAGCAGGGGTGAAATCCAGGAGGTTCTGACAGGTTCTGGAGAACTGGTAGTGGAAATTTTGAGTAGTTCAGAGAACCAGCAAATACCACCTCTGGCTGGCCCCAGAGTGGGGTGGGAATGGAGATTTTGCAATATCTTTCCCTAGCCATGCCCACCAAGCCACGCCCATAGAACAGATAGTAAAAAATTTGAATTTCACCACTGCAGCAGAGAGTTAGTTAATTTCTGTAGTTCTTTGCTGCCATCTAGTAGCTGCCCTGGTCAATGTGCCCGAAGCTCATTGCTGAACTCTCCTGCAACTTGCTTCTTTTTTAAAACAATTTTTATTAAAAATTTTAAACATAAGATAAATTTTAAACATAAATAAAACATAAATTTTAAACAAAGATGAAAACTAACACAAACTAATAGGCAGTAAGCAAGGGTAAAGAAAGAAATTAAAAAGCAAAAATGTCAGAAAAGGAAAAAGTTAAGAAACATAGAAAAGGAAGAAAAAAGTATATAGTGACTTCCGATATTCTTCACAGCAATTACAAGTACAAATATAGTTTAACATCTCTCTCCAAAGTTACATCGTATTACTCTTCTTTCTATAATTCTGTCTAATCATCAAAATTGTAAATCATAAATTCATTTTTTTTCATTTTTATGCAAAAAGTCTGTAAGAGATTTCCAGTCAGCAATAAATGTACACAATTAACCAAATAAGTTAATTTATCCATTTCAGCAAATTCTGTCAACTTCATCAACTGTTCCTCCAAAGGGGATAATTTCTTTACATCTCTGTACATACCATAATCTTGCTGCTGTGATCATTTATTGAAATAATCTTCCATGGCTTTTTTCTAACTGCTTCTTTATTAACTCTAAAAAGAAACATTCTGGCTCCAGTTGAATATTGAGCTTTAAAATCCTCTGTATCAAATTGCATATTTGTATACAATTTTTCTTAGCTTTTTTACATGTTCATCAATGAATCCATGTCATTTACATTTCCAACATGCATTTGAAATGCCTTTAAACATTCTAGATAATTTCTCTGACGCCATGTACCAACAGTACCTCATTTTATTAAAAAATTCGCTTTGGGATCATAACACAATGTAAATTTCAATCTCTTTAACTACATATTTTCTCCTTGATCCATTTATATGTTAACCAAAATTCTTAGCCCACTTTATCATATATTCTTTAGTCAAATTTCAACAAAACGGTACATTTTAGCAATTACATGCTCATCATGAATACCATATGGCATTTCAAATTCTGACTTAACTCTGCTCCATGTCACAAGTCTTATCCATTTGAAATCTTTCAAATAACTGTAAATTGGAGTACTATTGACATCTATATCATTCTGCTATTAATATTAAGTTCTCTTGATTTGATTTTATATTCCCCATGGATATTAATTTTCCAATAAGTCCTGGTATATCAACCATTTACCTTTATTGGCCATTTCTCTTCTGTAAAATGCTTCTTGAGCTGAGATCCACAAACACGTTTGGGTTTATATCTGGGTTTATATCTATTCCATATTTTCAATATGGCATGTCTAATAAAATAATGTTATCATCTCATAACTACCCATGCCATCCAAATCTTGGGTCATGAACTTCTAACTTTAAAAGTCTCTCTTTTCTCAGTAAATCCATTCTTTCATTTAGACCAAACAGCAAGCAGCACTGAATATGCTGCAGAGGATTTCCAAGTATTTGGAAAGTCTTTTTTTCCAGACTTGAAGGTCTGGCCAGAGACGCTATTCCTAGGTCCCAGAAGTCACCACCACTTCTGCCTTGACTTTATCACACTGAGTTATTATAGTTAACATATTTTCTTATGGGATTTTATTAATTTGCAATGGTTGTTTATACTTGTGTGAACTGGATTTCTTTGACTTGTATATTGTATTTACTAGCATACATTTATGCACTAACATACATATATCTTTTTCATGTTTATATTAATGGATAGATTTATAAACAATTCCTCACATGTTTATGCTTGCTTGTGATACTTTCTGTATGGTTCCCAGAGATGGATTTCATAAATCTAAATAACCATTAGATACTAGCATCTAAGAAGATATTTTTCTATTTTTATTTTATTTTATTTTATTTTATTTTATTTTATTTTATTTTATTTTATTTTATTTTATTTTATTTTATTTTATTTTATTTTATTTTATTTTATTTCTATATCGCCCTTCTCCTGCGGGACTCAGGGCGGTGTACAGCCAAGATAAAACATTGCATATAAAATTTAAAAACAATTTAAAAAACAATTAAATAATTTCAGCCCAAGATTTAAAAACAACCCAATTAAAACCAAATTCAATTAAAACTGAGAGGATGGGATCAAGCCAGCCCGGCTAGATGGAATAGGTGTGTTTTCAGGGCCTGACGAAAAGTCCGGAGGTCTGATATCGTGCGTATCTCAGGGGGTAGGTCATTCCAGAGGGCAGGTGCTGCCACAGAGAAGGCTCTCCCCCTGGGGGTCGCCAGCCGGCACTGTCTGGCCGATGGCACCCTGAGGAGGCCCTCTCTGTGCAAGCGAGGGCACAGTGGGAGGCTATTGGCGGCAGAAGGTGGACTCGCAGATACCCTGGCCCTAAGCCATGGAGCGCTTTAAAGGTGGTCACCAACACCTTTATATCTCTTGGCTGCCATCTAGAAGTCACCTGCAGCTGGGTAACTTGGATCAGGTACCCCAAAACAGGTAAAGGGCTGAGGGCTGAAGAGAGCTGGGGCTACAGACTGAGCCATGTATTTATATTAATCACTTGGTGAATACAAGATCAAATGATAACCTCTAATTTTGTAATAGACATAATTTATCAAATACTGATAATAGAACTTTCATTATATATCAACACATAGAGTGTTATCTAGTAGTGGTTAAGGCAGTTCTTAAACTGGGGGTAATTTGGGCATTTCCTGGGGATAATGGAGCAATTTGTAGATGCTTGTTTGTGAGTGGAAGGTCCAGTTTGAGACTGCTGCTTCCGAGATGCTTGTATAAAACAAAGGATGTTAGAACTGAAGAAGCTTCTTGGATGAGAAGCAAAACATCTTCAAGGCAAAACAAAGTCCAGTTGCCTTTTGAAAAAGCATCTTTGCGACAACCACAACCTGGATGTCTGATAATCTCCATAGACATGGGACAAGGGAATTGCTCCGGAGTTCCTGAAGGAAATATGGACATACTCTAACAAACAAATTAAAAAGAAATAATACGTTATGTATTAAGCCCCATAAGATGTGTGTATAGATGCACTTAAAGAGGTAGCAGATGAGGACATTTTCTCTACCATGTTGTCATTTGGTCTGCTTTGGTTAGTGACTAATTATTATGTCAGAGTTAGCAAGCCATATCATTTGGGGGTAGCAGCAGTAGTCCACAGCAGATGGCTGTATTTCTTGGGAACCAATCTCTAGGACCCAGTGAAAAAGGAAAACAAAAGAACAAACAAAACTAGAAGCTTCTTTGGATCAATAGTCTGCATGTTATCAGGGATGCTAAAGTTTACTCTCCCTTTTTCTCTTTGTCTCTGAGCTCTCTGGTCCTTTTAAGTTAGCATCTTCTCTCTGCAGGTAAGGAAGGGAACCACAAACAGGAAGCTTGTTATGTATTCCTTGCATGTCTAACTGCAGAACCAATTGTAAGCTGCTGTACTCAAGCCTCCCCCCAACACCCACTCCCCGCTAGGTTCAGTAGAGGTTTACCTCAAACTGTGAAAATGGATGCTTCATATTTCAACTAAAAGGGGTAAATCAAACAAGGCCTTCTCCATGCACGGATCCATGTTTCCAAAATGATGCCATACGTTCTGTAGCGTTGGAAATGCTTCACACATCTGTCCTGGTGATACTTTCATCCAGGTCTGCCTTACATTCATTTTCCTAATATGGTTCTCTCTCTCTCTCTCTCTCTCTCTCTCTCTCTCTCTCTCTCTCTCTCTCTCTCTCTCACACACACACACACACACACACACACACACACACACACTCTGCTATGATCTCAATAGAGCTTTGATGGTCAAACCTATTTGCATGAGACATCATTCTCCCTTCCCTGTAATGCAATGCAAGAATTCAGGAAATGCTGAGCTATACCACGAGGTCTGGGAGAAAGGAGCTATTGGATATATATGAATGATAGATGACACTAAAACAGGAGGCATTTTAAAGGAATCGGTGGGATTAAGATGTGGATTTCTGTAGGACAGCTAAAATAAAAATTCAGCTGCTGGGGCTATGGTTTAAATTGATACCTTTTTATGATTTGGGGTAATTATGAAGTGGAGATAAAAAAATCAAAAACAAATCTAACATCAAGTTGCATGTATTTTTGTTCCATTTTGTGCATCTAAGGGTTGTAAGCTATCTCTACCATTTTGCATTCAGAAATATTGCCTTAAAAACCTTCCATTCCCAAGGGGGCTGGATTCTCTTAGCAATTCAAAACAGAAGGAGGAGGGAGGAGGAGAGCGAAAGAGGGAGGGCAAGAAAGGAGCATCTCATTGCCTCTGATGACTTTGTGTTGGCAACCAAGGGGTTAAGAATAACAGTTGAAGGCTGCAAGCTTGTCAGGATTGTACTATTTTTCTAAGGCATAAGAAGAAGGGAGGTTAGGAGAGAGGAGGCAGTGGGGAAATCCAACAGAAGTCGGTCTGCAGATAAGCCTTCTAGACTATTGGTATTGATGGGCATCCAGAAAAAGGACAGGTCAGCTGCATGAAAAAATATCTCTCTCTTAGGATCTTGGATGAAAAACCAGTGTTTTACTTGCCTCCCCTGCCTTCATTCTTGCATCCTGGCTGTGAGTGAGGAAGGAGGGCAGCTGTCTTCTGTGGAGGATTGGAAGCCAGGGAGTTTCTCCTGGGAAGGAGAAAGCCTTCGGTTGTTCTTATGAACAACAAGAATTAAAAACCGTGTCCTGAGAGAAGAGGGCGGGATAGCAGCCTGTGGCTCTAAGGGCACTGAGCATCCCCTCCCAGAAGTCTAACCAGAGGCAGGAGGACTGGTGATGCAGCATCCAGCGAAGGGCAGGGCAACCCCAGGAATGGGGCTTGGGGGCTGAGATCTTGAGAGCACATGGGATATTCTTCAGGTGCTCAGAAGCAAAACATCCCCAGTCATGTCCTGCATGCCAAATGAAGTCCAGTGCTTCTTTGATGGGAACCCGGACGCAGCTGGCTGAGCAACGCATGGCAGAGCCCACGATGCTCTGTTTTTTTTCCTGAAAAGAAGCTCAGCGGAGGCTACACTGCAGCGGACTCTGCAACAGCAAACAGCACCGATGCCAAATGGTGTGTAGACTCCTGCCACTGCAGTGTGTGTGTGTGTGTGTGTGTGTGTGTATGTGCATGGTGTGTAGGGAAGAGGGAGAGATTTGGGGGGTGGGGGAGGTGTATCTCTATTTTTCATGCTGTCACAATTGCTTCTCTTGTTTTACCCAGGATAACGAGAGCCTGTAATGTAACTCTGTGTGTAAAGGGCTGCATTTAACAACTGAATCTGTATCAATGCTGTTTTATAGCCCTTCCTGTTTTAGCAAATAGCTGGTTTCCAAGCAATGTCATATTTCTTGAGGACACCGGGGACATCAGGTTTTTGCTGAGTATGGGATCTTCCCACTATCATAAAGAAAGGTTTTCAGTTCATATAGACACTGCCTTAAAGAAAAGGGCTGGAGTCCTCTCTTTTATTAAGCAACCCCTACTTCAGTATTAGACCTAGCTTCCACTTTCAAGACCCTTCCTTCCTTCCTTCCTTCCTCCCTCCCTCCCTCCCTCCCTCCCTGACTCAACACATTGCTAGAGGAACTTAGGAGACTCTTGGAAACACGGATCTCTGTGGTTCTCTCTAAGGTCAGATAATCAGTGTCAGAGACTGAGGTAATGAGAATTGTTTTTCCAACGCTGTTCTTTCATTGGCAATGACAGAAGATGAACTATTCAGAACTGCAGTAAGAGCACAGGGAGACCTTGCAAAGACAATGGAAAGAAGTAGGAAGAGAAGGAGAGAGAGAGGCTGGGTTGTACAACTGAGAAGTTAAAATCTAGAATGCACTATGTTAAAGATGCACTCCAGTGTTTGACATAACAGCTTAACTCAACCTCTTAACCATCAGGCCAATTCCTCAAGGTGAATGCTGAGTCTCAGGTGCTGTGTGGGTCATCTTACTGCTTTAGTGCAGGGAATGAAGCCTGATAGGGCTTTGAAGCTCTTAGAATGTGCTGCAATGTTTGGGATAAACAGTGCTATTATTTGCTACTTGCCAGTTAGAAAGCTTTCTGTATTTCTTCTGATATCTTTATTTTCTTAAATGATATATAGCTTTTGAATGATTTGAGATCAGAGGCCTTCTTCAAGTAATACAGACCAAATAAATTCAATTGACATTTTGTACATGGAATGTACACACAGTTGGCTAAAAGTGTGAGAGAAAATGCTCATATTATTCTTTCTTTATTTTTCAGCTGAAAGACTATTTTCACGAACTCCCTGTTTTCATGAACTACATCAAAGCCCATGTGCATAACTTTCCAGTGGATATTAGAATCTCAGTGAACATCTCCCAGCCACCAGATAGTCATAAAAGTTTTGATTAAAACTGCCTAAATATGACTGTTGCTACTGGAGATCCCACAGATGAAGCAGCAGCTTTGCCTGGTCATCCTCAGGACACTTATAACCCAGAAACTGATCATGAATGTTGTGAGAGAGTGGTTATTAATATCTCAGGCCTTCGGTTTGAAACACAACTTAAGACACTTGCTCAGTTTCCAGAGACCTTATTGGGAGATCCTAAAAAGAGAATGAGATATTTTGATCCTCTCCGGAATGAATATTTCTTTGACCGAAACAGACCCAGCTTTGATGCTATTTTATATTACTACCAATCAGGTGGCAGACTGAGAAGGCCCGTTAATGTACCCTTGGACATCTTCTCAGAAGAAATAAGGTTTTATGAACTTGGTGAAGAAGCTATGGAGATGTTTCGGGAGGATGAAGGTTACATCAAGGAAGAAGAACGGCCTTTACCGGAAAATGAATTTCAGAGACAAGTATGGCTTCTCTTTGAATACCCAGAAAGTTCTGGACCAGCCAGGATTATAGCAATTGTCTCAGTCATGGTCATCCTAATCTCTATAGTAAGTTTCTGTTTAGAAACTTTGCCTGTGTTCCGTGATGACACTGAAGACATGCATGGTAGCAGTAGCAACCCCAGCCCTTATTCCAACAGCACAAAGGGGTCTCAACAGCAAACATCTTTCACAGACCCCTTCTTTATAGTAGAAACACTCTGCATAATTTGGTTCTCCTTTGAATTCCTGGTGAGATTCTTTGCCTGCCCTAGCAAAGCTGGATTTTTTACCAATATCATGAACATCATTGATATTGTTGCTATTATTCCGTACTTCATCACACTTGGCACAGAGCTGGCTGAGAAACCAGAAGACGGCCAACAAGGTCAACAGGCTATGTCTCTTGCTATCCTTCGAGTCATCCGCTTGGTGAGGGTGTTCAGGATCTTCAAACTTTCCAGACACTCCAAGGGATTGCAAATCCTGGGACAGACTCTTAAGGCCAGCATGAGGGAGCTAGGCCTCTTGATATTTTTCCTCTTCATTGGTGTCATCCTGTTCTCCAGCGCTGTCTATTTTGCAGAGGCTGATGAGAGTGAATCTCAGTTCCCAAGCATCCCCGATGCTTTTTGGTGGGCTGTGGTTTCCATGACGACAGTTGGCTATGGAGACATGGTCCCCACAACCATAGGTGGAAAAATAGTTGGCTCCTTGTGTGCCATTGCAGGTGTACTAACAATTGCCTTACCAGTGCCGGTTATAGTGTCCAATTTCAACTACTTCTATCACCGTGAGACAGAAGGAGAGGAGCAAGCTCAATACTTGCAAGTAACCAGCTGCCCAAAGATCCCTTCTTCCCCTGACCTAAAGAAAAGCAGAAGTGCCTCCACTATTAGTAAGTCTGATTATATGGAGATACAAGAAGGTGTGAATAATAGCAATGAGGACTTTAGAGAGGAGAACTTGAAAACAGCCAATTGCACCCTAGCTAACACAAACTATGTTAATATAACTAAAATGTTAACTGATGTCTAGCTAATAAAAAGGAGAGAACCCTAATAATATACTTAAAATTCAAATGGAACATTTGCAGATGTTGCATAATACCTTGCACTGTAGTTAATACAATATGTTCTGCAACATGTATTGGTTCTGCATGGAAAGCAATAGTTGTGTAAGTGACTCTTTTTAACACTGAATGCTGAATAAGCTTTCATGCAATTTTTTTTTCTAATACAGTTTTCTGGGTTTCCAAATATATCAAACATTTAAGGCAAAACTATGTCACAATATCAGATGAATGGCATTGAAGAAAAACAAAACCCACAATCTCTTCATGTCACCAACAGTTATTCACAGATGCCAATTAGATAAACATAATTTAAAATATAGAACTCAACCCATGCAAAAGAATATTTATTCCAAGGAAATAGTATGCAACTATATAGCTTTCAAGCTTCAGAAATTATACAAAAGGTCATGCATGGTTTAATTAAAGGAAATATTTCTCCAAATTACTTTTTAAAGTTCAGGTTTTCCAGATCAGAAATGCCAGTGAGACATTGTACCATGCAGGTTATGCTTCTGAACCAAAAATGCTGCATTGGATACATCTACTGCAGCATGTCAGTGTGAGGATTGCAGGAGGCACTGTTTGGTAGAAAAAATTTGTTGTTGTTGTTTCTTTAGTCGAGACTCACCAGGATCCTGGAGACATTTCTTTTTAAAAAGCATACATTTTTGTTGGGGTTTTTTTTGGAGGGGGGTGTCACCTACATATGCAGAACTGAAAAGCATTTTGTTTCAAATGCTGGAGCAAATAAGCTGTGGCCTAGAATATATTTATTCTGCAGAGACATTTAACCAGTATTACAGTACAGCTGCATGGATATTTGTTGCATGGATCTTAATATTTATTACATAAAATATATCTATTTTCTTAAGTAGACTATAGAGTATACTTGTTTATAGTGATTCTAGATTGTCCAGTGGCTTGAAGGAAATTCATGGACATCAAAAAAAAAAAAAGAAAGAAAAGAAAAACTAAAGCAATTGAGTTGGGGAAGGATGTATGCTGACCAGTAATGTGATATGCAAGAAAAATGCCTAAAATGTTTGTTTGCTTGAGTAGGCAAACCAACTAAGGTAATATGAATCATATACGTCACATATATATTGAGAACCCGGTAATGGATTCATTGTGATGTCATATATAGAGACATGGCTGACCAGAAATGGGGAAAAAATATTTGTAATGAAAGGATCTCTGGTGACAGTGTCAAACAAATGTTAACTAAACATTTGATATCTAAATATAAAAGATTGGAGCACACAGAGATTGCTTGAAGTATTTAACTGTGCAGAACCTTGAGATTCAAAAATAAGATGCAAAGGTACAGCATACCTTCCTCTCAATCGGCATCAAATCTGGTATTTAGTCTGAAATGCATTTTCATAAGAGGATGGGTTTATGCAATAAAGCCAGCCCAAGGCCATTCATTTGGGTACAGAATAGCTTTCCTTTGAAAATGTCCTAATAGAGCTGCACCACATGGCTATAGCAGAGGAAGAGTTGACCATATCTTAATATGTGCCAATGTGCAGCTTGAAAGTTGATGTTTCCTTTGGAATGTTCTCGTGCAATGGATTCACTGTTCTCAAGATTAGAGTAAAAACGGTCCATATTTGGCTCTTAGAATCTTTGGAAAAAACACCCAAGTATAACGTGATAAGAGAACTTTGGCCAACTTCACACCTCAAGCTGGATTAACTGCTTTCCATTAAGGAGGCAACGGCTTCTTCTACATGGACTTCGCTTCAAAGGTTGGCATCTTGGATTTGTACCCTGTTGATGCTGCAGTTGCAACCCTCAAAGGGCTGGATAGTTCTTCAATAAAAGGCAATTCTGTGATCAACGTTCCAGGGAAGATGCATTTGCAACAAATAACAATAATGAGATAATGATGCCTGTGAGCAAATCCTCTGCTCATCACTTGCAAATCTTATACTGCCTTGTGTGATTTGGCCCTGAGGTTGTTTGAAGACTCATGACAGCCCCAAATTCTGAGCTGCTAAACTTTTACCTATGTAACATGCATTCACATATCTTTGTTGCTGGTTTAGACCTTTAGAAAATGTTGTTCAGTTGTTACAGCAACTGAAATTCCCAACAAGAAAAGGCAGTTAGATCCTGTAAGTGATTTGGGGTTTACTTTACTGATCCTATTCCTGCATTGACATGAATGAATGCAGTAAGAACTAAATCACATATTGAAAATATGAACTGAGTGCTCTGTAAAGAATTTGGCACATGATAAAGAGGTTGTATAGGTGTTTATGCCAGAAAACCAACTTGCTAGCAGCCCACTCAGTTCACATTTACCTATTGTGCTACAACTCAGCACATGTTCTACAATTTTGCATGGGGAATATAGATCCATCTGCAAACTGGATATGTGCCAAAATAGTCATCCTGATTGCTTATATGTGTGTTAAACTCTGTACAAATCCATGCAACCTGCATAATCAACAAGCCACTTGATTGATTCTGAATGATATCTGTTTTATGCCAAGAGGGAAATATATCAGAACAATCTGATTTTAAACAGATTTTAAGAAATATATAAAATAGGTTTTACTGTTCCAGGAAAGACTTTGTTCAGCCTGTAAGAAAGCTAACATTGAATATAGCTGAATCTCTCTATGGCTGAGTATTGTTTAAATAACAATTGCTAAAATGTTGTTTACAACAGTAACAAAAAATTTTCCAGAAAAAATCTGGACAAAACTCAAATTTCTTGGTCTTTTTCCTACTCCTACTCCAGCCAAAGAAAGGTTATTCCATTTCATTTGGTCATGAAGACTGGAAGAAAATAACTGAATAATATAAGAAGCCTTACTAACTATAAAAAGATCAGCAGTGGTGGTATTTATCAGGTAGTTTTGGTTTCTCCTTTATATTAATGGTAATAACGTGGACCATTATTACAGGATAGTGACAAATACCTTTGCATCACATCTCTAAGAACCTCTGTGCTAAATATGTCAGGAATTAAAAAAGCTAAGTTTGGAATATCCTTCATTGCAGTGAGGAGGAATAGAGTAATCCTTCCTGTTGCCTCAAGCTACTGTCAAAAATATTCTGTCTTTTCCACTGCGCCCCCCCCCCCCCGCCCCTAATAAGGGAAGAAATATACTTGGTTAAAGATTCAAGCTGGTCTGCCCTCTATAATTCAGTAAATCAGTTTGTGCAAAAGTGTAGGGGAAAAGATTAATATCAAGAATTCTCACTGGGTTTAGTTCACATGTCAATATGGAGTAGAGATCCTCGGGTTCCAGAGAACAAGAAGAGGTCATCTTTGTAACAGAAATATGAGAAGGAAGTCCAGTTCCACAGAAAGAAAAATCCTTACAATCCTTATTCCGATGCTATATTAGATAAACTCTTATTTCACTGAAATTCCCATTTTACTGAAATTCATTTGTTTCAGTATTTGATTTTGTACATTATTCAGTCTATTTTCAGGACTTTCCTTTTCTTCTGTCTGGAATGAAAAAAATGCTTTTTAATTCTTCCAAATAATATTGATTGTTTTACTATTGCAATTGCACATCTGCTGGAAGGAGAATATCAAATATCACCACCCTGAGTCCTTCGGGAGAAGGGCGGTATAGAAATTTAAATAATAAATAATAAATAAATAAATAAAATATAGTGGACTCTGGTGGAGGCTACCTTGAATGGGCACCCCAGTCTGACTGCTTACAAAGAATTTAGTGATATCAAAAGTTAAGAGGCACCATGGTGCAAATTTGCCCCCCCCCCCAAAAAAAAATTCATATGAGTTCATGTTAAAAACAGTAGTTGGGATAGTTAGTTGTCCTGATTATTCCATCTCATTTAACTATTCTTTACTATGCATCTGGATAAACTCTTTATTTGTATAGCAGTCAACTTGAGGTTTCAATATAGTGACTTTACAAAAGTTTCCATAGGTTGGCCAACTAATTACTAATATACCTGTTTACACCTGTGTGCTGAAGTGTTTTTCGGTAGCAATTTCTCTAGTTATTTATTTAAGATTAAAGGATTCCAGATGTTTTTAGTGCAGTGAGAATGAGAACAGAGGATACCCAGATGAATTGCAGTCAGCAAAACATTCTGTGGTGTCCAAGGTCAGATTAACTCTTAACGATGATTATTTTGACCTCTGTATTGCATCCCAGATGTAATGAAAATAACTTGAAGTTTACCATAGCAGCAGGATGCCATTGGGTCTTACTCAACAACACTGAAAGAGCTTTATCTTCTTGGAGGTTGAGGCACAGAGCTGCAACCATAGACACAGGAGGGGGAAGGAGCATAAGGTACTACAAGATGGTTCAGATGACTAATGGAACAAGGATGATGTAATCTGCAGTTTTAAAATGAAACTTCCTCTCATTGTAATGAAGTGGCCAAAATACAGATTAAGGTGGAGTAAGATTAAGGTATCTTTGGGCAGGTGGAGAATTTCATGCCAAGAATTTACATTATATTTACATTTCCCTAGATCAAACTCAATTCCTGGTGCCCATGGACCTATCTATGTTGTTGTCCTGGCAACAATACAGATGTTTTCCTAATTTCCCATCCAGTTTACTTTTCTGTATTTTTTGACATTTTCTTATCCAAGCACTAACTTTGCTTAGTTTTTTCAGATTCGGCCAAGATCAGTCTAGATAGAACAATACATTGAGAGTTTAGTATTTGATAAGCAATAGCTTCAAATGCACTTGGAAGACTGTTGCATCACCCTGTCTGAACCTTTTAGAAAAGCACTGGCTATTACGGGATGGCTACCTAACTTGTTCCAAAGAGCAAGAAACCATACGAATAGCTCTACATGGATGACAACAGCTTGGAATGTCTTCATAGGAATCTCACACAGGTGATATAAACATGTATGAGAATCCTATTTTCTAATTTGTATTAGAGTCAACATGTGGAATATTCCCCTAATCTGCACTATTCTCTACATTGATTAGGTTTCTATAAAAATGACAATTGAGACAGGAATAGATAGGAGGAAAGGAAAATGAATTAGACTGGAAAGGAAGAAAAAGTAGGGAGAAAAATAATTCTTGTAAATTGAAGTTAAGTTCATCAGCCTTGTTCATCAGCCCTCCCAAGTAAACCAGACAGGAGACGTGACTAGATGAACTAATTTTACTTTATTGTAAGGCTACATTAACAGGAAATTGCAACTCTGACTTTGCACCACCACTCTTAACTGCTTGATCCATTTGGGCGGGTCCTTCCTAACTTTCTTTCTCTGATCATTAAGCCACTGGGGGCTCCTGCCTCTCATGTCTGATTGTTTCCTAGGCAGCATCTCTTCTCTCTTTCCCCATATGTTCCATTACATAGATATAGCGTGAACCATGAAATAACTTATTTCTGTATATCTTCAAAAAGACCTTGCATACTCTTGCAATGTCCAAATCCCATGTGGCTGAATGTACAATAGAAGATAACCTTCTTGTAATTCACAAACTTGGTAGCTGAGTACTCATCTTCAGAAATGGCCCCACTTCTAAATCCTACTAAAACTTGAGTCATATCAAGTACAATAACAAATTTGTTGCAGTTGGCATCTGAATCTCCAGTATTTTATTATTATTTTTATCTCATCCAGTGAACATGAAGATATGAATAATGTTTGTTCCTTAAAATCATTTTCCTGTATGCATCAGAATAAAGCAAGAAGAAGTGGAAGCTAACAAAATATTGCAGGATAACAAAATTTCACTCCTATTCATTACATCATTCAGCCAACCATACCCTCATTGTAGATACTCTATATCATTCTCTCTCTTATTCACTTTTTCATCTATTGTCAGCAATTGTTTCCTAAATAAATTTCAGGTCTCTATAAATATGCCAACTTGGGTAAAGTGTAAAACTCATCAGAGTATGTTTCTTAAGTGGTTACTAACCAATCATTATATTTGCTACTCCATTCTCTCTACAAAGCAAATCAGCCCAAACAATGAAGGTGCATTTTTTGACCATCTCTTAATTTTGGGGTTAATAGATAAATTATACACGGGAGAGCCATATTTTATAGGGGCCAGGAATAAAAAAAGGGGAGATTTCTTTATTTCTGCCCTTAGAAAACCATCCAAAATGTGTACAACTAATTTTTGGTATTAGTTCCTACCAACATGGATAACTATGTTATAGTGTTCTTTGACTCGGTACTCTTCAGCCATATTCGATAATAATGGCTATCATTATCACTGGCTTTTTTTATGCTGACTGAGGATGATGAGAACGGTAGACCACTCAAAAATTATTAGACTAGGGAAGGATGCTCTATAGAGCTAGATTGATGGCCACCATAAAAGCTGAATGTCCAGTTCGGTACCCATTTTTGTTGCAGATATAAAAGGCACCTATATTTATCTAGTGAAATAAAATTAAATAAACAATCACAGGAGTCTTCCAAAAATGTAACATATATCTAAATGGTAAACATATATCATTTTAGAACGGGACCTCCTATTTTTAATACACTACATTTCCATTTCTTACTCGTTTGATGTTAGATATTATCCCTAAGTAATGAATTCCAAGTCTATACTATAATTTACCCAGGTTCAAAAATGTAGTATTTTAAACATGGAAAAAGTGCAATTCTGTAACTTCATAATGCATTTGGCATAATTGTAAGTTTCAGAAAAATTATATATAAGCACAAAATCCAAGAACACTGGATTTTGCTTAGGCAGTGAGTCTTGATGAATAATCTTGGATATGTTACTGTTGTATTTTAATTGTGTTTTCTGAACTGTGGCAGAAAAACTAAAAAGCAATCAGGCCACATGGTATTTAGCAGGATAATCCTTTAACAGCATCTTATTAAACATTAACATTAGCAAATATAGTAATGCACCTAAAGTTTCAGATTTTAGATTGGCAAAGCCAAAACAAAAACCTCTTAATATATAAGCACAAGATGTCCAAATCTCTTAAAATGAATAAAAGGGAGGGGAAAAGAGAATAAAGGATTTATACTAAGGGCAGGTTCATGATCAACTGATCAACTTCTACAAACTCTTAGCAGCTATTAGAAAATGTATATAGATATACACATATATATATTTCTGCAGCTGCCTTCTGCATTATTTCCTGTAATTTTTGTAACACTGTGCTATACCTAAAATGGTGATAAGTGCATGCAGCATGAGGACATGTACTTATGGGCATTTTTATGCATCAATCCAGAGGGAAAAAACTGAAAGATGGCAGGAATTGTCTTAAGAAAGTCATGCTTTGTACTTAAATCATTAATAGGTCTTAATGATTTACTGAATTTACTACTCAAATGTCCCAGCCTTTCTAAAGTTTGCAATACACTAGAGAAGGGTCCAATTTGCAAAACAGATCCAGCTAACTTGTATAAAGTTCAATATATTGAAATATGAGTCTCTTATTTTCCAACACTGGAGAAATGTATAAAGCTGAGCTCTGGCCTCTATTTTGTCAAAAAAGGGTAATCCAATCCCCCTTGGGTTTTTTGTGAACTCTGATCTGGATCTGAAGTTTGCAGATTGGGTCCCATCACTAGTCTTCATGTTACTATGCAGTGATTATGAACTAAGGCATTTATTTGTTTGTAAACCACCTCTGACATTTAAATAGCTTTCCAATTTAACAGCTCCTTAATTCTCTTTCACTCCAGCCATGAGCATAGTCAAAAAATTACCCTTCAATAGGAAGATTAATTTCATTTGATCCATCAATAGAACGGATGCATTGTTATCGAAAGCACATGTTTTTGGTTTGAAGACCAGAAACAAGGAGGAGGCAACAGAGAGAGACCTAAAAGGATATGGAGATTTCTCAAGGTGATCAAATCTGGGGTGCAAAAATTTGGAGGACCACTATCCCAACAAAAGAGAGTTACAGTTTTCTGATTCTCTTTGCTGACATCTAGTGGTCTACCAGATTGTGCAGCTTACATCTGGCAGTCTTACCAAAAACATGACACTTGGGTGCCTCCTCTGTGGAACTAAATTCATTGTGGCATAAGCATTCTTGGATGAAAGCCACTTCTTTGTATGCATATTTTAAAGTGGGCACTAGCTCAAAGAAAGCACATGCCACAACGCAGGGCTGGTTTTGAAAATGCAATAATTTTTTTTTCCTTATCCTCTCCTTCAACTTGCTACCGTGTTTGTTATGTTTTAAAATTATTTTAAATTATTTTGGAGTGAAATCTTTTTAAGCACAAAATACAAGCAGCCTTTTGTGTCTGATTTTAGGGTCCTCAAAGATTTTTGCAAAGCACACATCCAGATGCTCAGGTGCCCTTTTATTCAAAAGTTCTGAACACCAGCCCACTCTGCAGAGTTCTCTGTCCATTTGGTCAGAATCTGCTTAATGCTTTCTCAGTGGATTGTAATGCTTCAGCCTAAGCTAAATTTACTGTGTACATCTTCCTTCCCTCACCATTGCTGAAAAAATGGGGTAGGTCTTCTAATGCCTCTCCACTGTTTTATTTTCATCACTGTAATGAACTTCTTATCCACTAATGCAATATTTCCCAACCTTGACAACTTTAAGATGGGTGAACTTCAATTCCCATAATTCCCCAGCCAGCATGTTGCCTAGAGAATTCTGGGAATTGAAATTCACCCATCTTAAAGTTGCCAAGTTTCAGAAACAGCTCATTAGAGCCTAATAATTAATTTCTTGCTATTTCATTTTAGGGCTACCATTTATCGGCTGCAAAAATCAAGATGATGACTAGATAGAGCAAAAGGACACAGAAAATTCTTTTTGTTGACATTTGTTGGCAGTCTAGATTTTTGCACCAAAATACAATAGCATTATTTTATTCTATTCTGATGTCACAGCTGAATTTCAATATAGCCAGCTTTCTTAAAAACCAACTTTTCCATTTATTCTTCCTAAATTTATTACTGTGCGTTAGCTTGCAGATTCCAATATAAATTAAAGAACAAGATTTGGTTTGGTTTCAGAATATCTGTGTTAATTTATTCCATCCGACAATTCAGCCTATTAAAATTTTTAAGGTGACAAGAGGCAAATGAATTCCTTAGCTCCTATTTATCTTTTCGGGTATATTTTGGCTGCTATGAGATGTCTAATGTACTATTAAGAATTTAATTCCAAAAACTATGTGTACATGTAAATATGTAACAAAATTGTGTGTATTCTAATTCTTTCAAGATTTGTAAGACTGTTTTTCTACCGAGTGCAAGGAATGTTATTAGCCAAGTGCAGCTGCTTCCCTTTTATCTAAGGTACTGCAGATGTCCTACAAACTCATATTACTAATTATTGCTTGAAATGTGAAAAAGAAGGACAATGGTTCAAATAAGTATGTGTTTGCCTTATTTAAGAGAATCAATAAGAAAAAGGAAACCCAAGAAGAACTCATAATAAAGATGCCTTGGAACTGAATCTTTTGTTTCCATGGTTACTGGAAGAATGGGACCAATAATGGTGAGAGGATGCTAAAGAAAGAAAACTCAGGGGAATGTTGAATCATTTAACCATGTGTTTGCTTGATGAAAATGCAGACATCAGCCACATTTAAACTGCACAATGTATATAGAACTTATTGTTAATGAAGAGAGCGGAAATATTCTCTGCCACCAAGATGGTTTATTTGTACACAGTCCTAGGGTTTTGTGTGCGCGTGCATGTGTTTCCTATATGGACATTTGCTGTTTGGTTGATCATGTGTGTACAAAATATATTCCTGACAGAATATCACCAATTTTGGAAATGTCAACCATCCCAGTTAAAAATAAATATTTATGTTACAAAGTATTCATTTTGTAGAAAGAGGACAAGAAAGAAGAGAGAATACAGTGACAGAATTATAGTCAGATTAAGATTTTTTAAAAAAGAAAATTTCTTCGTCACAAGTCTTCATGCATTTATTCCATTGTATTTTGACTTTTCCAACATATTTCTGCTGCTGTTTGTTGCTATTGATAATTATCTGATAATATAATTTGTAACCCATCAAATCGGTGGCTTGCAAATTCCTAGAGGATGTCATGTTAGGGATATAGGATTATTCCTATATCCCTAACATGACATGGGTATTCCTTTTTTGGCACCTAGATCAGTACAATTGGTGTACCTAAGTCAGTATTACCTTATGTACAATATAATGTATGAAAGACACCAGAGAATGGCGATTGAAATCCCTTAAATATTTCAGCCTTTCTCATCTTGGCACTCTCCACAACTTTCATAATCCTGAGTCAGAGTAATCATAGGCTATGCAGAGTGGGGAATGATTGAAGACATATTCACATAGGTGACTTAATTCCTTCTAACTGGCCATTTATACAGTATAACTTGTTTGAGAGCCAGTTAAGCTGCTGGTTTAGAAACCAGGAAACTGGGATTCTTGACCTCTCTTAGCTATGAAAGCTGGCTGGGTGAGTCTGGACTCATTGTCTCTCACAATCCAATCTACCTCACAGGATCATTGTTGTGGGGAAAATAAGTCAAAACTATTAAGTATATTTTTCACATACATGAGTGCACACATACATGCACGCGCACACACACACACGATAAAAATTATAATAATTCAACAACTGTTCCCTGAATGTATATAAAAAATTAAAACATAATGTTCTGCTGATATGTGTCTTGCTATTTCTCAGACATTCTTTCCTTCTGAGAAATAGGTTCTTGTTTTTCTACCTTATAGGTAGTCCTCGACTTATGAACACAATTCAGCCCAGAATTTATGTTGCTAAGTGAAAAATTTGTTAAGTGAGATTTGCCCCATTTTACGACTTTTCTTGTCACATTTGTTAAGTGAATCACTGCAGTTGTTAAATTAGTAACATGGTTGTTAAGTGAATCTGGCTTCCCCATTGACTTGGCTTGTCAGAAGGTTGCAAAAGATAATCACATGACCCGGGGACACTGGTCATAAATATGAACCAGTTGTCAAGCATCCGAATGTAAATCACATAACCATAAGGATGCTGCAACAGTCATAAGTGTGAAAAATGGTCATAAGTTATTTTTTCAGTGCCTTTGTAACTCGAATGGTCACTAAATAAACTATTGTAAGTCAAGGACTACCTGTATTTCGATTCTCATTTTTTTCTGGGTGATACTTCTGAGATTATTGTTGGACAAAGTGAAATATCTTTTTGTGTAGTTTTATATTGCACATTTTCCTGTCCCTCTGAGGCATATTTCCTAGTTAGACAATTCTGAAATTGTCATCATTCCCTAGAATGTCTTTCCTTGGGGCTTAATTTGACCTGCAGGCTACAAGAAGGTTGATTATATAACAGCATTCATATCGTTTCTGAACCATATTCATATTAAGTATGGACAATAATTTTTTAAAGGAAATTCTACTCTATTGGACCAAATGAAAACTGTTTGAGGACAAAAATAGAGTATCTATGTTCTACCCAGCAGAATTATTTATTACCTTGTTTCAAGGGCCCTATTTTCTTCAGGGTTTCCTACAGAAAGAGTGCTAGCATATGACTTGGTATCTACAACACCACTGTTTCCTATGTCACCACAAGTTAGAAAAGAAGATAGCCTGGCATTCACTTCTGTAAAGCTGAAATTGATCTTATCCATTTTATAAAGTTATCTCCAAAGTTCATATCTTCCAAAACAAGAAAGACAAAGGTAATATAAGCTAGACTATGATACTGACTTTAGCTGTGGAATGCCATTTGAAATTAAAGTATTAAGGGTATACAAAGATAAAACAAGAAAAAAGGGGGAGGAGAACTTGTATTTTACGCTTTCTCTTGCAATTGATATACTTTCAGTATGGAAATATTATAATGGCAACCACCAGAAAAGTGACAAAAACAGTTGAAGGGTGGAGAGAATCACCACAGAAACTTGCGAAGAGAGGAAATACTTTATTTCCAAAAATGTTTGAGGAATTAGGTAATAAATTAGCTGAATAACTGGATACTAAATTAACAGCTTTTGAAAAACGAAAAAGACTTGTAAAGATAGAAGAAGAAGTTAAGAAGATGGAAAGCTCTATAAAAAAAAAGTGTCTGGAGGTGCAAAACAATTTAATGACAAGGTGGAAATTTGGAATTTAAGACAGATGTTAAAGACAGAGAGTCAGGAAAGAGAACCAGATAATTTGCTCTACTGAAATTAATGGAGAAGAAATTTTGTTTGAGATTTAGAGCATCCCAGAGGATTCTGGTGAAGATATTAGAGAAAAAGTTATTAACGTTTTAAAAATATTTTTGGATCAGGATGAGGAGGATACAGAGGCAGCAACTGATAAAAGTATGTATAATAAGTGCACATTTGGAGGAATAATAAATGTTTCAAGGGATGTCTTGGTGCACTTTTCAGGAAGAACACAAGGGATCACATTTTGCAGCAGCCTTTAAATAGAATAGAATAGAATAGGGTAGGGTAGGGTAGGGTAGGGTAGGGTAGGGTAGAATAGAATAGAATAGAATAGAATAGAATAGAATAGAATAGAATAGAATAGAATAGAATAGAATAGAATAGAATAGAATAGAATAGAATAACAGAGTTGGAAGGGACCTTGGAGATCTTCTAGTCCAACCCCCTGCCCAGGCAGGAAACCCTACACCACGAAATGGTTATCCAACATCTTCTTAAAAATTTCCAGTGTTGGGGTATTCACAACTTCTGCCAGCAACTTGTTCCACTTATTAATTGTTCTAACTGTCAGGAAATTTCTCCTTAGTTCTAAATTGCTTCTCTCCTTGATTAGTTTCTACCCATTGCTTCTTGTCCTATCCTCAGGTGCTTTGAAGAATAGTTTGACTCTTTCTTCTTTGTTGCAACCCCTGAAATATTGGAACACTGCTATCATGTCTCCCCTAGTCCTTCTCTTCATCAAACTAGACATACCCAGTTCCTGCAACCATTCTTCATATGTTTTATCCTCCAGTCCCCTAATGATCTTTGTTGCTCTTCTCTGCACTTTTTCTAGAGTCTCAACATCTTTTTTATATCGTGGTGACCAAAACTGAATGCAATATTCCAAGTGTAGCCTTACCAAGGCATTATAAAGTATTAAAAGGACTGAAGATAATAATAAGTAATTGTTCATAGAAATAAATTGTTATTAGGATTTTGCATAAGGGAAAAGCATGTTCTTTTTTTAATTGATAGATTAAAACAGAAAAAGGGGATGGGACAAAATGAAAAGAGTGATTTTTACTTTTAAGTAGCAGATGTTTCAACTGAACTCTGTTAAAAGGTGAAGAAACTGTTAGAAAAAGAGGGATAGGGGAGATTCAAATGGAGGTATCAGACGAGACTATAAAAAAAACTTCAGCAGGAAACTGAAAGGGATGATACTGAACTTGTATCAGCTTTTCTAAATTTTTGATTAGGGATTACAAACGCTTAATGTGGATTATATATGGATCAAATGCTTCTCAAAAGAGAAAAAAAGTCATTATTTGAAAAAAATTAAAACAAGATATAATTTGTGTACAAGAAATACTAAATATAAAAAGACATAAAACATTTGATTTATAAAAAATTGGGTGAAGAATTTATTTCAGCAGATGCCAAATGATAGGCTGTTATAGAGTAGTCAATGCTTGGAATGCTCTATCTGACTCCGTTGTTACAGCCTCAAACCCTCACAGCTTCAAGCTCAAACTCTCTACCGTGGACCTCGCCCCATTCCTAATAGGGCCGTAAAGGGGGTGTGCATAAGTGCACCACCGTATCTATCGTCCCTGTCTTACTGTCCCCATTTATCTGTACTTACTTCCTTTGTTTATCTTTATGTTTATACCTATACCTGCTATCTTGTACACGTTTGACAAACAAAATAAAATAAATAAAATAAAATAGAAAAAACAATACTGGAGGATTGTAAAAATAAATTAAAATGTTTTGAAAATAATATAGATAAAGATATTAATTTAAAATACTTTACATGCAAGTAAAGCTAATATTATTACTTTATTCAATTCAATAGTGAATTCAAAAATAAGAGCCAGGGAAAACAAGCTACTTTGGATGAGATAAAATGAAAAAAAAAATAAGAAAATTTACAGAGAAAACAAGTTATTTCTCAACAAATTAAGCTTTTACAATGAGAGCTATCTATGTCAACCGAAAGAGAAATAGAAAAAAATGAACTATGTAAAGCAAAAGTATTGCTGAGTTTGCAAACAAATTGGGGAAGTGGCTGGCATATACGTTACAAAAAGAAAAAGAAAGGAAATGGTACTGAAATTTCAAGAGGAAAATACTGTATTAATGGACAGGGTCCAGACACAAAAAGCATATCATCAATATTATTCTAACTTGTCTAAAGGAAGTGACATCTCTGGAGAAAATACGTGAATATCTAAAGAAACAAAATTTACCAAGGATTACAGAGGAACAGAAACGGATTATGAATCAACCTATAATAATAAGGGAAGTTTCTGAAGCTATATAAAAAGATTAAACCAGGAAAGGTGTCTGGACTAGATGGATTATCATGTTCTTATTATAAATGGATTGAAGATGAACTTTTACAATCTTTGCAAAACAGAATGAATTCTATCTTCCGGAGAGAAAAGAGGCCAGAGAGTTGGAAACAGGCAAATTGTCAGGTGTGCTTACTTCAAAGTCCAGGAAAGAATGACCCAAACTCCATGATTTATAGAGAAAGGTACTTTTACTAGAAAATGAAGTGAACGCAACCAAGGAAAGCTGAAATTAAAAGCAATAAGCGCGAAAAGTGCATATAGAAAGCATCCCCTCCCACTGTCCATCATAAATCATCCAATCCAAAAGTCTCCCAGGGTCAGGTGGAAGCACATCTGGCAGCGTCATCAATCAGGAATGCCACGATGATTGACCCGATAGCAACTTCAAAGATTCAGTTTCGTTTCTTCCAAAGTCCTCCAGCACGCTTCCTCCCCACAGGGCCCCTAGCTCTCCCTCCTCCCGTTTCTTATGGCAGCCAAAGCAGTAAAAGTAGTGTATAACACTAATGCCTAAAAAGTGACAGATTTGACTTTAGCAAGAAACTGTAGGCTGATATCATTAGCGAATTATGATTACAAGTTGTTTACACTGATTCCAACTAATTGACTAAAAGTAATTGTTTCACAGATTTATTTATAAAGATCAATGTGGGCTTTTACCTAAAGATGGCCAAAGGACAATGTTCGAAATGTGTTGGACATATTTGGAGCAGCAATGAAAAACAAGCCACATTGGTTTCCTTAGATGCAGAGAAAGTCTTGGACAATTTAACTTATTTACAGCTTCATTGGTGGAGAAGCAATAAAAGACAAATTAACCTCTAAAAAAGTAAATAACATTACCTCACCTCAGATTTCTTCAGTGACAACCCTGTATACTCAGCTTTATTAAGTCCCAAACTCATAGTGTCTTTCTGCCTGCCTGTGTCTTATCTCCTATTCTATCCAAACATGTGTTATTATTTTTCACCCATTTAACTTGTCTTGACCCTTCCTCCACAGAAAAGAGAAAATAAAGATAAGTCAACTTCTTGAACCTCTTCCTTGCTTTTTTATTTCTTTATCCACACATTTCCTTTCAAAATGTGCCTGGCAACTTTGCCTGTATGAAGATAATCTCCAGCATGCTTCAATTACATTAAATATCTCTTGTTCAAACCCTCAAGCAGCAAACTGTGCCACAGAAATGATTGTTAAAAGCCAGGAGCCCAATCAACATTTTTCTTCTTCTTCTTTTACATTTGGCTCACTCAAATGGAACATGACTCACAAATCATTTCATAGTCCTTGCGTTATTTCTGCTTCAATATTCTGATATTTTTTCCCAGGCCACATTTATAATGATTGTGTTTAATATTCTGTAGCTTTCCCCTTTTGTCTCTATTAGCAGGTTTCCGAATGTTGGATCCTCCTGCCAATTTGTTGACCACTGCAGTTCTTCACTGCCCCAAGATCTCCAGCTTCCACCCAGTTTTTGTATCTGCTCAGCTATTACAATTTATTTGCTCTGTAGATGTGTTTCTGGGTCAGGTGTACACTGCTGCTGCAGCAGCTAATCATGTGGGAACCCCGGTGCTTTCATTAGCTGCATACAGTAGGACTCTAAAAGATCTACACATTGATTTTATATTCTTCACAAATTTTGTTGCCTTAAGGCTCATTTAGTAGTTATTTCCATTGCCTGAAGATCTCAGTTTGTTACTGGTTTTGCTGTAAAGTCCACTGCATCTGCTCCAGAAACATAGCTGTTAGTCTTCATTCTTGCTCATGTACTTTGGTTCGTTAGGTTCTTCTGAAAAGCACAGTGTCCTCTTTGGAGGAGCAGTTTACTTGTGTGTACCCAACGTCCAAGTAATGAGAAGCTTTAGGGGTTGTAGTAAGTTCCCAAGGTTTAGTTTCCATGGCAAGTGTTTAGAGGAGTTACATATTTTTTTAGGATAGATTCTTTTCACACATATTATCAAGAATTTCCCACAGAGAAATTGCTCCCTTAGACCCAAGTCCACTATGGAGCAATTTCTTGGTAAACAGTCATATTGTGCTCATCTCCTTTTCTTGTCTCGTGAGCGGAAAGGAAATGAGTCATCTCCATCCATCACCTGTGCCATACTAGTTCCCATTGAAACACACCAGCATAACTTTTGTCAAGTCTATTTGCATAAATCTTAAAGAATCAACATCTACAGAAGTGGATTCTATGGGATCTCCCTGACTAACCTCCACCTTTTTTTTAAAATCAGAAGCTAATATAGAAGTAAACAAGTTAAATTCATGAAAGTGGGGAAGAGAAGAGAAAGAGAGATGTAACTTTCAAGGTAACCTTTCAGACCAAAAGATAACTGGTTATTGAATAAATGATGTAATGTTCTTCTTGCTGTACAAACAAATCAATATCGGTGTTATGATGAGCTATAGTTTTTATTTCTGAAGAAAAGTGCCTCATGTTGTTTTCAGAACCATTGTAAATCCACAGTGACACCCCACTGCTTTCTTCAAAGTAGACCTTCGGATTGAACAAATACTTTCTGAGAACCTAAACAGAGATGCCTTTGCAGCAGCATCACAGCTACAATCTGTCTAAAAGAAGGAGACAAACCAGGATAACTAAATGTCAAAGAGCATGTTTTGCCTGCAGAACCTGGCAGCAGTTTATCATACTATTGTTTGCAAATCTTCTAATCACAAGTTTCTTTGTATCCAAGAAGCATCTTTAGGCTTTCAAGAATGTCTTCATTTGCCCATGAATAAGCTTCATTTAACTCTTTGTGATTGCATTTTATGTAAACCTGGTGAGAATTATTCCACAATAATTGTAAATATATCCTTAAGTGAAATTGGATTTCTCATGAGTACATGTGGACAAATTTATGCAGGTTTTTTTTACAAAAGTATAGAACTGGTTTGTCCTTCCCTTCTTCCAAGATGTTTTTGGAGTTCACAGTCTGATCCACTGCCTGATATTCTTCCATCCAATTATCAACTTGAAATCTATATTATATCTATATCTACATATCACATATATTTTCGGAAAATTCATGGTTAACACAATCAGAGATGAGCAAGCACTCAGCAGAATAACTACTGATTCTCAGTATTTTTATTGTTGTATTAAATGAAGAAAATTGAAACAACATGTATTTCCCAGCAATATAAGTCAAAAGATATCCATTGGAATTTCATTTTAAAATACTACCAAGGTATGAAAGCCCTAATAGTTAATGATTAGTTATCCTTGTGAAGTGAACTTGAATTTTCTAGTTTTTTTCTTCTAAATTTTTATACTTTTATATTGATTAATTAATTTTTATACTTTTATATTGATTAATTTGTAATTGCACTCATTACAAATATTTAAGATAAATAGATTCCAAATCTGGCATAATGATGCAATAGTAATTTGTTAGTTTTAATTTCCTCCTGATGGGAAGGAAGGAAGATCCCTTGGTCTGGCAAATACAAATGGCTATTTCTCGCAGAGGAAAGCATTTCTGGAGAACAGGGACAGGAAGTGACTTTTTAACTGTCCCCAGCCTCCAGAGATTCCTAGAGAGGCTCTGGAGGCTGGGGACAGCAAAAAACATCACTTCCTGTCCCACCGGGAGTTGGGAAACGGGCCCTTTCAGGCCTCCGAGGGAGTGGGAAAGGCTGTTTTCGCCCTTCGCAGAAACATAGAGAGGATCTGGAGCCAGGTAAGAAAGAAAAATGGCCTACCAGGCCATCGCATGACAGAAGCGGGGGGGGGGGGGTGCACGCATGCGCAGGGCAGGGCACATAGAATTATGATGTGGGCACACACGCGTGTGAACCTCCCATGCCCCCCCCTCCTGGCACAAGATGGCAAAAAGGTTAGCCATCACTGGCCTAGATCCTGTGTATGAGCATATGGGGACTGGTGCCGGTCTGTGGTCCAGGGGTTGCAGACCCCTGGTATAAAGGACCACAAATCAGGGGTGAAATCCAGCAGGTTCTAACAGGTTCTGGAGAACTGGTAGTGGAAATTTTGAGCAGTTCGGAGAACCAGCAAATACCACCTCTGGTTGGCCCCAGAGTGGGGTGGGAATGGGATTTTGCAGTATCCTTCCCCTGGAGTGGGGTAGGAATGGAGATTTGCAGTATCCTTCCCCTGCCATGCTCACCAAGCCACACCATCCCCACCAAGCCACCTCCACAGAACTGGTAGTCAAAAAATTTGGATTTCACCACTGCCACAAATGCATGCATGCCCTTGATATATTAGGGAATGTAGTTTATATATGGTAGGGCAACTCAGCTGGCTGGAGAATTCTGGGAGTTGAAATCCACCCAGCTTAAAGTAGCCAAGGTTGAGAAACACGTGTTAGGGAATGCAGCTCACATTTTGACAGATTCATCAAACCCATCACCTTGTTTTGATTAAGGAAAAGTCCACAAGAATGATTGCCAATGCTTCCTTTTTGTTATATAAATCAGTAGGTGCTACTAACATTTATGAAAATAGATGAAGTGAGAAAGAGCCACGCTCTATCTCAGAGGTATTCCTCATGGCTACCTTAACGTGGATTTCTTCAGTCCTCGGGTCACTAGCAAAGTATGCTGACTAGAAATTCTTCTGCCCCAGCTGCTGAGCCCTATTCTGCTTCAGTAACAAGGCCATTGAGTAGAACATATTAAAGACAGCAATTGCTGGATTCTATTGCTGCATTTTCTTTTCCAACAAGGGTTACCTCTTGGTAGGAAAAACAATTATCAAACCCTGGGGATGTGGTTGGTGGGTGTAGTTGCGTGACTCTAGATCAGGGGAGTCAAACTGGCAGCCCGTGGGCCAGATGCAACTTGATGTGGCGAGTTTGACACCCGTGCTCTAGATCATGGTTGTCCAAACTTTTGGCTTGCCTGGACCACACCAAGTGAAGAGAAATTGTCTTGGGCCACATATAACTTATATAAAGTATTGTTTATATATATAAACAATATTTTTATTTTTTAATATTTTAATAATGTAATTATTTTGTGAGACTGCATTACTAGCTGGCCAGTGGGCCATGGGTTTGACACATCTTCTCTAGATGGTGAAAACATGTCTTTCTCTGATATTTATTTAGAAATAAGCTTTGTATATGCATAACAGTGATGGGTTGCCCCCGGTTCAGACCGGTTCGCAAGAACCGATAATAAAACCAGCGGGAGGCCCTCCCCACCGCCCTGGATGTCATCATCGGCGATCAGCGCATGCGCAGAAGCAAGGCACGCGTACGAGCGAAGCGATGGCACGCACATGATCCCATTGCGAACCGGTAATAAAGGTAAATAGAACCCACCCCTGATGCATACACATCATATTTCAGCTTTCTTAAAGGTTTGGGCATACGTTATCTAGTAATGAGAAGAGTTCCTGTGATTCAATTCAAAATCTGCACAATAGTCATGTTCTTTATCAGTGAATGCTCAGAATGAAAAAATGGGCTATTACTTAACAGACCTTTACTCAAACACTTACTGTAAACTACAGAAGATCTTATGGCATCATTCCACCTGACTTCTTGGAGAGGTCATCAACCAGTTGATTAACCAATCAACCAACAGTTCAACTAATCATGCTGATATTTTAACATAGTGGCTTCATACAACACATGTTTTACTTGGATGGAAATTTAAAAAATATTTAAAATATGTATGTAAATGAATGCTAATCCTGATGAAGTAGATACTCAATAAACAAAATATTTCTTGATCTGGTCATTATCAAAGCAATCAACTACAGCTTTTTTTAAAAAGTATGAAGGTCATTTTTGAGAACTATTGCACATGTACTACAAATGTCTAGCCATTGATAATATGACCACTCATATACAGAATTTTATCTAATAGTCCAAGCTAGAAAAGTATTTAAAGGAAAATATATATGCAGTTTTAATTTTTATGAATATTATGAGGTTACCACATTCACAGAACTGTACCCAATGCATATTAGCATCCTTAATAACTTAATAACTCTGCAGCTCAGCTTCTAAGAAGTGTTTACAAATTCATTTCCTTCTGTTCTCCCATAATTAGAGTGTCATGGACAGTTTATTTATTTTTATTTAGCATATGGAAAATACATGGACTTGTAGTGTTTCAAATGTTAATGTCCAGTCCACCCAGCCATTCAAGGACAGGGTGGTCTATGTTGAAAAAATTAGACATTGGACCGGTGTAAGCTCTTGATGGACATTCAGACACAATGTGATGGATATTTTGTTGAGGAGCCCCACAGTCACACTAACGGATAGAGACAAGACCCCACTTAAACAATGAGTCCTGGCAGACACCATGTTGGGTACAGACACTGTTCAGAGTTGACCAATGCTACCTCAGGTATCCTGGCCAAGGCATATTTTGGACATCAAACCTCACCTTGCACTATTGCTCTTCTGACGAAAATGGGGATCAACTTTATGTCTGGGCTGTTGCAAATAAAGTTCACTTGATTTTTGATGCCAAAGACAAGGGCACTTTCCAATCTGCTGCCTGGAAATGTGTAACTAATCTAGATTTGTGTTTTGTCTCAGAAGGCCCAAACATGCAGCTGCTTCCAATAACCAGAAAAGTTCTGGACACATTTCCCCATAATCAACATCGTCCTGTTTTGCTTGAAATCAGAATTCAGATTCACCTAATTCTCTCCATACCTAGACCCAGATGGAATTTTCATAAAGCCAAATGGCCAGAATTTGCCAAATCCTTGACAGTATCATACAATGGATCCCACCAACAAGTCAACATTACCATAGATTTGTGAGGGCTGTACTTGCTTCAGCTAAAAGATACATCCCTCAAGGATTCAGAAATCATGGACAATGAATATGCCAAATTTCATTTCCTGAATAGTCTGGAACCATTTTAACTATTTTGAGTATATTTTGACACCTCTCTTTTGAGGAAGTCACCCAAATATAACACATCAGATGATTGCTTTAGACTAAATTTATAAAACTCTACAGAGCAACTCCCAAGGATATAATCAAACCATTTAAATCTATTGGACTCATTTTTTTCACAAGATCAAATTGCAAGTCTACGAAGTGACTTGCATTCCTTATAATAATTTTCTGCACAAGTGCCAGGTGAATGAAACTACTAAGACTGCAATTTTACAGATTGCTACTTTAAACTAATCTAACTAGATACCAATAAGTGTGCTTCTGTCTGCAGATAAATATTGCTGCAAAGCTGATGAACCAAGACTGACTGTCATTTCTAATACCCAGGGATAGTGTTTGCTTACAATCTTGCTAAATGTAGGTGGTTGTGTATAGGCACATAGAGGCCACTGGGTGCAGATATGCCCATTGGTCCACAGACTGAGGCTAGGACAAGGGATTTAATACGATTGGATTTACAAGCTATACAAATAATTTGTTCCAGGCTACTGGAATATTATTCAATGGCATTACATTACAAACCAGATGCAAACAGGCAATGAGTGGAACTACGGCATGGAGACACTAATAGATTAAAGTGTAAAAGGTTTTTACAACCATATACATTTCCAGAAATGATTTACTTGCTGACTGGATTTTCTTTAAGGGATATGGGTTATACACACGTATACATATGTACATGCACACATACATACATACATATATGCAGTGTGTGTGTGTATACACACATATATGTATATGTATACATACACATGCACACGCACACACATATACATATATATTTTATATATATTGTATAAAATACCTAATAACACAGACAGATAGATATAGATATAGATATAGATATAGATATAGATATAGATATAGATATAGATATAGATATAGACAGACAGATAGATAGATGTAATTATATAGCTATTTTCTGTAAAAGCTGGGATTTTAACCAACTTATTTATAATGACGCGGGAAAACACCCGAGATTTTAATTTTTTGCATATGCACACTCGCAAAAACTTGAGAAGACATATATATATATATATATATGTCAGCAAGAAACAAAAAACCCAGAAACTTGTGAATGAGATTTCACAGAACCAGGGCTGCATAACATCATAGCTTACGTAGGTAAAACCTGGTTAGAAAGAATATGCACATAAAAGCCTACGAAAAAGAAAGAAAAAGAAACATTGTACCTTTACAGGGAGGATACCTGAGAAGAGGGAATGGCTCACTGATGAAGCCTTATAAGGCAGAAATAGCTATCTGAGTCTCCCAAAAAGCAGCACAGTTTGCTACTTCCGCAGGACTCAGGGCAGTGAACAGCCAGATAAAACACATAAATTACAAAATTTAAAAATAGTATAAAATCTGATTAAATAATTTGGCCCATGACAATTTAAACAACCCTAATTTTTTTAAGACAAATTTAAAATTCATCATTTGAATTAAAAAGGGAAAAGAAAAATATAATATAAATATATAATATTAATATAAATTATTAATATAATTAAAACATCTAAGATAAACAACTAAATTGTCTATGTTAAGAAAAAGGAAAATAAAGAATTAGAAGGTAAATCACCCAAAGCAACAACAATATTCAGACCAACTGACCGAAGAGCACCTAATCTTAATCTTAATCTCCTGAAACTCCCTAGAACAGCAGTCAGAGATTGCCAGTTTCTACTCCTTCCCTCTCCAGAGAATAGATGCTGCTTATAAAAGACATTATCTCAGCTTCATCATACCTCATCTAATCAGCATTCCTCACATAATTGGGGAACTGTTAGCAGCTTCTGCTAACAAGGTAGTCATTTCTGATGGGAATAGGTGGTCCTGGGGACACCAAACAGACCAGGTCCATATAGTTAAAACTAGCACTTTGAATGTATGTATTTATGTATGTATGTATTTATTAAATTTATATGACTGCCCTTCTTGTCACAGTTACTCTGAGCAGTGAACAAATGTCTAAAACAGAAACCACATCATGAATGACCATTAAAATTTACAACCCAACAATATAGAATAGACATAGTAGCCAAGAATAAAAACCACAAAATCACATTAAATCATCCAAACTGTACTAACTTTCTAACCTAGCATTTCAGCATTTTCTGGACAGCCAACCAGAACGAGCCCCAATCTCATATCAGATGGTAAGGTATTCTGGAAAGCAGATGCTACAACAGACTGGTACCTGGAAGTCAACTAAAGGCCTGAACCAGGATTATATGTTATAGCAACAAGTATCTGCTAACTTGTAGGCTACTTTCTTTTGCACCAACTGCAGTTTCTGGATGGTCTTCAAAGGCAGCCCTAAATGGAGCACATTAGATTGATCCAAGTGAGTAGTGACAAGGGCATGAGTTACAAATACAAGAACCTCCTACTGCAGGTAGGACTAAAATGGTGCACCAGCCAGAGACAAGCAAATATTTTCCTGGCTATAGCCTTCATTGACCTATTCAACAGTAGCCTCTAATCTAAGCAGGTCCTCAAGCCACAGAGTTCAGGGGTAGTGTCTGCTTATCAAGATACAACTACATTAGAACACTCCATTAGCAACTCCATCTTGCTTGCTTTTTCAGCTTCAGTCTCTTTCATCCCTTTCAGTTATTATTTTGGACTTTTCCATTTTTAAAAAGAAAGCAGGTTGACTATCCTTTCTGTCACTTGGGCATTTAAAAAATAGTCAACCTGCTTTCAGAAATAATCCAATTGATACATTATTGATAGGGAATATCTCTCTATCACTCAGGCAATTTTAAAGGTAGCTAAACTTCCTTCACAGACATCCGCACAACCTTGTCCAAGTTTGCCCTTCCATGTTCTCCCAATTTCACCCTAACAAGTGGGTCTTCTGTTGCCAATACCTGGCAATCGGTAGTTCTCTCCATCACCTTCCACTTCTTGGATAGACTGAATGTTGGTCCTGTTTCATTCAATCTAAAATGGCCCCAAACTAGTTAGCAGCACTTGTGGGCTGCTGTGTGGAAGACCCTCAAGTCTTTTTTCTCCTTTCTCACATTTATCCAAACTCCTCTTTCTTCTCATGCAGTTAATTGAAAAATTGAGCAGCTAGTCAATAACTGAGCAAAATATGCAATATTTTATTTATTTTTATTTATTTATTTTTCAGATTTCTATACCACCCTTCTCCTTTCGGACTCAGGGCGATGAACAGCCAAAATAAAACATTTGTACACAAAAGTTAAAGTAGATTTAAAATAATTAAATAAAGTTTGGCCCATAATTTAAAACATTTCAATTAAAATCAATATCAAATTTTAAAAAACAACCATAAAATCAGGACAGCCGGCTAACTGAAAAAAGTAGGTTTTAAGGGCCCGATGAAAAGTCCGGAGGTCTGGGATCACTCGTATCTCTCGAGGTAGATTGTTCCAGAGGGTAGGTGCCACCACAGAGAAGGGTCTCCCCCTGGGGGTCGCCAGCCGGCATTGTCTGGCCGACGGCACCCTGAGAAGGCCCTCTCTGTGGGAGCGAACTGGCCGGTGGGAGGCAATTGGTGGCAGAAGGCGGTCCCGTAAGTACCCTGGCCCTAAGCCATGGAGCGCTTTAAAGGTGATCACCAACATCTTGAAGCGCACCCAGAAGTCCACCGGAAGCCAATGCAGCTCATGCAGGAGAGGAGTCACATGGGAGTGCCCTGTCGCTCCCATAATCCCCCACACGGCCGCATTCTGCACCAGTTGGAGCCTCCGGGTGCATCCCAAGGGGAGCCCCATGTAGAGAGCGTTACAATAGTCCAGACGAGAAGTGACGAGTGCTTGAGTGACCATGCGTAGGGAGTCCCAATCCAGAAAGGGGTGCAACTGGCGTATCAGGCGGACCTGATAGAAAGCCCCCCTGGCCACTGCCGTCATATGCTCTTCTAAAGACAGCCGTGCGTCCAGGAGGATGCCCAAGTTGCGGGCCCTTTCCGTGGGGGCCAATGATTTGCCCCAATAACCAGCAGTGGCGCCAGCTGGCTATACCGGGACGCCGGCAGCCACAGCCACTCGGTCTTGGAAGGGTTGAGTCGAAGCCTATTTCTCCCCATCCATATTCAATAAGAACAGAGTTAAACCCAAACAATAAAGCCACTTCAACAACAATTCTGTGTAGTTATATTAAAACAATAACATGCCCAGCTAAAGCAACTTCAGCAACACATCAAAGGGAAATATACATTGACAATAAATATGCTATATATTACATCAGTAAGTCTGGGAAATATAGCTTTCCCGAAGGCTATTGACATGTGATTTTGGGATTATAATACTCATGCTTCTTAGACTTTTATTTCTGAGCCAAGAAATAAATGTTATGGTGGCATTTCTTTGTACAAGCAAACAAGAAGAGTTTTCAGAAGAAGAATCACATGTGATCTGAAATATGGAAATAAACCCTCCTCTGTTAGGTTGCATAAGGCAGAGGCAAAATCAGCTAATAGTAGCCAGCAAGAAAACAGGCTCATTAACTTTGATTTTATTCCTAGATGGAATCTGTCAGAAAATTCATGCCAAAGTTGTGCAGATCTTGAGGTTGTGCCATAGTGAAGCTTGGGAAAAATTAGCACTTCTAGCATTTGTCAAGATAAGGTAGTTTAATACAATGGAACCTGGTTAGCATTCCATACATTAGATAATAGCTTCTGGATGAGTTATATATTTTAAGGCATATTTCCTGTGTTTAGAACTAGCTATGTTATAAATTAACTTGTCAAAAATGATTTTGCTTCTGAATATAGTTCAGAGATGTTCCAAAGAGAGAGGAATAAAGAAATCATAGCATCAGGTATCACTAGTGGCTGCACTGGAAATAGTTTTTCCTTTGTCAGTAATGAGCCTGCTAACCCATATAGCTAACGCTCTCTACATGGGGCTCCCCTTGAGGTGCACTCGGAGGCTCCAACTGGCGCAGAGTGCGGCCGCACGGGTTGTTATGGGAGTGACGTGGAGTTCCCATGTAACACCTCTCCTGCGCGAGCTGCACTGGCTCCCGGTGGTCTTCCGAGTGCGCTTCAAGATTCTGGTTATCACCTTTAAAGCGCTCCATGGCTTAGGACCTGGTTATCTATGGGACCACCTGCTACCACCAATAGCCTCCCACCGGCCAGTACGCTCCCATAGAGAGGGGCTCCTCCGGGTGCCATCGGCCAAACAATGTCGACTGGTGGCCCCTAGGGGGAGAGCCTTCTCTGTGGGGGCACCTACAATCTGGAACGAATTCCCCCCGGAGATACGGAGGATCCCGGATCTGCGCACCATCCGTCGTGCGCTTAAGACTCTTTTATTTCATCAAACTGGCCTGGCCTAAATCTTCTCCCCTTTTAAATGTAAATTTTAATTTGTTTTAAATTATGGGGTATTTTAAATTCAGTCAAATTATTTAATTCGTTTTTAATCTATTTAAAATTTTTGTATTTATGTGTTTTATCTTGTGGCTGTTCACCGCCCTGAGTCCTTCGGGAGAAGGGCGGTATAGACATTTAATAAAATAAATAAATAAAATAAATAATTATTGTCAGCATCACTCACCTGTGTAATATTCAAAGACGGGTGATGCTGCTGTAAGTGGTAAGGAAGCTATCTCTGTTAAGATCAAATATGAGGCTGATATTTCCTGCAGTTTCATCTTTCACAAGAGCAGGTGTTTCTATATGCCCTTGGAGAGACCTTTTGTCCTGAAGTATTCATTATCAGCTTCATTATCAATCTGGAGAAGAATCAGAGCTCGATAAACTCTGGGTAATCTTAGAATTGAGGTTCACTGAGATGATAGTTCATTTCTGCAAAGGATAAAGCAAGATCCATAAATAGGTTTTTCTCTTAGCACTTCTCCAAAATGGTTCATATAAGTTGATAGAATCATAGGACTGGAAGGGATATCAGAGGTCTTTTAGTCCAACCTCCTGCCCAAGACAGAAGACCTTATTGTATGCTGGACAAATGGTCATCCAATCTTTTCTTGAAGACCTCCAACAACAGAGCAATCACAACTCTGGGAGGCAAGCTTTTCTATTGATTGTTCTTACTATCAGGAGATTGCTCCTTAGTTCCAGATTGGATCGCTCTTTAATGAGCTTCCACCCATTGCTTCCTTGTTCTGTCTTCAAGTGCTTTGGAAAATAAATTGACCCCTGTTCTCTGTGACAACCGCTCAATCACTAGTCAGTAGTTGGCTACAAATCCTCTGAAATCACAAGAATGAAGCTTCAGAAATGCACTAGGCTAAATACATTAATTAGATATTTATTATTAATCTACATTATGAATCAGAAACAGTGTTTCAAAGCTTTATTAAAATAATCTTCGTTGGGTAATTTTCATTCTTAATTTAATTTAAACTTGATTAATTTAATATTTATTAAATCTATTTAGATTCTTATAAATTTACAAAGGATGTTTCTGTAGATTTCCACATGTTTTTGTAATAAAGGATTATGGATGCAGAAGTGTATATTTAAGCAAGGATATAATAAAGGACACATAGCCTCATTCAGAGATTATTAAAAAGAATTATGTAAAATGCATAGGTAATGATTGAAAACATCACCTCTATTAATACTAGTATTAACACTGGCTTCAGATAGATATGGAAATACCATCAGTAATCCATATGTTATTGAAAGCTAATTAGCATATTTACACAATATAAAATAGGCAACAAAATTTGCAGGCTTGCAACAAGCAAACATGAAAATCCGCCTTAGTTTATGCAAAATTTCTTTCTGCCTTACATTGTGCAGTGGTTGCTCATGACCAATGAGCTTCATAGCTGAGGCCAGCTAATTGTCCACACTTGTGATAAGTGACCTACTTTTAGAGCATTTCCTTCTCCAAGTTCTTCCTTCCTTGTTATCAGTCACACCAAGAAGGCATCTACCCCCACTTCAGTCAACAGTGCTCATATCTGAAAGGTATCTCAGATAAAATAAAGGTTAAAAAGGTATCTCAGATAAAATAAAGATCCACATTTACATCTGTGAGCCAACTTTCACTTACACAAGCCCACTTTTCTTTCAGACATTCTTGTCTAATGAACCATTTTGAAATTCTGCAGCAAATTTATAATAGGAATCTGCTATACAGTACAATAGATGGGTATCAATGATTATAAATAGATGGCTTGATTCCTTGATTATAAATAGATGACTTGTGAGTCTAATAGGAACCATATCTTTCACATTGTGATCAGTCATAATCACTTCTTATGTAAAACTGTCTTTTCAAGCGTGGTGCTCAACAGAAGTCTTAAACATCAACTCCCATAATACCAATCCAGTCAACCATCGATCAGAAGGCAAGGAAGAGCTGAAGAAGCTTCTTGGATGAGAAGCAAAATATCTTCAAAGAAAAACCAGAAAGTCCTGTTGCCTTTTGAAAAAGCACCTTTGGGATAACATCTTGAATGTTCTTATGCTACTCAAAGATGGATTATACAATGTTTCATATTCATCCCCAGAAGATGCTTTTCAGGTTGCAGGACCATAAATATATCACTTGTCTGTGATACTGTCACAGCTGCCTGTCCATTTCCTAGGAAAGAAAAATCCTCAGTTCCATAAATTTAGAGAAAAGTACTTTTACTAGGAATAAACCGAAAGCAAGAAATTCCAGGCAAGCTCTGAGGCAAAGCGCTTCAGAAACTTAACTTAAACTTAATTTACCGTATTTTTTTGAAGTATAAGATGCTCCGGAGTATAAGACGCACATTAGTTTTTGGGGAGGAAAACAAGAAAAAAAAATTCTGCCTCTGCCTACCAGCATCCATTGGTATTCATCTGGCTAGCGTCCTTGCAGCAAACATCAAACAGCCTGGTCAGCTTCAGCACGTTATTGCAGCCTGATTCAGCATGAGCAGCTGATTGGCAGTTGGATTGGCCTCCTGGAATACCACCAATCAGCTGTTCCAGGCTTCAGGGATCACCACAGCCCATTGCTGCCTCCATGCATCGCATTTTTGGCCTCCACACATTGCATTTTTGGCCTTCACATGCTCCATTTTAGTCCTGTTCCAGGCTGCTGGGATCACCACAGCACATTGCCACTGATTGCCGCCTCCGCACATTGCGTTTTTGGCCTCCGTGTGTCACGTTTTCGGCTGGTTCCAGGTGGTGGGGATCAGAACTATAGCAATTTCAAACCCCCCATTTTTTACCTAGTAATTGTCAGACCCTAACATAAATTCTCTCACACACAGTAACACTATGGAGAAGTAGACAGTAGACAATGGCAGTGAAAACTACCAAGATGTTACTTCAAAGGATAGAAGGCAAGAACAGAATGTGAAGATCCAGAGAGGTTCAGTAAGGTAATTTGAGACTTCCATACTTCCATCCCACAGACTCCACCTTGCCATTACAATTACAAAGGAAGAGTCAGGTTACATGTTGAAACTGATGAGCATTTTGATGTATTATGAGGATAAGAATGTTCATTCTTCATGATTAAGTGGCTTTGAAGGAACTGAGAAAACATTCTTGACCTTTTCACTGGATGCTTCCCTGCTTGGTGATGATATTTTTTAAAAGGCCTTTCTTAGTATATATGATTAAGAGTGACAGCTACAAATAAGAGATCTTGCTTCTCCTGATGTTTCTGATTTCATGATGATCGTGATGATGATCGTGATCTGACTCTTAGGATTCTATGGGCCAAGTCTCTCCATATCTTCTGAACTTGCATTATTTCTTTGAGTTTTTCTATATTCGGGCTGGTATCAACTTTGATGGTGTTCTTTGATAGCCTGGTTTCCTTTTATTGCTAACTCTTCCAAACACGATTGCTTTCTCCAGTGAATTCCACTGTGCGACATGGCCAAAGTAAGTGAGACATAGTTTCGTGATTTTGCCTGTCTGGTGTCAGGTGCTCTAGTACTTGTTTGTTAGTTGCCTTTGAAATCCAAGGAATACACAGGAGCCTTCTCCAACACCACAGCTCAAACGAGGTGATTTTATTCCTGTCTTGCTTTTTTTAAAGTCCAACTTTCACAACCATAGGTAGCTACAGGGAACACAATAGAGTGAAATAGCATACATTTGGTTGCCAAGCTGATGTCCTTGCTTTTCTATATTTATCTCAGCAGTGTTCATCATTGCTGTGTGACCCAGTGCAATCCGACATTTTATTTCTGTGCTGTGTTCACCGCTTTGAGCTATCTGTGATCCCATGAAAGTGACTTTTTCCACACATTCTATTTTTTCACCATCAATTTCCATTTTGATGTTTCCCTTCCTTGTACTGCTCATGAGCTTGGTCTTTTTGATGTTTAGAAAGAGGCAAAATTTTCACTTTCTTCTTTTATTTTCTTGATCAGATATTCCAGGCGTTCCTTGCTGATTTCAATCTTTTAGCAAATCTAACCAAAATGTTCAAGGGTAGGAAATGTTAGAAACTTTTGTGCAACAACTTGTAGATGGTGGTATGGTCCCCAAAACTAGTATAAATAATGGAAGGCAATCACCAATGGAAGGTGAATTGCAGAAACTGTGTTGCTTGCCAATTATGAGTTTCTCGGGGTTTTATCCTGTAATAGTTTGAGTTAGGTAGAAATGTAATCTGTAGTTTAAAAGACCATTTTCTTTTATGTGTGTTGTTATTCCATTGTGATTTTTGGTCTACCTGTAAAGGTAAGTAGGAGTAGGAGGCACACTTCATCCATAATACAGTATTGATTATCTTCTGATTTCAAAAATCCACAGATTTAAACTGGGCACAAGATTTCCCTCTATCTTTGCAAAGTACAGTTTGGGAAAGCATTTCCAATTTCTGTTACCTCACACCTTTTAGCTTTGAATGTTTATCTAGATCAGGGAAACATGTTAGGGCCATGAGTATGAGAAAATAACACCCCTTTGCCATGTTTTACTTTGGTTTTCTTTTCTTTTTGCGACCCTGTAATCCCTTTTATTGGGTGGAGTCGGGGTGACTGAATGGAGCTGAGCATTTACTGGCTGGATGCCCTTCCTGATGCCTACGTGGAGTTCACAACCAATATTTTCTCTTTGCACCATGATAGAGAAACATTTATCGGTGCCTATGATTGAACTCTCAACCTCCCAAGTGTGAGGCGAATGTCTTCACCTCTCAGCCACTGCGCCACTCACCATACTTTACTTTTCTTATTTTGTGAATATAGAAGTATGTTTATTTACAGTAGTTGTCTAGTCTGAATATAGGGCAGCAACATTTACCCACTATCATCCAGTGCCTTCCAAACCTGTACGACAATTTGACAAGTGTACTTTTTCCATCAAGGAGTTATAGACGGGAAATACACATTTCTGGTGTTTATTGGCCCTTGAGAACTTTGAACAGATATCAGATTAAAAGTTGCAAGTCAAAGGACAAGCCATCCTGGGACTGCATTCATCTCAGTCCAAACCAGCAGAAACAATTTAACAGATTAGTGAATTTCTCCCAACATATTTTTACCCCACTTAAACTGAGCATCAATTTAAATAGCGAAAACAACAAGGAGTTATCTAAAGGTATTCATTCACAATAATCAGAAATGGCATCAAAGGCTATCAGCTGAGAAACTGTAAAACAGGAAGGCGGGTTTTCAATCCAATCGATCTCTAAGAGAGGCAGCATTACAAGTGATTCAGCAGTTCACCATGAATAAAATATGAGGCTTGGCCATCTGCAGCAGCTTTGCCCTTAGCTACCTTGAGTTTCATGTTTGAGGCCTGGGCACCTGCAACTGTCGCATTGGAACTAGAATCCAACTGCTGTGCTTTACACAAGAGAAGAGAAAGAGGAGGAGGAGAAGCTTAATTTCTCTCAGCACCTGCTCCTTTTTTGGCAGAATTGCAGGCTGCAGCGCATTTGAAAGGAATCTTATGTTAGATTTGACTTTTGTGGCTTCACATCTACTCCTTTTCTCCTTGGATGGTTTCAAAGGTGAGCCAAGACACATTTCCAGAGGAACAGGGGAGCCTGATTAAATGTGTATCAGAGTATGTATTTCCATACAGGATGTTCTAGTTCTGATTAAAATCATAAGATAAAGACAATCAACGGTGAGAATAAATACGAAAGGAAAGAATACAGTTTTCAGTATTGGGAATTGAAGATACTAATTGTATTACACCCAGAATAGGCAATCTGCTACTTCGCAGATGTTTTCTGCTTCAGCTTCATCAATCACTGTCAGCAAGAATTTATGGAAAAATCTAGAGGGCACCAGAATGCTAGTGTCTGCATTAGTAAACCTCAATTTCTTTCAAATAACATAGTCTGGTTCAAGAAATAGTGAAGGCTGATTTACTGTCAGAACATTTATGACTATGTTTGTACAGAATGATTGTAAAGTAAAGTGACCATCAAGGAAAAAAGAGAAACAATAGACAATTTGAGTCAGTGAATTTTCTTTTTTCTCTTCTCCACCCATTACATTTTCCACAGGTTGTCTACAAGTTCTGGAACAACAACAATACCAAGTTTAGATCCTTGATTTGAATCTCTCAAGTCTCTGAGTATGTTCTGGCATCTCTAAGGGACTGAACAAGACTTCTGCCTATGATAGCCATGATCGGATCAAAGCTGCTCAAGATGGATCATTGGTTTGACTTGTACTAAGCATCTTATGAAGGGCATTTGTAAAAGAGATAGGGATTGTTACTACCATCAGATTTAGATGTGCCATTTTGCAGATTTTGGAACTCCATCCAAAAGAAGTCTAATAAGAGTAACATTTCCCAGCATGTTTCTGAGTACCTGTTTGTTTTTAGAGGTCCTGGGACTAATTGTTCACGGTGGAAAGAATACTGAATTTTGGTGTTAGAGAAGATTCTCGAGAATACCATGGCCCAGCCAAGAAAACAAACAAATGGTTTATTAAACAAATCAACCCCAAATTCTCATTTCAGGCATAAATGGCCAGTCTTAAATTATCTTTCTTGGACACATTATGCAGAGACCTATCTCTCTGGAGAAGGTTGTAATGCTTGGAAAGGTAGAAGGAAAGAAAAGAAGAGGATGACCAGCAGCAAATGGGATGGACTCAGATTAAATGCTGAAAGATGCACCTGAAAGACCAGGTTAGGGACAGATTTAGTGGAGAAAATCTACCTACATTATCACTACAGGTTGTCACTGACTTGATGGCAAATAATCAACTAACCAACCGATCGATCAATGAGAGTCAAGGAAAGTAGCAACCAGGAAGAGATGGAACACAAAAAGATAAAATGGTTAAGTTTCTATTCCTGTAACAATTCTGGATCAGGGGTGGGATTCTACCAGTTCGGACTGGTTCAGGCGAACCGGTAACTCTGACAGTCAGCTGGGAGTGAACCGGTTCACTCTGATGATCAGATGAGCCCGCCCCTGCGCTTTACTTACCTTTATCTTCACAGCTGATTAGCACAGCAAAGTGGATTGCAGTGCCTCAGCTGTTTTAATTCCCTAGCACTAACATAGAAGGTGATTTTTTGTTGAACTACGTGCACACAGCGATCATCGAACTGGTTGTCAAACTGGAAAGCTCCTACCACTGTTCTGGACTACATCTCCCAGACCACGGGTCCACATGGCCACCACTGCCTGGGAATGACTGCCTTGTCCTCTAAGATGTCTGGAGGCAATGGGTTGGATGAATGTACCTTAGAGAAATTCAAACAGAGAAATCTATATATGCTCAAAAATCTTCCCTCATATCTCTTCAGGGTTTCTACTGGCAGTGTATTTTTGGAACCATAAAAGCACTTTGATCTTCCTATCCTGTTACATATTGTTTCCTCCTTTGATGCTTTCATCATGCCAATCCTGTTTTCAGAGCTTCGGGATGCCATAAATAAAAACTGGCCCTCTGTGCAGTTTTCATCAATACTGCCACCATAGCTGATGGATATCATATTTATGCAACTAATATTTATCCCTTAGTACTGTGTTTCTCAGCCTCAGCAACTTTAAAAGGTGGGGTTCTCAATTCCTAGGATTCCCCAGTCAGTATTCGCTGAGGAATTTTGGGAGTTGAAGTATTCATATCTTAAAGTTTTTGAGGTTGAGAAAAACTGGCCCAATACTTAGGTTGTTATGGTTATCATGTCTGTACTCTCTTTCCAAGACATTTTAAAGCAGAGGTCTTCAAACTTGGCAGCTTTAAGACTTGTGGACTTCAACTCCCAGCTGGCTGGAGAACTCTGGGAGTTGAAGTCCACAAGTCTTAAAGCTGCCAAGTTTTAAGACCTCTGTTTTAAAGTGTAAGGATTTTTTTAAAAGACCTCTTAATGGATGGATGATGTGCTATACAATTTCTCGTGTGACTCTTCACTGCACCAGAGTGCTTTTCCCAAATTAATGCTTTGTTATTTGAAGAAACTGTAACTCGTTTCAAAAAAAAAGTACCCAATTTATCCCCAGTACTAGAGGTTGCCTCTCTCTTCATTTAACTATTAGGCATAGTAACAAGATTTTTTTTTTTAACTTTGAGTCTGTCTCAGTTTTCTGCTTTCTATTTTGCTGCTCTTAACTGATCATGGTATTGTGGCAGATTATCCACAGAATCATTACAGTTATTAAGCGACTTCAGCGTTCCCCTATTGCTTTTATTTGTTAGACGCCCCCTGGGAAAGTCCCTAATGGTGATCCTGTGACCATAAATACATGATAGTTTTCCAAATACCTGGATTTTGATCATGTGACAATGGGGATGCTGCAAGAGTCATAAGTGTGAGGAACAGTCCTAAGTAACTTTTTAGCACCATTGTAACTTCAAACAATTGTTAAATGAATTGAATTAAAAAGAGCCTCGGTGGTGCAGCGGACTAAAGTGCTGTTAAGTGCTAGCACTTAGCTGCCAGCTGCCTGCAGTTAGTGCAAGTTCGAATCTCACCAGGCTCAAGGTTGACTCAGCCTTCCATCCTTTCGAGGTAGGTAAATTGAGGACCCGGATTGTGGGGGCAATAAGACAACTTTGTATAGAACAACACTGCTTAGTGGGGGCCGAAAGCCCTAATAAGCAGGTATATACAAAAAAGTATGCAGGCTATTGCTATAATGCATTGTAAGCCGCCCTGAGTCTACGGAGAAGGGTGGCATATAAATTGGACTAATAAATAAATAAATAATAAGTTGAGGATTACTTGTAGCAAGAACTCAGATTCTATTTCCCAGCACTTTCCCAGCACTTTCATGTATTGTTGGATAATGTAATGAAAATGATTCTTTATGCTTACAGTATTCTAGCTGTGATTACATATGCTAGAGTTTGGTAAATTGCTCACGGTTAAAGAATAAACAAAATAGGCAGGCCATTTAGAAATAATTGATTTGTCCATCTCAGTTGGTTTTGTTATGGAATACTTTGTACATGTATTGTCCTACAGACTAGAGTGGTGTTGGCCACTAGTGTGGTTGTGGGTTGGATACAAAAAAAGATGAGCATTAAGAAAGACAGCAGAATGCTTACAATTAATTTATTATACTGGTCTCTCTACAGTGTTGGATATTTCCTTCCTGAGACCACCACAATGAATCCAAATAATGGTAAGGACAGTATTTTGTGGAAATGACTGACAGCTATGGCTGGATAAGTTTTATAGCCTTTCGTTTTTCTCTTCCCCCAGCCACTTGGTTTAAGCACCGGCAAAGGAGGTTTGCATAATCATAGGATTAAGTGTCTAGCAGGTATTAGGTGCCTACTAAGAAAAAAGGGGAAAATAATTATCTAATGAGGTTAGAATGGAAAATTTGTTATCTTCTCACAAGAGTAAATAGCTTGTCTAATCAGCCTCTTTTGCTGATGTTTACTTTAAAAATGTTGGTCAATTACAGGATAAGTAGAAAGTTGAGCAAGAGATTGAAAAAAAGACTGTGGCCTGATACTTCCACACTGTCACCAAGAAATCAACATGGATAGGGCCATGAAATCACCAGGTTGGGGGAGGGGGTCACGTATGATTTGAGTGAGATTAACTTTTTCACTTATATGATCACACTAATTCATTTGTTAGATTATATCTCAGTTTTGCTCTAGGAGCTCAAAGTGGCATAAATAGTTCTTTCTCCTATATTCCCCTACATTCTAATAACTCTGAAAATAGTCTGGGAAGAAGGATAAAACAAACAGAGTGCATGCACACACACAGAGAAAGAGTCATACATGCATATGCAAAAGCAATAGATACAGTTGTTTATCAGAAGGCAAAATACTTTTATAATTAATTTGATTATTAATTTAAGTGAGAGATGGAGGGAATTTCACAAGGCACTTCATACTTTCCCCCTAGTCATCAGGGTAGCAGATGTTTTTAAAGCAACGGATCTTACTGAAAATTTTCAGGCAGTGCTTGACTTGCTAATGCAACTTTTCCTGAGTGTCATGTGATATATTCTTCAGGATGTACAGTACTTTCTGCAATGCTATTTAAGCAAGGGGACATGTTTTATTTCACAAATAAGCACGCAGAACACTTCCTATTCAGTGGCATTGACTCTTTCAATGCTGCATTAAGCAGTAGCTTCTTTTTATAAAACAAATGACACGTTTCTCAGGAATCCAAATTCTTTAGGATTTCCAGTTTTTTTAAAAAAAGCTGGAACTTTGGAATGCTGACACTACCGGCAATATTTTATTTAGATGCTTAAGTCCCTCTCCTCTGAGGAAGCTCCTTATTAAAGTTTCAGAAGATGATTACAGTTCAGAGTAGTCTGGATCAGATCCAATCCTTGAGCCCTGACTATTAAAAAGAACAAGAAACAGATGCATCATCTTCCCGACTCTCACAAACTCATATTGCCCGTTCTTTATCTGCCATACGCTTGTACATGAATAATATTGAAACACAGATGATACTCCGAACCTCTAAGGTATAACAGTGCTTGTGTATGCCCCTGTTCTTTTCTGAAGGAGTTAACACTGCTGTGTACTGCAGCTGCCACTGCAGTCAGCAATGTTCAGGAATGTTCTTCCCTTTGCTCTCAGAAGTAGAAGCCCTGCCACCTGCTCAGAATAAAATGCAGAGTCATGGGCTCAGCAGGAGTTGTCCCATGAAAAAAAGAGGTGCAGAGATAAGGTTGTAGGATAACACCAGGACAATGCAAGATGCTTTGCACCCTTTGTTTCCATTGTGGCCATTCTAAGATCATCTTTACCGTTGTGTGAATGAACCCAGTGCATATTTTCCACACTGCACATTTTAAAAAGCTTTGAATGCATTGTCACTCACTCTTCTTTCCAAGGATCCTTGCCAGTTAGTTGTTATTTATTTTTCCTCCCTTCTCCACCCATGCATTGATTTAGGAGGAAGAAAAGGCTACATTTGAAGGAGGGGATTCTAAACGTTCTTGCCAGAATATTGTATTAGTTGAATTTCTCCATATTGGTGCTCTCCAGAATTGTTGGAAATGTTAAGAAAACACTGGAATGAAAAGTCAGCTAAACTCTTTAAGACGCTACAAATTGCTTTGTCTTTTGGGTCAACCAACTTGAATGGAGACCTTGCTGAAAGCTATAATATAAATACTAGCTCAAGAAAGATGTACTGCTATGTAGGTTTGTGTACCAAACAAGCAGGTTTTGTATGTCCAACAAAATTAGGAAGAAAACTATTTTTATGCTAAAGGACATTCATGTGATTGCAGAGAATTTACCTTACACAATTCATCATCTGTGGCTCTTTGTGACTAGCCTCTAGCAGAGATGTGACCGTTGCATTCACATCACCTGTTTAACAGATATGATTTGTGTTTGACTACAGATTTACAGATTATGTTGTGTGTTCTTGGAATTCATGTATTTAGCACGACATTGTTGACATTTGGTGGCTTTCCATAGTTCTAATTCCTTGTTAAAATAGCAATATGCCCAGTCACTCTTCAGAAGTTGCAAAAGAAACTCACCTGACATAGGCAGTCATTATTGTGGTGATAAATTCACCACTATTGCATAGGCAGTCATTCAGCTGGGCAAGGTGATCGGGGAAGCACAAGATGTGATGGGTTGAATGATGAAAATTTGGGTACCTATAAAACCAACACACTCTGCAGCTAACTATCAAAGAGGTCCAATGTGGATCCACTTCAGTTTTCAAGACAATTGCAGCATACGGTACAATTGACCCCAATAAAGACAGACAAGCTGCACCAAATTCAAAGCCAAATAAAAATTGAAGGTTTTTTTTTTTTAAAAAAATTCAAAGATGGTCTTCTGAATCAATGGTGGACCTGAAAGGATGCTTGAGGAAACTGATCTTGATCAAATTTCATTACAAATATATGACTATACTTGTTTGCGATTTTCAAACAAGTATACAGAGTGAAGCTTGAGCTATTAATGGATTTCACCTTGCTTTAAACCCTGTGACTGTGTGACACCATTCAAAGGAGCCTGACCTAAAATATTTTGAGATGACCAAACAAAGAAACACAGAATTGTGGATTAATTCATACGTGATAAGGTCTAGAGACACATTTTCAGCATTTTCACATTTACATCAGCAACTTCCATGCAGTTCCATGCTATTCTTTTCCAAGTCAAGAAAGAATGAATCAAATCTGCAGATTTTATGGCTGCTGTTTATGTCTGCAAAGCTTGGTAATCAATATCAGTCAGTCAGTCAATCAGTCAGTCAGTCAATCACTCAATCAAGAATTTTAGATATTTCTGAATCATAAGGTCCTTTTCATAGTCACTCATATACCTTAATCACTTTCTGCTTGGACTACTGTAATGTATTCTATATGGGGTTACCCTCGTGAATATTTGCTAGCTATAGCTAATGCAGAAAATGACAGCAAGGGCCATGAAGGTTGTGTGCCAGTATACCCAGGTAATCTCATTGCTTAGAGAGGCTGCATTGCTTGTTCATCAGCTCCCAGGTAGGATTCAAGGTGCTGGTTGTCATCTACAAAGGACTACATGGCTCTAGAATTGGTCTGAAGGGCTATTTTCCCTGTATTCATTTACCCTACAATCAGATTGAATAGGATCAGCTCCTACCAGGTCATGTTCTTTCATAATGCTATCTAATGGGGTCTCAGCAATAGGCTTTTGGAATAACTCTACTGCCCTTCTGTCTCCCTTCCAACAGAGATTTGGTTGTCCTTTCTATCCTGGATTTCAGGAAAGCTGTTCAGACCCATCTATTCAATTTAGTATATGAGGAGGGAATGCTTTGATTGATAATGGGGTCACAAGCATATATCTGATTGGTCTTTTTTTATTGATGTTTTATTTGATGATGAGATTGTTAGCTGCCTAGAGGCTTCTAGAACTGAGCATTATAGAAATTAAGTAAGTAAATTATTAAATAAGTAGGATGAGGGCAGATTTAAAAAGTCGAACATACAAATTTGATTTGTAGCTCAAATGACAGACATGTAGGAGCATATCAAATACTGCTTCAAACTTCAGGCTGGGACTTTCTCCATATTTTAGACAGGGAATGTATATTGTTATATTACTCTTATTGATAGCTTTTATTTTTATGGCTTATCACAATAATAGATTTTATATTTCCTAGGTGTTACTGTTGGAACTTTCTCGCCAATAAAAATTAGAATTAGAACTTTCTCACCAGAACTTCCCCTGCCTACCACAATTCTGATGGCTGCTATTTCAAAACTTTCAGTGCAGAAGGTCTTGGAGAAAGAAGTGCTGGCCTCTGCAGCATAAATTATTTCCTGGCAAGTATCGTAACTTTAAAGTCAAGTCTCTGGAAGTTGATACTAAATCATTACCAAGAAAACAAAAACAAATGTGCAAATGTGCTCATTAGGAGCTGAGCTCAGTTCAAGAAAGACCTTATGTTTAGACATTTGGGGTTTCAGGCAAATGATTTTCTCTAAAGTGTAGAGTTACAATAGCAATAGCACTTAGACTTATATACTGCTTCGCAGTGCTTTGCAGCCATCTCTAAGGGGTTTACAGAGTCAGCGTACTGCCCCCAACACTCTGGGTCCTCATTTTACTGACCTCAGAAGGATGGAAGGCTGAGTCAACCTTGAGCCAGTGAGACTCAAACCGCCAACCCAACTCAACCAAACTATACGTATCTGTAGAGAAAAAGTATTAGGTACACGTACTCCTTGACTTATGATCACAACTGAGCCCAAAATTTCTACTGTTAAGTGAGACAATTGTTAAGTCAATTGTACCCCATTTTACCACCTTTCTTGCCATAGTTGTTAAGTGAATCACTGCAATTGTTAAGTTGTTAACAGTTATGTGGCTTCCTCATAGACTTTGTTTGGCAGAAAGTTATAAAAGGGGATCACATGACCCCTGCAATTGTCATAAACATGAGTCAGTTGCCAAGTATCTGAATTTTGATCATATGGCCATGGGGATGCTACCATGGTCGTAAGTGTGAAAAACGGTCATAAGTCCCTTTTTCCACGCCATTGTAACCTCAAATGATCACTAAACAAACTGTTATAAGATGAGGACTATCTATATGTACAGTACCGTACTATACAGTAATAACCACTGTATGATTAGGTAATATTCAGAGGGCAGTTGTGGAACACTTTTCCAGCAATGCAAAAATGTGACTACATTTTTTTTCCCTGTCTCTCCCAGCTCATAATCAGAAATACTTTGAGATTAATAGAAACTGTAGAAATTTGGCAGAAGAGCATAATTATCTAGCATAAGATTTTATTGCAATGGAAGTCATCTGAATCATTCATTATATTTCTACAGTTTATGTTAAAATGCAGGAATACATCGCCCAATGTTATTGGTGTTAGAAGCAGTGTTAGAATACGGTTAAGCAGAACATTTGATTGACGTCTCTTGGGTTTGAACTTGAGTAGTGGAGAGCAAGTAATATTTTAGAACATAACACTATGCTATTTGTGGAGATTGCAATGTGGGAGTAAAGAAATCTCTTTTATTATAGGGACCAAACAGACTCACAGTTTGAGCAGCAAGATTCTTATTGTCCAATGACAGCTTCCAGACAGATAATTTCAGATCTCCGATATTTCCCTGAGGACTCCTTTATTACACTGTTCTGGCAACCAGTTGATTAACATACTACAATCTTTTTTGTTTGAAAAATTACATTTTTAAAACATTCCATTCAATAATGAAATGAAATCCAGTAAATAACTAAACAATCAAACATTTACATATTATATTTAAATGATTCAAGCACAGTTCGAAAACCAGAGCAGAAATAAGTGCAGTTTTTAATTTTACAAGCAAAGTGCTCTGATGCCAGTCATTCTGTTGTCCCATCCCAGTCCAATTCAGTGACGGTTATGAGCAAACCATTTTGTATATGCCAAATTTATCCTTTGTAAGCATTCTGCATTAATGCATAAACATAGGAAAATACTGATACACCGTAGGAGCCATTATGGTGCTCTAGAGCCCATTTCTCATTGATCCAAGAAACTGCAAATAATTTGTGATGTGTATCATTGTCCCATAAATATTGCTCTTTTTCTTCCTATCTCCTTCTCCCAACTGTTCAATTTAGGGCTAAAATAGATGTTCCACAAGCAAATAAAAATACCATAATAAATTCAGACATCAGCAAGATATGTCTTTGTTTATGCCATTTCTTGTTTACAGGCAATAACGTAACCAATCTGGAGGTCATTTATTGGAAAAGAAAGATGTGATTGCCTTGAATCAATTCTAATATAAGCCATAAGAGCATTGACTGATATATGACCCAGATTGCGAACGGCAACTTGCAATATACAGTATATTATGTAAGAAAATACAGTGCAATTTATGTGCTGTTGGGTAGACCAGTGGTCGCTCATCAAAAGTATTGTTTTTTTAAATTGGCTCAGTGGTGGTGGTGGGATGAAAAATATTACTACATTCCTTTCTTGTATTATTTTTTTCTAATGAAAGCATATTTCCCAAACTATCTTTTCATGCAGTAGTAAAAACAGAAACATGCTTTTACTTTTTGCCTCTTAGAAAGAAAGCAGCCAAAGCGTGCAGTTTTGAGCAGAAAAAATGGCTAGAGGCCTCCTCCTACTCCATTTATGAAATGTGTTGCTTCCTGCAGCTGCATTTCCTTTCTGCACAAAGATGCAGGTCATCTGTCTCATGTTCATCTAACGCGTCCTTTACTTTGTCATTGTCAATCTGGACAGTTTTCAAGTTCTGCTCTTTAAAAATCAAATCAAATTGCACACATTTCCTTTGCTCCATTTTAGCAGATGACCTCTTGTAGTGAGTATGGAGGATGGCCTTGAAGGAGAGAGGAAAGATCTGTTACCAAGGCAATGCTCAGATAAACAAGGCTTGAACCCAGGTGAAGCAAGTGGCCCAAAGCCCTCCCCTTGTGCCCATTATTCACATAAAAGAGGGAAGAAGGGAAGCACTTGCAACAGACTTGCAAAATTCTATAACTATTACTATAGTTATAGTATAGTATCTATTACTATAACTATTCTAATAAAAGTAATTTTAGGACTGCATAGGGTGCCTGTTCTTCAATTTGGTCTACTTTATAGGGCTGACACATCTTGATTAATTGCATTATTTCATCCAGTATAATCTGGCACAATTTGTAAATCTTTCTTAGTTCATACTTACTTTAAACAAAACAGAGGACATTATTATTGTGATGCACAACCCCCATTCACAAATCTCTCCCAAGTGTCAGCTGTTCATCTTTCTCTAATAATGAAATAGGACCTGATATTCAGAAGAACACAATTTACACAGAATTCCAGGTTTGATAGATACAGTATAAAGTAAAAAGGAAATAAATTTTCTTTATTTATTATATTTATAAGCCACCCATCTTTTACTGTTGAAGTGACTCTGGCAGCTTGCAAAATTAACTGTTGTTTTGCTGAATTACATTTAGCTATCAAAGAATGTCATTGACCAGATCCCTTTAAGCAACTGATATCTAACAGTTTTCCACTAAGCAAAATGTACATACAAATATAAGAAAAAAAATGTGGATTTTTTTTTTTTTTAAAGGTGAAGAAGTACAAAAACTTACCACCACCTAAAATTTTCTTATTTCGTTCAGGGTCTTGTTGGCTGGGAATCTGGGGAGATGCAAATTAACACATGTTAATGTGTTGCAGTTTGAGGAAGCCTGGCTCGATTAATACTAGAGCTTCTGCAATCCTGCAACTTGTACAAAGCTGCATAGCAGATGAGTAAAAGGAGCTGAGGCCCCACGGTTCTGTGCAGCCCATGCAAGCCTGCCCATAAAATCCCTCTGAAAGTTGCATCAAAGTATAATTTTTTTAACATAACTGAAGAGAAAAATGATTGGCCAAGTAGGTTTATAATGTATGCAACCAGAGGCCATTATGCAATGTATACACAGTGCAAGGTATAAAACTGCCAAATTAATCTTCATTGAATTGATATAGTATATTCTTCATAGTAAGTCAGAAACTTTCCTCTACAATTAATTGCTATTCATTGAGAGTTCTGGCCAACATAGTGAAATCCATGGGAAGTTACCAGCCTATAAAATAAGGCTCATTAGTTTAAGGAGAATATAAATTTGATCAAATTTAGATTTTGTCTTGGCCCCTTTGATTTTGGGAAAGAATAGTGGGAACAAATAACTTTTAATCATTTCCATCCCCTTCTTGTGACTGGAGGATTCTTATTTCCCTGTTTCCATATCTACCTTCCCTGTTTCCCTATCCATATTCTCCTTCTGTTAGAGGGAATTCTCTAAATCCCAAGATAAGCTGTCTTCAGAAAATTGGCCATAACTTTCCTTCTTTCTTGATTTATTTTCTTTCTGTAATCTATAAGAGGCTTTTCTAATTTAGACAAAGAACCACTAATGTAACCAATACATGAAACAGAATTCCAGAACAGCTTTAAGTGTCCAGAGGAAGTGCTCAAGGTAGCAGTCCAAATTTCCATCCTTCATTTTGTTTTATGTGTCTGTGCATGTGGTTAAGACTAATCCAGTGGATCATTTAAAATATATCCTATATATAAAAGGGTGAACAGAAAATAGATCAAGGTCTAATGTAGTTCATTTGTTTATCAATAGCAACAATAAAATTAAGGGTAATCAGAAATCTTTCCTGTGAAAAAGTTATGTATTCCATTCTGTTGTGATGGATGGGTAATTTTGCTCAGATTATGCGAGAAGGTATCTGGCCTTCTTAATTCTAAGCATATGCTTTTGTATTAGTATTTGCATCAACTTATACCTATGATCTTACTGTTAAAATATGGTGTTTCTCTTGCACTAATATAAATATCTATCTATAATATTACTAACATTCTCATTGTTATGACCTTTGATTCACTAAATGATGCATCACAGGGGAACAATTTTTGAAATAAATTACCTCAAATGGGCTAATGTTCAGAATGAGTCCAAAATCCATGACTCTCGAGAGATTGAAATGTGGGAAAATGTCAAGGTGTCATGATGTATATATGGAAGTAGTGAGGAAAGGAGAGAGGAAGGGAAGGCGTAGAAGAGAAGACAGGGAGGCAGGGATGAAGGCAGGCTGGCTGGCAGCAAAAGGGAGGAAGGGAGGGAGGGAGGGAGGGAGGAAGGAAGGAAGGAAGGAAGGAAGGAAGGAAGGAAGGAAGGAAGGATTTCCAATGTTGTCTGAGATTCTTATTTGAAAATTCAGTGGGGAAGCCAGCAGGAAGTCAGACGTCACTTCCGTTTTCACTGCTTTTTTTGACTAATGTAATCATTCTGCTTCCCTGTTTAGATAAGGAAATATCTCTGAAACAATGAGCCAACAGAGTAAATATTTGCATCTGCCATGCACAAGGCAGAAGGCTCACCAGGCATATTTCTATGCCATATTTGTATATTTTTTAAAAAAAACAACAGCCTTGAAATAATTAGATTTTAGGATGAAAAAAGCTAAAGCTATGGTATGCAGGTTATTAATGAATTCATCTACAGAATTATAGAGCTGAAAAAAAATGTACTGAATTCTTTAAATTCTAGACAGAGGCAGATTGTTGGATAATCTTATGCAGTGGTGTGTGGTTGCCAGATACCTCATGAGAGAACATTAAAATGTCATGAAAACTGATGGCCCTGATTTGAACCTTTTACATATTAACTTATTCGGCTTGGGCTTCTGAGATGTTATCTTGGGTATCACAGATATTCATGAACCCATTCTGACCCTAGGGATGTAATTTTCCAAATAATGTTTACATTAAAATCAGGAGACCACTATATTCAATCAGCAGCCTGGGCGCTTTTAAAATTATTTAAACATCACTGGCACTTTGAATTCTTTCCATATGACCTGCCCCAGAGGCTGGCATGAAAAGGCATCTGTTGTGGCTTACATCACTGCAAGGGGCTCTTGGCGAACCCCCTGGACCATATTGCTCATCCTCGCAGCTGCTGCCACAGAGCCTCCAAATAAAGTCAAATGTTGGGAAAGAGAAGTCACATCCGTCACTCGCCTTGTTTTCTCCCACTGGGTAATTATGTTGTTTGCAGAAACAGATTTCATATTTTTAATGTGAGCATTATTACATTTTTCAAACCCTTTTATCTCCGGTAATTAATATTGCTACTTCAGCACATCTTGCGGAAGACCCCAATGATAATATATGTTTATTTTTACAAGAGCAGTTTTGCCAAGGCAGTGAAGCTCTTTTTAGCATCATGCAGTTGATACCAGCTCCACTTACTAAGAAGGCTTCAGAAACACTGGTGCTTTAATTTTGTCAGTTTTGATGACCTAGATTTTGTTTGAGATATTTCCTCCTCATCTTTGGTGAATGATGAAAGTCATCCTCTTACTAGTGTTTCTCTCTGGAAGAGACTTTTCAATAATGCATCAAATTCCATGGAATTTATCTGTTTTTCCAGCACTAATCCTCACCTCTTCTCTTTTTCCATGATTCAGTTGCTCAACAAGCCTCAAATATTTCACGTACCAAATATATTTACCTTTGGTCCTTCTGTTTTCTCACAGTATATGTATCAATGTAGTCTCTTGTAGCCACATCTGATCAAAGAAAGGATCAAAGAATGTCAGTAAAATTGCCCATGTGCCTGTGAATGTAAAAGTGCCCCTGAACTTGTAAAAGTTCATATAAAGCCTCAGCAGTAGGAAAGCTTGCTAAAAACTTAAGGGAAGATGGTGAAATAAAAAGCAACTCTATAGTGCAAAACAAGTCACTGAAATAAATTGTAACCATCTTCCACAAGCCAACCATTCCTTAATCTACTTTGAAATAATAATAATAATAATAATAATAATAATAATGTGCCATCCCATCTGTATTCTTGTGATGCTCATGTCATCTTATATGGCATTGCATTCCTTCTTGCAGATTGTCTCAACTTCATCCAAACTTCATCATTCCTACCGTTAAAGGTAGCACAACCTAGTTATTCTAAACCAGTGAATTCATTTAGCAATTCTGCTGAACAAGATTAGTCAGTATTCTAGTACAGGAATCCACCCTGCTAAAATAAAATTGCCAATGTCAAGATAAAAGGAAAGGTATGAATAATTCAACTCCCAGTCTTTTTTACTCAGCCCTGCTCTAAATATTTTAATAGTTCTGTGCTAGGGGATATCTAGTTATTTGCTCAGGCACAGATACACAATCTATAAGTAAATGATGAAAAAGGAATCTTCTAATGCAATATGATGGAAGCAACAATCTTTTCCATTAAATTATGCCACAGATCTAATTTGGGAAATTTTTGAAAATAATGGATGCTAGATTTTTAAAAATTGCCAACTCTAACGCATTGCTTTCATAATGATCTATTGCTTGGTCTCCCCATTTATTTTATGTTTAAACACACACACACACACACACACACACAAAAAGGCACACTCAAAAGCATTAATTGGATTATATCATGATCAATGCTCATGTAGCAGTTTTCTTCTAAATGGTGCCCTCTTGTTAGGCTGCACTTTAATTCTCAGAATTTCTCCCCAGAGGTTCACGAGGCCAGAGTGATGGGATGAAATAGTGCTCCTTTGTGACCTCACAGTATTGTTTTTATCCCTGTTCCCTCTGGTTTCCTTGAGGGACTTAATCATGGCAGCTTCGGTCTGGAATAATTGAAGGGCTTCATTCTTGATTCTTTAAGATCTTTCCTTGGGGGTTCTGAATTTCCTGGTTGTACATATTGCTACCCCAGCAGAGGATCCATTCACCAGAGAATAGAGCACTGTCATTTTATCCAATTTCATTCTAAGAATTGTGAATCTAGATTGCTCTATTTTTTCACCATAATGAGAATGTAATAAGAGAGGTTAAGTGTGTACATATACCAATGTAGAAACTATATTTTTCTCTCTCATTTAATCATTGAACTATTTTGATTACACTGTCATAAAAGCTCAATAAGAATTAATAAAATTTATGTGATTATTGCATTGCCTTGATGTTCTTATATTAAATAAATAAATAAGAAATACATAACTTTATTGTCATTGTACGTGTATACACAGTATACCTGTACAACGAAATTCATTTAACACTCAAAGACCAGGTCAAACACACATAATCCCCAAACACACTCCCACCTACCACAATTCTTCACCCCTAAACCATCCAAACATCCACACAACAGACCAAGTAATACTGTCCAACAGCTCACTGATGATGGCCCTTTAGTTCATTGTTGAGTACAATTATAGCTCTGGGATAAAAACTATTCAGAAAATGTGTGATCAAGTTTAATTGTTCTGTATCTTCTGCCAGAAGGCAACAGTCCAAAAAGATTGTAAGCAGGATGGGAAGAGTCTCTGAGAATGTTATGCAACTTTCTCAAACAGCGAGATTTGAAGATGTCGTCCAGGGCTGGTAGCTGGAGTCCGATGATATTCTGGGCAGTTTTAATGATTCTCTGTAGAGCTTGTTTGTCCGCTACAGAGCTGCTCCCATACTATGCAAGAATGCCGTATGTCAGGACACTCTCAATGGTGCTGCGATAGTAGGACAGAAGTAGATGCTGAGATAGATTTATCTTCCTGAGCATTTTCAGGAAGCACAGCCTCTTCTGTGCCTTCTTCACAAGCATGTTAGCATTCATAGTCCATGAGAGGTCCTCCGAGATATAAATGCCCAGAAATTTAAAACTACCCACAAGCATCACACACAGAAGTAATTACTTTCATGCACACATGCATGGACACATAATTTCCCTGCATGTATCATTTATTACAAATAATCATAATATTACAATGAAGAATCTTTAGTTGTATGTATGCTGCTCAATGTTAACAAGAATGGTCCCTTTTACACCTCTTTCAAACCAATGATCCTCTCTATCCAAAATATGGACTTTGCTGTTTTCAAAAGAGTGATCTTTGTCTTTCAAATGCAGATGGACAGCTGAATTTTGTCCTGATGGGTTTGGTCTTCTATGTTGTGCCATGCACTTGTGGAGTGGTTGTTTTGTTTCACCAATGTACAGATCTGTACATTGGTGAAACAAAACAACCTGCACCTATTCTCCATCCTTTTTTAAAAAAATTTGATTTATATGCCGCCCTTCTCCGGAGACTCAGGGCGGCTTATAATGCGTTAAGCAATACTTCATACTTTTGTATATTTATACAAAGTCAGCTTATTGCCCCCACAAACTGGGTCCTCATTTAACCTACCTTAGAAAGGATGGAAGGCTGAGTCAACCTTGAGCCTGGTAGATTCGAACCTGCATCCTTCCCCCAACCCCTGCCACCATCACAACTGATGAAGTTTCTTGGATGAGAAATGAAACGTTTTGTTGTTCTTTCTCAAAGAAAAAACAGTCCAGTTGCCTTTTGTAAAAGTACTTTTGAGACAACTGTGACCTGGATGATTGAGAATTTCCACAGACAACTGAAGACTGTTAGCTTATGAAGGTAATGCCAACTTTTAATTAATTAAGCCAAATGGATAAACATCCATTGAAAAGAAACATGAAAAATGTTTCATGACCCCACTCACTAACAGAGTGGAATAAATAATATTTAACACAAGTCTTTAAAATGGAGATTCTCAGTCATCCAGGTGATGGTTGCCTTTAAAATGAGAACTGACTGAGATGATTGTTCAAGATAATATGGTATTTATTTATGATGGTGATAGATTTCATTGGCAAATAAAGTTAAATTTACATGCCATGATGCTCATTGGACTGTAACAATGACGGTTCTTCAGGTTTAGATTATGGATCACTTAATGGCATCATTATCTTTCTGCTCCACTTTTCATATATGTTCTAGTGTGTCAGCATTGGTTGGGAGTTTGGCTTTAAGAGGCATGGGAGGGAGGGAGGAAGGAAGGAAGGAGGGAGGGAAATTATAGATTCTAATTATCTGATTCCCAACACACTTGTCTTTGAGGGGTCCTTGGCACTTTCTGAGTTTGGTTGTTTTCTTGCAGATGTTTCATTACCCAAACTAGGTGGTATAATCAGTGTTAGTGATAGCACTAGCATTGATGATGTTACCTAGATTTGACAATGAAATGTCTGCAAGAAAACAGCCAAGCTCAGAGAGCACCAAGGACCCCTCATTTCAACCTTGAGCTACAAATATTCTCCTTTATTGGTACACTTGCCTTTGTTTTTCAAATTTGTTGGGGTTTCAGCTTCATAGTTGAATTCATAGTTCATATCACATAGTCCCAGCCAAAAGACAGGGTTTCCTTTTGACCTCAATCCACTGGCCCTTATTTCGTGCTCTTGCAATTTATATTTTCAGTTCAACTTTTGGCAATATATCATCATTTGTGTCAACCCATCGAGAGATATTTTCTTGTTACAGTGTGACTAATGGTACTTTTGGGGCTGAGAGTGATTGAATGACTTTAGTAGAACAATTCCTTCAAAGAGTCCAAGACCGCAGAAGCTTTTTTGTTTCTTTAATATGTGCAAGTATATTCACAAGTATTAGGGTGGGGAAAAACAGAACAATATCCACCAGTGTGTCCAAACTTCCTGGTAGAAAGTCTCTCCTTCCCTCCTGTTATGCCAAGGCACTAACTTTCTCTATTGCTCTCCCAGAACTACTTGCTAGCAACCATCAACTCTGTTTTTAAACTACAATTTCTGCCCCCTCACACACTTTCTCCTTCCTCCCTGCTGCCCAGTTTTTCATTAAGAGATAAGAATGGAACTGGCCAAATTATTTTGGAGAATGTTTAGGTTTTCATTGTGCATCTTTTTTGGACCTTGTCAGTCTTCTCTCTGCATATCCATTGCAAGATGCACTTCCGTCTGGGGCTTCTGTCCAGCCCTTCCAGGTCTGTGGCTTCCCCAAAGTTTCGAGGCAGCCAACTCTCCATCTACCTTGGGTTTGGGGTGAATCACATCCCTCTGTGGCCTGGTGTTTGCTTCTCTTCACCAGGGAAGCTTCCAGGCAAAGTCTTCAGACCTTTTCTCCCTCTAGAGCCAGGAAACAGCAACTGCTCTCACCAGTGACCCAGTAATTCAAAGCAAGTCTCTGTCCAGCCACCAATTTCCTGCAGTCATTCCAAAACGCTTTCTGCCTTTCTGCATCAGAGCAATGCAACTCAAAACTTGGCAATCTCTCTCTCTCTCTCTTCTCCCTCCACATGGTTCAAATCTCCAGAATTTCCCACAGCAACTAAAGAGGTAGGTTCCCCCTCCCCAGGGTTGTAAAACCCCAAAGCTTGTATATTACATTTGGCCAATGAGAATCTTGCTTCCATCTGCCCCACAACAGTCCTGGCAAAAAGCCAGGGCAGCTCATCTGTTCTCCTAACAGCACAGCTGCCCTCCAAGGTCATACCTGAGCTGCTTCTCCTTGCTTTGTTTCATTTTTCCCCCCTTTCCTGGCTCCCACCAGCAAAGCAACAGCCAGTCCAGTCACAAAGCTATATACCACACTTCTCCAGGACACCTGTCTCTACTCAGGCCTGTCTGGTTTCCCAAATTGCACCCAACACCATTGAAATCAAGTCTATTCACCTTGTTGCTGATTATTTTAATCTTTTCCATCCTTCCCAGCCTTATGAACATCTCCAAAATTATCCAAAGGGCAGACTTTGCATAACATACCCAAAATGAGCCTGGTTGTTTATATCTTGAGTAAGGAATCTAGATTATTTTGTCCTATCTTGGCTATCTATGGTTTTCTCAAGAGTATTCTCCAACACCCTAACATTCAAAAGTGTCAATGTACTTTCTATCCTGCTTCTTCAAAGTCATATTTTTTACTTCCATACAGCGTCATGGGGAAAACCACTACTTGCATAATTCTGATCTTGTAGGTATCAACATGTCATTGCATCTCAATATCTTTTTCAAAGCCTTCATCGTTACTCTGTCAAGTTCTAGTATGCAGCATATTTCTTAATTGGTGGTTCCTTTATTGTTGACGTTGATCTTGAAAGGCAAAAGGTCTTCACCACTTCAGTGTCTTTATTTTCACTTCTAAGACTGGTTGTTCAATCTGTGGTCATCAATTTGGCCTTCTTTATATTTAACTGTAGTCTCCTTTATTTTATTGTGCCTATTGAGCAAGTGATTGATATTCTTTCCTTCAGTTTTAAAGCCATATTCATTTTCGTTCAACCCAGACTCTCTCAATATATATTTATCATATAGATTAAATAAATAATGTGAAAGTATGCAGCCTTATTCCTGCTCTTTATTGGAGGATATACAATAGCAGAGATTCACAACAAGGAGGTGCAGTTGTTGTTGTTGTTTTTACAATGACTGAAATTATTTCTCTCTGTTTCTGCACAATATGGAAATGGACAGAAAAGAAACAGCTCTTGTATGAGTAAAGGAGAATGGGCATTTTGTCTTCTGTTCAACAGATCTGCCACAAGAGGTCACCATACATTCATCTAACTCAGATAACATGCATGAAACAGTTTAAACTAGCATTTCTCAATCTCAGAAATTTAAAAATGTATGGACTTCAAGTCCCAGAATTCCTCAGTTCCTGAGGCTGAGAAACATTGACTTAAACATTAGTATAAAATAATTTGAGAGGATTCAAAGCTCATAGTAACTTCCTATACTTCTGAAACTGATTGACTTTTTAAATAAAAATATGTATCTTTAAAAAGTGTCCAAATTATTCTGAATGATGCCTTTGCTAGAGGTCTTCAGTCACTAACTCCTGAAGTAATGTCCCAAAGGTGCTTTTTTTCAAGAGGCAACTGGACTTTCTTGCTTTTCTTTGAAGATGTTTCTCTTCTCATCCAAAAAGCTTCTTCAGCTCTTGGGTGAGCTTCTTGGATGAGACAATCATGATCTGGATGACTGAGAATCTCTACAGACATCTTGAGGTAATGGAAACAAGTATAAAATGTATGGTCCTACAGTGTGGATAAAGGCATATGCTGCCTGGCTCTAGTTCATTTGCTGTGATTGTTCTTGGTACTCTATGGCCATTACCCATATTTGTGTGGCTATCTGTTGTGTTCAATGTGGATAGAGTTGCTTGGGTTTTTCAGCCCATAGGATATTTCAAGTGACTATAGCAGTGTTTCTCAACCTTGGTAGCTTGAAGATGAGTGGACTTCAACTCCCAGCTGCTGGCTGGGGGATTCTGGGAGTTGAAGTCCACCCATCTTCAAGCTACCAAGGTTGAGAAACACTGGACTATAGGGGTCAATTGGCTGAGAATTCTGGGAATTGCAGGTCCAGGATGGGTGGGTGTTAGACTGGAGAAGACTGATCTATGCCTATATGCAAAGATGCCGGAGACGACAATGGTATTTCACTTAGAGCGAGAAAGGGTCTGCTCCAACAATCAGCAAAATGTCTTGGTGGAATGTGTCTGTTGCCACAGGCTTGCCAGATGCGTGGAAATTTGTCTAATTTTTATTAACATTAATAAAAATAACTAAAATAACTTTTGTAAGCTATGAATTAACTTTAGCTAAATTAGCTGTACCGTTGCCTTCAAGGAGTAACATTTCTTTGACATCTGGCAGCAAGAGCTAGACAGTTAAACCACAGGCTGACCACAAACTTCTCTTATAGACTAGCTGACAGGATGCAGCTTTAACATTGGGCTAAGATGGATTGCAAGTGAGCCCATTACTGCAGGGCTGTCAAACTCCAGGCCCGCGGGCCAGATGTGTCATGCACTGATCACACCCACACCCAGTTTAGAAAGGGGGGGGAGTCCCAGTATGTCATGTGACACTGCCGTGACGACATGAGTTTGACACCTCTGCATTACTGGAATGAAGAAAGGTGATGTGATATTTAGCTTAAGGAGTGGTTGGGGTGTCTGGACAAGGGTCTGGAGGTGAACAAAGTTTATCATTAGCACAGTAAAACATGTCTAGGGTAGTCAACGTATATGATAATGAAGTGATATTAAAGTATTATGGGATGGCTTTTCTTTATGCACATGCTTATTTGTACCCTATGACTATCATTAAGTGTTGTACCTTATGATTCTTGACGAATGTATCTTGTCTTTTTATGTACACTGAGAGCATATGCACCAAAGACAAATTCCTTGTGTGTCCAATCACACTTGGCCAATAAAGAATTCTATTCTATTCTATTCTATTCTATTCTATTCTATTCTATTCTATTCTATTCTATTCTATTCTATTCTATTCTATTCTAATCTACCCTACCCTACCCTACCCTACCCTACCCTATTCTATTCTATTCTATTCTATTCTATTCTATTCTATATCTAGTCTAGTCTACTCTATTCTATAGTCTATGTTTGTGACTGCCATGTAATTTTGTAACCAATGAGCAATTTCTTACTTTTGTCTCCTGTAGGTAAATTGTATAAAAACAACTGTGTCTAGTTTTCACTCCTTAGATGTGAAACTCAGAGGACTCCTCTTCTGCTTCTGTACAGAAATAAAAGAGTTTTGTCTTTCCTTGACACTGTGTGGAAATTGGCTTCTTCGCAGGTTCCTGTACATAACCATCCTTATGGCTTACAGGCTTGTCTATGGTTTAATGGCCCTTACTGCTCCTTAAAGTTCCTTCTTCTGTTGTTTCCCCTGATAGACCCAAATCTTGCCTTCTTATTAGTTGATCATATATCCTTAGTTAACTTTGAATGATCTCAGAATCTAACAGTTAGACCTGGTTAGTATGTGGATGGGAGACCACCAGGAAATGCCAGGACTGGGCTATAATAGGACACACACACATCCATCACTCTTGAAGAAGACAGTGACAAAGAAAACTAGATTGGCACACTTATCAAGTTACTTAGAGTTGCATTTAATTTATGGAAGACTTTTTCTCACCCATAAGCCATGCTTCTTTATTAGGGCAGCCACTAATGTAGGGCCAAAATGGGTGGGTGGGGGGGACACCTGATATTTTAACTGCTACACCAAACTGACTCTATTTATTTGCATGTATCAATGTATATCCTATACTTATATTAAAATAGAAATACAATTTGTCAGACCATAATGGAGAAGTATTCAATCTAAATGACAAAGATTGAAATGTTGGTGTTGTAAACAGCTTGGAGAATTTTACCCATACTTTAAATATTATATTTGAAATGAGATATGGTACAACCCACCTATAACACATTTCCAACATTATATTATTCTACTCATTTATTTCTAAAATACTAAAATAAATAGGTAAATATATCAGAGATGGGTAAATGCAGTTTCTAAAAATCAAATCAGTACATATTGAACATCTTCATTTGATCTTTTTGCAAAGTAAGTTATACAACATAACATCAATTTCTTTTCTCTCCTTAATAAAGGCATTTCCTTAGTATAGTTCCTAAATAGCTCTAAATTGTAGCTTTAAAATGTGATGTATTTGTTTCCCAATCAAATATTTTACTAAAGAGGTTTGTACTCTCTGTGAACTTTAAGCAGTGTGGGGCTGGCCCAAATAAACCTTGATTGTTTAATGAAGTACTTAAACAACTGACCTTAGACATCCCTTCAACTGAATTGATTGTATTAGAATGGCAATTACCTTCTAAACTGCTACATTGTAGCTTGGTTGACTTCATTTATGACACCAATTAAACAAGCCCCAAACGTTAATGTTATTTGTTCCCTCTTTATGAATTAGGATGAAGTTCAGATAATGTTCATTGCCAGGGAACTGCAAAAGTTAGGAAGTTGGGCACATCTATTTTCCCAGAATCACTTCTGCAAATCTGTGTAAAGTGAAACTGAATTGAAGCTGGAATGCATTTTACAATATAGAACAGTGATGGCTAACCTTTTTGTCATCGCGTGCCGGGTGGGGGAGGTTCGTGTGCATGCGTGCCCATACCCCTAATTCTATGCGCCCCGCCCTGCGCATGCTGTCTGGAGGCTGGGGACAGCAAAAAATGTCACTTCCTGTTCAACCAGGAGTTGGGAAATGGGCCGTTTCAGGCCTCCGGAGGGCCTCCGAGGGGGTGGGGAAGGCTCTTTTTGTCCTCCCCAGATGCATAGAGAGGATCTGGAGCCATGTGAGAAAGAAACCGGCCCTTCCCTACCTCCTCCCAGACCCTCTGGAGGCAGGAAACAGCCTGTTTCTCTACTTCTGGTGGGCCCGGAAGGCCCGAAAATGAGTTGGCCGGCGCGCACATGCACGCCAGAGCTAAGATGGTGTACCCACTGATATGGCTACGTGTGTGTGCCATAGGTTCACCATCATGGATATAGAGGATTGCATTTGAAGTTAGGGTACCTTTACTGCAGGGGTCAGAGTACTGATGCTATGCCAACCAGATGACAAGACTCCCTTCTAAAATTTGGTCTTGGCATTTGAAACCCTAAAGGCCATGTAATGTTGGCTGGGACAAGGGAGTTCCAGATTCAAGTTTGTCATGGAGCAAACTAAGTAAGTTTGGGTCAGTTAATATCTCTCCATCTGTTGTGAAGATCAACTACAAAGAGGCACCCTTATATGCTGCATAGCACTTCTATCCAGATAATAAAAGGAAGGATGGCTACATTAACTGTTTGAGACCATGCATATAACAAGCCAAATTGGCCAGGTTTTATTTGCTACAGAGGGATACTGTTTTGATTCTTTCCAAAAGAAATTGGAACAAGAGAATGCCAGCAGGCCCTGTAGGGCAAAAGTCTCTGGAATGGTTGTGTTTCAGAGGGACTGTAGTCAAAAGTTTTTTGTCTGAGTTCAAATCTTTTTTTCCTTAAATCTGGCAAGCATTGAATTTGTTTTGATTTCTTAATTATTCATGATGATGACTGGTCCTATACCAGTGGTCGGTTGCCCCCGGTTCGCACCGGTCCTATAGAACCGGTAGTAAAACTGGCAGGAGGCTCCACCCACTGACCCTGATGTCATCAAAATGCTTCTGCGCATGTGCAGAAGCTTCTGCATTTGCGTAGAAGAGTGCACATGCACGCGAGCGAAGCGAGAATGCGCACGTGGCCCCATTGCGAACTGGTACTAAAGGTAAGTAGAACCCAACCCTGTCCTACACTATAGTTTTTACTTTATTGTATAAACCGTTTTAGGAAAAAATATTTTGAAACACAGCCTGAATCTTAGATATTTGAGAAAATAATATTACTACTCCTCCATTTGGAAAAAGATTCCAAAGCGAGTGTGCGTGCTCACGCACTCACATTTTTGGTGTGCAGTGAACCAGTGATAAAATTATGTGAAACCCACCTCCACTGAAGATCCTATTTCATTTGGAATTTAATCCCAAATTGATTGCCCTTTTAGCATTTCTCTTGATACTTCTCCAAAAAACATCCCTAAGAAGCCACATCTCTCTCTCCCTCTCCCTCTCCCTCCCTCCCTCCCTCCCCCCCTCTCTCTCTCACACACACACACACACCAGGGATGGGTTCTATTTACCTTTACTACCGGTTCGCAACGGGGCCGTGCACGTGCGCTCACTTCACTCGCACACGCACTCTTCTGTGCTTTCACAGAAGCATTTTGATGATGTCAGGGCTGGTGGGTGGAGCCTCCCACCGGTTTTACTCCCGGTTCTATAGAACCGGTGCGAACCAGGGGCAACCCAACACTGACTCACACCAGAGGTGGGATTCACTTACTTTCCCTACTGGTTCGCAAATATGAGTGTGCCCGCTCGCTTCACTCACATGTGCCACCTCTGCGCATCCGCACAGAAGTAGTTGCACATTACGTCTGGGTGGGTGGGTGGAGCCTCCCTCTGTCACCGCTACCGGTTCGCACAATCCAGAGAGAACTGGTTGAATTCCACCACTCACACACCCACACCCACACCCACACACACACACACACACACACACACACACAAAATTTAAGCAAATTTCCTTGTTTTAGAGACTTTAGAATCACAGGCTAGAAGCTACCTTGGAGGTTTTATAGTTCAACCTTCTGCTCAAGGCAGAAGTCCTCATACATACACAAGTTCGCAGACATCCCGGCTTTGGCTTCAAGAACTGCAGGCAGCCTTCCTTGCCACACACTTCCTCCTCCTGCCGCTGCAGGTGGGAGGCCCAAGAGAAAGCACCTGGTCTGGGCACACAGCCCTCCACGGTGGAGCCCTTCCTGGGGAGCAAAGCAAGAACTTACTGATTCATCCCAAGAGCGAACACCAGAGTGGTGGCGGCGGGGCTCCGGGTGGGCAGCCCTCAGGGTAGGAATTTTCTCTCAGGCCTCCCACCCATCAAGATGTTGCTTGATCTCATGGCCACTTCTTGTGGTGCTTATTGGTGTTGAATATACCTTGGGCACTCGAGGAGATGCTCCCTGTGCTCTCTGGGTCAGCAGCTATTTCTCTCCACTGCTGCTCTTGCTGGGAAAGCATCTTGCACAGCAAAGCAAAATTTAGCAGCTGTGAGTCACCGCTTTCCTCTAAGTGCCACCTGGAAAGCGGCAGAGAGAAGCAGCCAGGTTGAATGATGTTTCTCTCTGCCGTAGCACTTTTCGGATGGGATTTACAGAACCCAAAGTGGCGGCTCATGGCTGCTAAATTTTGCTATGCTGCACCAGACACTCTTCCAGCAAGAGCAGCAGTGGAGAGAAACAGCTGCCAACCCAGAGAGCACAAGAGCGTCTCCGTGAGTGACTGAGGCTTGCCCAACACCAAGGGCCGGAAGAACCGCCTGCAAGATCTGAGAGATGCCGGAGATACAACCTGGCTGCTTCTCTCCACTGCAGCACTTTCCAGATGGGACTTCTTACAGGTAAGAACCTTACCCAAACCACCGCACCTGCACCCATGCCACTCCCTGTGCCTGTGATGTCCCCCCATGGCCCTTTGGCTGTGTGCGGTAGGCCACAGGCCAGATAAATTGCTTCAGCCCAGGGGGTCATAATTTGAGGTCAGAGAGGGACATGTGGGCGGCATGTGGGCAGAGGCCCTGGGGAAGGCCAGAGCCAGGGACTGGAGCATCCCCTGACCCAAGGCGAAGGGGGACTGGGTGGCCTGCAGGCGCATCCCCTGAGGTGAAGATCATGCAGGCAAAAGGGCATGCAGGTGGCATGCAGGTGGAAGGATGGTGAGAACCAAGCCCGAAAGGTAGCTGAGCCTCGCTATGTCCACCCCGAGACAGCTCTTCGGGCACTTACCTTTGTAGGCAGCCATGGTGAGCAGAGCGGGCAAGGTGCGGAGACCAGCTGGGCCACGTGGTCTGGGCAAGCGAGCCATAGAGTAGCTGGGCGTGGCTGTGACTCTAGCCACTGGCCAAGGCGGGCGAGGTGAGATAGAGTGCAATGGGGAGGAGCGAAGAGGGGGCAGGGTGGGTGGGGCCAGCCAGTGGAGGGATTTGCCGGTCTGCCAAACTGCGCAGAATCATAACAACCGGTTTGCCTGAGCCGGTCAGAACCGGCAGCAGCCCACCTCTCGCTGACAGTAATATTTAAACTTCTGGCTTACTGTACCAACAACCAAAACAATAAAAATCCTATAAATAAAATAAGACTTTCTCATTACTAATACCACAAATCTTAACATCATCCAGGCAACTCTGTACCACAATCTTCCTGTGCTGGAAACTGGAATGATGTAATAAGGTTATGATGGCCCTTCAGGAAGAGCAGTGTAATTATTAATGGCACCATATCAATTTGAGGAGAGATGGTGTCCCTTCAGGGTCACAGCTGAGTTCGGTATTAATTACTATATTTTGAAATGAAAAGGAGAAGAGGAGAGAAGGTTTTGTTTCCCTGGTGATATTAAGCTGGGAGGATAGCATGGCAGTTCTTGTTGACTGAGAATTAAGACTGAAATGAAGCTTCTAAGAGATTGTCTGTCTTACCAAGATGAGGCCTAGTAAGCAGGGCCAGCTCCAGACTCTCTAGGCATTTTCTCTTCTTTTCTCACAGAGAAATGTGATTTAGAACATAGAATCATAAGATGGAATGGACCTTAGAGGTCTTCTAGTCCAACCCCCTGCTTAAGGCCAATTTCCCCCAAAGAGTCATAGTTCTTTAATTTTCTGTTATTTTTAATTCTGCAGCCGACTAACTTTCTAAAATTTGGATTAACTCCAACCATCCAATTAATTGACCTAAAACTGATGCAGAGTTTAAAATTTAAAATATTACTTTCTTCGGTAATTGGGGGGCACCTGCTAGCCAATCCACTGGTACTTCTGAAGGTGTAGTATCCCTTAAAGGGGTATGCACCAAGTTACTCATGACCAGGAAGGAAGCAAGAATAATAGAACAACAGGAAATTAGAAGCCTTTCCTTCATCAATTCCATCAAAATGTGAAAAAAAAAGAGAAAAGGATAGGAGGGAGAGATGAATGCTGTTGTTACCTTAAAAAATGATCCTCCAGTCATTTAATGCTAGAGAGAAAAGTTATCAGCCTGTGCAGGTCAGGCAAGTCATATTCTGGTTCCCACTATGCATATGGCAACAATTATATTTATAGTTATAATTAATAAATATAATTATAAATATAACTATACAACTATTTATAGTTATAGATATAGTTATGTTTATCCTCAAGCCAGTGAGCTGGCCCACACAGTGCACTGTTATCACTTTTCAAGGGTTTTCTTGATCAGGTTGTTTAGTTTCTCTATTGGGTTGGCATTTACTGGGATGTAAGTTTTTTTCTCTTCCAGTAATTCTTTGGCTTTCTGTATATATTGTAATCTGTCCATGATAAGCATGGTTTGGCCTTTGTCTGCTGGGAAGAAGGTGATTATTTGTCTTAAATATAATTTATTTATAATTATAAATAAATAAATTGTTGTATTTAACTTACGCCGGGTACCAAAATGTCTAGAGCAGGGCTGTCAACCTTGTGGCCTGTGGGCCGGATGAGTCACGTACTGGCCACGCCCACGCCCAGTTTAGCAAAGGGGGGTGGGGAAGTCCCGATATGTTACGTGATGCTGTCGTGACGATGTGAGTTTAACATCTCTGGTTCAGAGTGATTTCTGTAAGCATTTTTTCCTATGTCTGACCAATTCTTTCCTCTTCCTCCTGACAAGGCAGAGAGATTGGAGAGGAAGGGATTACAAGAGTGTAAGCAGGCACACAATGGAGAATACACATTGAGAGAAGTATATTTGGGGCTGCTGATGGCTACCATATTCTTTTTGATATGTATTCCCCTTATGTGTCTGTTTGCTCTATTAAAATCTCTTCTTCTCCAATGAATATAAATATAAATATGAATTCCTTTCTTGCTAATCTGGGGTGAACACTTCAAAATGTGGGGGAGTGAGGTAAATGAAAGCAGCCACAGGTATGTGATTTCTCATTTAGCAACTATTTTACTTAACAACAGAGCTACTGATCCCTACTGTGATTGATAAATGAGGACTACTTGTATACTCTGGGAAAAAGAATTTAATTATTGTGTGCAAACTAGAGCCCTTAAAAATCCATGTTTGCCACAAATTAGAAGGCCCAGCTTTTATTTAAAATGTTCCCCTTTCTTTTGCATCAGCTGCAGACCACAAACTGGAAGACACATATTGATTTTATGATAAAAGTCTTGAATGCCAGGGCATTTCAACTTATTATGCCATGCTTCATTTTAGAAAATAAATTTACCCCTTGCTCTTTTTATTTTCAAAGCACTTGAAATATAAAACAATAGTAAGTTATGCGTGCAGAGCGCTTTCTGACCTTTCTGACTTTCTTGATTTCTTTGCATTCTTCAGAAGTTCAAGGATTTCAAAATTGGTTCTGAGGCAAGTCCAGGCTCCAGTTAACTCCTCTTCCTGGATAGAAGAAAACACTTAGCTAAATGAAGACTGAAAATCTATCCGCTTGCCAATGAAGGGGGTTGACCTCTCCTGACTACCCTTCAGCCATGATCTGTTTGCACTGTTAACCTCAACCTATGGTCAAACTGATACTTGTTTCTGGTGCTGATAGGATGATGAGCAGTGATACCAGTGAGAGGAAAATATAGTTTGATGGATGTGCCCTGCACTTTTTGCATGCAAAAGACAAAACCAAGTTTCTTTTTCAAGTAACATCTACCTCAGACCATCTCTCTTTCTCTCCCCATTAATTTAGAATGAATGTACTTAATTTGCCTTAAGATTAAATGTTTTATGATCTTTACTGAAGAGATTTCTATGATGGTGGTAAAGCAATGCCCCATTGTGTTTGGTAGACTGAGAAGTTAAATCTTTAGGAAAAAAAAAGATGACTTCTAAAAAAATGGCCAGAGTTAATAAAATGCAGGTTGTAGCTTTAAGGTATCAGGCAAGGACCAGGGAGACCATTTCCCTCAGCCATAGAAGTCAGTGGTGGGTTTCAAATTTTTTTACTACCGATTCTGTGGGTGTGGCTTGGTGGGTGTGGCATGGCATGGTGGGTGTGGCTTGGTGGGTGTGGCAGGGGAAGGATACTGTAAAATCTCCATTCCCATCCCACTCCAGGGGAAGGATACTGTAAAATCTCCATTCCCTCCCCAATCCAAGGGAAGGTTACTGCAAAATCCCCATTTCCTCCCAATCAACTGGGATTTGGGAGGCAGAAAATAGATGAAGGTGGGGCCAGTCAGAATTTTTACTACCAGTTCTCCGAACTACTCAAAACATCTGCTACCGATTCTCCAGAACTGGTCAGAACCTGCTGAAACCCACCTCTGAGAGAAGTTCACTAAAATAATTCAGGGCCAATAACTTTTTGTCTCTTTCTCTCACAAGACAGAGAATCAAAGGGGGAAAAAAGAATATTAATGTCATAAACCAAATCAACAGTGCATTTGGTTAGCCTGGCTTTCCTGTACTGCTGCCCTTCCATTATGCAGGTAAAACTTTGGAGAAGGCCATATTAATTTATAAACTCACTTCATCATTTGTGGTTATGCTAGTAAAAAAACCCTCATCTCCTCATTTCTCCATTCTAATTTTTGAAAGCAAGAAACTAGGTGAGCATGTGTGTCCTCCCCACACCCATTCCTTCATGAGATTATTCCAATGAGATTATTTTTGGATCTCAGGAACATCATAGTAATATCAGACAAATGGATATGGCTAATTTTTCAAGTTTTAAATGGCTTCTTTCAATTGTTTTGTTTTTACACTTAATTTACCTTACATATTTCAGTTTCCATTGGAAAATGATGGGAAATGTGTGGTTTATTTTCTATGATTTTTCTGCCAAATTTCAACACAATTCCACGGCTGAGGACTGTACATGGCCTAGGGCTGTTGTGTTATGCCCAGAAATTAATTGTGAATGACGTTCCACCGAAAGGTGGAATCTCTCATAGGTTTTGCCCATCGGCTGCCAGTCTTTTTTGGTGCTGCTTCTGAGGAACTAAAGATGCAAAACCACCCTCCTACCCTTTTGGGATGCATTAAAGCAATGAAGGAAATGTCACTGACTTCATTTTTTATATACAGTCTGGTGAAAAAAAAGCAAAGCATCTGAGCCAAAATATGTTCATGAACGAGGCACAAAGTCCTAAATTCTTTTCTACTAGCGACTTGACTCCTGAGGTTACACTCTAGTTGAGAAGCACAATGCCAGGCTACTGGCATCCACTTCTTACCAGAATCTACAGCTGTTCTTGTCACCAGATGGTAGGCAGGATATGGTCACAGATAGTAAGTAGGGAAAACTTCATCATACAAAGCTTTTATTTCCATCCAAAGGCTCTGTTTTAACTTCTTGCTTTCATGGAGATTTCCTACTCCTACTCTTTTCTGAGGCTGAGTATTATTATGACAGTTTAGGAGGCAAACACTGCTACAGATAAACTCAGGTTTTAGAAGGAAGAAATTTTAAGCACTTGTGCAAGGGGTACTGATTATTCCTATCAGTAGTTTATATTCTGATAGTCACATTACTTCAACCCTATTTGAGTTTTAGTATTGCTACAAATCAACTTTATATTCTGCTTATATTCCTAAAAATATTTCTTTAATCCATAATAGGCAGTAGTAAATTAAAATAAGGAATCCATTTCTTGATGACCCTATAATGCCTTTTCTCCTTTTACTAGTGTTACATTATATGGTCATAAACAAATAATAAGGCATGATTGCATTTGGCAAATTAAACAAAACAGGATTTCTTCAAGGTTTCACTGTGGTGATGTGAACACAAACTTGTAGAGGCAGTAATATAGGTTTCTGGAACAGTATCATGATGACAATCATGTAAGTGATGCTTGTGATGCTACCTTGCCCCTGCTTGGCAGTGATCAAACTTTCTTGAAGCCAAAACAATTTGGAGTAATTTTCTATTGGCTCTCTTTCAATTTGACATCCTTTGAAGAGAACAGAACTGGGTGATCTACCTGTGGAAAATATATGTCTCAATTTTGCAAATATGCTTGACCTGGGTATTTTTAGGGGAGGAATGGACAAAGAACAAGTGACATCATGTGTGCCAATACACCATCATGCAAATCATTCAAATTATATTATTTGTATCATTTGCATGCTCCAAATGACATGCCTGAAGTTTCTTATGATGCCTGTGCTGGGATGCAAAATAATAAGGGATCATTTAAGTACAAACATCCAGCTATTTTGCAAAGGATAGGCAGGTCAGCCTGGGTCACTAAAAACAGAAGATACTCTTATGGCTCAGTGTAAAAGATTGTTGTCAACAATATTGCCTTCTATATTCTCTCTTATATCACCCAGCTAATGTTTTCCATGATTTTTCTTTGACCATGTTTCCTCCTCATGGGCAAAGGGAGCAAGTGACATAATGTCTTCATATACTGTATATGCATTGGTCACATAGTATGAACTGAAGAAAATTGCATAATTCTCATCATATGCAAAAATCATCATGATGCATGGAATGTCATCATGGTTTGTACTGGATGTCTTTGCTTCTCTCAAATTTCTGAAGCTAAAATTTACCTAGCACTTACCCAGCACCCTGTTTCCCAAGCTGTCTCCCACTAAAAATGTACGAAATAATAATACTGCATATCATTATTTTTGGGCAGTTCAGTATAGTGGTTAATGTGCTGGCCTAGAAACCAGAAAACTGTGAGTTCTTGGCCTCACTTAGGCATGAAAGCAGGCTGAGTCACTTCAAGCAAGTCATTTTCTCTCAGCCCAACCAATTTTATTGGGAAGTTATTGTGGGTAAAATAGGTAGCAGGAGTATTAGGTATGTTCACCATCTTGATCAAAATATGTATTTTTAAAAAGGTGGCTTAAATAGCACCAATAGTAATAGGGGCTTTGGGTATAGTCCCAAAACAACTGGAACATCACTTGAAGTGTTGACAAATTCACCATCGGTCAACTGCTCAGAACACTTACATCCTGCAACAATACTTCTAGCACAATCGAACATCAACATCTGTCTGTCTCAGGTTCTTGGGAAGGACTTGATAGGTAGATAAAAATGCCAAATCCAGTCTGAACATCCAGCTGACTATGCAACAAACCCTAAAAAACCAAGTGTCTATATAAAGATGACTTACAGAATCTTCTAGTGTCTTCCCAGCTACTGTTGTGCCAAAATAACAGAAAGACTTTATATCATTTCGGTGTGCTTAGGTGATGCTCTAAAGCAGTGGTTCTCAACCTGTGGGTCGGTACCCCTTTGGGGGTCGAATGACCCTTTCACAGGGCTCGCCTAAGACCATCGGAAAACACATATTTTCGATGGTTTTAGGAATAATTTTATGGTTGGGGGTCACCACAAAATGAGGAACTGTATTAAAGGGTCATGGTATTAGGAAGGTTGAGAACCACTGCTCTAAAGGCAGACTATTGGCCTAAGACTCAACTTTCCTTACTTCTGTGTGCCAAAAATTTGGGGGGCTCTTAGATGACAGACAAAAGTGTTTTTGCCATCTCTTTGCTGCCATTCGGATTTTTGCAGCTCAGATCTGGAAGTCCTAATCTTTCTCCTGTTTCTAACTGGGAATTGGGTATTGTTCGATTGCTTCTCATCCTGAGCTGAAGAAGCTTCTTGGATGAGAAGCGAAACGTCTTCAAAGAAAAAAACCCAGGAAGTCCAGTTGCCTCTTGAAAAAGCACCTTTGGGACAACCATGATCTGGATGACTGAGAATCTCCACAGAAGTATTGCTCAATCATTTATTTCAGAACAAACCAAAAATATTTAAAAAGATGTCTAAGTATTTTAAGGGATACTTCATTGCCCCACCCCAGCTTCTTAAAACTGCAAATATCAGAATTCTCAGCTACTATAGGAATTTAACGCATAGTTGATCCCTCCTATGAAACGACTACTAGTTTAGGGAATGCTGCCCTATCTAGCCTTCAATTGTATTATTTGTTTTCCAATCTGGGTAGAATCCAGAAGTGATTGGTTTCTTATTGCATTTATATTGGTTTAGCTCATTTGACTTCCAGGGGATTAACTTCAGTGCAATGATGCAGGATTAAATACTTTGGGGATCAAATTGCCTGTCACTTAAGCACCCAAGAAGACCCAGTCTCTGTTTGAGAGCGACTACGTTTTGAGAATGCTTTCTTTTAAAGCCAAGGACAACAAGAGGATAAGATTTCACTTCTGTATTGGATTTCCGAAACTGATTCTTAGCCAAAGCAAACTCTTTCTAATGCTTATCATTGTAACAGAGAAAACAAGTAGAAACCTGTCACATCTGGAACAATTGAAAACCTCCCAGTGTTCCCCCATGCATTTTATTGCCTCTCAGATGAGCTGCTGAACAGTATTTGAGGTGAGTTGCAGAATATTTTTATTGCATTTTTTAGAAAGAGCTTATTTGGAGATTTGAGGTAGCAGAAATGTAATAAAGATCGTAACAGACAAGACACAATAGGATTATTAAAATAATCCCTCGTGGGATAATACAATTACTTTAAACTGAATTTTAACAGTGGATGTTTTTAATCACCTTCTAAGTTTGACTTTTCTACATTGCTTATCTGACAAGGCCTACACTTGTAGACATCAAAACTCTATACCCAATTTAGAATAATCCATCTGGCACAGAATTCTAAGTAGCTTTTCTTCTTCTTGATTACTTTGCAGAATTTTTTGTAATTTGCATTCTCTTGGCATTTATTAAATGATTGCAACCAATGCTTGATGAAGGAAATAAGGAAACAGATGGAGCAGTTTTTATTATCTTGTGACACAAATTGATCTGGGATAAACAATATAATTAAAATATTCTGTTAATGTGAAGATTAATGCTTGCATCCCAGTATTTCTATTAAGAATGCAAAACCACCTTTGCAGTCTTCAATGTCATTTTCTTAGCTTTGGTGTGTTCTACTTATCAGTAACAAGTGAATTAGGATTACTTAAATTCAAGGACTTAACTGGATTGTTACACACACACACACAAAAGCAGACAGCATACCAAATTCATCTAAATTTGGGAAATAATTTGCTTAGAGATGTTAGAGTGAATAATGTCTTTACCGTAAGTACCATTCATAGGACACTTGCTGCATTTTCTTGCATCCTAGTTAGGAATATTTGAAACACTAGTAGGAATGTAGAGGGGTTTTAGCCACAATAAAGGAGGGTATTATAGAAAAGAGAAATTAGGAAAGAAATTAGCCACCTTCTCTCCCTGTTTCGAATTGGGAAAACGGTTGGCTGCCTTTAAGAGGGCTCAAATGTTCCAAAGAGAGCAGGGCTAAAATATTTTATTTTATTTGATACCAAATTACTGAATAAAAGAAAAAGAGTTTTAAGTATGTGACCTCAAAATTAAGAAGTATAATAAAAAAGGGGGAAGGAGGAAGGAGAGAAAAAAGCCTGAGAAATTGCTATATAAAAATGTTCACAAAATGTGACCATATTGTCCCCAAAGTTTATTTGGGGGGGGGGGGGTTGTAGAAAAGAAAGCCTAATTCAAACATGACAAAAACAGATTTATTTTATTTTATTTATTTATTTATTTTATTAGATTTTTATTCCGCCCTTCTCCCACTGGACTCAGGGCGATGAACAGCCAAGAATAAAAACATCACATACAAAATTTAAAATTATTTTAAAAAAGAATTAAACAAATTTTGGCCCAATAAATTTAAAACACCCCAACTAAAATCAATTAACAATTAAAAATATCTAAGGTGGGGGGTGGGCGGTCAAGCCAGCCCGGCTTGATGAAATAAAAAAGTTTTAAGGGCACGGCGAAAAGCACGGAGATCTGGGATCCTACGTATCTCCGGGGGCAGGTCTTTCCAGAGGACAGATACTGTATCAACAATCCATTGCTGCAAATGGTATGCCTATTTGTCATTTTAGTGATATATAACAATTCTTAATCAGACCCTTCTGTTTCACAAATGAATATGGTAGCTATTAATATCTGATGATTTCCCCTATTGGGAAAAAAATGTCAACATATGGCAGTTGACCAAAAACCATATCAGCGATCTTACTGATATTAGCTTGGATTGGAACAAGACCCAACTATATGAGGTTTTTTTTAGCTTAATCGAGTTGGAAGGGACCTTGTAGGTCATCTAGTCCAAACCCCACCCAAGCAGGAGACCCTACACCATTTTCAACAAATGGCACTCCAATCTCTTCCTGAAAACCTCCAGTGATGAAGCTCCCACAACTTCTGAAGGCAAGCTGTTCCATTGGTTGATTGTTCTCACTGTCAGAAAATTTCTCCTTTAACTGAGTTAATTTCTCCATTAACTGAGTTAATGTTTCAACATTCCTCAGTTGCATCTTCATCAGGAAGGGAACAGTGATTCATTAAGATACAGTAGAAACAAAGTTTTTCCTCTCTGTATCTACCTCAATTTAGATTTGTAGGAAATTAACATCATGTTTTTTAAAGCAATTCACCACTGCTTTACCAAAAAGGGATATTTGGTCTCCTTAATTTGAAGGTCATACCCAGGTCCACAGACCAAATAAACAAGTAAACAAATAATTTTAATATGATTTTTCTGCAAAAAAAGTTATTTATTTAATAGCTGCAATTAATTTCTTCACATTCTCCTATCACTTTGAAGCAACAATGGCATCTGAACCAAATAGATGGAATAAGAAAATCCTTGAGTAGAATCAGCTGCCCAAAAGCACTAAATTAAAATTGTTTTTTAATTGTGCAAATATTTGTAAAATGGTTTCCTTAGAACAGAGTCGATCCAAACTAGCAAAATTTGTTTATCCAGAAAACCAATTTATTCACTTTTTGAAACCTAGGCGTATACTAATCAAGTAAGCTTTGGATCAGTAAAATAGCCAAGATGATACCTATCTACCTCACAATATTTCCCAGATATAGCTCATGGCATTAAATGAAGGTGCTAAAACTGATGCCATCCAAACACATAAGAGACACATATCGTAATAGCTGTCAGAGTTTCAATGGGGTAAAAATAAATTTCAAACTGAGCCCAACAGAGCTGAATTCTGAATATCCATATGTTAGCTAGTGGCAAAAGCTGGGATAAAGGTCCAATTATAAGCTATTTTCATCTGTGTAACAAAAATCTTGTCAGAAAAATTAATTCAATTTCCTTTAAATTCATTTGCAATAATGTGATGGAATGAACATGAGAAGGACTCCAACATGTAAATCTATTGAGAAGAAACTAAAGATCTGAAGATGGATCCACTTGATCACAGTGGAATGAAGAGTCAAAGACCAGCTCCTTGTAATTCAACTCTAGAAAAGGTGTAGATCTGAGATCACTCACAACCGCTCTATGCAGTTGCTTCTTGCAAGAAGACTGCAAGACAGTGATCTCTGTCAGGTTAGAGTCCTGGAAGACAAAGCGATAGTTATCTTGTTCAACCTACAGTTTGCACTTTTAAGGACATTGGGTTCCTGTGCTTCCTTTTCTAATCACATTTGTAAATTGCTTGTTAATTGGTTTTCAGCTATTAGGAACCTGTCAACCCAGGTAAATCAGACAGGAAAAAAAATTAGATGAGCTGATTCTACTTTCTTGTAAGTCTACATTAACAGAATATTGCAAATCTGAAAGTAAAAATCTTTCCCTGCCACCTTTATCTGCCTGATCAATTAGGGCGGATCCTTCCTAAGTTTCTTCCTCTAACCATTAAGCTACTGAGAGTTCCCCTTTCTTTTGTCTGATCATTTCCTACGCAGTATCTCTTCTCTTTATTCCTGGAGGTAATTTCTACTTACTATTAGAGAACATACAGATCAACATATTTTACAGTACTGGGTGAGTTTCCTTCAATCCTTAGCAAAAGAACTTTAAAATACAAGTAGCAAATAGCAAAAGGGTGACTGAAACTTCGGTTTTAAAAAGTTGCAAATAGACTAAGGATCTAGATAAATTTGAAATAAGATTTTGGAATTAATTATTTTCCATAAAAAATACTTTTGTTTTGAATGTTTTTTTAATGGTAGGCTGGGACTTTGCAAATTGGACACTAGAGGGAACTAGAAGGAACTAGAGTTAATGGAGCAAAATATTTTAACATTGGACCAACTGAAGGATATTTTTTTAACAATGAACCCAGGAGTGAATTTTAACAGGAGTGTCTGCCTCTATAAATAGATTGTGTTCAAAACATGTTTTGGAAGATTTTCCAGATAAAACAGACTGATCTGAAAGTGGATTTAAAAATGACAAGCTGCAAGAATAATATGGAAAAAGATGCTACACCTATCATACAAAAGAGACAGACTGATTATTTTAATTGAAAGGGATATACAAATAACAAATCACAAAAGTGACATGGATAACTTTCATATATTAGATTCACAAAAGAGAATGAAAAGAAAGTTTTAGGACATTATTTGAAGGAACTAAAGAGCAAGGTTATTAAAAGTAAAAGACAGGACTATAAATTTGGTTTATTCAAATATAAAGTTGACTTTTCTCCCCAGCTCTCCCCTTTCCCCTTCCCTTTCCTAGTTTAGCCTTCTGACCTGGCATTTCCTGGCAAAAATATTAATGGTAAGATTACAACAAAAACATAAATATGTGTGCCTTGGTTAGACAATTAGCAGAGATGGGAAAATTGAGAAATTTTAAGTTTTGAAAATTCTGTAGAAGGTAGTGGGGGAATTACATCAAAGTGATAGTCAAATGTGCCAGGCAAAAAATAAAGATGAATGCTGTATGAATAGATTGTTTAAAATGTGTGGTAAAACAATATGAGATAAGAATGAGTATTTGGTGAAATTTGCCAAAGAGGAAACCCTGCCCTTTGATTTTCTCCCCATTGTTGGAGACTTGGCAGTGTTGGCTTCAATGAATTTTTAAAAAGCTGAGGAACATTTGTGTGGACATCTCAAGGAAGCCAGTGTCCAGGACTTTGGAAAACTTCTGTATTAAAGTACTACTGTTGGCAAGTAGCCAGTCTGCTTCAGCTGCCCAACTTCACATGATTAGCTAGGGCACAATCTGTTTCCTTTTACGGTACTTGGGTTGTTCTCTCTCTCCATAATCTAATTATATGTGTCTAGGTTGCAATCTGTTTTCCCCTGCTCATTTAATTTTTAAACTGTAGACCAGGGGTGAAATGCTCCCGGTTTGGACCGGATCACCTGATCCGGTAGCGATGGAGGCGGGTGGTTTGGAGAACCGGTAGCAAAAATCCCTGCCCACCCCCCCATACCCAGCTGAACCGCACAATCATCAGAGGGTTTTTTTTTTTAACTTTTAAAGGCATTTTTTCTACAACCTCTTTGGCCGAAAAAATGCTTTTAAAAGTAAAAAAAAAAGCCTCTGATGATCCAAGCTGAGTTGCCTGATGGTCAGAGGCATTTAAAAGAAAAAAAGCCTCTGATGATCAGGCAACTCAGCTGGGATCGTCAGAGCCTTTTGAAAGCATTTTTTTGCATGCTTTTTTACATGTTTTTTTTCCTTTAAATGGTTTTAAAAATTAAAAAAAAAGATTAGTCATGCCCACCCAGTCACATTACCCCCCCCCCCCAAGCCATGCCCACAGAACCGGTAGTAACAAATTTTAGATTTCACCACTGCTAAAGACCTATTTAAACTGTTTATGTTAAAATGCAATACAGGCAGCCCTCGACTTTCAACAGTTCATTTAGTAGCCATTTGTAATTAGAACAACACTGAAAAAAAGTGACTTATGACCATTTTTCACACTTACAATCTTTGCAGCATCCTCATGGTCACGTGATCAAAATTCGGCCGCTTGGCAACTCTCATGTTTATGACGGTTGCAGTGTCCTGAGGTCATTTTGCAGCCTTCTGACAAGCACACTCAATGAGAAAGCCAGATTCACTTAACAACCATGTTACTAATTTAACAACTGCAGTGTTTCACTTAGCAGTTATAACAAGAAAGTTGTGGCAAAACTCACTTTACAACTGTCTCACTTAGAAATGGAAATTTTGGGCTCAGTTTGTGGTCATAAATCAAGGACTACCCATATATATTCATATTAAAACCCAGATCTTACAAACTGCATCCATTTATAGTGTCTGCTGTTTCTTTAGCCTATAGTAATCAAAGCAGAACCTTCCCCATAAACTTCTCAAAAAACTTCCCCATGGACTTCTCAAAACGGACAATGTGGAAATAGGTAAACCCACGGTTTTTGCCCTGGTCTATATTTCCGGCAGAGATGCTTCCCCAAAGGCAAGGAACCCACCCCTGGTTGCTTAAATTTTTTTTTAAAAAAAAGATGATTGCGTGTGGAGAAGTCTGAATTCATATGAATGAATAACGAAGAATTTTGGCTGCTGAACTCAGCCTGGGTCTTGAATTTAGATAATAGAAATGTATCCCAGAACAAAGGATAGTTTCTGTGTTAAAGCATTGGCTACAGTTCCCAATTTTTCAACATTAACCATGACACATTCTTCTCTATTTTTGCCCTGGTATATCCTTCTCAATATCTAATTATATTTGCCTGAGTTACAATCTGTTTGGCCCTGCTCATTTAATTTAAATAAACACATATTTATGACTCAGATTGATCTTCCCATATGTTTCTTCATCATGTCAAATTATTTTTAAGTTGTGAGACAAATAAATAGGATGTGGGAGGAGGGGCAGACAGCAGTCTCAGAGAAGCAACAAATACAAAATTGTGAAATGTTTCAAAAATGCCCTGATTTGATGTGTCTGCTGGCTGGTGTTGCACCAAGTGGGGGATGGCAAAAGCAGAAAGCAAAAGAGGGTGTATTTATCAGGAATGCCACCCCTGAAAATCTATACATTGTTTAGTTGGAAGTCATAACAGTGTTAAGGAATGCAAAACAGTAGCTAATATTCTCTGGAGTTTTTTCATGCTAACACATCTATTGGTGGGAGTGCCTTAAATCAGTAGTGACAAAACAGCCAAAGTTATGTTTGAGATATCCAGGATATTGTTTGGGCTTTCAGGTTTCTCTACCTAAATACAAAAAGGCTAAAAAATCTTCCTGTTTGTTTTCTTTTCTGGAAGAAGATAGAGGAAAATGATCTAGATGCCCCTTTATGCCATCTCTTCTTCAGTATTTCAAGCCTTCTTTAGATGCGAAGTTAAGGAGCAAGATATACATTGCCTTGTTTACCACAGGGAACTAAGGCAAACTTCTTCATAAAGGAATAAGCTTTGATTCCACTGTTTTTTTCCTTCTGTATTCCCTTTTTCTCATTTTTTTCCCTTACTCCTTAAAAAAACTTATAACGTGGGACTAAGGAAGAAAAATTCTGACCTAGTTGTCAAATAAAGTGTTGGCTAACTAAAATTGTATGTCCTTGCCCCACTGCCAATCCCTATTAATGAGACAAGTGAACCTGTTGTCCTTTAATTATCTAGGGCAGGTAGCAAAAGAATTAGCAGATTCTCTTGGCACTATTTCCATTCCACTGAGCATCACCTGCTAGCAGGAAAACAACTACTAATTGCTCTAACTAATTTGAGGTGAAGCAGGGTTGGGTAAATTTAGCTGAACACTTAGTGAGGCAGCTTTTGCTGCCTGTCAGGTTGTATGATTAACAGGTCATAGGCATGAAGAGGCTTTCAAGGTGAAATGGGAAGGAAATATTTCAGTTCTCTTTTCCAACCTTGTACAGGTAGCTCTCGACTCACAACCACCACTGAGCCTGAAATTTTTGTTGCTAAGTGAGAAATTTGTTAAGTGAGTTTTGCCCCATTTTACGACTTTTCTTGCCACGTCTCTGCTTTTTAGTATGCTGTCTAGATTTATGATAGTTTTCCTCCCCAGGAGCAAGTGTCTTTTAATTTCTTGGCTGTAGTCCCGATCTGCAGTTATCTTGGAGCTCAGGGAAATAAAATCTGTCACTACCTCCATTTCTTTCCCATCTATTTACCAGGAATTGAGAGGGCCCTGATCTTAGTTTTCTTAATGTTGAGTTTCAAGCCAACTTTTGCACTCTCCTTCTTTACCTGCATCAAGAGGCTCTTTAGTTCCTCTTCACTTTCTGCCATTAGAGTGGTATCATCTGTATATCTGAGGTTGTTGATATTTCTCCCTGCAATCTTAATTCCAATTTGTAATTCATCTAGTCATCACCTTTCTTGTGATGTGCTCTGCATATAAGTTAAATAGGCAGGGCGACAGTATACAGCCTTGCCAAATTCCTTTCTCAAATTTGAACTAATCAGTGGTTCCGTGTCCAGTTCTCACTGTTGCTTCTTGACCTGCATATAGGTTTCTCAAGGGACAAATAAGATACTCCCATCTTTTTAAGAACTTGCCACAATTGGTTGTGATCCACACAATCAAAGGCTTTAGCATAGTCAATGAAGCAAAAGTATATGTTTTTCTAGAACTCTCTAGCTTTCTTCATGATCCAGTGTATGTTGGCAATTTGATCTCTAGTTCCTCTGCCTCTTCAAAATCCTGCCTCTGGTAGTTCTCACTCCACATACTGCTGAAGCCTAGCTTGTAGGATTTTGAGCATAACTTTGCTAGCATGTGAAATGAGTGCAATGGTGCGATAGTTTGAACATTCTTTGGCATTGCCCTTCTTTAGAATGGGAATGTAAACTGATCTTTTCCAATCCTGTGGTCACTGTTGAGTTTTCCAAATTTGGCAAATTGAGTGTATCATTTTTACTGCATCATCTTTTAAGATTTTTAATAGCTCAGCTAGAATACTGTCACCTCCATTAGCTTTGTTGTTACTTAGCCTTCCTAAGGCCCATTTGACTTCACATTCCAGGATGTCTTGCTCGAGGTGACTGACCACCCTATCGTGGTTATCAGGGATGTTAAACTCATTCTTGTATAGTTCTGCCACCTCTTCTTAATCTCTTCTGCCTCTGTTAGGTCCCTGCCATTTTGGTCCTTCATATTTGCATGAAATGTTCCCTTCATATCTCCACTTTTCTTGAAGAGATCTCTGGTCCTCACTATTCTATTGTTTTCTTCTATTTCTTTGCACTGTTCATTTAAGAAGGCATTCTTATCTCTTCTAGCTATTCTCTGGAATTTTGCATTTAATTGAGTGTATCTTTCTCTTTCTCCCTTGCCTTTTGCTTCCCTTCTTTCCTCAGCTATTTGTAAAGCTTCCTCAGACAGCCATTTTGCTTTCTTGCATTTCTTTTTCTTTGGGATGGTTTTAGTTGCTACCTTTTATACAATGTTGCAAGCCTCCATCCATACTTTTTCAGGCACTCTGTCTATCAGACCTATTTCCTTAAATCTATTTTGGCACCTCTACTGTATATTCATCAGGGATATGATTTAGTTCATACCTGAGTGGCCTAGTGCTTTTCCCTACTTTCTTCAATTTAAGCCTAAATTTTGCAATGAGAAGCTCATGATCTGAGCCACAGTCAGCTCCTGGTCTTATTTTTACTGACTGTATAGAGCTTCTCCATCTTTGGCTGCAGAGCACATTGTCAATCTGATTTCTGTGTTGACCGTCTGGTGATGTCTATGTGTAGAGTCATTTCTTGTGTTGTTGGAAAAGAGTGTTTGCTATGACCATCGTATTCTCTTGACAAAATTCTACCAGCCTGTGCCCTGCTTCATTTTGTACTCCAAGGCCAAACTTGCCTGTTATTCCAGTTATCTTTTGCCTTCCTACTTTAGCATTCCAATTCTCCATGATGATAAGGACATAAATTTTTGGTGTTAATTCTAGAAGGTGTTGTAAGTCTTCATAGAACCTGTCAACTTCATCCTATCCAGCACCAGTGGTTGGGGCATAGACTTGGACTGCTGTGATGTTCAATGGTTTGCCTTGGATTCGAACTGAGATCATTCTGTCATTTTGGGGATTGTATCCCAGTACTGCTTTTCCTACTCTTTTATTGACTATGAAGGCTACCTCATTTCTGTTGTGGCCTGTCAGCGGCCTGTGTAGATTGTAGCTGATTCTGACAATGAGGAGGCTGGTGTGGTGCTGCGCCAGCAGCCTGTGCAGCTGGCACTCGAGTCGGACAGTGAGGAGGCTGGAGAAGATGTGGTGCCAGAGGCAGGGATTCAGCCAGGGCCTTCAGAACCTCCAGAAGCTCCTTTAAGTGAAGAGGACGAAGAGGAGGAGCCTCTTCTCAATGCACGGGCGCACAGAGCTGCCAAAAGGCAGAGTGGCTCCTCAGGAGGAGGTCTCCTCAAGAGTAAGGCTTGGGACTAATTGGCCACTCCCTTAGCCTATTGAAGGAGGAATGCCACTTGCAGCAAGCTGTAGGGAACAACTTTAGTTCAATCTCCTTCGCGGCTGGATTTTCTGCAAAATTGTTTCTGGGCTTTCTGCCAACTCTAGTAAGACTGTGATTACCTTATCTTAGAATTCTGGTAGGCTGTTAAGACAGTTTATTAACAGCCTTTGGTTGATAAAGACTAAGTTATTTGAGTAAAATAAGCTTTGTATAGAGTTTGTGTGTGCTGCGTTCTTTGGGGTCTGTAGCTGGGGCTGAACAATTTCTTCTGAAGGATTCTTGCCCACAGTAGTATACCTGTTACGTACGGATGCATGTACTAAGTTACATAGCTGCCGCGGATTGGTCGGAAACCGCGGCGGGAAATTGAAAGCACTGTCAGTGGCCAGAAGGTGGACAATGGAAAGGTTTAAAAGGCAAGCCTTGGCTGCCGCGTGTTGAGTCAATTTGGGAAACGCACTAAATAAAGAAGTGGTACAGATGTTTCGAGTCCAAGTAGTGCATCCATGGGCGAATCTAACAATACCTGATAGTCATCGGAATTAAATTCACCCATTCCTGTCCATTTTAGTTTGCTGATTTCCAAGATGTTGATGTTCAGTCTTGTCATTTCTTGTTTGATCATGTCCAACTTGCCTTGATTCATGGATCTTACATTTCAGGTTCCTATGGAGTATAGATCTTTACAGCATCGGACATTCCTTTCACCACCAGATACATCCACAGCTGAGTGTCCTTTCGGCTTTGACCCAGTTGTTTCATTCTTTCTGGGGCTTTCCATGGGGTTTTCATGGCAAAGATACTGGAGTGGGTTGCCCTTTGCTTCTTCAGCGGATCACGTTTTCTCAGAGCTCTCTGCTATGACCTGTCCATCTTGGGTGGCATTGCATGGCATAGCTCATAGCTTCATTGAGCTATGCAAGCCCCTTCGCCACAACAAGGCAGTGATCCATGAAGGGGGAGACTCTGTACGGCCCAATAAATGGGACTGTTATTGTGTTAAAAGTAGTGCCGAAATATTCAGTAGGAATAGTTTTGCCTTATGTTCAGAACAGAATCACGGTTCCCATCAGCCCCTTCCACTGTAGTGAGATGTTATAGAAACTGTAGCCCAAAACATTTCTGGAAAACTGCAAACACCAAAATTTTCTGTAGCATGAAAGTAGTTACAAAATAGTCCTGATAAAGGTGGATTTTCAAAATCAGAGTTTAAAATGCTTATACAGTATGAACTTCAGCCTTTTTACACAAGTCAACATTTAAAGGAATAAATGAAAATTCCTATATATAGTAATCCTTCCAATTTCTAAAATCTGCCATTCTTCTTTATTCCAGTACTAAATAGACTTCTTGAATTCTTTCTCAAATGTATTTAAATTAATTTAGTACTGCAAAGTTTCCATAACCAAGAAGCTTGTTAAACACTGGTATCACTGAATTATCAAACCTATTATTTTACCGTAAACCCTATGAGTGTTACTTGGAAATTATTTGTGTAAGAATGCAATGTGTATTAATGCTAAGAACCAGTGTTCATCAGTTTGTAGCATCTGCAAACTGTAGCATTTCTTTAGCCTGTGGTGACCAAAGCAGAACCTCCAGAGACCTACTTCTCAAAAGTGATCACGTGGAAATGTAAACTTCTGCTTGTGGTTGAGATAAGCATTTCCCATAAGCAAGCAATCCATTCCCCCCTTACTTAAAAATAAAAAAAAGGTGCATGCATATGCAAATGTCTGAACTATAAACTGGTAATGGAGGGTAAGCTTCTGTTGCTAACCCCAGCCTGTCCCTTGATATCCTATTAATTTACTGTAGTAAAAAATACCTGCCATGACAGAATTTAAAATGCAAAATAAAAAGCCCTTTACTCCAGTAATCTCACTTTGAATTTCCCATTTGAAACAAGTGTCTACAGTTCTCATGGATCAGTAAAGTTATTACAGTTCATGGTTTTCGTGTATCCATCCAAAGACTGTCTTTGTAAAACTTTATAACCTTGGGTATTGTAAATTATGCTGGAAAAACTATACCTATAACAAAATGTGGGTTCCGAACATCTACAAGACTCCTCCTTTAGAAAAATTATTCAGTTTGTTTAAAGAAGAATTATCCTTAATCCAGATTTATTTCATTCTTTGCAAGCAAAGCACGCATACATACACACGCACGCACACACACATAAATCCTTTCTCCCTCTCCATTTGCAGATAGCGTGGGAAAGACACAGCCTACTGGTATCTAACCTGGGGATTTAGGCTGCTCACCTGCTTGCTCCCATGTGATGGATGTGTCCACTTGGAAAGAAATGGAGGTGGCACTGGTTAATTTTGACAACGCTGATGAAATAATGGAGGAGCCTTGTTTTTCAAGTGACCTCAATGCTGCTGAGCAACTGCACAAAGGGCGTCCCAACTGTGCCAGCCTTCTGTCTAACTGGAGAATACTCATCAACAATGAGAACACCAACAATGAGACCATATTCTCCAAATTGTCTGCTGAGTTCTGTGACCACTTCGGGGCAGAGAATGGGGGCATGGATGAGGGTGACCAGAGGGTAATAATCAACATTGCTGGGCTGAAATTTGAGACTCAGCTCAAGACACTTCATCAGTTTCCAGATACCCTACTTGGAGACCCTGAGAAAAGAATACATTATTTTGATTCCATGAGAAATGAGTACTTCTTTGACAGGAATAGGCCCAGTTTTGATGGAATACTGTACTACTATCAGTCTGGGGGTAAAATTCGGAGACCAGCTAATGTTCCTATAGATGTCTTTGCTGATGAGATCACTTTCTATGAACTTGGTGAAGACGCAATGGATCAGTTCAGAGAAGATGAAGGCTACATTAAGGACCCTATCACCCTTTTGCCATCCAATGACTTTCATAGACAGTTCTGGTTGCTCTTTGAGTACCCTGAAAGCTCAAGTGCAGCCAGGGGTGTGGCTTTGGTCTCAGTTTTGGTCATTGTCATTTCTATTATTATTTTCTGTATAGAGACTTTACCTGAATTCAGAGATGAGAAGGAGCTAAAGCATGAAAGTAATAATGTAACCAAAGCTGTTATGGCATCTAATACTTTCACAGATCCTTTCTTCATGATAGAAACTGCTTGCATCATTTGGTTCTCTTTTGAACTACTAGTCAGATTCATTGTTTGCCCCAGCAAAACCGAGTTCTTCAAAAATATTATGAATATCATTGATATTGTATCCATCATTCCATATTTTGTCACCCTTACTACCGAGTTGATTCAACATAGTGAGCTGAATGGCCAGCAGAATATGTCTTTGGCCATCCTCAGGATTATCCGCCTGGTCAGGGTATTCCGCATCTTCAAGCTTTCTCGGCACTCCAAGGGGCTACAAATCTTAGGACAGACCCTCAAGGCCAGCATGAGGGAACTTGGCTTGCTCGTCTTCTTTCTCTTCATAGGAGTCATATTGTTTTCTAGTGCCATCTATTTTGCAGAGGTGGATGAACCACAGTCACATTTCTCTAGCATACCTGATGGCTTCTGGTGGGCTGTAGTCACCATGACGACTGTTGGTTATGGAGACATGTGCCCTACCACCCTGGGGGGAAAGATCGTGGGGACTCTGTGTGCTATAGCAGGGGTGCTCACCATCGCACTCCCTGTGCCAGTCATTGTGTCCAATTTTAATTATTTCTACCACAGGGAGACAGAAAACGAAGAAAGACAAGTCCTGCCTAGAGAGATAGAAAAAATACTAACTAGTGCAGTCACAGGGAATGGGAGTATAGATTCCTTGAATATCACAGATGAAAACTTTTCTCAAGAAAAGAAAAAAAGTATTGAATACTCGCACCTTGATAGAATTAAGGGACACTGACTGACTGACTGACTGACTGCTATATCATGCCCCCGCTGTGTAACTCTTCTCCCCTCTCTTTAAACAACATAACTTTGGTTTTCAAGACATTTATTTTTTACTTTCTGATTTCTTGTGACATTCTTAAATAAATAGGTTTCCTTTTCTGTCCTCTAACATTCTGATTTTATTTTTATTTTTTTGTAATCGATCACTCTGGTTTCTTCCTTGTTTGCTTTGATATCAGTGGCTTCCTAATATAAGAATCCATGAATTTGTGTATCATTTCTTTTCAAAAACACGCTACCTTGTAATGCTGCCTGAATGTCACACATTCAGGAGGACTCTTCTTTTAATAACTGCTAGTCCAGATGGAGCAGATGGAAAGCTCTGGAAGAATTACTACAGTGCCAAAGTTGAATTAATAGAGGCAACTGATTGACACAGCATGTTGACTGACTGATTGACTGACACAGCATTTTCAATTAACTGTTTCCTGTTTCTTCTTAGTCTTTCAGTGCTACTGATCTAACCCATACTTGCAAGTGTCTTTAGTATGAATAAATAAATATTTATCATGGTCTTGGCAAAACAACAACAACAACAACAATATCATCCCAGGTATTTGGGAAGAACTCAATATGTGGATAAAAATGGTAAATCCAGATTAAACATCTGGCAAAACAAAATATAAGCATAATAACTAATAAAATATTTGAGATCATATGTAAGATATAGACATATATTCTTAAGTGTTCTCACTAAAATCAGGGAATCTGGTTAATTATCATCTTAATGATTTCCAGGAGCCTTTTCAAAGCATTAATCCAGCCTAATATATAATGTTTTATAATGCAAATAAAATTGGGGTAGGGCTTTGATCACATCGGTGAGGTCGCCACACTGACTTTTTTGATCTCCTGCCTGTTAGAGAACCAGGTAGTGAAAGATGCAGAAATCTAGCCTATAGCCCACCATACTCATTCTAGTCTGCTTTTCTCAGTCCTTCCACAGTCTCTACTCCTGTCCTTGCTTCTGCTCAATTATTTAAGTCATCTGGCCATTCCTTCTCAGGTTACAATTTTATACATTTTTATCTATGGGGCTAATTGAGTAGACATGTATACAGTCATCCTGTCAGTCAATTATAGACCTCTTCTTTCATACAGTGTACAGTACATACTAGCTGTTTTACATGTCATTTCACATTCCTCTTTGGGGGAAAATACATGTAAGTTCCATAAATGCGAAGTCTTCGAACAATTAAAAGCATTGAACATTTGTATGCGGCCAAACAGAATTCATATTAACAAAAAAATAAAAGGTTGTTTCAATCATGCACATTTACTATTGAAATAGAGAACCACATTTGTCATTTCTTGACAGCGAGTATCATGTTTGTTTAAGTCAGATGAAGACATGTAGAATTGTAGAATTAGCATGGAAGTAATCTTCTATGATAGTCAGAAATAAAATAAATTCAAAAAAAGGCTGCACGAAAAGCCTTTGCAGCCACACTTCTTTTTAGTCCTTTAACCTATTTCTTTTATTGTGCCATCATCATGATTTATTTGACTTCAGTGAATACTTACTGTGCTTTAGCGCTGTCTATTCTTACTTGTGACCAATTTAAATAACCACAGTGTTTGACAGATTCTTCAAAATTCTGATTCTTCCCAGCCCACAGAGAACTGTGAAGATGGTAAGATAGAGCTATATGCACACCATTCCAAGTGCTTTTATAAATCACACACTGTCTCCTCCTGTGGCTGAAAACATAAATAAATTTGGTAATTATGGTGGCTGCAGTTGATCAGAAGTTGATAGGCAGCCAGACTGTTGATGATAGACTTTCAGACGATCATTACATGCCAAGTAGCCATCTGAGCTGTCTTTAGGAGATGAATTAAGATGGAAGGAACAAAATTAATATATTTCTCTTTAAAGGAATATTTCTAATCTGGATGTACAGTGAAAAATAGCAAAAATCTGAAACAAACACCTCTAGAAATAAATAGCCACGGGTATAAAATTTTCTCATAGGAAAAAGTGCACTGGAATTTGTGGTTTGCTTCTGGGGTGTCTTCTTTCACTGCTGTTTACAATGATAAAGGCTCTCCTTTATATATCACCTCATTTTTATTTCAATCTTCTGGCAATCTTTCCCATACAAGATGGCAGAACTCTCAGAAGTTAACTAGATAACAGATGTATATTTAGAATTTAGATTTAAATGATTAGCAGCCTGGTATTATTCATAGATAGATAGATTATAGCTAAATAGTTACAGATACATTTTTCTTAAAATGTCCAGTTGCAATAATAACAACAATAATAATTATATACTTCAATTTTGTTTAGAAATATGCAATGCTATGTGATGCATTCAAGCTATTTAACTCACCTCTAAATTACAAAAATATACAACTGACTTTAAAAACAATAACAACAATAAAATAAATGCCTGGCTGTATGTCAAGTATATACTGAAAGCAAATACACAAAGGTCAGCCTAACACTAAAATCTCAATGAATATTTTTAAAAGTAGGGAATGGCAAATATAGTGTCCACCTTACTCTTGCATTATGTTTGAATTTAAGCTGTTTTGCTGATTATAGAATTGTAGAAGTAGACAAAGCATGATCAAATTCAATGAACAACTGTGAAAGAAATAAGGTACTTAGGATAGTGATATCCACACTTCAACTTTGTTATACTGATCCAGAGAAACGTCTTATCTATAGAGACTTCCTCTTAAAAGGTGAATAGAAATATTTGTTATCCAGATAAATTCACCTATGCATCTGCCACAGAATGCTTCCTTTACCCAAACACATCATAAATAAATCTGCAAGGCAGATATATCTGGAAATGGTGGCGACACATCAGGGGTGGGTTCTACTCACCTTTACTACTGGTTTGCAATGGGGCCGCGCACACACGTTTGCTTTGCTTGCACGTGTGTGCAATCTTCTTCGCATGCACAGAAGCCTTTGCGGATGCGCAGAAGCATTCTGATGATGTCGGGGTTGGTGGGTGGAGTCTCCCTCCAGTTTTACTACCGGTTTTATAGAACCGGTCTGAACTGGGGACAACCCACCACTGCAACACATAGCCATCTGTCCTTCTGATTTTCTGGGATTTTCTAATCACATGTATCCATAGCCTACCAATGCAGAAGAACATAAGAATAAACTAATGAAACATTGCAGACCTGATCTCTAAATTACAAAAATGCAAAACTTGAGTTTTTCCAAAGGTAACAACATAATTGTAATATAACTAAGGGCTCACTTTGGACAACCCCCATGAACAAATAAACAGTGCTGAATTTCACATACAGAGTAGCATCAAGAGGACCTTTAATAAATAACCTCTTGAAGCAAAGAAACAGAGTAGGATGATGGAGAGCCAAATCAACCCCCCCCATCTCTCTCTCTCACACACACACACCAAAGATAGATGGACTTAAACTGAGGTCTCACATAATCTTTCAGCTCTGGGCTTGTTGACATGCTTTCCAGACGGCAGTAGTGATGGTGGCTGCAGCCTTAGTCTAGAGACTCTAGAGTAAAGTTTTGAAAATCAAATCGGAGGAATCAACACTCAAATGGATCAGACTATTGACCAACATCCACCTAGTTGCTATCTTTGTAATTTCTCCTTCAGGCAAGGGAAGATGTATGCTTTCCATGTCAGGGTCTCAAGACATGTGTCAGAAATATGTTGGTTTCCTGGACTACATACAGGCTGACTTCAATCAGAACTGGGGGTTCCAATGGAGAAAGTAAGAGAGTACAACCAGGTATGGAATATTGGCAGGATGCTAAATGTTGCCATTCCAGAGGGTCGGTGCGCCCACAGAGAACACCCTCATCCTGGGCGCCACCGGCCGACATTGTGGCCGATGGCACCCAGAGGAGGGCAGTCCTATGTGAGCGCACAGGGCGGTGGGAGGCAGGCAGAAGTGGTCCTGCAGGTACCCCGGGCTCATGCCACGTAGGGCTTTATAGGTAAGTACCAACACCTTGAAACGGATCCGAAAGACCATCGGTAACCAGTGCAGCTCGTGCAGGAGAGGTGTAACACGGGAGTAACGGGAAGCTCCCGTAACAACCCACGCGGCAGCATTCTGGACCAGCTGGAGCCTCCGGGTACACCCCAAGGGCAGCCCCATGTAGAGGGCATTGCAGTAGTCCAAACGAGAGATAACGAGAGCTTGGGTGACTGTACGGAGGGCATCCCTGTCTAGGAAAGGGCGTAACTGGCGCACCAGGCGAACCTGTGCAAAAGCCCACCTGGTCATGGCCGTCAGATGGTCCAGTAAAGACAGCCGTGAATCCAGGAGGATGCCTAGATTGCAAACCCTTTCAGAGGGAATAAGCAAATCCCCTCCCATTAAGAGTGATATAAATGGCTATGATATGCCATGATAATGCTTAATTCCTATATTAATTGACAATCTGTTAAAGCCTTTTGTAAAATTTCTCATTTGCAAGGCTCTCAGCTATGAGATCCTTTTTCTAATCCCTATTTCGTCAATTCAATACATCTTCAGATATGGACTTTGACCACTAGAGGCCAATGTAATGTTAATAAATATTGTATTGTTTATTGATGGAAAATTAAAACACTTTCAATTAATCCTGCTGGTCTGTTACTGTAATTATAACCAAATTTTCCAGATTTCTTCAGGGAACACTATTATGTCACTTAGACTGTGCTCTTCAGTTTGTTACAGGCTTCTCTCATCAATTCATTGACTGTTTTACAATGAAAGAAACAGCCATTCAACTGAGTTAGTGCTTATATTGCCCTTAGACAGTTCTACAGCATAAAGAGAGTATGCTGTAAAACTGAGTAGAGCAGGAGTTGAAATCTTTTGTTCAGGAAACTGAGAAAATGGTAAAATGATATTCCTATGGGGTTTTTTTAAAAAAGCATTTGGAAAAACTAGTTAGCATAGGACAACATGGTGGCACAGGGGTTAGAATGCAGTATTTCATTCTAGGCTAATTCTGCCGACTGCCAGCAGTTCGATCCTCACTGACGCAAGGTTGACTCAGCCTTCTATCCTTCCGAGGTTGTTAAAATAAGGACCCAGATTGTTGGGGGCAATATGCTGACTCTGTAAACTGCTTAGAGAGGGCTGTAAAGCACTGTAAAGTGATATATAATTCTAAGTGCTTTTGCTATTGCTATTAATAACAGCTATTAAGCTAGGCTTTATTTGACAACTTTCTGTATTATTGCAAGAGGCCTAAAACCAAGGAATTTTTCAATTTTTAATTTTAAAGGTGATCGTTATTTTTGCATACATTTGTGTCTTGATGCTACATGCATGTAAGCCAAGAAATATACCTAAACAATAAGGGGTAACATGGACAGACCTATAATTGTCTTATAAACCTTACTCTTAAGAATCTTTTTTGTTTGTTTGTTTATAAGATTCTCTAAGTAGCAATTAATGCTCTATAGATTATTCAGTACAGTTATATTTCTGTATAGCTGTATACATAACTGTAGCTATTAGATAGTCCTCAACTTACAACAGTTCTTTTAGTGCCCGTTCAAAGGTACAACAGCACTTTAAAAAGGATCTTAGGATCATTTCCCACACTTACGACCGTTGCAGCATCCCCATGTTTGCGTGATCAAAATTCAGATGCTTGGCATCTGAATGTCTTATGATCGGTTGCAGTGTATTGGGGCCATGTAATCAACTTTTTGTGACCTTCTGACAAGCAAAGTCAATGGAGAAACCAGATTCACTTAACAACCATGTTACTAACTGAACATCTGCAGTGATTCACCAAACAACTGTGGCAGGAAAGGTCATAAAATGGGGCAAAACTCACTTAATAGATGTTTCACTTTACCAACAGAAATTTTGGGCTCAATTGTGGTTGTAAGTTGAGGACTATCTGTATTCTGCACACATTCTGGTTAATCTTTTCTATAGAGGTTCTTGGGGAGTTGTATTTTTTAAAAAAATCTATGCCAAAAATGACTTCATAGAAAACTATGGGATGAGTAACTTATATTTACAAAAATGAAAAAGGCTGAATCTTGGAACCTGTAACTTAGTGTTTAGACAGTTTAGAAATCTGATAAATTCTTACTTTCTTAAAAGTAAAACTTATTTTAAAGATTAATATCATACTGAATCCAGAACTTTTCTTTTTAGGACTGGTGGATAAACAGAAAAGAGTCACAGAAGATTATTTCAGTGTGCAACTACTGCGGAGAGATTACTATATGCAAAAAGATGGAAAGATTCCCATGATTGGTGAACTTGCTGAGATGGCCCAAGTGACTTCTTTGATTAGTAAAATGTTACTACTGATGTTCATAAATGACTGGAAGCCGCTTATGGATTTTTTTTGTATGAAAAAGGAAATGATTTTGAGACTTATATGTTTGATGAGTAGAATAATAGGCTATAGAAAGAACAGAATTATAATGTAATCTTAGAGGTGATTGAATAGAATTGTATGTTTGTTTGTTTGTTTGTTTTATGTTTTCTGTTCTTTTTTTTCTTTTCTTTTTTTGTAATATATCCTGTTAGGGAAGACATTAGGAACATACTGGGGTATTTTCTTTTTTTAAATCTTTAAGTGACTCTCAAACACAGCAGGCACAATTCTGGATTTAGTTAAAGCTGTATAATTTGCAATGTCTGTGGATAACACATTCTGCTGAATAAGAAAGCTACTTCCTTTGGTCAATGGTACTCCTCCTCCTTTGATTTTAGGAAGTGTACATTATCAAAAGATTGTGTTCCTAACACTTTATAGTTCCTTTATGCAGTAACTCTGGGTGTTTGGCATAAAGCAAGTCATTTGTTCACTAATTCAAGAGGATGATGAGGATCATTTTCAGTTTCCTTATTCTTGGTGAGTAGGCAATTCCCTGGTTAACAAAGGGAAGGACAATGAGAAACAATAGCTTGGGTGGTAGAAGAAATATATCACAGCTAGAAAATCCCATCCTCTACCTAGTTAAAAGGCACAAATGGCAGAATGTTTTCTGCCTCAGATCTTTGAGAATTGCTACCAAAGTGGATAAGATGCTCTTAGAAAGGCAAAGCATTTGAGTTGATAGACCATGATCATAAGGCTTCTGCTGCAGAGTTAAATGACTCCTAGGAAATCTATTCTCTTTGTTGAAGAATATAGAAAGAAGGATAAAAAGGAAAACGTATAGGGAGACAGAAGGGAGAAGCCAATTATCTTTAAAGTTCTCAAGAGTTGCTATGACTAAGTAAAATTGTAATCATGTATAATCATGTATAATGATGTATAAAATATGGTAGTCCAGCTTTATACTTGAGAAACAGATCAGAATAATGGGTGACTCAGTTATTTTTGCATTATTACCCTATGCAAGTTTACAATAACAGCTGTTCTGACTTGAATTGATTCTAAACTCTTAAATGAAAGATCAGGTTCTGTCAACACTCAATTTTGGATTGAGATTATCAGATGCAGCCAATGTGTGCATTCAGGTCTCAGCAATTAATGTGTTTTAGAATATTTTGCAAGATCCCTAGAATTACAATGAATTGTATGACAAACTGGAGGATTTTGTCACAGCCTTTGTGTCTATTGTTTAAAACCTTCTAATTTTTAAAAGGCAAATTTACTACGGTATGTATATAAAAAATCAGTATATTTTATTACAGTGCTGATATGACTTGGGGTGTAGAGTCTTTTCATTCTGACATAATAATCTACTCCATTAATCATTTTTCTTAAGATTACAACAATCCTATTTCTAGTCCAAATATGGTAGTAGATATTTCTCTATTGTAACAAGGACAATTAATGTTTTAATTAAGTCATGAAAAAATGGAATTGCAAATCAAGTTTATGGAAAAGCCATTGGGCATAAATACAAAAAAGCTAGAGAGCCTGCCTTGTATTATAAAGACATCCAATATACTATAAATTTAATATTTCATTTCTTCTATGTATTGGATTTGCAATAGTCTGTGCAGATGAAAAAGGTAGAATTTACATTATTTTCTGGGAAATAGAATAAAGGGGTGCTATTAAATACTGACTGAGCTATGTTGTAAAGGTCAGATCATCTGTGTCTTTTTTGCAATGAACTTCCGTTTCCATTATAATGTTTACCTATAAGACTTACTTTAAAGACCTTTGTCAAAATTGTACAAACATTAACTAACATCATTGTTTAACCCACCCTCATTTGCTGCAATACTTAAAATTCTTTATTTAGAAATGGATTTACCATACTCCATTCAGTTGGAGAAATTTAGTAGCATGGTATGTATTACTAATATAGTCATTTTATTCCATACATATATAGACAGTCAAATCTGTATCTAAATCTAAAATCTCTTATTAGTAAATATTATGCAGTCACAAGTCAAAGTAGGCAACCTATAAGCCATATCCATCTTCCATTTCTGAATCCAAGTGAAGTCATTTGGCACATATTCTTTGGGGATAGACTAAGCAGCATTTCAGTTCTGATTCTACTTCCTCCTCCATCCAATGCTACCAATGCCTGATTTTACTGGTTGTCCTCTCATTTAATAGTCAGTAATGATGGTCACCTGCTTCCTTTGCTACATATGACTGACACAGATGTTCTAACCAAGCAATGCAAAATGAGATAATATGTGGTGTCATCATGACTCTTTTGTACCCGTGGCAAATGAAGCCAGTATGTCAGGGACAAAGCTGGCATTATGATATTGCAATACACATTTTGTCACTTTTCTCTTTTCTTGCCTTGCAGACACTTTGAAGATGTGCACTTTGAAGATAGCGCACTTCAAACCACATGATTATGTTACCGATTCAGTAGAGTACAACTATGAACCACACTATGAGCCAGGTATCTCCACAGCTTCCAATCTTGCACTATTTCTTTGAGTTGTTCTCTGCTCTGTCTGGTATCAATTTTGATAGTGTCCAGCCACTATATTCTTTGTACCACAGCTGTACAGCAGATAAATGATAAATACTGTATATAGTATAATTTTTCCCCCTCTTTGTCTATGTATATTTCTAAAATACTTGGGGCAGGTGAAGGTTAATGCTGAATGGTTCTGATGGAAAGCGGGAAGGACACAATAATGTTTGATTTGAATATTTTTTTCATCAAAAACATCCTGTTAATGTTTTCAGAATTTAGTGATTCAATCATGATGAGTACAAGTTGTTGCTGTTGTAGCAGCGATCATGAAGAATACAATGGTACAGAAGCTTCTTTCACTCCTTCAACTGATTCTCCCATGTCAAATGTCACTATTAATAAGAGTAAGTATTATTATTCCTCATCTCATTTCAACTGCATAGTCTGGAGATTAATTGAATGCAAAGAAAAGAATGGTGATTTTCAGCCATCTCCAATGTCTTGTTCAATGACAATATTCCATTATGGGTTGTTCAGCATTTTGTTTCTCACAATGGCCAACTAGATGCCTCTGATAGTGCTTGATATAACTCTCTTGTGAACTCTGTGGTGCTTACTACTACCCACAGGTTAATTATACCCACATGAATGTCTCAACAACTACAAAATGACTGTTCCTTCCTAAACCCTGAAATACATATTTAGAATTCCATTTTAAAACAGTAATAAAACAGCTTTGATGAAATAAGAAGTACAGGTTAACAATGACGAACTGAATTCTGAAATGAAATCCATGTTTTCATGGATAACATTTAATGGCCAGGAGCGACATGAAATATGGGGATGGGGTGCAATATGCAATGTGTTGTGCATTGGTGACAAGTTTAGAAGCTGACTCATACACATTGAAAGATGTTTTTCTTTTTCGTATGTTTTCTGTGAAAATTAAAAAAAGATTAATTGAGCAGAGCATATTTTATGGCTTGCACCACAAAATGGCAAGGCTTAATCCACTGCTCTGAGAAATAATGAACCCAAATTCAAAGTCTCTGAATCTTGATTCAATTACTATTATTATTCAACCCAATATGCCTACCTGTATAGCATTATCTGCCATTAAAATATTTTATACTTTTTAAGCAGACAATTTTGCATTGTACTTAAAATTTTCTGTTTCCCTTCATAGAAATTCGCCTTTACTGCCAAGATTTAGTGAGGGAAAATGTCAATTTAAATATGTGTGAAGAAGAATGGAAACAAGTAAGGAAACCAATATGGGTTAATTTTGTGACTGAAATGTATAGTACTGGGAATACAGGATGAAGGACTGAAAGTAGCTGAAGTAAAATATGGAGTATTGCATTAGTATATTGTGTTTTAATTGTTCTTTATTATTAATTTGTTAATTGCTACGATCTGGAACCTTGAAAACATCTAGAGAGAATACCATTTTTTTGAAGGAAGAAATGAAACTGAATTTTTAATTTAAGGGGAATTATTACATTTTGTGATATAAAGACTTATTAGTTTTCTTAACTCTTCCAGGAGAGGCTAAAGGCTAAAACTTGGAGACTTCATCTCTCTCTCTCTCTCTCTCTCTCTCTCTCTCTCTCTCTCTCTCTCTCTCTCTCTCTCTCTCTCTCTCTCTCTCTCCCTCCCTCCCTCCCTCCCTCCCTCCCTCCCTCTCTCCCTCCTATATAATCATCTATCATCTATCTATCTTGATCTAAGTTAGGTACTGCCCATCTCACTCTCAGAATGATTCTAAATGAAATTTATATGCTGTGAAAAGTTTCTGGGATTTGCTGGAAATTTATTTTAAAAAGCAGGAGAAAATACATGGTTAACTGAATTATGAAAACAATAGAAACTGAAACCGAGGAGGAAAAAAAGAGCTAAATGATTAATTAGTGGAGTTTTCAGTTTATGGGCTAAATGTATGATAAAAAGGCCAAAGCCCCTGAGTAAGCATACTTATTTATGAATTCTAATTGTGTTTAATAAACACAATAATTTAATAATTGTGTTTAATAATTGTGTTTAATAAAAAATAAACGTATTGGTAAAGCGGCCACCACATTTTCCAGACTAACAAAGAAAGTATAGCTTAATAAGAAGCTGACGGAACATACAAAGATCCAGGTCGATAGAGCCTGCGTCCTGAGCAGGACTTTGCAAGGACTGAATAGAAGGTGGAGATAATAGCACTGATCTCTTTGAATTCATTCTAGGAATGGCTCAAGAATGGGCATTCATTAGTATATAAGCCTCCTTGTGGCTATGAAGTCTCTCCAGGCTATGTTTCCAATTTATGACAGCATAGACTACCCACTTTTTTAAAAAGTGTGTAGCTGGGGGAGGGGGGAAGCTTCTTTGTCCACTTGCCAGCTGAGCTTTGAGAAGAGCATATCATCCTTTTCTTTTCTTTTAGACAAACAATGCATATTGCTCTGAGATGAAACTTATCTTCAAAGGCTTGACATCCCTCTGTGAAAAGGACGCACATTCTGAAAACTCCTTGAAAGTGAGATTTATTAAGAACTGAACAGTTCATAGTTGAGAATAATTTCTTTTTCCTGAGAAGCAAGCCTATGTAGTTTCCTATTGTGTGTATTAATGAAAAATGGGCAGGTGGCAAATTGGCCACTTAAATAAGCTTTTCAAATGATGCTTCAGAATAATTTGTAGCAATGTTCCAATATCTGAAAACCATTATAAACATAAGAGAAGGAAAGGGAAAATGATTCTAATGGAGGTATTTTTCTATATGTGGAGGAAATTAAATAGCAATATTATTTAATCTTGTTATAATCGAGTAAAGTTTAATACAGTTTTCTAACTAGAATTGTATAATTAATAATCCAACATCGATGACTATATTTCCATTAGGGAATCATGTTAGTCTTTGCATCAACATCCACTTATGTCACCTTTAATATTAAGAGATGATATGTAATATAAGGTTTTGTAATAATTTCTGATAAAATGCTTAATAACTTTATTAGTCCTAAATATGTCTCAGGGCTATTTTTTGTTTATAATTAAAAGAAATATTAGAGCAAATAAAATTCATAAAGTTGATTATCTACAATAAGAAATCCACAACAAAAAAACTAAAAAGCATTGAGAAGAGATTGAGCCAATGATCCAGTATTTATTTTATTTATTTTATTTTATTAGATTTCTATACCGCCCTTCTCCCGAAGGACTCAGGGCGGTGAACAGCCAAAAGATAAAACACGGAAATACAAAATTTAAAATAGATTAAAACAGATTAAACAATTTGGCTCAATTTTAAAAATATCCCATAATTAAACAAATTAAAATTAGTGAATAAAATTTAAATCTAAAAATTTTAAAAGGGAGAAGATTTAGGCCAGGCCAGCTTGATGAAATAAAAACGTTTTAAGCACGCGGCGGAAGGTGCGCAGATCCGGGATCCTCCGTATCTCCGGGGGGAGCTCGTTCCAGATCGTAAGTGCCCCCACAGAGAAGGCTCTCCCCCTAGGGGCCGCCAGTCGACATTGTTTGGCCGACGGCACCCGGAGGAGCCCCTCTCTATGGGAGCATACTGGCCGGTGGGAGGCTATTGGTGGTAGTAGGTGGTCCCGTAGATAACCAGGTCCTAAGCCATGGAGCGCTTTAAAGGTGGTAACGAGAACCTTGAAGCGCACTCGGAAGACCACCGGGAGCCAGTGCAGCTCACGCAGGAGAGGTGTTACATGGGAGCTCCAAGTTGCTCACATAACCACCCGTGCGGCCGCACTCTGCGCCAGTTGGAGCCTCCGAGTGCACCTCAAGGGGAGCCCCATGTAGAGAGCGTTACAATAGTCCAGACGAGAGGTGACGAGGGCATGAGTGACCGTGTGTAGGGAGTCCCAATCTAGAAAGGGACGCAACTGGCGAATCAGGTGAACCTGATGAAAAATCCTCCCGGTCACGGCCGTCAAGTGTTCTTCTAGAGACAGCCGTGAATCCAGGAGGACGCCCAAGTTGCGAGCCCTTTCTGTGGGGGCCAATGATTCACCCCCAATAGTCAGCGATGGCGCCAGCTGACTATATCGGGACGTCGGAAACCACAGCCACTCAGTCTTGGATGGGTTGAGCCTGAGCCTGTTCCTTCCCATCCAGATCCGTATGGCCTCCAGGCACCGGGACATCACTTCAAGGGCATCGTTGGGGTGGTCCGGGGTGGAGATGTACAGCTGGGTGTCGTAAGTGTACTGGTGGTACTTCACCCCGAAACCACGGATGATCTCACCCAGCGGCTTTACATAAATGTTGAACAAAAGGGGCGAGAGGACCGACCCCTGCGGCACCCCACATATGAGGTGCCTCGGGGTCGATCTCTGCCCCCCTGTCAACACAGACTGTGACCGGTCGGAGAGAAAAGAGGAGAACCACCGTAATATGGTGCCTCCCACCCCCAACTCTTCCAACCGGTGCAGCATGATACCATGGTCGATGGTATCAAAAGCCGCTGAGAGATCTAACAGGACCAAGACAGAGGAGCAACCCCTGTCCCGAGCCCTCCAGAGATCATCAACCAACGCGACCAATGCCGTTTCCGTGCTGTACCCACGCCTGAAACCTGACTGGAACAGATCTAGATACGACGTTTCATCCAGGTACTGGAGAAGCTGTTGTGCAACCACACTCTCGACAACCTTCGCAACGAAGCGAAGGTTGGAGACTGGACGATAATTAGCCAATACTGCCGGTTCCAGGGAAGGCTTCTTGAGGAGAGGCCTCACCACCGCCTCCTTCAAGGCGGCGGGGAAGGCACCCTCACCCAATGAAGCATTTATAATCCCCTGGAGCCAGCCTCGCGTCACCTCCCAGGAAGCCAGTACTAACCAGGAGGGACACGGGTCCAACAAACATGTGATTGCATTCAGTCTACCCAGAATCCTGTCCACGGCATCTGGGGTCACAGGATCAAACTTGTCCCAGATAACCTTCTCAAGACCTGCCCCCGTCACCCTCGCTGGACCTACTCAGTCGGAGTCCAGACCTTCCCGAATCTGAGTGATTTTGTCATGCAGATATTGTACAAAATCCTCGGCTCTTCCCTCCAAGGGGTCCTCCCGCGCTTCCTGGTGGAGCAGGGAGCGGGTCACCCTAAACAGGGCAGCCGGGCGATTATCTGATGACACAATAAGAGCAGCACAATGAGTACATTTTGCTGCTTTTATCGCCACTAGGTAATTCTTAATATGAGATCTTACCAGTGTCAGGTCCGATTCAGAAAGACTAGCCCTCCAACTACTCTCTAGGCGTCTTTTCCGGCGCTTCATCTCCCTCAGCTCCTCAGTAAACCAAGGAGCCAGGTGAGAACGGCGCCGGGTCAGAGGCCGCAAAGGCACGACTCGATCCAGAGCTCCCGCGGCCGCTCTATCCCAAGCGGCCACTAGGTCTCCAGTCGAGGCGTGTGCAAGATCCTCAGGGATTGGCCCAAGCTCCCTTTGGAACCTATCAGGTTCCATCAGGCGCCTGGGGCGGTACCATCTTACCGGTTCCGCCTCCCTGCGGCAGGGTACCGCGGTTCGAAGGTCAAGGCGAAGGAGAGAGTGATCCGACCATGACAAGGGCTCAGTGACTATGTCACGTAATGAAAATTAAAAAACACAGGGAAAGAGAATAAAATAGTTTTCTTTTTAAAACCAACTGTGACAATTGAGGGTTTTGGGGGTTTTTTTGCTTTAATTTATATGCCGTCTTTCTCCGGAGACTCAGGGCGGCTTACAATGCGTTAAGCAATAGCCTTCATACTTTTGTATATTTATACAAAGTCAGCTTATTGCCCCCACAATCTGGGTCCTCATTTCACCTACCTTAGAAAGGATGGAAGGCTAAGTCAACCTTGAGCCTGGTGGGATTTGAACTTGCAGTAATTGCCAGCAGCAGATGTTAATAACAGTGCATTAGTCCACTGTGCTACCAAGGCTCTTTTTGAGTAATTCCCCCCCTCCCCATTTTTTAAAAAAATGAACAGGTGAGGTATTTACGTCACTGTGAAACATAAACATAGGCTTAGCTCCAAGGTTTGTCAATTTTTATTTCAGGAATGAGCGATAATGGCTGCAGTCATTCAAACCATCTTTTGGTTATGAATAGTGTATGAACCAATGAAGTGTTTTCTGCATTATTCTCAGAAGAGATTAATACAAATATTTGGATAAAACATTTAAAAGTCTAAATGGCTATTGGACCAGATTATTTATGGGACCACCTCCCCCTAAGGATATCTGCCCATTAATTGGATTTGACATTTAACATTTTCTTAAATGTTGCTACTTACAAGACCTAGGAAGTGTGTCTTTTCTGTGACAGCCCCTGCCCTATGGAACCTGCTTCTTCCTGAAGTCTGGCCAGACCCCACATTTGCAACCTTCCAAAAAGTAGTTAAGAACAGGCTCTCCCCATATGTTGGTATAGGATGAGATTCGCGTGACAAGAGTATGTTGTGGATTGCATTGAATTATTTAGCTGTGGCACCAGGTCTTTTGGGTTTCAATGTTTGTGTTTTGTTGTAGATACATATTATTTTATTTGAGAATTGTGAGACACTCACAATTTAGTTCAAGATTGGCAGTTCTGTAACTGTTTTAAATAAAATAGATAAATAAGTGAGATTTGCATGGTTTAGCGATCTATTTGCTTTTTGTAATACCGCAGGGCTTGATAAATTCCTTTGAAAACGTTTCTGACAGCCATTCAATCCACTGGGATATTGAAGAAAAGAAAAATTTTTTACAAAATTTGCCCTTCTTAATGGAAGGAATAAGCTCAGTTGCCCTATTAATTACTTTTGAAGAAAATAAACCACAAACTGTGGATCAAAACTCCATGGGTAAGAACCCCACTACTTGGATAATAGTACAATTTGAAGAAGGAAAAAAAAGAAAGGCCTCTATTTTTACTGTATGTTTTATAAGTGATTTTTTTTTGTTCTGAGTCTCCTTTCATTCACCAGCCGTTAGCGTATCTTCCTATTGTGCTTTACATAAGCAAGGTATAATTCTGACTTCATTAGTCTGGATATTAGTAATCAGAGCTATTTTCAATTTATTCATTTTATTTATTAAATTTGTATCCCATCTTTCTATGAAATATTAAAGGTTTTTACTGATTAAAGATAGGTTAGAAAACATAAAGTGGTTAATAAAAATAAAATAATAACAAAAGAGGAGGTGGAGTTGCATTATATCAGGGGTGTCAAACTCAATTTCATTGAGGGCCGCATCAGGGTTGTATCTGACTTTGGGGGGGCAGGGTGGGTGTGGTCAGCTCGACATCACTCCTGTTGGGGGTGCCTGTAGGGCCTGAGTGCTCTGCCAGTGAAAACGGGCTCCTGAGATTCATTTTCAGCTGTTATGGCCTCCTGCAACCCTCTGCCAGGGAAAACAGAGCTTGGAAGGGTCTCAAGCGGCCCTCCTGAGCTCTGTTTTCACTGGCAGAGATACCGCATGCCAGTCCTTTTCTGTTTCCAGGACAGTCCCGCAGGCCAGATCTAAGCACCCCATGGCCCCCATGCCTTGAGTTTGACACCCCTGGACAGGGGTGGGTTCTACTTACCTTTATCACCGTTTTGCAATAGGATCGTGTGCACGCACTCGCTTTGCTCGTGTGCATGCCTTACTTCTGCGCATGCGCATGTGCAGATCGCTGATGACGACATCCGGGATGGTGGGCAGGGCCTCCCACCGGTTTTACTATCGAGCAACCCACCACTGCCCCTGCACTATATTATATGTGGTTCTTATTTGTTATCAGCTCCTGGTTAAAACAAAAATGACCTGCATTCGTTAGATCCATTCAGCATTTCTTTGTCATTCCAGGGATCCAAACAACTCTCATCAGTCTAGAATCCTTAGAAAACAATGAAGCACTCAAGTTAAAAGCTAAAGGAGATCAAATGGCCATCCACCCAAGAGCATTGGCAGAATCTGCCACAATCACAGGTATTGCTCATAGCTTGCTTGATTTTTCCACAGAGTAGATCCCAAACTACTTTTACAATCTGCTTTATTGCTCCCTCTCTGTCAGCTGCACCTCAGGATTTTTGAACCTGCAGAAACTTTCATCACTCTGGTTTGGATTAGGGACGTTTCAATCCAAAATCTGTAAAATGCTAAATTAGAAAAGGTGGAGTTAAGGGTAAGAAAGTAGTTGGTAGCACCTATTTTACCAGGAAGTAAATATATGGTCTTACATTGATCCTTTCATTATCAAGATTTTGCCAGGTTGGGGAAAATACACACTCTTTATTTGATGTTATCTTGCTCTCTGATCTTCCTTCTGCCACTTGCAGGTTCAATTGCTGTGGCTTTTATATCATATGTTGGGCTGGAATCACTCCTAAAAGAGACTTTACTGCAGAATGGAACATTCCTGGGTAATGAAACACTGACAGGTGTTTATACTATGAACTCTAAGCTAGTAAGCGTTTCCACCAGCAACTATGAAACAAATATTTCTACCCCAGTCAATGTCACCTTTGAGCATCTCAAGGTATGTAAATGAAGTCTTGTAAATGAAGTATGTAAATGAAGAGGAAACCAATCCTCTTTTTCTATCCATCTTATGAATATAAAGTAAGAAAAAAATCAGAATATTGAGGAAAATGTAAAGTTGAATAAATGCCTTCAGTAGATCTTATTATCATTCAAGACAAGACTGATAGCACCACTGGTAAAATCCTCTGTGGTTTGCCACCGGTTCACTGCCCGTGCATACACGGTGCACACCAAATACCCTGTGCATGCATGTGAAGCGGGCACCAAACGCATGCTGCACACGGAAAAAGGACACTTAAGGTAAGTAGAACAGCGAGGGGGGGAACAGCTGTACCGCGCCATTTAGATTTGCTAGAAAGCAGGATTTCCTTCTTTCTAGCAAATATAAATCGCATAGCACAGCTCATGGGTGAAATGCTCCAGGTTCGGACCGGATCGCCCAATCCAGTAGCAATGGCAGCGGGTGGTTCGGAGAACCGGTAGTAAAAATCCCTGCCCCTCCCCCATGCCCAGCTGAGCCACGCAATCATCAGAGGCTTTTTTAAAAGCATTTTTAAAAGCATTTTTTTTACAATCTCTTTGGCCAAAAAAAAGCTTCTAAAAGTAAAAAAAAAAGCCTCTGATGATCACGCTGCTCAGTTGGGATCGTCAGAGGCTTTTAAAAGCATTTTTTCTACAAGCTCTTCAGCCGAAGAGGTTATAGAAAAAACGTTTTTAAAAGGAAAAAAAGCCTCTGATGATCAGGCAACTCAGCTGAGATTGTCAGAGGCTTTTAAAAGCATTTTTTTTACAACCTCTTCGGCCGAAGAGATTATAGAAAAAATGCTTTTAAAAGTTTTTTTAAAAAAAGTTGGCCATGCCCACCCAGTCCCATTATCCCTACCCACAAAGCCACGCCCACAGAACCGGTAGTAACAAATTTTACATTTCACCACTGGCACAGCTGATTGTTGGAAATATCAGTTCAGACCAACCGGTAGCTTTTTCCGGTAGCTTTTATCACTACCGGTTCACCCGAATTGGAGCGAACCGGTAGGATTTTACCACTGGATAGCACATTTTATTTTAAAAAATCATGATTCTGTCGACTGCAGATCATTAAAGCATATGTCTTTTAATAATATTTGTAATTGGAAAAAGTGCTATCAGAATCTTTTTGATTTTTTGCCACCATAGATTAACATGAGTCACTACAGTGTCACCTACAAGGTCTATGATGTATACATTGTTCTTTTTGCTCGTCTTACACTTGCTTCCTTATTAATATTCAATAACTCTAAAGTGGAGTGTAAAGTAAATAGGGAGATTTTCTCCCTACCTCCCATCAACATTACTTCCCTCTTGCAGAAAAAAGTTGCCCAGGAAAAGGTTCTCTGTGTCAACTGGATTTCTGGTGCCTTCTCCGATCATGGTTGCCAACAGCTCTTTTCTAACAGCACCCATACAGAATGCAGCTGTCAACATCTGTCCAGTTTTGCTGTACTGATGGCCACAACTCACAAACAAGTATGTAACTTTTGAAAACATCTCAGAACTTATCATGGTAAACAGCATATTATTTTTTTTCTCACTTATTCAAATATCTCTTGTGTCCTGCTCTTGTCAAGGAAGATAATTTTTATCATTGAAGCTGGGATAGAATAGAATTTCTTTACTCAACATGCTGAAAAGTTTTCCATAATTATTTATAGCCATTCCTCATACATACAGTACAGAAAAGTAAACTACAGAATGCTTGTAATCCTCAAGATTTAAAGATCTTGACACTTCATTTCCAATCACAATACAACAAAAGCAGTCAGGTAATAGAATAGCTTTTATATGTAAGTCAGATCTATGGTTTCGATGAAGTGTAAACACATCTTCCTTGTCAAAAGGTGGCTCATATGATTTTGAGAACAACTGTCTTCTGTTTACAGGGAGATCTGATCCTCACCATTATTAGCTACCTTGGGTTGTCCATCTCGGTCATCTGTCTCTTCCTGTGTATTGTCACATTCCTCTTCTGCCGCTCCAGCCACAACAGCAGCACCTTCATCCACCTACAACTGAGCTCCTGCCTGTTTTTTGCAGACCTCCTCTTCATATTTGGAATAGATAAAACCAGCAACAAGGTATTTCAGAAGAATATGTGATGCTCTGCTCAGTGGAGAGAGAACCCCATCTCAGTATGCTTCCTACTCAGTTTAAATTAGTCTTCTTTTTTCTTTAGATCAAGTGATTTGAATCAGTTTTCTTTGCAAGCCCAATTCTTTTAACATTTTAAATTAGTTTTATAATATTTCCATATATGAAATGAATGCACCGGTTGGAAGAGTTGGGGATGGGGGGCACCGTATTACGGTGGTTCTCCTCCTTTCTCTCCGACCCGTCGCAGTTCGTGTTGGCAGGGGGGCAGAGGTTGACCTCAAGGCCTCTTATATGTGGAGTGCTTCAGGGGTCAGTCCTCTCGCCCCTCCTGTTCAACATTTATGTGAAGCCGCTGGGCGAGATCATCCGTGGCTTTGGGGTGAGATACCACCAGTACGCTGATGACACCCAGCTGTACATCTCCACCCCAGGCCACCCCAACGATGCCCTTGAAGTGATGTCCCAGTGCCTGGAGGCTGTGCGGATCTGGATGGGGAAGAACAAGCTCAGGCTCAACCCTTCCAAGACTGAGTGGCTGTGGCTCCCGGCATCCCGATATAGTCAGTTGACTCCATCACTGACTATTAGGGGCGAGTCGTTGGCCCCCACTGAGAGGGGTCGCAATCTGGGAGTCCTCCTGGATACGCAGCTGTCCTTGGAGGAACATCTGATGGCTGTAACCAGGGGGACCTTTTGTCAGGTTCGCCTGATTCGCCAGTTGCGGCCCTTTCTTGATCGGGATTCCCTGTGCACAGTCACTCATGCCCTCTCGCCTTGACTACTGCAACGCTCTCTACATGGGGCTCCCCTTGAAGAGCACCCGGAGGCTCCAACTGGTCCAGAACGCAGCAGCGCGGGTAGTGATGGGAGCAGCTTGGCGCTCCCATGTAACACCGCTCCTGCGCGAGCTGCACTGGCTCCCAGTGGTCTTCCGGGTGCGCTTCAAGGTGTTGGTTATCACCTTTAAAGCGTTCCGTGGCATAGGGCCTAGTTATCTTCGAGACCGCCTGCTGCCACCGACGACCTCCCATCGACCCGTGCGCTCCCACAGAGAGGGCCTCCTCGGGGTGCCATCAGCCAAACAGTGTAGGCTGGTGACCCCCAGGGGGAGGGCCTTCTCTGTGGGGGCACCTACCCTCTGGAACCAACTGCCTCCAGAGATAAGGAGAATTCAAGACCTCAGTGCCTTCCGCCGTGCCCTTAAAACCTTCCTTTTCCAGCAAGCCGGGCTGGCCTAATTTTTTTAAAGTGTTTTTAAGTGTTTGTTTATTGTTTTTAATTAACGGGGCCAAATTTATATATGTATATTTTTAACTGTATTTTAATATTTGTACTTGATGTTTTTACTTGGCTGTTCACCTCCCTGAGTCCTCAGGGAGAAGGGCGGTATACAAATTCAAAATAAAAAAAAAAATAAAAAAAAAGAAAGAAAGGTTACTTGGCACATATTTTTCCTGTAGCTCTATTGCTGGAAACATGAGGGTCGGAGAAATATAGTTTGTTCTATTTCTCTCTTTTTCATAGCCCTTTCTTGATTTTCTTTCAAAACCAACAATTCAAGAATCAGATGCTGATAAAGGAATAACATTTTATTTTTGATTCAGATCCTGTGTTCAATCATAGCTGGAATTCTGAAGTATCTTTTTTTGGCCTGTTTTGTCTGGATGTTCTTGGAAGCTGTCAATCTCTACCTCATTGCCAGAAACTTGAAAGTTGCAAATTACAGCGGGGCCAGCAAATATATGAAGATGTCTATGTACCTCATTGGTTATGGGTGTCCTGTCCTGATTATAGCTATTTCTGCAGCAATTAAACCTGGAGCCTTTGGAACTCTTTATCAGTAAGTCTTAGCATATGGTTAAAAGCTGCTTCCCTCAGCCAGGTGCCACCAAGACGTAAACTACATGAGCACAATTGCCAGTACAACTCAGGGAGAACAACTCTGTATAATACATTGAACTGTTCACATATCTGTCTAAATTTCTCCTGATGATATTTCTTTTTCTTTAGCTGCTGGCTTAATCCAAATTTTATCTGGAGCTTTGCAGGACCTGTCTGTGTGATAATTGTGGTGAGTAAGCATTGCCTCTCTCTTTTGAACAGCAGAGAAATGAAAGAATCTTATATAACATTTCTTCTAAAATGACTAAGAAAAAGAAAATAAAAACCTGATATCAATGTAGCTAAATCAGACACATCATCCTTTTTTGGTTTTTCAGTCTTTACAAGGTGGTGTATCTTTCACAAATAATGTGGTAAAAGACTTTGCTTGGGAACCACATTTAAAATAATGTAGGAAAATCTGTTACACAAATTCATATAATTTCAATATTTTGCCAATGGCTGGAATTTTTATATTATAGGAAGAACTTTTAGGGAAGTGGAAGGAAAGAAAGGCTGAACTGGGGAAGAACATTTGGAATAAAGATGCAAATTTTCATTTCTTCTTCTCATCTGGAATTAAAATAGAAGTGAACATCTACTTACTTAAAACAATCAATTAGCAAAGTATAGGAACCCAAACTAACTTTAGTTTTCTTTCCTTCAGCTCATCTAGTCTTCTTAGGGCATGATCTATTTCTTCTTCTTGTTGTTGTTATCATATTTATCTGAGAAGACTTATTCCCTCCCCCCCCACCCAGGTCAACCTAGTGTTTTTCTGTCTTATTCTGAAGACTTTGCATGAAAAACTGGCCACTCTCAATTCAGAGATATCTTCAATCAGAAATACCAGGTAAGATCGATCATAAAGTATGAAAATAGGAGTTCAGTATGATCCTGGCAATTGGCAAAACACTTTTTCAAAATTATTTTTCATAGTATTCTAGACCATCTGAAGTTTGTCACAATGTAGGATGGTTAACCTTTTGCTATTGTTGTAGATCACTGATGTTTAAGGCCATAGCCCATGTGTTCATCCTGGGTGTGACTTGGTGTTTTGGCCTCTTTCAACATGGTCCTTTGGAAGGCGTTATGGCATACATGTTCACCATCTTCAACAGTACACAGGGAATCTTCATCTTCCTGGTGCACTGCTTACTCAACCAAAAGGTGATGTATAGAAGAGCAGAGGTCTGCACTTTGAACAAACAGCACAATTTTGAAAGTCTTATGGTCCATGTCCCAAAGGTGCTTTTTCAAAAGGCAACTGGACTTTCTGGCTTTTCTTTGATGATGTTTTGCTTCTCATCCAAGAAGCTTCTTCAGCACTGACTGGATGGTGGGGAATGGAAGGGTTTCATTGGAATGGAATCCTTCCATTTCCCACCATCCAGTCAGTGCTGAAGAAGCTTCTTGGATGGGAAGCAAAGCCAGAAAGTCCAGTTGCCTCTTGAAAAAGCACCTTTGGGACAACCATGACCTGGATGACTGAGAATCTCCATAGAAATTCTTATGGTCCATGTTTTCAAGACTAGCTTCAGGATTTTGTGAGTTCCTGGTACAAAAGTGGTTCATGTCCTCATCTATAGTTTCTCTCTCATTGAAGAAAAAAAGGGTCTGTGTGGAAGGGGGGGATGTAATGGTTAGGAGGTGAATGTCATCTCCCTACAGATAGCCCTCAACTTATGATCATTTTTTAAAGGATGGTTTGAAGTTGCAACAGTGTAGGAAAAAGTGAGTTATGAACTATCCTGAAGTTATACCTGTCATATCATCTCTGCAGACACATGGTTGCAATTTGGGCACTTGGAAATCAGCTCGCATTTTCAATCCTTGCAACATCTTGCAGAGATGTAATCGTGATTTGCCAACTTTCTCAGCCAGTTTCCCACATGCAAAGTCAATTGGGGAAGCCAGATTTCCTTAACGACCATGCTGATTTGCTTAACAACTGTGTGATTATTTAATGACCATGGTAAAAATGATCATAAAATCGGGTCCAGTCATGAGATGATTTGTATGAGATGTAATTGTCACACCACTTAATGACTAAAATTCAGATCCCAATTATGGTTGTATGTTGAGGATTACCTGTACTAAAAATTGGGCTAAAAATCGATTGAATAGCAGAAAGATGAATTTTAAGAAAAGACAATGAAGAGAAGAAATCTGATGATTATCAATGTAATTATTGAAATATTCAGTAATAAATAAGAACACATTTTTAAAAAATAGTTAAATGTTAACCCACTTTTCATACTTACAAACAATTCCCAGAGTAGGGGCTATTGCATTGAGGATTATTCTTCTGAGTGACTTTGTATTTTGGATCTTCAGGTGAGAGAAGCTTACTGGCGTTGGGTATGTTGCAACAAAGACATCAAACCTCCTGTTTCTGAGATAACTATGACCTCTGTTCCCATCAGCAACTCTTTGGTAAGATAGATGTGAGACCGATATACTTAATCAAACTTACAGTGGTAGGGTAACCAGCCTTGGTGCCTTTTACAGGCAGTATCTATAGTGTCCAGGACATCAATAAAGTCATTTTTCTAACCCATTTCATTCTTACATTGCAAACACCATCTTTCACAAACAGCAGGCAGCGGAAGAAAACTGGATTATCTTGGATTGACTACATGAATTTCTGAAATACCGGCTCTAGGTCTTCTTTTCCTCTTTTGGTGCTGTGCCAGAGAAATTCGGAAATACGGGCAGTTCATTATTATTTAGAAACCACAATTTATACTGGCAACTCGATTGTTAAGTGATGTAATCACTAAGTGAAACTGCAACTGTGTTTATAATCTTATTTCAGCCTTTCTTTGCTTTACAGATCTGCAAAGGTTATAAATGTAAGGATTTGTCGCAAAGTTACTTTTTCATCATTGTAACTGCAGACTAAAGCAAACTTAATGGAGTTTAAAATTTAAACTCCTGCTAAAGGAGACGTTCATTAAATGAGGGCTGAACTAATCCATTAGCTAAAATAATATTTTCTGCCTTTGATTCAAATATTTTAGAGAGCTGACATTTGATGGAAAATTATGTAGGGGATGCATTCACTTATTAGCAGATTCTACAAAGTCCTAATTTTTAACTGAAAATTGAACTTTTTCCGCCTACCCACAAAAATTCTGTCATTTCACTTAAAAGCAAAAAGCATCTGAGCAAGTTGTTAAAAAGTGGAGATTGTTGCTAGATTATGATAAAAAAATATTATACTGTGCCATGTAAAGATAGTATTTGTGTTTTCTTTAGTTTAGCTTGCTCAGTAAACAAAGATTTTAGCTGAGTCTTTGTTTACTATTGTATATTATTTTTACCTTTTGCTCATTCTAAAGCAAACTTTTAGAGGGTATTGTTTTTTTTCCCAGGCAAATGAACCATCTATTAATGAAGTGCATAACCAGAAGATTGAATGGGAAGAACAACAATAGCACACTGTCTCTCCTTTGGACTCTTTGTTCAGTTGAATGAAACTGAAGAAAATTGGGATACAGTCAGCCACTTTTAATTCTCTTTCTTTGCTGATCTCTGGAGCCACATTGTCTCCAATGTGGAGAACTTTTTTCCCCCCAACCCATTCCTTGTTTTAACTCACTTAACCAGAAATAGGGTGGTTAAAGAAAATATAGAGGGGGCAGCTAATCTGCTTGCCACTAACTATAATATGAAGTGGATATGTTGTTGTTAACTAAATTAAAAACACAGAGCCTTGAATAACTCTATATTGCAGGATGAATTTAAATCTCTTTTTCATATATCGTGAATATGTTATCACTACTTTTCGTAATGTATTGCATTCTTATGCATTAATATCTTTGTAGATAGAGTATTGGATAAATGTTTTTATTTCTCAGGTAGATATAGATAATGTTCTGCAAATTATTTAAAGAGACAGTTTCACTTGTGACTACACTATAAACCAAGTGTCATTCTTTGAACCATCTTAAGTACTATACATCTTTCTCAAGATATGGCTCTTTCCTGTGTTGTTGGAATGCATAGAACACTCTTCTGCCATGATTTTGCTGGTTTTTAAGGAACAATATATTGCTAAGACCAGGGGTCAGCAACCTGCAGCTCTGGAGCCGCATGCGGCTCTTTAACCCCTCTGCTGCGGCTCCCTGTCACTCAAAATATGCATCACAACCGCCAATGTGCGACATCTGCCAGCACATGATTTATTGAGCTTTTCAACCCCCAGTAGGCTAACCATGGATAAATCCAAGAAAATAAAAGTTTTAGAAGAAAACAGAATGTTTAATTCAACTACATATGCTAGTTTTGGGGCCGCTCAAGAAATAGTCAGGCACGGGAAGAGTTTTGTCGCTCCCGGTGTTTTCTTTTCTGTGGGAAACGGGTCCAAATGGCTCTTTGAGTGTTTAAGGTTGCAGACCCCTGGCTAAGACATTGAAGTTAAGTGATTTATACTCCACGTAGATAAACTTTATTGTTTTGCTTTATAATAAGAACAATACATTAAGTACTTGAATTTATAATTTCACTGGCTGACATTTAATATATTTATTATTTACTTCCTTCCCTTCCCTTTCAGGACTTTTATAAATGTACAATTATATACTTTACGTTTGTCTGTTTGCTTTGTATATTCCCAGTGGTTAAGTCAAGTATCTTGAGATTTATGGTCCAAAGCTCATCAACACCATAATGCATCATGCACGTGAATTTTGGTATTTTAAATATCAGTCATATTTAAATATGTCACTGAGTATTTTTGGTTACCTTTATTAGCTGCAGCTATTATTCCATTTTAATGTCAAGTCACTTTGTAGAACTGCCTCAAATTATAATGCCAGCTGTAGGATAAATAGAATGATAATGATGCCTGAAGTAATTTGGACTGATTGATGGATTGATTCTAATATAAACTCTAATTGGCTGCTAATTATCCAGGAAGCCAGATCTGTTGGCCTTCCCATTGACTTTGCTTGTGGGAAATGGGCAAGAAAAGTCGCAAATGTCAATCAAAGGCTATGGCTCACTACCAATCTCAATAAGATCACTCTAAAGCAAGCATCTAACATACAGTATATATATATATACACATTACAATAAAACCAGGAGAACATACTTCAAGGATAGCTTTACAAGATTACATTGTTGACATTTTCCTTATCAAGTTTGCCTTAGTTATATGGGGCTGAATCTCTGCTGGCTCAAGTCAATTTCATTCTGCCTTTGTTAAACCAAGTAGTAGTAGTAATAATAATAATAATAATAATAATAATAATAATAATAATAATAATAATAATTTTATTTCTATACCGCCCTTCTCCCGAAGGACTCAGGGCGGTGTACAGCCTATTTAAAAACACTGACAAAACAACAGTATAAAATTTAAAATAATTAAATAGGTGGCTCAAATTTAAAACCCCAATAAATTTAAATACCCAATTTAAAACTATTGTGTTGATAGTCCGGCCTGGCGGAACAACAGGGTCTTAGAAGTAGTTTTTCTTTCTTTCTGGTAAGGCTTTGTTCTGGAAAGGCAATAATTTCCTTAGAGATATTGGAACTTCATAGACGGGGAAACTGGACCTGGTCTCTGTCATGTCCACAAGGTCAGAGGGAGATAACAATAACAGAGTTGGAAGGGACCTTGGAGGTCATCTAGTCCAAACCCCTGCTCACGCAGGAGACCTGTACTAGGGATTTGAACCACCGAACTGCCGACCTTTCTGATCAACAAGCTCAGTGTCTCAGCAAATAAATCCTCTTTTTTTTCCAACCATAACATCATAAAGGGATAAATACTACAAAGCCAGTTATGGGGCTGCTTTGGGAGCCATTGTCCCATAAACCCAAACCAAGAAATACGCCTAAACAATATCAGGCAATATGTCTTTAATAAGCAAACTGAACTCTAAACAAACTTTTTTAAAACTGTAAATTTCTATATAGTGTGTAGCAAATTTTACTTTATGGATTAGTCAGTTTCTATCATCATCACCACAACGTTGAAAATGTCTTTAGAGAAAGCATGAGTGTAATACCTATTTGAGAGCCAGTTCATTGTAATAGTTAAAGCATTCAGCCAGAAACTGGGAGATTGTGAATTCTAGTCCCTCGTTGTCCAATGTGTATCCACAAAGCCATCTGGGAGACTTTGATCCAGTCACTTTCTCTCAGCCTTAGGAAGGAGGCACCCTGCCAAGCAAAATGTAGGAATCCGTCCAAGCAGTCTCTGAGAATTTGAATGGAAGGGGAGGCAGGAATTAGGATAATAAGACAGTGCTGTTTACTTCAGTTATTCAGTAGCTGGTATCTTACCATTTGGGATAAATTCTTAACTATTTTTAAGGCAATTCATATTTACAAAGGTCTGACACTGCATGAATGCCACATGAAGATAATTATCTTCTATAGTAGAATATTAGGAAATATTTGAAAAGTATCTGCTGCCCTCAGTCCTTCTTTATTGGTTGTGAATATTTGCTTTATATTCAACAAGATAGTTTAAAGAGTTCTCTTTTTCAACATAGTTTTAGATGATCCACCAAGATCCAGCTTCTTTACAATGCAGTGAAACCTATAAACAGGCATTGATCTCACTTCTGAAGGTCTTCCTAAGAGATAAGACAGCCATATCATCTTTGTTCTAAAATAGGAAGAACAACTTAATATAATTAAGGTCCATATGGCAGCATTATGATGAAGTAATATTTTCTAGAAAGAAAGCAAACCATTTATATACTTTTGCCGTGAAACTATATGCTTGTTTTTGTTCTCAGATCCCAAACAACTTCTCAGTACCTCCCATTTTTGGAAATGAGGTGGGGTGGGCTCATTAATACCATATGAAATATGGAACAGCATTTAAAGCCACTTCAAATATTAAGAATTTTTCCATATGGATAGATGCTTAACCATCAGATTGTAACAGGGGTGGTATTCACTTACCTTTGCTACCGGTTCGCAAATGGGAGCATGTGTGCATGCGCAGGACCACTTCTGCGCATGTGCAGTGCGTCAAAAATGGGACATGATGACGTCCAGGCAGGTGAGCGGAGCGTCCCACAGCCGCTGCTACCAGTTCGCCCAAACTGGATAGAACTGGCTGAATACCACCACTGAATTGTAACATGTTACAGATCTTTCTGGTTACTGTATTATATATATTCTTAAACAGGTTCTTATATTTTTGGTACTTTTTCAGAATTATAGCAGAGATCCAACACGAATTATAAGAATCAAAATAAAGTTGTTCTAATCTTTCGCACAAAATGCACAACCAACATTATTAATTTTTCCCACCCTTAATTTCTTCTGTAGGAGCAACAGCATTTCATTATACCTGCCAATATTTATAGAGAAATTATCTGAGGCAAGGTTGAAGCCTGAATCACCAAACATTTTTTTTCAGGGAATTTACAACGTTGACAAGGTCTGCTTGGTTTTCTGTAGGCCTAATGAGAAACCAAGTCCTACTGAAATGTGAGAATCTCTAAGTGATTGAAAATAGTTGTACAATTTTTGCAGGACTTCCATATGTACTTGGTGAAAATTTATCTTGTTTTAACAATTAAAACTTTATGATCATATTTCCCCCTTATGTACACACACATACACATATACACACTATGAATAAGATAACTGGCTTCTCTGCCTTCACATATAGTACATATAGCAATATCACTTAGACTTATATACCATTTCATAGTGCTTTACAGGATTCTCTGAGCAGTTTACCAATGTCAGCATATTGTACCTAACAATCTGGGTCCTCATGTTACCGACCTCGGAAGGATGGAAGGCCGAGTCAACCTTGAGCCTAATAAGATTCGAACTCCTGGCAGTAAGCAGTGAGTTAACCTACAATACAGATGATCCTCAATTTACAATCACAAAAGAGAGCTGAGGTGGTGCAGTGGTTAAAATGCAGTACTGCAGCTACTTCAGCTGACTGCTAGTTCAGCAGATCAGCAGATCAAATCTCACCGGCTCAAGGTTGACTCAGCATTCCATCCTTCCCGAGATGGGTAAAATGAGGACCCAGATTGTTGGGGGCAATATGCTATTTAGTATACTGTCTTTGGTGTAAGCCACCCAGAGTCCTCGGAGAGTGGGCAGCATAGAAATATTAATAATAATAATAATAATAATAATAATAATAATAATAATAATAATAATAATAATAATAATTATTATTATTATTATTATTATTATTATTATTATTATTATTATTATTATTATTTGAGCCCAAAATTTATGTTGCTAAGTGAGACATCTGTTAAGTGAGCTTTACGCCATTTTACACTTTTTCTTGCCACATTTGTTAAGTCAATCACTGCAGTTTTCAAATTAGAAACCAGGTTGTTACGTGAATCTGGTTTTTCCGTTGACTTTGCTTGTCAGATGGTCACAAAAGATGGTCACATGACCCCGGGACACTGCAACCATCATAAATGTGAGTCAGTTGTCAAGCTGCCAAATGTTAATTATGTGACCATGGGGATGCTGCAACAGTCATAAGTGTGAAAAATGGTCCTAAGTCACTTTTTTCAGTGCCGTTGTAACTACGAACCATCACTAAGTGAACTGTTGTAAATCGAGGACTACCTGTATTGCATTTTAACCACTGCTCCACCACTATTCTCAACTATTTCACCGGAAAGATTCTGTTTTCTGAAAGGGTCACTGTAGAAAATAGCAAACTGTGCTGAGAGAGAAAAGTTCCACGTTTACTGTCCATCACTTGGTTTTAGGATGCAATCAAGACATCACTGGATGATATTAAACACTTTTGATCATCTGCACTGTCTGTCTACTGACAATAAACCCTCTTACATTACGATACCCACCACGAGGCACTGAGGAATCATGAGCATTAATCTCACAAAAAGAAAACAAGAAGAAAATATGAGGAACCAAATAAGGTTGTACAATGTTTCAACTGGTGCCTATTTCCGTTGGTCACGGTTCAGTAAATTTTTTTCCCCCAACAAAACGTTGAAAAATAGAAAGAGAGCTTTATTGTGAAACATGTCTTTGTCTTAAATACATAATGTAGTTTTGAATAAGAAAAAAAAAGCCCTCTCCTTAACATGTGTTCAAATTATGATTATTCAGAAAGGCTGATGATAATTGATGAAAATCAATTATTTAAAATAAAAAAGTACCCTCATTATCTTCAGACACTCTCAGGCTTTCCCCAAAATTCTTTTGCTAATAAAAAACTATCCAAATCTCAGACTATCCCAGCATCTTTATCATAATCAGCAGCTTCCCCTGTAGTTCCTGATGCTGACAACTCCCTCCTCCTCTTCATTTACAGTGTGTCCAATCCTCAATTGGTCAGAAAGTCTTCTCTTGCACTCTTTCTTTGTTCCCAAAATAGGCAACCCCAAGTATGTTTAAGACAGAGTTCAACCCTATGCACCAACCTGGTTAAGGTAAACTGGAGTTTCATTGTGGCTGTGTATACTTCCTCTTTACTTGTTTCCCCACACTGGGGGCTAAATATATACAGAATAACAGAGTTAGAAGCGACATTGGAGATCTTCTAGTCAGGGGTGAAATCCAGCAGGTTCTGACAGGTTCTGGAGAACCAATAGCAGAAATTTTGAGTAGTACAGAGAACCAGTAGTGGAAATTTTGAGTAGTTCAGAGAACTGGCAAATACTACCTCTGGCTGGTCCCAGAGTGAGGTGGGAATGAGGATTTTGCAGTATCCTTCCCCTGCCACACCCACCAAGCCACGCCCACAGAACCAGTGGTAAAAAAAATGGAATTTCACCACTGCTTCTAGTCCAACACCCTGCTCAAGCAGGAAACTCTAAACCATTTCAGATAAATGGTTCTCCAACAATTTGACATTTCCCAGTGTAAGTTTTCTTAGCAGGTTGATCCCCTGAACCATGATTTTCCAATCAATCTAAGAAGGCTGGCAGATAGATAGATGGATATATTTGCAATTACTGTATCCCTCGACATTTATTCTGAGAATATGAATTTATTCTGAGAATATTCTTCTGGATTAACAATGATGGTAGAGACATATTTATTTCTGAATATGCTGTTAGTGTCTCTTAGGGGTCCAGTGTCTTTCTTGAAAATAACAGTGATGCTGTACCTCACTTTATAAAATATCCCCATTTTTTTCCTTTTCTATGTATTGATTTCTTTTAAAGAAGGAGGTGCAGGGATCCTGTTAGGCGACAAAGAAAATAGCTTGAAACACACTGGTATCCTTCTCGTGTAAAGCAGAAGTTTAGTAGACCTAATAAATTCCACAGACTCTCTGGGTGGGAAGGAGGGATGTGATTCTCAGTTTGACATACAGACAAACAAATAAACACTTACCCAGTATATATAGTGCAGCCATGCTGTCCAGTTCCTGTATTCAAAAAGTATTAAGTGGGACTATTAAAAACAACTCAGTGTTTCCTTGCCTTAGAAAATCACTGCTTACGTATGTAAAACTGAATATTCTGGGAAGCAATAGTCAATTCGACATTTATTTTTGAGCAGGACTTCAAGACTTATGTACTTCCAAGATTTAGGGATGAGGTTCAGTCATCAGAAATGTTGTTTCATGGGAAATTCCCAAGGAATATTTTTTTTTTAAAAAAAATAGATGTTAGATTTTGTTTTCTATAGTGGTAAGACATTTGAAAGCATGGTATTTAATTCACAAGATTCCTTCGTAGCTAATTTTTGGTTTCAAATAATTATACATGTTAACATAAATTTGGTGGACATTTTAATTGTTAAAGAGATGAAGAGGATGCCAAACTTTGACTTTTCATGAAGAATTTTGGCTCTAATTGAAGCCTGGGATTGACTAAGTGAATAATTTTTTAGTGTTTTTTTAATGAATGTTAATAGACCTCCCTCTGATTTTAGGAAATGTATATTAATGCAATACATAGTTTATAGCACTTTTTAGTTCCTTTATTCTTTAAATCTTATTGTCAGAGATAAAATCAGTTATTTATTCACTCCTACAAACCATAGTCAGAGGAAGAAAAAGAGGAAGAAAGAAATGTTTTATATTGCCACTGACCAAATCAAATTGTCATGTTGTACCTTTTTTGTTAAAGTGTATTATAAAGACAATTATAGCATACAGTATACTATTATAATTCCATTTCATTTATTTTAGGTATTAATTATAAATGATTTATACAGTCAAAAAAGGTACAACTTATTTACCTTTTCAGAGAAAGAAGTGATACTAAATGCTTGTTGAGCTATAGTTTGCATGTCAGCTCAGTTCATTTTTTGCAATGAACTACAATTTATGTTATATTGTCTACCTATAGGACTCAGATTAAATAGATGCGAAGGCTATGGTTAAAATTAGAGGCAGAGGCTATTTCAGATAATTGTGTTCAGGCTGGGAACAAAAATGACGCATGAAATTGTACATCCTCTCCAGGGGTGGGTTCTACTTACCTTTACATACCTTTACTACTGTTTCACATCGTGCATGTGCAGATTGCTTCTGATGACATCCGGGTCAGTGGGCAGAGCCTCCCACCGGTTTTACTACCCATTCTATAGAACCGGTCTGAACCGGGGGCAACCCATCACTGTTCCTCTTCATGTGTACTAGAAGTTAGATGTATGAGCCAGGAATCTATACATAACAGGTAGTGCTTGAAAAGTCAGAATGGAAAGTGAACTCAGGAAGACAGAATGTGTACTTCTGTGCACGGATTCCTAAGTGATATATTACCCTTTTTATGAATAGGAGCCTTGTGTACGTATTCATGTTCAGGAAGTAATCTTCAATAAATGTAGGTAGTTGGAGATGATAGATAGAACTACAGATGGATGAATGAGAGAGAGAGAGAAGAGAGATGTAAATGTAGACATTATACAGATAGATAAATAGATGATAGATGACAGATAGATAGATAGATAGATAGATAGATAGATAGATAGATAGATAGATGATAGATGGATAGATGACAGATGATAGATAGATAGATAGATAGATAGATAGATAGATAGATAGATAGATGATAAATTTTTGAAATATAGCTTCTCACAGTAGATTCTGGCAGTAGAGGATAGAAATGTGGGGGGTATCCATCTTACTTCTGTATACAGAAGAACCTCTGGTCACGAATGTTTCTGATCACGACCAAATAGGGTTCCGACCAAAAAATTCACTTTTTTTTTTTTTGCAGCTGATTTCCCTTTCCACGCCAATTTTTTTGTAAGCAGCAAATTTCCAAAATTAGGTTTAGGTCACAACCAAATCGGTTTGTGACCAAAATTATGGAACGAATTATGGTCATGACCAGAGATTCTACTGTATTCCCACTTAGAGCAGAGTCCATGAGTTACTGATGTATCTGGTCAATCTGGTGAGGCAGGAAGGAGTCTTTTTGCAACTGACCAAGCTGGGGGTATTTTGGTAATTGGGACAAGGCTTCCCTATGGGAGTGGTAGCCTCTCTGTATCTATTGACATGATGGCTACAGTCCCCTCCCCCTACTCAAAAAAGCAGGCAACCGGGAGCCTTGGAGGAGACTATGCTGGAAATCAGCCAAACATAAAATGCTGGAAATCAGCCAAGCAAATAAGGAGGAGAGTTGGAGGAGATTATGCTGGAAATCAGCCAAACAATGGAGGGGGTTTAGGAGGAGACTATGAGATAATGGATTTGTTTAGATGAAGATGCTAGAATTTATGTTAAAATTTGTTCTTTTATGTTTTGAATTTTTATTCTTAAAAGATGTAATAGGAAATTGTGAATGGAGCTTGTTAAAGGAATGTAAGCGTGGTAACCATCTATGACCGGATCGAGACTCTGTTCTTGAAAGTTATATTTTATGTTTATGTTTGAAAAAAATAAAAAATATTTACAAAAAAAAAAAAAGAAGCAGGGAACTGTAATACCTGAGAGAAACTTCCTTTTTGTCAGCTTCCCATTTTTTATTCACTGGCAATTCTGAAGAAAAACGCATGTAAGAAAACAACTGCACTGAAAAGAATCATTACGTGTGTCAGTGTTTCTCAATCTTAGCAACTAAGATATTTGAACTTCAAATCTCAGAAATCCCCAGCCAGCATGTCTGGGTATATATATAAATAACTCATAGGTTTAAAGCGTGACTTTAAGAGCAGAAGTCAGTAACATTTTTTGTGCTGTTTAATATTCTGCCCACCCTTTCCTTATAGGAAATGCATATTAATGCACTGGGTTATTCATAGCACTTTTTAGTTCCTTTATGCTTTACCTCTTAAGAAAGAGAAAGGTTAAAATTAGTCATTAATTCACTCACTCACACAAGAAGGCAATGAGGAATCTTCTCACTTGCATCGTTCTGGGTGAGTAGACAATTCCTGGTTTAAGGAAATCAGATAATAGCTCATTGGTACAGCAGATATATTCCAGGTGGAATGTTCCATATAATGGGAAAGATTTGTACTGAGACAAGAGAAACCAATTGGTGGCATTGCTGCTTTAGGGCACCTCAGCTTTAAAGCAATTGCTGAGAATGGAGGAGTGAGTATTTGGCTCACTTTGGCTCTCTGGTGCTAAGGCTAAATTGCCCATGTCTCAGCCCTACCAGACATCTCTGAGTACAGTATATTACAGTTAAAGTATTTCTACCCAGTTGTGTTTTATCATGTTCTGCAAGCCAAAATGGTCATTATCAGAAACTTTAGGTCAGTATTTAGTAAATCTACTCCTAAAAGAAGTTCTAAGGTCATAGAAGACCTGGGAGCTTCCTTCAAAAAGTCCAATGAAGACAGAATTTTTAGGAAATTTTAGGGTGGGGGACTGTGGAGAGTGGGAATGGAAGGTGGGAGAGTGGTTAAGCAGGGGCAGTTTCATTGATTTTGAAGACTTGAAACAGTTTGATTTCAGCAATTTCCGACTAATCCCTAAAATTGTATCCATAACTATTTAAAAATTTAAGAAGAATCCATATTGATATAATATTGGAAGTTTTACAATCTTAATTCTTCCACGTAATCATACTGCTATTTTCATTCATGAATGTACAAGAAGGAGGGGTGGAGTAAAGAGAGGAATCAGCCTGGGGTCATTACATTGCTACAAGTAGTCTAAGTCCAACCCAGTGGTGAAATCTGAACCGGTTTGCTCTCGGTTCGCCGGTCGTGCTGCGCCGGTCGTGCTGCATGTATAGTGTGGACCAGTGTGGAGTGCAGTGCACACCAAACGCGCGCTGAATGTTTAAAAAGCTACCGGTTTGGGCGAACCGGTAGTTAGCTACCAGTTCAATTGAATAGGTAGTTTAAAAAAGCTACAATCCAACCATCACTTGTGCCACATGGTTTAGCTTTGCTAGAAAGTAGGATTTCCAACCACACTTAATTTCCATTAACTCTTACCTTCAATATCAACAGATATTTTGAACTCTATATAGACTTCTTGCTAAGGAGCCTCTCACTGGGTCTCCTGCACTGGGCAGAGGGTTGGACTAGATGACCTACAAGGTCCCTTCCAACTCTGTTAATCTGTTTCTCATGGCTCCTCTTTTGTGCATAGCACACCACCTTCTGATTGTCGACCCTGAAGCTGACATATGCGTAGCCATTTTAAATTGTAGCATTTCTTATGCATATTCTTTCCTACTTCTTTCAATATGCTGTATGGGGATTAACAGTGCTTCAAGCTCACCACGTCTGGTAACAAGAAGGGAGGTAGGCGAGATAAGGGGATTGTTATGGGTAGATGGCATTCTTTCCCGTGAGAACAGTGAAAGTGCCTGCAGATGGTAGAAGGTAGAATTTGGAGTCACCAGACTGATGGACTATGAACCGATTGGAGAATGTGATCCTGAGAAGAATGTTTCTAACTATATATATATATATATATATATATATATATATATATATATATATATAGTATATATTGGTGTAATTCTGGAGGCTGGCCAGATTCAGAATTACACCGAGACCTTGCCAATTGGATATGTTCCTAATAAAAAGACTTTGTTTGAATATGGCTGCCTTGGACTGTTCTTATTTAGGACATGACACTGATCTCAACAAGCAACAGTCATGAGTACTTTGCAAGATCTCTAAAATTCATATGAATTTTCATCTATTATTTAAAACACTTTATATAATTCTTAAGGGAATTTTTTTCATGCATTTCAGCATAACTTTTAATGTAGTGCTCATATTCAGTCAGAATGTTCTTATTTTGACACAATGAATAATTTTAACAATGTTATAATCCTTTTTCCAGCAGATGGTTTTATACAGTGTAATGATGCAATGATGATAACAATTTTAAATGAATCATAATACAAGTGGAATTACAAATCCAAGTTTATGCCAAAGCAACTGAAATTTCAAAGGTCAAACTTATTTCAGTTAAAAAGGAAGGGGGACGATCTTGCATTTTTAAGACAATTATACTATACTTATATTATTATAATTGAATTTTATTTATTTTAGGTCTTGGATTGGCAATCGTTTGTGCAAATGCAAAAGGTAAAACTTGTTTACCTTCACATGAATAGTATAAAGAAGTGATCCTAAACACCGATTGTGCTTGTCGTTCAAATGTCAGCTAATATATATATTTTTCTTTGTAATGAACTGCAGTTTCCATGTACAATGGAAGGTATAGATGTGCAAAACATGTGGCACAAAAAAAAAGTCAGGAGGGAAAGATGGACAACTTAGGAAAACTGAATGTGGATTTGTATAGTAACAAATCCCTTTTGCATAGTAACACCATATGGGTACATCTTCAGAGTTATCTCCAATTAGTATAGGCAAGTATAGTCATACACCTTCTGAAATAAAAACATTTTAAAATGTAGATACTTGTAGTAAATTTTTCTTTTGCAGAGAAATGGGTGCATTTTATATATACCGGTATATCTTTTTCCACTATGACCAGTTTTGCATCAAAACTGTCATGTAACATGCATGCTTATGTTTATTTCAGGATGGAATTTTTATTGACAGATTATTACTTTTCCTGCTAAAATGAATTTATAGCAGATATAAAAAGTTGAATTCTATATAGAGGAACCCTATCCAAACTATGGAATATATTGCTATTTATCCCCCTCCTACTCCTCAACAAAACAGGCAACTGTGATAACTGAGAAAAGGTTCCTTCTTGCTATCTTCCTTTTCTTTAATATAAAATGCATGCTTATAAATAAACTACTGCACTGAAAAGATCAAAAAATATTATTACATGTCTGATTGTACCTAGCTACATTTTATGGGAAGAGATCTGTCAACAAGATTAACAAACTGAAATCTGCGAAAGTTTTAGGTTTGTAACACTCTTTATCAGACTGAGAAATAAAATAATACAAACTTGTTAGGTTTCTAATGTAGAGATTAGGTGGAGAACATTTTCAGAACATCTGTATAGGTAGTCCTCAACTTACAACCACAATTGAGCCCAAACAGCCCAAAATTTCTGTTGTTCTGTTGTTAAGTGAGTTTTGCCCCATTTTACAACCTTTCTTGCCAGAGTTGTTAAGTGAATCACTGTAGTTCACAATTCAGGAAAAGAAAAACTTTCTTTTCCTTTCTGGTTTTCCTTTCCTTTATTCCTTTATTTCCTTTATTCTTTCTGCTAAATATTCCATCATGCCCATGTAACAAGCAATTATCTAAGGTTGGCTATATCCTTACATCAATAAAGAAACTCTAGCAGTCTTGCTCAGCTGGATTGTTTTAAGATTGAAAGGAATTGCTTTCTTCGGTAGGAACATCTGGTGAATCAAGATTTTACTTTTACCTGTGTCAGTTCGCATCATATTTTGGTAAGTTTTAAACTATGTCTGCGCCTTTATCACATGTAATCCCCAAATGCATAAAAGTGAAGTGAAATATAATTTCATTACATGGTTGGTGCTTCTTGTCTAAACTACTTCAAAAAGTTGAGCCATACTAAGCACAGGTTGGCCTTTTGATGTTTTACCCTTCTGTGGAACTACACAGTTGGTATCTGACTCAACTGCTTCTTACAGTTAATACCACCCTTGAATACTTGCTGATAAATCGGTTTAGAGCCTTTCCCCCTCGACTGACGGAAGTTACACACTTTCTTTGCTCCATATCACTAGCTGTTCCTTAATGAAAATTGGCATGTGTTAAGTCAGAATCAAACCATGGTAAAATGCTATCTTGTTACTTAGGTTTATTAAATTAGGTTTATTAAATTTGTATACCGCCCTTCTCCCGAAGGACTCAAGGGGGTGAATAGCCAAGATTAAAATACATACAATATAAAAATTAAGATGAATTAAAACAGAATTAAATCAAATTGGTTTCCCAAAATTTAAATCCTTTGCCCATAAAATAACCCATTAAAATTTTAAGCCAGCCCGGCTTGCTGAAATAGGAAGGTCTTCAAAGCTTGACGGAAAGTACGGAGGTCCGGGATCAGTTGTATTCCTGGGGGTAGCTCGTTCCAGAGGGTGGGTGCCCCCACAGAGAAGGCTCTCCCCCTGGGGGTCATCAGTTGACATTGCTTGGGCGACAGTACCCTGAGGAGACCGTCTCTGTGGGAGTGGATTGGCTGGTGGGAGGTTATCGGTGGCAGAAGGTGATCTCGTAAATACCCGGGCCCTAAGCCATGGAGTGCTTTAAACATGAGAACCTTGTTTTATTAAACTTGATTTATTCCATTGGTTTTTTTTTCTGCAATCTGTCCAAATGTATTTCCTTTCCCTTTCAATATCATCAAAGTTATAAGTTCTGCAAAGTTAATTCTGGAACTATTCCATATATGATATCATCATGTCTTCCTTTTGTTGCCATGCCTTTCTCTTATAATCACTTTTACTTAGTTCAGTTTCCATTATTCCATTTAATTTCTTCTTTCAAATCTTCCATAAATCCTCCCGTGAACAGATTATGTATCAGAAGCCAAGGTCTCTAAGTCTTTTCTCAGTGTCAATTCAGTAACAAGTGACATAGTTTCTCTTTTCAATTAACAAATAGTATGGGATTCATACTTTCACTTCAGAGCTAGGAGCCATTTTATCCATCACCATTTGTCTTTTGTCTTTACTTTTAAAACATAGTTGTTTCCTCTTCTTCCTCTCTCCCAGATATAATCCAGTCTCACTCCACAAAATCATTCTAGCCTCATGTATACACAGGAAAAATAAAAATAAAAATAGTTTTAAAAATTGTAACTAAGCCATTTCCACAGTCATAATAAGTGCTTTCTATTAAACAGGTCCTTTGTCTTTTAGCCCCTGTAGTTGTTAGCCGCTATTAAAACAGGGGCTCACTTGTTGCAATCCACATCTGAGGGCAGCTCTCGCCTGGGCAATTGTTAAAGTCACCCGGCATACAAGCTTCCTGTTCTTCTCCACTTCTCCTCCTCTCCTCCAGCACAATCTTTGTTCCCGGTTGCTGCGGTTTCGGGACAGCCGCCATGGCTGTTGTTCCACTACCGCCGGTGTGAAGGGAAAGCCTCCAGCCCCGAGGAACCTGCCCATTCCTCTCAGCCACCCAAGGGGTCCCTTCTTGTCCCCCTGTCCCTTCAAGACGGGGAGGTCCGAAGACCTGTCGGTGGCAGCTTGGCAGACGGGGTTTTGTCAGAGCTCCGCGGAGCTCACCATTTCCCCGTCTGTATCCCTGCAGTGCCAACCGGAACATTTTGATTCAAATGGATGTAATGGTTATTGGGTGAATGATTAATGTTAGGAGATTCTTTTCTTTCTTCTCCATGCTTTCTTTTTCTTTCTTATCTTTCTTTTTTCTCTTTCTTTTCTCATCTGCTTTCCCCCCCCCTCTTTATTTTTTCTCTCTTTTCTCTCTAATATAATTGTTTAAATTTTTTTTGGTATTTTTAAACTCCCCTTTCACTTTTTACTGATGTCTCTATTACTTCCTTATTTTTTATTGTAATTACTATTGTTATTATTTTCCTTGTTATTACTATCACCACCTTGTTTTAATATATATATATATATATATATATAAATACACAAATAATTTGATTAAGAAATAAGAGCACAAATAATCTAAGAAAAATATGATCTCTGGAGGCTTTAATTTGTTCTTAAACTTTGAATTTTCTGTAGATTCAACAATTTAGAAGAAAAGGTTTTTTAAGACATTGGAAGATATTTGTTAAAATATATATTTATTTTAAATTAGAAATATGGAGGAGAATAAATGGAAAAACAATATGAGTAATACATTGTAAAGTAATTTGAAGCTAACAGATTGAATAAGAGAAGTTGGAAGGGAGGAAAATGCAAGCAAGATAATAATTAAAACAAAATGTTATTAATCAATTAAATATATGAAATTAGGAGTAATGTGAAATATGATTTTGGAAATTAGCTAAAGTAGAGTTTTGCTCCAGGTTAATAAATATGGTAGGAGTGGAGTCAGGTATTATATTAGAAAACAGTTGAAACAAAACTTGGAATTTGTTAAAAATTAAAATAAGAGTTAGGAGTGGAGGTAAGCATGAGCTGGAAAACAGTGAAAGCAACGCTGTGGACCAGCCAATAAACAAGAGTTAGGAGTGGAGGAAAGCATACGCTGGGTGACAGTTTATATGAACTGTGAACCAGTTAAAAATAAAAAAGTAGGAGTGGAGGAGACTATACCTGGGGATCAATTGAAATATAATTGTGAACCAGTTAAAAATAAGGGTAGGAGCGGAGGAAAATATGCATTAGAAGACAGTTAAAGTAAAGCTGCGAACCAATTAATATATAGATTAGGAGTGGAGGAAAGCATATATTGGGTAACAGCTAAAGCTAAACTGTGAACTAGCCAAAAAATATAAAGTTAGGAGTGGAGGAGACTATATCTGGGAAACAATCGAAATATAGTTGTGAACTGGTTAAAAATAAAGGTGGGAGCGGAGGAAAGCACTGCTGGAAAGCAACTATTTAAGTTGCAAACCAATTATAAAATAAATATAGGAGGAGTAAAGGTTGGTGTGTAGTTAAAATCATACTGTGAACCAGCCAAAATAATTTAAGGTCAGGAGTTCTGGAAAGCAGCAGATCAAGATGTGAACCAGCTAAAAAATAAAATTAGGAGGAAGTGGAAGAAACTTTACAGGAGAATAATAATATAACTATGAACCAGTTAAATAATCAGATTGGAGTTATATAAACTATGAATTAGCCAAAATAATTTTAATAGTATAAGAGAATAACTATGGAGTAACTAAATCAAAATAAAATACTTTGGAAGTAATAAACTACAGAGCGAAATGTTGATTGATTTTGTAAAAATTCTAAGAGAAAACGGAAATAATTTTTTGATAAGATTTGGATATTAGTTGTGATCAAGAAGAGGTGAAATATAGATTTGGCGTAATGGGTCTTAAATTGAGAAATGTGTATGAAATATTGATTGTTTAAAATGATAGAGATTTAGAATGGTGTTTATAGTCTAGAATGTTGGGCGAAATAATTGCATGATAAATGTTCAGAATAAGATTTTTTTCTTTCTTTTTTCTTTTTTTTTTTTTAAAAAAGATGTAATTGGATAAAAATGGGAACAAAATTGATTGTGGGAATCTTAATAATTGTACTTATTATATGACGGAACAAGCACCTGCTCTAAAAAGATGTATTTTATGTTTTGTGTTTTGAAAAATTAAAAAAAAATGGGAAAAAAAACCATGGTAAAATGCAGAGAATTTAAGTTTGTTATATTCCTAGTATGTTCCTCCTGCCTTTTTTTAATAAGATGCATTAGCTGCTACTATCGGATAAATAAATCAGGACCACATTTTTAGTGCAAAAAATCCCCACCTGCCAGTGAGCTATATCTTCCTAAAATCTTCAGTTAGTTTATGCTAAATAATGTGCTTAAAGGAAGGAAGACACAATACTGTGTCTAATTTTGCTTAAAATGAATATGGTCACTGAAAATGTCTTTATTTTTCCAGGCAGCAATTGCAAAAACCGTTGGCCAGGATCATATAATAATATTCCTGACAGTAAGTGTATTCATTCATTGACTATTTTCAATTGCATCTTCTTGAGATTAACTGAATGGAACTAATAGAATTGTAATTTTCAGCTACTACAAATGTCTTGATAAATGATATATTCTATTATGGAGAGTTGTTGAGCTGTTTAAACTAATAAAGGTCTATGACATAATATGGGTTTGAGAGCAAAGGGTTGCAAGGCCTTCACTGACAGCATTCTTCTTAAAAGATAAAAAGTTAAAACTTCTGGCAATTATCAATGTTATGTCCTTATAAGGACATCTGCCCGGATTGGCTGTCAGCCATTGGGCGGGAAGTTTGAATTGCTGTCAGGGGTGGTGCGTCTGCCGGAGCGAATATAAGGAGAGCTCCGGCAGTGCACAGCCAGTCTTGTTACTGTATCTAATAAAGTTACTAAATGTATCGAGCTGGTCACACCTTCATTTCCTGCGCCTGATCCAACACTGGCGACGAAGGACTGAGAAGACTCGTGGCACGATCGCCTAACCGAGCTGAAGTCACTCAACCGCACAAATGGCAACCCCGCAAGCACCGATCGCCTCGCTGAACCCATGGTCAGGTTCCGGCAATTCCTCCGAGGGAACGGCTACCAGAACCTCGACGATGAGCGCAAGAGAGCCCTGTTCCTGGCCCACTGCAGTTCCGATGTCCTGGAGATGGCCATTGACCTCGTGGCGCCCAGGGACATTGAAGAGATGTCCTAGAGTGACCTGTAGGAAGTCCTGCAGGAACACTACGCACCCACAGGCACCCCAATTGCCAACAGATTCACCTTCCAGCAAAGAAATCAACGGGAAGGTGAATCCATCAAAGAATTCGTGGCGGCGCTTTGCCAAATCGCTGCCAATTGCGAATTCGACAACGTGGATAATGCCATCCGGGACCGGATTGTCTTCGGGATGCGAGATGTGGGGCTCCAGAAGAAGTTCCTGAGCCGCAAGAGAATCCCGCTCAAGGAAGTCCTCGAAGAAGCCACAGCCGCCGAGACATCCGAGAAAGCGGCCGTCGCGATGGTGAAGGCCAGAGGGGTCCACAAGATCCACAAGTCGGGCCCCAATTCCTCAGATGACTCCACCACACCATCGGAATCTGAGGAGGAAATGGCCGTCCATAACGTTTCCCGCCCCCCCCCAGGTGGGAAAATCCTCAACATGGCGACCGGGGGGAACGATGCGACAGTTGCAAAGGCGACCACCCTAGGGCAATGGAGATGGAGGGACGCGACCTGCCGCCACTGCCTGAAGAGGGGACACATAGCCGAAGCATGCAGAGCAGCAGATCCAGCCCGGAACCACCCAGGCCAAGATTCTGTGAAAACCGCAGAGAAACCCAGAGGACATCCAAACGGTCCTTGAACCAGTCCAGGCGCGGGGACCATGAATATTCCCACAGCAGAGCAGTGCACCAGACCACAATCGCCCACACAAACCACGACGGTGCCACCAAATTCAACGTGACACTGCTGGCAGAGGGGTCACCATGCACAATGGAGGTAGATTCAGGTTCCATCTACTCCATTATGGACTGGCAATAGCTGAAGCGCCTGAAGCCATCCTGTGAAAAGAACCAGCTAAAACCCCTGAGGTCGAGGCTCGTGGATTTCAGCGGAAACCCCATCGGAGTCCTGGGCAGAACCACTCTCCACATCACCTTCAAGGACTTCCAAGGCAAGCTTCCCATCACAGTCATGGAACACAGCCGACCGAACCTGCTAGGAGTGGAGTGGTTCAAGCCGCTAGGGTTATCGATCGGAGGCATCCATCAAATCCAGAGGGATGAACTCGACAACCTCATCGAAGAGTTCAAAGAAGTCTTCGATGGTAAGCTGGGGAGGCCAATCTCCTTTAATTTGGACAAGGGAATCACCCCAATTAGGCTGAAGCCCCGCCGGGTTCCATTTGCCTTGCGGCCAAAAGTAGACGAGCAGCTAGATAAGCTGATCGCCCAGGGCATTCTGGAACCTATCGATCATGCTTCATGGGAAACCCCCATTGTGACCCCAATGAAGCATGATGGATCTGTGCGCATCTGCGCTGACTATAAGTGTACAATCAATAAGGCGTTGGCACAGAGCGCATACCCAGTCCCAGTGGTGCAACATCTGCTGCATTCTCTGGGGACTGGCTCAATTTTTGCCAAACTGGACCTGGCCCAGGCTTACCAGCAGCTGCCAGTCAACAAAAAAATGGCGGAGGCCCAAACAATAGTCACCCACAGGGGGGCATTCAAATGCAACTATCTCCAATTTGGAGTCAGCGCTGCCCCCGGCATCTTCCAATCAATGATGGAACGCCTTCTCCAAGGCGTTCCAGGGGTGGTGCCGTACTTTGACAATGTACTAATCTCCGGAGATTCCCAGGCACAACTCCTTGAAAGACTCAGGCTTGTTCTGCAGCGATTCAAGGCCAAGGGCTTGAGGGTCAGGAGAGATAAATGCATCTTAGGAGTCCAGGAGGTCGAGTTTCTGGGCTATTTCATAGATAGCACTGGCATCCACCCCACCAAATCAAAAGTTAAAGCCATCCATGAAGCTCCTAGCCCAAAAAACAAAACGGAGCTTCAGGCATTCCTTGGATTGCTTTACTTCTATGCCATGTTCCTCAAACAGAAAGCCACAGTTGCTGAGCCAATCCACTGCCTGCTGGGGAAAGCGGCTTTCTGGAAGTGGGACCAAGAGGAGGAAGCAGTATTCCGGGCCGTCAAAGGACTCTTAACATCCAAAAGCATCCTCATACAATACAACGAGACGCTCCCAATCAAGCTCACCTGCGATGCATCACCATACGGGGTGGGGGCAGTTCTCAGCCATGAACTCCCTAATGGCTCAGAAGCCCCAATAGCCTACTTTTCCAAGACAATGTCCAGCGCGGAACGCAACTAGAGCCAGCTGGACAAAGAGGCTCTGGCCATCGTCGCAGGAGTCAGACAGTTCCATGAGTACGTCTACGGGAGGAGCTTCACCATAGTGACCGACCACAAGCCGCTCCTGGGACTCCTCACAGGTGACCAACCAACCCCGACCTTCATGTCCCCGTGGATGACAAGATGGGCCATCTTCCTAGCCGGCTATTCCTACAGGCTCGTGCACCAGCCAGGCACATCCATAGGAAATGCCGATGCGCTGAGCAGATGCCCATCAAAGGATCCAGTGGAAGACCCAGCCCCCACACTCGACCTTTTCCACATCGACAACGATGACAGCTGCCCAGTCTCATCTGCAGATGTGGCTGTCCACACTCAAAACGACCCCACACTCCACCAAGTGAGATCCTGGGTCCTCAGAGGGTGGCCGACGGAGAAGGCAGAGGAGAAATTCAGCGCCTTCGTCAGGAAGCAAAAGGAGCTGTCCACCATGAGAGGCTGTTTGCTATGGGGAGACAGGGTGCTGATTCCCAGCACTCTGCAATGAAGAACGCTAGAGAACTTGCATAATGGGCACCCCGGCATCGTCCGCATGAAAGCCCTGGCACGGAGTTACGTCTGGTGGCCATCATTGGACAGAGACATCGAAGAATGGGTCTCCAGATGTGACCCGTGCCAAGAAGTATGCCCAGCGCCATCCCAAGCCGAAACAGCGAAGTGGGAGACCCCCAGCAACCACTGGTCAAGGATCCACATCGACTTCGTGGGTCCGATGCAGGGGCGCCACCTACTCATCGTCGTCGATGCCTTCTCCAAGTGACTCGAGGTGGTACCCATGGCATCTACCACAACGGAAGCGACAATCCGGGCTCTACGCCGCCTTTTCGCCACCCATGGACTGCCGGATGTGCTGGTCTCTGACAACAGGCCCCAACCCACGTCCCTGGCCATGGAGGCATTCCTGGCCGGACTGGGCATCCGCCATGCCCTGTCCGCCCCTTACAGGCCAGCTGGGAACGGACAGGCTGAACGGATGGTGAGACTCACCAAGGAGGCACTCACCAAGATGGGCACGGGCGACTGGCAGGAAAGAATTGACAACTTCCTCCTCATCCAGCACATCATGCCGCATGCCACCACCCACAAGAGCCCAGCTGAGATGTTGATGAGCAGAAGGCTGAGGTCACCACTGGACCGGCTGCACCCACAATACAGCCCAGAAGTGACCGCAACGGCCAGCCGCCCGCTTCGTGCCTTCAGCATAGGAGATCCAGTTTTTGCACTAAATTTCCACGGCTCTCTGAAGTGGCTGAAGGGGAAGATAGAAAGTTCAACCGGCCCGAAGTCCTACACAGTGGAGCTGGAAGATGGACAGGTCTGTAGACGTCACATCGACCAGCTCCGGAAAAGGTGGAGGGAAGAAGGACAAAACCAGCCCGACGAGGTAGCCTTGCAACACTCCGACGAGATAGGCCTACAACACCCCAAAGAGGTAGGCCTACAACACCCCAAAGAGGTAGGCCTACAACACCCCAATGAGGTAGGCCTACAACACCCCAATGAGGTAGGCCTACAACACTCCGGCAAGGTAGGCCTACAACACCCCGGCGAGGTCGGCCCACCAGACCCCAGCAAGGCATGCCAACAACACCCCGGCGAGGTGAGGAAGCAAAGACGCGACCAACCAGGACAGCGGGATGCCAGAGAAGTAGACCGGGAACTTCTCAACCAGGGACTAGGACGAAGGGAAAGCCAACAACACCCCGACCAGGGAGGACAGTGCCACCCCGGCAGGGGAGACCTCCACTGCCCCGCGGAGGTAGCCCCACAACAACAACCCGACCAGGACGACCACCGCTGACCCGACAGGGTAGGCCAACGCCAGCCCGGCAAGGAAGGCCTCCGCCACCCCGAGCAAGGAGGCCTGCACTACCCCTGTGAGGTCGGACCCCACAACCAAAGTCAGCACCACCCATCGCCGAGAGACCGGGCCCGAGGGCACCGATCCGAGACACCCCCCTGACAACAAGAAACCAAACCGCAGCCGAACCGCAGAGCCCGGGAGACCGGGGAGGAGCAAGTGACAACCAGGGACTTATCGAGATGCAGACGCTCTTCCTGGGTCGGCACTGAGCGGCCACACCGAGACGTCCAATGCGCAGGCCAGGAGGAAGACCATCAGAACCAGCAGTCCGAGGTCCACGGTTCGGCGGAGGCGCTGGAAGTGACCCCGCACACTCGCCAGCCGAACCAAGCCCGGTTCCGGGGAGGGAACCAGGAGACACAGGAGCCCCGTCCATCCAGGTCGGCGTCGGCGAAGAAGTGAGACTGCGCAGGTCAACTAGGGTGCCGAGGCGTCCTACGTACCTGCGCGATTACGTGACTCTCATTAACTTTGAGTGACTGTTTTCTAACTAGGAGGGGAGGAGTATTATGTCCTTATAAGGACATCCGCCCGGATTGGCTGCCAGCCATCGGGCGGGAAGTTTGAATTGTTGTCAGGGGCCGTGCGTCTGCCGGAGCGAATATAAGGAGAGCTCCGGCAGTGCACAGCCAGTCTTGTTACTGTATCTAATAAAGTTACTAAATGTATCGAGCTGGTCACGTCTTCATTTCCTGCGCCTGATCCAACAATCAACATTTAAAATCAGCCAATGGGCTTACATTTCACCTTGAATTTTACACAGATGGTACATTCTCTCTAGCACAGAAGAAAAATAAATAAAATTGGATTAGTTGGCTTTTGCACATAATATTTCTCTTACAAATTAATACAAAGAGTACCACAATGAATTATGCCAAGCTCCATTTTGTCCAGTCAATCAGATGCCTCTGTAGTTTTCACAATCAGAAGATGAAATTCAAATCCAACATCCAACCTATCTTGTGGGAATTTAGATGACCACCTCTCAAAGCCATCCACGTTACTGAGTACTACGAGATTTTGTGGTCAGTTATGCGCTGTAAAAAGAAATGCATCTTCTGTTCTAACTCTCCTTCCAATCAATGTCACCGAATGACTTCAAGAACTTTTATATACTATTCATTTCCAAATTAGGCAAGGTGCCTCACAAAAGGTACATATAATAAAATGGCAGCAAGAAGCACCTAACAATCTCTTTCTCTAAAAAAAAATTCACATAAATGAACAGCAGAACAGTCTGGTCTTAATCAATTTATGAAAGCAAAGGGAGTTCTATAACTTAGGAGAAAAGATCTTTCACAGCATAAACAAACAAACAAACAAACAAAAGGAGTAGGGAACCTTTAAAATTCCTTCCTGCTTCAGGCAGACTGTATCTTCAAAGGAGAGACAGTTCTGTAGCTTTCTGGAAGACTAGCGACGTAGAGTTTTAAAGATGACAACCAACATTTTTAATTGGATCCATAATCAAATCATATCCAATGCTGTAATTATAACAAAGGTGTAGGACAGATGAATATTCTACTTCAAGCAAGCAGATGGGATGATGCACTTCACGTCATTTCAAAGGCAAATTCATGGAGATGGTGTGGTGGCAGTTTGAGAGCTGACAAGGGCATGAGTCACTGAACTCAGAGCATGCCTATCTAAATAGATCTGCAACTGGTATATCAGTCAGAGATAGGCACAAAGCCCCGGCTACAGCTTTTCTTTGCAGTTTCAGAAGGAAGAGTAGGTCCAGGAAAATCCTAAAATCGCACAGATGCTGCTGCTTACAGGGGAGGCGACTCCATCAAGACTTAAAACTGGAACCAGGATAGAGCCACATCTATTCCCAACAAAGAGCAATGTTCTCAAGTTGCAGGGATTTAATCTGAAGTTGTTTTGCCCATTTAGTAATCCAGACACCAAATTGGGATTACCAGAGTATACTTGGCTCAACTTGGGTAGTGATATTGATGACATCTCACCCAAAATTGATAGGTGGCTTCTCCTCAAAGTTTTAGGAAGATATTAAATGGAATGGGGGAGAAGATTGAACCCCATAGTACCCCATATTGTAGCAACCACTGTTTCAAGTTTTTTCCCATACAACAGCTGAAATTGCCAAGTAAGCAAGGAGTATATAACTGCAGAATTCCTCCAGTCTTCAACCAGAGGAATTTAAACTCAGCAGGAGCCTTTCTTAAAGCATATGTTTTTTAAGGATGTACTCATGACATACACAGAAACATATGAAGATAAAAAAACCACACATTTATAAATAAACCTTGAAAAGATGGATGTAGAAGAAAAAAAGAGGGAGAAATTGTTCCTTGTTCTTTCTTAAACAAAGAATCATTTAATAACAGTAGCCTGGTGCCAGATGACAAAAGACAACATGTAAAGACCTTGTCCTTATCTATCTCTCACAATTTGTTCTAATGATCAAAACAACTCATAGAAAAGAGATGAAACAATCTCCAACACCTACCCTTCCTTGTGTCCAGAAAAATAACATAGTCAAGTGTATTGAATGCTGCTGAAAGATCTAAGATGACCATGAATGATGCACTCCATCCTGATTCCCAAAATAAGTCATCTACCAGGATAATCAATTCTGCCCCATTCCCAGCCTGAGCCCTGGTTGAAGATTCCAGAAAAGACGTTTCTTCTAGGATCCTCTATAAATGAAGTTCCATGGTCTTCTCCAGAGTTTACTGTAAAATGGGAAGATTGGAAATGTATAACTGCTCATTATAAATTTTGTTATAATTGGTTAGATCATAAATTGTCTGTTTAGAAGTGAGAATAAGATTAATTTCTGAATAAAGCTGCATAGGTCAAATAATTGTAATAGAGTGTTTTGTCTCTCAACAATAACAAAATGATTGTTTTGTTCCAATGAGTGTACCAAAATGAGTTCCAATGAGTTTTGTTCCAAAATGATTATTTTGTTCCAAGGGATGGGGCCACATAAAATTTGGATGAAGAGGTAATTCATGCAATTATAAAAAGTAAGCAAAGCTGCTTCATACACATGGAAAGGACCAGAATGTTACTCCCCTGAACATGAGATCCATCCATCGAAGTATTTTAACTTTTTAAGTGGACAATTCACTTTGGCCTTACAGTTTTGTATTTTCCTTTACAGAAAGTCCCTTTGACTCCAAAATAAAAGAAGTGGAAAAAAATTTCAATTCAAATCAGTGTTTAAATGAACAAAAAACAGTAAGTATAATACATTATATGTTAAATTTGTAGCATTTTTTAAAAAATCAACCTGTTTATACTACCAATGCTCCAGAGTTATGTACTTGGAGTGATTTGAATAATGACAAGCTATTAACCACAAGAAACCTTTGTGTGTGGCATTTATGGCAGTTCACAATCAATTGTGAACCTGCTTGAGCTCATATTATCAGCTGGAAGTGGGAGGGGAGGGGAGTCAATTTACTGCTGGGAGAGAAATTGGGATATGTGGATGATGGTAAAGCCGGGGGATTTTTTTCCCTTCTGTGCAGTAGTTTGGGGACACCAATGTAATTGCTGGTCTTCTTATTGTTATGAAGTCTTGTCTGACCTTACCTCCTAAATCCTTCCCCCCTCCCATTTTGATCTGGCTCTATCATTGCCCACAAGGCCATCCTGCTTAGTTGCCTAGCTATGCCTCTATTCCCACTTATTTATGTCCAGAGAAATCAAAGAATGAGCACCCTTTAGCATATATGTGCCCTCCAATACTCCTCTTCATATGTGGCTTTGAAGTCTCTGCAGATCACAGTGGCCAATTATGGATAAGCTTATCCATTTTTTAAAAAAAAGTCAAATATTGCTGGTTAATTTAAACAGAAACCTTGATGTCAATTTTTTAATAAAAAATCACTTTAAAAGAGAGTTTAAGACAAGCATTGAAAACACTGCCACTAATTTGTATAATTTTTATTTTATCCCTGACTGCTAAGCAAAGTGTTCAAAAGAAATGTATGGTAACCTCCAGTCCTGCTGAAGGTTTGCTAGTCCCTAAAATATGTGTTCAGAACATTGTTTCTGAAGAGAAAAAAAAAAGAGCCCTGGATCAGTATGTCCAAAAAAGAAAGTTAAATTAACATGGCTTTCAGGGTCTGATGAACTGATCTAGCATTTGTGGTACAGATGGTTTCTACAGGTCTCCAGTCCTGTCCTAATCAGGAGTCTCCAACCTTGGCAACATTACCAGTTTTTGAAGTCCACAAGTCATAAAGTTGCCAAGGTTAGAGACCCCAGCCAAAATAACTATGCAGAGATTCTTTCTTCACTTGCCAACTCTGAGAACACCGTGCTTCCTTTCTCCTTTTCTTTTAGGAAAAGAATTTATACTGCTCAGTGATGGGTTCAGCCTTGAACTTCAAGAATCCTCTTGGTGCTAGTGACATGCATACTGAAGCCACCCTGAAAGTGAGATTTATTGAAAACTGCAGAGACAACATTTGACCACAGCTTCTCTTTCCTGACAAGCAAGACTGTATGGTTTCCTATTGTGTACATTGATGATGAGTGGATAGAGGAAAAATTAGGTCATTATTCTAGGAATTAAATCAGTTTTTCGAATGAAGATTCAAAAATCTTCATTCAAAAGTTAATATCTGTGTTTCAATATGGGATTGGCATCGGGAAGGGAAGGGACTTTGTCAATGTTTAGTGGAAATGAAATTGGAAAACTAAATTATGGAAAATAAGGTAATAGAGTTGTCAAAGTCTGGAATGCCCTACCTGATTCAGTTGTCTCAGCTACAAATTTTCACAGTTTCAGTCACAAATTGACTTCCGTGGACCTTACTTCATACTTAAGTGGTCAGTAGAGGGGGCATGCATAAGTGCACTAACATGCCTATCGTCCCTGTCATTGTATTTTTATTCTCTTATTCTTGTTCTCATTTTTGTTTGACAAATTCCAATAAATAAATAAAATAAATAAAGATAGAAGTAAATAAATTGGTTCCATACTTCATAAGATTCCATTTTTTAACATTATAATTTTGTAAATACATTTTATTTAATTTTGGTATGCAAAATCAAGTTTTATATATACTTTTGTTAATTAAAATTAACAAATAATCAAGAAAACAAGATCCATGATTGTATGAATTCCATTGAGGAACCATGTTAGTATTTTGATCCCAAACAAAGGACTTCATCTCTTGTATTGTAGCGTAAACTTTTTTGAGTCATGAGAAATGAATCCATTTCTGATAAAATGCATAATTAATCTGTTAAACATTAAGATGGCACAAAACCTACTGTAGTTAGGGTTAGGGTTAATTAATATGAAAATTAGAAACGGATGAAGTCTATACTGAGAACTCTGCAAAAGCTAAATTGTGAAGGTTTTAAAAATGCAGCAAAAAAGTAAAAGGACAGTCAAATTAATTTTTTAATGTCATCCATGGAACTGATATCACAACTTTAGGTTTTGTTTTGAATTTGAAAAAATGAGCAGGTGAAGTTTTTATATCCACAGACTGGGTTCCAGGGTTTGTTTTGGCATTGATTTCTAAAATGATCACTCTGGCTATGCTGATAAAACCATCTTTTAGCTATGCATGGTATCTGAATCCAACCATACGGCGATATAACAGTGTAAGATTCAAGTTGAAGTATATTGAGTGTCTTCTACAATTCCTGACAAGAACATTCTTAATGAAATGCTTGAGAAAAACTCAAATGAGATTTGAAAAGTTTGCTTCTTGTAATGCTGCAGGACTCGGTGAATTCCTTTGAAAATCTTTTTGATAATCGCTCTCACTGGGATAATAACATAAAGAAGGATTTTGTTACAATTTTGCCCATGATTACGGAAAAAATAAGCTCAGGTGCACTATTAACAGCTCTTGCAAATCCAGGAAACATCTCTCAAACTGTGGTTCGAAACTTCACAGGTAAGGAAAAAGAAAGATGAACTTTGTCTTTGAAGGGGAAAAGAAAGAAAGGCATTTGCCTATATGTTGTACAAGTCAAATTCCCTGTACTGAGTCTTCTTTCATTCATCAACTAGGGGTGCACATGCCAACTCACAATTTTGACTTCTTTAATGAAAGCAACCTATATATGAGAGTTCAGACATGTTTTCAATTTATTTATTTCATTTATCATTTAAATTTGATTCCTATCTTTGCATGAAACATTCCAATAAGCTGTCACAATTAATCAAATCATTCATTAAAAAAATGAAAACAAAAAGATTTATTAATAGCACAAGTAATAATAAGACCAGCAGCATTGTAATCAATTCAGTTAATAGCATTTTTCATGAATGAACCATCAACTTGTAAGGCTCTAACTCAAAGCATGTGCATTTACTCAAAACAAGTGCTATAATTAGGATTTTTGTTTCATAGATAGATAGATAGATAGATAGATAGATAGATAGATAGATAGATATAATTCATTAGATCCATTCAGGAACTCGACATTTCTCTGTCTTTTCAGTGATTCAAACAAAACTTATCAGTCCAAAATCCTTTGAAAAGAATGAAGCACTCACGTTAAAAGCTCAAGGAGATCGAATGGCCATCCACCCAAGCACAGCAGCTGCCATGACCACAGGTATTGCTCATAACTAGCTTAGTTTTTCTACAGAGTAGATCCAAAATTACTTTTACTATCTATTTTATTGCTCCCTCCCTGTCAGCTGCAACCCTAGGTTTTTTGAGTTTGCGGAGTGTTTTATCAGTCTGGTTTAGATTAGGGAAGTTGCAATCCCTAATCTAATCCACATTGGGAAAGGTGAAAGGGAATAGAAAGTAGTTGGTACCATAGTACCTATTTTACCAAAAAGTAAATATATGGATCTACACTGATCTTTTCATTATCAACATTTTCCCAAGTTTCGGAAAATCATGTATACTTTATTTGTTTTTATGTGTCTCCCTGATCCTCCTTCTGTCTCTTGCAGATATTGTTGCTGTGGCTTTTATATCATATGGTGGGCTAAAATCACTCTTAGAAGACACTTTACTGAAGAATGGAGCATTCCTGGAGAATGAAACGCTGACAGATGTTCACATGAACTCGAGGCTGGTAAGCGTTTCTGCCAGGAGCAAAATACAGAATATTTTTACCCCGGTCAATCTCACTTTTCAGCATCTCAAGGTATGTAAATGAAGTCTACCTCGGAAACCAAGCCATTTTTTTCTATCTGTCTTATGAATATATATTAAGGAAGAAAGCAGAATATCAAGAAAAATGTAAATCTGTATAAATGTTCTAGGTAGACTTTATTGTCATTCAAGCTTTATAAATTAGAAGTTTGATAGCACCTTTTCACACTAACAACTTTTATGAAGTTTATGCATTTAATAGTATTTGTGTCCCCTAGTCCTTAAGTTCTAAGATGTTGACATAGTTCCTTTTGCATGTCTTACAGTTGTTTCCTTGTTAATGTTTAATAACTCTGGAAGGGTGCGGTAGGAGATAAAGTAAATATGTAGAGTTTTTTTCCCTACCTCCCATCAACATTACCTCCCTCTTGCAGAAAAAAGTTGCCCAGGAAAAGGTTCACTGTGTCCACTGGATTTCTGGTGCCTTGTCCAATCATGGTTGCCAACAGCTCTTTTCTAACAGCACCCATACAGAATGCAGCTGTCAACATCTGTCCAGTTTTGCTGTACTGATGGCCACAACTCACAAACATGTATGTTACTTCTGAAAACATCTCAGAATTATACTGTGGTAAACAACAGGTTATTTTTTTTTCTTACTTGTTATATCTACTGTTGTGTCCTGCTGTTGCCTAGAAGATAACAATTTTCATCATTGACGCAGCATTTTTCTGTTTGACATGCTGCCAGGTTTTCCATAATTATTCATGGTCCCTTCTTTCATATATAGAAAAGTAAACTAAGAAATGCTTGTAATCCTAAAGATTTAAAGATCTTGACACTTCCTTTCCAATCACAATACAACAAAAGCAGTCAGGTAATAGAATAGCTTTTATATGTAAGTCAGATCTATGGTTTCGATGAAGTGTAAACACATCTTCGTTATCAAAAGGTGGCTCATATGATTTTGAGAACAACTGTCTTCTGTTTACAGGGAGATCTGATCCTCACCATTATTAGCTATCTTGGGTTGTCCATCTCGGTCATCTGTCTCTTCCTGTGTATTGTCACATTCCTCTTCTGCCGCTCCAGCCACAACAGCAGCACCTTCATCCACCTACAATTGAGCTTCTGCCTGTTTTTTGCAGACCTCCTCTTCATATTTGGAATAGATAAAACCAGCAACAAGGTATTTCAGAAGAATATGTGATGCTCTGCTCAGTGGAGAGAGAATCCCATCTGGGTATGCTGCAGGGGTGGAATGCTCCTGGTTTGGACCAGATAGCCCAATCCGGTAGCGATGGAGGCAGGTGGTTCAGAGAACCAGTATCAAAAATCCCTGCCCGCCCCCCCATGTCCAGCTGAGCCACGCAATCATCAGAGGCTTTTTTTTTTTAATTTTTAAAAGCATTTTTTTCTACAACCTCTTTGGCCGAAAAAATGCTTTTAAACGTTAAAAAAAAAAGCCTCTGATGATCGCGCGGATCAGCTGGGATCGTCAAAGGCTTTTAAAAGCATTTTTTCTGAAGAGGTTGTAGAAAAAATGCTTTTAAAAGCCTCTGACGATCCCAGCTGAGTTGCCTGATCAGCAGAGGCTTTTAAAAGAAAAAAAACTTCTGCCGATCAGGCAACTCAGCTGAACTCAGCTGGGATTGTCAGAGCCTTTTGAAAGCATTTTTTTACAACCTCTTGGCCAAAAAAATGGTTTTAAAAGTAAAAAAAAAAATGGCCACGCCCACCCAGTCACATTACCCTCCTAAGCCACGCCCACAGAGCCGGTAGTAACAAATTTTAGATTTCAACACTGGTATGCTGCCTACTTAGGAAGTTTTCATTTTTCTATAGATTAACTGAATTGAGTCAGTTTTCTTTGCAAACCCATTTTTTAAGCTTTTTTTGTTAGCTTTATGATAGTGACATATCTCAAATGAAAGAAGAGATACAGTGCACAGATTTTACCTGGCGCTGCTGGTGGAAGCATGAATGTCAAATATGATCTGTTCCATTCTCTGCTTTTTATAGCCCATTCTTGATTTTCTTTCAAAACCAGCAATTCAAGAATTAGATGCTGATAAAGGAATATTTAAATAACATTTTATTTTTGATTCAGATCATTTGTTCGGTCATAGCTGGAATTCTGAAGTATCTTTTTTTGGCCTGTTTTGTCTGGATGTTCTTGGAAGCTGCCAATCTCTACCTCACTGTCAGAAACTTGACAGTTGCAAATTACAGCGGGGCCAGCAAGTATATGAAGATATCTATGTACCTCATTGGTTATGGGTGTCCTGTCCTGATTGTAGCTATTTCTGCAGCAATTAAACCTGGAGCCTTTGGGACTCTTTATCGGTAAGTCTTAGCATATGGTTAAAAGCTGCTTCCCTCAGCCAGGTGCCACCAAGATGTAAACTCCATGAGCACAATTTCTAGTATAACTCAGGGAGCACAATTCTGTATAATACATTGAACTGTTGGCATATCTGTCTAAATTTCTCCTGATTATATTTCTTTTTCTTTAGCTGCTGGCTTAATCCAAATTTTATCTGGAGCTTTATGGGACCTGTCTGTGTGATAATTGTGGTGAGCAAATATTGTAGAGAAATTAAAGAATTTTATAACTTTTTTTTCTGAAATGAGAGAGAAGAGAAAAAGATCTTGATCTCAGGTAGCAAAAATGGAAACATCAATCTTGTCAGTCGTTCTGTATTTACAATGTGTTGGAACATGTTTATAAATTTTTGAAAATGTGGGGAAATTATTTCTTTCGGCTAATTAATTCTAATATTTTGCAAGGAGCTGCAATTTTATACTAAAGGATAAGGTGTTAGGGAAAGAAAGAAAAGATGAATTAGAGAGTGAAAAGATAACTCATTTTGTCCTGATTTGCAGAAATTTCTAATTTTTTTTTCTGTCATCTGTAATTAAAATAGAGTTAGATGTCCATTCATTAAAAGCATCAGCTAAGAAAATGTACTATCTAAAAAAGCAGTCTCCAACCTTTCTGGTTTGGCAATCTGGCATGGAGTGGGCGGGGGGAGATGGGATGGTTTTGCATGAGGGACAGGAATGTATGTGTGCCCAGTTTCACAGAGGGACTGTGAGCGCAAGCATCTGCCACTCACAAGCATGTGTCTTTGAGTGCAAGTTTGCATCACTCCCGCAAGAGCTTGCTGCTCCCGCAAGTGGGTCTGTGTCAGTGGTGGGTTGCCCCCGGTTTGGACCGGTTCTATACAACCGGTAGTAAAGCCAGCAGGAGACTCCGCCCACTGATCCCGACATCATCAGAATGTTTCTGCGCGTGGCCCCATTGCAAACCGGTAGTAAAGGTAGGTAGAACTCACCCCTCGTCTGTGTGCACACACACACACACACACACACACCATCTGCGTCAGGGGTGGGTTCCACCTACCTTTACTACTGGTTCACAATGGGGCCGCGCATGCGCACTTGCTTCACTCGTGCACATGTGATGCGTTCTGATGATGTTGGGGTCAATGAGCAGAACCTCCCACCAGTTTTACTACCGCTGACCTGTGTGGCCCGGTTTTAACTGGGCCATAGCCCAGTTCTAAATGGGCTGCGGCCTGAGGGTTGGGGACCCCGATCTAAAACCAACAATTGTTCTCTCTTTTTCATCTTATTTAGTCTTAGAACATTATCTATCTGCTGTTGTTATCATTACTTTATCTCTTTCTGAAGATTTTTTTTTCTTCCCAAAGGTCAATTTGGTGTTTTTCTGTCTTATTCTGAAGAATATGCATAAAAAATTGTCATCTCTCAATTCAAAAATATCTTCAGTCAGAAATACCAGGTAAGATCTACTGTATCATAAAGCATGAAATGTGGATAATAACAATGCTTCAAAATTCTTTTTCATGACAAATTGTGAGATAGAAAACTTGTACAATGTAAGAAGGACATTCGAGAGCAAATGTAGAAATTCATGTAGTGGAGAACAGTGCTGAGGTCTTTGTATGCATGAGGTTGGCAAAATTTGGGGGAGGGGTGAATTGGTTAGAAACTATCAGTAGCAAAAGGATCCTTTTCATGATGGAAGTCAGCATCTTTTTTCCCATTGAGTTAAAAATTGTAGAATCTAGGTTGTTCCTCCATTTTGCAGAAATATCTTATATGGATACATATTGGTTGGGCATCTGTAGAAGACAATGACTTTACTGAAGCATAGGTACAATATGAAGTAGGATGTCTCAATATTCATTGATTTTAAACTAAGCATTTTGTCATCAGATATCAAAGCAGTGATCTTAATCTTGGATATTAGCAGTAGATGTTAGGTGAACTGTCTCAGCAAAGGGGAAACTCCAAGTGATTGATAATGGCCTACTGTACTAATTTCCCATTCCTCCTCTTCTTCTTTGACTATGGCCGCAATCAACTCTAGCCATTTCCCATTGCTCCACATGTCTCATTTACATCCTCTCCTATGAAGTGAAAGTTCTGGTTTCAACCTACCACAGAATCAGTTGAGAGAGAGAGAGAGAGAGGATTACCTTAGATTAGGACTGGGCAACTATGGCAACTTTATGATCTGTGGACTTCAACTCCCAGAACTGAGAGATGCTGGCTCAGGAATTCTGGGAGTTGAAGTCCACAGGCTGTAAAGTTGCCATAGTTGCCCAGCCCTGCTTTAGATTGATTCAGATGCTCTCTTTTCAGCAGTGTCATTTCCCTGTTGATTTCTTGCCTTTGTTGTAGGTCACTGATCTTTAAGGCTATAGCCCATGTGATCATCCTGGGTGTGACCTGGTGTTTTGGCCTCTTTCAATATGGCCCTGTGGAAGACATTATGGCATATCTGTTCACCATCACCAACAGTGTGCAAGGAATCTTCATTTTCCTGGTGCACTGCTTGCTCAACCAAAAGGTGTTGTATAGCAATGTTTTTCAATCTTTTCCTCCCTATGGTCCCTTATCTGGGTCACATTATTGATGAAAAAGATTGCCATTTTCCCAGTTTTTATATATCTCAGCATATGTTGTGGCCTCCTCTTATGTGTTCTTCACTTTTGTGCTCCTTGAAATATCCATATGACCCCTGGCTGAGAATCACTGATGTAGAAAATGAGAGGGTTGCACAGGAATGTAAGTTACCACACAAACAACCTAATATTTCAAATTTTCCAGACTAGGTTCAAGATTTTGTGAACTCCTGGTACAAGAATAGTCAGAGCCATTTCCCACTCCCAATTTCTTGTCCATGCTAGAGATAAAAAATGTGGTAGTAACCAATGTTACTTCAAATTCACTCTGCAAATGAACTGAACTTCCCTTGGCATAAATCCTTCCTGTTATAGTCAGTAGCGGGACCACTGACTGATTAGTATGGAGTGGCATATTTGCTTCCCTTGTGAATCTGAAGCCATATTTTCATGCCTATGTGGAAATGTGCTCATTTTTCACTGAACATTTCTGGAATATTGCAAAGAGGTGGGTTCTGGTTTTGGGGTTGTTGTTTTTTTGGAGGCTGTTTGTTGCTAAATATAAAGTGGCTCCAGGCTTCAGATTTTGTATTTGTACCTGAATTCATCTATACCTCATGTGTAATTATCCATCCTTTTACCTAGTCTGTTCAGAAAGCACGGGTATAATTTAGTCTCTGTGAAGTTCAGTGGAGATTATAGACAGATCAGTAACGGAATTTACTAAATGGCTGTCCAAAATATGTACATTATCTTTATTTTGGTATCTTCTTAACCGTTTATCCATCATTATACAACCAGACATTACTGGAGGTTTCAGAAATGGCAAAAATGTGTATAATCTTTAATTTTCCTTTAGAGAAAATAAACAGACTAGGGAAATAGAAGAAAAATGCATCTCAACAGCCTCTTTGCAATGGGAACACTGCAGATTAATTACTTTGTTTACTAGTATACACAAACACAAACAAATCCACAAACCAAACTAAAGCTGATTTGATTCTTTTGTTTTGGAATATTTCAACATACAGGTAGTTCTTATTTAGCGACCGCCTCTTTTTGCTATGACAACACTGATGAAAAAAGTAACTTTGTGACCAATTGTGTCATTTACAACTTTTGCAAAACTGTAAAGCAAAGAAAAGCTGAAATAAGGTCATAAGCACAGCATAGTTTCCCTTAGCAACAACTTCACTTAAAGGCCAAGTTGTCAGTCCTGATTATGGTTGCTAAATGAGGGCTTCCCGCTCTAATAGGAGACTAGTAGACGATTCCTCCTTCTGATTTTGAATTTTGGATTTTCAGGTGAGAGAAGCATACTGGCATTGGATCTATTGCAACAGAGAGAGTCCACCTGAGGTATCTAAGATTATGGTGACCTCTTTACCCATCAGCAATCCTTCAGTAAGCATGATCAAAACTTTTTATTACATTTGCAGTGGCATGGATAAATGGTTTTTACAACCCAATATTGCAAGGACAAACATGCATAGGATATCATATTTCAGAGATTAGTATTATTTTTTCCACCTAATATTATTGTTACAGTGCAAATACCATGTATCCACAGATGGCAAAGGGGGCAAACACTGGTAGTCCTCGATTTACGACCAAAATTGAGCCCAAAATTTATGTTGTTAAGTGAGACATTTGTTAAATGAGTTTTGCCCCATTTTATGACTTTTCTTGCCACAGTTGTTAAGTGAATCATTGCAGTGGACAAGTTAGCAACCTAGTTGTTAAGTGCATCTGGCTTCCCCATTGACTTTGTTTGTGAGAAGGGCGCAAAAAGTGATCACATGACCCTGGGACGCAGCAAAGGTCATAAATATGAACCAGTTGAATTTTGAGAACCTGAATTTTGATCACATGATCATGGGGATGCTACAAAGGTCGTAAGTATGAAAAATGGACATAAGTCACATTTTGCAGTGCCGTTGTAACTTTGAACAATCACTAAACAAACTGTTGTAAGTCAAGGACTACCTGTAGTTGGCTTAGTTTGATGTTGCTGAGATTTAGTTTTGCCATTATCTTCACCAAAAAGGCCTAGGAAGGAAACAACAATGGGTGGGCGGAGCCTTGCGCTACCATCGCTACCAGTTCTCTGAACCACCCGCCGCCATCGCTATCGGTTCGGCCGAACCAGGCCAAACTGGTAGCATTTCACCCCTGCCTTGCACTAAGGTTATGTGGCTCAGGCTAACACAATAAGCCATGGTTTATTTGTTTTGATATATATTATGCAAAAATAAGCATTGAACTTGTCAACTTTGGTTTGTTGCATAAGCCTAAATCCAACCTTAGTTTACTATGTTGTATTATTTTCACATTTATTTCATGACCTAATAAAAGCTTCTTGTTATTTTTTCAGACAAATGTACCAAGTGCTACTCCAGTGGTTGATCAGAAAATAGAATGGGGAAATCCAACATAGTTCACTCTTTTGGACTCTTCTGTTCAGTTTGAACAAAACTGAAGAAAAATTGAATATTTTAAACCCTTTGTTTTCTTGTTGGCTCTCTCAGCCCTTTAATGTAATAATGTAATTAAATCCAGACCCATGCTGGAAACATAACTTTTAGCTCATTCCCTGTTTTCATTGCCATTTTCTCTCTGTTCTCCCTATAGTATATAATGTATATACTATATATAGTATATATAATGCAGTATTCAGCTGTTTCACATTCATAGTATTTCAACTTTGCAAAGGACATATTTAAAATGTTTTATACAACCCTGATACAGCACTTTTCCAACCTTTTTCTGTACATTGCTCTTTTAGGGAATGTCATGTTTACTAAGGCTGAACATGGGTTGAAGGAATACAAAGGATGTGCCAACATAACAGTATCTTGACAGCAACATTCCTCTTCATAATGACAGTGTACTTTTAAACTGGTCAATAGATTCTTTTTTGTGCTGCCAAAAAAAAAAAAGTATTTATTGCAGTCCTAAATCCTTATCTGTGGCAACATAAACACATTGAAAATTACAGACATTTCTGCTTAGAGAAGGAAAATACAACTGAAATAGTCCAGAGAGACAAAAATGCCAGTTTGGAAATGATCCAAGAATCGTCAGTTTCCAGACCAAAATTCTACTAGGTTATCCAAGAATGTCAAAGCGCCATACAGTTAAGATAGATTAGAAGTAGGTGGGATGTGTCTGAGGATGGGAATGTGTAATGTTGATTGCCACAAAGAGCCAGTCAAGGCACAGTTTCCTTTATACAGACCATATTTCTACAGGATGAACCAATGAGTATGGCTCATTTGTGAGACATGCTTCTTACTTTCAAGTGGATGACTCAAGTTCCTTTGCTCTCCTCTTGTCAATTTTTGGTGTTTTCCTGGGCTTGGGTGGGACTTACCTAGCTCAGCTTCTGTATCAGCTGACTCAGCCTGCACCAACCCTCTACCTCCTCTCTTCAGCCAATCCCTGTGGTTGAGGCTGAGGCTCAGATTGGTCAAGCTCTTCTACTTCTGAACCCAAAGACTCAGACTGATCCTTAACATACATTGGGTAAAGATTAGAAGATTCTACAACCATGTTGGTACAAAAATAGTACAGTTAATTGTAAGGAACAACTTGATCCTTCCAATCTTATCAATCCAGATGGAGTTGAATATTTAGGAATAGTTTATAAAAGGTTGCTGTTAATTTTAAACTGCAGTCTAGATTCCATTTTTGTATGTCATAATTAAAAATGGAACTTGTGTCATAGCAACAAATTTCATTATCATTGCTTGTAGGAATAAATTCTTCTTAAAATGTTATTTTTGCTTTAAGCAATTCTCAAAACCTCAAAGCCCTAAATTAGCATTTTTCTTGGAACAGCCATATTGCACTGCAAACCTACACTGAGTTTGGAATCAACTACTGTTCCAAGATCTCTGAGCACTCTAATACATCATGGTTATTCTCTTTTTAAGTATGAGAATAAATTTGTTCAAGAAGTGATAAGACAGATTGTTTTATTAACATTTTATCTGGTTAAACATTAATTGTTGAACCAAATCCAGTTAAATATTTCTCCAGGTGCTGAAGGCAGCTTCCCTGAGGATCTCCTTATTTATTTTATTCCAAAACAATAATGCTGTGAGATAAAATTGTCTGAGAAAAAGTCAGCTATTGAGTTACATTGCTGAAGGTATTATCTGGCTGGATCTGGATGGATCGCCCTGCTCTTGGTCCAATACCTTAAGCAATACATTATATATTGACTCTCATATTAAGCCCAATTCTTCAAATACTCTGGGAGGATGTTCTGAGATTTGAACTCACCATTTTAATCTTTTTCAAAATGGTTCTTGATTTATGTCCATGATTCTGTTTTTTTAAGGGTGTGTGTGTGTTTGTTTTAGTTATCTGTTTATTAATCCGTTTAAAATACTTTATTTATAAAAACTAAGGTATTTTAAATGCATTAATTAGTTGAATTTAGCTAATAATTTTACTAGCTGATGCTTTCTTTCTTTATTGTTTTATTTCCCCTTTGTTTTTGTAGAAAAATAAAGAAATATAAAATTTACAACCTCATATTTTGATGGTTCTTGAGTTTGAGTTTCCTGCCTATATTTTTCAAAAATATGTCAGCTGGTGATGTTGCTAAACCTGGGGCCGTAGATCTGGATCTATTTTTTTCTGAGCTCTAAATTTCCACTGATGTCCATAAAAGTATCCTCCTTCCTCTGTCCTTCCCCACATACCCACCCCAATTAATTTCTATGCAGATTAAGTTCATGGGAGTTGAAGGTAAAAAAAGAACTTTCTCCTTTCACTTGGTGCAATCTCTCCTGTGAATATCAGTATCTATTCTCCTTGCTCAGAAGTCAGACATTCCTGCAATGAATGTCAAAAGATGATCCCCACTTGCCCCCACAAAAATCAGAGCTAAAGCTATTCCCCAGCTTTTGGCAATGCAAGATGTATGGAAAACAGCCTCCATCAGTAGCATTAATTGACAGCCTTAAATTTTTTGAACGTTAAGCAAACTGAGACCATCTCTATAGGCCCAGATTGCCTGTATACGTGCTTTTTTGGTGGCCTATCACTTCTTTCATGTGAGCTAAGTTTATTTGGTTCAAAGAGATTTGGGTAGGAAATTAATTGGTTTTGTCTTCAATGAAATGCAATTTTTCAAGGGATTTATAGTCATGCCCTGCTTTCTAAGGTATGAAGATACCCCACTTATTATTTGCTAAGAACATTCCGGACATTGGAGTGTTTGTCTTGTTATTAGCCTGCTGATAAGGCAGGCTAAGATGGGTTTTAACACAAAAAAGTGTTTTCAATCTTTTGTGGATTTTTCATGAGTCCTTCTGCATAGAGGAGAAGAAATCAGAGGTCTGCTAAGAGCTGCTTAAGACTTTGTGCTCCATTACCATTTTTGTTGTGGCTGTCAGGGAGATGGATACCTTATCTTATTACTGTTATTTTTAAAAGTTCTCTCCATGAGACTAATTAGTTGCCAATTATTTTTTCAACTTCTTGCTCGGGTTTGAAGGGCTGCAATGTAGGATGGTGAACATCCCAGATCACCAAAATGTTATTTTCATTGGGGAAAAAAAAAAGACTTCCCAAGGAGCTCCCTTAGCAAAGCCAAAGCCAGCTGGAGCAGTGTTTTAACACAATATTCAATGTCAGTGTCAGGCTGCCCTCACTTAATCTCCAAATAAAAATGATCCTTGGCTCCATTTGTTGAGAAAGGTATAGTTTTATTAAAGATCAAGTGGATTACCTAGGCAGAACTGAGATTTGTGCACCAAAATCCCAAATGTTATACTTTTCCCTTCCCCCTCCTTGATTGGTTTTCATTTCCCACCCCAATTAAAGTATCCAATTATGATCTTGCAAGCTGTTTTCCTAATGGTCAGTTCAGGCGTGCTCTGGTATGCCTCCTCCTCCTTCCTCTAGCTAGGCGACCTTGAAGCAATTCCTCGAGAAGGCATGTTTTGGTTTCCCAAGTATTCCCCCCTCTGCCCCTCTACCCCGCTCCCTCTTCCATAGGTGGGACTGATATCAGATTATAGATGGAAGACCAGCAGCTGCTGCTGTTTTGAAGGAATAATTGGGTGAGCAGAGCGAAGACAGACAATGGAACTGCTGAGGCAGGCAGTTTAACATGAAAATGAAGACAAGAAGAAGCAGTGAAGGCTTAGGGGCAGTTTACCCCATGCTTTCCAATATGGCCATTTGAAAAACACAGGCTATTTTGCAATATCAGCCTTCAAATCATTCAGCAGATGGAGGGACAACTGTTCTCCTGACAAACAGTCAATAAGTAAAAGTTGACTGTGAACTACCCCAAACAAACCAACTCCAGATAATATCCTAGCTGAGTGCAAAGAAAGGCGTCAGACCATCTTTGAAGTTCCCCAACCCTAGTTAGTCATACTTTCTGGAGAATGATTGGTAATTCATTTCCCCACACATAAATAACCCTGATGGGACAGGGAGAGATATCAGAGATTTTGCTGACTGTTACCCTGAAGCTACCACAAGTTACAATGTGGGGCGGCAGCAGCACTAATTGGATTGCTAAAGGTAGGCTGTGGGGCCAGTGCTTTTTAGACCAACATACTTTCCTCTCCACTCAAGGCACATTTCTCTAGATATGAGGAAGAACCATAAATATGTATTTATAAATATAAATAAACATAAGCACATTTCCTACTTCCTGATCTATGCCTTGTGATCCTGAATCCTATTTTTTAAAAAATATATAGCAAGGCCACACATATAGGAACTTAGTAAAGAAATATTTTATGTCAAAGACCAGTCTCTTCTATCTAACCAGGAACACCTTCCTTTCAAAGAGTTAGTTGGCAGGTAGTTATGACTAATATAACAGTATAATCTCTACCTGGAGATTGTTTTCTGTCAGTCTAGGAATCTAATATGTTTTATCACAGCTCGTGCAAGCCGACATGAATATGTGCAAAGAACACAGCTTTGGAACAAGATATTATTTATGTATTTATTTTTTGCATGCAAGAGTAATCAGAAATACCTGAATAGTGCTATCATTTGCGAATTATCAGCTATTGTGTTTAAAAATACAGGACTAGAGTTAATTCAATACATTGCTGAGAAGTTAAACTACAGTTGGATGTGTTGATTCATTTCATTTCATTCATTTCATTTCATTTATTGGATTTGTATACCGCCCTACTCACGAAGGACTCAGGGCGGTGAACAGCCACAGAATAAAACACATAAATACAAATTTTAAAAACAGAATAAAACCGAATTAAACAATTTGGCCGAGACAAATTTAAAACTCAGTAATTTTAAAAACAAATTAAAATTTACATTTTAAAGATTTAGGCCAGGCCGGCTTGATGGAATAAAAAAGTCTTGAGAGCGCGACGGAAGGTGTGCAGATCCGGGATCCTCCGTATCTCCGGGGGGAGCTCATTCCAGATAGTAGGTGCCCCCACAGAGAAGGCTCTCCCCCTGGGGGCCGCCAGTTGACATTGTTTGGCCGACGGCACCCGGAGGAGCCCCTCTCTATGAGAGTGTACCGGCCGGTGGGAGGCTATTGGTGGTAGCAGGTGGTCCCGTAAATAAACAGATTAAACAGATACAGTATTCAGTGTTGTAAAAAGCAGATTTTTTTTTCTTAAATTGCCTTTGCCAGCCCAACTCGATTGTTGCCTCTGTCAAAAATGCTGTAGTATTCTCTTATGAATACATCTCCTAGAATCCAGTTACTCCCACCAGTTGCTTGGAAACCAGCGGTGCAATAGCCTGGTAAAATCTAGAGAGAAGGAAGAAGACAACAACAACAAAAATTAAAAAACAGCCATAAAACTGAATCTGCGCAGGGGTTATTCAATGAATTAATTTTAGTCAAATTGTACCAGTAAACCTACAAACACACACACACAAAAGCAAGTGAAAATATATAAAGGTACATATAAACAAAATAAAATAAACACTAGTGTATGGTCTACAGAGAGATTGTTAGTTAAAATGATATCCAAAGGAATAAAAATCCAATTCTTCAAGTAAGAAAGCTCTTTAAAAGCTGTATGGAGATTCCAGGTTTGTGAAATGCTTTGTGTGCTGCTTCATTGAGAAAAGAATTGAACTGTAACATTATCCTCTCTTTGAACTGTGCCAGCGGATATACAGTGAGACAGCATAGTATTGAAACTCTTCCTGCTAGTTCAGGGGGGAAAATGCCAGTGAATTTATGTGGACATTTTAATAGTGCTGTTTTGTATTGCTGTACTTTTAATCCAGGAAGACATCAATAACATAGAAGTTATTTGTGTTATTGAGAGTTATTAATATCAAGAGTATAAATTTTCAGGAGATAACACTGTTGAGAGATCAGTTAAAAACTTTATAGACTCATCCAAACAAATGGATATGCTTGGTTAGTGTAAATTTTGGCTTGATTGTTTGTGGTTTAGGATGTTGTGCAAATCAGCTTATTCCATTTATTTATAGTTTAAATACAATATTATGTGAATTCAAACACTGACTAATTCAATAAACACATATATAGAAACTATAAGGCGATTCAGGCTTGGAAGTGGACTGTGGTTTCTACATATTCATTGAGCCCTGAAATAATATAATGGAGGAGATTCCTTAGCAACCTATTTTTTCACAGGGTGATTGACTTGGTTTTGTGTTATTATTTTGGTGTACTAACTACTCACTGATTAGTATCCCCCAGACATAGATAATATAGGTAGGGTTACTTAGATGTTTTGGGACAATGCCTAGAATTCCCAGACAGCAGAGCTAAAATTAGGGCCCATACTATTCTAGAATTGTTGGAATTATAATTCAGCATATTTGAAGAGTTGAATTGGATAAGATAGTATATTATCAGCAGGCATCAATATCTGGTAAGTCTAGTGCAGAGATGCCAGGAATAGTATGAGATGACCAGGCTGAACCTGAGGAGGGGTCAAACATGTCATAAGTCACAAGCCCCTTGAAATCCGCAAGAGATCTAAGCGCAGCCCACCTTGAATGCCTCTTGATTTCTGCTCATTTCCCTTGACCATTGCTAACCCAGATTTTGTAGACAGTTTAAGCTTGCAATAAATCTTTATACTCAGATTTATTTGAATCTGAATCTCCTGATTTCCCTGGCACTTGACAGGTATGCTAGGAAGGATCTCCCAAGCACATCAAATTTGGGCCTTTGTTTTACTGCTATGCTTATGCTTTTCATTTTATTGTGGGAACATAACTATGGTGTGCTGAGATAGTTGGACATAGTGGTATCTGGAATAAAGGAGTAATAAAACTTACCAGACTATAGCTTTACGTCTCATGTATTTTCTACATAAAATACTGTACATCATGTTCTATCTAGAGATTAATGCTGCTCAGCCTTGGCAACTTGAAGATATGTGGACTTCAACTCTCACATTTCCCCAGACACCAAGCTGCAAAAGTTGAGAAGCTCTGATCTAGATTATAGCTGCTCTTTTTCCTTTCATGTAACCTTTTGACTTCAAGTAACTAAAAGTAGAATGGCGAGCAGACTTCTTTTTTCTCACTGCCATTGCAAAAACGCATATTGTGGTCTTAAAAAGAAAATGCAGAAAGTGAGATTTTGCAATTTTCTATGCAAAGAGGAAACTAAGGGGAAAACAGCATTATTTTCTTCCACATTTTGCCTTTCCTGGAACAGCTAAACAAACACTTGTGACACCTGATATCATACTGCAACTCTTGGATCAAAAAATATTGATGGTGATAAACATGTAACCTGCAGGACAAAATTACTAAAAGTCAAAAACCGTATTCAAGAATCAAATCTATGTTAATCTAATAGTATCTGAGAGCAGGTATGAGTGCGCTTTCACAGAGCACCTTTATCCTTGAATTTGAAATGTACTTCAAAAGAGAATCTCCAAACCCAAACTGCATTACTAAGAATATTTCTTACAAAAGATTGCCTCCATCTTTCCATTTTCATTCCTTGCCTTGGACAGAGTTATGCACTTCTAATCTGCATAGAAATAGTTGTAACTAAGCACTGAGTATAAATCCAAATCTATTATGTACCTTATTAGTATAAGCTGCTGGGCTCAGTGGATAGTGGATTCCATTGATCACAAAAACAATATCAGGCAGTTGACCGGAATTGCTGCAGTTGATTACACGCTACACAAAACAAGGAAGAGTTTTCTTGAATTATTCTGATCACAACAGATAGTATTTTTTTTAAAATCACAAAATGCAACATTTTTGTTCCACATATGAAATTTCAAGAAAGTAAAATTGCTGTCTTACGTGGTAATTCACTATTATGTTTATTAAGTGTTATGTCCCAAAGGTGCTTTTTCAAAAAGCAACTGGGCTTTTTTTTGGTTTTTCCTTGAAGACGTTACTCTTCTCATCCAAGAAGCTTCTTCAGCTCAGAACTGAAAAAGCTTGGATGAGAAATTAAACATCTTTGGGGTGGGGGAGTCCCATTACCTTTTGAAAAAACACCTTTGGGCAATCATGACCTGGATGACTGAGAATCTCCATAAACATTAAGTTTTATGCTTGAGGTGAACATCAGTTTGCAAATCAAGATAGTTTCAGTTATTCTGATTGTATGATAAATACTGGAAGTGTTTTCTTAATCAATCTCTAGGGAGATTTAATATTCTTTACTATTTAAGGATTTTTACAGCCATAATCCATGATCATCTCATACACTTTATAAGTAAAACACAACTTTACTTTAACAAGACTATCAAATTTACATTTGAATTTTAATGAAATGTACAGGCAGAAATCTGCTGAGGTGGAAATCCACAATGCAAACTGAACAGTAATACAAATCAGATATCTACCAATCTATGTATTTCCATACTTAACCCCTTACAGCCTGGTATTGTATGGCTATCAGTGTGATAAGGATGAGTAGAAGAATCTTTCAAGTGTAATGAATGACAAATACAATGGCAGAGAATAAGGGGTTTAATCTTACCTGCCCCTGTTTAGCTCCAATGGCTTGTAGGATGCTAGATATGCCGGATGGTGGACCAGCCAAGAGGGAGGTACCTGTATCAACAATTGCTTGACAGCCACTATTGCAGGCAACTGTATTACCATTCACTAAAACACTAAGAAACAGAAATCATGTGATGGTGATACTAGAAATAAAAAAGGCTACCACTTGTTAAAATATAATTAATGTGTCCCTTAAGAAGTTATTGTGAGGGTGACTAATATGGTTCTATACTATATAATTAGTCAAGGCAAAACCAGGATATGTGTTTGAAACTGCAGAAAGCAATTATAATAAATGTAGCTGGGAATTCTTTAGAGCAGGAACCTCTGCTCTTCCAATATGTAACATGCCATGTGTAATCAAAATTTTCTTTCCAAAATTTTTTTTCTTTCCAGAGCTTGACTTATTTTCCTTTTTTTTCCACTTGTAATGTCCAGTAATAGTAAAGAGCTCAATCTATATAGTATATTGTTTATAATCTAAATAATAGTACTTATGGCAAATCCTGCTTACCTGTCCATTGAAATCTGCCAGTATGTTTGTTGACTCACAGGGATCCAGTTAATAGAACCAGTATAATGAGAATGATCTATTCCACCAAAAGTGATCTTGCTCCCAGTTGCTTTTCTGAAACATGAATATGAAGTTGTCAAGCCATTTGATGCATATTAAATTTTCAGCTAAAATTGTGACTTTTCAAAAACTTGCTTTACTGTTACAAAGTGCCAGAAGATGTTCATATCGTGATTACAAAGAACATTAAATAATAACTGATATTCTCCCATGTCCCAGAATTTTTTTTAAAAAAAAGATTCCTCATCCACACATGCAACAAAAGAAACCAAAAGGATCTGCTTGCTCTTTCCCACGTTTTCCATCCATTCAAGACTTTTGTTCACTTTGTGCATATTTGGGGGGAAAATGCCACCAAGCAAAGGACCAGGTAGAAGTGCTCAACTTCAGGACCAGGGTAGAGGATCATCCCATTAATGAAACAATCTGTTCATAAGCTCTATGGAGTTCCAGCTTTTCAAAGTATTGCAAAAGAAAACATCAATTTCAACACAACCATAGCTGACCCAGAAATCCATTGGCTCAGCTCTCTACTACTGCTGACATAGTGGAATCAGAGATATCCCATGCTACTTTAAACCTAATGCAGAATCATTAAGAGAACTTGCCATGAGAAGTTCCAAAGGTGCTTTTTCAAACGATAATTGGACTTTCTTGGTTTTTTTCCTTGAAAAAGTTTCACTTCTCATTCAAAAAGCTTCTGAACTAAAGAAACTTTTTGGATGAGAAACAATAGCATAGCACTTAAAGTTATATACTGCTTCACAGAGCTTTATAGCCCTCTCTAGGCGGTTTACAGAGTCAGCATATTGTCTCCAATAAACTGAGTCCTATTTTATTGACATCGGATGAAAGGCTGAGTCAAGGTGGTCAGAATTGAACTGCTGGCAATCGGCAGTTTGCAGAATTAGCCTGCAATACTGCATTCTAACCACTGCACCCCAGGCCTCTAAGAATTAAAACAAGGGGAAAAAACCAAGAAAATCCAGTTGCCTTTTAGAAAAGCACCTTTGGGACAACCATGACCAGGATGATAGAGAATCTCCATAGACATTTTGCTGTGAGAAGTTTGGCCTTTACACAAATGCAAGCTCATGCAAGCTCAAATGCTAGAATAACAGCTGTCTTAATCTTTGCTGTTGAATTGTTAGAGTTATAATCCATGACCATCTCATACACTTTAAGAATACAACCCAACTCTGTGTTATTCAGGTGACATGATTGGGCTGCCAAAGAAATCTATTCCATTTTCCTTCCACCACTAACAACAACTGGTAGATCAAAATATTATTTACCGGCTGAGATAAACAGAAAACAAGTCTTTTTGCACTAAACCTTCTTTCATCAAATTATCAAAGACAGGAGTTGCTTGATCAACCGAAATTGAGGGGTAGGCTAAGCCTAGGATGCCATCAAACTTTGCATAGGTAAAAATGCTTCCTGGCTCTTCAGTGCTCAAACCAAAAGGTTGATTGGTATCAGAGTAGCTGGACACCTAGAAGAGAAACAAAGTTTTCTTTTATCTATTAACCTGGTGAACCCCAGAGCAGACTTTTAATACTATGAGTGACGGCCACCCCCATAAGCCTAGGCTCATATTCTTCAGCACACAATTATATTAATAAATATCACGGCTTCAAGACAATAACTGAGTCAGCCATGGCCTTTTACTAATTAATTAAAATTACTGAAGAGACTGAGTTTGCCCAAAACCAGTAACAATTCTATTTTGTTTTGCTCTCAGGCTTCAAGGTGAATGTATAGCTGCTGGCATCATGCACAGACCTTAGTGTGAGCTCCTTTCTGTATGTCATTTCTGTCATTTTTTCCCTCTCCTTCGCAGAAATGAGCATAATACATTCCTTGTTACTGGGATGTTGATGGGATGGGTGGGTATCAATAAGGCCATGTCAGTGCCCACAACCATGAATTTGAAACACCACCTGTGTTTTTTTTTTGAAAAACATCCCATCCCCTTAAAAAGGGCAGGAGCTTTGATGGTTGTGACTGTTATCTGATTTTATTTTTTTAAATAACTACCCACAACTTGCCTCGCTATCTCAGGTACCATAGCCTAACATGGGAGGTTGAATTCTAATACAGACTCTAGTATACAACTTTAAAAAATAATAAAAAAGAGAACCAATAAGAAGCATAAACTATGCACATCTAGAGCAAACAATCCCTTGGACAAATGTTATCCTATACCAGTGATGGCGAACCTTTTACTTACCGAGTGCCAAAGAGTAACGTGCTTCGCGCCCTGCACACACTCATGTGCCACCTGCGCTAACACACAGCTGCTCCCCATGTGCTGAGCGCATAACCACACCATCTGTGCATGCACACAGCTTTTGCGCATGTGCACTAGTGCACACTGCGTGCACGATCTCATACGCACATGCGCGCAGCTTTTGTGCATGCAATGCATGCGTGCAAACGCTGTCTGTGCATGCACGCACAATCTCACACGCATGCGCAAACATGCGCACATGCGTAAGAGAGCTCCAAAGACCAGCTGGGTCCCCTGAATTGCACGCATGTGCACCAGAGGCGCACATACGCAGTTTCATGTGAGTTTGGCGATGGCTTGCATGCCCAGAAAAATGGCTCTGCATGCCACTTCTAGCACGCATGCCATAGGTTCGCCAACATGGCCCTATACGGTTAAACATCCACCTCTGAACTACACCATTGTTGGAAATAGACTTTATTAACCATTTACTATCTGTTCATCTTTTGCGTAGCTATAGAAATGCATGGTTTTACCTTCACTGTGTCGTATCCTAACAAGCCCTTCATGTTTCCTGTGCCATACCAAATGGCCATAGTCTTTCTTGCGCTCTTGAAAGTAGAAGAAAGGCTTGGGTTAAATCGTTGATGTTTTGCTAAATGTAAAAAAAAAAAAAAAAAACCAGTCATTAATTAATATTAAACCAGCTTTTAATCAATGGTGGGTATCAAGCTCAGTACAATATACATTTCTTCCTGAGGAAAAATATTGCAATGCTTTACAGTGCAGAGCATTTGAACTATATTATTATTATTATTATTAGTTGATTAAAAGGAAATGCTTTCCTTTTATTAGCCAATTAAAAGGAAAAGCCACATAAATAGTTAATAAAACTAGTGGATAGAATTATTTACTAGAGGAATATCACTTAATATAAAAAGAATATTATTTCTGGAAAATATGATATGTTACTGTTTGCGTCAGTCTTCAAAGACAGAAATTGATTTTAACACAACCATTTTGAAACCTTTTGCTGAAAATTACCCTGTGCTTTTACAAACTAAAATTTGTCTGTGCAGTCATATAAATGTCTTCCCAAAATCAAATCCCATAATATTCAGTGGAATATATTCCTTAGAACAAGAGTGTCAAGCTCAAGGCCCAGGGGCTGGATCTGGCCCGCAGGGCTGCCCTGGAAACAGCGAAGGACTGGCCCGCAGTGCTTCTGCCAGTGAAAATGGGCTCCTGAGCACCATTTTGGTTGCTATGGCCTCCTGCAACCCTCTCCCAGTGAAAGAGGGTTGCAGCAGGTCGTGGCAACCAAAGACGGAGCTCAGGAGCCTGTTTTCGCTGGCAGAGCACTTAGGCAACCACAGACGCTGCCAACACGAGTGACATGAAGCTGGCCACACTCACCCTGGCCACGCCCACCCCGGCTCCCTGAGGTCAAACATAACCCTGATGTGGCCCTCAATGACATTGAGTTTGATATCCCTGCCTTAGAAGATTGCATTCTGTTACCCAAATGCTATACATGCTTATTGCTAGAAGCCAAATCCCTTTGTGCTCAGTGGGCCTTATTCCTAAAATCCCACTGCCAAATTCTCCTGATTCTTATTTAAAGTTCATGGGATGCTGTTCTCTATCATTCTAAATCTTTTTGAATCTTGGATGTATACGTGGATATGGAACATTTATAGGGTTTGAACTGCCCAGCTGATCAGTATCTGCCCTTTATGGGCAGTAGCCTTGAACAGGCAAAGTAACCAGCATTTAGGCGCTGACCAGAAATCAACTGCTCTGGAAAGTCCTTGGTGCTTTCCTAGCTTGGTTGTTTTCTTGCAAACGTTTTATTCGGTGCTAGCACTAAAGATGTTACACAGGTAACAGAATGTCTGCAAGAAAACAACCAAGTTCAGAGAGCACCAATAAGTCCACAGTTGAATCCTGAGCTACATATATTCTATTGGTATCAACTGCCAATTTACCATGCCCACTTCTTGCCTTGCCCTGTACCCTTCCACCGATCTTTAAAAACATAAAGTGAAACAAAGTAAGCATACTTCTATGCCTGAGCTCATCACAATAGCAGGCTAACGGACCTTGTTTTGCTCTTTAATTTATTGTTTGGTCTACTTTTCAAGCCCACACAGTGCTAAACAGCAGTGAAAGAAGAGGAGTGAAGCAGACAAAATGTCCTATCCACAGAAACGCAGGCCATCCTGTGTCAAGTGCTTTCCCCTCTGTGCTGCAAAATGAGTTTTCCTCATTTTTAAGAAAGCCAGTGCTAGCTGTGTATTCTGCTACAATGGCATGCCTTCAGGATAGCTGGGTGAAATTTCAGGGAGCAGGACCTCTCATGCCATTATCAGATCTGCATCCCTGTTTAGAGAAGTTCTTCATTAAGTAGAGCAATGGCTTCGGGCAACTTTTTTTTCATCTTGCAGGATTTTCTAGCTACGATGCAGTGAAACTGCATCTTTTATAGCTATCACTGCTATCCAGTATATGTAATACAATTTAGTACATTTATGAACCCATTTGATCAAGTCTGATGAAGACAGTTACTTACTACAGGCTTGACTATTGCAGAAAATAGATGGTACCCAGAGATTTGATGATCCAGTGTCGAACACAACAGTGAATTCCTGCGGTGGTGTTCCAATGTAGATTGTTCCATAGTACTGGGACTGTTAATTTGTAAATAATAAATATATGTTGGAAGACCTAAGTACAGTAGATCTTTTTGACAATGTTTTAATATTGAGGCATGAAATAAACACCATAAACCTAAGTGTTACAAAATAAAGCAATAGAAAAAGCATCTATAGAAGGAAATAATAAAACAAGGTAGAAACCAAATGAATTAACAAAAGGGAGCGCCATCCTTTTAGCTACATAAATAAGAGTAATTGAGCTAGCATTATTTCACTTGAATTTTGACATTTATATTGGTAAAATAATTTACATTTGTTCAAATATCACAGGAAATAAATAACATACATTTGGAAAAAGGTTTTCCCATGTTAAAACATATTATCTGGACACAGGGCTCCAATCTAGAGAGCATCAAGGACTCCACAGTTCAACCCTGAGCTACCTATATTCTCTCCTATTGGCAAAGCAAAAGAAAACCAGCAACTTACATCTAAGTAGTTCATGAGTGGTTCATCAGCCAGCTGACCAGGATTGAAAACATCTGGAGAATGTGTGGTGTACTTAGTACTAATGTCATAATGATGTTCCTGTAGAAGACTTTCCAGCAAATGTTTCTTCCTAAGAATATCTCTAAGTTTCTCTCCTTTCCAGAGGGGAACCCTAGCATACAAGAACAAAATGAATAGATGCTATGTTGTCATTCCTCTCTTATACATGTGCTCTTTTTAATGGAAAAAAAAAAGTTATACTGTTTCACATTGTCATCTACCCTATATCTAAATTAAGTAAAAACATTTATGGATTTCAGTCAAATATCATGGGCTTTCAACTTGACTCCTTCAGCAGCAAAAATATTAATACAGCCCAAACTCATGAACATAATAAACCATACATCCAAAAGAATTGCACAAATGTAAGAGATGATACGACTGCCTAAAGAAAATGCTACAAGTTAATTTATTCCATCTTTAAACTTTAAAAGCATTAGTTGAAATTTTTAACTAGTTTCTTGATATTTAATATCTAGAATATTTAGAATATTTAAGATAACTTTTACATATTAGTAAAACCAAAAGAGTATAATAATGCCTTTAATATTGGCTCAATCTGCTTTCTCTTCGCATTGTGTTGTATTAAAATAACAATGTAATTTTAAATCTGAATATACCATCCATAGTTTATCTCCCCTGTATTGCCAGAATAGAAAGTTCATGAATAAATCAAGTAAACAAGCAAACAATTGCAGCTGTCAGTGATGAAAATATTAGTAATAAAATGAGGACTGACTCAACAAAACATTCAGAAAAAGCCACCAGAGCAAAGAGAATTGCTAAGCACTTCATGCTGCTCCTTCCACCAAAGATCTCCAGTTGTGCTGGTACCTGCTCTACATCTTGTTGCTATTTTATAGCTACTGAAGTAGTACTCACCTTCTTCTGAATAACAAGTTATCTTAATTCAACAAAAAAACTCTAATCTCTGGTGACCAATTCACTTTGCTCTCTGTAAATACATTGAAATCTTATCAGGATCTCCAATATGTATCATTTGTTGTAGTTACTACATTGCCAATCAGTTTCAGAGTAGTTCATGACTTGATTATATGTATAGGACTAAGCAGCTGCCAATCACAATATACCAATCTATTCGTTTCAAATAACATTACTGAAATCCTCAACAAATTGGAGATGCTATACTGGTAGAGATGTTTAGGATTGGGGTACCATTCTGTGTCTTAGATGCTTTACCCGTGTCACCATCTTTTTTGAATCATTTTTGTTGTCTTTATTGCAACATTACTTTCCTTGACTAAACATGATGCACATAAAACCATATTAAAAGCGTAGATAAAACCCTGGATGGTACCCAAAAGCAGAAAATAACAATTGGACTCAATTTGCAATCTGATGGATTGGAATTTGATTTGTTGCTGCCAGACATGAAGAAGAAAATCTAGTCTGACTATTATAGCCTTGGCAGAAAAGATTGAAAAGGAAACAAGTACAAGAAATTCAGAAATAATGGAAATGATGTGTGATGGATTAGATTCTCTTGGCAAGATGGGCTGCTGTGTTTTCAGAAAGACCTTTGAACAATGGATGCTGCAGAAATATTTACATCAGAGACTGCAGTAATAGTCCTTGTGAATGAGATGCAATTGCTGGGAAGATCCTTAGTTAATGGCATTATTAGTAAGAGTAATTTAAGGAATGGTTTATTGTTGGATCAGAGATAATTGGGGTGATTTGTGACAGATAAGAAACCATTGTAGACTTTCTAAGAGTTAATTACAATAATAGATTGTTGCACAGAGCTCTGAAGTTTAACTTCCTTGTTGATTAACCTGTTATCTATTTTTCTACATTAATATAAAATACGTGTATCACAGGTGAATTGGTTACTAATAGATGTAGATCTTAAGACCTCTTTGTAAGGGGAGAAAGCTATTATTTCTGTAACATATTTGTTAGTGCTCAGTTGGGGGAAGATAATATGAATTTCTGTTTTTTGTCTTTTAATTCACATGTTTAAAAAGTTTTTGTCTAGTTTTGTCTTACTTTTGTATTTTTTAAATTTTTTTTCCTTTGAAGTTTGTATTTTAATTTTCTGCGTAAAAAAATAAAAATTAAAAAAGAAACATTAATCAAAAAATTGTAAGTGCCAGCCCAAAACATTCTGTTGTTCTCACTCTTGAATTGTCAAACATATCATGAAGGATTTGTGCACAGTGAGATAACAGGTCATTGTGAACATAAATTTATAAAGAGTAGAATTTATAAAGATATATTCATAATCTGTATATAAAGAGCGGGGGAAAGCATTTCTAACACATACGTTCTCTCCAACAGATTATAGGAAATGTTCATACTTTGACAGCATTTTGTGCATTAGTTGATTTACTATGTAATCTCCAACAGGAGTTTACTATTATGCAAATGCAGACTTACTCTGCTTAGAGCAGACATATTGAAATTAATGGAGTTTACATTAAATGAAGCCTCATAAATTTCAGTTGATCTTCCGTGTGATTAGATTTCATTCTATTGCTATGTTATTGTTTACACACAAAAAACCTTATATAAGCAGCCCAATCTTAAGTAAATTTGCTCAATATAGCTCTTGCTCCCTTTAACTGGATTGAACTCTGTTCACTGGGCATTGCAGTCTTATGTTTTCATAAATGGCAAAGGCTAGGAAGAAAGTCAATGTATCAGAGAGGGGTGAGGGAGAATGTAAGTTCCACATGACCTTGTGTATTTTTCCAGTTCTTATGGTTCCAAGGCAAATGTTCCACTTTTATCTGAAGTCCTTGGCACATTTCTTTTGAGCATAACCGCTTAGGAAAGTTGAGATTATATCAATATATCTATATTTAGTACTAATTAAATATATTTAATACTAATATAAGTTCAATGTTAGGACATACCAGAACCTCTTAATAGGCCCTGCTAGCAGTGCTATCATATTGCCGATATACCTCTGAATGTACTGTAAAAAGCTTTATCATGATATCCTTTGCTTTTTGTATCAGTGACAATTAAAATTAGAGTAATAGAATCTTCAGAGTTGCGTAGTAATCCCTCTCAAATAGTCTCTTCCAGTTTCTTAATGTTTTTTATTCTTGAAAACCACACATGAACTATATTGCTGTTATTTACTGGTCCCACTAATATAATCTTGGTTAGGTTTGCTTGTTACAATATTTTTCCTTACCTATTCCATAGCTCAAAGCACAAAGAACTGATATATCCATGATTCATTTTCATGTGATACTGTATCTGTATTTCTCTGCTTCTTGTTTCTCAGCTAAAATTGTCAAACATTTCTTTTCAACAATATTTTTTGGATCAGTTCAACAAACTTCAAGATGACATTTCTGGTTAACAAAAGAAAAAAAATGCTGTTTTCTTTGTGTCCTTTACTGAGTATTTTTATATATTATTTAGTTAAAACTTAAAACCAATAAAACAAACCTAAGATTATTAATTTACTATTTTAAGTGAGAATTAATGCCAAACAAAGGGACCAGATTAGCCTATTTTGAGGCAGGGGAATGGAATTCAAAAATCGCATCCAACAATAGCATCCTAAAGCATCTTCACTGATGACTTTGCATTTTTTTTTCTGTTTGGAATTTTTGAAACTTAGTTATGGTATGGGAAAGATACAGGAAGTAAGAACATGTCCACAATGATCTCTAAACTCTGTACTGTATAAAATATATCAGAAAAGTGTTGCATGCATTTTGGTGAGGCTTGTTGGAGTATATGTTTGAAGAGAAATATTCCCACCAAAATAACTTTGTTTGTGAGAAATGTTGTAAATTATACTTTTGTTAGTCTGCCCATACTTTTTCAGACAAGGGATGCCATTGTTACATTGCAGTAGTTAAACAACATGGGAAAGTGAGAAGAACCAACAAAATTTTACGAAAGGACAATATCGTGTATGATGTATCTTGGCTAGAGGTGGGAAGGAGGCACCATTTGAAAAATATGTTGATGTATCTTTGTGGCATATGGATTTTGTGGCCTGGCCTGGCTGCTATTCTGATGGTGTGAGCCAGTTTTTAGAGTGGGGGGGAAAAAGGAGAAAAGGACACCAACATCAGCATGAGGCCTGATGAGCTGACCTGGCTGCTGGCTAGGACTGGTGTGGGGAGATTTTAGACAGCAGTCCATTAGTGCAGCAAAGTATATGGGTGTTGGGGACTAACAATCCTGGGCAGAAACCAGGGGTGAAATCCAGCAAGTTCTAACAGGTTCTGGAGAACCAGTAGCAGAAATTTTGAGTAGCTCAGAAAACCGGCAAATACTACCTCTGGCTGGCCCCAGAGTGGGGTGGGAATGGAGATTTTGTAATGTCCTTCGCCTGAAGTGGGGTGGGAATGGAGATTTTGCAATATCCTTCCCCTGCCACACCCACCAAGCCACGCCCACAGAACTAGTAGGGAAAAAATTTGGATTTCACTCCAGGAAGAAACCCATCTTCTCAGTTGCTGTAGGACATGCTGCCTTCTAAGCAAAATTTCGAGAAAGGGAGAGAGAAAAAGGAGTGAGGAAAAGGAAAGGAGAGTAAATGTAGCAGGAATGAAAAGAAAAACTGGAGGAGAAGCTGGAGGAAAGGCTGAAGAAAACTTGGAGGCTGAAATGAAGCATGTAGGGCAAGTGTCAGCTCCTATTCAGGGACAGAACAGTTCAGAAGTGGCTTTTGTGAAAGAAAGCAAGAAAAGATCAGAAGGAAGACTTCCACCCAACAGCCCGGATGAGAAACAGGTACTAGCTGGCTGCAAGTGGTGACTTCACTCAAGACCCAGGAGAGGATAGTGGAAATGACTGTTGTTTTAAAAGCCCTGGTCTACGAGGAAGGACTGGGTAGAAGACTTTGAGAAAGGTTCTTCCCCAATGGAAAAATGGAAAGTGTTTCAACTGAGCTGAAAATAATCAAGACATACTGAACTCTTTTTAGTAATCCAGTTTGTTTGTTTCTTTCCTTTCACTCTGTCTCTTGTCTAGCCCAGTAAAGAAGGACAGAGTTGGAGAGAAAAGGGGAGGAAGTAGGAGAGATAGCGGGAAGTAATTGCTGAGATGGAGACTTGGGAGGAAACCTGGCATCAGGATTGTCTTTTAAAGATCTGGTGTAGATAACTATATGTAGCAAAAAGTAAAAAAGCCTTCACTGTTGTGTGCTTTTTGTGTCACTTGCCACCTTTGCTAAGCAACACATCTCCAGTTCAAAAGCAAACCCTGTGACAATCTTATATTTGAATACCTTTGGCTTTGCCCTAGTAAGTCTTGGCAATCACTTAAAAATTCCACCAAAAGCTATTTGACTTGTAGATAGCTTGTCATGCCAGAAAAGGTCATTTGTATTTGATATTGATATATTTAAATGAGTCAAATCATATTTTTATTAAGGTTATCATACTGACTCAAGAAAGCATTAAACAAAGCAAACAAGATTTCTTCTGCGTTGTAGGTCACCCTTCTTTCTAATGACTTTGGGAGGATGTTTCCCAGTCATCTCAAATTCAGAGTAGTTTTGCCTGGAAATAGATTACTTTGCAAGGTGAAGACATGTGAGGTTGCAAATACTTACTGTTCCTATTGTATTTGAAGAGTGCAACATTCTTTGATGTTTTAGGCATCATAGGTTGTAGTACAGGGGTGGGTTCCACTTACTTTTACTACCGGTTCACAACGGGAGTGCCACACAGAAGCTTCTGCGCATGTAGATTGTCAATGATGATGTTGGGGTGGGTGGGTGGGCGGAGCCTCCTGCCGCCATTACTACCGGTTTGCAAGAACCGGACTGAACCGGGAGCAACCAACCATTGTTGTAGTACTTTCCTTCAAGAGACAAATTTCTAGTCTTTCTATAGGCGAGTTGCTGAGTCAGACCAAAGATCCATGTAGTCCAGCATTCTATGTCACATGATAACCAATCCAACACATTTAGAAAGCTCACAAATACAGATTTCTGCTGTTGTTCCCTATCAGCTGGAGAAGACATCCTGTGATTCATCTGTGATTCAAGAGTAGTACATAAGCTATTAAAACTAAAAGTTTTTACTGTAGGCAGAAGGTATAAATAAATAAATATATTTTGTAACAACTATGAATCTATCCTGTCCTCTTTTTAAATGTTTTTGTGACCATCATCCCATCTGATGACAGTGAACTCTAAGTGTATTCATGAGTCCAAAAAGGGGACACTTGGACTAAAGTACATCTTCTCCTTACTGGAGCCAATTTATAATAGCATTGCTAAGCTAATAAGAAAATGTAGGAAGATTTTAAAAAGCTGCTCAGATGCCATAATAAAAACACACCAATATTACATTGAACTAATACCCAGGTCCTACAATTTTAATTCAATCAGTGTGAAACCAATCTGGGGCAAAATTTGGAAAGCAAGGAAGAATATTTAAACGTTTTAACATTTAACATTAAACGTTTTAACATTTAAGGAATTGGCCCATATATGTGTCAGTTTGTGTGCCACCAAATGCTTTTAAGTTGAAAATAGTTTGGGAAGGAGCAGCACATCTCATGGTATTGGGGTCCTAATATGATGGTTGTCCATCAGATTGTTTGCTCTTTTCTCCTCTCTCCCCCACTGCTCTTTTTGCCTTCTTGCTGTTAATTATTCAATCCTCACTGCACAAGATACTCCCATTTTTAACCAATATATTGGAGGATAAAGCCTAAACCACCACCAGCAGCAAAAGAGTTTCTGTAGAGAAAAGAAGTAAGAAGGTGCATCAATGGGTGAACGGGGGGGGGGAGGGGAGAGGGATTGTTGACTCAGCCTTCTATCCTTCTGAGGTAGGTAAAATGAGGACCTGGATTGTGGGGGCAATAAGCTGACTTTGTATAAAAAAGAACACCGCTGGGGAGGGGGGCGAAAGCCCTACTAAGCAGGTATATACAAAAGTGTGAAGGCTATTGCTTAACGCATTGTAAGCCGCCCTGAGTCTTCGGAGAAGTGCGGCATATAAATTGAACCAATAGAACCAATAAATTGTCATGCATCTAGTATCCTGCATGGGATCTCTTTATAATTTTGTCCTCAACTCTGGGTCTCCTTCTTTACTGTATATATGTCCAAAGAGAGAAATTGGGAATATGGGCTGACTGACAGAAAGAGAGAAAGAGAGAAAAATGCCATCTTCTGAAACAGGTATTTGCCTTTTGTGTTTTGGGAGGGACAGATGATGGTATCATATTATTTGTGTTTTGAATTTCAGGCCACTCATTCACCTTATAATCCGCTTGCTCATGTCTCCATATTACCAGCTAGCTTTTTGCAGAATGATATTTTGTAGCTAGCCAAGGCTGCTGCCATGGCAGTCTATTAAATTCCAAATATGGCCAGATATAAAAAGGGGCAAACATTCATGTCATGAGAATCTCTGAGCCTCTGCAAGCTTCCCATTCATTCCCCAATAGCGCTTTGAAGTTGGTCCCTGCTCTTCAAACCCATCTGTTGGCCTTACAGTGCTGAGCCCAACAGCAAAAATCACTTCCTTACCTTGAGCTGCAGGGAGACAAATTGAGGCAGGAATGGGGAAATGGATAAATAAAAACAAAATGGTTGGAGTAGGGTGTCATCTAAACTAACTGAATAGAAATAAAAAATAGAAACTTCACAGAGCTGCACCTTATTAAAAAAAATAGTATTACCGAGTCAGAAATAAATCAGTTCTGCTGCCAAAGATATTTTGGAATCAGAGTTCCAGAACTGCTTTCAAACTGATGCAAGATTTTGTGTGTTTGTGTGTGTGGAAAGTATCATTTTCTAAAGTGGTTAAAAAGTATCTATTTTCTTTCTCTGGCCAAAGTATTCTAAGAGTAATTACATGACTTGCATTACATGATATGACAGAGATCCAGTACTTACATAATTTATATACACTACAGGTAATATACTTCATTTTACAATATGACACATATAACAATAATGGAAATATCTGCATGTTACAAAGGGGAAAATAATCTTATCAAGCATGATACATATCCAGGCCCTGTAATTATTGGCTTCTATCCACATTCAAAACAATGTTTTTGAGACAGCATCATGGATGAGAGTTCTTGTGAGGTGAATATTTTAAAGCTCTACACATAACCCTATTTAGGCAGAAATACAAACTTTCAAACCATGTCAGAAGGCTTTTTGTTCGTATTTCCAGAAAATGGCAAGATTCATTCTGATTAGGTATCTTTTGTGGCAAATCTGTCTTCTTTTTTTCTTTCCATTATTAAATACTTTCTATCCCATCCTATTGAGCAGATCTCAGAAAAAAATGTGATCCATAAAACAACCCAACACCACTCCCCTCTTAAATAACAATTATGCATATTTTATTTCACACGAGCATACTATGTGTGGAGGAAAGGTTTCAGGCAGTGCTCTGATTAAAGCATACTGGCTGGGAAACTGTGGGAGTTGGTCCATGCATGTTAAAATACTGAAGTTGGGAAACACTTATTTAAAGGATTGACTATGCTGTAACTAATGACCACTAAAGAATTAAAATGCTTGCCAAGGTTCAGGAAAGTACTGGAATCCCACATCAGGAGGGTTCAGATCCAAAATTCTTAGTTTGTTTGTCCAAGGACCACCAGTCTGGTTTCTTCCCTTGCCTATAACAGCCATTCGGGTTAATTATAGCTAGTCAAAGTTGGAATTGTATAAAATCTTTAATCAAGAGGGGTGAGAAATCAATCTGATCAAGACCACATTAAGGAAAATGTCTATATGTTTTTTTTCCTCAGTTCCCATGGCAACAGGGGAAAAATGTTCAGTAAGGAAATGGAAGAGAAGAGATATTCCTTCCTTTGTACTACAAATTTAATTGCTTTCCTTTCCTGAAACTTTCTGTGGCAATTTAACTTTTTAATCAAACTGCAGGAAATTGATTATGCTATGTTTTGTCTGCTTTCATCAGGGACTTCTTAACTTTCCACAATGTCACAACATTATGAGAGCTAAGCATTTTCTCACTTCTGTCTGGAAACACATAGTTTCATAGGGAATCTGCCTCTGATTGTACTAGTGAGTGTCAGAGCAACATGAAAAAAGTTAACAAACCCTTTGAAGCTGGCAAATCTTCCTTGATGCAGTGGAAAACTATACAATCTTGCCATGAGTGACTTTGCACATTGAGATTAAACTGTGAGTAGGAAAGATGAGGAGAACAGAAATATTTATTATCTATATATGTCTATTTGCTGTCTGTCTGTCTATCTAATCTATCTAGCTATCTAATCTATATCTATCATTTTTCCAGAAACAGTAATATTAACTACCTAGTTTTTTAAAAAGATATTCTGGAATAAATTAAGATGTTTCCAGAACTACAAAAATATACCCAGCTCACATTAGTCATTCTGCAAGTTTACATTTTTAATCCCAGTTCTGGAATCTCTTCATTTGTTTTACAGGAACAATATCTGCACATCCAGAAGTTACTAATTACTGACAGCCCATTTAAGTCATTTGTGTAAACTGACAATTATCTTCAACACTTTTTAACATGCTGTGGATTTAAAGGTATGAAGGTCACAAAGCACTTTTCATTAAAAATCCATGTTCTTGAAGTCTATTGAGCATCGGTATCGACCATCAGTGAATTTAGAACATATGAGATTTGTCAAACAAGGACAGGTATGATGTTGCCGTTTTCCGAAGAAAGGGACCTTTTAAAGAAAGTAGAAAATATAAATAATGTTAATAATAAACTTTGCAATCAATTAAGATTAGCAACTAAATGCACAAAGAAGCTGTAAAACACTTAGATTTATATGGCCTAATCTATCTAAACCAGGGGTGTCAAACTTAAGGCCCTAGGCTGAATCCGGCCAGCCGGGTGTTTAGATTTGGCCCATGGGGCCGTCCTGGAAACAATGAAGGACCAGCCCATGGTGCCTCTGCCAGCGAAAATGTAGCTTGGGAGGGCCACATGCAGCCCTCCCAAGCTCTGTTTTGGTTGGCAGAGGGTTGCAGATGGCCATTGCAACTGAGTTCAGGAGCCTGTTTTCGCTGGCAGACTGCTCGGGCCACCATAGGACCCCTAACACGAGTGATGTCGAGCTTACCATGTCCACCCTGGCCATGCCCCCTCCAAGGTCAACACAACCCTGATGCAGCCCTCAATGAAATCGAGTTTGACACCCCTGATCTAAACACACATTTTTTTAAATGTGGTAACTTTTAGATGGAATTCTGGAAATGATGGCTGGGAGCATTCTGGGAGTTGAAGTCCACCCATCTTAAAGTTGTCAAGTTTGAAAAATGCTGACCTAAACTCTGCAATGTAATTTGAAATGGACCCAGCATCTTTAGCTTTCTAGAAATTTCTGAGCTAACAAGGAACGAAGCCTTATACAACATGGGAAAAATATTCCACTTCTCCCTTGGAGATTTAAGAATGTGTGAAGTCATCTCATGAGAGAGAAATAAAAGGCCACACGTTTTCATACAAAGTTAATGCTATGCTGATACCTGATTTTTTTTAAAAAAAAACTTATTTCCTTGCAAAAGTGAATTGTTATATGAAGCAACTTAACTTCAGTAAGAAATCAGGGGTTTTACCTCCCTTCTAATTAAGTTGAAAATTATGCAGTAGATAATGTTACCATTGCTTTGTTTCTATACTTCAACTCAACAAAATCAAACAATGTTCAGGTTGTAGAAAATGGAATTCTCAACTAATGCACAAAATGCATTAGTTGCACCCTGCAGATGCAAACTGAAATGTAAGCATGTTAATAAACAAGTGATAAATAATGTGAAGCCTGTAGAAAATGTCACTTGCTCCAGCAGCTGATATACATATATATCAACAAATCAATACAAAGATATATATTGGCATGAAAGACAATTAGTACTTCATGTCATGAGCTAGTTGAGGCCACTTACAAATACCTTATGGCTAATAGGGTGACATTCATCTCCTTCACGCCCCAATGGAGTGCACATGCGAAGCCCACGGAGCCACAAGCTGATGGCACAACATGTTCCACTTCCACACTGCAGATCTCTTTCACAGGCCTGCAAAAAAATAAAAAATAAATAATGGAAATGCTAGTTTGACGAGGAAACTGTTATTTACCATTATAGTTTTATTGCAGATCTGTGGGAATTTTAGAGACGCAGTCTTCTAATAAAGAACATGTTACAAATAATTAAAAACATCAAGACCTGGGAAAATGTCACTGGTAGGTCCCAACATTTATTATAGTTGAATGATAGGTTTTATATCTGATGCTAAATATATGTTTTGTCATAGAGCTAACCAAATAGGAGACTAAATTTAAAATAATAATAATAATAATAATAATAATAATAATAATAATAATAATAATAGTAATGTAAATAAAAATAATAAGGAAGTAAATAAAGGAGGCCTTTTAAAGACAACTAAAACAAAAGCAGAATATAAGAAAGAAGTAATTGAGCAGCGAGCTGAAAATTGGAAAAGCAAAACTCTGCATTGCCAATACTTGAAAAGTATTGAAGGCAAAGCTGACCAGAAACTAACTTGGAACTGGTTAAGATCAGGAGTACTGAAAAAAGAAACAGAAAGCTTTATTTTGGCAGCTCAAGAACAAGCCCTAGCCACAAACTGCATGAAGCAAAATTTCAACATGTTACCACCAATAGCAAATGCCACCTCTGCAATGAGAAAGATGAGACAGTCGACCACCTGATCAGTGGGTGCAGCAAAATTTCAAAAACTGACTACCTACAACGCCATGACCATGTTGCTAAGATCATTCACTGGAAATTGTGCCAGAAGTTTGGATTTGAATACAGCAAAAACCATTGGGAACATCATGTTGAGAAAGTTTTAGAGAATGAGAAACTCAAGATCTTGTGGGACTTTAGGATTCAGACTGACAGGCACTTGGTCCACAACACACCTGACATAACAATAGTTGAAAAGAAAAAAGTATGGTTCATTGACATTGCAATACCTTGTTGATACTGGAGAAAACTCTTAAGAGTCCCTTGGGCTGCAAGGAAATCAAATGAATCAATCATAAAGGAAATCAACCCTGATTGTTCTTTTAAAAGACAGATACTGAAGCTGAAGCTCAAATACTTTGGCCACCTAATGAGAAGAGAGGATTCATTAAAAAATACCTTGATGTTGGGAAAGATTGAAGGCAAAAGGAGAAGGGGATGGCAGAGAATGGGAGCTAGATAGTGTGATCAAAATAATGAGCATAAATTTGGGCAAACTCCAGGAGACGGTGGAAAAGCCTAATGTGCTGTGACGATGGGATCGTGAAGAGTCAGGCACAACTTAGTGACTTAGTGACTGACCAACAAAACAGCTCATAGAAGAGAATATGTGTATTTTCTGTGCTGGCTCAGGAATTCTGGGAGTTGAAGTCCACAGGTATTAGTTGCCCAATCCTCTTATGCAGTATCTTTTGCTGGCATCTAATTTAATTCTCATATGGAATTAAATTGCTTGAATAATACAGTAAAGCAGTCTTTTTACTACTATTAATTGCACAATTACAGTGGTCAATACAAATTAAATCAGTAACTGGAAGCTGAACTTCCAGAATTATGTCAAATGGATACTCAAGAACTTCCCTATTGTTTTGATTACAGTAGCACCAGAATAGTGATTCTACTTTAAGGAAAGAAAAGAAGAAAATTACAATTTCAGAAAGGGATGCAAAGGCATCCATGCATAACAAATATCTAGGAAATCAAAGGAAAGTCATGAGGACTAGTGAGGAAGGGACAATCCCTAAAAAGAAAAAGCAGGCAACAGTAGATTAGTTCACACAGAATTGTCAATGAGATTTTCTTTCCCTACATGGGTGAGAAGGGAAGAAAGAGGAGAAAAAGACATCAGATCTTCCAATAGTCAATAGTCCAGAGTGAACATCAACCCAAGCCTATTGCCAATCCACTACAAACTTAACCGGAATTTCTTAAATCTGCTTAAGAAAAATTGGGTACAGTTTAGGAGAGAAGCAATTTAGATTGTCCTTAGATCAAGCAAAGAACTATGTGCTACTATAAATTGCCATTCCACAGAAGTATCAAAAAAGCTGTACTAATATCCAAATCTACAACAACATGTCCAATTAAGAAAAGCTTCTTTAGGAAGTTTTGTAGATTTTGTGATAGGCAAAACCTGTCTTCACCATACAGACTTGTTAGGAGCTTGTTGGACATTAAATCATGCAGGTATTATGAAGATACACATAGAATTAAGCCCATGTTAATTTTAAAAAAAATCATTAAGCCTATGTCAGTTGTAGAGCCCTTGCCAGAACATGGATGCTGGACTGCTAATAGAGGGTCTATGCCAATTGGCCTCAGGCAAAATTTTTGAGTAGCTTTCCTGCAACCCCTGCCATATAAATTAGTCTAAACTTCGTTTGCCATTAGACTCTTCTTCGACCCAGCACACTGGCAAAGTTGCTTCCTCTATGAAGCACGTTAATCAAAAAGCAGATGTGTATAACTGGGCTGCATTTAGAAGAAGAAAGAGATGTCAGGCAAATAAAACATGACTGCTTATAACTAATCTCATCATTTATTACAAGGGGGAGTAAAATTGCAGGCATCATAACAAAATGAAATGACATTTATATGGCATCCTTTTTGAAATATGGGGATGCAATAACAGTGCATCTCAAAAGAGCAATAAATATACTGATTTTCAGGGGAAGAAATAATAAGCAGGAAAATTATTCCACTTCTTCAATTCTCCCTTGTTTAAGAAACTTTGTAATTTGCAGTGGGCATCTAATTCTGATTATGCCACAATTCTGTTGGTAAAAAACGATGATTTAATCGTTTTGCTTCCCAGAAAAGAATGAGGCAATCTGCAAGACTCTTATTCAGAAAGAATAATATTCTGTTAAATCAATTCCAAATATTTGCAATGGCTTTAATAAAGAAATGGTTATTTCCATTGTGGCTTAACTTCTAAATATTTAACAGCAGAGATAGTTTTGCAATTTAAATAAAACAGTCAGAAAATCAAGCCCCATATTATCTTCAAAGATGAAACTCCAATCTGCAACATCTACAACTAGAATAATGAGAATATTGGCGAAGGAGAAACACAATTTCACTAGAAGATACTGTTATTCATTAGAAGACACTTATATCCATTATTTGCCTGAATTCCACAATAGTCTTGGATGGGTAGATGTTTATCCTGGGGAAATAACTGAGTCCAGCCACTAAGCTAGAAAAGGCTCAAAAAGATATTCCAGTGCCTTATAGAACAGCCTTCTCCAATCTAGAATATTCCAGAATGCTGCAAGGTGGCAATTACCAAATTACCAACCATAATTTTGGCTGACAATTTGGCAGTCACAGGAACAAGTCAACACTTTCATTTTTACTTGTAATCTGCCCAGAATCACTTAGGTGAGGTTCAGTGTAGAAATTTGATAGGTAAATAAATAAAAAACTAAAGTTTTATAGCACTCAGAACTACACAGGAGAGTTGTACACAAAACTCAAATAGAGGATCATATTTTGTCAAATAAGACTTATGAAGATTATAGTTTTAGTTCAGAATTTTTTAAGCTGTACTGCCTGCAAAATAAATGGGATGAATTGTGTACATTAAAAAAATGTAAGTAATACAGGTACGCCTCGATTTACAGCCATAATTGAGCCAAAATTCATGTTGTTAAGCAAGATAATTGTTAAGTGGGTTTTGCCCCATTTTATGACCTTTCTTGCCACAGTTGTCAAGTGAATCCCTTCAGTTGTTAATTAGTCATATGGATGTTACGTGAATCTGGCTTCCCCATTGACTTTGGTTGTCAGAAGGTTACTAAACGTGATCACATGACCCTGGGACATTGCAACCATCATAAATATGAGTCATATGCCAAGCCTCTGAATTTTGAGCATGTGACCACGGGGATGCTGCAATAGTCATAAATATGAAAAATGGTCATAAGTCACTTTTTTAGTGTGTGGTAACTTTGAACAGTCACTAAATGAACTATTGTAAGTCAAGAACTACCTATATAACAGGTGATAAAATCAGTGAATTGTTTATTTATAAACTTGTACGGCGGCCCATCTTAAAATTAGAACTTGAGGTGGCTCACAACCATAATATAGAAACAATGTTATACAAAAAAATTTAAAAAGCAGAAGTCAGTAGCAACAGAAACAACAAGAAACGCTGGCACCACAACCAATCTCTCTTGATGGCAAGCCATAACAAGCTCCAACTTTACCTTAAGCCAATGCTTGGGGGTAGAAGCCAGTTCATTACAGCTTTCTGAAAAGTTAAACATGTAGGGGCCTACAGGATTTTAATGAGAGGGGTCTTTCAAAAGGAAGGAACTGCCACAGAAAAAGTACTCCAAACCCCTATGCTTTCGTTTGATTTCCCTGAGAGTGTAGAAGCGATTTGGGGAAGAAGATAAACATCATTCTGAATTGGTTGACTAGTAGAAATGTAATTCCACTGGAGGAGATATTTTCAGCAATGCCTGGTCCCCAGCTCTATCCTTTTTTACAGAAAGAAACCGAACTGCCTGGCTCCTCTACAGAATATAGATTATCCCACCCTAAAAGCTATTATCCTTCCTGCTGGTAATCATTCAAAGACCTGTGAAGACCTGTTTTTCTGTCTAAAATCTAAAACAGAAAGGTAATGGGAACTTGAGACTGAGAATGAAATCAAGCTGGCTCCAAATCCTGACAAACAAAATAGCTTTTGGGGGTGCAATACGCAGCATGGAATCCGTTGATTTCTTGCATTGGGGAGCATGCAGGCACAATAAGAAGCAACCACTGTGATCCTGAGAGACCAGAAAGAAGATATAAACTGCATTTTCAATCTTCTCTGTCCTTGTATTGTGAAAGCTCTTTCAGACTAGTGATATAAATCTATCAGCATTAACTAAATGACACCCTTCATCTTTTTCATGCTGTCTTGCTTTCACCAAGTACATATACAAATAGTTCTCAATTTATAGCCATTCATTTAGTGACTGTTCAGATTCTCAGATTCCCTTTGCTTCATGCCATGGTTTGAAGCAAAGAGAAGGTTATCTTACTCCACCAACAGAGCTAAAATCCAAGCTAAAGGAGCCCAACAGCTCATCTGTGGCAAAATAGTTTTTGCTGGAGAAAAAAAATGTTTTTCCCCCTTTGCTATTAAGTACAGCAAATTTTCTCTAGCAACTTCAGCCAATCTTCCTTATAGAGGAAGAGCCTTGGTGGCACAGTGGTTAGAATGCAGTATTGCAGGCTGACTCACTGCTCACTCCAGGAGTTCGATCCTGACCAGCTCAAGGTTGACTCAGCCTTCCATCCTTCTGAGATTGGTAAAATGAGGATCCAGATTGTTGGGGCCAATATGCTGACTCTGTAAACCACTTAGAGAGGGCTGTAAAGCATTATGAAGCGATATATGTCTATGTGCTGTTGCTATATTTCAAATATGCCATTATTGCAACATGTAGCTGTAGCTATAGGCCCCCAAACTCAGGACTCCGAAAAAACGGTGATGCCCAATGGCTTACATCTTACAGTCTTGAGTTGCTACTTGCTTACTGTGAAAACTGTTTATGGTTAATCGAAAGGGAGCAAGCTCACATATTTGTCTCCTATAGCCCAGGAGTTACCGTTGATATAGAAAACAGATTCAAGATAAGATCTTCATAAACCAGGTGCTATCTAATCCCCATGTTAACATTTATTCTTTTTTATTAAACTTTAACCTCTGCTTCTCAGGAATATAGAATAGAATACAGAGTTGGAAGGGATCTTGGAAGTCTTCAAGTCCAACCCCCTGCTTAGGCAGGAAACCCTATACCTTTGCAGATAAATGGTTGTCCAATCTCTTCTTAAAAACTTCCAGTGTTGGAGCATTTACAACTTCTGGAGGCAAGTGGCTCCACTGGTTAATGGAAATTTCTCCTTATTCTAGATTGCTTCTCTCCTTGATTAGTTTCCATCCATTTCGTCTTGTCCTGCCTTCAGGTGCTTTGGAGAATAGTTGACTCCCTCTTCTTTGTGGCAGCCCCTGAGATATCGGAACACTGCTATCATGTCACCTCTAGTCCTTCTTTTAATTAAACTAGACCAGGGGTGTCAAACTCAAGGCCTGGGGGCCGGATCTGCTCCACAGGGTGTTTAGATCTGGCCCACAGGGCCACCCTGGAAACAGTGAAGGACTGGCCTGCAGTGCCTCTGAGAGAGAAAATGGAGCTCAGGAGGGCCGCATGCGGCTTTCCCGAGCTCCGTTTTCGCTGGGCAGAGGGTTGCAGGAGACCCTTGCAGCCAAAAACGGAGTTTGGGAGTACTGGCAGAGTACTCAGGCCACCACAGGTGCCCCCGACATAAGTGATGTCGAACTGGCCATGCCCCCTGGCCACGCCCCCCAAGGTCAAACACAACCCTGATGTGGCCCTCTATGAAATCGAGTTTGAACTAGACATACTCAATTCCAGCAACCGTTCTTTATATGTTTTAGCCTCCAGTCCCCTAATCATCTTCGTTGGTCTTCTCTGCACTTTTTCTAGAGTCTCAACATCTTTTTTACATTGTGGCGACCAAAACTGGATGCAGTATTCTAAGTGTGGTTTTACCAAGGCATTATAAAGTGGTATTAACACTTCACGTGATCTTGAGTCTATCCCTCTTTTAATGCAGCCTAGAACTGTGTTGGCTTTTTTGACAGCTGCAGCAATATCTGGTACCCTCCTAATTTTTGGTCTTCTGATATAGAGTGTGATGGCTATTGAATTGGTTCTTCTTGATGCTTATGAAAGTGAAGCATGTGTTTAAGTGTATGGTTGTGTGTGCGAGAGAGAGTATATGAGCAAAAGGTTTGACGAAATGCCATAAATTCTTTCCTAGCCATTTTTACTATAATTCTATTTTTTTTCTGTTCATGCTGATGGTTGTAGCGCCAAAGTGAGCTGCTCTTTTAAAAATATCTACTTCCACTGTCATCTAAAATATTATCTGAGTCACTTACATGCCACAGCTGTGACAATCTAAATAGATAAATGTCAGGACAAAAACGTAATAATGCAATTTCCTGCATCTGTTAAAATTCAAATAGCTTAAATTAAGTAAAGATGAGGAAATAAATATCAGTTTTATTCAAAGAAACACCACACAAACACAAATCAAATTCTGCCAGGCTGTGAATTGTCATGCTGAGGTCATCAGAACTATTTAAGGAATGGGAAGTAACTCATCAAGAATATGAGTATCCAGTTATTACAATATTTTTGAGAGAGTTGAGCCTTTATTTGATTTGATTGTAATTCAGATCCCTTTAGGTACTCTGAGAGGATTGTTCAGACAGTTTTGTTTTGTTTTTATTTTTATTTTTCTATTTTTATTTCATCTGAATTCAGCTTCTATTTGAAATCTGAATGAAATATCTGCATAGTAAATTAGAAACAATTTTTAAATACAGATAACAGAAGAATAGGCTAATTTTAAACAATTTCAACCCATGAGATATTGCCATGAAATACAGGTAGTCCTCGAGTTACGATCACAATTGAGCCCAAAATTTATGTTGCTCAGGGAAACATTTGTTAAGTGAGTTCTGCCCCATTTTACAACTTTTCTTGCCACTGTTGTTAAGTGAACCTCTGCATTTGTTAAGTTAGCAACATGATTGTTGTTAAGTGAATCTGGATTCCCCATTGACTTTGCTCTTCAGAAGGTCGCAAAAGGGGACCCCTGGACACCACAACTGTCATAAATATGAACTAGTTGCCGAGCATCCAAATTTGGATCATGTGACCATGGGGATGCTGCAATGGTCATAAGTGTGAAAATGATCATACGTCACTTTTTTCAGTGCCATCGTAACTTTGAATGGTCGCTAAATGAATTGTTGTAAGTTGAGGACTACCTGTAGGGCTTTTTTGTTTTGTTCTACTTTGTTTTGTTTCGTTTCATTTTCAACATATCGTATATCTCTCATATATAGAATTCAGAGGTAGGAAGAAGGCAGTGCTAGGAACAATTAAGGTATTTTGCAGAACCCTCAAATTCCCAGGTCTCCAGTAAAGGACCTGAGATTGAGGAAGACACATATGACACATAGGAGTGAGAAGGGGTTTTCTTTAGATATTGTATATGATTATTTCCAAAGTAACACACAGATAGAACTGGCCGATAAAACACAGTTGAGAAAAAATATAATTGAGAAGGTTAACATAATGTGTTCCGATTTGATCCTGTTCAATGGATCCAATCAGTTGCTTATTTGAAAAATATCTTTAATGATGAAATTAAAGGCAGGATTCTTTAATAAAGTTATCAGCAATATTGAAAGGAATCAATAGGAAAACAAATTGCAATCATAAACACATTTTCACAGTGGTTTCCCCAACTAGTGTTCTCTAGATATGTCCAAACCTTAATTTCCAGAACCACTAATATGCATCCTGCAATTGTATGGAAGCAATGGGGTTGGTGGCAGGGGAAGTGTTAAAGAAGTAAAAATGATTGCTCTGATCACATGACCCATCATCCCCTGAAAATGTTGTAAGCCCAATAAATTTGGTGCACTTTGGATTTTAGTAGGTTTTACTAAGGAAAATTTGATGATACCCAATTGTATATCTCTACCCCTAGTGAATTAAGTGATACAATGAACATCTTGTCTCGTTGCCTGGAGCCTGTGAGGATCTGGATGAGAAACAACAGGCTTCATTAAACCCTGACAAGACCAAATATCTTTGGTTTTGGGGACCCACTGCTTAAATGAATATATGTGCTGGATGGGGTTGCACTGCCCTAGACGGACCCAACATGCAATTCGGAGTCCTTCTCGAGGAGTAGGTGGCAGTGTTGCTAGAAGGCCATTTCCACAGTTCCTGAATCATCAGGTCCTGATAACAGTCACTGATGCCCTAGTCATCTTTGGATTGGACTACTGCAATGTGCTCTACATGAGTTGCCCTTGACGAGCATCTGGAAGCTTCAGCTGGTACAGAATGCAGCTGCAGAGGCAATTATGTGCACTCCTAAGTCAATGCACATTAGACCTCTGCTACTTGAGCTGCATTGGTTGCCAGTCTGCTTCTACGTCCAATTCAAGGGTTGCTTTTAATCTTTAAAGCCCTTCATGGCTTTTCCCACTTATATCAGCCTGCCCTGTCAGATCTGGCAGAAAAGGCATGCTGTGGGTATCTTTGGCTAAGAATTTACATTTGGTGGGTCCCAGGAACCATGTCTTCTCTGCTGGAATACTCTTTCCCCCCAAATTAGATTGTCCTGATCTCTCTTGATATTTCATAAGGCCCTTAAGACCTGGTTATGTGACCAGACTCAAGGCTCCCATAGAACTGAAGACCTATCTAGATGGGTTCATCGTTGAAGGGACTATTTTTATTTCCTTTGACTATGAGCTTTCCAATTTTTGAGTATATTTATTATTATGGTTCTTTATATTTTTTCTTGCTTTTTATGTATTGTTATGCACTACCCAGAGTTGCCTTGACTGAAATGGGTAGCTATAGAAATTTGACAAATAAATAAATTGCAACTGCCGTATTTTTCGGAGTATAAGACACACCAGAGTTGCGCGCGGCCCCATTGTGAACTGGTAGTAAAGATAAGTAGAACCCACCCCTGAAAAAAGCTGATTAGCAGGTGGATCGGCCTTCCGGAATACCCCCAATCAGCTGTTCCCAGAGGTGAATTTTAGCAACAGGTTCCTTGGTTATGAGCTCTGTGCCTTGCTTTTTTTTCTGCCTCTGAAACTCCTGAAACTCAGACAAAACTTTCTTTTCTGCCTCTGAAAGCCTCCATAACAGCTTCAGAAAAAAACCCTCTGAAGCTCTGTTTGGGGGCTTCTTTTCTGAAGCTTCGTTTCTGATGCTTTTCTTAGCCTCTGAAACCTCTGTTTGAGAAGCTGGGTGGGGCTACATTTGGAGTATAAGACGCACCCAGATTTTCACCCTCTTTTTTTGGGGAAAAAGGTGTGTCTTATGCTCTGAAAAATATGGTAAATACTGTAGAATGTGTGTATTTTTGTTACAATAATAAGATTTCTATATGGGGTGGAGAACTGTTAATTTTTTCTTCCTCTTTAAATTCTTGTATTGTATAAAAGAAGAATCCCATCTAGTTATTTTTTAAGTTAAATAAAATACAGCCCACTTTCCACAGGTAGCCCTTGACTTATGACCACAATTTCTGTTGCTAAGTGAGACAGTTTTTAAGTGATTTTTGCCCCATTTTACAATCTTTCTTGTCACAGTTGTTAAGTGAATCACTGCAGCTGTTAAATTAGTAACACAGTTGTTAAGTGAATCTGGCTTCCCCATTGACTTTGCTTGTCAGAAGGTTGCAAAAGGTGATCACATGATCCTGGGACTCTGTAACCGTCATAAATATGAGTCATTTGCCAAGCATCCAAATTTTGGTCAAGTGACCATGGGGATGCCGCAACTGTTATAAGTTTGAAAAATGGTCATAAGTCACTTTTTTCAGTAATTGAACTGTTGTAAATGGAGGACTACCTGTATTATCAATTTCAGTGTAAAACTGAAACTTCCATCATTTATAAGAAGGAAGAGGGATTTTCAAATCATACAAAAATTGAATACAAAGGGCTATGTGTCTGTCTGTCTGTCTACGTGTGTGTGCGTGTGTGTGTGTGTGTGTGCCCACATGAGTGTGTGTGTCCGTGTGTGTGTTTAACCTTCAACAACTTCCAACAGTGAGGGGTGAGTTCCTGTCCTACATGGTATGCATCTGGATTTTTATAATCAAGATATTCTAAATCACATCCAATAATTCTGACCAACCCATTGTATACTTCCTCTACAAGAAATGGGGAAAAACTGTAACCGCTCATCAATGTGTATTGGATCTAATGTTCCAGATTAGCCCGTGTTCATAAGGTTACAAAATGCTTTTATCCATATTGGAAAGAAGTCTCAATGAGTTTGACTGACAGTGTATTGCTGTCCGTCAACAGAATCTGCAATCTGTCATCCAAGAAAGTTGATCTACTCTGCTTCATGACTGGACCAGGAATTGATTCTTCTTAATTTTTGACCATCTCCATGTATCAAACAGGATTTTTTTTAGCACGTGTGTCTTTAACAAGTAATCACTTGCTAAGTAATCACTTCCAGGAGAATGCTGCTCTCAACTTTACTCAATAAGATATTTCAATTTACCTTTTGCAGATAATACTATATCTATTAACTGATATATGCGAATAATAGTCACACAAGCAATATTTTACTTGAATAGGATGATCTAGAATTTAAGTTTTTGTCATTAGAAAATCTACACAAATGTTTTTCTCTTTTTTTCAAATTATAGAGCCAGTTGCTGAAATCTTTAAAAAGTTCCCTTGTCAAGTGCTGATCAATATATTAATGTTGGGATAAACATGGATAATATTTAAAATATAATATTTGTACCAATTTGAAACTTGTGAATAGTTATGTGTAAACTATTTTCAGATGGAATTAAGAAACATAGATCTGATTTTATATAGCTAATATTGAAAATATGTTGTTTTGAAAAATATATTAATACCATTAAAGAAATTCAAACTTGCTTTATAATGAACATTAAGAATATAACTGTATATGTTAGATCATCAATATTCACTAAACTAACCTTTAAACATGCCATTTTTAAACTTTTAAATCTTTACATAAATATACAGCCCAATTCTATGCATCTTTTCTTAGGAGTAAATCCCATTTTTAGGTAGGTGTGTATACTATATTACCATTTCAGACTCTATTCCAAGCCTATGAATATTTTAAAAAGCCTTTGAAATCAGTGAAACAGTTTTTTCTCCCTCCACCCTTCCATGACTTGTGAAAACGCAATAGTTATAATTAATTAATAGTCAGTTTTCCTTATTTTTATTTTATTATGTTTTGATTTGCATATTTTCAATGGTAATTTAAAATCTCAGTGTTAGAGTTTAAACATGTATTAGCCATGCCGTTTAAGTTAAGAATAATAGAAAACATTCTGTCTCACATTGCCAAAATTCACACTCCATTTTCATAGTAAGCGGACCCTAAATTTACAGTCTGTGTAAACACAACTTCTTCAACAATTACAGTAGCCCATAAGCAAAAACGAAAAGAGAGAAAGAACTTACCCCAGTGATCACTGCACATTTGTACAAGGTTAGTAAAAGAAAGAAGCATAAGATTTGCATACATATTTTCATGGTGCTTGAAGTGGGGAAAGCTTATTTTCCTTCTTCTTACACTCTCTTACATGTCACACAGCCTCTCAACAAGGTTGCAAGTTTGTCTCTTCCTTCCTGCCTGCCTGACTCTGTGAGAACTGATCACATCCTCCTATCTTGATTCTCTATTTAACATCTTCTCAGCCCTTTTCAATTTGTTTGCTGATGTGATAGTATGATGATCCAAGAAAACAAAGATGAGATGTGAGCCTATAACACTGTTATAATACTACAATCATCTTCAGTCTTGTCAAAGACTTAGATTCAGACAGACACAATTATTAGTTTTCATTTTTAATTTACAAATGAGAAACTTATAAATCATTGCTGAGTTGGAATCATATTTTGTTTTTTAAAAAATCAGAACTGATAATGAATGAGGTAAGTTTGGGGGGAGTTGGAGATTTTTTTAAAAAAATATTTGATTAAAAAAAATCTGATTCTCTTCCCATCCTACACCGATCAGATTTCTCTTACAGATTGATCGTAGATGAGGTAGCATAAGCAGTGAGTTTCGCTGTCGTGTTTAGAGGGGCAAACCATATATCTGGCATTGACTGAGGCACTTCGTTCTAACTCAGGCGTTGTTGTATTTTATTTTTATATCTAGTGGTGGACAGCGCAGAATTGGAAAAGCACATTCTGGGGTGATGGATTTACAGCCCAATGCTCTTGAAGGGCAACAGGCTGTTTAAGATGGGTGTTTTTAGTTGGACAGATCTTACCTATTCTGGCATTATGTAAGGCTCGAAGAATAAAAAGCTGTAGGCAAAAGAAGAAATGAGCAGAGAATGGGCAACCATTTTACCCATTTAAAATAAAAACTAAACCAGATATTGCCTTTGCATTTAAAATGTGCTTAAAAATGCAATAGTTGCTCCTTAGGGCAGGGGCTGATAATTAACAGGACTGCAGCTGTTTGGCTGAAGGAATATCTCCCTCCGTCTGATGCTGGTATCTACATTGAAGTAATATGCAATGTGGCATTACCTCCTGTTGCATTATCAGCTTCTTTCTCCCTTTCAGAGGAGGAAAGTGTTGAAGAAGGCAGTCTTTCCCTACCTGCTATCACTCCAGAAGTTATCAACTTTTCTCCCCATTCTCAATGAGTGCCACTTGTATTTTTCAACATGCACTTTACTGTCAAAACTATTCAATTGCTTTAGAGACAAGGGGCAATAATATCCTTGGGCAGCCGGTGATTTCAAAGCCTGAGCTGCTGTGATCGTCATCTTGAAGGAAAGTGCCTTTTTCCTGGATCTTGATCTCGTGAAGATTAATCAAGCATTGGGGGAAGCTACCTACCACTGGAGAGCCTTAAGCAGAAACCAAACTGCGCTCATAGCCCCACGGACAGGGGTGGGTTCTACTTACCTTTACTACCAGTTCGCATCGTGCCTGCATGCGCAGATCGCTTATGATGATGTCCGGATCAGTGGGCGGAGCCTCCTGCTGGTTTTACTACCGGTTCTTGCAAACCGGTCCGAACCGGGGGCAACCCACCACTGACCATGAACCTTCCCAATGTACATTGAAAGGTGGCAGGCAGGCAAAAGGACACCTTCTTTTCATAGTAAACATGGGACAAGAGCAGGTGTTCCTTCTCTTATTATTCAACTGCCTGCCCACTAGAGGTTCATCTCAGGCAAGAAGCCTGAGAGATTCTTTTGGGATCAGAGAGCACACTTATGCCATGTGCGGTTTGTGCAAGAGCATCCAAAATTCATTTAACCATGCAAAGAAATGTTTCCTTTCAGTATTATAAATCATTTGCAAGTAACTATCTAGCTGTTTCAGTGAGGCGATACAATAAATAAATAATCAAGAATTAGAATTGGATACTAGGTCCACTCTATTTATCTTCTTAGCATTTGTCTTACCAGGATGTTTTTATTCTTGATGGATAGCACACTTGCTTTTTCCAGGCAGCAAAATCTTTAAAGCTGATCCTGGATTTATAGATATTGAAATTGCTGTTTGATTACTATTCTCCCCAGACCCACCTTGGCACCTTCAATGCCCAGTAATTCTATTACTTTTAAATTAGCTTTCCCCCCAAGGGGCTGTCCACCCTGCCATGGTGCCTCAGAACTTTGAGAGTCCTAATCCCAATAAATGTGAAGGGTACTAGATTAGAAAAGAGTGTGCCAAGTTAACATGAAACAGAGGCTTCTCCAAGTCACAGCCTGTAAAATTCTAAAGAGAAGAGAAGAGAAGAGAAGAGAAGAGAAGAGAAGAGAAGAGAAGAGAAGAGAAGAGAAGAGAAGAGAAGAGAAGAGAAGAGAATACTTTATTGTCATTTTAAATGTACACTAATCAGCATTCATTAAAATGAATGTTTGCTGCATTCAACTCTCAAAAGATAACCATTATGTATATACCCACATACACACACATATATGACACAGAGAAGCATCATATATACATGGCAAAAAAAAAAGAATCTTAAATGTTAAATTAGGATTTATTATATAGTTTTATAGTGGAAGGTTGCTTTGAAATGTTATATTAATATATATAAAAGATTTGAATTAAGAGATATATGTATGGGGAAGGAGAAAAAGGGTAGATTATGAGTAGAAATTGCTAAACTGGGGGATGTAATAATATTATTATGCTAAATTAGGAGTTATACAATGTTATAGTTGAATGTTATTTTGAAATGTATAGTATAAGTGGGATATAATAATATTATTAGAAAGAAAGGGTCAGTGTATGGGGGGTGGAGCAAGGGGATGGTAAAGTATTATATAATCTGTTATGAATTTGGGTTTTATCTTGGAGAAGCCATAGGGGGAGGGGAGGGGGAGGGGGGGGTTAGGGAGGAGGGGGGAAAAAGGGGGAAAAATTTGTATTTGAAAAAATTTTTCTATAAAAAAAAAAGAATCTTGAAAGTTTACAAGACGGATGCCATAAGGAACATAGCTATTACAGAATCTAGTAGTCCTGCTATAGATACTTTGAAATCTCCTTCCAGAGGGGCGTAACAGAAACAGACCATGAAGTAAGTGGGTGTGTGAGGTCTCTAACAATACTTCATTGTCTGAGCACATAAGCGCTTATAAGCAGTATCCTGAATAATGGGAAGTGAGCTTCCTATAATCTTCTCAGTTGTCCTTACCACTCTCTGTATGGTCCTTCTATCTGAAGCACTGCTGCCACCAAACTAAACAGTGATGCAGTTTGTTAAAACACTCTCAATCTTAATCAAAAGTTACTTGATTACGGTTTGTAATGGGCTGTGAAAATAATGTTGAGAAAGAAGAGAAAAGCGGCAACCAAGACAATGATCAGATAAGAGAAGCCCTATCCCAAAGCATAAAAATAATTTGAGAAAGCATTTCAGACTGGACTCTTCCTCGTTCTCTTAAGTACAGAGTCAGTAATATGTAGTCTTGTGGTCTTACAGGTTTGAAGAAGACACACTGTTCTACCGTTCATCTGTGAACATGGAGGTGGCTATGTGGTTCCAGTCTGGAAGCGCAGAGTCTAGCATAATGGGGCCATTGGCTGGCCATTGTTTCAATAACTTTGGGTGTTAATTTGTGATACCACTCACAATTTTCCATCAGTTTTTGACCAGCTTTGTTGTCTTCAAAACTGATATAGGCTTCACAGCAAAGGGATCGCTAGTGAGTTCTCTCTGCAATTGTATATCTAGTTCTCTTGACTGGATGTTACAGTGGTATATGGTTTCCTTCTTAATGTCTTTGTAGCACTTGCGTGGGCAATCTAAGGTCTCTTTCCAGGCTCTAGTTCACCATAAAGCAACTGGTGAGCCATGCAATGGTCTCCATTGTTGATGACATGTCCCACTTACCACATCTGGGTAATCGGGGATTCAATGTTGGTGGGCTCCATGTGATCAAAGACCTCCAGATTGAAATCATAGTCTTGGCAGGATGGAGTGGAAAGTCTGCATGTGAAATTTCTCTAGTTTTTTTTATGTGTCCTTAGAACAGAGTCCAGGACTCACATTCATATAGTAGATAGGGGACAACTCTGTAGATTTTCGGCTTTGTGGGGATACAGATCTTGTGTTGATTAGCACCCTAATATGTAGCTGGCCCAGAGCCTGGCTGCCTTGCTGATCCTAGAGTGAGTGAGTGATTGATTGATTGATTGATTGAGATTGCCCTCTTTAATGATTGTATAGAGGCCCTTTGTCTTGCTTACGCCTATACCATTTTGCTTAGTTCATGGACTTTTTCAGGTTTTTCCCAAGGCATCAAGGAAACTCCTTCCAAGTTCACCTTGTCTCTCTCCTCTATCCTTTGACTTGTGAACTGAACTGTTTTTGGAATCAAGTTTAGTGCTTTTCCAAAACACCACCACTCTTCTGCATAGAAATAACCCTATTCACAGGTCTTAGGCACTGAGCTCCTCTACCCCTGTGGCTGGTCACTCAAGCAACCTGAAAGGTGGCAAACCTCTCTATCCCATATAGACACATCCCAGAACTTGCCACACAGCAGCATGCAGGTCTTGAACCTAGGCTTGCTAACTGCCAACCCAGCATCCTAACCCCATGAGCCACCTTCTGCCTTCACATTCCTTCCTTCCATTCTATATTAGTTGAAGGAGTGGTGAACAGCATATTTTCATGGACAGCTGGCTGTTTCCTAAGAAAATTCTAGTGGATGCAAGACTGCAGAAAACTTTATAAGACATATAATATGTTATTCAGTTGATGACTGATGGCTTGTTATTCTCAAATAATTAGCAAAATCCAATAGATTATAGAAATCCTGGCTGATTGCTGCCCCAAGAGCAGATATATAGCTTCCATTGCTAGAAGTAAATGCTCTCTGATGGACTCAGAATAATTCTTTCAACATAAGTCAGATGAAATGGATTTGTTGTAATGCTTGTATGTAATATTTATTGAATTTCTAAAACATAAACTCTAAGAAAATATATCTTGCTGAAACAGATTACAATCTAATATAATCATAAAAAAGCTGTATTCAGCTAGAGTTTTCACCACCTAGTAGCTTATCTGAGAAGGGAAAAGATTCATGGTTGTCCTTTGATTAGTTTGTTCTATTTCTTAGCTAATGTCTATAAAGGGAAGGGGATGATCTACAATCCTTGATCTCAGTAATGGACTGATGGGAGCTACAGAAACAATGCAGTAGGATCTTTGGTGTGGGGAACAGTGTTTAAGTAGAAGTGAGAAGATACTGCAGGTGTTCCTTTGTGGCTAGGAATCTGGAGAACAGCCACAAGAATCTTGAAGACCCAAAAAGAAATAAGGGTACTTTTCAACCCCCATCACAGGACAACATATATCAGGTTACAGGTATAACAATACATCTCTTCTTAAATCTCACTGAAATGATTATCGGGGTTCCTTATGGGCAAACAAACAAATACTCTTTATTAGAAAAATAAGAGCAAATGGGCTTTGATTCTATTTGCTTCATTATATGGAATAGTTAATCCTAAAATTTAGAAATAGTAATGAGACAGAGTACTTTTCAAGGTAGGAAAAAACCCTATTTCTTAGTGGATCATGAGCACCCCAAGAAAAATAAATAATACAGAGTATAGCAATGAGTGAGCTTTAGTACCACATACCAATTTTTAAGTTTCAATCTAGTTGCTCGCTAATATATGGATAATCTTAACCACTTTGGAGTACAGCTAAGAAGAGAAGCTGAGTAAGAAATTACGTTCTCTGTGTTAGCCTCTTACTATGTATTGTGAGCCGTGTGTGTCTTTTATATCTGTATTTTTCTGACACTTGATTTCAAAAGTCCTTGGCTAAGTCATTGTAGACAGCAAAGGAGAGCACCAGCCTTAAAGGATTTTGATCAAAATGACTTCGGATGACTCAGTCCACGGAGTTTATGAGAAGAAAGAGGAAGATGCCTTAAGTAGCTATGTGTCTAACTAGGGAGCAACCCTTAGCTGTTTACTTATTATCCACAGTTTCATAATGCTGCTAACAATACACAAGTAAACCTTCTCACATTCATTCATTCCATTCCATGTGCTCACAAGAACAATTCCGTTTCTGTCTAATTTTCTCTACCCAATATAAATCACATTCTATATCCATGCCATCTTGAATAACATCTGGTAAGGACTGGCTATAACTCTTAATAGTTTTGGGACTTTTAATAAAAAGGACTGTATAGAAGTGTCTATGGAGATTCTCAATTATTGAGATCAGGATTGCCCAAAAGTGCTTTTCCAAGAAGCAACTGGACTTTCTTGGGGTTTTTTTTATTTGAAAACATTTCACGTCTTATCCAAGAAGCTTCTTCAGAGGCAAAATACTTTCAAAGAAATAAAACCCAAGGAAGTCCAGTTACCTTTTGGAAAAGGACCTTTGGGACTGTGTAGAAGAAAATGGGGATTATAGGATTGTATATGGTAAAGCTAATGCTTTCGGATCGTTCTTTATCTACTAAAAAAGATCTGGGTAGAATTACACATAATTGATTGCCATTTTATTTTTAAAAAAATTAAGGTGATGAAGAATCAGTTGTTGTGGAAGATTCTGTTTCTATTTTATTATTAAGTTATATTTTCAGTAGGTTCTGAGCATTGTGTCCTATTTTACTGTATTTCTCAATAAATAGTAATAATGTTTGGCTAAGAATTAAAGATGTGTTTGCCCAGAAAGCCATCTACCACATCACATTCGTTGGCAAGTTCAGCTTTGTCAATATTCCTTTTGAGATGATTGGCATAGCAGTGAAAAAAAGTCCTATTTTAGTGAAGCATCAATATATTTGAAGCATTGGGGATGATTTAAACTAGTGAATTACCAGAAATAGTTTTAGTCTATCTCTAGCTACAGCTGTGATCTTCTGCACAGGGATAAGACAATGAAAATGGATTTTCCATCAACAATGGAAGACAGGATGCAAGAGCCAATTTGCCCAATTTATGTAAACAAAAGTGTTTTGTAAAATGGGTAGATTCCATCTATGTGAATGCAGGCCTATCCTGATCATGTAGTTGCTAGATTTTAGGAAAAGCTGTAGGGCTCATAAGAGTTGCTGAATCAAATTACCAGTAATCTTAATTCCTCATTATCTTCTGACCCAAACTTCCCAACAATTCAAACACTATCATTATAAAATGTTGCCATGAAAAATTGTTTTGACTTGAGCTCTGGTAGCTCCAGATGAAGACATGTTTTAAAATTATTTATTATTATTATTATTATTATTATTATTATTAATTTATTTTGCAACAGGGTTATCTCTCTGACAGCAAAACAAAAGCTGTGATTGTTCAGCTAATTTCTTGAACTTTTTTTTTTTTTTTTTTTTTGCATGATTCTCATTCAAGTCTCTTTCTGATCAGGCATTGCTCATTTGCAATTAATATAATTTTAAAAGACCAATATAAAACTAAACACATCTCCAAGATATTGAAACATTGATTCTTAAAAAAAACATCGTTCTGTTGTGTTTAAATCCTCCATATCACTGAAACATTAGGAACACAGTTACAAAATAATCTCACTAGGTTTTAGAAGCCTAGCTTCATGTGTGATCCCTCTAGGGCAGTGTTTCTCAACCTTGGTAGCTTGAAGATGGGTGGACTTCAACTCCCAGAATCCCCCAGCCAGCAGCACTGGCTGGGGGATTCCGGGAGTTGAAGTCCACCCATCTTCAAGCTTCCAAAGTTGAGAAACACTGCTCTAGGGAAACAAAGCCATTGTGGTAACTACAGTGTGTTCAAAAATTGTGAATGGCCTACATGGCATTTGTTGTTCATCATGCAAACCCTATTGTTTCTCTCATAAAACACAGACTGAAAATTGCTGCTCTTTTCTAGGAAGAAGACAGAGAAATTTTCCACCTAACTACTGGGATCAACTTGAACGGGACTTTTGTCAACAAAATTCCTAGGATCTGTGGAGGAGTGGAGACCTCAAGCCTTCACTCAAGAACAGAATCTTTGAAGGTGAATAGGGCACATTGTTGCCATATTATCTAGGAATCCTTTCAGCCTGTGAACCCTTGATGAACAGAAAGGTGTTGAGCGGATTTTGCTGTTCTCTGAACTTGATTCAGTAGTGGGTTGCCCCCGGTTTGGACCAGTTCTATAGAACCGGTAGTAAAACCAGCGGGAGGCTCCGCTCACTGACCCCAACGTCATCAGGAAGCTTCTGTGCATGGCCCCGTTGTGAACCGGTAGTAAAGGTAAGTAGAACCCAGCCCTGACTTGATTGTTTTCTTGCAGACTTTCATTACCCAAACTAGGTAACATAATCAGTGCTAGATAGGGTGCTGTGCAGGTTGTCTTTTGTTTGACTGCAGTTTGGGCCTCTGGCAATTATGTGGAGTGTGGAGAGCAATGACTACGCCTGGATCTTTGAGGATTTTAATACCTCACTGCATCCTTTTCTGAAGAAGCCATGAAGTGATCCTCAATAACTATTGACCAGTCTCCACCCTACCCTCTTGGGGGAAAATTGTTGAGATAGCAGTGGCAGATTCCTATGTAGCACTCTAGAAGAAACAGATTATCTGCATCTTTTTCCATCAGGATTCAAAGTCCAGATATAGGAAGGAGTTAGCTTTGGTCTCCCTCCTGAATTACCTTTCTTGGGACTGGATGAAGGTTGTACACCTCTCCTAGTCCTTTTAAGGGCTGTTGAGGGTACAACTTCCCTCTGCATAGTAGGCAACAGACTGGACAGCAAAGAGATACGTTGCTGATTAAACACACAGATACTCACAGACTCTGAATGGTGAAAAAACAAACTTGGTTTCTCAAAACAATGATAACACATCTTCGAATAATCACTCTCCAACACAAAACATAGTTTGCTTACAGTTCTCTTCAATCACACACAGTTCCTCTTCAGGAGATCAATCATCAAATAGCAGGAGCAGGAGCTCCGGGCTTCCTGTCTACTTTTATGGCTGCCTGATAATAGCACAGCCAATCATTCTTCTTATATCATTTAAAGTCACAAACATAGTTTTTCTATATATTACCTACCCAACCGTTGAATAAATATCCAACATAAACCTCTTTGCAGTTTTCAATACTATCAATCACAGTAGCTTGTATGAGGTTGGAAACTGAATTAGTGCTGTTCCAGTATGTCTTCAGTAGATGATTCTAGTCCAAGGTAGTGATAAGAGGTTGGGATTAATTATCATCTGTATGCTGATGATTCACAGTTCATACATCACCACTCCAATCTCTGTGCCAGGAGAGTGTAAAGATCTTCACTGATACCAGTGGTATCTCTAGATAAGCAAGCACTACTTGTGAAGGAGCAGGTTCAGTTTGGGAAACATTTTGGATTTATAACCCCTGTTTGAACAGTAGATAGAGGCCATGGCTGAAAGAATCTTTACCCAGCTTTAGCTGGTGCACAAGCTGCAGCCTTATCTAGGGTAAAGAGGACCTAACCGATACCCTTATTACAGTACTAACTGGATTAAAAGCCTTAAAATACTATTCTCAGCATTGTTTTTGTATGTAATTTAAGATTGGTTCTATGCCAATTCTTTTTCTTATGATCTCATTTCTGATTTTAGCTCTTTTGGTCACTCCACCAACTTTCCTCAAAGGTCTCATTTCCGTGGTGACTAGCTTTCATTTAAGTTTTGCTGTAAGTGTCCATGTTTGGTACTGATAACATAGGGTGGGGATGAATATGAGAAGCTTCTTTGTGCTGATCAATAGTGCCTTATATTGTAGGAGTATTTTAAACCAACAACTGCCTACCATTACATCTCAGCATGTGATGATGTGTTGTAGAAGGGACAGATTTGACCTTTCTATTAACCAAGACACAGCTAAGCACATGTATAAAGCCCAGCTTGTGAAATACTAAGCTTAGCAACTATATTCATTTGCCACTTTACCCATGGTTAACAAAGCCAGGGGTCCCCAACCTTTAGAACTTCAGGGACCACTAAATTCATAATTTTAAATCTTGTGGACCACTAATATGATCTGCCTAATGACCGGCTGGGTGGGCATGGCTAAGTGGTCATGTGACTGAGTGAGTGTGGCCATCTCAATGTCACTCACATTGAGGGGCGCTTCGCCGGCCTTTACTTGCCCCTCCCCTCCCAGCCACTCCTTGCCTCCCTGCCTGGGCTCCTTAGGCCCCCTACAGGAAGCAGTTGTTGGAGCTAAGCAGCCACCACGAGAAAGAGTTGGCAAAACAATTGGCTTAGTTCAAATTGGATCTGGCCAAGAAGAAGGCTCATCAGAAGCACCTCACTGAGGACTATGAGCATAGGCTTTCCAAGCAGAGAGAAGGCCTGCGGAAGTGCAAGGCCAGGTGCCAGTGCCTAGAAGCTCAGCGGGCTGAAATGGTCAGCCAGTTCCAGGCCATGATGCAGTCTCACTGGAACAAGGCCCTCCGATTCTTTGCCACCAGCGGCACTTCCCTCCAGTCTTCGCCCAAAGCCCCACACCAGGAGGCCGAAGCAGACCCAAAGTCAGAATTTCTGCCCCCCTCCGACCTACACAAAAAAACCCTGAAGGGGGAGACTCTCTACAGCAACACAAGCATTCATTGCACGTATCTGTCCCAGGGGCTGTAGTTTGAGGACCTCTGATTTAGCGCAATATGAAAAATGCAAGTAATTTTTCTGCGGACCACCAAAATTTTCTCATGGATCACCAGCGGTCCACGGACCACCAGTTGGTGACTGCTGAACTAAGCCATGGTTCACATGAAAAATTCTGCCTTGAATGAACCAAAGAGGTTTGAACAATTAGGCTAAAACACATTGGCTAGTCTGTGAATAATTGGATTGTGTGAATACAGCTATTTGGTAAGTTCAGGTTTCAAAATTACAGAAGTTATTCAATTTGTTTAAGAAGAATTAATAAGATGGCATACAAGAAGATCAAGGCAATATCTTCTAGCTACACTTAAAAGAATTCCTAAGCTAATTTTTGTATTTTACATAAAATATATACCGGTTGGGGTAAAGAGAGATAAATGAGACCCATTCAGAGATAGAAATGAGCAAGTAAAGTATTTCAAAGCAAATGAAGATAAAAGATGTACTACGCAATGTCCTAGGCAAATGTCCCCATTTAGGTTGTGTTCCAGAAGAAGCACTGAGTCAGGAGGAAGTGGGAAATCATTCTAGTCAAAATATATTGAAGTATTTGTGAGATGTTTGATATAAACTGAGCATTGCAGGAGATGAATTAGGACTGTGTAGGAAAGAGAAGAGCCACAGAGAACAATGAATCTAAGGTGAAATTTTCATCTGCTAAATGCTTCCTCACTATAATTCCCCCCTCCCTCCCTCTTCTCTCTCTCCATGCACTATGATAAATCTGTTTACTTGTCTGTTGAAGCATCTGTGGGACAGTTGATTGTAATAACTATTCCTGGACTAGAAATAGTAAACTCACAAAAATATGATTTTATTATGTGAGAAGAAAGGCCAACTAAGGCCAGGTGGAAATGGACATGGAGTAGGAGTAGCAGTCCACAGAGTTGGCCCTCTCCACATGACTAGGGATACCACAAAGAATATTGGTAGGTCTCTCTGATGTTGACATTGGATTGCTTGGAAATGTGACATCTTGAAATGTATGGGATTCTTACTTTATATCAATGCAGTGAAAATTAGATAACACTATAAATACTAGGATGATGGGAATAGTGCCCTAAGCAGACAATTCTGCAAGCCTGGGAAACCAATATTAAGGATTTCTAAGAAAAAGAAGAACTGAATAATAGTGTAGCTCTCTTCTCTTCTGCCCTAAAGCCTATGTATATTTCACAAAAATCAATAAAGCACAGAAGTTACCCCTTATTGAATCAAGCCCCTGACTCATTTAGCTCAAAGCTGCCCATACTAAATTTCTATAAATTATGCCTTTCAATTCCTCTTGACAGTCCCTGTTTTAACAGCAAACCTTCCATTGCATTAACAATTGATTGGTTGAACTGCAGGCAAGCAACAGGGAAGTAATGGAAGCGTTGTCACTGCAATGCAGAAGGGCTAAGAGAAATAATGAGACAGCATTTCTGAAGACAACTACAGAAAAGAAAAAGAGGGTACAATAGAGTGAAAAGCTGTGCCTACTGGCTAATTCATGGCCACCCCACACCCCATTCCAACTTTGACCCTGCAGGATAAAAGGCTGTCAAGAAGACAAACAAGAAAAGGGCCAAGGTGAGTTCTGTCATCAGGGCAAGAGGTTGAGTCAAAAAATGTAATGGTAAATGAATGATCTTGGGACACAAGGAAGAGCCACAGACTGGACAACTGGCATGTAAAAGATTTCTCCATCCACAGAAAAGGAGGAGGCACGAGAAGTATTTCAGATGAGACCTTCCCTAATTTTCCAGAAAGTAAAAGAAATCTAGTATCCCACCTTCATAGAAGAGATTGGTACTCCCCATTCCAGCAGAAGACTCCACCTCTCAAGAACTGCACTAGTTGTTATCCAGACAAAATATCCATCTGGCTAACATTGTTGTCATAGCTAAGGTACAGATTGAAATCTAGATTACAGCTGCATGTACAAGACTGGAGATCTAAGTACAGATGTGCTTTGAGAGTGGTCCTCTGAACTTTTTGAGAGGAGTATTATAATCTTACCTGGAGATCCTGGGAAGATTGAATCTGAACTGTGATCCTTCCCTTTCAAATCAATAATAAGAAGTTCCAATCCCAGTCACTGAACAACTGAGTTACTTTGGAGGTCATTCTCCAAAAATACTTAGCATGTTTTAGTTTAATATTTACACTTTATATTGTAGAAATATTCTACTTAGTGTGCCTCCAAAAATTAGAAAATGATAATGAAGACAACACAATTACTTAATTCACCCAGATGTGGTTTCTCTGCTCACTTAAAGGCAGCCTAGCCAATATCTGAAATTCAGGGTTTTTCTCTACCATCTTTTTTCTCTTCCATTTTTCTTCTACAGCTCATTTCTTTGAATATTTACCTGGAAGTAAATCCAAATAAGGTCACAGTGAGTGATGTCAAGATTTGCAGCCAAAAAGCTTACTGACACTTTCACTGCCACTGTTGAGGGTGTTAAAGAAAGGATTAAAATAACATTAAGGAGATAATGAATATTTCATGAATTTGTAATCTGTTGATATTTTGAACAGAATCCAGATTCACTATTTAATAGTAGAAACAAGCTTGTTTAGTCAGCTGGAAATAAAAATTGTTTGTGTACACATGTTCATGTATATTAGAAGTCCATCAGTTTTATCTTTGTTTCTTTTAGATTAAATATTAAATATTGTCTGTAATTTGAAATACACCCTTCTCTGAAAACTTAAATGCAAATGAACTGCACAGTGTCACTGCGGTTGCCAGGCAACTAAAATTGGCCTTTGCAATGGAAAAGCCAATTATCAATAAATGTTGGCATAATGCTCCAGATGTAGCAATAAATTGTATGATTTTTCACATGAAGAAAATATTATTCTGTATGATTGCTTTGTCTCTGAAATCTTTTGACACAAGATTTCTTGAATAAATTGGTGTCTTTGACCAAGAGCATGTTATCTTTATTAAATTCTGTTTTCAATGGCACCTGATTGGCTATTTTGAACTTTAAAATATAGCACTGGAGTACATGAGTTTTATTAGGGAATACAAATGTTGGTAATTCCAGCACAACTAAAGAAAAACCTTTTAGGAATCATTTTTTGTGAATTGATTCTGCTACTCTGAATTATCCCTAACTCTACCAATTTTAAAAACATATTCCATCATCATCCTGCCCATTGTGTAAAATAGCTATAATGCAAATGCTAAATATTGCAAGTGTTCATAATGTAATCTGCAAAAAACATGGTGATACTAAAATCCATTTTCAGATGCACTAAAGAAATATACATTCAGAGACATTTGTGATTCATTTATATGAAAGAATTTTTCTTGGGACAATTTAATGCTAACTCTCTATATTTTATACTGAAGCAGTTGTCATGCTGATAAGAGTCCTCCATCTCTGTCAACAGATGCTTCTTCAGTGCTTGTAAAGGTGACATTTTTACTCTGTCATGCAGAAACATTCCCTTTCAGCTCCTCTATCAAATTTCATTCAATTCAATGAAAAATAATTTGCTTCTCCCTCCTTCCCTCCCTCCCTCCCTCCCTCCTCCCTGTCTCTCTCTAATATCAGGACAATTATTATGGCTGTAATATGGGAGAAAGGGAGTTGCACTTGCACAGCAGCCAAAGTTTATGTGTGAATGTGTTTAATTCCCAAGAAAAACATAATTTAATCTCCTCATGGACTTTTTTTTAGATGGATTAGTCTAGACATTCAAGGGAAGCATTAGGATGGTACGACTATGGTACAAAGCATCTCTACTATTTTCAATGAAATTCTCAAACACTTTTTCTTTTCTACCTAAGATAAGGCAGAAAATGGAAGAAAGAAAATGGAAACTTCTTTGGCAGGGGAAGAAAATGTTTGAGAAATTCCAAAGCAAATTTCAATTCAGCATTAGTTTTATCATCCTATGTTCTAGGATACAAAAGAAAAATGCCCTGCCTACTGGAAAAACTGAACAATTCTATTTTCTACATTACAGACTTTTAGAGCCTATTGGAAAAAATGAATAATTTTATTTTATATGTTGCAGACTTTTAGATACTTGAAGACTGCTATCATTCTTTTCTCCAGGCTAAATATACATAATATCTCTAATGATCCCTCATATTTCTTTCTTTCTTCCAGGCCATATTGGCTGCTATCTTCTGGACATGCTCCAAACTGTCCATGTTCTTCCTAAAATATGGTAACAGAAACAGACGTAATAATCTAGGGGCATTATGACCAACATAGAAGAAAAAAGAATTTCAGGTAGTTGATTACGAACACAATTGAGCCAAAAATTACTGTTGCTAAATGAGACATTTGTTAAGTGAGTTTTGCTGGTGACCTTCTACCGCTGCACTATAGAGAGTATCTTAACTTACTGCACCCGTGTATGGTTTGCTAATTGCACAATGGCAGATAGGACAGTGCTCCAGAGGATTAACACCATTGCCCAGAGGATCATTGGTTGCCCTCTCCCCTCCTTGGAAGAGCTTTATAGCTCCCACTGCCTTAAGAAAGTTGAAAATATACTTAAAGATCCATCTCATCCTGGGCACCCTTTTTTTGAACTATTACCATCTGGTAGATGGTACAGGACAATAAAAACAAGGACAAATAGGCTGAAAAACAGCTTCTATCCCAGAGCAGTAACTATGTTGAATTCTACTGTATAGTGCAATATTAATGCAGTATCAGGGGTTTTCAATTCAATTGTGTAGAATATAAAGGATGTATGTTTTTGTTTTATTTTTTTATAGTTTTCTTAGGTATGATGTACACTGAAGATGGCATTTAATTTCGTTGTACAAGGTGCAATGACAATAAAATAAAGTAAACATAAACTTTGCTCCGTTTTACAAGCTTTTTTGCCACAGTTGTTATGTGAATCATTGCATCCATGAATGTGTAACAATATTAAAATATGGTAAAATTACAGGTATAGATGTGTAACTGAAGAAATATTAAAATATGGTTCTGGAACATTTTGAAGTGTCTAAGCTGCTTATTGGATGTAAATGGCTGCACCTATGCCTGACAATTGAAATAATGCCATTACTGTTCCTGTTTACAAAGGGGAAGAAGAGGGAATGAAAAAAAATACAGCTTGGCAAGGGAGAATTATGATCAAAACACCTTCAGTAATTACCATTACTCCAAAATCTCTCAGTCACTGTTAGATCTAATCCCATCAGTTTCAGGGGTGGGTTCTACTTACCTTTACTACCGGTTTGCAATGTGAGCGCAGCGCCTGCACACGCTCTTCTGCGCATGCACAGATAGTCAATTGTTACATCCGGGTGGGTGATTGGAGCCTCCCACCGCTTTTACTACCAGTTCTAAAGAACCGGACAGAACCAGGAGCAACCCACCACTGATCAGTTTGGATGAGTAGTTAGGATTTTAGGCAAATAAAAATGGTTATGTATAAGTGTATGGTTCTATTATGTAATTTTAAAGTGAGAGCTAGGTCAGGAAAACTTTAAAAGTACATTGAATGCAGAGGGAAATGGATTATTTTAGAAATATGTAAAACAAGAGATAAGAGATTAGAAATATGTAAAACAAGAAATAAGAGTTGAATTTAAAGAGCAACAGGCAATGTATGAAGTGATGTGTGGACATGATAGAACCAAGAATATATTGCAAAGATATAAAGGTATAGAGAAGCATAGGAAATTATGTTAGTGTAAACTAGATTAAATTCTATTTTTATTTTTTCTCTTATGCTTTTAAATTTGTTTACTTATTCTTCATTTCTCCTTTTCTAAACTGAGCATTATGCAGTTTAATGCTGAAGTGAATGCTCAGTATAATTTGGCAGGATAGTAGAAGCATGAATATGTTCACAATAGCTTTGGTACTATAAATTACTGTATACCTATGTCCATGTGTGCATCTTCCCTTAAGCGCTTTTTTACCCATTTAAAAAAACTTGAAGTTGTTTTGATGGATGCTGCTTATGATATGTTGCTATGATTTTACACTGTTTATGTGGGATCCCATATTTTGCACTTCTTAAATTTTTCAGTAAAATGTTTTAATCTGCACCACATGGGATTATGGCTGTAACATATAAAGGTAAAGATGCCTTTGCTCTGTTGGACAAAGATATACCATATCTATGAAGCACTAGTTAATATTAAATGCACATAATAATAGTATATGGAGATTGAATGTAAAAGAAATGGATATATGTACCATAAATCCAGCACTGTTTTGCATTCCTGATTCCTCCTTGCTGAGAATGACAAAAATTTCTCTCCTGATCATAATTCCATGTCCAGAGAATGATAAAATGTTATTTTTCCCAACTAACTTAGAGAGTGTCTTACTCAAGCTCTGTGTTGTTGTGACAGATGGGATGGCACATATCTCACATTCCTGTTGGTGATTGGAAGTGGCAAAGGAAGCATCACTCTTTTTGCTTCTGACTATCTCATCAGGGAAAAGTGCTGATGCACTAGAATTAATGTGGCATTTGATTTAGGAAGCAACATTTCTAATCATTAAATATAGCTCTGGGAGTCAATCTGGTTGAGCATTTAGAAGTAAACATTTCATCCTCATTTTTGTAAAAAATCTAAAATCAAATTCAATGGGAGGCATCTGTCTTTGGCAGGAGATAAAATAGACCTTAGCTTTCAAATACAAGTACATGTTTAATACAAAATAAAGAAAAATGGACAAATTGGACAAACAGTTTTAAATTGTTGTTTTTATAATTTCCCAGTAATAAATGTTGCTAATGGAATATGAGAAATACATGTTATCACATTACATGTATAAAAGATATATTTGAGTAGTGTAAAAAGAATGATTTGGGCTTCAAAAAATTCAGGGGGAGGCTCTTTATAATTTAATTGTATGTAAACTTAATACAGTTGATCAAATCTTGGATGTTGTGTAAGCAGTGGTGGGATTCAGCCAGTTCACACCACTTTGGGAGAATCGATTGTTAACTTTGGTGAACTGGTTGTTGGAAGAAATCATTAGGGCAAAGAACTGGTTGTTAAATTGTTTGAATCCCACCACTGTGTGTATGCCTTAAACAGATCATGAAGCTATTCAAACTTGGGTTTCTTACTCTCTTACTTTTATCTGAATATGGATCTAAGAACCGGTTTCAAGATAATCCTCTTTCTGCAGTACCTAATGTCGGTGAAAGAGATGCTGGATTTCTTTTTTTCCCCCTAATTATAAGCATCATCTCTCAGCACCGCCCTGCTCTTTCTTAAGACTGCGTGCCGGTCCCTTTAAACAAGTGAGGCAGGATATACTGTGAAATAAATCCCAGCTAGGTGGCAGCATTGAATTGATACCGATATAGAAAGCTAAACAGGGCGCTTCTGATCTGATGCTAAACATCAGACTTATATAGGGTTTTATTGTATTTATTTACTTATTAGACATAAGTAAATCTAACGTCTAGGGCATATGACTCCGGCCGTCTACACAATGAAAACACAAAGCTAAGCAGTCTGGAGAATTCAAACACAACCATTAAAAACCGGTTAAAACCAATTAAAAACTATATTATTTCATTATTCACACACACAATGTCAGGATCCTAGCTATGTGCAAGCAGGCACCAACGGTTGCAAACGATGCTCAACCCCAAGCAAAAAATCTTAAATCATTTTCGATAGGAGGAATTTATTTATCTCGCCGACGAAATAAAACAAATCTTAACTCTCCAATACAAATGTTCCGTACCAAAAAAAAAAAAAAAAAACCCCTCTAAACAAGCTGTGTTTTAAACACAACGGAGCGCGATTCCTTTTCCGCAGAAACCCATTTTCTTCGCGTTTTCCGAACGGCGTTACTTTTCACCGAGAGGAATTTAGGTCTTCGCGAGCCACCGTCTGAGCCTTGCCAGTCACGTGGCTCCGGATCAGCTGATCAGGATTCGAGGACTGCCGGAGAAGCTGCAGTCGGCAAAATGGAAGGGACGCTGGAGACGCATTTGGAAGATACGTAAGTGACGCTAAGGACGGCGCTCCTGCCCGCGGGACGTGAACGACCGGCAGGTTCTCTCGCTCCTTTTAAAGAAGGGCAGCCGGCTTGTGGTTGGTGGGGTGTGGGGTGGGGGATGGTTTCTTCTCTGGCCGGTTCAACTCTCACCCGCGCCGTCTCCTTTTTCCTTAGTATGAAGAATCCCTCCATTGCGGGAGTCCTCTGCACCGATTCTCAGGGGCTAAATTTGGGCTGTAAGTAAACACTTTCCGGGGACAGAAGCCTCCTTCTCACCCCGCCAGAAGCTCTGCGCCTATTCCAAATCCGCTTGTCTTCTCCTTCCTTCGTTTTTAAACACTTTAGTCCAGGGGTGGGATTCAGCCAGTTCGCACCACTTCGGGAGAACCGGTTTTTAACTTTCTGAGCAGTTTGATGAACTGGTTGTTGGAAGAAATCATTAGGGCAGAGAACCGGTTGTTAAATTATTTGAATCCCACCACTGCTTTAGTCGCCATGCCATTTCAAGCACTGCACCTTCGTCCCTGCGCTTCTCAGTTCTTGCTTTATTTTGAATTCCGATTAAAGCCTTATACAGCAGTGCTTCCTCTCTCCCCCCAGTCTAAACTACTCTCTTGGAAGTAGTTTTGTGATAATTTAGGATGTACCGGTAATCCTTGATTTACGACCACAATTGAGCCCAAAATTTGTGTTGTTAAGTGAGACATTGGTTAAAGTGAGTTTCGCCGCATTTTAGAACCTTTCTTGACACCGTTGTTAAGTGAATCACTGGTTGTGAAGTTAGTAACCTGGTTGTTAAGTGAAGCTGGTTTCCCCATTGATGCTGCCTGTCAGAAGGTTGCAAAAAGTGATCACGAGACACACACACACACACACACGGTCACAGCAACTGTCATAAATATGAACCAGGTGCCAGGCTTCTGAATTTTGATCACATGACCATGGGGATGCTGCAAAGGTAATTGTGAAAAATGGTTATAAGTCACTTTATTCAGTGCCGTTGTAACTTTGAACAGTCACTAAATGAACTGTTGTAAATCGAGGACTACCTGTATTAGATTATTTATTTTTTGGCTGGGAGAAGTAAAAATGAAATAGGGCAGCATAGCTGGCTGGAGAATTCTGGGAGTTGAAGTCCGCAAGTCTTAAAGCTGCCAAGTTTGAAGACCTCTGAAATAGGGTTTATTACTCAGTTTTCCCATACTCCCCCCCCCATCCCCTTTAACTGCTTTTTTATTTTTTTACTTCTGCCCAAGCAGTCCCCTTGGTGGCTGAGATCTCTCATTTTCACATGCATCCATGCTCTCTTTCTCTTTTTGTTTAGAAATTCTAACAGAGTCCACAAACCTGGCTTATATGGGCCTCTTGCTGTTAGCCTCCTTTAAATCCTGCTAACAAATGAAATAGCAAGTGGTGTTTTATTTTTGTTTGTTCTTTTAAATTCTGGGAATGCCTATCCAGAATTTTGACATTTTATTCTCTGTCAGCAATGAAGAATCCAAGCTAGAAACTTGGCAGTGATAATCACAGCTTATTAAACTTTTTTTGCCACTCAACTCTCAGCAACTGGAGGAAGTTCACAGCAATCAAAGAAATTACAATAAAACCAATTAAGCCTTAAAAAATAAAGATAAAAGATGCAATCATGATGCAGTGTGTAGTCTCACTCTACCTTGCCAAAGCCTTCATGGCTCTTCTGGGCAACAGCGGAGAGGGGGTCATCTAGATCTTGGGGGCAACCTCATCCCAGAGGGCAGGCAACAGCTACAGAGAAAGGGCACTTCTGAGGATCTGAAAAATCACATTGTTTAATTGAAGGAACCCAGAATGTGCCAATACTATAGGATTGAATTTGCCAGGAGATATTATGGGATGCAGGTGGTCCTTCAAGTAACCAGGCTCTATGCCATGTAGGGCTTTATAGAAAACAGTTCTTTAAATTGCATTTGGAAGCAAACCAACTAGTGGGTTTGTGAAGCAGAGGTTTTAGATGGGCATGCTGAGACATGAGTGGCTGTCTGAAGGCCCACCCACCCCCATCTAAGAAAGGGCCTTAGTTTTGTTGCAGCAGTTTGTATTTGCAAAACTACTGAGCCAACTGAATTTTAGTCAGCATGTTCTTAGTTTCTGATTCACTGTCGTTATGCAGATCCAGCAATTGAGTGTATTGTATGAATGTTGCTCCCATCATCTGCATATCGGGTGAAATGCTCCCGGTTCAGACCAGATCGCCCGATTCGGTAGCGATGGCGGCGGGTGGTTCAGAGAACCAGTAACAAAAATCCCTCCCCCCCCATGCCCAGCTGAGCCGCACGATCATCAGAGGCTTTTTTTTATTATTTTTAAAAGCATTCTTCCTAAAGGATAAGAGGAAAGCACCAAGATGCTTGGAGCTTACAAAGGAGACCAAGAGGTAACCTTCCTCACCTTTGGCTTACAGTTGCCAAAATTAGCAACTCCACATTAGACAAGCCTTTCCATCCCTCTGCTAGACCCAGAATCTAGTTAATAATTGTAAAGCTGTAGCAAATAAGTGACATAATAAAAGCCTTGGTCATATCCAAAAGTCCAACTGTTTCAGGATTTTATTAGTCAACCAGTTTCTGAAAATGTTATGTAGCTGTATCAGTCCTTCAGTGCACTTTGACTTTGCAACTACCGGTAGTAACTGGACATATTGTCAGAAATCCAGACAATTCCTGCAATTTGCAGTTAATTATTTGGGGAGAACGTTTATTCTTCTTCACAGCTAAATACAGAACATTTTTCTTTTGAATGATGCACAGTTATCTTCTAGGTCGTGGCACCCTCTCAGATGAGCATGCAGGTGTAATATCTGTTTTGGCCCAGCAAGCAGCAAAATTAACTTCTGATCCAACTGATATTCCTGTTGTATGTCTTGAATCAGACACTGGGTAAGCATAATTAATACAGTTTTAAAGACCAATGTATGATTCCATAAATATTGATGGATCCCAGTCCATTACAGGGAGAACTCATTTACTATTTTTGCCTCCAAGCTCTGGAGTGTTCTTGGCAATTTTCAACCTAATTTTTGTAAAAAAAAAAAAAAAAACAAAAAAAAAAAACTTTGGTAATTATTTTTGAAAATGGTTTGCAGTTGCCTGACTTCTGATTGTTAGGGCTGAGAAAGAGTAAGTGACCCGAGGTTATTCAGCTGGCTTTATGCCTAAGGTGGTACTAGAATTCCATCTCCTGTTTCCTAGCCTAATGCCTTAAATACCACACCAAACTGGCTCTTTTAATAGCAATAGCATTTAGACTTCGTAGTGCTTTACAGGCTTCTCTAAACGGTTTACAGAGTCAGCATATTGCCCCCAAAAATCTGAGTCTTTTTTTTACTGATCTTGGAAGGATGGAAAGCTGAGTCAACCTGGAGCCTGGTGAGATTCGAACTGCCAAATTGCAGACAGCCAGCACCAGCAGTCAGCAGAAGTAGCCTGCAGTACTGCATTCTAACTACTGTGCCACTGCGGCTCTTAATCTTGGATTTGAATCCTTAATTCATTTTTATTATCCCCATGAGCTATATTTTGGAGTTGTTGGGAATAAACCTGGGTTTTCCATTGGGTGTGGAGTTCCCATGGAAACATGGAGTCCATTAAATGGCTGGTATAAGTTTGCATTCTTCCATGTTTAATTATTATAGTGTTTTCACTGTTTAAATGTATAAGTTGTATTCATTATGTAATTTTTGTATTGTATATTCTGCACAACGTCATACACAAGTGAGATAGGTGGCTATATAAATTCAAAAAATAAAACAGTTCAACCAGTTATGTAACTATAGGAATTATAAAATCATCAATAACTCCAATCTGCACTATTTTCATTAATATTTTGTGTTTGCTTACAATATAAAAAAAGTCTATAACTTATTGTTTGTTTTGTTTTTTTCCAGCAATATCATGATCCAGAAGCATGATGGCATCATAGTGGCAGTACATAAAATGGCATCTTAATCTTGCACATTCACAGTATTCATTGCTCTTCAAGAAATCACTTTTGTGGAACTGTCTTCTGCCAATTAATACAAATGGGATATCCAAACTCATGAAGCCAGAACCTAATTGAATCTATCAACTTCCTCACTTGCCTACCTTGATACAGTGTATCTACAGAACTTCCATTGTTATCTTTGAGTAATGAAGCACTTTTTTTTTTATTGCTGGAAAGGCAGCAATTTAACAGATGGCCCCAATGTTAGAGGAATTCAAAAAATTGTTGAGGACAGTAATGCATTCTATCTTGACTAAATATTGTGCATCTACTTTGATGTAGCAGAAGAATCTGTTAAGAAAATCTTGTCTTCTTCCTTGGCACATTGAAACTAAAAGTCTATTTCATCTCAAGCTTGGCTCTTGGTGATTTACGTGGCCATATTTATGTAGCTTTGTTGCCGTCAAATGCAAAAGGTTAGCCATTGTCTTCTTCTCTGAAATACTTTTCAATTTTTCACCCTACTCTATAGTTTTGGATATCCTATCTCAGTCCAAATACTGATCATGACCAATTCAACATAACTTTCGAGATCAGTCAAGGATGTCATATATTGCCACCTTGCAAAAAAAAAAAAAAAAAAAAGGCAAAAAAAGTATTGCCTCCTTGCATATTGATAAATATTTATAGGTGTTTGATAATAACAGCAATGTGGTTTTTGCACTGCTCTTTTCTGAACAGTAATCTAGAAAATAAATGAGAACAACTTCTCCTCTAACCAGTTATTAACTAATGCCATGATCTTATTTGGTATCACATTCTTTTATGTGCTGGCTACTAAAAACATACCAACAGGCTCAATACTAAGTTTCTTGCCCTAAATTTTAAGATGTAAATTTGTATGCTTATACTTAGAAAACAGTTCATCAGAGTTAAGCCCTAGGGACATAATTCAATTAAGGTTTGGGACTGGTTCTGGTTCTGTTTGAATAAAAGGAAATTAACAAGAAAATAGAACAAGATGGTATACCCTATGGTATATGGGTTGTTTTTAATACAATTTTACTGACTTTCTATCCAAGTAAAAACTACATAAGTCCTTTCAGTTACTCTTAAAATTCTGCTGCTCCAAAATTAAAATACTTAGCAGCAAGAGTTTGAAAGAAATCTGGTGCCCTTAGTTTTCTGCCAAAAAAAGTAATTATTTGGCATTGTGAGAGTCTACTTAGCCAAAGGGGATAATTTTTTTAAAGAAATGGAAATGGAGATAGAAGCTGGTGGCAAAGGATCATAGAGCCAGAAACAGTAAGTACCATATGTTTCCACAACATGTTATTTAGACTACTGAACTGTGATTGACTGAAATCTATTTCATTGGCTAGATTGGCATTAACATCCTGAGGCACAAATTAGCCGACTACATCTGCACATGTTCAACAAATCAGCTACCTGGTAAATACACATCACTGGGATGGATAAGATTTGCACAGAAGAAAGGCTGGAAGTCTTAACAGATTTACTGTATAAGCAGAATAGAGGTTTTGCTGTCTTTATACTCAGCAGTTCCTAAAAAAAGAAATATGCTACGTAGGTAGATGATCTACAGTTCAAGGTTGAATTGTGGAGTCCTTGTTTTCTGAGTTTGGTTATTTTCTTGCAGATATATCAGTACTCTATCCAATACTAATAACAGCATCAGAGCACCAGGGACTCCACAGACATTCACAAGAGTCTGCATTCTCTTGAATATAGGCAGAGCTCTGCAGAATCCAATATAAACAACGGCCCTTCAGACTCCTTCCCCAACTACACATTTGGGGGTGGAGACAATTTCCCTTCAAACTTCTTTCCCCCATGTGTACAGGAGAAAGCTTACGGGGCTTTGTATTAGATTCTGAAATATTTTTATTGTTCCCTTCCTTTCAACTTTTAAATTGTAATGGTAAATAATAGTAAAACCATCCAAGATTGTGGGTAAAACAGATAAGATTTTTTGGGAGGGAATATGAGACTGATAGTTTAAATGTTGACACAGTTGACAATGTGGGTGACGATAGATTTCCTCAGCTCTGTATTGAATGCTAGTCAGGAATATGATTGGGACACTAGACATTCTTCCATAGAGAAAGAAAACATCTGGATGAGTATTGTGTCCTTCGGACATTTAGCTGAATCTGCCTGTTCCTTGCTGCAATGCACAAATTGGCATTGTAGTTAAAGGGCTTCGTTAGTTTGCAATTAGTTTCTGCAGAAAGGAAAAAATAACACAAAGCTATGTATACAATTACTAACTGCAGCAGTAAACCACTGTTTACAATGTAGTACTACTGTTTCGATGTGTGCATTCACACTAAGAATAAAATAACTAACCAAACCTTGGCTCTGCTGCAATATGACATCTGTACTGTAGAAGAACATCCTAAATCCAAATCACTGAGGATTTTTATGTAATGCAGGAAAGTTAAATTTGCAAGTCTGTACTGATGATTTTGTGTCAAGCCATTTCCATAACTATTTTATGTCAGCAAGAAAAGTAAAAAGTGACATGTAATTCCCTTAGCTGGGGAATTCTGGGAGCTGAAATTACCAAATTTGAAAAACACTGGGTTTGTCTTAATTGGCTTTCAAGCAATTATTTTTAAAGGGTTGTGGCTGATAATAACCATCTCTCAGGACACTGTGTAACTTGTGGAAATGGTTTTTGATTATTCAAATGTAAAACTGTAGAGTATTACTGTTTTAAAGTCTATTACAACCATGAAATAAAAGAAAGTGCAATATCATGGCCTGGATATCAGAAACAAGTGATTTTTCCAATCTAACTAATTGGCATTCAGTCAATGAAACATACCTCTCTTTGAAGCTGAATTAAAAGGGCAGGACCTAATTGAAAAGAGGAAACTGATTTAAATTGCTGGAGTTACAACCATATTTATAGTTTCAGTTGTGATCTATAAAATTGTTTTACTGACTATACATTGGTCAGATAAATTTGTATGTTTAACAACAAAAATGAATACAAATAACATGTAGCTCCATTGAAACCTTTTGATGGGTCAGGACTCTTTAAAAAATCATCTAGGAAGTCCTGTTTATCTTGTAACAAATACAAGCTCATTAGTAATATCTGAATACTTGCACAACAAAGTTAATTTTTAAAGCAGTTCTATTTAATATTTTTAAAGTCAATGTCAAAACTTACTAGAAAGTTAAACAATCCATAATTGCTTGTTTAGAAAAATGGATCAAACTAGGGTTTCTTTAAAAAATTTAAAAAAAATCTTCAATTACATTGTTGCTAAGGGAAAGATTACACTGGAGAAGATGAAGAGGTGATTACTTGCTGATCAAAACTGTTACAGGTGCTCTGGCAAACTAAACGGAACTGAACAATATGCTTGAGAAAAAGGAGAAGAGAGCAAATAAAGAGGAAGCAGCAAAGCTTAACACATCACAAAAGAAACAGCTTTGGGCTATTTTCATCAGATTCTGGTCTGCTTGTCAGGACCCACATTTTAAAAATCCAGAGGCTGTAGAACAACTTTATTTTAATGCCTATTTTAAAGGCCTATCTTCGTTTACTTAAAAGCATTGGCAGGGGCCATGAAGCAACAGTAGCGCCAATCTTTGCTAACAGAAAAGAGGGGAAAACTAAAAAGATAGCAATTAAAGTTCCATCTTGGTTATGTTTCATCCTTTAAGACATTTGGTTAATGATTACATTGAAAGCCTGCAGCACATACCTATTAAAGCAATTGTGCTGTTTTGAGAGGCAGACTGCCTTGGTTATTACATTTCTGGTAACGCCAATGGCAGCAACTGCCTGGAGTTCAGAAAAGGATGGGGAATCCATTGAAAGTAATAAAAACAGTGAAGGTCCCAATAGCACAGCAGTTCCTGATGGAGGATGGGGCTGGCTGATTGTTCTCAACTTTTTTCTAGTAAGTAAGAAGCAGATAAGTTACCAGTATTATGTAGTGCGTGGTTTGGTATTGCTTAAAAGTCATGACAAATACAAAAGGCACTTGATTTTATCATGTGTGTAGAAATTTAAAAATATTGAAGAAAAAAGAGGTTTTTCTCAGTTTAAATGGCCTATAACATGTTGCCAAAATCTAAAACTATATAAAGAACTTAAGGAATGGGTAAGAATCGTTGCCCCTTTGGTAAGAACTTATCAATCATTTGCAGATTTCTTAACAGAATGGAAAACATCAAAGAATACAATTTGTAATACAAGATCCATACACTAGCATCTTTCTAGAACTAGTATCTTTAGAATTAGTACTATGAATTTAATTGGAGAACTATTAGCTGAAATCATGTGCTGTGCTTAGCTATAATTTTGCTTGGTTTTAGCATTTAGCCAGACATTTTGGCTTATGCAGCAAACTATGGTTGAGTAAATCATGGCATATAGACTGATATGTGAATCCATGAAATTCCTGCTGTCTCTGGTAATAAGCAATTTGTGTTACTCTGAAGAACATAGTAAGTATGGTCTGTATAGAAGTTACAATTGATTTTTGGTGATGAATGTGGTATACCAATCAGGTATTCCTCTCCAGATCATGCTGAAAGCAACATCTGGAAAACTGGTGCTCTATTCCTACTGTAAAAAATTAACATCTGGCTAACTCTGACATAAGTTTGCTCTTGGTTGTGTGTTACAGTTCCCTACAGAAAGGGAAATAGTACAGTGCGATATAGTGTGAATTACAGTAAAAAAGAGATGAGTGTGGGCAACTGTACTCAGTGCATCCTTGCAGGTAGGGCTACAATTAGTAGTTTAACCAGAGCTGAGCAAATGCCCTCCAAGTCATGGCTGCCACCTGCTATTTTACCAGGAACTCTAAATCAGGAGAACCCTAATATTATGAGCCGGTTTTCTCTGAAGGAGCACAACTTCAAGAATCAAAGATGGTATAATCCTGACATCACTAGGCTTCTGAGTGAACAGCCACTCACCCCTTGCTTGAGTCTCACCCTGCCTGCAAGCACTGAATCAGGATATCTCCCATTTGGCCCAAGGAGGAGATATACAATTAGGTATTATACCTAATACCCTGTTTCCCTGAAAATAAGACCTATCCAGAAAATAAGCCCTAGCATATTTTATATGTGTGCCTAATATAAGCCCCACTTAAGAGCCTTGCAGCTGTCCAGCCACTCATTCCATCTGGTTGCTTGCAGTGCCACGGCCACGAGGCGGGGTGGTAGAGCTGCCCTATGTATCCCACACTGGCTTACTTCAGGGCCCCTGTAGCCAGGCCATCCACACCCTGACACCTGCCTTGCGGAGGCAACAATAACAGCCATGTGCAGCAGGAGCCCACATGGCCACCGGCCCACTTCTGCTTGCTCACAGCTGCAATGGAGCAAGAGGCTGAGTGGTGTAGGTGTCGCGGCCGCAAGGCAGGTTTCAAAGCATGGATGGCCTGGCTGCAGGGGCTCTGAGGTAAGCCGGTGTGGGGCATCTGGGGCAGGTCCATCCCCTGCCTCACCTTGTGGCCGTGGCACCAGTGCGTAACTCAGCCTCCTGCTCTGTTGTGGCTGCAAACAAGTTGCCCAGTGGCCATGCAGGATCCTGATGGACTGGGTTGCCAAAGCTGCTGCAGTGAGGCGAGGCAGATGTTGGGGCATGGGTGGCCTGGCTGTGGGGGCCCTGAGGTAAGCCTGTGTGGGGCGCTTGGGGCAGCTCCACCCTCCCCTGCTTCACAGCAGTGGCACTTGTGCACTGCACAGCCTTCTGTCCCGCCATGAGCAAGCAGAAGTGGGCCTCCCGTACATGGGGGGTGGGTGGGAGGGAAATAAGGCACTTCCCAAAAATAAGCCCTAGTGCTTATTTTGGGGCCCAAAAGAAAATAAGACCCGGTCTTATTTTCGGGGAAACACAGGTACCTCATCTCTCACTTTGAACTAAGTGATGACCTTTCCCAGACACTTTATATAGATGTAATTGTGTCTGTGATCTGTGGCACATCCATTCCCCAATTGTCACTACCAACTAGATTCATCCAATTGCAAAGTAGCAGTATCCTAAAAGAAAGCCAATTCCAAGCTTTCACAGGGGATTCAAAAGGATACTGGGATCCACAACACTGAGGACTGCCGATGGGCTTTGTCAAAAAGCCCAAATATTTAGTGTGATATATCAGAGAAACAGAAGAAAAGCAGAAAGCTGTGTATGTCTGAGAGAAAAGTGTGGGGAAGGGCAGAGAAATATATGAAGCAGAACTGAATGCAAAGGAAGAAGGGTATTATAGCACTCCCTCACACCAACCCAATGGCATTCTTGATACAATGGATTGTTTAGCAAGCTTATCCAAAACTAAATAGTTCTATTTAACTCAGAATAGTTTCTAAAAGAATAGAAACGACCACAGCACAGTCTGCACTCTGCATCACTGTAATGTGGGGTTTTGCAGCAAGGGAAATGTTGCTGTTTAGAATTTTATTAGAAGCACACAACTGCTAGACAATGCCAAGAAAAGCCTAGGTTGTAAAGGTTTGATGGGTTAGTTGAGTTGGAGTTTATTTTATTGTAAAGTGAAAGCCAAAAAAGCTCATCACACTTCTTTCTCATCACAATCATGTTTCTCAGGATATTTTTTAATGGCCAACCTTATCCTACGGTGACAATAGCCATTGTCAGCCCAGTGCCTAAACCACATCCCTTTCTCTGTTTAGAAATGGGATTGAAAATGTTCTGCCCTATTGTGGGCCCACCACCAGCAACACTGACCCTAGGTCAATTCCATAGCAAGTTTAAACACTCATCCCATCTCATTTGCTCTCTGCCATGCCTGAAAGAGAAACTGAGGCACAAGAGAGAGGGCATTATTTGAATGTATATAGACAGGATACAGACAGAGGTGGTACAGTTGACAGTTCAAACAACTTCTGAAAAAAAAACTCTCACCAAAGAATTTTGAATGAGCTCGATTCTTATGAATTTAGAACAATATGCTGACTCTGTAAACCACTGTAGAGTGGTATACAAGTCTAAGTGCTATTGCTATTGAAGGGTATTACCTGGATAAAGGACAGAAAACAAAATGTGGGAATATATGGCTGCAAAGATGTTACTTTCAGAAATCAGAAGGTCCTCCTAGTAATAGATTTGCGCCTCAGGTGTGTAGAAACATGTGTGTAGAAACATAAAGGCTAGAAAGCAAGAAGCATTTCAGAAATGAAAATGATTTTTAATGAATTTAAAAGAAAACTTCAGGGAATCCATGGCTTACACAACTTTATTTATGCAATTCCAATGGAGATCAATATTATGCACCATTTTCATACAGTTGTGCAATGATTTCATGTGAGCAAAAACTAGTCTATATAACCGTTTCTCCAACAAAGCCCTGGCATAAAGTAGGAATTGCTCATACAGGAAGTCCTCATTTAGTGACACTTGGGACAGTCTACTTGGTCGCTAGGTGAAACTGCTACTGTGCTTATGATCTATTTCACATTTCCTTTGTTTTTACAGATTTGGGAAGGTTGTAAATGTGAGGATTGGTTGCAAAGTTACTTTTTCATCACCATCACAACTGCAGACAGTTGTTAAACAAGGACTTGTTATTATTGTTTATAATGTGTATCCAATGCTTCTTCCAGATATATTTTTCCTTTTTAGCTTAAGTTCTGAGAGCATTCCATTTTTGAAAACATAGATTTGACTTCTCATTATATCCAAATTCATCTCTTCTGGTAACCATGGCCAAACCGGGACTCCTCAGCCTGATCTTTATCACAATTTTGCATGAAAATTTTGCAGTTTCCTCCCTTCTTCTGTTCACCATCACAAAAGTCTGTGATGTTATTAAGGCTGACAGATCATAGCTCAGCCAAAATAGTCCAAAACATGAAATTTATGTTTTAAAAATACTTCATATCACCATTATTTGAGCAAACACGACAGGTTTCAAAATATTCATGGTAAAACTACAAGCTTTCAGCAAAGGTCACCCATTCCTCTTCCCTTATTTTTTTTTTTTCTCAGATCAGTTACTAGATGGACTTTGCTGAGTCTGACAGTGTGATGCCTAGTTTCATCCTCTGATCATTTAAATGTAACACTGCAGAGTTTCACTCCATTTTGCATTTCAATTAATATGATACTCATGATTTTTATAGGTAAATGTATTTGTAATTGGAACACTGAAAAACTTTGCCATTTTCTTTGTGGCTTTTCAAGAAGACATTGGTGGCTCTTCTGAACATGTCAGTTGGATTGGCTCCATTATGTCCTCACTTCGATTCCTAGCAGGTTAGTATAATATTGGTTTAAATGCATTTGACTGGACTGTGCTGAGATTATGTCAGTGTAAGGCCCATTCATGATTGGTGTCCAATTTGCGAAGTCTTGCCCCTAGAGCTGGGGGAAGGTGGTACTTTTACTCAGAATGCCAACTGTGCTTGAAAAGCCTAGCCCCAAACCCCCTACCTATATCTGTGAGTTAAAACTATTTACCCATCTTTTAGTCATTTGCCAATCTGGTTTACTGACCATAACTCACACATTAGAGTTCTCATGTGTAGTTTTCATAAATCAAAGTCTTTATGAAAACCATTGTAAGTTTAATAAACAAAAATAGATAGTTTGGTAATTCCTTAAAGCTTAAATATTTTCCCCTTGGTGTTTTCCACCGTAGAAGTGGTATCTATTTTTCGAGCTATCATTAATGCCAATTTCCATCTGCTCTGTTCCAGCACCTCTGGTAACTACAGTGTGTGAAATGCTAGGAGAACGGAAAACTTCCTTGCTAGGGGCTCTCCTGGTTGGTGCTGGTTTTCTTATTAGCACACTGGCCACAAGTATTCCTTTTCTTTGGGTCTCTATGGGACTCCTAACAGGTAAGCGTACCATGTCAAGTATATTTAAGAAGCCCCTCCAGAAACTTTCCAGAAATTGAAATTATACAGGAAGATAATGTGTATCACCTGCTCATTGTCGAAGGTTGGATTTTTGGGGCATTTTCATAATGCTATTCCCTATCAAAAAAAACTGTAATCCGTTTGGACTGGCAGTGCTGCAAAACAGAAAAGGAAACCCCTCAATTTAGTGGACTGTTCAGAGAGAAGAGGAATCCATTAAATGGTGAAAGAGATATTTCCAGCCCAAAAATACACTTGGCTTTGTACTTCAGGAAAGGCAGAGAAAGGAATCAATGTCAGATGCTTTTAGCCAGCTGTGTTAACTATTCACATCATCCTTAATCTTGTTTCTGCCTGAATTTTGGACAATAACAAGATCCCCAAAAATTTGTGCATTAAATCCACACTGCTAAATTGAGGCTGTTAAATGGAATACTACTACATCTGACTATTTTAAGTTGATGTTCTGTCCTTAAGTAATTAGGGAATACTTAAAACCATGGTATTTAATTTGTTCCTTCCTGCATCATCTTTTGAGGAACATGAATAATTCCTTACCTGAGGCAAGGCCAGAGAGTACTCAATCATACTTCTTTACATTGTCCTTAAAACTTTAAAAGTTCTTGATTAAATTGAATGCTTGTATTGAAGACAGATACAAAGATAAAATACTACAAAAGCTTTTGTTATATTGCTACTGTTAGAAATATATTCTTACCTTTATATCACTTCACATTAAGAAGCTGGTCAGATATTTAACAATATTGCAATATTATATAGAATGATGGCATGATGCTGATTCTGATAAGGCAATGATTAGCCAGGGTTTTAAGGTTTCCATGTTTGTTGTATGTATTTTGTTTTAGAGAAGATTAAGCCTTTGACATAGTAACATCATATCACAGAATTATGGTCCCTAAATGTGTACTATGTCAGCAACTGAGTTACTCTTTTTTTTACATGACATCATTTCAAATTAAGGATTACTGCATTCAAAATAAATTTACCAAACCTCAGACTAGAGATCTGTATTAGTATGGAAATTCTAGAATGCAACATAAGCAGTCAACAATCCAAACTTTTTTTTCTTTTGTTTCCAAAAGCATCGTTGGAAGTAATTATTTATCTTGTTATGGGGAAAAAAGTAAAGACTAAAATACAATTGCTTCAGAGTTAAAAACTGTCCACCTGAAATTATTGTGTATTTGTGCAATTCACTACTTGTACTCATGAAAGGCTGTTTAATTAAATGAAATAAAAATACATTCCTATAGAAGATTCTGCCTCTGCTCATGATGTTTTCTTTCTTTAGGGCTGGGTTTTTGTCTGTTATATCAGATAGCTGCTGTCATGGTAGTTAAGTACTTCAGGAGATACTTGGCTCTAGCCAATGCAATTGGCCGCTCGGGAATGGGGCTGAGTGTTGTGCTAACACCACTTGTTCAATTCCTGATAGAAATGTATGGTTGGCAAGGTTAGTCATCTTCATTTCTTATATCTTTATACTGTTAATATGTGAAAGTAAGTTGATAAACTTAAAATGACAGTCAAATAATAACGGAGCTCTCATTCTCTTTCAGTCATTCGGTTTCCTCTGAGTTTCCTCTCAGTGAGATAAATGAAATGAGAAATCTGCTTTGTATCCTTTTGATACAAAAGGAAAGATACATTGTGCTTTAGATTTTCTATTTTAATTGCTCTGAGTTTCTGACAGGACAATTTTAGAAAGAGGTTATAGAAACCAAGTTATTGCTATTCATTTGTCACCTCAGAGACACACGGGAAACAAATACTGCCAAAATAACATTTTAGAGATTAAAACAGAGGTTCATTTTAAATAGCTAGAAAACATTTTTTTTTCTTTTAAATTTCACTTATAAAATATAAAAATTAATACTGGCCTATGGTGTTCATCAGTATTATTGGGAGGGGCGGGGGGGGGGACATCTCGGAAAGATGGGCAATCTCTGATGATTGTCAAATGCATTATTATTAATATTGTTATTCACTTAAAGTGATATTTACCATATCTACTAATGATGGTCAATTTTATCTTTTTCTTTCAACAAGAATAAAAGCTTTGACATAATTTCAAGCAGTGCTGAAAGTAGATTCCATACAGCATAGGGAATAAGGAGATTGTTGGATATTGCTTGAAAACTATCAAAATAAATAGCCCTGAACAGGAAAATTTATCTAGATGTTAACTAGCAGTGTGACTAATGATTTTTAAAAAATGATTTTTAAAAATATCTTTTCCCATTCATTCAGGTTTCTTATTGATATATGGCAGCATCATATTGAACCTTGTACCTTCGAGCCTGCTACTACGGCCAGTTTATAAGAGAAAAACTAGAGACATAGGTCCTAAAAGTGAAGGCCAAATAGTTCTACTAAGTATGTTTCCAGAGACTTTCAAAGGCAGTCTAGATAAAATCTGCACCAGAGAATTGAACATTCTGGATCGTCCTAATCAAGAATGTGTTAAATCAGACAACCTACAACAGTCTGATAATTTAGCCCCAATTAACTACAAGTTTTCTGAAACGCCACAGAAAAACAGTTGTATGGACTCCTACAAGAATGATAACCAAACTGGTGATCAAAGTTGCATCCAATCAAATGAGGAAGAAAAATCCAGGGTGCAGCCTTTTATCCAGAAGCAATGCCATCTTGTTGTTTGTCACCTAAAAAATCCCTTTTTCTTTATTTTCACGTGGTCCTTTCTCTTCAGTCAGCTTGCCTATTTTATCCCAACTTTCCACCTTGCAGCCAGAGCCAAAACATTGGGTATTGATCCAATGGATACTGCTTACATCATATTAGTAGCTGGTAAGAAAAATCTTGAACTTTTAAAATGTTTCTTGTAAAATGTCACCATTACCTATCAGTGCAAATCATGATATTAATTATGTAATTATTAATTACATATGTAGCACATCAAAATGTATAATTGTTTATGGTTTAAAAGTCGACTCAAAAGAAATCAAGGCATGTGTGTTGATTCAAATTCAAAACCTTAACTCCATTATTAGATGAATACTGAAGTGAAGAAGAAATTACAACATAACACTGGAAAAAATATTTAATATATAGCTTTATGAAATGTGGTTATGCTGTAACTATTAAGACCTTTTATTCAAAGGCATACTTCTAAAATTATGTATAGTTTTGGAAATCCATCTTGACAACAACAAAATATGTTCTTATATTTTATTAGCTTTAAAAAAATTGCCTCAGTACAAAACTGCTTCCATCTTTATTACATATTTTTCTTAAGAGATAAACCAATAGTTAAAATAACTTTATTATTCATTTTCAATTTAAACCAATCCTTTAAATTTTGCTTGAAAACACTGATGCAGAATAGGGGTTAAGAAACTGAGGTATCAGAGCCAAATCCACCTTAAACCTGATGTTGGGTACTCTCGAGGAAAAACCAAGTAGCTTATGTAGCAAGAGAACTTACCAATGGGCAATTTGGGGGATGGACAATTACTCCAGATTCTAAACTCCAATTTCATTTAACAAAGCATTTTGCCATAAAATTACTGACCAGAGCTTGTGAATAAACATACAGTTTAATCATAGAAGAAATGTTTAGAATTCTCAGATATGAATATATCAGATAGAAACAGAACTTCAGCTCCATATGCCTAACAAAAATAAAGCAAAAATGTAGTATTCAACATTCATATAATTACATGTACTGGGCTTCAATCAATCGAATGTGGAGCTGAAGAAAAAAAGAAAGGGGAAAAAAAGAGTCTTCTAATGGTGAAAAGATGCTCCACTACAGCATCCAGGAATTTTTCATACAGCGTACTGGGCAATTTTTGAGACATGTGGGAGAATGAGTGTCATCAGGAATTTGGTGTTGAATCTTGATAATGATAGAACTGAAAATATAAGTGGATGGAAGACTTACCACTCAGATAAGAAATCTGACAAACGAGGCCACAGCCAAGCAGCATGAGCATCTACCAGCAAGTCTATAAGTAGTATAGAAAAGGATATTTTGCAGATTATTTTTGCTTCATGTGAATTAGAATAATCTGGTTACCCTCAGACTTGGAATGACAGTTTATAAACCACTTTATAAATATTTATCATATGGCTCTTCATAGTGTTTTGCAGCATGATTCTTTTTCTGTTTATTAATGTTTTAATTAAACTAATACAAAATAAAATTAGGGAGAGCACAAAATCTGATACTAGGACCTAGATATTATTGCTAGATATATTTATGTCCACTGGTGCTATATTGGTGACTTAGGTTTTAGAAATTTACAAAGAGCCAGTTCTGTCTTTTTGATCCTTATTTAGCACCCAAAGAATTCTGTTTTGGAAATCATTATGTGTTTTTGTTCTGTTTTCTTTTAGGGATAGTAGAGACAGTCAGTTTACTAATCTCTGGCTGGATTGCTAATCAAAACTGGACTAAAACATATCATTACCATAAAACATACCTCATTCTTTGCGGGCTCACTAATCTGCTGTGTCCTCTGGCTACAACCTTCCCATTACTTATGAGTTACTCTATAACTTTTGCCATTTTCAGTGGTGGATATCTTGCACTGTTGTTTCCTGTGCTGGTAAGTGGAAAAATGTAATTGAACAATGAAAATATTAGAACAGTAGCACTTTACATTTCCAAATGATGAAATTTGCTTCAATTCAGTCAGTGCTAGAGAACTGGAGAATTGCATGTTTCAGGTCCAGTCAGAAACATGGACTTAGAAGACAGAGAAAGAACTGCACAGAAACACTGAAAATATATTTTACTGATCCTAATTTATTATTAGTTAAGCACTGATCTGCATTTTCTTGGGGTTTTTTACCCTTGAAAACATTTCACTTCCCATGTAAGAAGCTTCTTCAGTTCTAAGTCAGAACTGAAGAAGTTTCTTGGATGAGAAGCAAAACATTTTCAAGGGAAAAAAACCCTCAAGATAGCTTTTCTAAAAGAAAAGCATCTTTGGGACAAGTGTGATCTGGATGATTGATAATCTCTGTAGACATTGATCTGCACTATCTTAGAGCCAATATTTTTATTAGGTTACTGCTATTTTAAGAGCCAGTTTGGTGGAAGGGTTCTAGGTACTAGGTTAGAAAGCAGGAGACTGTGAGTTCTAGTCCTGCTGGGAACAGTCTGCTGAGGAAGATGGTAATGGTAAGTTAGTTAGTTAGTTTATTATATTTATATACCGCCCTTCTCCCGAGGGACTCAGGGCGGTGAACAGCCATGGTAAAAACAATATACAACAAAAATTAAAAGCTTATTAAAATAATTCAATCATTCGGCCAAATTTAAACTTCTGAAATCTTGCCAAGAAAACTGCAGGCACTAGTTGAGACAGTTGCCAGGAGTTAACACTGACTCAAAAAATGCTGTTTTTAATATTGCATATTTAACTTTTAACTATTAGGTTTTAAAAGAAAACACAGCTCCAGACTGAAGATATGCTATTGCTATTTCTTCAAATTAATTATTCATTTACCATATTTGCATTCTCCTAACCTGAGTTTCCTGGATTGTAATCCTCTTCAACCCACTCACAGTATTTCATATTAGTGCACTGAAACAAAAAATAATGCTCATTTTCAATAAATAGTTCATACAGAGTAATTAATAAGAAATATTTATGGAAAGCTAAACCCCCTAAAATATATTTGGACAACTTAACCTACTTGATTTTCAACACTGCCTAGAGTCAATGACTATATAAATTTGATAAATACATTTTAAAACATTTATGTCATTGACCTTTTATCTTCCATCTATACTTTTGTGGAATGAGACTTATTATACTTATAAAACAATAAGCAAAGATGTAACACCTCTGAAATGTAGTCAGGTGTCAGGGACTTCATTTCCTGCTTTGAAAGCTGCTAGGCATATTTGACTATTAATAGACAAGCAGCTAGAATGTGATCCCAAATCACATAACACATTGACATTGTGGTATAGTTCAAATCTGAAATTTATCAGAGAAGTTGTTTTGGAATAGTTGGGCTAACAGGAATTAATATTTAAAATTTTTGTTGATTTTTAGTGGCTATTTAAATTTTTTTGAAATATTGTCTTTTGAGTTCAATTTGCATTCAACATATACTTTATACTATGTAAAACTGAAACCTGTATTATCAGTATCACCAGATTGCTTTGGCAGCCTCCAAGGCATCTGAAATTTTAGCTTCTTTAAGAGATGCTGTTCATAAACTGAAACCAACAGTTCACTTTTATACAGTATTAAAATGTGCATGTGTATGAATGCTTAACAAGGGATAGACTTTTTTTGTCTTTTAATTTGGCAATGTAAGAAAATTTAAGGTTCTTTAACTCATATGATTTGGTTTTGCTCTGTTATAGCTATATTATAATTTTATTAAATTACAACAAAGGTATCTATAGTAATATAAAAACATGGCTTTATCAACAAATATCTCTCCGTGTGTCTCTCTCTCTCCCTCCTCTCTCTCTTCTCTCTCTCTTTCTCTCTCCATGCACTATAATAAATCTGTTTACTTGTCTTTTGAATAATAAATACTGGTTCCTTTAACAGGTAGATCTTGTAGGTGCAGCCAGATTTCACAGTGCCTTGGGAGTCGCTTCATTCATTGCTGGGTTTGGAGTTATTGTGGGACCTCCTATAGCAGGTAACATAATTATTATTTTCTTTCCTTGAAAAACTAATTCTTCTAATCGTACAGTGCACTGCATTTTTCTTTCAAAATACAAACTATAATGTGACTTATATATGCATTTTACATTTAAGAAAAATCCTATCAAAAGTGTAAACAAAGTATCTGTGTAGAATTTGGCAATGTTGTACTTGTTACATTTCATATTTAAATATTCTTCTACTCTTTCCCTCATTTCATCACCCTTAAATCTATTTCTAGTAAAGAGCAGAGATTTCTTTCTGTTCATAAAATGCCAGATATGCTGTTCGGTCTGTGTAAAGAATAATAGCAGAATGTATCACCCACAATTACTATAGACAAGAAATCATTATCTTCCTTATTTCTTCCTCAATCTCTTCTTGTAGTAAAGTTATCTTTTCTTACATTATAATTTTCTTTTAAATTTTTGTTAATAGATATCAGAGCATTATTCCTTTCTACTGTTATAAGATTACCTCCTTGTAGGTCCAAATGAGTAGCTTAGTTCCTCAAAAAGAAACCTTATGGGTGTACACACAGCCAAAATCTGTATTTTAAACATTTGTCAGCCAAACAGATGCATCACTGAAATTATGAAAAAAGAGTTGAAAGTCGAGGTAAACTATATAGATAGATTTTAACTTCTTTGTTTGTAGGTTAAGGATAATACTTTTCAGTCTTTATGGTATTTAAGCCATAAAGATTATTCAGTTGTAAAAGGCTATGAAATTCTGTGATTTTCAAAGGAGGTTCTACAGCTGCTTTTACAACAGAAAGAGGGGTGCCTCCAAACATTGTAAAGCACACCTTATGAACCCTTTGCACAGCCCTAGAAATAATAATTTGAATATAAAATATTTGTCAGTTCTTAATTATAAAAGAAAACACTCATGTTGTACTACAGACAATGCATTTCTTTTTATAAAGGCAGCAATGAAGGTAGTTATTGTTCAGAATAGATATCCTTTGGGAAAGATGTTGATAAGTGGAACATGAATAAATAGTAACAATAAACATGCTACAGCACGAATGCTACAGCTAGACCAAGTTGTTTACATCCCTCTCTCTCTCTCTCTCTCTCTCTCTCTCTCTCTCTCTCTCTCTCTCTCTCTCTCTCTCTCTCTCTCTGTGTGTGTGTGTGTGTGTGTGTGTGTGTGTGTGTGTGTGTAAGAGGCAGATAGGTGAGGGGGGAGAAATGTGTGTTTTTCGTATTCATACAAGTATTTTGTATTAATAGAAGAAAAGACCCATTAGAAAACTAATGTTTTCTTCGGCTACACTAACAGTTTCACTGTCTACTTTCATCCTAGCCCAGGCTAAATAGTTACATTTATCCTGTTTAGACCAAATGTAGATGAAATACAATCTTTGTTTATATTTCTAGAGCTGAATTAGGATCTTACATTTCATTTGAGATGACACGACCTATGTGGTAAGGGAATTAATTAAAAGGTTTATTTAAAGCTATTGTAATAGACGCTCAAAAGCCAATGACACAATTTAACAATCTAAGGGAAACAACAATGTTAAAATTTTATTTAGCACCCATGAGGAAAATAAGGAAAGGATTCAAGTTTTGATAAAACCAGTGTCAGCCGATGAGGAAAAAGGAAGAAAATGTTTATTGAACTGAACCAGGAATAGGAAATTAACCAAAGAAACTTAATACATTTGTAATAGAAATGCAGAAAGAGGATAGGGAAATTGTACAGGTTCTACCTGGAATCTTTGCATCAGTCTTCACTGTGAAAGATGTTAATGCAGGACCCACACCTGAAGCCTATTCTAGGGAATGGGGCAGGGACTGCCTCTGAAGAGCTGTGCCAAATAGAAAAAAAATGTAAGAGGTTTTAAAATTAACACATTAATAACTACATGACAACATAATTCTTGAAGAACTTCTAGTAAATAATTAATTAAATTTAAATGTGTTAACATTTAAATCTAGTTTATTAGCCCTTCCTTAGCAGCTAGCAACAAAAATGGTAAACCCACAGCCGTCTTGCTTTCTGGGCTATGGTTCCGTTGTCAGAGTGGATTCTGAGAAGTACTAGTGAGACAGGATTCATTTCCAGAAGACAATCATTGTAAAGTTTGTATGTGTTTTATATTGCAATTGTATCCATGCATCTTATCTACATAACTGGGATTAATAGTATCCATTGGATGTGGATTCAGTGATTCAAGATAGTGAAACTAAAGCAGAACAACTTTTAAAAAATGAATGAGCCATTAAACTACATGGTTATATACTTTGAGCCTGATAAAACCTATATTCTTAAAACAGTAGAGGCTTAACTGCAAAGATTTTCACCTGAGATAAACATTCCTTATAATATGCACTAGAAGTAAAATATGAACACTGGATTTATTAGGAAAAGAACTGAAAACAAAATGGCAAGTACTGTTTTTAAATAATTCTGTAGGTAACATTATTTGGTATAATCAGGATATATTTCAGAAGGTATTTCATAGCCCTGAAAAAAACAGAAAAGAATAAGTGAAATAATCAGAAATATGATCATGTCCATATACACCATGTTAAGGCACTTGAAACTTCAAAAAAAGAATAGGGTCAGAATTCCATATGTATACTTGGTAAATGTGCATATTCTTTCATATCTCTAACATTTGAGTTCATTTGCTGCAAGTTATCTGCTGTAGATTTAAATTAGAAAAAAAAAACATAGTTTAAGGCAAGGGTGTCAAACTCAAGGCCCACAGGATGCTTAGATCTGCCCACGGGGCCACCCTGGAAACAGCAAAGGACCAGCCCGCAATGCCTCTGCCAGCAAAAATAGAGCTTGGGAGGGCCACATGCGGCCAGCCCAAGCTCCATTTTTGCTGGCAGAGGGTTGCAGGAGACCGTTACAACCGAAAATGGAGAATCAGGAGCCCATTTTCGCTGGCAGGGCTCTTGGGCTGCCACAGACGCCCCTGATATGAGTAACATGCCCCCCTGCCCCCCCCCAGGTCAAACACAATCCTGATGCGGCCCTCAATGAAATCGACACTCCTGGTTTAAGGTACAAAATAGCCAAGCTAACAAGCAGAGGGTTACAGCCAAATTCATGTTTGAATCTACATTTTTATAAAAGCAGATAGGTATTAAGCCTTAAGGGATAAAAAGAATGTGTTCAGACACTGTTGTGTATGAGATTAATTGGAGGGGATGGATTGTTTTCTGCATACAGGAAGCATCTATATGGCAGTTATTTTAATGAAGAGAACTAGACTGTCAAGGATCTTCTGATCCCCTAGTAATCCAATTCGTACATGTAATACATAGAAGCACCACATAAGTTTGAATCAATAGAAGCAAGTTTTCAGGCAGGATCTACTCCAGAGTGCTTTAAATATGAGCCATACTATTTCAATGTGGGAACAAGCCCTCTGGTGGTAAATTTTAATAGTTTGCCAGAGCAAGAAAATCCTCCACAACCTAATTGCTATGGGATCCTGGGGATTTACTGTTTTCCTAAATAACTGTGTGAACACCAATGAGATCTCACCAAATAAGAGATCAGTTTGTTCTATAAATGTTATGGGTAGGATAATAGATCATTACTATGAATTTATATACTTTTTCAAAAGATGTGTTTTACCCATTTTCAAAATTATTAATACTTAAAAGTTTATCATATTACAGAGTATTACCAGGATTCATTCTATATATATTACATAAAATTCGCCAAAATTAAAATGTCCTTATATGTGGGTGTATAAGAATGTTTAGTCTGCACCACTCAAGTACTCCATAGCTCAATACTGCTGCAAAAGCCACCATCTCTTCTTTGCTGTCGAACAATGTACTCAAATGTGGGATTCAGTAGCAGATCCTAACATACAGAGATTGAGCAAGCAGAAAAATTAACAGACTGGTGAAAGAAAAATTGAAACAGATTATTATTTAATAAACATGGCATGAAGAAATATTAAAGGAATGAAATATATTTACCTTGGAATAAGACATAAGCTCCTGCAATTTAAACCAATTAAGGTGGATTAATATATAAGACATAATATTTATTGCCACTTAGGTTAAATGATGCAAACCCAGTATTGTTGAGGTATCTACATGGTTTTTAAGTGTTGCATTAGTAATGATATGAAAAGACAACTACACCAAATGAGAATGATTTCATAACCAAATCCTGATGTTCCTCTTACAGGTTGGCTGTATGATTACACACAGACATATGCATGGTCCTTCATTTTGACTGGTATATGTTTCCTTGTTTCATCCATTTCATTATTCTTGGAACCTTTAGCCCAAAAATGGAGACAAGAAAATTGAATCCACTATATAAGCAGACAAGATTCTGCAATTCTCCAAAGACTCATCTTGTAGAAGTCATAAATTTTCAACAATAAACTAATTATGGGACAGTGGCTACAAGGTGTCTTTCAAAAATATTAATATTCTGCATGCCTATAAGCTATGCTGTAATTATATATTTCTGTATTGTTGCATGTGGTCAAATAGAAGCTGCTCAGCTATTTGTTATGGATGCTTTAATTTGATTCCTGCAACCACCAAAGAGTCTGAGTGCCATGGTCAAAATGGCCTCTTTGAATTGTTTCATTTAGCAAAGTGTGTTCGAGTCTGAAAATTATTGCAGTTATCATCCAAAGCATATGGAAAGGTTAAATTAGACATCCCTTCTTGTATCTTGACAGCTGCTTGATCAATATCTCAAAATAGAGGAACAAAGGAGATGGAGGTTTAAGTATAACATCAGCTATATGTAGAACAGGGGTGGGTTTCTACCAGTTCGCCCCAGTTCAGGAGAACCAGTAGCGGCAGCGGTGGGAGGCTCCGCCCACTCACCCAGACATCATCAAAAATGCTCTGCGCAGAAGCGCAGCACGCTTGCAAAGCAAGCATGCGCACCCATGCGCTACCGATAGTGAACTGGTAGCACCGGGATTTGAATCCCATCTCTGATGTAGAAACTCACATGGTGTTACTCTTTCTCAGTCCAACCTACCTCATAGGAATGTGGTGGGGATAAAATGAAGACCTATCTTCATGTACGTTGCCTGGAGTTCCTGGAGAAATAGCAGGATAAAATGCTAACCATCAGTTAATTCATATTAGCATATCATCAGTCTTCATTTAAAAATAAGCACACATACTAAAAAAATCATCCCTTGTTTTAGAGAGCAAATAAAACTATATTCTGAGAATTAGGACAAGATCTCATTTTTGCAAAAAAGAAAAAACTTCCTCCCCATAATATCAGACCAAATAAGGAAGCAAGTTTTGTAATTCATATTCAATACCAGTAGTCCTCACCTTACAATCACAATTGAACCCAAAATTTCTGTTGATAAGCAAGACAGTTGTTAAGTGAGTTTTGCCCCATTTTATGGCCTTTCTTGCCACAGTTAAGTGAATCAGTGCAGTTGTTAAGTTAGTAACATGGCTGCTAAGTGAATCTGGCTTTCCCATTGACTCTGCTTGTTAGACAGTCACAAGAGGTGATGACATAACTCTGGGACACTGTCCATCATATATACGTCAGTTGTCAAGTGTCTGAATTTTGATCATGGACCATGGGGATGCTGCAACTGTCATAAATGTGAGAAATGATCATAAGTCACTTTTTCAGTGCTGCTGTAACTTTGCTGTAACAAATTGTTGTAAATCGAGGATTACCTGTGCATTGAGGTTTTTAGTGTACCTAGGAGAAAGGTTAAGTCATTTTATATAAGTCATTTTCACTCCTTTGATCTTACTCCAACCTTTTCCAAACAATGTCCTCCAGAAATGTCAGATTATGAGTGCCTTTTAATTTTCAACTAACATAGGTAGGATTTACAGTTCAACATCCACAAGGACTCATATTGGGAGATCTATGGGTACAGTACTCCAATATCTCTTGAAAGTGTGAAACTGGAGAAAGTTAGACGTATCGATAGCTACCAGAATTAGAAAACTCAGTTGGCTTTATGTCCAACAAGGAATATTCACCCAAAAATAAAAAGAAAATCTTTGAATTATTCTATGAATGTACTTATCTCACGTTACAAAGTTTATATAATAGGATTGCATTTGTTCAGATCTGAAAATCATTGTAGTTTGTTACATATATATGTGTGTACTTATACCACTTCCTAATGTGTTTGAGATGAGACACAAATTTGCGGGGATGTGGGGGAACTAAGGCTGTTATAGAGATATATACAGTGGATATAAAAAGCCTACACTCACGTGGTTGAAATGCCAGGTTTCTGAGATGTTAAAAAAAAATCAGCCCCGGATACATCACTTCAGAATTTTTTCCACTTTTAATACAACCTATAAGCTGAACAACTGAAAAACAATTTTAAGTCTTTTAGGGGAGAAAATAAAAATGAAATACTTACAATAAAATGGTTGTATAAGTGTGCACACCCTTTCAGAAGTAGGGCCTTGGCTGTGTTCAGAATTAACCAATAACATTCAAAGTGATGTTAAATAGTCATTTACAGGTTGACAGTACATACCTGCCATCAATTAAAATGACTCTGATCAAGCCCACATAAAGTTCAGCTGTTCTAGTCAGATTACTATAAATCGTTATTAATTCAGTCAACTGAACATTTAAAAATGTATCACAAATATTGACTGGCGCAGATAGTTGATATGGGTTGCTGCCAGCATCTTAGTTATCAACCAAGTACCTTCTTAAGATGTACGATGTTCCAACTAGCACAGTTTTTTGCAGTTCCGCTGGTGTTATTGCAGGAAGCTGCAATTTATTGATGTATTTTGTAAAATTCTTGGACATGATAACAAGTGCTCCGATGACAATGGGTATCACTATGACATGTTTCATTCATAATCGCGTAGTTTCGATGGCCAGGACGCGATATTTCATTATTATTATTATTATTGGTTAATCTTTAGTGAGATTCACAGCCTTTGAGGCTGGTTAATAGCTCAGCAGCTCGAGTCCTAACCAAGGACCTAGGAACTGTTAAGGTTTAATTATTATTATTATTATTATTATTATTATTATTATTATTATTATATTATTATTATTATTATTATTATTATTATTATGTCATCTGCTCAGTTGCCTTTTACAGCAGAAGCCATGGTCTGCACAGAGTCTACAAAGCATCAAAGGGATCTCATTGGAAGGTATCAGTCAGGGGAAGGGTACATTTTTTTCCCCCAGGCATTGGATATACCATGGAACTACAGTGATGACAGTCATCAGCAAGTAAATAAAATATGGCACAGCAGTGACATTACCAAGAACTGGATGTCCCTCCAAACTTGATGAAAAACCACAAGGAAACTGGTCTAAGAGGCTGCCAAGAGACCTATAGCAGCAATAAAGGTTAAAAAGGAGTCCCTGTGGATTTTACTCTGCTAGTTGTTGCCAGTTATAGGGGGCAGTACTCATTTTCATTTTAAGGCCATTGAGCTAGAGCTCTCCGAAGACATTTCCAAGGTCATGTGCCCAGCATGACATCACAGAATGCTGTTATCTTGCCGAAATAGTACCTATTTCAAAGATCTGGGCTCCGCACAACAGGTGAGCTCCCATCCTCACCTAGCTCCTGCTAACCTAACATTAAAGGAACTTCAGGAATTTCTGGAAAATATTGATGGTATACTAGATGTGACAACCATCTTCCGTATTCTTTGTGTCTGGGCTGTGGAATAGGGGAGCAAGAAAAAACATCCAAACCGAGCTACAATAACAAAAACCTATTATCAAGTCTGACAAAAGCATGTGGGAAAATATGCCATGGTCCTGATGAGATCAAGATTGAACTTTTTGGCCATAATTCCAAAATGTATGTTTGATGTAAAAACAACTCTGTGCATGTGTGGTTTTGTACACTGTACCCACTGTGTACACCGTGCCCACAGTGAAGGATGGGGGTGGCAGCATTATGCTTTGGGGCTGCTTTTCTTCAGCTGGAATAGGGGCTTTAGTCAAGGTGGAGAGAATTATGAACAATTCCAAGTATCAGTTTTGGCACAAAAATCTTCAGGCCTCTGCTAAAATGCTGAAGATGAAGAGGAATTTCACCTTTCAGCACGATAATGACCCAAAGCATATCTCCAAATCAACAAAAGAATGTCTTCCCCAGAAGATGATCCAAGTTCTGGAATGGCCCAGGAAGTGCCTGGACCTGAATCCAATTGAAAATCTCTAGGGTGACCTGAAGAGGGTTGTGCAGATGTCCTTGCTATCTGACTGATTGGAGCACTTTTGCAAGGAGTAGGCAAAATTCCCAAGGCAAGATATGCCATGCTAATATGCTCCTACCCCAAAAGTCTGAATGCTGTCATAAACTCAAAAGATGCTTCAATAAAATATTAGTTTAAGGTACACTTATGCAACCCTGTTATTGTAGGTGCTTTATTTTTATATTTCCCTCTTAATGATTTGTTTTTCAATTGAATTGAACAGCTTCTACCTATCTCTTCACACTTATGGCTATATCCATGTTGCTTGTATCTTCAAAACCTATATTGTTTTTATTGTTTCCTGGTATGATTTGATTGCTTTTCAGTATCCCATGACCATCACTAACTGTTGTAACTTATGATTCTTGACAAATATAGTTTTTCTTTATGTACATTGAGAGCATATGCACCAAAGACAAATTCCTTGTGTGTCCAATTCCTTGTGTGTCCAATAAAGAATTCTATTCTATTCTTGTTTATATATTAAAGGTAGAAAAAATCTGAAGTGATTTATCTTGGTCTATTGTTGTTTTTTTACATCTCACAAACTTGGCATTTAAACAGGGGTGTAGAGGTAATCCTCAATTTACAAACACGATTGAGCCCAAAATTTATGTTGCTAAGCAAGACAGTTAAGTGAGTTTTGCTCCATTTTATGACTTTTCTTGCCACAGTTAAGTGAATCACTGTAGTACTAATTGTTAAATTAGTAACATGGTTGTTAAATTAATCTGGCTTCCCCATTGACTTTGTCAGGTCACAAAAGGTGATCAGATAACCCCAGGACACTAGAACTGTTATAAATATGAGTCAGTTGCCAAGTGTCTGAATTTTGTTCACATGACCATAGGGATACTGCAAGTCCTAAGTGTGCAAAACGGTCATAAGACCCTATTTTCAGTGCAATTGTAACTTAGAACAGTTACTAAACGAATTGTTGTAAGATGAGGACTATCTATATAGACTTTTTATATCCTTTGTACTTATATCTTATCAATTTTAATCTAAAAAGAATCAGCTCATAGATAATAGGAAATATCTGTGCGTGCCTACCAATTGTAGCTGTTTTACAAATGCATAGGGCTGGAATTCCCAAGCTAACACAGCCACTGACCATATAGTTGAAATTCAACACAGGTCAATGGCTAGAAAAATAAAATAATCAGATTTAAGATTCAATCCAGTATTATTTTTAAAGATCATTTGCTTAAACTAGGAAAAGCATTACATACTGCATGAACACATGCTTCTAAATAAGAAGTATGAAGCATGTGAAATAGGCTTTCTACTTAGTGAATAGAGCTTTTTCACACTGAACCAGCATAACAGATTAAATCTTGCATAATGTTGTATCAAGTTGACAGTATCCTTTTAATACTTACATTTGCTGTGAAATTTTTTGAAAAAAGTGCCAAAGTTGATGACACTTTTCTATTTGTATATTTAATGCTTCCAATTGGAATCTGAAGTACAGTTGTTTTCTTGTGTCGTATGGGCTTTGTTTGCTTGGCTGGTTGCAATTGCTAATTTTCTAGCCATGTGAAGGACCTCACTGACCAATACAAAAACATATTTACACTCTAGCAGGTAGCAATCCCGTTACTGCAACTGCATGTGAAAATAGTAGAATGTATTATTTTTATCTGACGGCAGTATCAGCTAAAGGACCACAGCCTTCAGTCATTTATGTTGGTTTCTCATACGTTCAACAGTTTCTTTTCAGTTTCAGGCTTAGCTTATTATCTTACTTGGCTCTTGGCCGCTATCTGGCTTGTTCAACATCCCAATGTGCAGTTCTATAATGACTGATGGCCTTAAGAGTGCCTACCAGTTTCATTTCCTTAAGACTGAATTATAATGATGCAAAATATTTGCTTACATCATTCCACTCCCCATTCCAGGCTTATCATTTGTTAAGCTTAAAAGTTGTTTATTTGCTGGTAAAGGCCCACTTTGAATGAGAATCTTCTCCTGAGGCGTAACAGAGGTAAAAAACAAAGTACTGAAATGGATCCCAATATTAACAAAATCAGTTGACTAAACCTACTCAGAAATACCTGATCCCACAGATTGTTTTACAAACATATCAAGAAATATAGTTGGTTCCTCAGCTTTTTCAGCATAAACTTGTTCCTCTTTAACAAAAGAAGCAAGGGAAATAATCTTGATTCCAAGTATGCCAGTGTAGAGTGGTCATCAAGGAATTTATGTCAGCTGAAATTCTGCTCTAATAGTCTAATTGATCATTATGAAATTTGTGCTTATTTATGAATATTGCCACTTTTCCATGCAGATACTGCAAAAAGCATTGTTTCAACTTGTCAAGGTGTGTTTATATGATTTATGATATTGTAAGGATTGTATATAATCTTTAGAATCACCAATTCCCAGTTTTCGTCAGGATGGGAAGAAAAATAAAGTCATCTGCTTTCCTTCTATTACTATTACTAATTGCCTAAAATGTCATCCACAGAATAAGGCAATTCTGAACATTATTTTCTGCAATGTTTTAGCTCTAGAATGGTTCTTTAAATCAAATGAATGAAATACAGTACAACATGCACTGAAGTGACATCTTCTTCCTGGCTCTTTCCTTTTCAAATCTGCTGCATTCACTGGAAAGGTTAAATGTTTAATCAGTTTCGTCACTGCCCCACCATAATTTACTTTAATCATCACTGCTTTCTACAAAATTTAAACACATATGATGATGCAGGATCATTCTCAGATTGTCAGCCAATTGTGAAGCCTGTCTCTAAACAGAGTAGCTTGATGTAAATAAGTTTACTCCAACCAGCACTATCATTCCGATTCCATTTGCTAGATTATGTTCAAACATGCCACTTGTTGGTTAGATTCAAACTCATTCTAATATAAAATCATTAACATAAAGAAGAAAAATTTTGTGAAAAAATAAGCATGACTGAGTGATAGTTATCTCTAGGATTGTGATTACACTTATGTGCAGTATCTTATACCAATAAGTTATCAATGAAGAAATGATATCCATACACAATTCCTTTACTATACTTAAGATCAAAGATTATCAGAATGGAAGTATCATTGTTTAGTGGCCTAGAACTTTGTTTTGTCAATGTTTATTAAATAATGTTATAAACTGTCCCTCTCCTCCTCGTGATGCAATCTTTTGCTATGCTTAGGATCAAGGTACATGAACAATGAAGCTGTATAATGCTTTGGATTGGATTTTAAAAAATATTTCAAAGCATGCAAGGCCACAAATGTAGCAGCAGTCTGCAGTTGTTGTTTTAAGTAGCCACCTTTTTCCATGACTGAACAATCCTGTGAAAAAGCATGGCTGGTTTTCATTTTCATGTGATACAAGTTGTTTTTTGTAAATTGAAACCAAAGAACTGCAAATCCCTACATTCCTGAACACATCACCAAGAAAGGACTCTTAATGTATGAAGTACAAGAAGAAATGATCCTGACGGTTATTCTTCCATAATATGACACACCACTAATAGTGAATTGTTTAAAAATATATCAAGTTAAGTTTCTTTTTCCTTTTCTTTTCCGTATACCAAAAACAACAGGATTACATATTTGATCGCTGCTATAAAGGGTAATTCCTAACCATGAATATAGGCCACACTGTTCATATGCGACCACAGAACTGTGTCACACCATGATGAGATACACTTAGAAAGATTATTGAAAATAAAATACCAAGTTTCATAAAAGACATATGATCTACTTTAGAATATAGTCCTCATTTAACAGTCACTTAGCGACCATCATAATTTGAAGTTACGATGGACACCCCCCCCCCAAAAAGGCTTATTTATGAACAGGTTCCAGAGTTCCAACAGTGGGGGGCGCGTGCACACACACTGGTTACGGCATTCCAGTCACACAATTCCCAGTTTTTTTCTGGTTTATGGCCTTTTTCCATTCATATCTCCAAGGACTGTGAGCAGCATTAGAGAGAAAACAAGGCTTTCTCCATCCCCTAAGGATCACTGCAGATTCTGGTTTTCTGTTACTATTAATAGCAAACTGCTCCCCACTAATCAATCACGTTGATAAAATGGCCAGCGGGAAAATGCTTGTGGAGATTCTCAGTCATCCAGGTCATGGTTGTCCCAAAGGTGTTTTTCCAAAAGGAAACTGGACTTTGTTTTTTCCTTGAAGACGTTTCGCTTCTCATCCAAGAAGCTTCTTCAGTTCTGACTGAATGGCAGGGATTGAAACCATTCCCTTTTGAAAAGTACCTTTTGAATAACTATGACCTGGATGACTGAAAATCTCCACAATCATTTTCCCACTAGCCATGTTATCAATGTGATTGAATGGAACCATTCCCTACCATTTGATCAGAACTGAAGAAGCTTCTTGGATAAGAAGCAAAATGTCTTCAAGGAAAAAACAAAGTTGACTTTTGAAAAGTATCTTTGGGATGCCAGTAGGAAAACGGAACCAAGGGTTTCTTGTGGTCTATAAACTATGGGTTATTCCTCCTTGGAATGAAATATTTATCTATAGGACAAAAAATCTAAAAGGAGTGCTGGAGCAATTGATATTTATCCTTCTTAAATACTTGGAATCGCTTCCTGAAGTTGATAAGATTTAGGGCTACAAATAACAATATTTAACATATGGGTGTTTCTATAATATGATGGTAAAGGATTTAGATTCTTTTTGCGAGTACACATAATATTCTAAATTTTTATCACCATTATAGACTTACATAATAGCATTTATTATCTATTTTAAATTTACTGATAATAATCTTTAATACACTAAGTTGTAACTTATGTGCTTTTTCTTTACATGGAAGATTCTACAATCTGTTTGGTCAAATGCAAACCAGAAGGGTCTAAACTCATGGTAAATTGAATAAATATGCATGTACTCTAGTCTTACACACAAAAAATATTTTATGATTCATTGAACCACCCAGAATGTATCTCATTAACACAGTCACTTGAATTCAAACCCACGCTCTAACCTAGGTAACAATCTGAGGCTATCCATATTCCTTTTGACTCTGAGCTATTAATTTCTCAACTACTCCTTTCAAGTTGGGGATACCAACATTAAATTACCTGGATAAAAGAAAAGAGAAAAGAAAAGTTTGTCTCTTTGGTAGATATCATCAAATACCACCTTTGTAACTATACATTGAAAAAAGTAATAATAAAATACAAAACTGAAAGTTGGTACTAAAGCTAAACTTCCCCAACTTGGTGCATTCCAGATGTGTCCATCCTGACTGGGAATTCCAGCGCATCTGGGGAGCATCAGATTGTCCTAGGCAAAAATCCCATAACTAACTCAGTATATCAAAAAACTAAACTTTTAGATGGCATTTATCAGAATCATAACAATTGTAAGGACTTTTCATATTAAAAATAATTATCAAGGCAAATTTAATATTTTCTTTTACTGACTAGCAATAGCACTTAGACTTATATACTGCTTCACAGTGCTTTACAGACCCTCTCTAAGCGGTTTAGAGTCAACATATTGCCCCTAACGATCTAGGTCCTCAGAATAATATAGACAGTGTAAAGAATGGTAGTTCTTGATTAATTATAACTTTCTTCCAGCAAATATTTTACAGTGTTTTTTAATTTTAATTGAAGTGCAGCTTAACCATAACCCAGTATGGAACTCTAAATAATCACCCAATTCTTTTATAAACAAACCAAATAACAAAACAGATCCCACCTACCCACAACCTCCCCATGTGTCCTTGGTTTTAATGTCTGATCTTAACTTTTTTAACTGTATATGTAACTGTAAACCATCCAGTTATAAAAAATGTTATAAATTAAAAAAAGATGCTATAAGAAGCCTTCTTGAAGTTTTAAATTCAATATTCTACCTTATGTAATAGATCAATAGAAATATTCATATAATGTTCTGTAACCTTACCAATTCTTAACATTTCTTCAAGGCAATTTGCCTTTAAAACTGTAGAAGGGATGTTAGAATCTGGGGGGAGGGAGGGGAGTGAAAAGAGGGATCAGCCTAGAAACCCTATGTAGTAGCCACGAGAGAACCAAGTCCAACCTCCCCTTGGGTGCCACTGACCTTTATCTAATTCTAAGTAGGTGTCGACTGATTCCTGTGCCAACTGAAGCCTGTGCATAGGCTTTTAGCGATAAATTAATTTAGCTGAATCTTCACGTGTGAACCTGGTCTTTCGTGAAAAAAATATCCAATTTAATATAGGAATTAAATGGTCTCCAACACCTTGCTCCAGTTATCGAGAAGAATTTTCTAAAAAAAGCTTTCCAAAATATTTGAGAACATTTTGGTGGGTAGCAATATATTAATGGAATTCCTAATTTGGGGGATCTTTTTCTTTATAAATAAACATTGCATATCAGAAACTGCTGAAACAGTGATGTTTTTTAAGTCCAGGGCATTTCATGTTTCAATTGTGCTGCCATTCTACTGCCCCCAATCTCTGGGGGCAGTACAATAACTGGTCTGCAATTATCCAAACAACCACTAGATAGCAGCACAGAGAGCAAGAAAAATATTAACTCTGATGCTTGTTCAGATTTTTGCAGCCCAGATCTCTAAATTTACTCTTTAATTTTGTAGTAAAACTTTAACATTGTTTGGCATTTTCTTCACTATTTGTCTTCACACAAAAGAAAAAGATAATATCACCATCCGCTGTAATAATTAAGCATGAATAGATTTAAAAAGGAACTAGAGATATATCCTCAAAATGATTTTTGTGCTGTCTTCCACTTCCAACAGCTAAGTCAATTAGCTGTTAACTCTGCCTTTTCAACCCAAGACATTTATCCTTCAAGATTAAAAAAAAAAAACCTCTTATACACTCAGCATGCCTATAGTTGGCTAAAATGATAATGTAATGGTGTGATACAAAATTAGAATATACATTATCTCTTCTGCCACATTGCATCAAAATGCTTTCTCTTTTAACCATTTAATCTAGAAAACAGAATGCTCTGAATCCTGTATTCACTTTGTATTCACTTTCCCCAATTTGTAGTAGTGTGCAATGTTTGGGTCTGCTGGATGCACAGTTCCTGCTCAATGAGCAGGTAACACTGTGCCACGAAAGTTCTTGAACAGCTTCATCTGTTGCATCATTTCCTAGATTCAAAGACTCTTCAGATAGTTGCCCTAAAGGTGTTTTTTCAAGAGGCAACTGGACTTTCTGGTTACTTACTTACCAGAAAGTCCAGTTGCCTCTTGAAAAAGCATCTTTGGGACAACCATGACCTGGATGACTGAGAATCTCCATAGACACTCTTCAGATAGTCATTCATGATGTAGTCATATCATAGCTTGATGTACAACTCATCTTACATGTGGCTGCCTTTCAAGAGCTCATTGGGACCTTCAACTGGTGCAGTCAGTGATGGATATGCCCTTGTGCCCATGTGGTACCTCCCTTTGCAAGCTACACTGGTTTCCAATCTGCTTCTGAGTGCAATTCAGATGCTGGTTAGATCTACTTGGTAGGAGATTGGATTACTTGAGAAACTATCTCTCCCCTGTGTCAGATAGCAGCCTGGGCATTTCAACATGACAGGGTTGGGGCATTCCAGGTTCCTTTGATTAAGTAGTGCCCTCTTAACAGGACCCCAGAAACATGCCTTCTCTGTCGCAGCACCTGCCTACTAGAATAAGCCTTCCTCTGAGATCAAGGTGGAACTCACTCTGATGCTGTTCTGGATGGCCTTAAAAAATCTGGTTCCAGGCTAGAGTTATTGAACTCCTTTGCTGGGCATATGCCATCTTTACTGTTTATTTTTATGTTAAGTTGAAATAAATAAATTAAAATACTGTTCTCCATTCCAAAAACTGTGAGGGTGGTGGGGTAAAGGAAGGGGAAGTAGAGGAGGAAAAGGAGAGGAAGAAAGAAGAAAGTAGAAGAGTAGATGGGAGAAGGGAGGGAAAGGAAAGAGAAGAGAGGGAGAAGGATTATTGTAAAACAAGGGAGATGAAATGGTAGAAGAGCAACCCCGAATATAATTAAATTGTTTAGGATGAAGATTGTATTAGTATGAAAGTTAAAAGAAAATGTGTGTGTTAGATAAGAAATTGTACATTTAAGATATGTTTATGAGAGAAAAAAATACTTTTTCAAAAAAGAAAGAAAATAATAATAATAATTTTAAAAAAATTGTGAGGGCGGTTTGTTCACCAACTGTGGCCCAGAAAATGAACAATTAAATTGCTAATAGAAAATACATAGTCAGTAAGATCTGGTGATTAAGATGCTGAACTAGGAGCTGAGAAACCTGAATTCTATTCCTGCCTCAGGCTCAAGAACTGAGTAACGTTGGGCCAATCACACTCTCAGTACTAGGAAGGAAGGAAGGAAGGAAGGAAGGAAGGAAGGAAGGGCAAACTATTCCTGAAAATATTGTCTGGAGATCTTAAGGATGTATCTATGTGGTGACCACAAAACAAGGTTGACCCAAAGACAAAAAACAAAAACAAAATCCAAATATATACAATATAAGCCAACTGAGTAACTCTGGGCCAGTCATTCTCTCAGCCCAACCCACCTCACAGGATTGTTATTGTGGGACAAATAAAAGGAATATTATGTATGTTTGCTGCCTTGAGTTACTTAAAAAGTATTGGGTTTTTTAAAAAAAAAATCTAAAAAATAATTAAATAAACTATAATCTGTGATATCTTTTCCTAAATACTTCAGATTCATTCAGAAATTAAGATACCTTTATCACTAAAAATGATCTCAAGTATATAAGATGATAGAAAGTAGAAATGAATATACAGCACACTGTGCAAGGTATCTTGGTAAGTACCACTGAATGCTTTTAACATCCCAACGGTATAAAATGCATTCAGTATTACTTGAATGTCTTGGTACATAGAGGTGTCATCAGTGGTATATAGAAGCCTTGATGTCTTCTATGCCCTATTATTCTTTGAGTTAAAGCCCAATCATTACTGTCCTTAATAATCAAAGTCTGTCATCACCAGAACCTACCACCAGTGGGCATTTACATTTGCCTTGTTTGAAGACTTAACACCAAGATTATCATTCAGGCTCCTGGGGACAGTAACTTAGTAAATAATGCACTTGAAAACACTAAAGATTTGCCTGAAATGTTCAGCCTGTTCAAGAAGCATGCAAATTTAATTTAAGAATGTAAGCAAGGAATTTTCTTTTCATATTTTTAATTTGATTCTGACCCCATCTGCCATACTAAATAGTGATTGGCTTTAAATGAACAGTTATGTATTCTCTGCTCAAATCAAATGTAATTGTATAAATCTACAGAGTTGCCTTTTCTTTCTTTCTTTCTTTTTCTTTCTTTTCCCTCTCCCTCTCTTTCTCTCTTCTTTTTGCATAATTCAGTCTGGTTCACACGACATAAGAAATTACCCAGGATAAAAAATCCAACTCTACAACCACTGGAGAGTGTGCATTTATGCGTTCTTCCTGATTATGCATTTATGCATTCTTCCTGATTAATTTGATGCAAATTAATCAGGAATAAAGACCCACTGATTTCAAAGGATTTTATTTAAATATGCTTAAGTCTGGAATCAAAGTATTTGTAAAAATACTTTGTAAAGATATTTTTAAAAATGCAGATACCCTTGAATCAAACCTGGTTCTATCCCAGTAATTGCATAGTTTCTAGCAACCATTACAGATATCATAATCTTCTGGGATGCTTTTTGAATTCCTGGTTTAGCCTGAAGCCCTATTTCCCTAGGGATGTCCTTTTAACTTCTGCTGATTAGCAGCTATAGTTCCTGATCAATTAATTTTTATATGAAGGCTCCCCCCCCCATCTTAGCATATCTGGGATAAAATAATGGAACAAATTTTAGTTCCATTGTTAAATTAGTGCAGAAAAAATTAACATAATTTGCCAGTCTTAAAAAAAAGAAGACTATGGACACAAAGTCAATCATTGCACGACGTACACCAATCACAGAATGCCCAGATCTTTCCTTTTGTGTGATCCCAAGAATGCTTGTAGAAACATTTAACTCTAGCTAACCAGAGCATCTATAAATATTTCTGAAACAAGCCAATTCAAAACACAAGCTTATGTAATATAATTAATGCAAACATCAGAGCATTCGGTGACTAACTACAAACAAACTAAAAGCTATACAAACCTATTCTCCTAAAGAATGTATTATAATCCCAAGGCTTCATAAAGTCATGCACATTACAAAAAATCTTGGTTTATCATGACATTAAATGTACTCAGAGTAGCTATCTTTGTAGTTCATTATGTTGAAACATAAAAAATCTTCTTTAAGACTATGCCTATTACAGTACACAAGTCAGAAGAACAAAGAGTCAGGTTTGTTATATTCAGCTAGAAAAATGGAGAAGTGTAAGGATTATGTACCATTGCAGAGTATGTTCTGATGAGGGGCAATATTTCACTTTGATTGCCTTTTTTAATGAAATACTGTCTGAAATCTTTAAAATGTATAGCCCTAATGCTTGTATTGGTAACTAAAAGCTGCCTTTAACTGTACAAGTTATGTACAGTATTAGCCAAAGTTAATCATTTTTTTCAATTTCATTGGTTTTAGTGGGATAATTTTCTTCTCTGATGAATAAGATTCTCTGATGAATAGAAAATAAGATTTTCTAAAATTAGTATATTAAATGCTGTTTAATATTAAAACTGTGCTATTCCACTTTAGTTTTAGAGTATACAATTTTAAGACAGTGCTCTAAGGAAATGCAGTTTAACAAATTTCTCATGTCTGCTTTGAATGATTACACAGCTACGTCCATTTTTATATTGTTATGTCATAGTCAAAGCCAACCTAAGCAGCATTTCATTCTTATGGGAAAAAATAGTTACCTTTCAGATAAAGATGTCCCTCTAATCAATCCAGAGGGGCTGACCAATCCTGTGAAGAAATAACTATTATGGAACAACTATTAAAAGCATCTCCCAGCACCAAATGCACTGGAGTTATATACTGGGTTGAACAATAAAAAGGAAAATACATCAAATATTTTGATTTAATTGATCTGAAGAATTTTCTTCAGTTTGCTAACTCAAATGTATCATTCCCTCATCAGAAACTTTTAAGCTGCAATTCTACAGAGAAATATGTAGCAGTAAATTCCATTCTACATGAATTATTTCTGAGTAGACAGGAGCAAGGCTGTTGTTAGGAATACAATTTTTTAGATTACAATCAGAGGATACTTAACCAAACTTTTTCATCTATTTATTCAAATTAGCTGCTTTCTTCCAATAAAGGATGCTTAATGGAACCTGTTACTTACCAATCGAGAAAAATTCTAAAGTTTAGAATTATAACTATTTCTGCCAAGTAGTTTCTCTGATATCCTCTAGCATTCCATAAGCAGATTGATTGTATTTCTAGTCATATCTCAATCTAACTATTGAAAAAAATTGAATTATCTAAAAACTATCCTCTTCACATTCCACTGACTTTCACCGTACAGAGGAAAGGGACCAATCACAACATAAATATATTTCGTTACGTATGTACCCAGAAATACACATCCACCTTTTTTTACATTACTTTTCTTACGGAGAAAGGATAGCCTGGACCTTGTTAGAGATTACTGTGTTTGATACAAGCCTCTTACTTGCTTCTGTAATTTACTGAATAGAAATGTCACCATAAATGCTCAGCCCTCTCAACTATTTACATCATTTAAAAAGTTCAGGAATCAATATGAAAGTGGCATTAGATGTTCAATT